>OX459031.1:25206276-34364341 GCA_949775025.1 Tricholauxania praeusta | reverse complement strand
AACAATTTTGTCGATTATATTTTTTTTAGATTATTTGACGTATAACTATAAAAACTATGTCAAAATATAGAATATGTTGATAAATTCAATGAACAGTCAAAAAATAAATTATTGAAATTTAAAATAAAAACTTTTACTTACGTGCTTAAATATATTTACTTTTAATAGATTACATTGAAAGCTACCAGGTGGCACTCAGTCACACAACTCTTGTCGCATTTGTCTACATATGTATGTATAGGAAGACCATGTATAGTTAAGCTACACTATTATTTCTTTTTTTCCATAAGCTTGAATTGAAGATATCGCACACATTTAGCTAAAGAGTCACAACTCAAAATTTGCCATTTTCGAATTTACTTGTTAAAACTGTTCATCATACACATATATATCAGCAAAAAAGAGATTAGTTTGTTTTTTGCTATACTTTGATGTCAAAAAACAGTTATGTCTTTCTTAATGTTGCAATAGAAATTAGGCTACAATATGCAAAAGTATCCTATTTTTAGTGCCGGAGAGCTCAAGCTGTTGTGATCGCGACGTGGCTTCCAACCATATCCTGTTAGGACCTGCATCTAAATAATTCACACTTTATTTATGAAAAATAGTTCACAAGCTCAAAACAGTTTTTTGCGTTTTCTGAAATTTCGAAAATTTTGAGTTGTGGCTCTTTAGCTAAATGTGTGCGATATGTATGAAGCTTATGAAGCCCAAATATAAATCTATCTTGAATGCAACGGGTGCTCATCATTTTATTAAATTAAATTCCCACTTATACAATCTCGTTTGTTTTGAATTTACCTCAATAGGGCGGTTCACATTATAACACATGTTGTCCTTCATTGCTTGACAACATGTGTGACTGTCAATATTGCTTTGCGTTCACATTATCGAGCATGCCATCAAACATCAATTGCAGAACAATTTATTAGCGTCCACATCGAAGTAAACTGCCTGAAATCTTATTTAAAATGAAAAATGTTCACTAGGCTTGACAGTCAGTTCACACAGCTTGTATAGTTCGACAACCTAGCAGAAAAATCAAAAAAATTTTGAAATCCATCCAACACGTGTGTCAAGCGGTCTATCATACCGTTCACATTATCGAACATTGATGTTGTCACACCATGTTGGACAGCATGTGTGATAATGTGAACTGGGCTAATATATACTTAATATGGCATTATGGGTTAATACACAATGTATATATGAAGAGCCTATGTTATTGTTTGTGTCCATGCTAAAAAAAACTTAACGAAGAGTTGCTGTTTAAAACAGGGCTGCTAATTTAAAAAAAAATTTTGCAATATAAATTTTTCAACATGAAATCTACTACTATAATGTGGAGTTACAAACCACGAGTCATCGCGGCACTCGCTTTTGTCAGAAAAGGTCAAGCCGTGCACTTGAATTAAGTAACATAGCACGATGCGTAAAAGGTATAGAAGCATATGACACGTAAAATTGATCAACTTTCAACTTTTTTCTAAGTTTTGGTTGATCACTTGATTAAACAAACTTAAACGCTTGTTATTATTACTTATGCAATTCACAATTCATAGTAAAATTGTGACGTGATAAAATTACAATGTGTAAATCACACAACTGTAAGCTCAAAAATTTATCTATGCAATTCACAGTTCATAGTAAAATTGTAACCTGACAGAATTACAATTATCAAATTCACAGTTCATAGTAAAATTGTAACGTGACAATATTACTATGCGTCAAATCATACAACTGTGAGCTCAAAAATTTATTGTTTGCAAATTATTTTTTTGTCAATCTTTTTTTCCCATATATACGATTTTCTCACCAAAATAGCAAAAATTTATTGTTTAGAAATTTTGGTTTTTGTCACTCTCTTTCCCTAAACTATTCTTTCACAAAAATAGAAAACGAATACAACTTTCAAAATGCAAGCTATAAAATATATGGTCAAGAACATGTTCAAATTTATTGACTAGTTGTAATTTGCATTTACATTGGAAACAATAACAACATAAGTTAGCACCTTGTAAAATATTATAAGATTACAACTTGTAATCTTACCAACCCAATTTACAATGAAGTGTGAATTGCATAACTAAGCAAATTGATTACAAAAATAATTTTAACGCTAAGCAGCACAGCATGTAACGTAAAGCGTAGAAAGAAATGACATAATTAAGTGACGCCACGTTGCATGCAACTTATTTTTTATTTTAAGTAGTATTTTGTATAATATATTTCTGTGAATAAATTTGTAATCTGCAACATTTTTCAAATAATAAAAGCGCTAAATATTGAGTGTCGCATGTGCGTTAGATCTCACGATGCTGTAATTGAGACTTGGGCGAGGAAATTCAAATAAGTGCTTTGCTTATTCGGGCTAAAGTTCTAAGCACAATCAATGTGAACTGCAAGTGCGAGAAAAAACAAAAGAGACAACATAATTTTAAAGCCCAATTTCCATGTGATCTTATTTTATCTTATTTCATCCCATATCAGGGATATCAAATCAAATTTTTGTAAGAAAGAAAAAGCATGCGAACGGAACCTAATGCGCTTGGAGAATGCGAGAGTGAATAGCATACATTTGCTATCTTAATAACATGTGATGTCCTCCCTGATATGGGATGAAATAAGATAAGATAAGATCACATGGAAATTGGGCTTAACTATAATGGTATTCATCTAAACGCGCAAAACCCTCGCAAGCTGTGCAAGTTGTGCAGCTCTGCGCCGTAGCAAACGAACTGTCAAAAATCGTATGAAAAGTTTTTTGAACAAACTAGAAAAGTTTGCGCGGCAATTTGGCTGCCTATAACTATTTCAGCACGTGACAAATTTTGGTTTCTTTCCGCTCACCCTTCATCTTCTTACTTCTTTCTTTCCTAAACCAAGTTGGACAGTAAATCGAAGAATAGAAAAATGTCACTGCAGTTAATTCTGTGGAATGATACTATCCAATCTTACAACCCAGCCAAATATTTGAATATTCATATTTAGTATTTTGCAAAGCTTCTCACTCAGAAAATTACATCGCTATTAAGCGAGTGTTACATTAGTGCAACAGAGATCACAGATGTACATATTAACGCCAAAGAACGCGTTCAATATTGAACGAAATAACAGCAAAATTTGAGTTGTATTTGTTTTGTGCTGTCATTCGTATTTCAATCGTGAAAGTAAATAGACGTATTATTTGATTCGCGCGTGGTGACGCATGCTGTTTTGAGTGAAAATAAAAAAAAAAAACAGAATTCACCCTACGGAGCGCTATCGCTGCGTAGAGCATAGTGAACAAATAAATAAGCAAAATAAAGCGGTCTTGGGAAATCGAAGTGCGAAAAATCAAAAATAAAATATTTTTGGCAAAAAGTGAGTGTAACTATCAAGAAAAAAACCGCACTTTCTGCTTCATAAAAAAAACCGATGACCACATTCTTGGTAACCTTTCTCGTTTCTTTTTATAGCGGTGTAAATAGTTTGTGTGAGAAAAAAAATAGAAAAGAAAACGCAGTAAACTTGTTTTATTTGTAATTGGAAAACAATTTTTTGGCAGCACTTTTTCGATGTGTGTGTGTGTATATAAACGGAAGAAAGCTAAGCTGATGGAAAATTCGTATATGCGCATTTTCCACCGAATATTTTCTTTGAATTTGTTGGTTCTTTTTTTTTTGTATTATGCACAATTGGAGGTGTCCGTGTCCTTCGCTTAACTCTACTGCTTTCGTGAATAGTAAGTCGAGCGAGCGCACGGCATAATTGCGCCAATTTTATAAAATGATAATTTCTGACCTAAGAATAGGAATTTTGAAATTTTGATTTCTTTATGTGCTTGTCATTGGTTTGACACAGAAATTATATGAAAGTTGAAAGAGGGTGTGGCATAGCCCATGTAAGTAAAAACTAAAAAATATTTAACTGAGGAAACATCAAATACAACGAAAATTCCCACAGTTTCTATGTTGGTTGATGACGGCAAAGAAGGGTTAAAAGTAGGAGATATGAAGAATTGGGCGTGACACCTCCTTTATAATAAGATAAAAAGTAATTAAAGAGATAATGAGAAAGTTAAAAGTAAAGAAATTAATTTTTTTATACATGGGTTTCAAAAAGAGGTTTAAATAATGTTTATGTACAGTCTGTCAAGTCGAAGAGTAAAATGCCCAGTAGAAGAGTATTAATGCCCATTGTGAAGTGTGGAAAGTTGCCCTATTTGGTATGGCGATACATACGAGTATCATTTGAAGGTTTTGGTGAACTGAAAGTTTCTGTCAATATGACGAAGGAGTTTTACTTAAACACTTTTTAAAACGAATTGAAAAAAAATGCTCAGAATTTCGGCTTCACTAACACTTAAAAAGCCGAAAAGATAAGATGCAAATGTATCAGGTCAATAATCCTAAGCCCAAATCGATTTTAATGTCTAAACAAAACTGGGATGTGCGGTTTATCTTTTTTGTCAAATCGCATCAAAAAACAGAATTTGTTCTATTTCTCTGGGATACATTTTGTAGTACTAATTTTGTACTCACTACAAACGTATAGGAAAAATCTGGATGATATTGCACGTTCCAATTCTGTTAAGACATTTATGCAGGATCTGAACCGCTTAAAAAATTAATGGGCACACTGAAAAAAAAAAAAAAAAAAAAAAAAACGTTCCAAAACGGGCTCCAACATATAAAAACGCTCTAATAAGATTTATTAAGGAGTTTTGCTCTAACTTGTAGCAGGCAAATGAATGCTCATTTCGTGGTCAGCGTCTTTTTTTACATAAAAGGAGCTTGGTTTCCATACTGGGGGCTGACCTCATTCATTTAATGGCTAAGGCAATCTGCCTTTACCTTGCAACACATTGTATATAGAGATGTAGGCAAGCTGCCTACAAAGCGGCCATCTCTTTGTAAAAAGCATTTACAGTTGTGGCTGGAGTTATAAGCATTACTGCCTACAATGAGTAGAGTAACTTCGGGTATTGTGATATGGTCGGGTAATGTGATATGCCATCATATTTCAACACAGCAGTAACGGAAAAAGATACTTGCTACAAGGTTTTGGGCGTTCCCATTCCCTGTTTTTGGTCTCAGTGGGGTGAAATTGATTTAGCCACAAGGCGAGATTTTATTTGTGTGCATTTAATGTGTGAATTAAGCCCAAAAAAAGTCATAGCCGAAGTATTTATTTTAATAAAAATAACCTAAGTGTATTAAAATAGTCCAATTTACTCCACCTGCGCTTTTTGCAACAAATCCTTCCATAGGGATACAAAGATTCAGACCTGAGTTCAATACCTGCAATGCGATTTAATTTGGGCTCACAATGATTGCCTTTCAAGACGTCAAGCAATTTGTGTATGTGAGTCATCTATCTGACTTTAATATGTTCTGCTTTTCGCTTATTGATTCAGTTTAAATCTATGTAGTTTCCTTTTTTATGGATGTTATTGTATTTTTAGTTCCAACTGTTTTATACTTGTTATAATTTTCATGATGGTATGTCACATTACCCGCCAATTTCATTAAGGGGTGTCACTTGGCTTTTTTCCATTTTGTTAAAATAGCTTCAGATTGGCTTACGCTACAGAGCTCCGAAGTCGTAATATACTGTACAATGTATCAACAAACCATAATTCATAAAGAAGTAAAAGCTATACAATAAAAGTTACGTGTAATTTAAAATACAAAAATACCAATATCACAATATCCGAAGTTACTCTATAGCTATTCACCGATGTTGTTTATAACATATTTGCCGCTGGGATATGCATTTCTAATTTTTATTCAATATGAAAGTGAAAATTATGTTTCATAATTTATTTTGCAAACAATTACTTGACAGACTGTACATGAATAAAGTGTATATTTTGACGCAAAATCAAGCAATTTTTAATGGAGTTTTGAAAAGCAAGCATGGAATGAATGTACATCGAATTTGGGTACATTGATTTGATTATATCTCTCGATTAGTGTTTTATGATTGATTGCTTATGTTTTTATGTGGGAAAAGCCACGCCCATTTTGAATACTTTCTCACTATATCAGAATTAAACTAATGGCAGCTTATTTGTAGAAACTTCCAGATATTGCAATTTAAGGGTTATGGTTTTAAACAAAATGTTCCACTCCTAGTTTTAAGAAATTATGAATTCAAGCATTCAAACTGACATTAATTTGAATTTCCATTTTAGTAAAATTTACATCTGAAATCCGCAATACTATGTTGGAGGTAATATCATATTATATACAATAAAAGTGCACGATTTGTAGAGGTAATTGAGAAAACTGAAAATATTTGATAAAACAGATTCTTCTCTTAAGAACTAGGAATTAGATTTCAATGCCCACACTTAACTCATTTTTGATTGGCCTTTGTTAACATATTCAATTTTAGCAATAAAATCACTTTACTTGGTGGCTGTGTACGTGAAAATTACTGCATCTACGGTACGTAGTACATTGAAAAGATGTGCATCTTAACTAACTCTACTAATCCAAAGAATGAAATATAAGTCTTAAACCAAAATTCGATATACATACATAAGTAGTAAGAATGTCTCCTCCATCTTCGTTTTGGATGTGACTCTAGATTTTCTACCGAATCCAGTGTTGGTATTTGGTTAATTTTTTATAATGGAATATGAAACCATCCGTCGTGATATAAAGAAAAATCACTTCAACTGCAACTAAATAACTATGACAAGCACCAAAAGTATTTATTACAACTTCACTCAATACGTGTGAACAACTTCCTCTTCCTCTTAAAGTAGGCACTTCAAATCATTGAATTTCTATTTATAAATATTTTCCTAGCATTGGTCAATCTGTCATCAATGCCGTGTTTTCGCAAACCTCAGTATTTTCTTTTTCTTTTAGTTTTTATTTTAAATCTGCCGATATTGTTGCCTCCTGTGTTCCCATTTTATAAATCCCCATTGAAATTCTTGCCTGAGGGCTTGGCTATTTTTAATTGCTTTTGTTTTTTTTTTTTTAATTTTATGTTCTTGCTCGCCTGTTTTGCTTTTTGTTTTTCTTCCAATTTTGTTTGCTACTATTTCTACTTTGTGCTGATTTCTCACGCATTGCATAATTTTATATATATTTTTTCTAAGTTGTTTTAATTTTCTTTCATTTATTCTGTTGCTATTTTTGCTTACAAGTTACACTCTACAGTTAAAATTGGCTGCATCTTGCCACGCATCATATAGTGTGCAGTTTTTCTGTTCGTTATTTAACAGGTTTTTTTGTTAAGTAACCAAGCGTATCCGCTGCCTTAAATAGCATTGCATTCTTTTGTTAGCCTCTTGTGGGAATCACGACTTTATAGATTTGTTATCATTGACCTCTAAGAACTTGATGGTATCGCGTGCTTAAGTGTTGTGTGTGGTTTTATTTAAAATTTAATAGCTAAGCCTCAATGTTGTCTTGTCTACTTTGAAATATTAAACTTTGTTTCGGAAGCGTTTGTCGAATTGAGACTGACAATTGACATCTGTTCTGACATTGTAATACCTTTTGTTGTTTACTCATGTAATGTTATTACTGCATATTAACACACGGAAATATTACTTTGGTAATCAGTCTTTGGTTGCTTGTGATCATTATTTCACTTTTACAGAGAGATAGATTACTTTGTCAAATTCATTCTCTTTGTGAATGACGTTTTCTTTCTTTTCCCAAGGTCTAAATGTAAATTTATTAGAAAAATTAATACATAATTTGTCATTGAAATTTAACAGCGCAATGTAGCTTAATAGATGTCGAAAATTGTAAAATTCAATTCATTTTTTACATTTTGCATTGGAATTTGAGAACTATGATAGATACCACATTTCGATGTCAAATTTTAATATGAGAAATTAGTACAACTTTTATTGTGATTGTCATGGTCACTGAGAAATATAGAATTAGAGCAATATATTTTTATTGTAAAATAATTTTAAATCTAACTGTACACTATTCGAATGCTGGACTTTTTATAGGAGAAAGTGGCATCTATCAAACATTTTCATTTTTTTAGGGGGCTAGTTTTTGGCATACTGAACAAAGTGTCAATGGTTACGACAAAATCATACAACAGGATTTTTAGTTACTGTACCATAAAGGTACCCAAAATTCCCAAAGACACGATTACGATTTCAATGGAGCCACAATCTGATGATGGTTTTTGTTAAAAAACCTCAAAATACATCAAAAATGTTAAAAAAAATCGATTTCTCACTTGGTTTTCGAGATATCGATACTTAAAAATGATAAGATTATATGCCAGTGTACGTAAAATGAGACTTGTTGGCCAATAACTCAAAACCCTGTAATAGATTTTTGTCGTGCACATTGAGACTTTTGCTCTGGATGCCAAAAACTAGCTCTCTGCATGAATGGAGGCATTTTATTGAAACCCTTTTCCCACACAAATAGTACAGAGTCCTTTGCTTAGCAAATTAAACAACAGAAATATCATTTTTATTTTTCAGCTCAATATGAGAGCAATTGGCTCGCGTTTATTGGGTTTATTTAAAGCTTAGGCTATAGTGGTGGATTGGAAGCCCTTTAAGCATCCCAACGTTAATGTTTTTGAATGAATTATTTTTCATGTCCATTCAACCCTAGTAATTAAATTATTCTTATTCAATCTATTTAAGTAAATATTAACTTGTTTTAAATAACAAGTTGTTTTAAATAAAACAAGAAAATTTCTAAATATAAGCTAATACACACTTCCTTTATATTAACATCCGTTAAAAAAACAAATTCTGTTTGTACCAATTGAGCATAGTGTGAAATACATACAAACTAACAAAAACACAGGAATCTTTATGATTTTTGCAAATTTAATTGTATTGTATTGTATTGTTTATTTATTTATTTAAATTTACCACTTACAAGAATTAACTTATAATTAAGCACTAATTACAAAGTGAACTATGTGTACAAATTCTTCTGAAGAAAAACGCCATCGGTTGTGAACATAAACTGCGAAAATGGCATCGGTTGTAAATTCGTTTGTTTGAATGATATTAACAAAACTCGTGCTATTGGATCTGCTCGTTGTCTGGCAGCAATAAAAATGAATATTCTCAAATACAGCTTTAAAAATCCATAATCAAAACAAATATTTTACAAATTTGCTACATTTCTTCATTCCTGCCAGTTTGTTTTCATTTTAATGCGGCAAATTTTTAAATAAAACTAAGATTTTACTGTGAAATTTTAGACCAATTGGTCCAATTTTCAGCTTAATTTAAGAGAACAATTTAAGCTACAAAAGGCGAATAAAGTTAATTTTGGGCAAAATTACTTTTCATTAACACTCCGAAAAAAGATAACGAGTTGCCTTTGTGTTTATATTTACCTTTTCTACTAAGACATTCTTCCGAATATGAACAGTTGAACATATTTTATTTCGAAAATCTCTAAGTATCAGTTTCAGTTTAGTCTCCACGTGAATGTTAATGAAAACTTTTTCGCTTAAATTTCTGACTCATGCAAGCAGTGTAAATTTGTATACGTTACATTTAAACATCATGTTCAATTCCTTTTATTCCGGATATTATTTTCTTTTTCTGTTTTGCATATTTTGTTGTGAAGCCTTTCAGCACTTTTAATCAGATAATTTCATTTTTTTATGTATCTCACTTTCCTTTTTGCAAATTTATTTACGATTTGCCGGTCTTACATATCACCAAGTTCGCCGGCTTTGCACTTGACTTGGCTCATGTTTTACTCTTTTAATTGATTTTACTGTTGTTGCTGCTTTATTTGTCCTTCTACTTAATTGTTGATTATTTTTACTCTTGCACTTGACGTGATATCATTATATAAAAATGAATACAATAGTTAGTAACTTTCTGGTTTTTTTATGAATTCTATTCTCTTATAGTAGTATTTTTTATACATTTTGGGAATATTCCTTCCTTCAAGTAATATTTGCTATTAATAATTAATGTTTACTTTTCATTAGTTACTGCTATTTATCAACTTTTATACTATTGAATTTCGGTTTTTTGTTTTGCTTAACTTACCAGTACATATCTATTTTTGGTTGAAGCTTAACAACGAAAATTCCTAACGATAAGATTATTCTATGTAGAAAAAACATATTCACATCTGTTATTATTTTCTAAGATAAGAACACAAGCGTTGTGTATATTTGTAACAATTTTTTTTTTTGGTTTAAGATACTTTAATCAAAATACCTTAATTAAAAAAATTATTTGGCTTTGATTGTATGTAATCGCATGCGATTAAATCAATTACTTTTTGGTTAAACATAGCTCAAAAGATATGACATATGTAGCAATAATTCCATAATAAAAAACATCAAAAATGTTTGTTTTCGCCATCTGTCAAAATTATTATATGAAGTCTTGTTTATTCGTGCATAATTATTAAAATACAAAAACTAATAAAAATAAAACTGAAACAAAAATTTTGCTGTACAATTGTTTCGCACTAATCAGTTGTAAAATCAAACTCCAAAGTTGTCGATGAAAGCTTATTAAACCTATGCGAAACGTGAAATTTTTGCATTGCCTGTGACGTGAAACAGTCAGGTATTAACCAAAAACTAATTAGCAACCGTCACGCAATATTTTAACCCGGATATGCCGAGCGTACTACATTTAGTACACCTATTACTTTCAGGTTTCTGCGTAACCTGTTCTTTAAATTATCTAACCAACTTATTGTGGTGCTACAGAACATAGCGGTCAACAAACCGTGCGTTGACAAGTTTTGTCTAGAGTAATTACTTGAACGTTTTTTTTTTGGCTCGGAGTTTTCAGTTTTATGAAATTAGCAAAAGTGCGAAAATGAATGTGACGTGTCGCTTCATTTAATGAGGACTACCACACCACCAAATAATTTTTCTCATAATTTTTTTTTTTTTACTTAAGTACATGAACATTACTGAATAATAAACAATTTGAATTTAAAAAAAATACTGCCTTTACTACTCATATGTGCCGAACGTACTACATTTAGTACGGGCTCAAAATCCAAGTTAAAATAATTTTTTTTAAATTTTTTCTTCAGTTTTGTAAGTTATTCTATCAGAACAAAAGAAATTATGAAAAATTACGAAGGTTTTTGCATTAACGCGCCCGTTGACATATCTGGGTTAATTTCTGAACCCAATCAATACCTTTTTCATATGATAGTATATGATATAATAGTATGCATAGATTTAAACTTCGAGAAAATTGTTTAACACGTACATAGATGTGGGATCGGTTACAGAGAGTTAGAAAAAAAAATGTTCAATATGTATGTAGTCGATTTCTTATGTCAATTATTTCGTAAAGTCGTTGTTGTAGGCGATAACGGATAGAGTACAATTTAAAGTAGAAATTTGAGGGAGATTAAATTTTCTATTTTAAGTTGAAAGCATCACAAACTTGTGACCATGCCATGACTAACCTCATGCATAGCAACAGAATAACTTATTTTTGTCACCATTACATTAATCTGTGTTTTACTCTCAAATTCAGAGTTTCTCAAGCTTTTGAATTATCAATCTAGGTTTCGTTTAATGTTAAATTATTTTTATATAAAAGGCTTGATGTATTTTTTGATGGGAAATCTAAAAAACTTCTAATCTAATTTTGCTAAAAATCGGTAAACACGAATGCAAACACTGGTATCCTAACTATTTACGTATTTATAACGTATTAAAACTTCATTAGTTACCATGAAAATGTCTGTTTTTTGTAACAAAACCCATGTTTCGAATCTTATATTGAATTTAAACTGTCTCCTCCAGTTCCAAAAAAATTAGCGATGTCCGCCTTTGTGACTAACATCCTCACTTGTTTTATTTGCTTACGTTTAAGAAAAAACATTTCTCATAAATTAAATACATTTGGTGGAAGAGCAGTTTTTATAAAATTGTCACGTTCCAGGTATCAATTTTCTGTCACGCAACTTAATAATTCAGCGGTAAAGTTTAATATTTTTAACCCTGACAGCAAAGATCGTAGTAACCTTAGTTTCTTTGATTTTATCATTATTAATAAGAAATTTAAAAAGTTGAAAACCTTCTTTACTTTTAAACAAGCCAGTAACTTGTAAATTTACAATTTTCAAAGCTTTACATACAGCTAAATAAAATCATGTTTCGAATTTTCATTGTAATGTTCTTTAAGTACTTAGACATTTATTGAACTATCAAAGAAGTCAATTGTATACGGAAGTCCCTTGTTGGTCTTCCAGTACAAACTTCGTCATTTGTTGCTAAACTAATCTAAAAAAAAAAAAAATAATTATTGTCCAACAACTTTATAGGGACAATTACGCAATTAGTAAAAAATCACCAAATAATAACAACTACTATTTTGAGGACTCAATACTAGTGAAATATCTAAGCAATGACATCCAAATACTTTGAAGACGTGAGATGATAAAATATTTATTTTTAGTGTGGCTTAAATCCATTTGGATTGTTTTTTTTTATTACTTCCGGCAATATTGATTAATTTTTAAGAATACAACTCAAATAGTGTTTATTTATATCAGTATAAACATATCAGAAAAGCAAACTAGTATGTAAACTTAAAAATTTCGTTTTTATAATCAACCCGTTTTTTTAACATGACAATGTTAAATACCTATAAATTAAGTATTATGTACCTATAATTAATTCTATTTAACGAAATGTAAAGTTTTTTTTTTTATCACCAACCATAACTAGAGTGTGAATCGCAAAGTATTTCCACATACCATTTTAATCATTCATTAACAATTATCTACCGGCTGGCGTCTGTTGTCTAGTTAACATTGCTATATCATTTGTTCGCTTTCTACACACCACCACTCCCTCTTTTTGAAATTATAAACAAAGTGCGATTGCACAAGTTTTTTATTTTTATTTTTTTTACTGCGTTCCAGATTCAATCACAGAAACGTAATGACGGCACAACCATAAGCGTTGCACGTTTTTAACCTCCACTAATATTGTTCAAGTGTGCAAGTTAACTGAAAAAATTTGTATATTATGAGTTCCCTTCCTACACAGTCGCCCTTACTACCTCCCTCAATATATTTTGTTTACATTGAAAATTCCAAATTTTTTCTAAAGTTTATATTTTCTACTTCTTATTGCAGTTTAACATTTGGAATTTGAATAAAAAAGTAAATAAAAAAACAAAAAAATGAGTGAACATCTAATGGAGACCAGACGGCGTTCACGTTCTAAAACCCCATTTTTACGTTCTGGCTGCGATCATGAAAATTGTGAGCATGCTGGTGAAGAGGGTCATACGCATCATCATCCCAAAAAGAAGGCGGCTGCACCCAATGTACAGTAAGTAAACAAAATACAATAAATTTGTCAAGTTTAACCCTATAAATTGTTAACATTTCATATGACTTACAGTTTCTTAACATGGCCTTTTACATTTGGTAAACCGCTAAGCCGTACAGTTCAAACAAGAGTAGCTAAATATATTGTCTATGCACAAGTGTGCATAGTTTTTTTCTATTTGTACACATAAGAACAGTATCTCAAGGCGCGCAACTGACAAATGTTATAAATAAATAAAAAACCAAAACAAACACGTAACACAACTCTCTACTTATGTATTTTATTTTATCGAGTCGGAGTGTATGTCGTCATCGCGTAGCTATGTATGTAGAGTGCTCTACTCGCTCGGAACGCAAATTGTTTGCGCTTTTAATTCTGACAAAAATAAAAAAAAAAAAAATATACCAAAAGCCATACGACCGTATATAATAAATTCAACAAATAAAACAAATTAACGAGTTGAGATTATTTTGAAGCAATAGCTATATATGTATCTTTCATTTTGGCGCGTTTTTTTTCTCGTTTAATTCAAAAATAACAACGTGCGACTTTATTATCATTATTGTTAGTCGTCATCTCGATTTCAGTTATATTTGAAATTCAAATATATTAAAATGTTCTCATATGTGATGGTGAGCTTGTTGTTTGTTGACTTATTTTGTTTTTTATAACTTAATATCAGAGTAAAGTTTTTATCCTCACTTTTAAGGTGACTATGTCTGATTCATATTTATCTTGGCGGGGTCAGTTGCTGATTTTTGTTTGTTGCTAGTTTGTTTGTTTTTTTGTTCTTATATTTTGGCTTACCCTGCTTTTTATTTACATTCGATGACGACATTTATTTTATAGCCGTAAAACTGCGTGTGAGAGTTTGGGACAAGCAACGATTTCTGTTGAAGCTCATCGAAGGTCATTTGGTTATATATAATTTGGTATTCGATTTGTTTTTCATTTTTTATTATTTGTTGCTTTCTGTTCTATGTAAAAAGACTTGTTTCGTAATGGAAATATACTGCTAAAACATTAGAAGAAAATCACATTCTACGTTGATTAGATATTAGATCGGCTTAAGTCTCGTAATTTATTGATTAACATTTTGAATCAAAAGAAGTCCGCATTGACAAATTTGAATATTTATACATATCAAACACATAACCCCGAGTAGTAGTAAAGCGCTAAATCTTATAAATCATTGTCATTCATCGGACTTTTCATATATGTTACCGGCCAAACTAGTTTTCTTAGGATAAACTAGTTTTTCCTAGGCCAAACTAGTTAATTTGAATGCCTAAAAGTATGCAATTCAATGTTAATACAAAAGCGCTGATGTTGCACATGTTATATATAAGCCGGTAGTGGACATAATGGAGGATGTAAATCCTGAGCCGCGGCCGAACACTTGCCAAGTAGTCAATAATAAGTATTGATAAGTTTTATTGCTTTACTTCGCTACTGTCGTAGTTGTCACCAGCCACAGTGCTTTTACATTAAAATTTCATTGTATATCTTTACGTTTAACGGTAACTAGTTTGGCCGGTAACATATACATACCTACACTAAATTCAAAACGTGTCAGTTAATAATGAACAACTGTTCTTATTCAAGAGATTTTTTTGGTCATATCAAACTTTGAATTATAAAACACATACAAAAGGCTTCATTACTCGGAAACATGAAAATGTAAATGCAATAGCAACATGAATGTAGAAATAAAAGTACACTGATGAAACGAAACGAGAGAATCTGTCCTCAATGTGCGCATTGTTGTTTCCGTAAAGAATTTGTGTTGTGTTAGTCGTAAGGAGCTACAATTGGCTAATTTTTACCAGTTTACCCATCGGATATGTACAAACAAACATGTATTTTTTAATATTTTGAAATTACTCTACTGAAGCAGACATTTTAAATGGTGTACATGTTGTTGGCGTTAAAAACCACATTTGATTGTTATTTACTTTCATATTACATCTAGATTTCATATTATATCAGATTTTAATAAATATAGTCGAAAACTTATTATTTATTAACCATTTTCAAAGCATTATGTGCTATATGTCTAATAATGTGTGCCTCATTTAAAAGGTATTTGTAATACTTCCTTTACCCAAACATCAAAATATATGTACACACATATCTTGAAGAAGTATTAACTTATTAAAATGTTCTCAAATTCATTGGTTTGCAATTGGCGCTGAATCACCAAGCATTAAGCTCTCAACGCAAACCTCGGTTGTAGCGTAATACTCAGTGTGCATTTTTTTGTCGTTAAGCTGTCAGCTTTTTGCATGGTGTTGTTGGGTTTTTTAGTTAAATTTCAATGTCAATGTTTGTAATGTTAGCGCTTTGTTCAGAATGCTGTGATTTTCAAGTTCAATTCAACTCTATTGCAATTCTTAATTACATACACCTAAAAAAAAGACGATATGAATTTGGAATTACATAACCAAGAATTTTAAATTATCAATGATTAAAATATGATAAAATTGTAAAAATACTAAAATTCTAAAACAACAGTGTAAATAGTAAACGTAACTGAAATCTTAGATTGGAATTACACTCACTGTAAATTTTGGTTAAAATACCAATGAAAATATGTAGTAGAGAAACGCTGTTTATTATACATATTAGAGGTCTGCATGAGTGCACTTGAAACGACCATCAAGTTACTCGCCACGATTGCAAGTCCTTCAAGTCCTTGTGCACGCAAATCAAAAATCAAAACAAAACACCAAGCAAGAGAGGTGAGTACTGCACTTGCGAATAAAATTTTCTACGAGTTCAAGCACTCGTAGTTTATTGCATTCGGCACCGAGTGACTTGATGTCTCTTAGTGCGCTTACTCAGACAATAGATTTGCTATGCCGTGTTGCTTTGCGCGGTGAACTTGAACAACAATTTCAATGACACGTGCCGCTAAGAGACGAACGCGAAATAGAATTGTGGATTACAAAATTTGTTTTAGTTAAATCCGACCATTATCAACTTTTGACCAACTTCTTGTGGATTTGATTTTTTAAACTAAGTACACAAGAATCAAATAAATTCAGTAAAATTCATACGATTTCAATAAGTGAACTTGTCTTGGATTCCTCTCTATTCAATTGATTTGCCGCTTTCATTATTATTAAATACCTTAAATGACATTTTCTTCTTCCTAATTCTTTCATAGAACCATAATTGAAGAAACCGTTGAAGTGACCTCATCATCGTCACCTTCGTTTAAACAATCACAGCAAAAAATTAAAACATCGGACTACTCCAGTGAAGATACAAGTCCAGAGAATAGAATCAAATCAAGAAATGCCATTGAATCACAGCAAAAGCAGTCATCGTCCTCATATTCATCATCATCAACAACAACGACAACAACATCAACTACCATCTTATCGAAAAGCAAAAAGTTGAGCAATAGTCTTGCAGCAGCCACTTCGACACCAAAAGCCAACTATGCATTGGACAGTTTTCTTGCTCAATTTTCCAGCACAGGAAGTGGTGGCAGTCGCGATGAAACTAGTGGTAGCACTAAAATTGGCACTGGACGACGGGTCAAAGAAATTACACAAAATGAAATAAATTCAGAATTTGAACGTTCACAGAGAGAATCCGCAGCAGCTGTGAGCGCTGCATCGGCCAACAGCAACGCTAGCAGTCGCAGCAAAAATTCATCATTTAGTCGCATTTTTGGCAGTCCATTTGGCCGTACTAGTGGCGGTGGAGAGCAGAGTATCAACGGCAATGCAGGTGAACACATTGCATACAGAGAATACAAACGTGCAGGCGAATATTGGAAGTGAGTATTTCATAAATAATTTTAATAAATTTATAATTTTTTGTGTAAAATATTTTAGAACAACACCAAAAACTGATTACACCTACTCGGAATTGTCGCCGCATCGTCGTGAATTGGCACCTGGCGTTGTTGCCATGCCCAATATGTCACGTCGCAGTTTGGAAAATCATCATGAACGCATACACTATATGATTGAGCGTGAGCCTGCACAAGAAGATTATATACGACGTCGTTATGAGTCCTCCAAGTATGCACAAAACCGTCGTGAAACTGCAAACCTCGTTTACGATTCTGGCGACGAAATCGATTTGACACAATTTGATGAGAATCGTAAAAAACGTAGTTACTATGAGCAAAATTATTTGCAACATGCAGATGAATCTTGGCTTATGCGCATTATTACCACTGTTGTTACGACATTTTCCAGCATTTGGGATACGGTCAGTGGTGGCGGAAAAGTAGATGAGAGCGCATATTATCGCACTAAAATTACAAATGAAGAAAGAGGTATTGAAGCATGTAACAATAACAAACCTAGCATCTTTCTAACGTATTGTTTTAAATTTTCAAGGTCTCTTTGGCACCATTGGACATGGCATTTCTTCAGCATTTGTAGGAGCTTTTCGCTACATTTATTTATTCATATCGAGCGTATTGAGTCTTGATACATGGCTCTTGCAATCATCACATGCAGAGAGTAAAGGCAAAAAACGCTTTTTACTATTGTTGCTCATATTGTTACCGCTTTTGCTATTGGCTGGTAAGTGCATTGAAAAATTATTTGATTTTCTTTTAAAGTATTGAACAAAATTAGAGGCCAGTGTTAAATTTTTAAAGATAAATTTTAATTTAATTTTCGAAGTCAAAGGTTAATAAGTTGACTTTGGATTTTTGTTTTCAATTCTAAAAAATTCATATTCTCATATATCGCAAGATAATCTTCAATGCTCCACCTTTAATTTATTTTATTTTACATAGTCATTCGCATTTGACATTGAAAATTTTTGTTTAATGTAATAAATTATTGACAATGATTTTTCAACATCTCGCACCCCATTACGAGGTTACTTTACTTATTACCTCATTTGTTTGTATTACAAACATGTCAACTAATTATTCGCTTTTGCCATTTTCAATAATAATCTTTTTCTTGACCACGATGCGCGAACTATGATTGCATGATATTCTTTGTTTGTGGTGCTCGTTTTAAAAATAGTTTTAGTTTTTCTTGAATTTAAATAATGCTGTTTAGCTATCAGCTTATTTTCAGCTAATTGTTACAGAGTATTTGTGATACACTTTAAATTATATGCACATTTTAATGGTGCTTACACCGTCAGTTTTTTTTTTATTATACAAATACAACTTTGCATATGTGTGTAAATCAGATTGAGTGCACTCACTACATGTATAAACTTACATTGATCGCGCATTTACGAATTGAATAGTTAAAAATATTCAAATAGGGTCAAGTTCAAGTGGGTTGTACATATAAATCTATTTGCATTAAGATGGAACGATCCATAGAAAAAAATGGAAAAGCTTTCTTCCTTCTTCGAAAATATAGACAAAAATAGGAATTCATTTTAAACGTGAGCTGGAAATCATGCGTGCACGGTCAACGCGTGTTCAAATAAATAATTTGGGCCTCTTCTCGAAAATTGGAGCCACAGTTAAGGCTTGTATTAAAACTTTATGTGTATACTTTTTTCCAAGTGGCTTTATAAAAAAAAACATGGCGGACCTAATATATGTAGCAGCCCAAAGAGGAAACAGAGGAAAAATAGTTTTTTTTTTTGTTGAGAATAAGCTTATAACTCATGTATGTTTCTACTACTATTGAATTAAGTCGTATCGGCAGGGGTTGACGTTAAACATCATACGCATTTATACACATGAGAACGGTGAACCAAAAATCGAAAACCTAAAAACTTCGTTCGATTTCTTATTTGTAGTTCTACTTCTTTATCACCACAGCTAATTTTTCAACTCGGTTTTATTTTCTAATATTCCCAAGTTTTGTCTTTCACACGGGGATTTAATAATTGAATAGGTGCTTTTGAAAAGAGGGCATCTACAAATTTTACAAAAGATGCCCCGTTTACAAAATTAAAACAAATTTTTGAACTTAAATAAGATTTGTGTAAGGTTATATTAGAAATTAACACTTCTACTGAACTTTTACGAGCTTAAAGTTAATCTGGATAAGCAACAGTTAGATTGTTTCATGTCCTGGACTCAATTGTTCAATAACAAGCAAATTCAAAGAATGATTGCGAGTTTAGAATATTACCACTTCAATAACAATTTTTAATTTTAATTTTATTACATTTATTTATTTTCCCTAAAATTAAAACAAAAATACTTTACATTTTTTCAGGTCTTTACTATTATTTGCATCCAAATGAACCTTTCCCACCCACGCATTTTAGCGCTAAATTACAAACCTTCACTTTACCCACAATCGACATGTCCGAGTATGTTAATCAAGAAAAATATGAAGCCCTTAAGGCACAAGCTTACAATCGTTTAGAAGATTTTCGCACTTGGACAGATGACTATTTGTTATATTTAAAAACGGTCTCACAAAACATTGCCGAAGAGGGACGTAAGCTATTTCGCCGTGAAGAACATTTCGAACGCATTTAAATGCATAGTGAACAATTTTATGATCGTATTTAAAGAAGTCGGCGAAAAATATTTCTATCAATTTTTTTCTGATTTTGTGGAACAATTGTTGCTATAAAAGCTATTCACAAATCGATTTTTTCATTAGCTATTAGTTTTAAGTTTATTTTTGTTTTAATTTTTGTATTCTTTTTTTTTTTTTGTTTTGTTGGACGCACGGCAAATTTTTGCACCTTATACCGACCAGTCAAGGTTTTGTTAAAACTTGAGATCAGAAATAAAACAAATAGTAATTAACGAACAAAGAAATTAATTTTTCAATTTTTGAATTTAAAAATTCATTCCAAAAATATTATTCGGTCGGTGTTTGGTGCAGTTCAATTTAAAGTCATTTTGAGTGATCAATATTCTTGTTTAGTATTATTTTTTCTTTGTTTTTTTTCTGCAATGTTTTTGTTATTTATTTATTTTTAATTTTCGGTTTATTATTTTCATTTTTAGCTTATACTTTTTGGTTCTTTGTTTTCTTTTGTTTTTGTTTTGTTTTTGCATACATACAAACATATTTCCACCATTTAGCCCCTACTTAATGAACTGTTTTTTACGTATGTGTACAAATAACTTACATTTAATATTTCGCGTAGTTTTTGAAATAAAGTAATTTAGCTTTTTAGGATTTACGTAACGTACAAATTTTTTTAAATGAGCGTGTCAAATTTTTCTGCTATCCAAACTTCTGAAAAACAAGTTTTCCCCCCCATTCACATCCCACCACCTTTATGCATTTAAATCTTTGTTGCTAATGCGTGGGGAAAGTTAACTAGACGCAAGAAAATGTCATTCTGATGCAAAGCGGAGAAGGATAGAGACAGCTGCAACTAATTATAAATTAATTTTTGATATTTCTTTAAACAAAAATACATAAAATTTAAAATTATAAATAATTTCTTAAAAGTCATATAATTGTCTTTATGTTTTGTTTAATAAACATTGCATACTTTCATTTATTTTCTATGTAAAATTTATAACTTCTATGTTGTAAAACAACAAATTATTGTAATTTTCACAAAATATAAAGAAACTTTTCAAATAAATTCAGATTCAAATTCTTGTTAGTTTGTAACATTTTAAAAACAACAATTAAAATGAGTTTTATTTCAAACTGCGTTCAGTGACAAAATTGGTGAGTATTTTAGTTGAAAAAAAAAAAAAACCTTTTAAATTTTAAATATCAATTGCTACTCTATCCTTCTTCATTTGTGACACTTGCTGTTAGTTAATCTTCTTTTATTCGCTTGCAACAGAGCTTTATTTTTTTGTCATAGGGTTACAAAATTTTGTAATTTATTATTTAAGATTAAATTCTTTGCAACAAATGAAGAAGGTATAAGTGCTTGCAAAATGTTTTCAAATTTAATTTGTATCTTCTTTTAGCTTGGCAATTACTTGATGAACATGAGCGTCTTGCATATGTTCAACGCACGCAGGCGCTGCTGCCAGTCACACTTTATGCCAGTCTACGCAACCAATTTGCTTCAACAGGTAAGTGCTTCGGAATATATAACGTATTATTTTATATTTATAATTTTTGAATTTTTTTTTTAATGATGCAAAAAATTTCCGTAGTCATGACGAGTATACCATATTCGACATAAACAGGCGGAAGGGTATATGACATCAACAATTTTACAATCAAGAGCAAGTTTCAGTACAATTGTAATTAAAACTCAAATTATTATATATGTACTATTTAGTTAATCTATAGGACTAGCCTTCCAACCAATGTAGAGTCTTTGAGCGAGCTAAATAAGTCATATATCTTCCTCAATTATGGTATAGCTCTTTCCAATTTTGTATTGCGAGTGATATGAGGTTGGCGATCACCTGGACAGTTTTTATTTGAAGATAAA
This sequence comes from Tricholauxania praeusta, assembly GCA_949775025.1. Lineage (NCBI taxonomy): Eukaryota > Metazoa > Arthropoda > Insecta > Diptera > Lauxaniidae > Tricholauxania > Tricholauxania praeusta. Next base: position 34,342,726 of record OX459031.1, on the reverse strand, counting down.
GCCATATGAGTTCACAAGAGTATTTTCTGACTATTTTTCTCCCTCATAAAAAATTCATATATGGTCACACGTCATAAACTGTCGTAAATGTCACAAAAGTCGCAAACTCCAGATCAACCTCGTTTTCACAACTACTAAAATTGTTTGTCAAACAATACAGTTACAATTTGAACCGCTCGAAGTTATGCCACGGCCGCTTTCCTATGTCGAATATTTTTTTCATTATATATGTTATCATGTCTTAGTGCACGTTTTATAAAAATTAATCAATCTAAACCCATCTCTCGCAACAGGTGCCACCATCAAGGATCTCTTTCAACTACCCATTTGGTCTGCAAACTACTTTAAATTCAATGAAGATGCCGAAATCGATGCTAATGTCAAACTATACAACATACAACAGAACATACAAAAATCTCTTACCCCTGCGGAATATGAAAATATACTCAAGCATGTCAATAACTATGTGCAGCAATTGGTTGAATTGAAATTGCAGAAACAACAAAAAGAGCAGAAAAAAGAAATCACGCCCGAAATGACAGTCATCATAGCAAATTTAATGCGTGAAAATATGGAGCGTGTGTTGTATGAACGCAAAACTCAAGCACCAATTGAAGGCAGCGGCGTCAAGCTGGCTGTGCTCAGTGATGAGGAAGTGCAAAAAATTGCGAGTCTCGTTCAGGTGCAGTTGGAAGCCACATCAACGAAATGGGGCGCCGCGTTACTTCTAACACCAGCACACTTAGCGCAAATTAAACAGCTCATCACTGAACAAATTGAGGTGAATAATCATTATTTTTATACGCACACCATTGAGCACATTGATTTAGAAGCGCTCCTGGCGCGTATTTTGGCTGCACCACAATTGGCCCGTTTTGTAGATGCACGCATTGTAACAGCTATTGATAGCAAGCTATTGAATTTGCAATCCACACTGCATAGAGAAGGCTCTGGCGGTAGTTTCGGTATTGATTTGGGCAAGCAACAGTTACTTATCGATGGGTTAAATAGAGAAATTGCTTTCATTAAATTGGCGCTCTCTGACAAGGTGTCAGAAAATCAAAATCTACATCAGTCTATTAGTAATTTAAAAATCGGTCAAGATGATTTGTTGCTTCGCATGCAGCAACATGAATTATCCACAGATAAACGCTTTAGTGCGCTACTCGCTGAAATTGAAAGTAAATTGTTAGCACTAAAAGATGATCAATTTACGCTGCTCAATCAACAGATCAAATTGTCGTTGGTTGAAATTTTAGGTTTCAAACAAAATTCTGGTGCTAAGCTGCAAGATGTTGACTTGCAAAATTGGGTGCGTAACATGTTTGTTGCCAAAGAGTATCTTGAACAACGTTTACTTGAAATTAATTCACGTACAAATGATAAAATAACAGAGGAGATTGATCGCTCCGGCATGTTGCTTATGCGTGATATTAGCGAGCGTTTGAAACAAGAAATACTGCTTGCTGTGGAGTTCAAACATAATGAAAGCAATGCTGCTATCAAGGGTCATATACGCAGTGCACTATCTGAGACGGAAGTGCAGAAAATTGTAAAAGGTGTGCTCGCTATTTATGATGCAGATAAGACGGGCTTAGTGGATTTCGCATTGGAATCTGCAGGTGGTCAAATACTATCGACACGTTGCACTGAAAGCTATCAAACAAAAACCGCGCAATTATCGGTATTTGGTATACCATTGTGGTACCCAACGAATACACCACGTGTGGCGATTTCACCAAATGTACAACCCGGCGAGTGTTGGGCTTTTCAAGGTTTTCCAGGATTTTTGGGTAAATAATTAAAGTCGATATTTTGTTTTAAACTGAATAAAACTAAATTTATATCAAATTTTTAAGTGCTGAAGCTGAACTCATTGGTTTATGTTACTGGCTTTACTTTGGAGCACATACCAAAGACTTTAGCGCCAAATGGACGCATTGATTCATCACCTAGGAACTTTACTGTTTGGGTAAACTTTTTTTTTATTGAAATTGTGAATTTATATTCGATTACGTTAGGATGGAGTTGTTTTCCATAATAATACTATAATAACTATAATCTTATATTGTTTACAGGGGCTGGAGCATGAAAAGGATCAAGAGCCTGTGCTATTTGGTGAGTATGAATATGTTGATAATGATGCGTCGTTGCAGTATTTCCCGTTACAAAATAAAAACATCAAGCGTCCATATGAAATTGTGGAGCTGCGCATTGAATCAAATCATGGACACCCACAGTATACCTGTTTATATAGATTTAGAGTACATGGCAAGCCGCCAGCAATGTAGAAAATATTTCTATAATAGCGCGCATGTTACTTTTAAAAGCAGTCAGCTATAGTGTAAAATTTAATTATTGTTTCAAGTAAGTACTATACATGTAAATAATGTGCCTTAAAATTACACATTACTAAAGTTGTAACATTAACTCAGTGAATATGAAGAACAAACAAATGTCCAATAAAGAGGCGCTCAAATTAGTTATTAAGTTAGTTTTTAAGTTTGTAAAAAAGAATACAATGAAATGTATGTATGAATTCAAACATGTATAAAGTATTGCTATTAATTTTAAGTTCAAGATAATGCTTAAAAAATTTGAAATTTTCTTTCTATACATTTCTCAATATTGAAAGGTAAAATTATTGATTTTATTAAGCTCTGTCTTCCTAAAACAACTATTAAGTTTTAAAGTGAAATCTGAACTGCATCCGAAAATGTGTGCTTTTTTCAATATATTTATCATGTAAACCTAAAAACCTTATAGTTTTTAAATAGTTTAATTAAGTGTTGTGCGTTTCTTTCAATTTTAATGCATTGTTTTCAATATATTAAAGTACTTTTATCGTGAAAATGTGAAGTTAATTCTGTAAGCAATTTATATCATAACATTTGACTACTTCTTCTTCACTTATTAGCGCATATTCATAATCGGTTCCAAAGTCAGCAACAGCTTTTGACCATATACTAGACACATCTAAACTTTGTTGCTAACTTTAAACTCGTGCTTAAAAATTACTGAATATGCGCCATTTTGTGAATTTTTAGTGTAGTGGATTTCTTTTTCATGCTTAAATTTAACTAGGTCTAGGCTAAATACGCTATCATATTTTCTGGACCACAAAAGTAATCTATTATACCTAAAACATGTCCGCATGGTATGCTGAAAAGAGTCTCAAATAAGAGCCTTTATAGATTCATATTCTTAAATGATTAAACTTCAGATAATTTTATATCCCTACTATATATGACTTAAGTTAAACTGTATTTATTCAACTGAAATGAAATTTTTATTGTTATTATGCATTACATACGTTTTCCAACATCAGAAACTAAAATAAAGCATGAAATGTAAGTTTTGTAATGAGAAATCGGTACTATCGATTAAAAATATGCTTCTCATATTTCTTTGTATATTGTGTTACATATAAATAAATAAAAATTATTTCATGTCAGAAAATAAATACTAAAATCATCTGTTTCTTATAAATGGATAAAAAATATCAGTTTTCAATGTATGCTTAAGTTTCTAAAGCTGAAAAAGTATTGCTAAAGTTAGAACAAGGTGTACTTTACAGCCGAAATAAGTAAGATCAATTCAAATAAATTCTAATGTTGGAATAAGTTCTAATACATATTTAGGCAATTCACAAGCTGTTCTTACGTGTCAGAATGTTTTTAAATCTTATGACTGTCTTAAAAACTTTGTTGTTGTCTTTCATGTCTTCTCTCAGCAAAAATTTATTGTTTACAAATATTTTTTTCGCTCTCTTTTCCCTATACGATTATCGCACCAAAATAGAAAATGAATATAACTTTCAAAATGCATGGGCCGCAGAGCTGTAATGTCTTATTTTATTTTCATATGGAATACAAAAACAAAATATTTAAGACAGTCATAATATTTTAAGATATGACACGTAAGCACACCTTGTGAATTGCCTAATTGTAATGACAGAAAAAGAAGATAAGAAAATCAGTTGAGTTGATAATTCAATTTAAGTTAATAGATTACGTTTCATTTTGGTTAAGATATATAATTTAACATCCATATAGTATTTTGCAATTTGATGCTAATTTCCTCGCACATAATGTGTGGTCTCTAAATTAACAAACTCTTAATCTTGAAAAGCAAACCAAAAACTATACTGATTCCTACTTTTTTTTCACATAACTACTATAGCTAGAAACTTGTTAGTAAACACGATTGATATTTGCTGTCTTATTTCTCTTATCAGGATGTTTGATTTATTATTTTTCTTGTTTCTATTACGGCTTAAAACTAACCCGAATCGCAAACTCATAGCAGAAGCCAATGTACAATGTTATCAAGTTTTTATTTCCATTTAAGTATGATTTAAACTCTTGTTTTTTTTTTTTTTTTCCCAGCCTGAATCGTTTTTAAGATGTTCTGGGCCAAAAGTGTCGGTATAAATGGTTTTACAGACATTGATCGAAAACCGTTGAAATTTTTGTTAGGTTTTGATAATATTGCAATGAAAATTCGATCGCGCTGTTTACACGAGCTTGTGCTATTGGGAGAATTTCGATTCCAAATATTACGTAAAAGGCACGGGGACAAAAATAAAAGATTTCAAAAATATCCACATATGATTTCAATTGAAAAATTTAATTAATAGTGAAAGGCTGCTCAGACTTTTTAATTTTTTTAACACGTATTTTTGATCAGAATTTCAACATATCGCATGGAAATCACGCTTGAATTAATTTTGTTTTAAAATTTTATACCACAAATTTCTAAAATTAAAGTTACACCACTTTAAATAAACGGCTCATTGAAAAATAAATTGATTTATCTAGGCACTTGCTAAATTACCTGCTTAGACAAGATTTAAAATAATATATAATACAGATTTGAATCAGACTTGCCACGTACAAACAAATATACCTAGGTATGTTTAAAAAGGTTTACAAGTGCAGTAAATGATTCTGATCGAATAGATCTAGTTTTGAGTTAATCTACAAAAACATGACAGAGACCGTATTCATTTTCAACTTTACTTTAAAATTCGATAATTTTAACAGAATATTAAGCAAATTAAACTTTTAACAACTTAAAAAGACAATACACATAAATGCAAATTACACTGAAGAAGTTAACCATAGTAGTTCAGTAAGAATTCGATTGTTACATCTTAATAGCTATGTCAGAAAAGAAAATCAGGTTGAGTCGAGTAGAGAAAACGAGTTGAGGCCGATTTTCTATTAGTTCTGGGTAAAATGTCTATCTTTTTTTATGGATTAATATTTATATAAATATAAAAACGAAAGGAGAAGATTAACCCAAAGCCAATGAGAAATTCGCCAATTTTTCTAAAATTCAATTTCGGATGTTTTCCCTTTATACCACATATTCGGGTTTGCCAATTATTTTTTCTTTTTATAATAGCACTTACACTAATATGGTCCTATTTCCAATTTTTATTATAAAAACTAAAAGTTTTAATTGTTTAACATTTATTTATCTTTTTTTTTATCAAAATCTTTATATACAAATAATTTTTTCAATCAAAAATAACCATAATTTATTTTAACTTTTTCAAATGAAGAAAATAAGTCGTTGAATACATTTAAGTACAATATAACTGAAATAAGTAACAAGTAAGAAAACATATTTGTGGTTATTTTTGGTTGAAAGAAATATAAATAAATAATTTTACTTTAGGTCGTCGGAGTAAAAATTAAAGTTATTTATCGAAAGATCAAAAATAACAATAAATATTCAATCATGATTAAGCGGTGAATTTTATTTTCAAAATCGTGTGCGTTACGGTCCCTGACATTAAACAAATATTTGATTAAGAGAACTAAACTTGGTCCCTCCTAACTATACTTGCCATCAATAAAATTTTGTAAAGTGCAATTTTTATATTTATTTTTATTTAAGCAGCTATACCATATTTTATAATTAAAAAGACAACTTAAAATTTATCCAGAAGAATGTAGTCTTAAAAGTTTTAAGCCTTGACAACAAGAATTCCTTGCTTATCATGTTCATTCTAGTACAAGTTCATCTGCATGTGCTTGGAAATATATATGTATTCAAAAATTAAATTATTCTTTTCTGAACTTTTATCAAAGAATACATTTTTTTCGTCTAATTTTCGTTGCAATTTGAATAAAGAAGTATCTTCATTTTGGCGATACCGCCGGGGGACTTAAAAAAATAAACAAGATATCAACTTTGAAGAGACAGAAGCAACAATACATTAAATACTAAATCAACCTTTTTTTGTGACAGTTCAGAATGAATAAACTTATTTATTTTTACTCGCAACAAGATGAACTTGTTTGTCTTAAATTTATTATTTTTATTAACAGTATGTGGCTGCCACAAGAGGCTTATGTCGGTTCTTTTGTTAATTGAGTTAAACTCAAAGCTTAGAAACATAATTTTTGTTTTAGAAAATTAATAAGTACATTTGAAACATAAATTTAATTAATTTAAATAATTGTTCTATCATTTCTTATGTGATTGTCGACTTTCAATCCTAATCTGGTACCCATATTTTTTTATCATGTTTGATTTTTGAGATAATGGTATTAATTGTGTCAAAACTTTGATATTAACCATTTGTGTGGTGTTGCTCTAAGGACTCACATTCTATAGAAACATTTCTTATTTTTTCTAAATACGAAAAAATCCTAATGGAAAAAATTAATTTGAATTTTAAAGAGACAGTCTAGTACTTAATTGCTTTGTGTTCTAAAATGGGATTTTTTTTTAAATTAAGAAATAAAATTTACATATCACAGCTATAAAAATATTATTTTTTTTTAACTCATGTTTCAGGCATATTCGTGCTTTTTTAAAAAGTTTTAATGATAGGATATTAAATTTTATTGAACCTCTTTTATGAGGTGCTTCCTGACATTTTCATAGAAAGAAACATGACGGCATTTTATAAAGTCGTATATTGGAGTTAATAGGATGAGTGATCAAATCTTCTATCAAGGCTCAAAGCTTTACAGGCACTTCTCGTATACCTACTAACTTATTTCCTATTGAAGTTATATAATTCTATCACTTATACTTTTAAAAAAACTAACCACATTTCAAATGTCCTCGAGATGTCGAATAGACTTCTGTCCTATACTACCATACTATAAAAATCTTAGTTATACATTAAGCTGTTAGAAATATTCTAAATTAGAGTTAATATACTTATGATAAGTGTGTTTTATAAAAACTGTTTGCATATCACACTGCAGTGTATTAAAACTTTGCCATTAAATTTATTGCTTACTACTTAAATAAATGTATGTATATTTGTATGTTTTATTATAACCAATACTTAATTTAGTTGTTCTGCTTTCATATTTTATAAGTTCAGCTCTTTTGTACACACACACAGCATGTACAAATCTAAGTCCAAATATAGTTTAAGTCATCTTTAGTTTCAGCAGCGCAGTGTTTGATGTCTTTTTTTCTACTTAATTTAAAAAAAAAATAGTTTTTAATTTGTATAATGTCCTTTGCGTGCTTAAAATCTTAATTTTACTGTCGCATCATATGTCATTATCTAAGTTTTTTGTTGAAAACTGTAATAGTTTTAATTTTGAATTGTTAAAAAGAAAATAGTAACTTAAAATAAAACAGATAAATACCAAGTTCCAAATTGTTTTATTTAAGTTCGGTTAAAATTAGTTGCATTTTCCTGTGTGATCAACGATTTTAGAGAAGTGCTTTAAGAACTAAATGCTTTTGTGTATATTTATTCGAAACTGGCGTATATCAAAAATGAAATTAAAATTGGAACTTCGAAAAGTCGGAAATTTTTGAAAAATATTGGAAAAAGTTGAAAAAGCCAGAAGAGTTGAAAAATCTTGAGAAAAAACTGGAAAATGTTGAACGAGGTTGAAACAGTTGATACCATAAAGGGTGAACAAGTCGATGAAATATGGAAAATGATGAACAAATTTGAAAGGGAGTGAAAAACTCGGAAAAGTTGAATGAGGTAGAAAAAGTCGAAAATATTGAAAGAGGTTGAAAAAGTCGACAAAATTCTATAAAATGTTGAAAAAAGTTGAAAACGGTTGGAAAATTCAATAAAAAATGTAAAATGTTGAAAGGTGGAAATCTCGAAAATAATTGAAACAGGTTGAAAAACTCGTGTTGAAACTAAATTCCATTCCGTTGAATTAGGTTGAAAAAGAAAAAAGGAAAATGTTGGAAAAACTTAAAATAGTCAAAAAATGGTAAAATGTGTTGTTGAGCCGTTACAAAAAAAAAAAAATTTCAAAAATGTAGGAAAAAGTTGAACAATTCGGAAAACGTCAAAGAAATATGGAAAATGCGATTTAAGAAAAGCGACTTTAAGATCGAAAATGTCGATTAATGTTAAAAAAAGTCAAAAACTCCCAGTTATGATCGGCATCCGCATACCAGTTGATACCATGTGTAATTTACGAGATATGCCTTAATAAGTCTTGAAATTTAGAACGCTGCCAATCCCACTTGGTACAATCTAGCCAGATTATGATCCAGAAATAGCTTTATATAAATAAAATTTTTACACCAAATTTTAGTATGATTGCTCACATAGTTTTTAAGGTGCAACGGCCACTGGGGCTAATTCACCCGCTTTTAATTGAGATATACCTCATAGTAAGTAAACCACCTACATTAAATTTCATAAGGATTGCTGCAATAGTTCACTTAAAATAACGCTTACAACTGTTTGATAATATGGCAGGTGCCACGCCCACTGATGCAATCCCGTCGAATGCCATTAAATTTCAAAGCTTATAGTAACCGACACCTCTAAACTAAATTTTATGAAAATTACTCTAATAGCACACTAAATAAAACATTCAACGTTCTTTGCTTGGGAGGTGCCACACCCACATTTACTATTAAGCCCACTTTTGGATGCGATTCCTTCAAGTATGTAGTATCTGACTTTTAAAATTTAATAACGATTATGCTGTTATTTCTCTCATTATAACGTTTATAAATATTGTGGGCAGTGCCACGCCCTTCAACGAGCTTTGCCAGTCTAGCATCTTATTTGTATTAATGATTGCTTTCAGTGGTATTATCTCTAAAATTTGTATGATACCGTTTTCGAGTAAAATTGAATTTAAATTTTCGATTGTATAAGAGTGCCACGCCCATTCCACATAAATATTGGAAGCTTTCGCATATTAACCGCGTCTGAAAACGAATCATTAAATACTTGCATTGGCTATAAATTAATTTAATTACCTCTGAGTTATAATTGAGTCGAACTAGATATTATCTACATGTAATTTTAAGAAAAAAAAAATTCAAATTATGATTTATCCCCCAACTCCAATAGTTTCAAAAAAATTAGTATAAAAAGGGTATTGGTCGTATGTAAAAATCTGTTGTGCTAAAAGATAGAAATATACAGAAATGTGCGTAAGTACATAATTTTGGAAGAGCTTTAAGTGTTTGAATGGAATATCAACTCATTTTAAAGGACTAATTGAGTTAGTGTTCCTAAATATAATGAACAGTTACTAAGTTGAATTTGGTTGGTCGTTTTTGTTCGGTGTATGTTCACTATTTTAAGGAAGCAATATTTATTTCAAAGTTGGTACATGATACTCTTTAGGTCCACAGACGTCGTTGTTGAATTTATTTTAAAAACTTTTCAAGTGTTTTCTTTCTTCTACGTTCCTTTTCGATTTTATTTTTATTTTATTACCTTGAGTATTTAAGCTGCAGCTACTGTTTCTGCCACCCATCCCAGAGAATTTACACGTTAACTTCTTCAGTAAGTCGTTAACTTCAATTTGATTGCTATTTTCTCTCTTAACAGGATGATGACGATATCCTTTCGCGTTTGCAAGTTGGCAAAAAAGTTTTAACAAAAACAAAATAACTATAAAGGATAATTGAAATGGATGCGTAAGCATTGAGTTAATTTTTTAAATTAAAAATAAACTTAATTTGTCTTTGTTTATATTTAACTGTTGCTTCCATATTGCTTGTACTTTTTGCTGTAATTACTATCATGGTTGGATAAAGGCATATGGGCGCCTGTAGTATGACTATCGCCCTAATTGGTGAAAAGCTTTCACTCGCAGATATCGGGCTGCCAACATGTCGTATGAGTAACGTGTAATGGCTAAAAAGCAAACTGCATTATTGCATTGGAAAATTTATTACATATCGGTAATTTCTTAATTAATAAAAAATTCATATTTTTCAAAGTTATGGCGGAAATTCGGGAAAATAGAGTTTTTCATTGAATCTTTCAAAGAATTACAATTCGAAAAGCAAACCCATTCTCAGACACAAATAAGTAATAAATAATTTTTTCGAAAAGTTTACCGTTTTCAGGATTAAAATTCTTTCCGACGCGCTTAACTGACTGACGATAATATCGATCAAATACTTAGCCATTTACAAGTTTATTAAAACTTTCAATAAACGCACGTCTTTCTGCCTGGTCTAATTAAAATATATATAATGTGGAAAATTATAATTTTGACCAATGAAACTTTTTAAGAAAATTAAAAATTTTGATCAGAATTGAGTGTTTTTGCAGGAAAATTTAATAGACCTTGCAATCTCAATGAAAATATTTATTCTGGGGAAATATTAGAACCCACTTGAAAATAGAGAACTAAAATTTACCGAAATGGCGCCCCTATGAAAGTGCCTTCTAAAGCAATTGCTCCTTTCCTCGTCTAGATTCGGCTCTGCTTGCTTTTGTTCTTATACTCATCACAATTTGTTGTAATAAACTGAGACAAGCATCAGCATCACCAACATCAACATAATGATTGCGAGAATAAACAACTAAAAATAATTGTAACAATAATAACAGCAGTAGAAGCAACAAAAACTACAACTACAAACAAAGGATATCGTCAGCAACAGTGACTGAAAAAAAAAACAAATAAATTAAAAGCGGAAGCAAAAAATAGCAAAACTCGACAGCAGCAAGGATTATCATAGCAGATAAGTGATAATCCTTTCTGACCTTTTCACAAGATTTACAAGCATTTCGAAATGTTTCACGTTCTTTGTGCTTAAAAACTAATTAAATTGTTTTTGTGCTTACTTTTTACAGTTTTACTCAAATTGATTGAAATTTAATTAATTAATTAGAATGGAAAAGTATTGAACGAATTTGATTGACGATTAAATTGTATACAACAGCTTCAGTATGCATTCTTATATTTATATAGCTTCACTGAACATTTACAATTTTTAATTGCATAAGAAATGTCATGTCTTTTACACTTTTATAAATCAGTCGACTTTTTATTCATTGCATGTTTGTGCCAAAAGTTGTTCTTGTTTATATGGGAAGTGGCACACCCACTTTATAAAAGTTGCCCACTTATTTGCTTGGAGCTTTTGTATTAAGTTTATTGATTAAAACACGCATATTTTAATGACTGAAAATTTATAGTTAAATGAATTTCTATTTAATTAAAATATGGCGTTACTACTGGGTTCTAAGAAATATCTTTTAAATAAGGTACAGTTTTATAGCATACACAAACTTTTTCACCCATTCTTGAAACCTTTACAAAAAATTGATCTTGAAATTCTATGATATTTGTGCATCACACATTGCAATTCTTAGTCTGTGGATATCCAACAATATCTTTAAAAAATTAAAACTAAAAAACATGGAATACAGCCATGTAATCTATTTTATAGGAAAAATCTTATTAATTTTTATATAATTAGTAAACAAATCATTAAAATCAATCAAAGGCTCTACTCAAATCATTATCAATGGTATGATCATTCTTAGAAAAAAACATTGTGAACCGAAAGGTATGTTAAATTTAACTTAGTCCATGAAAAAATTACAATCCTCTTCGATCTAGAAATTGATAATTTTCGGGTACTCTGTTCGATGAGCACTTTAATTTGATATATCATTTATTGTTGTAGCTTTTCTAGATCCCATCAACCAAGCCTTACCGAGGAAAAACTAAACTACTTAAGTGACTGTACGGCTAAAAAATGAATATTGTCGTGTTTTGCGTTTCATTATACACACCTAATTTCAAATCACACTCCCGCTAAAGAAGTTTCAATTCAAAAATATCCAGCTCTTCTCGAGCTATTACCGTAATTCGAATCATCGAAGCTTGTTTAGCTCTTTCCGTTACTCAAGGTAAACACTTTCGGTTCACATTCGCTGCATGCTTTTTGTTTGTGTGATTTGGTTTTCAAGTCACTTGCTCCTTCAGCTTTTGTTTTTTGTTTCTTTTGTTTGCATGCAAACATGCTTATCTAATTAAAACATTTTCGTCAATACTAGTTTTGTTTTCGCAAAATATTTTTGAGTTTTTTTATCCAAACTGATGTTGCTACCAGCTGCCGAAGCAGATTTTTGTGTGCATCTCTGGATTACTGAGCACTTATTAAAAGGTGTTTTGTTTTCATATTAATAAAGAAATTGATACAGTTTCATAAATTCAGTTGCCAATATTGCCAATGTATGTTGATTCAAATTCAAATGTTTAAATGAATCTTTTATCCCATTATTATGTTTTGAATTTGAAAATCGTTTTTCACCCTATTATGTAGAATAAGAAAATTATATTTTTATTTATATCCAAGGGTGTTTTCCTTCAAGGAAACTGCCTACTTTAGAATTTCTTTTCTCACCAAATAAAACCGTGACTGTTTTCAACATAATATCGTAATAAAATATTTCCCTTCTTGGAAAATCGGCATTACGATATGATTGGAAATTAAAAAAAAAAAAAAAAAAAATACAAAATTCAACAATAAAAACCTTATTTAAACAAATTTACACTTCAACTCACGCGCAATTAATTCCGAGGAAAATAAAAACCAGAGCAGTTGAAATCGTTAAGTGTAAAAAAAGAGGAAAAACAATCAATTGCATGAAATTGGAATTTCATATAAGCAAAATCGCTTCGGCAGACCAAACCAGACTTCATCATCATCATCATCAGCAACAGCAACAGCAGTGGCAATAGCATCATCACCACGTTCAAAGTAACCCATGTCAGGAGGTTTTTTCTCTCTCTAATTTTTGCTGACTTTGACACTAATTGAGCGATGGCGCGTATTTGAGACTTACTTACAATATTGAGGAATGAAACATTGCGATAGTAAGAGGTAGAGGAGGCAAAATGTCTATTGATAAATATTTTTTAAGGAAATTTCTTTTAATTTTTATTGACTTTGGGCAACAGAAAAAAAGCGCAACAAAAATTGCGAAAATTCTGCATGAAGTACTTTAAAAGTTTATGAAGACAAAAAGTTTAAGGCAACGATGAGAAAAAAAACAAAGATTTTAATGAGATTTGACAAGTGTGTAAATAAAATGCTTATAATTTTTATATTGTTGTCAATTCAAGTGAAAATGATCTGCCTCGATGGTGGGGAGCTTAAAGCAAAGGAGCTTATTGAGCTGCTTTTCATTTAATTCCTTTATCTTTCGCAGTGAAAATATGCAGCCAATAAAAATCATGGTATACAATTGTGTTGTGGGTGTTTTCAAATTAAAGGTAATCACTTCAATTGAATAATGGAAAAATGTACATTTTTAAAAACCCAGCACAATTTGCAAATTAGTTTTTTGTTTAACATTTTACGATAAGTCTGTATGTTCGAACGCATGTCTTCATAAAGGCATTTCATGATAACGTGATATAAAAGCACTGCTTTCGTAACGGACTAACTTACGTTAAGTGACGAAATTCACCACGGGTGCACGGGTGTGATTTTAAATTAAGTGTTAATAATGAAAACCAAAAAGCGGCACTTTTTAAGACATACTTTCACATAAGTAGTATGGTTTTTTCCTCAAAGATAAGGTTTAGTTGATGGGATCTAGAACAGCTACATCAATAAATGATATATAAAATTAAAGTTCTCATTGAGCAAAGTGCTCAAAAACTATCAGCGTCGAAATCGCTTAAGCAAAAGCTGAAATATAAGCGTGGAAAAATTTTCTATTTTTTCAAGCATTGCACTGATTAAGTACCAAATCCTTGCCATAGGGAAGAGAACAAAATTTACTACGCTCTTTCATTGTAATTTGCTATTGCTTTTGATATTTTAATGACAACAACGCTTAGATGGAAAAAATAACCAATACAATGAGAAAGAGAGAGAGCAGTAGATTTTTTCTTCGCTGTAGCAAGGTTTTGGTAGTTAATAGTGAAAAAATAGGAAATTTTTCCACGCTTATATCTCAGCTTGTGGTCAACCAATCTCGAAGCTAATAGTCTTCAGGCACTCTGCTCAATAAGTAATTTAATTTGATATGTCATTTATTGATGTAGCTATTCTAAGCCACGTCAACTAAGTCCTACCTTACTTCTTATAAGCAATTTTTTTTTTCTAAAAAAGTTTAAAAATTTATCGAAATTCCAGTTTTTCGTATGTAAGGAAGAAATTGCTGTTCAGAACAACACATATCGGATCTCCACACTTTATTGAAATTTCAGTTAATTTGACAGAAAACCGTTTTCCATAAAAATTGTGCGGTGTACTTTTGGCTGAAAAAGCTATACATCAGCCGAATTCGCTTAAAATTAATTCTACTGGGACAGACATTTTTTTGTTTGGAATTGCGTCAGTTTCCATATGTCATGTTTCTCAATTTACGTACCACGCTCCTTAGCGTGACAATTATTTCTGAAATCAGTTTGTTTCTTATTTAAGTGAATCAGCAGTTCACAGCCTGAACCAGAAAAAAAGCATAGAAAATAGTTGGAAACTGCTAAATTTTTTACACCACACCCTTCTTGACATTATTGCAGTGAAATTCACTCCATACGAATGCAGAATTTAGAAGTACGAGTCACTATAAAGCGTTGACGCGTGGTCTGTAACTCCACTTTATGTGCGTGGTAATGTAAAATTTATTTTCAAATTTTGCGAAAGTGCAATGGGTTGCATATCTCTGGCATTAAATGATTTAATTTAATTTTCATTTTTTTTTACTGTTCCAACGCTGTATTTGAGTTTTCTTTTCACCACTCATTTTCGAATGCAATTTTTCTGTGGTGATTTTATGGCGTCCATTTATGTTGCCATTGTGGTTGCAATGTCAGCTGCAACGATACCACATAAAAGAAAAGTTTTCCATTAAACTTTTTATGCTCTGCAGAATTCTATTGATTTTATATATGTAAGTATAATTTATTTTGTTTTTCAAATTCATATATTTTTTTTCTGGTTCAAAAAATAACAATCATTTGTTTTTACGGAAATTATTGTTATACTAAATTATTGTATTAACTATTTTAATGGGCAAAAAATTGCGAACAGTATTTTTATAACTTTATAGTTCATATAAAATTTAACCAACACTGAACAATAGATTTCTGAAAAAAACGTACTTTGTGACAGCGATGGGCAACATTTAATAGGGTAGGGGTATTTCAGGCTGAATTTCCGTCACATTACAATAATGTCTCGAATTATTTGTTTTCGAGCTAATTTCTGATTTGTGGACTTTCAGACATGCCATCGTTGATCTTTCGCAGCGTAAGAAATTGGCTCTCAAATAAGTGAAGACAGAAGTTTTGTGTTGATGAAATATGAAAAAGAAAGATTTTCGGACTTAAACAAGGCAATTGAAACTTAGCGACTTTTAAAAATGAATAAAAAAAAACACTTTTTTCGGACTTTGATCACTTGCAATTTCATCAAATCTTATTCGATTCTGATTAAATCCAAACCGTTAGTAAGAAAAAAAAATTACCTTTTGAACGGTGTGCAACTGATTTAGTTCAAAAAATAAATGAAAAAAGTGCAAAAAACTGGTTTTTTGGTGATAATTCGAAAACGATTTTTAAAAGAAAAAAGTGGTTGGCATTTTTGGCACTTACTACCCAAAATACATTCAGAAGTATGTGAGAAGCCGGATCTTTTTTTTTGTGTAAGCTAGTAATATGTAAATACAGATAGTTCAATCATAAAAAATAAATATAAAATTTTCAAAATTCGAAAAAAATCAGAAAAAATTGTCAGCACATCTTGAACTGCAGCTTAAAAGTTGCGTAATATAGAGTAGAATTTTGGGAAATTTTTTAAAAAAATCGAAGGGGTCGGACTTTTTGAAAAGGTCGATTTTAATCTTTAAACGTTAATAACTAAGTGATTATTACTTTGAATATTTTTTTTTTAAATTTTTTTTTATCTAAAACTACATTCAAATACGAAAATTATGATACCCTACTTTTCATTGAAATCGATATCTATTATTAGTCTATCGATTAAGTCTAGTCTATCGATTAGTCTATTCGAATACAAGACTGGAAATTGGTGTGCTTGTTGCTTTTAATACGTACTAAAGCATAGCAAAAAACTGAGCGAAATCGAAGAGGGTCGGGCGAAAATCTCGGTGATGTGGCATGGAATGCCCCATATACAATAATTTTTTTCAAAATGAGTCGAAATATTCAAACTTCAAAACAACATAACTCGGTCAAATCTTGTCTTACGGAAATTTTTTGGGTAAGACTTTGGTGTGGTTTTTTACCTTCTATAATTTTGTACTAGAAATATTTTTTAATATGAGAAAAAACTAAAAATATAACAATTTTTCAGCTTCCTGAAATTGTTGAAATCGCTAATATTCGACTTAATTTACCCCATAATTAGTTCTACCAGCTATACTACATCGCATACAAAATTTGCCTAGTATAAGAAACGTAAGTCCGACGTTCGCTGGCCTTGAATAATTTATTTAATTATCTTGAAAAATCTAAAATATCTCAATTTCTAAGAATTTACTCGAAAGAACGAGAAGGAAAAAATTTACTCCAAGACTTTTTCTTTTATCTTACAGATTTATTTTACTAGAAAAAAAAGTAAAAACCAATTCAAAAGGCAATCTTTAAAAGCAAAAAAAAAAAAAAAAAAAAATACGCAAATTTCAATTAGCTAATGGATTCAGAAAGGATTTTATTATAGTTTTTGTGCCAAAAAACCAATTAAGATCATTTCAGTAAAAACAATGATTACAATTTAATTTCATTAAAGTTGTAGTACATAGTATGATTACAAAACTGTTTACCTGTTAAAGTAAAGGAATTTCTATTCAAACGGTGCTTAAAAGTATGCAACATATAGTTTGATGAAGGACTTCTTTATTGCACATCGCATTGCATGCTTTTAGGTTAAATTATGAAACTATTAAATCTATTTTCACTTGTATAACAGATTTATTTTTGCAATATGGCGTCTCACACTAAATCGACTTTTTGCATAGAACTTTTAATGCAAGAAAAATTTTGCTTTTATTAAAATAACGTAAAATGTTGCATGCAAAATGTGCGGGAAGCTTAGCATGTACTTAAAGCGTTGATAGCATTACAATGATGATTATGAAGTTTGGCGTGACTCTTTTTTCGTACTACAGTCAATGTATCCAATGCTACAGTTGATTTTGTTATTGTAAATTAGAAATACCGCTTGTGACACGTTGTGATAACGATTTTAATAAAAACCTAAAGCTTTGGTGTCAGAAAAAATAATTTAAAATGTAACATCGACAAAACAAAAAATATAAAAAAATTTAAATGCAACAAATTGTGGTTTTTTCGTATAGTTTTTGTAACATTGTTGTGCCCTACACTTGCTGTGAAGGTTATTAAAATAAAAGTTGAGTCAATCGATAAAAAATATTCTCAAAAAAATCAAAGTAAGTAAAAATGATATCTGGTAAGAAAATAAATAGCACATTAAAAGAGGCTAGCATTGTGTTATAATTTCTTATAGAGTGGTCCAGGACAGAAAGTTTAAAACATTTACATGTGACGCGTCCAGTTGCAAAATCGGCCAAGTTCAATAAAATCAAGTTTTGAGATATTCTCATACTATATCAAAATCTAGACCATTCTTTATCATTCTAGCATGTTTTTAGATTAAAAAAAATTTTTGAAAGAAATATTAAATTTTTTAAATATATTTTTGATGCATATATTTCAAAACCAGCCAAGTCCATGAACATACTTTCAAAACCGATCCAATGCCTTGAAATCAGAGCCAGCCAAGTCCAGTACATTGGTATCAAAACCGTTCAAGTCCACTTTTTTTCAAACAAAATTTGATTATTATGTCAAAACCCGCCAAGTCCAAAATTGTTTTCTCAAAAACAAACTCGAAAAGTCTCAATTTTATAAGCTATTATGTGGGAAATACGTTTTAATTTTTCAATAAGCATAGATGAATATAAACGTTTTTCGTTGTTTTTGCAAAAGTATGAAAAAGAGACTTGGCCGGTTTTGTAACTGGGCGCCTCAAATGATATTTTTTTTGGTGTCATCCATATGAACTTTTATTAGATTTTTTGACTCGTCAGTATTTTAATCAGAGTTGTGAAAGAGTGCATTCATTTTAAATTTTAGCTCATGAGAAATTCTGCATTCAGAGTGCAGCTTTTTAAAAATAAAATCACCTGTAGACTTCAATGCCATAAGTTTGCAGCCTTTTCTATCACAATAAAATGCAATTATTTTGGTGACGTTAAATTTTTGATAGGAATCATGATTAGAAGAATTATAATTGCATTGAAGTCACCTCAAATCACTTTGAATTCTCTGCAATCACTTGAAGTCGCTGCAATCATTTGAAAAAATACACACATACATACATACATACTACACAAAGATCTTCTAAGCATATATGTATATAAAAGTGAATGCGTGTACATTTGTATGTATGTTAAGGTGTTTTTTTTCAAACTTTTGGAGAGGGATTTTATTTATTTTTCCCTATATTATAGCTTGAGGAATAAAAATAATTGTCCCAACGTTTGAGCTTCCTAGCTCAAACCTGTAAACGGCGCGGGCAGAGTTTATGTCCAATTTCGTTGAAATATAATGAAAAAACCGACTTACTAAATCGTAGAAAAAGTCTGGCTTAGGAGCCAAGATATAGCGTTTTGGCTTTTTTAGTTGAATGGGGGTCGCCACCAGGGCCGTGCTATCGCATACGCCATGGCGTATGGGCGGCAAGGAAATCGGGGCGGCAAATTTTAAAAACGAGGGCGGAAAATTTTGAAAACGAGGGCGACAAATTTTGAAAACGAGGGCGGTGTAACGAACCTTTGGCCTGGGTATTAACTCGCCGATGCCAAGGTTCCTTTACAAATATTTATAATTTGCAGGTGACTAACTTTATCTCCAATAATGATGTTTCCGCCGGTTCGTTTTTATTTAATTCACTTTTATTTAATTTAGTTTAATTATATATCTATGCACAATAATTTCGTATAAAAAATAAAAAATAATATAATATATTAATTAATTTTTATTGCTGCGGGATCTGCACCGACGCCTTACGGGTGCTGTATAGCGTCACTTGTTGATTCCGCGGGTTAATCCCAGTCGTGGCCTAACACACTTGTTTCCTCTCTAATCTTCCTGCTCAGTACGGAGCACTGTCGATTTTAACATAACGGCGAGGCACAAACGCACCGTTGTTGGTATACCAAAGAACAGAATGCAACGCAAGATACAGACTACGCCTATCCTATCGCATTTACGCTATCGGGTTAGCTGAATTCGCCTGAGAACGAATATTCCACCGACGCAGAGTTATTCGTACTCAGTATGGAGCGCTGTCGGTTTTAATATCGCGGCAAGGCACAAGCGCACCGTTGCTGGTATACCAAAGGACAGAATGCAACGCAAAATATAGACTACGCCTATCCTATCGCACTTACGCTATTGGGTTAACTAAATTCGCCTGAGAACGAATATTCCACCGACGCAGAGTTATTCGTACTCAGTACGGAGCACTGTCGGTTTTAATATTACGGCAAGGCACAAGCGCACCGTTGCTGGTATATCAAAGGACAGAATGCAACGAAAAATATAGACTACGCCTATCCTATCGCACTTACGTTATCGGGTTAATTAAATTCGCCTGAGAACGAATATTCCACCGACGCAGAGTTATTCGTACTCAGTACGGAGCACTGTCGATTTTAACATAACGGCGAGGCACAAACGCACCGTTGTTGGTATACCAAAGGACAGAATGCAACGCAAAATATAGACTACGCCTATCCTATCGCACTTACGCTATCGGGTCAACTAAATTCGCCTGAGAACGAATATTCCACCGACGCAGAGTTATTCGTACTCAGTACGGAGCACTGTAAGTTCTAATACAACAGCAAGACACAAGCGCGCCGTCGCTGATATACCAAAATAGAGTGCACGGAGAAAATACAACTATACTATCGGGACAAATAAGTTCGCCTGAGCACGAATATTCCACCAGCGCAGAGTTATTCACACTTAGTACGAGCACCGCAAGTTCTAATACAACAGCAAGACACAAGCGCGCCGTTGCTGGTATACCAAAAATAGAGTGCAAAGAGAAATACAACTATACTATCGGGACAAATAAATTCGCCTGAGCACGAATATTCCACCAGCGCAGAGTTATTCACACTTAGTACGAGCACCGTAAGTTCTAATACAACAGCAAGACACAAGCGCGCCGTTGCTGGTATACCAAAAATAGAGTGCAAAGAGTAATACGAACTACGCAACGAAGTAAAAGAAAATGTACCTGGTGTTTCCTTGGCTGCTGGTTGACTTCTGTCTTCGACGGCTGCCTGCCACGACTGAGATCGATTGTACGTTGACTCGTTGTTTTATGCTTCTCTCCCCTTTCATGTTGTACCGCGTGGTCGCATCGTTTCATTCTATCAGCTGTTCGTTGTGATTTGGTATTACGCTGGCGTTTTCTTTCATGTTGTACCGCGCTGTCCCATTGTTTCATTCCAACAGATGTTCGCTGTGACCGGCTGTGAGCAGTGTTACCATTTAATAGAATGGCAAGTATGGGCAAAATAAATTCTTGTCAGGGATACTGTGTCTTAATGCTATTTACTTCATTATTAAACAAAAATATAAACTTAACCAACATTAATTCATTAATTAAATAATTCACGAATAATTACAATATCAAAATAATAATACGTAGAAAAAAATCAATACTTTCTGGAATCAATTGAACTGAGATGCATAATTTGACGATAGTGTAGACAAAAACGAGGCTTGCCGACTTTTGTCTTTACACTTCCTCTTTTCCTCGGTGGGGATTGGCTAGGCTTTCGTGACGGCTTTTGAGACGACGCTTTATTTTGGGCCTGGTTCAAAGAGCCTGGCTTTGCTCGTGCGTTTGAAAAGCGTGACTGTTCGACTTCAGTGATAATTTGTTGCACACAGTGATGAAATGTCATCAGATCCTCAGTCCAATTGGTTTCAGTGCGAGCCATGTCTGATTTGCTTCTTCGGTTTAAGACTGAAAATGAGAAAAAGAACCAAATTTAGGTTGTTACCATAGTGGTTGGACTAGGAGGGAAGAAGGGTTTGATGTCACTTAGATGCGCTGTCCGTACAGTCCTGTCCCCTTTCCTCTGCAGTTGGATTATAACTGGGGAGGTGAATTTTAGAACACGGAATGGCCCTGCGAATTTTGGAGCCAATTTTGCAGCAAAACTATCAACCGCTTTTGATAAAGGGTGTTGTCGTAGCAACACTTGCTGCCCCACTTCTGGTTTCCATTGCCTTCGCCTCAGATTATAGTGCCGGGCCTGGTTCTGGGCGGCTTTCGTTAGGTTCGTTCTGACGATATCAAAGATTTCGCGCAGCTGTGTCGCTCGAGATTCTGGCTCCTGGGTAGACCTTCCTGTCCCTTCGGTGACTTCGTCGTAGAGGGCCTTGGGTAGACGTGGCTGTCGGCCTTGGGTGAGAAATGCCGGACTATAACCTGTAGTTTCCGATGCACTAGTGTTTACGGCTAGGGTTATTTCAGGAAGCTTTTCGTCCCAAGTCCTTTGGCAGCTTTCGGTGAATTGTGCAATCATGGTCTTGATTGTGCGATTTGCTCTCTCGGTGGGGTTCTCCTGAGGGGTATAGGGGGCTGTAAACCGCTGTTGCACCCCTATTTCGTTGAAATATGTCTTAGTAGTGCGGCTCGTGAACTGCGTTCCATTGTCGGTAATCAACACTTTGGGGACGCCGTACCTTGCCAAAATCCTGTCCCGAAATGCTTTGACTACGCCCTCTGCTGTGGCTTTCCGTAAGGGTACCAGCTCTGTCCATTTCGAGAACCGATCGAAGAAAACTAACAGCATTGTATTTCCGTGTTTTGAACGTGGCAGTGGTCCAACGAAATCGGCACATATAGTCGACCAGGGCTCCTCTGGAATAGTTATCAGCATCTCCCCTGCGGGAGCCTGTTGGCTGACTTTAAACCGTTGGCACGAGGTACAACTCCTCACATAGCGGCTGATGTCTCGGAACATTCCTGGCCAGTAATAGCGATTTGCGACCCGAGCGATGGTCTTTCTAATTCCAAGATGCCCGGCACTGGGGTTATCATGGTTCTCTTCCATGACCCTCTTACGAAGCGGTGCTGCCACGCAAAGCTTCCATTGCTCGCAGTCCTCGTCTCCAAGGTGAGCTGGTAGATGTCGATACAACTGTCCATTGACGACAGTGAAGTCCGGGAACTTTTCGGGCTGATTCAGAATTTCGGCTTTCTTCTTTTGTAACCATTTACAACTTTCCTCATTCTCGTTTCTGTCTGTTATCCTTTGACAGGTTTCCATTGGCTGACGAGACAAAGCATCTGCAACGACGTTATTCTTGCCTTTCCGATATTGAATCGTAAATTGGTACTGTTGGAGTTCTAGTGCCCATCGTGCGATGCGTCCGGTTGGACTTTCGATTGAATTCAGCCATTTTAATGAGAGGTGGTCCGTTATCACTATAAATTTATACCCTTCTAAGTAAGGGCGCATCTTCCGAATTCCCCATATGATGGCTAGGCACTCCTTTTCAGTAGGAGAATAATTTTTTTCTGCCTGATTCAAGCTGCGGCTGGCGTATGCGATCACTCGTTCCTCCCCTTCGATAACTTGGGTTAGGACAGCGCCTAGTCCCAGATCGCTTGCGTCGGTCTGCAGTGAGAACGTTTGGCTGAAGTCGGGGCATGTTAATACTGGAGCTTGCGTTAGTTTTTGTTTGAGCTCTTCAAATGCCTGCTGCTGCTCAGGACCCCATTTCCAATGTTTCCCTTTTTTAAGTAGTGCTGTCAGTGGCTGTACTATCGTAGCAAAGTCTGGGACGAATCTTCTATACCAGGATGCTACTCCTAAAAAACGCCGGACTCCCCTTATATTCTGTGGGGGTGTTAACTCTGAAATAGCTACTACCTTATCCGGATCCGTCTGAATTCCCTCTCCGCTGACTACGTGTCCTAAATACCTAATGCTTGTTTTGAAAAACTCGCACTTCTCTGGGTTGATCCTGAGGTTAGCTGCTCGCAGCCGACGGAAGACTTCTTGCAGGTTCTTCAAATGCTCCTCGAGGGTGGCCCCAGTAACGACGATGTCGTCCAAGTAGGCGAATGCGACGGGCTCCATTTCCGCCCCGATGACTCCATCCAATGCTCGTTGAAATGTTGCAGGAGCCGAGTGTAGGCCAAACGGCATTACTCGCCACTGGTAAAGTCCTCTACCCGGAACTGTGAAAGCGGTGAATTGTTTGCTGGAGGCTTCCATCGGAATCTGCCAGTAGCCGTCTTTTAGGTCTAGGCTGCTGACGTACCGTGCATTACGCAGTCGATCGAGGATGTGAGTGATTCGGGGCAAAGGATATGCGTCGGGCACGGATCTGCTATTTAATTGCCTATAGTCAATGCAAAGTCGCCAAGCGCCTGTTTTTTTTCGTACAAGGACTATAGGTGCGCTATAAGGACTATGAGACGGCTCGATGCACCCCTTGGATAACAGCTTGTTGATTTCGTCGTCAATGATAGCTTGCATGGCAGGATTCCTTGGTATGTATCTCTGTTTGACGGGACGATCATCTATCATGACAATCCGGTGTTTGGTGATATGAGTCACCCCTTGTAAATCGTTGAATTTGGGAAGCTCTGTAGCTAAAAAATTATTAATTATTACTTGTTCATTGCTAGTTACTGTCGTCAGCTTAACGTCTGAGAATTTCGTCGTTGTTGCTGGCTCCACGGATGCTGTGCTTGTAGGCTCTGCCGTTATCATGTTTGCATGGTCAACCAGTGTTGTCCCGGAGGGCTCTGCCATCATCACTTCTATGTATTCCGGTGTCGTGGGTGCGATGTCATTGCTACGGGTGTTTATTGGTGCAGGTGTGTTGGTGTTTGCTTGAAGGGCTATCGAAGGTGGATGTTGCTGCTCTGTTGTCGTCTGTTGCGGCGGGGTTGCTTCTTGGTAATGGTGTGTAATCCACCGATAACTTCCCTGAGCGTCTGCATTCTGATGAGCGCTGCTACTGGCGACCCATGTTTTCAGTTGTTGTGACGGATGTTCACCTAATATGATCGTGTCATTCCCAATGGTGATTGTAGTACCAAACCTAGTCAAAAAGTCCAGTCCTAAAACTACATCTTCGGTAGCGTCAGGCATGACCACGAACTGAAAGCTCTCCGTGCGCTCCCTATGTCGTACCAGTGCTCGAACTGCCGAATCTAATATTCGCATGGATCCATCAGCCAGTTTTACGTCACCACGATATGCAACTCGAGCCGCCGCTTCGCTCATTCGGCTTACGAATGACTCCCGAACAAAACTTACTGTAGCCCCTGTATCGACGGTGGCCGACACCTTTATTCCGCCAACGATGATGTTGGCGTACACCCGTCTACATACGCGCACGGTTTGGTTTAGTTTGGGCGAGGGGGATTTTCTGGAGTGCTCGCCCCTCCTCGATCGGGGCGGCCTCCGCCATCGTTTCCCGACAGCCGGCAGCAATTGATCGTTCTAATACCGGGTCTGCCACAGACCCAGCAGAATAACTTCTGACGACCTTGACATTCTCGTTCCAAATGTCCGTCTTGACCACATCGCCGGCAAGCGGTTCGGACATTTATCCGTTCTTCAGTATCCTGTGCCACCATGCGATGCTGTACCGCTCTGCTCCT
Source organism: Tricholauxania praeusta (assembly GCA_949775025.1). Taxonomy (NCBI): domain Eukaryota; kingdom Metazoa; phylum Arthropoda; class Insecta; order Diptera; family Lauxaniidae; genus Tricholauxania; species Tricholauxania praeusta. The sequence continues at coordinate 34,317,787 of OX459031.1, read as the reverse complement.
TGTTACTTCTACTGGGCGTTCTGATTCACGCGATTTTATGCGTTCAAGATCATCAGCCAGAGCGATTAGTTCGGCCAGGGAAACGAAATCCTTTCGTTTTATGTACCATTGGTACTCTGCCAAACAATTGCGGAAGATTCTTTCTGTCTGTTGCTGCGTGGTGTAGTGGGCGTGTCGCATCATAGTTTGCATGATAAGCACATAATCTTTAAAGTTTTCTCGAGGTTGTTGATGCCGCTTCCTTATCTCATCGTCCAGTGTTTCGAAATAGCCTGGGGGCAAGAAATAATTCAGAAAACTGTGTTTAAATGCGGCCCACGTGGTCCATTGCTGGTTATTGTTCCGGTACCATGAGGAAGCTTTGTAGCGCAGAAGTTCCGGCATTGCTCGTGGAATATGGTTGATCTCCAATCCATATGCTTCCGTTAGCTCCTCCACACGTTCGGTGAAAAATAAAGGTTCCGTACTACCGTTGTATCGTACATCCCACTTCCTTATTTGTTCCATAATCATAGCATTATACATCGGCGTTGTGGCGGTTGGTGCTCCTAGCGTCGGGGTCTGAATGAGGACCTGTCTTGGTGGCGGTGCGCTGGCGTCGGTCATGGTTTCGTTTTTACTGTGGTTCTGCTGAAGCTCATCTGGAGGTGCTGCTTTCGATCTGCCCACCTGCGGGTTCGGTGACGTTGAACGTTTGTGTAAGCTTTCCAGTTCTGCTAGGCGGTTTTCAATCTCCGTGGTATGGTTATCTGCTGCTATGAATAGTTTAAACCGCTTCCGGATCTCATCTACGGAGCCATGTGTGTCAAGTCCAAACTCCTCACAATAGGTCACCAGCTCATCTTTTTTTAGGTTGTGTCCCCACGAAACACCCAACATTATGTCACTATTATTTTTTTTCAGATCACTTGTGGTTATTAAGCTGTATATATACTTTATGTTTTTTTTTTTTTTTTTTTTTTTTATATTATTTTTTTTTTGAGTATTCACTTGCGAAATCTTTTAAAGTTTTTTTCTTTAGTTAATTTTAGTTCACAATCTTTGCTTACTTCGTGTTCAGATTTTCACTCGGCGGTTGATTGCTGTATTCTCTGTGTTTCCTTGTAGATATTTTACCTGGTGGATATTTTACATTTATTAATGTACATATATATTAGCGAGAATTTAAAACACTTTTCTTTTTAGGAAAAATTTCCGACCGCGTTAAATTAAGATTTTATTTTTCGTTAGTCGAGTCCCTGCTCGGGCGCCATTGTAACGAACCTTTGGCCTGGGTATTAACTCGCCGATGCCAAGGTTCCTTTACAAATATTTATAATTTGCAGGTGACTAACTTTATCTCCAATAATGATGTTTCCGCCGGTTCGTTTTTATTTAATTCACTTTTATTTAATTTAGTTTAATTATATATCTATGCACAATAATTTCGTATAAAAAATAAAAAATAATATAATATATTAATTAATTTTTATTGCTGCGGGATCTGCACCGACGCCTTACGGGTGCTGTATAGCGTCACTTGTTGATTCCGCGGGTTAATCCCAGTCGTGGCCTAACACACTTGTTTCCTCTCTAATCTTCCTGCTCAGTACGGAGCACTGTCGATTTTAACATAACGGCGAGGCACAAACGCACCGTTGTTGGTGTACCAAAGAACAGAATGCAACGCAAGATACAGACTACGCCTATCCTATCGCATTTACGCTATCGGGTTAGCTGAATTCGCCTGAGAACGAATATTCCACCGACGCAGAGTTATTCGTACTCAGTATGGAGCGCTGTCGGTTTTAATATCGCGGCAAGGCACAAGCGCACCGTTGCTGGTATACCAAAGGACAGAATGCAACGCAAAATATAGACTACGCCTATCCTATCGCACTTACGCTATTGGGTTAACTAAATTCGCCTGAGAACGAATATTCCACCGACGCAGAGTTATTCGTACTCAGTACGGAGCACTGTCGGTTTTAATATTACGGCAAGGCACAAGCGCACCGTTGCTGGTATACCAAAGGACAGAATGCAACGCAAAATATAGACTACGCCTATCCTATCGCACTTACGTTATCGGGTTAATTAAATTCGCCTGAGAACGAATATTCCACCGACGCAGAGTTATTCGTACTCAGTACGGAGCACTGTCGGTTTTAATATCACGGCAAGGCACAAGCGTACCGTTGCTGGTATACCAAAGGACAGAATGCAACGCAGAATATAGACTACGCCTATCCTATCGCACTTACGCTATCGGGTTAACTAAATTCGCCTGAGAACGAATATTCCACCGACGCAGAGTTATTCGTACTCAGTACGGAGCACTTGTCGGTTTTAATATCACGGCAAGGCACAAGCGTACCGTTGCTGGTATACCAAAGGACAGAATGCAACGCAAAATATAGACTACGCCTATCCTATCGCACTTACGCTATCGGGTCAACTAAATTCGCCTGAGAACGAATATTCCACCGACGCAGAGTTATTCGTACTCAGTACGGAGCACTGTCGGTTTTAATATTACGGCAAGGCACAAGCGCACCGTTGCTGGTATACCAAAGGACAGAATGCAACGCAAAATATAGACTACGCCTATCCTATCGCACTTACGCTATCGGGTTAACTAAATTCGCCTGAGAACGAATATTCCACCGACGCAGAGTTATTCGTACTCAGTATGGAGCGCTGTCGGTTTTAATATCGCGGCAAGGCACAAGCGCACCGTTGCTGGTATACCAAAGGACAGAATGCAACGCAAGATACAGACTACGCCTATCCTATCGCATTTACGCTATCGGGTTAATTAAATTCGCCTGAGAACGAATATTCCACCGACGCAGAGTTATTCGTACTCAGTACGGAGCACTGTCGGTTTTAATATCACGGCAAGGCACAAGCGTACCGTTGCTGGTATACCAAAGGACAGAATGCAACGCAGAATATAGACTACGCCTATCCTATCGCACTTACGCTATTGGGTTAACTAAATTCGCCTGAGAACGAATATTCCACCGACGCAGAGTTATTCGTACTCAGTACGGAGCACTGTCGGTTTTAATATTACGGCAAGGCACAAGCGCACCGTTGCTGGTATATCAAAGGACAGAATGCAACGAAAAATATAGACTACGCCTATCCTATCGCACTTACGTTATCGGGTTAATTAAATTCGCCTGAGAACGAATATTCCACCGACGCAGAGTTATTCGTACTCAGTACGGAGCACTGTCGATTTTAACATAACGGCGAGGCACAAACGCACCGTTGTTGGTATACCAAAGGACAGAATGCAACGCAAAATATAGACTACGCCTATCCTATCGCACTTACGCTATCGGGTCAACTAAATTCGCCTGAGAACGAATATTCCACCGACGCAGAGTTATTCGTACTCAGTACGGAGCACTGTAAGTTCTAATACAACAGCAAGACACAAGCGCGCCGTCGCTGATATACCAAAATAGAGTGCACGGAGAAAATACAACTATACTATCGGGACAAATAAGTTCGCCTGAGCACGAATATTCCACCAGCGCAGAGTTATTCACACTTAGTACGAGCACCGCAAGTTCTAATACAACAGCAAGACACAAGCGCGCCGTTGCTGGTATACCAAAAATAGAGTGCAAAGAGTAATACGAACTACGCAACGAAGTAAAAGAAAATGTACCTGGTGTTTCCTTGGCTGCTGGTTGACTTCTGTCTTCGACGGCTGCCTGCCACGACTGAGATCGATTGTACGTTGACTCGTTGTTTTATGCTTCTCTCCCCTTTCATGTTGTACCGCGTGGTCGCATCGTTTCATTCTATCAGCTGTTCGTTGTGATTTGGTATTACGCTGGCGTTTTCTTTCATGTTGTACCGCGTTGTCCCATTGTTTCATTCCAACAGATGTTCGCTGTGACCGGCTGTGAGCAGTGTTACCATTTAATAGAATGGCAAGTATGGGCAAAATAAATTCTTGTCAGGGATACTGTGTCTTAATGCTATTTACTTCATTATTAAACAAAAATATAAACTTAACCAACATTAATTCATTAATTAAATAATTCACGAATAATTACAATATCAAAATAATAATACGTAGAAAAAAATCAATACTTTCTGGAATCAATTGAACTGAGATGCATAATTTGACGATAGTGTAGACAAAAACGAGGCTTGCCGACTTTTGTCCTTACAGCGACAAATTTTGAAATCGAGTACCTTTTTTTTTTTTTTTGCTCATCAAAATTATTTTTGTTTTATGTGTTTTGAGCCGAGGACCTTTTTTTTTGTTTTTTTTGCTGATTAAAATTTTTTTGTATGGAAATGAAAAAAGTTCTGGTTTTTTATCTTATAATTTGTTTTCAAATATGGGGGCGGCAAAATTTTATTGGCGTATGGGCGGCACATAGCCGTAACTCGGCCCTGGTCGCCACCCACTGCTGTAAAATCACGCCCACATTTTTCGTGTGACTAAAAGTGCGAAAAAAATACACCCGAAGGAGGTATTTTTATTTTTTTTTTTAAAAAAATTTTCGATCCTATATGCCTATATAATAGAATCGGGTTTGAAGAAAATTCTCCCAAAATCTCAGCTTCCTTGATCAAACCTGCGAACAATATGAAAAACAATAAAGCAAAACAACCAAAAACAGAATTTTGTTTGCGTTTTAGTAAATTTTGTGTTTTTCGTTGTTTTGCTTTTTCGTTTTTTGCAATTCTTCCAATCATGATTCCAATCGAAAATTTGACGTCACCAAAATAATTGCATTTTTTTGAGACAGAAAAGGCTGCAAACTATTGGCATTGAAGTCTACAGGTGACTTCATTTTTAAATAGCTGCACTCTGAATGCTGTATTTTTGGCAGTAACTTCAATGGACTTCAATTGCAAATGTACTCTTTCACAGCTCTGACTTTAGCTATAACTTTTTCATTTTCAATTTTACGATAAAAAGTATGTCAATCAATATTGTAGAGAATTCAATTTTCTACTCAAAAAGGTGAGACATACGGCTGTCAAGATATCGCGGAAAAATTATTTGCACCCATTTTTTATAATGGCGGCCAAACGGGGGGCTTTCAATCCCGAATACCGAGACTTATGCTCACACTGATCCCCTCTACACAACACATAAAAAAAAATCTTGTCCTGTCCAAAATGCAATGCTCAGCCAAAATTTTGTAACATTTCAATGGACTAAAAGTAAATATTTATAAGAGTAGCTACTACTACTATGACACATAGGGGCATGAGGATGATATTACCTAAGACGTTATGATTTTTTATGTTATTACACATTGCCATAGCAAATTGTTGCAAACACGTGATTAAAAATCTTTTGATTGAAGTGAGACAAAATGTATCTAGCTTGTCATTTCAATATGTTCGAAGTGGCATTTAGGCAAGTAACGTCACTGGTTCGAAAGGACGACAAGTGTGACATGACATTTTTTTTTGTAACTCATTAATTAATAACAAAATAGTACTTCAGTAGCAATGTCATAAGTGTAGGGCATAATATGTACAGAAGTGACCAACAATTTTTATTCTTATATCATTGTTAGTTGCATTCATATGAAGAGAGATTTGAAAAGTCATATTTTATGTCAAAAGTCATTATGACCACATTTTTGTGGTGGTAACTTTTTGGCTGTCATAAATTTGCGTGGTTTTAACGCATAAGCATGTACCGTCGATTGAATGCTCCCAATAGGAAAATGCACCAACCATTCTAAATGGGAGCAAAAGTGAATCATACGATTTTCATAGGAAAAAGTGAATGCAAATACCTATATGACAATTAACGAAGTTCAAAACCTCTTCTTTAATTTCTGCATTTTTAGCCATCAATCAGCTGGTTACTTATGTTTACATTTAGACACCACTCAATATCGATACTTATGTTCAAATAAGAAGGCCGTTTTCCTGAAGTGAGCGTTCGAGCCATGCGTGGGGAAGTTTTATTTATTTGGTCATTCCGTTTGTGACGCAGAGGAGGGGGCTTGGTAGATATTGAATAATATATATTCTTAATCGGCTTCACCCTTAAAATGAAGTTCATCATATCTGCTTGTCCTCCTGTGAAAATAGCGATTACGATTAATAAATTAAGATTTTTTTTCAAAATTCTGGCTCCGATGATTTGTTGGCATTTCGGCTTAGTTTTAATTTAAAAAAATTTTTCATTTTGACATATTCTGTCACTAAGTTAACCTAAATTCAATTCATACATTAGAATCAAAGGATATATGTGCCATTTATTTTGAAAGTGGTGAAAGTCGCTCTTCCTTGAGAAAAAATCATTTAATTTTTTTCCCGCTGGGTTACTTTTAATATGCATTCGCTTGCATGCGTATGGCAATGTGGATCATTATCCTGCAAAATGGTTTTGAAATTTTAAACTTTTTCCAAAGTCAGTTGGAACGGAAATGTAGAATTTCTTGTGGCTACCAACAAGAGTAGCATGCAAATAATTGATAAAATAATTACACAATGGAATTGTGAAGTTTGATACTGTGAGCAAAATACGGATATAATATGGATTTTACTTATAGCATTTTAATTATGCTGATGATTAAGTTCATCCCATGCAGATGAAAGAGATTACTTTATTCAGCCACGTATTTAAAGGGCTTCCACAGTAAAATTGAAATTAAATGCTTCGCGTAAAATGTAACTCGTGTGTACTTGCAACATTATTGCATTGTCAACTGCAGCAAAGGATGCACTTTATTTACAAGCGCTCCATTATTATGAATTGCTGTAATGGAAAATACAATACGTATTGAAATTGAATTTTCAATCATGCGATTTTTCCGATTTCTTTAACAGATTTTTTTTCTGATAAAATGTTAAATATTACAAAAATTTCCGCAAATTTTTTTTTTGCGATTGGCAACTTTCTTTTTTAAATTGACATAAAAGCTTTTTAGTATATCTACGAGTATATAAATGGAAAAATCAATCTCTAGAAAATTTTCCGCATTTGAATACTCGCGCAGAAACTGCTGTTGAAAGGGTGTTCAAATTTAAGGTATCTTTTTAAATTTGCCGTCATTTTTCTTAAAAGTACTAGACACGCCGATGCTTTTTCAGGTATAAGGTAAAGACATTCCGGTTAGTAAAAAGTGATCGCTACACGAGCGAACAATGTGCTTTCATTATTAAAACTTATTTTATATGGTGAAAGTTATTCAGAAGTTAGAAGAGAATTTCATTCAAAATATGGTTATGAAAATGCTCCGACGAAGAGCAAAAAGAAATCGGTTCAGTTCAAGATCAGAGAAGCAGAATTTATCATTGAAGTGATTGTTAGCACAAGTGCTGTTGAAGTGCCAAGGACATCAAATCGTCGTACGCATCAATTAAACCTCAAACCAACAACAGAAACTTTTTGTGAAGTCAATTGGAAGATATTAATATGCATTATATGTAGTTTCAACAGGATGGTGCAACATGCCACACAATTACGTAGTCAATCGATCTTTTGCAAGAGAAGTTTAATAATCGAATAATTTCTCGAAGAACAGATGTGAACTGGCCACACCAAGATCATTCGATTTATCACCATTGGATTTTTTCTTATGGGGTTTTTTGAAGAGTATGTAATGCTTATGCAGATAGTTATCAAACAAATCAAGACCTGAAAGACAACATCATCGGGCATATATCACTAATTCAATCATCTTTATGCGAAAAAGTTATTCAAAATTTTGGTAAAAGATTGACAGCCTGCAGAGCTAGTAGAGGAAATCACTTGAATGACATTCTTTTTCATTATTTTCCGGGACCAATGCACTTTAATTTCCAATTTAAATAAATAAATTTAAAATTTAAGATAATACTTTAAGCTTGTGCTCGAGTCGTGGTCTTTTACTAAGAAATTTTCGAATTTGACCTGTGGTCTGGCTTGAATTACAGAGTTTTGAGTTTTAATTTCAATTGTCAACGTAAATCGAAACAACCTTACTGAACACCTAACAGTTTAATACTATCGACTGCAAAGTCGCTAGGTGACAAATGACAATTTGAAATCACAAAGCTCTGATGATGAATCAAGTTAACATCAAGAATCAAGATGTATCATGATGAATAAAGCTTTAACATTTTTCCTCAGGAGGAAGATCAGAAGACTTGAAAAATTATAGCTTAAAACCATCTGGGGAGGGGGGGGGAGGGGTTTGAGCCCCTAAAATCCTTTTTCGTTTATTATTTCAAGGGTTTTAAATACAAAAAGAAAAAAATTTAAAATTTTTCATGATTTTTCCACAAGCATTTTTTTAGTGCATATTTTCTGGCAGCACCTGGCACGAAGCAGAGCCAGGTTTATCTAATAAAACAATATTTCTATTAATTATAAGGATCATGGTGCTATCTGGAAGCAATGAATATCGATCTTATTTGGGTTTGTAATGTTACTCCGATAACACAGACCAACAAACAAAAGTTTTGGTGGAAAACCGAACCCTGAGTTCGAAAACAAAAAAAAAAAATTGTCTAGTCAATTTCCCCCACTCTCTATTTCCCACACACTTCTCACCAAAATATTTAAAAATTCCAATTTTTATTTGATTACTACAGGGAAGAATTCAAACTCAGCGAAGAATTTCGAAAAGGAAGGTATATTTAGAAACAAAAATTGAATTTTTTAAATATTTTGGTGAGAAGAGCACACTCTCGGCAATGGGGAGAGAGGGCAACTCGACCAATTTTTTTCTTTCGAATTCAGCGAAGAGTTTTAAACAAGAATAAGGTTTGGTTCTCCGACCAAAAAATTTTTTTTTGTTGGCCTGTGTAATCAAAGTTCACTCAAGCTGTACTTTTTTATATTATTCAGTTTTTTCGTTAAGTTTCGACTTTAATCGTCTTCGTTGAGTTTCAGCTTTTGCTATGTTTTTCGGTAAGTTCAACATATGTATATGGTTCGACTTTGTCAATGATTTCGGAATATTATTGATTTTTTCCGTATATTATTAATTATTGATGTTATTCCATAAATTTTAACTTTTTCGATAAGTTTCGAAAAAGTTCATAGACGTCGAAACACGTAGAAAAATAATCGAATTAGTCCAAAACTTATTGAACAAATCGATAATAGCATGGTAATAGCTTTTTTTTTTGTTGAAGTAGTATGTATCTTTCTTGTTGCGAGAGCTCTCTGCATACTCGCTCAGAGTCCTTTTTCAGGGTATTTCAATTTCGTGTTGGCAGACTTCTCGAGCAATGCTTGCCTAACCTTACCATGTCATTAGCATTAAAAACATATTAGAAATATGATAGAATACTTGAATTTCAATAAGTCATAATTAAAGTTACAAAACCGATTACATTTTGAACCTGCCTCTGTATGTCGGATAATGTTAACGTAACATTAATGTTGACGTCAGTGACAACGATGATAATGATGTTAACAAGGATGCACATAATCTACTCATTGCTCTCATGATTGGCAGAATATATTGTAAACTTTAATTATAATGACTGAGCTGCACTGAACGCGGCGATGCTGCTACTTACCACAGCGAATGTATGTGCTGTTTGTGTGTGTGAGTTCACATCTGCCAGTCAGTGTATGTAAAGGACTTATAATGGAATTAATAAGGTTCCCATGATGTCAACATTGCAGTTATAATCCTTGAAAAAAAGCCCTGTCAGCAGCAATGTGAAAAATTGTTGGAAGCAAAAAATGAAAAACGCAGCGTTTCTTTTTTCTTCTTAAAATTTTCGAACTTACTGCAAACAAAGATAATTTGAGGATATTGCATGCAGTATGCAGTATACTGTTATCTTTGCTTTTATAAAATAAGCTGAGTCATAAAAATTGCCTGAAGTATTTAATTTGAGGGTAGAATTATTAAATGCATTTTTTTTAAATTGGATAATTAGTTAGTATTGAGCATAAGTTGTTTTTAAATCGAAAATAATGAATTAAAATTGAAAGTGAAATTTTAATTTTTGAACATTTTTAAAAACAATATTAGTAGATATGTTAAGCAGCTGTCGAAATACTTCCAAAAGACTTATTTCAGTTTGGTGGTCAGCTCTTATTTCCTATATTGACTCCGTGAACTCAGACCGTCTTCCATGAAGTAGAAATTTTAGTTTGGGGAACGTTTCAACATAGTAATTGATGCATTTCCGATAGTATTCGATTTTAGAAAAAAAATCTCGGTATAAAAATTAATGCAGTATATATTAAAACAGTTCTTACTCAAATCTTTTTGGATTGAATTATTATATTTCCTCTAGAGTTTTAATAACTGGTTTCAAATTTGTTATCGTTTTCTCTAATCAATTTTGTTTCAAAAAACAGAAACACTCTTTTTTCAAAAATATACGTAATAACTTACAGATACTTAAAAACAAATATGTTTTTTTTTTTTAAATGCGAGTTTGCTAGAAACATGAAGTGTTAAAAATCATTATTATAACTTCTTTTATCATTTTGGATGCTATATCCGAATCTGGTATTAATTTTTTTATTTCGTTTGATTTTTGAGATAATTGGGATCAAATGTGTTGAAAACATCGATTTGACCGTGCACGATTATCGTGCACTCGTACCATCACTAAGGAAGAATCGAGACTCTGGAAAGAATCGTTTTTGACCCGAAAATGAATCAAAAAAGGGTACCATGGCCCGGGGACACATTTTCGGGTCAAAAACGGTTCTTTCCAGGGTCTCGAGCCTACCTAAGTCATGCCCAAAAATATTTTTAGGCTATCTTTCGTTTAGTAAAATTTTTTTTTTCCGAAAATGGGTCGAAAACGGTCCTTTCCTGGATCCGAAGTCACCCTTAGTGATGTCTAAATTCATTTTCGACCATTTTCTATCGATTTTAGCAAAAAAAAAAAAATTTTTCGAAAATGGTTCGAAAACGGTCCTTTCCAGGATACGGAGCCACTCTAAATTATGTCAAAAAACAATTTTCAACCATTCCCCATTTTTTAAAAAACTTCCCAAAATGTTCCAAGCGAGTATCAAAAATCTTTTTTGATACAATCTGTGCCTTTGATTCATGAGTAGCTCACGAAACACTCATATACTTATACGAAATGAATCAGAAATCACTAGAAATGATTCTGAAACACACTCAGATTCACAGACTTCACCGTGAGATGGAATGGTTGCTAGATTCACTAATTTTTTTGTGAGTGGCTGAAAGATTCAACAGATTCATGAATGGAAAAAATGATGAATGTGTCACTGACGTTCTCTGCCATAAGTATATAAACAACAAAATCAGTATGGGAAAAATAAAAATTTGATGTTGAAGAAAAAGTCTCCAACAACTTGTCTTCTAAAATGCTCTAAAATATTTGATGTTATTAGTACAAGTGCACGAAAATGGTCAAAAATTATTGTTTTTAATGCATTCCACTCCACTTATCCCAGAAATCAGCCGTTTTTAAAAAATGAATGCCATATTCGGATACAACGCATTCAAGTTTCAAGAAAACTCGTATATTTACGAAAAAATGGGTTCTCTTAAAAAATGCTTCTGTTGGGCGTTTAAAGTATACGCCAAAGGAATACTTTGAAGTTAACTGAAGTTTGGTTAAAGTTCAAAGGTCAAAGTTAAAAAGAAATATTATGTCCAACTTTGTAATTGTTGTAGCTGAAAATGCATTGTCCATTGTCGTATTTACGTTAGAATACATAATCCCGTACGTGCTGGAGTCGTAGGGGGCTTTGGGTACAGTACAAGAAATCTAAAAATAATGGGACCTATTTTTGTATCCAATAAAACCAACTTAGCTTCACTCTAACAAATCGAAGTGACTTTGGTCATGACAAGTTCTTATTAACAACTCTAACAGAGACTAACCAATACGACTCAGTAATCAGACAGTTACTGTTTGACTTCGCATTAACACCGCGAAAGTTGTAGCTATGCTAACAATAATGTTTACACCAATTTTTGATATATACGGGAAAAACATTAACACCAATACATTGTCCTGCTACTTGGCAAGTGCCTCCATGGACAGCGCCATAAAATATGGAAATCAAACATAACCTCAACACAGATCGAACTACGAGTATTCTTATCAATACAACGAATAAAAACCTTTGTAAATTTCTTCTTGGATCTGATACTGAGGACTTTATGGTCATGCACGATCTCGAAACATGTGCATACCAACCATACACCTATCTAAACGGAGATTATGAAAATACAATCGAATTAGATGAATAGCTCGCAGTCTCAAGAAAGATATTAGAGAAATTTGTTGATCAGTGACTCGTAGAGGAACAGATTAATGCTGAAAAAATGGATCGGAACAAATTTATAGGAAGACATAATACTTCGTGGCTTGATAAAACGAGCAAGGCATTCATATATTGGCCATAGAAATATTGTTCAGACCATGCGCTCATAATGGAATTACAGAACAATGGTATTAATAGAGCCCAATGATGTCTTTTGTTGGATTTATGAAAAAAAGTGAGTTAGTGAGTTACCTAAAATTTATTTTAGCACTTATAAGGTGGGTATATTTCAAAATTTTTGAACTTAATACAAGAACGCTTTATAAGTGTTCGCGCAATAACGAAAGTAAGTAAGCCAGAAGTAAAAAAAATTTGTTAAGACCAATGTAAAGGAGATAAGAGCACATCGATTTCATGCCTGAAGAATTTCCATACGAAAAGATTTGACCCACCGTTTTAAAGTTTCCAACAAATACTGTAATTTTGAGTAAAAATAGTTATTTTTGGCGAAAAATGCGATTTTCAGATTTGAACGAGTAAAACTTTCAATAAAAACCATATTTTCCCGAAAATGAAGATGGTCAGTAGACTATGAAAAGTGGGGCATATCTTGTCTTACGAAAATTTTTCGGGTAAAAAATCGATGTGTTTTCATCTTCTTTACAACATTGATCTCAATATAATTTTCTATTTCGAGCTTACTTTTAGAGTTATTGAGCAGTTTTTTTTTGTCAGCCTCTCACAACCAGACCCACCACGATTCTGGCGACTGACGCTTATTTCGATTAACTAAGCGGGATGAAATGCCTTTGAAAATTACAACGCTACCTCCCGGACTATCACTGCAAGCTGCTGATTCAGTTTTCATATTTTATTGTAGATAATTACCGACAATCATCCAAACCACTGTCTATGATAGCAACTGAATCCTGAAATAAAATTAATTAGGATACCTGTCCTTTTGCTTGCTTGCTATTTTTTGTTGTTGTTGTTCTTTTTTGTTGTTGCTATTATTTGTTGTTGTTGGTACACAGCAATGTAGTTGCAAATGACAGTTCTGACAGCCACAATTGGATTATCTAGAGCGGAAACTTTTTGAATGAATATGATGCGCTTTTTGTGTGCGGTGCGCGGAAGCACCAAATTAATTTTTGTAGCGATTAATGTTTTTTTTTGTTTGTTACAAACAATTGCAATAAAGATACCGATATCAAATTAATCAATAAATTTTATATGAAAGGTTATATAACAATGGGAAATAACTGAATTTTTAGAATTTTCTCTTGCTTTTTAATGAAATTGAAAACTTTATTTTGAATGGAAACTTGTAATCAATAATACGCATTTTTCAAAACCTTGAAAATCTCTTTATATTTCAAACATGAAATTGTGATACGCAGCAAAACGATATAAAATAAATATTTTATGAATGTGTGGTATAGTGAAGCAAAAATGACGATTAATAAAAAAAGTTTTAAGTTAATAAAATGTTTTGCCTTGAGCTCTGGAATTGTTGAGATTTCACAAAACCCCGAAGGAATTCGTTCCTGTGACGAATGCCGTTCATAGTCACTGCAATTCCGGCCTCACTTTCAATGAGGTAAGACCCATTCCCGCCGCCTGACCAAAATCCGCACCAAACAGTTGCTCGTTGTGGATGCATTTGTTTCTCATGGATCGAGTGAGAATTTTCTGAGGCCCAAATTCGAGCACCTAATGCACCGAAAATTCTGCGAAATTTGTAAGCGGTCTCAGCGTAATTCTTCCCATTTTTGTAATGGGTTTTCACAATGATAACGCGTTGTTCTTTTGTGTGGCGCTCCATTTTTAATACTCGGACAATCATAGGTTACAGCTTTCAAATTTCAGAGTTACCACTTGTACGAAAACAAAATTATTTAAAATTTTAAAAGTGCACACCCTATAAAAAATTTGTTGTCTTATCAACGTTCATAAATAAGTTCATGCCTCTTTTTCTTGCTTGCTAGACATCTTTGTCGTTAGAAGTGCTATCTTCAAGTGTTATACATCATATCAAACGTCACTTTATATGGAATAAATATTTTTGTCTTTTTAGACCTATAAGATTATCAGGTAGAGTATAATCTTAAAAAATAAAAGTGCAAGTTTTTTCTGGGACAGTCCTTATATCACAGATTTTCAAATACCAAAAGAGCAGTCCTTGACTTTTTGAATGAAACTCAGATTTTTTGATAAAAATTTGACTTTTTGGGATTTTTAGTTGAATGGGGCTTGCCACCCACTGTTGTAAAACCATGCCCACATTTTTTGTGTGACTAAAAATGCGGAATAAATACACCCGAAGGAGGTATTTTTTTTTTAAATTTGCGGGCCTGTGTGCCTATATGCCTATATAATAGAATCGGGTTTGAAGAAAATTCTCCCAAAATTTCAGCTTCCTAGATCAAACCCGCGAACCGCGTATCGACTTTGTTTTTTAGTACCATTCGTATAAAAAACGAAAAAGCAAAACAACGAAAATCAGAACATTTACTAAAACGCAAAAAAATAAATCTGTTTTTCATTGTTTTGCTTTTTCGTTTTTCATATGAATTGTACTAGGGAACAAAGTGGATGCGCCGTTCACAGGTTTGATCTAGGAAGCTGAAATTTTGGGAGAATTTTCTTCAAACCCGATTCTATTGTATAGGCACACAGGACCACAAATTTTTTAAAAAAATAAATGAAAATACCTCCTTCGGATGTATTTTTTCCGCATTTTTAGTCACACGAAAATTGTGGACGTGGTTTGACAACAGTGAGTGGCGACCACCATTCAACTTAAAATTCCAAAACGCTTTATCTTGGCACCTAAAGCAGACTTTTTCTACATTTTAGTAATTCGGTTTTTTCGCTAAATTTCAACGGAATTGGACATAAACTCTGTCCGCGCAGTTTTAAGGTTTGAGCTAGGAAGCTCAAATGACAATTATTGTTATTCCTCAAGCTATATATGGGCATTTCTATTCTGGCGTTACGTTACGTTCGTACGAAAAAATATTTTAAAAAAAATACAAAATGGCACATTTTTAAAAAGGTTTTTTTATATTTGCATAGTAATTAAGTAGCAGTATATTAAGTAAGAAAATTGACAACAATCGACCATAAGGATTTCAAGATATAAGCAAAAATGTGCACAGGCGTTACGTTACAAAAAACAGAAGTGGGTTTTTGACTTGGATTACAAAATTGCAAAACTCTGCGAATTGGGTAAAGCTTTTAGTATAAAACCTTTTTTAGTAGGACTTGATATAATATAGGTTTATTTTCCAAGTTTTCAAATTTAAAAACTTTTCTCGGTTTATTAGTTTTAGCCATAGTATCTGACGTTACGTTACTTGGCGTTACGTTACTTAAATTTCCATTGGAAAATTTTTAGCAAAAATTGTTTTAAAAAAATTATTTAGCGCAAATAAAACACCAATTTTAGCTATTATATATTATTACCAGGAGACAGGTATTTCGTTTAGAGGCTGAAAAAGTGGAAAAAATATGAAATATGTCGAAATCAAATGAATAGTATGAATTAAATATTATTATGGCTAAATATATAGAAAAAGTATGGAAAACACTTAAAAAGTTGAAAGAGGTTGATAAAATATGGCAAATGTTAAAAAACGTCAAAAAAAGTTAAAAGTCGAAAAATTTAAAATAAACAAAATATCATACAAGTAAATTACTGACAATCTGGCGTTACGTTACGCACTTTCGAAACTTATTATAAACTATTTGTTTAGTAACCGAGTTTTTTATAAAAATTAGTTCATTTTATTAACCTTTGTTAACATACAAAATTTCACGGACTTGCGATCGTCAGAGTAGAGATAATGAGAATAAATGTTTTTTTTTCTGGCGTTACGTTATCTTAGAAATCAAAATCAAAATATTACCATTAATTGCTATTTGTTTGCTCTTTTGCATTTATTTTACAGTTAGTTGTCTTTCTAGCCAAGGTTTTGCGATAAGAATGCAATTGCACAAATACTCTTAGAAATGTAAATTGTAATGAGAAGATGCTCTTAGAAATAAGTAAACTAACGAAAACGTGAACTTGAACTTTATAGTCCGATATATAGCCATCGTAACTAAGGAAAGCTTTGAACTCTTTAATTGAATTAAATTTGAATATCTCTCTTTAATAATGCAAGTAAGAAAAAACTGTTGGTTAACTTTAAATTTTTCGGTCAGGGTAGACTTTTCTGTGGAAATGCCCATATAGAAAAAAATCAACAAAATCCCTGTCCTAAAGTTTGAAAAAAAAAACACCCTAATATGTATGTATGTATGTATAACGTAAATATTTCAAACTGAAAATTCTCGAAAACAAGTAAAATGAACTTACGTCGATAGTGTTCGGACAGCCACATATATGTTCCTATAGAACAGAATTAAAAGACTTTTAGTTAACTTTTTTTTTTCAATACTTTTATTTTATTTCAATTGTTAAATATCATAAAACATAAAATTCTTAAATATATGGTAAATAATAATACTAAATAACTGTATACTAAGTTTCATATATATTATATATAGTTCTGTATATATAGAAGTACATTACATATGTATATAAGCATGTCTATGTTTATATTTATCATTAAACTTAATTATCTATGTATGGTTTGTAAGAGTGTTCGTAAGTTCAACATTTTTTTTGGAACAGGGGTTAATTTGTTTCTTCCTGAAAAGACATATTTTTTTAAAAATTTATTTTGATTATTTTCTTATTAACTTTAAAATGTGTCATACTAAAAAAAACGAATATACAAATTGAGTTATGTTGCTACTACAATATTTAACGTAGGTGCGTCTTAATCGGCCGCTGTAGTTCCTTTATTCGATGCATAATCGAAATTTTCGTAAAATAATGACTTTCTGCCATAGCCATTCTATCTAAAAATTCATCTTTTTTAGAGAACAATATACGTAAAGTCTATATCGAAATTCAGTTTCGGGATACAGTCCATTTTCCGGAACGCTTTATTGCAAGTAAGTTTCACTAGCAAAGTCGTATAGCCTGGCAACACTTCCTATGTACATTGCATAAATGCTTAAGAGAATAATACCGTTTAGTGCTAACATGAGACTAGTACATAATTTTCCAGTAATACTCAGACAGGTAGAGACTATCAATGATAGAGTCATACAATTGACCACGTAGCACTTACGTATTTTCGAACGAAATGGAATATGTTGCAACAGAATTAGGTGTTTCCAAAAATTGACTTTTTTCTATGTCAATTTGAAAAGAGTTTCGTAAATGCATTATCGTGCTAAATTTTTTATATACATTTCTTATAAGCAACTTCAGGAAGAAGACCACAATATTCTATTATCTGTAGCAGTTGCACATATGTACTTCCAATGTGCCAGTTTTATACAGTGTCAAGATGTCCGAACTTTTCAATACGATTTTTGGGGTTCAGCAAGAATGTCGTGGTTGTAATGGATGCAATGTACCGAATCATTAGATACGTAGATGACGTAAGTACATAATGAAATCTAAAGTAATGAACTTAAGTGTCGATATTTTGGGAATAATAACTAAATATTTAGCCTATTTTGTTACAGTTTAGAGTTACGAATTTAGGTAAGAGAAAAAACTGATGTCATCATTTCTTAAATAATATCAGTTCTGCTTTCGACAAGTTAAGAAGTTCCAAGTTCCATTGACAGAACTGTTAACGTTACAATTCTGATGATAATATTTCCAAGTGATCAGCGTAACCTACTATCCTTACACTTCAAGCAGCTATGCGTAAGAGGATTTTAATAATGGTTGTCAACAATAATAGTGTAGACAAAAACCACTCCCTGGAAAATTTCTTTCCTAACCGATTTCGGTCAAGTAGTAATCTAGGTGATAATTTAATTTTCTACTCTCAGATTGGTTAGATCTTCTAGAAAAGATTTTGTTTTAATGTTATTCATAGCTCCCTCTATGTTTAGAAAGTGGCCATTGGTGGTATTGTTTATAATCTTAAGATGTTCAATCTGTCGTTTTGGGATGAAAAAATCTCAGGTATGACTATATTAATACGAAAGCAATGGCCAAGTATGAATAAAGATAAACTGTGAGTATGAATAAAGACAAACTGATTGGTTGAAAATCTATACAGTCACATCATCTTCTTTGATATGAAAACCATGAAAATCACTTGTACTGCACTCCAGCTTTTTGCAATGTAGCCATGGGTTATTTTTGAACATTCTTTAATAAGAAATGAAAACTTCTATACAAATTCAAGTGCCTCCGAAAAAGTTAAAAAAATTATTCAATTAGAATATTTGTCGAGTAGAAAACAATTCGCCACTGTCCCGAAAGAAAGTTGAAATTACAGATACCCTTCTTCATATGTTTGAGCAAATAAACATATTGTAGTTGTAATTGTATATTCCAAACAACATGTATTTTTCTTTTATTTCTTTTAATTTCAATAAAATTCTTTCATTATATTGTTTCTCGCATTTTTTACTATTTAAATTTATTTTTTTTTTAATTAAAATTGGTTTTTATTTAACTCTTACTATTATTTTTATTTTTTAAATTTTTTAAGTCATGAATGAATTTTGTGGGTTTTTTATTTTGAATTAATTTTTTATCACCGCTAAAATTTTTTAATTAAAATGATTTTTCTTGTTCTTTATTTTTGTATGAAATATTAACATACAAATCTTAATTTGTATTTGTTTTTTTTTTTTTTTAGTAACATAATACAGAAAAAACCTTCACTCATTTATTCAGGATTAAAAGTTTCGAAAAAGTTTTACAGTTTCTAGTTTTCACATTTTCTAATATATAACTTTTTATTATTTGTTTCATTAACATCTATGCACATTACACATTCATATAGAAAATTCTATGTTACATCTGTTTTTTTTTGTTTGCTTTTGTTTTTGGTTTACTCTCCTACTACATTTTGAACCGTAAAAAAGTGCATTTAAGAAACATTTGCGTCATTTAAGATCACATGGTAAAACATTTAGTAAATTTCTTGCATATTTACATGCAATAGTGAATGTTTAGTTTTTCTTTTGTTTTTATTTCTGATTTTAAGATATGCAATTTAACTGTTTCTAATGATATTCTGATTATTATTTCCATAATGTTGCTTATTTTGAAAATAAAGTCTATTCAAATAGTATGTATTAAGGTTGATAGCAAATGATAGCAATATATCAATTATTATGGGTGGTGGTGCAAAAAGGCTCTTATTCAAGATAAAGTTATTCTAGCATTATTTTGGAATATTCTGAGATGGAAGTATCTTCGAAAAAGTTCACTTGACACACTCACTTTTAATCAAAGACAAAGTGGATTTTAATGATCTTCACCGACAAAAATTGCCGTGGGTGGTAAGTTCTTGAATCCTCTTATGTCTGCGTTACCGAATGCCATAAAAGTCTGTGCGAAATATTAAGCCATAATATTTTGGAGCTGTTTGAAAACATAGCCACATGAAGTTAAGGATTACATGGCAATTAATGATATGTCAGGTTTTGTCAAAACTTTTAAAAGAATATTGTGTATTACACAATAAGGTGTAGGTATAGTTTGAAAAAACAGGAACCGTAAAAATTATGAATTTCATGATAGAGATGACTGCTTAGTCGTTATGAATGGATTTGCATTTTTTTCAAACCAAAGTAATCGTAGTTTTGGATTTTTATTTATTTGATAAAAATAATTTTGGATATCTATATATTTCTTTCAAAAATAATTGTAATTATGGATCTTAATGATTTTAGATTAAAAATAATTATAATATCTAATTTTTATACCTTTAGAAATTACTATTAGTAATTTTTGATTTCTATCCCCTTAGATCGAAAATAACCGGCACTCTGGGTTTTCATTTTTTCTATGACTAGCCATACATATTCGATGTTTGTTTTGTAGCTTTTGACTTTATCGATGTATTTCCCAAGCATTTAACTTTCTTTGATTTTTTCAATAGCTTGTGGACATTATTTAAATTTTTTTCTATTTATTTTGATAAGCTTGAAAATGAAATCAAAAAAGTCGATGACCTGCCTACAAAAGTAGTGTATGTCAAAAAATTCCAATTTTTGAATGTACGAAAAACCCCAGCAAAATTAAAAGAATATTCGAAATAACTTTTATTTTACAATGCAAACATCGAAAGTAGCAAAACCATCCAAAAGTAGTGCATTTCAAGTGAAAAGTAGCAAAGTAGCAAAGCCTTGCAAAAATAGCACATTTGCTACTAAAGTATGCCATCTGGTAGCTCTACCAAAAGCGTCATAAAAATACGACAAAGTAGAAAATGATCGAAAAACGTGGAAAACTTTGATAAAATCGAAACTTATCGAAAAGAATTGATAAGGTCGAAAACTATTGAGAAAATTTTAAAATTAGCATCGATAAAGTCGAAAATCATAAAAAAAATCGATAACAGTTCAAACCTATGGAAAAGTTGTCAAAAACCAAAACTTTTTGAAGAAATCAAGACAAGTTAGGCTTGAGCAAAACATATCGATTGTCGATATTTGTTTCGATATTTTTTATTTTGATGTATCGAAATTCGATTTTATTTTTCGACCATCGAATTTCGATATTTTTATTTAAGGGTAGCTGTGTATCCAATTGATTGCGTCGCATATGTTGGATCTTCTTTTGTGTTTGAGTAATGACGTTAGCTAACGCGCGTTGAAAAACCACTCGTGTAGTCTCAGCCTTACAAGATAGAATTTTTTTTTTGTTATACTCAAATAAATGCAACCGTGAAAAGTTACGCCATCGCTGGTAAGGATAGAATTTTTTCAGCAAAAATATCGGTTTTCGATTATCGATATATCCGATTTTTTCTCGATATATTTCGATCCTGTTTTGAAATATCGGTCATCGATAATTCGATACTATTTTTTATTTGTTGAAACCTATCGAAAATCATCGAAAAAAATCGATTCATGTCAGAATTTATCATACAGCATCGAAGAAATTGATAATTGCAGAAAGAATGTTGAAATATATCGGAAAACTTCGTTAAGTTGAAAAGTAACGATTAAATACTTACAAAAATATCGAATTGTATTGAAGAACATCGAAAAGTCTCAATAAGCCGAAGAGTAGTGCAGAGTGAGTGTCAAAACGAACAAAATTTATCTGTGAGCTTCGTGAAATGGTACAAAAAAAAAAAAAAGTTAATAGGCTCAAATCGCTGACAGAAACAGAAAATGTCGGATATGGTATTTCATATGAAAAAATAAAAATCCACAATAACGATTATTTTGGATCTAAAAAAATTTAAATACTTAATAACGGTTATGTTTTTCAGAGGTTTTTGTAGTTAACAAGATCACCTCTGCCTACCAAAGCTTTGCCTGGAATCAGTGATCTCAAGAATTATAGTGTAAAATTGTCATGGCAGATCAAAGCCATCAAACCCAGCAATATGAAGTATATTTTTTCTATGATTCAGCAAATTTGCCATAGAAGCCAACTGTCTTAGTGTACTAACAAGATTCACAGGTTATCTTGCATATTTTGTTACTGAAGCATTAAACTCTACACCACAGGTAAAGAGAGAGCCAATTTCGCACTTTCCACAGATTGATCTGCATATCAAGGCCCTTGCAGCAAAAGTTTCGCTGAGCTTAAGAAAAGCTAAACTATGGAGATAGAATGCTTTATGTAATTGGCACAACTAGAAAAGGGCTGGGCGACTAAGCCTTTCAAGAAAGGCCGTAGTGCTTTGCAAGCCAGAAAACATCTAAGAGACGATAAAGGCCGAGAAGTGTCAAATAATAAGGAATGCCATCGAAGAGTATTGAATACTATCGCAAATTCAAAATATATCGAAATATAAGTATCGATAATTTTATTTATGTCAAAGAGTATTGTATCAATCGTATGAAATGTCTGTATTAAAACAATATGAACGCTTATTTTGGCTTAAATAAATACATCCACATATGGTATATGAAAATATACAATTTTATGTTGTGAAATTTAATGGTATCCACAGAAAGGACAAACCCACCCAACATGCCAGTTAGTTAACCATTGGATTTTTTATATGCCAACGAGTATAATTGAATGAAATTGTAATTAAAATAAATATTTAAACAAAAACTTATCGACCGATGCACAGCAATTTAACCGTTGTTAATATTTGAATAATAACCAAGTTGGTAGATCGTGTTCATTAC
Source organism: Tricholauxania praeusta (assembly GCA_949775025.1). NCBI lineage: Eukaryota > Metazoa > Arthropoda > Insecta > Diptera > Lauxaniidae > Tricholauxania > Tricholauxania praeusta. Next base: position 34,295,400 of record OX459031.1, on the reverse strand, counting down.
ATGGGCTGTTGTGTTAACATGTTTATCGAATGTTTCATAACATTTTCGTTTAATTCGAATAAATAAATTAACTGCTCGTTTATTATTTGTTGCACTTGTTTATTTTGCAATTCATGGGATGATTTTTTTCTTTGAAATTTATTTATATTTTATCATTCTATTTGATTTGCATAATTTGTTTTTGTGTTGATTTAAAATGTTGAGCTACAGCAAATAAGATGATTTACCGCAGTGCAATTTCCCCTATCAACATGCGATTCCATTCATTGTTTTATCACTAGTTATCTGCATGACATTCATTGGTATTATCCTTTTATTAACTTAATATTATGTTGTCATTATTAATCAATTATATAGTAGCTATTTATGTCATTATTGTAGGTGAATTATATTTTATTGAAATTATTGAAAAATCATTTTAAACGACATTCACTTTAATTCTGTTTCAACAGATGATGACGACTTTATTAATTGGAACTTAATGCGCTAAATTATTATTTGTCTTTAAAGCAGCACATGTGAGTGTTGTCAATGTTAAAGCAGGAATTTTTATTTCATTTTTGATAATTTTAAGCCTGTCCTTCTGTTTAACATTATTTGCTTAATGGCATATTTTCTTTATCCACTTACTTATTTATATAATTTTTTTTGCATTGAAATTATTGTTTTACATGAATAAAAAATTTTATTGTTTTTTTTTGTGTATAGGTTTTTTGTATATGATATTTTCTTCTAAGATATGCTTATTTCATTATCTATTGGAAACTTAATATTTATGGAGCTTGATGATGCTGTTTGGATTTTTCTAAAGTTAAGTTCCTGTAATATGATGAACTGAAAAGAAAAAGAACGTAAAAAAAAATTATATTTTAAATATTTGTACAAGATAATAGAAGAAAAAATGTGGCCACATACACAGAATCATTTTATTAATATCAAATATATTCTTTGAGTTGCAAAAACAAAGATAAACAACAGAAAAAAGAATTTTTGCTTTGTTTTGTTTCATAGCTAAATCAGGCTAATAAATTCTAACTAATCTGCCAAACAGTCACTGATGTGAATTCACTTAGCACCGAATGAGACTACGTAGTGAGAATAACATTAAATTGGCCGCTTCTTCTCCTCTTTCAGAGGCGAATACGATGAGTTCAATTTTCAACCACTTTATTCAGTAAATTAGGTCTTTTTCACTTATTTGAAAAACGGCTAAACTCGATCTTTTTCGATTTTTAGTTCGAATTAAAACAAGAAAAGTAATTTAAGATATCTTGCAGTGCCGACGTTTCGAGGATTATTTGTCCTCTTCTGCAGGGCGTCGTTTTATGAACTAAGCAACATTAAAAAAACTGTTGTTTAATTCGAACCAAAAATTGAAAAAATCGAACTTACCCTTTTTTAAAATAAGTGAAAATTTCTAAAAATAACGCGATCTAAGCTAAAACAAAAATGAGGCCTTTATTTGATGAATTTTTCATTCAGTATTCAATATTTTAAATAATTCCTTAACAAGAAGTCCAAAGGTGTTAAGTCACAAGCTCTTGGAGGCCATGCGAAATCTTCATTTCTTGAAATAATGAACCCACCAAACTCTTCGAGCAATATATCGACACAAGCAAGGACTGTCTGGCATATAGCGCTGTCTTGTTGAAACTATATGTACATATTGCTTCAAGACTGGCATAACTCAAAAAACATAAAGTGGGTGAAAAACGCATTTAAAGTTTTCAATAAGTTGCTTTTTATATGAAAATGATGAAAAGTATGTCTGCATAAACTCTTCTCACGAGGCAAGGTAATAAGATAATTTTCTGATTTTTTCACACAAAATAAAACATAAAATGGCAGATATTTCTGCATCATTAACTCAAAAATCACGTTTTTTGAGTTATGCCAGTCTTGAAGTAAGTGAGCGATATGTCAAAGCAATATCTTCTAGCTTAGGTCTCAAAAAAGTCTGTTATCATTGAGCTATATCGCCATTAAAATTTATTTTAAATCCGTTATTGTTTTCTAAAATTTAAGGACCACCGATTCCACCGTACTTCACGTCACAAAAAACGGTTTTTTTCACGGCATATTAAGGTTTGATTGACTTAAGACCAGTAACGATAATTTTGCTTATTTACCGAATTAGAGAGATGGAAGTGCGGTTTATCATAGAATATCATTTCTAAGTTGTTTCAGGGATCCATCGGCATTTCCGATGATCTAATCGCTTCAATTCTTGCAAGATAATAGTTCTGTAAAGATTTAAGCCAAAGCTCAACCGTAAAATATGCTATATTTTTATGACATGTAGCCCTAACTGTTGAGAAATCCTTGGAATCGATAAATTTGGGTCTTCACCAACACCAACCTAAGCGGGAGGAATCTTTTCGTCACTCTGATCGGATTTTTGTTTTACCGGCACGGAATAGTGAGCACACTACATAGTTCAACTATAGCAATTGTTTTGAAAAAAATTTAATAATTTCTAAGCATTGCCTAGGCGTGTATCTTTCCATATAATTTTGTATCCATAATTTTTGACGGATTGTGATTTTTATACAACGATCGGTCAAAATATGAAGTTCAGTTTAAGGATGAATGTTTTACAGTATCAATTAAAGTTCTTCCAAATTTTGATATTTTTCAAAATAGTCCGTTTTAATAACTCTTTGAGCACATAAACTATGCTTGAGTTACGACAAATCAATGTCAAATCTACTAAAAAAGTGGACTCGATTCGGGCCCATTGACCAAAAATTGTCCACGATTCCAAAAGGTTAGATTTAATCGTTTATTTTGGTGATGTCTATGAGCGGCGCATAAAAATCAGAAGACAATAAATCTCCAGCTGATTTTTTGTGCTATGTAATTTTGAAATATGTATTGAATATCAGCCCCACAGAGAAGCGAATAAACAAAATATCAAATAAAATTACGTCATATGAGTCAGACTTTCTTCTATGACGTAAAATGAATGATAAGTATATAAAATTTGTGAAAAAATAAATAATATATTACGTTAACTTTTCAATTTAGTATGTATTTGAGTGGACATTTTTTAGGTTTTGTTTTGTTTAACTCTTTTGATAAATAGTAACTGTTAGTAAAAGGTTTAAAGTGCATATTTTGCAACTTTTTAATTTTTAAGTGCATCAAAATCCGCATCCCACTGATTACGAATTGCATGAAAAATTATGTGTTACTCATACGACATGTTGTCCACTTGAGTATTGAAGCACTAATTTTTGTCGTTTTTAGCTACATTGGCTTTTTTTCACTAAAAGCGTTATATATATTACACACTTCAATGTTTAAACGTTTATTATAATTTGTAAAAGCGTAAAAACAATTCAAGTTTTCAATTAAAAACTGCTCATGTGTAAATTTACCAAAAATTTCAATGGACACATGTATAAAAAAAAATAAAAACATTTACTAAAAGCTAAAAGAGAAATCACTAAAACATTTACATGCAAAATCAGTAGCAGATGCAAATTGTTTGATTTTTAACTCGCATTTAATTTAAAATTCCATAATTGAATTTGTAAATGTAAAATAGCAAAAATCTCATTAAATTTCAATTAATTTTACAAGCTTTGTAAACACGCGCAAAAACATACGTTAACAGTCATCAAAAACTTCAATAAGGGCATGTAAATATAAGTATATGTACGAATTTTAACATATGTACGTATGTATGTATGTATGTATGTATGTATGTAAGGGTGTTTATTTTGAAATTTTTTTTGATTGTTTTTATTTTTTTTCTTTCCACCATTTTAGCTTGAGGTTTATAAATAATTGTCCCAAAACTTGAGCTTTATAGCTCAAACCTGTAAATGGCGCGGACAGAGATTGTATCCGATTTTGTGAACTTAATATTTACTAATGAACCCATTTAGCAATGGATGAAACTAGTATGGTTAACTTTAGCCCATTTTTTGTTGTAAAGGGTGTTTTTTTTAGAGGTATAGAGCTTTGAATTGAAATAAAACACAAGAAAATCGTTTTAATGTCCATCAATTTGGCTTTATTGGAAGGATAATTTTATGCCATTAATGTTAAAATATGATTTCGGGCATGTGGCCGCCGCGGCTGGCTCGAATAAAGCCAATTCTACAGGTCCAATTTTGAACCACTTTTTCGAGCATATGGGGCCGTATGTCGGCAATAACGCCACGAATGTTGGCTTCCAAGTCCCCTAACGTTTCTGGTTTGTTGGCGTAGACGAGCGACTTCACATATCCCCAAAGAAAATAATCCAATGGTGTCAAATCACACGATCTTGGTGGCCAATTGACAGGCCAATTCCGCGAAATTATGCGCTCATCGAATGTTTCCTTCAATAAATTCATTGTGACGTGCGCTGTGTGGCATGTAGCGCCGTCTTGTTGGAACCACAACTCATCCATATTCATGCCATCCAATTCGGGAACAAAATATTCGGTTATCATGGCTCTATACCGGTCTCCATTAACGGTAACTGACTCTCCAGCATTATTTCGGAAAAAGTATGGCCCAATGACTCCACCAGCCCATAGAGCACACCAAACAGTCAGTTTTTGTGGATGTAATGGCGTCTCAAGGGTCTCATGTGGATTCTCTTCACTCCAAATGCGGCAATTTTGCTTGTTGACGTAGCCATTCAACCAAAAATGAGCCTCATCACTGAACAAAATTTTGCGATGAAAAGCAGCATCGAGATCAATCTCATTTTCGGCCCATACACCAAAATCACGACGCATTGCATGGTCTCGCGGCTTTAACTCTTGCACAAGCTGGATCTTGTAAGGTCGCAAGCCAAGATCTTTGCGCAAAATCTTCCATAAAGTTGATGGACAAAGCTCCAATTGCTGTGCACTGTGGCGAATCGATTCATTCGGATCCTCTTCAACATTTTGCTTTACAGCGGCAATTGTTTCTTCGGTGCGCACTGTTCGACGTCTCTGCGGATGCGTATTATCACATAGAGTAAATGTAGTGCGAAAATTACCCATGGTTAACCGAATTAATTGCTCTGATGGACGATTATGTCGACCATAAAATGGACGGAGCTTGCGGTAAACTTCGCGAACTGAACCATTATTTTCGAAATAAATTTGCACGATTTGCAAGCGTTGTTCTTTTGTCAACCTGTTCATGATGAAATGGCAAACCAAACTGAACATAAATCACATTAGAGTTGCCAGATTTGACCATAAAATGCCAGTTTTATCTCTATTCGAAAAACAAACCTCTAAAAAAAACACCCAGTATAAGGCTTTGTTTTGTGTAATTTTTTTAAATTATTTTCTATTGTTTTCTACAAATAATTAAAGCTTTGCGAATAAAAAAATAAAAAAAAATCGTAATTAAATTATAGCATATTTAATATGCAACATTTTCTATAAATTAAAGTGGTAAGTTTATTGTACAAGTAACAATAGAGGTATTAATGAAGGACGGCTACATTTTTCTCATATTCTTTGCATGTTTCCAAAGAAGTCATTGAATAATTTTTTACTTTTACTCAAAACAGTGGTTTATTTGAAACTGATTTCGACTAGGAATAAAAGTAAGTGTCAAATTTATGAAGAATCAGAAAAAGTATTCCTAAGCATTCACATGTTTGAGAACATACCCCCACACTGAATGCAGTAAGAAACATTATTGTAAGTATAACGAAAATAACCAACATCAATGATTGGTGAAAAAATTTCGGGCACTTTTTGGTACCTTTTTTTTCGAATTCGACCTCTTTCCAAAGATTGGTGCAAACAAAATTTCGAAAATGGACCAAAATCGGGCACATTTTGGGACCTTTTTTTTCGACTTCGACCTCTTTCCAAAGATTGGTGCAAACAAAATTTTGAAAATGGACCAAAATCAGGCACTTTTTGGTACCCTTTTTTTCGACTTCGACCTCTTTCCAAAGATTGGTGCAAACAAAATTTCGAAATTGGACCAAAATCGGGCACATTTTGGGACCTTTTTTTCGACTTCGACCTCTTTCCAAAGATTGGTGCAAACATAATTTCGAAAATGAACCAAAATCAGGCACTTTCTGGTACTTTTTTTCGACTTCGACCTCTTTCCAACGATTGGTACAAAATTTTTTTTTCAAAACAGACCAAAATCGAACACTTTTTTATTTGTGTTTTTGGAACAAAATTTAATAATAACAATATTTTTGTACAGAGCTTCTTGTTCAGTACTTTTAGTGCAAAAAACAACAAAAAAATTACAAGCGCAAAATGCATTAAAATGGGCAACGAGCTGCTTATACTAGTTTCAATGACCGCTACGTCATATCATCAGTAAGCTTTGTTAGCCGAAGTATAGTAGTTCTACAAGCCTACTATGTAATGTTTCTTGCGTTGATCTGTTAAGAATCACAGCAGTAAACAAAACAAAAACTTCTACATCTTAATGCAATTGACCTTGTAATCTCTTTGATATCACACATTTCTTGACGAGCGCTTCGTTGTCCGCTTTTTTGGCGATCCGAACGAAGTTGCAAGTGCTACAACGCAAGAAACATTACATAGTAGGCTTGTAGAACTACTATACTTCGGCTAACAAAGCTTACTGATGATATGACGTAGCGGTCATTGAAACTAGTATAAGCAGCTCGTTGCCCATTTTAATGCATTTTGCGCTTGTAATTTTTTTGTTGTTTTTTGCACTAAAAGTACTGAACAAGAAGCTCTGTACAAAAATATTGAAAACTTTTTTAGTTGGGACCAACTCTGGTGATGGCCAAAGCCCATTGTCAACCAAAACAACGTAAAAAAATATTTTTTCCAAATTAATAGTTATTAACAATTAATAAAATATCTGTTATGCATAATAGTTATGACTCAACGTAAAAAAAATCCATTGAAAAATAATAGTTATTGACAACTAATAAAATATTTCTTATTCATAATAATTATAAACCAATTTTTTGATATAAAACTTATAATAGTTATGTCCCTGGGTACAATCCCTATTTTTCTGTATTCATCGGATAGTCCTGGGCATGTGAATCAGTTGCCAAAATATAATTTTTATAAGAATTAACTTCATGATGTATGAATCGAAATCTGGTTTAACTACAGACAAAATGCTAGGCATTCGAATTTAGAAAACGAGTTTCATATCTGTAAGTCATCCAGTGTCAGTTAATATATTTTTTGATAAAATCTTTGAGCAAATCTGAAGAAAAACTAAGAAAATGTGCAATGATGAAGACCAAATATTCACAATGATCCGCCTCATGACGCATCAAAAAAAATATCCGTCCGTTGATACCAATTAATTTTATTTTGCCTGCACAGTAGAAAAGCACTTTTGCTTTTTACGCACAAGTTTTATAACATTCATCTCGCAAATTTCAAATATATATTCGTTATTTTAGTAAAATCCCCAAATATTCCACAAAATAAAATTACTTTGATTTGTTAAAATCGGTGCATTTGAAACGATGCCATTGCCAACCCTTTAATAGTTGCAGCGCAACTACTACAAAATTTGCGTTTAAAAGATTCAATTTTTTTTTGAAAATTTACTAAATTTGTAGCATACATATGTGCATAAGCTGATTTCCGGTCAGCTGCTGTCAGATTTTGTTCGCCTGGTATTTGATTGACTAGAATTAATTTTTAACTGGCTGCAAATGCAGTGCAGAGCTCAAAATTGTGTACCAATGAAAATTCAAAATACCAGGCCACCATGAACCAGCAGCATGTACATTTTGTGTTTCCGATATCTTTGTTATGCAATATCTCGGCAATTACTGAATCGATTTTGACAAATAACGTGTCATAGACTTTGTAAGAAGGAGACTTTTATGACGTCATTTGTGTTTGGATATCTTAACAATAGATGGCGCTGTAAGCAAATTCAATATACTTATCGCTGCAACTCCGCAGCGAATAAAAGGATTTTGGTAAATGTGGTGTCATAATTTTTACAAGGAGAAGCAAATTTTCATGACGTCATTTTGCATTGATAATTTGCCAATAGATGGCGCTGTAATCAATTTCAATATACTAATCGCTGTAACTCGGCAACGATTGTGACAATATCTTGTGCCAAGACAGCTTAAGTGTAAAAATTTGATTTGCTACAAAAACTTTCTGAAAGAGCTCTGCAAAGGGTAGTTATGGAACCATACCAATTTATAACAGGGATAGACTGAACTCTGAGAAAGGTTTTTAAAGGGGCGCTGCCACACCCCTATCCAAGAAATATGTTTTTTATAGTTAAATTAATTGACCGATTTTGATAAAGTTTCGTATCAAGATAAACTGAACATTAAGGAAAGATATTTCTTTTTAAATGAGCGGTGCCAGGCCCCCCTTATCAGAAAAATAGTTTTCACAGCTATACTAATGGACCGATTTTGATGAAATTTGGTATGAAGTTAGATTGAATTCTCAGAAAAGTTTTTTTTTATTAAGTGGGCGGTGTCACGCTTTTAACAGGATATTACGTTTTCACGGGGAAGTTTCTATCTTGAACACCCTATTGGTTACAGGGTTTTTAATCAAAGTCTATTTAGACTCTACTTACAAACAAAGATTAACTTATAACTTTCTAAGTAATAAAGCTAGGATAAGAACATAAGTAAGTTTCATAAGGTAATTAACACACAAACCGTTAATAAGTATCATTATTGGCAGCCATGTTTTCAGTTAATAATTATCGCTTGATAAAGTCAAAAAAAGTTTTTATTCTAATTTTTTCTTTTAAATTGCAGTGTGGTTTTTTTATGAACAGTGCAAACGAGCATACGTTCCTGATTAATCGATCGACTTGGCTTCATTTAGGAACTGTTTGAAATTTTGAAGAAAAACAATTTCTTGATTGTTCTTGATTATTGTTTCCAAAAGTGCTTGAGATGACACCCTCTTTTTTGCTTAGATTTCCGAAACTCAAAATAAATGAATAATATCCGTAAACAAAAAACAAAACAAACAAAAGATTTACTCAGAGGAAGAAATTTAATTTGGCCAATTAAACCAAATTGGGTAAATTTTGTTGAGCTGCACAAAATTCGTGGGTTACACAATGGGTTAAAAAAAGTTTTTGAAAAATCTTTGGAGTGCTTAAAGGTCCAGCAGTTATTAAAATACCTAAATATGAATATAACTCTTCTATAGTGAGCAACTTCCACAGATCGGTGCGGACTAAGCAATCATTTACCCATTCAGTTCCAATGAGCTAAAAATGGTTGATACGGTTGTTGCATATTAGGACGTCTAGATGATATATATGATAAAATCTGTAGCAATCTCTTCTTCCGAATCTACTTTTGGCAGTAAAATTTCTTATTCTGCATACAAAGCATTCACAGCCATGTTATAGTCTGCGATATTGTCAGCGCCTTCATCGTCAATATAACTATAATGACCAAATTTTTTTAGTACATCTTCTTTTAAAATCTCTGCAATCAACTGTGTCATATGTTCTTCTCTATCATCGAAGGCCATGTTTTTAAAACTCTGAAACTTAACATTTTGTAATAAAAACTTCAACATTTTTGTTTTGAATTTAAATTTTTCAACGTTAGCAGCACAATTTGGATCGTATCATTCTATACCAAATGCTTTGGCTAATTTTGCCTATTCCCCGACTTTCTGATAAATGGTGATAAGCTTTGAGCGTATTAAATTTTCTAATAATGCATTTTCTCCAGCTTTTAACCAACTACGCTTAACTTTTTTAGAATTCAAAATGAAGTCCATTTAAAGTACGAAGACTAATGTTGGTCGTACAACCTCCAATGATTTATAGCGAAGGAGAAATCTTGTGAAGATCTTAACAAAAAGCGCGCCGTAAATCGTAAACCTTTTTTCAATTTCTAAGCTATTCAAGGAACCCAAGAGAAAAACTTTTTTTTTCTTATAAAGTTTTCAACCTTGAGCTAAATTGCGATGATTTTTTATGCTGGTCGGTCGCTTGATGCTGCCGCCGGCATTGTTACTGAAGACTGATTTATTTATGGTATTTACCTTACGCTGTGTTCTTTCGTTTACGCTGCCAAATGCGGGCCATTCAGTGTTTTCCGTTGTTGCCGTTGTTGCGATTGTAGGTGATTAGTTGGGCGTTTCTCTCTGTTTGTGGGTGTGTGTGTGTGTGTGTGTTTGTGTATGCTTGTGGCTAAATGTAATTGTATGTGTGTGTGTACTACGTGGTTTATGCATTCAATATCCTGTTGCATCAAATAAGTCAGGCAGCACAAGTGGCGGACAATTGTGCGGACTGCAAGTCACGCGTGGCGTGTCATCCTTGGTAGAGCCATCTATGCAAATACATTGCAGGCAATTTCCTGTTTCCTGTGGCAGCACATCGCCAATTTTATAAAGCGTGCCTGTTGTAATAAATTGAAAAAATAAAAGAAAAGCTGAAAGCATTAGTCACTAGAAAAATTTAATATTTACATTTGTATAGCTAAGGATTTTGTAAATATTTTTTACACTTAAGGGGTGTGTATAGAGATATTGGCGATAATATCCGTTTTTTTTTTACCTTATAAACTTATAATGCCATTTTGTTGAAAGTGCTGATAGCTTTAATTCTTAAAAAAACAATATTGAAATTCTTCTTTTGCCTTTAGTTATGAAGTGCCAAAGTTAAAAGCCAAAGAATTTTCAATACACAAACATTTGCGTCTGAGATATTGCATAATTCACTTTAGATTACTTTGAATATGGCGATTTACATAAATGTTTAACCCACCTATTTATCTTATATGTATCCTTTTTTTTATAACAAAAGTTTGTGAATTTGTGTGTACTTATGTTAGGAATGAGTCAGAAACTACTGGACCAATTTTAAAAATGTTGTCACCATTAGAAAGCTTATTTGGCTACGAGCGTCATGAGTTATATTTTGTTTAGATAAAGCAAATGAATATGGCAACTCTTCTGCAAGAAAAATTTAAAACGTCGTACTTAGTGAGGTATTAAAGCCAATACAACTTATTGTTAGTATGGAAACGCTTGGTGACATTTGCAAGCACTGACTAAAAGTTAATGACGTTGAGCAAATTGGCGTGACACCTTGAATGCAAGCAAAAACTTTAAACCACAATTCATAGAAATATATTAAAATTAAAATTTGGTGATTATCATTCATTAAAATATCGCACCAATAGTATATCAATGAAATACACGACAAAAATTGCAATAAATTCACAGGCAACGAGCATGGTTAACTGCAGTATATCTTCAAGTGTTGCGCAGAACATTATAGGCGGAGAGTTGTATTGTTGAATCCTGTCCCAAACATGGGTTTTCACCGGTTTTTTTGGGTCAATTTTCATTAATGAAGATAGCAGCTTAAAATTCGTGCCAAATGATAGATATCGAAGAGCCTAATTAGAATATATAGGGTTGCCTTGTCGAATCATGTCCTAAACATTATTTGACACCCGTTTTTGGGGTCAACTTTTCTTAAATGAGTGTCAACTCATGTTTGGGACAGGATTCTATAAGGCAACCCTATATATTCTATTAAGGCTCTTCGATATCTATCATTTGGCACACATTTCAAGCTGCTATATTCATTAATGAAAATTGACCTAAAAAACCGGTGAAAACCCATGTTTGGGACAGGATTCAACAATGCAATTCCAGGTACTAACTTAGGCCTCTTCGAGTTCTATCATTTGGCATTCATTTCGAGCTGTTATGTACTACAGTTTTAATTAGAACAATAAAATTGGCTAAAATTCGGGCATTTTCGGCCATCGGGACAGGCTTTGGCAAGGCAACCTTAGATATTCTATTTAGGCTCGTCGAGCTCTATCATTTGGCATGTATCCCATCCTGTAATCTTATACACTCGACTTTTCTACAGCCGGCTCTTGGACTATTAGATAAACAACGAAAGTACCGATTTCACGATGCATAAAGCGCATACGGCACTAGAAAGCAAAAAAAACAGATTACGTCTATGATCAGGAAAAAACTAAGCCATGGAACAACAAAGAAGAGAGAGCACCAAAGGAGCCTTTCCAAATTTCAGAGTAAGATCGAAATCACAAGGGTAAAGGTTTGGATGAGTTAACTATTCAAAAGAATAAGAGTTTTGTTACTTACTGCAGGGAAGAAGCCTTAGATATATAATCACACTTGGTGTTTCTTGTGTGACGAAGGTTGTCGCTTATAGTATTTAGCTTCAGACTTTTCGAGTTGTACAACAGTGATGGAATTTGGGATTTATAGAAATGTACTGCATCGAGACTTGGAATGTACTTTTTAGAGGGCGTATGTACTTGTTTTTGTCAAGAACACCAAAATTTATTAGTAATAGAAAAAAGGTCATTAAATTTTTTACCATATTTCACCAAAATTTTGCCAAATTTACTAAGAAAAAAGATAATTATTAGATTAACTGAAACAAATTAACTGAAAATGCGCCAAGTGTATTGAAATTTCTAATTTGTACCTAAAATTTGTCGAATGTACTGAGGCATATTTCTTATTATTGTATATTATGTACTGAAAAAAGTACAAGTGTACCGAAAATGCCATCACTGTTGTAAGCTTTTGGCAATCTTAATCCTTTCAAATCTTGATATTTCTGGAAGCAGCTTGTTATTTTTTTTTTCAAACTTGATACCTTAAAGTTTCACTTTTACTTACCAAGCTGTATTAAAAAGAAATGCAACTCGTTTAGAGACATCCATTTTTCACAATTTCTGTAAATTTTAAAGAAGCGGAAATTGTCGACTTTATATCCCACGTTACCAATGTTTTTTTGTTTTTTTATTTAAATTTTATTTTGTTAACAAAACGCAATTTAAAATTTCATTGGCAACATAAGAATGAATAAATTGTAGAAAGAAGGTGTTGAAAAAAAACCAGCACACAATAAAGTGTAGGTAATTTTTATTTAACAGTGCTGAAAAAAAAAGCGATTAGTCACAAGCGCTTGCGGCGTGATGTGTGTGATTAATGTCACAAAAATGCCTACAAAAATATCGAACTGTACCACAAAGTATGGCCCAATTTGATGAAACAGAATAGTATCAATATCAAGTTAAGTTAAAATATATCAAATAGCATCGATAAATATCAAAAAAGGACGAACAGCGTCGAAAATCACAAAATAATCGATATTAATTTTAATGTGTCGCAAAGCATCGATGAAATGGAATATTGGCATATATTAAATAGATCGAAAAGTTGACAAGAGTCGGAAAGTATCGAATAGCATTGAAAAACGTTGAAAAAGTCGATAAAAGCATCGAATGTTGTCGATAACTTTCGAAAAAATCGGAAAGTATCGAATTGCAGAATATCGAAAATTGCATGCTATCAAATAAATTGATGTAAATCGTAAGGTATAAATTTGAAACGAAAAGCATGAAAAAAGTCACGAAGTACCGAAATTTCGAAAAACATCGATGAAAATTATAGAAATTAAGTTGAGAGGTATCGAATAGCTCTGAAGGATATCGAAGTAAATGATTCGTCAAACAGCAACAAATACTATAAAAAAAATCGAAAAAACCGATATAGTTAGTAAAAAAGTATTGTGAAAATTCAAAAAATTTCGGCAAAAGCCGAAAAGTATTGGATTGCATGAAGTTAAATCGAAAATACAATTCTTCTAAAAAGTTTCTTAAAGTCCAGTAGTAAATTCTTACTCTATGGATAAATGGAAAATTTGTTACCAACAGCGCTAAGCTAAAAAGAAAGCCGAAATCAAATCAAACTCAATGACTACGTGCTAAGATGCAACACAAAAGCTAGTTAAACTCAAATTAACGCCCTAAATTTCGCTTAAGTCACGATATGCATAAATCACGAAGAAAGATTTTTCAGCAAAAAATTTCGCATGACTTGATTTTTCAAAAAAATAAAACTTATAAATTAATGTGAAAGAAATCGAAGACATTGTATAAAAAAACAATTAATTTTCTGAGTCAATGGTCTAAGCAATTTATACAAATGTGAGCTAAATTCAGGATTTTCATGTAAATTATATGGATTTTTTGCGGTCTCTTATTGAAAAGTTGAGAACAACATAATTTTTTCCCAAATTTTAAAAGTTTTCATTTTGTTTCACTCTAAATACAACATGTTGATGCTACATCCAACAGGTACTTACTTACATATGTATGTATGCTTATATATTTTGTACAACACATTACAAGTGTAATATTTACTATTTTACTGTATAAAAAGTGTGAGATAACGCCACCTATCACACTTTTACAACAGTATTTGTTGTATCACGTTTCGAAATAATTGAATTGATTGAAATGCTTGAAATAAATGACTTAAGTCTACAGATGCAAGCAATTTGAATAGAGGGATGTAAAAATGTAAATTGATAAGCAAAGAAGAGAAGGGTGGAGTTAAGAAAAATAAAATCCGAAATCATTTCATCGAATACATAATTTTTTTATTTTCAAATGCGAAGACGTGTACAGAAGACAGAAGGGCATATGGAAATTTAATTTATTTACATTTATCTCTATCAAGTTGAAGCTACCCAATCCACTCACACTTCATTTTATGGCTTCTGAGCTTCTTTTCCATATATCAGATTGCCATCCTACGCTTTTTAAAATTAAATAAATATGTTGGTAAGTTAAGTAGCTTATAACTCTTTCAAAACTTATATCATATTTTCTTGAAAAAATTCTAAAAAAGGTTAAAACATCATGGCTTAAAACGAGATCATATCTAAACATAATGAATATCCGAACATAATAGTTTAACCCTTACTAGACTTCGAATATGTCTGTTGTAGCTTACATTTCCTATTTTAGCTATTAGATTTCCTGCGTTCCTAATAATTGCATCCAGCTATCTAAGTGTCTAAGCATCGCATTTTCATACCACGAGTCTGAAATAGTCTCCAGAATGAAACTTAACTTCTTTTACAGCCCTGAAAAAGGTTCAAGTCACGACAAATTTAATCATTGGATCCGTCAACTGATGAGAACACTGGAGCAAAACTTAGCTCGTTTTGACTAATGATTTAGAGACAGCAGCAGAAGAGCGCTGGAATAATAAAATCCATAACAGTTCGAGACCAAGATTATCTCAGCAATCACGCCGGAACGCCGCCCTTTATGTTATTTTGTCAAAGTTGTGTAGTATTTGAAGGTAAAATTGGAACGGCATGTGAAACTTAAAATTAGTTCCAGAGATAAAGTATAATAATAATAAAAATAATATGTGTTTGTATGTAACGCCATTAAGTTTGAAATGAAGATCAAATTGTACTCGCATTTTTTTCTCTTTATTTAAATTAGATTTTCCTGATCTGAAAAATGCTGTTAAAGTGAAAAATTCAGTGATTATATTTTTATACTTTAGACACGGTTAAGTTTAAAAATTAAGTTCAATTATCTAAAATTCAATTAGTATCTTTAAAATGATGTTTAAATTATTTATATTATGATAGCCATTTAATAATTCTCTTGCAATAAGTTTCATAGAAAACAGGACGTATGAGTAATATTTAATTCGTATAGAAAAAAGTCAGTTATTCATCCATTTTTAAATAGCTATAACTTCTGTAAAAATTATGATAAACAAATAATATAAGCACTGTTTAAAAGATAAGAGAATTGAAATGATATAACAATATGTAATTAATAAGAAAACAAAATGGTACATATACGTACCTCGTATATGCAAAGAGTTATAAAAAATGTGAGTTGACCTTACATAGAACTTAATTTTCAAGGTCAATTTGTGGTGACATATTGATTGAATGGTTTTTTTTTTCTTGTACTCAGCTTTCACATGCTATATCAGTTACTTTGAATAAAATAGAAAGGATACACTTTGTTTTGGTAACGCCTGCTTCAATATCTTACTCAGTAAAACGTTTCAAGCTTTTTATTGAGTAGTTGCCACATTCCTTTTACTTTGTCGAAGTAAAATATATTCTATAACATATAGAGCTCAATGTTATGGTGAACAACGTTTGTAAATCAGTTTGATTATTCTTGCACACATTATTTATTTTGCCTAGCGATTGCACCATATGGATTAGGCAAAATGTCGGCAAAATCATAAATTTGTACAAGCGAAATCACAAAAAAAAATTTTTTTGAAATGAATCCAAATGGGTTTTGAAGGCTGAGTGGTACTTTCAAATGCCTTTCCGAGTCATGTCGAAAAGTTTCATCTTAAACTGAAACATAGCCTCCAATACGACAAAAAACAGAGTTTTTTTGCACTTTTAAATTAGAACATTTCAAAAACTGAAACTGATGAGTCAAATTCAAAATCAGCACGTTAAAAACGATAAATATTGTCGGCCTGATTTATTCCGCAAAATTTATTCCGCACTTTTCGTGAAATGAAGAAACTTTTAATATGCATCTTCATGTTGCATTTTTTGACTACAGAAATAACTTTGGGAAAAATATATTCATGGAAAATAAAACTGAAGTAAGTCATTATACTCGTAAAGCTTGAAAGATATTTTTAATAATTTTGAGTCGATAATTTACCGCGTTTGATTGCTCAACCATTTTTGACCCATTTTGTACAGCATTAACTGTTCAATGTTTTTTTTTAGATTTGTTTCTAAGTACAGGTTGGCCCAGAATCACTTTTATTGTTTGGATGCGTTTGAGAAACTTAATATAAAACTTATACACAACAAAGCAACAAACAAATGTCTTCGAAGTTTCGTTGTGATGAAAAGCGGAGCAAAATTTCGATATCACAATTTGATGAAGCGATGAAGCATAGCAGGCTTACCAGCAACATGTGCGCCACGGAGCAGTTTATTAGCGACAATTACACCTGTGTATTTGTTGGTGCGAGATGATCATCCACCTATATTTCGAAAAAATAATCCAGTGCCGCAGCTATCATCAATTGTGTTCAATATCAAACGATGTTAAAAGTTTTTTGCGGCCAACTATGCAAACAGGCTAAAGCCGCAGATCATGTCACATACAGGACAATCAACGCCGGATTAAGAATTTTCGACGCACATATGAATATTGACGATGTGATCAAAAAAAAAAAAACAATGTTCTCAAACAGAAAATATTATGGGGGCCCGTTTGAGCTCGGGGCTCGAAACCATTGTCTCCTTTAGACTAGCCTGCGCAATGAGTCTGTTATAAAAATTGCAACCACTTGCGAAATGTAATCTTTTACGTTTAGGCGAATAAAATAAATTTTTTTTTTATAAAAAAAAACATAATTTGCTTTGAAATAAAAAATTCAATTTGGGAAGAAAATCAACAATAACCAACAAACAACAAATTTTGATAAAAGCGCTTAGTGATTTATAGTAGAAGTTAATGCCAAATATATTATGATCCCATTTCGGAGCCAATACTTTCACCAATATCCCTTAACCAATTCAAATATAACATACCACCGTAATTTTACAAGTAACTTCCCAACGAGAAACGAAGCGCATAAGAAGCACTTCGGATGTGCTCCAAGGAAAGCAGGAAGCTGCTTCCAATGCACTTCTCACTGCTTATCTTTTTTTCACATAGAATGTCATTGCGAGGATGCACATCTTTTTGGAAGCATATGAAATGCGCTTCTCTGAATGCAAAGTAGAAGCACATCTTTGGAAGCATATAAAAAAAGCGCTAGACATATTCAATGAAACTTAATACTGAAAAGCTTAACTAATTTTTTTATTTAATTTAGCATAAAATGTAAATACAGCTGCTACTCGCGCATATTTGCTTACTCTTCATTGTGTTGGTATAGAAATCCCTATTGTTGTTTCTGTTGTTCTTATCCCCCAACGTGCTCATCCATTCTATTTGTTTGCTAAAAGGAGGAAAATCAGGAGGCTGCATACAAAACATAAATCGCATAAATCGCGAGGCACTTTTTCAGAGCTCAACTGCCAACACCTAACCTCAATAGCAGCAGCAACAGTAAAAACAATGGGTGTTTTACAAACACCCTCACATGCAAAGCCACCCACCTACCAGTGGGCACATAATTCAGATAATTCGAGCGTACAGGAGAATTCATTGTCACTGGGCTGATGTTGCCTGATCACGTGACAGTCAATAGAAGCGTCATTATTTTGAAATTTTCTAAATTGGCGCTTATTTGTTGCTTTCACAGTTGTTGTTGTTACCGGCGTTGTTGCTTGTCCTGTTCACTGCGCTTTCGTCTGCCGTCTGTTGTCTGTAGCGTCAGCTTGTGTCAGATTTGGGTTATGATTATAAATGAATGAATATTAATTTATTTTGATTTTATCACAACAACAGCGAACGGCACAACACGGAGGATAACAACAAAAGGCAGACAGCAAATAGCTTGTGTAGAGTATGAGATATCGTGGAACACAGAGAGCGAAAATTCTTAAAAATGAGGAAAAGAGAACATGTGAAAAATTATGATAAATTTTCACTTGGAATTGCAATATCGCCCCCCCCCCCCTCTCCCCGCACACACGCCGAATGAGTATTTTTAATAAATGTTGCAACTTGAAAGCTTTTCATTTTAAGGTTTTTTATGGGCTTTTGGTTGAAACAAAACAATCTAAGTCAGTTGATTTTGGTATGAGTTAAATGGATTTTTGATTTCACAAAAATTTATGATTTATTACATTGACCACGTTGAAGAAATGAAATGAATTACAAAGGAGGCAGCCTTGAAGAGCAAAAAATGTATATAAAAATTCTTAAGCAATTTCGCTATTAAAATAAGTTTTTAAAGTGAAGGACATTTACTATTTAATTTTTAAAAAAATTCCTTAATTCGTCTGCCTTTCATAGAAGTTTAATTTTGAAATGCCGAAGAAAGTTTGTTAAGTACATAGTATTTGTAATAATGCATAATTCAAGAAAAACTTTCTCTGTCAAGTTCAAAGAACTTATCAAAACTTTATACTCCAAAAAAATGGTCATCAATAAATCGCAACAGATTTGTTAAGTTAGTTACTACATGCAGACGAAAAGTTTGAAAAAAAACAAACAATTTTTCATTTCAAAAATGTTGCTTTTTAAGCCACTACCAAATTCTTGAAAATGGACAAATTTTGTACATAATTGTTATGCTAATGGGGTCGCCCACTTTGAGATGTAGTTGGAAATAATTTTCAAAAAATTTCTGGTCTAACTACTAAGAACATATATTTTCTTCAACGTTTGACTTTATTCATCAACATAATTTTCGTCTTAATTAATGCGATCGGTCCAACACCGAGTGTATGGGTTTGTATGGAACGGCGGCCAAAAAATAGTGATAGTAGCGCTAGACTCTTAGGTACAGCTGTTCCTTAGGTTAAACAACAAAGAATTTGGAAGAATTAAAAAAGAAAGGTTGCCGAACATGATTACTTCCCATCCAAAATTGGAATGTGATTGAAACGATTTCTTCAATTTTTGTTAGCTTGGCAAAGCTCTTTTCAAAAATGTTAAAAATTGTGCGATCCCTTTTACAGTTTTCAAGTTATTGGAGAAAAACGAAAAACAGTGGCCATTAATAGTAACAGTAGCGCTGGACTATTACAATTTGGTACAGAAAATTGAAGTATTTGGTAATAAATAGCTAAATTGTACACTGACGTTAGCAACTTGAATATGAACGAATGATATTAACCCATCTTTTGAAAGTTGGTACTACTGAGTTGAGTAATAGATTTTTTCAACGTCAAGCCTCCTATATGTTAGTCCGGGAATTTGTTGAGCGGAGTGCTAGAGACAATTAGCAATGATCATTATTCATGTAAATTTACTAGTCGTAATAAGATTACTATTTCTGAGGAAAGCTTAATAGGCATCCAAAACTATAACCTACTGGTTGCTCCTTTGACATCGTCATTATTAATAGCAAAACGTGTTTCGGAAAAGAATTTTTTTTTTTGTCATTAATGTAATTTCTTAGTTGAAACAGAGCTTGTTGTCAGTTCTTATTCCCGGCCCCGTCCAGTCTTAATCCATTACTGCACAAACAAGTAAAAACTTTAAAAAGTTATAGTATTGAAAATATTCAAGGTAATCCAATGTTGTCTTATTCAATATTGTAATGTAATGTATTTTTTATTCAAATTATGTAACGTACATAACTGCACCACGTTGGTGTGTGGCCTCACCTTGCTGTGTAGCCTCACGTTGGGCGCCAAATGTAATTTACGTATTGCTAATTAGAATATAAAGTCTTATGCAATCAGGTCAAGATTCATCCATTTCAATATAAATGGCCAAGTTAAAATTTTTGATACCAATTTACTTTGGTATACACTCTGATTGCCTGCAAGTTATGTAGTGAAAGGGTCGGGGGCGGGAGCCATTAAAGCCACTAGCTTCAGTCGTCGGGGGGGTACGTGACCAATTCAACTAACCTTAACAACATACATACAAATTATTATTGTAGACTCCCTATAAAGCTACATTAAATGGACCTACATGACCATATGCAAAACCAAGCCCCAATGGTCATGTACTAGACAATTATATGTATATAAAAAAAAAGTAAATCAAAAAAAAGGAAAGATATCAATCTTTATATCATTTTTTAAATGTATCTTCAAGATGGCTGCGAAGATACGCACTCAAAACCCGCCCTACCATTGGTCATATTGTGCATAAGTATTCATATGACCCCACAAAAGACCTACCTATTCATGTCCTGTCATATCACCTTAAGGAAACAAATTATTGTTTAATTCGACATTTTATATAAATTTTATTCACTTAGAAAAATTAGCATATTTAATAATTTTTACAAAGTGGAGATTTCCAACAATGAAAAACTTCATTACTAAATACTCCTAACGAAAATCACTCAACTGCAAGAGCTTGTTTAGAAAACTATTAAGATACATTTTTTTTATAATTATTACTTGATGTATTTATGTATGCTTACATTTTAACAAGAGAATGTTACTCAAGACATATGTTCTAATTTGAGAACCTAAATCAAAAGCTTTATGCTTAAGTAGTAGAAAAAAAGTAGCAAAAAAAATAGTAGCATAATGAAATTATTTTAATAGATGTATAATATAATAGTGTAAATTAAATTATATTCGGAATTTAAATTCATTTTGAAATTCTCATTATTAAGTAATTTACTAATTCATATTTAATTCATGTGTATTAATAAATTATGAATCTATATTAAATACTAATTATTTTAAGTTAGCGTAGCATAATATTTTTTATCAAACCGACAACCCTAACTAACAACAAGAATTGCAAGCTCTGAGAGGGCGATCACATAAAAACAAGAAAATAGAAAAAAGAACAAAAGAAACATGTTTTCAAAAATCTACGCTCTTGAAACAAAGAGAGCGTGAGCTAGCAATTGCAATCAATAATATGCATTTATTGTTGTTGCATTTATGAAAATATAATTTACTAAAAAAAATTAATCTTTTTATATGAATTTAACATTATTTTAATTTAAGAAAATCATTTTTATGTCGATTTTTTTCTTTTATAAAATAATTAATTTATAGTTTGAAATTACTCACTTTTTACTTTAGCATGCTGAACTCCAACGATGAAGGCCTTCAATGGTGTCGTTGAGCAAACATTGAGCTGTGTTGAGCAAAAATTTAATTGAGCATAATGACCCTAATATTAATATTGAGCAAGATAGCATTCTCATTGGTATAAGAAAATGCATCTTGGCTCAATAGACTGGCCAAATTTATACTAGTCAACATGTTTTGACTTTCTGAAATTTATGCACTTTCAATAAATTGTTCTTTTTCTTCAATTTTTAATCTCAAGTCAAGTATTAATAAAAGTTTTAAGCTAAGTATTATTTAGGAAAATAGAGAAAATATGCTTTACTTAATTTTTAGGTTATTATCAATTCTTTTAGCTTAGATTTAAGGATTTTAACTTAATTTTTATCCACTTTTTAGAAGATTTTAAACGTTTTTTTTAATAGGATTTTAACCGAAACAAAGGAATACTATATATAATATAGTTTTTTTTTGTAAAATAATGCTTTTGTTGATGAAATCACTACAATTGATTTTAAATTTCTACAATATTTAGCAGATTTAGATTTTTTTGAGCTAGTTATTTAAAGGGAAATTTCCATTTTTTTAGTTTTCAAAGGGAATTTATGTTTTTTAATAGATTCTTTTTACTTAATAACAATTTAACCGGAGTTTCTTTTAACGAACACTAAGAACCGAATTTTAATAGTTTTTGAAAGAGTTTTTTTGCAATTATTTAACACAAATTCGATATTTTTCTTTCGCTAAATTTCACGGGACGTCAGGCCAACGCGTTGTTTACCAGTTTTGACAAACTAACTGCTGTTGCTGACACAATGCCGTTGCGGTGCTGTGCTGGATGCTAATCCATCTTTCTGCTGACTGATGGAACTGGTGAAAGTGGAACATGTGGTCTGTAGCGTAAATGACCACTTAAGAACCGTCTTAAATTTTTTTCAGCATAAAGACGAACGATTTCCAGAATCTTTTGATTCGATAAAAAAATGAATGCAGTTTCTGAATTTCAGGAAACTTAGTATGATGAAATTCTCGAGCAAGAAGAATATGAAGCACATTCCATGTGCTAAGAAATTTACTTGTCACTGTATCCGAATTTAGGCATGTAATTTTCTACAAGTTTTGCGCATGAAATTCGATGCTGAATAAAAACTGCTCACTTTCTATTTGTTATTTGTAGTTAATTGCAAATTTATGCACTTTTTCTAGAATAACAAAAATGAGTATTCACTGATGCTAAAAATATTTTTGTATAGTAACATACCATAAGAGACAATTCGATGTGTGCGGTTTGATGGCTCCAAGAAAAAGGAAGTTAGAATTTTTTTTTGTCACAATAGCCAACCTTTTTTCTGCACAAATGCAGTGATGCACTTTAGTACATGGCTGAAGTTATGTTTAATCATGACAGTAGTGTCAAATAATCATGCGATATGGTGCATGTATTAACTAAATACTTAATTTGCAAATTTTTCATAAAGGTCTGACCACATTTCAACAAACTCAAAAAATGTTCATTACAATATGGGAACGTTTTGTGAACCCAACAAGCACAAAACATTATGTGAGCCAGTTTGCAAAAATAGGAGTGGCAGTAATCGTACAAACAAATGAAAATGATTGAAGTGAATGTTACAAAACGCTGCGAACACATTTGGTGATGTGTGCAGTAGATGGGTTTTTAAACTGTAGGCGTGGCCATTTTTATATAACAAACTATAACAACTAATAAAATTGGTTAGTAATAAAATTAAATACGGCTTTGAGTGAAATGAAGTGAATATTTTTACATATAGCAAATAGACTTTCTCCCCCCCCCAAAAAAAAAACCGGTAAAATACCCCTTGTTAATTTTTCAAAACTCTTACGATTTAAGAGTTAACACAATGTAGGGTATATAATTTTTGGTGAAACAGAAGATTACACTCTTGCTAGTTCTCTTTCTGTTTTGCAAGCGTGAGACAACCTGTGATTTAGTTAATTAAAAAATTGTACGTAAATGGAATGTTTCTGTACCACACATTATGTTTTTCAACCACTTAAGCTATCAAAGCCAAGAGGCCCTTCAAAAATTTTAAATTCTGTACACGACGATGATTCTTTTACCATGTGGCATGGAATAAATGTCATATGCGATAAAACAGACCCTTGCCAACTACCATGATCGCAATTCAAAATGTCGAAAAACATGAAAGCTGCACTTAAGTTTGTAGGCCTCTTTTTGCTATATTATTTTATAAAAAACATTTTTTTTTATTTGTTGTTGTTTTCTTGTTTTTCGTAATACTCGTAAATGACATAAATCAGCAGAAATTTGCGCATGAGAGACGAGTTGGAAAATACGCGCTGTTTGTTAATTAAAATGTAAGCAATGAGAAATAAAAAACAAATATGGCATTAAAACCAACCAACTTTTCACTTTTTCTTCTATTTTCCATAGCGAACTGAAAAACACATGTAAAGCTGAACATACACAAAGGAACATTCAATTACACACACAGACGCATATACACACATATGCACACAAGACAGTTGGGAAAAGCAATACACTGTGGAATGGGTGGGTAAGATTCAAAATTATATAAAAAAATCGTTTCTTTGAATTTTAAGAAAAAGTTATAGAGAAAAATCGCTATAAATTGTACATAAAAAAATAGCTCAGCATGTTTGGAAATTACATCGATTTTGTCAAAATCACCCAAACTTTAAAGTAATAAGACATCAAAGATAAAAAATGCAATTCGGACTTTGTTTTCCATAAAAACCAGTCTTGCTCTCTACAAAAACTGGTGCTATTGTGAATGGCTACATGTCAAATTTAAATTTTTTCGAAATTATGTGTATCAAGAAATTCATCATCAAATAATCAAAAGCAACAAAAAGTAAACAATTGGACAAAGTAAGCAACTTAGAAATAAAATTTATAATTTACAGGTTTATAAGAAAATACAAAAAATAAAATAATATGGACGCAGCTAGCAGAAAAGCTACTTGTGGTGAGTTGGTAAGAGCTAAAACTGACGTCAAATAAAAACGACCGACTATGCTAGTGTGAAAGCTATTTTTAAAAACTCGAAATCGTTATCAATGTGAAAGCCGTATAAAATTCAAATATAAAATCAAATATTGATAATGTTTTTGTCGTTTTTTTTGTAATTATCAGACACAATTACTATTATACCAATTAGATTTTTAAACTAAAATTTAATGACTTTAAAAAATGACCAAAAAAAAATCACTTTTTTTGGAGTTTGATCGCTTGTAACCTCCATCAAATCTTATTTGATTCTCATTAACACCAAACCATTAGTAAGAAAAAAAAAACCTTTTGAACGGTGTGCTGATTCAGTTCGAAAAAAAAGTTGATGGAAATATGCCCAAATCAATGAAAAAAGTGTAAAATACGGGTTTTTGGGGGATGTCTCGAAAACAATTCTTAAGAAAAAAAAATTGTTGGCTTTTCTTAGAAGTTACGACCCAAAATACATAGAATAAACTATGTCAGAAACCAGATCTTTATTTGTGCAAACTAGAGATATAGATAATTCAATCATAAAAAAAAAAAATATAACATTTTCAAAATTCGAAAAAAAAAAAATAGAAAAATTTGTCAGCACATCAAGAACTGCAGCTTAAAAGTTCATAATATAGAGTAGAATTTTAAGAAATTTTTTAAAAAAATCGAAGGGGTCGGACTCTTTGAAAATGTCGATTTTGACCTTTAAGCGTTAATAATCAAAGAGTTGTCAACAAAATACCTTTCAAGCTAGATTTCTTGACATATTTCGACCTCTGTATTCTCTTGAATGGGACTTATCACTTACATTTCTAAGAAAAAGTTTAGTCTCGTTGATGTCAAATATAAATTAATAATTTGTTTATTTTCAAGAGTATAGTGTGTCAGTATCAAATTTCAAGCCATTTTTATAAAAAATCACAAAATATTTCCAAGCAGCGATATCTCGACAAGTGCACTCCCAAAAAGACTAGAAATACTGACGTTTGACATTGACATTATATGTTTTCAATAAAAAGTCAAAAACATACCAATACTCAAAGTATAAATTTCAAGTTTCAAGCAATGAGAATTAAATAACATCCCACAGTACAGCCCGAAATGTCAAATAGGGGGCATTGGGTAACGAGAAATTTTTTTCTGGAACATGTTTTAATATGACATGAAAAACAAAAAAAATTGAGAAAAAGCAGCAACAAAGAGGCACAAAAAACTGTTGACATAATCAGCAGGTAGAAAATTGTAGCAACAGCAATCATAATACTAGCAACAACAGCAAGAGCAGCAACAACGGGAATAATTGAAAACATTAAACGGAAACGGAAATGGAGCTGCTGATGCTTATGCTGATGCTACTGATGCTGACGCGTGTGTTTGTTTGTATGTATTTATTTAGATGCTGGTACATATTCGTTAAAAGTTAAAGTGTGCAGTACCTTGAATGAGCAGCAGCGAAATTCTTTTAAACACAGCAACAAGCAAAAACTGTAGTGAAAGAAACAAAAAAAAAAATAAAAAAAAATTTCCTGAAAGGTTGACATAAAACTGGCACAATTTCTGTCCGGATTGCGGTTATGGAAAACTTAATGGAATATTTGAACTTGGACAGCAATATCTTGTTGATTTACAACATACTATAATTGTGTGTGTGCATACAACAATGTTGCCAGATTGATTAAATTTGAATTAGTTTTTTAACATTTGTGTTATACAAATTAAAAAAAAAATATCCTGAAAAACCCAATTTTTTGGCATTTTTTTCAGTTACATATTGGCCCATAGCTCTATCAATTTTTTCCTCGGTCAAGCATCCTTTGAACTCGTTATCATCAACCAAACTGATCCAGAAAATCATGAATACATTTTATGCTATTGGCGCATAAGATCACACTTAATTCCGTTCAATACACATGAGTTGTATGAATATACGATTTAACAAAAAACGATAATTCCAATTTCACGTGCGTGCATTTTCTGCATAGCCATTTGGAATCGTTCCCTCCGAATTTTGGTGCGGACAGTAATGAAAAAGGTAAGCGTTTCTACCAGCTTTTGGGACAAAGACAAGATGGTTGACTATTGCAAATGCAAACTTGCGGAAATTCTACGAATAATCTCAAGCAAAAGCCGATATTTTCGATCAGAATCATGAATATATGAACATATTTATTTATATTTTTTGTAACTTTAAATAACTTCTAAATATTTTGTCTGATTTGGCCAAGTTAATACTTAAGATTTTTGTGAGATAATTATCATTCATCCTTAATCCTAAAAATGTTAAGAAATTTTTTTTTCAAACTAAGCGGAGCAATTAAAATTTAGAGATTTTAAAAAAATTACCAAAAAACTCCTTTTTTTACAACTTTGAACGCCTATTACTCCATTAAATACTATCCGATCCTCAACTAAAGACAGAATTACTTTTTGAATAATAAAAAAATTCTAAACAAATTGATAGAGATATTGAGGATATTTCGAAAACGTTTCTTAAAAAAAAATAATTGGCATTTTTGTAAACTACATAAATAAAGTCTATGAGAATCAGCTCTCGAGATGTGGCTTAAATTTGCAAAATTTTGTTGTTTATGGAGTGACCGATATTTTGCATTGAAGCCTTTTCAATAGAATGATTCTTGTGTTGAATATCGTCTATTGAAATAATACGTTCATAACTCATGCGAAGGACTTTAATATATTTATCTAAGAGTTTTTCATTCTATAAAAATATATTAGAGTGTTCGTTATTTTTCAAGTTTCTTTAATTTAAAAAAAAAAATAAAGTTTTTGACGTTAAAAAAATTTTATTTTAGCCCATTTTTATTTAAATTTTTACCGTTTTTGTTTAATCTTTTTTGTTCAATATTTTTTAGGCTTTTAAACAAAATGAAATTTTGTGAAAAAATCACGGAAAACATTGTTTTTAATACATTGTATTTCTCTTAATATAACATAAAGTTCATTTACTGCAAGTTTACTTAGTTTTGAGTAAAAAAAGTAACTCTTAAGTGCACAATGTTACTTTGTTATAGCTTTCTTTGTTTTTTAAAGTTACCTGAAAAAAAAAGGACAGTTTAACGCTCATTTAATAATTTTTTCCTTAAACTCGCAACTTCTGCTATGATTTATGAATAAAATCAGCGATTTTAATTAAAAACAAATCCCTATGCAAAAAAAAGTGCTTTTGTCTCAATACGTTGTGCGTAAAAATGAACAAGTCTGCAGCAAAAAAATAAGAAAAAATAAACTCTGTAAAACGTTAATATGCAGCTGTGTCTTATTGTGTGCCATAACCACCACTACCTCACTTGGCGGATGATGGGAGGTTACTTGATAAGCATATTGCCTCTCTAACACAAAAGATATATCCACTCATTGCAACTTGCTGAGGCATAGATTTGTTTAATTGAACATTTCATTTACATAAGCACACCACCATTTAGTTGTATTATTATCTGTTTATGTATTTGTGTTTTTAAATTTACCCAGCAGCAAACCATGACCGTAAAATAAAGGAACAAAGCTTAACTACGTTTAAGAATTTATGTACAATACATATGAAATTAAAGTTAAAACGTGAGCTTAAATAAATTTCCTACTGGGTCTTATCAATTTCACACATTTGTATGTGTTGTGAAGTTTCACAGCAAGTTGTTGTTACACCTACACTACAAACTTTTACACAAATTTTAGCTTTAACTGTTGTTACTCAAACTTGCTCACCTTTTATTTTCCGTGTGATTGAGTAAAAGAATTTTTGAATGTTTGTATGCATATGTACGTGTGCCTTTTCATGAGTTTGCCTGTGTGCTTTTTTTTCTTCGTTTTCTCACGCTATTTGTGTTAATTTAGTGATGTTCACTCATTTAATTTGTTCCACATTTTTTTCTTTATTTTAATTTATTCAAATCTATTTAAAGCTGATTGTGCGTTCTTTATATGATTTTCTCAGTGTTTATTAACTTAATGATGTGCAATTTGTTGAATTCATTAAGTGCCAAAAGCTTATTATGGTTAATTTTACTATTGCAGGGTGTGTGAGTGATAATACTTTTTATTAAACAAATGCGATATATTAGTACCAGCATAAATAATTTTTTTTATTTCATATGCTTATTGATTTCAAAATATTAAAAAATATAATTTCTGCTTTATGCTTAACTGTGTTGAAGACTTACAACATACTTTAATGACCCAAGTCTTTAAGATAAAATATTATCAACGACATATCTGGGAGCTTCAAGCCTTAACATGTATTAGGGCTGTATAAAAAGCAAAAAAAAATACAGCCTTTACTTATTTGACAATCCTAGGAAACTCATTGACAGTGGGTAGAGAAATTCTAAATTGATTTATATAATTTATTTGAAATTGCACATGTTGATGCCCTGGAAATAATGAAGTCCGAAAAAGATAAAATGATCAGCTGAACAAATTGTTTTGAATCCAATACATGACCTCAAAAGTAAACGAAACACCTAATTTTTAGGTACTTAACCTCAAATATTTCAGAATTCTGACATGATGGGTCAATTTTGAGGCCAAATTCGGATTCATCGCAACAAAATATTTCGGAAAACCATCTTTAAAAAATTAATTACCCGAATATTTCTCATTTAAGCTTGAGTTGAGCTTGAGTTTTGGCCTTTTTGCATGGATTTTTCATTTTTCTATTACTCTGGTCTTCTGGTAAAAAATACTGGAACATCGGGACTGGTCAAAATTTCTTCGTCTGTTTTCGGAATACAATGCTGAAGAGCATTAGACTAAGAAAAAAAATTATTCTTCAAGTTTACCTCACATAAACCCAAATTGGCGCTGTTTTTTCGATGTTTTCTAGCAGTTTTTTTCATGCTACCAATATACTCAGCAACTGTATAACAAAACAACTATCACCATCGTCTTCAGCAGACGCAAAAATATAAAAATTAATACCAACAGCCCGTATCTCATGCGGAATTATCTTTTGGGAAGAGTTATAATCACTCGCAAATAAAATAAATGAAATTAATTCATAAATCGGACATAAGTGACCTTTTATTTATTTTTTAGTTAAATTTTAAATGCCTTATTTTTTTACATAACTACTTTAAATATAAGCAACATCAAAATCGAAAACTCAATTTTTTTTGGTCACTCTAATGTTCATACCTATTTTAATTGACATTAGTAATTTATATATTACTCTACATTGTAAATTTTTTTTTTATGTTTTAAAGATCAATAAATATATATACTCTTGGAGAAGTCGCCAGGAAAGCGACGAAACGTTGGGTGAAAAATTGACTTAAGGGCGTCCGGCAGTTTTTCGAAAAATAAAAAGAAATTTCTTTAAAATTTTTTTTCAAGCTGCATTTTATCTTAGACCAAAACTTTTTTTACATTATTAAAGTATATTTATTCAAGACTTATCTCTGAAATTTTGGTTCAAAAATATTCGTCAATAAGTTAGAAAAGTGCAATGCCGTGAACGACCTCAAAATTTGCGGTGAGCAAGATATCTGGAGACTGATTCATCCGAAAAAAGAAAACTAAATTTTTATCGGTTTAGCAAATAGTTAAGGGGCGTTAAGGGGCAAAAAATGTCAAAAACTAAATAAACTTTTCATATGAAAATGCTAATTTAATTCTATTACAAAATTCTTACCACATAACCTTAAAAATTTCATAGAGTGGCAGTTGCCAGTGGCAACGTGTTAGCAATTTAAATTTACTCATAACATGAGAATGTTGGTTGTTGGTGTTCTCAAAAAGTTGGTCAAAAGCGAATGTCAACAAGTCACATCATAGTTTGCTTTAGTAATTCCACACAAAGCGTTGAAGAACAATTTTTTTTCTTTTTTCATATTAACATACTCATGCGCAGCGCACTCATCATATTATGTCAGCGTATGCGAAAATCCCTTAATTAAAACTTCTTCTGTGCTGAGGATATAAAATTTTAATTTAATTTATATTTTATTATTTTCAACATTGTGCACATTGAAAAGTGGCAAAAAAAAGTTTTATTACGCCCTGCACATTTGCATTTGAATTGAGCAAAAATTCAGACGAAAATAATAAATTAAAAATTATAATAAAAATATGGGAAATAAAAGATTTGAAAAAAAGTTTTTCTTCGTTCATACAAATGCTGTGGATGGAATTTAATGAGAAAAGAACAAAAAAACAGTTGTGACCTTGGTTTAATTTGAAAATTGTGAGAATACATACATATGTACATGGTAATAAAATGCCTTCAAAGTTAGAAAGAAAAATTACACCAATTTCAATAGCTTTTACTGAGCTATTTTTGTTTTGGAAACAAAAACATTAAATTAAAAAATAAGTTCCTTATAAAACAAGTTAATTCACATATTAGCTGCTTACTAAACACCTTACAAAGTAATGAGTTGTAAGCAGCTGCATAAAGAAATAGAAAATGTTCTATTCAGTATTCAAACAAATGTGTTCAGCACTGAAATACCTTCTTAAGTAATGCAATTGGTAAGCAACGAAGCCTTTTACTTCTGTAAAACTAAAATGTAAATTAAAATTTTGTTGTACTGTGCCCACATCCAAACCAGTTAGTAAGTAGTGTTTTTATTTGCATGTGGGAGTGTGAATGCAAGTGCATGTTTGCGTGTGACCATGTAATCTAGTAAGAATGCACTTGTGGATTTATGCTGCAGCTTTTTTTTTTTGTTCTGTGCCTTTCACATTAAAGTTGGCTTCATGCACAATGGTGCTATGATTAAAAGTTGCCTTACTGTGTGGGTAGCATATAAACGAAGATTGCTAATGCCAATCGTTGCATAGTTTTATGCGTAGTTTTTTTATATTGCTAGCATCAGGAAAAAAGTAATTTTATTTACAAAGGATCTTCGATTATTTATTGAGGTATGCAAAGTGAGGTTTTTATTTACTTAAATAAAAATGCACATAAATAGCATTTGAAAAATCATTAAATATTAACTAAATACTGGGTGTTTTTTTAGAGGTTTGTTTTTCGAATAGAGATAAAACTGGCATTTTATGGTCAAATCTGGTAACACTAATGTCATTTATGTTCAGTTTGGTTTGCCATTTCATCATGAACAGGTTGACAAAAGAACAACGCTTGCAAATCGTGCAAATTTTTTTCGAAAATAATGGTTCAGTTCGCGAAGTTTACCGCAAGCTCCGTCCATTTTATGGTCGACATAATCGTCCATCAGAGCAATTAATTCGGTTAACCATGGGTCGTTTTCGCACTACGTTTACTCTATGTGATAATACGCATCCGCAGAGACGTCGAACAGTGCGCACCGAAGAAACAATTGCCGCTGTAGAGCAAAATGTTGAAGAGGACCCGAATGAATCGATTCGCCACCGTGCACAGCAATTGGAGCTTTGTCCATCAACTTTATGGAAGATTTTGCGCAAAGATCTTGGCTTGCGACCTTACAAGATCCAGCTTGTGCAAGAATTAAAGCCGCGAGACCATGCAATGCGTCGTAATTTTGGTGTATGGGCCGAAAATGAGATTGATCTCGATGCTGATTTTCATCGCAAAATTTTTGGTTGAATGGCTACGTCAACAAGCAAAATTGCCGCATTTGAGTGAGAATCCACATGAGACCCTTGAGACGCCATTACATCCACAAAAACTGACTGTTTGGTGTGCTCTATGGGCTGGTGGAGTCATTGGGCCATACTTCTTCCGAAATAATGCTGGAGAGTCAGTTACCGTTAATGGAGACCGGTATAGAGCCATGATAACCGACTATTTTGTTCCCGAATTGGATGGCATGAATGTGGATGAGTTGTGGTTC
The DNA here is from genome assembly GCA_949775025.1 of Tricholauxania praeusta. NCBI lineage: Eukaryota > Metazoa > Arthropoda > Insecta > Diptera > Lauxaniidae > Tricholauxania > Tricholauxania praeusta. The sequence continues at coordinate 34,263,192 of OX459031.1, read as the reverse complement.
CAACAAGACGGCGCTACATGCCACACAGCGCACGTCACAATCAATTTATTGAAGGAACATTCGATGAGCGCATAATTTCGCGGAATGGACCTGTCAATTGGCCACCAAGATCGTGTGATTTGACACCATTGGATTATTTTCTTTGGGGATATGTGAAGTCGCTCGTCTACGCCAATAAACCAAAACGTTAGGGGACTTGGAAGCCAACATTCGTGGCGTTATTGCCGATATACGGCCCCATATGCTCGAAAAAGTGGTTCAAAATTGGACCTGTAGAATTGGCTTTATTCGAGCCAGCCGCGGCGGCCACATGCCCGAAATCATATTTAAACATTAATAAAATAAAATTGATTGACATTAAAACGATTTTCTTGTATTTTATTTCAATTCGAAGCTCTATACCTCTAAAAAAAACACCCTGTATTAGTTTAATTCAATTATGGTAAATTAATACTATAGAGTTATTGCTTCTCTATTTTGGGTAAGTAGCTTTAATTTAAATCAAATTTAATTTATCAATATGAATTACATAGTTTTAGGCAATGCTGAGAATGTCAATTTTTTTAGTAAAATGCTTATCTGCTGATAGTTTTGTTAAGTCGATGGGAGGCTTAAGTGAATCACCTTATATATGGTCCTTCCATGATTTAAAGTTCTAGTAACCCTGCCAGGCAAAAACTGTTTTTCAAAATGCTTTTATTTTCAATCAAACATACCGATGAGAATTTATTTCAACAAATTAATTTTTATGTATTTTTTGAATATATTTGCGATGTTTTGACCTGTTCTCAAATTTATGTTTGATTGACTAATATAATTGAATCGGTTATTTGAAGAAGGAAACATAGACCAAAAAGTCAATCTTCGTTTTAAGTGTCAAGTGCAATATGGGATAAAGACTCACAACTTGAGGTGGAAAAGAAAAGTGAAAACCAAAAATGTGCTCACAAGTTTCATGCATAATGAAATAATCTGGTCTTTATCCATGTTGAAAATTAAACTTTTTCAGTATATTAAATTCTCGTTTCCTTAATTCTTGATTTTTATGAATTTTACTTAAGACGGATGTCAGAAGACAACGAATTTTACTTTCCAAGAACAAATAAAAAGATAACTTTTTTTGATACAAATTTATTATGCTAAAACTATGATGAAATTGAAGATGTTTATCGATTGTCGACAAAAGACTTTTCATTGTAATGTAATGTCAAAGAGGATAAGCAGGTTCAAAGTGACCTTCGACCTCTGAGTATAAATAAGCTCTAGAAGGCAAAGGACACTTTAAAGCATCTAAAATTTCATGTATTGAATTAATAGCATAAGTGGACCTATATCCAAGGACACTAAAATTTATACCTGGGAGAAAACAAGATAAGCCGACAGTAGCGTACCTACGCTGCGGCTAATATGAAATTAGAAATTGGGAATGTGGAATTTTTTTTAAGTAAAATAATTGGAGATAGTAAATCGGAATGTTGTAAGTGGAGATTTTGTAATTTAATGTGAAATATATCTCATTTTACTAGGAATTACTGTTTTTATACCCTACACCAAGGGTAAAATCACATTGTCATACCGTTTGTAACACATATAAGGGGGCATAGCAGGTATGGAAAAGTATATGTATTCTTGATCAGCGTCACTACCTGAGTTGATTTAGCGATGTCTGTCTGTCTGTCTGTCTATCTTTCTGTCTGTCTGTTGGGGGCAGTAAATATCCCCTTTGCCCCTGGCGCCCGGTGCTCATGGAACGCCACTGTAAGTCGATAGTAAAAATCTTTTAAATTCAAGTTTGAAAGAAGCATATGTCTGTTGCTTGGCATAAAACGGATTCAAAAAGGTTAAAGCTTTCTTAGTGGCATAGAAAGAGGATGATATTATGTATAAGCTGGTTTTTCACATTTTATTAAAACAAAACGAATTCCAAACGAGCAACCAACTTTACACTTAACAATTTAATTTCATTTGGAGCTGGAACAGGTGGGCCACAAAAACGCCCTGCTACTAAGCGAATCCTATTTTGTATATTTAAGCTTAATTACCAAAAGAGAAAACGTTAAATCGGTACAACACCAATGCTGGGGATGATGATGAATTACTTTGCAAATTAAATCTATTCAGAAGCAAGTTAACACACACGCACCCCATAGAAACACTAATGTAAACACAAAGTTTTCACTAACTTATTCCAAAACACGCACACAAACATATAACAAATACGCTTAATTTAACACAAACAACAATAAAGGCAAACCTGAGAGAGCAGGCTTCAGAAGGATGCAGTGCCGGTGAGATGACACCTGATGCGATTATTTAAAATACGCAAAATTTTGTGGTGCACGTTGTCATTGTTGTCGTTGCCGTCGGTGTCAAAGTGTTTGTGTTTGTGTGAGTTTTAACTTTAAATTACACACACATCGCATGCTAAACAAAGTTACAACACAGTTCACTCCTACAGACACGCATGTAAACAATGACATATTCGTGTTGTAGACATTAGCGTCATTCCCAATGGAAAGTAATAAAAGCTGCTTCCAAGGAAGCTTGGTAAATTGTATGGAAGTAACAATCTAATGATATTTTAGCAAAATCAAAGTTTTCATCAAATTAATATATGTAGATGATATTTTATTATAATTTCAATAAAATTGTTAATAATGTAAGTATGTGGAGAATCCCCCACAACATCTATTTGATACCAAAGTAAGTTTCCCACAGTATCTTACTGTGTTAAAATGGATATGCAGCGATAACGGTAGCTTCTCTATCAACACGTCAGTGACACTTTTGAAGTGCTTGTATTTCTCACTGGATTCTAATAGCAGGGTCAGTTTATAAACTGTGAACACAACACAATGGTTGATATTGAAAGATCTTTCTAGGGAAAGATCGTTTCCATATATCGAGGAAATGTTGAAAGGAACTAAAGCCATTTTTAAATTGCTGGAAGAGTTATCTGAAGCTCCTGTGCTTTGGCGGGAAATGAACGTCATGAAAAACGTAGAGGATTTTCATCCTTTTTTAGTATAGGTAATTCCTTATATTTGGTCGGAAAATTAAGTGCGCCTTTCATTTTAGGTCTCTAGCACTTGATATTAAATGAACAAAGAAATGGGTTTGTATTGCACTGATAATGAGTGGCCGCCTTATATTTACAATCAGCTGAAAGATCTTTAAGAAACTAAAGAATCAAATTCAGCACAAAACAACACCAAATTGGTCAAAGCTCATCCTCAAGTACATGATAGCACGAGGCAGCTAAGGCATTTGCAAAATTTGTTGCAAAATTCTGGAAGTCGACATATCTGATGAAAAATATTTCATCATAGAATAATACCTATACAAGCAGAAAGATCGTATGTGGTTACATGAGAGGTTGAACGTGATACCAAAAGTCAGTGACTTGCTCAGTTCGTGGTTTGAGCTGCCTCTTAAAAGACTTGCTTTCTCGGCATGTAGAAATGTTTTGTTTGAAATATTGCAAACGGAACGTTACATAAATCTTTCTCATATATTTCATATACAATGTATCACACGCAATCATTCTGAAGTGTTTCTGAAAGGTTCCAAATTCAAAGTTTCCAGAATCTTTTTGATAATAGCTTTCTGATACGTTGTATACGAAATTGTTCACATGTTATCATTCTGAAGTGTTTCTGAAAGGTTTCAGATTTAATGTTTACTAAATTTTTCTAACGAAATCGAAATAAAGTTATATCATTCCGTGTATGATGCTATGTTAAGTGTAGTGTATTGTCAATTATCATTTAGGAAACGTCACAAAAAACAATTTTATATTATGTATTAACGCAAGTGATAATGCTGGTAAAATGATACAATAACTTAGAGTTCCAATGATTCACAATAAAAAAATCAGACGGCGCATAAAAATATGTTTGTTTTTCCCCTTAATCTTGCAATATTTCTGTAACGTTTCAGAAGCGTTACAAATGAAATCAAATAACGAACATTGACAAATTGTAGAAAGCTTTCTGTTGTGAAAGATTTATAAAAGGTATACGAAACTTTACATGACAAGCAGGTAGTAGTTGCCTTGGAACTTTGTTTGTTACACTTTAACCATAGACACAAGCCATATCAACAGCACCACCTTAACAACATTCTGTTCACCATTGAATGTGCAAGTCTCCTGCACCGAGTCTGGTGTACTTCGCTATGACAGTGGCATGTTTTTTTTTCGTGCACTAAATTCTTTGCCATTGGGTGAAGTCAACTATTTCTATGAATTATTTCCGACCTACGCACTATTTATTTTGTATTTGCTTCTTTTCAACTTGGCAACCCTGCAATTTATAAAAATTAAGCTAAAACTTTTAAATATTTAATTACTTAATACAACTTCCTATAATTTTTTCTAGGGAAATCTTCATCGAAATTTTACTAACGTAATTCATGTAATGACAAAGTTTGACACATACTGATATTTCATAGAATATCCCATAGAATAACTCATATGTGCTAACGGAACACTACGCCCAATTTTCCGTCTACATCGTGTGGCATCAATTAGCCTTTAGATGAAAGTGAATGCAAAAAAAAACCCTGTTCACAACCAAACATGATAACCGACAACACAACCATAAAAACACAAAATGTAAAGAGGTGCAAATGTATTTGTGGGATTTGCAATTTACAGTTAGGCAGGCAGCACAAATAAAGTCAACAAACATGGTTTGCAAAATAATATTTTTTTCTCATTTTTGTTTTGCTTTTTCTCTGGCTTTTCCAAATGACGCTTAAGTGGCTCTAATTTATTTCACATTCGACGTTGTCGTTGCCGTTTCGTCCTTTTTGTCATAGTCTTTCATGTCCTTACCTCGTTCGTCGTCATCATCATCGTCGTTGTCGTCATTGTCAACCGCAAGCAACACTCTGAAATTGATGTCAAGTTGCTGGCATACAAACATCACATACATATGTGCGTGCGTGTGTGTTTCTTGTGTTTAATGCTGCGTATGTGTGCGTGCGCTTATATCGTAGGCAGCCGGAAGTAACGTACATTGCTTGCGGCAGCGCATGAAAAGCTTTTCTCTTCAAATCAGTTGTATTTTAATGAATGAACGAAAGGACTAAAAGTGCAAGATAAAAGGGGAATAGGGAAATAGGGAAAAAGAAAGGAGTGGAAAAAAAAATGGCACGAATATTCAACAACAGTGCTTAAAACTAAGCATAGAAAAGTTGAAAGCTTTTAAAATTTTAAAAAAGAATCAGTCGATTTTGAAAGATATCGAAACGTTACGAAAAGAACTGAATTGCATTGAAAAGTCTATACAAGACGAATTAATACAATAAATAAATAGTGGTGAGTTCGGAATCAGTAGCTCGAATATACTCTGCCTGGGAATTCGTGAAGCTGTCTTTCAAGAAAGAAGAGCGCTTGTTTTAGATTTTTTTTTAAACAAAAATGAGCACATTTATGTGCTTTCCACGTCTAATTACTTTTGTTTTTATGACGCTGAAATTCGGCAACTTTTTTTCCAGAGCTTGTCTAAATTTTTCCAAGAATTTTCGAGAAATTTAGTTACACTACATCAAATAACTCTTTTAACATAGCATTTTAACTGTTTACTTGCTTGAGCAGTAAGCGTGTCCATAAACCGATATCACTCAATTTCAATGCCAAGATGTGGCTTGTGTGTCAAATGTGATCAAATAAGCTTGCTTGGTTTTCTCTTAATCGTGATTTCTACAGACACACTAACAGACGGACATGGCTTAATCGACTCAGATGAAGAAGTTGATCAAGAATATATACTTTTCTATACTTGCCACGCCACCTAATAAGGGAATAACAAATAACAATAACAATTTCTCTTCATTACTCTGCAAAAAGAAATATCCCTATAACGAAGTTTTTTCTTGACCCCATCCGATTCGCTATTGGGTAGTTCGACCCTAATTTTTTTTTGTCGCCCACTGTAACATAGCGTATTTGTAAGTATTTTTGGATGCTAGCTAAAACGTAAAGTACTTTCAACAACCTACGCAGCAGTAAAGGACACACGCAAGGCTGTAAAAGTAATTGCAGTAAAGTTTATACATATGTGTAGTAGACTGTCCCTTATTTCCAAAATTGAGAAAAAAAAATAATTTATTTTTTTGGAAAAATATTTGTATTTTAACCTAGTTTAGCTTTTCACCGAGCAAAGCTTCAAAGCTTCATTTTATTTCTCTTTTTAAGTGCAAAAGCTTTCGGACTTATAGCAAAAATGCTTGAAGTTTTCTGTCCTCTGCTATGTGGGTGATTTTCATCTAAGTGTCAGTTTTATGTCACCTCATAATTTTAGCTATTTATTTATAATTTTTTTTTTCAAATCATTTATTGTCTTTTTTCGAAATTTTGTCAAAGTAAAATGAAGTGTGCATTTATTTAAAGAATGACCGATTTTTACTCGAAAACTAATAAAAAAAAAATTTATAATTATATTACATTTTATGAGATTTTAAGAACAAAGTTAGTGATAAAATCCTGGAATTAATTTTTACTTACTGTAACTCATTTTTCTTACAAAGTCATGAAATAGTAAGCAAAAAGATTTCAAAATTTTCTGCAAGGAAAAAAATTACTAAAACTGAATTGCTTTTAACCCATTGCGCGCCGCAATCAGAAGGAGTTGAGATTTTAATATGAAGTTTCATACGACTTTTACATATGGTCCCATTAAGAATTCAAAGATTTCACATTTTCCGACTTGCTGTTTCTGGCCATTGGCAATAAACATACCCTTCATCATCTGAGTGCAAATTCTAAATTTTAACTTTTCTGTCTTTTTTTGCAATTCAATGGCTTATGGAAATAAGTAATGTTTTTCTGTTTGTCTTATTTGAATTTCAAAAGACTTCGAAAAATGTTGGTTTTCCCACAAATTCTCTGGAAATTCGGAAAAGCATTGTAAATTCAATCTTCTACTTAGACTTGTTTTCTAAATATATCTGCTAGTAACTGTAGCAACCGAATTGTAAGAAACTCTATTTTACTACATTTAAGAGCCTGAAAAGTTACTGGTTCAAAAATTGGCCATTTGGAGTGAAATGGGTTAGCAAAAACATTGATATGAAAATTTTCTCTTTTATAGAAACTTTGGAATTTAGGGACAGTCTAATGTCTATGGGTAAATATGTATAGCTTAAGTAAAAAATTTTTATGAAGTTTCTTATTGAATATTAACACAGACACACATACACTCACACATTAACATACATGAACGCACGTTCTCACATTTTTTAAAATTTGCTTCCTTTTTCTTTCTGTGTGCCAGGATATGAAAAAAATTTACTTACTTACACTGAGGCATGTGGGTCAGTCACGTTGCTGCCCTTCAAATGTTTCAACAATTTATCAACATTTATTGACATGGAGGTTTAGTTATTTCTCTCAATTTTTTTGTAAGAAAAAATGTATTTTTTTTCGAGTTCATTTTTCAATTGAGTTTAAACGCACGTTTCGTCGTATTTTTTTCTGCAGTTACCCTGAGAAAAATTGTTTTGTTTAACAAATTGCCTCGAACGGATGGATGGATATGCAGATTAAAATTTCTAAATTGGGTTTTATGTTGCAACAAAAAAAGAAAAAAAAAGGATTTTCAATATTTCAAACAAGAGTTTATTTTTAGAAAATTTTTGCTTCGCAATACATGACGCTTACTTTCTGAAGTCCAATTAAGAAACAGTTTTAATTGAATTTTTGTAATTCAAAAAGAAGGAAGAGATTTCAAGCTTGTTTTGCTTTAACTTCAGATACGTATTGTTTTTTGAAATTGTTTTTAAAATGAAATTGTTTGTCAAAGGCAAGTTTATTAGGAAAAAGTATGTTTTTTCAAGAGTATTTTTGATTAATTCCAATTAGAGAATTTCGTTGAATAGCAACTTAAAGTACCGCAATGTTTTTGTAAATTTTGTTACAACAAAATATAAAGAAGACATATACAAATGCATAAAATTCCAAAAAGAAAGTAGAGCACTTCGAAAAGAACCTCACTTAAATATTGTTATATTATTTTATTACTTAGCACTGAGACGCTTCCAAAAACAGTATTGAGTTATTTTGATGGTAAAAGTGGATTTCACATGAAATCTCTCGCATATTTTGTGTTGCTCACTTGAACACTGCCTCAATTGCCATTAGGAAAAGCAATGTTATATGCAGATACCTTAGCGTAAAATTAAATACACGAAATATACGTGGATGCATCGTATAATAAATAGATCTATAGATAAGTAGATAGATTTCGAAATCCACGAATAGTATTTACAGTGGATATAGTATTTCAGCCGCTTGTTCGATTATAATTTTCAAGGGGATCAAATTCATGTCACTTTCAAATGACTGTAACTTTACGAGGAAACATCACAGATTACCACTCGAAAGCTCATTTTAAAGAGAAAAAACGGAACCTAATGATGCTATTTTTAAAAGAGCTGAAAGCAGTGCCACAGATGACTTGACAATGTTGAAATAAAAATATAAATTTTGATTTTGAGAAAAAAATTCTCCTGACCTCAAATGTACTTATTTAAGCCCGCGTTAAATTCTTGTCATTTTTTTCTCATATTACTACAAATTCACAATAAAGTTTTAAGCCAAAAAAATGTGGGGTTTTTGACAAAATTAGCTTTGTATTTTTTTTCACAAAAAGCGCTATAGCTCCGCCAATTTTCAACGATATTAAAAACTTTTCAAAGATTCTGACAGAACATAAAAAGTTCTCTTAAAATCAAAAGACAAATATTAGTTATTTTTTTTGAAAAACTTTTATCAGTTTTTTAATTATTGACACCAAAACTTAAAATGAGCATAACTTCGTAAACAAATATTTGTAATCCATTAATTAGGTACCATTCTAATATAGTTATTTATAATTATGTTTCTAATAAATAAATAAATAAAATATTTTTAATCAAATCGGGGAAATATGGGTTTCTGAAAAACAACATATTTAATCAGCAACCATGATTTGAAATAGATTTGGTCGATATATAAATACTTAGACAAAAAAAATAATTTATTACAAAAACTATCTGTTATTATACTCTACCCTTGGTGTTTTCAGATACTATAGTCAGGCTATGTATCGAAACCCTAACCTTAGTTTTTGGAGTTTCTTCACACACCTCCTACCCTCTTGAACCAGTTCATGAATTTCTCTGTAGTACATGCCATTATAATATTATTTGGAGTTTCAGTCAAGATGTGCTAATTATAGTCCAGTGATAGTTTTGGTAATTTTTTACGTAAAAAGTAAACTTGTAACTTAAAATTTAATTTGCTACGAACATATTCAACAAAATAGTGCCTTTGCAGTAAATGTTAAACTTTTTCTTACTTATGGATATTACTTCCTGCCAGTTTCATTAAGATAAAAGATCTGTAAGGAAATATTTAATTGTAGAAAAAAGCGAAACAAATGCTAATAAAAAGTTTTAATGAAATCAAGATATTTTCAGTTTCCCTTAATTATTTTTACCTTAGGTTTTGTACGAGTCTTAGCGAAAAACCAACAACAGAAAAGCATAACTTAAGGAATGCATTAATTTTGGAGAAGCGCTGCTTTAAAATGTGAATTGAAACAAATTAAATACGTGTCACTTTTCCCTTCGCACTACTGCTAAAACGCCTAAAAGTTGGCAACAATTTTTTCTTCTTCTGCCATGTTTCACTTTTTTATTTGACACTAATGTAACATAGATGCGCGAGTACTTTTCATGCCATTCACAATCATATGCGCTCTCACTCAGCCTCACTCTTTCTTTACTTTGCCAAAGTAACCTTCATTTTTATTTTATCGCATTCCCTTTCCACTGCTTACACACTTGCACTCTCCACGTGTGACGTATAGCGAAACGCATAAGCGAATTTCCGTAGTACTTAATGTAGGCCCTATAGCATTTTTGTAATTTCACATTTAAACGTTGCCGAATTGCCCAAGGAGTGTTAGACCTTAGTGGAAAAGGAAGTAGAAACATGAAAAAAATAGAAAACAAAAAAAAAATCACAACTCAAAGCGAAAAATGTGAATATAAGAAATAAGCATCAAAAAGGAAGAAACAGTGGAATGCGCGCACAACAACGCTCATCGCTAATTTCAATGACATTGTTACGTGAATGACATGCTTAGGAAATCTATTAAGGATTACGACAGCAACACACAAACAGAGACAGTCACGCACAAAGGCAATGACAACGACAACAACAAAATGTCACACAGTCACATTACTGACGACACAGAAATGCTGCTTTTAATGACCTTGAGAAGAAGGTTCAACAAAGAAAGAAAAATGGAAAAAGGAAAAAAAAAAAAAATTTGTTGCTTCGAGCACCACAAAACTTAACCGAACCGAACCAAACTAAACTAAACCAAACCAAGGCAGTAATGTTAGGCTTCTTTTGCGCCATGCTGTTTGAGTGTTGGCAGCCTTTTTAGTACTGTCTGTCCCACATTTCAACAACCCAGTAGCAACATTTGCTGATGACAAAATAATTGTAAATATAGTGATGTAGGTTAATTCATTAAAAAAATAATTAAGTAGAAAATTTATAAAAAAAATTCTCAAAAATGTGTTTGACTTGTATGTCTACACGAGACATACGACCTCACGGGGGCACATTATTGGCCATTTTTTGTCTTTTTAAGGCGAAAAATATGATTCGGCTTTAACATTTAGTATAATATATCAGATTGCTTGATAATAAAATACAATTAATGAGTTGAAGGTCTATAATTTGCACATAAAGTTTCTAGTACACCTTTGAAGTCTCTAGACAAGACACTTCTTATACAACTCTTGTTTAAGTCTTAATAAGGTGTCTTTTAAACACCTCAGAAAGATAAGTAACCGAGTATCTTGTAAGACAACAAAGAAAGATATGTCTGTTATTTCATACGCCAAATGATTTATATAAGCCCCAATAAAAATAAAAACATAATATGCTATCTTTATATATGTATGTCTTTAAAATACTTTTAAAAGTAGTTTTAAGAACTATTTTTACTACTAGTGCTAATACCATAGTTTCATTACTGGGCACGCTGGTCTTTTGCCCTAGCTACACTGCGACGCAATTACCATTGCTAACTTTATGTGGCTGTAAGCTGCTTTACTCGCTTGCTGCTGCTTTTAACTTTGCATACCCTTAGGCGCGTTCGCACGATGTTTTCTTTTTTGTATTATTTTTCTTTTTGCAGATTTTTGGCGACTTCCTTTGCTTAGATTTGTTGTTGTTTTACAATAATAACAAAAAATGTTCATTGTTTTTATTGTTATATTGGTGCTGATACCAAATCCTTCAAGTGTGAAGTTTTTTTTTATAAAATTTGTGAATTTTTTTTATAATGTTCTTATTTTATATATCTTGTTAGCTTAGCACGTCTTTTTTGAAAATTATTTACATGTCAACGCAGTACTTTTTGCAACTATGTATTAGGTACATTACATTTACATATATTTTTGACATTTGATCAGCTGAGTTTTTTATGTTTACATGGGTAAGTTTTTTTTCAGAACTGCAGATATTCTACATAAAATCAGTAATTTTTTTTTTGGATTTTAAGTTATAAATTATAATTATCACTAAGAACTCTATCAAATATGGATCCGCATGATGAAAACTTAAATAAGGCTTCTCGTAAAAAGTCCCTTTAAATAACATGTGATTTGTTCCGGCCTTTGTGGTTTCCACATAAAAAAAATGGAAAATTCTGCATATTCTATTTGAATTTTGTTTTTTTTTATTTTATGTTCTGCTGTTTTTTTTTTTGTTTTCTTTAAATCCCCATTGTTGATCCTCAGTAGTCAGTCACTCTCTTATGTGTGTCAACTCATCAGTAACATCCTGTTTCCAGTGCTACGCTTTCATTTATTTATTTATTTTGCCTAGTAATTCAGAGTTTCCCCAGAGGGATTTTTGACGTTTGTGGTGTTGGCGGTAGTGGGCACGCTGCTGGGAATTTTTTTTGCGCCCGTTCCATTGTGAGCTTATTCGCATTCGTACATACTATTTATGGGACATTTCACGCTAACCGATTCACCTCGTATTAATTATAATAGCTTAAATTGTCGATTCACACTGGCATCGAAATCAGCATGATTTTGAGCTAAATTTGAGATGAAATTAGCTCTTTTTTGATACAAATTTAGCGACTACCTCAATTCTCTTGCGTCTCGACTTCATTCAAATCTACTCGTTTTTGCTATAAATTGCATAACAATGTGAATGAGTTGTGAGGGTTGTTCGATTTTTTTCACTTATGTCAGAAATGCATAAAAAATCCTTATAGCGAAATATATATGGAAAAATTAGAAGCTTATTTTTTTGCAACCAAAGGCAAACAAAACAAAGTCAGCAAATGTCAAACAGAAAGCTAATCTCAGCTAAATCGAGATAATGCATGTGTGAAAGCAATTTTTTAAAACGCTGTACAAACTCGAGATCGATGAAAACCGCGTTGATTTTGATGCCATTGTGAAACCGCTTATTTAAAATATGCCATTTAGATTAAAAATTGAAATCTACAGATTTTATTCTACTTATTTCTATTTTATTGCTTTTATTACTTTCAAAAAATTAAAGTTTTATCTTCAAAATGTTTCCTCAAAAAGTAGTCTATCATTATTTTTGTCAATTGCCATATTTTTAGTTACATCATAATTACTCAAAAATGGGTCTTACATTATCGTAACTGAATAAGGAATACTTTTTTTAGGTGCTCCTCTTTTGGTCTTCATATTAGCTCAACTAAATTTTGAAAAAAGCCATATTTCTTTCAAAAGTATAGATATTAATATGCTAACTTCTGGGGAGAGAGGTGTTCCGGTTGACGTGAAATATCCCACATATATGTATGTATATTTGTTTGTGTATGTTCATAATATCCTGTCATATTTACATTTATTTGGCATCATTGTCATCATTCATAAAGGATTTCAAGCTATTTTTTTGCTTTGGCACTTTGACGCTGCAAATGTGTCTAATAGGGGAAGTAGGGTAAGAAGTTAAGAGCCAACCGGATTTAGGCTCAATTTAAGTAAAGCATTACAAAAATATGCAAAGTACGAGCTCATTGTGTTTCGCCTGCAGTGGATTATAATTTATATATGAAAATAAGTGTAATGGAAAGTAAGCAAACGAAATGAAAACTTACATATAATATCACCATAAAATAGATTTTTTTTTGTTCTATAAATTTATGTTGCAGCCGTATGATAAAAAAAAAATAAACTTCAAAAATTGAGATTATATAAAAATAGTACGAGGAATTGTACTAGCGCAGTCGTTTGTTAACTTCAAACATTTAAAATAAATTAATTTTGCAAGAGATCAAAAACTGCTCACGTTTTTTATTTAAATTAGTGTATTTTTTTTAAATTAAGTATAGGTACTAAAATACAATTGTTTTTTTTTCACAAATTTAACTTTGAGTCCATATGATTCGACAAAAAAAATATACGTTAACGCACTACTTCGTGTGCTTATGAAGATCTTTTGTACTAAGTATATGCAGGGAATTATTCCCCAAAAAAAAAATAATTTCTGACCCGATCTTTTTTAATAAATTAATTCTAATTTACATGACATATTTTCAAATGAATATTCTGGAGTTCATAAAACAAAATCTATTCTGAAATAAATTGGCTGAAAGTCTAACGCCTTGAACTAGTGTTATATTCAAGGTTTTCATCGACCTTTTCGATAATTTCGACTTTAACAACATTTATCGATATGTATAAGCTTTTCCACATTTTTGAATTTTTTGAACATTATTTGATATTTTTCAACTCATTTAACATTATTCAAACTTTTTAATTTTTGCTTACTAAAGTAACTGAAATTCATACAGCACACCGCTAAAGGTGCCAATCCATCTTTCCAATCTGAAAAATTAGCTACTTTTCACAATTTATTATGCACTGATGACTGTACAGTACGTGGATCATTTTACATGGCAGAAGACTTTTAGAATCTGGATCTAAGAATAGTCTCTATTGACACTGGATTTATTTTAATTAACCTAGAAAGCGACACAAATATCCTTTTTGGTTGAGAAAAAAGACCCACAGTGAACTCTCTACTGGACTGCCATTATCACACTACGCCTTGGAGTCTGAAGGAGAACTACTGTGTAAAATTTAAAACAAAAGTTCCCAACATTAAGTGTATTTTTTATACCTCTAAGAAATTCTAACAAAAAATGTTTTTCCATAAATTTTGAAAATCTTCTTTATGAAATTAAATAGCTGTTTTAAATCTTAGTCGAAAATTCATTTACATTGACAGTGCCAAAATTTACTTTGTATCAAATATCAAGCCTTTTGTAATTTCACATAATGTACATCATATAACACTAATCTACTTTTACATCCAAATGACAAATGCGGCCACATTATCACCATATATCTGATGTTAACGGTTACCCACTAATTATGACCAAGTGCGGCTAACAACTTCCTGCAACTTTATGCTGCGCTGACGCTAACACAAAAGACGATGCTGATGTGCAACTGTAGGTTGATTTTAGTTAAGATACCTGTCCATACCTGCCAATGAAACGCCAATGACAAAATGGCATCTAATCAAAACGTATACAGGATAAACAAATTAGGTAGGCCAGTTGGTTAATTGTATTTGTGTTTCAAGTTGAGTAGGTCAGTCGAGTGTGCGAGTTTAAGTACCAATTTGGCACCAGAGCTGGATAGGAAATTCAATTTCCAAAATCTGATATTTGGAATCGACTTTTGAATGCCACAACCAATCAGGAATCAATATTTGAATTAAAAATATTTTAATTTGATATCGAGGAATTGGAATTTGGAATCGTCTTTTTTAATTCCATGGCGAAATAAACAGATTCTTTTCCAGATGTTAAAATTTTAGATTTGAAAAATAATATTTTTATACCCTACACCGAGGGTATATTCACTTTGTCTCTCCGTTTGTAACACATCGAAGGGGGCGTGGAAGGTATTGAAAAGTATATACTTAAATTCTTGATCAGCGTCACCACCTGAGTCGATTTAGCTATGTCCGTCTGTCTGTCTGTCTGTCTGTCTGTCTGTCTGTCTGTCTGTCTGTCTGTCTGTCTGTCTGTCTGTCTGTTTGTCTGTCTGTCTGTCTGTCTGTCTGTCTGTCTGTCTGTCTGTCTGTCTGTCTGTCTGTCTGTCTGTCTGTCTGTCTGTCTGTCTGTCTGTCTGTCTGTCTGTCTGTCTGTCTGTCTGTCTGTCTGTCCGTCCGTCCGTCCGTCCGTCCGTCCGTCCGTCCGTCTGTTGAAAACTGTTACGGGAAAACCAAGAAACTAATTGAATGAAACTTTCACATACAGGTCACATCTTCTTGCAGGCATCTTGCTATTGAAAATGGGCAAAATCGGTTCACGGATACGCCTACCGCCTATACTCTATGTATATCTACCCAGGCCAATTTTGAAAAAAGTTTCATCGATTTTGAATAAACTTAGTGATTTGGTGCACATGTGAACCAAATTAAGATTAGGCTGGTTTCAAGTTTCCATAGGATAGCACAGAGGCGTGGCGCAGCCCTAAATTTTATCACTTGTACTACCATATCTTGTAAGCGGTTCAAAATATTGCGATGAAATTTGATAAACGTATGCATATCAAATAAATCTTGAATTGTGATAAAAGTGGGCGGAATATAAAAAGTGGGCGTGGTATTTTTCAGGTGTTTAAAACTTTGATTCCGTATATATTAAAATTGGCACAAGCGATTTTCATAAAAATCTTGGAGATGATGCCGCTGAAAGCAGTCATCAATACAAGCTCAGCCTCTTTATTGGAAAAACTCGTTGAAGGGCGTGGAACCGCCTACAATATTTATAAACTTTATATTAAGAGAACGAACAACGTAATCGTGATGAAATTTAATGAGGTAGATGTACTTGCTGTAAGGTCTTATATTACAAAAATTTGATACAATGGTACAGGCGGGCGTGGCACCTCCCATATAAGCAAAAACTGATTATTGTTATAGATAGTGTGCTAAGAGAGTAATCTTCATAAAAGTTGGTGTATAGATGTCAGTTACTATAGGCTTTATGAATAAATTAATTTTGACAGAATTGCGTCAGTGGGCGTGGCACCTCCCATATTAACATAAATTTGTAAGCGCCGTTTTAAGTAAACCATTGCAGCAATTGCTATGAAATTTAATGAAAGTGGTTCAGTTGCTATAGAGTATATCTGAATCAAAAGTGGCTAAGATGGCACCAGTGGGCGTGGCACCTCCCATACAAATAAAATACGGTAAGTGGCATGTTTATCGAAATATGTGAGCAATCATACTAAAATTTGGTGTTAGGAGTTTGCTTATGAAAAGCTATTTCTGGATCAAAACCGGGCTGGATTGTACCAGTGGATGTGTCACCGCCCTAAATTTTAAATTTGACTGCAGCATATATCGCAAACTATACAAGCTATTGTGCTGAAATTTAATATGAGGATGTCGATCACAAATATAATTTATTAAACCAAAAGTGGGATGAATTGGAGAAGTGGGCGTGGCATGTTTCAAATTTTTCAACATTTTCCATATTCTTTCGACTTTTTCAACCCTTTAACTTTTTCCAATATGTATATTCTATATGTATTTGTTCGACTTTTTCAATCTCTTTCAACTTTCTTCGTAACATTCTTAATTTTTTCGGACATATCATTAATTTTGAATAGTTTCAACATTTTTAAACCTCTGTCAACCTTTCTAACAATTCACATTATTTTCGACTTATTCAACGTCTTCTTAACATTTGATGAAAAGGTACTTTCAGTGCAATGTAGGGTATGTGATTTTCGACCTAGCCGAAAATAGCACCTTAACTTGTTTTTTTTTTCAAACAATCAGAAATCGGAAATGACTTTTCTATGCGATGGTTAAAAGGATTAATTTAAATTCACAGAAATTGGAATGAAAATCACAAAGTAATCATTCCTACCCAGCACTAGTAGTGACATGTTTCGACACTAGCATACTGAGTGCTGTACACACTTTATTTGCATTACCAGAAGTGCTAATGGCAGCATACACATCGATGTTGCATTAGAGTGGCGATTAAATGAAAGTCACTATATTCAACAAAACCACGGAGGTTTGGTGTGGAATTGTGTATGAAACTTATAAAATCTCACTAACTAATAGCTTGACTTTATTTCGAAAACGACTGAAGCGGTTTTGATGAAACTTTGCGAGTTGATACATATAAAAGCAAATTTAATATTTGGCTAGATCTAAATTTTATTATGTAATATCTCGAAAACCATATTGTTATTAAATTTGTTAGGCAGATGCCGAACATAAATATCATTCATTCTACCAAAAATAGATGATATTGAAAATTCGTGTCACTTGAAAAATTGAAAAATTTGATACAATATTGCACAAAAACGATTCTAATAAATTGTTTAATGCCAATAAAATTACCATTATTATATTCATGAACTCTAAACCGTCAAATTGCTTAAGCATGTTGCTCCCCCTCTTAAGATTCAATCTATCATCATACCAAATATTATAAAAATAGGTTCATTAGTTCAACTGGGGCGTGGCAACTCCCATTAAAAATTAAGTTTTTTTTTCAAGGTTTACTATATCTCAGAATGAAAATTTCATAAAAATCGGTCTATTAGCTTTGCAGTAAAAACATATTATTCTGTTGGGAGTGTTGCATCATTCTACAAAAAAAGTTCTTTCCTCAAGATTCAATCTATCTCCATAAGAAATTTCATCAAAATCAAAGTAGCGGTTCAGCCACAACAGTTTTTGTGAATAAGTGGGCAATGCCACGCCCATTAAAATAACAAAGAGTTTTTAATACCATTCCTTAGGGTTAAATCTATTCCCATGTCAAATTTTATCAGAATAGGTTTATATCTTTAGTCATGCATTTGCCTGATAGAGGCATAGCACCGTCTACTTTAGGAAAAAAAAGTTGCATTCGGCACTACCGCTCTTCACAACCTTTCCAACAAAATAAAATCAAGCAACTATGCTGTGTTATGTCAGTTAAAAACAGATGTAAATGTTTTGCTTTCGCCTAGTTATATACTGGGAAATTTCATTAGCAGGCGTGGCACTACCAACAACATGTACTCCGTTATAATAAGAGAACTTATAAAGGAATCCATGTACTTTAATTTTAACTGAGCCAGACACCTTAAATTACCCTTAAAAAAGTATCATTTGGGGAATATTTTCATATTATGTAGCTACCCAACGTGCACCTTACTGCTGCATAGCAAAAGGGCAAACGCCCTTATTAACCGCAATGAATGGCAAACTTCAGTTGTCCTTGATTGATAAGCTGAGGAGGCATAAAGATGCAAATGTGGAATGAGATGGTTAATGTAAATATGAGACCTTACAGTTTAGTTATCCAGCCGAATTAACTCGTAGCTTACAAATATTATGATGTTTTTGTTGTTATTGCTTTAACTGTCACTGTCGCAGACGTAAGCTGGTTGTTTTCAGAATGTAAATGAAGTTATAGGGGATTAGAAAATGTAAATGTTTGTACATGAATTTGAGTAATGGTGCTGCAAAACATTTAAATTTATGCAACTCAATATGTGTGGCATAAGCCTGTGGTGTAATAATTTTGAAATTAATTAAATTTTTAACATAAATCAAATAAATTAAAATATAAATTAAAGGATTAACAGTTGCAAAATAAACATTTGTGGTCGGCACCATAAGTACTTAGGAGCATACAGTTTGTCAAGTAATTGTTTGCAAAATGAATTGTGCAATATAATTTTCACTTTCTATTGAATTAAAATAAGAAATGTATATATATTTTTGCAAAAAAAAAAGTTCATTCAATTCTTTTACTCATTCTTCATTAGAAAACAACAATAAAATTATTTCATAAAAATTTGATTTGATATGCAATCAATATGTTTTCCATATAATTGGCCTGATACACTTCCCCAAATGAATATGAGACGGAGAAACTACTGCCCAAGTATAACCTTGTAAAATGCAGGGATTGTACGAAACAAATTAGTTTCACAAATTTTGCACTTTTGTTGAAAGAACCGCTTTGTAGCGAAGATGTACAACAGTATTGGACAATGAGGCGTGACTTCTCCCATACAAAAAAAAATTGAATTGCTATTCTTTCTAACTAAACCATATTCTAAAATTTGGTACATGAACGAAAACTCTTCACTTTTTTTAATTTTATTGTTAAAATGGTTGTGAAGAGTGGTAGTGCAGAATGTAACTTTTTTTTTTCAAATAGTAGGCGGTACCATGCCTTTAACAGGGCAATATGTTATAACAGTTAAATTAATGGACCGATTTTGATGAAATTTGTTATGCTGAAACCTTAGGGAAGGTATTTGTTTTTAAGAGGAGGTGCCACGCTCCTAGCAGGTCAACAC
This sequence comes from Tricholauxania praeusta, assembly GCA_949775025.1. Lineage (NCBI taxonomy): Eukaryota > Metazoa > Arthropoda > Insecta > Diptera > Lauxaniidae > Tricholauxania > Tricholauxania praeusta. Next base: position 34,243,785 of record OX459031.1, on the reverse strand, counting down.
GTTTTTACTGCTAAGCTAATTGACTGATTTTCATGAAATTTGGTATGGAGGAATCTCTAGGAATTAGGCAACATGATATCATGGAGCGTATTCAAGTAAAATAGTACTGAGCTGGCTTGTATTGTCAATACAATAGTAGAATTTAAACCAACGGACGAACTCAAGTATTGATTAGTATGTGATACTTCCGTAGAAATCTCAGCGATTGATGCAACAAAAGTCGATAAATGGTTCGAAACAGTAGTGTTATCAAGAGGTTATGTTCAAAATTTATGTTAAACCTTTCCAATCGTTCAGCGGTGAGTGGCTGTAGCGTTTTGAAATCGCTCTGGCAAATCTGGACAAATCGCTCACCGCCGAGCGGCAGACTCCTACTCGACAAGTCGGATTTCGAGAAGAGACTCGAACTATACAAAAATCGCGTTTCATCCGTTTCGGAGTTCCAAGGCATTTTTGTCGCCGTCTCACTCACTATATTAAATGTTCAATTTTAATTTTCTGAGTATCAATATGCTTGCGAATTTGCATTAAAAATTTAATATTTTAGATACAAAACTCCGTTGCATCTTTTTAGGCGCATAAAAGTGCGACATTTTTTGGATGGCTTTGCAAAGTAATGACGAGCTTCGTGATTTCTCAGAATTTAAAATTTCTAAATGGGAATTTGCTGAATTGCGTAAATACACACACTCAGCGCATTTAACTTTGTTAACGACACATAAAATAATAGAGTTGCTAAAAGGATAATTTTGTTTCGAAATTATGCATCTAAGTATGTTATTGTTTATGAATAAACTTTTTGTTTCTGCCCCCAGCATTGCAGCCAATTGCTTCGCTATGTACTAAAAATTACATGCACATCAGCTTTTTTCCTGGAACAAAATTTAATGAAATTGATTCCCATAGGTGCTGAAAACCAACTCGTGGTAACAATTTTGTTAGATAAACAAGGACACATAGTACAATACAAATCAGTTTAAACTCACCCATAACATTGCATTGTTTCTCTGGCAACGATGTCGTTGTTGTCATCGTTGTCCACGTCCTTGTGAACTCCGGCGGCAGCGGAGGCATTATCGTCGTTGATGACGTTGAGTTTTGATTTTTTGTGCCAACATCAGCGGCTGCAATTAAAGCCACTGATGACGATGATGATGCAGCTATTGTAGTTGCATTGTTACTCTGCATGTTGCCACTGCCACCTACAGTCGCTGTTGCTGTCGTTGAAGAACTTGCCAACAAGGTTTTGCTTCCATTGGATATAAAATCAGTTGCTGGAAAAATTGACTCTGATTGCATTTGTTGTTGCTGACGTTGCTGTTGCTGTTGCTGCTGTTGTGGTGATGGCTCTTGACCCGCTGTCAGCAATATATCAATATTTACGACGCTACCATTGAATTCGCTGCTGAAATCATTGTAGGAGCTATGAAAATAAGCGGCAGCTGCAGCAGCAGCAGACTTTGAGTACTCATTGCTGTTGTTTGTAGCTGCAGTTGCTGCTGCCGCATAGGGATTGATGTTGTCAGGCGTTGCAAAATCGTCATTTTTTGTTGAATCAAAATTTGTTTCGGTGTATGAGTTGCGGTTGTTATTGCTTTTGTTGTTGCTATTACTCTCGGTAGAACTAAGCCAACGATGAAAATCATCATCACCGTCATCACGTACGTCATCAACATCATCATCATCATTTTCCCGCTCATTCTCACCATCATAACCACCAACAGCAATGTGGGCATTTTCGTTGTCATGTTTGTTCTTGTTATTTCTATTGTTGTTGCTGTTAGTGTTCATATCCTGCAGCGATTCATCATTTAATTTGTTTTCGATATTTAAGCGGTGCTTTTTCACGGTATCCTGAAAATTAAAAGTGGAACATACAACATTACAGGATCTAATTTTTAGAGAATTCAACAGCTCTGGAATTTGTTACTATAAGTATGCTTTAAAAATTTATGTTTGAATTATAGTTACGTACTTCAACTTGTTTTTGTTATTTATTAAACGTCACAATTTGAAAGAGATTAATAAAGTGGATATTAGTTTTGGCCAAATTTTCAAGATTTTAGATCAGGGTGCGGCGTAACTTAATATATTAACCGTTCATTTAAAGGTAATTGCAATAAAATCCATTAGTTCAAACATAATTTTTAAACAAAAATATGAGGTCACTCCATCTGAAAAGCACAAAATACCGAAATTTTTACAAATTAATTTTTGAGATCAGTGAACCTTACCACATACGTGTCTTATAAATGTGTTCAGGTCACCGAGTTTTTCTTGAATTATGTTAATTGGTGTTATGTCTGAAACTGATTTTCAACCATTCTACATTGACTGGTGCAAAGTTTTTGTTTTTCGGATATAGGGCTCTTAGTTTCTATTACAATTATTTATTACGATTCTTCGGTATGGAGTTAAAATTAATTAAACTTCTTTTTGATCCCTTTAATGTATTTAATCATATTTTTTGCCAAGAAATTAAAAAAAAAATTGTTTTCTACTTAATTCCATTTTTTTTCATTGAAGATTTAATTTGTCAATTAAACATTTTGAATGGAACCGATAAGGAATCAATTTCTTATGCCATAGAATCTAAAAAAGTTCATTCTTTATTTTGAATACATACTTAAAATGTTATTAGAGTTTTTCAATTCAAATTGGAAAATGAATCACTTACATTTGCTATTGAATTGGAGATCTAGAGATATAACAAAATTAATAAAAAAATATATGTTTGCTGCTCACACGTGGTGGAAGTGAAACCTTTAGAAGACTAAACGGCGATAGAATTAGACGAATGTGTTTTCTTAAATTGATAAAAGTTGGCGGAACTTAGAGTTGTTACAGTGATAATTGATATATTAAGTAGAAATATATCGGGCAGAGTACCCGAAAATTATCAGCTTTGAGATCGGTAAACAGAAAACTGACGTATAAGCGTGGAAAGATTTCTTATTTATTAACTAACAAAACCTTGCCATAGCGAGGATAAACAAATTGACTACTCTCTCTCATTGTAATTGTTGTTTCCCAGTTAAGCATTGTTGTTATTTAAATATCGAAGGCAATAGCAAATTAGAATGAGAGAGAGTAGTAGATGCGTTTCTCGTCGCTATGGCAAGGCTTTGGTTGCTAATACAGTCCTACAAATTCGATTTTTTTTCCGTTTTTAAATTTAGTGCTGATTTATTTTGGGATTTGGGTTTGGGTTTTGGGATACCCTGAAACCGAATCCGATTTCAACAACTATGTATGGGATCTTAAAGTAAAAGCCTTTTTACTTTAAATGCCATTGAGTTTGCCAGGCCCGTGCGCAGGAATCAACCATGGGGGGGTTTTTAACTCGGACATTTCATGTTAGATTAGATTAGATAAAAAACGTCAAAAAAAGGCTTACCTTTAATATAGACATTAGACCGGGTCGATTTGTATGAAGGAAAATAAAGTCAGCCAGACACCGACTCAAAAGTTAGAAAGACCTTTAAAAACGATATCTGCGTCATTTTGTCTTCGTTCCGAGACCCAATGGACCACTATTGATTCTCCTGTAGGTCCTTTTTGGCTAAAAAACGTAAGTATTTTTTGCTTATAACTTTTATTTCTTCACAGAATGGATACCTGAATTTGCTTGAAAAATAAAAATTGCGTTATTGCAAAAATTTGACGTAAAAAAATTGAATTTTGGGACTGAATATTATCTATAATAGAATAATAATTTAAAATTTTTTAACGTCAAATTTTTTGCAAGAACGCAATCCATATTTTTCGACTAAATTTGGGTATCCATTCTGTGAAGAAATAAAAGTTACGAGCAAAAAACACGTTTTCTTAGCCAAAAAGGACCTTCAGGAGAATCAGAAATGCTTCATTGGTTTTTTTCAGATCGAAAAAATAAAAATGACGCAGATATCGTTTTTAAAGGTCCTTCTAACTTTTGAGTCAGTGTCTGGATGATTCTAAATTTCGACCCGATCTAATAGACATTTAATTATGATTAAATACATACATATGTAAATGTGTTTATGTTATGATTCGATATTTAGTTTTCATTACGTAAGTAGCTAATTCTGCGAGGTACTTGAAAAAACTCATCCAAAACTCTATCCACATTGATTTCGATATCGCGATGTATATTTAGCGTGGCTTAACTGTTCAGCCGATCTTCGGACATAGTTGATCTGAGGTATGTCTTTAGTCGACGTAGCACTGAAAAGGAGCGTTTATTTGTTGCTGTTGTTACAAGCAAAGTTGCCATAACACGAAGCATTTTTGATTTCTTGCCCGGCAATGAGTTGACGCCAAAGTTGAACTTCATTTATCCACATGTCACGTGAACTATCATGAAAAATTGAAATATGACAAAGAATTATCTGAATTACTCAAATGATTTTTGGTGTTCCAGCAACCCAGGTTTCGGTAGAGGGTATTTTCCACCCTGAAATTTATTCTCGGAAACTTGTGGGGAAATATTGTCGAGGACTTGTTAGAAGATATTGTTCTCATCAATCTCAACTGATTATTGTAAATAAAATTTTTATCAAATAATAATTTTTTACTAGCGTAAGATATAAATTAAGTCTACATAAATGTTTCTATATTCTTTTAGATTGTTATTGAATAAAAATAATACAAATGTGCAAAGTCTTTTCTTGATTCCCAAACCGTTGAACCGAACCGAAAACCCGATTAAAAAAAAACCGTTTTGACGAACTAATCCAAAAGTGCAAAAACGGTTCGAACCGACCAAACTTTTCACCCGGTTCATGTCTCTGATATATTAAGAAATGTTGTTAGTTTTTTCGTAACACTTTTGTTATTAATTACACCAATATTCAATTTCTTTCAAACTTCAAATAATTTATCCGCTACTTGGGGAGTGAAAAATGAGTACGAGAACATCTTGCTTACATTTCTGGAACGCTCACTCAAAAAAAAAAAGTATCTTAAAAAATGGCGACCACTTGGCAAATTGAATTTGCTCAAAAATAAGCCAAAAGTAGTATAGTTTTGATACGGCATTTGCAGCAAACTTAACCCAGTGACAATTGATGATGATACATCCATCTCCGAGAAATGATTTTAAAAGTTGCAATAGCAAAACAATTTTAACAAACGCAATACACGATAATTTCCAACTGCACAACTTAATCAAAACAGCAATTTGAAACCAAAAGCAATGATATGTTTTTTTTTTTGTTTTAAATGTACATATGTATATAAAAATGTTCTCGGCAAAAATCGGGGGCTCGATATTGATTTTAGATCCATTGTTTCTTTTGCAAATTTTCTTAGAATTTGCCGTAGATTACGTTTTTGCTAGACGCTTTGTCGCGAAAAAATTTGACCCACCCTAATGTATGTATATGGCGCAAATAGACAAAACGCTCGTGTTACCTTAGCCTTAGTTCAAAAATAGCTAGAGAGCGCAAATCTTATCAAAAATAAAAAACTCGGGCTCCGACGATTTATTGGCATTTTAGTTCTCTCATTTAAAAAAAAAAATTTGTGTCTCTTTGATTTTTCATTCAAATGTCAATAAAAACCTATGTGTGAAAATTTCCAATGGGGGGAGGGTTCGAACTCTTAAAACCCTCCCCCCCCCTTGCGCACGTGCCTGGAGCTTACTCATTTAGTTTACATGTTTTAAAATCTTTTGATTTACACGTGTTCCTAAGGGTTTTCAGGTACAGGCAAAATCATAAACATGAAAATTTCAAAATGCATTAACTTGCGAAAAAACTAACTAGTGTTTTTTTCACATTTAGATTAGAATATCTCAAAAACTATACGTGATGGAATTTGTTGACAATTTTTCCCGTTATCAGCACACAAAAATCTAATAAGCACCACTCGAACTTTAAAAGAGAACTCGTTGTAGGACTGTGTAATCAGTGCAATGCTTGAAAAATTTGAAATTTATCGAACAGAGTCACATGGTTCCTTTTATGCGGATGAAACTTGTCGAAAGAGCAAAAGAAAATAAATTGATTCAATGATGGTTCATTGCACATTTTAAAATAAGCTAATTTTAAAAGCTAAGCGCGAATCATTTTGGACCTTATAAACTTTTTTTAATAGTAAGTTTCTTGAAAATATTGGTATACAGCAGTTGAAAACTAAAAAATAATTTGTTGATAAAAAATTTTAACATAATTCAGAATATTCTTAGGTTAAACCAATTAATATATTTGTCGCAGTCAGTTCTAAGGGAACGCCCACAAAGCACGTAGCCTAACGTTACCGTAACATTTAGCTCCATCGCACCTGAGGGAGCAAAAAAAAGTTTCTTTTTGCGAAGTTAGTGAATAAGTTCATGCATGTATGACTTTTGGATGAAGAATTTGCGGCGGCATCACGGTCTGCACGAGTTTATGTTCTTTTTTTTTTGTCGATTCCAAGTCCACAGTGGAAAAGGCTAAAAAAAAAAATAACGAAACAAGGCTATGAACTCTATCTTATCTGAAGTTTTATCAAAACTTTCACATAGTACTTTTCTTCACTTACCACTTTTGCCTAAGTAAAACTGTCAACAGTCAAGCGAGCTAAACAAACGTTCATTCAGTCGTTTCATTCCACTAAGATGGCAGATTAGAAATTAAGATTGAAATAATTTCTATTACATATAGGCAAGGCTAAGATTTACACTAAAATTAAGAAATGCCACAGCTGTCAACTGCCTATAGTGCGAACGTGGCACAATTCGCTACCCTACACTACTAACTATCGCCCACAAAATAAACGCAAATTGTAGAGAGTAAAAGAGTGAAAACGACTGCTGAAATTTGTAAACAGTCAAGATATGAATCTCAATCTGCATGACACACTAAAATTAAGCTGCCAAGCATGCAAATGAATCTTTCAACATCATCATCATCATTCTACTCAACATTTTCATCATTTTTGTCCATGAAGAAGTTTACTTATGTTTACTGCTGCGTTGCGTCTTCTTTGTTTTTGTTCAAAAAAAATAAATAGGGATTTTTTTCTACTCCTTTTGCATTATTTAAATGTGAGCAAAAAGTTTAGGAGCATTTTCACAGTTGCCACTTGGGGTGCGGGTCACTTACGTAGCTGATTTTAATGAAAGTCCAAATGTTTGAATCAGCGATGTAATGTTTAGATGACGATGATAAAAAGTTGGTTGTCATTTGGTACCAATGTATCTTATTGCATCGTAGGGTTAAATTAGTGTCCAAGAAACAGCGTCAGAAAATATGTAGCATTTGCGATCCTTTATCTCTATTTAGTTAGTTCAAAATCGTCTGTAAACAATGGCATCGTTCTACCGCTTAGATAGTGGCATACTTGGTATATTTGGACAAAACTCATTTTTCAGCTCAAAAGCATATATAAATAGCTGAATTTGGTATTCCACATAAGCCCATTTCAAGTTTCTTGACGGAAAAAAAAAGAGTTTTTTCTAGGGTCCCGAGCCTTCCTTAGTGATGTCCAAAAATATTTTTGAGCTATCTTTCGTTTGAAAAAAAAAAAATTCCGTAAATGGGTCAAAAATGGTCCTTCTAGGGTCCCGAGCCACCCTTAAAATGTTAAGGAAATGGGTCAAAAACGGTCTTTTCCACGGTCCGAACCCACCCTAATTGATGTCCAAAATCCATTTTCAAGCTTTGCCTATCGATTCGAGCAAAAAAAAAAGTTTTCGAAAATGGGCCAAAAACGGTCCTTTCCAAGGTCCGGAGCCACCCTAAGTGATGTCCAAAATCCATTTTCGACCTTTTCCCATCGATTGGAGAGAGAAAAAAAACAGTTTTTCTGTACTACAGTTCAACATAAGTGGCTCAAGCCATTCACAGCTTCATGAATCTGAATCCATGTGAGTGTGAGCTTCACGAGCATTCACATTCATGAGCCCAGAGCTACTTACAAGATCAGATTCAAATAACCAAACAATTTACAATACTTCAAATATATTGGAAACTGAGAACCAACACCTGTGCCCTTTTCATACGAACTGCTTCCTATGTTCATACGAACTGCTTCTTATGTTCATATGAAAGGTACGACATCTGGTGAAAGTATCAATGAGGTGAAGTGAGTTTAGGCATCGTTAGTTAGGTTAGTGCCTAGTCATTTGTACCAATACTAAGCAGGCGCGGATCTAGAATTTTTTTCTGGGGGGGGTCACAGGATAGAAAAAAATCAAAAATAACAAGAATAACCAAATAATAATATTGTTTCAACTCTATTTTTTGAAATGCGGGCTGTTTTGGGGGGGGTCATGACCCCCGTGACCCCCCCCTTGGATCCGCGCCTGATACTAAGCATCGTAAGTTTTTGGCAGCTCAAAAACCAAATTGAAGAAATGCTTGAACCTATACACATGACATTTCTTCCAAGTGCAAAAATTCAAAATGAAAATATTTACACTTGAGGTTTCCTAGTTCCAAGACATTTGTGTTACTACACCGAAAAAATACCTAATAAGTTCAAGGAAATTACTTTCTGCGTTTTAGTTGAAAAATGTAGTCCATAAATTTAGAAATGAGTAAATTTTTTGTTTTCAGTGTATTACTTTCACTAGTTTCATGCTAAAATTTGTTCTTCTTTCACTTTCACTTTCTTTTTTTTTTAAATTTTTCATTCAGAGTTTAACATCTTGGGAGCAAAAGGTCTTGCAACAAAAAATTACCATAACCACACTACTACAACAGAGAGAGAGAGAGAGAGAGAGAGAGCGAGGAGTGACAGCAATGATATTGTGTAAGAGCGTGTGGCATTCATTAGCAAAGATGTTAGGGATTAATTTGGCAGACATAAATTTTTAAGCCACTGTATGTTAGTTAATTGTCGTATCTGTTTTATATCTATGTATGTGTTTTGGTCCAAGTACGTGTGTGTGTGTAAGTTCGTGAATGTCTTTAGCACTAACATTTATTTAAATGTACCATTAAAGGATTTCACTACTAATGAAAACAAATACTTTAAGAAAACCATTTAGTTTTATGTTGTAATTTAATTTCACAGTAAAATATTAGGCGCTCAGAGACATAATAAAATAAAATTTAAGGCTTAAGTTATGTAATAGTTGTAGTTAAAACTAATAATTATGAGCTCCATATACTATACTCATCAATTTAAGTTTAATTTTTTAATATAACAATTTGAAATTGACATAAACACTTGATAGACTGCAAAGTACAAAGGTTTGAGTAATAGTCGGAAATTAATGCCCATATCAAACTGCAATAATATCATCAGCGATACTCACATTTGAGCTTTACTTTAACGCAAGCATTTAATAATATTTTTATTTATGTAAAAACCAGTATATAAGAAATCAATATTTGAAAATATCGTATATATGTCACACCTTTCTATTGAATATCGTTTATAGTTACACTCTCATAGATACCTTAATTGTATACCAAGCAGAATATTCTTCAGTAGTGTTTTACATAAAAATATTCAATTTACATGAAGTGAAATCAACAAATTTTAATACATGTTGTATGAAGGGTGATAACTTTTTTGTTGCACTTTACAGTATAGAAAGTGTAGCACAAGAAAAGCCAATTAAATTTTGACATAGATAACTGAACTAATGATCTTAATCTAATACTAAATTTTTGCTAGATTTGCTGATACCTATTCTTTATGTAAAAGGCTGCGGCCATTAATAATATTACAAATAATTGCAGAGCAAATATAAATTAAGAAAATTACTGAGGCGTTTTGCTACTAAATTACATCAAACTAAAATAATTAAATTATTTGCTGCTCTATTTCGAACAATTCTAAATTACTCATACGTCTATTATATTTACATGGCAGATCTGTCATTCATGCTTTCACTTTGTAAGGAGCCAAGCTCTGTGAAAATGACAGAAAGCGAGGCATGTGAATGAATATATTCTCAATGAAATCTCCAAGTAGAGCTATGGTTATCGGTTTTCTCACAGGTGAATGATTTTTTCCCTTTGGGCGTAGATATCCAACTATTTAAATATTTTTGAAACGGCATAAGAAGTACTTCACTCCTGTTAATTTCCGGAACATCTTTTTCACTAATGATAAATTTAAGCTAGAGTACAATTCGCACACTTGGTCCAGGAATATAAAAACGGAAGTTGATGCGTGAACTGGTTTCAACAGTTTTAATTTTGTTTCGAAGCATTCTCCCAACCACTTCAGTTGTTTTTACTAAATGTATGTTTCTTCGAGTGCCGTAGCTTCGGTAAATTATCTGTACCCAGAATTGCCCAAAAACAAATCGTATAATATTGTAGCTAAATTTAGTTTATGCTAGAAAATTCTTGAAATAAAAACCAACAAAAGAAACTAAACGATACTAGCTAGCATTCTGGCTGTATAAATACTTTTACACCATCTAGCGGCAAATAATAAACCGAACAGACGCTGCAGTACACTATAAAAGTCGATAACCGAGAGAAATTATCGCCGTCGTACAACGCTATCTAGAGCATAAAAGCAACATTCTGGATAATTGTGAACTCAACGTCGATACGCCATACTGGTAAATTACGGATTATGGTAGAATACACGCCACTTAGAAGCACTGGTAAATTATGGATACGCCATCTAGGAGGTAGTAGATTATTCGAGGAAGTGATGCCTGTAGTATAAAAGGGTGTCATTTGAGTTTTCGGACACAGTTGAATTAAAACAGTGAAGCAGAACAGTGTGTTCCGTAATAAAGTGACTTTAAGTAGTAAAGTAAAACAGTTGTGTATACAGTGTCAGATTAATATTAGAATTTGAACGATAATAAAATAAACCATTATACCGTGTAAAAACTAACTATTGTAATTTAAATAAACCATTTTATAACTAAATAAGTTGGTGTGTTTTTAATTGTTACACATTCCAGTGATCGATCTCAGAAAAGTGTAAGAGATTGAAATTATCGTCAAAGAGACAGGAATTTCGTAACAATATGAACAAATGCCCAAAAGTTGTTTTAGATTTTAGTGCATTTGGGCAATTTTTCACATTGAAGCATTGCTCAAAAAGATCAGTTATTGTACATCGATTGTTTATTGGGTGACTGTTCATTATATACGATCGCCCAAAATTATTGCGCACCTAAGTACTTTTAGGCACAGGGCAATTTTTTGGGCCCGGTAACTTCAGGAATTTGTGCAACGATAAATCCGCTTAGCACCCATCCAACTTACTTTTATTCTTTCGTCAAAACTAAATACACCGCATTTTATACAGACCATCCCATTTGCTAAAAAAGGTAAGGTACAAGTAAAAGTTTAAATAAAATGCTTTAGAAGTTTATTATAGAAAAAAAAGGTACTTATCAAGAAATTAGAATTTTAACATGTTCTCCTCTCAAAAACTTTGTATTATTTTATTTTCTGTTTCACAATAAAATTTCATATTTTCAGAACACAAAGCTCTTAAAAGTTTTTACCTAAAATACAAAAATTTATAGCATTTTCTCTTTCAAAAACAAACTTTAAACTTACTACGATAATTGAAATAAAACCCCACAAAACTCGAACTTATAACGCTTATGACGACATTAGGAAAAAGAGAAAGTCACATAAAAAAGGTAGCATATTCAAAAGTTCTTAAAATGCATAAGCTAAGTAAAAGTCTTAAGCCAGTCATCATAGAAGTGGATTTAAAAAAATTAAAATACTGCTGAGCTACACCCACCGCACTCGATTAACTACAAAATGCTAAAGTTTTTGCCACAACTCAAAATAAAGGCAATAACAATGAGTACGTTTTCCAAAAATTGTTAGCAACAGTTTCCGTTTCCCTTTTATTTTAAAGAAATCGCATGCTAAATAAACAAGGACAATTACAAATAAAAAATATAAAAAAGGACATGCAACTAAAGTGTAACAAAAGCCAAGTTTTAAATTAATGGATTTTATTACACTTTCCTGCATTTATCTCAACCAGCATTTTCTCTCTCTCTCTCTGTTTCTGTCGGTAACAGCAACTCATTCTTTCTTATGCTTGGCCTCATTTGTTGCAAACTTAAAAACTCAGAAAATAAAAAAAAAATAAAAGAATTAGGCACCACTGAAATCTCCGCCTTTGCAAAGTAGTAAAGTTTTATTTTTTCCTAAAAGTATGCTATGCTGGAAAAAACTTTTAAAACTTTTTAAATGCCTTTCTAACTGTGCTAAACTAAGGCGTTGCTCCAAGATTCTGCGAATTTCGATTAACAGCAAAGTTAAGAGTCTCGTCAATAAATTTTCTGCAGCATTTAGTTAAATTGCTGTAAGTGCTGCCACTTCCTCTTGGCTTACATGTAGGCAAATCAATAATCAACACCAATGGAAAATCAAAAACCATGGCATTGACTAGAAAATATAGTATATTTTTGCGAGTTTTAATGTAATTATGTAAAAGATTTGGAAGTACGAAAATTTGAAGCTGACAATTTTTTTTTTTTTTTTAAATTTGCGTTTTAGTCGTTTTACGCTAATCATTTTTTTTCATACATAAACTTTCTACAAAAATAAAATATTTTATTGGAATATCTTAATCAAGACATAAAACATTTTTTAAGCTCCTCAATGTCTTATTTCTTTTTATTTCAGGAAACATTTTCTCAAAAGAATTATGTACTTCTTCTACTAAATTCTCTTAAAAGTGGTAGGTAGGCGAAGGAGGTATTTTTATTTTATTTTAAAAAATTTGCGGTCCTATATGCCAATATAATAGAATCGGGTTTGAAGAAAATTTTCCCAAAATTTCAGCTTCCTAGATCAAACCTGCGAACGGCGCATTCACTTTGTTTCCTAGTACAATTCATATGAAAAACGAAAAAGCAAAACAACGAAAAACAGCAAATTTACTAAAACGCAAAAAAAATCTGTTTTTCGTTGTTTTGCTTTTTCGTTTTTCATATGAATTGTACTAGGAAACAAAGTGGATGCGCCGGGAACGTACCAATTTTCCAACGCGAAACAAACAGATTTTCAGACTTGACGAACATTTTCGATACGTTCTCAAAAACTGTGGCAAAGAGTCAAAAATTGATTAAGTATGTTTAAAAACAGACCTTTGGAGATGAATTGAGGAGTAGGCGAACGAAATGGAACATCTCAAGTTGCAAGAAAAACTATTTATGTCTCTGAACTATTCGCAATAACTTACTATTAATGTCAGTTTGTGGTACTATTTTAGCTCATTCCAACCCAAAAAATGGTTTTTTTTTTTAAATGCTTAATACTTTGAGAGAAAACAGAAAAACAATGGACATGTGCTCTTTTGCAGTGACCAACTGTGCATTTGCCTTTTTTCTTATCCCTTTAATGGACATGTGACTTTTATTAAGACCCTTTATTGGAGACATGCCTTTTTGATAAACCCCTTAATGGACATCTGCTTTTTTGTTAAAATATTTAATGAACCAGATTCCATCTGTTGACTACAAATTTTTTTTAAATAAATTACGTGCCTCTTTGAAAATCCACATTCAGTTAAAAGGTTAAAATATTTGCAGGATTTTATGCAGGAAAGCCTTCGCTTTGCTATCAAAAAAGTATGACATCTATTGCTTTCTGAAGAGTCTGAGACTTATATTACTTGAAGTTTAGTACAATGAACACTACTTCATCAAAAAACTCGAAACAACTGACCATGGACGTGTGCCGTTATGTTCCCCCACTCCTTAATTTTGGAGAGTAAAGTAAAAAAAAGTGGATCGAATATTAGACAGCACAAGAAAGTTCCCTGCATAGCAGACTCTTTAAACAAAATTTTGAACAATTTTCTGGAAAAGCTTTCATGCCTCTGACCAAATAAATACAGAATAATGATAAATATAAAAATTAAAAATAAATAAAAATACATAGCACCTAAAGTCAGGAAATAAATGGAATATTTTTTTCAAATAACTTATTTAAATTCCGCAAAAAGCGTATTCCGGAGGAGTTAAGGAAAATAATTTTACAACAAAGTAAGCGTTGATCACTAAAATCTTATTCATCTACTTTTTTGAAATATTGTTCAGAGTAAATTTTGGACAACACTTAGTGCATTCCATACTTTAGACAATTTAGAAAATTACCTGCTACATTTATTCACATAAAATACCCACATATGCACACACACATGAGCACTAGCACAACACAAATAGCCCTGCAGCCGGAAACAACTACAACACTACCATAAAAGCAAAATAAATTTTGCTCATACAAGTACACAAACACACTTGAAAACTTGAATAATTCATGAATTCCAGCTCCTTGAGCCGAATTTTCAAGCGTAGATCTTGCAAAAGCGTTGAAACGAAATAACAAGATTTTCTGCTCGAGCTTCTAACCTGTTTAAAATGCTGTCGCTAACGGAATTTTAACAACGCGCATCGAAAATGTTGCCTAACTAAAAGGCGCATAAAAGTAAGTAGGCAGAAAAAGAAATAAAGAAAAAACTTCGCAGGAAAAAAAAAACAAGCCCTACAAGAGTGTGCAAAAGTATGTTTGTGTTTGTGTAGAGAGACAATTTTGAAGCTGTCAGTACGAACAGCGTTAAAATTGAACAAGAAGCGGCAGAAAAAAAAAATTAAAGCGAAAAAGTTGAAAAATTTTATTTCGCACCCCGTTTTATTTTTCAGTTACCCTTAAGTGGCAGATATATGACAAGTGCGCGAAAACGCAACAAATCATAATTTTATACGTTTCAAATGACAATCCGTAAAAGTATGCTACGTTTATTTTTTCTTTGAATTTAATTATGAGTGGCAATCGTTTGTACGCACTCTATTTTTAAGCCCAGTTTTCTCAGGCATAATTTTAGGCACATTGAAGCCTGCTGAAGTTCAAATAAGTTTTGATTTTTCTTTTGAATTTTTCAATAATATGGTGTGGGGCGAAAAAGGAATGAAACCAAATAAGTTTTGTTACAACAAAATTTAAAGACAATCATTGCCACTTCATTTAGAAGCTCAGGGCAAATATTTAATTTTGCTACAGTTTCCTTCAAGCGTTTCAAAATTGCCATTATCAGCCCTCATTTAAATGATTCACATTTTTTCCAAAGTTTTGCTTAAAATAACAAAAGCAAAACAAAAGCAACTTGAACTTTACACTTGAACAACTTTTTTTGACCTCGAAACATTATCGTCGTTATTGTTCATTTACGGCTTCATCGTCCACTTTCGTGAAGAGTGCTTGCTGATGCTGTTCAACCTAGGGCCAAATCCTTTTAACAAATTTCATTAAATCCTTATTCAGATATGCAAATTTTCTACACCTTCTACGATTACAACAAAAACAGGAGTAACTTGAAAATATTGAAATTTCTTTTTATGTCTTCAACAGGGATTCCAATCCCAAAATGCTGAAATTCCAAAATTAGAAAAAAATAAAAAACGAGTACTTGCGTAAACAGCGGGTGGCACACTTAGCAACTTAGTCGTTTTTTCGCATATAGATAGCGACTTGGCGAATAAGACGCACTTATTTTAAAAAGCTATAAAAATACTCTGTATCAGATGTCGATTTGCAATGAATTTGATATATTTTGCTAAAGTCATCGATATCAGCCTCAATTGTAGGCATAAAAATAAAAAGTAGCAACTCGAATACTCGCCAAGTAATATATTGTGAAATACGAAAGATTCCTCTCCGGATTCCTTGAATATAAACCTAACATTAAATCATGTTAGTACACATTGGTAAATTGTTCCATTTTTTTTTTTTGTACAAATTCAAAATACATATCAAAAATCTTGAGCCATGGTCACGCCCAAAATTGTACAGTAAAGTCTACAGTAGAAACGTTGAAAGTTCAAAACAACTTAGGTTTGTAAAATTTATTATTTGATTGAAAACTCTTAAAATAGTTCAGAAAACATTAGGTAGAAAAAAGGCTGTGACCACGCCCACCCATTTTGAATCAAAGCATTCATCCGATTTTGAAGCTTGTGACGAAATCATTATTTTCTAGTCATCAGTTGTAAATCTTCAAGAAATTTGAAAAGCGTGGTTAGAAAACCAGTGGCGTAGCGTGAGATTCAGTAGCCTGGGGCGCACGCCAAATTTGCCACTTTTTTTCCGGTATTTAAGTTAAAAAGGCTGCAAAATTTACAGAAATTTTAGAAAACTTAATATGTTTAGGATTTTGAAGCGCTGTGCTTGAAGCCGAGGTCGGAATTCTTCTGATGGCTACGATTTTTGAGCCAACCCTACCTAAAAGTGCAAAAATTTAAGATTTTTGAGATATTTCAGGTTATGCCATATTGAAAAGTTTTTTTTTTTTTTTTTTGTAAAACTAATAATGGGGTCCAAGGTAACTGCGTGTGCTCTTCAAAAAACATTTGAATTTGTTTGTATATCATTTTCATCTTTGAGAAATTGTATGTTGAAATAAGTAAATCGACTCATTTCTTGATTTCATGAAAAATGAAAGACATTAGGAAGTGAATTGTAACGAAAGTAAAGAATAAAAAATGCTCAGAAAAAAAAGGAAAATTTATAAGCTAAACAAAAGGGTTCAAGGGTACCTTTTTTGTAAACATTTTTTTTTACTTTTTAATTCTATGAATTAAGAAAGTGATTCAAAATTCAACATTGTACTTAACTAATGTTGCCTATGACTTAAACGACACCAAACAGGATTTTCAAATAAAAAAAAAGTGCTGCTTAGTAAATTTCATATTAAAAAACCTTTTAAAACTTTCAAGGCACCAACAATTGCATATCTTTCTCAATATTTTTCCCATGAATTTCTCTGAAAATTCTTATTTTATAAGTAAACAATTTATCATATCACTTTATCTATAGACAGCAAAATAGAAAAAAAATTTTCCTTACGATATATGAGACATGCTGGCATTTAAGCACTTCAACTAACAAATAGTCGCAGTATTAGCACCCCTAGTCTCCTGTGCTACACGGCATATTTGAAATTTAAAATAAAATCAACGTAAGTAAAATAAACCCCTTCCCCTAAGCGAACGAGTCTTTGACTTTACTGATAACGACGACTTCAAATGCTGTATTGCTGGTGCTGGTGCTGGTGCTCCTTGGCATCGCCTTTAATGTTTGTCACTTAATTAAGGTCAAGTCTTTGGTTTGCTATGCAGCGGCAGCAGGAAGAATTACAAAAACAACAGTCTGTTGAAATAGTGGCATACTTTTAGATGGCTATTTGTTAAAATTTAATGAAGTGTTTTATTTGTTAAATTTAATGGATAATTAATTTTCAATTAAAATTCCTTTTGTTTCCTGTATTTTCTGTATCGTCTTTATTCCGATGAACAAAATTAAATGTAACCGAGTACATACATATCTACACACATACGCACATAGTTCTGTTTCTGTAAGTAGTTAGTGTAGGACTTTGTACGTTACAGCCGAAAGCTATGCTCAATAAAATGACAATATTTTGATTTTGATTACTTAATTTATTTTTACAACTTTTTGCATAGCTTACTGTTTTAATTACGGTCTTAATTTTGATTTCAAAAACTGTGGTTGGAAGAGAGGGCAATTGGAAATATTTTTAACAAACAGAAAAATTACTTTTTGGGATTTTTACAAAAAATTGTAAGCGTTATTTTAATCGATTAAATTAATTGTTATAAAATTCAATACGGGTAGCTTGCTTTATATAAGCTAGCTCTTAACTAAAATTGAGTGAAAAAGCACCAGTGGGTGTGGCACATCTCGTACAAAAAATAAACTACATATTGTGAACTGTACGAATAATCTTAATGAAATTCGCATGTTCACATGTTGATTACTATCAATATTTACTGCATCAAGATAAGATGGGATTGCACTAGTAGGCGTGGAAACTCCCATACACATATAAAATTTTAAACGATATTTTAAGTGAATTATAGCAACATTTTTTCTGTTAAGTATCTCCATACTAAAAGTATCTAAAAAAACAGCGGTCTGAATGGCATCTCTCATAAGCAAAATGTTTTAAATGTCATACTTAGAATAGCATGGAAGCGTTCATATTAAAATTTATTACGAGGATGACAGTTGCTATAAACTTTTATAATTATTAAAATTCGACGGAATTGTAGCTGTGGGGGTAGTTACATATTTCGTGAACTATACGAGCAATGCGGTATGATGATGTCAAAACTATTATTATTAAATTAAACATGAATATTTAACTTCCTATTAGATATATTGGCATTTCCACAGTTTAAAAACGTTTAAAAACGTGACCGGCTAAAATGACAATATTTGTAGAAATGCACATTAATGCATTAAAAATGTAGATAATTTCGCCACGTTTTATACAAATATCAAATTTAAAATATTTGTAAAAATGGGAATGATAATATAAGTTTTCATAAAGCTATTGTGGCTAGGGTCACCAAGTGGCTAAGCCCGGAATAGAAAATTCTGAAAAAGCCGAAGGTCATATAGTTGAAGTATCTCACACACAAAAATTAAATTTTATAATATTGGTTACTTAATCAATTTTTAACAAGGAAACATTAAAGGTCATCAACCTATTTAAAAAAAAATTAACTTTTTACCAAATAGTAAGGAAAAATTATTTAATTTTGGGAAGGCCGAAAATTCGTTCTGTTCAATTTGGCAACCCTGATTATATTGGCTACAATAAGCTTTCACTAGAACAAAAATATTCCATTCGGAACCAGTAGGTTTGGTGCGTTTTATTCAAACCCATAATTTTTTCAAGTCATATCTATTAGCGAAATGAGTTTAGTAATTATAATATTTGTATAAAGACCTTGGATCAAAAGTCAGTGGGAGTAAGTAGGCGTGAACCTTTTCATGAGTTAGTTTTTTTAATATAAATTTTTATCATACACTTATTGCAAAAACCGAACATTTGACTAAGGATTGAAGGCGCAACGACTCGGGGGGTGCCAAAGTGGTCAACGGTATTCATTATGAAATTTAAATAATATTGAATTGAAAAGCGGTATTATTCAGAACTGGTAAGTTTTATCAATTGAAAATTTTTTTCAAGTCAAGGAGCGCCAAGTTTTCAAGATACGCCACTGTTTATGGTATGTATATGTCAAGAGGTATTTTAAAATATATTTAAACTGGTGTTGTGTCTTCATTAAGATATTTTTATAGAAGGAAGGAAAAAATAAAGAAATTCAAAGCAACACCAATTGAAATAATAAAGGCTAAAGAGCTTTCTATGGTAACAAAACAGTTTTTACAGAATTTTTTTAAATATGAATGCATTTTTAAAATAAGTATTTTTCATATTTAAAAATTTTAGATTTTGAGCCACAATATATGTATGTACATACATTAGACCGGGTCGAAATTTAGATTCACCCCGACACCGACTCAAAAGTTAGAAAGACCCTTAACAACGATATCTGCGTCATTTTTTTTTTTTCGTTCCGATAAAAACTACATTTTTTATATGGAAAAATCGAATTTCGGGACAAAATATTTTCTATAACAGAAAAAAAAAAATTATTTTTTAACGTACATTTAACGTACCATTCTGTGAAGAAATAAAATTAACGAGCAAAAAAAAAAAAAAACTTTTTTTTAGCCAAAAAGGACCTTCAGGAGAATCAAAAGTGCTCCATTAGTTTTTCTCGGAACGAAAATAAATGACGCAGAAATCGTTTTTAAGGGTCCTTTTAACTTCAAAGTCGGTGTCTGACTGACTTTATTTTGCTTCATACAAATCGATCCGGTCTAATGTATGTACATGGTTCACAGGAAAAACTATAATAACTTTCTCTAAGTCTTGTACTAAGGTATAACTATATAAATAGTACACTTTTGGAGCGAAATGGGAGAGATCAGATTTGTAAGCGTTACATTTTTGAATAACCCAGCATTTAAATTTAAAGAAAAACTTCAAGAACGCCGGTTACTTTCTTCCACTGGTAACTTTCGTATTCTAATTTCACGAATCCCTATCCCTATATATTTTTGCAAGTCTTTAATAAAACTTCTGTATTTAATGAATTTACGTTTTAAGAACCACTTTAGCGACATTTGCTAAGCAATTAAACCCATTTGACACTATTTTTTGAATCTGATATTTTTTCGTGTAATCTAAGCCCTTTTTTTTTTATATAAGTTATTTTATTTACTATCAATTTCTTAACATAATAATAGTGTGTTCAGTTGGCTGTTAAATTCGATCCAACTCATTTTATATGGTCGTAAGAATCTGAAGATTTCTTTATAGTTATGTATAAGTTTTGAGCAATTCACCATCACTTAAAGTTTTAAAATGGATCGAAATGTTTTCTATTTCGTATGAAATAATTATTAAAGAAGTTTGAAAGTTTCACCACGTGATTTAAAACATTTTGCATGCTCCTAAGTAGCAGAAATGTTGTCTAAAAAAAGACGAAACCACTTTCTATCAATCTGTTAAGGTTGTTCAACAGCTATTATAGACATGATTTCAGCTGCTAACTTTAAGTTCAGATGTGAAAATGTTGGCTTAGTTATATTTCCTGTGAACATTTTTCATCGATTTAACTCAAATTATATCAAATTGTTATTTAAGCATTCTTAATCCACGAGAAATTTTTTTTCGGTTTCTTTTTCAATAGAGCAAATCCATCATCTAAAAGTATTAAGGCTGTTAACAAAGTGCCAGCACTTTGCCATCAGCACCATTATCATCATCGCCATCATCAACACAAATCACGTGCCTCACGTTGATCGCATCAAATAAATTCCATTGCAAAGCATAAGTTGGCATTGATGCTCTTGTGTTGCCAATACGAATTCATTGAGCCCAACAACATTAAGCCACCGGCAGCACAAAAGTACGATGGTAACAAATCTAAAATCACGATTTTACAATTTCCGTTCGAAAGAAGAAGCATAGTATATAACAACAACGAAAAAGGAAAGAAAACTTGTTGCAATACACCGGCCAGCAACTTTGAAATGAATCCAACTTCTAAGGGCAATTCGCACACAATCCTTACAATGCTTGCAGAGAGCAAGAAATAAAAAGAAAGACCCATATTATGGGATTTCATGGAATGTGCAATGGATACCATCATTACTGGATGGCCAAGTGCAAGTTCATTGCATAAAATCAATTCTCTAACACATAGTGCACAAAATACCACTTCAGGGCTTATTGACGAGCAGTGTTGTTTGCTGTCTACGTTTTCAGCATTAAATTGTCTTTAAAGAACTTTACAAGTACATGCATACAAAATATACATATACATACTTATATATACCCAGACATGTATATAACTAATTACAATTAGTTTGAGTCAAGAGCACGTTCAGATTCGAAACTTCGTGCTTCAGGTAAATCCATCAAATCGCGATTAAGTGAGCAACTGTGTTATCCCCAAGGACTCGTCTCGTCTGCCAAAAAACCTACAGACATTTTCATTATATTTTACATCCTTGCGTTTAATTCTCGCCACCTCGTCTAGGGAGCAAGTACGAAATTGTTAATAAAATTTTTTTCAATAGCTATTTGCAACTTTCAAGCACATCAAAATTGAAATTTTCACTTTATTGCAAATGCTATCGTGATTATGTGCCAAACACATTCACGCTATTTGGTCAAAGGTCACGTACACCATGATACTCGCTTTTGATTAGCATAATATGTGAGAGTTTCACGTGTGTGTTCTGGATTTCAATCTTTTTTTTTATTATATGCTGAAGTCTTAATTAGGTTTTGAATATCACTTTTTGTACAATTAAACTCAATATAAGGAAATTACATTTAAAAAACAGTTTTATGATGAGATATGTAAAATAATCGAGTAAAATTAAATAGAATTTTTAAACTTTAAGTAATTTTTCTCATGCAAAACTCTTTCACCTTAAAATAAAAGCACATAAAGTGTAACACTTTAAAATTATTAAAGCTCAAATATGGCATGTAAGGACAAGAGTTATTTCATTTAGGATGATTTTTATAGAGTGATAAGACTTGAAATAAAATACACATAGATTCCGATTTAATTCAAATTTTTCTTATTTAATATTTTACTTTATGACATTTGCTGTTTGGAAAAAAAATATTTATAGTCCGGGAGGAAACGTTTCATTTTTTATGGTCTTTCATACCGCTTCATTTTTTTTTTTTAATTTATGGTTTAAATATGGCTAGTAATCGAAATAAATGTAATCGCCAGAATCGTTGCGGGGATGGTTGTAAGAGGTCGAAAAAACGAAAAATAAGCCTCAAGTAGAAAATTATAGAAAATTAAGACCAATGTTGTAAAGAAGATGAAACCACATCGATTTCATGCCCGAATTTTTGTATAAAATAACTTAAGCCTACCTTTCACAGTTTAAAAATTAATAATAAACATCGCCATTTTCGAAAAAAATACGTTTATTATTGAAAATTTTATTCTGAAAACCACATTTTTTTTTGTACAAAACAACTATTTTTGTTCAAAATTACAATATTTATTGGAAATTTTAAAACGGTGAAAGGTGGTTCAAATCTTGTCCCATGAAAATATTTTTTTTAAGATGCCAGGAAAGCTTAACTCTTTTCCTTTGAAATGATATATCGGTTTTTTAAAATGTTTGCAATGTTTTTGTCGAAAAACGAAAAAAACTTATTTGAACTATTCTTTCGAAAACTATGTATTTGTGGACAACAATGATCCAAAGTAATTGGTGTTTCTGTTACAAGGTCACGAAAATCGTCAAAATTTGTATTTATGACTTTTTTCCAAGATCGGATGTGATAAAAAAATCTAAGTTTCGGAATTCAACGTAAAAAACTATGTGGGACGTTATAAAAAATTAAGTTATATAAATAAATAAATTTTTACTAATATCAATTTAATATTTCATAGTATTCAGACGAAAGCCGTATGTACACTAGTGTACAAAACAGTAGCAATAAATTGCAAGGACCGTAAATAATCGTTATTTACCATAATTAAAGTCAAAAAAATCACATGGAAGGAGAACACGAAATATGAGTTTGAGTATACAGATGAGTTTTTTCTGACGAGAAACGTCGATTTTTAATTTTGTGATTTTTGTTTTAAAAATCATAAATAATCGTAATTTTAGATTTGTATTTTTTCCGATCAAAAGTAATTCTTATTTTGGATTTCTATTTTTTTTTTTTTATCAAAAGTAATCGTTATATTGAATTTATATTTATTCGATCAAAAATAATCGTTATATTGGATTTATATTTTTTTCGATCAAAAATAATAGTTATTTTGGATTTAAATTTTTTTCGATCAATGATAATCGTAACCAGTGATCCCAAACTATTCAAAAAATCAAAGATTAGCATGAGCAAATATATCAAAAAATCATCGAAAAGTATTGGCCGGCCTGTGATAGGAAAAATTAAAATTCAAAATGTCGGATATTTTGGAACTAAAGATAAAAAATTCAAAATAAAAATTACTTTTAATCGAAAAAAAAAAATTAATTCCAAAAAACGTTTATTTTTGATCGAAGAAAATAGAAATCCAAAATAACGATTATTTTTGATCGAAAAAAATAGAAATCTAAAATAACGATTGTTTTTGATCGAAAAAAATAGAAATCCAATATAACGATTACTTTTGATCGAAAAAAATAGAAATATAAAATTACGATTATTTTGGATTTAACAGAATAGAAATTCAAAATAACGAATATTTTCGGTCCAAAAGAATAGAAATCTAGATTAACGATTACATATGATCGAAAAAATAGAAGTCTAATATAACGATTACTTTTTATGGAAAGGAATAGAAATCGAAAATAACGATTAATTCGGATCGAAAAAAATATAAATCCATTTATAACGACTACGCAGTGATTTCTATCATAAAATTCACTGACAAATTGCTTCTGAAACTTTTTTTTACTTGGTCCTCAATGAATCTAATACATAATGCATAAATATTTCTATATTTAGTTCAAGGTTCGGCAAAATTTGATTTTCCATAGCTCTATTGAGCATAAGTATATCACACACATTGTTTTTTGCCGACCCCTGATTTAGTGAGAACCAGAAAAAGCTTATGCTAGCACAAGAGCAAACTATTATATATAAAAAAACAACAAAAATCAACAACAGCAACAACAATTTTGCGATTAATGTTTTTCAAAACTATATTATTTAGTACGTCAACCAGTTTCCAGTGGCTTTAGTCAAAAGTAGTTTGACATTAGCGATATAAGGAGCCCAATATCTAATGACATGGTCAAAAATAACTGATTCTTTCAAATCTAAGAATATACAGGAGTTTTGAACAGCAAACTGCAGAATGATATTGCAATAACCCATGATATTAATCGATAAATAGTGTTTCGCCTCATAAAAAAATATAAAACTTATAATGACATATGAACTTTGCATATGGGAGTACAACCTCGAAAAACTTTTGGTAGACATGACTGACAAATTTGCTTGTTTGTATAAAAAAATCGATAAGCATTTAAATCTAAAGAAATCGTAAAAGAGTTCAACTTAAATATAGTACACCGGCATTTAACTGAAAACTTGCTAAGAAAATACAGACCAGCCAACAGAAATGTTTTTGCAATATTAGATTCATTGAAGAGCAAGTAAAAGAAACATTTACAGAAGTTCAAAGTTGCATAGGCAATTTTTTGCTATTATTTTGCACACTAGTGTCACCTCGAAAATATATATTTTTTATCTTCTAGGTTTATATATATGTAATTCAATGAAAAACCAAGTATGAAGATATGAGACGACACATTTTTTTTTTGAAACACCCCATTGTCAGTTTTTAATTTATAAGCAAATTTTGTGAAATTTTTCATTCAGTTTTTTTTAAATATTTTGATCATCCATTTTTAGCGACTTTCTGTTGCTACTTAGTTAAACATTTCCAACTTAAAATTTGGCTTTGTCCAAGTTAGAAAGATATGGATAAACTTCTCTGAGGCCGTGTTAGTATTGGTTGACATTTTCGTAATATTCTATCTGGCTAAGCACCAATAATTCACGACAAATTTTGAAACGAACATGCAACGTTCAAGTGAACTCAATTCATATACGCGTTCACTTCGAAGTACAAAATTTAAGTGAACATAAATATACATAGACATAAAATAATAATTCAGAAAGAGGAAAGTACTTAATGGCAATACAGAAAATAATCATGAAATGCAATCCAATCCATTCAACTTTAGTGAAAGCACTTTTTTCTTGAATGTTCGCAAATATGAAGGAAATCATCAAATGCAGCATGCAGTTACGCTGATGTAGTAGGTTATGCTTTCAAGTTTCTGGAAAATAAGGATATAAACCAGATATATTGATAATAGAAGTGGGTCGAAAAAACGTACGAGAGGACAAATTTACTGAATTTAATATTAATTTTGTGACGCAATTTGAAGAATTTTTGCGATTTATTAAAAAGCTTACCGCAGCTGGATAGCTGATATGGATTACTGTTTTTATTTTTTTTAATTTTAACAATCCTTCAAATAATTAAACATTATGAACTTACAGTCATTTTAGCAAAGACCAATATTGTAAATTTTACTTATTGATCAATGCTATTTTTTATTCAACAAACATGACAAAGATAACAAATGGAACAATTTAACCTGGTAATTGGTGACATATGTTTCGGCTATTACCACATAGCCTCATCAGACCAGTTTTTTGGTTAATGTTGTACATGGAGTCGATCCCCTGACCGTACATGCATTTCAATTGCATATCTGTCGACGGCCGCTCTAACAACTGAGCTACTGAGGAACTGACCTTGAACTGTACAAATTGCGTATATCCATTTATTATCTCTTGTCACTTTCTCGCTTGTTGTCACAGCTGCTAAGCCATTGGCTTAGAGACTTGCTATGATTTTATTTTTCGAAAATTGTGGTGTTGCCAGCCACATATTTTTTGAAATTGGCGTGTTCTTCCGTATGGTTTAAGAAAGTTGATTTTTGCGACTGGTTATTTTTATTATAATTAAACATTATGAACTTACAGTCATTTTAGCAAAGACCAATATTGTAAATTTTACTTATTGATCAATGCTATTTTTTATTCAACAAACATGACAAAGATAACAAATGGAACAATTTAACCTGGTAATTGGTGACATATGTTTCGGCTATTACCACATAGCCTCATCAGACCAGTTTTTTGGTTAATGTTGTACATGGAGTCGATCCCCTGACCGTACATGCATTTCAATTGCATATCTGTCGACGGCCGCTCTAACAACTGAGCTACTGAGGAACTGACCTTGAACTGTACAAATTGCGTATATCCATTTATTATCTCTTGTCACTTTCTCGCTTGTTGTCACAGCTGCTAAGCCATTAGCCCAGTTCACATTATCACACATGCTGTCCAACATGGTGTGACAACATCAATGTTCGATAATGTGAACTGTAGGATGGACCGCTTGACACACATGTTGGATGGACTTCAAAAAATTTTGATTTCTCTGCTGGGTTGTCCAACCGTACAACTAGTGTGAACGCTGGCTGTCGAGCCTAGTGCAAATTTTTCATTTCAAATAAAATTTCATGGAGTGAACTTCAATGGCGGCCATTAATAATAATCAGTTTTGGCAAGATTTTTTTGAACTTCAATAAATTTTTTCAGAAACTTGGAAAATAAAAAGGGAAATGTAAAAAAAACCGAAATGCATTAAATAAGGCATGTGTAGTGCTTTTAGTAAAATTGAAGGAAATCGAGCCAAATGCTACGGATGATGTGCTAAAAATAGAGACTAACTCTATACAATTGTTACCATAGAGAACAATTACAATGTTTTCTGTTCAGAGGTTAAAGCAGAGCTAAAATTTAGTGATGTGTGCGCCTCAAAATTTTTCTGCAAATGATGTGTGACAAGCATGTGTGATGATGTGAACGCATAACGATATTTACAGTTATTCGTGTTGTCGAGCCATGTTGGACAGCATGTGTGATAATGTGAACTGGGCTATTGGCTTAGAGACTTGCTATGATTTTATTTTTCGAAAATTGTGGTGTTGCCAGCCACATATTTTTTGAAATTGGCGTGTTCTTCCGTATGGTTTAAGAAAGTTGATTTTTGCGACTGGTTATTTTTATTATAATTAAACATTATGAACTTACAGTCATTTTAGCAAAGACCAATATTGTAAATTTTACTTATTGATCAATGCTATTTTTTATTCAACAAACATGACAAAGATAACAAATGGAACAATTTAACCTGGTAATTGGTGACATATGTTTCGGCTATTACCACATAGCCTCATCAGACCAGTTTTTTGGTTAATGTTGTACATGGAGTCGATCCCCTGACCGTACATGCATTTCAATTGCATATCTGTCGACGGCCGCTCTAACAACTGAGCTACTGAGGAACTGACCTTGAACTGTACAAATTGCGTATATCCATTTATTATCTCTTGTCACTTTCTCGCTTGTTGTCACAGCTGCAAGACCAACTGGTCTGATGAGGCTATGTGGTAATAGCCGAAACATATGTCACCAATTACCAGGTTAAATTGTTCCATTTGTTATCTTTGTCATGTTTGTTGAATAAAAAATAGCATTGATCAATAAGTAAAATTTACAATATTGGTCTTTGCTAAAATGACTGTAAGTTCATAATGTTTAATTATAATAAAAATAACCAGTCGCAAAAATCAACTTTCTTAATCCTTCAAATATTTTGAAATTCCTTTTTTCACCCATAGAACGAAGAAAACGGGCGGAAGCACTTGTACATGATATTGAAGCAACTTATGAATATATCATCAAATTGTCCCTTGCTACAAGGATTCAATTTATTTTTCTATTTGCTATTGAAAAGTTTTTTCTCTTACACCTAATCCTTTCTACGCTCTACATGCTACTCATTTTTTTCTACCTATTTCTCATTTTTTGTTTTTTTTACACAACTTTTCGCTCTAAAGGATAATTTGCTGCAAAATTTATAGCATTTTTATTGAATATTCCCTCACATATTGAATGTCTGCTTTGATAAAGAAAGGGATACGTCAAATACACACGTACACTAATAACCCATACGCAAGCAAATACGCACATGCACTGAAGTATGTGTATGTAGATGTACTCGTATATGTATTGGCTTTTCAAAAGTGTGCTCGTATATAAAATAAGTTGGCAACCACATTACGTAGTTTGGAAAATGCGGAAAATTGAATAATGCACTGGTTGTAGTGAGAAGTAATTTTCCTCACTTTATTAAGAACTCAACGTGTGTGGGTGGTTGTATGTGTGAATGCGTCCACGTTTGTATGTATATGTTTGAAAACTATTGTGTATGAAAAAAAGTTATTGGACAGTGTCCACAAGCAACCAATGAAGTCTGACCAACTTCAAATTAAAAAGACCTCAACCTCAGCGAGCCAGCGGGTAATGCGTTGCATAGTACAACTCTCAGTTGAATGAGAAGACAAAAACGGAAAAGAGCAAAAACGCTCTTGTTCATTGAGGAAAACTCTGCAGTCTGCGGAAATTGAAAAAGTCTGTGAAAGTACCAACGTCGTTGCTACTTTGACTGGTATCAATGTGAATCTGTCAGGAGGAAACTATCGAGCATCGACATTGACAACAAAGAAAAATTGTAGATATGCAAACAAACAAAAAAAAAAACATCTATGGAAATAATTTGATTACATAAATAAAATATCCAAGGGCTAAATTGGTATGGTTTAAATATTGCACTGAGAAAACGATTAACTGGGAGTCAGCTAGTTCAAGGCCGCAAGTAAATGTTTTAAAGTCAAGTTAAAATCTTGTCATTTTAACTGGGCTTCGAGTCAAAAAAATCGACGAAGAAATGGTCCAGTATTTTTTTTTTTAAATTTGGTCACAGAGTACATAATATTGCGTTTCTTTCAACGAAAAAAAATGAAGATCCATAAAAAATTCAATCACAAAGTATTTTTTAAATATTGTACTTAATTATTCGATTGAAATATCTAAAATTTGGCAGGAAAAATTTTTCGATTTATTACTCAAAAAATATGATTTTTTTTTTAAGAAAGCTAATGACCTGTGACCAAATTTTTAAAAAAATACCGGACAATTTCTTCGTGTTTTAAGTAATCGATTTTTATACAAAACTGGCCATCGATTATTTAAAAACTGTTTTAATTAAGAATATGAATAAGTGATATAGAAGGATACTAATTAAACTTTTAATTAATTTTTCGAGTTTTCAATATGTCACAAATTACCCCAGTATAAGAATTTAAATAAAATACAATGTATTATTTTCTTAAAAATAGCCATATCTCGGTCAAAAAACGTCAAGTCAAATTTTTAACATTCAGTTTATGAGATAATAAAATTTTCTTTAAAATGATAAAAGAAAATATTGATCCCTACAATTTTAAACCCCGATAAGGGTTTTATGAAAAATTTTTTTTATTTTTAATTTTTAAGTCAAAAACTTAACCGAAATATCAAATTTCATAAAAAAATTATGGAATCTTAAAATTTAAGCAAAAAAAAACTATTTTAATATCTTGAAGATTAGTCCAATGTCAAACTTTTAAAAATCGCCTCTACCTTGGGCACTCCTTTTCAAGGAGTGCTTAATAATTTTTTGAAGAAAACTGGGAAAAATTTTGCTGTATCTCCCAATCTAAAAATTACGCTTTAGAGCTTCGAAAATTACCTTTTTATTGATTAAAATTGTAAAGATTTATTTATCCTAATAATAGTTTAAGCACTTCGCACGTATTTTTAGTTATTTTTTTTTTTTTTTTCATATTTAAATTACTCCCTGAACATCTTTATTCTATATTCTCTCTTCAAAAGTAACAAAAATAAAGCAATTGAAAGAGAATTTGTTCTTTGAACATCGAAACAAAAGCTACCAGTGAGAAGAAAAAAAACAATAACAACACAGAACTTAAGAAACACCATAATCATCAGCAACGAAAAAAAAAACGAACATTTTTTTGTGAAGTTTTGCAAAAAACTTTAGCCTAAAAAAAGGATATTTAACATTAAAAAATAAAAAAAAAATATGCAATAATCTTTTTATGCACAAATGCGTTGTTTTAAAAGAGAAATTATTAAAATCGGTTAAGTATATTTTACGCCAAAGCGTTACAAATCATTTAATATATGTAAATATAGCATGTGACTTAAGATTCTTAACGCTGTAAGCTTTAAAAAACTTAAAGTTTTTAAAATAAACTGTGTACTTATTTTTCGGATCATCCTGTAAAGATATTAGATAAAAACCCATAGTTTGCTTAACGATTTTTATAGCTAAAGAAATATTGCTCCGTGCACCGTGACTCACATCTATGTAAAATATTTTGAAACGTTAAGTTTAAAAACTACACAACCCAATTTAAAATTCTTGTAAGCAATTTGCACCACTTTAAGCGGATGTTGCACACGTTGAATGATTCACAAAAGTAGTTTTTCACACCTACACCAAGCCATTTTAACTTTGGGTTACTTTCATGTTCTTCTTCTCTTTCTGCTAAGTGTTCATAAAACTTTAATAACATTTTGGAGTACACTACCAAAGTAGCTGTTTATTAATTTTTGCTACCTGTTCCCATTTTTATGCCACTCACAGCGTACTCTTTCCATGAACTTCGACTTAAATTCATAGTAAATTTAGTTTTAAAATTTGTAATTTTTTTCTTAAATTTTTCATTTTGGTAGATCTTTAAAAGATTTATCGTACATGGTGCTGACAATGACAGATTTTTGCAAACACAAAACTTAGTGTTGTAAAGAAATAAAAATAAAAAAAAATTAAATATATAGCTACATTACTAAATACTTCACTGCAAATTCTCGAAAAAGTGGAATGTTAACTCAAAAAATATCTTTTCAAAAAGTACTTTTTGCTGTTGCTACTTTTCTTTGCTTTTTTTTTTTTTTTTTTTTTTAAACTTCCTTTACATGAGTGCTTTTGGCAACCTTTTAAAAATATTTCCGCCCCTTTAAACCCTTTTAGTCAAGGCTGTCGTTGTTGTGAGTTACCATAAGTTGTTGAGTATGTTGCCGTGGCAGACTCACAAAAATTTTCACAAATCACTCTGACAATTTTTGTTTAATTTTTTTTTTAGTGCAAAAATGTTTGCATTTATTTTTGCTGGGTGCAGCAACTATGAAAATATAAAAAAAAAAACAAAAACAAAATAAAAGAAAAGAAAGAAAAAAAAATCACCCATTCAACAAAGTTAAACCGGATGTTTGGGGCTTTTCAACAGAAATATTTGCCAAAGTGGTTTCACACTTTTGCACTGAAGTGTTCGCATTGAGAAGCTCAATTTAGTACTTGTGGTGCAATCTGAGCACTTTTCAATGTGTTGGCAAATGCCAGGTAGGTGGGGAATGTGGAGTGATATGTCAATATAAAAAGTAGTGTTAGTGACACTTCCAAGTAGTTTTTCAAATTTGCAGTTTGACATTTGGAATACTTTGATTGCAACAGAAATATTGTGTACGTTTAACGATTTCAAAAAATCGTTATGGTTTCACTTTGCACCAACGATTAAGTTATAGGTTTTATCAATTAATAGAAAGCTTAAAGGTGAAACAGTTTAAAGCATAGGTGGGCAAAATTTGGTAAGCAGAAGCTACTTACAACATAAGCAATATTTATTGCTTTAGTTAGTTTTCTTAAGAAAAATTACGTTTTTGTTGTTAAGAGCTAAAATTGACACATTTTTCCTACTTTGCCCACCTATGGTTTAAAGTCAAACGTCGCACATTGATTAACTAGAAGACATACGTTTGTGTCGTCCGTAAAAACACGTACAAAAACCGATATAATCTTCGGAAGTTGTCTAAATATTAATATAATTACACAGGCCGACAAAATTTAACCAACATTCAGACCCAGAAACCAGACTATATATTTCCGTAGGTTTTCGATGCGCTGATTCCGAATCTGGTCGCAGAATTGCTCCATCACGTCAGGTTTTCGAGATATCCTAACCTAAAAGTGCAAAAAACACTGTTTTTGCTCATTTTTGAGGTTATATAGCACCGTGAGTTTTCTATTTTTCAAAAAACTATGTATAGGATCTTAAACTACAGTTCTTCTTCTTTGAAATGCCCTTGAGCTTTCTGAAATATCTTTCTTTATCGTCCAGTTATCGCATTTTGAAATTTTCAAATTTTTTGACACACAAATGTTCCTAATGAGCTTGCAGGTACAGGCAAAATCACAAATATGAAAATTTCAAAATGCGATAGATCGGCAAAAAAGAAAGATATTTCAGAAAATTCAACGACATTGGAAAGAAGAAGAACAGCTCTTTAAGATCACACATATAGTTTTTTAAAAAAGAGAAAATTCACGGTGCTACATAACCTCAAAAATGGGCAAAAACAATGTTTTTTGCACTTTTAGGTTAGGATATCTCGAAAACCTGACGTGATGGAGCAATTCTGCGACCAGATTCGGAATCAGCGCATCGAAAACCTACGGAAATATATAGTCCAGTTTCTGGGTATAATTTTTGTCGGCCTGTGTTATTAATCATCACACAAGGCTAGTCAGTGTGCATGAACTATAATTTTGCTTAGTCTGTCATTAAGTCACTGATTAAAGTTAGACGCCTGCTAGTTATTCATTAAAACTGCCAATATTATGTGCTTCTAAACGTATTGATGATGCAGAAATCCCGTCATTTACATTTTTTCCCGCATCCTCTTCTTCTTACAGTGCGACCTAAGCAATTGCATTTCCGTGATTTATCTGCCGAAACTTGCTCATACATATGATAAAATTATAAAGGTTAATGCAAGTTGTCAAACTTATGTAATGCAACACTGAGAAAGCAAAGGAAAACTTTCTCAACTATCAATATCATAACCAAGCAAATCAAAAAATGAATATTGTGAAGCAATTTAATCGATTTTAGTTTTGCTTGAACTACTGATTTTGACATCTAGAAATTTAAAATATTAAATAAAAGTTTTGGCATTATTGCAGCGCCTTTCAAATTTTAAATTTTGACATGCGTAGATTCCAGAGCAAATGACATTGAAGCAATGCATTTTTTCGTTGTTTTATTGTTGTTCAACATTTTTGTTTAAACTTGAATAACTCCGAAACTAATAGACCGATTTGAATGAGGAAAACTTTTAGGTTTTAAAAACTGCCACCAGATGGCGTTATAAGCAGTTTGAATAGTTTTATTTACTTCAAATAAAAACTTGCCAGCTCGAAATTCATTGTAGCCATATGGTGTAGTGAACTTTTTTGCTTAAAATTTGACGAATTTTCAGAAAAATAGAGTTTCAGGAACACTTCAAAATTTAATCCACCTTACAAAATATTTATACAGGATGTATCGTAATTTGTCTGATAATATGCGACCGCCCTGGGCGCAACTGTGCAAACTATATGGTTTGATGACTTGTTAAATAAATTAATTTTGTAATGGTGTAACAATTATTATGTTGCAGGTCAAGCTCTACGTTTCCAAAGGTACAGTTTTTTAACATACTGGCAAAATTAAGGTTTAGTAATATATTTTCAAATGCTTACATACTGAATGATAAACAACGTCGTACTAAACTGAGGATTAACTGAAATTTTGTATGTAAACGTAAGCACGGAGTGCTAACAATTTTTCAGCTTCAAAGCTCAAAGAGCCATACACCAACACACCTTGGACCAAACTTGGAAAGCCAAGCATGGCCTGAGCTTAGGCCTGTGCTAACAAGACAATCGTGAGCTAGCCACTGCTATAACAAGCCTCAGCCCAGTGCTGTCACTTAGAAAAGAGTTTCTGTAGCAGAATCGCGTAGCAAAAGGGTGAGCAGTTTAGCAAAAGTCATTATTTACGAAAACTCTTTGTATTGTAGATAATTCACAGCTATTGTTTTTTTTTTTTTTGAGGAATAACTCAGTAAACCATATGAGCATTTTAAGTCTTTTTTTCAAAAACTTTCATCCTCATAAAGAGTTTATTTAAGGACTATAAACGATCTCAAAATGTTCAGCAGTGAGCCTTAAACTAGACCATTAATCTTTTTACCACTTCAACAGGATAAAAATTTACCCTGTTCTGATACAGTCAAAGCTTTTTCAGTGTTTATATAATCTTTAAGTTTTCCTAGCTAAGGATTTTGTAACATATTAATAAAATATTAGCACTGTTATGAGTTTGCTAATGTAAATAAAATTCGATAGACTTTTTTTTGTGTCCCATTCATATTGCACATTTTATTGGATTACTCATGCAAAATGTATACATTTTTCAACCATTTGAATTAACCGATAACCATTATAAAGTATTTTAAGACAAAAGCTCAGATATAACTCACAAAACAATCATTTTCCATTTCGCCCCGCATGGTTCACATATGTACCATATTCTATTATTAGCCGTGGCGAAAGGGTTAGTGAGCTAACTCAGAAAAATAAATTAGAGTAAAGAACGAACATCAGCATCTTAGCAAAATCGCTACATTATTAATAGAGCTAAGCTACTACAACAATTAGTCTTCTTAGTTATTTAGCTTGAAGCTTTAAACCAAGTAAGAAACTTATTAAACAGCAAAATGGCAGCACTTTCTAGGTCCTTTGTCAGTCTGAACTTTCACCTACAAGAAATGAAGCATTTTTCAAGCTAAAGATGAGAAAAATAAATTAAATAAAAATTCATAAAATGCAGATTTTCTCTTTTTTACCATAATTCAGAAAATATTTTTTATGATGATCGTTAAATAAAATTTTAAGAAATATTTCATTCAATTATTTCAGGACTGTAAACTTTTTCTTCTAATTTTTGAATTTTTACGTGAAACTTTTACTGCCACAAATTTTTCAA
The DNA here is from genome assembly GCA_949775025.1 of Tricholauxania praeusta. Lineage (NCBI taxonomy): Eukaryota > Metazoa > Arthropoda > Insecta > Diptera > Lauxaniidae > Tricholauxania > Tricholauxania praeusta. The sequence continues at coordinate 34,209,118 of OX459031.1, read as the reverse complement.
TTGACTACGGCAATAACTGTCAGCTAGCATTGGTACTGAAAAACACTAATGGCAACAGCAGAAGTAACGCAGGACAATGATGAATTGTACGTAAAAAACGAAAGAAGGACGAAATAAACGAATAAATGGAAATAAATAAATCATTACCATAAATAAAATCACAGCAATTTGCAAGGTGCTGCAGCAGCAACAAAAACAGCAAAATAATTGCAGATGTTTGGCTGTAAAGTGACAATTTTCGACGCTTTTTGGATGTTCGTGCTTATATCACTTTTTACTTGCTATCACCCATTATTGACCCTCCTCACTCTGCTCACCCCCTAACAAAAACAATTTTATTCATTTCGGTTCATTTCAAATTACTTACAATTGAAAATGACTGCGATATCGACGACGACGACGACATTTCTGATTCGGCATCCATGCCCATGTTTGCTGCTGCTGTCATTTTGTTGTTGTCATTTTTGTTGTTGTTGCTGGTGTCACTATACTCATTGTCAGTAGGACTTTTTACGAGATGATTATCAGCGATATTCAGCGTTTGCGCTGTTGCTGTCGTTTCCTGCCACTGTTGTTGTTGGTTTCTCGTTATTGTTGTTGCAGTTGTTGTTGCTGCTGTTGCTGTTAATGCTACTAACGGTGCTGGCATTTTAGGTTTCTTTGTTGGTGGCTCCGGCAGTATGTCGCTGTCAAGTTCTGTCTGTTGTTGTTCGAAATTTACCTCGTCCTCTTTGCGCTCAATACCAGCAGCAGCAGCATTTTGTTGTTGCTTGTGAGGTGTCTGCTGGTAGTTGTAGGATTTTTCAGCTGGCAGCAATTTTTCCGGTTTTGTTGTTACATGCTTAATGTTGTCAGTAAACTGCAATTCATGTTGGTGTTGCTGCTGCTGCTCTTGCTGCCTTTTCAAATGTTGCTGATGATGTTGATGCTGATGATGTTGATGTTCTTCCGTTTTGTAGTCGTAGTAAAGCACCGATGGTAAATTCTCAGGGAAGTTAAGAATTTTATTGTTCGATGTGTGATGCTGCTGTTGTTCGTGGTGTTGCTGTTGTTGTTGTTGATGGTATTGGTGCTGTTGTTGCTGCTGTCGTAAGTGTTGCTCATATTCGTATTGCTGTCGTTGTTGATGGTATTTGGTTTTTTGTTTGCTATTTACATATTGTTTTTGTTGTTCTTGCTGTCTTTTTATATGTTGCTGCTGCTGTTGCTCTTGTTTTTGTTTCTGTCGCTTAATGTGCCATTCCTCATCTTCTTCTATTTGCTGTCGCTGTGGTTGTTGCAGTCGTTCAGTTTGCTGCTCCGCCGACTCCTCTTCTGTTGGTCTTTTTGTTGTTTTTAGTGTTGTCACTCGAAATCGCTTTGATTTTCCTGACTTCGTTGTCACTTGTCTGGGATTTGCATGCATTTCCGATTTGAATATTTTTCGTGGGATGCCTGTGAATGTAAAACGGAAATGCAAAAATGAAAATTACAATTTAAAGAGAAAAAAAACTAAGAGGATTTTGGTGTACTAAATTTAAGGCAAAGTTCTAGCTTGAAAAGTTTACTTCACAGAGCATTTTTTTAAGTCAGGGTAAGTAGAGTGTTTAAAGCTCTTGGTCAAAGGAAAAGAAAATTGTTTTTTCAAATCAGCTCGTTTTGATTTGTTGTCTTAAGTTGAAAGTTTTCAATTGAAAAATTTTCCGGAAAACAGTTTGGAACATTTGTATATCAAATAAATCGATAAATGCAAGACATGAGAAAAATAAAATATTTTGTTTGGAATGGAAATGCGTCTTTTTTTTAAAAAATTGTTTGCGGTTTTTTGATTTTTGACACTTAAAATTTAAATTTACATAACTTCGTAAAAAGGTTTTTCATTCATATCATGGGAAAAAAAAAATAATTTGATCAGCAAGCAATTCCACAAATTAAAATCAGTCGGATTTCAATTCAAAAAATGTTCATAACTGCTGAAAATATTTAAGAAGTCAAAATGTCTAACAAAAAAATCGACTTGAGTAGAATAATCTATATATGGGCCACCCCCTCTGCCCATTTCAGTTTTGACAAAAAAAATGTTCAAGCATATGAAAAAATCAGAAATTTTCTAAATTTCTTGATGCCGTCTAGTCTTTTTCGAAAAAATAGCTTTCTAACCTCAAAAAAAGTGTTTGAAAAGAAAGTGCTACTAAAAAATATACATAAATAGGGAATCTCTAAACGGTTGCACCACTTTTTCTCAGCCATAGCACAACGTAATCGCTCAATTTTTTTTTTGTTGGAAAGGTTGTAAGGAGAAGGGGGGACATGTATACTTTGTTTTTCAATAGTAGGCGGTGCCACTCCCCTAAAAAGGAAAAACATTTCCTTGGCTAAACTAATGGACCGATTTTGATGAAATTTTGTTTGAAAACGCTATCACGGGTGCCACTGCACCGATTTTGATGAAATGAAATCTGTAAGAGGCGTGGCACCGCCCACTAAAAAAAATATTTTAACTTAAGATCCAATCTATCTACATACCAAATTTCATCAAAATCGGTGCAGTGGCACCCGTGATAGCGTTTTTTCACATTTGAGGCGATGCCACGCCCCTTTTTAGAAATCAGAGTTTCAGATAATCTTTCTAAGGATTCAATCTATCAAACAAAATTTCATCAAAATCGGTCCATTAGTTTAGCCAAGGAAACGTTTTTCCTTTTTAGGGGAGTGGCACCGCCTACTATTGAAAAACAAAGTATACATGTCCCCCCTTCTCCTTACAACCTTTCCAACAAAAAAAAAATTGAGCGATTACGTTGTGCTATGGCTGAGAAAAAGTGGTGCAACCGTTTAGAGATTCCCTATTTAAATTTTCAAATTCTTTTTTTGAGGTTAGAAAGCTATTTTTTCGAAAAAGACTAGACGGCATCAAGAAATTGAGAAAATTTCTGATTTTTTCATATGCTTGAACATTTTTTTTTGTCAAAACTGAAATGGGCAGAGGTGGTGGCCTTTTTGACAAAGAACTACCCATATATACTATTATATAAAGAGGTAAGGTTTGTTTGTTTGTATGTTTAGGGTAATCTCTGGAACTACGGAACCGATTCCAAAAATTTTTCTACTAATAGAAAGCTACACTATTCCTGAGTAACATGGGTTTTAATTTTTTTTGTTAAAAGCAAGGGGCGTGGCACTTTACATGCAATTAAAACCTTTAACTCGCTATAACTTGGTTCATATGATAGCAAAAGTCTTAAAATTCGGTGTCAGGATGCACATAGCCTATGTTAAGCACTTCACAAAATATGAACGGGACTAGACACCAGGGGCGTGGTGGCTATAAAACTTTAATTTAGGTTGGCCCTCATACGCAATTATTTTTAAAATAGCATTTTTACAAAGACCACTTAATCGGTTCACATGGAATTTACACCACCTGTCTCTTATATTAAGACGCATAGCTAAGACGATGAAACTTTTATTTAGGGTGGCCCTCATACACGAATATTTTAAAAATAGCGATTTCTCAAAGACAGGTGAATCGATTCTCATGAAACTTACACAGTATGGCTTTTATATTAAGGAGCACAGATAAGAACATTAAAATTTTATTTAGCGTGCATACTTAGGGTGGCTCTCATACAAATATATTTTTAAATATCATTTTCACGAAGAAAGGTTAATCGATTCACACCGAATTTACACCACGTATTTTTTATGGTAAGAAGCATAGCTTAGGCTACAAAACTTTTATATAGGGTGGCCCTCACACAAAAATATTTTTTAGATATCATTTTCTCGAAGACCGCTAAATCGATTCTTATGGAATTTACACCACATGGATTTTATGCGAAGAGACACAGATTGGGTTGCAAAAATTTTATTCAGGGTGTATACTTAGGGTGACACTCATACAAAAAATTGTTTTAAATATAATTTTCACAAAGACAGGTTAGTCGATTCACACCGATTTACACCACGTAGCTCTAGGGATAGCTTAGGCTACAAAACTTTTATTTAGGGTGACCCTCATACACAAATATTTTTAAAATATAATTTTCACAAAGACCGCTAAGTCGATTCACACCGAAATTACACCACGTAACTTTTATATTTAGAGGCACAGTTTAGGCTACAAAATTTTTATTCAGGGTGGCCCTTATACAAAAATATTTTTAAATATCATTTTCTCAAAGACCGCTTAATCGATTATCATGAAACTTACACCACGTGGCTTTTATATTAAGAGGCACAGCTTGGTCTTTAAAGAAATATTTAGGGTGCATTCTTAGGGTGGCCCTCATACAAAAGTATTTTTTAAATAGAGTTTTCAGGAAGACCGCACATCGAATTTGCAACACGTTGTCCTAGGTCAATTTTTTTTTGAAATGTTCATATGGTTTGGCGAAGGTTCTTAGCATAGTTGGGTTTGAAAAAAATTAGCGATGACCGTCACCAAAATTAAATTCATCATAACTCATCGACTGTTTGACGCAGGTGAAAGAGACTTGGTAGATATATAAAAGATACGTAAAAAATAAATTTCAATACCAAAATGGGCATTGCCACACCCCCATATGCAAAAACTGAAAACCTTACCTATGTCTATACTATTATACAACGAGGTAAAATTTGTTTGTTAGTATGTAGAGGTTAATCACTGGAACTACTGAAACCGAAGGCTATATGTATTTTATTTCGATAAAAGCAAGAGGCGTGACACTTTTCATGCAATAAAAACCTTTAAAAAGCTATTATCTTGGTTTATATGATAGCAAGAGTCTTAAAACCCAGTGGTAGGATGCACATAGCCGCTCTTAAGCACTTCACAAAATAAGATCGGGGATGTCGTACCTTCCAGGCAACAGGTAAGAAACTCTAAGATCCACGTGGGCTACGCCGCGGGCTACAGCTAGTATATAATAAAATTGGTGTCAATGGAGTCGATAAATGTTGAAAGTCATAACGTGTGTAAGAAATAATATTGAAAAGTGTCGAAGTAGAAGAAAAATGTTGATAAATATCGAAAAAGTCGTAATACAGAGTATCTTGAGTGGAGTCTTATGTCCTTTTAAGCAGACTCTTATTAAAATTTGAAGGACACATTAATGAAGTGGTGATAAAATTGATTGAACAGCATATTTTCAGCAGTCAATTTCAGGCAGAAGGAAAATAGTAATCAGAGTGAGTGGACTTGAATAGCAACAAGTCTTTTGCTTTAGCCATGTTACTGCAAAATATTTCAAGCGGAAATATCAGATACAATTATGTGCAAAATAATAGCAGTGCGAAGTAGCACCAAGTTCATCTTAAAAACACACTAAAACAAAAACCTGAACCAGCTCAAAGTGAATCGCCAACAGATACAGCTAGTGAGGGGCGTTCCTTGGATGAAACGATTCACAGCGCGGAAATGGACGCCTCTGACCTGATTCCTCATGTTGAGGCGCCTTTAAATGTCTTTAGGAATCAAATCGTAATAACACAGGGTAAGAATTTGTATCTCTGGATAGAGCCACACCCTGGTTATAAACGACATTGTGTGAAAATGGCAGTTATAAACAGCGAAAATCTGATCTCCCATTTGAAGGAAATTTTAAATCCCTCCGTCATAAATGGCGTCAAGATACCCGAAAGTTCCCTGGAATTATTTCAGCAAGTTTACTTGCACAATTTTGTTAATTACAAGATAAGGATAACCCAAAGACTCGTGGAAGACGTTAAGGACCAAGAAAAGGTTTGTCGATTAATTGAAGATGAACATAAGAGGGCACACAGGAATCCGCGCGAAAACAAAGGACAACTGTTAGAAAAACACTACTTCCCACGATTGCATGCCCTAATAAAAAAGTACACTGCGAGCTGTGAGGTTTGCCGATTGAACAAATATGATCGACACCCAGTAAGGCCGCAGCTTCAACCGACCCCAATCCCCAAATACCCGTGCGAAATTCTGCACATAGACATTTTTGAGTTACAGAAGGAAAAGTTCCTGAGTTGTGTAGACAAATTTACCAAATTTGCGAAACTGTTTCATATACGAAACAGGTCCGCACCACATTTGCGTACCAAGCTAGTAAAGGTCCTTCACTATTTTACTGTACCCAGAATGATCGTTACGGATAACGAAAGAAGTTTCCTTAGCCCAACAATATCCAACTATATAAGGTCGTTAGGAATAGAGATTTACCAAACGCCAACCCAGCGCAGCGAGGTCAATGGTCAGGTTGAACGTCTTCATTCCACACTATTGGAGATCTATAGGTGTCTTAGACATGAATTGCAAAATTCCACTCCAAGGGAGCTAGTCTATGTGGCTGTCGATAGGTATAACAACACAATTCACTCTGTGACAAATAAAAAACCCTGCGACGTGTTTTTTGATAGGACACAGAGAATCAATTACCAAGACTTGCCAGATTTTCGAGAAGTGGTTCATGAAGATATTAGGGGTCAGATAGAAAGGAACCAAGAGCTAAGAAACCTTAGGTTGAATAGAAAAAGAACTGTACCTAAAACTTACAATGAGAGCGATCAGGTCTATATTAAAGATAAACAAATTAAAGGAAAGCACAAACCTTTATTTAAGAAGGTGTCCGTAGCAAGAGACAATAATGTCACTGTTACTACGGATACGGAAAAAAAATTTCATAAGACACATATCAAAAATGTGTAACCGAAGTCTAAAAATGTTTTTTTCTTTAACTACAAAGCATCTTCACTTTTACAAATTGGTGGGTGTAACGCAAAATACGCCAGAGTTCGACTCCCGCTAAAAATATGAAGTTGATTTATATAAAAAGAATACAGAAAGAAAAGAAATTTAACTTAATTTGAATGGCAAATGGCAAATGGCAAAGATGGCAATTGGCAAAAAAATGATTTTCTTTTTAGTAATCATTAAAAACTTATTAATTTATCATTTTAATTTGGCAAATGGTGGGTACCTTGCATATCCTGCAGGATGCCGGGGTTCGACTCCCGTCAAAAGAACAAATAGAATTTGATTTAAATATATGCGATAATAATAAATGACAAAATTTTTCATCATTGTATTAAATTTGGCAATTTAAATTTTTTTTTTTTTATGCTGACATAAATTAAAACTCAATGATAAGAATATATAGGATATTTTAATACTAATAACATGAATGTGTACAATTTAATATGGTCTATCCAATAATTTTTTCCTTTCTATTAGTATGTAAAATATAAAAAAAGGGGGAAGGGAATAATATCATTTCTACTACTTTAGGTTATTACTTTTTATTACTGCTGTGCAAGGCATTCACATATTCAACTATGAAGCTCCAATCGTGACGGTGTACGATGGTAATGGATGGATCATCAACGGATATTTCAAATTGGTACATATCGTGGACTTGGACAAATTTGACGAAATACTAAGGGGTATGCTGAGCTCTGCACAATCCAACATCCGAAATGATGAAAAGAGACGTATATTTGATTACCACTACAAATGGACAAGTGACCGTCTGTATGAGCTAAGTGCCCGTCATGTTAGGACAGCGACATCAATAAACTGGATTGGTTCCGCTTGGAAATGGATAGCTGGATCGCCAGACGCAACAGATTGGAATGAGATACTACAAAGCCAAGATCAAATAATTAGTAACAACAACCAGCAATACAGAATTAATGAAAAACTTTTTGCGTCATATCAAGAAGCCATGCAGACAGCCAACCAGATGATAGGTCAAATTAATTCAATATCGAAAACAACTTATGAAGAGCAACTCGAAAGTGACATCATCAGCAGGATGTTGATCCTGAAGGCTGAAGTCAGCGAAATCATTCGTGCATGCCAAATGGCGAAAGGTGGGATCGTCAACAGCAACATGCTCGATAATGAGGAAATCAACCAGCTCCTGAGCGAGGTGGAAACGTTACCATATCAAAATGTTATCGAGGCCACGGAGTATGGAAGACCATCGGTGTTCACAAACGGCACACTTCTACTATACATTCTCTCCATGCCAAAATTAGGGGAAAACAAATATCACCTCCTGAAAACATGGGCCGCGATAACGGCAAAGAAGCAGCTGGACATCAAATTCGACAAAATGCTAGTAAATCAACGCGAAACGTATGGCTTGGAAAGGGAATGCTTTTCCATCAACAACTCCACCATTTGCGACATGAACTCATTAAGGAAGATTGAGGAGGACAGTTGTATACCAAGGGTATTAAAAGGAGGACATGCTGAATGTAAATTCAGAACAAATAACGAAGTGATTGTAGAAATGCTGAGCGAGGACATGATCTTTTTGACAAATTTCATTGGAAACATAGAAGCAGAAAATGCAACCACTTTCCTAAACGGTACATACGTCATTCAACTAAACAACGAAAGCGTTCTCATACAAAATCAAACATACCAAAGTAAAAGCGGATCCAACCAGCGGGCGCTACCATCAGTACTAACCAACATAACCAGTCAAGGGCTCAAAGTTGACCTGGCCTACGTGCATGGCCTTAGTCTGGAAAACATAAGACGACTGGGTAACTTACAAGAAACATTTAGTATATCTTTCATTACAAACATAGCGATGGTCGTTCTGGTGGTATCCATCGCGGGTTCATTGTGCTACAAAGTATTTAGGAGAATCAGCATTCCTCCTCTGAGGACATTCGGGCTACAGCCATCGGCAAGCGATCCGCCCCCAAAACCAATACGGCGCTGTCAACCATCCTTGGATCTGCGGGACGCAGATATTTAAAGGGGGAGGAGTTAACACAGTGCACACTGTAATTGCACAATAGCGAATTGGGTTACCGGTATTGAAAGTGCTGACGTAGTCCACGCGCAATCAACGGCAGCAGAGCTAAGTGTGAATGCACGATGGATCGCCTTGTCAGCAGTATGGGGTAATTTAGGCTATTGTTTTATTATGAATAATTTAAGTCTGCTGGTTTGTAAGTTGTACTGGACAAACCAGTCTTATTTCAGACACATAACGTTAAGGAATTAAAACTTGTTAAACTACTAAGTAAAGAAGAATAAAATAACGTGTTAAAATTAAATAAGTGAATTAAATTCCTATGAAACTAAAGTGAGTGTTGTGTGCAGAACAGGTAATATAAGTTGGCCCGTTGGGCATTGGCTAGGCGTGGCCTGGTCAATGCGGCCAACAAAAGTATTTTTTTGATCCTCCCTAAGGCAGGATTTGTTAGTTACATATACTCACTTAAAATTTTTTGAAAAAATGTCGAAACTGATCCATTGAATATTAAAATATTGTCTTCAATATCTATGAAATATATTCAATTTTAAGAGTATTATTCTATTATTCTTATTTATACTCAGAAAATATAGACAAAAATGATATATCAGAAGTCCAAAGTGACGAAGCATTATATATAATTATATTTAATTATATTATATATATGTATACTATATGTATATAATAGTTACAAAACCACGTCATTCTGGGTGTTTTCTTCAGTACTTCATTTACTCGAAATTGGGCACAGAAATCGCGAAAGATCAAAGAAGAATAATCAAGTTCGATTGCAGATTAAGGAACTTTTATAGCTTAGACAACTTTAAATATATCAATCAAGTACATTAGGAAATCACTTTGGAAACTTCAATGATAATTTGATAACATCTGGTGAATGTTGCATTTCATAAAATTGAATATTGCAGTATTTTTAAAAATTAATTTCACTTAAATTTGAACCATTTCAGAAGGCTACATTGCAGTTTGCCCTTAGGAATTTACTCTGTTAAAATTGCTCGTTATTTTTTGTGTTGTGCAATTTCTGCAACATCATCATTAAAATTAAAAATTTTCCTGTTTCGTTCATAAAATCATTACCATTGTATTGCACAGGTTCTTTTTTTAAACTCAACACTTAAACATGCGCCAATGTGTTTTTTTTTTGTGCTACAAACAACATCATAAATCAATAAAATACGAAAAATCTTACTTTTAATTTAACTGCTCAATTGTGATGTGTTCTCTGTGAAAAGGAAAAAATAAACCGAATGTAGCAAAATGAAAACAAAATCCACCCCAAGGTACAATGTTGCCGTTGTTTCCTGTTGCTACTGAACAGCAACAGTCAATTTATGAATACAACTACAATAAAACAAACAGCAGAGTAATGGCATATCTTTTTTATTTTGTTTTTTTGTTAAAATGAACAGCTGGTTTATTCATTCATTCATTCAGTCATTCATTCATTTATTCCCTTTATTCCCCTGACGGTTTTCATGTCTATAACTGCAATCGCTGTATTTAAGTTTTTTTTTGTTTATTTCTTGTTTTTGCTTAACCGTTGGCAACACTTACCACATTTTTTCCACCAGCAAAATATTTCACCATCAACACACAAACAAACCTCGCAAGGATCCTCGCGTGGCACCTGCAAATAAAAGATGAAGAAAACGTGAAAATTAAAAACAAAATAAAAGGATTTCATTTAAAGTGAAGTGGTGTGAAGGATTCGTATGCAGGTTGAAACAATGAAATCTTGCGTGTTAGTGAGCCTGTGTACAAGTGTTTGTGTGTGAACATGCGTGTTCGTATATATACCTGTGATTGTTAACTTAAGTTTGAAGCTGTGCTCTTAAGAACTTTATAGGTTAAGTTTATGTTTTGGCCACGTCTTTAGGTTTTGTTATTGAATTTTCAATTCTCAAAATATTTTCATTTCAAGTTTTTCCAATGCTGAACAGAAAATAAGGAAGTTTTAACAATTGAGCATGACGATTTTCAGATAGACTTAAGGCAAAGTAGGTCTAAACATACAGTTTTTAATAAAAATGAAATAAAATTTGGTTTAGAAGACTTGTTGACACAATTAGCAAAGAATGGATGAGTTTTAAAAGTGGGTGTGGCTCCTCCCACTACGAAATCTTTATTTGTTTAGCATTTTTTAGTATTAAGATAGTTTGATAGATAGATTTAGTTGAGTGGGCGTTGTACCTCATTCAGCTATAAAAACTTTAATTAACTAAAGCATTATAATTTTCCAATATTAAATTCTCGAAATATAGCACTTTGGTTTTTTTACCCATATAGTAAGCGCGACGAAAACTTTTTTTGCAATTTTTTAATTTTAATTAAGAAACTCAAGTCTTAGAGTTCCTAAGTTCCTACCTTGATAAAACTTGCCCATTTTTTTTTAATCCAATTGTCTTTCCAAAGACTTTCTAACAATTCCCACTGCGGTATGTTATTCTATGCCTACACAAGTAACACTTAAATACAAGAGAAACGAGTTACAGAGTTCTACGTTCACTTTCTTGGGCGACATTAGATCACTGATTCTGAATATCCAATCGAATTCAGACATTGAAATATTAAAGCACAGCATAACTTAAAAAACAGATTTATTATTATCGTCGTCAAAGCTTTGATCGAGCACCATTGAGAATTCACTTTATTTATTATTATCAGTATTAATTCATGTCTGCGACACCTTCTAAATCGGTCTGACCATGTCCGTCTATCTATCTATAATATTTCCCCATAACGGGAAAATTTAGTAGGATAATTCAACAAAATTTGGTACACCTATGACTTTTCAATTGTACCTCGATAGATTAAAAATGGACAAAATCGTGAATACCCCTATCACCCATTCAAACTTATACTTTGAACGTCCTTACCTCAAGAAATACCAAGCCTATTTTCGAAAATTAAATGCCGTTCTAAAACGTATGTGATTCTTAGCGACAATAACTATACAATCTATATATTGATATTTTAAAGGGACCAACAAACAAAAACTTTAAAAAGCCACACCAAAAAAAATATAAGAAAATTTAACAAGATGGCATGGCATTGTCCATATAATCATATCGTTTAAAACGTAAATGGGTAAAAGTTTGGAAACAAGTGCTTCTTACAACAAAAACAACAATTACAGCAACAGCAAAAAACACATCATAAATTTAATAAGCCAAAAGCAAATTCCAACAACCAAGCAAGAACAACATGAATGTAGAAATATAAGTAAACTGACCAATCGTAGTGAAAGAAGTTGTCCTCAATGTGTGCGTTGTTGTTTCCTTGTTTGCTCGCTTCTATTTATTTCTTTCTAAATGTTGCAACAATAACAATAACTAATACAAATCCCGTGTATAGCGCGATAAAAAAAAACCACAACGATAAAAATATGCGTAGTAGTGGTGAATGCATGTGTCTTGGTTATTTTTCTTAAGAAAAACGACTAGTTTGTTGTAAGGAGCTTAACTTGGCTCATGTTTTGCCCATCGTTGACTTAAAACGCTATAGGTTAGGTGTATGTGACTCTACAAAACTGGTAAAGAAAGTTCTCAAAAGAATTTAAAAAAAAACCTTGGTAACGATTCAGTTAGTCCTGTTGAAAAAACAAATTGCAGCAAATTGATATTATTTTCGGCAAATTCGCTGAAGTTGTTGAAGAAAACTTGTCTTGGATCTCTGAACCTGGTTCTGGCAGGGACTGAACATTTGCAAAGAAAGTGCTCAACTGATTCTTTCTCGTTTACATTCAATGGAATACCTTATTTTACAGCGTGCTTGCCGATAGCAAGATAAATATGGTATCTCTACAAACACTAGGAATGGTTAAGGAATCACTTATGAGAAATTTAACGGGGTTAGTCAAGAATTCGTGGCCGTTTTAATTTAACCCAATACTAGTCATATTAGTCATTGTTTTTCTCAAGCTCACTAGAAAATTAACATAGGAATGCAATTTTGAAAGGCCCATTAATTTCTAAAACTATTGGTTTTCCAGCTTGGAAACTTATGATCAATGAAAACGACTTATATGTGGAATTTAAGAAATCTAAGAAGATAAAAAATCGTAACACGTTGAATGCAACAAACAAACAGCGAAAATAATAAATTTTCCGCTGATTTTTCTTGTGGCGCATTTATAGTATTTGCTCTTAGTGCATCTGCTTCTTTCCTGCACGCTTGCATTTCTTTATTTGTTTTTAGCATTAACGCAATTCTTCTGTTCAAAACATAGTAAATCTATGAGTCTCTTTTAACATGCGTCGTGTATATTTTGCAGCTTAAGCATCCATGTAGGAATCACGAAGTTGTTCCGTTTTTTATTTATTTATTTAAACCGATGTCGAAAATTCCTAAGCAAAATCAGTTGACTGGATTTTTAAAGGGAATATAATGATACTTTATTGTGGTGTAGTAGTATAAGTACCGAAAAAGTAGGTAAGAGCTCAAAAGTGGAACTTTGAAAAATACGAATGAGCAAAATTTTGAAAAAATTGTCATATCTTGAAAACCATTTACTCCTTGTTATAATTTTCAGAGTAATTACTCGGCTTGAAACGTCAGAGTAACTGCAATTTCAGTCTGCGCACAGTTTTTACGTATAGCCCAAGAGGCCATTGTAGAAAAGTCAAATGTAAAAAATTAAATAATAGGATGTACAAGCGAGATAGTTATGTATTTTGGTGAAAGTAGCCAACCAGGGTTGGAAGAAGAAAATTGATGCGTTTGCCGATGAGAAATTGATCGGAAAGATATCATAGAATTTATAGAGAAATAAAATGCGCCAATCGCATTTGGAAAATTTTTTTCGATAAACATACTCGTTTGGTTTCTTTTATTTCCTTTAACATGTAAGGAAAACGAATCCATTTACATTTTGTTGTTAATAGTTTATTTAATAAGACAGTAAACCGAATCAGGATTACCAATATAACAGAGGAATGATTTCAATTTCTGCACATTTGAAACTGCACCATTACGAATTTTACTATACTTTGGCAAAAATTCATGCCGTAGAAAACCAACATTTTTACTATTAAAACAATTAAAATCTTTAAAATTCGATTCGACAAGATTTCGATGTTCCTTATATATTTTGACGGTACGATTACATACCAATTTGGTAGATTCCAGCGAGCAATGATATGATTAATCATTTTGCATCTTTTTTTACGAAAGAAAATACGAAATACAAGTAATTCGCAAATAACGGAAAAATTGAGTATAATATCCCAACCAAATGCTTCTGAGTCAACAAAATAACACACTCAAGATTTTCTGAGTAAACGTAGCTCTTACTTGATTTTTTTGTTTGTTTTATGCATACGAAATTCATTTCATCATATTTTTCAGAATAAAAGGCCAATTTCAAAGCAAATAATTTGGAAATACGTTTTCCTGTTAGAGGCGTGCCGCCGCCTACTATACAACCTTTCCAACAACAAAAAATCTAAGGGATTATGTTGTGTTATGGTAATTAAAAAGGGAGGAAACCGTGTTTCAACTGCCTATTTTTATATATGTACATACATAGATAAAATGACATTTGAAGAACATGGAAATAACATGTGAATTTTCCAATATCCCGGTATATCTCTTCTTTGAAATCATCACTTTGGCTTGGTCACACATTTTTGATTTTCCGCCCTTGCAACAGCACGATTGTACTTTAAAATGCTCTGTAGAGCTTTGTTTTACACTGTTGAGCATGTGTGCGTACGGAATGATAGCATTTTTTGCTGAGTATTTGCAAACGTTGCCATTGTTGCCATTGGATTGCAAATGCTCAGGTGTGAAATGCGAAACACTATTTTCTTAATGCGAAGATGCTACAACAGCAAGTGCAACCAATAAGACGAGTGAATGGTAAATGTGTGGAGATAACTAAAGAAGGGCACAAACACATACATATGTAAGGTAGGAGATAACCGTGTATTATTCGCATCAAAAACTTTTACCCTTTAGCGCTGATGAATTTATTGCACAATTATTTAAATTAAATTTTGTAATAAAACCAACTAAGCTGTTTGTTTGTCAAGTAGCTGATGCGTAGTAACCACAAGAGATCAATTTGCTTGTAGCTCTTGAGCAACACATTATCAATTTCATTAAAAACTTATTTAAGTTAAGTTTTTATGCTTGACAACACACATTTAATCATAAAAGTTAATTTTGCTTAAAATTACACCTTTATTAAATATATAACTAATTAAATATTCATATTCATCTTGTTAGAAAAAAAACAAAAACAAAAACGATGTGTAAGCGAGTACTGTCTAAAAAAATTAGATTATCACCATAACTGACAAAGAGGATTATAATCGGATAAACGACTTAAGTGCTTAAATACTTCATCTTTTTGAAGTTTTCTTTTTCGAGTTTTTAAATAAAAGCTATTAATATAATGCCTTATGCAAAATAACCTTAGAAAACACAAATGTGTTTACAACAACACTCGAAAATATTAAGCTACAAAACAACAACGTCAACAAAATACAAACAAAATTACTAAGAAAATTCAAATCCGCTTAGCAGGGATTTAATCCGCTGCTGCCATTTAGTACTCCCCCAAGTATAAAGATTTTTTCCACGCAAATAAAAAGATGAATAGCAATATATCGTTCAATAGCAAATGCTTATATTTTGACAATGAAAGAAAGTATATATATAGTAGAAATAATAACCTTTATATAGATTGTGGAAAGATTGATGCTTAAAGGCACTTTCAACTTTGAGAGGCTAAGCACCTGAAAGTCCAGTGCAAGTCAATCCAAAGAAACGCTATATATTCAGCGCAAAAACCCTAGCACATGTTGTTATCGAAAACTGAGAGTTTTAACATTGAGATTGTGGAAATTTCATGACTTTTAGATTTTTGGCAAAAATAACTTTTGAAATCTGATAAAACGACCTCAAAAACCTCTAATTCAGTTGTCATTTCTTTTCAAAGTGGATATCCCTTTTACTTCGGAAAGCATTGTTATTGTTGAACGATTCTTGATATTTATCCAAACCACATCTATCGTGAACTATCCCACACACGAAGGAAATATGCTCACAACTAAGAAACTTAAGAAACCAAAAAATGTTGACAGAACCACTGCTGCTGCAGCTGATGCTTGCCAGCAACAAAGTCTCGACGGTGTCAATGTTGCTATTGTCAACATCAGTCAACAACGTCGTCATCGTGTTGAACCCTACGTTGCTGACAGCAACATGGGTCGTCAACAAAAACTAGGGAGATGTAGAAAAACAAAAAACAAAAAAATGATGCTGAGTGCTACTGAGGTGAACAAAGTTCAGCCACTAGGGAAATGGAAATATCTTGAAAGCGAAAAAAAATTGGGGCACTTGTAAAACAAAATATGTACAGGGAAGAACGTTACAATGAAGAATAAGAGAACAAACAAAAAAAGAATCACCGACAGGAACGCTCGGGCCAAAGGCAATGCAAAAAATGTCAAACGACGCAAAAAAGTAGGCAATACATTTTTTGCTTCTATTTTTAAGCTGCTCATAGTCTACTTTCTTGCGCTTGTGTATGTATGTGTACTTTTCTTTTAGTATTGTTTTGCTTTTTAACAGATTTATACATTTTTGCCTGAGTTGTTGACTTTTTCTTAACATTTTTTTGATTTGTTTGTTTTTTTAGCGTAATGTTTACTGCAGTCACAACTGCTTATGAATGATAAGTATGACATTATTCGCTATGTATGCGTGTAGATGTGTGCGTATTTAATATAAAAATAAATAGGTTTGTGTGAGTTGTTTCACATATTTGCTATTGAAGTGTTATTTGTCAGCATATTGTCAAATTTAAAATGTTAGCGATATTTAACATAATTTTTGTGGCTTGTTTTTTTATTGACTGAAAGTATTAGTTTGATTTTGGAAAATAGCTGATATTTATATTTACTATGAGTTGTTTTTTTTTTTTTGTTTGTGTGAATTGTTTCCAATTAGGTTGATTAAATAAAAGAACGAGAAAAAAATTGTTATATATCCTGATTAAAGAGTTTTTACGACCGCTAAGTCGCAATGAAGTCTCTAAATTACTTTGCGCCGAACTGCTCTGAAAAGCATTATACTCTTGAAAAATGTTTGTTCAATATTTTTCAACCTTTCCCAACATTTTTCAGCTTTTACAATATTCTTGGATTTTTTCAACGTACTTTGATATTTTTCGAATTTGTCAACATTGTTCGGCATACATCGACTTGTGCTATATTTTTTCACTTTTTCGACATTTTGTTAACTTGATACTTTTTTATCGTTACGTTATGAAACATCATAAATAAACAGGATCGTGAATAAGAAACGATATTAAAAAGTCTTCCGAGGGAAACAGCAGATTTTACATGAAATTTATCAAAGAAAGTGTGATTTTTGTGGAAGAGGTAAAAGTAAGCCTACCTTGGAAGGGAAAGAAGAAGGCATTACAGAGAAGGAAATAAATAAAGCTTTCTAGTTGACTGAGCTCAAGCGCTACGCTACCAATTTTTGCACTCAATCGCAATTTTCATACATCCTAAAATTTTTATTTCATCACATTTTTCATATGAAGTGCCAAATATCTCTTCCAATAAATCACACAAAAGTTTCATCTGCCAACACATGAAAATTCACCAAAAATCAAATTTCAATAACTTTTTGACAAATTGGGTAAACTGCCAATGGCTAAAGTACTGCATTTCCCAAAAGTAGCTTAAATTTATATTTCAATGGAATATACCCGTGCTTATAAACAAAATTCAAAGGCGGAAATTTCGGAAAAGTAAAAAAAAAAAATTCATAAGAGAACAAACCTCAGGTGTCACGTGTATTTTATTGTTATTTATGTAAATTTTGTTATTCTTGTTTTTCACATTATTGTGTGTACACTGATAAAATTAAACCATTTTGTTAGCTTAGAATACTTTACAAATAAATGTTTTGCACAATTTTTTTTATTATTTTTTTATAAAATAAGTATTGAGTGCAGAAATTGATAAATGCATTGGGTATATGAAAAATATAGTGTGGTTTCCAACTTAACAGAAAAACCTTCATTAAGAAACAAAAATTGTTGTCTCATTACATCGGGAATAATACTATAACACGTGAAAAAATCGACATAATTCCACGCGAAACTACAGGTTAAATATAGAAAAATTGTTTCCTCCGTTAATCTTTAGAATGTACGAACCTTTTTAAAAAATAAAATCGACTTTTGCATTGGCCGAAATTTCAATAATATTTTTTTCAGGGGTGTATTTTTTGTGCTTTTTTAATTTTTTGTATATATTTGGCTCCCATAAAATGAATTGAAAAAAAAAAAAATTACAACGTAAATAAAAAAATCAGGGTTGCAAGTCTTGCAGGTTTTCAAAAACAGCTGTTTTGATCTAATAATGATATTTGACCTATGCAGTAGAGATCTATGCAAATAAAACGATAGCTGTTTTCGATGTTCGCACATCACGTAAAAACTACTGAATCAATTTTGATCAAACTTATTTAGTTTAATTCATTAAATACCTGGTCTTAATCTGCAATTAAAATTATTACGATATTTTGATTTAAACATTCTTTGTAAATAAATCATAATAAATCTTTGACAGAACACAAGCTTAAAACTTTACTTCTGATAAAACTGACACACTCTACAGCCGCATAAACTATAACGTGTCTCCGATATTGTCAACTTGGATCAAAAAGTTATAGAAAAGATAAATAATTTAAGCTTAACTTAAGTTAGCTTCTAATAAATTAGACCTAAAGAAAAGAAATGACCAAAATGAGAAGAAACAACCATAATAGTCGTCAAAAGAAATTCATATCTAGAAGCAGGAATTTTTTCAACATCTCCAAAGTATCAGACAGACAAAGGTTAAGGATAAGTATAAAGCATTTTTGAAGACTAACAAGAGTACGTTAAGAAACGCCAAATACATTCCGAAGCTTCAGTGGTAATATTCTTTATTTTTTACATGAACAACAGGAGATAAACGTCAAAACTTAGACACTCAAGGGTATTATTGTTTCAGAAACTAAGTTTCACGTAGCTTTGAACCCCACAAATGTGACTTAAGCACAATATTCCGCAAACTTAACTGGTCCTGATTATAATCTATACTCAGGAGCTGCCTTGTTATTTCTTACATTCCGAGAGAACTTATTGAAAAACTGTTGACTTCTTGAATTTGGTATTTCAAGCCAAATAGATATATTTGCAGAGGTACATCGCAGGAAGGTGTGCTTTTCCACATGCTACAGAAAGTAACATTGATACGCCGCTATTACCACAGAGAGCGCACAATTGAAATTGCATTGCCTATGTGGATGATGTGGTGCTCATAGTCTGCGGTAAATTCTCTTCTACCATGTGATGAACTTTCTCTTCAAGATCTAAATAAAACTAAATTTATGTATTTTTGTTCGCTAAACATATTGACCAAATTAGAATATAATTTTACTTTCATCAGCGGCGTACTGTGGACATTTGGCACCCGGAGCGAAGAAATAATTTTCCGCCTCCTATTACCAAATATTTTGAAATTTTTTTTTTAACAAGAACTTTTATTTATTATCATCACTTTTCAAATCTCAAAACACCTCTAGCGAAATGTTATTATGTTATGAAATGTTATTCAAATATGTATGATTAATTATTTGAATAACAAATTTAGTTTACTAAAAAAAAAACTTTCAACAATATAAAGGAAGAGCTTAAACCTAAATTCGAATTTCAGAAACCGAGGATCTTGGATTTACGAAGAGGATTAGATAACTGTCTCGTAGTATCACAATGAAACGTTGTTTATTTCAAACCTGGCTGCCACTTAAGCCTACCTCAGTATATTATTTTAACAGTGTATTTACTTAAAATTTGTACTATGTCGTCTATTAAGCTATATATGTGTCTATTTTGCTATATTTTCTACATAGTATAAGCCTACATAAATATGTAAAACTCAGCACTTTACCTTCTGTCCATGTGTGTATTTTCTACCACTGGAATAACATGAGGCAGCTCTTTCATGCGGTTGCAAATCATCATCCTCTCCACTTGGCTGACGTTGCTGCTCTCCATTGTATGTTAAGGAGGAGCCATCGCCTTCCGTTGGCACATCCTTTGTTTCTGGTAACAGCTGTTCGGATAGCAAACGAGGGTCATATTTTGCTTTCGACTGTTCCGTGTCCATTTCATAGGAAAGTTGCTCATGATCATCAATGTATTCCAATGGTACTGCAAAGAAACGTTGAAAGGAAAGAAGTGAATGTAAAATATTAAATTAAAGAAACAATGTAGTATCTTTAAAGTAACTAAATTGTGCCACATGTTTTGTAGAAACTGACAAATCAATATTTAAATAGTTATGAGTAGAAGAAAGAAAAAGGCAGTTACAATTTACAACAAAATATATTTCTTTATTTGCTTTTGAATGGTATTATTATGAAATCAATATTGATATTTTCCATTAATTATAGTGAAATAATAGAAACATTGAATACGGAATATATTTCTATATTTCCCTTACTATGTACAGTAATAATAACTCCAAGGACCTTGAATTTTAACAATTAACAAAATTAGCAAAACTAATGTAATTTCAATTCACTCAAAATTTGCGCCCAATTGACCCTCCATCAATTGCTGTGTCATCAAAATTTCATGCATTTCATAAGAAACTCTTTCAGTTTCGCTGCTACACCTTATGCTTACAAGTTAGATGGTTAATTAAATGAGGAAACACTTCAAGCGTATCACGTGATATGAGTTTGATAAATGATTACGAAGAAAGCTGACGTTTCGCAACGCAACATCATCAGCATCACCAACTTCCATTTAATTTATGATATTGAAAATCAGAGCCCTGAACTAAAGGCTAAAAGTTAACCAGTGTAGTAACCAGGCAGGTGGTATAAGGCTTTTCGATAGTTATGGCAGCAGGTGTGAATGAAACAGTAAATTTATTAACATTTCACAAGCAATGACCATAAATATTGTGGTTTCAGGGATGATGTCATAGAAATTATTATTAACGTAACATTCAAATGCAAAAGCGGTATGTCACGTGGTATTTGAATTTTAATTAGATTCTTTTCATACTTTACAATGAAATAGATATTATTCTAAGGTATCTGAATATAGTTGTGCGAGTAATTGCCCAGAACTAAGACAAAATCGTTCATCGAACTCAATGAAAAGAGCCTAAAAATAAAATGACTTAATTACCCAAAACCATATAAATACATATTCGCAAAGTATGTATATGTTGGGTAAATTTAAAATATAAGCAATTGAATTAAGATACGATGAGCATTTGCCCAAATATTTAGTGAGGCTATTATCATTAACCACACCCACGTTCAATTGACCGAACTCCAAACTTTGATAAGCACTCGTTAATGTGGCTTAAATTTTTTGATTAAAAGCCCCTTTAAGATATTAAAAACAAGTATAGTCGCAGAGCTGGATCTAGAGGGGGGAAGTGGCAATTTTCTAGGGCGAAATTTTTAAAGGGACGGCTCTTCAGTAAATTTTAGTCATCTTTTATTTGAAATTTTTGTGTTTATCGCCGTTAATTATAGTTTCCCTAATTGAATGTAATACTCAAAATTCAAAAATTTTGATGAAAGTCTTTCATTTCAAGACTCGCGCAATATATAGTTTTTCCATATTATCTATAATTACATCGGATTTTTTCACGCTGAATACGAATACGGGCTCAAACAATGCAAAAATGATGGTTGATGGATGGTTTTTGGCCTTCTTTGGATAGCCGTAGGTATTAAACTTGGAGTGTTAGAATCTCTCAAAATATCTCAAATTGGAGCTTGTTGTTTTCCTTTTCGACCACAAAAAACCAAAAATTAAACACATATAACCTTGAGACCCTGGGAAACACAGAGTCATGTGTTTTTTGGTTGAATGGTCATTCTTGTACGAATTTTTAGGGACACAGTTTAAGAGTTGTATTCACTGTTCGCTAATCCGTCCACTGTTTGCTTATAACACGATTCGCTTTCATTCCTTTTACAACAATTTTTATTTTTGGCTATTACTCTTTTTATCTTAGAGCGAAGACTAATTTTTGGGCAAAAGGCTCTCCAGCAAAAGCATGCTCCGAATTCGGGAAGTTTTCTTACAAAAGTCAATCAAAATCTTGTATTCCTAATACAAATGATTACCTACGCAGCATTTCCTTTTATTCAAAACAAAGTATTATGCAAAATTAAAAAATCTTCCATACTTTCTTTAGTCACACAAAATTTATGATTTACGAATTGAGTTAAAATTATGTAATCTTAAATTTTATTTGGACCACACTAACACGTTTACGCTCACATGTCGACTGTATTAATGTCAAATGATTTTACTCAGACCCATAGTGAACGTATAGTGTGTGCGACAGTAGGGCAAAGTATCAGAGGAAGTCACAAGAAGTGAGACGCAAGGGCAGACATGACATTCTAATTTCCCAAGACAGCAATGACTTGCAAACATTTTTATGGCTTGGCTCTACAACTCAAAGTGAATTCCGCTGTTTAACTTATACGTCGCACTCGGCTTTCTAAAAAAAATACATGCATGGTCTGAATTGAAAACCACTGCAGGAAAATTGAGCATACGTGACCGTTCAAGAATTTGAGGTTTCAAATCTACTAAATTAGAAACGCTTCTAAATTATTCACGGATTAAATACGTGAACTCACATCTGGCACTTTGCACTTGGCACTTTGCACTTAGCATTTGCCACTTGGCACTGGCACTTGGCACCTAGCGCCTAGCACCTTGCACTTGGTACATGGCACCTAGCACTTGGCTCTTGGCTCTTAGCACTTGGCACATGGCATTTAGCTCATGGTACCTGGCACCTAGCACTTGGCTCTTGGCTCTTAGCACTTAGCACATGGCATTTGACACTGACACCATACATAAAGTCAAAAGAAAAATTTCTTACAGGGAGCTTTTGCAGCGCACACACATACATGCAATGTCACTACATTTAGCTTAGTATTCGAAGAGATTCCCATTAGAATGATTTATATATCGCTTGTTATTCGTTTCATTTTTGTTTTCATTCTTTTCTTTGACTGTTTCGATTTGTATGTTGTGTTACTTGCGCTTTTTTGTGCAAGAGTGTACCCAGCAAACATTTCCATCGTAGAGAAGTCAAGTTAACCACCAAGGTGATAATATTATCGCGTTACAAGTAACGTTCTGATGTTAAGACACAGTTTGTTCGCTGTAGCGACTTGCCAAAAAAGTTATATCGAATCATAGTGAAATGAAACATATTTAATTTAACAAAGCCTGAAAATATGCAATAAAAATATTTTTTTTTTCTTGATCATTTGGAAAATGGAAGACTCAAGAACCTTTCAAATGTTAGCTGGGTAAAATTGTGTCTGAGTATTTGTTTGTACGTATTTTTCATGTGTGCATTTGTGCGTGTATGTGTACGCTGTTTTATATCAACTTAATAGCCGTGCCAACATTTCTATATTTCCCCTTTTGTGACATTTATGGTGGAAATATTTTGCTGAGTAAAAAGCAAATCAACAAGAAGAGAGCAAAAAATTCGCTGGCACATAAATTAATGCAGGACTAATGCTGAACTCAAGGATACAGGTCATAATTTGTTGAGCACGTTTTAAAACGCAACAGAAAATAAGAAGTAGTGACACGAAAGTAACAAATCAAAAAACAAAAAAAAAGCAAATGAAGCGCATTCAAATGAAAAGCAGCTGAAAAGCAAGAAAACAAAACATAAAGTAAAATTCACAAGCCATTAACAAATGACATTTCGTGACGATATGTGACTTTGGTTATGTTTTATTTGTATTAATTTTTATGTATGTGTTTTCGTTAGGCTAAAAGCTTAAAGAACTACATACATATTTGATTCGTGGTGGCAAATTGCGAACATTTGCAATCCGTCTGCAGCAATGAAGTGTAAGCAAATTCTAAGTCAAAATGTTTCCTGGATGAAACTCAAAGTTTATTAGTATGGCATTAAAATCTTACTACAAATTGTTCAATTTACAAAGCAATTAATAACCCTAGTATTCAATTGAAAAATTCATAATATTCGCGTTTCATGCCGTCATGCATTTTAGATTGAAAGTTCAGTTGTTCACCAAAGAATATTACTCATAAGCACCATTTACTCAGAGCTTTGTTAAATTTTCACATATTTGTATACTTACATCCCCTTAGAGCAAGCAATTGTTTTCCCTTCTTTTAATGAAAAAAAAATATTGAAATTGAATTTTAATTGCATTCTATGCAAAACATAAAAAATATCTAAAAAACTAAAAAACCGGACTGATATAAATAAATATTGCATAGAGACAACGGAAATAGAACAATTTTCGTTAGTCCAAACCAATGGCGTCGCTGTAGTTAGTAACACCGGGTGCTGTAAATCAGATGTCACCCCAAAATTATAGGATTTTTGTTAAAGTTTTTGTAAATTTCTAATCCTGTTTCTGCACCTGCCACTCCTTTTTAGTTCAGGAAAAAAATTATTTGCATCGTGAGTCCAACGTTTTACATATTAAAATGATAATAAACATCTAGCTTACTGCCGATGTGTGCTCTTTTTTTCATTTTAGGCTGGAGTTAACTATGGCGAGCTCTTGAAAAGGTAGAAAAATGGAAAAATTAATCGCATACAAACTTGTAGCGCCATATAAAATCAATTGATTTTGTGTCTAGAAGTTTATGCTGGTGGCTCTGTAAAAAAGTTGAAAAGCGATACTTATTCCAAAAGTAAGCCTCAAATTGAAAAGTTTTATTGAGTACAAAATTTTAGACGAAGTAAAAAGTGGATATGGTTAGCATTTTTCTGTTAATAAAACACAGGTTTAAACCTACTGTTCTAAGCTAAGTAATACATATGTATATTCAATTTCCACGACAAAATAATAATTAGCAAACTCGAAAACTACGGAGTAAATTAGACTAGATCCTTAAAGTCTTACGGGTGCGCCATCTCAGTATGGCAAATAGATATATTAAATAACTTTTAAGATTTTCAATAGATTTCAGAATGTTGTGTTTTTTTATTAAGCTTGCCCTTTTACAATTTAAATCAACTAGTTTTGGAAAACTATATCGATTGGGGTGCCATCGTTATTGTTGAGAAAAAAGCAAGCTCTTTTGCTGGCGTTTTGCTATCACCTATGGTGCTATCGCTGCCATTTCGGCTACATATGTACTATATAAATATAATTTGATAAAATTCTCCACAAAAAGAAGTCCGGTGGAGTCTAAACCGGAGATCTTGGGGACCAGTCAATATCACTAAATTTCAACATTACCCGTCCCGGGAACTACCAATTCAAAAAGTTTATTGTTGAGTGCACAGTGTAGAATTTCGCGCCGGCACGTTCAAACCAGAAATCTTCTAAGTATTTTTTACGCACAATATATGTGCTACCACAAATCGATGCGAAATACCAAAATTACGATCGATATCGATCACCATGGACTGTTTTACCAGTTCTGAAGAAGACTGGTCCAATAAAGATTTTGGAGCAAACACCGGCCCAAATCGTCATACAAACGCTAACATAACTTTCATTGTAAATCGCTACTATGTCGGCGTAGATCGATATGGTTAAAATTGTACTGAATTGACGTTTCCAAAATGTATTTGGACAAGCTCGGGAGGAACAGTTAACGAATTTTGACAAAAGAGCGTGGTACTTCCGATACAAACGAAACGAGAGCATTAAATAAGTTAATGAAACTCAATTTCACCACACAAATAGTAGGAATTATTCGAAAAAGCTCTGTACATGAAATTTCTACAAGTGGGCGTAGTACGCCCCATAGAATCGGAAACTTTAGAAGGCTTTACTGAAAGAATTATTTAAAGTAATAAAATCAAATTTCACCCAAATACAAGAAATGGTTCGGTCCAGCATCAGACAAGAAGTTGGCGATTTTCGAAATGAGGACGCGGCATCTTCCATACAAGCATAAGGTTCAAAAGGCTATACAGAGGCTATTTAAATAAATGTTGGTAAATTTAATGTGGGTAAGTTTAGTGAAACCAGCCAGCACGTAGCGAAGTAACTAGGATATTCTTCTAATAAATATTTAGGACCTAAGCGAACTTTTACTGCTAACGCGTTGTAGGACATCGAATTTTTGGCGAGACTACAGATAAGACCCTTACTTGTTAAAATTATAATTCGGCCCGAAGTGTGTTGGAATATTGCTGCATGTACCTACGGACTCTCTGCTTTAGAGATTATTTTTAGTCTTTCAAAGAATAGTAGTGCTGAAGGAATCCTAGTAGTTGCAGAAAAAGTGCATAAGCGGAAAATGCTATTAGTTTGACTTATTTGCCTACCTTTTCATTTCTAATTACAATGCATTATGCTGGTAATCACAGTAGTGAGAAGTTGTTATAACAACTAAAATGACATCCGCAGTCACCCAATCATCGATGTTCACCATACCAAAGCCGACAGTAGATAATCAGTAGTAGTAGTAGTAGTGGTAGATAATCAAAATTTTTTTGCTCAATCTGACCAAAGTCTTATAGAATAATATTGAATAACATAACTTTAAAATATGTTTATTGTAACTATGAGCAACGGTAATAAATTGTCTGATACTGATTCCACTTTTAGACCCGACATGTTTATTTTATTTATATTTGTAAAAATTACATAACTTTATTTTTAACCATAAACGAAAATATAATAAAAAACTCAAGCCCATTTCTTCGAAGAATTATCAATATTCAGCAGCATAGGCCTAAGAGATTAAGAGACCAACTCTGAATCAATGATGTGTCTGTGCGTTAGCACATAAATATGACTTTATTAAGTTATTTCTACATGGCTGCGCCTTGCCAAGAGTTTCCGAACAAAAAATAAGTTATTATCAGGTCTGCAGGTGCCTGGGTCGTAATAGTAATAAAATTATGAGCGCAAAACATGTCAAAAAAAGTTGTATACTAAATAATTGAAGTTTGATAGTAAAATTAAAGTAATACATTGATATTTATACGTAAATTAATACTATCAAAATATGAAATATTTTTTGCAAAAAATCGGTATTGAAATTTTTCTTTGATGGAGAAAAATCGGCAATTTCTCGTTTAAGCGAAAAAATATAAAAACTAATTTATGAGCCGCCACAAACAATCACTTCAAATTACTTTCATTTAAAAGCCATTCCCCTTTTTTTTGCAAACAATTTCTTATGCCCATTTTGTAGCCATCGCCAAAAACGAAAAAAGTTAGTATCACTTGGTGGTAAAGTTACCAGTTACCGAGTAAAAGATTTTATTAGGGTTCATTCTGTGCTTAAAATGGATTTGACAACCGCTGTTAACGTAACAACAACAACAACAACATTGCGAGTACAAACGTAAAATTTATGAACAATTTGGCTGAATGAGCGCAGCCTTAAGAAATTTATGAATTTTATTGAAACGAATATATTTATTTTGGCATGAAAAAATACTGGCTGGAACAGCCGTGTGGGTTTGGAAAATCTTAAATGCTTGATTTTGCTTGACTGCTGTAGTACACCAAAATATTGCCAATTTTATAAACGCTTAAGAATGCTTATGAGTTGTAATAAAAAATCCTTTTAGACCCAACTCCCCTCCAAGAATTATGTGTGGGACAAAAAGCATCAAGCAAATCAGTGCTTTATGGGTGCATTGAAAAAAAAAAAGTATTTGGTCAAAGCTTAGCATTACATTTACAAACAAACTCTCTTGTATCCTTCATCTCCTCACGGAGCAAAGGGTCTCTCAGTTTCTATAACGATTGGACCTACTTCAATTAAACAAGAATTTTGCACATTGAAATGTGATGTACATATTCGTACTACCGAAGTAGGTGGATTAGCGGCATGGTGTTACCACCTGGAGAGTAAATTAAGAATTAGAATTCATGATGGTTGAGGAAAAACACGTTTGCTCTATTTCATACAATAGGCCGAAACCCCAGGGATGAATTTGATTGATGGTGCAACCTTAAGTGACCAGTCGTTTCTAACCTGGGATACTGTCGCTTTTTTTAGCCTTACAATTTGAGTATAGGCGCTTACAGGTATCAAGCTTATGCCCCAGCTGATTGTGATGTTGACAGTTCAATTATTTGTAAAATTAGTTATTAGTTAGGAAATATAATTTTTTTTTGCTGTTCAAAGTTGGACAAACATTTTTTTTGGAGACAGTCCAGATCATGAGTTATGATTTAACTTAAAACTGCATAATCAATTTTTTTTTTCGATCAGTTGCAAACCAGTTCATACCTGCTTATACATAAGATAATGCAGTATGAATTTCCTCTTTCTTTTTCTGCAAGATCTCGAACAGAATAGAAGTGAAATAAAAATTTTAAAAATCTAAAAAAATTTGATATATAAATCTTTGTAATCCAAGTTTGAATTTATTATGCAAAAGCAAGTTAAGCTTGCACATAATTATTAAAGTTTATTTTTGGTTAAATTTTAATTGTTAATATATTTTAACTTGATACCGCATGGTAAGCTTAAACAAGGTTTCTCACGTAAATAGCAATTCATTTTTGTAAATTTAATAGGGTATCAAGTTCAAAGTGGGAGAAAAAACATTCCTGATATACCTCAGACGGAACTATTAAGAAACTACAAGCGAAAATAAAGCAGCGAACTACATTAATTTTTCAATTTCGAAGCATTAGCGATCTCGAGAAATCATAAGTCCCAGCGCATATCGAACGTAATCTTTTTTTTGGTGCTTCTCTGACACGCTCAGAAAACCTGTTTTGAGTGTTCAGCACAGCAAGAGGCTGAATCACATTGCAACTCATAATTTCAGTAGTTGCATAGTGAAACGCAGTCTAACGTCGAGTGTTTTAAGAAAATAAAAGAAATAAAGAAAAAAAAATCAGTCCAGAATTCTAAGCTAAAAATCAAAAAAAAAAAAATTAAGCATTTAATACCGATTATGAAAATCTAAAAGAAAGAAATAAACTAAGAACTAAACATTACTAGAACGAAAACTGTGAAAAAAAAAAAAAATAAATAAATTTACAGAAGTAAAATACTAATTTAAATTAGTCGAAAACGATTCTAGTGTCCGTCAAAAAGTTTTTTTTTCTATAATGGTTCAATTGGTATAATTTATAATAATTTAAAATATAGTGAGCTTATTCTTATTTAAGAACAAAAAAAAAAAAAAGTTTCAAAACTCAGTATTTGCGTTAAAATTTAGAAAAATAATTTAAGGTTAGCAACTAGTATGTATGTATAATATAAAAAAAAAAAACAAGTTAAATAAGTAAATAACAGAACACAAAATAATATCACCTTGAAGTCAAAATAACAACAACAGTATATGGAGGAATACTAACAACGTTAGCGCTAGCGTCGTGGGATCCACCATGTAACACAATGTATGTTCCAAAGTGAGTAATCTCTTTTTATTTAATAACCTACTTAAAACCATGGAAAAGAAAAATATAATTTGACTTATTATTTAACACTGTAGATTTTGTAAATTAAACCTGGGATAATTTTACATATTTTCCAAATATTAAATATTGCAAATATATGTATATACGCTAGTATGAAGTAAGATTCGCATTTAAATTATTTATAGAAACTGAAGAAAATTTGATAAAGTTCATTGCTTTGATTTAAGTCCGAATAAGACATACATGCATATACATATAACATAAATTGGAAATGGATATATTTAAATGAATTAAGAGAACTTTGTCTTTGTACATAATGCTAAAATTTATATGAGAATATTTTCTTTTTGTTTATTGGCAATGCTGCATTTATATAAAAAAAATAAAATATAATAACAATGATGGAGTAAATAAGGTGTCTTGATCTTGTGAGAGAAGTTAAGGTCGGTAGTGGTTGGTTATGGATGGGAGTGGAGGCTTTTAATCTGTCTCTCTATTATGGTTGGGTGTGGAAGATCAGAGAAGCAAATGTCATCTTGGCTTCTCGGTGATTTTTTTTTCTCTTCTGCGAATTTTTTTTTTGTCTTGATTTATATTTTCGGTTCTGTTTTGATTCCGACAAATCAAGTTCAATGTCAAAGCGTTTCTCGGTTATTAACCTTATATACAGGTTCACTCGTTAATTTTTTTTTGAGTTTGTATGTGCATGATTTTTTTTTGTGTTATTGGCGTTGTAGAATTGTGGGGAGTAAGAACCACGACCAATCCGACGAGCTTTAGACCAGGTTAAGCTAGCATGCACCCGCTCTGCCACCTACAACAAGCCGCTTTATGACATGATCAAGATGCAGCTATCTTCGGATCAGACGCTTTTTGGAGTCACTATGGTTCGAGAGATCGGTAAGTATCGGCGATTCCTTTGCGGCTGTAGTGCGGCAGCCCTACCACAGTCAGCTCCGGATCTGGCTAGAAATGACGAACCCTTTTGTGAATCTCTTTAGAATCTAAAAAGTGATAACGTATTAAGGAATTCCGGACCAGTTAGGAGAAAGATTAGCCATATTAGAGTCCTACCTGGGAAATACCTATGAAATTTCGTCTACTTCTGATAAGTTTTGCTAAATTATGAACGGATCTGGACGGTTATGGCAAGGACCAAAAATGGCTAGTATCATTAATCCTTTTTATGGAAAGCTCTATAAGCACTTATACAACACTGATCAACTTAGCCAAATTAACAAAAATTCAGGTTAGTCAGATCAGATATGAGAAAGATAAGCCATATTGCGGCTCCACCAGGGAAAGCCGTATAAAATATCGTCGAGTCCTGTTCAGTTTTGGCAAATCATGAACGGGCCAGGACGATTGTGGTAAGGACCGGAGAATGTACTCGTATCTGGTTTCATATAGAGATTTCTGCCATAGCATAAGAATATAAAAATTTCATTTTAGCAATCTGATCAGGATTGATATAAAGATTCATATCAACACCATATCAGATCAAAGAATGATTGGTCAAATATGGCCAATTGAGATCTAACACAATCGGTACTTTTTATCAGTTTAATTTTTATCTTAAGAAATCAACATAGATTTTTCATAAAAGAAGAAATAATTATATTTATGTAGATCTGATTAATTTGTGTTGCTGGGGAACCTATTTTTTCCTAGGTGATTCAATATACTGACCTTTCACTAGGTCAAGGACTTGGATTTGATGTTAAGCTTACGACACTTACATGATATTGTAGCGAAATTTGGTTTATGCTAGAAGAATCTTGAAATAAATACCAACGAAAGAAACTAAACGATATTAGCACCATCTAGCGCAAAATGCTAAAAATAATAAACCGAACAGACGCTGCAGTAAACAATAAAAAGTCAACAACCGAGAGAAATTATCGCCGTCGTACAACGTACAACGCCATCTAACATCAAGCATAATAGCTAGCTCAACGTCAGTGCGCAATGCTGGTGTATTGTGGTGAAATGTGGATAGTAGTAGAATGCACGCTACAAAGTAGCACTGGTGGGTTGTAGATAATGGTAGAATGTACGCCACTTAGAAGGTACTGGATTATTCGAGAGAGTGATGACTTCAGTATAAAAAGGGTTGTCATCTGAGCTGAACTTACAGTTGAGTTAGAACAGCGAAGCAATAAGCAATAAAGTGAATACAGTGTGATCCGTAGTAGAACAAAAACAGTTTTCTATACAGTGTTAAATTAATATTAGAATTTGAACGTTGATAAAATAAACCATTTTATAACTAAATAAGTTTGTGTGTTTTTAATTGTTACACAATCCAGTGATCGAACTCAGAAAAGTGTGAGAGATCGAAATTATCGTCAAAGGGACAGAAATTTCGTAACAATATATTAAAATCACTTTTATTCTACCTTTTGTAAGTCCAGTGACTAGGCTTTTAACGGGTTAAGGCTATTAAGAAAGACCTGAGAACTCAAATAAAATTTTCAACGAAAATCAACTTTGAATCAAAAGTTTTTTCAATACAAATACTTTCTCCAAAAAAAAAAAAGTGCTGCAAGCACTAAATTATTATCCACAATAATCCCCATAGTTGTCGTTTTTATTTTAACATTTATTTTATCTTCTCACATGCCAAAGAAAATTCTTCGCCATACACACAAACTGCAAAGTTAAACGAAAATGACAAATGAAGTCATACAGCAAAGTGGAAGTGCAAAAAAAAATGATAAAAGGATGTGCATGAAAGTGGATATGAATGGCTTCTTTAAAATATCATTTTTATTAGTAAAATATCCTTTTTTATTATGTATTGAAAGTGGCCATTTGTCACAAGCCAATTTGTCATAAATGCTTGTAGATATATAAATATGGACACGTGTGTAAGCATAAAAAAATAAAAAAAGATATAGGTAAATTGTGAAAAAAAAAATCGTTTTACATTTCAATTATTTTTATTTTTCGTACTAAATCACAGCTTTTTAGAACTTTAAATAAATCACATATTATATTTTGATTTTCCTGAAATTTATTTTAATAAGAAATACCAAAGTTGTTTTATGTTTTTTGTAATTTGGTTTTGTTTATTTATTTTATATTGAAATTGTTTTCAAAATTTCCAATGCAATTACTTTGATAACATGCTGTGCATGTGTCGCATTTTGTTATTCACAATTTTGTTAGCCTTGTCGTAGTAAATAACTCATCTGCACATTCCAATTAAAATGTTAGAAAAAATCACATGTAGTGCTACACTGATTATGCCACATCAAACGTTGTATTCGCATTGTGTGCAATTCGAAATTTTGGGCTGTCAATAAACATTACTCGATATTCATTGAACTCTGCACTGAATTTCTTTACAATACGTTTGCCTTGGCTTTGTTTTAGCCACAAAACTGTACGTTTTCCTTAGTTTGGTTAGAGTTGTCTTAACTTGGTTGTGGTCAAATTCAATTTTGGAACTGCCAAATATACAATGGCACATACTACAGAAATACTTATATGTACCATTATATACTATTACGTTTGACAAAACATAGTTGCAACATGGATTTATATTTGAAGCCTGAAATAGTACAATTAAATTGACAGTGCTGCGTTTAGTTTGTGGCAACATAAATCCATACTTAATTAAATGTACAGATTTAGGTATTTCAATAATCATAATATATGTTATATGTAACATATGTGCAGTGGTACGTACATTAGGGGAATTAAAAAAAAAAAAAAAAAATGAACACCTCCTTTTTTTGGCCTTGTTTCTTTGCCAATGCTAGAAAACTGATATTTCTAAAAAAAAACAAAAAGCTCGTTTATTTGCTCAACATTCAGAGTGAACTTAAGACTGATCTCTAGAAGTTTGGTCCCTTTATCCAACCAGAACTTCGTTTAGGTTTGAATCAGATTCGGAAGTACGTTCAGGAACAGGTAAGGCCTTCGGATCCGATATGATTGCTTTTAACACATCTTAATGAAATGGGCCGAATGCACTTGACAGATCTGGTCCTGATCATAAATTGTTTGCAGAAACGATTAAAGATAAAGGATCAGGTTTTCTGCTCAGATGCTGATCAGAGAATTAAAATATTTAGTGATGAGCACCGGATTATTCTCATCGGCGTTTTTTAAATGCTACTATATAATTAAATAATTGTGAAATGCAATTTTATCATAAGTGTATCAAACATTTTAATAGAGTAATTGTATGGAACATGTGAAGAACTACTGAATTCCTTATTAAAGTTTTGGTAAGGAATATTACATACGGACTGAATTAGAAATGAAACTAAATATCGTAAAGGGTGTTCAATTTTGTGATTACTTATTAAATGTGCCGCCATTTCTTTACAAGTACTAGATTACACCGATGCATTCTTAAGGTGTAAAGTAAACACATTCCGGTTAGTTAAAATGGATCGTTACATGAGTGAATAACGTGTTTTTATTATCAAAACTTATTTTAAATATGGTGAAAGTTATTCAGAAGTTTGAAGAAAATTTCATTCAAAATACAATAGAGAAAATGCTCCGATAAACCGTGCTATTTAATTCATCGTTGATAAATTTGAAGGAACTGGTTCAGTTCATGATCAGAGAAGCAGAATTTATCATCATGGTGATCGTTCAAGTCAAAATATTTCAACTTTTAGCACAACTGTTGCTGAAGAGCCAAAGACATAAATTCGTTGTCGTTCACACCACTTAAGCCTCAAACCAACAAATTTGACAATATATTGGAAGGTATTGCTGTGCAACGGAATCCATGGATTTTTTGATATAGAAGTAAAATCGGATAAGATTTAAGTTTCAGTATTCTGAGGATTGCGTTATAGTGTTTGCTCAAATTTATTTTGAAATCAAATTGAATCAATTTTGTACCATTATAATGGTCAACGTAGCTCGAGCATTTCTTGAGTGTTCATTGCATTAGAAAGATTTTATATATATTTTCAAAACGTCGTAAGTCAGTCAATTTTTGGCAACAAAGTCAAACTCAAAAAAGCACTGTGTGGACATTTCGACGTCTTTTAAAAATTTTGAATTCACAAGGTTTTCAAAAACCAAAAATTTTGAAGATAATTGCATCAAAACCGAATTTCTTTCGAAAAATTTTCCAAAAACAATTTTTCTAATCGGAATTGCGGAATACTTTGACTTTGCATCATTTTTAGCTTCCAAAAGACTTTTGAGCAATAATTCAGCCCGTTATCATATATAACTTAAAATAAAAAAGACAAACTTTCTTGTTAAAATGAGACTTAGTTATGCCGCTGAACATATTTTAATAGCTTTGTAAATAATAACTCCGTTAAAAGATGTAAATTTCAATGTTTCATAGCTCAATCAAATCTTTTTTACAGTTTTTCATAAATTTATTTATTTATTTTGAGAACCACCCTTAAACCTATGTTTATATATCTACATTTTAACATGTCTCTTTCGTAAATTAACATTACGCATTAAAAGGATTTTAATATTTTATTAAATTGGTATATTTTTAAGTGGCTATAACTTATATAAAAATTATGACAAATTAGTAATTTGAGCACAGTGTAAAAGAATAAACTTCTGATTTTTAAAAATAGAACTCAATCTGAAAAACATATTGTAGTGACTGTGTGGTAGAGTGAATGAATTTATGAATTTTCTATCTATTTCGCTTAAGTTCTTTCGATGTTTCCTCTCCGCGCAAATTATGAAGACCTTAGCTAAGAAATGAAAACCACAATTTTTGAGTCTTTTTAGTTTGGTAAGATGTTGGTAACCTTAAGTTGAAAGTATGATTAACTGATATCACAAAAAAGCTCCAGCAAAATGACTCTTCTCATGTTAAAATATTTGACTTGAAAACTTTTTAAATGAAAAAGATCATGGATTAAAAAAGATGAACCGGATCAGAACACTTCGAAAACCGATATTCATCAAAAAAAAGGGATTCGTTTTTTTTTAGCTTCTACCGAGCAATGTCACGATCAATTCTGAAGCGCACTGTTAACAACTAAACAAATTGAATGATTCACTCAAACAGAAAAAGCCATTGATAAATATAAAAGTAGTGTTCCACCATGATAATACGAAACCTCATATAAGTTTGGTAACTTGCCAAAAACTTTTATAGCTTGGGTGAGACGCACTTCTACACCCACCATATTTTTCAAATCTGTCGTCGTCTAACAATTCGGATAAAACTCTTACTTCAAATGTAGATGTCCAAAATAACTTGAATCAGTTTTTTGCCAGCAATGATAAGAAGTTTTATAAGCATGGAATCATACTACTGCCAGAAAGATCGCAAAAGACCAAAATAAAGAATATATAATTTAATAAACTATCTACACATTTCAAGGAAATCGTCTTCTATATTCATCAGAAAAAAGGAAGTTACTTCTAGATTCTGGATACTAATAGCTTTTATTTAACCGTAGTCTATAAGGTTGCTGAAATCAGCTTCCTTTCTGCGAATTGGAATCTTGATCGATGCTTTTTTGCCTCCTAATTTTTTTATAATTTGCCGAGAGAGGAAAAATCGAAACAATTCAAACACAAAAATCATTCTAATATGTAGTGTAAGACTCATGTTAATAAATTAGGAAAAGCTAGTCATTTCCACAACAAAAGTTTTTTTTTTCAAGTTAATTTTTAGTGTATTGACTTATAATATAATGGGTGCAAAAGCGGAAAAAAGATTATCGTAAGTAAGGGAATGTTTGCATACTTATAAAGCTAACAAAAAGTATTGTTTATACTGAAATAACAAAATATAACAAATATATTTCACCAAAGTTTTCGAAAAATTTCGAATTTCCACTGGAAATCGTTATGTGAAGTATAATTTTGTCCGAGTTCTTATCGGAGATATAATTTTATTAAAAATTCAAAGTTTCAATAAAAAAATATATCAAAATACTTTATATCATATATGAAGTTATCTTAAAAGACCTTAATATGTGCCTTACGCGTTAGATATCTTAAGTACCATAATTTTTTTCTTTGAAATCATAAAAATGAAAATTTATACTTTTCGGTATCTTCATCTGCGTTACTTACAAAAAAAAAAAATATAAAAATATAATGTTAAAAAAAACTGATTTCAAAATGATAAATGATTCCAATTTAACAAAAAATTTAAAACTCAAATATATTTACAAGACTAACGAAACGGAAAGCAGCCAGTGAGAGGGGCAACAATTTATCATCATTATCGCAAGTTGAACATTTTAATAGCACAAATCATTTTCGTTGTTGCTGCTGCTTTAAATTAAAAATGAATATCATTTCACAGGAACAACACAGACAGCAGAATTCAAGAGCGCACAAAAATATGCAACAGTATTCAATTTATCATGCAATACACAATGCAGAGCAAACCAGCGTACAAGTAAAACATACAAATTGAGGTTCATAATTAAGAGTACACCCGAAAAAGTATGATAGGACTTCAGAATTTTCAATAGCAGAGGTGACTTGTATAAGACAGATGAGATGCATTTTATGATATATTATTTCTTTAAGTGTGATTTATCTTGATAAGCTTTGGTAAAATCAAAAAAAAAAAAAACCTTTAAAATAGGTGTCCATTTTTAAAATTTTCTTATGTGTAGCATGATATATGTATAAAAAAAACTAGCAATATTCATGTTCTATTAGAATAGCTTAAAGTTAAAATTCTCAACAACTTAATCCTTAAAGTCTGATTGTGTACACATGTTTTGTAGTGGCGTATCATGTTGGATAGTGGCGTACCGCAACCAACGTCATTGCAATTACTCTGCACGTATGAATCAGTTGCTGTAAAATTACTTTTCTTTAATTAATGTTTAGTTTCCATTAGTTTCCGTTTTGTAACTACTTTCAGTCTGTTTATTTTCCCTTTAGAAGTAAGTAACGCAACATTAAATCAATTGAAGATAGAATTTCACATCACGAAACTTCACAACACAACTTGGGTAATCATTTACACGCAACGTCATAGATTGCAAAGATTTTTATTTGACTTTCGTCAACATTATATCACTATATGTTAGGATTACATAATTAAATATTCCCAGCAAATATTTGGAAGATTTTTAAATTTTCCACATTTATGGCGATCAACTTATAACTTTTCCAGGTGAATATTATGCGAAAAATTTTAGCGCAATTAATAAGTAAACCTCTTAATAATTTTCTGGAAGCCAAATAATAACATAAATAATATTAATTGAAATTGAATCCATGCCATTACTTGGTGACTCTTCTACAAGATTACATGAAATCAGCTATTTCCAGAGCTAAACTTAAACAATGTTTCGATATTACTTTTAAGTCTAGCTTTTTTTATTTAATTACTGAGCCATTTGAAATGCAATTTCTTACAGGCTGGTTGAAGACTAACGCAATATAAATTGCAAAAAAAAATAAAAATTGTGTTACAAATGAGTCAATATATAAAGTAACTTCAGAATAAATGCAGCTAAAGTAATAAATATTTTAAAATCTTTTCGACAACGAAGTCAAGATTGACAAGTCATTCAATAACAAAAGTGCTCATGTACATTTAGTTCCATGAATTTTTTATCAAAAATGGATTATGATGACGCAACTGTTAAGTGCAGATATGCACAAGTCGAACAAATGTTAATTATTCCGGCTCCTTTACAAATGTGATGAGCTCTCATATAAATTTGTTAAAAAATGTCAGCTTTAGATTTGCAAAATGTAAAGCAATAACCATAATACAGAAATTACGAACTCGCGCCGCGGCTTACCGCTCGCAACGAAAAATGTCTCAACACATTTGACTTCATGCTTGTGCCTCCAAAGACAATGTGCGTAAATGTTGTTGCAATCGCATTATATATCTTGGATTTTTTAAATTTTTGCAATTTGGGTTTGCAAAATTACGCATTGACAAATGATTATCAATTTTCAGATCCTATACTCAGCTCTTCTGGACATGTCTGACCTAGAAGGTATGCCAAAATTTAAAAGCAATAAGCAATGGGGACTGAATTTTATGCCGCGACATAAAACTGCTCAAATTAATAAGCATGCAACATGCATTGTGTGGAGGATTACAGCTAATGAAATTTAAGTAGTGAATAGCGAAGTTTTTAAAGTATTTTTGTACCTCCTTCAGTTATGGTTGGCAAACCATGGACTCCAAATAAAAGCCGCACAGTCTAAACTGGACCTAACAAAACAATTATATAAAGTTTTGAGAGTATGAGGATCAGAAAGTTCTTTAGAATTTCTTTAAATGAAGGCTAAAAAGGAGTGAGCTTTGGGAATTTGGTAGCTAATAGGCGCAAAAAAAGTAAATTTTGAGTCAAAGATAGCTCCAAGATCACATATAATAATACCAGACTGCAGAGGCGTACCAGATATGAAGTATGTCATAATAAAGGATTTAGAGAATGTTAAGTACAAACATTATGTTAATACTGAGTTGCAGTAAATTTAGTTTACTCCAGATTGAAATATTTAAAAGGTCAATCTGCAATTGAGCAACATAGAGAGATCTATTAAAAACTATTAAATATCAGCTCTTACGACGCAGATAAAATGAAACAAGAAGCTGACTTCCCAGTTCGATGACTTTTGTTGAATTCCGAATACTTTTTACACAAACTTAGAGTGACTTCGTCATGACATTTGTAACACATAGAAAAAGGCGTGAGGGGTACAAAAAACTATTTACATAAATTCAAGATCAGTGTCACGTACTGATTTGATTTAGCCATTCTGTCTGCCTGTCTGCCCGTCTGTCGAAGACACGACTATGGGAATACCTAGCAAGATATAGGTAGACGGTCTAAGGCTCGGACAAACCTGGAAGAGTGCAATACTTGCCCAATTTCCAAGACCCAGGTAGCTATTGGAAATTTCGCTCGCTAAAAGAGAGGCCAGTAAAACACCGGAAGGTTCCCAAAGTGCATCCGAAGACTCCAAAGTTAAAATAAAGCATTTTCACGTTCATATGCCAAAGCAAAGATATCTGCGGCGGCGTACTCCAGAGCAGAAAGCACCAGTGTTCCGGAAAACTCAAAGGTTTCCGAAGTGTAACTGAATGTTTTAAAGCTAAAACGAAGCATTTCCATATACACCGAAGTAGAATAATCTACGGCGGCGTGTTAAAAATGTACGAGATCCTCCCGGTAGCTCCCGTAGCCAATCCGAAGACTTCAAAACTAAAACGAGATGCTTCCCAGTGTAGTAGAGCAAAGAAATTTACAGCGGCTGATTCAAGAAACGGTTTCCTAGAAACATCCAGAGTTTCCAGAAGTACACCCGAAGAAAAAATCTGGTAAGCATCGAAAAATAATAAAATATTAAAACTTTTACACGTACTTTTACTGTAAATGCAGTGTTTAATTTCTGGCGCAACCAACTAGACTGGTTTTGTGAAATTTTTACTTTTAAGGTAAACAATCTGATGACATCCCTACATAGCTGATATACCTTTCAATTTTACTGAATTCTTATGAATAAAAATTGCAGTAATAAAGTGAATAACAACTTAGAAAATTCAACATTTTGTAAGGAAATTCTTGTTATGAATATGTAGCCCAGTAAAATTAAAACAAATTTCTAAAAAAACTCTCAAACACGCCGTGTTTTAGTTTTCATAATGAAACTACCCACTTAACATCTCATTTTATATGTACACTTTTCAAAAGTAACAAATGAAAACAATTAAAGGAGAGTTTAAACTTTGAAGCCAAATGAAAACGTTACAAATTAAGATGAAAAAAAGCAACAATAACAACACTGAGTTCAAGAAATAGCTAAACAACTGAAAATAAAATTTAAATTTTTATGTGAGGTTTTGCAAAAACTCAACTCTAAAAAAAGACTTTGAAAAATAAACAAAATAAGTACACAGTAACCTTATTTAGCACAAATATTTTGATTTAAAAAGAAAATTATTAAAATTGATTTAGTATATTTTGCGCCAAAGCGTTACAAACTTTTTCCATATAAGCAATTTTGTATAAGTGGCACAGATATCTCCGCTTGCATCACAAAGCAAACTCACAAAAATCAGTGCCATGCATTTTTCAGACATTTAATTTTCAGTAAGAAATGCTCGAGGTAATTCAACTATCATGTCAATTTTGCTTATAACTAACTGAATTGAACCGTCATAACCGTTTCTTGAGATTCACTTTTTTGTCTTATTTTACTGAGCTATTCAATGTAATAGATTTTCGCAAAAAATATTTACAACACAGAGAACAAGTAAAAAGAAACACAAAATCAGTAAAAAAATACAAACCTGCCAGTACTGCTGTTAGTTGTGTGCGTTCGAGTAAACAGCAAACAAAACAAATCCGAATGCAAATCCAAATCCTTAAAAATTTCAACATGTTGCCGCTGGAAATTGCTGTTGCTGCTGATGCTGTTGCTAGTTATTTTTTTTTTTTTTGTTTTTTATTGTTATATTTCTATTTTATTGTTGTTGTTATAGATACAATGCGCTTGTTATTGCTACTTGCTTGAAATTTTTGCTCTCGTTTCGTATTTTTTTTTTCTGATTTTCTAATTTTTCCGTCTCCCGTTTCGTTTGTTTATTACGCTCGTATTGTTATATAACAAATCATTTACTTTTTTTCACTTTTTTCTTATTCACTTTTCATTTTGTTGATTTTATTTTAAGTTGTAGCTGTTTATGTGCATGTGTTTTTTAAACACATATATGCACACTTACATTTTAACACATACAATAGAAACACATTTATTTGTACTTGTGTGTGTGAATGTGCGCGTTTCCGTTATTGTAACACTAAGCACTTTGATATTAAATACCAAAATGAAATAAATTTGTTATTTAAAGTTCACTGGCGTTCCCACATGCCGACAGACATATCTAAACAAATGAAAAACAGAGCAAAATTTATTTATGTGAAAAAAAGAGCTTACATATGTATGCGAATATACATAAATAAATTCGCATAAGTACACATTTAATTTTGTTTATTTTTTGCACCATAGTGATTCGAGTTAAGTAGGCACATTGTTGTGAGCACTTGTTTGATTTGATATATTTACTTACTGCCGCCATTACACTATAATAAAAATAACCAAAAATTTTTATTTCATGATTCTTGCTCACTCATTTTTTTCCAATAAACTTAGTTCTTAGCTTCAAATTCGAACTATGAGCTACAAGCGTACGCCAAAACTATTGATGTTACGAAAAATAAGGTTATAATATAAATTGTAGGAGATTTCCTTTAGCTTCATTTTGTATGTATATTTTTATATTGTCAAAAAACTGCTTTTAGGCGCCATTTTTCCAATATGGCGGTGCGAGTGGCAACAATACGAGGTTGCAAAGTTGAAATTCGGAAAGAGCACATCGAAATCTATAACATTACTCATATTCAAAACTGCCGGGAAACTTTCCAGGTCACGTCTTTTTTTATAACTAAATGACTGTAATAAATGTTTTAAACGTTAAATAAAAAAGAGTAATTTAAAATACTTTGCAACTGCAATATGAACTTGAAGTTTCTTAACCTTGGAATAGAATTAACAAATTATAACGAATTTAAAGTTGTTTTTGTTAAAAATAAGGAGAACAAATGTTGTTTTTACTATTTTCAACTTTAAAATTTCAAAGTTCTAAGGGTTTAAAACAT
Organism: Tricholauxania praeusta; assembly: GCA_949775025.1. Classification (NCBI taxonomy): domain Eukaryota; kingdom Metazoa; phylum Arthropoda; class Insecta; order Diptera; family Lauxaniidae; genus Tricholauxania; species Tricholauxania praeusta. Next base: position 34,167,357 of record OX459031.1, on the reverse strand, counting down.
GTTATTTTATACACATTTCAAATAAATTTAAAGTTTTTTGTGCTAAAAATAAAGGGAAAAAATGTTATATTTACTATTTTTAGCTACAAAACTTCCACGCATAAGTCAAAAACAAAATTTCGAAATTTGCAGTGCCATTTTTCAAGGAGTGTACTGAAACGTTTGAAAAAATGATACTGTAAAAGCTTGATTTTATTCAGGGCCAAATTTGGTGAGAACAAAGTAGCCAGTTGCTCAGGACGATTCTTTAGCAGTGACGTAATTTTAGCAAGTTTTCTATTTTGAGAAATGTTTGCATTGGACGCAGAAGTCGTATGCTTAGTGTAGAGATAGAAGCAGAAATTGGCCTTAACCGTAGACCGATCTTTAAAATTTTCGACTAATTTGATCTTAACGGGTCGTTTTCGACCCGTATATGCTTTGTATGGAATTTTGAAGAAAAAGATATTTTTTAATTAAAAAAATGTTATTGATTACATTCATATATTGTATTAATTACATACATTAGCTTATAGAAACAAAGAAAATATAATAAAGGCAATATTATTTGATAGACAAGTTATTTTACAGTTTTTGAAAACATTTGATACACACATTTCGGTTGTGTGTTCCTTTGCAAACATTTTTGTTACACATACAGCAAACCAATTCGCTTTTGTACTCTGTGTGTAAGGTTTGCTCGATCAAACAAAAAGCACATCTACTCCGTTTGGTAAATTGTATCGGGACCGTTCTAGGCTGCTTGGCAGAAGGACCAGCTTCTTCTTCTTTGTTGCAAGTAAAATTTGTTGATGATTTTGATAGCGTTGTCAGAAGTAAAATGCATTTCGTTGATTTCTGGTTCTGTCAGATATGTAATTTTTTGCCAATGCAAAACTAAGTTCATATTGGAAGTTCTTGCGACATTACTTTTGGTATTTTTGGAAAAAAACCCACATCGGCCAGCGGTTAGTCTTCCGTTTGCAACTGAATACCTAAAGCATTTTGCCAGCATTGTCAACACCGCCTTTTGTTTTGTTATAGTATGAAACTATCTCAGGCAATTTCTTCGTTGCGAATAAAGCAGTGCTCTGAACAATGGTACATTTATTTTTCTTGCTTACATATGAAACCAAGCCAGTATTTTCGGTGAAGGCGAATGTAGATTGTAATAGTGGCTGCTTTTTCTCCATAAGGAGCTTAGGCGGAATGCTGCGCTTATTTTATAGCAATGTGGTCAAATTTTTGTGTAGCAGCTTCTGACCCAAGTCGTACGAAGAGAAAAAATTATGCATTGTAATGTTGTGATCTTTGAGCCCCTCAACTAAATCAAGAACCACCCGCTCATCCTGATTTCATTCCGGTGCAGCTCAAGCAAATTTTTCCAAACATGGTTGCATATTCTATACATATGTATGAAGTCTTGGCGCAAATGAGCAGCTAAAATTTCAGACCGTACTCCTCAGGCTTACTTGGCATCTATGTACTGTCGAAACGAGCATCGCCCATGGTAACCCAGTAGTTGCTCGTCAATAGTGACACATTAGTTTGGATTGAAAAAAGATGGAAGCAATATTAACATAATTCTCGTATTGGTACGAATTTGTCCAATGCGTTGAGACTTAGTTCGTTTTGTTCGGTGTATTCGATGTCACATTTCGTTATTTTGAATTTCATATTGATGCAATCACACTATTATACACACATATTATACGACCAATTAAGAACATGGACCTTATGAGTTGCGATCGAATGATACGAGCAACGAGCGAACTGAACTTGAGTTGGGTCAAACGAATCGAGTTGTTCGAGCTTGACTCGTTCCGTATGGCAGAATTTCGAACATGTTCGATCAGTTCGTTGCACAGTCTTAGTAAACATTGAACTGTGATTAACTTTTTAAGCCGATAGAAAATATAAAAACATGCATTTACATAAGAAAATTAGTACGGGTCGAAAACGACGCGAATAACGAAAAAAGTCCCAAAGTTGAAAAAAACTTAGGGACACCTATCAATAAGCTCCAACACTTCATGTTTTCATTCATAACATACCTACTGATAAAGTAACGAGGGCACAGACCCACACAGCTGACAGTTTTCGAGATATTAAAAATGAAAAAAAAAAAAATTTGGTCGAAAACGACCCTAGGATCGGTCTACGGTTAAATTTTAACGGCAAGAAAATAGTATGATCATTCAAAACATTAGTCCGCCACAAAAATGAAGAAATGTTTTATGAAAGGCATATCAGACTTTTATTATTGTTTCTAATTTTAAGTTTCTTTTATTTTAGTTACGTAGCAAAGAATGAATGGTTTTTCCAAATTTTTCAACCATTTTCCAAACGGAAAAAGGCTTAAATTGGAGCTTTGAATCACAGTCTGCACTAAATTTTTATAATGATATTCAATCAAACCTGTGTCACTCACAGTTTTATGCATGATTATTTTTACTACCTCTAGCACATTTATTATTAAGTCAAATGGTTTTATGCTCAAAGTAGATTTCATCGCCGCTCAATAAAAACTTAAGCATAATAATAATAAGAAATTAAGAATCGCATTTAAGTAACTTAAATTACACTTAGTCGCTAACATCACTGACTGTTGCTGGCTTAAATGGCAATAACATATAAAGGGTTTTAGCAACTGAGGCCCCATTCAAAATAAATACACAATGCCAACATGCTGGAATTATTTATCCAGAAGCATCTGCTTATGAAATATTTATCGATATACAATGAAAACGTTTTCCAAATAACTACTCGTTGAGCAATAACAAACCAAATGCTGGATGTTGTTATTTTAAATATTCACTCACAATATTTGACATGAGCAACAACAGTAAATGTTTATCTATAGAGCTGTCTGTCTATCTATTTAAATGTCTAACAACAATCGTGCTATCTCGCTCAGTCCAACATTACAATCATGTACTGTCGAAATATGTAAATTTTAACATAGTTGCTCTTAAATACATATTTGCGACAATAATACTAAGCGACTAACAACAACAAAAGCAGCAGCAGCTACCACATCCATGCCAGACAAATATTCCAAATGGAATTTGGCAACGACTTCCGCTGTGCTGGGCCTAAACATTGAAGTAGAAGCAAAGGACCGAAAAACAAAAATAACCCAAAAGAACCGGAAGTTGTCTAGTTCGTATTCGCATGGCGCTCATTTATAGGATTACATTTTAATTTCAGTAATGCAAATTGGGAAAACAGGATATGCAGCAACAGCGGTACAACAACCAGGATATGCAACAAAAGGACGAACGAATGAATAAACTCGGTGACAAAAAGCACAAAAACTGCAGACAACTTGGTATATAGTTTAAATGAAAAAATTATGAAAAACAAAAATGAAAATATCAGAAAGTAAACTTAGAAAAAGTGGGTGTGAGAAAACAAAAAGAAAAAAGAAAACTTTAAAATACTGCTGAGTGAAAGGACACAACTGCTAATAGAGTATGCTTATGAAAAGCACTTAACAAATGCAAATTGACGTTGTAGAAAATAAAATAAAATATTTAAATTCATAAATAATACATTTTTGCGCTTTAACAGGTTTAAGTATTGAGCAAGAAGCCTAAGGTCAGATGTTAAGAAAACATTTTTCTTTTCTTTTAAACCTGAAATGCAAATTTGAATAGGATATGAAATTTATAACTAAAAATTTGATTTACTTCAAAAAGCAAATGGATTGCAATGAACCTTAACAAGGATCAAAATAAGGAATGTGTGTTTTTCCTCAAATGTATCCATACATTTTATTTAGAGTGCAGGTATTCGAAATTTGCATATGATTTAATCGTGCGAAAAAAACTAAATTACATAAATAATACGAACAATCACTGCCATTGCGTCTTACCAATATTAATTGTTGTCTGATGATAAATGCAAGTGGTAGACGTTTTTGTTGCTGCGCCTACGAGTAATTAATTTTCTTTTTCTTTAATTGTTTGATATACATATGCAAATTTATACTATCCTTTCGTCAGGCAGACTGCGATATATATAAGGATTATGTCATGAAAAACGAGAGAAACAACATCTGCCAGTTAGAAATTGCTGCATATTGCCATATTACAAATAAGTATGTAGATAAAAAAATGAATAATTAATCATTAATCACGTCTGCCTCTTGGCTGACTGGTTCCTTTACTTAAAAAACATAAAAATAGAAAATTAAGAGGACTCCAGCGCTGCTTTTTCAAAGGCAGACGTTTTCGAGCAATTAAGTTGCATGCTATTAAGAATAAACTTAAACTAAGACCGTGTAAGTCTTGTAATGCAAAATTTACTTATCCATTATTGTAGTCATTTTCATTATTTTTCTGAATGTCTATATGGGACATTCCACGCCAAAGCGGACACCATTTTGCTTATGCATTCTTATCTTTTTTTTTAATTTTTTTCTTTTGTGGTGGTTGGATTATGTGCCATAACTAATTTTTTTCTCCGATATATTATGAATTGAAATTTACAACACAGGTTCACAAAAGTTTCAGTACGGCAGTTTATCTGGAGTATAATAATTTACAATATCATAATAAACATTATGAACTTACAGTCATTTTAGCAAAGACCAATATTGTAAATTTTTACTTATTGATCAATGCTATTTTTTATTCAACAAACATGACAAAGATAACAAATGGAACAATTTAACCTGGTAATTGGTGACATATGTTTCGGCTATTACCACATAGCCTCATCAGACCAGTTTTTTGGTTGATGTTGTACATGGAGTCGATCCCCTGACCGTACATGCATTTCAATTGCATATCTGTCGACGGCCGCTCTAACAACTGAACTACTGAGGAACTGACCTTGAACTGTACAAATTGCGTATATCCATTTATTATCTCTTGTCACTTTCTCTCTTGTTGTCATAGCTGCTAAGCCATTGGCTTAGAGACTTAGCATTGATCAATAAGTAAAAATTTACAATATTGGTCTTTGCTAAAATGACTGTAAGTTCATAATGTTTAATTATAATAAAAATAATCAGTCGCAAAAATCAACTTTCTTAATTTACAATATCTCGAAGAAACAAATCGATATCAATATATTTCAAAGTGTATTTTTAAAAACAAATGTTAACTGTATACAAGTGCATTCGGAAAAAATTGGTCTCCCTAAAATAAATACGCGAATTTAACAAAAATCAGCATGTGAGGGTATATAACCCCACATATTTTGAAATAGCAGCGACTTAAGGGTCTGCCTTTTATATTTTTAGCTTCTTGTGACACTTTAGTAATGCAACGAAGTTCTAAAAAAAACGACGAAAATATTTGACAAATTATTTTACATATTAACAATTGCTGTTACTTAACATGTAGCAGCACGTAGCGGACGTCTGCCTTTTATATTTTCGTTATCTATGTTACGCTCCTAACACAAAGTATCAAAGGCAGACGCGATAAAATAATTTTTTTTTTTTTTGCAATTACAAAACTCATTTTTTAAAAAAGCGACACTATTATCACTTCACTCTAAGTTTTTCTAAAACACATAAATGTGTAGTATATAGCATATAAATACCAATGACGATTAAATCATATACCTAAAATTTTCACCGGCTCTCTAACTATTTGTCATGGGGAACGATGAAATAAACTACTATTTTTTAATTCCTTCGACTTGTCCTTTAAGTCATTTCAAAAAGTAATAGTTCTGTCATTTTGTAACACATTGATTGCTTTTAAAAGAAGCGAAACATCTCTTGTGCCGATCAAAATGAGAAATTCAGTTTTCAGTGTAATTTGATTAATTTATATTTCAATTTTTATTTAAATAGCCCATTCCAATATCTTTCTATGTACTTCTTATGTATAATAATCTTTGCAGACGCTAGTCATGTCGGAGCAGTGGCGACAAATGTAAATGTAAACTTTGATTTCGAGTACTAAATTGGGCTCGATTTGGGCCCATTAAAAAAAGATTGACGTTAATCGTTTTTAATCTTCAGCAATGGCGTTGGCCTTAGTAAAGTTCAAAATCAGTACATAAAAGTCAATCACCTTCGAATGAACCTTTAACCTCTAGTGATTTTTTCAGTTTAAAGATTAAAGGTCTATTTGCAGATCCATAACTGCTGTGTAGCAATCATGTGGACACATTTTTATGATAAAAATTTAAAATACCTATGGAAAATTTTACCAGAAAACACTAAGCCCATGTTTAATGAATAGATTTTATTTGTTCTAATGGATTGTGAACTTATTTCAAATTGGAATTATTGGCTAAGTGCAAAAAAAAAAACTAGTTAGTATAAGTAAATATTACTCATATTAAGTAAGAGTTTTATACAGCAAAAAGATCTGTCGGACCTGCATTTGACACAGTATTTCACAGCTGTGGGATGTATTGTATTTATGTATTTCTTTATAACAAGATTGGCTTCATGTAGACTAGGTGCTAGGATCTTCTCTTTGACGAGATGTGAAATTTTGTGTTAAATAACCTTGAATCTGCTTTATCATTATATTACATTTCTCACAATTTGCAATGGATGATGTGTTAATTTCATAAATCTGTTTTATTAACGCCACATTTGATTGGATTATGTCGATAACTTCATTCAATGCAACGTTTACTTTTAATTTCAACTGTGATTTTATTACAAACTTAGAACTTGAAAAATTATTTTTAATTGCAGGCTTCAGAGCCTATGTACACAGTAAGATTAACTTTGAAAGATAACCTCTCAAACTAGTCTGTATAAATGTCGTTATGTATGACTGATGAGCTCATCATAACGCTATGTAGCTGTATATTGAAGTATTTCCTTAACTCATTACTTTTATAGAAAAAAGGAAGCATTTAAATGAAATCTATTTTTGAATGCACACACACAAATCATAAGAAAATGAAAGGGATGAAGGAAAAGTTGATAGAAAAATGAAGTTGTGACAACTTTAATTAAATGAATTACAAAATAAAAGCAGGCACACATACCAACGCACGACTTGTACACTCACATATGTAGACGTTAACACATATTATTGCAGCACAAAATGCTTATCACGCAAAAGTTTAAAAGTAAAAAAGAAAGGACAAAAACAGGCAAAAAAGAGAGAATGGGTTAAACAGCAAGCAGGCTTGCATGCTGACATTTTCACATTTCAATGCATTTCAAAGAGTTTCCTACGCAGGAAAGAGGGTAAGGAGTGCGCTGCGCATGGGATATAGCACGCAATAGTTTTTTCTCTTTCATTAACTTTTTTATTTCAGTTTCTGATATTCACTGCATCCTTGTTTTTTGCAAGTTTTTGTTTTTAATTTGTTTGCATAAAACTGCACTCAAAGAAATTCAAAAATAAAAAAAAAAAAAACAAAGCACTTTGGGGAACGCTGGTTAATGAAAATTATGCAGTATGGGATGCAGCTGCCGGAAAAATTAACACACCAGAATGCCGAAGTCGAGCGCTGTTTAGAATGAAGTGGTGATAACAAGCACTAACACAACTACATATGTCTGTATGGAAGTAAGCATTAGAAAAGTGAAGTGAAATGGAAGCTAAACCCAATAGGAATAAATAAAACAAAAATATTTTTATTTTACTACAGATCTACAACAAAATTTTTCAAAACAAAAATTGAAGAGGTCCAGATAGATTTTTTATTTGTATGTTGGTTAACAAAACCATAGTTTGCAGCAAAGTTATCGTACTATAGCAATTTTAGCCGGTGGCCTACATTTCTATAAGATTTTATTGTGCAGCAGAGGTTGAAAATCATCAAATCCTAAGTAAAATAAATAAAACGAACAATCTCTGCCATTACGTGGTCTCTGCATTATGTTTTGAGAGCACTTTGAAACTGAATTTTATAGCGTCTGCCATTTATATTAAATAGTATGCCTATACACAAAAACAGATAAATGCAAGCGGAAGACGATTTTGTTGCTTCGTATAAAAGTGATAAAATTTTTTACAAAATTTTATGAGACATACTTAGTATATACAAACTTAAGTGGTTTTAATATCAGGCAGATTGCGATTATTATATAGATTACTACATAATAAATGAGAAAAATAACCTCTGCCACTTAGATATTGCTTCACTCAAAAATTTCAATGTTACAAATATGTAAAAAAAAATTTAGTACTAACTCATTTTATCGCGTCTGCCTCTTGGCTGACTACTTCATGTTACTGAGAATATATCTATATAAGACTAACAATGTGCAAATATTTTTATCTTAAATTTGCTACTGTAACTTTTCGCTCATTTATATTATTTATTTATTTTAATTTTTTTTGCTGTGTATGTGAGGCATTCCCCTTCAAATTGGACAACATTTTGCTTTTACATCTACGATTTTTACATCTACGATGTAAATTTTTTTTAGTACTGGTTGAGGCTAGACTCCATAATTTTTTTATTAATTATTTTCTCCGAAATATCGTTCATTGAAAATATAACACAGGTCTACATACAGATCTATATAAATTCCAGTACGACAAGATATGTAGTTGAAAAATCCAGATTAACGAATTCTCGAAAAAAAAGATATCGATTTAATTCAAAGTGAGTTTTGAAGTGAAAAAGTTAAGCTTCTTATTTAAAAATTAAATATATTCGGAAAAATCCAGTGTCACTAAAATTAATATACGAATTTGACCAAAATCGACGACTTTGACTCAATTCCAATATATTTTGAAAAATCATAGACCTACACGTCTGCCAATTGTATTTTCAACTTCTAGACGCAATACTGACACCAACGAAAGTCTGGAAGAAAACGATAAAGCTTTATTAAAGTTTTTTTTTACATATTTGCAATAATTGTAATTAAAAATGCTGCAGTGTGCACGTCTGCCTTTTATATTTTAGTTATATACTACGCCTTTACACAATATTTAAGTGGCAGACGCAATAAAATAATTTAATAGAGTTTTTTTTTTACTTCGAAACCAAAAATGCGACGCTATCTTCACTTTACTTTCAGATTTTCTAATAAATGTGAACTGCATTGAATATTAATCAATATTCAATTGAATATTAAAATCATATGCTTAAATATATCGAGTATATTTTGTGTCATAACGTAGTTAATATTTGATAGTTTACTACCTGTTGCTTAAATTTTGCGTCGAAACCACAATAATTGTATTTTATCGTAAACGACAATACTTTTCCGATTTCAAAAACTTGATTTTATCGTGAATGCAAGGAATCTGTCATCTTTTTTTTATTGTAACTCATTAATCGATAACAAATGTTTTTATCGTAACTTACAAATAAATATTTGGTTTTGAATCAAAAGAAAATATTTTATTGTATCCTATTTTATTGTTTTTTACGTAACCGACAAAAATTATTAACGATACAAAAAATTTATGCAATCGTAATTGATTAAAATTTTGTATCGATATAAGAAAATATATAGCATTTTAACTGACACTGATTCTAGGTATAAAATTCTAAGTTTTGCATAAAATTATAAATGTCGCTTACGATTACTTTACTAAAACCATAGTAACATTAAGTTCTAATTTTTTTCTAATGGGCATTTATGACATAGGAAACGATTTCACAAAAGTGAGGTTTAACTATCAAAGTTGTAACGAGAGCCGTAAGGCAGGAGATAAGCAGTAGAATAAACACCAGGTAAGCGCACAAAAGTCTACGCCTGCCTGCTATTCATTAAGTCATGCATGAAGAGTTAAAGTAGCGAACTTCTATAAAGCACCTGCATATCTTTCAACGTATGTGTATGCATGTATGTAATTGCACACATATATGTATGTATATGTATAAGTATCTGCTTATGTTATTGTCTACCTCTATTTTTAGTCTACCCCCTGCAAGTGCGCAAATTGGTAAGAAAACAAAGAATAATGAGAAAAGTTACAAAGCTGCATGCAAAACAGATAACAAAAGTCTGTTTGGAAAAAAATATAATTTTTTTTTAATATGTGGACAAAGGAAACGGAAACGACAACCAACGACAGCGACAACGACAGCTACAACGACAACGAAAACAAAAACCATTCAAAGAAAACACACAGTTGCTGGCTTTGGTTTTACTAGATGTTGCCATTGGACTGCATTGCATATGGAGTCGTTTGTGTTGAGGTGAAAAGTTTGCGCCAAATAAAAATATCAGCTGCAATGGAAAACTTTTACTTTAACATAATTTTGCATAGCATTCTATTTAGAATGCGAAGAGGTAAAAGTTGGCATAATAGCGCTGCTGAAAACTTTAAGCCATTTAAATAAAACGAAAAGGAATCAACCGAAAATAATGCAAAACCTAAAGGGTTTTGTTAAGGCAGCAATTTAGGCGCTAAAGTTAAGTTTTGTTTAGTTTCAGTACAATGTATTGAGGTCATGTGTGCCAGTCGCGTAGTGTATTGCGAAGTTATTTGCAAAAGTTTCAACAGCTGTTTGTTTGCAGAGCATTAAACAGGTCTACTGTGCGTGTTTTCTTTTGGGGTGAGTCTTATTTTAAATAATTTTATTGAATGAAAACTTAAGTTAAGTAAGGGCGTTTGCAATAGCATAAAGAAAAGTTTCACATGGATCGACTAGATTCACAGTGCTATCACAAACTCTTTTTTTAGGGAGCAGATTACTGACTTGGCTTTGTAATTTTCATCTATCACGAAAGATACAGTTCTTAGAACAAAAATTTACGAATAGATCTTTCCTGGCCATAGATAGCACTTTTACATCTGGCTACCGCTCGACATTGGTAACGTATAGAATCCAGCGTTTTTTTGTCATCGATGACATGGTTGCTTCCTCATTTTTATTTTCGCTAAAAAAATCTATGTTTCTTTTTCGCTTAGATCATTAGTGACAGAACATTATGATCTGCAAGCACGTCAGTCCTTTTGTTGCGGACTATAGCATAGGTGTGCGAAGTAGGAGAAATGAGCCAGATTTAGCTCTTATCAACAAGCACTTCGTTTTTCTTTAAAAAAAAAATAACCCCCCACTGCTACGCACATTTTCATCGATGTGGTTTTTTTTATAGGCAATATACACGGGATTTGTTTTTTTGTTATTGTTGAATTATTCAGAAAAAAACAAAAAAAACCGTACTAGTAACATTGCCCATATGAGGACAGCTTCTCTCGTTTCGTTTGCTCAGTGGACTTTTGTTTCTACACTGATGTTGCTTTTGCTTGATTCTTGGAATTGGGTTTTGGTTTATTACAGAATTTTTATTTTCACTATCAAGATTGAGTTTCTGGTGAAGTTTTCTTCTGCTGTTGTTTTTGTTGTAAGTAGCTTCCAAAATTTTGCCCACCTACGGTCTATAGCAGTTGCAGATTTATTTTTCTTAATTTATTTTATTTATTTGTAAACTTTTGACTCTTAAAACTTAACTATCAACGTAGAAACTTATTTGAGCATATGCATCATTCTATTAGACTTAAAGATGCTGCAGTCGATGGGAAATTTATAAGAATTAAGATAATTGAAAATTCAAATAAGAAACCTAGTAGCAACCCACATCATACTACCTAGACCCATGCTGATATCATTTGTTGGGTCCTGCTGACGCGATGTGCAGGCACCAGTCACCTTCTCACAGACATAAAACAAAAAACTCCTAAAAAAGTTCTAAGAACTTAATAATAAATATTTTTGAAAATATATCGAATTTCGAAAAAAAGCTTCATTTTTGTTGAAGATTTATTTGTTTGGTAGTTTTTGTGCTAATTTGGCTCACTAAATAACAGTAGAAGTTAAATAAACTCAAAGTGAACTAAATCAAAAGGGATTAACATTGAGCTAAAATGAATATCATTGATGTCCTTGAAAATCCTTTATAATGTTTATCCTGCCACGTTTGTGTTAATTTTAATGAATTTCCGATAAATTTCCATTTCAAAAATTTCAGTTTTTTAGCCTCGATGGACAAATGGACAAAAACGTCACTTTTTGAGTATTTAATCTAAAATATTACAAAACCCTGATGTGATCGGCCAATTATGAGACCGGACTCTGACTCAGAGATGAAATTTATTTCTAATATTGCGAATTGTGCCCATGCGTTTTTAAATAGTTCTTAAGGTAATGAAAACGAAGTAAAAAAACTGTCGTTAATAAGAATTCGACCAGAAAGTCTTTCAGTTAAAACTTTAACAATACGTTGTCCTTGATTGCATTCTGCTGCATGGTTTTAAATGTCGTCAATACTTTTATTGAAACGTTCCTGGCGATTCGCATTATCTTTTGCTCGTAGTTTTATCAAATCTTCAGCTCACTTGTGGAACTTTTTTTTCTTTTGAATTAAAAAAAAGTGCATGTAGTCACATGCACAAGCGGGATGAGCATTAAGAAAATTGAAATCTATAATATGGCAGTTTTTGAAAAATCCTGTCAAAATATAATAAATATAATATATTCTATGAATAAAGAAGGTATAAAGACATATTTCAACTTGAGTGGCCCTCCATATAAAATGTACGGTAAAAGTATAGAAAATAAGGTGGTATCACCAAAAATAATCTATCAAACAATAAACGCAACAAAGATATCGAAAATATAATTAAATTGATGCTTATTTACTAAGATTTTCTGATATTTCGGCATCTTGATGCATTTTGCTTTTCTCTCAAGGTATTATTTTCAACACTGGCTGATGATTTTTTTATCGTTTTTCACAAGGTCCACTCTATTTCATTGCGCATTCATATTTATGTGTTGACTAAAGCTCCCTTTGTGTATTGCGACTTGCTACCAAAACTTCTAAAAATTCAACAAAAGCGCACGAACATAAAGTTTGAAAAAAAAAAAGAAATAAATAAATAAAAATTATCAAAATTTATTGCGCGCGCTTTAACAAAAGACCAACCAGACAGAGTCGGCAAAAGACGATGGAATTGCATAGGCAAAGCGACAGACAATCAGCCAGCCAGGCGACAGCCACATCAGCAAAAATAAAGTCCCAAAGAATTGTCATGATGTCGCATACAAAATGATGTTGATTGTTGTTACGAACAGACAACAACAACAACAGCAATAACGTCATATGAAACATCACAGAACACACAAAGGACATGCAGACAGTACTCGCTAAGGAGTGTGAGATTGAAAAAATAATAAAACTTTCAGGTTGTCCGTCTGTGCTTTTATGCTACGGTTGTATTTTTGCAACACTTCAATTTGTACTTCTTCTCCTGCCTACGTTTCTGCTTCTATTGCTGTTGTATTTTGCTGGTATTTAGTGTTTGAGGCATTTCCGGTGTTTCAATGTTATATGTATTATTTGTTTGTCTGTGTGCGTCAAATGGTGTCTATACGTTGTACGTGTCTGGAATTTGTTTCGGAACATTTTTTTTTTTAAGTCTGCAAGAATTACAAACAAAAATTCGGTGTTGAAATTGAAAGCGCATAAATCAAATGTTGCAAAAGTTTTTCACTCTAGACACCAGGAGGCAAATGAGAATATTACACCGCCACACTCAGAATACAAATTTAATAAAATGGTCATAAATCAATTTTGCAAAATTTTGCTTTCATTTCTCAAAGTAAGTAGGCTTGAGCTTAAAAATATTTAAACGAAGAACACAGACCATTGAGCTGCAACAACGAGCAGAGATATTTAACGAAATGAAACTACCTGTATTGTAAGCTCAGAGCTAACGCTTGCAAATTGTGGAAAATTAAGTACTTATTTCACTAAAATTTATTCTTTAAAGTCATTCACAGTTCACAAAATGTTTTGCTATTATGAAGTTCATTGGTCGCCGAGATCGCGTGTTTTCTTTAGGGCTATGTTAAATCCGAAAAACCAACAACGATTAAAGTCTTGAAAGCCAACATATCTTGAACAAATGCGAAAGTAAGGCCCCAATTGTTTGAAAAAATGGACTGAGAGAATATGCTTTGTCAGAGGTAGTTGCGGTTAACATACATATGTCCAAAATTGTTTTCAAACATCAATGCTTTTAATATGAATTAAAACCCGTTACTTTCGAGACATCTCAATGGGTTGTTTTATTTGAATTTAAAGTTCAAACACTAAAAAAATCACCCGTTATAATGAAATTCAAATGTGGACTCCTGTCGCTTAAGTCTCATACTAAGGAGCTGATTTGCTTTGGTACCTAATATATTACTATCTAAAGCAGGGTTGCGCACAAAAATTTGTTCGCGAGCTGGCGGCTACAACAACATCAATTTAGGTAAAAAAAATTAAAAATATTTTGCGAAAAAATTCCTAGTATTGACGAAAATTTTGAAATAGCGGCGGCAAGCTAATTGCATGTAAACAAAAACAAAAATCTCAAGGTGAAGGAGCAAATGAATTGAAAACAAAATCACACAAACAATAAATTGCGTTGAAGAAAAAATAACAGGAACAAAATACATGTGGTGATTGCGGACCAAAATGATTTTGATCGAATAACGGAAAGAGCTCGAGATGAACTCAATATTTTTTGTTATTGTTGTAAGAGCTAAAAGAGCTATTTGAGCTATGGGATGCGCATCCATGATCTAAAGCAGCGGTGGGCACAAAAATATAACAAAAGAGGAAAACAACAACATCAAGGAACAACAAACGAAATTTTAAAGTGTTTTTTACTTTCATTTCCAAAATTGCCATTAGCACAAAAAAAAAACAAATTACACTACAAGCAAAAACAATTACTACATTCGTCAAGACACAATGCGGCGCCGTCATTTATGCCTTTGTGCTTTGTTTTCATTTGAATTCAAGTCAACGCTGTGCTTCGATTGAAATTCTGCGAATTTTGTGCCTCGATAGCGTTGAAATTCTGGGAGTTTTTTTTCGCTTGGTTGTGCGTCGTATAACGGTTAGAGCAATGTGAGGAAATTGATGCACTAAGTGCCCTTCACTGATCTAAAGTACTGATCAGCAACTGGCGGACAAGGATCCGAATTCAAGCTGGATCGCTAAGATATAAATTTTTAAACTTTGATTAACTCATTCTATTTAAATAAATGATAAACAATTCTGAGTGCGCGTCTGAAATAAAGGTATGATGTCTAAATATATTTGCATGTTCCCATGCAATTTTATATTAAAAGGCTCGATATTGATCCAAAATAAAAAAGATCGGAGTGGAACGAACTCAAATAAATGTTTCCTTTTTAATTAATTACACCAAGTTAATTATTTTTTAAATTCCATTAACACAGTTCATTTTCACACAATAGCCCATTTATTTTGGTTAAAAATCATCACTTTCATGATATAAGTAAAGATTTCTTATAAAAACTAGTATCAACAGTTTTCATCTTGAAATTTCTGAGATGCACTGTCTGTAGCACGCAAGCAACAGGATATTTTTATCTATTGCGCCGCTCAACAAATCCTGAACATTTGTAATTAAAAATGTTTTCAATTTTTTTCGCAATCTTCAAACTGCACAAGTTTTACTTTTTTGTTACTACCTTTTTTAAACTTTTTATGTTTGTGTTCTACTTAAAAATTTTATCTTCAGCTTAACAGCAAAAAAAAATCCTATTTCTGCACTAATACAGATAAAAACCTTAGCTAAGAAATTCACAACAAAAAAAATAAAAAAAAAAAACAATTATAAAAAAAAGAACAAAATAAAAGAAAATAAGAAAAACATAAAGAAAAAAGGGAAAATGCATTAAAAGTATGAAAACGAAAAAAAAAAAAATGTTGCTTTTGCTGCCACTTTTGCTGATCGTACTTGTTGTTTTGTTGTTGCTGCCTTTGTTTTCCTGTTGTGTGTGTGGCTTTAGCTTTTAATGTAACCCCAGAAAACTTTTGTGAAAAAGTTATATTTTAATCGTCGAGGCGATTATTTTGATCCCGTGTGAAATCATTCATATACAAGCGATAGTTCGTTCGGGAGCAACTGTTTGGCCTAAGCTATTTGCGCTAAAATTATGAGGAAGAGATTGAAACGATAATTTTGAAAATGAAATAAATGTCTATATTTGGTATCGGATTCAAAATTGTCGTTTCATTTTATACACAAAAATTGCGTTATAATAGAGATCACATAAATATAGTGAACCAGCCTGGCAACATTGACGTCGTGGTTTTAGACAAATGTTGACATTTGATAGCTCCAATAAAAACTTAGTGACAATTAACTTTTTCTAGCAGAGATTCATCTTCAAAATGTTAGCTGGGTTACACAGCAATAAGAGCAAAAATAAAAAATTATAAAAAAGTAGCAGTTTAGTAGTGTAGTGTGAGAGTTGTTTTAGAGTAGAAGCTAAAAACAGCAGCTTTAAGTATATGAAAAGTTTTGTTTATTGTTGTTGTTGTTATTGTTTTTGTTATATATCGCTTGTCTGCCTGATTATTGAGTCCTTTTTCCATGCAACACACAATTGTTTGAGTTTGGTTTTGTTGTAGTTATTTTATTGTTTCCCTTCAAGCATACGGATATAAACAGTGAATTTAATTTTTTCTTTATTGTTTTCTATAAAAACTCGTTAAGTTCCACATGATTATGGATGAATAGAAACTAGTAAATTGTTCTTTTTAAAATAATTGTTATTCATGTTGAAGCTTGCTCCTTAATATTCTGGGATGCCATCTCAGTACCTTACTCTACGTCTTAGGTGGTCATATAAAAAAGTTTTTTTGAATTATCTTTATCACATATTACAATTTTTGAATTTTGAAGGATAATTACATGAACTGCCAAAAATTTGCATACTGAACAGTTCACAAGGATACTGGCTGATGATGAGTATATACATATTTTAAGTCTGCATTATCAGTGTTTAGCTGGAATTAGTATTCAGTATACAGTTGTCGTAACTGACCGGAAATTTAATATTAATCAGGGTTGTGAGAGAAGCTATGTTAGTGCTCAAGGGAACTAGTAGGCCGCATAGCTTTACGTACTGAAACCAACTAACTTGTGGTTCTTTACTTTTATTCTCCATTTCCTTTTAAGTAAAAAACACTCAAAACAGATGTATTTTCGTTAAATTTTATTTCAATTCTTTTACTGTTTTTTTCAAATAACTTCTATATGTACGTTTTCCACAAAATCTATTATATAAAACTCATTTATGCACGCGGAAACTATCCAGCCGATTTTGATGAAATTCACAGAATGTTAGTATCGATCGGGCTGGTGTCATAGGCTATAAAACTTTTATTTAGGGTGCATATTTAGGGTGGCCCTCATACACAAATATTTTCAAAATAGCGATTTCTCAAAGACAGGCAAATCGATTCTCATGAAATTTACACAGTAAGGCTTTTATGTTAAGTGGCACAGATTGGATGGTAAACATATTATTTAGGGTGCATACTTGGGGTGGTCCTCATACATATCTATTTATTAAATATCATTTTCACGAAGACAGGTTAATCGGTTCACACCGAATTTACATCACGTAGCTCTTATATTAGAATCATATATAAGGCTTCAACACTTTTATTTAGGGTGGCCCTTATACAATAATTTTTCTTATATCATTTTCTCAAAGACCGCAAAATCGATTCTCATGGAATTTACACAATATAGCTTTTATATAAAGACGCACTGCTAAGGTTGTAAAAATTTTATTTTGGGTGCATACTAAGGGTGGTCCTCATACAAAAGTATTTTTTAAATAGAATTTTTACGCAGACCGCACATCGAACCTACACCACGGTTGAGGTGAGCCGATACGCACAGGGTAATGCTTGTTATATATAAAATATTTGCAAAAGAACATTTTTTCATTTCTAATCTTAAAAATATGAAAAAACAAGATTTTTTTCATTCAAATGGAGCAATTGAAATTTAGTGATTTTTAAAAAAGACCAAAAAATTAAATTTTTTTGGACTTTGAGCGCTTGTAACTCCATCAAATCTTATCCGATTCACACAAGCAAAATACTGTTTGAAAATGAATAAAAATATATTTTGAATGCTGAAAAACGTTTCTCAGTCGAAAAAAATTCATGGTGATATAGTCAAATAAATGATTAAAGTGCAAAAAAGGGGTTTTTTAGGGATATCTTGAAAACGTTTCTTAAGAAAAAAAATGGTTGCTATTTTCGGAATCCACGCCTCAAAATACATAGGAAAAAGTCTATGAGAAACCAGATCTAACTAGATTTTAACTAGTGTAATGAGAGAGGTTGAAAAATTTTAAATTAAATTTGAAAAAACCTTAAAAAAATTGAAAATTTTAAAAAAAGTTATAACTCGAAAAAAAGTTGAAAGTGGAAAAATGTTTGAGCTTAATAAATGTTGACAAGTTGAGAATCGCTAAAGGTATTCACGTAGTATAATTTAAACAAACAAAGCACTACACAATCGCACTCAACTCTCCACACAATTAACAAATCACAATTCAATTCAATGGACTAAATGTAATGAAATGAAAACTTAATATGTTTTCGAAACATTTGGGAAGCGCTGCTAATGCAGCAAATTCTAAACCATTACCGGAACAAATTAAAAATTATCAACTCGTTTTAACGCACAACATCACTCAGCGGATATGAAAAAAAAAAGTAATTTGCCCACGGCAACTTTTTAGAATTTTGCAAAAAAAAAAAAGTTAATAAAAAGGCTGCGAAGAAAATACACAACAATTGGCATTAGGTACTTGAATGTGCAGCAACAACAACTGAATGGCGCGGAATACCAAACTGCTTCATTTTTATCCAACACTTTTTTTCAGCTCTAATAGAAATTCAAAGTTATAAGGAATGAAAGGTGGAAAAAAACTTTAAGGCATAAATTGTGATAAAAAGAAAAGAGAAATAAACGAAAAATGAAAAAAGGTGGGGTGTGGTTTTGTTAAGCAGCAGAAAAATGAAATTGATTTTCTTTCAATGAATTCAGCCAAGTTGGCAATTTTTCAGCTGCTGCTGTAACTGCTAATGTTGTTCGCGCTGCTGAGTTATCAAGGAATACGATTTTTTCAACAGTGGTCTGTAATGGTGTTCAATGGCTCGTAAATATTTGCGTCACAAGCTCTGCTCAAAAATAGTTGAATATCGATATAAGTCAAAAGTATCAAAAACTAGCCAAAAGTCCATGAGAATCCAATAGCAGTGAAGTTATCGATAAATTTCGATGGAAAACGAAATATATCGAATATAAGGTGCAAAAGGAAAATATCTTACACAAACAAGAATCTAAAATTAAGCAAAACTAATTGAAAATTATTTAATAGAACTTACAGTCATTTGCAGAAACCGATGTACATGTGAAATTTCACAAATCGGTTTATGCTTTATAAACAAACATGAGAAAAATAACAAATGGAACAATTTAACCTGGTAATTGGTGACATATGTTTTTTGTTGAAAAAATGTTGGTAATTTTTGGAATTATTTGGCCATAGTTATTCTAAAAAGTTAGTTTATATCAATGAATTATTTTTTTTTCAGATCAGTCTTATTTTAAATTAACACATCCCGATTTTAGACCACTGTGCTTTTTAACTTTACACATTGAATAGAAGTAAGAACCACGTAAATCTGACTGCTCGGCATATCAATGCTTTTGTACGATTACAATTTTCCACCTGCTGCTCTACCATTAATGCACCCACAAAATGCACAATAATTGCAGCAGCATTTTACCCAATGATACCAACAAGTGTTTGCTTCCGTTGCAGCAGCAGCTGTATCTTTTCTTGCTGCTGCTTCTACGTTGCATTATCCTTGTAAAAGTTCCAAGTTTTTTTTTTGCTGCAGTATGAAGTGTCCTGATTGCGCATACTTCTTTTCATGGTTGTTCTTGTTTGGTGTTGCTGTTGTGCTGCAGCATGAAGTTCAATATGAAGCTGCAACAGCAACAGTCACTTGTTTATCATTGGGTACGACAAACTTTTGCTCAATGGCAGTAAATATTTGCTGTATTTGTTCACTTAAGTTTTTTTGCTTTTTATTTCTAGTAACATTTTAACGAAATTTTGCTAAAAAGTTAAAATATTTACTTTTGTTGGTTTTTTATTTATTTTTTTGTCATTTTAGGTATTCTATGCTTTTTGTCCATTTCAATATAAATTAAATTTTTCACTTTACTTTCCCATTGTTTGTTTGCCTGGCGTCAAAAAACTTCTCACTGGATTTTATTGCAAAGTTTTTTTTTCACTTTATTTTTAAATATTAAAAGTGTAATTAAAAGATAGACAACAACAAAGTCTTGCAAGTTGCTTGCTATTATTGAAACATTATCTGGTATAATCTTTTACAAAAGTTGGTTAAATAAAATGTGTACATTGCTAAAACTGTTATTTTATGATACTTGAAACTCTTTGCAGTTACTTTGAAACATTTGGATATAGCAAATATTTTTGCAAGAAACTTTTTGTCAGTAGCTTACAAAGTTCGCAGATGTTCTTATGAAATAAAAGAAATTAACCTTGGAAAAAGAGTATTTTTATTTAATTGAGAATTGATTTTAATTGAACATACAGCAAAGACCGATATTCTTGTAAATTTATAAATTAATCAATGCTTTTAATAAAATAAACATTAAAAGATAACTGATAAGGGACGGTGTCACAGAAAATACGTTTCCGCGGCTAAATTATTGAACCAATTTTGTTTAAATTGGATATTTAGGTAGATTGAATCTTAAAATAGGACAATTTAAGCTCAATGTGATTTTAATGGGTGCTTCTTCTGAGAAAAAAAAAAACGCTGTCACGAATGAGCCGCTACACCGATTTTGTTGAAATCGTATGAAGATAGATTCATTCCCGAATTTGTATTTTAATGGGCGGTGCCAAAAATACATTTTCACTGCTAAGCTAATAAGCCGATTTTGATAAAAGTTGCAACAGAGTTAAATTGAACGCCCACGAAAGATATTAGTTTTTTGGACGTTTACACGTCCCTAACCAGAACTAATGTTTCCACAGCTATACTACTAATGGAGCATTTTTGATAAAATTTGGTGAGGCGATAGATTGAACCTTAGAGTAAGAATACAGATAGAGAAAGTGCAACATGATTCCATAATTTTTATTTTTGGGAGCCATGACTTTTAATAAGGGAAAATGGTACTGAGCTGATAATGAAAATGAATGAAAAACACACTCTGTGAGAATTAAGAACTGTTTAATAAGACCACTTTTTGTGTGCTATGATATATCTGGAATATGCTTGACATAGAACACATTGTCAATCTTGGCAAACAACAGCAATTAATTAAACGTAAACCTTAAGGTCCAACTTCTTTCGTTTTAGTAAGCAATACCTCATGCATACATTGGATTGTATTTGAAAATCAACTTTAATTCGGCATATAAGCTCATAAGTAAAATTATATAATTTGGTTTTCTTAAAGGCGAACAATTTAATATTCCGTGAAGCTTAAAAGGATTTTTCCTTAACATTCATCATCTTTTTGCTTATTTAAATTGTAATCGACTATGTAACTGATTCTTAAAAACGCTTAAAATATACATAAAAAAGCTTCCGCATATACATTAATGCAAAATTAAGTGATCCCTTTTATTTATCCTTATCATATTCGCCAAGTGAAACAACACGGTTAATGACCCAAAAATGTTGATTTTAACCACTCATTTGCATATTTGGGAAGCACTGCTTCCACCAAGAAGAAAAAAGAACGTAAAAATCAACAACCCACCGTTAAAATGTTCATAAATTAAAACTTA
Organism: Tricholauxania praeusta; assembly: GCA_949775025.1. NCBI lineage: Eukaryota > Metazoa > Arthropoda > Insecta > Diptera > Lauxaniidae > Tricholauxania > Tricholauxania praeusta. The sequence goes on along the minus strand of OX459031.1, from coordinate 34,145,796 downwards.
GACAGATTTAAGAGAACAGAGGCAAGATGAATATTGAAAAAAAATTATGTAGCGTCCTTTTGAAAGCGGAAGTAGAGACAGAACGTTTCGATGCTTTTGTGTGCGCATTGAATGCACACACACACAAGCGACAGTCAGACAGACAGACAGTTAAATTATGACCAAAGCAAAATGGGAATAAAACGCTGCTACGCTTATACTTACTAAGGATCGCTAAAGACATTCATAACTCAAAAGGATAAAGAAGGATGCTGTAGTAGATGGATGAAAAAATTACATTTGTCAGAGAGCAGCTCAAAGGAAAAGTGAAAGCAAATGAATTGAAAGCCCCAAAAAAAATGAATTCTACATACAAAGGAGAAAGGTAAAAGGTAAGAACAATAGAATGACATGGCAACCCAAAAATTTACACGCGAATTCACAAAAACAATAGAAAACGACAAAGACAAAAGGAAAGCAACAGCAGCGATGCTTGAAATACACACACACATTAACATCGTTCCGAATTTTTAACACACTTTGGTATGCGCACATATACGTGTACAGCAGCAATTTACAAAAGCAACTTGCTATTTTTATAAATAACTTGCAATTTTTATAAATATCATGATATTTTAAAGAATATCGTGTTATTTTTAGAAAATCAACTGATTCGACTCGGGCTTCGGCATTGCAATGCATATAGCTCCATAGCGGCTGGGCGGCCCAATATCAAACTTAGCACGAAATATAAACATACTATAAGCTTTTTTCTAATGCAGTAAAAAAAATTTTTTGTTAGGCGAACATTGAAAAAAACGATAAAGAAAAATATTTTTTATTTTTTTCAGTGTATTTTTTATTTATTTTTAAAATTCAATTATGAGGTTAAAAAGGCCAATAAATGAAGTATAAAATCCAGTAGTTAATTCATTTCACCAGACTTTTTTAAGCTGAATAATGGCATTTGAAGTAGTACATACCTTACGATTTCTTAAATTTGCAAAGACCAATATTTTGTAAGCCAGTGTTGCCATTCTAATAATATTTTTTTTCTGTGTCGAGGTCATGTAATGGCAACATATTCAAATATATCTGAAATTGGAAACATGACCCCATTTCCCCTGTCCGCTTCGCGTGAAATGTCCGAAATGCAGCGTTTTAGTCCGTTGTGGAGATAAAGGGTAATATCTATTAAATCTATTTTGGGCACATTATTGTGAGTCGTAGCAATCATTAATTACATTGGAGCTAAGATATTGAGATATTTTATCAGTCACAAAATTATGGTACATTCCGTCAGTTTTGATTTTATTCGCTAAGTGAGGAAGTAGTTCAAGCGACAGCATTTTGACTATTGAAACATAACATTTGTGGGTATAAACGAATTGGCTATCTATAAATTTTACAGCGAATTTACGAAACCATCCCCAGTCGGTAATATTCATGTAATTTGCTGGCATTAATTGATTAACTTGATACAAAAATATACATAAAAGAGTCTTTCAATAGGTGTGATACATTTTTCAATAGGAATTGAGTCCGATAGGGATGTTTAACATATGTTTCAATTGTTAAAACTCAAAGAGTTCTTTGTGAATCTTATGGTGCATGTAGTAGATCATGCTATACGTTGAACTGTGTATAGATTTGAAACAAGTTTTGCGCTTTTGTATATCTTTTTTTTTAAGATGTCATCTATTGAAAAAAATCGTAGAACTTATTATTCGCACATCCAACTTATCTGACGAGATATCCTATTCACGCAAGAATTGAGTAGTCACTCAACTGCCCAAAAGTTTTTCGGAGAAAAACTTGCAAAATACCCATTTTTCGAAATGTCCGATTCTATCACATCAAATGAAGTCAGTTTTAAATGCAAAACAAAATTGTTAATGCTTAGTTTAGTCAACAGTTTTTGTTTAATTTTTAGCAATGTTCCATGTCTATAGAGTGCAATGTAGCGTCACAATTTTAAAAAGTTTTGTATCATGTTTTCGATGCATTTAATGACTTATATAATGTAACTAACAAACCTAATATCTAAGGCGTTAACAGACAATAAGGAAGTCGACAATGGCTGTCTAATATAAAAATAGTAACTGAGAATAGTTTATCGTGACGTATGAGAAACATATAATGATATTGTACTTCAAACTCCATAGTTTTTATTATAACGCCAAATTTTAACTTGTGTTCTGCTATTATTGAACTTTTTTCTTAACATATTTGCAAAAAAATCGAATTTCATTTATGTCTCCTATTTTCTAGTCATGACGTATGAGTAACATTAAATTTAAAACGTCTGTTCGCAAGCAATATTGTGCAAACTGGTATCAATCATATGCCTATGAATAAAATAAATTGTATATTGTTGCGGACACACTTAGTGACCGTCAACCGACGAAATACATGCATGAGAATCTACATATATGTGTGTATGTATTTCTTAACTTTTAAATAAGACATCTTAAAAATGATGCCACTTAGGATAAATACTTTTTGGGCATTTTAGCTTTGCACAGAGAAACTTCGTATTTCACTTCTTGCTGCTAACAGCAAAACAATGTTATATTTGTCTGGTACAACAGGACGTATGAGTAATATTTATTATTTATACTTTCTTAAATTTCAAATTCTTATATCTGCAGACTAATACAGCTTGTTAAGTGCAACTGTACGAGCAATTATTTTACTTTTCTCTAAAGTGAGCCACTAAAAGTTCAATTTTAGCCCATGGCTACTGTTGTGACGTCGACTGAGTTGGGTTCACTCATAGTGTAACTTTGAATACTGGAATTTTTAAATTAAATGTGAACGTAGTCTGCACCCCTGGATATTTTTGGTTCAAGCTCAAATGATATTTGTCATTTCGTCACTTGTAATTGTAAGCTTGGATAGGACGGGTGCGAACTACGGTGAGTACTTTAATATAATCTTATATAATTTGAATTTAACTGTTTTGGATTTAGAATAAAACTTTCATCTTTATAAATTGCTGAAGATTGTTTATTTCGAACCCAAGTTGCTTACAGCTACTAAAAATCAGAACGAGAAATTAATTTGTTTAGAATTTTTCAATATTCGAGTCAAAATAAAATTAGCTACACTTTGATGTCTCTGATACTTTCGAAATTATGATGTGTTATTCTGTAAGAAAAAATTAAACGCCTTAATGTACGTATATATTCTTATTAAACAGTTTCTAAGACTTCTTAAGCGAAAGACGTTATTTTTTTTTCAAGAACTAGTTGTCTTACAGAAGAAATGATTTAAGGCCTTTTATTCATTCTCATGAAATTTCAGATAACAAAATTTCATTGCATAGGTATTTCTACGTAAATTCATACTTGCAAAGAAACCTCAAACACTGTAAATAGTACTGGACAGTTTTTAAACTTTGAAGCTTAAAAAAAAATCAATCTTGAGTCAAGACCAAACTATATATCTGTCATCAATAAAATGTATCTCGTTCAAAATATTTCGTATGGAATTATACATTTCTTGAACAAATAATGCTTTGAAATCGTTCACAGTATGCTCTTAACATGCTTCAAAACAACAACATTGTAGCCCTTTTCACACAGCACTAATTAAGGTGTGTCAGAATGCCTCACTGCTTAATGAAACATAATTTTCTCTTGATAAAGTTCAGGATTATGTTTTTAAAACTATGTAAGTTTTCTTTTGGTTTTGACAAACTTCGACCAGTAAAGTCAGCGCAGCATGGCATACAGCATCGTTCTCTTTGCAACTATCGAAGTACTCAAAATATGTTCCCTAAATTTATTTTGAGAAAAAAGCATTTTGTACTGAAAAATTTAAGAATTTACCATAAAATAATAAAATGAATGAAAATTACAGTAAAAAAATATACAGTTATCGAAGTTGTTTGTGCAGAGTAAAGTATAAAAAAATTTAAAATTATCGGAGATCTCAATTTTTCATTTCTTTATTTGCCTCATGTTGTCATATTTTGTAAATAAGCCTAAAACTCAAGCTACACAGATATTTTTGATTTCAGCCAAAAAATTATAGCATACTTTTAAGCATGAAAATTAGAGACAAGACCATGCATTTTGATGCTTGTACTATTAGCGCACCTAGGGAGGTGAAATGTGCAATCGTCTTGGTCGCAAGGATTAGAAGGTAGATTGAATTTAGGTTTTAGCGTAAGTACCAAATTAAATTTAATTTAGTGGACAATCACTGTGCTGGGCAAATTTTATTGAAATACATGACCACTGCCAAAAATTTGCTAGATAGGAGGCGAAAAATGTCTACGGTATGCAGCTGGCTTGTACTCATAGATAATCAGCAGTTTTAAAGGTTCTGACATTTCATTTCGAATTACCCACTATCTTTAAAGTATCAATGTCAAGACTGTTATTCAATTGACAGATCGACACGTAAGACTTTGTAGTTAACAAAAATTAATCAGTTTATGCCTGAGCATAAAATTTCGTCAGCAATCATACTTCCATATCATGTAACTTAATGTTGTTGGACTTAATTTTTTACCACAGGATAGAGTCTATGCCATCGATGCCAATACAAGAGGTAATAGAAAACAATAAAGCGAACATCATATATCATGTAGTTTCATGTCAAATGCCGGATTTTCTGTCAGTCTTAAAATTTATTTTCACGGTGAACAGACGTGTTTAGTAAATTTTAAAATAAGTTTCATGTTTGTAAATAGGCTACATTTATGCGAGAGCGCCATGCACAATTTTCTCAAAAGAATAACCATTTGTAAGAGCACTCTATTTATTATTCAGAAAATACCTAGTTCCGTTAATAACCGCATTTTAGTTTAGTTAATGCAGTTACATAATGTTTTTTCAGATATGCATATTCAATTTTATTCAAATTTAAAGAAGTCCTCTTAATGCAAAAACTGTTATTGTCTTCAAGTGCTCTACAGAAATAAAGTATTTCTTTAAATGGATTCTGATTGCAAACTAAAATCGATAAAAAACGATAAAGCATTTTCAAGAAATTTTTAATATCACTACTCAACAAGATTTTCCATAACGAATTCCGACTATATTTTCCATAAATAAACTTATGACTGCCAAAACATAAACAATGATTATCATGACGTATGCGTAACAATTGAAATTCATAACACGTGATTTGGACTGAAGAAAGATGTGAGTAGTATTAATAACCTAAGCAACACATTCAATTGAGTTCTCTATATTTTAGTTCTCATACGAGAAGTTTTCAAATCTCTAAAGAATTATTGAAAACTCAAAATTTTCTTAAGCCTTAATCTAATGAAACTCTGAACCACGCAATTGTTGGTGTTTTATGTGTTAAGAACTGGCAAAACGAAAACATTTGTTTGTTACATTTTTTTTTTTTGTTTAGTATTATTTTTATAAATAAAATTTAACTTTGTCTTAGAAGAGTCCCTGAAATTTAAAAACGCCTAAATGATCAACTTTTTGACGACTGATTAAGCAATAAACGCTAACTATACATAGCAGCGTTTATTAATCGGGTTTTACGTAGGCTTACTTTCTAATCATCGCTCAACAATACGACCACAACACTCCGCGGTATTTTGTAGTAACTTAGTTGAAATAATAAACAAAAAATTATATTCTTTTTTATAAGCAAACCTGCATTCAGTTCATTTGAGCTATCGACTGTAACATGGTATCAATTTAAAATCTATAAAATGCAGTCACGTCTTCCACAATAATGTGCCTTTTAATAAAGTCTTGTTTTTTTTTTGTCGATTTTGGTCGAAGCCAAATTTCATACAAAATTTAGCATTTCCCATTTACAATAAAACAAAAAAATAATAATTTCCCAAATCTGAAATATCAACAATAGCATTTTTCATAGCACAAATTTTAAATCTTTTTTGTATAATTTCCACTATTCTGTGCTTACAGATATCAAATCATTTTTTAATTCTCACATTTTCTTATACTTTGATATTCATAAATTTTCTCTCACTTCTTTCTCACACCTTTCTTAATGTGTTACTACTCAATTTCTTTATTAATTTTTTCACTTCATTTTATTCACACGCAATGCAATTTGAATCAAAAAAAATTTTTTTTTAATTACCGACGCGTTCGAAAAACCTGTGCTTCACAATCGGCTGCTGCGTTGCAACTGTTTCTAAAGTTTACTCGCTACCAATCATTGGAGCCTACTGTCGTCAATGGTGCCTAAAGCAGTCGCATTTATTTGCGACCGTTGCCGGTAGCTGCGCTGCTCACAAAATTTGTTTGCTCTCCATTTTTGCTCACTGTGGATGCAACGCGTGGTTGCTACCGCATGTTTGCTGTTGTTGTTATGAGCTGTGTTCAGTTTTTGTTTCGTCCTTATGCTTAACGGATGCTGGAGAGCGCATGTTGCGCAATGAGCGTAAGCAAATATGTTGCTGTGGTCTCTAGCAACATGTCAATAGCATCAGTAGCAACATGTTTTTTTTTATTTGTTTAACATATCAAATTTCAATTATTCACTTATATGAATGTTATGGTGATATGAACGAGGGATATCTTAAAATTTTTCGTCATGTCTTTCAATTTTATTCAAATCTTCTGAAATTGTAAATTTGTGTCTCATGGAAACTCAGAGACAATTTTAAAATCAGTGTTGCCATCCAGTTCTAAATAGAGGTAAATCAAAATCCAAGTGACTGTGCAAAGTTTGCATCATTAAAAATTCCATGGCTTCTGAATTATAAAATTTTGTTTTATTTTTCTAATTGTTCAAAAAACTTTTATTTTGATTTTTTTGTTTTTCGTTTTTCTTTTGTGAAGCTTACGGTTTTTAAGATACAATTCAAGAAGATTTGGAAAAAATTTCCGCATTCCGAAAGAAGACACTGCTTTCGAAAACTGTATGTAAGAAATATTAAGGAATAGGGTTGCTTCATGTGTCTCTGTTATTTCAAACTGTGCTGGACGATGTACTGACCCGCACTTTTACTGGGAATCATGAGATTCAATGGGTATTTTAAGGTCATCTGAAAGGACTAGTTTATGCCCTTGATATGCCTCGTTGTCATCAAGATCATCCAATATTCAAGCCTACCTTATACGTCAACAAGGATGTTTCTCTCAAGTTGTAACGTATGTGGAAACAACATAATACCAACACATTCTAGCCCTTCAAAAACAATGGTTGGTAAATGAACTGGTTTGTTTAAAATTGGTCGTAGAAGCCTTGAAGATGATTTGCATAAACTATTTCAACACCAGAAATCTTTACAAAAATACAGGATATGGTTTTGAAAAATCGTCGATTGACCGAGAGAGACTCAGTAGAAGCTCTTGGCATTTCAATAGGTACAGTGAGCTATATTTTCAGAGAAATTTTGGATTTCAAAAAGCTATGAGGACATTGGTTGCCGTGGAAAACAGATCTTCCGACAAAAAAAACTACCTTCATGGGATCCATAAATTAGAGGATCGTTGTATAAGTGTATTGAAGTTGAGGGAAATCATACAGAAAGTATATTTAATAATTTATAAATATTAAACAAATTAGTTTTTGCATTTCTGTTCTGCGAAAAGCTGTAAAATCTGCTGCGCTGTGCACCGTGGACGATAGGCTTAAGCGGATGCATGAGAAGGATGTACATACATACATCTAATGACTATTTTCCCATACTACAAAAAGACATGTTTCCAATCATGACAATAGAGGGAGCACATGAAAGCGCTTGAAGTAAGTGAAACATTGGGATGGTGGTGCCGCAGTCTGTTTTTTATTGTTATGCATTTAATTAAATTTGTTATAGTGTACCTTAAACGTACTTATCATCATTTCTCACCAAGATATGTAACGTTTCGTAAACCTTTCGGAAATCTTATAAAGTGTTAGTTACATTTCAGAGACCTTTCATTTGCATTTCTGAAAGCTTTCTACAATGTGTCAATGTTCGCCTTTTGATTTCATTTAAAATTTTTTTGAACATTTCTTATTTCGTCATCGGACTCTTTTTTTGCTCTGTGTCACTTGCGTTGTTATTTTATTACGTTATCGAGACTATGAGTTATTGTTTCATTTTATTAGTGTCGATACTTAATATGCTATTTTTTGTGAAGTTTCTTATGCCCCTATCATGAATAAACAATCCCTCGAAATATTTGGCCAATTCTCTGATTTGTAATCGTAGAAGTTTGTTTTGGGAATGAGAAAAAATTCCCTAAAAAATATGTCATCGGTATTAATTTTTGAGAAAAAGTTTTTGACGTTTCTTGGAAATTCTTTTCTCCAACGACAGGGAATTTAAAGAGGAAAAAGCAATGTTAACGTTAATTTTTAATTTGATTTAGTATGAAGATGTTTTTAACATATTTAAAAATCTAATAACACAAATAGAGAGCAAGTACACTGAAAGTATTACCTATTCTATGCGAAGTTTACTCCAGGTATATTTTGCAATAAATTTACTAAACATTTTTCTAGAAAAAGTCGAGATGTACTGAAAATATACCGAAAATGTACAAAAATGCGGAGAATGTACTAAAAATGAGCCAAAAGTACTGAATGTGCTAAAAACTTGGCGAATGTATGGCATTGTTTTTTTACGACGCAAATATACTGGAAAAAGTACTATTGTACCGAAAATATCATTACCAATCTGGAACCTTTCAGAAACATTTCAGAATAAGGGCTATGGAAACACTATATTTGAAATATATAAGAAAAACTTCTGTTATGTTTCTTTTACAATATTTCAAATGAAAAATTTCAGGCACGTTACGTAATGTTACTGAAACCTCATATTCCGAGTGGGTAGAAGACATCAGTATTAGTAAATGCAGCAAAATACATCAACAAATAAATTTAGTTACGTATATAAAAATTATAGGGATAGTCCCATTCGGGGGGGGGAGGGGTCTCACCAGATGTCATAAAATCTCACTAAGACGGAGGGAGGGGGGGGTCAAAATTTAAGAAAAAAACAGCTCACGTAATTAACATGCCATTATTAACATGGGTAAACTAATAATTCGCTAACGCATTTCAAACCTATAGTGCTTCTCATTTTGCATCTACCAGTTCCTTATTCTCCAAAGGCTTACCTATAAAATTGCATACTCAGATTTTAATGACAAATAATTTGAACTTTATACAAAAGACTGCAATCTCAGTTTCCGTTACATTTGCATTTGTCTGAAAATTTGTCGAGGCAAATACGTACACATTACATAAAAACTGCAGGTTATTTTCCAAAGTAAATACCAAAAAAAAAATCAAATTTTCTACTAATTTTTGAGTATATCCAATTTCTGGCAGAACAACTCACTCACATTAAACAATTATAATATATTGGTGGAATATCTGTTCTCAAATTTCAAAAGAATACCTTTCTCTTCTTCGTACAATTTAAAATAATCCAAGCCAATGAGTTATATATTTCTTATAATGTGCTATCTATTACATTTTGTGTACTAAAATCGAATGCTGTTACCATAGAAATGTGAATAAACAAAAGAATGAGTTAACACCTTTACCCACCAATGCTTTCAATTATCAGCTGCTGCTGCCGATGCCGCTCTTATTAAGGTGCAGCAGTCTATTAAATGCGTGAGAAAAAAAAGATGTGCCAAGTGCTTAAGTTTTGACGTTTTCAATATGGATTTCAATTTCAATAACGTGCACACAAGTTCTTCACATCAAATCAACGTCAATATTCATTACCATTACCACAGGCGCACACACACAGAGGCACAGAAATACCGATAAGCAAACAGACGCACGCCAATAAAATGTGATATCCCAGTGTGCCATACGGATACGTTTCGAATTCGAGATGGACTCGCTTATTCGTATATTTTATCCGGGACGATTCCTAAACTGACTCGTTTTCGTATGAAATTCTTCTCAAGAACGCGAATCGCTTTTTCGGATTCGTTTCGAACTCGGAACGGGTCTTATAAACGCTATCCTATAGTCACACGTAACTGGTTCACTTATCAGAACTATGAGCGAAATCCGCGCTGATGGACTTGTAACGGGTTCGAAACGGATCCTCATCCGTTCTTGTGGACATTGGGATGCTATTGAGTACCTATTATATTTGTATGTACATTGATGCTGCTGTTATCAATAAAACGTACCTGAATACCTTTATCCTTTTCAACCTTCGTTTATTGATATACTCGATATTCAATTTCTAGGCTTATGGAACACAGTTGAGAAAGCAACGCCAAAAGAAAAATGTTAGGGGAATTGGGAAAAAAAAACATTTAAATATGGTAACCGCATCAAATGCAATGGAAGCTGTCGGAAATCGATATGATTTAAAGTGTTTTGTTGGTCTGAATTATTTGAGTTGTATCTCTGTGTGTATGTTATTTGTGTTTAAGTGTCTGTACAGATTTTCGCTTTCAATCAACATCTGCTGAAGTCTTTGTGGCAATCGAATTGCGTTACGTTGTCAATGTGCAAATTGTAACACGCGTGCAGGCAATTTCAATTCAATTAAGTTAGAAAGTGTTAAGTTGATAGCCAGGTGGCAACACAATGTTGTCATAGGATGCATCACATTTACATATTTCGTGGCACACAAAGTTCACCGCTTTTTAACTTGCAAGATATTCTAATTATGCGAAAATCTTAAGCATAATTTGTTAACATCACATTATAAAGGACTCAAAGGACATGACAATAATTAGATAGAATAACGCAGAAAATTGACTCCTTTGAATAATTGAACAAAGCACTGCTTTGAATATCACACAAAAAAATTTGCATAATAGAGTGTTGACAGTGTGTGTGTGTGTTTAAAGTCCTAATAACAGGAAAGAGAGAGCGAAGAAAAACCACTTCAAGGGAGCATGGTGACGGTACATGAATTCTTTGCTTCCCAGCAACTTAACAGTGATGTTGCTGTCAACGCACAATAGCAAAGCACAGATTGACAACATTTCGCGCACAGTAAGTTTCTCGTAGTTGTACATTGTTTTTTTGCTGTCAGGATAACTGTCACGCAAAGGACAACTTTGATTTTTTAGTAGAATTTACTTTAAGAATGAAAATTTATATTTTTTTTTGTAATTATAATTAAATGGGTAGCGTATAAATTTATTGAATGGCAAATAATATTTGATTATTAAATTACACTGGACACGTGGTGCATTTGCTTTGAATTGGATGACAGAAAACTGAAAATGATGCTAAGCTTCATGAAGGTGTTCTGAGGCAAGTGTTGTGCCTTCGGACTTCATAGCATTTCAATTTTTCTTGTTTACGCCAATATAATGAAAATAGCTGATAATCTCAATGTAGTGATGATTTGGTTACAGCTCGAAACTTCCTCAAGAAACAAAATTAGAAGAAAATAACACTTACAAAATGATTTTTTTTTATGTTCCATTAATGTGAGGATACTTTTCTTACGTACTTTTTCCTGATGAATTCGAAAATGAAAATGAAAATTTTTTGAATGGTACAGTTTTCGAGATATCGTGGTTTTTTCATTTTTTCGACCTCTTTTCACTTTAAAATTCATATCTTGAGCTAGAAATTTCCAATTTCCTTGTTCTAAGTGTCAAATTAAATATAATAAAATGACAAAAATACTTGTTTAATTACATTTTTTATTCAAAAAGTGTTTCAAAAGATATCGATGAAAACAGACCAGATTTTAAGAAAAATAAAATTTTACATTTGATTCTGCGGCCCAGAAAAAATAGAAATAAAATAAAAAAAAACATAATTTTACTTCTTACACATAGAGCTGATACTCTAACGCAAAAGTTGAAACATACCAGAAGAAAATCGACTGTAAAATGACAACGTTAGAAGTGATTGAATGAATGAATTCAAATCCCACATTTTCTGAATGTATTAATTTTTCCGCCATTTTTTTGAGTCTAATCGTTACAAAAAAAATTTTTGTTTTTTTCCTTTAATGAGAGGTTATTTTTCTTATGTACTTTTTTCCGCTGAATTCGGAAATGAAAGTTTAATTTTTTTTATGGTACAGTTTTTGAGATATAGTGGTTTTTTCATTTTTTCGACCTCTTTTCACTTTTAAATTCATATTTCAAGCTAGAAATGCTAAATTTAATTGTTCTTGATATCAAATTAAAGGTATTTAAATGACAAACAAACGTATATATGAATGTATATGATTGCAACAATCCTGAAATATTTACTCATACCTTTTAACACTGGTTATTGCAACGTCTATAATAATACTATTCAAACATATGCTCTCAAAGAAGAAGATTCCCACTACGAAAATACCAATGGTTTGTAAATATGTATTTATATAAAAATTTTCAATCAAGTTCCATTTATTATCAAACCAGGACTGTAACACTGACGACTGCGCATATTGGTATAAACTTAAACTTGTTACTTTAAATTGTTTTGCTTAACTTCGAAAAAGTTTCTCTTAAAAGAATATGTTTGTGAAATTTTATAGTATCCATGTTTCTCGCCATAAAAGATTAGAAGTCATAGCGACAACAAAAACAATATTTTGTAGCTTTCGCCCGTAACCCATTCACTGGCGCACTTTTTTGTTCAGCGCATCAAAAAAAAGTTCGACGAAAATTTTAATGAAGAAGACAACGACATTTGTTACTGCTGCTCTAAAGTGCAAAAATGTCAAAAACACTTTGTGTCACGTGATGCCATCAGCTGCAGTAAGAGCTGCAGTAGCAGCAGTATTACAGAGCACACAAGCAGACAATTTAAATAGATGAAACGAGCCCATTCCTCTATGCAACTATGCATGGAATGACAAAGGAGTTCACTTTAAATCCATCAAAGGATAAAAATATTGTGTACGGCTTTTCCATTGCTGAGGAGGCTAACTTTTTTGTTGCTGCTGCTGTTGCTGTTGCTATTCTATGTTGCTGCACATTGAGTATACGCACACATTTTGCTCAAAGTCACACACATACATAAAGTGATTGTGAATGAAAAGGAGCTAGAAATTGATGAAAAAATATTATGAAATTGATTGGAGCGAAGTATGTGTGTTGAGTGTTTGAATTTAATTTTAAGAAAAGCACAGATTTATGCATAATAAAGAAAGATCAAACTGCAGTTTCGGAACTTTTCACTCAAAAAAAATACACAAATTTAAGAAAATCTTCGGATAATTTTTTGCTTGAAAGTTTCATGTTTTTCATTACTCACTGAACCTTTTGCAGTAGTCGATCCTTTAGTTCAGTTGTCATCAATAAAACAGGAAATTATTTGACCTGGGAACCTTTCATGACAACTTATGCTTAACTGCTCAAACCACATGTTTTCCACATCAATATCTTTTAAGAAAAAATCGGTTATCATACGCCTATAGCGATCGCTATTGACTGTTGTAGTCTGACCTTAAATTTGTTCGATGAAGTAAAGCTCAATGACGATACCCAATCTTTTTCTAGCTCCGTTTTGCTGAGAGCTGGAAATTTTCATCTACAGAGGATAAGATGTTCTCCAAAAATTCAGTCTTAGCTTCCTGCTGTGATCGTAGGCAATGTCTTACAGTTCGTTTGATGTTAAAAAATAACTTTCGAAAATTTTATCACGCACCATTATTGATAGCGAGAGAAGTTTCGAACCCAAAAGTTTCGATAGCCCAAGACTAAAAGGGTTGCCTAAGGTTGTTCCTATCTTGGACTCCATCTAGGAATTAAAGGTATTAACACTTGCTCCATGGTATGAAAAGTACTTGGATTTTTCGAAGTTGTAGATATCGATAAAAAATTTTGTTCCGAACGGTAGACACACGTTTGACAATGTGGCTGAGTTCCTAAACATCAACACACAAAGTAGTGTTTTGAAACATGGCAACCCTGCAATTAAGTTGCATTGTTCAAGCACATTGTCGTAATATTACGAATTAGGAACATCAGTTTGGAAAGCATAACTATAAACAATGGCGAACGCAGTAGAAAATAAAAATTTTAGTTGTAAGCTTATTATTTGCAAATGTATTGATATGAATGAATGATAATATCATTAAAACGCAGAAAAGAAAATTTACAGGTATCTTTCCGCAAATTATCGTTATAGCTATGAATCACAAAAGCATCATCAAAACTAGTGAAATCCAGTTGGCTTTTTTCTGCACATCATAAACAATCAATTGACGTGTAGGGACAGATGACATTGTAACATTATAGAGCTTGAATTTAAAAACACCTGATTTTGTATGACCGTTATCCAACTGACGTTTAGGAGCTCAGCTGATGTCTACAATTTCAACAGTGATTTCACATAGAGGTCACCTAGATGCAGCAATAATGTCGATATTATCGGCATACCCTAGCAGCTGAATAAATTTGTGAAACCTTGATAAAATTCGTGCAACTTTTGAATAACTCTTATGAGATATTACTATACTGCACTCTGCACAAAATTATCACCGAAATGGCATTGATGAAATAATCAATTACGGCTTCCATGAAATCAAAAAAAAAACAATTCCGAACTTCAGATACATGTTAAATTTTGTTTCCTTAAAGAAATCGAAATTGGAGTCAATTCCTTTTGACATAGAATCGGAAAAGTTGATTCCTAACAATCAATGTAATACATTCGACAAAGGAATAAGTTCATTTCACAGAATGAAAATCAATTCTAATTCCAACCCAATGCATTTTGCGTACTATCCAAGCTCCGTTTGAGTTTATTCTGTCAGATAAGGCTGAAATCGTCTTAGTTATCGATCTATTACAAAAAAGGCGATAGTGGTACAATCCAGCCAGTGAGTTGCACAAAGGTTTCAAATCTTCACATGGGATATTCGGCAGGATGTTTTATGCATAACTTAATAGGAAAAGGTCTTAATAGTTCTTGCAAGACATACATAAGTATGATCGCCTTTTTTTATTCTGAACACACTACCTATGAAGTATCCAGGAAGTCCAAAGACTTTTGCTTAACAACGTCTTCATTTTTATCAGTAAGATTGTGGCATCGTATTACGCTGATGTTGTAAGTATATTTAATCTCTGATATGTATACCAAACAGACGATCGCTTATCGATTAAAAACCAACCTTAATTCAAACATGTTCATTCAATTGTGGCAACTATAGTTAATATCGTAGTATTCTCTTTTTTCATACCAATTCTTGTAGACAGTCCAGATCTTATCTAAATCATTCCTTGTGTTGTTGTGATATTTGAATTTAAATATCTCCCTCAGATAGTGTCTTAAAGCATTTACTTTTATGGGAAGTGTTCACCCTGTTATCGATATCATCCGACTTATTGTTTGTCCGAGTCGTTCTTTGTATTTTTGTTAAATTAAAGATTTTTCTTTTATGGGAAGTGTTCACCCTGTTGTCGAAATCATACGACTTATTGTTTGTCCGAAGCTTTTTTCTTGTACGGGTGGTGCCAAAGTTTTCTTAATTTCTATAATAAGTCAGAAAATCATATACATCTCTATATCTGTGACACCTCTCTCAATGCCTTACAAATGGAATTACAAAATAAATATACACTGTGTGTAGGGCATATAAACCAATCATAAAAATGAAAAAGGTAAATTGATTAAATTTGTGGCCAAATCTCAGTTCAATTATGCAGTTTGTCACCCAAGCGTAAAGAACTCTTGGCCAAAATAATCAAAATCTATATAAACATATGTGTAAGAAGATAAAAATGTGTAAATTAAAACAAAGAACCAACTTATATGATTTGTTTTTGTTTTCCACAAAAAAAAAAAGACAAATACATTTCGCAAATTGAATTGGAAGCAAATCAAATATAATTCCAGGAATTTATTAGAAAAAAATAATAAGATTTCTCTTCTAAAACAATAAAAAACTACTATGTGTTTGCCTCTAGACCATTGAACATACGAAGATGACAAGAAATGATAAGTAAGTAGAACGTATCAATCGTGTAATGCTGACTGACTATGTATTACCCTTACAAGCAGCAACATGTGTAGCAACAAATTGATGCTCAACATGTCGATGCTGATATACGACAAAATCCCCAAACAACAGACGTTGCCGTTACGCTGGTAGTGGAACTCATTAGGGACTTTTTGTGCTATTTTCGTATACGTATTTCTTTTACTACGTAAATTGGGCTGAAATAATCGGAAATTTTAAAGATTTCTCATCTATTCAAATATATGAAAGAAATATGAATATATTTGAAATATGAGCTTGTAAAAATATGTATAATTTCCCTAGTCAGCTCATAGCAATCGAAATTGACGATTTGGGTTTTATTCGGATTTTTTAGAAAAAATAGAAAATCTCATTTGTAATTCATTTTTTTTAAAAGCTTGCACTAGTAATAAGCGACTTAACTTTTAAATTGCAAGATTATGTTATTTTTATAACCATTTTTCTCTGTTATGTGGATTGATCGGCATCATGTATTTTATATGCAAAACGGAGTAATTTCCCTGTACATCTGAAAAAAGCTTAAGAAATATATAAAGATAGGAATCACTTTTGTTAGGATAAAACAAGTCTGTAAATTAGCGATCTGCTCTTTTTGAAAAAAAGATTTTGTCTTAACATTTGAATAGGCAGACAAGCTTTCTAACTGTTTGTTAATCGTTCTTTCTAATTTACAATCAGACTTTAACAAATAATATGCCTCAATTTCAGACTTTTTATTATAAGATGTATTTTTATATTTTACACGCAGGGTAAAATCATTTTTCTTTCCGTTTCTGAAACTAACATGATATTTTCTTAATATACCTCCCTCAGAGAAATTTTCAAATTCGAATATTTTCAGGTTGCTTATCATTTTTGCACAAGCTGAAGAAAGCATAGTCAAATTTTTGGATTTTTACAATTTCAAAAAAAGAGAGTATTATCTATTGGTATCTATGGGGCGTCAAATTACTTCTTTGCCCTGTGCACCCACTGCGCACGGTTAGTCCACCGCCTTTCCAGACCTCTACAAAATTTTGTTTTTGTAATCTAAAACTAAACTTTGAAGGTATCAAAAAGGCGGAGGGAAAATTTTTAAATAAATCAACGGGGACTTCTCTAGGAAGAAATACTTAATATGCTACTAGAACTATAGCCAACTATCTAAACTAACGAGGAAAATTATATTTTAGATGAAATTCATAAATGAACATAATTTTTCGTTTTCTTCAAATAAAAAACGAAAGCTATAAAGTTCCCAATAAATTTTGTCAGACTAACAGAGCTATTCTGGCAACTATCTTAGAACTCACCAGAGTCTTTAGTAAGACAAAAGTCTTACTTAAGACTTTTGGTATTCTGGCAACTATCTTGAAAGCTTTTTTCTGTCTTTCGTAAGACAATTTTAAAGACCTGCTACGAGCAGGTCTTTAATTTGTCAGTTGTATTGTTTACATTACAAACGTTAGAAAAACTATTTATTTTAAAGGGAATTATAAGTTGCTTTTATTTGTCGTGTTAAAAAAATGTATATACTTATGTTTTTAGAAAAAAAAAACATTTTTAGTGACGGGACTCGAACCCACGCACTTGGAGCTATGAGTTCACAGTCCTAACTACTTCTCCACGCTGCTTGGTGAATTCCGGATTTTTTATTATTCCTTTTGTAATTTTATTAGTTTAAAATTAAAAAATCAAAATTTGACAAGTTTACCACGAAAGCTTTTGTGTGGGGAATTCAAGAGCTTTATCTGTAAGACTTTTGCGCTAGAATACCTAAAGTCTTACAAAGTGTCTTACAAAATGTCTTACAAAATATTTTCGTAAGACTTTTTGCTGTCTTTGCCAGAATAGCCCTGTTAGTTTATGTATTCAACATAAAATTTATTCGAAAAATGATATTATTTTTACTTCATTGTTAAAATATTGCAATTAAGTACAGAGCAAAATTTCAAACAAATACATCCCTCTACTCTGGTTACAAAACCTTACCCGAAAGTTCTACGAAAACTCCGTATTTTTATAACAATACAATCAATAAAAGGTCAAGTTTTCCCAAAAAAAGAAATAACTTTTTACTAATTGAAGGCAAAATTATTTTTTTAGAACGCTGGAAATTCTGCACTTTTCAACTCGGAAACCCTGGATGGTAACTATGACAGCTTTCAAGAATGAAATTTTAAGAGCTGCCAACCCTTTAAAGAAAAAAATGGTGCGAAATTCAAATCGGCCGTCTTATTAAGGCACACTTAAGAATTAATACAAGCAAGTGCTAAGCAAAATGTTTGCTTGAACTTGGACAAGCAGCTGTGACTCTTTCCATATAGTCAATAGCTTTGAGAAACTATTCAGACGGAGACACAAGAAAATAATAATGGGTTGCTTTGGGTAGGCAAATAACTAAAGCACTATAATTAGGAAATAAATAAAAAATGCCCAATTTTATCTTAATTCAGTCTAACACTGATAAGCCTGTCAGTAGTTAATGCTGTGTAGGGTATTTAAATTTCGGCTAGACCAAATGCAACACCCTTACAAGTTTGTTTTTCTTATCAAAGTTGAACTTGAAAATTCCAAAGCAATGTCTGTTTGTCTACTTAAAAATTGTAAAATTAATATGTATTAGTGTGCGTTTTTGTTTGTGTTTGTTATATACATACATAGATATTGTATCAAAAGACGTAAAAAAGTCAATGCCGTGCCGCCCGCTATCGTTGTGTTGAGTTGAGTAATTGAATTTCTTGTAAGTTTGCTTGTTTTTGGTGTTGCTTTGTTCATTTGTTTCTAATTTTTCTTGATTTTGAATGGAGCGGTGGTGTTTTGTTTGCTCTATTCATTTTCTAATAAATTTGCTTGTGTAATGGAATGTTACAAATGATGTTTTAAAATTTTCAAAACATTATAAGGTTAAAACATCTATCTTTGTATATGTGCATACAGGACAGGTTGGCGCAAAGTTACCTTTATGGTTTAAGTTCGTCGAGACTTTTTTATTTTAATATTTTCAACAAAAAAAAAGGAAGAATTTTGTGTTTTTGTTTTCGAAAATCAACGGTCGATTAATTTGATGCAACTAAGTGATTTCGTTAACAAGCAAAATTGCTGAGTGTGGGCTACGGATAATCTGAGGCGAACTTTTCATTGAAAATTTTTTCTTGTGTCTTTTATTGTCCTCACGGAGCATAGATCCTACACAAAACTCTTTCAATCATTTGTATCGAGTGCCTGCAATTGTCTCCAACATTTCCCCGATTTCCTTTTCAAGCGGTCAGTTCCACGATGATTCAGGACGGCCGTGTTTTCTACTACACTGACAATTCCAATCCAATGCTCACAGGCATACTTTAGTTCATGATTTTTGTTTTTACCAGATGATTTGAATGAAAGTCGAGTTCAGCAAAAGTACCTTTTGCATGAAAATCATTAATGGTACCACCATCAGATGGTTTGGTGGCTGGAACCATTTGGGTTGATTTTCAGACCTACTTCTGCCGAAGGTGATCTGACGGTATTGAGTTTTTCTTGCATATCTGATTGTGTATCGACGAAGAGGAAATTTTCATCTGCATAAGGTGTTCTGCCCTTTTTAAAAGAAGGATCCCTATCGGAAAAATGGAATTGGTTTTTAGAAAAAATTTCCTCTGAAATAAAAAATTACAACGAATTCAAATCGTTAAAAGCTCACTTTGTGCCACCCAGTTAATATATTTTTAATTTGCATATCATGCAAAGTTTGCTAAAGGATGTGAAACAATGTAAACATATTGTGCAAATTATTGAAATAGGAGCACATCCTTTTTTAAAGAAAGTTTTGAAAAGTAAAGTTTATGAATAACTTTAAATTAAAATTTTTATGAGCGGATTGAAAAGAAACGTTTTTAAATTGTTATTTTCATTATTATTTTTGGTGTTGTCTTGTCATTGTCTTATCCTTGATTAGTCTTCAAGGAAATGGAAGGAAACTGCGACAGAACTCTACTCAGAAATCAATGTGTGCTGTTTAAATATCTTTTAGTTCGTAGAATGCAAGGACGTTTGTAGCAAGCATAAATTTGTGTTCATGTGGTAGTAAGGATATCCTTACCCTGATCGCTAAATAAAAATAAACATTTAGTGGGCTGAAAGAGAATCTGGAGGCAGCGCAGAAAACCAAATGCCAAGTTGTTAAGTCATAAGCGTACCAGGAGGGAAGGCGGTTACCCCGGACACAACGGCTTGGGAGCGTCAAAATTGTCCTTGATTCTTAACATATTTAATTTTGTGGACCTTTTTTTTAGTAAATGAAACTGTTGAATTGCAATGATCAGGGGCCCCATGAGGTCTTATAAGGACTTTTAATGTGAAATATATGTCATTTTGCAAGAGTGTCCCAAGCACCGAATGTGCACGGTACGTCAGTGGATGTAGTATCCATGGGGAAACATAATGAAATGGTGAACATTTTATAAGCATTTGTATTGTTGTCTTCATATTTTTTCGCACTAAGAGGTGAAGTTGAGCAGGAAATGCAGCAATCACCACCAGAGGTTGAGGTAGAGATGTCAAAATTCCCGTTAGAGTTTTAGTTCAGCAAGGTCTTAGTCATAAAAACTATCAAATACAAGTACATTTGAAGTGGTGTACCGAATCTCTCATTAGGACTAAGATAATTTTTCTGCTTATACTAAAATTCTACATCTCAGAATGATAATTCAGATGGCGAGTACCAAATTATATGTTCGTGTATCGTGTATGAGTGGAAAACCCAACTAACTAATTATAAACACGACGATTCTGGTCAGTACAAATTTAATCACAATCGGAGTTGTGAACCCAATCAATAATTCGACTTCAAAGCATTTCCTCAATGAAGCAAAACTTTTAAAAAAAATGTTTATGTTTTTAAGCATTTTCAGATGACTCACCCGAGTTCTAGTTCTGGCAGTCCCCAGTTTTCTCAAAATTTTAGTAGAGATTCGGATTTCTATGAAAAAAAACTCTGCGATGCTGAAGCTCATCGTTCTTTAGTAATCGGTTACTTTACATTGGAAGTCATTATAGAACTTTGTTTCGGCATCGGCAGCACTAATTTTTTCCTCCTTGTAGTCTGAATTTCTTCAATGCTGGACCAGAATGTTAAAATGTTCAGGAACTTTTTAAAATCAAATAATACAAATTTAAGTTTTATTCTGAAATTTTTCTTCCATTCCACTCTATCTTCATATCAAATACAGCACCAAGTGGAGATATTCGGTTTTTTTTAGTCTCTACAGTTGCCACAAGATTGAATCATGATGCTCACAAAACAACCTTACTGTTACTGCTGCATACATAAAATTTGTTACATTAGCAATGCACATAACGGCATTTTAGTTGGTTATCGGCTCTTATGTTCTGCTTGTGCAATCGTGCCATAGTATAATGCTGTTGCTCGTACACATTGTTTATGCTGTAGTTGATGCACAGTGTATTATTAATCTTTAATAAAATTCCAAACTTACGATGTGCACTCAGAGAAAAATGTCATTGCAAATACTCAAATGAAGTTTTTGGTTCTAAGCCGCAAATTTTGAAGTTGAACATAGTGAAAATAACCTTTTTCCTTTTTATTTCCAACACATACAACATTAAATTCATTTTGAACTTGAAAAATATTGAAAATAACATATTTTAATCGTGAAAAACTTCAAATTTTGAAGTTGCAAAGTATTTGAAATTATTCTATTTTACTTCACATTAAACACTTTGGCACTTTGAATCATAAGTATATGAAATCACTTTAAGCCAACGTGGATTCTCGTTGAATCTAAATGAAAAATGTTTATCTTCAATTTAAATATTTTCGTGAGAACGTCAATATGAAATCTTTCAGCGGTAATATTGGAAAATTTGTAGTACGATAACTCTGGATAAGCTCAGAAAACTATTTCCATACATGTAATTAAAATATTTAAAAAAAAACATTAGCATTGTTAATAAATTAGTTTATGTAATCTTAATAATGTCACAATAATTTAGCATACAATGCACAAACAAAAAACAATATCCTCGTTATCACATTAATTTGATGGCAAATTTAACCAAGCATTTCAATTATCAAAGTTTCCTATTCAGTGAATGCTCTTTTTCATTTTTTCATACTGATTGCTTTTGATTTCCAATAAACCAAATGATCATGATGGAGTACTTAAAGGATCACATATCACAACTATGTACATGTGCGTGTATATCTGCAGGTATACACATACACGAATGAGGATACAATCAATCAAACACACATACACTCACATAAGCACAAAATTTGCAATTATGTGCTAAGGAATCTGCATAATCCAAACACAATACAAGTCCACAAATGTAAATCAATTGCAGACTGACACACACCACTCAGATAAGCCACTACCACAATCAATACACACCAATACACAGTAATAGAAATGAGTTTTCAACAATCACAACAAAAATCCACTCACATTTTAATTCCTCAGCAAGCGGAGGTAATCATTAGAGAAGATGAAATCAATCGTTTAGTTATATCAACATCACAACATGCACACATACACGTGAAACGTTACCTTTGTTTGCCTAGTAGGAAATGTGTGTTGCAATAAACATGCACTGGAAATGATAAGAGTGTCCGTTAAGGTGAGTTGGTAATGTAAGCCTTAATTTTCTAATTTTTCTTCGAAAGCAAGACATTTTGTAACTTTTTCCAATTGGGTATTTTAGGCAACAAAACTCAAAACATCACACATACTTAGTTATATTTGAAATAACAAAAGATTATGGCATAAGCAATACAGAGCTTGCTTATTTATCTCTATTTCCTTTGTTCTTATATATTTCTGTGTGGAACTGCATAAAACAAAGCTGGCTAAGGATATTCGAGGATATTTGCCTAAATTATCCTAATGGTGTACAAACGTGCAAACAAATAAATAGATACCAAAAGAATCGATTTGAGAAAAAAAAACAAGAAAATTGTTTGTTTTCCTTAAACAAAAACACTCACGCATACATACGTGCATACTTCTTAACCTTAGGTACTATATCGGGTTAAGAGGTAAACCTTATATACCCCATAGCGCAAATGGATTAAGTCGAACGAATTGTGATTGCGTGTGTAAAAAAAAGGGTTTCTGTTTGCTTTTAATTTTTGTAAGGCATTCATTTCTACGAAACAAAGCCTTAAATTGTTTCATACATTGATGAACGTAGAAAATGCTGTAACCAGCTGTATAATGGCTAAAAGGGAATGCTGCTTAGAGTATCATAGATTATAACAAAAGGCAAAGTATAAACAACCTTTGAATGGCTATTATTAAAATATAAATTGGTTTGACAAATAACGAAAGACAAAAGATATCCCAATTTTCTATTGACTTCGAAGATGTAGCTTTTTAACAAAGGCAATTCAATTAATATTATGTCAATGCTAAATACTTTCTGGGTGTGCTTTTTCATAGCAAATTCAAAACAAAGACCATTGCTGTTTTTGGATCAAGAAAAAAATCAATAAGTAGTTGATCCGAAAAATAGAAATCAAAAAATTCTCGCACTAGGATATCAAAAAAATTCAACATAGTCACACTACATTAGAGGTCTTCCATAAATTAATTTTGTTTTGAAAATTCGGACCCCACTTCCCCTTGGTGAGATTTGGTGAACTCTGGCGGAACCTCCCTCCCTTCCGTGACTATGATAATGTATACTCTCTGCATTAAAAAGATGACGTGAGATTTTCATTGACCTCCCTCCCCTCTGGTGAGATTTGTTTATTCTATCTTGACTCACGTAATTAATAGATGGCCCCTTTCACAACAAAGTCATGAAATCTTTTTTGTTGGATAGGTAGGAAAGAGAGGCAGTGCAGAGTGTAATTTTTTTGCAATAGTAGGCAATGCCACGGCTTTAGTAGGGAAGAAAGTTTCCACGGACTGCTTGTGATAGAATTTATTTTGTGATAGGTTGAACTCTAAGGAAGAATATTTAAAACTATTCTTTTAGTGGGCGTGGTACCGTCTCTAATGAGAAAAAACGCAGTCACAACTGAGCCACTGTACCAATTTGGATGAAATCTAGTAATGAGGTAGATGGATTCCTGATTACAGATATATGATTTCAGTGGATGGTGCCACGCCCCCAACAGGAAAATATGTTTTTACTACTGATATAATTGATCGATTTTGATAAAATTCAGTACAGAGATAGATTGGACCTTGAGGAAAATACTTGTTGTTTTTTAATGAACGGTGCCACGCCCTTAACCAGAAAATATGTTCCACTGCAATGCTAATGATCCAATTTTGATGAAATGTGGTACGTATATGGCCTATGCTTTGAGGAAAAGTATTTGTTTAAAGTGAAAAGTGCCACGCAACCAACTAGAAAATATGTTCTTATAGCTATACTAATGGACCGTTTTTAACCTAATTCGGTATGGATATAGTTTCAAACTTAAGAAAGAGATAGGAATTGGGCAACATGATGCCTTAATTTTTATTTTTAAGAGCGATGACATTTAATCAGATGAAATGGTAGTTAACTATTTTATATTGTTACTATAATTGTCGGATTTGAACCAATGGGCAAACTCCTGTCAAATTAAATAAACAGTAGCGCTTGCTATCGATCTGCATTGCTTAGAATCAAACGATATTGGATAGTATATGATGTTAGGAAGAATAACAGATGGTATTAAATGATATCGGACGGAATCAAATTTCTCGGATGGTATCTCTTAACAATATCCGTTTAGATTATCATACATAAACATAAATTCGACATACAGTCGATTTGTAACAGACTTATTGCATTGTACCAAATGTTATTTTCGAAAAATTTTTGATAACTTCTGGAACTTTACATTCCGCATAAATTAGGCTTTATTTTATGTGAAAAAAAGGCATGAGTTTTTAACCTTCTTCGTGGAATATTATAATGTGTGAATCGAAGGCAAGTCTTATTTTACCCCTTTTTATGTATATATATGTCGGAGCTGGTATAGATATGTCAAGTAATAATACTTGAGCGAAACAAAGGTGATACACTTGTTGAGAAAAACACTTGATCAGTAGCTTATGAATGAAAATGTAGAATGCTATGAAAAGTATGATTGTGAAAATTAAATTATAAAAAGGGAAAATGTAGTTTGAATAGGATTATTATTATTCTGGCGTTGAAATTAAGAACATTTAAAAGTGAACAAGTGTAGTCACCGGCGGATTGCTGCAAATTTATACAATGGATCCGACATATATTTTGAAATTTTTATCATTATTTTAGTCAAAATTATTTAGAAAAATATCGGAAAAACAACGACAATGTGTCGAATAAAATTCGATTTTTAATTTTTTCTTTCTTTACTTGCCACATTTTTGTTGAAAACATATTTATAAATTCTAATGGAATGTAATTCTTATATTTGCTAAGTGTGCTACAGTTCATGTCATGCAATTTTTTTTCAACTCTTAAGCTAATAGATTCAAGGTAAAAAAAACTGTGACATGTAATATTTCTAGCAGAAAGTCGCTTACTAAAATCTAAAGTTTGTTTTTTGCTTAAAAATTCCATAAATCACGTAGAAACCACAATTTTATTTCATATTTGCATGGTTTTGATGGAATAAGTATAACTAGTGTGGAACAACACCGCAAGCTGTTGTGCATGTAGTTCCATCCATAAATCCACGATTCATAAATGAATACATAAGTGAAAACGGAAGAAGGAATATGTGTATAAAATATTTAAAAAATTCTAAATAGAATTCGCATAAGCTTAATAAAAATGATAATAAATCTGATTCAAATGTTACGTATACGTCATGTTTTTGGAAGAACATTACTTTTACAAGAATTTCTTCTATAGTACAGTCATTTGGTAATAAAAAAAGAGGCTACCTGAAAAGTTTTTTTTTTTGGTAGTTTTAAAAACGAGTAATTTTATAGATTTTGATGTGCTCTTTCCGAATTTCAACTTTGCCACCTCGCATTGTTGCCGCTCGCGCCGCCATATTGGAAAAATGCCGCCTAAAAGCAGTTTTTTGACAATATCTCCTTTCTGACTTATTTTACGATTAAAGATATATGAACAAAATGAAACTAGAGAAAATTTTGCCTACAATTTATGTTATAACTTTTTTTTTCGTAAAATCAATTTTTTGAATAAGTAGAAAAATTTCATTTTTTGTTTATTGAAAAATTCAATACAATGGTGCTCCAGTATAACGAAATATATTATGTCTAAGCTCGTTCGATACATCAAAAACTAAATTGCAGTGCTCTACACAATGCTTCTTAAGGTTTATGAAAGGTTCTAAGTATAGCTTAGTTTGGAAAAATGGACGTTGCTATGCACACCATTACAAGGGGTAAATCAGATTCATCATATCGCATCAACTATTGGACGCAGATGAAAGGGACTTGGTAAATACATAAAAGATACGGGCAAAACTGAGCTTCAAAGAAAAAAATGGGCGCTCCACGACTCCCATATAAGAAAATACCAAAATTTGTGATGCAGATGCACGAGACTATATACATACATATATACAAAGTACGCACAAAAAGAAGTTTCAATAAAAAAATGGATGGTGCCACATCTTCCATATGCGTAAGCCCGTGCGCAGGAATCATCCATGGGGGGGTGTTTTAACTCGGACATTTCATGTTAGTTCATAAAATACGTCAAAAAACTGTTTACTTTTTATATAGACATTTAATAATAACTAAATACATATACACAAGTGCTTATTAGAGATGTTCAAAAATATGTTCTAGAATGCTTCAAGAACACTCGATTTTCGAAAATTTATTCAAATTCGAGTATATCTCCATTAAAAAAAATATAAAAAGAAATAGTCCTAGGGTTGCTATCAGAGCTGGAAAATTTTCATTTCATAGAGGATCAACCTCTAAATATCAATATTTTTTAATAAAATTTTAAATGTCTTATTTATTTACATAACAATAACTACTTTTCATATTAGCAACATCAAAATCGAAAAATCGACTTTTTTTGGTCACTCTAATGTATATATGTAAAAGAGTAGGGTCAGAAGTTGATGTCACTTGAAAAATGGGCTGATTTGATTTTGCATTCCATAGCATGAGTTCATACAACTACACGCCACCTACTGGGAATGGCAGAGCAACGACTGCTGGGACAGCTAGTTAAATATATGTACATAAAAATAGTCTAGCATTTGTGAAAATCAGTGCTTCTTAAGCGAAAAATGGATATTTTTTGTATGACAATTATCGATGTTAAGATTTGCCCATCTTGATTTGATTTTCCGTTCAGTTTTGGCACAAGGTAGCGTCTGTTATAGTTTTATCTTAAGCATTTTATAGGCTTTATTTATACTTACTCTTATTTCAGTATTTAAAATAATAAAGCATAATGAAATTATAAATTAAATGCATCTGTTAGCCAACAACAATTCACAATTCACGGAATCAATTATGAAAGAAATTGAAATATTTGAGGCAGCCATATTGAAATCTCATTTAGTTGCGGCTCGATTCAATGCAACCAACATTTAATTTCGCTTTGAATTTCAATTAAATTAAATATTTGTATTGGGGAAATATTTGAAATATGAAAATCGTTGTTATTGATGTTGCTCACTTCACTTGAGTTGCATTGCCAATTGCAAGCAGCTCAAGCAAACGAATTGTGGTTGAAATGAAAATTGCTCTGGTTGCTGCCTGCTGTTTGTTCTCTGACCTTTCAACTGGTAAAAGGCTAACAATTTTACACATATCATATTTTATATTCATTAACAAAAATGTATGTTTTTTTTTTACTTTGATAAAAACTGACAGTCTTTAAATTTTTAAAGTCAAACCCATCATCACCTACAATAGTAAAAGTAACAATAGAAACAACATTTTTAACCATAAAAACAACCAAAAGCATCGTTAACAATTTTGCTGTCATTTTTCATCACATCTTTGTGTGTGTGTATGCATGTATGTATGTGTCTTCTATTCTATTAACATCGTTTCGATGAGGAGGTAATAGGCGCGCGCGTTCCAAACCACAAAATTTAACTTAACGCATTTTTTGCCGGCTGACACTGACACTGGCACTGGCGCTGTGTTCCCTTGAGATAATTCGGCATTTGGCTGACAAATGAAATTCCAGCGCATCGACAGTGATTAATTGGTTGTAACAAAAATACCAAACATAGCATAGGGAGACGTGAGGTGGGATATTTTTCCAAACAATAGCAGTGACCCGGTGAAAAAATCGCAAAATTAAATAAGTAGGCAAATATATCGGAAATATTGCAAACAAAACTTATTTTGAAACATCATGTTGATAACATATGGAAAATCGAAATAAGTTGAAAAATATTGGAATAGTTTAAGAAAATAGGTTGTAAAAGTCCAAGAAAATTCGAAAAAAGTGTGAAATTTGAAACCGAAAAGCTTAAAAATAGTTGAAACATGTTGAAAGTGTTTGAGTAAAGTTGAAAACATTTGAAAAAGGTTGAAGCAGCGCAAAAAATTTCAAACGGATTAAAAAAGTCAAAAGAAAACTGAAACAGGTTGAATAAGTCGAAAAAGGTCAAACAGGTTGCACGAAATGGAAACAGACTGAATAAGTCGATAAAAGTTCAAAGAGTCGAAAAAAGTTGAAAAATATGGAAGAAATTGAAAGAAGATGAAAAAGTCAAAAAATAATATTAATAAGGAAGTATAAGTAAGCTAAGATTTGTCACTGCAACGTAATAAGCGGAGAACCGGTGATACCAAGAGTCCCGTCATCGCGGATTTGTAAAATTCTAGTGAAAACTGACTGTAGGAAGCCATACGTACAAAATCAGCACGGTTTGATAAAAATTGTCTTGCCGGAAGCATTTTTAATCAAAATAATTATAATAAATTAATGCCGTTCTCGCGGAATTTGATTTCAATTAGAGCCTTTTTTAGGAAATTTCATGCACTTTCAGAAAAATCTGTTATGACAATCTATACTCTACCAAAAATATCTGTGATACCTATTTGAACAAGGTGACAAGCATAAGTTAACTTTAGGACTTTATTCAACCATTGTTTTCTTACGAGGCTTTTAATACTGGCAAAGAATATGGAATCATAAGTTGAGGGAAGCATCTAGTTCCAGAGGTATAGACGTAAAGGTCGGGAATATAGCTCTTAATAAAATTATTATAACTTGCGAACCTCTAGATCGGTTTTCCAAATTTAGATATAATATGAAAGGTGATTTAATAAGATGATTTAATAAGTTTTACATATAAATTGTATAGAAAGCTATGTTTGGAAAGGAAGAGGTGGTGAAAAATGTAGGATTGCTGATGGTCATTTCACAAAGTAACTGAATCCGAATCTGGCGTCAGTATCGACACAAAACATCAGGATTCTGAAATATTTGAGGATAAGTACTTAAAAAAAAATGTCTTTTTTTTTGTCTACTTTCGAAGGTATACAGTGGAACCTCGATTATCCGTCTCCCAATCAACCGTCACTCCGATTAACCGTCACATTTTGTCAGCAAACTTTTTTTTTTTTTTATTCGTTTTGTTTCGATTCTGTTTATGTATGCACACATAGCGCGAAGCCATTCTGTCTGAAATTTTTCTTACGAAATTCGGAGATGAAAATTTCGCAGAAACTCATTAATCTAGTTCACTTTGTGTGTGATTCAATTTCATAATATGATTGATTTTGTTCATTTGCGCTCTCTAATTGATTTTGGTCAGTTGCACTTTATTCGCCAAGTCAAGTGGATTACACAAATTTTTTTGGCTTCACAATGAAGCCTCAACTATCTGAATCTGGTAAACAAAAACGCCAGAGAACCGTTCATACGATTGAAAAAAAAAATGGAAATCATTAGAGAAATCAAAAAAGATGTATCTGCTATTACAACTTTGAGCACTCATTTAGTATTCCGCGAACCACAATTAGTGATATAAAGAAAAATGCTGATAAGATTGAAAAGTATGTCTCTTAAATGGAATCATTGGATGGTCGCGCAAAACTACATCACCTTACAGAATCAAATCAAAATTCTGCTAAATATTCGATTATCCGTCTACTCGATTATCTGTCAGGCTGTTGGTCCTGTGTCTGACGGATAATCGAGGTTCCACTGTACATGGGATTCAAAAAAAATTGTTCAGCTTTTTTTAATAAAAACATATTTCTGCTTTACAATGAGCTTTAAAGTGGTCATTTGTGATATTCACTCGAAATGATATAGGCATTTGAATGTGACAGTAATTTGATCCCCTTCGACCCAACAATATTAACCAAATGGTTACAAATTCATGTCAACCTAAAATGGCTGTAACATTGCATGGAAACATCATAGATGACCATTTGTAAACTCATTTTAAAGAAGAAAGATGATTTTTTTTTATTAAAAATAAGCTCGAAATTAAATTAATAAAAAAAAAAAACATTTTTTCGAACTTAACATTAAATATTTTAAGATTCTAGCTGGAAAAATTACTTCAAAAACAGCCATTTAATAAATATGAATCACACCTAATGTACATATAACATACATATAAGGAATTACTACTTCATCTGTACTGAAGAATAAGCAAAAAAACTGTATATTCGGGTATATCTTAATTAATTTCTAAATTTAACTCGGAAAGAGTTTTTCGTTCAAAATACTATTTCCTCTGTCCTAAAAAATAAATAAAAAGAGAGATACTTGGATTTAGCTCTAGGCAACCAATTGTTGATTCGATTCAATAGTTTTTTTACAGGTGATTAAGAAATAAATAGTAAATTGTTCCAATTTTCTAATGGGTGTATTGAAAATGTGAAACAAGCAAATAGTAGTCGCTGTTTCTTTGTTTCGATATTGTGAAAATATTATTTTAATGTATTTGGGTATTTATTGATGTGTACAAATGTGCAAGTTTATTTTATGCTTTTACTTATTTTTGAGTATTAAAGACAATTTTAGCTGACTCAAACTAATTCTGTCCTTAAGTACCAACTCAAAAATATTCTTAAAAAATTGTGTTAAAATAAATCTGACTGCAATTAGTAATAAATTGTAGTGATAGAAATGAGACCCACATAAACATTTAACAGGTAAGATATTTGAATGTAATTTAAAGTAATGAGGGCCTGCTGCTATTAAAACGAAGGGATTGATGCTTGATTGGTTTGTGTGAAAAACTTTCTTTCGCAAATTCTAAATTGAAAATGCCTTATGTGAAAGTATTCTATGTTAAATGTGGTCATTGACAGCATCCGAAAATTGTACATATATTTGTATGCATTGCTATGTATGTATGTGTGTTTTAATTTAATTTGTGTGGTCACTTAATTTTCAACACATTTTGCTTTTACCCACAAAAATCTATTTACACCAGTAATGTTAACTTTAATTAAGTCAACCAATATTTATTGTGTAGCCTCTCTGGGGCATAAAATTGGATGATATAAAGTAATTAATTAAATACATGAGGCGCAAAATTAAATTTTCAAAATTTATTTGTAATTTATAGCATAGCACGACCACAGATAGACAAAATACATAGGTATTATACATATACACACAAACGAAGCATTTACTATAGATACATATGTAATTTAATTGTTGTTATATAACAAAATTTAACAAAGATCCATTAAATCTGCTGCAAATCTCTAAAGGCTTGTGCGCATATGGTGTATTTGTGTAAAAATATATTTAGTAATTTTAAACCCAATTAGGAAATAAAGAAATTTTACTCCTTTAAGGAAAGCATTCGATTTTTTAATCTGTTTACTTTTAACACTATGATATATAAGGCTTTTAACATTAGCATCAATATTCGTGCAATCAACACAATAAAAAATGCATATGCTGTTTTTTATCGAAATTTTAAAAAATTTCTTCTATGTGATCAAAGACATAACTCGAACATTTTCTTTTTAAGGAATTATTAAATAAAATTTTAGGTATTTTAATAAACAAAAGCTATTTGATGAACAGCACTAAGTTAATCGTTAAAAAATCTGTTTTCACAACTAATTAACTTTTAAGAATAAAAAAAAAAACACCGTATGTACTTCAAAACGCAAAGAAATCAAAAACCGTGAAGAAAAAATTAAGGTGAACAGTGAGACAGTAAAATCTGAAATATAAAGGAAGGCCTCGTATGGCCTCATAAAATGTTAAGTGAAAGAAACCACATAATTGTCTCATTTTTTACCCAGGCAATATCACTATTGAACAAAGTTTCGTTTTTCACGACTCATGTGACAGGGGGGTATGTGTCCATGAAATTGTTTGTTTGCTATGATTCGAATGGTTACGAGAAATTTTCGTGGTCAAACCAAATGTGTCGACTCTTGGTTATATCGTAATTAATTAATCTGGAAAGTATGCAACACTTTTCTTAAGTTTTGACATAACAATTTAATACATTATTTCCCCTTCTTTGAAATTTCTATATAAATAATTATAACTTAGATGGAATACAAATTCAACACTTTTGTGGCTCCTGGTGAAGTTCGTTAATATACACTCTGGGTTTACTTCTATTTCCTGTTGGGCACTCAAGAAAGCACCCTCACATATGTATGTATTTTTACTTTCTCCAGCATTTCATTGTTTTCATTATCAGCATTGAAAGTAGAAAATGATTTTTCCATAGAAATCAATTAGACACCACCGCAAAAGCAACAAATCCGGTGCACACAGATATAGAAATACAATTAAATTGTTTTCTTATTTTGTTATGTTTTGCTTTCAATCTATGGATTTTATTTCGATTAACATCTTCGACTTATTTTTAGCAGTTGTTCTATACTTGACAAGCTACCTTGTAAGTTCCTGAGTAACTTTTGGTGTTTTTGGTTTTTGTATCATATTATATGAAAACAAATCCTTTAAGCAAGGATTTGCAGATACATATTACAATACACACATTATGGAAAGAACGACTATGAAACAAAATTAAAATCATAAGAAGCCAATAGCAATAGTTATATCAGACTAAAAGAAACATGCAGATTTATGCCAAATTCATTTGAATTGCGAAGAACTTGCAACTCAGCACCGATTTAAGACTCTTTGATTAAACTTCATTGTGTATGCGAGGCCCCATATGTCACAATATGACATTTTACATTTATTTTAGAAAAATTACAACAATATTTTTAGCCTCAATGTTATATTTGTATATCTTTTGAAAGGTTGTTTTTAGTACTTTCTATTATCAAAATTTGATTGATATGAGTTTTTGCCTTACAGGTCGAAATTAGTCCCCTGCCATGCCTCTTAACGCTATCATTTCATCGAAATAAAATGAAAAATACGTTATCCTTACTAATGATGTGTATATCATTTGAAAGCACTTTTTAATTATCAATCGTATTAAATTTTGTGTAGAAAAAGTACGGACCACTTATGTTAAACGTAATTTTGGCAAATAAATATAAACATATTTTATTCACCCAAGATATGTATGTATATCGTTTGAAAGGTTCTTGCATGTTTTTAATTTATTACTTAGAAACTTATGTCATAATTTGAATAGGGGAGGTGCTATAGGTTGAAATATGTTTGAATAAAAAGGATAGGAATATATTTCGATATGTAGTCCCTGTCACTTACAGGACAAAATGTTGTGGCGACATGCATTCACGATTTAGCGCATTATATTGATTTTAAAATACCTTGTAGCTAAAAATAACTTCCAAGTTATATACACATTATTAGTAATGAGAACGTATTTTTCATTTTGCTTTGATCACAAGGTAACTTAAAGGAGTATATTACTATCGTTACAGTTATTGGAGACTAAAATGTCTTCAATTACAGTGAAAGTTGAACTATTCAAACTCCTAGAAATACTGACAAAAAAAGGTCTGTAAGTTGGAGATGAGGTACCGTATGTTTTTTTCGTGTGCTGAAAACAAATCCGAGATATCCTAACCTAAAAACACAATAATTTAAATAAAATTCGGATATCAAGTTATCGAGATATATAAGATTAGATAAAAAAAAGTATCAAGAGATCGACATTGTTTTTCGTTCTGAGATTGAAAAAGTCGAAAAAATATGGAAAATATTTGAAAAAATTGAAAGAGGTTGACAAAATCAAAGAAGTGGCTAAAAGTTAACAACTGTTGGAAAGTGTGAAAAAAGTTTAAAATGTAAAAAACATAAATATGTATATGGAAAATATTGAAAAAAATCGAAAGAGGATTTTGTTGTTGTTTATTCTATCATAAATACATTATTTACATAAGTATAAATGTTACAATTTTTGAAATTTAATCCTATGGATTTTACAACAAATTAATTCTAATTTAACAATAAACATAATCACTTAAAATAAAATAATACTTTATAGGAAAATTACAGTAAAAAAACCTATATTAATATCACAATAAGTCTAGATGAATGGGAATTTTGTGGTAGGCTTCTTACCGTTATACAAATAGAGGAAGAAGGGACTGACTATGACAAACTCCGTAAGAGGGCGTAAGTCGAAAACCTGCATCTATTAATGAATGACAGGGTCAAATCGTTAATAACATTTAAGATCAGTTTTTCTTGAGCTAGCGAGTGTAACTCAGAAGTTGAAAATCTTTTTGGTAACCCAAAAATTGTTTTCAGATTTTTATTTTGGATAATTTGAAGTCGAAGTTGTATGAAAAATATTGAAAAAAGTTATAAGAGGTTGAAAAGCCAAAAATGTTGAAAATGCCGAATACGAAATGTTGAAAAGCTTAGGAAATTTAAAAAGTTGAAAAAATTTGAAAAATGTTGAAGCATTAGAAAAAGTCCATTGAATCTGGAAAATGTTGAAAAAAGTTAAAAGAAGTTGAAAAACTCTAAAAAAAATTGAAAAAATTTAAATATCTAGATTGAAAAAGTCGTGTTGAAATGTTGAAAGCTCTTGGTAAATTCAAAAGAGATCAAAAAAGTCAAAAAGAGAAACGGAAAGTGTTGGAAAAAGTTGAAATACAAGTATCAACACAGTATCTTGCATGGCTTGCGTGCTATGACTTTATAAAAACTTAAACTTAGGGCAGTGGCACGCCCTTATAAGAGTCTTTAAAAACTTGAAACCTAGTCCAATCTTTATTTTGTTCACATGTGTATCACTTTTTCAATACTTTAAGACCTTTGTCGATTTTGTGTAACCATTTGCAACCTTTCGAAACGACCCGATACAAATTGATGCAATATAAAACCTTCTGATATTTTTCGACCATATTAATTTTGTTATTACGAGAACGATATTTAAAACTTTTATCGACACATTTCGTAACTATTGGAAACTTTTTAACATATTCGAAACTTTCCTTCATTGACTTTTTTGATACCTTTCCAACTATTTCAACGGTTCACATAAAAAGCAGTGTTGGACAAGTGAGCGTAGACTTTCTAATACGAATTTCTACGAATCTAAAACGCAAACTAAAGCAACTAACTATTAAGTAAATCTAAGATGGGTAGAAGTGAAGTTTTTTTACTTTACAAATCTAGTTGTTTAAAGAAAATACTCGACAGTGATGTCTGTTAAAAGAGCTTTAAAAAAAATAATAAATTTGCAAACCCACAAATAGTTTCATGTAATTGTTATATTTAAATAAAGAACATAAGCATTGTGCTCATACGGATAAAAGATCAATATAAAAAATCTCAACCGAAAATATCCAAGAAAGTTAATAACAACATCATGTATTATATTCACGAAATGAATGAATACCAAGAATGCTACTAAATTGATTTGTTTAGTTATGTTAGGTTAAGCGAACATCAGAGTGGGTGGATGCGTGAAGGCTAAATGTGTGTCAATCCGATAGTCCCTTACTTATGCCACAATAAATTTTGCCTTTGATCCTCACTGCAACTATAAAATACAGATTACGAGCAAATACAGCCGCAATTCAACGCAGCGGTTGGCTTTCAAAATAAACAAAAATTTAAGCAAGAAAACGAGGATATCATATCCCTATTACTTAAGCACCATAATAACTTGGCGCGCATGTTAAAATGGCAGTGCACAGTACATAGCGGCGTTGTGGCTTCATTCACATGAGCGCCATGGCATATTTTGCTATACCTTCAATATGTTTTTGTGTTTGTGATTGTGTGTGTGTGCGCATTTGCCGCATTAACGTTTATCTTCGTAAATTAGTTACGCTGCCAAAGTGATTCCCATAATTGCCATCAACACATTTGTATTTATATCACTGTCTACTAGCATACATATATGATGGTAATATGCCCAGTAGAATATATGTACACTAAAGGTCAACTGAAATCGTAATTTAAGATAATTTTAAACGCCCGATTTTTGACACTTAAACTTTGTTTAAATACCTTTATGATTCTCATAGGTGCTCTTAGTAAAATAAGAGTAAAATTTTTCATTTAAAACCAATATGAATCTCTTTTTACTTTTTATAAAAATAACTAATATGTTTAACGTTTACTCAACAAATTGCCCCACAAAAACCAAAAAAAAAATTTGTGAAAATCACAAAGAAATTTCGAGGTTAAAAATCGACAACTTCAACTAAATCAAAATAAAAATCTTCTAAGAAACAAGAAGAAATGTTATATCAAAATCATTTAGATAAAACCAAAATCAAAAATTACAAAAAAAATAATGGCATTAAATAGAGGAGTTTCACCTATTTTGTTCAAGCTTTTTTTAATCATTTCGAGCTTTGGGTTTTGTTGAATTTTCTAAGGCTTACTCGCATATATTGTACTAATCTTGTGACAAATTAAGTCATTCGGACTTAGAATAACATTTCGTAATCACCACATTACAGATGCGCTAACTTAGCTACTGCCTTTTAGGTCATATATAGAGAGTCAATTTTGAACTGCAAACAAAAAATGTTACTATCAAACTTATTAACACATTAAGGCGTAAAACGAGAGCTTTAAGTGCCGCATCTTCCTCACCAACCAATCGAACCATATTTCATCTACTACCGCATTCTTACTGGGAAACAAGAGATTTAATAGGAATTTTGAAGTCATCTGGAAGATCTGTCTTATACCGACAATATCAACTCTGTTAGCTGCTGAAGATGGTACTCTGAGAGATGTACCAGTAAAAATGAACAAAGCGAGAAGTACATACATATGTGTACAACTCCATGAAACAAGGAAATCAAACATAATCTCAACACACATTTTTGATTAAGATGGATATTAAGACTAAGGTTAGCCTGCACTATATAGAATCACGAAATCCATTTGGCCACCAACCATCATAACTAAGAATATGAAAAGACGTTGGCAATGGATAGGCCACTCGATCAGAAAAGCGATTTGATAACACACTCAGGTAAACAAATCTAGAGAAAGACACAGAACACCGATTCATTTCCTATATTACCTTAAGTACAAATACTCTTTTTATGTATTCAGCAAACGCTATAAAAAACCATATATGTATGTAAGTAGTTTCTTGAAGAAACACTCCTCTCAAAAACGCTAATTGCTTTTTCTTCTTTTTCGGATTCTTTTCGAACTCAGAACGGACTACATAAGCGAATCCTCTTTTTTTTAAATAATATGGATTCGGAATTGAATCTTTTTTTTAAAAAAATGCATCAAAACTACCTAGAAGCTCTACTCGATTTCAAGGCTACATACCTTCAGAACCCGTGGCTAATGATATAACTAAGGTAATTAATTTAAAAGATTTGATGAAAACTGCCTTCCATGTTAACGTTAAGTGTTTTGTTTTGACGAATTCGTAAAGGATTCGAATCGAAGATATTGAAAGATGTCGAATCAAAAGCCAATAGATAACATGATTCGATAGTACTTAGAAACTTGAAGGTACCGAAAAATTTAGCATCGGATGTTATAGAAAAAATTTGAATATTACCAGCATGGTGTTGATAAGTATGCTTAGAAAAACCTCGTGCTATCAAAAATTAATATGAATTGTAGAGTGTATGAAAATACATTTATTTCCACTTTTTCAGCATTTCTCAACTTTTTTAATATTCTTCGACATCTACCGACTTATTCAACATTAACGTATAGGCATGTCCATGGGTCCCGTGCGACCGTCGAAAACATTTAAAGTAAAAAAAAGTCAAAATAAAATGGATTTTTATTTTGACAATAGGTTTAACTTATAGCTCCTAATTAGCTTCATAATTGGTACTAAGCTTGAATTTGGGCAATTTTTCGTTTCCGTGATAATTGCAAAAATCCAAGGTGTTGCAAAGGACAAAAACTTCCGTTCTAGTGGAAATACCCATATCCAAAACTTTTCGAGCCTATTCGATATTGATCGAGTTTTTTAGCCTTTTTTGAGTTTTTCAAAATTTATGACATTTTTAGATTTTAAACACTTTAAACTCTTTTAACATTTTTCGAATTTTAGCACATTTTTCAATACTTTGCCACATTTATTAACTTTAATAAATTTTTCAAACTGTTTGACCATTTTTTAATGCACGACATTTTCGACATTATTCTACAATTTATTATTTTATCATCTCACTCGATTTTTTTAACGTTCATCGATTTTTTCGATACTATTCGATACTTTTAAAGACTTTTTTATATACTTTTCTATATCATGCGGAAATATAAAAACATAATTAATTACACACATCACGTCATTTTTGTTTTAATTTCCAACTGGGTTACTATCAATTTATTTGTATTATAATAATATGTTTGAAGATGATAATGATAATTAAATGTAAATTTGAAAAGGTGGACCAAAGGGTGAATAGAGCGATCGTGCACGCTAGTCGTTCCTGGTCTATCAGCTCGTCGGCGAAGTCGGGGTTCGTGCTCTACCTCCACTTGTCCCTTTATCATCTTTATATATACAAAAAAAAAATCGTGCACTTTGGTACAAAAAAAAAAGGAAACAGCAAATGTAATGCCTAAACAGAAAATAAAACTTTATTTAAATTATGGTAAAACACACATTGGTATTGTAAGCATGGCTGTTCAATCGTAAGCAAGGCGGTTCAATCAATTAATTCCGATATTGAGACATAAAGCTGTTACAATGCCTCGGGTCTTAGCCCCCATTCCCAACCATGTAGCGAGAGACCCTAGTTTCTCTCCCTAGCCCTAATCAAACTAACAAGGTTCGGTTGCCATTGCAAGACTATTAAAAAGGTTTATGCTTTATTCATTTTTTTTTTTAATCCATAAACACAATTCAAAATACAAAATAAATGGTTAACATTTTAGTGTAACCTTATATAAATAAAAAGTAATCTATATCAAGTGAAGTATCTCAAATATTTCGATTAATTAATGATTGAAATTCCCACAAGACTAAAGCATTAAAATTTCAAAATCTTTGCTGTATACTTATGACGATATATTGGTTTGAAAAAAAAAAAAAAAAAAAAAAAAAAAACTAGCAGAGAGAAAACAAATATTCATATTTGAAATATCTCTTGCATTTAAAGAGATTGACAATATGAATAAAAGCAAAAAAAAACGAGCGTTCCCAAATTTGATGAGACATTATGAAATTGGAACAAAATGATCACTACTGTAATTGAGTGATTCTCCGTTATGCAAAAAAACTTAATTATTGTCAATTTCTTTAAAAATGCAATTAAATTACTTAGGTTTTTAATTTAAAGTGTTAAGAGTAAAAGAATGTTATTGAGAATAAAAATATGTAAAAATTCACTTACAGTAATGCTGCATCGATGACGGTGAGCTCAGCGTTATGATGTTCAGCTTCGATTAACTGATAATTACTCTCTTATTTGGGATATTGTAATTCTAACATTTCATGTCTCAATATTTTGTTTACTCTCTCGATAATCAATTATTTTTTTAATTTTCACTTATAGAACTTAATAAAGCTTTTTTTTTTCATTTTCCTTTTGTTTCAAAGTATCCAAATTCTAGTATCTAGATAATTGAATATTTTTTCTTTTTTTTTTCAAACCTTTTAGAAAATAATTTTTTTTTAAGCAAAAGGAAAAAAAAATAAGAAAAGTTACTAAACAAAATTTCAATTCAAAAATGTAGCTTTCACAAGCACAAAATATTTAGACAAAAATTATTTTTAATTTTCACATGTACCAAAAAAAAATTATCCGAATTACTTAATTCACTTTGATTTTATAATCAGATTAGCAAATAGTTTTTACTTCAAGTATTCTAAATCTTACATTCAATAGAAATATTTTTTTTTAAATAGAAAAAAACTAAATTTAATTACTTAAATTGAACTTTGTTACTAGGTTTTGTTTTCCGAATAATTATGAAATCGATAAATTTAACTTTATAATTTTAACATCCATATTGCGAAAACCGCCATTTAACAGATGAGTTTTTTTTCCTTTTTTTTTTTTTTGATAAACTTTAAAATTACGATTTTTAATGCAAAAAAAAACTGTGTAAATCGAAATTTTCCTTCTTCCAAACTTAGATTTTCCCAAATTACACTTCTTTAAATGTGCTGATTCCACCGGTGGCGTAACCTTCGAGTAGTGATTGAAATTTCGCGCATCTCCAGATCCACTGCTGGAGAAGCGCCACAAAATATTGCTGGTTAAGCTGACTGAAAACAACGTCCTGATAAAATGCAGTAAAATAGTTAATTTTCACTTTTTATTAATAAGCGATTACAAAAAAAAACCCACCGATTTTTCCTCAATATGAGCTTAAACTCGATTCAAATTCTTAATAAGAATTCGTATAATGCTGGAAAACTTTTGTTGTATTTCAATTTAAAAAACTTGTTTTGCTGATCGCAGATCTTAATAGGTTCGCTGGTAAAATTGGAAAGAAAGCCAAATGTAATTTTGTTTTGCACCAAACGTCCGATATAACACAGCGTTGCCCGAAATCAAATGTTTTTGGGCAAAACTGTATAAATCAAAACCTGTTTTCTGCAAAAATGTTACATTTGCTCGGTAAGAACTGCCTCTATGCACGCTATCACATCCAAATATAAGATAAACAAAACCACTCCTAATATATAGGACAAGTTGATGAAGCTGAAATTTAGAGCAAGTGTAGTGTGCATAGTTGCAGAAACAAAAGTATACCTATACGAAACAATATGAAAGCAAGAGTTGCGTACAGATGTGGGCAACTGTTATATGTTTTAATGCGTACATAAAACATAGAATTTCGTATAACAGTATGTACAAATTGTGGTATTGTATTTTCTTTTTTATCGAATCTTAAATTGTCTATTACAGTATTAGTATGTCAATGGCCATATGCGTGTGCATACGCATGTACTGTGCGGGTGTATTTTAATGCTCGTATAAAAATCACTTTTTTATTTATATTTTTATTTATACATTTGTCTTAGTAATTATTTCTTTCATTTCGTGATTTTTTTCTTTTTCATTCCACGAATTTTTATGATTTTGATTTATAAAAACTGATTTAGTGATGCCTTTTCCCGATTTCGTATAATTTTTCATACAAAGTTGACCAGTGTCGTCGATGTCATTTTTTAGTATCTTTAATTCTGACCTTAATATCATATGCAATTATTTTCTCTA
This sequence comes from Tricholauxania praeusta, assembly GCA_949775025.1. Lineage (NCBI taxonomy): Eukaryota > Metazoa > Arthropoda > Insecta > Diptera > Lauxaniidae > Tricholauxania > Tricholauxania praeusta. Next base: position 34,104,501 of record OX459031.1, on the reverse strand, counting down.
TAAAAGATGTTTTTATTACTTAATTAACTCGTTGGCCACAGTTTTGATTACCGGTGCGTGTGGTCACAGTGTTGTCCTTTGGCGACACAGGTGCGTGCGATGATATGCACTAGTAATGATGTAGTGATAATGTAAATGTTAATGAAAGAATTGTTTTTTGTTATTTATTATGCAGAAGGTATGTTGTTATTGGTAAATTATTTTAAGATATATTTAAGATAAACCAATGTTAAACAAAATAGTTAAACAAAAAAGTTCACATAGAAAGAAATTTTTTATAAAAAAATATAGTTTGCAGTTATATGTCTATGCTCTATTAAGAGCTACCAAATCTTCAAGCTTAGGAAAGGCTAAATACATGAAAATTTTGTTGCTCAAATATTCGCTACGTTAAAACAAAGACCCATACAGAAACTTCTTTATACGAATAAAAACAACAGCATCCCGAATAACAATAAAGAAATAAATAATACCGCACCAGGTACTGCAACTGACAAGCACCACAATCACTTTGCACAAACAATGGCGCATATACCTACATAAATTGGTTCTTTGGTTTTCCGCTCGAAAAGCGGAAACGGAAGTCACACTATTGAATGCGCCAAGCCAACAAATTCATTTAAAGCAACGAGCACGTAACGAAAAATTAAATGCAGAAAGTTGTAAAAAAAATTAAAGCAAACGGTTACAGCACTTTTTTGGCAACATAACTTTGCAGTACACAAGCATTGTGAGTTTTTACTGAATTTGCTCGAAACAACAAGAGATTGCACACGCAAACCTGGTAGGAAATGCTTAAGAGGTGTCAAAATACAGATATCAAACTCTTTCGTAGATAATAACAACAATAAATTTTCCAAGCGAGTTTGAGTGTTCGGTAGAAATTTCGTGCTATTTGTTATCGGAACAAGGCACAAATTTCTGAAAAATTTTTTTGTGGGAGGAGAAATTTCTTTTAGATTGAGATTTGGCAAAGAGCCTAAGCTGCTTTTGAGAAAACAGTTCCAGTTGAGTGCAAACACTTGCGGCATTATTTGTGGATTTAATAATAATTGGCTTTGTTAGTATAGAATGTCGGATAAGTTAATTAATGTCGACAACTATTGGAAGGCCAAAAAATACTATATAATCGGAAGCTGTTGAAAAACTCGATAAAACTTTAAGAAAATCGTTAAATTTTTTATAATATTGAATAATATTGTTTCGAATTTTAGTGTAGGACAAATGTTGTCAAGAAAAATCTTGAGAATAGAGCAATTTCCATAACACTTTGATATTCCACATCCTGCTACTCTGAGTCAGATTGAACCACAAGAAGTAGTTACTTTCACAAAAATATCGGGAAGTAATAGATGCAAATGGGTATTGAAGGCATTCAGAGTATAGAAAATCAGTACCCCTGATGTGCGACTCAAGCAGTTCATTGTACTTTCGTTAGTATTTTCTGATTATAGCTACAAGAGAAATTGAACGCACTACGGCTGTGTAGATCAAAAGTATCATCCTTGATTGTAGCTCTCACCTTTCATTAAAATCTTTGATTTTGAAGACATAAAAAGCTATACAGCACTTTCTTGGTCCTCAGTTCAATAAGCTGTTTCCAATAATTTCAAGATATTTAACGTTCTTAGGGAGAACGCACCTTATAGTAGGAAAGATGCCGCAAGGAATAACAGCTGAAGTCGAACTGTGATCACAAGGCAAATCGACATAAGTTCTGTGATTAAGCTGGTGCCTTATACTGTTCTGCCTTATCATCGAAGGTCGACTTTAGCTGTTATTCCTTGTTGTCACAGAAACACAGTATATTAGTATTGTGTTCAATAACATCACTTCCACTTACTTAAGTCTTACTCTCAGTTCGCGATGAGTGTACAATACCGAAAGATTCAGTGCTTTCACCACAAAAAACATCCAAGTAAAGGGTATTCCAAAATACAAACAAGAACCTGTAGCTGTACCCTTCTTTATTTTCAAAATATTGCTCAATGATCAAGCGCTATCTCACTGCATTTTTAATAACCCTAAACTGTCAGGTGTCACGCTGTCTTTTCCTCAGCAATAACACTTTGCCTCACAAATGGCGCAAGATTCAAGTCTTGCGAGAATTCTAAGGCACTCTTATTTCTTTCGTGAATTTTGGTACATCTGTAAAAATAAGTGCCAAATACGAAAGACAAGTAGTAAATACTACCTACAAGTGATAAGAGTTAGCTTCTTACATAGCATAAAATTTCCTAAAACGATAATCAAAACAAAAAGACTTTTTTAATAATGTTGGTCACTATTTGCTCAATTTCTCTTTGGGTGGGCAGATAATATGGGTAAGTGGGAGAAGAGTTGTCGTTGTTGTATAATTGAATAATAAACACATAATAAATAAAAAACAAAATTTCATTATACCAAAGAGAAAAATTTAAAGGACTTGTGCAAACGCTTCACAATGACGTAAGCATAGATAACGTGTAGCGCATAAAACGGTATAAGATACGCAGGAGCTCTACGCAAAAATTATCTGATTTCAGTTTGCAATACATTATGTGTATTTCCTTTCTATATAATGTAGACTTTATTTCCCATTGCCTTAACAAACTAAACTTTCTTCACGTGATCTGCATGTTTATATCGCTCTGGCTTACTCTACTCTTTTGCTCTGTGAATATCGTGTTCGGCCAAAAGAAACAAAGTATGATGCACAGAATGAAACTCGTGTACAACTTTGTGTTGACGCATTGTTTATTATAGCTTTAGGTTTCGTTGAGCTGGATGTACCAACTTATTCTTTTTCATATTCAAAAGTGCATCATCACTCTCGTATTAGAAAAAGTTTGCATTTTAAATAAATGCATCCTGTTTCTTAATAGGTAAGTCCGATTCGTTATTCTATCGAATATCTTTGATCCTGGCTAATTTTATTATTAAACACAGATCAGCCTAATTTTTTTTGAATATATTTACATCCATGTGAACGTTCGCTTTTATTATCAGCGATGTGGGTTCCAGGAAATACTGTATTCATTACACCAGTAAAAGCATTTGTCAAAGTAGACACTCTTGTCAAACATTGAATTTTCATGAAACTTTGTACAATGTTTTCCATTATTTTGCGACTTTTCAATTTCTTTCGTTACTCTTAGATTTTTATCGACTTTTATGATAATTTCCATGCCTGTACTCTTTGTTGTTTTCATTGTAGACAATGTTTTCCAATTTTTCGATTTATTGTTGCTGCTTTTCGATTTCTATCGATTTATTCGATTTTTTTTTAAGCTATTCGATACATATCGCTTTAACATCTTTTCATATGATTATATTCTTCTGATTGATACTCTCCGATTGATACTCTCCGATTGATACTCTACGATTGATACTCTCCGATTGATACTCTCCGACTGTTATCTCTTTTTTCTTGTTTTCAAAATAATTGATACTTTTGGACATTTACGTTGCTTTTCGATATTAGTGGGTTCTATTGACTTAGTTTGTTCGTTCGATTCTAATCTATTCTTATCGTTTTTAATATTTTTCATGCAGTGTGACTTTTAGTAGAAAGTACATGTTTTTTAACAAAATATACCATTGATATAAGGAATATCTGTTGTATGGTTAATAATAAAAGCTTATTTGATGGCAGAAAATATATAAGGATATATTACTAAAAATAGACATGTTCTATCTTGTGGGCGTTACAAGGTAATGTGCCTGACTTTAGCGTACGAATTTCCGGGGATACAAAACATATTTTGCAGAAAGAGCTCGTACTGGGAAAGTGGATGTGTCGACGTGTCACCTCTATGTATAACAATTCAAAGTTCGTCTGGAATTTAAAAAAAAAAAATTTTCTGGAGTTTGCACTTCGATTGACTATTGATCTTAAATATACTAAAAGCAATATTCAACCATACCAGGATTGAATGCTATTGCCCAATATTATTAACAATTCTATTCTATTACGATAAAGGACATTTTGTTCTTTCTTAGAAAAATAAAGTTTAAGCAAATTTTATTGGGAAATCAATTGCATAGTTTGTCTTAGACAACAAATTCAAACATTCCATTCAACTTTTATGTACATACAAACATACAATGTATAAAAATATATTTTGTTATTCCCTTACTATTGTAGTTATTATTTTTAGGGTGTTAACTGATTAGATAAATTTACGAAATATCACGTTTTCAATTGCATGCCATTGTTTGTTGTACAAATGAATGTGCTGTCACTCAATATGATGTCATGTCGTGTTCTATAGAGGTAGGAAGCAAATCCGCATCAAACGTCATATGAAAACATATATGAAAGGGAAGTACATAAATAGAATAAAGAAAAAATAGAGCTAGAAATTCAAAGGGTTGAAACATTTACAAAAATTAAAGCGGCGCAAATACCCTGTTTAAATGTTTCATGCATCAACATCATTTTCTGCTTGATTGGAACAAGCGCAAATGGAAACCCTTTAGGGTATTTTTTACTTGGACACATTTAAAGTCATCCATATTTGTACTTTAATTGATTTCTGTAGAAGCAACCGAAACTATTGACGGAAATCGCAAGCTAGCAAAAGTAAAAGTTGAAAGAGCTGCGCGAAATTGGTAGAATTGAAAGATGTTCAACGATGAAAGCGATTTTTAAATATGATTTTACCAATATTTGATTATTATCTACTTATTTTGTATTGAATTCAGTTTTTAAAGAAACATGTCATTGCAACTCAAATCAGAATAAAAGTATACTGATTTTTACAGACTTGATCAATAAGGCGTTGGTCTGCTTACTCATACGCCATGCATTTTATTGCATACACACCAATCCATACTTATCATATACACAAATATATTTTAATTTACATATCATTCTAACAATTTTGTGCTTCATCTAAAGTTTTCAACAATTTTCGATATGTTCAGTTCAAAATCAAAATTTATTATCGTTGTGGTTGTTCAAGTGAAAATATTGCATTTGTTAGCACAAGAGTTGCTGCAGAGCCAAGGACATCAATTCATTGTCGTTTACAGCAAAAAAACATGTTTTTGCAAAGATATTGATGTTCAGAACATGTGGTTTCAACAGAATGGTGCAACATGCCGCACAGCAACAAAATCAATCGATCTTTTGAAAAATAAGTTTAATATTCGAATAATTTCTCGAAGAACGGCCGTGAAGTCGCCACCAAGTGTCATAAAGCGGCTTGTTGTAGGTGGCGGGTGCATGCTAGCTTAACCTGGTCTAAAGCTCGTCGGATTGGTCGTGGTTCTTACTCCCCACAATTCTACAACGCCAATAACACAAAAAAAAATCATGCACATACAAACTCAAAAAAAAAATTAACGAGTGAACCTGTATATAAGGTTAATAACCGAGAAACGCTTTGACATTGAACTTGATTTGTCGGAATCAAAACAGAACCGAAAATATAAATCAAGACAAAAAAAAAAAAAAATTCGCAGAAAAAAAAAAAATCACCGAGAAGCCAAGATGACATTTGCTTCTCTGATCTTCCACACCCAACCATAATAGAGAGACAGATTAAAAGCCTCCACTCCCATCCATAACCAACCACTACCGACCTTAACTTCTCTCACAAGATCAAGACACCTTATTTACTCCATCATTGTTATTATATTTTATTTTTTTTTATATAAATGCAGCATTGCCAATAAACAAAAAGAAAATATTCTCATATAAATTTTAGCATTATGTACAAAGACAAAGTTCTCTTAATTCATTTAAATATATCCATTTCCAATTTATGTTATATGTATATGCATGTATGTCTTATTCGGACTTAAATCAAAGCAATGAACTTTATCAAATTTTCTTCAGTTTCTATAAATAATTTAAATGCGAATCTTACTTCATACTAGCGTATATACATATATTTGCAATATTTAATATTTGGAAAATATGTAAAATTATCCCAGGTTTAATTTACAAAATCTACAGTGTTAAATAATAAGTCAAATTATATTTTTCTTTTCCATGGTTTTAAGTAGATTATTAAATAAAAAGAGATTACTCACTTTGGAACATACATTGTGTTACATGGTGGATCCCACGACGCTAGCGCTAACGTTGTTAGTATTCCTCCATATACTGTTGTTGTTATTTTGACTTCAAGGTGATATTATTTTGTGTTCTGTTATTTACTTATTTAACTTGTTTTTTTTTTATATTATACATACATACTAGTTGCTAACCTTAAATTATTTTTCTAAATTTTAACGCAAATACTGAGTTTTGAAACTTTTTTTTTTTTTTTTTTTTGTTCTTAAATAAGAAAAAGCTTACTATATTTTAAATTATTATAAATTATACCAATTGAACCATTATAGAAAAAAAACTTTTTGACGGACACTAGAATCGTTTTCTACTAATTTAAATTAGTATTTTACTTCTGTAAATTTATTTTTTTTCCACAGTTTTCGTTCTAGTAATGTTTAGTTCTTAGTTTATTTCTTTCTTTTAGATTTTCATAATCGGTATTAAATGCTTAATTTTTTTTTTTTGATTTTTAGCTTAGAATTCTGGACTGATTTTTTTTCTTTATTCCTTTTATTTTCTTAAAACACTCGACGTTAGACTGCGTTTCACTATGCAACTACTGAAATTATGAGTTGCAATGTGATTCAGCCTCTTGCTGTGCTGAACACTCAAAACAGGTTTTCTGAGCGTGTCAGAGAAGCACCAAAAAAGATTACGTTCGATATGCGCTGGGACTTATGATTTTTCGAGATCGCTAATGCTTCGAAATTGAAAAATTAATGTAGTTCGCTGCTTTATTTTCGCTTGTAGTTTCTTAATAGTTCCGTCTGAGGTATATCAGGAATGTTTTTTCTCCCACTTTGAACTTGATACCCTATTAAATTTACAAAAATTAATTGCTATTTACGTGAGAAACCTTGTTTAAGCTTACCATGCGGTATCAAGTTAAAATATATTAACAATTAAAATTTAACCAAAAATAAACTTTAATAATTATGTGCAAGCTTAACTTGCTTTTGCATAATAAATTCAAACTTGGATTACAAAGATTTATATATCAAATTTTTTAGATTTTTAAAATTTTTATTTCACTTCTATTCTGTTCGAGATCTTGCAGAAAAAGAAAGAGGAAATTCATACTGCATTATCTTATGTATAAGCAGGTATGAACTGGTTTGCAACTGATCGAAAAAAAAAAATTGATTATGCAGTTTTAAGTTAAATCATAACTCATGATCTGGACTGTCTCCAAAAAAAAATGTTTGTCCAACTTTGAACAGCAAAAAAAAATTATATTTCCTAACTAATAACTAATTTTACAAATAATTGAACTGTCAACATCACACAAGATCATCCGATTTAACACCATTGGATTTCTTCTTATGGTGTTTTTTGAATTGTTCTACACCTGTCAACATCTAACACTAATTAAACCATCATTATGCAAAAAAGTTATTCAAAATTTTAGTAAAATATTGACAGCCTGCCGAGCTAGCATTGGAGGTCACTTGTACGACATGTTTTTTATTACAAACCGGAGCCAATGAACTTTAATCTCCAATAAAAATAAATAAAGATTTCACACAATTTATGTCCATTTTTTGAAATTTAAGGAGATACCTCAAAATTAAACACCTTTATATCATTACTTAAAAAAAAGAATATCGATCAAATATCCGCCTATAGACCTTGTGTAGTTGTCGATTTTTCCTCGCCCCATATGCGTCAATTTCACTCATTAATATTTCCTATATGTGGGAATGAATTTTTTTTTTAGAAAATTCAGCTCATTTGCTGCGAACGTCGACGAATGCACAGTTCAAGGCCTTTGGCAACACTTTTAATAGGTTAGGTTAAAAGGGTCGCTTGCAAATAGCAAGTTTCACTCGGAAGCAGTTTGCCCATTGCCCTACATTTATGTATATAGTCCCCTCCTTTATCCTTAAAAGAACTTATTGTGTGGGCGCAAACCACCCAGAGACCTTGGTGAAGTTAAGGATACTGCTAAGCTCCAATTCGACTAGTTCCCCAAGAACAACAAAGAACACAGAACCAAACTATTTGGTTCGTTTCCTCATTAGCCTCAGTCTTTCGCAGAGTCGATGATTAAGCGTCTCATCCTCTTCTTCGTCTCCACAACTCCAGCAGAAATCTTTAAAATGTGCACCATATTTGACGGCCTTATGGCCAATAACACAGTGCCCCGTCAGCACTCCTACAACAATTCTTAACTCTTTTCTACTGAACCTTAGGAGAGTTTGTGTCCTTCCTAGTTTTAGTTCAGACTACGCGTATCGAGACGTTCTGCATCCGGCGGTAAGTTTCTACCTTCAGTTCGTTTGTTTCTTTCTTATGTCTTCCATCCGATAGTGTAGTTTCGCCAGCGGTATCCTAAGATCAACTGGTTGATTTGATCCTATTTTGGCAAATTCTTCAGCTTTCTTATTTTCGGAAATACTCTTATGACCGGGCACCCAATATAGCTCTGTAGTATGCTGTGTAGTGACTCTTTGTAGTGTTCTCCACACCTATGTTTAACGATTTTAGAGTTCAGTGCTTTGATTGCTTCCTGACTGTCCACACATATGGCAATGACGGAGGGAGTAAGCTCCCTTTCGTATTGCCAGTGAAACTTGGTATATAGCATGGACTTCAGCTTAAAAAACGATTCAATAATTGGGTAGTCTGAAAGACATCTCCGTGCCCATATTTTCCAAGTAAGCTCCCACTCCTACGCCAAATTTCATATTGAATCCTTCCGTGAAGATGGTTAGCTAACTTACTTTCAGGAAGGAGCTAGAACTCCACTGTTCTCTTGTCGGAAAGTGGATATTGTATGCAATGTCGAAGTCAAGTATTGGTACTCGGTAATCACTTGCCGTAAGGCAAAGTTCCAGCAGTACATCCTGCAAAATAGACCCGTGACACTCATAATTTTGAAGCTTGTTACATTTTTTTAACCTAAGCATCCCATTTTCCGCCGATTTTCTGATGTATTGGTCAATGGGAACGAAATGCATTATAATTTACAGGCCCGCCTGTGGTGTCGATCACTTTCATTAAGAGCAGTAATATTCTGGGCTGTACAGGCGTCACGCAAATGCACTCGCCTTACCCTATCTCTAATGCCTGCAGTCTCTTCAAATTTATTCAATGAGTTAGACGATATCTTCCTGTACTTTATCTTTCCATAAAATTTGATACACAGATTTGTACAGAATCGTTCCTTTTATAGAAAAGTTTTAACGTGTCACAAAGCGATTTATTTTATAATTACTTTATTGCAAACCAACATCAAACACTTTCAGCAAACTCGTATTGGATAACACTGCATTTCGATTAATGGAAGCATCGACAATTGCAACATTCATCGACCTGGTGAAGTACGACTGGATGTTATTGTAGACAAACTTAAGAGGCCATGCTGACACCAGTTCATATAAATCGTCGTCGTATACTTCCATGTGTACAACAGGACCTAGATTTTTACGTCATCTACTTAGGAGAGAGTTCGATGACAAAGCACCATAGCAGTGGGAAAGCCAAACAACTTGAGTACGACTTTATTGTTATAAAATTTATTGTAAGACTTTTATTTGACAAAAACTGAATTTTTTTTTCAATTATGCTCTCTCTATTTTTCCACAACCCTCCAACCCTATATATCAAAACCCCACCACATTATTTTACGCGTAACTTGCACATTTAAGTGCCAGCTAAAGAAGTTAAACTTTGCTTCAGCTTGGAATTTTTTTTTTTTTTTGTAGCTTTCTTCGCGGTTTTAGTTTGCTTTTTATGCGATTTTTTTCTTCTCTGTGCATCTATTATCAATTCAACTTCTTTGTAGTTGTTGTATTTTTGTGCTTAAATACCCCTCGGGCCACTAGCGCGTTAAGCCCTTCGTTGCATTATTCAACGCGCCTTGATTGCGCTTTCATAATTAATTTAGCGCGCGTAAAATTCAAATGCCAAAATTGGAGCAGAGGCTTCCAGAGAAACAACAAAAATGTAGAGGAAAAGAGGAAGAAACTCAATGCTGAAGCAATAAATTTTTAACAGACGCGCTGACATGCGAGTGGTATGAAAAAAAAGAAATCTTAAGAGTCGGCGTTTTTTGTAGAAAATATATTTTAAAGAGATTCTTTTTTTAGGAGATACTTACCGTAGCAAGGTGTTTACTATGTGTTAGGTTGTACTGGGTGTTTTTTTTAGAGGTTTGTTTTTCGAATAGAGATAAAAGTGGCATTTTATGGTCAAATCTGGCAACTCTAATGTCATTTATGTTCAGTTTGGTTTGCCATTTCATCATGAACAGGTTGACAAAAGAACAACGCTTGCAAATCGTGCAAATTTATTTCGAAAATAATGGTTCAGTTCGCGAAGTTTACCGCAAGCTCCGTCCATTTTATGGTCGACATAATCGTCCATCAGAGCAATTAATTCGGTTAACCATGGGTCGTTTTCGCACTACGTTTACTCTATGTGGTAATACGCATCCGCAGAGACGTCGAACAGTGCGCACCGAAGAAACAATTGCCGCTGTAGAGCAAAATGTTGAAGAGGACCCGAATGAATCGATTCGCCACCGTGCACAGCAATTGGAGCTTTGTCCATCAACTATATGGAAGATTTTGCGCAAAGATCTTGGCTTGCGACCTTACAAGATCCAGCTTGTGCAAGAATTAAAGCCGCGAGACCATGCAATGCGTCGTGATTTTGGTGTATGGGCCGAAAATGAGATTGATCTCGATGCTGATTTTCATCGCAAAATTTTGTTCAGTGATGAGGCTCATTTTTGGTTGAATGGCTACGTCAACAAGCAAAATTGCCGCATTTGGAGTGAAGAGAATCCACATAAGACCCTTGAGACGCCATTACATCCACAAAAACTGACTGTTTGGTGTGCTCTATGGGCTGGTGGAGTCATTGGGCCATACTTCTTCCGAAATAATGCTGGAGAGTCAGTTACCGTTAATGGAGACCGGTATAGAGCCATGATAACCGACTATTTTGTTCCCGAATTGGATGGCATGAATGTGGATGAGTTGTGGTTCCAACAAGACGGCGCTACATGCCACACAGCGCACGTCACAATCAATTTATTGAAGGAAACATTCGATGAGCGCATAATTTCGCGGAATGGACCTGTCAATTGGCCACCAAGATCGTGTGATTTGACACCATTGGATTATTTTCTTTGGGGATATGTGAAGTCGCTCGTCTACGCCAACAAACCAGAAACGTTAGGGGACTTGGAAGCCAACATTCGTGGCGTTATTGCCGACATACGGCCCCATATGCTCGAAAAAGTGGTTCAAAATTGGACCTGTGGAATTGGCTTTATTCGAGCCAGCCGCGGCGGCCACATGCCCGAAATCATATTTAAACATTAATGGCATAAAATTATCCTTCCAATAAAGCCAAATTGATGGACATTAAAACGATTTTCTTGTATTTTATTTCAATTCGAAGCTCTATACCTCTAAAAAAAACACCCTGTATAAGGGAAGCTTCCTTTCACCCTTCACATAAAAAATAAAAAGGGTATGGCCTGCAGGTGGAGTTGCGAGTGTGGCAAATTGAGTTTTCATTATGGGGAAATTAATGTTGTTGTTTCTGTTGTTTTTGTAATTAATGAGTTTCAAAAGTGTTGCAGGTGTTTTTTGCGCTGCGCTCATTATTGCTTTTCCTCCTTTGATATTGTTGTGTTTAGCATATCGTTGTTTTTAGTCGTGTATAATTAAATTAGGCGTAAAATATGGCAACACTTAAAACTTTTACATAATCATTTTTAAAATGGTAACGATAAGCAAATGGCTCGTAAACTGTGAAGACCTTAATATCACAGAATATAAGGAAAGGGTTCAATATTGCCAGCGGCAAATGGAAGTTGGCATAGCCTTTGAGTAATAAAAAAGACTCAAATAAATCTTTTGGTAATCAAATTTAAAATAAATATGGATTGAAAAGGGTTCTCAAAACCGATTTCATGCAAAAATTTAATTAACTAAAAACTGTCAATCTGTGAAGCTCTTTGCTTGTGGTGGCCGAACTATTCTGACGATGTGCTTGTAATTCGTTAGAGAATCGAAATTTGATATTTTAAAATCACTGTGAGCAAAATTTAGTTAAGTACACAGTGGGAGAAAAAGTGTGTCAAAATATTCTCCAGATCAAAAATTATATACATAAGTATGTAAATACTTTGCTGCAGGCCAAAAAGTAACAAATTTAGTTAAGAGCGAAAACGGAATGGCATAAAACTTTAAACAGAAAGGCTATTTTTCACTCAGCTAAAACGATACTCAGATTTTTAAAATTGAATTAAAAAAAAAACTTTCAACATAATACTCCTGAAGGAACATATTTACCGATATTGTTTTTCGCTCAAATTTTTCCAAGTTTTTCGTAGTTTTTTAATTATTAGGCGTTTTTAGCGTTGAAACTATTTGACGAATTTTGACATTCATTGGGATTTTTTTTTTTTTTTATTATATTTCATTAATTTTTTTTGAAGTGACACTTCTTTACCACTAGTATGATTCAAAATTAGCCGTACTTTCTCATAGTAGTTTTTTCCTCGAAGGTATAGCTTAATTGACGGGATCGAGAATAGCTGCAGCAATAAATGATATATCATATTAAAGTACTAATCGACCAGAGTGCCCGAAAACTAACAGCTTCGAGAACAGTTAAACAAAAGCTGAGATATAAGCGTGGAAAGATTTGTATTTTCTAAATTTTTTCAAGAATTGCACTGATTAACTACCAACGCCTTGGAACAAGGAGAGGAGAACAAAATCGAATTGATGGAAATATGGCCAAATAAATGAAAAAAAGTGCAAAAAACGGGTTTTTGAGGGATAGCTCGAAAACGATTCTTAAGAGAAAAAAATGGTTGGCATTTTTTGGAATTTACGAAATGCATAAAAAAAGTATGCGAAAAATCAGATTTTTTTTTTGTGTAAGCTAGTGATATACATACATAAGGACTGTCCCAGAAAAAACTTGCACTTTTATTTTTTAAGATTATACTCTACCTGATAATCTTATAGGTCTAAAAAGACAAAATATTTATTCCATATAAAGTGACGTTTGATATGATGTATAACACTTGAAGATAGCACTTCTAACGACAAAGATGTCTAGCAAGCAAGAAAAAGTCCGCGAACTGATTTTGTCCACATACCTGCAAAATCCAGGGTTAAAATATTCAGCTACAGCAAAAATAGTTGGTGCATCAGAAAGAACTGTCAAAACGGTTATTTCTTATTATAAGAAGGGTCTACCTTATTCACGAAAAAAGGGTTCAGGCAGAAAACCAGAATTTTCTAACCCAATGGTAGCGGCGAAGGTGAAGCGCCTTTTTAAGCAGAATCCCAACACCTCAGTGCGAGATATGGCGGATAGAGCAGGTACATCAAAATCTACTGTGCAAAGGATAAAGGAAAAAAGTAAGCTGAAGACATATAGAGTTCAAAAAGTACCAGACCGTTCTGATGAAAAGCAGTTGGTTGCTCAGATGCGAGCCCGAAAATTGTATGAAAGGTACCTGACTAAATTTGACTGCTGTGTTATGGACGACGAAACTTACTTTAAAGCAGATTTTAAGCAGCTACCTGGGCACGAATATTATACATCACCGAAGAAGGGGAATGTGCCTAGTAAATTCAAAGAAAAACAAATTTCGAAATTTCCGAAGCAATATATGGTTTGGCAGGCCATATGCACCTGTGGCCTCAGAAGCAGCTTCTTTGTTACGCAAGGCACAATCAATTCCAAAGTTTATATAGACGAGTGCCTCGAAAAACGTCTTCTACCATTTATTCGTGCACATGAGGGTACCATGATATTCTGGCCAGATTTAGCAACCTCTCATTACTCTAAAGTTACGATGGAATGGTATGCAAGTAAAAAGATCAATTTTGTACCAAAAATAGCAAATCCGCCTAACTGCCCAGAGCTTCGCCCAATTGAAAGATATTGGACTCTAATGAAAAGAGATCTTCGAAAGAGTGGCAGGACTGCAAAAAATTTTCAAGACTTCAGACTTAAGTGGAAAAGATCGTACCGTACTGTCGATGAAACAACTGTGCAAAATTTAATGAAGGGCCTTAAAAAAAAGTAAGAAATTTTTATAGAAAAAACAAAATTGTTAATTAGTTTTAAGATATTTATATTCTGAACACTAGCCATTATTAATAAAAAAATAAAAAAAAAAACAAAAAAATTGCTGGGTATTTTTTTATAACTAAAAAACAAAGTGTAAGTTTTTTCTGGGACAGTCCTTAGATAGTTCAATCATAAAAAACAAATATAAAATTTTCAAAACTCGAGGAAAAATAGCGTAAAATGCGTAATATAGAGTAGAATTTTGGGAAAATTTTTAAAAAAAATCGAAGGGGTCGAATTTTTGACGAAGTCGATTTTAATCTTTAAGCTTTAATAACTAAGTGATAATTACTTCAAATTATTTTTTTTTTATTTTTTTTTCTAAGACTACATTCAAAGATAAAAAAGATACTCGTTAGTTGAAAATTATTTGCGTTAAAATTTAAAAAACCGATTACTCAATGACGGTTTCGAATAAGAAGCTTAAAATTAGTGAGCCTGTTGCTTTTAATACATACCAAAACATCTCAAAAATTGAGAGAAATCAAAGATGGTCGGGCCAAAACCTCGGTGATTTGGCTTAAAATGTCCCATATATACACTCAAAAAAAAAAAGTGTTTGCCACAAATGATATAGATGGAACTACTTCAAGTGTTTGCGTGAAATAATAAAATGTTTGTCACAAAAACTTTTGATTTTACTTACAAAATAATAAAATTTTTTTTTGTCCACAATAACTTTTGATTTTATTTACAAATTGATAGTTGAAAATTATTATACAAAGCTACTCTTTAAAACTTAACATAGAACACAGCCTGGCAACATCGTCATCGTTCTTTGCTCCCAAGCACTTAAGTATAAACATTTGATATCGTATATGTACAATGCAAGTAACAAAAAAGTTATTTCGAATCAAAGCACTACAAAATATGAACATGAAAAGTTTATAAGTGATAAATCGTTTGTTGAAATGAATAAGTGTTTGGGACAAAAGACAAGTGTTTGTCGAAACACTTCCATAAATTGAATTGTTTGACTGAAATATTTTGACTATTTGTCGTAAATAATTATATCATTTAGAAGCAACATTTTATGAAATGTTTTGTTAGAAGTAATTGAATCACTTGCCACAACTTAACATTTACTTGTGTCAAATACATTGGTTTTTCTTATATTGTCTACAAATACTTATAGTTTAAGACAAAATTTAAGTGTTTGCTTGATATAATAAGTGCTTATATTAAGCATTCGGTAATTTGCTACAAACGCTTTCTAAACAATCCTTTTTTTGAGTGTAGTTTTGTGTAATCATTGTCAATTCTAAATAAGGAAAAGTCACTAAAAGAACTGCAAATACTGACGTGGGTAAAATGAATTAATGATTTAGAGTTTCGATGCCGTGTTAAAATAGCAGCGCCGTAAGTGACGCGGACAAAAAAAATAACAAAAAACTTCCAAGTCTAATAGCGTAATAAAAAATGTTTGTTTTTTTTTTCTGACAAGGTTTCTATAACGTTTCAAATGAAATCAAAATGCGGACATTGCCACATTGCAGAAAGCTTTCTTAAATGAAAATTAAAGGTTTCTGAAACGTATCTGAAAGCTTGTAAGATTTGATGCGAACGATTTCTAAAAGGTTTCCAAAACGTTACATGCCGAGGAGGCTTATGACATATTGAAATTCAAAACATCAAGATGTAAGTTTTTGCAAGCTTAGCCAATACTTGAAATAAGCCGCATCGCTATGCGTGCGCTCTCAAAAAAAGGATAAACTTTGTCTAAAATCAAACAAGTTTTCCTCAATTTTATAAATTTGTCAAATTTTGTATATTTTATATTAAAAATTTTTGATTCTAAAAATGTCACAGTGTAAAATATTGTCGTTATTTATGTACTTAATATTTCTGATCCTTACTTTAAAGTTAAAAGCACAATTTGAATTTTCAAACTATAGCCTTGAAGTAGTCAACATACAAAAAACAAATACAAACTATCCAGCAACTTTGACACCCATTTTCTGCTTCTTCGTACACTTGTTTTTACTAAATTTTATTTTTTGCGCACTTACGATGTTGCTCGTTTGTCATATCGCCAAAGTGAAAGTGGCAACATTGTATTGTTGTCTCATACTTAATAGAATTTGATAGAGGACACAGGAACTTTTGTCCTCTAGCAGAGTTAGTTGTTGATTTAACTCAGTCAAGATTTGCAATATTTTTGAATCTTTCATCTTCCAGGAGATGATTTAATAACTCTTCTAGAAACGTTGGAAACTAATATTTTATTGCATATTTTAAGGTATTTCTCAAATTTCATATACCGTGTGTATATCAGTGCACTATATTATGATTTAACTTTTTGTACACACGACATATCGTTGGCTTACAAGCAGAATTGGCCATATACAAAAAAAAATTTTTTTTCTTTGATGGAAAGTGTACAAGCTTAAATTGTTAATGTAAGAATGTACTCTTATAACACACCTTATCAGGTGTTGTATACATTTTTTTTTAATAACCGAAAATAATACATAATATAAAGTTAATATAATAATAAATATTTTTATGTCGTCTTCAACAGTATTCGTTTGAAACTCTTCCCTATGAATCATACGCGAAACGCTTTGGCGAGTCGCTACAGGCAGACAGTTTCTCCCGAACTTCATGAGCGCGTTTAAGATAATATTACGCTTCTGTGTTAAATAAACATTTGCTGGGCAGTTTTTGTTCATCTAGTGGTAGCTGTATCAAAGTTTTACATTATTTTGTAGTAGTTTACTACTGTTCAAAAATCTACACTTTGTTAGTAAAACAAAATTTTAGTTGCTTTCGTAACAAGGGATATATTGTGTTTGTAAGTTATTGAGTGGAAAACTTTAATAATCAGCGGAATGCATTGAAACTATAAGTGACTTATAAAATTTTAAAATTTCTTACAAAATCTTAGAAAGGTTAGCTTTTCAAATACTTCAACATATTCACTTGAATGTAAAAGGAGAAAACATGACGTATGAGTTTTATTTAATTTCATATTGTGTTAGTATTGAATAGGCAAAATACTGCAATGTTCAGAATATCTATATTCTTCCTGAAATTAAGCTTGGTGGAATTGCCAATATTAGGAAATTGCCACTCAAAAAAAAAAACTCATACCGGATTGAAAGGTTACCTCTTTCGTTTTATACTTCCTGACACTGAGTCGCATATTTCTATCAAGTTTAATTTCTGGCAGAATTTTACCGACGTTTAACTAAAAAACATTCCATTTCCATATCCATTGAACTGACTTATAAAACAAACAATCAAAGACTAAAATACGGCTTACATCATCCTTAAGTGAAGAGTCCATAGACGCCATTGTTTTGGATATCAGTTACTCTCTGGCTAACGATAATCTACATGTATAATCGAATAAGCTCGTGTTGAGTTCAAGGATTTAGTATTAGTAACACAAAATTCAGCTCTAAATTATATACAAGATAAAGTTTCTATTTTAATTCTATTCTTCACATTTGATAAACATTTATTTCCTTGTTACTCAAAACGTGTTAATTTATACGAATTCATATTAATTTCAATCAAAGGAAATGATTTCAAAATGTTTCCATTAGTAGCAAATACCCGAAGAAAAAAATTATCCGACGGCTAATTTGTTGCGCAAAGAGTAGAGATGCCTTTGAGAGCTTTCTTTTTTTTAAACTGCAGCTTAACACTCAAAGCAGATAAGCAACAAAGGAGGAGTAGGATATTAGATTAAGTAGTAAAAGATATAGCAGCAAATGGAAAAATTAGAAAAGTATTCAATGCAGCTGAGAGCTGTGTAACAAAGAGAAAGAAACAGTATTTTTTCACGTCAAATTCAACCTTGTCTGAAAATCCAAGAGCTATTCATCAACGCCAATTGCATTGTGGCATTACATCTGAAAACATCATTGGGCCTTACTTCTTCGAAAATTAAGATGGAAGTCCTGTACCCGTAAATGGAGAGCGGTATCAGTATATGATTGAACATTTTCTACGTCTTGCTCTTTAAAACAGACCTGAGATGTGGTTTCAGCTGGATGAAGCCACTGCCCACACTGCCCGAGATACAATGATACTTTTAATGCAAATTTTTGGAGAGAAAATAATTTTCAGAAATTCGGAAAATAATTGGTCTGCACGTTCGCCAGATTTGACAACCCAATAAAATAAATACATAAGCGAAAAAGTTATTAAACTTTTAAGCCCTATGGTGACTTTTGGCCCACGCTGTACTAACATTCAATATTCCGCAAATAAATGTATTTTTTAAATTAATTTTTGTAAAAAAAGAACAAATATCAAATGAATGCTTTAGAATTAGAGCTTGCATTTTGCGAAGTATCCGAAAATGAGTAAAAATGTTCCATTTTCATTATTGAAAATTATTGCATTCCTCTGGTTATATATATTGCCTACTCCATTTGAAAAACTTTTTTGATTTTTAACTTTTACCTAGGGACTTAAGTCATACGTTGGGAACGAAAAGTGTAGGAACCTTTACGCAAAATTAGCGACAATAATTCCTTTGCAAAATTTGGAGTGTTAGAAGAGATAAATCCAATATGATAATTTAGTTGCCTGAACCAACCAGTTAAGTTCATTTTTAGAGAGCGTTCAAGTATTGCGTAACGCAATTGGTGGGAGGGGTGTTTTTGAAGTGAAACTTCTTATGCGGAGAGTGATTTGAAATAAGTTGAGTGTAATGAAACGCTTTCTAGATTAGCTACAGCAATAAAAGATACATATATTAAGCGCGTTACGGGGGGAGAGGGGTCAAAAATCTTCAAAAATTGCGTTACGTAATACTGCAACGCCCCCTTAGGTAACAAACTTTATATGGAAGCCATTTGCAAAAATTATTAGCAAATTAAACTTAAAATAATTAGTGCAAAAAAATTATAATGATCCAAAACCATCCCCTCCAAATTAAATCTAGATTTTCACCCCATTAATAGTTATGCTGTCGTCTTCCTAGACGACTAGGTTTTGCCTTCATGAAATTGGAAACTTTTTCTATAGAAATCACAGCCATTCAAAAAAAATTGTTCTTTTTTTAGAGTCATGGTGATTTCTATAAGTAATATTTATAGTTATAGATGTAGTTATTGATATTTCTTGTAAGCACATTTAAAAATAATTAGAAAAAAAAAACCAAATCATACATATATTCTTTAATAAACGGGTGTCAAGACCAATTTTACACTCACCAGCAAGTCTATAGCCAGAACGGTCGTAAGTCGTTAGGACGAGGTACGAAAAGACGAGAGTATTTCATTTGGTGTCATCGTTGGTTCCGGCTCTGAACTTGCGTTGCTAAAATTAAATTTATTTCTTAATATAAACACATTCCTTTATAAATATAAGAGACATACCTTTATAATTTCAGAATTACCTAATCTAAAATGTAGGTTTTGCGAGCTTCTATTGAATACATACTACAACGATATTAATTCAAAGCTTTATTTCCGTCACATCATTGCACGAAATTTTATTTCCGTTACATTTTCTAACATTACGTCCCGATTCATATAAAGCAATTATTGCTAGTAAGTTTTTTGAAATTTTACTTTGAACTTGTCGTCTGCGTTCACACGATACCAAATATTTTCTTGAAATACTTATGAATGAAATGTATCTCATTTTGCTATGTTTTTTAAGCACCAAAAATAAGGGCTTTTTTTAGGTAACAAAATTTTAAACGCACACATGATGGTTGGGAGCGGGAAATTATTTCTTTTCCCTAGGTGCCCAATATGCACGGTACGCCACTTAGTGTTGCCTACTGTGAAGAAGAAATATGCGATATGGGTATGCGTGTTGAAGATAACTTAAGTCGAATGGTAACAAATTATGGCATGAAATTCTTTTCTTAATACATAAGCCCAATTCACGATCCGGTGCAAATGACATTGCAAAACTATGCAATTGCAAAACTCTGCAACAAATTGTGAGCAATTTTTTATGTCTACTTTGCAATGCTTGTTGCAAAACAAACATGGTGAGAGAATTGTACAGGAAAAAGAGAGTGACAAAAAGATTTGCTATTTGCAATTGCATTTGCTACAAATACTATAGGGTTTGACTGTAGCATTTTTGAAACAAAACAAAAATATGATTAATTCAAAATAAATTCAAAAAAATTCTGAAAAATAAATTTTAAGAAAAAAAAAAAATTTAAAAGTAAAAGACTTCAACGATAACGTCACGACTATCCGATATGACACGATACGAGCGCATTATAAAGCTTTAATCCTAATGAACCAATCATGATGATTACGTGTCGGAAGCGAAGCGCGTTTGCGATTCGACATTTGTAAAGATTTTCGTCAGCGCCCTTCAACAATAACACTAGCCGTGTTTTATTCGCTTTGGTTAAACTTAAAAGGGAATAGAACGCATAAGTTTAACCTTTTATAATTCAGCATTTGACCAATAGATGGCATGAGAGTGTTTGACAGAAGTTCTATTTTTAGATCAGAGCCGGCTTTATGGTCGTGTGGTTGAATGGGGTAAGAGGCGTCATGTATAAGTACATAATTTTTTTTCAAATTCTTGCTATCAAATGATTTCAAACTGTTTTTGTGGTGTCGCAGACGCTAATACCAACGTTTTCTTTTCGTTTTCTATTGTTTCATCACTGTTTTTATTTTTATAATGTGTTTCTATTTTAATATTTGGGCCAAGCACTGACTGGGTGCACAAGGCCTCGCGTGACCTAAGAACGCTTCTTCAAAATTCCAGCAAAGTTGCCATATATTTTCGATTATTTTAGGTGTGTGTCTATGATGCTTCAAACTTTAGCAAAGACAAAAAAAAAATGAATCAATTGAACTAGAAATTGAGCTGGTTCACAGATTTGTATGAGATTTTAGTTTAACCAAAGCGAATAAAACACGGCTACTCTCATTGCGACGATTACACTAAGATCAATAGCAAACGGTGGGCTTTAACCAACTTTTAATAAAAGTGTGAGCTACAACAGAAACTTTAATAAGGGATTGTTAAGGATGTCGATAATGCGAAAACAAAAGAAATCCTAAGAGCTTTTTTTTTAATTTCATATTTACTGTTTTTTAATGATATGACATACAAATGTGTACCATACCGACGAAATTTAAAAAACATCCGATTTTGTTCAAATTTTTATACGTCAATGAACCTTAATAGAAGGCACCACAGCTATTTTTGCGACTCGATTAAGTGAAATAAGTCTTTGTTAAGAATTATCTACAGTTTTGAAAATGGTATCCTAAATCGTAGTTTCATTCATAATACCAAAGACCGATCTTACTTTGTTTGTCTATCTATTCGCTTTTAAATGAGAAACCATATAGTAAAAATGATTGATCAGGCCCAGAGATACCAAATATTGAATTTGGCTATTTTCGCAAAACTTGCGTTTTTTTTCGAAATTGGACCTTGCAGTACTCAAGACCCCGAATACCTAGGGAGCTGAAATTTAAGCTGTGAGACTTTCTTTTTAGGTTCTGTAATGTATCAAAATTTGAGCACAATCGAATGTTTTTTTAAATTTCAGACGTACGCTATACACATATTATACTAGATAATATTACTAAAAAACAGTAAATATGGAATTAAAAAAAAAAGCTCTAAGGATTTTTTTCCTTTTGATGCATTTCTAGTTTGATGAACATCCTGAATTCAAGTTTTTGTTGTAACTCAACTTGTCACTTAAAGTTGGTTAAAGCCCACCTTGAGCAGTCAAGTACGTACGTTAAGCAACTTTTTCTAAATTGTGATTTGGGAGCCCTGTTTGCATTAATCAGCTGTTAGCTGTCAATATTATTTTTATTTTACTTACAGTTTAGCGGTTTCTATGTTTTTACTGAAATAATCCCAATAAAAAGTTATTGAGTTTTTTTTTCAACTATAATGTCCGGCCAATATCCATGTAGCCTCGTCGGTGGACATCGTGGTAAGTTTAATCTACAACAGATGCAATAGCAAATCAACATGAATCAAATGGGTGCCGGTTGCGTTGGTGGAATGCAACAATCCCATGGGTGGGCTAACGCAATGTAGTGGCATGCTACCCGTGAGTGGAGGTTAACGATGGGTATCCGCAAGGTAAACTTAAAATTTTCACAAAAACATAATTTTTAATGCAATATTTTACATTTCAGGCATGGAGTAAACACATGTTGAAAGTTTAATACCCCATAAGGATGGACCTGATCTTCGTACAGAGCTGGCACAATGTGACGAACATCGCAAGGCTTTGCAAGAGAACCAAGAACTTATTGAAACTGTCAAACTCAAAAATCGACAGCTGCGGGAAATAATTGATCGCACACGTATCATTATTTGGGAGATCATTACAATGTTGGACATGCGCAGATCTATATGCAAGTATAATTTTAAATAAAACTCTTATAACACATACCACACGAATTTATTAAAATGTTGCATTTATATAATTCTTTCACTGGACTCAAAAAAAAAATCTTTAGAATAGGTTTTCGGAAGTAAACTATGCCAATTTTCATGAATAGAAATGGTATAGCAAATCATTGTAGGCAGTCTTTAATATCAGTTCGTCAAATGAGGAGGTCGCGAATGTTGATGGGCAATTGGCAATAAGTTTTTATGCGGAGTTCGATTATGTAAAGCGATGCGAAGCATAACATGGCAGGGTCCCTGGCTTATTATACTAGTTGCATCATTAATACTATCTTTTCTCTCCAAAATGAACTCTCGAATACTTACCCTAAAAAGTTCCCGAAACAAATATGCGGAAAGTACATCCGGGTGATAAAAGATGCGGTTAGTAAATAAGTCGCAACACTGTACTGGTCAAAAAATCTCTTTAAAAAAACTTCCAAATACATAAGTCAAAATATTTTTTGGTTCGGCGACTGACACGATCCAGTTAATTTGGTCAAACAAAGTTCGAAATCGATCAGTATGTTGAAAATTCCTCAAAATTCCTAAAAATGTATGAACGGATAGACTAGTACCTAGTCTAGAAGAGACATTTCTTACTGTAACGGCTTGCTGGTTTTGGTTGCTGTTTTACTTATTTTTCGTTCTATTTTCATCTCTCGTTAAACAGATATTAAAAAAGTTATTTAGTGACCAGATTGACTGCACTATTCCCAAAGTGTTTGCCAGTCATTTGGTTTCTTAGAAACATTATTCCTTCTAGAGATTCTGATCCATTTTCTATACCATTTCAATCCGTTAGTGCCTAAGTTGTACGCAATCTTCTCTGTGCGTTTCCATGACATTACGCATAATTTCGGGAAGTATTCTCATTTCATTTCCGATTCTTCATCATTGAATTAGCTGCAACACTGAAACTTAGCTATATCGAATAGTTTGATTTACTACAAGGAAAGCTGATTCAAAATTGAATTCTTTTATAATTATGACATTGCTTTATTTAAGTTTCAAAATTACATTTTTCAGTTCTTCACAGTAGTATACTCTTATATCGTTATTGAGTATTTTTTAACTAAACACTAACTAAGCATACATTAAGCATTTCAAATATTTATTACAATATATTAACTATTGCAATAAGTATTTGAAGATTTTCTAAAAGATTTGCAAGATGTGCTGTGCTTTTCATAAATAATTTTGTCAAATAAGTTTTTTTTTTATTTAAAGTTAGCATTAGCTTTGGGCTGACTCCAAAAACTTTAGAGATTTATTTAGCCACTAATTAGAGCGCCATCACCAATTACATCGTTTAACGACTTCTTTACTAATATTTCTTTCTTTCTAATTACATTCGCAAAAAATAATTCGTTTTTATTTTAAACAATCAAATTAAACAATATTATCAGTTCATTATGAGTTGGTTTATAGGTATTATAAAATTATGTATTTTACATGAAAAAACAACTTTTTAAAAACCTAAAACTAAGAAAAGTTTCACACAAGCTTTGTGAAGGGATTAAATATTTATATAAGGTATTAGTTAAATAGCTTAAGTTATTCTAAAAACTTTCAAAAAGTTCAAACATTTAATTAGAGTCAAAGCAGGAAAACAAAAGACCTTTGCCAGTAAAAGTTTTTGTGCAGAACGTCGTTCACAATCGACATTCTCTCGAATCTATGGAGCTTCCAATGCATATTTGAATGAGACAGCGATTGTATTGTTGTTTGCTGTGATTTTTTAAGATATTGATATTGTTACGAAATTTCTGTCCCTTTGACGATAATTTCGATCTCTCACACTTTTCTGAGTTCGATCACTGGATTGTGTAACAATTAAAAACACACAAACTTATTTAGTTATAAAATGGTTTATTTTATTAACGTTCAAATTCTAATATTAATTTAACACTGTATAGAAAACTGTTTTGTTCTTCTACGGATCACACTGTATTCACTTTATTGCTTACTGCTTCGCTGGTTTAATTCTACTACTGAGTTCAGCTCAGATGACAACCCTTTTTATACTGCAGTCATCACTCTCTCGAATAATCCAGTACCTTCTAAGTGGCGTATATTCTACCATTTTCTACAACCCACCAGTGCTACTTTGTAGCGTGCATTCTACTACTATCCACAATTCACCACAATGGTGAATGGTGCGCATGGCGCACTGACGTTGAGCTAGCTATTATGCTAGATGTTAGATGGCGTTGTACGTTGTACGACGGCGATAATTTCTCTCGGTTGTTGACTTTTTGTCTGTTCAGTTTATTATTTTGCCGCTAGATGGTGCTAGTATGTTTATGCTAGCTAGTATCGTTTAGTTTTCTTTCGTTGGTATTTATTTCAAGAGTTTTCTAGCATAAACCAAATTTCGCTACACTGCCCTCCGCTTAAACTTGTTCGTCCCGAACAAGAGTCTCTCCGTCCCTAGTATAAGGTGCCAGCCTTTCGATGTGGACTACCTTTAATTTACTTTTGTTCCCGGGGTATTTTTGGATTCGATACACAACATCATTAATCCTTGTGACGATCCGGTAAGGTCCCTCCCAATGAGTCTGTAATTTAGGAGACAAGCCTCGTTTTCGTTGTGGGTTATGTAGCAGCACTAGTTGACCTTCTTTGAACCCTTCAGTATTTGCTCGCAGGTCATACCGAGCTTTCATCTTGTCGCTAGCCAATTGAGTACGTCTTCTAATAAGCTCGTGTATATCTGCTAATTCTTCTCTTTTCCGCGACATGTAATCGTCAGCATGGGTCGTTTCTGGGACAACGCTTACTCCGTACTTCAAATCTGCTGGAAGCCTTAAGTCCGTACCAAAAATGGCTTTTGCTGGCGTAACTGTAGTGGTATCGTGTATTGCCGACCGATAAGCCATCAGAAACATTGGTAGATGCTCATCCCAATCTTTTTGCCCTTTATCGACAACCTTTTTTAAATGTTCCTCTAGAGTACGGTTGAACCTTTCGACCATGCCATCGGACTGAGGATGCAAAGCTGTGGTGCGTGTCTTCTGTATTCCAAGCATGTCACAAACCTCCTTAAAAAGTGTCGACTCAAAATTTCGTCCTTGGTCGGAATGCAACTCAAGTGGAGCTCCATATCGGCAAATCCAATTTTTGATGAAAATGTCTGCCACTGTTTTTGCTTCTTGATTGGGAATGGGATATACTTCTGGCCACTTACTGAAATAATCAATTACCACAAGGATGTATTTATTTCCTGCATTGCTGATTGGAAAAGGTCCCGCTATATCCATGGCTATCCTCTCAAAGGGAGCTCCAACGTTATACTGATGCATTTTTCCCCGAGTGCGTTGCCTTGGTCCTTTAGCAATTGCACATTGGTCACAACGGCGGATCCAGTCAGCAACTGATTCTTGGCATCCTACCCAATAAAACCGTTTCTTTATTTTCTCTGTGGTTTTCGTTATGCCCAGATGTCCACCACTCGATCCATTGTGATAATCCTCGATTATTTCCTTAAATTTGGCCTTTGGAATAACCAGCAGTTTTGAGCGAGTTTTACCATCCTCGCTTTCCCAGATTCGGTAGAGACAACCATCATGCAACTCCAAGCTTTGCCATTGCGCCCAGTATGCTTTACAGATTTGGCTTTCATTTGAAATTTCTTGCCACGCCGGTTTCCTACCCAGCTCCTTAAACTTAATTATAATTGCCAAATCTGTATCATTGCGCTGGTCCCGTTTTACCTCCTCTTTTGTCCACTTTTCTTCAGGCAAAACGTTCAAAAGGCGCACATCAATTGTTCCAGCTTTATTTTCTGTTCGCGAACAATGACCGCATTCAATTTTACATGGACGACGGGAAAGTGCATCCGCATTTCCATGCTGGCTTCCTTTGCGATGCTCTATGGTGAAATCATAGCTCTGCAAGCGTTCTATCCACCGTGCGATTTGACCTTCAGGATCCTTGAATTGAAGTAGCCACCTTAATGCCGCATGGTCTGTCCTCAGGAGAAAGTGCTGTCCATATAAGTACTTATGGAAGTGTTTCACGCATTCCATTACTGCCAGTAACTCTCTCCGAGTTACGCAATAATTCCTCTCAGGTTTCGACAGAATTTTGCTGAAATATGCGACGACTTTTTCTTGGCCATTGATGATTTGGGACAAAACTCCTCCAATACCATGGCCACTCGCATCGGTCTCCAATACAAATTCTTTGCCGGGTATTGGGTACGCGAGTATTGGCGCTGTAGACAGTAATTCTTTCAGCTTTTGGAATGCAGTTTCCTGTGCCCCACTCCATTCAAATTTTCGATTTTTCTGTGTCAGCTCATGTAGACTGCCTGCAACATTTGCGAAACCAGGAACAAAGCGTCTGTAATAAGTGCATAGACCCAGAAAACTTCGCAACTCATGAAGATTAGATGGACGTGGCCAATTTTTCACAGCTTTTATTTTATCTTCATCTGTGTGTATTCCTTCTGACGTAACCTTGTGCCCCAGATATTTGACTTCACGCTGGAAAAGTGAGCACTTTTTCGCACTTAATTTTAGTCCAGCTGCCTCCAAGCGCTCAAACACTTCCTCCAGATTTTTCAAGTGGTCATCAAAATCTTTACCCATGATGATTATGTCATCGAGATACACTAGACAAGTCTTCCAATGTAGTCCTTTGAGAACTCGTTCCATTAACCGTTCAAACGTAGCTGGAGCGTTACAAAGACCAAACGGCATGACGTTGAACTGCCATAGACCATTCCCAATACTAAAGGCAGTTTTCTCTTTGTCTTTTTCATCTATTTCCACCTGCCAATATCCACTTTGTAAGTCCAGGGTGGAAAACCATGTTGCTCCAGATAACGTATCCAGTGTATCATCGATTCTGGGTAACGGGTAGCTGTCTTTTTTGGTGACGTCATTCAGTTTTCTGTAATCCACACAGAATCGCATACTTCCATCCTTTTTCTTCACAAGTACGACCGGTGAACTCCATGGGCTTTCTGATGGTGCAATGACATTTTCTCGCGCCATATCTTCTATAAGGCCCGTCACTTCTTCTCTCTTAGCGAGTGCTAGCCTCCTTGGAGGTTGACGAATCGGCTGAAAATCACCTGTATCAATACGATGTTTGACAACTGATGTTCGGCCATTATTTTCTCCTTTGGACGCAAATATCCGCCAATGTTTTTGCAGAAACCTTTTTGCTTTATTTTTGTTCTGGGCAGACAACTCCTTCGTCCATTCTTTCGTCAATACTTCCATGGCCGACGATTTCGTTAAAGTTGGGCCTTGTGTGTTCTGCTGGTTATTTTCACAATTTATCACAGCCGTAACTTTCTCACATTGCGCTATAAGTTCACCTTTTTGCATCCATTTCGGCTTATTTGTTGGATTCAAAATTCGCACCGGTATTTTTCTGTCTATTCTTGTGTTTACTAGGGTCTTTCCAATAATCAGGTCTTTCTTAAAATTTTTCTTATCTGCTTCCACTACCCACAGATGGCTTGTCCCACAGTCTTCATTTGTTGTGGCCCAAATAATTTCTTCGGTGTTGGGTTCGATTCGACAGCGCTCACTTATGTAGACTCTTGCAATTGTTAATTTTTGTCCACAGCCAATGTCTAAAGGTAACTCTACATTGGCATACCTTAACGTTTTTTTTTTAAGATCCAAAGTGAACCCGTGTCGAATCATGAAGTCCACGCCAATGATAACCTCATCGGTGATGTTTGCAACTATAAAATCATGTTCCACAGTTTTGTTGCCGATGAGAATACTCGCTGTAACTTTTCCTACTATTTGCGCAATTTCTCCTGTCGCTGTTCTCAATTGGATCCCATTTAACGGCGTTACTCGTCGTCTTTCAAATAAGTCTTTCCTCACAATTGAATGCGATGCGCCTGTATCCAAAGTAAGCTCACATGGTCTTCCGCTGATTTTTCCACCGATGGTAAGGCTGTTGGAATTTCGGCAGAGCTTCGAAACCAAGACTATGGGGCAATCATCTGTAAGAGTCAGCTCACGCCCCGCTGTACTGACTCTCTTTAGTTTAACGACTGCTGCTCGCTAACATTTTCGCCATCGTTCACCCTATTTCCAAGTCTTCTTTTTGGTGAACGTGATGCAGATCGTTTACGACGTGATTTGCAGTCACGTGCCATGTGTCCCTGCTTACCACAATTGTAGCATTTTCCGCTGAAGCTACCGCTGGCGAACGATGAATTTTTCTTTTCAGCCTCCACCTCCATCCGACGAGTTTTCAGTGATGGGCGGCATGTTAACGCAATCGTCTCCTGCGTGAGGGCAACCGTTACTGTTTCATTAAATGTCGTCTTCGGGCTCCTCATTGTCTCGCGTTTTGTTTCTGAGTCACGTATGCCGTCAATAAACGCCTCTATTTTGAATTTTTCTGCTACGACACTTAACTCGTCAGGATAGGAAAGGTGTGCCAATCGCTCAATATCCGCAGCATACTCCTGCAAGGACTCACCAGATTTCTGGATACGACTTTTTAACTCCAATCTGTGAATTTGCTTCATGTGGTCACTGCCATATTTTCGCTGTAAGGCATCCATCACCGCCTTGTAATTTTTCTGCTCCGCCACTGGAACCGTTTGCAAAACTTCTGCAGCTGCGCCTTTTAATGCCACAATTAGCGCTGCAGCTGCGCTTTCGTTATCCCAACGATTGTGACCAGATGTTGTTTCGAACTGGAGCTTGAAAACACTAAATGGCGTTGTTCCATCGAATGAGGGTGCCTTAAGCCTCTCTGCGCTGATTTCTCTTATAGCTTGAGTGGTTGGTTCACTTATTTCCAACTGTTGAATCCTTTTATTAACGTACTCAAAATTATTTTGAACTTCTCCTTTGAATGATTCAACGTCATCTCGTAATTCAGTCACTTTT
Source organism: Tricholauxania praeusta (assembly GCA_949775025.1). Lineage (NCBI taxonomy): Eukaryota > Metazoa > Arthropoda > Insecta > Diptera > Lauxaniidae > Tricholauxania > Tricholauxania praeusta. Next base: position 34,075,104 of record OX459031.1, on the reverse strand, counting down.
TCATCGAGGCCATCTACCATTTTGGCAACCTCCGTTCGAACAGCCTCGTGGATCTGCGTCGCGTTCAGACTTAACTTTTGGTCTATTTGCAGTGCATTTTGACTTAACTTCTCGTCTATTTGCAGTGCATTTTGACTTAAGCTCTGATCAATTTCTTCCCGAACCGCCTGGATCTGCAGCGCGTTCTGATTTAACTTCTGGTCCATTTGCAGAGCATTTTGACTTAAGCTCTGACCGATTTCTTCTCGAATGGTCTGGATATTGCTATTCATCTGTAGTGTATTTTGACTTAAGCTCTGACCAATTTCTTTTCGAATGGACTGCGTCATCGCCATTAACATTTTCTCGAACTTTGACATATCTACAACTTCGCCACTTGCCGCTGATCCAGAAGCTTCTTCCACTTTCGCTGCTGATTCTGATACATCACTATAAAATTCATGCTCTTCTAGGTTTACACCTTGAGCCTCAAGAGCCTGCCGTAAGCGTTTCTGTAACTCCACCTTTCCGCCAGTAGATTGCAGATTCAGCTGCTGCAACTCCTTCTTCAGTTGATCCACTTTCAGATCTTCAAACTTGACCATTTTTATTTATTTATTTTTATTTTTTTTTTTTCTAAAATTGATTGTTAATTCTTTTACACAATCCCACTTCTGACACCAATTGTTACGAAATTTCTGTCCCTTTGACGATAATTTCGATCTCTCACACTTTTCTGAGTTCGATCACTGGATTGTGTAACAATTTAAAACACACAAACTTATTTAGTTATAAAATGGTTTATTTTATTAACGTTCAAATTCTAATATTAATTTAACACTGTATAGAAAACTGTTTTGTTCTTCTACGGATCACACTGTATTCACTTTATTGCTTACTGCTTCGCTGGTTTAATTCTACTACTGAGTTCAGCTCAGATGACAACCCTTTTTATACTGCAGTCATCACTCTCTCGAATAATCCAGTACCTTCTAAGTGGCGTATATTCTACCATTTTCTACAACCCACCAGTGCTACTTTGTAGCGTGCATTCTACTACTATCCACAATTCACCACAATGGTGAATGGTGCGCATGGCGCACTGACGTTGAGCTAGCTATTATGCTAGATGTTAGATGGCGTTGTACGTTGTACGACGGCGATAATTTCTCTCGGTTGTTGACTTTTTGTCTGTTCAGTTTATTATTTTGCCGCTAGATGGTGCTAGTATGTTTATGCTAGCTAGTATCGTTTAGTTTTCTTTCGTTGGTATTTATTTCAAGAGTTTTCTAGCATAAACCAAATTTCGCTACAATATTCTTCTGGTCCAATATATCCAGAAAGTCGATTAGTTAATATTCTTTTGCTTTCATCGATTTGTATTTTTGAATTGAATTAAATATCATCAACACATTTCTTTGCAAGTCTGTAAAGAAACATTTGATGTTTAGTTTTCTTGAAATTTAAATATTGTAAGGAAAAAACTGAATTACTTTTTAATTAAACTAACAGTCGTCATTAGCAAAGACCGATATTTTTATAAGTTTTTCGAAGACGTAAGTACTAATTTAATTTTAAATTCGGGAATTAGACATAAATTTTTTCCTTCCGCTGGTTAAAAATAAAAATAAGTGTTATTTACCTAAGCATAGTTTCGCTATTACTAGTGCTGCTTCGTTGATAGTATTCCTGAAAAAAACGTCTCACAACACGCGCTAAAACCAAAGCATCTCATGTTTTCCTATAATTTTCTTCTCCTGCAGCGCTTGGAAATTGGCCCACAGTAATTTCTATTTAAATAAAAAGAACAATTTAATTAAAAAAGTCAAGATTATCTTTCAAACACTAGTACCTTTCGCTGATTTTCGGTGAGACTGTTTATTGGCGCAGCTGTCTTTGATTGTGCGTGCAGAAATTCCAAATGACTAAGCCGATTACAGGCGAGTGTGTCAGCATTCTAAAGGACGATGCCGTTTCAGCACCTACAAAGCGTTCAATGACTGATAGGCTGAGATACTCATTTCATTCAGAAGCTTTATTCAAGTTGAAACTGAAAGAAAATATATATAAATTTAATGCATTGTTATTAGAACATAAAATAAATAACATTTTACACAAATACAAAGCACAACGCACCTTAATCCAAGCTGTCTAACACCTAAAATATCTCTCCATCCAATGGATTTTGTTTCCTCTAGTGAATGTGTGAACTTTAAAATACATGCAGTAGTGCTATTACTTTCTCCTCGTTAAGATCAGGCTTCCGGTAAAAATTTAAAATATCTTTTTTGTGGCTAAGCACCATTGTGACAATATCCATTTGTGGAATAGTTACAGTTGGTGGTGGTGGTACACCACTAAGACATTTGCGTATACGTCTCTGCAATTCTTTTTCACGCCTACAATTTGCACGCAACATGCTCTCCGATTCACATAGCTGAGCAAGAGTATTCTCAATCTCATCTGCAAAACTCGATTCTGTTGGGCAAGTCAAAGATTTGTTATTGCTACTTAAATCATTTTGTTTTAGTGATTTTGGTTCTTGTTGCAGTTTATGATAATGATGCTCCAGAATTTCTTTTCTAAAATTCTATATTGAAATCGATAAAATTGTCTGGTCAATATAAATTATTGCCTTGCAAATAGTGAAGTAAGTTAAAATTTTATATTCATATTGCAGCACAGGGCCACTAATAAAACTAATGAATCGAGTGATATGTAACCACTATAAAGATTACTAAGAGCTCTTTATTTTAGTCATGTCGCCACATTTTTAGTTCAATTAATAACTTTTAAAATTAGCTTTTAGCCAAAGAATATTTTGTACTGATTTTTTTCATAACAAATCAACACCACCTCATTTCAAAATAATATCATGTTGTTCTTGAAAGAAGATTAAAAAAATTCAACTAAGCATTAACTAGAAAAAAGTACATTTTCATTTTTTCCACAATTCAATCAACAAACTATAGTGGACACTCGCAAATTAGAACCACTTTGTTTTTCGGTAATTCTAATGTCCGAAATACTCTAATTTTTGGAAGTTTTTTTTTCTTATAAAAAAGGAAAAAAGAAGTCGTCCATAAATTACGTGAGTCAAATTAGGGGGGAGGGGGTCCGGCAAAATCTCACCAAGAGGGAGGGAGTTAAACGAAAATCTCACGTCGACTTTTTAATGCAGAGATTAAAGCAGATTACATCTAAAAATTAAAAGGAAAGTCTCACGGAAGGGAGGAGGGGGATCACGCCAGAGCTCACCAATTCTCACCAAGGGGAGGAGGGGAGTCCGAGTTTTCAAAACAACACCTCACGTAATTTATGGACGTCACCAAAGGAGCCAATTTAATTCAAAAAACTTTGTTTCTACACAAGTTCAATCACGAGTTTCCATTTGCGACAAACAACTACAAGAATAGTGATTCCCCGATTATAGATTTATTTTTTTGAAGTTTACAAAAAAAAAAATTGGAATCGCCAATGTGCAAAAAACTCTCTGAAATTAGAGCCACAAGTTATAATTTTAGAGTATTCAATGCATGACAAAATCAGGTTATAATATATGGAAGATTCTAATTTCCAAGAGTTCTAATTTGTGAGTGTCAACTGTTATGCAATTTTGTTGTAATTGCTGATAGCTTTAATTCTTAAAAAAAAAATCTTCAAATTATTATCTTACCTATAGTTATGAAGTGCCAAATTTGACTATTTCAGACCACATATAAATATTAAAAAAATTTGATGGATTTTCCGCTGACTCTATTCAGAAGGCATAAGCATAAATACTAACTACGAATATATGTATATTAGAGCGGTTCAAAATAAAAACTTTTTGATTTTTTCACGATGTGTCAGCGGATTACAATAGCCTTATATGTCTGAACAAGGCCCATTACTAGGATTAAAGTTAATATTGAAAACTGGATTAGCGCCCTCTGTTTTAAGTAGACAAACCCATTTTCAAATATATTGATTTAAAAAATGGTGTTACTTACCGAGGTTATCAAATTTTCTAACAAAGTGGGTATGGTTCTTATTTGTAAGGAAGGTAAACCATTGTTGTTTCTTTATTAATATACATTTTTTATAGCATTTGGAGATGGCAAATCGAACTAAGCCCAAAAAACTTTTTCTGGTCAAATCGTTCATTAGAAAAATGCTGTTAAAGTGAAAAATTCAGTGATTTTATTTTTAAACTAATTCCTTAGACAATCTTAAATTTAAAAATGTAGTTCAATTATTTTAGATTTCAATCAGTATCTTAAAAGCGATGCTTAAATTATTTACTTATCGTTATTTTTGCTGCAGTGATACGATTTCAAAATTATCTCGCGATAAATTTTTAGAAAACAGGACGTATGAGTAATATTTAATTCCTATAGAAAAAAGTCAGTTAATCATCACTTGAAAACAAAATTTTTAAATAGCTATAAGTTCTGTAAATAATATAAGCACTGTTAAAAAGATATGCCTTTAAGATTTCAAACAAATTAGATTTTAAATTTTTAATATTGTAACTAAGGAACAATTTTATTTAAATTAAAATTAAAAAACTGAGTCTTCTCCTTTTATAAATTTTTTTTAAGAGCAGCATTTAAAAAAAATTGTTGGAGATGTTCTTCAGTTTTCCAATTGATGTGCTATAATAAAACATAATTTATAAGAAAACACAATGGCAAATGTACCTATGTACCTCGTAGATGCCAAGAATCATAAAAAAAGAGAGCAGACCTTACTTAGAACTTAATTTTCAAGCACAATTTGTGGTGACATTGAATTATTTTTCTTCTTGTACTTCTTAGCTTTCACATGCCATTTCAGTTACTTTGAATAAAATAAGAAGGAGACACTTTGCCTTGTTTACCCCTGCTTTAATACCTTACTCAGTAAAACTTTTTTATTGAGGAGTTGTCACGTTTCTTTTACTTTATCGAAGTAAAATATATCCAACAACATATGGTGAACAAGGTTTCAAATCAGTTTGATTGTTCCTAAGCACATTGCTTATTTTCCTGACCATTTGAATCATATGGGTGATGCGAAAAGTGGGCAAAACCGTAAATTTTTACAGCAATATCACAAAGAGGGAAAAATATTTTGAGACGAAGTCAAACGGGGTTTGAAGACTAAGTCGTACTTTCAAATGTCTCGTCCCGTCATATCAAAAAGTTTCATTCTACACTGAAAAATAGCCTACAATGCGATATAAAACAGCGTTTTTCAGTTTTGAATTAGAATATTTCGAAAACTGGAGCTGATGAATCAAGTCGAAAATCAGTGCATGAAAACAGAATGTTAAGGAAAATACGGTCGGCCTGTGCTACCAATTCAAAATTTATTTCGCACTATTCGTGAAATAAAAAACTTGCTTGCCTTGAAATTGCATTTTCATGTTGCATTTTTTGCCAACAGGAATAATTTTTGAAAAAATATTTTCATGCAAGAAATGCAGTTAGTAAAATTTATATACTTAGGTCGTTATACTCGTAAAGCTCGAAATACATTTTTAATAATTTTAAGTCGATTCTTTACCGCGTTTGTTTGCTTTAATATTTTTGACACATTTTGTCCAGCATCATATAGCAAAAGCTGTTAGACTTTTTTTTTATATTTGTTTCTAAGTACAGGATGGCGCAGAATTATTTTTATGATTTTGATGCGTTTGAGAAATTTATTATGAAACGATACTCAACAAAACAACGAATAAAAATCATCTTACTTTGGTTTTGGAGAAAAGCACAGCAAAATTCTGATTTTACAATTTATAATGAGCGATGAAGCCCAATTCCAACTGAATAGCAGGCATTCCAGCAAAATGTGGGCTACAAAGCAGTTCATTAACGATAATTACACCTGTGTATTTGATGGTGCGAAATGATCCACTTATCCACCTATATTTCAATTGTGTTCAATATCAAATGATGTTGAAAGCTTTTTGCGGCCAACTATACAAACATGATAAATCATACCACATACAACACAATAAACGCCAGATTAAGAATTTCCGAGGAATGGGGCTCAAGACTGAAAACAAGCGCCCCTTTGCATGTAAAAAATTTAAAAAAGTTTTGATGACCTAAAAAAGGCTCAAAAATCCTTGAGGTGGCGCTTATACGCTTTTTTTTTGTCAAGTAAGTGCATATGAGTATTAACGGTGTAACCAAAAAAAATGTTCTCAATTTTTTTTCCAGATAATATTATGGGCTTCTTTGAGCTTGTGGCCCGGAACTATTGTCTCTCTTAACCATGCCTGTGCAATAACTCTGTTATGAAAATGCCAAGCACTTTAGAGACGTAATCTTTCAATAAAATATAACTTTTTCAATAGTGTACCTAAAAAAAAACAGAATTTGCTCTGAAATAAAAAATTTAATTCGGAAAGGAAACCGACAGTAACCAAAAACAACAAATTTTGATGAAAGCGCTTAGTTTTTTATAGTTAAAATTACTGCCAATTTAACCAGTATCCATTAATTCCTTCAAGTATGACATATCATCATATAAAACTTACCGACCATAATTTCCCAAGTAACTCTTCCCAACGTGACACGGAAGCACATAAAAAGCGCTTTGGATGTGCTTCAAGGAAAGCAGGAGCTGCTTCCTTGAATCTGTTAATCTTTTTTTAACATAGGTCATTGCGGGGATGTACATTTTTTAGGAAGCATACGAAATGCGCTTCCTTGAATGCTAAGTAGAAGCACATCTTTGGCAGCATATAAAAAAAGCGATAGACATTCAATGAAACTTAATACTGAAAAGCTTAACTAATTTTTTTATTTAATTTAGCATAAAATGTAAATACAGCTGCTACTCGCGCATATTTGCTTACTCTTCATTGTGTTGGTGTAGAAATCCCTATTGTTTTTTCTGTTCTTCTTATCCCTCAACGTGCTCATCCATTCTATTTGTTTGCTAAAAGGAGGAAAATCAATCAAATTCCTTGACAAACTGCGTACCAATGGCTGCATACAAAACATAAATCGCATAAATCGCGAGGCACTTTTTCAGAGCTCAACTGCCAACACCTAACCTCAATAGCAGCAGCAACAGCAAAAACAATGGGTGTTTCACAAACACCCTCACATGCAAAGCCACCCACCCACCTACCAGTGGGCACATAATTCAGATAATTCGAGCGTACAGGAGAATTCATTATCACTGGGCTGATGTTGCCTGATCACGTGACAGTCAATAGAAGCGTCATTATTTTGAAATTTTCTAAATTGGCGCTTATTTGTTGCTTTCACTGTTGTTGTTGTTACCGGCGTTGTTGCTTCTGTGTTTATTGTCCTGTTCACTGCGCTTTCGTCTGCCGTCTGTCGTCTGTCGTCTGTGGCGTCAGCTTGTGTCAGATTTGGGTTATGATTATAAATGAATGAATATTAATTTATTTTGATTTTATCACAACAACAGCGAACGGCACAACACGGAGGATAACAACAAAAGGCAGACAGCAAATAGCTTGTGTAGAGTATGAGATATCGTGGAAGACAGAGAGCGAAAATTCTTAAAAATGAGGAAAAGAGAACATGTGAAAAATTATGATAAATTTTCACTTGGAATTGCAATATCGCCCCCCTCCCCCGCACATACGCCGAATGAGTATTTTTGATAAATGTTGCAACTTGAAAGCTTTTCATTTTAAGGTTTTTTATGGGCTTTTGGTTGAAACAAAACAATCTAAGTCAGTTGATTTTGGTATGTGTTAAAAGGATTTTTGATTTCACAAAAATTTATGATTTATTACATTGACCAAGTTGAAGAAATGAAATGAATAAATAGGGAGGCAGCCTTGAAGAGCAAAAAGTGTATTGTAGTGAACCCACTTAATCACCATGACCACCACTAACACCTACTTCAAATTCCGATAATAAGGGAACCAAATAAACCAAACGTTCCCACCAATTCCACTTGATTTTTTCACAGTAAAACTAATCCACTCAAATTTAAATTCATTTATTTTTGATTTACGGAAATCAAAAATAAACAAATTCATATGACACTTTTCGGTCAAGTCATAAAAAGTAAAATTTACGATTTACATCTGCAAGTCACATTTATTTTTCCTTTGCCTTTTTTTGTGCTCGTGCCGCTAACGCCACTCGCACAAACAAAAGCAACAACAATTAAATGCAAGCATTATGTTTCACCCACACGTCATTGACTTAGTGCAATCAAGGCAACGTCTTAGCCTACCTCAACTGACCACACAGAACAACAACAACAAACCCAAATGCATATTGTAAGAAAACACCCTTATGCCATATTTTCAAGGCTGGGAACAACTGATTGAAGTCAATTAGCTTTGCGACTCTTTCACACTTACCAAATACTGCATATTGAGTAGGGAAATGCTGATGCAACCGAAATTGCACGATCAGCGGGGAAATTGAATAGAGGAGGAGTCAGGGTAGAAATAACGGCAAATAGTGTTAAGAAAATACTAGTTTATTAAGTATAAATAGTCCAACAAATTGTAAATAAAATTAATTATTATTCTGGAAGTAAACCAGTTAAGTACAATCTTGAAGTTTCTTTTAAAAAGCCTTGTGGCTTCTCTCATGATAGCTTGAGTAGCTAAAAACTCACTACAGCCTTTGTGGCTCCCTTTAAAGCCTTGCGGCTGTTCAAAAAGGCGTGTGCGCCAAAACACAAAAATACTTCCTACAAAACTCATCCTACCCCCACAGTATATAGAAATTCTAAAGCAATTTCGCTATTGAAATAAGTTTTTAAATTAAAGACATTTATTATTTAATTTTTAAAAAATTTCCTTAATTTGTCTGTCTTTCATAGAATTAGTGCTTAAGTTTGAAATGCCTAAGAAAGTTTGTTAAGTACATAGTATTTGTAATAATGCATAATTCAAGAAAAACTTTCTCTGTCAAGTTCAAAGAACTTATCAAAACTGTTTACTCCAAAAAAATGGTCATCATCAAATCGCAACTGATTTTTTCATTTAGTTACTACATGCAGACGAAAAGTTTGAAAAAAAAACAATTTTTCATTTCAAAAAGATTGCTTTCTAAGCCACTACCGAATTCTTGAAAATTGACAAATTTTGTACATAAGTTTTATGCTAATGGCGTAGCCCACTTTGAGATGTATTTGAAAATAATTTTCAAAAAATTTCTGGTCTAACTACTAAGAACACATTTTTTCTTCAAAGTTCGACTTTATACATCAACATAATTTTCGTCTTAGTTAATACAATCGGTCCAACACACAGTGAATAGGTTTGTATGGAACGGCGGCCAAAAAATAGTGATAGTAGCGCTAGACTCTTAGGTTCAGCTGTTACTTAGGTTAAACAACAAAGAATTTGGAAGAATTAAAAAAGAAAGGTTGCCAAACACGATTACTTCCCATCCAAAATTGGAATGTGATTGAAACAATTTCTTCAAGTTTTGTTAGCTTGGCAAAGCTCATTTCAAAAATGTTAAAAATTGTACGATCTCTTTTATAGTTTTGAAGTTATTGAAGAAAAACGAAAAACAGTGGCCAATAATGGTAACAGTAGCGCTGGACTATTAAAATTTGGTACAGAAAAATAAAGTGTTTGGTAATAAAAAGCTAAATTGTACGCTGACGTTTGCAACTTGAATATTTCATATCCGAATGATATGAACTAATCTTTTGAAAGTTGGTACTACTGACTTGAGTAATAGATTTTTTCAACGTCAAGCCCCCTATATGTTAGTCCGGGAATTTGTTGAGCGGAGTGCTAGAGGCTATTAGCAATGACCATTATTCATGTAAATTTACTAGTCTTAATAAGTATACTATTTCTGAGGAAAGCCCTTTATTTTTTTGTTGTCACACTGTTAATAGGCATCCAAAACTATAACCTACTGGTAGCCCCTTTGACATCGTCATTTTTAAGAGCAAAACGTATTTCGGAAAAGAAAAAAATTCCTTGGAGTGACTTTTTTCTTTTGTCATTAATGTAATTTTTTAGTTGAAAAAGAGCTTGTTGTCAGTTCTTATTCCCGGCCCGCCAGGTCTTAATCTATTACTGCACAAACAAGTAAAAACTTTAAAAAGTTATGGTATTGAAGATATTCAAGGTAATCCAGCTAAACTTCAAGCAAATGCCATAATGGTTTCGACGAAAATGAAAAAAAAAAAAAACTGTGAAAGTCTTGACAATAGGGCGTGGCACTTCTTATACATGCAAAAGCCTTAAAATACGTTGCTGTAATTTACTTAAAGTAATACAAAAAACTTTTATACAAAAAAACTCAAGTTCGCTATACTTTAAAAGTTGTCCTATTCAATATGGGAACGTTTTGTGAACCCAACAAGCACAAAACATTATGTGAGCCAGTTTGCAAAAATAGGAGTGGCAGTTATCGTACAAACAAAAGAAAGTGATTGAAGTGAATGTTACAAAACGCTGCGAACACATTTGGTGATGTGTGCAGTAGATGGGTTTTTAAACTGTAGGCGTGGTAATTTTTATATAACAAACTATAACAACTAATAAATTTGGTTAATAATAAAATTAAATACGGCTTTGAGTGAAATTAAGTGAATATTTTTACATATAGCAAATAGACTTCCCCCCCCCCCAAAAAAAAACCGGTAAAATACCCCTTGTTAATTTTTCAAAACTCTTACGATTTAAGAGTTAACACAATGTAGGGTATATAATTTTTGGTGAAACAGAAGATTACACTCTTGCTAGTTCTCTTTCTGTTTTGCAAGCGTGAGACAACCTGTGATTTAGTTAATCAAAAAAATTGTACGTAAATGGAATGTTTCTGTACCACACATTATGTTTTTCAACCACTTAAGCTATCAAAGCCAAGAGGCCCTTCAAAAATTTTAAATTATGTACACGACGACGATTCTTTTACCATGTGGCATGGAATAAATGTCATATACGATAAAACAGACCCTTGCCAACTACCATGATCGCAATTCAAAATGTCGAAAAACATGAAAGCTGCACTTAAGTTTGTAGGCCTCTTTTTGCAATATTATTTTATAAAAAACATTTTTTTTTCTATTTGTTTGTTGTTGTTTTCTTGTTTTTCGTAATACTCGTAAATGACATAAATCAGCAGAAATTTGCGCATGAGAGACGAGTTGGAAAACACGCGCTGTTTGTTAATTAAAATGTAAGTAATGAGAAATAAAAAACAAACATGGCATTAAAACCAACCAACTTTTCACTTTTTCTTCTATTTTCCATAGCGAACTGAAAAACACATGTAAAGCTGAACATATACAAAGGAACATTCAATTACACACACAGACGCATATACACACATATGCACACAATACAGTTGGTAAAAGCAATACACTGTGGAATGGGTAAGGTGAAAAATTATGTAGAAAAAAAAATTGTTTTTTTGAATAGTAAAATATAGTAATGAAATTGTACCGGCAATAATCGCTAAAAAGTTTCATAAATATTTATCGTATTTTTATATAAAAACATGGCTCAGCATTTTTGGGTATTACATAGATTTTGTCAAAACTATCGAAATTATTAAGTAATAAAACATCAAAAGCAGCTCAATTTTCATTAATGTAATTTTTTTGGCAAAAGCGGCTCTTCTTTCATATATATACATATTAGGGTGTATTTTTTTTCAAACTTTTGGAGAGGGATTTTATTTATTTTTTCCTATATTATAGCTTGAGGAATAAAAAAAAATTGTCCCAACATTTGAGCTTCCTTGTAAACGGCGCGGGCAAAGTTTATGTCCAATTCCGTTGAAATTTTATCGAAAAAACCCACTTACTAAAACCTAGAAAAAGTCTGCTTTAGGTGCCAAGATATAGCGTTTCGGGGTTTTTGATTGAATGGGGGACGCCACCCACTGTTTTCGAACCACGCTCACATTTTTTGTATGACTAAAAATGCGAAAAAATACATCCGAAGCAGGTATTTTTATTTTTTTTTTTCAATTTGCGGTCCTATATCCCTATAAAATAGAATCGGGCTTGAAGAAAACTCTCCCAAAATTTCAGCTTCCTAGATCAAGTCTGCGAACGGCGCATCCACCTTGTTTCCTAGTAAAGGGTTTTTCAATAAGAGCGCTACAAAAGTTTTCTTAAATAAAACAAAAACGGTTTGGGATATCAATGAAATTCTTAATTCTTGTAAAAGAACATTCGATGCCATTATGTATGGAACTCAACGGCATGGCACACCTGTAGAAGTTCAGACGCTGAACCCAATTTTCGATGGTTTTCAAGCATAAATCGGCCGATAATGCTGCAATTTCACGTTCGATATTCGTACGAAGTTCATCAATCGTCGCTGTTCTGTTGGCATAGACCATAGACTTGACGTAGCCCCACAGGAAATAGTCTAACGGCGTCAAATTGCACGACCGAGGCGGCCAATTGACTGGGCCATTTCGTGAGATAATACGTTCACCAAACTTGGTTTTCAATAAATCGATTGTGACATTCGCTGTGTGGCTTGTGGCGCCGTCCTGTTGGAACCACATATTGTCCAAGTGCATATCATCCAAGTTGGGCCAAAAATATTCGGTTATCATTGAGCGGTAGCGATTCCCATTCACAGTAACGTGCCGGTCTTGATTATCACGGAAGAAGTACGATTCAATGACGCCGCTGGCCCATAAACCGCACCAAACCGTAATTTTTTCGGGATGCAATGTTGACTTATGGAATACGTGTGGATTGCTGCCTGACCAATAACGCATATTTTACGTATTGACGAAGCCATTCAGCCAGAAATGAGCTTCATCGCTGAAGATGATTTTTCGATGAAAATCCGGATCATTTTCAAGTTGTTGCTCAGCCCAATTCACGAACATACGACGATTCTGGTGGTCAAGCGGCTTCAGTTCTTGCGTCAATTTGATCTTGTAAGGATGTAGGCCAAGAACTTTTCGAAAAATTCGCCACAACGACGTCACAGAGATACCCAACGCTTTAGAATGACGTGTGAGAGACTGATTTGGGTCTTACTCAATTGATGCGCTAGCGGCAGCAATATTCTCGACACTACGGGCACATCTTTGTCTCACTGGCACGGGAACAATTTGTACTGTGCCTGTGGATTCAAATTTTTCCACTAGACGCTCAATTGTTGATCTGACTGGACGATTATGACGACCATAAATTGGACGTAGCTCTCTTAAGGTTGAGGTCACTGACTCCGAATTTCGGTAGTAAATTTTAATAATTTTGACTAGTTGTTGGATCGTATATCTTTCCATGATGAAATGGCAAATCTTTATAAAGAGAAATGTCAAAAGAACGGGAAAAAATATGGCGTCGTTTTCTGTCCCTAGTGATCTACTTTTGTAGCGTTCCTATTGAAAAACCCTTTACAATTCATATGAAAAACGAAGAAGCAAAACAACGAAAAACAGAAAATTTACTGAAACGCAAAAAAAAATCTTTTTTTCGTTGTTTTGCTTTTTCGTTTTTCATATGAATTGTACCTCGATATAAATGAAAAAGTGGCGGTTTTTGAAATTAATGTGAAAGCCGTAAAACCAAAAAAATTTTTTTTAAACGAATTATCTCAAAAACTATGGAGAATAAAATAGAAAACATGTGTAATGTGTGAAGGTTTTAATGATTTATTATTAGTACCTGCTTAAGAAGTTTGCCAGCGCTTAAGAGCGCCAAGGCAATCAAATAAAAAAAGTAAAGCGGTTCAAGACTGCTCTTTAAAGTCAGCCAGTTTAAGACTAATTAATTCAAGTGAAAGGCAGCCAGTTTAAGGTTAGTGAATCATCTGATTACTTTAGTAAAACCGCTTAATGCTTTTATACAGGAATAACGGTATCCTTTTTCATGTAAACAAAAACATATGTTTAACATAAAACATATGGTGACTTAGTGTATTATTACAGTGGCTTAAACTTAGTAATAGATTATTGTTATTCACAATAGTTTAAAGTAATAGTAGTAAAATAGTACTTAATATTACTTATTGATAAAATATACTACACATGGCATGTTTTTTGTTGAAAAATGTTTTAATTTTATAATTTTAAAGAATTAATAGCATAGACAGACGACAGCGTTAAGTTGCATTAGCAGACTTAATTCAAATTAATTTGCGAATTATTCCCATTTTAATGCGCATTAGCTCTCAAGTAAATGCACAAAATCTAACTGAATTTATACTGAACTAAGCTATTTCAATATGGCAACACAGCCGATAATTATAAATTACTAATGTCATTATCATTGTCATCGTGAATGTGTCATTATTTGTGACATTGAATTTATTGTATATATTCCAAAATTGATACAAAGACAACCAAGGTAAGTTATTTCAATTATATTTAGCAAAAAATACTTATATATTAAAATCTTAATGCATTTTTTTTAATTTAAAAAGTCATTATTTGTGATTTTGTGTGAGAGAATCGTATATGGAAAAGAGAGTGACAAAAACAAAATTTGTAAACAATACGTTTTGCTGAGAAAATCGTATAGGAGAATAGAGTGACAAATTCAGCTGTTTTCTAAATGCAAAAAACTATCGTCTGTCAGGGTAAAATTTTAATTTGAATTAGTAAATTTTTAATGCGCATTAACGCTGCCGTCTGTCTACGCTATAAAAAACTAATTAATATTAATAATTTGCTTATTTATAAAAATGCTTCTCAAAATATTTTCGATATAGCATATCTTTTTTATATTTTCTTTAATGTTATTCTTCAATTAACCCACATAATGCATCTTCTTTGAAATTGAAATTACTAACACATCTTTGTAAAATAGCACGCAATTCTTATAATTAGACTGGTTAGCACCTTCGGTAAAAAATTCATATTTTCCAAAGTTTTGTCAGGAATTCAGTTTAAAATTTTTTATAAGTAAAAAAATGAATATATAAACAAATTTAATTAAAGCAAATTATTTTTTTTTTTTATAAAATCAAAGCATTCTTAAACAAAATAGATTTAAAGTTTTTTTATTCTATTTGTCAAGATTTAATGTTTTTTTATTCTATTTGTCATAGTTTTTGAGGTTTTCTGTTCATAACAAATTTCAATCAAACGAACTAGAAATTGACCTGGTTCACGCACTTGTATGCAGTTTTGGTTTACCCAGAACGAATAAAACACGGCTAATATATAAAAATCAAAAATATCGGAGGAAAACGTCAAAAGAGTTTGTGTGTAGTTATTTTAAGAATGACCGACATACATAAATAAAGAGCACATACAGTGCATACAATGAAAATCTTTTTCGACATATTTCGATCTCTATATATTCTTCAATGCGACTTATCACTTAAATATCTAAGGAAAATTTTAGCGTTGAAAAATGATACGCATGTCACTAATGTCTAAAATTAATCCGAAATCTATTTATTTTCAAGAGTTTAGTGTGGGCCGTTTTATAAACTATTCTCCAAAATATGCTCTCTGGAAAATTGATATTCTTTTGCAAATTTCAAGTTTTAAGTAATGAAAATTAAGTTTCATCCCACCGTACAGCCCAAAAAGTCGAATAGGAGCCATTGGGTAACAACAAATTTTTTCTGGAGCATGTTTTAATACAACGTGAAAAAAATAACAAAAAAAAAATTAGAATAAGCAGCAACAAAAAACTGTTGACATAATCAGCAGGTAGAAAATAGCAGCAACAACAATCATAATACTAGCAACAACAACAAGAGCAGCAACAACGGGAATAAGTGAAAACATTAAACGTAAACGGAAATAGAACTGCTGATGCTTATGCTGATGTTACTGATGCTGACGCGTGTGTTTGTTTGTATGTATTTATTTAGATCCTGGCAAACAAAAACTGTAATGAAAGAAACAAAAAAAAATTTCCTGAAAGGTTGACATAAAACTGGCGCAATTTCTGTCCGGATTGCGGTTATGAAAAACTTAATGGAAAATTTGAACTTGGACATTAATGTCTTGTTGACTTACAACATACTATAATTGTGTGTGTGTATACGTCAATGTTGCCAGATTGATTACATTTGAATTAGTTTTTTAACATTTGTAAAG
Organism: Tricholauxania praeusta; assembly: GCA_949775025.1. Taxonomy (NCBI): domain Eukaryota; kingdom Metazoa; phylum Arthropoda; class Insecta; order Diptera; family Lauxaniidae; genus Tricholauxania; species Tricholauxania praeusta. Next base: position 34,059,148 of record OX459031.1, on the reverse strand, counting down.
ATACTGGTTTTATACAAATTAAAAAAAAAGGATGATATCCTGGAAAAACCAATTTTTTGTCATTTTTTTTCAATTTCAATTTTTTCCTCGGTCAAGCATGCTTTGAACTCGTTATCAACAATCGAACTGATCCAGAAAATCATGAATACATTTTATGCCATTGGCACATATGATCACTATAATTCCGTTCAATACACATGAGTTGTATGAATATATGTACAATAGATTTAACAAAAAACGATAATTCCAATTTCATGTGCGTGCATTTTCTGCATAGCCATTTGGAATCGTTCCCTCCGAATTTTGGCGCGGACAGTAATGAACAAGTTGAGCGTTTCTACCAGTACATCAGAACAATTAAAAAACGTTCTGAAAGCTTTTGGGACATGGACAGGATGGCTGACTATTGCGAATGCAAACTTTCGGAAATTCCACGAATAATCTCAAGCTAAAGCCGGTATTTTCGATCAGAATCATGAATGTATGAACATATTTATTTATGTTTTTTCATTAATTTTTAAATAACTTCTAAATATTTTGTCTGATTTGGCCAAATTAATACTTAAGATTTTTGTAAGATAATTATCTTTCATCCTAAATCCTAAAAAATTTAAGATTTTTTTATTTTTCAGACTAAGTGGAGCAATTAAAATTTAGAGATTTTAAAAAATTACCGAAAAAATCCTTTTTTTACAACTTTGAACGCCTGTTACTCCATTAAATACTATCCGATCCTCAACTAAAGACAGAATTACTTTTTGAATAATAAAAAAATTCTAAGCAAATTGAGATATGTGCAAAAAACCGAAAAAAAGTGTAAGAAACGGAGTTTTTTGAGGATATTTCGAAAATGTTTCTAAAAAAAAAAAATTGTTGGCATTTTTGCAAAATACATAAATGAAGTCTATGAGAATCAGCTCTCGAGATGTGGCTTAAATTTGAAAGCTTTTGTTGTTTATGGAGTGACCGATATTTGGCATTGAAGCCTTTTCAATAGAATGATTCTTGTGTTGAATATCGTCTATAGAAATAATACGTTCATAGCTCATGCGAAGAACTTGAATATATTTATCTAAGAGTTTTTCATTCTATAAAAATACATAAAAGTGTTCGTTATTTGTCAAATTTCTTTAATTTAAAAAAAAAAAAAAAATTTTTGACGTTAAAAAAATTTTATTTTATCCCATTTTCATTCAAATTTTTACTTTAGTTATATTCAAAAAGTTAAGAAAAAAAATAGCTTTACTTTTTTTGTTCAATATTTTTTAGGCTTTTAAATAAAAAAGTGCTCTGGACAAAATGAAATTTTGTGAAAAAAATCGCGGAAAATATTTTTTTAATAAGTTGTATTTTCTCTTAAAATAACATAAGGTTAATTTTCTGCAAGTCTATTAGTTTTTGAGTGAAAAGAGTAACTTTGAAGTGCACAATGTTACTTTGTTACAGTCTATAGCTTTCTTTGTTTTTCAAAGTTACCTGAAAAAAAAGGACAGTTTAACGCACATTTAATAATTATTTCCTTAAACTCGCAACTTCTGCTATGATTTATGAAACAAATCAGCGATTTTAATTAAAAACAAATCCCTATGCAAAAAAAAATGCTTTTGTCTCAATGCGTTGTGCGCAAAAATGAACAAGTCTGCAGCAAAAAAATAAAAAAAAATAAACGCTGTAAAACGTTAATATGCAGCTGTGTCTTATGGTGTGCCCTAACCACCACTACCTCACTTGGCGGATGATGGGAGGTTGCTTCATAAGCATATTGCCTCTCTAATTTCCTTCACACAAAAGATATATCCAATCATTGCAACTTGCTGAGGCATAGATTTCTTTAATACAACATTTCATTTACATAAGCACATTAACTACTATATTGCTGTATTACTGTATCTGTTTATGTATTTGTGTTTTTAAATTTACCCAAGCAAGAAACCATGACCGTAAGATAAAGGAACAAAGTTTAACGACGTTTAAAAATTGATGTGCAATACATATGAAATCAAAGTTAAAACGTGAGCTTAACTAAATTTCCTACTGGGTCTTATCAACTTAATATGTATGTATGTGTTGTGAAGTTTCACAGCAAGTTGTTGTTACACCTACACTACAAACTTTTACACAAATTTGAACTTTAACTGTTGTTACTCAAACTCGCTCACCTTTTTTAGCATTGTGCGTGTGTTTGAGTAATAGTCCATTGAAATGTTACATTGACCTTGCATTTTGTATTGGACAAGATTTTTTTTTTGTGTTGTGTAGAGGGGATCAGTGTGAGTATAAGTCTCAGTTTTCGGGATTGAAAGTCCCCCCATTTGGCCGCCATTTTAAAAAATGAGTGTAAATAATTTTTCCACGATATCTTAACCGCCGTATGTCTCACAAAATTTTTTTAAGACTTTTTGAGTAGAAAATTGTATTTTCTACAATATTGATTGACATACTTTTCATCGTAAAATTGTAAATGAAAAAGTTATAGTTAAAAAACGACTAAAATTTTCGGGTAAAATATCATTTAAGGACTATAACTTTTTTTCTATTGATCTAATTAAAAAAATACTTCAGACGTTTTTTGTAGACCATTTTATTCCAAACAACTTCCCATACTCATTTTTTAAATTTATTTTAATTGAGAAGCGTTAGGGTGGTTCAAAGGGATCAAACCTAGAGGTGACTTGTACGTTATAGTGATTCAGACACAAAGAAAGTTTATAAAAATCGTTCTTCTTTTAGTATATTGTTCTATATGTCCTCCGAAATTAGTATGCTTTTTTTCAGAACTTTACGTACATTCTAGAGGTCGCTCAACCCGCCACAAGCATTCAAGACTATTGAATACGTAGTTGTGGGTGTTAAAGATGATTAACGGCCAGAGACTAATTTTATTATCTCTATAGATGTGATCTTTGAGCCGCTGATTACGGAAACCAAAGTCCCAAAATCCTAAGTTACTTGCAACACCCACAAAAATACAAAAAAACCCTATTAAAGGTATTTTTCACGATAATTTCAAAAACAATAAAAACACATCCAACGAAATTCGTCTTTTTTAATAGTAATTTGTACATGTGGTACGTTTATGTAAAATTTTATAATAAGAGATAGTTCGAGACGGCAGGGCCAGCCTTAGGTAGTGCGAGGTCCATGCAACCAGTAGGTGCGAGGCCTCTTACAACCAGTACACATAATAAAATCCTCTCCCTTAGCTCTGCTTTTATTTTTTCTTTTTTTTACAACGGCCGGAAAAAATGAGGCTCACGAAACCTACTGCATTCGAATCAATTTGGCGCTCCTAAGGCCGGCTCTGGGAGATGTTCCTCTTTTATTCATTCCTTTAAATTGAAGTAGAATTTGATATATGAGTTAATTTCTTACCATATTAATTTTTGTTTGGTAAAGTATTTCTAAGAATATTGCAGAATTTGTACCAAACGTTTCGGGTGGTGAGCGCACACCTAAATCAAAATAAAATACAACTATATATAGGGGGTAAATTGACCCTCTTAAAGGTGAAAATTATTTGTTTTTGCCTAACTATCAATGTCCATTCAATAAAATTTGAAGTAGAAAGACAAATTTTTGCCAATTTTTTTTATTGTAAGTTTCTATAGGAGTAAGTTTAAACTTCTCCCAGAGCCGGCCTTAGGAGCGCCAAATTAATTCGAATGCAGTAGGTTTCGCGAGTCTCATTTTTTCCGAAAAGCGCCGATAAAACGCTTCTGAACAGTTTTTATAGCGTTGTAGGCGCTAAGATTTGAGTTTTTTTTGTTTTCAGTGCATAAAATTTATTCAATTACATTTTTGCAATTGCTGAATGTGAAGAACAAAGCTAATGCCGGTGTAAAAAAAAGAAAAAATAAAAGCAGAGCTAAGGGAGAGGATTTTATTATGTGTACTGGTTGCATGGGCCTCGCACTACCTAAGGCTGGCCCTGCCGTCTCGAACTATCTCTTATTATAAAATTTTACATAAACGTACCACATGTACAAATTACTATTAAAAAGGGCGAATTTCGTTGGATGTGTTTTTATTGTTTTTGAAATTATCGTGAAAAATACCTTTAATAGGGTTTTTTTGTATTTTTGTGGGTGTTGGAAGTAACTTAGGATTTTGGGGCCTTGGTTTCCGTAATCAGCGGCTCAAAGACCACATCTATAGAGATAATAAAATTAGTCTCTGGCCGTTAATCATCTTTAACACCCACAACTACGTATTCAATAGTCTTGAATGCTTGTGGCGAATTGAGCGACCTCTAGAATGTACGTAAAGTTCTGAAAAAAGGCATACTAATTTCGGAGGACATATTTTATTTATTTATTTATTTTTTTATTTTTTCAAATTGCTAGTCAATGAACAGAAGTATTCTTACAGACTAATAACAAAATAAAGTAATTATAACAATAAAATTATAAGGTTATAAAATTAAAACTAAAATATTAATTAAAAGCTAAATTGAGTAAATTCAAAAAAGAGTTTTTAGAGGAGGAGAAATCTATTGAAATTAAGTGCGAGATATTATTGAATTCAATTAATGCTCTAGTAAGAGGAGCATTGAGTGCATAATTTGTTCTATTGAAGCCAACGTAAAAAGTATCGAAATGTCGAAGAACTCTAGCAGGAACATTGAAAGATATTCTCTCTAAGAGGGAAGGAGAGTCAATTACACCCCTAATGACATCAAAAACAAAGGTTAATGATAGTATTGCTCTTCTATTTTGCAATGTTTTTAAATTTATTAGCATACATCGAGAATTGTAAGTAGGAACTGGATCAGCAAAGTGCAGAGATCTCAGAGCATACCTTATAAAAACTTTCTGAATGCGTTCAATTCGTTGAATATGACACGCATGATATGGCCTCCAAATAAAAGAGGCATATTCAAGCCTAGAACGGACAAATGAGGTAAAAAGGAGCTTAAGAGTGTATGGATTAGAGAACTCAGAGCTGTTACGTCTAATAAAAGCTAACATGGCATATGACTTAGATATGGTATAGTAAAGTTAATGTGGCTGGAGAAAGTAAACTTGGAATCAAAAATAACACCCAAGTCCTTTATTTCATTGACTGACTGCAAAAAACAATCAGAAATGCGATAAGTGGTTTGAACAACATTATGACATTTCGAAAATGTAATGTGAAAGCATTTATTAATATTTAATGAAAGGCAATTAGCAGAACACCAAGAATAAACATTATCAAGTTCTGCCTGAAGCATTAGAGCATCCTGTGGGCTTTTTATTACAGAATAAATTTTCAGATCGTCTGCATACAATAAATAATTAGCAAAAGAAAAACAGTTGCCAATATCATTAACAAACAATACAAAGAACAAGGGCCCCAGAATACTACCCTGTGGTACGCCGGATGATGCAACAAAAAAATGAGACTGCACATTATCCACCACAACAACACACCTACGATTGCTTAGGTAAGATTTAATCCAATCCAAAAACACGGAATGAAAACCCATACAAGCTAACTTTTTTGTTAGGATTACATGAGAAACCTTATCAAAAGCTTTGGACAAGTCAGTGTAAACTGCATCTATCTGAAGACTTTGTTGGAAAGCTAGAATACAGTCTTCGGTGAAAACTGCAAGATTGGAAATTGTTGATCGCCCAGGCACAAAACCATGTTGATTGGGAATAATCAGACTTTTAACAGAAAAAAATAGTTTATCCTTGATAATGCATTCAAAGAGCTTAGAAATGGTCGTAAGTTTTGAAATGGGCCTATAATTACTAACATCATTTTTGTTGCCACTCTTAAAAATGGGAGTAATAAGTGTAAATTTCCAAGCATCAATAAATACACCCGAAGACAAAGATTTGTTAAAAATAACCAACAAAGGGTATGCAAGTGATGTGCATTTTTTTAGCAAAACCGCAGAAAGCCCATCAACATCAGTTTGGGTAGAAGACTTTAGTTGTTCAATACCCCTAACTACATCATTACAAGACAGTATTAAAGACCCAAAATCAATTGACGATTCCAAATTACAAGAATAATTTGCAGCATCAGCCTCAGATGTAAAATTAGAACTAAAAAAGTCAGCAAAAAGGTTAGATGCATCAGCGGCAGAGTTAGCAAATTTATCACTAAAAAATAGTGTTGCAGGAATACTTGAGCTAGTTCTTTTCAATTTAATATAACACCAAAAAGCCTTGGAGTTTGTTTTTATGTTGGCTTCAAATTTTAAGATGTTATTCTTATACAGAAATTTATCAAGGCAATTAAAATCCTTTGAATACTTTTTATATGATTCGAAATATTTAATATCATTAGTTTTTTTGAATTTACGATAGAATTTGTTCCTTAAATTCTTTAACTTCTTAAGAGCTCTAGTGTGCCATGGTAATTTATACTTTTTTTTTACAACAACTGGAATATTGCTCTGACATATTTCAATGATTTTTGATCTAAAAATATCAAAGCAAGTTGATACATCTAAATCGAGTAGCATTGCATCCCAATCCAAGCTTTGAAATAAGTTATTCAGATTAAGAAAATTACATAAATTATAATTAAAAGAAAACTTACGATTATCACTTTTAATATTAAAGAATTCATAAAAATCAAGTTCAATTATTAATGGAACATGATGCAGGCTCGATGTAGATAGAGGAAAAAAACATTCCGACAAATTATAATTAATATTATTGCTTAAAAATATTAAATCCAAAATTCGATTAAGTTTATTTAAAAAACCATTAATTTGCAAGAGATCAATGCTTAAAAAACTATCAACCACATATACTTCAGAGGTACTAGAACAATATACTAAAAGAAGAACGATTTTTATAAACTTTCTTTGTGTCTGAATCACTATAACGTACAAGTCACCTCTAGGTTTGATCCCTTCGAACCACCCTAACGCTTCTCAATTAAAATAAATTTAAAAAATGAGTATGGGAAGTTGCTTGGAATAAAATGGTCTACAAAAAACGTCTGAAGTATTTTTTTAATTAAATCAATAGAAAAAAAGTTATAGTCCTTAAATGATATTTTACCCGAAAATTTTAGTCGTTTTTTAACTATAACTTTTTCATTTACAATTTTACGATGAAAAGTATGTCAATCAATATTGTAGAAAATACAATTTTCTACTCAAAAAGTCTTAAAAAAATTTTGTGAGACATACGGCTGTTAAGATATCGTGGAAAAATTATTTACACTCATTTTTTAAAATGGCGGCCAAATGGGGGGGCTTTCAACCCCGAAAACTGAGACTTATACTCACACTGATCCCCTCTACACAGCTCAAAAAAAAATCTTGTCCTATACAAAATGCAAGGTTCAGCCAAAATTTTGTAACATTTTAATGGACTATAAGAGAATTTTTGAATGTTTGTACGCATATGTACGTGTGCCCTTTTATGAGTTTGCCTGTGTGCTTTTTTTTCGTTTTTTCACGCTATTTGTGTTAATTTAATGATGTTCACTCATTTAATTTATTCCACATTTTTTTCTTTATTTTAATTTATTCAAATCTATTTAAAGCTGATTGTTCGTTTCTTTATATGATTTTCTCAGTGTTTATTAATTTCACGATGTGCAATTTGTTGAATTCTTTAAGTGCCATAAGCTTATAGGGTGTGTGAGTGATAATACTTTTTATTAAAAAAATGCTATATATTCGTACCAGCATTAATAAGTTTTTTTATTTCATATGCTTATTGATTTCAAAATATTAAAAAATATAATTTCTGCTTTATGCTTAACTGTGTTGAAAATTTACAACATACTTTAATGACCCAAGTCTTTAATATAAAATATTATCATCGCTATATATCTGGGAGCTTCAAGCCTTAACATGTATTAAAGTTGTACAAACACAAAAAAATGTATCCTTTGCCTATTTGACAATCCTAGGAAACTTATTAACGGCGGGTAGAAAAATTCTAAATTGATTTATATAATTTAATTGACATCGCATATGTTGATGCCCTCGAAAGAATGAAGACCGAAAAAGATAAAATGTTCTGGGATGTTCTCTTTTCAGTTCAGATGAGAAACCTTTACTGGAGGCACCAACCACTGTAGTACCGCCAGAATCTTCACAAGAATGTGGGTGAAAGGATTTTATTTTAGTTAAACTAGTAGCGGTTTCAGACACCAGCTGAATATTAAGAACTCCGTCTTCTTTCAGCATAAAAAACTATCTCATTAATAGCTCATCCATTTAAAGGGTTCGAAAGCAAAGAACAGAATCAAAAAAAAAAACGGATTTTTAATATCATGTAATTGGTATAGACACAGTTTGATTTTTAATAAAAAAAAAAAAAAAACAATTCAAAAAGTGTGTCAAAAAATAAATGAACAAATCTGGCTTTTCATATGAAAAATGCTCACTTAATTCTATTACAAAATTCTTACCACATAACCTTAAAAATTTCATAGAGTGGCAGTTGCCAGTGGCAACGTGTTAGGAATTTTAATTTACTCGTAACATGAGAATGTTGGTTGTTGGTGTTCTCAAAAAGTCGGTCAAAAGCGAATGTCAACAAGTCACATCATGGTTTGCTTTAGTAATTCCACACAAAGCGTTGAAGAACAATTTTTTTTCTTTTTTCATATTAACATACTCATGCGCAGCGCACTCATCGTATTATGTCCCTTAATTAAAACTTCTTCTGTGCTGAGGATATAAAATTTTAATTTAATTTATATTTTATTATTTTCAACATTGTGCACATTGAAAAGTGGCGAAAAAAAAGTTTTATTGCGCGCTGCACATTTGCATTTGAATTGAGCAAAAATTCAGACAAAAATAATAAATTAAAAATTATAATAAAAATATGGGAAATAAAAGATTTGAAAAAAAAATTTTTCTTCGTTCATACAAATGCTGTGGAGAGAATTAAATGTGAAAAAGACAAGAAAACAGTTGAGAAAAATATGTAACTCATATAGTATGACGATGACGAGTTTCGACTCAAAGCAGTGACTTCGTTTTAATTTCAAAATTATGAGACATTCAAAGTTAGAAAGACATTTGGATGGGCTTCCTTTGTTTTCACAACCATTTTAATAGCTCTTTCTTAGCTATTTTTTGTTTGGGAGCAAAACAATAAGATTAAAAAATACGTTCCTTATAAAACAAGATAAGTAATTCACTTATTAGCTGCTTACTAGATACCCTACAAAGTAGTGATTTGGCAAGCAGCTGCATAAAAAAATTAGAAAATGTGTTTTTCAGTATTCAAATAAACGTCTTACGCTCTGAAATACCTTCTTAAGTAAAGCGATTAGTAAACAACCAAACCTTTTACTTCTGTAAAACTAAAATGTAAAATAAAATTTTGTTGCACTGTGCACATCCAAACCAGTTAGTAACCCAGCAGGCAAATGAGCAAGGCATGACTCGGAGAAGGCCTGCTAGCACTGCTGCGATTATATAAGGACTTCTCAAAACTAGATTTCCATGCAAATAAAAATACAATCACAGACGTGCTATCAGGCCTGATATTAGAAGGCAAAGAAGAAGGACCCCATTTACTTTAAAGCAATTCTGTTTCTTTTTTTATTTCATGTATTGCAATGTTTTATGATTTGGCATTACTTTTTTGTCATATGCATTGTACATATACGACATGAAAAGTAGACACATGGTTAGAAATTAAGAGAGGCGTGCATATTGCCAGGCTAGTCTTTTGTTGTTTTATGTTATGTTAAGTAGGTAGAGTTTTGTGTATTCTTTGTCAAATTGTAAATTAAGAAACATCACAAAAAAAAAAAAAAAATCATTACAAAAATATCAACGCAAGTAAATGGCACGGATAGAAAAAAAAAAATAATTAATGTTCAGAGTCTTAACGATATATTAAAATTTAATTTGTGTCAACTGCTTCTGAGAGTCCAACTACGGTAAGCGGTGTTAGAAAGCCTTCATAGGAAGACCTGTTGTCTGAGGACATTTCATATAAAAAAGAAACTACATTTGAAAGGAGGGTGGAAGGCCTTATACTTACCAAGGAAGGCCTTCTAGAAGCACTGTTAGCTCCTGCCCTTGCCTACTGGGAAGTAGTGTTTTTATTTGCATGTGGGAGTGTGAATGCAAGTGCATGTTTGCGTGTGACCATGTAATCTAGTAATCACGCACTTGTGGATTTATGCTGCAGCTTCTTTTTTTTGTTCTGTGCATTTCACATTAAAGTTGGCTTCATGCACAATGGTGCTATGAGTAAAAGTTGCCTTACTGTGTGGATAGCATTTAAACGCAGATTGCTAATGCCAATCGTTGCATAGTTTTATGCGTAGTTTTTTATATTGCTAGCAGGAAAAAAGCAATTTTATTTTAAAAGGATCTTCGATTATTTATTGAGGTATGCAAAGTGAGGTTTCTATTTACTTAAGTAAAAATGCACAAAAATAGCATTTGAAAAATCATTAAATATTAACTAAAAATAGTTTAGTTCAATTATAGTAAATTAATACTATAGAGTTATTGTTTCTCTATTTTGGGCAAGTAGCTTTAAATTAAATCAAAAAAATTTAAAAAAAAAATATAAAAAAAAAAAATAAAAAAATTTTAAATCAAATTTAATTTGTCAATATGAATGGCATAGTTTTAGGCTAAAATTTATTTTTGATTGATTAACATAATTGAATCGGTTATTTGAAGAAGGAAACACAGACCAAAAAGTCAATCTTCGTTTTAAGTGTCAAGTGCAATATGGGATAAAGACTCACAACTTGAGGTGGAAAAGAAAAGTGAAAACCAAAAATGTGCTCACAAGTTTCATGCATAATGAAATAATCTGGTCTTTATCCATGTTGAAAATTAAACTTTTTCAGTATATTAAATTCTCGTTTCCTTAATTCTTGATTTTTATCAATTTTACTTAAGCCGGATGTCAGAAGACAACGAATTTTACTTTCCAAGAACAAATAAAAAGATAACTTTTTTTGATACAAATTTATTATGCTAAAACTATGATGAAATTGAAGATGTTTATCGATTGTCGACAAAAGACTTTTCATTGTAATGTAATGTTGTTTGACAAGAATCGGCACAAAGAGGATAAGCAGGTTCAAAGTGACCTTCGACCTCTGAGTATAAATGAGCTCTAGAAGGCAAAGGACACTTTAAAGCATCTAAAATTTCATGTATTGAATTAATAGCATAAGTGGACCTATATCCAAGGACACTAAAATTTATACCTGGGAGAAAACAAGATTAGCCGACAGTAGCGTACCTACGCTGCGGCTAATATGAAATTAGAAATTGGGAATGTGGAATTTTTTTTAAGTAAAATAATTGGAGATAGTAAATCGGAATGTTGTAGGTGGAGATTTTGTAATTTAATGTGAAATATATCTCATTTTACTAGGAATTACTGTTTTTATACCCTACACCAAGGGAAAAATCACATTGTCATACCGTTTGTAACACATATAAGGGGGCATAGCAGGTATGGAAAAGTATATGTATTCTTGATCAGCGTCACTACCTGAGTTGATTTAGCGATGTCTGTCTGTCTGTCTGTCTATTTTTCTGTCTGTCTGTTGGGGGCAGTAAATATCCCCTTTGCCCCTGGCGCCCGGTGCTCATGGAACGCCACTGTAAGTCGATAGTAAAAATGTTTTAAATTCAAGTTTGAAAGAAGCATATGTCTGTTGCTTGGCATAAAACGGATTCAAAAAGGTAAAAGCTTTCTTAGTGGCATAGAAAGAGGATGATATTATGTATAAGCTGGTTTTTCACATTTTATTAAAACAAAACGAATTCCAAACGAGCAACCAACTTTACACTTAACAATTTAATTTCATTTGGAGCTGGAACAGGTGGGCCTCAAAAACGCCCTGCTACTAAGGAGCGAATTCTATTTTGTATATTTAAGCTTAATTACCAAAAGAGAAAACGTTAAATCGGTACAGCACCAATGCTGGGGATGATGATGAATTACTTTGCAAATTAAATCTATTCAGAAGCAAGTTAACACACACGCACCCCATAGAAACACTAATGTAAACACAAAGTTTTCACTAACTTATTCCAAAACACGCACACAAACATATAACAAATACGCTTAATTTAACACAAACAGCAATAAAGGCAAACCTGAGAGAGCAGGCGCCAGAAGGATGCAGTGCCGGTGAGATGACACCTGATGCGATTATTTAAAATACGCAAAATTTTGTGGTGCACGTTGTCATTGTTTTCGTTGTCGTCGGTGTCAAGGTGTTTGTGTTTGTGTGAGTTTTAACTTTAAATTACACACACATCGCATGCTAAACAAAGTTACAACAGAGTTCACTCTTACAGACACGCATGTAAACAATGACATATTCGTGTTGTAGACATTAGTGCCATTCCCAATGGAAAGTTATGGAAGCTGCTTCCAAGGAAGCGTGATAAGTAGTATGGAAGTAACAATCTAATAATATATTAGCAAAATCAAAGTTTTCATCAAATTAATATATGTAGATGATATTTTATTATAATTTCAATAAAATTGTTAATAATGTAAGTATGTGGAAAAGCCCCCACAACATATATTTGATACCAAAGTAAGTTTCCCACAGTATCTTACTGTGTTAAAATGGATATGCAGCGATAATGGTAGCTTCTCTAGCAACACGTCAGTGATACTTTTGAAGTGCTTGCATTTCTCATTGGATTCTTATAGCAGGGTCAGTTCATAAACTGTGAACACAACAAAGTTGTTGATATTGAAAGATCTTTCTAGGGAAAGATCGTTTCCATATATCGAGGAAATGTTGAAAGGAACTAAAGCCATTTTTAAATTGCTGGAAGAGCTATCTGAAGCTCCTGTGCTTTGGCGGGAAATAAACGTCATGAAAGAAGTAGTGGATTTTAATCCTTTTTTCAGTATTGGTAATTTCTTATATTTGGTCGGAAAATCAAGTGCACCTTTCTTTTTAGGTCTCTAGCACTTGCTGTTAAATGAACAAAGAAATGGGTGTGTATTGCACTGATAATGAGTGGCCGCCTAATATTTACAATCAGCTGAAGGATCTTTAAGAAACTAAAGAATCAAATTCAGCACAAAACATTACCAAATTGGTCAAAGCTCATGCTCAAGTAGATGAGAGCACGAGGCAGCTAAGGCATTTGCAATTTTGTTGCAAAATTCTGGAAGTCGCCATATCTGATGAAAAATATTTCATAATAGAATAACACCTATACAAACAGAAAGATCGTATATGGTTACATAAGAGGTTGAAAGTGATACCAAAAGTCAGTCACTTGCTCAGTTCGTGGTTTGAGCTGCCTCTTAAAAGACTTGCTTTTTCGGCATGTAGTAATGTTTTGTTTGAAATATTGCAAGCGGAACGTTACATAACTCTTTCTCATATATTTCATATACAATGTACCACACGCAATCATTCTGAAGTGTTTCTGAAAGGTTCCAAATTCAAAGTTTCCTGAAACTTTTTGATAATAGCTTTTATACGTTATATACGAAATCTTTCACATGTTATCATTCTGAAGTGTTTCTGAAAGGTTTCAGATTTAATGTTTACTAAATTTTTCTAACGAAATCGAAATAAAGTTTTATCATTCCCTGTATGATACTATGTTTAGTTTATTGTCAATTATAATTTAGAAAACGCCACAAAAAACAATTTCATAATATGTATTAACGCAAGTGATAATGCTGGCAAAATGATACAATAACTTAGAGTTCCGATGATACACAATAAAAAAAATCTGATGGCGCATAAAAATATGTTTGTTTTTCCCCTTAATCTTGCAAGATTTCTGTAACGTTTTAGAAACGTTACAAATGAAATCAAAAAGCGAACATTGACAAAATTGTAGAAAGCTTTCTGATGTGGAAATGAAAGGTTTTGAAACTTCTTATGATTTCTTGTGAAGGATTTATAAAAGTTATACGAAACTTTACATGACATGCAGGTAGTAGTTGCCTTGGAGCTTTGCTTGTTACACTTTAACCATAGACGCAAGCCATATCAACAGCACCACCTTAACACCATTCTGTTCACCATTGAATGTGCAATTCTCCTGCACCCAGTCTGGTGTACTCCGCTATGACAGTGGCATGATTTTTTTTCGTGCACTTAATTCTTTGCCATTGGGTGAAGTCAACTATTTCTATGGAATATTTCCGACTTACGCACTTATTATTTTGTATTTTCTTCTACGCGTTTTGAGTTTTGAAGTTTATTCCAAAATTGACATTGGCAAAATTGACAACAATGAAGATTGATTAGAAATTATGTTTGTACTTGATAGATTGCTTTAAGATAGCTCTTAGATGAATTATACTTGGTGGACCTAAAGGTTGAACGCTTTAAGTATCACTTGCAGAAATATGCACAAAAGTACATATAGCTTTAGTTCATAATATTTCGACCGAATTTTCAGAAACATTCTCTTCCACTTTCTAAGTCGACGCTTTTAGATCGTATTGACTTTTCACTTTAATAAAAGACATAGCTACTACAGCTATTGACCGTATCAGCTATTTGGCTTGCAGCTTTTCATCCAAGAGAAAAATTTCAACGTGACTCTGATAATAAGAATCGCCCAAAAAACTTCTATTAAATTTTAGCATCACAAGATATCAGGGTTGCCAAGTGGCCGAGATTGACTCGGCCAATCCCGGAATTTCATGTCAAAGCTGAGGACTTGGTATGCATTCAAAAATAACCGCGAATTCGACGATTTTTGTTAGATGTACTCAAAATTTTTGTTTAACAAGCAAAAAACTTTTCCCAAAAAAAAAAATTTCTTTCTTACCATTTCGGACAAAAATATTTTTTTTTTTTTTTTTGAGAAAGCCGGGAGTTGCTTCTTTTCAACTTGGCAACCCTGCAAGTTATAAAAATTAAGCTTACACTTTTAAATCTTTTACTTAACTACAACTTTCTATAATTTTTCCTAGGGAAATCTTCATCGAAATTTTATTAACGTAATTCACGTAATGAAAAAGTTTGACACATACTGATATTTCATAGAATATCCCATAGAAAAACTCATATGTGCTAACTGTGTTCTACGCCCAATTTTCCGCCTACATCGTGTGGCATCAATTAGCCATTAGATGAAAATTAAGGAAAAAAAAAACCTCAGCTCACAACCAAACTCGATAACCGACAACACAACCATAAAAACACAAAATGTAAAGAGGTGCAAATGTATTTGTGGGATTTGCAATTTACAGTTAGGCAGGCAGCACAAATAAAGTCAACAAACATGGTTTGCCAAATAATATTTTTTTCTCATTTTTGTTTTGCTTTTTCTCTGGCTTTTCCAAATGACGCTTAAGTGGCTCTAATTTATTTCACATTCGACGTTGTCGTTGCCGTTTCGTCCTTTTTGTCATAGTCTTTTATGTCCTTACCTCGTTCGTCGTCATCATCATCGTCGTTGTCGTCATTGTCAACCGCAAGCAACACTCTGAAATTGATGTCAAGTTGCTGGCATACAAACATCTACATACATATGTGCGTGCGTGTGTGTTTGTTGTGTTCAATGCTGCGTATGTGTGCGTGCGCTTATATCGTAGGCAGCCGGAAGTAACGTACATTGCTTGCGGCAGCGCATGAAAAGCTTTTCTCTTCAAATCATTTGTATTTTAATGAATGAACGAAAGGACTAAAAGTGCAAGATAAAAAGGGAATAGGTAAATAGAGAAAAAACATAGGAGTGAAAAAAAAATTAAAGCAAGAATTATCCAGCAACAGTGCTTGACAGCATAAAAAAGTTGAAAACTTTTAAAATTTTAAAAATGAAATCAATCGATTTCGAAAGATATCGAAACGTTACGAAAAGAACTGAATCGCATTCAAAAGCCTATATAAGACGAATTAATAAAATAATTACTTGTTAGTTCGGAATCCAAAGCTCGAATATACTCTGCTGGCAATCCTTGAATCTAAAATTTCGATTACCCTCAGTAAACAAAAAACTTTTACTAGTCCTTAGGTCTCAATTGTGCGTAATAATGTGAAAAGATTTGACAAGAAATTGTTGAGTTGAAGAGATTCAAGAGAAAAAAAGACCTAGCAGTTTGAAATTTGCTAAGCAAATATCACCTAATTTTTCAATAACAAATAAAAACTAATAAAGATGTTGTTTTTGGCCTCGCCAAAAAATAAATGCCCTACAGTTGGCAGTAAAAAAGCGCACAAGTCTTTTATTTTTATTAAAATGATATTTCTTTCACCACACTATAAGCCTATAAGCTGTTTTGGCTAAGCTCGTTCACACTGAACTTAGCAACATTTACTTAAACAGCTCTTTGTGTCGCATTTTGAAGCCTTTAGTTGTACGGGAGGTGTTTTTATTATACTTTATTTGTCTTATGTTTTGTATTTCTGTTAAATTTATTTTCATTTAAGCAATTTTTTCAGTCTCGAAGGTTTTGCTTCTGTAACGGGTGCCACACCCGCCAAGTTCGCCAAGTTATTGTGTAGAGCTTTTCCGAATCATTCATGTTGTTTGTGTGAAATTTCGTTCCATTACCTTAAATAATTCTCTCAGTATAGCATTTCGAAATTTTCGGTTGCATGAAAAGTACCACGCCTTCTTGTTGAAATTTTTTCAGAGCTAGTCTAAATTTTTCCTAGTATTTTTGAAAAATGTTGTTACACTACATCAAATAACCCTTTCAATGGGCGGTAGGCGTGTCCGAGAACTTACTTAACCCAATTTGAATGCCAAGAAGCTTGTTCAAAGGTCTGGTTTGTGTGATAAATTTCATCAAATTAGCTTACTTGGTTTTCCCGTAATTGTGATTTACGCAGATAGACTAACAGAAGGACATGTCTAAATCGACTCAGGTGAAGACGTTTATCAAGAATATATAGTTTTCTATACCTGCCACGCAACCTTATAAGGGAATAATAAATAAGAATAACAATTTATCGTCATTACTCTGCAAAAAGAATTTTCTCTAACGAAGTTTTTTCTTGACCCCATTCGATTCGATATTGGGTAGCTCGACTCTAATTTTTTTTTTGTCGGCCACTGTAACTTAACGCATTTGTAAATATTTTTGGATGCTAGTTAAAACGTAAAGTACTTTCAACAACCTACACAGCAGTAAAGGCCAGACAGCCGTACACACGTAAGGCTGTAAAAGTAATTGCAGTAAAGCTTATATGTGTAGTAGACTGTCCCTTATTTCCGAAATTGAAAACAAAAATAATTTATTTTTGTGCAAAAATTTTTGTATTTTAGCCTAGGTTAGCTGGCCACCGAGCACTTCAAAGTACATTTTATTTCTCCTTTTAATTATTAAGGCTTGTGGACTTATAGCAAAAATGCTTAAAGTTTTCTGTTCTTTGCTATATGGACAATTTTCAGCTATATGTCAGTTTTATGTCACCTTACAATTTTAGCTATTTATTTATAATTTTTTTTTTTCAAATCATTGATTCTCTTTTTTCGAAATTTTGTCAAAGTAAAACGAAGTGTGCAGTTATTAAAAGAATGACCGATTTTTACTCGAAAACTAGTCAAAAAAAATTTTTATAATTATTTTACGTTTTATAAGATTTTAAAAACAAAGTTAGTGATAAAATCCTGGAAATAATTTTTACTTACTGTAATTAATTTTTCTTACAAAGCTCATGCAATAATAAGCAAAAAGATTTCAAAATTTTTTGCAAGGAAAAAAATTACTAAAAATGAATTGCTTTTAACCCATTGCACGCCGCAATTAGAAGGAGTTGATATTTTTACATGAAGTTTCACACGACTGTTACATATGGTCCCATTAAGAAAATTCAAAGATTTCACATTTTCCGACTTGCTGTTTCTGGCCATTAGCAATAAACATACCCTTCATCATCTGAGTGCAAATTCTTAAATTTTAACTTTTCTCTCTTTTTTTTGCAATTCAATGGCTTATGAAAATAAGTAATTTTTTTCTGTTTGTCTTATTTGAATTTCAAAAGACTTCGGAAAATTTGGTTTTTCCGCAAATTCTCTGAAAATTCGGAAAAGCATTGTAAATTCAAACTTCTACTTAGACTTGTTTTCTAAATATATCTGCTAGTAACTGTAGCAACCGGATTGTGAAAATCTCTATTTTACTACATTTATGAGCATGAAAAGTTACTGGTTCAAAAATCAGTCATTTGGAGTGAAATGGGTTAGCAAAAACATTAGTATGAAAATTTTCTCGGTTAAAGAAACTTGGGCAATAACGTACAGTCTAATGTGTATGATTACCCTTGTATGTATGTAGCTTAAGTGAAAAATTTTTATGAAGTTTCTTATTGAATATTAACACAGATACATACACACACACACACACACACACACACATAAACATGCATGAACGCACGTTCTCACATTTTTTAAAATATGTTTCCTTTTTCTTTCGGTGTGCCAGGATATGAAAAAAGTCTACTTACTTACACTGAGGCATGTGGGTCAGTCACGTTGCTGCCCTTCAAATGTTTCAACAATTTATCAACATTTATTGACATGGAGGTTCAGTTATTTCTCTCAATTTTTTTGTAAGAAAAAATACATTTTTTTCGAGTTCATTTTTCAATTGAGTTTAAGCGCACGTTTCGATGTATTTTTTTTTTTTGTAGTTGCCCTGAGAAAAATTGTTTTGTTTAACAAATTGCCTCGAACGGATGGATGGATATGCAGATTAAAAATTCTAAATTGGGTTTTATGTTACAACAAAAAAGAATGGATTTTTCAATATTTCAAACAAGAGTTTATTTTTAGAAATTTTTTTCTTCACAATTCATGACGCTTACTTTCTGAAGACCAATTAAGAAACAATTTTAATTGAATTTTTTTGATTCAAAAAAAAGAAGAGATTTCAAGCTCATATTGACTTAGGCTTAAGACATAAAATGTATTTTGAAATTGTTTTTAAAATTAAATTGTTTGTCAAAGCCAAGTTTATGAGTATGGTAAATAAAATGTTTCTCAAGAGCTCTCACGTAATTGTGATTAATTCCAATTAGAGTGTTTCGTTGAATAGCAACTTAAAGTACCACAATGTTTTTGTAAATTTTTTTACAACAAAATATAAAAAAGACATATGCAAATGTATAAAACCAAAAGGAAGAGAGAGCATTTCGAAAAAAATCTTGCTTAAATATTGTTATATTGTCTTAATACTTAGCGCTATGATGCGTCCAAAAAACAGTATTGAGTCGCTTTGATGATAAAAGTGGATTTCATATGAAATCTCTCATATATTTTCTGTTGCTCACTTAAACACTGCCGCAATTGCTATTAGGAAAAGCAATGATACAAGCAGACACCTTAGCGTGAAATAGAATACAAGGAATAGATGGATGAATGGGATTAAAGACTTTTACAGCGTATATAGCATTTCAGGCGACCCATATTTCCCAGATTTGATTAAAAAAATTTTTACGAAGTTATGCGCATTTTAAGTTTTGGTGTTGAAAATTGAAAAACCGATGAAAGTTTTTTCAAAAAAGGCATTTCCATCCAAATAAAAACAATTAATTTTTGTCTTTTGATTCTAAGAGAATCTTCTGCTCTCCTGTTCAGTCAGAATCTTTGAAAAATGTTTAACATGGTTGAAAATTGGCGGAGCTACAGCGTTTTTTATGAAAATACAAAAAAAAATAAAGCTAATTTTCACAAAAACCCTTTTTTTCGCTTAAAATGTTATTGTGCATTTGTAGTAATATGAGAAAAAATTACTTGAGTTTAATGTGAGCTTAAGGAGATTTGAAGTCTGGAGAATTTTTTTTTTTTCAAAATTAAAATTTTTGTTTCAACATTGCCAAGCCATCTGTGGTACTATTTTCAGCTCTTTTTAAAAAATCTTGGTAAAAGATAAAATTAATATAATCAAACAAGCCAACGCCATAAGGTTGCTGCATCATTCGAACCCATTGGCTCGTAATTTACCAAACATAGAGGATCGCTCCAGATTAAAAATAAATTATCGTCCTTCTATGCAAGTCACTTGCACCGAACCAAACTAAACAGCTCAAACGATTTAACCCCCCTTCCCCCCCCCCCCCCCCCCCCCGAGGCACTATACGTAATCATCGAGAATCATATGAGGACTTTTTACCGGGACCTAGCTCGTCTTAGGCACAGTCCTCCAATTCAAACTGATCTCGGCAACTCTGATCGCCAGCTCCGCTTCCGATGAGGGCGTGAGACTGGGAACTGGCTTGTCTCGGCCACTTTCCGATGAATTGGAGAGTGTAGCAGGAAGAGAGTTGTAACAGCGATCTCTTCGGTATTCTTTGGGTGCTAGACCGGAAGCTAGCTCAACGAAGTGATTAACCGGGACCAAGGTCGCTTCGGCAACCATGAAAACATAAATTTCTTGGTAGTCGAAACCTATATTCGGGTAGACTGGGACCTAGCTCGTCTCAGCTACCAAGCCAAGACCGCGACCTTGCTCGTGTCAGCTGGCGCCCCTGCTACAACGAGATATTTGCTCTTGTGCACAAGCTGCACCTACTAAACAAGAAGTAAAAGTCCCTGCTAAATTTATGTTTCTGGAGACAAGTTCATTATTAAATTATGTAATCATTATTCACAATAATAATCTATAATAATGTTACTTAGTATAAGATTTTAAAACTTATTGTTAGTCTCTTAAGAGAAGATTCAATAAAAAGAAATGAAGTTAAAAAAAAAACTTCGTAAAAAATGTTTTTAAATCAAATCTGGGGAATACGTGTCCCTCTCTATCCTCTGAAAAATAACAGATTTAATCAGCAATCAATTCCGCAATTTGAGGTCAGTCCGAATGCATGATTTGAAATAGATTTGGTCTATATATAAATACTTTGCCAAAAGAAAAAAAAATTATTTAAAAAAAAGTATCGGTTATTTATTCTACCCTTGAAGTTTTCAGATAGTCTGGCTATGTATCGAAAGCCTTACCTTAGTTTTTGGAGTTGTTTCACCCCCCTCCTATCCTCACAAGCCACTTGAGGAATTTCTCTGTAGTACAAGCCATTATAATATTATTTGGAGTTCCAGTCAAGATGTGCTAATTATAGTCCAGTGATAGTTTTGGTAATTTTTTACGTAAAAAGTAAACTTGTAACTTAAAATTTAATTTGCTACGAACATATTGTATTCAACATAATTGCGACGTTGCAGTAAAGGTTACACTTCTTTTTACTTATTGATATTACTTCCAGCCAAAGTTTCATTAAGATAAAAGATCTATAAAGTTATATTTAATTTTAGAAAATAGCAGAACAAATTCTAACAAAAAGTTTTAATTAAATCAAGATATTTTCAGTTTCTATTAATTATTTTTACCTTAGCTTCTGTGCGAGTCCTAAGCAAAAAACCAACAACAGAAACGAATAACTTAGGGAATGCACTAATTTTGCTGAGGCGCTGCCCTGAAATGTGAATTGAAACAAATTAAATTCATGTCACTTTTCTCTTCACACTCCTGCTTAAGCGCCTAATAGTTGGCAACAATTTTTTCTTCTTCTGCCATGTTTCACTTTTTTATTTGACACTAATGTAACATAGATGCGCGAGTACTTTTCATGAAATTCACAATCATATGCGCTCTCACTCACCCTCACTCTTTCTTTACTTTGCCAAAGTAACCTTCATTTTTATTTTATCGCATTCTCTTTCCACTGCTTACACACTTGCACTCTCCGCGTGTGACGTATAGCGAAACGCATAAGCGAATTTCCGCAGTACTTAATGTAGGCCCTATAGCATTTTCGTAATTTCACATTTAAACGTTGCCGAATTGCTTTAGGAGTGTTAGATCTTAGTGGAAAAGGAAGTAGAAACGTGAAAAAAATAGAAAAAAAAAAAAAAAGCGAGAAATGTGAATATAAGAAATAAGCATCAAAAAGGACGAAACAGTGGAACGCGCGCGCAATAACGCTCATCGCTAATTTCAATGACATTGTTACGTGAATGACATGCTTAGGAAATCTATTAAGGATTACGACAGCAACACGCAAACAGAGACAGTCACGCACAAAGCCAACGACAACGACAACAACAACAACAAAATGTCACACAGTCACATTCCTGATGAAACACAAATGTTGCTTTTAATGACCTTGAGAAGAAGATTCAACAAAAAAAGAAAAATGGAAAAAGGAAAAAAAAAAAAAAATTTGTTGCTTCGAGCACCACAAAACTTAACCGAACCAAACTAAACTAAACCAAACCAAGGCAGTAATGTTAGGCTTCTTTTGCGCCATGCTGTTTGAGTGTTGGCAGCCTTTTTAGTACTGTCTGTCCCACATTTCAATAACCCAGTAGCAACAGTTGCTGATAATTATTGTTAATATATTTACGTTGGTAAAATCTTCAAGATTATTATTAAGTAGAAACTTTATAAAAAAAAATTCTCAAAAATGTGTTTGACTTTTATGTCTACAGTATAAAGACAAACACGAGACATACCACCTCACGGGGGCACATGATTGTCCATTTTTGTATTTTTAAGGCGAAAAATATGATTCGCCTTTAACATTTAGTATAATATATCAGATTATTTGATAATAAAATACAATTAAATAAATTGAAGGTCTATAATTTGTACATAAAGTTTCTAATACACCTTTGAAGTCTCTAGACAACTCTTACACAACTCTTGTTTAAGTCTTAATAAGGTGTCTTTTAAACACCTCAGAAAGATACGTAACCGAGTATCTTATAAGACAACAAAGAAAGATATGTCTTTCACCTCATGCGCCAAATGATCTATATAAGCCCCCAATAAAAAAAATATAATATGCTATCTTTATATATGTCTTTAAAATACTTTTAAAAGTAGTTTTATTTTTACTACTAGTGCTAATACCATAGTTTCCTTACTGGGTACATTGAAAAATGCACGCTGGTCTTTTGCCCTAGCTACACTGCGACGCAATTACCATAGCTAACTTTATGTGGCTGTAAGCTGCTTTACTCGCTTGCTGCTGCTTTTAACTTTGCATACCCTTAGGCGCGTTCGCACGTTGTTTTCTTTTTGGTACTATTTTTCTTTTTGCAGATTTTTGGCAACTTTCTTTGCTTAGATTTGTTATTGTTTTGTAATAATAACAAAAAATGTTCATTGTTTTTATTGTTATATTGGTTGGTTCTTTTTTTGGTGCTGATACCAAATCCTTCAAGTGTTAAGGTTTTTTTATGTAAAATTTGTGAACTTTTTTTATAATGATCTTATGTTATATATCTTGTTAGCTTAGAACGTCTTTTTTGAAAACTATTTACATGTCAACGCATTTCAAGTTTAACCTTAAATTTTTATTTGCTTAGTACTTTCTGGAACTATGTATTAGGTACATTACATTTAAATATATTTTTGACATTTGATCAGCTGAGCTTTTTATGTTTACATAGGTAAGTTTTTTTTTTCAGAGCTGTAGATATTCAACATAACATCAGTATTTTTTTTTTTGGATTTGAAGTTATAAATTATAATTATCACTAAGAACTCTATCAAATATGGATCCGCCTGATGAAAACTTAAATAAGGCTTCTCATAAAAGTCCCTTTAAATAACATGTAATTTGCTCCGGCCTTTGTGGTTTCCACATAAAAAAAAATGGAAAATTCTGCATATTCTATTTGAATTTTTTTTTTTTTTTATTTTATATTCTGCTGTTTTTTTTTGTTTTCTTTAAATCCCCATTGTAGATTCTCGGTAGTCAGTCACTCTCTTGTGTGTGTCAACTCATCAGTAACATCCTGTTTCCAGTGCTACGCTTTCATTTATTTATTTATTTTGCCTAGTAATTCAGAGTTTCCCCAGAGGTATTTTTGACGTTTGTGGTGTTGGCGGTAGTGGGCACGCTGCTGGGAATTTTTTTTGCGCCCGTTCCATTCTGAGCTTATTCGCATTCATACATACTATTTATGGGACATTTCACGCTAACCGAATCACCTTGTATTAATTATAATAGCTTAAATTGTCGATTCACACAAAATGAAATTAGCTCTTTTTTGATACAAATTTAGCGACTACCTTAATTTTCTTGCGTCTCGACTTCATTCAAATCTACTCGTTTTTGCTATAAATTGCATAACAATGTGAATGAGTTGTGAGGGTTGTTCGATTTTTTTCACTGTCAAAAACGCATAAAAAAATCTTTGTAGCGAAATATATATGGAAAAATTACAAGCTTATTTTTCTGCAACCAAAGGCAAACAAAACTAAGTCAGCAAATGTCAAACAGAAAGCTAATCTCAGCTAAATCGAGATAATGCATGTGTGAAAGCAATTTTTTAAAACGCTCTACAAAATCGAGATAGATGAATACGCTAATTTTTAGGCAGAGAGGTGTTCCGGTTGACGTGAAATATCCCACATATATGTATGTATATCTGTTTGTGTATGTTCATAATATCCTGTCATATTTACATTTATTTGGCATCATTGTCATCATTCATAAAGGATTTCATGCTATTTTTTTGCTTTGGCACTTTGACGATGCAAATGTGTCTAATAGGGGTAGTAGGGTAAGAAGTTAAGAGCCAACCGGATTTAGGCTCAATTTAAGTAAAGCATTACAAAAATATGCAGAGTACGAGCTTATTGTGTTTCGCCTGCAGTGGATTAAAGTTCATATATAAAAACAAGCGTAATGGAAAGTAAGCAAATGAAATGAAAATTTACATATAATATCACCATAAAATAGATTTTTTTTGTTCTCTAAATTTATGTTTTCTTGCAGCCTCAGGATAAAAAAATAAACTTCAAAAATTGTGATTACATAAAAATAGTACGAGGAATTGTACTAGCGCAGTCGTTTTTGAACTTCAAACATTAAAATAAATTAGTTTTTCAAGAGATCAAAAACTATTTTTTTCACATTTTTATTTTTTGTTTTCTTTTTAATTAATTGAACAAATATAGGTACTAAAATACAATTTTTTATTTTTACAAATTCCATACGATTCGACAAAAAATATATGTTATCGTATTATGGGAACTATTTTTAAAAAAAAACTACTTTCTGACCCGATCTTTTTTAATAAATTAATTCTAATTTACATGACATATTTTCAAATGAATATTCTGGAGTTCATAAAACAAAATCTATTCTGAAATAAATTGGCTGAAAGACTAACGCCTTGAACTAGTGTTATATTCAAGGCTTTCATCGACTTTTTAGATACATTTCGATAATTTCGACTTTAACAACATTTATCGATATATATCAACTTTTCCACATTTTTGAATTTTTTGAACATTATTTGATATTTTCAACTCATTTAACATTATTCGAACTTTTTAATTTTTGCTTTACTAAAGTAACTGAAATTCATACAGCACACCGCTAAAGGTGCCAATCCATCTTTCCAATCTGAAAAATGAGCTACTTTTCACAATTTATTATGCACCGCTGACTGTACACTAAGTGGATCATTTTACATGGCAGACAACTTTTAGAATCTGGATCTTAGAATTGTCTCTATTGACACTGGATTTATTTTAATTAACCTAGAAAGCGTTACAAATATCCTTTTTGGTTGAGAAAAAAGACCCACAGTGAACTCTCTACTGGACTGCCATTATCACACTACGCCTTGGAGTCTGAAGGAGAACTACTGTGTAAAATTTAAAACAAAAGTTCCCAACATTAAGTGTATTTTTTATACCTCTAAGAAACTCTAACAAAAAAGGGTTTTCCATAAATTTTGAAAATCTTGTTTATGAAATTAAATAGCTGTTTTAAATCTTAGGCGAAAATTCATTTACATTGACAGTGCCAAAATTTACTTTGTATCAAATATCAAGCCTTTTGTAATTTCACATAATGTACATCATATAACACTAATCTACTTTTACATCCAAATGACAAATGCGGCCACATTATCACCATATATCTGATGTTAACGGTTACCCGCTAATTATGACCAAATGCCGCTAACAACTTCCTGCAACTTTATGCTGCGCTGACGCTAACACAAAAGACGATGATGATGTGCAACTGTAGGTTGATTTTAATTAAGATACCTGTCCATACCCGTCGATGAAACGCCAATGACAAAATGGCATCTAATCAAAACGTATACAGGGTAAACAAATTAGGTAGGCCAGTTGGTTAATTGTATTTGTGTTTCAAGTTGAGTAGGTCAGTCGTGTATGCGAGTTTAAGTCCCGATTTGTCACCAGAGCTAAGTAGGAAATTCACTTTTAAGAATCTGGTATTTGGAGTCAACTTTTAAATTTCATAACCAATCAGGAATAATATTTGAATTAAAAAAATTTTACTTTGATATCGAGGAATTGGAATTAGGATTCGTCTTTTTTAATTCCATGGCGAAATAAATAGATTATTTTCCAGACATTAAAATTTTAGATTTAAGAAATAATATTTTTTTTTTGTCAAACAATTATAAATCGGAAATGACTGTCTTATGCCATGGTAAAAAGGATTGATTTAAATTCACAGCAATTGGAATGAAAGTCAAAAAGTAATCGCTCCTACCCAGCACTAGTAGTGACATGTTTCGACACCAGCATACTGGGTGCTGTACACGCTTTGTTTGCATTATCAGAAGTGCTAATGGCAGCATACACATCGATGTTGCATTAGAGTGGCGATTAAATGAAAGTCACTATATTCAGCAAAACCACGGAGGTTTGGTGTGGAATTGTCTATAAAACTTATAAGATTTCACTAACTAATGGCTTGACTTTATTTCGAAAACGATTGAAGCGGTTTTGATGAAACTTAAGGAGTTGGTACATATGAGAACAAATTTAAGATTTGGCTAGATTAGAGATAAAGTTGGTGAAATAAAAAAAATAGAGCAACTGAAAATTTTGCTACAATATTGCACAAAAACGATCCTAATAAATTCTTGGGGGGGCGTGGTACCTCTCATTAAAAATTAAATGCTTTTCCTCAGGGTTCAAAATATTTCAATACCATTTCATAAAAGTTCGCGTAGAACCACCTACTTTTAAAAATAAAGTTACATTCGGCACCTACCGCCTTTCTCAATATTTCCAAACAAATAAAATCAAGCAACTATGAATGTCAGTTGAAAAAGAAATGGAACTGTTTTACTTCCACCTATTTACATAATGATTAAGTCACTATTCTTTCAATTTCATTAGATGGCGTGGCACCGCCAACAACATGTACTACTTTATAATAAGGAAACTTGTAAAGCAATCAATATATTTTAATTTCATCTGAGCCAGACACCTTAAATTACTCTTAAAAAAAGTTTCATCTAGGGAATATTTTCATATTATGTAGCCACCCAACGTACACCTTACTGCTGCATAGCAAAAGGACAAACGCCCTTATTAACCGCAATGAATGGCAAACTTCAGTTGCCCTTGATTGATAAGTTGAGGAGGCATAAAGATGCAAATGTGGAATGAGATGGTTAATGTAAATATGAGACCTTACACTTTAGCTAACCAGCCGAATTAACTCGTAGCTTACAAATATTATGATGTTTTTGTTGTTTTTGCTTTAACTGTCACTGTTGCAAGCGTAAGCTGGTTGTTTTCAAAATTTAAATGAAGTTAGAGGAGATTAGAAAATGTAAATGTTTGCACATGAATTTGAGTAATGGTGCTGCAAAACATTTAAATTTATGCAACGCAATATGTGTGGCTTAAACTTGTGGTGTAATAATTTTGAAATTAATTAAATTTTTAACATAAATCAAATAAATTCAAATATAAATTAAAGGATTAACAGTTGCAAAATAAACATTTGTGGTTGGCACCATAAGTACAGCATACAGTTTGTCAAGTAATTGTTTGCAAAATGAATTGTGCAATATAATTTTCACTTTCTATTGAATTAAAATAAGAAATGCATATATATTTTTGCAAAAAGGAAAAATTTTATTTAATTCTTTTACTCATTCTTCATTAGAAAACAACAATAAAATTATTTCATAAAAATTTGATTTGATATGCAATCAAAATTTTTTCCATATAATTAGCCTGATACACTTCCCCAAATGAATATGAGACGGAGAAACTACTGCCCAAGTAGAACCTTGTAAAATGCAGGGATTTTACGAAACAAAATTGTTGTTGAAAGAACCTCTTTGTAGCGAAGATGTTGTAAGACGGGACTGGACAATGTGGCGTGGCTCTTCCCATACAACAAAACAATTTCAATTGCTATTCTTGCTAGCTAAGCCAAGTTGTAAAATTTGGTACATGAAACAACACGCTTCACTTTTTTTTTGTGCTAAAATGGTTGTGAAGAGGGGCAGTGCAGAATGTAATTTTTTTTCAAATAGTAGGCGGTACCAAGCATCTAACAGGGAAATATATTTCCACGGCTAAATCAAGGGACCGATTTTGATGAAATTTGGTTTTGAAATAGATTGAACCCTTAAGAATGGTATTATAAACTTTACGTCCTTATGTGGGTGTGATGCTACCCCTAAACGAATGGCAGAGCCGCTACGACGATTTTAATGATTTGTTTTTTTTTTTTTGTATGATACAGATTGAACCTTGCGGAAAAGTATTTGTTTTAAAACGAGCAGTGGCACGCTCCAAACAGGGCAATATGTTATCACAGTTAAACTAATGGACCGATTTTGATTAATTTTGTTATGCTGAAACCTGAGGAAAGGTATTTGTTTTTAAGAGGAGGTGACACGCTACTAACAGGTCATCACGTTTTTACTGCTAAGATAATTGACCGATTTTCATGAAATTTGGTATGGAGGAGTCTCGAAGAATTAGGCAACATGATATCATGGAGCGTATTCAAGTAAAATAGTACTGAGCTGGCTTGTATTGTCAATAAAATA
Organism: Tricholauxania praeusta; assembly: GCA_949775025.1. Classification (NCBI taxonomy): domain Eukaryota; kingdom Metazoa; phylum Arthropoda; class Insecta; order Diptera; family Lauxaniidae; genus Tricholauxania; species Tricholauxania praeusta. The sequence continues at coordinate 34,030,440 of OX459031.1, read as the reverse complement.
GTAGAATTTTAACCAACGGACGAACTCAAGTATTAATTAGTATGTGATACTTCCGTAGAAATATCAGCGATTGATGCAACAAAAGTCGATAAATGGTTCGAAACAGTAGTGTTATCAAGAGGTTATGTTCAAAATTTATGTTAAGTCTTTCCAACCGTTCAGCGGTGAGTGACTGTAGCGTTTTGAAATCGCTGGGGCAAATCTGGACAAAACGCTCACCGCCGAGCGGCAGACCTCCACTGGGACAATTCGGATTTCGAGAACGAGACTCGAACTCTACAAAAATACACGTTTCATCCGTTTCGGAGTTCCAATGCATTTTTGTCGCCGTCTCGCTAACTATATTAAATGTTGAACTTTAATTTTCTGTGTATCAATATGCTTGCGAATTCGCATTAAAAATTTAATATTTTAGATACAAAATTCCGTTGCATCTTTTTAGGCGTATTAAAGTGCGACATTTTTTGGATGGCTTTGGAAAGTAATGACGAGCTTCGTGATTTGTGAGAACTTAAAATTTCTAAATGGGAATTTGCTGAATTGCTTAAATACACACACATAGCGCATTTAACTATGTTAACGACACTTAAAATAATAGAGTTGCTAAAAGGATAATTTTATTTCGAAATTATCCATCTATGTTATTGTTTATTAATAAACTTTTTGTTTCTGCCCCCAGCATTGCAGCCAATTGCTTCACTATGTGCTAAACATTACATGATCATTAGCTTTATTCCTGGAACAAAATTTAAATCAATTGTTTCCCAAAGGTGCTGAAAACCAACTCGTGGTAACAATTTTATTAAATAAACAAGGACATAGTATAGTACAATACAAATCAGTTTAAACTCACCCATAACATTGCATTGTTTCTCTGGCAACGATGTCGTTGTTGTCATCGTCGTCAACGTCCTTGCAAACTCCGGCGGCAGCGGAGGCGTTATCGTCGTTGATGACGTTGAGTTTTGATTATTTGTGCCAACATCATCGGCTGCAATGAAAGCCACTGATGATAATGATGACGATGCAGCTATTGTAGTTGCATTGTTACTCTGCATGTTGCCACTGCCACCTACAGCCGCTGTTGCTGTCGTTGAAGAACTTGCCAACAAGGTTTTGCTTCCATTGGATATAAAATCAGTTGCTGGAAAAACTGACTCTGATTGCAATTGTTGTTGCTGACGTTGCTGTTGCTGTTGCTGTTGCTGTTGCTGCTGTTGTGGTGATGGCTCTTGACCCGCTGTCAGCAGTATATCAATATTTACGACGCTACCATTGAATTCGCTACTGAAATCATTGTAGGAGCTATGAAAATAAGCGGCAGCTGCAGCAGCAGCAGACTTTGAGTACTCATTGCTGTTATTGCTGTTGTTTTCAGCTGCAGTTGTTTTTATTTTTGCTGCTGCCACATAGGGATTGATGTTGTCAGGCGTTGCTAAATCGTCATTTTTTGTTGAATCAAAATTTGTTTCGGCATATGAGTTGCGGCTGTTATTGCTTTTGTTGTTGCTATTACTCTCGGTAGAACTAAGCCAACGATGAAAATCATCATCATCACCATGTACGTCATCAACATCATCATCGTCATTCTCACCATCATAACCACCAACAGCAATGTGTGCATTTTCGCTGTCATGTTTGTTCTTGTTATTCCTATTGTTGTTGGTGTTAGTGTTCATATCCTGCAGCGATTCATCATTTAATTTGTTTTCGATATTTAAGCGGTGTTTTTTCACGTTATCCTGAAAATTAAAAGTTGATATGTAAGCGTATGCAGTTTTTGGCTTCAATATCCTATAAAATAATGACACTTTCGAAGAAAGGAAGTACAAAACATTTTAATCAATCATTTTTAATTTAAAATAAATCTAAATTCAAAGAACATACGATATTATAGGATCTAATTTTTGGAGAATTCAACAGCTCTGGAATTTTTTACTATAAGTATGCTTCAAAAATTTATGTTTGAATTATAGCTACGTACTTCAACTTGTTTTTGTTATTTATTAAATATCACAATTCGAAGGAAATTGATAAAGTGGATATTAGTTTTGGCCAGATTTTCAAGATTTTAGGTCAGGGTGCGGCGTAACTTAATATATTAACCAGGGACGTGAACCAGGTGAAAAATTTTGTCGGTTCGAACCGTTTTTGCACTTTTGGATTGGTTCGTCAAAACCGTTTTTGTTTTCTTTGAACCGGGGTTTCGGTTCGGTTCAGCGGTTCGGGAATGAAAAAAAAAAAACTACGCAAATTTGTGTTATTTTTATTCAGTAACAATCCAAAAGAATATAGAAATATATATGAACATATAATTTATGTCCTACGCTATAAGTACTAGAGGTCTGCATAAGTATAATCGTTAACTTACGAAACTGTTACCGAAGTCAATTTTATTGATTTGAATGCGTATACATAGCGTTTGCTTGTGTTACTGTTACCATCATTATAAGTTTCTCTTCTTACTCGTAACCAACTGTACGTAGATGAATGCGTCATGTGTACGGATAATATGCATGTATGCTGCGAGTACAACAAGTTGCGCGATTACTACGCATTTGATATTTTGTACTACGCAGTAATGCACTTTAACATGCGTAAGAATGTTTAGTGAGGATCAGTGAAAATTTAATGTGTGCAGGCGAGTGAGGTCTTTGTTTTCTAAATAAATTTATGTTATATTATAAAAACAGTTTTTGAAAACAAATATGAGCCATGTAAGATTATACATATGTACACAAAGTAAAATATTATATTAAAGTGAACATGTTTTATTTGCTTCTCCTTTATTATAACTTTTGATATTGTTGGCAATGTTGCCACTTTGTTACTTTGTTAATTTATTTATTATTTTTTTTTTTTTAATTTGGTCCAGCATTGGTAAATATTTTTAAAATGTGATAAGTACAGTGAAATTCGACTTTTAAAGTGATTTATAAATTTATTCATAAAGTGTTTCATTGTGAAGCTTGAGCTTTTTGCATATACTTACATATGTATGTATATCAAAAATCTATATAAATCTTTGTTTAATATTTGTTAAGGGCATTCGGGAGATTTTCGAAAAATAAAAAGACATTTTTTTAAATTTTTTTTGAAGCTGCATTTCATCTTAGACCAAATTTTTTTTTACATTATTAAAGTATAACTATTCAAGACTTATCTCTGAAATTTTGGTCCAAAAATATTTATCAATAAGTTAAAAAAGTGCAATGCCATGAACGACCTCAAAATTTGCGGTGAGCAAGATATCTGGAGACTGGACTGGTTCATCCGAAAAAAGAAAATTAACTTTTTTTCGGTTAAGCAAATAGTTAGGGGGCGTTTGATCAACCTTTAAAACCTTTTTTTACTTTTTCACTCATTTTTTGAAACGAAAAAATCAGAAAAACTATGGAAAATAGCATGAAAAACATTGAATCGTTTTTGATAAAAAGTGATGTAATATAAGTACTTTTAAACAAAAAAGATTCCGGGTTTTTTATTCTATTTCCTATAGTTTTTGAGACATTTCGTTACAAAAAGCGTATGTGATTTATTTATGAATTATGTTTATTTATATATTTTGTTATTTCTTTTATATGGACTGAACTAACATTTTTGTTTTATCGTTGTGATTAATAAATTATTCTAAAAAAACTTTGGACTTTGTAAATGTAAATATATGGCAGTAGTTATAGTCATTTTTCTAGCATCATTCTAAAGATAAAACTACCAAAAAGTATTTTAAACACAATGATGGTAAAAAATTTATATAATCCCGGACATTTGTTTTATTTTAGTTTTCAGATAAATAAATAAAAAAGTTGCGCATTTAAATCTTCTGGCAACGCCTTGGTGCATAAATGAATTCTCTCTTCCTCACTTTCATCGAATAAATTAGCGCGTCATTCAGTTCGATTCATTACCTTCAGTTTTGTTGTGCGTACACATACACGAAGCTTATTCAACTTTTTTTACTTTACGCTATGGTACTCAAAGGAAATGTGTACTTGTAATTGGAGGAACAGAAAAGTGAACGAGTACTGAAACGAGTAAATTTTTGGTATCCGTGCAGACCTCTAATAAGTACGTAGTAAAAAATTAGTATTTGAGAAAAAATTTGATTTACAATAATCAGCTGAGTTTGATGAGAAAAATATCTTCTAGCAAGTCCTCGTCAATATTTCCCCGCAGGTCTCCGAGAATAAGTTTTAGGGTGGAAAATGTCATCTCTACCGAAAACTGGGTTGCTGAAACATCATAAATAACTTGAGCTAATTCAGATAATTCTTTGGCAGGGTAGTTATTCCAAAAGTTCAAAACATTAACATTATTTGAAAGCCGCTTTATATTATCAAACGATTTGATTTTATATGTTAATGATTAATTTTTGAACTCTGTCTCATTCTTCCCTATTTCTTTCAAAATTTCATCAATTTCCATATTTAACATAAAAAAAAAATTTGACAAGTGGGGAAAATTTCTCCATTGAAAATTGGTCAGAATGAACCCTCGAACCGTTATAAAAAGAGGTTCGGTTTTCGGTTCAGATCAATCATTTGTCGAAAATTTCAGTTCGGTTAATGGTTCAGTTAATTATTAAAAAAAGCGGTTTAATTTTTTAAACTTTTTTAATTTTTGAGATCAGTGAACTTTATCACATACAAGTCTTATAAATGCGTTCAGGTCACCGAGTTTTTCTTGAATTATGTTAATTGGTGTTATGTCTGAAACTGATTTTCAATCATTCTACATCAACTGGTGCGAAGGTTTTGTTTTTCGGATATATGGCTCTTAGTCTATTTTACAATTATTTATTACGATTCTTCGGTATGGAGTTAAAATTAATTCAACTTCTTGATAAATGATATATCAAATTGAAGTACTCATCAGGCAGAGTACCCGAAAATTATCAGCTTTGAGATCGGTTAACCAAAAGCTGAGATATAAACGTGGAAAGATCTTTTATTTTTTAAATTTTTCAAGCAATGCACTGATTAACTAACAAAACCTTGCCAGAGAGTAGTAGATGCGTTTCTCGTCGCTATGGTAAGGCTTTGGTTGCTAATACAGTCCTACAAATTCGATTTTTTTTTCCGTTTTTGAATTGAGTGCTGATTTATTGGGTTTTGGGATACCCTGAAACCGAATCCGGGTTATCACGTAAGGTTGTTGAGATATTTTAACATAGAAGTGCAGAAAACACTGTTATTTTAGATGTTAGAGGTTATGTAGCACGGTTTTTTTTTTTTCAACAAATATGTATGGGATCTGAAAGTACAAGTCTTTTTATTTTACATGCCATTGAGTTTACTCATTTAGTTTACATGTTTTTAAATCCACAAAGCACGTAGTCTAACGTTACCGTATCATTTAGCTCCATCGCACATGAGGGAGCTAAAAAAAGTTTCTTTTTGCCAAGTTAGTGAATAAGTTCTTTTGACTTTTGGATGAAGAATTTGCGGCGACAAGTTTATGTGCTTTTTTTTGTCGATTCCAAGTCCACAGTGGATAAGCCTAAAAAAAATAACGAAACAAGGCTATGAACTCTATCTTATCTGAAGTTTTATCAAAACTTTCACATAGTACTTTTCTTCACTTACCACTTTTGCCTAAGTAAAACTATCAACAGTCATGTGAGCTAAGCAAACGTTCATTCAGTCGTTTCATTCCACTAAGATGGCAGATTAGAAATTAAGATTGAAATAATTTCTATTATATATAGGTAAGGCTAAGATTTACATTAAAATTAAGAATTCCCACTGCTGTCAACTCCCTATAGTGGCAACGTAACACATTTTGCCACCCTACCCTCCTAACTATCGCCCGCAAAATAAACGCAAATCGTAGAGAGTAAAAGAGTGAAAAGCTGAAATTTGTAAACATTCAGGATATGAATCTCAATCTGCATGACACACTAAAATTAAGCTGCCAAGCAAACAAATGAATCTTTCAACATCATCATCATCATCCTACTCAACATTCTCATCATTTTTGGTCCATGAAGAAGTTTACTTATGTTTACTGCTGCGTTGCGTCTTCTTTGTTTTTGTTCAACCAAAAATAAATAGGGATTTTTTTCTACTCCTTTTGCATTATTTAAATGTGAGCAAAAAGATTAGGAGCATTTTCACAGTTGCCACTTGGGGTGCGGGTCACTTACATAGCTGATTTTAACTAAAGACGAAATGTTTGAATCAGCGATGTAATGTTTGGATGACGATGATAAAAAGTTGGTTGTCATTTGGTACCAATGCATCTTATTGCATCGTAGGGTTAAATAAGTGTCCGGGAAATAGCCTCAGAAAGCAAGTAGCACTTGCAATCTGTTATCTCTATTTAGTTAGTTCTTAATCATCAGTACATAATGCCATCGTTCTGCCGCTTTGTTAGTGGTATACTTGGACAAAACTCATTTTTCAGCTCAAAAGGATATATAAATAGCTGAATTGAGTATTCCACATGAGCCCATTTCAAGTTTCTTGACTTCAAACACATATACTCGATAGACAAATATACACATCTGAAGAAAAAAAAAATAATAGACTTATTTATATGGAAAAATTTCTTTAATATAAGATTTGATTGAGTTATGATGCTACGAGTACACAGTTGGTATGTCCTGACGATATTATATTTAGTATAAGGAAATCGAAATTGTAAAATAATATTAACGTGTAGGGTTAAAAAGGATGCCGGACTTGGACTTAGCGACCCTCTTGATAGAAAGATCGCCAATAAGCGATTACGTTATTTTCCACTAAAGAGTTTCGTTAACCCTGGAATGTTTTACTTCGTCGAATCGACGACGCGCTCTCACTCTTTGTTCATTAACTTTGTTTATACCGTTTGTTTTGTAAGTCCTGCTCAAAATAAGCTTAATATGGATTTTTCTTTTTATTATATTTTTTAATATATGATATTGAAAGACTGTAAGAGTACTAAGTCAAATTTGTTTTCTTATTTTTTGTACTATGAAAAAGTTCCCTTGAAAAAAATAACTAAAAAACGTTCATAAAACTGCTATTGATTTTAAGCCAAAAAAAAAAAATTATTTTTTATTTTTTTGTTTGTTTCTGAATAAATGAGTTAAGTGAAAATGATTTTTGTGAATTTTAAGTTTATCCGTAATAATTTTATTGGAAAAAAAATCGTCGATCCGACGAAGTATAACGTTAACGTATGCAAAATAAGTATAACGTTCCAGGGTTAATAAAGCTTGGGACCCAAGAACCGTTTTCGACCCGCAAATGTGTCCCCGGGCCATGGAACCCGTATTTGACCCATTTTCGAAAAAACAAACGGTTTTCTCCAGAGTCCCGAGCCTTCCTTAGTGATGTCAAAACATATTTTGAGCAATCTTTCGTTTGAAAAAAAAAAAAAAAAAAATTTCTAAAAATGGGGCAAAACATCCTTTCCAAGGTCCGGATTCACCCTAAGTGATGACCAAAATCCATTTTCGACCTTTTCCCATCGATTGGAGAGAGAAAAAATCAGTTTTTCTGTACTACAGTTCAACATAAGTGGCTCAAGCCATTCACAGCTTCATGAATCTGAATCCATGTGAGTGTGAGCTTCACAATCATTCACATTCATGAGTCCATAGATCCTTACAAGCTCAGATTCATGAACAGCATGTTATCTTCTCATTCACTATTAGTGAGTGCAACTCAGATTCATACTCACTATTGCATGCAATGGGCACACTCACGTCTCATATTTTTGGTAGTGGCTCAAAACCCATATGAGCTACTCAGTGACGCTCTCTCATGTGAATACCACTATTGTTAAGTCGAAGGAAACATTTGTTATGATACTCAAGCTAAACGGACAATAGCGCTGCTAGATTATAGTTCAATATGAAAATAATTCCATTTTTAGCCTAAAGCAATTGATTTTGACCCATTTGCTTTATTTACGGATTCTTTAACATTTCCACTTTTAAAATTTTTTGCACTGAATAACTAAAAATTCTCCATTTTCAGAAAATTGATTTCAACATTTGAACTCCATCATACTAGTACGGTTCATATGGTCTCGTTAAATAAAATTGTAACTTTTGAGTATTTAAAATAATTAAAAGTGAAGAAAAAATATCAAATCAAATTTTTTTTACTAAACATTTTAGAATACTTCAAGTGTCTCGGAAGATGAGAACCAACACCTGCTCCCTTTTCATACGAACTGCTTCATATGTTCATATTAAAGGTACGACATCTTGTGAAAGTATCAATGAGGTGAAGCGAGCTGATGACTTTTACCGCCGTATTATGTAAGGCGAAAAAAACTTTACATAAAACGTTAGTTAGGTTAGTCCCTAATACTTTGTATCAATACTAAGCATCGTTAGTTCTTGGCAGCTCAAAATTAATAACCAAATTGAAGAAATGCTTGAACCTATATACAACATGACATTTCTTCTAAGTGCAAAAAATCAAAATGAAAATATTTACACTTGAGGTTTCATAGTTCCAAGACATTTGTGTTACTACACCGAAAAAATACCTAATAAGTTCAAGGAAATTACTTTCAGCATTTTAATTGAAAAATGTAATCCATAAATTTAGAAATGAATAAATTTTTTTGTTTTCAGTGTATTACTTTCACTTTTTTCATGCATATATTTGCTCTAGTTTTGTCCTTCTATCACTTTCACTTTCTTTTTTTTTTAAATTTTTCAACATTCAGAGTTTAGCATCTTGGGAGCAAAAGGTCTTGCAAAAAAAATTACCATAACCACACTACTACAACAGAGAGAGAGAGAGCGAGGAGTGACAGCAATGATATTGTGTAAGAGCGTGTGGCATTCATTAGCAAAGATATTAGGGATTAATTTGGCAGACATAAATTTTTAAGCCACTGTATGTTAGTTAATTGTCGTATCTGTTTTATATCTATGTATGTGTTTTGGTCCAATTATGTGTATTTGTGTAAGTTTGTGAGTGCCTTTAGCACTAACATTTATTTAAATGTACCATTAAAGGATTTCACTACTAATGAAAACAAATACTTTAAGAAAACCTTTTAGTTTTATTTTGTAATTTAATTCCACAGTAAATTATTAGGCGTTCAGAGACATAATAAAATAATATTTAAGGCTTAAGTTATCTAATAGTTGTAGTTAAAACTTATAATTATAAGCTCTATAACAATTTCAGTTTAATTTTTTAGTATAACATACCAACACATTTTAATTCATGTAGTATGAATGGTGGTAAATTTTGCACTTTAGGTAAATTTTGACATACATATGACTGAACTAATGATCTTAATCTCATACTAAATTTTTGCTAGTTTTGCTAGCTATTTTTTATGTAAAAGGATGTGGCCATTCATGATATTACAAATTATTGCAGAGCAAATATAAATTAAGAAAATTACTGAGGCATATTGCCACTAAATTAAATCGAACTAAAGAAATAAATTTATTTGCTGTCCTATATCGAACAATTGTAAATTACTCATATGTCTCAATAAACAAAAGAGGTTACATAAAACGGCTATATAAAAGTGAGATAAGGAAGTAAGTAACAACTTATTTGACAGCAAGATAGCGATTAGAAAGAATTTCTATATGTGTTGTGCTTTAGGTGCAGTTGTTGCTTTTTTTATGTGATGATCCTGTTCAAGCATATCCTTTTAATTTGAACCATTGCACAAATTCCATTGTTTTTTCATATAATAATTATAATTATTTAATGAGTTACACCGTTTTATATACATACATTTATATGGCAGATCTGTCATTAATACGTTCACTTCAAAAAAAGACAAAGTTCTGTGAAGTCGACAGAAAGCGAGGTATATGAATGAATATAATCTCAATAAAATCAAGTAGGGCTGTGCTTATCGGTTTTCTCACAGGTGAATGAATTTTTCCAACTTTTTAAGTATTTTTGAAACTGCATACAGCAATCTCCTTGCGTATGTTTCTCCGAGCGCCGTAGCTTCGGTAAATTAGCTGTACCCATAATAGCCCAAAAACAAGTCGGAAAATATGAACAAATGCCCAAAAATTATTTTGGATTTTAGTGTATTTGGGCAACTCTTCACATTGAAGAATTGCTCAAAAAGAACAGTTATTGTTCAGCGATTATTCATTGGCTGATTGTTCATTATATACAATCGCCCGAAATTATTGCGCGTTTAAGAACTTTTTGGCACAGGGCGATTTGTTTTTGAGCCCGGTAACTTCAGGGAACGATAAATTCACTTAACACCCATCCTACCAACTTTTATTCTTTCGTCAAAACTAAATACACCGCATTTAAAATAGGCCATCCCATTTGCTAAAAAGTAAAAGTTTAAATAAAATGTTTCAGATTTTATTTGAAAAAAAAAATGTTGAGCAATAAATTTGAATTTTAACATATTCTCCTCTCAAAAATTTTATACCATTTAATTTTTTATTTTTCAACAAAATTTCATATTTGCAAGACACAAACCTCTAAAAAGTTTTTACCAAAAATACAAAAACTTATAGCATTTTCATTTATCAAAAAAAACAGCTTTGAACTTATGACGATAATTGAAATAAAACCCCACAAAACTCGAACTAATAACGCTTATGACGACATTAGCAAAGAGAGAAAGTCACATAAAAAAGGTAGCATATTCAAAAGTTCTTAAAATGCATGATTTAAGTAAAAGTTTTAAGCCAGTCATCATAGGAGTGGATTTAAAAAAATTAAAATACTGCTGAGCTACACCCGCCGCACTCGATTAACTACAAAATGCTAAAGTTTTTGCCACAACTCAAAATAAAGGCAACGACAATGAGTAGGTTTTCCAATAATTGTTAGCAACAGTTTCCGTTTCCTTTTTATTTTAAAGAAATGCGTTTGCTACAGAAACAAGAACAATTACAAATAAAAAATATAAAAAGTGCAACTAAAGTGTAACAAAAGCCAAGTTTTAGATAAATGGATAAACCAGAATAAACCAGCTTTCTCTCTCTCTCTTGGTAATAGCAACTCATTCTTCCTTATGCTTGGCCTCATTTGTTGCAAACTTAAAAACTCAGAAAATAAAAAAAAAAAAAGTAAAAGAATTAGGCAGCACAGAAATCTCCGCCTTTGCAAAGCAGTAAAGTTTTATTTTTTCCTAAAAGTATGCTATGCTGGAAAAAACTTTTAAAACTTTTTAAATGCCTTTCTAACTGTGCTAAACTAAGGCGTTGCTCCAAAATTTTACGAATTTCGATTAACAACAAAGTTAAGAGTCTCGTCAATAAATTTGCTGCAGCATTTAGTATAATTGCTGTAAGTGCTGCCACTTCCTCTTGGCTTACATGTAGGCAAATCAATAATCAACACCAATGGAAAATCAAAAACCATGGCACTGACTAGAAAATATAGCACATTTTTGCGAGTTTTAATGTAATTATGTAAAATATTTGGAACTTTTTTGAAATGAGAGACCGGAAAGAAAACCACAGTTACCGAAAAAAGTTCACCACAAAATATAAACTCAAGTAGTTTAGAAGTACGAAAGTTTGAAGCTGTGAAAATTTTTTTTTTTAATTTGCGTTTTAGTCGTTTTACGCTAATCATTTTTTTGTTTTCATACATAAACTTTCTACAAAAATAAAATATTTTATGGAAATATCTTAATCAAGACATAAAACATTTTTTAAGTTCGTCAATGTCTTATTTCTTTTTATTTCTGGAAACATTTCCTCAAAGGAATTATGTACTTCTTCTGCTAACTTCTCTTAAAAGTGGTAGGTAGGCGAAGGAGGTGTTTTTATTTTTTTTTAAAAAATTTGCGTTCCTATATGCCTATATAAAAGAATCGGGTTTGAAGAAAATTCTCCCAAAATTTCAGCTTCATAGATCAAACCTGCGAACGGCGCATCCACTTTGTTTCCTAGTACAATTCATATGAAAAACGAAAAACAGAAAATTTACTAAAACGCAAAAAAAAATCTGTTTTCCGTTGTTTTGCTTTTTCGATTTTCATATGAATTGTACTAGGAAACAAAGTGGATCGCCGGGAACTTACCAATTTTCCAACGCGAAACAAACAGATTTTCAGACGTGATGAACATTTTCGATACATTCTCAAAAACTGTGGCAAAGAGTCAAAAATTGATTAAGTATGTTCTAAAACAGACCTTTGGAGATGGATGGAGGAGTGGGCGAACGAAATGGAACATCTCAAGTTGCAAAAAAAACTATTTATGTCCCTGAAATATTCGCAATAATTTACTATTTATGTCAGTTCGCGGTACTATTTTAACTCATTCCAACCCAAAAAAATGTTTTTATTTTTAAATGCTTAATACTTTGAGAGAAAACAGAAAAACAATGGACATGTGCTCTTTTGCAGTGACCAACTGTGCATTTTCTTTTTTCTTATCCCTTTAATGCACATGTGACCTTTATTTAGACCCTTTATTGGAGACATGACTTTTTGAAGAGCCCCTTAATGGACATTTGCTTTTTTGTTAAAATATTTAATGGACCAGATTCCATCTGTTGAGTACAAATTTTTTTTAAATAAAATACGTGCCCTTTTGAAAATCCACACTCAGTTAAAAGGTTAAAATATTTGCAGGACATGTGCCTTCATGCAGGAAAGCCTTCGCTTTGCTATCACAAAAGGATGACATCTATTGCTTTCTGAAGTGTCTGAGACTTATGTTACTTGAAGTTTAGTACAATGAACACTACTTCATCAAAAAACTCGAAACAACTGACCATGGACGTGTGCCGTTATGTTCCCCCACTCCTTAATTTTGGAAAGTAAAGTAAAAAAAGGTGGATCGAATATTAGATAGCACATGAAAGTTCCCTGCATAGCAGACTCTTTAAACAAAATTTTCAACAATTTTCTGGAAAAGCTTTGTTGCCTCTTACCAAATAAATACAGAATAATGATAAATATAAAAATTAAAAATAAATAAAAATACATAGCACCTAAAGTCAGGAAATAAATGGAATATTTTTTTCATATAACTTATTTAAATTCCGCAAAAAGCGTATTCCGGAGGAGGTAAGAAAAATAACTTTACAACAAAGTAAGCGTTGATCACTAAAATCTTATTCATTTCCTTTTCGAAAATTGTTCAGAGTAAATTTTGGACAACACTTAGTGCATTCCATACTTTAGACAATTTAGAAAATTACCTGCTACATTTATTCACATAAGATACCCACATATGCACACACACATGAGCACTGGCACAACACAAATAGCCCTGCAGCCGGAAACAACTACAACACTACCATAAAAGCAAAATAAATTTCGCTCACACAAGTACACAAACATACTTGAAAACTTGAATAATTCATGAATTCCAGCTCCTTGAGCCGAATTTTCAAGCGTAGATCTTGCAAAAGCGTTGAAACGAAATAACAAGATTTTCTGCTCGAGCTCCTAACCTGTTTAAAATGCTGTCGCTAACGGAATTTTAACAACGCGCATCGAAAATGTTGCCTAACTAAAAGGCGCATAAAAGTAAGTAGGCAGAAAAAGAAATAAAGAAAAAACTTCCCAGGAAAAAAAAACAAGCCCTACAAGAGTGTGCAAAAGTATGTTTGTGTTTGTGTAGAGAGGCAATTTTGAAGCTGTCAGTACGAACAGCGTTAAAATTGAACAAGAAGCGGCAGAAAAAAAACTAAAGCGAAAAAGTTGAAAAGTTTTATTTCGCACCCGGTTTTATTTTTCAGTTACCATTAAGTGACAGATATATGACAAGTGCGCGAAAACGCAACAAATCATAATTTTATACGTTTCAAATGACAATCCGTAAAAGTATGCTACGTTTATTTTTTCTTTGAATTTAATTATGAGTGGCAATCGTTCGTACGCACTCTATTTTTAAGCCCAGTTTTCTCAGGCATAATTTTAGGCGCATTGAAGCCTGCTGAAGTTGAAATAAGTTTTGATTTTTCTTTTGAATTTTTCAATAATATGGTGTGGGGTGAAAAAGGAAATGAAACCAAATAAATTTTGTAACAACAAACTTTAAAGACAATCATTGCCACTTTATTCAGAAGCTCAGTGCAAATATTTAATTTTGCTACAGTTGCCTTCAAGCGTTTCAAAATTGCCATTCGCAGCCCTCATTAAATTGATTCACATTTGTTCGTAAGTTTTGTTTAAAATAACAAAAGCAAAACAAAAGCAACTTGAACTTTACACTTGAGCAACTTCTTTTGACCCCGAAACATTATCGTCGTTATTGTTCATTTACGGCTTCATCGTCCACCTTCGTGAAGAGTGCTTGCTGATGCTGTTCAACCTAGAGCCAAATCCTTTTAACAAATTTCATTAAATCCCTATTCAGATATGCAAATTTTCTACACCTTCTACGATTACAACAACAACAAGAGTAACTTGAAAATATTGAAATTTCTTTCTATGACTTCAACAGGGATTCCAATCCCAAAATGCTGAACTTCCGAAAAACCCGCGAGCGCGTAAAATTAAAATAATAATATTAAGGCGCAACAGTCCATGTCGCTTAGCTATATCTCAACGCCATAACTTTGTGTTCATTTTATACGAACTTTTTACAAAGGTCCAACAAAAAATAATAAGAATTTTTAAAAAAAAATCCAAATGGTGGTTCTGTGAATATTAACTGCGTTTCACTCCCAGCCGCTACTAGTTATCTATAGCTAACAACTTTAATTGTATGACAAAATCGCAAACTTAGCGCATAGCAAGACGCTAAAATGTCAGGGCTACCCAGAAAATTTGTATTTTCTTTACTGTTCATTTTGAAATGAAATGAAGAAGTGCTATTTTGCAGGAAAATAATTATCAGGCGGCAAAAAGAAGCAATTTGATAAAACAAAATTAGAAAAAAATAACAAACGAGTACTTGCGTAAACAGCGAGTAGCACACTTAGCAACTAAGTCGTTTTTTCGCATATAGAAAGCGACTTAGCGAATAAAACGCAGTTATTTTAAAAAGCTGTAAAGAATACTCCGTATTAGATGTCGATTTGCAATGAATTTGATATATTTTGCTAAAGTCATCGATATCAGCCTCAATTGTAGGCATAGAAATAAAAAGTAGCAACTCGAATACTCGCAAAGTAATATATTGTGAAATACGGAAGATTCCTCTCCGGATTCTTTGAATATAAACGTACCATTAAATCATGTCGTTAGCATCACACTTTGGTAAATTATTCCATTTTGTTTGTACAAATTCAAAATACATATCAAAAATCTTGAGCCATGGTCACGCCCAAAATTGTATTTAGAGTCTACAGTAAAAACGTTGAAAGTGCAAAACAACTTAGGTTTGTAAAATTTATTATTTGATTGAAAACTCTTAAAATAGTTCAGAAAAAATTAGGTAGAAAAAAGGCTGTGACCACGATCACCCATTTTGAATCAAAGCATTCATCCGATTCTGAAGCTTGTGACGAAATCATTATTTTCTAGTCATCAGTTAAAAATCTTCAAGAAATTTTAAAAGTGTGGTTAGAAAACCAGTGGCGTAGCGTGAGATTCAGCAGCCTGGAGCGCACGCAAAATTTGCCACTTTTTTTTCCGGTATTTAAGTTAAAAAGGCTGCAAAATTTACAGAAATTTTAGAAAACTTAATATGTTTTATCAAAGGATTTTGAAGCCGAGGTCAGAATTTTTCTGATGGCTACGATTTTTTAAAAAATCTAACCCAAAAGTGCAAAAATTAAAGATTTTTGAGATATTTGAGGTTATGCTACATTGAAAATTTTTTTTTTTTTCGTAAAACTAGTAATGGGGTCAAAGATAACTGCGTGTCCCCTTCAAAACGCATTTGTACTTGTCCGTATATCATTTTCATTTTTGAAAAATTGTATTTTGAAATAAGTAATTCGACTCATTTCTTGATTTCATGAAAAATGAAAGACATTAGGAAGTGAATTGTAACGAAAGTAAAGAATAAAAAATGCTCAGAAAAAAAAGGAAAATTTATAAGCTAAACAAAAGGGTTCAAGGGTACCTTTTTTGTAAACATTTTTTTTTACTTTTTAATTCTATGAATTAAGAAAGTGATTCAAAATTTAACATTGTGCTTAACTAATGTTGCCTATGACTTAAACGACACCAAACAGGATTTTCAAACAAAAAAAAAAAGTGCTTCTAAGTAAATTTCATATTAAAAAAACTTATGAAACTTTCACGGCACCAAAAATTGTATATCTTTCTCAAAATTTTTCCCATGAATTTCTCAGAAAATTCTTATTTTATAAGTAAACAATTTATCATATCACCTTATCTATAGACAGCAAAATAGGTTTCCTAAAAATACAGCCAGAATACTCAGAAAAAAATTTTTCTTACGATATATGAGACATTCAGGCATTTAAGCACTTCAACTAACAAATAGTCGTAGTATTAGCACCCCTAGTCTCCTGTGCTACACGGCATATTGGAAATTTAAAATAAAATCAGCGTAAGTAAAATAAACCCCTTCCCCTAAGTGAACGACTCTTTGACTTTACTGATAACGACGACTTCAAATGCTGTATTGCTGGTGCTGGTGCTGCTGCAGGTGCTCCTTGGCATCGTCTTTAATGTTTGTCACTTAATTAAGGTCAAGTCTTTGGTTTGCTATGCAGCAAGAGCAGCAGCAGAAAGAATTACAAAAACAACAGTATGTTGAAATAGTAACATACTTTTAGATCGCTATTTGTTAAAATTTAATGAAGTGTTTTATTTGTTAAATTTAATGGATAATTAATTTTCAATTAAAATTCCTTTTGTTTCCTGTGTTTTCTGTATCGTCTTTATTTCGATGAATAAAACTAAATGTAGCCAAACACAAACATACCTACACTCATACCCACCACATAGTTCTGTTTCTGTAAGTAGTTAGTGTAGGACTTTGTGCGTTACAGCCGAAGGCTATGCTCAATAAAATGACAATATTTTGATTTTGATTACTTAATTTCTTTTTACAACTTTTTGCATAGTTTACTGTTTTAATTACAGTCTTAATTTTGATTTCAAAAACTGTGGTTGGAAGCTTAAGCCCATGTAGTTTTCTGTAAGAGAGGGCAATTGGAAAAATTTTCAACAAACAGAAAAATTACTTTTTGGGATTTTTACAAAAAATTGTAAGCGTTATTTTAATCGATTAAATTAATTGTTATAAAATCCAATACGGGTGGCTTGCTTTATATAAGCTAGCTCTTAACTAAAATTGAGTGAAAAAGCACCAGTGGGTGTGGCACATCTCGTACAAAAAATAAACTTTACATATTGCGAACTGAGCGAATAATCTTAATAAAATTCGGTGTGATTATGTTAATTACTGAATCAAGATAAGATGGGATTCCACTAGTGGGCGGGCAACTCCCATACACATACAAAATTTTAAACGATATTTAAAGTGAATTATTGCAACATTTTTTCTGTAAGGTATCTCCATACTAAAACTGTCCAAAAAAACAGCGGTTGGATTGGCATCTCTCATAAGCAAAAAGTTTTAAATGTCATACTTAGTATAGCATGAAAGCGTTTAATATTAATATATTTAATATTAAAATTTAGTACGAGGACGATAGTTGCTATAAACTTTTATAATTAATAAAACTCGACTGAATTGTAGCTGTGAGGGTAGTTACATATTTCGTGAACTATACGAACAATGCGGTATGATGATGTCAAAGCTATTATTATTAAATTAAACATGAATATTTAACTTCCTATTAGATATATGGGCATTTCCACAGAAATTGTCATTTTAGCCGTCCATTTTTAAACTTTTTTTTTTTGGAGTGTGCTTTTAAACAATGGCTTTTCTTGAAGTTAAGACTATTTTGAGTTAATATTCAAAATGTAACAATTAAAACCATCGTTATTAAATTTATCTCAAGGAAGACTGTTGTTATAAGCTTTCACAATGTGAGCAATCGTAATGAAAGTCATCATGATTATATTGGTTACAATAAGTTTTCACTAGAACAAAAATATGCCAATCGGAACCAGTAGGTACGGTGCGTTCTACTCAAACCCATAATTTTTTCAAGTCATATCTATTAGCGAAATGAGTTTAGTAATTATAATATTTGTATAAGGACCTTTGATCAAAAATCAGTGGGATACGGTAAGTAGGAGTGGACCTTTTCATGAGTTAGTTTTTTTAATATAAATTTTTATCATACATTTATAGCAAAAACCGAACATTTGACTTGGTAATACATGTATATGGACAGTGGCGTCACTAAGGAGTGAAGAAGGCTCAACGACTCGGGAGGTCAACGGTATTCATTATGAAATTAAAATAATATTGACTTGAAAAGCGGTATTAATCAGAACTGTTAAGTTTTTTTAATTGAAAATTTTTTCCAAGTGAAGGAGCACCAAATTTTCAAGATACGCCAAGAAAAAATAAAGAAATTCAAAACAACACCAATTGAAATAATAAAGACTAGAGAGTTCATGAGCTTTCCGTGGTGTCTATTAAAGCCTTAAGCTTTCTATAGTGCCAAAACAGTTTTTACAGAATTTTTTTAAAATATGAATGCATTTTTAAAATAAGCATTTTTCATATTTAAAAATTTTAGATTTTGAGCCACAATAAATATGTATTAGACCGGGTCGAAATTTAAATTCACCCCGACACCGACTCAAAAGTTAGAAGGACCTTTAAAAACGATATCTGCGTAATTTTTTTTTTTTTCGTTCCGAGAAAAACTACATTTTTTATATGGAAAAATCGAATTTTGGGACGAAATATTATCTTTTTTTTTTGCAAGAACGCAGTCTTTATTTTTTAAGCAATTTTAGGGATCCATTCTGTGAAGAAATAAAAGTTACGAGGAAAACACCCGTTTTTTAGCCAATAAGGATTTTCAGGAGAATCAAAAGTGCTCCATTAGTTTTTCTCGGAACGAAAAAAAAAATTTACGCAGATATTGTTTTTTAGGCTCCTTCTTACTTCAAAGTCGGTGTCTGGCTGACACAGATTCATACAATGCTTCATACAAATTGACCCGGTCTAATGTACATACATGGTTCACAGGAAAAACTATTACAACTTTCTCTAAGTCTTGTGCTAAGGTATAGGTATACAAATTTTGAACGAAATGGGAGAGATCGGTTAGCGTTACATTTTTGAATAACCCAGTATTTAATTTAAAAAAAAAAACTTCAAGAACGTCGGTTACTTTCTTCCATTTGTAACTTTTGTATTCTAAATTCACGAATCCCTAGTCCTTTATATTTTTGCAAGTCTTTAATAAGACTTCTGTATTTAATGAATATACGTTTTAAGAACCACTTTAGCGACATTTGCTAAGCAATTAAACCCATTTGACACTTTTTTTTGAATCTGATGTTTTTTTAGTCTTATTATTGATATTAGTTATTTGCAAAAGCATGCCAAATTTTGTTTTACTTATTATCATTTTCTTAATATAATAAGAGTTTATTCAGTTGGCTGTTGAATACGATCCAACCCATTTAATATGGTCGTTAGAATCTGAAGTTTTTATTATAGTTATGAGTTTTGAGCAATTTACCATCATTTAAAGTTTCAAAATGGATCAAAATGTTTTCTATTTCTTATGAATTAATTATCAAAGCAGTTTGAAAAGTTTCACCAGGGCCATGTTTCATAATAAAGTACAAAGTAACACTATTAGTCTTGTAACTTGTACTTGGTACATTTACGTTTCATAATAAAAAAGTACAAAAGTACAAGTTGTCAAATTGAAAGTACAAAAGAAGTACAAGTGATTCTGTTTCATAAACAGTCGTTAATAATACAAATACTTGAAATGTACAAGTGATTTTTGAATTATTAATACAAATGCCGGTTAACTTGCAACATCGAAATTTAGGGAAACCGCCGATGTTTTATATATATTATATTATCTCTCGTAAGATGTTGGACGATTTAATATTTAGAAGTGATGACGGACCATTGGATGATCATGTGATTTGGCAGACCTTGGCTCGACGAAGAAAAATACATGAAATCAGAAATACCTTTCATTTCGAATATGAGTTTGAGTCTATGCAACGGCTTCGAATGTCGTCGGTCAAACTAGAGACGCAGATCGGACCACTACTTGCAGATCCTGCTGCTAGAAAATGATATGCAGCAAAACTCAAACTTGTAAGTTGAGCGAGTAAATCCTATGTTTGCAGATGTGCAAAAAGAGTGGTCAATGCTGTAAACAACCGTTTATTCCAAATATTCATTTTATTTCATTCATATTATTTCATCGATTTAACTCAAATTATATCAAATTGTTATTTAAGCATTCTTAATCCACGACAAATTTTTCTTCGGTTTTTTTTTTCACTGGAGCAAATCCACCATCTAAAAGTATTAAGGCTGTTAACACAGTGCCAGCAGTAGCAGTCCGTAACTTTGCTGTCAGCATCATTATCATCATCGCCATCATCAACACAAATCACGTGCCTCACGTTGATCGCATCAAATAAATTCCACTGGAAAGCATAAGTTGGCATTGACGCTATTGTGTTGCCAATACGAATTCATTGACGCCAACAACATTAAGCCACCGACAGCACAAAAGTACGACGGTAACAAATCTAAAATCACGATTTTACAATATCCGTTCGAAAGAAGAAGCACACTATAGAACAACAACGAAAAACGAAAGAAAACTTGTTGCAATCCACCAGCCAGCAACTTTGAAATGAATCCAACTTCTAAGGGCAATTCGCACACAATCCTTACAATGCATGCAGAGAGCAAGAAATAAAATGAAATACCCTATTATGAGCTTTCATGGAATCTGCAATGGATACCATCATTATTGGATGCCCAAGTGCAAGTTCATTGCATAAAATCAATGAAGAAAATACCACTTCCGGGCTTATTGACGAGCAGTTGCCGGTTGTTCTCTACTTTTCCAGCATTAAGTTGTTTTTAAAGAACTTTACAAGTACATGCATACAAAATATACAAATATATCTAAATATATATACCCAGACATGTACATATATAACTTATTACAATTAGTTCAAGTCAAGAGCACATTGAGATTCGAAACTTCGTGCTTCAGGTAAATCCATCAAATCGTGATTAAGTGAGCAACTGTGTTATCCCCAAGGACTCGTCTAGTCTGCCATTAAACCTACAGACATTTTCATTATATTTTACATCCTTGCGTTTCGTTCTCGTTACCTCGTCTGGGTAGCAGCTACGAAATTGTTAATAAAAATTTTTTCAATAGCTTTTTGCAACTTTGCACATCGAAATTGAAATTTTCACTTTATTGCAAATGCTATCGTGATTATGTATCCAACACACTCACGCTATTTGGTCAAAGTTCACGTACACCATGATACTCGCTTTTGATTAGCATAATATTTGAGATTTTCACGTGTGTGCTCTGGGTTTCAAACTTTTTTTTTTATTATTTGCTGAAATTTTAATTAGGTTTCGTAAATCACTTTTTGCACAATTAAAGACAATATAAGGAAATTACATCAAAAAATACTTTTATGAAGAGACATGTAAAATAATTGAGTAAGATTCAAAAGAAATTTTAAGCTTTAAGAAATTTTTCTCATGCAAAACTCTTTCACCTTAAAATAAAAGCACAGAAAGTGTAACACTTTAAAATTCATTATGTACATAGTGTACGGTTTGCCATCTGTTTGCAATGAACACAAAAATTGCAATAAAAATAAAGCAATCCTTTAAGCTCAAATAAGGCATGTAAGGACAAGAGTTATTTCATTTTTATAGAGTGAAAAAACTTGAAATAAAATACACATAGATTCCGATTTAATTAAAATTTTTCTTATTTAATATTTTACTTTATGATATTTGCTGTTTGGAAAAAAGTATTCATAGTCCGGGAGGAAGCGTTGTATTTTTTATGGTCTTTCATACAGCTTCATTTTTTTTGTAATTGATAGTTTAAATATGGCTCACCAGAATCGTTGCGGGCATGGTTGTTAGAGGTCGAAAAAAAAACATCAAGTAGAAAATTAAGACCCTTGTTGTAGAGGAGATGAAAACACATCGATTTCATGCCCGAATCTTCGCATAAAAAAACCTAAGCCCGCCTTTCACAATTTAAAAATAACTAATAAACATCGTCATTTTCGAAATAAAATACGTTTATTATTGAAAATTTTAATCTGAAACCCAATTTTTTTTTGTTGAACAAAAGAACTAGTTTTGTGTTTTTGACATTGTTCCAAGATCGGATGTGATAGAAAAATCTAAGTTTCGTATTCGATGTAAGAAACTATAAAGAACACGATAAAAAATTAAGTTATATAAATAAATAAATTATTATAAATATCAAAGTAATATTGCATACTATTCTGACAAAAGCCGTATGTACACTAAAGTACAAAACAATAGCAACAAATTGCAGGAGCCGTAAATAATCGTTATTTACTATAATTAAAGTCAAAAAATCACAAAGAAGGAAAACAGGAAATGCGAGTTTGAGCATACAGATGAATTTGTTCTGACGAGAAGCGTCGACATATGATATGATTTTCAATATTGTGATTTTTATTTTAAAATCAAAAGTAATCGTAATTTTAGATTTAAATATTTTCCGATCAAAAGAAATCGTTATTTTGGATTTCTATTATTTTCGATCAAAAGTAATCGTTATTTTGGATTTTTATTTTTTTCGATCAATGATAATCGTATCCAAAGTACTCAAAAAATCAAAGATTAGCAAAAGCAAAAAACCATTGAAAAGTATTGGCCTGTGATAGAAAAACAATAAAAATTCAAAATGTCAGATATTTAGATAAAAAAAAGTCAAAATAACAATAACTTTTAATCGAAAAAAATAAAATTTCAAAATAACGATTATTTTTGGTCGAAAAAAAAAAATAGAAATTCAAAATAACGATTATTTTTGATCGAAAAAAATAGAAATCCAAGATAACGACTATTTTTTATTGAAACAAATAGAAATCCAAAATAACGAATATTTTTGATCCAAAAGAATAGAAATCTAGAATAACGATTACATATGATCGAAAAAAAATAGAAATCTAATATAACGATTTCTTTTGATGGAAAAGCATAGAAATCGAAAATAACGATTAATTCGGATCGAAAAAAAAATATAAATCCATTTTAACGACTACACTGTGATTTCTATCATAAAATTCATAATCGTTACGGTCACTGACAAATTGCTTCTGAAACTTTTTATTACTTGGTCCTCAATGAATCTAATACATAATGCATAAATATTTCTATATTTAGTGAGAACCAGAAATAGTTTATACTAGCACAACAACAAACTATTATATATGAAAAAATGTCAAAAATCAAAAGCAGCAACAATTTTGCACTCAATGTTATTCAAAAATAAATTATTTAGCGCGTTAAGTCAACCAGTTTCCAGTGGCATTAGTCAAACGAAGTTTGATATTAGTGCTATAAGGAGCCAATATCTGATGACACGGTCAAATATAACTGATTCTTTCGAATTAAGGAATATACAGGAGTTTTTGAACAGCGAACTGCAGAGCGATATTGCAATAACACATGATATTAATCGATAAATAGTTTTTCGCCTCATAAAAAAATGTAAAATCTATGACACAAAAACTTTGCATATGGGAGAACAACCTCGAAAAACTTTTGGTAGAGATGACAGACAAATTTGCACGTTTGCATAAAAAAAAAAATCGGTACGCATAATCTAAAGAAATCGTAAAAGAGTTCAACTTGAATATACTACACCGGCATTAAGCTGAAAACTTGCTAAGAGAATACAGACCAGCCAACAGAAATGTTTTTGCATTATTAGATTCATTGAAGAGCAAGTAAAAGAAACATTTACGGAAGTTCAAAGTTTCATAGGCCATTTTTTACTGTTATTTTGCACACTATTGTTACCTCGAAAATATATATTTTTTATCTTCTAGGCTCATATAAAATTCAATGCACAATCAAAATATGAAGATATGAGAAGACACATTTTCTTTTTTGAAACACCCCATTGTCAGTTTTTTTATTTATAAACAAATTTTATGAATTTTTTCGTTAAATTTTTTTTTATTTTAAATATGTTGATCATCCATTTTTAGCGACTTTCTGTTGCTACTAGTTAAACATTTCCAACTTAAAATTTGGCTTTGTACAAGTTAAAAAGATATGGATAAACTTCTCTGAGGCCGTGTTAGTATTGGTTGAAATTTTCGTAATGTTCTATCTGGCTTAGCACCAATAATTCACGACCCATTTTGAAACGAACATCCAACGTTCAAGTGAACTCAATTCATACACGCGTTCACTTCGAAGTACAAAATTTAAGGTAACATAAATATAAATAGACATAAAATAATAATTCAGTAAGAGGAAAGTACTTAATGGCAATACAGAAAATATTCATGAAATGCAATCCAATAACATAAATGCCAAGGATTCCTTCAGCAGTCACATTGAATTTTTGTGAAGGCACTTTTTTCTTGAATGTTCGCAAATATGAAGCAAATCATCAAATGCAGCATGCAGTCACGCTGATGTAGTAGGTAATGCTTTCAAGTTTCTGGAAAATAAGAATGTAAGCCAGATGTATTGATAACACAAGTGGGTCGAAAAAACGTAAGAGAGGAAAAATTTACTGAATTTATTATTAATTTTGTGTAGCAATTTGAAGAATTTTTGCGATTTATTAAAAAGCTTACCGCAGCTGGATAGCTGATATGAATTATTATTTTTATTTTTTTAATTTTAACAATCCTTCAAATATTTTGAAATCCTTTTTTTCATCCGTTGAAAATTGCGCAAGGCATTGACTTCTAGAATGAAGAAAACGGGCTGAAGCACTTGTACAAGATATTCAAGCAACTTATGAATATATCATCAAATTGTCCCTTGATGCAAGGATTTCATTTATTTTTCTATTTGCTATTTAAAAGTTTTTTCTCTTACACCTAATCCTTTCTACGCTCTATATGCTACTCATCTTTTTCTACCTATTTCTCATTTTTTCTTTTTTTCTTTATTTTGCACAACTTTTCGCTCTAAAGGATAATTTGCTGCAAAATTTATAGCATTTTTATTGAATATTCCCTCATATATTGAATGTCTGCTTTGATAAAGAAAAGGATACGTCAAATACACACGTACACTAATAACCCATACGCAAGCAAATAAGCACATGAAGAAAAGTACGTATATGTAGATGTACTCGTATATGTATTGGCTTTTCAAAAGTGTGCTCGTACATATACAAACAAAATAAGTTGGCAACCACATTACGTAGTTTGGAAAATGCGGAAAATTGAATAATGCAGTGGTTTCAGTGAGAAGTGATTTTCCTCACTCTACTAAGAACTCAACGTGTGTAGGTGGTTGTATGTGCCCAGCAGGCAAATGAGCAAGGCCTTACTCGGAGAAGGCCTGCTAGCACTGCTGCGATTATATAAGGACTTCTCAAAACTAGATTTTCATGCAAATAAAAATACAATCACAGAAGGCATAATATGCCTTGCCACAACAGATGTGCTATCAGGCCTGATATTAGAAGGCAAAGAAGAAGGCCTCCATTTACTTTAGCGCTTTTCTGTTTCTTTTTTATTTCATGTATTGCAATGTTTTATGATTCGGCATAACTTTTTTGTCATATGCTTTGTACATATACGACATGAAAAGTATACACATGGTTGGAAATTAAGAGAGGTGAGCAGGCTAGTCTTCTGTTGTTTCATGTTATGTTAAGGAGGTAGAGTTTTGAGTATTCTTTGTCAAATTGTAAAGTCAACGCAAGTGAGATGGCGCGGATAAAAAATTAAATTTATTAAAATTAAATTTTTGTCAAGTACTTCTGAGAGTCCTTCTACGGTAAGCGGTCTTAGAAAGCCTGCTTAGGAAGGCCTGTTTTCTGAGGCCATTTCATATAAAAAAGAAAGTACGTTTGAAAGGAGGGTGGAAGGCCTTATACTTACCAAGGAAGGCCTTCTAGAAGCACTGTTAGCTCCTGCCCTTGCCTACTGGGTGTTAATGCGTGCACGTATGTAAGCATAAGTTTAAAAACTATAATGTTAAAAAAAAAATTGTTGGACAGCGTCCACAAGCAACCAATGAAGTCTGACCAACATCAAATTAAAAAGACCTCAACCTCAGCGAGCCAGCGGGTAGTGCGTTGCATAGTTCGACTATCAGTTGAATGAGAAGACAAAAACGGAAAATGAGCAAGAAACGCTCATGTTCATTGAGGAAAACTCTACAGTCTGCGGAAATTGAAAAAGTCTGCGAAACTGCCAATATCGTTACTACTTTGACTGGTATCAATATGAACTTGTCAGGAGGAAACTATCGAGCATCGACATTGACAACAAAGAAAAATTGTAGATATACAAACAAACAAAAAAAACTATGGAAATAATTTGATTACATAAGCAATATCCAAGGGCTAGATGAGTCTGATTTAAATATTACACTGAGAAAACGATTTATGTAAAGTTAGTTAGTTCAAGCCCGAAACTAAATGTTTTAAAGTCAAGTAAAAATATTGTTATTTTAACTGGGTTTCGAATCAAAAGTATCAACGAAAAAACTATCCAGTTTTTTTTTTTCAAATCATGGTCACTGAGTACAAAATATAGCGTTTCTTTTTTTAAAAAAAAAAGTAAATGAAGATCCATAAAAAATTCATTTATAATGCATTTTAAAATATTGGACTTAACTATTCGACTGAACATCTAAGATTTGAAAGGAAAAAATTTTTCGATTTATTTTTCTAAAAATATGATTTTTTTTAGAAAGATAATTACCTGAAACCGAATTTTTAAAAAAGTACAAGACAATTTTTCCTCGTTTAAATTAATCGATTTTTATACAAGACCGGCTATCAATTATTTTAAAACTGTTTTAATTAAGAATATAAATAAGTCATATTGAAGGATGTTAACTGAACTTTGAATTAATTTTTCAAGTTTTCAATGCATCACAAATTACCCCAGTATAAGCATTTAAATAAAATACAATGTATTTTTTTTTAATAAAATAGCCATATCTCGGCTAAAAAAGTCGAAAAAAATTTCGAAAATTCAGCTGAGATGGTGAAATTTTCTTTAAAACGACAAAAAAAAATATTGGTCCCTACCATTGTGAACGCCAGGGAGGGTTTTAAGAAACATTTTTTTCTTATTTTTAATTTCAAAATCAAAAAACTTAACCAAGATATCAAATTTCTTAAAAAAAATTCATAGAATCTTAAAATTTAAGCAATTAACTTTATTAAAAATGAAATACTTTAATATCCTCAAAATTATTTAAATGTCAAACTTTTAAAAATCGGCTCATCCTTGGGCACTCATTTTCGGGGAGTGTTTAAGAATTTTTTTGAAGATAACTGGGAAAAAATAAGCTGTATCTAACAATCTAAAAATTACGGGAAATATACTAATATTGATTAAGATTGTAAAGATTTTAAGTAAAATTTATTTATACATATACTAGTTTAAGCACTAGGCTACGAACAGGCACGTCTTGTTTTTTTTCATAATGAAATTGCTCCCTGAACATCTCATTTTATATTCTCTCGTTAAAAATTACAACCCAGTGGCAAATATGTTATACACAACATCGATGAATAGCTATACTCATTGTAGGCAGTAATGCTCACAACCCCAGCCACAACTGTAAATGCTTTTTACAAAGGGATGTCCGCTTTGTAGATGGTTACATCTCTATATACAATGTGTAGCAAGGGAAAGGCAGATTGCCTTAAAACATCGCTTACCAAGTGCCTGTATAGTTGACCGAGTTGCCTACATCTTCACATACAAAGTATGCAGCCAACAGGAAAGACCCCTTACATCTCCATATACAAATCAGACAGCAAACAGACAGACTGCCTACAACTCCATATACAATGCTGGCAGCCAACAAACAAATAAACAAAATATCACAGTAACAATTTCATTTGTGAAACATACAACACAAAGGCTATAGCTTTTCATATATGAAAATTCAAAGTACTTCATCGATTTGACGCTGGAAATAAAAAAAAACTCAAAGAGAATTTGTTCTTTGAAAATCAGTACAAACGGTACAAGTGGGAAGAAAAAAAAAAAACAATAACAACACAGAACTCAAGAAACAGCATAAGGATCAGCAACGGAACAACAAACGATAATTTTTTTGTGAAGTTTTGCAAAAACTTAACCCAAAAAAAAAAGATATTTAACCTTAAAAAATAAAAAAGGAATATGCAATAACTTTCTTAAGCATAAATGCGTTGTTCTAAAAAAGAAATTATTAAAATTGGTTCATCATATTTCACGCGAAAGCGTTACAAACCATTTAATATGAGTAATTTTATGTAAAAGTATAAACGACTTACGATTATTAAAGCTGTAAGCTTAAAAACTTTGTACTCATTTTCAGATCGCCCAGTGAAGATATTAGATAAAAACCCATAATTTGTTTAGCCATTTTATAGCTAGATAAATAGTACACTGTGCACGGTGGCTCATATCTATGTCTATATCATATTTTGAAAACGTAAAGTTTAAAAACTACACAACCCAATTTAAAATTCTTGCAAGCAATTTGCTCCACTTTAAACGGATGCTGCACACGTTAAATGATTCACAAAAGTAGTTTTTCACACTTTTACTAAGCTACTTCAACTTTGGGTTACTTTCATGCTCTTCTTCTCTTTCTGCTAAGCGTTCATAAAACTTTAATAACATTTTGGAGTACACTACCAAAGTAGCTGTTTATTAATTTTCGCAACCTGCTCCCATTTTTATGCCACTCACAGCGTACTCTTTCCATGAACTTCGACTTAAATTCATAGTAAATTTAGTTTTAAAATTTGTAATTTTTTTCTTAAATTTTTCATTTTGGTAAATCTTTAAAGGACTTATCGTACATAGTGCTGACAATGACAGATTTTTGCAAACACAAAACTAAAATACTTTTTTTGTGTTCAAAACTTAGTGATGTAAAGAAATAAAAAAAAGTTAAATATAATATACATTACTATATAGTTCACTGTAAATTCTGGAAAAAGTGGTATGTTAACTCAAAAAATATCTTTTCAAAAAGTACTTTTTGCTGTTGTTACTTTTCTTTACTTTTTGTTTTGTTTTTTTTTTTTTTTTGAAACTTCCTTTACATGAGTGCTTTTGGCAACCTTTTAAAAATATTTCCACCCCTTTAAACCCTTTTAAGCAAGGCTGTCGTTGTTGTGAGTTACTATAAGTTGTTGAGTATGTTGCCGTGGCAAACTCACAAAAATTTTCACAAATCACTCTGACAATTTTTTTTTATTTTTTTTTTTTTTGTGCAAAAATGTTTGCATTTATTTTTGCTAGGTGCAGGAACTATGAAAATATAAAAAAACAATAACAAAATAAAAGAAAAGAAAGAAAAAATCAACCATTCAACAAAGTTAAGCCGGATGTTAGGGGCTTTTCAACATAAATATTTGCCAGAGTGGTTTCACACTTTTGCACTGAAGCGTTCGCATTGAGAAGCTCAATTTAGTGCTTGTGGTGCAATCTGAGATTTTTTCAATGTGTTGGCGAAAGCAACGCAGGTTGGGAATGTGGAGTGGAGTGTCAACATAAAAAGTAGTGTTAGTGACACTTCCAAGTAGTTTTTCAAATTTGCAGTTTGACATTTGGAATACTTTGATTGCAACAGAAATATTGTGTACGTTTGACGATTTGAAAAAATCGTCAAGGTTTTACTTTACACCAACGATTAAGTTATAGGTTTTATCGATTAATAGAAAGCTTAAAGGTTAAATGGCTTAAGGCATCGATGGGCAAAATATTGGAAGCAGAAGCTACCTTACAACATAAGCCACAAAAATAACAACTATAAAAATCCCGTGCATAGCGCGTATAAAAAAGTCACAACGATGAAAATGAGCACATCAGTGGTGAGTACATGTATTTTTTGCTTTAGTTATTTTTCTTAAGAAAAATTACGTTTTTGTTGTTAAGAGCTAAAATTGATACATTTTTCCTACTTTGCCCACCTATGGTTTAAAGTCAAACGTCGCACATTGACTAACTAGGAAACATACGTTTGCGTCGTCCGTAAGGACACAAATAAAAATTGATACAATATATTCGGAAATTGTCTTAATGTTTAGGCTATCGTTAAACGTCACACAATGTGCTTTAATAATATTTTCGCTTAGTCAGTCTTTAAGCTACTGATTAAAGTTAGACGCCTTCTAGTTATTCATTAAAACTTCCATTATTAAATGCTTCTAAACGTATTGATGATGCAGAAATTCCGTCATTTACATTTTTTCCCGAATCCTTTTCTTCTTACAGTGCTACTTAAATAATTGCGTTTCCGTGATTTATCTGCCGAAACTTGCTCATACATATGATAAAATTATAAAGGTTAATGCAAGTTGTCAAACTTTAGTAATGCAACACTGAGAAAGCAAAGGAAAACTTTCTCAACTATCAATATCATAACCAAACCAATCAAAAAATAAGTATTGTGAAGCAATTTAATCGATTTTAGTTTTACTTGAACTGCTGATTTTGACATCCAGAGAAATTCAAATATTCGATAAAACTTTTGACATTATTGCAGCTCCTTTCAAATTTTCAATTTTGACATGCGTAGATTCCAGAGCAAATGCCATCAGAGAATATTCGTGCGCTTTTTTTTGACATTTAAGCAATTTATTTTTTTTTCGAGTTAGCGCATACATAGTTGGATAGTTTAAGTCTTTGTTTCATAAAGCGAATGAAATGAACAAATGAAATTTTAAGGCTCCAGTCCAATCAAATTGTAAGACATTGTCTGTAAAGTTCTGTCTTAAATTGCGATGTATTTTTTATGCTCGATACTTATCTTAGAGTTGAACTTTAAGACTATTTAAATGTAATAAGCCATAAATTTGAATACGAAATGCATTTAATTTATATTTACTGTTAAGTGTATAAAACAGTTTACTAAAATATCTGATTTTCCACAGATTAGTTATTTAAGAATTGGTCATGCATTTTTTAACGTATTTTTATTTTATTTAAAGCAGCTAAAAACTTTCAGCAAAAATTTATTTCCATTCATTTGTGAATTCTGAATATGTGTGCTCACCTGCACTTGCTATTCTAAAACTAAAATCAAGGAATTTCAATAGTTTTTTAATCGATAATTTTCGTTGCCGATTACTTTTGATTTGATATATATGAGTAACCTATACATTTCTGCATATACTTTAAACGAGTACTACGAAGGGCTACTTACAAATTGAGGACGTTCAGAAAAATTTGAACTTTGCTCTCACTTTTCAATATGTAAATCGAATATCCAGGTCACTAATTACCAGGTTAAATTGTTCCCTATGTTGTCTTTGTCATGTTTGTTTATAAAGTATAAGCCGATTTGTGAAATTTCACATGAATATTGGTTTCTGCAAATGACTGTTAAATTCGATTAAATACGTTATATGCAATTAATGGAATTAGGATATGTACAGTAGAGTATTTTTTCTATTTTTATGTTTTTTTTCTATTTTTATCATAGCTTGAGGAATAAAAATAATTGTCCCAACATTTGAGCTTCCTAGCTCAAACCTGTAAACGGCGCGGACAGAGCTTATGTCCAATTTCGTTAAAATTTAACGAAAAACCGACTTACTAAAACGTAGAAAAAGTCTGCCTGAGGTGCCAAGATATAGCGTTTTTGGTTTTTTAGTTGAATAGGGGACGCCACCCACTATTGTCAAACTACGCCCACATTTTTCGTGATACTGACCTAAGAAAATTTTCAATGAAAAAATGCGCGTTACCACGCTTCCCGTAAGAGAAAAAACTAAAGCTTGTTATGTCTCAGCATCTATTTGATGCAGATGAAAAAAATTTTGTGCACATGTTTCTTATGATTTAAGGAAAGTTCCTAGCATAATACAATTTGGAATAAATAGGCGATGCCACGCTCCCCCATATAAGAGAAAATTTAAATTCAGCATATCTCATCAACTATTAGACGTAGATGAATGAGACATGGTACATATATAAAAGATACAAGCTTAAGTATCTCTCAATAAAAAATGGGAGGTACCACGCCTCCCGAAAGAGAAAAAAACAAAATTTGTTATATCTCAGCATCTATTTGACGCAGATGACTAAAATTTTCTACATATGTTTCTAATGGCCTATGGAAAGTTCTTAGCATAATTTAGTTTGGAACAAATAGGCGAAGCCACGCCCACCCATGTAAGAGAAAATTCAAATTCATCATATCTTATTAGCTATAGAACGCATGTGAATGGAACTTGGTACATATGTATATAAAACCACAAGCTTAAGTAATCTTCAATGAAAAAATAGGCGGTACCACGCCTCCCCAAAAAAGAGAAAAAAATCAAAATTTGTTATATCACAGCACCTATTTGACGCAGATGAATAACATTTTGTGCATATTTTTCGTATGGTTTGTCGGAAGTTCTTAGCATAGTTTAGTTTGAAACAAATAGGCGACGCCACGCCCTCCCTCATAAGAGAAAAATCAAATTCATCACATCTCATCAACTATTAGACGCAGACGACTGGGACTTGGTACACACATACATATATAAAAGATACGGTCTAAAGTAATGATCAATAAAGAAATAGGAGGTATCATGCCTCCAATATGAGAAAATTAAACGCCATTCATTGATTGTGTTGATTCGCTGCGCGCTATTTATTCCATTCCAGTTGTGAAATTGCTCTGTTTGAAGTGAGTTTTTTTCCAAGAAAAGTTTAGAAAACAACAAAAATGTGAAAAGCAAATATTTTGATATTTTTCTTTACGTAGAAGATTCTAAATTTCTATGCAAAGTTAACATTTTGCACTTTGTAAAAATTGTGTTTTCGAATGTATAACGGTTGTTATATGCAACTTTCTGTACTTTGACAATTTACATTTTCTTTTCGTAGTTAGGACAACAAATTGCGGTTATTCATTTTTGAATTCACTTGATTTGCCTGGACCTTCACCATACAATCTACAACTAAAAGTTGTTGCACCAATTATTATGCTTCGCAATATAAACCAACCACGACTTTGTAATGGCACCAGACTTGTGAAAAAACTAATGAACAATGTCATCGAAGCAACTATTTTCAAAGCAAAATACAAAGGCGAATTTGATTTCCCGATTTCCTATGATTCCTACCGATTTTCCATTTGATTTTAAACGTCTTCAATTTCCTGTTCGCCTTGCTTTTGCGATCACCATCAATAAGGCGTATGATCAACCTTTGGAAACCTGCGGTATCAACTTGCAGTATGAAGTTTAATCGCACGGACAGCTTTATGTTGGATGCTCATCAGCATTGCACAACAGATGGAAAAACAACAAATTATTATTTACCGAAAAGCATTACAATAAACTCATTTTAAAGAAGTAGTAAAACAATTTTTTGATTTTTGGAAGAAAAAAAAACATTTTAACTGTTCGGCCAGTCGATAAATTTTTTCTTTAGACAACTAAGAATATTATTTTCGCACGCGTAGTGAACAAGCGAGGGTCCGCTACTACTATAATAAAATCTGTACCGATATTTGACCGACTTTTTTTGTATCCCACGCATATTTCGCATTTAGTTGGGTTACGCATAAACTCACAAATTATTCTCATAATATACAAAATGTATAAATTTTTCAACCATATGAATTAACCGATAACTATTGTAAAGTTTTTTAAAACAAAAGCTCAGATATAACTCATAAGACAATCATATTAATGAACAAACTCAGGAAAATAAAATAAAGTAAAGAACGAGCATCAGCATCATAGCAAAATCGCTACATTATTAATAGAGTTATGTATTTAGCTTGAAGCTTTAAATTAAGTAAAAACCATATTATACAGTAAAGTAGCAGCACTGCCTATGTCTCTTGTCAGTCTGAACTTTCACCTACAAGGAATCAAGCATTTTCAAGCTTAAAATAAGAAAAAATTTAATAAAAATTCATAAAATGCAGATTTTCCCTTTTTTAACCTTAATTGCGAAAATATTTCTTATGTTGCTTGTTAAATAAAATTTTAAGAAATATTTCATTCAATTATTTCAGGACTGTAAACTTTTTTTTAAATTTTTTAATTTTTACGTGAAACTCTTACAGCCACAAATTTTTCAATTAACTAATAAGGAAATAAGGAAAAAAATAAACGAATAAATGGACATAAATAAAAATCATTGCCATAAATAAAACCACAGCAATTTGCAAGATGCTGCAGCAGCAACAAAAACAGCAAAATAATTTCAGATCTTTGGCTGTAAACTGAAAATTTTCGACGCTTTTGGGATATTCGTGCTTATGTCACTTTTTACTTGCTATCACCCATTATTGACCCTCCTCACCCTTCGCACCCCCTAACAAAAATAATTTTATTCATTTCGGTTCATTTCAAATTACTTACAATTGAAAATGACTGCGATATCGACGACGACGACGACATTTCTGATTCGGCATCCGTGTCCATGTTTGCAGTTGCTGTCATTTTGTTGTTGTTGTTGCTGCTGTCACTATACTCATTGTCAGAAAGACTTTTAACGAGATGATTATCAGCGATATTCAGCGTTTGCGCTGTTGCTGTCGTTTCCTGCCACTGTTGTTGTTGGTTTCTCGTTATTGTTGTTGCAGTTGTTGTTGCTGCTGTTGCTGTTAATGCTACTAACGGTGCTGGCATTTTAGGTTTCTTTGTTGGTGGCTCCGGCAGTATGTCGCTGTCAAGTTCTGTCTGTTGTTGTTGTTCGAAATTTACCTCGTCCTCGTTGCGCTCAATACCAGCAACAGCAGCATTTTGTTGTTGCTTGTGATGTGTCTGCTGGTAGTTGTAGGATTTTTCAGTTGGCAGCAGTTTTGCTGTTGTTGTTGTTACATGCTTAATGTTGTCAGTAAACTGCAATTCATGTTGGTGTTGCTGTTGCTGCTGCTGCTGCTCTTGCTGCCTTTTCAAATGTTGCTGATGATGTTGATGCTGATGATGTTGATGCTCTTCCGTTTTGTAGTCGTAGTAAAGCACCGATGGTAAATTCTCAGGGAAGTTAAGAATTTTGTTGTTCGATGTATGATGCTGCTGCTGTTCGTGGTGTTGTTGTTTTTGTTGTTGATGGTATTGGTGCTGTTGTTGCTGCTGTCGTAAGTGTTGCTCATATTCGTATTGCTGTCGTTGTTGATGGTATTTGGTTTTTTGTTTGCTATTTACATATTGTTTTTGTTGTTCTTGCTGTCTTTTTATATGTTGCTGCTGCTGTTGCTCTTGTTTTTGTTTCTGTCGCTTAATGTGCCATTCCTCATCTTCTTCTATTTGTTGTCGCTGTGGTTGTTGCAGTCGTTCAGTTTGCTGCTCCGCCGACTCCTCTTCTGTTGGTCTTTTTGTTGTTTTTAGTGTTGTCACTCGAAATCGCTTTGATTTTCCTGACTTCGTTGTCACTTGTTTGGGATTTGCATGCATTTCCGATTTGAATTTTTTTCGTGGGATGCCTGTGAATGTAAAACGGAAATGCAAAAATGAAAATTACAATTTAAAGAGAAAAAAACTAAAAGGATTTTGGTGTACTAAATTTAAGGCAAAGTTTCAGCTGGAAAAGTTTACTTCACAGAGCATTTTTTTAAGTCAGGGTAAGTAGAGTGTTTAAAGCTATTGGTCAAGGGAAAATAAATTGTTTTTTCAAATCAGCTCGTTTCGATTTGGTGTCTTAAGTTGAAAGTTTTCAATTGAAAAATTTTCCAGAAAACAGTTTGGAACATATGTATATCAAATAAATCGATAAATGCAAGACGTGAGAAAAATAAAATATTTTGTTTGGAATGGAAATGCGGCTTTTTTTAAAAAAATTTTTGCGGTTTTTTGATTTTTGACACCTAAAATTTAAATTTGCATAACTTCGTAAAAAGTTTTTCATTCATATCAGGGGGAAAAAAAAACAATTTGATCAGCAAACAATTCCGCAATTTGAAGTCAGTCGGATTTAAATTCAAAAAATGTTCATAACTTTAATATTTAATATTTAAGAAGTCAAAATGTCTAAAAAAAAATCGACTTGAGTAGAATAATATATAATAAAATAGGTGTCATAACGTGTGTAACAAATAATATCGAAAAGTGTCGAAGTAGACGAAAAATGTCGAATAATGTTGATAAATATCGAAAAAGTCGTAATACAGTGTATCTTGAGTGGAGATTATGTCCTTTTAAGCAGAGGCTTATTAAAATTTGAAGGACACATCCGCAGTTTTATTTTTCATAAAATTTTTTGAGTCTTTAGCTACATATTTTCGTTATTTCAAAAATGTTATATCTCTTCGAAGCCAGCCAAATGTGATATCAGAGTATGGTGGATTTGACACTCAAAGAATAACAATCCGATGAAGGGTGAAATCAGCACCGGTTAATTGGCTCGAGATGTACTAAAAAGAAAACGAGTGGTGTTATTGTTGACACAAAAATTTTACCATACCAATCGAGCAATTTATAATGAGAATTTATTCACTTCTTTCGACTTGGCTAAATAATTGTGTAGATTGAAACTCTCAATTGTAGGCACTGTCCGCCATAACAAACGGTTTGTGACGGAAGGATTTAAAAAATCTAGAAATCGACCGCAGGAAGAGACTTTTGGTTATAATAGTAAAAAAGTTTGTGTACCAAAAAAGAACAAGGCCGTCATTTTACTGTGGACCAAGCATTATGCGTCCAACGGCGATAATGCGTACAAAAAGAAACCGTATCAAATTTTAGATTACAATGAAAATAAGGCAGGTGTTAATATGATGGACCATATGCTCAGCGGCTACTCCTGCCAGCGTGGGACAAACCGCTGAACACTAGCCATTTTACATAATATATTGAATGTTGGTGGCTTGGAATCATTTATTGATCATGAGGCATTCGCACCGTCACACAAAACGAACAAACGTTACGTGTTCCTGACGCTTCTGACATCGCAATTGCTGACCGCTCACATAAATAATAGAGTAATGATTAGCCACGTACACCGCCAGCAACTATCAGTAAAGCTATGGCAAAACTCAAGGTGTTTGTAAGTATTTGCAAAACAACAAGAGCGCCAGGCAACTCCGCAGAATCAGCGCTGAAAACACGGAAATACTGTGGTGCAACCCTCAGCAGTACAAGAAACTGCGCAAAACAGTTTTTTTTTCTGGGAAAATTGCAGAAAATACATGTGCCTGGAACATATGTCCATGTTGAAAATTTGCTTATGCTCCGGCTGTGCTGCAGCCGAAGCAGAATAAATATAACATTTCATATCAACACATGTAACTTCACAATTCATGTTTAGGGGCCGTCCATTAATTACGTGAGGTGTTTTTTTAAAAATTCGGATCCTCCACTTGGTGAGACTTAGTGACTTCTGACGAGACCCCCCCACCTCTCTTCAGTGAGACTTGCCTTATAATTTTTAAATGTAATATGCTATAATAATGTATAGTCTCTGCATTAAAAAGTTGACGTGATATTTTTACTGACCCCCCCTAGATGAAATTTGGTGAAATTTTTCCGGACCCCCTCCCCTCTATTTTAACTCACGCAATTTACGGACGTCCCCTCTTTGTGACCTTAAATAAATGAGGTAAAAGTTTGTCTATACCATACAAAAAAAAACGGTGTTATTTCTTGACTATGCCCATTCTCTAAAACACGCAAACATACATATATATAGGTATACACATACATAGCTACAGCCATACACAACATGTATAACCAAACGCAGGTACTAGCGACACTTCTAGCTGGACAAATATATAGTAAACCGTGGCCATGGTATATGGGCCTCGCGAGGCCCAGCAGTGTCACTTACCGCCTCATAGATAGCTGAGCATCCTAGGGTTCAATTGGTTTTTATGTTGTATCTAGACATCTTAATTGTAAGTAAGCAGTTTTGCTTTAAAAATTTTCAGAAATCTCACTAAGGACATTCAGTGTTTTCCAATTCAATTGCTTCAGTCTTACGACCAAAAAAAAATGTTGATAAATTGAATTGTCGATTTAATAAATCTAGTCGCACATATCGATTTAATTAATCACTTTTTATCTCTACACATATGTTAAGAGCGGGGTTTGCTTTTAGAAAAACAGTGCAGCTATTTCGTTGCGCAAAGTGGAGCAGCCAGCACAAGTATCTTACGTAAACTGGAGTATTTTCATTGTATATCTGAAAAGTTGCCATAAAATTAGTATATGAATAACTCCTGTAAGTTCTTGTATGGTATATTGTAGTATGGAAAAATATTTTTGAATATACATATACTCACTTAAAATTTTTTGAAAAAATGTCGAAACTGATCCATTGAATATAAAAATATTGTCTTCAATATCTATGCAATATATTCAATTTTAAGAGTATTATTCTATTATTCTTATTTATACTCAGAAAATATAGACAAAAATGATATATCAGAAGTCCAAAGTGACGAAGCATTATATATAATTATATTTAATTATATTATATATATGTATACTATATGTATATAATAGTTACAAAGTCACTGATTACCACGTCATTCTGGGTGTTTTCTTCAGTACTTCATTTACTCGAAATTGAGCACAGAAATCGCGAAATATCAAAGAAGAATAATCAAGTTCGATTGCAGATTAAGGAACTTTTATAGCTTAGACAACTTTAAATATATAAATCAAGTACATTAGAAAATCACTTTGGAAACTTCAATGATAATTTGATAACATCTGGTGAATGTTGAATTTCATAAAATTGAATATTTCAGTATTTTTAAAAATTAATTTTACTTAAATTTGAACCATTTCAGAAGGCTACATTGCAGTTTGACCTTAGGAAATTACTCTGTAAAAATTGCTCGTTATTTTTTGTGTTGTGCTATTTCTGCAACATCATCATTAAAATTAAAAATTTTTCGTGTTTCATTCAAGAAATCATTACCATTGTATTGCACAGGTTTTTTTTTCAACTCAACACTTAAACATGCGCCAATTGTTTGTTTTTTGCTACAAACGACATTATAAATCAATAAAATACGAATAATTTTACTTTTAATTTAACTGCTCAATTGTGATGTGTTCTCTGTGAAAAGGAAAAAATAAACCGAATGTTGCAAAATGAAAACAAAAAGCCCCCCCAAGGTACAATGTTGCCGTTGTTTCCTGTTGCTACTGAACAGCAACAGTATATTTATGAATAGAACTACAATAAAACAAACAGCAGAGTAATGGCATATTTTTTTTTTTTTGTTAAAATGAACAGCTGGTTTATTCATTCATTCATTCATTTATTCCCCTGACGGTTTTCATGTCTTTAACTGCAATCGCTGTTCGCTGTTACTGATGTATTAAAGTTTTTTGTTTATTTCTTGTTTTTGCTTAACCGTTGGCAACACTTACCACATTTTTTCCACCAGCAGAATATTTCACCATCAACACACAAACAAACCTCGCAAGGATCCTCGCGTGGCACCTGCAAATAAAAGATGAAGAAAACGTGAAAATTAAAAACAAAATAAAAGGATTTCATTCAAAGTGATGTGAAGTGAAGGATTCGTATGCAGGTTGAAACAATGAAATCTTGCATGTTAGTGAGTTGATGGAGTGTGAACAACCGTGCATGTAGTAAGTAAAATGCCTGTGTACAAGTGTTTGTGTGTGAACATGCGTATTCGTATATATACCTGTGATTGTTAACTTAAGTTTGAAGCTGTGCTCTTAAGATTTTATAGGTTAAGTTTATGTTTTGGCCACGTCTTTAGGTTTTGTTATTGAATTTCCAATTTCTCAACACATTTTCATTTCAAGTTTTTTTAATGCTGAACAGAAAATAAGAAAGTTTTAACAGTAGGGCGTGACGATTTTCAGATAGACTTAAGGCACAGTAGGTCTAAACATACAGTTTTTAATAAAAATGAAATGAAATTTGGTTCAGAAGACTTGGTGACACAATAAGCAAAGAATGGGTGACTTTTAAAAGTGGGTGTGGCTCCTCCCATAACGAAAACTTTATTTGTTCAGCATTTTTTAGTATTAAGATAGTATGATAGATAGTTTTAGGTGAGTGGGCGTTGTACCTCATTCACCTATAAAAAATTTAATAAACTAAAGCATTATAATTTTCCAATATTAAATTCTCGAAATATTGCACTTTAGTTTTTTACTCATATAGTAAGCGCGACGAAAACTTTTTTTTGCAATTTTTTAATTTTAATCAAGAAACTCAATCCTTAGAGTTCAATGCTTTAAGGCTTTGTTCAATTGTTTTTCCAAAGATTTTCTAACAATTTTCACTGCGGTATGTTATGTTATGCGAGTTACAGAGCCCTACGTTCACTTTCTTGGGCGACTTTAGATCTTTGATTCTGAATATCCAATCGAATTTGGATATTGAAATATTAAAGAACAGCATAACTTAAAAAACAGATTTATTATTATCGTCGTCAAAGCTTTGATCGAGCACCATTGAGTATTCACTTTATTTATTATTATCAGTATTTATTCATGTCTGCGACAACTTCTAAATCGATCTGACCATGTCCGTCTATCTATCTATAATATGTCCCCATAACGGGAAAATTTAGTAGGATAATTCAAAAAAATTTGGTACACCTATGATTTTTCAATTGTACCTGGATAGATTAAAAATGGACAAAATCGTGGATGCCCCTATCACCCATTCAAACCTATACCTTGAACGTGCTTACCTCAAGAAATACCAAGCCTATTTTCGAAAATTAAATGCCGTTCTAAAACTTATGTGATTCTTAGCGACAGTAACTATACAATCTATATATTGATATTTTAAAGGGACAAACAAACAAAAACTTTAAAAAACCACACCAAAAAATTATAAGAAATTTTAAATTTTGTCTTGGTTATTTTTCTTAAGAAAAACGACTAGTTTATTGTTAAAAGCTAAAATTGACTCATTTTTACTGTTTTGTCCATCGCTGGCTTAAAACGATTTAAGTTAGGTGTATGTGACTCTAAAAACCTGGTATAAAAGTTCTCAAAAGAATTTTAAAAAAAAAACCTTGGTAACGACTCAGTTAGTCCTGTTGAAAAAACTAAGCAGCAATTCGATATTATTTTCGACAAATTCGCTGAAGTTGTTGAAGAAAGCTAGTCTTAGATCTCTAAGCTTGGTTTTGGTACGGGCTGAACAATTGCAAAGGAAGTGCTCAAGTGATTCTTTCTCGTTTACATTCAGACAACTATGTATAGCAGAAACGGTTCAATGGAATACCTAATTTTACAGCGTGCTTGCAAATAGCAATATAAATACGGTATCTCTAAAAACACTAGGAATGGTTAAGGAATCACTTATGAACAATTTCACGGGGTTAGTCAAGAATTCGTGACCGTTAGGAAGTTTTAATCTAACCCAATATTAGTCATTGTTCTTCTCAAGCTCACAAGAAGATTTACATTTGAATGTGTTTTTGAATGGCCCATTAATGTCTGAAACTATTGAATTTCAGCTTAGAAACTTATGATCAATATAAAATCAATGAAAACGGCACATTTGCCGAACAAAAAGTTCGTTATCCTTTGTATTTTTATTCACAGTGCACTCCATGATAAATATCCGTATGTATGAATTTTAAGAAATCTATGAAGATAAAATATCGCAACACGTTGAATGCAACAAACAAATAGCGAAAATAATAAATTTTCCGCTGATTTTTCTTGAGGCGCATTTATAGTATTTGCTGTTTGTGCATCTGCTTCTTTCTTGCACGCTTGCATTCCTTTATTTGTTTTTAGCATTAACGCAATTCCTCTGTTCAAAGCGTAGTAAATCTGTGAGTCTCTTTTAACATGCGTCGTGTATGCTTTGCAGCTTAAGCATCCAAGTAGGAATCACGAAGTTGTTCTGTTTTTTATTTATTATTTAAGCCGATGTTGAAAATTCCTAAGCAAAATCAGTTAAGTGGAACTGTAAGAGGAAATATAATGATTCTTTATTGTGGTGTAGTAGTATAAAAATGTATCAAATTGTAACGATAAGTACCGAAAAAGTAGGTAAGAGCTCAGTAGTGGAATTTTTGAAAAATACGAATGAGCAAAATTTTGGAAAAATTGTCATATCTTGAAAACCATTTACTCCTTGTTATAATTTTCAGAGTAATTACTCGGCTTGAAACGTCAGAGTAACTGCAATTTCAGTCTGCGCACAATTTTTACATATAGCCCTAGAAGCCGCTGTAGAAAAGTCAAATGTAAAAAATTAAATAATGGGATGTACAAGAGAGATAATTATGCGTTTTGGTGAAACTAACCAACCAGGGTTGGAAGAAGAAAATTGATACGTTTGCCGATAAGGAATTGATCGGAAAGTTATCATAGAACTTATAGAGAGATAAAGTGCGCCAATCGCATTTGGAAATATTTTTTTATTAGCCACATCTATCGTGAACTATCCCACATAGAAAAGAAATATGCTCACAACTAAGAAACTTAAGAAACCAAAAAAAAAAAGTCAAAAAATGTTGGCAGCCCCACTGCTGCTGCTGCTGCTAATGTTTGTCAGCAACAAAGTCTCGACGGTGTCAATGTTGCTATTGTCAACATCAGTCAACAACGTCTTCGTCGTGCTGAACCCTACGTTGGTGACGACAACACGGGTTGTCAACAAAAACTGGGGAGATGAAGAAAAACAAAAAAAATGATGCTGAGTGCTACTGAGGTGAACAAAGTTCAGCAACTAGGGAAATGGAAATATCTTGAAAGCGAAAAAAAATTGGGACACTTGTAAAACAAAATATGTACAGGGAAGAACGTTACAATGAAGAATAAGAAAACAAATAAAAAAAGAATTACCGACAGGGACGCTCGGGTCAAAGGCAATGCAAAAAATGTCAAACGGCACAAAAAAGTAGGCAATACATTTATTGCTTCTATTTTTAAGCTGCTCATAGTCTACTTTCTTGCGCTTGTGTTTGTATTTTTCTTGTGGTATTGCCATGCTTTTTAACAGATTTATACATTTTTGCCTGAGTTGTTGAGTTTTTCTTGACGTTTTCTTGTTTTTTTATTTTAGCGTAGCGTTTACTGCAGTCACTACTGCTTATGAATGATAAGTATGACATTATTCGCTATGTATGCGTGTAGATTGTGTGCGTATTTAATATAAAAATAAATAGGTTTGTGTGAGTTGTTTCACATATTTGCTATTGAAGTGTTTTTTGTCAGCATATTGTCATATTTAAAATGTCATTAGCGATATTAAACATAATTTTTGTGGTTTGTTTTTTTATTGACTGATTAAATAAAAGAACGTGAAAAAAATTGTTATATATCCTGGTTAAAGAGTTCTTTCGACCGCTAAGTCGCAATGAAATCTCTAAATTACTTTGCGCCGAACTGCTCTGAAAAGCATTATACTCTTAAAAAATGTTTGCTGAATATTTTTCAACCTTTCCTAAAATTTTTCAGCTTTTACAATATTTTTGGAATTTTTCAACGTGCTTTGATATTTTTCGAATTTGTCAACATTGTTCGGCATACATCGACTTGTGCCATATTTTTTCACTTTTTCGTAGTGTTCGACATTTTGGTAACTTGAAACTTTTTTATCGTTACGTTACGAAACATCCTAAATAGACAGGATCGTGAATAAGAAACGCTATTAAAAAGTCTTCCGAGGGAAGCAGCATATTTTATATGAAATTGTCAAAGAAAGTGTGATTTTTGTGGAAGAGAAAGTAAGCCTATTTTGGAAGGGAAAGAAAAAGGCATTACTGAGAAGGAAATAAATTAAGCTTTCTGGTTGACTGAGCTCAAGCGCTACGCTGCCAATTTTTCCGCTCAATCGAAAGTTTCATACATCCTAAAATATTTATTCACATTTTTCATGTGAAGTGCCAAAATATCTTTTCCAATAAATCACACAAAAGTTTCATCTGCTAACACATGCAAAATTTACCAAAAATCAAATTTCAATAACTTTTTGACAAATTGGGTAAACTGCCAATGGCTAAAGTACTGCATTTCCCAAAAGTAGCTTAAATTTATATTTCAAAGGAATATACCCGTGCTTATAAACAAAATTCTAAGGCGGAAATTTCGGAGAAGCAAAAAAAAAAAAAAGCATAAAAGAACAAACCTCAGGTGTCACGTGTATTTTATTGTTATTTATGTAAATTTTGTTATTCTTGTTTTTTACATTATTGTGTGTACACTGTGAAAATTAAATCATTTTTTTAGCTTAGAATACCTTACTAATAAATGTTTTGCACAATATTTTTTTATTATTTTTTTATAAAATAAGTATTGAGTGCAAAAATTGATAAACGCATTGCTAAGCTTTTAAATAATTAAAATTTACTCACACATAATGTTTCGAAACATGGGTATAGTGTGGTTTCCAACTTAACAGAAAAACCTTCATTAAGAAACAAAAATTGTTGTCTCATTACATCGGGAATAATACTATAACACGTGGAAAAA
Organism: Tricholauxania praeusta; assembly: GCA_949775025.1. NCBI lineage: Eukaryota > Metazoa > Arthropoda > Insecta > Diptera > Lauxaniidae > Tricholauxania > Tricholauxania praeusta. The sequence goes on along the minus strand of OX459031.1, from coordinate 33,986,116 downwards.
TCGACATAATTCCACGCGAAACTACAGGTTAAATATAGAAAAAGTGTATGCTCAGAGAATGTACGGACCTTTTTAAAAAAGAAAATCGACTTTTGCATTGGCCGAAATTTCAATAATTTTTTCTTCAGGGGTGTATTTTTTGTGCTTTTTTTAATTTTTTGGATATATTTGGCTTCTATAAAATGAATTGAAAAAAAAAAATTACTACGTAAATAAACAAATCAGGGTTGTAAGTCTTGCAGGTCTTCAAAAACAGCTGTTTTGATCTAATAATGATATTTGACTTATGCAGTAGAAATCTATGCAAATAAAACAATAGCTATTTTCGATGTTCGCACATCACGTTAAAACTACTGAATCAATTTTGATCAAATTTATTTAGTTTTATTCATTAGACACCTGGTCTTAATCTCCAATTAAAATTGTTACGATATTTTTATTTAAACATTCTTTGTAAATAAATCATAATAAGTCTTTGACAGAACACAAGCTTAAAACTTTACTTCTGATAAAACTGACACATTCTACAGCCGCATAAGCTTAAACTGTCTCCGATATTGTCAACTTAGATCAAAAAGTTATAGAAAAGATAAATAACTTAAGTTTAACTTAAGTTAGCTGCAAATAAAGTAGACCTAAAGAAAAGAAATGACCAAAATGAGAAGAAATAACCACAATAGTCGCCAAAAGAAATTCATATCTAAGAGAAGCAGGAATTTTTTCAACATCTCCAAAGTATCAGACAGGCAAAGGTTAAGATGAATATAAAGCATTGAAGACTGATAAAAGTACATTAAAAAACGCAAAACGCATTCCGAAGCTTCAGTGGTAATATTCTTTATTTTTTACATGAACAACAGGAGATTAACGTCAGAGCTTAGATACGCAAGGGTATTAATGTTTTAGAAAGCAAGTTTCGAGTAGCTTTGAACCCTAGAAATCACCAAATCTGGATAGTGGAATACCGTTTAACTTAGGCACAACTTTCTGCAAATTGAACTACTACTGATTAGAATCTATATTCAGGAGCTGCTTAGTTATTTTTTACATTCAGAGAGAACTTAACGAAAAGCTGTTGACATCTAATATTTGGTATTTCAAGCCAAATAGACATATTAGCATAGATACATCGGAGGAAGGTGCGCTTTTCCACATACTGCAGAAAGTGACATTGAAACGCTGCTATTACCACAGAGGTAGCACAATTGAAACTGCATTCTCTATGTGGATGCTGTGGTGATCATAGTCTGCGGTAAATTCTCTTCTATTTTGTGATAAACTTTCTCTTCAAGATGCCAAAGGAGTTGGCTTGGGTGTAAATCTGAATAAAATGAATTTATGTATTTTAATTTTTTAAATAGGATACTTAATATCTTGACCAAATTAAAATATATCATCATCATATCATCAGCGGCGTACCTTAAACATATGGCGGCCGGGGAGAAGAAAAAAGCTTTTAACAAAATTAAAGAAAAGCTAAAACCTAAATTCGGATTTCATAATCCAAGGATCTTGGTTTTTCGAAGAGGACTAGAAAACAGTCTTGTAGTATCACAATGAAACATTGTTTCGATCCTGGCTGCCACTTAAGCCTACTTCAGTATATTATTTTCACAGTGTACTTATTAAAAATTTGTTTTATGTCGTTGTGTTGATTTTGCTATATTTTCTACATATGAACGTACATAAGTATGCAAAACTCAGCACTTTACCTTCTGTCCATGTGTGTATTTTCTACCACTGGAATAACATGAGGCAGCTCTTTCATGCGGTTGCAAATCATCATCCTCTCCACTTGGCTGATTTTGCTGCTCTCCATTGTATATTAAGGAGGAGCCATCGCCTTCCGCTGGCGCATCCTTTGTTTCTGGTAACAGCTGTTCGGATAACAAACGAGGGTCATATTTTGCTTTCGACTGTTCCGTGTCCATGTCATAGGAAAGTTGATCATGATCATCAATGTATTCCAATGGTACTGCAAAGAAACGTTGAAAGGAAAGAAGTGAATGTAAAATATTAAATTGAAGAAACAATGTATGTAGTATCTTTAAAGTAAATAAATTGTGCCAGATGTTTTGTAGAAACTGACAAATCAATATTTAAATAGCTATGAGTAGAAGAAAGAAAAAGGCAGTATCAATTTGCTACAAAATTTATTTCTTTATTTGCTTTTGAATGGTGTATTATTATGAAATCAATATTGATATTTCCATTAATTATAGTGAAATAATAGAAACATTGAATACCGAATATATTTCTGTATTTCCCTTATTATGTACAGTAATAAGAACTCCAAGGACCTTGAATTTTAACAATTAACAAAATAAGCAAGCTAATGGAAATTTAATTCACTCAAAATTTGCGCCCAATTGACCCTCCATCCACTGCTGTGTCATCAAAATTTCATGCATTTCATAAGAAACTCTTTCAGTTTCACTGCTACACCTTGATTCTTACGCTTACAAGTTACTTAGTTGGTTAATTAAATGAGGAAACACTTCAAGCGTATCACGTGATATGAGTTTGATAAATGATTACGAAGAAAGCTGACGTTTCGCAACGCAGCATCATCATCAGCATCACCTACTTCCATTTAATTTATGATATTGAAAGTCAGAGCCCTGAACTAAAGGCTAAAAGTTAACCAGTGTAGTAACCAGATAGGTGGTATAAGGCTATTCGGTAGTAATGGCAGCAGGTGAGAATGAAACAGTAAAATTAATTAACATTTCACAAGCAATGACCACAAATACTGTGGTTTCAGGGATGATGGCATAGAAATTATTATTAACGTAACATTCAACTGCAAAAGCGGTATGTCACGTGGTATTTGAATTTTAATTGGATTCTTTTCCTACTTAGCAATCAAATAGTTATTATTCGAAGGTATCTGAATATAGTTGTGCGAGTAATTGCCCAGAACTAAAACAAAATCGTTCATCGAACTCAATGAAAAGAGCCTAAAAATAAAATGACTTAATTACCCAAAACCATATAAATACATATTCGCAAAGTATGTTGGGTTAATTTAAGATATAAGCAACTGAATTAAAATACGATGAGCATTTGCCCAAATATATAGTGAGGCTATTATCATTAGCCATGCCCACATTCAATTGACCGAACTCCAAACTTTGAGAAGCACTCGTTAATTTGGTTTAAAGTTTTTGATTAAAAGCCCCTTTAAGTTATTAAAAACTAGTATACCCACAGGGCTGGATCTAGAGGGGGAAGTAGGCTATTGATTATGTCATAAAGAAAGGAACTAAGACGTTTACTGGTTTTTATTGCAGGAATTGGTCAATGGGTGAATTAGAAAAAAAAAACCGCGGAGTGCTATTACATATGCCTCGCAAACGAAGCAAAATTTCGACATACTTCATATAAAACTTTTTGTAGAAAATTAAATTTCCCATCGAAATGGTTTATTTAAAAAATGTTGGAAAATTTTGTTTTGCCAAAAATGTTGAAACAAAAAAAGGAAACAACCCAAAATTTATTTTTTTTTTTCAGTTTTTTTTGCTTTTATGCCTATAACTTTTTTTGGGTCAGAGATAGGAACAGACGTTGCTATATAGAAAAAAGGTAGACATAATTTTCTTTAAAATTTTGGATCGAAAAATTTTTTTTGTTAAGAACTGACCGAAATATGGTCGCTCGAACATAGTTTTTTTTTCGATTTTTATCCGCTTTATGCAGATATTGCTTTCATTTCTCATAAAAAAGGTATTTCAAGCATATTGGTTTTCATCAGAATGTGTTGTAGATTCTTTGTATGAGGCAAAGTTCAACATGACCCTAAGCAACTGTCGCTTCCAGCAATTTAAACAAAATATCAGAAAGTGTAAACTTTTCTCTAGCGCAGTTACCACCAACCCATGATGCCATCAAACAGCATGGCTTAAGAACTTTTTTCCAAATCCAGTAGTGGCGAGGAAACCACTTTAACCCTCTGAGCAGGGGTTGGAAAAATTCTAAATATAGATTAAATGCGATTCGCACAACAGCTCTTTCTGCGCCAGAGGTTTTGCTAAAAAAGTGGCTTGTGGTTGCACTACAGGTTTCCATAGAAATTGTGGTTCCATAAAGTTACAAATTACTTGTTCCAAATTTTGCAAAGGATTTATGGAGATCAATTGTGATAATGTGGAAGTAGCCGATATTACAGATGATGATGTTATTGAAGATATAGATGATGATATCATATACAGTTTGAGAATGCTATTGAAGCAATATGGTGACATACATTTGTTGTAATAATAATGTATTATTAACCAATAAGCTTAAATACCCTTTTTTGTGAGAAATGAAAACATTATCTGCATAAAAGTTATAAAATCGAAAAAAAGCTATGTTCGAGTGACCATATTTCGGTCAATTTTTAGCGAAAAAAATTTTTTGATACAACATTTTACAACATGTTTCCTTTTTTTTTATGAGACAATGTCTTTTCCTATCTCTAACTCAAAAAAAGTTAGAGGCGTAAAAGCAAAAAAGTTGATAAAAAAACTAAGCTTTGGGTTTTTTTTTTTTTTTATTTCAACATTTTTGGAATAAAAAAAATTTTCCTACATTTTTCAAACAAACCATTTCAATGAGAAATTTAATTCTCTACAAAAAGTCTTATATGAAGTATGTCGAAATTTTGCTTCGCTTGCGAGGCATATTGAAAAAACTAAAAGGGGTCCATTCTCACCCATATCTCCGATTTCCACACTCTAATTTAATAGCACTCGGTTTTATAGCTAGCGGTTTTTTCTTCAAAAATTACCCATTGACCGATTCCTGCAATAAAAACCAGTGAACGTCTTAGTTCCTTATTGCCCTGTTTTTAATGACATAATCAATAGCCTAAAGTGGCAATTTTCTAGAGCGAAATTTTTAAAGGGGCGGATCTTCAGTAAATTTTAGTCATCTATTCCTTGAAATTTTTGACTTCATTGCCGTTAATTATATTTTCCCTAATTGAATGTAATACTCAAAATTCAAAAACTTTGATCAAAGTCCTTCAATTTAAAATTCGCGCAACATGTAGTTTTTCCATATTATCTATAATAACATCGGTCTGCAAGGTTTTTACTAATGCCTAAGAGTTTTCGATAGATTTTTCACGCTGAAAACGAATCTGGACTCAAAAATTGCAAAAATTATGGTTGAAATGCCCAAAAACGGCGTTTTTGGCCCGCTTTGAATAACCGTGGGTATTAAATTTGGAGTCTTAGAATCACTTAAAATGTCTCAAATTGCAACTTGTTGTTTTCCCTTTCGACCACAAAAAACTAAAAACTAAACATATATGACCTTGAGACCCTGGGAAACACAGAGTGATGAGTTTTTTGGCTGAATGATCATCCTTTTACGAATTTTTAGGGTTATAGCTTATGAGTTGTATGTATACTATGGGATTCAATGTTCGCCGATCCGTCCACTGTTTGCTTAAAACACGATTCGCTTTCATTCCTTTTACAACAATTTTTTTTTTTGGCTATTCTCTTTCTATCTTAGAACGAAGACTCATTTTTTTGCAAAAGACTATACAGCGAAAGCATGCTCCGAATTCGGGAAGTTTTCTTACAAAAGTCAATCAAAATCTTTTATTCCTAATACAAAAGATTACTTACGCAGCATTTCTTTTTATTCAAAACAAAGTATTATGCAAAATTAAAAAATCTTCCATACTTTCTTTAGTCACACAAAATTTATGATATACGAATTGGGTTGAAATTATGTAACCTTAAATTTTATTTGGACCACACTAACACGATTACGCTCACATGTCGACTCTATTAATGTCAAATGATTTTACTCAAACCCATAGTGAACGCATAGTGTGTGCGACAGTAGGGAAAAATATCAGAGAAAGTCAGAAGAAGTCACACGAAAGGGCATATATGACATTCTAATTTCCCAAGACAGCAATGACTTGCAAACATTTTTATGGCTTGGCTCTACAACTCAAAGTGAATTCCGCTGTTTAACTTATACGTCGCACTCGGTTTTCTAACACAAATACATGTACTTATGGTCTGAATTGAAAATCACTGCAGGAAAATTGAGCACAAGTGACCATTCAAGAATTTAAGATTCGAATCTGCTAAATTAAAATTTTATTATTTTTCAGTCCAATGCGAGTAATTATTACTCGCGGAACAACAGGAGTGAGCTCACACCTGGCACAGGCATTGGAACTTGGCTCCTGGCACTTGGCACTTTGCACTTGGCACTTTGCACTTGGCATTTTGCAATTGACTTTTGCCACTTGGTTCTTCACACTTGGCACTTGTCTTTAGCCACTGGCACTTGTCACTTGACTTTTGCCACTTTGCACTTGGCTCGTGTCACTTGGAATCTGCTACCTGGCACCTGGCATCGGGCACCTGGCTTCAAACACCTGGCACTTGGCTTTTGGCAGTCGGCACTCGGCCCTAGGGTTTTGAGTCTTAGCACTTGGCACATGGCATTTGGAACTGACACCATGCATAAAGTCATAAGAAAAATTTTCTACTGGGAGCTTTCGCAGCACACACACATATAGGCGATGTCACTACATTTAGCTAAGTATTCGAAGAGATTCCCATAAGAATGATTTATATATCGCTTGTTATTCGTTTCATTCTTTTCTTTGACTGTTTCGATTTGTATGTTGTGTTACTTGCGCTTTTTCTGCAAGAGTGTACCCAGCAAACATTTCCATCGTAGAGAAGTCAAGTTAACCGCCAAGGTGATAATATTAATCGCGTTACAAGTAACATTCTGATGTTAAGACACAGTTTGTTCGCTGTAGCGACTTGCCAAAAAAGTTATATCGAATCACAGTGAAATGAAACATATTTAATTTAACAAAGCCTGAAAATATGCAATAAAACGATTTTTTTTTATATTTGGGAAATGCAAGACTCCAGAATCTTTCAAATGTAAGGGTAAAATTGTGTCTGAGTATTTCTGTGTACGTATTTTTCATGTGTGCATTTGTGCGTGTATGTGTACGCTGTCTTATATCAACTTAATAGCCGTGCCAACTTTTTTATATTTCCTCTTTTGTGACATTTATGGTGGAAATATTTTGCTGAGTAAAAAGCAAATCAACAAGAAAAGAGCAAAAAATTCGCTGGCACATAAATTAATGCAGGACTAATGCTGAATTCAAGGATACAGGTCATAATTTGTTGAGCACGATTTAAAACGCAACAGAGAATAACAAGTAGTGACACGAAAGTAAAAAATCAAAAAACAAAAAAAAAAGCAAATGAAACGCATTCTAATGAAAAGCAGCTGAAAAGCAAGAAAACAAAACATAAAGTAACATTCACAAGCCATTAACAAATGACATTTCGTGACGTTATGTGACTTTGGTTATGTTTTATTTGTATTAGTTTTTATGAATGTGTATTCGTTAGGCTAAAAGCTTAAAGAACTACATACATATTTGATTTGTGGTGGCAAATTGCGAACATTTGCAAGTTGCGAATTCTAAGTTAAAATGTTGCCTGGCTGAAACTCAAAGTTTATTAGTATGGCATTAGAATCTTACTACAAATTGTTCAATTTACAAAGCAATTAATAACCCTAGTATTCAATTGAAAAATTCATAATATTCGCATTTCATGCCGTCATGCATTTTAGATTGAAAGTTCATTTTTTGTTTGTATACTTACATCCCCTTAGGACAAGCAATAGTTTTCCCTTCTTTTAATAAAAAAAAAAAAAATATTGAAATTGAATTTTAATTGCATTCTAAACGAAATATAAAAATTATCTGAAAAACAAACAAACCGGACTGATACAAATAAATATTGCATATAGACAACGGAAATAAAATAATTTTCGTTAGTCCAAACCAATGGCGCCGCTGTAGTTAGAGACAATGGGTGCTATAAATCGGGTGTCACCCCAAAGTGATAGAACTTTTGTTAAAGTTTTTGGAAATTTCCGAGAATGTTGTTGATTGTGCTACGCTTACTTAGTTGAGGAGACAAAATTTGTTCCTTGCGTCGTGGGTCCACAGTAATGCATATACACAGATGTTACCAAAATTTAAAAAATTATTAATATTTGAATATTTCGAGTAACCCCAGCAAATTGAAATATTTCTTCATCGGATGTCATCACATAAATGATGTCACTCAGTGCAAACCGTTTTTTCTAGCGACGCTACGGAAGAACACAGTTAAAGAGCATATTGAATTGTTATTTAATATATCAAAATATATTGATGCCATAAAAGAACAAAAAACTAACATTTCTAAAAATTTTGTTACAATTTAAATTTTTTGCTATGCTACATACAAACAGAATATATATAGATATTAAATTTAAGAACTGTAGTGCCATAGGTGAAAAGATGTAGTGTCTTAGGTGTTTTGTTTAATGACAACCTACATACAACGAAATCCTCCGTGTAGCACTACTGACCTCTTCTGTTGTCCTACGAAAGTACGAAGATTCATGGCTGTAAGGTTGAATTACGATTCCTAAAACGTATAAGCGATAAATAGAAATAGTAAAAGAAATATTGGCATTTAGGTAATACCCACTGAAAGTAGTAATATTTTTTATTTTGATTTTATAAAAGTTTTAAGAAAGCTTACTTCGAATGTTGTAAAAAAATTTAAGTGGGTCATAAGATTTTTAAATTTCAACAAGAGGGCGTGACAATTTCAAAAAAAATATGGGTTTATCATATCTTATTTAAGTAAATTTGATGAATTTCTGTATTGACACTTTAATTAATTATCCTGCGTTGTATTAAAAATGGGCAGCATGTAACCAATGAGGTGTAGCACTAAAGATTTGGACGTCATAAAATGGAAACCACATGAGCAATTCTAAAGTTATATTTGTGTTTGTGAGACATCAATAGCTTTAAGGAAATCAAATACGAACAGGAACAAATACATATGTAGACGTTGACTTTCCCATACAAAAGAAATTTTGATCATAAACGAGTAATTATCTGAGTACTTTTTTAAGAATTACAACGAAATTCCATACAAAGTAACTCAAGTCGATTCATACCTTCAAAATACCATTTTATAAGTTAATCTTTGAAAAAAAAATACTATTCGTTAGAATATCTAGTACGCGTTTTTCCATTTAAGATAGGGGTTATCTATGGTAATCATTTAAAAAGGTAGAAAAATGCTTTTTTGCTGAAAAGTATGCCATAAATAGAAAAATAAATCGCGTACAAGCTTGTAACGACAGATAGAACCAATTGATTTTATGCCGAGAAGCTTAAGTTAATGGTGGTGGCTCTGTAAAAAAGTTAAAAAATGGTATTAACTCCAAAAGTAAGCCTCAAATTGAAAAATTTTATTGAGTACAAAGTTGTAGATGAAGTAAAAAATGGACATAAGTAGTTAGCATTTCTTTGTTAATAAGGCACTTGTTTCAACCTACTGTTCTAACCTATATCAATTTTCATGGCAAAATCGTAATTAGTAAACTCAAAGCTCTGGAGTTATTTAGGCTAGGTTTGGAGGCAGTTTTTCTGGCGTTTTGCCATCATCTCGGGTGCTATCGCTGTCATTTCGACCATATATCATATATATATACTTTTCAAAATTCTCCACAAAAAGAAGTCCGGTGGAATCAAATCCGGAGATCTTAGTGACCAGTCAATAAAACGAAATTTCGACATTACTCGTCCCAGAAACTTCCGATTCAAAGGCATGTTAGAAACAGAAGTTTTCCAAACCTTTTTCCCGCATTTGCGGTAACACAACGTATGCTAACATTAATCGATATCGATCGATATTGGCTGTCTTGCCAGTTCTGAAGAAGGCTTGTCCTATGATGATTTTGGAGCAAACACCGGCCCAAATCGTCTTACAAACGCTAACATTACTTTCACTGCAAAGCGCCACTATTTCGGCGTATGTCGACATATATGGTTAAAATTGTACCGAATTAACCTTTCCAAAATGTATTAGGACAAGCTCGGGAGGAACAGTTAACGAATTTTGACAAGAGAGCGGGGTACTTTCCATACAAACAAAAACTTCAAAGCTCTATACTGAGAGCATTAAAAGAGGTAATGGAACCAAATTTTACACAAATAGTAGGAATTATTCGAAAAAGCTCTGTTCATGAAATTTGCAGGACATCGAATTTTTGGCAAGGCCAAGCAACACACCCTTACTAGTTAATATTATAATTGGGCCAAAATTGTGTTGTAACATTGCTGCTTGTACCTACAGACGCTCTGCATTTGAGATTAATTGTTAGTTTTTCAAAGGATAGTAGTGCTGAAGGGGTGCTAGTAAGTAGTTGCAGAAAAAGTACATAAGCGGAAAATGCTATTAGTTTGACTTATTTGCCTACCTTTTCATTTCTCATTACAATGCAGTATACTGGTAATCACAGTAGTGAGACGTTGTTATGAGTATTGACTTATGGTACTCAAAGTGGAAAATCGAGTAGAACATCCAACAACTAAAATGACATCCGCAGTTACCAGATCATCGATGTTCACTATACCAAAGCCGACAGTAGATAATCAGTAGTAGTAGTAGTAGTGGTAGATAATCAATCAAAAATTTTTTTGCTCAATCTGACCAAAGTCTTATAGAATAATATTGAATAACAGAACTTTAAAATATGTTTATTGTAACAATGAGCAACGTTAATAAATTGTCTGATACTGATTCTACTTTTAGACCCGATATGTTTATTTTATTTATACTTGAAAACATCACATAACTTTATTTCTAATCATAACTCAAGCCAATTTCTTAGAATACTTGCCAATTTTTAACAGCATAGGGCTTAAAGATTAAGAGACCAACTCTGAATATCAACATCAATGATGTGTCTGTGCTTTAGCACACAAATATGACTTTATTAAATTATTTCTACATGGCTGCGCCTTGCCAAGAGTTTCCTAACAAAAAATAAGTTATTATCAGGTCTGCATGTCCCTGGGTCGCAATAGTAATAAAATTATGAGCGCAAAACATGATGCATGGTGTAAAGTCAAAAAAAAAAGTTGTATATTAAATAATTGAAGTTTGATAGTAAAATAAAATTAATACCTTTATATTTATATATAAATTAATAATACTATAAAAATATGAAATACATATATGAAAAAATTGGCATTGAAATTTTTCTTTGAGGGAAAAAAATCGGCAATCTTTCGTTTAAGTGAAAAAATATGAAAAATAATTTATGAGCCGCCACAAACAATCACTTCAAATTACTTTCATTTAAAAGCCATTCCCTTTTTTTGCCAACAATTTCTTATGCGCTTTTTATAGCCATAGCCAAAAATGAAAAAAGTTAGTATCACTTGGTGGTAAAGTTACCAGTTACCAAGTAAAAGATTTTATTAGGGTTCATTCTGTGCTTAAAATGGATTTGACAACCACTGTTAACGTAACAGCAACAACAACAACAACACTTCTAGTACAAACGTAAAATTTATGAACAATTTGGCTGAATGAGCGCAGCCTTAAAAAAATTATGAATTTTATTTATTTTGGCATGAAAAAATTCTGGCTGGCACAGCCGTGTGGGTTTGGAAAATCTTAAATGCTTGATTTAGCTAAACTGCTGTAATAAGTACACCAAAATATTGCCAATCTTATAAACGCTTAAGAGTGCTTATGAGCTGTAATAAATAAATCCTTTTAGACCCAACTCCCAAGAATTATATGTGGGACAAAAGCATCAAGCAAATCAGTGCTTTATATTATGGGTGCATTGAAAAAAAAAGTATTTGCTCAAAGCTTAGCATTACGTTTACAAACAAACTCTCTAGTATCCTTCGTCTTCTCACGGAGCAAAGGGTCTCTCAGTTTATATAACGATTAAACAGGAATTTTGCACTTTCAAATGATGTACAGATTCGTACTACTGAAGTAGGTGGATTTACCGGCATGGAGTTACCACTTGGAGAGTAAATTAATATCAACGTCTTAGGATTGCATGATGGTTGAAGAATAGCACGTTTGCGCTATTTCACATAATAGGTGGAAACCACAGGGATGAATTTGATGGGTGGTGAAAGCTTAGGCGACCAGAGGTACTTTTATGCAGCCACTTCTAACCTGAGGTGCGGACGCTTTCTGCAGCCTCAAAATTTGAGTACAGGCGCTTACAGGTATCGAGCCTATGCCCCAGCTGCCCAATGTGGAAAAAAAGAACCGCCTACTCTGGATCAGACGCTTTTTGGATTCACTAGATTTCGCGAGATCGTTAAGTATCAGCAATTCTTTCCAGTTATGGTAAGGACAGGAACTGGCTAGTCTCATTAATCCTTTTTATGGAAAGCTCTATATAGGCCCTGATCAGCTCAGCCAAATCAAGAACAAATATGGCTGGTCAGATCTGGTATGGGAGAAACTAAACATATTATAGCCCTACCAGCGAAAACCCGATGAAATTTCATCCATTCCTGTCAGTTTTGCCAAATCATGAACGGACCTGAACGATTATGATAAGGACCAGAAATTGTATCTGCTTTGATATCGAAATTTTCGTCATAACATTGGAAAATATGGCTTTTTTATTGAAGGCACGCATCATGTTTCTCAAAATATTTGCAGCAGCAATCTGATCAGTATTGATATAAAGATTCTTATCAGGACCGTATCAGCCTGATTAGGACTGAATATAAATAACTTAATCAGTGCCGCATAATTGTCATATCTGGTTTGTTTGAACCAGTTAGCCTGGCTTCATGCGGTACCAAACCTATCCGGGCCTGATCCGATTACCCAAGTCTGAACTGGATCTTTAATAGGGCCAACCATGCGATCCGGATGAAAATTCCTTTTTGGTTATGTATTTAGGTGACATCAATATCTTGCCATGTCGCTTCGAGAATCATTGACACTCAGAGTTTCAGAAATAGCGATGCAATTCGGAAACCCTCTGAGGCTCTCCACTCGAAACCGCAAATTATCCACGGTAGCTAAAGCAGCTACTTCGAACGTCTACAGTGCGTATCGTTATCCGTAACCAGTGATGTAGTACTCAGCCATAAAGCAGAGAACAAATCGTACAGTAATAAACTATGCCACTACACAAAGCACAAACTAACAAATTATTGTTTATTTCAAAACCAAAACTATTGACTAAAAGTACTTGGCATACTTTGTGCTATACCTGAAACTTCGTAGTTTATATATTTTTAAACCGATAAACATGAATCTTTGGTAAGTTATTTGATCAAAAAATGATTGGTCTGATATGGCCACTTGAGATCTAAGTAATACAATCGGTACTTTTTATCAATTTAATTTTTATCTTAAAAAATCAACATAGATTTTTCATAAAAGAAGAAATTGTTATATTTATGTAGATCTGATTAATTTGTGTTACTTGGGAACCTATTTTTTCCTAGGTGATTCAATATGCTGACCTTTCACTAGGTTAAGGACTTGGATTTTATGTTAAGCTTACGACAGTTTTATTTTATCTTTTGTAAGTCAATTTGAGAATTCAAATCCAAAGTTCAACGCAAATTGGCATTGAATCAAAAGTCCTTCAACATAATTACTTTCCCAAAAAAAAAAAAAAAAAAATGCTGCAAGCACTAAATTATTATCCACGATAATCCCCATAGTTGTCGTTTTTATTTTAACATTTATTTTATCTTCTCACATGCCAAAGAAAACTCTTCGCCATACACACAAACTGCAAAGTTAAACGAAAATGATAAATGAAGACATACAGCAAAGTGGAAGTGCAAAAAAAAATGTTAAAAGGATGTACGAGAAAGTGGATATGGATGACTTCTTTAAAAAATAATTTTTATTAGTAAAATATCCTTTTTTTATTATATATTGAAAGTGGCCATTTGTCACAAGCCAATTTGTCATAAATATTTGTAGGTATATACATAAATATGGACACGTGTGTGCGTGTACGGGGATAAGCTTCACAAAAAAAAAATATAAAAAAGATCAAGGTAAATTGTGAAAAAAAAAATCGTTTTATGTTTCATTATTTTTGTTTTTCGTACTAAATCATAGCTTTTTAGAACTTTAAATAAATCACATATTATATTTTGCTTTTCCTGAAATTTATTTTAAAAAGAAATACCAAAGTTGTTTTATGTTTTTTGGTTTTGTTTATTTATTTTATATTGAAATTGTTTTCAAAATTTCAACTGCAATTACTTTGATAACATGCTGTGCTGTCGCTTTTTGTTATTCACAATTTTGTTAGCCTGGTCGTAGTAAACAACTCATCTGCACATTCCAATTAAAATATTGGGAAAAATCACATGTAGTGCTACATCTAATATGCCACATCAAACATTGTACTCGTATTGTGTGCAATTCGAAATTTTGGGCTGTCAATAAACATTACTCGATATTCATTGAACTCTGCACTGAATTTCTTTATAATACGTTTGCCTTGGCTTTGTTTTAGCCACAAAACTGTATGTTTTCGTTAGTTTGGTTAGAGTTGTCTTAACTTGGTTGTGGTCAAATTCAATTTTGGAACTGCCAAATATACAATGGCACATACTACAGAAATACTTATATGTACCATTATATACCATAACGTTTGACAAAACATAAGTAGTTGCAGCTTGGACTTAAATTTGAAGCCTAAAATAGTACAATTAAATTGTCAGTGCTGCGTTTAATTTATGGCATCATAAATCCATATTTAATTAAATGTACGGATTTAGATATTACAATAAGCATAATATATGTTATATGTTACATATGTCCAGTGGTATGTACATTAGAGGAATTCAAAAAAAGAATATTAACACCTACTTTTTTTGGCCTTGTTCCTAAGTCAATGCTAGAAAACTGATACTTCTAAAATAAAACAAAAAATGTTGATATAGTTATTGTATTGAATATGTTAAGAATTACTGAATTTCTTATAAAAGTTTTGATAAGGAACATAACAAAGGAACTGGATTAGAAATATCGATGATTTCCTAGGTGTGAAGTAAATATATTCCGGTTAGATAAAATGGATCGATACATGAGTGAATTGTCCTTTATTATCAAAACTTATTTTAATTATGGTGAAAGTTATTCAGAAGTTGTAAGAAAATTTCATTCAAAATACAATAGAGAAAATGCTCCAATAAGCTGTGCTGTTAGAATTATCGTTGATAAATTTGAAGGAACTGTTTCAGTTCAAGATCAGAAAAGCAGAATTTATCATCATAGTGATCGTTCAAGTCAAAATATTGCAGCTTTTAGCACAACTGTTGCTGAAGAGCCAAAGACATAAATTCGTTGCACTTACGCCTCAAACCAACAAATTTGACAATATATTGGAAGGCATTGCTGAGCAACGGAATCCATAGATTTTTTGATATAGAAGTAAAATCTGTTAAAATTTAAGTTTCAGTATTCTGAGGATTGTGTTATAGTGTTAGTTCACACTTTTATTGAAATTAAATTGAATCAATTTTGTACCATTACAATGGTCAACGTAGCTCCAGCATGGCTTACGTGTGCATTGCATTAGAAAGATTTTAGACTTATTTTCAAAACGTCGTAACTCAGTCAATTTTTGGGCAAAAAAGTCAAACTAAAAAGTGTAACAACATGTTTTAAAAATTTTGAATTCACAAGGTATTTCAAAACTAAAAATTTTAAAGATAATTGCATGAAAACCGAATTTCTAATCGGAATTGCGGAAGACTTTGACTTTGCATTATTTTGAGCTTCCAAAAGACTTTTGAGCAACAATTCAGCCAGTTATCATTTATAACTTAAAAAAAAACTTTCTTGTTAAAATGAGCCTGAGTTGCTTAATATATTTTAATAGTTTCCTAACTAATAGCTTTGTTAAAAGATATAAGTTTCAAGGTATCATAGCTCAATCAAATCTTTTCGTGTAGCATACTTTAAGAATATTACAGTTTTCCATAAATTTATTCATTTTATTTTAAGGACCACCCTTAAACACACAAATGTTTGTTTATGTCTCTACATTTTAACATGTCCCTTTCGTAAATTAACATTTTATATCGCATTTAAAGCATTTTAATATTTTATTAAATTGTCATATTTTTAAATGGCTGTCACTTATGTAAAAATAATGACAAATTAATAATTTGAGCACAGTTTAAAAGATTAACCTTCTGAATTTTTAAAATTAAAACTTAATCTGAAAAACGTACTGTAGTAAATTTGCAGTATAGTGATTGAGTTTTATATCTATTTCGATGAAGTTCTTTCGATTTTTTCTTTCCGCGCAAATTATCAAGACCTTAGCAAAGATATGATAACCACTTCGAAAGGTTATACTTTGCACAAGCTGAATTTTTGAAAGCCAAAGTACGAATTTTTGGTACAACTTTTAAGTTTTTTTAGTTTGGCGTGATGTTGGCAACCGTAAGTTGAAAGTACAATTAACTGAAATCACAAAAAAGTTCCAGCAAAATGACCTTTACTCATGTTAAAATATTTGATTTGAAAACTTTTTAAGTGGAAGAGATCATAGATTAAAAAAGATGAACCGGATCAGAACACCTCGAAAACCGATACTCATAAAAAAAGGGATTCAAGGTATTCGTTTTTTTTTAGCTTCTACCGAGCAATGACACGATCAATTCTGAAGCGCACTGTTAACAACTAAGCAAATTGAATGATTCACTCAAACAGAAAAACCCATTGATAAATTTAAAAGTAGTGTTCCACCAAGATAATACGAAACCTCATATGTATAAGTTTGGTAACTTGCCAAAAACTTTTATAGCTTGGGTGAGACGCACTTCTACACCCACCATATTTTTCAGATCTGTCGTCTTCGAACAATTCGAATAAAACTCT
Source organism: Tricholauxania praeusta (assembly GCA_949775025.1). NCBI lineage: Eukaryota > Metazoa > Arthropoda > Insecta > Diptera > Lauxaniidae > Tricholauxania > Tricholauxania praeusta. The sequence continues at coordinate 33,969,356 of OX459031.1, read as the reverse complement.
TACTTCAAATGTAGATGTCAAAAATAACTTGAATCAGTTTTTTGCCAGCAATGATCAGAAGTTTTATAAGCATGGAATCATACTACTGCCAGAAAATTGGCAAAAAGTACTGACCAAAATGAAGAATATATAATTCAGTAAAATATCTACACATTTCAAGAAAATCGTCTTCTATATTCATCTGAAAAAAAGAAGTAACTTCCAGAACAACCAATAGCTGTCGTAAAAAAAAATAATTGATTTAATTAAATTTTTCCGACCAGCGGGTATTTTTTTGGTCCTCTGCTGCATGCTTCAACAATTTAAAAATGGCTTTTATTTAAGTCTATAAGGTTGCTGAAATCAGCCTCCTTTCTGCAAATTGGAATCTTGATCGATGCTTTCTTTACTTCTTGATTTTTTTATAATTTGCCGAGAGAGAAAAAATCGAAATAATTCTAACACAAACATCATTCTAATATGTATGTAGTGTAAAACTCATGTTAATAAATTAGGAAAAGTTAGTCATTTCCACAACAAAAAAAAATTTTTTTTATTTCAAGTTAATTTTTAGTGTATTGACTTATAATATAATGGGTGCAAAAACGGAAAAAAGATTATCGTAAGTAAGGGAATGTATGCATACTTACAAAGCTAACAAAAAGTTTTGTTTGTACTGAAATAACAGAATATAACAAATATATTTCATCAAAGTTTTTTCTTTTTTTTTCCTTTGAAATCATAAAAACGAAAATTTATACTTTTCGCTATCTTCATCTGAAATGGCACATATTTACGCTTCTGCGTTACTTACGAAAAAAAAATAATAATGATATAACATTGATGTTAAAAAAGATACATTTCAAAATGATAAATGATTCCAGTTTAACAAAAATTTTAAAACTCAAATATATTTACAAGACTAACGAAACGGAAAGCAGCCAGTGAGAGGGGCAACAATTTATCATCATTATCGCATGTTGAACATTTTAATAGCACAAATCACTTCCGTTGTTGCTGCTGCTTTAAATTAAAAATGAATATCATTTTACAGGAACAACACAGACAGCAGAATTCAAGAGCGCACAAAAATATGCAACAGTATTCAATTTATCATGTATCACAATGCAGAGCAAACCAGCGTACAAGTAAAACATACAAATTGAGGTTCATAATTAAAAGCACACCCGAAAAAGTAGTACTTGAAAATTTTCAATAACAGTGGTGACTTTAATAAGACTGATGAGATGCATTTTTTGACACATTCTTTTATAGTGCGGTATTTATTGATGAGTTTTGTTGATATTTAAAAAAAAACCTTTAAAATAGGTGTCCATTTAAATAAATTCTTTTTTTATGTGTAGCGTGATATATGTATAAAAACTAGCAATAATCATGTTCTATTAGAATAGCTTAAAGTTAAAATTCTCAACAACTTAATCCTTAAAGTCTGATTGTGTACACATGTTTTGTAGTGGCGTATCATGTTGGATAGTGGCGTACCGTAACCAACGTCATTGCAATTACTCTGCACGTATGAATCAGTTGCTGTAAAATTACTTTTCTTTAATTAATGTTTAGTTTCCATTAGTTTTCGTTCTATAACTACTTTCGGTCTGTTTATTTTCCCTTTAGAAGTAAATTACGCAACATTAAATCAATTGAGAATAGAATTTCACATCACTATCTTCACAACACAACTTGAGTAATCATTTACACGCAACGTCATAGATTGCACAGACTCTTACTTGACAGTCGTCAACATTATATCTCTATATGATAGGAGTACATAATTAAGGATTCCCAGCAAACATTTGGAAGACTTTTGAGTTTTTCACATTTATGACAATCAACTTATAACTTTTTCAGATGAGTATTACGCAAACAAACTTTAGCGCAATTAATAAGTGAACCTCTTATCAATCTTCTAGAAGCCAAATAATAACATAAAGAATATTAATTAAAATTGAATCATTCATGCCATTACTTGGTGACTTTTCTACAAGATTACATGAATTCAGCTAATTCCAGAGCTAAACTTAAACAATGTTTCGATATTACTTTTAAGTCTAGCTTCGTTTATTTATTTATTGAGCCATATATAGAGACTAATATAGAGACTAACGCAATATAAATTGCAAAAAAAAAATTGTGTTACAAATGAGTCAATATATAAAGTAACTTCAGAATTAATACAGCTTAAGTAATAAATATTTAAAAATCTTTTCGGACAACGAAGTCAAGATTGACTAGTCATTCAATAACAAAAGTGCCCATGTACATTTAGTTCCATGAATTTTTTATCAAAAATGGATTATGATGACGCAACTGTCAAGTGCAGATATGCACAAGTCGAACAAATGGTAATTATTCCGGCTCCTTTACAAATGTGATGAGCACTCATATAAATTTATTAAAATATGTCAGGTTTATATTCTACATAAGATAAGAGGCAATAAAAATTAAATTAAATGTTTGTCTCAACATTTCTTATCACAATTTAGTTGCTCATTATCAGTTCTATTGTTTTTGTAATTGTCTATTTTGCAAAATGTAAAGCAATAACAATAATACGAGCTCGCGCCGCGGCTCACCGCTCGCAACGAAAAACGTCTCAACACATTTGACTTCATGCTTGTGCATCCAAAGGCAATGTGCGTAATTATTGTTGCAATCGCATTATGTAACTCAGATTTTTTGAATTTTTGCAATTTGGGCTTGCAAAATTACGCATTGACAAATTATAAGCAATTTTCAGCTCCCATACTCAGCTTTTGTGGAAATGCCTAACCTAGAAGGTATGCCAAAATTTAAAAGCATTAAGCAAATAAGCAATGGGGACTGCATTTTATGCCGCGACTTTAAACTGTTCAAATCAATAAGCATGCAACATGCATTGTGTGGAGGATTACAGCCATTGAAATTTATGCAATGAATAGCAAATTTCGTAAAATATTTTCTTACCCGCTCCAGTTATGGTTGGCAAAGCATGGACTCCAAATAACAACCGCATACTCTAAGCTGGACCTAACAAAACAATTATATAACGTTTTGAGGGTTTGAGGAACAGAAAGATCTTTTGAATTTCTTTTAATGAAACCTACAAAAGAGTGAGCTTTGGGAATTAAGTTGCTTAGAGGCTCAAAAGAAGTAAATTTTGAGTCAAAGATAGCTCCATTATCACGAATAATAATAACAGATTGCAAAGGCACACCAGATATGAAGTATGTCGTATTAGAGAACTTAGAGAATATTAGGAACAAACATTTTGTTAATACTGAGTTGCAGAACATTAGGTTTACTCCAGAGGTTGAAGCATTTAAAAGGTCAATCTGCAATTGATCAATATAGAGAGATCTATTAATAACTATTAAATATCAGTTCTTGCGACGCAGATGAAATGAATCAAGAAGTCAGGTCTAGCTCGATGATTTTTGTTGAATTCCGAATACTTTTTACACAGACTTCTAATGACTTTGTCATGCTATTTGTAACACATAGAAAAAGGCATGATCAAGATCAGTGCCACCTGCCATGTTCGTCTGTCTGTCTGTCCGTCCGTTCAAAACACAATTATCGGAATACCAAGTAAGATATTTCAATGAAGTTTGATGCAATGACTGCAGGAAATTGAAAACGGAAAAATCGGGCTTACCACAGGCACGCCCACCCCACATACAAATAAAGACGTCGACGATTAGAACCATCAGGAGAAACTCTGAAATCTTGTTAATCTTGTTTTTGGCTTTGATGCTCTTTCCAATTTCGCCAACTTAGGTTAAACGGTCTAAGGCTCGGACGAACCTGGAAGAGTGCAATACTTGCCCAATTTCCAAGACCCCGGTAGCTATAGGAAATTTCGCTCGCTAAAAGAGAGGCCAGTAAAACACCGAAATGTTCCCAATGTGCATCCGAAGACTCGAAAGTTAAAACGAATCATTTTCACGTACATATGCCAAAGCAAAGATATCTGCGGCGGCGTACTCCAGAGCAGAAAGCACCAGTGTTCCGGAAAACTCAAAGGTTTTTGAAGTGTATCTGAATGTTTTAAAGTTAAAACGAAGCATTTCCATATACACCGAAGTAGAATAATCTACGGCGGCATGTTACAAATGTACGAGATCCTCCCGGTAGCTCCCGAAGACTTAAAAACTATAACGAGATGCTTCCCAGTGTAATAGAGCAAAGAAATTTACAGCGGCTGATTCAAGAAACGGTTTCCTAGAAACATCCAGAGTTTCCAGAAGTACACCCGAAGAAAAAATCTGGTAAACATCGAAAAATAATAAAATATTAAAACTTTTACACGTACTTTTACTGTAAATGCAGTGTTTAATTTCTGGCGCAACCAACTAGACTGGTTTTGTGAAATTTTTACTTTTAAAGCAAACAATCTGATGCCATCCCTACACAGCTGATATATCTTTCAATTTTACTGAATTCTTATGAATAAAAATTTCACTAACAAATACCAATAATGAATACCAATTTAGAAAATACAACATCTTGTAAGGAAATTCTTAATATGAATATGTAGTCCAGTAAAATTAGAACAAATTTCTAAAAAAACTCTCAAGCACGCCGTGTTTTTGTTTTCATAATGAAACTACCCACTTGACATCTCATTCTATATACACTTTTCAAAAGTAACAAATGAAAGCAATTGAAGGAGAGTTTAAGCTTTGAAGCCAAATGAAAGCGTTACAAATTAAGATGAAAAAAAGCAACAATAACAACACAAAGTTAAAGAAATAGCTAAGCAACTAAAAATAAAATTTAAATTTTTATGTAAGGTTTTGCAAAAACTTAATTCTAAAAAAAGGCTTTGAAAAATTAACAAAATAAGTACACAGTAACCTTATTTAGCAAAAATATTTTGACTTAAAAAGAAAATTATTAAAATCGATTTAGTATTATTTGCGCCAAAGCGTTACAAATTTTTCCATATAAGCAATTTTGTATAAATGGCACAGATATCTCCGCTTGCATCACAAAGCAAACTTTCTAGAAGCTCAATAAGGTCACAAAAATTAGTGACATGCATTTTTCAGACATATAATTTTCAGTAATGTATGCTTGGGGGAATTCAACTATCATGTCAATTTTCCTAATAACTAACTGAATTGAACAGTCATAACCGTTTCTTTTTTGTCTTATTTTACTGAGCTATACAATGTAATAGATTTTCTTAAAAAATATGTATAACACAGAGAACAAGTAAAGAGAAACACAAAATCAGTAAAAAAATACAAACCTGCCAGTACTGCTGTTAGTTGTGTGCGTTCGAGTAAACAGCAAACAAAACAAATCCAAATGCAAATCCAAATCCTTAAAAATTTCAACATGTTGCCGCTGGAAATTGCTGTTGCTGCTGATGCTGTTGCTTCTTTTTTTTTTTGTATTTTTATTTTATTGTTGTTGTTATAGATACAATGCGCTTGTTATTGCTACTTGCTTGAAATTTTTGCTCTCTGTTTTGCTGTTTCTAATTTTTTTGTTCTGACTTTCTAATTTTTCTGTCTCCCGTTTCGTTTGTTTATTACGCTCGTATTGTTACACAACAAATCATTTACTTTTTTTCACTTTTTTCTTATTCGCTTTTCATTTTGTTGATTTTATTTTAAGTTGTAGCTGTTTACGTGCATGTGTTTTTTAAACACACATATGCACACTTACATTTTAACACATACTATAGAAACACATTTATTTGTACGTGTGTGTGTGTATGTGCGCGTTGCCGTTATTGTTACACTAAGCACTTTGATATTGAATACCAAAGTGAAATAAATTTGTTATTTAAAGTTCACTGGCGTTCCCACATGCCGACAGACATATCTAAACAAATGAAAAACAGAGTAAAATTTATTTATGTGAAAAAAAAGCTTACATGTGTATACGAATATACACAAATAGATTTTTATAAGCACACACTTAAGTTTTTTTTGGTTTTTTGCACCATAGCGATTCGAGTTAAGTAGGCACATAGTTGTGAGCACTTGTTTGATTTGATATATTTTCTTACTGCCACCATTACACTATAATAGAAATAACCAAACATTTTTATTTCAAGCTATTTGCTCACTCAATTTTTTCAATCAACTTCGATCGTAGCTTAAACTTCAAATTATGAGCGTTGAAGCTACAAGCATGAATTTCTCCCTAAAGTTAAAGCAAATTACTGTAAGCAACGTCTGAGTAAGCTTTTATTAACTCGAACTTAAAGACTGCGCCTTAGAGTTAGAAACATCGAAAACAAAATAATTTTTTTAATGAAAATATATGTGTGTATTTCGTTACACATTTGTCCTAAGTATCATTTATATTAAATGAAGTCTGACTGGCAATAACGTTAAGAATATTCCTCCAAACGCGAAGACTCATTATGGTTTGGGTCCATGCAAACATTTTGCGAATAGTCAAAATGAAAATTTAGAAAAATAAAAAAGAAACTATTTTTTGAGGTTAGAGACAAGGATATGACATATTATGGAGCTGACTAAAGCCGATGTATAGCTATACTGCCGTACTAAGCGAAAAGGGCATATCTCAAAAAAAAAATGTCCGAGATTCTTATGGCATCGGATAGCTTAAAAAAGTACGCATCTAATGAAAAACTCCAAATGCAATCATATAAAAATTCTCCTCTAAGAGAATTTTTTCTAGCTCAATTTTACAGGCATTTCAACATATTTAAATTTACAAAAAATCAATTATCTCGAAACGAATTTTTTTTAAGATACGCCCTTATCGCTTAGTACGGCAGTTACCTGGCGTTGTCTAGCATGTGCAGGGCAGAAGCAAAGAAAATGTTTAATGCTTTCCTCCTCCTCCACATCCCTACAACTTCCACAGTAGCCAAAAGACCGAATACCTAACCTCTCCGCATGTCTGCCGATAAGCCAGTGGCCAGTTATTACTGCAACAACTGACGAGACACTGTGTCTAGTGCGGGATATCAGTTCTAGAGATCGCTAAGCGTTCCATTCCGGCCAGATTTGTCTTGTTATATTGCAAGTTGACCCTTGGATCCATCTAATGTTAGCATTTTTTATCATGTCTTCTTTAAGCAGTAACTTGCAGGTAGCAAGTGGCATGCCTACACCTTCCTTGTCTTGAGGAATTTGTGCAGTAGTCCCCTGCCTAGCAAGTTCATCAGCTTTACAATTGCCATCAATGTTCCTATGCCCAAGCACACAGATGAGATGAATTTTAAAATGCTGAGCCATCTCATTTAGAGACGAGCGGCATTGTTGGGCCACTAGTGAGTTTAGGAAGACTGATTATAGGGATTTGATAGCAGCTTGCCTATGTGAATAAATGTTAATACCTTTCTCGGATACTACATTTATCCTCAGCCAGGTTGCTACTTCTTCTATTGCTATAACCTCTGCCTGAAAAACGCTACAATGGTCTGGTAACCTCGCAGCAATTCTTATCTTCAGTTCCTTAGAGTAAATACCATAATCCACTTGGTTATTTAACTTGGAGCCATCCGTGTAGAAATTAATATGGTTCCTTCTCCCCGGGATTCCTCCCTTCCAGTCATCCCTAGATGGGATATGGGTTACGTAATCTCTCTTGGATGAGATTACTGGAGCAGTGTAGTCCAATTTAGAGGGTACGGAATTCAAGCTAATAAGGACAGTTGAGTGTCCTGTTCTTCCCTCGGAGCAGCAAGCAGTTTCCCAACGTTTAATGGCGGTACATGCTGAATTTTTCCTCAAAGCATTATGCATTTTCCCATTTTTGTATGATACATTATACGTACCACTATAATACTTCAAAATTTTTCGCATAATTATTTTTTCCTGCCGTTCAAAAATTTATTGTTTAGTTATTAAGTTGTTTAGTTATTATTTCCCGCTCAAAAGAGGCTTCATCACCGCTCAATAAAAATTTAGATTATATGAAAATATTTCGGAAAATCGCATCCAAGCAACTTAAATTACACTTAGTCGCTAACATCACTGACTGTTGCTGGCTTAGATGGCATTAACATAAAAAGGGTTTTAACAATTGAGGTCCCACTCACAATAAATACACAATGCCAACATGTTGGAATTATTTATCCAGAACCATCTGCTTATGAAATATTTATCGATATACAATGAAAACGTTTTCCAAATAACTACTCGTTAAGCAATAACAAACCAAATGTTGGATGTTGTTATTTTAAATATTCTCTCAAAATATTTGACATGAGCAACAACAGTAAATGTTTATCTATATAGCTTTCTGTCTGTCTATTTAAATGTCTAACAACATATACATCTGCAATCGTGCTATCTCGTTTAGTCCAACATTACAATCATGTACTGCCAAAATATGTAAATTTCAATGTAGTTGCTCTTAAATACACATTTGCGTCAATAATACTAAGCGACTAAACAACAACAATAGCAGCAGCAACTACCAAATCCATGCCAGACAAAAATTCCATATGGAATTTGGCAACGACTTCCGCTGTGCTGGGCCTAAACATTGAAGTAGAAGCAAAGGACCGAAAAACAAAAATAACCCAAAACAACCGGAAGTTGTCTAGTTCGCATTCGCATGGCGCTCATTTACAGGATTACGTTTTAATTTCAGTAATGCAAATTGGGAAAACAGGATATGCAGCAACAGCAGCAGCGGTACAACAACCAGGATATGCAACAAAGGGACGAACGAATGAATAAACTCGGTGACAAAAAAGAGAAAAAACTGCAGAAAACTTGGTATATAGTTTAAATGAAAAAATTATGAAAAACAAAAATGAAAATATCAAAAAGTAAACTTAGAAAAAGTGGGTGTGAGAATACAATAAGAAAAAAAAAGACTTTAAAGCACTGCAGAGTGAAAGGACACAACTGCTAATAGAGTATGCTCATGAAAAGCACTTAAGAAATGCAAATTTACGTTGTGGAAAATAAAATAAAATATTTAAATTTATAAATAAAACATTTTTGCGCTTTGACAGGTTTAAGTATTGAGCAAGAAGCCTAAGGTCAGATGTTAAGAAAACATTTTTCTTTTCTTTTAAACCTGAAATCAAATTTGAATAGGATATGAAATTTATTACTAAAAATTTGATTTATTTCAAAAAGCAAATGGATTGTAATGAACCTTAACAAGGATCAAAGTAAGAAAAATCTGATTTTTGTTCAAATTTATCCATACATTTTATTTAAAGAGCAGATATCCGAAATTAGTTTATGATTTAATCGTGCGAAAAAGACTAAATTACATAAATAATACGAACAATCACTGCCATTGCGTCTTACCAATATTAATTGTTGTCTGATGATAAATGCAAGTGGTAGACGTTTTTGTTGCTGCGGCTATGAGTAATTAATTTTCTTTTTCTTTAATTGTTTGATGTATACAAATTTTAAATATCCCATCTTCAGGCAGACTGCGATAATTGTAAGGATTATGTCATGAAAAACGAGAGAAACAACATCTGCCTGTTAGTTATCGCTGCATATTGCCATATTACAAATATGCAGATAAACAATTGAGTAATTAATCAGTAATCACGTCTGTCTCTTGGCTGACTGGTTCCTTTACTTAAGAAACATAAAAATAGTAAATTCGGAGGACTCCAGCGCTGCTTTTTCAAAGGCAGACGTTTTCGAGCAATTAAGTTGCATACTATTAAGAATAAATTTAAACTAATACCGCGTAAGTCCTGTAATGCAAAATTTACTTATCCATTTTTGTAGTCATTTTCATTATTTTTCTGGATGCCTATATGGGACATTCGACGCCAAAGCGGACACCATTTTGCTTATGCATCACTATTTCTTTTTGTTTTTTTTTTTCTTTTGTGGTGGTTGGATTATGTGCTATAACTAATTTTTTTTCTCCGATATATCGTAAATTGAAATTTAAAACACAGGTTCACAAAAGTTTCATTACGGCAGGTTATCTGGAAAATAATAACTAAAGATATTTCGGAGAAACAAATCGATATCAATATAATTCAAAAACAAATGTTAACTGTATACAAATGCATTCGGAAAAAATTGGTCTCCCTAAAATAAATACGCGAATTTAACAAAAATCAACATGTGGGGGTATATAACCCCACATATTTTGAAATATCAGCGACTTAAGGGTCTGCCTTTTATATTTTTAGCTTCTAGTGACACTTTAGTATTGCAACGAAGTTCTAAAAAAAAAACGACGAAATTATTTAACAAGTTTTTTTACATATTAATAATTGATGTTACTTAACATGTAGCAGTGTGGACGTCTGCCTTTTATATTTTCGTTATCTATGTTACGCCCCTAACACAAAGTATCAAAGGCAGACGCGATAAAATAATTTTTTTTTTTTTGCAATTACAAAATTCATTTTTTAAAAAAGTGACACTATTATCACTTCACTCTAAGATTTTCTATAACACATAAATGTGTAGTATATAGCATATCAATACCAATGACGATTAAATCATATACCTAAGATTTTCACCGGGGCTCTAACTATTTGTCTTGGGGAACGATGAAATAAACTACTATTTTTTAATTCCTTCGACTTGTCCTTTAAGTCATTTTAAAAAGTAATATATATTTTGTGCCGATCAAAATGAGAAATTCAGTTTTCAGTGTAATTTGATTAATTTATATTTCAATTTTTATTTAAATAGCCCATTCCAATATCTTTCTATGTAGTTCTTATGTATAATAATCTTTGCAGACGCTAGTCATGTCGGAGCAGTGGCGACCAATGTAAATGTAAACTTTGATTGCGAGTACTAAATTGGGCTCGATTTGGGCCCATTAAGCAAAAATTGACGTTAATCGTTTTTAATCTTCAGCAATGTCGTTGGCCTTAGTAAAGTTCAAAATCAGTACATAAAAGTCAATCACCTTCGAATGAACCTTTAACCTCTAGTGATTTTTTCAATTTAAAGATTAAAGGTCTATTTGCAGATCCATAACTGCTGTGTAGCAATCATGTGGACACATTTTTATGATAAAAATTTAAAATACCTATGGAAAATTTTACCAGAAAACACTAAGCCCATGTTTAATGAATAGATTTTATTTGTTCTAATGGATTGTGAACTTATTTCAAATTGGAATTATTGTCTAAGTGCAAAGAAAACTAGTTAGTATTAGAAAAAATTACTCATATCAAGTAAGCTTTTTCTTCAGACAGCAAAAAGATCTGTCGGACCCGCATTTGACGCAGTATTTCACAGCTAATGGATGTATTGTATTTATGTATTTCTTTATAGCAAGATTGGCTTCTTGTAGACTAGGTGCGAGAATCTTCTCTTTGACGGGATGTGAAATTTTGTGTTAAACAACCATATAACTTTGAATCAGCTTTATCATTATATCACATTTCTCACAATTTGTAAAGGATGATGTGTTAATTTCATAAATCTGTCTTATTAACGCCAAATTTGATTGGATTAAGTCGATAACTTCATTCAATGCAACGTTTACTTTTAATTTAAACTGTGATTTTATTACAAATTTAGAACTTGAAAAATTATTTTTAATTGCAGGTTTCAGAGCCTATGTACACAGTAAGATTAACTTTGAAAGATAACCTCTCAAACTTGTCTGTATAAATGTCGCTATGTATGCCTGTTGAGCTCATCATAACGCTATGTGGCTGCATATTGAAGTATTTCCTTAACTCATTACTTTTATAGGAAAAAGGAAGCATTTAAATGAAATTCATTTTTGAATGCACACACACAAATCATAAGAAAATGAAAGGGATGAAGGAAAAGTTGATAGAAAAATGAAGTTGTGACAACTTTAATTAAATGAATTACAAAATAAAAGCAGGCACATATACCAACGCACGACTTGTACACTCATGTATGTAGAAGTTAACACATATTATTGCAGCACAAAATGCTTATCACGCAGAAGTTTAAAAGTAAAAAAGAAGAGACAGAAACAAGCAAAAAAGGGAAAATGGGTTAAACAGCAAGCAGGCTTACATGCTGACATTTTCACATTTCAATGCATTTCAAAGGGTTTCCCATGCGGGAAATAGGGTAAGGAGTGCGCTGCGCATGGGATATAGCACGCAATAGTTTTTTCACTTTCATTAATTTTCTTTTTTTTTTAGTTTCTGATATTCACTGCGTCCCTGTTTTTGCAAGTTTTTGATTTTAATTTGTTTGCATAGAACTGCACTCAAAGAAATTCAAAAATAAAAAAAAACAAAGCACTTTGGGGAACGCTGGTTAATGAAAATTATGCAGTATGGGATGTAGTTGCCGGTAACATTAACACACCAGAATGCCGAAGTCGAGCGCTATTAAGAATGAAGTGGTGATAACAAGAACTAACACAACTACATATGTATGTCTGTATGGAAGTAAACATTAGAAAGGGGAAGAAAAAAGGAAGATAGACCCAATAGGAATAAATTTAACAAAAATATTCTTCAGCAATATTTTTCAAAACAAAAATAGAGGAGATCTAGATAGATTTTTTATTTGTATGTTGGTGGAAAAAACCATAGTTTGCAGCAAAGTTATCGTACTATAGCAATTTTAGCCGGTGGCCAAAGTTTCTATATGATTTTATTGTGCAGCAGAGGTTGAAAATCATCAAATTCTAAGTAACATAAATAAAACGAACAACCTCTGCCATTACGTGGTCTCTGCATTATGATTTGAGAGCACTTTGAAACTGAATTTTATAGCATCTGCCATTTATATTAAAAAGTATGTCTCTACACAAAAACAGATGAATGCAAGCGGAAGACGATTTTGTTGCTTCGTATAAAAGTGAAAAAATATATCTACTTAGTAGATATATACAAACTTAATTGATTTTAATGTCAGGCAGATTGCGATTATTATATAGATAACTACATAAGAAATGAGAAAAACAACCTCTGCCACTTAGTTATTGCTTGACTCTTGGCTGACTACTTCATGTTACTAAGAATATATCCATATAAAACTAACAATGTGCAAATATTTTTATCTTAAATTTGATACTATAATTTTTCGATCATTTATATTATTTTTTTGTTTTAATTTTTTTTGCTGAGTATATGAGGCATTCCCCTTCAAATTGGACAACATTTTGATTTTACATCTACGATTTTTGTGTTAATTTTTTTTTTAGTACTGGTTGAGGCTAGACTCCGTAATTTTTTTATTAATTATTTTCTCCGAAATATCGTTCATTGAAATTTATAACACAGGTCTTCATACAGATCTATATAAATTCCTGTACGACAAGATAATTGGAAAATCCAGATTTATGATATCTCGAAAAAAAGATATCGATATAATTCAAAGAGAGTTTATAAAGGAAAATGTTAAGCTTTTAATTTAAAAATTAAATATATTTGGAAAAATCTGGTGTCACTAAAATTAATATACAAACTTGACCAAAATCGACGACTTTGACTCATACAATTCCATATATTTTGAAAAAGCATAGACCTACACGTCTGCCAATTGTATTTTCAACTTCTAGACGCAATACTGACATTAACGGAAGTCTGGAAGAAAACGATAAAGCTTTAATAAAGTTTTATTTTTTTATTGTAACCGATAAAAATTATTAACGATACAAAGAATTTCTGCAATTTTAATCGATTAAAACTTCGTATCGATACAACAAAACATTTTAACTCACACTGGTTACTAGGTATAAGATTCTAAGTTTTGAATAAAATTATAAATGTCGCTTACGATTACTTTACTAAAACCATAGTGACATTAAATTTTTATTTTTTTCTAATGGGCATTATGACATAGGAAACGATATCACAAAAGTGAGGTTTAACTATCAAAGTTGTAACGAGAGGCATAAGGCAAGAGATCAGCAGTAGAATAAACACCAGGTAAGCGCACAAAAGTCTACGCCTGCCAGGTATTCATTAAGTCATGCATGAAGAATTAAAGTAGCGAACTTCTAAAAAGCACCTGCATATCTTTTAACGTATGTGTATGCATGTTTGTGCCTACATACATACATACATATGTGTATCTGCAAATGTTATTGTCTACCTCTATTTTTAGTCTACCCCCTGTAAGTGCGCAAATTGGTAAGAAAACAAGGAATAATGAGAAAAGTTACAAAGCTGCATGCAAAACAGATAACAAAAGTCTGTTTGGAAAAAATATATCTATTTTTTTAATATGTGGACAAAGGAAACGGAAACGACAACCAACGACAGCGACAACGATAGCTACAACGACAACGAAAACCATTCAAGAAAACACACAGTTGCTGGTTTTGGTTTTACTGGATGTTGCCATTGGACTACATTGCATATGGAGTCGTTTGTGTTGAGGTGAAAAGTTTGCGCCAAATAAAAATATCAGCTACAATGGAAAACTTTGGCTTTAACATAATTTTGCATAGCATTCTATTTAGAATGCGAAGAGGTAAAAGTTGGCATAATAGCGCTGCACAAAACTTTAAGCCATTTAAATAAAACGAAAAGGAATCAACCGAAAATAATGTAAGACCTAAAGGGTTTTGTTAAGGCAGCAATTTAGGCGCTAAAGTTAAGTTTTGTTTAGTTTCAGTACAATGTATTGAGGTCATGTGTGCCAGTCGCGTATTGTACTGCGATGTTATTTGCAAAAGTTTCAACAGCTGTTTGTTTGCAGAGCATTAAACAGGTCTACTATGTGTGGTTTCTTTTGGGGTGAGTCTTATTTTAAATAATTTTAGTGAATAAAAGCCTCACCTGGATCGACTAGGTTCACAGTGCCATCACAAATTTATTTTTGTAGGGAGCAGATTATTGACTTGGCTTGGTAATTTTCATCTATCACGAAAAATATAGTTCTTAAACAAAAATTTCTGGATAATGCCGTTTATAATATCTTATTTACGAATTGATCATTTCCTGGCCATAGATGGCAGTTTTACATCTGGCTAGCGCTGGACGTTGGTAAAGTATAGTATTTGTTCTTCATCGATGACATGGTTCCTTCCTCATTTTTATTTTCGCTAAAGAAATCTATGAACAACAAAAAAACACTATGATATGCAAGCATGTCAGTTCTTTCGTTACTGTCTATAGCATAGGTGGGCAAAGTCGAAAATATGAGCCAAATTTAGCTCTTAACAACAAACACGTCGTTTTTCTTTAGAAAAAAAACAGAACAACAAACACATGCACTCACCACTGCTACGCACATTTTAAGCGTTGTGGTTTTATATTATATGCGATATACACGGGACTTGTATTTTTGTTATTGCTGTATTATTCAGAAAAAAAAAATCGAACGAACAAGAACACAACGAGGATAGCTTCTCTCACTTCGATTGATCGGTGTCCTTTTATTTCTACACTGATTTTGATATAGCTTGATTTTTGTAATTGGTTTTTGGCTTATTACAGAATTTTTTTTTCGCTATCGAGTTTGAATTTCTGGTGAGGCTTTTTTCTGTTTTTGTTTTCATTGTAAGTAGCTCCGGCTTCCAAAACGTTGCCCACTTACGGTCTATAGCAGTTCCAGATTTATTTTTCTTAATTTATTTTCTATCAACGTATATCAACGTAGAAACTTATTTGTGCAAACGCACCATTCTATTAGCCTCAAAGATGCTGCAATCGATAGGCAATTTATAAGAATTAAGATAACTGAAAACTTAAATAAGAAATCCAGTACCAACCCCATCAATCTGCTTAGACCCATGCTGATATCAAATTTTTTTGAAGATATATCGTATTTCGAAAAAATGCTTCATTTTTGTCAAAGATATATTTGTTTGGTAGTTTTTGTGCTATTTTGGGCTCACTAAAAAACAGCAAAAGTTAAATAAACTCAAAGTGAACGAAATCAAAAGGGATTAAAATTGAGCTGAAATGAATGTCATTGATGTCATTGAAAATCCTTTTTAATGTTTATCCTGGTGTTCATTTTAATGAATTCCCGATAAATTTCCGTGTAAAAATTTCAGTTTTTAAGCCTCAATGAGGCTTAAATGGACAAAACCGCTACTTTTTGAGTATTTAATCTAAAATATTACAAAACCCTGACGTGATCGGCCAATTCTGAGACCGGACTCTGACTCAGAGATGAAATTTATTTCTAATATTGTGAATTGTACCCATGCGTTTTTAAACAGTTCTTAAGCTCATGGAAACGAAGTAAAAAAACTGTCGTAAATTAGAGTTCGACCAGAAAGTCTTTCAGTTAAAACTTTAACAATAATTTATCCTTGATTGCATTTTGCTGCACGGTTTCAAATGTCGTCAATACTTTTATTGAAACGTTCTTGGCCATTCGCATTATCTTTTGCTCGTAGTTTTATCAAATCTTCAGCTCACTTGTGGAACTTTTTTTTTTTGGATTAAAAAAAAAGTGCATGTAGTCACATGCACAAGCGGGATGAGCATTAAGAAAATTGAAATCTACAATATGGCACTTTTTGAAAAATTGGGTCAAAATATAATAAATATAATATATTCCATGAATAAAGGAAGTATAATGACATATTTCAACTTGAGGGGCCCTCCATATAAAATGTACGGTAAAAGTATAGAAAAAAAGGGGTATCACCAAAAATAATCTATCAAACAATAAACGCAACAAAGATATCGAAAACATAATTTAATTGATGCTTATTTACTAAAATTTTCTGATATTTCTGATATTTTGTTTTTCAGTGCCTCTTGGGGAAATTTTGCCCATTTCTTTTAAGATAAATCCAAATTATTTCTGATATTTGGTGATGAAATTCGATTTCATTTTTACAAGGTCCACTCTATTTCATTGCGCATTCATATGTATGCGTTGACTAAGGCTCCCTTTGTGTATTGCGACTTGTCACCAAAACTTCTAAGAATTCAACAAAAGCGCACGAACATAAAGTTTGAAAAAAAAAAGAAATAAATAAATAAAAATTATTAAAATTTAATGCGCGCGCTTTAACAAAAGACCAACCAGACAGAGTCGGCAAAAGACGGTCGGATTGCATAAGCAAAGCGACAGACAATCAGCCAACCAGGCGACAGCCACATCAGCAAAAATAAAGTCGCAAAGAATTGTCATGATGTCGCATACAAAATGATGTTGATTGTAGTTACGAAAAGATACAACAACAACAGCAATAACGTCATATGAAACATCACAGAACACACAAAGGACATGCAGGCAGTACTCGCTAAGGAGTGTGAGATTGACAAAATAATGAAACTTTCGGGTTGTCGGTCTGTGCTTTTATGCTACGGTTGTATTTTTTGCAACACTTCAATTTGTACTCCTTCTCCTGCCCGTGTTTCCGCTTCTATTGCTGGTATTTAGTGTTTGAGGCATTTCCGGTGTTTCAATGTTATATGTATTATTTGTTTGTCTGTGTGCGTCAAATGGTGTCTATACGTTGTACGTGTCTGGAATTTGTTTCGGAACATTTTTTTTTTAAGTCTGCAAGAATTACAAACAAAAATTCGGCGTGGAAATTGAAAGCGCATAAATCAAAAGTTGAAAAAGTTTTTCACTCTAGACACCAGGAGGCAAATGAGATTATTACATCGCTACACTGAGAATACAAATTTAATAAAATGGTCATAAATCAATTTTGCAAAATTTTGCTTACATAAATAGGGTGTCGAATAGTAAGTAGGTTTGAGTTTAAAAATATTTTAACGAAGAACACAGACCATGGAGCTGCAACAACGAGCAGAGATATTTTACGAAATGAAACTACCTGTATTGTAAGAGATGTGTATCCGACTCTCAAGCTGTTAAATTACTATCTATTACTCAAATCAGCGCCAATATCTAGTTCAATTTGATAACATACATTTATATAATATTGATTTTTTTGGAATGTTCGAAGCTCTGATAAGGATAGCTGTCAAACAAACTGTCAGCTCACACGCTTTTAAAGTCAAAGCTATTCATTATAATCTGGCAAATCATCATTAAACATTTAAGGGGGCAGGTCTAGTCAGAATTTTAAAGAAATCAATTGGTTTTTTTTTCTGCATTTTCTCAAAGAATAATATCTTAAAAATATATCCTGAAAATTTGTCAATCCAACAATTACTTTTAGAGTTATTCGGCAATAACCAAAGGGCTCTGTTGGTAACCCTAACTCACCCGCAAGACATATTTTTTCGTTAGCAACATTACATAAAACATACATACATATTACTTCGACATCGCATGTCATCGACGGTACCGCTCATCGCACAACAACAAATAAATAGTCACACCATTTCACCGCAATCATTTTTGGCAGCTGCACTTTTCTTTTACCTAGTCGTCGTCATCGTTTGTACAACAACAACAATAGCAAACACTTGTTTTTGTCTACTTAACAAGCACCGCTTATCGACGGCTTATGCAAAATTGTGTGCATAAAAAAAGCATATTTTGGAGCGACCTTCAACTCCACTTTTACTTGATGCTGGTTAGCAGATTTTAAAATCGCAACATAGAAGACACTTGGCTCGCGCAATCAAAAGGAAGAACATCGTCGTAATCGTCGTCATCGTAATAAAATCAAAATATCCAATTGTTTTCATTTTAGTTTATTTGCAAATAAACTCAATTAGAGTTAATATAATAATTTAGTATAAAAATTGCAGTAAAGCAATATAATTTAATAATTAATAAAAAAGACTTTTGAAATTTAATAAATACTGTCCACTTATTTGTTTTGTGGCACAGAAAAAAGCTTCAGTGCCCCACCAGGCTCTCTCTCTCATTCATGTGAGTGTAAAATTTTAAATGCGCTTTTCTCAAAACTATGTTTTCGGAACTGGTGACCACTATAACTGGAAAACCGCTTTATAAATTTCAATGAAATTTACACAGTTTTTGAAAAACACGAAAATGAGACCGTCATTTTGTTGATTTAAAAAAAAAAAAACGTTCGATCAGGCACTAGATTATTTATTTCAATAACTAATTTTTCTCATCCGATTGCTTTTAAATGATTTTCCAAGGATTTGTTATGGTCATCGCAAGGCACTCTGTATGAGACATGGTCCAACACAGCCAGCTATAAATTATTTATATTTTTAATTTTTTTTTTTTTTAACTTTCGTCAAGTCAAGTTGAACCCCAACGCAATGATGCCATATTATCATTTTTATTAAATAAATTAAATTTATACCAAAAAAAATTATTGAAAATGCTCTATTCCTCACGCCTGTGACTAGACCTGCCCCCTTAACATAAGAGACAACGCTTGTAAATTGTGGAAAATTACTTAATTCACTAAAATTTATTCTTTAAATTCATTCAAAGTTCACAAAATGTTTTGCTATTATGAAGTTCATTGGCCGAAGAGATCGCGTGTTTTCTTTGTGGCTATGTTAAATCCGAAAAAGCCAGCAACAATTTAAGTCTTGAAAGCCAACATATCTTGAACAATTGCGAAAGTAAGGCCCTAATTGCTTGAAAAAATTAACTGAGAGAATGTGCTTTGTCAGAGGTAGTTGCGGTTAACATATGTCCAAAATTGTTATTAAACATTAATGCTTTTAATATACATTAAAGCTAGTTAGTTTCGAGACATTTCAATGGGTTTTTGTTTTATTTAAATTTAAAGTGAGAACACTTCAAAACAATCACCCGTTATAATGAAATTCAAATGGGGACATCTGTCGCTTAAGTTTCATATTTAGGAGCTGATTTACTTTGGTACCTAATGTATTACTATCTAAAGTACTGATCAGCAACCGGCGGACAAGGATACGAATTCAAGCTGGATCGCTGAGAAAAAAATTTTTAAACTTTGATTAACTTATTCTATTTAAATAAATGATAAACAAATCTGAGTGCGTGTCTGAAATAAAGGTCTAAATATATGATGTCTAAATATATTTCCACGTTCCCATGCAATTTTATATTAAAAGGCTCGATATTGATCCAAAATAAAAAAGATTGGAGTGGAACGAACTCAAATGAATTTTTCTTTTTTAATTAATTACCCTAAGTTAATTATTTTTTTTTAAATCCCATTAATACAGTTAACTTTCACACAATAGCTTATTTATTTCGGCTAAAAATCATCACTTTCATGATATATGTACGTGAAAATTTCTGATGAAAACTAACAACAAATTTTTTCATCTTGAAATTTTTAAGATGCGCTGTCTGTCTACATAGCACGCAAGAAACAGGACATTTTTATTTATTGCGCCGCTCAACAAATCCTGAACATTTGTAATTAAAAATGTTTTCATTTTTTTCGCAATCTAAACACTGCACAAATTTTACTTTTTTGTTGATGCCTTTTTTAAACTTTTTATGTTTGTATTCTACTTAAAAATTTTATCTTCTGCTTAACAGCAAAAAAAAAATCCTATTTCTGCACTAATACAGATAAAAACCTTAGCTAAGAAATACACAACAACAAAAACAAAAAAAAAAAAACAATTATAAAAAAATGTACAAAATAAAAGAAACTAAGAAAAACATGAAGAAAAAAAAGGGGAAATGCATTAAAAGTATGAAAATGAAAAAAAAAAAAAATGTTGCTGTTGCTGCCACTTTTGTTGATCGTACTTGTTGTTTTGTTGTTGTTGCCTTTGTTTTCCTTTTAATGCAACCCCAGTAAACATTTGTGAAAAAGTTATATTTTAATCGTCGAGGCGATTATTTTGATCCCGCGTGAAATCATTCATATACAAGCGATAGTTAGTTCGGGAGCAACTGTTTGGCTGCAGTGAGTTGCCTAAGCTATTTTCGCTTAAATTATGAGGAAGAGATTGAAACGATAAATTTTGAAGACGGATAATTTTGAATCGGATTCAAAATTATTGTTCATTTTATACACAAAAATTGCATTATAATTAACATCACACAAAAGCAGTGAACCAGTCTGGCAACATAGAAATCCTGCCTGGGTTTCAGACAAAAATTGACATTTGATAACTCCAATAAAAACTTAGTGACAATTATCTTTTTCTATCATAAATTCATCTTCAAAATGTTAGCTGGGATACACAGCAATAAGAGCAAAAATAAAAAATATAAAAAAGTAGCAGTTTAGAGTGTAGTGTGAGCGTTGTTTTAGAGTAGAAGCTAAAAACAGCAACTTCAAGTATATGAAAAGTTTAGTTTATTGTTGTTGTTGTTGCTATTGTTGTTGTTATATATTGCTTGTCTGCCTGATTATTGAGTCCTTTTTCTATGCAACACACAATTGTTTGAGTTTGGTTTTGTTGTAGTTATTTTATTGTTTCCCTTCAAGCATACGGATATAAACATTGAATTTAATTTTTCCTTTATTGTTTTCTATAAAAACTCGTTAAGTTCCTCATGATTATGGATGAATGAAAACTTGTAAATTGCTCTTTTTCAAATAATTGTTATTCATGTTAAAGCTTACTCCTTAACATTCTGGGATGCAATCTCAGTACCTTACTCTAGGACTTAGGTAATCATATATAGAAGTTTTTTTGAATCATCTTTAGCACATTTTACAACTTTTTGAATTTGCATACTGAACAGTTCGCAAAGATGCTGGCTGGTAATGGGTACATATTTTAAGTCTGTATTGTCAGTGTTTAGCTTAGATTAGTATTCAGTATGCAGTGTTCGAAACTAATCGGAAAATAAATATTGATCATGGTTGTGAGAGAAGTCATGTCAGTGATCAAGTGAGACCAACTTAACACAGCAAAAAGCTACACGCACTGCTACTTGAGGTGCTCATTTGAGCGGTGGATATTACAAGAGAAGACAACTTAATTAAACCTGTAGCCACTCGTGTTAAATATGGTATTACATAGCAGGCATTTGGTGGTATTAACCTGATCTACTCGAGGTACAGGGTACTGCTTTAAGTGACCATCTTTTCCAGTTAAACAATAGAAATGTTTTATAAATACTGAAAACAATTTGAACTTAGCAACTCAAATGCTCAATTTCTGACATTTCTAGAGAGCAATGCATTCTACTTCACATGTTGCAGAACGCAGAAAAATGCGACAAACAAATTTGACATAGTTTCGAATTGTGAGCCGATAGAGAACCTCTAAAGCTGCAGCAAGCCAGGAGTGCTAACGTGAAGCAGTCGTAAAATCTATTTAAGTGACCTTCCTTGGACTAATATGCCAGCAATAACTTAAGCCCAATTTCCATGTGATCTTATCTTATCTTATTTTATCAAATATCAGGGGCATCACATGCTATTAAGATAGCAAATGTATGCAATTCACTCTCGCATTCTCCAAGCGCATTAGGTTCTGTTCGCATGCTTTTTCTTTCTTACAAAAATTTGATTTGATATCCCTGATATGGGATAAAATAAGATAAGATAAGATCACATGGAAATTGGGCTTTATGAACACACAGCTTCATGTAGTGGCTGTGACATTCTATATTCAAAAAACCGCCAGGAAAAGCATATGAGAATGTACGCAAAAAAAAAAGGAACACTTTTCAAGAGCAACAACAACAAAAAATTCTTAACCTTGCCGAAGAAGAGGTCTGAAACTCCAAAGCCATTGCAGAAACATCCACGCAATTCAAGTATCGTCAGATTAACCTTCTTTATACTAAGCCAGCATTTAAAGTGCTTTGCAACAGATCCATAACTGCAGTGGTGGAGCTAAGGTTATTAGTGCCTGGGGCAAAACGACACATTTTGTCGCCCTTCCATGGAAAAACTATTAAAAATGTTCATAACAAAATTAAAACTAAAAAAATTACAAAATTGCACTAAAAAAACATTTAATCGGATAGGACCACTTTTCCGCCCCCAAACAATATTGCCCGGGGTGACTGCATTCTCTTCTTTTTTATTTTTGCAGGATCTAGTTGCAACGTGCGAAAAAGTGCCCACTCCAAGTGATGAGGTTAATAAGATCCTAGCGTCTTGTTGGAATATAGCTGCAAAATTAGGGTTAAGTAGATCCTCTACTGTGAAGCTTGTGAAAACGATACTGTTAGAAGAAATACCAACATCCAAATAAAAGGTCAGTACTTTTTTGAATAAATATATGAAAAAGTAATACAGAAAATCAGAACCGAGTAAGCGATGATTTATTGATAATACAAGTGAAGAGGTATTGAAACTCGTTCCAGTTAGCTATAATCTGTCATCCGCTTTTTTAAACAGGAATGTAGCTAAAGAAGATGCTATTTCAGATAATTCGCACTTTTAACTGTATCCTATTTAGCCATGTTTATCGAAATTCCAAGATAAACATAAACCACGAGCTTGACTTAATAAAATTCTCTTAATATTTCACACTGCTTGCGCTGCCAGCTGTCCAAAAGACATTAAGAGGGTTGTTCCATAGTGAAATCGAACCCGTACCAAATTGTATATGGCTTTTCAATGGGGCTCAAAATTATGGAGTTTGGACCTTCGAATAAAAAGCATACACCGAATTCAATAAAGAACTCAGAATATCTAATTTTAGTACTGTAGCAAGGTCAAAAATATGTTGGCAAAGGCCAGACGGAAAATATGCCGTCAGGTGACTGCAAAAACTTTAACAGGGTGTGTGCTCACATATTACTAATTGCCACTTCGGTAGCAAACACTTTTATTAGTGGGAGTAAAAGCACTGACAAGCTACTTTTAATGGTTTCGGGTAAAGACCTGAATATTCTCTGTGACATTTCCCTTTGCAGTATTGTGTCTTGGATATCTGAAAACGGTCTGAGCGTTAATATACAGCAATCTCAAACTCAACTCGTGGATTTTACGAAATCACATAAGATTCCAGATTTTAAGTTTCTGTGCTGAAAGGCGTTCCCTGCCTTCCATAGAAAAACGTCAGGTATCAAGGTGTCATTTTTGACCGAAAGCTAAACTGGAAACCTAATGTTAAAGAAAGGTTTTGAATAGCCTGCATTGCATTTTATTCTTGTAAACGCGTGTTTAACAAAACTTGGGGTTTCAACTCCGAGATAATCTTTTAGATGTCCAACCTATTCTGACTTACGGAATTCTGATATTTTGGAATACTTGCGACTAAAAAAACCTATCTTATTGTCGACGTGTATTACATCAAGATCAATTTAGCCACTAGACGGAACTCATCTGAGAGTGAAATTACTGGACACTATTTTATTGGCAAACACTCCTCAAAGCTCAGTTTTTCCAACGTTGGAGACCTTTTCAGGGCCTGTAGAGACCCTGTAGAAACTGTTGATAAACTAGCATCAAAAGATATGAAATCCATATTGAGAACTATCAAAATATCGAAATGGTTCAATTAGGTTGAATGACGGGTATAAAATGGGCCCATCCATGGCTTAAGTTATGAGGACACATTATCTCCCGGAAACAAACAAAAATAACCTAGTAGAGGTATTCCTTTTCATTACCAAATGGTAACTCTCCACACAATTAACACATCACAGTTCAATTCAATATACTCAATGTATGTAATGAAATGTAAATTTTATATGATTTCCAAACATTAGGGAAGCACTGCTAATACAGCACATTCTAAACCATTACCGGAACAAATTAAAAATTATCAACTCGTTTTAACGCACAACTTCACTCAGCGGATATGAAAAAAAAAGAAAAAAAAATTTGCCCACGGCAACTTTTTAGAATTGCAGCAACAACTGAATGGCGCGGAATGCCAAACTGCTTCATTTTTATCCAACACTTTTTTTTTTTAAATTCAATAGCAGCCTAATAGAAATTCAAAGTTATAAGGAATGAAAGTTGGAAAAAAACTTTAAGCTATAAATTGTGAAAAAAAGAAAAAAGAAATAAACGAAAAATGAAAAAAGGTGGTGTGCGGTTTTGTTAAGCAGCAGAAAAATGAAATTGATTTTCTTTCAATGAATTCAGCCAAGTTCGCAATTTTTCAGCTGATGCTGTAACTGCTAATTTTGTTCGCGCTGGTGAGTTATCAAGGAATTAGATTTTTCCAACAGTGGTCTGTAATGGTGCTCAATGGCTCGTAAATATTTGCGTCACAAGCTCTGCTCAAAAATAGTTGAATGTCATCAAAGTCATAAGTATCAAAACCTAGCCAAAAGCCGATGAGAATCCAACAGTTATCCAGTGAAGTTATCGAAAAATTTCGATGGAAAACGAAATATATCGAATATTAGGTGCAAAAGGAAAATATCTTACACAAACAAGAATCTAAAATTAAGCAAAACTAATTGAAAATTATTTAATCGAATTTACAGTCATTTGCAGAAACCGATATACATGTGAAATTTTACTTATGCTTTAAAAGCAAACATGACAAAGATAACAAATGGAACAATTTAACCTGGTAATTGGTGACATATGTTTCTTGTTGAAATAATGTTGGTCATCTTTGGAATTATTTGGCCATAGTTATCCTAATAAAAGAGTTTATATCAGTGAACTATTTTTTTTTTTCAGATCAGTCTTATTTCAAATTAACACAGCCCAATTTTAGACCACTGTGCTTTTTAACTTTTCACAATGAATAGAAGTAAAAACCACGTAAATCTGACTGCTTGGCATATCAATGCATTTGTACGATTACAATTTTCCACCTGCCGCCCTACCATTAATGCACCCACAAAATGCACAACAATTACAGCAGCATTTTACCCAATGATACCAACAAGTGTTTGCTTCCGTTGCAGTAGCAGCAGCTGCATCTTTTCCTGCTGCTGCTTCTACGTTGCATTATCCTTGTAAAAGTTTCAAGTTTTTTTCTTTTCTTTTTTTGCTGCAGTATGAAGTGTCCTGATTGCGCATACTTCTTTTCATGGTTGTTCTTGTTGTTGTGCTGCAGCATGAAGTTCAATATGAAGCTGCAACAGCAACAGTCACTTGTTTATCATTGGGTACGACAAACTTTTGCTCAGTGGCAGTAAATATTTGCTGTATTTTTTCACTTAAGTTTTTTTGCTTTTTATTTCTAGTAACATTTTAACGAAATGTTGCTAAAAAGTTAAAATATTTACTTTTGTTGGTTTTTTTATTTAATTTTTTTTTGCCATTTTAGGTATTCTATGCTTTTTGTTCATTTCAATATAAATTAATTTTTCACTTTACTTTCCCATTGTTTGTTTGCCTGGCGTCAAAAAACTTCTCTCTGGATTTTATTGCAAAGTTTTGTTTTCACTTTGCTTTTAAGTATTAAAAGTGTAATTAAAAGATAGACAACAACAAAGTCTTGCAAGTTGCTTGCGATTATTGAAACATTATCTGAAATAATCTTTTACAAAAGTTGGTAAAATAAAATGTGTACATTGCTAAAACTGTTATTTTATGATACTTGAAACTTTTTGCAGTTACTTTGAAGAATTCGGATATAGCAAATTATTTTTGCAAGAAACTTTTGTAAATTTGTCAGTAGCTAACAAAGTTTCGCAGATGTTCTGAAGAGATAAAAGAGTTTATCTTTGGATAAAAAAATATTCATTTAATTCAGAATTGATTTTAATTGAATATACAGCAAAGACCGATATTCTTGTAAATTTAAAAGTCAATCAATTCTTTTAATAAAATAAACATTAAAAGATAACAGATAAAGGATGGTGCCACAGAAAAATACGTTTCCGCGGCTAAATTATTAAACCAATTTTGATTAAATTGGATATGAAGGTAGATTAAATCTTAAAATAGGACAGTTTAAGCTCAATGTCCTTTAAATGGGTGCTTCTACTGAGAAAAAAACGCTGTCACGAATGAGCCGCTACACCGATTTTGTTGAAATTTTGTATGAAGATAGATTGATTCCCGAATTTGTATTTTAATGTTGCTAAAAATACATTTTCACTGCTAAGCTAATAAGCCGATTTTGATAAAAGTTGCTACATAGTTAAATTGAACGCCCACGAAACATATTAATTTTTTGGATGTTGACACGTCCCTAATCAGAACAAATGCTTCCACAGCTATACTACTAATGGAGCATTTTTGATAAAATTTGGTGAGGCGATAGATTGAACTTTAAAGCAAGAATACAGATAGAGAAACTGCAACATGATTCCATAATTTTTATTTTTGGGAGCCATGACGTTTAATAAGGGAAAATGGTACTGAGCTAATAATGAAAATGAATGAAAAACACACACGGAGAGAATTAAGAACTGTTTTATAAGACCACTTTTTGTGTGCTATGATATATCTGGAATATGCTTGACATAGATCACATTATCAATCTTGCAAACAACAGCAATTAATTAAACGTAGACCTTAAGGTCCAACTCCTTTCCTTTTAGTAAACAATACCTCATGCATACATTGGATTGTAGTTGAAAATCAACTTTAATTCGGCATATAAACTCATAAACACAATTATATGATTTGGTTTTCTTAAAGGCAAACAATTTAATATTGCTAGAAGCTTAAAAGGATTTTTCCTTAACATTCATCATCTTTTTGCTTACTTAAATTGTAATCGACTATGTAACTGATTCTTAAAAATACATAAAATATACATAAAAACGCTTCCGCATATACATTAATGCGAAAATAAGTGATCCTTTTTATTTATCCTAACCATTTTTGCCAAGTAAAACAACACGGTTAATGACCCAAAAATGTCGATTTTAACCGCTCATTTGCATATTTGGGAAGCACTGCTTCCACCAAGCAGGAAAAAGTACGCGAAAATCAACAACCCACCGTTAAAATGTTCATAAATTAAAACTTAGACAGATTTAAGATAAAAGAGGCAAGATGAATATTGAAAAAAAAAATTATGTAGCGTCGTCTGGAAAGCGAAAGTAGAGACAGAACGTTTCGATGCTTTTGTGTGCGCATTGAATGCACACACACAAGCGACAGTCAGACAGACAGACAGTTAAATTATGACCAAAGCAAAATGGGAATAATACGCTGCTTCGCTTATACTTACTAAGGATCGCTAAAGACATTCATAACTCAAAAGGATAAAGAAGGATGCTGTAGTCGATGGATGAAAAAATTACATTTGTCAGAGAGCAGCTCAAAGGAAAAGTGAAAGCAAATGAATTGAAAGCCTCAAAAAAAAGGAATTTCATATACAAAGGAGAAAGGTAAAAGGTAAGAACAATAAAATGACATGGCAACCCAAAAATTTACACGCGAATGAACAAAAACAATAGAAAACGACAAACACAAAAGGAAAGCAACAGCAGCGATGCTTGAAATATACACGTACATTAAAATCGTTCCGAATTTTTAACTCATTTTGGTAAAATACCATGAGTATGCACACATATACGTGTACAGCAGCAATCATACACACATTGTCAATATTCATAAAGTAAATGCAGCGTTTTAGTCAGCTGTGGTAATAAAGGGTAGAATCTTTTTAAAAAACAGTACTTTCTCAAAGCAAAGTTTTTTTTGGGCACATCATTGTAAGTCCTAGCAATCATTAATTACATTGGAGCTGAGATATTGAGATATTTAATCACTCACAAAATTATGGTACATTCCGTCAGTTTTGAACTTATTCGCTAAGTGGAGATTCTTGATTGAAGACCTTCAAAATCCTTTGAAGCAATAAAATAAAATTTACGGAAGAAGTTCAAATCGATAGAATTTTGACTATTGAAACATAATATTTGTGGGTACAAACGAATTGGTTATCTATAAGTTTTACAGCTAATTTTCGAAACCATACCCAGTCGATAATATTCATGTAATTTGCTGGCATTATTTTGCCGTAATAAAAGATAACTAACTTGATACAAAAATATACATAAAAGAGTCTTTCAATAGGTGTGATACATTTTTCAATAGGGATGTTAAGCTTAACAAATAGGGCATTTCAGGCGAAGCGGGCAATGAAAATAAAGTGAGGTCGTGAAATTTGTTTATATTAAGGTAAGTTATACATCTAGTAGACATAAATGTGTACACATAATTTTTTTTCGTATGAGGCTTAATTGCCGAGTTACGGGCTTCTGAAGAATTGGCGAAGTTTAAGTACCGTCATTTTTGAACGCTGTTATTGGAATCTAGGAATTTATAATAAAATATAGACAATATTAATTTAACTAGTAAAAAGAATGCTCTTTTTAATTTTTTAGTTAAATTCGAATTTTAAATTTTTTTTTTTATGTATGGAAAACTGAAAGTAAAATTTTAAATCAAATTTTCAGTAACTTCGACATAAAATTTTTTAAATATTTTTATTTTTAAAAAAAGCCTTAAGTATATAAATGTTTCACAAAAAAACTTTTAACGTGATCAATATTAGTTAAGGAGATATATAAATTAATGTACTTAAGAAAGTGCCATATCCCATACAAAGTGCGGCACGTATGCACTTCAATTCATATATCTCGTAAACTAATGTAGATCACGTTAAAAAAAATTTAGCATATTACCGGTATATTTTATGCTTTATTTTAAAGTTAAATAAAAAAAAATAAAAAATGTCGAATGTATTTCAATTCCGAGATGAAATGTTCACTTCCAGTTTTCCACAAGAAAATAAAAATCAAATTTCCAATCTGATTTCATAATTGAAAAGAGCAGTAAATTTCCTATTGAAACCACAATGTTTCATATTTTACTAAAATTTTGTTAAGTTCGAAAAACCGCTTCCGAAAATTCCATTATTCATATTGCGTCAATTTTTGGAAGTCCACAACTTGAAAACTAAGCCTTATATAAAAAAAAAAAAAATTTATCAGTTGTGTTTTTTGGAACAAAATTTTATTATAATTTGTTTTTGTACAGAGTTTTTATGTTCAGTACTTCTAGTGCAAAAAACCACAAAAAAATTACAAGCGCAAAATGCATCAAAATGGGCAACGAGCTGCTTATACTAGTTTCAATGACCACTACGTCATATCATCAGTTAGCCGAAGTATAGTAGTCTGCAAGCCTACTATATTCCCCTTCTTGCGTTGATCTGCACTAGAAGTACTGAACATAAAAACTCTGTACAAAAACAAAATTAAGTGTTTACACCTTCTAGAAGTACAATTAAGCCGAATAGGAACAAATTTCTAAAACTCATTTTTTTGCATTGTCCGCTTCGCCTAAAATGCCCCATATGTTTCAATGGTTAAAACTCAAAGAGTGCTTCGTGAATCTTATGTTCCATTTATTAGATCATGCTATACGTTGAATTGTGTATGCTGTAATTGCTAGTATTGCTGTAGATCTTAATTTATGAATTTCACGTCGATCTCAAGAAAATTTTTGAAACTTTTGCTGTGTTTTACGAAAATTGTTTCAAAACATTATCTATGATAAAGCTCACAGATTTTTGTAATCAAATCAATTCTTTATATTTTATATATATGTTTTTTTTTAAAGATGTGCTCTATTGAAAAAAATCGTAGAACTTATTATTCGCACATCCAACTTATCAGACGAGATATCATTTTCACGCAAGAATTGGTTCGACAAACCAATTGTATAAGTCGTTAACAGACAATAAGGAAGTTTACAAAGGCTGTCTAAAATAAAAATAGCAACTGTGAATAGTTTATCTTGACGTATGAGAAACATACATATGATGATATTGTACTTCAAACTCCATAGCTTTTATTCTAATGTTAAATTGGAACTTGTGTTCTGCTGTTATTGAACTTTTTTCTTAACATATTTGCAAAAAATTCGAGTTTCATTTATGTTTGCTATTTTCTAGTCATGACGTATGAGTAACATTAAAGTTTAAGTCGTCTGTTCGCAAGCAATATTATGCAAAATAGTATCAATCATATGCCTATGCATAAAATATATTGTATGTTGTTTTATGTTTTGCATGCAGACATACTTAGTGACCGTCAACCGACGATATACACACATACAAGAGAATCTTCATATATGTATGTATGTATTTCTTAACTTTTAAATAAGACATATTAAAAATGATGCCACTTAGGATAAATACTTTATGGACATTTTAGCTTAGCACAGAGAAACTGCGTATTTCACTTCTTGCTGCTAACAGCAAAACAATGTTATATTTTTCTGGTACAACAGGACGTATGAGTAATATTTATTATTTATATTTTCTTAAATTTCAAATTCTGATATCTGCAGACTAATACAGCTTGTTAAGTGCAACTGTACGAGCAATTATTTTACTTTTCACTAAAGTGAGCCACTAAACAAAATAATGAAAAGTTAATTTAGTTAAACTTTTTTCAATATCAGAATCAAAACGAAATTTGCTACACTTTGAGGTCTATGATAATTTTGAAATGTTATTCTGTACGAAAAAATTATAAATTGTTTAATAAAAACGTTATCTTTTTCAAGAACTAGTTGACTTGCAGAAAAAGTGATTTAAGACCTTTTATTCGTTTTTATGAAAAATTTTATTTTTTCTAAAAAATTAATCAGTTTATGCCTAAGTTTTAAAGTGGTGAAAGTTCGTCAAATTTCATCTGCAACCGAACTGACTTAATGTTGTTGGACTTAATTTTTAACCACAAGATAGAGTCCATGCCACCGATGTCAATACAAGAGGTAAAAGAAAACAATAGAGCGAACATTATATATCATACCAAATGTTATATTTTCTGTCAGTCTCAAAAGTGCTTTCATGGTGAACAGACGTGTTTGGTAAAATTCAAAATAATTTTCGTGTTTGTAAATAGGCTACATTCATGCGAGAGCGCCATGGACAATTTCCTCAAAAGAATAACTATTTGTAGGAGAACTCAAATTATTTTTCAGAAGATATCATGTGCCATTAATATCCGCATTTAATGAAATTTAGTTTAGTTAATGGAGTAACATAATCTTTTTAAGATATATTCAATTTTATTCAAATTTAAAGAAGTCCTCTTAATTATAAAACTGTTATTGACTTTAAGTGCTCTACAGAAAGAATATACTTCTTTAAATGGCTTCTGATTGCACATTAAAGTCTATAAAAAACTGAGCAGATCATTTTCAAGAAATCTTTAATATCACTACTTAACAAGATTTTCCATAACGAATTCCGATAACGTTTTCTATATATCAATATTCCGAGAAAAATAACACTTAACTTATGACTGCCAAAACATAAACAATGCTTATCATGTATGTGTAACAATTGAAATTCATAACACGTGATTTGGACTGAAGAAAGAAGTTAGTAGTATTAATAACCTAAGCAACACATTTAATTGAGTTCTCTATATTTTAGTTCCCGTACGAGAAATCTTCAAATTTTTAAAGAATTATTGAAAACACAAAAGTTTATTAAGTCTTAATCTACTGAAACTCGGAACCACGCGCTTTTTGTAATATTTATTCTTTTTTTTATAACCAAACCTGTATTCAGTTCAGTTCAATTCATTTCATTTGAGCTATCGACTGAACATCATATCAATTTAAAATCGTGCAATTTCAAATCTATAAAATTGAATCGCTTCTTCCACAATAATGTACCCTATAATAAGATTTTGTTTTTTTTTTTAATGGTCGATGCCAAATTTCATAAAAATTTTTGCATTTCCCATTTACAATAAAACAAACAAACAAAAAAATAATTTCCCAAATGGGAAATATCAAAAACCGCATTTTTTGTAGCACAAATCTTAAATCCTTTTTGTATAATTTCCACTATTCTGTGCATACAGACATTAAATCATTTTTTCATTCTCACATTTTCTTATACATTGATATTCATAAATTCTCTCTCACTTCTTTCTCACACCTTTCTTAATGTGTTACTATTCAATTTCTTTATTAATTTTTTCACTTCATTTTATTCACACGCAATGCAATTTGAATCAAAAAAAAAAAATTTTTAATTACCGACGCGTTCGCAAAACCTGTGCTTCACAATCGGCTGCTGCGTTGCAACTGTTTCTAAAGTTTACTCGCTACCAATCATTGGAGCCTACTGTCGTCAATGGTGCCTAAAGCAGTCGCATTTATTTGCGACCGTTGCCGGTAGCTGCGCTGCTCACAAAATTTGTTTGCTCTCCATTTTTGCTCACTGTGGATGCAACGCGTGGTTGCTACCGCATGTTTGCTGTTGTTTTTATGAGCTGTGTTCAGTTTTTGTTTCGTCCGGATGCTGGAGAGCGCATGTTGCGCAATGAGCATAAGCAAATATGTTGCTGTGGTCTTTAGCGACATGTTAATAGCATCAGCAGCAACATGTTTTTTTATCTGTTAACTTATCAAATTTCAATCATTCACTTGCATATATGAATGCTATGGGGATATGAACGAGGGATATCTTAAAATTTTTCGTCACGTCTTTCAATTTTCTGAAATTATAAATTTGTGTCTGGAAACTCAGAGACAATTTTCAAATCAGTGATGCCATCCAGTTCTAAATAGAGGTAAATCAAAATCCAAGTGACTGTGCAAAGTTTGCATCATTAAAAATTCCATAGCTTCTGAATTATAAAATTTTTTTTAATTTTTCTAATTGTTCAAAAAACTTTTATTTTGATTTTTTTGTTTTTCATTTTTTTTTTTTTGTTAAGCTTAAGGTTTTTAAGACACAATTCAAGAAGATTTGGAAAAGATTTCCGCATTTCGAAAGAGGACACTGCTTTCGAAAACTGTATGTAAGAAATATTAAGGAATAGGGTTGCTTCATGTGTCTCTGTTATTTCAAACTGTGCTGGACGATGTACTGACCCGCACTTTTACTGGGAATCATGAGATTCAATGGGTATTTTAATGTCATCTGAAAGAACTAGTTTATGCCCTTGATATGCCTCGTTGTCATGAAGATCGTCCAATATTCAAGCCTACCTTATACGTCAACAAGGATGTTTCTCTCAAGTTGTAACGTATGTGGAAACAACATAATACCAACACATTTTGCCCCTTCAAAAACAATGGTTGTTAAATGAACTGGTTTGTTTAAAATTGGTCGTTAAAGCCTTGAAGATGATTTGCATAAACTACTTCAACACCAGAAATCTTTACAAAAATACAGGATATGGTTTTGAAAAATCGTCGATTGACCGAGAGAGACTCAGAAGAAGCTCTAGGCATTTCAATAGGTACAGTGAGCTATATTTTCAGTGAAGTTTTGGGTTTCAAAAAGCTATGTGGACATTGGTTGCCGTGGAAAACTATCTTCATCAAACAGAGAGATAATAGCTGCTTTAGAGGAGTATTTTGCAGATCTTCCGGAAAACAACTACCTTGATGGGATCCATAAATTGGAGGATCGTTGTATAAGTGTATTGAGGTTGAGGGAAATCATACTGAAAATATATTTAGTAATTTATAAATATTATACAAATTAGTTTTTACATTTCTGTTCCGCGAAAGTTTTGAATAACTGCACATACACAGCAAGACTCAGAAAATTGGAACGAGTTCGGTATAAAAAATGAGTCTGGAATCGAAATGAACATTTTTCAGACCATACGCTTCTAACGGAGTTAGAATATAGTACAAGTAGTACAATAAAAAGAAATTATTTCTAAAACGTATTGCTTTAAGCGTCAGTCTGATATAAAAAGTTAGCCGTCGGCGATTTGTTCTTATAGAAATTGCTAGGAAGCAAGCACCGACACCTTAATGGCTTGCTAAAAGTGAGTATAGTATAAATCTTTAACGGCACCACACAAAATAATGCCAGTGGCGTCGAATCGCAACAAGTACATAATTTAAGAAAAAAAATACCAAATGACCCTGTATTTTATTTCAACGCCAAACGTCAAAAACGATTTTCCACTTCAAAGTGAGCCTCTTACAAAACAAATTAAACTTTTTGTCATTGAAATTAATCTTTCTATAAATCAAATTAAACTTTGGGGCGTCCATTAATTACGTGAGTCGTTATAGTGGGGCAAGAGGGAGTCCAAAAAAGTCTCACCAAGGGAGAGGGGCGGTCAATATAATAATATAAATATAAATAATAATAACAGAAAGCATTTTGTATCGCAAAGTCAATCCTTGCTGGTACTTTTGTTTCGCCTTGTCGGCATGCCTCTTCCCATACTACAAAAAGACATGTTTCCAACCATGACAATAGAGGGAGCACATGAAAGCGCTTGAAGTAAGTGAAACATTAGGATGGTGGTGCCGCAGTCTGTTTTTTATTGTTATGCATTTCATTAAATTCGTTATAGTATACCTTAAACGCACTTATCATCATTTCCCACCAAGATATGTAACGTTTCGTAAGCCTTTCGGAAATCTTATAAAGTGGGAGTTACATTTCAGAAACCTTTCATTTGCATTTCTGAAAGCTTTCTACAATGTGTCAATGTTCGCCTTTTGATTTAATTTAAAATTTTTTTGAACATTTCTTATTTCGTCATCGGACTCTTTTTTTGCTTTGCGTAACTTGCGTTGTTATTTTATTACGTTATCGAGACTATGAGTTATTGTTTCATTTTATTAGTATTGATACTTAATATGTTATTTTTTGTGAAGTTTCTTATGCCCCTATCTTGAATAAACAATCCCTCGAAATATTTGGCCAATTCTCTGATTTGTAATCGCAGAAATTTTTTTTGGGAATGAGAAAAAATTCCCTAAAAAATAAGTCATCGGTATTAATTTTTGAGAAAAAGTTTTTGACGTTTCTTGGAAATTCTTTTCTCCAACGACAAGGAATTTAAAGAGGAAAAAGCAATGTTAACGTTAATTTTTAATTTTATTTAGTATGAAGATGTTTTTAACGTATTTAAAAATCTAATAACACAAATAGAGAGCAAGTACACTGAAAGTATTACCTATGCTATGCGAAGTTTACTCCAGGTATATTTTGCAATAAATTAACTAAATATTTTTCTAGAAATAGTCGACATGTACTGAAAATATACCGAAAATGTACAAAAATGTGGGGAATGTACTAAAAATGAGCCAAAAGTACCGAATGTACTAAAAACTTGGCGAATGTATGGCAACGATTTTTTACGACGCAAATATATTGGAAAAAGTACTAATGTACCGAAAATATTATCACCAATCTGGAACCTTTCAGAAACATTTCAGAATAATGGCAATGGAAACACTATATTTGAAATATATAAGAAAATCTTCTGTTATGTTTCTTTTGCAATATTTTAAATGAAAAATTTCAGGCACGTTACGTAATGTTACTGAGACCTCATATGCCGAGTGGGTAGAAGACATCAGTATTAGTGTATGAAGCAAAATACATCAACAGATAAATTTATTTAAGTATATAAAAATTATAGGGTTAGTCCCATCAGGGGGGAGGGGTCTCACCAGATCTCATAAAATCTCACTAAGACGGAGGGGGGAGGTCAAAATTTAAGAAAAAAACAGCTCACGTAATTAATGGATCGCCATTATTTACATGGGTAAATTCATAATTCGCTAACGCATTTCAAACCTATAGTGCTTCTCATTTTGCATATACCAGTTCCTTATTCTCCAAAAGCTCATCTATAAAATTGCATACTCAGATTTTAATGACAGTTAATTTGAACTTGTCCTGTACTGAAGAAAGATGACCCGACAATCTGCGCTAACTACCGGGGAATCAGTCTTCTTGCCATCTCTTACAACATCCTGTCGACTTTAGACCTGGTAAGTCCACCATAGACCAGATCTTCACACTACGTCAAATCCTGGAAAAAACCCACGAAAAACAGATCGATACCCATCATCTTTTTATCGATTTTAAAGCCCTATACGGGATTGCCTGTATGCCACCATGTCTGAGTTCGGTATACCTGCGAAGCTGGTGCGGCTTTGCAGAATTACGTTGAGCAACACAGCCACTTCCGTCAGAGTAGGAAGGGACCTCTCCGAACCATTTGATACCGAACGAGGTTTCAGACAGAGCGATCCACTATCCTGCAACCTCTTCAACTTTGTGATGGAAGGGGTGTTGCGCAGAGCCCGTGAACATCGTAATGGCACTATTTTCTACAAAAGCGTCCAGCTCCTTGCATATGCCGATGATATTGATATCATTGGACGTTGTAAGCGAGATGTTACTGCTGCGTTCTCTGCTATCGAAAAAGAGTCAGCGAAAGTGGGTTTGACGGTGAACGAGGGCAAAACAAAGTACTATATATGCTGTCCACAAACAGGGAGATGCGGCGTATTGGATCCTTTGTTACTGCGAACAACTATACTTTCGAAGTTGTCAAGGAATTCACCTATCTTGGCACCGCCGTGAACACTCAAAACGATGTCAGCCTGGAGATAAAACGAAGACTAACTCTTGCTTATAAGTGTTACTATGGTCTCAGTAAGCAATTGAGTAGTAGAGAGCTCTCTCGCCCGACAAAACTGACACTCTACAAGACGCTCATCTTACCCGTGCTACTTTACGGCGCAGAAGCATGGGTTGTGTCGCAGACTGATGCAGCCACGCTTGGGGTGTTTGAGAGAAAAATTTTTCGCAAAATCTTCGGTCCTGTTCACGTCGGCGACGACTACCGTATTCGAATGAACCACGAACTATACGAGCTCTACGCTGACATTGACATAGTCAAGCGCATCACTATCCAACGTCTGTGCTGACTGAGACATGTTGTGCGTATGGACGAAGAAGCTCCGGCGAAAAAGGTGTTTGATGCGGAAGCCGATGGAAAGACCAAGCCGAGGAAACCCTATCCACGCTTGGTGTGAATGATTGGAGGAAGCGCGCGCGAAGCAGAGGTGCCCCGGTAACTGGTTGTTATGGCGACCCAAGTAAGTAAGTAAGTAATTTGAACTTTATATAAAAGACTGCAATCTCAGTTTCCGTTACATTTTCATTTGTCTGAAAATTTGTCGAGGAAAATACGTACACATTACATAAAAACTGCAGGTTATTTTCCAAAGTAAATACCAATAAAAAATCAAATTTTCTACTAATTTTTGAGTATATCCAATTTATGGCAGAGCGACTCACATTAAACATTTGTAAGACATTGGTGGAATATCTGTTCTCAAATTTCAAAATAATATCTTTCGCTTCTCCTTACAACTTAAAATAATCCAAGCCAATGAGTTATATATTTCTTATAATGTGCTATCTATTACATCTTGTGTACTAAAATCGAATGCTTTTACCATGGAAATGTGAATAAACAAAAGAATGAGTTAACACCTTTACCCACCAATGCTTTCAATTATCTGCTGCTGCCGATGCCGCTCTTATTAAGGTACAACAGTCTATTAAATGCGTGAGAAAAAAAAGATGTGCCAAGTGCTTAAGTTTTGACGTTTTCAATATGGATTTCAATTTCAATAACGTGCACACAAGTTCTTCAATCAAATCAACGTCAATATTCATTACCATTACCACAGGCGTACACACAGAGACACAGAAATACCGGTAAGCAAACAGACGCACGCCAATAAAATGTGATATCGCAGTGTGCCATACGGATACGTTTCGAATCCGAGATGGACTCGCTTATTTGTATATTTTATCCGAAACGGTTCCGAAACTCGTTTTGATATGAAATTCTTTTCAAGAACACGAATGCGTATTCGTTTCGAACTCAGAACGAACTTTATATACGGAACGGACTTATAAAACGGATTCGATTCGGATTATTTTTTAATTAAAACAGATTCGAGACGGACTCGTTTTTGATAATGACAAAGCGTACAAAATAAACGCAATCAGAAAGTTCCTGGAAAATATCTTGTGTCATTTCATATTGTCATACGTGACTTGTTCATTCATCAGAATTATTTAGAGATTGTGACAAGTAGTTCTATTCAGTTTGAAGATGAGCTTTAGAAGCATGTGGCTTATGATATAAGAAAAGTATTTAAATTAAAAATAAATACATGTAATACATGTATTTCGTATCCCTGATACATTGAAAATAAAATAAAAGTTTTGAGACAACTTGAAAACTGTCTTTTGTGATAATGATATGTGCATTGTCTTAACGAATTCGTAATGGATTCGAAACGAATTCGTCGAAGCATAAAAAAGTGAAATACGAGCTCATGGACTTGTAACGGGTTCGAAACGGATTCCCATCTATTTTTGTGCACATTGGGTTACTATTGAGTACCTATTATATTTGTATGTACATTGATACTGCTGCTGCTGTTATCAATAAAACGTACCTGAATACCTTTATCCTTTTCAACCTTCATTTATTGATATACTCGATATTCAATTTCTAGGCTTATGTAACACAGTTGAGAAAGCAACGCCAAAAGAAAAATGTTCGGGGGATTGGGAAAAAAAATAACATTTAAATATGGTAACCGCATCAAAGGCAATGGAAGCTGTCGGAAATCGATGAGATTTAAAGTGTTTTGTTGGTCTGAAATATTTGTGTTGTGTCTCTGTGTGTATGTAATTTGTGTTTAAGTGTCTGTACAGATTTTCGCTTTCAATCAACATCTGCTGAAATCTTTGTGGCAATCGAATTGAGTTGCGTTGTCAATTGTGCAAATTGTAACACGCGTACATGCAATTTAAATTCAATTAAGTTAGAAAGTGTTAAGCTGATAGCCAAGTGGCAACACAGTGTTGTCAAAGGATGCATCACATTTAAATATTTCGTGGCACAAAATGTTCGCCGCGTCGGGAATAAAGCGAATTTTAATATTTAGTTTTTTTAGCTCTTTTGTACTTGCAAGATATTCTAATTGTGCGAAAATCTTAAGCATAATTTGCTAACAACACATTATAAAGGACTCAAAGGACATGACAATAATTAGATAGAATAACGCAGAAAATTGACTCCTTTGAATAATTTAACAAAGCACTGCTTTGAATATCACATAAAAAAATTTGCATAATAGAGTGTTGACAGTAGTGTGTGTGTTTTAAGTCATAATAAGAGGAAAGAGAGAGAGCGAAAAAGAACCACTTCAAGGGAGCATGTTGATGTTGCTGTCAACGCACAATAGCAAAGCACAGATTGACAACATTTCGCGCACAGTAAGTTTCTCGTTGTTGTACATTGTTTTTTTTTTTTTTGCTGCAAGGATAACTGTCAAGCAAAGGACAACTTTGATTTTTTAGTAGAACTGACTTTAAGTATGAAAATTTATATTTTTTTGTAATTAGAATTAAATGAGCAGAGTATGAGTCTATTGAATGACAAATAATATGCGATTAAGAAACTACACTGGCAAAAAATAATAACTTTTAGGCACGTGGTATATTAGCTTCGAAATGGATATCAGAAAAGTGAAAATGAGGATAAGCATCATGAAGGTGTTCTGAAACAGGTTTTGTACCTTCCAACTTCATAGCATTTCAATTTTTCATGTTTACGCCAATACAATGAAAACAGCTGATAATCTCAATGTAGTGCTGATTTGGTTACAGCTCGAAACAACCTCAAAAAACTTAACAAAATTAGAAGAAAAATAATTATGAAAAAGTAAAATTAGGAAAAATGAAAAATATGTTACCATCCCTGAACCGAAATTGAATTCAGGCACACCTGGGTTGTAAGTAGGTGCCATCGAGGTTGGCACAATGTGTTTTATATAAAGTTTGTCGCCGATTTTAAATCGGGTGCATTGTTTTTAATTACGTGAAACTAACTATGAACTTAAACTGCGTGAACTCAAATCGAAAATCCAGTTTTCCATTTTTTGTCTACTTTTTTTTTTGAATTATAAAAAATGCACTTTGAATTATTTCCACGTGATGGGGAATAATCTAACTATTAATGGCATTGTCACTGGTCTCGCCAAAAATTAAATACCCTAAATTAAATGCCGTACAATTTTTCCAAAAGGAATCCTTGCGAAGAGTATGAATAAGATACAGAGGAGATCGATTAGTTTATAGGAAGAGTTCTTAGTTTGATTCACAGCTGGTTTAGAGCTCATTAAAGCTACAGGTATCTTCCATGCTTTATAAAATTGAAAAAGACACAAGATACTGTTAAAGAACGATGTTTAGTGGAAGCAATTTGTAGTAGTTTCTATATCGTTATCATTGAGATTTTGTCTGGGCTTGGTGATTACTTGAAAGCTTTTTGCAACATTCCAGAAATATTTACCCATACCTTTTAACACTGGTTATTTCAACGTCTATCACTATTAATACTATTCATACATATGCTCTCAAAGAAGAAGATTCCCACTACGAAAATTCCAATGGTTTATAAATATGTATTTATATGAAAATTTTCAATCAAGTTGCATTTATTATCAAACCAAGATTGAAACACTGACGACTGCGCATATTGGTACAAACTTGAACTTCTTACTTTAAATTGTTTTGCTTAGCATCATAAAAGTTTCTTTTAAAAGAATATATAAGTGAAATTTTATAGTATCCATGTTACTCACCAAAAAAGATCAGAAGTCGTAGTGACAGCAACAACAATATTTTGTAGATTTCGTTCGTAACCCTTCACTAGCGCACTTTTTTGCTTAGTGAGATTGAAAAATAAAAGTTTGACGAAAATTTTAATGAAGAAAACAACGACGTTTGCTACTGCTGCTCCAAAGTGCAAAAATGTCAACAACACTTTGTGTCACGTGATGCCAACAGCAGCAGTAAAAGCTGCAGTAGCAGCAGTATTACAGAGCACACAAGCAGACAATTTAAATAGATGAAACGAGCCCATTCCTCTAAGCAACTATTCATGGAATGACAAAGGAGTTCACTTTAAATCCATCGAAGGATAAAAATATTTTGTATGTATTGCTTTTCCATACATTTTTTTGTTGCTGCTGCTGTTGCTGTACTATGTTGCTGCACATTGAGTATACGCACACATTTTGCTCAAAGTCACATACATACAAAAAGTGATTGTGAATGAAAAGGAGCTAGAAATTGATGAAAAAATATTATGAAATTGATAGGAGCGAAGTATGTGTGTTGAGTGTTTGAATTTAATTTTAAGAAAAGCACAGATTTATGCATAATAAAGAAAGATCAAACTGCAGTTTCCGTACTTTTCACCCAAAAAAATACACAAATTTAAGGATATCTTCGAATTTTTTTTTTCTTGGTTTAAGGTTTTATTTTTTTATTACTCTCCGAACCTTTTGATCCTTAAGTTCAGTAGTAATCAATAGCATATGAAATTATTTGACCTAGGAGCTCTTCACTCAAAACAACCAACGTCGCACTCGATGTAAGTCAATTTACGCTTAATTGCTCATACCACATGTTTTCAACATCAATATCTTTTAAGAAAAAATCGGTTATCATACGCCTATAGCACTCGGTACGACTGTTGTATTCTGACCTTAAATTTGTTCGATGAAGTAAAGCTCAATGACGATACTCAATAATTTTCTAGCTCCGTTTCGCTTATGCAAATACACAGAGAGCTGGTAATTTTCATCTACAGAGGAGAAGATGTTCTTCAAAAATTCAGCGTCAACTTCCTGCTGCGATGGTTAGTATAGCGTTACAGTTCGTAAGTTTGATGTTATAAAGTAACCTTCGAGAATTTGAACATGTGCCATTATTGATAGCTTTCTGGTTTACTGGGCTGCCAACATATGCAACTCAAGTTGCAACATCCTGTAGTAGCACAATTCTAAAAAACTATTTTATCTTAGCGTGCTCATCAAAAAGTAATTACCCTATAAAGGTAAAAAATGCATCAGGTTTGTGCGGACAAAAAATATGCATATGAAGAAGTTTTCCCAAATTCCTTACTCTTTCAAAATTATATTATTTTAAATCATGCTACATATACGAAAATTATATTCACTCTATGGGAATTTTTAGAAAGAAAATCGTAGATATAATGTGGTGCCAAGTTTTGACTTTTAATTCTTGAAGGAATTAAAGAGCCCAAATTAATGCCGACGTGCTTAACTCTTTAAACTACATCCACATCATTGTGCGTCTCATAGGTTTGAACTTCCTTGCAAGCTTAATGCTAAATGCACGGCATAGGATTTTATTACAAAATACCCTTAGGTCCTGTTACGCAACTCTGCATATTGGCCAACACTTGACTCCATACACACCAACAGGCAAAATTAATGTCTTATATAGTACTACTCGGACGAGAGAAGTTTCGAACCCAAAAGTTTCGATAGCCCAAGACTACAAGGGTTGCCTAAGGTTGCTCTTAATTTGGATTCAATCTAGGAATTTAAGGTATTAACACTTGCTCCATGGTATGAAAAGTACTTGGATTTTTCGAAGTTGTAGATATCGATAAAAAAAATTTGTCCCGAACGTTAGACACACGTTTGAGAATGTGATTGAGTTCCTAAACGTCAACACACAAAGCAGTTTTACGGTTAACATACTGTTTTGAAACAAGGCAACCCTGCAATTAAGTTGCATTGTTCAAACATACTGTCGTAATATTAAGAATTAGGAATATCTGTTTGGAAAGCATAACTATAAACAATAGCGAACGCAGTAGAAAATAAAAATTTTAGTTGTAAGCTTATTATTTGCAAATGTATTGATAAAATATCATTAAAATTTACAGGTTTCCTTCTGCAAATTATCGTTTTAGCTATGCATCACAAAAGCATCATCAAAACAAATGACGGCCAGTTGGCTTTTTCTGCACATCAAAAGCAAACGATT
This sequence comes from Tricholauxania praeusta, assembly GCA_949775025.1. Taxonomy (NCBI): domain Eukaryota; kingdom Metazoa; phylum Arthropoda; class Insecta; order Diptera; family Lauxaniidae; genus Tricholauxania; species Tricholauxania praeusta. Next base: position 33,926,173 of record OX459031.1, on the reverse strand, counting down.
GACGTTTAGGGACACATGACATTGTAACATTATAAAGGTTGCATTTAAAAACACATGACTTTGAATGACCGTAATGCAACTGACGTTTAGGAACTCAGCTGATGTCTACAATTTCAATAGTTATTTCACATGGAGGTCACTGAGACGCAGTAATAATGTCGATATTATCGACATATCATAGCAGCTGAATAAATTTGTAAAATCTTGATAAAATCCGTGTACCCTTTGAATAACTCGTATGAGATGTTACTATACTACACTCTGCACAAAATTATCACTGAAATGGCATTGATGAAATAATCAATTACAGCTTCCATGAAATCAAAAAAAAAAAAAAAAACAATTCAGAACTTCAGATTTTGTCAAATTTTGTTTCCTTAAAGAAATCGAAATTGGAGTCAATTCGTTTTGACATAGAATCGAAAAAGTTGATTCCTAACAATCGATGTAATGCAATCGACAAAGGAATAATTACTTATTACACAGAGTAAAAATCAATTCTAATTCCTACCCAAGGCTGAATATATTTTGCGTATTATCCAAGCTCCGTTTGAGTTTATTCTGTCAGATAAGGCAGAAATCGTCTTAGTCGTCGATCTATTATAGCAAAGGCGGTAGTGATACAGTCCAGCCAGTAAGTTGCAATAAGGTTTCAAATGTTCACATGGCATACTCGGCAGGGTGTCTTATGCTTTATAATAGTTGATGAAAGACCTATTATTGCCCTTTTTAGATGAGCAAGTAATACTAATACTTCTGGTTAAGCAAACCCAAGTCTTCTATATAAATAAAATGATAGCTGTTTTCGATAATCCCGCATTACTTATTCTTATTCCTTAGGCGCTGGGTCTCAACCTTCAATTAAAATTATCACGATATTCCTGTTTAAAGTTTTAAAATAGCTTAAAAAATTAATTTCACACAAAGGAACAAGCTTGCAAGCATAATTTAATGGGAAGTTATTGTGTTTGTGTGTGTTTTATTGTTGTCTTTCTCATGGCTACACATTGGAATATTTTGGAGGAGAAACATTCTTAATTTGTCAATTTACATTGCAAATAACAAAAACGCTGGATTTGTGAAGAATGATCAAAAATTTCAGCAGGTCTACTAATAAAATTTTAAACTAAAAACAGGTTACGCGTACAAAGTCGTGAACTCCAGCTAGTCCCAAGATATGATATCCCTACCAGGATATCCATTCCTGCCATGATATGTTCCAATGATAATTAATCGCAGCCTGCTGTTGTAATGTTTTCCTAGGATTTGTTAATGCTGGCCTAACTCTACTAGGTAATGGGACTTCCTCGTTTGCTGGAGGGGTGGGAACTTTCTGTTTTGACAAACTGTTTGTTGCTAACTAAGCATCTCGAAAGTTTCGCTTATAAACATATGTACATTTACTACCATTCTCTGTGGGTCCGTGACTAGATGTCCTAAGTTATCTCAAAGAGTGCTCGGTGCTTTCTATAGCTGTAAGATTTTTGTGTTTTTGTAAAATTAAAAATCAAACAATATCAACAAAACAACAGTATTTTTTAGGCGAATATCAGAAAGTTTTTATTGCACTCACATTAAGGATATTAGCCTTGAAAACACTCACCAAACATTTTTGATGTGAGTACACTTAAGCTCGATTTGATTAACAGTTTGGTCAATTGGTGATAAGAAGGTAGCGAAATCTTTTGCTATTTACTACCACCGGTTCATTGCAAATCGCTGTCTGACGCTATATCGTGGCATCAGTACCTTCTTAGGCCGCCGCAGGATTTTAGAATTTTAAAATCAAAGACCATCATTATAGCATGATTTTTGAAACGTATTCTGAACACACTTCCTACGAAGTATCCACGAAGTCAAAAAACTCTTGCTTAACAAAGTCTTCGTTTTCATCAGTAAGACTGTGGTACCATATTACGCTGATGTTGTATATTTAACCGCTGATGTGGATTCCAAACATATTCAGGCAATTGTGGGAACTAGAGTTAGTATCGCAGTATTCTCTTTTTTCACATCAATTTTTGTCAGTCGAATTCCTGAAGAGATGTAGATAGTTCAGATCTAATCTAAACCATTCTTTGTATTGTTGTGATATTTGACTTTAAATATCTTCCTCAGATAGTGTTTTAAAGATTTTTCTTTTATGGGAAGTGTTCACCCTGTTGTCGAAATCATCCGACTTATTGTTTGTCCGAGGCTTTTTTCTTGTACAAATGGTGCAAAAGTTTTCCTAATTTCTATAATAAGTCAGAAAATCATATACATCTCTATATCTGTGACACCTTCCTCCATTCCTTACAAATGGAATAACAAAATAAATATACACTGTGTGTAGGGCATATAAACCAATCATAAAAATGAAAAAAGTAAATTGATTAAATTTGTGGCAAATCTCAGTTCAATTATGCAGTTTGTCACCCAAGCGTAAAGAACTCTTGGCAAAAATAATCAAAATCCATATAAACATATGTACGCATGGATAAGAAGATACAAATGTGTAAATTAAAACAAAAAACCAACTTACATGATTTGTTTTTGTTTTCCCCTAAAAAAAAACAAATGCATTTCGTAAATTGAATTGGAAGCAAATCAAAAATAATTCCAGGAATTTATTAGAAGAAAATAAGATCTCTCTTCTAAAACAATAAAAAAAAATACTATGTGCTTGTAAGCACGCTCTCCTGCCTCTAGACCATTGAACATACGAAGATGACAAGAAATGGTAAGTAAGTAGAACGTATCAATCGTGTAATGCTGACTGACTATTACCCTTACAAGCAGCAACATGTGTAGCAACAAATTGATGCTTAACATGTCGATGCTGATATACGACAAAATCCCCAAACAACAGACGTTGCCGTTACGCTGGTAGTGGAACTTATTAGGGACTTTTTGTGCTATTTTCGTATACGTATTTAGTTTACTACGTACATTGGGATGAAATAATCGGAAATTTTAAAGATTTCTCATCTATTCAAATATATGGGAGAAATATGAATAAATTACAAATATGAGCTTGTAAAAATATGTATAATTTCCCTAGTCAGCTCATAGCAATCGAAATTAACGATTTGGGTTTTATTCGGAGTTTTTAGAAAAAATAGAAAATCTCATTTGTAATTTATTTTTTTTTAAAGCTTGCACTAGAAATAAGCGACTTAACTTTTAAATTACAAGACTAAGTTATTTTTATAACCATTTTTCTCTGTTATGTGGATTGATCGGCATATATTTTATATGCAAAACGGAGTAGTTTCCCTGTTCATATGAAAAAAGCTTAAGAAATTTATGAAAATAGGAATCACTTTTGTAAGGATAAAACAAGCCTGTAAGTTAGCGATCTGCTCTTTTTGAAAAAAGATTTTGTCTTAATATTTGAATAGGCAGACAAGCTTTCTAACTATGTATTATGTGGAGTGTTGGTTGTCTGTGGATTGAAATCAAATTCAATATACTTTCTTTTCAACCACCACGCTGGAACAACAGTGGCCCATGTTGGAACATCACTGCCCCCCGTTGGTGTGGCCTCACATTGCTGTGTGTTGTCCCACGTTGGGCGCCAATTTGTATTATGTTGAGTGTGGTTGTCTGTGGATATGAATTCAAATTCTATATTCTTTATGCATATAGCAATAATACAAATATTTTTTAAAACCATTACTTTATTAGGGATTAGCCGGTGCGGGACCCGTCTATATATTCGGCTAGCAAAACAATCGGCTGGGGGGGTTGTTGGCACGCCCATTAAAAATACCCACTCACAAAAAAATATTACAGAGTCCCTATGCCTGAATAGAACGGAAACTAAAATAATCAACCGGAATGGATTAGGCTTGACCATCAGTACATACAAGAAAAAGGTAGCCAACAAAAAGAAAAATGGTCAAGAAAATTAAATTAAAGGGAAGGTTTGCAATGAATCTAGAAAGTAAACGGTATCTCTAAGATGAAAGTTGAGATACGCGCGTCTATACCCACCCTACCTTGATCCTATTAAGCGCATTATGTTTTTAAGGATCCCACAAAAAAAATGTTTAGAACATTATATCTCTATTACCACAAGGAAAAGGAGGTTTAACAGTCCATATTAGATTTATTAATTATAATTCAGAAAAATAAAAGTTTATAATAGCTTAAAATTAAAAGCACAAACATAATGATTAATGTTTTAATTATTTATGTTATCTAAATGCAAAATAAATTCATGAGCTTAAGTATTTACTTAGGACATTATTCTTTTTGTTTTTATTTTTAGTTAATTGTATTTAAACAATACTTTCAAAATAATAGATATAAGAACTGGGGAATTAAAAGGATTCATTCATAATTTTAGGAATATATTTTGTTCCAAAAATTTACTAAAAGAAATTTGCTAAACGTTAATTTCAACAAAAACGGAATATAAGGTAAATTGGTGCATTCTTAACTAACCACCACTGGAATTATTATTCCATAACTTTTCATAGATCAAAATTTATATATAAAAAAAATGTAAACAAAAACATGTCAAAGTAAGTGAGAGAAGCTGATCTGCATAACGAAAATAGTGAAGAAAAAAAAATACAGAAAAAGCTTTACTTTACTTTCGGAGTAAGTCTCCGCTTATTAAATGCAACTCTACAAAACCATTCATTGCAGCTTTTACAAGTATTCGCTCATTTACTTTAATCATTGATTATTTGATTCGCTCTTTTTCTTTTATAGAACAAAAAAAAAAAATACTTTTATAGAGAAATGATAATTAAGCAAAAAGTATAGAAGAAAGAAACTTACAGATATCTTTTTTTATGATTTTCTGCGATATGCTCCAGCGTTGAAAGGCCTCTCAGCGATGTGCAGCAGTAAACGATATGCTATACATGTTAATTTGGGGTGGATACAAAAATAATTGTTTTTCAAAATATCATTTTTATAATTAATTTAAATTATTAATTCTGAATCACTTAGCTACTTAATCGTTTCCTATTTTAATTTAAAACTTGATTCTTTTCATTTTTAAATTTTAAACATTAACTTAATTGTATCAAAATTATTTTCTTTTGAAACTATTTCATGTTCCGTTTGTTTCTAATTTTCACCATTGTTTCTTTTTTTTCTGTATTTTTCATTTTGATTTGGGTAAAATCAGCAAATTAATTTTATTGGAATTCTACATTTTAATGAAATTTGGTTTAACTGAGGAAAGGATTGTTTAGGATATCTTCAACTAAAGATATTTATAAAAATTTAGATATTATCATATTTGCTTTAGTTTTTAGAACATTTAGGGAATTGTTTTAAGGAGATTTTTTTTTTAAGGAGTTAAGGAGGAAAAAAAACATATTTATTTTCACATGGTTTTTTTAAGCTAAATTGTACAAGTTAATTTCTTGTTTTAATTTTTTTCTCACACGACGAAAAAGTTCAGTTTTTTGTTGTATTTTTGATTTTTTTTTTTTTTGTTTTCTTTTTAATTAAAGGAATCACATATGTATTTATACATGTATGTAGTATATATACACATTTTACGGATTTTGATTGTATTTCTTTTCAAAGGTTTTACACCATATTTTCGCGGAAACTTTAGATTTCTCTACGGATATATTTTGCAGTTTTTTGTTTTTCTGATTTTTCAGGATTTTTTTTAGCAAAAAAGGAAGACGGATTATTCAAGAGTTTTTTGACGTAGGTTGACCGCACAAACGATGGTATTTTTGAAGCCACGCTACAGCAACTGGCGGCGAATGTGACCATTGTAATGGTAAAAGGTTAGAGCACATAGTGCTACGTTAGTTCACTGGGAAATCAGATGCCGGGGCGGGACCCATTGAATGAGCTAGCAAAGCAGTCGACTGGGGAGGTAAGTGACAATCGATTTCAGCCAGAACCCAATACAACTTTATTTTAGAGTCCCTAAATTATTTTGTACAAAAAATATATGACTGAGGCTAAATAATCTAAAAGGACCAAATTTGATCATATTCAAAAAAAAAAATAACAAACGCCGAAACCCGATATGATCAGAAAACTACAATAGAAACGCAAAGGTACCCTTCTCGAATGTTTTGGTATCGCCAAGCTGTTGATGCGATACGCGCGTCTTTACCCACCCTTCCATGATTCTGTGGAGCGCAAAAGTTGTACAGAATCCCAAAAAAAAACGCTATAATTTATTCGCTTACCCCATTACCAAAGGAAAACTATTTAAATTTACTCCAACATTGTATTTTTGAATTTATTTCAAATGACAATAAAATAATATAGCTGAACCAATCGTAGTTTCAAACACATTTTAATTTAAAATGAATTACATCCTAAATATATCAATTTCAATTTAATAATGCTTAAACAAAATTTGATCAATTAGCAGAACATTATATGCTTAACATTATGAGTTCTATAAATAGTTCAATATCAAGTAGTAGTTAAATAAAAAAAACAACTCAAAAGTGCAAAAAAAAAATGTATGTGAAGAATATTAGTGTCATTTAGGCACAAAATAGTATTAAAATAAATTCTAGTATTCAAAGTATTATGTCCAAATTTAGTGCATTGAATCTATCCAGATATAATAGCAATTCAGTTTTGCTATTTCACTGATTCAAATAGTTATTTCAAAAAGCATAATTAATTTCATAAATACAAAATGATCTTTTCAATTTACTACTTTTATGTCACGTAAATATTTTAATGCACAACGAAGCCCTCAACAGCAACAAAAATTATGTGCAAGCAAAAGAGCAAACTCTTTACAATTTTATTAACAGACGACTAAAAAAAAAGTCTGCACGTCTGCAAAGCAATCAAGAGAATCACTCGGCTCACTGTTACATGTCCGTTGCTATCATTGTTTATGTTTTTATTACTTTACTTAGCTTAATTAGATTTGCTTTTTTCTTTGCATTTAAACAAATTTAATTCAGCAGTTGAGTTAAAGTTTAGTTTAATTATGACAAAATTACTCACATTAATCATTGATGATGTCCATCGCTGAAGGCCTTCGGTGATGTTTCTGTTGAGCTAATTCAGCTAAATGTTATGTTGACAAAATTTTAGATGTTAAATTAAATTATATAACATAGGATCAGCCAGATTTGCTTTCAGCTATGTTGGTGTGCATAATCATTCTCACTAAGCAGTAAATCAATATCATTAATCAAAATGCACTACAATTGAACTCTTGGAAATTTAAGTACAATATGCACTTTAAGTTTTCTCTCTTATTTTTTCGCTATGTAATGCTAAGATGTATTTTAAGAAACTTTAACTTCATTTCTTTTTTATCCAATTTCTTAAAACTTTTAATTTAATCTGAACTTAAAATGAATTCGTATCACTTGAAACATTTTTTTAGGATCTCTGTGCTACTTTTTAACTTTAAAGGAACATTTCAGATATAATTCTAACATTAATTAATTAATTTTTTTAGCATTGTGATTTTATTTTTAAAAGGAAGGTTTTTTTAAAGTCTTAAATTGACTATAGTTATTGTTGCACTTTTAACTGCATAGCTTTGCACAGATTTTAAAAAATTTTTATATGTTTTTATAGGTAATTTTTTTAAGAGCTACTATTCTTTTTCACTTTCACAATTTTTTTTTCTGTCTCCAATTCTTTTTTTCCTCCGCCGGTCTCTATGTCTGACGCTGATCTCGGTGATGCTGAATACTGATTGTGTATAGCAACTGAGGTTTGCATCCCACGCTTATGTAATTTATCGTCAAGCAGAGCTGAGGCAAAATTTTGGTTGCTGACGTCGTTGGCCAGCCTAATATAGTATACTGAATTTGGTGGTGAGGATTTTTATGACACTACTTTTCTCAGTCGGGTGCATGCGGCTATTTTGGTCAAATCTGCAGGTTTTTGCAGGATTTCCAAAAAAAATATAAATGAATTTTTATGCGTCCAGTACCCAAATCTTTACTTAAGTAAAGGTTGCCTAAAGAGACAAAAATTCATTTAAAACAAAAAATATTGCGTAAAGCAGAAAGGATATCAAATTTGCTATAGAATTTGATAAAAATTTTCTATTCAAAGTATGGGGATTCAGTTAAACTTACCAAATTTGTTTCTCTATCTCAATTTTAGTCGATTGCTGAAGATTTATTTGTAGCACGTCTTCTTGGTTTCGTAGATGATAGGAAAAGGAAGTTATAGGCGACAAGCTAACCTTACCTATCTCGACACAGACTGTTCTCAAAAAAATTTTATTTGCAGAAATGTCAAAACGACAGTAGTGCAAATATCATATGTGCGGTTTATGCCTTTACTTAAGAAAATTTATGTATCTTAGGGTGTGTGCACACCTTCAAAAAAAAATATAAAAATACTATTCAGATTTGTTTGTTACACCATGAGGTCTAAACCGGTTGCTAGCTGTCGCTATACCGCTCTCCCAATATTAATGAGCTAATCGTTCACTATATTGTTTTTTATGTTGACTTCTTTATTCAGCTAAATCTAGTATAGGCATCTATAGAAATTAAGCAATTTAATGTTTATGTTAACCCATTAAAGGAATAAATTTTTACTTTAGAATATTTTAATGAAATTTTAGCTTTGATGTAAATAGTATCTAGTTTCTTTATGGAAAACCTCCAAATTACTCGATAGACTTTAATTCAAAATATATTGTAGTTTTGATAACTTCAAATCTATAGTTGAAAATTTTCAATAAACTGATTAAGTCTCAAACTTAAATTAGTTGATTCATACCGATTTCGTTTTGAGTAAAATGTGTCCTCTTCGCTTAGTGATTCCAGAAAGAAAGAACGAGATTTCTTAAAGGAAGTAGGAGCTTAGCAAATTTGCTGAATTCTAAGTAACAATTCAGTGTATTATTATACCTCTCTGATATGTTGCGAAGTGGAAGATATCTTGAGTGCTGCCCATTTTAAAATTAGACTGAGTCAAAAAAAAAATCTTTAATAAGAACATAGATGTTAAAAATTCATGAAACTTTCACAATCGCGAAAATAATTATATTTTACATTGAACTGACCATTACAACTATTTGTCAATCGTTCGTTTTAATTTACAACAGACTTTAACAAATAATATGCCTCAATTTCCGACTTTTTATTATAAGATGTATTTTTATATTTTGCACGCAGGGTACAATCATTTTTCTTTCCGTTTCTGAAACTAACATGATATTTTCTTAATATACCTCCCTCAGAGAAATTTTCGAATTCGAATATTTTCAGGTTGCTTATCATTTTTGCATAAGCTGAAGAAAGAATAGCCGAAGTTTTGGATTTTTACAGTTTCAAAAAAAGAGAGTATTATCTATTGGTATCTATGGGGCGTCAAATTACTTCTTTGCCCCGTGCACACACTGTGCACGTTAGTCCACCGCCTTTCCAGACTTCTACAAAATTTTGTTTGTGTAATCTAAAACTGAACTTTAAAGGTATCAAAAAGGCGGAGAGAAAATTTTTAAATATATCAACGGTGACTTCTCTAGGAGAAATACTTAATATGCTACTAGAACTATAGCCAACAATCTAAACTAACGAGGAAAATTATGTTTTAGATAAAATTCATAAATAAACACAGTTTTTCGTTTTCTTCAAATAAAAAACGAAAGAAATCAAACTTAATATAAAGTTTCCAAATAAATTTGTCAGACTTAGTTTATGTATTAAACATAAAATTTATTCGAAAAGTGATATTATTTTTACTTCATTGTTAAAATGTTGCAATTAGTTAAGTACAGAGCAAAATTTCAAACAAATACATCCCTCTACTCTGGTGACAAAACTTGCCCGAAAGTTCTACGAAAACTCCCAATTTTTATAACAATACAATCAAAAAAAAAAGGTCAAGTTTTCCCAAAAAAAAAGAAATTAACTATTTACCATTTGAAGGCAAAATTATTTTTTTAGAACGCTGGAAATTCTGCTCTTTTCAACTCGGAAGCCCTGGATGGTAACATTGACAGCTTTCAAGAATAAAATTTTTAGAGCTGCCAACCCTTTAAGGAAAAAAACTGGCGCGAAATTCAAATTAGGTCGCCTTATTAAGGCACACTTAAGAATTTATACTGGCAAGTACTAAGGAAAATGTTTGCTTGGCCTTGGACAAACAACTGTGACACTTTCTATAAAGTCAATATCTTTGAGAAACTATTCATACATGGAGACACAAAAAAACAATGAGTTGCTTTCGGTAGGAAAATATCTAAAGCACTATAATTAGGAAGTAAATTAAAAATGCCCAATTTTATCTTAATTGAGTATAGCACTGATATGCCTGTCAGTAGTTAATGCTGCGTAGGGTATTTTAATTTTGGCTAGACAAAATTTAACACCCTAAAAAGTTTGTTTTTCTTATCAAAGTTGAGCTTAAAAACTCCAACGCAATGTCTGTTTGTCAACTTAAAAATTGTAAAATTAATATGTATTAGTGTACGTTTTTGTTTGTGTTTGTTATGTACATACATAGCTATTGTGTCAAAAGACATAAAAAAGTCAATGCCGTGCCGCCCGCTATCGTTGTGTTGAGTTGAGTAATTGAATTTCTTGTAAGTTTTCCTGTTTTTGGAGTAGCTTTTTACATTTTTTTCTAATTTTTCTTGGTTTTGAATGGAGTGGTGATGTTTTGTTTGCTCTACTCATTTTCTAATAAATTTGCTTGTGTAATGGAATGTTACAAATGATGTTTTCAATTTTACAAAGCATAAGAAGGTTAAAAGATCTATCTTTGTATGTGTGCATACAGGACAGGTTGGCGCAAAATTACCTTTATGGTTTAAGTTCGTCGAGACTTTTTTATTTTAATATTTTCAAAAAAAAAAGGAAGAATTTTGTGTTTTTGTTTTCGAAAATCAACGGTCGATTAATTTGACGCAACTAAGTGATTTCGTTAACAAGAAAAATTGCTGAGTGTGGGCTACGGATAATCCGAGGCGAACTTTTCATTGAAAATTCTCTCTTATGTCTTTTATTGTCACAACGGAGCATAGATCTTACACAAAACTCTTTCAATAATTTGTATCGAGTGCCTGCAATTGTCTCCAACATTTCCCCGATTCACGTATTTCCTTTTCAAGCGGTCAGATCCACGATGATTCAGGACGGCCGTGTTTTCTACTACCCTGACAATTCCACTCCAATGCTCACAGGCATACTTTAGTTCATGATTTCGCAATGCTTGTCCATTCCATTTTTATTTTTACCAGATGATTTGAATGAAAGCCGCATGAAAATCATTAATGGTACCACCATCAGATGGTTTGGTGGCTGGAACCGTTTGGGCGAGTGAACATGCTATTTGTTTTATTTATGTTGATTTTCAGACCTACTTCTGCCGAAGGTGATCTGACGGCATTGATTTTTTTTTTTGCATATCTGATTGTGTATCGACGAAGAGGAAATTTTCATCTGCATAAGGTGTTCTGCCCTTTTTAAAAGAAGGATCTCTAACGGAAAAATAATATTTTGAAATCAGATATATTCATGGAAAATATGTTGAGAGGTGCTCGAATGCGCGTAGCACATATAAAATTCTTCATTTGCATAATGGTTTTTAGAAAAAATTTTAATTTCCTCTGAAATAAAAAATTACAACAAATTCAAATCGATAAAAGCGCACTTTGTGCCACCCAGTTATTATATTTTTAATTTGCATATCATGCAAAGTTTGCTAAAGGATGTGAAACAATGTAAACATATTGTGCAAATTATTGAAATAGGAGCACATCCTTTTTTAAAGAAAGTTTTGAAAAGTCAAGTTTATGAATAACTTTATATTCAAATTTTTATGAGCCGATCGAAAAGAAATGTTTTTAAATTGTTATTTTCATTATTATTTTTGGTGTTGTCTTGTCATTGTCTTATCCTTGATTAGTCTTCAAGGAAATGGAAAGAAAGTTGTGGCAGAAATCTGCTCAAAAATCAATCTGAGTTGTTTAACAGGGCTATTCTGGCAAAGTCAGCTAAAAGTCTTACGAAAATATTTTGTAAGACATTTTGTAAGACACTTTGTAAGACTTTAGGTATTCTAGCGCAAAAGTCTTACAGATAAAGCTTTTGAATTCCCCACACAAAAGCTTTCGTGGTAAACTTGTCAAATTTAGATTTTTTAATTTTAAACTAATAAAATTACAAAAGGAATAATAAAAAAGCCGGAATTCACCAGGCAGCGTGGAGAAGTAGTTAGGACTGTGAACTCATAGCTTCAAGTGCGTGGGTTCGAGTCCCGTCACTAAAAATGTTTTTTTTTTCTAAAAACGTATGTATATACATTTTTTTAACACGCCAAATAAAAACAACTTACAATTCCCTTTAAAAAAAATAGTTTTTCTAACGTTTGTAATGTAAACAATACAACTGACAAATTTAAGACCTGCTCGTAGCAGGTCTTTAAAATTGTCTTACGAAAGACAGAAAAAAGCTTTCAAGATAGTTGCCAGAATACCAAAATGTCTTAAGTAAGACTTTTGTCTTACTAAAGACTCTGGTGAGTTATAAGATAGTTGCCAGAATAGCCCTGTAAATATCATTTAATTCGTGTAATGCAAAGAAGCTTGTGGCAAGCATAAATTTATGCTCATGTGGTAGTAAGGATATCCTTGGCCCTGAACGCTCAATAAAAATAAACAAATAGGAAATAAATTTTGAGGGTAAATTCTTGTTAGAGGCAGTGCAGAAAAACAATTGCCAAGTTGTTTAATCATTAGCGTACCAGGGGAGGAGCGTGGTTACCCCAGGCAAAACGGCTTGGGAGGCGGAAAAATTGTCCCTGATTCTTAGCAAATTTAATTAATTTTGTGTACCTTTTTTTTAGCAATGATCAGGTGCCCCATGAGGTTTTATAATAAGAAATATATGTCATTTTGCTAGAGTGCTCCAAGCGCCGAATGTACACGGTACGTCAGTGTATGTAGTATCCGCAGAAAAACATAATGAAATGGTGAATATTTTATGTGCATTTGTATTTTTGTCTTCATAATTTTTCGCACTAAGAGGTGCAGTTGAGCAGGAAATGCAACAATCACCACCAGAGGTCGAGTCTTAGTTCAGCAAGGTCTTAGTCATAAAAACTATCAAATACAAGTACAATTGAAGTGGTGAACCGAATCTCTCATTATCATTATCATATCAAAATGATAATTCAGATGGGGAGTACCAAATTATATGTTCGTGTATCATGTATGAGTGGAAAACCCAACTAACTAATTATAAACACGACGATTCTGGTCAGTACAAATTTAATCACAATCGGAGTTGTGGGCCCAATCAATAATTCGACTTCAAAACATTTCCTCAATGAAGCAAAACTGTAAAAAAATCTATTCTACTTAAACATTTTCAGGTGACTTACCCGCGTTCTGGTTATGGCAGTCCTCAGTTTTCTCAAAATTTTAGTAGAGATTCGGATTTCTATGAAAAAAAAAACTCTGCGAAGCTAAAGGTCATTGCTAAGTTATCGTTCTTTAGTAATCGGTTACTTTACATTGGAAGTCATTATAGAACTTTATTTCGCCATTGGCAGCACTAATTTTTTCCTCTTTGAAATCTGAATTTTTTCAATGCTGGTCCAGAATGTTAAAATGTTCAGGAACTTTTGAAAATAGTAATACAAATTTAAGTTTTACTCTTAAATTTCTCTTCCATTCCACTCTATCTTCATATCAAATACAGCACCAAGTGGAGATATTTCGGTTTTTTTTTAGTCTCTACAGTTGCCACAAGAAGGGATCATGATGCTCACAAAACAACCTTACTGTTACTGCTGCATACATAAAATTTGTTACATTAGCAATGCACATAACGGCATTTTAATTGCTTATCGGCTCTTATGTTCTGCTGTTGCTCGTTCATATTGTTTATGCTGTAGTTGATGCACAGTGTATTATTATTCCGATTTAACTGCACCAAGCCACAAATTGTTTCTGATAGAATTTAAATGCAGGTCAATATGCAAATATTCAAGAAAATCACTAAGCAAAACTTATATTACCAGTAATCTGAAAATAAAACGAAAAGTCACAAGATTCGGTGAAGTCTTAAAGTCTCATAATTTTTCTGGATGAACTTTGCTATTTGCTTTATTTGATTTATATAAATAAAGAAAATTTTATGAACTAGAACTGGCAAAATATTACGATTTGCAAATCCAAATTTCATAGTCAAAAAATATTAGTTCATTATAGTTTGGTGGTTTGGTTATTAGTTATTGGATTAAAGTTGATATAAGCTATAATAAAATTCCAAACTTACGATGTACACTCGTGGAAAAATGTCATTGCAAATACTCAAATGAAGTTTTTGGTTCTAAGCCGCAAATTTTGAAGTTGAACATAGTAAAAATAACCTTTTTCCTTTTCATTTCTAACACATACAACTTAAAATTCATTTTGAACTTGAAAAATATTGAAAATAACATATTTTAACTTTATTTCAATCGTGAAAAACTTCAAGTTTTGAAGTTGCAAAGTATTTGAAATTACTCTATTTTACTTCACATTAAACACTTTGGCACTTTGAATCATAAGTATATGAAGTCACTTTAAGCCAACGTGGATTCTCGTTGAATCTAAATCAAAAATGTTTATCTTCAATTTAAATATTTTCGTGAGAACGTCAATATGAAATCTTTCAGCGGTAATATTGGAAAATTTGTAGTACGATAACTCTGGATAAGCTCAGAAAACTATTTCCATATATGTAATTAAAATATTTAAAAAAAAAACATTAGCATTGTTAATAAATTAGTTTATGTAATCTTAATAATGTCACAATAATTTAGCATACAATGCACAAACTAAAAACAATATCCTCGTTATCACATTAATTTGATGGCAAATTTAACCAAGCATTTCAATTATCAAAGTTTCCAATTCATTGAATGCTGTTTTTCACTTTTAGGTAATGATTGCTTTTGAGTTGCAAAAAAACCCAATGATCATGATGGAGTACTTAAAGGATCACATATCACAACTATGTACATGTGCATGTATATCTGCAGGTATACACATACACGACTGAAAATACAATCAATCAAACACACATACACTCACATAAGCACAAAATTCGCAATTATGTGCTAAGGAATCTGCATAATCCAAACACAATACAAATCCACAAATGTAAATCAATTGCAGACTGACACACACCACTCAGATAAGCCACTACCAAAATCAATACACACCAATACACAGTAATAGAAATGAGTTTTCAACAATCACAACAAAAATCCACTCACATTTTAATTCCTCAGCAATCGGAGGTAATCATTAGAGAAGATGAAAAGAAGAAATCCGGAAATCAATCGTTTAGTTATATCAACAAAACATCACAACATGTACACAAACACGTGAAACGTTACCTGTGTTTGCCCAGTAGGAAATGTGGGTTGCAATAAACATGCACTGGAAATGTTAAGAGTGTCCTTTGAGGTGAGTTAGTAATTTTAGCTTTAATTTTTTAATTTTTCTTCGAAAGCAATTCATTTTGTAACTTTTTCCAATTGGGTATTTTAAGCAACAAATTTCAAAACATCACACATACCTAGTTATATTTGAAATAACAAAAGATTATGGCATAAACAATACAGAGTTGTAGCTTCCTTATTTATCTCTACTTCCTTTGCCTTATATATTTCTGTGTGGAACTGCCTAAAACAAAGCTGGCTAAGGATATTCAAGGATATTTGCCTAAATTATCCTAATGGTATACAAACGCGCAACAAATAAATAGATACCAAAACAAATCGATTTGAGAAAAAAAATCCAAGAAAATTGTTTGTTTTCCTCAAATAAAAACACTCGCACATACATACATACGTGCATATTTCTTAACCTTAGGTACTATATCGGGCTAAGAGGTAAACCTTAGATACCCCATAGCGCAAATGGATTAAGTCCAACGAATTGTGATTGCGTGTGTAAAGAAAAGGGTTTCTGTTTACTTTTGATTTTTGTAAGGCACTCATTTCTACGAAACAAAGCCTTAAATTGTTTCATATATTGATGAACGCAGCAAATGCTGTAACCAGCTGTAAAATGGCTAAAAAGGAATGCTGCTTAGGGTACTATAGATTATAACAAAAGCGGAAGTATAAATAACATTTGAATGGCTGTTATTAAAATATAAATTGGTTTAACAAATAACGAAAGACAAAAGATATTCCAATTTTCCATTGACTTCGAAGATGTAGCTTTTTAACAAATACAATTCAATTAATATTATGTCAATGCTAAACACATTATGCTTTTGTGTGCTTTCTTATAGCAAATTCAAACCAAAGTACATTGTTGTTTTTGGAACACGAAAAAAATCAATAAATAGCTGATCTGGAAAATATGTAGAAGTCAAAAAATTATCGCACAGGATATCAACAAAAAAAAATTGTTTTTTCTATATTTTTTTCATTAAATCAGCTAGGATTTGTGTCTCGGCATATTTTTTTTTTTATTAGAGCTTTCAGAAAAAGATTTCGTCAAGCTGAATCTTTTCGTGATAAATGTACGAAAGGAAAAGGGTTCCATCACTTTTAAGCTGCCATTACACAACATAGTCAGTTGCTTTATTTTTTTTGTTGGAAAGATTGTGGAGAGTGGCAGAGCAGAATGTTTTTTTTTTCAATATTGGTCGGGCCTTCAGTAGGGAAATACGTTTCCACGACTAAGCTAATGGAATGCATGTGATGAGATTTGTTTTGTGATAGATAAAACTCTAAGGAAGAGTATTTAAAACTCTGTGTTCTTTTAGTGAGCATGGTACCATCTTTAATGAAAATAACCCTATCCCAACTTTGCTACTACTCCGAATTGGATGAGATCCAGTATAGCGACAGAAGAATTTCTGAATGAGTACATTTGTTTTCAGTGAGTAATGCCACGCTCCTAAAGGGAAAATCCTTTTTTACTGCTACTGTTTTAAGATATACTATTTCTTTTAGCTATACTAATGGACCGACTTTGATCAAATTTTATATGGACATAGTTTCAAACTAAAGAAAGATTTAGGCATTGGGCAACATGAGATCATGATTTTTATTTTTGAGTGCAATGACATTTAATCAACTAAAATGGTGATGAACTTTTTGTATTGTCACTTTAATGGTTGAGTTTCAAAATTCTAGTCAAATTAAATGTGTAGTAGCGCTTGCTATCGATCTACATTGCTTGGCATCAAACGATATCGGATGACATCAGATGTTAGAGAAAATAACAGATGGCATTAAATTATATCGGACGGAATCAAATTGTATCGCCAAATAATGGTTTATCGGATGGTATCTCTTAATAGTATCAGAGTATCATACATAAACATAAACTTGACACATAGTTTGCATTGTATCAAATGTTATTTTCAGATAGTTTTTGTCTTATTTACCCCTTTTGAAATACAACTGAAACTAATGCATAAATACATATTTTTTGGAATATTTATCATAATCTTAATCAAAATTATTGAAAAAAAGTCGGAAAAACTTCGAGAAAATGTCGAATAAAATTCAATTTTTTCTTTATTTGCTTGTCACATTTTTGGTTGAAAACATTTATAAATTCTAATGGAATGTAATTTCTATTTTAGCTAAGTGTACAGTAGTCATGCGATTTTTATCCAATTCTTCAGCCAATACAATCAAAGTAAAAAAAAAAATTATCACTTGTAACATTTCTAGCAGAAAGTCGTTTAGTCAAATCTGAAATTTGTTGTATGCTTAAAAATTCCATGAATCATGTAAAAAAAACCACAATTTTATATCATATTTGCATGGTTTTAATGGTTTTAGACAAGTTAAAAAAAAAGTCATGTTCTAGAATACTTCAGGAACACTCGATTTTCGAATTGAAAAAAAAAAATAAAATAGAGAATAGTCCTATGGCTGCTACCAGAGCTGCAAAGTTTTCATGTTTTGGAATTTGACCAAAAAAATTATGAAAATTTGATTTTTTTCTTATTTATAATATTTTTTTAAACATTTTTTTTTAATTTTCCTTATGTACACATAAGGAAGTATCGAAAAAAATCTTTCCGCTATTTCTTAAACTTATTCATAAGGAGAAAAACTGAGATCTTTCCGCGAGTAGTGTTTTGGTGTTTCTTGTGTAACAGCTCAAATCCTTCGATATTTTTACAGCATTCACCTTAATACACTATAACTTGAAATTGTCATTGCCACTATATGAATTCAATGATTACTTTAATTTGATACATCATTTATTGCTGTAGCTATTCTAAGTCCCTAGAAAAAACACGGTAAACAAGTCTTACCTTCGAGGAAAAAACTATACCAAGTGAAAGTACCGCTAAAAAAATAGTGTCGCTTTTTGCGTTTCAGTATACGCACCTAAGTTGAAATCTCACCTTTCACTTCGAAAAGTAGTAAATCAGCTGTGAATTTCGATAAGTTTTGATAAAGTTTGTTATTACTTTTAAAAGAATTGAGTACTTGCGAAAATCAGTGCTTGTTAAAGGAAATATTGACAATATTTTTATGACCATTATCTATGCTAGGACTTGCTCACTTTAGGTATTTTGCTATTTCGACAATAGCCAGCTGATTTTCCGTTCAGTTTTGGCACAAGGTAGTGTCTATGTTAGATTTACCTTAACAATTTTATAGCTTTTATTTATACTTACTCTTATTTCAGTGTTTAAAATAATAAAGCATAATGAAATTAAAAATTTAATGCATCTGTTAGTCAACAACAATTCACAATTCACGAAATCAATTATGAAAGAAATTGAAATATTTGGGGCAGCCATATTGAAATCTCATTTAGTTGTGGCTCGATTCAATGCAACCAACATTTAATTTCGCTTTGAATTTCAAATTTAAATTACATATTTGTATTGGGGAAATATTTGAAATATGAAAATCGTTGCTATTGATGTTGCTCACTTCACTTGAGTTGCATTGCCAATTGCAAGCAGCTCAAGCAAACGAATTGTGGTTTAAATGAAAATTGCTCTGGTTGCTGCCTGCTGTTTGTTCTCTGACCTTTCAACTTGTGAAAGGCTTACAATTTTACACATATCACATTTTATCGTCATTAACAAAAATGTATGACAGTCTTTAAATTTTTAAAGTCAAACCCATCAATACCCACAAAAGTAAAATAACAATAGAAACAACATTTTTAACCATAAAAACAACCAAAAGCATCGTTAACAATTTTGCTGTCATTTTTTAGCACATCTTTGTATGTGTATATTAATGTATGTATGTGTTTTCTATTCTATTAACATCGTTTCAATGAGGAGGTAATAGGCGCGCGCGTTCCAAACCACAAAATTTAACTTAACGCATTTTTTGTTGGCTGACACTGACACTGGCACTGGCGCTGTGTTCCCTTGAGATAATTCGGCATTTGGCTGACAAATGAAATTCCAGCGCATCGACAGTGATTAATTGGTTGTAACAAAAATACCAAACATAGCATAGAAGGACGTAAGGAGGGATATTTTTCCAAACAATAGCAGTGACCCGGTGAAAAAATCGCAAAATTAAATAAGTAGGCAAATATATCAGAAATATTGCAAACAAAACTTATTTTAAAAAAACATATGGAAAAATCGAAATAAGTTGAAAAATATTGGAATAGTTTAAGAAAATAGGTTTTAAAAGTCCAAAAAAAAGTAGAAAAATTCGAAAAAAGTGTGAAATTTGAAACCGAAAAGCTTAAAAATAGTTGAAAAATGTTGAGAGTGTTTGAGTAAAGTTGAAAACATTTGAAAAAGGTTGAAGCAGCGCAAAAAATTTCAAACGGATTAAAAAAGTCAAAAAAAAAAACTGAAACAGTTTGAATAAGTCGAAAAAGATCAAACAGGTTGCACGAAATGGAAACAGACTGAATAAGTCGATAAAAGTTCAAAGAGTCGAACAAAGTTCAAAAAGATTGAATAAATTGAAAGAAGATGAAAAATTCAAAAAAAATTTTAAAAAGGAAGGTTATATACATAAGCGCTATAAGTAAGCTAAGATTTGTCACTGCAACGTAATAAGCGGAGAACCGGTGATAACCGGCGGATTTGTAAAATTCTAGTGAAAACTGACTGTAGGAAGCCATACGTACAAAATGAGCACGGTTTGATAAAAATTAAATTAATTAAAATCAATGCCGTTCTCGCGGAATTTGATTTCAAATAGAGCCTTTTTTAGGAAATTTCATGCACTTTCAAAAAAAATCTGTTATGGCAACCTTTACTCTACCAATAATATCTGTGATACCTATTTGAACAAGGTGACAAGCATAAGTTAACTTTAGGATTTTATTCAACCATTGTTTTTTACGAGGCTTTTAAAACTGACAAAGAATATAGAATCATAAGTTGAGGGAAGCATCTAGTTCCAGAGGTATAGACATAAAGGTCGGGAATATAGCTCTTAATAAAATCATTACAACTTGCGAACCTCTAGATCGGTTTTCCAAATTTAGATATAATATGAAAGGTGATTTAATAAGATGATTTAATAAGTTTTACATATAACTTGTATAGAAAGCTATGTTTGGAAATGAAGAGGTGGTGAAAAATTAAGGATTGCTGATGGTCATTTCACAAAATAACTGAACCCGAATCTGGCGTCAGTATCGACACATCACATCAGGATTCTGAAATATTTGAGGTTAAGTACTTTAAAAAAAAATGTCTTTTTTTTTGTCTACTTTCGAAGGTATACAGTGGAACCTCGATTATCCGTCTCCCAATCAACCGTCACTCCGATTAACCGTCACATTTTGTCAGCAAACTTTTTTTTTTCGTTTTGTTTCGATTCTGTTTATGTATGCACACATAGCGCGAAGCCATTCTGTCTGAAATTTTTCTTACGAAATTCGGAGATGAAAATTTCGCAGAAACTCATTAATCTAGTTCACTTTGTAGGTGATTCAATTTCATAATATGATTGATTTTGTTCATTTGCGCTCTCTAATTGATTTTATTGATTTTGGTCAGTTGCACTTTATTCGCCAAGTCAAGTGGATTACACAAATTTTTTTGGCTTCACAATGAAGCCTCAACCATCTGAATCTGGTAAACAAAAACGCCAGAGAACCGTTCTTACGATTGAAAAAAAAAATGGAAATCATTAGAGAAATCAAAAAAGATGTATCTGCTATTACAACTTTGAGCACTCATTTAGTATTCCGCGAACCACAATTAGTGATATAAAGAAAAATGCTGATGAGATCGAAAAGTATGTCTCTTAAATGGAATCATTGGATGGTCGCGCAAAACTACATCACCTTACAGAATCAAATCAAAATTCTACTAAATATTCGATTATCCGTCTACTCGATTATCTGTCAGGCTGTTGGTCCTGTGTCTGACGGATAATCGAGGTTCCACTGTATATGGGATTCAAAAAAAATTGTTCAGCTTTTTTTAATAAAAACATATTTCTGCTTTAAAATGAGCTTTAAAGTGGTCATTTGTGATATTCACTCGAAATGATATAGGCATTTGAATGTGACAGTAATTTGATCCCCTTCGACCCAACAATATTAACCAAATGGTTACAAATTTATGTCAACCTAAAATGGCTGTAACATTGCATGGAAACATCATAGATGACCATTTGAGAACTCATTTTAAAGAAGAAAGATGATTTTTTTTTATTAAAAATAAGCTCGAAATTAAATTAAAAAAAAAAACAGTTTTTACGTACTTAACCTTAATATTTCAAAATTCTAGCTGGAAAAATTACTTCAAAAACAGCCATTTAATAAATATGAATCACACCTAATGTACATATAACATACATATAAGAAATTACTACTTCATCTGTGCTGAAGATTTAGCAAAAAAAACTGTATATTCCGGTATATCTTAATTAATTTCTAAATTTAACTCGGAAAGAGTTTTTCGTTCAAAATACTAAGTATTTCCTCTGTCCTTAACAATAAATAAAAAGAGAGATACTTGGACTTAGCTTCAGTCAACCAATTGTTGATTCGATTCAATATTTCTTTTACAGGTGATTAAGAAATAAATAGTAAATTGTTCGAATTTTCTAATGGGTGTATTGAAAATGTGAAACAAGCAAATAGTATGTCGCTGTTTCTTTGTTTCGATATTGTGAAAATATTATTTCAGTACATTTGGGTATTTATTAATGTGTACAAATTTTCAAGCTTACTTTATGTTTTTATTTATTTTTAAGTATTAAAGACAATTTTAGCTGACTCAAATTGATTCTGCTCTTTAGTATATACTCAAAAATATTCTTAAAAAATTGTGTTAAAATAAATCTGACTGCAATTAGTAATAAATTGTAGTGATAGAAATGAGACCCACATAAACATTTAACAGGTAAGATATTTGAATGTAATTTAAAGTACTGAGGGCCTGCTGCTATTAAAACGAAGGGATTGATGCTTGATTGATTGATTGATTTGTGTGAAAAACTTTCTTTTGCAAATTTTAAATTGAAAACGCCTTGAGTGAAAGTTTTCTATATTAAATGTGGTCAAAGACAGCATCCGAAAATTGTACATCTATGTTTTTGTTGCATAGTTATGTACGTATGTATGTATGTTTGTTTTAATTTAATTTGTGTGGTCACTTAATTTTCAACACATTTTGCTTTAACCCACAAAAATCTATTTACACCAGTAATGTTAACTTTAATTAAGTCAACCAATATTTATTGTGTAGCCTCTCTGGGGCATAAAATTGGATGGTATAAAGTAATTAATTAAATACATGAGGCGCAAAATTAAATTTTCAAAATTTATTTGCAATTTATAGCATAGCACGACCACAGACAGACACAATACATAGGTATTATACATATACACACAAACGAAGCATTTACTATAGATACATATGTAATTTAATTGTTGTTATATAACAAAATTTAACAAAGATCCATTAAATCTGCTGCAAATCTCTAAAGGCTTGTGCGCATATGGTGTATTTGTGTAAAAATATATTTAGTAATTTTAAACCCAATTAGGAAATAAAGAAATTTTACTCCTTTAAGGAAAGCATTCGATTTTTTAATCTGTTTACTTTTAACACTATGATATATAAGGCTTTTAACATTAGCATCAATATTCGTGCAATCAACACAATAAAAAATGGATATGCTGTTTTTTATCGAAATTTTAAAACATTTCTTCTATGTGATCAAAGACATAACTCGAACATTTTCTTTTTAAGGAATTATTAAATAAAATTTTAGGTATTTTAATAAACAAAAGCTATTTGATGAACAGCACTAAGTTAATCGTTAAAAAATCTGTTTTCACAACTAAATAACTTTTAAGAATCAAAAAAAAAAAGAAACCACCATAAGTACTTCAAAACGCAAAGAAATCAAAAACCGTGGAGAAAAAATTAAGGTGAACAGTGAGACAGTAAAATCTGAAATGTAAACGAGGGCCTTGTATGGCCTCATAAAATGTTAAGTGAAAGAAACCACATAATTGTCTCATTTTTTACCCAGGCAATATCACTATTGAACAAAGTTTCGTTTTTCACGACTCATGTGACAGGGGGGTATGTGTCCATGAAATTGTTTGTTTGCTATGATTCGAATGGTTACGAGAAATTTTCGTGGTCAAACCAAATGTGTCGACTCTTGGTTATATCGTTATTAATTAATCTGGAAAGTATGCAACACTTTTCTCAAGTTTTGACATAACAATTTAATACATTATTTCCCCTTCTTTGAAATTTCTATATAAGTAATTATAACTTAGATGGAATACAAATTCAACACTTTTGTGGCTCCTGGTGAAGTTCGTTAATATACACTCTGGGTTTACTTCTATTTCCTGTTGGGCACTCAAGAAAGCATCCTCACATATGTATGTATTTTTACTTTCTCCAGCATTTCATTGTTTTCATTATCAGCATTGAAAGTAGAAAATGATTTTTCCATAGAAATCAATTAGACACCACCGCAAAAGCAACAAATCCGGTGCACACAGATATAGAAATACAATTAAATTGTTTTCTTATTTTGTTATGTTTTGCTTTCAATCTATGGATTTTATTTCGATTAACATCTTCGACTTATTTTTAGCAGCATTTTTGTTTTCTACTTGTCAAGCTACCTTGTAAATTCCTGAGTAACTTTTGGTGTTTTTGGTTCTTATATCATACGAGTATTATATGATAACTAGTCCTTTAAGCAAGGATTTTCAGATAGTTATTACAATACACACATTATAGAAACAGCGGCTATGAAACAAAAATAAAAACATAAGGATCCAATAGCAATAGTTATAACAAACTAAAAGAAACATGCAGATTCATGGCAAATGAATTTGAATTGCGACGAGCTTGCAAATCAGCACCGGATTAAGACTCATAGATTAACTTCATTTTGTATGCGAGGCGCCATATGACATTTTACATTTATTTTAGAATAATTACAAATATATTTTTAGCCTCAATGTTATATACATATATCTTTTGAAAGGTTGTTTTTAGTAGTTTCTATTATCAAAATTTGGTTGATATGAATTTTGGCCTTACAAGTCGAAATAAGCCCCTACCTTGCCTCTTAACGCTACCATATTATCGAAATAAAATGAAAAATACGTTATTCTTACTAATGATTTGTATATCATTTGAAAGCTCTTTTTAATTATCAATCGTATTAAATTTTATGTAGAAAAAGTACGGACCACTTATGTTAAACGTAATTTTGGCAAATAAATATAAGCATATTTTATTCACCCAAGATATGTATGTATATCGTTTGAAAGGTTCTTGTATGTTTTTAATTTATTACTTAGAAACTTATCTCATAATTTGAATAAAGGAGGTGCTATAGGTTGAAATATGTTTGAATAAATAGGATACTAATATATTTCGACCTGTAGTCTCTGTCACTTACAGGACAATATGTTGTGGCGACATTAATTCACGACTTAGCGTATTATATTGATTTTTAATATCTTGTTGCTAAAAATAACTTCTAAGTGATATACACATTATTAGTAACAAGAACGTATTTTTCATTTTGCTTTGATCACAAGGTAACTAAAAGGAGTATATTACACTCGTTACAGTTATTGGAGATTAAAATGGCTTCTATTATAGTGAAAGATGAACTATTCAAACTCCTAGAAATACTGACGAAAAAGGTCTATAGGTTGGAGATGAGGTACCGTATGTTTTTTCGTGTGCTGAAAACAAATCCGAGGTATCCTAACCTAAAAACACAATAATTAAAATAAAATTCGGACATCAAGTTATCGAGATATATAAGATTAGATAAAAAAAGTATCAAGAGATCGACCATAGTTTTGTTTTTCGTTCTGAGATTGAAAAAGTCGAAAAAATATGAAAAATATTTGAAAAAATTGAAAGAGGTTGACAAAATCAAAGAAGTGGTTAAAAGTTAACTACTGTTGGAAAGTGTGAAAAAGGATTAAAATGTAAAAAAAAACATATATATGCATATGGAAAATATTGAAAAAAATCGAAAGAGGTTTTTGTTGTTGTTTATTCTATCATAAATACAATATTTACATACGTATAAATGTTACAATTTTTGAAATTTAATCCTATGGATTTTACAACAAATAAATTCTAATTTAACAATAAACATAATCACTTAAAATAAAATAATACTTTATAGGAAAATGACAGTAAAAAAACCTATATTAATATCACAATAAGTCTAGATGAATGGGAATTTTGTGGTAGGCTTCTTACCGTTATACAAATAGAGGAAGAAGGGACTGACTATGACAAACTCCGTAAGAGGGCGTAAGTCGAAAACCTGCATCTATTAATGAATGACAGGGTCAAATCGTTAATAACATTTAAGATCAGTTTTTTTTGAGCTAGCGAGTGTAACTCAGAAGTTGAAAATCTTTTTGGTAACCCAAAAATTGTTTTCAGATTTTTATTTTGGATAATTTGAAGTCGAAGTTGTATGAAAAATATTGAAAAAAGTTATAAGAGGTTGAAAAGCCAAAAATGTTGAAAATGCCGAATACGAAATGTTGAAAAGCTTAGGAAATTTAAAAAGTTGAAAAAATTTGAAAAATGTTGAAGCATTAGAAAAAGTCCATTGAATCTGGAAAATGTTGAAAAAAGTTAAAAGAAGTTGAAAAACTCTAAAAAAAATTGAAAAAATTTAAATATCTAGATTGAAAAAGTCGTGTTGAAATGTTGAAAGCTCTTGGTAAATTCAAAAGAGATCAAAAAAGTCAAAAAGAGAAACGGAAAGTGTTGGAAAAAGTTGAAATACAAGTATCATCACAGTATCTTGCATGGCTTGCGAGCTATGACTTTATAAAAACTTAAACTTAGGGCAGTGGCACGCCCTTATAAGAGTCTTTAAAAACTTGAAACCTAGTCCAATCTTTATTTTGTTCACATGTGTATCACTTTTTCAATACTTTAAGACCTTTGTCGATTTTGTGTAACCATTTGCAACCTTTCGAAACGACCCGATACAAATTGAGGCAATATAAAACCTTCTGATATTTTTCGACCATATTGATTTTGTTATTACGAGAACGATATTTAAAACTTTTATCGACACATTTCGTAACTATTGGAAACTTTTTAACATATTCGGAACTTTCCTTCATTGAATTTTTTTTTATACCTCTGATACCTTTCTAACTATTTCAACGGTTCATATAAAACAGTGTTGGACAAGTGAGCGTAGACTTTGTAGTACGAATTTCTACGAATCTAAAACGCTAATTAAGCAACTAACTTGAAAATTAACTATTAAGTAAATCTTAGATGGGTAGAAAGGAGGTTTTTTACTTTACAAATATAGTTGTTTAAAGAAAATACTCGACAGTGATGTCTGTTAAAAGAGCATTAAAAAACAAAAAAGTTTTAACGTCCACAAATACTTTCATAATATTAATATATGAATTAAAATAAAGAACATAAAAACTGTGCTCATACGGATAATAGAACAATATGAAAAATCTCAATCGAAAATGTCCAACATAGTTAATAAAGACATCATGTATTATACGAGTATTCACGAAATGAATGAAAACTAAAAATTCTGCTAAATTGATTTGTTTAGTTATGTTAGGTTAAGCGAACATCAGAGTGGGTGGATGCGTGAAGGCTGAATGTGTGTCAATCCGATAGTCCCTTGCTTATGCCACAATAATTTTTGCCTTTGATCCTCTCTGCGACATTAAAATACAGATTAAGAGCAAATCTAGCCGCAATTCAACGCAGCGGTTGGCCTTCAGAATAAACAAAAATTGAAGCAAGAAAACAAGGATATCATATTCTTGTTAAGCTCCATAATAAGTTGGCACGCATGTTAAAATGGCAGTGCACATCACATAGCGGCGTCGTTCGTGGCTTCATTCACATGGGCGCCATGGCTTATTTTGCTATACCTTCAATATGTTTTTGTGTTTGTGATTGTGTGTGTGTGCGCATTTGCCGCATTAACGTTTATCTTCGTAAATTAGTTACGCTGCCAAAGTGATTCCCATAATTGCCATCAACACATTTGTATTTATATCACTGTCTGCGAGCATACATATGTATATGATGGTAATATGCCCAGTAGAATATATGTACACCAAAGGTGTCAACTTAAATCGTTATTTAAGATCATTTTAAACTCCCGATTTTTGACACTTAAACATTGTTTAAATAACTTTATGATTTTCATAGGTGCTATTAGTAAAATAAGAGTGAAAGTTTTCATTAAAAACCAATATGAATCTCTTTTTACTTTATATAAAAATAACCAATATATTTGACGTTTACTTTGCAAATTTCCCCACAAAAATAACAAAAAAAAAAGTTATAATCACAAAGAAATTTCAAATTTAAAAATCGACAGCTTCAACTTAATCAAAATAAAACTCTTCTAAGAAACAAGAAGAAATGTTATATCAAAATTATTTAGATAAAACCAAAATCAAAAATTACAAAAAAATAGTAGCATTAAATAGAGAAATTTCACGTAGTTTGTTCAAACTTTATTGAATCATTTTGCACTTTGGGTTTTGGGAGAATTTTCCTGGGCATACTCTTTTTAAAGGTCATCCACTAAAGTATTAATTAAACTTACCCACAATCGAATTGAAAGAAATCTCAAGAGATCAGAAGGACTACAGCAAGATGGATTCCGTACTAACCGAATATTGATGGAACATATAAAGTAGTGACGCACCGTCGTATCTTAGAGCAAATTTGCGAATTATAAACAAGCCTTCATATATGCTTCGCTAAATTAGCTACTGCCTTTAAAGGCATTTATAGAAAGTCAATTTTGAACGCACTGGAAACAAAAAATGTTTCTATTAAACTTATTAACACATTAAGGCGTAAAACGAGAGCTTTAAGTGCCGCATCTTCCTCACCAACCAATCGAACTTTCACAGCCAATCGAACGACATTTCTACTACCGCTTTCTTACTGGGAAACAAGAGATTTAATAGGAATTTTGAGGTCATCTGGAAGATCTGGGTTATACCGACAATAACATCACCGACTCTGTTATCATCAAGTTCGTCCGATATGAAAACAAACTTCACACGACTAGCAGCTACTTCAGGACCATTTATTAACACTGCAAATCTAAAGCTACATCAACAAAAAATCATTCTGAAATTTTATCGCATGCAGCAACAACATTATCACCATCACATCACTATCACTGCTGAAGTCGGTACTCTGAGAGATGTACCAGTAAAAATGAACAAGGCGAGAAGTACATACATAGATGTGCACAACTCCATGAAATAAGGAAATCAAACATAATCTCAACACACATTTCTGATAAAGATGGATATTAAGACTTAGGTTAGCCCGCACTATATAGAATCACGAAATACATTTGGCCACCAACCATCTTAACTAAGAATATAAAAAGACGTTAGCAATGGATAGGCCACACGATCAAAAAAGTGCTTTGATAACACACGCTGGTAAACAAATCTAGAGAAAGACACAGAACACCGATTCATTTCCTATAATCCGTTAAGTAAAAATACTTTTTTTGCATTCAGCACTCGCTATAAAAAACCATATACATATGTAGGTAGTTTCTTGAAGAAACACTCCTCTCAAAAACGCTAATTGCTTTTTCTTCTTTTTCGGATTCTTTTCGAACTCAGAACGGACTTCATAAGCGAATCCTCTTTTTTTTAAATAATACGGATTCGGAACGGAATCTTTATTTTTAAAAAATGCATCAAAACTACCTAGAAGCTCTACTCGATTTAAAGGTTACATACCTTCAGAAGCCAATGATATAACGAAGGTAATTAATTTAAAAGATTTGATGACAACTTGAAAAGTGCCTTTCATGTTAGCGTTCTATGTTTTGTTTTGACGGATTCGAATCGAAGGTATTGAAAGATATCGAATCAAAAGCCAATAGATAACATAATTCGATAGTACTTAGATACTTGAAGGTACCGAAAAATTTAGCATCGGATGTTATCGAAAAAAATTTGAATGTTACCAGCATGGTGTTGATAAGTATGCTTAGAAAAACATCGTTCTATCAAAAATTAATATGAATTGTAGAGTGTATGAAAATACATTTATTTTAACTTTTTAATATTCTTGGACATCTACCGACTTATTCAACATTAACATATCCAAAACTTTTCGAGTCTATTCGATATTGATCGAGTTTTTTGGCCTTTTTTGAGTTTTTCAAAATTTACGACATTTTTCGATTTTAAAAACTTTAGACTTTTTCAACATTTTTCGAATTTTAGCACATTTTTCAATACTTGCCACATTTATTAACTTTAATAAATTTTTCAAACTGTTTGAGCATTTTTTAATGCACGACATTTACGATATTATTCTTCAATTTTTATTTCTATCATCTCACTCGATTTTTTTTAACATTTATCGATTTTTTCGATACTATTCGATACTTTTAAAGACTTTTTTATATTCTTTTCTATATCATGCGGAAATATAAAAACATAATTAATTACACACATCCCGTCGTTTTTGTTTTAATTTCCAACTGGGTTACTATCAATTTATTTGTATTAGTATGTCAATGGCCGTGTGCGTCTGTATACGAATGTACTATGCGGGTGTATTGTAAAGCTCGTATAGTAACTATTTTTATTTATACATTTGTCTTAGTAGTTATTTATTTTATTTCGTTATTTTTTCTTTTCTATTGTACGAATTTTTATGATTTTGATTTATAAAACTGATTTAGTGATGCCTTTTTCCCATTTCGTTTAATTTTTCATACAAAGTTGACCAGTGTCGTCGATGTCATTTTTATAGTATCTTTAATGCTGACCTTAATTACATATGCAATTATTTTCTCTATAAAAGATGTTTTTATTACTTAATTAACTCGTTGGCCACAGTTTTGATTACCGGTGTGTTTGGTCATAGTGTTGTCCTTTTACGATACACGTGCGTGCTATGGCATGTACTAGTAATGATGTAGTGATATGTAAATGTTAATTAAAAAATTGTTTTTATTATTTACTAGCATTACCCTGTGCGCGTCGCCTCACCTCAACCGTGGTGTAGATTCGATGTAAGGTCTGCGTGAAAATTCTATTTAAAAATACTTTTGTAAGAGAACCACCCTTAGCATACACCCAAAATAAAATTTTTACAGCCTAAGCAGTGCCTCTTAATATAAAAACTATGTGATGTAAATTTCATGAGGATCGATTAAACGGTCTTCGAGAAAATGGTATTTAAAAATATTTTTGTATGAGGGCAACCCTAAATAAAAGTTTTGTAGCCTAAGCTATGCCTCTTAACATAAGAGCTACGTGGTGTAAATTCAGTGTGAATCAACTAACCTGTCTTTGTGAAAATGATATTTAAAAATATTTTTGTGTGAAAGCCACCCTAATTATGCACCCTAAATTAAATTTTTACAATCTAATCTGTGTCTCTTCACATAAAAGTCATATGGTGTAAATTTCATGAGAATCGATTTAGCGGTCTTCGAGAAAATGATATTTAAAAAATATTTTTTTAGGGCCACCCTAAATAAAAGTTTTTTTTTCTTAGCTATGCCTCTTAACATAAGAGCTAGGTGGTGCACCACCGGTGTAAATTCGGTGTGAATCCACTAACCTGTCTTTGTGAAAATGATATCTAAAAATATTTTTGTGTGAGGAAAAAAACATAAAGTGGGAGAAAAACGCATTTAAAGTTTTCATTAAGTTGCTTTTTATATGAAAATGATGCTATCAGAGCTGGAAAATTTTCATTTCATTGAGGATCAACCTCTTAATATCAATATTTTTTAATGAAATTTTAAATACCTTATTTTTTTACATAACACTAACTACTTTTTTTTGGTCACTCTAATGTACATATTTAAAAGAGTAGGGACAGAAGTTGATGTCACTTGAAAAATGGGCTGATTCGCTTTTACATTCCATAGCATGAGTTCATACAACTACGAACCATCTACCGAAAAGGGCAGAACAACGTCTGCCGGTACAGCTAGTTAAATATATGTATATCAA
Source organism: Tricholauxania praeusta (assembly GCA_949775025.1). NCBI lineage: Eukaryota > Metazoa > Arthropoda > Insecta > Diptera > Lauxaniidae > Tricholauxania > Tricholauxania praeusta. The sequence goes on along the minus strand of OX459031.1, from coordinate 33,894,792 downwards.
ATAAGAGAAGTATTTGTGAAAATCAGTGCTTCTTAAGCGAAACATGTACATTTTTTGTATAACAATTATCTATGCTAAGATTTGCCCATCTTGATTTGATTTTCCGTTCAGTTTTGGCGCAAGGTAGGGTCTATTATAGTTTAACCTTAAGCATTTTATAGCTTTTATTTATGCTTATTCTTACTTCAGTATTTAAAATAATAAAGCATAATGAAATTAAAAATTCTGTTAGTCAACAACAATTCACAATTCACGATATCAATTATGAAAGAAATTGAAATATTTGCGGCAGCCATATTGAAATCTCATTTAGTTGCGGCTCGATTCAATGGAACCAACATTTAATTTCGCTTTGAATTTCAATTAAATTACATATTTGTATTGGGGAAATATTTGAAATATGAAAATCGCTGTTATTGATGTTGCTCACTTCACTTGAGTTGCATTGCCAATTGCAAGCAGCTCAAGCAAACGAATTGTGGTTTAAATGAAAATTGCTCTGGTTGCTGCCTGTTGTTTGTTCTCTGACCTTTCAACTGGGGAAAGGCTTACAATTTTACACATATCACATTTTATCTTCATTAACGAAAATGTAAGTTTTATTTTACTTTGATAAAAACAGACAGTTTTTAAGTTTTTAAAGTTAAACCCATCAATACCCACAATAGTAAAAAAACAGTAGAAACAACATTTGTAACCATAAAAACAACCAAAAGCATCGTTAACAATTTTGCTGTCATTTTTCAACACATCTTTGTATGTGTGTATTCATGTATGTATGTATTTGTCTTCTATTCTATTAACATCGTTTCGATGAGGACGTAACGCATTTTTTGTCGGCTGACACTGACACTGGCACTGGCGCTGTGTTCCTTTGAGATAATTCGGCAGTTGGCTGACAAATGAAATTCCAGCGCATCGACAGTGATTAATTGGTTGTAACAAAAATACCAAACATAGCACAGGGAGACGTAAGGAGGGATATTTTTCCAAACAATAGCAGTGACCCGGTAAAAAAATCGCAAAATGAAATAAGTTGGCAAATATATCGGAAATATTGCAAGCAAAATTTATTTTGAATAATCATATTGATAACATATAGAAAAATCGAAATAAGTTGAAAAATGTTACAAAAGTTTAAGACAATAGATGGAAAAAGTCCAACAAAAATTGAAAAATTCGAAAAAAGCTCTGAAATTTGTAAACGAAATACTATAAAAATAGTTTAAATGGGTTGAAAAGAATTGAAAGAAGTTGAAAGTGTTAGAATAAAGTTGAATACATTTGAAAAAGGTTGAAGCAGCGCAAGAAACTTGAAACAGATTGAAAAAGCCAAAATAAAACTGAAACAGACTGAATAAGTCGATGAAAGTTTAAAGAGTTGAAAAAAGTTGAGAAAGGTTGAATAAATCGAAAAAATATGAAAAAGTCTAAGAAAAATTTCAATAAAGTTACGTACATACATAGTAAGCTAAGATTTTCCACTGCAACCTTATAAGCGGAGAGCCGGTGATATCGAAATGCCGTCATCGCGGATTTGAAAAATTCTGGTGAAAACTGAAAGTGGAAAGCCATAAGAACAAAATGAGCACGGTATGACAAGGCTTATCTTGCCGAAAGCAAATTAAATATAATAAGAAAATGTATATGTAGGTATATTAGGGTGTTTTTTTCGATTTTTTGGATAGGCATTTTATTTATTTTTCCTATATTATAGCTTGAGGAATAAAAATAACTGTCCCAACATTTGAGCTTCCTAGCTCTAACCTGTAAACTGCGCGGACAGAATTTATGTCCAATTCCGTTGAAATTTAACGAAAAAACCGACTTACTAAAACGTAGAAAAAGTCTGCTTTAGGTGCCAAGATATAGCGTTTTGGGTTTTTCGGTTGAATGGGGGTCGCCACCCACTGTTGTAAAAGCACGCCCACATTTTTCGAGTGACTAAAAATGCGGAAAAAATACACCCGAAGGAGGAATTTTTATATTTTTTTTTAAAAATTTGCGGTCTTATATGCCTATATAATAGAATCGGGTTTGAAGAAAATTCTCCCAAAATTTCAGCTTCCTAGATAAAACATTGTATATGCTATGCCGTTTTCGCGGAATTTGATTTCAATTAGAGCGTTTTTAGGAAATTTTATGCACTTTCAGAAAAATCTGTTATGACAACCTATACTCAGTGATACCTATTTGAATAAGGCGACAGGCTTAAGTTAACTTAAGGATATATTCAACCATTGCTTTCTTGCGACACTTTTACTTAATACTGGCAACGAATATGGAATCATAAGATGAGGGATGAGGACTAGTTCCTGAGGTATAGGCATGAAAGTCGGGAATGTAGCTCTTAATAAAATCGTTATAACTTGCGAACGTCTAAATCGATTTCCCAAGTATAGATGGTGATTTAATAAGATATTATATTGGTTTATGAAAGTTTGAAAGTTTCGCTCCAGTTTTTGCAGTGTGAGCATTTTTTCAAAGTTTTTGACCAGCCGCTATTTTTATTTTTTATTTAACGAACATAAATTCTTATTAATACATTAAGAAGCGCTTTTTATGTGCTTCCAAATGATGTGCTTTACCAAACTAATATTTGTAGAAAAACAAATGAACGAGCTCTTACTATATTTCTTCTAATATTTCAAGAAACTTTAAGAGATGCCACGTCCTGCTGTATGACAGATTCCATGCCACTTTATTCAGTAGCGCCCAAATTTTATAAGGTTAGCCACCATATGCAAATAATATACATTTATATACTTAATTTCAATTTTCCCAAGGCAATATCGTAAAATATGAAGGCGCCTGTTGCTACAGCGAATTTTTAATTTCACTTAGGTGGACTTTTGTCAGTTCCCTCAAGGATTAGAAAGACGGTGTCCAGAAGTATTTTTATCTATTCAGACTTTAAGTAGTTATGTAGTATGTACATTGGGGTGATTCAAACTTTTTGCGGAAAAATTCATTTCATGATATGAAGAAAATTTTCACGCAAACACATATGTATATGTAGCTTAACCTGAAAAGGTGGTGCTGAAGTATGTTAGTTTTACATACAAATTGTATAGAAACCTTTTTTTGGAAATGATGAGGTGACGAAAATTGTAGAGTTGCGGATTTTCATTTCACGATGTAACTTTTTACGCTTTATTTAAATCTCGCGTCAGGATCGACCCACCACGTTAGAATTCTGAAATATTTGAGGTTAAGTACTTAAAAAAATTTTTTTATTTTTGTCAACTTTCGAAGCAATGTGTAAGATTCAAAAAAATTTCTTCAGCTTTTTTTAATAAAAACATCTTTCTTCTTTAAAATGAGCTTTCAAGAGGTCATTTGGGATGTTCCCTCAAAAACTTAGAGGAATCTGAATCATACATAAATTTAATATCCTACGACCAGACAATATTAACCAAATGGCTTCAAATTCATATCAACTTGAAATGGTTGTAACTTTTCAAGGAAACGCCATAGATCACCATTTCAGAACTTATTTTAAAAGGCACGATAGTACTAAATGATATTTTTACTAAATAAGCTGAAAGAATTTTCTTGAATTCTACACATTCGAAAGTAGATAAAAAAAAATCTTTTTTTATGTACTTAACCTTAAATATTTCAAAATTCTGACACATGGATCGATTCTTAGGCCAGATTCGGATACAGCGAAAAAAATTACTTCAAAAAACCGCCATTCAAAAAATATGAATCACCCTAATGTACATATAATATAAATGGGATTACTACTTCGTCTATTTTGAACAATTAACAACAAAAAAACTGTATATCCGGCTATATCAAGCTAATTGCTCAAAAAATTCGATCAACTTTATTAATATTCAAATTTAACCTGGAAAGAGCTTTCTTTTAAAATACTATTTCCTTCGTCCCGAACAATAAGAGATACTTGGACTTAGCTTCAGTCAACCAATTGTTGTTTCAATTCAATATTTTTTTTTAACAGGTGATTAAGAAATAAATAGTAAATTGTTCCAATTTTCTAATGGGTGTATTGAAAATGTGAAACAAGCAAATAGTATGTCGATGTTTCAATATTGTGAAAATATTATTTTAATACATTTGGGTATTTATTGATGTGTACAAATGTGCAAGTTTATTTTATGCTTTTATTTATTTTTATATTGAAGATAATTTTAGCTGACTCAAACTAATTCTGTCTTTAAGTACCTACTCAAAAATATTCTTAAAAAATTGTGTTAAAATAAATCTGACTGCAATGAGTAATAAATTGTAGTGATAGAAATGAGACCCATATAAGCATTTAACAGGTAAGATATTTGAATACAATTTAAAGTACTGAGGGCCTACTGCTATTAAAACGAAGGGATTGATGTTTGATTGATTGATTGATTTGTGGGAAAAACTTCCTTTCGCAAATTTTAAATTGAAAATGCCTTATGTGAAAGTTTTCTATATTAAATGTGGTCATAGACAGCATCCGAAAATTGTACATATATTTGATGCATAGTTATGTATGTATGTATGTGTGGGTTTGTTTTAATTTAATTTGTGTGGTCACTTAATTTTCAACACATTTTGCTTTTACCCACAAAAATCTATTTACACCAGTAATGTTAACTTTAATTAAGTCAACCAATATTTATTGTGTAGCCTCTCTGGGGCATAAAATTGGATGATATAAAGTAATTAATTAAATACATGAGGCGCAAAATTAAATTTTCAAAATTTATTTGCAATTTATAGCATAGCACGACCACAGACAGACAAAGTACATAAGACACAAGCACAAACGAAGCATTTACTATCTATACATATGTAATTTATATGTTGTTATATAACAAAATTTAACAAAAATCCATTAAATCTACTGCAAATCTCTAAATGGTGAATTTGTGTAAAAGTATATTTAGTAGTTTTAAACCCAATTAGGAAATAAAGAAATTTTACTCCTTTAAGGAAAGCATTCGATTTTTTTAATCTGTTTACTTTTAACACTGATTTATAAGGCTTTTAACATTAGCATCAATATTCGTGCAATCAACACAAAAAAAAAATGGATATGCTGTTTTTTATCGAAATTTTAAAAAATGTGATCAAAGACATAACTCGAACATTTTCTTTTTAAGGAATTATTAAATAAAATTTTAGGTATTTTAATAAACAAAAGCTATTTGATGAACAGCACTAAGTTAATCGTTAAAAAATCTGTTTTCACAACTAAATAACTTTTAAGAATCAAAAAAAAGAAGAAACCACCATATGTACTTCAAAACGCAAAGAAATCAAAAACCGTGGAGAAAAAATTAAGGTGAACAGTGAGACAGTAAAATCTGAAATATAAAGGAGGGCCTTGTATGGCCTCATAAAATGTTAAGTGAAAGAAACCACATAATTGTCTCATTTTTTACCCAGGCAATATCACTATTGAACAAAGTTTCGTTTTTCACGACTCATGTGACAGGGGGTATGTGTCCATGAAATTGTTTGTTTGCTATGATTCGAATGGCTACGTGAAATTTTCGTGGTCAAACCAAATGTGTCGACTTTGGTTTTATCGTAATTAATTAATCTGGAAAGTATGCAACACTTTTCTCAAGTTTTGACATAACAATTTAATACATTATTTCCCCTTCTTTGAAATTTCTATATAAGTAATTATAACTCAGATGGAATACAAATTCAACACTTTTGTGGCTCCTGGTGAAGTTCGTTAATATACACTCTGGGTTTACTTCTATTTCCTGTTGGGCACTCAAGAAAGCACCCTCACATATGTATGTATTTTTACTTTCTCCAGCACTTCATTGTTTTCATTATCAGCATTGAAAGTAGAAAATGATTTTTCCATAGAAATCAATTAGACACCACCGCAAAAGCAACAAATCCGGTGCACACAGATATAGAAATACAATTAAATTGTTTTCTTATTTTGTTATGTTTTGCTTTCAATCTATGGATTTTATTTCGATTAACATCTTCGACTTATTTTTAGCAGCATTTTTGTTTTCTACTTGTCAAGCTACCTTGTAAATGCCTGAGTAACTTTTGGTGTTTTTGGTTTTTATATGATATTCAATGATAACTAAACCTTTAAGCAAGGATTTGCTGATAGTTATTGCAATACACACATTATAGAAACAATGGCTATGAAACAAAAATAAAAACATAAGGAGCCAATAGCAATAGTTACTTATATCAAACTAAAAGAAACATGCAGATTCATGGCAAATGAATTTGAATTGCGACAAGTTTGCAAATGAGCACCGGATTAAGACTCATTGATTAACTTCATTGTGTATGCGAGACCCCATATGTCAGAATATTACATTTTACATTTATTTTAGAAAAATGGCAACTATACTTTTAGCCTCAATGTTATATACATATATCTTTTGAAAGGTTGTTTTTAGTACTTTCTATTATCAAAATTTGGTTGGTATGAATTTTAGCCTTACAGGTCGAAATAAGTTCCCTACCATGCCTCTTAACGCTACTATATCATCGAAATAAAATGAAAAATACGTTATTCTTACTAATGATGTGTATATCATTTGAAAGCTCTTTTTAACTATCAATAGTATTAAATTTTATGTAGAAAAAGCACGGAACACTCATCTTAAACGTAACTTTGACAAATATGCATAAACATATTTTATTTACCGAAGATATGTATGTATATCGTTTGAAAGGTTTTTGTATGTTTTTAATTTATTACTTAGAAACTTATCTCATAATTTGAATAAAGGAGGTGCTATAGGTTGAAATATGTTTGAATAAAAAGGATAGGAATATATTTCGACCTGTAGTCCCTGTCACTTACAGGACAGTATGTTGTGGCGACATTCATTCGCGATTTAGCGCATTATATTGATTTTAAAATATCTTGTAGCCAAAAATAACTTCCAAGTGATACACACATTATAAGTAATGAGAACGTATTTTTCATTTTGCGTTGATCACAAGGTAACTTAAAGGAGTATATTACACTCGTTATAGTTCTTGGAGACTAAAATGGCTTCAATTACAGTGAAAGATGAATTATTCAAACTCCTAGAAATACTAACAAAAAAAAGTCTATAAGTTGGAGATGAGGAACCGTATGTTTTCCGGTGTGCTGAAAACAAATCCGAGATATCCTAACCTAAAAACACAATAATTTAAATAAAATTCGGATATCAAGTTATCGAGATATATAATATTAGAGAAAAAAAAAGTATCAATAGATCGACCATAGTTTTGTTTTTCGTTCTGAGATTGAAAAAGTCGAAAAAATATGGAAAATATTTGAAAAATTGAAAGAGGTTGACAAAAAGTCCGAAAAAGGTTTAAAATGTAAAAAAAAAAACATATATATATGGAAAATATTGAAAAAAATCAAAAGAGGTTAAAAATTCGACGATGTATGAAAAATATTGAAAAAAGTTATAAGAGGTTGAAAAGCCGAAAAATCTTGAAAATACCGAATACGAAATGTTGAAAATGCCGAATACGAAATGTTGAAAAGCTTAAGAAACTTAAAAAGTTGAATGAATTTGAAAAATGTTGAAGCATTAGAAAAAGTCCAAAAATTGAAATATCTAGATTGAAAAAGTCGTGTTGAAATGTTGAAAGAGATTGATAAAGTCAAAAAGAAAAATGGAAAGTGTTGAAAAAAGTTATCATCAAAGTTATATCAAATATAATCACAATATCTTGCATGGCTTGCGAGGTATGACGTTATAAAAACTAAAACTTATGGCAGTTCCACGCCGTTATAAGAGTCTTTAAAAATTTGAAACCTAGCCCAATCTTAACTTTGTTCACATGTGTACCACTTTTTCAATACTTTAAGTCCTTTATCGAATTTTTGTAACTATTTGCAACCTTTCGAAACGATCCGATACAAATTGACGCAATATTCAACAATATTACTTTTGACAATATTACTTTTGTTATTACGAGAACGATACTCAAAACTTTTATCGACATATTTTGAAACCATTTGAAACTTTTTAAGATTTTCGGAACATTTTTTCATTGACTTTTTTGATACCTCTGATGCTTTTGATACTTTCCAACTATTTCAACGGTTCATAAAAAGCAGTGTTGGACAAGTGAGCGTAGCATTTCTAATACGAGTTTCAACGAATCTAAAACGATAACTAAAAAAACTGACTTTAAAATTAACTATTAAGTAAATCTTAGATGGGTAGGAAGAAGGTTTTTTACTTTACAAATCTAGTTCTTTATGTAAAGAAAATACTCGACAGTGATGTCTGTTGAAAGAGCATTAAAAAACTAATAAGTTTAAATGCCCACAAATATGTTGTTTCATAATATTGTTATATGTATTTAAATAAAAAACATAAACATTGTGCTCAAACGGATAAAAGATCAATATGAAAAATCTCAATCGAAAATGTCCAACATAGTTAATAAAGACATCATGTATTATATTCACGAACTGAATGAAAACCAAAAATTCTGCTAAATTGATTTGTTTAGTTATGTTAGGTTAAGCGAACAGCAGAGTGGTTGGATGCGTGAAGGCTAAATGTGTGTCAATCCGATAGTCCCTTGCTTATGCCACAATAATTTTTGCCTTTGATCCTCTCTGCGACTATAAAATACAGATTACGAGCAAATCCAGCCGCAATACAACGCAGCGGTTGGCCTTCAGAATAAACAAAAATGGAAGCAAGAAAACGAAGATATCATATCCCTATTAAGCACCATAATAAGTTGGCGCGCATGTTAAAATGGCAGTGCACAGTACATAGCGGCGTCGTTCGTGGCTTCATTCACATGGGCGCCATGGCATATTTTGCTATACCTTCAATATGTTTTTGTGTTTGTGATTGTGTGTGTGTGCGCATTTGCCGCATTAACGTTTATCTTCGTAAATTAGTTACGCTGCCAAAGTGATTCCTATAATTGCCATTAACACATTTGTATTTATATCACTGTCTGCGAGCATACATATATGATGGTGATATGCCCAGTAGAATATGTGTACACTAAAGGTGTCAACTGAAATCGTTATTTAAGATCATTTTAAACGCCCGATTTTTGACACCTAAACATTGTTTAAATAACTTTATGATTTTCATAGGTGCTCTTAGTAAAATAAGAGTGAAGTTTTTCATTTAAAACCAATATGAATCTCTTTTTACTTTATATAAAAATAACCAATATATTTGACGTTTACTCGGCAAATTTCCCCACAAAAATAACAAAAAAAAAAAGTGAAAATCACAAAGAAATTTCGAAGTTAAAAATCGACAACTTCAACTAAATCAAAATAAAAATAAAAATCTTCTAAAAAACAAGAACAAATGTTATATCAAAATTATTTAGATAAAACCAAAATCAAAAATTACAAAAATATAATGGCATTAAATAGAGGAATTTCACCTAGTTTGTTCAAGCTTTATTGAATCATTTCGCGCTTTGGGTTTTGTTGAATTTTCTAAGGCTTACTCATCTTAAAGTTCATTCCTTAAAGTATTAATTATAGTTATGCACAATCAAATTGAATGAAAACTCGAGAGATTACAAGGTCGACAGTAAGCTGGATTCCGTACAAACCGCATATGTATGGAACATATAAGGAGTGACACACATTTGTATCTTAGAGCAAATTTGCAAATGACAAGCAAGCCTTCATATATACTTCGCGAACTTAGCTACTGCCTTTTAGGGCGTATATAGAGAATCAATTTTGAACTGGAAACAAAAAATGTTCCTTTCAAACTTGTTAACACATTAAGGCGTAAAACGAGAGCTTTAAGTGCCGCATCTTCCTCACCAACTATTCGAACTTTCACAGCCAATCGAACCATATTTCATCTACTACCGCATTCTTACTGGCAAACAAGAGATTCAATAAGAATTTTGAAGTCATATGGGAGATCTGGTTTATACCGACAATAACATCACCGACTCTGTTATCATCAAGTTCGTCCGATATGAAAACCAACTTCACACGACATAGCAGCTACTTTTGGACCATTTATTAACGCTGCAAAACTAAAGCAACATCAACAAAAAATCATTCTGAAATTTTATCGCATGCAGCAACAACATTAGCACCATCACATCACTATCACTGCTGAAGTCGTTACTCTGAGAGATGTATCAGTAAAAATGAACAAATCAAGAAGTACATACATAGATGTGCACAACTCAATGAAACAAGGAAATCAAACATAATCTTAACACACAATTCTCATTAAGATGGATATTAAGACTTAGGTTAGCCCACACTATATGGAATCACGAAATGCATTTGGCCACCAACCATCTTAACTAAGAATATAAAAAGACGTTAGCAATGGATAGGCCACACGATCAAAAAAGTGCTTTGATAACACACGCTGGTAAACAAATCTAGAGAAAGACACAGAACACCGATTCATTTCCTATAATCCGTTAAGTAAAAATACTTTTTTTGCATTCAGCACTCGCTATAAAAAACCATATACATATGTAGGTAGTTTCTTGAAGAAACACTCCTCTCAAAAACGCTAATTGCTTTTTCTTCTTTTTCGGATTCTTTTCGAACTCAGAACGGACTTCATAAGCGAATCCTCTTTTTTTTAAATAATACGGATTCGGAACGGAATCTTTATTTTTAAAAAATGCATCAAAACTACCTAGAAGCTCTACTCGATTTAAAGGTTACATACCTTCAGAAGCCAATGATATAACGAAGGTAATTAATTTAAAAGATTTGATGACAACTTGAAAAGTGCCTTTCATGTTAGCGTTCTATGTTTTGTTTTGACGGATTCGAATCGAAGGTATTGAAAGATATCGAATCAAAAGCCAATAGATAACATAATTCGATAGTACTTAGATACTTGAAGGTACCGAAAAATTTAGCATCGGATGTTATCGAAAAAAATTTGAATGTTACCAGCATGGTGTTGATAAGTATGCTTAGAAAAACATCGTTCTATCAAAAATTAATATGAATTGTAGAGTGTATGAAAATACATTTATTTTAACTTTTTAATATTCTTGGATATCTACCGACTTATTCAACATTAACATATCCAAAACTTTTCGAGTCTATTCGATATTGATCGAGTTTTTTGGCCTTTTTTGAGTTTTTCAAAATTTACGACATTTTTCGATTTTAAAAACTTTAGACTTTTTCAACATTTTTCGAATTTTAGCACATTTTTCAATACTTGCCACATTTATTAACTTTAATAAATTTTTCAAACTGTTTGAGCATTTTTTAATGCACGACATTTACGATATTATTCTTCAATTTTTATTTCTATCATCTCACTCGATTTTTTTTAACATTTATCGATTTTTTCGATACTATTCGATACTTTTAAAGACTTTTTTATATTCTTTTCTATATCATGCGGAAATATAAAAACATAATTAATTACACACATCCCGTCGTTTTTGTTTTAATTTCCAACTGGGTTACTATCAATTTATTTGTATTAGTATGTCAATGGCCGTGTGCGTCTGTATACGAATGTACTATGCGGGTGTATTGTAAAGCTCGTATAGTAACTATTTTTATTTATACATTTGTCTTAGTAGTTATTTATTTTATTTCGTTATTTTTTCTTTTCTATTGTACGAATTTTTATGATTTTGATTTATAAAACTGATTTAGTGATGCCTTTTTCCCATTTCGTTTAATTTTTCATACAAAGTTGACCAGTGTCGTCGATGTCATTTTTATAGTATCTTTAATGCTGACCTTAATTACATATGCAATTATTTTCTCTATAAAAGATGTTTTTATTACTTAATTAACTCGTTGGCCACAGTTTTGATTACCGGTGTGTTTGGTCATAGTGTTGTCCTTTTACGATACACGTGCGTGCTATGGCATGTACTAGTAATGATGTAGTGATATGTAAATGTTAATTAAAAAATTGTTTTTATTATTTACTAGCATTACCCTGTGCGCGTCGCCTCACCTCAACCGTGGTGTAGATTCGATGTAAGGTCTGCGTGAAAATTCTATTTAAAAATACTTTTGTAAGAGAACCACCCTTAGCATACACCCAAAATAAAATTTTTACAGCCTAAGCAGTGCCTCTTAATATAAAAACTATGTGATGTAAATTTCATGAGGATCGATTAAACGGTCTTCGAGAAAATGGTATTTAAAAATATTTTTGTATGAGGGCAACCCTAAATAAAAGTTTTGTAGCCTAAGCTATGCCTCTTAACATAAGAGCTACGTGGTGTAAATTCAGTGTGAATCAACTAACCTGTCTTTGTGAAAATGATATTTAAAAATATTTTTGTGTGAAAGCCACCCTAATTATGCACCCTAAATTAAATTTTTACAATCTAATCTGTGTCTCTTCACATAAAAGTCATATGGTGTAAATTTCATGAGAATCGATTTAGCGGTCTTCGAGAAAATGATATTTAAAAAATATTTTTTTAGGGCCACCCTAAATAAAAGTTTTTTTTTCTTAGCTATGCCTCTTAACATAAGAGCTAGGTGGTGCACCACCGGTGTAAATTCGGTGTGAATCCACTAACCTGTCTTTGTGAAAATGATATCTAAAAATATTTTTGTGTGAGGGCCACCCTAAGTATGCACCCTAAATAAAGTTTTAATGATCTAATCTGTGTCTCTTCACATAAGAGCCATATGGTGCAAATTTCATGAAAATCGATTTAGCGGTCTTCGAGAAAATGATATTTAAAAAATATTTTTGTGTAAGGGCCACCCTAAAAAAATGTTTGTAGCCTAAGCCATGCTTCTTAACATAAGAGCTACGTGGTGTAAATTCGGTGTGAATCGGCTAACCTGTCTTTGAGAAAATGATATTTTAATATATATTTGTATGAGGACCACCCTAAGTACGCACCCTAAATAAAATTTTTACCATCCAATCTGTGCCCCTTAACATAAAAGCCATACGGTGTACATTTCATGAGAATCGATTTGCCTGTCTTTGAGAAATCGCTATTTTTAAAATATTTGTGTATGAGAGCCACCCTAAATATGCACCCTAAATAAAAGTTTTATAGCCTATGACACCCGCCTGATCGATGCTAACATACTGTAAAAATTTCATCAAAATCGGCTGGATAGTTTCCGCGTGCATAAGAGACAGACAGACAGACGGACAAAAAATGAATTTTATATAATAGATTATACAGAAGTTATGCTGTTATTGGTAAATTATTTTAAGATAAAACAATGTTAAACAAAATAGTTAAACAAAAAAGTTCACATAGAAAGAAATCTTTTATAAAAAAATATAGTTTGTAGTTATATGCTCCTGCTCTGTTAAGAGCTACCAAATCTTCAAGCTTAGGAAAGGCTAAATACATGAAAATTTTGTTGCTCAAATATTCGCTACGTTGAAATAAAGACCCATACAGAACCTTCTTTATACAAATAAAAACAACAGCATCCCGAATAACAATAAAGAAATAAATAATACCGCACCAGGTACTGCAACTGACAAGCAGCACAATCACTTTGCACAAACAATGGCGCATATACCTACATAAATTGGTTCTTTGGTTTTCCGCTCGAAAAGCGGAAACGGAAGTCACACTATTGAATGCGGCAAGCCAAAAAATTCATTTAAAGCAACGAGCACGTAACGAAAAATTAAATGCAGAAAGTTGTAAAAAAAATTAAAGCAAACGGTCACAGCACTTTTTTGGCAACATAGCCTTGCAGCTCACAAGCATTGTGAATTTTCACTGATTTTGCTCGAAATAACAAAAGATTGCACACGCAAGCCTGATAGGAAAAGCTTAAGAGATGTCAAAATACAGATGACAAACTATTCCGAAGAGTTTGTGTATTCGGTAGAAATTTCGTGCCATTTGTTATCGGAACAAGGCACAAATTTGGAAAAAAGTTTTGTTAGGGAAGTATTTTCTTTTAGATTAAGATTTGACAAAAAGCCTTAGTTGCTTTTGAAAAAAAAGGCAATTGAGTGCAAGCACTTGCGGTGTAATTTGTGAACTTAATATTAATTGGCTTTGTTAGTATAGAATGTCGGATAAGTTAATTAATGTCGACAAATGTTGGAAAGCCAAAAAATACTATATAATCTAAAGCTGTTGAAAAACTCGAAAAATTTAAAAAAAAAACGTTAAATTTTTAATAATATCGAATAATATTGTTTCGAATTTAAGTGTAAGACCAATGTTAGCAGTTGAAAAGTTAGCCAGTTTGCTTGGCAAGATGTTGAGAATGTAACAATTTCCATAATACTTTGAAATTTCACAGCTTGCTACTCTGAGTCAGATTGTACCACAAGAAGTAGCTACTTTAACAAAAAATATCTTGTGTCAATAGATGCTAATGGGTATTGAAGGCATTCAGAGTTCAGAAAATCAATACCTCTGATATGCCAACACAAGCAGTTCCTTGCACTTTCCTTAGCATTTTCTGATTATAGCTACAAGAGAAATTGAACGCACTACGGCTGTGTAGATCAAAAGTATCATCATTGAAGCTCTCATCTTTCACTAAAAATCTTTCTTTTTGAAGACAGCAGCATTTTCTTGGTCCTCAGTTCAATAAACTTTTTCAATTTAAATTTGGATGTGTTATTGTTTCAAAATATTTAACGTTCTTAGGGAGAAAAAGAGACTGCACATTATGCAGGAAGAGTTTAAATACAGTATATTAGTTTTGTGTTCAATAACGTCACTTCCACTAGTGTTGTGCAAAACAATAGCAACAAAATCACTGCGCTGCTACAAAATCGTGTATCTTATTTAATATTGGAAGCACACATAAAATCATTTTAGAAATCAAACAAAATATTCATTCATTATATAAAAATAAAATTATATTCAAATTCGGTTTTGTGTTTTTTAAAAAAATTTCAAATTAATGTGACTACATTCAATTGTCTGTGTGCAAAACAAAAGTAACAAAATATGAAGAATGTAAAAATAGAAGAAAATTTCAAAAAATTATCGGTAAAAGTACCGTTATTGCAAAGCATATGTTATGTTGCTTGTGAGTGACAACAATTCAAGTTTTGTTTAGTTTTTGCACTCGCTGTGACATTGACTGTTCAGTTTATAATGGCCCGTGACAAATATTGCAATTCTCTAAAATCTCAAATTATTTCCGAATACGATCAAGAAAAATCTCAAATATCTATCTCAAAACAATTTAAATTTAACAGATCAATAATTTGTAGATTGATAAAAAAGTATAATCGCACAAAGGACCTAACAACGGTACATTCAGGAGGGCGGTCATTAGACATCCATGATAGTACTGTGCGCAGACGAGCCATTCAGAACAGTTTAAGATGTTACAGACCTGCGAAGAAACCGTTGCTTACGGATAATCATAAACAAAAAAGGTGAGTGTTATAATTGAAACATTTGGTGTCTAAAATTGTGACAACGAGGTGCAATTTAATATTTCTTAGAAGCAATTTTGCAAAAGAGCACCTAAATATAAAACCGAATTTGAATAGAATTTTATTTTTATATAATGAATGAACATGTTGTTTGATTTCAAAAATGATTTTATGTGTGCTTCCAATATTAAATGAGATGCACGATTTTGTAGCAGCGCAGTGATTTTGTTGCTATTATTTTGCACAACACTGTATGTATAAATAAGTGCTAAATACGAAAGCCAACTAATAAATACTACCTGCAAGTGATAACAGTTAGCTTCTTACGCAGCATAAAATTTCTTAAAAACTATAATCAAAAAGTTTTTTTAATAATTTTGGTCACTATTTGCTCAATTTCTCTTTGGGTAGGCACATAATATGGGTAAGTGGGAGAAGAGTTGTCGTTGTTGAATAATTGAATAATAAACACATAATAAATAAAAAACAAAATTTCATTATACGAAGGAGAAAAATTGAAAGGACTTGTGCAAACGCCTCACAATGACATAAGCATAGATAACGTGTAGCGCATAAAAAAGGTATAACATACACAGGAGCTCTACAAAAAATTTATCTGATTTCAGTTTGCAATACATTATGTGTATTTCCTTTGTATATAATGTAGACTTTATTTCCCTTTGCCTTATTAAACTAAACTTTCTTCACGTGATCTGCATGTTTGTATCGCTCTGGCTTACTCTACTCTTTCGCTCTGTGAATATCGCGTTCGGCCAAAAGAAACAAAGTATGATGCACAGAATGAAACTCGTGTAGAACTTTGTGTTGACGCTTTGTTTATTATAGCTTTATGTAGATTACGTTGAGCTGGATGTACCAACTTATTCTTTTTCATATTCAAAAGTGCATCATCATTATCTTTGATCCTGGCTAATTTTATTATTACACACAGATCAGCTTAATTTTTTTTTGAATATATTTACATCCATGTGAACGTTCGCTTTTATTATCAGCGATGTGGGTTCCAGGAAATACCTCTTATATTATTTTCTATTTTTATTTGGAACACTGTATTTATTACTACTAGTAAAAGCATTTGTCAAAGTAGATACCCTTGTCAAACATTGAATTTTCATGAAACTTCCATTTTCATTATTTTGCGACTATTCAATTTTTTTCGATACTCTTAGATATTTATCGACTTTTATGATGATTTCCATGCATATACTCTTTGTTGTTTTCATTGTAGTCAATGTTTTCCAATTTTTCGATTTATTGTTGCTGCTTTTCGATTTCTATCGAGTTATTCGATTTTTCTTAAACTATTCGATACATATCGCTTTAACATCTTTTCATATGATTATATTTTTCCGATTGATACTCTCCGACTGTTATCTACTTTTTCTTTTTTCAAAACTATTGATACTTTTGGACATTTACGTTGCTTTTCGATATTAGTGGGTTCTATTGATTTATTTTGTTCTTTCGCTTCTAATCGATTCTTATCGTTTTTAATGTTTTTCATGCAGTGTGACTTTTAGTAGAAAGTACATGTTTTTTTTAACCAAAATATACCATTGAAATAAGGAGTATCTTTTGTATGGTTAATAATAAAAGCTTATTTGATGGCAGAAAATATATAATCATGTATTACAAAAAATAGACATGTTCGATCTTGTGGGCGTTACAAGGTAATGCGCCTGACTTTGGTGTACAAATATCCGAGGATACAAAGCATATTTTTCAGAAAGAGCTCGTACTGGGAAAGTGGATGTGTCGACGTGTTACCTCTACGCATAAAAATTCAAAATTCGTCAGGAATTTAAAAAAAAGAATTTTTTCTGGAGTTAAGAGTTCGACTGACTCTTGATCTTAAATGTACTAAAAGTAATATTCAACCATACCAGGATTGTATGATATTACCCAATATCATCAACAATTCTATTCTATTACGATAAAGGACATTTTGTTCTTGCTTACACAAATAAAGTGAAGAATAATGTTTATTTCTTATTTTTAAAAAACAGTTTAAGCAAATTTGATTGGGAAATCAATTGCATAGTTTGTCTTAGCCAACAAATTCAAACATTCCATTTAACTTTTATGTACATACAAACATACAATGTATGAAAATATATTTTGTTATTCCCTTACTGTTGTAGTTATTATTTTTAGGGTGTTAACTGATTAGATAAATTTACGAAATATCACGTTTTCAATTGAATGCCATTGTTTGTTGTACAAATGAATGTGCTGTCACTCAATATGATGTCGTGTTGCATAGAGGTAGGAAGCAAATCCGTGTCAAACGTCATACGAAAACATATATGAAAGGGAAGTGCATAGTACATAAAAAGAAAAAAGAAAAAATATAGCTAAAAATTCGATGGGTTGAAACTTTCACAAATATGGGAGCAGCGCAAATATCCTATCTTAATTTTTTATGCAACAACGACATCATTTTCTGCTTGTTTGGATTAAGCGCAAATGAAAAACCAATTCGGGAAATCTTCACTTGGACTCATTTAAAGTCAGGTATATATACGGTAACCATATTTTCAGGAGCTAAGCCCAGGCTGTTTTTTTATTATCAACCGAATTCAATGAACTTTAATTTTCAATAAAAATAAATAAATATTTCATACAATTTGTGTATTTTATTTAAAATTTAAAAAGATACCTCAGAACGCCCTTATACCGTTACTTAAGGGAAAGAATATCGATCAAATTCCCAACTATGGACCTTTTGTTGTAGTCGATTTTTTTCTAGCCCCTTATGAGGTTATTTCGCTTGTTAATATTTCGTATATGTGGAAATAAAAATTTTTTTAGAAAATTCAGCATCAGCTGCGTAAACTTTTTGTTATCCACGGTCTCTGGGCTTCAGTTCTTGTACTAACTGGACTTTATGACTTTATACGGGCCCAGATGTAAAATACGTCAAAGAGAGCAAAAAAAAGAACCGCTCATTTGCTGCAAACGCCGACGAACGAACAATTCCAGGTCTTTGGCAACACCTTCATTGGTTAGGTTAGGTTTTCTGGATCGCTTGCATATAGCAAGTTTCACTCACAGGCAGTTTGCCCATTGTGGCAAGCTACATATTATGTAGTCCCCTCCTTTCTCCTTAAAAGATCTCATTGTATGGGCGCAAGCCACCCAGAAACCCTAGCGAAGTTGAGGATGCTCGTAAGCTCCAACTCGGCTAGTTCCTCAAGAACAACAAAGAATGCAGAACCAAAATATTTGGTTCGTTTCCTCATTAGCAACGGTCATTTGCAGACTAGATGTTTAACCGTTTAATTTTCTCCTACAACAGCTCATAACTATCCTTTGCTGAACCTTAAGAAAGTTTGTGTCCTTCCTAGATTCAGTTTAGACTACGTGTTTCGAGACGTTCTGCATCTGGTTGGTGTAAGGTTCCACCTTCTGTTCGTTTGTTTCTTTTTTATGTCCTCTATTCGATAGTGTAGTTTCGCCAGCGGTATCCTAAGATCAACCGGTTGATTTGATCCTATCCTTCAGCTATCTTATTTTCGGAAATACTCTAATGACCGGACACCCAATATAGCTCTATAGTATGCTGTGTAGTGACTCTTTGGAGTGTTGTCCACACCTATATTTAACGATTTTGGCGTTCAGTGCTTTGATTGCTTCCTGACTGTCCACACATATGGCAATGATGGAGGGAGTAAGCTCCCTGTTTCGTATTGCCAGTGCAACTTGGTATATAGCATGGACTTCAGCTTAAAAAAACGATACAATAATTGGATAGTCTGAAAGGCATCTGATACATTAGTTGCAAAGAAAGTATGCAGGTGTTGATGCTAAATTATCGCATTTTATTGCAGAATGTCGTCGCAATCACTGAGAGATGTTGAGATTTATGATATATTGCACCAATATGATAGTGAAGATGGATTAGATGACGATGATGATAGCGTCATTGATCCAGATTTTCAGATTTCAGAAGATAGTGAGCCTATTGCAGGCCTCTCGTCTCCAGATCCTGGACAGCAAAGTAGGCAATTAAAATCAGCTTCAACTAATCAAAAGCGACAAAAGCGGCAATTGAAATAGAAAAAAAAAGAACATTGTTCTAAACGACCAACATTTGAGATTTACTGGAAATACTACTTTACCACCTAATTTACTTGAGCTGGATACACCTATCCAATTCTTTTTTTATTTTTTCCCCAAAGAACTGATAAGTTTTATTACAGAACAAACGAATCTCTATATTATTCAAAAAAATTTTGAGCAATCCTTTCAAGTAATTGATACCGATATCCAGCAGTTCATTGGAGCAAATTATATGATGTCATTGATACAACTACCGAGGGTAACCAGTCATTGGAATACATCTATTGGTACACCCATGATTCAACAAACAATGCCGAAACAAAAGTTCGAAAAAATTAGACGGTATATACATTTTAATGACAATTCTAATTTACCACCACGTAATGTCCCTAATGGTGACAGACTTTTCAAAATAAGACCTGTTGTGGAAAAATTGAATGGGACTATTAGTGGAGTTCCCTGGAGGAATATCTTTGTGTGGATGAACAGATTTGTTCCACTAAGGCAAAAAATAATTTAAAAAGTTATAATCCAAAGAAACCACATAAATGGGGTTATAAGATTTTTGTCCTCAGTGGAGTCTCAGGATTCGCTTATAAAATTGAACCTGAAACAGGAGTTGAAAATATTGTGCTTTCCGAAGAACCAGACTTAGGAGCATCTTCAAACGTCGTAGTGAGAATGGCACGAAGCATACCAAGACATCAGAACTATCAACTCTATTTTGATAATTATTTTACTTCTTTGCCTTTAGTAGAGTACTTAGCTAAAGAGGGTATATTGAGTCTTGGGACAGTAAGACGCAATCGAATTCCCGATTGCAAACTGCCCGCTGATAAGGAAGTGATGAGAAAAGAACGCGGATTTTCTGTTGAATATGTGGCAGACATGGACGGAATCGATGTGTCAAATGTGATATGGAAAGATAATAAAGTTGTTACGCTCGTGTCATCTTTTGCTCGTGAGTTGCCCAAAGCCCAAGTTAGACGTTATGATAAGGCCAATAAAATGTACATCAACATTGATAGCCCTCATATTGTTAGTGAATACAATCGCCATATGGGAGGCGTAGATTTGATATATAGTAGATATTATGGGAAGATATAAAATTATGATACGAAGTAAAAGATGACAGGTTCGAATGTTTTATCACTTATTAGACCTGACTATGGCGAATTCTTGGCTGTTATATCGAAGAGTAAGGAAGGCAAAAAACTTCAACGATAAACAAATCTCTTCAGCGGATTTTCGACTTGAAATAGGTGAGGCTCTATGCAAGCTTGGCCTGAAGCCAAATATCAAGGCCCTGCGCAACATGTCCCCCCATTGGCAGTAAGGCAGGATCAAATTGGCCACTGGCCGATTTGGGTGGAAAAAAGGATACGTTGTAAGTTTCCCAAGTGTGCTGGCGTATCACAAACAATTTGTGAAAAATGCGGTGTAGCGTTATGTTACAACAAACAAAATAATTGTTTTAGATCATTCCATACCGCATAAGTAAATTTTTTTGTTCCGTTTAACTCAATGTTACAGAAATGTTACAATCCCTAAAATATCAAATAAATAATTAATGAAAAATATTTTTGAATTTCTAAAAAATACGTGTTTTTTTATTTGTTTAAACCTCCCTTGTGTGAAAATATTTTTAATTTTTATGATCTTGAGCTATAAAGGGTTAACATTTTTAGCAACGTGCTTATTTTCAGCTTGGAAACTCAAATTGGTATTGGAAACTCAAATTGGATCAGTCTGCATTTCGATTAATGGAAGCATCGCCAATTGCAACATTCATCGACCTGGTGTGTACGTCTGGATTTTATTGTAGACAATTTTTAGAGGCCGCCGGCATATATGTACTACGATGTGCACAACATCATTTAGATTTTATACTTCATCTACTTAGGAGAGAGTTCGACGACACAGCACTATAGCAGTGGGAAAGCCAAACCACTTGAGTACGACTTTATCGTTACGCTGCGTTATTATTATAAAATTTATTGTAAGACTTTTATTTGACAAAAACTGAATTTTATTTCAATTATGTTTTTTCTATATCTCCACAGTCCTCCAACCCAATATATCAAAACCACACATTCTCTTACGCGTAACTTGCACATTTAAATGCCAACTAAAGAAGTTAAACTTTGCTTCAGCTTGCAGCGTTTTTTTTTTGTAGCTTTCTTCGCGGTTTTAGTTTTGCATTTTATGCAAATTTTTTCTTCTCTGTGCACCTATTATTAATTCAACTCCTTTGTAGTTGTTGTATTTTTGTGCTTAAATACCCCTCGGGCCAATAGCGCGTTAAGCCCTTCGTTGTATTATTCAACGCGCTTTGGTTGCGCTTTCATATTTAATTTAGCGCGCGTAAAATTCAAATGCCAAAATTGGAGCAGAGGCTTCCAGAGAAACAACAAAAATGTAGAGGAAAAGAAGAAGAAACTCAATGCTGTAGCAATAAATTTTTAAAAATAAAAATAAATCTTAAGAGTTGGGGTTTTTTATAGAAAATATATTTTAAAGAGTTTCTTTTTTTAGAAGATATTTACCGTAGCAAGGTGTTTACTATGTGTCAGGTTGATTAAGGGAAGCTTCCTTTCACCCTTCACACAAAAAATAAAAAGGGTACGCCACAGTAAGGCCTGCAGGTGAAGTTGCGAGTGTGGCAAATTGAGTTTTCATTATGAGGAAATTAATGTTGTTGTTTCTGTTGTTTTTGTAATTAATGAGTTTCAAAAGTGGTGCAGGTGTTTTTTTCGCTGTGCTCATTATTGCTTTTGCTCCTTTGTTATTATTGTGTTTAGCATATCGTTGTTTTAAGTCGTGTATAATTAAATTAGGCGTAAAATATGGCAACACTTAAAACTTTGAACAATCATTTTAAAAATCGTAACGATAAGCAAATGGCTCGTAAACTGTGAAGTCTTTTATATTAAAGAATAAAAGGAAAGGGTTAAAAATTGCCAGCGGCAAATGAAAGTTAGCGTAGCTTTTAAGTAATAAAAAAAAACTCAAATAAATCTTTTAGAAATTAAATTTAATCCTGGAACGTTATACTTCGTTGAATCGACGACGCGCTCTCACTCTTTGTTCATACCGCATATTATGCTTTAATTTTTTTAACAATTTTAATATATGTCGAGAGCTTGTCGTAAATGGACGTTCGTCGCGTAAACAGCCACCAAACGTGAAATTCAGCGGTACAGCGTCGTCAAAGCTAGACGCTGAGTTTTGTAAGTCCTGTTCAAAATAAGCTTAATGATGGATTTTTCGTTTTTTTATATTTTTTAATATGTAATATTGAAAGACTGTAAGTGAACTAAGTCAAATTTGTTTTTGTTTTCTTATTTTTCGTACTATGAAAAAGTTCCCTAACTAAAAAACGTTAGTGAAAATACTATTAATTTTTAGGCAAAAAAAAATTTATTATTAAGTTTTATTTTTTTGTTTGTTTCTGAATAAATGAGTTAAGTAAAAATGATTTTTGTGAATTTTTAATTTGAATTTTTAATATATTAATATTTTTAACAAACATACCCAATGTTTGCCACTGCAGCTGGGCTGCAGACGAACTTTCAAATGTCTTTGATTTTTTCAAGCCTTTGTTAAATGATGGTCACGCAATACGTTTGCTGTTTTTGTTTTTTGAAGTGAAAACTTCTTATGGCACGTTGTGAACCTCCGCAAGAAAGCATTCGCGGCTGAGGAAAAACGTATAAACTCGCGACACCGACCGTCATCGGGATTCCCCGTCATGAATGAGAGCGATAGTAAAATTTGAATGTTCTATTGTTTCTCTTAAATAAATATTCCAAGTGGAAGACAAAAAGAAAAGCAGACACACTACCTGACACATTCCATTCTTATTCAACGATTGTTATGCTTACATGTTTGTTTCTTTCAAATTCCGCGTTGTTGCGTTGACAAATTGAGAATGAGAGCGAGAGTAAAATTTGAATACATATTCCGTTTTTGTCTTCCATTGCATTGCCATATAAAAAGAAAACGCACACATACCAACTAACACACTAACTTGCCATTAAACGATTTGTTATGCTTGCATACTTCTTTCTACGTGTGAAATTAATTTTTTGTTTCAAGTTTTCACTTCTGTCGGCACTCCCAGAGTGCAACCCGCCGGTTTTTTTTGTTTTCTTCTTTTCTCTTTCATTTTTATTTTTTAGCATCATTTTACTATGATACTCACATTAATACTTTTATTTTATTTGATTTTATTTTAATTTTTATTTCAATATTAGGTACTATTTTATTTCATATATTTTGTACGCATGGTTCACTTTATAATTAGTGTTTAATTATAAGTTAATTCTTGTAAGTGCTAAATTTAAATAAAAAATACAATACAATACAAAAAAGTTTACCCGTAATAATTTTTTGAAAAAAAAGTTCGTCGATTCGACGAAGTATAACGTTAACGTATGTAAAATAAGTAACATGTTCCAGGGTTAAAAGAAATATAATTTCAAAAGGGTTCTCAAAACCGATTTCATGCAAAAATTTAATTAACTAAAGACTGTCAATCTGTGAAGACTTTGCAACTGTCATTCGAATGGTAATATTAATGTGCCGGAAAGCTCTAAATCCATTTCTCTCCGTCAAATACATACGTAACAAAAAGTCTATACTAGAACATTAGGATTACCGTCTCGCAGTGTGAGACGAAAATTTAAGCAATTCTCTCAAAAATGTACACTCAGGGGTTTTTGGGGTCGCTGATTATGAATCCGATGTCAGAATTCGAAATTCAAAATGGCGGACAAAATATGACGTCGTGTTATGCGAAAAACTTGAAACTTTAAAGAAATGATTTACAATTTCGTACTAGGGGGTTTTGGGGTCGCTGATTACGAATCCGCTGACAGAATTCTAAATGTCGGATCCAATATGGAGTTGGATCATGCGAAAAATTTAACGTTTGTGCTTTCTCGCTGTATTTCTTTAATTTTTTGTGTATTATTGTAACTTAGTTATCGAATATTCTATATAGCAGCTAATACTTTTCTAAGTAACCTCAGGTTAAAAGGTAGCATCCGACAGCGTGACTGTTTCATTTAACAACTCAAATTTTGTTTAAAAAAAAAACGAAAACAATGTTCTCATATTTTATTTCTTATAATTTTCTTTTGAAGTATTGATATTTAAAAAATTTTTAATGTATCTTACTAATCTTCAAACGTAGATTCCACTTGGCTTGAATTTCTTTTACTCGAAGCACTTTCACATGTTTATACCTTCTCCCTTTTATCTACAATAATGTTATGCTTGGGCGAAGGCCGAATTCGAATGAAAGTATAGATGTGACTTAGAGTACAGGACGTTACTGTGAACTATTTTCAATCCTTAGAAGATCTCTTTAGTCAACTCAATGATAAAAAATCCGTATATAGAAACTTCTTTTTTTCGAATTTCGGCCGCAAAATGCGACTTCGGCCGCACCGTGCATCGCGACGAGGTGTTATAATTTCATATCAAGATGTTGAAATTTCGTAAAGACTTAGCGTATAAAAGTTTCAGAAAACTATTAATAGGTTTTATATGATCCTTACACTTCAGAGTATTTCAGAATTCATAAGTCAAAAAAAGGACGCTATGTAATGGTAGATGAAATTGGCCGAACTATTATGACTCAGTTTGAGCGTGTCGGAACTTTTCTGAAAGAAATTTTCGTTTCTTTTTGCATATGATATGTATTGTTGAATTCAATTTTTTGTTCCTTTTATTTTGATGAATATGGTATCCTAAATTTGTTAGAAAAATATTTTTTTATTCAAAATATTTTTTATCGATTTTTAAGAGTTTCCTTGTCTTTGCTTAAATAAAGGTGTTTTTGCTTAAGGTGGCCGGACTATTCTGACGATGGGTTTGTAATTCGTTGAAGCATCGAAACGTATCGCGCCGCGTCGTGCCTCGAAAAACACATTCTAACAACAAGATCGTTCCGGTTGATATAGCTAGAAACGTATGACAGCAGTCGAGTGGATGCAGTAAAAAATGGATAAAAAAGCTAGAAGAGGCGTTACGACAAAAAATTTCCGAAATTTCGAAGAACAGAGATAGTTTAAGTGGCGGAGGCAGCAACAGGGAATAACAACGACGATGATGAGTGTTAACTGTCCCTCAGTCTAAAAAAAAACCTAAGAGTCACAAATATTTAAAGGTTAAAACTCAAAATCTCATCAAGATGTGGCCAGACATGAAATCAAAAGACTTGTTCAACGATGCGGTATCCTCGGGGAACAGATATTCATAATAGGCGGAGAGCCTGCTGTAGAAAAGTCGAGTGTATAAGATTACAGGATGAGATGTATGCCAAATGATAGAGCTCAATGAGCCTAAATAGAATATCTAGGGTTGCCTTGCCAAAGCCTGTCCCGATGGCCGAAAACGCCCGAATTTTAGCCAATTTTGTTGTTCTAATTAAAACTGTAGAACATAACAGCTCGAATTGTATGCCAAACGAACGGTTTTTTGGGTCGGTTTGCATTAAGGAAGATAACACCTTGAAATTTGTGCCTAATGATAGAGATCGAACAGCCTAAATAGAATATATGGGGTTACCTTGTCGAATCATGTCCCAAACATTAGTTGACACCTTTTTTTGGGGTCAACTTTTCTTAAATGAGTGGCAGCCCATATTTGGGACAGGATTCGACAAGACAACCCCATATATTCTATTCTATCTTCGATATCTATCATTTGGCACAGATTTCAAGCTGTTATCTTCATTATTGAAAATTGACCCAAAAAACCGGTGAAAACCCATGTTTGGAACAGGATTCAACAATGCAATCCCATGTATTATATTTAGGCCTCTTCGAGTTCTATCATTTGGCATACAAATCGAGCTCTTATGTACTACAGTTTTAATTAGAACAACAAAATTGGCGAAATTTCGGGCGTTTTCGGCCATTTTTCCCGCGGGCAAAGATTTACTAATGCTGAAACAAACCTGGATTTTAGACGAGAACTTCAACATATTAATGTTCTTTTTTTTTCTTACTTGTTAACTTCCAGAACTCAAACCAAAAATTGTTTTAAGAAGATCACTAACGCAACGATATAAAAAATCCAATAATTATCATATGTTAACGGATTAACGATAAACTTTAACTTGCGTCAAATCTTCCGAAATAGAACGTTTTAACGTTTAACGAAGTTAACTTTTTTAGTAACGGATTAACGAACTTAACTATTTGATTAACGGTGTCCAGCTATGGATATAGGTATTTTTTTTTTTTTTTTTGGTATTTCATTTATTCTTTTTTAGGTGAAACTTCTTTCGCACGAATGTAATTCAAAATTAGGTGTGTATAATGAAACGCAAAAAGCGATACTAATTTCTTAGCCGTACTTTTATATAGTAGTTTTTTCCTCGAAGGTAAATCTTAGTTGACGGGATCTAGAAAAGCTAATGCAATAAATTATACATCGAACTAAAGTACTCATTGACCGGAGTACCCGAGATCGGTTAGACAAAAATTGATATATAAGTGTGGAGAGATTCGAAATTTCTTAAACTCAATGCACTGGTTAACTACCAAAGCCTTGCCATAGCGAGGAGAACAAAATCGACTACTCTCTCTCTCTCTCATTGTAATTTGCTATTGCTTTGGTATTTTAATAGTAGCAACGCTTATTTGGGAAACAATAACAATCAGAGAGAAAGAGAGTAGTAGGTTTTTTGCTCATCGCTATGGCAAGGCTTTGGTAGTTAATCACTTTTGAGAAGATTTAAAAAATAGGAAATCTTTTCACGCTTATATCTCAGCTTTTGTTTAACCGATCACAAAGCTGATATTTTTCGAGCACTTTGCTTGCTGAGTGCATTATTTTGGAATTTTTGTAATAAATGATATTTAATTATTCGTTATTACTTTTTTGCTATCTGCATTGTATATATAGTTTTGTGTAATCATTCTCAATTCTAAAAAAAGAAAAGTCACAAAAATAACTGCGTATATACATAAGTACCAACGCAAAAGCTGACGTGGGTAAAATGAAACAATGATTTAGAGTCGCGATGCCGTGTTAAAATAACAGCGCAGCAAGTGAAGCGGATAAAAAAAATAACAAAAAACTTCCGAATCTGATGGCGTAATAAAAAATTTTTGTTTTTTTCCCCCTTAATCTGACAAGGTTTCTGTAACGTTTCAAGTGAAATCGAAAGGCGGACATTGCCACATTGCAGAAAGCTTTCTAAAATAAAAATTAAAGATTTCTGAAACGTATCTGAAACTTTGTCAGATTTTATTTGAAAGATATCTTAAAGATTAACGAAACGTTAAATGCCGAGAGGGTATATTACCTATTTAAAATCAAATCATCAAAGTTTAATTTTTGCAAGCTTAGCCAATATTTCAAATAAACCGCATCGCTATAGATCCCAAAAAAAAAGTAGAAACTTTGTCTAAAATCAAACTAATTTTCCTCGATTTTATAAATTTAATAAATTTTTTATATTTTATATTAAAAAGTTTTGTTCTAAAAATGTCACAGTGTAAAATTACTTGATATTTCTGATCCTTACTTTAAAGTTAAAAGCACAATTTGAGTTTTTAAACGATAGTCTTGAGGTAGTCAACATTCAAAAAACAAATACAAACTATCCAGCAACTTTGACAATCATTTTCTGCTTCTTCTTACACTTGTTTTTACTCAATTTTATTTTTTGCGCACTTACGATGTTGCTCGTTTGTCATATCGCCAAAGTGAAAGTGGCAGTCTTCAATCCTGTAGTCACAATACGAAGCAGAGTTAGTTGTTGATTTAATCCAGCCAACATTTGCAATATTTTTGAATCTTTCATCTTTCAGGAGAAGAATTTAATAACTCTTTTAGAAACGTTAGAAATAAATATTTTATTGCATATTTTTAGGTATTTCTCAAATTTCATGTAACAAATCAATGCACCATGATATTATTTAACTTTTTTGTACACACGACATATATAGTATATGTTTTAACCAATATAAATGCAAATGATTAGACACAAAGAACGATTTAAATGTGGACAGGGTGGTGCCCGTTACACGTTAAAATTAAGGTCGGCCTTGCACGATGTCTTCAGTTTGCGTGATATTGTGTGTATTGATTTCCCAGAATGAAAAAAGAACCCCTTTGGGCAAAATATTTTTTAGGTCAGAAAGTGGGGTAATTGTTTAGGCTCGATTTCCATAATTTCAGAGATTCATAGCTTCATTATTTGAAAGAAGGTTGAAAAAATGAAGAAAAAAAACAATAAGTAAAAAAACGAAAAGTAATCTCTCATCAAAGGGAACAAAGAAAAAAATCATTTTGTAAACTAGTGTAATTTTCGAGTACTCTTCTCGATGAGTACTTTAATTTGATATACATATTATTTATTGCTGTAGCTATTATAGATCTAGTCAACTCTTATCATTATAATAAATCATTTTCTTTTCATTCTATTGCAGCTTAGTTTTCTAAAGGTTTCACTTTTACCTCGTGTGAACTCCACACAAGTTTTTGGCACTGAGTCGCATATTTCTATAGAGTTTCATTTCTGACAGAATTTTACCGACGTATGACTAAAAAACATCTTTATCCATTGAACTGAATGACATTGCTTGGTTAGGTTTCAACCGAATCTGACTTATAGGTTTTTATTTTTATAGGTTTTCAAACAAGAAAGTCTAAAATACGGCTTACGTCATCCTTAAGTGAAGAGTCAAGAGACACCATTGTGTTGGATATCAGACCCTCTCTGGCTAACGATAATCTACATGTTTAATCAAATAAGGATTTAGTATTAGCAACACAGAATTCAGCTCTAAATTATATACAAGATAAAATTTCTCTTTTAATTCCATTCTACACATTTGATAAACATTTATTTCCTTGTTACTTAAAACGGGTTAATTTATACGCATTCATATTAATTTCAATCAAAGGAAATAAGTTTGAAATATCTTCATTAGTAGCAAATACCCGAAGAAAAAAATTAGCCGACGGCTAATTTGTTGCGCAAAGAGTACGGATGCCTTTGAGAACTGGCTTTTTTCAATTTTTTAACTTTTACCTAGGGACTGAAATCAAACATTGGCAACGAAAAGAGTAGGAACTTTTACACAAAATTAATGACTTTGATTCCTTAGTGAAAGTCGGAGTGTTAGAAGAGATCAATCCAATTTGATTTCTTGAACCAAACAGTTAAGTTAATTGTTAGAGACTAAGGTAACAAACTTTATATGGAGCCATCCGCAAAAATTAATGCTAGATTTTCACCCCATTAATGGTTATGCTGTCGTCTTCCCAGCCGACTAGGTTTTGCCTTCATGGTATTGGAAAATATTTCTATAAAAATCACGGCTTAAGCTTACTTACCTGTCATTCTCCAAATCAATTTTTTTAGGGGTAATAGAGGGTTAAAAATAAAAAAATATAAGAAAACATAGTTGTTCGGATATATAGACATCGGAAGTTGCGGATATAGCTTTTGGAAAAATGATTATAAGTTGGGAACCCCTGAATGTAAAATGGAAAATATGGGTGTCATAAGAAGGATAATTCAATGGCCTCCAATAATTGTGAGCACTTTTTCTTTATAATTTTGTATTTTTAACTCCTTATTTCCTCAAAAAACAAAACAAAAATGGATATTGTCGGCTAAAGTTCCGAAATCACAGCCGTTCAAAAAATATTTGTTTTCTTAGAGTCTTGGTGATTTCTATAAGTAATATGTAAGGTTATACATGTAGTTATTGATAATTCTTGTAAACACATATAAAAATAAAAAAAAAAGCCAAATAATACATATATTCTTTAATCAACGGGTTTCAAGACCAATTTTACACTCACCAGCAAGTCGCTAGTATTTGATTGTATTGCATTTGGTGTCATCGTTGGTTCCGGCTCCGAATTTGAGTACTAAAGTTAAATTTATTTGCTAATATTAACATTCCCTTATAAATGTAAGAGACATACCTTCTCTTATAAATTCAGAATTGCCTGATCTGATCTGATCTGTTGGTTTTGCGAGTTTCGATCGAATTCATACTACAACGATATCAATTCTAAGCTTTATTTCCGTCACATCATTGTACGATATTTTATTTCCGTTACATTTTCTAACACTACGTCCCGAATCACATAAAGCAATTATTGCTTGTAAGTTTTTTGACATTCAACTTTGAACTTGTCGTCTGCGTTCACAAGGTACCAAATATTTCTATTTTCTTTTATTTTCAATTTGTGACAAAGCTATATCCATTTTAAATTGACGTTAATTGAAACTATAATCCCATACAACCCAAATATTTTCTTAAATGAAATTAAGAAAAGGTTACAAAAATTGTCTTAAGAATTTGCTATTCGATGGCTTGGCATCGTTACAATAGAACTTTGTCATAATCACTAATAGATTACTCAAGTGCTGAATGAGTTTTGTATCATGTAGTATAGTCAATAGAGTGAAATATATCTCATTTTGCTATGTTTTTTAAGGAACGAAAATGAGGGCCTCCATGGTACAAATATCATGGTAGCAGCAATTCTAAGTGATAGTTCTTCTTCTTTATTCTTAGCTAGCCATTTCTGTCAAAATGAGCTTGTTTTGTTTTTGTTTATTATTAACAAATTATTGTACCATGTGCACAGTACGCCACTGAGTATAGCCAACTGTCAAGTAGAAACATGTGATATGGGTATGCGTATAAGTGATAACTTAAGTCGAGTGTTAACGTGACGTGACATGAAATTATTTTCTTAATACATTGTATTTTACTTCGTTTTTTCCATTATTTGACATTTTTATTCAGCTGTTAAAATGAAACGAATAAAACGAAAAAAAAAAATATTATCAATTGTTGAAAGCATATCAAAATGTAACTAACTTCAGGAAAAAAAGATTTTTAGAAAAAAAAAAAATTTAATGTAAAGGACTTCAACGATAACGTCACGACTATCCGATATGACACGATACGGGCGCATTATAAAGCCTTAACCCTTATGAACCAATCATGATGATTACATGTCGGAAGCGAAGTGTGTTTTCTTACGAATGTCCATAAATTTCAAACACCTACACATGAATCTTAGCACAATAGATTATTCAACATTTGTAAGATTTTTGTCAGCGCCTGTCAACAATGACACTTGCGACGAGTACAAAAAAATCAATAGCAGTCAAGTACGAACGTTACGTTAAGCAACTTTTTCTAAATTTTGATTTGGGAGCCCTGTATGCATTTATCAGCTGTTAGCTGTCAATATAATTTCTATTTTACTAGCAGTTTAGCGGTTTCCATGTTTTTACTAAAATAATTTCAATAAAAACTTATTTAGTGTTTCTTTAAAATATAATGTCCGGCCAATATCCAGGTGGCTTCAATAGCCCCGTCGGTGGACATCGTGGTCAGTTTAATCCACAACAGATGCAGCAGCAAATGGTCAACATGAATCAAATGGGTGCCGGTGGCGTTGGTGGAATGCAACAGAATCCCATGGGTGGGCCAACGCAAGGTGGTGGCATGCTACCCATGGGTGGAGGTTATACACAAGGTGGAATGATGCAGCAACAGGGGAATCCAATGCAAGGTAATGTTGGCGGCGTAATGCCACCGGGTGGAATGGGAGTAATGAATCCTGGTGGAATGCAGTCTCCCTCACATGCAATGCAATCACAGCAACAGATGAATAGTCAACAGCAACAATTAGTGCAGCAACAGCAACAAATGCATTTGCAACAGCAGCAGCAACAGCAACAAATGGGAGCAGGTGGTCCACAAATGGTAATGCCGCCTGTTGGAAATGTTAGTTTAATGCAACAACAACAGCATCAGCAGTTGGTCTCACAACAACAATCAGTGCAGCAACAACAATTGGGTGGTGGCGCTGCGAATACTGTTGCTAGTGCTTCTGGTGGTGGTACTGGAGGACTTCACCAGCAGCAACAGACACAAGCTGCAAGCAATATGTTGGCAATTTCGCAACCCAATCCACATAAAGAAATCAATATTGTAGCCCTTTCACGATTAGGCCAAGAAACGGTTCAAGATATTACGTCGAGATTTCAAGAAATATTTCATGCTTTGAAGACCATACAGCCAACGGCGAATCGCGACAACAACACAGAGAAAAAAGTTCAGGAACACTTTCGCACAATACGCTTACTCTTTAAGCGTTTGCGCATAATTTATGACAAATGTAACGATGGGTATCCGCAAGGTAAACACAAAATCTTCACAAAAACATAATTTTTAATTCAATATTTTACCATATTTCAGGCATGGAGTATACACATGTCGAAAGTTTAATACCCTACAAGGATGAACCTGATCTTCGTACAGAGCCGGCACAATGTGACGAACATCGTAAGGCTTTGCAAGAGAACCAAGAACTTATTGAAACTGTCAAACTCAAAAATCGGCAGCTGCGGGAAATAATTGATCGCACACGTATCATTATTTGGGAGATCAATACAATGTTGAGCATGCGCAGATCTTAATTATAAGTATAATTTTAAATAAACAAAATGTTTAATTTTTATAATTCTTTCACTTGACGCAAAAAAAAAAATTTAGAATAGGTTTTCGGAAGTAAACCGCCAATTTTCATGAATGGAAATGGTATTGCAAGTCATTATAGGCAGTCTATAATAAGAGCTCTGCAAATGAGGGAGACGAGAATGTTGATGGGCAACTGGCAATAAGTTTTTGTGCGGAATTCGGATATGTAAAGCGATGCGAAAGCAATGCTATTCGAAAGTCAATGCGATTCAATGCGCTTAGAAATACACTCAAACTTGTCAATTACAGACACCGCAGATAAGAGAATCCTGTCAATAAATGAAATACGAAGAAATTGATAGAACCGTAATTTAAATTATCATAAGAATTATCCTGCCAATAAGAGAACGTAAGGGAACCTTCCAATAAGAAAATGAGAGGAGTCTCGCGCGAAATTTTGTCCAAGCGAAAAACTTCGCAGACGTGTCTTTTTTTTGGTTGATGCTCATTATTTTTTACTCAAAAAAAAAATTGACGATCATTGCTGGCTATGATGAAAAAGACATTGCGAATTTCGACATTTCTTTCGGGCAGTTCCAAAATTTTAAATGGTGCTCAAAGGAGAAAAATGTTCAGGCGGTAAAATGTCGAAAGAAAGATTAAGTGTCATGTTATGTTCGCTTGCAGATGGGACATTCGAGAAGCCACTTGTCATCGGTCAAACATAAAGCCGCGTTGTTTTAAGAACATCGATATAAACTTGATGCCAGCTCATTGGTTTTGAAAAAAAAATGATTGGCATACTTGGTTGACACAGTTTAATGACCGAATGAAAGCACAAAAACGTAAAACTCTACTTTTTATGGACAATGAAACATGGATTTGTCGAACAAAACCAATGTTTTTTCCTTCCAGTGTGTTACAGCACAAAATTTTAAATCTTGACTTTCACTTCGAATAAGAAAAAACTTGCGAATAGGAGAGAACAAAAAATCCCCAGACGGTAGTCTCTTATTGACAAGTTTGAGTGTACATAAGTCAAAATGTTGTTTGGTTCGTCGACTGACACGATCCAGTTAATTTGTTCAAAAAAGTTCGAAATCGATCAGTACGTTGAAAATTCCCCCGAAGTCCTAAAAATTTATGAATGGATAGACTAGTACCTAGTCTAGAAGAGACAATCCCTACTGTAACGGCTTGCTGGTTTTGGTTGTTGTTTTACTTATTTTTCGTTCCGTTTTCATCTCTCGTTAAACAGATATTGAAAATGTTATTTAGTGACCAGATTGACTGCACTATTCCCGAATTGTTTGCCAGTCGTTTGGTTTTTTGGAAACATTTTTCCTTCTAAAAATTCTGAACTATTTTTGATCCATTTTGCACTCCGTTTCAACCCGCTTTTTTCGTTAGTGCCTAAGTTTTGTGCAATTTTCTCTGTGCACTTCCATGACATTACGCAAAATTTTGGGAAGTATTCTCATTTCATTTCCGATTCTTCATCATTGAATTAGCTGCAACACTGAAACTTGGATACATCGAATAGTTTGATTTACTGCAAGGAAAGCTGATTTAAAATTGTATTCTTTTATAAATGACATTGCTTTATTTAAGTTTCAAAATTACATTTTTCAGTTCTTCACAATAGTATATTCTTATATCTTTATTGAGCAATTTTTTAACTAAATACTAACTAACAATACATTTAGCATTTCAATTATAATTTAAGACTATTTATTTATTATTGCAATAAGGATTTGAAGATTTTGTAAAAGATTTGCAAGATGTGCTGTGCTTTTCATCAATAATTTTGTCAAATGATTTTTTTTTTTTATTTAACGTTAGCATTAGCTTTCTGCTGACTCCAAAAACTTGAGAGATTTATTTGGCCACTAATTAGATCGCCATCACCAATTACATCGTTTAACGTCTTCTTTACTAATATTTATTTCTTTTTATTACATTTACATTGTTTTAAGTTTTTGTTTTACATTTCATTGCTACACCATCCGAAACATGTCTGTGCACTCGTCAACAACAAAACGGAAGAGGTATCAAATATTAGCTAACATAATTTTTTTCATAAATTTATATTTTCTTAATTTTTTTTTTATTATGTATTTAAAAATTTATACGCCAATTTCTTACGTTTACCAATATATATTCTTATGTATGTAAGATTTGAAATAGTAGCACATATTTTTCTTGAATTTAAAATTTTTAATAATTCAAAAGTTTCATTATTTGATGCAAAAAATAATTCGTTTTTATTTTACACAATCAAATTAACCAATATTATCAGTGCATTATGAGTTGGTTTATAGGTATTATAAAATTATGCATTTTACATGAAAAAACAACTTTTTAAAAACCTAAAACTAAGAAAAGCTTCACACAACTTTTGTGAAGGGACTAAATATTTATATAAGGTATTAGTTAAATAACACTATAGCTTAAGTTATTCTAAAAACTTTCAAAAAGTTCAAACATTTAATTAGAGTCAAAGCAGGAAAACAAAAGACAACAAGCTAATTTATTAACTATCAAAAAAAATTTGCCGCTTTGCTTTTGCAGTATTTGCAGCATGTACATCTTGAATCACATTGGGTTGTATTTTAATAGCTGACCCTAAACGTGTTGTTCCACCACCTGCAGCAACAGCATATGGACTTACATTGCGTTGATCTTTGCCAGTAAAATTTTTTTGTGCAGAACGTCGTTCACAATCGACATTCTCACGCAAAGCCAACCCGCCAAGATTATTCTTGGATGAACTATTTTGTAATGAAGGATTTGACTGTATGGGAAGTTGTTGTTGCACCTGTAGATCATCAATAATGCTAGATTGCGCTGCTACAGTAACAACACTTGTTGAAGCTGCATACAATGATGAAGTTTGACTAATGCTTACGCCGAAAGAATCCATGGAGCTTTCAATGCCAAAGATATTTGGCAAAGAGCCATTTAGCATATTTGATTGTGACAGCGATTGTGTTGTTGTTTGCTGTGATTTTTTAAGATATTGATATTCTTCTGGTCCAATATATCCAGAAAGTCGACTAGTTGATATTCTTTTGCTTTCATCGATTTGTGTTTTTGCATTGAAGTAAATATCATCAACATTTCTTCCAGAAACAACATTAAAAGCATATTTCTTTGCAAGTCTGTAAAGAAACATTTCATGTTTTAATGTTTAGCTTTCTTGAAATTTAAATATTTTAAGGAAAAAACTGAATTAGTTTTTAATTAAACTAAGAGTCGTCATTAGCAAAGACCGATATTTTTGTAAGTTTTTCGAAGACGTAAGTAACTATTTTAATTTTGAATTCGGGAATTTACATAAATTTGCTCATTCCGCTGGTTAAAAATAAAAATAAGTGCTATTTACCTAAGCATAGTTTCGCTATTACTAGTGCTGCTTCGTTGATAGTATTCCTGAAAAATACGTCTCACAACACGCGCTAAGACCGAAGCATACTGTTTAAAGCTCTCATGTTTTCCTGTAATTTTCTTCTCTTGCAGCGCTTGGGAAACGGCCCACAGTAATTTCTATTTAAATAAAAAGAAAAATTTAACTTAAAAAAAAGTCAACATTATATTTCGAACGCTAATACCTTTCGCTGATTTTCGGTGAGACTGTTTGTTGGCGCAGCTGTCTCTGATTGTGCGCGCAGTAATTTACTATTCATTGTAAATGAATTATTGCTGCTGCTACTTTTATGTAACATCATTTTGTTACTGTTCAAACCAATTTTACTACTGGTTATTGTCGATGATGGTCTTACAATAGAGTTTCTATCAATATTGCTGTAGTTTTTATTGTTCTTCGAAGAGGAACCAGCCCCAATACAAAAACTTTCACTTTTAATTTTTAAAGCACGTGGAGTTAAGCTTTGGTTATCACCATGGAAGAATGTATTACTTTGTGCTGCTGCAAAATCTGCAGCATCATCGTAATCATCATCTAAATTAGCAGTATGACGATTCCGTTTCAACAAAATTGACTCCAATTGTGGCGTAGTACCAAGTAGCGCTGTTGACTTACAAGTGCTTTGTTGTGAATCTTCACCAAAACTTGCATATGACGATGAATGCCTTGAACTTTCTGATAATTTATCAGGCGAAAAAAGTGCACGCTTAGATTTTTCAACTCGTGTTGCCATTTCTGGTTTAATAGCCGGTTTGGGTAGAACATACTTTTGGTGCAATGTCTTAGCAGGACTTTGAAATAGTGCACGTTTTGAGCTTTCACGTGAGGGTCCAGCAGTCTTATTGAGATCACAGCGATAGAGGCGTTTACGTGCCGATGATGAGGGTGTTTTGCGTACTAATAAAAAACATATTTAATTTAATATAAAAATATTTACATTTTTATTAAAAAACTGTGTTTTAAAAAAACCACAAGTGTTAGGTTTAAGAAACACGAACAGTTGCATTGAATTGAATTGAAACTGATCTAGAAATGGAACTACTCGTATTTTCGGTTTAAAAAATAAATGTATGCTCTTTTTCCATTTTTTCAACTTGACTTTCAAGAGAGATTAGAATAGAACCGGCGTTGTTAAATGAACCCTAGATATTAATAAAAGTAGGTGTTTATGATTTAAAATTAACTAAACGAAAAACGCTTTATATGGCACTATATACGGGTACATACATACATTAAAGTTAAAGAAGACACTTGCGACCTAATTAGAGATATCAAGGAGTCAATTTGTCAAAATGTTGTCAGATATACATAAGTCCTAACCTAAGTTGGGCATTAACTCGTTAATCCGTTAATCGTTAATTAACGAAGCTAACATTTCGACTAACGGATTAACTTTTAAGTTAACTGTAAAAAATTTTAACGGACTCGTTAACTTCCGTTAAATTTCCCCAAGTCCGTTGATCGTTAATCCAGAACCTATTTACCAAAAAGATACAGCACGCACCGCGCAGCTCCGCGAAAAACAAGTTCTGACAACATTTCAAGTTTTATTCTGTGTGAAAAAATCAGGAAAGTATCTCATAATTCATTCATTTTCATATAAAAAATAACTTATTGAAAACTTTATATGCGTTTTTCTCCCACTTTTTGTTTTTTGAGTTATGCCAGTCTTGAAGGAAGTGAGCGATATGACAGCAGTCGAGTGGATGCAGTAAAAAAACGCATGAAAAAAAAGGTAGAAGAGGCGTTACGACAAGAAGCTGAAATAGTTTATGTGGCAAAGGCAGCAACGCGAGTAACAACGACGATGATGAGGAAGACTTTTTTTAATTGTCATTCAGTGTAAAGAAAAACCTAAGAGCCACAAATCTTTAAAAAGTAAACCTCAAAATCTAGTCAAAATGTGTCTAGACATGAAATCAAAAGACTTCCGGAACAGATATTCATAAAACTGTTTATTAAATATAATACTGCTATACCCTCAAGCGCTGCCGTTCATAATCTTTTTTCTTTTTAATGTTCATGAAGGGGAATATCCACATTTTGTTAGATGACTAAATTACACACTCCAATTATACACGTCTTTTTTTGTTCCTAACCTGTTAGCTTCCAGAACTCAAACCAAGAGCTTTTATAAGATCACTAACGCAACGATATAAAAAATGCAATTGTTAACGGATTAACAATAAACTTTAACTTGCGTTTAATCTTCCAAAATGTAACACTTTAACGTTTAACGAAATTATATTTTTT
Organism: Tricholauxania praeusta; assembly: GCA_949775025.1. NCBI lineage: Eukaryota > Metazoa > Arthropoda > Insecta > Diptera > Lauxaniidae > Tricholauxania > Tricholauxania praeusta. Next base: position 33,856,237 of record OX459031.1, on the reverse strand, counting down.
AGCAACGTATTAGCAATTAACGAAGTTAACTATTTGATTAACGGTGCCCATCTATGGTCCTAACCCAATCGCGACTAACTCCTTGAACATTGCCAGAACAAAAACAATAAGAGCAATTGGAAATTAATACATAATCGCCCTAACTAGCGAAAAAATATTTTTTTTCTGCGAATTAATCCAATTCATATGATATGATGATGGCAAGTTCAATTACAATTACAATTTTCATTTCACTTACGATTTTAACTACAACTGCAATGTAGTACTAAGTATTATTAAGTGAGGAAAATTATTCGTTGCAATTAAATTACCATTACCAAGTATCATTAAGCAAAGAATATTGCAGTAATTGAAATTGAAAACAAATTCAATTACCTGTAATAGTTATTGTATGCTTTGTAATCATAGCTGAAGCAATAACTTTACATATCTTCTGAGCAGAGTTTTTTTCAAAAAGTTTGTGAAGCCGATATGCATTCCAATCGCTAGCAAGAACGCTCCATTCTACAATATTAAAGTGGTTTGCACATCATTATTCTACAAGGAAGGTATTTTCTTTTGAAAGTTTCACGATTGAGACAAGAAAATTGATTTTAGAGTTTTATCTAGCTTAAAGTCTTAAATATCTTAATAGTTCTTAATATCTTAATAGTTCTTAATATCTTAATAGTTAACAGCAAATTTACTTTTTTTTTGCAATCACAACTATGAAATTACCATTTTTCTTCTTGCTTCCAGGAGTTTTGCGTTTAGGTGTGCCTTTGCGACGATGTTTGGTTTTTCTATAAAGAAAAAACAATTTAAAACAATATATTTCTATTGAATATTCATATGAACTAACTTCTTGTCAAGCAAAATTTGAGTTCCAAGTGAAGAGGTAGATTTTAACGAGGTAGTTGCAAGGTTTGCTGAAGAAAATACAGCACGACGTTTTGCCAAATGACTAAGCCGATTGCCGGGAGATTGTGTCAGCATTCTAAAGAATATTTAAAAAAAAAAACTTATTAAAATTGTTTTAACAAATAATAGCAAAGAACCAACATACTTTAAGCGTGCATTGCGTTTTTTTGCACTTGATGGTGAGATCTGATAGGACGATGCCGTTTCAGCACCTACAAAGCGTTCAATGACAGATAGGCTGAGGTACTCATTGCTTTCAGAAGCTTTACTCAAGTTAAAACTAAAAGAAAATAAATATGAATTTAATGCATTGTTATTAGAACATTAAATAAGTAACATTTTACACAAACACTAAGCACAACGCACCTTAATCCATGCTGTCTAACACCTAAAATATCTCTCCATCCAATGGATTTTGTTTCCTCTAATGAGTGTGTGGGCTTTAAAATACTTGCAGTAGTGCTATTACTTTCTGTAATATAATCCTCCTCGTTAAGATTAGGCTTCCGGTGAAAATTTAAAATGTCTTCTTTGTGGCTAAGCACCATTGTGACAATATCCATTTGTGGAATAGTTACAGTTGGTGGTGGTGGTACACCACTAAGACATTTGCGTATACGTCTCTGCAATTCTTTTTCACGCCTACAATTAGCACGCAACATGCTCTCCGATTCACATAGCTGAGCAAGAGTGTTCTCAATCTCATCTGCAAAACTCGATTCTGTTGGGCAAGTCAAAGATTTGTTATTACTACTTAAATCATTTTGTTTTAGTGATTCATGTTCTGTAGTCTCCTCATTAGTTTCTGCTGTATTCACTGTAATTATTGTTTCTACTGTGTCGTCATACACAAACCGCTGAATATTGTCCGGTTCTTGTTCCTGTATTTTTTTTGGTTCTGTATCATCATCATCATCTTCATCAAATAAATCAGGTGACTTTTCATTGGTGTATTTTTTTAAAAAAAATGAATCAGTAAACTGTGAAGCATTCAATGTTGATGAAGTATCCAGAATTATATAAGTCTCCACAGTTTGCTGGAGTTTTGGTTCTTGTTGCAGTTCACGATAATGATGCTCCAGTGGAATGATTGCCTCTTGCTCCATAAGTTCTGTTTTAGGACATTCATTCGTTAGACCTTTTATTATTCCATTAAATGATAACTCAGAAGACGGATTTGTTTGCCGATCTTCAGATCCATTTGTATCAACTTCATTTGATAACAGCATATCGCGTGCATTACAACTATATTCCTCAACAATAGTATCATAAAATTTAGAAAAAACTAATTTTCCCGGCGAGGGCTTAATCTCAGTATTAAGAGGTAGATGATTATTTTCGTTATCTAGCTGCGTTTTTGTTGTGTTGGGTGATTTTTCATAGTTTATATTAAACATTCTTTGCTTAATTTTACCAAATGGACTATCACCAAAACCTTTGAATGGTGATTCTTGACTTGAATGTACAGGAACTCCATAGCGAAATTTTCGATTTTCATTTATTTCTTTTGAATCCATGATTGTTGGTGTTTTTGCATTCGCCATTGGACTCTGGGAATCGCGCATGGTGGTTGAGATTGTGACTTCAGTTTGATATGATGGTGGTTTCATTAAATATGGGAATTCCATATTTTCATCGTCAGAGTTTGCACAATCGTTGTTTTCACTCAACGAAGACTATTAAATAAAAATTTTAGAAAAGAAGTACGTCGTAAAATATTTTTCTAAAATTGTATATTAAAATTGATAAAATTGTCCAGTCAATATAAATTATAGCCTTGCAAATAGTAAAGTAGCCATATTTTTAGGTCAATTAATAACTTCTTAAACTAGTTTTTAGCTAAAGGATATTTTGTACTGAATTTTTTCATAACAAATCAACACCGCCTCATTTCAAAATAATAACATATTGTTCTTGAAAGAAAATTAAAAAAAATTCAGCTTAGCATTAACTAGAAAAAACATTTTCATTTTGTCCCACAATTCATTTATGAAACTTTTCTCATTCAAAATAATTTTAAAAAAGTGCATTAGGAGAAAATATCTCAAAATTTTGCGTACTGAACTCAATGCAAAAAGTCTACACAATAATATTTTTCTTGTTTTTAAAATTATTTCAATTAAAGAGTTACAGTTATGGCTTCAAATTCAATGAAAGATACTCGAAACTTAAAACTTTGGCCCTAGTGTTCTGACGGTGCGATATGTGCGGTGAGATGGGTGTACAAATGAATTATTACGTCCATCCGAGTCACATAAGTGCAAAAATGGGTAGCTACCCTAGTAGCATAAAAAAGGTCTTATAGCTTATTTTACAGGCCTTTTAAAGACAAGTAGAAAGGCAACATATTATATTTATAAGTTCTTTATAGGGGCTTATAAGAGCCATTTGGCATATGAAGTATAAAGACAGTTTTCGCTCATTGTTATCTTTCAAGAGACTCAGTAAGTGTCTTTCTGAGCTGTTAAAAAGACACCTTAAAAAAATATCCAGGTCTTGTAGAACTTTATTTTATTATCAAATTATTTAATATGGAAATTGTAGAACTTTATTATATTTAATTTGATTTTAAATCAAATTTAATTTTTACTTACGATTTACAAATTTGCAAAGTCAATCTCGAACCCATGCCCCAGCGATTCATAGTCCTGCGCGCTACCTACTAGGCTACCTGTCATATATTAGGTATATAATATTATATTATATGTCAAAGGCGAATCATATCTTTCTTTCATTTGTTTTGGCAAAGCGAAAAAAAAATGGACAAGACGTCATATTTTTCAAGTGACTTATTACAGTATTAAGACATTAGATACACGTGGTCTCCTTATCATGATTTTATATCTTGTACTAGCAAGATATTATAAAACCAAATTTTGCTACAAAGGCGAAATATCTTATTAATTTTGATACACAGCTATTTAAGACATGACTGTTTTGTAAGCTGGATTTTTGTCTTCATAACTTCTCCTGATGCTACTAGGGTAATGTATGTTTGAAAGTTCTGAAAAGGGATACAAGTGTATTACTGGCAGGTGCAGCGTTCTGGGGTGCGAAACCATTTCCTAATCAGATTAAATTGAAGATTAACTAACTTTAAATACATTTTTCTCAAAATAACAAATATTTCACATGTACCACTTGAAACTATCCCCCACATACTCGTACACACCTGCTCAAAGTAAAAGGTACACCTTTGAGTTTTTAGTTAAAGCTCTATTACAAAAATATTTGGGAAAAAAATCAAGAAACTCTCTTCAATGCATTGGAAGGTTGCTTTTGAAGGTTTATTTTGAGCAGGTGTGTATGTTATTATGGTTGAAAGCTTCATGAATAATCCAAATTTTCTCCTGATAGTGCAGAATTGCACTTTTTTAATATGCATATTAATTTATTTTTGATCATTGAAACGCAATGCGGCCGTTCTGCCATTCAGTTGGACGAAAAGAGGCGAACTGTGGCATCGAATTGAAAGTATCCTTGTAGAAAATTCATTTCCCAGCTCAATATTATATATACGTAGTTGGCTTGAGCTTGAAAACTGCAACTTTTTTTTACTATTTTTCAATCCTTAGAATAAATAAATATCAAAAAGTATTGCTCAGATCTGGTTTCGGAGGTATGGTCATCGGGAGTTGCGGATATATAATTTTGTTAAAATCATGGTGTCATAAGAAAATATTTTTCAATTCAAAAAGTATCAATTCAGCTTTTTTATGAAAAACAGATTTTTGATACACAAGCAAAATCAGTATACTCAACTCAAAACAAAAATCAGTACAAATCAGTACAAAATTTTGTAACTTATACATTGTTTTTAAAATAAAAATCACAGCTTAAATCACCTTACAAAATTTTTATTTACTTTAAAAAAATGTGTCATGACTTTCCAGATTCCAAAAATCGTAGCAAAATAATATATTTTTCATATTACGAAACCTTTCAATTCGCTGTTTTCATTTATTAAAGAATAAACAAAAAAAGGTACACTATATAATAAAAGCTTTTTCAGAAAATTATCGACTTAAAGTATAAATGTTGTTTCGAATTTTAGTATTTAATTGAAAAATTATTTAGTTATTCAAATAAAAACCAAAAATCTGCACAAATCACTACAATTTGGTAAAAACCAGTACATTTGCGTACTGATTTTAAAATTTTGAAAAATCAGTATTTTTAAAGTAAATTACAAAAAATCACTACATGTACTGCTAAAATCAGTACGTCTGACAACCCTAACCGTATGCCAAAGTTACAGTGCCGTGCAACTAATTAGAAACGATAACCTTTTTGGGAATTTATTTATATTTTTACATATAAAGAAAGTGAAAACATAAGATTTTATATTTTTAATATATATTTAAACATAAGTGTTTTCAGTTGCAATTCATTTAAATGACTTTTATTAAAACTAAAGTAATATAGATTTCATTTTCAAAAACAACTAAAATAAGGAACGTGCAGCTAATTAGAAACGGTTAAGATGACAGCCAACAACATAATGATACTGTTAATATTTGGTAGCAAAACCTTTATTTTGGATAACTGCATGGCATCTGCGTGGCATTGACGCCACCAAGCCCTCTCATACAGTTTTTGGGATTGCGTTCCACGCTTCTACTGTTCGGTCGTACAGTTCATGGAAATTCCCTATTTTGTGCAGCCCAACTTCCTTCTTAACACGTTGCCACAGGTTCTCGATAGGATTAAGGTCAGGACTACATGATGGCCAATCTAAAACAGTCACTGAATTATCTGAGAACCACTTTTTGGTGACATGTGCGGTATGTTTTGGATCATTGTCCTGTTGAAAAATCCATATTACAGGCAAAGCTTTCTCAGCATATGGCAAAAGGGTGTCGTTCAGTATGGAGACATATTGGAATTTATCCATGTTGCCCTCTATTTTGCGTAATGACCCAACCCCTCGCCATGACATACCACCCCATATCATGATGTTGCCACCTCCATGTTTCAAAGTTGCACGTGTGTATTTTGGATCAAATGCTAAGTTTTTTGGACGACGAACGTAAGGTTTACCCTCGGACGAAACTCTATTTATCTTTGTTTCGTCAGAAAAAAGCACTTTTTTCCACTGCTGCAACGTCCAGTGTCCATATTTTCTGGCAAAATCTAAGCGTTGCTTACAGTTTCGTTCACTAAGTAGTGGCTTCTACTTAGAAATCCGACCAAATAATCCAACTTCTCTTAATCGACGTTTTATAGTGTCCACGGAAGGTCCAGCATCATTTCCACCAAAAACAGCTACTTTTACCTCGTTGGCAGTTTTATGGGGAAATTTTTTTGACTCTCGAACAAGAAGGCTATCTTCGCGATCGGATGTTATTCGAGGTCTGCGCTTACGTGGAACATTAGCTGTGGTTGCATATTTTTTGAAATGATGAACATAGGGCTACCAGATGGCCTTAGTACAAAAGTAGCACATCCTTAGTACAAAAGTAGCACATATCAATTTGGAATTTTGTAAATGGAAACCTTAATTTTTTTTAATTTTCATACAAATTTTTGATGAGCAAAAAAAAAAAAAAAAAAAAAAGGTCCTCACTTCGTAACAAAAAACCCCAGCAAATGAACAAATCAAAACAATAATTTCAATAATTTTGATGAGCAAAAAAAAAAAAAAAAAAAGGTCATCACTTCAGTTCAAATATTTCATTTTACACTGGAAACATGAAAAGTAGCAAAACCAAAAACAAGGTAGCAAAGCCCTTGCAAAAGTAGCACTTTTGCTACTTTAGTATCGCATCTGGTACCCCTAGATGAACAGCATTAAATACCATTTTTTTTTTATTTTTAACTCTTCTGCTATCACTCGGTACGATTTTCCACCTTGTCGCATATTAAGAATACTTCTCCTGGTTCCTTCGTCGCAAGATTTTTTTCCCCCCATAATTCGGTATACAAGAAAACCAAGATTATTGAACTGAAGCTGATATTTAAATTAATTTAATTTTAATTCGCGAAAATATGAAAGGCACTTAATAAAAATACCGCGTTTCTAATTACGTGCACGACTTCTTTTGATCCCGCCAAAGAAAACACAGATCAAACACAATGAAAAACAAAATCTAACTGAAAATCGCAGCCTACTTTAATTGTGGAAAGTATTTGGCAAATTTTTTAAAAAAAAAAATTCATGGCTTACTGATTTAAAGATTTTTAATACGTTTGAAAAGTGCACAAGATCGTTTCTAATTAGTTGCACTGCACTGTATGTTGTTGTAGTTGTAGTAGGTTATTGTTGTTTTTTACTGTCGCTGTCCTTAAATACATACATACAGTTCTCGAAGAACATATTGAATGTGAACCCGGCAGACGTTGTTCCCTCCCTGCCGGCAGCCGTCCTGTCTAAGGGGGAGGGAGGGTCAATAAAAATCTCACGTCAACTTTTTAATGCAGAGACTATGTAATAATTTAAGAATTATAAGGCAACTCTCATGGAAGGGAGGGGGGGGGGAGGTCATGTCAGAACTCACCAAATTTCACTAAAGGAAATTCCGAATTTTTAAAAAAAAAAAACCTCACGTAATTTATGGACGGCACCTATATTAATCAAATCTTACCACAAAAAAAATCGATGTTCTCATCAACAATTTTGAATATAGTCTTATTTCTAATTCCGACATGGTTTTCTGTCGAAAATCGATTGCCGCTACGAATACAAAATAAATTCCTGATTCCGTCGGATTCGAAGATAGCGTTGGCAACTATCAGAACCAAAATGTTAACTATTTTGCGTCTTTATATTCAATTTTAGATAGAGCATTAACAATAATGTCAATGGAAATTGAAAAACTGTAGATTTCAAAATGAATTGGTTCAAATCCTGCTGGGCCACTTTCTTCAAAAATCATACTCAATTCAAAAAAAAAGATAAAAACTTTGGAAGGGTACCTAAAGTAAACTTGTTTTTCAATTTTTTATGTGAACAATATACGATTCAAATACGATTTTTACAAACACACATTGCACTCACCCCACTTCCAGTTGAAGGTTCGGATTCATAGCTGTTGTTAATTTTTATTTTTAATTTTAGAGATGCCATTCCTTCCACGCTGCCTATTTAGAGAAAATGCATAATGTTAAAAACAAATCCACAAAAACTGTAAAAAATTTAACTTTTTAAAGTTTTGTAAAAAAAAAAATTGCATCGAGAAGCGTACAATACAAAGAAAATCTCGCGCCACTAAAACAAAACGACAGCTGAATGCGCAGGAATTTCTTCAAACTGACGCAGCGTTTTTAAAACGCTACCAAGGATGCTTCATAAACAAAAGAGAAAAAACAAATGTTTTTTATATAATAAATTAATTCAGAATTGTATAATTACAATTATAAAACTATATAAACGTTGTTTCTAAATAGCGCGCGCAGCTCTCCCGCGATCGCCACGAAAGGCACTCGTCAACTCCACATTCGTTGCTCGTTAAAAGTTCATTTTATTATTTGCTTCACAAATTTTGTAACTTATCATTCAAATAGTTTTAGTAAAACTTATATACAATTTTATATGATTAAAATAAAATAAAAATCTACTTTTCGCCGTGTTTGCTACGCTGGCTGGTAAAATTTTCTTTAAGCTATATGACGTTTTGTTGCGCAGCCAACAAGAGTGATATTATGGTAGCAGCGATGCTAAGTCATATTTCTTCCACTTTGTTTTTCGGGCTACCTTATCTGTCAAAATGAGGCAGATTTTTTGTCTTGTTGCTTTGTTTCGTTTACTCAATACGGTACTTACACACACCAAACTTACGCGCCGATGCATTACTTCCGAGTAATTCTTTGTTGTGTAAGTGCGTCGTACACGGTGGGCTTTAACCAAGTTTAAATACAAGTTGAGTTACTACAAAACATTCGATTTTCCTCAAAATTTGAACTTTAATAGATAGCTCCACAGCACAAATTTCAGTTCCCTAGATAGTCATGAATACTGTTAGGTCATAGTTTGGAAAAAACGCTATTATTGCGAGAACTGCCGAATTCAATGTTGAATATCTCTGAAACAGGCCAACTATTTCCACTGTGTAATATTTCATTTTGAAGTGTATAAAAATGTTAATAATATGAATTATAATTTAAGTATTTTGAGTAAGTCCTAGATTTGGGGCATCATTTTCAAAGTTGTGATATTTTACTAAAGCCTTTTTCACTTAATTTGGCCTTAATGTCTAGAAGCTTAAAAATATTGTTCGTGTATAGTAGATGACATAACAAAAATAAAGTGATATCCATAACTTTAAACTTAGATTTGTGGACTTTTAAAACGGGCTAAATTCGGCTATTTTCAGGCCAACATGCAGCTCCTTCACAGTACCCCCGACCACCTAGTCACTTGAAATCTGGAATGTGGTGCTATCTATTTAAGTACTTTGATGTGTAAGAATTTGAACAATATCGAAAATTTTTTAAATTTCATACGAATGTTTTACATGTGTAATATCATTAAAAAACAGTAAGGATTTATTATGTTTTTCACATATCGACTTCAAATTACATCCCAAATAATCCCCAATTAGCAACTCACACTTTTATTAAAAGAAGGTTAAAGCCCACTGTGCGTAGTAATTCGATATTGTTAGTCGACGCACAAGTTCGCTGTCGTGAGAAAAATGATTTGTGCATCGGCGTTCAAATGTCAAAAATTCTTAAATTAAAATTTAAGCGAAATAAATAGCATTTAGCTTGAATTAATTTATTATTTACCATGAATAAAGCTGACGTTTGAGCTCGTAAGTGTCTGAATAAACAGTCAACTTTACAAGTCGACGCTGCGTGTAAGCTGTCAACTCAGCGCTTACACACAGAAACTCTTTCCGAAAATTCTTCTTGCTTGTTGGCATTTGTCGCAAATGCAAAATAAAAATCACTAAAGAGAATAGACAAGATTTTCTTTCACACAACTTCCTATATTTTGTAATTCCTTAAATAAAGATTTTAAGAACTGCCTTCATGAACCTCCTAGTGTAGACGTGGACCTAAGATAAACTGGCCTAAGACTTAGTTTCTTTGAAAAGCACAATCACATTATCCCTCATACTATCTAACATGGCTTGGCAGCATGCGCAACTATCATCAAACATCAATTGAAGACAAATTTATAAGCATCCACATCGAAGTTAACAGCATGAAATCTTATATAAAATTGAAAATTTTCATTAGGCTTGACAGTCAGTGTCCGCACAGATTGTGTGGCTTAGCAGCCAGCTGAAAAATCAAAAAATTTTGAGTTCGCACAACATGAATGCCATGCGGAGTGTCATGTGGCTGTTTCTAGAGTTTACATTATCGAGCATTGATGTTGGACAACATGAGGGAGCACGATCCTAATTCCGATGACTATATCTCCGGAACCAGATCCGAGCGACATTTTTTGATTACATATTTATTCATAGGATTTAAAAGCAATGATTTTAAAAATTGGCAAATGCTAGCTAGAGTCAACTTAAGCCAACTCTCAATCAAAAATTCTCAAACGAAACCGAAATTAATTTTTTACACAACACGTTTTAATGTCTAAACAGAATTGGGACGTGCAATATCGTCCAGGTTTTTCCTATACATTTGTAGTGAGTACAAAATTGACATTACAAAATTTATCACTGAGAAATAATTGTTTTTTGGCGCGATTTGACATAGAAGATAAATCGCACGTCCCAATTCTGTTTAGATATTTATTTGCTCGAATAATTGATGTTGACATCTAAAGAAGTAAGTTAACATAATTGATTAAGAGGCAACATTTGATATCGCTGTAACCATGTTTATTTAATCATAGTTGCGTGAAACAAAAAAGAAACGAAATGAAAACAATTGACAATCATTAAAAAAATATAAGTATTGTGTGAAAAAAGAATTATTATTATTGCAAATGCCTCTAACAGCAGAAAGTGCGGCACAACAAATTCAAGTCGGTGTAAAAATATTTCCAATTGCTACAATTATTTAATTCAAATAATCTCTGTTCCCAGGAGCGTCTCAAGGACTTGCAGCGATACATACATCAAATCGACGATGAAAGGAGGCGATCCGAAACCAATATCAATAGCATTGTTCGTGCGCAACAGTCGAATCTGCCACCAGCAAAAATGAAATCACTGTATAAAATAGGATTACAGGATGCCGCACAGGAGGAGACTAGCATACGCACAGCCCTTGAAAAAATCCAAGAGATACGCAATATAAGAAATGAGAGGCGTATACAAGCGCGCAACGCTGGAAACAAGGAGGCAATTCGTCGTGGAGCACTTGTCAAAATGGTACAGATTTCGGCCCAGACTTTGCCACTTTTTGTCAGTAAGCCCGGTGAAAAAGTACCACCACTTTGCGGCGCTATACCGGCGGAAAGTAATTACATTGCAAAAGTGGGTGATAATGTCGCTGCTTTGGTAAAGGGTGTCGAAGATGAGGAAAATTGGATTCTGGCAGAGGTGGTACAATTTTTACATCGGCAAAATAAATATGACGTCATTGACATTGATGAAGAGCAAAAGGATCGACATGTGCTTAGTAAAAGGAAAATAATACCTCTCCCATTGATGCGAGCTAATCCGGAAACAGATGGACATGCACTCTTCCCTAAAGACACAATCGGTAAGTTATTATGAGAATAAATTCTTCAGTTAAAACTGTAAATTTGTTGTATATTGCAATAGTTATGGCGCTATATCCACAAACTACTTGCTTTTACAAGGCGATTATCCACTGTTTACCGCAGACAGCCACTGAAGATTATGAGGTGCTTTTTGAGGATGCCTCATATACTAATGGTTATGCTGAGCCCTTGCCGGTGGCGCAACGTTATGTCATTGCTTACAAGCCAACAAAAAAAAGTGGAGGTGGAGGCAGTGGCAGTGTCTCATCTGCCTGACCAACTTCTGTATATCAGATGGAAGATTCCTGTGACATTAAAAATATATAAATAAACCATAATCCATTTTACATTTTATACAATTTATTTATAAAAATAATGCCTAGGAGTAAACTTATACTTATTTTAATATTTACACCGAAGCTAATCATCCTCGTCATCTTCATCATCATCATCACTATCTTGCTCCATATCCTCTTTTTTATCTTCCCCAGCTTCGTCAGCAATATCATCACCATTGCCACTATCGGATTTATCCTCCTCGATATCGTCTTCTACATGTAGCTCAAAGCCATCTGCTTTTGTCCATGAACACTTTATTGTCAATCTGAATTTAGCCATTGGTTTTGCTATCAGTTTGAGTATGCGCGCCTGTTCTGGGGTCAGTACTTTTCCTTCTTCACATACGGTGTAATCATTGTAAAGTGTAACAATGCCTTTTTGCAATTTTGTTGGCAGGCCTAGTGAACGCAAGTGAGGTTCCATTGAATGTGCAAATTCCTCAAGTGGTCCCTCTTTTAGAACCACTGTCTCGATGGCTACAAAACCACTACGTGCATATTCTACAGCCCAGTAATCTTTAGCCCAGTCGAGCACCTCACTTTTTTGTTTATCTGTAAATAACAAACCCACTTGACCCGTAAGACGTTTGGATAGCTAAAATTTGTTTAGAAAAGTAAATGTTTTTAAACGTAATAAAATTAAGCTGAAAATGCTTTAACTAAAAATTAAAACAAACTATGGTACGTTATTAGGGAATACTCACTTTATGCAAATCTGTTCCCACTTCCACATCCTTAGTGCGCCCCAAACCTATTTGCATAATTCGATTTTTACCAAAGAAAAATCTTGAATTTGATTTCCATTCCTGACGTAAATCTTTTAACAGATTGTTACGCATATTTTGTACTTGAAACACAAATATATTTGGATATTTTTCCACACATCGACGAATATCTTCAATGATTTTTTGCTTCCATGCAAGTCCTTTGCGGTCGGTTTTCGTCAATGAAACTGCAAAGATTTAAAGTAGTATCACAGCTTATCCTAACATAAAGAACATACCTTTCTTATCTCTTTTTGATCGTGGCATTTTGAATTTACTTTAATTTGTAAAAGAAATGATTTGACTTGACTATTAATTAAATTGCTGAAATAAACACGTGCGGTCCCAAAAGCAGCAACTAAAATGTCAGTATTAGTTTGACATGACAAACAGATGATCAAATTTTTGATTAAAGTGTTTGCAAAACAAATAGACGGTTCAAGTGTTCACTTGATCAAATCTTAGATTTGCTTTGAACACCAAAAAGATGCATCTTTTCATCTCTCATATGTAGGGGATTTTTGGCAACTTTACAAACATATTTTTAACATTCTCTCTTATTAGTTTTCTAATGTTTCTTGCCACAAAAATCAAAATTTACACTAGGAAAGTCTGTGAAACAAATTCTTTTTTATTTTATTTTGTGATTTTCGTTTTGCGCTTGCAACAAATGACAAATTCTGTACTTTGTCACTTTCGTTTTTCCCCTATTGCTTTCAAACAAGAAGAATTTCTGTGTATAAACGGTGAGTAAGAAGAAAGAATGTGAAGAATGTTGGTACGAAGAAGTGCATACTGCATCCATTTTTAAATATACATCACCTACAAACAAAAAACTTCCCGAAAAACTAACGTCAAATGGCTGAATTTGAAAGCAGACACAATATGGCAGACAAATTAATATGTTGATAAGAGAAGAATAAATAATTTTTAAAATAAACATCAAATCATACAAAAAAAAACTTTTTCAAAACCACAATATCAAACGGTTTTTTAGGACCACAACTTCAAAAAGATATGAAGCTCTATTTCAATTTTACATTTATATAAGTTGTAAAAATTTTAACTGAAACGTTTCGGTCTTTATTTCGAATTTGAAATTTGTTTTGAATTCAACTTACATCCTTTAAAAAAAGATAAATTTATGTATTCATTCATATGCAGCAGACGCGAGTTAAAGTGAAGGTGCCGCAAGTAATCGCGTAGAAAGTAAAATTAGTTGGCCCTTAAGGCTTATGAAGGTGAAACTTATTTTGAAGTATGTTTGAGTTCCCACACAGTTTTTTTCTTTTCATTATTTGTGAAAATGTGCTGTGGCGCTTTTACAAATTCGTTTTTCATACAAATACTTTTACAAGCGAACTTGTGTAACCATTGCATATTGGTTTGTGTTATACCTTCGGCAAGCAAGTCATGCGAAACCTGTTTATAAAGTTCGGAAGGTACAACGTACTAAAAGTCTCTATCAAAAAGTCAAAAATGTATTTCAGTAGTAAAGAAATAGTCGGAGTATGTCGAAAAATTCAATGAAATTTGACATTTATCGAAAGCATCGAAAAATATTTTATGGTCTTGAAAGAGTAAAAAAGCTTCCGAAACTGTCAATTTTAAAATGGCTTTTTTTGAGAATGCATATCATAAAAAAAATTGTACTAAAAGCATTTTGCACTGGAACGCAGCTACCGTGTTGAAATGATATGCAATGACAATGGCATCAGAAATATTTTTGATGTGCTTTTTTCACGTTGGGCTATTTCCCATTTCCATTCAGTGCTGCCAATTCATTTAAAAATTCTTTCCGCTGCTTCTTTTCATTTGGTCGGTATATTTTTTTCAATTCAACTCGTTTCGTTTCAATTTAATTTGCAATTTTTTCTATTGAACTCGGTCGAAGGTGTGCTCACAAAGTCTTGTGTAAAATTTTGATTTTATTGTGAAAAATTCTAATAATCTTGGACTTTTCGCAAACAAAACCTTAAGAAACTTATTTGGAAAATATTTTAATAGCAAATTGCTAAGTGGTAAGTGAAAAAATCATGTTCTTTATATAAATCTTTAAGATTAGGCTGTGAAAAATGGAAAAAACTTCTAAGTGTAAGCAAAAAAGGTGTGGAGCAGCATGAAAAATCCTTCACTATGCTGCTGCGTTAAAGAAAATGGAAATTTTTTTATTTAATTAAGAAAAAATGTGATTCTGTTCCGTTGCTGCTTCAGAAAAAGCGGTGATAGCGCGGTTTAATGTGACAACTAAATGCAATCGCTGTGAGAGTGAATGAAAGGGAAAATGAAATGAAGTTGGGAAAAGGAAAAATACGCAGCAAAAAAATGAAAAAAAGTTCTTATGCAAAACTTGATTTTAGTGAATTTGTTCTTTTGGTGGATATTACTATACTTCCAAAGATCTGTCTATTCATAGATTTCGTATATCGAAATTTATATTCGTCTATAGGTATTTTGGTTTTTTGAAATTGTTCAACCCCATATTTTGGAACGCTACGACGCGTAGGCAACATAATGCTGCATTACTTCCTTGCGGTGCTGCATTTGCCGATGTCGGGGTCGCTTAGATGACGTAATGCAACGAACCCGATTTGTGGCGGTAGAACAGCGTTGCATTACACAAAAATTCAACTTATCATGTTTTTAAATTTGTAGTGTCAAAATTGTACCGAAAACAACTGCTTGTTCAGTGTTGCATTTTCATTTCTTTAATGATGTGGGTGGTGTTAAAAAAGGATTGTAGTGAAATGTTTTTTCTATTTGTTAAGTAGCAAAATACAACTGAAAATCCAAACGTGAAAAATCATTTATTTTAGAGGATTTTATTTTACCACCCTTAGTTTTCAATATTTAATGTTTCTTAAGGTATAGCTCTATTATAGCTGCCTTTCGTCAGTATATTTTTCAAAGGAAAAGAAGCGTTTTAAAAAAAATTTACACAAAAACCGTCAATAGAACCTAGTTTTGGATATTGGACATTTTATTTATTTGACAATTCGTATTAAACGTTTCGTCTCTATTTGTAAGCCTAAAAATATGCTAGTACAATTCTTATGTTTGTAATAAGTTATTCATATTTATTTAAAATACAATAGCATATTTTCAGACTTGAAAATTACAGACGAAACGAGAATCGTGATGCATAAAGAGCCACTAAAGGGTGATCCAATACGAGGTCCCTTTTCCATCTGGGTTGTTTTGACAGCTGTCATGTGTCCATATGACATTTGTTTTCAGTATTCAATACGACTCAACTCCTGAACAACGTTTATTAATTGTGGAAACTTACTACCAAAATCAGTCATCAGTTTGAGATGGGTGATCCAATAATCAATATATTGATGCAAATTTTTACTTGGAATGATAGTTCGGTTCCTACAACTCAATGCTTAAAAATTATTTCGTTCAAATGTTGCCCACGACTAATTTTTAAATGGTCCATTCTGTGGGTCGACAACTCTTTCGAGCATTTCGGCCGGTATTCCTTAAATAACACGAGCTATGTTGGTTTCCAAAGCGTCAATACATAGTTTCGGGTTTGTCGACATAAACAAGTGATTTAACATATCCCCAAAGAAAGTAATTCAATGGCGTCAAATCACATGTATTTTATTTAGATATAATAGAGTTATACAGAGGTAGCCCTTGAAACAAAAAAAAAAACTTCAAATAAATTATGAGCAAAATTTTTCAAAAATCACCCTATGTTAAAGTGACATCAATCAACCTACAAACACAGTGAACGATAAGAATATTAGATAGCTGAAGCACAAGAGACCGACCGTATATACAAATAGTTAGGGCTGTGATCTCATAAGGTGTTTTTTTTAGAGGTATAGAGCTTCGAATTGAAATAAAACACAAGAAAATCGTTTTAATGTCCATCAATTTGGCTTTATTGGAAGGATAATTTTATGCCATTAATGTTTAAATATGATTTCGGGCATGTGGCCGCCGCGGCTGGCTCGAATAAAGCCAATTCTACAGGTTCAATTTTGAATCACTTTTTCGAGCATATGGGGCCGTATGTCGGCAATAACGCCACGAATGTTGGCTTCCAAGTCCCCTAACGTTTCTGGTTTGTTGGCGTAGACGAGCGACTTCACATATCCCCAAAGAAAATAATCCAATGGTGTGAAATCACACGATCTTGGTGGCCAATTGACAGGTCCATTCCGCGAAATTATGCGCTCATCGAATGTTTCCTTCAATAAATTGATTGTGACGTGCGCTGTGTGGCATGTAGCGCCGTCTTGTTGGAACCACAACTCATCCACATTCATGCCATCCAATTCGGGAACAAAATAGTCGGTTATCATGGCTCTATACCGGTCTCCATTAACGGTAACTGACTCTCCAGCATTATTTCGGAAGAAGTATGGCCCAATGACTCCACCAGCCCATAGAGCACACCAAACAGTCAGTTTTTGTGGATGTAATGGCGTCTCAAGGGTCTCATGTGGATTCTCTTCACTCCAAATGCGGCAATTTTGCTTGTTGACGTAGCCATTCAACCAAAAATGAGCCTCATCACTGAACAAAATTTTGCGATGAAAATCAGCATCGAGATCAATCTCATTTTCGGCCCATACACCAAAATCACGACGCATTGCATGGTCTCGCGGCTTTAATTCTTGCACAAGCTGGATCTTGTAAGGTCGCAAGCCAAGATCTTTGCGCAAAATCTTCCATAAAGTTGATGGACAAAGCTCCAATTGCTGTGCACGGTGGCGAATCGGTCCTCTTCAACATTTTGCTCTACAGCGGCAATTGTTTCTTTGGTGCGCACTGTTCGACGTCTCTGCGGATGCGTATTATCACATAGAGTAAACGTAGTGCGAAAACGACCCATGGTTAACCGAATTAATTGCTCTGATGGACGATTATGTCGACCATAAAATGGACGGAGCTTGCGGTAAACTTCGCGAACTGAACCATTATTTTCGAAATAAATTTGCACGATTTGCAAGCGTTGTTCTTTTGTCAACCTGTTCATGATGAAATGGCAAACCAAACTGAACATAAATGACATTAGAGTTGCCAGATTTGACCATAAAATGCCAGTTTTATCTCTATTCGAAAAACAAACCTCTAAAAAAAAACACCCGTTAATATTCGTTTTATGATAATTACACTTCAGATATCAATTCTCAATTTATCTTAAATATGATTAAAAAAGTGGCTAACTCAAATTGTACGAGCATTTTATGAAACTTTAAAGCCGTTTCAGTAAAAAGTTCTGGTAATAAAAATGCAATGAAATTTAATTTTTAAATAAAGGTACGAGCAAATATAGGTGATATGATACAAAATTATACATTACAGAAATGAGTTTTTGTGCGCCTGTTTCTTCAAATTTTAAGATTAAATTGCGTGCTGGGACATTTCCTACAAATCGCGATTCCTTCATCCAATGATGTCTTCAATTATAAATGAAAATGTGTTATATTGTTTTTCTTTCTATATATCAATGATCGTCCTTTTATTTATTTTGAAGAATCCGAACATCTGGTCACCCATAACCGGAATCTTTATTTTTTCATCTGGCAACTCTATGTGTGATTATTATAAAAAAAGGGAATATATTTTTGCTTATAGTCTGAAAGGAAATTAATAGCATTTAATAATCATTCCTTGCACAAAATGTTTTTAACAGTAAAATTTGTGTTTATTAGAATGTAGAAATTTGGCGAAGTGAACTTGTTCTCTTTCTTATCTAATTTTTGTGGAGTTTGTAAGACTATCCAAAATGTACACAAAATCTCAAATTCATTATCTGAACAAGATATTTGATTTTATTATAATTTTGTATTTATATGTCCTAGAAACATGAAATTCGTAATATGCATGTAGTCTTTCCATTATTTATTTATCATTTATATAATGCTTCAGTCAGAGATTGTTAATTTTGTTTCATCCAATCAGGACACAGTCAAAATTGTTAAGAATTAATAACCCCAAAATACAATCAACAATCGCCCAACATTTTAAGCTTTGAACAAATTAAATTTTCTTAAAAACTATAATATTCACCCCATAGAAGGCCTCGGCCTAACTTTCTCTCACCACCATTCTGTTGTGTACATTTATTTTTTACAGAATGTCGTGGACATAAGGTTAAAAGTGTATGTATATATGTACTCTCAAAATATTGCAAATGAAAAGAAAGAATGCTACAAAGAAAACATTTTTGGCTTGTCAGCCGTTATAAGAGACAAACGCGCTAACCACTTGGTTTTCCATTTAACCGTGTCTAAGCCCAAACAAATTCCCGAAATTAATGCCAAAGTGCTTAAAGCATTAGCTCTTAGAAAGAAATCTGATAATTTTTCGTCGAAATGATTCTATATCTACGTATCCGCTATTATGTCATAAAAATCAATAAAAAAGTAATATTTCGTATTTATTTTTTCCAAGCCATATCAGTTTTTAAATTAAAATTTGAAGATTCAAAAGAAAAGTTAAGAAATTTGAATTTTTAAAACAGTACCATCTATTTATGTGGCTACTATTGGAAATTCAGCACTTACAGTCCAAAGATTACAAGTTCCTGCATTTATTCTATGTTCCACGCAGCTATTAAAAAATAATTGAGATTAAGTTATTTATGGGTGAATCTATTAAATTTACCATTTAATTTTGCAATTCATAACACGAGGTTCAAAATAAAAACCACATAATTTACGATTTCGTCACAGGCGAACACTTTTACCATAAACCGAACAACTAATAACTACTAACTGATTAACCCCCGTATTACGTAAGGCAAAACAAGTGAGTGACTGATAGTGGCGCATTCACAACAGCCGTTTGAAATTTTTAATTAAGAACTTCCTACGACTTCAATTGAACTCAAATAACATATGTAGTTCGAAAAAGGAAGTTTCGATATAGGGATGTATGTATTTCCAAGGTATAGGAATACGAAAATCAGTCACTCACTTGTTTCGCCTTCATAATACAGGGATACATTTTGAGAGTTGTATCACTATGGATCAAAGTGTCTATATGAGGCTTCCAATCCACCACTATTTTTGGAGATGTAGTTTTGAGAAAACAAAATTCTATTTGAACATTTTTTTGTGTGGTGTGATGTGGCTCTATTTAAAATTATTTATTTCTATTTCCTATTTTTTTGCTTCATGATTAATTGAACACGTTACTGGAAAAAACTTTATATACCTTTAAACATAAAAAAAAATAAAAATATGTGTAGTAATCATATGTATTAATGCGTTTGTGTGTATTTTTTTTGACTCTGACTGATAAGCTTTTCTAATCTGCAATTGATAACAAGTCAAAGCTGATACAAACTCGCAGGTAAAAGTGTAAATTTTTAAGAATGAAACATAGAGAAATTCCAACAAAATTGCGTAATAATTTTAGAACCTGTCAATAAACTTAACCAAATTTAAATTCAATTTTGAACTGTAGATACAAATTATGATTAATTGCTGCAGTTTCTGATGTTAAGTGTTAAAAAAAATAATTAATAAAAAGTAATTTTTAGAAATTATAAAAAACACTTCTGAAAATGTTTTTTAGTTTAATTCATTTAAATATTGTGTGAGCACGTTTGTATTAATTTTTTTTAGTTTAAGCTTAAATTTGATAAGGATTAAATTTTTTTTAGAATGCCACAAAATGTTAATTCTTTGATTAGAAATAAAGAATCAAAAGTGAATTGAGAAGCACCTTAACCAATAAAAAACTTTACTATGTAAATACTTAAAAAAAAATGTTTCCATACTTTATAAAAAAGCTGTACAAAAACTATTTAATTCTGCCAGAAACCTAAGTTATGATCATTTTATGCAATACATAATTTAGTGATTTTAGTGTTTTATATGTATGTATATGTTTTTTTTTTTTCATACAAACGGATGATATTTTGAGAGGACTACTTCCACTTGTTAGGGTCACCCTGGTAAATATACATAGGACAGTATAACCCGGTCATAAACATGACTCCCCAATACTACCAATCCGATTTAAAGAAATTGAATGAGCAAAACATAAGCTAAGTCAATTGCTAACTATTAACAAATGGATGTTTAATCCAATTATATTTATATACCGTGTAATAACTTCTAAATATTTATGTTTCCCACGTGTTGTCCTACCTTGTTTTTGTTCATAACTAATAAAGAAAAAACAGGTAATGCCGAATCTCAACGGCATGCTATGAAGTTGTCAATTGCAAATAAATTTTGTATACGTACGATTTTGCTTAGATATTTTCGGAAATCAAACCGAAAAATTAAACGTAGTGAAATACTATACCGACTGCACAACAACCGCATCAGAAATAGATTCATGAATTATTAGCTCACAGTCATATATGTAAATGTCACTGACTGACAGACTTAGCTGAGGATTACAAAAGAAATCTAAATTTTCTAATTTATTCTTACTTATTTAAGAAATAACATATAATTTGAAGCGTTAAAGGGAAAGTGGTCTAACTCCGAAATACAATAGCAAAATGGAGGCAAATAGATTTGAAAATTTACAGATTGATTTTAATATAAAAAGCTTACAACTTTTTTTCCGCATAATTTGCTTTGCTTGAATTATTCGAATCAAAGTAATATTTACGTTTAATGCGATTCGTTTTCGAATGTTATTCGAAATTTTCAATTAAAGTTTGTTTTTGTAGCAAATTTCGAAATTTGAACAAAGCTCCGTACAGGAATTTTCAAATTGATGAAATGAAAATGCTAGATAGACCATTTTTCAGATTTCTACATATCTTTAACTAAATTAGAAAACAAACACAACATATAAATATAATTCAATGTGAAACTGAAGAATTTTTTTTAATTTTTTTTAAAGGCACCGCCGCGTTTGTTAAAAAAATATCACGGTTTCACATCATACGGATGACTGGTACTGATTAACTTGCAAGGTGCAATAATTTAACATTAACATTCGAAAAATAAAGCTATACCCTTACCACTCCAAAGGTTAATTAGAAAGTTTTAATAAAAATATGTTTCGTGCACTGCACAACGCTAATTATAAATTAAGCAATTCATTAGTTCGGAGTGGCATATATCAGACCAGAAATAAGTCGTATACACCCATTAATACAGTCGTAATGTTCGTGCCACAACAAGAGGCTTGGATTGTCGAGCGCATGGGACGTTTTTATAGAATAATGGAGCCTGGATTAAACATATTAATCCCTGTTGTTGACAAAATTAAGTACGTTCAAAGCCTAAAAGAAATTGCAATCGATGTTCCAAAACAAAGTGCAATTACATCTGATAACGTTACGTTAAGTATTGACGGAGTACTCTACTTACGAATTATTGATCCATATAGAGCTTCTTATGGAGTAGAAGATCCAGAGTTTGCCATTACTCAACTGGCTCAAACGACTATGCGCTCCGAATTGGGAAAAATGTCGTTGGATAAAGTTTTCCGTGAGAGAGAATCACTAAACGTGGGCATAGTTGACTCTATTAACAAAGCTAGTGAGGCGTGGGGTATTGCTTGTCTACGTTATGAAATCAGAGATATTCGCTTACCATCAAGGGTTCACGACGCTATGCAAATGCAAGTTGAAGCCGAAAGACGTAAACGAGCAGCCATTCTAGAATCTGAAGGTGTGCGGGAAGCTGACATTAATATCGCAGAAGGAAAACGAAAATCACGTATATTAGCTTCAGAGGCAGAAAGACAAGAAAACATTAATAAAGCAAGTGGAGAAGCTGCAGCGATGTTAGCGATTGCTGATGCACGCGCTAAAGGATTGCAAACGGTTGCAAAGTCACTAATTAATACGGAGGGAAAAGATGCCGCTTCACTTGCGTTAGCTGAGCAATATATTTCTGCATTTAAGAGCTTGGCAAAATCCAGCAACACAATGATTTTGCCTTCAAATACTGCTGATATATCTAATATTGTGGCTCAAGCTTTAGGCATATATAAGACGATTGCGCAGACTAACAGTCCGTTAGATATAAAAACAGCAACAATTTGTAAAACAAAAGTTGATCCTGTAAGAATCAACGCTGTGTCAACTTCGGATATAGAATGAATAAAAAACTAATGTTAAGTCATTTCCTCACATTCACCAAAAGTACTATTGTCTTAATTTAAACCGTAAAAAAATCAATTGAAGCAAAAGTAAAATTATGAAAGCAAGTGGTCAAACTAATATATTATATTTTCAATTTGTTCGATGGACCACCTTCAAAAAATTGTTAAAGCTGAAAATGAAAAAAATTAAACTTTTTGTTACAACTTTATTAAAGTAAAACCAGAGATGTGGTTTTTTTAAAAGTATAATCTGAATAGAAGAGTGTGATTAATCCGAATAGAATCGTTTAGATTTCTTCTTCATAACTCTTAGCATAATCTGAAAAATGAAATTTTGTGATTTGGACCACTTCTCCCTTGAACACGTTGTTTATAAGGAAACAAATTCGTAAGGAAAAAATTTATTTACCTTGAGTAATATAAGAATCGCTCATTGTTTTTATGCGCAGATACTTTATCTTTTACTTAAATAGAATGTTATTTAATTTTTTTTTCTATTGTAATAAATCACGTGGTATTGATAAAATGTAAATTGGACATTAAATATTATATGGCTGTTCTTTTTCCTACGTTTCAGTAGATTCAAAAATTTTTACAATAAAATTGTTTAATGGAAAAATAAAAATATATAATACATTGGAATTTGCTTTGTTTTTCAAAATTAAGGCTTTATTTTAATTCTACGGACAGTTTTCGATCGATTTTATGGCCTTAGTACATTGTTTTAGAATAAATTTGTAATTTTTGAATTAAATTATAAAATAGATCAAAATTCTCTTATGGCGATTTACTACTATGGACAAAAACAAAGGTGCATTTATGTTTTAAAATACTCGTGTTTCACAAGTCTTCATCATTTTTTTTTATATTGGTGCAATTGTCTATAACAATTCATGACACATTTTCTTTATTAGTTTAAAAATAATAGCGTCTCTTGTAATTGTAAACATTATTTTTTTTGCGATTTTGTTCCAAAAACATTGATTTTTTTTTAAATTGTGTTGAAATTGCTAAGTAGTTGCTTTGTATGGATGATAGCAGTCTGAAATGATAGCGACACTTAAACAGCTCAACAATCAAATGAATATCGTTTCAAAGATGAAGCAAAACCGAAAAGAGCACGCCAATCTCGATTAAAAATCAATGTTATGTTAACTGTTTTCTTTGATTACCGAGGTATTGTTCACAAAGAATTTATTCCAACTAGATAAGCAGTTAATAAGGAATGTTATTTATGACGTTTACTCTAGTCAGTCCGTAGAAAGTGACTAGAATTATGAAAAAGAAATCATGGTTTTTGCACTTACTAATAATCATTCGTCAATTTTTGCCAAAATTCAGTAGATATGGCTCCGTTTGACACTTTATTATTTCCTCACTCAAAGCCATAATAAGAATTTGCTGGCCGCTTCGAAGGCGACATCAGATAACGAGTTTCAGAAATGTGTCGAGGAGTGAAATGACGTTGGCATAAGTGTATAAAATCGGAAGGCGATTACTTTGACGAGGACCAAATAAATTTTGAGGAAGAAATCTGCACTTAGCGTTTTATTTAAAAATTTACCTTGCTTTTTGTTCATATATGTGCAAATCCATCAGATTTGGCCTTTTAGCTGGCCTCGTTTTTTTTTTTTTTGGAGTTCATCTTTCAGCCATAGTTTTTCTTGAAGCTAAGGCTGTCTTGAATTAATATTCAAGGTTGTTCAATTAAAATTCAGATAGCTATTTTTTTTATTTAACTTTATATGTAAATTTCAAGTTTTTTTTTAACTTAAATGCAATCTTAACTATGTCTCCCTTTGAATTTTAATTGTTCCTCCTTGAATATTAATTCAAAATAGTCTTAACTTCAAGAAAAACCATAATTGAAGAGTGTGCTCCAAAAAAAAAAAAAAAAAAAAAAATCGAAGCCATGGTCAGATGACAATTTCGATTTTTTTTTTTTGGAGCAGACTCTTCAAACATGGTTTTTCTTGAAGTTAAGACTATTTTGAATTAATGTTCAAGGAGGAACAATTAAAATTCAAAATTGCATTTAAGTTAAAAAAAAAATGAAATGTTACATATAAAGTTAAATAAAAAAAAATAGCTATCTGAATTTTAATTGAAAAACCTTGAATATTAATTCAAGACAGCCTTACTGCCGTACTAAGCGAAAAAGACGTATCTCAAAAAAAAAAAAAATATCCGAGATTCTTATGGCATCGGATAGCTTAAGAAATTACGCGTCTAATGAAATACTCCAAATGTCGGCATCTTAGTTCAATCATATAAAAAATCTACTAAGAAAATTTCCTCTATCTCAATTTTACAGGTATTTCCACAAATTCACATAAACAAAACATCAATTATCTCGAAATGAATTTTTTTGAGACACGTCTTTTTCGCTTAGTACGGCAGCTTAGCTTCAAGAAAAACTATGGATGAAAGATGTACTCCAAAAAAAAAAAAGAAAAAAATAAACGAGGCCAGCTAAAAGGCCAAATCTGATGGATTTGCACATATAGTTGTACATAAACATTAAACTAGGTTTTCACATTATTTGTAAAAAAAAAAAATGTTTTAAAACGGGGTTTGTAGGATGTGAATGACATTTCCTTGGTTACTGGCACTACCCGTTACTGGCATAGTTACAAAGATAATAAGTTCTTAAAAAAAATTATGTATAAAAGGTTTTGTACGAGAGGCTTATTGGATATGGATGTATGTACATAAGTTCCAAATTATAAACTATTCGAAAAGATGTCTCAGTTAAAGATTAAAGAGCCCTAGCTCTCTACGCATTTAAAACCTAACACTATTTCTCCTGCTCAATCAAAAAATGTCTCATTGTATATTACTTCTGTTTTTGACAATAAAATTTTATATGTGGTCTCTCATTGGATGTTTCATTGTGACTGCTAATTAGAAACGCAATAGGTGTTAGTCCTATTTCTGTGATTTTTAATGACATATTTTTCTTTAATTTATTCATAAAATAACAACTTGACTGTACAATAAAAATGAGTTAATTTGTCCAAATATAAATACGCTGATCGTTTAGCAGGGATGGAAAAGGACTCTAAACCTGGTATGAGAAAAGCTATAATTGAACCATGAAAGTCGGAAAACGTGATTCGAGTCTGATTGTTATAACGGGGAAAATTAATAGCTGAAACACCACTGTTTGTTTAGCCAGCCCTTATGTGTATGTCTGATCGTTATAACGTTAAAACACCAATTTGAAGTAGCATATTTCACTCAATTTATACAAAATCCGGTCCATTATAACGTGAAAATCATGGTCTACACATCTTTGCTGCCAACAAAAACAAAAAAGATATGCAACAACGGATGATTATTGAATGAGCAGAAATGCAGTAGTAGCCCAAGAGCCCGCTGTAGAAAAGACTCGACTTTTACAGGACAGATTACAGGATGGGATGTACGGGAAAGATAGTTTGTTTTAATTGAAACTGTTTATTATTATACCTTAAAATATATGTCAAATAATAGAACTCAAAGAGGCCTAAATATAATATTAAGCGTTGCATTGATGAATGCTATCCCAACATGGGTTACTACGGGTTTTTTGTGTAAATTTTTAATAATATATACTAATGCTTGAAATGTGTGCCAAACGATAAAGATCGAAAAGTCTAAATAAAATATATAGGGTTGCCTTGTCTAATCCGGTCTTAAACATGGGTTGCCACCCGTTTTTAGGGCAAATTGTTCTTAAATGGGTGGCTATACATGTTTGGGACAGGATTCGACAAGGCAACCCTATATATTCTATTTAGACTCTTCGAGCTCTATCGTTTGGCACACATTTCAAGCTGTTATCTTCATTAATGAAAAAGACTTGCTTCATTAAACATAATTTAATAATAAAATTAAATTAAATGAAAATATTTTTTTTTATAATCTTTTTATTTGCAGTCTGTTAATATAAACAATAAGCAAATTTAATAATAATAAATTTAAAATATTTTATTGTGCCCAGATATGCACAGTAACACTACTATAAAAATATAATAAAATAAAAATATAATAAAATAAATGATAATATAAAAATATTAAGTAAAAATGGTAAAATATAATATTTACATATGTATATAATAAAATAAATAATAGAATATAAAGAAAAAAAAAATTAAAAAAAAAAATTATGTTAAAAAATAATTAAGCAAATTTAAAAATTTATTTTTCCTTATGCCTTCAATTAGACCTGAATAGCATTAAAATCATGTGTGCATCCAAAAGTTGAATTTTATCGGATGTTGTAATATAGCATTTTCATTATTATTTAAAAAAAACTTTTGAAGTTTTGAGTAGTTTAGTTGTTGAATACAGAAATATAATATAGAAAATAAATTTTGTCAAAATCACATGTGCTTATATATTATGTAGTTCTTGTACTGCACTCCTTAATGAATTTATTTCATATTTATAAATGCAGTTTTTTTACAACTCTGAAGGCAATGACAATGGCTACAGGTTAAGAAGGATAGTTTTTAATGTGGATGCAGTTCTAGTCAAACTTATTTCATGTTTAAGATCTTAAAACTTCTCAACTATTTTAATATTGTCAACCTCGCTCATCTCATCTCAGTCTCTACAAAAAATTCTGAAAATAATTTTTGTGTTTGCTCTATGTTGAATAAATACTCTTCTTTATTGAATCTAACGTAAGGTTATAATTGCTCCAGTATTAAGAGTTGCCATTTTGCTGAACTTAAAAAATTAAATACTTAAAATACTATACTCGTATCAATATAGGCACTATTGCTGTGCTCTTTTCGTACATCATGTGCTCCCCACATTGTTGCCTCCCTCTCTCTTTTGCTATTGCTCTCTAGTATCTCAGTTGGGATTGTATTAGCTCCCCTTTTAGTTAGAATCCTCTCATTAACAAAAATGATTTCTCTACACTCGTCATTTTTTTCACATCCACACAGTCTTTATCGTCGTTTGTAGTGTTTGTAGCGTTTTAGTCGTTCGTCTTCGCCGTCGTCGTTGTAGTCGTCGTCGTCATTTCAATTGAAGCAAAAGTAAGTAAAAATATAGAATTTTTTACCTACTCTGCGCTATGCTGCAAAAATTTTAAAATCCGATACACATATGTACATAATATATAATCCTGAATATTTATAATTGAAAATGTATTAACGTTGATACATTCAACCATTGAGAAATTACGGATCTTCAGGTTTAATACTGCGCTAGAAATCGGTGTAAAATTACATTGAAACTCTACTTAGTTTGTGGTAATTCGTAATGAAAAAATAAAAAAAGAATCGATAAAATTACTACGCAAAAACTGTGAAAAATTGCTGCTGCTACTGCTCCTCGTCGTCATTCGTCGCCTCGGTTTTCGTTCGTTGGTTTGTTCTTTTTTTTTTTGCCCACATTTCTGAATTCGTCGTATCGTCTCGTTTCTATATGTCTCATCTTCGGATTTGCGCTGCTGTTGGTTAGGCGGTGGCGGCGACGATGGCAACAGCAACAACGGTGGCCTAGTGATGATTCTCTGTACGTCCAATTATGGCATAAATTGTGAAAAAAGTAGTGAAAAAGAAGTGATTCTTACATTTCTAATTGAGTTTGCTTGAAGAAAAAAAAAAAAAGAAAAAAAAAGTGATATTATTTGAAACTTAAATATCACGATCTAACTTTGAAAATAAGATTATCGGTCGCCCCCACTCGCTTACGCTCGTTATTAACCTTTGTTTTTTTTTTTGCCTCGGGCATAGTATTCCTTTTTTCTGCCCCCAACGTACTTCAATCTTATACACTATGGGCTCAATTTCAAGTTAAATTCTTAGCTTATGATTGAAAATATTTTGTTTGAAATTTAATGTTCAACTGCCAGTTAAAGCCACAGTTAAAAATTGACCAAATGTTGCGAAAACGACACCTTAACATTTTTGTAAAGTTGGTTTTGGATTTTTGTCTGCTTTTAATCTCTATGCTGACTGTCTCATTTTGTGAATTGGTGTGGATATCTTTTAAAGGAAACGAGCTCGTATTTTTCAGCTTTTGATCGGATAACTTGGGCGCACGTTTTAGTCAAATTAATGTTTTAATACACTTTCTCTTCGTTTAAAAAATAAACATACCCAATTGGAAAGAAGATGATTCCTGGAGTAATCGTGAAGCAATGCCAGACGAGTTATGGATTGTTCCTTTTTGTCTGTCTTATATGCTCATACCCAGGATTTGCTTGCCAACCCTTCGCAAATGCTGATAAGACATTGTACCTTATCCTAGCAGTGCCGGTTCAAATACAATTTTTGAGAGTAAGCGATATTAAATCAGGTAGTCGGAATAGTCATGAAAAACTTAATCTCAGTTTTTCGAATGTCAACCAATACCAGTTAGTAATATTTTCCTCGTTTTCTTCACACTCAAATTGATTTCCCTGGGTCTTCTTTTAACGGTTTCTACTTTCGCTGCTAAATTAAGCACTTTCTTTATTTCCGTAGCAGGCAAAAACGGATTATGTATTGAAAGTCATATCGAAACTCGTGTCGAACAATTCACGTCCCGGGGGGACATGGAAGGTATTCGGCCTCGTGTTTTTCATTTATTTGTGTATCTTATCGTATTCGAAACCATTTTCGCAGAATATCCCATAAAATTTAAAATTTCCTTAAAAGTTTTACCTTGCGAAATGGAATTTTTAATAATGTTACTTTGCTCTGTCGGACCACGGCCCACTAAAATACAAAAACTTGAAAAAATCATTGGAGTATTATACAAAAATAACGGAACTTACTTGTTACGATCAATTTTTTTTTAATAAGAGTAAATACCTAATCTTGAGAAGTAAAGGAGTTGAACACTGCTATTATTTTGACCGCTCGAAAGTACAAATTACTCAATACAGTAGCAATCTTAGAAAGAACCGTTATTTTTTTCGAACAAAATGTTATGTGCTTAATTTGTGCACTCATCAAGTAACTATATTTTAAAAGATTAGAAGAAATAAAACGACTGTTGTTCGAAATATTTTCTTTCAACTATTAAATGGCACTGCTATTATTTTGACAGCAGCTGTACTTAAAATTTCTAATGAATTAGTATAAATCTCCAAAAAAACAAAGATGCAGCTTAAAACTTTTTCCAGGTTCTAAAAACCTCAACATACATAAACCCATGATGGAAATCGATGCCCAAACCAAAGTTTGTCCAAAAAGTACGATATTAAGATTATGGATGTGTATTTTTCATAGTTTATTAATCATTTAATGAGTAATTTTTTGAAATTCAAGTCTTAAAAGGTACAATTTCTACAAAATCATTAATTGCAAAGCATCACGTTATCCATCTAAAAAAACCTATTTTATCTCACTGACTGAATATGATTATTCGTCCAGGCCACGCTGAGCCCATCAACGAAATTTCCAAAATAGTGTTATAAAAAAGAAGCAGAGTGATACAAAAATAATTTGAACAAATACACGATTCGTCGTCATTTTTGTTGGAGCGTTCCTGGGAATCCTCGACATCTTTTGATGATTATGTTTTACGAGCAGAGAAAAAATTGTTTTAAAGAAAGCATTTTTAACTTTTTGTTTGTATGTTAGTTGCCACGCCTTATTCAAATTAGTCTTATTTTTTTTTTAATAATTGTCCAAATAATTTGTAGTACTTCTGTAGTTTGGTTGAATTTATTTAAGCAAAGCAAGCGTTACAGCGTTATAAAAATTTTACTTGAAGGAGGTGTGCCACGCCTTTTTAAAATATCAGGATGTAGTAAAGTCATTATTACTACAAATCACATACGCTTTGTGATATGATATTAAATTTTTGAAATGTGACTTAGTCTTTCCTAAGATAACCCCGAGAAAAGCTTATATTTGTATAGGCGGTAGGCGTGTCCGTGAACCGATTTTTCGAATTATTCCACTTTGTTTTTCCGGTATCGTGGTAAATAGATATCGGAAAAGCGGTTCCGCTGATCGAGAATGTATATACTTTTCTAAACATAGCGCGCCCTCTTCTGTGCGTTATGAACGGTAGAACAAAACGAAAATCGCTGTTTGTAGGGTACAGTAGAGTATATACTCGATCGGTTTCTTTTGATTTTTAAACTACAGATAAAGATACATGTTGAGATGGAATAAACGCAAGCAAAATCGTAAATGTGCGGCAGTGACAACTTTATTTCCATTTGGGATATATTCAATGTGTTTGTGTGCATATCTTCATTTGCATTGTCCACAAGTCTCCGTTTGTGTTCTACGGCTAATCCAACTCTCCAATCATATACATATCTATTCATTAGTTGTAATTCGATTTCCATATGACATTGTTGCCAACTCTTTATATATTTTTTTTAAATTCACTGGCGCTGGATCCAACAATTTTTCTTTTTTAGATATTCACGAGTATAAATTTATATTTATATCCACGCTCTTTTCTTTCTCCTTTATCAACATTGTCGTCGTCGCCGTGTGTACTGACTGGCTCGACAATGTGACTGGCTCACTCGATGTAGTTAGTCGTTTTTTATGATTTATATGAACCCCTTACCCCCCGCTACTCGTCGCTCTCTTCTTTCTTACTTGTTTTGCAAAAGATTCTATGACTGCTCCAACTGTCGTCGTCGCATTGGCCTTCTTTATTCGATTTTATGTGCTCCTCAAATTTGCTGTTTGCACTCAATTTGTCTCCTACTTTTATAACGCTCTCGTTTATGGTGATGCTCTTTTGCGCATGTATCATACACATGGGTGTAGATTCAGTGTTTAAATTTTTTTTTAATTTGCTCAATTAATTTTTTTTTTGCAAGTTCGAACTTAGAATCTTGTATTGCAAAATCTGGCTGGTTTTTTCAAACCACTAAATTGAATTTCTTCAAATAAAAATTTCGGCTTTAAAGCATTATTATATCTCGTGTTATGTTAATAACACCTTGAATAGGCTCTCTCGTAAAATTATTTTGTTAAGGTTAAGCAAACAACAGGCAAAGTTTCTTCTACTCTCTAAAGTGGTTTCTTGTGTGGTGAAGATGATGGCGATGCCTCTGACGCATTGAGGAGTGTCCGTGCCCGTGTCCGCTGTGTTTAGTCTTGTGGTACCAGTAATCGCCATTTTGCACTTGACGCTCTGCGATAATTCTTATTTGTTTTTTTTTATCGACAAAGCTTTAAATTTTAATCAAATTTTCTTCTATTCACATATCTTGCTTTATCATATAAAAACTACAGAACTACAAAAGTTTGCTCTTACAAGAATTTTGAAATTTTTGTTTTATCACACATCGTTAATTTTAATCATGTTTGTATTATTCAATTTGTTTTATTTTTGCGAATTTCGTTGACAGTCACATTTTTTCATTATTCAAACTATAAGATTAGACTGTCCGTTGTGTCCAGAGTTGCTTTAATCGAGGGAGTCGGTACACCAATGTTTGTGTGGAAAAATAACTTTCAATTTTTCACCAGTATAACGCGTCATTTTACGTTGTTTTTGTATTTATTTTATTACTCGAAAACTAGCAGACTAAGGGCGATGTTTTACTAAAATTTTAGTCGGCGAACACCAATGGAATTATTGTTGCACTGGGCATGACGTAACCCTCAGACGTTACGACTATCATGCTACCGGTAGTACGTCCGCGTGGTACGTTCGCCTCATACGCCTCATCTGCGCACAGTTTTTACACAGTAAAGAACAAAATAATCTCGGTCTTGGTTGCGCTTTTTGTTATTGCAGTAATAATAAAACACTTTTACTTTAGCTCTAGTTGGGAATTTTTTTTTGGGGTTAATACTGCCCACAGTAGCGAAAAGGGCGTATCTCAATAAAATTTGTTTCAAGATAATTGATGTTTTGTATATGTCAATTTGTTGAAATACCTGTAAAATTGAGATAGAGAAAATTCTCTTAGGACATTTTTTATATGTTTGAGCTTAGATACTACCAGCATTTGGAGAAGTTCATTAGACGCGTAATTTCTTAAGCTATCTGATGCCATAAGAATCACGAATATAAATTTTGAGATGCGCCATTTTCGTTTCTGAGTGAAGTAAAGGAGAATTAAAACAAAAAATAAAAATATCACTCGGATCTAGAAAGAAATTTGTTGAAATTTACCAAAGTGATTTATATATTACGATAATAAAGGGTTACAAAAAAAAAATTCTCATAAATGATACATAATTTAAAAGCGAAGGACTTACGCTTTCTTAATATGTTAAATAAATTATAGGTCATTAACACATTAATGGTTTTGAATATCAATCTAGGGGTTTCAAACTTATATTGATTTTTACAAAAAATCCGAAACTAGATTCAACCGACATTTTTTGATCTATTTTTTCTTAGAAATAAATTTTACACAAGAAAAGTTTAGCCTAATATAAATTGGGAGCTAAATGAAACTTAAGCCATTTTTTCAGTATACTACTCGTAGATGTTTGCTTCTCAACAGACAAAATGCGAATATACAATGAAAGCAAGCACGAAGTCGTATGAATTGCCCTCACACGCTCAGACGCTACGGCATTTTATACAACCTGTCAAAGTCGTAACGTCTGAGGGCGCTATAACACCAATATAAGAAGGACCTTACAGAAAGTAGGTTTTTAAATGTTTTTGGTGCTCTTATGAACCTTATGAAAAGAATACTGAAAAAAGTTCTTGCACGATTTTTTTCAGTTTATACTGTTAGGTTGTTTCTGTAAATCACAAATTTTTGAGTAAATAACAATGAATGTTTTAAGTGCTGATGGTAAAAAAGCTCCATTTTTGGTCAAAATAAATTTTGTTTTTAACAAAATCGTTAAAATACCGCGATTAGCTCAGAAAGAAATTTAATAAATAACGGACAGTCTAATATAGATATATGACAGCGAAATTACGTTTTAGCACGAGACTTTTGTGCTTCCCTTCTTCTCTCTTCCCTCCAAATGTATTTATGTATACTCAACTGTATTGGCAACTATTTTATTGTTGGATTCGATGTTAATTTGTTCACATTTCTGCAAATTTATTTATTAGTCATATAGTTAATATGCTTTACTATCAATGTTATAACATTCGTTCAAGTTGGATTTCATCATCAGCGATATTTTTATCGGCATTATCATCAACTGTTGCAGCTTGTACGGAATTCCCATATTTCTCTCTTTCTCTGCTGGCAGTTTTTACACATTTGTATATGACGTCATTGTATCGCAACTTTTAAATTGCATTTACTAAAGGGTGTTCAAAGTTGAGATATCTTTTTAAATTTTAAATAAAAGACATTAATTGTTAGAAATCTTTATTTTATACTCATTGTAAATTAAAATACTTTGGTTCCGGTTAGTAATGAATAAGAATTTCGTCAACTGACCTCTTCTGTTAGTTCGGTAGGCTGTCAATTTTTTAACTAAATTTTGAATAACTGGTTCACTTAGTAACATTTGCTCGATGATATTGTCTTTGAGGTGTTGAACAGTTTAAGGATAATCCGCATAAACTTTACTCTTCAAGGAACCGCATTGGTGGCTAATTCACGTCTGTTCTTCGAGAAATTATTCGACTATTAAACTTCTCTTTACAAAGATTGATTCCATTGGTGTGTGGCATGTTGCACCGTCCTGTTTAAACCACATATTCTGCACATCAATATCTTCCTCTCTCGGTATCGAGTAATTGCATTGCCATATTGAGTTTAATAGCCCGGCTTGTTGGAGCAATTTCTCTACGGTATTTTGAATGAAATTTTCTTCAGACTTTTGAATAACTTTCACATTTCGAAATAAGTTTTAATAATAAAAACACGTTCATTCGTGTAGTGATCCATTTTAACTAAACGAAATGTATTTACTTCATGTATGAAAAAGTACCTGTAAAAAAATGGCGAGAAATTTATAAAGATACCTTAAATTTTAACACCCTTGATTATATACCATTAACAGAAGACTTTATTCCCTTATTTTTAGAAAATTTTTTCTCTTATGTTGATGAAAATTGATTTTATTATTTTGGGCAATTTATTTTTTTAGGCCTAAACATTTTGCACAACTTTTTGAAAGATAACACTTTCGACGATCTTACACACTTAAGAAGATCTGGACCGATATTGTTATAAATAAAATCACGTATCTTTAAATTAAAATATAGTGCTGTTCAGAAACTTAAAAAATAGTAAACACCCATTTTGTCATTTGCTAAGAGTCAATGCTTGTGTTCAATATACGGCAAAATGATAAATGTTTTTTTGGCTACAACAAAAAAATGTGATCAAGGATAGATCATGCATGGCATATGTTTTAATGCGGCAAAACTACATAATAATTTGCGACTTTATTTAATTCAATTCAGCCGGCATTTTAGTGAACCACAAAAAAGCCGCATAAGAAAAAACAGAAAAATCTACAATAAAGAAAAACTTATAAAAAGCAAACATTTATTGCTGCCATTTGGTTCGTTGATCGTGTTGAACTGGTTTTTTTTATTGTTTTTTTTTGTTGTTTTTTGTATTTCTTCCATTTGTTTTTCATTCAAATAATTAAATTTATTTTTAACTTTGCCGTCAGTAGCAAACAGCCTTTTTCATCTTTAAGAAAATATCAAATCAATGAAAGAAAAGTAAGGATACGACAAGAAAAAAAAGAAGAATTAAAATAAAATTAAAAAAGCACGTATTTTAAATCTTAACAGCGAATGGATAAGTGCAATCATGTCAAATTACTTTTCAAGAAATACTTATTTTAAATGCTTCCATTGACTTTGCACAGCAAAAAAGTAAATGAGATTCTTGTTAAATTTTAGGAGGCATTCCAAAGTTGTTACTAATGTATGCTTGTTGAAATTAAATGTAGTGGCCTTTTTCTAAATGAAAATAAGAAACTTCATGTAATGACATGCCCACTGTCTGCAGAAAAGTCATACAGTGGCGAACAGTGAAATCCGGACAAACAAAAAAAGTTGAATACAATCCTTTAGAATCTAAATTTTTTATCGAGTCAAAACTGATGCAAGGATCAGAGAAGCAAATAATTTTTACTGAAAATATTTTGTGGAAGGTCGGAAAACCACACCATAAACATCTTTTTTTAACAAAAAAGTAAAATATGTCCTTTATTGATAAAAACAGTTTTTTGGTAAAATGTTATAAAATTTTATTTTTATGGAAGTAATTCTAAATCTAATATTTAGGATTAATAAAAAAACAGGTATCAATATTTTGTTGTTCCTCCCTTCGCTTTTATGTAGCGATATTTCTTGGTACTGTTTGTAATGCTTATATTAATAACCACCCCAACATTTTTTAATCCTACACATAGGGTACATTCACTTTGCCATTCCGTTTGTAACGCATATAAGGGGGCGTGGCAGGTATATAAAAGTATATATATTCTTGATCGGCTCCACCTTCTGAGTCGAATTAGCAATGCCCGTCCGTTCATGTGTGTGGCTGCCTGTCGAATTTTGAAAGAAGCCGTGACACCTTCCATACAAGCATTAGCTTCAAAACGCTAAACAAAGAGCTATTTAAGTAAATGCTGTCAAAAAGAACCCTTTTGATTATAGCTTTTTATTATAGTTTTTCGATTTGTGCTTAATCACGTTACTCCGAACGAATCTCTGATATTTTCCACAAAATTTTTGTAAACCTTATAAAGTTTCAATTCCAACAAAGTCTTGTATTATTTTCAATATTTCGTTTTGTTTGTAAATCTAGGATATTTTCGAAAGATTTTTATGTTCCCTCTACTACATACTTTTGATTTTTATTTTATTTCAACACAATTTTAATGTATAGCTACATTTTTACATTCCGTAATTTCTAGCGCCATTTGTTCTCCTCCAAATACTCAAGACTTATTTTCAACTCATGAATCATTCATTCACTTATTTACACAATTTATAGTAAAGTGTAGTTTTGTTCACTCGGTTTATTTTGTTTTGTAGAAATGTTGTGGCAAAATATGCGATATATTGCAACAAAAATATACAAACAAAACAAATGGTTTAATGATTTTAATGAGTTTTCTTCTCTTTTTCTTTTTGCAAATAAATATTTGGATAAAATATATGCATAGTTTAGCTGAAAAATTCATGAAAAATTAATTTGAACATCATCTTTACAATAAGATGCTAATCTTCTGCAATTGTATCTTCAAAAGATTTCTTTTAAATAAAACATAATTTCCATAAATTAGAATTTAACACACAATGCGCGTATAAATAATAATCCTCGTGCAACCTACAAATCTATGTACACAAATATATAACTATAAAAGACAACAATTTAAATTGGTCATAGTCATAATCAAATCAAATACGATCGTACTTGATGATGAGTAGGTATTTGCTAGAATGCTACATACATATGTATGTACGTATGAGATATTTGTATCTGAGTTCATGCGCTTCGTATTAGATCATTTCCTCTTGAATTGAATAAATTTTGTACTTCCGCAGAATTTCTTTTTGTTGTTCATTTAGATACTTAATTTTTTTTGGTTTGCTGTACACAATACAATTATTATAATTTATTTGAAATCTTTGAAATTAAATGATAAACATTCATAGGTAAGTATGTTTACAGCCAGTAGAAAAGAGTATCGACCGATTCTTTGCACTTTAAAACTTTTGCTCAAAATCTATGCTATTTTTAGATTCTCAGCAACAAATTCTGAGTGATAAATGAGTCAGATATGTCAGATACACAGACTTTGACCATTTGTACCGAGGACACAAATTCTTGAGTATTCCGTACCTCATTAAAATTAATTATATACATATATATATATGTACTTGAGTTTTTCTTAAAAATCGGTGAAAGGTGGGTCAAATCTTGGCATACATGAATTTTTCGGGCATGAAATCTGTGTGTTTTCATTTCCTCTACAATATTGGTCTAAATATTTTTGTCGGCCACGATGCTGGCGACTGACGCTTATTTCGATTATCAGCCATAATTAAACTATCAATTGAAAACAAAAAAAAAAAAATACAAAGTAAATTTGTCAAAATAAGTGGTAGTGCTTGGAACAGATTTAAAGTAGGCTTGAGCTTGCCAAAATCAATGTATATTTTATAGGATTAAGGCTTCTGTCAGGTTAGAATATATACAAAAAAATACGTTGCATATTGAACCTTCACTCATTGTTGAAAGAAATGGCCTTGAGTCGTTACAGCTATTTCTTCTAATAGCTCGTTGAATCATGCTTAATCATTATTTTATTATATTTATTGCTAAGTATAAAAATAATTTCTTTCATAATCATTTTTGGGCTTGTTATTAACAGATTTTTATTTTTTCGAATAATATCATTAGAAGCAATCAAAAAAAATAAAAATAACACAGGTCAGCAAAATTAAATGAAATTTCATATCCTGAAACTAGACTATATATTTCCGAAGGTTTTCGGCATGCTGAATTTGAATCCGATCTCAGATTGTTCTATCACAGATTTGAATTCAGCGATTCGGAAACCTTCGAAAACGTATAATAAAGTCTCAGGGTATGAAAAATGTCGGTCTGTGTAATTGTTGTTTTTGATCGATAAACCTTAAATCATTGAAAAAAGTATGATTTTGGATCACAAAACAAAACACGAAAATTATTATTTTGATCTTGAAAGCAATGAATGATGCTAAAGGTTTTTTTTTATATACTTAATGCAACAATATCGATAGCACTTATCGATTTCACTTGCACCCTTCTGTTTGTTTTAGTGCCCTTAAATAAAGGGTATTTTAAAATATAACAACAGTAATTGATTGTTTCTGTGTAAACCGTTGTGGTATTAAGCTAGGTGCTCACTCAACTGTATACACTTATGGGTATGTAAACGACAAAAAAAAAAAATATAAAAAAGTTCGAAAGAAGAAACAAAGGAGAGTGAGGAAGATGTGATATAAAATCAATAATATGTCCTTGCGCAATTTCAGTTTATGTTAACTACACAAAAGAGGAAAAGCATAAACTATAAAAAATAAAAATTATCACAAAGTAAAATGCTTTTAAAGGCTTTTCATAAACTTTGTTTTTTTATACTTTAAAAATCCTTGAGTAATATTAACTTGGAAGGTAAAATTTGAATTTTAAATGTTATTTGAAAGGATTTATTAAAATTTCATTATTAACGCTTACAATCAATTTTAAAGAATTCATAAATTTTAATTATAATTAGTTTTTATAATATAAAATTAATATTTTGACATAGTCTACCAGTTATGAAATAAATCAGCAAAATCCAGAAATTGTCAGGTAGTTTAATATGGTCATGGAAAATGCTTTTGAAACATTTATTTTTAGAGAAATATATTTTCAATAAGTTCAAGGATCAAATGGACAGTAAATGGATAGTAAAATACTGGTCCAAAAAAAGTCGAGACTTGAACCTTTTTTTATCCACGAGATAGAACAAAATGTTTTTAAGTGAGTTCAAAAACTTAATATAAAGTAAGTGTCATCTTAAGGGTATCCCAAAGTTCATGCAAGATGTAATTTTGATAGAAAATACAGGTTTTTAATTATACATTTAATTAACGATTTATTAAGTAAACAATACGTACTCTTTTGTCATAATTTTCCATGACCGTTTTGTACTTCGTTGATACATCACAATTTCCTCCTTTAAGGCGTGGTTTGGTCGAAGGCCTGTTGGCATAAACCTTTGACTTTAAAAAGTCTAAAAGAAAAAAGTCAAACGACGTTAAATCGCATGATCTGGGCGGCCAATTCTGATCACTAGAACGGTAAATTACACGACCAGGAAATGACTCATGCAGTGTAATTGAATTGTCTCTCCATCTATTGTCGTCCACATCCATATTTTGCAATTTAGCCATATAATACTATACTATTATGTTGCGATAACGAGCACCATTAACTGTTATTGCCTGACCAGACACATTTTCGATAAACAATAGTCCGATGATGCCTTCAGCCCAAAATCCGCACCAAACAGTATCGAACCGGAAAGCCGGAAAGATTTTAAATTCAAGCTTCGCTCCTTTTATTTTTTAAGTAGCAATACAATGTTCTTTTAAGCACCAGTCATGGAATTGAAGCCATGGGTGATAATACGGATATGTTTCCTTTTGTGAAAAATAATTTAAGAAGTAAAGACCTAAACTCGTATATAAAAATAACCAGATATGATCTATACCAATTTTTACAGGATAAGTTTTTGTGGTTGGATAAAAATTATATAACAAAGATTCAATAACTAAAAACTAACAAAAATATATGGCTTTCAAATAAAACAAAGAAGTACAATACAACAAAATGTGAAGCACAATAAAAAAAAAAAACAATATAAAAAACTCGCAGAGAAAATTTAACAGCGATTGAAAGTGGAGCATAGCAACAGTTTTGCTTCAATTTACTGAACTATCGCGGCAAAATGGAAAATGATGAAAAATATGTGTTTTATGTAAAATAAAAATTATTTATATTTACGTATGTATTAATAAAAAGAAATTAAAGGAAAAGAATTAAAAAAAAAAGAAAAGCAGGAAATGGAACATGGAAAAGCAATTTCAGTTTCTCTATTATGATTTTAATTGAAACATCATCACCAATTTTAACAATACTATATACAGGGCCGGATTTAAATTTTTGGTGCCCTAGGTTTTTAAAGAAAATGGTGCCCTAGTTTTTCATTTTACTTATATTGATTTTTACTTTGAAGTAAATTAGTTACAATATTTAATGTATACTTTATTGGACGAAATACTGTTTCCTTGACTTTTTAATAGCAAAATCCTTGATAATATTGTTGAAATCGATTTCACGTAGTAGATCCCATTAAATTTTTCAAGCTAGAAGCAAAAGCTAAAATAAAATTCATAATGAAACATATAATTTTACATCAGAATTTCAATGTCTGGTGCCCCCTCCACGCTGATGCCCTAGGCATGTGCCTAGTTTGCCTTACTATAAATCCAGCACAGACTATATATGATATAATTTTTTAACAAGGACTTGAACAATAAAAAAAAAATAAAATCAAGAATTTTTAATACAATTGTTATTATGATGGATATCAAGCTAAACCTGCACGACAGTGAGCGTTGGAATAAGTTGGTAATAGTACTTGTGCTAAAATAGCAGTAGAAAGCGCAAGGACAAGGTTATTGTAGCAATTGCAATGAATGTTAATCGAATGCAAGATATGATGACAACAACAAAAACGTTATACTCAACAGCAATGGCAGCAGCAGCAGTCGAACTAGAAAGCCGTTTTATACTTTTCATTTAAAGCACCACCCCCTACAGCTACTAAGATGATGACACATATGTACATATGCAGATTATCAGCATTCAACAAATATTCCTTCTGAAATTTGTAAACATGATGACTATTTCTTGGATAAGCGACTCGCCAAAATTTAAATTATCTGCAGTTGACGAGTCAACCTGTTGTTTCACCTCAAACGTCAAAATAGCGTGAATGCCAAAAATGTTAATTTTACTGTAAGCGAGTCGCCTAACTAACGTTCGCCAGAAATGTCAAAATCGTTCGAATAAAATTGTGTGTGACAAATATTCGAATGAGTTTTTCAAAAATTCTATTTAACAAAAAAAAAAATATTTATTTTAAATAACGGAACGTAGATAATGTTTTTCCAGTTGAGACATACTGTCTTCAGGCACCCAATGACTCCCGGTATTGCAGATTTTCTATAAAAGAAACTTCTTGGCTTTTGCTTTTCGCCTTCCACTCATGTCAAATTATGTCTCAAAAATGTCCAGAATTTCTTTTAAAACGACTGAGACCGTTGATTGCGCCAAGCCAACTCAAACTTGTTCCCAACTCTTTTTTGGCAGGAAATAAATAAATTTTACAGAAAATCTTTCAAAAACTTTTTCAAAAATCGTGGGTTGGCCTGCACTGTGTGAAATATATCAAATTCAACTTAAGCTAAAATGGTGCTCAGGTGGGCAAGTTTCGGATTTTTGTGGGTCTCTAAAAATCTGAAACAAAAAATATGAACTCCATACAAAAAAGAGACTATCTAATATACATACTTAAATACATACATATGGGCATTTCCACGAAAACAGAAGTTTTTGTCCCGTGCGACACCTTGGTTTTTTGCAATTATCTTGAAAACGAAAAATTGCTCAAATTCAACCTTAGCACCAATTATAAAGCTAATTGGGAGCTATAAGTTAAACCTATTGTCAAAATAAAAATCCGTTTTATTTTGACTTTTTTTTACTTTAAATGTGTTCGACGGTCGAACGGGACCAATGGAAATGCCCATATGTATCTATGATACTTTTTTTCTTTTGTTCCATTTGGGATATTATGGGACATTAATTTGTATGTACATTTGTGGTAATATGTAACGATGTCGTGTAACAATAGCAAATAAACAAAAGAGGCAACAGCGCAAAAAGAATACGACCTTGTCCACCATATGGGGGGTGGTTGTGGAAAAAATACTCATACGGCTAAAATAAAAAAATAAAAATTGAAAAGAAAAATGCACTTTTAATGCCAACAACACAAATATACATACATATGTATATGTACATACCGATACTTTCATAAAAGATGTACTTATATTACATTAGATATATGTTACGAGATACTTCTGTTTCCTTTTTTTTTCTAAATTATATTATTAATCAAGGGTAGGTTTTTCTATTAATGACAAAAATGGTAATGAAAGAAATTTTTGCAAATAAATACGCATACATACACGAACGCTATAATCTTCCTATAAAGAGAAAATTTTTGTAATAAAAAAATTAGTGGAGTTGTGTTTTTATGCCTCCTCAATAACAACAGGTGACGTAATGCCACGCTGTGCTGCTCGTATCAATTTGATGGGGATATCTTAAAACTTAAACAAAATAAGTAGTGTGTTTGGAAGAAAGTGGTAATATCAGCGTGTTCATATAATGAAATAATGAGGAAAACAATGCATAATCGGCAATATAATGCGATTTCTGGCGTACTACATACGCACGTTTATAGATTTTGTTTTTCTGTTCTAAAATTTTCTTTAGCAATTTTTCTTTGCGCATGCCACTAACTTGCCATAATAATTCCATTTCGGTCTGTTGTTTGTATTAATTGGAATTTGTTAAGGTTGTGTTGGTTGGTTGTTGCATTTTTATTTTTTCCCTACCGACGCTATTTGTGCACATAATATCCAGACGGTGAATGCCACCATTAAAGATTAAAGAAATTGAATTATAAGAACAAACGCTGTCAAAATTGAATTCAAGCACAAAAGATGATAGAACACCGGTCAAC
This sequence comes from Tricholauxania praeusta, assembly GCA_949775025.1. Taxonomy (NCBI): domain Eukaryota; kingdom Metazoa; phylum Arthropoda; class Insecta; order Diptera; family Lauxaniidae; genus Tricholauxania; species Tricholauxania praeusta. The sequence goes on along the minus strand of OX459031.1, from coordinate 33,813,360 downwards.
ACGAGCTTTGTATCTGGGTTCTAGTCGTTAAGTTTTAATCTCGTTCACATTATGTACTTATAAAATAAAAATAGTTTCATCAGTGTAAGTTTGCTTTTGTAGGAACCAGAACGACATAAAAGCTCGAAAATCACGGTTTTTCGAGATATTTAATTTTTTTGTTGTGAAATTAATGGGGAGAACTACTCTTTCTCTTTTTTTTTTCAGCGAAATATTCTAAATTGAAATTTATGATACTGGTCTACATACAAATTCACATATGTTTCAATTAGACAGAATAACAGGATAAATCTGTAATAAATTTCATTTACCATAGTCCGAAGAAAATCTATCGATATAATTGAAAATGGCCATTGAAGCGAAATAGTAGTTGTCTTGGACCCCATTAATGATTTCATAAAACAAAATTACCTTTTGATGTAATATAACCTCAAATAACTCAAAAAACCGTGATTTTCGCATATGATTTTAACTCAGCCCGTCAAAAGCCTTCGCTAAATTATTTTCGGGTTTCAGCACCAAAGCACCGGGTTTGTCCAAATTTGGTCGACCTATGTAATTGGAGTGAAAAATATATGTAAAATGTGCAAGTATGGCAGATCGAACTGAATCGAAAAATGTATAAATCGGTCATTCTTTAAACAACTGAACACAATTTTTTTTTTTAAATAACGGAACACTTTGTTTTTGTTTTTCTTTTAAATAACGGACCACTTTGTTTTTTTTTTTTTTAATAAATGCAAATTTATTGAAACGCAATATCTCGAAAACTATAAGGAGTAGATTAAAAAAACTTGTAATCTTTTTTGTTAAAATAAAATAAATAAAAAATTAATAAATTTGTCAAAACATTAATTTTTTTATTTTTAAAACTGTTTCTCAAAATATCGATCTTTTTTTTTATATATGATGTTCTATAATCAATCCTATGAATGTATCTGCTTTCAAATCGAAATTCCGCACACAACTTTAGAAATATGTTTGTATTTTAAATATTCCTTATTTACCGTTTGTCCTAGAAGGAATTCAGAGTGCACCACACCGCGATAATCGACGATAACTATCATCATAGCTTTGATTTTTGATCGATTTTGACACGGTTTCAGCTCGTATTTCAGGCGTCATTCCGAAGGTTGTTGGCTGATTTGCGTTTCGTACTCGTAAACCCTTGTCTCGTCGGGAGGTATTATGCGCTTCAGAAAATTAGGGTCCGTAAAAAAAATATTAGTAAGAATATTTAAAGCGTACTTAAGTGAAATGTGGACTTCTTGTCCCGATTCTCGGAACACTCATGCGTCGATTTTGGATCATCAACTTTTGGATTTAGTCGATGTGTTTGCCGCTCGAACGAGACAAATGAACTACCACATTTCGGCCTTTTTTGAATGCCTCATACCAGTTTATATGCCTATATTTTTTGCACGATCTTCTGCAACATTTTGAGTGACTCGACACACGAAAATTCGGTTTAATGAGTTAAAGCTGTTCTAGAGAGCTCAAACTAAAAGAATATATTGTTCTTTCATTTGTGGGCTTCCATATCTGGAATAGATGAATGGCTTATGCACAAGACTTCATTAAGAACGAGCGCAAATACGGTTACCATATTATCGAATACAGACTTTAACTTAGAGCATTTTCAAGGATTTTAAAACAAAAATGAAGTAGATTTCTTATCCAGAATTGATTTTTTGTTTTTGTTAAAATAAGAAACTTAATTAAGATTTCTATACACTTTAAATGAAACCAAAAAATCAAATTTCAACTTAAGTAATTCAAATAGTTTCCGTATAGGAACAACTGCAGCAGCTAGGTTTTCCCTTCATTTATTTACTTTGTTTATTTATTTTACACATTAAATAATCGTAATTGTTTTCGTTAGGAGTTTATTACCTTCATTTCTGCACTCTTTGTATTTTAAATTGCTCAAGGTATTACTAACTATGACAACAATAGCGATGGTGATGACGACGCATACGTCCGTCCTCTTACTGTGGATGAGAGCCACGTTGTCGTCATCATTGTCGTTGCCCTGGTGTCAACCTACATTTAAATTAGTCAACCAAGCCAAACCCACATGGAAAATAATGAACTTTCTGCTGCTGCTGCATCAAAAGACGAAATTTAAAGCAGAGGCCAAAAGGTTCTTGTAGCATCCATATAGCGAATTCCAGTCTGTCTGTCAGTCAGGCACCCAGCCAGCCATCCCAAGTCTGCCTACGTGTTTGTTGTAATCGGAAACAAGTTAAAAATTGCTTTTGGCATAAAATGTGTTAAGCGTAACTGCCTGGTTATCCTGCCTCACTGCTGGCTGCAGCAACTTCATCCTTTTATCTATTTTAAGCTGTCAACGTGGTTGACATGGTTATGTTCATGTTCTGAATATTTTGTTGCTATTTTTTGACTACGACGAGTATCCTTTTTCGTGTAATGCCTTCTTTTTGGAGTAAAAATTGCTGCCAATTTGTTGTGAACTTAAGCGCAAACTTTGCTTGTCTCTTTGTGCATCATAAGTTGTCGATAGGGGTGGAAATGATGTGAACATCAAAGGAAACAAATTTGATGCTACAATTTAAAGGTTCACATATTTTTATAGAACATATTTAGTCCCAAAACAATTTAAAAATGTTAAATTCAACTAGTTTTGATGTGTCTCTTGTTAGATTATTTAAGTGTTTCTTTTTTTTATACATTCAGAGCAACACATTTTTGCCCATATTTTAGACAAAGTTTTTGTTTAACCCTTAATTTATAATTTAAGTACACTCCCAACTTACATTCTTGTTACGTTTTGTTGTCTACTGATTTTTCTTTTTTTTTTGTATTTCTTGTCAAAACAATGTTTTCCATTTCATTGGTTTTATTTTACTATTAAAAGTTCCCTTGTATACGTATTTTTGTACATCCATTGTATTATAAATAGATAAATTTTTAACCGCACCTAAAATCTCACAATATACTTTATATGTATATTTAACTTACTTTTTTTTTTTGATAATATATGAATTCATCGTATAGATAAGAAATTATTTTTAATTATTAGATGAATTTACAATAATTAATGCTTTATGTCAACAGTTGCTGATTGATCCCTTGTTTAGGAACATCCGAGACTTAAAACTTATGAAAGATTAAAATGCTGCAGCTCAGGAATTTCATTGAAATAATTCACTTTAAAATTTAATGGCGTGTAAGTCCTAAGAAAAAAAATTTATATTTTTTTCAACATTGAAGTAAAGTTTACTCCAGGCATATTTCACGGTAATTTTACTAAAAAAAATGGTAATTTTTAGAAATAGTCGAAATGTACTGAAATTGAGCTGAATATACTGAAAATAGGACGAATGTACTAAATACTTGTTAAACGTATTGACGACGATTTTTCATTATGCAAATGTATTGAAAAAAGTACAAATGTACTGAAAAAAGAACAAATCTGTGACAGCAAGGAATAACAGCTAAACTTGATATGTGATGACAAGGCGAAAGAGTATAAGTTACTTGCTTATACACAGATGCTTTGCTATCATAGATGGACTTTAGCTGTTATTCCTTGTGAACACAGAAATGTACCGAAAACGCCATCACCGATCGATCACTACGTTTTCAGAAATTTTACTTAAAAACTATTGGGTCGCTTCAGAAAGCCTTGTTCCCTATGTAAGATAAAGTACTTTTCCAGTATGACTACAGCGATTCGTATATCTATACAGTTTTTTTTAACCACTACTTTGTGTCGTCAAGTTGGCTGTCTTTTCGGTCGACAAACGACCATATTCAGCTGTGCTTATTAATTTTCTTCTAAAATTTTCACTGTCGATTTGCCTAGGTCACATCTCCTGCCTGCTGTTGCTCTATATATTACGCGTCCTTATACTCGTATTTCTGTTCTCTACAGTTATGTTCAGGAGGTCTTGTTGCTCCTTTACGAATGTATTTCAAAGTAAGATTTTGCTACTCGAGTTTTTTTCCCAATTTTATTTAATCTTGTTGTTACTACACTACAATGATGGGGATGAAAATACCCTCCCCTTTCTTATCCTCCCATTTTATTGATTCCGGTTAACATCAAACTCCCATCACATTTCGTACAACTCGCTAATTTTGTCGCTCCATTCGTTTTATGCTATGCGTTCGTTTTGTTTTCTGCTTCCATATATCGCAGTTTGAAATCAAGTAGGTACTTATATCATTGTTCCTCAGTGTTATCGTCGTTGTTGCTGTCGTCGTCATCGTCATCGTCGTAGTCATCGACATCGACATCATTCGGCCCTTGGGTTACTGCAGCTCTTTGCAGTCTTCATTTTCATCTGTATTCAGTTTAGATTCAAGAGTCGTCAACGTCGTTTGTTAGTTACTCTTCTACGGCGGTGTCGGTGTATTTAGGATTAATTTTTATTAAATATTTTGTTGTGCTTAACACGCGCCATACATTTTTTATTCAAGAAAATAGAGAAGAATAGAACGGTGCTCTTCTCTTCACATTCAACACTGCTCTTTTTCGTGCAACTGATGCCATTTACACATCTTTCATCGTAAAAAGAAAAGAAAAAATATCAAGAGCACCAGTTAAAAATTCATAAAAAGATATAAAGAAAAAAAGATAAAAAAGAACATTGTAAAATGAGTAGTGCAAGGTTTTTTATAAAGTACTGAAGTGTTTTATAGAGTAGTGTTTGCAAAAAGTTTTTTTAATTAAAAAATTTTTATGAAAAAGTTACATCAAGTGCAACAGGAAAGCTGCTAGAAATAAAAACTGAGAGGTGTGAAATTTAAAGCCAAATTTTGCTCTCAATTAGGGTTTTAGTTTTGCATTGCCCTGTGGTAAGTTGATACTGTGGTTTTTAAGGAGACTATTTTTTTTTTCATAAATTATCTGTTAAAAATTAGATAAATCTTGTTTTTGTTTTTGATGTTTTTTCGATTTTAATGATCTTTTAGTCAAATGTCATATCCGTTACAAGTTTGTCACATTGTAGTTTTGACTAGAATTTAGCTTCCAGGACGTCTAATCTTGTTATTAGATTCTTGCAGAATTAGATGAGACAAATAGTAAATACATATCAAATACATTGTTTGATATCTGACTTAGCTCTTGAGATACACACTGTGTAACTTAATATCCTGCAAGGATTTTTTAAAGCCTTACCGTTGTAAATAAAATGAGATATGAAAAAATTAATTTAATAATTCTTGCAGAAAAATTAGTCAACAAAATGGAATAAATTTATTAGCTGAAAATATAAAATAAATATATAAAAAACAAAAATATCCTTTGTTTAGCATAATGAAATATGCGTTTTCTATTTTAAATGATTCATGTAGCAATCAATTTTGTAGCTATCCATAACCTTCTGGTTCTTTATCTCCTCACGGAGAGGCCCTAACAAAACTCTTCCAACGTGCACAATTTATAGCGCGTGCTTTCAATTTTCTGCAACATTTTCCTGATTTACGTATTTCTTGCTATAAGCATCGTTTCCACAATGATTTAGGACGACCACGTTTTCTACTACCGTGAGGATTCCACTCTAGTGCTTGCCGACAGACCTCAGTTGGTGGTTTCCGCAATGTGTGCCGAATTCTATTTTCGCCGTTTTATTTGAATGGAAATCGGATCTTGACTGCATCGGGTGAACAAATCGACATTTGAGATGGAGCTAGGCCACCAACATTTTCAGGATTTGGCGTAGACAATTGTTGGTGAACACTTGTAAATTATGTAGCATGGCGGAAAATCCATAACCAATCCGAAGAAAAGATTTTCATTATCGGTCTAAAATCAGTTGTTTTTTTTTGAGCTTGTTTAATTACTTAAGAGTCTTATAATTCATATATTATTGCAAACATTTAATTGAACTGAAATTGAGTGTCTGTGGAAAAATATTTCTACAAACTATATTTTTCGCAACGTTAGAAAAAAAAATCCATTGCCATGATTATTACATCTATTTGGGTGGAGGCTTGCAATAAACTAATTCTTAAAATAAAAGAAACTACTTACAACAATATTCAATGCGATAGCAAATTGTTGTATCGTACAGGGAAAAGCGCGTTCATGCGTCTAAATAGTTGTACTACTGAGTGCCACCTTTAGACTGTGCCGTTTTACTTCGTCGATGAAGTTTTCCCGCAGACAGTCATCCTTCAGTTTGCATGCGACTAAATAGTTGTGCGACTGAGTGCCATCTTTAGACTGTGCCTTTTTACTTCGTCGATGAAGTTTTTCCGCAGACAGTCATTCTTGTGTTTATATAGTATATGGGGCGAGTTTTATGTATGTATGCATACCATCTTGAACCGAAGAAAAATCACAGGGAGGTGGTAACTAGAGCTGATGTCGGCGCTTCGCCTGATTCGCATCAAAAAGTGTATTTTTCCAGAATCTTTTTTTTTTTTATACAGAAACGGTTTTCTTTCTGTCCGGTGATAAGTATTAGTAACTTTTATTATATTTTTAGAAATACGAAAACAAAAAATAAATAAAATCAATAAATAAATTAAATAAAACGGAAAATAAAGTTAAAAAAATGGATACCATAGGTATAATTTTACTCACCATTCCGTCGCCATATAAATTTTTCAATAATCAATGAATATGACGCGCATTGTTGCTCTACTTTTTTTTAACTTTTGCGTAATAAGGAGGCCCAGCTCCCATAAATTCTCTACACTTGTACTTCTTACTTATGCAGACATTGTTTGGCCAAAAAGTTTTTTTATAACGCTCTTGGGATTTTCGTTCTGCGGCGTTTTAATTTTTTTACCATTGGCATTTTATTGCTTTTTTAGGGGTTTGTTTTTAGCTTTCTTAAACGTAATTGAAATATGCAAATTAATTTCTAAGTACTTAAAATTTAGCATTGTATACTTTAGTAGAGTAATGGGAAATTGATTGGCTTGAATTGTTTGCTAAAAATAGCTAACATTTAATTTTTCTTGTAACGGGTGATTTTATAAGCGTTTGGTTTTTGAAAATTAAAAAAAAAAGAACAGAAAATTTGCAATAGTGAATGAAATATTTATTTGGAGCGATACATCAATTCCTGCCATTTGCTTTTTAAAAATTATTTCAAGTAAATGTTGCCCGCGGCTACGCCTGAGGTGATACATCCGTAAGCTTCAATTTTGGCATACTTTTTCCAGCATTTCGGCCGGTATCTTACCAATGGCAGCTGTAATGTTGTCTTCCAGGGCTGCAATTGTGGCTGGCTTGTCCCTGTACACGAGAGATTTCACATAGCCCCACAAAAAATAGTAAAGTGGGGTCAAATCGCATGATCTTGGCGGCCAATGGACTGCTCCAAAACGTGAGATTAATTGCTCACCAAACTCGCCTCTCAATAGGTCCATGGTATCGCATACCGTGTAGCAAATGGCACTGTCTTGCTGAAACCACAAGTCGGTAATCGCACGGTACCTTGCTTCATTGACTTAGCTTCGTCGCTGAAGAAAATTTTTCAATAAAAATTTCCGAAACACATTTCTCACATAGCACGAATTTTGATAATAAAATTCAATGATTTACAAGCCTTGTTCGTTTGTTAGTCTATTGATGGTGAAATGGCAAACCTCACTGAGTATTTTTGGCGTTGACACATGTTACGAATCACGCGTGAGGTGTCAAAAAATTTACACTTAAAAAACAAATAGCAAAAAAATCACCCGTTATTAAGGTTAATGCAATACTTTTGTTAGCAAAAACAAATGTTAAAATAAAAGTAATGTTTTAATTTATTTGCGAAAAAAATTTTATTTTTATTTAAATTAAATTGCAGCAACTAATATTTTATTCTTTTTTTTTAATATAAACGTATTTACCTCTCGTGCACTTTTAATTTCTCAGTAAAATGATGAACAGTTTTTTATTATCAATTGATATAGAATCATTCTTTTAAGCATTTCAAAGTCGTCACGTTTTTTGTTTGTTCTCGTCGTCGTCGTTGTTATTCGTCAGCTTGACTAAATTAAATTTGCGTCATTTAGCAAATATTTATACAATAATATTGGCTTTAAGCAAACACAATTTATTTTCGTTTTGCTGCGTAAATATTGTACTGCCTAAATTGAAAAAAAAAATGTAAGCTTTATTTTTTTTTTTGTTTTAAAATACGATTAAAACTTAACACTTCTTTTCCGCATTCAATTAAGTGTTTGATTTCCAATATGACTTTATTTTATCTAATCTGTTTTATTTTTTTTTATATTTTGTAACTTGCTTATAATTTGTACCTATTTATTTTTTATTGAGTTAAAGAAATGTATTTGTTATTCCAGTTAGAGCGTTTTGTAGTGTGTTCAACTTAAATTGTTTTTTGTTTCTTCACTTAATTTAGTATTTTTTTGTTTTTCATCAGAGGCGGCGGCAGCATTGTTTTTTGCCCCACGCAATTTGTATGTTCTGTATCTTTACGTTGCATTCGTATGTGGAGTGCAAAATGTGTATGTGTTTTTTTTTTTTTGTTTGCTCAATTTATTTTATGCCATACGTAGGCGTTGATTTAATTTTTGTTTTTAAATTTTTCTATCGTTATCCTCCTATTCATTAACATATATTCCTATTTTTGGTTTTAAAATTTTATTTTTATCTATTTTACGGTCCCATTGCTACAAAAATTTATAAAATTTTTCTTTTTTTTATCAATCGAATGAATACTGAAAATTTTATTATTTATTATTTAGGTGGGATAAAATTAAAAAGTCGGTCACCGACATCGTATTAATTGACTCAAAATCTAAAATTCTCAGTCTGGTTCTAATAAATAAAAGAAAAAAAACCAATCTAATTATACTTTCTTATACATTTGAGGTACAAATTTTGAAAATAAATTGAAGGAGTCGTCCAATCTTGATAAAATTTTGTATCCAAGGCAACATGAGGCTACTGATCTTAAATACATATTTAATTAGACTTTGATTTGGTTTAATATTTTTTTGAGAAAATCGCTTTCAAAGTTAGAAAATACGGTTGTCCTTAATTAAAAGGTTGCTATGTTGATTACATTGCCTTTTTTCTAAATAAAAGAAGTCTGCTGAAATTGAAGTGAGGTTTTACCAAAAGTTTTTACTTTTCAAAAAAATCACTTCAGAAATTGACGTTTTTTCAAGTCTTCAAGTTGTTGGTAATTTATTTTTTTAAAGTTGGAATGTTCACCAAAATTCTATTTTTCAGCATTTTTTAAGAACTCAAAAACCAAACATAGTTCTTGTTTAATAAAATATATTTTATTTAAATTTTTTGTTGAAAATTATTTTTTGTAAATGCATTCCCTCAGCTTTAAATAACTTCTGACACAACTTTTGAAATTCTTGAAAAAACGCAACTGCTTGTTCAGCTTTGTACTTGTGATTTGATTTTTTTTTTTTCGAACAGCGATAGGTACTGTGCAGGCTGTTGGTAATTTTTAAAGAATTGAAGCTTTAATTTTTGTGTTAACTTGTTGATGATTTTTCTAACTTCTTACAAAGACACACAGCAATTTTTTAAAAAATTACGTCTGTTAATATAAATCAGCGAATAAGTATTTCATTAAAATAAATTAAATTTCTTTATTAATAAAATCCCAAAGTAGCAAAAAGTAAAATTAAAAGAAAAACATCAACTTTAAGCACAGAATGCGTCAACATCACTCAGTAATAAAAAAATCAATTAAAATTAATATTAATAAAAGGTTAAAATAAATGCAAATTAAAAACGAAACGAAGTTTTTTTATGCTAAAAAGTCAAAAAAATTATGCAACAAAACATTACAACGAAAATTAACGAAAGAAATTAAAATTTAAATGATGCTAAATGAATAACAAGAAAAAAACGAGATAGACAAATTTTAATTAAAAATTGATTAACCAACCTTCTCACATGGTCGAGTAAATTTCTTGGATAATTACAAAGGAGAAAATGTGCAAAATTGCGGAAAATCAAATTGTAAATTATATACTTTTTGTCCAAATCAGCGGATTTATTTAAAAACTTATAAAATTTTTCTCCTTGCTACGCTAAAACTTTCGTTACTTCAGCTTTGTAAACTTAAATCTTATTCAAAACGAAAGTTCCAAATAAAATTCACTGTAATGTAACAATGTTTTCTTGTTTTATTTGCTTAAGTTATTATTATCGTATTGTTATGACTAGGTTGCTTTAAGATTTCAAACACCATAAATGAAGATACCAACATAACTGCAAATGTAAATATGTATATTTTGATATCAAACACACAAAAATATCCTTTGATCAGTCAGGTATTAAATAATTTGGTACAACAAGAAAAAGTAATAAATATACCACAACTTTGAACACCCTTTATAAGTTGATTATAGTAGAAATATTTAACATCTTCATAGGTATTTTGTATGTCATACTTCACAATTTTTTGCTTTTTTTTTGTGCTTTTCACCTCCAACATTTTTGAACTATTAGTCATCTTATTGTGGTAACGTTAAAATCAATCCATTCACAAATTTTATTACGAATCTGAACAAAAGCGCTGTGTATACGAGCTAAGTCAAGAGACTGGTTAGAGTTATTTAAGTTGGTATGTGCGTACAGTTTGTTGAATAGAATTTTAATCACTAAATGTTATCCATCGTAATAAAGTACATAATTCATGAGAAAATACAAAAAGGCGTGGTTGTAAAACATTGCATAAATGAATAGTCAGTCTTAATACTTATTTTAAAATATCCCATTAAAGCTTATTTACTTTTCAGCTATCTAAGTATATTTTTCTATAGAAATTCAAAAATTATTCAAAAAAAAAAAAAAAAAAATGCAAAAATTGAAACAATTAGTTATTTCAGTAAATGAGGAGTGGTTATTGAAAGGGGTTTATTTCCATGATAAACAAAATTTCAGTAATGAGAAAAAACCTTTAACGGGGGCGATACCTTTATAATTCTCAAGAAATAGAATTTATTTTTTTTACATAATTCGAATGTATAATATGTAAGAAGGACAAAGCGAAACATTGAATATACATATATGGAGTTATTGTCAAGAAAGTCAGGGTTCGCTTACCGTCGTCTCATGTCGTATTGAAACTTCAAACGCGACTATCTCGAAACTGTATTTGCAAAAACTGCTCGTGCTGTAGCTCGAAAAGATATTGACCGATTAGACTAAAATATCAAGAGGTTTCTTGCAATAGTATTATCGAAAGAATATACCTAAAAGTTGAAAGATATCGCGGAGATAAATAATTTTTTTTATTTAAAAATCTGGTCTTTTGATTAAACAGCCAATATAAATTTTAATTTTAAAGTTTTTTTATAATTTTAGGTAAATAGAAAAAATTTTATAGCTGCAGCAGTTTTCGATGCTTCTGAAAAAAAAAAAAAAAAAAAATTATGTTTTCTTACACTTTAAGACTGGAATAATTAGGTGTTAAAATTTAAAAATGATCCAATTATTTTATCAATTTGAAAAAATTAATGAAAAATGGCTGATTTTACCCTTTCTAAAGGAACCGCCCCTCTTAATAACTGTTCACAGTAACTTTTTTTTTAATATCTCTATCGTTATAGTGTGTTGATCTAATTTTCTAATCCGCTTAAAGCTTTTATTCTAACATATTTGTTGTATTCATTGAAAAAAAAAAAAAAAACATTTGTAAATGTGCCCTTTTGGTGTAAAATTGTATTACTATACCACAGATTATAATCTTAAGACACCACAGTCAAATTCCTTACAATCGTAATCATCGCTAGGCGACTTCTCTTTCTATATTTTGAGCAGCAATTACACTCTTGTACCACGAAAGCTCTCTTAAATTCCTCCAGTCAATCACCAAACTTTTTTTTTTAGGTTGGCCGAGGCATGTGACGCATGCGCGATTTTTATTTATGTATATAGCCTGGGGCATATAAACAATAATAAAGGTTTCTTCAGTGACTATAGGAAATACGTCTTTTTGTACAAAGAAAAATTAAATGGAAATGTGTCGTTTTGTATGAAATTGTGATTTTTAATTGCGAGTTTCCCTTGGAAATATGTCTTCTTTGTAATAGATTTTTAACAAGAGCATAAATTTTAGCATGATAACGGCGAAAGCATTCTTAGGTTTGTTCAATGTTATACATAAGTGGAAATAAGCGCTTTTGAAAAATCACTCCTCAAATGTTTTTTGGTATTTCTTCATATTATGTATTTCTGATTTGTCCCATTTGCAATCTTTATGAATTTTGTTCGTAAAGCTTAAAAAATATAAAACAATCACATTGGTTACCAGTCAATTATTCAAGCAAAATTTTATTTAATAAACAACTGCCTTCCAGCTAATTTTTTTTAAAACCAGTTAACATAAAGACGTGCATGCGGTCACATGTAAACACGATTCGTACTGCATTTTGAATTAGACGATGGGTTAAAACATGTAACTTCAACGCTTCAGAGACGTTAACATAAATTTAAAGTCTAAATGTGGTGGGACAGTGGTAAAATATAGGTTAAAGCTATTTAACATTGTTAGCTTGGTTGTTTACTCAAAAAGACATTTAAAGCTTTCAAATTCTGCTACTATTATTATTAACCTCTATAGCGTAAGACCTGACTTAGACAAGTTATTGGATTAGTCATATTAATGCATACCCATTAAAAAAAGTTAATGGTGACAGACACGTCGTTCAGATTATGTTTCTAGAATGTATAATTTCACAATTATGTCGCTAAACTTTTACTTAGTGCGTTTCCTTATCTGTAGCAGTCAGTATAATCTATTGGTTGACCCTTGCCTATACTATTTTAAATTAAAAACTTCAAAAAAAATAAACTTATTAGCAAACCAACGCTAACAAAGTTAGAATTACTGGTTTTCTCTCTCATTTTGTCTAAGTGTTTTATTTTTGTTTTAGCTCGTAGCTAATCACATGATACTCAATCTGTATATTTCCAATAAAAACAAATACTTGATAGAAAAAAGTTGTATTTTTATTTTATTGCGGTTTATCTAGACCAACTAATATTTAGTTAAGACCTACTTTTTGTGAACTAGCCGCCAGAATACAATCAGTTGATAAATTGTTATACAGAAATAAAGTGGCAAAAAAAATAAGGATTTTAGTGTAAAAAGCAAAACAGAAAATAAACTTGTAAATTATATAAATCATATTGTCTTTTATTTTGATGTTTGCATTGATGCATTAAAGGTGAAAACAGAAAAACACGTATTTAATCAATTGCGTATGTGACTCCTTCCCCCATAGATATTTACTATAATAATACTCATTTAAACTGAAAATTTTGTGAAACTATTTTATTGTTCCTTGTTTAAAAAATATATATAAGTAAGTACATGCCTATACTAATTGTACTTTTTATCTTTTTTCTTTGCAGAAGGTCACTTGCGAGCGACGCATTCAGTTGTAGATTCCTCACGTTTTTAATCTCTCTCTTTCTTGGTAGACCACAAGTACACCACACGAAGAACACATCCTCTTCACATTTTCGTTAAAAAACCTAAAACAAAAAACACATCAAAATGTCTACAGTCGATAAAGAAGAATTGGTCCAAAAGGCAAAACTTGCCGAACAATCGGAAAGGTATGCAAGTTGAACCTCTCTCTTTAATCTTTTTTGTTAAGCTCAAAAATGTATGTGTTTCTTATCTTACAGATACGATGATATGGCTCAGGCTATGAAATCAGTCACAGAAACAGGAGTAGAGTTATCAAATGAGGAAAGAAATTTACTCTCCGTTGCATATAAAAATGTTGTTGGTGCCCGCAGGTACATACATTTAATCAAATTTGTGTAACTTATTACATAGGCACAGAAAAAATGACTTTTGATCAAATTCAGAGATCGAACATCAGAAGAATTTTTGTGCGCCTAACACGTACCCATTGTTTGTTTTTATCATCACGCAAGATATCTCTATTTTAAAGTAAAACAAAAACTGTGCTTCAAAAGTGCATGTATGACTTTGTTAATTTTTAAATGCTGTGCTTTCTTTGCGAGATATTGGTAATTGAAAAGAAAATAAAATTTATTCAACGTCATAAATAGTAATCTATTACGCTTGTGTGGATTGAAAACATTTTAAAATTCTTAAATTTCCGTAACCGTTGGAAAGGCAAGGCTAAAAAGTAAAACTTACAGCAGATAGATTCGTATTGAGCACAATAAATCTTTAGAACTTATATGGTCACCTTTGGCTTAAAAATTCGTGTCTTCGTGTTATTAATCTCTATTTTCGCCGTTTTTTTTGTGGTGTAGATCATCATGGAGAGTTATTTCATCAATTGAACAAAAAACTGAAGCCTCCGCCAGAAAACAACAGCTCGCCCGCGAGTACAGAGAGCGTGTTGAAAAGGAACTTAGGGAAATTTGTTACGAAGTTTTGGTAAGTAAATATTGAATAAAATTCTTATAACTAGGCTCTAAGCTTTACAATTTTCCAAATTGTATTTTAAAATATTAATTAAAACGAAACTTAATTATTCTTTTGCTTTTATTCAAAAAAGCGATGAGCACGACCGACAGTAACTTTAAGGCTAGCACTATGTGAACGGGAATGTACTTCCTTTGAGTTTTGCCCCCTTTGTTAGAAATATTTAATTTTTCTATTTTGGCATATCAGGTTTGTTGTGCGCTCTTATTGTAATGTGCAAAAAAGTCTTGTTGAAATATTGATTATGACAGAGCGTGGAAATCATTCCTCAAAACGTATCGTGGCGTGAAATTCCGCCACGGACACTAATAAAAAATAAATTAAAAAAACTCGTGAAAAATTAATTAAAATAATTTTTCAACTAATGATTTCTAAAATTCGAAACGTGTAGAGTAATTTTAGCAGTTTAGTTTTCTACAAGCCGTTGCAATCCGATAGTACACGATGCGAGCGGACAATCAAGCCTTAAAGTAGCGTAGCGGACTTTGCTATAAATACTCTTCACGTAATATAGTGTAGACAACGGTGCTGACAATTTATTTCTCATAGAATTTAAATTGTGTAGAATAAGTTTTGTCTGAAAACAATACTATTTTCTTTCTTTTTGCATATTTTTTAAACAACGAGAAAGTTCCGATGTATTCTTTTAATTAAAATTCAGATGAAATTATGTTGTAAGCAGTTTTAATGCTATCTATGTACTATGTAGAGTTATAGTCATATTTAGTGATAGTTTAATGCAGTCAGTAAAAGGATTAATACAAAAATAAAATACTGGGTGTTTTTTTTAGAGGTTTGTTTTTCGAATAGAGATAAAACTGGCATTTTATGGTCAAATCTGGCAACTCTAATGTCATTTATGTTCAGTTTGGTTTGCCATTTCATCATGAACAGGTTGACAAAAGAACAACGCTTGCAAATCGTGCAAATTTATTTCGAAGATAATGGTTCAGTTCGCGAAGTTTACCGCAAGCTCCGTCCATTTTATGGTCGACGTAATCGTCCATCAGAGCAATTAATTCTCTATATATACTCTATGTGATAATACGCATCCGCAGAGACGTCGAACAGTGCGCACCGAAGAAACAATTGCCGCTGTAGAGCAAAATGTTGAAGAGGACCCGAATGAATCGATTCGCCACCGTGCACAACAATTGGAGCTTTGTCCATCAACTTTATGGAAGATTTTGCGCAAAGATCTTGGCTTGCGACCTTACAAGATCCAGCTTGTGCAAGAATTAAAGCCGCGAGACCATGCAATGCGTCGTGATTTTGGTGTATGGGCCGAAAATGAGATTGATCTCGATGCTGATTTTCATCGCAAAATTTTGTTCAGTGATGAGGCTCATTTTTGGTTGAATGGCTACGTCAACAAGCAAAATTGCCGCATTTGGAGTGAAGAGAATCCACATGAGAGCCTTGAGACGCCATTACATCCACAAAAACTGACTGTTTGGTGTGCTCTATGGGCTGGTGGAGTCATTGGGCCATACTTCTTCCGAAATAATGCTGGAGAGTCAGTTACCGTTAATGGAGACCGGTATAGAGCCATGATAACCGACTATTTTGTTCCCGAATTGGATGGCATGAATGTGGATGAGTTGTGGTTCCAACAAGACGGCGCCACATGCCACACAGTGCACGTCACAATCAATTTATTGAAGGAAACATTCGATTGTCAATTGGCCACCAAGATCGTGTGATTTGACACCATTGGATTATTTTCTTTGGGGATATGTGAAGTCGCTCGTCTACGCCAACAAACCAGAAACGTTAGGGGACTTGGAAGCCAACATTCGTGGCGTTATTGCCGACATACGGCCCCATATGCTCGAAAAAGTGGTTCAAAATTGGACTTGTAGAATTGGCTTTATTCGAGCCAGCCGCGGCGGCCACATGCCCGAAATCATATTTAAACATTAATGGCATAAAATTATCCTTCCAATAAAGCCAAATTGATGGACATTAAAACGATTTTCTTGTGTTTTATTTCAATTCGAAGCTCTATACCTCTAAAAAAAACACCCTGTAGTATGCGTAGTTTCGATGCGGCATTGAAGGGAATACTGTTGTTTTTATAAAATCTTGTGTTTCTTAATTAGGATGCTTGATTTTAATAAGCTTAAGTTTTTTCCGGTACTTTTTTTGCTGAAATTTGTAAACGATAAAATTTCAGAGAGTAACTAAAATACTTTTCTTTGTACAAGAAAATATATGCGGAAACGAAAAAAGTTAAATTATTACTTTAGCAGGTGTTTTTTTTTAATGAAGCAAAGAAACAGTCTGAAGGGTTACTTTCACTTTTATTTAATTTTTTTCATTTAATTCACTAAAACTTTTGCAATTTGTAAACATTTTTTGCAATCGGCTTAAAAATAATTTTTTTCAATTGCAATTCGCCATTTTTCCCTCGAGCCGATTTTTCTGATATCTAAAAATTCAATTTTTCCTAGAATGAACGAAAAACTTTTTTGTATATCTAAAAAATGCTTTATTGAATTAATATTGATTAGAATCGATTCTTTTCATTTGTGTATAAATCGGTTTTGCAAATTATGAAATATATTGAAGCATTTTGTGTGCAACGGTACATCGCATTTGGTGTATTGTCATTATGCATACTTACAGCAACGACGTGTCTTAGCGATCTTCGAGATTCCCAGTTCTATTTTATCATTACGGATATTGTTCAAGGCGATGGTTTTGGCCAAATTGGGTGCATTCACAATTTGGTTTGAGTTTCTTCTGATCCGCGTAGAAATCATTCACTGATATACACACGAAAGTCTAGATGGTTCACCAAGTGCAATAGTTCCAAGCAACTTCGTTTGGGTTGGCTTATCGACTTGGCAGTGTCCTTATTTTGGTCAACGCGGAATGGAACTTCCACGCGAACAAGTCGTGCTAAAGTTGGTGGCCAAATGAGCCCTTTATTTTAAAAGTGTGAAAGTCCCTCTTTGTTGAAAAGAAAACATTAGATAAATTTTATACAGCTCACTTTAAGTTACCAAAAATTCAAAAAAAAAGAATTTAGCCCTAAATACACAATACAAGAGAATTACACTTAAATAGCTCCTCATATTTTCAAATTTCTAAGGAAAAATTACCCAAAATCCTGCGGTGTCCAAGTGATTCCGACCGGTTTTAGTTTAGTTTCATCATTCTATGTTTTCTTCAATGAGTGATTAAAATTTGTATTCAAAACGTTCGCATAATATTTTCACTCATAAAATATGACATCATGACTAAACCCGTCATAAACCCGTTTATAAAATAGCACCGAAAGGTGTTTCCCATTTCAATCACTTGTATGACTTGAAACAACTTAAATATAAATTAAATTAAATTATAAATAAATTAAATATAATTAAATTATAACTTGTTTATGGCTAAACTTAAAAATAAATAAATTTTCTACTTGATGGGTGGTGTTGCTTCAATAAATATATATACGACGAAGTTCATGCAATTTCGTAATAGTGTAAATTTAAATTTTCCTTTGTAAATATCCTATTTAGCATACCAACATACAAGATTTGTCGCGTATTCACTGAGTGCGTATTCACTGAGTGCGTGTGAGCAAAACTATTCTATTGTCGATAATTTGCCAATAGATTTTAACTGGCTCTTCCTTTTGCAAGGTACACATATACTGTATTCGTTAGCCTACATATAAAATTAAACCATGCAAGTTGAGTTTCAAACGCATCAATCAACCAGCCTTGTAAAGCTTAAAAGAAAACTTTGTTTTTTTTTTTTTTGCATAGCACGTCGATGTTAAAATATTAATTGAAATTTTGTTTTTAACACTCAATATATAGTGATTAAAAAGCTTTTGGCTCAATTTCAAATACGTTTTTTCAGTTTTTATTACTTATCTCCATATTTTGATTATAAACCTATAGTATTTTTTTTATTCATCACATTACACTCCTAATGCGTGATAGTGGGTAGGGGTGGACCAATTGTAAAAAATACGGTTTAATGCTGCTTTTTTTTTAAAATGATTAAAAACTACTTAATATAAGTTACTGATTTCATCTGAATGAATTCCACAAATCATTTGTAAAATGTAGAATTTGTCAGAAAAGGCAGTAGTAAAGCTAAAGCAGAATTGCGGAAGCTGGAAGCTATTGCTGCGACTGCTGCAAAATCGATAGCAATAGTAATAGTAAAAAGAATAATTTTGGTAGTTAATGATGTGCTGTGACCGTAACTATCGTAAAATGGAAATTAATAGCTAAAACAGAAAGCACATTTTTAGTAGCCAAAGCATTTGCTTTCGATTTTCAGGCAATCCTACTACTTGGCTACTGAAAATATGCTTTTGCTATTACTGTCGTTTTTTAGTACTTAGTTGCAGCAAAGCAACAGCGAAAGCAAATGAAACATTACAGTTTTGTTCTTAAACCCTGGTCTAATATATGTACCTGTACATAATTTGAATTGATTTGATTCTTTGCACTGGCACGTCTTAATTTGGATCAGTTTAGCTCAACCTAGAAAATCAACTAACCAACCAGCCTTCTTTCGTTTTGTGTAATTTTCAATTAATTTGACATTGATAAATTTGTAACTTTTTTTTGTAAATTTGTCAACGCTTTTAGTTTTCTATTTCCAACTTGTATGTGTATGTGATAGCTACAGCAGCTTCTATACACAAATTTCATACACATGCATACTTAGAAGATTTGTTTTCTGATTTTCCAATGAAGGAAACACGCAAGCAATGAACCATTAAGCAACAACCACACACATTCTTGTGATTTTTTTTACCACAATGTAGCATCCCCTTCCCTCTGGTTTTCTTTGGCGCTGCTTTGTACTACTATCATAGAAAGTATTAAAAATAGATTGTTTTATTGATTGAATTTCAATTTTTCTCCTTCTATTAAAAGGAATGAATAAAAAAATTAACTGCTACTGTTGCTGCATTTGTTGTAAGTGCAAGAGGTAGTGAAGTGGAGCAAACAGGGTTGGGTCGCGGCTTACTTTAGTATTCATAGATATGTTCTGTGTACTAGGCGGCACTGACTTGAGCTTTATGCTAGGGGCTGTTGTTTTCAATTACATTGACTCGACTGTGGCTGCTGCGCGACAGCATTGTTTATATTTTTTGCGTCATCGTTGTAATCTTATTATTTAATTTATTTAATCGCTCTGACATTCTTTTGATGGAAGAATAAGTTTCAATAGCGAAACTTTAAGGCCACATCACATAAAGGCTACAATATGCCAATGCTATTATATGTTGTTTTCTACAAGGTATATTGCACGTACAATTGATGTCCTTGATTAGAATAAAGAAATTTAAATTAATAATGACATTGTAATGTTATTGTTTACTTTGAAATATTACAAGTCAAGTCTTGCCTGCAGTGCTTTAGTTTATAAGCCCGTGTTGGTTCAACTAGTGTTTCGTTAGCCGTGTTTTATTTGCTTTGGTTAAACCTAAAAGTGAATAATGCCTAGTTTTCATGCTATATTTCTTGATGTTTTCCTATCCCATATCAGTGAGGATATAACATGCTATAAAAATAGCAAATGTATGACTATTCACTCTCGCGTTTGTCAAGTGCATTAGACGCAGCTTTAGGTTCTGCTCGCATGCTTTTTCATTCTTACAAAAATTTGATTTGATATCCCTGATATGGGATCAAGAAAGCTAACATGAAAACGCCACTTAAAACTCATAAGTTTAACAGTATGACAGTGTTTGACAGTACTTCTGTTTAAAATCAGAGCCGGCTTTATGGCCGTGTAGTTGAACGGCGCCTAGCGCGGTAAGGGGCCTCACGCGTCAGTACATATTTTTTTTTTTGTTTCGAATAATTGCTGACAAACGCTTTTGAACTGCCTCGTAGACGCTAATACCAAAGTTTTTTTCTCTCTCTTTTCAAGTATAACAAAAAAATCGACGATAGAAGGTGAAGAACAAAACTATTTGACGTTGTATTAAAAAGGAAAAATGAAAGCAGAGTCAAAGTAGCGATCAATGTCTGTTGTTTCACACTGTTTTGGTTTTATTATGTGACTTCATTTGAATATTTGAGCCTAGCACCTACTGGATGCATAGGGCATCGCAAGATTTAAAACCGATTCTGCAAAATTCAAGCAAAGTTGCCATATATATTTGAATATTTTTGTAGGTGACTCCATTGCATTGGTTATACATACATATATGGTATGTAGCAGCTTTTTTTTGTGCCCCTACAGAAGCTACCAGAAAGTGCGATTTGATTTTTATGACCCAAATTTCCGAATTTAAATATCTGCATGAAAACACAAATAATTACTTGTGTCGTTATGTGAATACTTTCTAAATTTCATGTTTCCTCGAAAGGGTTAAGGTATACAAGTAAAAATCTTCCAAAATCAAAACCTTAAGAGCGTGGAACATGATTTTAATTTTTTTATTTTGACGTTGACACAATGTCAATTTAGAACTAACCCAAAGCTGTCTATCGAATCTGTATCGATTTTAATTGTTTCCATATGAAAGCATTGTAGATTTTCCTTGAGGATTCAATTAAGTACTAGGATGCTTGGTGATGCAACCATCGTCAGGAAGATAAAAATTTAGAATTTCATACCTTAATACAAGGAGACCATATTGCTTTTTATTCAATTATTTTCATGAATGCATAAAATCTAAACTTATCATTTAATGGCGTTCTGTTCTTTTTGGTTAAAAGATATACTAAGGAACTATTTTTGTTATTCGTCTCTCAATTTGCAACCTGAAAATATGCAATTATATTTTAAAAGCAAACAAACATATCTAACCAGCGTTGAATTTATAAATAATATGCAAAATATGCTAGTATAGTTTTAAAACTGAAAGTTGGAAGTTGAAAACCGACGAATAAATAGGACCTAATTATTTCCTTATATATACATACATACATGCATATACATATGTATATGTGTTTATATCTTATTTACATGTCAAAAATTCACCTAACACATTTTTTTTTTTAAATACAGGGTCTTCTGGACAAATACCTAATTCCAAAAGCCAGTAATCCAGAAAGCAAGGTATTCTACCTTAAAATGAAGGGAGATTATTACAGGTATTTAGCTGAGGTGGCAACAGGAGACGCACGCAACAGTAAGTAGTATTATTTTTATAAAATTAATTTATAAAAACTTTCTTATTAAAACCCTTACATCCATTTTTTTATAAACCACAATACAATCCTTTATTAAAAACTGTTTTCCTTTTAAAATTTTTTCCCACGTCAAAACCAAAAAAAAACTTTACTTTGGATAAAAAATCAAAATATTAAAACAAAAAAAAAAAAAAAAAATACAACAGCCGTTGTAGACGACTCTCAAACAGCTTACCAGGATGCATTTGAAATTAGCAAGGGTAAAATGCAGCCAACACATCCAATCAGATTGGGTCTCGCACTTAATTTCTCAGTCTTCTACTATGAGATTCTAAACTCTCCAGACAAAGCTTGCCAGTTGGCCAAACAGGTTAATATAATAACCAAAAAGGAAAAAATAAATGATCAACAATTTAAGCATTTCATAATTGAACTCACTTATGTGTATATTTTAATATAGGTGCATAATGTAAAATCCAAAAGAAAATTTTGATTTATCATCACATCATTTACAAAATACCCGTATACTTTAGTAAAATCAAACTTATTTAGCAAGCATTTAACCTTGAAAGAAATGGGATGAAATATTAGAATATTGATAAAAGATTCAAATAATCTTTGATGAATGAATCCTATACAGACAGCAAGGTACTTTTTCAAGTAAAAAAAAACTAAACGAGAATACTCTTGAAAATGAAATCTCTCTTTCACCTTTCTTGTTTTAAAATTTTAATGTTAATATTTGAATTTTTTTTTTGTATTAATATTCTTTTTTCTTTCTATTTTTCACGTTTCGCAAATTTTTACTGTGTAAAACTCGATCTCTTTCTTTGTCAAAACACAAACAAACAAAAAATTCTTCTATCAATACATTGTTGAAATCCTCGTCGATGATTCTGCTCCGACTTTCAGCTGTCGTTGAGGACTCGAAAAAGGCTTATCAGGAGGCATTTGATATTGCTAAAACCAAAATGCAACCAACACATCCAATCAGATTAGGTCTTGCACTCAACTTTTCAGTCTTCTATTATGAAATTATCAATTCACCGGCGAGGGCTTGTCATTTAGCTAAACAGGTTCAATTTCAGTCTTTTTGATTTTTTTTTTTTTTAATTTAACTAAAATTAATTTGTTTGTTGTGTTGTTTTATTTTTATTTGTTAAATACATATTTCATTTGTTTCCACGCTATTGCTGCTGAAACTACTAATATGAAGCACTGTGTTTCTTAATTCTGGTTGAAATGCGCCCTTACCAAAGTGCATTTTGCTTGTCTAGCGTACGATTTTTTACTTATTTTTCATAATCCTTGAAGCATTATTATTCCATCTTTTACAAAGAATACTCCGTCTCAGCAAAAAAAGAAAAAAAAGTTTTTTTTTTTTGCAAACTAACCTTGTTAATGCCGAAAAGAAACGGAATATAAATATATCTATATTGTTACTATTTGTTTCATGCTTGTAAACCTAATCCTTGAATGCTCATATCTTTCTTAACTTTTTATTGTGACATTAACAAAATGTTATCTCTCTATTCGTAGGGCAAGTATAGCACCCCTTTTATTAATTAAATTATTATAAAAAAAAGAAATGTTCAGATACATAGATTAGTACGATTTGAAAAGTTTGTATTGTGCAAACACACATTTTAGTGATTTTTTCACAGTTCTCACAGAAAAGTCCAATCGGAATAAACTAAAATTAATTTAAACTTCTGCAGAAAGTAGTGCATTTAGCATGCTCAGCATATCTACAAATAATCCAATTTTAGCTTAATATCTCAAAAATCTGACGAGCTATGGCAATTTCGAAACCACATTCAGGTTTTTCTAGTGTTCTACGTCAAAAAGACTAAACTGATTTCCGATTCTTTTCAAACCCTATTTTTCGAATGTTTTTGTAATTTTTTCTCTCTGTTTTTTTAACAAAATATTGTGTATGAGGTGGTATAGTTTTTTTTAGATGAAAATATAAAAAGGCGTAATTGATGATAATGAAATAATCAAAAAACATTGAAGCGCATCGTTTCGCATCTCTATTTGTTTATTTTATCGTAAAAATTAGGGAACTATTGAACTCCAGCTTCAAAATCTTTTTCGTTTACTGCTACTTTCGCTTACCAGCTTAAATAGGAATAAAAAATAAACTTACTTTATCAACAAATAAACTTACAACTTTATTATATCGTTACCTTAATATAGAAAGTCCCTATCTACCATTTTTTTACTTTACGGGAGAACAAAAAAACTTAATAAAAGCTAAAGTTTTGTAGTATTAAAGTGAGTTTTGACTCTTTTTTATTTTCTTGTAATTTCTGTATTTTCAATCGTAGCACACACAATACCGAAATCTGCAAAAAATTTGATTCTGAAAAAAATGTTAGTTAGGGACTTTCTATATTAAGGTAACGATATAAACATAAATCGTTTCTTTAATATGTATAATAAAACGATTCACAATGTGCTGCTGTAAAAAAGCATAAGACCGACTATTTCATAGGCCGAAAATAATGGACAAAGCAAAATCATCAAAGTATTATTGCAGAAGAAATACGAAAAACGAAAAGGTTGCTATTCTTGATTCCGTTCAGAAGAATTTTCCGAAAATTGAAATTTAAATCAGTTTTTATGGTAGAATCAACAAGAAAAATAGCAAGCTATAAATTTTATAATATAAATCATTTCGCTAAAATTGACAAATATATTTTTTTGTTATCAAAAATTTAAAATGTACTCGATCTGCGTAAAGATTTAGCAATATTCTTATAGAGGAAAGTATAAGCAATAGAATAATAAGCCCTTATGTACCTAACACAACAAAAAAATAAAAAAATATATGAGCTTTTATAAATTGGAGCTAACGCAATAAGTATTGAAACCGTTAATCGCTAATCTCTACTTTTCCTACCATTTGCGTTTAAATGTAGAAATTTTTATGAAGGTAAAATTATGATATTGATTTGTCGATTGATTAGGCTGAGAGCCGGCTGTAGAAAAGTCGAGTGTATAAGATTACAGGATGAGATGTATGCCAAATGATAGAGCTCAATGAGCCTAAATAGAATATCTAGGGTTGCCTTGCCAAAGCCTGTCCCGATGGCCGAAAATGCCCGAATTTTAGCCAATTTTGTTGTTCTAATTAAAACTGTAGTACATAACAGCTTGAAATGTATGCCAAATGATAGAACTCGAAGAGGCCTAAATATAGTACCTGGGATTGTATTGTTAAATCCTGTCCCAAACATGGGTTTTCACCGGTTTTTTGGGTCAATTTTTATTAATGAAGATAGCAGCTTAAAATTCGTGCCAAATGATAGATATCGAAAAGCCTAAATAGAATATATAGGGTTGCCTTGTCGAATCATGTCCTAAACATTATTTGACACCCATTTTTGGGGTCAACTTTTCTTAAATGAGTGGCAACTCATGTTTGGGACAGGATCCAACAAGGCAACCCTATATATTCTATTAAGGCTCTTCGATATCTATCATTTGGCACAAATTTCAAGCTGTTATCTTCATTAATGAAAATTGACCTAAAAAACCGGTGAAAACCCATGTTTGGGATAGGATTCAACAATGCAATTCCAGGTATTATAATTAGGCCTCTTCGAGTTCTATCATTTGGCATTCATTTCGAGATGTTATGTACTACAGTTTTAATTAGAACAATAAAATTGGATAAAATTCGGGCATTTTCGGCCATCGGGACAGGCTTTGGCAAGGCAACCCTAGATATTCTATTTAGGCTCGTCGAGCTCTATCATTTGGCATGCATCCCATCCTGTAATCTTATACACTCGACTTTTCTACAGCCGGCTCTTGGACTAATATTCATAGAATTAAAAATTTTTTTTTGCCTTTCTCTCAGTATTGGTTGATTTCGGAAAGTTTTCCTTCAATCAAAAAATATATTGGGTCTATTATTAACGAGAAGCTAAAATAATTACATAATATGAAAACTTGAAAATCAATCGTTAACGTTTGTAATTTAGTATTCTTTCTTGAAAGGAAAACAACTCCCTTACTCAAAGTTTTTGATGACAAGCTTGAAATTGATGTTTGAAAGTATTCCTGAATCCTCTATGCATGCAATGGACATTCTAATGTAGTTTAACAGGCTGTACATATTTTTATATATTGTTTGTACTCAATAAAAATTGCAAATGATTTTAAAGATTTATCTGAACAGTAAAGTATTTTATAATATCGGCTGGTCCTAGTTTTAAAATGATGGTGATGATGATAAATATATGTATAGTGTTTTTCCTATACTATTTAAATATTTTATTACACTGGCTTAAAAGCATATAAGTACTACTAATACCTGGAACAAATTCCAATTTATTTGAAATGCTTAAATTTTGTTGTTTATTTTAAATTTGTTTAATTGTATGCTATCTATTGTAGCATCGTTAATTCTTATGAATATTTTCTAACTGAATTTTGTTATTTTCATTCAGGCGTTCGATGATGCGATAGCTGAACTGGATACACTTAATGAAGATTCATACAAAGACTCAACGCTCATTATGCAATTGTTGAGAGACAACCTGACCCTTTGGACATCGGACACGCAGGGGGATGGCGATGAACCACAGGAGGGTGGCGACAACTAACCAAACTAATTGTTTCCTTTTGACTATGCAAATATTAATTAAAAACAAAATTAAAACTTTAAAAAACCAGAATGCAAATAATTATTATATAACAAAGAAGAATAAGATGAAGAGAAATGAAAAACAACTTTTAAACCAAAAAAACAACACACAAGAACGAAAGAAACATGATACAAAAAACAAACAAACTTTATAAAAAACCATCCCCAATAGAACAAAATGGAAATGATACAAGCAGCAAAATGCAAAGTTTAAACCTGTGTAAACATTCTAATAATTCTATAATTTATCATCTAAATTATGTTGTTAATGATTATTAAACAAAAAAGAAATACTACGCGCATGCAAAGTATGTAAAAGATTCAAAATTAAGAATTTAAAACAAATCATTATTAAGTTGAGATATAGCTGAAGCTAATGACCGTGTGTGTTGATTGCAAAGATAATATCTCACACTCAAATTGTTGCTTGCTGTGACTTTCACCTATTTGGAAAAATACAATCCAATAATTTTAATATTTTGGTACAAAATTTGTTTGTTTCGTCGTTTTGCATTGAAATTTTGTTTACAAGTGTACAAAATTGGAAAATTTCGCATAAAGTTTGAGAGAGAACACACTCAAAACTTAAGCGTCGTAAACAAGGTTTCTTTGTTTAAAATTTATAAAACAATAAATGAAAATTTATTTAATAAATTTTGTTAGGCAAGCATTATTATTTATTTTTTTAATAAATAATTTCATTTTGTTTTATATTAACAAAAAAAAAAAACAAGTTTTTTTCTTTTTTACTGTTTCGCACTTACCTTTCTTCTTCCCTCCAACTCTAGTAGAGGCTGCGCTCTACTACTATAAAATATTTGGTTTTAATTATATGCGATTCCTCTAATGCAACTGTTAGGTTTTTTTTTTGTCGTTTTTTAAATTGTAAATTCCTTAAAAATCAGCAGCAAAATTTTTTATTGTTAAATTGTAAATTTTTTCTATTATTTTTTAAAGTTAATTTTTTTTAATAAAACGTTAGCCACGATATTTACATTAAAAACTGTTTTATTTCATTATTGTATTTTTTTTTTTGTTAAAAAATTTTTCAAGAATATTTAACAAACAAAAATAATTTTATACTAAATTATTTTCACTGTTTACAGCAAAAACGTTTGCTTATTTTCTTTTTCTTTTTGTCAACTTCATATTTGTTACTCCTCAGATTTTGTGAAGAACCCGTATGGCCAAGCATTGGTGGTATGTTGATACATTTCGATAAACGTTTTACACACAGTATCTTTATGTGTAAGGTTATAACCATTGTATTGTTTTTGTCAGGCGTAAGCATAGTTTTTAAAACAATCAATTATGTTAAATAAAAAAACCCATTAATAAGTATCGAACACCCTTTTTTATATATTTTTTTTGTTTATTCGCTTTTTAAATCTTTCTTATAATGCTTAAGGACCTTACTGCTGCCTGCATGAATAAACAAACCGAACGATTTGGTGTTATTGTTTGCGATCCAAATGTGTTGAATTTTTTGTCAAAGGCTTAATATCTAATTTGTAGTCAAATCGGCGACGCTAAGCACAATACTGATGTGTGATTTTTGCGCTAAATCATTTGATTCGCCAACAATAATATGGTCTTTAAAGTAATATGTATCCTAGCCCTTCCTAATACCTAGCATTGGTCTTAAAGCATGTGTTTATTTAGCTGTTTTGTTTGTTAACATTCATGGGTTTGAATTGATTAAGGTAAAATTTATTATTGAATTTATCAAGTCGAATCAATGATAACTATGGTTTGTATATGAGCAAAAATATGAGAATTCGCGATTTTGGTATTTTCGAAAGTATATAACTTGGAAATTGAATTTGGAAAATGTCCAAGGAAATAAAGCTTTTGTAGGAGTTGAATTTTTTATCTCTAAAGTTCAGAAGATGCAACCGTTACTGTCTCATAAATTTACTTTTTTTGTATGTGAAATACCTAATTTTGTCGATCCTGTTATAGTCTCCGAACATTACTATTGATACGGAGGCATACTGCAGTGCTATAATATTGTGATTGGAAAATGTATTGAAACTCACTAAAAACACTTTCTTCCAATGTTCGATTTAATTTGAATATTCTATTCATATATAACAAAATTGTAAAATTTCATTAAAATGTTCAATGTCGATGTGGCATTTAATTTATTATTTACTGAAACTTAATAATTTTCAATGAAAATAAATTTTATCTTCAAGTATTTTCCTATTCGATAATACTAATGTTAAAAATACATTAGTACGACTTCAAATCAAGAAGGTTTTGTTTGCACTATCATCCTCATCCCGTTTGGGCCATTTCATATGTTTTCACTAGGAACAAATATGGTGTGGTTATTTGGGACAATCGATATTGCCGCCCTGTTTTTTAAATTATGCAATTTGACAGATGTATGTTGCCTCATAAGATCTTTGGTAGCCTTCAGTGCCGGATTAAGGCTGCGGGGCTAAAAAAAAATTTCAACAAATAAAAAAAAGATTCTCCTATCGTTTACCACAACACGAACATCTACACAATCTCTTTTCATGTTGAAGGCATCTTGAAATCTGGCTTGTAACCCCCCTCTAGCTTGCTCTACCTTAATGCAGCACTGGTCACCTTCGCCGTTTGGGGCATTTGATGTTTGTGTAACTCCATTTTAAACTTCAAGTTTTATATGGCATGAGAAAACCAAAAAAATGTACTTCGCAAAGACTTAAATAATTTTAACCGCACCTCCGCTCTTAAACAAATAGAAAATCCCTTTTGCCTACTTGGAAAATAAATTATATTGATAGAAAAACTATTTGTCGATGTATGTAAAATTGAAAAATACGGAATTGATGGTCTAACAAAGCAGATGTTCCTCAAACCGTGGGAATTGTGTGTTTACAATCTTTTACGCATAATAAATTTTCTAGGAAAGAAGCAAAATTTTAACTACTTACCAAAATCCCAGTCCGAAATGATTATCGGGTGTTGACTTTCCTTGCAAAGGATGGAAGTTATTTATACATTTTTATACAAATATGTGATCAGTATATCATGTTCGATAGATAATCAAAAACTTGTTGCGTTTGAGGTTTTACTCTTTATAATTTTGCACATTCCTCAATTTGTCATTTAAAATTTTGAAATCAAGTAAAATTACTTAAGTTTAAGCTCAATTTTACTTAACGTAAATGTGCTTGAATATGTTATAGGTAAAAGCTATCGTATAAATGTACACTGAACGTTTTCCTCACACATTGCACAATCAATAAATTTATAGATTTTTAATACTATTCACTGTTACAAAAAAAAATATCAAAATTTCTGTATGTACTTTTTTCCTTTTATAATCGGTGACAAGTTAAAAACAAAATAAATTACATATATGGTTCAATATTGTCGTTTTTTCATATAAATACATTCAAGAAAAATATATAAACGTAAATTGCATATGAGTATACGGTGTATATGTTTATTAATTGTGTGTCTGTGTGTACATAAGTGTTAACGCATACTCGTATATATGTATAATATAAAATAAGCCATTATTATTAAATAACTTATATGTACAATATATAAGTATGCTATAAAATAAAGGTTTCCAAGTTTATAAATTGCTTTGATGTCAGTTCAAAAGTATATATGTAGGTAAATATCGACGCATAATAAAAAATCAAGATTTTTTTTTCTTATGTCGAAAATTTCTGACAAATTAAAAGCTTAATAAAATTGTAATACGATATATATGGTGTATTTATTTGCATCAAGTGATGAGTCATACTTTATTCTTGACTATTTTCCTTCATATTCTTCCTTCAGCTACAATCAACTGTGCTACCTACTAAAGATCTACACGAGTGCACTCGAAACGACTTTCA
The DNA here is from genome assembly GCA_949775025.1 of Tricholauxania praeusta. Lineage (NCBI taxonomy): Eukaryota > Metazoa > Arthropoda > Insecta > Diptera > Lauxaniidae > Tricholauxania > Tricholauxania praeusta. The sequence goes on along the minus strand of OX459031.1, from coordinate 33,783,359 downwards.
AGCCACTCGCCACTTTGCGAGTCAATCGAGCTTTTGTGCACAAAAACTACAAACCAAATCAAAACAAATGGAAACACCAAGTGGAAGAGGTTGCACTTGCAAATAAATCGCAAAATGTTCTTCAAGTTCATGCACTCGAAGTTTATTGCATTCAGAAGTTTATATGATGATCTTTTCGATTGCACTCATGCAGACCGCACCTACATGCTCAGTAATAGATTTTGTTTTTTTTTATTTATAAGAAGCCTTTAATTGACTTAATTTTATTTGGTATGTTAACCCATTTTGTTAAGCTGATATGGTAATAACATGATTTTAAAAACTTGTTTTTGTTCAGAAATTCGCTTTGATGATGTTTCAATATTTGTATGAAAATGTATTTCTAATCCTTTTAAACCAGGTAATTATGATCTGTGTTTTTAGCGTTGATGTTTCAGAATTTTGTATATGAAATTTTACGGAAATGTTATTACTGATGTAATTGATAAGAAGATTTTCATATAAAACTGCACTTCTGCAAAGTGGACCTTCTCAGCAAGTCGAAAGATAAACGTAACACTTTTGTCCAAGTTTCAAGTATATTTTATTTAAAATTAAAAGGTTACATTTCTGTCAATTTTGCAAAATTATAAGGTAACATGTCTACATGCATTTTTTTATTATTACAAAATAAACTTATGTTTGCACCAATTACTTTCGTCATCCCGTCCCGTCCCGAAACGCCCTATTTTAAATATCATTTTATGTATTTGTATTACTTTAGCTATCCCATTTATTTAAGTAATTTTTTCTTAACTCAATGGTTTTCTGTTTTTCTTTTTTATAAGCAGCCTGTATCAGGTGTAATTTTACCATAATTCTTGAAGCAATGTCAAGTTTCTAAACAAATCGACAAGCTTCTTTGTCAACCAACATTAACAATGTGTATTGCAAGCCTAGTTGTATAAATATGCTTACCTTTAATTAATTTTGGACAAATTAAAACAAAAACTGTTAATGAACAACTTTACTCTTATCTGTAATCTTTTATTCTAAATGATACTAAAACAAATAAATAAAATCAGTACCACTTAATTTTTGCATAACTCAAAGAAATGATTTATTCTATTTTTAAACAGCAAGAAAAAAAAAACCAAAATCAAAAACTAATGCTAAATATTCAAATTTTAATTATATATAAATATCTATATATAATAAAAAGAAACAGAAATCTTTCGTATAATAATAAAAAAAGGTAATGCAAAAATATTGATTAAAATATTATTGTCCAGCTAAAAACAAACAAGAAACGCAGAATTAAAACTAAAATTCACTTCAGTGTGAGGCGAATTTAAAGCTAACAAAAAAGGAGGTGAAAATTGATGAAATATTTAAGTTTATTGAAATTACAGTTTCTTAATTAACAAAAAAAAAAAAAAGAGTATAAAAAATAAGAAAATTGTCGTTTTATTTTATAATAGTACAAATGATATGTTTTGTTTTATATAAAACAAAATTGGAATGACTTAGAGCTACAACCGATACAATTGTGTCGCCCTTACAGCGGCGAATACGATGTGTCCGATTTAGTGCAACTTTATTCAATAAGTCGGACTTGTTTCACGAGTTTTGGCGTTCAATATTCAATTTTAATGCATCAATTGTCGCTAGTTTACTGGTTTATTTGTCGCCCCTCTACCTACTAAAAAAATACTTTCTTTTCCCTGTGCACCAAAAAAATTTATATTCACAGCCTTAAACCCCTAGAGAACACAAAATTTTAAATTACTAAAAAAAAGTAGCTATAAGATTTGGTAGTTATGCTAAGAACATTTGATATTGCGAGTACCATTTTTCCGCCCTTTAAGTCTGCGCCCGGGACGGTAACCACATTGGTCTCCCTCGACTAGGTACGCTTTTGCGTTATCATTGCTCTATTGCTCACCATTGACAGACCGGCAACTCATTTTTGAAAAAATAAAGACCGATGGTTCTACGACACCAAACGATCACTTTTCTTTTAATATAAAGGTTCTTCGTGAATAATTTGTGGATTGACTTGGGAGCTGTAATGACAATTTTGCTTACTTACCTATCCAGAGATGGAAATGCGCCTGATCAGAGCAGATATTTTCTTCGCAAAACAATATACCATAATTTTCAAGTTCTAGAGTAAAATCAGCCAAAAAATGGCGTTTTCGATTAATTAAATTTTTTCAATATTGTTAGATTAAGTTCAACCTAAATACGCCATGTTGTTGCGGAAGATGACTATCTAACTATTGGAACGCCTTGGTATCAATAAATTTGAGTTTTCAACAATACTATCAGCAGTTCGACGTTCAGTTTGATCCAAAAACAAACCGGTAGTAACCCATGTTGGGTGACGGATTCAACAGTGCAACCCGTATATTATATTTAGGTTTTTTCGAGTTCTATCATTTGACATATATTTTGAGGCATAATATTATACAGTTTCAATTAAAACAACAAAATTCGGGCATTCGCGACAGACTTTGGCAAGACAAACCTGGTTCGTTCGTTTCACGAAAATGGTTCACTATCTTTCCCGTACATCCCATCTTGTAATCTTATACACTTGACTTTTCTACAGCAGGCTATTTTTTATTTTTTTTTTTTTTCGTAAATAACTAATAGATAGAAATAATAGATACACCAACAAAATTTTTACTCAACCTCCAATAAATTCTATATTTGGAAAAATTGGCATTAGAATTCTTTGTAAAACAAGAGAGTACAATCTGGCGATGTCGTTAACTGAGTAATGAAAGAAGGTACTTCCCCTATTTTTTCGCCAGTGAATATAAATCGAAAACGGGTGCGAATTCGTTGATCAAAATAATAGATTATTTTATAATTAATTATATCTAAAACTTAATTTTTTTTGTGCTTTTTTTTAAACAAAGGTAAAGTTACATTTATATATAAATTAATTGCAAGTAAATTATGAAAAATTTACTATAGATATGGGCCGAAAAAGTCGTTGCACAGCAGAAGAATGACGATTGGTTCTGAGCCTACGAAAAAGAGGAAAATCTTTGCGGGACATCGCTAGTTTGATGAATTAGTCTTTGCGATTTGTGCAAAATGTTTTTATAAAGAAAATAGGAAAAGAAACTAGAGGTAGACCAACGAAAACCTCTCCAGAATTTGTTCGCCACATAATTATTCTTTCAAAAAAAGACTTAAGTCCTCCAAGCCAATTTCTGCGGAAATCGGAAATGTTGTAAGCGCTCCTACAATTCGTCGTCGATTAACTAATTAAGTTTGAGATATAAAATTGAAAAACAAAACAAGTGTATCTATTAGATTTATATTCACTGGCGAAAAAATAGGGGAAGTAACATCTTTCATTTCTCAGCTAACGGCATCGCCAGATTGTACTCTCTTGTATTACAAAGAATTCTAATGCCAATTTTTCCAAATATAGAATTTATTGGGGGTACAGTGAAAATATTTTTGGTGTATCTATTATTCTGATCAGCAGTGTATGTACTGTGGTCAAAATAATAGAACCGGGGTGTCATTTATGAATTGAAAGAATATATTTCGAACAACTGACGTTTTTTTTCTTCTAATATTTTAAAGCATAGTTACTTGATATAGCACATGATATTTTGCAAACTTATTAAAAAAATTTGATCATAACAAGTAAGTTCTATTATTTTTGTATAATACTTCAATGATTTTTTCGAGTTTTTGCATTTTAGTGGGCCGTGAAAAGCATTCTACGACAGAGCAAAGTAAAATTATTAAAAATTTCATTTCGCAAGGTAGAACTTTTAATAAAATTTTAAATTTTATCGGATGTTCATTGAAAATGGTTTCGAATACGATAAAATACACAAATAAACGAAAAACACGAGGCCGAATGCCTTCCATGTCCCCCGGTATCTTTGTGATATTCATTTTTTAAAACAATGGAAGTGGTTGTGGATTCTGGGCACTCAAATTGGTTTCCCTGAGTTTTCTTTTAACGTTTTCTATACTCGCTGCTATATTAAGCACTTTCTTTATTTCCGCAGCATGCGAAAACGAAAGTCGTATCGAACAATTCACGTCCCGGGGAGACATGGAAAGCTTTCTTCCTCGTGTTTTTCGTGTATTTGTGTATTTCATCGTATTCTAAACCATTTTCAATGAACATCCGATAAAATTTTAAGTTTCCGTAAAAGTCTCACCTTGCGAAATGGAATTCTTAATAATTTTACTTTGCTCTGTCGTAGAATGCTTTCCACGGCCCACTAAAATGCAGAAACTGAAAAAAATCATTGGAGTATTGTATAAAAATAATAGAACTTACTTTTTACGATCAAATTTTTTTAATAAAAGTAAATACCTAATCTTGAGAAGTAAAGGAGTTGAACAGTTCTATTATTTTGACCGCTCGAAATTACAAATTGCTCAATATAATAGCAAACCTAGAAAGTACCGTTATTTTTTTGGCACAAAATGTCATGTGCCTATCTTGTGTACATATCAAGTAACTATACTTTAAAATATTAGAAGAAAAAAAAACGTCAGTTCGAAATATCTTATTTCAATTCATTAATGACACCCCGTTTCTATTATTTTGACCGCAACTGTATGTATTTATCCCTTTAAAAATATCGTAAATGAGAGTTAAAGTAAGCCTCTGCGCTTAGGAAACCAAAATTTTTTGATAACGCTGTGAAAAAATTCAATTTAGGCCAAGTCCACTCATCAAAATTGAACAAAAACGTCAGATTATGTTAGCCTGGAAACAGGTTATTATTATTAGTATTTTCGATATGCTTTTTGACCTTATATGAATTTATGAAGCTTGCTATTAATCATGGGTGTGCATAATAATTTTCTTATAAATCAGTTTTCTTCACAAAAAATTAAGAAAAAGACTAGGAAAGTTCGAAAATATTTGAGTACTGTTTGAATTTATATTTAAATATGTGGTTATTGCAAGTTCACTTGTCTTGGAATTGAAGGGTTAAACAGCCGTGTGTGAGGTGAGATTAATTTTGGTGAATAAGTTGACAGCTGAGCTTAAAGCCCAACTGTAAATGACATTTCAAAGTGCAATCAAAAATGAGGTAGGTAAGTCAGTTATTGTAGGTTGCCATATAGTATTATTTTGACCAAAGGAAACGTAAGTTTATATATGTTTATTTTTGCCAATACTATTTTGGAACTTATAGTATGGGCAAACAAAAATGAATTTTTAATAGAATAAAGCGTATTTTTTTTTTTTAAATTAGAATTAATCTTAAATGACATAGTGTATTTCACAATCTATTCAAATCAGACATGGGGGTAAAGCCCAATTTCCATGTGATCTTATCTTATCCCATATCAGGGATATCAAATCAAATTTTTGTAAGAAAGAAAAAGCATGTGAACAGAACCTAATGCGCTTGGAGAATGCGAGAGTGAATAGCATACATTTGCCATCTTAATAGCATGTGATGTCCTCCCTGATATTTGATAAAATAAGATAAGATAAGATCACATGGAAATTGGGCTTAATGCATTTTGTCTTCAATGTTGTCTGGTAATGGAAAATTTTCAATTAAATCCATTAAACCATTTAATGGTAATGGAAAATTTTCAATTACCATTAAAATGATTTAATGGTAATGGAAACTTTTCAATTATCATTACAGTTTAATGGAAAATTGAAAGTAATGCATTACCCCCATGTCTGATTCAAATAAGTTATTTTAAATTTGTATGTAGAGGGTAATCGCTGGAACTACTGATTCTGAAAATCCTTCTTCTAATAGAAAACTACACTATTCCTGAGTAACTTAGGATATATTTTACTCTGATAAAAGCAATGTGCGTGAAACTTTCTATGCAATAAAAAGCTTTAAAACGCTATATCTTAGCTTTTATAATAGCAAGAGTCTTAAAATTTGGTATAAGGATCCATATGATCTATGCTAAGCACCTCACAAAATATGGAGAAGATTGGACAACGGGACGGGGCACCTTCCACACAACAAAAATAATTAAAACGCTGTATCTGAGCACCTATGATATCAGGAGTTTTGAAATTCGGTCTATACTTATGACTTCACGAAATTTGGATGGGATTACGCAATGGGGCTTTATATACGACAAAATCATTTAAAATGCCATGTCTTCACTCCTATTATAGCAAGATCATTTTTCGGTGTTAGGATGTACATAGCCTAAACTAAGACCTTCACAAAATATGAACTGAACTAGACAACGGGTTTTGGCATCTATGATAGCTACTGTTGTGAAACTTGATGAATGGATCTACATTGTTTATGCCAAGCTACTCGTAAAATTTGAACGGTATTGAACATTGGGGCGTCGCATCTCCCATGCAACAAAAACACTTAAATTACTATTCTTGGTACTTATACCGAGCTGTGAACCTTGATGCATGGACCAAATACTCTGCAGTAAGGACTGCGTAAAATGTGCGGTTGTACAATGGAGCGGGAAAAGCAGTGAAACATGATGCTGAAGCTATGCAAACATAATAAAGTTTATGTTTGTTTCTTTTTGCCAACATATACAGGCTATTTTTATTATTCAAAATTAATGATGAAAATGCGGTCGAAAAATTTTTCTTTTATTTTTAAGAAAATTTTGTGCTGTCAAAATTTCATCAATGGGTAAAAACATATCGATGGGACAGCAAAATTGGGAATTTTAGTCACCAGAGTAAAAACTTTACTCACCAGGCAAAAAATGGTTTTCACCGCGATTTGCCTAGGTCAAAAGATATTGATTGGGATAGACCCTATGTCGTATTTACATGAACTTTAGAAACAATGTAGCCACAGTCGCAAATTATGTGATATTCTCACTATTACATTACTTTTATTTCTCATAATTTCCTAAATAAGTGAAACTCATTCGTTTAAAACAATAAATATCCAAATTTATGATATGATATTATGATATTTTAATTTATTTTTGGAAAAGTATTCGCAAATGCAAAGCGTGCATCACTGAATTGTCAAACAAATGAAATTTTATTTTGATTGTGTGTGGCTTAAGTGGCGTTTTCATGTTACCTTTCTTGATCCCATATCAAGGATATCAAATAAAATTTTTGTAAGAATGAAAAAGCATGCAAGCAGATCCTAAAGCTGCGTTTAATGCACTTGATGAACGCGAGAGTGAATAGGCATACATTTGCTATTTTCCCTGATATGGGATAGTAGAAGATCAAGAAAGATAACATTAAGACTACGCCTGGATATAAATTCGAATGCTTTTCAAAAAGAAGAGATTAGCCTTCAAAACAGTTTTTCTTTGATAGCTTCAAAACTATAAAAGAAATCGCACAATTTTAGCATTTTTGAAATCAGTATTGACAAATTAATAGAAATTGATTTTCACTTTGAAGAAAATATTTCAACCACATTCCACTTTTGCATAGGAGGTAGACGTGTCTGGAGACTAATTTATTTAATTTTTCCAATTTTTTTAACTTAAGAAAGATCTGTTCCAAATATCAAAAGATTGGCGCTATTATTTTGGCCATCGTTCAATGCAAAGTGAATGCACTGTGCGCCAACTTTACTATCTAGCTTATTTTTATTGTAAGAGTCGTCCATTAATTACGTGAGGTGTTTTTTTGAAAATTCGGACCCGTTTCCCCATGGTGAGATTTGGTGAGTTCAGACGGAACCCCCTTTCCCAGCCTTGAGACTTTCCTTAAAATTTTTAAATGTAATCTGCTATAATAATGTATAGTCCCTGCATTAAAAAGTTGACGTGAGATTTTTATTGACCCCCGCTCCTTCTTGGTGAGATTTTTCCAGACCCCCTCCCCCTATTTTGACTCACGTAATTTATGGACGTCTCCTAACGCTATTAATTTTGAATGTCATGCAACGATGACACACTTCATGTATGAAATCATAATATAAATACAAAAAGTGCAAACAATAATGAATGAATCCGTTATTTTTACAATGTTAAATTGGGATAGTCCCTATTTACGAAACATTCCCTGAATTTATTATAGATGAAACTTGGGGAAAATGCCAAAAAATTATATTCAAACCTGTACTATAAAAGGCGATACTCGTTATAACAATTTCACAGTATCGGCCACACTACGCAGAGGTTCGTTGAAACAAACTGTCAAAATCGCATTTTCGCTTTCTATCAAAATAGAGGGGTCACCTTGAAACGTCAAATTGTGTCACCTTGACAGAGTAGTCACATACATACATCAACACAGTATTGTTGCGGCGGTAAACGAGGGATTTTCACAAATTTCTAATAAAATTTCAATTCAGTGGCTAATTTGGAATTTCATATTTAGAAGCTTCCATTCAGCGTCAATCCTGAGGCGGAGTAGGAGCGCGTTATTCAAAATTAAACCAAGTGGAAGGAAATTAAAGAGTGCCAGTTTGTGTGAGTGTGTGTTGTGTCTAAACTCAACGTTCATTTGAAAAATAAAAAAATTGCAAATTTAAAAAGAAAAAACTCTTGAATAACAATTTGCTGAAGTTAAAATTTTTTGTGTGTAAAATTAAAAAGCAAAAGGAACAAAATGCCAACCGAAGTAAAGGAACGTTTCATTGAGCGTAGCTCACATAAAGGAAAGGGTCTTGCCGTCTTCACCAGTGGTGGTGATTCGCAGGGTATGAATGCAGCTGTCCGTGCCTGTGTACGCATGGCCATCTACTTAGGAGTCAAGGTAATTTGTACAATTTTGATTTTTCCAGTAAGTTTGCTGTCTGTAAAACAATAGCAATCAAAAGTGGATATATCTAGTTTTCATAATTGGAAAAAGCGCACAGAACTTCTATCGAATTGACATTGAGTTTATTTTTGGAATAATTCGACTAAATAAAAAACAAAAAAAAAAAGACCAAAAATACCGACTACATAACTTATTTTTCAAAGAAAGTGACAATTGTTTACAAAACGCGATCTTTAAGAGATATCAAATCACTTGACAGCAATCACTTGCTTTTTTTCTGATTCATTAATTGACGGACTTAAAACCATAGGGGTACAAGTCCATCCAAAGTATTTCTCAGTAGAACATATAAGGTTCTTATTTTTAAAGAGTAGTAATTTTACTAGTTAGTTTTTTTTTTTTTTTTGAGATATAGCAGCAATCCAGTATAGAAGAATTGGATCAATTTAGTTACTTAGGCAGCGTAATTACACTTGGCGGTGATACCATTAAATATGTCCATGCTAGAATAAACAAATCGAAAGGAACATTTACCAACGCCAACGAATCTCAAAATTTTTGAGTCAAACGTGAAGCCAGTCCTTATGTATGGCTGTGAAACTTGGTTTGCCAGCAGCGTCCTGCTAAAGAATTTACAAGTGTTCACCAACAGTTATCTTCGCCGAATCCTGAAAATTTGGGTGCCGAGGACCATCTCTCGATTTGCTCACCCGATGCCGCAAAAATCTGATTTCCATTTAAATAAATCAGCGAAAATTAAAATGAATTAAATACACGTTGCGAAAGAGTGGAATCCTCAGGATTGTAGAAAACGCGGCCGTCTAGTAGAAATACACCCTAGAACAGGAAATACGTGAATCATTATACCTTTGACAACCTAAATGAAAATTATTCTGTAGGAATTTTTTAATTCTAAATCAATATCTGACTGCAGAATTTTTTGGGAAATTTTATCCTAAATTTGAAAATGGGGAAAAAATGCTAAAATGTAAATATTCAATTCACTGGCTCGCCAAATTTGCGAAACTCAGTTTTTACTCTGTCATGGTGATACTTTCATCTCATCATAGCCAAGTTTTAAGCCAGCAACCTGTGTCGCACAGTAGCCTTCACATTACTGTAAAAGAGATTGCACACGTCAGATAAAGTCCAATAATTAAACATAATTAGCTATTTATATATTATATTATCCTGTTTTTGATAAGATTTTAATTTGTAAATAGCAGGTTTTAAAGCCGACTGAAGTAAATATATCGTTTTGCGAAAAAAAATGTTTATTAAAAGAGAAATTCTATCTTATGCGCCAGATAAAACAAAAAAAAAATTGTTAGATGTACTATTAATTTTTTACTTAGTAGTAGAAAACGATATAAAACATATAGTTATCACAAAATTTACCATGATGTGGTAAATTACCTTACAGCTTTAAAATTATAATTTGTATTACAACATTCTACAATTTCCCTAGGCTAAACTGGTTCATCCTAACACGCTTTGGATGAACTAGTTTGACCTAGGAAAAACAAGTTTATCCTAAAAACTAGTTTGGCCGGTAACATATACATTAAACTTATTTAAACCACATATGTATATGTAAACGAAATTTGCGGAGGAAAACTTGTTAGATCTAAAACATAATATAAATTGCAGAAATTCATTTGAACTGATGTATTCAATTATAATATAAATGTTACCACAGTGACATTAAAAGAATATACTCGTAATAAAAACATTTCTTATTAAATTTTTATAAATATATTTTATGGTTTTATTGTAGGCTTACTTTATTCGTGAAGGCTACCAAGGGATGGTTGATGGTGGAGAAAATATTGAAGAAGCCAATTGGTCCTCAGTCTCAAGTATCATTCACCGTGGTGGAACTGTAATTGGTTCCGCACGCTGTAAAGAGTTCAGGGAACGTGCTGGCCGTTTGAAGGCTGCAAATAATCTTATACAAAAAGGAATTTCCAACTTAGTTGTTATTGGTGGTGATGGTTCATTGACCGGTGCTAATTTATTTCGTCAGGAGTGGTCAGAATTAATAGCTGAGCTGTTGAAAACTGGAAAGATAACAAAAGAACAATTTGAGAAGCACGGCGTTTTACATATTGTGGGCATGGTAAATTTCTAAATTTAAATATACATTAACCATTGAAAATGATTGTAAAGTTTATTCTATGCGCTTTAGGTTGGTTCCATTGACAATGATTTCTGTGGTACTGATATGACCATTGGTACTGATTCCGCATTACATCGCATTATTGAAGCTATCGATGCTATTGTGAGTACTGCTTATTCGCATCAGCGTACTTTCATTATGGAGGTAATGGGACGTCACTGTGGGTAAGTCAAATATTTTCAATGCAATATTTAGGGCTATATTCATAAATTTAAATTTATTGATAACTTTGATATAAGGTTAGGAAAACGCTATTGGCTCTTCACATTGGCAACAAATAACATTCGTAATAAAAATTTTAAACAAAAAAAAAATAAGGTTTAGTTTAAAAATTCTCAATAAAAATATTTTTCCGTAAAAACTCCCTTTTACACCCTTACAACTTCATCATTACTCTGCAGTTATTTGCCCGTTGTGACAGGCATTATTTCTGAGGCTGACTATGTTTTCTGTCCTGAATCGCCACCGCCAAGCGATTGGCCAGAGAAAATTTGCAATAAACTAATACAGGCAAGAATTAGTACAAACCTTAAGTATCTGTTCATGATTTATGTTTTGATATTTATTTACAATTATTTTTTCGCAAAGTTAATCTAAATAATCAAAACGATAAAAATCACACATTGTTTCTTCTGTGTAATAATATGTATCATCAATTATATTGACATTGTTTAATTTGAATTTAAAAAACAATCAAACAATTAGCGAATTATGTATGTTTTCTATTGCATATTTATAGGCTTCTCTTTTTCTTTTGTAGTAAAATAACAACAATATTAAAAGAGGACAGATACTCTTTTTTGTGTTTTCTACAACAATACAAATGCATGTAAATGTGATGATTCAAAATATTCAATAAGACTGATAATAGTTGCGAAACGTTAAAATTATAGGATGAGCTAGTTATTATATTAATATTACTATAGTGTACTTCTATAAATTCTTATAGTTGTCACCTTTAGTAGCGATTGGCAATTTTCTCTTATTCTAATTCCCTATTATCGCTATAATCTGCAGTTACTTGGCCATTAGAACAGGCATTGCTACAGAAGCTGAATATATTTTTATTCCCGAGTGTCCACCGCCTGAAGATTGGAAAGAATTGATTTGTAAAAGTATTATGCAGGCAAGCAAAAGTTTGATAAATCTGTCAATCTTTTATTTCTTTTTTATCATCCGATTATCTTTACCTTAAGAGAAAAAAGCTCATTTGCCTTAAACGTTTTTCATTAAGGTACAGATAAAAGGTAAAAAGTAATCAATAATTTTGCCCGCTTATAAAATTTAGCTGTAAAATAAAATTAATTGGTTTATACATGCTTCAAAACACAAGCGTAAAGTTTTTTAAGTTTTACAGTGAATTAGAATGAATTTTTAAACCACTATTGCGACAAAATCTGATCTAAGAATACAGATATTATTTTTTGTGTTTTATACACAATACAAATGCAAAATGTGATATTTCAAAATATTCAACTAGACTCATCCCTCTTGGAAATGGAAACATTCCCAGAAATGAACAGGAAACATTCCATGGAATGTAGGAAGCATTCTCTTCCGTTTGACATTCCATTTACTTTTTACACACGATTGCTTTGGAGGGAAACTCTCCTCTCCGCTGTCTTAAAAATGAATGTGGATACATTCCACACAACTGTCTTGAAAATGAATGTGGAAACATTCCTAACACTGTCTTAAAAATGGATGTGGAAACATTCCTCTCCACTGTCTCAAAAATGAATGTGGAAACAATAGCGTGATCAAACTTGGTACAAAATTATAAAGTAACAAAAGTGGTGAATAGAATTGGACAGGTGGGCGTGGCGCATCCAATTAAGCCACAAATTCTAGCATATCTAGAGAGTTTTCTAACTTTTTAAAGTAAATTTTTGTTTATGCTCAGAATGTGGCAAGAAAACCATTGGCACGAACAGTAAAAGGGATTGGGAAGGTAGGAGTGGCACTTTCTAATAAAAATAAGCTTTAAATTTTCACATTTGCATAGCGTTCCAACGCAATATTAATTTAAATTAATATTGTGCACATTTTTATTTTTTATTTATTTATTTATTAGAAATATAATTATAAATAACAATCTTACTATGGTACCTATTTACTCAATGACAAAGCAAAATTGAAAACTTGAAAAATTAATGTTTATAAAAATTTAACTAGCAAAGTGTATTTCATTGCTTCACAAGCAAACGTTTCCACATGCATTCTTAAAGAAGTGGCTTGGAAACAATGACTTTTTAATTTGCCTCACAATAAGCATAAGTTTCCACATGCATTCCAAAGATAGCGGTTTCGAAACAACATCAATTCAAATCTTCCCATAAGCTTCTAAAAGATACGATGAGGTATGTTTCCCTATCACTTCCATATGGAAGCCTTCCAATTTTTCCTTGAGGGATAATTGTTCTCAAACGTTAAAATTAAATTTAATAAGAATTTAATTGTACTTAGTGTATTTCTATAAATTCTTATGGTTGTCCCCTTAAGTAGCGATCACCAATTTTCTCGTATTCTAATTCACTATTATCGCTATAATCTGCAGTTACTTATCGATTTGTACAGGCCTCGCTACAGAAGCTGATTATATTTTTATTCCCGAATGTCCACCGCCTGAAGATTGGAAAGAAATGATTTGTAAAAGTATTATGCAGGCAAGCAAAAGTTTGATAAATCTGTCAATCTTTTATTTCTTTTTTTATCATCCGATTATCTTTACCTTAAGAGAAAAGGCTAATTTGTCTTAAACGTTTTTCAATAAGGTACAGATAAAAGTTAAAAAGTAATCAAGTAAATTTTTCTCCGCTTATAAAACTTAGCTGTAAAAGAAAATTAATTGCTTTAAAACACAAGCGTAAAGTTTTTAGGTTGCGCAGTGTATTAGAATCAATTTTTAAACCACTATTGCGACAAAATCTGATGAAAGAAAAAACACCCTTGTTGTAAAAATCCCTAAAAACTAAAAAATACATAAACGTTGGCTCTTCAAACGCCATGTCCTACGTGAGTGCATTGCGTGCGATTTGCATAAGTCGCAACACCTATGTACATCTATCTACATCGGACAATTTAACTTCTCCTTCAGCATTTTTCATTAATTTGTCATAAGTGAAGGCATTTTTGCCTGTAATTGTCGTGTTATTTTTTTAAAATAAGCTAAAAAATCGTAAGCGTACGTAATAACGGATTAAGTTAAGTTAAGGGTACTTTTGATGTTAAAATATTGTTGGCAATAAATGGTGAAGTTGAGAAATTTCTTTATTTGCAAATCGATACTACTTAGTATGGAAATTATTCAAGAGTTTGAATTATTCCTTCAATACTTTGCTGTATCAAACAAAATAAATCGGGCTAAAAACTCTCTCGCTATTTGGCAAATAGTTTAAAGTCATTATTTTTTCCAGATGGAAATATATTCATTTTCTGTTTGAGGTTGATTGTAGCCATTACCAAAAAATGTATATAGTGTATTATTTGCCAAGACAACCAACATTTGAGGCGAATTTGTTAATTTTCTTATATGTATAGTGCAATATTATGTGAGCACTAGGGTGGACCTTATTTTTCGAACTGTCGGGGCACCCCGTCATATGATTCTCTGCCCTAAAATAATGAATACGTATTTTTTTAATTTACTTTTATAAAAGCTTTAGAGGTCGCTACCATAAGTCAAACTTTCAGAAAAAGCATTGTATGGACACTATAACTTCAATCCGGCGTATTGACTCTGGTACATTTTATTAGCCTATATTAAAGATAAATAGAATGCAGAAAGCCTCACCCCCTCCCTCTCCCTAAAAATAAGTTAGCGATTAAAAAAGTGTTTTTAAGTTATATAGCACATACACAATTTTAACATTGGTAGCGACCCCTAAATATTAATTAAGAAAATTGAAAAAAATACAGAAATAGTTTCTTATGGTAGAAAATCAATTGAGATGGTGCCCGGTCGAAAATTCAAAAAAAATCAATATAAGAACCACTCTAATGAGCACGTACACTTTCTTTCGAATTTTTTAAATTGATATGTAAGGAGTTATGCACCTTCGAATATTTTACCTGACAGAACTTTAAATGAAGTCTTAAAATCTAAATTTTGTTACCTTTTTATTCTTTGAAGGAATTTATAGGTAAACAATTAGTTGACACGCTATAGGAGTTAAACTCTGAGCACTAAAATTTTTATATTCTATTATAACGCCAGATTTTGACTATTTTTAAAATTTTCATGACTAGTGGCAAATGCTCTTTAAGAAAACATTCTCAATAAAATTTTTTATTGAAACAGCTTAATTTTTGCAGAAGTTATGGGCATTCAAAATATTCAAATGCGATTAACTCCGTAGATATCAATTTGAAAATTAAAAAAAAATATACGTTATCATCTATCTAATTGTGTAAGTACTATATCATATAAAAAAATTTAAAAAGAACGCGCCAAAATTGGTTGCTCTGACACAGAATACCCAAAATATATATACATATATATCTTGGTATATATGACTAATTGATGACTTATTACAGATCATTTCGGCATCAGTTAAGGCATTGTTGCGCTACATTTTTTTAAAATTAATGAAAAATAAAAGAATTAATTTTGAATAATTTCTTATCTCTATAAACATCAACATAAAATTAGTTGATACTTTGAAAATATTTTTATTTTTCGCAGAGTAAATTATGTTTTTAGTACAACTTGAAAATCCAAAATTTCAATTTTATAGTTATCAAATAAATAAACTTAATTTAACTAAAACAATAAGCTACTACGATATTTAGTATTTCGAAAAAAAATGATCTTGCATTCCACTCTACTATGCATTGGCTTACACAAGAGAAATTTTAACTCTATATTGTTTTTAAAACAAACGTAGCCCAATATAAATTAAAAACCACAAAGTTTCTTTTAAATAAAAATATCTAAAACAATTTTTTTTTTTTGAACCTAATTAGTTAATGTTTTTTATGTTATATGTTTAGCTATTTCGGAAAGCTTGAAAAAAAAAACAAATTTTTTTGATTCTTTAATGGTTTAAAAATCAGGTTAATGGATTTGGTAATGCTTTTATCAAGAACATTGTTTACATGTAGAATAAAAGTTGTTTTTGCGCTATGACACTATTATAAAACACTAAAATAAGAAACTAAAAAATTCTAAATAGTTCAGAGAAATTTTTGTAGAAGACATAATGCCCAACTGAATGTACTTATGCGTACATAACTCATAGTAGTGTAGAGATTAAGATTCAGAAGTTGACACCTCAGAAATGTGGGAACATCCTTAAATTAGTTTCAAATGCACCCAAAATTAACTTTATCTGAAAAAAGTTTCAGCAAGAAATTATTCACCTTAAAATTCTGCACAATAAATGAATCAATCACGAACAATGTCAACAACTTTCAACAAAATTCTCACAATTTAAGCAGCAAATTTCATTAAATTCAATAAGCTGAAAACATTCTTGAAGAAAAAATATCTCGCTTCGTTTTTGAAATTTTGAGTTTTAATAGTTTTTTTATTATTTCAGGAGTGGTTAACTTGAAAAATTTATAAAATTTAAACAAAATCCGTCTGGGGCACAAAGAAAAAAAGTGAAAACTTTTCGCTGAGGTTAACTTAAACAATCAGCTATGTTTTTTTCTCCAATTTTTGTTGTCTAATTTCACTCCATTAAAATAATAAACACCACTTTGAAGCAACATATTTTCAAAAACAACACAAAAAAGTAAGCATTATGATAATACAGAATACATAACATAAAACCGATGTTAACATCATAGGATTAAGATAAGTCAGTTTCAAAAAGTGTTTACAGGTTGTGGTGGTTGGACGGGCTTATGAAGTCCCTCAAATAATATTGGTACATTTGGTATTGACGGCAGCTATAAATTTCTTGAAGAAGTTACCCCAAATTGTTTCCTCCTTAATTGTTGGTTTTGTTGTGTCACTAGTTTCTTGTTGTATCTAATTCTTTTTCTTACAGTTATTTGGCTCTTGTAGCTGCTTTATCGAGTGAAGCTGATTATATTTTTATACCAGAAAATCCACCAAGACCCGACTGGCCTGTAAGGCTCTGTCAACAGTTGAGTCAGGCAAGAGAAATTAGAAAAATCAAAACTTTAAATTGAAGCAATTAAAACGACTAAAGCAAAAGCGATTCAAAGTACTTTTGCCTAGGTTATGAATGTTTTTGTATATAAGTGTATTTTTTTTTAATTTACTGTGTTTGGTAAAATTTTTCCTATTATTATTTTAAAAAATTGTTCCTCACAATATTTTTGAAATAACGAAAATCTTTCTTTAAATGCTCTAAGTTTCTCTATAATGATACAATTTTTATGTTTTGTATAATAAGCTTTCTTATTTTAGCAAAAATTCAAATCAAATCATGCACAGAGAATCTTCATCTTCATGAGAACATTTAGCACTCATTTGTGATCAAAAACCATACCAGTTTCCAATATAAAAAGTATACCACCCTATTTTTTGTACCTATTCTGTAAAAAGATTTTCTCTGTAGTGTTTTTATTGACTTTTAATTTATAAAAATCGCTTAGCAAACTTCTTTGATAGTTAAAATTTCATGACAACGTGGCCCTAAAATTTAAATGTATCAAGTATTAAAAATAATATTCTGTTATTAAATTTATTCACTGTCACAGCAAAGCCCTGCATGAGCGCATTCATAAAAGATTGTTATCAGTTTAAATTGAATACATCATACTGGTACAATGGATATGGAATAATGCGAATATGAATTCGTACTTCCCGTGTAGTTTTTCCCTTATTTTTTAATACTTGTACTCATTTATTTCTGTATAGTTTACGACTCGTTTACCTATTTATCTCCTTTTTGGTTTTATTGGTACGTAATCTTCTGTGCACGTGAAGCAGAAGTAAGGATGTATATACATTATTAGAAAAATTAAGATAACTACCAAAAACAAATAAATAGAAGTAAGTAGTACTAGTAAGGATATTAATCAATATGAGCAGTACTAGTACTAAAAGAAATCGATCGAATACTTATAACGGACTTGACAAAAAACAAAGCCAGCTGAGAGAGAAACTGGCGAATGCTACTGGTCTTAAGTTAACCCTATAGTTAGTCAACTGACCGAGTAAAAAGTCACAACAAATTAAAAAAACTTTGTTTTTTCTGTTTTATTCGTAAACTTTTGATGCAAGAAAAAAAAATGCAACAAATATTGTGGATGGTATAAAAATACACATTTTATCTTTTAAAAACTGAATGCACTCGTGCTGGGGCTTAGTAAACAGTATAAGTAAGTTAATTTAAGGAATTAAACCACTGTAACCGTAAAATATGAACGTGTTTTTAGCGAACTTTTTTCAATAAAAAAAATGTTCAGTATGTTAAAAACTTTTTTTTATTAAATAATATTACAAAATGGCTGCGCTACAAGCCTTCTCCCTAAGGTTGATCTACATGAGTATACCTAAAGAATATCGTACGGGATTTTAAAAATTTTAGTTTATGTGGAAATGCCAAGAATTTGAAAAAAAGGTCGATTTTAGACCCTAAAATTCGCACTCCAAGTTAAGAAAAAAATCAAAATATCGAAAATTCCGTACGACATTCTCTAGATGATGCTGCTTTGATTGTATGGTTAAAATTTAAAAGAAATTGAATCAAAATTAAGCGAGCTATGCTGCGTGCTATTTAAAAAAAAAAACGACAAACTTCTTTTTTCCTGATTCTATTTAGGTTAAAGTATTTTAAAGCTAAAAAAACGATTTCTTGAAACATTTTCAGTGGTTTAACCCCTAAATGTGTTAATATTTTTTATAAGTTAAATTTTTACTTGTGTGATTTAACCAATATTTTTTCTTATATTTTTAAGTTTTTTAGTTTTTCCTTCTACTTCTAAAATTCTCTTCAACCCTTCCCTCAATTGTTCATATTATTCTGTTTTCTGCCTTTTGGTTTGTCTTTTGTTCCTTTTTTTGTTGTTTATTAAATTTTTTTAGTTTTGTTTTATTTTTTGTGTTTAATTTTTTTTATACAATTTTAGTTACTTAGGCGTTGCGGCAGCTTTATCTAGTGAAGCTGATTTTATGTTTATACCTGAGGAGCCTGCTCCTACTAATTGGCCGGAAAAGTTATGCAAAAAATTGCTGCAGGTCAGATTTGTAGCTTTTTTTTTCTATAAACCTTCTTTTAAAATTACTTAAAGAACTTCAAAGTGTCTCTGTTCAAATTGTATATTCCTTTTAATTGAATGTTGACCTGGTCTGTCCTGTAATTGGTTTTAATAGTATAATAAATTATTCTAATAAAATTTAAAAATTGCATTTAATTAAAGCTTAATCAAGAGTTGTGGAAATTAATTAATAGTTATATCTTATGTTATGAGATTGATTTAAAACAATTTTTTTAGCTCTCAATAAAAACTATGTGCATAATTTTGTTATATACATATGTACATAGAAATTGGATAAAGCTTTTTTGCAATGAAACATAAGGTTTAATCTTTTTGATTTAATCTAACTTAATTTACAACTTACTAAAATTGCCGCTATTTTGTTTTTAATGCAGAAATCCAAGTTTATTCATACAAAACTATTTTTACTAAAGGCTTAATTTAAAATATTTGTCCATAAGCATGAGTTTTTTATATATATATATTTTTGATTTATAAAAATCTACCCATTATTTGGTTTATGTGGTTGTATTTTTGGAACTATAAATTGTTCATATTGCAGGACTTAATCTTCGTCGTTCTGTGAAAGTCACTGGGTCAAATTTTTTACTTCGTAGATATTTGCGTTTAGAAATGAAAAAATCTTATTTTGTATATGTAAGATAGATACACTTGAGCTTAAGTGATTTTGAACTATAAAACATAAGTTTTCCCAAAAATAGATTTAACGAATTTTAACAGAATGATGATGATATGGTATAATTTAATCTAAAAATTTTGTCTTAGAATTTATTTCAGAGAGAAATTCATAATTTGTGGAACAACAGATTTTAGGAAAAAATAACTTGTAAAAGTGGCACTGGTTTAACATATACATACATACTTACATTCATATATTTATTACAATTTTTTCGGTTTAGATCATTCAAAACTCGAATACATGAACATTATGCTTTAAAAATGGTTGCACAAATTATTTTCGTTCCAAACTTTATTTCATAATGTTAATAAGCATTTCCATTATAACATTTTGATGTTGTCGTTTAAAGTGCTTTGTTTGGGTTTTTATTCATTAAATTATTCTTTATTGTCATATTATACCATTTCTTTTAGTATTTTAATCGTGCTTCACTTTGTATATTACCAATGTTTATTACAAACGTTAAGTTTTTTCAATAAACCTTATTGAAATTCATATCATACATTAGTCTTTGCCATGAGCTTCTTATTTTAAATGCATAGTTTATAATAACTTGAGCATTTTGTTCATAATAACGCTTTTATACTTATATAAATATTGTTTATTAACTTCATAAATATAGTATTCATATTGTGACTAAACTGGATTTTTGCTATGTGTATTTGAAATTTCATATGCAAACATTTTTAATATACGAATTCAACATGTAATATTTCAATCAGCAATTAATGGGCTAATATTTTTTAATTTTATTTCCATTTATATTTCATTAAAAATTATTCTTAAATCTTTTCAATATCTGAGCTCAAAATATTCAATTACACAAAAAAGTGTGCGGTATTCAAATATTGCAACATGCTAATCGCAGTTTAGCTCGAATAAAAAAAAAAAGAAAATTCAATTCAATTTTTTTCTTTAGTGTGTTGAGGTTTCTGATTCCAAATTCTTTACGCTTTATCGCTTCAGATTTTTTAACTCCGCTTTTTAAAGTTTTTCAATTTATGTATTTTTTTTTTTTTTAATTTAAAAAAACCTGACGTGATAAGGTAAAATGAGCATGGGGTAAAGTTCTGTAGCCCTGTGCTATAAATTTTGTATGTTTCATCAGAGCCTTAAGATAGATATAATTCGTATTTATTTATTTATTTTTGTCAAAATTTTTCAAATGTGAATACCTAAAAATAGTTTTTTAGTCATAAAGGATAAAATTTATTTATTATTATCAAGGTATTATGTATGAAGTCAAGTCGTATTTGAGGAGAAACATAGTTCTGTGTTTAATTTTCCATTTCTAAAATGTTAATGGTAATTTATGTCCTTCAACATTAAATGTTTTGCATATGAAATTTATAAAAACATTGCTTAATAAATGCATCAAAATATTTGCTAAAATATACAACGCCACAATATTGACATAAACATTTTTAAATTTATATTTAATGAAAAAAAAAGTAGGAGCGTAATGCTGGTCAACGCCTAAATATTATTATTGTAGCAGAAGGTGCTATTGACCGTGATGGTAACCCAATTTCTGCTGAGGATGTCAAAAAAGTTGTAGTCGATAAATTACAACAGGATACACGTATTACCGTTTTGGGTCATGTTCAACGTGGTGGTAATCCAAGCGCCTTTGACCGTGTATTGGTAAGTGAAAAAATTAATACTTTGCAAATATGTAATAAAGTAGTAATAAATCTTTTATGTTTTTTCTTTAACTTATAGGCCTGTCGTATGGGTGCTGAAGCTACGCTTGCCCTAATGGAAGCCACTGCTGATAGTGTACCATGTGTAGTTTCACTTGATGGTAATCAGGCAGTGCGCGTACCTTTAATGGAATGCGTTGAACGTACGCAGGCGGTAGCCAAAGCTATGGCTGATAAAAATTGGGATCTCGCTGTAAAATTGCGGGGCCGTTCGTTTGAGCGTAACCTGGAAACATATAAAATGTTGACACGTTTGAAGCCACCAAAGGAAGCGCTTAATGCCCAAGGCAAAGGCGTTGTAATTATTACCACAACTTTAGATATCAGGGGAAAATTTATTATTTTTTTTTAAATTTTTTTATTACAGGAAGGTTACCGTTTAGCAGTGATGCATATTGGTGCTCCTGCTTGTGGCATGAATGCTGCTGTACGTTCTTTTGTGCGTAATTGCATTTATCGTGGTGATACAGTTTTTGGCATACACGATGGTATTGAAGGCTTAATGGCTGGCAACATTAAAGAAATGGGATGGTATGTAAATTTTATTCTAAAAAAAGTAACAAAACTTTAGATGAATGAAAATCAATGTAAATATGAGCGGTTTGCCCTCTCACGTCAAGTTTTTAATTCTGTTGTCCTTTTTTACCTGATAGAGCAATACAGGTACCAGAAAAACATAGCTGCGTTTGAGTAAAGATAAAAAAATATTTATTTTACTCTTGAATTCTAATTTATATGTCTCTTATGAGTTTGAAGACGCTGAATATGAATAAAAAGCACTTTTAGCTGTTATAAATTTTTATAACTAAAAAAAAAATTAATAAATAACGGTGCACTATGTAGTGAAAGCATATAATCCAAATTTAGAGTTATAATCCATAAGGAGCACATAAACTGCTCTGAAGTAAAAAGTATTTACTTTTATGGTACTTTTAGCTTAAGCAAAATAAAGCGTTTTTGAAAGCGACAACTCTAAGCATAAATTTATACTATTTATATGTATATTCACTTTTTCCTTAAGCTTTTGATTATAATTTTTGTTTTTTTTTTGCTTAGGTCCGACGTAACTGGCTGGGTTGGGCAGGGTGGTGCTTTTTTGGGCACAAAGCGTACACTTCCTGAAGGTAAATTTAAGGAAATTGCTGCACGACTTAAAGAATTCAAAATACATGGCTTATTGATTATTGGTGGCTTTGAGGCCTACCATGCTTGCGGTCAAATCTCCGATCAACGATCAAACTATCCTGAATTTTGTATCCCACTGGTGGTGGTACCATCAACAATCTCGAATAATGTGCCTGGCACTGAATTCTCTTTGGGTTGTGATACTGGCCTAAACGAAATCACTGTCATTTGTGATCGTATACGTCAATCGGCGCAAGGTACGAAACGTCGTGTTTTTGTTATCGAAACTATGGGTGGCTACTGTGGCTACTTGGCAACACTTGCCGGATTGGCTGGTGGTGCTGATGCTGCTTACATATATGAGGAAAAATTCTCCATTAAAGACTTGCAACAAGATGTTTATCATATGGCATCAAAAATGGCTGAAGGCGTACAGCGTGGCTTAATATTGCGCAACGAAAAAGCATCCGAAAACTACAATACCGATTTTATTCATCGTTTGTACTCGGAAGAAGGCAAGGGTTTATTCTCTTGTCGCATGAACATTTTAGGTATTAAATCTATCGGTTTTCATTAAAATATTACGTTGATAACGTTTTATATTTATTAGGTCACATGCAACAAGGTGGTTCTCCGACACCATTTGATCGTAATATGGGCACTAAAATGGCAGCTAAGTGTGTTGATTGGTTTATTGATCAATTTAATAAAAACAAACAGGCTGACGGTTCCATTAAGTGTGAATCTAACGAATCTGCTTGTCTGTTGGGAATTGTGCGACGTCAATACAGGTTTACACCTTTAGCAGATTTAATTGCGGAGACAAATTTTGAGTGAGTAATGATGTATTGCAATTTACATAATTATCAAATAGGAAATTGCTGGTATCCTAGTGGTTATCGAATCCGACTATAACGCAAGCATCCTGGGTTCGATCCCCATTTTTTCCATATTTCATGGAGTTGTGCAAAGACACTTCGCTTTATTAATTCTTGTTGTTAAGTGTTCAGCGTTAGCACTTATAGTATTGAGAAAGCTGCCATGCCAAGGTACCAGAACGATGTATTGATGCTTATGTTGTTCTCATATATGTTAAAATTTGATATAGCAATGTTGTTGATATTGCTTCAGATTTCGCAGTGTCAATACATAGTCCAACAGTGGCTGTCTAATCCCTGATCTCTGTAAGGTTGGCTTGCATATCGGACGATCTTAATATCAATGTAAATCGATCTGTGCAAAGTTGAACTAAAATGTTTGAGAAATTTAAGATATATATCTAAGATCTGTGTAACCTGGTTAGTTCGAATCCGGCCGCATCAATTTTTTTAATTATTTATTAAATAGCATTCATGTTAAACTATGACGTTCGAGTTGAAAAATAGTAACATGAGTGCTTGTTATTAAAAAAATGACAAATAACAGGGGCATTGATTTCAATGAAATTAAAATGTACTCATGTTAGTGATATTTTAAAACAATGACTATTTTACTTTTAGACAACGTATTCCCAAATCGCAATGGTGGCTCAAATTGCGTCCATTGTTGAGAATCTTAGCTAAGCACGATTCGGCCTATGAAGAAGAGGGTATGTACATCACTGTCGAGGAAGAGTTGGCCACCGATGCTGTTGCTTAAGTTGTTCATGTCAACCTTGTAGCCAAAATACACGTACATACACATCTACATGTAGCAGTGTTTTAAAGCGGATGAGCGTCAGCAGCTTATATGTGCATTATATAATAACGCATCATTACTCGTATTTTCATGATCAAATGAATTTTAAGATATAAAGTTTTTTTGATGAAACTACAACTATTTCATATTAGATTATAGTGTCATATTGCTTATAAAGCTGAGAATTTTAAGTTCTGAAAGGCACAAATTCATTTAACTTTGAATGTTTTTTTTTTTTGTAATCTAATATACAGTGAAAATCGCTTATAACGAACTTGAATATACCGATAAATACATATATTTAGTACACACGATATTTTGTTATAAACAATATTGATATTATTTTACTTGCACCAATGTAGTTTATTTTTTAAAATTATGTTTGTTTTGTATTTATAACTATTTTCTATTTCGCACACTTCAAACTAAGACATTCATTACAGAAAAAGTATAGTCAAACTACAAAAGCTATATAAAGTTCAATGCAAATTGTAAAGTATTTTCCAGTTTATATATTTAGTCGCATTTGTGAAAATATTACATTTTTGGTAGTTTTGTTGTATCTGCAAGGAAAGCTTAAAAAGAGATTATGTATTGGTAAAGGATCTGTTTTCAAATGTTATAAATATTTGCGATATGAAATATGGGTGAAAACCTCAATTACTTTTTGTTATTTTACATATATGTTTTTGTGTTCACTATGACTCATTTAGTATAAGTATTTCACTGAGGTTTTTAGTTTGAATCAAACAACAAAAAAATTGAAGAAAAACTAAAGCTTTAAATTAAGTGAATGGAGCTGTATATTTTATGTTTATCATTTTGAAAATACCCTCGAAAAACCAAATCTGTACAAAACAGCATTTCGAAAAAAGGGGGCTCATGTTGAGTGTAAAGTAAATGATTCATATAATAAATTTTAAATTTTACTTTTTTTTGGCATAGATTCTTTCAATTCTGATCAATGGTATCATGGACATACTTGCTGCTATAGTTCCCATTATTACTGAAAAAGGCTCAGGTTTTGGAAAATATATCAAGGAAAAGTGGTTGAATACATAAAATTAGCAGGATAAAAAACAAATATTTATTTTTTCATTAACATTTATCATTGCCATTATGTTTCAGGTCACAAAATAAAAAACTACTGAATATATTTACAACATACAGTTTCAATATATTTAAGATCACTTATTCGTCATGATCGTCGTAAATTAAGAAAAAAATATTTGTATTTCTGCTGAGGTTTTTCGAGCTCTCCAATACGTTATATACGATTTCACTTGAAGAAATTTCGAGTGTACACATATATTTTTATAATTTTTTACATTTTTAGCAAATTATTTTCGCCTTAGATATTCCTAGTAAATACAAAAAACTATTAGTATTATTTGTTTTATTTTCTTTGCAAACTTTTATTTTTATAGTCATCAATTGATATTAAATATTTTGTTTACACTTTATTTTGTTACAATAAAATTATGTGTATGTAATTAGCAAAATTTTGCATATTATTGCAAACGTAGTCAAAAGACAAATTTATAAAATCAATCTTTTAATATAAAATTATTATTTTGTGCAGGTTATATGCAAAGAGTTAACATAGCACATGGTTTTTAATAACTCTGGAACATAAATCCTGTGTCTTGCATGTTTCCTTTTGCGAAACCCTGCCGTCGTTGCAACTACTGAAAAAATTTAAAAATAAATACAAATTTCATAGAAGTAACAAAATTTTCCTGTGTATTTATATTTTATAGCATTTTATTAACTTTATTTTTGTCTAAGCATAACTAGCGGAATTTAGCATGTTATTAGTTTAAAAGTAATTTGAGCTAAAACTCAATAAAATTGTTGGTTTTATCAAAAAATTATTGCTGTGCAAATGTTAAGAAATTGTTTTCTAAACCTATGATCGCAAACCCTAATTCTACCTTGCAAACTTTCATGCACATATTGTAATATATTATGTATATTTTTCTTTTACATTTTAAATCATCAAAGTACATACCTTATTTAAAGTAATGAACATATTTAAAAAATAGGACTAAAAGTTTTTTAAATAAATACTTGAAATATATACCTAATGTGAGAATCTTAGGCTTAATTGTAATTTCATGGGTTTGTGATTTAGGCTGGAAAGACATGTTCGTTATCTGACAAATTGTAATTAATATCAAAAACTAAAATACATATATTAATGTTATGCATAAAATTATCCTCTCTATATTATCACTGTCATAAAGAAATAAATAAAACATGTACAATACATTGTAAGCAAAAAACGAAAATAAAATTTGAATCAGAAATATTTATTAAACTTTGTTTGTGTATGTGTAATAATTATGTACAAGGGCATCATTAGTGGTGTTCGCTTTTTTGCAGCACAAGTGTTTATATTTTAAAAATGGACACTAATCACACCTAAAATAGCAAATAACATTGCTCTCGATGTTTTACTAAGGGTCGTTTCCGCAAGGTTCGGTTAAGTTTTATTCTGGAATCTAACGGGCATTTAGTGCGCATACATGTGACTAAATAGTTGTACGAATAAATGCGTAGTGGCACTTAGTGTATTGCTTTGAAATTTATATTTTCAGCTACTTAAAACTTAAATTATTTTCAACCAAAAGAAAAAAACTTCCATAAATAATAATATTAAATGAAAAAGAATTTGAAATTTAAGTCAATTCGATTGTGTTGCCAACCATACTAAAGCCCAACGAGAAAATTTTTGTCTTAAAGGAATGTTGGTTCTGACATTATTGCCAAAATTTACTCATTGACGTAGTAAGACCGTAACCCCCACAAATAAAATAGTTTCATATATTTTTAACATGATTTTTTTTAAGCTCCAATTTCAGATTTCAGGGAATTATTAGTAAACGCCTTTCGCTTTGTTTTTGCTCATTTAATTCCACTTGAATAACGATGTAAATGATATTCCTATGCCCATCGGATCAAAGTGATGCATTTTTTGTTTGTTTTCTTATCAAGAAAAACAACTAACTGAAGCAACCATTTCACTTCATGTATGTTAGCATTTTTATTGGTTATTCTTTAAATAACTGCACACTTGGTTTTTTTTAACTTTCTGGACATTTTTTGAAACGAAATATCTCAAAAATCACAGTGGATAGGATGAAAAAGCATTTAATCTTTTTTGTTTTAAAATGCTTTAGTTTTATTAAATAAATTAAAAACATTTAAATAAATTAGTTAAAACACTAATTTTTTATAATTGTTTTAATGTTATTCTTCAATTAATCTTAAGATTGTATCTGCTTTGAAATCGAAAATACCAACGTAATTTTGAAAAATATCAAACAATTTATACGATTAGACTGGTAGGCGGGTATTTCGATATGAAAGAAGATACATCATTAGAATTGATTGAAGAATTGAAGAATAACATAAAAAAATCACAAAAAAAGAAAACAAGTTATATCAAAAATATTTTAAAAAACAAGTTAATGTTTAAACAAATTAATTTAAAGTTTTTAATTTTTTATCATAAAATGAAAGCATTTGTAAACAAAAAGGTCCTGAGTTTTTTATTGTATTTACCATAGTTTTTGCGAAATTTCATTTCAAAATATTGTAGCGAAATTTGGTTTATGCTAGAAAACTCTTGAAATAAATACCAACGAAAGAAAACTAAACGATACTAGCTAGCATAAACATACTAGCACCATCTAGCGGCAAAATAATAAACTGAACAGACGCTGCAGTACACTATAAATAAAAAGTCAACAACCGAGAGAAATTATCGCCGTCGTACAACGTACAACGCCATCTAACATCTAGCATAATAGCTAGCTCAACGTCAGTGCGCCATGCGCACCATTCACCATTGTGGTGAATTGTGGATAGTAGTAGAATGCACGCTACAAAGTAGCACTGGTGGGTTGTAGAAAATGGTAGAATATACGCCACTTAGAAGGTACTGGATTATTCGAGAGAGTGATGACTGCAGTATAAAAAGGGTTGTCATCTGAGCTGAGGACACAGTAGAATTAAACCAGCGAAGCAGTAAGCAATAAAGTGAATACAGTGTGATCCGTAGTAGAACAAAACAGTTTTCTATACAGTGTTAAATTAATATTAGAATTTGAACGTTAATAAAATAAACCATTTTATAACTAAATAAGTTTGTGTGTTTTTAATTGTTACACAATCCAGTGATCGAACTCAGAAAAGTGTGAGAGATCGAAATTATCGTCAAAGAGACAGAAATTTCGTAACAATTGGTGTCAGAAGTGGGATTGTGTAAAAAGAATTAACAATCAATAAAAAAAAAAAAATAATAAATAAAAATGGTTAAGTTTGACGAACTAAAAGTGGATCAACTGAAGAAGGAGTTGCAGCAGCTGAGTCTGCAATCTACTGGCGGAAAGGTGGAGCTACAGAAACGCTTACGGCAGGCTCTTGAGGCTCAAGGTGTAAACCTGGAAGAGCATGAATTTTATAGTGATGTATCAGAATCAGCAGCGAAAGTGGAAGAAACTTCTGGACCAGCGGCAAGTGGTGAAGTTGTAGATATGTCAAAGTTCGAGAAAATGTTAATGGCGATGACGCAGGCCATTCGAGAAGAAATTGGTCAGAGCTTAAGTCAAAATGCACTACAGATGAATAGCAATATCCAAGCCGTTCGGGAAGAAATTGGTCAGAACGCGCTGCAGATCCATGCGGTTCAGGAAAAAATAGACGAAAAGTTATGTCAAAATGCACTACAAATAGACGAAAAGTTATGTCAAAATGCACTGCAAATAGACGAAAAGTTAAGTCAAAATGCACTGCAAATAGACCAAAGGTTAAGTCAAAACGCGACGCAGATCCACGAGGCTGTTCGAACGGAGGTTGCCAAAATGGTAGATGGCCTCGATGCAAAAGTGACTGAATTACGAGATGACGTTGAATCATTCAAGGAAGAAGTTCAAAATAATCTTGAAAAAGTTCAAAATAATTTTGAAGACGTTAATAAAAGGATTCAACAGTTGGAAATAAGTGAACCAACCACTCAAGTGATAAGAGAAATCAGCGCAGAGAGGCTTAAGGCACCCTCGTACGATGGAACAACGCCATTTAGTGTTTTCAAGCTCCAGTTCGAAACAACATCTGGTCACAATCGTTGGGATAACGAAAGCGCAGCTGCAGCGCTAATTGTGGCATTAAAAGGCGCAGCTGCAGAAGTTTTGCAAACAGTTCCAGTGGCGGAGCAGAAAAATTACAAGGCGGTGATGGATGCCTTACAGCGAAAATATGGCAGTGACCACATGAAGCAGATTCACAGATTGGAGTTAAAAAGTCGTATCCAGAAATCTGGTGAGTCCTTGCAGGAGTATGCTGCGGATATTGAGCGATTGGCACATCTTTCCTATCCTGACGAGTTAAGTGTTGTAGCTGAAAAATTCAAAATAGAGGCGTTTATTGACGGCATACGTGACTCAGAAACAAAACGCGAGACAATGAGGAGCCCGAAGACAACATTTAATGAAACAGTAACGGTTGCCCTCACTCAGGAGACGATTGCGTTGACATGCCGCCCATCACTGAAAACTCGTCGGATGGAGGTGGAGGCTGAAAAGAAAAATGCATCGTTCGCCAGCGGTAGCTTCAGCGGAAAATGCTACAACTGTGGTAAGCAGGGACACATGGCACGTGACTGCAAATCACGTCGTAAACGATCTGCATCACGTTCACCAAGAAGAAAAATTGGAAATAGGGTGAACGATGGCGAAAATGGTAGCGAGCAGCAGTCGTTAAACTAAAGAGAGTCAGTACAGCGGGGCGTGAGCTGACTCTTACAGATGATTGCCCCATAGTCTTGGTTTCGAAGCTCTGCCGAAATTCCAACAGCCTTACCATCGGTGGAAAAATCAACGGAAGACCATGTGAGCTTACTTTGGATACAGGCGCATCGCATTCAATTGTGAGGAAAGACTTATTTGAAAGACGACGAGTAACGCCGTTAAATGGGATCCAATTGAGAACAGCGACAGGAGAAATTGCGCAAATAGTAGGAAAAGTTACAGCGAGTATTCTCATCGGCAACAAAACTGTGGAACATGATTTTATTGTTGCAAACATCACCGATGAGGTTATCATTGGCGTGGACTTCATGATTCGACACGGGTTCACTTTGGATCTTAAGAAAAAAACGTTAAGGTATGCCAATGTAGAGTTGCCTTTAGACATTGGCTGTGGACAAAAATTAGCAATTGCAAGAATCTACATAAGTAAGCGCTGTCGAATTGAACCCAATACCGAAGAAATTATTTGGGCCACAACAAATGAAGACTGTGGGACAAGCCATCTGTGGGTAGTGGAAGCAGATAAGAAAAATTTTAAGAAAGACCTGATTATTGGAAAGACCCTAGTAAACACAAGAATAGACAGGAAAATACCGGTGCGAATTTTGAATCCAACAAATAAGCCGAAATGGATGCAAAAAGGTGAACTTATAGCGCAATGTGAGAAAGTTACGGCTGTGGTAAATTGTGAAAATAACCAGCAGAACACACAAGGCCCAACTTTAACGAAATCGTCGGCCATGGAAGTATTGACGAAAGAATGGACGAAGGAGTTGTCTGCCCAGAACAAAAATAAAGCAAAAAGGTTTCTGCAAAAACATTGGCGGATATTTGCGTCCAAAGGAGAAAATAATGGCCGAACATCAGTTGTCAAACATCGCATTGATACAGGTGATTTTCAGCCG
This sequence comes from Tricholauxania praeusta, assembly GCA_949775025.1. NCBI lineage: Eukaryota > Metazoa > Arthropoda > Insecta > Diptera > Lauxaniidae > Tricholauxania > Tricholauxania praeusta. The sequence goes on along the minus strand of OX459031.1, from coordinate 33,752,402 downwards.
ATTCGTCAACCTCCAAGGAGGCTAGCACTCGCTAAGAGAGAAGAAGTGACGGGTCTTATAGAAGATATGGCGCGAGAAAATGTCATTGCACCATCAGAAAGCCCATGGAGTTCACCGGTCGTACTTGTGAAGAAAAAGGATGGAAGTATGCGATTCTGTGTGGATTACAGAAAATTGAATGACGTCACCAAAAAAGACAGCTACCCGTTACCCAGAATCGATGATACACTGGATACGTTATCTGGAGCAACATGGTTTTCCACCCTGGACTTACAAAGTGGATATTGGCAGGTGGAAATAGATGAAAAAGACAAAGAAAAAACTGCCTTTAGTATTGGGAATGGTCTATGGCAGTTCAACGTCATGCCGTTTGGTCTTTGTAACGCTCCAGCTACGTTTGAGCGGTTAATGGAACGAGTTCTCAAAGGACTACATTGGAAGACTTGTCTAGTGTATCTCGATGACATAATCATCATGGGTAAAGATTTTGATGACCACTTGAAAAATCTGGAGGAAGTGTTTGAGCGCTTGGAGGCAGCTGGACTAAAATTAAGTGCGAAAAAGTGCTCACTTTTCCAGCGTGAAGTCAAATATCTGGGGCACAAGGTTACGTCAGAAGGAATACACACAGATGAAGATAAAATAAAAGCTGTGAAAAATTGGCCACGACCATCTAATCTTCATGAGTTGCGAAGTTTTTTGGGTCTATGCACTTATTACAGACGCTTTGTTCCTGGTTTCGCAAATGTTGCAGGCAGTCTACATGAGCTGACACGGAAAAATCGAAAATTCGAATGGAGTGGGGCACAGGAAACTGCATTCCAAAAACTGAAAGAATTACTGTCCACAGCGCCAATACTCGCGTACCCAATACCCGGCAAAGAATTTGTATTGGACACCGATGCGAGTGGCCATGGTATTGGAGGAGTTTTGTCCCAAATCATCAATGGACAAGAAAAAGTCGTCGCATATTTCAGCAAAATTCTGTCGAAACCTGAGAGGAATTATTGCGTAACTCGGAGAGAGTTACTGGCAGTAATGGAATGCGTGAAACACTTCCATAAGTACTTATATGGACAGCACTTTCTCCTGAGGACAGACCATGCAGCATTAAGGTGGCTACTTCAATTCAAGGATCCTGAAGGTCAAATCGCACGGTGGATAGAACGCTTGCAGAGCTATGATTTCACCATAGAGCATCGCAAAGGAAGCCAGCATGGAAATGCGGATGCACTTTCCCGTCGTCCATGTAAAATTGAATGCGGTCATTGTTCGCGAACAGAAAATAAAGCTGGAACAATTGATGTGCGCCTTTTGAACGTTTTGCCTGAAGAAAAGTGGACAAAAGAGGAGGTAAAACGGGACCAGCGCAATGATACAGATTTGGCAACTATAATTAAGTATAAGGAGCTGGGTAGGAAACCGGCGTGGCAAGAAATTTCAAATGGAAGTCAAATCTGTAAAGCATACTGGGCGCAATGGCAAAGTTTGGAGTTGCATGACGGTTGTCTCTACCGAATCTGGGAAAGCGAGGATGGTAAAACTCGCTCAAAACTGCTGGTTATTCCAAAGGCCAAATTTAAGGAAATAATCGAGGATTATCACAATGGATCGAGTGGTGGACATCTGGGCATAACGAAAACCACAGAGAAAATAAAGAAACGGTTTTATTGGGTAGGATGCCAAGAATCAGTTGCTGACTGGATCCGCCGTTGTGACCAATGTGCAATTGCTAAAGGACCAAGGCAACGCACTCGGGGAAAAATGCATCAGTATAACGTCGGAGCTCCCTTTGAGAGGATAGCCATGGATATAGCGGGACCTTTTCCAATCAGCAATGCAGGAAATAAATACATCCTTGTGGTAATTGATTACTTCAGTAAGTGGCCAGAAGTATATCCCATTCCCAATCAAGAAGCAAAAACAGTGGCAGACATTTTCATCAAAAATTGGATTTGCCGATATGGAGCTCCACTTGAGTTGCATTCCGACCAAGGACGAAATTTTGAGTCGACACTTTTTAAGGAGGTTTGTGACATGCTTGGAATACAGAAGACACGCACCACAGCTTTGCATCCTCAGTCCGATGGCATGGTCGAAAGGTTCAACCGTACTCTAGAGGAACATTTAAAAAAGGTTGTCGATAAAGGACAAAAAGATTGGGATGAGCACCTACCAATGTTTCTGATGGCTTATCGGTCGGCAATACACGATACCACTACAGTTACGCCAGCAAAAGCCATTTTTGGTACGGACTTAAGGCTTCCAGCAGATTTGAAGTACGGAGTAAGCGTTGTCCCAGAAACGACCCATGCTGACGATTACATGTCGCGGAAAAGAGAAGAATTAGCAGATATACACGAGCTTATTAGAAGACGTACTCAATTGGCTAGCGACAAGATGAAAGCTCGGTATGACCTGCGAGCAAATACTGAAGGGTTCAAAGAAGGTCAACTAGTGCTGCTACATAACCCACAACGAAAACGAGGCTTGTCTCCTAAATTACAGACTCATTGGGAGGGACCTTACCGGATCGTCACAAGGATTAATGATGTTGTGTATCGAATCCAAAAATACCCCGGGAACAAAAGTAAATTAAAGGTAGTCCACATCGAAAGGCTGGCACCTTATACTAGGGACGGAGAGACTCTTGTTCGGGACGAACAAGTTTAAGCGGAGGGCAGTGTAGCGAAATTTGGTTTATGCTAGAAAACTCTTGAAATAAATACCAACGAAAGAAAACTAAACGATACTAGCTAGCATAAACATACTAGCACCATCTAGCGGCAAAATAATAAACTGAACAGACGCTGCAGTACACTATAAATAAAAAGTCAACAACCGAGAGAAATTATCGCCGTCGTACAACGTACAACGCCATCTAACATCTAGCATAATAGCTAGCTCAACGTCAGTGCGCCATGCGCACCATTCACCATTGTGGTGAATTGTGGATAGTAGTAGAATGCACGCTACAAAGTAGCACTGGTGGGTTGTAGAAAATGGTAGAATATACGCCACTTAGAAGGTACTGGATTATTCGAGAGAGTGATGACTGCAGTATAAAAAGGGTTGTCATCTGAGCTGAGGACACAGTAGAATTAAACCAGCGAAGCAGTAAGCAATAAAGTGAATACAGTGTGATCCGTAGTAGAACAAAACAGTTTTCTATACAGTGTTAAATTAATATTAGAATTTGAACGTTAATAAAATAAACCATTTTATAACTAAATAAGTTTGTGTGTTTTTAATTGTTACACAATCCAGTGATCGAACTCAGAAAAGTGTGAGAGATCGAAATTATCGTCAAAGAGACAGAAATTTCGTAACAATATGATCAAAAAGTAAAAAAAAAATACAAAGTGTGCAGTCATTTAAAAAAATACCGATATTTATATTCTCATAGTGGCCCAACAATACATCAGTGGCCTCTTGTAACGCTAGTGCCCACACCTCCCAAAATACAGCTAAAATAAAATAGCCTTCGTTAGCATAATTAACTAGAATGTCGTATTGTACTTTTGCTGATTAAGTTTTAAAGCTGCAGCAACAATCTGACGTACTCATTCTGATCGGAATGAAAGAAATACTATTAAATTGCACGATAAAAATGATTTTCTCAAAATAATGAATATAGCAATGCAATAATTTTTCCGCGATATCTTGAGAGTCGTAAATCTCACAAAATTTTTTTAAGACTTTTTGAGTAGAAAATTTAATTCTCTATAATATTGCTTGAAATATTTTTTATCGTAAAATTGAAAATGAAAAAGTTATAATTAAATATAGAATAAAAATATCATTCAAGGGCTATAACTTTTTTTTCGTTAGTTTCATAAGAAAAATACTCCAGACATTTTTTGTAGACCATTTCATTCCAAACAGTTTCCTATATTCATTTAATAAATTTATTTTTATTGAGAGGCGTTGGGACGTTTCGTAGGGATCAAACCAAGATGTAACTTGTACGTTAGAGTGATTCAGACCCAAAGAAAGTTTATAAAAATCGTTCTTCTTCTACTATATTCTTCAATCTGTCTTCAAAATCAGTATGAATTTTTGCAGAACTTTAAGTACAATATAGAGGTCGCTCAATACGCCATAGCTATTCAAGACTATTGAAAGCGTAGTTGTGGGTGTCAAAGATGATTAACGGCTAGAGACTAATCTTATTATTTCTATATATGTATGGTGGTCTTTGGACCATTGATTATGAAAATCAGGGTCCCAAAAACCTAAGACACTTGCAGCACCCACAAAAAAACCCTCTCAAAGGTATTTTTTCAAGATAATTTCAAAGATAATAAAAAAAAGACATGCAATAATATTCTTTTTTTTAACTTGTACATGTGGTTAGTATATGCCAAATTGAGTCAAATTTTATAATAATAGATAATTGAAGAGGGCAAAGCTAGCCTTAGGTAGTGCGAGGCCCATGCAACCAGTGGATGTGAGGCCACTACAACCAGGACACATAATAAAACCTCTCCTTTACTCTACTTTATTTTTTTCTTTTTAATACAACGCACTATGGGCTCGCTGACCGCTTTTGTTGGCCAAAACCTATTATTTCCATAGTCCATTATTGTTTTTGTTGTTGTTGTAATCTAATAGAAAATACTTCAAACCATACAAAAATGCACTTTGTTTTTGTAAATACTAATTTAAAGTTTAACAGTAAGCCATTAAAGTCTTGCTTTCTAAGTAGAATTGTGAATACAATTACGTGCACGTTTTTTTCAGGTTATTTATATAGTGTTTTTGCTTAAAGTAAAAAAGCTAAAAAAAATAAAATATGGAAAATAAAGGTGATAGTAAGTACTTTAATGTATATTTATACATTTAAAAAATAAGAGCTGGTGCAGTGAAAATTCAATTGTTTAATGCAACCTATAAAACTATTATGATTTTTTAATTCTTAAGTTTGTTGCAGCCCAAAATCAAAAAAAAAAAAATAATAACTTGAGATGTGATAAGTCTGTTTCATCATGTCCTGTGTTGCGATTTTTAAGAAAAACACTTTTTTCCAGTCAACTTCTGCTTCAAAATTTCTGATTTTTTTCAAGTTTGGAGAAACGAGCATTGCAAAGTTCAATAAATGGCCTGTATTATCAACTATCTACTAGAAAAAATTGTAGATGAAAACATTCCTGACGCCTTTTCAAAATATTTGTTAGAAATTGAACGCACATTTTGCCAAAAATTTACTTTAAAATGGGAAAAGTGCCATTCAGGTTCCACTGAAGAATGTTTGCATGAACAGCACGAAGACCGAAATAAAAGTTCAGATGACGACGATGAAGAAGAAGACTTTGAAGTGGAAAACTTAATTTTGGATAAGGAATTGAATTTTACATAATAAATTACAAATCTTAAATGATTTAAAATAAACGCATTTTAAAAAATTTTATTATTTCTTATCAAAAGGGTTGAATGGGTGAATGATTCCATCAAAATTTCATCAAATATAGTTTCATTTGAAATCAAAATGACTTAGAAGTCTGAAGAACTTGGTACAATTTCCGAAATCTTGAAATAAGTTATCAAGTATCTACTTCAAATTCCGGATGCCATATTGGATCTGCCATTTTTAATTTCGAAATCAGCGACGCGATAACTCCTTTACACAACGTTTCATACAGATGCAAATTTATTTTGAAATTTCGGCCACTATATTGGATACGCCATTTTGAATTTTTAATTTTTGACATCAAATTCGAAATCAGCAACCGCGAAAACCCCCTAACACAACGTTTCATAAAGATACAATGACATTTTGAAATTTTGGCCGCCATATTGGATCCGAATTTATAATTTTTGACATCAAATTCAAAATCAGCGACCCCAAAAATCATTTTATAGAGACTTTCAGAGTTTTGGCTAACAAAAGTGGTCAGCGAGCCCATAGTGCAACGGCATATACTAGTAACTTTGTTCTTCATCTTCAACAATTTCATCAACGTAATTGTATGAGTTTTATGCATTGAAAAAAAAAAAAAAAAACTCAGGTGGTATAATAATAGTTCAACAGTTCGTTTCGGATCCGTATCAAACTCGTTTTCATATGTGATTCCTCTCGAAAAAGCTCCACTTTGTCGGATCCGTCTCGAACTCGGAACGGACTTTATATAGGGATCCGTTTCGGATTCGTTTTTTGTTAATAAAACGGATTTGAGACGGACTCGTTTTTTCTAAATAAAACGGATACGTTCCGGATTCGTTTTTTGTAAATAAAACGAATTCGAGATGGACTCGTTTTTTTATAAATGAAATGAATTTCAGTCAGGTTTTTTAAATAAAACGAGATTCGAGATGGACTTGTTTTTTTAAAGTAATACGGATTCGAGACGCATTTTTTTTAAATAAAATGGATTCGAGACAAAGTGTACAAAATAAACTCAATTAAAAAAGTTTCTGGAAAATATCTTACGTAACTTGTTCACTAGACATGTTCAAGTAAATGACATGTTCTAGAATACTTCAAGAACACTCGATTTTCGAAAATTTATTCATATTCGAGTATATCCTCATTTAAAAAAATAGTCCGGGTTGCAACCAGAGATGCAAAATTTTAATTTTTCGGAATTTGGCCAAAAAATGAAAAAAATTTTATTTATTTCTTATTTACAATATTTTTTTAAAATGTTTTTTTTTTTAATTTTCTTATGTACACATAAGGAAGTATCCAAAAAAAAATTTTTTTAAGCCTATATAAGTATATGGAAAAAAAAACTGTGGTCTCTCCGCGAGTAGAGCGTTGGTGTTTCTTGTGTAACAGCTCAACTCCTTTTTTGTTTTCACTGCACTTACTTAATACATTATAATTTGAAATTTTCAATGCCATTATATGAATTTCCATTAATAAAATATATGTCAGCCCACCGTGCTTTAATTTCTGCGGTTGCGTATACACTGAATCTTTAGTGTTTTTTTTTATTCGAAAAAAGTCCCTGCTAAGTTTGATTCATACCAATGAGTCAAATGACTTAAAGCAACGATTAAATTCAAATTGTGTACACTTTGCTATGCTAAAAAACTTATCTTATTTGCATACAAATTTTGTATAATTTGTAAAATACAAAATCTTGCAGTTGCATTTGAAATGGCTGGGCATCCAGACGAACGGACTGTGCTTCTAGCAAAAGAACGAAATTACGGTACGAGACAAAATTTAGAGTGTGATACTCAGGATAATCTAGATGAAGATTTATTTGAGTGCGAAAATCAAGAAGAAGAGGCAAGTGACAGTTCCTCCTACACCAATGAAGAAGCGATCGTAGATTATGATGAAATGGAATTCGGATTAAGTTGGCGTCACTTGAATTTGTACCTGATTGAGCCATTGGTTCTCATTTTGATGTTTGCCTACAATTTATCATGTAAGTTCAAAGGAAATATGGATTAATTGAACTATTGATCGTTTATATAATAGCTACTAATGGGGGTTTTCTTTCTATATTTTTTTGTAGCTACCATACTAAAAAATCAAATTATATATCAAACATGCACAGCTATATTTTCCTACAATGAAAGTGATTGCTTATTGTTGGGCACTAATAATGCCACAAACCACACTAAGGTAAAACATTTATGATTATTTCTTGGTAAAAATTGGATATATTTTTAGATAAGATACCATCATCTGGCAAATTTTAAATAGTTCCAAAAAGTTTTTCTTTTTACTCACAAGAACAAACAAAATGGAAGCGATTTTGTATGAGAAGCATTTAAGCGAAATGAATTTAGTGAATTTAAATTAAGATGGTACGCATTACTCGTAGATTGCTCCTCAAAAAATTATGCATGGAGATTTTGACAAAACTATAAATCACTTAGCTCATATTTTTATTTGATTATACAAAGTTCTTTTTTTTTTTTTTTGCTTAAATTTGATTTGTGCCAGCAAGCATGGATGACTCGTTCGCGGATGTACGCATACTCTGTGGTACTACCGTTTGGTATGAATCAACAGGGCTCACGACATTTCAAAACATAATTTTAACAAATTCAGCCTCTTTTTAGATTTCTATTTTTGTTTTATTTTTAAAGTAAATTTTACATAGGGGCCGTTCAAGTATTACGTAACGCAATTAGGGGGGGAGGGGGGGTCTTGTGAAACGTTACGATGCGTTACAGAGGAGGGGGGGGGGTTCGAACAACGCGTTACGTAACATTGTTTTAGAAGTGAAACTACTTTAGCGGGTGGTGATTTGAAATGAGGTGTGTATAATGAAACGCTTTCTTTATGTGTATGCTTATTGAATACCTACAGCCAAAAAATTTTATTATAATGACAAAAGTTGATGGGATCTAGATAATTTACAGCAATAAATGATATGTTAAATTAAAGCACTTATCAAGCAGAATGTCCTAAAACTATCATCTTCGAGATTGGTTAACCAAAACCAGAGATGTAAGCGTGGAAAGATTTCCTATTTTTCTCATTTATTGCTGTAGCTGTTCTAGATCCCATCAACTTTTATCATTTTAATAAAATATGTTCGTCTCATTTTTCGCCATTTTAACATATTTTAAGCTTAAGCAAATGTTTATTACATTATGTGTGATTTTTATTAAATAACAATATGAACAAGTTAAGGTGTTATCTTCAGTCAGGCCGAAACTCACATACCCTACACTGCACTCAAAGTAGTTACATATATTTCAGTAAAAAAAAACGTTGAAGAGGTTAAATAATTCGAAAAAAGTGTGAAATGTTTAAGAGGTTGAAAATCGATGAAAAAGTCGAAAAAATAAAGAAATTTAATCTCAATATCTTGCACGGTTTAGGAGATATGGTGATATAGAGGTTAAAATTTAGGACTGTGCCACGCGAATCTTTGGAAACTTGAAACCTAGCCTAATCTTAATTTAGTTCAAATGTACACCTAATCACCAAGTTTCATCAAAATCGCTGCATTTTTTTTCAAAATGGGATTGGGCACATATACATAGAGTATGGGCGGTAGGCGTGTCCATGAACCGATTACTCCGTTTTGAATAGCAAGATGCCTGCCAGAAGGTCTGACCTGAGTGTGCTAATTTCATTCAATTAGCTTTCTTGGTTTTTCCGTAAACCTGATTTGAACAGACAGACAGACGGACATAGCTAAATCAACTCAGTAGGTGACGCTGATCAAGAATATATCTATATACTTTTTCATACCTACCACCGCCCTCTTCTATGCGTTACAAACAAAATGACAAAGTGAATATACCCTCGGTGTAGGGTATAATAAAGAAAATAAACATCGCATGTATTTCCGGTACTTTTCGCAACATAATTGCGACTTTTAGGTAAATATGGTCACTTGGGTGTTACGTAACGTTTAAGGGGGGGGGGGTTAAGGAAAACGTTACGGCGCGGTACATAGGGGGGAGGGGGGGTCAAAAATCTTCGAAAATTGCGTTACGTAATACTTGAACGGCCCCATATTACAGTATGTACATTAGGGTGATTCAATTTTTTTTTTGTTTTTTTTAAGGTGCTGTTGCTTAAAAAGTAAGTTTATGATATGAAGAAAAAGTTCACGAAAATTCAGCTCTGTAACTCAATTTTATAAGGTGGCGCCGGAGCCTGTTAGTTTTACATGTAAATTGTATGGAAAAATTATTTTTTACAAAAAAGGTATCTAAATGAATAAGTGATTAGTGTTGTTGAGCTGAAAAGGGTCGTTTTTCGAAGTAATTTCTTACGCTGAATCCGAATCTGACCTCAGAATTGACCCATAATGTCAGAATCCGGAAATATTTGAGGCTAAGTACCTAAAACATGATGTTTTTTGTCTACTTTTATATATATACTAAATATACTAAAAATTTCAAAATGGAATCCACATTAGTGTATGAATATTATAGGGTTATTGAGATTAATAGCCCCATATACATACATATCTCGAAAAAAAGAGCTTTGAGAGAATTGAGTAAAATTGATTTAATTTATTTCAAACATCCAAGAATATAACCTTTTTTAAGAATTTTCTTTTTTTGGCAGCTATCATGTGTAATCTGTGTAACCTCCTTGTTTCAATTTTAAATAGGAATTGGAAACATTAGTGCAACCATATGCAGCACGATTTTTTATGTCATCCACGCTACTCGAAGCCATAATACCTGCGATCTGCGGCAGCTTTATTGGAGCATGGTCAGATCGTTTTGGTCGGAAGCCATTACTTTTAGCTGCATTTATTGGTTGAAATTAAATAAATTTTTCAAATAAGAAACTTAAAATTTCATCAACTCGAGTTACTTTACAGGTTATACAAGCTACTACATTATTTGTGGAAGCATTGCGTTTCTATCTTTGAAACATCCTTTAAGTCCATGGTATTATCTCTTGGCTGTGATACCACATACATTGCTGGGAGGCAATGTAACCTATACCGTAGCAGCACTTTGTTTTATTACCGATGTTACAAGCACTAGACAGCGGCCATATAGGTAGGTGAACTAATTTTTCAACGTATCAGCGTATAATAATATCAATGTTTCAATTTCATTTTAATAATAGAATGGTCTTCTACGAAGCTGCACTGTATATCGGTTTAATGACTGGTTCGCTTGCAGCTGGTTACATCTATGATGCTACTAACTCTTTTATTGTTTTTGCAATATCGGCAGGTACGCTCTTTTTTGGCGTTTTACTCATAGCGATATTTGTACCAGAGAGTTTAAATTTTCGTCTCAGACATGTATTGGGTGAAAATTTGGCTTCAGAGGCGAATGAGGGCGGTGGCGATAGTGATGCGGTGCAACAAAATAAGCTAAAGAAACTATTCAACTATGAACTTTTGCAGCAAATATGGCGAACCAGTTTTAAGCCACGTCCATTCTCCGATCGTGAAATTATCTGGTTAGTCATAGTGTCTACGCTTATAACAAATTTCATTCTGAGTAAGATTTTCTATCACACATATTTATTTCCAAATATTATTGATTTTAGAAATTTGTTAATTTCATGTGATAGATGGTTCTGCAACAGTGTTCTACCTCTTTGTAAGGGAACAGTTTGATTGGTCCGTACGTGAATTTACAACTTATGAAACTATCAGCATATTCATAGCAATTGTGGGAAACATTTTTGGAATTTATTTGTTCAAGAAGGTATCAAGTTCTTGAGGTTGTCCTAATAAGATTGCGGCACTTAGTTTTTGAATTAACCTCATTATTTATTTGAAAAGTGAAAATGTGAAAATGTGAATTTCATTGTAAATTACAAATATTGCGATTACCTGCTTGAGTCATATGTCTTCAAGATCCCAGCCAATCAATTCCGACTAAAAAAATCAGTTATCAACGCTCTGCAATGAAAACTATTCACAAATTTTGTCACGAGGTGGATACATCTCATGAATAATTCTTGGGCTCTCCACACCCCAAAGTCGAGAATTTAGTTACTTATATAGTACATATACCAATTGGGTTGAAATTTATCGTTCACTAGCTACTGTTCTCTAAACCTATTAACAAATTATCTTTACTTAGCGCGGACTTCAGTAGCACTTTGACTCACTGCGGCTATGATAACGATTGAAAGTTCGAAGACGCTTGGGTGCACTACTGCATACAATCGAAATTTTTTTTGTGCCCTTTATATACTCACGAAGTATAGAGCCTTCAAAAAATTTTTCCAACGTGCTTGCAGTAACGTAACTAGAAGAGAGGGTGGGTGAGTCAATGCAGACTTTAGTTGATAGTTTACGAAATGTGTAACGATTCATTTCCATTCGCTGTTTCACTTGAACGGAAATCAAATCTTGAGCAATTCATCATTAGATTTGTGAAGACATTTGTTGGTGAACACTTCTAAATTATGTAGCAGAGCGTTGTTGGCTAACCAAGTTCCACAGCTATACAGGAGAATTGTCTTTAAGTTTATCAACAGATTTCGAGCATCGTTTTCGTTGACAGAAACGAAAACTGCCAGACAAAACGAAGCTGAGCGAATGTACTTTTTGTTTTGTAGAATCGAACTAGTAGTTCTCTAGATTTGTTGATTACTCCGTTTGGAGCATTGCTTGGACAGAAAACTAAATAAAGTTTGCACATTGTTTCAGCTAAATTGCCCTCTTTTTATAGCGAGTTTTATCAATAATAACGCATTGTTCTCTCTCTCTCTCGTAATATTTCATATCACTAATCGCAATGTTTATAAATATCATACGTGAAATTTTTTGAGTTGCCAACATTATAGGAAAAAATGGCACTAAATTTAAGTCCGGCGGTATTATTAGAATAGTCTTTATACTCATACAATTGAAAGGGGTTTTTTTTCTAAATATTGTATTTTACAGGTTTTGAAAGTTTCACTCGTTAATTTGGCTGTAATAGCGTTGCTCAGCCAATCGGCAAGCTGCTTTATGAAGGGTTTCGCCCTTGTTAGTTGGCAATTATATTTGGCTATAACATTAGGTGCTTTTAGATCACTTGGTCAACCAATGGCTCGTACCATTATCACGAATATGGTGCCGGCAAATGAATTAGGTAAGTAGTGATGATATAAAAATAATGATATCTACTAAGCCTATGTATACGTATGTATGTATATTAGGGTGTTTATTTTGAAAATTTTGTAGATGTTTCTAAATTTTTTTTGCCTATGTTTTAGCATGGGGCTTAAAAATAAATTTCATAAAATTGAGCATAAGCTAAATGTGCCTTAGGTGCCAAGACGCTGTAGCGTTTTAGGCATTTTAGTTGAATGGGAGGCGTCACCCCTGTTGTCAAACCATATCTGAAGGGTTTTTTTTTGTTTTTGGTCTCTGTGGCCTATAATATAGAATCGGGTTTGAACAAAATTCTCCCAAAATTTCAGCTTCCTAGATCAAACCTGTGAACGGTTTATTTCTTATTACAATTCATATGGAAAGAATGACGTTTTTACTAAAACGTAGAAAATATCTGCTATTCGATTTTCTGCTTTATGTTTCTTGGTATTTCCATATTTTTTCGATTTTTTCAACTTCTTTATTTTATTTATTTCTTCAGTTTTTTCATCGATTTTGAATTTTTTCAACATTTTTCAACCTCTCTCAATTTTTTTTTTCAACCTCTTTCAATTTTTTTTAACATTTTCCATATTTTTTCGACTTTTTCAATTTCTTTCAACTTTCCATATTTTTTTAAATTTTTCAGACTTATTCAACTGTTTTAGCATTTTTCAACCTTTTCAACATTTAACATTTTTTTCTCGATTTAATCAACCTCTTCAACGTTTTTTTAACATTTATTTGAAATGCACTTTTAATGCAGTGTAGGGCATGTGAGTTTCGGCCTGGGCGAAGATACCTTCTTAACTAGTTTTGATATCTTATACAGATTATTTTATTTTCTATTTTTTCACCCTGTAATAATGTTTGGCTAAAAACTCCAGAACCTTGAATTTCGAGCTACTTTGATGCTGTTTTGGGTTTCGCCTCGCTTTTGAGCCGCTATTTCGAAGACTAGTAATCTTATGTCTTGAAGCTGTAGAGAAATTATGTATACCTTTGAATGTTTTAAGCGGACTTAAATGAAATAACAGACCTCTTGTTCCAACACTAATGCGACAATTCGGGATCATACATTTTTTGATTTTCCGATGTTTTCGTTGCTCACCATAGCCGTGGAAGATGACCCCGAACAAGGTAATCAATTACTACGTGTTCGCCTTCTTTGAATGCTTACCATTTATATGCTTGTGTTTTTGACAAACACGATGCGTCGAGCGTCTTCTGCAACATTTTGAGTGATTCGACACTTTCGATTGAAACACAAATTTTAATGCAAATTCTTCATTCAACTGACTTATCCGATTTACAGATAATGCTTAAGTTCCGCGTTGTAACTCAGTACAGTGCAGCAAATATACAGAAAAAACGCTCATTTTTAAATAATAAATTCTGAATACTTTTTACACTTAGTAGCACATAGCATCCTCTTTATAGCTGAATTACCACGAGATCGTATTCCAATCCGACGTGTGTGGTTTCAGCAGAATGGGTCGATAGGCCACACATCCAAAGTATCAATGGACGTTTTTCGCCCTCTCTTCAGGTCTCCTGACGTCTATATGTCTGTCTTTTTCGTTTGGGGTCGCCTCAACGCAAGTGTATACGAACATAAGACATATGCATTAAGAATTGAAGATGCTATTCACATAGAAATTACCGGAATGAACAGAGCGACATTGGAAAGAGTGAATGCCAACTTCCATGAACGTCTTAAGAAATACAGACAAGTGCAGTGATAACGGACACACATGGAAGATGTTGCTTTTCATACTTGATTTTGTCCAATGCCAATTAAGTACTTACACAAAATACTTAATAAAATATTAACGATTTTGAGATTTCTAAAAGATATCCGTCCTTCCTGGCCCGCACTGTACTTTTAAATACCTGCCTCGCACATTTATGCCCCAGTTAAAACACCGTGTGGGTTATTAAAATCACTGCACTTTATTTTTAAACAAATAATCACTAAAACTGCTTAAATATCAATAACAATGATATGCACAAGTTCTAAAGAGAGCGCATTTGAGAGTACATAACGAGAGAGCATTTAAATATACGTATGCAAGTGTGAGCGCACCACAACGATTCAGTTCTACTTACTTCAGCAGAAGTAGATCTGCATATTGGTGTTGTACCACTACATGGATACACATTTTTGCGTGCATGTTGGTGTCCATCATTGATCAATAGCAAAATAAAAAAAATAATTGAAAAAAGTACTTAAAATAAATATGTATCAATTAAAAAAGTATTTTTATTTTTATTTTTTTATATTAAAATAAATTTTGCAATTAAAAAAAATATTTTTACATACATTTATCAAAAAGATATCATTTGAGTATTATATTATTTATTAAATTTTTATTTCATTTCATCTTCCTAGGAAAAATATTTTCTTTTCAAGGTGCGCTGCAGGCGTTCATTCCCTTTGTTGCTTCTCCAATTTACACTTTTTTCTATAGCATAACATTGTCCAGTTTTCCAGGATTCTTTAATATTCTGAGCGCTAATTTATTTATACTGGCTATTGCACAATTGTTGTAAGTATCTTAAAGAATGTTTATGTGATTATATTTATGAACGCATCAGTTATTCTTATTAATTCAATTATATTTTCAGAGTTGTTCTGCGCAAAAAGCACCATTACCCCGAACATTATGATGCAATATTTAATAGTTGACTGTGTATGGTATGTGCATACAACACAGATAATTCTAAGCAAATACTATTAAAATAAATATGAAACGAAAACAACATTAATGGTGCAAACTTATTTTTGTTGACCACATTTTGTGCCAAAACCACTTTATCGCTTTACATTTGCCTACTTTATCTGCAGGAAATTACAAATTTTTATTATTTGTTGACAAAAAAAATTAAAATTAGAGAGACTGTACATATGTTGGCTTTTATGCTTTAAGCCTCAGATGGGAAGTGAGACAAAATGTAAGAAGATTGTCAGAGACTCTCTAGAGTGCTCAGTCGAAGTTGCGAGAAAAATGTGTGGAACAATTAGTAAAGACATACCTTACAAAAATGTGTGATTCCTCTGAGCTCACATTATATAACTTAAAATATTTATATGAAACATACATATGTGGATTCTGATTTTGGTAAAAGCTCTCAAATTATTTATTGTTGAGAAACACCGTAGTCAAAGGCATTGAAAGCCTCGTTATACAAAAATTTGAAAAGACATTTCCTAAAAGACAATCATTTGATGCAGGTTTCTAGAATTGAACTATGCTCGAACTGTCTCAATGATCATTCCCAATGAGAAACATTTAACAATATTCAGTCAACGTGCTTAATAAATATTTCATATCTTGACTTGTAGTTGGCTGTGTACTTACCATAAAAAACCCACACAATTAAAATTTCTCAAAATTCTTTATTTAGTTGTAAAAGTACTTCCTTACCAGGGTTGCCAAGTAGCCGGGTTTGATCCTTAATTTCTTTTCAGCTTGGCAACCCTGTTCTCTTGCCCGCATTTACACACTGTTATCAGCGACTTTAAAGTGATTCAACAGGAGGAGAGGTGAGTGCTGCACTAGCAAATAAATCGCAAATACTTAAAATGTTCTACAAGTTCAAGCACTTGAAGCTTATTGCATTCGAAAGTTTATATGATTTTAGTTTTGAGTGCACTCATGTAGACCTCTCGTATCTCGTCCTAAAAAAAGCAAATTTGAACACTAATTTCAGTTTTGGAAATAGAAAGAAGTCACACGGTGCTACATAAATGAGTTGAATACGGCGACGACGGGTTGTCAAGCACGCAGGTGTATTGTCCTGCAAAAAGCACCAACTTTTTGGATCTTTATATTCTGTCCGCACACGTCGAATTTTTGGCACCAAACGCCATAGAACTTCAAGGTAGAATACTGTCGTTACTGTTTGGCGATTTGGAAGAAACTTGTGATGCACCAAACCTTTGTTATTGTAGAAGGTGATCAACGTTGCCACACATTTTTTAGGGCTGTCACGAGTAAGGTCAAAACTCATCTATTTGACAAGTTAGCGCAGCTGAGTGCTTTGAAAAGAAGAGAGTAACAGCTTTTTAATGATATATTCAGGCTTCAGGCCTGATATATAAAGTTTGGGTGGAAAATTGTCCCATTATGCATGCCAACTTAATCTTGTCTAAGGTGAGTTTGAGAGTGAGCCTTTATGCAAGCGGAAATTTTATAAAAAAGTTGAATTTTATACGAGTATAAACTGTATAAACTGATCCTGTAAAATTTTGAAATTGAAGTTATATGTTGCGCCTTCACTTCTTGAAGGAATACTTTCTTAGAAGCATATATTGTAAGTATGGAAGTACATCGGAAAAGCCGCAAAAAAAATTACATATCGACAGCCCCTATCGTGATAAGTAAAAAAAGTGCTAATCGAACGATTATGTGATTGTAATTGGGCAACATATAAACTATTAAATGCACATGCAAATATTTTAAGATTCCTTCAATTTCAAAAGTTAGCATGAAAAATTTTGCTATCAAGAATCGGTTTTTTTGCTTGCTCTGTATAGTTTTTGCACAGGGCACGTTATACGTAAGGGCAATCGATATGTATCCAACAAAAATCAAGTGTGTTTTGTTGTCCATACTATTCCATAATTTTCGATTTATCTATTTGTTTCAATTATTCAATAACTGGTATCTTTCATCGACTTCTTCAATGTTTTTCAATACATTCCCTTAAATATTTTCAATACTCTCCAATACTTTTCGACTTTTAAATATCTTTATTTATTAATCTTTTTTTTATTTTTTATTTATTTATTTCAACTATTAACAATTTCGTAACACAGTTACAAATTTGATCAATGAATACATTAAAAAAGAATTATAAACATAAATGTGAATTATAAATTATAATTACATATAAATATAAATTACCAACTAACTAAACATAACACTTTTCTTAAAAGCATCCCTATTTTGGGTGAAATCAATGGAGTTACACCTTAAATTGAATGTACAGGCCCGTGCGCAAGGGGGGGGGGGGGGGGGTTTGGGGGTTCAAACCCCCCCATTGGGAATTTTCGCACATAGGTTTTTATTGACATTTGAATGAAAAATCAAAAAGACACAACAAATTTTTTTTTTAAATGAAAGAACTAAAATGCCAAGAAATCGCCGGAGCCCGAGTTTTTAATTTTCGACAAGATTTGCGCTCTCTAGCTATTTATGAACCAAAAAACACGCTTTGGGACCACTGCGCGTCGCTAAGGCTTAGTAGCTCGAGCGTTTTTTCAAGGCGCGTTTAGGCATAGCTCCGGCTTCAATGAAAATTCATGCACGAATCTACTCGCGCCATATATTTAAATTTTGTATGATAGTTCACGTGACATGTGGATAAAAAAGCTTTGCCGTTAACGCATTGTGGGGCAAGACATCAAAAATTGTCTCGAAGCACTGGATATTTGCAATGAAGACGCTTTTCCAGACACCGACTCAAAAGTTAGAAGGACCCTTAAAAATGATCTCTACATAATTTTTTTTCGTTCCGGGAAAAACCAATGGAGCACTTTTGATTCTCCTAAATGTCCTTTTTGTCTAAAAAAACGTGTTTTTTGCTCATAACTTTGATTCCTTCACAGAGTGGATACCCGAATTTAGTCGAAAAATAAAGATTGCGTTCTTGTAAAAAATTGTATATGATTTTTCTATTATAGATAATATTCAGTCCCAAAATTCGAATTTTTCACGTTTTTTATATGGAAAAATCGATTTTTGGGACTAAATATTATCTATTACAGAAAAAAAATTTAAAATTTTTTAACGTCAAATTTTTTGCAATTTTTTTTTTTCAAGCAAGTTCAGGTATCCATTCTGTAAAGAAATAAAAGTTATGAGCAAAAAACACGTCTTTTTAGCCAAAAAGGACCTTCAGACAATAAAAAGTGATCCATTGGTTTTTCTTGGAACGAAAACAAACTGACGCAGATATCGTTTTTAAGGGTCTTTCTAACTTTTGAGTTTGTGTCTGGCTGACTTCATTTTGCTTCATACAAATCGACCCGGTCTAATGTCTATATTAAAAATAAATCGATTTTTGACGTTTTCTATGAAAATAATCCCCATGGATGATTCCTGCGCACGGGCCTGATATTATATACTGGATCACGCTTACTATAATTGGTCCTATGATACTATATGTTACCTTTGTCTAAAATTTCTCACTGGGACAAATTTTGCAAAAGGAGCTAGAACTGGTGAACAAACAATATGATTCATCATGAACTCTAGGGTTTTAACCCTAGAAGAATGCAGCGAGATTCATATGTTAACATAAGTTTCCAGCGGATTTTTCTAATTGCTAAACGCGTAAAACACTTTAGAATTTTGTCAATTCTTGTACCATATACTGCATGCAAAGGGTCCCAAATAACACAGCCATATTCCAAGACCGATCTAACTAACAAAATGAAAATTGATTTAAATGCGAATGGATCAGAAAATTTCTTTGTATTTCGTATAATAAATCCCATCATTTGCTTTAGATATAATAACATTATAGAGCTTTTAGTCAAAAATTACTCTCAAGCTAGTTGTTTCTCGATTCTATTCAATGCTTTTTCGGTCTTTCGATACTAGGTATTTAGTACTTATCATTTTAATGCTTCCTTACTTTTTAGATGTTTTCGATATTGTTCAACTTTTCGTTGTTTTTCAATGCCATTCGATACTTTTCAGTGTATTTTGATACTTTTTTTGTAGTTTTATACCACTATCCAAATTCTGTGATACCATTCTATTTGTACGATAAATTCGGCTAATATGCGATACTTTTCAACTTTTATCTAAGCAATTTTAACAAAATAAGAAAAGTAGGCATGCCCTTGTATTTTGATTATAAGATTTAGATTTAGTGTTTGAAAAGCATATTTTTTTAACTAGAAGGATTTTTTTATAGACTTTACTGTTTACTGTATTATTCATACCTTTGAATAAAAAATGGTGACAGGCACAAATGCTTTTTATTTATTAAATAATACAACACCATTAAAAGGTGCTTCCAATTTATGATATAATAATATTTTTTTATTGCAAATATACATATGTCATTATAAACTGTCAAACAAATAACGTTTAGTTAAGGGAATCATATTCTACTCTCAGTGTATTTAATTTTTTTTTCTAAGTTTTTTAAATATTCAATGAATTTTTTTCCCCCAAATAAAGAGGCTCTTCAAATATTTAAATTAGGCAAATAATGCGGCATATTAGATATATAAGTTACTTCGCTTAGCTGTAAGTCTCATAACAAAACGGCAAGAGTGTAATCCCAAAAATTCTAATTAACTTGTCTAACCAGATTATCCCTCGAAATAAGCAACATTTTTAAATATCAACGGACCAACATTTTTTTGTGTGAACAAATAAACAAAGGAAATAAAAACAAAATTGTCGGATATGTCATCTACTATCAACTTTCCAACTGTTTTCATGCACGAATACAAAAAACAAATAAATAAATGGAAAAAAAATAAACGATCAGAAAAAACACCTTAATTCTTAATAATTATTTGCCGCACCGGTGAGCCTAAATATTCACAAATACATGCGATAAAATCATAGAAACACGAAGCTCAGCGTCAGTTTTACAAAAGATTCCGTTGGTCGAAGCGCGGATTGCTTTTTAACGCTTAGTTGAAAATACATTTTGTTTTTTGTAATTTCTACATTTCTATTTGTGTGCAAAAAAATATTTTTTTTTTATTTTAAAACAAGAAAATTAATGTGTAATTGAAAAAAAAAACGTCACGTGTCGCAGAATTAATAAAATAATTTTGATTTTAATGAAATAATTGTTACAATTTTTTTTTTTCTCTTTTATTATTGCAATTGTACGATATTGAAAATAAAATGAAGTTTTAGTATGCTACCATAGTCCCAAGTGTTCAGTTAAAAGTTTAAAAAAGTTTTAAATAAAAAGTAAAAACAAAATAATGGTGGAAAAAGTTGGTGCTATATTGACGATTGATCGTCTAAAAGCATTGCAATGGAATAAATTGTTTTACATGTACTATGTTGAGCCGATTGTATTTATTTTGGTGTTTTCACATTCTTTATCGGGTAAGTTTCGCAAAGATGCCTTGACACAGTGCCGACGTAGGGACAAATTCTGAGGTTCAGGCTGCAACACTTTACAAAGTCCTCACAAATAAAATTATAAAATTTGTTTCAATATTTTAAAAAATTTTCAAATTTTCTCAAACGTAATTTAAGTCTCATACTTTTCACACGGCATTAAAAGTAATGATGTTTATTTTTCGCTCATCAAAATCTATCATGATGATATATGTATGTATGCATGTATGTGATATAACTCTGCCTATAGAATACACAGTGATGATGGGAGTCCACCAGCTCAGCTTTTGAAGATTCCTCAAAGCCACAGCGTATTATTTGTGTTCTCGAAGTGGTCCGCCACACCCTCCCCTCCCCACCTGCGCTTGCAACTTCGCATAGCAGAAAACGTCCTCTTATTGAGAAAGTTAATTTTTAGAAAAAATTAATTATTGATAGAAAAATCTGCAAACATAAAATTCGTTTTCTAAAACTCAAACTGTATTTAAAACTTTTCTTGACTTATCATTCACATGAAAATGAAATATGCCGCGAATACGTCACCTGTGTGCACTAGGGGAAGTTGTTTCGCTTTCTTTGGCAAATTTCTTAAGTTAAAAAAAAAAATTATATTTTTATCTTAAAATGACACACCGAAGGAAACAAAACCGCATGTTTTATTATCTTATGAGGGGGGCGCACAGTTATTTGGTGCAAAGTTGTAGACGCAGCTTTAATTGTTTACATTTTTGCTGTGTGGAAGTAAAATTAGAATAAAAATTTCCGCATTTTAAAATTGGGATGAAAGAAAAATAATACTTACTTAATAATACTGATAGTAAGTATATGACCTCCAGAGAAAAATTTTTTAAAAGAAAGTCCAAAAATAGAATAATTAAAAACATTTCAAAAAGTTTAAGAAACTGTAAGTCAAAATCCTTACCTCGTTTGGCTCTGAATAATGGAAGGTACTTAGAAGTTACTTTTAAGCATATCTTTTTCTCAGTAGGTGCTCAAAAACACCGGTCCAAAAATAAAAATGTTGGTTAAATGCATGGCACTGCTCAATAACTTTGTTATAAAAATCAGACATATTTACAATCTTTTTGATGTACATACATATGTATGTATAATCGTTCTTGGCTCTTTAAGCTGAGTAATGTCTACGTCTATACAATTATCAATAAAAACGCGATCATATTAACTGAAGTTTATGATCTTGACATATGTACGGAAGAGGTAACTTCAAACTAGAAACATACATATGTAAATATATTAAGTCTTTTTTTAACGATAAAGAAATTGGACACAATCTCTTAAATTAAGTTGTGGGTATTTGATTTATAAGGAAATATAATAATTTTTCCGCGTTGTATCAATATTTTTTATAATTTTATTTTTAACTTTTAGGTTAGTTTGTATTTCATTTTTGAGAATATGTTTTCCAATTTTTCGAAGAATTATAGACAAGAAGTTGGACACAATTAAGGCATTAACAACAATTCTGAAAAAAAAACTTTATATGGACATTGATAATAATTATTTTAATTTCAACGGACAATCGTATACTGAAATGAAGCACATAACTGTGGGTTAACAAACCTTACATATCATAGCAAACATATGGCTAATTATTGAACATTTATATGAGTTAATGTGACATAAGACCGAGAGTACTGACAAAATACAAGATTTTGAAGTTTGTAAGGACTAACACAACTTTGAGATTTTAACGGCTTAAATAAATTTGATAGATATATATGATTTACTATAGAGGAAGAAGAAAATATCATATTCACTTATATGACACGCTTAGCGTTAGAAATCAATTATTACTTAATTGGTGCTAAAGAACCTTCCGCAACAGTACAAATCATCAATTTATATTCAAAGCATCCCAAAATGACCATAATGAAGACTGCAGAAAGTTTAATCACAAGAGTATTGACAATAAGCGACAAAGAATTCTTTAAAGACAACATCGACAAAGTAAGGAATATTTTACTTAAAATAGTTACAGTTTTAATTAGAACAACAAAATTGACTAAAATTCGGGCATTTTTGGGCATCGGTAATCTTATAAACTCGACTTTTCTACAGCCGGCTCTTGGACTAGAACAAAGTGCAGTAACATACAAATTTATGACATATGTACATACATTTGTAGACATCCGGGTTCACCGAGAGATTCGAAAAGCCTGATTTATGGGACAACTACACAGTGACGTAACGTGCACTTTGGGTGCCCGGGGAAAAGAGGTAATTTGCCACCCCCAACCGAAAGCACATGTTGTGTTTTTTGCAACATCAAACATACATATTTATTTACTTTCACATCTCGAAAACCCTAGCTAAATTAGATATATTTGACATTAAATTACAAAATCATTTATCCTACCCAATTGAAAATCGAATTGTTTTCTGTTACTAAAAACAATATCCACAACATTTTCAAAACCACGCAGCTATGCTAAAAATTATATTTAAATTTCATATTACGAGCATCATTTTGCGCAATTAGCAAATATTGACATAAAAAAAATATATACACGTGAATTTCAAAAATTTTTTATATATTATGTGGGAAAGCATGGTTAACCAAAAACCAAAGATTCAGCTGCCTTTTTTCACAATTTTTCATCTTATAAAGGTTTCCTAATGTAGTTTTAGAAGCAACAAAATATATCGACTCTTATGATATGCTTTTGTTAATTTATTTTAATCGAAATTCACCACAACTGCATATTGGCAAAAAGTCCATGGAATATACTTTTTTAAAAAATTTTTGCTTATGTAGTTTTTTTAAAATTAAGGCGTAAAAGTCATAATTGAGAAATTTTGCAACAGTAAAAAAAAATCCCCGGATTTTGTAGTTTCTTTTGTATATTATGTGGGATAGTATGGTTAGACGAAATCCAAAGTTTCAGTTGCTAAGTATTCTTAACACTTTTTTTTATGATTTTTTCTATTCCAATATTTGAAGGAAAAAATATTTTTATTTTTTCACACTTTGCAATTCTTTACAATAAATGCAACCGTTGTAAAACCTCACAACTTGAGGGAAGGTGCTTAAATTTAGGAGATAATTTCTTTCAGGCATGGGAAGTAGGCAAGGAGCATTTTTCGCCTTGTCATCCCCCTTGGGATAAAAGGATAGATATAAATTCGAATGCTTTTGAATAACAGAAGAGATAAGTTTTCGAAACTGCTTTTCTCTAATAACTTGTTAACTACGAAAAAATTTTTAGCATTGCTAACTTAATAGAAATTGATACCTATTTTGAAGAAAATGTCTCAACCACATCCCACCTTTATATGGGAGGTAGGCGTGTCTGTGAATTGATTTTTTTCAAATTCACACATTTTTGTTATCTTCACCTTAAAAACATCTGTACCAAATTTCAAGAGTCGAGCTCAATTATTACAATTCGTCGTTCCATACAAGTCCATCCACTGTGAACCAGTTGCTGACGAAGGCAAATTTGTCGCTGCCGCCGCTATAATACTTACTTTAATTAAACATCTTTATTTTTCTGCAAGTCACATTGTCTCAATGTGCAATTAAAATATATTATCATACAATAAATATTCAAATACGTTTTTTTTTTACACAGGTACCATTATGCGAAATCAAGTGATTTACCAGGCGTGCACAACAGTATTTAACTACAATGAAAGCGATTGCAGGCAGCTGGGTTCAAAAAATATTACCGTTTACATAAATGTAAAGTAATAAGTAGCAATAAAATCAAAGCAGATTTATCTTTGACTATAATACTTATTTATAATGACGTCATCGTTTTTTTTTACAATTTTTAACAGGATATAGAAACTGAAGTTCAGCCATATGTAGCGCATTTGTTAATGGTTCGTACCTTAATAGAGAGCATAGTGCCGGCAATATGCGGTGTTTTTGTTGGTTCCTGGTCGGATACTTATGGTCGTAGACCATTATTTGTTATATCAATGATTGGTAGGTGTTCATTTACATGTATGTATTTGTGATATATTTGCAGCTAATCGCACAGGCACACTTGGTTCAAAATTCTTTTCCATTGGTCAAAATTCTATGCATATCTTTTAAACAAGTAAAGATACTTTAATGCGGTGTTTTTAATTTGTTTAGAATTTTTCCTTACTTACTTTTGATGAAATCATGCAAGAATTATCTTATGACTTTTTGTGATATGACCTTTCATTTTAAATGTTTTTTTTAATTGCACAAGTTTTTTTGGTAAGGTGATTGATTATATGCTGTTGAAGTGCTATGTATAGTGATATACAAATTTTCCAATATACTCGTGATTTTTTTTATTGAAAATCGCCTAAATAGCTATACACCAATATTAAGGCTAATGACACCTGGAGGCTAATTTGGGTCAAGCCAATTTTTTCGTAACGGTTAGTGCTGCTCAAAGCAGTGTGATGATTTTTGATTTGTTTATCATCAAGTGCCCCACTATCGGCTAGTTTTTAGGATTGGTTCCAAATTTAACTGCAGGAACTTAAATGGAAATACACATCAGTTGAACTATTAAATTCGTTAATTTATAATTTGCTATTAGAGTTCGTTTCAAACTATAATATTAGCCACATTAGCTCCTTCACTTTAAGAGTTCATTTCTTACCATTCAAAATTTTCTCTTGCAAAATAAATCAGTATGTATATGTAAATATTTTACTTATTATAGGATTTTCATGCACTTACGTAATTGCGGCTATTATATGTGAAATATCGACATATTATCCAGTTAATCCTTGGTATTACATCTTGGCAGCGGTACCACATTCTGTATTGGGTGGAAACTGTGTTTTTATGGTTGCAGCATTTTGTTTTCTTGCCGATATAACGGATATTAAGACAAGACCATACAGGTAAGATAAAACAATTAAACGTATTTATTATGAAAAATCAAGTACCAATGCAAAAAAAAAAATATTTTATGATATGAATATCACACTATTTTCCGAATGTCTGAAATTCGTGAAACTTTTAATTTTCGTATGGTTGCAAAAAAGTGTTGAATTTCTTGGACTATGAAATTAACTAACAACTTTGATCACTGATAATCACAAAAGGCTCGGATGAGACAAATATAGATAAATAAAGAACACTTACTCAAGTTTGGTGACAAAATGCGTCCGAAGTATATTTTTTCTATTATTTTGGTAATTTGTATGTAACTCATTATATGTACTTACAAAAGTATAGTGTAAGCAGTAAATGTGTGAATGGTCTATAAGTTTGCTATAGACATATTTTCGTAGGATTATGAGCTTAGTAAATACATATGGGACCTTCCATGTCAACCGGGACAGTGGTCGGCCCAAAATTGAGCGCAGCGGAAAAACGTTTTTAAGGTGTCAAAATGTTCGTATGCTCAAGAGCTTTCATATGAGAACGGGTGTTTTCGAATTTTTTTTTAAGGAAATGGCGACCATAAAACGGAGCCTACACATAGATATCTATGTATAAATTTGCAGTTGGTAAACAGCCACAATCATAATCGCTTAATTTTTTTATTTTTTAGGAAGGCTGTGGAGAGAGGAAGTGTGGTGTATACTTTTTTTTCAATAATAGGTGGTGCCACGCCCTTAACGGAAAATACGTTGCCACAAATGGACTGATTTTAATAAAATTTGGTTTGGAGATAGACTGAACTATAAGAAAAGTAATTAAAAGCTCAGAGTTCTTAAATCGGGCGTGGCATCACCCTTAATAGGAAAAAACGCTGTTTCGGCTGAACATCGATTTTGATAAAATTTGGTATGATGCTAGATTGAATCCTCAGTAAAGATGTTTCTTTTGAGTGGGCGATACCACGCCTCTAACAAAAAACATTTTGACACCTCAAAAACGTTTTTCCGCTGCTCTCAATTTTGGGCAGACCACTGACACGGTTGACATGGAACGTCCCATATATAGAAAACACCAGTTTAGTGCATCTTTGAACAAAAGTGGCAAAACAGTAGACCTGGCACAAGGTCGAAAACTTACATTTTTTAAAAGGTTTAAACCTTAGAAACATATATAAAATACGTTAATGTTCCATCTTTTGGCAAAAATTTCTAAAAGCTGTTCAAATTCGAGGTATAAACATTTTAAATAAAGGACATAAATTGTGTGAAATGTTTATACACTGACTACGGTTAATAACGAAATAAAATATCGTTCAACTGACCTCCTCTGCAAGCTCGGCAGGCTGTTAATCTTTTGACCAAAATTTCAAAAAAATAATTCGCATAATGATGGTTCAATTAATGATATTTACACGATGATGTTGTCTTTGAGGTGATGAACAGTTTGAGGATTATCCGCATAGATTTTACTCTTCAAAAAACCCCTTAAAAAGAAATCCAATGGTGTCAAATCGCATGATCTTGGTGGCCAATTCACGTCTGTTCTTCGAGAAATTATTCGATTATTTAAATTATTTTTCGAAAAATCGATTGATTCCGTTGCTGTAAGGCATGTTGCACCGTCCTGTTGAAACCATATATTCTGCACATCAATATCTTCTAATTGATTCCACAAAAAGTTGTTGGTTTGAAATTTAATTTTGTGATAACAGCTGCAATATCATCACTTGAACGACCACAACGATGATAAATTTTGTTTCTCTGATCTTGAACTGAACCAGTTTCTTCCAATTTATCAATGACAAGCTTAATAGCACTGAAATTTTCTTCCAAAATTCTGAATAGCTTTCACCATATTTAAAATAAGTTTTATTAATAAAAACACGTTGCTCACTCGTGTAAAGATCCTTTTTTACTAACCGGAATGTATATCCTTCATATCTGAAAAATTATCGTTGTAATCTAGTACTTGTCGGAAAATTTAAAAAGATACCTTAAATTTGAACACTCTTTACCTATTGGGCTTAAATACAGCCACCTCATTTTAAATTTATACTGAGACCATCATACTATTTCCAATTCGAAAA
Organism: Tricholauxania praeusta; assembly: GCA_949775025.1. Lineage (NCBI taxonomy): Eukaryota > Metazoa > Arthropoda > Insecta > Diptera > Lauxaniidae > Tricholauxania > Tricholauxania praeusta. The sequence continues at coordinate 33,724,883 of OX459031.1, read as the reverse complement.
TCTCGTGGGAAGAATCGTGCAGGAAGAAATGCACTGACTATTAAAATATAATTTAATTTTTTTGATGTTCGATATACCCACACTTCAAAGAGTTATTTGAGGCTGAACCCGTGAACAAAAATATTAATAATTTACTTCTACTATACCCCCCTTTCATTGTTGGCTACTATCTCGCCATTTTAGTCGCCGAGTAAGCGCGAGATAGTAGCCAACTATGAAAAGGGGGATAATTAAGTAGAATATACATGGATTCGATTTTTATTTTTTATCGAATAGACAGGAATCGAGGCTAAGGTGTGATACTGTAGCTTATAGCATTTTTACTTTTTTATTAATTCCAGGATGATATTCATGGAAGTATTTCTCTTCACTGGTTCCATAAGTGGTTCTTTGCTTTCCAGTTACGTATACGCAGCAACAAATGCTACCGTTACTTTTATTATATCAGGAATTCCGTTATGTGCTGCAACAGTATTCATCATAATTTATCTGCCTGAAACATTAAATCTTAAAACAGAAGAAATTGAAACTGATAAACAAGATATACAAATGAATAGCGAAAAGATGGAGAAAACTGATGGAAACAATTCTTTAACACCTAAATTAGAAAAAAATGCAAAAGATCCAACTCTAAAAGATGAAAAGCAACAGCCAGAGCCACAGGAACATGAACAACAAAAAATTACTGGTCTCTTTAGTTATCTACATATAAAGGACATGTTAAGGACTTGCTTTAAGCAAAGACCATGCTATGACCGCAGCATAATATTGCTAGTAACAGGCACTATGTTTCTATCGATCTTTGTAATAGGTAATTTTTTATTGCATTGATTGAATTTGATGTTTTAAGCAAAAATTTCGATTACAGATGGCGCTATGAACGTTATGTATTTATTTGTACGCGAGAAATTTCATTGGACAGTGCGCGAGTACACTTTCTATGAAACCGTTAGTCATATGGTTCCTATGTTTGGGGCGCTGGTGGGTTTCTTAATTTTGCGAAAAGTAAGATAAACATTCACATATCGCTCACTTACTTCAAGACTGGCACAACTCAAAAAACGGGATTTTTGTGTAAATGATGCAGGAATATCCGCCATTTCATGTTTTATTTTGTGTGAAAATATCAGAAAAGTGTCTCATAAACTTGACTTGTGAGAAGAGTTTATGTAAATATACTTTTCATTATTTTCATATAAAACGCAACTTATTGAAAACTTTAAATGCGTTTTTCTCCCACTTTATGTTTTTTGAGTTATGCCAGTCTTGAAGTAAGTGAGCGATATGTACATGCATATTTTTTTATAACAAGTACTGTAAAATTTTTTTTCTTTTAGCTTTTTGGCTTATCTGTGGTGACACTTGCTATATTAGCTTTTGTAAGTCATGTACTTAGTAGTCTTATAAGAGGTATAGCCTCAGAATCTTGGCACTTGTATTTAGGTATTGCGTCTGGTGTTTTTAATTCGATTGGCGGACCAATGTGTCACACAATAATTACCAATATTGTGCCAACTACGGATTTAGGTTTGTTTTTTTTTATCAAAATATAATTATTTAACTTTGAATTAAATTTATATGCATGTTTTGTGATATAGGTAAAATTTTCTCAATCAAAAATGTAATGCAATCTTTGGCGCCATTTGTCGCAGCACCTTTGTATACTTTTATTTATCAACGCTCTTTGACAACATTTCCTGGTTTATTTAATGTTGTTAGTGCTGCTTTGTACCTGATTGCGCTTGTATTTTTGGCGTAAGTTTCAAATTTAATTTTTATTATTTTGCTTTTACAAAAATTTATTATTATTTCAGAATTGTTTTGTTTTTGAAACACTCCCATAAGGAACACTATGCAAAGGTATTGAAATAACTAAATTCATGACGGTTGTATTTTATTCCCTTACAAAACGTCTCTATCCTTAAAGAGTAACAACTCCTGAAATACCATTAGTAAAATTATATATAAATGATTGTAAATTTTTATTCTATCCACCTGAAGTGCTGCTCTTTTGTGATTGTTTACTTAATTTGTGTATACGTACATTTTTGTTAAGATAAAATAAGTTTATTTCTAAATAAATTATAAAACTTATGTAAATATATAAAACTGTCTTCAAAATATTACATTTCAAAACTTTTTAGAATTATATCTACACATTTTTAATCCGATTCACTATTTATTGCTTTGTCTTAGTTTGTTTATTATATGCATGTGAATGTACATACAAGCATAGTTATACACGTATTAAGGTAAAAGTTCCATTGGAAAACAATTTACAATACATAAAATATAATTATGTTTAATTTACTAATTAATATTTTGGAGTTATAAATGATAAGTTTACTACAATTCGATCGATTTGTATAGATTTGCTACATTTTAAGGTACAAATACTAAAAAGGGTATGTCTTAATGTTACATTTTATTTTAACCAATACTTTCAAAGCAAAGATTTTCAATGTTTTTGTTTATTTTTGTCTTAATTAGCCAGTTAAAAAACTTAGTTAGATTAGCTAAAATTTAATTGAACATTGGGAAAACAGCCCTGAATTTTAATATCATATAGAATATTAACTTCCAATAGCCTGGTAAGTTGCAGTGTTACCAATAGATTTTTGAATACCATATATTGTGCTGCAATGGAAAAGAAATTCGTGAATGTTTTAGTTTGATACAACTCATGCAGCTGTTTACTTACGTAATCAATGTGAAACACAGTAGATATAAGCCGGCACTTATAAAATTAAAGGCTCCTGGGTAAAGCTCTAACGTTACATTGTATACAATAGTGTAAAGTGGAGCTGCACCCAATGGTGATACAGACTCGAGTGAAGTTGTTAAGGCCATTATTTTACCTAAAAAAGACAAATTTTTATTGTAATCTACGAAACTATGTTGCATCCGAGAGAGCAAAATTCGACTATTATATTTATGCAAGTTTTTTAATAGGGTGGATCCGATCATTCGATTGTGCGCAGTATTTCGTTAATTTTAAAGAATAAGAAAGAAATAAAATTGCTTACCAACTTCTGTTGCAGGAGCTACATGTGTTAATATAGCACGTGACATTGGTCCCATAATTCCACGCATCATACCTAACGACATGCCGAAATAAAGTTCCCACCAGTAGACAGCAGTAGCTCGGACCGTACTCTCAAGCACGCAGCAAGCCAATGAAATCATTGTCATAGTGACAATGGAAAATTTTAAAATCTGCATAAAAATTATTATATCAACTATTAATAAATAAGGGTACTTTATTAAACTTACACGACGCATTAAAATCATGCCAATAATGCTGCCACCAATTTGCACCACGATGCGTGCTGCATTAAAGAGACTGTAGTCTTTAAGTGTACATTCGAATTTCTTACGCAAAAATAAATAAGTTACATTTCCATCGCCCTCTGTTGTAAATTGAAGATAAAAACTAGTAAAGAACAAATTGCAAATTGCAAAATAACAAACCCATTGTAAATATTGCCACAGTTAAACACATCATAGTAAGCCAAATAATAGCACGATCAAAGTTAGGTCTGCGTCTAAAACAGGTGCGCACTAAGTCTTTTACCAAGTCCAAACGGAAAAATTCTCGAATTTTCGACTGAAATTTTAAGAAATCGGAGTTTTAATCATGCTGTAATGAGGTGGACTGAACAATGTTTTTAAGGAAACACAAATAAAAATCAGAAATTATATTTCACTTCATAACCGTAATTTTTAATTTTGTTTTTTCGATTAACCGAATTTTTTGATTATATTAAAAAATGCATAAATCGTTGAAATTGTTTGATCGATGAAAAGAAAAACGGTTATTTTTCATTTAAAAAAAAAATTAAAATCAAAAATAACTTTCATATTAAATAAACACAATTAAAAACCGAAAAAAAATAGGATTTTTGTTTGATTGTAAAAAACTATAAATTAAGAATAGAAGGTAATTATATCTGGATATAAATTTATGATCTACATATTAATACAGTAAAATTTACTTACTCCTTCATGTATTTGTTCTGGTTTTAAGCTTTCAACCACGAATATATAGACATATAGTAAAGCAAAAATCATTAGAAATGAAGATATTGCGAAAACAGTGACCACATTGGTTGCTTCATAAATGTAACCACTTGCAACATTTCCTACCATCATGCCAGCGCATAAAGAAGCTTCGTTTAGCACCATGCTTTAAAACAGATAATAAGTTTAGATTTTGAGCCATGAAAGATATGGTAACAATATACCGATAGGCTCTCGCTTTTTCCTTGGCTACATCTGAAATATAGCAATAAATGCCTGTTATTAAAGCACAGGTTCCACCACTGAAGGCTGACGGTACTGATGACAATAAGAATATCCAAGGTGTCACCACAACTTTTGTGCATACGAAGGCCAGAATTGTAAGTATACAAAAACCAGCTAGATAACCTGTCAAAGGATAAAAGAGCGCATTGGGTAAAGCGTATTAAGCTAGTTAGTTAATAAAGTTTATATTTATGTTTACCTGTAAAAGTGGTTAATAAAATGGGTCTACGTCCAAATTTATCAGACCATGGACCCAAAAATAAACTCACAAAAGCTGGAATTATACTTTCCAGCAGTGAACGTGCCATAAAAATACGTGCTACATAGGGCTGTACCTCGGTTTCAATTCGCTGAAAAATATACAACAACAAATAATATATTTAAATTGGACGATGAAGAAACGGTTGAAAAAATTAGCACAAATTGTTTTAGTATAATTTTTTATTTAAAACATTGGTGCATAATTATAAAGCTATACCAGAGATTATAAATGTTCAATCTCAAAAACTTATTTGCTGTTCCCTTTCATCAAGTCAAATGCATTTGTTGAGTTGGATTCGATGTTTTCGCAGAATTACCTTATTTATGTTTGAGATTGCGATGAGATTTTTATAAGTACTTTTTGATTTTTAAATTTATAACTTGTTTTAATAGAAATAAAAATTTCTGATCATTAAAATTCAACATATTTTAATTATCTACTCTTTCAAGTGGGCGTATTCACAAAAAATGTAAGCTTTATTTTTAAAGAACTTTTTCAGCAATTGTTATGAAATTCATTGACGTTGTAAGTTACAAGAGAGTTTAAATAACATATAAAAATCGATATTTTGAATTAAATCGATGTAATTAATAATAACAGTCAATGATTAAAGTGTTTTTGTGCCTTTTGGGATCATAAATAAATAAAATTCCCTTAGCAATTTCACAAAAAAAATAAAAAAATCCTTTGGGAATTATCTACTTCTTCGCCATAGGTTTTACTTTTTGGCGCAGGAAGCTTTACGATCCAATATGTTCAAAATACAGAATGTCCTTTTTTATATCTACTTCTTACTTTATAGATACATACATATATACTTTTTTTCAAAGAAATAGATATAAAAAACGATTTTCCGGATTTGGGACGCATTGCTTTATGTTCTAAATTTGAAATATTCTTTGCTTCACGCTCATGTTTTTTGAATCAAAGGGAAGGATCATTTGCGATGAAACACCTACCATATTCATATTTTTGGTTTTGGTATTTTGAAATTGTATGGTTTAATGAGTTTGTAAAGTTTAGATAATTTACCAAACAGAAATAATTTCTTTTTTTGTTTCCTAATTTGTGTATACAAAGTGACATGCATATCTTCGGTAAAAAATGTACGGTTTGAGTTGTAGGAAATATAGAACTTTACGACTGTGTATTCAAAATATATTAATTAAAATTATTTATATTATTAAATATATGTACGAAGTTGGACAAAACCAAAGTTTTCCACGCATATGTACATTAGGGTGATTCAAATTTTTTTTTTTTTGTTTTTTTTAAAGTGCTGTTGCTTAAAAAGTAAGTTTATGATATGAAGAAAAAGTTCACGAAAATTCAGCTCTGTAACTCAATTTTATAAGGTGGCGCCGGAGCCTGTTAGTTTTACATGTAAATTGTATGGAAAAATTATTTTTTACAAAAAAGGTATCTAAATGAATAGGCGATTAGTGTTGTTATGCTGAAAAGAGTCGTTTTTCGACGTAATTTTTTACGCTGAATCCGAATCTGGCCTCAGAATTGACTCATCATGTCGGAATCCTGAAATATTTGAGGTTAATTACCTGAAACATGATGTTTTTTGTCTACTTTCGAGGCCATGTATAGGATTCAAAGAAAGTTGATCAGCTTATTTTTAACAAAAGCATCATTTAGTACCATCCTTGCCCTTTACAATGAGCTTTCAAGTGGTGATCTGTGATGTTTCCTTGCACAGTTATAGCCATTTTAAAGTGACATGAATTGGATCCCCTACAAAGGGTTGCAACCCAACAATATTAACCAACGGGTTTCAAATTCATGTCACCTTGAAATGGCTGCAACTTTGCAAGTAAGCATCACAGATCACCACTTGAAAGCTTATTTTAAAGGGCAAGGATGGTACTAAATGATGCTTTTGTTATAAATAAGCTGACCAACTTACTTTGAATCCTATACATGGCCTCCAAAGTAGACAAAAAACATCATGTTTCAGGTAATTAACCTCAAATATTTCAGGATTCCGACATGATGGGTCAATTCTGAGGCCAGATTCGGATTCAGCGTAAGAAATTACGTAGAAAAACGACCCTTTTAAGCTCAACAACACTAATCACCTATTCATTTAGATACCTTTTTTGTAAAAAATAATTTTTCCATACAATTTATATGTAAAACTAACAGGCTCCGGCGCCACCTTATAAAATTGAGTTACAGAGCTGAATTTTCGTGAGCTTTTTCTTCATATCATAAACTTACTTTTTAAGCAACAGCACCTTAAAAAAAACAAAAAAAAAAAATTTTGAATCACCCTAATGTACATATATCTGAAAAATTAGAGTTAACTATCAAACTTTGTTCACATATTCATGTACAGAGACCCCGAATTACTTAAGGGATGTATAATTTATTTGAAAAACAAAAACGTTCTATGCCACTGTTATTGAGCAGTTTGACGAAAACAATGATAGATAATTTTTAAATGTGCAAAAATGAATCATAGAAGCAAAACTTTTGTTTATATGTTTGTGTTTATCAGTAGTGGACTGGTTTCGTTTAGTTATTTCTTTTATTGTTAATTTTTAATTGTCATTGCTTATGAAAAGTTAATACTTCGAAACAATGCAATTGAATAAATTGATAAGAAAAATCTAAAATTCAAACCAAAGCCTTATATACATATATATGTTCATGCATTTAAACAGCTGTGTATGAAGCTTGTATAATATTAAGATTAGTGCAATTTAATTTTAATAAAATAACTAGGGCCATGTAACTGTGTGCAATAAAAGTATTAATAACACTTTCCTGCAATTTTTTGCAGATAAAACGACACCTGCTATTTTTAAATGATTTTGTTATTTTTAACGAGAATCTGTGACATCTTTCTTTTGGGACATATTTGAGGATATCTCCATTATCAGGTAATTTTTAGCTTAGACATGGTACATTTTTTTAAAATTTTACATTTTGATTTTTTCCAAAGAAGAGATCCTTTTTTGAGATAGTGTCTATTGGAATAGACTTCATAAATTAATTTTATTGTGCGACATCTCCGCAAGCAGCGTAATGAAAAGATCTGAAAGTAAAATTCGGAGGGAAGGATTTCTGCTATCTGTTCATTGTAAATTGAAATGGAATAAACAAGTTCCTGCAAGTGCCCCAAAACAAAGTGTATTGCTTTTTGAAGAAAATATATTTTAGAATCTTGACGTGTCACAAAAAAAAAAAAACCTGCCGACAAATTCTTGTTAAGAATAGTCAAATCATTATGAAAACCTAGGCTATTATTTATTTGTGCAGGCTAGGCTTCTTAAATAAAACAAAGAACTAAGTGATTATGCAACCATGCGATTTAGTTTTATGTTTAAATTTTAAGTATTTGTTCGAAAACTTATAGAAGGAGAGATACGATCATATACGATTGTTAGAAATAAAACTCTTTTTCGAAAAAAAAAAAAAATAAGGAAGAGCTCTAAGATTATTATGATTATAAATCGAAAATTTAATTTACCATGCAACTATACCGAGAGATTTACTTCTAAGTCAATTAATTATCTCCTTTATTCAAAATAGATTTTGCAGCTAAAAATTAAATAATTTCATTACTATTTCGAACAGAGAAATAATGCACATTTTCCCAAGAGTAACAGAGAATTTTAGGCAACTCCTTTGTCAAAGCTATGTTATTTTTTTTCAAACGTGATTAGGTGGTTATGTTGTCTTATATTTTGATTTTTGGAATTCTGATTTTCACCAAAAAATCAAGGTGCTCGAAGAAGATATTAAAAAAATTGAGGACGTTGTTAGTTTCGTGCTACCCGTTTACCAACATACATCATTCGCACCGCAAACAAGACAGAGTTGTTAGCAACAGCTGTTAAGAAATTGGAATTTGTCAGGAGTCCATTTAATGAAAATTTTTTAGCAAACTGTACCAAAAAAAACAGGATGAAGGAAAAATCGAGCAATGGAATCAAGAAAGAAAACAGCCGACTAACGATTAATGGATTGTTTGAAACATCTTAGAGATTTTCCTTTTAACATATTTTCTATTATCGTGGAATACATCTACTGCTTGTCAGGAACATCGACAACAGTAGAGAGAATTTTTTCTGAGGTCAATAAAATCTGAACTTCGGAAGAGATACGTTCAGAAGTGAATTTTGTTTGTGAAGTTCAATTCAGGCTACTCATGTTTCGATTTCTACGTAGGTAACAAACATTAATTTATTCATTTCAATTATTTTTCAATGCTTCAATGAGTAATAAAAAATTTGAGTCAAGAAAGATAAAATATTGTTATTACCCAGCGGCAAATCGATGAAGTACTCTGAATTTTCATATATGAAAAGCTATACCCTTTGTGTTGTATGTTTCACGAATGAAATTGTTACCGTGATATTTTGTTTATTCGTTTGCTGGCTGCCTGCTTTGTATATGGAGCTGTAGGCAGTCCGCTTGCTGGCTGCCTCCTTTGTATATAGAGTTTTGTCTGATTTGTATATGGAGATGTAAGGGGTCTTGCCTGTTGGCTGCATGCCTTGTATGTGGAGATGTAGGCAACTCGGTAAACTATACAGACACTTGGTAAGCGATGTTTTAAGGCAATCTGCCTTTACCTTGCTACATATTGTATGTAGAGATGCAGGCAAGCTGCCTACAAAACGGCCATTCCTTTGTAAAAAGCATTTACAGTTGTGGCTGGGGTTGTGAGCATTACTGCCTACAATGAGTATTCATTCATCGATGTTGTGTATAACATATTTGCCGCTGGGTACTTTTACGCTCTCCGCACTTGTTGTTTCATTGACTCATAAACTTTAGAATAATATTTCCTCAACTGAATTACAAAACATAAAAATTGGCAAATGACAAATTACTGAATTTGACGCACCAGTAATTTGAAATGGGCCAATTTTTAGTTTTGCAGTAAATTATATGTAATTAAATAAATTATTTTAAATAATAAAAAAAAAATCAAGGTTAAATAGAAATAGAGTGATAGATTTAAAACAGCAACTAAGCAAAACAACTAAGTTTGAAATGATTCTCTTATCATTATAAAAATACATAGTATAACTAAAAACTAAGACTCCTACATTTTTAATTGTCATCTATCATCACTTACTTGTGCTTCAGGCGATTCTCTACTAACACCTAGCAGTGGTTGGCAATCTGTATCGTTGTAATGATAAACAGCAACGCAAGTCTGATAAAGAATTTGATTTTGATAAACCGCCCCTACAATTATAAAGTTCAATATTTTTATGCACTTAGTTTCTTCTTGAAAATGCAAACCATTACCAGTTAAGTACATTGCTAAAAAGGCAAGAAAAACCGCAGGCTCCAAAATGAAGATACGCTTGCGTGCCTCTGGCGGTGGGCTTTCAGCTGGCGCAGTACTGCTACTGCTAACAGCATCTTCATTGTCATCATCATTACTTGCTGTGCCAGATGTTGAATTGCAGGCTGCCGCAGCATCAAAATTGCGCGTTAATGACTCTTCATCACCGTCATTCGCGTCAACTGTGGGATTATATAGACTTTCTACGTCGGAATGTTGCGACGTCATTTTAATTGCACTAATTGTTAAACTGAACTCAAACTAATATTTGAAAAATTAGCACAAAAAACTGCGACTCATGTTTTAATAATTTCACTTCGTTACTGTAATCGTTGTTACGTATGATAATTAATATTAGAAATTATTTTATTTAGTAACTCGTTCCTTCTTTGTATTCGCGATAATTTTATTTTCTGTAGCTCTCTATCAGTCTAATGTTAAAGAGTAACTAAACTTTTACTGTACGCGCTGTGCAGTACTCAACAGCTGACAGCAACTATGCCAGTTTTGCGAGTATCAGCACCCATTTGGTTTTTGTCTGACGCTACCTCACCGCTGCCCTACAGAAGCGTCGGAGTAGACGTAGTCAACGATTATGCAGTGCGCTTGTTGTTTACAAAATTTAAATAAAAAAGGTTTATTTTTTTCTCTACTTTACTTTACTAAAAAAGCTTTAAACTTCCTGTAGTACATGCTCGACTACGAAATTTGCAAGTGGGCAAATCTTTCGTCTTTTTAATGATTTTATCTACTCTTTTGTTTATTATGTGAATATAGAATTTTCCTTTGTTTATTTATATTTCGTTGCCCTGTAGATATATTAATTTTTATATACTGTCAAAAACAGCTGTTTTATTTACAAAAAAAAAGTTTCGAGTTGCCAGAGCTCAGTAATATCATTCATAAATAAAAGCTATAAAAAGAGATGCTTACGTTTGTTCGAAACTGGATGTTCTTTTCAGATATTTGATTATACGTACATTGCATATTACCCGTATTTTTTCCTTGACGCAGTTCCATGATAGTTACCTCAGTGTCTGGAAAAAGTGAAGCGCTTTGACCATATTACATATATGGCTTTGGCTAATAGTCAAATCTGATATCACTCCCATAAAATTAAATTATCAGTTATTTCTCGAATTATTGTGATTGCTGTTTAAAATACTATGAAAAAAAACAATATTCTTTAAATTAAAGAAATTTAAGTACTTAGAAAATTTAGCTTTTGTAGGACTTAAACATATTTCTTCTGTATTCTGTCTGATCTAACTTTTTTCAAAATTGGACTTACCGCACAGGTTTTATTTAGTTGTCACCTATGCCTGTTCTGATTCCGTTTCGGATTTGCTTCGGAATAGGAATTGAAATTTGAAGTTTATTTCAAGATCATACAAATAGATCCATTAAATTATTGGAATAATTGTTCTTAAGCTTAAGTTTGAAGTTAAGAAAAAAATTCCATAGCAAATTCTAACCATTAGATTTGGAAGATCTATTGACATTTAGTTTCGGACTTCAATTCCACTTCCGAAGTAAATTGGAATCAGAACTGAATAACTGAAAAAATTGATATTTTTGCAAATAAGTCTTAAAACTCCAGAAACTTTAAAACAATCGTACTGATCGTATTTTGAGCAGGAAATCTATGTATTTTTTATATTTTAGCTTTACTCTTACGGAAAAATTCCAACCAAGCGCAAACTAACAACAATGATGACCAATTACACTGTAACAGTGTTTTGTACCAGAGTAACTATGAAGTAATCCTGACAACACGTGTTATAATCCATTAAGTCATATTTTTGAGATATAATAACTAAAAAATCTAAAAACTGTTTTTGCTATATTCGGAAGTGTATTACACTCGTAAAAGAATTACATCGTGTGAAAGAAGTTCTCTTCTCCTTCCAAACCCAATTTGAACTACATCGTTTTTTTTTCAAAATATCACAAACTCAGCGAACTTAAATTACCCTAGGTTGACATTGATCGATGTTCCCCCAATTTCACTGCACACCGTGCAATACATAATTGACTAAGAGCAATTTGACATTTTTAAAAAACAATAGATTATGTATTTCATTTCATGAATGAAAATGAATCGAAAAATTAAATTATCTAATTCTAAGTAATGATATCAACTGCAGCCTTGTATCTGAAAGTTTGGCTCTTTTTTATTTTAAGCAAAAATGGTAATGCTTTAGAGATAAGGAGCTCCTATACAAACTTAAAATAAAACTTAAATATCCTCAGAATCCACCAGAGATATACTTTGAATTTATGTTCCGCAATTTAAATTTTCACCTTGAAATCGCGTTTCATTACATAATTCTTTGGCTTGATTCTGGATTCCACAATTGAAATAATAATAATTATGAAATTATTATATTTTGTAAAAAAATTAGTTGAAATCAAGAATAAGTTATTCCTACAATAACATAAACGTTGGGCTTAGAACAAATTTTTAAGGATATTGCTTGCATCTATCGCACAAAAAGTTATAGTTCGTTTAGAATCGATATTGCAAGGACTTTTCGATATTTATTTGAGTTGTTTATTTACTTGAAATTAAGTAACATATACAATTTTCAATCTTTTCTTTTTTCAATACCTCCTTCTGTCCCGATCATTTCTATCACTTCGACCACTGTCTCTGCTATCGTAACGTCGGTTATCATTGCCACCACTATGACGATAATCGTCTCGACTCTGTGGTGGTCTTTCTTCATAGCCACCACCACCACGATGCCCACCACTTACTCCAGTGCGTTCATCTCGATGCCGACTATTAGCATTGGCACTTCCACCGCCACCAGTACGATCACGGTTACGGTCTCGATCTCTCTCTCTTTCTCGATCATGGTCTCTATCACGATTATAACGTTCTCGCTGACGCTCATAGTCTTCTAAATCTTTCGTATAGTCTTTGCTGCGTGCATTTTTGTATTCATCACGTTCATTAGAATGTGACCGACTGCGTTCCTTGCGCGACTTTTTCGCGGAGCCCTTTTTCAACGCTGATGAACTATTATCTTTTTCCTTATTAACTGCATTAGCATCATCATCGCTACCCAAGTCTTCATCGAGATCCTCATCTAACGCCGACACCTTAGGTTCCAGTTCATTATTCTCTTCTAGTACTGCACGCTTTTGTATGCGCGGCAAAATGATGTCGCAAACGCGATCACTTCGCAGTAGTTCATCAATAAAATCATCCATATAGACGATTTCATATTGACCGCCGCGATTTTGTCTTCGCAATTTCCGATTATCAATGTAGAGAGGTTCCAAATATTTGTAACAATCAAGAGCACTGCCAGTGAGGCGTAAGTAAAATGCGCCTAAAGCGCGAACGTATTTGAATTCTTCATTTTTTATAAACTCCACTACAATATCCTTCTCTGGTTGAATTTGCAACATTTTCAATGTAAGACAGAGAAATTGTGTTGGTTTGATGTTACCACCATATACACCGCCTATGAAACGCAATTCCATGGCTTTGTCCACAAGCAATTCGGCTGTAAGTGCAAAACATTGCTCCTTCCAGTATTTTGAGTCGTAAATGCGTGAACGGATGATTTTCTCAATTAAATACTGCGGATTAGTGCCGTGTATATTTTTGGCTTCTTTTACGGTGCGATTCGCCATTGTTATACAATTTCAAGCAATTATTTAAAGAATCTTATTATTTGAAATATTTTAATTTATAGAAACCAACATCATGAGGCTAAATTGTTTATGTATTTTGTTTTAAATGACATTTGTCAAATTGAGTCTTTTGTTAGAAATTAGCGTTGCCATATTGTAAGCATTAAATAGATATTTTTTCTGTTTTTAAAGTCACGCGCACTGAAAAAAAAAAGAAGTTCAATTATAGTTCCTATGCGTTTACATGCGTCACCATCGCTACCACTGACCTCTGTTATATATAACTAACTAACAGCGTGACCACTATAAGTTTGAGAAGCTTTTGGCATTGTTGTGGTTGGCAACACTATTACTTAATTTGAACGGGCTATTAAGAATTTGAAATTCGTAATATTGATCGATGTTGCTTGATGATACCATATCACATTTGCTTTAATACCTTCTAAAAAAAGCCATACAAAATCGTTTTATGACTGTTTCACATCATACGAAATACTAAAATTTTACGTTTCGCATTTATATTATTCTCATTAAGCGGCACATGTCTGTCACATATATATGTCACATACAGTTTAATTGTGAGTCAAAAGATTTGTAATTGACACTAACACCTACAGTTTTATCTAACTTAAATAGCTTATAAGACCATACTTTGTTTAACCCCTATTATAATTTTGATTATTATTTGGATTATTTTGAAAGTAACTTTGAAATCTGAAGTTTTTATGGCTTAACATAGTTTGCCCACTGTGAATTATTGCAGCGATTATCAGAGCTGACGCTGATATTAACATTGCCATGAATTATGACCAATTAAGATGATATGCATTACCTACAATACTTATTCACTTGATTACACTGTTAACTGGATGAGCCTATATCAGTAATTTGCGATGGCAATTTCCCTGAAACCAGATCCGGCCGACTATTTATGCTATATGCTTTGTTTATGTATTGTTAAAAACACATTAATCACTAAATGAAGCTTGTTGTTGCTTTTGTATTATTGAACTGCAATAAGGTGTGAATTATGAATTATAAATTTGGTATTTGCGTACAAAGTGCTACTGTACTAAAAAAAGGAAATACCATTATTGATCCATTTATAGCGACCAGCTTCCCAACGTCAATTAATAACTTTGTGAACACTACCTTGGCTATTGAATTTCCCATTATTTGCTGTCACTTTCGATGACGCATATGCTGTCAATAGTAAAAAATATATTGTAATTTTTTGGACTGTCGAAAGACGAATTTTTCTTGGCTATAGTAGTAACTGCGATATTAATTTGATATTTTCCAGTTTATTGCCTTTATTTAATTAAAAAAAAATTGTGCAAAAGTAACGCAAAAAAGCTCAAACAAAATGAGTTTCTTTGGGAAAATGTTTGGAAGCAAGAAAGAGGATGCGCCCACCACAGGCGAGGCCATACAGAAACTGCGTGAAACTGAGACCATGTTGCAAAAGAAACAGGAATTTCTCGAATCTAAAATTGATGAGCAGTTAAGCATTGCCAAGAAAAATGCTTCCAAAAATAAACGAGGTAAGTTTGTAATGTAAGGGCACTTGCAGATGTGGCGGCGATTATCACGGAAGCAGCAGTCATATTTTCGTAGTATTTAGTCTGCCTTCATACGTCTTTTCGAACAAACGTCTTGCGTATGCTGTGTGCCATACACAGTTAATTACGTCTCTGTTATCTTTGACAAAATGAGTCACTCTGTTCTAATGACTGTTTTGCATCCACAACAGATTTTTGTATAGTTTTTTATTAAAACAAAAAAATTTAAAATTTTCTCTTTTTTCGCAAATGTTACCAAAACAAATCATACAAAAATGTGCCAATAAAATGACGGGAATTGGATGCACCGAAGAAAGTAATGTTCAAAATTTATTATTAAAATACAATAAACAAATATTTAATGCTTTTTCTGTTTTGTGTTGTTGCGTTATCTCGAAAATAATTTGGCTTTATCATTAAAAATATTTTCAGTCTTCAATTCTTTCAATGAAAATTGATTTCAATTAAAGTGTAGGTGCTATGTTTCTAAAACGGATTTTGAGGTTGATTTTTACTTTCCATATTTGAATTGTGTATACTTAGGTCTGGCTGACACTGGAACAACATAAAATAATTCTGCATTTTTTATTTAATATCCTTTTTTCGTTTTTATTGGACATAGATAAACAAAATATTAACACCTCATTTTTAAAAATATAAATATGTACATATATAAGTCAAAGTTCATAACGAGCGGTATTCTTGAATTCATTTTCTCATGTTGTCTGGTAAACCTATGTTCATTCTGCCTATAAGATTCTGGTCAATGTTATATGTGATCTTCTAAAACCTTTCTGCACCACACCAATCGGAGTAAATAAATATTATCAAATCTTGAGAAAAACCAACGAATTTTAAAGTAGTTTTTCCACCGATGCCGTTTGCGACAATATTTGTTGTAAGGTCAAGGAACAGTTCGAGATCCCGACATAACTTAATCCACACGCGTTGCTCTGTGCAGTATGATACTATAATTATTCATCCGAGCTGTTCAAAATTTGCATCAGATGTTAAGGTAATGTTCTGACCATAAGGAGTATGCAGATGATATTGATGTTTTTGTTGCCTCACAGTGACCTTTCTAAACCTTTGTTGAGATTAAAGATATGCCGAAAGAGTGGGATTTGCTTTTAACAATTAGAAGAAAGTTATCCAAGTATGTGCTGTCTATGTAGTGACAAACCAACAGCCATATAACTAAATATTAGCATCCTTAGCTTTAATTTTGAGGTAATCAAGGAGTTTTCCTATCTTGGAGTATCGCTAAATCTACAAACAATATTTTAGTGGAGATTCCATCAAAACTTAAAAAATAGCGCAATATACACAGAAGAAAAAATTATCCATTAGCTGCTTATACTAGTTTCAACCGCTGCTACTCAGTATCATCAGCAAGCTTTGTTAGTCGACGTTTAAGAATTTCCAAGCATACTGTCTTACTTTTTGCATTGACCAGTTAAGAATCATAGCAAAATATAAACACGGTGCTCCTAAATTCTATATTTTTTTCCTTGTATGCATTTGTTTTTTTTAATTCTTGATATTACACATTTCTTGCGAACGCTAGAATATGTATTATATTCAAAGATCCTTAAATAAACCAGAAAATAAAAAAAATGATAATCTGCTCAACGTTGCTTTTCATAAGCAAACGATGAAAAAAAAAGTGACTTAAGTGACCTTTCATAAATAATCGATTCAATTATTGCAATTATTTTTTGATGAATTTATTGGAGAATATTTTGTTGAATTCTATTCCATAAACAGTTAATTAATTCTAGCATTATTTTTTATTGGGCTTCATTATTTTATTTATCGAATTAAGGCCGGTTTTAAAATGTTCAGTTAAACCTTAACCAGATTCTTAACTATTCATAATGGTTCATAAACCTTTTTTTTTAAGCTGGAAGTTTAATTTAAACCAGACCTTTCTCATTTATGTCAAATTTATTTGACAGTTCATACATTTTTAATTTGTTTGTTTTTTTTTTAATTTTTGCTTACATTTTTTAAATAAACGCTCATTTTTGTTGATTTGGATTTCGATTAGTCATTTGATTCGGAAGTTGTTTTATACAAATGATTTTGTTTATTTCACATTAATTCATGTTCACGGGCAACACTCCATTTAATTATTTTATTTTAATTTTATTGTCTTAAAATTCGTTGCGAGTTTTTTCATGGTTCTTCATTTTTGGGTTTCATCTTAGTTATTTATTTTTAATGTCAAAATTTAAAGGTTGACTATTTTCAGTCAAGTAATTTCTAATCAAAAGTCGGCGCAGACTGTATATCGTGACAGTTACACTATTTCACCGTATCCTCTAACTAAAAGATTTGTATAGCTTCATACTAAATTGCGCTAAATTAAATAAATCAGTAACTCATACTAATAAGTTCGGCAAAAGTAATGATTTTTATAAGTATGGTATTTACGTTGTTTTGTCTCGTGGACAGAAATTATTTCAGTCGACATTTTATGTCTGTGGCAACCGCCCTGAATCCATTTGACATTTAATAAAGTTTTTGTTTACAAATATTCGACATTTTTATAAGCAAGCACATTCAAGGTTCCACTGCGTAGGTAGGTTAGGAATAATCAGAAACGATAAATTAAGAGACTGCAATCTCAATAAAATTGTTCATTCCGCGGAAAAATCAAATTCAACTCGAAAAAATATATGAGATTTGACAGAGGTGAACGAGGTCTAATGTTTCCGCGGAATGAGTTTTTGGGATTGCAAAGACGTATAAATTTGTTGTCTATGTCATAAACCCTTTTTAAATTTCCCTTTCTCTGATACAGCGCAAAGATTTTACCTCGTCAAATCACATACATTTTCTTAACTAAAAATTCAGACAATTACATACATATATGATATATGCCGAATCACTGAGGTTTTGGCCCTACCCTTTTCGATTTCGCTAATTTTTTGATATGTTTTAGTGCGTATTAAAAGCAACAAGCACACAAATTTCAAATTCAAAACCGTTATTGAGTAATCGGTTTTTTAAATTTTAAGGCAAAACATTTTCAATTAACGATAGACTAGTAATA
The DNA here is from genome assembly GCA_949775025.1 of Tricholauxania praeusta. NCBI lineage: Eukaryota > Metazoa > Arthropoda > Insecta > Diptera > Lauxaniidae > Tricholauxania > Tricholauxania praeusta. Next base: position 33,706,731 of record OX459031.1, on the reverse strand, counting down.
AATATTGATATCAATTTAAAGTAGGGTATAATTTTTTTTTGTATTTGAATGTAGTTTCTGAAAAATAAAAAAAAATTTTTTGAAATAATAATAAGTTAGTTATTAACGTTCAAAGATTAAAATCGACATTTTCGAAAAGTGCGACCCCTTTGATTTTTCTTAGAAATTTTCTCAAAATTCTACTCTATATTACACAACTTTTAAGCTGTAGTTCAAGATGTGCTGACAATTTTTTTAATTTTTTTCGAATTTTGAAAATTTTACATTTGTTTTTTATGATTGAATTATCTATAACACTAGTTTAAACAAAAAAAGATCTGGTTTCTCACATACTTTTTTATGTATTTTGGGTCGTAAATTCCAAAAATGCCAACCTTTTTTTTCTCTTAAGAATCGTTTTCGAGTTATTCCCCAAAAACCCGTTTTTTGCATTTTTTTCATTTATTTGGCCATATTTCCATCAATTTTTTTTTCGAACTAAATCAGTTGCACACCATTCAAAAGGTATTATTTTTTCTTACTAATAGTTTGGAGTTAATGAGAATCGAATAAGATTTGATGGAGTTACAAGTGATCAAATTCCGAAAAAAGTGATTTTTTGCTCATTTTTAAGTCACTAAATATACGATACTTTCTCGTTTGTAGCCATAAAACTTCGACTGAATGTATTGAACGTACCCTTATTTTATCGATGTGCTTTCGATATATTTGGATTAAACATTGAAATATCCGTAAGGAATAAACACTTTCTTTTAAATTGAAGGGGTAATATTTTACTCATTGAAAAAAATGGTCACTTATGGATTAAATATCTCATATTCCTACCATAACGAAAAAATTCTAACTGCAGCTTCGTTGACCAGCAGCTACTTACTCAAGCACACATTTCCATGAACATGGATTTTGAGCTGCTTAGTATCCATGTTCATGGAAATGTGTGCTTGAGTAAGTAGCTGCTGGTCAATTTACCTACTTTAGCAAATATACTTATTTCATATTGATTATTGGTACATGAATACACAACAGCCAACTTTATTCATCTCCATTTTCAAATAAAAGTGAGATATCCGCCTTTTTAACGAACCTCTTCCTACAAAGGTACATTTTGGAGAAACAAGTAAAATATATGGGAAGAATTAGTGACTCTAGCGCAGTTAATTTAGGATACTATGGGTGAACTAAAAGCCCACTTAAAAAATAATCTTTCTAATCAAGTGCAATTTTCAATGATTATATAATAATATATAAAACTTAAAACTAGCAAAATTGAATGCATTTTTGGAAAAAATTTTAAACCTAATTTGTTAATGGTGTCTTAATCAATCCACAAGCTTTTGAAGCATAAAATGTTTAAAAATGCACTTAACCCTTAAGACGTTGAAAAAAATTAAACTGCAAAATTTTTTCTTTTGTCAAAAAAAATCGAACGACATTGTGACATAAAGGAGCAGACGCATACTAACACTTCAATAATTATTGAATTATAATTGAAAAATTATTTTCTGTACAAAAATTTTTGGTTTATCTTTGGTTTATAATATTTTTTATCTCCATTTACACATTTGGTAAAAATATCTAATTCGTAATAATTTTGATTAACGTGTTTTTTGATTAAAACTTTGATTCATTTAATTTTAGTTGCATTACAAGCACTTAAAAAGAAGAAGCGCTTGGAAAAGCAGCTACAACAAATCGATGGCACACTCTCAACAATTGAAAGTCAACGTGAGGCGTTGGAAAGTGCGAACACCAACACGGCTGTATTAACAACGATGAAGAATGCTGCTGACGCATTGAAAAGTGCTCATCAAAATATGTAAGTCTAACTTCCTAACGAAAAGTATAAATATGAAATAATTAAACGCCTTACACCATTTAGGGATGTTGACAAGGTACATGATATGATGGATGATATTGCCGAGCAACAAGATGTTGCTAAGGAAATTTCAGATGCTATTTCCAATCCAGTTGCATTTGGTAAGTTTTTATAGTATGAAAACGGTTTTGATAATTTATAAATGTTATTCCTAACCATTTCAGGTAATGACTTGGATGATGAGGACTTGGAACGTGAATTAGATGAACTAGAACAAGAGAACTTTGATAGAGAAATTGTTGATATACCACAGCCATCGATTCATTTGCCTGAAGCGCCTGAAGATGATTTGCCAGAGAAAGTTAAGGAAGCTAAGAAGGCAATACCTCAAAAACCAGTGGCAGCAGCTGCAGCTATTGATGGTACAAAATCTATTTTTGTTTTGTTTTTAAAATATTAATTATAAATTTGGTTTTTAATTCGCAGATGATGATCCAGATATGAAGCAATTACTTTCCTGGGCTAACTAAAATCTCGATACTGCGAACTTCATAAGGGAGGAATGTGATTTAATAAACAAAAATATGTATATGAATATGAAACTTTCAGTACTCGTAGCTACATGTTGATCGGTCACTGTTTTAAAAATGTATCGTAATTCTAAAACACGTTAATATTAAGTAAGCTAAAGCAAATAAATAAAAATATAAATTTTTAACAAAGCAAACCAAACAAATAATACAGTAATAAACAATTTAATTTAAATATAATAGAAAGTCTTTTCCAAAGAACAATGAAATCAAAAGTAGACAGACGGTTATCAAAAACTGGAAAGCAAAAATTTTATTATTTGAATTATTAGAAATAAATTAATAAAATAATAAATATGCAAAATTTAATATGAAATTTGCTACAATTTTGTAAACTGTTTTGTTTACTTTACACACTAGTAGCTGAAAACCATTTTTTCATATGTATTGCTTGCATGTACGATTTAATTTTCATTTGCATTTTTGGGTTTATCTTTAAATAATTTATATGATTATTTGTGGAAAATTATAAATATGAATTTTGGCCTTTAACGCTCAGCTGAAATACAAAGTCATTGGCAGAAAAATATAACATCGTAGTGTGTGTATTTATTATAGGAAGTTAATATTCTTTTATGGCTTTGATAAAAATAGTAAATACTGGTAACAAAAACGATAGAATCATAGAAATTAACTCAAAAAAGATCTATTGTCGAATTCGAATGAAGAGATATTACCGAAAAATTATTCCAAAACTTGCATTAAAAAATAAAAAATTAAATATGTAGCTATAAGCTTGTTGAACCATAAATAGTGGCGCTGAAAATAGTACCTTTTTAAGTGATGATTTCAAAATTATTTTTTATTCAATATTCTCAAAAGCGGATCGTGCGATCGGGTATGTCATTTGAGGAGTTGACGTCAGCCATTTTTTCTTTAACTTCCTCTTAAAAGTTTCATATGTATATGTCATCCTACTTCAGTTTCTGTATGACATTACATGACCCTTGTTCTTAAATTAAATGAAGATTTAATTAGCTGATGCTTGATGCTTATCAGAACCATTCGACTTTACTAATTCTAAATTTAATTTTACAAAATACGTAGATGCAAATGTCAGACACTAGGTCCACACGGTCTATCTGAGGCTCGAAATCTTTTTCTGATAATACCAGCCAATTTTAGGTCCTTTTTTAAATGCTGAATATAAGAAACTGACTTTGTTCTATTGGTTTTCAACACTGTCAACATTTTAGATTAAAAACCTTATTTTTGAACGTTTTTAAGTTTTTTTAGTGCTAGAAAAATTTTTTAAGACAGATAATTTTCCTAACTGCCTCTAAATTATAGTTATAGTTGGTGACGGTGGACAGGTGTTGACCTGTCATTAAGTAGCATGTACTTGGTTTTATCATCGTTTTCCCAGTCCTACTCGTTTCGCTATATCTTCAATCTCAACAGGGTTTTGCAGAAAGATCACTGAAAGATAGTGATATCATTTGCATAAATACCCTAGCAGCCATACAAACTTTCAAAGTTAGTGCCTTCCGAGTCAATTCTTACCCTACGCGCTAACTGCTTTAAAATTAGATTAAAGAAATCACATGGTAACTCATTGACAAAGCTGAAGCTTTGGACCAGATCGGATAAATTATTAACATACCGCACAGCGTTGTGCGGCATAAATCAATAACTTTAGTCGGGACATTGTTATCGGTTAACAATCTAATGCGGCTTTATTATCGATGAAAATTTAATGGATGTGTGTTAGGATTTGAAACTCGTTTCTTTCCAGAATTTCTTTAGGTGAAAATATTTGGTATTATACACATCACCCCCAATGATAACCCATCGCATTCGGTGACTGTGTTGCTCTTCATCTTTTTTGCAGATCGACATGTGCACCTCTTTTAGACTACGAGGGAGGTTGAGTTGATTCTCCTTCCATCAGTTTGTCGTAAATACGTCATATATCATGTAAATACATAATTCTGCAATCTACTGTGGGTCCCTGGACATATATTCTGAGTTATCGCGAATATGTTTGTATCACAAAAAAACAAAAAATCACATGAGCAAAAAATATTTATCATTATAAAGTTTAAAATAAAAGCGGAAATGTTGCACTTTAACGAAGTGGAATAAGTAAGTTAAGAAAATTGGAAGTTATTTCACTAGCCGCATTCGGTGAAGAATGGCTTGTTGTATAAGCTCGTTAAAATAACTTAAATGTAATAAAAAAAAATTAAACACAAAAAATTATATGTTTCACTTGCATCATTGAACATTTCCAAAGATAAACTCTTTTTCTAGTTTTTAAAAGGGAACTTCTTACGTGTAATGTTAACGTACGACTTACACCATAATGTATTGAAGCGAAAGTAACCCATAATTTTGAAGGCCAAAAAAGTTTTGATTATACAAAGTTAATATTGAAACACAACACAAACAGGGCACGCAAATTAAACCAATGACATACAGATTATTTAACCGTAGTAAAAACTTTGTGCCGGCCACATTAGTTTGTCGTCATATCATGTACATTGGTCAAGACACCAGCACGTGCACTGCATCTTTAATTAGATTCATGTTGATGCAAGTGATAGTTGGGTCCGAATGCAGATGGTGTGGGTGACAAAACAAATTGTAGTAAAAACCAACCAAGTGATTGATGTTCGAAAGGTTATGAAATATGCCCACATTTTAAGTAAAAACGGTATAGTTAGGTTTTAAATTTGACTAATGAAATTAGTTGTGATCTACAAAGCGCAACGTTTGGAACAAAAGTATCAGGATATAAGAAAATTAAAAATGTTAAAAAATCAAATATTTGCTGCAGCACTGATGGTAATTAGAACTTATGTGGAAAAGACATTGTAGTGGATAATAACGCGTCACATTAGATGTAATCAATAATTGAAACATAAAAAGTTCGAGGAGTATATGGGAGCCAAAAATATTTTATTTATTAATGGAAAAATATTTTATTTATTAATGGAAAAATATTTTGATTCTTTGTGCGACATCATACGTTTGAAGTTTATTGAATGAAAATTTCATAGTTTTATGACCGTGCAAAGTGATTATTAATTCAAGAAAATAGAAAAAATTGATCCCCTTCGCGAACTTTGAAAATGCATTAAAGCAGTTTGCTAGAATTATAAATTTTTATTAAAGCACACGATAAGTTAAATCGCATATATGTACGTAGTTTGTTGAAACTACACTATTGCTATTGCTAAGTTAGCTTATTACAAGTTCTATTATTCACAAGATTTAAAGTTTTAAGAAATTACTGCTTTATTAATTGCTCAAATCGTTTCCAAGTCTTAACAAGACCGTCAATCCAATTTTTCTCTAAATATTTACGGTGCTTACACCATTGCCCAGCAGTCAATCGTCGGCAAAACGATCTGTTAATCGGAGAAATGTTGCGAGATAACGATGGAAGAGTTTTGTGGAGGTCGTGTGTGATGTGATATGACACTGAATAAGATACGAAACCTCCAATCTTACCTGACAATTTTGTTCATTCGTCAATTTGGCTCATTTAGTTATTTATTATCTTGTGTTTTATTTGATTTATTTTGAGTGTGTTTATATTTTCTGAATTTGTAATTGTCTTATGCACACCGGTTTTTAACAACTTCTTTGTAAAGCTTACGTAAATTTTTTAAAAAGTTACAGCTGAACGTTATTTCATCGAACTTACAGTGTTTAAGAAAAGACATTGACCGATTTGTAAATTTACATAATTTTGGTTAGGACCTTAAGTTCGAAGAAATAATATTCAATTGTAATTTATACTCAGTCGCTAAAAGTGAATGAAAATTATAAAAAATTGTTGATCTCTTTTGAATCTTTTTTAGAGGAAAGTTTAATTTATAAAACAGTGCAACCTATTTTAAATTATACTTCAAAAGGAACATACGTAAGTTTTATGATTTATATAAAAAAGAATATATAAAATTTTTTTCAATTAAACAAAAGACCAAGTGAGTTGATACAATTACCGGATTCGGATTGAGTAATCCGAAAACTGTAAAAATGTTGATGTCTCTTGAGATCTTCGAAATCTATCGTGGTTAGAGTAAAACGTGATTAGTGAAAATTTCAAAAACATTAAATCTTTGATATCAAACGAAAAACAGTTGAAGTAGTATGAGCTAAGTTTCAAATCCATACCATTGTGCACTATCGCATTGTGACAAGTAAATCGAATTTCTGGGACAAAAATATTACGACTCATTGGCTTTTATTCGATTTTGATGGGGGGGGAAAAAAAAAAGAAAAATGTAGTGTTAAAAATGTGTGAACGTTGAATTCAATTTGCTTTTAAATTAAGGATAGTTTTTCAGAGATAGCACAGGTGTACATAAAAACTTTTTTATATTTACTTGAAAAAGTGTCTTTATGAATTTGGCATTGATAAATCCGCCAATTTTTTGTGCCTTGGTAATAAAATGAAAAATTAATTGGTGTTAGCAGTTTTAAGTTCTAAAAAGTTTAATTAAATTTAAAAAGGTTTCACTGAAGATAAACGATTTTTTCCGCTGTTAGTTTTAACTTGATATTTAAATCGACCTGTCATAAGTTTTACATCAACAACACAACAAATAATATTTTTTTTTTAATTTTCATTTAGTGTATGCTGGTTTGTTCCGAGCACTCAACTGCCCACCTACATGATATTTTAGAGATAATTGATCTACCCAGTTTAGATTTGACGAATTATCAATATTTTAAAAATTTTCCTTCACAAAATCCGAAAACTGCAGCTCAAGCAAATTTGGTATTGGAACATTTTCAGAAGAAAAAAGCCGTTATAGATTATTTCGAGAATCTATTTTTCGGAAACTCACCATTTCATCAAGAAAGTGAAATTGTTTTTGATCCACATTATGGACGTTATTGGCGTTCACACTATGCACGAAAACATGGCTGGCGTGGCGAGAGACTAATTGCTATGTTAGGTCAGGGAATGAACCTTAATCAGTTGAAGAAATATGGTGCAATACCCAAAGAATTTGGAAGTTACGGTTATCCAAGTTGATATTCTATATTTAAAATTACAAAACTTAAGTTATATTAATTCATAAAAAATAATGTAAGTTTTAAATTAAATATTATATTTTAAACTCGTCGTTTTTGGGTTGATATATAGAGTACATTATTGCCGCGTATAAAAGCATCGCCGTATTTATTTTTCAACTGTCCATTTACATACTCCTCTGTCTGGTCAAGTGCAATGTTCATATAACCATCCAAGCAGGCAAGTACACCTGCAAAAATAAAAGGTTTGTATTATTGGAATATGTATAGAATATAAGAACTCATAAAAACAGAAAAAGCAGTAGCGTTTATGTAATATTAGAGAAATTTTACAAATCTTCGCAAGAATAAACTTAGATCAATATCACAGAGATTGATTACATTGTAATATTCCATAGTTAGAAAACAAAATGAATATCGGTTAAAAATACTTGAGATCTGATTAAGTTCTGTAGATTTGAAGTTAGTATATTTTAACAATTTTCATGAATCTACTAAAAAAAACTTTATGATTATTTTACTGTTTTACTGATAAGTACTTTGGATGCACTTGTACCTCACTGGTTGTAAGTCAGTCAATTATTATTAACTATTACTGGGCCAAAGGTGGTCGATGTTGCATAAATAGGTGTGGCACGTCCCATATACACAAATAATTGTGAACTTTATTTTCTTGAACTATTGTAACAATTGAGGGCGTGCTTGCGACAGTATGCGTGGCTCCTTTATGCAAGTAAAAGACATTTAGTTATGTTTCGTGGCCTACACGAACAATTTCGTTAAAATCTGAAACAAGGTTGTTACAAGCTTTTACCGGACTAAATTGCAACAGTGAGCGTGACACTGGTCATACAAAAACAAAAGTCGGTTTTAGTGAACTATTGCAGACATCAATATGAAATTTGGCTCAAGGGTTTTTATTATATTTTTTACTACACTGAAGCTGGGTGAAATCACATAGGTGTGCATGTTATCTATGAGCCAATTTGGCATGGCACATCCTATACAAATTTTTCGAGACTTATTAAGGAAATAACGGTAGCAACGGTAATGTTTGTCTAACAATGAAGAAGCAAAATTTAGTGGGGTGGTATATGAAAGCGTTACGCATTTCACACAAGTTACATTTTTTGTTTTTAAAATTTCAATATTATTCAAAGAATCATAGCGGAAAATAGAACAACTCTAGTGGTAGCCAAATATGTAAGTGGTTTAGCTGCTGCTTCAACTCTGGTGATGATGACTTCTTATAAGTCAATTTAATCCAATTTGAGTTACTTTGATTCTTAAAGACAAAGTTCAAAGACCTACCAGCAAAAATGTAAATTATCAAGCAAGTATGGCAGAGCTAACCGGTGGATTGGTGTCTTATGTGAAATTCGAAATTAAAGGAAACTAATTCGCTGAAAATTAAATGGGGTAAGAACATAACTGTCCTGTACTGAAGAAAGGTGACCCGACAATCTGCGCTAACTACCGGGGAATCAGTCTTCTTGCCATCTCTTACAAGGTCCTGTCGACTGTACTGTGTGAAAGACTTAAGCCATTTGCCAACACACTGATTGGGCCTTATCAGTGCGGCTTTAGACCTGGTAAGTCCACCATAGACCAGATCTTCACACTACGTCAAATCCTGGAAAAAACCCACGAAAAACAGATCGATACCCATCATCTCTTTATCGATTTTAAAGCAGCTTTCGATAGCCCGATACGGGATTGCCTGTATGCCACCATGTCTGAGTTCGGTATACCTGCGAAGCTGGTGCGGCTTTGCAGAATGACGTTGAGCAACACAGCCAGCTCCGTCAGAGTAGGAAGGGACCTCTCCGAACCATTTGATACCGAACGAGGTTTCAGACAGGGCGATCCATTATCCTGCAACCTCTTCAACTTTGTGATGGAAGGGGTGTTGCGAAGAGCCAGTGTACATCGTAATGGCACTATTTTCTACAAAAGTGTCCAGCTCCTTGCATATGCCGATGATATTGATATCATTGGACGTTGTAAGCGAGATGTTACTGCTGCGTTCTCTGCTATCGAAAAAGAGTCAGCGAAAGTGGGTTTGACGGTGAACGAGGGCAAAACAAAGTATATGCTGTCCACAAACAGAGAGACGCGGCGTATTGGATCCTTTGTTACTGCGAACAACTATACTTTCGAAGTTGTCAAGGAATTCACCTATCTTGGCACCGCCGTGAACACTCAAAACGATGTCAGCCTGGAGATAAAGCGAAGACTAACTCTTGCTAATAGGTGTTACTATGGTCTCAGTAAGCAATTGAGTAGCAGAGACCTCTCTCGCCCGACAAAACTGACACTCTACAAGACGCTCATCTTACCCGTGCTACTTTACGGCGCAGAAGCATGGGTTGTGTCGCAGACTGATGCAGCCACGCTTGGGGTGTTTGAGAGAAAAATTCTTCGCAAAATCTTCGGTCCTGTTCACGTCGGCGACGACTACCGTATTCGAATGAACCACGAACTGTACGAGCTCTACGCTGACATTGACATAGTCAAGCGCATCACTATTCAACGTCTGCGCTGGCTGGGACATGTTGTGCGTATGGACGAAGAAGCTCCGGCGAAAAAGGTGTTTGATGCGGAAGCCGCTGGGCGACGACGAAGAGGAAGACCATGCCTCCGATGGAAAGACCAAGCCGAGGAAACCCTATCCACGCTTGGTGTGAATGATTGGAGAAGGCGTGCGCAAAGCAGAGGCGCCTGGAGAGAGCTTTTGAGGTCGGCCGTAACCCGGTAACGGGTTGTTATGGCCACCCAAGTAAGTAAGTAAGAACATAACTGAAGCTTCGCTGTATTTGCTAATTCGTTTTTACGCGCTATATTCTATCTCATTTTATTAAATTATTAGACTATAAAAATTTAAACCAAAATTTTCACTTACCACGATAGTCAACGCCGCTATTCAGCTTCACTACGACGGGGCGACCGTGAATTTGATTGATAAACTGTGAGAGCGCTTCTTTGCGTGACATCTTGAGTTTTAAATAATTTGATTGAATTAATACTTTAGTATATTTACTTAAAAATTCACTAATCTGGCGAAGTAAACAATGCGTTAAGCAGAAATGGCAATAGCATTCAGAAAACAGCTTATTTTTGACAGTAGTGCGAAAAATCCCAGTATTTTGTTTTTAGCGGTTTGACAGCAAAGTTGAGAAAGACCTCTTACAGTGAAAAAAATATTAGGCAACATTATGTTTGGTACAGAGCCTTTTGTTTAGTAATTTTAGTGCAAAAAAAAAAAAACACAAAAAAATTACAAGCGCAGTGGGGGAAAGTGACGCTCACCTATTGAAAATCAAACAGCTTTTCTCAGGGTTCAGCCTATCATTGTGCCAAATTTCAAAATTGGTTGCATAACTATTAGTTAGGGCTACCAGATGCGATACTAAAGTAGCAAAAGTGCTACTTTTGCAAGGCTTTGCTACTTTGTTACTTTTGACTCGAAATGTGCTACTTTTCGATGGTTTTGCTACTTTCGATGTTTGCATTGTAAAATAAAATATTTGAACTGAAGTGAGGACCTTTTTTTTTTTTGGTCATCAAAGTTATTTGAAGTTATTGTTTTAATTTGTTGGGGTTTTTTGTTAGGAAGTGACCTTTTTTTTTTTTTTTTTGCTCATCAAAAATATTTGTATGAAATTAAAATGAAATTAAAAAAATGAAGGTTTTCATTTACAAAATTCCAATTTTTTGATATGTGCTACTTTTGTAGTAAGGCCATCTGGTAGCCCTACTATTAGTACTTGTTAGCACATTTCTTTGCGCAGTTCTTTCAGAAAGTTTTTGTAGCAAGTCAAAGTTTTAAACATGAAATATTGACAAAATACGTTGAATCGTAGCCGAGTTAAAGCGATTAGAATATGTATAAAATCTGCATACAGTGCCATCTGTTGGCATTTACCAAAATTAGTTGATTTGTTGTGGAGATACAGCGATTAGTATATTGAATTACAGCGCCATCTATTGGCAATCTGTCAAAACACAATGGAAGTCATGAAAATCTGCTTCTTCTTAAGCCCAATTTCCATGTGATCTTATCTTATCTTATCTTATCTTATCTTATCTTATCTTATCTTATCTTATCTTATCTTATCTTATCTTATCTTATCTTATCTTATCTTATCTTATCTTATCTTATCTTATCTTATCTTATCTTATCTTATCTTATCTTATCTTATCTTATCTTATCTTATCTTATCTTATCTTATCTTATCTTATCTTATCTTATCTTATCTTATCTTATCTTATCTTATCTTATCTTATCTTATCTTATCTTATCTTATCTTATCTTATCTTATCTTATCTTATCTTATCTTATCTTATCTTATCTTATCTTATCTTATCTTATCTTATCTTATCTTATCTTATCTTATCTTATCTTATCTTATCTTATCTTATCTTATCTTATCTTATCTTATCCCATATCAGGGATATCAAATCAAATTTTTGTAAGAAAGAAAAAGCATGCGAACAGAACCTAATGCGCTTGGAGAATGCGAGAGTGAATAGCATACATTTGCTATCTTAATAGCATGTGATGTCCTCCCTGATATTTGATAAGATCACATGGAAATTGGGCTTTGCAAAAACTATGACACGTCATTTGTCAAAATCGGTTCAGTAAGAGCCGAGATATTGCATAATAAAGATATCTTAAACACAAAATTTACTTCCTGCTGGTTCATGGTGGCCTGATACTTTGGATTTTCAATGGTGAACGATTTTGAGTTCTGCTCTGGTTTTGATAGCCATCCAAAAATTGATTTTAGTCAATCAAGTACTCGGCGAACATAATCTAACAGCAGCTGATCAGAAATCAGTAAATGTGTTACCGGGCAAACTAGTATCCGTTAAGCCTATAGATATGTATTCAAATTTTAATGAAAAACCACTTTGACTAGTGAATAATAAGATAGTAGCAAAGTAAGACAATAAAACTATCAATTTCATTGTATGCTTATTATGTGATAAGTGGGCATCCTTCGGCCGCGGCTCAGGAGTTACATCCTTCAATATGTCCAACACCGGCATCGCGACGGCCTTCGGTCGCGTTTCAGTCTATGACGTCATCGGCTTCGTTATCCAGTTCTTTTGTATTAAAATTAAATTACATACTTTTAGGCATGCAAATTAACTAGTTTGGCCTAGGAAAAACTAGTTTATCCTAAATACTAGTTCCATATGTATGTATGCTACAAATTTAGTAAATTTTCAATAAAGTTGTATCTTTTGGGCGCAAATTTTGCAGCATTTTCGCTGGAACCGTTTCTAATGCGCCAATTTCGACAAATATGGTGTAATTTTTCTTGTGGAATATTTGGGAATTGCACTAAAGTAATGACAATAAGAAATTTGCGATATTAATGTTATAAAACGTGTGCGTGAAAAGCAAAAGTATTTTTCTGTTGTGCAGGCAAAATAAAATGAATTGATATCAACGTAAGGATATTTATTTTGATTCGTCATGCGGCGGATCATTTTGGAACTTTCGGCCGTCATCATTGCACTTTTTTAGTTTTTCTTCTGATTTTCTCAAAGACTCTTTCAAAAAACATATTAACTGACAATGAATGGCTTATAGGCGGAGAGCTGGCTGTAGAAAAGTCGAGTGTATAAGATTACTGAATGAGATGTACATACATACATACATATGTCAAATGATAGAGTTCGATGATACTAAATAGAATATCTAGGGTTGCCTTGCCAAGGCCTGTCCCGATGGACGAAAATGCCTGAATTTCAGCCAAATTTGTTGTTCTAATTAAAACTGTAGTACATAACAGCTCGAAATGTACATATGCCAAATGATAGAACTAGAAGAGGCCTAAATATAATACATGGGATTGCATTGTTGAATTTTGTCCCAAACATGAGTTTTCACCAGTTTTTTGGATCAATTTTCATTAATGAAGATAACAGCTTGAAATTTATCCCAAATGATAGGGATCGAAGAACCTAAATAGAATATATTGGGTTGCCCTGTCGAATAATGTTCTAAACATTAGTTGACACCGGTTTTTGGGGTCAACTTTTCTTAAATGAGTGGCAACCCATGTTTGGGACAGGATTCGACAAGGCAACCCTATATATTCTATTTATACATTTCGAGCTGTTATGTACTACAGTTTTAATACAAACAACAAAATTGGCTAAAATTCGGGCATTTTCGGCCATCGAGACAGGCTTTGGCAAGGCAACCCTTGATATTCTATTTGGGCTTGTCGAGCTCTATGATTTGGCATGCATCTAATCCTGTAATCTTATACGCTCGAATTTTCTGCAGCCGGATCTATTTCAGATATAGAACTCGTTTTCTAAATTCGAATAAATAGCTTTTTGCCTGTAGTTAAACCAGATTTCCATGAAAACATAATGAAGCTAATTCTTAAAAAAAAAATGTTCTAGCAACTTAGTCGTATGCCCAGTGCTATCCGATTAATGGAGAATAATAGGTATTATATCTTATGTGATTTTTAATTATACTTACACATATTAACAATACTGTTTCTTACTGCAATCTGTGTTGGTTTATGTTTTCAAACAAAATGAATACTTAGTTCAACATTTTTAGCATTTGTCCAAGCGATGATGTCGGATGTTTTTGTATAAAAATTCATTCAGTAATCTCCTCAAAGTATAGAAATATTCCACGAAAGTTTAAGGACCTTTGTGTATCGATCTTGCATCACTTTATGTATGTAGGAAATGACATTGAGCATGGTCAGCTTTAGCACGAGCTTACTAGCGTCGCATTTGTTACGAACTACTATATTGAAATAGGTAAGAGCTGCTATAAAAACTACTACTAAGCCATGTGAATATCATTTATTTTATCGACATGTACAAGTAATGTAATTGTTGGCATTATTATATGAATACATCCATTACTATAGTTTCATGTTAAATAAAGCAATAAGTCGTTTAAGAAAATCGTTACTCGGTACTTACTTATTCAGATTATTCATAAAATTGACGCTTACTTTTATTCCTAGTCGAAATCAGTTTTAAATAGACCTTTTTATTTTAAGTAAGTGTTTACGTAATGATGATGTTTGTGGGAGGTATTCTTGCACTAGGCTCTCAGGACCAGTTTATCGCCTTTTGTTGTGTACAACAAAATCTTAAAATCTACTTGACATTTAAGGGTATGACTATGCACTTTTTTCTTGCATAAAGTTGTATATAATAAAATTGTTTAAGTTTTTATATGTCATTAGATTTTGTAATAAATATTCATCATTATGAATGTATATTTCATATAATGTAAATAGGATATTAGCTTAGTTTATAATAAGACTAATATTTAATGCTAAGCGATATCTATACATATGTATCGATGAAATTGCACTAGTGTATACCTTCTAAGGGTGTGTAAGTTTTGTATTGATATAAGTCAGAGCCACCGTACCCATATAGCAATTTTCCACGTCCATTTTCGTCATAGTAAGGATAGCGATATTTTGGTCTGCAAAATAAAAGAAAGTTCGTTAATATTTTAGTTTAAATTTTCTACATACATAAGCAGACACTTAGTTAATTCCACATATGTACGTACCTTTCAAAGTATTGAAAATTTGGTGCTTTTGGTTGAACTGTAGCGTAAGTGGTATGCAGAATTACACTTATTAGCAGAAGCTGTAAAATAAAATAAGAAAATTGATTATTTTTTTTAGGAAAATAGTCTGAAATTTGATTTTGAGCTAATTAAACACTAAACGTTTTTTGATTAATTTAAAAAAAAAAATTTCGGAAATGCTTTCGTATGGAATATCATAGCTGATTTTACCAGCCGTGCTTAAGTGGTTAGCATAAAATGTTGTCACCGCCCAAGTTATGTCACCCTCGAACCGCCATTCCTTTGCCACATCGTCTGTTTCAATCTACAATTTCCCTTCATGTGTTATATTTTTTATTACACTGGGTATCTTGAATTTCAGTAACAAGCATCAGCAGTGGTAGGAGATAGCTTACATTATGAAACTTAATACTAGCCGCTCTATAACTTAAAAAGTATTAGAGATATTTACAGATATGTCGGTACACTGTTTTTTTTTTTATTGAAATGAGATTACTTGATTTATTGCAATTATAAAAGATTTTATTAATAAATTTAAGTTTTATAAAATAATACAATCGTTGAAAAACTCGAAGGTTTTCTGCAACTCAATTTTGTACATAGAACAAAACAAGCTTGGATAAGGTAACACGTTTGGATAAGGTAACAAGTTTGGATAAGGTAACAAGCTTGGATAAGGTCAATTTGAAATATGCAAATTAATTTAAAAATTTGCTTGGTTGTTGCCACCTTTTTCCACCAATTCCCGTCCAATACATTAAACACTGTAAAAATACTATAAACCATAAAGTAAAACGTTTAGAGGAGTTGAACATATCGAAACCAATCAAGTGCAGTGCTTGGGAATTACGTTTGTTGTCTCTTAAGGTAAACAATCTAGTTATTTAAACAAGTTTTTTAATGGTGCTGACCATAATTCATTAATCCACGACTATTGCGAATGTTATGTAATACCATTGCATTCATGTTGCGTTCCACAATGCTGACATAAATACAAAAGTGTCCAGAGATATAACAACAATAACCATCAAAAAGTACATAAAAACAAGTTAACTTGTAAACATTGAAAAAGTAAATAATAAAAAATTTAATTAAAAACAATCATAAAGAGTAAAGCGAATAACGAAATAGACACCGCATAGTTTGCATCCAAAATTATTGCACTAAAACTTTTTTTAGTCTTCAACGTTGGTTTTGTCTATAACCCCTTTTTTTTGACTGAGCTGCACTATAAATTGATGCGTGTTTGAGCCAGTAATGTCATTATCAGAACAATTGTACTTTCTTCAGTAGGTCAATGAACCGATTTTTTTTATTGAACTTGTTTATATTGACTACTTTAATTTTTCAAATTTTGAGAATTGATTGAAGAATAACATATAAAAATAATTAGAAAAAAAAATTATTTTGTGAAACACATTTATAAATAAAAAAATTATGCTTAAACAAATTTTTTAAAAGTTTTTTCTTCATAAAATCAAAGCATTTTTAAGCAAAAATAATTTCATGTTTTCTTAATTTATTCTCCTTAGTTTTGAGATAATCTTTTTGAAGTTTAAATATGTAAAAATGCACCTCTAGGAAAGGATTTAGTAATATATGTATAAAAATCATAAATATCGGAGTAAGAGTCAAAAAAGTGTGCAGCTATTTATGAAATGAATCGCGATTTTAGTGAAACTTGAGGATTGAGATGCGGATGCTGATCATAAACATAATGGGCTGTAAAGTGTGCGCAGTTGGAATAGTGGGCGTGACACTTTTTATGTATTTTGGGTCGTAAATTCCAAAAATGCCAACCATTTTTTTCTTAACAAATGTTCTTAATATCTATCTGCTAAAATCGAATAAAAATTGTCAAAGCTATTTAAGATCAATGAAAATTGGTAATTTCTATATTTTCATGCATTCCCGATATACACTTTTATAATATTCGTGTATCGTGGTTCTATCGAATTTTGAATAACTTTTAAGCCTTTTGTCCGACTTAAGCAAATTTATACTTTAAATATTTGCAAAGGAGCGGACTTTCATTCTAAATATAATTCAATCATAAAAAACAAACATAAAATTTTCAAATATTGAAAAAAATAGAAGAAATTGTCGGCATAGTTGAACTATGGCTTAAAAGTTGCGTAATATAGAAAAAATTTTGAGAAAATTTTTAAGAAAAATCGAGGGGGTCGCATTTTTCGAAAATATCGATTTTAATCTTTAAACATTAATAGCTAACTGATCATTACTTCGAATAATTTTTTTTATTTTTTTTCTGTTTTCAGAAACTACATTCAAATACGAAAAAAAAAATACCCAACTTTTATTAATATCGATATTTATTACCAGTCTATCGTTAATTGAAAATTTTTTGCCTTAATTTAAAAAACCGATTACACAATAACGGTTTCGAATACAAGATTGGAAATTGGTGTGCTTGTTGCTTTTAATACGCACTAAAACATATCAAACAAATTAGCGAAATCGAAGATGGGCGGGCCAAAAGCTCGGTGATTTGGCATGGAATGCCCCATATGTACATGAGTAATTTTTTGACAAGCGAACCAGCTCACCCGAACATCACAGTTCTTAAGAAAAAAGGATGAACTGTTCTTAAAATTTTCGTTGAAATAATTACTTTACAAGGCTCTGTGTCAATTTTGCAAATTTCAAAATAGCGGCTCAAGATGGAAAAGGTCACGTACCAAAAAAAATTTTTTTTAAGGTCTTAAATGCATAGTTTGGACGATTTTGAATAGCTTTGGATTTTCAAAACTTTTGCGTTAGTGATAAAAACAGTCTTGGACAAAATTTCACCTATTATCACTTTTTCTCCTGAACTATCGATTTTCAGTAAAAATCACACTGAGTAAAAAGTTTTTAAAATTGGGTTGTGTTAACTATATTTTACCTCAACAAATAAACATAAGACAAAAACTGTTTTAGATCAGATAAAAGGGAGCGGTATCTCCTATATTAGTGAACAATTTTGAAACGATAAGTCAAAGGGACTATAATAAAGTTTTTGAGTATATCATACGCAAGTAAATATTAGCAAACTCTGTGGAAATTGTCTTACTTGACTAAGTATTATCACCCGAGCCAAGTCGGTACGCGTTATTTATTATTGTTGCAATTCATTGCATATTTGAAAATATTGTTGTGTTGATATTTTTGTTGGTAGTCATCAATTGCTATTACCAAATTCATATTCAAAGCACAAATGCGACTGACGACCATTGGAAAGCTTCAACATTTGGCTCACTTTTACGTTTAGCTTTAATTGTTGTTGTCTTATTTGATTCGTCGGTTGCGTTGCGTTCAGCTCTTTAGAAATTGTGTCAGCGACGTTGGAAATGAAGGCGTAAGTTTTATTTGTTGTTGTAAATTTTTGACACTAAAAGTAGGTATATTGGCCAAGGCTGCAAATTGAAAATACAAACGTGTGGTGCCAAAAAGTTTGAAGATTTGTTAACACTTTTTTTAAAAAAAAAAAAAAAAAATTATAAACCCTAATTCCAGCAGCATGTGACAGTGAAAAATCAAAGAAATTTTATGCTATACCTATTATATTCAAAGGTATTAGTATAAGCTTCTGAGCAATAGCTCCAAGCTGAATGTAAATGAATGTAAGCTTTTAATTATTAATTCCGCAATATGTAACTTAAATCGTTCCAGCTGACGGCCTTCTTATAATTATTATAATGCAAATAATAAATTGTTCTTAATATATAAGAGTTTACGACTATACTCTAAAGCCATTACGAACTCGCCAGCTATGGTTCAAGTACTTAATTTGTCTTAACCAATCTAATTATTAAGTGAGGTAATCAATGTGTGTCAAAGTTTTGATGTGATATCAAAAACCCCAATATGAATTTTGTTATTAACAATCGATTTATTTTTTGTTATTTATTTTGAATGCACACCCTTTTTATGCAAAACCGGTGTTGCCACACTGTTGACTTTTCTGAGAGTAAACATTTGAAAATATTACTATTTATAGGATGCGATTTGTTTACAATTTCACCAAATATGCAATAAAATCTTGCACAACTTCATTTTAACGTTACTTTACTTACTGTCAAAAGTATTTTGCTCAATTTTTTCATTTTTGATTTATTTCTTTTGTAAAAAAGTTTTTAATTTGCGTGAAATTTTATAAAAAAAAAACAGAATGAAACTAAATTTTTAATATACGCTTCCGCCTATTCGAGGCACTTCACACTGCGCACGCGTGTTCCGCTTCGAAAAATCAAAGTTGTTTGTTGCACGTTAAGCTTATGACTAAATTCGTCAATTGTTGGTTAGTAGTTTAAGCCAAAGTTTGCTTAGGCCAAGTTAAGAAAGCCGTCGCTATGTGATATGTGCAATTGAAGTTGTCTGCAATGCGTGACATAAGAAAATTGAAAATGATTGAGCGATAAACGTTGAAGCAAAGAGACTTACGTTAATTTGGTATATAAAATTTAAGAGATTGATATTGCAGCAAAGAAAGAGGGAGAGACTAACATAAGGAAATATGAAAGAGTCTACATTATCGGAGCTTTTTTTAAGGTAAGAAGCAAGTTTTTGGGCTTCGTAGAGCAACTGATGTGTGATGTAAGGTATTGTGTATTATTTTGTAAGGAAAAATCAAAACCTTTTATAACAGCTTATTGCACGGTTAGCGACTAAGGATTGTGTTTGATAAAGAATATGCTCCATTACGCCACTAACATAATAGTTTTATACTGTACCTTATATCCCAAGTTCCTTTATCGTTTTATCAATGTTTCAATTAAAAAAAATATATGGATTCGACATAAACATTTTATATTTTAGAACACCATAGAGTGCCATCGTGTGGTTAGTGATTTTTTTAAAATGATTTTCTTACTTAAAAACTTTAAAGAAAAATAGAATAAGCTGAAAAAAAAATCCTTTAACGATTTCTTACAAAGAATCTTTTTTGTTAATTGTTGTTAATTTTTTCCTTAAAAGGTCGTAAAAATGTGAACCAAAAAATTACGATGTCAAATAAAAATTTATTTAAAAAAAAACACTAAAATGCTGAGAGAAAGTCGGAAAGAAATTCAGGGAATTGCGGAAAGTCTTATACATACATACAGCCATAGACATATACATAAATGGCGTTCTACTGCAACAATAAAAAGGTGATAAAATGAGCTGGACATATAAATAGCACATTCTGGAAAAGAGAGAAAAAAAATGTGTTGAAATTGCATTTGATGATTTTTTGGTCTGTACAAACACTTAAATCATTAATATTTTGAGCTGAAGCTTCCGTTTTTGAGGACAACTTCACACCTGTGACCTACGAATTTTTGACATTTTGATTCGAATATGGCTTAAAGACCATCCAGATTTCTATAATTCTTCCTTGCGATTTTAGCTCTGATTTCATCCCACAGGTTCTCTATTAGATTTAAGTCAGGGCTCTGGGCTGGCCAATCCAAAACGTCGAACTTCTATCTTGAATGTATGTACATACAGTGAAACTTCTTTAAGTCGAACCTCTATAAGTCGAAAGCTTCCCAAACTTGAAAAAATATTGTGTTCCCTTCCCTTCAAGCTCTTAAACCTCCATTGCTCGAAATCTGACCCCTTTATAAGTCGAAATAATATGTGAGTCACTACAAGTAAATTCAGTACATATTTTCTCTCTATAGCTGGAAAAAATAAATTTGACCTCTGCATCTCGAACTTAGCAATGTTTGATTTTACAACCTTTACAACTGTATTATTTGGTCCTACTGCAATACACACCAATGTTTAATACCTCTATATCTACGATTTTTATTTATTTCACCACTCTAACTCAAAATTAGTTGGAATAAATCTTAACCTCTACAAGTCGAACATTTCCTGACAAATTCGCTCGAAGTCGAAGTCCTCCATAAGTCGAAAACTCTATAACTCGAATTTTTTGGCGTCTGTCTTCAAGTTCGACTTAGAGAGGTTCTACTGTACCATATGCACATTTTTTTAAATGCTGTTTCCGAAAAATTGAATTAATGATATGAAGAACATTTTGTTGCAATTGCAGTTCTGTACTATACCTAAATTTTAAAAGGTGGAGCCGAAGCCTGTTAGTTATACATGTAAATTGTATGGACAATTTATATTTTATTAAAAAGGTTGGTAAATGAATAGGTGATGAATGATGTTGGGCTGTTGAGGGTAATTTTTCGAAGTAATTTTTTGCGCTAAATCTGACCTCATAATTGACCGATCAAATCAGTATTCTGGAATATTTGAGGTTAAGTACCTATGAAATGAGGTTTTTTGTCATCTTTTGAGGCCATATATAGGATTCAAAAGAATTTGTTCAACTTACTTTAATTAACATCATCATTTAGTACCGTCTTTCCCAAACAAACATTTGAAAAAAATTGAATCACCCTAATGTACATACATATACGATAAATGAATTGCCGTGAAATGTAGTTAAAACAAAAGAATTTTTGTTTCTCGATATTGTTCACAAACATGTAAGCAAAAGTCGGCCTTTGAGGACATATCATTTTAAAAATTACTCTAAATTGATAAGGTCAGTAATGACAATCTACATTCGTCACAGAGACAAGCTAAATAAATAAATCATTCCGGATTATACATTGCATTTACATATAAAAATGTTACACGTTTTAACATAAGGCCAATTTAAAATAGTTTAACTAATTTCCTTGCTTGCTCTTTGAAGCCATCATTTACGCCAAGGTAAATCTCAATCGACGAAAGTGAAAGTAAAATAATGAAAAATCCAGAAATAAAATCAACCAGCTGTTATGGTTGGTGGAAACTTGCTGTTATACTTCTTCCTACCCACAAAACAGTCAGTCAGTAAGTTAACAAAAATGTAATTGACAACAGAAAATTGCTGCTGCGCAAGCGCAACTAAGTGCAAAACTTAAAGGCCATAAAATATCAAAAGAAAAAAGAAGAAGCCCTAATGATATGACCGCACGCACGTAAACTTAACCACCAGAAAAAGGCCTTATCTATGTGGTAACAAGTGTTTGTGACTTAAAAAAGTAAACTATGTATCTATTAAAATTGACGGCATCAAAATAAAAAGAGAGTGGAAGAGTTTAAAGAGTAACATAACAAGTAAGAAAAAGAGCTTTGGCCTGTAATGTAACTAACACACTGACCAGGCAAGTTTTTGGCAAAATTTATTCAGGCCAAGAGATGCAGCTTTAGTTGATGCTGTTTGCAGTGATTTAAAAAAGTTGGTTAACTTACAAATATTATGTAACTTTTGCATTGAAACCAGTTTAATTTAATTCGTATATTTGTATTTTACCTTCGTATTACATTGTCATTGAAATATTTTTATTTGAAAACATTAACAACAATATTATCATTTTTGTTTTCAAGTAAATCAAAAACGTTGTTAAGGAAACAGTTTCAACTTAAAATCTCATTCAGAGTTGTCAATTTGAAAAGAACGAATTTTCGGCCTTTCCAAAGTAAAATATTTTTTTCATAACCTAGATATGCCGAGCGTACTACATGTAGTACAGCTTAATTTCACAAAACTTAAGACAAAACATATCAACGCACGGTTTGTTGACCGCTATATTCTGTAGCACCACAACAAGTTGGTTAGAAAATTTAAGGCACAGGTAACACAGAAACCTGAAAATATTAGGTGTACTACATAAAATACGCTCGGCATATCTAGGTTCAAATGATAAAAAGTAAAATTTTTTGTAAGAAAAAGTAACAATTTTGAGTAAAAAGTTAAGGACTTTTGTGTTTTAGTTGCCAATATTACAAAAATTAGTTAGTTAGTTACTTAGTTTTTGTAAAAAAAATTAGGTAGATGAAACAAAAATTATCCGAATTCCGGCCCCGGCTTTGACGTGGAACTCCGAGCTTGGCCAGGTAAGACCACTTTGCAAACCTGATCTCAATTCACAAAATTTCATATTAATTAAAATCTATTTTCAGTCCACAACACATTTGTCCGTTTATTCTCATAGTTAGGGAGCCGGTGGCATAAATTTCTACAAATATTATTTTATCGTGCGGCGGAGGTTGAAAATCATGAAGTTTTAAGTAATATAAATAACATGAACAATTTTCGCTATTGAGTTGTCTCTGCGTCATCAATTGAAACTGTAAAGAAATAAGGTGCCATAAATAGTCTTATCGCGTTTGCCTTTTTTTTATAAAAAAAAATGTGTCCATACACAAAATCAGATAAATTCAAGAGGCAGACGTTTTTGTTGCTGCGTTTGAGAGTAATTACATTTTTTTTTTCAAAACTGCGATTATTATAAAGATTATGTCATAAGAAACAAAATCTGCCACTTAGTTATTGCTGCATTTAAAAAATGTAAAAAAATAGAGTACTAAATCATTTCATCGCATCTGCCTCTAGACTGACATGTGCCTTTACTTATAAAAAACATAAAAATAGAGAAGGCAGATAATTCCGGTGTTACATTTTCGAAGACTGACGTTTTTGACCACTTAAAGTCCATATTATTGAGGATATATCAATATAAAACTAATACCGTTATAATTTTGCTATACAAAATTAACTTTTCTATTTTTTCGGGCATTTATACTATTATTTTTCTAGCTGTGTATATGGGGTATTCCACGCTAAATTGGGCACCGTTTTTGCTTTTTCATCTTTAATTTTTGTGTAAGTCTTTTTAGTATTGGTTGAGACTAGCCTAGATAATTTTTTAAAAATTTTTAAATCTTTATTTTCTCCAAAATATTGTTAATTGAAATTTATTACTCAGGTCTATATAAGATCTAGTACGGCAGGATAAGGGCTAAATTTAAATTTACGATATCCCGGAGAAAAAACAGTTATCGTTATAATTAAAAATGAGATTTGAGGAAAAAAGTTTAAGATTTTCAACTATATAATTAAATATATTCGAAAGTATCTGGTATTACTAAAATTAATATACGTACGTACGAATTTGATCAAAATTGACGATTTTGACATATGCAATCCGATATACAATTTTGAAAAGTAAATGAGTACACGATAAAATTACTTAATAGTTTTTTTTTGCTGTTATATATCAAAAATACGACAATGTGGACGTCTGCCTTACATATTTTGGTTATCAATAAAATGTCCTTAACACAACATAACGCAGGCAGACGCGATAATATAATTTAATAGTTTTTTTTGGCAACTCAAAATTTATTTAAAAAAAAAAAACGGAACTATCTTCACTTAAGTCGTTGTTTTTCTAGTTCGCATAAATGTGAGCTACATTGCAGATCAATACCAACGATGATAAAATCATATACCCAAAATGTTCACCAGCTCCCTAACTACTAGTTATAGCTAAAGTAAAATTTGCATAACTCGTATCATATGATCATATCATATCATATTTTTTCTGAAGCAAATTTAAAGGTTGCACTTGGGATGCTCAGGTCTCCGCCTTGATCTCTAAAAACAAATTCAATAATTTTAGCTTCCTTCGATTCTTTTACGCTTAAGACGTTTTTTTTTATTTGCCTTATTAGGTCAGGTGTTCAATTCAAATTTGTGATTTGAGGCACTATAGAACGCTAGCTGCCCGTTCCTGCTTCTATTACGTGGTAATAGCTAATTTAAAATTTATTTTTAATAGCCTTTTGATATACCATATTACCAGGATGGCAGATAGTTTTCTTATCATATAGTTACAAAATTCTCGGATGCAGGAGAGGTTCTATTCATTTTGGTCAAACGCCATCAACATTTTGGCAGGAACTTGCTTGTATTATCTCACCAAGCTCCCACACCAAGCTTCTTAGAATTTGCTCAATAGTTTCTGCGCATGGCATATTAAAGCATTTGTTTGTATTTTAGGTACCACTAGTACTTGTCATACCCCAACCACATTTTGCCCAATATTTTGCTACGTCACCAAATGTGCTCGTGCCAAGTTTTATAAAATATGCTAAAGAGTTTTTTAGACAATAGAGGTGTTTGGTACAGCTTTAGGGCCGGTAGAGCAATTGGGCCATACTTTTTTGAAAATGAGGTTGAATAGGAGTTGATCGATTTTAATCTAAAAGACATTTGGTTCCAGCAGTAAAGTCATAATTGTATACGAATATGATACAAGCAATTCCTGAGTTCAAGGAGGAGTTTCAACGATTGTTATTGTTACAATCGAGCCAAACTTACAATGAAATAAAAGTTTTTTTCTATATCAAATATATAATTTTGTGCGCTCTTATTGGAACACTCTTTGTAAATAAGCCATTTGCCAGAAAGCCAATTTTGCTTTGACTGATTCCCTTTTTAATCATTTTTTACGACTTGAATAGCCTATGAAAGTATGTTAACAATACAACTGAACGAATTCCATTTCTTATCCTAAAAAAATAACTGGTGAAGTCTCAGAACTCTACGGAGCCCAGGCCAAAGACCAATACGCTAGTGTATTAATAGGAAGTGTACATCTTAAATCTTTTGGAAAAAGTGTTAGCAACTCAAAATAAATTTATTGCAAACCTTAAGCAAACATAAGTAGTTAAATAAAAACCTTCTGTCAATGTTGCTATAAAAATAGTTATTAGCATGTTGAACTTCACATTTAAACTGAAAATTAATTAGCGTCTGTTTCTAGTGTCAACAGTTACGAGTATCTATGATGAAAAAAAAAAAAGTTGCGCTACTTTAAACAGCCATTCAACTGACTACATTAACCGATTTTTTATTTTTATTTTGACCAAACAAAATTCAGTGAAGCGTTAAAAACTTAACCTAAAAATGCGCCAGAAAAAAAAACCCAACTTCCGTAAATGTTGTTTACCACACCATGTCTTGTAACTCTTTCAATTTGGTGTTGGTAATTAAAAGCTTTGATCGAGTTTTCAAAACATCGGTGCCAGTGTTGCATGTGCAACAAGTGATCGTTCGTTGTGGTGAAACAAGTTGACTTGCCGCTGCACATCAAACGCACAAAGAGAGTGAACTTTAGTTGCCGATTGACTGCTCTACGTTTACATCGATAGATCGTGGCTTTTGGTAAATCAATTTTGAGTGCTTTAACAAATTTTTGATGAAGCTTTTGGGTTCAGCAAACAGCTTGTACATTGGTTTAAGATTTAGTGATCAAAGCAAATTTAGCGTAAAGAGACTGTAAATTTATTTTGTGTGTGAAAAAGTTTTTTTTGTGATAAAAATTTGGGGAAATCATTTTAAATATGTTGCAAAATTATCAATGGTTTTTAATAAATGTAGGTACGTGTTTTGTTTTTTTTTTATCAAAATATTTGTAATGTTACAAACAGATGTAGTTTTGGCCTTATGTTAATGCTATTTTTTTCAATCTTTAGCTGCATTTTTTATTGCATAAATCAGTGCTACCGAAAATATAAGTAATATGCACTTTAAAGAAACTGCCTGATACTTTCAAAATACATAGTATGATAAACACACAGAACATTTGGAACACTTTCTATATTTATCAACTATAAAAATATCAAAATAGGTAAAATATATAGTTTTAAATATCTACAAGAGACTGTGTCAAAATTTAAAAATTTTTGGCTTAAATAATGGTTAAAAATAATGACATCTCTCAAAGTGACCAGGTGAAACCACTCCTATGAAAATATAATATTAATATAGTGTCAGGAGTTCTCGTGAAGTTTCAGAATTGTAGAGCATAGCCAACAGTAAAAAATGTTGATTTGAAAATGAAAGAGGTGCACGAGTACCCTGTCACACACAGAAGGATTAATATGGGTGGCGTAGCTATTATGAGATCTTCAATTATTGATGCTCTTGATATATCGGTTCAATCGTATTTGAGGTTCATGGTTTTAATTTGTCGAAAGAATTGGCCAACGCATAAGTTTTTTGAAACAGAGTGAGAAATTCTTCACTCAAGTTGAACTTTGGATTGTCTATAATACAGACATCTGGCTCGGGCCTCCAAAGACAATACTTTTAGTCTTAAATAAATATAATTTACCTTATAGAACATAAAAATTTAAAGAATTGTTTCCAAAACACATCCAAAGACATTTTTAAAAATAATTCTTTTGTTTTGCATAAGTTTTAAAAAAATTTAAGAAAATATATTTAATTTAATTTTTATCGCTACATGTATCAACTCTAGAAAAAGATTTCAGACATACATATTGGGGTGTTTATTTTGAAAATTTTGTAGTTGTTTTTATTTTTGCCAATAATTGTGCCAAAATTTGGGCTTCCTAACTCGATTTATTATGACGTAGAAAAAGCATGCCTTAAGTAGATGCCAATATATAGCATTTTAGTTGTATGGGAGGTGCCACTCACTGCTGTCAAAACCGAAAGCACCGATCGGAATATATATCGCAAGGCCCTCAGCACCTTTGGCGGCAAAAATTTAAGTTCTGAGACAATCAAACATTTTAGTTTTCTTAGTGTTTAAGGTACACCTAGTGCAAACATTGTATACCCATCAGTTTTTTTGGTTTGGAAGGGTTAAGTTTACGGTGAACTTATGATAGAATGAATGTACTCAAAAACATTTTTATTATTTTTAAGCTTTCGAAATGTAAAAGTAAGGACCATTTCATGTTTTTTTTTTTGCTCAGAAACCTTTGAATATCAAAGTACTTTCAGGGGAGAGGGTGCCAGTCATTTCGAGGCCTATACTTAAAAAACTGCCTATACTGCCACTGTTCCTATATTTTGGATATGTAAAGGTCATTTTCGGATTCGAAACACCCAAAAACTTAAAGATCAGGTTCCACATAAGTTATAACACTTTTTTAACATCTTCACTTCATGAAGTTTTTCTTTTTTGAGCCAATAACTTTCTAAAAAAACTTAACACCAAATTTTATCCTTATTTTGGATGGAATATATCTTAATATTTGAGCCATCAACTTTGAGTAATTTTTTCCAAGTTCTAAACGAATGAAACTTTCATTATGTTTTTCATGATGCCTTAAGTCTCCTTTTCATTATGCATACGAGGTGAAGTTCAAGGAGTAAAAAGATATTGACGGTAGAAAAACTTTTGTCAAAAAGGAGATTGCAAATGATGGAGAGAAAATATAATACGCTTGAGAAACCAATTATCCGAGGGATAATGAATGGATTTGGTGTATATTACATTTACATAAGGAGTGTAATCAATGCAGCTGATTCAGAATATAAGAATATACATGTTCCTTGTAGGGCTTCCTAAGTTTCTATTATAGATGGAACTTATTCTAAAATAAGATTTTTCTAAGGATACAAGAAAAATAATTCTTCTTTTACATTTCAGGTTTCAGTATTGTTACTTTGCTGTCATCTACAACAAACTGAAGGTTTCATTTATCGACTTATAACAGAAACACTGCAGAACAATGTGGCCGGTGAGCCGATAACACATGAGCGCACTACATGGGATTTCGATCCAGAAGTGAGTCAAAAACGCAGGGCGATATACTATGAGGTAAAAATTTTGATTAGGCTTATTAAATGAAATTTGGAAAACACATTTTGAACATGACATTTCTTCAACAGACACATGGCTATCGTGGTGCCAAATATATTGAACGCATAGGAGTTGGACTGGATGGACATGAACAGGAGCGACGCGTTGAGCAGCAGGCACGTGATGTTGGACGTTTGAATGGTGAACATTTTATAAATTTTGCGGCGCCTGCTTGAGAAAGCATAGATATTTTCAAATAATGTAAATATATACTGTATATAAAAATTAAATAATAAAAAAAGAAATAATTTTATATGAAACTAAATGTACTGCTCATAATACGCATACTCTGTTCATAAGCAGTGGAAAATTGCTTTTAATTTGCAACGATTAATTTAACAAGGATTTGCATTTGCATAAATTACAAGTATCCTTGCAATGAGTCGACATCATCATCATCATCGTCATCGTTGTTGCTGTCGTTTTCAATGCTCAGCCTCATTAAATGCTGCATTCAGTTAATAAATGCATTTAACGACAACATATTTAAGCCTACTTATTACTATCGTTGCTGTTGTTGTGGTTATTGTATGCCATTTAATAATTATGCCAATTGTTGTTGCTACTTCATAAGTATTGCACATAATTACGTTTTGTTGCAAACAAAGTCCTTGATAATTTTATCATTATAATTTTTATGTAATTTGCATCTGCATTCTTTTGCCTGTTTGATTTCCAATGAAATAGGAACACACAGGTAGGGGTTTATTGTAGCAGAGGTAATCCTAGAAAAGCAAAAAAAGTCGGATTGTGCAGAATTTTATAATTTTATATGAAACTTGTGGAAAAAGTATCCCCAGCAAGTCTAAAAGACAGCCTCCGGTCTATGAATAAGCCTAGAATTATAATGCCAATTGCGATAGTTTACCAGTGGATAAGACAGGAAATTAAGTTCTATTAAGGGTTGTAAGCATCAAAAGTTTGGGGAAATTTCTTATAAAGCTTACTTAAAATCTACAGATGTTGGAAACCTTTGAGTTGATTTTTGAAATTTTGGTGACATATATAAAATACATAATAATACTATAATTTAATATAGAATACAAAACTTCTGGCACTTATCAAAATCAACCAAAATACTGTTTCCCTTTCACATATAAAATTTTGGCAATTTATTTCTCGGCCATTTTATATCCTTTCTAGAAGTTATTATTCCTTATGGTCTATTTCTCCTTTTCAAACTCTGTATATTTTTGTCATGGGAAAAATCAACTAGGAACCAAAGTAACGATATCATATTTTTTTAACTAATTAACTATGTAGTATTTGCAAAGGTTTTTCTAATTTTGTTCGCTAGGTTGCGCTGCAATCAATTTAATGGTATTAAATAACTGGTTTATTTATAGGTCACAAAAATTCACAAGTCAAAACTTTTCACACACTATAGCTTTAGTTAATTCGAATGAATTACACAGGAATAAAAACGTACGAGGTACATAGACAACACTTTCCATGTGGTATGCACATATAGATATACAGTCAGCGACAAGAGTCTACATACACCGCTACTTTTCACTAGATCGAGAATCCGAAAACATAATGGAAAAAAGTAATGATGCAGTTCTGTTAGAAACTATTTTTTAAGCAAAAAAAAAAAAAAAAAAAATGTTCTTCAACATAAATTTAAAAAATTATCTGAAAAAAAAAAACGAGTGACATACATAAGTCTACATATACTACGCATCTTATGCCATGAGCTATGGATTAATTTTTTTTAGAAAACGGCGAAGTACCGTTTTTTATAATTTTTTTATATCCTTAATATGAGTCATACTTTGGTATAATTTACTTAGTGATGGCTTGGACGTGATATTTGATTGATATAACGACACCGCGAAATGAAATTTCAAATGATCAAAATTTGTTGAACACAAAGCTAGCACATCAGATCGAAGTGTGCATCCACGCACATTTCATAAAACCTAGAACTCCATACAAAAAAAACCTTTTATTTCTAAAGAAAAACTGCAATAACGGCTCCACGAATCATCATATTGCCACCACAATGATTTACAGTTGAATTAAATTCCTTAAGTCTATTGCCGTATTTTTCTTTCTCCACACTATTGCTCTTCCATCAAATTAGATCACTTTGGATCCAAGAGAATTTTGCTGTTCTTTCTCAGAAATGAGAGGTTTTTTTTGAGTGCTGTTCTACTATGGAAACAGTGGCTGTTCGAAGTTTTCTCAATCGTGCGTGGATGCACACACTGATCTCATGTACTATGTAGCTTTGTTGTGCTCTACCAATTTTGAGGCACTGACTTTTGAATTTTTTTTCACTTTTTTTAAAATCAAGCTGACATCTCTTCGAGAAAGGTCTTTTGAGTGGATACAATGGGGTTTGTTTTCGATGTAATCAATATCCTCATAACTTTTAATGATCATTTGAACTGTTGACCGACTTAAATTCAATATTTTTAATATTTCACCATATGATTAATTTTATTTTCCACTTTTAACAACAAAATTTCTCTTATCATTTATTCTCACTGACTCATATTATAGATAAATAAATAAAAAAACGTCGCTTCACCGTTTTCTAAAAAAATTAATCAATAGCATAAGTTGCTTAGTATTTGACGACTTACAGCTCTGTGCAACAAATTAGGGACAGCAGTTTTTGATTTATATAGAGACATTTGCAATTTAAAATACGCAACAAAATCCGTAGTATCAATACTTTTTTAAAAGTGAAACTTTGATACATACTTTAAAAATGTGTTTTTCTCAGATAAGTTTTTAAATTTATATTGAAGAA
Organism: Tricholauxania praeusta; assembly: GCA_949775025.1. Lineage (NCBI taxonomy): Eukaryota > Metazoa > Arthropoda > Insecta > Diptera > Lauxaniidae > Tricholauxania > Tricholauxania praeusta. The sequence goes on along the minus strand of OX459031.1, from coordinate 33,675,515 downwards.
CATTTTTTTTTGCCTATTAAAAAGAGTTTCAAACACAACTGCATCATTACTTTTTTCCATTATGTTTTCGGATTCTCGATCTAGCAAAAATTTGGATGTATGTAAGCTTTTGTCGCTCACTGTAGATGAAATGTAATTCCTATGGAAAACTAAAGAGTTCAATGCACCACCGATAAATGCATTACATTATGAGTTCTCCTCGGACCAGAATCATTTTTTCGTACGTATGAAGTATAATAAAATTTTATCAAGATGATTTTGATGAAGATGGGTTACTGAATAACAAAACAAAACGCTATGAAAAACTAATAGCGTTTTCGAGTGACACGCTCTCGAGCACTCTTAGTCTCTCTGTCTACATTTAAGCCGAAACGTTCTGAGCTAGCTCCAGAGCGATTCACTCGAAAATGTTTGAGAGATGCTTCAAAGTATACAAAATTGAATAAAAACTAATGTTTATTGTAGGTTAACTTATAAGATTTTCATAAAACGTTCTTTTCTATTCGACTAATCAAGCACGCGATTTTATTTTTCCCAAATACCGACACAAGATGACACCAAAACTCATTCACAACTCAAATTTCTGCAGTTTTGTTTAAAACTCACCGTGAACCAGGCTTACACAATTACATACTCATTATCATTCGGAAAACAATAAATTTAAAAATATAATATTTACAAGCATATTTTCCATTTTATTTACAAACGCTCGCGATAAAAAGGATGACAATGGCCCGGAATAATACAGGAAATTATATTATGTGCGGCTTGCATATACACAACGCACAATGAGTCCAAAAGAGGTCGCTGATGATACACCATAAAATTGTTTAATAAATTGTTAATAACACTTTACCTACACAACAGATGTGCATGTGTGCGTGAGTGTAATCAGTGTTTACATGTAATAATAAAAATCAATTTATTATATTTACCTTTTTTTTGTGAACGTGGGAAAATGCAGTGCCAACAAAAGCTGTTCATTTGTGGTTTATGAGAATAATTTAATATGGGCGAACATGCACTACACGGAGATATACTGATACACACTAACTTTATACAGAACTAAATATTCTAAAAGTTGGATATTATTAGGAAGAAATGTTGAAAATCGCTCTTAAACAGTTTTTGAGATATATTTATGTATGAATAAGAAATTTGAAATAGGACATTTTAAGTCAAAATTTAATTTTTTAATTATGAATATATTAATTTTTCAGTGTAACCCACATGCAGATAAATAAAGTCAACTCTAGTTGATTATCACTTTATTAAATAAAATTCGTTTATTCATGAAACACAAAAAGTTATTTTTCTCCTTGTTTTGTTGTTGTTGGTAAAGACTGACAATAAAATTTGTGTGTGTTTAACATGTAAAAAATTAATATTAAATAAGTAATAATAAATACCTTATCAACGTCAATTTTCACCAGCTTAATATGCAACAGTTTGCATGATAATTTTCGACGTTCTTATCAAAATTATCGCAATAAATTGATATCGAATTGATACTTGTGAATTATATTAGACACGAATTGCTGTGAAAGCGGATTATTAATGAAAAAACAAACCGATAATGAGTTATAATAATACTGTAAATTATAATAATTCGTTTAGCTGTTTATAATTTTTCTTGAAAATTCGAAAGAGATGAACTATGATATTTAAAAATTTTACATAATTAGTGTCTTTTATTTGTAGTAGATTTCCTGTGCATCGGACACAACTCTATTTTATATGTTCGCATTAACATAAGTCGGAAGAGCGCCATCTCAAAAATAATTAATTTTCTGTTACGTCATTGAGTTCCAACGAAATATGCCGAAATGTAGGCCTTATGTTTATACCTTCAAGTGCCATGCCTTTGGCAACTTTCATTTTATGGCCCATTATATCAAATCTACGTTGGGTAATAATTTATTTTATTTATCATATGTAACTATAGATTTGCCACTAAGCACTTATAATACATCAGTTATGTAATTCTGAATCGGAATTGAAATCAGGAGGCAATGTCTTATTTGAACATGTTGAAAGGAATAGATCTCAAAATTGATATTCTCCAGACTGGTTTGATTTATTAAGTTATTGATATTTAAATGATTGACAATTTGCATTGAGAGAATCTCTACAAAAGCTTTAGAATACACTACTTAGTTAGTCGATTAAGTCAGCAGTAAGACCAAGATTGCTTGATTGTGTAGCTTTTTTTAAAGGTAATTTTTTATCCCATCAGATTAGATTTCCAAAATCATAAATATTTTATCGTAAATAAATTTGAGATTCGTTAAACTTATACTGCAGCTGTACGGATCATCTACATAAATCCCTTTTCGAATATGTTTCGTACTTATTTCAAACTTTCGAAGTATCATTATTATCTCCAACATAATTGGATTCAATAAGTTAAGTAAACTTTCTACCTTCTTTTCTGTATTAAAGTAAAATTTGTCTGTATGTTAACATTTTTGTAATTGTCTGTTATTCATTGCACAAAACTTAATCGGTCAAACTCGAATTGAGGTCCTGGATTCACGAAAATCACGAAAGGGCCCAAATAAGTTATGTTAATTTTATTTTAAGTCCAGATTGCTTGCTCAACATAACGTGTAAGTAATTACTTCTTAGAGTTCTTGACATTGAGATTTTTCGAATGTATATATTTATTATAAAGGGTCTTTCAATAAGTGTGATACATTTTTCAATAGTTATTAAGTTAACTAGCCGCCAAGATCGTGTGACTTAACACCTTTTGGATTATGCAAATAAGCCACAAACACTTGATGCACTCCATTATATTTGTCCAGATTTATGTGAATAAGTATGCAAAATTTGGATTGATCGAATTGTCTTTGTCAAACGTATGAATGAAACACTATAGGAAATGTAATGTATAGGAACAATCTTCAAAATAAAAACAAAGAAACTTGTTTACCATTCATATTTAATTTTTGTTTTATTTTAATATAACATTGTATCATACTTAATGAAAGCTCCTTGACAAATAAACCCCAAGGGCCTTAAAATGTTCAAACTTTTCATTATTGTCCAAGCGTGTAAAGAGTCTTTCTTTTCTTTATTTGTCTCAATAAAAAACCCACAAATCTGTGATGTTTTTGTGAAATAAGCATTATACGCATATGAAGCAAATAATATGAGATTATAAGAAACAGTTTTTCAGTTTTATTAAAAACATAGAACAAACCAAGAAAGCTAGGTATGCAATTCGGAACAAAGCATGTTGGCCAGTTATTTATAACACTTAGACTACTAGACCTAGCATGATCTAAAAGTGAACTTTAGCGTATATCGTTCTGAAGAAGTTTCACAATTAAGTTGTAAGCTCAGGTCTTTTTATTCGATTTAAAAATAGCTCTTTTAAATTGCAAACATTTCTGAAATTGCCGGGAATTGGAAGATTTTTGTTAACGAGCAAAAAAAGAAAGGTCTTCAACTTTTTCCCAAAAATTTCCCTTTTTTCATCATTTAAGGTAAAAATATTTTTTATTTCAAAAGGCAGGGAATTGCTTCTTTTCAATTAGGTAACCCTGTATCACAGTCTAATTTTGAGTGACCCTCCTAGTGACATCAGTGATAAATGATATATCCTTGAGAGTTTGAAGGTAGCCCACAACATTCTCATTTGATAGATGACTTTTGATATCACTATTTGCTACAATTCTTATTAACAAAATATGAAGCGGTATCTTCTAGGGCTATCTAACGACACATAGAGTCATCTATTGACTTTTTTAGCACAGTATTAAGGTTGCTCCATTGTGAAATTTATTTCAACTATGTTAATGATGTATCACAAAAGCTATGATGTTACAGACAAAATTGGCGTAATTGGAGAAAGAGACAAAAAACTATAATATCGCTTGTGGTTTCAAGGTTATGGGTAAATTTACCACATGTTTAAATGCTCTTCAATGAGTTATTTTTTTTCAATTGTTCCACGTAGTCCCTTCCATAGTCTTCTTACAGAGACACCCTGTATAGCCATGCTGTGTAACCACTAGACCATGTTGCTTTGGTTTTCATTTAAACGATGACATTGATAACAACAACAACATCTGCTTTCTCCACAAATTCAAAGAGAAACCAAAAAAATCAAAAAATGAGCAAGCGAAAATTGAATGATGGCAAGTGCTGCTTCCTGCGCCATTTTTCGTCCTTTTTTCCTTTTTTTTGAGTGGAGTGTAGCTTTTAAATTGCGAAAAATAACTTAACCCGCAGGCAACAAAATTGACTAAACTCAATGGGGTTGGTAAGATGGATTGGTAAAATGTTTTGGGGTTGAGATTGGCAGGCGTCTGTGTTTGCACAGGGCCAACGATGTAACACCAACAAAGCACTTGGTGGTGACCTTGTGGGCGTGAGTGAAAGAAGTTGGGTGCTTTGAGGACACGGATTAACTTGTTGTTGTGAGTAGAGGATGCAGAAAATAAAAAAAAGGCAGCACAAGTGCGGATTCTTCAGATCCGGCAACTGACTGACAAAATAATTAATTTTATTCGTTTCGAGTTAAATGTTGACACAACGCCAGTAGCTCGGTAGTTTTAAGCTTTCTTTTTTCTTCTTTGGGATGATGTAGCGCATCATTACTCACCGCAGCCCTTATTCAATTGCTAAAGAAGCTGTTTTTTTTTATTGAAATACTTGTACGGAATTCGCAATTTTGTGAGTGTGTGCAATGGTAAGAAAAGTGCGAAATCCTTAAGGAAAAACGCACTCAATTGTTTTTTTTATTTTGTTTCGTAGTTCTATGGGAGATGAAGTCAGAGAGGATCTGTTACACGCCCATAAAAACGACAACGAATTTTGTTGTAATTAGTTTTGTGCAGTTCTTTTGGATTATTATACTCTACACTCGGTATATACGGTGTTCAAATGGAGGACTTAAATGCAAGACGTAGGAACTTTTTTTTTATTGAAAAATATTGGGAATACCTTCCTGTAAAATTTTAAAACTTAACATTAATTTTTTTAAAAAAACTTTTCCTAAAATGCGAATTTTCTTGAAATTCAAATTTCTTAAAACTAATTTTTATTTTATCTATCATTTCCTGTGCCTTTTCTGGTACTTATTTTTCTCTAATTAATCCAGTTTTTGGGTGGCAAATATGGCAAAACTCAGATTTTGAAAATTTTTCTGCACTTGCACCAAAGACAACAATTGCTTTGAAACATGAATTCTAAAATTTAGAGGTAGTTCAATACTTCACCCAAATAGCACAGTAGAAAACCTGTGCCACGCCTCTTAAGAAAAAAAAAAACAAAAAAATTCGCTTCGCATCGTACTGTTTCTGTATGTAGTGCAGCGTAAGGTATTTAATTTTCGGCGAGGCCAAAGATGACACCCTAACTAGTTGGATTTGCTTTCGCTTTGATTCAATATTTGTTTCTTCCTCTTTGGCTTTATTGAATTTTCTTTTCATTTGTTTGTTGATTTTTTGGATTTGACTTCATTTGTATGCGAAAGAGGGATTTTTGTTCCCGCAGTCGCATATTTTTTTTTCCTTTGCTTGTCATGCCAATAAATTATTTTGTAATCAAGTGAATTTAAAAAGGATAGAAAGAGATATGATATAAAAATACTGGGTCTTTGTAATATCCCTTGACATATAGTATGTGTAAAGAAAGTGGCATTGGTAGTTAAGTGAATAAAAATTCATATTTAATTCATAGAGGTGAGAAATTTGATTAGGAGAGATAATATTGCGAACAAAAATGGCGAACTTTTTAAGCCATAAACAAAATTTTATTTAAGTTGTACTATTAAAATTTTTTAGGAAAATAACGTTTGTTACAATTTTTTTCATTACAATCGCATCGCTCATTGACCTTGCTACAGCACACTTCCCACTTTCTGGCAAGTGCATCTCAGAATATTTGTTTTCTTTTCATAAACATATAACTTAACATTACCTTTTTTAACAACTAAAAGTATGCAATAGATTTTTTTTTTGCTTCCACATTTTCTTTTTTGTTTTATCTTTCTCCTTTCATTATACGAAAATTTTCTAACTTCGAAAACTATTTTATATAACAGAAAGAGATAGTTAGTCCAAGAGATAGCGCCACAAAACATATACTATTTGCACCCTTTTCAAAAATGCATTTTTTTGTTAGTCTATGATCAACTAACTGATCAATCTTATGCTCAGATTGTAAAACAGAGGCGCACAGTGGAATCGATTCCAGCATTTTGATCTAAATTTATTAGTCAACTCAAAATAAATAATAATAACTAGCTGAGATTTAGTACTCTTATGGTGTTTTGATCGCTGAACATGAATGCACTATAATTCTTTTTAATAACAAGAGCGCACGATTCAATATGGCCAATTGATTTCGGTAACAATCAGCGTTTTATCAGTTTTTATCAATTTACTCGAAAAAATTAGTCTTACATAGAACAGTACATAATTATAATATGTAATAATGTTTGGTAAAAAAGATTTATGATAAGATTTAATTGAACGATGATGCCATGAAGTTGGTATCTCTTAACGATTTTGTAGTTAGTATAAGGAAACGCAAATTGAAAAAAGTTTTGTGTGGAAGGACTAAACCGGAGAAAAAACAGCTTCAAAGCATCATTGCGCATCATTGAAATTTTTATTAGAAGAAAACTCAGTTAAGTCAGTCTGTGCGCTCTCTCTTAGGGGCCGTCCATTAATTACGTGAGATGTTTTTTTGTAATAAGAAAGGAGACCCAACAATCTGCGCCAACTACAGGGGTATCAGTCTTATTTCCATCGCATATAAGATCCTCTCGAGCGTATTGTGTGAAAGATTCAAGCCATATACAGAAACGCTGATCGGATCCTATCAAAGTGGCTTTAGACCTGGTAAGTCCACCATAGACCAGATTTTTACACTACACCAAATCCTGGAGGAAACCCATGAATATCAAATCGACACTCACCATCTCTTTGTCGATTATAAAGCTGCGTTCGATAGTCCAGTGCGGGATTGCCTATACGCAACAATGTCTGAGTTCGGTATACCTGCAAAGTTGATAAGGCTCTGCAAGATGACGTTGAGCAATACGTGTAGCTCCGTCAAGGTAGGGAATGACCTCTCCGGAACTTATAATACCGAGCGAGGTTTCAGACAAGGCGACCCGCTCTCGTGCGATCTCTTCAATTTCATTATGGAGGGATCGTACGAAAAGCCGGTGTGCATCATAATGGCACCATTTTCTTCAAAGGTGTTCAGCTTCTTGCGTACGCTGATGATATTGATATTATCGGTCGGAGTAAGAGAGATGTTACTGCTACTTTCACTGCTATTGAAAAGGAATCAGCCAAAGTGGGTTTGACTGTAAACGAGGGCAAGACGAAATACATGATGTCTACTAACAACAACAAGAAAGCACGGGATCTAGACTCTCATGTTACAGCGGGCAACTGTAAATTAGAAGTTGTCAAGGAATTCATTTACCTTGGCACTGCCGTAACCAGCAATAACGATGTCAGTCTGGAGATTAAGCGGAGAATAACAATTGCTAATAGGTGCTACTACGGTCTCAGTAAGCAATTACGTTGCAGAGCTCTCTCTCGATCGACAAAGCTAACACTCTACAAGACGCTCATTCTACCTGTGCTTCTTTATGGCGCTGAGGCATGGGTGGTTTCGACAACAGACGCAGCCGCTCTTGGGGTGTTCGAGAGGAAAGTTCTCCGCAAAATCTTTGGTCCTGTTCGAGTTGGCGACGACTATCGCATTCGAATGAACCACGAGCTGTATGAGCTCTACGCCAACATTGACATAGTTAAGCGTATAACAATACAGCGACTACGCTGGCTGGGTCATGTCCATCGTATGGATAAAGAAGCTCCAGTGAAAAAGGTATTCGAAGGGAAGGTCCCCGGTCAACGACGAAGAGGAGACCATGCCTCCGGTGGATAGACCAAGCTGAGGAAGCCCTAACCGCGCTTGGCATTAACGATTGGAGAAGGCGCGCGCAAAACAGAGGAGCCTAACGAGAGCTAATGAGGTCGGCCGTAACCTGACAACGGGTTGTTATGGCCATCTAAGCAAGCAAGTGTCTTCGACGGTATGAGACAATTTCGGATCTTATCTCTATGAAAAATTGATTTTTTCTAACTTATGGTATTTCTTTAGCGTGATGTCACTGAAATAATAAAATCTTAGACGACACCAATTAATTATCAGTCGAATATTAGGAAAGGCTAATGATGACTTTTTAATTTCAAAACAAAAAGAAATAAAACTAATTTTTTTTTGTCGGGAAGCTCAATATTCAAATTAATAAAGTTTGATGTAACTGACGGCAATTGCAAACTTTGCTTAAGTCACAAAGTCAAATTTTGAACAACCTGTCTATTCAATGCCGGTTTCTCTCAGGTAAATTACATCAAAATCGACAAGAATAAATACCGGCCAAAGTTGACGTATTTCACCACGAGCAGGAAAGCATGGTAAGAGATTCAGTAAGTCATACACGTTCCAACCGGTAATATAGGTTTGTCAAAAAATTAAAGCTTAGAATTTAAAAATAATGTTCTTACGAAATTGCTGAAAATATACCTACATGGGCTGCCAAATCTGATACACACGCAAGTGCTTGAGTGGCTACCCACTAGGCATTTTTGCATTTATTAGGCTCTTCAAGAGTTCTATATAACCATTCTTTAAGAGCAGAACTCTTGGAAATATTCGCTAAAGAGGTTTTAAAACACAGAATAAATGCTACTTAAGACCAAAAGGGCACCTTCTATGGGGACTTTCAAGAGGTTTATGTAAGAGTTAGCTATGACGTTTTCAAAACCTATTCAAGAGTTTAATGAATTAATACACCTAGAGGTCTATAAATATTTTGTGCTCTTGAAAATATTTATACACAATTTTTTTTCGAACGGAATTTTAATTAGGTTTATTTTATTTTGACGAAGTTTTAATAAAGATTTTGTTTTTGGTATACATACTTTTTGCAGTATTACAAAGTTAAATAGATAAAAAGAGAATAGCAAATGGAATTATAAAATGGCAATATGAAAATGATGCAACGAATAATTATGGTTTTCGGCACAATTATTGACCAAAATTTACGTGCGAGCAAAGATTTATCGTGAAGTTTGGGGTTTTGCTTCGAAAAACTAAGCGCGCTTCTGAAATATTACATATTAGAAAAATAAAATATTTGGGCTAAAATTAATTTTTAGGTTTTTCTTTAATATTTATGTCTCAAAATACGTTTAATTGATTTTTTATGTAAAAGCAAATCGAAATAAAATGATTTACTGCACAAAAAATCATTATTTAGGCAAAAAAAAAAAAGAGACGCATTTATTTTTTTGTTGTTGTTGCTATTTCGTCGGCATGTATATTAAAAAAGATGGCCGACGACGCCAAGTTTTTAAAATTCCTCGATAAGTGGCATATAAAACTTAAGGATTATCTCTAAAGCTTCATAAGAGGTACTTTAAACTTAAGGATTATATTAAGGGCTTAATAAAACTTGACAGTTTTAATTTGCTAAAATTGTTTATTTAAAATAATTTTGTGTCCATTGTTAGGGTTACCATATGAACAAGTGGCAAATTAAGAAAGAGATGTTTTATGAGCTATTTTCTTTATAGAAATACGAATTATAACCCAAATTCGAATAAACATATTTTGGGCCATCTTGCGTTTATTTTTGTTTTCTCAATTTAGTTTTGGTAATTTGTGCCTCATATTTTTTTATTGTCCAATGCCAAGATCTGGATAATTAAAGAGGGCGAGAATCTCGGAAGGTAAGCTGCAACAGAAAAATATATTAAGGCCAATGTTCAAGAGAAGATGAAATCGATTTCATATCAAGTCTTCGTATCACAAGATTTGACCCTCCTTTCATAGCTTCCGAAAACTAAATTTTTCGCCGTAAATAATTATTTCTGTTCAAAATTAAAGTATTTATTGTAAGTTTTAATCAAAGTTGGGTCACTTGTCACATGGAGATTTTTCGAGCATGAAACCGATGTGTTTTGATCTGCTCCTCTACAACAGTGGCCTCAATATATTTTTCTGTTTGTGGCTTACTTTCCGAATTCTTGAGTAAAACTTGTTTCTCGGCGTCTTTAATTGATCAGATCTTGCCATTGGACAACCAGTGTACGGGTAGGCGGCCATTTTTATGATGTACTAGCATTGTTGAATGAAATAATATTTAACTTTGCGAAAATGTGAAAACGGAGTAAACAAGTCAAAAAAACGGTACTACTTTTGGAGACTTGAATCAAGAATTTATCAAATTCCAAAACTTTAATTTTTAAGAAAATGTTTAAGTTATAAGCTATTTACTATTTTTATAAGAGTACTGGTCATTTAAATTTTTTTATTGAATTGCGGACGTTTGGTAACCCTACTTTTCGATAAAAAGTTTTATGGAGCTCTTGTGAAGAGTTCTATAAATAAATGAAACCAAACAAAGTTTTATAAAGCTCTTGCGAAGAGTTCTATAAATGCATGAAACCAAAAAAAGTTTTATAGAGCTCTTGGAAAGAGTTCGCGTAAGAGTTGAAGCTTATATTGGCACTTATATAGAACTTAAAAACTCAGAAATTGAAGAGCTCAATAAAATGTATGGCTCTTAAAGTAAAAAATAAATTTTATTTATTAAAAAGCTTTTATCAAACATTTTTTAAAGATCTTGATAAATATTAAAATGTTTGAATACAAAAATATTTATAAGCGTTTTATGAAGATCTTCCGAATCCTTCTTAAGACCTTATAAATACCTTAGCTCTACTTAAAAAAGAAACTTTTACAGACGATTTAAGAACCTCTCACAAGACGTTGTTAAAACTTTGATAAATACTTTTAAAATTTTGAGTATTTTTTGTTTTGTAAACATCTTTATTGGGAGTTCTGAAATGCTTTATAAATAATTTTGATCGCAAGATTTAATTTTATTTTTTTAAGAGGCGAATAAATACTCTGGTATAAGTTAAGAGCCCTATAAATGTTTATTAAATGCTTTCGAAAATTCACAAGAGCTGTGGATTATTTTAATGCCCAGTGGGTAATGATGCCCCTGAATGGGTGGCTATAATCTCTTCTCTAAAAGATCGTTCTTAAAGCCTAGAAACATTAAAATTGATTTATATTGTTATTTGATTTTTGTTGATTTACTTAGAGAATAAAAAAAAAATCAGTTCATTGTACTTAAAAGTATGCTACATATTTTTTTCATTTTCAACAATAAAGCATTTGCAATTTACGTGTTGTTACATTAGCAATGTTTGAGTTTCTGATTACTTTGTAAGTCTATTTGAATATGTATGTATTTATGTCGTCTTATACGCATGTATATGTGTATATTAGAGCGGTTCAAAACAAAAACTTTTTGATTTTTTCACGATGTGTCAGCGGGTTACAGTAGCCTTATATGTCTGGACAAGGTCCATTACTATGATTAAGGTTAATATTGAAAACTGGATTAGCACCCTTTGTTTTAAGTAAGCAACCCATTTTCCAAAATATTGATTTAAAAAATGGTGCATGGGACAGACGCTATAAGATTTTCCAACAAAGTGGTTATGGTTTTCGGGAAACTATCGATCGGGGAATTGAAATCCGTGATTTGTTTTTCTTCTTCTTTCTTTCTTATAAAAAAAACTGACAATTGACCGGACAAAAGTTAAAAAAATTCCGATTTTCCACTTTCTAGCTGCAACACCTCAAATATTATGTTACCGCCGATCCCATGGTAAATAATTTTTAATGAACTGTTATTTGCTTAAAAGAATTCCAAATCCGCATATCATTATCTTATTTCAAAACCAAGATATCTGCATTTTCCTAGATTAACAGACCTGATTTTTTTCGAATCGGAGTCGACAAATTTGCATATTAAGGTGATTAAAATTCTGTTAATTTAGAAAAATGCAGATATCTTGGTTTTGAAATAAGATAATGATATGCGATTTCGGCATTCTTTTAAGCAAATAACAGTTCGTTAAAAATTATGTACCATGGGATCGGCGGTAAAATAATATTTGAGGTGTAGCAGCTAGAAAGTGGAAAATCGGTACTTTTTTACTTTTGTCGGATTTGAATTCCCCGATCGATAGTTTCAAGAAAACCATACCCACTTTGTTGGAAAATTTTATAGCGTCAGTCACCTGCACCATTTTTTAAATCAATATTTTGGAAAATGGGTTGTTTACTTAAAACAGAGGGCACTAAATCAGTTTTCAATATTAACCTTAATCCTAGTAATGGGCTTTGTCCAGACATATAACTGAAACATCGCGAAAAAATCAAAAAGTTTTTATTTTGAACCGCTCTAGTGTATATCCATACTTAAGCAGAAGTTCATAATCGGCATTTTATTGAAATCCATTTTAAGAGAAAAGTCCATTATTGGCTTTGTTTTTGTTGTTGGTGCTGCTGTTGCTAGCTCTAAATAATGCTTAAAGATTTTGCACTGTATGCTGTAACTAATTGTTGGCACTAAAGTACTTGATGTAAAAAGTCTTAATCTCATGCCTACCTAGTAGACATTTTCAGTCGCGAATAATCATTGGAATTTCATCAGTTACATGTTCATAGGGTTTGTTTGAAATTATTATTGTTATTATTTCGCCTTCAATCAAGTAATAAAATCAAGTCTTCGCGTATAAAATGGCTACTTTTTTTAACAAGTCTTATTGATTTTTTTATTTCTAACACTCAGGTAACATGAGTTTGAAGTTTTGAGTTTTGAAGTTTTTTTTTATTTCTAACACTCAGGTAACATGAGTTTGAAGTTTTGAGCTAAGAAAAACAAATCTCATCTTAATTTTTGAGGTCAAAATCAACACCATGGCGATTAACACATGACTATTCCGCTATGCTGGGAATGGATTGACGAAAGTTTTTATTTACCGTGAGAAGAGTTACATAAATAGCATATATTTATTTACAACTCTGATACATTAATGAGGCGTGGCATTTCCCATATAAGTAGCTGTGCATATTTTTAAGCAGTTGGGTATCAAATGAAACATAAAAGTGCATTTCAATTTCCTTTTTTTCTCATACGACGACTAGCTTAGCAACAATAAATGTTGTATTAATGCACTTCCTTGCATTACTTCATTCACTTAACTCCATTTATTTTGGATTCTTTTTTTCATTGTATTATTGCTCAGCAGTTTAGCATTAGAATTTTGCTTTTATTACCTCTTTGTTGTTGTTGTTTGTTTCTATTTTGCAATTGTGTGGGTATTTCATATTAAAAGTGGAAAACGGATTTATTTACAGCTTTTAAGATTTCAAATAGTAAAGATTGTAATCCAGACTGCAAAATTGTTGCAAAATCATATTGTACAACATTTGCACCTTGTAGTAAAAATGTCAAGAATTTCTGTGTGCATTAAAAGCATTTCCGCAAAAAAGTTATTTTCGTTAAATAGCAATTTTTATAGAAGAAATTTTTAAATGCTTGCTAGGGTTGCCAGATATTGTAAGAACATACAGAGATGAGCGTGAAAAAAAGTAGGTATTTTCCATGGTTCAACTAACATAGTTACTCCACTGCCGAACGTTGCCTTTTTCTCTCCACCGCAAATGTCAAAATCGTGCAATACAAAACGTGATATTTGGTTAAGGAGAAAACCATTTTATGTTTCGCGTGTGAATTTTTGTTTATATTTTTGACATTTACTGTGGAAGCTCTCTCAGTGTTGCATTTTCAAACTTTGACAATTTATACCCACTTAATTAAATTTTCAAATAAAACAAATAAATCTTAAAAAACATATGTTTGTAAAAGCTATTTTATTTCATATTAAATAGACTTTAAGTGGCTACCCTGTTTTTCTTCCAAGCACTTTTTTTATTAAAAAATTACGTGAAAAATTCTGAATGTAAAATTTATAAGAATACACATTAAATTTATAATAAAACCTAGCAGACTTTCTGAGAATAGTAATTTGTGATGTCATTGCCAACATCATCTTCGTTACATATGAGAGTTGGTATTTCTTAGTTTTGAAAAGTTTGTAGTGAAGTGAAAGAAATATTTTGCCAAATTCATTGAATTTTCTAAAAAATCTAAAAAGCTTAATCCGTTGAGGTTACTTCTGGATCTGTTATTCGGGTATAAATGCTAATATAGGAAAAAGGTTTCCTATATTTACTTACAATAGTTTATAAATGCAGTTCATATTAACCCTATTTTTACCGCTAAATAAAAACATATAACTTAATACATAACAATCAGTCGATAAAAAAATAAATAAATTTCTAATAAAAACAGTTCAGGTAACCACAAAATACTAATACTGCCGTACTAAGCGAAAAAGACGTATCTCAAAAAAATAAATATCCGAGATTCTTATGGCATCGGATAGCTTAAGAAATTAACTCTATTGAAATACTCCAAATGTCGGCATCTTAGTTCAATCATATAAAAAATCTACGAAGAAAATTTCCTCTATCTCAATTTTACATGTATTTCAACAAATTGGCATAAACAAAACATCAATTATCTCGAAATGAATTTTTATGAGATACCTAATTAAACTCACTCATTTTATTACTCTTATTACTTCGGAAGTAATGATATAATCATTGTTTTAATTTTAATAGTAGCTCCAATTAGTTTTTAATGTATAGTAGTTTGTCGCAGGCCCGTACCTACCCAGGAGCTAGGGTGTGGGCAAAGCCCTCCCATACGTTTTTTTTTAGGAAAATTTAAGAAAAAGTCAAAACTAAAAGCAATTAAGAAACTTATTTTTATAGTTCATACTGGGCTTACAGTTTATTTTTTTCTAGGACAGTAACAATAAATAACTGTACTTCAGTGCATTGAATCTTTCCAAAGTCATGTCTAGATCCTTAGACTCAAGTCGTTTGTGCTCGAAAGCCAGAAACGATAAAAACATTTTTAAACAAAAAATCATTCAATAAAATTGTTTGTTTGCCCTTTCTTAAAAATTCTCCAAGAGTTTGTTGGAATTTCAGTGAGCTTTGATTCAAAGAAAAAATTTTTTATTTCGGACAAGATTTGCGCTCTCCAGTAATTTTTGAACCAAAAAATATTAAAAATTTTTTTTTTTTGTGATCTCAACTTAAAATAATTAAACACAAAAACTATTTTTCAATATTTATGTCCCAACGATTTGTTAGTATTTCAGTTAGCTTTTATTCAAAAAATAGATTATTCATTTCATTTTTTTTCTCAGTGTTCATGCTAACAAGGAATAACAAACAGACAGAAGTCAAATTTTGCCCTTTGCTGTTATATTCTCGAAAGATTATTTTATTAGAGCGCATCTTCATTCTTGCCTTCTATTGTCGCTTGCCAGCCATATCTCCCGTGGTTTTTCTCATATATTTTATAACCACATTTAGTAAATTTATTATCTGTTGTAATTAGCTTCGTTCCCTCATTTTGTTTGCATTGTTGTCAACGAATTTTGCAGCAATTTGCAGCAGTTTGCTGTTCCTGACAGCTTCTTTGTGCAGTTTTGTTTTTGCTTCAGTTTTTCGTGAAATGATTTTGAGTAGAATTCTTGTGTAATTTTAATGTAATTTATAAATATTTCGTGGAATGAGTTAGATAGAAACATTTTATTCCACTGAAAATTAATTTAAATTTTTATATTAATCATTTGAAATCTATTCTTTTAGCGAAAAAACGTAACAAATCAAAAAAACAAGAGGCTCCCAGGAATATAGCCGATTCGATAACATGAAGAAAATCAAATAAATTTTACGAATATGTATATTAAATCTTCCAAAAATATATTTCGTAAGACAATAAAAATCGAAAATCATCAGTAAAGCTACTGAAATTTACTCGAGATATTTGTTGTTTTTAAAAATAATGTAAGAGATAAGATTGTGAAGTTTGCTTAAATAAGTTCGCTTATTTTATGGTTTTCGGGTGAGTTATTTTGTAGTTACCTAATGAGCTTTTATTAAATTTTTTTTGGCAATGTCCCCTTGGGCGTATAAGCCCACAGCCGTTATTTGCTTTAAGTTTTGGTTCAGTTTTTCTAAGTAAATGCCAGTTATCCGGATATATTATTTATACATTAAAGAAAATAACTATCAGCAATATATGGTTAGTCGCTCTCAAAGTACTCTGGCCTACACAGAGATAACGATATATCGGTATTTGGTAATAATTAACAAATTAAGATTTTGATATAAGCAACAAAATATTTGATATAAGTTAACATGTTATACATTCTGCTGAATTGAATAATTTTATTTGATTATTCATATATACATATACTTATATATAAATAGCTTCCTAATTATATTTAGACAATTACGTTAGATATATCACATATTTGGTAATAATTTCCAAATAAAATTTTGATTTCAATAAATATTTCTTTGTTGCAAACATTCACTTGTTAATAATCGCCAAATCATATATTTTATAGAGGAAATATTGTATTTTCGCAAACGCATTCATTTATCAATATCAATTTGTGCCAAGAACCGATGACCAAAATTATGGATAAAATAAGTCGATATTTCTATTATCGTCACATTGGATGTCGTTGGTTTCTGCCGTAAATGAATTCATAAATTGCGTACCTAGCAGAATGTACTTAAGTAATGTTTTACTTAAATATGTTGAGAATTGCAAAGTTTCCATACCAATGACAAGTGAAATCGAATCAAAATAGGATTATGAAAAAAAAATCAAAAAAAATCTTACGTTTGGCCCAGAAACAATAATTTAATACGAATACGGTGAGTACTCGGTAACGTTTATTTTGAATGTTGTGAAACAGAAACAGTCAAGAGTTACCTGTACAGGGGTTAGTCGAACGTTTTGAATTTATTCTCGAAATCACCGCGGCATTTCAAGAAAGATGCTTATGGACAATTTTTATTTGTGATCAAATTTCTGTTCTATGTTATTTTTTATATGAAAATGAGTGCTGAATATAGAAGTAGTTGCCCATATCTGTTTTAATCGAAAATCATTTTGCAGCTCAAGCGTTTGAAATGAAATTTTGCAATTCAAAAGAAGTTAATTTGCAGTTAAACATACACAAGCACATCACATACACTTAAAGAAAATAAATGAAAAACTGACAACTTCATGTATGAAATCCATAAAGCAACATTCAAAGTACCTACGAAAACCCTCATCATCATCATATAGAAAAGAAAAATGAAACAAACCCAGTAGGGAGCTAAAGGCGTTTGCAGTAAGTGAGGCAGAAGGTACTGAAATGCGCATACATGAGAAATCACATGTGTTTGTGGAAGTGTGTATGCATGAGTGTTTATTGCAAAAGTTGTTCAGAAATTTCATTAAAAATGGTTTCCATTGTTGATTTTTTAACCCGAAAAAAATTAAAAAAAAAAAAATATATAACAACAACGAAATCGAGAAAAACAACCAGAAAATTTCAGATATAATGCAAAATAATAAAATAAAGAGTACCTACTTCAATGTGCGCTTCTCACACATGCGATATGAGAGTGAAAAGGCGTACGGGCCTACACTGCATAACACATACTCATATGTGTGTTTGTGTTCGTAGAAGCTGCGGAAATGTTGCCACATGTAGTAGAATTTTATTATTTTACATAGGAGCAGTACATTCAGTTTCCCAATAAAACTCAAAGAAAAAATATGTGCATTTCGCCCAGGAGCAGACATCATTTTTGTTTTGGAATTTTTATTTTCAAATTTAAATTTGATTGCATTTTGTAATTTTTATTTTTATTTCATTTTGTCAAATAAAATGAAATCCTGAAAAAATTGCACAAAATGAACAAATTAAAACCCATAAAAATAGACAACAGCATTTCATTTGCATTTTTTTTCGAGAATTTTTATTTTTTGTGTTGCCATCTTTTAGGCCGCAGTTTTGTGGTGAGTGCAATTTTTATTTGACTTTTGCATTTTTTCGTCATAACTTTTTTTTCTTCCTTTTTTTGCAGTCGCTGTGATTGCAATAAGCTTTTGCGCCTGCAAGTATGCTGAAAAAAAAATCTGTGTTGCCATGTATGCAATAAGCGCTAAGCCCCGCCGTAACATTTCGTTAAGGTTTTTTTTCTGCAAAAATTAAAAGTTCGTCTGTGCATTTTTTCGCATTTGACGGTTGTGTTGTACAATTTGGCATTTTATGTGCACTCTTTGTCTATTTTTAGGCGCCTTTATGTATGTAGCCGCTTGCATACGTGGTACTCTACCCAAATGAAACATAATGAAATTTTTTGTGTTGCAAATTGCCAAAATTAAAAAGGAAAAAAAAATGCAAAATTCATTTTGGTTAAATTGTTTGTAATTGCATGGATATGATGAAGTTCAAATGGCATATACTCGCGTATACAAAATATGAATTTGTGTGACCAATTTTACAACTGTGTGGGGGTAGGATTAAAATGTATGATGTATGCAAACTGCTGAAATTCAAATAGATTTTGAAAATAAATTCGTAGTATTAATTTACCTCCCTCTCGCTTTTATAAGACTCCAGTGTGAGGCCGCCACCATTCCGTGCCAAAGTATATTGCTTATGGCAAATGACGCACAAATAAAATTATATGCTTTATTTGAATTCGTTATATCTTTATTTGAGAAAAAAGAGGACTACAACATTTTATGGTATTTCGGTGTCGCAAATTTTGATCATTGCTTTTGTTTTATCGAAAATTAGATGAAAGTTCACGGATATGGAAAAATGCCCGTTACAAGCCCAAATTTGGGGCAGTTACATGGCCTGGATCAAGATATCATACGATCGATCATGCATCGATGAGACTTGAGCATACCGGATAAATGGAAAGATCCAGTATTAACAAAACTTGAGCGTAAGTGAACATCCTTAAGGCTGTGCTTGTGAGTCGAAAACATGAATAGCAACAACTTCGCTTGGAGACTCAGGGACTTTCGCATAAAAAAAGAAAAAAACAACTATAGACGTCTCAAAAAATGCACTTACTCAGGGAGAGACGCAGAAATTTAACGAATTATAAAAAAAGAAATCAGGCGCTGACAATGATTGGAATCAATGGAGGAGAGGATAGAAGAAGCGTGGTAACGGGTGTATTCCTACCAGGCCCATAGCTCTTCGAAGGGGCCCTCACGTTTTCAGAATTTTTTTTTGATTTTTCCTTTAAAGTTTTTTCAAACTATTGATCGCTTTGCGCTTTTCTACACATTGCCAATCTCAGTTCCAGTGCTGAACGTTATTTCAACGTTTTCACGAGGATAAAAAATTTTCATCGAGCCTGTTCGATCCAAGCAAGAGTGTCAGGGATTACCAACTTTTTGTCTGGAATCGGAATTTCCGAAGAAATTAGAGGTCATCAATGTTATTGCCTCGGTCAAAGCTAGAAAAAGCTGTATTACACAGTTATAAGTCGTTGATTGTATACAATCTATAATTATATAATTTAAATTTTTTAAATTTTATTTTTTTTTAATATAATTTTTTTTAAATTTAAAATTATATAATTTCTATAGAAAATCGTAATCAAACGTTCATTCATATTCGATTTTACTTTATCAATTTTTGATTTTTGTTAAGGGAAGGTGAGCCCGAACATGGTTATCAGTGGACCCGGCTTTTTTCTTGATGGCCCTGATTGGAATAAAAACAAAATAGCTCTCAAGAGTCTGAAAAGTGGATTAAGAAAGCTAAACGCAATTAACAACACAACGCAATATGGAAAAAACCTCAGAAGCTTCAAGATTTAAATTCTTTTACATGAATTCTACAATCAGAAAAAAATGTCTAACCTGCGCCAGGTTACACATTAACCTGAAATTATGTTCTATGAAATTATGTTTAGTTAAAAAAACATTTTTTCTTGCATCCAGTGGGGTTCGAACCTAAGCATTCCGTGTATAATATAATAATAAGAGTAGCTCAGTTGGTTAAGATGTGCGCATCTCTGAACAGTGACATAACGTAGGAGACCTAGGTTCGAATCTTGTCGGTGACAAATAACAATTTTAAAGAGGTGAAAGTTTTTAAGATACAACTTAAATAAATTAAGTTCCAATTAATAAGCAGTTATAATGGAATATTATAAAAAAAGCAAAAAATAAATTTGGTTTCGTTAGACTTAGCAACATGGGCCACCAGGGTAGAAAATTCTAAACTGAGATTTAGTAAAAATTTGGTTACATTTACCAAATTTTATTTTCTGCTTGTAGTAAAAATTCCTTGAATAAATCAAGATAGATTGCTATTTCATTGTTCTCATTACCAAGCCAGCGGAATCCAATCAATATCCATTCTCGATCAAACTCATGAAATTCGAGAAACCAAACGGTTGAATGAGAACACTGTGCGTATTTATATACGCAGTCGTTTTTTAGCAGCCATACTAAGCTGCCTTAATCTTAAATGCCTTAAATTTTAAAAATGGAAAAATTTCAAAAATTGGCATAAATTGAAAATAGTTAAGTTTTTCATTTTAAGCGAATTTTTTAATTTTTAAAATTTTTAATAATTCTTAAATTTTTGAAACTTTCAAAAAAAATGGAAAACTTAAAAAAATTTAAAAACTTTTAGAAATTGAAAAAAGCTGAAGATTTCGAAAGTTTGAAAATATTATATAAATTACAAAAAAATATCGAAAAATTAACAAAAGTATCAATGGAAGATCCAAATTTTATTTTTAAGTTTCATCAATCTTTACTAAAATGCTTGTCAAATCAAATAGGGTGCAAAGCCATAAATGAAACTTTCAGGGATGGTACTCCTATATGTTTTAAACATTTTGAGAAACTCAGCTTTTTACAATCTATGCCAATTTTTGAAATTTTTCTATTTTTAAAATTTTAAATATTTCTTAAATTTTTGAAATTTTCAAAAAAATAAAAAGCTTAAAAAAATTTAAAAACTTTTAAAAATTGAAAAAAGCTGAAGATTTCGAAAGTCTGAAAAAATTATAAAAATTACAAAAAAACCTCGAAAAATTAACACAAGTATCAATGGAATACCCAAATTTTATTTTTCAGTTTCATAAATCTTTACTAATATGCTTCTCAAACCAAATAGAGTGCAGAAACATTAATGAAAGATTAAGGGATGGTACTCCTATATGTTCTGAACATTTGGAGCCTAAAAAAACTGAAATCGATTTTGGAGTATTTGAGAAATCGATGTTTTCCTGAAACGTAAATTTTTTTTTCTCTCAGTGTATATATAACGCTTAGGCGTTAATTTTTTGCAGAATTGGAGTTTTTTTGTCATCTACTAGTACATAGCTACCTAAAAATAATATGAAAGCGAATTTGAATTGGTGTTGTTTGTTTATATTTATCATTCAAGTTTTTGTGTTATTTACGAGCGGCTCTGAACAGGGTTAAGAAATTAATTTTTTATCAAAACTATTGGTCGAAATAGTTTGTATAATATTTTTCTATATATTAGATAATGCCTTAATCACTCAAAAAATTTTCAGCCAATTTAAAACACGTCAGGGTAAAAAAAGCAAATTATAGATGGAACGACCCAGCTAGTATTTAAATCTAGTCTTATATGCTAAAAACGTTTCATTTGATGGTCACATTTGCTTTCAAATTGCACCACAAAATAATCGTGTGTAAAAGTTTATCCAAATAACCGCATTTTCCTTTTCCTATATCCTTTTGAAAAGTGTAGAATTAGTACGCAACCTTAAGTTGTGTGTGAGACAGTTGATGAACTATTCGCAACTTTATCAAAGCATGGTATGTCTCTTAATTTAATATTGCTTTGCAAATTACGCAACGAGCAGAACTCATGCTGTACTTAAAAATTTAAAATCAAAAGTCAGATTTGTGCACACACTTCTCTATTGACCCCATCTCCGCACATTAAGCTACCGCATATAAATATCTTTCGAACTTTGATTCATGAATTTTTGGTTTTCATATTGAAACGCTTTATTATGCCCGCAGGATATGCGCTTGACGTCTGCTGTCACTGTCACTGGTAATCCGATGTCGTGGCCACCACCTTCTTGTCGCCATATGCTACTGGACGAAGATGGTTATGGCACAAGCGGCAGCTAACGACAGAGAGTTTTGCCTTTATCGTTTTCCAACGCCATCAAAGTTCATGATTACTGACTGACTCATCTTGCGGTGAGATTTCACTGTAATGTGTTGAGGTCCTTCCTTTCATCGTTTTAGTCAATAAATAAATACGAGTAAATATTATTTACTTTGTAGTTTATTGCAATTATTAATATTAATGGATATAACTTTTTTGCAAAATAAATAGAATGCTGTAGTTTATAATAAAGTGGAGAAATAATCACTTTTTTTTTTTTGATATTGAGAAATCATATAAATGTCAGACATTCAAACATCTGTATATAATACTTAACTGATAAATGTAAGATTTATAAAAAAATTGACAATTTTGCTCACAAATTTTTCGGATATAAGGAAATTCAGTTGTTTTTGTATACAAAAACGTTGAAAAATTCTGAAAAAGTCGAAAAAAAAATGAATGGAAAATGTTGAAAAAAAATTGACAGAGGTTGAAAAATTTTGAAAATTTTGGAAAAGTCGATCAATTATGAAACATGTTGAAAAAAGTTCAAAGAGGTTGATAAATATTTAAGTCCTTGAAAGGGGCTGAAAAAATCAATGAAATTCATAAAACGTAGAAAAAATTTAAAAACAGTTGAAAAAATAAAAAAAAAAATAGAGAATGTTGAAAAAAGTTGAAAGAGTTAATGCTGAAACAGTTGACAAAAGCTGAATAAGTCGCTAAATTATGAAAAATGATGAAAAACTTGAATGAGGTTGAAAAACTAAAAAATGTTGAAAGAGGATTGAAAAACTTGAATAAAATTGATACAGGTTGAAAAAGTCGTTTTGTAATAATAAAAAATATTGGTAAATTCGATTAAGTGGAATAAGGTGGAAAAATGTTGAAAAAATGTTACATAGTCAATAAATAGCGAGATATATTGGAAAAGTTAAAAAAGCATAATTGTGGGAAATGCTGAAAAAAAGTCGAAAAAAGTTAAAAAAAACGACAAAAAAATATGGAAAACATTAAAAAAGGAAAAATATAAAAAAAATTTTTAAAATGTCACGCCCACTTTTCCAAATCCATCCACTTTGTGCTCAAAAAATTATGTTCATGATCGGCTTCCACTTAGCAAATTTTATCATAGTAGCTTGTATAATTTGGGAAACACGACGAAATAAGTTCTAAAGTTTAGGGCTGTGATGCACCCACCGGCACAATCCAGCCCGATTTTGATCCGAAAAGATCTTTTTATAGACAAAATTCTGTCATCAAATTTTAGTAAAATTACTCACATAATGCTAGATGTGCCATTTTAGGTATTTTACTTGTATGGGAGGTGCCACGACCACTGGTGCTACTACGCCCGTTTTTTATTCAGAATATAGCAAGAAACCCGCGAAAATCTTAGTGAGGCCCCCTTGAATCAATTTTTTTATTTTTGAATATGCAATCCTAAGTAACCGAATCAACCCAACTTGACCAGTTTATTTTCAATGTGCAAACCTAAGTAACCGAATCGACCCAGCTCGAGCAGTTTTGAAATAATTAAATCTCCAAACCCAAGTAACCGAATCGACCCAGCTGAAGTTGAATCTGCAAACCTAAGTAACCGAAACGACCCAAATCGCGATATTCTTTTGATCTTTGAAACTGCAATCCTAAGTAACCAGCTGGGTCGATTCTATTACCTAGAATTGCATATTTAAAGATCGAAATAATTGCACGAGCTGGGTCGTTTCGGTTACTTGGGTTTGCAGATTCAAAGCTCAAAAAGATAACTTGAGCTGCATCGATTCAGTTACTTGGGCTTGCACATTGAACGATTACAAATAAACTGAACAAGCTGGGTCGATTCGGTTACTTGGGCTTGCATATTTAATTATTTAACATTCATTTTTTTTCGCGGTAGCTCGCGGGGCCCCCTTGAGCTCGGGGTTTGCAGACGCTCAGCTGCGCCACTACAAGAAACACCTTCATTAAATTTCATACCAATTGTTGTAATAGTTCACTTTAAATAACGCTGACAACTTTATGTTAACATGGAAAGTGCCACGCCCACTCATGTAATCTCGTCGAGTTCCATTTAATTTCAACGCATATAGTATTGACATCTTTGCACGACATTTTATCACTGATAATGCAATAAATACAACATTTAAAATTTTTTGCTTGTATGAGGATGCCACGCCCTCTGATGATTTTGTTTTGCACCGATCGTATTATATTGTGCACCCTTTCAGACTTGCTGGTACTAAATCAAATATTTTCTTTGAATTTCTACTTTGCGTTTTTTTTTTCTCTTTTAATTGGAGACTCTTTTTATGTAATGAACAATACATAGTTTTGTTATTAAAAACAGATTTATGAGAAAGAAAAAAAAATCAGCTCGCATCCTGTTAAACATAAAATTTAGTTACTAAGAAAAAAATATTCTTTTTGTTATTCCAAGTAATCTTTACTATAGTGACCAACACGGAACTACTTAAGTCGCCACAATGGCTACCAAATGCTAAAAGATGTTTTTATGTCCAACACCAATGCCAGATAGCAATCAAAATTCTAAGTACACATACGTGTGCCCATGGAAATATGATACTGAAACAAAGCAACACTAAATCGAGCAGAGGACCAAAATTGGTAACACAGTAGCGCTTATCTGGAGCAAATTGACACCCACATTTGAAAAAGAACAATAACATATAGGGACAACAATAAGCAATGGAAACAAATAAAATTGTTTATAAGAATTTCAACAAAGTTGGTAAAAAAAATATACATCAACTGTACAAAACTACCGACAAAATTCCGAAATAATTTGTAAAGAAGCGTGTGAAGATTTGCATATTTTTAAAGGCGTCACCATGTGGGTACAAATCGAGAGTATTTTTATTGTGTACTATGATGGGCGTTCACACATTTGCCACCTTTTGACCAAAAAATTGAGGTACATGAAAAAGAACACACGTCAAAAAAAAAAAAAAAGCCACACACACGTACCGATAAAATTCCAAGGAATCATAAGGATTATTATGGGCATTACATAAAACAGGATGATAAGAAAACATCAACATGGAAAGCTGGACATTCAAGTAGCAAAAGAGCAACAACAGAAAATGCAAAAGAAAAATAATGAACCAGGATTTGTATGAAAGTGAAAATTATAGGTGTAGTAAAATGCATGTAGGCATTTCAAAAAAGAACATAAATATAACAATGAAAACATAGTGTTTTGCGCCACTTATTTGTTTGTCAATTGTTTGGACTTTTCTTTTTTTTGATAAAAAATTTTTGGCATTGAAGTACCTATTCAATTTGCCAATGTTTCAATTTGATATATGTATGCTTATATTCATTTTCGTCGAATTGTATTCTTTTTTACTAATATGTCCTTTTCTTGGGCTTAATTTTTTTGTTATTTGCTTCTTATGTTACATATGGGTTGCTAATTTATACGCCCACCTTAACAACATACGGGTCGAGTATTTTTTTTTTTTTGATTTTACAATTGAAAGCGTGCCGACAAATTTCTAAGAAATTGGCTTTAGATTTTTTGATTACTTGATTAGAAAATCAGTACAGATTTGGTAGACTATTTGTCGTCTATGCTCACTGAAGTTTGAATTGGACAGAAATCTCTTCGGAAATTGGTATTTCATGAGCAACTTGGCTTTGGTATTGGTCATAGTCTACCAAATGTTTGGGATTCGGCAAAAAAGGCTAACTAGTGATTTTTCATTGGACTTGGAAAACCATTTGACCCGAATTTTTCGAGAAGTCGGTTACGCATTAGAGATCATGTACTTACACTTGTCACCTATTAAGTAGTTCTGTGATTTCTTATATTTATATCGAATCATGGAGTTAAATATTTTAAGCGGATTCATTGATTGACTGATTTCACAAATATAGAAGATATGTTAAGGAAGTCATGAAAAATGAGGTATATAATGAAACTTCGTATATGAAACGCTATGTACTCTCCGATAAAGATTTGGGTTGGAACAGAAAATACAAGGAAATTGCCATTTCATATCAATTCAGTTCAGTTCAATCGGCTCGAAATAGGATACAACAATTTTAAAAATTAATTTAAAATTCTTATCTTTAACCCCTACGGACCCTATTTCAAAGTGAAATTTTGTTTTTCTTATTTGTTTTTTTTGCGAAAATCAAATATGACGCCCCCTCACTCGGTTCGAAATAAGGTAAAAAAATTTTCAAATTAATGTTTTAAGAAAGAATATTAAATAAAGTATCATTTGGATCTAGTTTTCGAGATATAGTCATGGGAATTTGCGGATATAGCTTTGCTAAAAATTATTTTAAGTTGGAAACTTCTGAACAGATTTTACAAATATTGATGTTGGGCGAATCATTTATGCGACAAGATTTTGCAACAATGTATTTACAGACTGTGCCGTAACCGTACTTCTGCTTGGCCGTATAGTTAATACCCTCTGGGATCACAATGTATCAACATTTGGTCTATGTGAGTCAGTTCGTAACTGACTGCCACTCTTAACTAACCTTTTGGTAACTTACAAGCTACGTCAGTTTGCCAATATCTTACATATCCATAGAGTCAAACTAGAGTTTAAGCTCAAATAATATAATCTAAAAATAGGGACACTATTTTTTGTAGCCGTAATTACACTTATTATAGTTTTTTCCTCAAAGACAAGACTTGGTTGAAAAGATCTATAATAGATACAGCAATAAATGATATATTAAATTAAAATGCTCATTGAGCAAAATGCCCAAAAATTATCAGCTTCGACATCGGTTACGCAAAAGCTGAGATATAAGCGTGGAAAGATTTCCTATTTTTTCAAGCATTGCACTGATTAACTACGAAAGCCTTGTCATAGCGACGAGAAACAAATCTACTACGCTCTCTCATTGCAATTTCCTATCGCTTTTGATATTTTACTAATATACGTAATAACGCTTTATTGGGAAACAGTAAAAATAACAATGAGAGAGAGAGAGAGAAAGTAGATTTTTTTTTTGGTAGTTAATCAGTGCATTGCTTGAAAAAATGGATAAAATAGGAAATATTTCCACGCTTACATCTCAACTTTTGGTTAACCGATCTCAAAGCTGATAGTTATCAGGCACTTTGCTCGATGAGTACTTTAATTTGATATAACATTTATTGCTGTAGCTATTCTAGATTCCGTCAGATTTTATCATTTTAATGAAACATTTTCGTCTCTTTACTAAAGTTCCACTTCTACAAACATGATTTTTTTTTCATACGGTGCCGGACTTTTCTTTTTCCGAAATACTATTCCGATCCTTATGAAATTTTACTAACATAATTGTCACATGTATGGGAATCGAATGAGCTAGAATTATGAATTTTTTACATTTTGAAACCAACAAATCAAAAAATCCTCATTTTGCCACTGTCATACTGAACCTAAGTTTTATTGGTTTTTGTGTTTCAGACAAATGTATTTCGCGTATTTATTGATCCTGAAAAGAATTATATGTAATCATATCTACTACTGAGTGAGGCAGAATAAATTCTGAAAAATAGCTTATTTTTAAGGCTGGAAAACTAGTTTGGCCCCTTAATCGGCCTCCAACCATGCCAAGGAATTGAGTACAAGAAATTTTCAAGTAAATCTTTCTTTAATGCGCTTAGGGAAGCCCCATATTCCGTGCTAAATGAATTCAGCAAATTTATCTCTTGATCTGGATGGTTATCAGTAAAATATTTAAACAAAACATGGACACACAAGACGACACACCAACATTTATTAATTACAGATTTCAGAATAAAACTTACACCTAAGCTAACAATATTGTCCTCCTGCAAATAAACTCATATGTAATTTATATTATTTTCATTACTTGGAACATTTCTAATCCTTAAATGACGTAACCATTCCCATAGGTTTGTACCAAGTGTGAAGACACAAATTGAATCACCGCCATTCATTCTACTTCATTGTAATTTGTTATATAATATATATCATTAGAGCAATTTTAACTCATTAACCAAGCATACCCTCGGGATAGTACAAAACAGATAGACCATGGACCATTGTTAATGTTTCAATGTATTAGTGTATGTTTATATAGATTTGTGTACATTTATTGGGGTTTATTTACATATTAACTTTGAACGTAACGCATGCCACGCACGTTGCCAATATGAGCAACATAACCTTTTCCCCATTTCTTGTATGCACGCCTCCTTAGGTTGAAGCAGATGTACAGAAATGTACTATAAAGGAATGTGTATGGCATACACTGCCACAGTCAGTTAGGCGTGTTTGTAGGTGTTTGTCGTTCAAAATATTTATATGTATACGGTCAAATATATATACCCAGTAGGTAATTTATGACAGGCTCTATTTAAGTTTCAATGCAAGCAGTGTCAGTACACATACTGAAAGAGCTGAATTCATAAGCACTTACATATATGCCCAAAATTAGTTTTCATGCAAATATGTCTTCCAACAGCAGCCCTTTAGGCACGGTCAACGCTAGTCGGTCACACAATTCGAGTCTCTTTATAATTCTCAATTATTTTATGGGAATTTTGTGATAAACAAAGTTAGCTGGCACGGAAAAATTACTTTACTAGTATTAACGATATCCTTCTTCTGATGTATGATATGAGATATTGAAGAAATACTGGCATAGAAATGTGCTGATATTTTGCAAGAGTAATTATAAATTTATCGCTATTACACATCACGATTTTATGTAAAAATCCATAGTTTGTTTTTGTTTTTCTTTGAAAATTATTAAAACTCTACTTTCTCATTCCATATAGAAAGCGGCAGCCTCACTTTTCTCCTTTCTACATGGAAGCGGTTATGAAAGCCCTATTTTTCTGCCCCCTTACCAAAGGCCTTATATGTACATTAGACTGTATCACAAAAAAAAAAAAACAGGAATGACATCCCCCAGTTTGAAACCTAATATTGAAAGATTTTTAAGGAAAAAACATTTTTTTTTTTTTGGCCTCTAAATTCAATGCGACTTTGTTTTTTCTTATATCTCCGCCATTTGATGTTCGATCAACAATTGTAGTATATCGTTGTTAATGTCTTAACATGAGCTCCATTTCATTTGCAGAAGTCATTTATCTCAGATTTTTTTTTTCGACTAGTTGTATACATTATTTCAGCTTTTACCACCCTAACGTGCCAAGAGCACATCGTAAAATCAAAGTCCGTACAAAATCATAAGATTCATCTCTACAAAGTTTCCTCAAATTATTGAAATTGGAAAAATTACAGCGAATCTAAGATTTCAGTGCAAATATTTAATCAGAATAATAAAATCATATCTAACTTAAGCCCTAAAACTAAAACTTAAACAAAATCGCATCGAATTTAGAGGCTGAGAAAAAGAAATGTTTTTTATCTTAAAACCTGTCAATATTAGCTTTCAAACTGGGGGATGACATTCGAACTTTTTTTTTTTTGGATGGGGGTCGATATTTTCTAATATACATGGAAGGCTTTTTTTGGTCCTCTCTACCTAAGCAATCATATTTACCCTTCCAATCAGTAGCAAATGCAGAAGGCATGCTTTTTTTCGTAGGAAGGCCTCTATTGGCGCATCTTACTCTAACTTTACCTACTGGGTAGTATATCTTATGAGAATTCATTAGCAAGAGCTATAGTTTATGCTATAGCGTGAAAAGAGAGAAAAATAGATTTTCAAATCGAGGACGAATGTGATTTATAAATAATGGCTAATTTTTTGTCAAATTTTTTAATAATATAATAAATTTAAAAAAATATAATCAATCAATCATAAAATTTCCGATTTATAACATAGAAAACCAATCCAAGCTAGGTTGTATATGCACTGAAAATTAACAAATTTCGTTAATAAAAAAAAGAAAACAGCTACTTATATTCCATTATTATTTATATTTTCGAGTATGAATAGCTTAACATTTAGTCGAACCAGGCGAGGTCATCGTGGTGACACGTGCCCCTCCCCAAGGACCCAAGATGAATAACTGCAAATAATGACAAGATCACTACAAGCTTTTCATTTATCATCATTTGTTATTGATACATGTTTAAAAATTCAATAATACTTTAAAAAAAAAATTTTAAAAATACGTTCAGTACGGAGACTTTTTTTTGCAAAACTCCGTAATGATTTGTTCTGCGTTTGCTTTTATTTCATGATGAATATTAGCAAGAGCTAAACCATTAAGGCGATTTTCACTCATTGTAGACCTCAAGTCAGTTTTCAATCTTTTTAATACAGAGAAACTCAGTGTAGCCAACAATCTCAAAAGAATCACAACGTTCAGAAACACTGCTCGGCATTGGTTTCAATGATTACTTGTAGCGTTTTGCACTGTACGTGTGCCACAATAGAATTTCCCTTTCAACTTCTATGGAGCTGCTATTGCTAAGTTCTTTATTATGAATTAGAGCAGCTTGCAAAATCTCTTCGATAGGCCGTTTTGTTATATAAGCAGGAATGAGACATTCTATTGGTAAGATTTTCAGCCATTCACCTTTGAATCTCACCTCCAAGGAATTGGTCGTATGGT
This sequence comes from Tricholauxania praeusta, assembly GCA_949775025.1. Taxonomy (NCBI): domain Eukaryota; kingdom Metazoa; phylum Arthropoda; class Insecta; order Diptera; family Lauxaniidae; genus Tricholauxania; species Tricholauxania praeusta. Next base: position 33,645,005 of record OX459031.1, on the reverse strand, counting down.
CCAAATATGTATGATACAAAGCCACAATTGTCTATTCACTTAATTAAAACTGTTTACACCAGTAAATATGTAATTAAAATATATTTAAGAAATGTTAGAGGTAAAAAAATACTGACATACGACAACGTTCTGTTGTTTAAGACAAACGAACTGATACACATGTAATATAAGTAATATTTTTAGTTTAAAATAAATTTTTTAAAACGCGTAATGTGCACATTAGACAAGTCTAAAAACATGTCATGTTCTAGAATTCTTCGAGAACACTCGAAGTTCAATAACTTAATCATATAATGAGTATGTCCTCATTTAAAAAAAATAAAAAAAAATACTTCTAGGGCTGTTACCAGAACTGCAAAAGTTTAATTTTTCGGAATTTGAGTAAAAAAATAAAGAAAATTTGACTTTTTTCTTATATATATTTTAGTGTAGATAAGGAAAATCGAAAAAAAAATTTAAAAGTGCATTATATATAAAAAAAAATTTAATTTTCTTAATTTTTTTTGCTCAAATTCCGAAGTGCATACCATAGAAATATTTTTTTAAATGAGGATATACTCTTATAAGAATAAATTTTCAAATTTTGAGTGTTCCCGAAGAATTCTAAAACATGAAATTTTTTTGAACATGTCTAGTGTATAAGTACATACATAATAGGGTGTTTACGTTGAAAATTTTGTAGATGTATTTTGATTCTTTTTTGCCTATATTTTAGCTTGAGGCTTAAAAATAATTATCTCTATATTTGAGCTTCTTAGCTCAAACCTGTAAGCGGCATGGCTTGAGTTTATGTCCGATTTGGTTGAAACTTTACGAAAAAGTCGACTTAAGCCTTAACCAAAATAGACGTGACGAGACGGTAGCAATTGAACGAACGTTTGCACTCGTTTCGTCTGTTTTAACATTTAACCCAAAATGTTACGGTAGCCAACGAACCAAAAAAGCTGTTATGACGAGTAGCAACGTTTTAAAATTCGGTTCTTACGGAACTCTTATGTCTCGTCAAAATGTTTCATTCACTTTCGATCAATTACGTTGGTTCATTTTGGCTATCAACATTGGATTACATACACTCGAACTTGCTCGTAGTGTTTCACCGAGGCTACGAGGCAGCCTCGTTTTTGACTACGAGAACGAGGCGAGACCGAGGCGAGAACGAGGCGAGATGGAAAAATAAATTTTCCTCGCTTGACCGAGGCGAGGCGAGATCACACGGCACCTCGCCTCGGCCTCGCCTCGGGCTCGCCTCGTCCTAGCCTCGTTTTGGAAACCAAGAGCGAGGCGCGTTTTGACCAAATCTGAACTCGTAAGACCCATATGCAGATTCAAAATATGAATGTAATTTTTATATTAAAATCTATATTTAACTAATATTTTAGTATTTTATTTTGAGTAAACTACTTTGTTTTATTTTTAACCCGCATGTGCTTCTTACGAGTTCAGATTTGGTCAAAGCGCTAATGCACAGAAGTCCTTGGATCGCATCAGATTCTATGCGACTTCGTTTCGATTGATCGATTAGGGAAGCATGTAAGGCTATGGATGGCTTTAAGCAAAACTGCATGATTGACAGCACTGCATTGAAATTGATTTATTCTAACAGTCTTTCTAAGAACCGGTAAGGTGAAGCAAGACGCACAAGATAATGCTAGTATATAAATAAAGATCAATATATGTATGTTCGTTGCTAATGGACTCCTAAACCGTTCAACCGACCGACGAAAGATTTGACATACATATATGTTTCTTAAGATTTGGGATGCTCCGTAACATAGCTTACGATAAATGGGTGATGCCACCCCCACATAAGAGAAAAACAGAATTCATCATATATTATCAACTACTTGATGCAGATTAATAAAACTTGGTATATTTATAAAAGGTAGAGGCATAACTAAGATTCAATTAATAAAATGGGCGGTACCATGCCTTCAATATAAAAAAAAAATTAACTTTATCATATCTCAATATCTATTTGACGCAGATAAATAAGATTTGGTACATACATATCTTTCTTATAGTTTGTAAAAGGTTCATAGCTTAGTTTGGTTTGGAAAAATAGGCAATGCCTCTCCTTCCCATATAAGAAAAGAATTAAATTCATCGCATCTCATCCAATTCACCAAAAATAAAAACAGATATTTTATTTTATGTCTTGAGGCTTGATCAGCCTGTCAGCGTGGATACATGTATAATTTTTTATTTATGTTAATAAAAACCTCGCTTTTTTACCGAGGTGCCTCGGCCGAGAGCGAGGCGAGGCGAGGCGATGCATGTGATGGCAAGATCTCGTACGAGGCCGAGGCGAGGCGAGACTTAAATTTATAAAACGAGGCGAGACCGAGATCAACTAGAACCTCGCCTCGCCTCGGCCTCGGTGAAGCACTACTTGCTCGTTATGTCTCGTCTCGTCTATTTTGGTTTAGGCTTTACTAAAACGTAGGGAGTAGTAGATTTGTTTCTCTTCGCTATGGCAAGGCTTTGGTAGTTAATCAGTGCATTGCTTGCAAAAATTGAAAAAATAGGAAATCTTTCTACGCTTATATGTCAGCTTTTGGTTAACCGATCTCAAAGTTGGTAGTTTACGGGGATTCTGGTCGATGAGTACTTTAATTTGATATATCACTTATTGCTTTAGCTGTTCCAGATTCCGTCACCTTTTATCATTTTAATTTAACATTTTCTCATTCTATCACAGTTTAGTTTTCTAAAAGTTTCATTTCTACCACGTGTGAACTGCACACATGATTTTTTTTCTATCTATCGAGCTGGAGATAAATTTGAAAGATTTAAAAAAATCAATATTTTTATACAAAAAAGTATGAAATAAACAATGTCAGCTAAAATGTATTATTTTACAAAGAATCTTAAGTTAAGCTTCTAACACAGTGTGCATACTTTAGATTAAGAAAATTCCCAAAATTATTTAAGACAACACGTCACTCACGCTCATTTCGTTGTCAATTTCGCTCAAAGGACATGCGCTCAAGTGCTACAACCCCATTGGATATTCCACATACCTATACATTCATGCAGCCGGATAGGTCATTGTCGTGGTGATGATGTATGCGTGTGTGTGTATGTTACTCTTGTACGAAATCCCAGCCAATCTTCCGACCATTACCGTTAAATTAAGTTAACTTTATTGGTATTAGTCGTCAACATATTGTTGTAATCTGTGTACTCAACGTAGCTCACCTTTTAATAAGGTGAACTTTATGTGTACAACGCAAGCAGACAGCAACCCGCAACTCCTTTAGGGATTCTTTTGTTTTGTTTTGTTTTGTTTATTTTTTGGATATTCACTTTTTGTTACACCGCTCATTTTGTTTCTGTCCCCAACATATTATATCGTCAAGCTGTTAACTGATATTCAGTAGCATGGCAGAGAGAGAGGAAGTAATAAATTTAATATATTAAGAAATAAAGCGATTGTCATCAGGACTCGTTCGAGTGATGGGTGGCTGCATGCAGCAATTTCAGCTTTAGTTGTGCTTTTTGCCTTTAGGAAATTGCTTTTTAAGTTGGGGAAATGTTGGGAAATTTAATTTTATTTGTTACATTGATATCCTTTGTAATTTTGGTTAGCGGTTGAAGGGATTTTGTCTACATGGTTACTTTAGGAAAGTATTAATTTGTTTCACAATTATATAACCATTGGTTGTATTTTTAAAATCTAGCGACTTAAAGCATATACATCAAATGTTTTCATTTCATAAAGCCCAAGTTACCTAAAGGTTTCAATCATTGCTAACAAAGGTTTACACCAACATTTCTTAATCAATGAAAATCTTACAGCTTCACAGGATTACTCAATGCATGAACGTAGAGCTTAAAAGAAAACCTTTGTTTTATAACCTGCTGCATTATATCCAGGAGATTTTCATTAAAGGGGCAGAACTTAAAGCAGTTACTATGAAAACAAAGGATTATCACAAATCAGCATTAGTGTCGCCAGTACCTACTAGCTGTTAAACAAATTACAATATGCTACGTTTGTTTACAGACTTGGCTAGACGAGACTAAAATCCATAGAACTGTACATTAAGTGATATATCAACTATTGAATTTTTAACTCTTTTGGATACTGACCGTTTTGGAAACATTCATTGATGAAAACAGCCAATGGTTCGACAAGAAACTCTTTATATTTCTTGATAAAACGTCCAGATATTCCGTCAGGATCATTTGCTGATTTTGAATTCAAGTTTTTTGTCGTCAATTCAACTTCTATTGCGTCACATTCCTTTAATGAAAAAGCCTTTCTAATTTCGGTTACCGGCTCTTTAATATAATTAAAGTTTTCCGAATATTCGATCGTAGTTGCAAAGTATTCATTAAAACATTCGCAATTTGAGTTGGACTTGTTGAAACACAATTTTTAAACTTTATTTGATTAATTTCATTTTTATTTTCAAGTCGTTTTCCGTAAATAAGTTCTTTCAAAACTGTCCATGTTTTACTACTAGAGTGTACATTTTGTTCAATTTGGTTGCCATAATACTGTTTTTTTAGATAATTGATTTTATTTCTAATCCTAATTTTGACTTCTTTAAATTCTTTGTCGAAATAAATATTATTTTTGTATTTTGACTTTAATTTATACATTTGTTTTTAGTTTTGATTAATGCAAAAAGCTCACCGTTCATCCAAGGATTTTTGTATTTTTCAGTTGGTTTTTTAATATATTTCGTATTTTTGTGTATACTCTCATAAAGTGAAGAATGTATGTAAATCTGAAAATGAAGGTTTACGTATAATCTCATTGATCAGTCCTTTTCTTTGAAGCCACGATAATCGAATACTTTCATTATATTGTTTCTTTTCGAAAGATTATTTTTTTTTTTAAGTTTACAGCAAGCGAAGTCAATCTATGGTCAGAAATGTAATTATCCTCTAATGAAAACACATAATCACATTCACATTATCAGTTATAACATGATCAATTATTGTTCATATGCTATTTCCCTTTCTTGTAAACATATTTGAATTTAAACTGTTGAAACAATAAAATCCATGGCTATATGGGTCATTCTACCTCGTTTTTACATTGAAAATTTAGATTTCGCAAAAACAATTTTTTTTCGATACCTTGTCGAAAAATATTTGATACGTGTTTTTGGAAAAAAATTTTCCGGGATTATTTTCGAAAATACGGGTTTTTGAAAATCACAAGTCTTAAAAATACACGAATTTTCGGACGCTTGTATTTCAAAATGTACGCGTCATGTAGAAAAACTGTTAAGACATAAAAGTTAGCATTTGACGTCTATTTTCATATTATTGTATTAAAAATTTTCTTTTTTTAAGTTATAAACAAAAATTTTTCAATTTAAAACTTAAAATTGAAAATTTTCTTATTTGGGTATGTTTAATTTTTTTGATTTTTTTTAGGGAAAAAATAAAATTCTAGCAATCATTTTGCAATTTATTTCAATTTGGGACGAGTGCTGGTTTCCTAAATATGAATTTGCTACTTGAATAGTCAACCGTTTCATTTTTATTGCATAGCAAATTTATATTAAAATCACCTAAAACAAAAGAATTTTTAAATTGTAAGACTTCGTTTTCGAACGCATTTATAAAAGATCCAACATCAGAAGCACAATCTCTATACACACAAGTTATGTAAATACTTAATATTTTTTAATATATTCTTTCCTTCTATATAAAATTGAACCATCTTTTTTTCTATGCTTTTTTTTTGATAATGGGACAAAAATTGATGTATCCTCTAGAAAATTTAAATTCAAACAAAGTGACTTCAGACCTTTCATAAATAATCGATTCAAATGTGGAAACGTATTGAAAAACTCGATTAATATTGAAAATGACGCACATATTGAACTAGTCGAATAATTTTAAAAAAATCGAAAAATATTCAAGAACTTTGGAATAATTAAAATGTTGGCACATGTTGAAACAGCCGATAAAGTGAAAATTATTACCAAAGTTAAACCATTTAGAAAAAATCCAAAAAATATGGGTTGAGCAGGTCGAAAAAGCCAAAAAAACTGGAAAAGTTAAAAAATTTTTCAAAAACCGAAAAATTTTTAACATTCTGGATGTTTCAAAAATCAGATAATTTAAGACTCTGACGATTTTAAGCTCGAAAAACTTTCAAAAATACGGAAAATGTTGACAAATGCGATAAAAGTCTAAAATGTATCACTAGCCTTGCGCGAGAGTAAGCGTTATCTCTCCAGTTATGATATCCTTTTACAACTACCAGTAAGGATTACGTACAATCAAAGTGAATGTAAAAAGTTTTACACAATTTTATTGTATATTCAACTTAAGCAGAGGTACCAATAATAAATTGCTTTAGCTTAGTCCTACAAAAACATTTCTTCAGAAAAGAGCAACAATAGTTCAACTAAAAAGAAAGAGCAATACAAAACTCATGAACATTGACAAAACTCATTAATTTGACAGATGTGACGCCACACTTCAAGAATAGCAAAAATTATCGTGTCGAAATTGTCACTATTGTCACTCATCATGGAAAGAAAGGTAAACGAATATCTATTTGCATATGAAAACTATATGAAGCCACACGATTACAACTAGCACAATGGGCCATTAGACGTAATCATATTTTTATAGGATACGTTGCCGGATTTCACTCAGGAATCCGATTAAACCTAAGTTTCATATATGTAGAACCCATTGCATGCCATAGCATCAACTTTCATGCATGTTTACTTAGTTGCTTAAGGGTACTCCTGCCTACCTGCGTCTTGGTTAAGCATTCGCATAATAACACTAATATTATCCTGGCTAATGGCTTAAAATCTAATGTAGATTTCTTTTGTTTTATCTTTTCGAACAACGAAAAATTTATGCAAAATCATCACTTTCGCTAAAGCCTTGTAATTTCGGTTCGGGGTATCATAGTGACCCTAGTTAAGGCGGTGTTTGCATAAAATGTGTGTTAATACTGCACAGACAATGTTGCTCTTAACAAGGATGATTTGCATTTTTGTACGGTCTTTTTATTTCCTTCTGTTTTTCTATTTTATAGAATGTCTGGCATTAGGCCTTTAAAGTGCACTTAATTGACCTTATTAAAATGCTCGATTACTTTAAGAATAACAAAACAGACAATCGTTAAGTCGTTTAATTCCAAATAAATTAGAAGACTTAACAAGGTATTTTTAAAAATAGATCATATTACGATCAAGATCGGCGGTAAAGTAAAAAAGGCTAATTTATTTTTGGAGTTCTCAAAAAGCCTAATTTGTACATCGATTAGGTCTAATTGACTAGGTATGTTTGAGTTGCTGAAGCACAGTTGGTACCTTCTGCTTAATATCTCATGAACGTTAAGTAGTATCGTTAATGAAAAAGATGAGGCGTAATTTTTTACTTTAAAGAGATGATGCTGATGATAACATTTATCGTTTTATCCTTACATGTAGAATATGAGAATTGTATATATTGGTCAATATGGTCAATAAAATTGGAGTTTACATTGGAAATGTGAAATAAAATGCATTGGATTGCGATAAATTGCCGACATCTCAATTTAAATTTATTGTTGAAACATTGATAATAAATATTTAAAATTATATTTTGCAAATGGCCGCCAATAGCAGCATGTGAAACTTCAACTCTATTGATGAAATTTTCCCATAATTTCCATTAACTAGAGTTCGTTCAGTGCTTAAAATTCAACCATTATAGTAACAAAACAAAAAAAAAAATTGTTTTTGGTATAAAAAAACTGATACAAAAAAGAGTTTTTTTGTCATCGCTTTCAAAATTAATAATCATGGTATCAAGGTGTTCTATCTTTATCCCTTCTTTAGAGTTCAATGTGTACATCTCCATACCAAATTTCATCAAAATCAGTTGATTAGATCAACTAAGAAACATTTACATTTTCTCAAGGTCCTTTCCATCTTCTTACCAAATTTCATCGAAATCAGTTCATTTGTTTAGCCGCGATATCATTCGATTAATTTTTCAACCGTGATGTGCAGTAGAAACTAAGAACTTTGCTTTCAGATTAATTTTTTAGCCACTGACAACGATGACAGTGAGAAACGATATAAATGAAAAGGAGATGTTTTTGATGGCAGTGTGAAAGTCTTTTAAATATATTTTCTACATTTCAGATGTATTAATTTTACCAGGTGTCAAACATGAGCTTTTTATTGTTGGCTGGTTTGCGTCGTTCACAGGTTTGATCTAGCAAGCTGAAATTTTTGGAGAATTTTCTTTATCAGACAAAATCAAAATATTCCTGCCGACGCCTTCGTTTCTTGCAGGAAACTCGGTAATAAACCAACTCATGCGTCTTTTAAAATAACAGTGGCATCTTCTCATGTTTCTGCCATTCTTAAATCTAAAGCATGGGTGGATAATATCTATATTTCAGAATTTAAATCGAAAAAAAATGATAAAACTGCACGTTTCAATTCAAAAAACTGAAACGGCTATCCCTTTACTATCAAAATGTAAGGGGTTTGCGTTCCAAGACGCAAGATATCTTTTTATCAACTCAGAATTTCTCTGAGGATATTATCGTGTTTACCGAAACTTGGTTAAACAACAGTTTTCTCAATATGGAACTTTTTGATAATAGTTTCCATGTTTTTAGAAGAGACAGACACTTGGAAGATCTTTCTTCTGTTGGTGGAGGCGTCTTAATAGCTATAAAAAATCATTTAACCAGTTCATTAGTTGAAATTGCCTGTGCATCTAATATTGAACTGTTATGTGTTAAGGTCACACATTGTAACTGTAATTTATACATTCTTAACACTTATGTTCCTCCAAATAGTAGCGCAGATGTCTACGAATGTCTTTCGATGGCCGTAGAATATATTATTAATGAACTAGACACTAATGACGACATTTTGTTGTTAGGTGATTTTAATCTGCCTGACCTAAAATGGACTCCTTCGGACGATGGTACATATTTTTATGCATCTTGTCCAAAAACTCGACAACAACAAATTTTTGTTGACGAAATACTTTCAAATTTACAACAAGTAAGTTGTATAACTAATTGCCATGGACGACAACTTGACTTAGTCTTGGCTACAAATAGTAGCAATGTTATTGTAAGAAATGCTATCCATGCTCTGTCTACGGTAGATTCCTATCATCCACCTTTGAGTATTGTGTACCAGTCTGACAATGAAAATTTGACTAATGCATGTTCATCCATTAATATTTACGAATTCAATTTTAAGAAAGCTGACTTTTTAAAATTGAATGAAAACTTAAGAAATAAATTAGACAACTTACTCATTTTTTTTAATAACAATACATTTGATGATTGCATTAAATTTTTCTATGGTGAACTTTTTTCTGCCATAGCATTGTCGGTTCCATATACAAAAAAGTACGTCAATAATTCCTCGTACCCCTGGTATACAAAGGATTTGAAAAAAGTTCGCAATGGCCGTAATAGGGCATGGAATAAATACGTTTGTAGCCAGGACCGTAATGACCTTGTTGCTTATCAGCGACTGTTTCTTGAATTTAAAGATATGTCAGCTTTGGTTTATTCTGAATATTTGAATAAAATAAGGCTGAATATTCTTCATGACCCCAAAAATTTTTGGGGTTTTATTAATTCTAAAAAAAAATCTGACGGGTTTCCATCTGAGTTTAAAACAGTTGATGGGCTCACTAGCGACCCACAAGTTATAGCCGGGTTGTTTGCTAATTTGTTTAATGAATCGTTTTCTACGGATTTATTTAGCCCTGAAATCAACTATTTTGAATATATGGATAACGACCCTTTAGTTTCGGTTAATGAGATATATTTCTCTCCTGACCTCATAGAGAAATATATTTCATCTGTTGATGATGACTTCAACTCCGGGCCGGATGGTATTCCTGCGACCTCAGTATTTTATTTAATAGATCAATTCAAGAAAGCTATTTTCCTAAGTTTTGGAAAAATGCATACATTAGCCCCATTTTCAAGAAAGGGTGTAAAAATGATGTTTCAAACTACAGGCCCGTGGCTAAGTTATCATCAATACCGAAAATTTTTGAACATATTATATACGATCAGGTTAAGGTGTGCTGTGGTGAAGTCATAACAACTCGTCAGCATGGTTTTGTTAATGGCAGATCTACAGTTTCTAACCTCCTTGATTTCACTTCTTTTGCATTAAGCTCTTTAGACTCTGGTGGGCAAGTTGACTGCATCTACACTGACTTCAGTAAAGCATTTGACAAATTACCACATAATTTGATTTTGTTTAAGTTAAAGAAGCTTGGATTTTCCTTAAGTTTTGTCAGCTGGATTGAATCTTATTTATCTGATCGCTCGTATCAAATAAAATTTAGGAGAGTGTTTTCCTCCCCATTTAGCGCGACATCAGGTGTTCCACAAGGAAGCCACCTGGGGCCGCTCCTGTTCATTTTAGCAATTAATGACGTTACACATGTTATTAAAAACTCCCATCTGTTAGTATATGCAGATGACATGAAATTTACAGGAACGTAAAGGGGGTTGGTGACACTATTCCACTTCAGTCTGACTTGAAATCCTTTGAAGTTTGGTGTTCTAAGAATAACTTACATCTTAATCCTGATAAATGCCAAGCTATGATTTTTACCAGGAAGAAAACTATTGTGGAATATGATTATAAATTAAAAGATAAAAATATTTGTCGTGTCGATGTAGTCAAAGACCTAGGTATACATTTTGATACTAAGTTGACTTTTAATGAGCATATTAATCAAATTTGTAAAAAATCCTCATCTCTGCTTGGCTTTATTAAGAGGTGGGCAAAAGAATTGAATAGCCCTTTAGTAACGGTGACTTTATATAATACAATAGTGCGCCCTCACTTAGAGTACGCTAGCCAAGTATGGTCACCATTTTATAATATTCATATAAATAGAATTGAAAGAATTCAAAAAAATTTTATTCGTTTTGCTCTCAATGGCTTAAATTGGATTGACCCTTTAAACCTTCCTCCTTATGTGGATCGTTTAAAGTTATTACATATGCAGTCTTTGAGCTCGCGTAGAAATATTGCGGATATACTTTATCTGCATCAACTTGTAACTGGGTCTCTTGCTACACCAGAGCTTCTTAACTATATTCATTTTAATAGTAATCGGAGGAGTACTCGTAACTCTTATCAGTTATTTTATCAACCGGTTAGTAGAACTAATTATATGGCTACAGCTCCTTTTAATCGCATGACAACTCTTATTAATAATTGCGAAGTTTATAACATTAGCTTGTCAAAAGGTCAACTCAAGCTTAGACTGAAAACTAACTGTAGCTAAATTTGTAGCTTAATGGTGGTGTGAATTTTTTTGTTTGTGTTGTCCGAGCCCCACAGCATGCTGGGTAAATTTTTTCTAACATTTATGCCTTGGACCACGTAAATTTATACATATAATTATTTTAATATATATATGTCTATTTTTACATGGTGTGAGTGGGTATGTTGAGAAAGTGCGATAAAGCTAAGAAAAAATTATAAAATAAATAACAAATTAATGTGCATGATAATTTTTTCTATTCCATTTTTTATTGAATAAGCTTTTTACTTGGTATAAAGCTTAGTAGCTAAACTCTATTATTATTATTATAAGTCCAATTCTATAAAGTAGGCCTATGGGACCACAAAAAAAAATTTAAAAAAAACCCCTTCAGATATATATTGTTTGCATTTTCAAACACACGAAAAATGTGGTTTGACAACAGGGTGTGGCACCTCCAATAGGACTAAAATACCTAAATTGTTATATCTTGGCACTTAAGGCAGATTTTTTTTTACGTCTTCTGGAGGTGTTCCAGAAGGTTAGCAGGGGATCTAATTTTTTCTAACTGACTTTGAACTTGAAAAAGATCACCAATATTTTACGGTTTAAATAGAAGAATGATTCGAATTCTTACTGAGGTCTAAAAGTGCAGGAGCTGCAGAGATGAAGGAGTAAAATTAGTGCAGCATTTTTTCTGTAAATACATCGCTTATTCTGTGATACAACTTTCAAAGATTTCCCAGATTATTCCGAAGCTCAGGTTGGAAAAATTCGATTAGGGGCTTACAATGAGCCTGTAATTTCTGTTTGATCGGCAAGCTGTCTGCTTAATTTAACGGAACCAAAAAGGCTTCCAAATCCGGGTCCTTGCACAAACGTGCGATATTTTATTTTAAGTTTTGCAGATTTTCATTTACACCTGTCGTTAAATAAACAGAAGCGCATAAGTAAATTTCCGCAAAAAGCCAGATAATGATTTGATCAATGAATTAACGCCTAGGTATATTGCAAAAAATCCCACGGACTATATTGTAAAGTAAAGGATTCATTGAGAATTAAAATGATCAATGAATGTAAAGGGACGTCACACATGTTAGGAACAGCAATAACAAGCATTGATCTTCTAATTTTATGGTCTCAAGAGCAAATAAGGAAACCATAAAACAGGATAATAAAAATGTTTGACAATTGCCATTATGATTTGACAAGAGTAGAGTGGGAAGGGTATAGCATGTATTACTTGATATGGTACTATGTATAAACAAAGAAAGAGACAGCAAGAATAAATGAAAAAAGAAAAATATCAAAACATTTAAATAAAGGATAATAAATTTACGATGGCGTTGAGCAAATAAAAACCATGATAATTCTTGATCCTTACCTGATGAAAAGGAGATACAGGTTTCTTTTGGATTTTTTTTTCTTTGCACAACACGTGGTTTTGTTATGCAAACTGCAAGAGAGAAAAAGTGCAAAACATTACAGTGCATTGAGAAGGAGAGAGTTTTTGAAAAACTCTGAGTAGAGAAAAGCAATGAAACCTGCGGTGCGCCTTAGAGTACGCATGCGTCAAAAATAGCAAAGGTGTATGGTATGAGTTGATTTATCGCTAAGGGATGAGTTTGAATTGGGTGTGCTAGGAATGAAAAAAATCGAATTTTAACAATTTGTTGTTTAAGTTAAATGGACAAGAGAACCACAAGGCGTACGAGTCTGTGGGTCGCGAGTTTGCAAGTGTAAGCGTGAGTTTGACACCCTTAGTACTGCAGTGTGCATGTATAGGTGCACACCTCACTGTAAGTGTGTTTGTAAAAGAGTAACACCCCTTGCTACCTGATAGATCTCAAATAGACTCGCGATTTGAATAAACTACCCTGCTACCCAGCGTGTGTGTAAGCGAGTTGGCCTATAGTGAATCCATAGTGAAGGATATGCTTGGTATTAGGATATACCATATTATTCATAATTTTTTTTTTTTTTGGTTTGATTTTTCTTCTCATTCGCACCTATGGGGGGAAAGTGTAACTGTTGTATTTAATGTCAACGTCAATACTGTTGAATGTTCAGTCGGTGGTTGTTGCTCGTTAGGCTCAGTCAGTACAACGGTTAATTGTGTTAAAAATAATTAATAAAATTAACAATAATAAAAAATAATTAATTGAATAAAATTAACAATTATTGCGTGAAATTATGTTAATTAATAACAGAATTTAACTATTTATATGAAATTTTATTTTAACAAAAGTGCAATTAAATTCTTTAACTTAAAATCCTTACTGCTCAGTTTGCCCTCATGCATGCTAAAATTTAAAGGATTACCACTTTGACTGCTATGGTCCGGAATATTATTTATAGCGCTACAATCAGTGTTTTGAATTTAGTTTTCAATTGCGAAAATTAGCTTATTGAAATTTGTTAAACGCTCGATCATGATGACCACTACCACCTCGCATCCAACGATCGCTCCAGCTTTAAGGCCTACACAAGAGAGTCCTGTTTCACGGCCACGCGCAGTGTATAGCATCGATCAGATTCTTGGTACTCAAACGCGTCGTAACGGTAAGTCTAAAACATAAAAGTTCAACCTTTCACATCCCGTAAGGGATCTGACATAAGGTTTTGCTCTCGAGGATATAGGACTAAATATTTCAGGGCCGGATTCAGGTTATATGCCGCCCGTACACCAATAAAATTTTGCCGCCCCCCAAAATTTAAAAAAAATTATAAGTAAATTTTTAGTAGTACAAACGCCTGACAACAAAAGCAACCTTATGAATTTATAAGTTATATGCCATTCGAGTGAACCCCAACTAACCCCAGTAACCTTAAGCTATTTTTTTGAACTTTGAAACTGCAAACGAAAGTAACCGAATCGACCAAACTGGTACAATTTTTCGGAGCGATCCGTCTCTTTCATCTTTGAATATGCAATATTGGATGTTGAAACATCAATAAAAACTGCACCAGCTAGGTCGATTCGGTTAAAGGTAAAAAATCGTCAATTTGGCGATAAAGCCAACCACAACTAACAACGCTGTATTTTTACGCCTTATCATAAATAAAACGTATACTCTGATTAAACCCTTACGAAATGCATACACAATTTATTAAAAAAAAAAATTGTGCATTGAGGCTGAGCTGAATAAGAATTTTGGTTATAACCAGCTTATAGATGAATTCAGCTTACTGAAAACGAGAAAAGTAGCTCTGTAAATATATTTCTGTTTACTATACGTTAAATAAAAATTCTAAAGAAAATATTCATATAGACTTTCATTTCTTTCTTTTTCTTTCATACTTGGTGTTAGTTTTTGGATTTAAAAAAAAAAAAAAAAATTTTCAAAATTTTGCCGCCCCCGTGGCCTTGCCGACCATGGCGTCGGTGGCGTATGCGGTAGTACGGCCCTGAAAGCAATACAAATGTGACATATCTCCAAAACCGTGGTTGGTAAGAATAGTCCCGTCGAGAGAGTGGGATAAATGATACATTTGCTGCAGGACCCGCACTTTTTTTTTAGGCCATAATTTTTGTTAGGGGTTAAGAGATCCATTACTATTAGGTGAATTATCTACTTTTATTTTCATAAAATTATTTTTTGCTTGTATAATTTATTCTTAAAGCGAATACTTAATCAAAAAGCGTATATCGGATATAGATTTTTTTATAAAAATCACAATAAGTTGGAAGCCCTTGCAACGATATCAAAAAAATTTTTAAAAGCTTAAAATCGAAGGAATACAATTTTTGAGCTACGTGGTGTTTTCAAAGTTTTAACATGTTTTTAAAAGAAACTGATTTTTTAGTAAATTTATCTTGCACATAAATTATCTTATAAATATACTCGCATGTTACTTTTTCTGTAAAACCTAAGAACGTCGTCGCTTTTTGCTCCTTAAGGTGAAAACTGAATAAACTAATTGTTGCACTTGATCACTTAATCATACCACATGTTTACCCCAGAGCCTGAATTTTTTCTAGCCGCTCCTGTATATTTAAAAGACTGACTTTTTTTTATCAAAGTAATATATGAAAAGCCTTTTTCGAAATATAGTTTAAGGATATGTGCAAATCCGCCAAATTTGGCCTTTTAGCTGGCCTCGTTTTTTTTTTTTTTTTTTTGAGTACATCGTTTTTTTTTTAATCTGTTTTTATCATGAAAACATTTTTATAACAAGGCCGAATTTTGGAAAGGTCTTGTAAAAAAAAATCATAAGTGCTGAAAGTCTTACAAGTTGTCATCATTTCATCTGCAAAAAATAAAATCTTCTTTATAATATTTATTACAGGGTAGCGAACCGGTTCTGAACCGGAAAACCACTTTTTTTTTTACAAATTAGCTGAGCCATTAACCGAACCGAAACTTTTCACAAATGTTTGATCCGAACCGAAAACCAAACCACTTTTTATAAGGGTTTGAGGGTTCATTCTGACCAATTTTCAATAGACAAATTTTCCTCACTTTTTTATTTTTTCTTTTGTTAAAAATGGAAATTGATGAAATTTTCAAAGAAATAGGGAAGCATGAAACAGAGTTCACATATAAATCATTAATAGATAAAACCAAATCGTTTGATAATACAAGGCGGCTTTCAAATATTGTTGATGTTTTGAACTTTTGGAATAACTACCCTGACAAAGAATTATCTGAATTAGTTTAAATGATTTTTGGTGTTCTAGCAACCCAGATATCGGTAGAGATTGCATTTTCCACCCTAAAACTTACTCTCGGAGATCTGCGGGGAAATATTGACGAGGACTTGTTAGAAGATATTCTTCTCATCTATCTCAAATGATTATTGTTAATCAATTTTTTGTCAAATAACAATTTTTTACTACATAATTTACTATGTACGTATGACATAAATTATGTCTACATAGAGTATTGGCCAAAAAAACAGTCATGACACAGTACCAAATACATACACGAACAGCACTGATACTAACTATACATATTTATGGCCATAACTAAGAACAACAAAAACTGCAAGTGCAAAATAAAAATTGCATTTTAAATAAATTTTATCATTACATTTTTGTGAAATGCTCCAAAGCAGTTGGTGTCATATGATCGATAATTGTAAAATTCAGTATCTTAGCCGGATTTATCTCAAAAGCCAGGTGTAATAAAAACTAATTAAAACCACGCTTCAATTCAGCGTCAAAATTACCATAAAAAATAATACAGAAATTCAAAAGAAAAATCTTAGTAACTGATGTTTCAAGCAAATTCGAATTTTTTAAGAAAAATGTGATTTTAGTATAAAGAGCAAATAATAGGACTTAATTCTTAATCTGAATTAATCATGACCTTAATCTTTCCCCTTGATCTACCGTTTCATACAGTGCTGAGCTGATTAATTTAAATGTTTTTTGGGTTCATATTTTCGAATTGAAATAAAACATGCAATTGTTACATTCCCGATTTTGGCTTTATTAGCTAGATAATTTTATTTGTGCCATCCAGCATTTAAATATGATTTTGGACAATATTTAGCGCAGTCTGTAGGTCAAACTACTATTACCTATTCAGCAATGAGGCTTTTTTACCGAAATAACAAAAGCTTAATATGGCTGGCTTTTCAGTACAAACCTTAAGCTCGAGGCTCTGTTTGCTTTATTTTTTCTTCCTTGATTAAAAAAATTTTTTTACTTTTGTATTTAAGTTTATTATCAGTTATCTTAAATTTTATTTCTTAGTCAGAGTTTACACATAGAAACTATTTCGGAAAATTTTTCTTGTTTGATGGCAAACGCAAAACGAAAATCACAAAAGAGAAAAGACAAGAATTTCTATCATGATATGTTGGCTGCTATATGCTTTGAAATTAAATGGATTTTGACGAGATTGCATCAGCGGGCGTGGCACCTTCCATGTTAACAAAAAGTTATAAGCGTGAGAAATGTTGATTTTTTAAAATATTTTTTCACTATTTCAACTTTTTTCAACATTTTCCTTTCGACTTTTTTAACTTCTTTCAACTTAATTGAATTAACCAAGATTTTTCAACTTGACTTTTTCAACCTGTTTCAATTTTTTTGAGCTTTTCAATCTTTGTTGAGAGATTTTATCAAAATTTTTCACATTTTACCGACTTTTTAGCCTTTTTCAACTGTTTCAACATTCTTTTCAACTTATTTCAACTTTTTTCATTTATTTTCAGTTTTTGAACCTTCTTCAATATTTCTTAAATATGTATATCGGACTTTTTCAATCTCATTAAATTTTTTTCAATATTTTCCATATTTTTTTGACTTTCAAGCGTTTCAATTTTCTTTATTATTGATTTTAAAGTTTTAACTTTTTTCGACTTATTCAACTGCATTTAACTTTTTGGAGATTTTCAAACTCTTTCAACACTTCATATATTATTGACATAATCAGCTTTTTTAACATATTTCAACCTCTCTCAACTTTTTTCAACATTTTCCTCTTTCAATTTATTTGGACGTTTTCAGCCTCATTAAACTTTTTCGAGTTTTTTTATCCTCTCTCAAGATTTTTCATCCTCATTCAACTTTTTTAAAGACCGAACTATGGTCGGTCTTCTGGTACTATATATTATGTGTAACTACACAGTTGGCAACAATGAAAAACAAAATGCAATGAATACGTTCAGACAAGGATGAGCGACAGTTCAAAAACATACAAGTATGATTTTTATGATTTTTAAAAAACTGATGACCTATTTTTAGATCTTTTTTCAAAAATCATTTTTATAAGGTGCCTGTTCTTTTCACATAATCATTTTTTATTATGTACTAGCAGATGCCCGCGACTTTGTACGCGTAGCCTGTTTTTTTCTGCGAAGGCAAACAATTTACTTTTTTAAATAGAACTACAGTCAATTTTGGATTCTTCTTCACAGATCTAGAGTTCTTGTTGTTTTCTCTTCCATAAATATTCCATTGCATTGCCATGTGAAAAACAAAAACAAAGCACACACATAAATTAGCACATTCAATTAGCCCAGTACACATTATCACACATGTTGTCCAACATCAATGTTCGATAATGTGAACTCTAGGAATGACCGCTTGACACACATGTTGGATGGATTTCAAAAATTGTTGATTTTCCTGCTGGCTTGTCCAACCATACAACCTGTGTGTACTGACTGTCAAGCTTAGTGAACATTTTTCATTTTAAACAGGATTTTATGCAGTTCACTTCGATGTGGACCCTCATAAATTGTTCTGCAATTGATGTTTGATGGCATGATCGAAAATGTGAACGCACAGCAATATTGACAGTCACACATGTTGTCAAGCCATTTAGGACAGCATGTGTGTTTTCTATGTGTGAACGTACTGTAATTATTTTTTCATTGTTCACAAATTCCGCGTTGCTGCATTGACAAATTGGGAATGAGAGCGAGAACGAGAGTAAAATTTGAATATTCTCTTCCATTGCATTGCCATATAAAAACAAAACGCACACACACTAACTTGCCATTAAACGATTTGTTATGCTTGCATGCTTCTTTCCATGTGTGAAACTAATTTTTTTAGCAATTTTAAAACTTTAATATTTTGATATTTAACAGGAATATCATGATAATTTTTATTCTATGTTGGGACCAAGCGTCTAAGAAAGATGTCCAAAAAAATTTGATCAAAATTGATTCAGTAGATTTTGCGTGAATCCCGTTCATCGAAAACGGCTATCATTTTATTTATATAGATTTCTCACAAAATCGTGTTTACAGAATGTATTCTTTACAAAATCGTTTCTATATAGTGTTCGTCAAAATATTTCGGGGAGGGTTCTATCCCCCCTCATCCCCCTCCCTAGATACGGCCCTGAAATTGCACCATTTCTTAAAGCAGTTTTCAATATTAACCTTAACCCTTGTAATGGGCTTCGTCACAAGGATTTTTAGGTTTACGACGGTCACACGTCGTAAACTGTCGTAAATGTCGCAAACTCTAGATCAACCTCGTTTTCACAACTACTACATTTGTTTATCAAACAACGTTTGGCTAACGTAAACCAAACTTTTTTTAGATTTTTTACCATATTTCTCTATTGCGAGTATTAATTAGAACTTATTGTTAATTTCTATATGTTGCGTTTTTAAAACTTTAAAGAAGAACATAATTTTTTTACTTGTAACCGATCAGAATTGAACCAAGATCACTGTTCAAAGATGCTCATTTTAACCAACTGGGCTACTCTCATTATTTTTCCGAGAGACTAAAACTATATTACTTTTCTGTCAAATTGAGAAATTTTCATTTTATACAGTTGCCAATTGATAATTCAAATAATATATTTTTAGCCAGCTACAAAACAACAATAGGTTAGCTGATGTCGTTAAACTGCGCTTGTAACAATTGTGTTAAAAGGGAATACTCAGGTTCAAACCCCTGTGGATACGCAAATTTTTTTTTTAAATTAAATAGAATTCAATAGAAAAAATTATCAGGCTAACATATTACTTGACGCATGTTAGAGAAAAATATAAAAATTCTAATATTTGGCTCTAAATTTATCAAAACATCTGATCTGGCTAAGACTATCAGGTTTTTAAGGGGTCTAGATCTTTAAGGCGAAGATAAGTAAACCACAACTTCATCTCATCTGACTAGCCTTCATTGTTCTTGATTTGGCGAAGCTTATCAGGGCTGTATAGGTTTTTATGGGGATTTCAATAAAAAAAGTAAAGGAACTGGCTGGGCATGGTCCTTAGCATAATCGTTTAGATCCGTTAATAATTTTTAAAAACTGATCAGAGCTGAACGAAACTTTATAGAGCTGCAATATGGCTAATTTTTCTCATAACTGATCCGGAATTCCTTAAAAGGTTTCCACCTTCATTATACTTGATGAAATTCACATATGGGGGGGGGGGTGCCCTTATCAGGTTCCGCCATTCCTATCCATATCCGGACCAGACTATGTATGGTAGATCTTGTCTGATAGGAATTCCTACTCGGGCTAGTCAATGAAATGGTTATCACCTATGTGAGCAAAGGAAGCTATTTCAAGCTTTGCTAATATTTTGCTTGAACTAAACAAGATGAACATCAACAGTAAAACGCAGAAAAAATAATATATACATATAATTTCAGATTTCAAGAATTTTTCTCTTTTTTTCTGTTTTGCTCATTTTTCATTACAAAATTTAAAAAAAATTTTACTTGAAAAAGTTAAAATAAATTTCTTTTGTGATTTTAAACTTTCCATACCAAATTGCTATGTCACTTTGTTACAAGTGAAAGATACGCTCGAAAAAAAAACATATATGACATACATTGTATACAAGTATGTGTGTATTTTGTTTTGATTGACTCAATAATTTTCAATTCAGTTAAAAAAATCTTTTATCAAATGTTTCTGTTACATGCAAAAGTAACCATGCAATTAAAAATGGATTAAATGGCAGCTGTAATACATTAATAATATCATCATTGACAAATCATCACTGATAAAACATCATAACTTTTATATATGTGCAAAAAAAAAAAATGATTTCAAAAAACCTAAAGTTCATTGAAAACGTTTAATAACGTTGAAAAAAAAAAACATATTTGCTATGTTTATTTAGCATAATATTAATATCACATGACGATGAAAATTTTGTTGTCAATAAGCGCATCAATTTTCACAAAGCCAATATTGTCGTTGACGTTGTCATTGCCAACTTTATGGTGCAAAATTTTCAATAAAAATCATTTTCTGATGTCCTTTGTAAATTGTTGAATGCCGTATAACCATTTGTACTATACAAGCAAACGCACACTCATAAACGCTTATGCCCACACACACACACTAATTCGATTATTTGCATTTTACACTAATATCACAGCATAATTTACTGTACATATTTCATATTTCCTAGTGGGGTCTTACTCTAAACTGAGTGATGATAGTAGGTGTATTTTTGCAGTCCTGCTGTTGTTGCATTTTCTAATACCATGCATACAGAGTGAATTTTCACACTCGTCGAGTTTACAAAGCCACAGATTGTGCATTTAATATGATGTTGGCACCTTTAGAGGATCAACAAAGCAGGAGCATGTGTGGACTTTCATGTGTGTGATTGTTGGGTTGTAGGACAACTAAACCTTTATTTTCATTTTAATAGAATTTCAAAGTGCAAGCGTTTATAGATATTGTCAACTCCCAGTCAGTCACATGAAAGCAGGCGCATGTGGAGTTTTTTGCAATGCATGGGAAAGTGTTAGCGTGCATGGATTATAGGTGTGAGGGTGTCATGATAGTTGGTGTGATGTCTTTGGCATTTGATATGTAAATTTTTGAAAACTTTCTAAATGGTTGCATTAAAATATTTTTTTTTGAGCCATAAAAGGAAAAGTGTACATAATGTTTAATATTACAGGCACATGTTGTTATATTGAGTTTTTTACACGCTACATACAAGGTTTATTCATTTTGTCATTTAATATATAACGCGGAAAAGGAGGCATTGTAGGTAAAGGAAAGACTTAAAATTTCTGATCGGCAACACCTCCTGATTTAATTTCGTCTGTCTGCCAGTAGATTTCACGATGACGGGAAAACGAAGCGAGATAATTTGATGAACTTTGGGCTTAAAAATGACCTAACGTCGATACAAATAAAATGTTTTAAGCACTGCACTTAGAGTGCTGACTTGAACAACAAATACTTGTACTAAAACTGAAAAAATAGTGGATGCATTTTTACAACAGGGCGTGATATCTCATATATAAGCAATACTGAGAGAGCTATTTAAGATCATGCAACTCAGTTTCACAAAGTACAGAAACACATCGAATGAATAGAATATCAGTGCTAAGTACTCTTCAACAGTTCCAAATCTGACAATTCTGGGGCTTCTTAGTAGTTCTTATTTAATTCTTTAATGATTAACCTAAAGTACCAATAATTAAAGTAATTAACAACCCATGTTTGGAACAGGATTCAACAATGCAACTTTATATAATCTATTAAGGCTCTTTGAGTTCCTTCATTTGGCAAACATTTCAGGCTGTAATCTTATACACTGCAAAATTAAAAATGCAGAATTGGCCGAAATTATATAATTATAAAGTCGGGTATTTTTGGTCATCGGGACAGGCTTCGGCAAGGCAATTCTGGTTGGTTAGTTTTATCAAAACGCATCTCTATCGTTCCCGTGTATCAGATCCTGTATTCTTATACACTTGACTTTTCTACAGCTCTTGGGTTAAAAGGACTCAATAAAACAAAAGAGCATACATTTGTTTTTAGTCGTCTAATTATTTATTTTGCCCAAAATGTTTTATTTCAGTTAAAAAGCTTAAATAAATATGTTATAGAAATTTAATTGGTTTTTAGTCTACTAATTATTATTAATTTATTGAATGTTATTTAATCGAATTTAACAGTCATTTGCAGAAACCGATATTCATGTGAAATTTCATAAATCGATTGACCTTCCGTTACTAACACGAAAATTCGAACACGGTTGCCAACATCGGTCTGTGTGACTGAAGCGTAATAAACGTAAATTTCTTCAAGCTTAAGCTATTTATGTGCAATTTTATTCCTGTTTTATTTTTGCTTATTATTAACGTTTCTTTAACATAAAAATATTTCATTTAAGAAATAACATAGCTTCATTATAATAGTAAGTCATGTGTTCGGTTTGTTATTTCTTGTTTGCTGCTTATCTTTGTTGAACCGTCCGAGATTTCCGTGCTAAAAATATGTATGTACCTTATGTACATGGATGGTATGTAATATGATATTTTTATATGAAATTCAAAGAAAGAGTGTTGCTTAAAGTAGAAGCTACCATTTTTCCCACAAATTAACAAAAAAGATTATAAAGATTTTTCACATTTTTTATGATCAAAAATTTCCATCCTAATTCTTTCGTCACACTACATGCTGGCGGGCTTAACTAAACATTCTCATATTAAAGTTAGCAATATTTACTTGAAAAGCTTTTAGTATAGTGACTCTAAGTTTTTTTTTTTTTTTGAAGGTACATCGACCTCTTGACAATATTCTTCTAATTTCTCTCTTCTCCAATCATCACTCTAGAGTCTCCGAATCATTTCTAGTATAAGTTTGAAATTTGTTTGGATTGAATCTCTCGCAGCTTAGCGTCTTAAAATGTTACTTTGAATAGGTGGCACCACGCCTACTTGTTGCAATCGGTATAGATCTTGTTTGGAACTATTCTTGCTGTATGTGGAGACTTTGGTTTCATTATCTTAAATAGTTTTCTCAGTATATATATCTCATCTATCCTTTCGAAATTCATAAACTTTTTGTATGGTGGTTTTCTACATAAGATATTCCTAGTATTCGTGAAGAATTTGGTAACACTACATCAAATGACTCTCGCGTTTTAAATGGTATATTTGTATGGGCTTAGGCATGTCCATGACTCGCTTCCTCCCATTTTCAATACCACAAGCTACGTTTGAAGATGTAGTCTGTGTACCAAATTTTATTTAATAATCTTACTTAAACAGACAGACAGACGGACATGGCTTTACCGACAAAAGTGGTGATGCTGATCAAGAATATATATATTTTTCTGTACCTGAAACATGGCCTTCTATGCGTTTGAAACGGAATGACAAAGTGAATATAATTCCCTAAATGTAGGATATAAACATTAAGTGAACTTTATACATTATTAATCAGCTAAAGGCGTGAAAAATGTCACTATACGCAGTTGGGCGTTGAAAAATGCTTACGATATGCAGATTTTCTTACAACACAATCACACAGAGATAAGAGATTTAGATGTGCATATATTGATCGTTATATTGCGATTAACTACGATGTATGAATATGTAGCTTTACAATTTGGCCCCAAATTTTCCACCAGGGAAAATGATACCTTGATACTGACTATGGATTATTCCGGAATTTGCCGATCTGTCGGTATATCAAACTTTTTTCAGAGTAGATTTTTTTGATTAATTGAATTTTAATCGAATTTACAGTCAACTGCAGTAACCGATATTCATGTGAAATTTCACAATTCGGTTAGTGCTTTTTTTAAACGAACATGACAAAGATAACAAATGGAACAATTTAACCTGGTAATTGGTGACATATGTTTCGGCTATTACCAAGATTTTTTTATATTTTTTAATTGAAAAGTATTCAGTTTTTAGCTAATTCTAAGCCAACAGTCGTAAAATTAAGCAAACACTAATTAGATTTTTGAGTGTAAAACTGCTCACAGTTTGAATATGATATTTACATTTATTTGAAATGTTTTTCTACGAGACCCATTAAATAAAAGTTGTGCAAACCTGAGGATTGAAATCAGTAAAAGAAAGCTTATCATTATGATCATAAAACATCTTATGTACGTATATATTATCACAAATCAGATTTTTACTGCAATTATGTACATGCACTTTTTTTTACCCTTATTTAAGAAAAAATGGTTTTTTTCTTACCCCAAAAAGTCAACTCTAATTATATGTTACAAATATCTATGTTGAAAAGTTTTAGCTCTAGGTGCTCTTACGCAAACAGCATTATAAACTGCAATTTAAACACGTAATTAAATATCACAGCAGCAACAATTTCACCCAGTTGTGATATTGAATGATATCTCGTATAACATTGTTTTGCGCAATGCTAACAACAATTTACAAAATACTTCATTCCCAATACAATTGCGTATTTTTCATAAAATTACATTTACGCGCATAAAAGCACCACAGGACATTCGAACAGCCCCGACGACTTCATTATAAATGCAATAATATCATCATTAACGTCATCGACAAAATCAACACCAACAAATCATCGCCACATCGCATCAATGCCGCTCTCAATAGCAGGAACGCACTGAACTTTCATGATCTCATTTAATAATCATATTTCATTCGCTCATTCATTCATTCCGGCATTGGTACAACATTCATTCACTTCTTTCATAAATTTCAAATCATCCAATTTTTGCACTTCATACGTACATCTGATGAAGTATCGTTCCAAGTGTAGTGTACATAGTATTCAATTTAACCTCGTTTTATCGCTCGTAATTCGATGCCACGAAATTACCTCGCACACACACATACGCACGCACAAATGCCTGACACGCATGAAGGACCCTTTTCTGGCAGGATTTTAAACTTTTTTCTTTCATTTTCTGATTTTGTATTTCACTTGTACCCTGCTGAGTTTACCATATAGTTCTGCGCCAGACATTGCTTTGTAAGAGTTGTGAAAATTATTAATTTGAGGTTCATTAAATTTTGATTATATGTTTAGTATGCTGGGTACGAACGAGTGTGCTCGTGTGTTTCTGTTCCTGTGTCTGTAAGGATACTGTATTAAATGTACCTTCCATTAATACAAAAGAAATAAAGTTGCAAATATTAATTTTGATTAGAAGAAAAGGGTTGCTGTCAGCGTGAACCAAAATTCAAGTTCTACTTGAAATCGATATAAAATTTTGGATTAGAAATACAGAATGCAGAGAAGGAAACTTTCAGGAAAATATTTGATAATTTTTGATTTAGTATTGAGATTATGTTTTGCCTTAAACAACACATTGGGTGGTTTCCGGATATTAAGCTTATCAAAACTATAAAAAAGAGAGAGGGAAAAATCAATGAAGAATAGCATCTCAAAAATTTTACAAAAAATTGTACAAAATTAACGAAACATACGAAACGCTGTTCTGAAGTTTATGCTTGTATTGGTTGTGTCACGCCCTCTATTCAAAATTTTCAAACTTTTTTCTGGCTCTCAATGGAAGAATTTTTAGTATTTGTGTGAAATTTGGTTGTATTACCTTAAATACTATCCTCAGAACAACGTTTTGAAGTTTTTGTCTTTTTCGGGGGTACCACGCCCAGAACTTTTCGGAATCATTCCGACTGCTTGTGTTTTCAAATACTAATCCACTCAGTATAATGTTTACAAGCTTTTGCTGATTTGAAAAATGTTACGAATTGTGCGATATCTTTTATAGTTTTGAAGTTATTAGAGAAAATCCGTTTTGAAGTTTTTGAAAAGCATTCGATTTTATATCCCTTATCCCAAGGGGAATGTAATTGCAAAATGTCAAGGAAAAAAAAAATATTTTTTATTTCAAATAATGCAATACAAAACAAGTTAAGGTGATATCTTCGGCCAGGCCGAAACTCACATACCCTACACTGCACTGAAATAACCTTTTAAATAAATGTTGAAAAGACATTGAAGAGGTTGAGTAAGTCGAAAAAAATGTGAAATGTTAGAAAGATTGGCAGAGGTTGGAAAATGTCGAAAATATATGCAAAATGTTGAAAAAAGTTGAGAGAGGTTGAAAAACTCTAAAAAAGTTGAAAAAGGTTGAAAAATTTTTAAACAATTCAAAGTTGATGAAAAAGTCGAAAAAATAAAGAAACTTATGAAGGAAGTTGAAAGAGGTTGAAAAAGTCGAACAAATATTGGAAAACGTTGAAAGGTTGAAAAAGTCGAAAGAATGTAGAAAATGTTGGAAAAAATCGAATAGAAATGAAAATTTTGAAATATGCCACGCCCACTTCTCTAATTCCACCCACTTTTGGTACAATAAATTATATTCGCGATCGACATCCTCATATTAAATTTTAGCTCAATAGCTTGTATAGTTTTCGATATATGCTGCAACAAAAATTCAAAATTTAGGGCGGTGGCACACCCACTGGTACAATCCAGCCCGGTTTTGATCCAGAAATTGCTTTCCATAATCAAACCCCTAACAACAAATTTTAGTATGATTGCTCACATGTTTCGATAAATATGCCACTTACCGTATTTTATTTGTATGGGAGGTGCCACGCCTACTGATGCTATTTCAGCCACTTTTGATTCAGATATGCCCTATAGCGCCAGAAATACATACATTAAATTTCATACCAATTGCTGCAATAATTCACTTAAAACAGCGCTAACAAATTTATGTTAATATGGGAGGTGCCACGCGCACTGATGCAATCCTGTCAAAATTAATTTATTTTTAAAGCTTATAGTAACTGACATCTATACACCAAATTTTATGAAGATTACTCTCATAGCACACTATCTATAACAATAAACATTTTTTGCTTATATGGGAGGTGCCACGCCCACAGGTACTATTGGACCAAATTTTTGTAGTAAGAGACCTTATAGCAAGTATATCTACCTCATTAAATTTTATAACGATTACGTTGTTAGTTATTTAAATATAACGTTTATAAATATTGTGGGCTGTGCCACGCCCTTCAATGAGTTTTTTCGGTCCAGTAGCTTGAGCGGCATCATCTCCAAAATTTTTATGGAAAGCGTTTGTGCGAATTTTGTGACATACGGAATCAAAATTTTTAACAGTTGAAAAGTGCCACGCCCACTTTTTCGATTCCGCCCACTTTTATCACAATTCAAGATATATTTTATATGTTTCCGTTTACCAAATTTAATCGCAATATCTTGAACGGCTTACAAGATATGGTAGTATTAATGATAAAATTTAGGGCTGTGCCACGCCCCTGTACGACTCTTTGGAAACTTGAAACCCAGCCTAGTCCTAATTTGGTTCACATGTGCACCAAATCACCAAGTTTCATCAAAATCGCTGGAACTTTTTTCAAAATTGGCCGGGGTAAGTATACATAGAGTATGGGCGGTAGGCGTGTCTGTCAACCGATTTTGCCCATTTTCAATAGCAAGATGCCTGCAAGAAGATGTGACCTATGTGTGATAGTTTCATTCAATTAGCTTTCCTGGTTTTCCCGTAAAACTGATTTCAACAGACACCCAGACAGACACCCAGACAGACAGACAGACAGACGGACATCGCTAAATCGACTCAGGTGGTGACGCTGATCAAGAATATATATACTTTTCCATACCTGCCACGCCCCCTTCGATGTGTTACAAACGGAGAGATAAAGTGAATATACCCACGGTGTAGGGTATAAAAATCATAAAACAAACTTATTAAAACCCAACGCTGAAACTTTCGATTTTGGTATATTATGGTATAATGTATGTATTTAAAAAATGAACGAAGTTCGGGGATTTTTTTTTTACTGCCAAAATTTGCGAAATTTCCAATTATGGTCAAATTCTGGTTCAGCACAAAAAAAATCTAATCATGTCTTTTTAAGCTTTAATTCCCTAAAAAATCAGCATAATTCACATATAAAATATATAACCTCAAACAAACGACTTTTGAAAAATATATTGAATGAACTTTTTGCAAATATTCTATTATAGTAAATTTCGATACAAATAAATTTATAAAGCTCTAAAAATCCATGTAATTCATATAAAAGCGATAGAAGAAAAATAAGTTAGTTTTTATAAAATGAAAATCTGGCTTTAGAGCTGGACATACCTGCTCTACGGCTACTGTGAAATTATTTCATAATATGAGGCCATACTACGATAAAGGGTCAATGAAATTACTTTGTATGTTTGACTTTTCTAAAGCTTTTGACAGTGTAATCCATTTTTTACTTTAAGCAATTTTTTATTTTTTACTTTGTCTTATTTGTCAAATAGACTTCAAAGGGTCAAGGTTAGCAATAAATTCTTGCAGTACAGAGTAGTCCTAAATGTAGTACTTTAGGGATCAGTGCTCGGCGAGTTACTTTTTGCAATTTTTGTCAACAACATTTTCTTAACCTGCAAACATGCGTCTGTACTTGGATATACAGATGATATCCAAATACATTTGTCTATTCGGATTGGCCTACTTGATGACCTGTGCGACCGAATGAATAAGGACCTTGACTCTATAAGTGAATGGGGTATACGTTATTGTCTTTAGCTAAATGCAAATCAATCCTATATTCTACCTATTTCGAAGGACAGTATATACTTGGAAGACATAAATAAACTATGCATAGGTGGGATAAATCTCAAACTAATTGACAATGCACTTGACCTTGGTTTCCATTTAAATTCTTCGCTGACATGTGTTGATCATGTCAATAGTATAGTCAGGAAAATTTATTGCACTTTACGTATTCTCAGATTGTCAGCTGATTTTACGCCTACTGATACAAAACGTAAACTTGTTATTCAGTTAATAGTTACTCGGAGGTAGTATACAGAAAGCTAGATTCAGGTTTGAAACTCAAACTAAAAATTGCTTTTAATCATGCCACACGATACGTATATGGGCTACATAGATACGATCACGTATCTAGTCTTACTAAAAAAATTCTTGGGTGTGATATAATTAGTTATTTCAGTTTTAGAAACTGCTTGTTTCTTCACAGGCTTATTCAATCAAAGTAATTCTCTAATTATACTAACATTTAATTATTTGAATTCATACTGGTTATTTGTCATTAATGCCATCAGACTCTGGAACACATTGCCAAGCGACTTGAAATCTATTAGTGATATAAGAAAATTTAGACAGTCCATATTTAATTTCTTCCCTCAGGGATAAAAAAAAATATATATACGTAACCATTTTTCTTCTTTTCCTAATTCTCTTCATTATTAATCTTTCCAATTTATTAAATATTATGATATCCAACTGTATTTTTTATATTGAATTAGATTTTAAGCTTTTAAAAAACAAAATTATATATTTAATTTGTAATTTATATACATAAATGTAATCTTAAACTTTGTTATTGTTATACGTACATTTACTAGAAATAAATTGAATTGAAATTGAAAATTGAAAAACAATGTACATATGTACTGTACTACATTAAAACATTTTGTTTCAAACAATTAACTGGAGCGTTCTATCTAACAGTTGCTAAAATTAAAATTTCCATAGAAAATTTATGGTGTTTCAAGTTCAACTTTGAGCCCACTGTAGTACTAAACCTAAAAAAGAACGAGAGCTTTTATTGTATTTTTTAATTCTCTAAGTATTATCTGATGATTGTCGTAAAAAGCTTGTATCACTTTAATTTTATTTTGTATATATGGCCACAATCTACCCGTGTGCTCTGTCGTTCCATATGAATTAAATGGACAAAAACCGTATAATGATGAGAAAAACGAGGCCAAGAATAAAAATTTTGTTCAAACTTTTTTAAAGCTTCTGTTTTTTGTACAGCTCTGGCGTCTGTGAAGCTTCACACTTTCACTTCAATGTGAAAATAGTGACGTACACAAAAACTGTTTTCATCCCAATATACCATTTGAATGTCTCAATTCATTGCCGACTATACAAAGCGTTATATGTAAATGTTTTTTAACGATTTTCGACTTTTCGTCTTTCTTTATACGGTATTTACCCTTTTTTCAATTGATTTTTCTGCTTTCGCTGCTAAACAATTAAATAAATAAAAGTTAAGTGCATTAAAAAAGGCTTTCAGCTCAATTTTTGCGCGCCCTGCTCTCAGGATATTTCCACTTGAAGTTTATTTTTTAAATTCGCACACACAGAATCCTTCAGCACACACAGGCAAGGGGAAATACTCTTGAGTGAACTTTTTCTTTCAAATCAAAATCAATTCAATTGAATTTGCAATTTTTTCCACTATTGTTTGAAGTTGAGGTATTTATTGATTTTACTTATCAAACATTAAATATTGTTGAAATTTGTTTTAATCAGCTATAGGGTATGTAGAGTTCTTTTACTTAATGCCGCCATACAAATTTAAGTGGAAGTGAATATTAAAGAAATTCTTTAACTTAATACGATTGCCTGAGGATCTTGCGTGAGTTTCTTTTATTTGAAACTACCAATTATCGTAGTGCTAAGAAAAATACTCCTTCTTATTAGGAATATTTCCTTAGAAACATGAAATACAAAAATAATAATTAATAATTTACACTTCTCCTCTCCGTAATTGCAGACTCCAGCGAATCACTGAGCAATCACAATCATCAGCTACATCATTTGCACAGCATTAGCAACAATAATAATAACAACAACAATAATAACAACAATAGCTTAAATCACAATCATCAGCATCAACATTCACATCATCATCATTTGCAACATCTGCAACAACGTGATGAATCACCAACCAACACTGACAACGGACTTGATGCCGACAATGATGATGAACTCTCGAATAGTCTGAATAATGGTCATGATCATGGTGATATGGAGCGTCCACGTAAAGTTAGAAGGTATGTGCCGCCATGAGAAAAATAGTTTTATCTATTCGAAAATCCGCTTATAAAATTAATTGTTGCAATAACAAAACTTTAATCGTATTAATTCCTTTACAAAACCAATTTTTTAAGTCTAATGAATTTTAATTTTGGTTGATGTTTTGTAGATCTCGTACAACGTTCACAACATTTCAATTGCATCAATTGGAGCGCGCCTTCGAAAAGACACAATATCCTGATGTTTTCACAAGGGAGGATCTGGCAATGCGTTTGGATTTGAGTGAAGCACGTGTACAGGTAAAAAACAAAACTTTCGCAAGGACTTAAATATTAAAAGAACTGCATATGAGTTGAACTGATAGCATAAATATGTTGTAATTATTTGCGGATTACAATTCAAATTTATGATTCCGAATGTTACGTATTTTCCCATAGTGAATATTAATGTTATACCGCTTATTAAAAAGATATAAATTCTTCCCTCGAGACTTTGAGAGTTCCAAAAATAAGGGTCTGAGTACATAGAGTCAGTTTTTGGCACTAAGGTATATTCAAAGATTAAAATAATTTCTACTATTCCTTAAATTCCATTAGGGCGTGGATAATAAATTGCACCAATGTAGCACTACAGGTTTTTTATTTCGATTGTTTGTAATTTTTTGTTTGGAAAATAATTTCATAAAGTAAATATCATTGCATTTCAATTAAATATCATACTGCCATCCAATTGATATATTGAGCGACTTTAATTTTGCTTTGCGTAGTAGCTCGCATTTGGATACCACGTTAGTTCAAAATATGCGAAATATGATATATTTTGATCACAGCAGCATGGCAGCCAGAAGACAGGTCATTGGGGCAGGAAATTAAATCTTGTGTATAGTGGTCGCTTTAAATTAAACTTTTGCAGACGCCCTTCAAAATGATAGCAATCATAAGAAAAGAAAAGATTTGTGAAGTCCCAAGTCCGAATTGAAGTTAAACCGTATCTCTCGACGACCGCCCTTTTGTGCCTTTTTTCTACTTGTACAAATTAGCCACCAGAATTGTTTTTTATTTTTAAAGCTATGCCTTTGAACTATTTATAAAAGGGTGACTTAGGTGAACATTTTTAAAGAGCATTTTATTTTTTTTAAGTAACCATTAACATTGGTTTATACACGGCGTGCTGGAAGCACATTTTACATCATTTTGATTCTCGTAGCTAAATACTCAGCAAAATTTTGTTTCCCGATATAATTTTTGCGTATTGTTAACAGATATTTCATAAGTCAGTTAGCCGGTGTGGTGAGATATATGTCAGCGGAATAGGTCATATGCTGTAGCAAATTTGTTTTCTAAGAGCCGGTGATAGAATGCAGATCATCCAATTGCAACACTTATCATTTCCATTCGACTAAAACGATGTCAGTTGATGATATTTATGACTCTAATGCCATCAATGGTATTTAACATTTTCCGATACCCATATGATCCGATATACTAATTTGTTAAGTAATTTAGTTCTCAAATTAACTTTTTCACTTCTTGTGAGTTCGAACCATGGATTGTGATCCAATAAGAAAGCACTTTTTCGTCAGTTAGAGCGCATAAGCACTTCAACTGACATTCTGTGTGAACATTCTTGTTTCCTCGTGTAAGTAGATGCTGGCTTCTACAAAACCCACGAAAATTCTCGTGCAATCCTGATGTCTACCGAAATTCCTATTTAGCAGCATTAATAATTACATCATAAATATATCTGGCTTACTCGCTATGCTGTTTCACTCTTTTATTAGCTTGATTATTTGCTGGAACTATGTGGAACTGATTGTATTGGTTTGAGTTGCTGTTTCTTCCTTTATACATGCGGATGTATAAATTTTCTAGGTGGCTATTTTATTTGGTTTATTTCATCTGTTTATTTATTTATTTTGAGAGCTTTCTGCTATATAATAATTTGTTTTCTGAGAAGTTTGTTAACATAAGCCAATTGTATTTTGTGTATAAAGTTGCCCCATAAAGAGAATTCCGGTGAGCTCGTAGGCCAAACAAATTCAGCATTTTTTACGACGACCCATTGTCGTCTTTAAAGTATGCGCAATAGCATACTGTTTCTGTTGAAACTATATTTCCTGATTATTGGCTACTACTGAGAATAAAAAATTTCTGGCATTGTCTTATACAGGGTATTTGTAGGAGTGCAACTGTGCTATTTCTTTAAGTGTTGATGGTATTTTCTCTGAGTTTGAATAATTGATCTTTTCCTAAATTAAAATAATCTAATGAGTTCCTCATGAGTTTCATGCTAGACATCGAACGTACCTATTTTAATAACCAAAGGAAGAATATTGTAAATTTAAAGTTAAAGCTTTTTCAACGTAACCGATACGGATAGCTTGGAACATATAAAATGCAAACATTGTGCAAAATCACATATATAGAAAAGAGAGAGTGACATCAAATTGATATTTTATTAACAACCCTGTTTTATTTTTCAAGTATTTTATGTGAAAATTGCTATTTACACAATGAAGTTAATAGTTGAAGCAACACCAGATTTAATCATTTGGAAAAAAACACTTAATTGCCCTCATTGACAAAACAAGAAAATATGACAATAAAAAAAGAAACCAGCCACCCTTCGTAAAATTTCCCACCCCTACTAAACTGCACGAGTATCGTTTTGTTTTCCTCCCTTTTGTTTTGAAAATACAAAACGTATTAAGTGTTTTAAAGCTATTTACAAATTAAGTCTTATTCCAGATACCGAAACCGAAACCCTTCGATATATGCTTACACCCAGTAGGTATATTTGATGATTATCCTTTATGGCATCTCAAACAAAAAAAGTTGCAGTAAATATCATCAGCGTGTCAAGGTTCTACTGGGTATTTTAACAATATATATTATACCTTTTACTGCTATCCATCCCACACTCGGATAGATAT
Organism: Tricholauxania praeusta; assembly: GCA_949775025.1. NCBI lineage: Eukaryota > Metazoa > Arthropoda > Insecta > Diptera > Lauxaniidae > Tricholauxania > Tricholauxania praeusta. The sequence continues at coordinate 33,610,825 of OX459031.1, read as the reverse complement.
TCACTGTTTTCTATTTATATGCAAATTTTTGTAAAATTTCGTGCAAGTATCTTAACAGCACACTTTTCAGTTGTACTTAACGATTGTTAACGTTTATTTTTATTATAATTTTTATTTTAAATGGTAGCTACTGTTTTTTTTTTTCATTATTAAACGTATTTACGTTAAGTTGACGTTTTAATTAGCAATCTCTTGAAGCAATTTTGCATTAATTTTGACAATATTGGGTTGTAATTAAAATCCATTAAGTGTGTTTCAATTAAGGTAATTATACTTCGTTATCCACAATATCTGTTTGTTAATCCTTATTTCGACATATTGTGAATATTTACAATTATTGAAAACCAAGCAGGATTTTAACTAATTTTATTTGATGGAGTTTTTCTGAAGTTTATTTCTGAGAAAAGCCCATTTTAATTGTTTTTCGGAAACAACATAACTTAAGAAATTTCGGTATTGAAATAGTTTTGTTTGTAACTAAATAAACTTTTTTTTATGAGAACATACTTATTCTAATAGTAATTCGTTGTAATTCCATTCATTTATATTTATTATTATACCCTACTAAGACAGGGCTGCCAAGTTGAAAAGAAACAACTCCCGGCCTCCCAAAGTAAAACATTTTTTCTTTCTAATGGGAAAAGTAAAATTTGGGTCACAAATCGCAAATTTTCAACATAACTCAGGATAACTGAAATAAAGCAACCATATCTTAACCAAATTATTTGGGACATGGCACACCCTTCTTTTTTAGCAGTTGCTTATTGAAATTTAAAAACGTTTAAGCCCATCTTAAACATCTTCCTTCACCCGAAAATCCGAAAATCGAAAAACGAAAATTGTCATGCAATTCAATAACAAGCTTTTAATCGTCGCAACCAGATGGCCCCTAATATAATTATACTCAATGCAAATTTGGGCAGTACGACGCCCCTAGTGGAAGCTTCATAAAATTGAACTTCTTTCCGGCCTACCAGAAAGTGTACTAAAAAGGTCACTCGGATAATCGCCCACTCTTACCCCTAGCTACGCCACTGGTCTTTTATGAGGATTAGCTTCTACTTGCTGACTTGCTGTGCTTGTCAACTTCGTGTGATTGAATTGTAATGCGTTGTTTTTGCGGCCGCTTTGCTAGGGTTTTAATTTTTGTTGATTTTTTTTTCAAATTCATGGATTTTAACACACCCTGTCATTAAATTAGGTTGAAATAAAATTAAAGTTTGTTCAGTCAGCTCTCAAGGTCATTATTGGTTAGTACCACGCCCATAGACGTTAAATCCCACCCACTTTTGACGGAAAGTTTGAAGCAACTGGCAACCTTGTAGCAAATTTATTTAAAAGTGCTCACATAATTTTACCAAAAACTTGGGGGGGGGGGGGAGGGGCGAGAGTTTAAATAACATATCAAATCGATGATATTTTGAATTGAATCGATGTAACTAATAATAATATCAGATCCTTGTGGGGGGGGGGGGGGCAATGCCCCCTTCTAGCCCTACCCAATTGACGCCTGTGAGTCCAGCCCAATTTTAATGCAGTGAAAGCTAAATTTTATTGAAATTGTTGACGTAGCTCTTAAATATAATATAAAAGGTTATTTACTTGTATGGGAGATATCTCGCTAGCTGCCTTAATCTCGCCCACCTTCCGATCAAAGATGCCTTGAAGGAATTAATCTTACTGTAATAAATTTAACAACGAAAGGTGTCAAGCTACTGCAACTCCGTACAGTCTTGGCCCAGTAAACATATACATATGCCTTCGGCAGTGGTTTACTATGCTATGTCCAACGCGGGACTTGCTAACACATCGCTGATAGGCTTAACAGACAGTTCACATAGTTCACAGAATAATTCATATATTTTCAACTCAATAATTCTTCAAAGTTATTTGCTTGTAAGGCAGCTGCTACGCCCTTCTGTAAATTTTCGTCAGCTTTTAATAAAAATATATATATATGCTAGTAGACTTTCTGTTTTAAATATTGCAACAATGACTGCAATATTTTATCTATACTATTTATATAAAATTTTTTTTATGGAAATGGTTTGTAACGCTTTGGAGCAAAATATACTGATCCGATTTCACCAACTTTTTTTTTAAAACAACATATTTTTACTAAAGAGAGATATTGCATACAAATAATTTTCAATTTATTTTTTTTTGTAACTTGAAATTTAATTTAAATTTAGTTAAAGCCCACCGTGGCGAAGGCTTGGTGACTAAAAAGATAGCAATGCTTAGCAAGTGGATGTGGCACCTTCCACTCAAGCAAAAGCGTTGAAAGGCTATAGGCAGAGAGCTACTTAAGAAAGTTTTACAAAATTTGGTAAGGAAAAATTTGGTGACATAAACAAGAACCCAACAAAATATGGATGGGCTTTGGAAGTGGGCGTCGCAACTCGCATACCAGCACAACTTTAGAATGCTATGAGCAGAAAAACATTGAAGCAAGTCTTACCAAACTTGAAACATTTGGTGACACAGGCAATGTGTCAACTAGGCTTTGCAAGTGGGCGTGCAACTCTCACACAAACAAAACTTTGTAACGCGAAGCGCAGTAAACTATTCAGCACAGCTACCAGACTTGGCAGGGAAATTTTTTGTGATTCAGATACACATTGATCAAAATCTTGGCATGCTACCTCCTATGCAAGCTAATATCCCATAAAGCTCTAAAACAAACCTTTAACTCAACTATCACCAACTGTGCGAAGCCGGGATACATAGTTAATATTAAACATTTTGCTTATTCTAAGTGGATGAGTCGTTTTCAATTTTTCGCGGCCTGTGCTTGTGTTGTCTTAAAAACATCTGGAGGACCCCAAGAGCTTCTCCGAGCACTTCATAGGTATACTGCGCCTTTCTTCTTGTTTTGAAGTTTTTTTTTTTTTTGAGCCGCCAAAGGATGAACCTTAACCGTTTAGATAGTGGGTGCAATATCAACTGTCAAGAGGCGACAGTAACGATTTTTTGTAACTTTGAAGTACCTACTATAAAAATGAATTTATTTATAAATTGAAAGTAAAAAGAACTTGACCTAATACAACAATTTTAGAAAGGGTGCTGTGCCTAACAAAATTTTGAGCTCACAAAAAAAAAAAAAAAAAAAAAAACGATTACGCTTTCCATTGAAACTCTTTACATTTTATTTAGACTAATTGGTCTATTGATGGTATCACTGGCGTGTCGTGCTTTATTTTTTCTCTTTTCGATTTTGAATTTTGATAAATCTCTTTTGTAGCTTGGTGATGAGTTGGTGAAAAAGTAACATTATTGCTCCGATCTATGAATCATCCGCTAAAGAATGTAATACGTTTTTTTGCGTCATGTGAAATATTTGAGTTTCCCCCTTTTTGCTTTAATCATCTTGTGTACTCCTATCTGTAGCAGTTTGGACAATTTTTATGGTTCAATTGCTTGTCAATTGAATTTTGTATTCAGATTAACTGGTTAAGTGTGTGAGGAGAGCACATACGTTCGGTTAGAGCTATCAACGTATAGTCGAGCTAGGCAATTATTTTCGGATTTAATGCACTTGAAAGGACAAAAAAAAAAAAGGATTCCTACTCGTACAAATCATTTCGCTGTCTATGTACCTCGTGTGACGTCTGCCCGTCAGTTTCGCTGCTGGTCCGTAAGTCCGCCATCAAGCTATCAGTCCGTTTGTTTGTTGTCCCCTTTTTTATTCCTCACATAACTGGTTTAGCATTAACGCAAGAACATGCTGCATGCACCATATTTATTTATTTTTTGTGTGAGATTTTTTTTTTTCCTCTTATTTCTGTTGTTATCTGGCGAATTACCCAATAACAACACTAACAGCAGGGATTTAGTGGATAAATATTTTGTAACAATTTAACTTTTTTCATTTATTCCCACTTAAGCTGTAGAAAAAACAAATGAAAACCGTTATTTAGTAGGGATAAAACAGTTAATGGATGTGAAGTGTTTGTACTTGAGTAGTTTTGTATGTGAGCCACTTTTTTGAAACAAGCGATTTTTGTAGTAAAAGGGTACTCTAAAGTTTTCAAGTTGGTTATTATACCAGTAAGAGCTTATCATTAAGACAATATGAGTTCAATTTTGACTCTGACACTGAAAAATTTCAAAAACTGTGGGCAATCAATCAATCTTTTATAAATGTTGCAAACATATAGTATTGCAATATTGTCCTATTTCCTTAATATCTATCGATAGACACCATTGATATTTTCTTACTCTACCAAAATATTGCTAAATTATTTAATTTAAAAATAAACGAGCGCAATTTAATTCGATTTCAGGATTTCATTTTAGTCGAAACACACAATTTTTATGTTTAAAGCTACATGCTTTATTCATTGTTCAAAGTAATTCACATGTCTTAACAAAATTGTTTGGGTAAAGTATGATTTGAAGTCAAAGGAGATAAGCCCGGTTTAGTCAAGTTCTCTGTGAAAATGTATTAAGAAATGTATATAGTCTGGAAAATCACGACAAAGCAAGAGGTTTTATTTCAGTAATGTAATAGCACTGCGACCAAAATTGTATTGCACCAAGTAAAATTTTATTTTATCTCAAAATTTAGTGAACATAGAAGGTCACCTCAAAAAAATTTTTGTTTTACAAATAAGTTTTTAACTTTACATGCATTTTTTCGTTGAAACTTACTTTTGCTCGTACCTTTGAAAAGGTGATTTCTTAAGCGTTTGATTTTTGAAAATTAAAACAAAGAATAAACAATTTGCAATAGTGAATAAAACATTTACTTAGTGCGATACATCAATTCCTGCCATTTATTTATTACAGTTAGTTTTACGTAAGTAATACCCGCGGCTACGCCTGAGATGATCCACCCGTAAGCGCCCATTTTGGCATACATTTTCCAACATTTCGGCCGGTATATCACCAAAGCAGCTGCAATGTTGTCTTTCAGGCATAAAATTGTGGTTGACTTGCCTTTGTACACGAGAGACTTCACGTAGCCCCACAAAAATAGTCTATTGGGGTCAAATCGCATGATCTTGGCGGCCAATGGAATGCTTCAAAACATAAGATTAAGTGCTCACCGAACTCGGCTCTCAATAGGTCCATCGTATCGCGTGCCGTGCGGCATGTGGCACCGTCTTGTTAAAACCACATGTCAACCAAGTCCAATTCTTCCATTTTGGGCAAAAAAAATCGGTAATCATCGCAAGGTATCTTGCTCTATTGACTGTAACGTCGTGATTTTAATTTTTTTTTTTAAAAAGTGCGGTCCAATGATGCCGCTGGCCCACAAACCGCACCAAACAGTGCATTTTTCAGAGTGCATTGTCAGCTCTTGAACTGTTTCTGTCTGTTCTTCAGACCAAATTCGGCAATTCCGTTTGTTGACGTACCCATTGAGTCGAAAATGAGCTTCGTCGCTGAAGAAAATTTTGAAGAAAAAAACACATTTCTCACAAAGCACGAATTTTGATAATAAAATTCAATGTTTGTTTGTTAATCTTTTATTTATGGTAAAATGTCAAACCTTACTGAGCATTTTTGGCGTTGGTACATGTTACGAATCACGTCTCTAATTGGAAAACAAGTTTTCCACGGCTAAACCCATTTTGATGAAATTTGGTATGGAATAGATTGGGTCTCGAAATTTGGTATGGAGATATGTATATTGAACTCTTAGGAGTTATTGTTTTGTCACTATAATGGTTAAATTTCAACCACAGAGCGAACTCAAGTATTCTAGTATATGCAAATAGATAGATTGTACTGATTAAATTATCAGTTTTGCGAGATTACGATATTATTTAAAATATTATATCAATAAAAGAGTAAACCAAAATCTCATTTTGTTATTAGTTTTGGAATCATTTTATTTTACGATTGCCAAGTTACCGGGATTGACTCGCCAAGCTCGGAATTACATGTCAAAACCGGGAACCTGGCATGAATAAAAAATATCTGAAATATCCGGGACCTGGACATAGACTTCAAAGTTTTGTGTAACGAGCCAACAAAAAAAGGTCAACAACTTTTTCCCAAAAAAAAGTTTTACTTTATTTGAGGGAAAAACATTTTTTTTTTTTTGAGAAGGCCGCGATTTACTTCTTTTCGACTTGGCACCCTGCGGTCCAGTAATTTTCCATAACGTAAAAATCATTGGGGTGAATTTTTATATTGAAAAGTTTAATTGAAAAGTATCATCTATCTATTTGTATTCTTTTGCCATCGGATGGTATAAATACATATGTATGTGAGTCCTTGCACTGGAAAAATGGGTATTATTGGAAAAATAATTACAGAATGTCACAAAAAGAAATCACTGTGGCTAGCGAAGCCGACTTTGGACATACCATAAGACACTACTCCTGTGCCGCCAATGAACAAGATATATCATGTATAAGGTGTGGTACTGAGGTAATTTATTTTGAAAATATATTTTATGCTCAAAATCTACAGCCGCCCCTCAGACTAAGAACTTATGATATCATACGTTAAAGCCGTCAAGAAAAAAGTAGCAAAGAAAAGTATTAAATTAACTACGCTTAATTTGAACGGCCACAATGTAACGCAGATAATTGCCATGTCCAATTGTCTGTTGAAGTGGGGCGCAATTTAGCAACCCTCATTTCTCAACAAGACTTTAGACTTTTCGTCACCTTTCAAGCGCACACACACGCACAAGCGCTCGCATACACACTCCTTGGGATGCACACAATGGCATCCAATCGGAAGTGCGCTTCCCTGCAACGCTTTTGAGCATTGCAGTAGCAACCCCACCAAATATCTGTCATTCACCCAACGCTCTTCATGCAAGAGAGAAAACAAAAACTGAAAAACAAGAAACTGCAACTGAAATGAGCTGAGCTACTTTTGACCCCGACCCAAACTCAATAGCGCAAAAGTCAGGGTTGCTATACGCACACACACCTACATATGTATGTATGTATACTTGCACAAACACTTGCGCAATTATTAAATGCAATTTGCAATTGTGTTTAAGTCGAGTGCCACCGAATTGAATCAATTGTCTACAATTTTTCAAGTGGCTACAAAGCGTAGGTGGAGAAGTTAGGCCTGGCATATAGCCCAGCCAGCTACAACAACTAAGAAAATGTAAATATTGTGACACATTGCTGACATCAAATTGGCGAACGCCAGTCAAGAAAAGGTGGCATGGGGGAAATCATTCGAAATTACTGTCTTTTAAATGTCGCCACTGTAGAGGACTGTAGTGAACTTTCCGTAGACTGAACACAACAATAGCGCAAAAGTTTGCTACCTCGTTCGTTAGTCATTTTGTGAGATTCCAAAGTTGGAAGGTTTTGCAAGTTGAAGAAAATAAGGAGTTGAGGAGCAGTTGAAAAGCCTTTGCTGGGTATGTAATAAAGATGTTGACGATGTGATGGCGATGGTAATGATGACGTTACATTGAAGTGGGCGTAACACAAAACATTTCCGCTTGACATGCAAGTGACAGCAATTTTAATCATTATCTCTATGTTAAATTGTCTTGTACAAGTACGAATTTACACACACACATACATACATATGTAGGTACGGACGAGTCTATGTAGTTGATTTTACAGAGATGTCCATTATACCCACACACACAGAACAAGCTGTAAGTAGCAAGAGAAAATTAATTGTTTGTAAGCAAATTGTGGGCCACACTGTTAAAGCTAATTTAATGTTGGGGAAGGATTGGTAGTAATGTGCCAAAGGACTGTAAAGGATTTGCACAGGTATATAAAGAATGAGATTGTACAGGGACGTAGCGTTAGACTATTAATGCGTCCGAAAAATATGAAAAAAAAGTTGGGTGAAAATGAAACCGCAAAATTATTGCAAGGCAAAAATAGAAATTTTGAAAGAGAAAACAGCCAAAAAATTATGTGAAAAAGTTTTCAAAAAAAGTGCCATCAAATTTTGTGAGCTTTATTCTGCGGAAAAATCGACCAAGACTTAAGCATCATGTTCAATGTATCCTTAATTCATAAAAAAAATGCTTTAGATTATTAAAGGTTTTGGCAAATCGTTCAAAAATTAAATTCCCAAAAAAAAAAAATTTTAATTTTTAAAAACTTTTTTTAAAATTCAATTCGTACACAATTTAATTTTCGTTAGTTATCTTCCAAAGATAGCTGGCTCAAGTATCAAAAGAACAAATTTCCCTTGAGAATTTTCTATAAAATGAGGTTAAAGGCCTAATTTCATTTAAAAATTTCCCAACAGAATGTGCGATCATTTAAGATTTTCGGGTAATTTTCTAAAAGAAATGACTCCTCTTATTCATTTTACAAAACAGATTGCGACTAATGATTTTTAATTTTCGGAGCATTTTGAGGAAAAACTTTTTTGAAAGACATCGAATTCACCTGAAAAATTACTTGACGGCAGCAATCGATTCAAGAGGTGACAGAGATGCAATTGCTGCCTAGGCTCTACTCAAGAAAAGTTATTCATAATATATGAATTTGAGGCGGAGACTATCTACAAAAACTATGAAAAAGCTTATAATATATATCTACGTACTCAAGGTATTTTTTGTCATCGATGCAATGCATATATGAAGACATTGGGTGAGTCGTTATAGCCAGTGCCGAATTAAGATTTTGTGGGGCTAGTGGTTAAAAACGGGCAAATTTCCCTTTTCATGTAAAAAATTATATTGCTGACTAAAAATGAGTCCATTAAAAGTTTTTTTTCCCAAAATAAATTGCAGATCTTTTCCAGTTTTTAGATAATCAGGCCTATTCTGATTCCGATTTAGCTCTTGTAAATGTAATGGTCGAAATATGCTTTGCAATTTTTTTTCAAACTTCGAACTTGAGCTCCTGTAGTTCCTATAATTTTACAGATTTAGATATTTCATATGATCCTGAAATAAACTTCGAATCTTAATTCAGTTTCCGAAGTAAACCCGAAACGAAATCGGAACATGCCTGAATACTTAGAGTTAATGACGAGATCAATATGTTTCTAAGCGATATCTACTCTGTAACTGCATTATCACAAAAAAGAATAAAGCTATTTAAATGACTATTTGCTAAAATTTTTTAAACATTACTATTTCGATGAAGTAGGTAGGTAAACTACCACGCCCCCACCCAATATATCAAAAAAAAAAAAAAAAATTAAAACTATTTCTAATAATTTCAATAAAAGTTAAAGAACGTTAGACTGCCACGCCTTCATATATCGGTAGTGAAGAACATTTAATTTTTGACTTCAAAAAAGTTTTGCTTAAGTCCCAATCTTTCTGATAATACCATCCCTGATTTTATAATGTACTGGCCCTGCATAAACCGTACAAAACAACAATTGATGCAACAATGCGAGAACAAATTAGTAATGATTTCCCCTTGAGTAATTGTTCGCTGTGATGTCTCTCTCCACGACGATGATGATGATAACAATAAAAGGATACATGCACACAAATAAGGATGCATATTACAAACATACACTTAAACTGTCATTTAGCAAATTTTAATTGTTACAAGGACAGACAATTATAATGAATGATAAAATTGAAGCAATTATTGAGAAAACATCCAACCAACCAACATACTACCCATCTAGAATACAAAAGTTAAAGATATATAAGTAGCGACGTCAGAAAAGTTGTCACAAGTCAGGAAATCCTTTTTGATTTTATCACACATGCGTGATCAAATAAAGTTTGCCCATTGTAGGTATGCTGTTAAGTGATATAATTATGTATAATTAATTTTTCGTTAAGTCTTTAGGGAATTTGCATTATTCCCATTTTTTCTAAGTATTTGACAGTGGTTTTGATTGAAAAATGCGTGACATTTATAAATTTGTTGTCGATGGTCTTAAGCCTCGCGTATGTAAGGGGCCGTTCAAGTATTACGTAACGCAATTAGGGGGGGAGGGGGGGTCTTGTGAAACGTTACGATGCGTTACAGGGGAGGGGGGGGGGGGGTTCGAACAACGCGTTACGTAACATTGTTTTTGAAGTGAAACTACTTTAGCGAGTGGTTATTTGAAATTAGGTGTGTATAATGAAATGAAACTCTACTCTTTCTTAATGTGTATGTTTATTGAATACCTACAGCCAAAACATTTTATTAAAATGATAAAAGTTGATGGGATCTAGATAATTTACAGCAATAAATGATATGTTAAATTAAAGCACTTATCAAGCAGAATGTCCTAAACCTATCATCTTCGAGATTGGTTAACCAAAACCAGAGATGTAAGCGTGGAAAGATTTCCTATTTTTCTCATTTATTGCTGTAGCTGTTCTAGATCCCATCAACTTTTATCATTTTAATAAAATATGTTCGTCTCATTTTTCGCCATTTTAACATATTTTAAGCTTAAGCAAATGTTTATTACATTATGTGTGATTTTTATTAAATAACAATATGAACAAGTTAAGGTGTTATCTTCAGTCAGGCCGAAACTCACATACCCTACACTGCACTCAAAGTAGGTACATATATTTCAGTAAAAAAAGACGTTGAAGAGGTTAAATAATTCGAAAAAAGTGTGAAATGTTTAAGAGGTTGAAAACTGTTGAAAAAGTCGTAAATATATGCAAAATGTTAATGTTGAGAGAGGTTGAAAAAGTCTAAGCAATTTAAAATCGATGAAAAAGTCGAAAAAATAAAGAAATTTCATCACAATATCTTGCACGGTTTACGAGACATGGTGGTATAGAGGTTAAAATTTAGGACCGTGCCACGCGAATCTTTGGAAACTTGAAACCTAGCCTAATCTTAATTTAGTTCAAATGTACACCTAATCACCAAGTTTCATCAAAATCGCTGCATTTTTTTTTCAAAATGGGATTGGGCAAATATACATAGAGTACGGGCGGTAGGTGTGTCTATGAACCGATTACGTCCATTTTCAATAGCAAGATGCCTGCAAGAAGGTCTGACCTGAGTGTGCTAATTTCATTCAATTAGCTTTCTTGGTTTTTCCGTAAACCTGATTTGAACAGACAGACAGACGGACATAGCTAAATCAACTCAGGTGGTGACGCAGATCAAGAATATATCTACATACTTTTTCATACCTACCACCGCCCTCTTCTATGCGTTACAAACAAAATGACAAAGTGAATATACCCTCGGTGTAGGGTATAATAAAGAAAATAAACAACATACGCATGTATTTCCGGTACTTTTCGCAACATAATTGTGACTTTTAGGTAAATATGGTCACTTGGGTGTTACGTAACGTTTAGGGGGGGGGGGGTAGAGGAAAACGTTACGGCGCGTTACATAGGGGGGAGGGGGGGTCAAAAATCTTCGAAAATTGCGTTACGTAATACTTGAACGGCCCCTAATGAGTAAAGTCGGTAAGCTTTAAGTACTTACTTTGTGTAAAGAAATTCTAAAGTTAAATGTCATGTTAGTTGGTTAGAAAAAAGTTGACATTTTAACGCCCTTATTTCGTTTTTTTTTTTTTTTAGCTACGCACCTTTTGTTCTTTCCAAACATTTAGAAATAACCCCTAAAGCCCTTTATAAAGTGATCTGAAAAAAGCTCTGAGAAAAATTCATGCCAAAACAATAGTCTTTTGTTTCAGTGTTTTAACGTGGGAATTGTTTTTTTTTTTTGCATTTTGGTTTTGGATTAGAGCACATATAATATAATGAATAAAAACAGCAATCTAATGAAAATTTCGGAACCATTGAAACAAACAATCGTTTCTATTTGCCTTAAATTGAATCTTTGATATAAAAATAATTGACAAAACGGATATAGCTTATATTTCAAATGGCACTTCGGGATCGTAACTCTTATCCCACAATAAAACGGTTTTCAAATTATATTTGTCTTCGTTAAAAAATACTTTAGAATTTATTATCTGCAGGGTGGTTCATCCATCTAAAATTATTTTTATCTTCGTTAAAAAAAAAATACCTCAGAATTTATAATCTACAGGGTGGCTTATCTAGCGTTTGTAATTTGAGCCACTAGTTTTTTGAGATTGGCAACTCTAATGTCTTTCGCATTATGACAGATAATTAGTTTTTTATCCTCGGTTAAAGAAATAGGTAGATATATTTCGTTTTCGGTTCGGTAATTGGAAAAAAATTAGCATTTTTACTGAAAAATAATCTTTTCTGACGCAGCTCATTTCTACCTCAGTGGTTACGTAAATAAGCACAATTGTCGCATCTGAGGCACAGAAATTAAGACGCAGCGTTACCAAGTGATCGGAATTGACCTGGAATTTCATGGAATTTCATATCAAGGCCAGAGGTCTGGTGGGATTTCAAAACTTTTAATATTAGCCGAACTTGGACGTTTTTTGTGAGCTGGGAATTGAAGTTTTTACCATTTTATAAATTATTTTTTTTATTAATATTGGTGGCCAAAAAAAAAAGACAGATCATTAACTTTTATAAAAAAAAAAATTTATTTTTTACCATTTGAGGGAAAATTATATTTTTTAGGAAGGCCCGGAATTGCTTTGTAAGACTTGGTAACCCTGGTTGTTGTAAAGCCAATGCACCTTCCACGAGTAATTTGGTGTTGTGTCTTAATCGGGAATATCATTTGGGGCATTTTTCTTTGATGTGAATGGTGAGCCTATTTCCGAAGATATGGACTTGGACAACATTTGGATCCAACAGGACGGTGCGCTGCGTCATACAAGCCATGCAACAATCGAAGTTTGAAATCGCGTTATTTGCCGTTTTGGTGATGTGCATAGACAGCCGCGCAGCTGCAATTTAACTACTTTGTACTATCATTTGTGGGGAGGCGTTGAAGTTTATCTTCACGTAAACGCACACGAATCAGCAACGATTAAGACTCTTAAAGACGATATTGGTGCAGTTATCGGTCAAATAGAACTCCTCGGATATGTACTAAAAAATTGAGTTTATCGAAAGGGCTACTGTAAGGCCTGCCGAGAGAGTTATTTGATTGAAGTGTTTTCCATAATTAACCGAAAGTATTGTACTTTCGAATAAGAAAAATACATTAAAAAAAAATTGTTGGTTTTTTATCAATAGCAAAATCAAATTTCCAAATTATAGATGGTCCATCCTATACTCATATACAGTTCGAAAAAGTTATAGTTTTCTGTTATTTGAATTTATTTTCACATTTGTTCGGACTAAAACATTCTTCTCTTTTATTAACAGGTTTGGTTTCAAAATCGCCGCGCTAAGTGGAGAAAACGAGAAAAATTCATGAATCAGGATAAAAATGGTTACTTGTTGCCCGATCAAGGTTTGTATTTGAAAATTATGTTAGTTTACCTTTATTGAACAGATAGTGAAACAGATAAAAATCTCCAGTATATTTAACAATTTTCCATAAACGATTCCGCACTATTTGTGTCTCAAGTCATCAAAGGCACAATTTCGCCACGATCTAACGATAATTTTCAATAGAAAATTAAAATATCTAGCTTGGTTTTCAAGTTATGGATAATTTAAAATTACAAAGTTATATGACAGTATACGTAAAATGAGACCTTTATTTGCCAATAACACAAAATGCTGTCATAGGATATTGTCCTAGACATTGAGACTTTTGTTTAAGATTCCAAAAACTTGCTCTCTGCAAAGAATGAGAGCATTTGATTGAAATCACTTCCCATACAAATAATTCGGGGTCATTTCAATGACATTTTGGTAACATAGAAAATAAAATACTCAAGGGAGAACTTTTTATTGAAAATTTCTTGGTGCACTTGCTCCTGCAATAAAGTTATGCTGCCTTTATTACCATTTGCCGAACAAATGAGGTCTATCTACTTACCACATGAAAGGAGTCACGTTATTTGCACATTATTTTTATATAGAATTTGCATTATACAACCGGAAATGTTGCACCATTTCCGCTAATGAAATTTTAATTAGCCGAGCGTTAATTAATTTTCAATTAACTTTATTTTTCATATGGTTCCAAATGATGTAAAATCTACTATCCCAATCACGTGACCATTTGTTATGCATTAAAATTAATTTAATGTGACACTTGACTGACTCTTTGATAATTAGAATTTTTTTTTAGCTCTTTTGTCCTGCTTAACATAATTAATGGTTTTATTGTAATGTTGATGTTGACGCTTAATTGAAACAAAGTCACGTGACCACAAAAAAGGCAGCAATAAAAACAAAATTAACTTTATTTGTTACCATAATTACAATTAAATTACGATTTCATTTTTAGTGTGTGAAAATTCATTTTTATTTTTTTTTTTTCATTTCTTTTAGGTCTACCTGATTTTCCCCTTGGTATACCATTGCCACCACATATTATGGCCGGTCATCCACCATCGTTACCGGCTGAATTTTGGCCACCACATTTTGCCTTACATCAACACTTCAATCCAGCGCTGATACCGCAGAGTTTAATGCCACATTACAAGTTACCCAATTTTCATACGCTGCTGTCGCAGTATATGGGTCTTAGCAATTTGAATGGTATCTTCGGCGGTTATCCACAGAATCTATCAATGCATGCGGCACAAGTGAGTCCACCTTGCAGTAGCAGTCCACGTGAAAGTCCGCCAATTGTGGTTTCTGGTGGTGTAACGTTAACTTCATCTGCTGCAGCGTCACCGAAAAGTCCAATTAGTGTTAGTGGAAATAGTGCTTCAACGACACCTGTTTCGGTGGTGACAAAAAGTGAGGATTGAGTCTAAGGCTAAGAAAGGCTGTTCTTATGTTTTAATCATAGAATTAATGTTACGGGCGTTGTGTAAATAGTTGAGTTTAACATAAATACGTGATATTTTGCATCATATTTTTGATTGAAAGGATCTTTTTTTCGCATTTATTGTTTGAGAGTGTTTTGCTCTGGTTTCCTAATACCTTCAAGCTAATAATAATGTTTTCGCTTCTGAACTTTATTTTAATTTTTTTAAACATAAATTGTAAATATATATGTAAATTTAATGCCATATGATAATAATTATGTTATAGTTATTTTAAAGAAAATGTAATTTAATGCCAAATATTATAAGCAAAAATTAAATTAAATTAAATTATCTAAGTTATGATCAAAATTAAAAAATAAAACAAAAATTTAAATAAAATATACAAAGCATTTTTTTATTTTGAACTACATAGATATATTAATGGTAAGATATATTTATGAACGAGGAGTTTTTAACCAAATCGAAAGGAGTTAGACCTTGAGGTCTCCGATTCCGATGATTTTTTTTGTCTAATTGAAATTGAAAGTTGAGAAGTCGAACAAATACATATAGGATATATTGGAAAAAGTTACAGGGTTGAAAAAGTCGAAAGAATAAGGAAAATGTTGAAAAAATCGAATAGAAATGAAAAATTAGAAATATGCCACGCCCACTTCTCCAATTCCGCCAACTTTTGGTTCAATAAACTATATTCGTGATCGACATCCTCATATTAAATTTCAGCACAATAGCTTGTATAGTTTGCTATATGTGCCGCAGTTAAATTTAAAATTTAGGGCGGTGACACACCCACTGGTACAATCCAGCCCGGTTTTGATCCAGAAATAGCTTTCCATAAGCAAATCTCTTACACCAAATTTTAGTATGATTGCTCACATGTTTCGATAAATATGCCACTTACCGTATTTTACTTGTATGGGAGGTGCCACGCCCAATGGTGCTATTTCATCCAATTTTGAGTCAGATATACCCTATAGCAACTGAACCACTTACATTAAATTTCATAGCAATTGCTGCAATAGTTCACTTAAAACAGCGCTTACAAATTTATGTTTATATGTGAAGTGCCACGCCCACTGATGCAATCCTGATAAAATTCATTTATTTTTTAAGTTGGAGTTCCGTTCCATCCGAAATACGTGCCAAGGACCGTAAAACATGGTGTTGCAAAAATTAACTTTTGGGTCTGCTTTTCATACCCTCCGACACAGGTCCAATTTATTGGATAAAAGGAAACATGGATGCAAAATTATACGTGGAAATAATGAACTCAACCATACTACCCTACGCTGAATGGAAAATGCTGTTAAAATGGGTTTACCAGCAAGACAACGACCCAAAGCGCATGAGCAAATTGGCGAAAAATTGGTTTTCCTCAAATAGGATTGAGATAATGGAGAGGTCAGCCCAGTTCCCAGACCTCAACCCCATCGAAAACCTTTTGGCCAATGTCAAAGAAGCCGTGGGCAAGGAATGTCCTAAGAATGTCAAAGAATTGTGGCATACTGTAAGGGCAGCATGGAAGGCCATTCCTGTAGAGAAATGCCAGCGTTTGGTGGATTCCATGCAGCGAAGATGTGCATCCGTTCGTTCTAATAAAGGTCATTCCACTAATTGTTAATAGATTTAATATAAATAAGGTTTAGATACTGAATTATACTTTTTTTAGTTTTGTTTTTTTAAGTATTGCTAAGCACTGCTATTATTTTTCACACCTGAATTTTGGAACGTTCCCTAATTTGTCCCTGTTTAAAGTCCGAATAAATCTTAATGTTCAAAAAAATGCTTGTTTAACATTGGTGAAACATAAATGAAGCAAATAAATTTGCAATTTCATTTTTCTTATGAATAATTTTTATTTTTCATAAAGGCAAAGATTATTTCATATGACACTGCTATTTTTTCGCACACAGCTGTATATCTACCTCATTAAATTTGATAACGATTACGTTGTTAGTTCTCTTTATATAACGTTTATAAATATTGTGGGCGGTGCCACGCCCTTGATCGAGTTTTTTCAGTAAAGTAGCTAAGATCGTATTGATGACTGCTTTCAGCGGCATCATCCCCAAAATTTTTATGGAAATCGTTTGGGCCAATTCTGAGATATACGGAATCAAAATTTTTAACAGTTGAAAAGTGCCACGCTCATTTTCTCGAATCCGCCCACTTTTATCTCAATTCAAGATATATTTGAAATGTATCCGTTTACCAAATTTCATCGCAATATCTTGAACGGCTTACAAGATATGATAGTTTAAATGATATAATTTAGGGCTGTGCCACGCCCCTGTACGACCTTTTGCAAACTTGGAACCCAGCCTAATCTTAATTTGATTCAGATGTGCAGCAAATCACCAAGTTTCATCAAAATCGCTGCAACTTTTTTCAAAATTGGCCTGGGTAAATTTGCATAGAGTATGGGCGGTAGGCGTGTCCGTCAACCGATTTCGCCCATTTTCAATAGCAAGATGCTTGCAAGAAGATGTGACCTGTGTGTGAAAGTTTCATTCAATTAGCTTTCTTGGTTTTCCCGTAAACCTGATTTCAACGGACAGACAGACGGACATCGCTAAATCGATTCAGGTGGTGACGCTGATCAAGAATATATGTACTTTTCCATACCTGCCACGCCCCCTTCGAGGTGTTACAAACGGAGAGACAAAGTGAATATACCCTCGGTGTAGGGTATAAAAATATCTGCTTTAAGGTTGGTACTTCGAACTAAAAACTTATTTTGTGCAGAGTCGAGAAGTTAAAGCAAATTCATTGAAAGCGACTATTTTACTAAGATTTCGTAGATTTTCTTTGATAAGGTGCAGAGCTACTCATATTATTTCATATATTTTTCTCCCACTTTTCGGGGATTGTATAGATTGGCGATCATTTTTACTCAAACAATGGTTAAAGGCCCACATAAAATATACCAGAGCACCCCTTTGGGAAGCTTGCTTTTGATCCTATTTCTTTCAATAATTTTCTGTACGGGCACCCAACACAGTCTTATAGTGGACTGGCAATCGTTGACAGTTTGTCAAAGTGGAATTTATACATATATGCGTTTTTCAGTTAAGTCCGACAACAAAGAATTAACCGAGCTTTGAATCATATAACGTATGAATTCTGCTTTGATCACGTTTATTGTCCTTCCACAATAACCTAACAGAAATATTAAGTTAGACAATAATGAAACAATAACTAGCCCTTAATTTTATGCCAAAAAATCTTATTTCTTTGCGTGCCGCCTGACCATGCGAGAAATATGTATGAGAGCTTCCAAGCTTCAGTATATGTAATGAATCTAACAGCTATATCAGTGTCATAAGTTTTGACTTGAAAAACTGTCTATCTTAGAACCATCAATTGTGCCATCTTCGGTCCCAACCTTCTTTAATGAGGAAACTATTTCGCCACAGGTATTTTCAGAGGAAAATTTTGCAGCTGTGCGCTGAGTAGGCAACATCAACTGCTCTTTACCCCAAAGACAAATAAGCTGATACAAGTTCTCGACATCATTATTTCAGACAACTCATTCCAAACGTGAACTATTCAAAAATTCTTGTCGCCGTGTTTGATAGCCTTGTGACTTTTTCCACGCATGCCAATACTATACGAAAACGCCTAAGAGTAATGTCCGTATGCGCCCAACTGAAAGCATTTGCGATAAGAGCAAACAAATGCTGCTTACTACATAATATCATCGACCGCTCAGTGTTAAACTAAGCTGTCTCCATCTAGATTTCATATTTAAGCAGTAAAATCACATGAAATGAAAGCGATCCACTCAAAGGCTACATATGATACAATCCATTCCCAAAGGGGAATATTGCATGGACTATATAGAATTCTACATTTGGATTAATTGAAAGACTACAGTTTTGTTTTTTTTGGGACTGAAATTCACATAAGCCATCGCATGAGTTTTCGTTATTAAAAGCCTTAAAGGATTCAAGGAGCAAATGATCTTCTTGATTTTTTACCGTGAAAATGGTGGAATTTGAAAGCTTTGGTTTCAAGTGCCGTTTTCAGGAAAAAACAACAAGTCTTCTTTGAATACCTTAAGAATAGCGAAACTCAGAATAGCGTGTTTTTCTAGAAAGTTCCAGAAGATGTCAAAAAATATCAAAACATTTTGGTCGCTTAGTTCCATACACATTTTTTTTTTGGTTTTCTTAACTATTGTTGAAACTATAACTTCACAGGTAGAAAAATAGGTATAAAAGGTTAAATATTTAACACAAGTATGTCATTAGGAAGGCCATCCATAGAGTGGCGTAAGGCTACATAAGCCCCTGGGCCAGATATATTTTTAGAGATTGATATATTTTCCTTAGGTGAATTCCCATTTCTTTAAAAAAATACTGTTTTTTTGTGTTTTCATTCTAAGAGCGAATATATATTCTAAAAGTGTGGCTCGAACCCGTTTGAAAAATTGAATACAGCTTTCATAAAAATTGCAATAAGTTGGAAGCCTCTTCATCGTTATAAATAGGTATAATTGAAAGTATAATTTAATAAGCTATGAACATTTTTTATAAAAGGTAAATCAACACCATATTCTTAGAGCCTTCACGTATTTTATGAACTTTTAAAATTGTTTTTAACAGAAAATCAACATGTTTTCAGTTTATTATTACAAAATCATATCAAATGTTTTTCAAAATGGTCATATGTCGCAGTATTAGTACTGCAGTAATTTCTACTTATAACTTTTACAATTTGATCACCTGCCATACCAAAAGTAGATCAAAATCATGAAAATATCCAAAATTAAATTGTGAGCAAAAATTTTTAAAGTCCCAGAGCCAAAAAATTTTCGTCGCAAGACAAAATAAATAGTCTCCTACTAATATTACAAAATATTAGTTTTATTGACTGACGCTGTTGCGCAATGAAATTTGGAAATTTTTTTAGTCACAAGATGAATTCAATTTTATTTGAATTTTTTTTTAGTTTGGAAACATATTAAATTTCAAGATCTCAATTTCATGCAGTGTCAAAGCTTTATCGCTCATCCTTTGAAAAAAAAAAAAACAAAATCATCATTTTCAATTTTGAATTCATTTTGCGATAAGATGACAAAATTAAATTCCGTGTGCAAATAATCAAAGCAGCAGCATAAAATCTCAAAATGACGGCATGCACAGACATCACAGAAAGGACTTAAAGGATTTGGTAATAAAACGTATGCGCTCAATGTGCGAGAGAGAGAGAAGTGATGCATAAATACATGAACGACAGTGTATATTGATATAAATGCATTCAAATGTAATGGCAAAAAATAAATCTTTTCAGATACAAAATAAAAAAGTAAACCTGTGTCGTGTGTCCTCTTTTTAGAGTGTAGATTTTGTTGATATTCTGATAAGTAAGTTGATTTTTGAGAAAATTCAATAAGTTGAAGTATTTTATTTGAAGATTCACAGGTCTTACTCAGAAAATTCAGCAGCCTGAGGGCGCTAGAAAGGCTTCGATGTAAAAGTCGAAAAAATGTTTTCATATTTACAGAATAGAACGGCACAACACAAGCATACGAAATGGAAGGGAAAAGAAGCAGAGAAGAAATTGTTGTACCTATGCTATCAAACCAACAACATATCGTCGACCCTTCTCGAAATGCACTCTGCGGGCAACAAATATATGAACAAAATTCTTTTTATCAAGTGGCCACTTCTGTTTAACATTTTTCACTGAGTGTAAACCAAATTGAGTTTTTGGAGAGTATGGGTTAGCGAGCGTACGGAAATGAAGTTGATGCACCGCAGCGCCATAAGGGGTAAGTCGAAAAATTACAATTTGTATTGTTGTTGTTTTATTAAGTAACAAGTGGATTTTTAATATTTTCGTCTTAACCATTGTGGACTTGTGCCTACTTTTTATATTAATATTTTAAGGAGTCTGAAAGAGCTAAATGTGGTGATTACGTATTTAAAGAAGGAATTATGTATCGATAATTTATAAAAACGATTTTGCTATAGCTATATTATCTGACAAAAGTATAATTTCTGTATTCAGTTGTGCAAGCCACTTTATATACGCTCAGGGAAAAATGACATTGAAAACTTGAAAATTTTATTTTTGACTTCAAGCCGTAAATTATGATGTCGAAATTACATTTTTTTCTTTTATTTTCAACGCAAAAAACTTTAAATACATCTTGAATTCGATAAGTGTACAAAATAATTTTACTTCAATCGTAAAAAAAACTTTAAAATACAATTTGAAATAACTCTTCTTTGTTTAACGTTAAACCCGTTATCAAGTTAAAGCATCACTTTAAATCAATGTGGATTATTTTTAATTTCAAATCACAAATGTATATCTACAATTTAAACATTTTCGGCTTTGACACTAAATCACAATCATTTATTGTTGAATCAAACAAAAAATTAATAATTTTTCTCTGAGTGTACTGATGCGCATATTCAAAGTAGGATTTTAGGCAAAATGAGAAGCAGAATACTTGAGGAAGATACGCTTTCTTCCCGAGAATAAGTGCATTAATCAAGAAACACCCTTTATCCAAGGTGGTTGGCATAATTTGCCTTTACCTAAGGCTTAAGGCATGCTATGTACTTGCAAAACTATATTTATAGAATTTTTTCCTAACATAAACTAGGTCCCGAATAACAGAATGTAAGATTTTGCCAAATATATACATATATTTAAAAAAAAGGCATTTTATTTTTAACCTTGAATATCTTGAAAAAGAAAACAATATCGTACATCTTGAGGGAAACGCTCAATTCTATAGATTTCATCTAAGATTCTATCTAACTAAGCGAGATATTGACAAAATAGATTATTGATCTTGTACGTCTTAAAGATTTTCGCTCTAAGTGTTTCCAGAATGGGCTTTTCTTATTTTGTAGGTATAGAAGATTATTTCTATCGATTTTGTTTTGCGTTTTGAGAACGAATCTATTCTATATTGTAGACAGTCCTGAGCCACCAATATTTTAGCATACTCCAAATACAGTCCTTGGTGAGCACATGTAAATTGCAATGCTTAGATGCCTTTATTGGTGCTGCCGTCATTAGTTGTTATGACGTTGTCCAGCTAAGTAAAATATTCTGCCATGCTGGATTAGCAAATCATGGTATTACTGCTGGCGCTGGTTCAACAGATGAACATATTTTTGTTAAATTAATTTTAAGATTTTACCATGGACCTGAGCTTGGAGAGTATTCTGCTTAAGCGAACTTTTTCAGATGTTCGCTGAAAATTCATTGAGTGACACGATTAGTAAAGTCCAGAGTTCAGCTTAAGATATCGGCCAAACTTAAAAAAATCTTGAAACTATTAATAAGTATCCCGCTACATAGCACTCTACTTTAGGATAATGCAAAATACGATTTGTTTTCCGGATACCTTTTAACATCTTCCCGGATCATGAAAATAGTCTAGATATTTTTTGAGATCGCTCCAGACGAATTTCCAGTTTCAATGCAACATTTGGCGCCCGGGGCAAGGCGTAATTTGGCGCCCCTATCTATAACATTTTTTTGCTTTTTCCCCGGGAAAAAATCACTTTTCACATCCTAAGAACCCTATCAAAATTATATATATTTCGCACCAAGTTACAAAATCTATTGAGTCCCCTGCACATTCCTCCAACTTACAGTCCTCACTTTCAGTTTTCGGTTGGCAGCTTTTGTGAATTTTCCAGCGAGAAGCAATTAAAATTCTCGATATTTTACAAATGTACAGCAACATAATATCGATATATGTATTTTCAATTGAAAAACACGAATGCTAAGTTTTCAAAACATCATTCTAATTGAGAGTGTAATGCATTAATGAGCAACGATTGTAATTCTAGCGTTGTTTGGGGATGAGCAGGCGCATTTTATGCCACATTTCCGTTGATTCGATTCGCTCATTTCCTGTCCTGAGGGCAACAACACTCAAATGTTTAGCTGCTGCTCTCCTTCGTGCTGCTCAATAACGAAATGAAATGAAATGAATAAAATCAAAATCATTTGTTGGATGACACTTGAGAGCATTAAAATCGAATCACAACAAAATGAAGCGAAACAACGCATTTGTACTTCGTATCGAATTGAATGAATGAATTCGAGTGGTCGTTGAGTGGATTTGAAAGCGGCAGCCAGTACTAGTGCACATTGACATTTGTCGTTGTATTGGTAAATAAGTAAATGAGAGCTTTATAAATGAGTGCAGTTTTACAGGGAATTCCTTGAAATGAAATGTAAATTATACACGAAATACAAAATTTACGGCTTCAAGCAAACTTAAGTACACTTTTTACAGGACTTAATTTTAACAGTAGCATAAATTATTATAATTAAAAAAATTCTACTTGTTGTAATTTTTCTCTCTTCCTAAGACTTTTTCAGAAGCAGAAGAAGCCTAGTGTCACACAAATACCAATCCTTTCAACACAAGGACATCATGTTGTGCACTCAAGGATCCATCCTTCAGTAGAACACATAAACATGATTAAAAATCCACAAAAATCAGTTGATATTAATTTTATATTCGCACTGCAGGATAAAAATTTTCGAGTGCAAGCTGACAGGCAGGATAATAAAAATGTAATAATAATCATAAATAAGAAGAAGCAGTTTCGCAACGGAATTAAATTCCACTTTGATTTTTCAGCATCATCATCCTCATCTTCTTCTGAAATTTTTCCTTTTCCTTATAGAAAAAATCAGCATTCAATTGTGGCACATTACAGGATATACTCATTCATACACACACATAAAGACGATGAGTTTAACGACAGGATACAATGTTGCACATTGTGTGCGAAATTCATACTTTCTGAATTTTTCTTTCAGTTATTTTGTAATAATGTCAGGATTAAGTTATTTATTTGAAATTTCTTTTACTTTTTGATTTTCGACAATAATTCGTCACTCGTTATTCGATCGTTAGTTAAAAGAAGAAGCAACGAGAACATCGAGTATGAGTAGTAGGTAAGTAATAGAGTGGAAGGAGCAAAGGAATTACGGTTCAAGTGCCACTTCATCAGATGTGCATCGCACTTTTATTAAATTGCAAAAGTCCTTATTTGAAATGGTGAAGAAAAGGTATGAAGGCACGCAATGAAAGAGAAAGATGATGGGGTATTCTAAGGGAATAGCAACTTTTTGTATTACACTCCGATCTAATGGGATGATATTTTGGGAACAACGAAATAGGACATTTCGTGCAGGAATTCTCGTAGAAGAAGAAATAACATCATTATTTTGAAATTTTAGGTAATTTTATTTTCAGTGGTATGCAAAAAACGAGGATCATACTAGCTCGAATTTAAGATTGGGTAATTTTCTTTCATCAAAGGAAAAGTTTTTAACTTAAACTGAATAGATTTCATTAATTTTTTAATGAAGCTCATACAACTTAATAGTAAGGCATTCTTTGTAAAAGCAGAACATAAATTATGTTTCTTTTGTTTTAAAAATAATATCTTTGCCACTATTTTTTGACTTCTCTTGTAAGACAGTAAAAGATTGGGTTGCTTGTTGTCCAACTTTGCCTCATTATTAAACCGTTATAAATAATGTTTTTGAAATTGAAACTAAGCTTCGAAAAAGAAATCAATCCAAGTTAGTGAAAAGAACTTGTTTTAATCAAGTTGTGACTATTATGTTTAATTTTAATAAAGGGTGTAAGAAAGTTAACGCTAGATTTGAATTTCGCGCCATTTCTCAATGGACGAAAGAAATGAAAAAAGTGGTGCCATATAATTAATAAAAAGTGTAAAGAGATATCGCGACAAAATTTGAAAATTAAAATTTTTGGATATAGCCAAATCGTATCTCCAAGTAAGAACA
The DNA here is from genome assembly GCA_949775025.1 of Tricholauxania praeusta. Classification (NCBI taxonomy): domain Eukaryota; kingdom Metazoa; phylum Arthropoda; class Insecta; order Diptera; family Lauxaniidae; genus Tricholauxania; species Tricholauxania praeusta. The sequence continues at coordinate 33,586,390 of OX459031.1, read as the reverse complement.
AGATCGCTCATCTATGTATAATATATCATATACCTCCCATACAACCGATCGGTCTAAAGGAAGATTGGAAGATGTTTTTGACATTTGGGATATGAAAGTATAAAAAAAAGGATTTTGGGTGTGATGCTATCACACTATCCTTACTACGCGCCTCCAAAGCTTCTTAAGACATAACCAGCGCCATTTTAGCAGAATTTTGTGCGCAGAGGATGGCATACAAAACCATGGATTTTTCAAAACAATTATTTTCGTTGTTTGGAAACGAAGCACTTGAAAAGCCTCAGAATTTATTTTATACCCACCAGTCATAGTTCATTAACTCACGCTAAGTCTACTAATGGTATTTTCATCAATTTCATTTATAAGGCCTGCTAATTTTGGTTTTTGATAAAATCGTCTAGCTGTATGTCAAAAAATGGTTTTTCCTGAACCAAGCTTTAGAATGTCTATTAATAACGACATTTCTTTCTCCAGTGGATAGCACTTCATATGTGAATAGCATTTCAGTTTCGCTGATTCCGCAATTTTGATCCTTCTTACATTAGCTTATAAGAATGCTTTGAGAAACCGCCACCGAGATAAAATGCCAGAATTTCTTCGGGAGTATATTCAATAGGAAGTCTTGGATCAGAGCTCACACATTTATACATCTTTGCAGTCGCTTTTGCACCAGAATATAAATATAAGACTTCACAAGTGTTTCTATTACCAGCTTTGTAAAGGCTTAAACCAGCGTAAGCTCACCGCACAAAGTTTTGGTAACGATTGAAGCCACTTTTTTGATCTGGATTTTCAAAGTACAATCTGCAAACTTCTTTGGGGTTCTCTCAACTGTGCCCAAAGCCTCCTTATTTACAGCGCCCAGCATGAAATCACCATCAAACCACACTTTATTACGTTGTTCAAACAGACTTAAGGTTCTATTGGAACACTTCTACTTTCTAACGAAAGTTCTCGTACATATATGGGTAAATATATGCCGTTGAACTGTAGACAATTCTTTTCTTGCAACAGTATCGTTGTACCAAACTTTATAATGTCTTCATCTGGGTACATACATTATGCTTTAAAATCGGACTAAACGGATATTTTTGAAATATTTTTTGAATTATCTTAGCCTAAGATAATATCAACCGAAGAGCTTTTCTGAATATATTAAATGAAAAAAAAAGGAAAAAGAGAAATGAACCGGCCACAAATTTCATAAAATTTCTAAGGGACAAGTCGTTATGGACAAACTTCTGACCAACTCCGTAAAACCCAAGTTGACAGAGAAACAACTAATCTTATGTTCAGCTTTTCGAAAACCATATACATATGTAGATGGTGAATTGGCAAAGCTCATGCCATGTGTCTCGTGTGTGTTTTTGTTAAAGGAACATGATGCAGAATACCTTCTTCGCAATATAAGTTCAGTATTTATGCCTTACCGCACAAACTCAAACCACACTATTACCTCGTAATGTAATTTCTCAGCGGTAAGCAAGTTGGATTAAAATGTATGAATAACCGTGTAATTAAACAAGTTAAATCTTTTGAAAAAGGTGCTTAACGAATTTGCTTGCTTTCATTTCTATGTAGCTCAGTTTCATTTATTCTTTCATTCATTTTCATTTCATTACATTACATCATAATAATCAGCAATAGCAGCATGAACATTCACAACTTACAAATGAGACCCACCTAAAAAATTATTTAATTCCACCAAAGTCATCAACGTCGATGAGGTAGCAAATTAATGCGACGTTTGTTTCATTTGCACGTTATTCATTATGCAAGTGCTATGAAATTAAAGAGAAAAATATGCAACAAGGACGATTGAGGTTGTGAAGAAATGTTTATTCATATACCAATAAGGATTTTAGTATGCAAGGATATAAGCAAAAATTATTATTTTTAATTTTAGAATGAAAATTTAAAAATTTGTTGAATATATCTAAGCAGCAGTATATAAAATATCTTGAAAATATATTTTCCATCTTTTTTAAAGAATGTAACATATCTTCCCATAGGGGATAGCAACGCCTACAATACAATCAAAAAAAAAATAGGAAAGATGTGTGTAGATGACAATTGCAGAAATTTGTAAAATAAACCGTCTGTATATAAGAAATATCATAAAACATCTACACATTTATTTATATCTTCAATACTATGATTAGTTGACAGACGATATATCTTTGGCTCCTTGCTGCGAACAAACAACAGCACGAACAAAATTGCCAACCTACCGCAAAAATAAATTTGTTACAATTTAAAAATGAAAATAAACAAAGGACCAAAAACATAAAAACGCTTCCGCAGAGGTAGTCGAAAAATAAGTTGAGGTAATATGATACTTTTGAACAAGATACCGCCAAGAAAACAAAAGCATGATGTCAACAGAAATCAAAAGAAACCGCTGTCAACCAATGAAAATAAGAAGATGAGAAACATTCGCTTAGCAACGATCTTACTTAGGCCTTAGCAGCAAAAGCAAATTTCTGGTATTGTTCGGAATATGTCCTTGCTAAAGTGACTTCCTTTTTAAATTCAGTTTCAATTTGATTTCGTTATGATAAAACAGCTGATCAATTTCAACGATCAGTATCTCATTTTTTTTTTTTTGCTTAAGAATATCAAAGAGCATTCTAATCTTTACTTTGTAGGCTGGACTTGTTGTGATTAAAAGAAGAGCAATTTTTGAGTCCTTATGGCTGCATGCTGTTCTTGCAAATGTTTAATTGCAGCAATGGTTTTATGCTAGATTTAATTTTGAAAATTCATTATTTTTTATGTCATAATGTTTTGTAGGGATAACTTAGGCATTGATCAAATGTTTTTCGCATTGTTTATAAGGGCTGTTGGAACCTTCTGTATTGTATGTATGTATATACAAAATGATGTTGTAATGAATTGGACAAGCATGCATTTAAGAGATAAGTTCTTGACAATTTGTCTTGTAAAATGATAACTAATTTGTATGATTTTGTTATATGGAGCATTATATGAACAATATTAAAGAAAATGTTATTAGCGGCGCAAAAAATCCCGTATGATGTTTCAAGTTTGCTTGCATGTGGGATTTTTATTTACAATTATCTTGCCCCTAAACTGAATTTTTGATTTTTTCAAGCCAACAGCTATACAAGTTATAAGGTCTGTAATTTGCTTCAAAGTACCCAAGAACAGTCACCGAAATAGGCCAGCAATGAAAAAACCTACATCATTATATAATGGAAATGTCATCTTGCTATGCTATGCAACTTTTCATAGTCATAAATTTTAAAGTCTAACTGGCAAATTATGTTGTATTTCTTTAATAGGGTCCATATCTAAGACCTCAGAAGCATTACATTTCCACCATCAACGATGTGTATGTACATTATTTGAAAGATCTGATTTGGCACTTTATTTTTTGTTAAAGAACTTAGGTCACAAATTAGGAAAGCAGAGGGCTACAGGGTAAAGTCGTATTGGATTTAAAATTTTTCATTTGAACTGTTTATGACATTAGTCATTTGATAAAAGTTAAAGGACTCTTTCTTAGTCAAACAAGATAAATATTGTTGGTAGAAAAAACAAAAAGTTCCGTTGTCGGAAAAGTGCATCATATCGGAGAAATAAAAACTGCCTAGCTGCCAGATTTTGATATACATATACGAATTGAGTTAGTTGTGTACAAAAAATGACTTCTGAAAATTTTATAACGATATGCTGTTGGTTAGGTACCCCTACACTATTGAAAATTATACAGTTGTTAGAAGGTTTCATAGTTGAGGCACCTTTTTCAAATGTGATTCTTGCTTATAGGCCTATAGCTCATATTAGCTCTAAGTGACATATTTTCAGAAGAGGAAATCGACATATCATTGATTATGTTCTGGGATAAAAGCCCTAAAAAGTTGTAACCAAGGTTGTCAAATTTTAAAGAGCAATTCCCGGCCATCCGGATATTTTTTTCTCATTTTTTCATTCTTTTTAAATCTTTTTCCAAGATAATGCTCTTCAGGGCCGTGCACTGAATTTGCTCGTGGGTGGGGCTCTTTAAATTCCACCAAAAAAGAAAGAAAAGAGCTATACCAAGAAAACTAACAAGAAATGGCCATACATAAAATAGGATGGTCGTGCTCAGATCTATGTCTTTTTCTAAGGAATTTTCGAATATTTTTTTGATTATTGATTCGGTTTGATTTACAGCGTTAGATATAGTTTCACAGTTTCACTTAAGTCTGTAATCGAATGTTCACCAACATAAATTTTCAATGTAAGGCGACTGCAAGCTTGCTAAACACCCAACAGTTTAATACAGTCGACGGTAAAGTCGTAAAGTTAAACGAAGCAGGGGGAGGGTGGTCCTCTAAACTCTCCCCAAGAGCCTTATGCGCCTTACTTAAGCTCTTAAGATTCGATGCGCCGCTTATGCTGTTCACAATTTGCGTCTTTTTTCTTATACAATACATAAATAAATATTATGTGAAACCTTTAATTCTCAGGGAGGGGTACTTCCATTTTCAGAAGTATTATAATTTTTTTTTTAAGCTTATTTTTGTCGAAAATAATGAAAATATTCGGTGCACTCGAATTTTCAACTTCGAAAGTGACTTTTTAAGAATGAAACTTCTGAAATGAAATTCAAAAAATTACCAATCTCAGTTGCAGAAAACGCTTTAAGCGTTCTCAAGGATATAAAACTTTCATTGTCCTGTTCGCCACAAACAAGAGTGTCAGGCATGGTAACCAAGTGACCAAGACTTACCCAGCCAGGCCCTGAATATCACGTCAAAGTTAATGGCCTTGTAGGAAATCAAAAAATGCATGTTGCAAAAAAAATAGCATGATACTACTAAAAATTCCAGAGCATGCAAGTCTGTACATTAGGGTGATTCAAATTTTTTATTTTTTTTTGCTTAAAACAGGTTTAAAAGTTGCAGGCACACTCATAATATTGATATTTACTGGTGGCTTATCGAGCTTTTTTGTTTTCCATACGATTTGTATGGGGAACAATGCTTGACAAGACATTTGTCTCTATATCTCGTGAAAAAAAATGTTACATAAACGGGACCAAGCCTATTGAACAGATCATAAGATTTTCTAAAAAAAAGCTCCTTGCATTTTTTTCGTGAAGCAAGCACTTCGTTAGTTAATTAGCAACATAAATTCATAAAAAACTTAAACTTGACAATGCATTTCGCACACATTTAGCTAAAAAGGCACAACTCAAAATTTTTGAATTTTCAGAAAACGCAAAAAACTGTTTTGAGCTTGGTAACTATTTCTCATAAATAAAGTGTGGATTATTTTGATGAAGGTACTAACAGAATATGGTTGAAAGCCACGTAGCGATCACAACGGCTTGACCTCTCCGACACTAAAAATAGGACACTTTCGCATATTGTAGTCTAATTTCCATTGCAACATGAGGAGAGATATAACTGTTTTTTGACACCAAAGTACAGCAAAAAATTAACTAATCTCGTTTGTGCTGATAAATAAGTATGTGTATGATGAACAGTTTTAACAAGTAAACTCGAAAATGGCAAATTTTGAGTTGTGTCTCTTTAGCTAAATGTGTGCGATTTGTCTCTATATCTCGTGAAAAAAAATGTTACATAAACAGGACCTATTGCCTATTGGAAAGATCATAAAATTTTCTATCAAAACGCTTCTTGCATTTTTTTTGTGACGCAAGCACTTCGTTAGTTAATTAGCAACATAAATTCATAAAAAACTCAATAACACAGCACACGTACTCTTAAGCGAATCAACATGGATTCCTATTTACTCGCCTTATTGTCGACTGCCGAGCTTGAAACTAATTAATTGACGAAGTGCTTGCTTCACAAAAAAAAAAAAATGCAAGGAGCTTTTTTATAGAAAATTTTATGATCTTTCCAGTAAGCTAGGTCCTGTTTATATAACATTTGTTTTTCACGAGATATAGAGACAAATGTCTTGTCAAGCATTTTTCCCCATACAAATCGTATGGAAAACATAAAAGCTCGATGAGCCACCAGTAAATATCAATATTATGAGCTGTAATTTCACCAGAATTTTCCTTTCGTGTGCCTGCAACCTTTGAACCTGTTTAATGAATCACCCTAATGCACATACATACATAGGTGTCGCTTTCGTTAGATATCTACATATGCACTATAAGCAAATTACTAAATTTTTAAAAATTTTGTATTGCGACATATTGCCAGTAAGCATGCGATGTGGAAATAAAGTAATAAAGTTTTGTTAATTTAAGTTGTGTCCCTTTCTTCTTCTAAAGTTTATACCTTACTGATAAACTTTCGAAGTACTTTCAACAATATCCTACAACTAACTCTGCGTAAAAGACGCCTCAAATTAAGCAATCATTTTAATACCAACATTCATTAACTCAAAAAGCCTCAAAGGGATAACACCAAATTGGAATAAATATAATAACAAAAAAATATGTAAATTGTATGCTCTTTTGAAAAATGAAAGCAAAAGAGGAGATTAGGAATGAGTAAATAGAAGAGCTCTCTCTAATAAACTAGAAGGAGGTCAGGCGCCTAAAAGCAAGCAATAAGAAATCAAAAAAAAAACTGCTGTTGCTATCAATAAAAATGTAAAGAAATGAAATTAATTTTTCGCATTATAAAAATGTGTCATCGAAATGAATTCGAAATCAAAAGAATTCAAATGGAAATGACAATAAAATTGAAATCAATTGAATTTCTTTGCTCAAACTTTGCAATTTGCAGCTCGTTTCCGATTTCCTACGGATTTTCTTCATTTTTTTTTTTTTTTCATTGAAAATTGTGAAATTGTGTCATACGCTATCTCACTCTTGCATGTTTCATCTTTCACAAAGTGACAATTGACAATTGCCAGAAAGAGAGCAACGGAAAGAGACAGGCTGTTGTCAAAAAGAGCGCGCAGAATAATTGAAGTGCCGTAGAAAACGATTAGCAGTCACTTATTTTGGTTAAAAGGACCTTTCAGTTGATTAAATCAAGCGAAATAATTGCACAGTGATGGGAAGAGGCAAAAATAAGGAAACATAAGGAATGAAGTCAGCAGAAAAAAAAAATACTAAAAATATAAAAAGCAATATTAAATCAAATAGACAACGTCAAGCCAATAAACTATGTTTGTTCCATTTGTAGAACAGACAAGACAAATTTAGTAAAAATTACTTTCTATTTAACAGAAAACGAGAGCTTAAGTTGACGTTTCACTCGAATCGACAAGATCTTTAAAACAGTAAGAATATCAAAATGAGATATTTAAGTGAAAAAATTTAAATTTCCAGTTTTTTCAAGTTTCTTTTATTTTAATCTAACAAAATAAAAGTACATCAAATAATACCAGTCTTCAGCTATTTTTCTTACAATAGAAAATATTTCGTACAACACAGAACATTCCCAAATATTCGCTATTTGAAAAGCGCGCTGATGCGTAGTTAATGAGCTGTAATTTTCCTTTTCATTTGAAATTCAAGAGCTTAACTTTACTTCACTTCAACAACAATAAGGATAGAGCAATTGTACTTTTTCTTTATTGACAGTTGTTGGTATTATACACAATTTTTTTAAATTAGAAAATAATTCTCTACCCGTAAGGAATAATATTTTATATGTTTTGCCTGAAAATCAATTAGATCAAAAAAAAAAAAAAAATTAAGAAAATATTTAATATTCAATTTTGGGAAGGTGACTTACTTATCTGGAAGAGTTTCAATTTTGTAAAATTTATACTATCCGGCCTGTTCTGTAATCCGAGTAGTTTCAATCACTTTTTATTTCGAAAACTTTTTGATAAAGTTTCAATTTCGAAGAGAAATTGAAGCGTTTATAAAGTAATTACACGACGTTTTACTTTTCACAGTATAATTACATATTTTTTGACTTCAAACAGCTGTCAGTTAATAATGCACACAAGTAAACAATTTTTGTTTGTCAAAAATATATGTTAGCCAAGATGCCCAATTAGGGATTTTATCTTATTTGAAGAAATTTCAATGAGATTTTTTTTTATAGTCTATGAATTTCATAGGGTTTATTGGGTATTCTATTTCCAGTTATGAGATAAATTAGGTGGCATCAATGACAATTTTGTTTTCGAACAATTCTTACTTACATCATGATACAATAACATGTCAAATTACTAACACAAGCAAGATAAGCAGTTAATTTCGAAAAATGTAGAATTGTGGAGTTTTTACTTGTCATCAGAAAAATATTTTTGAAGTTGAACTTTTTTTATTTTAACAATATTTAAGAATACTAATTACTTGGTTAAATAGGAAAAACTCTGAAGCTTGAATGTGTGTAGTTTTATTTCTTAAATTTCATCAACAAAACCGCTTTAAAAAAACAAAACGCAATGAAAATACTTAGCTCATACTTGGAAGTCTTACATACTTTTGAAAACGTTGCAATTACGCTTCCAATCTACTTTCGTACGAAAGTGGAATTGGAAACAGCTCGGTATGAGCGGTAACACTGCCTAAATCTATAAATTTGCATTTAGTATATCTCGAGAGCCATAAAATATATATTGTGTTCTAACACCTTATGACAAAGAGCGTTCATATGTTTCCATAAAACTTCCGTGATTCTCATAGCATCAGAAGAAGGTCTTTCACCCACTTTTCTGATCTGCCCAGTTTTAGTTCGCCGGCAGCTAATAATATCGCTAGCTCAAACACTCTACGTCATTGTAATTGTAAAAGTAGCTTCCTTATGATGTTCGAGAGTCAACAACTTGTTAAAAAGTACTACATCCACTTGTACAATCTCACGAAAACAAAAGTTACCATACACAAATTCTTCTAAATTTCTTTAATAGTTTTTGAGATATGACAAACTCCGCTTCTTTTTTTTTTTTTTTTTTTTTTATTTTTATTTTTTTTTTTTTTTTTGCGATCTTCCACAGTTTTTTACTGAAGTTCAAAAGGGTTATGCCTCATCTTCTTCAAGTGTTTTATACAAATCGAGTTCAGCCTATGGAATCTAAATAATAAATTTGTCTCCGACCTTCTTTCGGAGACCTCTCTTGTGGACTCCAAAACCTATTTTCGATTCTTTCCCCATCGACTGGTGCAATACACTTTTTTTTTTTTGAAAAATAGATCCAAAACACCCCTTTAAGAAAATCGGAGATCTCTGTTATGGCTTCCAAATTATATTTTCGGCCTTTCCTATTGATAAGTGTACTACATTTTTTTCTTGTGGCTTCCAAAATCTATTTTCACCAATTTTCCAACGATTGGTGCATCTTGAAGAAATGTTTTTGGATCTATTTTTGGGCAGAAATTTTTGTGTACCAATCGATAAGAAAAGACCTGAATGAAGTTTGGATACCACAAGGGAGGTCCCTGAACCTGTTAAAGGGATGTTATGGTACCAATCGTTGGGAAAATTCCGAAAATTAATTTTGAAACCCACAAGTGAGATTCCCGACCCTCCTAAAGAGGTGTTATGACTAGTGTTTCACCGAGGCTACGAGGCAGCCTCGTTTTTGACTACGAGAACGAGGCGAGACCGAGGCGAGAACGAGGCGAGATGGAAAAATAAGTTTTCCTCGCTTGACCGAGGCGAGGCGAGATCACACGGCACCTCGCCTCGTACTCGCCTCGGCCTCGCCTCGTCGTAGCCTCGTTTTCGAAACCAAGAGCGAGGCGCGTTTTGACGAAATCTGAACTCGTAAGAATCATATGCAGATTCAAAATATGAATGTAATTTTTATATTAAAATCTATATTTAACTAATATTTTAGTATTTTATTTTGAGTAAACTACTTTGTTTTATTTTTAATCCGCATGTGCTTCTTACAAGTTCAGATTTGGTCCAAGCGTTAATGCACAGAAGTGCTTGGATCGCATCAGCTTCTATGTGACTTCGCCTCGATTGATCAGTTAGGGAAGCATGTAAGGCTATAAGCAAAACTGCATGATTGACAACACTGCATTGAAATTGATTTATTCTAATAGTCTTTCTAAGGGTAATGCTAGTATATAAATAAAGATCAATACATGTATGTTCGTTGCTAATGGACTCCTAAACCGTTCAACCGACCGACGAAAGATTTGACATATATATATGTTTCTTATGATTTGGGATGCTCCGTAATATAGCTTACGATAAATGGCTGATGCCACCCCCACATAAGAGAAAAACAGAATTCATCATATATTATCAACAACTTGATGCAGATTAATAAAACTTGGTATATTTATAAAAGGTAGAGGCATAACTAAGATTCAATTAATAAAATGGGCGGTACCATGCCTTCAATATAAAAAAAAATTAACTTTATCATATCTCAATATCTATTTGACGTAGATAAATAAGATTTGGTACATATTTTGCGTCTCCTTCCCATATAAGAAAAGAATTAAATTCATCATATCTCATCCAATTCACCAAAAATAAAAACAGATATTTTATTCTATTTCTTGAGGCTTGATCAGCCTATCAGCCCTGATACATATATAATTTTTTATTTATTTTAATAAAAACCTCGCTTTTTTACCGAGGTGCCTCGGCCGAGAACGAGGCGAAGCGAGGCGAGGCGAGGCATGTGATGGCAAGATCTCGTCCGAGGCCGAGGCGAGGCGAGACTTAAATTTATAAAACAAGGCGAGACCGAGATCAACTAGAACCTCGCCTCGCCTCGGCCTCGGTGAAACACTAGTTATGACCCAATTTTCGAAAGAAACTTTGCTGTACCAATCGATGGGTATCGATCGAAAATAGATTTAGGTAGCCATAAAGAGATCTCTAATCCTCCTAAAGAGGCGGTTTTGACCAAATTTTTAGAAAGAATTCTTATCGCACCAATCGATAGGAAAAGACCGAAAATAGATTTTTGAGTTCACAAGTGAGTTCCCCGAACCTTTTAAGAGGGTATTTAGTACACATTTTCGAAAAAAAAAATTATTTTTCTAAAAATTGGCTCAAAAACACCTTTGTAGAAGGATCAGGGATCTCTTTATGGCTACATAAATCCAATTTCGATCTTTACCCATCGATTGGTGCACTAAAATTTCTTTTAAAAAATGGGCCAAAACACGTCTTTAGGAGGGTCGGGAACCTCACTTGTGGGTTCCAAAATTCATTTTTGGAAAATTCCTAACGATTTGTTCCATAACACCCCTTTAAAAGGTTCGGTAACCTCCCTTGTGGTAGCCAAACTCCATTCAGGTCTTTTCCTATCGATTGGTGCACAAAAATTTCTATTAAAAAATAGATCCAAAACATCTCTTTAAGAGGGTCGTGTCCTTTGGGGCTTCCAGCTTAAAATAATGAAAATCAAAAATAAAATATTTTTTTGAGTTTTATCTTTGACTTTCATTTTTAAGTCAAGCTAAAGTTTTCTTTGTCGACTATTTTTGGCCGTTCTTTTCAAAGTCAAATATGAAAGTTGTTCTTTTGATTGAAATCAAACCGAACCAAGCCCATCATCCAAGATCATACATTCTCGAATACATGATAATTTTCTTCGAGGCACCATTTAGGGAAGAATTTTCAAAAACATATATTCTATTGCATTATTTTTGGATTATTCTTTGTTTATTTAATAAAACAAAACTAAAAATAAAAGTTAAAAGAAAAACTTTTATTTGTGACTTTTTCAAATAAAATTTAACCATAAAACTCAAAAAGAAAAGACTTATTCTTTTGTATCTTTGTTTAAAATTTAACAAGACCAATATCGATCCGTAATTCGGTTTTTAATTTTTGCTTGGAAAAACATGCGAAAAATTAAAATGAAGTTGGATGCTGTCTATGGGGACCCTTCACCACCTATGACAACCGTGAGATATTGGTTTTACGAGTTTTCAAATGTTTTCGATGAAAAACGGCAATGACGCCTGTCAGACGTTGTCAATGGGGAAATCGCCGAAAAGACCCATGACATGATTCTCGTTGATCGCCGAACGAAAGTGTGTGAAGCAGCTGAGCCCATTGGACCGATGAGTGCCACGATTGTTCACGGTGGACCACAAACGGGAACGAGTAACAATATCAAAGCAGTGTTTGGACCGCTATAAGCGAAATCCGTAGGACTTTTTACATGAAGTTGTCGCCGTTGATGAACCTGGATATATTACTACAAGCCAGAGACCAATAGACAGTCAAAACAATTAATTTTTTTCGGGTGAATGTGCTCCGAAGAAGGCAAAAACAGTTTTATCAGTCGGAAAGGTTATGGCCATGATTTTTCGGTTTCCAAGGGAATAATCCACATGGACTTTCCGCAGAAAGAAAAACATTCACAAGACAGTACTACAGTAAGTTATTGGACAGATTCGATAAGAAATTAAAGGAAAAGTGTATAGAGCTAAAAGAAGACTACGTTGAAAAATAAAAAAAAGTTTTTAAAAATTACGTCTTTATTTATCAATTTGAAAAAGCTATATACCAAAAATCTTTTAATATGATTTCTCCGCGGGCATTATTTTTCGTTCCAATGTAGTTAAATTTTAAGAATAACTTAGTACTTAAATTGCACGTTTCCCAAACTTTTTTTTTTGTTTTAAATGAAATTCCTGTGAATTATTCTTATCACTGTTGTTGATCTGTAGCTAAATTGTTCCTCAAAATCTATGATAAGTTTAGGATTATGATGAGTTTTTCAAATTGTTTTTTAAACAAAAACTCCAAATATAGATAACACTATATTTCCTACTAAGAATTTATTTAATTTTTTTGTATAAATCAAAAGTAATTAGTTCCATAACTAAGGTAAACTACATCAAAATCAGAACAGTGCAAATTTCATATGGGTACACTTGACATATTTTACCCGGCAAGAAAATTCCTACAAATCTTAAACAAACTAATGGAAAGGTACTTCAAACTTTACTGAAATTTTTATCTAAACTGTCAAACTAAACAATTAAATTATTAACACATACGCGATACAGTTTGTGAAAATAAACAGCTGTCGTATAAACACTTTAAAAGTGTGCCGGGGATGAAAACAGTCAGCGAGAGAGGGTTAAACGCTTAAGTTACAAATTACCTGAATTTTTGGTGTCATTCATACCTACTATTTGTTTATTTGTTTAGTAAACAACATAAAACTAACTATACCACCCACTACCACCTGTCAGTCAGTCAGCCAGCCAGTCAGTCACCATATCACTTCGTATATCTGCTACTACATCTGACTATCTAATTTAGAGGATTTCCTTTTATTTCCCTGCACTATTTAATTTTAATTAAATTTCCTTAACTTTGTCGCAATTTGTTTGGAAATTTGTTCGCATGAGATATGCCAATGCTTTCGGGGCATATAAACAAACAGTGAACCTTTGCCATAACTATGCTCATATGGAACTGGGGGCTAACTGGCTTTAACCCCTTAATGTCGGTGCATTCGGCCGTGCATTGCGTGTGCTTGTCATGCAAATTGGAAGTGCTTTGTTTTTATGTTTTTAATTCATTGATTTAATTACAATTTGCTGGCAGGTGTTACCAACTTTAAATTTCATTTGTAGCGCTGTGTAATTGTTATAAATGTTGTTTTTATTGCTGCTGTTGTTTTTTGCCAACTGTCAGCATAGTTTGTTACTATGCCATATTTTTATATTCTACACACAAGGTACATATATTTGTTTAATACTTCCATTTTATATCATGGAAAGAGGTATGGTAGAAATTGAAAATTTATTGAAGATTCGATATTGGACATGCCCACCTATCTGTCAGTTTGTCAAAAATAAGATTGCGTGAAAAAGACATGAAATTATAGATGAAATCTGGTTTGAGAGTTATTTGTTTTGTAATCAGAAATGGGCGAAGTTTGTTCATGGACACTCCTACTGCCCATCTCTGACCTACCTTGAAGTTTTTGCCTTGTATGAGAGGCTATTTCAAGAACTATTTTTGCCAAAGTTGAGTTGAAAATTTAGCTTTAATTAAACACGATATACATAGCAACAGGGCGGGGTATACTATCATACTGAAGAAGTTCTTTAAGTAAATACAATCAAACTTGTCACAATTACGATGTGATTGAATACCTCCCGAACAAACAATAAATTGTAAATGCTGGGTAATTTCAAATAAACTCAAAATTGAACCCTCATGAAAATCAATCGATTATTCTTGTTATTATATCACGAAAAGATATTTTTAATAATTTTTATTTTAAAGTTTGATAATTTTCGAAAAAAAAACATGCAGAGTAAGTCTTCAAAACTTATTTTAAAATAAAACTAATTGAGATCCCAAGTTGAAATCAACGAATTTTAAAATAAAAAAAAATTAAAGATTCTTTCAAGGAAAACAAAGATGACTAACCCCGTTGATCATATTTTGATATGGGCTAGTATTTCAAACTTTTTTTTTTTTTTTGGCTTTTGATTAATCAAAATAATTTATGTAACTGTCAAAAATTTCAGTTTTTGAATAGTAACATCTATGGAATTAAAACTTTCAGAACAAACGTGATGTATTATTTTATTGTTCTATTGTAATGCCGTCATCCAATAACCATAAAATATCATGTGTACAGTTTACAAGTGGTAAAAGTAAAACATTAGGAAAACTAAAATGCGATAGAATTAAACAAAAATGTTTTATTAAAATGATTAAAGTTGACGAAATCTATAATAGTTACAACAATAAATGATATATCAGCTCATCGAGATATAAGCGTGGAAATATTTCCTATTTTTTTAAATTTTTTCAAGCATTGCACCGATTAACTGCCAAAGTCTTGCCATAGCGAGGAGAAAAAAGTCTACTACTCTCTCTCATTGTAATTGTTATTGTTTAACAACTAAGGGTTGTTGTTATTAAAATATCAAAGTACTGGAGATTGCTATTTTGAACTCGAATTAACTAACTTAACAAACAAATAACTCACGTATACTTAACGCGTTCGCAGGCGTAAGCTTATGGTCCGAGAGGTAGCGTTACTCTTTTCATAGTCATTTCCTGCCGTTTAATTCAGAATCGGGGTGGGCTTGGTTATGAGAGGCCGACACAAAAAATTTCGCTCAGTAACTCGGAAAGCAAGCCACAAGTAGAAAAATATGTTAAGACCAATGTTGTAGAGAAGATGAAAACACATCGATTTCATGCCCGAAAAATCTCCATACAACAATATTTGATACATTTTTAACCATCTGAAAGTTTCCAAAAAATACTGTAATTTTGATAAAAAAAATCGTTATTTTGGGCGAAAATGGCGGATTTCCGATATGAACGAGTAATGTTAATTGAAACCTTTCAATAAAAACCGTATTTTTTCGATAATGGAGATGGTCATTGATAATTTTAAACTATGGTAATAGCTTCACCTTTTCCGTCGAGTTTCCTGCCACTCTGGGGAATTCACTCTAACTAATGCCTATCAGTAGACGTTTTGTCATTGTCCGTCGATGAAATTATTCCAAAAACAGTAAACATGCTTTGTTAGATAAAAGCGACAAGGCGTTAATTCTGGAAGTTGATGTCGGGTCTTCTCATAGCTTTCACCTCAACAAGGCATTTTTTTTCGGGTCTATGTTCCTCCAATCATAAGATTTGCGATACTGTAGATTTGAATCAAAACTTCGTCGCTTTCGCTTCTGGTACGGATGCTTTGTCATTTTCACTTTCCACTTTAGCATTGAAATCGCCTATGACCATAAGTCTATTTATACGGGGAGATTACCATTGCTATTAGCTCTCTAAAGCGCTTCTTTCATTGTAATATTAGCAGTCTAGCAGTTGGAGCATCTATAGTATGTGTCAATAAGACTTTAAAAAAGTAGTTTTGAACGAAGCAATTTTTCACAATTGTCATGTTAAGACTTTGGTAATTTTAGTCAAATCAAATTTAAATGCGTTACATAATTGCTGTCGGAAATTCAATTTATATTTTTCAACAATTTTTTTCTCAATTTTGTTATATTTGTTTATAAAGCATAAACAGATTTGTGAAATTTCACATGAATATCGGTTACTGCAATTGACTGTAAGTTTGATTAAAATTCAATTAATTTTATTCTCTTTTAGATTAAATATTCCGGGTTTAAATGCTGATGCACTGGATAATCTCACAACAGGGTTTGGCTGTTGGCTCTTGCAATCAGCGAAAATCTTCATTGAAAGAAACAACAAGAATTTCGCAGTCATTTAAAGTATGTTAAAGTGTCCTATCTAGAGATGCCATAGTGCGCATCGAGCAATACGATTTCAGTAAAAAGATATTTAGCTTAATCAAAGGCTAACTGGGCGACCTACGTCCGAACGAGACAATATAAAGTGCGTAAAGGCATTTGTCGACGAACACCCTTCGACATCGACTAGGCAGCGCGCATCCAAGATAAACACGGATACTTTCCAAAGAAAGTGTAAGATGAAAATTATTGGCCTACGCACTGCCTGAAAAACAAAACCAAAACCTCTTTTTTTTTGGTTTCAATCACGTAAAACATTTTGAGATACTCTATCAATAATTTCCTGAAATTTACTTTTGCACTTTATTGACAAAATATTTCAAAAATCTGACGAGAGTGGGCAATTCGGCTGCCAGATTTAGAATTAGCATATCCAAGACATGAGTAGTGCAGTCTGATTTACTGCGTATCATATTTTTTGTATTTTTGTGTGCGTGTGTTACCAACCAACCGTTTTTTTAAATAAAAAAATATGAAAGGACACAATTTGAGAACTCAATCCTACTCGTATTAGCATTATCGTTTTTTATGGGTTTGCCCGTTTGATTGACAAAAAAATAAATTATTTCTCTTAAATAAACGAATTTTCTCACACAAATAAAAATCGCTGCAAAAATAATCTTATGACAATTTGGTGTAAATTTCATGCTTGACTTATGATGCATTTTGGTGATCATCACATTTGAACGGATACTGGCGGCAAACACACACTAGCGCTAAAAACGACCAATCATTGCGAGGTACTCAAGCGCGAAAATAAATTCGGAAAAAAAGTCCTTCGTTCACTAACACCAACAAACGCGCACAAAATGCTGTTGTTACACCTGAATGAACCAACCCGCGACAACAACAAAACGACGCACATGCAATCATTGTTGATTAAAGATATCTTGCTTTTTATTGTAAAATTTGTTTTTATTTAATTTTTCTTTTATTTTTTTATTACTCCTTATTGTTGTTTTTGTCAAATACATTGTGAGCGCATTTAACACGCGTTTAAGAGGCTGCTTTTGTTCTGCCCATACAGCGCACAAAGGGTCACTTTGATGGAGGGCGTTCATTAGTGTGCGCTGTAGCAGTGGCAGCCTGAAATACATAGGTGTCTACAGCAATAACAAGAGAATAAAATAAAAACAACACTTGAACTGAAGTGCAGTAACAAAAATAAAAACAAAGTACAGAAACAAATCAAAGGATGCGACAGAAATTTAAGCAAAATGATCATTCCATGGATGACGGCTCCGTTTGACCATTTCTCGATGTAAAATTATAGATTATCATTGGATTTCGAAGCTCAAATCTAATGTAAATTGGTAAATCAAATTTTAGAAATAAAGAATTTAGTGAAATTTTTTAAATCAAATTTGGCTGATAATTTTAGCTTCGGGAACAGCAAAAAATCAAAGACGTTCTTTGAATTTTCAGCTAAAAACTTTTGCACAATGATAGCTTCATTGAATGGTATATTGTCGTGGCGCAAAATCCATGGGTTGTCCTTCCACAAAACTGGTCGTTTTCCGTGAACATTCTCAACCAAGCAATTTATTGGGTTTCGAGTTTTTGGCTATTGGCTGGTTTGCATTTTGTACTCTTAAAACCATGTCTTGTCGCCAATTACGAGTACATATTATGCATTTCATGTAGGTGGAGTCCGTAAGAGCTCGAGAAATCATGTCTTCAGCGACATACTTTCGATGCTCTTATTGTCGAGTTACATGAGTAAATTTCAGACAGAATGTTTGAATCGAACTTAAAAGAAATACTCTTGTCCCAACTCCCTAACACTGATGCGCCGGTTATGGAGCACCAAGTTTTTGAATTTGTCGATGATTTCATCAATCTTAGTCTTTGAAGGTTGACCAGAACAAGGTAAGTCAATTACCACCTTTAAATGCCTTATGCCATTCATATGTATGTCTCAGTGTTTGACAAACACGATTTGCCGTAGGTCTTCTGCAACATTTTGAGTGATTCGGCACCAGAAATTTCGTTTGTAACACAAAACTTAAGACATATTCTTTGTTCAACTGATTTTCCCACTGCAATAATCGTAGATCACTTAACAGTATGAGTAACAAAATCAGCCGCGATAGACTTCCACAGGTCAAAGTACGTCTATACCTAATATCCATAAATTTGAGCAGAAACAGAAAAAAAACTTTGGGGGATATCAATACCTTTCCTTTACTATAATGAACTAAGAAATCAATTCATTAAATTGCACATGAAAGGATCAATAGGACAAAGAGTGTATGACCCATTAAACTAAAAACTCTTAAATTAAGACGCATGCAAGTTGAAAGTTTCCAGGATACGAACATGTTGTAACTCGTTTAAACAGTATTTTCAACACTAAAATTTTAAATTGGATCAAAATTGCAAGGATAAATCTTGAATAGTTATACGTTAATAATTTTGGTCTAAGATAAAATGCAGCTTCAAAAAAAAAAGCTTTAAAAAAATGTCTTTTTATTTTTCGAAAAACTCCCGGAGGCCCTTAAATTGTACATGAGATGCTCCAAAAATAAAAATGTGTCACACACACCTTAACTCATAACAACTCAGAGCCTTTAATTATGGAATAACTCACATGTGAAATAATTAAATGAAAACATTTGTGTTCAACGCTCAACCATCCATAAAATGTTGTTTTCCTCTGCTATTTCAATTTAAGTAAAACACTTATTTCACTTTGATTTGAATTATTCTACATACCTATACACATTTTAATAGCCTTTAAGCCCATATTATGTGTTTTGACCACATTTAAGTAGCTGGCATGTGTGTCATATTTGGCACCTTTTGTATAGCTTTGCGGTCTCATTAGAAATTTGAATAACCTTTTAGAAAGTGCTTTATTACACTAATTTGTAGGCTTTTGTTGGTTATTTTTTACAATACTTCAGCACCTTTAGATAATCGGTCCTTAACTTCTTGAAGTGTTGCGGCAAAATTAAAAATTCTTTGAAGTGTATTCAGTTTGTTAGATTGAAGTGCTTTTGTCACTAAGGGATATAACGCTTGAATTCATATTGGTTTTAAAATTTATTGTTTTGTGTAATCCTCCACTAATTGCAAAATCATTTAACGATTTGTTGTTCAAGTTCAAAGATATGTAGTTAGTCATGTAGGCATTTTAGTCAAAATGAATTAAAATATGCAATAAAAATCCAAAATCGTTTTTTAAAATTTTATGGGCTTTTTTGTGAAATCGCGATATATATATACCATGAAAATAAATATTTGAGCTCTTTAAAGCACTTTCGGCTGGTTGAATAGAAATTTATATGAAAATAGAAAATGACTATTTCATAATACTCAATATAAAAATTCAAAAAAACTAAAGCGAAACATTATTTCCTTTCATTCAGATAGAACGGCCTCACTCCCGATTTTCTTGAAATTTCAGTGTTATGGTATACTATACTATGTCGAGCACGGGCTTCGTTAACACACCGGCATTATATATATTACAGGCCGCCGCGAAACCGGTGTTGGACATATTGGAGGATGTAAGCCTTGATTACACGGCCGAAGGCAACCCACTTCCCCTAACATATAAACATTTTTCTAGGCTAATCAGGCTCATCCTAACACGCTTTGAATGAACTAGTTTGGCCTAGGAAAAAAAGTCTATCCTAAAAACTAGATTGTCCAGTAACATATATAAAAAGCTCAATGTTTGTGTTGTTTATGGACTCCTAAATCGTAAAACTGATCACTGAAAGATTTAGTACTTATATTTCTTATGGTTTCGGGAAAGTTCTTAGCATAGTTTGACTTAGAAAAAATGAGCAATACCACGCTCCCAACATAAGAAAATTAATTTCGCTATATCTCATCAATTATATGACACATATGAATGAGACTTGGTACATATGTATATAAAAGATAGTGGAAGAAATAAGTTTCAATAAAAAAATTAAAAAATGGGCAGTAACACTACCTCTTATATGAGAAAAATTAGCACATTATATGTATATCAGCAACTATTGGACGCAGTTGGATTAGGTTTAGTTAATATGATTCTTATAGTTTGTGGAAGGTTCTTAGCATAGTTTGGTTTGGACAAAAATAGGCGATGCTACGTCCTTAATATTATAGTAAATTCGAATTTATCATATCTGCTCAACTATTTGACACAGATGAATGAAACTTGGTACATATATTGAAGATAGAGGCAAAATTACTATTCAATGAAAAAATGTGCAATACCACGCCTTCCATATGAGAAAATAGTGAAATTTAAATTCAAAGTTTGAAATGCCATTACAAATGATTTATTTTAAAGATCAACCAGTTACTTTTTCTTCATTCAAATAACATGTATTTTTTTGGCTTAATCATTGGCGTGGCAATTTTTCGGTCTCCTTATCTATGCTCTAATCGCCAATGACCTCTTCTGTTCAGACTTTCTTGTGCAAGAACTATAAAAAAACTAAATTGACCTTCTGCCACCTACCGATAAGGGCAGAACAACGTCTGTCAGGCCAGCTAGTAGTAAATTAAAGACGGTTTTTATGAGAAAAGTTTTTGCGCTTTTTACTGAAACATGTTATTTTGTTCATGGCAATTATGTGAGAAAAATAATATAACCCAATCTTCGCCATGCATTCTGTGTCTTTTTGAAACACCCGACAATCGACAGGACTAGACTAGAAACCCACTTTGGCATCGGCTGAATATATCATTCATTCAACCGATCTTACTTTATGCAATTGTAAATGGGTTAGGGCTGTAATCAATTGCATTAGACGTTTAAGCAGGTTGAGGTCAATCAATTTCTAACTGTTTCACACAGTGGGTATATTTTTTATGCTATGATTTCTCACGTGGAAAAAGTAACCTTATCTAGCCTTCTGCAACTGCAGAAGGTATGCTCACTGATGCATTGAAAGTCGTTTTTTTTGACTCTTTAAGTCAAACAGAATATTTGACAAGCTTAAAAAGTTCAAGTTCTATCAGTTTCAGTATCATCTACGAGAGATAATAATATTCAAGATGACTGGAAAAGTGTCATCGCAGGCGAAAGAGCTCTAAAGCTCTAATTTGTTTTTCTCAATCTTCAACAATTTTCTAACGATCGATTTTCAGTTTACATGTGATAATTTATTTAAAGAAAAATTATAAAATGAAGCGATTCAAGCTAAAAACCGCGTAGTTAACTTTGCAACATTTCCTTACAAAGAAAAATGTCATTAACTAAAATTTTCCCTAATAGATAATGCAGTCATAATTCTGAATAGTATTAAATTACATTTCAAATGCAACAATTATACCACAGATTTGTCACATACATAAAACCAAAATTGATGCCACGATAAGAAAAATGCCCATTATCCTTAATATTATCCACAATTGTTGCATAAATGCGCGTACAAAAAAGGACGAATTATCTACTAATCCGCAAAACATGAAGCATATAATTTGCATATGAATTATGAGTGAAGTGATAAATGTATGTGTTAGCATGCATGTGTGAAATAGAATCATACCTGTGTGTATGGCGCAATAAAAGGTAGGATATGGCGCAATGCAAGAATAATGAACTATGTGGAAAATTTACACTCATTTGTAAAACGCATTTTCAGGTAAGCAGCATAAATCTTACCTTTATACAATCATCTGCATGCACTTACTGCGAGTATGAATGCAAATGTATGCCTTCTTATATGAGTGAATGCGCATGCATGGAGTAGTTATGGCGCGTATTAAAATGCTAATTACGTGAAAAGTAGTTAAATGGTAAAAGTAGCAAATGAGCAGCAAGATGAAACAAACAAAGAATTAGGCTATGGGGTGCGGCTTAAAGTAGGCATAATTAAATGATTAATTCTATGAATGATTTTGCGTCAGCGTAGTTAGTAATTTTTGTAGGAAATATTTAAATTTTTATAACATAACATAGCAAAAATTTTAGACAAAATGGGAAAAATTCGAAGTGATAAAGTCCCTTTTTTAGTTAAAATCAACTTTGTGGCCATAAATGAACCAATCGAAACAAAACTTTTTGTAAAAACTTTGTTTGTGAATTCTCCATTAATCTGTGTGACCGAACTTTTTTTCGGCCCTTAATTCAAGGGCAAACAAACCTGTTTATTAAAAAGTAATTTTTGTATAAATAATAAATAAAATTTTTATAAAAACTTTATTTCATATAAATTGTGAAACATTTCTTGTCCTATCACGAAAATTTCATTAACTTTTTTCCAATATTTACTGAGAAATCACAATTTAAAAAACACGCATTCACTTTTTAAAAAATCCAAATTATGCAACAAAAAAAAAATTAAGTTTTTTAAGTCTAATATTGATCAATAAAGCTTCGAAGTTATGCAATAAAAAGTTTAAGTTTAATAAGTTGGTTTTTACTGTGCCCACTTGAGAAAACTTTACTCTGAACAAAAAAAAAAAAAATCCTCCTCACAGTTTTTGAGATATTTCGTTTCAAAAAATTTTCTAAAAAGTCAAAAACAAAGTGTGCAGCAATTTAAAAAATGATCGATATATGTATGTAGATAAATACATAAATTTTTTATCGGAGGTAATGTGGGCAGGAGGTACCTCAGGTAAGCGAAAACTCAGATAAAACGGAAGATATTAAATATTCGAAATTTTATTCATTTTTTATGTATTTGAAATGGTAGAATGATATTTAATATTAAAAGTACATAAATAGTTTATATTAGGTCGGATTAAATTGTATGGAGCAATATTTTTTAGTCTTTAGAACTCTATTTTTCTGAAATTTCGTCAAATTTTAAGCTAAAAAGTCCACTACGCTATATGGCTTCAATGAGTTACGAGTTTTTTTTTTTTTTTGAGAGGGCTGGGAATTGCTTATTTTCAACTTAGCCACCCCCAGGTCGAAATATGTTGCTTTACCTTACCACTTCCATCTCATAACTATTAAAGCATAAATTTTTCTCAAAATTCAGAGTCCCATAAATGCTACGGTTCTGGTGTTTCAAAAAGCAGTGAATGGAATAACCTAGATATGAATTTGTAGCAAAGTTGGAATACGATTCACCCTAATAAAATGTATGGAAAATACATAATAATATAATAATGGGTGGCCGTGGTAACAAACTTTTTGTATGGAATTTTTTTTTCAAAATTTACTAATCTACCAATTAATTTCGGAAACTTTTTAAACGCTATCTCAAGTTATTTTGAACTTACAGAATTTTTAACGTGAAAGGTAGGCGTGTCCATTACAAGATTTTGTTTTGTGTTTATACTATATTGTTCCATATAATTTGAAAATTAGACCATTTATTATGTGTCAGGAGTTTATGCCAAAGAAAGTGGAAAAATTTGCTGCGGTGCCCTGCAAGATTTTATGCATGAAAGCTATATGTGTATTCCAACCGAAATTATCATTTTAGCCTGTCATGGTTTCGACTTTTTTTTTAAGCACTTTCTTCAACCATGGTTTTTCTAGAAGTTAAGACTTTCTTGAATTAATATTCAATGTGGAACAATTAAAATTCAAGTACCTATTTTTTTTATGTAACTTTTCATGTTTTTTTTACTTTAAATACAATTCTAACTATGTCTCCCTTTGAATTTTAATCGTTCCTTCTTGAATATTAATTCATGATAGGCGTAATTTTAAGAAAACCCATGTTTGAAAAGTTTGCTTCAAAAAATTAAAAACGTGGCCGGCAAAAATGACAATTTCGGTAGAAATGCACATATGTATATGATATTTATAGACTTCAATGTCAGTTTTTTATTCGTGATACATTTAAAAAATTTTTGCCAAACTGGACCAACCACCATTTGAGTATTGTATAATTTGAATCAATTCAATTGCGATGACAAAAAAAAATCTTAACAATCAAAAGTTATGGAAATAAACCTACGTCTGAACGATTTTTTTTTCACGACATAAAGACTACAAATGGACTTCTCATCAGTTTTTATTGAACGGCTAAAAATTGGGAAAACATTTTTTTAATCCTTTTTCCCCTGCATGTGGCAATGGCGTCATGGCGGAATAAATAAATTGCACTTCACGCAATTTATGTGCAAAAATATGCACACAAACAAAAAGATTGATATGAAAAAATTTTTAAATTCTCGCATAAAAAGGAAACCAAATCGAATAAAAACGAAGATAATCGCACGCTAATTGATTCTAATAGAGACCAAACGACGAGGGCGGCCGTCGTTGACGCGCCTGTTGTCAGAGGGTTAAATTGCATGGCATTGATTGAGTGGTATAAATGCTTATGTGAACGTTTGTGTATGTACATTTGTAGGTGTATGTATGCGCGCGTATGACAGGTACCAATTTAATAGCACAGGGGGTTGAAAATTATGATTTGAATTTTTATTTGATAATAACGATGATTCTTTGATGGATAAATCAAGTGGAAAAAGGAATTAAAATGTTGAAATTGTTGTTTGCGAATCCTAGTCTAAGGACAGAATGGTAAAATAAATCTCAAATTAAAGTCAAAGTTATTTGCACGGACAATTCATGCAAAAATTTTAGGAGTCCTCTTTGAAAATGAGACTTCATCATCTTGGTTATAACCATCATTACCAAAAATATTTGAAAATCCTATTCTATACTACACTTGTGTTCTCGATCCAAAAGTTTGTGAATTTAAAGTTTATTTTATCTGGTAAGCTTTATTCCATAAGCCTCCTACTTCTCACATAGTTTTTGTGTATAAAACTAAAGTACCAGCAGACCGACCATATGTAGTTCGGAATTTTGTTTTGAGATTTAAAAAGTCGAAAAAATATGGAAAATGTTGTAAATAATTTAACAAAGTTGAATATGTCGATAAAATATGCAAAATGTTGAAATGGTTGAAAAACTTAAAAAAAGTAAAAACAAAGTTGAAAGATGTTCAAAAATGTTGAATATCACTGAAAAAGTCGAAAAATTATAGAAAATAATGAATTAAGTTGAAAATATATGGAAAATGTTTAAAAAAGTTGGAAGAGGTGGAATAAGTATATATGAAAAATATTGAAAAAGTCGCAAAATTTTGATATAGTATATTGAAATAGGTTGAAAAAGCCGAAAAAACTTGAAAAAGTCGAAAAAAAATGGAAAATGTTGAAAAAAGTTGAAAGAGGTTAAAAAATGTTGAAACAGTTGAAAAAGTAGATAAGGTTTTGAAAAAATTAAAAGAGGACGAAAAGAATTTGAAAAAGGTTGAAGAGCTCAAATAAAGTTGAAAGAGGTTTAAAGCCTTAAGAAAATTTAAAAATTCGTGGTGAAATATTAAAAAAGAGGTTGAAAAAGTCAAAAAGAAAATATCGAAAAAAGGTGAAAAGTCAAAAAATGGTGAAATGTGTGGAAAAAGTTGAAAAAAAAAACAAATAAATATAGAAAATGTTGAAAAAATCAAAAAAAGTTCGAAATTCGAAAATACATGATATATGTTGAAAAAATTTCGAAGAGAGTAAAAATCAAAAAAGTCGAAAAATGACACGCCCACTCTCTCGATTCCGCCTATTTTTTGCTTAATAAATTATTATGGCGATATGTAACAGCATATTAAATTTTATCGCAATAACTTGTACAATATGGTAGACATACCGTTATAAGTTATAAAATTTAGGGCGGTGACACACCCACTGGTACAATTAAGCCCGATTTTAATCCAAAAATATTTTTTTAATGAACAACATTATTGCACAAAATTTTTCTATGGTTAATGATTTAATTTCAAAGCTTATAGTAACCGACATCTCTACATCAAACTTTATTGGGATTACTCCCATAGTAATGTGAAATTTAACGTATTTTTCTTGCATGGGAGGTACAACGCCTAGATATGCTATACCTATTCTGTAAAGGATCGCCTAGAAAGCTGCAAGCTCAGATTTCGCTGTCACTTAAATTAAACAGTTGGGTTCGTTGAGTATACCCGAGAGTTTCACATTATTCTTAGAACCCAAGAAAATATTTTCCTGGATCCGGATTTCTCTCTAAGTTGACATCACCTTATATAAAAACCACTATACAACTGGGCCATAAGATAAAAAGCGTAGCTGAACTTTGAAGTTATCAATGCATAAAAAAGCAAACTTTTCGTCGCGTATAGCTTGTTTTCTGGAAGGCAAAACTTTTGCTCTGTATTGACACCACTTTTGGGATACCAAATAGTGAATAAAGTCAAGATTACATTTGACTCAACTAACATACCCAATATAAATGTAGTATTTTGTATTTGTTCAGGTGACAGGGTATTGTTAAACATCGCCTTTCTTTCGTCCAATGCACCCTTTATACGGGCATAGCTTTCGACTGAAAAGTCACGCTTTTTTTTTTACTGTGTTCGCACAGCGACAATCATTTAATCACAATCCTGTGGCAGGACATGCCGCGAAATAGTACTCTTGAGAAAAAAAACCGAACTTGTCAGGAATTTATTCTTCAACTTCAAAAGATTTTCATTCAATTTCAATTGTTTTCAGCAACTAATTGAACATATGCAAGAAATCCAACTATTGTTGTATTTCTATTTCTTGTTTTTGGTATTTTTAATTTTTCATGGTGATTGCATTAAAAAAATTTTATTTGTTTAGAAATTATTTATTGTTGTTGTGCGTGTTTATTTACGTATATTCAAAATTTAATGGGCATGGTGTACAAAAGCTTGAGAGTGCATGGAAGTGTTAATAATTTAGTGGGAAAGATATTTAAAATAATTAGATTGCAATATTATTTCTCGATACTTCAAAAGCTGTGCCCTTTTGCAGCATATACAAATCAATTTGTGCGAAATATTTACAACAAGAGCAAAAATTCATAAGCCACAAAAATGTTTAATCTAAAAATTAAAATTTCGGTCTTGCCAAAAATTTTTGGCGCCCTCTTTGATCGTATTTTGCATTTTTCACAATTATCAAAATTGTTTGACAAATTGAGCGAATTAACTTAATACTAGCATCTCATTTACTAAATTTTTTTTTAGTTTGGCTCATCGCCAGTCACTTTAATATTGTCATACAACATCGTCTGCTCCTGTTTGGTGCAGAGCTGTTCTTCTTAGGAATACTCATTCGTTGTGGTAAATTAATTGCGCTAATTAATTGAACATGCAGCAAATGTGATCAGGCGTGCGAATTCTTCGTTGGATTTGCTGTAATAATTCGTATTAATATTTTGGACGGACTGTTTGGGTTCTGAATTGAATTTAAATAATTGCAATTTTCACATGAAGCGATATGTTTTCAAGACTTTGATGTGCGGATATGTTCATTTTTAATAATTTTATTTTTTATTTTAGACAACAACTAAAATGGGAAATTGATTCCTTCCGAAGGTACAATTTACATGGGAATATCTTCAGAGTTTCAGTAGAAAATTGTTATCAAAAGAAAAGTAAATCCAATTGCACGCCTAATTGATGAAAGGGAAGGTAAATTTAAGTCTTACCACATATAATAAAAATTATTTATTCATGTAAATTACGATAAATTAGAAATATTTGTAGGAGCCATGAACCGCTTTTGTCAATATTGCATATATCTTTGCGCATGAGTTTTTAACCGAAATTTCAACGAATGTCAACCAAGCACCGATTTCACCTGATATGGCTGGAGAAAGAGTTGCCACACCGATTACATACCCTAGTAATAAGCGGGAATGTTATCAAAACAAAAATCAAGCTTACGTAGCAGAGATGTCTTTAAAATAACTTGGTATCGTAATTAAAAAGATACAATAAAACCATAATATAGATAGACGTCAAAATGTATACACAGTGGAACCTCTTTAAGTCGAACCCCGATAAGTCGAAAACCTCAAAACTCGAATAAATGTTGTGTTCCCTTCCCATCAAGCCCCAAAACCTCCATTGCTTGAAATCTGACCACTCTATAAGTCGAAATATCAGTAAATTCAGTACATATTTTCCCGCCATAAGTCGAACAATTGAATTTGACCTCTGCATCTCGAACATAGCAATGTTTGATTTTATATTGTACATCATTACTTCTTAGAAATCAATGTTAAGGCCTACTTATACATTAAACCAATTCCACAAAAAAGGAATTTATGACTGACGTTAACACGTGATTTCATTTGAACTTTATCGAAGTTACTTTATTGTTGTCGATTGAAAAGTTATCAGAAATAGTTTGGTCCTACTGCAATACACAATAATGCTTAGACAAAATTCGCTGAAGTTGAAGTCCTCCATAAGTCGAATTTTTTGTTGTCTCCCTTCAAGTTCGACTTACAGAGGTTCTACTGTAATATGCATTTTTAGATCTCATAATAGGCTGATTATAAAGACATTAGACAATAATGTACAGCAGTGATGGGCACATAGTGGCTCTATTTGCTCTCATTGCTCTTACCGTTATTTGACGTACAAGTAAGCGAAAACAAATTAGCGCCGCATTGTGTCTTGACGAATGTAGCAATTGTTTTTGTTTGTAGTGCAATTTGGATTTTGTGCTAATGCCAAATTTGGAAATGAAAGTAAAAAAAAACTTAAAAATTTCGTTTGTTGTTGCTTGATGTTGTTGTTTTCCTCTTTTGTTAGATTTCTATGCCCACCGCTGATATACAGTATAAAGACACACACGAGACTTGCCACCTAGTGTCTTTAAAAGCAATTTCTCGTGTGTCTTACTGTTACTCTACATAATAAAATGCTTATGAAGTCTTGTGCCAGCATGTCTCGTGTATGTCATAATACTATAGGCATAGATGTCACTTATAAGACATGCCGGCTCATGTTTTCATAAGCATTATATTATGAAAAATAAAAAGAGACACACGAGACATACCACCTTATGTCACGTATGTGTCTTTATATGAGAGCACGTTGTTGTCCATTTTTTTGTCTTTTTAAATCGCTTTACCAAAACGAATGTGGGAATGATATGGTTCAACTTTAACGTATAACGTTATGTATATGTCACAGATAGCTTAGTGAATAGCGTGCTGTACTATGGACGTGGGTTCGACACCGGCGTAATATGCGCAATTAAAAATTAAATTTGATAATAAGATAAAATTATATAAAATAAAGGTCTATAATTTGGATATAAAGTCTCTAATACATTTTTAAAGTCTCTAATCAAAACACTTTTTACGTAACTCTTTTTTAAGTCTTTGTTAGTTCTCTTTTAAAGACCTCCGGTCTTTACCGAGTCTGTTCAAAGATAACACAGAAGCATGTCTTTAAATTTCTTAGGCCAAATGGCTTATATTAATCAATTTTCAATAAGTTTGGCACATCCTATATCAAGTTTTTTACCCTAAAATTATACAAATCAGCAGCAGTTTAACAGAAAATCAACAATTTGGTTTGTTTGTGGTCGGGATGGTCCACCCGCCGCCTTCTTACAGGTTTACAATACTTTCTTCTATTAATGTATAGACTGTGCCAAAAAAAATATTTTTTTGAATTTGAAAACGAGACGTCTCCAAACATCTAACCTTGAATTACAAAATTCAAAAAAATTGTGTTGATTTTTAAAAATAAAACTGTTGCTTTGTACTATTCAGCTAAAATTTGTTGAAAATACAGTATTTCAAAAGAAAACATAAGTATATCCCATTCCAAGAGGTGTAAAATTAACAACACATAGAAATAGCTGTTTTTAAACACACCGCATTAAAAGTAAAAGTGCGTGCAAAAGTTTTAAATTTGTATTGAGAGTAGGCTTGCCAGATCCAAATTGTGTTTCACCTGGACATTTAAAAAATAAATCAGAAAAAATCTGGATTTTTCTGGACACTTGAAAAAAAAAAATCTTGGTTTTTCTGGACAATAAATAAAACTAAAGCTTAGTTTCAGAAGAACATATATATTTTATTTAAACAAAATAAATATAACAGAAATATAACAATTCAGCAAAACAACACTTTCTGTGAGCGGTGAATTTGTGTGAATGTCCAGAAAGTTTTAACAGATTCATGAATGGCTCACAGCAATTCTCTGGTACATACATAATATGTACAGTAGGGTGGTTGAAAAAAAAAATTTTTGATTCAAACAGGATTAATAATTACAAGTACATCAAAGAAAAATGCTGGAGCAAGGAGAGTTCATAATATTAATTCAGCGGAACCGCGGTAATCTGCTTACGCTTTGCAGAGCAGTGTCGAACTATCGAATTTGTCGGATTATAGAGTACTGCCTAATACCCCCTATAGTCCGGAATTTTTTTCAAAAGAGTGCATTGTAATCCGACAAATTACAGATCCAATGATGAGATTCTATACTTAATACTCTGAAGTACAAATCATACATTTTATTATAAAATTAACGTTATTAATCCTATAGAATTTATAAAAAATAATAACGCGTACAAATTGTAACCTGTTCAATCATGCATTATCTACATTAGCAAGGATTGTCAAAAAATATGTCTTCAATAATAATAGACATGTCGGATTACGGGGGGTACCGGCTTAGGTTGGGGCCGGATTACCGGGGGTCCGCTGTAACTGAATAACAGAATTTTCCCAACAGCCATAACAATTTTTCGTTTGTATCAACTGCGAATATGTTGCATAGCAACATAAAGTAGCCACAGCTACTTGCAATTTAGCTTTTTAAATGTTATATTTGTATGAGTGGTAGACGAGTCTGAGGATCGGCTTCACCTATTTTCAAGCCTACGGAATGTTTTCCCTTGAAATGCACTCATTTCGGCACTTTTTATCTTGAAGGTCAGTTTTTATAAAACTGTAAGTTTCTGAAAAAAGACCAACAATCGTCAAAATTGCTGGAATATTGTACTTCTATACATATTGGAATAAATATCATTGGATCAGTACTATAAAGGCTACAAACTGAAAAAATAAAATTATTTGTTTATCTTTATGTACTTTAACCCTAGAAAGATAATCTGCGTCAAATTTACGCATGGATATTTAAAATATTGCTCACTCTCCCTATGTAGTGCGAACATGTCGCTGTGCATTAAGCCCAATTTCCATGTGATCTTATCTTATCTTATTTTATCAAATATCAGGGAGGACATCACATGCTATTAAGATAGCAAATGTATGCTATTCACTCTCGCATTCTCCAAGCGCATTAGGTTCTGTTCGCATGCTTTTTCTTTCTTACAAAAATTTGATTTGATATCCCTGATATGGGATAAGATAAGATCACATGGAAATTGGGCTTTAAAGACATCTCAGTCGTTAATTAATAAATTTTAATCTTTAAATTGTTTTATTTATTATTTCACCTTTGTGTAGAAAAATAATGTCGATAGCTTTGCTCAAAGTTTTAAGTATATACCATATACTAAATAAATAGTTATGCGTCAATTTTACGTATGATTATCTTTTACGTATGTCACAGTATGATTATCTTTCTAGGGTAAAGCGACCTATAAAAATAATTTTGTTACCTAATGTTGGGAGACTTTCGAGAGTGATCTAACACTTTCACTCAGCAAGTAAGCTTATACGCCTTACGTGAGAGTCTCCACAGGTCGAAATATACTCCAAGGCTTAAAACTACCATTCCAAGTCCTATGTAACCAAATTTTACTCGATAAATCTCGTTCTCACAACCTATCGTAACCGTTGCACAAAAGATACAAAATGGAATTGATTTTTTGCATTTATGTATAGTTCGAGTAGGGCAGGAAGTCCTGCATGGCACGCAACGTGTTCCCCGTCCAAGTAATGGAATGTCTTTTGAATGAACTGCGCAGGAGTGAGATTAAAAAAATGATTTTTGCTCATATACCAATAATAATGATAAATTTTCAATCCTGAACTTTATTGACAAAAGTGTTGGTTCCAACTGGACTACTTTGAGATCGGTTAAAAAAATATACCTAAACTACACTGATCTAGGGTCCTGACATTTTGGTTTTATGTAAGGGATGCACCTAAATAAGCGATAAGCTATTTTTCACTGAAAAATAACAACCTGATTTCCGTAATCTGATATCTAAGACAAGACCATCGACTACTACCGTTCAAATAAACCTATGTGCAAGACTATTTGGGTATATCGTTCAATACTCAAAAAAATTCGAATTCTCGTATTTTTTGCAGTAAAAGAACAATAGCGAATGTTTTGTAAAAAAATTAAATCTAAAATGTTGTTTTTATTACAATTATAAATTGTTTTAATTAAAATTACATAAGAAATTATTAAATTATTTTACACGTGGCAAAAAACCCCTTAAAATAAAAATTAATTATTTATGTATTAAAAACTAAATAAATAATAAAAATAATTGAATAAATATTTCAAAAGAATAGCAGAAATGTTAACATTGCAAGTGAACAAACTGGAAACGGAACAGA
Source organism: Tricholauxania praeusta (assembly GCA_949775025.1). Taxonomy (NCBI): domain Eukaryota; kingdom Metazoa; phylum Arthropoda; class Insecta; order Diptera; family Lauxaniidae; genus Tricholauxania; species Tricholauxania praeusta. Next base: position 33,553,979 of record OX459031.1, on the reverse strand, counting down.
ACAAATGAAAATGAAATTAAGTTCGTTGTACAACATAAATTTTGATGTGTTTTTTGGTATAATTGGGGGGAAAAAGGGATTACATAAAATGTTCAGTCATGATGAAGTTCTGGAACCAAGGACTATTCGGTTGAAACATTTTTACTTTTTTTTAACAAGTGGGCGGGCATCTCTGAAGGCTATCATCACAACAGCCAGTACCAGTACCAGCTGATGTAAATATAGTTGTTGCAGAAGTAATTGCTTAGAAGCACTTGCGGTGGACAATGCCTGGGCCGGATTCATCATATTCTTCCTTTGAGATCCACATCTGTTGGAAGGTGGAGAGGGAGGCCAAGATGGAGCCACCGATCCATACGGAGTATTTACGTTCTGGTGGGGCAATGATCTTGATCTTAATGGTAGATGGAGCCAAGGCAGTGATTTCCTTTTGCATACGATCAGCAATACCTGGATACATGGTAGTACCACCGGACATAACAATGTTAGCATACAAGTCCTTACGGATATCGACGTCACACTTCATGATGGAGTTGTAGACGGTCTCATGGATACCGCAAGATTCCATTCCCAAGAATGAGGGTTGGAACAATGATTCTGGGCAACGGAAACGTTCATTACCAATGGTGATAACTTGACCGTCGGGAAGTTCATAAGACTTTTCCAATGAGGTGGAGGCAGCAGCAGTGGCCATTTCTTGTTCAAAGTCCAAAGCAACATAGCACAATTTTTCCTTGATGTCACGAACAATTTCACGCTCAGCAGTGGTGGTGAAGCTGTAACCACGTTCAGTCAAGATCTTCATCAAGTAATCGGTCAAATCGCGACCAGCCAAATCCAAACGGAGGATGGCATGTGGCAAAGCATAACCTTCATAGATTGGGACAGTGTGTGAAACACCATCACCAGAATCCAAAACGATACCGGTGGTACGACCGGAAGCGTAAAGGGAGAGGACAGCTTGGATGGCAACATACATAGCTGGGGAGTTGAAGGTTTCAAACATAATTTGGGTCATCTTCTCACGATTAGCCTTTGGGTTCAATGGGGCTTCAGTCAACAAGACTGGATGTTCTTCTGGGGCTACACGCAATTCATTGTAGAAAGTGTGATGCCAGATCTTTTCCATATCATCCCAGTTGGTAATGATACCGTGTTCAATTGGGTACTTGAGGGTCAAGATACCTCTCTTGGATTGGGCTTCATCACCGACATAGGAGTCCTTTTGGCCCATACCGACCATCACACCTTGATGACGTGGACGACCAACGATTGAGGGGAAGACGGCACGGGGCGCATCATCACCGGCGAAACCGGCCTTGCACATGCCGGAGCCTATGGATGGAAAAAAACGGAGAGAGAGAGAGAATAAGTAAAAGTACAGTACGGTAAAAAAAATCAAAAAACCAGTGGGAGAAGCAAAATGAACACAAATACAGCGCATAAGCTATTAAGGTGAAGAACTATTTTTATCACGAAAACATACAATAGTTTTGGAGATTATGAAATCAGCATGCGTAAAGTAATATGAAACTATTTTTGTGGAGGATTTATATGTGTTCTCATTTCGAGTATACATAAAAATTTGTTATTGTTAGATATCGAAATTACGTCATTTCACAAAGTTCTTTTGAGACACAAACTGCGTTGTAATTTAATAAAAATTTGAGCTATATTTATCTGGAAAATTTAATTTTTTTTCCAAATACTTGAATGTATGTCTTTTTTCCAATAGTTTTAAAAAAAAGTTTTCTTGAGTTAAAAATGCTTGGACTTTTTGTACAATTTTATTCGATTTTTGACATTGGAAATTAATTATTGTTTTCCAATGTTGATATCTTATTTTAATACAATAATTTTTTGAATAACTTTTCACGAAGAAAATTTATAATCTTTTTTAAAAGATATCAATAGAATTAAGTGCCATATATCCAATCCAATGCTTTATCCAATCAAAATGTGATGCCTCATGAAAATGATACCCAAGAAACTGTGTACAATATATATATTTTTGTACTATTGATAATATAGTGGCATATTATTACAAATTGGAAAGTGTTTGGGCCGAATTTATTTGAAATCAAATTTGTTTTGAACTTTATTTTTTTTTATTCTTTAAGTTCGTTAGTTTTTTCATTATGATAATCGATATTTTTAAGATAATTTTATGTAAAAAATTTTTGAAAGTTTCTTTTCGAAATCTTTCGGAAAATCTTTAGGTTAAAGAGACCATTTATTGTTTTTGTCTTTATATCCTTGAAAATTGCAGATTGTTTCGTTCCAAAGTTTTTTAAATATCACCAAAGTTAAATTTAATTGAAGAATAAATTCCGAATGTTTCTTAAAAATGTTAATTGTTTTTAATGCCAATAAGTTTTTATTGTATTTTAATATAATATATATAATATTATATATAACTAGAGATATTTTCCAAAACTCTGAATTTCATACAATACTTCATGGAATATTTGAAGAATTTCCAAATAAAGTAAAAGCCATTCCGTAACTAGATATTATCTTTTCACATCGAATTTGCTTTAGAACGAAATCGTTCAACACAAATTTTTAATATACTGCGAAAATTTCTCCAAGAAAACTTTTAAAAATATTTTAAAAACTCTTATAGGTCTCAAGTTTAACTATTAAAATTCCAAAAATTTCAATTGAATTTGAATCAACACTAAATAATTCACATTTGCTTCTCCATTAGGAATTTATTTTTTTTAATTAATTTTGTATTTTTTTTTTAATAATTTTTTTCATTTTATTTCTTAACGCACCATTATCAACCACCAAAGCAGCAACCTCATCGTCACACATTTTGTTTGATTTTAGTTTGTCTTAACGGTACCACGAGTAAAAAATTAATTTCAGATATGTTCTGAACGCCTTGGAACACAAATGACTGACTAAAGTGCCACAGCGTTGGTACACCAATTTTATACGACCCGAATAGCTAAAATCCAAAATTCCAATGTTGCGGCTGTTGGTTTCTACTACTCCTCCATTCCTAAAAATAGACTCCTTCGAGCGTCATCGCTCAACACATTCATTGTGTGTGGGGAAGAAAGAGTTCATCCGGTCTGCATGCAGCCAAAATCATTTGGAAAAATCCACACATTCTGTCGCTATAGCGTTTGGCAAAAGCGAGACACAACGTGATCTTTAGCACGAACGCCGAACCGATCGCTTGTGTATGGTGAGCACACGAAGATTGCGGCGTTCAAAAGTGCCGTATATGGCAAGGCTGTTGGGCGCCATAAACAAATGTCCGTTGGTGTGTTGGGGCGGCAAACTTGTACGGAGGCTAAACAGAGAGCCAAACAACATGGCATAGTTGTTCTGTTTTGTTTAGTGATCTTTTTCCTGCCTGTAAACAATTGCATGGACGGCTGATCATCATCAATTTTCTATGGTTGAATTGTTGATCGGTTCTACTTTCCTCTTTAGTGTTGCTTTTTAGATCGTGGGGGATGTTAGGTTGTTAGGTTTTTTTTTTTTATTTTGTTGGGTAAAATTAATTAGTTTGGCCGCTTTGTGTTATTTGTGTCGATTGTTTTGTCTATTCGGATGGTATGTGGGGGGAATTGGAGCAGGAGAGATCGCCACCCTTTCGTAATTAACATGATTATTGGATGCTATGTTATTGTGTGCAGCAGAAGATATTTTTTTTTTTTCTCTGAACTCCAGCGTTCATTCAGTATTGATTATTGCTTTAGAATTTCTATTTTTGGTCATTGATCGTGTTCATGCAATTATTGTTGTATTTTTTAGAATTTTTCTGAATATATAAATTTAGTTATGTTTAGCTCGTGGTATGTTTTTTTTTATTCATGATTTACAAATGTTTTTCAACTATGGCTAGCTCCTAATTTTTTGACTTTTGATTTGGAAAATTTTGTGAATTGGGGTCTAAAAAACTGAAATTTTACTTTAATGTTGGCACAATTTGTATCTCCCTTTGTTTCACTTCAATTAAATGCTCTGTTGATGTTTTGGAATGTGTAAATTTTTTATTTGATTTTTGTAAGTGGGGCATGTTTGTGTTTTTCACCGCATCCTGCCTTTTTTTATTTATTTTTTTTCACAGAAAAATAAAAAATTTGAAAACTTACAGCAAATTGTAAATTTATGTGATTAATTTAATTTCTTTGACAACAATGTTTAGCAACAGTGCTTTATCAATAATGTTTCTCAATAGCAATAATTAATATTGTTTGGCAACAAAGTTGGGCAAAGCGTTTTATTACAAATGATTTGAAATAATGTTTACATTTGTGGTCGGTCAACATTGTTTGGAAATTATATGCGAAAACACAGTTCAATTACAGTCCCGTCCCTTAAAATGACACTAATCTAAGTATGTACATATGGGACATTCTTTGAATAACTGCACTTTTTTTTTGTATTTTTGGCTTTTCGAACATTTTTTGGAACGAAATATCTCAAAAACTATGGGGAATATTACAAAAAATGTGTGGTAATTTTGCTTAAAAATTTTTTAATTCTACTAATATTAAACAATTTAAAATAAATTTGTATGTGCATAATTTTTTTATTTATAAAAATATTTCTCAAAATATCTTCGATACATCTTTTTTTTTTTTGATTTTTTATGTTATTTTCGCCATAACTTGGAAATATATGAATTTTTTATTGATGGCACTCATTGATGACATGTTTCTCAAAGTATTTTTGGCTTAAGTTTGTTTTGTTTATACTATATGTAATTATTCATATAATCCTATGAATGCATCTGCTTTCAAATCAAACTTTCCGACACAACTTTAGAAAATAATAAAAAAAATTATACAATCAGACTCCATATATCTTGTCACTTATAGAAGCTATAGTTGTAATTTTGATATAAGGTTATATATTGCAAAATATACTTATGTATGCTGTTTAAAACACAACGGGATGTGGGGACGTACGATTAAAAGAACATAAGACGTATGTATCTCCCTAAAATTTTAAAACCAATCGTTCGGATATTTAGATGCTTTCTACTTAATTACGCATTAACGTTTAAACAACGGATTTGGATAACACTTGGTTGATAGACATTTTAATCATTGATCAACACTTAGGCAGTTTTATATCCCAAAAAAATGCATAATTCTTTTGGAAAAACTAAGCCAAGCCATATAGAAAATAAAACACTTAAACTGGAAAATCTTGGCACATATGAAAGCTAAAGCTATGTAGTTTGATACATGGATATATATTGTCTGTATTGCAAAATATGGGCGAGATTTAACAATGGCACATATTTACAACAATGACAATATATCTTGGCACCTATAGCAGCTGCAGTTATGAAATTTGATATATGAATGTGTGTAATCCATATTCAACAACTTGCAAAATGTGGGCGGAATTGAACAACGAGGCAAGGCAACACTCATACAATATAAGGACTTAGATTACTATATTGTGGTTTCTATGGCAGCTATAATTATAAAAATCGAGACAACGGGGCATGGTACCTCAGATACAATAAAAATAATTAAAACACTCTTTGTACTATCTTGGTACTTAGCAGCAATAGTTGCAAAATTCGATGCATGGATGTATATACATTAGGGTGATTCAAACTATCTTTTTTTTAAGGTGCTGTTGCTTAAAAAGTAAGTTTATGATATGAAGAAAAAGTTCACGAAAATTTAGCTCTGTAACTCAATTTTATAAGGTGGCGCCGGAGCCTGTTAGTTTTACATGTAAATTGTATGGAAAAATTATTTTTTACAAAAAAGGTATCTAAATGAATAAGTGATTAGTGTTGAGCTGAAAAGGGTTTTCGACGTAATTTGTTACGCTAAATCTGAATCTGGCCTCAGAATTGACCCATCATGTCGGAATCCTGAAATATTTGAGGTTAATTACCTGAAACATGATGTTTTTTGTCTACTTTCGAGGCCATGTATACAATTCAAAGAGAGTTGATCAGTTTATTTTTAACAAAAGCATCATTTAGTACCATCCTTGCCCTCACATGGATTTAAATAGTTTGCACTAAGTACTTGGAAAAATTTTGGAGAGATTGAACAACGGGGCAAACGCGGTTGAAACTGTGAGAAAACAGCTACGTTCAAATAAAAGCTTCGAGTAGTGTACAAATTTTTCTTGCTACCAAAACATAAATGTGTCATTAGTAAAGCAAGTTATTGGTGTAGTTTTTTGTTGAAAACCCCGAAAATATAAGCCTCAACCATTGAAAACATCTCAAAGTTGTCCATAACTTTCATACATATTAAAATTATGTATCATTGCAACTTAAGATACGTTCTTAGATCTGGGATTCAGATCACTCTCAAACTAAAGAGATTATGTGACAGTGGCGTACCGTGTACATTGGACGCCCGGAGCACAGAGGTAATTTGTTGCCTCTACCAACAGAAAATATTGTGTTTTTTCAACATGGAAAAATTTTACTAAAACAAAGGCAAAAAACTTTTCACATCTCGAAAACGCTATCAAAATGAGATATCTTTCACATTAAATTACAAAATCAGCACCTACACATTGCAATTCACTATCTCCACAACATTTCAAAAATTTCGTAGTTATGCTATAGACAAAATTTTAATTTCATATTACGAGGACCAGTTCTTCACCTCTAAGCGGTTGCGTCTGGCGAAGTAAAAAAATCAGGGCACAAGTTATTTTAGAAGCTGTTTTCATTATTATTAAGCCATTATTTTCTTACTAGGCTTATAATACTGTCGACTAAATGGAATTAGAATTTGTGGGACGCATCTTGTTTCGGAGATATAGACATCGGAAGTTGGAGATATAATCATTATAAGTTAGAAACCTTTTAAGCAATTTTGTATAGTTTTCGAGACATGATAAAAATATCTAACCAATCTAAAAAAAAAGTTTATTTTTTGTAAAATATATATTAATAACATAGATATTTTTTAATGCATTAAAAAATCAATATTTATGTCCTTTCAAATGATGTGAGATTCAGTGTTGATTTTTCTTTCCCAAACCAGTTTTATAAAGAAAACAAATGAACGAGCTCTAGAAATGTTCTTGAAACTTTGGAATTTGATGAAGACCGCCTATTTTTATTAAAATTTTTTTAGTTTTGTTGTTGTTGTTTTTTCGATATAATCGAATCCTCTAACTAACAGGGGCATTTTTTGTTTTTGCCCCCTAAATAAGAATATTTTCGCTAGAATTCCTTTAACCCTTAGCGGCACCACTTAATTATTATTGTTTGAAAAAAATTTATAAAAAAGTGAATTTTCAATTCCAGGCTACAAAACTGTAAATGAGTGTTGAGATGACTTTACCTTATGAAATTTAATTATTATTAGAGATATTTTTCAAAAAAATTGTGCAAGATGAGGCTAAACTTGGGTATTTATTATATAGTTCAAAAAAGGATTTCAAAATTTCCGTGGGGTCGATCACGACCCCATAGTGCCTCTAACGGTTAATAAGCCATAAGGGAAATTCAAGTGATGCGGGACACAAATTATCAAATACCAAAGGTTAATAAGCTTTGTTCTACTGTTGTTAATATAAAATAAAATAAAGAAATGAAATCATTCAAAAAAAAATGTATTAATAAACATAGCGACAGTAAAAAATCATCGTTAGTATCACACAAAGCAAGTGCCACCAAAAATAAATAGTCATTAACAGAATTTATTTAATACATGCTAGTTTTTATAAAAATAACTTTTATTTTATAAAAATATTGCTCTTGCATCACAGCAGAATTTTTTCTTTTTTTTTCGTTTCTCCACAAGCATTTTTAAAAATATATGTTTCTGAAATTATTTAACGATCGTCTATGCGATGACGCCGCGGACTTGTATGGTGCGAAGCAGCATTGGAATGCCGCTACTTCACAATCAGATCAGATATATTTGTTGCTCTTTACCCCCATACAAAATATATTTTTAAGCATGTGGCTGTCTCATTTGTACGTTTCATAAATAAATTTATTATGAATTAGAAAAAATTAATTATTTTTTTTTTTTCAAATTTTTTTTTAGATTTTCGAATCGTGTCTGTATTTCTCATGCGACAAATATTTCGCTCATTCTTTCTTCCTTTTCTATTTAGTTTTGCTTTCTTTTTCTTATGTAGTTTTTTTAGGAAATTCCGCAACAACAACGTCACCCACTAGATTCCCCATAGCCCAGGTTCGAACGATACATACATTCGCTCTTAGCATTTATTTTTATATTCTGAAAAACTTTGCCTACTCTACCCACTCTATGATTTTTCAGTATTATACCTTTTACTCGTATGACTTGCAGACATTTATTAAAGAATCATTTGGATTTTTTGTTTTCTAGTTTTTTCTCCTGTTATTTTTAACATCGTATACAATTCTAGATTTTTTGTATTCGCATATTTTGGCGTTGATTTTGTTTCGCCACTTTTTTCATGAACATTGCAATTTGATTTTTTTTAGTTCATTCTCATTATCATCCTATTTTTTAAGATTTTTTTGTTTTTGAATTTTTCTATTTTTTCATTCAAATAATAAAAGATTTTTCTTTGCCAATTCTAGTATTCATAATCTAAATTTAGCTATAGCCTTTCACAGTTCCAATTCTGATAGTAAACATCTGGTGATCGGGTTTTTTTATAAAAAGAAAAATCATTTAGGGCAAACAATTTTTAGCCTTTTATGGGCAAATGATGCAAAGTTCGTTAAATAAAAACTTAAAAGAAAAACAATTGTACAGTGAAATGACTTATTTAGATCATGATATCAGAGAAAACATATTTATGAATTAATTCATGTTCGTCAGATATATATTAGTAATGCAGAATAGAATAAAATATAAGATATTGGAAGATATTTCTATGTATTTCGAGAGTCTGTAATAAGTAGTTTTATATTTGTGCTCTTACAAAGGTCACATCACTCAAACAAAAAAACATTCATCTATTTATAAGCTATCATTGTTAGCAAAAACCTTGTTTAACTATGAGCAAAGGCAGAGCTCCTAACAATGATATGAGTTCCTTAAAATAAGTTATTTGGTTGTACTCGTATTAATATAAATAAATATTGTTTCTTTGAAACAAAAAAGAGTTTCTTCAATCTAAGAAGGCAAGGTATCATAGCTTTAAGGAAAAATATATTAACCAGAGAGAAGCAGATTTTCTGAAAACAAGGAAATGTGGTGTTTACTTCACTGTTTTTGTCCACTAATCGAAATCTTCATTTCGTGTAAAGATCACATAAATAAATTCAGAGCTATAAAAAAACAGTTTTTAAAAATTATTCCACCATTCTTCTGTGCTTAAACAAAGGAAAATTCAACAAGAAAAGCTCAGTCCAAACTTAAGGAAAAGTTTTAATGAAATGACTTATTGACTTTGTATAAGGATAAAAGGCTCACCCTCTATCCTCGAAATATAACCTCAGTTCTATACAACTATGAAACGAAGTTTACAAACAGCACCTACCTACATAATTAACAAGTGATCCAGGATTATATTCTGATCAGATTTCGACATGACCTGATTTCCATCCACGTCCAACGTTAAATTTGGAATTGGACATGAAACATCTTGAGCAGATCAACAATCATGGTTTAGTAGGATACGTGATAGTTCTAAATCATCTTGAAAATGATCGCTGGAACACGAAATCTGTGAGTAATGGAAATGGCGACAATTAAAACTAGTTGCTAATGACCGCAGGAAGAGTCATTAGTCGAAATTGGTATTACAAGTCCACGAACTTCAGTGCAGTATGTAGTGCGTCAAGACCTATTCCAAACTATTTTGAATTTGACGGTCAGACATCTAATAACAAACATGAAGATAAATTGAGTTTGTCGATTTTTACAGGGTGATAAGTAAAAAAGTTCGAGGATTTCAAAATACTAGGAACTGATAGTTCAAACTTTTATTCCCTTTAGATTCGATACACTCTAATGCGTATAGATGAAGTAATTTCATATTAAAACAAATGTTAATGCTTCTACATCTTAAATTTTTCTCTGTTATAATATCAAAGTTAAGCTACTACAATCATTAGCCTTTTTAGCTATTTTTAGACTATTTAGCTTGAAGCTTTTAGTCTATCATTAATCAATAAAGAGAATAAGCTTGAGTCGACCTCTTGAAAAGCTAATGTTATAAGTTTCAAATTGTAGATAAGAGTTGTCATGCGGTTAAAGAGACCTGTAGCCATATAATTAGTTCTACTAAGAGGTTGATAAAATTATTCTTAAGAGTAATGTATAGCTGAGGACCTGTAATTTAATACATAGTTTTCACATCAATTTTTCAAAAATGGGGCTGAGATATGACTCTATTCAAAATGTAGGAAGTTAGTTTTCTCTAACAAATTTATTAAATAAGAAACTGATTGGTTGACTAAGAATATAGACGCAGTTAGCTAGTACTGTAGCCGGAATACCAGCAGGTCCAGAACTGAAGTCATCATCAACAGATGACATATATTCCTCTATGACTTCAGACGAAAAAGGTATTGAGTTAAGTGAAACTTAAGGGCCAATAAGTAGTAAAAAGTTACATTTCATTTTTGAGGAAGCTAGTACTTACTGGTCTCAAACTGTATCACGGCAGTGTAGCTAAATACATACATATATTTAGTTTAAAAAAATTTTTAAAAATTTATTTTCCTGTGTGAACTAAAATTTGTCAGGCTTAAGTTTTACAATTCCGTTGTGGTGTGAAAATAGACTTGCAAGTATTATAAAATTAAAAAAAAAAAATTTCAACTTAAATAATCTAAGTTAATATATGTTAGTCTGAATTTTATTATAATACTTATTATATATCTATAAAATAAATAAATATAATTGAAGCAAATTATAATAATTTAAATGATTTATGGTATAACCATAAAAATTAATTATCACATCAAAATTAACCCTTATTTTAACATCATCATTCTCAAAACCAGCACCACAATCCCGTATCACATATTACTATCACGCAATTTAGTGACAACCGTCAAAAGCCCAGTAAAGCCCAAAGGCATACGAAGTTCGAAAGTCAACAAAACCAACGCAAGGATAACAAGGGAAACATATTTACTTAGTCGTTTAATATAAAAATATCGCAAATAATTGAAATAAAATTGACAAAATTGCTAAATCAAAACTTAATAAATCCTTACACAGGCACACATGCATGCCCAACTTAAATCAAATAAATACACATGTATATACATACAATTGTGTGTATGTGTAGTTGTAATTTAATATGCTAACGATATCCTTCTTTCTGAAATACTGAAGAGATTGTTTTGACGAGACACGTGCAAACATTTGCTTGACTAAAGCGATTCATTTTGGATACATCATACATTCTTTAGCAGCGAGCCAAACGCTAAAGGACGACATCAAGGAGCACACGTCCTTAAACAAACATTAGAACGAATGACATTTTTCAAGTAAGTCATCATCATCATCTTGGTAGCTTTTTGCACTTTTATCAGTTGTTCATTTTTTGCCTCTTATTCATTGATCTTCTTTTATTGTGCTACTTTGTAATTGCTGGGACATTTTCAGCTTCGTTGACTGCTTGTGTAAACAAAGAATCATTTTGCCTACCCTACTCTGGCAACCCTTGTCTTTGTCAATGATGTCCTTTGAGTCACTGCCCTGCTTTTGTCAAATTAAAAAGAATTTTTATTAAGTTGCGATTTTCGTTCCGACAACTTCATCAAATTTCCCTTTAGTTAATTTGTGGGCAATTTATTGGATGTGCAAAATGGTATTTTGACACCCTCGTTTTTTTGTCTTAGAATTTTTCAACTAATTTGCAGTCAATTAACAGTGGAGCAAATTGCAGACAATTAGAAAGTTTAAAAAATATTAATATAGCCCTGTACTTAAGAACTTAATAAGAACAATTTATAGTCTCATAATTTTAAAATATATCCATGTCATGACCGTGATGAATACGAAAATTAAGCGTGCACTCTTATGCGATTTCGTTGACCTCATTCAAGTCTTAACAAAAATGTTACGAAAACAGGCTTCGTCAAAAGTTTTATGTTCCGATTGAATAGATAATTTTTGCATAGGTATAACTTATATACCATATAGTATGTACCAGGGTGTTTATTTTGAAACTTTTAGAGTTGGATTTTATTTATTTCCTCCTATATTATAGCTTGAGGAATAAAAATTATTGTCTCAACAATTGAGCTTCCTAGCTTAAACCTGTAAAAGGCGCGGACAGAGTTTATGTCCAATTTCGTTGTAACTTAACGAAAAAACCGACTTACTAAAACGAAGGAAAAGTCTGCCTTAGGTGCTAAGATAAAGCATTTTTGGTTTTTTAGTTGTATGAATTTTCTATATAGGACCGAAAAAAGTGGGCGTGGTTTGACAACAGTGGGTGGCGTCCCCCATTCAACTAAAAAACCCAAAACGCTATATCTTGGCTCCAAAGGCAGACTTTTTCTTCGTTTTAGTAAGTCGGTTTTTTCGTTAAATTTCAACGAAATTGGACATAAACTCTGTCCGCGCCTTTTACAGGTTTGAGCTAGGAAGCTTAAACGTTGGGACAATTAGTTTTATTCCTCAAGCTATAATATAGGAAAAAATAAATAAAATCCATCACCAAAAGTTTGAATAAAAAAACACCCTAATGTATACATACCCCTTTATGCAGAGTTTCTTATATGTCAATGCTGGCACCTTTTTTTTAAAAAAAATGGCTTTACGAATTTTGATGACATACGGGAAGGTTGTTTATTATATAATAAAAATTAGAAGCTTTTTTGGGAAGTTTAGCATAACCCAAAGGCTCAAATTTGAAGAAGTGCTATCTTGAAAACTAAGAAATTTTTATTTAGCAGATACAGGAGAGAACAACTGGCTCTATTTGTTATCTTTGTCATGTTTGTTTATAAAGCATTAGCCAATTTGTGAAATTTCACATGAATATTGACTTCTGCAAATACTGTAAATTTGATTAAATAATTATCATTTTTTTTCGTGTCTTAACGAATCCTATTCTATTCAAATTTCAAGACCGTTTTCGAGGACAAACTAATAAAATATTTTATTTGTACAAAAACGCGACGCCTACTTCTGTCATTTGCTGTTTTTGCCGAAATTGCTTTCAACCTACATCCCAAATTTGATAAAAATATCTCTTCTAAATTCAAAAATATTAATCATTCGAACTTCAATTTTTGGGTGGTGCCACGCCCTTAAAACAAGTTTTAAATTTTTTCATATAATTGACTAATATACTATAACTTTACTAAAAGGGTCAGACTACATGTAATCAGCAAAAATAAAATTATCATCCTGAAATGTTGAAGAGTTGGTACTATGTGAATAGGTGTGATGGAATACCCATCATTCTCTAACTGAGAAAATCTTAGTTTTAAGGTTAAGATTTCCGACTTCTTAATTGCCTACAGCTAGAGATTTCAATAATCTAAGGCTGAGAAAAACTTTGTTTTGCATTTCCCTTTCCTTTCTTATAACACTAGTTTACAGCGATTTTGTTTCACGGTTGTCACTACTTTTTTTTTAATGTAAAATGGGCAGCTGATCCAGAAAATCACACTTAAAGGTAGTCTAATGTTTTTGAACAAATTCCAAATTAATATTTAATGATTTGGAGCATGTAATTTCTACCTAATAACGCCAAAAATGATAGTTTTCCGTGAGCTTTCCTGTCACATAGTAATCGATCAAATTGTTGGTTTAAGCTAAAAAAGACTCCTTGTTCTTTAGGGCTTGCGTGGAATGGGGCTTCTGTGAAATACCAAATACCTTCAACAACGTTCATAGCTTCTTAAAGCGAACAGATGAATTGAACCCACTGTTACAATCCTCATAGCCCATTCCACTATAACACACACTTAACGCAAATGCGAAGCCACGACGTGGCAACGCCAAATCGCTCAAATGGAATTAATGAAAATCCCTTGGTAAGCGAATGAACCCAACTCAATGCTGTGATAAAGGGGTGCAACAAATTGCAGGCTTCGCAACACTAAATCCCCCTCATAAGAATATAGTAGAGTTACAAATCTAACAATTAGACCTATTTCATCCGATTTACCCCTTACATGTTTTTCTTGCGTATTCCCATAAGGTTAATTCAAAAGGACAAATCATTTTCTGGTCAATGTTGATGTTTTTGTGTTTTTATTGGATTTTCCTTTTAATATTGTTGTTGCTCCATAACGCAACGTTTTTCTTATGCTCTTTCCACAAGCAATATAGCCAAAGGATATTTGCACATACACAAAGGACGACACCCCCGCATCTCTACTATGATCATCTTTGGTGTGGACGCGTGTGAATTGCATACAAAATTCAATAATAAAATGAAAATTCTATCAGCGACATTAAAATTCTATTCAATTAGCACCACAAGCACAAATGTTCTTTTCATATAAATCCAAATGCATTAGGTGCCTAGGGAACAAAATTCATTGATCTTCTTAAAGGATTTCAGTGAGTGGGAAAATTTGCGTTGTTTGTTAAATTTGATGACACTTTAATTAGCCATTTAGTTAAAGGGGGTTGCTGCTTGACCAATGGGCAGCTGTTTGTTAGTTGTGATTTTATTGCAATTTATAGTTGGAAAAATCTCAGTTCAAGACTTAGGAAATAATAATTAAATTAAATAAGTGCTACAATGGTTGCTTAAGAAAAATAGATGATGTGAAAAGCCTTTTATCGAAAATATACAAAAACTTCTACAGAAAGCCAAATAGTTAACTCCAAACTCCGCACACAAACTTACTTTGGACTAGACTTTAAATTCTTCCATTTGAAAAATATATTTATAAATATTCGGGAAAGAAGGTTCAATCATATATGTATGTACATTAGACATGTTCAAATAAATTGCATGTTCTAGAATACTTCAAGAACACTAGATTTTCGAAAATTAATTAATATTTGAGTATATCCTCGTTTAAAAAAATAAAAAAAAAATATTCCTGGGGTTGCCAGAGCTGCAAAATTTTCATTTTTCGGAATTTGGCCAAAAATATGACGAAAAATTGATTTTTTTCTCATTTGTAATAATTTTTTTAAAAATTTTTTTTTTTGATTTTCCTTATGTACACATAAGGAATGTACCACTATTTTTTAAGCCTATACATAAGGAGAAAAACTGTAGTCTTTCCGCGAGTAGAGCTCTACTCCCGGAGAGATGTGTACATAAGGAAAATCTAAAAAAAAAATATTATAAATAAGAAAAAAAATCAAATTTTCTTAATTTTTTTGGCCAAATTCCGAAAAATGAAAATTTTGCAGCTCTGTTAGCAACCCTAGAAGTATTTTTTTTTAAATTTTTTAAATAAGGATATACTCAAATATGAATAAATTTTTGAAAATCGAGTGTTCTTGAAATATTTTAGAACATGCCATTTATTTGAACATTGAATCCATAGGTATAACCTTGAATTCTCACATGACCATACCAGTGATGGCACTTTGACTTTGCACGAATTAACTGAATTAAGAGTCCGAATGTACTTTTTGGAGGTCAACCGTACATTTTTCTAAATTACTCCGAGTACCTACTCTAAAAAAAAAAAACATGTTTAATTTTTTTATAGAATCAAAGTCAATAGAAGAAAATCTCAAATACAAAGAAATATTTTCAAAAATATTTGACCATTTGACGCCGTAAAAAACTACGCAAAGTGGGATTAATTCAAAAGAAAGTTTTTGGAAATTGATTTATTTGTACTTCGTCATTAATTCCTATTAAATGAAGTCGGTTTTACCACACAAATGTCAAACAAGTGGCTCAGGTTCAGTTCCTCGTCAGTTGAATTTATACTATTTTTCTAATTTTTGGAGTTGTACAAAAAAAGAATATTGTAGTTGCGTACTCTTCAAAACTACTGAAAAAATTCTGTAACGCTAACGGACGATTTTGACAAATGTAACCAAGAAAATTTGTATAGAAATATTAAAGTTTTAAAAATCTGTTCATAGAAGACGCCACACGTAAAACAATAGTTTGTTCGGTTACAGCTCCTAAATTACGGAATCAACTTTCACAATTGAAATGTGGGAGCACTGTAGTCATTCCAGTTAAACCAAAATTGCTTCATAATATTATCGATTTTTCTCTGGATTCCCTTTTTTTATTCAAAATTAAAAATTTAATTTTATCCAAAATTAAAAAATATGGAAAGAAACTAAACTGGCCTTGCATAAGAATTAAATGTCCTTAAATTAAACGGTAACGTGTGCTCCATCTTTTATGTCGGTATGTAAACGCTGAATAACTTTCACATTTACCAACCGATTGATTGCATCAGATATGTTTTGAAAACGTCAATTCAGTACAATTTTTGTCATGGATCGCTTCACACCGAAACAACGCGCTAAAATAGTGACACTTTACATCGAAAACAGTCGTTCCATTGTGTTAACTCAACGTGCATATCGGAAAAAATGTCGCGGCAAAAAGGCACGATTTCAGAGATCACCTGATTTAACCCCCCCGGACTTCTTTTTGTGGGGTTATCTGAAAAGCAAGGCTTACGCCAACCAGCCTCAAACTATTGACGAGCTCAAGGCAAACATTCGTGCTGAAATCGACGCTATAACACCCGAGATGCTCGGAAAAGTAATGGCAAACGCAGAAAAAAGGAGTCATTTTGTAATTGCTAATAAAGGTGGCCACTTAATTGATATTGTTTTCAAAAACTAGTCCAAAAAAATTGTAAAGAGCCAAACTGAATAAAAATACATCACTTATAGAAATCGGTTGTTTTTTCTCAAAGTTATTCAATGTTTACATACCGACATAAAAGATGGAGCACCCTGTATTTTTTTTTCACCACCATTGAATTTGGAAACATTTAATTAAATAGGTTTCTGTGTAGTGTTTTGAAGCTTATTTTTGTATGATACCACGCTCTCAGGTTCAAATCCGCCCACTTTTTGTCTGATGCTAGACCAAAAATTTTTTTGTATTTGTGTGCAATTTGGATCCATTATTCTCTCAGTAAAACTCGCCAACTCTTTTTCAAGAGCTTTTCCAAGCTATCCCTAGTACAGTAATCCCCCGTATAACACGATAATCTTAAAACGCGTTTTCATATTACGCGATTTCACGTCCCTCGTATAACACGTGTTTTTCTCCCTATAACGTGGGGATTTTTCACAGTACATTACACTACATTATTTATAATGATTTGTATAGTTCATAATCAATTTCGCGTACGTTTGTGCATGGTGTCAATTGTGTTCTTTTAAAATTTGTACATAACGCGTTATACGTGGTCATACGAGCGAGTTGTACGAGCATTCTCGTATAACGCGTTTCACTATAACACGGAACTAATCTACCGTGTTATAGGTGGGATTACTGTATTTGCGAAAAACTTTGTTTATCAGATCTAATGAATTCCTCGACAAAGCGATTTAAATGCTTCATAAGCAGTAGGCGTGTTCATATACCGATTTCACACATTTTCAATTCAGAGAGGCTTGTTTGAAGGTGCAGCTTATGTATCGGATGTCATTTATCTTACTTGAATTTTCTGTAATCGTGATTTTCACAGATAGACACACAGATTTAAAAAAAGACCTAATCAGTTTACAACTAAGTCAGGTGCGAATGATGGATACTTATTTAACGCTGTCACAAAACAAACAACTAAAAATTTTAAAAAAATGGTTAATAAAATCTGAAAATTTAATCGAAACGTTTAAAAAAAATTAATGAATTTGATTTTTTTTTTATTGAACAGTGGCTTTGTTGCCAACGAAAACTTGAGCTATTAATCTACCAGGTCAGATCAACGCAATACAAACAAAAATCATATCTAATTCTTTCTGTTGAAAGATCGATCGAACGCGGGCTCTCGTTCACCATATTAGAATTCTATTGCCCGCGTATGATTGATCACATTAGCCTTCCATTATTATAGTTTCGGTATTGATCACGTGGAAGCATGACGCTCAGTAAAAAAACAGCTGTTTTAAAAAAATTAAAACCTAATAAACTATTTCCTAAGGAACACCCAACAACTCTAGAGAACTAAATTTTCTCCATCCACATGCAATCGTGAATTTTAATTTAAATTTGCTGCTTTTTAATTTTGCCTTTATTTTGCCAACGTACTCCAATTTTTTTTTCGAATAAAGTGCATTACTTTTTGAATAAATCTGGCGTATAGAAGACAACTTTTATTGGATACGTTAAGCGCTTTGTTGAAATGCACCGGTTAAGCATAAATAATTTGAATTTATCAATGAACGATTTGCTGCCGTTGTGTTGACTACTTTAATTATGAGAAAATTAGTTCTTGATGTTGTTATTGTAACAACAAAATAACATCTCTGTCAGACTGAAACCTAAATAACGTTCAGTACAAACTTTCTTAAGCACTTCAAAAATTTTAAATCACTTTACTTGGTTTAATTGGTTGAATCCATTTTAACTGCTTAAGGAAATCATTAATAACTTTTGAGTCACCCTGCTTTTAGGTAGAAATTAAAAAACGATAGATCTGATATCGATAAGCCGCACACATTTCATATGTCAAAAAATTGAGAGCGTGACAAAAAAAGGTATACCTGATTTTAAAAGTTCAGCTCGTAGAAATTTCTTCCGTATTGTGAGAATTTTTTTAAGATATTTGATTCTTGAAAATTAAGCATGCATGAAATGATCCTTAGATTAAATAAATAAAAATTTATTTAATTCATTCAAGTGTCTTTGAAATTTCAAATTTATGAATAAGATTAGAAAAATTTTTATCTGCCTTTGGTGCAATCTTTGAGATAGAAACAATCAATACACAACAGCGTACAAGGCATTGCGAATTTGCTACAAACTTTAATTAAATATAGCTGTTTTGCTACACTGTATATCAATACCCAGCGGCAAATAAGCAGAGTACTCTGAAAAAAGTTTCGATGGAAGTAACTTTTTTGTATGGTGCATTTCATCGATGCGATTTATTTTTGTCTATTTCCCGACCTAAGGAACTGGAAATAGCACTCAAATTATTCAAAAGACGAAGTTGATTCAAATCTCAGTCAAATCAAGTTGTGTTATTCGAATCATTTTATACATAAAAATTTTAAAAGAAGTATCTGTTCCAGTATTTCATTTCGTATGTTCTGCATCTTAACAACCGATATAAAGATAAATTTGTTCTCATTACTGTCAAAAAATGTCATTCAAATTTCTTTACAAATATTTTACCAAAGTTTATTACAAAACACAAGGAATTTGAGTTATTTGCATCCTGTGTCATGTAAATTTACTAACAAAACTAAAAGGTAACTATTACAAGCAGTGAAAATGTACTGAAAATGAGCCAAATGTACTAAAATGTGGCGAATGCGAAAATATGACGCATACTTTTAACAACGTACATGTACTGAAAAAGGTACAAATTTACCGAAAATGCCATCACTGGGCATTATGTCTGCTTACTTTGTATATGGAGACGTATGCAACTCATCAAAATATGCGATGATTTCCAAGCGATGATGTAGACAATATGCCTTTATTGTGTAACGAAATTGTTAACGAAGCGAGAGCCATGGCTAAAGCTGTGAACATTACCCTACAAAGAGTGATAGTGTTCATCGGTGTTGTTTATAACATTTTTTTTGATGAGTATGTTACTATCTGAGGTTTATTTCTAGCTCTGCTCATCAATACGTTTGTTTCAAGAGTTTTACCTGTGCTTTTCACAATTAGGCTCCGAAATTATTTTATTTTGAAGAGTTTTTCAGCGGTTGTTGATTGGCATTTATTCTAATGGTAAAATCTGGATTTATTTCAGGTAATAAAACTAAATTTTGTACTTTACTGAGTAACCCAAGAAAAAGGTAAATATTGTAATATGAACTTTAATTTTTCGCCAATCGTACTTTTAAGAACAGAGCATGATGTTAACTTTTGCAATGGTGGTGTGAATCGTAATGCGGAAAAAGTCAACTTTCGATAAAGCTTTAATTACAGTTTAACTCTCAGTAAAGGGTATCAAACTTTGCGGCAAGACTTTCCTCGTGTAAACGTTGACTAATGAGTTCTCTTTTTTAAGATAAAAGCTACATGAAGCCTCAAGAGAGCAACATTCATTATCCTTATTAAGAGCTCTTCATAATGGACCAGTTTAGTAAAAAAAGAATTTCACTCTTAAGTTGGCGTTTACACGAAGAAAGTTTGAGAGACAAATTCTTGTCGATTCTCTTTTGTGATTTTCGTTTTGCGTTTGCGACATATGACAAATTTTTTACCTCGTCCCTTTCGTTTTTCCCGTTTTGCATACAAACAAGGAAACTTTGCGGAAAAAGTTTCCTCGTGTTAACGCTGACTAATTATTTCAGAATCGATTATGAGATTTATGTGGACTCTCGCTGAGGGTGAAAGCTCCGAAAAAAAGGAGTTAAAATTTGCTTGATTATAACGAAAACATTTACTATTGCTACGCACCTCACCGTTTTGCCACGCGTTTTTACTACGGATATTTCTTTATAGTGGCACCACTGTTTCCAGTCTCTATGGTCTCTCATGGCGCTGCATGAAATAAACGTATATTTTCATCAGCTGAGCCACAGCTGATACGGTGACGGAAAAATTACACAAGAAAAAAAAATCCGCAAACGAAAGATGCTAAAATAAAAAACATACTCATATGGAAAAATTATAAATAAATCGTGCATCAACTACGAGAAATTGAAAATAAAACTAAGTACATTAAGAAAAATGAGTACAAATACAGTGTAAATGATGACCTCCAAAATCCTACAACATTAGAGCGCAATACATATTAAGAAGGATAAAAATTGCAATAAAATCTGTCTTGTAATAAAAAAATATAGATGAGCTTAGCAAAAAAAGCAGGAAGTGTATCATGATAATGGATTATGTGGTGTCGGACTTTGTTTTAGGTGGCTTTGCATCTGTAGGAGCAACAATATTCACAAATCCAATTGAGGTAAGTTTTTTAAATTTCTAAAGTTATAGATTTAAAATTATGTAATTTAAACTTGATTTCATTATTCTCACACTCTGTCATAGGTTATCAAAACCCGCATACAGCTACAGGGAGAGTTGGCTGCACGTGGAACGTATGTTGAACCATATAAAGGTGTTCTACAGGCATTCATTGCTGTGGGCAAAAATGAAGGACTGAAAGGGCTACAAAAAGGTCTGGTGCCGGCGTTTTATTTTCAATTTATACTAAACTCTTTTAGGTTTGTACAAAAGAATAGATACTATAAAAAAAACTATGCATAAATTAGAAATCTAGTGGAGAAATCCGGATAAGAGGTCAGCAATTAAAAGCAATTAATACAGTTTTGAAAATTAGAGAAAATGATTGATTTATTACTGTTAAACAAAATCAGGAGTCTTTTTCGCGGTAGGCTTTAAATGACCAAATGTGAATCTTATGAAAAATCCAAGAATTCATTAAATTTTTTATTTAAACCATTTCGTCCACATGAGACACACACATATTTATGTACTATATATCCCCACCTGTATTCGTATTTTTAATTATAAAAAAATCAATACGCGTAAATGATTTTAAAGTGTTTTATGTGGAATTTTAAGAGGAATATTTATTTATGTATATTCTAAAAATAGCTGATTTATGGTCAACAAAATGTTACCCAATTGCTCTGTTTCAGATTTTAAGTAATACGATATAAAAAACTGTTATATAAGTTCCGCCTAAATCGCTTCATTGAAAATGATATGATATGAATTTTATAAATTTATTATGAAAAATTATTTAAATTTCTTGTTCAAAGACAAAGTAAAAAAAGGAAACCTAAAGGTAATTTTTCATGCGACACTTAAAAAATATTGTCATTCGAATGTTTGTAATATGTATGTATGCATCACATTATTTGATTTAGAAAATTTCTCAAAGCCTAAAAAAAACACCTGAGTTATAATTTTCATAATACTGTATTTAACTTTTTGCATTATTATAGGCTAAGCATTTATAACATGGCCATGAACAAAGGTTGGATGCATAAGAAAAATGGTGAAGTTTCCTATGGTCTTGGCTTGTTTTGGGGTGCTGCTGGTGGTTGTGCTGGCTCATTTGCATCTAGTCCATTTTTTTTGGTAAGTAACATATTACAATATAATGTATGAAATTTTAAAGAATTTGTGAACCTATTTCTGCATTAGTATACTAACCAATAATACGAGAACTGTTATTTATGAATTCTATATGATTTTTAGTTATAAACAATATCTCCAAATGTGGTGTTGGTTAGTAAAGTTGTACTGAATAGGGATTGCAAACAAAGAGATATAAATGATTAATTAGTTAGCAAACATAGGTTTAAAAATGTACATACATAATTGCTAGCAATTAAATGAAAATAAAAATGTTTCTTAGATAACAAAATATTTTAAATTGCAAACAATAAACTCAACTACTAAATCTTATCTTTTCCGCAAACTGTAGTTAACAACACGTGCGTCAAATTTCTTAATGACAAAAAATTACATTTCATTTGCATAGTCATTAAACTCTGCGCCTAGAGACTAAAGGGATTAAAATAAACAAGAATTTGTTGCTAAGTCTTAAATCAAAAAAATTCTTTTTCTAATGCCATTATCGTTATGAGCAATTTAAAAATATTGATCATATAATGCATTAACCAAAAATAATACTATTCAAAATACATAATAGATTATGCACTAATTATTACCAAAAAAATAGATAATTCAAAAAACGTGCATTTTTCGGAGAAGAAAAAAATCAATTCAAGAAATGTTTTTGAATATGAAGATGACAAAATTTGGAAAAAAATTGATTGAGTTTTTAT
Source organism: Tricholauxania praeusta (assembly GCA_949775025.1). Lineage (NCBI taxonomy): Eukaryota > Metazoa > Arthropoda > Insecta > Diptera > Lauxaniidae > Tricholauxania > Tricholauxania praeusta. The sequence goes on along the minus strand of OX459031.1, from coordinate 33,531,198 downwards.
TTATATAGCGATAGTATACACTTTAAGGGCTGTATTTAAATTTCGTAAGACGATTTGGATAAATCATTACCGTATCATATAATGGGTATATTTTACCATTACGTGGGTGAAAAATAGATGTTTTAAAATGATGTAAAAACGTGTTACGTAATTTTGTACAGTCACTCATTGCAATATTCAAGCATACAAAATAAAATCTATATTCAAAATGTTGTCAGATAACATTACAAATTACTGATAATAAAGTCTAGTCTCGCATGGCGATGTCGTCTTTATTTACTTAATTATAAAAATAAAAATTATAGACATATCAGATAATAGCAAATGAATCACACACAAGATTGGGTCTACTGAAATTATTATCCATTACAATGGTATGAAAAAAAAATATTGTTATAAGCATTTACATTATTAAATCTTACATTAACACTGTGGGTTCTAGCGTAATGGTGCAACGTATTATCCTAAATTTATAAAAAGGGTAAAAAATAAGGTTTAATTTAGTTATTTTATGAGTCATGAAATTTCAAGAGATTACTTTCATTGTAAAAATTATTTCTGGAACATTTCCGCTCGCTCTAATTGTTGTCAAAATGTGATAAAAAGAGTTTTGGTCAAAATTTCAGCTTTTATCACATTTTTTTGCTAAACTATCAGTTTTTAGTAAAAATCTCACTGAGTAAAAAGCTCTTAAAATTGATAAAAACATTCAGAACAATATTTTTTCTAACAATCTTCTATGACGTCATATATTTTCTTCCTTAAACGCAAAAAAAAAAATTATAGAAAAAAGAATCTGGAGTCAAAAAAGAGCTTACGCTACCGTACTAATCGCATAACATTTCTTTTTCAATGAGCTTACAGGTTGTTCAATTGGAGTACATATTTTAATGAAAGAAGATGAAAGCAAATCAAAATTGTCATATTAGTCCATTTTAACACTGCTACCAACAACCTTACGTGCTAATCGTTTTATATAACATTTCAATTTCATTTCACAACTCCGCCCCATTATTTTTGAGCCTCGCCGATTGAGGAAGATTAGCAACCATGCAATTTGTTAAAAATGTTCGGTACGATAACTATGAGGAAAAGTTGCTATTCCTGCTTGTCCAGCTAATCAAGCTATTGTCCTAACATGCCTACCGGCCCAACTGGGAATATGTTCAAATCGTCAATATTGGTTTCTCATTTGCATACTAAATTATAAATCGTAATCGTATTTTTTCGCATTCTCATGAAAAAGTCTCACACAGTTTGCCCTAAATGTAACTAAATTCGATGTGGCAGCGTGTTTATTGAAACTATCTACATAATATCAAAATAAATAATAAAATGACTCACCGAGAGAAGCTTCCAAGTCATATGTTTGAAATGTCCCATAAACAGCTGATTTCCTGGTGGGGTTTTAATCACATAAGATTTTCGCAAATTTTCACTAATACACAAAACAAATAAAATGAATTCACTTCCCAATGTGCACAAAAACGGATGCGGATCTGTTTCGAACCCGTTACGCATCCGTCAGTGCGGATTCCGTTTTTTTATGCTTCGACGGGTCCGTTTCGATCTTGGAACGGACCTCATATGCGGATCCGTTTCGAATTCGTTTTTTGTAAATAAGTAATTACTGCAAGATGAATAAAATTAAAAACAAAACTAAGCTTCATATAAAAAACTGCAATTCAATGCACTGTTCGCACAAACAACTTTCAACCACACATACTGGCTCTGCCGACGTTGACGCAGCCTCTATGTAACTTCAAAAAAACTCAACACTTGTGCAATTTATTTGCACTAAATCACAACAGCAACAAAACAATTGAGACTTCCCTTCACTTTTCAACATAATATTTTATACAATTTAGGTGGATAATTTTTTCACTTGCACTTGTAAATTTAACAGCAAGTTGTCATTATTTACAAAAATGCACGTACAATTGCGAAAATAATTATAATTTGAAACAAAACAAAAACCGCAAAAACACGCGTTTACCGTTAACTTGCGGATGTTAGTGATGAGAAAGGGTACAGCAATCGTTTTACTGCAAATCAAATTTCCGTTATAAATGTTCTAGAGATGTGCAAGATGAGATTGATTTGTGCAAGATGAGATTGATTGATATTGTGAAATTTCGATTTTTTAAAAAGGTGCTACCACTTAATTGCAGATAAATGATTTGCTAACCAATCGTCTAAATAATTTATACATATGTAAAGCTGCGGTAAAAAGACTAGCACCGCGGTGTCATTTATGAATTGAAAGAAAATATTTCGAACAAATGACGTTTTTTTTCTTATATTTTAAAGTATAGTTACTTGATAAGTACACAAGATAAGCACATGACATTTCTTTTCAAAATAATAACGGTACTTTCTAGGTTTGCTATTATATTGAGTAATTTGTAATTTCGAGCGGTCAAAATAATAGCAGTGCTCAACTCATTTTCTTCTCAAGACTAGGTATTTACTTTTATTAAAAAAATTTGATCGTAACAAGTAAGATCCATTATTTTTGTATAATACTCCAATGATTTTTTTGAGTTTTTGCATTTTAGTGGGTCGTGGAAAGCATTTTAAGGCATAACAAAGTAAAATTATTAAGAATTCCATTTCGCAAGGTGAGACTTTTGAGGAAATTTAAAATTTTATCGAATATTCAATGAAAATGGCTTAGAATAGGTTAAAATACACACATCAACGAAAAACACGAGAATGAAAGCCTTCCATGTCCCCCCGGGACGTGAATTGTCCAATACGGCTTTCGATATATAATCCGTTTTTGCCTGGCAGTGCTTCATTATTTCAAGGATTTTTATCAGCTAAGAGGAGGTTAAGAATTGTTGTGTTTGGTCCAAATATATAGCTTGCGTTGCAGTACTGAATTGCATTGTGTTTCTTTTTCAATGGACGTTCTTCAAATAAAGTATTTAAGTAAAAGAAACAGGAACATTTTCTTTCTTTAAATAGTGTTAGAAAAAACGACCAGATTTAAAGCCAACCATTGTTTTTCTTAATACAATTTTGCTTGAAACAACAATTTTTAATATGTCATTACATAGTTTTTTTATCATTTCCTATGAACAATTTTACTTACAAAATTTGTAAATACACATGTACTTACATATATCTCTTCTCCTACATTTTCAGATTAAAACCCAACTACAATCTCAGGCAGCTACGCAAATTGCTGTTGGATATCAGCATGAGCACACCAGCATGTCAAGTGCCCTGCGACAAATTTATAGCAAAAGTGGTATTATTGGACTTTGGCGAGGAGCTGCTGCTGCTTTGCCACGCTCTGCCATTGGTTCAGGTGCACAAATTGCCACCTTTGGCAAAACAAAAGCATTACTGCACGAGTACAATTTAGTAACGCAACCAACGTTGAATTCATTTTGGGCAGGTTTAATTGCTGGCTCCATAATGTCATTTGCTATAACGCCACCAGATGTGATAACGACACGTCTCTATAATCAAGGACTCGATCAGCATGGTCGTGGCCTATACTACAAAGGCTGGATGGATTGTCTCATAAAAATATTACGCACCGAAGGAATCTATGGAATGTACAAAGGCTTTTGGCCAAATTATTTGAGAATAGCACCACATTCAACATTAGTATTACTCTTTTTCGATGAACTGTTAGCTATGCGTAGTAGATACAAAAACGATATTACTTAAACATAATATTAATGGCCGTGTTGAAAAATAAAATCATTAGGGACGATGGCACACTGTAGTTACAATTGTTGTTATAAATATATTTTTTGTTATATCTTAGTTATCGATTGAAGTGTGCTATCTCTTTAAATAATTGGAAAATAACACAGGCCCGTAAAAATTCAACCCACAAGTCAGACCAGATTAGATTATTTGGAAGAACTTTTATGCAAAAGTCTTCTAGAGTTTTCTGATCTCAAAATTTAAAAAAAAATAAACTGGGATTCTTAGTTAGTATGTAGATTAACAGAGTCATCTCAATCCTACTTGTAAATTTCATACTAATAATGTGACAGCTTAAAGTGCCTTGAATGAAATTAAATTCATTACGCTTTCTCAAGTACCTAAGTCATCAAAACAGCTCAAAACTTTTACTATTTTTAATGCCTTGTTGACCTCCCATTAGAGCAATATTTTAAGCACATTTTTGTTGTTGATCCTTTAGATAAAGTTTTAGAATTATCTTTTAAGTACATAGCAATGATTCTAGTAAACTCATAGTTTATATCGATATTTTTTTGTTATTTATTTTTAATTCCTAGCAATTGTTAAACTTAAGGAATATGTTAAATTTTTTAATAGCTCTGAAGTTTTGAAAATAAATTAAAATTAGTAGAAAGTTACTTTAAGTTCAATTTATTTAAGAAAATTTAAATTTACAGTTCAAATTTTAGCTTTGATGGATTGCAGCAGCGGATTAGAGATTTCATGCCCACGCACAATGGAAAAGCAAAGCAGCTATATTTCGCACTCAATACTTTATTTTCAACTTCTAGTAATTGTGCACACTCTGTGGGGATTTTGAGAATTTTTTCCACTATCAATCGGATTTCGTCGGTTTCAGATTCATTTTTGAGAAGTCAATAAGAAATTATAGCATTCTTTATTAATTTACCAGCTTTTCTTGATTAACTCGCGAAATATGTCTAGGGCAAAAAATACTGAGGAGAAAAAATATATGTAGATCTTTAGTCAAAAGTGGGTGCTGATGCTTAGAAGATGGTGTTTCAATAATTTTGTGCTTTATGAAGTTAAGAGTATTTAATAAAATTTTTCCTATGGAAGTTGTTGCCCAAAAATTGGTTTTGTTTGCTCTTTTGTTTTAGATTCAATAAATTTTTACGTCATAATTTCCCAGTTAATCAACAAAAATTGTTGGCGAAAAGGATGTAACATTTTTTAGAATCAAAAACGTGCTACAAGATTGTAATTATTTCAATCATAATTGACTTACGCTATTTGAGTAAAATAAATAAGTCTACCAATAAAATTATTGAAAATACGCTAAAAATCCCTCTCAAAACGACTGTGACATCAGCTGGGCTTTCTGAACTAAAACATGCAAGGTTTTTATAACTTATCGGTTAATTATATATATTGGAGAAGTGTAAATTAACAGAAATGATATGAAAAATTGAGTTTAAGGAACTTGTTCAAAATATTATAAGTAGTTCTGTGGCAAAAAGCAATAACAGCATAAGTCTAAAATTGATATTTCGAGAAAATACGGTCTAAAGTTTTAAACGAAATCTTGATAAAAGCTGCAACGCTTTTTGATTAAAAATTTGCAAATAATAATCTGATATTATATGAGCAATGTAAATAAATTAAACAAATATTAAAAAATTATTTATTGACCAAGTATTTCATAAAAACCTGATATTACGGATTGTTGCAAAAATTACTATCAAAATTCAATGGCTCTAATATCGACTTAAGCTTTTATTGCAGCATATTACCGCGCTAATTTCTTTTTATATGTTGATTTAAGTTATTGAAATTGTACCAATTTGACAAATTATTCATCCAAACAACTCTGAAATAACAACTTAACTTGATATAAGCTTTTTCAAAGAAGCAAAAATATGTGTGGACGCAATTTTAGTCAAACTTAGGCGATTTTTGCAAATGTAATTTATATTCATTCTGAGTTAAGGGAATACGTTTTTTATTATAACTTTATTTTTTAAATAGTACAGACTCCCGGATTTAATAAAATAAATATGGTGGTAATCGTAACTCAAATCTTTCATATGTCAAGTTAAGCGGTTATTGTTTTTTGCCACCGAATTATTTTAGGTGTAACTAAATGGGAAAGTTATCAAGACAAAAATCCAGCTTACAAAGTAGTGATGTCTTTACAGTAAATTGGTATGGTAATTAAAAATATACTTTGCCTTTTATTTTATAATATACTAGTGTATCCGTAAGGGTTTGTTCTGCCCGCTCTGTACCTATCTCTAGCCCCATAATCATTACCGTCTGAAACGGCACGTTGTCCTACCTAGAATTAATTTACTTACTGGAAAATAACCATAGAGTACAGAATATTTTAGGTTTTGATGGATTTGATTTTGATATTTTAGGTTTTTTATATTAATGCCACAAGAAACGTTATAAGTCCCTTATAATTTCAAGCCATTTTTGTTTAAAATGGATACTAAAATATGGTGTTTTTTGAGATATTATTTCCTATTTCATACACTTTAACCTTTATTTTGGCCAATTTCTTATCTTTCCCCCTTTGATCCCCAAATTATTTCTAGCTGGAGGAAAAATATGAACTAGGTATTTTAAGTTATTTTGGGTTCAAAATAAGATAAATTTAAATTTTTATGAAAATCTTCAAAAGATTTTATATTTTAACAAAATAAGCTTAATTGCATTATATATCAATACTGATATAAGAATAAGATTAAATATAGCTCAAACGAATAAATAAACACTTTTGGAAAACCTAACCAAAAGCGAAAATTTCTCTGTAATTAAAGCCACTACCAATTTCCCCCCTCGATATCTTCGTAACGATTGATAAACGTAATCTAAAACATAGAAATAAAATGAGAATAAAACAAAGATACAAAAAAAAAGTCATCGCACATTATATCCCTTGAAAAAAAAACTCAGTTACAGACGTTCAATGTGAGTAAACTTATACGCAACATTGGGGATGAAAGGGTTAAAAAGGTTTTTGTTTTTGGAGCAGTTATCACAATCGAGTATTTTATCATGATAGATACTTTTCCTTGTTTTGAAAGATTTTGTTTCTATCCAATTTTTAAATTTCACTTTAGTTTAAGACAATTGTTACTCATTCGATTCCTTTAGCGCTCTTTCAATCTAATACTGAAAGAAAAGCAAATTGGGTTAAATTGAAGTCAATGGGAGAAACAATTTTTTAAATGAATTTAATATGCTAAGTACAATTTTTACAACTCATGCTTTTAATTAGAATTAAATTACATATTTAAGGATAGTCTTTTGATTATAATTATTTCAGTTTTTATTAGTTAATTTAACCATTTTGTGTACTTCATTTAACAAACATTTTAGATTGTTTTACTAAAAGCGTTTTTTTTCTAATTTTAGACATATGAATATATGTAGTTACATGCAAACAACAAAATTACATTTAAAAATTAATATTTTTTTTTCAATTGATTCAACTTCGTTGTCTAAAAAGTAAGTTAATTAATTAGAAATAAATTCTTTTGTAAACACTTAATCCATTCAAAATTATTAAATAATATTAACATAGGTGCAAGTAAAAAAAAGTTAACAAATTTACAGTTCACTGTTTTTATAAATAAATCGCTTATTAGGAACCGCTGCCACTGCTTTTGCTGCGTACGTCTTTGACGTTACACCGCACCCCCTATCCAAACGCAGCGCACACAACCACAGAGGAATTGTCTAGAGGAACCTCTCGCAACGCCTATTGCGCTTCTGACCCCTGCACACGTACAAAACGATTTAAAATAGCAAGAATTTCGACCATTGCATTGATTCTGCTATCGTAAGGCAGACGACGCAACTGCTCCGCAAGATGTGCCGCAAATGCTGTATTATCCTCGAATTCCGGCAGTTCCTGCTGCAACGTTTTATGGGTACGACAGGCAGCTGCAAGTGTGTGTTTCTTGGCTTCAGTCATTCTGTCTTCGTTTGTGATTGTTTGTTAGGCTGGCTGTCTTTTCCAAGCAGATTTGCAACGTAGCGCAGTTACTGATGCAACGACTGTGATAAAGTGAACGTCCAAAAAGTTGCAAAACTTTATTCAGGGATTTTTGACTGTTTTACTACCGCTTTGATTTTGCCTTTTTTACCACTTCCAAATAAGTGTTTCTATTGTTTCAAATATAAAAATAATAAAATCTCAATTTGGTTTTAAATACGTATTTTTTGGTTTTCGTCAAAGAATAATTAGAAATTCCCACAATTGTGCGAATTTTTTTGTTTTTGCTTGAATATCTTCAAGTAACGTAAACAAATAAATGACGTTTGAACTTCAACGAATTGCAACGTAATTAAAACAGCGAGTTCTAATTTCTTATAACAGGGATGCATAGCTAAGAGTTCGTCCATAAGTCACGTTGGTAAATTTTATATTCTTTTATATCATCATTCAAATCATATTTTTGACCAAGTTCTACGATAAATCGAAACTGTGAAGCATGGGATTTTTGCCCCTATCCAACTCTACATTACTCAACGACCATATTTCCGAATCTCCGTCACGCTATTAAAGTCAAGGTGCTAATGGACAGCCCTTTGTAATTATGTAATAGGAGAAACTGTAGTAGGCATCCAAAAATCAATTTTATTTCTTGTAAAACTTTATAAATTAGCCAAGAAATATGGTGTTTGTAAATTTATTACATAATATTCAATTGTCTGATAACAACCAGGAAGGAGTTGATAATTTTGAAGTTTTTGAATGTTGCAAATGTTGAAGTTCATATTTTGTTTTAGCAAGTTATACTAAAAATTATGGATTTATTTAATACATTCGATGTTTTATTTATTGAGAAAAGGAAATAACCAACGTCAAGAAAAAACCGCTTCATTGAGATTTCTTCAATCGAAAAACAAAAATGATGATTTCCTGATCATGATCGTTTTCCTGAGCCCTTCTAAGTTCTTAAACGCCATCGGTCTGAATTTTAATTTTAATTCAGTATTTTCTACTTTGATGGTATTTCTTAAAACTTAAAAATAGACGTTGGGAAAGTGTTAAAAAAAGAATTTAAGAACATAAATTTTTGATATGTCAAAATCCTCATAGCTTGTCCACTTTACGCGCAAGGGATTATCAACAAATTGCTCCTATTGCGTCAGTTGTGTTTCAGGTATAAAATAAATTCCAGTTCAACCGGTATATTATTTTTGCAAAAAAATGCGAAAAATTTACCATGACTTCCTTGTGTAATGAATTCTGTGTACATGTTCGTCAGTCAAAAATTCATCATCCAAAAAAAATATGGCCGCTGACTGACACTGAACCACAAAAATTTTTGTGGTATACTGTTGACTGACAAAAAGAACGTTCACACACGCAAATTTGAGCAAAACTAAGGATCATGATCGCTAGTGTGTACCGCCTCTTTGAGAACGCCAAAACTCGTATCATGTGTATGAGTGTTGACGGACTCTAAATAGTTCCTTTCAAATTAACCCTTTCGTTGTTTTTGTACAATATATTGTACAAAAAAAATTATCACATTCTATTCTTCTCCTTTTAAAACTTTCGCAAATTTTGAAAAAAGACATTTAATTTTTGAATCAAGCATGTTTTTTCTTTTCAAAATTCAAATTTGAGTAACAGAGGTAGCATAGTTAGTTTTTTATTTGAATTTGAAAAACAGTCTATGTTGCATCTGTGTGTTATAAGGCAATGCGCAAACAAATTTTAGGTTTTTGAGAAGGTAGTGAACATTTTTATTTTAATTATATGAGCTTAAGTCAAAGTTGAAGAACCAATTCTTAGAAGAACATCAATATTTTTTAAAAAAGATGTTGAAAAAAATTGTTTTAATAGCTTAAAAAAAGTGTACAATATATTGTACAAATTCCAACAACGAAAATGTACCACATAAATAATTTGGTCAATATATTGTACAAAATACAAGAAAGGTTGTTATTTTTTCCAAATAAGCATACGAAATCAATGACATCTTGGACAGGATCGCCGTGGGATTAAATCAAGGAAAGAAAACTCCGATTGACTCAGAAAACTTGGTTAAGAACGGGTTCTCAATAGCAATAGTTTGCACTTGAGTAAAAAATTGACAAATTTTGGTCATATTCTGTACTTCGACAACTTTTTTGACTCTAACAACTTGTTTTTAAACCTTCCATAAATTTTCTGAATCTAAAATTTGAGTTTTTATGCTTTTCAGGCTACGCTACTAGACTTTTAAAGAATTGTAGTATTTATATTTTTGTTTTTCAATAAAAAAAAGTATTATAAATAAAACAAGATTTTCTTAAATTGTACTCCATTGGTGCACTTTGGTCAATATATTGTACAAATTTTCCTAAGGTCTATAGCCTTTCCCAAAAACTTTTTGCTATATTTTTTTATGTTTTATTATTAATAAAACTTATATCTGTGATAATAAGACAAAAAAAAATTTTCTGGCCCGATATGAGAAAGTTGATAAGAAAGGGTTAAGTAAAAACGGAGTCCGGCAACGTTTATGAATTAGCACTCGTTAGAATCACTCGTTATTAGAAGCTGTCAAAACAAACTTAAAATTAGAGGTGGGTAAAATCGTTAAGAAAAAATATCGATATGCATCGATAGTTTCTCCAAATTTATCGATTTCAATCGATAGTACATCGATAAGACCAAGAATATGTTTTTATATTTCTATTTGAAAAAAGTATGCCAATTCTTCGAATTCGATATCCTAGAGTTTTCACGACAATATTCGCGATTTTGCCGCGCTTTTGAGGTTGTAGATGTGACAATAAAATTTTGTATTCTATTTCTCTTGACAAGTTTTTTGATTGCAGGTATAATTAGGTATGATGGCCGAACAAATTAAGGAACAGACAACTGGACGTTTTTCGTTTTTACACAAATATCGGACCACGAGTGTCCCTACGGCGATCCCTGGAACTTCGCAGGCAATTGTCAATTTCAATACATATATGGTGGAACCACTGGTTGATGAAAATACGAACATCATCAAATACTGGATGAATTATTCGTCAAGCAAAGCTTTGCAAACAATTGCGTTAAAATATTTAATTGTGCCATTGTCTTCTGTCTCCTCCGAAAGAGTTAACTCTACTGCCGGCAACATAATTTCTGAACGAAGATCCCAATTGTCAGATGATTTGGCAGAACGACTTGTATTTTTAAAACTATGAGCATGTCTTATTTTAATTTCACTAATTTTACGTTTGATTCGAGCACCATTCAAGTACCATATCATTTAGTGATTCGCACAAAGCGTTTATTGATCTCACATAACGTAGTTATTTATCCAATACGTTATTGTCCATTATTTATGAAAAATTTATTATTTTAAAATATATTATGCATATATTATATTTCAAAATAAATCAGTTCTTATCGATGTCGATGTTTCGCAAAGAGACATCGATAGTTAGCGATGCTTGACTCACATCGATGTCTATCGATAATTAACGATTTTACCCACCTCTACTTAAAATGTCAGGTAACACAAAGAAAAGAAAAATAAAACGCAGAATGTAAAGTGAAAAGATTTAGAATAAAAATTAAAAAAAATACTCAAGTAAATTCATTGTAATCGCAAATTATAATAAAAAATGAGTCAATTAACTTAAAAAATTTTAAGTACAAGAGAAATAAATAAAAAAAGGAAAACATTTATTGCATTTTGAGTGCACATCTGTAATATCGTGAGTTTTAGTTCAGATGCTGCAGCAGCAGACGCAAAAAAATCATTTGTGCTTCAGCGCGTGCAAAATGTGGAAACTTTTTATTTGTCTAATACTGCTACAAAGTTGCTACAGACTCAGCAATGGCTACAGAAATAGTAAGAAAATTATTAAAACATAAATTTTAAATTACACCTAAACAAATGTACTTTGGGAATGAAAAAAAAAATTTGGTTGCATTGATCAGCAACAAAAATGTAAACAACTGAAAAGTGTTAATCACCACCAATGCGATCGCTAATACGATTTTGGAATTTCCAAAACATAAGAAAAATGTGCATGTATTGGCTCTGTAAAGATAATTTGTGGAAAAGTTTGTAATATTTACAAACAGAATCTAAATTTGTCTGAGCGACGAGTCAGAAATAATTCTGATAAATTCGTCGTGTGCTTATGAAGAAAGTATAATAAAAATTTCGAGTTTACAAAGTTATCTTAATTAAAATGCAAAAAATTTAAACATTTAAGAAAATTATCGAAATTCGTTTATTAAAACTTTGGACACAAATTGGAGTGACGACTCTTATGAAAGAAAAGAATTTAGATGAAACTTGAAACTTAAAAAAACTACATCTGAGAGGTTTGAAAAGTAAGAGTGACATCTCTCAAAGAAAGGCACCAAGTGCAACAAACAACCACTGGATAGAAATTTTACAGGCTTAAAAATAGAGAAAGAAAACAGAAATGGCAAATAAACTTATCCTTTGAGTTAAGTGAAAGAGTTCGCTTACAAAGTCGGGGGTAACAGCTAGGTGTACTAGCATATGGTATATAGTACTTTGGAAAGAGATTTCTCAAGCACTTTCAGTTATTTTAGACCATCATCTGGTAGTATTTCCATTGCGCTACGCATTTTAAGTTATGAACCACTCACTTTATTGGAATTTTGAAGTTCATAAATGCTTACCCATTATCAATGAAAATGAGTGAAGTTGCAACCAAATACAATAAATGGATTGAAAGAATAAACATAAAAAACCAGTTGCGACATTATTCGCGAAAAACTTCGCATGGCTTACTGTTTCTAAAAAAATCGCAAAAAGTTAAAAAAAACTCTCACGAAAGTACAATTTCAATCCATGTAGAATAGTTAAGTCAATTTATTTATTTTATAAATCAACCATGTGACCTTTTGTTCGTCCCCTCGTTTTAATAAACATAATGATCTTTTTTAATGCTTTTCTAATTTAATTCTCTCTTTCAGTACATTTGCAGGATTATCTTTGTGCCGATAAATTCCTTATTGAATTGCAGAAGCCTTTTCGTGGTTCGCCAGCACTTACGCTGACTGAAGATAGAGATTCAGCGGCAATTTTTACACAAGTGTGGAACACTACACTGCCCGGTATACATGGCAGCAATAAAATTAAATATGAATGCGAATTTCGTGTAAAAACGCCAGAGAAGCCACCACGTGGTATTTACACTGTAATCACAAAGCTTAAGTTTCGACCCGACTTGGTAAATGGTGGCTGTCTAGATTATATACAATTTTCTAGTGGCAATCGTTCGCCTAGTGAACGCATTTGCAATGACATATCCGTTGATGGCCCAGCAGGTCGTTTAATTTTCGATCAACGCGATCGTGATGTTACCATTCACATACATATCGACAAATCACGTATGATCCATGAGCCTCTCGAATTAAATATGGTGCTGACTGCTCATTCAGAATGCAAATACACTGGTGACTTTCTTTGTAATCCAAAGGATCAGTATTCATGTATATCACGTCATTTCGTACGTGATAATGTCACTAATTGCATGTATCCATGTAAAGATGAAATATCATGCTTCCACGATGTCATCACTGCCGAAGAAATGGATACTACTAATGTGGCTATATCGGCTATCACTTCTTTGATTTTTACCATGCTGGGCGTGGGATTCTGTGTGTGGGTATGCTGGAAATACTGGAATTGCATAACGGTGCAGCAGCAGGCGCATGAAGAGTCGGCGGCTCATCGCAGAGCAACGCAAATGGTAAGTGTTATTAGTTTATTTTTTCCCACCTTATTATTTCCTTATGAGTCACCAAGAGCAGTTGTAATTTAGAGTTTTATTAAGGTTTAAAACACGCTATTTATAAATAACAAAATTGCGCATTTCTTGAATTAGATGAAGTAAGCTGAAAGTATTGTTTATTTCGCAAATCTTATATATAAAAATATATTGGATCCTGCAAGCTCAAGTTAACTTCATTTTCTTCGAACTGATTTTTTGTGAAATTTCAAAAATCCATAGCTTACATTTTTTAGTGGCTTATTTTAAAAATATTTTTACGTACTTTTATCGTATGACATTTGTATCTGTTAAAAAATTAGACGTTGAAGGTCATGTACCGATCATAGATCTCGCAAAGGCCTACGACAGTTTTTTTTAATGTCATAAATCTAGTCCAATTAGGAATTAGATATCAAAAAATACCTTTATATTTCATAGCTGAAGCATAGTTTATGTCAGCAAAGACAAAAATGATAACATTAACTAACACTTGTCATGTTTTTTTTAACTTGACGTGATGGGGCGAAACAAGCATCAGATTCATATTCAGCGACGCAAAATGCGTAAGAGACGTAGGTCTAGTTCAAGTAAAGAAAATATATTCCAATTTGTATTATATATATTTACACAATTACACATTCTAACTTTTTTTTAAAAGTTTTTTGGTTTACTTGAACCAAACGATGTTTTTGCTAAGGATTTTGAAACCCTGAACTTGAATTCAGTACCCGTTTTATCTTATAGCTTCAGGTTCTTTTATAATTTTTTGTATCATAATTATAGTTAAATTAAATGTCAATGTCAGTTATTCTTAATTTTTAAAATATTTTTAAAAAAACATATTTTTCCGTTTAATTTTTTTTGTGTTGAACAAAAGATGGAACTAGATAAAAAAAGATGGAGCTAAATAAATAAAAAAAGATATAAAAAACACTCTAAGCAACCATATTTTTATTACAATTAATTACAATCTTGTGTCTGTCTAAATTAGGTTAACTCATTGAATACCTAAAAGTTTATGCTGCTGATTTTAAGATTTTATCCTAGGAGATGACATGTACGTATGTATGTTGGTAGCTACTGAAAAGCATGCATAACCCCACCACATGTAAATGCTTGTCGGGTTGGGTAAACTCTGTACATCCGCAATGTGTGCAACCGCTAATAACATAGTAATAAATTATTATATTATAAAATGTATAAGAACAACTGAATTAAAATAGTTAGTTTCTAAGTGACATAAAGCAATTTGAATAAATTTTTTTATCAAAAAATTTCCTGATTTCAGAACGTGCCTACTATTGATATTCCAACAGCACCACTGGATGATGTTTTTATAACACCATCAACACCAACAGTACATGAACAACAGCCACAAACGCCAAAAGATTCACCACCAAGTTATGAATCTCTGTTTCCTGGAAGATAAAAGTATACAAATTCTATGGATTCATAAAAGATGTTTTTGCAATTAAATTTGAAATGATTTTTAAAGCATTTTGACAAAAAAATTAACAGAAAAAAAAATATGGAAATCTTCCGCGATGTGCCAGCTGAGGTAATAAAAATTTCTTTAAAAAACTTAAAATAGATAGAGACCAATTGTAAGGCTAAGTAGAAGACTTACATGGCAATCGATGTTATCTTATATTTTTATGTTGTTTACTTCCAAATTTTTGTAAATACGTAATGAGGTTCAACAGCCCATATACATATATTTTAAATGGCTACTGTTATGTATTACATGTCACTGCTTAAAAACAAAGTATTTAATATTTCGTTTGTATTAGTTGGTAAAATTGTTGAATGCTCGCAGTTTTATTATAACCATTTTTTTTTTTTACAAAGTCGATTTGTGAATTAATCACCGATTGTTCTAATTCTATCAAATGTCTATGATTTTATGCTTATATGTATGTGCTGTAAAATACTGTAATCGTGACACCAAATTGAGATAAAAATTTTCAATAGCACGACAATATTGTTAAAAAAAAAGTCAAAATTAAATACATAGTTTGATTGAATAAGATTCATTTTGACTATTAAAGCTTCTTGTTTGCGACGTAAAACTTTGGTGCTGAAAAGTGATACAAAGTTAGCAACAAATTTAAAAAAAGGTTTTTTAAATTATAATAGCACTATTTTTGATTCCAATTTGTGTAAAGCCTAAAGCTAAACAGATATTTATTAAATTTTTAATTGAACTGAGTAAAATATTCACACACATGTATATACATCTGGTAAAATATCTTTACTCCAAAGTATGTTAAATTTGTATCCATGTTAAAATAGTAAAATCACTGTGTAACCACAGTTTGTGTTAAATTTTACACAGTTTAATTTGGAGTGTTAAAATTAGAAAATAACTATAAATGAAAACTAAATTACACAAGCACAAAAATATTCATCGAAGGACTTTTGTATGTTAAACACAAATCTGTTTTTGGTTGCTTCCATCACGTCAGGATTGTGAAATCCTTGCTTAAAAGTGTCAAAAGTGCTGCTTGCGGTGTATTTCAAGTTATGCCACACTTACCGCAAAACTTGCAGCTTATTTATATCTACTACATATCTGGTAAAAAGGAATGCATACCACCAGTAGTACTTCAAAACTTTTCGATAAAATGCTTCTTTTCAGAGAAATCGTGCATTGAATTAAAGACCAATATGTTCATACAAAGCACTGCTTTACATTTGTACTAATAATATTTTATAGTAATAGAATTTTTTTAAAATTATTATTTTTAAATATTTTAATTGTGATATCTCCGAAAGACAGCGTTGTATTGGAAAAGACCAAATACTTTGGGTGCAATTAACATAAATGAGCTAAACAATTCTCTATAAGCTTGAGATCATTTAAATAAAGTACACCTCAAACACTGTTTTAATTAATTTAATTAAAATTTGAAAGGAATGTTGTCGGTATTTAATTCACAAATAGTGCTTCATTTTTAATGCATCACAGTATCCAGCAAAGCAAGCAAAGCACTTTTTTTTATGCGTTTGTTTGCTTTTATTTTTTATTTTTAAAAATTTTACCTAACTTTAATGTATGAATTAGTATTATGGCCACTTTTAAACGGTGTCTTCAAACTTTTCCTTATGTATATAATTATAAAAAAATGAATCTCTTGCAAACAAAGAATCATCACGTACTGTAAACTGCAAAAATGCCTTTTTCTTTCTGCAGTTCAATTAAGTGTAATCAATTAAAAACAAAAAAAATGACAAATAAAAAATCTCTAAAAAACTTGACGAAAAAGCTTCAAATGCTTAATGCAGTTATTAAAATTATAAATAGTTAGATAATATTAAATGTATTTGTTAAAAATCATGTTTATATTGTAGAAAATAAACATAATTGTCCAAAATACTTGAAGCAAACACAAAATAGTTGTACCTGCGTAAATATTTTTAAATGTGCACTTTATTACATGGGCAACAAGAGTTAAATTGTAGTTAAAAAAAAAATTGTTACAAAACAGTGTAGCCTAAAAAAACTTTGCATTTTTAAAATTCGTATTTTAATGCATTTGAATATGTTGCACAAATTCTAAAACTTACTGTTATATTAAGTTAGTTCTTAATAACTGTACTCATAATTGAAACTGTTTTTAGTGTTTTTTTGTACCTATTGATTTTTATACATACAACAATTTTTGGTTTTTAAATATTGACTGTTATGAAAATGTCATGCGGATGTTAGTTAATGTAATTAAGAAAATTATACTAATAGTTATAAGACATTAAATATTAATTAATTATAAAAAACTGATCAGATCCAACTATATCAATTATATTGTGTAGATGAGTAGTATAAGTAAGTAAGAACGATTAAATAAACTAATAAAAAGATAACGCTATGATAAATTTGTTTTTTTTTTAAGTAACAAGGAATGTAACATTAATGAATCGTATGTATTTTTAAGTCTAACTTCAAGACAACAAAAGTGTGGAATGGTCATATTCGACATACAATAACCATTTGGAAATGTTGTCGCCAAACAATAGTCTGCAAGCATTTTTTTGCTCCAAACTCCCTGATATTTTCTTTTGAGCGTCATCAGGTTTTGGTGAAATTTTTCTCTTTGTTCATGGCCCTCTGCACCAAAATTATACAAATATGAAATTGTTTGCTGACAATTTTACAAGCACTTATGTTGTCATCAGCATATTTTTATTGAATTTTGCCATTTATATGGAAAATTGGGGTCAATCGAAAAAACTCATTAAGATGTTCGGATTCTACGGAAAATTTTACAATAGAAAATGTTTTAATTCTCACATGTCTATTTATTTTCAAAATCAGCACCAGCGGGCTTATGCGTGTTGGATAAGTCTGTTTTCTTAATTGAAATTTGTACTTAGAAACTAACTCAGAATTTGTATCGAAGTCAATATTATTCAAAGGACATACCTAGTTAAATGCGAAAGTCGCCCCATTTTTAATTGTACGGTATTAAATTCAGTTGTCTAACATCACCAAATTATGACAATAAACCGTCCCCTTATACATAAACAAGTATTCAAATTAAAAAGTTTTAACGTGTGAATTACACAATTTTTGCTGACAATTTCATGTTTAACTGAAATGAATCATTAGCAAACAGCTGAACACAAAACCGCTTGCACTAAACTTAAACAAGTTAATACAGACATGCAGTTAACAACGTATACATTTTTAATTTAACCAATATGACAGCTATAAAAAATAAGCGTGTTATTAATTTGTCTATTTTTTGAGAAATTCAAAGCTACACACCGGAAAAATAAAAGTTAAAACTCATGTTTTGTGATGCGCAAAAGTGTCGAAATGTTTTTAAAACTAACACAAAGCATTTGCCGCTACATATTAAAAATAGTAAGTAGAAGTATTTTAAAAATGTTTTGATCATACTTCACATTATTAAACGTTCGTGTTGAAATATTTCTCTGTGTGTATTTTTATGATAAAAATTCACAAAAAATGTTTAATTAACTGTAGGTATGTTTATTTAATATACACAGAATTATCTTAAATGATGATATCAACAGTGTACAGCGGTGGATCTAGCAGGGGATTTCATGGATCATTACCTCCCTAGAGCCATAACAATAGCTGTTCATTAAACAAATGCTCATTAATAATTGTTTCTTTCACCTGTTTGTGTAAAACTGAATTTTTTCTTACATGGCATATATGTATTGTTATCATATTTAATGAAATTTGAAATTTTTTTATTTATCTAATTTTTAAAAATATTTTCTTCGTTATGTATTAATTTAAGTGTTCTTTGAATTCATTTCTGTTTCTTGGAGTATTATTCTAAGACTGTTATAGCTAGTATTTGAAGTTATTATGAATTATGGGCTAATATTTTTCACCGAAGACCTCTTAAATATTTGAAACTCATTTCAACACATTTATATCTAACATTTTATGGGGAATTCCTTAAAATTCAAGTTTTAAGAAGTCGTGACTTTTCCATAATCTCCCAGAAAGGCGAAATTTCACACTATACATACAAAAATCAATGTTTTCTCTATCTGACTGATTAATATAAAGTATGTATAGGCAAAACTAGCTACATCAACGTTTTCCAAAATAGTGTTATAGAATTCTGCACAAAGTGATACAAGAACATTCCGGGAAAAAGGACGTTTCGTTGGTTGTGACACCTTTCTTAGATGCAAAGCACTTCTATAATCACAACAACCCAGTTTTAAAGGCAATGTAATAAACTGAAACATGTGGGGGCTTAGAACCATCGAGACAAAAAGTAGGTAGATTTGGAAAAATTAATGTGGCTTGGTTCATTTATGTATCAGTCAAAAAGTTTTTGAGTATTCATATTTTATTCTATCATTAAGTCTAACAGTTACTTAATTTTCGATAAGACAATCAACTACTTACTTACTTACTTGGGTGGCCATAACAACCCGTTACCGGGTTACGGCCGACCTCAAAAGCTCTCTCCAGGCGCCTCTGCTTTGCGCGCGCCTTCTCCAATCATTCACACTAAGCGTGGATAGGGTTTCCTCGGCTTGGTCTTTCCATCGGAGGCATGGTCTTCCTCTTCGTCGTCGCCCAGCGGCTTTCGCATCAAACACCTTTTTCGCCGGAGCTTCTTCGTCCATACGCACAACATGTCCCAGCCAGCGCAGACGTTGGATAGTGGTGCGCTTGACTATGTCAATGTCAGCGTAGAGTTCGTACAGTTCGTGGTTTATTCGAATACGGTAGTCGTCGCCGACGTGAACAGGACCGAAGATTTTGCGAAGAATTTTTCTCTCAAACACCCCAAGCGTGGCTGCATCAGTCTGCGACACAACCCATGCTTCTGCGCCGTAAAGTAGCACGGGTAAGATGAGCGTCTTGTAGAGTGTCAGTTTTGTCGGGCGAGAGAGGTCTCTACTACTCAATTGCTTACTGAGACCATAGTAACACCTATTAGCAAAAGTTAGTCTTCGCTTTATCTCCAGGCTGACATCGTTTTGAGTGTTCACGGCGGTGCCAAGATAGGTGAATTCCTTGACAACTTCGAAAGTAAGTATAGTTGTTCGCAGTAACAAAGGATCCAATACGCCGCGTCTCCCTGTTTGTGGACAGCATATACTTTGTTTTGCCCTCGTTCACCGTCAAACCCACTTTCGCTGACTCTTTTTCGATAGAAGAGAACGCAGCAGTAACATCTCGCTAACAACGTCCAATGATATCAATATCATCGGCATATGCAAGGAGCTGGACACTTTTGTAGAAAATAGTGCCATTACGATGTACACTGGCTCTTCGCAACACCCCTTCCATCACAAAGTTGAAGAGGTTGCAGGATAGTGGATCGCCCTGTCTGAAACCTCGTTCGGTATCAAATGGTTCGGAGAGGTCCCTTCCTACTCTGACGGAGCTGGCTGTGTTGCTCAACGTCATTCAGCAAAGCCGCATCAGCTTCGCAGGTATACCGAACTCAGACATGGTGGCATACAGGCAATCCCGTATCGGGCTATCGAAAGCTGCTTTAAAATCGATAAAGAGATGATGGGTATCGATCTGTTTTTCGTGGGTTTTTTCCAGGATTTGACGTAGTGTGAAGATCTGGTCTATGGTGGACTTACCAGTTCTAAAGCCGCACTGATAAGGCCCAATCAGTGTGTTGGCAAACTGCTTAAGTCTTTCGCACAGTACAGTCGACAGGACCTTGTAAGAGATGGCAAGAAGACTGATTCCCCGGTAGTTAGCGCAGATTGTCGGGTCACCTTTCTTCAGTACAGGACAAAGGACACTGAGATTCCAATCGTCGGGGATGCTTTCAACTAGCCATATTTTGCAGATGAGTTGATGCATACACCCTATCAGCTCATCGCCGCCGGTCTTGAACAATTCAGCTGGCAGGCCATCGGCACCAGCCGCTTTGTTGTTCTTAAGTCGTTGGATTACAACTCGTACCGCGTCATGGCTAGGTGGTGGTACGTCCACACCATCGTCGTTGATTGGTGGCATCGGGTTAATTTCTCCAAAGGCGGGATTGGTGGAGTCATCGCCAGCAAGCAGCTTGGAAAAGTGTTCCCTCCATAATCTCAGTGTACCCTGCGTAGCCGTACACTCAAAAAAAAAAGTGTTTGCCACAAATGATATAGATGGAACTACTTCAAGTGTTTGCGTGAAATAATAAAATGTTTGTCACAAAAACTTTTGATTTTACTTACAAAATAATAAAATTTTTTTTTGTCACAATAACTTTTGATTTTATTTACAAATTGATAGTTGAAAATTATTATACAAAACTACTCTTTAAAACTTAACATAACATAGAACACAGCCTGGCAACATCGTCATCGTTCTTTGCTCCCATACACTTATAAACATTTGATATCGTATATGTACAATGCAAGTTACAAAAAAGTTATTTCGAATCAAAGCACTACAAAATATGAACATGAAAAGTTTATAAGTGATAAATCGTTTGTTGAAATGAATAAGTGTTTGGGACAAAAGACAAGTGTTTGTCGAAACACTTCCATAAATTGAATTGTTTGACTGAAATATTTTGACTATTTGTCTTAAATAATTATATCATTTAGAAGCAACATTTTATGAAATGTTTTGTTAGAAGTAATTGAATCACTTGCCACAACTTAACATTTACTTGTGTCAAATACATTGGTTTTCTTATATTGTCTACAAATACTTATAGTTTAAGACAAAAGTTAAGTGTTTGCTTGAAATAATAAGTGCTTATATTAAGCATTCGGTAATTTGCTACAAACGCTTTCTAAACAATCCTTTTTTTGAGTGTAACCAGATTTCCATGTTCATCTTTACAGGTTGATGCTCCGGGCTTGAAACCTTGGGTCAGATGCTTGACTTGTTGGTAAAATTTTCGAGCATCATTCCTGCCCCGTAACACTTCGAGTTTCTCACGCTCGTGCCTTTCCTGCTCTCGTTTCTTGCGTATGAAAAGGCGCCTCTCATCCTTTCTCTTTTCCCGGTAGTTTTCGTGCACGGCTCGCGTTGCTGCTGACTGCAGTTTTCTTTTGTAGGCGGCGTTTTTCACTGCAGTAGCTTCGCGACACTCCTGGTCATACCATTGATTTCGCGGAAGTGGGCGTCGGAAACCAATGACTTCCTCAGCGGCAGAGCGCATGGAGCGGGATATATGCGCCCAAAGTCCACCGGCATCATCGGGTAAAGAGTCAGGTTGAAGGAGCAGTTCTGAGAGGCGAGCGGAATAGGCTTCGGCTGTCCGATGTGATTGCAGCTTAGCGACGTCCAGAGCGTACCAGAGCGTACATCCTTTGCATTGCACAGCCGCATGCGTATCTTGGCTGCAACAAGATAATGATCGGAATCAATATTGATTCCCGGAACGTACGAACATCTATCTGGAAGCATGCCTTCCGTCGATCACAACATGATCGATTTGGTTGCGTGTTTTCTGATCAGGGGACAGCCAGGTGGCCTTGTGGATATCGAGGTGTTGAAATCTGGTGCTACTTACTACCATGTTACGCGCCGCGGCGAAGTCGATCAGCCGTAGACCGTTGTTTGAGGTGGTCTCGTGAAGGCTGAACTGACCGACAGTGGGGCCAAATATACCTTCTCTTCCGACCTTTCCGTTGAAATCCCCGAGTACAATTTTAACGTCATGGGCCGGGCAGCGGTCGTATACTTCCTCGAGTCTCGCATAGAAGGCACCTTTGACAGCATCATCCTTTTCCTCCGTCGGGGCGTGCGCGCAAATCAAGCTGATGTTGAAAAATCAAGCCTTGACGCGGATCGTAGCCAACCTTTCGCTCACAGGTGTGAACCTGGAGATATGGTGGCGAAGTCTCTTGCTTACTACGAATCCGCATCCCAATTCGCGCCTCTCCGCATGGCAGATGTAGTAGATATCGCAACTTGCTTGTTTAGAGCAACCTTGTCCTATCCATCTTATTTCCTGGATGGCGGTGATGTCAGCCTTAATTTTTCCGAGGGCATCCGCCAATTCGATAGAGGCACCTTCCCTGTTGAGGGTCCGGATATTCCAGGTGCATATCCTTATATCCTTATCTGAGGATTTTTTAGTCTTCATTGGAGTGTTTTTTTTTTACGTGGCGGGTACCAAACCCTGCGCACAACCCAGTTTACTTCCAGGGAGGACACGCTGCACACATTCGCTCACTATCTCAGCGGATGCGGAGATAGCTACCCAGATGGAGCCGCAGGGAGGCTGTGTGTCAACTTGCTAATGGTTGGCTCAGAGATCGCTCTGGCAATCTGACAATCAACTGTGTGAACTAAAATGAGATACATACGACCATTTCATGTCAAATGTCATAAGCCAAAAATTTAACATATTGATTGACCTCAAACTTGGGCAAAGTGTTGCCCTATTGGGTGAATTGTAAAAATCTTAGTTCAAGTACTTTCGATAGATGACCTATCGAATGGTTGTAATTATTTTGAAAATTTGAACTTGATTATTCAAAATAAAAAATAAAAAGTTTTTTTGAAGATGTATACTATTGATTTATTTGATATTACAGAAAAAAGCTAAGGTTTCTTCACATTAAAAACGTAAAGTTCCCGAAGGCGATTTTTTTTAGTTTTCGAGAAACTACGCATTGAACGTCTCGGCACTACTTTTGGCGGTGCAAAAAGTAATTCCGAAATGTTCAATGAGTTTTTGGGTTATGATTTCGTTATTATTTTCAGAGTATATTGTTATTATTGATTTCAAAAATTATTTCGATGCATCAGAAACTTTCAGAGTAAAGAACTCTCAAGTATACCTAAATCCGCAATTATTCCCATAGCAGTAGAATTCAGATTTTGTTCCCAGCACATTCGCAATGTCGGAGGCATAATAATGGTATGGTAATCGGGATTTGATTTCTACAAAAGTGAAGTCTATCGTGTCTCAAAAAGGCTTTCACTTGCAACATATTGTTCTTAGCTTAAATAACAGCTGACATGTTCTGGCAAAAAGGTTATTATTTGCCAAAACCTATAGGTGTTGGATCTGGTGGTCTCCGACTATACTTATTTTTCTATTTGATGTTTTACCACAATTCATTTCCTTCCAGTTAATTTTTTACTGTTTTGTGTTTGATATTTCCAAGTTTATGAATAGTAAAAGAATTATTATTTAAATTATTTCTTATCTCGGCAAATATCAAATCTACGAAAAAATGGTTGGTACATAAAATGTTAGGACCAAACCTCAAATTTTAATACAATTTTTTTTAATCCGCTTAAAACAGCAGTAAAATGTATAAAAATTAAAATGGAGTGCAAATATGACTTCTGTTGAAAATTTTTATGAAATTAAGAATAAAAAGAGGGTGTTAAGATACCATTTTGTGCAAAACTAATGCCGAAATTCGAATTATCAAGTTTATACGAAATTTGAAGAGAAAAATCAAAAAATTTTGGCAGAATACTAACTTATTTTCAACATTGTACAAATAAAAAATATTTCAAGAATAAATACTTTTGTTCGACTTATGACGAAACGATTTTCGGCTGGCTAAAAACTTTATTTATGTATTTATTGGTATTTATTTTAGGTCATCTTTTTTTTTAAGTCAAAAAGGATTTCTCTATATAATAATTTATGTTATTTGCTACTAAGTGCTATTCTACTCGTAATTTTTTCGTGTCCTCCAGCTTTTTGTACTGACGGTGCTTATTATTGCGCCTGTTTAATAAAAGCTATAAAATAGTCTAAAACTAATTTTTTCTTCAATTTGTCGATAAAGTTGGAAAAATTCAAAAATACTGATATTGTTTAAAAACCTAATAAATGTTAAAATGTCAAGAAATGTTAAACAATGCTGAAAAGTAGGAATATTTAAAAAGTTCAAAAAGGTTAAAAAAATCGAGAAATTTTGAAAAATTAAATATAATTTTATATGTATCACCAACGTCGTCACGTGAGCTCTACGTTACGTTACTTTGTAATGCACGCCATCATAGATTATCACTCATATCTAGCTTACATACCCTTCTGCGAAGATATTCACAAATCAAAAAAAAAAAAAAAAAAAACGTTCCAACTTCATCAAACACGTTAGTATTCAAAATGTCGTACTTTAGCGAGATATCTAAACGACCACTTCCTGTCATGTTACAAGTCCCCATGTTTTGTTACAGCAAATTATTTAATTAACATAAATGAGATTAAAACACATCCATAAAGAGGTCGGATGTGCGTCTGGTCATGTCCAAACATTTTGTTCGAGCTTTGCCCATAGATTTGTGCAATAGAAAATACAAGTTCAAACGAAAGCGACTAGAAAGTTTTGTTTGGCGCAATTTAGACTCCATTGGCTTTACCCAAACGGATCAATGCGAAAGTTAAACGAAAACCTAAATAATTAGCATTGCAGCTTTGCGCTCGAAGCTATCCTAAGCATAAATGCCCATAATAAGCAAAATTTGGAAACGTTCTAAAGCTTTTAACTGTTCCTTCATGCGGCCCGTATTACCTTACGCAAATACGCAACGGTTTGGGCTCTGATGACTTTTTTAATGTGGTCAGTATTAGACATTCCTTCTTAAGAAAATTTGGGGCACACCATTAAGATCCAATTTAAGCTGTCATCGGACTTCCGATTCTGGCTAAGCGAAGTCAATGGGAACCTCACTTGAGCTTAAGAAGATTTTCTGGTCAGGTGTTACTAAGCGTAGAATAATAACAAACTTTTTGTTATTGCTATGCTGGTAATAAGTTTTACTGATATTTTTTAAATGAGTTTTGTTATCTAAGTAACAAATCATTTTAATTTTCATTTTTCAAAAGTAATCCCTTAATTTGTTTTGACGCCTCCATTGATAAAATGAGTCGATACGTAGTAAATATTGAAAATTTTATATCGATCATTTGCACACAGTACGTAATGATAGATAATGGAAAGTTCAATCCCTAATTTTTTTAAGAAAAAGTGTTGGACTTTAAAAATTTTTTATTTTATTATAGCACTAAACGTTAGTTAGTGATTTGACCACAAAATTTTCAAGCTTTTTGTTCACTATGGCTTGAATTTTCTGGATAATCTGTTGTGAAATGAATGATTTCGTGTAAAAAAATCGTGCAAATTATAATAGTTTATTGGCAGATTTAATTTTTTTCGTAAAGCATGTAAAATAATGAAAAAAAAAATAAAGAAGAAAAACTAATCACGGATTCAAATTCTCCGATTGATAATAACTGTTTGAAATAAAAAAAATTTGAATCACCTTAATATGCAAATTTGTCGACTCCGATTCGAAAAAAATCAGTTCGTTAATTTAGAAAAATGCAGATATAATGGTTTTGAAATAAGGTAATGATATGCTGTTCGCGGAATTCTTTTAAACAAATAACAGTTCATAAAAAATTATGTACCATGGGATCGGCGGTAACATAAAATTTGAGATGTTGCAGCTAGAAATGGAAAATCGGTACTTTTTTACTTTTGTTCGGTCAATTGTCAGTTTTTTTTGTAAGAAAAATAGAAGAGGAAGAAGAAAAACAAATCACGGATTTGAATTCTCCGATCGATAGTTTCCCGAAAACCATACTCGCTTTGTTGGAAAATTTCATTGCGTCTGTCACTTGCACCTTTTTTTAAATCAATATTTTGGAAAATGGGTTGTTTACTTAAAACAGAGGGCGCTAATCCAATTTTCAATATTAACCTTAATCCTAGTAATGGAACTTGTCCAGACATATAAGGCTACTGTAATCCGATGACACATCGTGAAAAAATCAATAGTTTTTATTTTGAACCGCTCTAATGCACATATGTTACATAGTAGGTTTTGTTTTTGCACATCAATACTAGTTCGAAATTGTATTTTTTCATTACAATTGTACTTCTTTTAGAATAAGTGTACTTTTTACAGTAAATTCATTAATTTATTTAGATTAATAAAGGTAACATTTTTGTTTGCTGATTTTCAAAAATGTTTGAGAAAAAAGGTCGATCGATCTCCAAACTTAAAGAAAAAAACTTGATTCTAAATTCAGTAAATTCGCACAGCGACCAAATGTTATGCATTTATATGTTAAACTTCATGGCATATCTTTATCTGGTACCAGTTCCAGTCATTTTCACCCACCTATCGCTAGAAAAATGTTCTTATTCAATGTTGTTGGAATAATTTTTGGTACGATTTGCTTAGGGTTTTTACTTCGCTGGTGGCAGTTCTGGTTCAAGTGATGAAGATCAAGGTAAAACACAATCTCTGTAACTAAAGAAACTTTACAAAAACCATATAAGCCTATAAAATTGGACAAACATAATTGCAAAGTTATAAGCCAAAAATATAGAAAATAGTAATATGAGAGTCGTAAGGGTAACCTATGATAATTCGTTCCATAAGTGTTAATGTTTGGTTTTAAAATTTAACTAGATTTTCTCTAAGTCGATTTATTCTTAATCTTTTGGGTTGTTTTGGTTAAACAATGATTGGTTTTATTGCTTATACTGTCCTATATAAGAATATGGCTAGTTTATTTTTTCACCTCTTGCAAGATAAGGTCTCTTAACGCAGATCACATCACGTATTAAGATTAAATTTATTACAAAACAATGCAATTAAAATGGTTTATTGCTTTATTAAACGATTACAATTGCTTATCAATAATTTGTTTTAAATGTTCAAAAATTGCTACGCAATTCTTAACATTTAAAAAGTACGACGCTTTCGAAGATCGATCAAATACCTGGAATTTAAAAAAAAAAATTTATATACAAATTGGAATTTAAGCATAAATAATATGATTTCTTTATGATAAGATAAGCAGATTTATTGAATGACATTCGCTTACTATTAAAAAAAAAAAGCTAAAGAAAAACAAAAACAAACCATATTTTATGCAAAGACATTTATTATCTCATAGTTTGTATAACATATCAGGATTCAACACATTTCGTACTAAGACAATAAACATTCATGAATCAAAGTTTACAACTAAGTATATGTAGTAGCTGCCAAAAGTGCAAAGATATAGCTTTAAATATTTTTGTTGTATGGGAAATTCAACGCTCCTATAGTTTTTCGGTGCTTTGTCGGGCTTCAAGACATGCAGACAAACAAACTTTCGCTTTTATAACATTAGTTAGGTGAACATAATTTGTAGTCATAGTCGACCTTGAGAAATGAGACCTTTTCTCGCGCACAAAATTTTTAAAGGAAGCCATAAAACTCAAGAATCAACCAACCGGATTACTATAGATTGGTTTAGGTAATTTAATGCTGTTTTGAATACAATTGTTTTGATATGTCATCGAAAAATCGGGAAAAGAAAGCAGGTATTCTTCTATAAAAGTAATCCAAACACTTCAAAGTGGTTAGGTGAAGCAAAAGAAAAAAAAAAAAATGGTATAGCAAACAATCTAAAGGTATTTGCGTTCTTGCACACAACTCGCCTGAACTGGCAATAGTTTTATAATTTTATGATAATAATCGAAGTAATAGACGCATTTGGGATATCATATTGTTACGAAATTTCTGTCTCTTTGACGATAATTTCGATCTCTTACACTTTTCTGAGTTCGATCACTGGATTGTGTAACAATTAAAAACACACAAACTTATTTAGTTATAAAATGGTTTATTTAAATCACAATAGTTAGTTTTTACACGGTACAATTGTTTATCTCATTAACATTCAAATTCTAACATTAATTTAACACTGTATAGAAAACTGTTTTACTTTACTACGGATCACACTGTATTCACTTTATTGCTTCAATTCAAGTGTTCTACTTCGCTGTTTAGATACAACTGTGTCCGAAAACTCAAATGACACCCTTTTATACTACAGGCATCACTTTCTCGAATAATCTACTAGCTGCCAGATGGCGTATATTCTACCATTATCTACAACCTACCAGTGCTACTTTGTAGCGTGCATTCTACCACTATCCAAAATTCACCAGCATGGCGCACTGACGTTGAGCTAGCTATTATGCTAGATGGCGTTGTACGTTGTACGACGGCGATAATTTCTTTCGGTTGTCGACTTTTTATTGTTTACTGCAGCGTCTGTTCGGTTTATTATTTTTAGCACTTTGCGCTAGATGGTGCTAATATCATTTAGTTTCTTTTGTTGGTATTTATTTCAAGAGTTTTCTAGCATAAACCAAATTTCGCTACAATATGATTCTAGTTACTACACAATTTAAAGGGGGTAAATGGATTTTCACAGAGCATTTTTACGAGGAAAAGGTGAAAAAACATCCCATAATGAAATCTTAAATATTTGTATGTACCAATGACGATATTGAGACTTTTCAAAAATGTATCTCATTGGAGCAAATATTGTACATTTCTAAAATAAAGATTTTTTTACATCTTATTTTTATTATTAAAATAATTACAAAAAAATTGTGAACTCTATTTTTAGGAATTATTTCCAGGATATTCTTTTTTGGGTAAAGCCTAACGTAACTGTTACTTTTTCTGCACTTGTACCGGTTTCCAAATTTTCATAATAGGCGGAGAGCCTGTCCCGATGGCCGAAAAAGCCCGAATTTTAGCCAATTTTGTTGTTCTAATTAAACCTGTAGTACATAACAGCTCGAAATGTATGCCAAATCATAGAACTCGAAGAGGCCTAATTGTAATACGTGGGATTTCATTGTTGAGTCCTGTCCCAAGCATTGGTTTTCATCGGTTTTTTGGATCAATTTTCATTAATGAAAATTGTGCCAAACGATAGAGATCGAAGAGCCTAAATAGAATATGTAGGGTTGCCTTGTCGAATCATGTCCTAAACATTAGTTGACACCCGTTTTTGGGGTCAACTTTTCTTAAATGAGTTGGGACAGGATTCGAAAAGAAGATTTTTTCGGGCCACCTAAGTACCCTAAAACTAGGGTATAAATGTTGTATTATAGTTTATCACTTGACAAAAAAAAAATTTTCGATTAACATTAAACAATGTTTGAAAAATTGAAGAAGACTTCTAATACCATGTCCATTCAAGAAATCAAAACTTGAAATTCAACCATTTTAATTCCATTTTAACGAATTATAACATGGAGTATGATTCCTTGGGGGATATGGCAAATAGACTTTAGTTTCACATTCTTATGAAAAATGATTGCCACATTTTAGATCATTGAGCACCGTCTCTGGTTGTGTACTTTCTCCATCGAATTTTATTGTAAGAATATGCTAAATGTATTTGCCTATCAAGCCGCAAGTATTTAAGTAATATTTTACAAAAATATTTTTAAAACAATATTAATTCATATCAAATAATTATGCGATCCAATCAAATATTTTCAATCTACACAAATCCAAGCAAATGTCGTGTTTGACCTAATAAACTTTCAATGCACGACACATACTATTCGTATATAGTGACCAGTAATTATTTTTAGAAACTGTCAACCAAATACATTTATTTGAGGGAAACACACTCTTTTCTTAGTGATGCAATCAATGCGAGCTAAGTTTCTTGAACTCTTAAATTGGAAAGATCAATTAGTTTCACATTACTCTGATTTGTATAAGTTGCAGTTCTCGCACTCAGCAACAATGAGAAGGTATAATAAATTAAGTGATTCAACTCAAAATGCATTCATATTTTACCCCAGTAGGAAATAAAAATTAATGCAAACTATAAGCAAAATCGTATTAAATCAATAAAAGTGCCAATTGTAAATGCACAGACACAATAATTATCAAATTATTTTTATTGCATACGCCAGGGGTGGGCTCGTCTGAGGTCAATGAGAGCTGCGTGCCGAGTTTTTACATATTAAAAAGCGCCAATAAGCAGCTGATCTTTAAAATTAAATAAAAAATATGCTTGTAGGGCTGAACATTATTGATTATCTGAATGACGAATAAAACATGAAAATGTACAATAATATTTATCCGAATAACTAGGTATATGTACTTGAAGAACTAAGAAATATTTTATAATCGAATAAAATTTCATAAATTCATATTAAACGACCTTTAAGTACCCGTTTTCAACTAAATTTTTCTAAAAAAAAATAACCAATGAGTCGATGAAAAATGGTTCAAAATGAGTTATGAAAGCACAGGAGTGCTCTCAAACAATTTTTTTTTTTGCAACAATCGATGAAAAAAGCTCAAAAAACCGACTCCAAAGGGCTGTTTTAGCCCTATTCAAGGAAAACAATTTTTTAGCAACATTCGTTTGGAAATATTCGGATTCGAAATGGGATGGAAGGAGTGCCCCCAAGAGGCTGCTATGTCCCCATTTAGGAAAAAATTTTACTACACCAATCGTAGAGAAAAGGCCCATTATGACCTTATTCAAGACACAACATTTTTTATATGTATCCGAATAAAAGATACAATTTTTTTTCATTATTCGAATATTTATTTTTTTTTCCGTTTATGTACAACCAAATATATCCGCAATAAATAGTCAAACATCAGACGTATCAATTTAAGACTTAAATTGCTCAAAAAATTTTTCGAAAAACATGAAATAGAATTTTGTTCAATGTTGCCACTCTTCTGATAAAGATTCTAAAAAACATCACCTTACTGTTGCACGGAAACTTCAGTTTTACTAACCAGAAAACACAATAAATTAATAATAAAAAATAATATAAGAAAACCACAATTTGCCACATTCAAAAGCTGATTGAAATAAAAAAAAACATCACATACTTAGATTCGTAAAACAAAATGTTAGTTACTTCGCCAACTTAAAAAGTTAAATTGAAAAATGCTCCATCATAATAAAAAAAGACTCAAAATTTTCAATGGGCGCCGCATTTTATTCAACAAAGAGCCACATGTGGCTTTGTTAGTAGTTTTTGCCCACCGCTGGCATCGGCTGTGAGCCGTGTTGAAATAACGCATGTATGCGGATATTAATTTTTTAAATAAATTTTTCTGCAAGGGTTTACATAGGAACATTAAATTAAATGTCAATGTCAACATATTTTTCAAGCAGTAACATTCGATTATGCACGTTAGATATATGCATGTATGTACGAGTATATAAAATGGTCAATGCAAAATACATCATGTAGGCGTTTTGAAACAACTTTTTAATGCACTTATTTATTTTCTTACAAAAAAATTTTTTTTTTTACAGTGAATGTTACAGTATGTAGTCTCAAATTACTTTTAAATTAGAATCAAATTTTTCAAAAGCAAATAAAAGTAAAACCGGCACAAGACTTCCTTCCCTATGTGCTACAAACTAGACTAATCAAAGCCAAAAATCAAACAAAAAAATTAAAAAAAAAAACAACAAAAATCCGACTGAAATTCGAAAAGCCAACAACCTGTTGTACATGATTGATAGATGTTATCTATTATTTCGCATGTTTTTTTGTCTATTGTTTTTTTTTATAGTATGTATCTACATATCAGATGCTCTACACTCTATGAGATAGAACATTAAGTCTATAGCTTTATTATGAATGACCAGCGGTTAGCGCACGGTTTACGTGGTACCAAATTTTGACTCTGAGTTATCGCAAAATTCAATAAGGTTAGGAATAAATACTAAATATGTATGTACATTTCTTTGAGATCTGGTTTCGTTTTTGAATTACACGATGTGTAAATTTTAACCCTATTATCCGTTTACAAAGTTTGATTCAGAAAATTTCTGAGACAAAAATTAAATATGAATAAATTTTGTTCAACATTATTTGACTGTTTATTGCATTTTACAAGAATCGTGGAATTCGAAAATTCTAAACATGAAAAGCATTCCAAAATATCATCACATCGAAATCGAAGTCAAATATAAAATAATATAATAATCCGCCTACGAAATATGTATTATACTTTTTTTCTCGAATATTTCGGTTTCTCAACAGTCATTTGTTTTAATATGCCATGAAAGAAAATTTCATTAAATTTTTTGGAATAGTTCCGAAAAGCTCAAAAATACCAATATCGAAGGATTCTTTGCATTTGCTTGTAATTCTTGCAGCTCTAATAGACATTGCGATTTGTTCAACAACCCGTGTTTTGGGCGCATTTTTTATTACTAACTTATTAAATCTTTGGGTTTGGTTTTTTGCTTCTGGAAAATGTCAAAATCTATGTAAATAACATAACCATTATGTTCGGTGGGTGAAAAGTTATTATGAGTATGGCAAGGAGTAAAGGTCAGTGGTGGCACTTGAGTTTGTGAATGGATTACTGAATGGATTGTTGAAATGTACTTTTTAGATGCCGAATTCACTTTTGTCGACATATTAAAAATTTTCACCAAAATTTGAACTTATGTATTTACTAAAAAAACAGTCAGCAAAGCTAACTCCAAGCATTATTCCAAATGTCCGAAAATGTACTGAAAATTCACCGAAAATGTACTGAAAATTCACCGAATGTATTGAAATTAGGCCGAATGTACTGAACACTTGTCGAATGTACTGAACATGATTTTTCGCGACGCAAATATCGAAAAAAGTACAAATGTGCCGAATATGCCATGGGCCGTGGAAAACATTCTTCGACAGAGCAAAGTAAAATTATTAAAAATTCTCTTTCGCAAGGTAAAACTTTTAATGAAATTTCAAATTTTATCAGATGTTCTGCGAAAATGGTTTCGAATACGATAAAATACACAAATAAACGAAAAACACGAGGCCGAATGCCTTCTATGTCTCCCCGGGACGTGAATTGTTCGATACGGCTTTCGATACACAATCCATTTTTGCCTGCTACGGAAATAAAGAAAATGCGTAATATTGCAGTGAGTGTGGAAACCGTTAAAAGACGACTCAGGGAAACCAATTTGAGTGCACAAAATCCACGACGAGTTTCGTTGTTAAAAAAAAAACATATCACACACATACCGGACTTTGCGCACGGGTACTCAGTATGGTCGCTTGAAAAGTAGATAAGCATTATGTGGAGCGATGAGAGTAAGATCGTTTTTTTTGGTGGAAAAGGCACTCGTCCATATGTAAGACGTAGCTCAAACACAGAATATGATACTTGGAATAATCTTACTCTCATCGTTCCACTCTACTCTGCAAGTGGCCATTTTAAGTACCCATGCACAAAGTCCGGTATCTTTGTGATATGGATTTTTTTTTAAGAATGAAACTCGTCGTGGATTCTGGGCACCCAAATTGGTTTTCCTGAGTCTTCTTTTAACGGTTTCTACACTCGCTGCTACATTAAGCATTTTCTTTCCGTAGCAGGCAAAAACGGATTAGTTATGTATCGAAAGCCGTACCGAACAATTCACGTCCCGGGGGGACATGGAAGGCACTCGGCCTCGTGTTTTTCGTTTATTTGTGTATTTTATCGTATTCGAAACCATTTTCGCAGAACATCTGATAAAATTATAAATTTCATTAAAAGTTTTATAAAACGAGGCGAGACCGAGATCAACTAGAACCTCGCCTCGCCTCGGCCTCGGTGAAACACTAGGTTTCACTGTTATATTTAACATAAAAAACTCGGTTTAATAAATACGATTTTAATAGTAGATAATACGGCGTTGGTAGTAACATTTTAATTTTGTACAGCAATCCAATTACATGCAAAAAATAATAAAGTTTTGGACACTCAGAATGTGTAATCTTGTGCCCATCATTCGTGTACATACCATTTGCTCGTGGGCTAAATTAGAAACCAGTCTTATTCATAAATGTATAAGTAAGGACTGTCCCAGAAAAAACTTGCACTTTGTTTTTTAGTTATAAAAAAATACCCAGCAATTTTTTTGGTCTGTTTTCTTTTTTTATTAATAATGGCTAGTGTTAAGAATATAAATAACTAAAAACATAATTAAAAATTTTTTGTTTTCATAAAAATTTCTAACGTTGTTCTTAAGGCCCTTTATTACATTTTGTACAGGTGTTTTATCGACAGTACGGAACGATCTTTTTCACTTAAGACTAAAGTCTTGCAAGTTTTTTGTAGTCTTATCACTCCTT
Organism: Tricholauxania praeusta; assembly: GCA_949775025.1. NCBI lineage: Eukaryota > Metazoa > Arthropoda > Insecta > Diptera > Lauxaniidae > Tricholauxania > Tricholauxania praeusta. The sequence goes on along the minus strand of OX459031.1, from coordinate 33,496,401 downwards.
CGAAAATTTCTTTTCATTAGAGCCCGATATCTCCGAATTGGGAGAAGCTCTGGGCAGTTGGGCGGATTTGCAATTTTTGGTACAAAATTGATCTTTTTACTTTGATACCATTCCGTCGAAGCTTTAGAGTAATGAGAGGTTGCTAAATCGGGCCAGAAAATCACTGTACCTTCATGCGCACGAATAAATGGTAGAACACGTTTTTCGAGGCACTCGTCTATATAAACTTTTGAATTGATTGTGCCTTGCGTAACAAAGAAGCTTCTTCTGAGGCCATAGGTACATTTGACCTGCCAAACCATATATTGCTTCGAAAATTTCGAAATTTTTTTTTCTTTAAATTTACTAGGCATATGCCTCTTCTTCGGTGATGTATAATATTTGTGCCCAGATAGCGGCTTAAAATCTGCTTTGACGTAACTTCCGTCGTTCGTAACGCAGTAATCAAATTTAGTCAGTTACCTTTCATACAATTTTTGGGCTCGTATCTGAGCCATCAACTGCTTTTCATCAGAACGGTCTGGTACTTTTTGAACTCTATATATCTTCAGCTTACTTTTTTCCTTTATCCTTTGCACAGTAGATTTTGATGTACCTGCTCTATCCGCCATATCTCGCACTGAGGTGTTGGGATTCTGCTTAAAAAGGCGCTTCACCTTCGCCGCTACCTTTGGGTTAGAAAATTCTGGTTTTCTGCCTGAACCCTTTTTTCGTGAAACAGGTAGACCCTTCTTATAATTAGAAATAACCGTTTTGACAGTTCTTTCTGATGCACCAACTATTTTTGCTATAGCTGAATATTTTAACCCTGGATTTTGCAGGTATGTGGACAAAATCAGTTCGCGGACTTTTTCTTGCTTGCTAGACATCTTTGTCGTTAGAAGTGCTATCTTCAAGTGTTATACATCATATCAAACGTCACTTTATATGGAATAAATATTTTGTCTTTTTAGACCTATAAAATTATCAGGTAGAGTATAATTTTAAAAAATAAAAGTGCAAGTTTTTTCTGGGACAGTCCTTACATACAGTTACTCACAAAATTGAGTATACACCTTGATTTGAAAGAAATATTGGCAATTTTTAAAGAAACTAAAAATGTTTAGTAAATAATGTTAATGCATGGGGATAGATACCAATCTGACGAACTAATAACGAACATAAATTTTAATATTTTTAAGACAAAACACAAAATGAATTCATAAAAACGTAAATTAAAGCAAAATCAAGTCACGAAATTAAGTATACACTTGACAGTTTTGACATCAAACTTGATTTTTTTTATCACGGAAGTATTGAAAAGCATTTTAAAGTTTGTAGGGCTATTTCGACTAATAGTTTGAATACAAGCCCATTTCGTTTTACGCGTTAATTTCGCAATGGTGACCACTAGCAAGGATACAACTTTTGCAACAAGATAATTGGTGATGAGATGATATTGTAAAGGAAAATCGTATCGCGAAATTGGTGAAATTATTAGAAGACCTAATTATACATATAAAAATATTATAAACAAGTGGAGATACGAAAGTACATTGATGAATTCTATAGATAGAGGCAGAAAAAACTCCTATCAAAATGTGATGAGCGTATTATTATACGTAAATTGCAAAAATATCTAGAGGCTAGTGTGCCGAAATCGACAGCAGAAGTTTCCAAAGTTATTAGCAAGCCGATATCCACAAAAACAGTTCATCGAGTACTGCGAAAAAATAATTTGGACGGGTTAATTGCACGCAAAAAGAATTTAATTTTTTCTATAATTAAAAAAAAAAGTTTGGAGTTTGCTTAACTGCCTTTAAACAAGCCACCGAGCTTTTAGAAAAGGATGATATTCACGGACGAGGCAAAAATTAATCTTTGGGGATCAGATGGAATATCAATTGTATGAAAAAAGACAAATTCTTCGCTGCAAACTAAAAATTGAGTAGCCATAGTCAAACATGGTGAAGGATCAGTTATACTGTGGAGATCTATGACAGCTAGTGGCGTCGGATCAATGGAATTTTAAGACTCAATTATGACCAAAGAAAGATACTCGGATATTTTAAGACCAAATTTGCGACAGAGTGCCGCAAAACTTAAGCTTCCGTCCAGGTTTTAGTTTCAATAGGATAATGATCCAAAGCACACGGCGCTTATGTGGCAAGATTGGCTGCTATAAAATTCTCCAAACCAACTTAAAACAACCACAATCGTTGGAAAGGAACCCAATTGAGCATTGGGGAGAAGTGAAAATAAAATTGAAAATTGGGTGGTTTTAAGTTGCTATTCAATGTCAAAAGGGTGTATGTTCAATCGAATTCCATTAATGATCACAAATTGATAAAAATATCGTTTTTGTAAGGGCGTTTGGCCTAAAACTTTAAATCGAATATATCTTGAAAAAAAGCTCTAACACTGAATAACAGCTAGCACCATTTAATATAACGTTTTCGAAATAGGCTTAGCAGTAATTTGGCCAGCTTGTTGAAAAGTTTTCCTATGGAGAATAGTAGTAATTTCTTCGAATTTAATTGAGTATTGTTTTGAATGCAAAAGCTCTTCTTAATTTATTAAATATAAGACAGGCGCGCCCACCATTAGCTAATGCAGTTAACGGTATTTTATTTTTGTCCGGCCTAGTGCGCCCGCAACCTGGGTTCTATTTTCGGTATAGGCATGGCAATACACTTTTCTTGTTGCCTAATTTTTTTTTCTTTCTAATTATTATTTTCTTCTCTCTTTAATTTTTTGGAGGTTCTCGCGAGCTCTTATCAAATTACACATTGAGTCTTTCAGCTGTGGTAAGAAAATGCATCATGTCGGCAAAGCATCAACAACTGAAGTGTAATGAGGTTCAAAGGCATAACACTTGCTTCAGATCAAATTAAAATGATAACCTTTATATATAAAAAAACACGTTGCTTTATAGTTAACCCTATTCCCTCAGTTCTGTCTCCCCTTACGAAGCTAACAAACCATTTTTTTTTTAAACAGCTGCAATAATTTTTTCTTAATGATATCTACAGGTATCTATGTAGGTCATAACCGACTGTAGATTCCTAAATTTATTTTCGCATTTACAATATGATTCTATTGTATTTTAAGTCTTGCCAAGCTTTCCAAATTACGCAAAAAAACAAAACAAAATTAGTTAATTTAATCAAAATTTCAAAAGCTAAAATACCAACAATAACACAGAGATTATCTAATAAAGTATCTGTATTTTCATAGGCGTCGATATTAAAGACATGTACGATATAAAAGATAACAAACAACTTAAGTTTTGCGTGGACCGCACAAGCAAACAGATAGTTGACTTTCGTATGCAAACTTATTCTAGAAACCGAACTCCAAGTGAACAGGCGCATTAACGCTTTACACTTTTTTCGCACTACTTTTACAACCGACCTAAATAGCAGAATTAAGTCTAGTTAAAAGTCTAAAGTCTCTTAGGTTTATTCCCCTTAATTAATTGATTTGTTTATGATTGTGCTGCCAATTCAAAGATAAAGCGTTTCGCTATATCGCATTTACCATATTAGAGACTTTGAGTGACACGCCCCCATTTCATGATTTTTTTTGTTGCTGTTTTAACTTTTATACAAAGGTGTCGTCAGTCAGGTGAATGTGCAGCGGCATTAAAGCGAATGATATCGTATTATATGATCCAGTTTAATATTGTGAAATTTCGATACTTGAATTTTGTGTAGTGTCGTCTGTAGTAACGCCGCGCTGCGTGTGAGTCATAAAGAGTTAGTGAAAAGAGCCGGTAACATTTTAAAGATTAACCCAGTCCGTTTAGTCTGTCAGTCTGTAAATTATCGTCGCGTATTTCGGGGCGTCATCACTTCGCTGCTTCAACCGTTGACACAAACGCAATTTCAATCGATGTTTGGTTACTAAGCGCCCTTCCAACCACCAAAACCCCACGATCCAACGATATAACAAAACGATCGTTCGCTAGCAATTCTGTTGAACTTGAATGAGAGAAACATTCGTGTGATTTGCAGTTGGCGCGCGCTAGTAAACGTAGCTGGTTCATTTATTATTGGCTAAGGCCTTTGGTGACATTTGTAAATTAGAAAAAAAAGATAAAAAAAAAATTTTTTTAACGAACGAGAACTTTTAAAAAGTGTACAAGAAATAAATAAAAAAGAAAATATTATCTAGTAGATAGAAAATTAAAATTAATTGAAAAGTGTTCTGATTGATCAACTTTAAAATTTTGTGATAAAACTTTGCCAAGTCAATTTTTTGCAAAAAAAAAAATTAAACACAAATTGAAAGCATTTGAAGTGATAACAAAATGACAGCAGCTCTAAGAGTCCAGAGTTTGGGCCTAGGTGGCCACATAATCTTCATCGGTTTATTAACAGGTGCGTAAGGTTCAAACGTTTAAGATATATCTGAAGTAATCGACTGATCGGTTAATGGTTTTATCTGAAGTAGCTACACACGTATGTGATTTAAAGCAAATATTGCGGAAATTGATGAAATTATCTTTTGACAGACTTTGATATATTTCTATAGATAAGTTTTTAATTTTTTTATTTAAACTGTAAAGTCTAGAACAACGCTCTCCATTACATATGTTGGAACTATATTTCCCGATTAGCTTAAAGATTTTTGTTAAAAGTTTTCTTTTGAAACTTTGTTCTAGCAATGTTAGTTGATCAGAGCATCGATGGGTAAAAAATGCTCAAGAACATTCTGCCTGACAGCTTCTACCGATAAATCAGTGCGCTTAGAACCTCTTTAACGGAGGATCACTGACTGATGCACTTCTTTAAAATCCAGGATATCGTTAGGTATTCTAAATTTAAAATGTTGGCGGTATCTTATGTAGAGTGTGAGTAATTGATCTTTTACTGGAATAGAAATACAGTAGTCCTCCCTATAGCACGGCACTCTTATAACGCGTTTTCATATTGCGCGATTTCACGTCCCTCGTATTACACGTATTTTCCTCTATATAACGCGGAGGTTTTCCGCTGTTTCCCGTATTTCCGTACTGTGAAATTTATAATGAGGGTATTCCTGAAAACGCGAAAAAGCCTCGAAAACTGCGTATACTGCGAAAACTGAGCACATTTTCGAGTCTCGAAAATAATTTGTATGAAGAAAAGTTTGCTCAACTTTCGAGGCTAATAAGTTGAGCAAGTGGCCTCGAAAAGTTGGAAAATAAATCAGTGTTGCCGTATGTCGAAATAATTTGCTGCCAGTTTGAAGTTTCTTTAGAAATTGGCACATAAACTTAACAGAATGATTTTTAAATATATAAAAACGCAATTCTCAGAATTTTTGTTTGTTTACCTATGTATTTGTGTTTTGTTATTTATTAACTTAATTCTACATATTTTTTCGTTTTGGTGTGATACATATTTTTTCATGGCAGCGGTAACACTGATCAAACTGTCAAATTGCCATTGCTCAATCGTTTACGAGTTTGTATTGATAGGGGTGTTCCTGAGAGCAAGCTCGAAAACTTTCGAGTTTTCGCGCTTTTCGAGTTTTCGCGTTTAGAGGAATACCCTCAATGATTTGTACAGTTCATAATCAATTTTGCGTACGTTTCTACATGGTGTCAATTGTGTTCTTATAAAATTTGTCCATAAGGCGTTATACGGGGTCATACGAGCGCGTTGAACGAGCATCCTCGTACAACGCGTTTTCTTATACCGTGGAACGAATCTACTGTGTTATAGGGGGGATTACTGTACTGCTAGATTTCATACATAGATATTTAAATTTCAAAGAGATAAAAAAAAATATTAATTGAAACACCATTCAGTTTTCCAGTGTCAAAATATATTGATTTAGGATTTTTTTTTTTCGCACAACTTCTTTTAAACTAAGAACTCATAAGTCTATTTTATTAAAATTATTTTTCAACTATTTTTAAAAATATTTTCTTAAGCTCCAACAGATGTATAACGCGTCAAAGCTTAGTGTGACATATTATGTACACCAACGCATCAAAAAATTTTTATTCGTTCAAGGTATTAAATTAAATGTTTTCTAAACTTGAAATTTAAAAAATTAGAGAAATCCTAACGAAAGATTTGGGGTAGCAGTTCGTTTTGTTGCATCAAATGATAAAAGTGGGTCGAAAATGCAATTCAGTTGTGATCAGAAGCCATGATTGAGGCAGTTTTTTTCAAGTGAAACTTCACTCTCATAACCAAAGATTTGAAGTATCAATTTTGTTATGTTGCATCAATTGAGTGGAACGAAAACTCACTTCAGATGTGATCAAAGACCATGATAAAGATAGTTTTTTTCAAGCGAACCTTCGAAGCTCATAATGTAAGATTCGGAGTATCAGTTTTGTTTTGTTCATCAATTGATAAGAGTGGGTCGAAAAATCACTTCAGATGTGATCACAGACCATGATTAAGATAGTTTTTTTTTTTAGGTGAACCTTCGACTCTCATAACGAAAGATTCGGAGTATCAGTTTTGTTTTGTTTCATCAATTGATAAGAGTGGGATAAATATTCACTTCAGACGTGATCACAGGTGATGATTAGAACAGTTTTTGTTTTTTAATCAATGAGTACCTATAGCAAAAATTAAAAACCAATTTAAAATTTTCTTATAGAGGTGTTTCACCTCTTTGATGGGAAATGATATGAGATTATTAATATAAAAGGCTTTAGGGGTGTTAACGAATGTTTCATCCTGAAATCAAAATTAAAATATCAATGTCTACCAAAATTTGTTTATAGTTAACAAATATTTTAAAAATCTATTGACCAAATGCATTTATTTGAAGTAAGCTTTCTCTTTTCTCAGTGTACTTAAAACACTCGTAGAAAAGTAAAATGAATTCACTCTGTCATAGTAGGTCTCCCTTCTTGGCAGATTTCAAAAATCCCCACTAGCACTATAATTTAACCCCCGTATTATGTATGACTAAATAAGTGAGTCACAAATTTTCGTCGGCCTATATCTTTAAAGTGTAAAGTTGAATTAAACTTTCATTTTCCAAATTATGATATTTAAGTTCAAATAAAAATAAAAAATTTGAGAAAATCCTTAATTAAAAGTTTCCAACAGCTGTTGTGAGTGTGTCACTATCAGTAACTCACTTGTTTCGCCATACGGGGTCCATGTACGTACTTATGAATAAATTTATTTTATATTTTATTTTTTTAATTTTAATTCATAAAAACATATGTTATCAGTATTAGTCTTGTTGATTTTGTAGTATACCACTTAGGTAATAGCAACGTTATAAAAGGCTTAAAATAAATATATTATGATAATTTAATTTAATTAAAATGTTATTTTAAGATAACTTTCATTAAAAAAATCATGCCTAAAAATAAATTTTTAATTAAAAACTTTTGGCACTTGAGATTTGAGTGCACCGATAGTCTTTGCAGTCCGAGATTTCATTTAGAGTTGCACTTTGAACAATTTTTTTTTAGCAAAGTGGACACTTTCTAAAAATATCTTAATCCAGAAGTATAATAGATAGAAATATACATTTATTGATAAGATAGAATAATAACAAACTACTTGAGCAAGTGGCGTGCACGTGCTGCTAATTATCACAAAATATATCGATGTGATATCGCACATGCTGTATATAATCCACTGGAAAGCTTATTATTCTCATTCAAAATATTTCGATTTTATGATTTTCACTACTCAGAAACATATTCGGGGAAAAACAAATATTTATGTGTTTCCAAAATTCCAAAAAAATCATATGGTTGCGTCAAAGTCATTAAATCCATATACGTTTGTTTAAGGACCCATACATCTGTTGATATTCAGTATCCTAAGTCTGAAAAAATTGTATGGAAAATTACTATACATGCCCGAAAATTCATTCAAAATCGTAAGATTGTTTCAAAAGCCGATCATATAATTTAAACTTTATTATTTAAAAGAGGCTAATATTAATTTTATATGCTATTATCAAGAATAAGTGAGGCAACTTCTTCCAGTTTTTGGCATTTACCTCCGTCAGTCCTTAAATAAATCCTTAAAAATGCTACCAAAAATGAGTTTTAATATATTCCCTGAAAGTGAGTCATAAGAAATATTTTTATAAATCTGTAGCCCCAGTGAATAATTGGGTATTTTTAAAGTCATTACTTTCAGAGCAAGGATTTCAAGCTTTGAAAAACGCTCCAAAATCGGCTATTTGAATCAAGCAGTACACATGGTAATTGCCGCTCATCAGTTGTTGTTACGACTCAAAAACTTTTATGCAATCAAGAACTTTGAGGCTATAAAATTTCTTCAACAGAATTGGGACAAAAATGTTTATTGTTTACCGTCAAGGCTCATCCAACTAAATGTGTGTTTAACTAATGCCATCTTTGTTTATTTCTCGCAATGCAAAAATAAACATTATATTTTATGTCTATACAAAATATTTTTGTAATAAAAATACTATGGTGCTTAAATTTCAAGCAGTTGTTTGAAATATGAGTACAATATCAAATTGGCATAAACAGATTATCACATGATAAGAACTAATTTAAGTTGTAAATAAATAAATTTATTATTACCATTACCATTAGTAATTATGAGGACAGTGTGAGTTTTATTTGTTCCTATGTAGATAATACAGTGAAAACATTTTTTATGAAACATATTTCTATCAATAGTTTTTTTTTGAATTTGAACCCCTTATTTTAAATAATTGAGGTCTTCTATGTTATAACTCTGGTGGTAGTGGTCTAAGCAAACTTTATTTGTCACTAATTCCGAAAATATTTTAAAGAACTATAAGCAGAAAGGAAACGTTAGACCAAAAATAGAAAAATAAGGATTTTGTTGCTTTTACTGCAGGCTGTACAACATAGCAGGCCTATTGATGGAATATATAAAAGCATGTTGTAAACTTCAGGATTGTTGTTGATTTTTGTCGGCAACCCTGATTAAGGGTTTTTCTGATTAATTAAATTTTTGCACAAAACATAATATTCATTGTACTTTTACAATACAGAAGCCTATTTATAAGGAGTGTTATTTAAAATAAAAAGCTCAGAGTTCACCATTTCTATTAAATATTATATTATCAAAATAGAACTATATTTTTGGAGAGCATAGGCTTTCTGAAAACAGTGGTAACTTTTAAAAGTAGTTGAGTTTTCATCTGATTCTGATCCTGTCTGTGTCTTGACATCAAATTTATCTTCTTAAACTCAAAACGAGCTAATTTACTCTTGGGAAATGATGCTAGAAATAAGATGGAACTCGTAACATAACGTAGTGAAATCTGTTTTAAAGCACTTTGTAAAAGCTATTAAAAATTACTTTTAAAATTTTATTTTTATAAATTTTCTAAGCGTAAAAGACTCAATTTAAATAGTAAATAGGGAAAGAATTATTGAAAATTTGCATCCCCGGGGCTCAAAAAATAGTGCTACGCCACTGTGCAGCCACACAACATTCAATGCACGTCACAGGATAAGTTAATGTCAGTTTCGCAATTATAAAAATTATTATTATAATTGTTAGATATTGTATAGCTATTAAAGTAATTAATAAAACAAAAACTGTGAGAGAGTGACAGATAAGATTCAAGTACAGGGGGATTTCGTAACCTTGAACATTCCAAAAAATGCAAATGTTTACACTATGCTAGTGTTAATATTAGTTTTTCTAATAAACAGATATCGGAGCTAAATGACATGTAAACTATTTACATTATATCGTATTTACGTATAAGTAACATGTAGAATAGGTTTGTCTTCATACATATAAACGGATATTTATATGAATTTGAAGATTTGCTTATTCATAACGATACTTTGAAATATGACATTCAAATTTTTAGTTTTTTTTTTTATATAAATAAATTGTTTACAAATTGGTTGATGTCTAATCCAAAAACTGTGCATTCAAAATCGCCTTTGATGGAAATTACAAAGTAAGTTTGTTTATCCCTTGGGAATCATATTCATTCAAATCGACTTTTCTAATGCATGGCAAAAGAAATTGATTGATTTGTCGATGCCATTGCAGAAATTTCGAAGGAGATTGAGCTTAGAATCGACTTATTTAATTTTATAGCAAAAAGAATTGATAACTTTTCGATTCCATTAGAGGAGTAAAAACTTTAGACAGATATTTTTTTAACTCGATCCGACGATATGAAGTTCGGAATTGAATTGTAAAATTAAAATTTTTCTTATCGGATGGTTTTTGGGAGTAAAATTGCCTAGGTGGCGACACTTAAACATTTGTAACTTTTTTATTTATGAAACGTACTAAAATTTTTTTTCAGGAAAAAGTTGTGTAGACTTTACAGAACAATTCTGTGGAAAATTTTTGTTTCTGAACATATGAGAAAGTTGTTTAAATTATATTTGTTTATTAAAAACTTAATTTTTTATAAATAATAAATAATATTTTTATAAAAACTTTATTTCATATAAATTGTAAAACATTTTTGTCATATCACGAAAATTCAATATTTACTGAGAAATCGCAATTTAAAAAAACACCCACATAAAAGTTCAATTGCTCATAACTTTTTTAAAAATCCAAATTTTGTAAAAATAAGTATAAGGCCTTAATATTGATGAATATGTCTTCAAAGTTATGCAATAAAAAGTTTAAGTTTAATAACTTGGATTTTACTGTGTCCAGTTGAGAAAACTTTACTCAGTTATGATCGAAACCATCATGAATGGTTCATTTGCTAATATGTCCAAAACTTCGAACATTCAGTCACAAGGTAGCATTGAAATTAGTTATTAAGTACGAGAACGATGTTTCTCATCTCAATAGCTCAGGCAGTAACCAAACTGAGCTTAAAAAGCTCCGTAGAACCATTAAATGTTCGTTGGTTCAAACTCAGCCATAAATACTTGGAGAACCTGTGTCTAGAATTGGCGAATTATCATTGATTAGGAACTCTAGGGTATGAAATTTCAAAAGCTGCCAAAACATATACATAAGGCAAGAAATAACGATAGAAATTCTTTGAAACTGCCAAAAACTTCATTGTTATATATGACTCTTCAGGAGCCCAAAAACAGAGTAAGACCCAGAACTTTGTGATGAAGAATGAGAGAACATGATATGAAACGAACTGATATATGTAGTATAAACAACGAGGGATCGAAATAATTATCAAACTCTTGTTAACGCCATACACCCGTTATGAAGTCTTAGGATATTAGTAGGAGTGTGAAATATTGAAATTTATTTCACTCAAATTATATATGTAAATCAAAATCGTGATTTCGTCTCACAAAAAAATTGGTTATCAAAAGCATACATTTTCAAATGGTACAATTTTCTTATAATTAAACAAAAAGAATGATTGACATCCATTATAACTAGGTTCCGTACAGTACATTATAGAGGTTGAACTTTACTTCCAAAGAGATTTTCAACTAAAATTCTAATTGAAGCCGCATGATTAATCTGTTCAAAAATAGTTTAATATAATTGAACATTATGCTGTCGACTGAGCTATAATTATTTTTACCAGTATACGATAATAAACTAAAAAAATAACAATAATTTAAAAAGGAAAAAAATTTAAACTATTCATAACAACTTCCTACTAAACACTTGAGTACCTATTGAATGTATTTTTGTTTTTTATTTATTATTATTTAGTTGAAAATAAATCACAGCTAAGCGATTAGTTAGTTGTATGGCGACTTCGTTGTTAGGCGATTTTTTTCGAGAAGTTATCAAGGTAGAATATAACATATGATCTTATCTCAATAATTATTGTTAATATTATATTACTGATTAATTATACAGTCTAACATTGTTTCTGTTACTGACTTAAGGGGCTATACCAGTGTGACACTTTCAAAAAATCGATTTTTCTTGCTTATTCGATAGTTTATAGTTTCAAAAATATTCTGTGAAAGCGGCAAGGTCGTATCTTGAATAGTTTTTGAATGGCAGCGTTCTAAAGAGCGACCGCTCGCAGGTATAAGCCCCAATAGTTGAAACTTTAAACACATTTTTCTCGAAACGGTATTTTTCAAAATTGCTGACATCATAACTCAAAGAGAAATTGACCGATCAACTTCAAATTAAAGCTGAGTATTCTTGAATATATTTACTATACAATGACTTACGATCTTTTTGATTGGTTGAAAATTGCCAATTTGGAATTGAAAAAAGAGCATTTTTTACCCCAAAAAATTACACTTTCTTCAGAACTACGCCATTTTGTTAATTTTTGATATTTTTCAAAAATCGTGGGGGGGGGGATTGTATAGCAAATACCTTCAACTTTAATAATCTTTTTAAATTTTTTTTGGTTCAACTACTCATTCGGCCGGAATCATGTCAGCAGTTGGGGAACTTTTTTTTTGGCAACTCCGAAGACGGCACATAACTTTGTTATATTTAAATATTTTTGTAAAAAAAAAAATCTTAAAATATATCTTATTATGTCCATAAAACTTCAAAACATTATATGGAGTACTTTCTTTTAAAAAAATTAGCGAAAATCGCCTAATTTTTCATGGGGTACACTGGTATAGCCCCTTAATCATAATATAATCCTTTATGAGGTTGAATTGCTCCACAAGTATGTATAAAAAGGAAATGAGCTGGTAATACGTTGTCTGCGGCAAAGATTTTCCCTTTTAAGATGTGAATATTTTTTATTTGCACACGAATTACTAACTCCGTTGCATTACCCCTATTTTTGTAGTTCTTCAAAAAATTTTAAAAGATTTCTGTATGGAGTAAGGTAATAAGAAAAAATTTTTGGCGATATTAAAGATAATATTCCACACAAAAATAGGGGATCTCCAAGCGATAAAAGTACTTCAGAGCCATCACTTTAATAGAAATTAAGAAAACTGCGAGTTTTTAGATATTACGATTATTTATTGAAATCAAGTTAATAATAAAAGGAATAAGAAACAAAGTTAAGATGATGCGACTTGTAAAAATTCATTAATTTTTTGAAAATCACGGTTCTGCTCTAATTTTGTTATTTGCAGATAGAAAAAATAGCGCTTATTGAACTTTATTTTGAAAAAATATTCAGCAGAACGTCTTCTTTCAGTATGGTATTACAGTGACTCTGTTTTTTTTTTTAAAAAAAACTTAAATTTGTTGGACTGTGTTAATGTCAAGAGTATGACGTATGAAATTCATTGCATATTTTGAGTTAATCGCAATAAATTTAATTTCGTTTATTGATGACAGATGATTTGTTTTTAACAAGCACTACAGTATTTGGCAGATATAACGTACAGTAGTTCATACTATCTGGCCCTGAAATCAATATTAACATTTGTTTATTATTGATGTCACAATATTTTTGACAAGTGGCCATAGGTATGATCTTTTTTGAAAATAAAAAGTTATTTTTCCATTAATTTCTTATGCAGATACTATTAATTTTTTCATTGTTATCATTTTAAAAGTTTCCCCCATTCTCTTATCTACTGCTTGGCTGCACCTCATGTTTATATTTCATTATGTAGATTGTTTGTTTGTTTATCATAACAGCTCTTTTTTTCAACTTAAATGATATTTATATTTATTTAATGATTTAATCTACCTGTTAAGTTAATGTTGACATTTTCTATGAAACTGTTTATCTTATTGAATTACTGAATCATTTCAGTTTCACTTTTTGAAACGAGCTCTTTTTCTTACAGCTGTTTGAAACGCATATTCCTTTAATTATTTATATTAGTTTGTACTTTTTTATATTGATTTAGGGTACAAATGAGAAACAAAAGTATTATTTTGCTATCTAACTCTAACTTTTCTATCTAAATTTCAGCCCGAAATTTAAATAACATAAAAACAGCGACATAAAAACCACAAAATAGAATAATTGAATTATATTGGAGACGTTTTTTTTAAATTTTCTCACCCCGAAAAAATTTAAAATTTTGAAAGACTTTTATAAACAAAAATCTGAAGAAGAAAAAAAATATGTATAAAATATGGTGTATAATAAATAGAGGGCTCCACCTTCACAGCCACCCACTAGGGGCTCGGCAAAACCCATTTCTGTTATGTATCTTGACACAACAAGTTATATTTAAATAAATTAAAAACGTGTTTTTTCTGAATATTTGTTTTCTTGTTTTCTTATTTTGATTAGTATGCAATGGAATTTTTCTTTTTTTATGTTTTCTTTGTTTTGTTCCTTTATCTATATTTTTTCATTAGACGCAAATTTTCTGACACCGAAAACTATTTTATATAGGAAAATATTATAAAAAAAATTATAATAAAAAAGAGGTGGAACAAGCAAATAACTTAAATCATTATATTAATAAAGTATCATGAGCCTAGAAATAAGAATACAAGTGCATATTGAAAAAAATGTCTTTAACTGAAAGAAATACAATTGAATAGATAGGACAATGTATTCATGGGCTTAAAATTCAAAGGGAAAACGTTTTTCTCTTATGAATTATTTCTTTAAATATTATTTTTTCCAAAAATTTTTTTTTTTTTTTGATATTGGTTCGGTTAATCTATAAATGTTGCCTTATTAAATCAGGTCTTTTAAAATAAAGCACAATAAATTGTCTTTTTCACTTTTATTAGTGAAATCGCCAAGTTTTTAGGTCTGTAGAATTCTGAAGGCGTGCTTAGTGCTACAAACTCGCACAAAAAGAATGCAGCGCTAGTCCACAAGACTTTTTTATCGAAATTACAGAAAAAAAAAACAGCTGTGGGCGTTCATCAGGACGCTACGTCAGCATGTGATGGCCTTAAAAAAGCCTTTGACGTGCTCATTTTAAAAATACGTTCTGATGTAAGCCATTTGAGCACATATTTTTTGAAGTGAAAATTTCTTATGGCACGTTGTGCGGCTGATGAAAAAAGTATAAGCTCGCGACACCGACCGTCATCGGGATTCCCCGTCATGAATGCGATAATAAAATTTGAATGTTCTATTGTTTCTTTTAAATAAATATTCCAAGTGGAAGACAAAAAGCAAAGCAGGCACACTAACTGACACATTCCATTCTCATTCAACGATTGTTATGCTTACATGTTTGTTTCTTTCAAATTCCGCGTTGTTGCGTTGACAAATTGAGAATGAGAGCGAGAGTAAAATTTGAATATATATTCCGTTTTTGTTTTCCATTGCATTGCCATATAAAAAGAAAACGCACACATACCAACTAACACACTAACTTGCCATTAAACGAATTGTTTTCACTTCTGTCGGCACTCCCGGAGTGCAACCCGCCGTTTTTTTTTTTTTTTTTTTAAAAAAGTATATAACTCCTTTTGAGATCGCTGTCAGAATTTTTATTTCTTAAAAGGCTCTACGGAGTAATTATTTTATAACGCATACTTATTAATTGGATTTGGTAGGTCTGTACCTGGTGTATGTTTAATTCATTCCGTCAGGACACGTCAGGTTGTCGTTGTAGGAAGAAATAAATATCGTATTTGATTTCCGTAGCCCGAAATCTATAGGCAACATATAAGATAAGAATTGATATCTACTCACTAACACATAAAAATAATTTTTTCAAAGTAAACTGCTTAAAAATAACTTAGGCCGTGTGAAAAATATTAATCAATCACTTAGGTTAGGTTTGGTAAATCAATCACTTAAAAAGCTTTAACCACTCAAAATAAAAGCTTAAGAAAAACACTCGACAGAACTTAAAGGATTTGATTAAATACTTTTAAAATAATACACGCGAATGAATAAATATTTGAACAACGCCATTTTAAAAGCTTATAACACAATTTTACAATTGTAACAAGCTCACTCAAATAAGATAAAACATTTTTTGAAACTGAAAAATTACCATTCAATAATTTGTTTTAGAAAACTTATGCTTTTTTTTGAATTTTTTTATTTTTGAAACCAACGTTTCTCATAAGGACGAATTAAACTAAAAATTTCAAGTGATTACGCTGCTGTAAATATACGTTTTCTTTAGGCAGACAATCTTCTGAAAAACAAAATTTGAGATTTCATTGAAAACGAGTACATTATCTGATATACACACCTTTCGTTAATCTACAAGGTCCAACGTGGCTTTTACTTTAATTATACTCTACACTCATGGAATATTCACTTTGTTATTTCCTTTGTAACGAATAGATGGGGGCGTAGCAGGTATAGAAAAGTACATATTTTCTTGATCAGCGTTACTAACTTAGTCGATTTAGCTATGTCCGTCTGCTTGTCCGTCGAAATCTTGATTACTAAAAACTACGATGGATAATTGAATGAAATTTGGTACACAGGCTTCAAACAAAGTTCTTGGGATTGAAAATGAGCGCAAACGGTTCACAGACATAAGTACTTACTAGAGGTCTGTATGAGTCCAAAACGACCATCAAGCCACTCGCCACGTTGCGAGTCCATCGAGCCCTTGTGCACAAAAACCACAAATGAAATCAAAACAAATCGAAACACCAAGCAGAAGAGGTGAGTGCTGCACTTGCAAATAAATCGCAAATAAAATATTCTACAAGTTCAACCAATCGAAGTTTATTGCATTCGGAAGTTTACAAGAAGATCGCTTCGAGTGCACTAATTTAGACCTCTAATGCTTACAGCCCATATAAATAATTTATTTAATACGCTACATTGAAAGAGTTATTTGATGTAGTGTTACAAATACTAAAAATAACTTGGACATGCTCTGAACAAAAAGTTAGCGACTTTCGACAAGAGATCGTGGCACCTCCCATACAAGCAAAATATTCAAAAAGCTACACTAAGAGAAATATTTATGCTAACGAGACCGAATTTCACATAGATAGTATGAATGACTCGAATATGTTCTGAACAATAACTTAACAAATTTCTGTAAGTATGAATGTAACGCTCCATGGAAGCGTAAACTTTAAAGCACTATACTGAGAAAATTTTTTTAAGTTATGAAACCAAATCTCACACAAAGTCCAGATATGGTTTAGTATGGCATCAAACAGAAAGTGGACGAATTTCGAAAAAAAGGCGTGGTACCTCCCATATAAACATAAAATACAAAACGCTATAAAGAGAGCTAAGTGTTGAGTAAATGTTACCAAACTCAATTAGGATATATTAAGTCAAACAAAACGGCAAATAGTCTGGGAAAAATACCATCTTGGTAAAAATATAAAATATACTGTTATCGTGGTGTGCGACAATTATTTTTTGGCGAGGCCAAAGGTAACACCCTTACTAGTTCTTTTTCTGTTCCATTATATAGTAATATATTAATATTTCAGTAATTTTTAGCGACACCTCTATTGTGAACGTATTCAGAAAAATTACCCAGACGCACTGAAATATTACTATTTAACCATCAAAATAATTTTAAAGGCAAGCACCTCTGAAGACTAGGGCTTACTGAGTGGGAGATCTTTGTAGAAGTTCTAAAGGTTCTGACGTCGAAGAGTCTGTCTATCAATATTCTTGTGAGTGCCCAGTGCAATTCGGAGTTTTAAGGTATTCGTATGCCACTACTTCGACTCTCTTGAAGATACCGATTTAGAAGTTTATACAAATTTCGATATGGTTTTGCATAAATTGACAACGAAGTAGTACACCGGGTATACAATGGGCCCGGTTGTGACCTAAGTTATGATGACAATTGTCATCACCCGCAACCTATTATATTAATGAAATTTTTATGCAAATATTTAAATTTAAGACGTTTCAAAAGCTTGAATTTATTTACCATAACTTGATAATTCAAAGAACTTTTTATTTGGAATGCGAGGGGCTTACTAACAGCTCTTGTCTTCATTCTTTACTTTTTTAAGACTTAAGACTTAAGACTTGTTTTAAAATATTGATACAAAAATTTTACTTCAAAGTGATCACGCTTAAATGTTATTTGCATATCTGCATTCATTTAGAAACAGCAATTGTGACAGCTGGTCGAGTAATGGCAAAACACTTCACGTAAAAATAGAGTTTGTTTGCATAGTTGTATTCGCTTTATGGCATAATAAACAACAATATATTACAAAAACTGCATTTAGGCCTGAATTTTCTACAATATATGCAACGATGAATTTTGAATATAGAAAGAGTTTTAATTTATTAAAATTTGTTTTTCGAAAGAAACAATTTCAGCTCAATTCTAAACATAATCTCTAACAAGTAATACCACATAAGAAATACCATACAATCAAAGATAGTTGCAAACAAAAGCTACTGCAAATTAATGATTCACAAAAGTTGCTTGGAATTCCGAAAGACATGAAGAGCTGATAAAAAAAAACTAAGCATATGACTGGTTCTCCTTCAAAAAGGTTATTCACAGCATCTGTTGGAACTTGAAAATTAATTGTTCTACGGATAAGCTAAGAGTATAAAAAGTGAGCAAAGTAAAAAAAAAAAACAATTTTATTATTATTATTATTATTCACGTTAAACTATTGCTATTTTAGTAATAATGTTTTCAGAGAAAAATTCAATAGTAATTCACAAAAAAGTGATGTAAATTTCCCAAAACATTTTAATTTTTGCGACGAGCCTTATGGTAAAAACTTAAATTACAATATAGTTATGTCATATGATTTTATAATTTACATGTAAATTATTAAATCAAATTAAGCCGCTCACTTGGCAAGATATAATTAAAAGTAATTATTATTAAAATAAGTTACCAGTGACGTAGCCATAGTTTTGGCAAGGGGGAATGATGAAAATATTTAAAATATATATTACCTTTACTGTTACTGATGTCTTAATCACTAGTTACCCATTTTTGTTGTTGTCACTACATTCTAAATTATTTCATTAATCCATTGTCCAAGGGTATCTTACCCCCTGACTACCCGACTACGTCACTGTCACTTACTTATGCATATGAATATAGAAATTAAAAAATTTCTTAGATAATTTATTAAATTTTTTGTTTGCTTGGTATAATCAATCTTTTGCTATAATTAGAGCAACAGTCCTTAATTGAGGGAAAAACCATACTACGTTAAAAGTTTTGCGATAAGCCGAAACAAACAATTTTTTTTAGCAGAGCGCTTTTGAACTGATGGTGGCTACTTAAGAAGGCTTTCCTGCCTGCCTCACTGCCGCCAGTGGTTTGGTTATTGTTTGTTTTTGCATGAAGCACCACTACATTTGGTCGTGCTTCCCATATGACTTGACAGTTTTTGTTTAGTATTTTATCTCTATTTTTTGGAGTGTGCTTGCAATTAAAGTACGAAATAAGGTCTACCTATATGTTTGGTTTCATATGATAAAATTTATTTATTGTTATTAGATATTTTGTTAATGTATTATCAGCTATCGAAGTATAAAATTGATTTTCATTTCACGAATTCATTGTGTAAATTTATTTACAAACAATGCAAAATCTAAATTAACATAGAACTAATTTCAATCTTGTGACAAAGTTTAGAGCGAAGAAGCCGTTAATTGTATTAAGTCATATGTATGTAAACGATTCAACTCATTTCGTTTCTAATAAAATATGCTGGTATATTTGTTATACCAGTAATACTTAGTACACCGGTTAGATAATTTAATTAACATATACAAACAAGCTTATAATCTAGTAATTCTGATAAATAATTATGGTTTACTTGGATTTGAACTTCTTTCAATAAATACATCGATCACTCTTTAAGTAACTGCACACTTTACTTTTTTTTTTGACTTTTTTGAAACAAATGGAAAGTGTTTTTTTAAACAAAATATCTCAAAAACTATGGGGAATAGGATAAAAATAACCTTAAAATCTTTTTTACTTAGAAATGCTATAGTTTTATATAAAAAAATATTAAATAAATTAGTTTGAGCAATAATTTGGAAAATATCATACAATTAAACTGGTGCGCAACTTCAACAAAAATTCATATTAAGGGTATTCCTCTAAGCGCGAAAACTCGAAAAGCGTGAAAACTCGAAAGTTTTTGAGCTTGCTTTCGGGAACACCCCTACCAATGCAAACGCGTAAATGATTGAGCAATGGCAATTTGACAGTTTGATAAGTGCTGTAGTGTTTTAATCAAAACGTCCAATTATGGCCAATTAATCAAAGTTTTCATCAAATTCTTTGTGAAATAAAATAGAATCCTTAAAATGCCGCAAAATAGTGAAAAAATAAATTGATTCAATTTATTGAAGAAAATACTAT
This sequence comes from Tricholauxania praeusta, assembly GCA_949775025.1. Classification (NCBI taxonomy): domain Eukaryota; kingdom Metazoa; phylum Arthropoda; class Insecta; order Diptera; family Lauxaniidae; genus Tricholauxania; species Tricholauxania praeusta. The sequence continues at coordinate 33,476,366 of OX459031.1, read as the reverse complement.
AAACAATTTACTTATGCCGTTTCGACAAACGGCAACACTCATTCTGTTTTCGACTTTTCGAAGCTACTTGCTCAACTAATTTGCCTCGAAAGTTTTCGAGGGTTGAGTAAACTTGTCTTCATACAAAATATTTTCGAGTCTCGAAAATGTGCTCAGTTTTCGCAGTCTACGCAGTTTTCGAGGATTTTTCGCGTTTTCAGGAATACCCTCATTTTCCAAAGTTATGTCGGGAATTTCAATTTGAAAGCAAATACATTCTAAGGATTGATCATATAAGAAAATTAGAAACATTTCCGCATTTTCCTTACAACCATTATAACAACACAAAAATTAACATGCTACATATAAGACAACATTTTCTCCGAAAAAAAAAAAATATTCCAAGTCCATTTTACAGAAAAAGAGTATTACTTTTAGTTGACGTAACAGTTTTGTAGAGAAAAGTTAATTCATTGTATAATATATTCCCAAATATACCGAAAAAACTGTTTTTAGCACTTTAAGATTCGGATGTCTCGAAAACCTGATGTGATAGAGCAATTCTGAGATCGGATTTGAATTCAGCATGCCAAAAACTTTCGGAAACATATAGTCTGGTCTCTGGGTATGAAATTTAATCTAATTTTCTTGGCCTGTGTAATTAAAGTAAAGTTAGGTAAGAAAATATTCAGGAAGTTTCTTGTAGACGTCATAGCCTTCGAGAATGAAAACTTATACAGAACTTTTATTAGTGAGTGTGGCAGGAGAAGAAGACTATACTAGTTACCTAGGGTAACAAATATCACCAGAGCAACTAACCGAGGCCACTAAGCATTAGGGGCCCTCAAAAAGGGAATATAACTCTAACATTTACATAATTGTTCTTAATAACTTTTAGTTTACTCAAAAACAATATTATTAAATTTAGCTTTAGAGATCTTTTTGTTCATCACATTTGTCGCTGCGGGATGAAAATAGCATTTTTGAAAAAGTTCATTCATTTCTGTCCTTGGCCCAGAGCACTATAGCTTCTAGTTATGGATTTGTCATGCCCTCCTCAAGATGGAGTAAAATCAAGGTTTGGCTAGGTAATAAACATGAACTTTTTTTGGGGAGCTTCTTAAAAAAAGCACAAATTTCTTTACATAGTATTTTTACTAATGAGTAAAGTCTATAAATGTTAAAAACGACGAAAAATATTGACAAATTGCGAAAAATGTTGAAAATGACGGAAAATAGTTAGTCGGTAAATATTAAATATAAAATCGAGATCTATTGAGAAATTGAAAAATGTTAAGTCGAAAAATATTGACGTTCGAACAATATTGAATGTGACGAACAGTTTTTAATAATGTCGACAAATTATAACAGAATCGAAAAATGTCGAAAACCATAAAAAAAGTGGAAAAATGTCTAAAATATAATAACACTATCGTGAAACCCATCACTGCAGTATTAATTTTCTTTTATATTCACCAGTAAGTATGCTCATAGTTATCCTTCTTAGATTTCATCCATTTTATATCTTTTGCAAATTTCTAATAAAAAATTAATTTTTCAAACAAAAGTAGTAATTTTGGTCAAAATCAAATTCTTCAAAATCGTAACAATAATTATAGGTTATTCAAACTATTTTCATCTAAAAGTCAAAAAGGAATACGTAAAATATCAAATTTTTGCGCCATTTTTCCTTTAAAAAATACTCCTTTTTATTGAATTTTCTTCTTTAATATTGGTTTTGGGAGACTTTGTTTTTATTTTTGAACAAAGTTTTCATAACATTTTTATAAGAAATTTTCAGTTTTATGTGGGCCGAAATTGCTTTTGTTTTATGATTATTACTTCGAAGAATTTGCACTTTCTTAATTGTACTGATCATAAATCAAAATTATCATAACTCTCATGTTCAAAACAAAAATTGGTGTTATTTTTCGATTAGATACGTCTGCCCAATTTCCTGAAAGATTTGACCATTTAACAATTCTGCTACAATCTTTGCAATCTTAATTGATTTATTTTATTGACAATAAAAATTTCTCATTTATTTTTAACTTTTCTAAGTATTGTTTACAAAAGCAAAATACGCGTACTTTCATTTGATTACAGCAAAATTTTGTTTTATAACATTTTCCTTTTAAAAATGGCCAACAAAATTTTGATTTCGTACGATTTTTGTATTATAAACCTAGACCAACTGGCTCACTGACTTGAAAACAAATAGCATACATGTAGGTGCCTATATATATCACCATTTGAACTGATAAGATAGTAATCAATGCCAACAAAAACAAGTGAACTACCAAAAGCTTCTCCCTGCTGTTTCTATACAACGATATCGCAAATATTACACTTTTTCATAAATAGATTATTATTTTCTTTTTATCAAATTCATTAAACATTGTGATTTTTATAAGTGTTCTACTTTTTTGTCATTACAGTTTTAACCGTTTCGGTGCAAACAACACAAGCCCAGTCATATCTATTGACCCTCAGTCAAAATCAACTATTGAATCCGAGCAATCAACAAAAAGACAACAACATCTATAAGGAGGAACCAGTTGATATCGACGATTCAGAAGAAACTACTTTTATACGAACGGATGAAGATAACTCTACTGTTATTGTGATTAAAAATAGTAAGTGATGCCAATGTTTTTAACACGTACCAATTAATCGGATCTTAAAAATTTAAATCAAAGTGATTGAAATAAAAAATATTGAAAAAAATAAAGAAATTGCATATAAAACACGTTAGATTAAAATGCGAACGTCACAAATACTTTGATAAAGGCTTAAAAGCTATATGAGTTCCCACTTGAAAATTGTGTTTTCAGAAGTTATTGCAAAATGTGATTTAAATACCTGCCTAAAATTGATATACATATTTTGTCGGTTTTAAATTGTTCCAGAAAATTATAAAAAAAAAGTTATTTCTAGTGTATAAAACTCTACGAAAAGGTTAATTTTTGCCATGTAGATAAAAGTTGCAGAAAACAGAAGTTCTTAAAAGACACTTTGTGGAATATTTCTGCAGATTTTAAAAAGTTTTTCTTACCTGATTCTTAATAAGTTTTAATATTCTTGCAATCCAAAAATTAAACTACAGCAAAATGCGTCAAATAGGTCACGGATTTTTGAAACATTGAATAATAATACAATGGGTAAAATTGATGGTACCGGGTGCAATATTTGTCAGCCACGTCGAGTTGTAAAAAATTAAGCAAAATCTCGTGGTTTGTTAAAAGTTGAGTTAAGTAAGACTCACCTCGTGTAATGGCAACGAAAAGCTTTTACTTGCAATGTCTTGGTAAACGAAGTTTCAGGAAATATTTTCATTTTCTGCCTATCACATCGGCATTGGCATTTTTTCCCCCAACTGTGGCTATTTTACAACTGACTCTAAGCTTCATTTTAGTCATTCTACATCATGGTCCTATGTCCTGAATGTTGCCTTTTAGAAAAATCCAAGTTCGATTTATATGGTCTGAAACAAAAGAGAGGATTTCTTTGATTAGAACACAACTAATTTGAAATCAAGATCAAAATACCATTATTGGGGAGAATTTTCTTATCAAGTCAACAATTTATCATATTTAGCAAAGGGCATAATAATCTGACTCGGGTTTTAATGCTTAGTTATCCAACATTGCTCAACTCTAAAAGTAGTTTTCGGTAGGCAAAACCATATTTCAGAAATGCAAATAAAGAACAACCCATAGAACCCTCCAACTCCTTCGAATCTGTTAATATTTGCAAGTCAAACCATAGAAAATATTCATTCCCATAAATCATTCAAAACTTTCAAGTTATAAAGTCCAAGAGTCATGAGGTATAGAGTGTCCAAAAAGAATAGCGGAATTTTGTTTTTGTGCTGACGTTGCAAAGGAGCAATGCGGGGTAAGAATAGCGTTGTGAACTTCGTAAGGTTTTAGTATAAATGGAACTGCACCCGGGAAATTATCGTGCTTATTGAGTGCGCACATATTATCGCAACAGTGACTCAGTATTAACTGCTCAACGTTTGTATCGTGCACAATATCATTCACGTACTGCACCAAGTGACGATATTATTGGAAAAGGAATTCGGATGTTTTAAAATACCGGTTAAACAATAAAATTCGTCAACCATGGTCTGTTAGAGGTTTGACAAAATCTATCTCTATATCAATTCGCAAACGAAGTCAAGAACTCAACATTGAAATATCGTCTATGAAGTTAATTCTAAAGAAAGACTTGCATCTCAGAGACTATAAAATTCAGATAGTTCAAGAACTAAAAGATACTGACTATTATAATCGATCAAATTAAACGAATTATTCCCGAAAAAAAATAATTTCTCTTAGAAGCACCATTAACTGCTCTTAAAGAAACTTAGGTTTTAGTCCGCTCGACTATTTTTATGGGGATATCTAGAAATCAAGGTACACGAAAAAAATTCGTCGAATATATCGCAATTGAAGAACAATTTAACATCAGAAATGGCAACAGTCTCAAGAGTAGTGTATCAACGCGTTGTTATCATTCTGCGTTTGAGACTAAGCGAGCACCAGTAGCGTAAAGGTGGGTCATTTTTCGTATTTTGTCCATCGCTAATCTAGACATCATAAAATTTTCTAAATAACTTTCCAGATTAGAGTCTATAAGCAAGAAATAAATAGTTCATTTGATTATTTATCGTTTTATTCAAGTATCAAATACCCTATATCCTTTATGGACATTGTAGAATTTTTTCCATGATGTCAAAGACCGAGTTCGGTCCCCCTAGCTTAAATAAAAACACAGCCTTTACCCAGGCTATACTCGGTTATAGACCAAAGTACTATCGTATAAAAAATAAATTGTCATGCGTCATAAAAATTGGCGTTGGGACTCTTCTCTTCTTTTCCAACTTTTCTGACATTTTTTTTTCTCTCACAACAAAAAAACTCCGAACGTTTTGCCCGAATCAAAGTTCATTTACCTTTGATCCAAATGAATGAAATTTTTAATTCGACGTAGCTTATATTGCTCTGATAATAAATTCATATGCGCACAAATTTGATTTATGGTCAGTTTTAGAGATACGTAGGGTTAAAAGTGGAATGAACGGATAATATTTACTACATTGAGCTTTCATTGCATTTTGTCTGCCCATATCTTTAAAAACCAATTTGGGACAACAATATTTTTTGGTAAGGACGACATCTTACTAAAATTTCATATCATACACTTTTGTGTGGTCGATTTTATGGAAACTTAAAATTTTTCTTTTTTGTTTTGACGATGATATTTTCGGCGCTTTTGTGAGTACTTACACCGAAATACTCGATTACTAATAACTTTTTCTAACATCACTTATCTGTCTTTATTACTTAGATGACGCTTAAATTTCGCATGACTACGGAAATATCGCTTAAGTGTATAGTAAATATAATTCAATTGAAACTTAAGTGGTGCCGGGAAAATGGGTTTGGTTAAAAATAATTCATTTCCTTATTTAATTAAGATAAACATTTAAAGTAGCAAAACAATTGCAATTCATTTAGAAGTTTCGTTTAAGTATTTTCAGAAATTATTTACAAACTCAGCGTATTGTTTAATATGTCAGGAAATTATTTTATTACTTAATACTTCTTTTATTGTTGAGTGACGCGGAGGTTAATGAATTGAGATTCATTAAAAATGTGTGTGCAATTTGTTATTATTTTATAAGAAATGACATTTCTCCATACAATTATGAAATTTTTATTGATTAGCACTTGAAAGTTTTATGGTTGCTCCTTTAATATATGTAGCAGGTAGTAGATTACGACAGTTTAATTATATTGCATTCAATATATCTTCTAGTCTTTTAATTATTTTCTTTTATACATATATATGAAAAATAAATTTCGATCATAATTTTTAATAAAAATTTTTATTCTCATTACAGTAAATACACAAGCACCGTCCGAATTATCACAATCTGCCATGGATGTCATTACAATTATATGGTATGTGGCCACATTTTTGGCGCTCGCTGCATTTTTCCTACTCATGGCGTGTTCAGACAGACGTTGTGGCAATAATCGACAAAATGGTAGCAACAATAATAATGATACACCGTTGCCACCACCGACACCATCACCATCGTATAGTGAATTTGCACCGCCTAGCTATGATACGGTGATGAAAACGCAACATGCGGCAAAAGCTTCAATTTTTGTGATACCATTAAGTATTGATAGTGCTAAGGAGAGCAATAACAATAGCAACATGAACAGCAACAACAATAATAATAGCGATAATAGCAACAATAACAACAGCGACAGCAGCAATATTAATATCGTTGGCGGTCAACCTAATACACCTACCACACCGATAGTAAATTTTTATACAATCAATGAATTGCAAAAATTTGGCAGCTAAATATGTGGCCGTTGACGATGATTTCGATGCGTCATCAACTTATTTAATATTTATGATGTCATAATCAATATGAACGTCATAACGTTGATAATACAAATGACAAAATTTAAACTTTACGCTAGTGAGAAATGTATTAATAAAGTCTCATTATTTTGAACTGTGATATTAGCGAATGCTAGTGATGATAGTCACCGTTGTGTTTGCTGCAATGTGCAATTTTTTTTATTGTTCTTTTAATATGAATTATTATTGTGTAAATAATTGAAATTTTTATAAATATTTGAAAGTATTTAGAACAATTTTAAACATGTTATTCCATCGTGCGCTTTTTACCATCAACATGTAAGCAAATTTGTTAAAAATATCAAGTTTTTGACATATTTTTGCATTTTATGACAATTAGTTTGTATTGAAGAATATAAAGTCGCATGTCATATGGAGCTACTGTTAGCTTATTGTTAGTTTTTTATATGAAAATAAGACTGAATGTAAATATGCTTGAGTTCATATTTTTAATTGCATTGTCGCCATTTTAATTTATTTAATTTTATACATTGTAAATATGTTTATTATAAGTATATAGCAAATACTGAAGTTTGTTTGTTGTAAAAACAACAAGTGTTACTTTAAGTAGTTTTTGTTAACTAAGAGTAAATTATTAAAAAGAAAAATAATATATTAAAAAAAACCTTTTAATTAAACGGTTTTATTTCGGAACAGAATGCTTTTATTCCAGATCAGCAATTACTGACTGTTATAATATTTGAAAAAGAAAAAAATTATCAAGGGTGTTAACTTTGACATCGCTAAAAATTAAAAACTCTGCACCGCATTAGCCTTAAATTTTTATAAAAAGGATGGTTCTTTCATCACAGCATATGCTGGCTGATTAAACTAAACGTACCAAAATTGAATTTAGCAACATTTATTATACGTATAAGAAATGCCACGCTCTCTTTATGAATTTCGCCAACTTTTTGTCTGACGCTTGACCGATCATTTTTTCTTTTTATACCCTACACCGAGGGTATATACACTTTGTCCATCCGTTTGTAACACATAGAAGGAGGCGTGGCAGGTATGGAAAAGTGTATATATTCTTGATCAGCGTCACCACCTGAGTTGATTTAGCGATGTCCGTCTGTCTGTCTGTCTGTCTGTCTGTCTGTCTGTCTGTTTGTCTGTTGAAATCAGGTTTACGAGAAAACCAAGAGAGCTAATGGAATGAAACTTTCACACACAGGTCACATCTTCTTGCAGGCATCTTGCTATTGAAAATGGGCGAAATCGGTTAACTGACACGCCTACCGCCCATACCCTATGTATATATACCCAGGTCAATTTTGAAAAAAGTTGCAGCGATTTTGATGAAAATTGGTGATTTGATGCACATGTGAACAAGATTAGGATTAGGTTAGGTTTCAAGTTTTCAAAACTTCCTACAGGGGCATGGCACAGCCCTAAACTTTAACCTTTATACCAATATATCTCGTAAGCCGTGCAAGATATTGTTATGAAATTTGGTAAACGGATACATATCAAATATATCTTGAGTTAAGATAAAAGTGGGCGAAATTGAAAAAGTGGGCGTGGCACTTTTCAACTGCTAAAAATTTTGATTCCATATATCTCAAAATTGGCACAAACGATTTTCATAAAAATCTTGGAGATGATGCCGCTGAAAGCTGTCATCAATAAAAGCTCAGCTTCTTTATTGAAAGAACTCGTTGAAGGGCGTGGCACCGCTCACAATATTTATAAACGTTATATTATGAGAACGAACAACGTAATCGTGATGAAATTTAATGAGGTAGATATACTTGCTGCAAGGTATTTTATTACAAGAATTTGGTACAATAGTACCTGGGGGCGTGGCACCTCCCATATAAGCAAAAACTGTTTATTGTTATAAATAGTGTACTAAGAGAGTAATCTTCATAAAATTTGGTGTTTAGATGTCAGTTACTATAGGCTTTAAAAATAAATTAGTTTTGACAGAATTGTATCAGTGGGCGTGGCACCTCCCATATTATCATAAATTTGTAAGCGCTGTTTTAAGTAAACTATTGCAGCAATTGCTATGAAATTTAATGAAAGTGGTTCAGTTGCTATAGAATATATCTGAATCAAAATTGGCTGAAATAGCACCAGTGGGCGTGGCACCTCCCATACAAATAAAATACGGTAAGTGGCATATTTATCGAAATAAGTGAGCTATCATACTAAAATTTGGTGTTAGGGGTTTGCTTATGAAAAGCTATTTCTGGATCAAATCCGGGCTGGATTGTACCAGTGGGTGTGTCACCGCCCTAAATTTTAAATTAAATTGCAGCATATATCGCAAACTATACAAGCTATTGTGCTGAAATTTAATATGAGGATGTCGATCACAAATATAATTTGTTGAACAAAAAGTGGGCGGAATTGGATAAGTGGGCGTGGAATATTAAAAATTTGTAATTTTTATTCGATTTTTTCAACATTTTCCATATTCTTTCGACTTTTTCAACCCTTTAACTTTTTCCAATATATTCTATATGTATTTGTTCGACTTTTTCAACCTCTTTCAACTTTCTTCATAAGTTTCTTTATTTTTTCGACTTTTTCATCAATTTTGAATAGTTTTAAATTTTTTCAACCTCTTTCATTTTTTTTAGATTTTTTCAACCTCTCTCAACTTTTTTCAACATTTTGCATATATTTACGACTTTTCAACATTTTTCAACCTCTGTCAACCTTTCTAACATTTCACATTTTTTCGACTTATTCAACCTCTTCAACGTCTTCTTAACATTTGATGAAAAAGTAAGTACTTTCAGTGCAGTGTAGGGTATGTGAGTTTCGGCCTCGCCGAAAATAACACATTAACTTGTTGTATTTGGTTTTATTACTTTAAAAAGTTCTCTTCGTATAGCTTTTTAAAAATTTTATTCCTGTAAGGGTGCCACGCCTACAAGTACAAATTTGTCATGTTTTTGTCCGAAGCTTTTCCGAATCATTCTAATATTTATGTGAAATGAGGATCCATTGTTACAAATAATTTTCTCAGTATAGCGTTTTAAAGTTTTTACTTGTAAGGGAGTCACCACTGCCTCTTGTTGAAACTCGCCAACTTTTTGTTCAGAGTTTGTGAAAGTTATTCCTAGCATTTGTTAGCAATTGGGTTACACTACATTAAATAACTCACTCAATAAAGCGTTTTAAATGTTTTATTTGTATGGTTCGGCAGGCGTATCAGCGAACCGGTTTGAACAACGCTATCATGTATCAGAAAACGCTTACGCTATCATGTAACGCTTTACTACTTTTTTAACGTTTTTGAACATGACCTAGAAAGGTTCCGCTCTTTCGAAAGTTGGAAGCAGGGTCGCTGCGATCTTCCCAAAGGTTGTGTTAAATGAATCGGAAAAATATGGAAAGCTGAAAGTGGATGAAAAATCGAAGAAGTAGAAAACTAAAAATATGATATGGAAAATTTTAAAAAGCGTCGAAAGAGGTTAAAAAAGTCAAACAATTATGAAAAATGTTAAACAGAGTTGAAAAAGCCGAAATGTAAAAGTCGAAAAAAAAAAATGGAAAATGCTAAAAAAAGTTGAAAAAGCCTGATAACATTAACAAAACATTAAAACTTGTGAAAAAAGTTTAAAAAGGTTGAAAAATTGGAACCGGATGAAAAAGTCGTGCGTAAGTGTTGAAAAATCTTGGTAATCTTGGCCGTTGAAAAAGGTTGATAAAGTCGGAAGGAAAATGTTAAGCGTATTCCTCTAAACGCGAAAACTCGGAAAGCGCGGAAACTCGAAAGTTTTCGAGCTTGCTTTCGGGAACACCCTATCAATTCAAACGCGTAAATGATTGAGCAATGGCAATTTGACAGTTCGATCAGTGAAAAAGTCAAAAAACATAAAAAAAGTCACAAAATTCCACGTTTACAACTTTTGTTAACATGGGAGGTGCCACGTCCACTAATGAAATTTTATCGAATTCCATTTAATATCAAAGCTTACACTAACCGACATTTAAACATTAAAATTTTATTACGATTACTCTGATAGTACTCTACCAAGCCCACTGGTATAATCCCGTCGAACTCCATTTAACTTCAAAGCTTGTAGTAACCGACACCTCAGTACCAACTTTAGCAAAGATTACTCTAATAGCGCACTAAAAATTAGACTTTAGGTTTCTTGTATGGGAGGTGCCACGACCACAGTTTTTACAGCACCCACTTTTGATTGTGAGATACCTTATAGCAAGTATATCTATCATATTAAATTTCATAACGATTGCGTAGTTAGCACTATTGTTATAACGTTTATAAATATTGTGGGCGGTGTCACGCCCTTTAACGTGTTTTGCCAGTATAGTGGCTTAGTTTGCTATGATGAGTGCTCTCAGTGTTATTATCTTTAAAAGTTTTATGAAAATCGTAGGTGCTGTCTCGAGTAATATTGAACTAAGCTTTCAATTGTTGAAAAGTGTCACACCCACCAATCCAGTTCAGTTCAGCATCTGCATATTGCGCTTAATTTTTTTGTTGTGTTCTTGTACTAAAAGTACTGAACAGGAAGCTCAGCAAAAAATAAATACATGGATAATTTGTATTTAAGTGATCCCTGTTCAAAATGATTTCAATTTTAAGAAAAACAAAAATATGTTATCCTTCATATAGGGCTTATTATAAGATTTATCAATATGGAAGGTGTCACGTCCATTACAGCAGTCATGCATACTTTTGTTAAATGTTTTATTGTGTTGCACTGCATTTTCATATATTTGCAATTCAAATTCTCAAAATACGGGTTATTCGGGAGGTGAAACGCCTAAGCCTTTTGCAATTGGACACGTACCATGCCTATGCTATTTTATTACGAAATTTAATTCCTTTATCCCACTTATATTTACTCCAACTTGTTGTTATCGTGATTAATGTTTTGTGAAAAATTTAGTTTGCTATCTAACGATCTAACAAGAACAAAATTTTTAAATTAAATGTCAAAAAAAAAACTTTGCAAAAAGTTTTAATTTTGCTAATAAAATAAATCCAAGAAAACATGACTATTGTCAAGAACCTGAAGTAATTGCACATTTTTGACGTCATAACTTTAATAATATATTCGATAAGACTAATACAAGATATGACTTAAGTTATTTAAAAATAGATTGTTTTTAAAAATGATTTCATAAATTAAAATTCTACACTGTTACTATGCTTTTTTGAATCTTGATGCCATAAGGAAAAATCTAATGATTCAAAAACTTCTTGTTTTGATAAATTGTTACAAAAAGACAATTTTTTTTTTTAAAAAAATAACTTTTTTTTTACCATATGAACTTGGCTTTTTCGCAATTTTGATCGAGTGCAATCTCAACTTACTGTTGCCAACATAAACTGCACATAGCTTCTATTTCGTTTGAAGCTCACATGTGTTTTTAAAACTTTAAAAGATGCACCAAAATCTGAAATCGGTCCACCTCAGAACAATATCAATGTTTGCTTCATCAAATTTTAAAAATTTCCAAAACTGAAAAATTTCAAAAAATGGAAAATTATCAAAAATTGAGAAAGGGGGGGGGGGGGGGGCTTTTAAAATTATGAAAATTCAAAAAAGTTTTAATATTTTCAAAAATTAGGAAAACCCTTAAAAGTTATAAAATTTCCAAAATTGAAAAATTTTAAAAATTGAATAATTTTAAAAATTTAAAAATTTGAAAAAATTTAGATAATTTTAATTAATTATAAAAATCTATAATATTGAAAATTTTCAAAAATTGTAAAATTTGAAAAAAAAAAATGAGAAGAGGGGGCAAGTTTTTAAAATTTTTAAAAAATTCAACAAATTTGAAAAATTTCTAAAATTGATAAATTTTAAACATTGAAAAATTTGAAAAAATCCAGCTAGCACGTGGTTAATAAATACACTTTCCATAAAAATATAAGACCTACGCCCAGTTTTTCTGTGAATGCAGTGTAGGGTATTACATTTCTTAGCGATGTCAAAGATAACACCCCAACTGAATTTTTCGTAAAAGCTCTTGAAGTAGTAAACAAAAAAGCCCTGCTAGTTTTTAAGTAAAAAAAATTATACAGTAAAAAAGTTAAGTGCTCGGTGACACGCTAAGCTGGGTTAAAGCAAACACTTTTAAACATCAACAATCTTTGCTTTTAGCAAATACAAATATATATTAAGCTTTCGGACTAAGTAGACTTAGAAATAACATACAGTTAACATATGCTATTGGTAGCAAAGTCTTTCACATAACTTCACATAACAAACTTTGTTTGTTGATTCTGAAACCTCTATCGCCTTTAGCAAGAATTGGAAGGTGTTTAGAACTCTCATTCGTCAAATTATCCAATTATATCTTTTGTTTCTTTAGACAATAGAAAAATGGTAACAAAATGAATAATAAGTATGGGGTGGCGTCAAATAATATGTATCTATTCGCTTAAGTAAAATTCGGTAATCAATAATTGCGATTTTGCTGTGTCTATTGAATGAGAAATAATTCAACATCAAGTTTTGACGTCTCAATGAGATTGAGATTATTTTGTATTATTTATTCTGTATTTCACATTTTTTCAGAACTCTAATATACTTTTCTCCGATGCGACTTATTATGTTTTTTCGATTAAGTATAGAATAATTATTTGCGATATTCCAATTTCAATTCCGATACCCAATAAAATTAAAAACTGTCGATATTTGCCTTAAATAGCCATAGATTTGTGATTTTCTGTTTCCTGGGATCGTGAAAATTAGAATATTTATATAAGACTACGTAGCAATAGCTCATGTGAGATGTAGAATATTTATACAGAGATCTCGTTGTCGTAAATGAGGCTCTGCATAGTACAACCACTGCTTTCCAATACTACTTGCAATTACAAAATATCAGTATATACATAATAATTCTTCGCAAAGTCTTCGGTTCTGTTCACGTCGGCGACGACTACCGTATTCGAATGAACCACAAACTGTACGAGCTCTACGCTGACATTGACATAGTCAAGCGCATCACTATCCAACGTCTGCGCTGGCTGGGACATGTTGTGCGCATGGACGAAGAAGCTCCGGCGAAAAAGGTGTTTGATGCGGAAGCCGCTGGGCGACGACGAAGAGGAAGACCATGCCTCCGATGAAAAGACCAAGCCGAGAAAACCCTATCCACGCTTGGTGTGACTGATTGGAGAAGGCGCGCGCGAAGCAGAGGCGCCTGGAGAAAGCTTTTGAGGTTGGCCGAAACCCGGTAACGGGTTGTTATGGCTACCCAAGTAAGTAAGTAAGTATGTATGTAAGTATATATTTTACCACAAAACAAATAAGATCAGTGAGTCCGAACATTTAAAATTGTATTTCTCAATGGTGAAATCGTAATAAAAAAAAAAAGTAAAAAAGAATTTAAATTGGATTTTAACACTTATTTTTTTTGAATTTTTGAAAAAAATTATTTTAGTTGATGATACCAAAAATGCAGAAGAAACTCAAAGGTATCGAAACCAGTGCATTGAATTTAAACATGGAATTTCTTAACAAATACCCTCAAAATTTACAAAAAAAGCATATAGAGTTTTTTCTTTTTCCAATGTTAAGAAGGACATTTTAAAAAACCCTAAAGATGATTGTACTAAATATTGCTTCATTGTACTTGCGTAAAAAGTACTGAAAAAGAAGATGATGTATTGAAATCCTATTTGGGCTTGGGTACATCTCTTTTTTTTGTGAAAATTAAAAAAAAAACTCAAATAATTAATACCGAAACTTGATTTTTGGCTAATTTTCTAGTTTAATTCAAAAGTGAATTATCCGGTAGAAGAAAATAGAACAATTTTGTTTTTTCGAAAACAGTTTAATGGCTAACATTTTATGTCGTATTCGTAGAATTGATACTTATGTACATTGATAAAAATATATACAATTAAAACAAAATTTTCTAATACATAGTGACTAAAAAAAAAAATCTTAAATTAAAAGAGCTTTAAAAGGTTTAAAACCATTTTAAATACTAGCAAGCTTTGTAACAGTTTCAATCATATGTAATAGCAGAGCCACAAAACAAAGCTTTTAAAACTTTTAATTTACGCAGCGCATACCTACACCAAAATAACTGTTTAGGCATTAAAGTTTATTTGAAAAAGCTTTTAAACGGAAAAGGAGGTGCATACATACACACACATGTATGAAGTATTAAATGAGAATTAAATGCATTATTTATTCGAAAAACTGACAATATTTTAATTTCATTTAAATTTTTTTAAATGAGGTCTTATTTTTATAAAAACGTAAATTTACTTAGCGGTGCGGCGCAAGATGCTTAGCTGAACCATATCAGATTTTTAAAGTAATATGTCAGGGAATAACATGACTACATATGTACATACCCCGTTTATAGCTCAAAACACATAGTTTCTTGTCTTAAAAGCTTATGTCATGTTAAAAATAGGCTCTAGCCTTCGAGATTTGACTGACCAAACGTTTTCTTTTGAGAGTACAATTTTTCGTCTGATACTAGCTCCGAAAAAAAAGTCGAAGCCATGGTCGAGCTAAGATGACAATCTCGATTTTTTTTTATTTTTTTTTTTTTGGAGCACACTCTTCAAACATGGGTTTTCTTGAAGTTAAGACTATTTTGAATTAATATTCAAGGAGGAACCATTAAAATTAAGAGGAAGACATAGTTAAAATTGCATTTAAGTTAAAAAAACATATAAGTTAAATAAAAAAATATCTATCTGAATTTTAATTGAACAACCTTGAAGATTAATTCAAGACAGCCTTAGCTTCAGGAAAAACTATGGCTAAAAGATGTACTTCAAAAAAAAAAAAAAAAAAAGAAGCCAGCTAAAGCGCTAATTCTGGCGGACTTGCACATATACACATTATGAGATTTTTTGTAGCGAATAACATTTCCAATCGAAATGGCGCTTCATAAGGTCAAAAAACTTATTTTTTCAACAAAATAAGTTTAAGAAACTATTTAAAAAAACCGAAAATTTTTAATTTTTGAAGTTTTTTTATTTTATATCTAATATCATATACACTTTATGAACATTTTGAACAAATACCATCATCATTATCATGATAAAATTAAATCTAGTACTAGTAAAAAAATTTATGTATTTCGGTTTTCTTAAAATAGCTTTTTAAACTAATTGCTAAATTTTTACTCTATTCTATATGGGCATTTCCGTCAAAAAGCCAACCGTGACAGAAAAATTAAAAGTTATTATAAAAACGTCACTATCTGATATCATCTAAGTAAAATATTCAAATTTTGTTAATTTAAACAATTTACACCAGAATTTATTTATCCCATCGAGTAAACCACCTGCAAACTTGCATAAATGCAGTTTCTCTTTTTTGTAATATTGAATAGTATTTTGTCTTAAATATTTAAGTGCGTAAGAGAAGTGATACATGATGATAGTCTTTCCGAAAAATCTCTCTTCCAACGTCAATTAGCTGAAAACAATGCAAAAGCATCAAATTAACTGTAAAATTATAATTTGCTTAAGTTTATGTTCTAAAGTCACAAATAACATAGAAAAACATAATTTGTTCTCATTTCGAAATTGATAACAGCAGCAAGTGTGTCAAAATTTTTGCACGAACAGAGTTCCATGTACATAATTAAAAAAAAAACGAGTGCAAATAATATAAAATTTAAAATTTTTGGAACTGTTTGAAGTTGGTCATGTTCGAAAACATAAGTGTAATAAATAGGCAGTTCAAAACGGTTAAACCACTTTTTCACAGCCATAGCACAACATAATCGCATAATTTTTTTTTATTGGAAAAGTTGTGAAGAGAAGGAGAGACATGTATACTTTTTTGTTCAATAATATGTGGTGCCACGCCCCTAACAAAAAAAAAAAAACGTTTCCACGGATAAACTAATGGACCGATTTTGATGAAATTTTGTTTAAAGATACTTAGATTGAATCCTAAGAAATATTATTAGAAGCTCTGATTCCTTAGAGGGGGCGAGGAACTGCTCAAAATGAGAAAAAACTGTAACACGGCTGTGCCACTACACTAATTTTGATGTTATTTGGTATGTAGATAGATTGAAACTTGAGTAAAAATATATTTTTTTAGTGGGAGCTGCCACGCCTCTTACAGGAAAAACGTTTTAAAAGCAAAAAGACAAGTTTTATATTCTTTTAAGAAAGATATTTACTACTTCCTCTTTTCTTTGTTAAAATTGATCTCTGATTAATTAGTAATTTGGCAAATTTAAGCATTAAATTTGTTTTTTTAATTACTTTATAAATCTTAAATATTATTACTTATATGAATATTAAAGTAGTTTTGAAAAATTACCCAAGTAAACATAAACGGAAAAATATGTCCCGTTCGAATGTATTATTATGCCTTGTAAAATAAGATTTTTCAATCAAACGATATCTATTAAAAAGTTACATTATTCCATAACATTTTAAGATTAGTCGCATTAAAAAATGTTGCCAGGATTCGCTGACTTCTGCTTTTCTATAGATGGCCATGAAAAACACTTCCGTTTTTTTGTCCCGTTTGAATGGCTTTTTAATTGCCTGTATCTTGGAACCAGTACTACGTCTGGCATCAACTTTACTACTCAATATAGTGCTACCAAAGGAATATTTCTTAAAGCAACAGAAAAAAATAAAAGTGTTTTACTTTGACTTTTAGTCCACTTTAAAAAAAAATGTTCTGTTAAGAAAAAAGTTTTTTTACACCTACAATATGTAGAAGGTAATTTTTAGTATAACAACTTTTGTTCCTTAGTTTTGCATGGGAGGCTCCAGAGGTTATTTAAATAATTAAACCTTACTACTTACTCCTCTAAATGATTCAAAATAGTACACCTACTTTCAGATTCAATTCCTGTGTTTCAATTAGATCACATGTTTATTTTTAGATGAAAGAAATAGTAAAAAAACATTTGTATAGATATGAGCTATGCAAAAATGTTCATTAAAAATTGTCAAAAAATTTAATATCTAGTTGTTTGTTATTTTGGCAGATTTTTTAAGTGGTAATTAAATGATAAATGAACTTACAGCCAGTGAGCAGCGATCAATATTCATTGTAAATAAACAAATTGATACAATGTTTTGTTTCAATAAACGTTGATAACAAAGCAACAATAACCATAGGTTTTGATTCTTTAAATCACAACAGTATATTTTTGGTTTATGCGTCGTAGCACTCAAATCACATTCCATATTTAACAACGCAATCATAACGAAAAGTTAATTTTAATTCCAAGCAAATGTTGATAATTATTAAATACATTTGAAGACTTTGAGCAGTCGAAACTTTAAGTTTCGATCTCTAGTCTTAGAATAATTATAACTTCATTACCCTGAAAAGTAAATTACAATTTAAAGAATCGGCGGCTATGACCCAAATTTTGAAATGAGAACCTATGATCATTCTATCACAACGGAAGTTGTGCAAAAACCAAAAAATCAAATGATAATACTTATCAAGAGGAACAATCTATGAAAGATCTCAACTAAGCTTCTCATGGTGGAATTACTAAAGGTGAAGTCATTAGAGAATGTTCTCGCCTCAACATACGGTTCAATTCACATTCTCCCAATTATGGCACAATACTACTGATATATATTGCTTATTTCCCCCTTAATTCATATTTGTTTTGTTATCAGTTTCAATATAAAAAATAAGCATTGTGCGAGTCTCTTTTATTTATAAATAAAACTAACCAGAGTTAACCAGAGTTACGAGAGTTCACTATTGAAAATTCAACCATTAATGTGACAATACGAAACAGCTCAGTATCAGTTTACCAAAAATTAAAATCATGATATCATGTTGTCCTATTCCTCTATCTCTTGCTTAGGGATCAATCTATCACCCTTAGCAAATTTCATCGACATCGGTGTAGGGCTCAGCCACGACAGCGTTTTTTTCTGTTAGAGGTGCTGCCACGCCCACTAAAAGAACAAGGAGTTTCTGATATCCTTACTTAGGGTTTAATATATTTGAATTACATTTCGGCCTTTACTTTTTGCACCGGCAGAGGTAGTGCCAAGATGTCAATGTGTAATCTCTCGAAAACTAAGAAAGATGCCCTCGGAAATATAAAGTATTTAAAGTGAAGAAACGTCAGCTTATTTTCTAGAATATCAAAAATATCTATCTTTAAAAAATACTTAAATTTATTTTTTATTTTGAAAACTCTAAACTAAGTTTTAAAATTTTCGAAAAATAATTACAATCACTCGAAAGGCCTGGACTAACATTTTTATAGCCAACCCAATAAGATAATCCTTTGCCCAAGTTTGAGGTCAATCGGTTCGGTTTGATTTTTGGCTTAGGACATTTGGTATGAAATGCGTCACATAAACTCTCTCCGTAATGACTTCAACTTTTGTAATTTTACCATAGTCGTGTCTACTGAAACTTAAAGAAAATCATTCTTCGCATGACAACCGTTGGGTTTTGAACTACGAGCCACTTGCGTAGTATGCGGACACGCTTACCACTGGGCTTCCCAACAAAATGCGATGAGAAATAAAATAGAAATAATTCATGTGATTTCCCCTTAAAGCAATTGCTTTTCAAAGTTATTCAATGAAAGAAATTGAGTCGAAATAAAAATAATGTTCAGTAAAATAAATAAAAGAAATAATAAAAAAAAAAAAATAAACACAATTAAAATTCATTTAACGTCACTAAAAACAAATTGCCGTATGCAGCAGCAACATAACAATTGTCCGCAAAAGTATTTGTTGTTGTGTCGATGGTGATCGCATGTTAATAACCGCATGACAAAATATTGAAAAACATAAAAAAACAACAAAAAATTTATGACTTTTAATGTCAATTTAATTGGTGACGCAACTCACGTGACACTGTCTCGTGGGTTTTTTCCCTTTTCCTTAAAATGTGTTATTTTTATGTTTTGTTTTTTATTGTTCATATGTTGTCTGCTTTTTTTTCTTAAATTTCGTGCTTCCTAGGGTGATCCTTAAATAAATGTATACTCGAGAGGCAGAAAATTAATTTATATGATTAAAAAATGTACAAAATTTAAAAAAAGAAAAACGATTTCCTGATTTCTTCCCTTCAAAAGAAAGGACCATTTTTTTTCATCAAATAGAAATCTAAATTATAAATCGTCTTCTTTGTTCACGGAATCAAGAGGGATTTAATTTTCTTGTCAAGTTAAGCAACAAAGGTTATATAAGACGTCTTTCTTTGCCATGAAGGGTCAGTACCCTCTTTGCTAGCAATAGAAACCTTGTGATTGGGGGACATTATGTTTTGAATCTAGAACAACGTTTCATTTTGACTTCCAGGACTTAAATCGTATTTTGAAATTTAAAAAAACTTCAAAATAAATAGAATTCTTTTGAGATTTTGAACAAAAAATGTCAAAATAACTCTTACATTTAGCGTAACAAATAAATATATACATATTTAAAGCATGTTCGATGGCATGGCTTGAAAGCATGAATAACTGTAATATCGATTTAAGTTTGTGTGATTATTGGTTTCTTGAAGATTTTACAGCAAAACCTTCAATATTTTTTTTTTCAATACGACATATCGCAGCACACGTCAGGCAAAACTTTTTGCTTTTGGGAAATCGATAATGGCCAAGCCGTTAATGGCCGTTAATTGGAAGTAAAACTATTTTTTTTTATCGAGCTGAAAAAAAAACTAAATTTTTTCCACAAAAAATATCAATATTGCTGACCAAAAGAAACGTCATCAAATTTTCACAAAAAATTTTCACATTTTATCGAATTTTTTTGTGCTTTTGAAGGCTGCTAATTCCTCATTTTCAACTTGGCAACCCTGAACTTCACAAATAGTCTTGTATGATTTATAGTTTTTTTCAAGTTTTATATAGCAAAAATTGAAATATTTTTTTTTGCAATACGGCACATCGTAGCACAAGTCGAGCACAATACAGCACAACCAGTTATTTTTGGAAAATCGACAAATGCTGGGCCAACTTCACAAATTTTTTATAATCATTTTTTTAGATAAATACTTAAAATTATTTTTTTTTGCGATACGGCACATCATAGCACAAGTCGAGCACATTACAGCACAACATCAAATGTTTGAAAAATCGAAAAATGCTGGGCTAACTTCACACTCAAAAAATGATTTTGGTCATAAAGGTCGAAAATCAAGGAATAATTTTATATCCTTTACGGCACATGGCAGCACATCCTGAGCACTTTTTTATAAATATGAAAAATGCTGGGCCAACTTCACACTAAAAAGTTATTTTGCTTATAAAAATCGAATCCTACGGACGATTTTTTCAAAAAATACGGCACATCATAGCACAAGTCGGGCACATGGCAGCACAAGTTCTATTTCTCAAAAAATCGAAAAATGCTGGGCCAACTTCATAGACATCGAATTTTGCCCGCAAATAATTTTTTTGCACTTAATTTAGCTAACAATTTTTGAGTGAACCACATTGGATCATCTCTATAAATACTTATTTCCTACCTTGAGTCATTTCTTTGATTTCAAATAATATACTTTAACAAGCATTTCATCAAAATTAGTGTTTCACCGAGGCCGAGGAGAGGCTAGATTCTAGTTGATCTCGGTCTTGCCTCGTTTTATTGACTTGAGTCTCGCCTCGCCTCGGCCTCGGAGGAGATCTTGCCATCACATATCTCGCCTCGCCTCGGTCTCGCCTCGGTCTCACCTCGGTCTCGCCTCGGTCTCGCCTCGTTCTCGGCACCTCGGTAAAAAGCAAGGATTTTATTCAAATGAATAAGAATTATTATGTATCAGGCCTGATACGGCCCCAAGAAATAAAATAAAATATGTTTTTTTATTTTTGGTAAATTCAATGATTGAGATATGATGAATTTAATTACTGTTTTATATGGGAGGGAATGGCGTTGTCCAATTTTTCCAAGCCAAACTAAACTATAAGCCTTTTCACACTATAAGAAAGATATAAACCAAATTGTGTTCATCTAAGTCAAATAGATACTGAGATATGATAAGTTGATTTTTCCTCATATTGAAGGCATGGCACTGCCAATTTTTTTTATTGAATCTTAGTTTTGCCTCTGCCTTTTATATACATATCATATGTACCAAATTTTAATCATTTGCGTCAAGTAGTTGATAAGATATGATGAATTCTGTTTTTCTTTTATGTGGGGGACGAACCTTCTCCAAATCATAAGAAACATATGTGCCAAGCAAAAAAAAGAAGAATTATCTAATAAGCTTAGTATCATGGCCTCATCGGTGGCCATGTTTTCACATGCTTTCCTAACTGATCAACCAAGCCGAAGTCGCTTGAAAGCTGGTGCGATCCAAGCACTTGTGTGCATTAGCGCTGGGACCAAAACTGAACTCGTAAGACCCATATGCGGGTTAAGAATAAAGTAAAGTAGTTTACTAAAAATAAAGTACTAAAATGTTAGATATATATGGGACGCTCCATGTCAACCGGGTCAGTGATCTGCCCAAAATTGAGCGCAGCGGAAAAACGTTTTTAAGGTGTCAAAATGTTCGTATGCTCAAGAGCTTTCATAAGAGATAAGGGTGTTTTCGATTTTTTTTTTTAAGAAAATGGCGACCATAAAACGGCGCCTACATATAGATCTATGTATAAATAGGCAGTTGGTAAGCATCCATAATCATAATCGCTTAATTTTTTTATTTTGTAGGAAGGCTGTGAAGAGACGGAGTGCAGTGTATACTTTTTTTTTCAATAGTAGGTGGTGCCACGCCCCTAACTGAAAGTACAAAAAAAAAAAAATAAGTGATTATGATTTTGGCTGTTTACCACATAAATTAAGTTTGAATCGAAGCTAATTTTTTATTTAATAGTTCAACACGGCAACCCGCTGAACTTGTAAACAAAATAAAATATTTTTACCGTAAGTGGAAGTGTTAATTATAGGATAAATTTGTATGAGAATATCAACAATTGACACTGTGAAAATCAATATTATACCTTTTTTTTAAGAAATAATGCCTAAAGTGGTACAAGATCGCACTTATCGAATATGATTTACTACGGATAGTAATGGGAAGAAATTATTTGGAATAAAGTTATGCATAAAATAATCTATTATGTACAAGCTTAATACGAGTATGTATGTGTTTTCTTTCAATTAAAAGTTCTATCACTTTAAAAAAATCACCCTATACTTATAAGCCTTTAATTATGTATACTGAATTCTTGTAAGTTGTTTTTTGATTTTATTTAATACCAATCATCTATGATATAAGTCATGTATGTGACACATATTATTAAAACAAAAAACAATTTACAAGAATTCAGTATATGATACATATTGGTATCAAATGATATTTCACTGAAATAGACTTGCGAAATGAACAACAACAGATTTACGTTTAAAGATTTTAAAACGAGCGGTGAAAAATTAACTGTACGGATGCTCAAAATTGTTTAAAAATTATATGAGAAGTAAAATTCATAAATCAAAGAAATTAATTTTCGTGACCCAAAATATATTAAAACTCCAACCAGAATGGTCTTCAACAGCGATTTTGGTTTTAAAAAGAACAAGTCAAATCGATTGCCAGCTATTAGCTCAAAAGTTGAATAGAATACCGCTAATCATTTCACAAATCACTGTACATTTCAACATGAGCCCTACTCTATTGCTATTTGTAACATAAAAAGTAATGCAATCTATATAAAAATACTTAGTTAGGAAAGTGCAGCGAACAAGTGTGAATATATTGGAATTTCTTCAGTAACTTAAAATCGTATAATTGTTTGGAATTTAACATCAGTGAAAGAGTCAAAATGTCTAAAATATTCAATCTAACAATTTTCATCGCATCATTATTTATAATATTGATTTCAGTTCGTAACTGTCACACCAGTGAGTTTCCATGCTTTAGAATTTTTCCGATGATAATCTGCAATGATGGTGTGGGCCCTAAGTTTAAGGTGGCGGGATTCAGCGAATTCGGTATAGAATAAATTTAATTGAAAGCTTTTCTGCTTATGTAAAATATTATTTTTGAAATCATCTCACCGATGGCGAAATATATGTAGGAAAAAGGACAAGCCGCAACGATAGTTTGACCACACTGGATATATTTTAACCTACTTTTCATCGATTCAGTGTATTTTTAAATCATTTTTTAAATCTATGTGTCAAAAAATGTATCTATTTATCTATGAAAAAAAAAAAAAAAAAATATACAGTAGAAATAGAAAGTTTCTTTTTATAAAAATATATTTTTTATGTTATTATTTTTAATGATTATAAATATATCTTATAAGCATATATCATTATCCAAATAAATACAATATGTAGTCATTTCTTTCCATTTTTTACTAAAATATCATTTGAGTTTTTCGTGAGCCCTAATCATGCATGAATACTGAGGGCTTATACCAAGTAGATAGTGCGCGAATGGTATTTTTTGCTTTATTGATTGAGCTCCTGCGTTTATATTGGAAATAATGCCGATCAAATTTATGTTTCTCCTATAGGAACTCAAAATAATTATAACACATATACATACACATGTTCTTTTGTATGTTTGTATAATAAACTTTAATAAAATATTGATTTGTTTTTGTGAATAATAAATTTTTGGTCCAAGTGGATGTTGGATTGAATCCATATGAATTTCAATAAAATTCCGGCCAAGTTTTGCTTCCTCAATTTCTGCAATTATCTTGAATTTTTTTTTTTTTCAAAAGAAAGTGCAAAAATGTATTAGCTTTTTATATCCAACGCACAGTGTACATTAATTTTGTTTATCTGTGTGTAGTAAAATATATACCATACACAGGGCCGCCTAGAGCAAATCTGGGCCCGGGGGAACCATGCACGGGCCCCTCCTCTCCCACCCCATTACAATTTTAAAATTAAAATTGATTGAAAAAATAGGAAATCTTTCCACACTTATATTTCAGCTTTTGGAGAACTGATCTTAAAGCTGATAGTTTTAGTACACTCTGCTTGATGAGTACTTTAATTTGATATATAGTTTATTGATGTAGCTATCCTAGATCCCGATTAAAAATATGGCATCAACGTTTATGCGTTTCATTTTATGCACCTAATTTTTCAAATCACCCGTCACTAAAGAAGTTTCTCTTCAAATATAGTATAATGGTATTTAATTAATATAACTATTTTGAAAATTGGTTTAATTTGTAAACTTGACAGTATGACAAGAAAATATTTTCACTTACTGTATATACGGCGAAAATTAGGGAGAAAAAAACGTAGGGACTGAGCTAATGTTTGCACCGTGCAAACAACAAGAGTTAAAAGTGCAGACTAGGGTTGTAACGGAGCTCCGCATCCGCATCCGCAAGTGCGGAACTTCCGCTTGATATTGTGCCTCCGCTTCCGCATCCGCAGATTTTGATGAGGTAAATCGGAGGTATAACGGAAGTTATAAAATCAATATTACAGCTTACAAAGTGAAAAATTCTGTGTTTAAGCTAATTTACATTTTATTGTTTTGTGATGGGCTAGATTCGTAAGATATGGTTATGGGTACAACCTAGTACAAATTTCGTTTGCACAGATTTCGAAAGTAGTCCATTTCAAAAGCATCGTTTTGAAACATCGCTCTCTAAGTATATTTTTGCAACTTTATTTCAGAGCACTCTCCGGATCAATAAACAAATATTGAACGCTTTTCTCACGAATTCACTGTGCTAGCAGTCTTTTCTCCAAAATTACTGAGCCGATCCTTATGAAATTTTATCAACATATTCGTCACATTCATGGGTATCTATGCGAACTAAAATTGAGTCAAAACATTGATATTTTTTTGGACCCATTTTTCGAAAAAAATTTATTGCACGAGTAAAATTTTTTTTGAAAAATAGGTCCAAAAACCCTTTTAGGATGGTCGGGGACCTCATTTGTCACCTTCAAAGTCCATTTTCGGCCTTTTCCCATTGATTTATGCAATACAATTTTTTTCGAAAAATTGGTCCAAAAATCCCATTTGGGAGGGTCGGGGACCTCACTTGTCACTTCCAAAATCCATTTTCGGCCTTTTCCCATCGATTCGTGCAATAAAATTTTTTTCGAAAAATGGGTCCAATACACCTCTTTGGAGGGTCAGGAACCTCCCCTGTACTCCCAAAATCCATTTTCGGCCTTTTCCCATTGATGCGTTAAGCACAATTTTTCTAAAAATTATAAGTGCATAATTATCATAAATTTCTTTCTTTTCAGAAACAACTTAAGTTTTCTCTTTTGAAATTTTTTGCTTAGTGATCCAAGATATAATTTTTGGATTTTCCGCGATCTTTCATACAAAAAAAACTTTTATTTTCGCCTTTTGAAAAATAAAAGTCAAAAAAAACTCTTTGCATGTGACTGTTAAAAATATAAGTTAAAAAAAACTTTTAAAAAAAAATTTTATTAATAAAAGTCAAAGAAAAACTCTTATGAAAAAGTTTTTTGGAAAAACTTTTATTCAATAAAAGTTTTTGAAGAAAGTTTATAAAAACTTTTATAACAAAAAAGTTTTAAGAAACTTTTATTTTGAAAACTTTTTGAATAAAAGTATAAAAGTTTCAAGGTCTGGTTTAAACTAGTGATATATATAATTTCATAATAAAAAACAAATATAAAATTTTCAAAACTCGAAAAAAAAATTAAAAAAATTGTCAGCACATCTTGAACTACAGCTTGAAAGTTGCGCAATATAGAGTAGAATTTTGAGAAAGTTTTTCAAAAGTTCAACAATTTTAACGATTGAAGTTAAGAATTAGTAGTTTGCACTCGAGTACATGCACTACTTTGTGACCTTTTATTTAAAGTAACTCTTATCTTTTCTCAATTTTATTCGGTTATTTCTTATACCCTATACTGGGAGTAATTACTTTTTCATTCCACTTGTAACGTATATACGGGAGAGTGACAGATATTAAAAAATGTGTATATTCTTGGTCAGCGTCACCACCTAAAAAATTCGTTTGGCCTAGCATCAGAAAAAAAGTTGGCAAATTTTGATTAGAAGGCGTGACACTACTTGTATAACAAAACCTTGAAAACGCTATACTGAGAGAGTTATATGAAGTAATCAGGGTTGATAAGTGACGATTTTTGACGCGGGCAACCCTTCATTGCATGTCAAAGCTGGGTGCCTTGTAGGAATTAAAAAATTTCGGAAAATGCAGTTAATTAAAGGATTTTTTTCATTGAGTTATTTTATTTTTTATTAGCCGGCCATGGTTTCGATTTTTTTTTTTGAGCACACCCTTCAATTATGGTTTTTCTTGAAGTTAATACTATTTTGAATTAATATTCAAGGTGTGATGATGAAAATTTATATACAAAACAGACATTCAACAAGACACGAGGGTAACGCTAATCTACGACGCCGCGCATGGGGTGTTTAAGAGAAAAACTCTTTTCAAAATCTTTGCTCCTGATCGTGTCGGCGACGACTACCGTATTCGAATGAATCACGAAATATGGTATGCAAGTTCTACGCTGATATTGACATAGACAAGCGAATCACTATTCAACGCCTGCGTTGGCTGGGATACGTTGTGCGTATTGACGAAGAAGCTCCGGTGAAAAAGGTGTTTGATGCGGAAACCGCTGGGTGACGACGCTGAGGAAGACCATGCCTCCGATGGAAAGACCAGACTGAGGATACCCTGTCCACGCTTGGTGTGACTGATTGGAAAAGAAGCGCGCGAACCAGAGGCGCCTGGAGAAAGATATTGAGGCCGGTAAAACCCGGTAACAGGTTGTTATGGCCACCCAAGTAAGTAAGTACTTTTATTCTAAAAGAAAAAAATGGTCATCAAATTATTTACCGGAAAAGAATTTGACTTTTTAATATTGGTGACAAAAAAATTTCAAATGTCTCATAAACAAAAAAAAAAATTAACTTTTTACGATTTTCAGGAAAAGTTATTTTATTTTTGGAAGGCCGGTAATTCCTTATTTTCAACTTGGCAACCCTGAAAGTAATGAAACCAAATTTCAGATTAAAAGCTCTGAGCAAGAACTAGGCAAATTCTGAAAGTGGGCGTTGTATTACCCAAAGAATTAAAAACTTTAAAAAGCTGTACTTAGAGCTATTAAAATTTTAAGGCTTACGCGCATCTTAACTGTTAATGCTGTGTAGGGTATTTCATTTTTGGCGTTGCCAAAGATAACACCCTTGCTAATTTTTGTTCATAAATAATTTCACGCCGAGAACAAATTAATTATTAATGCCATCCTTAGAACTAACACGTAAGATTTAGATGTTGCATAGAATTTGGGAAAATTTGCATTCTTATAGCATACCTCAAGAAATAAGCATCAATTTCAAAAGTTCCAGAAAAGTTCAACTACAAAAGAAAAAAAAAATGTCTGAAAGTAAAAATTTATTATTTTTCTTGAAATATGCATTTTTATTTCTGGTGCTGATTTCAATGGCTAGCTGTCAGCATAAGCTTGGTCCACTTGATGGTAAGTAAAAAAATGTTGTTATTTTTTTTTTGGAAAATTAAATTAATTATTACTGTTTCATTAAGTATGTATGTACATTTAGAAAGACTGAAAACGTGGCTTAATAATAAGATCTGGCTTGGCACAAATTAAATAAACCTAGATTTTTCTGAACTTTGAATTTGTTCAAGTCTTAGGTACCATAGGGCCATACAACATGCCATCTATCACATTTTAAGAATACGTACGCTCTTATGAAAACGATTGGTCACACATGAAAAATATCTACAAATGTCTTTGTTTGAAACTTTTCAATCTTGTAGTTTTGTGTTATCTAAATTATTGAATAATTTGTTATATAGGCAATAACTGATATGTTCACTTTTGACCTTATATATCATACTGTGGTTTTTGTACAACTTTCAATAGATGCCAGGACTAACAACTTAAAAATATTTTTTCCAGAATTGAGCTTATTGCACTTTCAATTTGTATGCTCTTTCATACAATCCGATCAAGTTTTCAAAATTTTAAGCCACTAAGTAGATATTTTGTCAGGATTAATGGCATGGATACAGTTTCTTGCGTGTTTCATACTTTCGAAATGAGATTCATTGAAGAAAAAGTCAAATGGTCCGTATAGCCATGGATATAATCTTTATATCAACGAAATTATGAAAGCATGTCACTTTGTTCACAATAGCATTTTTATGGAACTAAAATTACTGTCCTAACATTGACATTGGATGTTATGAAAAAGACTACACTGTACAATAACTTGAAAGTTTTTTTCGTGGGCATGAATTTTCTGATAACCTAATTACAACGAATTCTTATATATAAAATGCAACTAACTATTATTTTTTCTTATTTTCTTTTCTATACAATGCTTTTATTGTTTTCAACCAAATCAACATCAAAAATACATATATGATGATTCAGTTCCTTGTGAAAACAATAGAGGAAAATGCAGCTATCAGTGCCCTATCAATCGCATAATACCAGCCTATATTAGACTAAGTACTGATTGCAATATGGGACAAATGTGTTGCCGTAATTAAAGAACCTGAATAATCCAAAATTGTTTAAAAAACTATATATATTTCTCGATTTATTCATTTTAAAATTATTCACTTAATAAATTACTTGATTTTCAGTTGACGCAACGATCTCACCGCTGACGTGTGTAGCAACTCGTTTTCTTTTTCTTTCTAATTTGTATAATTTTTCAAGATTTATACTTTTGTCAAATTTCAACAAGTTTCCTTTTTCATTTTTAAGCAAGTATTTACTTTATGAGCACAGTAGTGAAACTTTACCCAAGCAACTTACTGTCGCTTGAGAATCAAAATTTATCTAGGACATATCTAAAACATTTATTTTTCTATTATGTATTAGTTTTTTTGAGACATATAATTTTGGTAAATAAAGTTCAATTGCCATCTAAAATACACTGATTAGTAAAATAATAGTAAGAACAACTTTCTTTTCATTTTAAAAAGCATTGAATAAATCGTCAATTCTGAAAGGGGCACTACTCATATTTTATGGAATTATCGTTTATCCTACATAGATTTTTATAGACATATGTTATATGCTAGAAAATGAAAATGGAAAAGTCTTTATATACGGTGTTCCGAAAAATAATGGCTAGCAAGATAGGTTGGTGGAAAGCCTCATATAAAAAAGAGACCCCAAGCATGTTAAGCGATTTTTGATAATTTAGGAATTATGATTTTTGAAGCGAAAAGGCGCACTAACTAATTCGATATTTTGAAATGGAGACCCCTAAAAACCATATAGCTCATAAATTCCTGAACCGATTCTTTCGAATGAAATGTTGCTAAACAAAACTAGCATGAGAAAATTTAGGCTTCGATATTTTGAACATATTTGGTGGTGCTGTAGATGAAAATTATTTTATTTATGTCAATATCTCTGGAATTAACTATTGACTTTTAATGAAATGCAATTTTTATACGTCGTCTCGTCGTAACTTTACAGACATTTTTGATGCTTCTTAAATCATCGGATATTTTAAAATTTTTTGATGCATTCCGATTTTTTCAATACTTGTCTTGTTTTTCGTCAACTCTCTCGATATTTTTTGACACTATTTGTTACTTTTAACGACTTTTTCGATACCAAATGAAGATTTTTGACTTTCAGATATTTCTAAACTTTTTGATACTGTTCAAATTTTATAAAATTTTTTTCAACAATAGTAATACATTCATACTCGAATCGACACATTCGATTATAATTGGTACTTTTGAAATTATTCGTTGTTACGATACACTTCGGAATATATTGACTTTATTGATATATTTCGACTTTTTAAATACAAGATGGGTCAATTTTGACCCTTTAAAAATGAATTACCCGAATACATCTCATTTAAGCTTGAGTTAAGCTTGATGTTTAGCCTTTTTGCGAAGGTTTTTCATTTTTCTATCACTCTGGTCTTCTGATAAAAAATACTGGAACATCGGGACTGGTCAATATTTCTTCGTCTGTTTTTGGATTACAATGCTGAAGAGCATTAGACCAAAAAAAAAAATTATTCCTCAAGTTTACCTCACTTGAACCCAAATTTGCGCTGTTTTTTCGCTGTTTTCTGGGAGTTTTTTGATGCTACCAAGATACTCAGCCACTGTATAACAAAACAACTATCACCATCGTGTTCAGCAGACCCGAAAATATCCTCTAAACATCAATATTTTTTAATAAAATTTTAAATGCCTTATTTTTTTAAATAACACTAACTACTTTTCATATAAATCGAAAACTTGATTTTTTTTTGGTCACTCTAGTATATGTATGTATGTATATGTATACCTATATATATATTTTATATTTTACATATTATGTTACATATAACAGAAGTGGCCAGCAACAGTACGTTTCCGCGCCTCATTTGAGAAAGCAAAATTTGAAATAGTCATTTATTTATGTATATCTGAATAAAAATAAGAAACAAATCCAAATGCTTTGGAACATTGATCAGTTGTGTGATAAAAAGTAAATTAATTTCAGATGGGGATCAGCCGAATACCTAATCTCAGTGTAAGACAATAATTTTAAGCTGCAGAATTTCAAAATCGATGAAAATTTATAGGTTACTACCAGCCATTTTCACACACAGATGCGGAGTTTTGCAGAAATTTTAGTTTTAATAATTAATTTTTCTAAAATGGTTACAATATACATATCTACAAAGTTTCATTAACAAATTATTTCAACTTATTCGTTGTGTTTCGATTCCCTTCGGAAGCTTTTTCTGCGTTGCAGTTTGTTTTAGCTTCGCAGAGATTGCATCTTTACGAAGAATCGCTAGAGAATATTCTACTTATGCGTTTAAATGAACATTTTTTCTAAAAATAAATAAAATAACATTCTAAAATAAAAATTAAATGAAATTGTTTAATTTTTTCGGAAAGAAATTGAACCTAAATCCGAACCCGAACTGAGTCTGAACCCAAAATTTACAGGGTTCAAAAGCCTCTTATAACGATTAGGCAGAAACCATAGTTCCAAGCCTAGAGCTGAATGGAGCTTCATCAGAAATACCTTCAAGATTTATCGAGAGTGGCATATTATGTTAATAGATCCCTGTAAGTCTTTTGAAAGCTTAAATTTTTTTTTTCATTTAAAATACTCAAACAATATGATATATTTATTGAGTTCAAAGTAATTTAGACACCTGTAAGCCCATTAAAATTTCCAATATTTTCAATGTGATTGGTCAAAAATATCACGTGTTCAATTTAATAAGAGACAAAAAAGCCGTCACCAGCTTCTACATCACAAAGCCAATTTGGTGGCCCCGTTGATCCTGCTTGCCATGGGAAATCTGAAAAGTAAAAAAAATAGCATAATTCGCTTGGGGGCTTTTTCGATAAGGTCGTGTTCAATATGATGAGTAGAAAAAAAGTCATATTTGCTTTATTCACAAAATTATTTAGAGGTCTCTTTGCCATGTTCAGTATGATAAGCGATGAAGTATTAGTAAGGGTGTTATCTCTGGCCTTGCCAAAAATTAAATGCTCTACACTGCTTTAAATTGCAAATGTGCGCTTGAAAGTCTTAAATTTTTATTAAAAGATTAATTTTTAAGACGTTTTGTGGGAGGAGTGCTTTATGGTATAAAAAAATGTTATCAAAAAAATTGAAATTTATAAAAAAATTACTAAAAATAAATATTTTTTTCCATTGCTTCATAATTATATAATAAATATACATACATATATAATCGAAAAAAAAAACAATAGTACAAAAATCGGTGTCTATTAATGTCGAAATCTCTTATCTTTTATAAGTTGTGTCTGAAACAAAGAAAGGTGAGTTACGATGTAACAATGTCAGTAAAATTGTAGAACCAACCAGTCTTGAGGAACAACTCTGCAGAAGGTTTAATTGCAAAACTCCTTACGGGAATTGAGTTCGGCAAATTATGCTCATTAGATCTCGAAATAAATCGCTCAATAGACCTAAAATAGCAAAACGCCTTGGTCGTAACATTATGTACACCCAATGATACCGAATGCCGCTAAGAGATTTGGATTCAGAAAAGTTAACCTTAATTCTCCTCAGTGCTGTGCAATTTTTTAAATCACAAAAGAAAACAGTAGTTAGCTGCGTCCCTGCAGCTGCAAATATAGCAAAATTAACGCAGCATATAATAATGGTATACTATGCGAAACATTGCAATGAATTGTTTTTATTGAATTGCGCCGCTTTTTAAATCTTTTTGTGAGATAAAAATTGATCAACATCAATCGCTCACATGAACGCCGGCCGACTTAACTCTCTGAGAAATCTCTAGCATTGCTGCCATTACGATCGTGCCAAACATGTTCTCTTTTCTCTCGCGCTACTCGCAAGTATTTTTGTGTTTATTACAACATTTTTCTTCTTTTTTTTTTCAAATTGCAGGCGACGTGTTTACGTTCAGTGGTGATGAAAACATTTATTTAAACAAAAAATGAAATACGAAAATGAAACTAATTTAAAAGTTGTTTAAAAGCGATCGCCAATTAATTAAGAATTCAGTTGAGAACGAACTGCGAACAAGTGTGGAACGACAAGTCTTAAGTCAAAATTAAATATTTTTAAAAATAAATTACCATATCAAAGAAATTGAATTTATTTTTTTTTTTGGAAATCTTCGTCATAAATAAAATTTCGAAAATATTATAAAGAATTTGTGTTTGAATAAACATACATATCTAATAAATAAAAAAAAAAATTAAGTGTTCCGAGCAAAACATTGAAAATTTAATAAATCAATTACAAGTGAAATTGAAAGAAAATTTTGTGCGCAATATATAATACGGCATAGAAGCAAACAACATGTCTCCTATTCAAAAATTAACGTCAATCTATGGAATTGGATTTATATTATTTGCCATTATTTCAATAAACTGCTGTTGGGCAGACATTGAAAATAATGAAGTTGGCGATATACCCGAATATAATTGTGAGTAAAGTCTCCTTAAAACGATTTTGACACTATAGAATCATAATATTTTTTTCGGTGATCCTTGGACCACATCAATATTACCGTCTTAAATATTTTTAAAATAACATTTTGCAATTATTTCGAAAATTTTTAACTTTCCGCGGAATAATTAACATTTGTCATGGGTGTTGCGAAAAACTTTCTTATTTTTGTATACAGACTGAATCCATTTCAAAACGTGCGGTGCCCATACTCTTAAGTTTTCGTAGAAACCTAAAATTGACGCAATATTTTTCTCCATACAAAATAAGCGAAAAGGTATGTTTTTATTTTTGGTTTGACTCGAAATTGAAGGTTTTATGCATTTTTGAAGTTTATTTGCTGCAAATTAAATTTTCTAAAAATCTGACATTAAAATTGCTTTTTTGGGCGTTTTTTACCATTTTATAAGAAATGACAAAATATTTCTTTTCACCCCTGGTATGACGCATTAGAGCAATTTTTGAAGGGTATTTTGGGCTTATCGGCTTCTCAAGTAATGTACATATAATTCTATCACGTCTCATATTTGTTATAAATATATTCCATGCTGTAGATCTTTCACAACAAATTCTAAAGGTACGTTTACTATGTGTAATAAGTTAGAAAGAAAATCGCTACCGTTTTGTTTAACACGGTATTGTTATTGGTATCAGTAATAAGTTGCTTATTTTTAAGAAGCCGAACAATTAAAAAAAAACGATTATTAAATAAGCTAATATACACCTATAAGCGGCCTTATTGAAGCATTAAGTGTCTTAAAATTTTTTTGGTGTGACGAAAAATTTGAAAAACCTAATAAGCGTTAAATTACCTTTCTACAAAAAAATATACGAGGGTGGCTGTTATGAAATGTTACCAAAATGATTTAGTTAGGGTTACCATACCTCCTCGATTTCGTAGATTTGTCTACGACTTGCAGTTTTTCACCTCTAAATATCCACGATTTAGATATTGAAAAGTAAATATTTTTTTCTCATCAAATTTGGAAATACTGGGGAAAACAGTTTACAGATTTACAGCAGATAGCGATGACTTTCGACTTTCTTAATGTAATAGTTGTCTACAAAGTTAACGATAGCAAAAATATGTTATAATTTCTGAATCATTGATTATTCACCGTTATTTGTTTTTGTCTGGATTAAAAAATAATAGCCTAGAAATAATAAGAACATACATTTTTAACTTAGTTATATGCCATATCAATCATCCTGTAGAGTTTACGTCGAAAAATTATGCCGATGAAGGTATGGAAAGTTTACTTTATCATAGTGAGTAGAGTGACTTAGCAAATAAAAAAATATTCCATACTTAAGGGATTTTTTAAAAGTTTCCAATACCCTAAAAAGAGATTAGTGCCGAACCTGGTCTTTTTTTTCATAAAAAAGTTCAAGCATAAATAGCGACCATCTCTTATTGTAGAGTACTAATTTTTTATCTACAATACATATACACTAAGTGGATTATAATTGGGAGTAACCAGAAATCCAAGCAACACCGGTAGCTAAGTTGTAATAAAGAGAAAACAAATCAAATTACAATAAGCTTTCAGTAGACAATCGAAACATTAGCACTTTGATTACAGGACCAATGTTTTGATAATCCATCTCTAAATCTTTCTGCTGGGGTCATATATACATGTATGTATGTAAGTATATTGAATTCAACTAAAATTGCCCACAAAAAGATGTTATTGAATAAATGTTTCTGTATGTCTGTTTCTAAAAAAAAAACTTTTTGCTATGTAAAAATAAATTTGTTGATAAAATTTCTTTTTATTTTGCTTTGAACTTTAAAATCTAATTTCAAAAATGTGATTACGCAGATATACGACAATATCATTCTAAGGCGACAATATATAATAATACAGTTACTCACAAAATTGAGTATACACCTTGATTTGAAAGAAATATTGGCAATTTTTAAAGAAATTAAAAATGTTAAGTAATAATTTTAATGCATGGGGGTAGATACCAATCTGACGAACTAATAACGGATATAAATTTTAATATTTTTAAGACAAAAAAAAAATGAATTCATAAAAACGTAAATTAAAGCAAAATTCAAGTCACGAAATTAAGTATACACTTGCCAGTTTTGTCATCAAATTTGATTTTTTTTTATCACGGAAGTATTGGAAAGCATTTTAAACTTTGTAAAGCTATTTCGACTAATAGTTTGAATACAAGCTCATTTCGTTTTACGCATTAGTTTCGCAATGGTGACCACTAGCAAGGATACAACTTTTGCAATAAGATAATTGGTTATGAGATGATATTGTAAAGGAAAATCGTATCGCGAAATTGGTGAAATTATTAGAAAGCCTAATTATACAGTTCAAAATATTATACACAAGTGGAGATACGAATGTACATTGATGAATTCTATAGATAGAGGCAGAAAAAACTCCAATCAAAATGTGATGAGCGAATTATAATACGTAAATTGCAAAAATATCCAAAGGCTAGTGTGCCGAAATCGACAGCAGAAGTTTCCAAAGTTATTAGCAAGCCGATATCCACAAAAACAGTTCATCGAGTACTGCGAAAAAATAATTTGGACGGGTTAATTGCACGCAAAAAGAATTTAATTTTTTCTATAATTAAAAAAAAAGTTTGGAGTTTGCTTAACTGCCTTTAAACAAGCCACCGAGCTTTTAGAAAATGGTGCTATTTACGGACGAGGCAAAAATTAATCTTTGGGGATCAGATGGAATATCAATTGTATGAAAAAAGACTAATTCTTCGCTGGAAACTAAAAATTGAGTAGCCATTGTCAAACATGGTGAAGAGTCAGTTATATTGTGGGGATCTATGACAACTAGTGGCGTGCGTCGGATCCATGGAATTTATAGACTCAATTATGACCAAAGAAAGTAACTAAGTGATTACTTATTATTACTTTGTTTTATTAGTGCAAATGAGGACATAATATGCGAAAACGCGTTTTACGTAAATTATTTCACCAGAATGCATTACATTGCTAAATAATAATTTAATTAATAAAA
Source organism: Tricholauxania praeusta (assembly GCA_949775025.1). Classification (NCBI taxonomy): domain Eukaryota; kingdom Metazoa; phylum Arthropoda; class Insecta; order Diptera; family Lauxaniidae; genus Tricholauxania; species Tricholauxania praeusta. Next base: position 33,440,078 of record OX459031.1, on the reverse strand, counting down.
AAAAAACAAAAAAAAAAAAAAATCGTAATAACTAATAATTAAAATATAATGAAACTGTGAAAAGAGGAAATCGGTTTAGTTTAGTTCATACATAATTGTGATTTGTTAAGTTAATAAACTTGGTTTAGTTTGATTAATTATTAATAAAAATATTAAGATATTATGATATGAATCATAGTAATTGTCATTCTTAGGTAATCAATATTAATAAAGTTTAATAATTTGTATATGTTGTAGAATTCCTTAATCGTTCCCAGGAAAAACAAAAAAACGCAGCTTTAATACGCCAAAGATATTCATTTTGGTATGGACGCTTTCGTAGATACTTGAAATTACTAAAATATGTATCTACATGATCATATTTGAAATAATCGTACTTCCACAAAATTACTTAGAAAATCATAAATTATAATTTTTGATATACACTTATAGAAAATCATTTTTGTAATATGAAATCGTCTTCATTTTGTGCTAAGTCGACTTACGCAGTTTTTTATTTTAGCCGCAATAAATTTCTTAGAATTTTTCAGAAAAAACACAAAATTTTTAAAATTCTTCATATAAAATGTTATAAAATTTTTATGTTATCGTGCTTTGGATATGAAACTGATTTTTCCCTTCAAAATTCATTCAAAATTCTTTAAGAAATGAGCTGAAAACATAAGTGGAATGAAAAGCATTCATTCAGTTCAGAAGCTGACGACAATAAATCTTAACTCTTTTTGAAACAATAGTTTTGACCATGTAGCTGCTAGTATTTAATATGTTTTTTAACATGCTCCAGTTTGGTAGGCATGCTTGTTAGTCTGTAGAATTGCAAGAAAATCGTTAGTGTTTTAGCATAGCTGAAAATCGGTTACTCAAAAGTTTTAACATAAAAAATTATAGTTGTCAGTAGCAGTACAAATACGTAAAAACTTTGAGTAACACTGTTTAAGAAATGCTGAAAATCTTTCATACGCAAGTTTATAGTTTTCTAGCTGTATCCGCGACATTGCCCGCACACTCCCCGAAACCCCACTTCGCTTACATTTTACGCAGTTCTTACTGTAGATAATTGGGCCCATGTACCAAATTTCACACTCAGTTAGTATAAGTACTAGGAATAGCAATTTAGGTGTTTTTGTTCAATGGAAAAGGCCACTCTTCATTGTACAATCCAGATCATATTTTGCGAGTACCTTGGCTCAAGCAAAGTTTCACAAATATAGCTGCCAAAGATGTCAGGATATAGCGTTGAAAGTGTTTTTGTTGTTATATGATGTTGTTAGTGTTATATGATGTGCCACGCCTCGTAGTCCAATCCCATTAACATTTTGCGAGCCAATGTGCATATACAATGTACATTCTAGTACCAAATTTCTAAACTGTTGGTATCATAGTTGTCCAGATATAGCGTTTTGAGTGTTTTTGTTGCATGGAAAGTGCCTCATCTCTTATTTTCACTTTAGAAAAGAAGCTTTCGATTAGTAGAAGAGTTTTTAGAATCGGGTTTTGCTCCATACAAACCAACTTTACCTCTTTATAATAGTATTTTGAAAATTTTTCGAAAAATTATTCATATTCGAGTATATTCTTATTTTAAAAATAAAAAAAAAATTCTTCTGGGGTTGCTTTTTTCGGAATTTGGCAACAAAAAAATTAAGAAAATTTGATATATGTAAATATAAAGAAGTAGCGAAAAAAAATGCGCTGCTATATAAGGGGAAAAAAACATGATCTCTGCGCAAGTATAGCTTTGGTGTTTCTTGTGAAACAGCTCATATCCTTTGTGGTTTTCACTACATTCACCTTAATACACTATAATTTAAAATTGTCCATGCCACTACATTTCCATTAAAAAAATAAAGTCATTTTACGTTATAATTATCGGCGCAAATTAATTAAATGCAGAGGGGTACAAATGAAGAGTTCTAATTTTTACTTGACGGACTTAGAGCCAGAGGGCTACAAGTACAGAATTTTAACTTTTACTTAAAAGGGCATGACACCTTCAAATTTTGAAGAATTAAAACATTTTTTTTTTTACTGTTTCTTGTGTACAAAATATTGGAAAATACGTTCTTAATAAAATAAACCTCAAACTCGGCTTATAAAATATGTAGCGAGAGTTTTAGTAACATCGTGTCAAAGTTATAGTGCTCGAAAAGCTATAGTTAAGAAACTTTAAACGCGTTTTTCTCGAAACCACGTTTTTCGAGTTGGCGGGCATGATAAAAAAAACTACTGGACCGATCTTTCTGAAATTTCAATATGCTGCTGTGCACATATATATTATTTATATTATAGTTTTTGATTTTTGGCACGATTTTGGCACGAAAAATTGGTAATTTTCGAGAAAATGACGCTATTTTGTTATTTTTGGACTAAAATTTTTGCCTGTAGTTCATTCCCTGGCGGCTTTGATGCTGTTTAAAACTTTTAATTTTTTTTGTAGGTGTTTCAGTGAGCTGCAATCATGCCCGCCGTGATTTTTTGGTGTTTTTTTCAGAAAATTCTAGTGGTCACAAATTTCATAAAAAAATTTGAAAAAAAAAATTTTTTTAAAGATTGTTTTGTGTCAAAATATATGTGTAAAGTTCAAAAATGATATCATGTTTTTTATAAAAATTATACGCATTTTAAAACACGTAAAGTAAAATTTTTTGAAAGTGTCATGTCCCCTTAAAACTGGTTACATTGTCACCAACATGTATATCTGTAGAAAATAAGCTAACTACTAAAAAACTCTTGTACTCCTCTGGTTCTAATTCCATCAAATATAATCAGGCTAATTTCTTATCTCACTTCTGAAAACCATAAATTTTGTATTAACACGTTTTTTATTCATGCTTTGCAGTGGTCCGAGGTATTAAGGTCTACCCGAGCGATCGACAGTGTGCACTTGTCGGTGGACTGTGCGTTCATATGAATGACTGTAACGAGCCAACAACAAATAAAGGACTTTGTCCTTCAAATGCACATCGTGGCATTGAATGCTGCTATGAATGTAAGTAAAATTGAAATATTACAATAATCCGCTGTTATTATTTTGTAAATTTTTAACAGTGAAATAAATTTCTAAAAACCAAATCCCACTCAAAAAAAAACATTCCCTTGAACCTCGCAACTCTCTCTATCTCAAAAGATATAGAAATGCAATTGGTATTCTACTTTTATTTTCTTCTCTTCTCTTTTTCCTATGCTTTAACTACTTTCGTTTTTCCAAATCGAAAAAATCTCAAACTTGCTGTGAAAAATCTATTGGAAATTTTGCAGTACCATTGAGGCCAGCACCATGCGAACAGCACTTGGGTGCATGCATGAATCGATGCTTTAAAGCGCTGGTGCGGCCATCTACAGACTGTGAAAACGGACAAGTCTGTTGTGTTTTAGTTTAGAAATGAGAAAGTCGCCTGATCGCTTGAAAGCGCCACAGAACAGAGCTTTAATTATATTTTGCTAATTATTTAAATCAAATAACTATATATATATTTAATTTTAAATTTTACAAAAAGCTATTGTAAATTTTTAAGTATTAATTTGATTTAATTTTTGTAAAGAAATATTTATCTAATTTATCTAAATTTTGTACACTATTTTGACAACTGCTGTCATTTGAAATTTTCTAATGCGTGTAATCAATTGTCTGTAAATAAAATGGATTTATTGTTATTGGATTTTATTTGTTTTTGTTATTTATTCACTGCTACCATTTGCCTCTGTTTAATTCCTTGAGATTTAGGTCAGTGCCATGCAAAGCGATTGGCACTGCATTGAAGCACGCGCACAAAGCCCAATAAAAGAAAGAAGCATTTAAATAAAAATACAGCAATAAGGTGAGTAAAGAATGTAAACAATCGAAATTGTATCAATAAGATAAAGTAGAAAGCATCTGTCTTCAGTTTGAAAAGCTCTCGAAATTTCGTGTTATCTGGAGCATTGTTAAAAATATTGAAGAAAAAAAAAATAGGAAGAAAAATGAATGGCGGAAAAAAAAAATAATAATACATACTAGAAATAAAGTAAAATAAAATAAAATAAAATAAAATAAAATAAAATAAAATAAAATAAAATAAAATAAAATAAAATAAAATAAAATAAAATAAAATAAGATAAAATAAAATAAAATAAAATAAAATAAAATAAAATAAAATAAAATAAAATAAAATAAAATAAAATAACACATTTATATTACGGAATTGGTTGGAATTGGTATGTTGTTTTTCAAAGGTTATAAGGAGACCCATATTCGCCCGATTTGATTTAAACAAGTTTTTTGCAAAGTTATACCCATTTTAAGTTTTGGTGTCAAAAATTAAAAAACCGCTGAAGATTTTTTCAAAAAAGCGGTACTTTCATCCAAATCAAATTATTTAACTTTTGTTAATTAAGAAGTTTGAACTTCTTATTCTCTGTCAGAATCTTTAAAGAAATTTCAATATTTTTGAACATTGACAGAGTTATAGCGCTTTTTATGAGAACAAAACAAAGCTAATTTTCTGAAAAACCCCACCTTTTTTTCGCTTAAAATTTTATTTTGGATTGGTTCTAATGTAAGAAAGAAATTTACAGAAAGTTACAGTCATTTGAAAGTGACATGAGTTTGATCACCTACGACCAAGATGAAATAAATTTGTAATCGGTTGGTTAATATTGTTTGTTCGTAGGGGATCAAATTTTGTAGAAGAGATTTAGATTTTTGTGTTTTATCTCGATTTAACAATCATAGAGTTTAGTTATAACAGCTTTTAAACTTCTTAGCTATATTGTAAAATTCTTAAAGCTTAACCTCAAATAAAGAATAAGAAAAAAATTTGCACTTTCACAGCATAACCTCCTTTATATGTGGCATTGTGTGCCAAAACAAAAAGAGTTTTTTTATTGTGATTAATGATTTATTATAAATTATAACAGGTTAGTTTTTAAAATAATTATTATCTCGATAAATGTCATTCCATTTCATTTTTTCATTTCATTTCATTTGGTCTTTTTAACCCTTCTGTGCGTGAAAAAAAACGCCATTGCCAAGGTGACAGGGTACCTGGGTACCCCTATACAATTTGTATGCAATTTTCAAACATTTTTGCTCTAAAATTTTATTTTGTCATAAACATTAATATACATTCATTGGTCCCCCTTTTCATGAAATTTTACTACATTTTATGATGCATGATACAAAGAGCTTCAATTCCATCGAAATTCAAGAAATATTTGGTTAAAGTTTAAGCGATGAGGAGGTATTCATAGTGTCTGATGCCGAAGATGAATACATTCCACCAAATGACAAAGCTGATGAAGAATCATATGACTTAGACGACAATGAAGAATTTCAACCAATCAAACCAATCAATACGGTAAAGATAGTACTCATTAACCAGTACTATCCTAAATCCCAGGCAGTAAAGCGAAATATTATTCACGTTGTGGTGAAGCCACTGGTTGCAACACATCTACAGAAAAAGATTTATTCAAATCAATTTGGTCAAGTGAAATGTGTGATATAATTTTAAGTCACACTAAACGTTCGAAGTTTGAATTTTGTAGATTGAAAATTAATTTTTTTTTAAAGGACCAACTTATTACTAACATTTTATAATTTAACATTATTTTTCATAGAGTAAATATCTACAGAGTTAAGAAATATTAAAAAATCAATTCTTTACTTTTTGATCAAAATTAAAAAAATGGAACGCAACAATTATTTTGTCAAAAAAAAAACAAAAATAATCACCAAAATCTGAGACCTCAAGGTCGAACTCCTTTCGTTTTGGTAAAGAATGCCCCGTATACATATATTTTCATATCATCTGGGAGCATTTGGGATTATGAGTATCATAATTTATTATTAAAAGGAATAGAAGTGGTCCCAATTGACCACTTTGCGGAATAGCTAAAGTCGCAGTAATCGGAAGAGATAATACCTTTTGAAATTTGATTTTGTAAAATCTATCAGCTAAATATAATTCAAATCAATGAACATATTCTTGTGAAAATCTTATGATTACACTTAAGACTTGGACGCTTAAAAAAATGTTCGTTAAAAATGTTTTATGCTATATTCTACACATTAAAATGGATCAAGGTATGGCTATGGTATAAACATTTTTGTTTTTGTCACACCGTTACACGTCACAAAAGCCTACTGAAAAGCTTTTTTTATATTTTTTTGTGTCTCTAATATAGGTTTGTATATTTTATGAAAGGGCTCCTTGTCAGTTTTTAGGCCCAGGCCACACAAAGTCATAAGCCGGTGCTAAATGAAGTGGAAGAATTTATGTGAATATACGTATTAACTAAAAAAGGTTTTTTTTTAATAATTTCTATTCAATATAGAATTTAAATTTGATAATAGTATTTTTTTTTCTGGTATAAAGTCTAAGATTTTTAATTGAAAATATTCCAAAAATAAGTGATAGCTTTAAATAACAACTAATGTGCCAATCTTCTTGAAAAAGTTTCCGATTCAAGCAGTGTTTTTATCAATCGCCTAAGCATTGATTTTTTGTTCATGATTAATGAAAAAATTTGTAAACAAAATATTATAATTTGTCCTTTATTTTGCTTTGAAAAATATGATCACCATACATATTATCGACAATTAGACGAAATCAGGTGAAAAAATTTTAGAATCTCTTTTTATAACCTACACTCAGGGTATATTCACTGTGTTATTCCGTTTGTAACGCATCAAAGGGGAGTGGTAGGTATAGAAAGTATATGTACATATATATTCTTGATCAGCGTAGCTACCTGAGTCGATTTAGTTATTTTCCTCTGTGTATTCGTTTGTCTGCCTGTCTGTCAAAGGAAATCAGGATTACGGGAAAAACAAACAAGATTGGTAAATGATATTCATAAACACGTTCAAACAAGCATTAATATTGGGTGAAATCGGTTCAGGGATACGCCCACCTACCGCTCATACAAATCAAACATTATACACGTGTTATAGTGTTATTTGATGTAGTGTAACAAAATTTTTCACAAATATGTACTAATATCTAATAATAAATTGAATATCTTACAAGGTGACCACCACCTTGTGCCCTCACTGATTTGGCACAAATTTTTCCAGATGGTAGTTCACGTGAAATAAGAAAACCCATATTTTACCGTTTTTCGCAATGCTCAAGGAAAAGCGAGAAAATCGCTTTCAAAGTTTTCCAATAGTTGTCTTATACACCTGAAATACACCTCACAAGGTTGTACCAATGGCGCACATTTTGGTGGTATAACTTTAATTGTACATACAGTTCTTTTGGTTTCGTCTTGAAATATTTCATAATTTAGTATTTGATTTGTTTGTCCTTTCAACGAGTCGATAAACAATAAAAAATATTTATGTTTTATTTGTTTTAATGATAAGTATCATCCAGAACATTGTTATAAAAATGTAGAATGTAAGATAGTTTATAAGATTTTGAAATAAAGAGTATTCCATAATTCTGAATTTTTTCCTTATTCTAAAAGTAAAAATTAAGTAAAAAAAAAGAAAATAAAAAAAAAAAGTTAAAAAAAGTTGCATCAGCGTAGAATCGAACTAGAGATCCCCACAATCATACGCTAACTCGTTAATCATTAAGCTACTCTGCTAGTCGAACGAATGTAAACATTTTTTGTATAAGACAAATAATGGAAAACTTTGACAGAGTCTGAACAAAAAGTTGGTTAATTCGAATAGAGGGCGGGGCAGCTCCCAAACAGGTAAAAACTTTCAAATTATTTACTGAGGGAATTATTTAAAATATTGAAACTAAATCTTATGCAAAAATTAGGAATGATTTGAAAAAGCTTTGAATAAGAACTAGGCAAGTTTCCACAAGTAGGCGTGGTACTCTCAATAGCATTTTCAATTTGAAAAAACGCTTTACTGAGAGAATTATTTAAAAAAACGAAACCAAATTTTGAATTTAATTTAAAGCAGTGCCGTATTCGGCCTGGCCGAATATAACACCATTACTAGTTTTCCATTGCGTTCATAGGTTTTGTGCAATTTTGCTAATCAAATTGACGATAAAACAGTGCAAGATGTTTAGTTAAAAATATAAATAAAAAATAGCCTGCAATCGAAAAGAAAATTTAACCTCGAAGTTCTAATATAAAATTCATGTGAAGTCAGCTTTGCACTATCTAAATTGGATTATTATAAAAAAATATCTTCGCAGTATTCAATCACAATAATTAATGAACTTTTTGAACTATTGAATAACAAGTGTGTCATTATAAGCAAATCTTATTATGTGCATTTTTATTTAGAAATTTATATTACGATTTAAAATTCTTATAATAAACAAATATTAATGAATGATTTTATTTTCAAAAAAAGACATCAATATGATAAGCGAAAAGTTCCCTTTTACCGCACATTATCACATTAATTGCTGCTTCAATGTCAAGTTCAGTTGAATCAAAAGAAAAAAACTCACAGATTTGAAAACATTTTGTGATACTAAAAATTTAAGTCTCGTGTATTCTAAAATTGATGATGAGAACATGATAAATTACGGGGAATGAGAATAAAAAGAAAAATATTTATAAAAAACATCAATGAAGTACAAATGTATGTACGCAAATAAATTGATAGCAGATACGCATTGTTGTATGTATGTTAGAGATACTTAGTTCATAGAATTCAAAGTTCTAGAACAACATGTTTATTTTATTTATTTAATCTATACACAAAATTGAATTTGTAAGTAAATTTGTAATTTTAGCTTTAATTAAACATAAAAAATTCATTAAACGAAACTAATCAAATACATATGGGGCATTCTTTTCCAAAAAATAAAAAGACACGAAATTCAAAAAATAAAGCTACATCATGGCTGTCCACATATAATTCATGGAGTAGTCGGAGTTCGAATCTCATTACAAATTAACCAAAACTGGTCTGATGAGGCTATGCATATATGAATATGTATACAATGTGGTAATAGCCGAAATATATGTCACCAATTACCAGGTTAAATTGTTCCATTTGTTGTCTTTGTCATGTTTGTTTATAAAAAAGCATATACCGATTTGTGAAATTTTACAAGATTATCGGTTACCGCAAATGACTGTAAGTTCGATTAAATAATTTTCAATTAATTAATAATAAAAAAATTTTAAAATCATTTTGTTTTTTTTATATCTTAGTCTATATATTTATAAAGAATTAAAGATACTATTTAAGAAAATCGATAAAGAAATGGAAAAGTTATGTAAAATTGAACGAAAAATTAACTAATTGCATTTTTGCCTGTTTTTCCATTTTTTTTAATTTTAATTTTCTTAGGAAAAAAAATTCGGGACGCCCCCTCAATTGGTTCAAAATTGGATAAAAAAATTTAAAAATTAATCTAAAATTTTTGTGTTTAACCCCTACGGACCCTATTTCAAAGTGAAATTTGACCTAAACCGCCATTTTTTAAACTAAGGACTGTTCCAGAAAAAACTTTCGGTTTTATTTTGTTTGATTATACTCTACCTGATAATCTTATAGGTCTTAAAAGACACAATATTTGTACTATATAAAGTGACGTTTAATATGATGTAATATAACACTTGGTGATAGCACTTTTAACCACAAAGATGTCTAGTAAGCAACAAAAGGTCCGCGAACTCATTTTGTCCACATACCTGCAAAATCCTGAGTTAAAATATTCAGCTATAGCAAAAATAGTTGGTGCATCTGATAGATCTGTTTTGAAAGTAATTTTTAATTAAAAGAAGGGTCTACCTGTTTCACGAAAAAAATGTTCTGGCAAAAAACCATAATTTTCTAACTCAAGCGCAGTGGCACAAGTGAATGGTCTTTTTAAGTAGAATGCCAGCACCTCAGTGCGAGATATGGCGGCTAGAGCAGGTACATCAAAATCTACTGTACAAAGGATAAAGGAGAAAAGTAAGCTGAAAACATATAGAGTTCAAAAAGTACCAGAACGTTATGATGAAAAGCAGTCGATGGCTCAGAAAAGAGCCCGAAAATTGTATGAAAGGTACCTAAATAAATTTGATTGCTGCGTTATGGATGACGGAACTTACGTTAAAGCAGTTTTTAAGCCGCTACCTGGGCATAAATATTATAATTCACCAAAGTAGGGGCATATGCCTAGTAAATTCAAAGAGAAAAAAATTTCGAAATTTTCAAAGCAATATATGGTTTGGCAGGTCATACGTACCTGTAGCCTCAGAAAAAGCATCTTTGTTACGCAAGGCACAATCAATTCAAAAGTTTATATAGACGAGTACGTCAAAAAACGTGTTTTACCAAAGTAAAAAGATCAATTTTGTACCAAAAATAGCAAATCCGTCCAACTGCCCAAAGCTTCGTCCAATTAAGGGATATTGGGTAGCGATGGCGAACTCGGTTTGTTAACTCGGTTCAACTCGAGTTGAAATCAAACTCGCTCAACTCGGTATCGCTAAATTTCCAACTCGGTCAACTCAGCTGAACTCGGTTTGGGTGAATTTTTAACTCGCTCAACTCGGTTTGGAATATTTTCGAGTTGGCACATCACTAATACACATAGTAAAGAAGTTAATGCTGATCAATCAGATGCACATACATATGTTGGACATGGAAAGCATGTCTTCGCATAAATACTATAGCTAATGAAAGTTCCGGATATACATTTTCAAAATCCCTAAGGTGATTTTAATACGATTGGTATTAAATATGTGAAGATAATTTAAAACTTAAAAACAAAAACAGGCTTTACATTAACTGCCTCTAATCCGTTTACATTCAATATATTTATTACATCTTGCCTGTTAAATTTTAATTTTTATATAAATCCTCCTTTATTTAACATTTATGACATTGTTATAAATGAAACGAACATTCATATTTTTCCTACAAAATCCGTTTGGTGAACTCGATTCAGGTAACTCGAGTTGACTCGGCCCAACTCGGTTGCGCTGAATTTACAACTTGGTCAACTCTGTTGAACTCGGTTTGGGTGAATTTTCAACTCGGTCAACTCGGTTTGGAATATTTCCGAGTTGACACATCACTAATATTGGGTTCTAATGAAAAGAGATCTTCGAAAGAGTGGTAAGACTGCAAAAATTTACAAGACTTTACACTTAAGTGGAAAAGATCGTACCGTACTGCCGATGAAACAACTGGACAAAATTTAATAAAGGGTCTTAAGAAAAAAGTTATATAAGTTTATATAAAAAAAAAAAATTTTAATTAGTTTTTAGTTATTTATATTCTTAACACTAGCCATTATTAATAAAAAAAGAAAACAGACCAAAAAATTCATTGGGTATTTTTTTATAACTGAAAATAAAACCGAAAGTTTTTTTTTGGGAAAGTCCTTATTTTGTCTTGAGTGGCTTTTAATTTTAAGAAGAAATATATTAAAAAGAAGTATCATTTGGATCTAGATTTCGGGATATAGTCATGCGCAAGTTGCGGACATAGCTTTTCTAAAAATCATTTTAAGTTGGAAACTCCTGAGCAGATTTTACATATATTGATGTCATATGTAAGGTGAATTGGAGAGAGTAACAGGAAGAGAGTTGAAACAGTGTCTTCTCGGTCTTTTTGGGTGCTAGACCGGGACCTAGTTCGTCTCGGCTACCACCTCAGGAACGTCCTGGAGGCACTAATCACTCCCAACGTGGTCGACCGGGACCAAGTTCGTCTCGGCGACCACGAAGACAATCGTTTTTGTGGTACTCGAAATCCCCATTCGGGTAGACTAAGGCCTAGTTCGTCTCAGCTACCAAGCTAAGACCGGGACCTCGGTCGTCTCGGGTGGCAAAGAATATGGGGAGAAGCGGTCGTCAGCTGCATCCATACCTATGCTCCAATGAGTTATTCGATCTTGTGCACTCGCTGTGCTGAGCCATACACAAGCTGCACCTACTACACAAGAAGTATAAGTCCCTGCTAACTTTTGTTTCTGGAGACAAGTTCATTATTAAATTATATCATTATTCACAATAATAATGTATAATAATGTTACTTAGTTTAAGATTTTAAAACTTATTGTTAGTCTCTTAAGAGAAGATTCAATAAAAGAAAATGAAGTTTATAAAAAAAAAAAAATATATTTAAGGTCATTTTACTGTCTATAAGATTGATGCATACAAATTTGAAATAATTTTCACGAGTTTTAAGGTATGGAAGTTTTTTATAAACTGTCACCATTTTTTTTAAGTAACTGTTATTTTCTCTAAAAATTGTATTATTAATCTGTAATTTTATTGACATATTATGTTAGCCCGATTAATCGAATTTAATTTCATATAACATAAACATACTTAAAATCTGTTCAGGAGTTTCCATATTATAATGATTTTTAGAAAAGCCATATCTGCAATTTCCAATGACATATGATATATAATAATAAATGTGCGCGTAAGTCTTAAATTTTTATTACAAGATTATTTTTTCCATCACACTACATTCTGGCTGGTTTGACTTAACGTATCTACATTGAATTTTTCAAGAATTATATAAATAGCTCTCTGTATAGCGTTTTGATGCTTGTATGGGAGATTCCACGTCCTCTTTTCAAAATTCACCTACTTTTTGTCTGCTGCTTTGCCGACCCATTTTTTGTATATGTGTGAAGCTTAGTATCAAAATTCTCTCAGTGTAGTATTTTGAAGCTTTTGTTTCTATGGAGAGTACAACGCCCATCAAGTTTACCAAGTTCTTGTCCAGAGCTTTTTCGCATCGTTCTTACTATATGTTTGAAATTCGTTAATAATTCTCTTAGTATGGCATTTTTAAGTTTTTGCTTGCATGGAAAGTACAATGTCCTAAACTTTTTTCCACCTACGACCTAGTATGCGTTACAAGCACCTCTATATAGGGTATATATAGCACCTCGTTACCTCTATATAGGGTATAATTATGGAATAATTCGGATGCTCATTTGTTAAGCAATAAACGCATGCACAATGAACTATTTTGCTAAATAGTTTTTTAATTGATATACAAAATTTTGTATATGAAAAATATAATTTTTTTCAAATGACCTTAAATGCTTGAAATAGAAGTCCTTGCTTAGTTTCCAAAATGAATACACGAGCAGTACAATTTTGCAGATGTTGCATTATAGCGGACAAATGTACATATTAAACGCAAGCTATTAAATGTTTATTTTCAAAAAAATTTTGTTTCAATTTTCATCAATGAGAAAACAGTTTTTAAATATTTATTATTTTTGAAAATTGTTTGTGCTGCTCGTGCAAAAGTAAATAATTTTTTGCTGGAGAAAACTGAAACAAGTGACCTTCAATAGTTTTGTTTATTGAAATTAGCTTTGAAGTTTTCGATTTTTTTTGAAACGAAAATACATTTGATGTTTTCATTAATTGTTAATTATATGTACATATAGCTAACAGCTACACATGTTTTTATTTCATTCAAAAAACAATTTATGATGATTTTTTAGGCGATTGTTTTAAAGGTAATTATACAAGAAAAATTATATAACAATAATATTTTTTAACTTAAAAAATAATAGATCCTTTTTCCAGTGTTACCATATCTAGTGTAAAATAAACAAAAGAAATATACGTATTTATAGTTATCTTCACTTCAGAGTGCATAAAATTTGTCATTTTCTAGTAATTTGAACAAACAAGCAAACGACATTTCAAGCATAATGTCGCCTCTTATCCAAATATTTAGTGCCACCAAGTGGACCAACAGCACCAACAACAACAAAAACAACAAATAACCAAGTGAGTACTTTACCAAACGAGCCAGAAATGTGCAACATTCGTAATAAACCAAAAATTATCCACTCGAAAATTTGCCTGCAGCGAATTGCGTATACGAAGCCTTACAAACAACCGACTCGGTCTGTTGGTGAAGCCAAACTCTGGAGATAGCGGTGGCGGCGGCGTTGAATGAATGAGTGCGGAAACATAGCGCGACGCCACATTAAGTGAACCAATACAATCTGACCAAACTGGACTTCACTGGTAGCCACTGGACGTTGGACAAGCGGAACTGGTTTGCATTGTGTGTGGTGTGGTGTGGTGCAGTGTTGGTGTATCAGCTAGAGCTCGTTCCGTATTCTCTTTTGCTCATCTGTAGCGATTATTGATGTCCTTTTAATTACACCGCGGCCTCATTGAGCGCTGCCAAGTTACCACCAACAGCAACAACGGAGTCACAGATTTAAGAATTAAGTGTGTTGCTCACAATTTGAAACAGTGTTGCCAGGGGAATGGAAAAAATATTTCATATAAAAATTCAAATAAATTAAAAGGCAGTAAGGAGCCTTCAATACCTTGTTGGTATTAAAGAGTCCTAATTTATCCGTCCAACCGATTTCATTGGATCTTTTTTTGACGGCACCACAATTTCGCCATCGACTTATGGCAAAGTCAATAAGGTTAAATAAGGCGTGGCACTGCCCTTAATAGGAAAAAACGCTGTCTCGGCTGAGCGGCTTCTTCGATTTTGATGAAATTTACTATGGGGCTAGATTGAATCCTGAGCTAAGATATTTGTTTTGAGTGGGCGGTGGCACGCCCACTGGACTAAATGGACCGAATTAGAAGAAATTTGGTTAAGATATAATCGGTCCCTTAATTTAGCTGTGTCAAAATATTTTTCAATTGGGGGCGTGTCATCGTTTCATTTAAAATAGATATCTCATACCAAGACATAAAGTAACATAATAAACCTACATAAATAATTCGTCTAAATATAGTTTACTGTAGTGAAAAAAGATATTTGCGTTTTACAGGGTTGAGATTCCATTAGTGTAGCAGTAAAAATGTTTCCTATTAAAGGATTCAATCCAGCCCCATAACAAATTTCATCAAAATCGAAGAAGCGGCTCAGCTGAGACAGCGTTTTTTCCTATTAAGGGCGGTGCCACGCCCTATTTAAGAGCTCAGAGCTTCTAATTACCTTTCTTATGGTTCAGTCTATCTCCAAACCATGCTTTATTAAAATCGGTCAATTATTTTCCCGGTCTTTCCCAATTCGCAATACTAATTCAAGAAACGGGACTCTAGAACTATGAGAAAACGCCCAAATGGTGCGCATGACTGTGCGCGTGTGCTTGAATGTATATATTTGTGTGTGTAGATGTATCTCTGAATGGCTGCATGTATGTCGGTGTGCGTCAGAGACCGTAAAGATAATTTTGGGCTCGAAATTCGCGGTAAAAATTAGCAAAAAGAGACACTTTTGGGAGCTCCATAGCGTATCCGGAGAGTCTTTCCAAAACTCCATACTTCTGAACCCACTTTGGGGTTTTAAAACACAAATTTTAAGCTGGGTTGCGTCAAAAAAAAAAAAAATTAGGTAGAACGGAGTTATAGCCAGTTGAAAATGTAAAAAAACGCGAAATTCGAAAAAATTACCATTTTAAAAGTTCTGTATCTCAGATTTCGTGATGAATTTCTTAATTTTATAGGTCGCATTTGGAAGGGCTGAAAAAGACGAAAAAAATGAGCTCAAGTAAAAGCGGTTTTATCAAAATTTGACTACTTGGCGTCACTTTCAAAAAGAGATGTTTTTCTGTTTCGATGATTCTGAGAAATGAGATGGCAAACAATTTTCCAAACGAGGGAGTGTTCTGAACTTTTTTTTATCAAAAAGATTAATAAATACCAAACAAAATCAGATCTATAAAGTTTAATTTGGAGCTAAAGTTTCTGAGATACAGATATTCGAATATAGGGCAAAAAACGTAAATTTTTGAGTTTAAAATTTCATATCTTTGCACCAGGGGCAATTGAAGAGCCAACAATTTAGGGATCGTAGTTTTATATAATGTACTTCAATATCCCAAAACTTGAACAAAATCGGACAACCCACTGCGGACGATTGTGCCGAAAAGTAAATTAACTGCTCATATGTAAAACAAAGGGGTCAAAGCAATGTCTTGTATATCACTATAGTTGCAAATAAACATTAAAAAATTAGTTATTGGGACATATTTTGACTTCAGGGTCTTGATATTAGACAACTGATATCGTTACTACTGCATCGGTACACACAACCTGTGAAAATTCACTACAAATTTCCTGGAACGTCTGTTTTCTCGAATGGGATAATTCACTTGGAATTGAAGTTACATAGATATGATTACCGGATGTTTTCTGAGTAACTTTCAAAAAATCGAAATCTGAGATAGGACATATAAAAAAAAAGTGACAAATACTATCCGCAGCTTTCCCATATAATTGCTCAAAATTTTATCTTATTTTTTGTGACAAACAGTGTTAAGTTCAAATCCAGCCAAGAATTACATGAAAACCCATTTTCAGTTTAAAAATATGAGTTTGTAGAAAAAAGCGCTTCAACAATTTAAATAACAGTAAAATTGCTGTCAATAAATTTAAAAAGAACGCTACCGAACGAATAGTTGTGCAAGGTTCGAAAAATGAGAACACGACTTTAAAAGGACTTACCCTTTTTTTATTTCACCAATAATAAAAAATTATGAATTTCTACAAACTTCTGAAAACTATTTAAAAATAATTTTCTAGCCTTATTCTTTTTAAGAGATATTAAATTTTAAATCTGTTCCAAGATCAAAATTTGTACTCTTTTCCAAGCATAAATTCTAAGATAATTTTGCTTATTCTACCTATAGAACTTTCTTCAAATTTATTTTTGGCTGGCAACACTGATTATGTACTAGCCTTATCAATGCGCGCCGCCACTTTATTAAGAGCAATCTTCTGGTGCTTTATATGTAGGGGAGGCTGTGAACACTTGATCTCATTTTTTTGTTAATCTTTTATAACAAAAAGTAGGGAGTATTTTGCTCAGTATCATAATTGTTTTAGTAGTTGACCAGAATATGCTGTTGAAAAGCCAGGAAGTCGAGATGGTCCATATTTTTTGTATTAATTTGAAACAAACAAAATGATCCTTGTATTGGGAAGACTGGTTCAGTGAATAATTTCATATTGAACGTTAAATAATGTTACACGTTTTATGACTTTTTTGTGTCAGCTTTTGGGAAGTTCTTTTGGAAAACGATCTAATTTTTTAATCTTTCGTGACTGTAGCTATGAGATTAAAAACTTTTCTCCAGGACTGCTATGATTCGAAGGCATTGTTGTTGGAGGAGAAAGCACTATCTGCAACAGAAAATATATGTTGCTAATCGCATGTTAATTATGCAACTGATCTTGTTCGTGATGGTCAAGATACATATAATGAAATAAGTCCACCATTCGTGGAAAGATTTGGTTGGATTCTTTCACTTGCTTAAAACCAACTCATAAATTTTACGCAACAAATGCTCTTTGTAATATGTAATATATAGAAGAGGGATATCCAGATTGGTATAGGACTTAAGCATGTTAGGTTATGTGACACTATATTTCTGTAGTACAAATATAGTGGTAACATAGGCCATAATGAATAAGCCAGATTTTAATTATGGCTGAACTTTAACAGAAGGTAGGAAAGCGGCTTAGGAAAAATAAAAAAAAAAATTAAGTGGACCCCAATCTCCCCTATAAAGTTTTATGAAAATGTTTAGTTTGCCTGACTTGAATAGCCATAGATAAAGTTGACATAATTGTTGGCCATATGTAATACTCACAATTAAAGTGTGTGGCGATGGATGTAGACCACTATTTAAATGTGCCAAATTAATAATGTGGCCAGATTATTCTCAAAATGTCAGCTGGAAATACATACAAAAATACATTGAAAAAATAATTCACATTTAGCGGATATAGATACTTTGAAGTTTTAGATCATCATATGTAGAATTATATTTTTTGACATATATTTTTTTTATCGGTTAAAAAATATTTCTAGGTAGAGCTGATTCATTTCTCTTCATACTTAAACAACGGGTATCTACAATTTTCGATGAGGTTGCAAGCGAACTTCACACATAAATAAAAGTCACATAAAATCTGATTAGAGCAGCGGGAGATCCCCTGCGGTATTATTTTAAATTTTTATATCCATAAGACAATACTTAGTAAAACAGTTCAACTTAAATTGCCATCAGCGATGGTATTTCCAAGTACATTTTAAGTACATTTACGCTATGAAGAGTACGCAATCACAACAGCTTTAGTTTCACCATAGGAAAAGTACGCAAGCACAATTGACTGACCTTTAGATAAGATTAAACCTTTTTGGTGTATTTCCAATAAGTTTTTGGGAATAAAAAAGTTCAAGAGCTGCTAACACTTTATTGTTAAACATCAAAAGTCAAAGAAATTTAAGGGATTATACATAAGTAAAAATCCTCGAGATAATATAAATAAATTAAAATATGTTGATAAAATTAAAAAAATTTTTGAAAATTCAAAGTTTTTTAAAAATAAAACAAATAATTTCAAATGTTTAAAAAATATCAATGTATATTGAAAAAAGTTTTTTTTTAACTGTAAATATTAAGAAACTTCTGCTTGATCAGTCTTCTAAACAAAGATTTTCAAAATTAAAATGCTACGCCTAATTTTTCCAATCTCGTACACGTTTTGTCCAACATTTGCTTGTTCTCTTATTCCCGGAATGAGTTTGTTGACATTATCTTTATTACTTTGTTTAGCTGCATCGTGTGTACATGTATTAAGTACATATTAGGTCATGGCATTTCAAAAATGGTCAAAAGCAGCCACTAGGCTTCGGATAGTTTATGAAACAAAATGAAACGATACCAATTGAAGTCACAGACCCTATGCCAGTAAGTTTTTTAAATTGCTTGAAATTGAAGTAGATGATTTATCTTGATAGAAACCAGTCTGTAATCTCTTCTTATCACAGACTAAAAGAGTCCGCCCTAAATCTGCAAATATAGGATATCCCTAAAAAGTAACTGTCGTTGCCCAGGATATTGGATAATGTTTCTTAAAAAAACATCGTCTTTTGATTTTTAGGGCCTCCGCTTTAAGGGTATGGACTAACTGATATATTTATATATTTTCAAAATTGAATCATTGTTTGTAGTTAGCTAATTTTCTAGGGTTCTCAATATTTCTATTGAATAGTGTCCAATAAAATACTTAATTGTTGACTTAAATTATTTTTTTGGACATAAAATTTATGAAATAAATGAAAATCTAAAGTGCAAGCTTTTAATTGAAATCTACTCTTCAATCTAACCGTGAAAACTTAAAAAGATGATCTAAGCAAGAATGAATGAAAGCGAATAATTAGGTTGGTCAAAGGGAAATATATGAAAATTAAATTAATTCGGATAGAGTTAAAGATTGCTGTAATTTAATTATGTATTCTAGTAAAGAATCATACATACATAGATATGTAATTTAAACTTTAATAGCAGCCACATACACATATGCATGCTTACAAATCTCACAGCCACACATGCAACTTGGTAAACTCTTATGAGTTGTATTCTATTGATATAATAAGAATATTTTACAAAAGTAGACAACAAAGCTAACAAAATCTACTGTGGAGTTTCTTCTTAATAAACTTGTATGAGACAAAATACACTTGAAAAAATATAAAACCGAAACTAAAACAGCGGTGGAAAAATTAAAGTCACAAGAGCAAATCATTTAATTCAGATTAAACCAGCAGCCAGATCTCTTCCTGATTACTTTTATTTTTAAAATGATGGTGCTAAATCACTGACTTTTCAAATGAACAATTTCCGATATTTACTTGACTTGATATTTAGAGACATTTTTTATCTTTTCAACCTGATCGGCATTTCAAAACTAAATGTAATCCATTGCCTAAGAAATAAAACTTTTTTAAACTCACTTTTTGCAATCTTTTTATCAGTATCAGGGCACTAAGAGGCTTCAAAAAGAATATACTTATCGAGTTATTCCTATCCCTTTAGTGGTTTTTGGAAAAAGAACCACTAGGCATGTCAGTGCGTATTTAAAATTTGTGGGGTAATTGATGCAAAATCGTTAATATTAACACGAAAAAGTTTTGTTTTATGAATTCAGTGCGATTTTTAAAGTATACATTAATGAAATTATGAATGAAAAGATTCAAGATTGCCTGTAGAGGCTCCTTGGTAAGGTTCGGCTTGAATCAGATATCCAAGACGAGTGGCCATGCATCAGGCTTTGTAACCAAAACGAATTGGCTTGGCATGGATGTGTTGTTTGGTGCTGTGGTGGCCATAATAGGGGATCATAGATTCATCAACACTTACCTCTGTGTAATTCGGAGAATACCTCATCCACCTTGCATTTATCTTATCCCACAAAAGCCGAACCTTTGCAAACTTGTCTTGCTGATCTAATGCAGCGTTATCGCAAACGTGCATATATTTCAGTATTTGTTCGTATCGAGCTATAGAAATGGAATTAGCCACACCATGATGGCATGTATCCGTGCACCAGTGTCCCAATACATTCGATATCTCGCATAAACGCAATATCCACTCAATAAAAAAGTTCAAAGTACGAGGCGCATTTCTTCCTTGGTTACATCGAATTGTTCGTTGCCTTGATAAACAGCATATTTTTTTGAATTAACTATGAACGAACAAATCAATTATCTCGTCATCATAGAATAATTCAAACCATTCTACAGGTGACATATTTGAGTTCAAAAACTCAGGCTTGCTCCATTCCTGTCTTCGATATTCTGGGAGATCCTTATTTTTCCATTCCCTGGTTGGCAGAGGCATCTTTTTAGATTTTCGACTAGAAACATGTGAAGTCATCGGTAGTGTAACGTCATCTCATCGCTCTCATCGTTACTTCCATTATTTTTCTCCCCAGTAAGTTCCCTATGGAGACCATCACCCTTAGCTAGCAACTGATTACCTGACATACGATTCAAGTCGCCGTCGATCGCGTCCTCTTCATCACTGTCCTCATCACTCAACAGGTGGTTTTCGGGTGGGCAAATAAAAATAGTCCCTTCCAAAATATCTTCGTCATTGTCCAAAATGTCGATAATTTCTGCAACAGTCAAGCTAAAACAGTATTTTTGTTAGAAACAATATGATATTCACAGTGCACACTGCCGTGCTCAGCGCTCAATAAATGGGGCACTATATAAAAGGCTCTACAGAACTTTACAGTGGCACTACAATCACTTTATTTTAGAATAATTGCATCTCACATGGACAACGCAATAAAACAATATCAAAAAAAAACTATGTTTTTAAATAAATAATCACAAAAACTCACTTATTGTTTCGCAACATCGTGGCGGCTACAATATTGCAAAATGCTTATTACTACAGAATTGATCAAAATAAGGTTATGTTGAAAGAAAAGCACGTGTTAGTGTTGCCACACATCACAATTACCTCATAAGAAAAATAAATCAATATTTTACCCCGTTTTTTTAGACAAGGTTATGATAACAAGATGTTTTAAAAATGAGGCGCTGGACGTATACGGATTAAAATAAAACTCACTTTGATAGCATTTATCTTCAGGGTAAACGAGGATAATTTCAAAATTATATTATTTATGTTTTTAAATTAAAAAAAAAAAATAGATTAATAATTTTTTGCCAGGGGCGTGTTTCATAATTTGTTTATTAAATTAAATGATAGAATTAAATTTCTAAAAGTTTTACTTAAAGATTCAAGAAATAGTGAAAGCAATATATGTACATTGTACATGTTCAAAATAACCTAATTTTCTAGAATTCTTCGGCCACTTTTAAAACTCGAAAATTTACTCCTATATCTCCAATCAAAAGAAAAAAAAACATCTAGGGTTGCTACCAGAGCTGCAAAGCATTAATTTTTCGAAATTTGAGTAAAAAATGTAAGAAATTGTTTATTTTCTTATTTAAATTTATATTGTTCTTGCTTTTTTATATGCAAAGATTAAATAGGTCATAAAATGTTCAAAAGGCATAATTTTCAAAACTCTCGAAAAATAACTTTAAGTCTAAAGGCCGCCCGCCCACTTACCCTAACAAACTGAAATTTTACTAAGCTAAACTGGTTTATCCTAACACACTTCGGATGAACTATTTTGGCCTAGGAAAAACTAGCTTACACGAAAAACTGGTCTAGCTGGTAACACATATAAATTAAATTTTAATGACCATACGTAACTCATACAATAGTTGACAGGCCGATATCTGGGGAATGGAAAGTTGTCTTAGACCATTCATATTTAGGGTTGGGCTAAGGGGTCCGATTATTTATAAAATTTTTATATACATGTAGTATTTAAACAGAGATATCAAATAATATTTATTACAGGATAAACTAGTTTTTCCTAGACCAAACTAGTTCATCCGAAGCGTGTTAGGATGAACCAGTTTAGCCTTAGAAGATTTAAGTATGTTAAGGTAATTGGGCGGCTTTCAGCCACGACTAATTTTTTATACTTTCAAAGCTTTTTTTTGAGAGTTTTAAAAAAATTAGCTTTTTTACCTTTTATGATCTGTTAAAGCTTTAAATGCTTACAAAAAAGCCTGGACTTGCTGTACTATAACTTTGTCTGGCAAAATTGCTCAATACCACGTCTTTTTTCAGTATTATTACCGTGGTAACTACGTTGCAACAAAACTCTTCTAATGTATTGTACTGTGTAATAAGTAGCTATACTATATAATTTTAACAAATCTTATAGCGTAATCCATTTTACCATAAAAATTATCAGAGAACTATAGTCGGGAATATGAAAAAATATAAATTTACGCTAATACAATTACATTCAAGTATTTATAACCGATTAAATACTACATATAAGTATATGCTGTCCACAAACAGGTAGACGCGGCGTATTGGATCCTTTGTTACTGCGAACAACTATACTTTCGAAGTTGTCAAGGAATTCACCTATCTTGGCACCGCCGTGAACACTCAAAACGATGTCAGCCTGTAGATAAAGCGAAGACTAACTCTTGCTAATAGGTGTTGCTATGGTCTCAATAAGCAATTGAGTAGTAGAGACCTCTCTCGCCCGACAAAACTGACACTCTACAAGACGCTCATCTTACCCGTGCTACTTTACGGCGCAGAAGCATGGGTTGTGTCGCAGACTGATGCAGCCACGCTTGGGGTGTTTGAGAGAAAAATTCTTCGCAAAATCTTCGGTCCTGTTCACGTCGGCGACTACTACCGTATTCGAATGAACCACGAACTGTACGAGCTCTACGCTGACGTTGACATAGTCAAGCGCATCACTATCCAACGTCTGCGCTGGCTGGGACATGTTGTGCGTATGGACGAAGAAGCTCCGGCGAAAAAGGTGTTTGATGCGGAAGCCGCTGGGCGACGACGAAGAGGAAGACCATGCCTCCGATGGAAAGACCAAGCCGAGGAAACCCTATCCAAACTTGGTGTGACTGATTGGAGAAGGCGCGCGCGAAGCAGAGGCGCCTGGAGAGAGCTTTTGAGGTCGGCCGTAACCCGGTAACGGGTTGTTATGGCCATCCAAGTAAGTAAGTAAATACTACATATATTAGTATGTTCTAGTATTCATAGTAATGATCAACAATATAACTCAATTAAGCTAGATTCAAATGTGTCGAATTTCGTAGTAGAAGAGACAAGACATAACGAGTAAGTTCGAGTGTATGTAAACCAATGTTGATAGCCAAAATGAGCCTACGTAATTGATCGAAAGTGAACGAAAGCTTTTGACGAGACGTGTTATTCCGTAAGAACCGAACTTCAAAACGTTGCTACTCGTCATAACAGCTTTTTCGGTTCGTTGGCTAGCGTATCATTTTGGTTTAAATGTCAAAACAGACGAAACGAGTGCAAACGTACGTTCAATTGCTACCGTCTCGTCACGTCTATTTTGGTTAAGGCTTAAGAATAGAATGAAACACATCATGCTTATTTGGTTTTCCCAGGAAGCAGGATGCTTATTTGATTTTCCCAGTAAACCTTTCTTCATGTATGAAAAGATCGAAGTTTCTGTGTAATGTAAACAATATAACCTCCGTTGATCCTGCTGATTCTCTATGATTGGAGGCGGTTGGCTTTCGATGTTGATTTCCATAACCTTCAGCTATTATTTTCCTAGCACTTTTTTAGAAAGTTTAATTCTTTTAGCTCTTTTCACGAGGATGACTTCAATCTTTTGAGAGTCTTGGTTCCACGAGACTTGTTGTTCTATTCTTGCCCTCTTGCAACAAAGCCACAATTTAAAGCTTTTGCTGCAACATGAGGTCAATTTGTAGGTGTTGTAGAAAAACAAAAAGGAAAAAATAAAATTCCTGACAAAATGGCTCGAATTTTTTAGAACTTTATATAATATTTTTCTCTCGTTGTACTTATGCATATGCTTGCTGAGCGCGTGAGTGTGGAAATTGTGAAAATGCTTAAATTTCATAACGTCTATACAAATAAAAGTTTTCTTTTTTCATACTTTTTCACAACATACATTAATCTATGTTGCATTGTTTATATAATTTAATATTATACTTTTGTTGTTGCTTTCTTTATATTGTTGTATATTGCTGTTTAACTGAGAAATACCTTTTGGCCATGTTTTATATCCTGTCTTTCAATTCTACTCTATATGATGAAGCTTATAGCACAATTTTTCATGGCCTGAATTTTTTGGCTTTGCAAGAAAAATGATTTAAAGTCATAGCTGCAAAAAGGAATAAAGTTACACCAGTGTGCATGAGAAAAGGCATAAGTTTATCTATAAAGGCAAGCGTCTCTTCTGAAGTCAAACATTGAAGAGTCAAAGCTTGAAAAATTAATTTGAAAATTGACTTAAACACTCAAAACATTAATGTCTTAGGAATTTCAACATCATAAAATACTTATAAGATAGTATTGTAAGAGGTGGGACAGGGTAAGGATGATATTTTAGGTTATAAATTAATTTTAAGTATAAAAGCAAAGTATGCTTAGCGATTTTGCGTTATGAAGAATAACCCAAATCGATATTGCCAAAAAAATATTGCCCATTTTCGGTTAATCGCTAATTTTTGCTATTGGGCGATATTGAAATCTTCAAATATTTGCGCAGCCATTTCCCAACATGATTCTTTTGAAATCGATCTCGAAAATGTTGTCACAGCAGTAACAAAGACGGTACACAAATAGCATCCAATTAAAATTTTTGATTGACATTTGCTTCAAAAGCAACATTACTAAATTGCAGTGACAACAAACCGATATTTTGCCCAAATTATGATGGACACAAAATGCACCATTTAACGGCATTAAGGATAAATATTTGTTATCAACTGAACCACCAACATTTATGCGCTTTGCAGTTGTGTTCAGTTGCTGTCCAGCCACAGCGTCATATGTTCGTTAGGTTTACTCGTTATATTAAAGCATCGCTTCTAGTCAGCTATTAAAATCGTTGACACCTGAAACCCAATCAAGTTGCCGTAGCTCTTGGGACAATTTTCTAGTGTTTTCTGTTCTACAATTTGTATATTGAGTACTGTTCATAGTGTTGCATACACTTGGCGATATCAAGCCAAGTTCGTGGATATGAATTGTGTATTTTTGGATGCTGCACGAAGAAAATCTTTTGTTTTAACAATAGACTTAAGATATTCTCACTTGTAGTGAGAGACGTATGAACGCCCCATTGAAAAAATAGATTCAAAATATTTCAGCTTTTCTATAACGCATTTCCTCAATTTCAGAATATTTTTCATTGAATTATTTGAAACGCCAAACGTCAAACGTAATTGAGTTTACTTCGTTAATCGGAGATATTTCTCATATTAACTTTACCTTAACGCTTTCTAACCACTCCATATCCGTTTAACAAAAATCCCTGAGGCTTAAACGTTTCAAAGCCTGAAAGATGCTTACTGTATTTCTTTATAGAATGCACCTTTACAAAAAGAAAGACAATTGCCTTATGATCTCTTTTGGGAAAGTTTGCAAGAACAAATTTCTGTAAGGACGTGCTCAAGCTGCAAGTTTTATTTTAGTTCAAGAATCACTGTTAATCAGCTTCGGATCAAGATTTATTTGAATCGAAAATGTAGTAGTAAACGCAGCAGAATGCCTTTGTGAAGATGAGTAATGAATAAGTTGAAGTTACAATCTTGCCAATCGTTCAAGTGATTGAATGTTACTGAAAATATTTTTATCGACTGTCAAATGTACTATTCCCAATTAACTTCAACTATCTATATGATAAAAAAGTTTCAGAAAAATTTTTACACAGGCCGACAAAATTTAACCAATATTCAGACCCAGAAACGCTGAATCCAAATCTGCCCTAGGAAATGCTCTATCTTCTCTGGTTTTCGAGATATTCTTAACTTAAAGTTCAAAGATCACCGTTTTTGCCAATTTTTTAGGTTATGTAGCACCGTGAATTTTATTTTTTCAAAAAACAATGTGTATGGTCTTAAAATACAGTTCTTCTTCTTTAAATGCCGATGAGTTTTCTGATATATGTATCTATTTTTATCGCCAAGCTATCGCATTTTGAAATTTTCAAATCTTTCGACATACAAATGTCCTTAATGAGTTTGCAGGTATAGGCCAAAATCACAAACATGAAAATTTCAAAATGCGATAGCTTGGCAAAAAAAAAGAAGATATTTCAGAAAACTCAACGACATTGGAAAGAAGAAGAACTGCTCTCTAAAATCACACATATAGTTTTTTGAAAAAAAAAGAAAATTCGGAAATATATAGTCTGGTTTCTCAGTCTGAGATGCTGTCGGAATGTGTGATTTATATATTTAGAAAAGTTTGTATTTTTCCCCACCTATCCTGCATTTTCCCGAGATCGAAAGGCTCATTCAGTATACAGGAATGTTAGATTAGGTTAGGTCAGAGTGGCGGCAATACACACATGTTAAAAGCACTGGATGTGCCGTTTTATTACCACATATATGATCCAACAAAACTGGTTAAGAAAGTTGTCAAAAGACATTAACCTGATAAATTGTTCTACGGAATTATGTTTAATTAAAAAAAAAACATTTCTTTCTTGCATCTAGTGGGGTTTGAACCTAGGCATTCTGTGTTGTTACATCGCAGTGCTTATATACTTTTAGTTTCACGCCATATGTATATTAATAAGAGAAGTTCAGTTGGTTAAAATGTGCGCGCCTCTGAACAGTGACATAACGTAGGAGATCTAGGTTCGAATCTCGTCGGTGACAAATAAAAGTTTGAATTCTCTTTGAAGTTTTTCAAATGCAACATAAATAAATTAAGTTCCTATTAATAAGCAAAGTATAATAAGGGGCGAGGGGGAATACTATAAAAAAAATCGGTTTCGTTTTTTGAGAAAATTTTGTGGTTAACCTGATTCCCAGGTTAGTTAAGCTCAACAACATGTGCCACCAGGTTAGAAAATTCTAACCTGAGATTTGGTAAAAATTTGGTTACATTTACCAAATTTATTTTCTGAGTGTATTAAAGAAAGCCTGTTCTTGTTATCTGAGCCTGATTCTGGCAAGATCCAAAAAATTTCAGAGAAAGTGCTCAGCAGTTGAATGGGTTGAATGAAATATCTAATTTTTGTTTTGCTTCCAATAGTCCAGTGTAAGTGGTGGTGATTCTCGCGATGTCACCACGATCTCTTATACAGTAGGTTAGTTGTATTTAAATTATTATAGGATATAGGCCATATTTCTCTGGATGTTTTAAAAGTTTTCAGGGTCCTCCAGTTATATGAAGTCTCAGAATGAAGCAATGGGAAAGCCTAAGTATTCAGTGATAGTTTTTCAAGAACTTGTTTCATGAGCGCTTTCGTTCAAGAATATTTAATAATCCTGACACAAAAAAACTTAAATTTTTCTTGCTAAGGATAGTGAAAATAGAAAAATTCAACTTTTAACTATATAAATAACAAATTTTAATATTTTATGCACTAAAAGATGATGTATGCATATAAGTACTTCTAAAAAATTGTATTTTCCTAGCATTTGTTTCACTTTGTCGCCGCATAACTTTGGCTATCCATAAGTTGAATGACGCCTATCGACTCGTATGTTAAGTGATAATATTGACAAATGATATGTAAAAAGTTGGCCACCCATAGTCTAGATTTTTTAATTACTTTTACATCAAAAGCTTCGTTTGGAATGTTCCTTTTATTTTTTTTGCCACGTTTCATATCCGATATCCAGACAACTATACAACTTTCCAAAGTTATTAAAGTATCGATATTTGCAAAATGCAGCAGTTGTTACTGTTGTTGCTATTAATGTAGCCAAAAGCAACAATAAAATCTATGCTGATTTCTATGTCGTGCAAAACTTCATCATCATCAGCAGCATTAGCAACAGTACGGGCAATATCAGCGCGTGGTCATGCTACTCTTTGGAAGTTTTCCACTCCCATTTCATATATTAATTTTTTTCTGCTGTTTATTATATTCGAACTCATAAATTTCATATTAAATTTTTTGACAATATTTAAGCAAATTACAAAGCCACGTCATGTTACGCTGGTTATTGCCCTTAAGGCATTGGCTTTGAAATTGGAGTCGATACGCGTCGCATTTCTATATTACAAATTTATATTTTGTTGCATCTACTTTGCCCGTAGGTTAGGTTTTTTGTGCATTACATTTAAGTAGTGCATCGAGTATAATGAAATGCAAAATACCTATGAATAATAAGAGTGGATGTACACCTCGCAATTTAAGTTAAATTAATCAAGTATAGAGGGATTTTTGTATGTTCTATATCGATATTGTGTAGTTCAAATGCATTGGCTGAAATTGTTTTCAGAGCATTTTTTCATCATAATGAGTAAAATTAAGTCCTTTTTACATTAGTTTTGTATTTTGAATGACTGAGTTTAAAGGTTTTGAACTTTTTTTTCCTTTGTTTAAAATAAAACTTAAGTTTCCAATTGAAAAAAAAGGCTCAAAAGTGTTTTTTCTTTTTAGAATTATATGAAATGTAGATTTTGCTCATTGCAAAAGAAATCGTAATACAAAGCGAGTGTCTTCAAAACTCTCCAACACGTTTTCACGATGATTAGGAACATCTGATTAAGAACGTTTTCGGTTATTCGGAGGATTCTACTTCATCGATTTCCGAAAGACTTTAGTGAACTCTTTCCGTGCAGTTTCTCCAATCTATTAGTCAGCGTTTACATGAGGAAACTCTTGCCGGAAAGTTTCCTTGTTTGTAGGCAAGAGGGGAAAAACGAAAGGGTGGTGTACAGAATTTTCCGTACCCGTACTCTACGCTTGTATTCACAAGCAGAAAGAAATTCTAGTTTTCGTGTGTAAACGCAAAACAAATTCACAAAAGGGAATGGACAAGAATTTCTTTCATCGAATTTCTTCGTGTAAACCTTGACTTACCATCTTAGCGGTTTCATCTGAGTGTGAATTGAATCTTGACGGCATATAGTGGGCAGTTCGTTCTGGGTCACCAAATTTTCAGAATTTAGTAAATGCAATTGCTTGTGAACACTTGTAAATTGTGTAGCCGAAGGCTGTTGGTTAAACAAGTTTCACAGCCATTCAGTAGAACTAAGTACTCAAAGTTTCCTTTTTTTGGGATTTTCATTTAGTTTCATATGAGCTTGTCTTCAGTCATTCAGGTTTGATCCGGCAAATAAGTTTTTTGAGATTGAGATTGAATATTTATCAGCAAGAGACAACGTTAGGTGTATAACCCATATTTAAAGATCGCATATTCACGTCAAATGAAAAGAAGGCCCAGCTCACCATGACAAAAAATCGTACATTATTTTTATTTTTACCGCCCTTTTTTTAGTTTAATTTCACATATTCACAGCTCTGTAGTTTTTCAACCGTTTGTCAAATTTTAGGATGAAGTATATCGTTGTAATGGTATTGAAACGGGCTATTGAAATAAAAAACAAGATGTGAAAAATTGTCAGTAACAATTTAGCACATGCCCAAGAAAACTGAAGTTCACATTTTAAATATAAATAAAAAATTTGATTCAATTTTTAAAAAATGAAAAAAAAAATACCTTTAAAAAAATTAAATACTTGGTACATAGCTGATGCAATTTTTGAAATTGGCAATATTGAGTTTACAAAACGACCTTAAAAAAAATGTGCCCAATGTATTGTTTTTGATCCGGAGAAGTCAATATACAATATATCACGGCTATTGGAGACGTCGCATAGTGGCGCCAAATTAAGTTTTCTTGAATTAAAGCCTCATCTCTGCCCAATATGTACGGAAGCTACAAAGTTAGAGATTTTATTACAATTATGTATATTTATCGAATAATATTTGTATTGAAATGACCGCTGAACACAAGTA
Source organism: Tricholauxania praeusta (assembly GCA_949775025.1). Lineage (NCBI taxonomy): Eukaryota > Metazoa > Arthropoda > Insecta > Diptera > Lauxaniidae > Tricholauxania > Tricholauxania praeusta. The sequence continues at coordinate 33,410,024 of OX459031.1, read as the reverse complement.
AACTATAAATTTTTTGATAAAAGAAAGCTCGATCCAATGTAGCCTCCTGAACTCGAGCTAAGTCCGATTGTTTTGTTTATTCAATTCAAAAATAAGCCTTAAATTAAAAAAGGAGCCATATTTGATAGACCGTTTTTTAAATAAAAAACTTTGCAATGCATTCGTGTTCAGCGAACATTAAACCTTTATAAAACCAAATCTTCACAAGCTACTTAGTGCTCATATTGAGGTGGAAAATGAAGAAAGACGTTAAACTCAAAAAAATACCACATATTTTATCAAAAATATCGAACGAATTCGTGTTTAGCCAACATTAAAGCTTTATAAAATAAAGGTTCAGTTGCCTGAATTTCGTATGGAGCTGAGGGCCCAAGAAAACTCAATTTGGCATGACTGTATGTCGTGTCGCACAGTAAATGGGTTTTTATGGAACGGCGATCATTTATAGTAATAATAGCGCTAGACTTTTGGAATTCGGTGTATATGTTTTTTAGACTAAAACAATAAAAATGTGAATATGAAAAAAATCACCTCACGAACACGCCTAACTCCCATACAAAGGTGGGATGTGGTTGCGATTTTTTTGTTGTTTTAAATGGGATCAATTTCTATTAACTTATCAATGCTGATTTCAAAAATGCTAAAAATTTCGCGATATCTTTTACAGTTATCAAGTTATTAGAGTAAAACCGTTTTTTAGACATATTTCTTCTGTTTTTGAAAAGTATTTGAATTTATATCTTATATTACAAGTGCAATGAAAAGGCAAAAATATCCCTTACCTGTTCATCTCCCTATAAGGGAATTCCCTTCTGTATTTCAGCACCACTCGTCGCGCTGTAAGCTTTTTATAAGGAAATCCAGGGATATATATATTTTTTTTTACTCTTGAAGCTTGGGAAACTTCTCGATTATGACTTCTGAAGCTCAAATTTTCAAAAAAGCAGCATAATTCACAAATAAAACAGAAACTCTAAGGCAAATGGTTTTTCAAAAATATAATATATGAAATTTTTGCAAGTATACTATCTTAACAAATTTCGATACAAATAAATTAATAAGAGTATTTCAGTAAAGTCAATATATTTGGATCCTTCAAAAACTACATAATTAAAAATTTGATATAAAAATTATGAAAAACTTTAGCTGGAACTTGGGATTTTGGTTAATATATGGTTCCCACATAATATATTTTTTTTTATTTTTTTTATTTATTTGTAATATGTCAATATTAACAATAAGTAAATTTTAAGATTGAAATTTTCATTAACAGAATAGTAACACTCCATTAAATGGAACTATATGAAGTGAGAAAGTTTTGGAGTAAATATAAATATTTACAGTATAATATTACATTCTTCATTACTTATATGATTTTGAATTCCGATATCTGGGGATATACACTTTTTTTTCCGTCAAGGTTTGCAAATTTGCCACTTTTACCATTTTTCATTCTTATTTTTGTAAAATTCGAAAAATTCATATAAAGGTGGTAAAGGAACCTAAATCGATTTTTATAAAGTGGAAACAATGTACTTTTCGCCAATGTGCCATATTAGTGCATTTTGTTCCAAACAATTAACTTTAACGCGTTATTTATATAAAAAGTTTCATAGAACATTTTTAGTGTTCAAAATTGAACTTTGAGCCTATTGTGTGGCAGACACAAAAAAAAAGCATAACTTTTATAGTTTTTTTTTTCCTTCCCTAAGTACTATCTGAGGATTTATTTTGAAATATTTAAGTCCCTAGCACTTTCATTTCCTTTGTGTTTATGGCCACGATCTCCATCTATGCGTCGGGTTGACTTTGATGTTCAGTGCAAATAATTTGAAAACAGATTTTAAAAACTGCAAAGCTGCTCTAGAGTATAATAAAAGTTCTCGATATAAAATGCGTTTCCAGAGTTACGCTCTACTCGTATAACCCACGATGAGAGCCAATAAATTATGTTAATCGTAAATGTTAAATTTAGAAGTTAAGCTCTTTGATGCCTTAAAATATTCAAATGTTTTTTCGGTAATTTTTCATTGCTTACGCTGTGTACGAGTTTGATTACCTATACAAAATTACGCAAATATTTCAATAAACATTGCAATTTTAATAATGAATCAATAGTTTACTTTAAAATAAATTGAAAATTTGCAATATATAGGAAAAACAATTTTTTATACTTTGAATTGATAACCTCAAGCGCCATGAAACTAAAATAAAATTAACAATTTTATTGATGTTGATTGAGGTTATTACGGTTGCTATCAATGGCTTAATGTTTGCGAAATATAAATAATTACGAGTAGATAAATTATTTTACCCCTTAATATTTTTAAATTGATTTAAAGAAATTTTAAATTTTTCAAAATTTAAAATTTCCCGAAATTGAATATGTATGATAGTATAACTACTATGAAATATACAGGAAATATATTTATCAAAGATTAAATTACCTTTTCAGATTCTATTTCATTGTGTGCATTACAACGATATGCTCTTGAGCTTCATTTAGTCCCAAGCAAAGTCATTGGGTAACCTTCTACGTCAAAAGCTTGACTTTCTGTTTTATTTTCCTCGTTCTTTGCTTAAATTAAATTTAATTTGCTTTGAATGCATCGAGAGAATAACAAGTAAAAACTCACAATATTGCGATTTAAAAAATTTCTATATTTTATTATTTTGTTGTTGTTGCTTAGTAGCATTACATCACATCGGAAAAAATCTACATCTTCTTCAATTGCGATCTTAAATTGAAATGCTCTGTTCTATTTTATTAAATGGCTTGCACATATTTCGTAGGTTTGTTTGTAAACAAATTCATTTTCATGTTCATGGCTGCATCAATTAATATATTTCTCTTGAGCTGGGGAAAATTACTTTCATTAATTAACATTTTTGATAAAGTAAAAGTTATGACCGTTCGTCCTTTATTTTTACACCCTACAAAGAGGGTATATTCACTTTGTCCGTTGTAAGGCATGGAAAGGGACGTGGCAAGTAAAGAAAATGTATTTTTTTAAAAGTTTGTTTTTAAGGCGCTTCTGCGAAAAAATTAAGTTTATAATATGAAGATAATTCTCACGCAATCACAGCTCTGTAGCTCAATTTTAAAAGGTGGCAACAAAGCCTGTTAGTTTTACATATAAATTGTATGGAAAAACCTTGTTTTAGTAAAATGGGTTTGGTTGAGCTGCAAAGAGTCGTTCGAATTGATCTTTTGCTCTGAACCCGAATCTGGCCTCAGAATCGACCTATGACGTAAGAATTCTGAAATATTTGAGATTAAGTTTTGCCAAAAAGGACCTTCAGGAGAATCAAAAGTGATTCATCGGCTTTTCTCGGAACGAAAACAAACTGAAGCTGATATCGTTTTTAAAGGTCTTTCTAACTTTTGAGTTTGTGTCTGGCTGACTTTATTTTGCTTCATACAAATCGACCCGCTCGAATGTCTATATTAAAATTACACCGTTTTTTGACGTTTTTTATGAACATAATCTAATATGAAATGTCCGAGTTAAACCCCCCCCCCCCCCCATGGATGATTCCTGCGCACGGGCCTGGCTTAAAACCAAACATTTAAAAAAACTTTGAATCAGAGATATTTATATATGTATATTCTTAATCATCGTCATCACTAGAGTTGTTTTAGCCGTGCCCTTCTGTCTGTTGACTTCACGTTAGGGGAAAACCAAGCAAGTCAATTTTTTTTTTGTTACGACAAAAATAGACTACGAGCAAGCTACTTGAATGAAATTTGGCAAACAGGCTACACCTTCAAACAAGCTTCTTGGGCGAAATCGTTTCACGGACACACCCGACATCCATAGAGAATGTATATATGTATGGCCAAGCCGATTTCGAAAAAAGTTGCAGTGATTTTGTTGAATCTTAGGGACTTCGTGCACATGTGAAAAAAACTTTAGATTGGTAGCGTGACAATTCTTAAAAAAACTTTTACAGGTGCGTGACACAGCCATAAATTTTAATTTTAATCAAGTCATATCTCGAAAACTTTGCAAGATATTGTGATAAAATTTGGTGAATGGATGCAGACCATATGTATCTGGAATCGAGCTAGAAGTAGGCAGTAGTGGATAAGTGGACGTGTCACTTTTCAATAATTGAAAAATTTGCTTCTGTAACTATTACTCGAAGTTTCACAAAAATTTTAGAGTTGAAACCACTGAGATCTGTCATTAATACAAACTAAGGCACTATACTGGTAAGACATGTTGAAGGGCGTGGCACAGCGCACAATATTTACAAACGTAATATTAAGAGAACTAGCAACATAATCGTTATGAAATTTATAGTAATTTATTAGATATACTTCCTATAATGTGTCTTATAACAAAAAGTGAGTGAAATGGTTTTTCTAGGTAGGCGTGGCATTTCTCATATGAGCAAAAAACATTAATTGTAATAGTGAGTTTGCCATGAGAATAACCTTGATATAATTTAGTATGTTGTCGATTACTATAAGCTTTGAAATTAAATGGAATTCAATGAGATTGCATAAGTGGACGTGGCACCTCTCATGTAAACAAAAAATTGTATTCTCTATTTTAAATGAATTATTGCAGCAATTTATATGAAAGTTCACTAAGGTGGCTTACTTCCTATATGATATACCTGAATTAAGAGCTGACGAAATTTTGAGAAGGTCGTTAATTTCTTGTTTTCAACTTGGCAACTCTGTATTTAGACCCAGAATTTGATATTTTTGTAAGAACCAAGCATTTAACTAACATATAATAACTGGTTACTTAACCGGTTATCATAAAATAAAGTAAATGGATTCAGTGCAATTGGATAAAAAATTGTCTTCGAGGAAATTCAACTTCGTCTTTGTTTCCTTTACTATTAAGTCCATTGATAAAGTTCTTTGAAGGTATTATTCAACTTTTGTTAAATAGTTACTATATGAGGAGCAACGGAGCAAAACTGGATAAATACATTTCTTTAAATTTTACAGGAGAAAATCGTACACAAACCTTTTCTTTGTTTTTATACTGAATTGTTAGATTTTGTCCCGAGACAAGTTTTTAAAGCCATTTTTAAAGGGGTTCTGGTTCTACTAATCTATAAGAAGAGAAACTTTTATCGCCAAATAAATAATTTAGTAAGTATGGATGGAATAGATTTATCTTCTGGTTTCTCTACAAGTATAAAATTTAATTATATCGTTAACTCTATTTTCACAACAGTGAAGTAAGTTATATTGCTGTAAAAAAATGATTGCAACTTATATTAAAAAATAATCAAAAAATTCCACATCGAATTCTCGAGAGCAAAGTTCAGATTATAAACGCCTCGTAGTTCGATGCTTTACTAATACTCAATGTTTTAAATGAGTTATTTTGAATAAAAAATAAATTTTCACGGAGAATATTTATGTTAATTATAAAAACCCAGCATGCCAGCACATACACCAATTATTAAGAAGCCAATCTAGGCTCATATCACCACATTTCTGTACCAGGATTGAGTCGCTGGAAATCAATTAAAACTCCTACCAACCAAAAATGCACATAAGAACATAGCACATATGGTGTTTCTTGATTGGGAGGAGCAAAAGTATGTCGTCACTAGAAAGCTGTATTAACAAAAAAAAAAAAAAGGAAAAAAACCGTGCTAAAGGATGAAGCTCAACGTAAATTAACCGCCAAAAACGACTCTCAGGAAAAAAAGGGCAACGAACGCAAAATCCTTTCTGTACAGCGGGCGATGCAATGGAGCGAACATTCGCCGGGGTACAGAGTGACGCTTAAAAAACTCATTTATGAAAAAATATGGGGGCGGATTTTGGCTTAAGGTGGCTTAATAAAGAGGGACACTACCACATACACAAGTACTTGTATGAAATGCTCAGTTTTTTCTGTGCACAAAATACACATACATATGCATGTAAGCACATATTCATATACATATGACGTGCAGTATTTTAATAGTGTTTCGTGTGCCCCGAGGTTTTAATTTATGTCACAAAATCATTTTCATATATTGTAGAAACAAAAAGAAGAAAAATATAAATGGAAAAAACTTCAAGCGTACGAGTATAGCCAGGAAAAGACGCCAACCAGGATATGAACACCAAATAACAGAACAAAAACCAAAAATAAATTCATCCTTCATTGGAGGTGCAACGAAAGTCATTTTGAAGAGTTTTCATCGAAATTAATTGCATGGCAATGAAAATTTATTTTCCATTAAAATTTTTATAAAATGCGTTGCAAAGTATGTAATTTGCTTTCTTTTAATCATCATGGGTCACCTTTTAAATGGGTTGTGCAAGTTGTGGGTATGAGAAATTAACCATAAAAGAGCTTAATTGGGAGTACGAAGATGGCACTATGTAGTGTAGCCAGGAGGGGCGACCTCCCAACTACTAGTTTGTTTGCTGAGCAAAAATAAGGTCAGCACTTCCGATTTTGGGGAAAGTAGTGATATTTTTAATAGGCCATACGTCCTATAGATGTTTCATAGTGATATTGTAACACTCTCTGTTGATTTTTTGTCATTGGTCATGGGTTTCAGCGTCGAACATTTATTCCACACATTTATGTACTACTAGGGTGTTTTTTTTCAAACTTTTGGAGATGGATTATATTTATTTTTTCCTACATTATAGCTTGAGGAATGAAAATAATTGTCCTAACATTTGAGCTTCCTAGCTCAAATTTATAAACGGCGCGGACAGAGTTTACGTTCAATTTCGTTGAAATTTAACCCAAAAATTGACTTACTAAAACGTAGAAAAAGTCTGCCTTAGGTGCCAAGATATAGCGTTTTGGGTATTTTAGTTGTATGGGGGACGCCACCCACTGTTGTCAAACCTTACCCACATTTTTCGTGTGACTAAAAATAAGGAAATAATACACCCGAATTTTTATTTTTTTTTTTAAATTTGCGGTATATTCTCTCAAAATTTCAGCTTCCTAGATCAAACCTGCGAACAGCGCTCCACTTTGTTCTCTATTACAATTCATATGGAAAATTCTGTTTTTCGTTTTTTGCTCTTTTGTTTTTCATATGAACTGTAATAGGATGGTTGTTTTGCTATACAGTGGCTGGGTATCTTGGTAGCATCGAAAAACTCCCAGAAAACAGCGAAAAAATACCGAAAATTTGGGTTTAAGTGTGGTAAACTCGAGGAATAATTTTTTTTCTTAGCCCAATATTCTTCAACATAGTAGTCCGAAAACAGACGAAGAGATTCTGGTTAGTCCTGATATTCCAGTATTTTTTATCAGAAGACCAGAGAAAATAAAAAAATGAAAAATCCTCGAAAACAGGCCAAAACTCAAGCTTAAATGAGGTAAATTCGGGAAATACACGTTTTTTAAAGATTTCCAAAGTAATTTCTTGCGCTGAATCCGAATTCAGCCTCACAATCGACCCATCATATCAGAATTCTGAAATATTTGAGGTTAAGCACCTAAAAAATTGTTTTTTTTTTTGTCTACTTTCAAGGCCATGTATAGAAGAAATTTCTTAAGCTTATTTTTTTTCGCTGTTTTCTGGGAGGAATTATATTTTGGGAAGAGTTATAATCACTCGCAGGTAAAAAGAATGAATTTGATTCATAAATCGGACACTAGCGACCTCTTAATATCAATATTTTTTTAAAAAATTTTCAGGGCTTAATTTTTTTACATAAAACTAACTACTTTTCATATAAGCAACATAAAAATCGAAAACTCGATTTTTTTTGGTCATTCTAATGTACATACTTAAATATCTAACTGCGAGAATTTGGATATAAACAGGATGCTGTTTTTTATTGTTGGTTGAATGTGAAGGGTTGGTGAATTTTACGGAAAAAAATTTTAGTTATGTTATAGAGCTCGCTGAGGAAAGGCTTCTCTTGTGATTACCGTAAGACCATTCGTCCATCCTTTCTTAACATCTCTGCAACTGTGCTTAGTATATTTATGAAGTTCTTTACAGCGCTGCTTTTCAATTACTTTATTTACTTTGTAGTGTTCGGGCATTCTTGGGGTCACGCTCGGATTTGCCATACAGGCAGAGTAGGCACGTGCCTAGGGCAGCAAAAATTAAAGGGCGGCAAATATAATATTTGTGGAAACTTTGAAAAATTATGTTATTCGTGGAAACTGGATTTCCCGCATAATTTTGTTGGCACGGGTACCAACTTTATGAGTGAAAAATGTCATAGTAACTGGACATTGGTGATCGATTATTAACGTCATTGATAATTTATTGTTAACAGCTTATTGTTAACATTCAACGCTGCGTTTTGTCATGAGTGACAACCATAAAAGATTCAGCGGGGCTGAGTACCTCAAACGGATGGCAGATAAATCGAAGGTTAACTACATTCTTTAAAAAAACAAATTCCAAATCAGTTGAAGAAGAAACTTCGAGAGCTCATAATGATCTAGAAGGTATTGTTGTCATTCATATCTTCGGTTATTTCACCAGTTGACTTATAGATTGGCGTCTTATCAAAATGATCATATAATTGTTATAAAAAATATATAATATACATCTTGCTTTTGCGCAGAAATCATTAAAAAATCTCAAAAATACCAAAAATATTGTATTATGCTCTAGAAGCTCATGGAGCTGCTTGTAGAAGTCCACGTAAGTGGGTAAAGTTCCTGATCGCCACTCACTTGGGAGTGGCCAGGGATGATTCCTTTGCAAGCAGTTCAAGCAGCTCACAAACTTCCGGCCTTTTCGACCAAGTATTCTCTGGAGATCCCTTCGGCACCCGTCCGGGGGTGAGCTAGTTATGAGAAGGCGAGTCTCTCCTAGACTTAAAACTTGAAATGTGTGCGTAGGGTTTTTGTCCAACCACACATTATCATCATTTCCAATGAAAACCAAATCCATACTATGTATGGAAATCAATAAATTGTTTTATAAACTGACAGAGGAAATAAATTTGAACAAAAAAATTGGCAGTTTGGATATAAAATTTCAATCAAAATTTCAAATCAGAGTCTATTTAAATTTGAGGGGGGGGAGGGCGACAAATTTCTAAATTCGGGTCTGCTTACGCTGGAACTTAGCCTTACTAAATGCAAAATATATTTTTGCTGATTTAATAAGATTTTCGTTTATATTAGAGTAGTTAGTTATGAAAGGAAAGCAGAATGAAAACCAAGCTTAGATAGTTTTGAAATCTGAAATGGTGAAAATCTACTTTTTCAATTTAATTCAAAAACATTTTGCGCATATTTGAAAAAGGTCACGTAAATTTCAATGCGAGTTTGGAATGCAATATGAAAATAATGTGTTGCATACCTTTAGGGTTAATGAATTTCAGTAACATCATGACATGATATGCTTAAATTTTTCTATATGTTGCGTATGTTATACTTTAATTTACAGCATTATACCATACTAAAACAATATTCGAAAAATTTGAATTTACCAGTACGCTGCGCAGCATTATTTTCATCATAATTGAGGCAGCAAAATTTGGTAGCGGATTTGTATTACTTATGGTTTCGATGTGTAGCGATTTTTTTTCGAAATTTTTAAAGGTCCAAAGCACAAAAAAAAAGACTATATTTTTTTAAAAGAAATTAATTAAAAAACTATAAAAAAATATTTTTTTTTTTAAATTTTCTTTATACGAAATTTCTTATACACGAAATAGTCATGTCAATAACTTTTCAAATATTTCTCAAGTAATGTTATTATTACGATTTTGTGTAACTCTAATACGAAACATAGTTAACTCAACTTAGCATTTTTCTCTGAGTGTAAAGTTAGAAAATAAATGACCGCAGGATTATTTTAACATTTCATCATCAACGTTTTGTTATTCTGTTAGTTAACCCCTTTACGAATTTTTACTATTTCTCATTTAAATGATCTTTTTATATAGACATTTATTAGCCTTTGTGTTCGATACTTTTTTTTTATCATTTTAACAGATTTCTTTTTGTCTTGCAAAATATGTGAGTTTGAATAAAACGAAAAAAATACATGAATACATACATACATACATATGTATGTATATAGACAGAGAAGGATTTTGTTAATGCATGTGTGGGTGTGTAGATAAGACTGGGAGAAATAAACACACGATATAAATGCAAAATGCTCTTTGATAGCAGAAATATAAATGAAATCCTGCGGCGTTTCCGTTCACACATATGAGAAGCGACAGCTTCAACAGGATAATAACTGAGGCGGGCGCATTGAATATGTAAAAAACCATTAAAACTACAGAAACAAAAACAATTTTTTTTTTCCAATATAAATTATTATTTGGAAGAGAAAAAGACTTACCATATAGTATAGTATATATGGAATTTTCATTTGGTTAAAAACAGTTTTTGTTTTTATATCTTATGTATACGGTTATAAAAGAATGGTTTGCTTTTTTTAAAACAAATTATGTCTTTTATAAATTTTGATTTGCTAAAGTCAACTTCAGTATGGAATCAATTTTTTTTCTTGTAACTTTCCTTGTAAATGTTTCGATGTACAATAGGAATGTTGTGCATTTATCTTAGAGTCAAAAGAACAGATATTTTATATTAAGTCGAAGACATTTCAGAAACCGCCGCAAACGCAAGGACATTCTGCCAAAATTTCAGTAACTCTCTTGATTATTCTAATACTTTATTGCTTATTATCCAGAGACAATTGTTTTAATTTTTGAGCCTTCAAATTCCTCCTTACAATCAGACTCCCACGCAAAGTTTTCTTGGTAAATGTGAAGAAGAAAATGATCGCTGATTCTCTTTGGAAAATGAGTTTGTGAGACTGAAAACTCTGTAAAAATAAGTCATCTCTGATGGTATTGCTCAAAGAAAAAATATAATAAAAATCGCTCAACTATGAATAGCGAATTTATTCATTAATTTATTAATTAGGTGAAAAATTGTCGCACTGTGAATATTGCAATGTATTTGGGATATTTTGTTTTAGAAAAAAAATGGCGCAAAATGAAAAGCAAAATAATTCTTCTTTTGAAGTATTTGAATACATATCTCGTTAACAGACTTTTCTAAACGATTTATGTTTGAGCTATAGTTCCTGAGGTTTCAGAGCGACAATTTTTTACTTAAGCTTTCCTCATAAAACGCAATCAATTCTTTCACAACGCTTCATTTGTTATTCAAAGTACTCCACTTCCGTATCTGCACACCGTTGACAGCAACTTAAAAGTTGATTCAAACAAGTAGGTGCTCAACCGACAATCCTTTCAGCTATCACACCACCACTGCTTCGAGTGGTCCTAAAAATAAAAGCAACCTTTGAGCACCAATTTCAGTTTCGGAAACATAAAGAAGTTACATGGTGCTAAATGAAGCTCATACCATGGGTGGTAAAGCACGTAAATATGATTGGTGTGTCAAAATGGCTGTGTGAGCAGAAGCATAGCCAACTGACAAGCAAACGCTGTGGAACTGTAAGGTAGAATACTGCCCTTGCAGTTTGGCCACTTGGAAGAAGTTCGTTATTCTCCAAACCCTTGCTTGCTTTGATTTTTGATGGTATTCAAATATTTGGGCCGGGACTTCAAAAACTACGTTGGAGCTGTTAGATCAAGTTTAGCAACGTGTGATCAAACTAATAGGCGATGAAGCTGTCGATTCCTATATCCATTCCTATCATCACCAGCATAACGAAGGGTGTTTAACCCTTTTTTATAGTTATTATAATGGGATGTGTTCTAGAAAGATACATGATTTGGTTCCATCAGACTGGATTTTCACTCGCAGCACTCGGGCGTCTCATCAGGCCCATCCCTTTTGCATCAACAGCACGTCAGTCTTTCTTGATAATTCTTTTTTTGGCCGCACGATTAAGTTGTGGAACAGTCTACCTGCGAATGTTTTACCCGGCAGCTGTGACATCGGTGAATTCAACATGAATATTCATCGACACTACTCCATCTATGCCCCTTACCTCTAGCTCTCCTTTCATAACAATTTCACCGACTTTTAACATCGAGGTTGTAGTTAGATTGTTGGTGTACATTTTTTCCTTGAAATACTAAAGGAAGTAATCGGAAGGGGCTAAGTCGTGGAGGTCAGCCGATGTTACCACATGTTGATATTATTTGGCCTTGAAAAATTAATAACACAATTTGCGATGTAACTCGAGCTGTGTGTGCTGCCTCAATAGCGGCTATTCTGTTGATTAACAAAGGCCGCTAGGTCGAAATAAGTTTCGTTGCTCATTTTGATTTTTTGCCAAAAATGGTGGTCATATATGTTTACGGACCTGTAAAACTCGAGCACTCAAATAATAAAAAAAATATAATTTTCAGTTGCCATCTACATACAAATGATGTTGCAGTGACAGCGCTGAGCAAGGAGGCCACAAGTTGGGTAAGATAAAGCTACCAAATAAAGAAATTGAAAGCAATATTCACAGAAAGCTCGCTATAGGCAATGCCATACGCAAAATTACAACATTTTCTTTTTTCTCAAAGATTTGCAGATATACCAAAGAGAGATATGCCTTCAGCAGCCACCAGGGAAGTACATGTGAACTCAAACTATTCTCAAAAGTACACAAATACAGCTATTAGACTTCCAATGCAGCATGAACAAGTAATGACTGGGATGCTGGCATCCAGATGAAGTGCCTCAGGTTTCATCCAATTCCACAGCGTTGCCAACTGGTGAAAAAAATAATGCCAACAGCTTTTTGCTGCTGCTGCTACAGTGATGTCAGTATAAGATCTGGTCTCATTTATTCTGGCTGCTTACCTTCACTTCTTCTGCTCCAATGACAACCATGATGCCGCCGCAGGACCACGTGGATCACTCATACACTCACTTACTTACTCATCCAGAAGCTGACTGCGTTTTTCGTTTATTTGCCAACACCACCATTCCCAACAACCATCATTCCTTAGTCATTTCCCGTGTGTTCATCATCATCATCATCGTTGAGTTTTGTGTAATTTTAAATTTAACCCGCAGCTACTCAGTGAGTGAGTGAGTCACTAAAGAGCTGAGCAGAAAAACCCCCAAGGGGTATGCTATAGCAGCGGCGGCGGCAGCAGCAGCAGCAGTAGCAGTAGTATTGCGTTTCAAGGTTTCCTTGTGCTGTTTCGTACATTTGTGTAGTCAGCGGCATTTTGCTTGAGGCGCTGCGCATGCGCTTTCTGTCTCAGAAACGAGAACTTTGCGTCTTTCTGTTTCGTTGTTTCCTCATGTTTCTCTTGTATTGCGCTGCTGTTTAAGAAAAAAGACATTTGAACATGGCATCGCAAGTTGGCCTCGGGGCATTTCAATAAAATTTTGCCCAAGGTACAGTTTTGCTTCTCTTTGCATTCTCTGGCATTTTGTTTGTGCAAAGGGGATGAAGGAGTTCAATTCTGATAATTCTTGGAAATGGAAATCTCTTCTTTTAGTTCGCTGCAATATTAAAATGTTTAATTAAGGAATAGAAATGACTGGAGGCTAATATAAATTATATTTATAAAGGAGTTTCAATATTTTGGTTTTCAAATATTTTAAAATGCCTTGGGTGAGTATAAAATTTGAAATTGGAAATATAAGCAAGTACATGGAATGGTCGATCGATTATGTCCCTGGTTAAGTTAAACAATATTAAATATTTTAAGTTTGTAAAAATTTCAACAAGAAAACAATGAAGTTGAGAGAAATTATTTATTCTTTTATCTTATCTTTTATATCTTAAATCGAAGCATTGGATTAGTGAAACATTCTTAAGGACTTTTGTTGGCACAAATACTCAATTGCCATCACTCATCATAGGTGATGAAAAAAATATCCAAAGGGTAACTGAGGTTGATGGTAAAATCTTCATATTAAACCATCAGACTACCAGTTTCACAGATCTTATCAAAATGCTTATGATGAAAATGTTTACTATAAACTTTGATGGTTTCATATTGGGAAAATAAACCTATTTTTATTTTCATCAAAAAACTTCTTTCGATGAGAACTTAGTGGCTACCGGAATGAAGACAAAGACTTTAGCTAACGAGCGAAATTATATTTTACCTGTTGCTTAGCTTCTAAATTAAAAAAAAACCAGAGCTCTACCGCCTAGAGTTATCCTTTTCGATTAAGACAAAATGATAAAACGTATCGTACACCAAACTTGATTTTTCTAAATTTCAACTCATTTCTGATCACGGTGGACATAAAAAGACGTTAAGGGATTACTTATGTGTCTATATGTCTGGATTTGGCATCCCTGCAAAGCCTTTCTAACGCCACCACCGCCGTAAAGATTGGCAAGTATATCTCCGGATCAATCAAAACTAATAAATTTGTCACGCTGCTCGCGTACGCTGATCATATTGAGATTGTTGGCGCAAATGCACAGGCAGTCGGAGTAGCATTTTCCAAACGAGAGCAAGACAAACAAAGAGTCTTCAACAACACGTTACTGTTGACAGCTACACATTTGATGTGGTCAAGGACTTTGTTTATCTTGGATCTAGCATTACCACCAATAATAATGTCAGCCTGAAGATCCAGCGAATTCTTGCCAACAAATGTTACTTTGGACTCAGTGGGCAATTGAAAAGTAAAGCTATCTTTCGACGAACAAAAACAACGCTTTACAAATCACTCATTCTTCTCGTCCTGTTGTACAGCGATGAAGCATGATCGATGACGAACAGCGATGAGAAATTATTGGGAGCTTTTGTTACTTTTTCTTCGCAAGATCTATGATCATTGAACGGCGCATACTGCATAAGATGAAACAGCAAGCTGTATGAGCTGTATGCCGATATAAATAGTTACACAGTGTGGTCTATTCTAGGATTTTTTTTTGGGTGTGGTAACTCTAATGTCTTACAGAAATGGGTTCATATTTTTCGTTTTCGGGCTGTAGAACGCTTACAAGAGGATGAGCATTTTTAACCGAAAAATAATATTTACTGATGAAGCTCATTACCACCTCGGTGGTTTGTTTACGTAAATTAGGGGCATATGAAATCCACACATGATTGTTGAGAAATCAATGCACCCTGAACGAGTAATTGTTTAGTGTGATTTCTGGATCGTTGAATACGAGGAATGTAACCGCTACCACTAACCGATTATTTGTGACTTACATTTTTTCGAATACATGGACATGCGACAATCTAACTTTTGCGTGGGAAGTTTGAAAACCGTGTTAGTAGTCGGTTTGACTCCGTTGTATAATCATTCTTTGGAATAAAAGAAGACCAAACTTTTGCATTTCATATCAGAAAAAAATCGTGATATCTAAAATAAATTTCAACCTTAATCGAACAATGCTCGTATTCTCGGTACCTAGTTGTATTAAAATTAAATTTTTCTCTAAAAAGTCGAGTTAACAAAAGTCCTTTATGTTCATTATTAACAATCTGTTGTAGCGCTATAAAAACATTCTCTAATTCAATCTCCTCTGCCATTCTAATCAGCGTATGCAAATTTGAATTTTAATTTCAATTTAAAATACAATATTTTTCACGCCTTTGACAATAAAGTGTGCAAGTGCCTTTGTGCGTATATGTGTGCTTGTAAAAGTGTGTGTATATGCTTAAATGTGTGCGTCTATAAAAACGTTTAAATAAAGTTAAAACAATGTGTTAATTTGATTTATAGCATAAATTAAAATACGAGTACGGCAACATTGACTGGGGCTAACTGGCAACAAAGGTGCTGCATGGATAGATGAATGGAGTTCATGCACTAAATGAAGCCACACGCTGGTATTTGCATTGAAGGGTATGAGAACCTTAATATTATTAATAAGGAAAAATAATTATGTTTTATTTAAACAATGGCAAAAGGAAAAATTTTCAATAGTGAGCTTATGAGTTCTTTTATCTTGAATTCACAAAGAGTTTTTATTTACCTGCGTTCGAGGAAACACAATTATCCACATATTTTAATTAGGGTTAAGGTGGAATTATTCACCATTTGCATTTCCACTTCTACTTCCACATGCACATCACTCACTCACTCATTCACATAAACTTTCTTACATCTTTTCTATATCATATCTTTCATTTATTTATTCATCTTTGCGAATGTCAGAAATGAAGAAAAAGTATTAACACAAAAAATCACCTCAGGCGCAGTTTCACCTGAATTAACCGCAATTTCTTTAATTAAAAATTCTCAACACTGTTGGAAACTGGGTGAAAAATAATAAAAAAATAGAAAAAAAAAAATAAAATAAGCATTGGGTAGCTGTCTGTCTGTCTGTCTGTCTGTCTCTGTGTTTGTCGGTCTGTCAACAACACAAAACAGCAGGAAATCACAAAAAAAAAAAGAAATGCAAAAAAATTGAGCTCTTTAAACAATCCCTTTTCAAATGTTGTTGTTTCAATTTTTAATTTACTTTTTCCTATCACATTATTTTCAATTACATACTATGCATATTGTGGGCAGTAAAGGGTTAACGTTTGTTTAAATTCGTCATTCTGGCATAGTATTAAGACAAAGTGTATTTTTCTTATTCTAAATTTTTTTTTTTATCCTTTTAAAAGTGTGCGCGTTTCTAATACCCTACGATTTTTTGGGCATCATATATGAACCGAATGCAATGGCGTTGTACGTGGTTGGTATAAAGTGATTTTATTAATTCAAAAGAATAAATTTAGGCAAATAATCAAAGATTAAGAATATATTACCTATTTTTGATATAGTCACCTTTGTTGGAACTACGGCATTTGATATGGTTAAAGAACTTATCACACCCTGCTTGTCCTTGAGATTGAGAAGTTACATTTACAGACATGCTTGACTTAAAAGCGTCCAAGCTTTCGTAGATCTTGTGCTGACTTTTGCCTCTGGGATATCACAGATAATTTATCAAAGTAGAATCCGTAGCATGTGGCAAAAAAACTATTGGGAATAGCACCTCATCAGTGCATGTGGCTCGGGAAAATTTTTTTTCTAGATATTGATGCTTCTCGATATCAAAGAACTTGAAGGTTGGATAAGAACCACTAACCGGTTCTTAATAATTATTGCTGGTAAAGGGTGTCCCAAAATTCAGTTTGAATACTCTGCCATTTGTGACAGCTGATAGTTCAGGGTTATTAAAATGGAGCGCTACAAAAAAGAGCAATGCGTTGTCCATTACTGAGCAATATTTTTAAAATGATAAAGGCTTGGCAACTATAATTCGTAAGTTTTGTACAAAATATTAACGGAATAGTGATTTATCTTCCTCAACTGTGAGACACTAATTACAAAAGTCAGGTAGTAATCTTCAACACTCCATCAGTTTTTCAACATGTTATTGAACACAAAATATCGCAGAAGTTCGTAAGACTGTTGCTGAGAGTCCAGGAATACCAAATCGACACCGTGGTCAAGAATTAGATATTTCGAGGAGCTCTCTATAACGTATTCTCATGAAGACTTGCATATTTTTTTGCTTACAAAGTTCAATTGACAAAAGAGAGCTGAATCCCACAGACCACGAACAGAGAAGAGAGTTCGATGAATGAATTTCTGGAACAAGTGGACACTGAATTTTATAACAAAATTATATTCAGAGCTGAGGATCATTTTTATGTTGATCATCAAAATTGTCACATTTGAGATGCAGAAAATCCACGAGTGATTAATGGACAAGAAATGAAGTGTCAGTGCTTAGTGCAGATTATGAGCTTGAAGAGTCATCGGTCCATTCTTCTTCAAAAATGGGGCTGGTCAGGTTATAACAGTTAAGGGTATCTACTCGCCAATTCGATATGGTAATTCAGTTTTTTGTGCATAAATTACAATATTTGGATGTGGGCGACATGTTGCTTCAACAAGAAGGTGGCATATTTCATACAGCACAAGAAACAATTCCATTACTGCATGAGTCATTTCCTGGCTTGGTGATAAGAATTGGCCACACAGATCACACAATTTACTGCCGTAAGACTTTTTTCTTTCAGGTTTTTTGAAGTCTTAAATTTATGCCCACAATCATCTACGCCTTGAAGGAAGAAATTGAGCGCTCTATCAACGAAATTCAACCATATTGATGCCAAAGTTATCATGGAAAATTAAGACAAAAGATTGCGTAAGTCGTGGATGACATTTAACAGATATGCATACATATCTCTATTAGCCCCAGGGCCCGCTGTAGAAAAGTCAATTGTATAAGATTATAGGATGGGATGTACGGAAAAGATAGACATGCATTTTATTGAAACTAACGAGCTAGGTTTACCATGCCAATGTCCGTCCCGATGCTCGAAAATGCCCGAATTTCGGCCAATTTTGTTATTTTAATTAAAAACGTATAAGATTATAGCTTGAAATTAATGCTAAATGATAAAACTCGAACTGACAACTTATGTTTGGGACAGGATTAGGCAAGACCACGGTATATATTCTATTTCGGCTTCAGTTTGAATGAAAGAAGTCATCACTTGTGTTTCCGTTAGGAAAAAATGTAATGAATAATGAATGCGGTTATTTGGGTGGTATGCGTGGAGATTTTGACATAAGAAATATTGATAACAATTTCAATACGGTGCCATTATTGAACATGCTTTAAAGAAGTTTCTGTGCTTCGTGTGAAGAAAAAAAGGATTTTTAAAGATCCAGACGTGATACAAAATAACTTATCACAGATGCTCTTTAGAAATGCTAAAATTGTTAAATAAAATTGATAATTTTCTTATTCTTGCATGCAAGTAGAATTGGCTTATTAATATGACCAATTGTAGTGTTCCAATGCTTTTCATAGCTTTTGGCATTTCGGCACAGTAAGACCCGGTTGCCAATTGGTTCGTCATATTATTATTTTTTTTTTTTTTCATATTTTGCTTTTCTTGTAGCTAATGGATTGTACTTATTGAGGTAGCAATTAGTTTGGCAATTGTTGCGAAGGGATTGTGCTGTGACTTGGTTTTCCCACCTGCGGTCAGAAGATTAATTAAAGTTAATTAAAAAACACTTTTCAAGATTTTTGATCTTTCTTCAATTTACAATGCCGTCCCTTGATAAGGAATTAAAATAACTTTCCTTTTTCATTTGTGCTTCTCATATTTTAGGTCAAATGCGAACCCTTAATATAAATGTGAGAGACGCTAATTAAAGCTAAAATGCACTTACAGTGACCGAAAAAAGTCTAGATACACCCACATTTTTCTAGATCGAGAGTCCGAACACATAATGGAAAAATGTAATACTGCATTTGTGTTTTTGGAACAAAATTTCGTAATAATATTTTTGTACAGAGCTTATTGTTCAGTACTTCTAGTGCAAAAAATCACAAAAAAAAAAAAAAATTACAAGCGCAAAATGCATTAAAATGGGCAACGAGCTGCTTATACTAGTTTCAATAACCGCTACGTCATATCATCAGTAAGCTTTGTTAGCCGAAGTTTAGTAGTCTGCAAGCATACTATGTTCTATTTTTTGCGTTGATCAGTTAAGAATCACAGCAAAAAATGTGACCACGTGCGCCAAACTTCTACATTTTACATGCAATAGTTTTGTAATCTTTTTAGAAAACGATAAAAAACCGTTTTTTATTTTTATATTTATAATATGTGTTATACTTTGGTATAATGTACTGATTTGTGGTTTGGACTTGAAATTTGATTGATATAACGACTTCGCAAAAGAAAATTTCAAATGATAAGAGAAATTTTGTTGTTACATTTGCAAAGAAATTTAATACTTACTTGGGTGGCCATAACAACCCGTTACCGGGTTACGGCCGACCTCAAAAGCTCTCTCCAGGCGCCTCTGCTTTGCGCACGCCTTCTCCAATCATTCACACCAAGCGTGGATAGGGTTTCCTCGGCTTGGTCTTTCCATCGGACGCATGGTCTTCCTCTTCGTCGTCGCCCAGCGGCTTCCGCATCAAACACCTTTTTCGCCGGAGCTTCTTCGTCCATACGCACAACATGTCCCAGCCAGCGCAGACGTTGAATAGTGATGCGCTTGACTATGTCAATGTCAGCGTAGAGCTCGTACAGTTCGTGGTTCATTCGAATACGGTAGTCGTCGCCGGCGTGAACAGGACCGAAGATTTTGCGAAGAATTTTTCTCTCAAACACCCCAAGCGTGGCTGCATCAGTCTGCGACACAACCCATGCTTCTGCGCCGTAAAGTAGCACGGGTAAGATGAGCGTCTTGTAGAGTGTCAGTTTTGTCGGGCGAGAGAGGTCTCTACTACTCAATTGCTTACTGAGACCATAGTAACACCTATTAGCAAGAGTTAGTCTTCGCTTTATCTCCAGGCTGACATCGTTTTGAGTGTTCACGGCGGTGCCAAGATAGGTGAATTCCTTGACAACTTCGAAAGTATAGTTGTTCGCAGTAACAAAGGATCCAATCCTGTTTGTGGACAGCATATACTTTGTTTTGCCCTTAAATTTAATCCTGTGGTGAAATTTTTAAAATATTTGACTTAAGTCGATCAACAGTTCACATGGTCATTAAAAATAATGAGGATATTGATTCCATTGAAAACAAGCCTCATAATGGCCACTCAAAAGGACCTATCTCGCAGAGATGTCTGCTTGATTTTAAAAGAAGTGGCCAAAAACTCAAAAGTCAATGCCTCAAAATTGGTCGAACACACAGCTAGGGCATCAGATCAAAGTGTGCATCCACGCGCGATTGTGTAAATTTCGAACAGCCACTGTTTTCATAGCAGAACACCACGCAAAAAACCTCTCATTTCTGAGAAAGAACCGCAAAATTCGCTTGGAGTTCGCCAAAGAACGAAAAGTAAAAGAATCGATTTTTAGAAGCAAGTTTTGTTTTTTGATGAATCCAAATTCAACTTATTCGATGGAAGAGCAATAGTTGGCAGAAAGAAAGATACGGCAATGGATTTAAAGAATTTAATTCAACTGTAAAGCATTGTGCTGGCAATATGATGATTTGGGGAGCCATCTGTGCGGCTTTTCCTTAGAAATGAAAGACTTTTTGTGTGAAGTTCTAGATGATACAAAGCGAAATTCAAAAGAGCTGGATGAGGAGTAAGGATTGTGCAAAATAGGCTTACTGCTACTTAAATTGTTTGAGAGTTATTTTTAAAAAGATGAAATTATTCAATAACTCAGGATCAACATTGAACTCCATTCCCTTCATTCCTGTGGATACCAAGTTGCTTTATATTCTTCCACAAATAACATAATGATAACCCAGGACCACGAAAAAAAAGGTCTTGTAGTTGGAAGATGAGGCATCTTATTTGGCGTCCTAATCACGAATCCCAGGTCAGAATTTTCCATCACCCTCAGATTTTGAAATTACTTCAAAATTACATTTTAAAATACGTTAAAAAGAAAGTCCCTCGAAAGAAAAAAATAATCAAAATCCAGAAAGTAGACCTTACTTATATTACGTATCTAGGTGTGCCAAAATAATATCTTTCAATAAAAATGAGTTTTAGCTGCACACTTTTCCCCCAGCACCCCCATTTACCCCACAAATGGTTTAAAACTCATTTCTTATAAAAATTCAAAATTAATGCATATCAGTACATACTTTGGTGCATTAAAGCTGTTAATATCGATAGGAACTCATTTCTACCCCCTACTCACCAACCAAACCCACCCCAGTACCTTATTAATTCTCCCCAAAGGTTTTTATCTACATTCTGAGTTTTCGTGCACCAAAATACCTGTGGATATGCAATAATTTTGAATTTTTATAAGAAATGAATTTTTGACCCTTTGGGGGTAAATGGGAGTGCTGGGGGAAAAGTGGGAATCTAAAACTCATTTTTATTGTAAGATATTATATATATAAGTAAGGTCTACCATCTGGATTTTGATTCTTTTTTTTTATGAACTTTCTTTTTAACGTTTTTTAACGTGTAATTTTGAGGTTATGTCAAAATCTGAGAGTGATGGAAAAATTCTGACCTTGGATTCGTGTTTAGGTCGCCAAAATACATACCGTATGATACCTCATCTTCCTACTAGACATTTTTTTTTGTGGTCCTATGTAATCAATTAAATGTGTCGTTAATAACTACTATAAAAATTATAAACTTGATTTAATTAAAAAAAAAAAGATTGGAAATGGAATGGATGCCGAAATCTGCAACATATTACAGAGAAATAATCAATGTGGTTCCAATAAAGAGATATTTCTGCTAAAGTAATGTTTTATGACGACTAAGATTATTTTTCAAAAAATAAGGTTTTTTCTAACTCAAAATATTTTTCCAATAGGTTTTTGGTAGCTGTATCGAATTTTGCCGCCCATTTTACAAATTTATTTATTTCATTTTAATATTCTTTTTATTTTAATTTCTTTTACCAATTTTTACGAGTTGTTGTGTGATGTATCGGCTGTCTGAGTCACAGAGTAGATTTCAAATATCTGACATTTTTTCCATGATATACATTCATACATGTAAGCAAACAATGATACAAGCAAAATTATAATTCTATAGATATCAAGACTAATTAAAAAAAATGCTTCTTGTTTTTATAGTGAAATTATGAAATAAGTAAAACCTCGACACAAAAAGTGTTTTTATTTTTCCACCAAGCGTTTGTAAACTGTCAACATTTGAAATGAAACTTTTTACATTTCTTAAGGGTATTCCGAACATTTTCCAAAATTAAATTTCTGCAAGTGAACCCTTTTATCTTGAGTTATAAAAAAAAAAAACAAAACCGTAGAAAAAATACTCCTTTATTAAGTTTTCGAGCTACTGTGCAAACAACTCATCTTCATCATATAATGACGCAGGATGCTTCATTACTTCATTTTAACCCTCTCCTACATTATGCACGCAAACGATGCTGCTGCTATGCCTCTTCTTATATTCATTCTTATTTAATTTTTTGGCGCTTATTAAAAAACTTTTTAATAATTTTATAAGAAGCCAAAAACTTTTTGGAAAAGTGTTGTTTACACGCAAAAACAGCAACAATAGCAATAACACCAATTTATAGTGATTGCAAACTTATCGATATTTATATATACGATCGATATTCTTGTAACCAAGAAGATGCAGAGCAGCGCCACTTTAATTTTGAGGCCTAAATTAAACTGCAGTAGCTAGAGCCTAAAAGCGAAAGCAGAATAAACGATTTAAAAGTTGCTTTAAACACAAGCTAGCGATATTTTTTATGAACTAAAATTACAAGCACCAGTACCAATAGGCGGAGAGCCCGATTACTGGATAAGACGATCAAGAAAGTTACTAATACATTTTGCTGAAACTAATTTTGCCTTATCAAAGCCCGTCCCGATGCCCGAAATTGGACTTTGGCCAATTTTTTGTGTAATTAAAAGTGAGTAAGATCACAGCTTAAAATGTGTGCCGAATGATAAAGCTCGAATAGCCTAAATATGGTTGCCGTGACGAGTAGTGACCCAAACATAGGTTGTCATCCATATACACATTAACTTAAGAAAAATTGGGCCATAGATCGATTGCCAGCCGGGGACAAGTGCCATTCGTAGCAAAGATTCAATATAAGAGGACAACGAAAATAATGCATTGTTAATCTCAGGTTTTTTAGATTAAAGGATAAAGAACAAAATGGTATTTCAAGTTGTGGGATTAGCATGTTAAAGCTATTTAAGCTATTAAATTGTTTTTATTTTTCCTTTGTAAAAAGTACCAATAGGTGTTTCTTTTTATGTGCTTAAGAAGATTTTGGAATAACCCTGACTCAATATCATAGAAATTCTTTGAATTACCTTGGCCGGTGACAAATTGTTGCAAATAATTTCCGACAAAATACTGTCGCATATCATATAAAGTGTTTTCGTAAAGATATATACTACTTGCTCCAAGCTTCTCCGAATCGTTGTCCCTTCTTTAATTGAAATTTTAATTCAGTTTTATGATAGCAAATGCTTTTGACGATTGCCACCTAACAGCCCTCTGTCCCTCTCATACGATTACCTTCATCACATATTAAATATCAAACGTTTCGATATTTTTGCATAATGAAAACTTTTGACATTTTCATCAATTTGTACATCAATATAAACGACAAGCGCTCATTGTGACGACTTTTCTGTTCTTCGTAATTTTTATTCTCAACTCCATCTTTAACTCATTCACTTTTCAGATTTTGACGTTTTGTTGAAATTTTGTTAATTAGATAAAAGTTTTTGTTGGATTGTGTTAATGACGCGCTGATGAGTTTGTAAAAATTGACGCCGTTTTGTTGGTAAAAGACGTTTTATAAAAATTTGCAGTTTGCATATACTTTTCTTCGTCATTGAGTGAAGGGAAATATTAAATATAAACTGAAATTATGATCTAATAATTTGAACATGTCTAGATATCATATTTATGGTATTTAAGACGAGATGTACGAGTATTTATGTAATATAAATTCTACTACAAATTAGTTTTAAAAAGTACAATTTAAAAGCCTTTCCAATCACTGCTTAAATATTAATATTGGAGTTTTTAAAAATTTTGAATGATTTGCAGCGATTTTGATGAAATTTGTTGATTTGATGCACATGTGAACAAGATTAGGATTAGGTTAGGTTTCAAGTTTTCAAAGCTTCCTACAGGGGCGTGGCACAGCCCTAAATTTTAACCTTTATACCACCATATCTCGTAAGCCGTGCAAGATATTGTTATGAAATTTGGTAAACGGATATATATCAAATATATCTTGAGTTGAGATAAAAGTGGGCGGAATCAAAAAAGTGGGCGTGGCAATTTTCTACTGTTAAAAATTTTGATTCCTTATATCTCAAAATTGGCACAGACGATTTCCATAAAAATTTTGGAGATGATGCCGCTGAAAGCAGTCATCAATACAAGCTCAGCCATTTAACTGAAAAAACTTACTGAAGGGCGTGGCACCGCCCACAATATTTATAAACGTTATATTAAGAGAACGAACAACGTAATCGTTATGAAATTTAATGAGGTAGATATACTTGCTGTAAGGTCTTTTATTACAAAAATTTGGTACAATAGTACCTGGAGGCGTGTCACCTCCCATATAAGCAAAAACTGTTCATTGTTACTATATAAATAGTGTACTAAGAGAGTAATCTTCATAAAATTTGGTCTATAGATGTCAGTTACTAGGGCTTTAAAAATAAATTAGTTTTGACAGAATTGCATCAGTGGGCGTGGCACCTCCCATACAAATAAAATACGGTAAGTGGCATATTTATCGAAATAAGTGAGCAATCATACTAAAATTTGGTGTTAGGGGCTTGCTTATGAAAAGCTATTTCTGGATCAAAACAGGGCTGGATTGTACCAGTGGGTGTGTCACCGCCCTAAATTTTAAATTAAACTGCAGCATATATCGCAAACTATACAAGATATTGTGCTGAAATTTAATATGAGGATGTCGATCACAAATATAATTCGTTGAACCAAAAGTGGGCGGAATTGGAGAAGTGGGCGTGACATATTTCAAATTTTTCATTTTTATTTGACTTTTTCAACCTCTTTCAACTTTCTTTATAAGTTTCTTTATTTTTTCGACTTTTTCATCAATTTTGAATAGTTTCAAGTTTTTTCAACCTCTTTCATTTTTTTTAGAGTTTTTCAACCTCTCTCAACTTTTTTCAACATTTTGCATATATTTACGACTTTTCAACATTTTTCAACCTCTTACAACCTTTCTAACATTTCATAACGTTTCTTCAACGTCTTCTTAACATTTGATGAAAATGTACTTTCAGTGCAGTGTAGGGTATGTGAGTTTCGGCCTCGCCGAAAATAACACCTTAACTTGTTTTTGTTGGTATTAGTTGGGACCAAAAGGTTCAAGAATAATAAACTGTGTTGATCTTAAAATTCGTTAAGATGAATAGCAGCATTCATGTACCGTAAGTGTCGTTTTCACAATGTCCAGCTAAATTTTAATTGGGTCTTAAGCAGGGAGTTTGATCTAAAATCTTATGCAAAGTTTGCAAGTCAAATTTCCGATAAGGTTTAATCAGACATCATGAAAATAACCTTGAGATACTGGTTTAAAATTCGTGAAACGGAACACCTCCCACTAAGCACTTTTACATTTATTAGGGTCTTCAAGAGTTCTACATATGTATATAACCATCCTTTAAGAGTAGAACTCTTGAAATATTTGCTAAAGCGGTTTTAAAATACAGAATAAATCCTATTTAAGACCAAACGGGAGCCCTTCAAGAAATTTATGTAAGAGTTAGTTGTGACGTTTTCAAATCCTCTTCAAGATTTTACTAAATCAATACTCCTAGAGGTCTATAAATGATTTGAGCTCTTGAAAATATTTACACAGAAATTTTTTTTTTTTAAATTTTAATGAGGTTTAATTTCTTCCGGTACTCAATTGATGTTACGAGCGGCCGCAGCGCAGTTAAAACAATTAAAACTGACTACATCGCCATCTGGTGGCGTAGAAAATAAAATTTTCATTAGAATATTTAATTAAAAAACATGGATTAATGGATCTTCTTAACAAGCTGTGAAATCCTGGAGCTAATATTATTGCTGAAAGCAACACGCATATCATCACTTGCTTGTTTTTAATTACTAGCAAAGCATAAAATCCTTGTTCACTTAAATAAACAATTACTATTTATGAGTATACGAAACTCTATTCTCCATTTTTGTTTAAAAAACGGATTTATTTCAAAGCTAAAATTTCAATCGTATGTCAAAAATATAACAACTTTTTAACTGCATTCTCCGTAAAACAACCATCCATCCTTAATTAGTCATATCCTATTTGAAAAACAACAATTTTAATTTAAAATTTTCTCTTAACTTAAGCACACACACACATACATTAATACACGCAAACACTCTGGCACATAGAACTTTACATGTACATACTAACCCAGGCAACATATGGAAGATTGTTGAATCAGAGTTACATGTAAGCGACTAAGCTTTAGCGTGATTAATAAGTGAACCTCCAGAAAGATTATAACAATAAATGAAAAATTAATTGTTTGTTTTATAAAAAGGCTAAAAACGATTAAAATTAAACGAAACAATAATTTAAATTATATTATTTTATTGTCGCGCCGACGTTTCGAGGATTGTTTGTCCTCTTCGTCAGGGTGTCTGTTTCTTAACTGATTGTGAATTAAGAAGAAAAGGACAAAAAATCCTCGAGACGTCGGCGCGACAGTAAAATAATATAATTTACATTATTGTTTCATTTAATTTTAATAGTTTTTAGCCTTTTTATAAAACGAAGAATTTAAATTTTAACGATTTATCACAAAATAATGAAAAATTAATTGATTTTGAATCATACGTAAGATTATTTGGAGACTCTTCTGTGAGATGTGACTCAATCTTCTAGAAAATGAATTTTTCGACCCACCATTTTAAAGGTAATTTTGTCTACTTTTTTTTCTATAGGGCAATGCCTGTACCTATCTCTGACCTAAAAAAGTTATAGGCAAAAAAAAAAGAAAATTGAAATTTTGGCCTTTTTTTCTTTTTGTTCATACATTTTGACACTAAAAAATATGTATCAACATTTTTCAAATAAACCATTTTAATGGGAAAAATAAATTTTCTACAAAAAATTTCATATAAAGAATGTAAAAAATTTTGTTTCGTTTGCGAGATATTTTGAAAAGTCTAAAAAGGTTACATTTTCACCCCTATCTCCAATTTCCATCCTTTAATTTAATAGCAATACGCGGTTTTTTCTTCTTAAATGACTGATTGACCGATTCCTGCAATAAAACCCGTAATCGCATTAGTTCCTTACTGCCCTGTTTTTTAGGACCAAATCAAAAGCCTAATACCTCTTCAAGAAAAGTTAAATTGGCATTGTACGTTTTAAAATTCATATATTTAATTGCGATATTATTTGTTATCATACAACTACAAAACATCAGCAAAACTTACGTAGACGCAATGAAACAATAACTTATTGCTAGCCCAAAAAATTTTTCATTTCTCCATTATGAAAATCACTTGAAACTCTTCCTAAACATACATACTTAAATCGCGACTCCCGGACAGTTTCTGCCGAACAAATTAACGCTCGGCGTCAGCATATCCATAACTTCGCGCGCGACGGAAGCCATTGACTTGACGATTAAAAATGTTTGCTGGGAATGAAAACTTACA
Organism: Tricholauxania praeusta; assembly: GCA_949775025.1. Taxonomy (NCBI): domain Eukaryota; kingdom Metazoa; phylum Arthropoda; class Insecta; order Diptera; family Lauxaniidae; genus Tricholauxania; species Tricholauxania praeusta. The sequence continues at coordinate 33,382,070 of OX459031.1, read as the reverse complement.
TTATACTTGTTGTACATATTAAGTAAATATAAAACATATAATTGCATGCATGTATGTATGTATATGTGTGTGCATGTGAAATGAATTGCAAATGAAAGAACAAAAATAAAATGGTAAAATAAAACTCCGTCCAAGCCAAACGACCAAAAAAAGTTTCCAATAACATTTAACTTTCAATTGTAATTTTCGATCGTATATCCTGAGGGTTAAATGAGTTGTTACTCATTTTCTTTAAGTTAACTGCAAATGTATGGGTGATGGGAATAGGACGATGGCAGGTATCAAATTAAGGACCGACAATGTGACACGGTGAGCTGGAAGCAAATTTAAATGCGACAAAAATGTGAACGGAAATCGTTAACATATATGTATTAGCCCTATACCTTTTGAAGTGATACGGATTTTAAAACTTTTTCTGACGCTTTAGGTTACGAAGAATAAGATTGAGAATTGTATGTTTGTTTTTTTTATTTGATTAAGACTTTTTTAATTTTATTAAATTGTGTATAAAAATATATGTACTAAAATCTTTATTATACAAAATAGTTTTTGGAAAGAAGATAGATAAGATAACAAAAACAATATCAGAAGAAAACAGAAATTCTGTTGCATACTTTCAGTTGATAATGAAAAGTAGAATTAAGTTTTTAAATTAAATGATACCGTGAATTTGATTGAAGCCAAGAATATATAATAATTCACATATAGGAAGAAAACAGAAATTTGAAAAAGCAAACTATCAATTTACTTAATTGTACAATTTTTACACACGGCTGAGAAGGAATGAAAATGGAGTGTTAGAGCTGCCGCACAGTGGGAAATTTTTAACGTTTTGGGACAAAAATCCGTCTACAATGCATTTATTAATAGATTTGAAATTTTTTTTTTTTTAATAATTGTTAAGTACCACCCGATGTGTGAGTAATGCCCAAAATTTTGAGAGCTTTCTACATAACCTCAAAAAATCCTATAAATATATGAAATTCGTGTATTTTACTTAAGCTACTTTACTAAAACTACTTGACCGATTTTCTTGAAATTTGACACACTCTTTAAATACATATAAAACTAGGTAATGAAGAAAAGTTTTTTTTTTTTTGCATTACAACTAGTTCTGCAATAATAAATATACTGATTTTTGCCTTTTTTTTTAAAAAAATCGATTTTTGGCTTAAAAATTATGCCAAAATCTCAAAAATCGTCAAAGAAAAAAAACCCTTCGTCAATACCTTGAAAAACTTATAAGCTAACCAAATTTTTTGGTTTTTTTGATTTCAGATGATAAAGTGATGAGTTATGTTGTCCACCACAAAGCAACTTTTTTTTAAGCGTCCGCGGAAATTTGATGCCAATGGCTTATTCTGCAATATTTTTTAATGAAACTTTCACAGAATACTCCTTAAGTATTGTACTTTTATATGTTTTTTAAATAAATAAATTTACTTTTACCATATCCCTAAAAAACATTTTAAAACTTATGCCAAAAATGTTGCGCCAAAACCCTACCCCTCTCTTTAAGTAAATTACACGAATTTCATATATTTATACGAGTTTTTGAGGTTATGTTGAACGTTCTCAAAATTTTGGGCATTACTCACACGTCGGGTGGTACTTAACAATTATTTAAAAAAAAAATTTTTTCAAATCCATTAATAAATGCATTGTAGACGGATTTTTGTCCCAAAACGTTAAAAAATTTCTCACTGTGTGCCGCCCAGTTTCAATGGTGTTTTCTATCTACCCAGCAAATTGCGTAACAATATCTTTCAAAGTTCTTCATTCCAGATGTTTTAACAAAAGTATCTAAAATGTGAATTCATTATTTATCTCTCGATCCACAATATTCATCATGATTAGTGCTGCCACCTCTGGACCGGCAAAAAGCAGTATACTTATCTGTGAAATACCCAAAACAAAAATAGATCGGAATGATTTGAGATGCAAGCATGCTATTAATTACATATGTTAATTATGAATATTATTTTATTTTAAATCAGACCAAAACAAATTTATTAAATATTTTTCTTGACTGCCGATTTGGCGAAGAAGTTGTGGCTGTGTCTTTGAAAATTCTTGAAATTTCATGCAGCTGTACTCCATGTTAACTTTTATTCACAGAATGCTCTTCAGGGTCGATATATGGAGATTGAAACTTTCTTCTTTCCATGTTTTTTCAGTGGCAGCAAAAATACGTCCGACTGGAGAAGAAGTTCTAGCCAAACATAAAATGTATATGATGATTTGAGAGAATTCCTTATATGGTACAATCTAAGTACTCATATGCTTAAAGACTTCTGCAGTAATTCTTGATAAAATCGTATTGCATTAAGACTTTTGATGAACTCGTTGTCAAGTTAAACGATGTTCCAGCTAGGAAATGATATTAAAACAACCCACCAAAAGCTATTGAATTTTCCATTCCAAGTTCAGTGCATAGTTTGCATTTCGTCAGCATTACATCCACGTTCTTCCGCTATGTTTGAACACAAAACCCAGTACAAAATGCAGCACAAATTTTGTAGCAGTACATACAGTTGTTAAGCAGTAATGTACTGCTAAAAATACTACAGTTGACAGAATTAATCATGATGATGAATCAATTTTGATAGTAAAAGCAGTAGATATTGAGACATAAAAAATTTCTTAATAAGTCCATCGGGACTTAAAACTTTTAATGAGACTACAAGTTCTTCATTAAAATTTTCATCGCATATAAACTTGCTTCCAGCACACCGTACTAAGAGACCAAGTATCGTTGCCTTTTGATTTTGGCCTTTGAGTGGTAAGTGGTATATGCAGGGGATCCTGAACGAAACAAATGTGGAGCAGTTAAACAGTCGTCATTCTCTCATCATCATTTTGTGGTTGATGAATTGGAGACCATGGACAAGATGTAAGTTCCTTGTATTAAGTACCATACACATGTATGTACTTTCATTGAAACACAAGTACACAATCAAATGTACTTATATATTCTTATTTAAAATAAATTTAAATATGCAATCAAATCTACATATAGTGCATGCACTCACATGCAGCATATCCAAATGGAAAAATATTTGTAGAAGTAACATTAGTTAGTTTTTAATTTTGAGAAGGGAAACTTCTTTAGGATGGATGTGATTTGAAATTAGCTGCGTGTAATAAAACGCAAAAAGCGACACTATTTTTTTTGATTAAGTTATTATTTTTTTCTATCTATGATAGAATAGCTACAGCAATAAATGATATATGAAATTTAAGTAGTCATCGAGTTGAGTGCCTGAAAATTATCAGCTTCGAGATCGGTTAAACAAAAGCTGAAGTATAAGCGTGGAAAGACAACATATTTTTTAAATTTTTTCAAGAATTGAACTAACTAAGTCTTGCCATAGCGAGAAAAATAAAATCTACTACTCTCTCTCATGTAATTTGCTATTTTTTTTGATGTTGTATGACAACAACGGTTAGTTCGAAAACAATAAAAATTACAATGAGAGAGAGTAGTTGATTTTTTCTCCTCACTATGGCAAGGCTTTGGTAGTTTATCAGCGCAATGCTGAATAAATAAGAAATCTTTCCACGCTTATATCTCAGCTTTTGTTGAACCGATCTCGAAGCTGATGATTTTCTGGCACTCTCCTCTATGAGTACTTTAATTTGATAACTATTGTTGTAGCTATTCTAGATCCCGTCAACTTTTATCATTTAAATACGAATTTTCGACTCATTCTATCGTAGTTTAATTTTCTACTTCTACCACGTGTGAACTGCCCACATGATTTTTTTTCATATATTTTTTTTTGAATTTTCTTAGATCATTAAATTGACAATCAAATAAGCATGTGTTAGCAAAGTCAACAAAAAATACTCACTCAAAAATAAAACGCAAAGGCATAAAATAATAAAATATTTAAAATTTCAGGCATATTCCTTATAAAAAATTGCCCGTTCTTAAAGATTATAAAAATTTTTCTGTCATTTTTCCATTTCCAAATTTTATGCGGTTTTTACTAAGGACGAACAGCTCGAAAATCATAAACTGATAAAAAATATATATCTTAAAAGGTTCAACAAAGAGTATTGCATATGATTACAGTAAATAATAGAAAAAATCGCGAACATAAGATACAAACAATGACATAAGAAAGATTACAACGCAGAAATAAGTAGCAAGGAAGACTTTCATCGACATTTCCAACTTGAAATTCGAAACTATAGAAAATAGAATATGGCTTTCATATGCAATAAGTTGGGAAATCTTGCATTGGCTTAGGAATTATTGGAGTTATTTGACTAATAATTGAATTTTTAAAAAAATTCTTTGGTATGATTTCATATCGGCGTTGTAGTTTTCGAGTTAGATTATTTTCAAAATTTTCAATATCCTGAAAACGATATTGACATCTATTTGCTTGTTATAACAAGAATGTTTCAAATGAAATGGCTGTAGTCCGTAGGACCTCCAATTTTAAAAAAATCGTCAATAAACTAATATTATTAAAATTGATATTTTAAGAGTTACTTTTTGCTTTGGGTGTGTATTTTTTTTCAAAGTTGAAATGTAATTTATTTTAGTTTGAATTATACTTTTTTTTTCTTGTTGTTGCTGTAAGTGTCGTTGTTGTAATTGATGTAGTTGTTGCATACAGTTGAATTGGCTATGTGTTCACTATACTTTGATAGTTTTGAGTCTTTTACATTGTAGGTTGGTACACGCATTAGACCGAGAGCTCGGGAATTTTTTTAGGGAGGTACTTAATAAAAGTTAAAATTTTGCCATATACATAGTATTTCTTCTCTACTGGATTTCAGTTTCCAAGATCATCCATAGTTATCGGTTAGTTCGTGAGAGGTTCGATAAAAATAGAAAATTTAATTAAAACCAAAATGGTAGATTTCGTGGCCGAAAATCACCTTATGTCATTTTAAATTATACACTAGCTAAAAATATTTAATTAATTTATTAATAATTAATTAAAAAATTCGAATTTTTAAGCTGCACTTTTTTCGACAGTGTTTATGTCGAAGGCCAGATTTGATCAATAGAAAAGGTATAGTGCTCCGCCAAAATAATGCGAAACCTCATGCAAGTTTGGTAACTTGCTTCAAGCTTTTACAGCTTGGATGGAATGTATTGCAACACCTAACATATTCTGCAGATGTGCTTTCTTCATTCTTTCACTTGTTCTGGTCTCTACGAAACTGTTTTATGATAAAATTCTTGCTACAAATGAGGAGGTTAAAAATGGCTTGGATCAGTTTTTTTGCCAGAAAGGTCAAAAGTTTTATGAGCGTGGAATTATGCTACTGTCAGAAAGATGGCAAGAGGTATTGAAACAAAACAGAGAATATATAATTGAATAAAATTGTCATGTCATGTATGTCGTCTTTCATTTTCCTCAAAAAAACACGATATTCTGAACAACATAATTGTATTTGAAATCATTATGATAATACTATCAATTTATGGTTTTTAAAGAATATTTTAATTAATTGAAAATTCAAAATATAAAAAATAAATGAAATAATTTACTTACATCAATGGATCGATAATGCGTGGTAATTTTGAAGTAAAATTGACGCGGATATGCAGCTTTCAAAAGCGTAGTCTTCGAAGGATGCTACTTTCGCAGATATACTGTGTCACATAGTTTTCTGATTAATTTCTTTATTTACCTAAAAATTCAAATGCAGTTTAGTAATCAAACCATCAATAACTACAGGTATAATAAAGAATATTAAGAAAGAAGTTGTTAAAGTTAAAGTACAGATTAAGAAAGTAAAAAGTAATAGTAATAAAAAGACTTTAATATAAAATATCAATAAGAACAAACTGAACTTAAAGTGCGTGTTCAATTTAATGAAATCTCTCTGCGGTAAGTTTAGCAGCATTTTGCAATATCAAAATATAAGGAACACCCTCAAACTTAATGCATATTTCACACACTCACAATTTATTGCACACATACATACATTCACATATTTCTTTTTATATTGCAGGTACTCTTTCATTCAAGTAGTCATATAAAGTTGAAGAAAAGTTTTCATTTGAAAATTAAATAAAATGCAATTTTGTAATATTTTTCCCATCATCAGTTCAGCAACATAACATTTGATTCTAAATATTTTTGTTGAATTTATCCAATTTATCTTTCTCAGTTGTCAAAAGGATTTTATAGCAATTATTTTAATAAAATTATAATTACAAATATTTTATGATTTAATATATAAGAAATGACATTTCAAGGAACTTTTTCTTAGAGAACCTGAGAAGTTTTCATATTTGAATAAAAATTGACATATATATTTATAAGCTTAGAAATTGAACTTAAAAAAATTTTGAGACTCACTTTGAAAACTGATATTTATCCATAGGGAAAAATCACTAAAAACGAAAGTGGAAAAGTAACTGAGATAACTTGAAATCTGATGAAGGGTAGAAGGCTTAGATATGAAGCACAAAAGACAAAATTGAAAATCGCCGAAAAAATTATATTCAAATTGCGCAAAAATCAATAAGGAGATAATTTTCCAATAATCTTGGATAAAATTAAGTTTTCGTTTTCTTCTTTTGATTTTGGTGTACGAAAACTCAGAATGTCGATAAAAACCTTTGGGGAGGTGTAATAAGGTACTGGGGTAGGTTTGAGGGGTTGATTATTGGGTAGAAATGAATTTTTGACAGTTTGGGCGTAAATGAGGGTGCTGAGGGAAAAGTGGGCAACTGAAACTCATTTTTATTGTAACATATTATTTTGGCACACCTAAATACGTATTATAAGTAAGGTCTTCTTGCTGGATTTTGATCCTTTTTTTTAAGGGACTTTGAGGTTATGTCAAAATCTGACGGTGATGGGTAAATTCTGACCACGGATTCGTTTTTAACACACCAAAATACCAGGGACCGTAAATAATCGTTATTTACTATAATTAAAGTCAAATAAATCACAATGGAGGAAAACTCGAAATGCGAGTTTGAGTATACAGATGAGTTTCTTTTGACGAGAAGCGTAGATATATGCCATGATTTTTAATTTTGTGGTTTTTATTTTAAAAATCAAAAATAATCGTAATTTTAGACATCTATTCTTTCTTATAAAAATTAATCGTTATATTGGATTTATATTTTTTTCGATCAAAAATAATCGTTTTATTAGATTTATATTTTTTTCGATCAAAAATAATCGTTATATTTGATATCTATTTATTTCGATAAAAATAATCGTTATTTTGGATTTTTATTTTTTTCGATAAAAATAATAGTTATTTTTTATTTCTATTTATTTCAATCAAAAATAATCGTTATTTTGGATATCTATTTTTTTCGATCAAAAATAATAGTTTGTTTTTCTTCTATTGTTTCGATCAAAAATAATCCTCATTTTAGATTTTTACTTTTCTCGATCAAAAATAATTTTTGTTTTAGATTTTTACTTTTTTCGATCAAAGATAATCGTTATTTTCGATTTTAGATATAGATTTCTATTTTTTTCGATCAAAAAATAGAAATCCAAAATAACGATTATATTTGATTGAAATAAATAGAAATAAAAAATAATTATTATTTTTGATCGAAAAAATAGAAATCTATATCTAAAATCGAAAATAACGATTATCTTTGATCGAAAAAAGTAAAAATCTAAAATAAAAATTATTTTTGATCGAAAAAAGTTAAAATCTAAAATAACGATTATTTTTGATCGAAAAAAATATGAATCCAAAGTAACGATTACGCATTGATTTCTATTATAAAATTCATAATTTTTACGGTCCCAGCAAATACATACCGTATGGTACCTCAACTTTTAACTACAAGATTTTTTTTGTGGTCCCGTGTTATTATTTATAAACCGATGATTTTTGTCTCATTAGCAATAGGTCATTTTATTTAAGATAAAAATGTTCAAAAAAAAATCACTCGAAAATAATTTCTATAAGGTCGGATATTTATTTTATAGATAATTTTTTGTTAACTTTTATTACCTACATCCGAATAGCCGCTAAAATAAGTGGAGTACTTACAGGACCGGCAAACATTTTAAACTTGGATGTCAAGTGACAACGGGTGTCTTCTATCCTTTATAAACTTATTTTAAACTTTCTAATAAATTTAGAAAAAAGTTCTCAGTTCAGTCTGGAAAAAATGTTTAGACAAGTTTCAAGTTCTTAAAATCCCTTAAAAAAATATTTTTTGCTCAGAGAATCAACGCTCAGGCCAAAACTGTGTCTTTCAAAAGCTCGAATTTTCAAATATTTGAATGAGGAATTTTATGAAATACATTTCCTAATAGCCAAAAAATTTCTGTGGAAAAATTTGTTTGGAATGAAATCTATACCCCGATTTCACTGTTCTTTGATTTTTATGCATCAGCTTAGTAGTTCAATTTAAAAGTAACATATTAACGATATAAAAATATGCTAAGCCAAACAGCGTCAACAGCATCATTTTCTCCATCTTCTTTGGAGCAAGGTAGACCATTATTTCTACGTGTAATCATTTGCAGGCGCCAATTGGTGTTGCATTTACAGGCGCAACTAACGATCGGTTTTGTGTGCCACAGACAACCCAATTCAAAGACCAGTTGCAGCCCAAGGCAAAAGTGGAAGTAGCAGTGACCATGGCATAGCATGAAGTCTTCATGTTGTCCTCCTTGTTGTTGCTATTGGTGCAGTTGTTGTTCATGTTCCAATCGTGCTCCATTATTGCGCCTATATGGCGCATTTTCTTGCGTTAGAGCTTGTGTGTTAAGTCAATTAGTGGTACATAAAAGTAGCGCCAACTAATTATAGTCACTTGAGGAGACAAATTGAACTACTACTGTTTTTACGTGTAATGTGTACGAGTGTGCGTATGTTGAAAGGAAACAAGTTTCGCATATGTCAGTTGAGTTGAACTGGTAAAATTGAACGGATATTTGAAAGGGGAACACTTATGCAGTGAGGTTCTGAGAGTTAGTGAAAAAAATTTTGTGTTGTTGATCGAATTTTGTGTTGAAATTGAAAAAGTTTAGAAAAGGCCAAACATATTTTCTTTTAAACTTGGCTTGATAAGAATGAACTTGAAGGAAGCCAGCAGCCAAAACATGCAAGCAAATTGTGTTTATGAACTCAATTTGTACGTTTATGGAACAATGAAGTATAGTGAGAGTTAAGATTGATCAAAGCTGCTTAAGTAAAACTGTGACCAAATGACATGAATCCAATTCTCTCAACGCTGTCTAGCAGCACTAGGCCCATTTACTGTTAATACCAAGACGTTTTGCTACTTAAGCTGAAATAAGCAATTTTTTTTTTCAGGTCAAATTCAAAACTTCAATATGTTTCAAAGTAAAATTTTTTGGAGAATCTGAAATTTTTTTGCAGAAAAAACTTGATGACCTTTATTTTTTGCTTCGCTAAGCAAAAATTTTTAGTACTAAGCTCCCGGCTTTGACATGAAATTTCTGATTACTTAGTCACTCTGCTAACAGAAATTAGTTCAGGTATTCCGAATTATGTTATTATGATGAGACTTGTATCAGATATTTCCTAAAGCGGCCATTTTATCAGTCCCTGGTCAGGGTATAGTACGGTTTTCCTTGATCGGGTCATCTGATAAGTCCCTCATCAGAATTTAATAGTAACAGCCATTATACAGTCCTGTGGTATGTTGTTTGAGTCAGAGTCGCATTCGATGTCTTTAGCTAAATCGTAATATGAAATTAAGTTTTAATTTTGCTGATCCAGTTCTTACGTAATATTTCTTATCAAAACTTTTATAACGAATTTCGTAATTCTTAAGATGTTCAAAACAATAACTACTTGAAAAAATTCGATATGAATGGTCCGATTCTCATCACCACATAATTTAATTTTCTGATCAGCATATACACAGAAAATCTGTTCCTCAATTGATCCCACATCCTATTTGTTATCAAGGTCGGATTTCTTGAGTGCATCCGGTTGTTTTCATATGAGGTGTGACGATTATTGTCATTATCTGATCCAAAACCCTGACCAATTCCTTATCACACTGCAAGTAAATCCAATTCGAATCAAGTCAGACAAATCTACTTAGGCAGGTTGTTTTTGATCCTAAAAGGCATTTTATGATATAAAATATACACGGAAATGACACCATGCCATTGATGTACATTTGCAAGCATCTTCAGTATCCTTAAGGACCACCAAGAACATTTAAAAAAATTACACGATTGAATTTATTTTAACTTTTAAAACCTATAACATATAAAAATATATTAACACATGTTATATAAATAAAAATATAGCTATGTCCACAGTTGTTCGCACATCACGCGAAAACTGTTTAATCGATTTTGATAAATTTATTTAGTCTTATTCCTTACACGCTTGGTCTCATTCTCTTATAAAAATTATTATGATATTCCAATTAAATATCAAGTTATCAAAGCTTTAAATTTGCTTAAAATAAATTGATTTCGCAAACATAAACAAGCATGCAAACTTAATGAACGACAACTTAATGTGTTTGTGTGTGTGCATTTTAATTTTTATTTTTATTATGGTGAAATTATACGAGGTGATTTTATTAGGGAGAGCCATGCGAGCTGAAATTGAAACCATTTTGAGAGCGTGGGAGCAAATTAATTTTTAAGACAAAACTCAACAAAATAAATAGAAATACAGGCGAGAGAGCAAAAGGAAACAGACTATATGCAAAACATAGTTTATCAAACTTAATATAAGTGTATCAAAGCTTTAACACATTAGGAAGGGCAATTTTAAACTTCTGTTTTTATCGGAAACGGTTACCCATGAAACGTGACTCACCTATGTACAATATCAGAAGTACATTTTCAAAATATTTTTCAGGGACAATTTTAGAAATTTTAGGTAATCACACTAAAAGTAAGGCGATGAAGTGTCATCAAAAAGGACCACAAACTCCAAATTGATACCCAAAAGTAGCCTAAGTCCAAACGCCAAGTAGAGTGAGAGAAATCTATACTGTGGCGTACCATTGACACTTGGCACCCAGGGCGAACGCTAATCTGCCGCCCCCTACTTACCAACATTTAACTTTTTTGATTTGCTTCTCAACGAAATATTTACCATTTTTATTTGCTAAATAAAAGGTTCATTATATTGAATAAAAGTTGGTGGTTATGCTAAAAATAAAAAGTCAATTTGATCTAACGAGGGCCAATTTGCTGGCCGAAGCCTTTGCACTCAGGGGCACCGCCCCCTCTAGGTACGATTATGGGGCTATAATGCGGATTTTCGAAAAAAAAGAGGATTTTCTTTAGAAATTAAAGCGTTACTTTAGTGTTTTACCTATCATTTCAAAAATTAACCCTAAAAGAACAAACAGAAGATTTTGCAGGTGTTTTTCTGTATCAGAAAAAGAAAATGGTTAAAATGGCCCCACCTATCATACATGCAAATAAAATAGGACATGCCGAAGATGTTTAAAAAAGTGTCCTACCAAAATGAATGTAAAATTTGCCAAAAATTGCAATCCAACCCATAACTACTGTTATTGCGTTTCTTGCCCTTTTGCCCTTTAATTTCAAACTGAAATTTCTTACAGTGCACATGAAATTTTAAAATTGCAAATTTCATATCGGAAAATAACATCTTTGCGAAATGCATTAAAATACAATTAATCATTTATTATGATATGCTGTAAAAACTTTTGCGCCAAACAAAAATGTTTTTTATTTTCACTTATCGCTGCGACGCTTATCGCACGACACTTACACCGTAATTATATGCGAAGATGCTGCATAAAATGCACAAAAGTCCAGGGATAACGACCTGACTGAATGAAGCGCCCGTGAGTGAGTGTGGTCGGTCGGTAAAATAAAACCCATTTTATTTCATTTACACAAAAAAGTTTTGCAACTTTCTTTTTCAATTCTTATCGCAGATAATTAACATATTCCAAGTAGTTGGGAGCTTTTTTGTTATTGTTTTGTTGTTGTTGTTGTTAAGATTTTTGTTCTTGGTCAAAGTCACTCACCATACAAGTTTTTATTGCTGTAAATGTGCGATCACAGTGGTTGATTGTAGAAAAAAAAAACATGAAATGGAAATTTGACCAAAAGATTTGGTGGAAGGCATGGTCGAAAGATCCGCCTAAAAGACAAACTGTTTAAGTATTCAAAGTCTTGAGGTCCGGCTCAAATAGTTTCCTACTATTTCAATTATTTTTTAATAGTAAAACTAAAAATAAATTCACAAAAACGTACATGCAACATAAAAACCAAAGAACCAACAAAATAAAAGTTCAAAGTTGGAGCAATTACACAATACATCAGCGAAGAAACGGTGAACGAACACAAAAGTAAGACTAGGATACAGCATTGGAAAGATAGACTGCAGTGGTGGAACTTTCAGAAAATCTTTGTATAAATATCACTGCAACACTCTATCTCTACAAGGATAATTTTCCGAGAAAATCAACAGAAATAGAAAAAGTGGATATTTTGGCCTTTCCTTTTCGAGGAAATAAGCATATCCAGTTGTTCGATCTCTTCCGAGGGCCTCAGAAAAAAAATGTTCACCAATTATCATACAAAAGCATATAAAAGATAATAAAGGGAAATTGAATTTCACACACATATTCTGAAGACTCTTTGGATTTAATTTTAACTATTTCATTCCAGAGTCCCTGAAAAACGAATATCTTCGATATCCAAATGTACCATAGCAATAATTTTACTCCTACACTGTGTGTGGTGGAATTAAGACACTAGCTGTCATATTGCTGGTATATGTACTATATCTGTCAAGCAGGATGATGTTGTCGGAAACGGATGCGTTGCTGCTGCTGCTGCGGACATCTTGTGAAAGTGAAAAATTATCAACAGAGAAAAAGAGATAATTGCCCTGAGCAGGTTGAAGTGGAGAACTTTGTTGTTTTTAATGTTGTCCCGTTGTTGCTTTTGTTGTCCATGCTGCAGTTGTTGTGGTTGTTGTACTTGAAATGATGGCGATAGTGTGGACAACGCGCGTGTTTATTTCAAGTGGGTGTGGGCACCACTGGGCCAAGAAAGAGCTGTGGCTTGTTCGTCTTTACGTTCGTTTGGATTTCCATAATGAAACATTTTTATTGCCATTGGCACTTCATTAAACCAACTCATGAATATTATGAATTTTTCCCTCATTTTCATCATCTGCTGGTTGCTTCGTTTTCATCATCTTGTACTTTGCATCTGCATCTTTTTGTTTTTCTTTAAGCATTTTCTTCATGTTCGCCTGAGTTGTTGGTGGCATTCAGTTGATTAATGCGACTGATAAGCGTAGTGTATCAGTATATGAAACGCGAGCTGAGCGCCATAGTGTTTGTTGCTTGACCAATGAGCAATGTAGAGAGCGCAGTTGTACTGAGTATTCCCGGAAGCGATTACTATGGATATATTTCTGTCCTAAGGACATATATTCAATGATTTCGATTGTAAAGAATATTTAAAGGACTGAAAACTTCTGCCTTAAATGGAGTGAGCTTATACCCATTACAAGTAAGCATTGTGTAATATTCAATGCAGTTTTACGGAAAAGCACTTATGGTCCAATGCACGCACAGGAGCTCGAACCTGATGCTCAATCTTTGAAGCTCACAAGCTTCTTAGTACATCAAACTGAGAATTTGTTGGTCTTAGCGTGGTTAACTCATTTCCGCCAAACGGTTGATTCGACCAGTCCTTTGTCTGGCTCTGAAATGTAGAAAAATATCTTTGCTGCTCTAACATGAAAAGTTGTCTTTAATAAATGAAATGCATATTTTGACGTTTGATTTGCATAATAAATATACTTTAGCTTTTCTAGCTAGTGCTTTATCTACGACCAAATGCAATATACCAACAAAGCCGTCCATGAGGATCTAATTTCTGAAAATGAAAATGCTGCCATCGAAGTTGAATTAAGGGAGAAAATATTCTTGCTGCTTTAGCTTATGAATTTTAATGTTGCTCCATGATAATTTCTCATCAAGTAAATTTATTTATTGCCGTTCCAATGGAAGGAATTTCAATTTCATTGAAGTTATCAGAACTTACAAATAAAAACTTCTAGTTCTATCCAAGGGATTGTTTTTAGAATTAATTTTTTTTTTTTTCAATTTCTTGGCAAAAAAACCAATTGGGTTAGTGAACTTGATTTCCAATTAGAAACATTGTTATTTTATTTCGTAACATTGATTCTATGAATTAAATTAAAAATAAATTTACTCCTGTTGTCGTGGAATTGAGATAGTCGACTCCTAACTTTAATTTCCTAAAAACTAATTCAAATTCTTCAATTCCAAATGTTAAATCCTTAAGTCAAATAGAAAACGTATCAATTGCTTCTCTAATGAATGGGAAAAGTTTTCTTCAAATTGTAAAAATGCAGTGGAAAATTGTTCGGTTTATTTTCCAAAATTTTTCAAATTTTTTCAATATTCCTTGACTTTTCTCGATTTTTTCATTGTTTTTCGACATTTTTTGATATATGAACATATGAAAGATTTTAAAAATTATTAAAATTGCTTAATATATTTTGACACAGTTTCAAGACTCTTCAATTTTTCCACAATATTCGAATGTTTGGACATGTTTCGACCCATTCAACATATCCGATATACATATTCATCATATTTTGACCAATTAAGGTCAATTGTGGCAGTTTTTAATAACAATAAAATGATCCAGGGACCGTAAACAATCGCTATTTTCAATAATAAAGATAAAAAAAAAATTGATAATTTTGAATTTTTATTTTTTTGATCCAAAATAGTCGTTATTTGGAATTTATATTGTTCATCAAAAATAATCGTTCAGGCTATAGAGGTTTTAAACTTTCCAACAAAGTGGGTATGTAATTGGGGAATTGGAGTCCGTGATTAGTTTTTCTTCATCTTCTTCTTCCTTTCTTATAAAAAAATTTAAAAATGACCGGACATAAGTAAAAAAGTACCGATTTTCCACATTCTAGTTGCTACACCTCATATATTATTTTATTTATTTTTTCATGTTAAGGACATGATTCGACAAGACAACCCTATATATTCTATTTAGGCTCTTCGATCTCTATCATTTGGCACAAATTTCAAGCTGTTATCTTCATTAATAAAAATT
Organism: Tricholauxania praeusta; assembly: GCA_949775025.1. Taxonomy (NCBI): domain Eukaryota; kingdom Metazoa; phylum Arthropoda; class Insecta; order Diptera; family Lauxaniidae; genus Tricholauxania; species Tricholauxania praeusta. The sequence goes on along the minus strand of OX459031.1, from coordinate 33,367,008 downwards.
GACCCAAAAAACTGGTGAAAACCCGTGTTTGGGACAGGGTTCAATAATGCAACCCCATGTATTATATTTAGGCGTCTTCGACTTCTACCATTTGGCATACATTTTGAGCTGTATTATACTGCAGTTTTAATTAAAACAACAAAATTGGCTAAAATTCGGGCATTTTCGGGCATCAGGACTGGCTTTGGCAAGGCAACCCTGGTTGGTTAGTTTTACCAGAATGCAATACTATCATCGGCGGCGATGAGCTGATAGGGTGTATGCATCAACTCATCTGCAAAATATGGTTAGTAGAAAGCATGCCCGACGATTGGAATCTCAGTGTCCTTTGTCCTGAACTGAAGAAAGGTGACCCGACAATCTGCGCTAACTACCGGGGAATCAGTCTTCTTGCCATCTCTTACAAGTCCTGTCGACTGTACTGTGTGAAAGACTTAAGCCGTTTGCCAACACACTGATTGGGCCTTACCAGTGCAGCTTTAGACCTGGTAAGTCCACCATATACCAGATCTTCACACTACGTCAAATCCTGCAAAAAACCCACGAAAAACAGATCGAAACCCATCATCTCTTTATCGATTTTAAAGCTGATTTCGATAGCCCGATACGGGATTGCCTGTATGCCACCATGTCTGAGTTCGGTAAACCTGCGAAGCTGGTGCGGCTTTGCAGAATGACGTTGAGCAACACAGCTAGCTCCGTCAGAGTAGGAAGTGACCTCTCCGAACCATTTGATACCGAACAAGGTTTCAGACAGGGCGATACACTATCCTGCAACCTCTTCAACTTTGTGATGGAATGGGTGTTGCAAAGAGCCAGTGTACATCGTAATGGCACTATTTTCTACAAAAGTGTCCAGCTCCTTGCATATGCCGATGATATTGATATCATTGGACGTTGTAAGCGAGATGTTACTGCTGCGTTCTCTGCTATCGAAAAAGAGTCAGCGAAAGTGGGTTTGACGGTGAACGAGGGCAAAACAAAGTATATGCTGTCCACAAACAGGGACACGCGGCGTATTGGATCCTTTGTTAATGCGAACAACTACACTTTCGAAGTTGTCAAGGAATTCACCTGTCTTGGTACCGCCGTGAACACTCAAAACGATGTCAGCCTGGAGATAAAGCGAAGACTAACTCTTGCTAATAGGTGTTACTATGGTCTCAGTAAGCAATTGAGTAGTAGAGACCTCTCTCGCCCGACAAAACTGACACTCTACAAGACGCTCATCTTACCCGTGCTACTTTACGGCGCAGAAGCATGGGTTGTGTCGCAGACTGATGCAGCCACGCTTGGGGTGTTTGAGAGAAAAATTCTTCGCAAAATCTTCGGTCCTGTTCACGTCGGCGACGACTACCGTATTCGAATGAACAACGAACTGTACGAGCTCTACGCTGACATTGACATAGTCAAGCGCACCACTATCCAACGTCTGCGCTGGCTGGGACATGTTGTGCGTAAGGACGAAGAAGCTCCGGCGAAAAAGGTGTTTGATGCGGAAGCCGCTGGGCGACGACGAAGAGGAAGACCATGCCTCCTATGGAGAGACCAATCCGAGGAAACCCTATCCACGCTTGGTGTGAATGATTGGAGAAGGCGCGCGCAAAACAGAGGCGCCTGGAGAGAAAGGTCTGGCCGATATCTCGTTCTCGGCGATAAACACTTGCTTATCGTACGATAAGCATTTCGAACATTGAGCGCGTATATTTTGCACCATTTGTTTTTTACAAAAACACTTGCACATACATAACTATGTATGTACATTAGGGCGGATTAAATTTTTAAGTGGTCCGGAAACTCTATTTTTCTGAAAGTTCATCAAATTTTAAGCAAAAAAGTCCACTACACCATATGGCTACAATGAATTTCGAGCCCGCGAGTTTATATTTGAAGTATTTAAAACTATTCAAACTGCTTATTCTGCCATCTGGTGACATTATTCAGAGCTTTACAGTTTCTCATTCTATTCCTCAACTCGTAAGCAATAAAATGATGTTTTCTTTATTTAAATCGGTGAATTAGTTTCGGAGTTATTCAAGTTTAAACAAAACTGTGTAACAACTCATGGCTTCTGTTTGCCTAATGTTTTATGAAATTTTCAATATGAAAAACTAAAGCTCGCTCGTAACAGCAGCAGGGAAGAGTTGTTCAACAGTTTTGTTTAAACTTGGATAACTCCGAAACTAATTCACCGATTTGAATGAAGAAAACGTCATTTTATTGCTTACGAGTTGAGGAAGAGAATGAGAAACTGTAAAGCTCTGAATAATGTCACCAGGTGCCAGCTTAAGCAGTTTGAATAGTTTGAACTACTTCAAATGAAAACTCGCGGGCTCGAAATTCATTGAATCCATATGGTGTAGTGGACTTTTTTGCTTAAAATTAGACGAACTTTCAGATAAATAGAGTTTCCGAACTAAAAAATATTTCTCCATACAATTCAATCCGCCCTAATGTACATACACGCATACACCGACGAAAGTATTTTTTTTACTAAAAACAAACAAAAAAAAAACACAAAAATATGAAAACCAAATCAAAACAATATGTGGTGATTTACATCACATTATATGGCAGCAGCAACTTCTTCGTCTCCCATCAAAATAAGCATGATGAATTTTTGATTTGCTTATTCTTGACAGCGATGGAGCCTTTTTCACGGTTGCATTTAATTTCAGTTTGACAAGATAATTATAAAACAAGTAAACGAGAATAACCGAGAAATATCGGCGATAACGAGACGAGAACGAGACGATAACGATACAGATCAAAAATGTCTCGTACGAGAACGAGTACGAGACGATAAGCTTGGCGCTACTACGAGGACGATACGATAATTTTTGAATTATCGTATCGTTCTCGTATCGGTGAAGCACTAATTTATAGGAACGCTTTGGTTTTTTCTTATTTGTTTTCCCACTTTTGTGAATTTTCTTAATATTGTTCGAACCCTCACCATTTCTCGACACTTTTAAGATTTTACGACAATTTTAATTTTTTTTTTTGTTTACACATCACTCTGCGAGTATTTACACTCACCCTGCAATCTGTATCGCCTTTTCGGATGTAACTTCAGACTTGAAAATATTTTTCTAAGAAACCGTAGTGTTTGAGATATTATGTAAAATGCGAAAGTCCGCTTAGCATTTTTTTCCAACGAATTGACTTCAAAATTCTCTCAACTAACATTTGCATTTTGTTATACTACAAATTGATGAATAATGATTTATTTTTTTTGCGCTTTCATATTGTTTCCGCCGTTTTTTGTTGTTTTTTGTTTCAAGTTTCCTTGTTATTTTAGCTTAGCGCGATTTTCTCATCACCCATCATCCAACGAATGCCCCCAAGTGCTGTTGAACCAGCGCCGCAGACCACAAAAACTAAGTTCCGGTGGATAAAAATAATAAAAAATGTAGTCGTGGTGATGATGATGATGTTGGTGTTGGGTGCAGAGATAGAAAGAAATTCAAATTCCTGCACTCAAGCAGAGCAGCGCGCTGTGATGCCGCAGGATATTTCTTTTGCTTTAGTCATAATTCATGCGACTCAGCGAGGCGATCCGTTGTGTGTTGCTGCATTATGTACATGGCTGAAAGTACTAAAATCTGTCTGTCCGTCTGCTGCGTGACGATTGATATATGTATGTATGTATTTATTATGAGGGTGACATGTGATGATGAGCTTTTGTCTGGCCTTTTTTGTTTTAATTTTTTCATTGCTGTTTTGTTGTTTATTTTCAGAGCAATGCAACTTTATTTTTAATGCTCGAGCATCGTTGCTTAAATTCGACAGTAATGCGGTTTGTTTTTTGTAAGAAAATCCAGAATTTAGCTTAATCTTAATTTATACATATTTTGATATCATAAACAAAATTGGTCAAAATACAACAAAATAGTCCACAAATCCTTTGTGGAATATAAGATATGGGTATTTCGATGATGTCGAATGTGGACGTCGAACACTTTTAAAGTGGAATGCAGGAATAGCTCTTTGGTAGCACTATATTTAGTTGTAAAGTTGATGGCACACGTTATACTGGTTCCAAGGTAAAGACAATAAAAAAGCGATTCGAACGTGACCAAAAAGCAGAAGTCAGCGAAACCTGTCAACATTTTTTAATACGACTGATTTTGAAATATTATAGAATATTATCACTTTTTATTAGAATTCGTTCGATTGAAAAATCTTATTTATTTATCTTACAAAGTCTAATATAATTCGATACGTGACATTGCAAATGTGATATATTTTTTCCACAATGGTTTACTTGGGAAATTTTTCGTATATTTTATATAGTAACTAGCCGCAAAGAATATATAATTCTTTGCTAGCCGGCCCGGCAGACGTGGTTCTACCCTTTCCCTTACCCTTTCTACACCGTTTGGGAGAAGTACGGTAACAAACACAGTGACACAAGAATTTTATATATTAGAGGATTAAAACAACAAATTTAACATTAATCGTTGTCGAATTAAATTGGTGAGATCAATTTAAGAAAAAAAGTTTAACTGTAGTAAAAGTAATTAAATATTTTTCTTAAAAGAATATGAAACTTTTGTTTTTCGCAGCTAAAACGTTTTCTCCTGTAAGGGACGTGACACGGTCCCACTGAAAGCAAATTTCTTTTCTCACTTATCTAGGGCTACCAGATGGCCTTAGTACAAAAGTAGCACATATCAAAAAATTCGAATTTTGTAAATGAAAACCTTCATTTTTTTTTAATTTCATACAAATACTTTTGATGAACAAAAAAAAAAAAAAAAAAAAAGGTCATCACTTCAGTTCAAATATTTTATTTTACACTCCAAACATGGAAAGTAGCAAAACCAAAAACAAGGTAGCAAAGCCTTGCAAAAGTAGCACTTTTGCTACTTTAGTATCGCATCTGGTAGCCCTACACTTATCAGTTTATCCCCACAATATGTTTGATCAAAATCGGTGAAGTGACTCAGCCATGACAGCGTTTTTTCCCATTAGGGGCAGTGCCACGCGCACTCAAAGAACTTTTTGTGTTTCTTATGGTTCACCAACTATTGGACAAATAAGCAAATATGAAATAGAAATTCAAGGCGGTGTGAGTATTTTTGTGTTTAAAAGAAGTTTGATTTTATAAAAAATTTACCACATTTTCAGACAATTTTGATGCAAACAATATCAAGCGAGAAGAACTTAGCTACAGAAAGCTAATGTTAACAAACTTTAGGTCATGTCACATATCGCGTTAATGCCAGTGTGAAAGCTGTTTTTAAAATCGCTACGTAAAATTGAGATAAATGAAAATCGTGCTAATTTCGATGCCAGCGTAAATTTCTTATCAGTTTTGGAATTAATTTTGTTTTTATTTTTTGTTGCTGGCAATATTATCTTTAAGTTTTAATTTAACTGCGATATAAAGATAATTTCGAGAGGTTCGAGTTGCTATCCAGCGACTCAAAAACAACAAAGCAGCGGGTGCTGACGGCCTGCCAGCTGAGATGTTTAAAGCTGGTGGCGATGAATTGATAAGGTGCATGCATCAACTCATCAGCAAAATATGGCTAGCGGAAAGCATGCCCGACGATTGGAATCTCAGCGTGCTTTGTCCTGTAACAAAAAAAGGAGACCCGACAATCTGCGCCAACTACAGGGGTATCAGTCTTATTTCCATCGCATAATACAGAAACGCTGATCGGATCCTGTCAGTGTGGCTTTTGACCTGGTAAATCCACCATAGACCAGATTTTTACACTACGCCAAATCCTGGAGAAAACCCATGAATATCAAATCGACACTCACCATCTCTTCGTCGATTATAAAGCTGCGTTCGATAGCCCAGTGCGGGATTGCCTATACGCAACAATGTCTGAGTTCGGTATACCTGCAAAGTTGATAAGGCTCTGCAGGATGACGTTGAGCAATACGTTTAGCTCCGTCAAGGTAGGGAATGACCTCTCCGGAACTTTTAATACCGAGCGAGGTTTCAGACAAGGCGACCCGCTCTCGTGCGATCTCTTCAATTTCATTATGGAGGGGATCGTACGAAAAGCCGGTGTGCATCATAATGGCACCATTTTCTTCAAAGGTGTTCAGCTCCTTGCGTACGCTGATGATATTGATATTATCGGTCGGAGTAAGAGGGATGTTACTGCTGCTTTCACTGCTATTGAAAAGGAATCAGCCAAAGTGGGTTTGACGGTAAACGAGGGCAAGACGAAATACATGATGTCTACTAACAACAACAAGAGAGTGCGAGATCCAGACTCTCATGTTACAGCGGGCAACTGTAAATTAGAAGTTGTCAAGGAATTCACTTACCTTGGCACTGCCGTAACCAGCAACAATGATGTCAGTCTGGAGATTAAGCAGAGAATAACAATTGCTAATAGGTGCTACTACGGTCTCAGTAAGCAATTACGTTGCAGATCTCTCTCTCGATCGACAAAGATAACACTCTACAAGACGCTCATTCTACCTGTGCTTCTTTATGGCGCTGAGGCATGGGTGGTTTCGACAACAGACGCAGCCGCTCTTGGGGTGTTCGAGAGGAAAGTTCTCCGCAAAATCTTTGGTCCTGTTCGAGTTGGCGACGACTATCGCATTCGAATGAACCACGAGCTGTATGAGCTCTACGCCGACATTGACATAGTTAAGCGTATAACAATACAGCGACTACGCTGGCTGGGTCATGTCCATCGTATGGATAAAGAAGCTCCAGCGAAAAAGGTATTCGAAGGGAAGGTCCTCGGTCAACGACGAAGAGGGAGACCATGCCTGCGCCTGGCGAGAGCTAATGAGGTCGGCCGTAACCTGACAACGGGTTGTTATGGCCATCTAAGTAAGTAAGTAATAAAGATAATTTTGCGCAAATACAATTTTTTGTTCCCATTTGTTATGGTTGATGTCTATATAAAAAATATAAAAATACCCGAAGTAAGAGCTCTTTTTTCGATCTCCTGAATATTTTAGTCTGCCCAGATTTTTAAGTATTATTACCCAGTTCGCATCACATTTGAAGTAATTTAAAATCAACCCATAAACAATGGAAAACTCTCTTGTTTATGGCCATAAATAACACAAATAACTGCACATTACCTTACTACTTTAGCGTTTGTCTTGGATTAATAACATCTCAATTTTCATGCTAAACCTGACCCTCATTTATTTTGTTAGGCAGCACCCCCACCTAAAATTACGAAAAAAAAAACCAAAAGCAACTTCAGTGCGAAATTACAGAAAACACAAAACGGAGAAACCTCCCGCATGCGAAGAAGTCAATAAATCATACGGGTAAAACTGCAAAAATGCAACAAATAAATAACGCAAATAATAAGTTAACCGCTCGTGCTGGTGTTGCTGGAGAAATTTTACGAAACTACAAGTTCGCACAGAAGTATGGTAGCGAAAAACAGTGGGGTTTTTCGAAAATGTGGCATACAAAAATGATCTCACTTTCGCAACCATAAAAATAGTAGTACCGTAGGGCTTTTGGTTCGATTTGGGATGGTATCTTAGATATATGGGCTGTTAGAATTCTATGCCTCATAGTTAACCATCCTAAATTCAAATCTGAGGCAAGATTCCGCTCTAAATAAGGAAGTAAAAGCCTCCCGCAAAGAGATTAAGAAAGAAATATTCAACGACCTCGCAGTTAAAGCTCAACGAGCCCCAGAAATTAAAGACCTTCGTAAGATAGCTGGCAACAATTTCAGATAAAATCGACATATCAAGAGTAAAATCTGTAAGCCTCTCCCTGAGGGAAGACAACAGCGACAGACCTCGTGCCCGCCATCATTATCAGAGAAAAAAAAGGTCAACGTTTAAACATCAAAGCAAAAAGTGCAGAGCGTAAAGTTGCCGAATTGTTGAAAGCTTCCTCGCTATACTGATGTATTCAGTTGTTATTCAAATTTGGAAGTAGAACGAATACCTGTAGAATGGCTCACATGGAACCTTAGTGAAAAACCCCAATCAAAAGGGGAGTTCTCATAATGCCGGAATTACAGGAATATCATGATTTTGTGCGAAACCAGGGCAGGCCACAAAAATAATTAATTTTATAGAATTTGAAAAGATTTAGAAACACTCTATGCTGCAATAGTCAAATCCGGTCAATGAAACTCAAAGAGATAGGACCAGAATAATTTTCAACGCAATGTAAAATTTGTTTATTTTATAGCGAACTATTTTCAAAATTTATTTGGTAAATGCTCCATTGTACCACACTGCAGTGATAAGAATCCACAATGCATTGCTGCCGCATCGCCGCTATAGCACACAACTTTGGTCCACTAGTCTAAAATGCCATACTTAGTGCATGTTAAAATCAGCAATTGGCCAAAAGCAAGGCGGGCAATTTAAATTTACCAACGATTATTATTATTACTGCTCTGCTGTTGTTGTTGTTATCTAAGCTGTTATTGCATGGGCTTCATGTTTGCATATGAAAGTTGTAAAAGCAGCAGCGTTAGGAGTTTGCTTGAAATTGCAGTGTTTTCTGGCGCGGTTGTGCCCCAAGTTAACTTGATATGATTTAGATTTCAGGCAAGAAAAGAAGCAAATATATTGGTTTATTTTTTTTTTTTTTTTAATTTTATGATTTTATTTTTTTCGTTCGGGGCTAATATCAAATTTATAAAATATAAGAATCGAGTGTATGATAGTCGAAACTTTAAGCTATGGGCATTTCATATTTAGAAAAATTTTCGCAATACTTTTTGCATAGGAAATTTAATGTGTCAAGCATTCAAGGATGTTCCTAATTATTTGCATATTATTTATTTTTTTCTGTCTTTTAATGAAATCATCATCTAAGTTAAATTAATTTTGTTATTCCTATATTTTCTATTCGAGCAAAAAGTTTTCAAAATTTAGAGTAATAAAGACTCATAGAATTTGGGTGATTAGAGGACATTGAGGATTAGTCAAATATCGAGAAAATAAAATAAATATTTCCAATAACAGAATATATTTTATAAGAACTTATTGCACATACTATATTCTCCAATTGCCGTATTACTATAGAAAAATTCATTTCGCTTTCTCATTTTGTAAGGTACACCAATATCACTACACCAACTCTATGACACAATATCTTAAGTTGGCTCAGAGCGGTAGCAGCGAATGTTGGAAGTCTCAAGTTGATTTCAGCTGCATTTACTCTGCATTGTTATTAACATAAAAAAAATTACCCGAGGTTAAGTTATACGTTGGCCGCAGACGCCGCAGTCTATGAGACATGCACATATACATAGACACAAGCGAAGAAAAGAAAAACCCAATTGGAAATATTGAGATTATGACTGACTGGGCATTGACTTATAGGGGCAGTAAGTCGTATGAAGTCAAAAGGGTATGCTTAAGCAGATAAATCGGCGATTCCAAAAGTAGTGGGTGCAAGGCTAAAAGCTAATAATAACATCAATCATGATAAACTTATGCTCACTTACGATATAATGAAACCTAACAGTGTTTAAGGAAAACAATTTTAGTTTGGAGCAATTATGGATCAAAAAGTTCAAAAAATGTGTCGGTAAATACATATATTGCTTTTGAAGGGATTTTAATTTTGTCTTGAAACTTTTCTTCAGAGTTTGGCGTTCAAACTTTGATATCAATTTTACAAAGTATTTTATTTTTTGGTGCAATTTCCTTTTAAGTTTTTGGGCTATTTTTCTTTTGCAATTTATATAGATAATAACTAAAAAAAAACACATAACATAATAGAAATACGCCTTAAAAGCTTGAACAATAGTAAAGGCAATATCACTCAAATTTAAAAATTTATGAACGAAAATTGGCAAATGTAAATGAACGCTCCAACCAAAAAAAATTGAGAGTCTTAGAAAATTCTCATGCCAAACGGATTTCAAATTTAGGGCAAAATATTCTAAAAATTGATTAATCGTTTTAGTATCTTATCAATAATTTAACTGAGCTTACTGTACAGTACAGTGCGTGAAAACATCAACAAAACAGCAAAGAACTTGGGAAAAGATAGTCATACTATTTTCATTTATTGCTTAATGGAATCATCAGTAACCTTTGAGCCTTTTAATACGAATTTCTAAGTCTGATATGTTTCCATTTTTGCATAGAGTTGTTGGGAGCCCAAGATAAAAAGTGAAACAAATCAAAGTCAAAAATCTTTTTTCTGTTGTAATGCCTTTGTTTTTGTAAAACATTTCATATTGCATTTATATTGCAGGCGCTATGTTGCAAGCTTTCTTGGCGAGTCAAAGTGAAGTAGCATATGAAAAGGTTACTGATGATTGCATTAAGGAGTGGATGAAACAATTACGACTAGTTTTAACTAATTTTGTTGTTGATGTTTTCGCACACTGTACTGAAAATAATTAAAAGCTTCTTACTGTTTCGATACACCACAAAAATTATGATTTAACTACCTATCTCCATATCCAGAGGCAGATTTGTCTATATAAAAATTAAAACAATTTAATCGCAGATATTAAAATTTGATTATAGCTATCAAATGGTAAATTTCATTTAGGCGAAATAAATTTCTGATAATATTTACCGTGTCACATACTCCGCGGAATTGCACAATGTTACTGTATAATCACATGTAATAATTTTAAAATCATATTTATTGAAACAAGTCTTTGAACTATACAAGATCCATCACATGCATACATAGGTAGTACTTAATACATAATTATTGAAATTGAAGTTGTGATAAGCCCAAAAAAGAAATAGGGATTATGATCGAACAAATGCGGACATAAGGCCCAAAATTGTTTTGGGGACTATGACCGGGTACCAATATAATGGTACAGCCAAATATATTAAAAACAGTAATGACACAGTACCAAATCAGCACTGATACTAACTATACTTATTATTGGTCATAGTTCTTAGAACAACAAAAACTGCAATAGAAAAATTGCATATGAAATAAATTTTAGCACTACATTTTTGTGAAATGCTCCAAATCAGTTGGTGTCTTGTGCACGATAATAGTAAATTTCAGTATATTAGACATACTTGTATTTGACCAAATTTATCTTAAAAGCCAGGTGTGATGAAAACTAATTAAAACCACATTTCAATTCAGCTTCAAAATTACCATAGAAAATGATACAAAAATTTAAATAAAAATCTTAAAAACTGATGTTTTAAGCAAACTCGATTTTTTTAAGAAAAAGGTGATTTTAGTATAAGGAGCCAATGATGTGGTTTGTTCCTTAATATGAATTAATCATAACTCCAATCTTCCCCCTTGATCTACCGTTTCACAAATCACAAAAAAAAATAGACAAGAATTTCTATCATGAGCCTTTGGTAACTATAAGCTTTGAAATTAAATGGTTTTTGGCGGGATTGCATCAGCGGGCGTGGCACCTCCCATGTTAACATTAAGTTATAAGCGTGAGAAATGTTGGTTTTTTTGAAATTTTTTTTAATATTTCAACTTTTTTCAACACTTTCCTTTCGACTTTTTTAACCACTTCCAACTTAATTAAATTAACCAAGATTTTTTCAACTTGACTTTTTCAACCTGTTTCAATTTTTTTTAAAGAATAATTGTGCATTCTCAGATTTGGTTGACAATTTTATCGATCTTGATCTTGCTTGAAGCGAACCGTGTATATTGTTTCAACCAATGCAACCTCAATCAATTGTTTTAGACTTTTTCAACCGTATTAAAATTTTTCTGTAATGTTCCATATTTTATCAACTTTTGAACATTCTTCAATATTTTTTAAATATATCGGACTTATTCAATCTCTTTTAACTTTTTTCAATATTTTCCATATTTTTTTGACGTTCAATCATTTTAATCTTCTCCATTAGCGATTTTTAAGTATTTGAACCTCTTTCAACTTTTTCCATTTATTTTCAACCTCATTCAACTTTTTTCGACTTCTTCAACCACATTCAACATTTTGGAGATTTTCAACCTCTTTCAACATTTTCAACCTCTTTCAATTTTTTCAACACTTTATATATTATCGATTTTTTCAACTGTTTCAACTTCTCTCAACTTCTTTTTTCAACATTTCCTCTTTCAATTTATTTAAACGTTTTCAACCTAATTCAACTTTTTTCAACATTTTCCATATTTTTTGGACTCCTTCAGCCTTTTTCACCTGTTTCAAAATTTTTTCAACTTCTTTCAATTTTTTTCGATCATTTCCATATTTTTCCGATTTTTCCAACATTTTTTAGCCTTACAGTTCATTTCAACATTTTCGATACTTTTTTAACCATATGTATTCTTAATTTAATTTTTAACATATGCCATTTTTTTCGACTAAACCTCAAAACAAAAAACCGAACTATGTAACCGTATGAAAAGTAGCGTTAAGATATTTTCATATGAGGACTAAAAATTGTTTTTTAAAATCTTATGACTCTTTTATAGATCTTTTTTCAAAAATCATTTTTATAAGCTTTCACATAGTCATTTTTTTATAATGTATGTCTCACAAAATCTTTTTTACATAGTGTCTATTCTTTACAAAATCGTTTCTATATAGTGTCCTTCAAAATATTTTGGGGGTGGGGGTTCTATCCCCCCTCTTCTCCCCTAGATACGGCCCTGATTGTGACAGTCAATTTGCCAGCTAACAGATGATTTGTGATGAGTATATTTTATTATTTCAACATAAAAAGTTTGACAACGCAACAACAAAAAAAAAACATGCAAGACTTACGACTAAATAAAAAAAATATTTCAAACATCAGTCGTGAAAAACATCATAAATGAAGCCACATTTCAGACTATATCAATAGGCTCCTTCATTCGATAAAATTTTTGCAACAAAAATCGTTAAAAAATCGGAAACTAATTGTGATCATCACCAGTGTCACTCACCTTAAAAATTTCTTTTGGGTATCTCTTACGAATAAAACAATGAAAAATATCAAATTTAGTTGCTTTTGGTCATATAGTTTTTTGTTTGTTTTGGTCATATTGCGACTTTAATTCTCTTCACATTCATTCTCATGAACCACTTTGTGCCTTGAGTGTTCCTTCAACCCTGCTCCTTACGTTATTTTCAGTCTTTGCTCTTATTTTCATTGCCAAAATCAGCCCGAAACAAAAAGTCAACAAAAATATAAAATTTTCCTTTGCCTGATTGTTGTTGTTGCTTGAGGAACTCGCACAGCCTCACATTTATGAAAGCAGGAGAAAAAAAGAGTCCAAATTGCCAACGGTGCTGCTCTTGATGCTCTACAAATTTTGCTTGGGGTTAAATAAAATAAATTTTCTCATTATTGTGTTCCATGTACGCTGAAGAGACGACGGCGACGTTGATGCTATATGCAGAACGAAAGCTCAGGCATAACATCCAAAAAGGAGCAAAGCCAACGTTGAAGCAGCGGAACAGCAGTTGGTGGTAAGAAGAAGAGTTTGCTGTCTACACTTAAAGAAAAATTCTTCAAAACAGATGTTGTATTTTTAAAAGTTTTCGTTTTTCAGAAGTGTGCAAAAAGCTCTGTAGCAAATTTCCAGTTTTTTCTGAAAGTGAAATGATTTTCACCCACCAGAATGCAGTATCTGTCCCCCAAGAACTTGTATCCATTTTTACAACAATTTGACACATATATGTTTCTATTTGAACCGAACGGTTCCAAAGTTTTTAGATTCCAACCAAAACTTAAAGACAAAATCGTCGAAAGTAATGGCACGCATAGAGTACATTCTTTAAAAAAAATGTTTTTACATAATACAAGAAAATCAGCAGAAGTAGAAAAATGAATGAAGAATATACTCAAGTGGATGCAATGCCCGTATAAAAAATATTACTTGAAAAAATCACTGTAAAAAGGATATTAGGAGTATTTTAAATTGCTTTTATGTTCTTTTAATGCAATTTTTCCTTTTTGAATTTTAAAGTTTTTTTCTTAGACAAAGTTGCCTTAAAATCATATCATAAGTATATTTTTTTTTTTTTTTTGTAAAGGGTGTTTCAATAGGGACGCTACAAAAGTAGACCAATAGGGACAGCAAACGACGCCAGTAAGGTTTGCCATTTTATCATGGAAAGACATACGATCCAACAACGAATCGAAATTATTAAAATTTACTACCGAAATTCGGAGTCAGTGACCTCAACTTTAAGAGCGCTACGTCCGATTTATGATCGTCATAATCGTCCTGTCAGATCAACAATTGAGCGTCTAGTGGAAAAATTTGAATCAACAGGCACAGTACAAATTGTTCCCGTTCCAGTGAGACAAAGAAGTGCCCGTAGTGTCGAGAATACTGCTGCCGCTAGCGCATCAATTGAGGAAGACCCAAATCAGTCTCTCACACGTCGTTCTCAAGTGTTGGGCATCTCTGTGACGTCGTTGTGGCAAATTTTCCGAAAAGATCTTGGCCTACATCCAAGATCAAATTGACGCAAGAACTAAAGCCGCTTGACCACCAGCATCGTCGTATGTTCGTGAATTGGGCTGGGCAACAACTTGAAAATGATCCGGATTTTCATCGAAAAATCATCTTCAGCGATGAAGCTCATTTCTGGCAGAATGGCTTCGTCAATAAGCAAAATATGCGTTATTAGTCAGGCAGCAATCCACACGTACTCCATGAGTCAACATTGCATCCCGAAAAAATTACGGATTGGTGCGGTTTATGGGCCGGCGGCGTCATTGGGCCGTATTTCTTCCGTGATGATCAAGACCGGAACGTTACTGTGAAAGGGAATCGCTACCGCTCAATGATAACCGAATATTTTTGGCCCAACTTGGATGATATGAACTTGGACAATATGTGGTTCCAACAGGACAGCGCCACAAGCCACACAGCGAATGTCACAATCGATTTATTGAAAAACAAGTTTGGTGAAAGTGCTATCTCACGAAATGACCCAGTCAATTGGCCGCCTCGGTCGTGCTATTTGACGCCGTTAGACTATTTCCTATGGGGCTACGTCAAGTCTATGGCCTATGCCAACAAGCCAGAGACGATTGATGAACTTCGTACGAATATCGAACGTGAAATTGCAGCAGTATCGGCCGATTTATGCTTGAAAACCGTCGAAAATTTGGTTCAGCGTCTGAACTTCTGCAGGCGTGCCCGTGGTGGCCATGCAAAAGAAATTGAGTTCCATACATAATGGCATCGAATGTTCTTTTACAAGAATAAAGAATTTCATTGATATCCCAAATCGCGCTTTTGTAGCGCTCTTATTGAAAAACCCTTTATGAATAAAATCCTTGGAACACAATGCTATAGGTCACATTTTGTACAAGAATCATGACTGCTTAACAAGTTAGATAAACGAAACATCGCACAAAAATGTTTTTTTTTTAATAATAAATGATTCTGCTTTAGAAACAATCACCCAAAAGATCGTTTTATATTATGAGCTGTGGTTCAAAAGCATTAAAATCCTGACATTTTTTGAGCTGAAAAAAGTTTGTATTGTGGATTCTACGATTCTGGGCAGTTTTTTTCTCTCATGTTTTTTACAGGTGACACACACGGCCCACAGTGTTATATTTTGAGAAAAAATGGACAAAATCAAATTCCCGTCGATAACAATGCCCAAAAAAAAACGAGGTCGGTCTCATTCGAAAGGTGATTTCATGCTTTTTTTAGAAAAATTGTCCCGAATCGAGATCCCAGCTTTGGGCATTTCTCAGAAATGCCCAAAATATGGTCTTTTTCACTTTTAGACAGTTTTTCCCAATTTTAGTACAATTTTGACTCGTATACATATCCGATGATAATTTATTTTGAAAGTCGAGAGTATATATATATATATTTATATATCTTTTAAAACTAATTCGTTATAAAAAAAAAATTTTTTTTCGTATTATAACTATATATGTATACGAGTCAAAATTGTACTAAAATTGGGAAAAACTGTCTAAAAGTGAAAAAGACCATATTTTGGGCATTTCTGAGAAATGCCCAAAGCTGGGATCTCGATTCGGGACAATTTTTCTAAAAAAAGCATGAAATCACCTTTCGAATGAGACCGACCTCGTTTTTTTTGGGCATTGTTATCGACGGGAATTTGATTTTGTCCATTTTTTCTCAAAATATAACACTGTGCGGCCTCTAGGTACAAATTACTTAGTTGGACCCTGGTGGACCAGGACCCCGAACCTCAAAAGCAATTTTGCAAGTGAAAATTAATTTCATTTCATTAATTTAGAGACATTGAAAACTTCCAGATAAATATGACAAAAAGATTCTTTACTTGCGTTTTTGAAACAGATTATAATTTAAAATTATACTTTTTGCCAAAAAATCTGACCGAGCCAATCGAACTACAATATTCGCAAACGAACTTGCTAACCAAAATCATCATCCATCAAAAAAAGTTTGTTTCCCCAAGGATGAGGCTTGTCAGGCATATATTCGCATAATGTTTGATTTTAGTGGCGCGAATCCGCCCATCCACATAAACTCTACTTCTTTTTGGAAGTAGATGCCGTCAATCAATGCCCATAATTTAAATAAACGGTCATAAGTTCAATAATTCTCGCAAATCCGTACATCAGTTACTATTGACTATAGTGGATCAGCGATTACGACCACATGATGAAGCTGTCATCGAATGTGGAGCCGATGATGTCGTTGGCAGAGCTAATGTTGATAATATTTGTGTGGCAATATGACGATATCTTGTCATATATTCCATTATACAAGGAAATCCATAGTCAGCCCAATAGCATCGCTCACATGGATATTTAAAAATCGACACATAAGTAATACATAATTACATCATATGAGCATTGTGATTTCATCAGCAGTTGTATTTAGAAGAAGCTGCAAATGCCTTTGCAATGGGTATAAGTAACAGTGTTCTACAATCTTTGAAATATCGTCAGACATGGAAATCAAGAAATAAAGCAATACCATTATTTCAGGTGTCAAAGTATCATCTCTTTGAAAATGAATCAACTTGAATGCATTTGAAGATAAGCCGCAGTGGTTTCTTGAAACCAGAAGAGTCTTTATCAACTGATGAGTGCTCAAAAAACGTTGCATACTCTATCCATCCGGAGCGATTATTGTCTCCTCTTCATAACCTATTACATATATCAATTTTATTTCGGGTGTATAAGAAAAAATCCACAAAGGAGGTAGTGACGTTTTTGCAACTCGTAAGCAATCCCTGCAGCAATTTGCTGCAAAAATGAAGCCAATGCCGAAAACTGAAAAACATAACAAATGTTTGTATGAAGCAGATCCTCAACTGAAAGTAGACGTTATGTTTAATAAAAGCTGTGAGTCCGCCAATTGTGGGCAGCAAAATTTTCAAACATAATAAACTGTCAGCTGGGGCAAATGGATACGTCGTCATCATCATCTATGGAGTATCACTTGATTCGAAAGAGTGAAGAGTCGTTGGTATGTACTAGCAAAGAAGAGGTCGACTGGTCGACAACAGTCCGTTGTGTGTGTGTGAGAAATGAGGACATGCCGTGGCAACAAAATTTATGCTAAAATAGCGTTTAATCAGACATTGGCATCATCGTGCCGAATGCCGCTCTTTGTATTCAATTTATTGTTGTTGGTGTTGTATTTGTTACCTCTGGCTTAGATTATCGATGGGGAGTTGTAAGTGCGCCCTGAAACGAGGTTTTTAACGCGTTTGATTGCATTACTTGTTGGTTTATTTTATTTTTTGATTGTTTGGTTCATTGTGGCTTTTTTATTGGCTTCATCGTAGTAGTTGTGATCAATGTTTACATGTATGTGTAGGTCTTGAATAGCAGTAATTAATATATGCATATATGTTTGTAATGCAATGAAAATGTATGCAACGCTGAACGATTTTAAAAACGTTAACATTATGGTACTTGGAATTGTCCACTATTGGAGGAAAAAGTTTTGGTTGAGGTGTTCAGATTATTGATCCCAAACTGAAATAGGTATATCCACCCAGTACAGATTAAACTTCATTAAAAAAGCTTCAGAATTGCCAATTTAAGAATTGTCTGGAATTTCGATTTGAAAGCAGATACATTCTATTGACTTGTGAAAGAATAACATGTAAAAAAAAATTGTGTACCGAAGATATTTTGAGAAACATGGTGCACCTTCAATAAAAAATTCATATTTTCCAAAGATTATCTAATTAGCTCAAAATTAAATTAAATTTTCTTAAGACCTTTTTATAAATCTAAAGAGTTTTAAACAAAAATTACATTTTTTATTACAGTTCTTGAAGTATTTCGTTATAAAAATTTTCAAATAAGCTAAAAACAAACAAAGTGTAGAAATTTTTAAGGGGGGTTCCTAAACTATGATCTTCGAAAAATCATTTTAAATTAATTAAGTCAATACCTAAGAAGAATATGCACACGAAGTTATAGAGATAAATTCAAAGTATTTCGACCGGATTGGAACGTATGGCTCGCTACAGATCTTCAGCTTTGTATTGAAAAGTATTCCTATCGAAAACTTTGAAGCGCGTTTTCTTAAATTTTAATTCTTGCGATTACTAATGAGACTATTTACTACATTCAAAGTTTTTTTATTCAGTATTGTATTTTCTTCTGTTTGAATTAAAAAGGTTTTAGAAATAGTATTTTTTAAGCGACTTTTATATCGGGTGATTTGATCATTTTTCTCAAAATCAACTTTTCGAACCGTTTTTTTTTTTCGATTTTGATAGTTCATCCAGAACAAAATTATATGGAAATTAAAAATCTTTTTGATTTTTTTTTGTTTTAGACAAGAATATCGAGCTGGATCTCTCCCGCTATTTGGATACTTTAGTGGTGAGTCACTCTACGCTTGTGCTTATAGTTTCTAGTTTCCTTCTTGTCCGCTTAGCATTTGAAAATTTACACCTTTTTGAAAATATCCTGAAACTCAAAAATAAAAAAAAAAAAATTCAATTTTTTCCTTTTTTCAAGTTTTTTTAAGTTCAACAACTTTTAAAAATAAATTTTATCGAGTGTGTAGGAAATTCGGCATAAATAACCATTGATGAAAAATAATTAACAAACGGAACCGTGTTTGCCTGAGAGAAAGTGCATTTATTGAAGATACATTTTTAAATTCAATATGAGCTACATATAAATTGTTTAAGAGTGACGTATATAATATTGTTACGAAATTCCTGTCTCTTAGACGATAATTTCGATCTCTTACAGTTTTCTGAGTTCGATCACCGGATTGTGTAACAATCAAAAACACACAAGCTTATTTAATTATAAAATGGTTTATTTCATCACAAAAGTTAGTTTTTACACGTTACAATTGTTTATTTCATTAACATTCAAAGTCTTATATTAATCTGGCACTGTATAGACAATTTTCAAAATCAACTGTATCACTCAACTGTTTCACTGTTTAAATACAACTGTTCACTTATTTGCGCAAATTCAACTGTTCTGCTTCACTGTTTGAATTCAACTGTGTACGACAGCTCAGATGACAACCTTTTTATACTACAGTCATCAATTTCTCGAATAATCCGGAACCTTCTAAGTGGCGTGGAATCTACAATTTACCAGTACCTTCTAAATGGCGTATCGGTGTGGAATTCACAATCACTTTCTCGAATAGTTCAATACCTTCTAGATGGCGTTGTACGACGGCGCCTTTTTGGTTTATTATTTTTAGTATAAAAACTGCACTTTGCCGCTATATGGTATAAAAGTATTTATACAGCCGGTGATGCTCGTATCGTTTAGTTTTCTTTTGTTGGTTTTTATTTCGAGAATTTTCTGGCGTAAACCAAATTTCGCTGCAATATTAAAGAATAAAACTTTCAATTAAGATAGGATAATGTAAATCAAATACTAAACATAAGACATTTTGCAATAGAAAAATGTTCTGTGAATTATCATCAAGATCAGAGGTTGAAAAATTTGTTTGTCAATGTTTCGCATTCTATTGGTGTGTCACTAATTTTTATTAGACAAATGTTTAAAATAATTTAAAACGTATAACAAAACGTATAATCGACATTATCTCCGCTGCAATGCCTTTCACACTTTTTGCCATTGCATGGTTGTCGACAGTTTCTTGTAGTTGTATCCAAAAATGTCAAAATTCGTAAGCAACCATTTTGATATTGCCAAAATGTATTGTATACTTATAAGTATGTGGGTAAGAAATATTTACAATTTGAATCCTTTAAATTGATTTGATCAGAGTTAGGTAGGAACGATTTCTTTGAGAAATTCCTCAGTATAAATCATAAGTAAAATCTGTTGATTTGCTGCGAAAAATAGTAGTATAGTAAAGAAATAGCACATTTGCTCCATTTGCTTAATTGTAATAGGACTGTTCTAGACCTCTTGGCAGAAGGACCGGCTGCTTCCTATTTGTCGTAAGAAAAGTTGAATGATGATTTCGATAGCGTAGTCAGGAGTAAAAGAGTAAATGCATTTTATGGATTTCTAGCTCTGTCAGATATGTGATTTTTTCGCAAATGTATAACCAAGTTACTGAAGAAAGCTCTTACCGCACAGCCTTAGCCAATTTGGATGCATATATCTCGTAAGCATTTGTCAACCAATTTCATCGGTGCTGGTCCAATATCAGGCGAATCATACATTGTGCGAATCATACAACAACGCAATCACTGGCGTTGAGTTCCAAACGGTATTGTCCTTTGAAACAAAAACTCGTATTTTTTCTTCACCACTATCACTCGAATCACCATAATCATCAGTAGCAAAAGATGCACTTTCATTTTCTTTAGGAATATATTCGACACCGCTACCAGCAGAAAAACTTTCATTCGATTCATCCAACAGATCTGTAATTTTTTTGTCAAATTAATCTCTTCGTGCCGACATTTTATCAAAACAAAACTTACTTTTAATTCTCGTATGCAATCTGTTTGGGCTCTGAGTCATTACTGAGTAAAATATTGTTGTTGTCATACATTTATATAATTATTTTTGTGAAAAACCTTAAATATTTTAATGAATAACTTTAAGAGGAAATATTTGTGAATTCCTAAAAGATTAAAACCACTGACATTTTTCATTTTGATATATTTATATATTTAATTTAATGCTCATAGCTGCATAGTGTACCGATTTTAAAATTCATTTTGTTCAATCCCTACTTTAGCTTACTAAAAGTGAATATTTTTAAAAAATAAATACAATCTCATGAGAATCTTTCAGTAAATTAAAAGAAAAGAATCATTCAACGTAATAACATGAAATGCAACATTAGCTTTAAGTTGCACCACAACCATTATTACACTAAGTACGCAGAGCTTCATATATGAGGTTTCCATGAAAGAACGAAAAAATACCCAGGATATATAATTTGAGAAATATGAAATCTAGCAGAGTTCTTCCATTGCCGCAAGCAATTGCATTGCACTTCAACCAACCTATTGCAGTCGAGTTGAGTAGAATCTGACTTAGTAACCACGTATGAATGTTGATTTCCCCACCTTCTTTCTTTATTTTTCTGCTTACATCCGTATAACACAAGTAAGCAGCAGCAGCAGCAGGTAGACAGCTTTACAGGGCATATCCTGGTGAATCCTTTATGTTAAAATTTCTTGTGGTTTTATTAATTTCAACATCATCCTTAACAACAGCAAAAGCAGCAACAACAGCAGCAGCATCAAAAACGGCAACAGTCACAGTTGTTGTTGCAGCAATGTTATTTAAAAGTTTAAAGGTGTTGTGAAAATACCAAACATTTGAAATTCATCAGTTTATCGGGTGCAAAAGCGTAAAATTTTCAAGACTGTTGAAGTTGAAAAAGATCAAACACTTAACAATTTCTTCTGTTATAGGAATAACGAACTACAGAAAATTGTTTTTGGGGAAATTTTTCGTACGACCTTTGTTATATTTGATACATTAACTTTAACCAAAACATCTTTTTTGTTCTTTGGAGTGACATTTAAATTTTTATTTAGTTTGGGTTTCCGGGCAACTTTGTGATCAACTGAATGATCAAAACGCAAACCAGATACGCCTCGTACTTATAACGAGTGATTTTTTTGCTATTTATTTTTTCAGTGTACATTTTTTGAAATTTCACGCATGTTTTGTAACATGTGTTAGCAGCAAGAGTGTTCAATAAGGTTTGCCATATGAGCATAAATAGACTAACAAACGAAAAGCACTTGCAAATTATTGAATTTTATAATCAAAATTTGTGCTCTGTGAGATATGTGAAAAATTTTCTTCAGTGACGAAGCTCATTTTTGGCTCAATGAGTACGTCGATAAACAGAATTTCCGAATTTGGTCTGAATAGCACCCAGAAGCAGCTCAAGAGCTGCCAATGCACCCTGAAAAATGCACTGTTTGTTGCGGTTTGTGGGCTGACGGAATCATTGGACCGTAATTTTTCAAAAAGAATTAAAATCGCAACGTTACAGTCAATGGAACAAGGTACCGTGCGATGATTACCGACTTTTTTTTTTGCCTAAAATGAAAGAATTGGACTTGGTTGATATATGGTTTCAACAAGTTGGTACCAAATGTCTCAAGGCAAGCGACATCATGGTCCTATTGAGAGGCGAGTTTATTGAGCAATTAATCTCACGCTTTGGAGCAATCCATGGGCTGCCAAGATCATGCGATTTGACCCCACTAGACTATATTTGCAAGAACTGATGTATTGCTTTAAATATATATTTTTTTTACTTTTGCAAATTTTCTGTTTTTCTTTAATTTTCAAAAACTTAAGAAATCACCCTTTATATCGTTTCCAGGCACTTGTATACCGTCATTGATGTGCTACTTGTTGGAGCTTGTTTTAGGGCGCCAGCCTTATCCAAGCAAAAAGAAAAAATTGTTTATAACGTTCGAAAACCGAGAATACTGGACATATCCCGAAAGTACAAAGAACACTAACGACTCACCAATTTGTTTGGAGTTTCGAACGCTTATGACTTCAAGGTACATTACCGTATGCTGTGCATAAAGTATATGTAGTTTATGGATTACACTGACTCGAATTAATCAAATTGAAAAGAATCATCAATTAACATCTACAAGGTTTGGGTAGAAAAGCCGATGCTTCGTTTGAGAGTCCACGCAAACTCCGAAACCAGATCATACAGGCTGCAGAATTCAAATTGCCACCTAAAGTTCGATATTTTCTAAGGAAAAGTTGCTCATTGAAGAAGTTTTTTTTTAGCAATATCTTCTTTAAAATTTTGAATTCCATTTATTTTGTGCAATTATTTTTTTCGAAATTTCCTCGGAGGTTTCCAAAAATTTTTGTTACAGAAAAATGAGGTTGATCGGTAAAAAAATCGCTTTGGATATCACCATTGGCATTCACAAATTTAGAAAATGGTGAACCACAACTATTGAAAACGATGAAGATTGAAGATAACTTTACAAGCTTACGAGTGGTCTGTTAATAGTCTGAATCGATAAAAATGTTAAAAAAACTTTAATAACTTTTGAGCCCCCCCCCGAATTCTTTGCGATACACTCTAATGAGTGCAGCGAAGTTGCATATTTTGAGTGTGTTATTATTGCGTTCATTGCCGATGCTGCGAACGGTATACATCCGCATATCCTGCGACTTCCCAAACTAATTTCACATTGTGCCTGCCGCTTTCTTCGAGTTGGGAAAACGATGACGACGATGGTGCACATCCAATGATTTTCCTCGAATGCTACCGCTGCTTAAGGCAAAAAGATTTTACAGTTGTATCTCTTTCGTATAAGAGATGAATTTAATATTCGTATGCGGCAGCTCATCCCTTATGTCGGTTTTGAATTTATAGGGAAGGGTAAGTAGTGCTTGCATTGTGCATGTCCTGAAACACGGCGTTCAAATGAAGGACTTGAATAAAAAAATTGTAAGCCTTTTTTTTTTAAATACACATACCGCCAAAATAGTTGGTGCATCAGATAGAACTGTTTTTACGGATATTTCTAATTATTAGAAGGGTCAACCTGTTTCACGAAAAAAAGGTTCAAGCAGAAAACCCGAATTTTCTAACTCAAGGGTGGTGGCGAAGGTGAAGGGTCTTTTTAAGCAGAATCTCAGCACCTCAGTGCGAGATTTGGCGCCTAGAGCAGGTACATCAAAATCTACTGCACAAAAGATAAAGGAAAAAAGTAAGCTGAAGACCTATAGAGTGCAAAAAGTACCAGACCGTTCTGATGAAAAGCAGTTGATGGCTCAGATGCGAACCCATTGCCATTGAAAAGATTTCAGGTGTTATTGATTCTTGGTTTAGACGTTGTTCCTTATATTTATCAAAAAAAAAAAATTTATAAAAATTAAGGAACTTTCTGTTTTTTTTTTTTAACCAAGTCCTTCATTTGTCCGCCGTGGCCATGAAGTGCCACATATGTGTAAAGCATGTGAGCAGCGTTGCATCGTAAAGTGAAGCCTCATTTGTGTCGGAAATAACGTAAATGTGTGTGTTGGTAGAATCGCTCGCTTGAATTTCTGCCCAAGGAGTCATTTTTAGTACACCTACATACACAAACATCAGAAATTCTGCGAATTGCATTTGTACAAAGGTTGGTAACCAACTTTAAAGCTTTATTCCCGTTGAGGCTATAGTTTCACGTTGCTGTAGTTTGGTTTGGCTTGGTTGAGTTTGTAAACCATTTTTGTTAGTGTTGATTTCCTTTTTCCTAGCCCAAAGCTATGTAGAAAAGGTGGATATCATTGTTGTGGCTATAAGAACAGATCATAAGTAAGAAGACAAAAATAGCCAAACAGTGGTGTGTTGAAGAAAATTTGATATAAAGTAGGATTAAGTTTGCCAAGAATCTGTTTTGATACAGAGTTTCTGTTGCATATGACTACTTTCAAAAGTTTAATCATCAAAACCAAAATTTTCCTGGATTAGGAAGGAATAAAAAAATTCAAAAAAGGATGCTGGCAGTACTCAATTCATACAAATTATATAACTTAGTACTGGACGACCAATATTTTTGACTCTGAAATAAATTAAGTGGAAAATTTCTTAATAATAAAGTGAAGATTCCAATTCTGTGTTGCATTTCGCATCGCTTCTCAAAACGAATATTGCTGCTGCCATGTTACTCCTTTTCAAGTAAATCTGACAATTCACATGGTGGCAGGGAGGCATATGCATATCATTGACATTAGCGAGGTCTTTCAGATTTGTCTTATAGTGTACTTAGTACTTTCACCAATAAGATCGGAGATAGCAGGAAACCTTGTCGCACTCTTGCGATGGACTCAATATGATAAAAAACTTCCCATTATGTAATAAACCACTCGGCAAGTAATGAATCAGTAACAGTACGTAACGTGCCAGAAATGTTTCATTTGAAATATTGTAAACGGAACTTTTCAGAAACTTTCTTTTACATTTCAAATCTAATGTTTCAGATGCAATAATTCTGAAATGTTTCTGAAAGGTTTCGAAATCAACGTTTCCTGAACCTTTCAAATAAAATTTTATTGAAACGCTATTATCGAAATCTTCCACATGTAATCATCTGAAATGTTTCGGAATGGTTCCAGATTAGATGATTGCTGAATTTTTTTAATGAAGTCTAAGTAATATTCTATGATTATGTTTGATGATATTCTGTGATTAGTGTTTATTGCCAAGTATAAATTAAGAAACGTCAGAAAAAAAGTCTGCATATTAAGTATCTACGCAATTGTTGAGAGGCGTAAAATAAAACAATTATTCAGAGTCCCAATGACGCAATAAAATAACACCGCAAGTGACGCAGAACTTAAAGAAGTCCGGAATTCGATGACGTAATAAAAAATATTTGTTTTTTTTTTCCCGTAATCTTACAAGATTACTGTAACATTTCAAATAAAATCAAAAGGTTGACATATGACACATCGTAGAAAGCTTACTGAAATGAAAAAAAAAGATTTCTAAAACATTCTGAAACCTGGTAAGATTTCATGTGAAAGATTTCTGTAAGGCTTACGAAATTTAAGTGGGACTCTACATTTTAAGCTTTCGTATTGAGCCTTGAAGAGATTAATTATTTAAGGTGCACCAACTCGTCTGTTCAATGCATCCAAGATGCAATTGTGGTCGATACTGTCAAAAGCGGAACCGTGTTCGATGAAAGTTCAATTTAATATAATACCGCCTGTCACTCATTGGGAAAGATATTAATTTGATCAATGTAGTGAAAAGCATAGTACATATGTAGTAACTTGCTTGTATTAGAATTGGCACGCCTAAAACTTCAAACCTGCAGATTTTTTCTAATGATAGCTTGCGTCCATTTTCTATATTGAATTCGACATCATTTACCTAAATAGCACTTTCGGTATAACATTTTTAAGGTTTTCTTGTATGGGAGCGTTGGTAAGAAAATTTTTTTTTAGAATTATCATTGAGTATATACAACGTCTAAGGGTTAACTTTTGAAAAATTAAGAGCTTAAAAGAAATTGGCAACATACCGCTTTAGAGCCACTTCCTTGCATATTTCTTTGGGGACGCTGGCCTTGCTCATTAGGAATAAATAATGGGCTGATTAGCGAACATATGCTTTCTCTCTAAAGCCTTATTTGTTCTGGTCTTCTATCGATGACATATTTGAAAGTTTTGCTTACCTTTGCACTGTACGTAGTTAAGGCCAATATAAAAATACTAAAATCTTAAATTATTATCACGAAAGCACAAAGCCCTGAATGAATTAGAAATGAGACTAATTGTACTTACTGTGTACTCTTTAAAGCACGGAAGTACTGAGAATAGTACAATTTTACTAAAAATACAATCACTGGCACGACCTCGTGAGGCTCACATCCATTTACTTACACAATATACGACTTCCACTGCTTTTCACTTAGGGGGAGGGGGAAAAATCCAACCAAATTGGAATATGATGCCAAAAGCCACAACCAACGACACTGTTAATGATGACGACAATGAGCCGGAGACACAAAATCGGAGCAGCATCAGCTGCAACAGAACGGGTTTGCGGTCAGAGGGAGGCTCTGTTCTGCGAACTATGGAGACGAACAAGACATCATCGGCGACCTACGAGAAAAATGTGGCAAGAGTTTATCCAAAGTAAAGTGAAAACCATTCCACAAGCAAAAGAGAAAAAAGCCACCACAACATGTTGAAAAAAGAAACGAAATTGTATATGATGAAGCAGAAAAGCACCTTAGGCCAGATATGCTCAAGTGCTTCCGGCAGAGCGTTACCGAACAAGAACACAAGATGAACAAACCATCGTCGAGTGAATGAACAAACAATGACTACGCAGCAGCAACAGCAGCGTACTCCTGGCCAGTTGAAGGCTTCAGCGAATATGTCATGCCCTTTCTTTTCTATTGAATGTGCCCAGCCGGAATGTAACTTTGGTAGTTACATTTTTGAAGTTGATAAGAAATTTATCTCGTGTTTAGCGTAAAAATGTCAAACTAAATAGAATTTGAAATGGACAACTTTACTCCAATTGGCTCAGCTCGACAAGCTCTTGAATCTTTAATATCAAATGTTTTCACAAATCACTCCGATTTATAAGTACTGGTCCAGAAAAAACTTAAGTTTTTCAGTTATAAAAAAATATCCATTAAACTTTTTGGTCCTTTTTTTATTAATGACTAGTAGATACTTAGAATATAAATTGCAAATTTGAGAATATTTAACTTAACTTCAATCTTTTAAATTAAATACTTTATCGATTCTTCAATTTATTTATGCTATCCCTGAAGTGGATTTCAGGAAGTCCTTCGAAATACCCCACTACGTACGGTAGAATAAACTTTCCTCGCATAAATCTCTTGAGGTACGGGAATAGATGGAGGACAAAGAGAGCCAGGCATAGTGAATAGGACGGATGTTCTCACAATTCTTATGTCAATTCGGTTAGCTTCGAGCCGGTTAGCGCTCATTTGTGAGCAGGTGTATTGTCATGATGATAGATGACTTTTTTTATTTAGGCCTAATGTTAATGTTAATGTTAATGTTAATGTTAATGTTAATGTTAATGTTAATGTTAATGTTAATGTTAATGTTAATGTTAATGTTAATGTTAATGTTAATGTTAATGTTAATGTTAATGTTAATGTAAATGTAAATGTTAATGTTAATGTTAATGTTAATGTTAATGTTAATGTTAATGTTAATGTTAATGTTAATGTTAATGTTAATGTTAATGTTAATGTTAATGTTAATGTTAATGTTAATGTTAATGTTAATGTTAATGTTAATGTTAATGTTAATGTTAATGTTAATGTTAATGTTAATGTTAATGTTAATGTTAATGTTAATGTTAATGTTAATGTTAATGTTAATGTTAATGTTAATGTTAATGTTAATGTTAATGTTAATGTTAATGTTAATGTTAATGTTAATGTTAATGTTAATGTTAATGTTAATGTTAATGTTAATGTTAATGTTAATGTTAATGTTAATGTTAATGTTAATGTTAATGTTAATGTTAATGTTAATGTTAATGTTAATGTTAATGTTAATGTTAATGTTAATGTTAATGTTAATGTTAATGTTAATGTTAATGTTAATGTTAATGTTAATGTTAATGTTAATGTTAATGTTAATGTTAATGTTAATGTTAATGTTAATGTTAATGTTAATGTTAATGTTAATGTTAATGTTAATGTTAATGTTAATGTTAATGTTAATGTTAATGTTAATGTTAATGTTAATGTTAATGTTAATGTTAATGTTAATGTTAATGTTAATGTTAATGTTAATGTTAATGTTAATGTTAATGTTAATGTTAATGTTAATGTTAATGTTAATGTTAATGTTAATGTTAATGTTAATGTTAATGTTAATGTTAATGTTAATGTTAATGTTAATGTTTATGTTAATGTTAATGTTAATGTTTATGGACTGATTTAGGCAACAATTGCTTTCTTCTTTAGCGAGGAATTCAAAATTCCTTAATCTTCTTACATCACATACATTTATTAAATATTTTTGCATTTCTCAGTGGACATTTGTATACTCATGTGTTAGTGTCTGCAATTCTGCATGTGCATGTGCTTGTGTGTGTGTGAGAAAATGTTTATGAATTTGTGTAAGGAACGGAATATAGTGGAAAATAATTCAAGCGTGGTTTTGTGTTCGCCTTCACATGACCGCTAGCTAAAAACAGGCTGAGCTTCAACTCAGAAATTGGAAAATATAAGAGAATACTCGAGAAGCAGAAGCAGCGTCGGCGGCAGCCATCATCATCGGCTCTTACTGCAACAAGCATAAGAAAAGTAGCCGCGTTGCGGTGTGCTGCATTGCATTTAGCAGCATCTTTCCTCAAACAATTCGTCCTTCATCGTAGTTTTTTTTTTCGCCAGTGTTGTTGTATTTTCTAGATCGGACATTTGCAACGTAACAAATGAACGAAAGGAAGACGCGCAGTAAAATGAGGAAGCAAAAATATGAATGTCCTTTAGGCACTACAGGATATGAAACTGAACTGAAGTTGTGAAAGGTCCTTCAATGTTACTCTCGTTTGTATTTTTGTGCAAAAAAAAATCAACTTCATTTCATTCAGAGTTCTTGGGCATATTTCTTTAACATTTTCATTTGTTTGCATGCATATGAAGTATAAAATATGTTTTGGTTAAACAGCCAATGTGATGGATTGATTTTTGGATTTAAGTCTTTTTTTTTATGTGAATTACTTTCGCTGTTAAGTACTTTTCGTGATTCAGCTCTATATTCATTGTTTCTGCTCTGGACCATCAGCAGATTTCCTGTGAAAGAAACTTGGGCGCTTATATTCAATTTAAACATATCACTCTATATTGAAGGGTTTAACATTTTTAATTTTTCAAATAAAATCAACAAAATATTATGTATCAGTCGTGCTCCTGATACCCATTATACACACAGAAAAAACAGAATTGGTAAAACCAAAAAATTGCAATTATATGATTTAATTTCTTAAAATTTAAGAAAAAAGTTGCAAAATCAAAATTCTTTGCTTTTTAGATATTCAAATTCAAATTATCTGATTTTCCAACAAAATATTTGAGCTTAATCTGCTAAATATTTCACAGTTAGTGCAAATAAAAACTTCGTTACTGAATTGATTAAATCAATTCAAATTTTTGAATTTTTAACCAACTCATATTTGCTTAAATTTTATTAATAACTAGCACTGTTATTGATAACTAACTGTACGCTTCGCTTCACCTTACCACTCCTTAGAAAGACTATGGGAATATGTCAATGCAGTGTTGTCAATCGTGCAGCTTTGTTTATAGCCTTGAGGGCGTTCAAGTACTACGAATGCATGCTAAGGGGGTTGTTGAGTATTTTCTTTCTTTTGCTAGTGTAAGGAGCGGAGTAAATAAGTTATAAAAAATAAAACAACATAAGAAAAAATTTTGCAAAAGCTATGCCCCTTAATATAAGGACCACGTGGTGTAGACTCAATGTGCGGTCTTCGTGAAAATTCTATTTAAAATTTACTTTTTTATGAGGACCACCCTAAGTAAGCACCCAAAATTAAATTTTGATAACCTAAGCTCTGCCTCTCAATATAAAGGCCACGTGATGTAAATTTCATAAGAATCGATTAAGCGGTCTTTGAGAAAATATTTTTTTTAAAATATTTTCGTACGAGGGCCACCCTAAATATGCACCCACAATAAAAGTTTTTTTTAGCCTATGACACCCGCCTGATTGATACTAACATACTGTAAAAATTTCATCAAATCGGCTGAATAGTTAATAAAATGTTCGATCGCAAACGTAACACGGCCAATGACGTGGGGCGTAAAACACCCCAAAAGTTTTTAACAATGTCTTGTCAAATATGACTATTAAAGTTTCCTTATATTTATTTTGAAGTTTGATACTATGTACTGAACTAATTTAAATAAATAACCATCAAAAAAATAAATTGTTAGACAAATTTAATTCAAAAAGTTCGTAGCGATCTTATTAAGACCCAATAAAAGTAACAGTTTGTCAAAATTCAGGCCACTGAATATAATTAAGCATTTCTAATAAAGCTTTAATTCTTATGCATAAGATACATACAAATAATAATTTCATAAGAATATTATTAAGTGAAGATATACATATATGAAATTTAATTTGCATGTTCCATGCAAATGGTCCCCGTATTTATATTTTCTGTTCTCGTATATGTCCCAGAAGCACTCGAAATATTATCTTCTCAGTAATTTAATCTGTAGATCTTTTAACGTTTCTTCGAAATTTATACTTATTATTTTCCAAAGTTCCTTGTAACGCGACAATGGGCTGGGGTGTGACATACCCCAGCAGTGTTTACTTGTTTGTATTTCTTTCAATATGATACGCTCGACTAAGCGTGCTTGTTGCGCTTGTTGTAGGATGTTTTGTCGTTAGCTACTGTAAGCACGGGGGCAGATATTCGTGTGAGGGGAAAGTAGCCTCTGTTTGTAATAACGTGGGGTTTGTCACACCCCACCTCATTAACGACGGGTTAGTTATGAAAAAAACAAATCGAAACCATGGCCGGGCTAAGATGACAATTTCGATTTTTTTTTGGAGCACACCCTTGAAACATGGTTTTTCTTCAATTAATATTCAGATAAAATTCAAAGGTAGGTATAGTTAAAATTGCATTTAAGTTAAAAAAAAAAAACATGAAAAGTTACATATAAAGTTAAATAAAAAAAATAGCTCCTTTAATTTTAATTGAACAACCTTGAATATTAACTCAAGATAGCCTTGGCTTCAAGAAAAACCATGGTTGAAGAGTGTAATTCCAAAAAAATTAAAAACGAGGCTAGCTAAAGTGACATTTTTGGTGGAAATGGCCATATGAGTGAACGATTTGAAGCTCTAAACGTCATCCGAAATAAACAAGCGTTATGCAAAAAAAAAAAAATAGGAATGGTTATGCAAAAGGCCGTGGTTCTTCCCATACATATAAACAAAAATTTTCAAATGCTATACTGAGAAAACTATTCAAGTTAATGCTATCAAACTTAGTACCGGACAAGAAGTGGGCGCACTTGAACCGACAATATAACTTATTGTTTGCACTCAGTTGGACTTGGGGAAATCTGTACTATCATATTGAGACTATGACTTTCTTTGTTTCAACTTATATTAGAGATGGGTTCAGGAACTACTGTACCGATTTCAAAAAACTTTTTTTGCCATTAGAAATATTATTGAGCTGCAAGTGTTACATGGATTTTTTTTTATTATTTCGATAAAGTGAATGGGTGTGGTACCTCCCATCCAAGGAAAATATTAAGATGGCTCAACTAATGTGAGTTTTCAAAGTCAATATAACCAGACTTGGTCTGGGAACGTTTAGTAATATAGGCAAGCACCATATGAAACCATAGGCGGAGATTAGTAATGATTCTTGTCACCTCACAAGTTTGGCATGAGGGTATAACAGCTCACATTCCAGCAAAATTTTGGATTAATTTTTACCAAATTTGATCAGGGAACATTCGATGACACAAGCAAGTTCTAAACAATATTTCTGCATGAGTCATAACCAATCAAAAGCTTTAAGGTGCTATGCACAGAAAACTATTTATCAAAGTTAACAGACTTTTTATGGAAACTTTTGCTGATAAAAATAATCACTGGACGCATAACATCAATCTCTCGCGTTACCACACAAAAAGAATTCCAACGGTGTCAAATTGCAGCTCCGTGGTGGCTAATTGGCATGATCAAGACGGCTGATTACATGATAACCGAACTTGGTGAACTAAGGATCGATTGTTTGATGGACTGCATGGCGTGTCGCACAATCTTGTTGAAACCAAAGGTTCATGTCCTCAATTTATGGCAACATAAAGTCAGTTACCATGCCTCTGTAGCGCTCACCGTTCACCGCAACTGCTTTTTCACCAGAATTTTCAAAAAAGGTCACCACTTTAAAATCTGCAACAAACTGGCACTCTCTGATATTAGCTATCAATTGCGAGTTTTCCAAGCCAACGGATGCAGCAGTTTTTATCACAGGCATCGAGATGAAAATGTGCGTTAGAAGAAGCAGATAATTTCGTCTTCTTTTCAAAAGACGCACTGTTTGGCAGGGCCGCATTCAGCAACTACATTATTGCCGCCCCATTTGTGTGATGCATCGGAATTTTTTTTTTTTAAAAAATATAGTGGTTTTTTAACTATTTATCTTTTTGAGCTGCACACCACATACTTTGCAATTAAGTTTCCAATATTTCCCAACGTTGATCAAGCGTAAATCGACAAATGTTGTTCCGCAGAGGGATGATACCGATGTTCTTACAATATTTCGAGTGAAAAAGAGTTATCAGTTTTAAAATAACCGTCAATTACGTAACTGGCATTGATACGTAATAATGGAAAAAAAATATTTTTCTTTCCTGCGATAAAACTTTATTTCAAGCTAAACGGCTGCAAGTATGCCAGTTATTCAGAATTGTATCTTTGTATTTGCTTAAAGCTTCATTACAACAGAAATTGATATTTGCCTTGGTAGGTATTATTTTGATTTTTCTTTCAATTATTAAAAAATGTTCTTGCCACCATCATTACATTCTAATCAAAAATCATTCAGGTGTTAACTCAATGCTCAATTGCCGTAGAAAACCCATTAATATTCTTATTTGCTGTGTAAGTAATAGCAGCGACATCTTGCGGTAGTTGGAAGCACACGTTCTTTCTACCGTCATTTCTATGTATTATTTTTTTACTTTTTAAATAAAGATATAAAATGGAATTCCCACAGCACTTAAGTCAGAGTTTGCTGATTGGAAAGGAAAATTCATATTGAGCGTTAGAGGTCTTGACTTAAAGGGTATGACGCAAAAGTATGCAACAATTTTTTTTTTTTTCAAATGACATACAAACATAAATTTAAAAATTAATTTAAAATAAACTTGAAATATTTTATGCAAAAGTTAATAGTGCACAAAATACTTCAATTTCTTCGATTTCATCAAAATATTCACATTGTCATAGTCATAGCATAAGGATAACATTATTTTTTTTGTTTAAAATAACACAATTTTATTGAAGTGATTTTGTTTTTTTCTTAAATGTACAATGGGTGATTCTTAATTGTGCTTTGTTGCGTTGCTTAATTATTTTTAATATTCATTTAAAATAATGGTGTTCTCAAATTATTCGTTCTTGAAAAAAATTCTATATAGCAAAAATGTTTAATGTTCAATGCAAGTCGCAATAGCAGTGCATTTTTACATTCAATACAATGAGAATAATTTTAAATGCAGTTTTGTAACAATCATCATTATTTATTTATATATATTTTGTAGTTGCATTCATAATTGATTGATATTATTTCAACACGTTTGCGAAACACAACGAGAAAACAATTGCATCACTTTGACGCCATGTTACATTTGAATTTAATTTTGTGAGTTTTCACTATAAAACGCGCCTAGAAAAATATTAGACCTTACATGTTAAAATGCATTTATTTTATTTAACATGTACAGTTGGGTGACTCAAAAAACATAATTTTATTTTTTTCAATGTCAATAAAACGTTGACAAATCTATGTTCCCTTATATAAAACTCAATGTGTGTGTGTTGTTTATAGACTCCTAAACCCTTCAACCGATCTCCCAAAGATTTAGTACAAATGTACGTTTTTTAATGGCAGTTTTGAACGATTTAGTCATTTAATATTTCGAATGCTATTTGACTGATTTTAAAATGTTTTATACGAATGTTAAAGCTAATTTAACTATGTGTCAGATGACATGCATATTTAAGAGGTCCACTCAGAAGTTTGCCAGCTTATATCTATATCTCCATAGATATATATCCCTGAATTTGGAACCTACTTATTCCATAGTCATTATACTTAATTATGAAAACGCTTTCACGAAAATATGATATAACTAGCAAAAACCGGTGCGCATTGCTACGCCTCAACAAATAAAACATAATGTGTTTTTATTTTAGTTGGATTAAATAAGTAAAAATTATTTTTATTGATATTTATCTTATTGCGAGTGGATAAACAACGTTGTTGGTTTTTCTATTTGGCTCATAAATGAACAATTGAATTGGTGGGAATTATTGGAATACGTAGAATCAGCACCTTTGAATGAGTTTAATTTGGTTACAGTCCTTGTCTTCTATATGTACCGAGTCTCATAGTCATAGTTTTTTCTTATTTTGGAGGCATGGCATCACCCATTTTTCATTGAATCTTACTTTCCTTCTTTTTGGCTAATTTTTTCCAAACCAAACTATGTTAAGAAATTTTTACAAACTATGAGAAACATATGTACCAAATCTTATCCATCTGCGTCAAATAGTTGTTGATACATAAAAAGTTGATTTTTCCTTATATGGAAGCGTGGTACCGCCCATTTTTGCATGGAATCTTACTTCTTGCTCTACTCTTTATATATGTATGTACCAAGTTTCATTTATCTGCATCAAATAGTTGATAAGATATGATGAATCTTATTTTCTTTTAGATAAGGGGTCGTGGCATCACCCATTCTATTCTAAGCTGTGTCTGTTTATATAAAAGCCTCGTGGTGTAAATTCCATGCGAACCGATTAAGCGATCTTCGAGAAAATTATGTTCAAAAAATATATTTGTATGAAGGCCACTCTAAATATGATCCCTAAATAAAAGTATTGAAGCCTTAGCTAAGCCTCTTAATATAAAAGTTACTTGGTGTAATTCGGTATGAATCGATTAACCTGTCTTCGTGAAAAAGAAGTTTAAAAATATTTTTGTGTGAGGACCTCCCAAAGTGTTAACCCTAAGTAAAATTTTTACTATCTAATCTGTGCCCCTTCATATAAAAGTCATGTGGTATTAAGACCATGAGAATCGATTAAACGGTCTTTGAGAAAATGATATTTAAAAAATATTTTTGTATGAGGGCCACCCTAAATAAAAGTTGTGTAGCCTAAGCTTTGCTTCTTAACATAAGAGATACGTGGCGTAATTTCGGTGTGAATCGTCTTACCTCTCTTCGTGAAAATTATTTTTAAAAATATTTTTGTATGAGGGTCACCCTAAGTATGCACCCTAACCTTATCTGTGCCTCTTATTACAAAAGCCATGTGGAGTAAATTCCATGAGAATCGATTGAGCGGTCTTCGAGAAAATGATATTTATAAATATTTTTGTATCAGGACCACCCTAAGTATGAACCGTAAGTAAAATTTTTACTATCTACTCTGTGCTTTTTAATATAAAAGTCGTGTGGCTTAAATTACATAAGAATCGATTTAGCGGTCTTCGAGAAAATGATATTTAAAAAATATTTTAGTGTCAGGGCCACCCTAAATTGAAGTTTTGTAGCCTAAGCTATGCTTCTTAATATAAGAAATACGTGGTGTAAGTTCAGTGTGAATGATATTTAAAAATATATTTGTATGAGGGTCACCCTAAGTATGCACTCTAAATAAAATTTTTACAATCTAATCTGTGCCTCTTAATATAAAAGCTATACTGTGTAAGTTTCATGAGTATCGATTTACCTGTCTTTGAGAAATCGCTATTTTTAAAATATTTGTGTATGAGGGCCACCTTAAATATGCCCCCTAATAAAAGTTTCATCGTCTTAGCTATGCGTCTTAATGTAAGATACATGTGATGTAAATTCCATGTGAATCGATTAAGTGGTCTTTGTAAAAATGCTATCTTAAAAACATTTGCGAATGAGGGCCACCCTAAATTAAAGTCCTACAGCCACCACGCCCCTGGTGTCTAATCCCGTTCATATTTTGTGAAGTGCTTAACATAGGCTATGTGCATCCTGACACCGAATTTTAAGACTCTTGCTATCATATGAACCAAGATATGGCGAGTTAAAGGTTTTAATTGCACGTAAAGTGCCACGCCCCTTGCTTTTATCAAAATAAAATATAGCCCATGTTACTCAGGAATAGTGTAGCTTTCTATTAGTGGAAGAATTTTTGAAATCGGTTCTGTAGTTCCAGAGATTACCCTGAACATACAAACAAACAAACAAACAAACCTTACCTCTTTATAAAATAGTATAGAGTATAGATGAAGGAGGGAAGGGAAAGACAAGTTTCGAGAAAATTGCCATAGCTCAAGGTCGATAACATTAACAACCAATTTTTCATGAATATAACAGTGATGGCATTTTCGATCTTTGTAAATGTACTGAACTTAGAGTCGAAATGTATTTTTAAGGTAGCGATTGTATTTTGGCTATAAAGTCGGTAAAATTTTTGAAATTTTGGTTAAGTTTTTGGGAATGCTCTGCAAATATGCTGAAAATGCCATCACTGGGATATGGTTAAGTCTAAAATATTGAAATTCGAAAAAAAAATTTTTTTAACCCACCCTAATGTTTAGATGCTATAGTTCGTGGATGTGTGCAGGTATCACATTTCTAAACAACAAAACAATTTAAATTTATTATTTATTTTGGCACCTGCCAGTTTTGCCAAGCTGTTTGTTTGTATTACGCTGTTGCTTTGTGTTAGTACTAAAATATGCATGTTTATTTTACACATGTTAACACAAATACACATTTACACACACATATATACTGAATTATGCACATCATAGATATTAATAAAACACAGCTAAAATTTTAGTTTTAAAGGATTTTCTATTTAAATTACGAGTATGTTAGTTTTAATTTTTATTGTTTCCAATATCTGATGTAATTTGCGTGGACTGGTAAAATTATTTGTAGGAGAAACTTTAAGGAAATTAATTATTAAGATTTTTGAAAGCAATGCTCAAGCGTTGCAATTATAAGTTTTAAATCTATTTGGATGAGTTGTTGTTCTTATTTTAGTTAATGGTTCGAATTTGTCGCAGTCAAACCTTTTTCACCTTAGAAACAAAATCAAGTTTACTTTGACGTTGTTAACTTAAATATATACATAAGAAATGATTTTCCCATCTAAAGATGTCTAAGTCTGTTGAAATCGAATGGAGTTCAACGGGTTTGTGTCAGTGGTAGTGGTACCATCCAAATTATCAAAAAGTTGTAAGCGCTATTTAAAAAGAACTATTGCAGTAATTGGTATGAAATTTAATGTAGGTGGTTCAATTGCTATAAGGTATATTTGTATCAAAAGCATGTGAAATAACACGAGAGGGCATGGCACCTCCGATACAAGTAAAATATCTTAAATGAAATATGTGAGCAATCATAGATACTAAAATTCGGTGTAAGAATGTTGTTTTTGAAAAGGTAGCTGAATTGTACCAGTGGGTGTATGGCCGCCTTAAATTTTTTGACTAATTGCATCATATATCGAGAACTAAGCAAGCTATTATATGCGGATACCGATCACTAACATAATTTATTGAACACAAAGCAGACGGGATTGGAAAAGCGGGAGTGGCATATTTCAACTTTTTCATTTTTTTTCGAATTTTTATCAAATGTTCCATATTCTCACTAACTTTTCAACTTTATTCAACATTTTCCATATGGACCAAAACGCAAAAAACTAAACTACAGAGAAAAATTTTGTTTTTTAAATTTCGAGGGTTCTTCATTAATTTCTGGTTGTACGTATCCCAAAGTATCGAGAAACATAAATGTCAACCCGAAATTCGTTGCTTGCTGCGAGAACTTAGACTTGTTTCCATGTTGCCTCTTTATGAATAAAAATGAACAAAAATACAACACGAATCAAAAAGGTACGTTGTATTCAATATATGTTATTTTATACGTGCTATCCGGTTCTCTGAGGTAGAGAACTTTTTTGAATTTTTGAAGGGAAAAAAATGTTATCAGCATTTTGTGTAAAAAGAATTCGACCGCATTTTTTAATGTAACGTAACAGTCAAAAATCCCAAAAAGTCTTTTGGTTCAAAATCTAGCACGTTAACAAAACACAAATACCTCATTTTCTTCGAGTACTTTTTTCAGTCTTTTTTTTTTTATCGATAATGATAATATTTAGAAGAACGAACTGTGAATCTTTAGATCGTCTTAGAGCATCAAATGATAAGTTTGATGAGAAGGGAATGCTGCGTTTGATTTTGCTGAAAATTTCGTCTGCGAGGGACAAGACGAAGTGTATTGGTATCAAAAACAGCTAACTTTGTCTTCTATCACAACAAAAAATATCACTCGAAGGTTTTCGTATCTGACAAATTAATGCACACAAAAGAAACCAGAATTCCCTACATGTACATTTTGCTGTCAGAACTATTTGCGACTTCTCACGGGAAAGGTTGTTTCGATGTTATAGGCGCAACTACCAAAATTATTGTGGGGAAGCATGTTTTGTCTCGTGAACAGTGCTTCAGACTTTCTTACTGCATTTCATCGTACAGAATCAAGAATCGCCAACGAGGAAGTTAATGAACGTGATTCTTAAGATATAAATTACATTTTGAACACGCCTGCGATTTTCACTAGTGTAAAAAATATCCGCGATATAGCGTTGGCTCACCAAATTCAAGTGATTGATGGAACAATCATCACTTTTACCACTTTGAAACAAGAGTACAATCTCCACTTTGTAAATTATTTTTAATAAATGTTAATGGGTTCAGTGAATAATTAGACCTTTGTTGGTTCTTTTGGATTCCAAGTCTATTCCAATGTCTAACCCTAAGGCCCTTGAATTAATGATATGATGTAACGTAACAGTCCGAACATATTTGCTTCTATAAAACTAAAAAAAAAAAAATGTTTTCTGTGTAATCAAAATTTCATTAATTACTTTCATCCTAAAACTTGGAAATTATAAGCTTCACGTGTAAAATAGTCCACCAAAAGAGCAGACTTTTCCAATAATGTAAGACAACTTTAAAATCTTCTTCCAAAATTATGTAACGTAACAGTCAATGCTGACACGTTCATAACTCCTAAATGATAAGGCATACAAAAATTTTTATAAGTAATAATACAAAATGGTATTAGAGAAGTATACCTTTAGATGCATCTACAAAAATATTTAAAGCACTCCATTTCATATGTTTTAGGAACAATTTATGTCAAAATGTGCATACGAATGTCCATATGTATGTCGGGCACTCTCTTACGAACCGCACAGAATCAGATGAACGGGATTCACGCAAAATCTACTGAATCAATTTCGATCAAATTTTTTTAGTTATCTTTCTTAGGCGCTTGGTCTTAACATAAGCCGTGTTTTATTGGGTTTGGTTAAACCAAAATTTCATACAAACGCGTGAACCAGCTCAATTTCCAGTTCAATTGGTTGAACTTTTTTTGTCTTTGCTAAGGTTTGAAGCATCATAGACACAAACCTAAAATAATCAAAAATATATGGCAACTGTATTGGAATTTTGAAGAAGCGTTCTAAAGTAACGCGAGGCCGTGCATCCAGTCAGTTCTAGACCGAAATATTAAAATAGAAACAAATAATAAAAATAAAAACAGTGATGAAACAACAGAGAACGAAAAGAAAACTTTGGTGTTAGCGTCTGCGACACTATAAAACAGTTTGAAATGATTCGACAGCAGTGATTTGAAAAAAAAAATTATGTACTGATGCATGAGGCCCCTTACCGCGCTAGGCTCCGTTCAACCACGCGACCATAAATGCGGCTCTGGTTTTGAAATAGAATTTCTGTCAAACGCTGTCATGCCACCTGTTAACCAAATGCAGAATTATAAAAGGTTAAACTTATGCGTTTTATTCACCAAAGCGAATAAAACGCAGCTATAGAATTAAAGTTATCACGATATTCCTCTTAAATATCAAAATATTAAAGTTTTGTTTTTATATGGCAATGCAATGGAAGAGCATATTAAAATTTTACTCTCGCTCTCATTCTCAATTTGTCAACGCAGCAACGCGGAATTTGTGAACAATGAAAAAAAAATTACAGTACGTTCACACATAGAAAACACACATGCTGTCCTAAATGGCTTGACAACATGTGTGACTGTCAATATTGCTTTGCGTTCACATTTTCGTGCATGCCATCAAACATCAATTGCAGAACAATTTATGAGCGCCCACATCGAAGTAAACTGCATGAAATCCTATTTAAAATGAAAAATGTTCACTAGGCTTGATAGTCAGTTCACACAGGTTGTATGGTTGGACACTGCCAGCAGAAAAATCAACAATTTTTGAAATCCATCCAACATGTGTGTCAAGCGGTCGTTCCTAGAGTTTACTTTATCGAACATTGATGTTGTCAAGCCAAGTTGGACAGCATGTGTGATAATGTGAACTTGGTTAATTGAATGTGTTAGTTAGTGTGTTTGCTTTGGATTTCGTCTTTCTAGAAAAATCAAAATTGACTGTAGTTCTATTTAAAAAAAATTAGATTGTTTGCCTTCGTAGAAAAACAGGCTCCGCGTACAAAGTCGCGGGCATCTGCTAGTTTGAAATAATTACATTTTGTTCTTTATCCTTTTATCTTAGAAAATCACTTAACGAAAATGTGAAGCCTCTATTAGATCAGAAGAAATTAAGAATGACGAGTCAAAACGCACACACACTGGTCCCAAATCGAGTTATTTGGTTGACAAATTGCTAGAGAGCTCAAGTCTTGTCAAAAATTAACAACTTTTTTTTTTTAAATTAAAGCCAACAAAAATACCGACATATCATCAAAACCCGAGTTTTGAAAAAAAAAAAATTTTTTCTTATCTCAAGTTAAAAACCAATAAAAAATATATTTTTAATTTTTTTTTAATTTTTTTTGTGCTAGACATTCGAAACGATTTTGGGACACCAAAATTCCATAATTCAGCCAAGACAACTAATGGTAGACACTTGTCAATTGTATAGCAGGATACTGTTGTGAGCTAAGTCTTACAGCCACAACTGCCTTCATGTTGTTGTTCGCAAATGCGAAGATTTCCAGACAATACGAAGCAGAGCGCTGATACCTTTAACTTTGCTGATTATAGCATGGATGTCTGTATTGGTTGGGCGAATAGCTATGCTAGCTATACAAATTTCGGCACAAATTCTCAAATAGAAAAACCTAGGTAGCCATTACATTATTTACATATATGCTAAACTTAAAAAATAAACTAATCTTTTCTGAAACCAAATTTCTACTTCCTTTTTAACTTTGTTCAAACCGATACAGGATTGCAAATAAATTTAAAATTTTACGTATTTCGACAACAAAATTGTTTTGCCTCACATCTACGTCAAAGTTCTAAAAAAAAAAAAAACGTTTTGCCTTTGATCTTGTTTCCGTTGCTGTTGTTGTGCTGGTTAGCATCGGCTCGATGGTCTTCATACACCTTCACCAAATATGCCTAGGCAATTTAGCTTGAGGCATAAAAGTTACCGTCGCCGTTGCCCCTCATCAGTCTGCTGGAATTTATTTGTATAATTTTGTGTTCACCTCAAAAACAACAACAACAACAGCAAAATAACCTTACAGATATACTTATATTTGCACAATGCCTAGCGGTCAATTTTTATGCAGCACCATATGTGTGTATGTTCTCATCAAGGTGTACCTTTCTTGTTAGATTTTTTTTATCGCAATAGAGCACTCAGAGGTAAGAAAATTTAGTTTCGTTAGTTTCTATAGCTCAAACTAACATTGAGGAAATCGGGAGTAGTCTGAAACACTAACATCGAATGGGCTTAAGAAATACTATATAGTTGCTGGAGTAACCTATTTTGTGTTCATCATCAGGGAGCCCCCGGTTCACAAGTCTTTTATTACAATCCATGCACGTGCGCAGGATGGGTTTTGGTGGTTCAAACCCTACATTTAGAATTTTCACATATAAATTTTTATTGGCAATATGTTCTTACTTTAATGGAAAAGTAAAAAGACTTGCGCCTCTTACGAAAAAGAAAACAAAAATTCACATTTTATGAAAAGATAAATTAAAAACTCTATGCAATAAATAGAAACTCACACATAGAAATATGAAGTTTTAAAAGGTATAAAATATAGTACACTTAAAAGTTTTCTCATATGCTTTTGGAATGATACCGATTTTGTTGAGATCAGTTAAAAGGTTCGCATCTTATAGTAATTTTTAGAAAATTCGTCCACAACTTCGGATATTTCACAAGCCAGATTCAAGCGAATATTGTCGTTAAAATATCCAGCTATTTCATTAAAAAAAAAACTTATTTTGGAAGAAAAATTAAAAGTTCGAATCGTTGTTTTGGTTAATTTGTTCCAAAATTTCCTAACTAAATACCATCTGAAACGTTTTTTTGCATTGATCAAGTTTTATGAGCTCTTATCTTTTTGTCAAAAAATGCTGCGACAACAGCAACAAATGAATGCTCAACGCTGCGTCGTGTAAAACCATATCTTAAATCAACAATGTCTGAAGGTCAGCTGAACGGCTTAGCCCCAATTAATATACATCGCGATGCCGAAATTAATGTGCAAAGAGTTTTGACCGAGTTTTTTCAGTAACTCGCAGAATAAGTTTCTTCCATAATGATACTGATTATCGAGTCAAATTATACGTATCTGTGGGCGTTTGACAAAACAAACTTTTTCGATCAACGCCAATAATTCAATACAACATAAGCTCTTTGCTTCAACGTAAGGGCGATAAGAAAAAATCGATTATTTGAATTGCTTAGGTCTCCTAGTCTGAAACGATATCAAAAAAATTAAGATTTTAACAATTATAAAAACTTTTAACTGCCAATTTAAAGTGCTTTGGACATCGGATAAATTTGATTTGATTAGGTAACACATTCCACAACTTGACCACACTTACAAAAAACAGTCTAGAAGACGCAAGGTAATTACAATTAGGAACTCGTAAATTGCACACTGGGTTGGAATGAAGAAAACTTAGCTTAGAAAATAAATAATAAGGTGAACGGGAAGAAATTAGCTTGTGTAGAAAAATGAGGTTTCTTG
The DNA here is from genome assembly GCA_949775025.1 of Tricholauxania praeusta. Taxonomy (NCBI): domain Eukaryota; kingdom Metazoa; phylum Arthropoda; class Insecta; order Diptera; family Lauxaniidae; genus Tricholauxania; species Tricholauxania praeusta. The sequence continues at coordinate 33,323,408 of OX459031.1, read as the reverse complement.
TTTAATAGTAGGTAGTGATATCACAGTTTAAAATTGTAATTGAGTTCTAAGAAATATGCTCAAATTTTTTTCTGGTATATACATACGTATCTAGCAGCAATGTTCAAACCTAATTGCAACTTCTGCTTAGATGCAACTTCTATATTGCCATAGACAAGCTCGCTGTAACTAAGAATTGTTATTATGAAACTTTTGATAAGCCTTAGTCTTACTTCTTGTGGGATAAAGTCTGATGTGATTCACAACTTTCTTACCATCAAGTATATTCTGGAGACCATATAATTTATATGGTCCACGCAGCTTAAACTTGAGTTTAATTTGAGCCCCAAACTGGTCACACTTTGCTCAAAAGTTATCTTCGAACCATCCAATACTAAGACAGGTATCGAAACTTTATCAAATTTACAATCGGACATAGCTAAAACTTGAGTTTTATTAACATTTAAGTTTAAATTAATTTGTTTTGCCCAAATGCTAATTCGACTAAGATCCTCATAAGATTCAAAGATCTGTGTAATTTTTTTTTTCGTTCCGAGAAAAACCAATGGAGCACTTTGAATTCTCTTGAAGGCCTTTTTTTGCTATAAAAAAACGTATTTTTTGCCCTTAACTTTTATTTCTTCACAGATTGGATACCTGAATTTGCTTGAAAAATAAATATTGCGTTCTTACAAAAATTTTGACGTTAAAAAATTTAAAATTTTTTTCCTGTTAAAAATAATATTTAGTCCCAAAATTCAATTTTTCCATATAAAAAAAAAAACATTTTTTTTATTTTTTCTTTTTTTTGTGGGCTTTGTGGGATTTGACGATTTCGAAGCTCTTTGACTTGTATGGGTTTTTTGATATTTTCCGATAATATTTGATATTGTTTTCATACCATTCGTAACATTTCTGTTAATATCAGTTTGTATTGACTACTGGAGATATCGGTACTTCTCGATATAATTACTGTAACTTTCGCAAACTATTTCGAGAGCAATTTAGAAGACTAAAATTTCACTAAGCAAAAGGTTTACCCTACCATCACATGCGAGTACCTCTCTGTATGTTTTCTGAATTACTTTTGTAACATGTTATCACACTGCATTTATGTATGTAATTTTTGTATGCTATTGCTTCGGCAGTAATTGTTGTTGCAGCCTTGTTGTTGTTTCACTTTTAATACATACGCTTAAAGTCCAAAGGTTTTATTTAGACAAACTCAAAAAATAAAAAAATACAAATGTAATTCAAAAAAACAAAAAAAAAAAATATTTTACCGCTAGCAAAGAACCTTTTCATTTGCAATCGCTACATTGTTGTTATTGTAAAGTCCTTGCGGCACATATTTACAACCCATAGGTATACGCACAAGTAAAATGCTCTCTTTAAGGCTTATCATATCGTTGTAATCCTTTGGTTTTTTTAATACTTCATTTGTGTAGCTTTTAACTGGAATATGATGGATTACTTTAGTGAACTCATATATGTAATTACATCAAAGAGCAACTGTGTTCATATAAAAATAATATATGTTATAGATATATATATGCTCATTCTCAGCGAAGAACTTCATATACGGTTTGATTTGCGCGTACACAAAAATCATTGATAATAGATAATTTTTAATGCGTTAAAATCAGATAACTAATAAACAGAATCGCGTCATTCACTTTCTTGAACTTTTTGTTTTTATAATATATTTTTATTGTATAATTTTTTTTTTTTTCAATAATCGTATCGTGGTGAAGGACCCATGACCCCACTGGCCCGTCGGTAAATCCGACCCTGGTGGTACTACTGTTTTATGTTACCGATGAATTTGACTTCATTTGACTCTATATATCATATACAAGGTGTTCTTCTGAGAGTTGTACTTTCCACTAGGGAATAATTGTCAAAAAGTTAATCAAATATGTCAACACTCATGTGCCCAAAATCGGTACAGGTCGATTGAATTACAACACTCAAAAAAAAAAAAACATAATTCACATGATGTAAAAATCAAAAATTTGTTCTAAGGAAATCCATATCATATTATATTTATTATTATTATTACATTAAGTTACTTATAGAATAAATTTTATAACTAACAAAGTGACACGTAGCATTAGCTACTTTGGCTATCAGCTCTCACACTTATAGTCCGGGATTTTTCATGGTCATTTCATACTCCAATTTTTTTTGTAATTGATAGTTAAGTATGGCTGATGGCGAAATAAGCGTCAGTTGTCAGAATCGTTGTAGGGCTGGTTGTGAGAGGCTCTCAATTACTTGGAAAGTAAGTCACAAGTATTTAGAAAAATATATTGACACCAATGTTTTAGAAGAGATGAAATTATTTTTTTTGCTACACGCTTTCTGAAGATTTTTCCTCTCGACTCAATTGTCCCAACCTTATACATAGGCTGGGTCAGTTCTAGTCCTAGGCTACACAAGGACTTTCCCAAATAAACTTTATTCTGAATCATAGCTCTCGTATTCTCGATTTTGTCTTTTTCGATGATACTGACATTATACGAATAAAAATAAAATTTAAATCCAAAAATCTATCGATTATTTTGCTTGTTTAATCATAACTTGATCATTTTAAGGGCATATAGTAACTCATGCCAAGAGGCTTATGACCTCTTGATTGAAGAGCTCAAAATCTGTTTTTTAAAAACTTTATTGGAAATATTACTATATTATACGATTTTTTTTTTGTATGTAAAATGTATTCTAATGTGCTTGTCCTCAGCCTGTTTCTTATTTTTGTTGTACTTAAGTTTATGACTGAAAAAATACTCTCTACGGTTGCTGAGCTACATATGTTGTAAGCATAATATATACAAAAATAATTAGTTTGAATTTTTGAATAGATAGGTGGATTTTATTCAATGCCACAAACTTGTTTGAAAAAATTAATGATGCGATTTTTATCAATGTCTATGAGTTGTCTTATTGACCGAAATCTAGAAAATGCAAAATAAGAAGAACAATTGATGGATTTGATTTAAAATGTAATGTATTTAGTCTTTGATCGGAATCAAAGGACATTGTTTTTTAATCTCTTTGGCACTTACCACAAAGTCTTAAAAGAAATATTAGCTTCTGTGAGAAGTGCACACTTTTTTACTCCAAAAAAGATTACATTTAACGAAAGAAAATTTTTAGAATTTTGGAAGCCTACAATTTTCCAACAATGTACCCTTAAAATGTTTAAAAAAAAGAGCTAATCTTTTGATAAGGCATATCAACGTTTACTTGCTCGCTCTGCATTTCTATGTCCGAATTTGTAAAGATTGATAAAACAAACTAGTGGAATTTCATGACCCCAACGATAATTTTTGACGCTCTAAAATGCTTCGAAATACGTTTCACACAGTCATAAATAGAAAGACAGTGAGTAGTATTGAAATGTATCATTTTTTGTGGATTTCAATTCCATAATTCTTGAAAAGCCGTTAACTCAAATGTTTCGCTTTGTACTAAAATTAATATAATTGCAAATATTTCTAAAGCCATTTAAAATAAATACTGTACATTTCGCGTATTGTACCGCACGCCAGACTACAGGACTTACTGACAAGTATAAGTGAAGTTTGACATTCTGCAACTCATCAGTAGCAGTAGCACGAAACAGAATGATACAACGAAATGACTTAGCTTCGGTTACTACAGTCCGCTGTAGTCCGTTGTTCAATTCAACAAATCTTTAACAACAAAAACGTAATTTTTTTTAGAAAAAATTAAGTGATCCCACAAGCAAACAATAACATTGACGACATTTATAGAATAAATAATAGTTATTTGAAAAAAACTTGTTAAATATTCCAGAAAATTCATCACATATTCGAAACTATTGGTCAAATTTGAAAGAGCTTTTCACCAATATTGTAGCTCATTAAATTATCTCTCATACGAATCACATAGTTTGGATATAAGTCTAGGGTTTTCCAACTTATATTGGTTTTTACAAAAGCTATATCAGTATGACGCATGAAAACGTAAAACTTGCCCCCCATACTTGCGCTATATTTTGTAGAACATTTTATTTGCGGTTGCAGCGCTCACCTCTCTTGCTGTGTTTTTCGTTTTGTTTTGATTTGATTTCTGATTTGCGTACCTACATAAAAACTTGGTAGACTCTCAATGTGGCAAATGACTTGATGGCCGTTTAAAATGCGCTTACGCAGACCTTGGGGACGTCCATAAATTACGTGAGGTATTTTTTTGAAAATTCGGACGCCTCCCCTCCTCTTGGTGAGATTTCGTGAGTTCTGGCGGGACCCCCCTCCCTTCCGTGAGATTTGACTATTATTTTTAGATTTAATCTGCGATAATAATGTATACCGTCCGACCCCCGTCCTCCTTGGTGAGATTTGGTGAGACTTTACCGGACCCCTCCCCCCCTATTTTGACTCACTTAATTTATGGACGGCCCCTTTAGTCAATTGACAACAAGAATCTGAATTTAGAAGTTGGATCTGTGCAGAATTTATTGGAAAGTGTCCAAAACCATTAACAATTTCTTGTACATACAGTGAAAGCTCTCGTAGGCGGACACCGACGGTTCCAACAAAATCGTCCGCCTACGGGAGATGTCCGCTTGCGGGAGCTGTCGAAGAAAGTACATTTTTACAATTCAAACACAATTCAATTAAAACAAAAAAAACAATCCAAATTTTTCTTATCGGATGGCTTGTAGGAGTAAAATTGCAAAGGTGGCGACACTCAAACATTCGTAACTTTTTTATTTATGAAATGTACTAAAATTTTATTTCAGGAAAAAGTTGTGTAGACTTTACAGAACAATTCTGTGGAAAAATATTGTTTCTGAACATATAAGAAGTTGGTTTAAATTCTGTTTGTTTATTAAAAACTTAATTTTTTATAAATAATAAATAAAATTTTTATAAAACCTTCATTTTATATAAATTTTAAAACATTTTTTGTCCTATCACGAAAATTTCATTAACTTTTTCCCAATATTTACTGAGAAATTGCAATTTAAAAAAACACCCACATAAAAATTCACTTTTTCATAACTTTTTAAAAAATCCAAATTTTGCAAAAAAAAAAAACATACAGCCGTGCTCCCATTTACACTTGATTTTGCGATTTGCGTTTTTATACAAATCGTACGATTTCATTTTTAGGTGCTCCGACATTCGTAAATTTTAGTTATCGATATGTTTCATTTTCACTTTGTTTTTGACAAGATAAAACAGCTGTTCTGGTTGTTTAAATATCTTTAAAAGAATCAAAAAATGCCATTTGTTTTTTCAATTGCTTGTTTTGAAGCAAAAAGAAGGCAAAAACTTCTTGAATTAAGAAGAATGAAGCATCTATGGTCGAAGACAAATGCATTTAACATGTTAGACGAAATGTGAGTTGCAATCATAGGCCTAAAGTGGGCTGTTTATTAACAACGTATTTTGTAGGTTCATAAAATCATTTCGAGTGGACAAGGACACAAAGGCAACTCTGTCAGACATATCGATAGTTTCATTCATTCATTTCATTTCATTTCACTTATCACTCAAAAGCAAATCGCAACTTATGTAATGTAACGATTGCGGAATGTTTTCTAAATCCGAATGACATAATTTGTCACAGGATTAGTACAATGTATACTCGGTATACAAGGCTGGTTGGCTGTCACAAAGGCGAAAGTAGTCGGAGGCGGGAGCCATTGATTCGCTAGCTTTAGTCGTTGGGGGGGTAAGTGACTACTTTGCCCACCAGAAAATCCTCACTACAACATTTTATTTTAGACTCCCTAAAAAAATCTTCTACTCTACAGTGGACCGCAATGACTATTATTTACTAACAAAAAAAATAAACCCCTTCATAGTCATTTCATGAGAAAAACAATAATACAAAATGTTGGTACCAATCTCAACTCAACAACAAAGTATCTTCAAGATGTTGTTGAAGACACAAGCTCTTAACCCTCCCTACCTACGGTCTCGCTTTGCTAAATTTTAAGAGACCCCAAAAGCACTTTTGTCCCTTTGCCTCACATTCCACTAAGGAGAATTCAAGTAATTTTAAGTCAGCATTGACATATTTACAAAACTTTATTGAAAGTAAATATTCCTATGCTGCATACATACATATGTACATATGCGTGTATACTTTCCGTTCATAAAATTCATCCAAAAAAACTTATTTTATAATTCATTCTAATATAATTATAGCTTATTTTGTATTAAAAGGTAATCAAAATTTACTAGTTCATAAATGTATAATATTATACCATAAGTAGATTATTTTAGAGTAAAGTAATCGAATAATATTATGTTCATATAGTTTGTGCATGCATCTCTTGCTTTGATTTCAATGCAACTTACATTCCAAAAATCTGTCTTACGTAAATTATATTCAATTAAATCTAAGCATGAAAAAATCTCTAAATTGCATCACAACACTGACAACCGATTGGAATATAAACAGAGAGAGCAATAAGCATTGTTCTACATAAAAAATGTTCAGATCACAAAGTCTACACTTTGTTGCAAATTGTAAACAAAGCACTCGCGCTCTCTTGTTAAGCCAACTACTACTGTTGTTGTTCTGTTTTATACATTTGCTTTACGCATTCTAATTTTTAATTTTTAATTATGTTTTAACTAAATTTACTGTTGCTAAAATGTATGCACAAATATCGAACGATTTAATTTTAATTCAATAAAAAAAAAGAATAAACATAAGGTAAAACAGACTCACTTTGTCGCACTGCGGCTCCACCGATGAAGGCCTCCATTGATGTTGCTGTTGAGCTGTTGAGTTATGTTTTGAGCTTTGAGCATTTCTGCACAATTAATAAAAAAATGAGCAGGATACCAATACCAATATACACGTGTACATGTGTTGGTATCAGGCAGGATATGTACGCTTAATATTTCATGGATTTGCACTAATAGGGCAGAATATTAATTTTATTGATCTTAATATATTTTGATTAAAATCACAATTAAGTTGAATTGAACTAAAGAAAAAGGCGTTACGTTTATTGTCACTCGACACTCATATTCATGCTCTTCTGCCTTATTAGCGCAATCACCATGTCATTATTGCGGACTATATTTCTTAAAGCTTAACTTTTACATTATGTTTTTAATTATTTTCGCTTTCTTTTTGAACAATGTAAAAAAAAGTAAGTGAATTAAATTTCGGAACGTATTGTGTAACTTTTAACGCATTGTATATAATTTTTATTCAAATAAATTATTGTTGAAAAAAATGGATTTCGACACGATGTTTGTTTTCTTTTTTTTTTATATATTTTTTTTTGAGAAAACCGATTTTTTCCGTTTACATAAAACTTTTCACTGCCTCTAATTACTGTTTTTACTGATTTTAACCTAGTTTTTAATTATTTTTTTTCCGGACTCGACCGACGCGCACTATACAGTTTGAAGACTGGTTTTTTCTGCAGTTGATGACTTGGGTGATGCCGATTATTAATGTGTGCTTAGGCAAAAATGTGTTGTTAGGCAAAAATTGAGGAGAGCACCAGAATCGAGAATATTTCCTCGATCTCGACGATAAACTGGTTTAGTGCCACCTTCGGGTGCTCGTGTCAATTTTAATTGACGCAAAAATCATTGGTGATTTATTTTAGTACTGATGAAAAACAAATATATGCTGAGTCCAAATAAAATTTCCTAGCAAGAAATAGAGCATGAGAAAAATATGAAATTCCTTTTCATTAATTTACATTTAATGTGCAGGTGTAACCTGAAATTATTTACCTTGAGCTATGATTTTTTTTAGACAAAATTCTTGGGGGAAAAAAATCTAACCCTTAAATCAAAGTTCGTCTGCAGCTTCGCAGATGGAATTCGTTTTCTTTTTAATGATATTCTCTGCAAGCCAAAGATTGCTCTTTCGGTGATATGTATTTTATATCAAAAATCTGGCAAAATTGCATAAAATATCGCGTTTAGCATTTTCGCTTTTAAATTTAATTACTATTCAGATCAAGTTTTAATGTAACTTTGCTTTGATCACAAGAAACTTACCAGATTTTACAACAATTTTTCGGCAGTGGCTGATGCTTTGGCAAGCTATTCTTTTGATGGTTCGCAGAGAAAGGAAGTACATTAAATTCTGCCGAAGTTGCAGACTTAAGATTTTTGCTCAGAGTTGCATTTTTGCAATATGCTTGAAATAATGTTCAAGCATCCAGTGCGATTAAATTTGGTGGAAAAGTTTGAGAATCAGGTTGATTTGCACATAGCCTGCAACATGAAATGTAAATATCGCAAAAAGTTCGAAACCTGTTCATTACACTTATTGTTGTTTTGAAAAATTTTTCAACATTAAAAATTGAGGTGTAGCCAGTAAATACTTATTTAAAGAATCAAATAAATCTGAATTTGATTTTTGAATACGCCAAAATTATTTTAAGACATTACAGAAGAACATAAAAAAAATTTTGATTTTAGTCAGTTCTTTACTTATACGAAAATGGCAATTTACTTTTCATTTCACCGACTCAACAGCAACCGATTTGAAACCGGAAAATTTTTGTGATTTACGAATATCGGAGCACGTACATTTGCGATTTGAAAAGTAAATCGCAATATTTTTGCGTTTCCGAAAATGGGAGCACGTCTCATATACTTATAAGGCGTTAATATTGATCAATAAATCTTCAAAGTTTTGCAAAAAAAGTTTAAGTACAATAAGTTGGTTTTTTCTGTGCTCACTTGAGAAAACTTTACTCTCAACAACACACAAAGAAATAGATTTTAAAGGATAACAATCGACAACCTGAATGACAGCAAAGCAATGAAAGAGTTGCGAAAGAGTTTTTTCGTAAGAATGTCTTTTTTGTCCGCCAGCAGAGATGAATTGTATGAAATGTGTATAAATGTAGTGTCCGCGTCCTGCCAAAGGAGCGTCCGCCCACCGGAATGTATTTTGTTCTAAAAACATAACGAAAAACTTGGGACCAAGAAATTCGTCCGGCTACGAGAGATGTTCGCCTGCGGGAGCTGTCCGCGACGGGAGCTTTCACTGTAGTTCTTGTTCATTTTTTCACCTCGTACCATCATTTGATGCTCTGCGCTGCTCGAGTCGCATAGATAAGATGTATAAAGAATAAAACTGGAAAAACTTTTCCACCAGATTGGTACTAAAGATTTTGTATGAAGCTTTTAAATGCGCATAATACTAAGTACTGTTAACAAGAGATGTATGAATAGTTGTACAAGCATTTTCTTAGATGGTGTACGCTCTTTTTTAATGTATTGAGATTTTAACTTGTTTTATATAAGTGAATTCAACTATCGCAAGAAGAATATTTGACTGCGTTTATGCAGCCTGAACAAAAGTTAAAGACATGCGAATTTGCAGCACGTACTTTCAAGATATTGCAGGCTTAACTTAAATATTTAATAATTTTTTTTACATAAAAAAAGTTTACAACTCTTTCCCAAAATAGAATAAAGTCCAATCAAAATATACCAAGATTGTAAGAAAAAATGGCCATAAATCGGGTCCAGGAATGCCACTGTCAATATATAACAAAAATATCAACCTCAGGCAGTTGATAGGAATAATGAAACTTTTACCAAAAATGGGTTCGTATTTTTATTCGGGCAATCGATATGCTTCAGGGCTGGATTAACCTTACAGGCAGAGTAGGCACGTGCCTGGGGCGGCAAGATTTAAAAGGCAGTAAATATTGGCGGATACTTTGAAAAAATTTTGCATTTTATTGATTGAAAAAACTTTTGCAATGTACTTTTCATTTTGCTAGGTGTTTTTCGTTCAGCAACGAGGACCTTTTTTTTTTGCTCATCAAAATACGAATTTTTGAGGAGAGGGGGCGACCCATTTCTTCATCCGGCCCTGTATGCATCCAAGATATTTTGAACTTTTTCATCGAATCGCCTGAAGAATATGCATTGATCGATCAAAATTCCATCGAATGCCATTAACAGTTTGTCGCTTGTGATTTTGCTGGCAGCGACGTCGCTTGCGATCGATCGAAAATCCATCGTATCGAGCGACGCGAAATCGGCTTGCCATAAACGCAGTCTAAAGAGGTAAGAAAGTTCGGGCCATTCAACCTGTCAGACTTTGGAAGGAGTACACATTAAAAAAATCCCTAATTCTATATAACTATAATAAAAGAATGTTTATAGTCGATCTATATGATGTCAGTGTTCAGAACTACTCACCCCACTCAGCATGTGACGTTTCGTAAGCCTTTCAGAAATCTTTCAAGTTATCAGTTGCGTTTCAGTAATTTTTCATTTCCGTTTCAGAAAAATGTCTGCAATGTGTTCACTGCAAAAATGGGTAGATACCATGCTTCAAGCTCAAAATAACTTTTGATTTCATCAATTTTATATCTATGTGCTTTGAATGCATTTTTTGAAATGATTTTTTCTTTAACATACAAATAACATGTTAGTAGAGAATTACAGAACTTTTTTTTTTGGTCTTACTTACACACTGCTGTACTTCCTTACCACAGCTGGAAGGCTCGATGTGGAGCTAATTGGGTAAGAGCTTGAAAAAACCACCAGAAAATTAAGGAGATGAGAAGGAAATAATTAGTAAGTAAAAAAATTTTGGAAATATGGAAGGGGGCATCGAACCAGGGCATCTGGGTTCTAAGGGCAGTATGATTAATTACATTCATAAGCTCACTTTGCACTGAAAATATTTCTGCCGAATTCACCCTTCCATTAAAATGGCTTAAAAAAAGGCTCTCTAAAAATTTCTGTACGATATGGGTTATACAGCACTATTTTTTCTTTTTTAACGCATATAAGCCGTGGTAACAGAAATTGTAAGCAATATGGTGTTGTTATTGTTGGATTTCCCAATATATCTTTATAAGCTCACATAATTATTTTTTATGTTTTCATTTTATGAAGGTATTAAAAAATAAACACAGTAAAAAATCCGCCAGCAACAGAGGAATAATTAATAAAAATATTAAAAATGCACCGCACAACATTAATGAAAATAATAATTATGAAATATTAAAAAAAACATTGCTAAAAATAGCAAAATTGACAACAAAAAAAACAACAACATGTAGTTTCGCATATATGCATAAATATAATGAAGTGTGCTCCAGGGATACTTAAAGTAAAAACTTTTTATATATTTTTTTTTTTATTTTGTATTTTTGCAAGGCTCTACTCATAAATTAATTTTTAATTATAATTTTTTACTGATTCTGAAAAAAAAAAAAATATGCAAGTGAAAAAATACATATAATTAAAAAGCAGCAATTGCTGTATTTTATTTAAATTATGCTTTTTTTGTTTCATTTTTAATATTAACTAACGCATGACATTAAACCCTCTATTCACTGCAGTGTGACGTAATTTTATAAAAAAGTAGTGCAATTTTTGTTTCTAAAGAAGTACTTTATTCGTAAATTCAAAAATTTCACATCATAAAAGCAGCGGCGTATTGAAACTTTGGTGCTAAAAAGTAAAAAGTGGCCCCCACCGAAACAAAAATGTTACGATTAAACTTATATTCCCTACAAATATACAAAAAAAAAAATTTTTAAGTTCGTTCGGGTATTGTGGGTACCTTTCAACTTTGTCGTTAGTCTCTACCAAAGTAATGGTACTAAACTAATTTATTTATATAAAAAATTTTATTGTTTTTACTTTTTTATTGAGAATAAACTAAAAAATATTAAATTTTCAAGCATAAGGAAAAAAAAACTAAGACTGCCTTAAAAACAAAAAAAAAAAAAAAAATTGGTGGGTAGCGAAGACTAGCTACTATACTATATCGAAATTTATTCTAATTTGAAAAATAGTACAAGGTATTTACAAAAGTAAAACAAAACAAATAGGCGCGGGTAATGTGGGCGCCTGCTTCATATTACCCGCATTTAACTAGCGCACATTAAACGACTACGTTACTTGTTGAATAAGTATAATACTGAAATATGTAAAGAAAACATTGAAACAAACTTACTTAAGGCATTTATAGCTAGGGAAAATAAAAAATTTAAAAAATCCATTTTTGAGAAAATTATTTTGTTCTCTTAAATACATTAAAAAATTTAATTTCCACCTCACAATGTATGTTGAGAAACTGCGCATGGATAAAGAGCATAAAAGAAAATGTAGGATAAGCAAATATCATTTACGTTTTGACGAACACAAACATTTCGGATGTTTTCAAACAATTTTCACATTTCCGAGAACTTTGACGTTTTTGTACAATCAGAGTTGCTTCACGATCATTAGTAATTCATATGAAAACAAAAGAGGTTGTCCCCACTGTCCAAATAGCTCACAATACATGATCTTACATTTATTCCAAACATTAATAACACTTCCGCTACAACGTACAAAATATGGAAAAGAGAGAGAGAGAGCGACCCATAATGGGCTCTTTTACTAGCAAAATATTCCACTACTTGGAAGTCTCCTTGAGCTCGCGGCTATAGCTTTCTCTAGCTCTACCTTAATCCGCCGCTGCATAATAGTAGTAGCCCTTTTCAGAAGTTTGACCTTCGACTAAGTATTTTCTGAGTTGCTTTAGCTTTTTCTTTTTCACTCACAAGTAATACAGTGCAATATTGAAAGTGCTATTTATTAATATTGTAATTAGAAATATTTTTAACATCTTTAGTTAACCCTTTCGACACTTCTCCTATCCTTTTGACTTTAAAAATCAGTATTATACGTTTTCTTTCTCTTCAGGCCAATTTAAACAATATTTGAAACTAATTTATAAAAATTTTATTTTTGAAAGTGCTTTAAATGGAATCATCATTTCGTCAACGCATAAGTTTTTATCTTTAGGAATATCATAAGTTCTTTTTGAGAACATATTTAAAAGTGGACGAATCTTAAAAAGTTTGTCATTCGATTTCTCATCTTTGGTAAACTCAGGCCCGTGTGCAAGAATCATCCGTGGGGGGGGGTTTTAACTCGGACATTTCATGTTAGATTATGTTCATAAAAAACGTCAAAAAAAATTTACTTTTAACATAGACATTAGACCGGGTCGATTTTTATGAAGCAAAATAAAGTCGTCTAGACATTAAATACATACATATGTATGTAAATGTGTTTATGTTATGATTCGATATTTAGTTATAATTACGTAAGTGGCTAACTCTGCGAGGTATTTGGAAAAACTTGGAAAAATTCCATCCACATTGATTTCGATATCACGATGTATATTTAGCGAGGCTAAGCTGTTCAGCCGATCTTCGGACATAGTTGATCTGAGGTATGTCTTTAGACGACGTAGCACTGAAAAGGAGCTTTCATTTGTTGCTGTTGTCATTTTTCATTCATTCATTCAGAATAAAAACCTATGTGCGAAAATTCCCAATGGGGAGAGAGGTTTGAACCCCCAACCCCCCCCCCCCCTTGCGCACGGGCCTGGGTAAACTTAAGCTTATTGCGTATTGAATGGAATCTATTTTTTGCCATATTTTGACGAAATGGGGGATTTTCAGTGGCACCGGTCCCATACATCGTTAATCGAGGATATCCGATCGTTCCAATTACGATATCTAAACCTATTAATTTTAGAATGTCTTCCCTTGTGATATTAATTGAGGTCCCACTTTGCAAAAGTGAGGCTTGATTTGTTGCCTGAACAATTATATATATAAAATCATCGGTGAAATGTTTAAAAAAATATGAAACAGGAGCGTTTAAATTTTGTTTTGGATAATTTTCAGAAAAATCTGAGCTTGGAACATTCCATGGCTTCTTAATCAATCGAAAATTATTTTCTGGATACAATATATTATCTTCTACATCTAAATTTTCCCCAAGTAAATCATTATTACTTCCAGAGTTTCTAATAAGGTCCCTAAAACATAGGTTTCTTCTTCTTCATCATCAGATAGATCTGAGTCATCAAATTTATTTAAAATATTTTCAATATCTTTTCCTTTCAGTTTTTTAAACATTGTAAGTAATTACCTTAACCCTCCGTTTGAGTATTAGTCACCCGGGTGACTTTTTCAGTTATTTTTTATTTTTAATGCTCACCCAACATTCGTTATAATAGACACAAATATAAGAAAAAATCAACTAGTTCGTCGGATATAGCGGACTAGGTTGCCGGCAATATCCAACGTACATTTTGTCTATCAAATTTATGCCTATTCATTTTCGGGTCATACACATTACGTACATTTTTTAATTAGTCACCCAGGTGACTAATACTCTAACGACCGATTAAAAATTCTTCAATAAACGAAGGGTTAACTATAAACCAAATTAATGAATAAAAATGCGACCAACCGCTGCAGCTTTTCTCAAGCGAATGAAATTTTTTAGCATCTTTGGATCAAATTCATGCCACATGGCATAGCACGACATAGAAAAAATTGTACAGCGATATTGAACTAGTATGTTAGAGGACTAAATTTTTTTTTACTTACTAAACCAACATTCAGCTTCAAAATGGCATTCATAAAATTATCAAACTAAACTATTTGTTTAATAAAAAAATTAAAGTATGAAGTGGTATTTTTTGTAAAATACGGCAATGAATATTGATGTTCGCTTTATTAAATCATACAGCTTAATGCGTCCACCAATTAATTCAATTTTCTTTTTAACTTGTACACAAATCTTTCAGAAAAAATTAGAAAATCAAAAAAAATTTAGTTTTGAAGTTTTTTGACTTCAAACTGACGTTGAAAAACAACTATGCCATATGGCATAGAATAACCGAAAGGGTTAAATTGCAAAAAATACTCAAAACAAATTTATATCCCAACATATCTGGATTTCGACGAGGTGATGTTTAAACGTAAAAAATAAATTAGGTTCACTCAAGCCCTTTCAGGTTAAGTGTTTGAGATATTAAGCTTTGTATTGCCTTTAACAATAGTCTTAAAGGATTTCTAATAGATTGAGGCTAAGATTCTTTAAAACGAAAATTAGTATGTTGACTGAAAAAGAAAATCTAATTATACCTTGATGGAGATACGTCGCAAATTGTAATGTAAGTCTTAACCTACAATTTGTCCGTCTACTAACAGTTACGGATAACTGCATCATATGCGAAAAGATCAATGACTGCAGATACCCCACAACAAATTCTGCAAAAGTTACTGAAACGAAAGAAAGAAAGTGAGTTCCCAAGACTTTTAAAAGTGGTTTTTCGATAACCTGGGTAATAAAATGAGTATGCGTGAGTAATGTTGTTAACAATTAACATATTTTAGTAGATATTACTAAGCGTTAACTTGGAAGTTAATGTGATATCAAACATGATATGTTTCTGAGTAGTTTCAAATGATTTACTTGGGTCAAATATATGTATATTAAATAATTCAGCCCATATTTGCATTAATAACATTATTCTGAGTATTAAATATATTCAAGTAAAAAACTTTTTAAGTACCATCTACTTGGTGTATAATTTACCTAGTGCTCTTGGCATGTCCTTTTATTCAGAAACGTTGTTTGCCACCACCATTGGCACAAGGGTATGATATAAAAATTCATTTTAAGTAGTTTAATCCAAATTTAAATTTAATTTCTTTCCTTTAGAAAATTTATCCTACGTATTCCCCATACCTCATCGTTTTCCTAATGTTTTTGGTTTTTTGAAATGTTATAAGTATTTATTTGCAAAAAAAAATAATGTTTTTATAAAAGAACATGAAATAACCATGATATTGAACATTTGTTGTCGAATAATTTTTTTGATGTTTCATAATATTATTTTTGTTGCAATATTTTCTCTATTTTTCTGCCTTAAGTCATGCAGTCAATCATTATATTTTTTTTTTTTTTTTTTCAGTTGTACTTAAAGTCATTGCAATAAATTATTACCGCAAATATTCTGATTTTAGTTATGTTTTTCTACCAGTTATTTTCACAACTTTTAGGCAGCATGTCAACAATTTTTTTATGCGGCATCAAAATGTTTTTTGTCATCCCATTTCAGTTTTCATTTAGGTTTTTCGTTTAACTTTGATAAGAGACAAATTATTTTGCTGTCATTTGTAATTAATCCAAAATATTTTTTATTTATATAGTTCCGCTCAATAGAGTGTAACTATTCTGTTAATTAAAATTTCACTCATAAAATTTAATTATCTATTATATAAAATTAATTCTTTGTCTGTCTGTCTGTCTGTCCTTTATGGACGCGGAAACTATTCAGCCGATCGTGATGAAATTTTTACAGTATGTTACTATTAATCAGGCGGATGTCATAGGCTATAAAACTTTTATTTAGGGTGGCCCTCATACAAAAATATTTTTTAAATATCATTTTCTCAAAGACCGCTTAATCGAATCTCATGAAATTTACACTACTTATATGGCTTTTATGTGAAGAGACACAGATTAGATTATAACAATTTTATTTAGGGTGCATACTTAGGGTTGCCCTCATACAAAAATATTTTTAAATATCATTTTCACAAAGACCGGTTAGTCGATTTACACCGAATTTACACCACGTAGCTCTTATGTTAAGAGGCATAGCTAAGGATGCATAACTTTTATTTAAGGTGGCCCTCACACAAAAATGATTTTTAAATATCATTTTCTCGAAGACCGCTAAGTCGATTCTCATGAAATTTACATCACGTGGTTGTTATATTAATTATATTATAATTTGTGAAAATGTACTGAATGAAGAGTTAAGGTGTACTTTTTAGATGTCAAATGTACCTTTTTCGACATTAGCATGAAAAAGTTACTTAAGATTATAAAAATTCAGCAAAATTCTAGTTTTTTGAATAAAAAAAATAACGTTTACTCTAGGCATTTTTCGCGATAAGTTTCTAAAAAAATTTGATATTTAGAAATCGTCAAAGATTTTAAGAAATTAAGCACGAGGCATGCATATTACTTTAGAAAAAGTTAAAAATTTGTTCCGAACGATATTGATACACATAAATCTAGCTTTAAATGTATTTTATATATATATATTACTTAAATATTAGCTCAGGCAGTACGTAGTTCATATATGAAAGGTCCTATTGATTAAAATGAAATAGAGTATCTTTTTTGAAAAAGTTGTCGAAACATAAAATATTTAATATATTTTAAGGAATGTTTTCAAAATTAAATAATGTTATATAGAAGTCATGCAGAAATTCAAAACAAGAAGAGTCTAATTCCATTTCGGTTTTGATATATTTTTTTCCTTAAAAAGTCGTGCCTCAAATATTCAGAAAAACCATGATTTTCGGATTTTTAGGTCGTTCTGGTTCCTAAACTATTTTTTCTTTTATTAGTTATGTGAAATAAATCAAAATTTGACACTTAGAACCCAGACACAAAATTCATGTGGCGTTGTGTAATCGGCTATCAAGTAGTTGCATCTAACCATCAAAACAAATCAGCAAAATCAGAGGCTTCAAGAATAAGTTATTTTTGTTTTGACTTGAAGTGATTCTTATACAAAAAAAACAAAAAAAGTTGTAAGCCCTACAGCAGAAAGCACGTCATCGAATGCCATTCCTGCAAAATTATAAGTTATGTATTATTCTTCATTTACCTTACTGTCATACTGAATCAGGTGTATGGCGTATGACTCATAATATGTTCCGGAACTTTTCTCAATACCAAACACTTGGCATAAAATAACTAGCGACGTTAATGTCTTATGATAGCTGTTATAATCTCCTGAATATATCTTTCTTCTAAATTGCATACTTACCTACAAAATTAAGAAGAAAAATAAAAATTAATATATAATAAGGATCCAGATTTTAATTAAAAGCTAAAGTAATACAAAGGAAAATATTTAATTTTACCATTAAAGTGAGTAAGTTTAATGGGGTAGCCACAGCAAAAAACAACAATACAAATTGTGACAGTTATTAAATGCAACAGTGATTGAGTTCATGCTGATGATGATGATTGCAGAAATTCAGAAAGTCAAACATAAAATGCTCGAAACAAAAATGACAATTATGAGTTGAGAGATGCACATACCCATCGCAAATGAGGATGTCATTCATGGAGGCAGTTGTCATGGTATAGCAATCAACCTCAACATCGTCAGATTTTATTTTATGGGCAATTTTTGGTAGGTCTCAGTGGAGTATTTAAAATAAAATGCACTACATATAGTACATATCTACATACATATATAAAATATACATAAAAATATATATGTAAATGCAATTTGTTTTTTTTTTGGTTAGCCTTTTGCATCATTTTTCAAAAATGCAACCATCCTTATCATGTGAGTACAACCCTGAGTAGTAGAATGGCAAAGGACTAGGGTTACAGAAAAAAGTTATTCGAGTTTTATTATTAAAAATATCATAAGATCCGATACTTTGTGATGCTGAAAAATTGGCAGCATTCTTAAAATCGATTTTTTGGTAACTCATAAGAATTATGTGATTAAATTCTTATGTTTTTTTTGTGTCTAATTTAATCTTTAATTCCGTAAAGTGGCCAATGATGTCGTTGACAGGAACAAAGACTGTCAGCCATTACGAAACTGACTGAATGCCTAATCGATTATAGCATAAATGTCCTTATTGATATCGTCATCAGGTGTTATGACGCTGCCGAAGAAAGTAAAGTCATTGATTTATTGTATGCTTGATTCAAGAAACTATTGCTCTGAAGATGAACTAATGACAGTGTGTATTTCTTGCATATCTTAGTACTTGGTGTCAAGGTCATCGAGATAAGCGAATTCTCCCAGGTGATCCCTGAAAGATTTGTAGAATTCAGAGCTCTACGGAGAATATCGTTAATTAATATCAGAAATAAGATTGTTGACAACCGACAACCTTTGTGTACATCTGACACTGGTCTAAAGGGATAAGAAAGTTTTCCGATATTCCACATTTGGAACCTTGATACTGAGCCTTGATGAGGCTTATTATATTTGGTGCAGTAACTCATCTGTTCAATGCATCTCAGATGCAGCTTGGTCGTTGCAATCAAATGCGGATGTTAAATGTAACGACGCATGCCACTCATTTGTCTGCTCCAAGATAATGCGGATGGTATTATTTTGATCATTACACGATCTGTTCGGGCGAAAATTGCCTAGTTGTCTTCAGATAAGTGTTTCTATTTTTCCGCTCTGGAGAAGAGGATTTTTGAACATATTGAAAGCATCATGATGCCTCTTTAGTTCTTGTAAAGTGATAAGTTTCATTTTGTTTGGATTTGTACTAAAATTTCTATGAGCCAGTCTTCAGGTACATGTTCTTCCCAAATTTCGATAAGAATAGGATCCGTAAGTTCAGAGGTGAACCCCGGCGAAGCTTTCAACATTTCGGCAACTATACAATCTGTGCCCTCTACTTTGTTATTCTTATTGCCTTTGTTACCTTCATCAATGATGGCACAAAACCAGATGCTGTGATTTTCACTCAGAGCGAGGAATATGGCGAGTACTTCCGGGTAGAGGTCTCCAAAAAATTATACTTTCCAACGAATAAGCTGATTTTTTGTGAAAGGTGTCCCAGAATGCACGCGAGGAGAAAGAGTGTCCCAAAATTTACAAAAGATTTGAATTTCGCAATAGCAGAGAAAATATTTTCTATACACTCGGCATGTAACGTTTCAGAAAGTTTCAAATATAGTACGTGATGAACCAGAAATATTTCATTTGAAATATGGCAAACGAAACTTACAGAAATCTTTTCTTCTTGTTTCAAACAAATTGTATGTTTCACAGTCTCTGCAGTGTTGCTGAAGGGTTCCAGACTTAACGTTTTCTGAACCTTTTAAAAGAAACCTTTCTGACACGTTATTAATTAAATCTGTCACATCTTATTATTCTGAAGTGTTTCTGAAAGGTTTTAGATTTAGTGTTCACTGAATTTTTTTAATGATATCTAAATAATGTCTTATGATTCGATATCACTTTTTTGTTGTATGTATTGTGTATAAGCGACAGGTACATTTCCAATAAAGAACTCTGTGAATGTTGTTAAGCTAGTTCACTTTTCTGTAATCATTGGCAATTATAAACTATGAAACTTCATAAGAAATAGCTGCATATTTTAAGCATCAACGCTAGTGATAACGCGGGTAAGATTAAACAATATTTTCAGAGTCTGATGACATAATAAAATGACGCATGTGACGCAGATAAAAAAAAAAAAAACAAATTTCAGAATCCGAAGTATAAACACTTTTGATTTTTACCGCTTAATCTTACAAGATTTATGTAACGTTTCAAAAACGTTTTAAATTAAATTAAAATGTGAATATTGACACATTGCAGAAAGCTTTCTGAAATGAAAATGATAGATTTCTGAATGGTTTACGAAACGTTCCATGCCGAGTGGGTACAAACGCACTAATGCAACTTAGTTCAAATATCTATTTAGAGAGTTTAATTTTCTTTAAGATCCTGAATAATTTTTCTTTGCTTCTGATACGAAGAACCGTTTCCACACATTAAACTGATTTTGAAAGCTATTCTGATAATATTTCGTTTGGAGCAATTTTTTCTAGACTTAAAGAACAATAGATTATCTTAATAATGGCAGAAGCATTAGCCTTATTTCTGAAAAGCCAGCACCGATTTCCTTATTTTAAGCAGTACACAATTTGACAAAAATCCCTTGAAGAACCGAAGCCCTTATAACAATTTACAATCATCAGAAAACGAAAGAAATTATTGCTCAAAATAAATGGAATAATCAATAACACAATCAAAATTTGTTTAAAATAAATATCAGATTTTAGGTGATAATTTGGTGTAGCATTTGTAGCTTATTTTCTTAAGTGATTTTTTGTTATAAATTTGTGGCTTAGAAAAACGTGTCAAAAAACCAAAACTATTTCATTAAACACGTAAAATTTTGCGCCACCTTTTTTTATAAGACATTTTTCTAGCTTACAATCTTAGGGTATGTTTCTTAATTCTGAGCTTTATTTCTTCACTTCTACCAGTCCCTGTAACGTGCATACTTAGTGCACTATGTCAATGTTTTACAGCACGGCGAGGTTTCGCTAAGAATCAAATTATGATACTACATCACTATTTAGTAGCGTTGCAATGATACAGTTAATGTATTTATTTATATACCAAAAGAAAAAACGTTAAGTAATGCAGATAAAGAACCAAAAAAAAAAAAAAAAACACTGGAATCAGGCGGGTGCCAGACGTTATCTGCTGTGCTTAATAACTTATTTGGTTGCACACGCTCCACGATGTCATTGGGTTTGAGGAGGGGATAAAGTCAAAAAAGGATGTTGGCTCTGATGCATCGCTGACAACTGCAATGCAAATACAAGCCAACATTTAAATGACATTTTTGTTATATTTCGCTTGCGTTTTTTTGCCCGCTTCTAGTGGATTTTGTGACATTGTGGTCGATTTTTTTTTTTCGAAGTAGGCAGTAAAAAAATATTATTTATTATAAATGCAGGTTTTTTGTTTAATTTTTCATACAGTCATTTGTTGTTGCTTTATTTTGCATACCCCTATTTTTGACTGCATATTGTTGTTGTTTTTTGTTTTTTTTTTTTTGGTTATAATTTGTGTTGTTTACTTTTATTTTTTTAATTTTTAACCATTATTTTTGCCATACATTTTGTCCATATCTGCCTCTAGGGTAAAGAATGTTGCATAAAATATTAATATGTCAGTTTGTTAAATAAACTTTGTTGTTATTTTTGTATGAATGCTATTTTTTAACTGCATGATAACATATAAAAAATTGCAATGCGTTCTGTTTTTTAAAATAATTTTTTTTAAAGCATTTTTTTTAAATATTTGTATTGTGAACATTGTGGGAAATAACTAATGTGCTATTAATGAAAGCAGAGTTACTTTTTTAAAATGTAAGAATAATGAAGCGAAACACTTTAATACATCACTTTAACACAAAAATCACTATTGTGAAAGTATAACATTAAATTACAAGAAGAGCCTGAAAATATACAATGCGAAATATTCGAAAATGCAATGCAATAAGATAACCATTGCAAGCAAAATTTCAATTGATAATATCGCATACTTTTAGGGTGCTCAAAATAAAATAGTTTTTTTCTTAAGGATTGCGCTGTTGAAAGAGTTTTTATTTTTACCAACAGCCTTATCAGACCTTTCTTGTGCCCACAAACTGCACAGTTATAACAACAATTTTCCACCTGTCTTTTTGACTACTAACAAGTTACTTTCCTACCATAAGTATATCCTCTCAAAAGTAGAAAAAAGGAAGTTTTTAACCCCGAGCAAATCATGTTGTTTGGCACTGCAGTCAGTTTGTCTGCAGTACAATTGCAGAAAACTTTCTTGTTTTTTAATGACGAAATAAGAAAAGGGGGGCAGGTACTCAGGTTTGGTAAAAAATGGCCTCTGGTGTACACTTGGTTGTTTAAAAATAAAGATTGTGCTTTATTTTGGATGCAGCATAAAAGTACAAATAAAAATGTTTGATGCTTATGTTTTTAAAGTTTTCACTTTTTGGTAGGTCATCTTTTTTAATATATTGACATGTTTGTAAATTGAAAAACTGATGGATAAGTGAGGAAAATGCAGACAGATCATGATACCCACGATTGTCGTTGAATGTAGAGAGAAAGACAAGACATAATAACCAGGGCCATATTACCGCATACGCCACCGACGCCATTGCGTATGGGCGAAAGACCACGGGGCTGCAAAATTTTGAAAAAAGTTTTTTTTTTTTTAAATCCAAAAATTAACACCAAGTATGAAATGGTAGATAGAAATGAAAGTCTATATGAATATTTTCTTTAGAATTTTTATTTAACGTAGGGGAGGGTGGGGCTAAACCGGACGCGGGGCTAAACCGGACAGTCGCGATTAATCAAAAACTACTTTGAATATCGGAACGACCATATCCGCGATGAACGCACCCTGTCGTAAGCTACTAACTTCCCAAGTGTCGATGATATTTCATCATTCAGTTTAGCGTCAGTCGTCGAAGAGTGCAGACACATGTATTTTTTCGCTTAAAGTAAAATTTTTTTTTTTCAAAATTTATGGATTGTGAAATTAATATAAAAGTGCGCAGAATATTCGGTGAGTGTTTTTAGGTAATTAAGATGTGCTGAATCGAATGGTGTTAGTGGTTCTTATGATAAAATATTTTTCATCAACGTTTTTCGATCGAGCTAAAAAAATGACACGATAGGGCTAAGCCGGACACTTTTTGGTGGGGCTAAACCGGACATCTTATTTGTCATTTTAAACTCGTGTTTGTTATTCATAAACACTTCTGAAGCACATTGAATGTTTCTACGACATAATTAAGGCACAATAAACATTGATATTAATTATTTTAAGTTATTCACAGCAAAAAACGTAAAATGCCTGCAGTCGATAAGGAAAAGATGAAATTAGCTGTTATTTCGGTGATTCGTGATAAAACGTCGATTCGATAATTGCATGGTGTCAAGCGAGCAACATTGGCAGATTGGATCAAGAAAACCAGATGAAGTTTTTGAATGAATTTCAATATTTTCCGATTTTCCGTTAAGTTTTCGTTGAAAAAAAAATATTTTCATTTTTCTGTCCAAAATTTTTTTCATCATCATTTTGCGTTTAGCACTTAAAATCAAATTTTTTCAATCAAATACAATCTTTTCTTGTACGAAACACATCGAAATACATCAATAAAGATTCAGAATAACATTTAAACATAATGTGCCTTCATGTTTGTTATTCATTTTGGTTTTGGCGCTACTGTCCGGATTAGCCCCACCCCCTGTCCGGTTAAGCCCCACCACTTTTGGCTTTTTCGAGGTTGGTATAGTCTGAATGAGCTCACGCCAAACTGAATACATATTAAACCATCAAACGATATGCGATTTGAAGCTAAAGTATATAGCTTTCGAATGATATATAACACCCCAGGTTTCGAATAATTTTTTTACATTATTTTTGCAAAAAGACAAAAAGTGTCCGGTTTAGCCCCACCTTCCCCTATACTGCCGTACTAAGCGAAAAATACGTATCTCAAAAAAAAAAAAAAAAAAAATATCCGAGATTCTTATGGCATCAGATAGCTTAAGAAATTACGCGTCTAATGAAATACTCCAAATGTCGGCATCTTAGTTCAATCATATAAAAAATCTACTAAGAAAATTTCCTCTATCTCAATTTTACAGGTATTTCAACAAATTGACAGAAACAAAACATCAATTATCTAGAAATGAATTTTTTTGAGATACGTCTTTTTAGCTTAGTACGGCAACAGAAATATATTTACAAAGCTACTTTTTTTGTTGTCAGGCGTTTGTACTACTAAAAATTAACTTATAATTTTTTTTTTAATTTTGGGGGCGGCAAAATTTTATTGGAGTACGGGCGGCATATAGCCTTAATCCGCCCCTGATAAGAAGTTTAAGAATGATGGACAATAACATTGGTTTACAGCCGAAAAATACCGCAAACGGCATACTTATATGTACATTGGAGTGACAAAAAAATCGAGTTTTTGATTTCTATGTTGTTTATATGAAAAGTAGTTAGTGCTATGTAAAAAATGAAGCACTGAAAATTTCATTAAAAAGTATTGATATTTAGAGGTCGCTAGTGTCCGATTTATGAAATAAATTAATTCTTTTTATTTCCGAGTGATTATAACTCTTCCCAAAAGGGAATTCCGCATGAGATACGGGCTATTGGCATTAATTCTTATATTTTCGGGTCTGCTGAACACGATGTACGGGCTATCGGCATAAAGCAAAACAACTATCACCATCGTGTTCAGCAGACCCGAAAATATAACACTAGCGACCTCTAAATATCAATACTTTTTAATGAAATTTTCAGGGCTTAATTTTTTACATAAAACTAACTACTTTTCATATAAGACACATTATTTTTCAAATCAAACAAAAAGTCAACTCAATGTCATCGATTTGCTTGAAATTTACAGATATTTTTCTGCGTTTAATTCTAGGGGACTAATATTTTTTTATTTCGCTGAAAGGACTCAATTTTCGGCATTGGTAACATTTATCTGAGTTATTCAATCTATTTGACATCTTCAACATTTATGACTCTTTCAACGATTTTCAAATCCGAATTTTGAGTGACTTGGCTCATTTAAAGATATGGCGAAAATCTGTTACTTTGAGATGAATTAAAAATTGTTTTTTTTGATTTCACTTGAGGCTGCTTTTCAACAGAATTTAACGCAGTACTTATTTGACGTTTTCCTATTACCAAAAGCATACCCATTACCCGACCATACCAAAATACCCGAAGTTACTCTATTAAGTTTTCCTAAACTTTATGAGACGAACCGATATTTTGGCATTTTTGTCATTATATTATTTATTTATTTACTTACAAGAAATAATACAACAAATAATGATATTAGTTACTAAAAGAAATATTATTCGATAGAATTTAACTAATTGTGACGGCTTTGACATGTTTCGATTTTTCGAGTTGTATAGACTTTTTCGGTGAAGATTTATATTGAAACCGATATTATTGGATACCATCGAATTTTTGCCGTAAACTATTAACTTTTTCTTTGCTTTTGGATACAATTCGAAATAAATGAACTTTAGGCGCTTATGAATTTTCATTGACTTTTTCAATAATTTCCATAGCTTAAGACGATTTTCCAACTTGTAGGCAGTGGCGTGCCGTGCACAATGGGCGCCCGGGGCAAGAAGATAATTTCCGCCCTCCAGCACATATTTTTTTTATTTTTTTTAAAGGAAATTCTGACTAAAAAAAAAATCTCCTCATTTTTGGTGCTCGAAAACCCTAGCAAAATTGGATATATTTTACACTCAATTCTCGAAACTATCACATTTAAAAAAAGGTTCACAAACACTTCCCACCCCCCAAGATACGCTTGTAGAAACTTCCTCGATATTAATCGATAATTTTCGGATTTTTGCGAATTTTCGATGTTTTTCTACATTATAGAACTTTTTTTTAGCTTTTCAAATATTTGAATCGTTTTATTCGATGCTCTTGAGACTTGTCGAATTATCCAACTTTTATGAATTTCTTGACCATAAACTTTATTTATTTTATTCTAATACTTTTCGATATGCAGTTGAACTTCGATTAACAGAGCTCATTCTGTATATTCGAAAATCCAATTGAAGGAATTACATTTTTTATTTTTCTTTCTTAATTTTCGAAGTAGTAAATACATATGTGCAAATATCTTCTTTTATTGTTTACGAAGCAAATAAATGAAGAAACAGTGACAATTGATAAGTTACTATCGACATGCGAAAAGGCGATCAACTGAATAAAACGTTTTTCATCACGCATAATAGAATTAATCACGGTTAATAGAAGCAAAACGGAAAACTTCGAAATTTTTTAGTTTTCCGGTTAATAAAAGTCCCCGGTAAATAGAATCATTTTCAATCGAAGTTCTACTGTAATATATATGATATACATACATATGTACATAATACATAACATAACGCATCGGTTGCTATACATTTGTTTTTATTAGCCTTAAAAATAGCTCCTACTCCATTTTTAATCGGAACAAGTCATCAAATAAGCCAAACAATCTTAAACAAAAAAAGAATTAAGTAAACGTTTTTACTCACACATTGTCATGGAACAAAAAAAAAAAAAAAACAACAACAAGAACATTAGCAGTACCACCCGCAGCCACTGACGCAACAACAGCAACAAATATCTACTACCATATGCAACAGCAACAAAACCAAATTCCATGCTACATCACCTTCAATACGCTTCAAGTTGCTCCCGCGTACAAAACATCACCAACAATAAATTGGTAACGGCGCAAAAAACAGGAACAGCAACAATATAACAAAAACAAAACGAAAATACAAAAAGAAAAATCAAAAAAAATAAATAAAAACATGAAATTTTATTCATAATCAGCACTTGTGACACCTCAGGCTATACGTAGGTCCACGGGCCATAAACTGGGTTTTGCTGTATTATTTTCAGACTTGAAATCCATCATTGCTGCAGAGCCGCCAGCAATATTTTGGATGAAATATTATAATTACGAGCAGCAGCGGTAGTGTGTAGTGAGAGAGAGAGAGAACGCAGAGAAGAATCGCACACTTGGTAGTCAGAGTTGGGCGAGCGGCGACGTTGAATGTTGCCGCAGGCTAGGATATACAGAGTAAGGCAGCACTGTGCACAGTAACAGCTACGAAAAACAATTTGTTAGATTCTTTGCAATGAGGAAATATCATCGTCGTCGTCGTCGTCATTGTGCTTAGAAGTTGGAGCAGCAACAAAGAGATAAAATAGCCAAACCAGCTAACCAACTGACAACATGTTGCAGAGCTGCGTGCTCTTGTGTTGTGTTTATGTTGCAACGGCAACAGCTGCTACTGCTGTTGTTAGAGTCGCACTGCTTTTGTTACTTGCTGCTGGCAATTTAGATGGTGATAATTTAGATGTTGTAGCAGTGATAAGCACGAGCAGCAAACAACATAAAAAATAAATAAAGAACAACAACAACAAAAAAACGCTACCACGATTAGACGCTATTAGTTGATGGCTTGTTGACTCTCGGCAACAAAATGAGTATTTGTTAAAATTTTGAGAGCATTAAGAGATTATTTCGTTACGGTTGCCACTTCAGTGCAATTGTATCAAAACTGGTAGATTTTTATTTAATTTTTTACCATTTTATTCATTATATTACTTTGTAAGTAAATATGAAATTATTATAAAAATTTTAACCTTTAAGGCTTTCTCATTGGCATAAAATAGAGTTGGTTTTTTATTTATCTCGTTTTTGAGATAAAATGGCTCTTTTGCTTGGTTAATAAGACGCCAAACAAAAAAAAGCCAAGTTTTTACAAAAATCAGTTTCGCAATCCACAAAAAATGGTGCTATGTTGAATAAATATATTTCTGAGAACTTTTTCAACTTGTGCAAAAAAATGCAGCTGTTTAAACACTAAATAGCATCAGTGATGGCGTTTCATTTGTACCTTTTTCATTTCATTTGGGTCATAATAAATCGTCGTCAGTACATGCGACAAGTTTTTAGTACATTTGATCCATTTTCAGTACATTTTCGGTACATTTTCAGTACATTTTTGGTACATTTTCAGTACATTTGGATTATTTCAAAAAATTAATTGTTTACCTTTTTTTTAGGAATAAAGTTAAAATTTTGGTTTGAATTTTTGGAGTTTAAGTTCATTTTTTAATGTTCATGAAAAGTACATTCGGCATCTGAAAAGTACACTTGAAGTCTCGATTCAGAATACCAACTTCACAATGATCTTGACTATTTCAACATTTCGAAAAACATATCACCCATATTTCTCGTTAAAAGAAAGTCGGTCCTGCACGACGTTATTGGTTTTCATGATATTTGTATTTTAGTGTGCTTGGATCAAGAAACAACAATTTGTGCTACTTGGTTTTAGGTCGGCAAGAGGATATCCCTAATTTCAAAAATCTATAGCTGTAAAATTTTTAACCGATTGCTAGGCTTATAGACTTGTTCTAAACTATTTTTTAAGCGCTATTTGAAAATCGAATCACTCCTAATACCCATTGTGTAAAAAAAACTCGTAATAAATATTAGCTTTAATATGGCATCAAATGTAAATGTACTTTTTGATTTCTTGTGCGACATTGGACCAATTTGGTTTCATTCAAAATTAAGAATAACTTTTTCCTAAAGTATAAATTTAGATGGAAAAATATTGCCCTAATGAATGATTCGCATTGTGTCATAACTTTGAAATTAAAGATATATTTCTAAGATTTTATGGAACGCTTGTGCAATATTTTTTGATACCAAAAAATATTTTTTTTGTCCAAATTCTTAAAAATAATTTTTAAATCTTATTCGATGAACTTGACGTTCAAATTTTTAACGACAATAAATAATTTTTATTCTATTTCTTTTTCTTGGATCATTGATCATATAAAATGTTACCCCAAACTGAAATAGCTTTAAAGTTTTTGAGATAATTTATTTTTCATTCAAGTTAAGATTAAAATTTTTGTTGAACTTTTTGAAAAAGCATATCTCAAAAAATTGATTTCATGCAGATATAATGCTAAAAATTGATGTTCATTTCACAAAAATTTTTTTTAAACGATTTCTGCTTTTTTTTCACTTTTTTTCTATAACTTAAAATCTTTTTTCATATTTTGTCATATATTTTTGCCATAACATTATTAAATAAAAGGATCAAACTTTCCTACAAAATAACGCTCTCTTTCATTTGGGCATTTTGAAAGAGAACATACTACCCTTCCAACAAGTAGATTTCAACAAAACTTGCGCTCTGTTTTGACAAACGAACCTAACGAGGCTTAGTCTGTTGCAGACCTTCATGGAGTGAAGTTGTGAAGTGCGCGGATAAGTTTTATTTGTTACTGTGTTTGTTATATTCTCTTCACGTGAGTAAAAGGTAAATTTAAAAATGGAAATACTAAATTTGGTGCAAAATTTTAAAGAATTTAAGGCAGTGGTGCCAATTATATATATTGTTGTGTTAATAATTTGGCAAAATATTTTTTCTAAGCCAATTATATAACCTAAAATTTCACACAGTAAAAAAAATCTTTGAATCTTGGGAAATAAATGCTAATATTGTATTAATTGAATCAACTAGTGTTATTCACTTTTTTGCTAAGTTTCCCAATCAATTCTAACAACAAACACCGTGTTACTAGCAACTTGTTGCTGATGCAAATAAAACATTAAACGCATACAAATGTAGAATCTTATGAAGTGATTCCACGAGTAACTGATTTCATGTACACGAGAAAAAAGTGCAAACTAAAATTTATGAAAAATGTGTATGTGAAACAATTCCAGGGTTGCGTTTAAATTAAATTAAATTCTTCTTTGAGTCAGTGTGTTTTTAGGACCAAGCTTTAAAAAACCCAAATGACGATGGTTTAGTTTTTCTTTTTTATAGAGACAATAATAAAAAATCCAAACAACGAGGGAGTGCATTTCCCCATTTTGTCAAATGTTCTTATACTAAAACTCTATAAAAAAATGTCCCTAAAATTTTAATCGATATTTCGCCATTGCCAAAAATCAAATTGGGTAGGTGTCAATGAAGGGGGACAATTTGAAATAATGATTTTAAATGTCTATATGTTCACTGCAGAAAAGTTAAAACCAATTTCGTTTTTAATCAGATGACTGATAAATGAATTCTTTGTTAATTTTTGTATGACAAACTTTTTGAAGAGATTTAATCAAAATGGAAAAAATTTAAATTAACTGGAAACGTAGTTGAATAAAGTAAAAGCCAGTAAAACCTTTCAAATGAAAAAAAAAAAATCAAAAGTTATTCCCTTTTACAGACACATTGTATAATTTTTGCGTAAATTATTTTTCAAGGATAATTTGATCTGCGTATGACAAACAGCAAAAGCTTTTATTTACTAACTTTATTGGGGAACTACGCGGTTAAAATTTCTAAGGAGTTCGAAATTTAAGGAAAAACTTACAGATTTAATTTCTTTAAAATTATATATTGCATGGTATGTTTGCTTCAAATAGCGGTCCATGTGATATAATCATTTCATCCCGTTTGATTCTAATTTTAAATTATTCTATTCCGGTAGTCCGGTAAAATATCTAAGCGTCAGCTGCTTTAGTAGTGGTGGGGCTGGTTGCGAGAGGCCGAAAAAAAGTTCACTCAATAACTAAGAAAATAAAATCAAACCGATTTCCGGTCCGAAAAAATCTTTACATTACAATATTTGACACACTTTTCACCGTCTTAAAATTTTTTAAATTTTGAACAAAATTTGCTATTTTGAACGACAAATGCGGCTTTCAGATACGAACAAGTAATAATTCACTTTAAAATTTTCGATAAAAACCGTAAATTTTCGATAATGTCAATAATTATTAGTAATTTTAAGACTATGATGGGTACGATTTTTTGAAGATTTTTCGGTCATGAGACCGATTTGTTTTCATCTCTCTACAAAATTGTTCTTAATATATTTTCCTACTTGTGGCTTACTTTCCTTTTTTTTGCCAGCCTCGCAAAACCACGATTGTGTTGAATGAAGAATATTTTGATTGCATGCCATATTTAGGCTATCAATTACAAAAAAAAAAAAAAAATTAAGCGGGATGAAATGACCATGAAAAATGCAACGCATACCTACTTCCGGATAATAGTATTTTCTTCTTTAAAAATACGGCAAGCATTATTTTTTATAGGACATTGGCATTACTACATGCTTCAAAAAGTCCCATGAAAAATGATAAAAAAACACAAACTTTTTGATAAAAATCGACTTTATTCCCTACGAGGGAACTTCATCCAACGATCCTCC
This sequence comes from Tricholauxania praeusta, assembly GCA_949775025.1. NCBI lineage: Eukaryota > Metazoa > Arthropoda > Insecta > Diptera > Lauxaniidae > Tricholauxania > Tricholauxania praeusta. The sequence continues at coordinate 33,292,226 of OX459031.1, read as the reverse complement.
AACATCTCGATGCGCTTTTTATACTAGTCGACGTTGAGGTTCTCGAAATAGGCATCAGTTTCGACCTTGACCTGCCCAATTGAGTAAAATCTCTTTCCCTCGAGCCATTTTTTCAAGTTTGGAAACAGATATTAGTCGCTGGGGGCCAAGCCTGGAGAATATGGTGGGTAGGGCAGCAATTCATTCAATTTTACCATTACTTTGAGCGATGAATGAGCCGGTGCATTGTCGTGGGGAAACAGCATTTTTTTTTGTCATATACGGCCGTTTTGTCTTCATTTCATTGTTCAAACGGTCCAATAACGCTACGTTATAGTCGCCCGTGATGATACTCTTTAAGCAGGTCTTCTCACATCACTTGCATCATGAGGAATTCTAAAACCATTCACAAAAGTACTTGCAGAAAAGGTCAAGTGATCAAGACATTGCAATATAATGACGTTGTCGTAGCAGGCCTTCTCCGAGGCAGGCCTTGCTCAAACGCCTGCTGGGTGAGAGTTGATTTTTTAATTTTAATTTGATCTTAAAATAATATTAGTTTTCTCTAAAACTAATCAGGGAGAAGAAATAACCGAAGCAATGCTAAACACTTCTAGCTCCATCAATCCTAACACAACACAATAAGCAAAAGGTCAACAGAAAAACACAAACCACAAACCATACTACCTTCATTTTTACACAATTTACGAGTAACTCCTTTGTTGCCATTCCAAGCCATTCACCAATTTTCATCATTTTTTTGGGAGTATCTTTTCTAGTCTTCTTTTTTTACTCTTTGTTGTCAATTGTGTGCGAAAATCCCGACAAGTGTGAACATTTTGTTTTTCATATTTTTTTTTATGCTGTTGCATATTTATCCCTTTTTTTTTTGTGGGATGAGGCCTAAATTGTTATTTTGTGGAGGTTGACAACACTGTTACAGCGTATCTTAACTTTTATGAGTTTGCAGAATTTTTGTTTTTTCTTTTTGAAAAGTGAAAACTATCTATTATTTTTGTGGGAATTTCGTTTTTGCACGGAAATTGAGTGGAAATTGTTTGTGTTTGTGCTCGAATTTATTTAGTTGTATTCGTAGAGGTAACACACACATGCATATATAACGATCTTAGATTAGTTATTTAAATATAGGTTTCTTTCCTGTAAACTTTTGGATCAAATTTTAATTGACTTATGATGTTCATTGCAATATGTAACAAGAGAATTGATGGTATAATCTTAAAATATAAATATATTTCAATTCATTTCAATTCATTGGAATTTACTTATTTTCTTATAATATTTAAATATTTTAATGTTATAGTATTTTTATGTATAAGTTAAAATTGCTCCAACTTTCTCCAACCAACCTCCTACAACACAAATTAGTAATCAATTAGTCAACCTTTAGTATTGCATGTTTGATATTTTGCCGCAAATATTTGCTTTCTCTAAGCCTCTTTAGTAATTTCAAACTCGCGATTGAGAAAGCAAAGGGCTTAAATGCTAAATATCATCACTTGCCATGTTAAATTTACAACAATCAAATTTTATATGACCATATTATTCGGTCTAGAGTACATATCTGCACGCATTAGGATATGCTTTTCTTAACTGATTTTAATTTTTAACTCAAAATTAAAAATGCAAATCGAAAACTTCAAATTTTGCTTTACGTAAATTTAAAAGTCTTATAGAAATTTGAACAGCAGATGTAGAGGCAGCAGCAGCAGCAGCAGCATTGAAATACATAAAGACGAAGATGAAGCAGAGCAAGAAAAAGACCTTAAGGCCAATTGGTGTTACCAAAGTTATGCGTGTAACCTCAGGGTTTTTGTTTTTTTTTTTTAGCAAAGCAAGCAAACGATTGCAGCTAAAATGAAAGAACGTGGTAAATGAATTTACAAAAACAAAAAAAAAAAGTTATAAAAAAATTAAAAAATGTAAAGTGAAAATTTTACTGCGGACAATTTCATGTGCAGCGGAAACCGGAGTATAATGGTTCGCAGGAACATAATGGACAACTCTTTGTTTTTTTCGATGACAACCGTATTTTAAACGTTCGAATGTATTTATTATAATCTCTACTTTATTTGTCTGCAGGAAAATAAAAAAGAGAAAAAACGAGTATAATTTCTTTATTTTCAAAACTAACTTTTAATAAACATTTTGCTTGAAATAAAGTTTTGAGTTAAATAGCTTAGAAGGCTAATAACTGTTGTAGCTAAACACTATTCAATTGGACTCAAGTTTAAGACTTGCAATACATATATTGCCGTCAACCCAATGTGTTTATGTGAAGACAGAAGTTACTTCTAGAGTATAGGGAAAAAATTTTACTGTCTATAACATCTAAATGAGCTGTTTTGAAAAGAGTGGTTATATCCAAGGAATGATAAGAAATTCTGAATAAGTGACAGATAGATTTTTACTCCACAGAATACAGAATAATGAATATGCTGATTGTAAATATAGTGTAGAAGATAATAATAACGAATACATCAATGAATGAAAGTTAACACCGCTCTGATAGTGAGACAAGATTACAGTGCTCATCTGCTCTTTATTTTGGGGACAGGTCTATATTTCAGCACCTGTCGCTAAAACTTTTTTAACCCTTTAAAGACAGCTTTTTAGCCTGCGAGCCGAAAAATTCAAAATCGTGTTTGACACTGTTTTTTGCACCTAAATAAATATTTTTTAAAATTTTATATCAATATGTCCTTCCTAGGATGTCCTGCGAGAAGTTGCTTATAAAAAATAATTGTCCATAGTGGTATAAAAAAGAACACAAAATTAAGTAAATTCGTATTTTATTTATTTCATAAAATTGATACAAGAAATTTATTGTTCATATGTGGTATGACAAAAAACTATTTTTTTTTTTGGATTGGAGCACAAGTGAACATCACACTTGATGCATTTGCAAAGTGGAGTCCCTGTTTCACGAAGACGGCAGCAACCTTTCTGACCACATATGAGCCAATGCCCTTTCTCATTCCATCTCAATGCTTTTGATGGATCGCATACGTACTTCCGTTTCAATGAGCTACAAGCACAAGATGATGGTGCTTGAATGGGTGAAGAATGGGATTGCTTAATTTGCAGGCTTTCTGCAGCAGAACGACCTCTTGACCGTTTTACATTGGTGGAGTTTAGTAGTAACTCCGCTATTTCCATTTAAATGAACATAAGACTCATGGGCTTACCAAGGGCTTTGGACGATTTGAAATCTTTGCGATATAGAAGCCAAGTGCTTACCAGAGCTGCTCCAATGCACCAGAAGACAATGCGCATGTAATACTTATTTGACTTGTGGTTAATTTTATAGAGCTCCATAAGCATATCACATAAATCAACCCCACCCATATGCCGATTATAGTCTTCTTTTATAGCTGGTCGTGGAATATTTATAAACTTTTTTCCTGTACCACTCCAACGCTTGCTGGTGTTATGGGCTTGTGAGACACATGGGTTGACAAAAGTGTCACAGCTTTATTATGATACCAGAAAATTGAAGTAATTTTGTTTATAGCTTCGCATTTCTAAACATACGAGCCCCTGCCTTTTTTTTAATTCTACTTCTACAATGAGATCACATTTCATCATTCTATTTCGACAGACGGTTCCAGAAGACAATATACTCATTTATTTTTGACCTCGTCAGCGAAAAAGATTTCAAAATATTCAATAGGTGTATTTATCTGACACCCATTACCGGTTACTGCAATCCCTTTTCTCCACTTCAATTTAGATGCGTACACTTTTTCAAATCAAACCCTATCACCAAAGTCTTTATCATCATCACCGTTTGCGATATCATCACTAATTGGGTCTTGGTTATTTTCCATCAAGCTTCCAATAAATCCGTTTCTATCACATCTCCAATTGCTGAAATTTCTTCAAGCACTTCTTCCAAAAAAATTCTGTTTGCTTTCATGATCATTATCTTCATCTTCGTCAGTTGAAAGACTCCAATCAAAGTTCGCAATAGCTTCAATTTCAATATAAGTCAACCGTTTTTCATGTGAAAGTTTTCCTGCAAATCAGTTTTGTAGTCGTATTATTTATGTACACCATGGACCAATGTTGCTTACAAGCAACTTTGAACTTTAGAAAATTCTATTTCCTCAAAGTCAAAACTGTGGCTCTAAACTAATACATAAATTAATTAACTTACCTTTATACCAATACATTTTATTTATTTTATATTATATGGTTTTGTTTATATAATGAAAAAATTAACTATTCTGCAACTACTTTTTCAATGTTTTTTATACTCTCGTGATTTTGCACTGCTTAACATAAGAAACAAAAATACAGTCGTTGCTTATAAGCAACAATTGTCTTCAAAGGGTTAATCAATACGGAAGTACAAAGGTCTTGTATTTTTTTTTCAGTTCAGTCTTTGCATGTACATTGACAAGTCTACAAAAGACTTAATGTTACTTTTGCATTGCAATAGGTAAAATTATGTTAGGTAGGAGTGGCAGTCAGCTTAAGATGCGACGCACTTAGACCAAATGTTGATCCATTGTATTACACAACCATATGCTCTCATTAAACCAACCAGATATCGTAATAAAACTAATAATCTGACCCATACCAACATGTTTAGGGTCATCCAGGTCAACAAATAAAACCGAACTAAGTGTTTGGTATCCACTTGTAGAGACGAAAATGGAAATCTGGTTACAGATACACAGAGTGTAATGAGGTTATGGAGGCAGCATTTCTCCAACTTGCTTACGGGCGATGATCCCACCAATTCCACCCAGAGAGAATGCAGTACGATACCACCAATCGATGATAACGCAGTGGAAGTACCATCACCTAGCCATGAAGAGGTTCGAGTTGCTATCCAGCGACTCAAAAACAACAAAGCAGCGGGTGCTGACGGCCTGCCGGCTGAGTTGTTTAAAGCTGGTGGCGATGAATTGATAAGGTGCATGCATCAACTCATCAGCAAAATATGGCTAGCGGAAAGCATGCCCGACGATTGGAATCTCAGCGTGCTTTGTCCTGTAATAAAGAAAAGAGACCCGACAATCTGCGCCAACTACAGGGGTATCAGTCTTATTTCCATCGCATATAATATCCTCTCGAGCATATTGTGTGAAAGATTGAAGCCGTATACAGAAACGCTGATCGGATCCTATCAGTGTGGCTTTAGACCTGGTAAGTCCACCATAGACCAGATTTTTACACACGCCAAATCCTGGAGAAAACCCATGAATATCAAATCGACACTCACCATCTCTTCGTCGATTATAAAGCTGCGTTCGATAGCCCAGTGCGGGTTTGCCTATACGCAACAATGTCTGAGTTCGGTATACCTGCAAAGTTGATAAGGCTCTGCAGGATGACGTTGAGCAATACGTTTAGCTCCGTCAAGGTAGGGAATGACCTCTCCGGAACATTTAATACCGAGCGAGGTTTCAGACAAGGCGACCCGCTCTCGTGCGATCTTTTCAATTTCATTATGGAGGGGATCGTACGAAAAGCCGGTGTGCATCATAATGGCACCATTTTCTTCAAAGGTGTTCAGCTCCTTGCGTACGCTGATGATATTGATATTATCGGTCGGAGTAAGAGAGATGTTACTGCTGCTTTCACTGCTATTGAAAAGGAATCAGCTAAAGTGGGTTTGACGGTAAACGAGGGCAAGACGAAATACATGATGTCTACTAACAACAACAAGAGAGTGCGGGATCCAGACTCTCATGTTACAGCGGGCAACTGTAAATTAGAAGTTGTCAAGGAATTCATCTACCTTGGCACTGCCGTAACCAGCAACAATGATGTCAGTCTGGAGATTAAGCGGAGAATTACAATTGCTAATAGGTGCTACTACGGTCTCAGTAAGCAATTACGTTGCAGAGCTCTCTCTCGATCGACAAAGCTAACACTCTACAAGACGCTCGTTCTACCTGTGCTTCTTTATGGCGCTGAGGCATGGGTGGTTTCGACAACAGACGCAGCCGCTCTTGGGGTGTTCGAGAGGAAAGTTCTCCGCAAAATCTTTGGTCCTGTTCGAGTTGGCGACGACTATCGCATTCGAATGAACCACGAGCTGTATGAGCTCTACGCCGACATTGACATAGTTAAGCGTATAATAATACAGCGACTACGCTGGCTGGGTCATGTCCATCGTATGGATAAAGAAGCTCCAGCGAAAAAGGTATTCGAAGGGAAGGTCCCCGGTCAACGACGAAGAGGGAGACCATGCCTCCGGTGGATAGACCAAGCTGAGGAAGCCCTAACCGCGCTTGGCATTAACGATTGGAGAAGGCGCGCGCAAAACAGAGGCGCCTGGCGAGAGCTAATGAGGTCGGCCGTAACCTGACAACGGGTTGTTATGGCCATCTAAGTAAGTAAGTAAGTAAGTGTTTGGTATCGTTTTCTAGCAAGTGCGAGGCAGAAGCAAAGAAAATCTTTGATTGCATTGGAATAATATACATTTATTATGTTTGTACAGCTTTGTTTGCTTCTTTGCTTTGATTTTTCAAAAACAACCCCAAAATTTGAGAAAAAAAAAACGCTTCCTTTTAGCTTACAATGAACTGGTTTGTTGTATTTGCATGCGATTTTCCTGCAATGACAGCTTCAAGTTGGAAAAGACAGCAACTATAGAGCTTAACTACTATATTTTTTTTTTTCTATTTACGCGTTTAAGCAATTTTGACTTTAGGAAGCTATGAATTTTTCAGAGTAATAAATAGTTTATGTTCTCATCTAGGACATATACTACTTAACTACCCATATTCACTCAAAACTATTCAGCTGTTAAGGCATGATTGAGGAAGGAACATCCATACTTTCACATTTACAACATTACGTTATATTGCACTGAATTATATGTATATTCGCAAGATTTTTATCAAAAAATCTTTTGCGGAGATAATTTTGTGGTAACATCATCTTACCTCAAAGTCAATTTTTATTCTTTTCATAGCAGCCTAACTCTGTAACTGAAGTGATGATAAAATCAAACGAAATTCAGTTGCAATCTAAAACTTCCTTTAGGGAGGAAATATGTTCCAAAGTTTTTCCTTAAGGGTAATGTAAGTTCTTCATAGAATTGCTGACAATAGAAACAGCAAAGAAGAAGCTTTAAAGTAAAAATACAATGTTTTATGGAGACGCACAACACTCATTGAATGTGAACCAAGTGAGGAAATCAAAATAATTATTTTACACCCAAGCGACATTTAAAATAACCGTATTTTCGACAAGAATTGTGCCGTAGGACACAATATTTAAGGTACGAGGCAAAGGTACTAGCAGCAGCAGCAGCAGCAGCCGCAGCCACAGCAGTCAAGGTAGCGTCGATGCTGTAGTTTGGTGTCCTCAATATTGAATTGGATTGGATTGGTTTGGTTTGAAATGACATGACGAAGGGACACTCACTGCGAATGAGTGGAATTTAAAGCCCGCGGGTCAATTTTGGGTTTGTTTAATTTATGATTTTCTTTTACGTTTCACGTCGTTCTTCTTTTATTTTATTTTTATTTTTCTCTCTTTCTCTTGCTGGTGCTTGTTCTGTACAGTCAGTTCGTTCCTTGAATTGAAGACAAAAATACATGTGTCCTGCTCATGCGGGTCCTCAGTGAATTTTGTTGTATTGTTGTAATCATGTTGTTGTTGTGAACTTGTCTTGTAGCCCTAGGTGTTTTTTGGGTTACTTGGATTTTGTGTTTTTTTTGTTGTGCTGTTTTTATTTTGCAACAAAATACAAAACTGTCAGAGGTTTGTTGAGTTTTTTTCTTTTCACCCGAACGCTAGAGGGCATTATAAGCCATTAAATTTATTTACACATATACAGCTAAAGATATATGCTATATATGTAGATTTACGGTACAATGATGTATTGGACTCTGTGTGACTGTGTGTGTGTGTATGTGTCTGTGTAAAATAATGTAAAATGTCAATAAATGACAGGTTTTCAGATATTTAAACATTTTTGACCCCAACAACAAGAACGGAAAACTGGCTTTCGTGACTTTCGAATACGAATCGGCTAAAAACTTATGATTATTAATGCGCGTTGGCAACATATAATTTTAAGCTTATGCAGAGAGGTCAGTTGAAATTCCTTTTTAAGGTGTGTTTGCATTTAGTTCAGACACTTTTGACAATAGGGCAACAATTTAAATATTTTGCTTAAAGTTACTTTCATACCTAACATGTCAATAGAAAGTTATAAATATTTGCTAATTAAATGCAATATATTAGTTTCATTTTGCATAGCAAAATTGACCTTAGTGATATAAGGACTGTACCAGAAAAATTTTTCACTTTTATTTTGTTTGATTACAGTCTACATGATAATCTTATACATAGGTCTAAAAAGACGTAATATTTGTTCTATATAAAGTGACGTTCAACATGATGTATAACACTTAATCATAGCATTTTTAACGACAAATATGTTTAGCAAGCAACAAAATGTCCGCGAACTCATTTTGTCCACATACCTGAAAAATGCAGAATTAAAATATTCAGCTATAGCAAAAATAGTTGTTGCATCAGATAGAACTGTTTTGACGATTACTTCTAATTATAAGAAGGGTCTAAATGTTTCACGAAAAAAAGGTTCAGGCAGAAAATCAGAATTTTCAAACTCAAGGGTAGTGGCGAAGGTGAAGCGTCTTTTTAAGCAGAATCCCAACACCTCAGTGCGAGATATGGCGGCTAGAGTACGTACATTATAATCTACTGTACAAAGGAAAGAGGAAATAAAGTAAGCTGAAGACATATAGTTCAAAAAGTACCAGATCGTTCTGATGAAAAGCAGTTGGTGGCTCAGATGCGAGCCCGAAAATTGTATGGAAGGTACCTGACTAAATTTGATTGCTGCTTTATGGACGACGGAACTTACGTTAAAGCAGATTTTAAGCAGCTACTTGGGCACAAATATTATACGTCACCGAAGAAGTTGCATATGCCTAGTAAATTTAAAGAGAAAAAATTTCAAAATATTCGAAGAAATATATGGTTGGGCAGGTCATATGTACCTGTGGCCTCAGAAGAAGCTTCATTGTTATGCAAGCTTTAATTTTTGCTCAAGAATTATCAAAATTTTTTTTCTCATTTATTTTTTTAATGAAAATTTATGTAGTGGCATTAACAATTTCAAATTATAGTGTATTAAGGTGAATACAGTGAAAACAACAAATGATTTGAGCTGTTACACACGAAACACCAAAGCTCTACTCGTGGAGAGACCACAGATTTTCAATATTTCGGTCAATTTTTCCATTGCTGTATACCTTTTTTTTACCATTTATCTAAAGAAGACATAACAACGAGTGAGTAAGCTAAAAAAAAACTCCCTAGGAGGTGTAGTTTTAAGAGGAATCTCAGTTAAAAATTTCAGTTTTTTTAGTTTAAAAACTAAATTTAACAACAACCTTTTAATATTTCCGTATTAAAAAATTACTGCCTTTATGTAACACTGAAAAATCTTTTGCCCAAGTTTCAGCAACATAAAAACTTTTTTGTCAAAGAAAAAAATTAACAACAAAAAAACCGGTTTTCAACCATTTTTTCGAAAAATTTTGAGGTTAAGGTGAAAATGATCAGTACAAAAGTTGTAGATCTTCATATTTCCTACAACTTTTTTTTTAAATGATGTGAATTTATTTTTCTTTTTTCTCATTTTCTCGACTAATTCTAATGCACTATGGGTATTTTTTCATAACTGAAAAATAAATCGAAAGTTTTTCTGGGACAGTCCTTAGCTACTATATGTATAGTGCTTGGAAGCTTATGCTTGTATGTGAGGTACCTCATTTTTTCTGACGAACTATTTTTTTTTTTGTATTTGTGTGAAATTTGGTTTCATAAATTTTTAGAATGTGCACACATTATATGTAATTTTCCAACCAAATTGAAAATCAAGTTACTTGCAAAATCAACATCAAATCAGAAATCAGAAAAGTCCTATGGCATCATTTCTTTTATTATTAAAAATTTATAGGCGGCCTTAATTTGCCATCCATCCCCTAAAGCAAAGACAGGGGAACAAACACTATAACGTTTGATTGTATTGAACGCATCAAAATTTGCAAAATTTTTATCAATAAACATTAAGTTCCATACGTAGCCTGTCACTTGCGTATATAAAATCCACCATCACATCCTATGCAGTTCAGGACGCGTGCATCATCGGACACAACAATAACTCGCAGTCAAATCATCGTTTCCAATAGTTTTCAATTTCAACGTAACTTTATTGTTGTTGCTGTTGAAATGTCGCTGTAGTATTTATTTTTGCTACTTATGCTGCTGCTCTTGTTGTTGGACAGCCCACGGGCATGTGCACCAAATTGGCTTGTAATGTATTTGTAATTTTTTTGTTTTTGCTCTCCTCTCTCCACTTCAGTTTTTGTTTAGCACAAATTTTGCATTTAAAATGCTGCAATGTTACAGGAGCGTGAGGCGATAGTGAGTGTGGAGTGACGTTTCATAGCAACACTTTGCAAGTATTGAATAGATGAGGTAACAATACTTGCAATAACAGTGGTAATGACAGGACATCACGCGAAATGCTGATATGTCAAATGAGAAGTTACATACCATATGTACCATATGAATGGCAAAAAAAAAAAAAAACAATGTTTTTGGGACATTTCACGAAATAGCATTTCAAACAAATTATATAAAAAACATTAGACGGTTTCGGGTTTTAAGTGCATGCAATAGTCCGTTTATATTTTTGATGTCGGTTTTGTTACAGCAATTTACCAGAGTTTTTATGTATAAAAAATTTTAGACGCCGTTTTAAACTCTATCCTTTATGTTGAAATAGGTCTTTCTTAGCTGTCGAAAGGACAGTCAGAGCAACTCAATGTACTTTCATAGTGCCAGCAAGAAACGGAAGTTCAGAGGGAACACGAAGAGTTGTAATGAAGTTCAGGAATGCCGTGTCTATATTTAATTAGATCCTCCTCTCGTTTTGTTTTTTTTTTAAACTACCACCGATATCATCTGCTGGACTTTTTCCATGAAAATTATAAGAAATCAACGATAAGTAAAAATAACAGCGAGATAGATATTGGTTGAATATCTTGCGATTCCGATGTTGAGTCGTTGGTGCATCGCTTACAAAATGAATTATTTTTAACGCTGACCGCCACGACTTGTAAAAGTCGATAGTGTCTCAGTCACTCTGACAAAGTAGCAAATCCTTGAGAATGGCCTGAAGTGTAAGTCATCGCTGCATGAAGAGTGCGTTGGGCTCTGCTTGCACCAATAAACTGAATGGCGTTCTGTACCGATGAATGTAATTTTGTGCCAAGGTACGGATATTTTCATACTTAAATCCACTTTACAAGAAACTATTTACACTTCATGCAATAGAAATTTTTGGTTTGTTTTATTGGCTTTCTTAATAAATATTAATAATTAAATGATTATTGAACTTTAGCCATTTTTCGCAGCGATCAACATTTTTATGTAAAATTTTACTAGTTGATACAATGCTTTATGTATTAAACAAACTTTGATAACAAAGGAAAAAAACAACAACAACTCTAGAATATAGACATATGTTTCGATTCCTAAAATCTCATCAGTATATTTTTGGTTGATGTCTACGTCAGCACTCAAATTGCACCCGCAATTGTATCTACTTGTAAAATTTTACACAAAAATGTTGATCGCTGCGAAAAATGGCTAAAGTTCAATAATCATTTAATTATTAATACTTCATGCAATTTTCAAAACAATTTAAGGTTATGTCAACAAACTTCAGTCAAATATAGAAGATTTGATATAAAAATTATTTTTTGTTAAAGATATCGAGTAACGGTACATATTAGTCACCGTAACTTTTGTGAATTTTATATTCTATCATAAAATCACTGCAAAATCGTTATAAATGGACTTTTATTATTTTCAATCACAAATTATGTATCTTGATTTTGAATTTTTATTTTTTCCGTTCAAAAATAATCGTTATTTTGAATTTTTATATGTTTTGATTCAAAATAGTATTCATTTTGGGTTTCTATTTTTTTTTGATCAAAACTAATTGCAAATTTGGACAGAAATTGGACACTTTTATGAACTAGGACTACTCCTGTTAATGGAAAAAATCCATTTAAGACCTCTTTTCGCCGATTTGTGGAAAAAATATATGAAAAAAACTAACCGAAATCTTCAAAACTCCATCGATTGGCGCGAAAAAGAAAACTTACAAAAATGGGAAAAACTTTGATCATTATTTTAAATCAACATAAGTAAATGTTTTTTTTTGAATTAATAGTTATATACTCATTAGTGATTGAAAACAATTTCGTATGCATAATAATTATGAGCCAACTTAAAAAAAAATGCATTGAAATATAATAATTACTAAAAATTAATAAAATATTCCTTACCAATAATTATTCTAAAACAACTTTTCAAAATATTACTTAAAATTGGGCAAGCAATCACAAAAAGCCAATAATAATTATTTTGGGTACCTTATTCTCACGTTTTCTCACAAGTTATTCTAAGCTTTTAGGTCGCCATTTGGAATATAGCGACTCACTGGTGAAATCCTATTTGGTTCATTAATATTATTCTTCACATATTCATAGGTGGAGAGCTAACGAACCAGAATTGCCTTGCCAAAGCCTGTCCCGATACCCAAAAATGCCCGAATTTTAACCAATTTTGTTGTTTTAATTGAAACTGTATAATAAAATAGGCCTCTTTGAGTTCTATCATTTGACATATTATATTTTGAGGTATTATATTATACAGTTTCAATTAAAACAACAAAATTGGCTGAAATTCGGGCATTTTCGGGCATCGGGACAGGCTTCGGTAAGGCAACCCTGGTGCGCTAGTTTCACCAAAATAACTCACTATGTTTCCCGTACATCCCATCCGCATACAGCTGGCTCTTGGGCTATCAGGCATAATAATTCTTAATAACCCGTCATATGTAGAAATACCCTCACATTGAAATGACGTTTAATCAAATAAATAAGGCAAAAAGAGAGAAAAATGTAATAAGCAGACAAAAGGAAAGGGGTTACATTCTCAATTGAAACCTTTTGGCTATTTAAACAATACATGTAAAATTTTTCACTATAGCATAGCAATCAAAAACGCAAGTGGGGGGTTTATTACGTTGCACTACGCCATTTAATGTAACACACATAAAACATCAAACCATATATGTACATAAATGCAACAATAATAATTGCAACAAAAACATAAATAGTTGCAACAATAGCAATGACGTTGACAACTACAACACAGCAGCACCGGCAATACCAAGAGTAATAAAAATAGCGACATCTATAATATCGAAAACAAAATACTGTCACAATTATACGCATACATACATGTTAAGCTCATTTTAGTAGCAACATTTATATGATATATCCAACAACAACAAAAACATATCTTTCTGTATGTTGAGTAGAGTTGAGTAGTCGGTTTTAAATACGAATGAAGTGATGATCGCCGCAAGGTACTGATGGAACAAAACATTAAAAAAAAAATTCTCATTTCTATATAAAAATATCACCAACATACAAGAACATATTGCTAACAAAAACGACAGCAGCAGCAACAATAACTAAAATGGGAGCAACAACAAATGCGCATTGCATATACTAAGAAAAAAGTTTTAACAAAATTAAAAGTGTAAAATTCCGTCGGATTTTCATGTTATTTACATCTGATTTGGTATTTCGCTATTGCACAAAACTTTGCATTTTACTCCGAATCCGGTTAGAAATTTTATCGCTATTGAATTCGGTTATATCATGAAAAGCATTTCGGTCGAATTTTAATTATTACATCATTGTTTTTATCAGAAAACTTATCGCTGCAAATTAAACCCAATGCGAGGCACTTCAATCAGGTTTTGTTTTTGGTGTTCGTTGTATTTTGTTGCCAATCTTAACCGCTCTACCTTTAATTCCGTCACAAAGTATGACATATACAATTGTGCCATTGGAGGATTCTTGTTTCACTTCTGTTACAGAATTGGGTAGAGATAGTGAATTTTCCATTAGTCTTTATTATTGCCTACTGTGGCTTTATTTCGCCAACGTTAAACATTTCACAATATATTCTGTCACAAGAATTTTTGCAAGATTATAAACTTATAGGAAAAGATTTCCATTAGAATTTATCAATGACTCTCTTGGTCTGCTTTAGCTGTAATCTAGCGTTTCACCTTGAATTGTGTCTCACATGCCATTATCATCAGCAGAGCTGTAGATTTTATCAATCGTGGCAATAAATGAACTTTCAGCGGGCTTTTTGAAGATATCTTATTTATGCCCTCTTTTTTCTAACGTAACAGAGATAATGCATTTTGAGCGCTATACTCGGTGCTGGTCAGAGAACGAGCAGGCGATCAAGGAGCGTAAAAATTAGAACGTGCAGGTGCTTAAAGAGCCCCAAAATGCTTGCACGTATACTGAATTGATGGTGCTTATTGTGAGCGCGTTTGCTTGTGGTAGTGAGTACCACATAAGGCTTCCACAACTCTCGTTCATAGTTCTACCACAAGCAATGGTAAGCATGTGTTGATGATTCTGTATACGTGCACGGTTTTTACGCTCTTTGAGCGTCTGCTTGTTCTCTGGCAGCACATAAACAAGTACCTTCAATTCTCTCCAACAATTCTCCAACTCACGTAATTCATGTTCTAGCGATCGTTCCCACGATGGGCAAAAATTCATTGCTAAGAAAAAATGTCGCAAAGCTTAATAGCAATATCTAAAAAACAGACAGTTTAATATTTTAAAGAATTTAATGTAGTTAATATTTTCATTGCTATGTAACAAAATGCAAAAAATGCCGCTGTTGAAAAATGTTTTTAAGATCCTTATAAAAGGCAATTGTCCATAATGGACTATCGCCCAAGACAATAAAAAAATTTTTGGATAATTGTTTGCCACAATTGCCGAGAATGATTAGATTTTAAGAAATTTGTATTTTCTTTTTGTGTAACGACTATAGACAAAAAGAGCAACAAACAAGCATGCAAATCACACATATATTTCTTCTCAGTGTAGCTCATAACATTACACTCCTTATGTTAGTTATACTTCTGCTCAAACTCATAGTATTTGTATTGTATTTTATATAGGCATACATACCCAGCAGGCAATAATGCATGGTTTTTCACGGAGAGGCCTGAAATCAGCATCAATGCACAATCATGCGTAAAGTTTTGTAAAAGACATAAACAAAATCGGCTATTAAAAAATTCGGCATGGTTAAAACATTCATCTTACTTGATATGCTTTTGCACTATTCAATAGAAGACATTCCAGCAGTTCCCAAGCCAGACCACACAAAGTCTGTTCTCAATTGATGTTTGATAAAGTCAATCATTTTCATAGTTCTCAATAAATTTATAGGAATTTTGTGACAAATAAAGTGTGCTTGGTATTCAAATATTAATTATTGGCTGTTTCCGCGTCTTTGAACGTGTAGCTTGTTTCAAAGGAATTTTAAATTTTAAATCCATGTCATATGTATATTAGCAATAATTTTTATTTTTGTGTGGCACTGCTTTTCTACTCAATTTCTTTACTTAGATTTTTTCTCAGAAAAAAACAATGAAGGTGAAGTCGTAAGAGAATTTGCTCTCCCGTTGGGTTCCATTTATTTTATTGAGTTTTCATTTTGAAAACTATTGTCAAAATGGCTTCGAAATCACCTTGTATAATTACACCATGGGGAAAAACTAAATGCATATTGACCAGCACGTTAACTTGCCATAATTTTTTTTAAATCAATTTTAAGATTTAATGATTTGATATTAAATAAAAATTTGGTGATAATTTTTAGTGAAGATTGAGACCAAGCGTATCAGGAAAAAACTGAAAAAAATTGAAGAAAATCGATCAAGATTCAAGATGGACATAGCTTTCATTTTATTTCTATAAAAATAGTTCTTAATAGCGTTGGATTAAGGTATGGGCATCACACTAGGTACGCTGGTAACAAAACGAGTTCTTCGAGTAACAACGGTATGGTGAAATCAAATTAATATAAAATAATCATCAATTTCTACATCACAAAAACTTTCTTCTAAGCCAATTTAATCTCCCGCCATGATGATTGTGCTAAGTAACAAAAGGGATATTTGGCCAGCTCAACCAAATCATTTCATATGAAAAATAAAAAAAGTTTAAAGGGAGTTGGTAAGGTACGCTGTTCTCCAAGGAAGCCTAGCTTTTTCCCAAAAAAAGCTCTCTAAAAGTAACTCTCATGCATGATTTTACCTACTGGGTGTGCATTATTATCTATATATACATACATATATGTGTGTGCCTTTCGCATGTATGTATGTGATCGACACACTAATTACAGCTGAATTGCCGTAAGCATTTTTGTTTCAAAATATTGCTTAGGGTTAATTTATCACAAGTTTTTCTTTGCAATGCCTTTGGTGCAAAATGTTGCCGATGCTGTTGACGCTGCTGCTACTTCCACTGCTGACGATGATGTTGTTGTACTTGTTATCGTTGTTGTTTTTGCTGGTAGCGGTTACCATTCGATGCTGCTGCTGTCATCGTTTGTGCAGCTGGATTTCAATCGCTCTCACAATTTTTCATTTTACCGTCGTCCACTTTGTCTGGCGCACCCTCATCGTTCCGCTGCCCTGCCTTCGTAATACTGTGTGGGGGCATATCACCATGTTACCTACTCGTACAAAACTTTATATAAAATATTGTATTTTTTCCTATATTTTGCCTACAGCATTGAATTCTATTCTTCATCATCGGCTTTGAAATTAAATATTGAAATTTAATTTTTATTTTAAATAAAAAGACCTGCTCAAAATACATACAAAACACATGCAGAAATACACAGATATCGTGAATATTCTATAAATATCGTGTATTTATTCACATGTGAATTTTTATAGTTTTTATTCACCTAAGGTTTAATTACGGAACTGGTTTAAGAAAAGCCTTTAGGAGTAGAATCAAAAGTTTTGTTATATTTCTATTCTTGCATTATTTTTTTAATGCTTACTAGCTGGCACACAACCAGTATTTAGTTTCGGGGGACCCCAAAGTGGGCAATATTTCTACGCAAGAGAAATTTTTGGAATTTTTTTATTTTAAGACTCCTATTACTCCCGCCGCACAGTGTTGAAAAACATTTATAAAATCGATGTTATAATAACAATAAAATATTTGCGTCAAAAGAGACGATCTTCTTTGAGTAAAAAATATTCAAGAAAATTGTGGCGCTCAACACAAACACCAAAGGCTTAGTCGACCTCATAGCGACAGTTTTCCGAATCGAATAAAAAGAGTGTAATTGCTCATCGATAACGGACGTTGTTCGCATTGCCAAGCGTTAATTACATAGGTACTTACCACAAAAAAAAAAAAAAATCTTGTAGTTGAAAGTTGAAGTACCATACGGTATGCATTTTGGCGTGCTAAAAACGAATCCGGCGTCAGAATTTACCCATCACCCTTAGATTTTGACATAACCTCAAAGTTACTCTTTAAAAATAGGTCAATAAGAAAGTCCCTCAAAAAAAAAAAAAAAACAAAAAGAATCAAAATCTAGAAAATAGACCTCATTTTTATCACGTATTTAGGTGTGCTAAAGTAATATCTTACAAAAAAAATAGTTTTAGTTGCTCACTTTTACCCCAACACTCCCATTTGTCCCGAATGGGTCAAAAGTTAATTTCGTATAAAAATTCAAAATTAATGCATATCCGCAGGTATTTTGGTGCACAAGAACTGTTTATATCGATAAAAACTCATTTCTATCCCCTAATCATCCCCCAAATCCAGCATAGTGCCTTATTGCACCTCCCCAAAGGTTTTTATCGACATTCTGAGTTTTCGTGTTCGTGGATTAATATGAAAATGCTGGGAGCATGAGAAATATAAGAAAATCCTGTTAAAAGTTTGAAAAAGATACTTTTGTACCATAGCTTAGACACAAGGGTTAAGAACAGACTCTTTATTTTGATTCAAAAATCCATAACCTCATATGAACAAGAGACAAATTGACAACGTAAATAAAAACTTGATTTACTCCGTTTGATTTAAAAAAAATTCTTGTACTTGGCACCTATTTTTTCTTTCCAACGTTCTTAAATGCCTCTCTTTTCCAATATTTAATCGAAGACATAAAGCAGCAAATAAACTCAAACCAACGACGGTTAAAGTTCTCGAGAACGCAAGAGCATTCGAAGACAATTTATCAAATTCGAGGAAATGGTCTCAAAGTCAAGGACGTATAGTAAACGATGTTTATTTAAAAATCATAAAACCAAGTATTAATTTAGAGAATCGATCTGACAGAATAGCGAAACTAATTTAAGAAAATCTTTTTGTTAAATTATTGCTATCCAAAGTAACGCAATGCTCAAACTACTTATGTTGACAACTATAATGCCATATCCATGAAAAATTATAAAATTTGCTTAGCTTTTTCCTTTTCAATTTAAATAATTTACCGTGCCATGAAATAATAGGAACCGGGCTGACTGTGGTCATTTCGCCACAAACTAACATTTTGGGTTTTTACTAAATGTTTACACTGCTTGAGGCTGCGGTTACATACTTCGTATGATAAATTCTTCGAACGAATTCTGACCAAAACAAAATTGTACATTGTTTGCATCAGAAGAACTGTAAAATTTCGTGAGAATACGTACGAAACATGAATTTCAAATGAATTTGTACGAACAAATTTTCATATGAATTCGCATCTATGTAGCCTTACAGTTGCATTGTGCTGACATTTGATTGTAATGACCTTTAAGCTTTTCGCGAATGTACTAAACTTAGAGTTGAAGTGTAGACTTTCGAGAGCGAGCAACATTTTTTCTCTCATATTCTAAAAATTATCAAAAAGAAAAGGTGTTTTTCATCAATATAAATAATATATATATATAATAATATAATGCTATTGTATATTTATAATGCTCATTAAATATGAAATGTTCTTAAGTAAATATAGCAAAGTCTTCGTGCTGAAATTTCGCAGATTTTGCTTAAAAGTAGTCTATTGTGATTTTTGCAGCTCGCCGAGTTTGATCCGGCTAAGCACGGAATTTCATGTGAAAGTCGCGGGCCCAATAGGAATTAAAAATTTCTGAAAAATCCGAGTGATTTTTGATACGTGTACTTCAATTTTGCTTTAATGAGAAAAAAAAAGTAACAAAAAAAGTTAAGTTTTTCCACACAAATATTTTTATTTATTTATTAGTCTTCAAATTCATAGTTTTCGTATTACATAGATCATGGTATGAGATTTTACACTTAGGTATTACAACAATTGAAATCAGTTAAAATAAATTACATAAAAATCCAATAAAAATTATCTAATTAATTAAGGAAAAATAGAGTATGAAAAAACCTTATATTATCGTATAAATTTTATAAGGAAAAATATTAAAAAACACACTGAATAACTTCTATAAAAGTCACTCGTATGTGCGTTTATTCAAGTAAATTCCTTATGTAATCTATGTAAGACAATCTGCATCTATTGTTGAATGACAGAGTCAAATCTCTCATTATCGTACTAATTGGCATATGTCCATAACTTTCGTGCAGCTCTATAGTTGGACATCTGTTAGAAAGTTTATGAATAATTTTTAAGTTTTTATTTTAAATTATCTGCAGCTTCTTTATGTGTGTTTTAGCAATTTTTGGAAACCAAACTTGACAGCCATAGGTCATTATTGGTCTGATGCACATGTTAAAAAGAAGTAGTTTATTGTTGACACAAAGTGAAGAGTTTCGGTTTAGCATGGGGAACAATGTTCTGGCACACCTTAAACCCTTAGCGGATATATTTAGTATATGATCTTTAAAACTTAGCTTTTTATCCAGCGTAATTCCCAAATATTTTATCGAGTCGGATATCTGAATACTTTCACCTTGTACCTCAATTATATAAATTATTTTTTAATGTTGCTGACCTAAAAAAAAAGTTTTATTTCTCCCCACAAAAAATTTTCTCAAGTTATGGCTTCCTAGTCTTAAAAAAACAATTCCCGGCCTTTTCGAAATAAAATTATTTTTATTTCAACTTGATGACTTTTTTTCGTCAACACTAAAATATTTAATTCGTAAGAGCTAGTAAGATGCTTAAAAGTTACATGAACTAATGGGCGTGGCATCTTCCAAAGTAGCAAAAACTTTAAACCTTGTATTCAGTTAACTTTAAAAATTAGTTTAAGAAAGTTTAGTACAGTTACTAAAGCTTTTTAAAATAACGAAATTCAACGGGATTGCATAAGTAAGCATAGAACCTCCCATACACAAGAAGAGTTGTTAGCGTTATTTTATGCGAACTATAACAGCAATTGTTATAAAATTTAATGTAAGTGGTCTACTAAATATAAATTATCTCTGAAAGAAAAGTGGTCGTGGTACGGCTCACACAAGCAAAAAACTTGTGAACAGTACGAACTGTTAATGAAATTTGGCACTTCCCATACAAATACCTAAAATATTATATTTAGGCCTGTTAACATATCACTTTTGTTCATACCACTTTAATCGAAGATTTTATGAACTGCGATTATATCTCGAATTAAATTTGGTAACTTATTTATTGAGTATTAAGAAATCTCAGTTTAATGAAAAATGCAAAACTTAAAGTCAATTGTGAATAGTTCATATAGACATTTGAGGTTAATTTAGCATAGTACATTTAGCAGATAACAAAAATATTTCAAAACAGAGAGATGCAGACATGGAAGAAAAGCCAACAAAGTTCCCAGCGGCTTCCAAAATGCTGCTTATTGCATAAAATTTCAATGTCATAAGCAACTTACTCCGAACTGATAAATTCTGGACACTAATATTTGAATAAATGCTAATAAATACAAGAAAATTAACACTTTTTAGCTCCCCTCTGACTGTGTGTTTTGATATGCAAAAGCGTTGGAGGAACTGTTTTTCAGTCCATTTTGTCCTTTTCTTATGTCGCGGAAAACACGCATTTCGCTTCCTTACGCGATTCTGTATGATTTCAACTTCGTAAAAGTTTCCACAAAAGTCCAATTGAGAGAAAAACTTTTTGATTTAAATATTTGAGTAAGACAAACGTCAAAAAAAGTCGAGTTAACTTCGTTAATCTGAGAAATTTCTCGTATTACTTTATTCGACGACTTACTCGTTAATAGCCACGACATAAGTTATCGATGTTTGTGACTAATCTGCGTTTAAGTCCAAATCGCAGTTTAAGCTACGATTTAGTTGAGATAAGTTAACAGGACTTAGTGAATTATGTGACCAATCGTTATAGAATTTGGTATGATATTATAAGTGAAGTGCCCGAATCGTTGGATTTTATGGTATATCTACGTCAATACTTTTTTTTTTATCTCTGATACAGTTTTTTTTTTGTACATAAGTGGATTCACCACATTCCTCACTAGGCACTTGGTCCATAATTATATTAAAATTTAATTTAATTAAAAAAAAAATAAGGTTATTAATTTTAAATACTTGCAGGAAAAGAAAACCGCAATTTTAACCGATCGTACTTACCGTAGCAACCAACCACAGCTGGTAGAGCAACATTTCAAACAAAAGCAACAGCAAGAACAAAACAAAAGTGCGAGAAATGCAGTAGCAATATAATAACAGACACACATGCATGTCAGCGCACACACACGTTCAACGACAAGAAAAAAAAAACACTAATAAACACTTTAACCGGAAATAGAGTGTTAAGCGGTAAAGAGTGCAAAAAAAAAAAACCAAAATAACAACAAAAAGCAATAACACCAACAACAGCATGAACATTAGATAAAGAAAACGACAAAAAGAAGACGTGGATTCTGCGCCGCATCAAGGTCGTCTATGCAGGCGAACCATTAAAGATACAACGAAAACAAAAACAACAACGAGAGCAACAAAAGCAAAAACAAAGTTGTAAAAACAGCAAAAATATATTAACAAAAACAGCTAACAAAGAGTGGCAACAGCAGTCAAAAGAGCGAAGAGAGCTTTAAATTACGACAGAAGCAACAACAAAAAAGCATAGTTGTTTAACTGTTAAGAGCGCACAGTTACCGTGAGCGTAAAAGTAAAAGAAGAGTGCGCAACATAGAAGTAACTCCAGCAACAGACACAGCAGCATCAACGACAACAAAATTGGACCAAAGTTCCTCGGCGGTTGCAACAGATTTTTCAGTTCACAACGAACATTGGGCGCGAATGCAAGTCAGGTAAAGAGTTTTTGCTTTATGTGAAATTTCAAAACGGAAACGGAAGTCGGTTGTTAGTGCATGTGTGTGAGAAAATATAAATTTATTTTTGAAACGGAAGTTGATTTAAAATTCGTCGCTAAGTCGCGGAAGTTTGTTGATTACTAAATTTAAAACTCGATTTTAAATCGAGAAAAAATTTTCTAAACTGCAGCACGTTTTGCAAAAAATTTTGTGAGTTTTTTAAAAAAAATTTTTCAATTAAAAAAAAAACTTTATTTTCAAATCAAAAAATGTGTGAAAATGATTTTTTTTTTTCTTACAAAAACCATAAAATGTTATAACACTTTTCAGTGAATTACGTTTGAAGTTTTTTGTCTCTATTTGTGTAAACAACATTTGACTTTTCTTGGTAGCACGTGCTTGCGTTACGCTTTTGTGTTCTATTTCTTGCACATCTTCTACAAAGGGACTGTTGCTACATTTTGCAGGCGTTCTTAAGCAAAACTAAAAACTGCAAAATCAAACATTTAAAATGTTGGGCAGAGGGTAAATTAATTTTGTTAAAAAAAAAAAATGTTGTTATCAAGGGAACTATTATGAAAATTTAAAAAATTAGGCTGAACTGAATTTTTTCTGTCGAAAAAGTGTAAAGTTTAAGGAAATCTGTTAAAGTTGATAAACTGTAGTGATTTTCATGGTACACGATATCATGCTGATTAAATCAATGTGCATACATATAATACGAGGTTTTGGCGCAAGTGTCTAACAAGAAAACAAAGATTTTATGTTCACAGCTCTTATGTAAATTCTCAGCAAAATACTCTTTTTACTTCTCAATCGTGCCATATTGGTACTTCTATTGAGATATATGTCCAGTTACAGAGAATGGAGCACCTTTCCTTAAGTTATTAGATTTTTTACTCTTGTTTTCATCACAATCGTAGTTAACTAGCTAGTTTTGTTTCACCTATCATCTTGCTGATGCCAATATTTGAGATAAAGCCAGACTACTTATTGTAGAAGATGAGTAAAGCTTCCGAAATAAAATTGAAATTCGAAGTTTTTGACAGCATTATACAAAACAAAAAAACTCCATAGCCAATTTCGAACTATTGAATTAGAAGATTTTGACAATCAGTCTTCAATTCAAGCTAAATCGGAATCAGAACAGGCTTGATTATATAAAAATTTATGAGATTTCACAGATCGGATTTAAAAAAAATCGAGAAAAAAGTTTTGCAATATGCTAATATTAATTAACCTTGACGATCCAACTCGACACTAGCGCACTCTTGATACCTAATTTTGAACTAAAACTGGACGAATACTATGTGGCAGGACAACCATTATTATAACTCAGCAAAATCTCCATATCAACTACTCGTATTTTATTACAACGATGTTTTTTAGGTAGATTGCATCTTCACCACTTAATATATTTTCAGAAGTATAATTAGAATTGTTGATATTTCACAAATAAATTGCAATATTCAGAAAACTTTTCTGTCAGACATTACTGAGCTAACATTTAATTTTGCTTCATTCCAGAAAGAAACTTGAATCGTAAAATATTTATGTGTATCAAAATAAATTACTGCAGAGAAAGGAAAATTTCACAATTTTATAGAGTAAATATATTTATAGTAGATATAAAAAATTAGAAGCAGAAAAGTTATAAATTAATTTAAAAATATTGCCGTAGAGCGCTTTGTTCGATTTTTGTCTCTTAAACCAAAATTTATTTTCCTTATATACAAGAAAACCCATTAAATATTTTTTGTAAATGTTTTTATATCTTCATTCTAGAGATTACGAACATTTAGCAGTATATGTCCTCGGGAAATTCAGATGAACATGCCGGTTATTACGTCATTATATTTGAATATACATACAAATTCGCGCTTAAATATATTTGCTTACCTATGCAAAGAGTTTCTCTAGTTATACTTTCTATACAGACAATATGTAATGAAGATTTCATTGAAAAACTTGTTAGAATTTGATTTGATTTGTCATATTTTGATTTCTTTCACATAACTTATAAAAGAAAAATTAGTTTTTTTAGCTGAAGTTTGCTTTTGTAGGAACCAAAACGACCTAATAATGCGAAAATCAAGGTTTTTTGACATATTTGAGGCAAAAAGTTACATCAAAAGTTAACAATTTCTAACAAAACCATTAATGAGGTCTAGAAGGGCTACCTACTCTTTCTCTTTTAAGGCAAATTTTGAGTTATGTATATCGATATCTATGTTTTGCTCCGAAATATCGTCAATTGAAATTTATTTAGCATTTCTCCATAGAAATGAGGCAAATTTGTAATAAACTTCAAGAAGAAATGAAAATGACATCAATAAAGTTTAAAGTGGATTTTGTAGAGAAAGAGTTGTTCTGTCGAACTCCATTAATGGTCTAACAAAAACAAATTGCCTTTCAATGTAACATAGCCTCAAATATCTTGAAAAATAGTGACTTTTGCTCTTATAGGTCAGAATATCTTGAAAACCAGAATGATCAGAGAAGTTCTGATACTCAGCGCATAAAGAACATTCGGAAAAGTATATTCAGGTTTCAGAGCTAGAGATTTGACCATATTTTGTTATGTTGTGTAATTTTTCCTTAAAGAGTTGAAACTTTTAAAATTGTAGCTACTTTTATGTTGGACTTAAATTCAAACGATACTTCTAGCACATTAGCTAAAAATTAGAGGTAATTGAAGAAAATATATATATTTTTTTAATATACATAATATATTAAAATATATAATATTTATATATTTTTTTAATATACATACTTATCTTGAAATATAAAACTTTAAGTTACATACTGAGTTTTAATTTTAATTCAGTTAGAAAATATTTTTTAACTAAATTTCTTGACGAAGTTCATGTAAACATAACTAACAAATTTATATCAGCGTAACGGACTTGTACAATTAAAATAAATGGAACATATTTTGTGTACAACGTTATGACAAAACAAACAAAACTAGCATTGTGCTTAAAATATATATGTGGAGAAAAGGAAAAACTGCTTAATTGAAAAATAACCCGTGAGTAAAATTTGAATCATATCGGATCAGTTTTTGGGAAGTTATAGAGCGAGGATCACTGAATTATCTTTTTTAAAAGTACAATCTCATTTGGAAAAAATAAACTAAAGTGTATTTATGATTAAGGTATTTAAAATTTTTCTAGGGAATAAGAGCTTAAAACAGTATAAGCTGTTTTTCCAAATTAAAAAGAAAGGATTTGAATGCTCAAAAATAGGCAACGTCAAAACAACTTAAGTACATCGATATAAGCGCTTTTACCAATATTATAATTCCTTAGATTACATTAGAAGTTATTTGGAGTAACAATTAATGTGGACATATGATGAAACTCAATTCATATGTATTTTAGAAAAACAACTTGTTTGGAAATTAGTTCTACGAAGTTGACTTTTCTCCTTTGAAAAAACCGCTTAAGTTTTATTTCCATGAATAACTCATTAGTTTGCGTAGTATTTAAGTACCTGGAAGCTGCACCCAACTTTTCAGCCCGGCCCAAAAATATTTACGGGATATTTTATTAAAGATTTATTAGAAATTTATTCCGGTGGAAAAAATTTTATTAACGTTGCCCATCAAAAGTTATTAACAAATTATCTAGCTTCAAACTGAACCTGCACCGAACGTGAAAAAAACCCTTAAAACATTTCTTAAACATTAATTAGAATTTATTAACGTAACAATTAAATTTATTAGCACTACCTACCCAAAGTTATAAGCAATATACTCCAACTTCAACCTGAACCTACACCGGACAAATAAATTTCTTATTAGAACATAGTAGAAACTCACCACGCTTGAGGTAGACTTTATTACCAATTTATTAGAGTCGATCTAGACCAGGAATGAAGTTTATTTCGTTGGAAAGAATGTTATTAACGTTGCCCATCAGAAGTTATTAGCAAATTATCTAGCTTCAAACTGAACCTGCACCGAACGTGAAAAAAAAACCATAAAACATTTCTTAAACATTAATTATAATTTATTAACGTAACAATTAAATTTATTAGCGCTCCCTTTTCAAAGTTATAAGCAAATTACTCTAACTTCAACCTGAACCTACACCGGACAAGTAAATTTCTTATTAGAACATATTAGAAACTCACCACACTTGAGGTAGACTTTATTAACAATTTATTAGAGTCAATCTAGACCAGGAATGAAATTTATTTCGTTGGAAAAAATGTTATTAACATTGCCCATCAGAAGATATTAGCAAATTATCTAGCTTCAAACTGAATCTGACCCTACGTGAAAAAAAGCCATAGAACATTTCTTAAACATTAATTAGAATTTATTAACGTAACACTTATATTTATTAGTGCTCCCTGCCCAAAGTTATAAGCAAAATAACTCTAACTTCAACCGGAACCAACACCAGACCTGGTTAATTTAACAGAAATCGCGGTATGTATCTAGAAATTGTATGGGAAGTTCATTAAAAATAATTATTTAAAATTAAAAATTTTATTATAATTTGCCAATAAAAAATGTCAAATGCAATTTGATCAAAGAGTCATGCATTAGAGCAGTGGTCGGCACTCCATATGCTCGCGAGCAAACGAAGAGCTTAAGCGAGACTGCAAAAATGTTTGAAATCAAATGGCAAAATAGATATTTTTTGTCGAACATTTGTTTGGCAATGCGCAATGCTTAATATGTAAGCGAGTTTTAGAGATAGTTAATAGATTTTATATATAAAAGCATTTTATAGCTAAAATTCAACTCCTGCAATAAGAAATCACATGGAGTGTAAACAGCAAAACGAGCAAACATTTTTGTCAGTGCTTGTAACTAAGTCATTTCTCTCTCTTGTGAGCGTAAGAAAATATTTGATATTTGCGCTCTGCCGACCACTGCATTAGAGTGTTAAGTAAAAAGTAAAGTTAATAAAGAGAGAAAGACCTGTGCGAATGTGTACGTTAAACATAGCTGGGCTCAAGCTCTTTTGCAAGTTCTAACGAGAGCGCAATTGAGAGTAACGAGAGAGCAATTGTGATACGAATACAAATGTGAGCGTACAACAACGATCAGTTTTATTTCAATCGAAGTAGAATTCCATGTGGTTGTTGTAACACTACATGGAAACGAAGTTTGCGTGCATGTTGGTGCCCATCATTGAAGTTAAACAATAAAAGAGAACAACTGTAAAAGGAGAATGACTTGTGCGCAGTTATGCAGCAAGCCTGAACTGTACACTCGTTAATTTTGTCACCAAAGCTAACAGTAGAAAACCACCGGCTTGTGGCGTCAGTTAAAAAAATATAAAAACAATTGCTTATGATAAGTGGAAAATGTAATCATTTTAAAGAAATAGTATGTTCGTTAGACCGTAACAAAAAAAAAAAAAGTTCACTGTACACCATCGAATCTGAAGCATTTTTGCAAGGCGATTTCGAAAAAAAATTTTTTTTTCTTACTGAAAATAGAGGTCGCGCATCTACATTTTTCTTCATATCATCGGCATTTACTGATTTTTTGCAAGCTTTGATTTTCTGACACTAGAGCGGTACATTAAGATGGTAAGAACTGCGATCTGGTAGGTAAGTACTAGAAAGCAAAAAATCGGCCTACTTGAGACAAAAACATTGATATATCATTCTTTAAGATCGGACTGTAAATGCCGATGATATGAAGAAAAATGTAGATGCACGACCTCTATTTTCGGTAAAAAAAAATTTAATGGTGTACGGTGGACTTTTTTTTGCCTGTAAGGTGGTACGGTCTAATGTACATACTTACATATACGTACTATATTATCCTGTTTCCCATGCTGAACCAAATTAAAAATATATTTCTAATTTTGGTGCAATCTTAACAATGTGGCAAATTTGCCAAAAATTCTTGTCTATTTGCCGCTGAGAAAAACGTAGCGCGCGCGCGTCTGCGGGAGAAAGAGAATAACAGAAAGAGTAACATATGCAGTGGTGCCCACTACCACAAGCAAACGCTCTCACGATAAGCAAACGTTGATGATTTGCTTATCAATTCTGTATACATGCTAGCTTTCTTATGCTCTTTTAGTGCCTTTTCGTTCTCATTTTTACACTCTTTGAGCGCCTGCTCGTTCTCTGGGCAGCTCGAATATATGTATGTAAGTAAAAGTTTACGCACAGTAGTTTTTTCTACATATTGTATATTTTTTCGACTTTTAAAGCTTCAAAACGAAAAACCGAACTACTGAATAGATAATAAGAAATGATATTCGTGTTTTACCAGGTTTTTGTATTCCGGAAGAAGAAGAAAAAGTAGAAGCAGAAGGCGATGATTGCGATCTCATGGATCATGCAATGGAAGAAAATGAAGATGATCTCACGAGATATAAAACACGAAACCTCTGGTTTCAATGGGGGTCAGAGATTTTAGAGTCAGTGAATAGGGTTGCCAACACGGACTGATGTCTGACCCGGAGATTCAATAAGTGGACTTTTATTTAAGTTTTTATTTGAATTTTCTTAAAAACATAAGTAAAATTATTTAATACTAGCTGTCCCGGCAGACGTTGTTCTGCCCTTTTTCGATGTGTGGGGCGATGTTGTATGAACACATGCGATGGAATGTAAAAGCGAAACCGCCCATTTTCCCAGTGAAACTAACTTTTGTCCCTATTCTTTAACAAATATATAGCAGGCCTGGCAGACTTTGTTATGTGAGGCGATAATTTTTTCCTTTGAAGCTTACTTTTGCCCGTACCTTTTATATGCATGTTTATGTACTAAGCCCCATTCATCTGCTTCCAGTAGTTGGTGATATATGATGAATTTGATTTTAAAGGGCGTGTCATCGCTCATTTTTTAAACCAAACTTTGTAAAAACCTTTTATAGGCCACAATTATGAAATCTTCATGTAAATTCTATTTAAAAAGTTATTTTTTCTAAGGGCCACCTAAGGTATGCACCCTAAATAAAATGTGTACGGTCTAAGTTGTGCCACTCAATATAAAAGCCATGTGGTGTAAGTTCCATGAGAGAACTTCGAGAAAATAATATTTTAAAAATGTTTTTGTATTACGGCAAACCTAAATATGCATTTATGCCTCTTATTATAAAAGACACGTGCTGTAAATTCCATGTGGTGTAAATTCGGTGTCAGTTGATTTACCGGACTTAGTGAAAATTCTTGTTTGTGGGCCAACCTAAATATTCACCCTTAATAAAAGTCTTGTCTTAACATACTGTAAAATTTTCATCAAAATCTGCCGGATAGTTTCCGCGTCCATAAAAAACAAACAGATAGACGGACAGGCAAAAACTAAATTTTATAAAAACAACAAATTGCAGTTTAACTGTAAAAAGCAATGTACACTTTTTACAAAAATTTATTAACATCGTACTCTCTCAAAAGTAAATAAAAAAACCTCGAGGAGAGCTCGTACTAAGCGAAAAAGACGTATCTCAAAAAAAAAAAATATCCGAGATTCTTATGGCATCGGATAGCTTAAGAAATTACGCGTCTAATGAAATACTCCAAATGTCGGCATCTTAGTTCAATCATATATAAAAATCTACTAAGAAAATTTCCTATATCTCAATTTTACAGGTATTTCAACAAATTGACATAAACAAAACATCAATTATCTCGAAATGAATTTTTTTGAGATACGTCTTTTTCGCTTAGTACGGCAGAGCTGTCCTTTGAACTTCGAAGCCAATTTCGATTTCGCCCATTTTCAATAGCAAGATGCCTGCAAGAAGATGTGACCTGTGTGTGAAAGTTTCATTCAATTAGCTTTCTTGGTTTTCTCGTAAAACTGATTTCAACAGACGGAAAGACAGCCAGACGGACATCGCTAAATCGACTCAGGTGGTGACGCTGATCAAGAATATATATACTTTTCCATACCTGTCACGCCCCCTTCGATGTGTTACAAACGGAGAGACAAAGTAAATATACCCTCGGTGTAGGGTATAAAAATCATAGAAATAAGTATACAATAACCTTTTTACGTGCAAATATGATGTTTTAAAACATAAATTATTAAAATCGGTTCAGTATATTTTGCGGTTTGGCGTTACAAATCATTTCCATATAAGCAATTTTATATAAATAGTATAGATTAACGCTAGATTTCATTGAATCCAACACTTCGTTTTTCTCTCGGATTTCTTTTTATTATATAAAAGTTAGCTTGAAAGCTAATCGAGATATCGATTTTTTTTTATTTAAAATTTTCAATATCTGTTCTATCGAAAACCATCGTCAGATTGCGGCCAATTTGTGTATATGTTTATGGCTATATATTTTTGTAAATACATATGTATATATGTATGTCAGATCCTGTTTCGGAGATATGTATAGTAAGGCGGGTCGATTTGTTCGGGCGGGAAAAAGTTATCATAAGGTAATGCATGAAAATATTATGCGGACAATTCTGATCAACTTTGATAAAGAAACTATAGGTCTAAAATCAATTTTGAGCTTCCGCATTTTTACAAATAGGTTTTGCACAGTTCTTACATACATATATTGGCACTGGGTTATGGGAACAATTACACTGTATTTCCTACTATCAGCAAAATTGGGCTAGGTCGGCCATTTTGATGTCGTTGGAAAGGTTGTTTGTATCCTTTCTGTATGTACCATGTTAATATTTTTTGTTTTAATATGGATAGTGGAGTGCGGAACGACTAAAGTCGAAAGATAATAGAAAGCATTAATTTATTCAAAAATGAAAATCTTACAATAATTTACTGTTAAGTTTGACACCCATTGTGTTGGATCTTGTTTGCTTACTGACCGAGGAACTTTTTTTGCAACTTTCAACCGTCACTGACATATTTTTTACGGTTTTTATTAACAACACGTCGTGATACAGTTGTTAAAAGTTGAACAAACTTCTCTGTGCCTTGAATATGAGAATTAATTTTTGGATTTTAATTGGTAGATCGTCAGATTTTAAATATTCTATTAAATGGTCATATGAAATGCTTTTAGTAAAAGGCGGCTCAGATAAAATACTGTTATCGTCTAGGTCAATCATATTAATCCGTACAATCAAAATTTATGCACGGTTTTTCTTAACATCAAAGTTCTGATGTATCATTATTTTCCCGACAGTATAAAATGTTTGTATCTCTCTCTTGCGTATGTTCTTGTGGTCACCGTACAGCATTGTTAATACGACGTTTTCAGAATGCGCAAAATACGAATTATGCTGAACTACAGCATTAATAACATGGCGTAGTTTACGAAGTACTTCTTCCCTAGACTTAAATTTCTCCCTGGCCACTTTCGAGTTATCCATAACAACAACCTCGCCATTTTCATCTCTAAAATCAATATATTTGAATACAGCTGTTGCTAAGCACGACGCTACTCTGTCAGAGACTCCAAATCTATCGCACAATAGGCGTGTTTTTTTTTGACGCGGCTATCCGCTTAAAATTTTTTTTTGTATGAGAAATTAGTCGGCGATGAGTATCGCCGACTAAATGAACTGTCATTCTCATACAAACATTTTTTTTAGCGGGTAGCCGCGTCAAAAAAAACACGCCTAATATAGCAAAGCTCTATAGTTTTTGTTATATCGCCTCTGTGGAATAAACACTTCATCTACATGTACGATAGATTGGTTGAATTCGCCAACGACCAGATCCAATTGCTCAGGTATGGTATTGGATCGTGACTAGCTGACGCCAATGTTGGTTCTTGCTCAGTCAATTCAGTAAAAGGCTCTGGTACCGTCAGCTTTCTGTCATTATGTTGATCAAACATGCAATTTTGTAAACGATCAGGTATAAATCCACAAGAACATTTATTTTGTTTTAAGTCGCTTGTGCATTTTCCAATGAAAAATATATTTTTAGTCCAATCTAAAAATGCTTGAAATCTACAGTGAGCGTCAAAAGAAAGTAAACACCAATTCTTCATCCTTAAATTATCTTGTTACAAACTTATTATTGACTTACGATAATAAGTAATATTGCAGAGTTTACTACTATACCATTTAGAGATTTACTATTATAAAACATGAAATCAAAACAAGTGACAACATTGCTCAAATCTTTCATATATGAAAATGCATCAGATTTTAAGCGTCAAAAAAAAAGTAAACACTTGTTGATTTTTTATATTTCGGGGAGGAAACTAAAGTTTTTTTGTGAAAAATTTGTACTGATCAAATGTTTTACTTCACTAAAAATAATTTTAAGTTGATTTGTACTTATTAATAATAACTAAAAAGGTATAAAGGAAGTTAATCTCACTATGGGAAAGCAAACATCGGCTGATATTCAGAAAATTATATTAGATTTAAAAGAAAAAGTCAAATCTTTGCGTAAAATCGTGGGAAGGAACCACTGAACAATAAAAAATAGTTGATAAATACGCCAAACAGCATCAGGTTG
The DNA here is from genome assembly GCA_949775025.1 of Tricholauxania praeusta. NCBI lineage: Eukaryota > Metazoa > Arthropoda > Insecta > Diptera > Lauxaniidae > Tricholauxania > Tricholauxania praeusta. Next base: position 33,259,671 of record OX459031.1, on the reverse strand, counting down.
AAGATTTACCGAGATCTGGAAGCCCAAAGCGGCTTAGTGGTACTGAAGTTAGAGCTGTAGTAAGAGAAGTAAAGGCATATGCAGCTTCAAGTGCAGCTAAATTTTCAGAGAACATAACGCACACATCAGGCAATCCAGTAAGTACGAGTACAGTCAGGAGACCGATTCACAAAAATGGCTTACATGGAAGGATATCACGCAAGAAGCCATACAGGTCCAAGGTTAATCAGAGTAAGCGAATGGATGTTGCTAAAATGTACAAAAAAAAGGCTCTATCTTTTTATGAAAACATACTTTATACCGATGAGAACAAATTCAAAATTTTCGGAGCGAAGAGGCCCCCAAAAATATGGCGTGCTTAGAATGATGCCTTTGAAAAGTTTGTAACCAACACTGTCAAACACGGTGGAGGCTCAATTGTTTAGTTGCAACCTATATAATAATAATTATATAATAATTTTCAATTTAGGATACTTTGAAAAGCAAAAAAGATATCGATATAATTCCGAGTGAGTTTTCAAGAGGAAGAGTAGTTCTTTCGAAACTCATTAATGGATTCATAAAAAAAATATATTTCTATATAAATTTGCCCAAGATATCTCGAAAAATCGTGATTTTTGCACTTTTAGGTTAGAATATCTCGAAAACCGGAGCTATTTGAGAAATTCTAAGCTTGGATTCGAGTTCAGCGCGTCAAAACCTTCGGATAAGTAAGGCAAAAAAATCAATGTTGCCCTGTGTTATTTTATAGTTTGTTTTTTTTTTCTTTGAATTTATCAGAATTTGATACTCAACCCGGAGGGATTGACTTTGAACCCGGAGACCCGGAAATCATACTCAAAACCCTGAGTCTCCGGGCGAAACCCTGAGTGTTGGCATCCCTATCAGTGAAAGAGTTGTTGAATAAGAACGATGACGGGAATGGTGTGAATGCTCATTTGGACACAAAATTCCCTGATTACATATTGAAAGATATTGAATTACTGCCTCTTTGGACTAACATTTGCTCTAGGGATTTTGGTTTTTGCCCTACAAAAAAAAACCTTTTCCACTGGAGCTATAGAAAATGAACACAAGAAACTGAAACATCAAATTTTTACAAAGCAGAAACTCCCGATGCGCGCTGATCTTTTTGTAGAAAAACACATTGATTATTTGCAGAGAAATTCAACTATAATCTCAGCCAAAATAGATGGTGCTGAAAGAGATCAGACCGATGTTAGCCCCGGTGATAAAGAACCGTCAGAAAATATGACCAACGACCATACTACACCTGGCATGACAAATGCCCACAGCGCGGATAAATTCAAATGTTCAGTCTGTATAAAAATCTGACGTCCAGAAAGTTGTGCAGCATTTGCGAACTACCTATACAGTGCAACGATCAATGTTCCATAACAAGAATAGACAAAGAAGAACGAACATCTGAACGCATTTATAAAACTTGTTTCGCAAGAACAGATGTAGATGAAATTATAGCCTTAAGAACATTTGATAATTGAAAAAATATTGGAAAAGAAATGCAAGAATGGATAAAAGAGCAAAAGAAAAAAATTCTTGAACAGCAAGCACAAGCCGTGCCTGCTAATCTTGTTTGCCCCACATGCAAAAAGGAAGTTGGTAACTCTCACGCTTGTTTTTATTGCAAGAATTTCGTCCATGCCATCGAAATCTGTTCCCACCCTCACATCGAAGATGAAGAAGGTTATGGACATATACGAATTTGTTTAAAATGTTTCAAAAGTCGAAACGTCCCTGAATGCGAGATTTTAAACCTTCAAAAAGAAACCAATGAACCCGAGGAAGAAAATCAGAATGACATAGGCAATAACCTTTCCTGTCCTTCGTGCAATAAAGAGGTAGGCGATGTCCATTCATGTGCTTCTTGTCACAAGTATGTTCACGCCATCGATATATGCTCCGAACCATTTGAGGAAGATGAAGAAGGTCACGGCCAAAGAAGAATTTGCAATAGCTGCATAACGAAGAAACAGAATAATGAAAAAAAAAGCCAAAGCAATAAAAAAAATGAAGCACGGAACGGAAAACATAAAAAAGGATAAGAGAACTGCATTTTATCTGGGAGAGAAAAAAACTCTGGTGAAAGATATTTTAACCTTGAGACGGCACATTAAAATTCCGGTCATCAAGAACGGAAGTACTTTGAACTTAGCGACGATAAAAATGAACAAAAAAAATATTGTTCTAAAAAATACTTGCGTCGCTGACTCGATATTTCAACTATTTTTAGCTGGCGCTCACGATTACGACACATCAATAAAAAAGCAAGTTTATTGAAGTTTTCTATTTTTATTTGTTTGAGGTAAGATAATTCATGTTTTTTTCCACGTACAGGTAACAGAAAATGCGGGAAAAAATGCCTTTTTTAACTGGGTAGAGAACGTGAAAATAAATGGAATCGTGAACAAATCATATTACCTACGAGCTGAGACTCTGCTGCCACACTACACACTGAAACAGCATGCCCAGACTCCTGGCCTATATATTGTCAATTGTAATATTAACGTTGGACATGTTGTTTTTGGACATGTTCAATTCTGTTCAAACTTTTTCTTGTATTATGGGATGTTTGCCAGTGGTTGAAGAGCTGTCATCATTCAAAATTTCCCTATTTGACGAAAACTTTCGGAAAACATTCTTTGTTGAATGCTATTCACAACAAATGAATTCTATTTGTCAAAATATATCGGGAAATGAAACTTGCGGAGAAAAATTGACTCTCGAATATTCTATAGGCAATAGTAATAATAACAGTAATAATATTAATTATTTACATGTGCATATTCGGTAATCGAAACTCTCAGTTAATGGGTAACACTAATATTTCAGGTGACATTGTGGTTATTGAGGTCATGCATAATTACCAATGCATGGATTTAAAACTGGGGGATATTCCAATATTTTATGACATCCCAGGAGATCCGCAACATCATCTCAGCGCATTTGGTATTATAAATTATAAAAGATGTAGGCCAAATTCGAGAGAAGAAGACAGTGAGGGTCATTATACTGCAATTTCAAGGAGATGTGACAATACCTGGTGGGCTTATGATGATTGTGGCGGCATGACTAAGCAGATTAAATACGAAAATAAAGTTCAGCCAGCGTTAATACTTTTGTACAAAAAAAAAAATAATGAATAGAAAATAAAAATTGAAGACTTAATGAATAAGCACTAACAATGTGTTTCTCATTATGTAGAAACATATCGAATTAGTGATAACTATAACGATTTGGATCAATTGTAACCGATTAATTATTTTCAATAAATTTCTCCCACAGTTTCTAGCTACACTCTAATCTAATCTAGATCGACTCTAATAAATTGGTAATAAAGTCTACCTCAAGCGTGGTGAGTTTCTACTATGTTCTAATAAGAAATTTACTTGTTCGGTGTAGGTTCAGGTTGAAGTTAGAGTATATTGCTTGTAACTTTGGGTAGGTAGTGCTAATAAATTTAATTGTTACGTTAATAAATTCTAATTAATGTTTAAGAAATGTTTTATGGGTTTTTTTCACGTTCGGTGCAGGTTTAGTTTGAAGCTAGATAATTTGCTAATAAATTCTGATGTGCAACGTTAATAACATTTTTTCCAACGAAATAAATTTCATTCCTGGTCTAGATCGACTCTAATAAATTGGTAATAAAGTCTACCTCAAGCGTGGTGAGTTTCTACTATGTTCTAATGAGAAATTTATTTGTCCGGTGTAGGTTCAGGTTGAAGTTGGAGTATATTGCTTATAACTTTGGGTAGGTAGTGCTAATAAATTTAATTGTTACGTTAATAAATTCTAATTAATGTTTAAGAAATGTTTTAAGGGTTTTTTTCACGTTCGGTGCAGGTTCAGTTTGAAGCTAGATAATTTGTTAATAACTTTTGATGGGCAACGTTAATAAAATTTTTTCCACCGGAATAAATTTCTAATAAATCCTTAATAAAATATCCCGTATATATTTTTGGGCCGGGCTGAAAAGTTGGGTGCAGCTTCCAGGTACTTAGTATTTATATTAAAAAGCGCAATAGTTTCTTTCTTACATGACTATAGAAATCAATAGTTTTTACTACAATTCACATACATTTTTGAAAATTAACCTTACATCTTAAAAGAGAATTCCTAAAAAACGACAAAATCAGACTTAAGCAAGTTTTTTTTTCACCACAGATGTATCTGATAAATGAATCAAATTTTTTGATCATTTTTAATCTAACCTCAGAAAAATGTTTGGTAAAATGTAAAATAATACAAATAATTTTTTATAGAAAATACAACTTTTATTTAACATAATTAAGTATGTGACCTATTAGAATTGTGCTTAAAAAAAACTATTCCAGAAGAAAAACCATTTTATTTAATTATCATTGGAAAAAACTTTATTTTGCATATACATATGTAGTTTCATGTAAATTAACATTGATTGAAAGATTTTGCTCTAATAAATACCCTGATAACAAAAAGCTATCAAAAAGCTGAAAGTTTTATCAATTTCATATTTTTAAGACATGTATTATGTTAGTAATTCATTATTCGGTACATATTGACAAAACTATTCCTCTAAAATACTCGCTGTTGTTCGTACATATTTCGGTACGAGTACGTGTTTCCATATTCACAAATGTATTTTATTAAAAGAAAAAAAAAATGTCAACTTTAGGGGAGCAGTTTTTCACAGACGATTTTCTTAGAAATACATATTTTAAATTTTGTTAGTTATTTTCGCAAAAGAAATTACCACTTAAACCTTCTTACCAAGAAACTTACAAATGTTCAACATGTCGTATGAGAAACTTTTAATTACAATGAACATAAAAATACTTCTCGGCCGCTAATTGTCGGAAATACAAGGGAAGTAATTTCAAATAGCTATAGTTTTTCTAAAAATTATGACAAGAAAAATAATTTAGGCACCGTTTGAAAGAGGTATATTATGCGTGAGTAGAAATATCTACGCATTCGAAATTGATTCATAAAAATATCGACTTATTTGAATTTCAATATACTGCATCGCATGACAGATATCGTAAGTATCCAGTAATTTTTGAAGGCCAAGGAACACAAACTTTGCATAAGCCTACTTGGAACTATAAAAAGAAACATGTCTTGAAAATAAAAATAGAGAGTAGATTTCTTATGTTGGCAAATGTATTGAAGTGCTATGTAGCAGGCCTTATTCGCAAGAGGACATATTGTTAAACAAGGAATATTGGTATCTCATATACATTAAAACTTAGCTAAACAACATATATTTATTTTCAAAAAAATAGTATTTTAACAAAGATTAACAATTAAAATGTCCTTAATAATAAATGCCTTTATAAGAAAAGTCCTTAAAAGTAACACAAAAGACTTATTCCACTTGGATTAAAGTTAAAACATTATTACAAATTTATTTTCATAAGAATTGTAGTAAGTCATGAGAAATGTTCGAGAAATTTTATTTTCATAAGTCAAGTAAGTAAGTAAGTAAGTCATGGCACAAATATTCAGGAAGGATTTGACTTTTCCAAGCTGTTTCTTAGTCCTGATCAGCTAAGATTAATGATCTAAAACATCTCAGTAAGCGGAGCTATTAATTTTAAAGAAAAAAGCTATAAAAGAATAATTACCGAAGAGTTCTTTTGAATTGAATTCAAACATTTTCTACTACGATATCTTACGTTGAAGGGTTGGAGCTCAAAAATTATCTAAAAAGCAGGCATTTTTCTGCGTTAACTAGGCCAGTTGACATTCAGAAAACAGAAAAAAGTTTTTGGAGTGCGGTGCGAGGACCAACGAAATTAATTTAATAAGCAAAATATCAAAAAAAAAAAGGAATTTTAAGACTTTGACACCTCAAAGCTTTAAAGTTTTGGGAGGATCCCCAAAACAGTAATGGGCTTCGCAATTTAAGATATTGAGCACTTAGCTTATCAAAATGTTGTTGGCAAAAATAATCTCTTATATAACTTTTTGACTGTTTACAAGAAAAATGAGGGATCACGTCATAGTTAAATCAGACAAAAAATGTTCTTAAATACATCAAGTAGAATCAAATTTATTTCTGCAATAAGTTTCGTGCAAAATGATCTCCAAAAATCTTTACCCTCTATTATTTAAAACTGATTTATAAAGAGCCTTATATATAAATGCTTTACTTTTTTAGAACCTCATTTGTTGCATTGGATCAAAGGACTTCTTTGACAGTGGAGCCCTCTTGCCCAAAAAGGTGAGTTTAAATTAATATTACAAAATACTTAAGAAAATTAACTATTAATAAAGAAAAGTTTATTTTGCTCTAAATTTTAAGGTTATAATTAATTCAGATAGCACTTTCAAATGATTGTGTTATTTTAATAATTTCATATTACAAATCAAATTTTTCTTTTGACCAAGCCACTAACCAAATAACTTAACTCATCTCTCAATTTAAGTCTTTCTTACTAAGCCTGTCTCTGTTGATTGAATATTATTTTTTCCCAAACATTTCTTGCCTTAAAGATACAAAATGTGCGTCTGTCCATTCATCCGTCTGTTTGTCTGTGCCCATTTGGCACCTCCCATCGTTTTTGTTAACGTTAACGTCGACCAACAAATTGTCGTAATGTCTAAATTTCATTCATTCACACATGTGTTGCGTCTTGCAGCCAGCAACTACTTTGACGTTTCGCCTTAAGGTGATTCTCACAAATAAACTTACACCCACATACGTACACACACACACAATTGCACACCCACATACATTGCATGCATGCACAATTTACACTCGTTGACAATGAAATTGTTGTTGTTTCTCACACAAAACTTCTTGAATTCCGCATTGATTGTTATGCTGATTGATGCTAAAATTAAATAGGCAGCATTACTTAGTGCAGTTTGAATACAAATAATTTTCAAGTTATATTAACAGAATTAAATGATTTTTAAAATATGTATTTACTTAAGTATTTTAAATTAAAATTTATTTATTAACTGAAAAAACATTCAAAATGCTTTGTTTGAAAATAAACTAAGATTCGGACACAGTTAGCAACATATCACAATGGAAAGCATTACATATTTGCAAGTCAAAATCAACTCAAAGCCATTTAAAGCAAATATCTAAGGAGGAATATGTTGAGTATTTTCAATTTTCTTTGTATCTTTTGGTCGGTTATACAAATCGACAGAAAAAAGTTTTTATAAAATATTATTCTTAGAACTCCCTCCATAACCTTTAGTTAACAAAAAGTTACGTAAAATTATGTTTGCAAATTATTAAAAGCATAACACTTGGTGTATTACTTTCTTGCGTGAACCGAGAATCGAACTCGACGGACTCTAGGTTGATATCGCAGTACACTACCACTACGCCACAAGGCCAACAGAGTACTCTACATAAATTTTTAGGTTTATTTTAAAGATTAAGTGATTGCATCAAGCAAATGATGTACTAAATTATAAGAAATAATTAGTTTTAAGACTTTATGACAACTTCCTTAAAAGACTCATATATTTTATATTGAGTACCACTTGATTGTGGGCTGAAAGATATGTTAAAAAATATACTTATGTCCAAAAAAAATGGTTTTGTTATTAAAATACTAAGTCATACACTGTCAAGGTCAGACATATTCGACGATACCGACGATATATCGAAATGGTACAGCACATTAGAGATTGAGAACAGTTTGGAAAGAAAATGTGTATAGTTCCAATCAAGTTCGATAAACGGATGCCAAAGTATAGCACACAACCAAGTAAAAATAAATTATCGTTTTAACTATTGGATAAAATTTTTGTGTTATGATTTGCTTGATTAAAAATATCTTCTCTGAAAAACTTTACATAACTTCATTTTATATCATGGTAATACATACTTTAATTTTCAATTTCACAAGCTTACTTCTTTAAATTTTACTACTGGATTGTAACGCAATCAAAACACACTTTTTGATTGCTTATAAAAATAAATGATTTATTAAATTGAAAATTTTAAATTCTAAAATAACTCAAATGAATTACAAAAACGAAGATAAACCAACAGAAAAAAGAATTTTTGCTCTGTGTTATTTTCACTTTTCTTTGGGGTTCTTAGCAGATCTATGCAAAAAAGGAAATACACACCTGCTCAAAATAATAGGTACACCTTTGAGTCTTTAGTTAAGGCTCTATTACAAAAAAATTTGCGCAATTTAGAGGAAACATCGTAGTGGTATCGTGAAGTACACAATTCGGAAGCACTATAATCAGTAAAACAATTCATGTTGTTCATTAAGTTGTGAGAGCAATTCAGCAACCTGCATTGAAGAGAGTTTCTTCCTTTTTTTTCAAGCTTAAAGTTAGTCTCGAATCCTCAGCAGAGCAATGTGACTTACGACCCATCTCAACTCAAATGTTTGCTGTCAATTTACTGCATTTTAAGGTTTAATTCAAGAAGAAAACATAACGTTCTTCTAAGGAAAGCTCAAAAAAGAATTAAAAACAAAAAAATTTCAAACACAATTTTGAATCAGCGTGCAGGTGTACCTATTATTTTGAGCAGGCAAATATTCTAAATATGCAGAGTAAGAAACGTTTGAAATTTAAGGGAATCACATGAATTGTTTTACTGAATATAGTGCTTCCAAATTGTATACTTCACGATACCACTACGATTTTTCCTCTAAATTGCCAAAATTTTTTTGTAATAGAGCTAAAACTAAAAACTCAAAGGTGTACCTATTATTTTGAGCAGGTGTGTATATCAAGCATAGAAACTCATACAAATCGGCCTAAAAGTTACATAGATCAATGATCATCGACAGTTTTTTTTTTTTTTAGTAAAAAAAAATGAGCATTAACCAAAAAAAAAGACACGTCTGTGACGTTTTTCGCTTGGACAAAATTTCGCACGAGACTCATCGCATTTTCTTAGGAAGGTTCCCTTAAGTTTTCTTATTAGCAGGACAATTTTTATGATAGTTCAAACTACGGTTCTATCAATTTCTTTGTTTTTCTTTTATTGGCAGGATTCTCTTATCTGCGGTGTCTTTAATTGACAAGTTTGAATGTACAATTAAAATGAGCTCATTCTATATCAGTCAATGCTGGTTTATACAAAACCCTAGAGCATTCTCGTGCAATCCTGTAATTTACAAACTTTGAACAGATTTCAAAATATCTAGCTCACAATTCTAATGATTTCATCAAATTTTTTGTTCACATGCTCTTTGATTTCATGTAGCTCTCTTATTCTTAATTTGTTTATTGCTTGGTATTTCGTCAAAATATGTATGTCATATTCTAGCTACTGTGAAATCAATGCAACTTTGATAGTTGATATATTTGGTTGCCGTTATTCACCTGTTTATTGATGTTTCATATTGCAATGCAACTGTGTTTTTAGAGACGACCTTATAGACTTACCGCTCTAGGCAGTGATCGAAATGCTGGTCCTTTTCTGAAGAATAATGAGATTGTTCCTCGACTTCTCAAAAATTATCGAGCAAAAAAACAAAATTGTTTTAGCAACCATAAAAGAAGGCACCTAAAATTTGCTGCTGTAGGTAAGTCTGTCCTTATGTTTTGTTATTTAGTGGCTTAGGCGTGGACTTAAGGTTTCGATAACTTAAACAATAAATTTCCTTAATTCAATAAAACCTGCTTCGTTTTGAGAGTGTTGTAATATTTTTATTCATTTCAGTCATGAAGAGCCAATAAGATACCAATAAGAGTGAATAGTTTAGACAGATATTAAATCTTAAACCAAAAATGTAAAATATTTAAGAGGAGATAAATAGTTTGAAAAGCTTGTTTGTCCAATGTTAACGTGGGATATTGCTCTTATGTGAAACCAAAGCTTCTTTATTTTGTTACAATTTATTACTTCATATGGCAAGGTTGACATCAACTACAACAATTATATGATACATTTTGTACCGTTAATATTAAAGCAATAAACTTAAACAAAAGATTCGTCATCGTTTTAATTTTTCCAATGATCATCTTTAATCACTTTAAAAAAGATGATGCTTTTAGTAGTCATGGCTGGGAATGAGATTTGCTGCGTGTGTATGAGTATGTGTGCAATAACGTGTGCATCAGACACTTACACTAACACACGCATGGAGAATAAATACCCCAGTAGACAAAAGCAAGTAAGAAGCATATTTCAAAGGCTTTCCCAACTCGATCAAAACATATCTTTATTTTTATATGGGCTTACACTATAATACTCGGTTTTAGTGCAAAGGAGAAAAATATGACTGTTTCATTCGGTTTCAAGTAAAGAGATGAAAATATGGCCTGATTTCATGATTTCGATAGAAAATCAAAATACTTGTATCTATTTTTATGAATTTATATGAAAATCAATTTGTGGAAATATCTTACATTCTTTCTCGGATATAGAGGTATTGTAGTTATGTACACAGTAGTTATTTATTGATAAGAAAATTTCTTTGACATAAAACTTCTCAGTTAATTAACCCGAATCAACCTGAGTAAGTTTTTAATTTTCTCACTTTGTGAAACTTCAGCTTCAACAAAAAATTACTCACAGACCACGTAACGATTTTTTTTTTCTAAGAGACGAACAATTGCGAGTTCAAAATTAACTGAAAAATATCGGTTCTTGAATTTGTTTCCATTTTGTGATCGTTTGAAAGTGACTACTTTACGTTGCGATATGGCAACGTCAGGGTGATTCGAGCTCAGAATCATAACAAGAAATGAATAAAGGAAATAATAATCGAGCGCAGTTTTTGTGGCTTCCGGATTTGACTCTGAATCTGTTAAAGATCTCCTCACATAATGCAAGTGTTGACATTTCTTATAGGTCTGCTGTTGGAAGGTATATTTGCACTAAAAGCTTGTTCTGCGAATGCTTCGACAGTGCCGGATTTGAATTTAGCCTAATTTTGTTCCCATAAGGGTTGGCAGCTCTCTAAATTTCAGATCGAAATAGCTAATACTAGAACCCTCAGACAATACGATTATTTTTAACTACCGGTGCTACAAAAATATCAAAATAGTTTGATTTTTTTTATGACTTGCCGTCAAACGCCTTGACTTTTTATACGAATTCACTTAAAAAAATTCGCATCGTATAAGGTTTCAAAAATAAATATTAGGAATATTACGCGTGAGAGAAACGCGTTATTATTCTTCAAATCTACAATAAAAATAAGGTATTTTCCGTAGCTTTTTTGGTAGAATATTCAGACATCTGTTTCCCAACAGAGCAGAGAAGCGCATTTGTCTTATATTTTGTTCCAAAATAGTGTGACTTTTGAAATAATAGTGGGAGACTCTTTACAAGCGCTTACGCATGCAAAAATGTTGACATGTGTATTGACGCTATATGCAGCAGTGTTAGCAAGCCTTCTCCGGAAGAGGCCTTGCTCAGTTGTCTACTGGGCTATTAACATACATATGTATTTACAAAACACGTTTGCTTTTAAAAAGCTTGACCCCTTGGGCTATATTTCTGGTAATTACGATTTGATTAACTTTAACTACATGAACACAACAGAAACAACAACAAGATACCACACAAATAAAAATGAGTAAGCAAGAGACTGAGAGAGAGAGAGAATGAGAGCGTGCGAGTAGGGTAATGTTGCCAGAAAAATAAATGTTTAAATGTAAATCGCTAACGGCTTTTTCTCATGGAATTTCGTTGTTGTTGAGTGGAGATTTATAACTAAATTTATAAGAATTTTTACTACAGGTTGGGCAATGAAAATCTGCAAAAAAAAAAATAAATTCTTTAATATTTTATCAATTTTTTTTTTTGTGATTTAATAAGATTTAAAATAAAACACAAATACTCAAGCGAAGTGTGATTCACACTCAATTCCAATGGCCAAAAATTCAAATTTTTATAATCACTGAATTGGTTTTTTCTCATCGTGTTGGGCTTTAGATAAACACATCCACATATATTTGAAAATAGTGATACAAAAAAATAATATAATAAAATATAATTTGTAATAGAAAAGCTTATGAAATACTTTCTTATCGAATAATTCTCAATTTTGATGACAAACTTTTCTTTCTTGAAGTATATAAAAATCTGAAGTTGCATAATTTATTTTATATAGATTACAGCTAAACTTATTTACCATCACCTACGATGAAGTTGACATTTCTAGCGATAAAACTAAGGTTTTTGTTGAACGGAACTGTTTGAAGAAAAAGTACTCCTCCTAATTAATTAAAAATTAACATTGAAATAAATACATATCTTCAGTGGTTCAAAAGATATAGAATTCTGGGCGAGGGAAAATAGTTCAAAGCCACTATGTAATTCTGTTCAATTAAACTAAATAATAACGAACAAATAAGAAGCGCTACAAGTTTTTTGAAATTGATCTTATTAGGGGCCGTCCATAAATTACGTGAGTCCAAATAGGGGGTGAGGGGGTCCAGCAAAGTCTCACCAAATTTCACCAAGGGGGAGGGGGGTCAACGAAAATTTCACGTCAACTTTTTAATGCATTACTATAGCAGATTACATCTAAAAATTAGAAGACAAATCTCAACGACAGGAGGGGGGGTTTTGTTTCGCCAGAACTCACCAAATCTCACAAAGGGGAGGGAGGGGGTCCCAATTTTCAAAAAAACACCTTACGTAAGTTATGAACGTCCCCTTGTCCATTGACATCCATTGATAACTAAGTAGCTCGGAGTTTGAAAACTAAAGTTGAATATTCACGAAATAAAAAAAAACTTAAAGAAAGCTTTTTAATCGGAAAATTTTACACGATGAGCTTGTGAATATGTTATTCCTGGGGTTACTCTGAGCAACTATGTATACGCATATAGGACGCGCTTGGACCTCCTTGATATTTTTTTGAACTTGAAAATCGTTTACATTCTACATTATATCCAACACCGGCTCCCTATCCACAGTAATTCAAACATAATAGCTTTGGTATGTGGGCGGCCGTTGTCCGCGGCTCAAGATTTATATTCTCCAATATGTGCAATATTGGCTTTGCGGTGGCCTTCGACATAAAGTACGTACAACACCGACTTCGCTAACCACAGAATTTGTACAAAAAAATGAGTGAAGAGTAGGACTTTTAAGCTAAAACAATATGAAGGCGCTCCAAACACGCCGTATATATATATTTCTACGCTTGCTCAGAATAACCCCAAGGATAACATATCTTAAGGTCAAGGTCATCGGTGACGTGAAGCACTTTCCGAATAGATTCCAAAATTTTTAATGCTCTTTGAGGACTGATGCTACAGTCCGAGCTATGAGCGACAGTGTAACGATTATATTTACAGTTTTAATAGTTCAACTTAAAACCTCATTCAAATAACAACCTATAAAATTCAATTGTATTTCACTGACTGAACGCAATTCTATTGATCTTTCATCACATATGATGATTGAAATTAAGACAAACGTGCAACTTTTCTATTTAAGCGATTCACAGACAATTTTCACTGTCGGAAGTGTCCACCTTAATCATTATTCGTTTATTGTTGTCGTTGTTGTTGTTGTTTTTGTAATGATTGCCGCCGCCGCCGCCAAAAGCCACGAAGAGGCAAATTCCACTAAAACCGCAAATCCGCGCCTTGTGGCCAAGTCATCCATCGTCTGTTGAATTATCACAGATTGACGCATACAAGTATAAATGCCATGAGAAGCGATCTCAGAGCGGCAGCGAACAAATACGAATCCACTTACACACCATCACCAATGTACAACAATATAACACACAAAGCGACACAATTGTAATTTAGCTTGTGGTGCTTATCGTTGTTGTTGTTGTTGTTGTTAGTTTCTTCTTGGTGGCGATAGTGTTGGTGTTGGTGGTGGGCCGCATACGTGCGTTTGTTGGTACTTTGCGACTCTGTGACGGGAAAATCAAAGTTTCATCGCTTAAACTCTGAGGCGCTTTAAGTGAAACATTCACACACAATCGCCACAAACTGCAACAAACAACAGCAACAACAAAAAGTTGCGCGGCAATCGTGATGTCCGAAATGCCATGCGGGCATTCAGCAACAAACGTGGTTTGCGCCCGTTGGACCTTGCGGCTTCGCATGCAACTCACATCGCGCATTATGTACGAATGTGGGATTTGGTTTTTTTGTTGTTGTTATTTGGATTTTATTGTCCCCTTTCCATTATTGGACAGTCCAAAAGTATGCGCGCAAGTTTGTTAGTAAGAGCGGCCTTCGTTGTTTGGCAATTGACGCTGAGACATCCTCTTCATCTCAGACGATTTTGTCTTAAGTCGCTTACAAGTAAGCGGTTGCTGGCGGCGCAATTACAAGATTTTCACACGAAAATCATTTTGGAGCGATTGCAGCGCTGTTGTTAGTGTTTTGGTCAGTCCTATTGTGAAGATGAAACACTGTGGTAGATGACAATTTTTTTTTTAAGTGATATAGTATAGCTAATTACACTGTACGTAAAAGCTTAACTTTTAAGAAAATATCAAAGTTCCGACATTTAATTCTGTTAAAGAAATAAAAATGTGCTAATCAACATGTAAGATGTATCTGGCCCTCGAAAATATTCAGTAAAATTTAATTTAAAATTAATTCAGTAAACATTTTAATACGGGTTTTTTTAGCCAATATTCAAAAAGTTCCATAAAAGTTTCGTGGAAAAGGGTGTGTATTAAATATAAGCCACATACGAATTAAGCATAAAGTGTAGTTGATTTTATATGAGGCATAAGTATCGAAAGCATGGTGTCGGAGCTGTCAATGTGAAACTTTAACTTAAACCATTTTAGAATTCCGGTTAGTTGAATACTTGTGGCAGACGGAAGTGTTTCGGCTCAGGCGTCTGTTATTTGAATCCCAAAGTTATGGTGTCGTATGAAATATGTTTCAATGAGCTATTCTGCCGTAATAAACGAAAAGAGCGTAACTCAAAAAAAAAAAAAATATCCAAGATTCTTATAGCATCGGATAGCTTAAGAGACTATGCCAATGAAATGCTTCAAATGCAGGTAGTACCTTAGTTCAATCATATAAAAAATCAACTAAGAAAATTTCCTCTATCTCAATTTTACTTGTATTTCAACAAATTGACATCAACAAAACATTAATTATCTCGAAACGGATTTTTTGAGATACGCCCTGTTCGCTTAGTATTGCAATATTGGTATATAAAATTTTAAAGTATTGTTACGAAATTTCTGTCCCTTTGACGATAATTTCGATCTCTCACACTTTTCTGAGTTCGATCACTGGATTGTGTAACAATTAAAAACACAAACTTATTTGGTTATAAAATGGTTTATTTTATTAACGTTCAAATTCTAATATTAATTTAACACTGTATAGAAAACTGTTTTACTTTACTACGGATCACACTGTATTCACTTTATTGCTTTAATTCAAGTGTTCCACTTCACTGCTTAGATACAACTGTGTCCGAAAATTCAAATGACACCCTTTTATACTACAGGCATCACTTTCTCGAATAATCTATTACCTGCCAGATGGCGTATATTCTAGCATTATCTACAACCTACCAGTGCTACTTTGTAGCGTTAATTCTACCACTATCCACAATTCACCAGCATGGCGCACTGACGTTGAGCTAGCTATTACGCTAGATGGCGTTGTACGTTGTACGACGGCGATAATTTCTCTCGGTTGTCGACTTTTTATTGTTTACTGCAGCGTCTGTTCGGTTTATTATTTTTAGTACAAAAACTGCACTTTGCGCTAGATGGTGCTAATATCGTTTAGTTTCTTTTGTTGGTATTTATTTCAAAAGTTTTCCAGCATAAACCAATTTCGCTACAGTATGTAGCACATTGCTTTCATATGAAGGTAAATTTAAATCCAGATTCCAAAGTAGCCCACGAAGTGCAAACAATAGAAATTGCTTCTGCATCGACTCCAGCATATCAATGTATGTATATTATACTGTGAATTCCACACCACTGAAGCATGTTCTAAAATTGGTCTAGCAAGTGAAGTGAGAAGCTACTTCGTCGTATAGGAGTCGTCAAATTCTTTAGACCATCGTTTTATAAATCCAACGACACCTTTGTTTTGTTCACCATTAAACTTATATGCACTTTGAAGCGAAGTCTTTTTAACCTTAGTGATGCCTAAATCTACAAAATTTTCAACCTTTTCCAGTTTTAAACCGTTTATTGAATATGAAGTCTAAAATTCTTTCTTCTTGTAAAAGTCATTTGCTTACACTTTTTGAGATTTAATGTCACCAAGTTTATACATTAGAATATGGGACGATTTTGTAGCAGAAGGTAGGTCAGGTAGGCGTAACAACAAGAGATGTCAGATTGGAAAGATATATTATTCGACAGCTAAGTAGTTGCTTGACTGTTGTAAAATGTTCTCATTTCTCATCAATAAATGCAAGAAGTTTACCGTGGAACAATACACAGTGAAAGAAAAATAAAAATCGTTGCGCAAAATTCGTGCAAATTTTGTACGTAGTCATGTGCCTTTGAGACAGGTCCTAATCAAAAAAATTTCCAAAAGACTAGCTTAGTGTAAGATGCGAAGACGCCACAACCACTTCACCCCGTACGTTCGATCGAAAATATTGCCGCAGTGAAGAAAAGTGTTGAAAACGACCCAAACACCTTAATTCGTCACGGTGCTCAAAAGTTCGACCTCTCCAAGTCCACACTACAGCAAAGACTTGAGGAAAAATTAAACTCTGCATGAGCACGAGATTCAATTGACTCATGAACTGCAGCCGGTGGACTACCAGCAGCGTTGTACGTTCTCTGATTGGGTCTTGGAAAACATGAATGATGACGGTGATTTGTGCAAACAAATTGCATATTCTAACGAAGCTAAGATCATTTTGGGATCTGAAAATCTGCTAGTGATTCAGTAGGATTCAATGCACTCACTAACTGACTGTTTGGTGCGAATTATGAACCAGGGGTGTCATAGGGCCATACATTTCGAAAATAAGGCCTAAAGAGCAATAAAGTTTGCTGCAGCCGTATAATAAACAATTTTCTATAGCCAGAGATAGAGTATAGCTACACAAATGATCTTTAGTTTTAACAAGATGGTGTTACATATCATAATAGTTCCAAGAAAATCAAGACGAAGTTCCCTAGCCAAGTGATTTCCTGGTTGGTTAAGCACCGTTAGACTTAAGGCTATATTAAGACGAAGCCGACTATCGGAATATTTGAAATCCACCGAAAGTAAAAGTGCGCTATGCGATAGTAAAGCATTTTGCCAAAGCATGAAAGAAATTTCATAATATTCAGATGAAATAGCACATGAGGGTTCTCTTTCAACTTTCGGCAGTTTGATGCCGTCTAGTATTATGAAAATCTTCTCGAAACAAGTTAATCTCTCGTAGATTTGCCAAAACATTCTTCACTTGGTAGACGTCGTATCTTAAGAATCATTTCAAATCATTTTTACTTTTCGACAGTAAGTTAGTTATCTATTAATGATGTAACTACTAGTTATCTTTATTTCCTTGATCCGAATCATTTTCAATTCTTAAAAAATTTGATATTTTCTCATTCTTTAAACAACAGAAATCAATCAATTATTGCTCCGTTCTACTACTCCTAATCAGTTATCTGGTCATGACAACCAAACGAGACATTTGTACGTCAAAGGGCCATGAAATACATTCAAATGTATGAAGAAAAGATAATGCCTTACATAGCTGTCATCCTACATGAATGATGTCAGACTGTCTGTTGCAGCTTCTGTTGCTATTAAGAAGAAATAGAAAAATGTCTGATATTCTTATCGTTCCATATATTGCACTATTTTTTTTTTCTCTTTTTTTTCATTTACTATTTTTTAAAGGACTCACATATTGCTGTTGTTGCTGCTGATGATGATGAAGGCATCATTCATTGCACAACAGCAACACAAAATCATCATCATCAGTATCCAGTATCATGCATACAAGTAAAGTCATCCATCCATTCACTCATCTATCCATCCAAGCAACATTGTTAGTCTGCCTAAGTTATCCAATGTTGTTGTTGTTGTTGTTTTTATTTCTATCTTACCAGTGACTATGAGTACTACGTTGTGTTGCCAGATCTAGTGATTGAAGAAATGCCAAAAACAAATGGTTGACCATTTTTGATTATCTAATGCCAAAATATTGGTTATCTCAAGTATGTGTAGGCAATTAGGGATCATAGCGAAAATACGAAAATGCAACACCAACATGTTTTCATCACTGATTGCTGTAGTAATTCAAGTTATCAAGTCAATACAAATATTTTGAATAAGCCACATAATTTAATGTAAGGAATTTTCATAAGAAAATTGATGGTTAAAGTCTCACTATTAAGTCGTTTTATAAAGTACTTTTACTTCACAAAGTAAAAAGATTTGCTGATTATTTCCAAAATTTCTTTTAAGGAAAAAATTTCAAATGTAAAATTTAACATAGTCTGGCAACAGCATGACATCGCTTGGTTGTTTGTTTTAACATTTCTATTCTGGTCCAAATTGGCTTACGGCGCTATCTTTTCTATGCCAGTTAAGAGTTCTTCTTTAAACCGCAGGCAAAACTTTTGGACAAAATTTTTAAAATTTGAAATGAATACAGTCTATAAAGGGTGAATCTTTAGAGCGATGAAACTTTTAATTAAAACAGATCACATAAAATTATTTTATGAAATTTAGTGCTCAAAAATAATTTCCGGCATACTATGTCCACCACGATTAGTTGTTATAAGTTCTTTAGTAACTTTGAAAAATATTTACACTTACACCCAACATTTACATTTCGAAGAGAATGCATTAAATACAAAAATTTAACTAATCGAATGTGTGTTTTATTACACCTAGTTATGCGAACATATGCAGTAATTTATTTCTAAACAATAAATGTCAAAAAAAATCTTTTAAAAATAAAAAAAACTCGTCAAAAACTAAATTCCCTACGCCACGTAAGGCCTTAAATGATTATTAAAAATGTAATTCTGCTCTCTGGCTGGTTTGACTGAACTTATCCACATTGAATTTGATAATATTTACTTAAATATGTAGCTCTCTGTGTAGCAATTTGAAGCTAATGCTTTTCGGTGGGAGGTGCCACGCCCTTTTTTCGTATTACAGCAATTTTGTCTGATGCTAGGCCGAACCATTTTTTGTATTTGTGAAAAGTTTGGTTACATTACTTTAAATAATTCTCTCAGTAAAGCGTAGAATTTTTTGTTTACATCCACTTGTAAAAATTTGCCAAGTTTTTGTCCAAAGCTTTATCGAATCATTCCCACTATTTGAGTAAAATTTCGTTGCATTAAATAATTCTCTCAATATAGTGATTTTAAAGCTTTTACTATGGGAGGTGCCACGCCTTCTTTTTTGAAATTTTCCAATTCTTATTGTATGAGCTCTATGTTATGCTTTATGTTCAAGTTATTTTTAATATTTTTTGCGTTGCAAACGGAATGACAAAATGAATATACCCAGGATGTAGGGTATAAAAATTGAATTCTTAAGACACGTACTTCAACTTGTCGTCCAGCTCTTTAAAAAACACCCTTTATATGAAAGTTGACGAAAGAAAAACATGTTGGGTGAGTGAGTGCGAAAGAGTAGTTGCAAGAATAATGACAAGTTTTACCATAGCAAAAATAGTTTTCTTGGCTGACCAAAATTTATTTCTGTTTTGGTTTAGTTTTTGTGTGTTTTGTTCTTGTGCTTCTCAATATTCTGCTTACAAATTTTAATTTTTTTTTTCAATGTTCAGGTTACACTTTATACGTAAAGCATTAAAAGGGGTTTTACAAAACTAGAGCATTTTTGCTGACCCTGACGTATAAGTAGCATTTAATTAAATAACAATATTATTATTTTTGGACTTAAATATCTCACCTTCGATGCATTCATGCAAAATTGCTCCTCACCAATTATTTAAAATTCTCTGTGTCTTACAATAATATGCGAGTTTAATGTATGGCCGCTGGAAATCACACCAAGCTTTTAAAGCAAAACATTGACACCTTATAAATGTTGCACGCTGTTAAGCTGC
The DNA here is from genome assembly GCA_949775025.1 of Tricholauxania praeusta. NCBI lineage: Eukaryota > Metazoa > Arthropoda > Insecta > Diptera > Lauxaniidae > Tricholauxania > Tricholauxania praeusta. Next base: position 33,239,714 of record OX459031.1, on the reverse strand, counting down.
AACACCTTAAATTGACTTTTTAATTGAAATTTATAGCAATGTTTTTATTGCTCCTGTTGTTGTTTCCATTCCATTGCTACTGTTGATTTTAAAGATGGCAAGCAACATCTGCTACTGCTACCAGCATTTAAGTGGTATTGACACCAACCAACCAAGGTGCAATAATATTTTTTAATTATCTTTTAATTGCTTAATGAGTTCGTTTTTTTTTTTTTGCTTTTTAGCAGCTGCCACCATAAAGTATCACACGCAGCACGCATTTGCGTCTGTGTTTATTTTTCTGCTTGCGTGTGGCTGTCAACAGCATTGTATGGCTGTATTTGTTTACACACACGCGTTTGTGTGGTGGTTAGCTACTGGTCGTATATTATAAATTTTATATATATGTACATATGTATGTTTCAAAAATAATGCTGAAAGAACACAACAACAAAGGGCTTTTTTTTTATTTTCTCTCTTAGCGCAACTTGTTGCCAATATTACCAATTACCTTACATTCATATGTATATACAGCGTGCGTGCTTTCGTTGTGTTGGCTTCCGTTTTTGCCAGGGTGACCAGGTGAGAAAATTGCTGCAAAATTAAATTATTTCAGCTTTTATTATTCGCACGCTTTTGCTTACAAAAATGTGTGAAAATAAGCGACAGCAACAATGACACACCTGTGGGTGTATCTTTGTCAACCAGTCAGTGTATCATTATCGGTGTGTTGCTTTTGTTAGTGTGTATGTGTGTGCGTATGAAAATTAACATTACAAGTGTTAATATAAATAAGAAAGTGTGAGTTGGTTTTTCCGTTTTATGTTTTTTTTTTTTTTAAAGAGCTGAAAGCACAATTTTTATTTTAAAACAATAAGATGTCAAAATTGATTTGACATTTGGAGAGAGTTAAAGTTGCATGAAATATAAGTCTTGGGCCTGAAATATACGATGCAAATTAAATTTTTTTTGTATATTAGAACCCAATATTATAATTTTAACATTTAGAACAACATTTAACGCGACTTTTGAATAAAAATAAACAAGAAAAAATTCAATTGTATCGGGTAATCTCCATTGCCATACAAACACATCCTTTCTTAACATTCATTTTCTAAAGAAAAATTATTTCAAATGTTGGTTGTAGCTGTGGCTAACGAATGACGCGAATAATATTGACTTCTAAATCCTTAATCGTAGCCGGTTTATCCATGTAGACTTGGAAATTTACGTTGCCCTTAATGAAACAGTATAGAGGTGCAATATCACATGATATAGGCGACTAATTCGCCGTTGCGAAGCCTGAAATAAACTGTTCACCGAATTGTTCTCGCAGTAAAGTCATGGTCTCACGAGCTGTCTTATTGGAACCATATGTCGACAAGATCACGGTCTTAAATTGCAGATAGCAAATAGTCCTTTATTATGGCTGGATAAAGTGCGCCATCAACAGGATCATGGATAGATGTTCCCACCAGCCAAACACCAAACCGTTTTTTTGTTTGGATGTAATGGCAGTTATTGAACCTCTTCGGGTTGTTTTTCAGACCAAATGAAGCAAGTTTGCTTATTGACCATAACCATTAAGACAGAGATGGGTCTCATCGCTTTTGCTTGAAAACAGTGAATCTTCTTCTAGCTACGCTGTTGAGAACGGCACCGAATCGATACATCCCGGTCATCGTTTACGATCGCAGCTACTGCTGGTTAATTTTCTGCATTATCTGCTGAATGTGGTCTATTTGATCGCATATTATCCAGTAATGAAAATCAGGTTTCAAATGCTTCGATGGTATAGCGAATTGTGCGTTCAGTAGGCCGATTATGTGAACCATAAGTTGCTCTAAGCGCATAAGACACATTCCTCGTAGAACGCTGACTTTCGTGAAACAGCTGAATAATTTTGTGCCGGTCTCAGGCTTTTCACGATGAAATGTAAAACAATACTGAACCAAAATACGTTAACAGTATGTCAAGACTTATGCCTGGTCTATTATAAAATCCTTACTGAAAAAAGTAAGTACCTCTGAAAAGTACCAACGGCGAAGAAGCCGGTTCCCCTAGGCGCAAATGCTTGGGAGGTGGCAAACTTTGGTATTAGAATACCCATCAAATTTTATGAAATTGTGAAATTTTGGTAATCTTTTTTTTTAGTAGAATTAAAATTGGAAATAATAAAGCAATGTGCAGGGTCTTCATAATAATTTAACGAAACTTATATCCATCGGCAAATTGCCAATTGTTAACAATACGTCACTGAGTATTATTTGATGAAACAAAGAAAGTCTAATATTATTCACTCCTCTGGCGCTGACTACATAAAGTCGAATAACATAAAAACAATGCAAGATTAAACCAAAACAATTCATCTATATGAATAAAATGATAGCCGTTTTCGATGAACGGGATTCACGCAAAATCTACTGAATCAATTTTAATCAAATTTTTTTAGTCATCTTTCTTAGACGCTTGGTCCCAACATAGAATTAAAATTATCACGATATTGCTGTTAAATATCAAAATATTAAAGTTTTAAAATTGCTAAAAAAATTAATTTCAGACATAGAAAGAAGCATGTTAGTGTGTTAGTTAGTGTGTGTGAGTTTTGTTTTTATATGGCAATGCAATAGAAGAGAATATTCAAATTTTACTCTCGCTCCCATTCTCAATTTGTCAACGCAGCAACGCGGAATTTGTCAACAATGAAAAAAAATTACAGTACGTTCACACATAGAAAACACACATGCTATCCTAAATGGCTTGACAACATGTGTGACTGTCAATATTGCTTTGCGTTCACATTTTCGTGCATGCCATCAAACATCAATTGCAGAACAATTTATGAGCGTCCACATCGAAGTAAACTGCATGAAATCCTATTTAAAATGAAAAATTTTCACTAGGCTTGACAGTCAGTTCACACAGGTTGTATGGTTGGACAAGCCAGCAGGAAAATCAATAATTTTTGAAATCCATCCAACATGTGTGTCAAGCGGTCGTTCAAATTATCGAACATTGATGTTGGACAACATGTGTGATAATGTGTACTAGGCCAATTGAATGTATTAGTTTGTGTGTGTGCTTTGTTTTTGTCTTTCACATGGCAATGCAATGGAATATTTATGGAAGAGAAAACAACAAGAACTCTAGATCTGTGAAGAAGAATCCAAAACTGACTGTAGTTCTATTTAAAAAAAAAGTAAATTGTTTGCGTTCGCAGAAAAACAGGCTACGCGTACAAAGTCGCGGGCATCTGCTAGTTCGAAATAAAATTTTATATTGATTTTTTTTTTTTATATTGAAAATAATTTGAGAAAAATTTTCTAATTAAAAAAGTTAGTGTTTTAACAAATTTATTTAAAACTTTTAACTTTTTTTATAAAGTTATAGTCTTTTTTAAAAAATATTTGAGATACCATATTTCGTTTCAAAAAATGTTCAAAAACGTCAAAAACAAAACAAAATATGCAGTTATTAAAAGAATGACCGATATATATAAAAACTTCCATAATTTTTCTATGTTTTCTAAAGATAAGCTTGCATGTTGAACTATTTGAGCTAAATTTTGTATTCACATTTAAAGACCAACTCTTTGAAATCGAGTTACGTACCATTCATTCCCTTTGCACTTGCGTCATCACAAGCAAATACAGCAATGCAACAACCTTCCCTACACACAATGATGTTCTTCTAAGCTTACGTACCTTTTCTTTACCTTCAACGCCATCACCTTCTACGTTAACTCTTTTGCAAATCAACCCGCAACGTTGTAGTTCACTCGCTCAGGGTACCTTTTGTTCCGTATCATGCGCAACGAAATTTGTTACAAAAATATTTAGCCGCAGGTTCTAATTTGAGAAGAAAAACAAAAATATTAAAAAAAAAATCACTAAGCCTTAGGAGCTTTTTTCGTTTCTATGGCCTAAGGTGTGGTTGATATGATGTTGCTTTGAAGCGTTTTAGCTGCTATTTCCTGCTTTTAACCGCCCCATACTTTACTTCATCCTCAGCAGCATAGCAAAAATCATTCGGAGGAATTGTCGTTCAACAAATACCTTGAGAACTTTTGTGCTGCATCAGTAACACTGAGAGAAAAATAATCTGCTGTAGTAATTATGTTTTCTACTTCTTCATCTATACCTACTCGGAACTCTAACGATTGTTTCTACTGTACGTAACATTTGTTACTCACCAACTTAAATGCAATTTTTTTTTCTGGGGATTTTCTTTCATTTTTGAAGCTTTAGCGCTGTAAAGCACAAGCCAATGATTTCAGTTTTGAAACTTGAAAGTCAGTTATAATGACTACAATGACGATGACGAATCATATTTCTCTCATATATCGACTATTCTACATACCATACGACATAACTTTTATGCTCGTGCACTAAAACAAAATCGAGTTTACGTATACGAGTAGTGTATCTTGTGAATAGCCGCCAGCTTTTATGGTTTGGTTAAGGAACAATTTTTCCTCCTTTTTTTAGATATTTGTTTTGCATAAGGTAGCCTGCATTTTGGCCTTAAAAACTGAGCAGAATTTGATTCTGTAACTGAAGTTCTCTTCAACTCTTGTATGGGTAGGTGGTGACAAAGGATAAGCTGATGTGCTTGTGATGAATTGTTTTATAGAGTGGTCCTTAGATGATTTAAAAAAAAATTTTTGCTTTAAATTTATATATCAAACGTTAACAATTGTACGCAACTCTAGAGCTTTCTTATGGAGTCTTTGAATCTGGCGATTTTTAACTTGGGTAGAATCGCCAAGTTAAAAAATATATATCTACTTATTTAATACTTCCGCTATAGCTTCTGTTAACATGGTTAGATATTTTCAAAATAGTTATTGGCGTACTTTTCAGAAATCCCATGTCTAAGCACGTAGAACCCAAAAAATTAATGCCTGGGCTTATAAGTATTCTCGGAATTCGATTATTGAAACTTATGACTGTTAAAACCAGCCAAGCATTCCCTTACATACTATGTATATTTTACTTGAAAAATTTAACATTAAAATCCACGCCCCAGGCGTTGTTGAATATAAATTGGGAACAATTTTTTAAAGTTGAGCAAGTCTTAGTAATTTTTTTTAACCCTTTCGTTGTTTTTGTACAATATATTGTACAAAAAAACTTATCACATTTCTATTCTTCTCCTTTTAAAACTTTCTCAAATTTTGAAAAAAGACATTTAGTTTTTGAATCAAGCATGTTTTTTCTTTTCAAAATTTAAATTTGAGTAACAGAGGTAGCATAGTTAGTTTTTTATTTGAATTTTAAAAACAGTCTATGTTGCAATTGTGTGTTATAAGGCAATTCGCAAACAAATTTTAGTTTTTTTGAAAAGGTAGTGAACATTTTTATTTTAATTATATGAGCTTAAATCAAAGTTAAAGAACCAATCCTTAAAAGAACATCAATATTTTTTAAAAAAGATGTGGAGAAAAATTTTTTTTAAAAGCTTAAAAAAAGTGTACAATATATTGTACAAATTCCAACAACGGTAATGTACAACATAAATAATTTGGTCAATATATTGTACAAAATACAAGAAAGGTTGTTATTTTTTTCAAATAAGCATACGAAATTAATGACATCTTGGACAGGATCGCCGTGGGATTAAATCAAGGAAAGAAAACTCCGATTGACTCAGAAAACTTGGTAAAGAACGGGTTCTCAACAGCAATAGCTTTGCAGTTGAGTAAAAAATTGACAAATTTTGGTCATATTCTGTACTTCGACAACTTTTTTGACTCTAACAACTTGCTTTTAAACCTATCATAAATTTTCTGAATGTAAAATTTGAGTTTTTATGCTTTTCAGGCTACGTTACTAGACTTTTAAAGAATTGTAATATATATATTTTCGTTTTTCAATAAAAAAAAGTATTATAAATAAAAAAAGATTTTCTTAAATTTTACTCCATTGATGCACTTTGGTCAATATATTGTACAAATTTTCCTAAGGTCTATAGCCTTTCCCAAAAACGTTTTGCTACATTTTTTTGTGTTTTATTATTATTAAAACTTATATCTGTGATAATAAGACAAAAAAAAAATTTTCTGGCCCGATATGATAAAGTTGATAAGAAAGGGTTAAATAGAATTCAGCTAAATTAATTTATTTCTATATTGAAATGCTTTATTTTGTGATTGACACGCGTAAAAATCTCTATTGCGCCGCAGCCAAAAGTTTTGATTTTGTGACTAAGCTCCCTAGAGGAAGTTGTCGTCAATATTTATTCGCATAATACCAATATCTGGCATATTGAACCCAGGATAAGGCTCTGATATTGCAATTCATCCAACTAAACTCTATGAGATGAACTGTCAGATTATCGTGCTGGGCTCCTCACTATTGCCTCTAATTAAAACAGAACTTGGCAAATTCTTTGTCACTGTTAAAAAATTCAATTCAATTTCATTTCAAATTAGGTCCACCTTATTCCAAGTCTTAAGGTAAAGTAAGTTTAGGTAAGTTTGCAGGTCGTATGGATATGTTCTGGCAATATTTGTATACGTAAACTTTTTGATATATTAGTTTATATTTTTTTGCTTTACTTGTGATACCCCGGGCCACATTCTATAAATGACTGCACTAGAATGGGCTGACTAACTGACAAGCAAAAATGGGGGAGCATGAATCGAATATTTTGTTTATTTCTTTTCAAAAATTTTAAAATTGAAATATTGTAAATTTGGCAAATAAAATGAAGTAAATCAAGTAAATAAAAGTGCAGCAGTGCAAAGTCAATCATTCAATATAAAATACAATGGAATTGCGGCATAAAAAAAAAGTATTACGGCGCATTCTTCTTACAAAATATTTTCCTTTAAATGTTCAGCTGTGTGTGAGTGTCATAATCCTTTGTACATGAAATTATGCATCACAAATTCATTCAAATGAAAATTGTGCTAATGACTGATAGACAACACACATTTCCACCATGTCTTCAGCCCTTTGCCAATTAAAGTGCAATTTTCAAAATTCACTTGCATTTGATGCAATATGCGCTTGCAGAGTTCACGATTGTTTGTGTAAAATGCATTTGTAGTCGTAATTGATTTTAACACGCTTGAGTAGTCAAAGCGCGTGCCTTATTCACACACACAGAGCAGCACGAAACAGAGACCGAAAACTCACACACATGCACGTATGTAAGTAAAATCAGTAACACGTACGCACATTTGCTCATTTTATCTTTTGCATTGCACTGCAGTCAATTCACCTGTGTTCAGTTCATTCAATTCGAAATGAAATTAATTAACATCTCTATGCATCCATTGAATTATGAATCCATCCGCCAGTTGCATTTACGCTCCCATTCAAGTGCAAATATTTTTTCAAATTACCATATGAATGCATAATCTATTCATGTGTAAAATATCAAATTGTGCATGGCGTGTTTGTCTTTTTTAATATAATATCCTTGTTTTTTTTATGATAAAGATTTATGGTTTTTATTAATTCTCTATAGATTTTTATTAAATAATAATTAAAGAAACAATTTCAGTTGTAAATTTTCTTTTTGGAGAAGTGTCCGATTTGCTTATGAAAGTCTTATACAAAGTAGCATGAGCATATATCGAACATAGTACCTACAATCATTTAGTCCGACAAAAATTGCGTAAAATAATCTCGACCTTTGCCTCGAACAACAAATAGAACATTAATATGTTAATGGAGCACACCTCGTAAAATATTGTGATATTTCAGCAAGTAATTTTGCCAGCCCAATTTACAATAAACTGTGAACTGCATAAATGTGATAATGTCCGAACCCGACACACTAAAGCATTCTTGATAAGCCCTATAGAAAACTCCAGAAAGATGTTAAGCACAGCTGCAGGAACGATAAAAAAGCTTGTGATAATGGTATTGTGGCAGACGTGGAGAAAGCATCTTCAAAATAGAATTCGAGAGAGCTTTACAGCATTACTAAAGAGCTTTCCAGGAAATTCACCAAGTTAGCTTGAAGAGTAACTTATTTAAAAGAGTGGCCTTACTTATTATAAAAGTTGTATGAATTCACTATTTTATGCTATATACCTGTAATTTTAATGTGTATGTAACTCTATGTAATTTTGTAACTTTATAACTTTAACTTTATAGCTTAACTTTAACTTTTAACTTTATAACTTTATAACTTTTGTAACTTTATGTAACTTTATGTAATTTTGATGTAACTTTTCATGTGTTTTTTTACTTTAATTGCAATTTTCAAAGAGAGCTTTGAATTTTAATTGTTCCGCCTTGAATATTAAATCAAGATAGTCTTAACTTCACGAAAAAACAGATCAAAACCATGGCCGGCTAAAATCTATACATAAATACTAGAGGTCTGCATAAGTATAATCGTTAACTTACGAAACTGTTACCGAAGTCAATTTTATTGATTTGAATGCGTATACATAGCGTTTGCTTGTGTTACTGTTACCATCATTATAAATTTCTCTTCTTACTCGTAACCAACTGTACGTAGATGAATACGTCATGTGTACGGATAATATGCATGTATGCTGCGAGTACAACAAGTTGCGCGATTACTACGCATTTGATATTTTGTACTACGCAGTAATGCACTTTAACATGCGTAAGAATGTTTAGTGAGGATCAGTGAAAATTTGATGTGTACAGGCGAGTGAGGTCTTTATTTTCTAAATAAATTTATGTTATATTATAAAAACTGTTTTTGAAAACAAATATGAGCCATGTAAGATTATACATATGAACACAAAGTGAAATATTATATTAAAGTGAACATGTTTTATTTGCTTCTCCTTTATTATAACTTTTGATATTGTTGGCAAAGTTGCCAGTTGTTACTTTGTTAATTTATTTATTATTTTTTTCTAATTTGGTCTAGCATTGGTAAATATTTTTAAAATGTGATAAGTACAGTGGAATTAGACTTTAAAAGTGATTTATACATTTATTCATAAAGTGTTTCTTTGTGAAGCTTGAGCTTTTTGCATATACTTACATATGTATGTATATCAAAAATCTATATAAATCTTTGTTTAATATTTGTTAAGGGCGTTCGGGAGTTTTTCGAAAAATAAAAAGACATTTTTTTAAATTTTTTTTTTTGAAGCTGCGTTTCATCTTAGACCAAATTTTTTTTTACATTATTAAAGTATAACTATTCAAGACTTATCTCTGAAATTTTGGTCCAAAAAAAAATTTGGACTTTGGAAATGTAAATGTAAATATAGGGCAGTAGTTATAGTCATTTTTCTATCATCATTCTAAAGATAAAACTACCAAAAAGTATTTTAACCAGATCCACAATGATGTTAAAAAATTAATATAATCCCGGGCATTCGTTTTATTTTAGTTTTCAGATAAATAAATAAAAAAGTTGCGCATTTAAATCTTCTGGCAACGCCTTGGTGCACAAATGAATTCTCTCTTCCTCACTTTCATCGAATAAATAAAACAATAAAGCACGTCATTCAGTTCGATTCATTACCTTTAGTTTTGTTGTGCGTACACATACACGAAGCTTATTCAACTTTTTTTACTTTACGCTATGGTACTCAAAGGAAATGTGTACTTGTAATTGGAGGAACAGAAAAATGAACGAGTACTGAAACGAGTAAATTTTTGGTATCCGTGCAGACCTCTAATAAATACGCAATGTGTAAACGGTTTCAACGCTTTTTAACAGCCATTGCACAACATAATCGCTTAATTTTTTTTTTTGGTGGAAAGGTTAAAAAGAGAAAGAGGGACATGTATACTTTTTTTTTTCAATAGTAGGCGGTGCCACGCCCCGAAAGAGAAAAAACTTTTCCACGGCTAAACTAATGAACCGATTTTGATGAAATTTTGCTCGCAGATATATTGACCCAAAAAAAAAATTATTAAAAACTTTAAGTTCCTCAAGGGGGCGTAACATAGCCTTCAATGAGAAAAAACAGTTTCACGCTTGAGCCGCACCGAATTTGATAAAATTTCGTGTAGAAATAGATTGAACCATGAGTATAGTATTTGTTTTAAAGTGAAAAGGCCACGCCACCGATATTTTTTTTAAACGTCATTTCCTGAACAGGACGTAGACGTTTTGTTATCTAAGCTAATCGACTGATTTTGTTGAAATTTGGTATGAAAATAAATATGTATATATAATGAACTCTAAGGAAGAGATAGAGATAGGGATAGGGCAACATGATACAATGGTTTTTATGACAAAACAAAAAATTCTTTTAATGTCAGTTTCTCAATACTAAAAAGTATTTTTGTTTTGTCACTATAGTGGTTGAATTTCAACTAATGGGCGAACGCTAGTTTTTTAAAATTTAAGGAAACCAATTTCATGACAGTTTTTATTTATTTGCAAAAGGTGTGAGAATAAATAAATAAATATAGTTGAGCCTCATTGACACATAATATTTCAAATATCTTAAGTCCTGCTGGAATTACAAAAATGTATAATTTCTTTTTGACTTGTCTAATTTCCGTAGTTCGAAAAATAGTACTCACATAGAAATTTTTATAATTAAAAGAGATATACAAAAATATTATTAATTTTCAGTTTGTCATATCATTTGTTCCGTTGTAATCGCCTTTTAATCAAAATTTACTTTACTTCCCGTCTCAACTTCTTTGCCTAATAATCGCCAAAAGGAAGTTATAAGTTCGTCATAAAAAATCTCATGTTCTTGAATATTTTTGGAATTTTTAAAGTTTTCAAATATACCTTTAGAAAAATTGAGGTATACCAGAAAAATTATATATATAGTATACTATATACTATATTCTCTGGTTTGGATTTTTTTTTAAATTTTGTTTTTCTTCCTGTTGTAGGACACATACATACAAAAAATATTCTCTAATTACTATTTATTGCAAATGTCTAAAATAACATGCTTTTGGTAAGCAAAATAGAATAGTCTCGTATCGTTAGCATTTATAAAAACAATTGTAATGTAAAGATTCTTCTAGTTAAATGCTATGTATCTACTAAAAATCTTCAATTTTTGCATTTGTTTTGATATATGTTTTTTATACCCTACACCGTGGGTATATTCACTTTGTCTCTCCGTTTGTAACACATCGAAGGGGGCGTGGCAGGTATGGAAAAGTGTATATATTCTTGATCAGCGTCACCACCTGAGTCGATTTAGCGATGTCCGTCTGTCTGTCTGTCTGTCTGTCTGTCTGTATGTCTGTCTGTCTGTCTGTCTGGGTGTCTGTTGAAATCAGTTTTACGGGAAAACCAAGAAAGCTAATTGAATGAAACTATCACCCACAGGTCACATCTATCTTGCTATTGAAAATGGGCAAAATCGGTTGACAGACACGCCTACCGCCCATACTCTATGTATATTTACCCCGGCCAATTTCGAAAAAAGTTTCAGCGATTTTGATGAAACTTAATGATTTGGTGCACATGTGAACCAAATTAGGATTAGGCTGGGTTTCAAGTTTCCAAAGGGTCGTACAGGGGCGTGGCACAGCCCTAAATTTTATCATTAATACTACCATATCTTGTAAGCGTTCAAGATATTACGATTAAATTTGGTAAACGAATACATATAAAATATATCTTGAATTGTGATAAAAGTGGGCGGAATCGAAAAAGTGGGCGTGGCACTTTTCAACTGTTAAAAATTTTGATTCCGTATATCTCAAAATTCGCACAAACGATTTCCATAAAAATTTTGGAGATGATGCCGCTGAAAGCTGTCATCAATACAAGCTCAGCTACTGAACCGAAAAAACTCGTTGAAGGGCGTGGCACAGCCCACAATATTTATAAACGTTATATTTAAAGAACTAACAACGTAATCGTTATAAAATTTAATGAGGCAGATATACTTGCTATAAGGTCTCTTACTACAAAAATTTGGTCCAATAGTACCCGTGGGCGTGGCACCTCCCATATAAGCAAAAAATGTTTATTGTTATAGATAGTGTGCTATGAGAGTAATCTTCATAAAATTTGGTGTATAGATGTCAGTTACTATAAGCTTTAAAAATAAATTAATTTTGACAGGATTGCATCACGCCCACGCCCATATTAACTTAAATTTGTTAGCGCTGTTTTAAGTGAACTATTGCAGCAATTGGTATGAAATTTCATGTATGTATTTCTGTCGCTATAGGGCATATCTGAATCAAAAGTGGCTGAAATAGCATCAGTAGGCGTGGCACCTCCCATACAAATAAAATACGGTAAGTGGCATATTTATCGAAATATATGAGCAATCATACTAAAATTTGGTGTTAGGGGTTTGATTATGGAAAGCTATTTCTGGATCAAAACCGGGCTGGATTGTACCAGTGGGTGTGCCACCACCCTAAATTTTGAATTTTTGTTGCAGCATATATCGCAAACTATACAAGCTATTGAGCTAAAATTTAATATGAGGATGTCGATCGCGAATATAATTTATTGTACCAAAAGTGGGCGGAACTGGAGAAGTGGGCGTGGCATATTTCAAAATTTTCATTTCTATTCTATTTTTTCCAACATTTTCTACATTCTTTCGACTTTTTCAACCTTTCAACTTTTTCCAATATATCCTATATGTATTTGTTCGACATTTTCAACCTCTTTCAACTTCCTTAATAAGTTTCTTTATTTTTTCGACTTTTTCATCAACTTTGAATTGTTTAAAAATTTTTCAACTTTTTTAGAGTTTTTCAACCTCTCTCAACTTTTTTCAACATTTTGCATATATTTTCGACATTTTCCAACCTCTGCCAATCTTTCTAACATTTCACATTTTTTCGACTTACTCAACCTCTTCAATGTCTTTTCAACATTTATTTAAAAGGTTATTTCAGTGCAGTGTAGGGTATGTGAGTTTCGGCCTGGCCGAAGATAACACCTTAACTTGTTTTTATGTAAAACAGGCAAAGAAAGAAAGTTAATTGTAAAAAATATCAAAATAGAAAAAAATTAAATTTTTCTGAATTTTTTGACCAAAAATTTTAATTTTGAAACGTTGGTGGCAACTTTCTATTAAATATACTTTAAGGAATATGCTTTCTAAGAAGAAACATTTCGAAGCTTTGGCGATCCCAAAGAATTCAAGACCATGTAATATGTTTTCACAAACTAAACCGTATATCCTTCAAATGCATTAAATATAAACATTCAAATTGAATTACAACTTCTAATGACTGTATGAATGTATATTGTAAAAAATTTACAACAGCTACGTTCACTTGAATAGGCAGAGCTATTAGTTTGTGTAAAATATAATAAATATTAAATTAAAAAACATTATACATTTCAAGGAAAACCAATGAATTTCAAACATACGAACAAAATATCACAGAAGATAAATATAACGAAATTATAAAATGCAATCATCTAGAAATTTCAATGTAAATTCAGCAGCACAAAATTCATTTCAATTAAATTTCATTTATTGAAAATGAAATTAAAATATAAAATAACCATAGAATCAAAATTTAAAAATAAAGTAACAAGTGCATGTCAGAAATAATATTTGTTCTTACATACACGTGCATACGTACATAAAGGATTAGATACTCGTACGTATATTAGGAAAAGATGCTGTAAATCCAAATGAATAGAAATATGCACATACGATACATTTACCAATTTCCATGGAGTAAATATTGTAAATGCAATATTTTTATGTTATTTTTTAAATACATATTTAAAAACAAAACATTAGATTTTATTTACGGAGAGCATAAGCTGACTTGATAGTTTTAACCCATTTTTACAGCAACATTAATCGAGATTCAAGAGTTTCTCGTTTGTAAATATTTTTCATAGCAGAACCATATCGATTAGAAAAATGTTATGACAAATACTAAGCAGAAGACTGCATCTTAAATAGGTATTTCATATTGAATTATTTGATCACTACCCTTTTCTGATGTTTTTGATTAATTAAATCTGCAAACTTTTTTATTAAGTGTTATGATCACGAGGATCACGCTATCTTAAGCTTTGATATCACATTCTTCTGTAATTTAGAAGCTTAAAGTGCTGGAAAAGCTCTCATTTTGCACATCATTTTAAAATGACATGCTAATCGGTAAATTGTTTTTCAATAAAACTTGTAAAAAAAGTTGCAGGAAATTTAGTTACCTTAAATTTGATAAATCATTATTTTCTCATTATTATCATTAAAATCGCATTAGAAAGTTGTGCTCTTAACCCGAATCACCCTGGCGCTGCCATATGGTTATTGTTTGTTGAAGCTGGAGTGTCACAAAGTGAGAAAAGTAAAAATTTACTCAGGTTGATTCAGGTTAAGTTTTATTGAACAATTTTTAGAATGCGCGAAAGTACTATACAATACGCTGATCCTAAGTGCTGAAAGTTGCAAGCTTTTTTATTTACTTATATAGGAAGAAATGAGAAAACGGAACCTTGACTTCCAAAAAGTACTTTCCGACTTTAAAGTTTTAACTCTTATGTCAATATGTTCATTGTCGGTTTAAGCTGTCGGTGTAGCTATTTTTATATGTATTTTTTATTAATGTACTTATTGAATATTTCATGAAAGCATTACCTAAGCTCACGTCCAATAAGTATATCCTTCATAAAGTTTAATCTCCGTTTTCAAAAGAGTAAATACTCTATAGCAATAGATAAGAATATTTGAAAAAAGTTTTTGGACAAAATTAGTAACTGCCCTTCAAAAATCTTTTTGATTTTGTTTTTCAACAAATGTAATTGCTGCTGTTGGCGTAAAAAGATTGCAAAGAGCACAACCCCATGATGACCTCAGGGATTGTTTTGAAAAGAAGAGAAAAAAGAAATAAAGAGGGAAAAAAATTAAATTAAATATTAGGTGTGTTTAATTCGCCAAGTTGCTATCTATGAGTGAAAAAATTACCAAGTTGCTAAGTTTCCTACTCGTTGCATATACGAATACTCGTTTAGTGTTCTTTCTACTTTATTTATTTCAAATTGCTTCCTTTGGCCTCCTGACATTATATACAATTGATATTCCGCGAAATAGCTCTTCGTCTTTCCGTTTCAAAATGCAATAGATAAAATACAAATCTGCTGGATAGCCCTGGCAATTAAGAAACTTGCTATGTATACAAGGGTGTTTTTTTTCAAATTTTTGGAGAGGGATTTTAGTTATTTTTTCCTATATTATAGCTTGAATAATTGTCCCAATATTTGAGCTTCCTAGCTCAAGCCTTAAAACTGCGCGGACAGAGTTTAAGTCCACTTCCGTTGAAATATAACGTAGAAAAAGTCTGCCTTAGGTGCCAAGATATAGCGTTTTGGGATTTTAAGTTGAATGGGGGACGCCACTGTTGTAAAACCAAGCTCACATTTTTCGTGTGACTAAAAAAGCGCAAAAAATACACCCGAAGGAAGTATTTTTAATTTTTTTCTTAAAAAATTTGCGGTCCTATATGCCAATATAATAGAATCGGGTTTGAAAAAAATTCTCCCAAAATTTCAGCTTCCTAGATCAAACCTGAGAACGGCGCATCCACTTTGTTTCCTAGTACAATTCATATGAAAACGAAAAAGCAAAACAACGAAAAACAAAAAATTTATTTAAAAATAAAAAAATCCCTCCAAAAGTTTTGAAAAAAACACCCTAATGTATACTGTAATGTATTTGAAAATAACTTTATTCAAAAATAGCTCCTTATTTAAATCTGACACTACTTTTGGGACAATTTTTTTAGTTAGCTACGAGTTTGCTATTAGAAAAGAATTACTCTAATACTTTTGTTTCATTGTCAGCTGTTTGACTTTAGTTCCAAAAATTCAAAACCAATCAAACACGGGTTAATTTTCACATACATATTTAACAAATTGAAAATAAATCACATACACACTGTTCGGTAACTTTTATTTTCAAAATTTAAAAATTTTGATATTTAATATTTTTTTTTAATAAATTTTGCAGAATGTACACAAAAAAGCATACATTTCCATGCTTTGCCCCTAGGGCTTTTCTAATATCTTGCTTTCTCAGTATTTGTAAAAGTTTCAACTCCCAACATACTTTTTCTCTGGTGTTTCTGTTTCACCCTTATGCTTTCCGACTTCCCGACCTTCCTTTATTTTCCTTCACTTTTTTTTTGTGCCCTTCTGTTAAGTCTACACATGCACATCATTCATACACCAATAAGCACAGAAACCTTACAACAGCACAAGTAGAAAGAGAAGAAAAAACAGCAGTAACAACAACAACTCTCGAAGCATTGCAAAGTTTTTCATTTGCCATCTCATCAGCGTCGTGATTTAATTCGTACCGAAAACCCATCCAAATCACTGGCGGCATTGAATTCTTCTTAACTTGGCCCAAAGGATTTTTTTGATTTGTGCGCTCTACTTCTGCGTACCTACTTCATCTCGAACTTTGCAACGTTAGTCACTCACAGCACACCAATGCACTGTAGACTTCTCAGTCTCAGTCTGCGCCATCACTCTTTCCCATATGTAGTTTGTTATTTTTTTCCTAAGTCAGCTCAGACATTTTGCCACAGTTATGTCGGAGTATCTTGATATTGTCGAAATAGTGGTGGTGAACGGGAATGTGATGTTATAGTGCGGTATGTCCGTTTACTTTTGTATTTCACTGTTGAACTAAATTTGTTTACTTTCGTGGCGGATTGCTTGTAAGTCACAGTGGATAGATAATATGTTAATTTATATACTTGTGAAAACATAAAAAAAAAAACATAAGTTTCAGCCCTTCGTCGGATTAATTAATTTCTATATTAACTCTTTGAGGACCATAAGCTTTTGAAATGTGATCCAATGAAATCAAAGCATGAGTATGTTCTATTGGGCTGTTACAAAGCCAAAAATATGCGAAAACTATAAAATGTGATTTTAGATTTCTTATAGAAATCTAATAGGACATATGTATGTGGCCCTACGAGTCTGCAGGTGGAATCCTAATAGTTTTCTCGTACTTTGACGCTTAAAAACTTCTGAAAAATAAATTGTTCGAATACTGAAATGTTTATATACATGCATGTCAAAGCTGGTCCCACTGTACGCCTTATAGCACATTTGCACAACTTTTTTTTCTCCCCAAGTATATTTTTTTTTTACCCCAAACCATCTTTCTATTTTTCGTTTTCTCCTTGCATGCTTTTCGAGTGCAACGTGGTTGTGGTGGAGATGATGAACTTTATGTTTTGATTATTGTAGGAGGACAAAACGATATTTCATAAGCACATGTAAGTTTGACAAACAGGACTAAACTCATGCCAGTATTCGTATATTTGTGTGCCTTAGTTGCAAAACTCCTGAAACTCTGGCAATGCGCCGGCAAAGACGAAGCATAAGGAAAAACCTCTGAGGGTCTTTTAAAATTGTGATAAGGTTATGCCCGCAAAACTTTGTGAAAAAAAATATGCATACGTATGTATGTATGTATGAGTATATTTGTGTATCTTTATGTTGGTGTGCTGTAATATACACGACAATATATACATACATAAGAATCTTGAACTGTAAGAGTGTGTGAGCATTTGTCAGAAAATTAGGGTAGATCACACGCAAAAGGAAATTCAGTTTTAATTTAAAAAAAAGACACCGAAAACGAAATCCTAGCTAATTGTCTGATTGAATTTTTTTTTTTTGTGATATTCACATTTTGCATGAAAACAAATCGAAAAAAAAAATTCTGGTCTATAAATTATCTAAAAATGCCATTGAAACACAACAATAAAAAAATTATTTTTTTCCACTAGTTTTTGGGTCAAAAGTTTTTTTTGATATTTTGCCATGAAAAATGGTGAATGGCACGATAAAAATAAAAAAAAAAATATTTTTCACAAGCTTTTAGGCTGAAATATAAAAGGAAAAAATTATACACCAAGCTATACTACCGTACTAAAAACGGGTGTATCTCAAAAAAAAAAAAAAAAATCTAGATCCTTATGGCATCGGATAGCTTAAGAAATTACGCGTCTAATGAAATACTCCAAATGCAGGTATCTCAGTTCAATCATATAAAAAATCTCCTAAGAGAATTTTGTCTATCTCAATTTTACAGGCATTTCAACATATTTACATTTACAAAAAATCAATTATCTC
Source organism: Tricholauxania praeusta (assembly GCA_949775025.1). Classification (NCBI taxonomy): domain Eukaryota; kingdom Metazoa; phylum Arthropoda; class Insecta; order Diptera; family Lauxaniidae; genus Tricholauxania; species Tricholauxania praeusta. The sequence goes on along the minus strand of OX459031.1, from coordinate 33,221,714 downwards.
GAAACGAATTTTTTTGAGATACGCCCTTTTCGCTTAGTACGGCATTATAGCCGTATCACAAAGAGATCGTACTTTGCGCACGTTTACTTGGAATGGCCTCTTGCAAAGTAGAGCGACATTATGTAGAGCGATGAGAGTAATATCGTCTTTATGGTGGAAAAGGCACTCGTCAGTATGTAAGGCGTAGCCCAAACAAAGAATATGATCCCTGGAATAATCTTACTCTCATCGTTCCACTCTACTTTGCAAGTGGCCATTTTAAGTGCCCGTGCGCGAAATCCGATCTCTTTGTGATGTGTATCTTCTTTTTTTAACAATGGAACTCGTTGTGGATTCTGGGCACTGAAATTGGTTTCTCTAAGTCTTCTTTTAACGGATTCTACACTCGCTGCTATATTAAGAACTTTCTTTATTTCCGTAGCAGGCAAAAACGGATAATGTTTCGAAAGGCGTATTGGACAATTCACTTCCCGGGGGACACGGAAGGCTTTCGTTCTCGTGTTTTTCGTTTATTTGAGTATTTCATCGTATTCTAAGCCATTTTTACAGGAAATCCGATAATTTTTAAATTTCCTTAAAAAGTCTTACCTTGCGAAATGGAATTTTTCATAAGCTTGCATTGTTCTGGCGTAGAATACTTTCCACGGCCCACTTTAATGCAAGAACTTGAAAAAATCATTGCAGTATTATAGAAAAATAATAAAATTTACATTTTACGAACAAAATTTTTAAATAAGAGGCTTTTTAATAAGGCTTATCTTGAGAAGTTTAGTCAGAATTCAGTCTGATTTGAAAAGCGAACGAAGCAAAACTGCTTAAAACACAACTACAGATGCATAGAAGAGCGTTGAAAGAGAAACTGCAAGTGCTCAGCTCTGCTGTATATCAATGCCAAGAGCATATAATATTTACACACATTTGCAAGAAAGAGCGAAATTCTCAAAAACTTAGCAAGTTTTGTCAAAACCGTAACGTTAAATCATGAAGTTTCGGTAATGTTTTTTGCAATTATTTTTCAATATTATCGTTTATATTTATAAATTATTTTGCCTGACTTATTACTACAATGTAAAATGTTCTTCTGGCCACAGGTCTTTTTGGAGGCTTAGCTCCAGCCCCCTCCAATGATTGTATGAGTGAAGAGCTTGTGCCATAGACACGGTTCTTGTCTATGCTTCATCCAATCGAACGTTATATAAATTATGGTTTATTTCCTGGATTTTGTTATGCATTCTTTTAGCTTGAAGCAACCCTTTCCGTAGTTTTTTAACTGCACTACCTATTTCTATATTTGGACATAACACCATTTTTCTCTCTCCTTCTCGAGTAGTCCCTTTTTTTTTTGCCTGTCATCATCACAGCCAGTTGAAGAACCTAAGGCATTTTTCTTTCTCATGCAATGCAACTTTAAAAGTTTGCTGATTTGTCCTGTTTCTTTTTTTTTCTTATTGTCGGTTTTGCCCAAAAATAAATGACTTTGTTGCGGCTTTTTATCGCCAGGGGTTGATTACCAAAACCAACCTTAGTCAGCTCACAAGTCAAAGGCTTGTGCCGTTTTAGTTTTATGGGTGCTTTATACTTTTTGTTTGTTGTTTTGTTTTGACTTATTTTTTAATATACATATACTTTTGGATTAAGCGTTGTTAGTCTTGTTGTTTTGTTTTTGGTGTATTGGCTCTGGTATGAATGATTAAGTTAAGTTTAGTTGATGGATTGAACCCATTTAGTATTGGCAATGGGCTGAAGTCAAGAAATTTTGCAACAAAATCATGTTAAATAATATGGCATCTACAATCGTTTGTAAGTTGGACCATTAACGATTTTAAGAATTCAAGTAGTTAATATGATTTTTTGAAGAATAAATATATTATTTGAAAGTTTTTTTTTTGTTTTCAAAATTTTGATGCATACTTCCGTACTTAGTGAACTATGAATCTTAAAATTTTTACAAACACAAAATACATTTGTCCAAATGGAAAAATTGGTAGATTTCGGGATTACACGAGAATGTTCTGGGGTTTTCGTATAAAATAGCAACGGCTAATATTAAGGAAGATACTTTCAATACGCACAACCAGTTGAAGTTTCAATCTGTGAAAATATCGAAAACATTTTGCATCAAATAAGAGTTCTAAATGGTTAGTGTTTTCACTCTCTACAGTAAATCAAATAATTTACTAAAACTGAATAATTTCTAAGTTTAAAATAAAACAGTTTTTTAATGAACTGTACATCATTTTGATTGCATTAAGTCCAGAAATCTAATTCAAAGGGAGTGACAACCTGAATTAGAAAATTAAATTATATGATGCAGCAGTTTTTGATTTGAATAATGGTTATTATCTTGCGGGATCTTCTCTGTAAATCGAATAATAAAAATAAGAAGGATGAACTCACAAAACCATTTTATCACAAGTTCAATCAACATCAAACTTTAATGCCTATATCTTGCTAAGTATTTGTCTGAACTCTTAGAAGTACGTGACTTTCTCATGCTAGAAGTGAGAGTTCTGTCACTTAAGTATTATGCACTTTGTATGTTCTTCCAGTCCACTGTGCAGCAAAAGGGCATCTTTGCATGTAACACACACCTACACATTAACGAACACACATTTACAAGTGCACATACACGAAGCGACAAAGCAACAAACAGATATACGGAGAAGTCAAAAAAAAAGTAACAAAAACAAGCTAAAACAACGGCAACAACAACAACAACAATAAAACAACAAAAAACGCCCCAAGTTAAAATTGTGGGACTGTGGATATTACGTTAAGTTTTGCACTACGTTGCTGTTGTTGTGTGTTACGTTATCGCCAAAGCTGCATAGCATGGATTTCCCTTGAGGCAACAAGTTTGCTTGCTTGGTATCTCAATAGCGATGCTGTGTTATTGTGCGACTATATCGATATTTTACAGATTTCTTTTTAACAAAAGTGAAAAGGTCAAAGTGCTTAAAAAATTCTAATGAAGCAATTTTTTACAGAAAGATTTATAGGCTTAAAAGAATATAAGATGCCGTAAAAAATACCAGGTAATATAAAGACCCTTATTTTGCAAATTATTATGATTTTCACAGACCTCGGTTCACCGATGATATAGTAATGGCCAAAGTTTCCAACAAAAAAAAAAATGCACCGTAATGTGCATATGTGCATTGCCGTCGTTGTGCATATTTTATGAACACGTGCCATGCCATATATGTATCGATACATATATCACATCTCTAGGTGGTGCCACACCTTACCCCGCAGTTCTTCTTCATCGTCATTCCATCCCAATCGTTTGTGTCGTTGCCAAAGTAAATCGCATGTGAATTTCATTCCAATCAGTTTTCTCAAGTTTTCAGGCAAAAGTTTCATATTTTAAAACTTATTATTAGTTGCAAGCGAATGAGTTACTACATATACTATCGATGGGGGTAGATGCTTAGCTCAAGGGGCCATATGTACGAGAGAGTGAGAAATGAAGGAAACGAGAAGGTTAAGTTAAATATTATTGTTCAAAAGTTAGCCACTGAACCATAGAGAGTAAGAGGAGAAACAGATTTTTGATTAGCTTTGCACAAAACTTTATAAAAATAAACTTTGATTTGATATAACATAAAACAAAAAGAAGCACATGAAATAAAAACAACAAATGAAAACTGCAACTTAAACTTTTCCTTTTTTTTGTTTTTTTGTTTTGCATTTCAGGAAAAAATGCGATATGGATCGAGAACGCGAAAGAGATGTCAAATCTATAGAGCCCCGTGATTTATCTTCAACAGGGCGCATTTATGCCAGAAGCGACATTAAAATAAGGTAAGTTGTTGTGTATACGTTATAAGGTTCTTATAAAATAGCGCTTCAAGGGTTGGACAAGTCTGGCAAGGGTCTGACAGGCTTACCAAGATACTAATTTAACATTATTTTAAGGCAAAATCAATAACTTAATTTTAACTAAACTTTTGATTTGTTCAGAGCTTTTATACAGAACTTTTAGTGCAAAAACCACAGTACTGAACATAAAAACTCTGTACAAAACAAATTATTATAAAATTTTGTTCCAAAAACACATACTATAAACAAATTACTCTCGGTGAGTTTACGTACGTATCGCCAGAAATGCTTTCAGCGGAACGGAATGTAGAATTTTGGCGCACATGTTCATATTTATTGCTGTGATTCTTAACTGATCAACGCAAGAAATAGAACATAGTATGCTTGCAGACTACCAAACTTCGGCCAACAAAGCTTACTGATGATATGACGTAGCGGTCATTGAAACTAGTATAAGCAGCTCGTTGCTCATTTTAATGCAATTTTGCGATTGTAATTTTTTTTGTGGATTTTGCACTAAAAGTACTATACATAAAAGCTCTGAACAAAGCAAATTATTATAAAATTTTGTTCCAAAAATACATACGAAACTTTAAACTAACATGTAGTGAGAAATTTTTCTGACCTTTTGAATCGGAAAAAATCGGACTTAGGCCTTATAGTTACAGAAAAATTTGACTTGACATATGTTTGAAAAAAGAAAAACATATATGTACATAGCTCCCAAACTACTGAGCTGACTTTAACAAGTGAAGTGGCATTCTTGTTTTTTTCTAAAAGTATTAAGACTGTGACGTTAACGATACGAAATTTATTTATAGGGGTGTTATAAGCAAGAAATTACTCTTTCGTCAACATCTCTGAACTTAACAATTGAATTTTAATGATATTGGAGGCAGTGGCATGCCGCGGATACTTAGCGCCCGTGGTGAATAGTTGAGTTGCCGCCCCTACATATAAATTTTGTTTGTTTTTTTTTTTTATAATTTCAAGAAAAATTTTTGCTGACCAAAAAAAAACTTACTTCTCCAAATACGCTAGCAAAGATTTATTCCACATTGAATTACAAAATCATCACACATACCCATCAATTACACTAGTTTACAAATTTGGGGTTGATCTCGAGATCTGGTTTCTCATAGACTTTTTTCGATGTATTTTGGGGCGTAGATTCCAAAAATGGAAACCATTTTTTTTTTTTTTCTTAAGAATCGTTTTCGAGATATCCTTAAAAAACCCCTTTTTCGGCACTTTTTTCATTTATTTGACTATATCTCCATACTTTTTTTTTTTGATTCAAAAACAATTTTCAGCATTCGAAAGATATTTGTAGTCCCTTTCTAACGATATGCTGTTTGCTTGAATCGGATAAGATTTGATGGAGTTGCAAGCGCTCAAAGTCCAAAAAAACTGACGTTTTTGGTCTTTTTTTGAAAATCACTCAATTTCAATTGCTCCATTTGAATGAAAAATTTTTTCTTCTGTATAATACATTTCCATTAAAATTTTGTTGCGCTTACCATTTCGTTGAGCCTGTGTAATTTTGGTTGTTATTATGCGCATACTAGGAAATTTTAACGTATAGAGATTTCCTCTACACAACTGCTGAAATATTCAACTTATTTTCTATTAAACCGGCCAACAATTTAGTAAATAACAGATCATAGCATGCCTTGCTCGCGTAGAGCGAAGTGGCAGAAATAGAATTTTAGGTAGGCAAATGAAATTCGCGTAAAAGTGAATTAGCGCTAACAGAAGTCGCGCAAAGCGAGGGATGAGTGTATAACTATTCTAAATGATTTCTCTCGATACAGAAAGTCATCAAATAGCATCAATAAAATTAGGAAGACTCAGAATGTCCAAAAATATCGAAAAGATGCATACAAAAGTTTCTAGAAAACATACAAAACATCTTAAAACTTGAAAACATGAAAATGTATGAATGAACTTATATTATATTTTTTTTTTAAATATTTTGATTCAGACGTTTGCGATTGTTCACACGCTGCATATGAAAAATGGCCAATGATAAATAAATAGATTATAGTCAATAATGTCGGAAAATGTAGACAAAATTCCAAGAGTATCGAAAAAGTTGATGAAAAGTTTCAATGTTATTAGAAAGTACCAAAAAAGTCGATAAAAATCCAAGTGTCGAAAAATTTCGAAAAGCATTGAATAATGTCATGAAGTATCGAAAAAGTCAGTAAAAATCAAAAATTATTATAAAAGTCAATTTCCAATGTAGTGGAAAGTATCGAAAAGTCGAAACAAGTAAGAAAAGTATCGGGTTGTCACTTTTACAACTAAGAACTGACAGCCCTTAATGAACGATAATCAAATTTTATTTAACTCATTTCCGGCCGAGGAAAATTTTTTTTATCGAAAATGCAATTCCTTTCATTGACTGTCTATTATGATCCTATAGAACTGTTAAAAGTAAAAAAAATAAAAATATCTTTCGTCCTTTGTCCTGTAGGAGGTGGTCGAAAAATCGACCAATGGCTGTTACCGGTAACAAAAACGGAAAAAATTGGAATTCATTTTTTTTTTTTTAAAAAACCTTTTTTGCTAATTTTTTAAAAGGAATGCTTGTTGTACTAAATGCCCATTCCCATGTTGCCTTTCTGAAGGGTGACCGTATTCAGAATCGTTATCCGAGGTAACTTCTTGAGTCAGCAAGTAGCATGTAACTTCACTTCGAAATTCAAGTTTCACATAACTTTTAAAGATTTGTGTTAAGCTATAAGGAAATATGGCATATTTTCTAGGCGTTTACAAGAGCGGTATTCGCGCATGGATGAAGAGTGGCCACCACCATTTCTTACCGCATATAGAAATTCTGTAGTTAGCGGCAGCATTATCGTGTAGATCAATGCTACACATGTATTAATTATGTTTGTTGATTAAATGCGATTAAGTTACTAGTACATAGTTATGTGTTTTTTGTCTAGCGGTCGCAACGGCTAACTGTTTGAATTGGGGTCACATTTTCAAAATTTGTAGCTAAGATAACATCTGGGTTGTCCGACGATCTAACTAGAAAATATTAATTTTTCTTGCCAAATCTATAATCAATTACATAATTCTCTCAGTATAGCGTTTTGACGAAATTCGTCAATTTGTCTGAAACTAAACCGAAATATTTTTTGCATTAGTGCGAAATTTCGTTTTACTGCCAGAAATAATTATTTCATTATTGCCAAGTGAAGTTTTCGCTTCCATGGAATGTGCCAGCCTTCTCGTCGAAATTCGTCAAATTTTTGTTCAGTCTAACTTTTTCCTAATATTTTTAAAAAATTTGGCTACACTACATTAAATATGTAACTCTCTCAATATAGAGTTCAATATGTTTTACTTGTATGGATCGTTGGCGTGTCCGTGAACCGATATCGCCCATTTACAATCCCAAGAAGCTTGTTTGAAGGTGTGGCGTGTGTTACAAATTTCATTTAATTAGTTTGTTTGATTTTCTCGTAATCGTGATTTCCACAGACAGACAGACGGATACTGCTAAATCGATTCAAGTGGCGACGCTGATCAAGAATATATATACTTTTATATACCTGCCACGCCCCCATTTACGCGTTGCAAATAGAATGGCAATCCTTCTGAGTACGAAGCGTGTAATCCTCTCTCAAAATTTGCATCTAACCTTACTTGAACAAAATAAAGATGATGTACTGAATCTTGCTATTTTGATATTCATAACAGCCATTGGTGGATTTTTCGACCACTTGATTTCTCATTAAAATTCAGTGTAACTAACTTCATATCAATTAATGAAGTTAAACTGATTTACTAAGAAATAACTTTTGTAAACAGAACTGCATTTAAATTTTTTCATTTTGAAACTATTTATATTTAAAAAAAAAAGTTTTAAAAAGTGTCTAAAAAAAGGACTTATTAAATATATTTTTTTCAGTGTATAAAAATAACATAGTAATCATGAAATAACATTTTCACGAAACCATAAGTATCAAAGTTTATTTTAATAAAAAAGAAAGAGGAAGAAAGCATTTCCTTTTTTAAAAAAAAAATAATTTCTGCGACTAAAATTTAGTGGTCGAAAAATCGACCAGTGGCCGAAAATGAGTTAAAGAACGATAATTCTAAGCTGATAACATGGCAATATTGGTGCTACCGAACAACGGCTTAGTTACCTGATGAAATTCACTCATTTCATTGCACTATCTCTTTTACTTAGAAAGTAATGAGATAACTTTTCTTTGTAGGTACTATTCCAAAAGAACTTTCTTAAATACGCCGTAGCTCAGAGGATTCTCAATATAGACCACCATATAATTTTTTATTCACATTGAATTGGGAAAACGTATTTTTCAGTATGGCTACTCAAAACCGGTGCATATACGCTAATCTAACATAAGAATATTTGTTTAAATTGGTCGTCATAGTTTATTAGTTATATTACAGATCCAATAACATTGTTCAAATATGCGGCTTGTTAACTAAAATAAAATATTTATTTCGCAATATTTTAAGCCTTGATACAACCCATTTTTTCTGGTTTTATCTTGTACAAAGTCTATTATTAGTTATTTGGCAATTGTTCACTTCATTAATGCCCAGTTTTAAGAGCAATTATTGTTCCTAAAATATTTTTGTCAAATTTTTTTTTAGTAAATTTTTCATTTCTTTAGGGTTTTTTATTGATGCCCATTGTAAGCGACATGTCAATCCTGACATGTCCTATTACTTAGTGGGGCAAAAGTAGCATTTAATATTTTTGCATTAAAACTTTAAATCAATTCAATTCGAACGTTATATATCGCTACAATACATTCTTTTATCTTTTTTCGTTTCGCTAGCGCTTCACCAACTGTCTCGCCAACGATCTCAAATTCCTCCTCACCGACACCTACACCACCCGCTAGCTCCTCTGTGCCACCCATTTGTCTACCCGGTTCGATTGGTCCAGGTAGCGGCCCTACTGGTAGCACCTCATCGAGTAGCGGTGGCGGCGCCAGTTCCTATTTGCATACAAATCATAAGCCGATCACAGGCATACCATGTGTCGCAGCCGCTTCACGTTATACGGCACCGGTGCATATCGATGTTGGCGGCACCATCTACACTAGTTCGCTGGAAACGCTCACCAAATATCCAGACTCGAAATTGGCAAAATTATTTAATGGCTCCATACCGATTGTATTGGATTCGCTGAAACAACATTACTTTATCGATCGTGATGGTGGCATGTTTAGGCACGTGTTGAATTTTATGAGAAACTCAAGACTTTTGATTGCAGATGATTTCCCAGACTTGGAGTTGTTGCTGGAGGAGGCGCGATACTTTGAAGTCGAACGTAAGTCAAAGTGAAATTTTTGTATTTTTGTTTGGTTTTAATGTTTCATTTTCACTCACTCTTCTTTAGCCATGATCAAACAACTCGAAAGCATGCGCAAGGATCGTGTGCGCAATGGCAACTACTTGGTTGCGCCACCTACACCGCCGGCACGCATAAAGTCAAGTCCACGTATTGGTTCCTCACCCGAGTATAATTATGAAGTTGTGGCATTGCATATTTCGCCCGATTTGGGTGAACGTATAATGCTTTCAGCGGAGCGTTCGCTGCTCGACGAAGTTTTTCCCGAAGCCAATCAAGCTACACAGACCAGCCGCAGTGGTGTATCCTGGAATCAGGGTGATTGGCGGCAGATTATACGCTTCCCGCTGAATGGTTATTGTAAACTGAATTCGGTACAGGTGCTGACACGTCTGTTAAATGCTGGATTTTCTATCGAAGCGAGCACTGGTGGCGGCGTAGAGGGACAGCAGTTTTCCGAGTATCTGCTGGTACGTCGAATTCCAATGTGATAGTCACCAACATGGCGTTTGGATGTAGTTTATGTTAAAGTTAATGGTTAGAAAAAAAAAAAACACAAGAAAATTTTTCTGTTATCATTTTGTTAAATTCAACTAAATTATTGCTGAAAGCATATTTTGTTAAGACAGAAAAAAAAAATTTTTTTTTTTGAAAAAATGTTAGTTAAATTATTCGAAAACTTTCTCCTTATTTGTTTGTATTTAAAGCACTGATTTGTTAATAAATTCTATTAATTTAAATTAATAGTCGTTTTAGGTTTAAATTAAATATTTCACCTAAGTCTATAAAGATTTAATTTATTTTTAAAATAATAAAATAAAGACTAGTGCGAATAATATTAATTTAAATTAATTTTAAAAGTATGAAACATTATATTCTAGCATACATAGAAGTAAGCATTCTTAATGGCAATTTTATCAGTGTAATCTACAACAACAATATATCGTTAGTATGTATTACAACAACTTTGAACAACTTTCTGTATGGATACTATGGTATAAGATTAAAAAAAAAACTAAAAACTTAACAATAAAATTAATGGATTTAAAAAACGTAGATCACTTCTTATTTATTCATGAAAGAACCCACAAACAGAACCACTTGACTGCACTACCTGTTGGGAGACAGTGAACTATATGATGCTATAATATTCTACCTAACTTTTTTTAAAAAATGCGAATCCAAATTTAAAATAAAAATTTTGGAATACAGTTGCATTTAAAGTAGGAAAGTTGCTTCTCAATTAAAATAAATATGTAAGCTAAAAAAAAAATATTGAGAAAGTTTCTTACCTTTGCAAAATTCCAATCCTTACCACGAGAGACGTTTCAATTGGTGTTACAAGGTAAGCTAAGACTTACCGATGATGACTGCTGCCTAGATATGAAAAAAGAAAAAATCTTAAGATTTCACTTTCATAACTTCAATATGGAATTAAAAGGTTTTATTTTAAAACGATTTATTTTTTAATAAAATAATAAATGATAAATTTCTAATGAACATTTTTAATATCATTAAGTTGCGTTTTCGCTGAGTGTACGAATCATATCATATTTGTTGTTAAATTAATGAAATTCATGTGAATTAGTTTGATGTCTACTAACAAAGTTTCTAAAAAATTTTCTATATCTCAGACTTGTGCCTAAAGACTTTCTTAATCTACGTTTTACTAAACTTCTAGTCAATTCTATCTGAAGCCATTTTTCGTAAATAGCTTGCTGATGAGGTAAGCCAATAAAGCGTTTTCTTTCTAGTTTCGATTTTTTGTGGCCACAAAACCTTACCAAATATGCTAGGAAAGTCCTTGTAAAATATTTTTCATTTTGAAATCTTAAAATTTGCTTTAAGTTTGCTTCAGATAATCTTCTACTCTTTTATTAATCCTTGAGTTTCTGACATGAGTCTTAATGTTTAAGGCGAGTACGTACTCAAAAGTTAAGATAGCACCTATTTCAGAGATATATCTATCGAAAACTCCACACTCAGAAAAAAATATTGCTTACCGCGTATGATATAGATGGAACTATTTCAATTGTTTGTGAAAATAATAAAGTGTTTCCAGCAAAAACTTTTAGTTTTACTCGCATGTGAGTGAAATTAACCCGTTAAGTACCAAGCCTAAGCCACCAGACCAAAATCGATGAAATTTCATCCAGAAGCTACATTTGGATCGTAGGTCTGAGCTTTGATTTTTAATTTTTTTTATCTATTTAGGTTTGGGCTCAGGTGGGTGGCCGATTTATCGACCACTTGCCACAAACGATATCAAAAAATGTAATATTTTCTGATATGAACGAAAATCATTTCTGACGTATTGCACATGTAGTATTTTTAACATCAAATATACCCTGAATAGTAGTTACATTTGAAAGAAATTATCTTTATCTGATTACAATAATTTTTACCGAATTTTCAAAAAAAAAAAAAAACGTGAATGCCTCAGTTAAATAACCGAATACGCAAAATAAAAAATAATGTATGCTGGCAAAGATCCAAACTAACATATTATTTAAGCGCTTAGGCGATACCACTCTCTGGTCGAAAAATTGACCGCTGAGTTAAAAGTTTTAGATGCAAACATTTTATTATTTCCCAAAAGCACTTGAAATAGTTTTCGCATACATTTGAAATAGTTCCATCTATATCATACGTGGTACACAATATTTTGATTATGAGTGCAGATATATCGTTAGAAGTTAGAAACCCTGGATCGATTTTAGTAATATGAGTGTCATATAGAACATAGGTGGGCAAAGTATGAAAAATGAGCCAATTTTAGCTCTTTGATTTCTAGAAAGATAAGTTCCGTTTTCCAACGGAGTGAACAAAATAATTCCGGCTTCCAATAACTCGATGGAATACAAATTTATTAATTACCAATTTTGATTTCTCCAATTGAATCTGAAAAAGGAATCAATTCGATTACTGTGCTATTGATAAAGTCTTAAACGATTTCCCTCGAATAAAAATAAAGCTTTGCAATTTTAAACTTCAATTCTTGGAATATAGTCGACAGAGGAGTCGAGTCCTTTTGACATGGAATTGAAAACAGCGACTGCAAATGCGAATATCCTGAAATTATATCGCTTTTTTATCTGTGTTTGATTTGATAAACACTAGTTTTATGTAAGGAACTTAACCACTGCAAAATTTTCAAGACATTGATATTTTTTATTAAGCTTAAAAAATGCTTTGACCTATTTAGATCCAGAAAAAAACTTTATGCCAGAAAAACAATTTTTTTTTCGAAATTTTGACATTTTCATATTAGCTTGTCAGAAGGCCGGTCTGCTTCGTGTTTAAAACTTTTTGAGACGGGTTTTTCTCAAATCTTTTTTCAAAATGTCATGCACCATAGTTCGTTTAATTTTTATTCAATTTCTTTTAAACTTTAATTGAAATTTTATCTAGAAAGTATCGAACAAAATTTTTGGTATTTTGTTTTTTTTTTATATGAAAAGCTCTAGTTTATAGAGTTTTTAAATTCGAACTTTGAAAATTTGATATTTCATGGCTTAAGTTCGGAGATAAGTTTTTGTTTTCCGAGATAAGTACATTGTCGCCAAACCCTCTTTTTTGCGAAATAAATTGAACATGGTTCTAAGGTACCGAGGACGATCAATTGATGAAACTTAAATGTTTTAAGAACACGAACGCATTCAAGAAAACTTCATCATTTTCGGGCAAATATGCAGCTCAAGATTATGGTAGGCAAGAGGGTCTACAGCCCTCAGCTCATGGAGCCTACAGCATGTTTTGTAAGGAATGAAAGAGAAACTTTTTTGTTTGTTTTGGTTACAACGTCAATATGTATATGTATTTACATGACAATAGCTCACTGGAAGGTCCCTTTGACACTGCCATTCTTGCGATTTTTCTAAGTTGCTCTAGGCTTTCAGTTTATGAATAATTTTCTATCATCACTGTTCTTTTATGCATCTTTAGGAAAAAATCCTTGGACATTATATTTATATCATGAAATTAATTTCAGGCACATTTAATAAATAATATTCCCTATGCAATTAAATAAAAAATCACTTGGGCATTTGAAGCTAACATGAAAAATATGTTTGCTATATTTACTTCAAATGCAAATTTTCCAATTTTTAATATTATGCTAAATAAGAAATCAAACTTGCATTTAATATTGATTTTGTATGTTATTATTCCGTGTATGCACTCGCGATTGTCTTAATACGAACTTAATTTCAAGGTATATATTTTAAATTTCACTATTAACACGAAGGAAAACAAAAACCACGTTTTTTTACACACCGGAAGTGAGTAACGCCAAAACGCAATATGACTGACACAGTGCTGCCAAAAACCTTTGTGAACTGCATGAAGTTACAGAACAGTTTTATGTGAAGTGCAACAAGCAAACATCAATTGAGTGCGTAATGGTTCACAGCACTGCAACTAAGGTTTGTGACCAAGATAAATGAGTGAAGTTAGCCATGTCATCTACATCGCGCTAGTGAAACTATACAATTTGAGTAGAGCAATATTTAGGTTTGTGTATTCACTAAACTGCCAAAGTAATATAGTTTATCTACTCGCCTCAAACATATAATATCGCGTTGGTCATGTAGATGCAAGAATAGAGCTGCCTCAAAATTATTTTCTTTTCGGTCTCAAAAAAAAGTTTCCTCCACTCAACACTTTTATATAACAAAGGACAATTTTACTTATTAAACACAAAGGCCCATAATTATAGTCGCAAACTAAAGGTAAAACCTAGTTTTTACCCTAAATCAAAAATACCGAGTGACCCCATAAAAAAATTAAAAACTTGCATTAAATTATGAGAAAATTTTAAGAAATAGATTACCCTGCGTGATTGACGCAAAATACTGTAGACACAGTGAACAAAGTGAATAATAAAAATCTCGAAAAAACAAGGCAGCGTGGCGAATTGGTGAACTCGTAGCACACAGTACGTGTGCTCGATTCTGGTAAATGTAAATGTTTTTTTTTTATTGATATCAATGAAAATAAATGTAACTTTAAAACCTGGTTGTAAATATTTAAAAGTGCGTTGTCCTGCTTTTATATTTAAAACGTTCCTATAGAAAAAAAAACATCTTTTCTGACGAGATTCGAACCCACGTACTGTGGGCTATGAGTTCACAGTCCGAACTATTACGCTACGCTGCCTCATATATTCGTTTTTTTTATTATTCCTTTTGTTCACTGTGTCTACAATATCTTGTGTCAATAACGCAGGGTAATCTGTTTTTTAAAATTTTCTCATAATTAAAGTTTTTCTTTTTTATGAAATCACTCTGTATTTTCGATTTTGGGTAAAAACCAGGTTTTAACTTCATTTTGCGACTATAATTATGGGCCAAAAAGTTTAATAAACTCTCTGACAGTCCCTGAGCCACATCGATAATTTAATTTTTTTTGGTTTTTTAATGAGTGATTTGAGTACTCACACCACTCATATTTTTTTTTAGTATCCTTAATATGAAGGATAGCCAAAAATTAACGCAAAATATGAATTTAGCGCCATTTGTGCAGCAAAGTTGTTGAAAAAAAAAAAAAAAAAAAACAGTTTGACAGCTGATAGTCAATGTCATTATAAATAGAGCGTTACTCGATAGAAGAACGCATTTTCGCACAAATTATGGTCGATATAGTGATTTATATAAAGAGATTATTTACAAAATTCAGGGTGATTAGATCAGGGTGGTCGCTCAACACAATATTGAAGCTGTTCATGAGAGTACAGGAACATCAATTCGTCACTATGGTCAAGAGTTGGACACTTCGAGTATCTTTCTACAGCGTAATCTAACGAAAAATTTGCATCTTATATCATAAAAAATTAATTTTACTGCCCCCAAGCCGTTGCGCGCGGGGCAATCGTCTCATTTCCCCCCTAGGTACGCCACTGCCCAGATCATGGTGATTTAAAATTTGTAAATATAGCGCTGCGTTCTCTCTCCAAATTATTTGCGTGAAGATTTCGACATTTTTTATTCATAAGCAATTTTGCCTCGATAAACATGAGAAGAAATCTGATAAAATTTAAGATTTTGTTGCATACTGAAAAGCATTAGCAAATGCTTCTAGTGCAATACGGAAATTTAATCAATGACATCAAATCGACTTTATTTAAAAACAAAGTTCTCTCATTAAAGGAATTAAGTTACAAAATTAAATTTTTTTTTTTGTTTTTAACAACAAAAACTCATTATCCCTTGATCTATGGAAATCCATTAATATATACATATTTCTGAAATCATAAAAATTACTGTTGCATGGCGGTATTAAGATGCTGGCGCAATGCGTGTCCTTGCCACCCAATAGCACCAATAAAAATTATTTAGCAAAAACCGCGTACACACAAAAAGCAGACAGCAAATGTCCTTTAAGGAAGAGCGATTTTAATTTACCGCACATTGTGTCAATTTTATCTTTTCTCCACTGCACGCATAATACACAGAGTTGGGAGGGGCAAAGTATGCAAATACAATTTGTAGATTCTATTTTTATACCAAGCAACAGTGTAAAATATCACAAATACTGTAAATGTATTGTATTGATAAGAAAGCCACAAATAAATCTCACCGACAATTTTCACTAGCATAACAAAATGAACTTATTCTTAAGATAATATGAACCTTAGGGTGTCATGAAAAATAAATTCAATATTATAAAAATCACAAAATAATTCTTAAACAAGATGAAGCACTTCAGGTGGTGGTGTCCAAAATTTTAGCAGCTAAAAATGGTCAATGTTTAATTTAAAAATTTCGACCTCTTTTCATATATTGTTAAAAAAAAAAAACAAGGAAAAACTTTAACAAAAACTTTTATAGTTTTTTTTGTGACTTTTATTCCTAAAAGTATTCAAAAATAATTTTTTCCAAATGTTTTCTTTTTATTTTTAAAAGAAGAAAACAAATGATTTTTGTAAAAGACTAAGATAAAAGCTTTTTTTAGAACAACATATTGTAGCGAAATTTGCTTTATGCCAGAAAATTCTCGAAATAAAAACCAACAAAAGAAAACTAAACGATACTAGCTAGCATCACTGGCTATATAAAAATACTTGTACACCATCTAGCGGCCAAATGTAGTTTTTGTACTAAAAATGATAAGCCGAAAAGGCGCTGCAGTACACTATAAAAGTCAACAACCGAGAGAAATTATCCACGCCGATACGCCATCTAGAAGGTATTGGTAACATTCTGGATAGTTGTGGATTCCACGCCGATACGCCATCTAGAAGTTACTGGATTATTCGAGAAATTGATGACTGTAGTATAAAAGTTTGTCATCTGAGTTGTCAAAAAGCAGTTGAATTTAAGCTATAAAGTCACACAGTTGATTTTAAAAGTAAAGTATGACATTTGATTTTAACACAGTGGATTTTAAGTAATAAAATAAAGCAGTTGTCTATACAGTGCCAGATTAATATTAGAGTTTGAATGTTAATGAAATAAACAATTGTACCGTGTAAAAATTAACTTTTGTGATTTAAATAAACCATTTTATAATTAAATAAGTTTGTGTGTTTTTGATTACTACACAATCCAGTGATCGAACTCAGAAAAGTGTAAGAGATCGAAATTATCGTCTAGGAGACAGGAATTTCGTAACAATATGATTCCTTAAATAATATCCTGGATTACTAATGCAAAAAAATTCACGGGAAAATATTTTGGATTACCTACATAGTTACTTTGGTCGAAAATTAATTTTTGCGCATAAGCTCGTATGTCTGCATTTTTGACAGTTTGAATAATTGAAGTCGGATATTAGTGTAAACAAACTTTTTTTCAAAAAAAAAGGAATTTTAAGATTGGAACCCTACCTATGACTTTCGAAATCAATTTTCTACCTTTTTCCATCGAGTAAAGTTTTATTCTAAAAATGGGTCAAAGCACACTCTTAGGAGGGTTAATGACCCCATTTGTGACTTTTAAATTCCGACCTTTCCCATCGTGTGGTGCTGTGGATTTTTTACAAAAATCGGCTCAAACTACTACTTTAGGAGAGTCGGAGATTGAAACACAAAATAAAGTTCTTCAACGAAACTTTTAGGGATCCAAGGAGGCCCTTGAATGTTAAAAATTTGTTTTTGTCCATAAGCCATAGATTGCTGAAAAATTAGATTTGAAAACAACGCCTAAAGCAGTTTATTTTCTTCAAAAAATTCGAAATTGGGTATAAAAAAATCGTAAAATCACAATTACCTTAGGAATAACATCAAAAGGGTGGTTACTGGAGCTCAATACTTAAGCTTAAGCACCTTTTGACATACTTAACCCCTTACATACTCGTATATTTAAAAGAAGGAATAGATAATTGCGCAAAATGGTAGAGGACTTCGCAAAACGGCTAGTTTTTTTTTGGATTTCTTAGACCAAAATAATCTGAAAAAGCAAATCCTTGATGTGGATTTCCTTCGAGATCTAATTTTAAATTTTTACAGGCTCTCCTGTTCTCCCAGAGGAGCAAGTTTTATTCAAGGAGTGATATCGAAATAAAATCGATTGCATGAAATAATATTGTTACGAAATTTCTGTCTCTTTGACGATAATTTCGATCTCTCACACTTTTCTGAGTTCGATCACTGGATTGTGTAACAATTAAAAACACACAAACTTATTTAGTTATAAAATGGTTTATTTATTAATGTTCAAATTCTAATATTAATTTAACACTGTATAGAAAACTGTTTTGTTCTACTACGGATCACACTGTATTCACTTTATTGCTTATTGCTTCGCTGTTCTAACTCAACTGTAAGTTCAGCTCAGATGACAACCCTTTTTATACTGCAGTCATCACTCTCTCGAATAATCCAGTACCTTCTAAGTGGCGTACATTCTACCATTATCTACAACCCACCAGTGCTACTTTGTAGCGTGCATTCTACTACTATCCACAATTCACCAAATTCACCAGCATTGCGCACTGACGTTGAGCTAGCTATTATGCTAGATGTTAGATGGCGTTGTACGTTGTACGACGGCGATAATTTCTCTCGGTTGTTGACTTTTTATTGTTTACTGCAGCATTTTTAGCATTTTGCGCTAGATGGTGCTAATATCGTTTAGTTTCTTTCGTTGGTATTTATTTCAAGAGTCTTCCAGCATAAACCAAATTTCGCTACACAGCCCTCCGCTTAAACTTGTTCGTCCCGAACAAGAGTCTCTCCGTCCCTAGTATAAGGTGCCAGCCTTTCGATGTGGACTACCTTTAATTTACTTTTGTTCCCGGGGTATTTTTGGATTCGATACACAACATCATTAATCCTTGTGACGATCCGGTAAGGTCCCTCCCAATGAGTCTGTAATTTAGGAGACAAGCCTCGTTTTCGTTGTGGGTTATGTAGCAGCACTAGTTGACCTTCTTTGAACCCTTCAGTATTTGCTCGCAGGTCATACCGAGCTTTCATCTTGTCGCTAGCCAATTGAGTACGTCTTCTAATAAGCTCGTGTATATCTGCTAATTCTTCTCTTTTCCGCGACATGTAATCGTCAGCATGGGTCGTTTCTGGGACAACGCTTACTCCGTACTTCAAATCTGCTGGAAGCCTTAAGTCCGTACCAAAAATGGCTTTTGCTGGCGTAACTGTAGTGGTATCGTGTATTGCCGACCGATAAGCCATCAGAAACATTGGTAGATGCTCATCCCAATCTTTTTGTCCTTTATCGACAACCTTTTTTAAATGTTCCTCTAGAGTACGGTTGAACCTTTCGACCATGCCATCGGACTGAGGATGCAAAGCTGTGGTGCGTGTCTTCTGTATTCCAAGCATGTCACAAACCTCCTTAAAAAGTGTCGACTCAAAATTTCGTCCTTGGTCGGAATGCAACTCAAGTGGAGCTCCATATCGGCAAATCCAATTTTTGATGAAAATGTCTGCCACTGTTTTTGCTTCTTGATTGGGCATGGGATATACTTCTGGCCACTTACTGAAGTAATCAATTACCACAAGGATGTATTTATTTCCTGCATTGCTGATTGGAAAAGGTCCCGCTATATCCATGGCTATCCTCTCAAAGGGAGCTCCAACGTTATACTGATGCATTTTTCCCCGAGTGCGTTGCCTTGGTCCTTTAGCAATTGCACATTGGTCACAACGGTGGATCCAGTCAGCAACTGATTCTTGGCATCCTACCCAATAAAACCGTTTCTTTATTTTCTCTGTGGTTTTCGTTATGCCCAGATGTCCACCACTCGATCCATTGTGATAATCCTCGATTATTTCCTTAAATTTGGTCTTTGGAATAACCAGCAGTTTTGAGCGAGTTTTACCATCCTCGCTTTCCCAGATTCGGTAGAGACAACCATCATGCAACTCCAAACTTTGCCATTGCGCCCAGTATGCTTTACAGATTTGGCTTTCATTTGAAATTTCTTGCCACGCCGGTTTCCTACCCAGCTCCTTATACTTAATTATAGTTGCCAAATCTGTATCATTGCGCTGGTCCCGTTTTACCTCCTCTTTTGTCCACTTTTCTTCAGGCAAAACGTTCAAAAGGCGCACATCAATTGTTCCAGCTTTATTTTCTGTTCGCGAACAATGACCGCATTCAATTTTACATGGACGACGGGAAAGTGCATCCGCATTTCCATGCTGGCTTCCTTTGCGATGCTCTATGGTGAAATCATAGCTCTGCAAGCGTTCTATCCACCGTGCGATTTGACCTTCAGGATCCTTGAATTGAAGTAGCCACCTTAATGCCGCATGGTCTGTCCTCAGGAGAAAGTGCTGTCCATATAAGTACTTATGGAAGTGTTTCACGCATTCCATTACTGCCAGTAACTCTCTCCGAGTTACGCAATAATTCCTCTCAGGTTTCGACAGAATTTTGCTGAAATATGCGACGACTTTTTCTTGACCATTGATGATTTGGGACAAAACTCCTCCAATACCATGGCCACTCGCATCGGTGTCCAATACAAATTCTTTGCCGGGTATTGGGTACGCGAGAATTGGCGCTGTGGACAGTAATTCTTTCAGTTTTTGGAATGCAGTTTCTTGTGCCCCACTCCATTCGAATTTTCGATTTTTCTGTGTCAGCTCATGTAGACTGCCTGCAACATTTGCGAAACCAGGAACAAAGCGTCTGTAATAAGTGCATAGACCCAGAAAACTTCGCAACTCATGAAGATTAGATGGACGTGGCCAATTTTTCACAGCTTTTATTTTATCTTCATCTGTGTGTATTCCTTCTGACGTAACCTTGTGCCCCAGATATTTGACTTCACGCTGGAAAAGTGAGCACTTTTTCGCACTTAATTTTAGTCCAGCTGCCTCCAAGCGCACAAACACTTCCTCCAGATTTTTCAAGTGGTCATCAAAATCTTTACCCATGATGATTATGTCATCGAGATACACTAGACAAGTCTTCCAATGTAGTCCTTTGAGAACTCGTTCCATTAACCGTTCAAACGTAGCTGGAGCGTTACAAAGACCAAACGGCATGACGTTGAACTGCCATAGACCATTCCCAATACTAAAGGCAGTTTTCTCTTTGTCTTTTTCATCTATTTCCACCTGCCAATATCCACTTTGTAAGTCCAGGGTGGAAAACCATGTTGCTCCAGATAACGTATCCAGTGTATCATCGATTCTGGGTAACGGGTAGCTGTCTTTTTTAGTGACGTCATTCAATTTTCTGTAATCCACACAGAATCGCATACTTCCATCCTTTTTCTTCACAAGTACGACCGGTGAACTCCATGGGCTTTCTGATGGTGCAATGACATTTTCTCGCGCCATATCTTCTATAAGGCCCGTCACTTCTTCTCTCTTAGCGAGTGCTAGCCTCCTTGGAGGTTGACGAATCGGCTGAAAATCACCTGTATCAATGCGATGTTTGACAACTGATGTTCGGCCATTATTTTCTCCTTTGGACGCAAATATCCGCCAATGTTTTTGCAGAAACCTTTTTGCTTTGTTTTTGTTCTGAGCAGACAACTCCTTCGTCCATTCTTTCGTCAATACTTCCATGGCCGACGATTTTGTTAAAGTTGTACCTTGTGTGTTCTGCTGGTCATTTTCACAATTTATTACAGCTGTAACTTTCTCACATTGCGCTATAAGTTCACCTTTTTGCATCCATTTTGGCTTATTTGTTGGATTCAAAATTCGCACCGGTATTTTTCTGTCTGTTCTTGTGTTTACTAGGGTCTTTCCAATAATCAGGTCTTTCTTAAAATTTTTCTTATCTGCTTCCACTACCCACAGATGGCTTGTCCCACAGTCTTCATTTGTTGTGGCCCAAATAATTTCTTCGGTATTGGGTTCAATTCGACAGCGCTCACTTATGTAGACTCTTGCAATTGCTAATTTTTGTCCACAGCCAATGTCTAAAGGCAACTCTACATTGGCATACCTTAACGTTTTTTTCTTAAGATCCAAAGTAAACCCGTGTCGAATCATGAAGTCCACGCCAATGATAACCTCATCGGTGATGTTTGCAACAATAAAATCATGTTCCACAGTTTTATTGCCGATGAGAATACTCGCTGTAACTTTTCCTACTATTTGCGCAATTTCTCCTGTCGCTGTTCTCAATTGGATCCCATTTAACTGCGTTACTCGTCGTCTTTCAAATAAGTCTTTCCTCACAATTGAATGCGATGCGCCTGTATCCAAAGTAAGCTCACATGGTCTTCCGCTGATTTTTCCACCGATGGTAAGGCTGTTGGAATTTCGGCAGAGCTTCGAAACCAAGACTATGGGGCAATCATCTGTAAGAGTCAGCTCACGCCCCGCTGTACTGACTCTCTTTAGTTTAACGACTGCTGCTCGCTAACATTTTCGCCATCGTTCACCCTATTTCCAAGTCTTCTTTTTGGTGAACGTGATGCAGATCGTTTACGACGTGATTTGCAGTCACGTGCCATGTGTCCCTGCTTACCACAATTGTAGCATTTTCCGCTGAAGCTACCGCTGGCGAACGATGAATTTTTCTTTTCAGCCTCCAACTCCATCCGACAAGTTTTCAGTGATGGGCGGCATGTCAACGCAATCGTCTCCTGCGTGAGGGCAACCGTTACTGTTTCATTAAATGTCGTCTTCGGGCTCCTCATTGTCTCGCGTTTTGTTTCTGAGTCACGTATGCCGTCAATAAACGCCTCTATTTTGAATTTTTCTGCTACGACACTTAACTCGTCAGGATAGCAAAGGTGTGCCAATCGCTCAATATCCGCAGCATACTCCTGCAAGGACTCACCAGATTTCTGGATACGACTTTTCAACTCCAATCTGTGAATCTGCTTCATGTGGTCACTGCCATATTTTCGCTGTAAGGCATCCATCACCGCCTTGTAGTTTTTCTGCTCCGCCACTGGAACCGTTTGCAATACTTCTGCAGCTGCGCCTTTTAATGCCACAATTAGCGCTGCAGCTGCACTTTCGTTATCCCAACGATTGTGACCAGATGTTGTTTCGAACTGGAGCTTGAAAACACTGAATGGCGTTGTTCCATCGAATGAGGGTGCCTTAAGCCTCTCTGCGCTGATTTCTCTTATAACTTGAGTGGTTGGTTCGCTTATTTCCAACTGCTGAATCCTTTTAGTAACGTCCTCAAAATTATTTTGAACTTTTTCAAGATTATTTTGAACTTTTTCAAGGTTATTTTGAACTTCTTCCTTGAATGATTCAACGTCATCTCGTAACTCAGTCATTTTTGCGTCGAAGCCATTTACCATTTTGGCAACCTCCGTTCGAACAGCCTCGTGGATCTGCGCCGCATTCTGACTTAAGCTCTGATCAATTTCTTCCCGAACCGTCTGGATCTGCAGCGCGTTCTGACTTAACTTCTGGTCCATTTGCAGTGCATTTTGACTTAACTTCTCGTCCATTTGCAGTGCATTTTGACTTAAGCTCTGACCAATTTCTTCCCGAACGGCCTGGATATTGCTTGTCATCGCCATTAACATTTTCTCGAACTTTGACATATCTACAACTTCACCACTTGCCGCTGGTCCAGAAGTTTCTTCCACTTTCGCTGCTGATTCTGATACATCACTATAAAATTCATGCTCTTCCAGGTTTACACCTTGAGCCTCAAGAGCCTGCCGTAAGCGTTTCTGTAACTCCACCTTTCCGCCAGTAGATTGCAGACTCAGCTGCTGCAACTCCTTCTTCAGTTGAGCCACTTTTAGTTCGTCAAACTTAACCATTTTTATTTATTTATTTTTTTTCTTTTTTTTTTTTAATTGATTGTTAATTCTTTTACACAATCCCACTTCTGACTCCAATTGTTACGAAATTTCTGTCTCTTTGACGATAATTTCGATCTCTCACACTTTTCTGAGTTCGATCACTGGATTGTGTAACAATTAAAAACACACAAACTTATTTAGTTATAAAATGGTTTATTTATTAATGTTCAAATTCTAATATTAATTTAACACTGTATAGAAAACTGTTTTGTTCTACTACGGATCACACTGTATTCACTTTATTGCTTATTGCTTCGCTGTTCTAACTCAACTGTAAGTTCAGCTCAGATGACAACCCTTTTTATACTGCAGTCATCACTCTCTCGAATAATCCAGTACCTTCTAAGTGGCGTACATTCTACCATTATCTACAACCCACCAGTGCTACTTTGTAGCGTGCATTCTACTACTATCCACAATTCACCAAATTCACCAGCATTGCGCACTGACGTTGAGCTAGCTATTATGCTAGATGTTAGATGGCGTTGTACGTTGTACGACGGCGATAATTTCTCTCGGTTGTTGACTTTTTATTGTTTACTGCAGCATTTTTAGCATTTTGCGCTAGATGGTGCTAATATCGTTTAGTTTCTTTCGTTGGTATTTATTTCAAGAGTCTTCTAGCATAAACCAAATTTCGCTACAATATCTATCGAAATTGTTTCTGGTGAATAAAATTAAGAATCGGAAATGATTTTACATACTATAAAATTATGAAAAATAGCAAACATAATTTTTTAAATAAGCTGTATTCTTCATTTTTAACTTCAAGCTAAATAGCTAAGAAGATTAATAGCTGTAGTAGCTAAACTCTATTATTATTGCATCAAATAATACATTTCACTCAGCTTTTATTTTACTTCACCCTACCACATGTGCGAAAAATTTCATGTTTATTTCATTTGATTGCATATGTAAATGTAAGTGCATGTTTGCTTGGTATCTTCGACAACCTTCGAAGTGAATATTCCTACTCAAAACAAAAGCAGCATCGTTACCCTACCCCATACAACTCAATGCAAATCAATTTTTTGTAGAAATAGAAAATAGAAGAGTTCACACAAAATGGTATTGAGTGCGAAACCTGCTGCTGAAGCCGCTGAACTGAACCTACAAACACACATATAAAATATACGGATATAATTCACAATACATACGCCATGTTGAGCGGCACGGAAATGTGTTATGTGTGCAGAATTTCACTTTTTCGCTGTCACTGTAATTTATATCACACAAATGTGAAAACTACAGTAAAACTTTATTTTTACGTACCCCATTCTACCATTCTTGCGTGGTCCTTTCAGCACTCCAACGTTTATTTGGTATGAAATTTGAAAATATATTTTTGTGCCAACCGGTTGCAACCCAAAAAAAAAAAAAGTAAAACTTAAAGCAAAAATATCATATAACCCACTTTGTTACTTGCTTTAAGGGTGCCACCAAGAACCATCTACTGGTTCTCTATTTTGAAAATATTTGAAATTTAATAATATTTTTCTCACAAAACAAACAAAAAAATGGTTTTATTCTTTATTTAGATTCGCATGTTTCGTGAGTGCGCAGGGGTGCGTACATTTATTTGTAGGGGACTCTGGGGCATATGAATGCAATGTAATGCTTGAAGAATAAAAATTTTAGTAAATTGAAAAATATGTTACAGTGAATGGATTAGCTAAAGATAAAAAATCAGTAAGCCTTGCATTTTTTTTTGAAGAACCATTTATCCAAAGTCATCTTTAGAGTTATTCTACGATTTGGCATCTCAAGACCGATAAAAAATATATTTTTTACAAGAATAAACAAAGATATAACTGCCCGTAAAAGCGAAAAACCAACAGAAAAATATTTGTGGACTTGGCTTTGACCTTCATTTTCAATTAGAATGATAGTGACATCATATAATGGGACTATTTTTTCTCTATGAATCAAGTCCTTAAATTTAACATGCCATTTTAATCATTCTTCAACGTGCCTGATTTTTATAAGGTAATGTTTGACTTTGCGCTCAATGCACTTTTTCATGACTCTGGCTGATCAAAAAGCTATAAAACGGCTTAATCTGGATATTAAAGAAATAATTTCAAAAGTTAAATCTTTCTCGAGTATCTTCACAAGGGGTAATCCAATATAATATTCCGCAGTTTTTCGTCAATATTTTGTACAGAGTACAGAATTTTCTTTGAGGTGGGACGTATCGCGCCTACTAGTCATGATCATTTACATTAATTCGGAGCTTTCTAATCAAGTTTCAAAACATTTTATTTATTTTGAAAATTTTTCGTACAATTTCTCTGCATGAAAAACCTCATTACATTTAGTACAGAGTGCCTAATATGATAGGAAATTTCAAAAATTTTCTCAATTTTGACATTTGTTTTGCCATGAATTTTATATTTCAGAAACTGAACGTATCAGAGGTTAAAAGGCCAAATTTGTATCATTGAGAGAACAACTTTGCCTACAACACTGCCTCTTGAGTGAGACATAAAGTTTTGCATTCTGCAGATGTAATTTTTCAAATAAGAAAATTCGAAAATATTCAAATTACTGATAATAAGATATTAGGGAATCTTAGCACTTAGAAAATTCTTTTTTGTGCAAAACAAAAAAGATTTAAAATGCCAAAATATCGAGATACAACTTTTCAAATGTTATCAGTCGATATATACTTTAAGCCCTATAGATAAGTTCATTCTTGAAATAAGTTTCGATTTTATTGACATTGCCATACATGCCATGAATATCTTTGGAGTGCTGAAAAGCGTTTTTGAGTCGAAAAAAAAAAATTAATCGAGATATAGCCAAATAAATGAAAAAGGTGCCGAAAAAGGAGTTTTTTGGGGATATCTCGAAAACGATTCGTAAGAAAAAAAAATGGTTGCCATTTTTGGAAACTACGCCCCAAAATACATGGAAAAAAAGTCTATGAGAAACCCGATCCTTTTTCTTGTAAACTAGTGTTATTGATTTTTTTGAAAAACAGCAAAATTTTTATGCATTTTTCGTCCGCCCGGTACCACTATAATAGTTCTACCGTCAAAACTAATTGAGGCTCCACGATTTTTTCACGAATTCTAGTTTGGAAGGGTTCAATGCATCTCTGCAATTTTTTTTTCAGATTTTTTCGAGGCGGCGCAAGTCATTAAAATTCAATTGTTGATAGAAAAATTGCTAAGTAACAACAAAAATGCAAAATTTTTGAAATTTTTTTTTATAGTACAGAAATTAAAACATTTCTTCACGATCAGACAAGTTGTTCAAAACTTATAACATTTAGAAAAAAGGTTAATGAAAACTTTGACTGGCAATAATTATTGCAACAACAATTTTTTTTAAAAAAATTTTCCGTACACTAATTTCTACCACTTGCAGCTACTGATTTATATAAAAAACTTTGAAAAACATTTCAGACATGTCGGGTTTACGTATTCTGACCCAATACAAACTCAAAATCTACCGCAGTTTTGGCCAAATCTGTTCATGACCCTTTGGTCTATATATTATTTGTTCCGTTTGTCGGAAAGAAGAACCGATTAAGTGCCTAGGATTCTTTTTTGACAGCTCAAAAAATAATTCTATTTTGTTGATTTTCATTTTCCACTTATATTAGACCAAAATTAAAGAATCTGAGCCTCCAAAACACTTTGAAAACTGCTCGATTCGACTTCTGATGATACTGACAGAATATGAGCAGTATATATGTATTGTAGCGAAATTTGGTTTATGCTAGAAGACTCTTGAAATAAATACCAACGAAAGAAACTAAACGATATTAGCACCATCTAGCGCAAAATGCTAAAAATAATAAACTGAACAGACGCTGCAGTAAACAATAAAAAGTCAACAACCGAGAGAAATTATCGCCGTCGTACAACGTACAACGCCATCTAACATCTAGCATAATAGCTAGCTCAACGTCAACGTGGTGAATTGTGGATAGTAGTAGAATGCACGCTACAAAGTAGCACTGGTGGGTTGTAGATAGTGGTAGAATATACGCCACTTAGAAGGTACTGGATTATTCGAGAGAGTGATGACTGCAGTATAAAAAGGGTTGTCATCTGAGCTGAACACACAGTAGAATTAAACCAGCGAAGCAGAACAGTTGAGTTTGAACAGCAAAGCAATAAGCAATAAAAGTGAATACAGTGTGATCCGTAGTAGAACAAAACAGTTTTCTATACAGTGTTAAATTAATATTAGAATTTGAACGTTAATAAAATAAACCATTTTATAACTAAATAAGTTTGTGTGTTTTTAATTGTTACACAATCCAGTGATCGAACTCAGAAAAGTGTGAGAGATCGAAATTATCGTCAAAGAGACAGAAATTTCGTAACAATTGGTGTCAGAAGTGGGATTGTGTAAAAGAATTAACAATCAATTTTAGAAAAAAAAAAAAAAAAAAAAAAAAAAATAAATAAATAAATAAAAATGGTCAAGTTTGAAGATCTGAAAGTGGATCAACTGAAGAAGGAGTTGCAGCAGCTGAATCTGCAATCTACTGGCGGAAAGGTGGAGTTACAGAAACGCTTACGGCAGGCTCTTGAGGCTCAAGGTGTAAACCTAGAAGAGCATGAGTTTTATAGTGATGTATCAGAATCAGCAGCGAAAGTGGAAGAAGCTTCTGGATCAGCGGCAAGTGGTGAAGTTGTGGATATGTCAAAGTTCGAGAAAATTTTAATGGCGATGACGCAGGCAATAAGTCAAAATGCATTGCAAATAGACAAAAAGTTAAGTCAAAATGCACTGCAAATGGACCAGAAGTTAAATCAGAACGCGCTGCAGATCCAGACGGTTCGGGAAGAAATTGATCAGAGCTTAAGTCAGAATGCGACGCAGATCCACGAAGCTGTTCGAACGGAGGTTGCCAAAATGGTAAATGGCTTCGACGCAAAAATGACTGAGTTACAAGTTGACGTTGAATCATTCAAGGAAAAAGTTCAAAATAATCTTGAAAAAGTACAAAATAATCTTGAAAAAGTTCAAAATAATTTTGAGGACGTTAATAAAAGGATTCAACAGTTGGAAATAAGTGAACCAACCACTCAAGTTATAAGAGAAATCAGCGCAGAGAGGCTTAAGGCACCCTCATTCGATGGAACAACGCCATTTAGTGTTTTCAAGCTCCAGTTCGAAACAACATCTGGTCACAACCGTTGGGATAACGAAAGCGCAGCTGCAGCGCTAATTGTGGCATTAAAAGGCGCAGCTGCAGAAGTATTGCAAACGGTTCCAGTGGCGGAGCAGAAAAATTACAAGGCGGTCATGGATGCCTTACAGCGAAAATATGGCAGTGACCACATGAAGCAGATTCACAGATTGGAGTTGAAAAGTCGTATCCAGAAATCTGGTGAGTCCTTGCAGGAGTATGCTGCGGATATTGAGCGATTGGCACACCTTTCCTATCCTGACGAGTTAAGTGTCGTAGCAGAAAAATTCAAAATAGAGGCGTTTATTGACGGCATACGTGACTCAGAAACAAAACGCGAGACAATGAGGAGCCCGAAGACGACATTTAATGAAACAGTAACGGTTGCCCTCACGCAGGAGACGATTGCGTTGACATGCCGCCCATCACTGAAAACTCGTCGGATGGAGGTGGAGGCTGAAAAGAAAAATTCATCGTTCGCCAGCGGTAGCTTCAGCGGAAAATGCTACAATTGTGGTAAGCAGGGACACATGGCACGTGACTGCAAATCACGTCGTAAACGATCTGCATCACGTTCACCAAAAAGAAGACTTGGAAATAGGGTGAACGATGGCGAAAATGTTAGCGAGCAGCAGTCGTTAAACTAAAGAGAGTCAGTACAGCGGGGCGTGAGCTGACTCTTACAGATGATTGCCCCATAGTCTTGGTTTCGAAGCTCTGCCGAAATTCCAACAGCCTTACCATCGGTGGAAAAATCAACGGAAGACCATGTGAGCTTACTTTGGATACAGGCGCATCGCATTCAATTGTGAGGAAAGACTTATTTGAAAGACGACGAGTAACGCCGTTAAATGGGATCCAATTGAGAACAGCGACAGGAGAAATTGCGCAAATAGTAGGAAAAGTTACAGCGAGTATTCTCATCGGCAACAAAACTGTGGAACATGATTTTATTGTTGCAAACATCACCGATGAGGTTATCATTGGCGTGGACTTCATGATTCGACACGGGTTCACTTTGGATCTTAAGAAAAAAACGTTAAGGTATGCCAATGTAGAGTTGCCTTTAGACATTGGCTGTGGACAAAAATTAACAATTGCAAAAGTCTACATAAGTGAGCGCTGTCGAATCGAACCCAACACCGAAGAAATTATTTGGGCCACAACAAATGAAGACTGTGGGACAAGCCATCTGTGGGTTGTGGAAGCAGATAAGAAAAATTTTAAGAAAGACCTGATTATTGGAAAGACCCTAGTAAACACAAGAATAGACAGAAAAATACCGGTGCGAATTTTGAATCCAACAAATAAGCCGAAATGGATGCAAAAAGGTGAACTTATAGCGCAATGTGAGAAAGTTACGGCTGTGATAAATTGTGAAAATAACCAGCAGAACACACAAGGCCCAACTTTAACGAAATCGTCGGCCATGGAAGTATTGACGAAAGAATGGACGAAGGAGTTGTCTGCCCAGAACAAAAACAAAGCAAAAAGGTTTCTGCAAAAACATTGGCGGATATTTGCGTCCAAAGGAGAAAATAATGGCCGAACATCAGTTGTCAAACATCGCATTGATACAGGTGATTTTCAGCCGATTCGTCAACCTCCAAGGAGGCTAGCACTCGCTAAGAGAGAAGAAGTGACGGGCCTTATAGAAGATATGGCGCGAGAAAATGTCATTGCACCATCAGAAAGCCCATGGAGTTCACCGGTCGTACTTGTGAAGAAAAAGGATGGAAGTATGCGATTCTGTGTGGATTACAGAAAATTGAATGACGTCACTAAAAAAGACAGCTACCCGTTACCCAGAATCGATGATACACTGGATACGTTATCTGGAGCAACATGGTTTTCCACCCTGGACTTACAAAGTGGATATTGGCAGGTGGAAATAGATGAAAAAGACAAAGAGAAAACTGCCTTTAGTATTGGGAATGGTCTATGGCAGTTCAACGTCATGCCGTTTGGTCTTTGTAACGCTCCAGCTACGTTTGAACGGTTAATGGAACGAGTTCTCAAAGGACTACATTGGAAGACTTGTCTAGTGTATCTCGATGACATAATCATCATGGGTAAAGATTTTGATGACCACTTGAAAAATCTGGAGGAAGTGTTTGAGCGCTTGGAGGCAGCTGGACTAAAATTAAGTGCGAAAAAGTGCTCACTTTTCCAGCGTGAAGTCAAATATCTGGGGCACAAGGTTACGTCAGAAGGAATACACACAGATGAAGATAAAATAAAAGCTGTGAAAAATTGGCCACGTCCATCTAATCTTCATGAGTTGCGAAGTTTTCTGGGTCTATGCACTTATTACAGACGCTTTGTTCCTGGTTTCGCAAATGTTGCAGGCAGTCTACATGAGCTGACACAGAAAAATCGAAAATTCGAATGGAGTGGGGTACAGGAAACTGCATTCCAAAAGCTGAAAGAATTACTGTCTACAGCGCCAATACTCGCGTACCCAATACCCGGCAAAGAATTTGTATTGGACACCGATGCGAGTGGCCATGGTATTGGAGGAGTTTTGTCCCAAATCATCAATGGACAAGAAAAAGTCGTCGCATATTTCAGCAAAATTCTGTCGAAACCTGAGAGGAATTATTGCGTAACTCGGAGAGAGTTACTGGCAGTAATGGAATGCGTGAAACACTTCCATAAGTACTTATATGGACAGCACTTTCTCCTGAGGACAGACCATGCGGCATTAAGGTGGCTACTTCAATTCAAGGATCCTGAAGGTCAAATCGCACGGTGGATAGAACGCTTGCAGAGCTATGATTTCACCATAGAGCATCGCAAAGGAAGCCAGCATGGAAATGCGGATGCACTTTCCCGTCGTCCATGTAAAATTGAATGCGGTCATTGTTCGCGAACAGAAAATAAAGCAGGAACAATTGATGTGCGCCTTCTGAACGTTTTGCCTGAAGAAAAGTGGACAAAAGAGGAGGTAAAACGGGACCAGCGCAATGATACAGATTTGGCAACTATAATTAAGTATAAGGAGCTGGGTAGGAAACCGGCGTGGCAAGAAATTTCAAATGAAAGCCAAATCTGTAAAGCATACTGGGCGCAATGGCAAAGTTTGGAGTTGCATGACGGTTGTCTCTACCGAATCTGGGAAAGCGAGGATGGTAAAACTCGCTCAAAACTGCTGGTTATTCCAAAGGCCAAATTTAAGGAAATAATCGAGGATTATCACAACGGATCGAGTGGTGGACATCTGGGCATAACGAAAACCACAGAGAAAATAAAGAAACGGTTTTATTGGGTAGGATGCCAAGAATCAGTTGCTGACTGGATCCGCCGTTGTGACCAATGTGCAATTGCTAAAGGACCAAGGCAACGCACTCGGGGAAAAATGCATCAGTATAACGTTGGAGCTCCCTTTGAGAGGATAGCCATGGATATAGCGGGACCTTTTCCAATCAGCAATGCAGGAAATAAATACATCCTTGTGGTAATTGATTATTTCAGTAAGTGGCCAGAAGTATATCCCATTCCCAATCAAGAAGCAAAAACAGTGGCAGACATTTTCATCAAAAATTGGATTTGCCGATATGGAGCTCCACTTGAGTTGCATTCCGACCAAGGACGAAATTTTGAGTCGACACTTTTTAAGGAGGTTTGTGACATGCTTGGAATACAGAAGACACGCACCACAGCTTTGCATCCTCAGTCCGATGGCATGGTCGAAAGGTTCAACCGTACTCTAGAGGAACATTTAAAAAAGGTTGTCGATAAAGGACAAAAAGATTGGGATGAGCACCTACCAATGTTTCTGATGGCTTATCGGTCGGCAATACACGATACCACTACAGTCACGCCAGCAAAAGCCATTTTTGGTACGGACTTAAGGCTTCCAGCAGATTTGAAGTACGGAGTAAGCGTTGTCCCAGAAACGACCCAAGCTGACGATTACATGTCGCGGAAAAGAGAAGAATTAGCAGATATACACGAGCTTATTAGAAGACGTACTCAATTGGCTAGCGACAAGATGAAAGCTCGGTATGACCTGCGAGCAAATACTGAAGGGTTCAAAGAAGGTCAACTAGTGCTGCTACATAACCCACAACGAAAACGAGGCTTGTCTCCTAAATTACAGACTCATTGGGAGGGACCTTACCGGATCGTCACAAGGATTAATGATGTTGTGTATCGAATCCAAAAATACCCCGGGAACAAAAGTAAATTAAAGGTAGTCCACATCGAAAGGCTGGCACCTTATACTAGGGACGGAGAGACTCTTGTTCGGGACGAACAAGTTTAAGCGGAGGGCAGTGTAGCGAAATTTGGTTTATGCTAGAAGACTCTTGAAATAAATACCAACGAAAGAAACTAAACGATATTAGCACCATCTAGCGCAAAATGCTAAAAATAATAAACTGAACAGACGCTGCAGTAAACAATAAAAAGTCAACAACCGAGAGAAATTATCGCCGTCGTACAACGTACAACGCCATCTAACATCTAGCATAATAGCTAGCTCAACGTCAACGTGGTGAATTGTGGATAGTAGTAGAATGCACGCTACAAAGTAGCACTGGTGGGTTGTAGATAGTGGTAGAATATACGCCACTTAGAAGGTACTGGATTATTCGAGAGAGTGATGACTGCAGTATAAAAAGGGTTGTCATCTGAGCTGAACACACAGTAGAATTAAACCAGCGAAGCAGAACAGTTGAGTTTGAACAGCAAAGCAATAAGCAATAAAAGTGAATACAGTGTGATCCGTAGTAGAACAAAACAGTTTTCTATACAGTGTTAAATTAATATTAGAATTTGAACGTTAATAAAATAAACCATTTTATAACTAAATAAGTTTGTGTGTTTTTAATTGTTACACAATCCAGTGATCGAACTCAGAAAAGTGTGAGAGATCGAAATTATCGTCAAAGAGACAGAAATTTCGTAACAGTAGAATTAAACCAGCGAAGCAGTAAGCAATAAAGTGAATACAGTGTGATCCGTAGTAGAACAAAACAGTTTTCTATACAGTGTTAAATTAATATTAGAATTTGAACGTTAATAAAATAAACCATTTTATAACTAAATAAGTTTGTGTGTTTTTTAATTGTTACACAATCCAGTGATCGAACTCAGAAAAGTGTGAGAGATCGAAATTATCGTCAAAGGGACAGAAATTTCGTAACAGTATATTAGAAAGTATCACAAAAAAAAAAGTTCGAATGTTCACCCCCAGTTTGAAAGCTAATATTGAAAGATTTTTAAGAAAAAAAAAATTTTTTTTTTCGGCCCCTAAATTCTATGCGATTTTGTTTTTTCTTATATCTCCGCCATTTGGCGTCCGATCAACAAGTATGGTAAATCGTTGTAAATGTTTCAACATGGACTACATTTTATTTACAGAAGTAATTTGTCTCAGATTTTTTTTTCGACTATTTATATACATAATCTCAGCTTCTACCACCCTAATGTGCCAAGGACTCATCACAAAATTAAAGTCCGTACCAAATCATAAAATTCATATCTAAAAAGTTTTCTGAAATTATTGAAATTGAAAAAATTACAGCATATCTAAAATTTCAGTGCAAATATTATTTGATCAGAATAATAAAATCATCTTTAACTTAAGTTCTAAAACATTTACAACGATATACCATACTTGTTGATCGGACGTCAAATGGTGGAGATATAAGAAAAAAAACAAAATCGCATCGAATTTAGAGGCCGAAAAAAAAAATTTTTTTTTCCTTAAAAATCTTTCAATATTAGCTTTCAAACTGGGGGTGAACACTCGACCTTTTTTTTTGTATGGGGGTCAATACTATTAACATTATACAGAAAATGAAACTGTTAGGTTTTATTCCACTTTGCCCTAATTTTATTTGCCCTAGAAGTTTATGTGTATTGGGCCAGAAGCAAGTTTCCATTTCATAAAATTTTGGCCATCACAGAAATATTTGTTGTATTGTGTAGAAGTGTGTGCAAAATATTTATTACCATACATGAGTATTTTGTAAATTTTATGTTTTGTTTTGTATGTATGTAGTCATTCTTTATTATTTTATATGTAAATTGAATTTTTGAGGTTACAAACTCATACACGAACACTTTGACAAAATGTCGACATATTTGTGTTGGCGTGTGTTGAAGTTAATGTTATTGTGCAAATTCAACACGTAATAAATTTTTTTCATTCAAGCTTGGGTGATGTTGAATTGATTTAAATGCAACAAAATGCAAAAAAATTCGTCAAATTTTAATTATGACCACAAGAACTTAGAGATTTTCTAAATCAATATATCAATTGTGCATAGTACAAAAAAAAATTTCGGATCATTCGATTCTACTAATTTAATAGTAATACACAGTAAAAAGGATTTATTTGTACATTTCAAAATATGGTAATAATTGACAAATTATAAAAATTTGAATTGAATAATGCTTTTGGATTAATCGTATAATTGGTACTAATCATCTAATCATAATTGTATAATTTTACTAGATTAATCATATATTTGACAATAATTACTAAATATAATTATCTTCGGAACAAATATTTCTTACTTGCAAACATTCACTTGTTAATAATAAATAAATTATGTATTTGGCGTAAGAAATATTTTTTTTTGTCGCCAATGTCTACATTTATTAATATCAATTTAGGTAAGAAACTATGAGTCAGAAACCGTTATTTTAAAATATCGATTCAAAAATAATTCAATATTTTCCAATATCGCCAAACCTTTATATTGGATGCCGTTACGCAATTAAAAATACCTAAACTGTGCATTAAGCATAAGGAAATTTATGCAATGTTTTACTTAAATATGTTGAGAACTATTTGTGTAGTATTCATATTAATGTGAAGTGAAAATTAATAAAAATAGAATCACCAAAATATATTTGTTTAAGCTAAATCTATTCAATCGACTCAAACAGATATTATGTTTGGCCCAATAAACAACAGTAATATCGACCAAAATTTGTTGATAGGTAATAAATATATTAAAAATATACCAACCAAATACTAAACACATACATTTATTTGAAGGAAACATATTCTTTTGTCAGTGTAGTGTAGGCTGTTGTTAAATTACTTTACTGGGTCAATTATTTATTGGTTTATTAATAAGAGTTAGGTCTTTTAGATATCGAAATGAATTGCTCATATATGCATTGTAGCGAAATTTGGTTTACGCCACAAAATTCTCGAAATAAAAACCAACAAAAGAAAACTAAACGATACTAGCTAGCATCACTGGCTGTATAAATACTTTTACACCATCTAGCGGCAGACGCTGCAGTACACTATAAAAGTCGATAACCGAGAGAAATTATCGCCG
This sequence comes from Tricholauxania praeusta, assembly GCA_949775025.1. Lineage (NCBI taxonomy): Eukaryota > Metazoa > Arthropoda > Insecta > Diptera > Lauxaniidae > Tricholauxania > Tricholauxania praeusta. Next base: position 33,185,884 of record OX459031.1, on the reverse strand, counting down.
TCGTACAACGCCATCTAGATTCTGGATAGTTGTGAACTCAACGTCGATACGCCATACTGGTAAATTATGGATAATGGTAGAATACACGCCATCTAGGAGGTGGTGGATTATTTGAGAAAGTGATGCCTGTAGTATAAAAGGGTGTCATCTGAGTTTTCGGACACAGTTGAATTAAAACAGTGAAGCAGAACAGTTGAATTCAAACAGTGAAACAGAACAGTTTATTTTGAAAGTAATAAAGTATGTTCCGTAATAAAGTAAAACAGTTGTCTATAAAGTGTTAGATTAATATTTGAATGTTAATAAGATAAACAACTGTACCGTGCAAAAACTAACTATTGTGATTTAAATAAACCATTTTATAACTAAATAAGTTTGAGTGTTTTAATTGTTACAGAATCCAGTGATCGAACTCAGAAAAGTGTAAGAGATCGAAATTATCGTCAAAGAGACAGGAATTTCGTAACGGTATGTATAAGTATCCGAAAATGATAAGCAAAATGAGACAAAAATAATTTATTCATTAAAATTAATTTTGTCGGCTTCAATATACGCCCTACCGCTTACAAAAACACTAAAGCCTAAACCAAATTAGAAGAGACATAACGAGTAAGTTCGAGTGTATGTAAATCAATGTTGATAGCCATAATAAACATACGTAAATGTTTGAAAGTGAACGAAACATTTTGACGAGACGTAAGAGTTCCGTAAGAACCGAACTTCAAAACGTTGCTACTCGTTATAACAGCTTTTTCGGTTCGTTGGCTAGCGTAACATTTTGGGTTAGGTGTCGAAACAGACGAAACGAGTGCAAACGTTCGTTCAATTGGTCTCATCACGTCTATTTTGGTTAAGGCTTACGTCAGCGCATGATCCAGTTCGTCATACATTTTTCATAGGCTAATTAAGGAATAGTCTTCAGCTCTTTCATTAATTTTTTTTATGGCTTCAATAGACTAAAAGCGCATACATCGAGGTAGCAAATTTTAACTTCTGAAACAGGAAAAAATCAGACGAGGCCATTTTACGTGAATATGGTGCGTGATTGAAGACATCCGTTAAATTTTTGGCTAAAAACTATTGCACAATTATGGGCTTATGCGATGGTACATTCTCGCCGCAAAATTCATGGGTTGTACATCCAAAAGTCTGACAGTTTTCGGTGGGCATTCGTTTACAGACGCCTTATATACTGTACACTATACCGTGGAAATAGAAGAAAACTGTCAGTATAATCTTGATTTCGAACGAATTTGACGAGGATTTTTAGGTTAAATACGTTTATGAGATTCCATTCCGAATACTGGTTGCTTCTTAACATGAAATTTGGTGACTTACTTCCAAATCAGAACATTAAGGCGGTCTACTCATATGTAATGTTAACATTTTGCCCCAACTCTCTAATACTTATGCAACGAGTTGCAACAACATGACTGTGTTTAGACAAAATGAGTGGCCATAGGCCTTCTGCACTATTTGTAGTGATTCAGCAAGCTTTTTGCTTAACTGAATTTTCAATTGTAAATTGACGGATAGCGTGAAAACTCAGTACACAGCTGTCAGTATAAGAAATAAAATTCTGACAGTGTCTTCAATGTACTCTTTTTTAAGTAATTAATTCCGGATACTTACAAATTACCGTATAGCTAAGCAGCATTTAAAAAAAAGTTAAAAGTCTAGCTATCCAGTCTTTAAGGACATAATATTACAACAAAAGTGAAAAACACTCTTAGCCCCAAAAAAAAGAAACAAATGGTATTAGCCCGCATTTACCTTTTAACCGCCAGAGCTCTTAAAGTCAGATTTTCGAAGAAGAAAAGGAGCAATCAGCGTGATGCTGCTAAAAAATCAGCTATGGCAATAAACAAAAAATACAATATCAAGTAAAAACAACCAGCAACAAACTGGGTAAAACGATTTTAAGCCTTCAGGTTGCCCTGAAAGACAGCTGACGAATTGAGCAACTTAACAGCCAGATGAACACACCAAGTAGCCGAAGGCTTTATCATTGTCTTTCTCTTTCTGCGTGTGTGTGTGTGTATGTGTGAAACAGGCAGTAAAACTGACAGGTAGACAACTGCAAAACTGCCTCGTCGCAAGTCTGGCAGGTCTTTAGTGTTGGCAAGTGATTGTGTACGGTTGTTGCAAGTGATGTATATACGTTGTTGTTGTTGTTGCATTTGATGCAGATGCAATGTGAAGTTGTATCCACTGCTGGTACTGGTTGCAAGGACATTTTTGTACTACCTGCCGCTTTGTTAACCAACATAAATTCCAATGTCAGACACTTAAAATAACCGGAACAAGGAAGTGGCAACTGACATTAGAATGATGTAGGTAGTGATGCGAGTTTAACCCATTTTTAATTGAATTTTTTTGCGGAGGCTTTTCACGCAAGCTGAAGGATGTTCGTCAAAAGATGCCTGTACGCGGCTTATATTGTAATGGGAAAATTTGGACACACATTTTCCCCTATATTGTCTATGAATGAACACAGTTCCTTCTTGCCGAAAGATCGGGCAAATTATGTAAGATAACATCTCTAGACATGGCACTTCTTAAATTAAAATGACTGAAAGTTCTTGATGTGCCCTTGTTCTTTGTTCAGCACAGGACAAACGCCAAGTATTTTAAGGCCATACTGCACTTTGTTAGTTAAATTTTGAAACATTCATGTTTATTCCAAAGCTTACAACATATGAATAACAAGAGAGGTAACAAACAGGTTAATATTAACCTACATACAATAAGGTGTTTTAAATAGATCAATGTTAAAAAATTCAAGGTGCTCTCAGTGTTTTTGATTTCTTTAGTTAAACAAGGCTACAGTTTTTCCAATTATAGTTATTAAAAAACTATGAAGCTTCCAAAAAAATTATTTGTGTGTAGAAATCACGATTACGGGTTAACTAAACAAGATATGTGAATGATATGCGGTATACAAACGCATCTTAAAACAGTGCTCTTGGAATTGAAAATATACGAAATCGGACCTCCAATATATTAAAAACGCTATATTGGGAGATAGTGTACATAACCACATTTCTCACAAATACTAGAAATAACATAGCCAAGCTCTTGATAAAAAGGTTGGCGAACTTTGACAAAAGGGCGTGTTATCACCTACAAGTAAAAATTTCAAAACGCTGAACTGAGACAATTATCTAAGGTAATGAAACCGAATTTCATAAAAACAGTATTCGGAAAATTTCTGCAGAAAAACTAGCCAAAATTGTGGGTGCGACACTTCTCAAAGAAACGAAAACTTAAAAACGCTGTAATGAGAGAATAATTAGAAATAATGCAACAAATTTCACACAAGTCCAATAAATCCATCTGTTGAGTACTTAGCATAGGGTGTGGCACCTACCACATAAGTTAAAACTTTAAATAATTATACTGAATAAGTTATTTAAGGCAATGCAATCAAATTCTACAGTATTACTAGGAATGATTTGGAAAAGGTCTGGAATAAAAGTTGAATAAATTTCGAGAGAAGGACGTGGCACCTCCAACACAAGCAAACCTATCAAAATGTTATACTAGGACGTTATGAAACCATATTGCATACAAACGTAAGAAATAGTTCGGTTTAGTAACAGAAAAAAAAGTGGGAAGAGAAGACGTGGCACTTCCCATACAAGCATAATCTTCAGAACGCTATAAATAGATTTGATTACTTAATTGTTGTCAAATTCAAAGTCAACCATACTAAAATTAATTATGCAGGACCAAAACTGAATTTGGAAGATCAAGACTGTACCATCAACGGCTTAGCTAGTTTGGTTATAACTACAAAATAATGCATTATGAGTTTTTTTTTTTAAATCATAAGAGACTAATGTTTATAAGTACTCGTATGGCTGCAACTTGATTGTTGGTCAGATTGTATAGTCGGAATCGGTCATTTTGTATGAATACTCAAAAGGAAGTAATTTTTTGTTTTACTCCATACAAATGTGAAACTCCCTAACGTACGTTAAGTAAATAGAAAATTGAGGAAGGTTTTCTTCTACTAAAAATGCATGTATACATGTATATTGTGTAAACCCAATGTGCACAAAAACGGATGCGGATCCGTTTCGAATCCGTTGCGAATCTGCCAGTGCGGATTTCACTTTGTTATGCTTCGACGGATCCGTCTCGAACTCGGAACGGACCCCATATATGGATTCGTTTTTTGTAAACAAAACGGATCCGTTCCGTTCCGTTTCGGATTTGTTTTTTGTAAATAAAACGGATCAGTTCCGGGTTCGTTTTTTTAAAGTAAAATGAATCCGTTCCGAATTTGGTTTTTGAAAATAAATCGGTTCCGTTTCGGACTCGTTTTAGACTCGTTTTCGTATGATACTCCTCTCGAAAAAGTGAAAGGATCAGCCACTTTGGTAAATCGGTCTCGAACTCGGAATGAACTTCATATACGGATCCGTTCCGGATTCCTGTATTTTGGATCTCTGATATATTAAAAATAAAATAAAATTTTTGATGAAAACTGTCTTTTATGTTAATGATCTGTGGTTCTTTTTTGAAAAATTTCTCAGTTTAATCTGGGAATTAAACGGATTATAATCCGTCTCGAATCTGTTTTATTTACAAAAAACGAATCTGGAACGGATCCGTATATGAATTTCGTTCCAATTTCGAGACGGATCCGAAGAAGCTGACGATCCTTCCGTTTTTTCGAGAGGAATTTCATATGAAGACGAGGTTTTGCTCGAATATTTTCGAATTCGAAACGGATCCGTTTGGCACACTGGGAAAGTATGATAGTTGTAAAACGTTTTGTGACTATAAGGGTCAGCTTAACAAAATATTTAAAAATTTTTAGCATAACACAAAGATGATACGAATTTTAACGTTAATTTCTTGGCAGGTTGGCGTGGCAGTAAAAAAATTGCGCATGCACACCCATATTTATTTTAGCATTAAAATATGTGTTAGTATATGTGTATGTTAGTTGCCCAAAGTGACCACATAATGTTGACAGTGGCTCAAATGCTTGTTAGTTGCATAGCTTATAGTTTATTTTGTAAAAAAAAGATTTAACTCTTTTATCACATTCTTTTTCTTATCGTTTCAAAATGCATTTTTAATATTTTAGTAAAAGCAAATTCTTGCACGTTTTGTTAGAAAAAACTCTTTCTATTTTCATATTGTGCTAAAAAAACACAGAAAAACTCAACATAAATTTTTATCATAAATACAGCAGAAGATATTAAAAATCAGCACATTCCAGAGGTTGATGGCTCCAGCGACTAAAATGAAGTACGAGTTGCTGAAAAATATCAAAACACAAAAATGTTTCATTCATATACCGAAATACTTACATTACCATACTCATTGTTCAAATTAGCTATTGTGTCACAATTCTTTTAACATCAAATTTGCCTTGACCACAATATCTTCTGGTCACTTCAAGTGATGTACTGCTAATGAACTGCATACTTAGATGATAACAAGTGGTTAACCAAAATCCAAAATAAATACTTGTACCAAAACATATCAGAGACAACAGATCTAGAAAATTAGTGCAACAAAAACCGGCAACATTCACAATGAAGATTAATAATAAACAAAACTAAGACTCCTCATCGCATGCACGAGTATCTATAAGTTTGCTACAATAACAAAAACAATGTTATTCATTAACCAAGCAGTAGATAATTTTGTTTAGTTTAATTACATAGATATGTATGTAAGTAGGTACCTCAAGCAAGTACCCAGCAAGAACATTTAAAAAATGACAGAACTAAGCAAGATTATTTAATCAAATTGCTGAAATAAAAAACGGTGGGTTGCACTCCGGGAGTGCCGACAGAAGTGAAAACAAATCGTTTAATGGCAAGTTAGTTTGTTAGTTCGTATGTGTGCGTTTTCTTTTTAAATGGCAATGCAATGGAAGACAAAAACGGAATATGTATTCAAATTTTACTCTCGCTCTCATTCTCAATTTGTCAACGCAACAACGCGCAATTTGAAAGAAACAAACATATTTATAAGCATAACAATCGTTGAATGAGAATGGACTGTGTCAGTTAGTGTGTCTGCTTTGCTTTTTGTCTTCCACTTGGAATATTTATTTAAAAGAAACAATAGAACATTCAAATTTTACTATCGCATTCATGACGGGGAATCCCGATGACGGTCGGTGTCGCGAGTTTATACTTTTTTCCTCAGCCGCACAACGTGCCATAAGAAGTTTTCACTTCAAAAATTGCTGGAAAAAGTATATTCGGCTCAGTAGCCTCAACTGTGAATAATTAAATTTGAGCTAAGTATTCCTAATGTTTGAGAACAAAAATTTATTCTGATTGCAGTAAGAAACATCATTGCGAATTATGTAAGTATAAGGAAAAATCAGGTAAAGAAAGTACCTGGACCTGTGACTAAATAGCTTAAACATAATTTTTCTAAAACTTAACTTAAAAATCTGATTCTTCCTACAGACACTATGACACCACATTTATTAAAATCGGCTTATTCGTTGCCGAGTTATGGCTGTTAGAATATTCAAACTGCTTAAAACGCCATCTAGTGACAGTTTATCAAAACACAAATGACTTCAAAAAAATCTGCTTGTTCTTAAAAAAAACTATTACACCTCATTTGTCTAAATCGGTTTAGTAATAGCCGAACCGGAAGTCAACATATGTATGCTACAAATTTAAAAATTTTTTCCAAAAAATTGCATACTTTCATGAGCCAAGTTTTTCAAAAAACGTTGCCTTCTTGTAGGCGCTATTGATAATTTACCCCTAAAAGTATGCAACACTTTCCGACAAATTTCAAAAATAGCGCCTGAAAGTATGCAACATTATTTGAAATTTTTAAATCGAAAGAAAGTGTTGTTGAATTTTTCGCAAAAATTTTGCGAAGCTAAAAAATGCAAAAATAATTTTAAATTCGCAAAATTTTTGCGAAAAAATTTTTTTTTTCAAAAACAATATTTTTTTTCGAAAAGTGCAAGGAAAAACCTAAAATCGTAGGTATACCAATTATTAATTGATAGAGTTTGCTGTAAGCTATGACTTTTCGAAAAAAACACTTATTCTGAAAAAGTACAAAAATCGTGAATTTCATACCCGTATCTCAACAACAAATAATACTAGGGCGAAGTCCTGAACGCAGTTCTATTGCTGGACATCAATATTATAATAATGCCAAATTTCAGCCAAATCGGAGCCAAAAAACTTTTTCGCTGGCGTTTTCGTGTGTTTTACCCCATATATTGATCCAAAAATTTTAAAACATTTAAGAAATCTTGGCTTGTATCCAAGCTTGATCCAAAACAAGGAAATAACAGGAAAATTTCTTACTTATCTATTTTACAGAGAATTTTTTTGAAGGTTTTTTCTTTGTTATTTTTTGCTATGCGCTCTTAATAAGTTTTAGGATGTCAGGCCATTTTTGAGGTAATTTGGGTGAAAACTTTTTAGGTGATTGCTTATAAGTAGTTTTTTTTTTTTGAAATATGTATTGCTAAAATATCATAACGAAAAAGGTTCAATCATGCTTGAACAATGCGTACCAAATTGTGAATATATATTTACAGTAAGGTTGCAAATATGGATTTTTTGTGTTCAATGTTCGATAATCCGTTAAGCGATATTACCTTTATCCAATAGAAACACTCAATTATGGCCGTTCGTGTTGCATATCTGGCTAAATTTTATTTTAAGTTGTTATAAGTTGTTGTAACTCAAGTTGTTGTAACTCAAATATAAAGCCTAAGCAAAAACATAAGCATAATCATAAGCATAATTATAAGTACAGTCGAACTTTAAGGGAGGCAGCAAAAAATACGAATTATAGAGTTTTCGACTTATGGAGGTCTTAGACTTCGGTGAATTTTGTCAGGAAATGTTCGATTTGTAGAGGCTAAGATTTATTCCAACTAATTAATTTGAATTAGAGAGGTAAACAAAATAAATATCCTAGTTATAGAGATATTAAACATTTTTATTTGCAAGTTAAATGATACGTAACATGATGTATTTTCTATAAAAAAAAATCGATATCCTACATTTATTAAAAAAAAGTCAGTCATTTTTCATCTATAGCATTATCTAAGATATAAAAAGCAGAAAATTCTTTTTTTTCCGAGTTGCTGCTTTGTTCTATAAAAGTTCTTAAAGTATTCAGTAAACTATTCTCGCCTCTTTGATGGAAACCCAAGAAGCGCCTGTTGTATTCGTGTTTTCTATGTCATCTAAATCAGTAGTTTCGGTTTTCTGAGCAACTGAATCAATAATTTCGTCGTCAAAACATATTCCAGTTTCAGAAACCATTGTATTTCATTCGGCAGGAGGTTGAAGAGAAATATCACAGCAATCATTTATTGGTGTTAATTGTGTGTATTGCAGTAGGACCAAACTATTTCTGATAGTTTTTCAATCGACAACAATAAAGTAAATTCGCTAAAGTTCAAATGAAATCACGTGTTAATGTTAGTCATAAACTTCTTTATCATTTCATTGAATTGTTTATTGTATAAGTAGGTTTTTACATTGATTTCTAAGAAACAATGATGGGCATTGTCGGCATATTCTAGTTGGTATCTTATTTTTCTTGCAGCTATAGAGGTAATTCGTTTCAAATAATCGAGTTGTAAAGGTTGCAAGATTAAACATTGCTATGTTCGAGATGCAGACGTCAAATTTATTTTTGCGAGTTATAGAGGAAAAATATGTACTGAATTCACTTGTAGGGACTCACTAATTATTTCGACTTATAGAGGTGTCAGATTTCGAGCAGTGCAGGTTTTGGTGCTTCAAGGGAAGGGAACACAACATTTTTTCGAGTTTGGGAGGTTTTTGACTTATCGAGGTTCGACTTATAGAGGTTCCACTGTATAAGCATATTTTTAAGCACTACTATATTCATTATCAACGTCATTAGCATAAGTTTCACATATATATCAGAGTAAGCGTAATTCAGCTCATTGTCATAATATTTTTCCTACTGGTCGTAAGCGAATAATGTATTAATAAATATATAAATAAAAAAGAGCAGAAGTCCGAATAGTGATAAGCCAATGAGAAGACCTTATCTTCAAAAGTGCAATTATGTTTATAATGACATAACATAAATATGAAGAAGTCTTACAACGCATCCTTTTATCTAAAGTTTTTATCTCTTGTCTCCCCAAACATTTTACAACTTTCATCATTAGGATAAAATTTAGTAGAATCATCAATTTAAGTTTGGATTTTATCACAAATGGCATAAATTTAATGTTATTAAACTACCTACACAACCCTTAAATTAAATTTAACTGCCAGCTAGAGTAGGAGAATACACTCATCTGGCTTCGTCGATTAAAAGTGGGACAATGTGTGCGGCCTTCATTATTTTTATAATTTGAAGCGTTGAATTTCCTTTAAATACCGAAAGTGCCATTTTGGCCGATATATGAAAATTTTAGCTTTCCACAATCTTAACAAAAACTTTCATTTCATACAATTTTTTGATGTTGAGTATAAGTTTGGACACTGAATCTCTCTAGCACATCACAATTTTAAGTCATGCCAGAAATGCCAATGTTGCATTTTATCCCCCACTAAATGAAATATTTATAAATTCTGACGTGCCAGCGGCTTTTCACGACCAAATTCGGATTTAGCATCAAAAATTCTATTATGAAAATGAAAAATTATATAATTGAAAATTTATTTAGTTTTAGTTCTGAAAATGCCATGCTCATACGAAATTTATCCTGATGAATTTATCAGAGATTGCCAAAATCATTTGGAATTGAAGTCCCCAGCTTTACTTCATTAGAATAATCCACTCTCATCAAACAGTCATAAAATTACAATTTTTGTAGGATTGTAATTTGCTAAATTTGCAAATTTGTGACGTTACAAATTTTACCAAAAAAGTTTTCTCTGAGATTTCTATTAATTTTCAAATAAAACCCCAAACTATAAAAAACGCATCGATAGTCATAGAATCTAAAAAATTTCTCGAATACTAAATTTCATTTACTTCATGTGTAGAGTTCTTTATTGGCAAATTTATCAAGTTTCTTTAACGTACTTTTTATCTTTGTTGTTCATTTATGCTACATTTTCGTTTTCAGCGCCTTAGATTATACTACGTTTTTTTTTCTTACTTCCCTTTGTATTTACTCTGAGTTATGATTATTATATTAGTTTTTCGTAAACTCGTTTTTCCTTTTCAAGGGATGCTGTTCGATTCGCTTTTTTCGGCTGTTTTCCTTGAATTTCCTTTATAATTTCGTTAAGTTTTCCTCAGTTTGTTTGTTTTGTTTTTGTTTTATGAGTATTTGACATTTTATGACATTTTATATCAACGTTATTTCTTTTTTATGCATCATAACGCACACTTTGCTCTTTCCTATACCGCCAACCTACCGTATAATTGTACTGTTATGTGTAAGGGTATGCGTATAAGTTTGTGTACTTTTATGTTATTGTATGCGTATGTTGCTTTCAATGATATTTGAAACAGTGGAGCGATTGAAAACAAAACTGGAAGTCTTATTAAAAAGTATTGGGCTACGGAGGTTTATAATTAAAAATTTTGTTTTAGTAAGGAGGGGTTAGGGTTTGAGCACTACATTTTAAGCATAAGCTTAAAAATGTTTTTAGTGATATGGTAATAGTAAATTTATTTATTTAAAGAACATGTAAAAGTACGAAATTTGAAGAGTATTCTGTGTAAATTTAATTAAAAAATATTGCAAAATTTTGGCAGCAAATTTCCGCGGACGCCTAAAAAAAAGGTCGTTTGCGGTGGACAATATAACTCATCACTTTATCATCTGAAATCAAAAAATTTGGTTAGTTTTTGAGTTTTTCAAGGTATTGACCAAGCGTTTTTTTTGACGATTTTTAAATTTTGACATAACTTTTAAGAGAATCGGTCAAGTAGTTTTTTAGTAAAAGTGTCCACCGAATTTGAACATTTATATTCCAGAAAAACGCACTCAAAGCTTTTACAGAATACTCTTGAAGAGTTGTACTATCAAATAACAAAAAATATAAAAAAAAAATTGTTCAAACCCTACCCCCCTTAACCCTAACCGTACGGACGAGGTACCTGGGTACCCCCGGCAACTTTGATTGAATGTATCTCTGAAAGTTGTGATCATAGCACTTTGAAACTTCAAATTATGAAACTAGAATAGTCAAAGTATGTATAAAACGTGTTTTTAACTTCAAATGTATTTTAGGTTTCGAGTAATAAGCCTTTGAAAATTCAATCCGAGATTCGAACGGACGTGGGTACCTGGGTACCCAATATTTTGTAGTGCAAAATGTATGAGAAAAATCAAAACAACAATTTTGTTTGGGGCTTTTCTAATATAATTTTATTGTTGCTGCTTGAAATATAATAAAAATTTCACAACTTTTTAAACGGTATTCATAGCAGGAACTCGAAATCCGAACATATATTTGTAGAGTGCTCGGCACACTGACTTGAAGCAAGACGAACACTGAGTATGAGTTTCGTGTCGTTTTTAGGTTTGACCGAGATGTTTGCAGTAATGGCACACACCTTTCACAATTTTCCTCGCGTTGGTCTGCAGGCTGATGTTGTCAGTCTGCTGGTGGAGAGCACAACCAATACTCCAGTTCCGTTTCTATGGCCAGTCGATTGGAAGAATGTTGGGTTATCCGTGGTATTCTGCACCAGGCCACAATATGTAGGCAGCTGAATTGACTCGAGAGATCCTCCAGAAAAATTGTGCAAAAATTTTGCAACATTTTTCTTATCGTGGAGTTCTAGATAAATGATGTAGGAAACCAGGGCAGCAACATCCAACATGTTATAGAAAAAAGCAAGAGGCCATTTATCTATTTGTCTTTTTTTCTGGTTGTGCAGTTACGTAGCATCCTATCCATAATGTTCACGCCTCCATAGGTGCTATTATAGTGGTTATTGATATTTTCCGTGCCATATATTTGTTAAAACATACAAGTACATGCTGCTGAGCATGTACACGGATTACTTCTTCTTAACGACACAACAACGACGAACAATCTTGCCGATAAACTCAGCAAACACAACCGACGTCATCGGTAGGGGTAGGATGCGGTTTCAATTCCTATAGAATGTAGAGCTTATTCTGGCACAAGGTCGCCACCAGCGTTAGACCCATACACAGAAGAGAGCTCTTCAATCAAAAAAACGTGGAGTAATTGTCCATTGTAACGTTTCTGTCTGAATTCTCATACATTTTGACTAAATCAATGACAAAGCTCTCGCCTAAGTTCGTTTGGCGTTGAGCATTAGGCAGCTTTCTTTGATAGATATAACAGCCGGTGACCGCCTTGTAGAGCCAAAACTGTCGAAATATGTGTTAAGGAGCACTCTAGCAAAAATGAAAGCTGTAACAAAAATCTCATTTCATATAATCAGAACGATTCTCGATGAGCGCTTGAGTAAAAGCGAGAGCTGTAACGAAAATTCCATTTCGTATCATCGCTCCGAGTGACGAATTTGATACAATACACTTACACAAATAAAAAATAAGCTCTAACGCTTATTAGCAGAGCTCGTTTATGAAAATGAACCCAAAAAACGAAAAAATTTTACTTTCACCAGCACTCATGCCATACAATATGTATGAAAACAAAAGTGGGTACCCAGGTACCTCGTCCGTCCGAATGTGTATACAAAGTTCGTCAGTACGGTTAGAGTTAAGCTGCTCTTTGCATATATGAACATTTTACTATGTAGCTTAGATATTTTTCATAGTTTTATACCGAGGAAAGTCCACTCTCGACATCTTGCAATTAAATGTGCCTTAGTGCAGACAGTGTATCCGACAATATCTCGCTCTTTACTTTCCATATGGAGTTTTGAAATACCCACTAAGCTTAACTGCTCGATATATTTTAGGCTGGTTTGGTTCAAATAAATGTTATTCTTATTTTAGTAAAAAATCACTGAAAAATATATCAGATATCTTTTGAGTTGTTTTTTTTTTTTGATTTTTTTATCAATTTGTAATTTAAATTTTCCTACGACATTTTTGATTATGTTTCATTTTAAGCCATAGACTTTGGGAATAACATAAACTCTTATTTAAAAAATTTTGGATAAAGAGTATTATTTTATTGGGCAAAATCGATCAAATATATACAAATATGACAATTTTCATTGAGTCAGAAATTGTTTTATTTTTTTGTTTTTATTTGCGACAAATTTTTCACAAAAACGTACTCCCGAATGCTTTAAGCACAGAAAAATCATTATTTCGCATTTAAAAACTTATGTCACTCCACTGCCACTGTACCCTCTTCAGGAATTTGTCCACTAAAATTTTATTTCAAAATAATAAACCAAACTAAATCGACACGACCCGACTCAAGTGTAGTATATGTATTTTTATGCTGTCGCAACAATATCAACAACAACAACAACGACAACAGCAAAAGCAACAATACCAGCAACATTTCCGCAAACATTTATTGTTTTGCCGACGCTACAAAAATTAGATTATTACATCGACCTCTTTTCTACACCCACATACTTAAGTACAACAAAATGCAAGCCCCATCCTCTATCGCCGTATCATCCAACGCCCCTTGCAGTAAATTTTCGCAACAACTGAGTAATGTGACTTTGAACTCTCACTACGAATGAGGGTAACACTAAATTACAAAGGAAAATGTTATCAGAATATGCGGTAAAGTTAGATCTGGGTTGCCAGAAAGTTTTTAAAAAATCTGGAGGTGACAAATTTCTTCATGTATAGAAAGATTTGTCAAAAATTATAGTAATGGAAATATAGCCCAAAAAAAAAATATGACAAAGTCGCCCAAAATCTTCAGCTTAAGTTAACCAAATCTAGGCTTAATTTCTTAAAACTATATAAAATAGTTTTTGATGACAGAAAATTTGCGTATATTGAAGAAGAAAGCAAAATATATTTAAGGAAAATAAAATATTCTGAACTGAACTGAACTGAACTCTGAACTGAGACACTTGAGGTTACTGAGGCTACTGGGGTTCACTTGAATGGCATATAACTTATAAATTCATATGGTTGCATTTGTTGTAAGGCGTTTGTACTACTAAAAATTTACTTATAATTTTTTTTTTTTTTAATTTTTGGGGCGGCAATATTTTATTGGCATACGGGCGGCATATAGCCTTAACCCGGCCCTGGTCCTAGCTATTGAATTTTTACTTATGGGCAGTTTCATTTTCACAAACTACTACCATCTGGCAACTCTAAAAACAGAAATGAATATAACATGGGGGTTGTGCGTAAACCGACAGCGTAAATCCAGGCTAAAACAAATTTTGTTGCAACATTTTTATGACTTTTTGTGTGTCAACCTTGTAAATTACGTCTTGGTCCTTGTAAGCCTTAGACCATGCTATTACTTTTGTTGTTGCTGCTGCTGTCCCACTTATTCCTTTGGTCGATGTCGTTCGTCGTCATCGTCTCTATGAATTGATTTCATGATCATAATTCTCAGTTTTATGACCTCTGGCCTCTGAGTCAGTGTTGTCTGCTGAATATTTTTGTGTGTGTGTATAAAGTATGATATAGCACGCTTAGTACGTATGAGTAAATCATATTTACAGTGGAACAAAAATTAAATTACGCCTCTAGGCAGAGGGGCCTAAGTACTTAGCTTTTTCTGCTTATTACTGGTTTTATTTCGTTTGTTTTTTTTTTTATCTTTCCATATGCGTGGTGTTTATGTGTTTGTGTTTTGTTTTGTGTGTTCTAAGATATTATTTCGTATTGCTCCATCTTTTGGACTCTAATTAAATTAAGCGTTCGAGCACTTTGACCTTTTTTTGATCAAATTATTTTTATGTTCTTTTTTTCTTGGAGAATTTATATTTTATGATTTGTATTGTACTTGTAGTAATAAATTTATTGTCTTTTGTTTTTTTTTTTACAGGAAAATTAAATTACTATTGATTTCCTTGCAAGTGAAGCCCAAGGTCATAAACGAAAAATACCATTTAATTTAATTTGATGTAAGCAGAAAGTACGTAAATGACTCAACGAACTTTTTCAAATACTTTTTTTTTTTTTTTGTTTTGTAACATATTTGTTTACATTAATTTGTCAAATCCATTACAAGTGACATACATTTTTATTCAAGCGATTTATATTTATTTTTATAGTAGCTTAATTTTATTATTATAATCAATTAATTGAAGAATTTAAAAATACATATCCCTCGGTTAATTTAAATTTATAATAACAATCATAATTAACTAAAAGCAGATGCAGTTGTGCATATGGAATACATGGAGTTGTTTAATAATTTTAAAATACCAGCAGCAACTTTATTGCGATTTTTTTCTCCACTCTAATTTATTTCTTGACGGAGCATAGGGTATTCACAAAACCCTTTCAATTTGCTTGATAAATATCGTGTTCCTTCATTCTCTACAACATTTCCCCGATTCATGTATTTCCTATCCCAGCAAACGATGATTCTGAAGCAAAGCGCTCTTGGTCTACCAAGTTTCATAGCCGTACAAGAGAACTGGTTTCTCTTTTGACCCGAAAGATTTTGAGCTTCGTTGTCATTGAAAACGAATGCCTCGATTTGCAGATTCTAGAACTGTGCCAACATTCCTGGCGTACACCTGACAGGGAATCATGAGGCCCAGAAAGTTTTCTGCGATGTAATGCTCTACATTAAAACCTTTACATTGAGTTCTTATGAGAATAATGATCTTGGGTATTACACCTTGCCTTTTCAAATATTGATGCTATCATAAGCGGTTTAGTGGTCGATAGAGATTAAATTTAACAATTCATGCCACTCATTTGTCTGATAAACGAATATGCGAAGGATATTTATTTGATCGAAGTTTAGCTAAGCTTAGCGATAAGTACTTTTTTAAAGTTTCACAAAGGTCTTTGGGAGTTAGTTTTCAGGTATTTTTCTCCTTCTCAAACTTGTATAAGGACAAGATACGTAAGTTCAGCGGTGATCTCTGGGGAAGCTTGCAACATTTCGTTAACTAAACTATCGGCTGTCGCTTCTTTGTTGATTTTGAGAGATTTTGTGAGCTATGTTATCTCCGTTAATGAAGGCGGGCATTAAGTCGTCGTTCACTGTGGTCATTGCTCATGTAGCGGCCTACCGCACTAACGGATAGAGGTGGAAAATGTTCTTTCTAATGAATTAGGTGGTAATCTGTAGTTGTTTATTGGCTCTCGTTTAGCTTTTGACTGGCAAATCAATCACAGTGCGAATATTCTGATTTCTGCAGTTTGCTGAGCTTTGGCTACAAGATCGTTAAGCAATTTTCGCTTGTTCTTATTTTTAGCTGCTGTTTTTATACTAGGTGTACAAATATGAAACCGGTAATTTTTTATTCAAAAAAACACGTTCATTTTGCGAAAATAGTTTTAAATTTAATCTTCAAAGTAATTCCCCTTGCTAGCTACACATCTTTTCCATCTTTCAGGCAATTTATGGATTCCTTGCCAAAAAAATTCGTCGTTTTTTGAGGCTATCCATTCATCGAGCCATTTTTGCACTTCCTCGTAAGAATTGAAGTGCGAATCGTTGAGTGCGTGTCCCATCGATGAAAACAAATAGTAATCGGATGGCGCCAGGTCCGGTGAGTACGGCAGGTGGGGCAGGAGCTCCCAGTTGTACGATTTTACCAAGTTTTTATTGACCGCTGCTCGATGTGGCGATGCGTTGTCATCTTGGAAAACAATTTTGTCATGGCGAAGTTGAAATTCGGGCCTCTTCTGACGTATAGCACGGTTCAAAGCGATCAATTGTTGATGGTAACGTGCACCAGTAACTGTTTCACCTGGTTTTAGTAGCTCATACCAAATAACACCACGCTGATCCCAGAAAATACACAGCATTGTCTTTCGGCCGAAGCGATTTGGTCTTGGCGTTGATTTGGATCGTTGGCCGGGGCTCAATTATGATTTTTTTCGTTTGGGATTGTTGAAATAAATCCACTTTTCATCGCCAGTGATGATTAGATGGAGAAAACCTTTTCTGTTTTGCCTAGCGAGCAGCAATTCACAAGTGGTTTTTCGGTTTTCTTTCTGCCTGTCGGTCAGTTCATGTGGCACCCATCTACCGACCTTTAAAATCTTTCCCATGGCCTTCAAACGCAAGGAAACGGTTTGTTGTGTCACATTAAGTTGTTCAGCGAGCTGTTGTTGCGTTTGACCATCATCTTCGTCCAATAATGTTTGCAATTCGGTGTCTTCAAACTTTTTCGGTGGCCGGCCGCGCTCCTCATTTATCACATCAAAATCACCACTTTTAAATTTATTGAACCACTCATTGCACTGTGTACGACCAAGAGCATGCTCGCCGTAAGCTTCAACAAGCATTCGATGCGATTCAGAAGCGTTTTTCTTCAAATGGAAACAGAAAATCAATGCTTCTCGCAAATGAGAGTTTTCAGGCACAAAATTCGACATCTTTACGAGCGGAAAAAATGCGTTGTTGTATGAAACTTGACAAATTGTGAA
Organism: Tricholauxania praeusta; assembly: GCA_949775025.1. Classification (NCBI taxonomy): domain Eukaryota; kingdom Metazoa; phylum Arthropoda; class Insecta; order Diptera; family Lauxaniidae; genus Tricholauxania; species Tricholauxania praeusta. The sequence goes on along the minus strand of OX459031.1, from coordinate 33,168,420 downwards.
CTGAATATTGTTGACAGATGACAGAATGAACAATTAAGACATTTGGTGCGGTTCGGAAGCTCATACATATACGGCTATCGACCGCTAGATGTCATTACCGGTTTCATATTTGCACACCTAGCAAAGAATTATATATAATTCTTTGCACCTAGTAAAGGTGGTTTTGCAGCGTATTGGTATTATATCAAAGAATTATATATAAAAGAACAACGCTCCCAGAAATGTCGATAATTGGAACGTGCTACTATTTTAGCTAGATTAGAATTACGGTCTTAGAATGAGGGGAAATGCGACATTGCGCATTGGGATTTTTAGCAACGAAGCTGAATTTCATTTGCTCTGCCATTTTGTTTATTATTAGGATTTTATATTTATTAATTTATGACTTTAAAGGAAAGATTTTGAACATAAGAAAATGAAAATGAATGCTATATGAATTGAAATTGAAAAAAAAGGAGCAAGTATTTCTGCAATTAGTTAGTAAATGCAATATAAATTGTAAATAAAAAATCTGTATTATTCAATTAGTGAAATTCCTTCTGCCGTCTTTTATTTTTATATTTTGCAATTACATTGATTTTTAATTGAGCTAGTTATTTAATTAAAATCTGTTAAAATAAATACTTATTTATACTAAAAATTAACTATTTGAATTTCATTGTATAACAACAAGGTATTTTAATAGAAAAATAATGAAAAAAAAAAACCTTTTATATCAATTTAGGTAGAAAAAATGTAAAAAAAATATTTTCAGTCTGACTGACTCTGCACGGAATCGAAACGAGGCAGAAAGTATTCTTTGATTATATTCACTCTTACTTTTTGCGCATCCTGCAGCACTACTTCTTTCTATGAAATTCCAAGAGCGCCACTCACTCAAGGTAAACCCGAGAACGCTTTAAATGACGATTTGACATGGTAAAAGTGGTGGCTTAGGCCAAAGTTCATATTGAAATGGGGTCAGTAAGGGTTAAAGATATATACAGTGAAATTCCCTATAACCGGACACCCACCGTCGCAGTATTTTTGTCTGGTTATTGGAGCGTCCGGCTATCGAAATGTATTTTGTATGGAAAAGTTAGTGAGTGTCGCTGAAATATGCTGAAATATGTCCGGTAATGGAAGCTGTACGGTTATGGGGGCTGTCCGTAATGGGGAATTTCACTGTATTTGAAAAAAAAAAATCCTAAAATTTTTTTAATTCTATTTAGAACCAATTGAAGGGGCGTCCTCAATTTTTTATTTCTAAGAAAAACACTAATGTATACACATTCTTAGAATAACCCCTGGAATAACATATTTCAATGCTAAAAGACATGTTGCCGAATAATTATCTAACTTTGATATGGAACCAGTGTTGGCATGTCACAACTGCGCGTGATATTTGCGACATTTACGACGTTTGCGACCCTAGTAAATTTCTTATAGATTCTAAATATTGCACATTCGCACACTAACATATGTCGAAGTTTTCTATGACCGTTTTCCATAGAAATTTTAAGCAAAACGCAAACAATCAAAAAATTAGTGAAAAAATGTTACTACAAAAAATATTTATTTTTTCCCATAGAACTCAAATCTGCATTAAAAAATATAAGTTTGTACTAAAAAAATTGGAGAAAACTTAAACCTTTATACTTTGACGCATATCTGGCTGGCTCTGGCTCTCACGGTATCTTTCTATTTAAAGTAAATTTTAATAGAAATTTCTACTGAAACCTCTTCTCTTAAGAGGTGAGATCTCAATCTTTTGCTTTAATTTAGGGCTCAATAAGTCATACTATTCCTATCCTTTTCCGCTTTTCCTACGAAAACGACTTTAAGGAATGAAAACTTTCCATATAGAAATATCGACTTTACAAGCTCTTTGTGTATTATACTGATTTTGAATTCTTTTTGTGCGTATTTTTTCAAATGTAACCTTTTAAGCTAGTATAAGCTTTAGCCTATTTTTCCTTTTTATTGATTTTTATTAAATGTAATTTATTCGGTGTTGGCACATACACATATCGAACAGTAAGCTAAATAAAGTAGATTTAAAAATGTCTTACTGTTTCTTTATCGCAGGCTTTTAGAAATTATTTTCTAGAAATTTTATATATTTTCGTAACCACTTAGGATAGATCCACACCATAATTCAAAATTTTTCACTTTAAAAATAACAACTTAAGATGTTATCTTCGGCCGGGCCGAAACTCACATACCCTACACTGCGTTGAAAGTTCCTTTTAAATAAATGTTAAAAAGGCGTAGAAGAGGTTGAATAAGTCGAAAAAAATGTGATATGTTAGAAAGTTTGACAGAGGTTGAAAAATATTGAAAAAGTTGAAAATATATTCAAAATGTTGAAAAAACTTGAAACAATTCAAAATGGATGTAAAAGTCGAAAAACTAAAGTTGAAAAAGTCGAACAAATACATATAGGATATATTGAAAAAAGTTACAGGGTTGAAAAAGTCGAAAGAATAAGGAAAATGTTGAAAAAAATCGAATAAAAATGAAAAATTTGAAATATACCACGCCCACTTGTCCAATTCCGCCCACTTTTGTTTTAATAAACTATAGTCGTGATCGACATCCTCATATTAAATTTCAGCACAATAGCTTGTATAGTTTGCGATATTTGCCGCAGTTAAATTTAAAATTTAGGGCGGTGACACACCCACTGGTATAATCCAGGCCGGTTTTGATCCAGAAATAACTTTCCATAAGCAAACCTCTTACACCAAATTTTAGTATGATTGCTCACATATTTCGATAAATATGCCACTTACCGTATTTTACTTGTATGGGAGGTGCCACGCCCACTGGTTCTAATTCAGCCATTTTTGATTCAGACATACTCTATAGCAACTGAACCACTTACATTAAATTTCATAGCAATTGCTGCAATAGTTCACTTAAAACAGCGCTTACAAATTTATGTTTATATGGGAGGTGCCACGCCCACTGATGCAATCCTGTCAAAATTCATTTATTTTTGAAGCTTATAGTAACTGACATCTATAGATCAAATTTTATGAAGATTACTTTCATAGCACACTATCTATAACAATAAACGTTTTTTGCTTATATGGGAGGTGCCACGTCCATAGGTACTTTTGAACCAAATTTTTGTTATAAGAGACCTTATAGCAAGTATATCTACCTCATTAAGTTTCATAACGATTACGTTGTTAGTTCTCTTTATATAACGTTTATAAATATTGTGGGCGGTGCCACGCCCTTGAGCGAGTTTTTTCAGTAAAGTAGCTGAGATTGTATTGATGACTGCTTTCAGCGGCATCATCCCCAAAATTTTTATGCAAATCGTTTGAGCCAATTCTGAGATATACGGAATCAAAATTTTTAACAGTTGAAAATTGCCACGCCCATTTCCTCGATTCCGCCCACTTTTATCTCAATTCAAGATATATTTGATATGTATCCGCTTACCAAATTTCATCGCAATATCTTGAACGGCTTACAAGATAGGTAGCTTAAATGATAAAATTTAGGGCTGTGCCACGCCCCTGTACGACCTTTAGGAAAGTTGAAACCCAGCCTAATCCTAGTTTGGTTCACATGTGCACCAAATCACCAAGTTTCATCAAAATCGCTGCAACTTTTTTCAAAATTGGCCTGGGTAAATTTATATAGAGTATGGGCGGTAGGCGTGTCCGTCAACCGATTTCGCCCATTTTCAATAGCAAGATGCCTGCAAGAAGATGTGACCTGTGTGTGAAAGTTTCATTCAATTAGTTTTCTTGGTTTTCCTGTAAACCTGATTTCAACATCGCTAAATCGACTCAGGTGGTGACGCTGATCAAGAATATATACACTTTTCCATAACTGCCACGCCCCCTTCGAGGTGTTACAAACGGAGAGACAAAGTGAATATACCCTCGGTGTAGGGTATAAAAATTGATAACTTAAAATTCTTAAATATCAGTCGCATAAAAATGTTTTTTCTTTTACCATTCTAAATAAAAAAATTAAGCTTAATTTTCCTCTATTCTCTGTTATTATTTATTTAGAAACTTTTCGCACCCTTGTTAGAGAAAAGCGAAATTCTTTTATTTGCTAGACAATTCATCAAATTACACGCGCACAAAATTTAATTACGTCGCCTTTCATTGAGTTTTTGCAAGAAGTTTGTTCTCTTTTAACTTTACTCAAATGACAATCAATAAAGCATTTTTTTGAAACACTAAAAAAATTGCAATAAATTAAGTTATCTCTTCTTTATATAAATTAAATTAGATTTTTAAAGAAATACGAGTGTGTAAAAGTGTTCATTATTTATTATCCTTATACTTAAAAATTTAATTTTTTTCAATTTAAGAGCTAATCTTTTTATATTTAATATTAACTACTTTTTTTTAAGAAGCTATTAATGCTGTAAAACAAGCGCTGTTGTGGTTATAAAGTGCAGCTATTTAATATCAACAAGCAGTTGCTGTTACTACAACTCGGTGCATCAAAACATCAGTTAATTGAATTATAGAGTTACGTTTCATATTGTCCTGCAAAACATTAGATTATCTCAAGATAATGCGGTTAAATTGAATTAAAAATTAATTTTGGAATAACAAACAAAAACAATCTGCTGCTAAGGTACTCAAAAGAAATTTCTTTAACTTCATCAATTTTGTTGTAAGTTGGACGCAATTTGTTGCATATTAGCGATGGGTGTTGATAGAGCTTATTAATTAATTCTGACGATAAATATTTGCTGTTGCAACTTAAGCAGGTAAAGGCTTAAACAAATTAAGCCAAATTGTATCTACTACATACCTCCATGACAATCTTTTCCAATCTTTTAACCAACTTAGTCACCTGTCCGCAAACATCAAAGGAATTGTAATGGTAATGCCTGATTGTTGTTGTTGTTTTTACACGGATATAAACCTTATTAAACTATCTTTAGGTATGTAGTGGGTTCAAGTTAATTTGCTACACTGCTGCTGCTGCAGTTGACTTTCGACAATTAACGTAAAGCACAGGAGACGAGGACACAGAGCATCCGATAACTGGTGGTGGCATTTATCATCGGTATTGTATGCAAAATATCAACTAAAATAGGTATCGAAAGGAAAAAAAAAAAGTTTAAAAAAGAAGCTTTAAAGCTTACCAACCCATATTGTTGAATCAGTATTTGTGATTTTGTCATTTTCTGGTTTCAGTACATTTTCGGTAATAAGTAAGTGCTTATTTTTTTTAATAACTTTTTGGAAGTGTAAGCGCTAACACAGTTTCCAACTTTTAACTATCCACTTTTTTAAAATTTTTAAACATTTGAACATTTTTTGAATTTTTTGAACCTTATTCAAATTTTTCGTACTATTTTCGACTCTCTACAATTTCTTTTTTTCAGCTTGTTTCGGCTTATTTAACCATTTCCTACTTATCAAAAGTATTTCAAGACTTTTCGACTTCGACTTCAACCATTTTGACTTTTAAACTTCTTTCGACTATTTCAAATTTTTTCAACTTTTCATGTTTTGTCAGCATCCTTCGACCCATTCAACACTGTGTGGTGTTATCGAACATTTTTCGAATTTAGAACATATTTCAAAATATTTCGACTTTTTCAACATTTTCAATATATTTGGATTATGTAACATAACGAAACTTAATTGAGTTCAGAAATCACACTGCGAGAGCTTGTCCGCTTTTTTAAAGACTTTTTGAAATAATTAGGTATATGGCAATTGAAGAAAATCACAAAAACATCTTCGACTTGTATAGATTGAGAAGTATGATACTCACCTCAAGAGAGAGAGCCCATGTTTGGTACCCAACTGAGAACTTATGGTGGACGCACATATCAAATTTTTTGTCATTAGCTCATATATGTATCTGAATGTCCATAGAAATTGTCATTTTAGCCGGCCACGTTTTTAATTTTTTTGAAGCATACTCTTCAACCATGGGTTTTCTTGAAGTTAAGACTATCTTGAATTAATATTCAATGTAGAACAATTAAAATTCAAAGGAAGACATAGTTAAAATTGCATTTAAAGTAAAAAAAAAACATGAAAAGTTGCATCTAAAGTTACATAAAAGATATAGGCCTTTGAATTTTAGTTTTTCCACCATGAATATTAATTATTAACTTCAAGAAAAACCATGGTTGAAGAGTTTTCTCTAAAAAAAATCGAAAACGTGGCCGGGTAAAATGACAATTTCTGTGGAAATGCGCATGTAAGTATAATTAGGCGAATCCAAAACAGTTTCCTCCACATAACACAACTAATTACCTAATTGCTTTTTTTTTCAAAAAGTTGTGAAGCGGCACAGTGCAATATATAATTTTTGTTCTTGTAGTAGTCGGTGCCACGCCTGCAATTAAAAAAAAAGGGTTTCTTCTGCTAAGCTAATAATTAATGGACCCCCCACTGGGCATTAAAATAATCCACAGCTCTTGTGAATTTTCGAAAGCATTTAATAAACATTTATAGGGCTCTTAACTTATACCAGAGTATTTATTCGCCTCTTAAAAAAATAAAATTAAATCTTGCGATCAAAATTATTTATAAAGCATTTCAAAACTCCCAATTAAGATGTTTACAAATACAAAAAATACTCAAAATTTTAAAAGTATTTATCAAAGTTTTAACAACGTCTTGTGAGAGGTTCTTAAATCGTCTGTAAAAGTTTCTTTTTTAAGTAGAGCTAAGGTATTTATAAGGTCTTAAGAAGGATTCGGAAGATCTTCATAAAACGCTTATAAATATTTTTGTATTCAAACATTTTAATATTTATCAAGATCTTTAAAAAATGTTTGATAAAAGCTTTTTAATAAATAAAATTTATTTTTTACTTTAAGAGCCATACATTTTATTGAGCTCTTCAATTTCTGAGTTTTTAAGTTCTATATAAGTGCCAATATAAGCTTCAACTCTTACGCGAACTCTTTCCAAGAGCTCTGTAAAACTTTTTTTGGTTTCATGCATTTATAGAACTCTTCGCAAGAGCTTTATAAAACTTTATTTGGTTTCATTTATTTATAGAACTCTTCACAAGAGCTCCATAAAACTTTTTATCGAAAAGTAGGGTTACCAAACGTCCGCAATTCAATAAAAAAATTTAAATGACCAGTACTCTTATAAAAATAGTAAATAGCTTATAACTTAAACATTTTCTTAAAAATTAAAGTTTTGGAATTTGATAAATTCTTGATTCAAGTCTCCAAAAGTAGTACCGTTTTTTTGACTTGTTTACTCCGTTTTCACATTTTCGCAAAGTTAAATATTATTTCATTCAACAATGCTAGTACATCATAAAAATGGCCGCCTACCCGTACACTGGTTGTCCAATGGCTAGATCTGATCAATTAAAGACGCCGAGAAACAAGTTTTACTCAAGAATTCGGAAAGTAAGCCACAAACAGAAAAATATATTGAGGCCACTGTTGTAGAGGAGCAGATCAAAACACATCGGTTTCATGCTCGAAAAATCTCCATGTGACAAGTGACCCAACTTTGATTAAAACTTACAATAAATACTTTAATTTTGAACAGAAATAATTATTTACGGCGAAAAATTTAGTTTTCGGAAGCTATGAAAGGAGGGTCAAATCTTGTGATACGAAGACTTGATATGAAATCGATTTCATCTTCTCTTGAACATTGGCCTTAATATATTTTTCTGTTGCAGCTTACTTTCCGAGATATTAAGCAAAACTCGTTTCTCGCCCTCTTTAATTATCCAGATCTTGGCATTGGACAATAAAAAAATATGAGGCACAAATTACCAAAACTAAATTGAGAAAACAAAAATAAACGCAAGATGGCCCAAAATATGTTTATTCGAATTTGGGTTATAATTCGTATTTCTATAAAGAAAATAGCTCATAAAACTTCTCTTTCTTAATTTGCCACTTGTTCATATGGTAACCCTAACAATGGACACAAAATTATTTTAAATAAACAATTTTAGCAAATTAAAACTGTCAAGTTTTATTAAGCCCTTAATATAATCCTTAAGTTTAAAGTACCTCTTATGAAGCTTTAGAGATAATCCTTAAGTTTTATATGCCACTTATCGAGGAATTTTAAAAACTTGGCGTCGTCGGCCATCTTTTTTAATATACATGCCGACGAAATAGCAACAACAACAAAAAAATAAATGCGTTTCTTTTTTTTTTTTGCCTAAATAATGATTTTTTGTGCAGTAAATCATTTTATTTCGATTTGCTTTTACCTAAAAAATCACTTAAACGTATTTTGAGACATAAATATTAAAGAAAAACCTAAAAATTAATTTTAGCCCAAATATTTTATTTTTCTAATATGTAATATTTCAGAAGCGCGCTAAGTTTTTCGAAGCAAAACCCCAAACTTCACGATAAATCTTTGCTCGCACGTAAATTTTGGTCAATAATTGTGCCGAAAATCATAATTATTCGTTGCATCATTTTCATATTGCCATTTTATAATTCCATTTGCTATTCTCTTTTTATCTATTTAACTTTGTAATACTGCAAAAAGTATGTATACCAAAAACAAAATCTTTATTAAAACTTCGTCAAAATAAAATAAACCTAATTAAAATTCCGTTCGAAAAAAAATTGTGTATAAATATTTCCAAGAGCACAAAACATTTATAGACCTCTAGGTGTATTAATTCATTAAACTCTTGAATAGGTTTTGAAAACGTCATAGCTAACTCTTACATAAACCTCTTGAAGGTCCCCATAGAAGGTGCCCTTTTGGTCTTAAGTAGCATTTATTCTGTGTTTTAAAACCTCTTTAGCGAATATTTCCAAGAGTTCTGCTCTTAAAGAATGGTTATATAGAACTTTTGAAGAGCCTAATAAATGCAAAAATGCCTAGTGGGCCATTTTGATGAAACTTAGTACTGAAATATATTGAAGCCAAATAAAGGGTATAAAAAGCAATGTGTTCTTTAAGTTGGCGTGACACCACCCCCAATGAGAAAAAATTTTTCATGACTGAGCCAATACACCAACTTTGAAGAAATTCACTGTGGAGATCGATTGATACTTGAGCAAAGATACTTACTTTAAGTGGACAGTGCCACACCTCAACGACGGAGCTAGGCTTAGCCCTAAGGGTGGGATAGAAATAGGGATAAGACAACATTATATCAATATGTTTATTTTGAGAGCGACGACATTTAATCAGGAAAATCGTTTTATATTGTCAGTGTAAGGGCTGAATTTCAACTAGTAGCTAAATTATAGTATCGTTTATTTTTTGGTCTCTAGCACATTTCGTCATTCATTTTCATTCGTTTCATTTTTTTTTACCGTGTGTTCAATTATAAACTTAATATTTGAATTGATGTTTTTTTCTTTTCTTGAATTTCGGCAGTTATTTATATTTATACTCTCTATAAAGTTATTTTTTTTTTTGATAATTTTTTCTCATATTTAAATTTTATGTTTTAATCTGAGATTATGGAGGGAACACTTTTCCAAGCTGCTTGCTGGCGATGACTCCACCAATCCCGCCTTTGGAGAAATTAACCCGATACCACCAATCAACGACGATGGTGTGGACGTACCACCACCTAGCCATGACGCGGTACGAGTTGTGATCCAACGACTTAAGAACAACAAAGCGGCTGGTGCCGATGGCCTGCCAGCTGAATTGTTCAAGACTGGCGGCGATGAGCTGATAGGGTGTATGCATCAACTCATCTGCAAAATATGGCTAGTTGAAAGCATGCCCGACGATTGGAATCTCAGTGTCCTTTGTCCTGTACTGAAGAAAGGTGACCCGACAATCTGCGCTAACTACCGGGGAATCAGTCTTCTTGCCATCTCTTACAAGGTCCTGTCGACTGGACTGTGTGAAAGACTTAAGCCGTTTGCCAACACACTGATTGGGCCTTATCAGTGCGGCTTTAGACCTGGTAAGTCCACCATAGACCAGATCTTCACACTACGTCAAATCCTGGAAAAAACCCACGAAAAACAGATCGATACCCATCATCTCTTTATCGATTTTAAAGCAGCTTTCGATAGCCCGATACGGGATTGCCTGTATGCCACCATGTCTGAGTTCGGTATACCTGCGAAGCTGGTGCGGCTTTGCAGAATGACGTTGAGCAACACAGCCAGCTCCGTTAGAGTAGGAAGGGACCTCTCCGAACCATTTGATACCGAACGAGGTTTCAGACAGGGCGATCCATTATCCTGCAACCTCTTCAACTTTGTGATGGAAGGGGTGTTGCGAAGAGCCAGTGTACATCGTAATGGCACTATTTTCTACAAAAGTGTCCAGCTCCTTGCATATGCCGATGATATTGATATCATTGGACGTTGTAAGCGAGATGTTACTGCTGCGTTCTCTGCTATCGAAAAAGAGTCAGCGAAAGTGGGTTTGACGGTGAACGAGGGCAAAACAAAGTATATGCTGTCCACAAACAGGGAGACGCGGCGTATTGGATCCTTTGTTACTGCGAACAACTATACTTTCGAAGTTGTCAAGGAATTCACCTATCTTGGCACCGCCGTGAACACTCAAAACGATGTCAGCCTGGAGATAAAGCGAAGACTCACTCTTGCTAATAGGTGTTACTATGGTCTCAGTAAGCAATTGAGTAGTAGAGACCTCTCTCGCCCGACAAAACTGACACTCTACAAGACGCTCATCTTACCCGTGCTACTTTACGGCGCAGAAGCATGGGTTGTATCGCAGACTGATGCAGCCACGCTTGGGGTGTTTGAGAGAAAAATTCTTCGCAAAATCTTCGGTCCTGTTCACGTCGGCGACGACTACCGTATTCGAATGAACCACGAACTGTACGAGCTCTACGCTGACATTGACATAGTCAAGCGCATCACTATTCAACGTCTGCGCTGGCTGGGACATGTTGTGCGTATGGACGAAGAAGCTCCGGCGAAAAAGGTATTTGATGCGGAAGCCGCTGGGCGACGACGAAGAGGAAGACCATGCCTCCGATGGAAAGACCAAGCCGAGGAAACCCTATCCACGCTTGGTGTGAATGATTGGAGAAGGCGTGCGCAAAGCAGAGGCGCCTGTTGAGAGCTTTTGAGGTCGGCCGTAACCCGGTAACGGGTTGTTATGGCCACCCAAGTAAGTAAGTAAGTTTTAATCTTTAATAAAGTTGTTTATTTTTTACATGTTTTTTGGCTTAAGGTACTTAAAAAGATACACATATATGTATATAAATATTAGAAGCTTGCATTGCACTTTCTTTTCTAAAATTCATCTCTTAAAAGATTTATTTTTGGGATGCTATAAGGCGAAAAAATATTGCTATTTCTTTCTTTAGTAACACATAGAAAATTAAAAAGTTTCTCTAAAAATATGTCCCTTCTGTATCACTTCTATTCATACTTTCGTTTAGTTTTTGTTCGAATTATACATTTTTCTTTCATTGATTCAATCAAAGCTATCCATATTTTTTTTACTAGATTTTGGTCAAACTTTTATTTCGACTTTTATTTTTTTGAGATTCTTATTTAGGGGCAACGAAATAATTTCAAACTGAGTAGCTAAGACATCAGAAGTTGTTCATTAGGTAAGTTTGCCAAAACTAACATGCCGAGATAAGGTGTCATCTTAGAAGAACAAGTCAATGGTTTTGTCAGATCTCTTAGCAACTATGTTTTTATCTATTTTTGAAGTGAAAACTTCTTATGGCACGTTGTGCGGCCGAGGAAAAAAGTATAAACTCGCGACACCGACCGTCATCGGGCTTACCCGTCATGAATGAGAGCGATAGTAAAATTTGAATGTTCTATTGCTTCTCTTAAATAAATATTCCAAGTGGAAGACAAAAAGCAAAGCAGACACACTAACTGACACATTCCATTCTCATTCAACGATTGTTATGCTTATATGTTTGTTTCTTTCAAATTCCGCGTTGTTGCGTTGACAAATTGAGAATGAGAGCGAGAGTAAAATTTGAATACATATTCCGTTTTTGTCTTCCATTGCATTGCCATATAAAAAAAACGCACACATACCAACTAACAAACTAACTTGGCATTAAACGATTTGTTTTCACTTCTGTCGGCACTCCCGGAGTGCAACCCGCGCTTTTTTTTTTGTAACTATGCGATTTTTATATACATACATACATTTTAAGGCTTTTGTTCGAATATATCTTTTATTAGTTTTTCCAAAACGTTTGTGCAGTTTTACTAAATTTACTAAACAATAAAACGAATCATCTTTTTTTTTTTTTTTTTTGTAAAATTTTCTTTCATTTGTTCATTTTGTTTCTGTTTTAATTTTAAAATTAATTTTATTTTTATGTTTCTTTTGTACCGTTTTATTTTCTTTTTGAAATTTTTTTTTAAAATTGTAATCTATTTTCAGTCTGTTTTTTAACAATTTTTTTGCCAATGTTGTGCTCTTTTTCACAATTATTTCAGTGCGATCAGCTGGCAAACAAATACTTAGGGAACTCTTTTGCTACACAGTATTGCTATAGCGGTGTTTTCTACTGAAAAGTACATCAAACTACACTATGGAATATATTTCCTAAGCTGTTCGACGTCATAATCTCAAGGATTCATTTTCTAAAGTGTCATAGCCAACTCCTTTTTCCATCAATATCTTCGGGTATCAATATGGTTCTTCGCTGTGCATAATTTTTTCTAAGCACCGATTCTCAATGAAAAGTATCAAGCTCGCTATTGTCATGTACTAATACCATGGTGCAACTTACCAGCAAATACTGAAGGAGAAGATGACATTGGGTGTATAAGGGGAGTTGAAAAGACAGGCATGATAATCTTTAATCAATTTCTAATAAGTTGCATCTTTGTATCTGTACACACACACATACAATGACGCTGTGTGCGCGTGTGTGTCTGCATCTAAGTGCATGTGGGTGTATGATAAAATCCCTTCGGTTAGTTGAGCAAGTAATAATGCAATACAATTAACCACAAGTCGACAGGACATACAGGATACTTACATATACATACGTACATACACTAAGACTGAGAACAATAGAGCTTCAGTTAGATGCTTGGGTGCGTTTCAAGTCAAAGTTAAAGTGGATACCATCAAAGTCGATATTTGTAACGTGTAATGCTATCAGGAGGATATTTAGACGATAAATTGTTTTGTTGCTTTACGGTTTTATTGCTACTTGATGTTACAGTTTAGTTGTAGTATTAATTGTGTCCTATGATAACCATTGTTGAAGCAGAGATTTTATTTTTAAAAAAATGTGAGACTGTAATTCTTGTATATGTAATTATTTTCTTTAGAGAGTTCAATGACTTTTAATTATGTTAAATGTTTTCCATTGGAGAAAAAACTAAGTAACTTGTTATGAACTGTGTAAAATTTAACTAATTTCTTCTTCTACACGAAGAGGGTTTGCACTACTTTAAAAATAAAAGCTTAAATATTTTTTACTTTTCAAGGATATAAAGATTTTTCTAATTTAATTTTGCCAATATCCAAAAGAAATTCAAGTTTTTCTTCAAGCTCAAAGTTTATCATTTTTTCGTATATTTTTTCATTTTTCGGTAAGTTCTTGTTCCTTTTTTTCATAATTTATTATTTATACCAAAAATAGTAACAAATTTACTCACATGCTTATTTTTGTATTTGTTTTTCTAATCCACAACTTCATTTATGTCTGCCTTGATTTATTATATTTTTTTTTCTCTTTTATCTCATATCCCACAACATCATAAAATCGTCTGCCATAAATTGTCCTGTGCCTAATTTGAATTTTAAATCCTTTCATAAATCAAATCATTTGAGTTGCGCCAAAGTGTTGCCTTCCGCCACTTCAAGAAATAATTTCGCTTCTTACAAAGATTTTGCCAACAGGGACAACAAAAAAAATAGAGTCATTTAGAAACAAAAACAGCAACGCGTCATTTCAAATTTACATTAGGGTGATTCTCTTATGAATTTTTTGTTAAAGTAAAAAACTAAAAATTTCAGCTTGAAATTTGTGCAAAAATAAGAAACTGAAATAATACCATAAGAACACAATCCTTATATCTGAGAGAATTTTGCTAATGCATAGAAGAAATTCACGTTTGATGAGGATTTTTTAAAAAAATTTTTTTTTTTGAGTTGATTTCCACTAAATTTTGCTGGATGTTCACAAGTGCTTACTTCTTTTCAAGTTTTTATTCTAGCATTTTGGAATGATTTTGTCTTAAAGTTAAGCATTTTTTCGAATATCTTTTTTAATTTTTCCGTTAAGTTTTTGTTCCCTTTTTTATTATTTTATTGTTTGCACATATTTTGTCCATTTTTTTCTAAGTTTCATTTGTTTTTGTGGATTTTCAGCTCGTTTATTGCTTGCAAGTCTACAAAACTTTAGTACCTTCCACAGAAAAAATAAAATATTTTCTCAATGGAATGTGTTATACCAAAACAAAAGCATATTGACTCCTTTGAGAATCATTTATGTATAAAGCGATACAAAGTTTTCTTAGGTTATGGCAAAGGGCTATCTCAAAAGTATAGGACTTAGATTGATTTAACTGCAGAAATTATCTTTCTTCCGGACGCTACATTTGTCTTCAAACAAATTTGATGTAAAGACCATATGATATAGCTAAAACTCATTGATATCTTATTATTCTTAACCCATTTTATACCATCGTAAGATTTTTCGTACACCAACTTTGAAAATTAATTAAAAATATTTAATAACATGCATTAGAATGTTCATAGGCACAAATAAAAAGGTTGTTCTTTTGTGTATCAAATAAAATTTTGCAATATCACCACACCCTCCCCTTCCTATTTTTGGGGCGTGTGCCAATAAACCCTTACTGGCAGACCATTTTTGAAAAATATTTTAAAAAAAGCAAATAATTAAATTTCTCTTAAAATACATTTGGGTACAGTAGAGTATAGACAGAAACACGTGTAGCATATATCACCTGGCTTTTTGCGGTGTTGCCTGATGCCGCCAGGTGTGGTCAAAAATGGTGTACGAAAAATCGTACAGTGGTCGCCGACGCACATTCTATGTTTTTTTTATTTGTTTTAATTTTCACGCGATTTTAGTGTGGGAACACTTGTTAAATTTTATTAAATAGTTTGCGCAATGAAACATAAAATAATACGAAATACATTTTCTTATAAAATTAAACCGGATACCAGTTCATTCCATATAGTGGTGCCGGTGTATTCTCCAAAGACGTTGGCCTAGGAGCTCGCACGGTCTTGCGTCTTTTGTCTGTTGTCGATTATCCAATTTGTCATGATGTTAGCTTCAACATTTTTTCTACACCATACTATTTGATGTACCAGCTGTCGGAGAAGAACTTCTTCGCTACTGTGACGGTTTCGGTCAATCAGTTGGCCGATACTTCTCGGAAGCGCAATCTATTATGCATTCGACAAAACAAATGATATCCCCATTGCGTGCTAGTGCGATAACCAGGAGGTCACCATAGCAACCAATTATCAATGCATTGAGCCATTGGCCAAGGCCAGGCGATACAACAAGAAGCAGAAGATGAAACTTGACGTAGACATTCATAGATATTGTTAATCGCTCAATACAATCACCACATAGAGTGTTAACCTCCACGATTATGTTCTTTCCAATTATGGGGTAGCTATTCGTGGGAAGAAGTGGTGATGGACTCTATTTGCATCAGATCTGGACAGCTCATTAGTGAACGCATGGAAAATCCATTGTGTCATCGCCAAACACAAAAAAACATATTAATGCCACAGAAAGATTTCAAGGTAGCCGCGACGAGTGTGCCTTGCTTATAGCAGATGACCCACTTCTTAGTGACGAAGATGATAGCGACAGTGAATATATGTTTATGTATGGTTGGCAACAGTGATGCCCCAGTTCCCAAGATTACTAGCAGACACTTAGTTGTGCGCCATCCACTCGGAAAACATTTGCGTTGTAAGGTATGCCATAAAACTACCATTTGCATATGTTGTTAGTGTAACTTTCATATCCACGCTAAGAGTTTTTCTTTGTTAACCTTTTATAAAACCTTAAATGAACATCCAATGAAGATACAACCGATTATAGTTGACTAAATTATTTTTATCTTCAATTTCCCTCTTCAAATAGCAACTTTCCTTAGAAAACATAGAATGTGCATCGACGACCACTGTACGAAAAAACGTACAGTTAGTAACTTTTGAGGGGGAGTGGGTGAGGGGCTGAAATTTTTTTTTGCAGTTAGGGGTTCAATAGAACTTATCCCTGCAAAGAACATCAAAATCGGCTCGCGGGATCGGGTAGTGGTATAAAATGGGTTAATAAAATTTTTAAAGGAACATTTGATGGTATAAATAAATGGGTCAGAAGTGAAAGCATTTAAATTTGTGGGTGAAATTGAACAGCAACTAGTTGATTCCTGTTTAGAAGAATGTTAAATAACAATGAAATATTCTAACGAATGCGAATGAAATTGACATTATGCCAAATTTAAAAGTTTTATATCGTACTATTTTCTAAATCACCCTAATCTAAAGAGTCTGACTTAAGTAATACACATACGCACATATAAAAAAAACATTCTCACACAACTCTTACAAAAGTCAAAATCCACCTGACGCTAAAGTGTCCTTCAGGAGCGTGAACTCTTCTACTTGATTTTATTTTGCTTCCTATTTTAGAGTTAAGTGCGTTTAAAGTTCAAACTCGAAAACAACAACAACAACAGCATAAAGAACATCCATCACCTTAGGCAACACTGTGAGAAAAAAAATGAAGTGTGTGTGCATGTGTATGTAGGTGTGATTCAAAGCCATACGCACACACACAAACACACACTTTCGTGCCTTTTAAAAATATCAGTTATGCTCAAGTGCCAAAAAGTGTTGCCATTCGTCGTTGGCGTTGTCGTCGTCAAAGTTGTTGTCGTCCGTGGTACAGTGTGGAAATCCTTATAACTCAAAGGACTTGTGAAAATAAATATTGTGATTATATTTGTATGCAGAAATCAACACTGTACAATAACTTTATTTTTTGCTGCTTTTGTTATAGTTGTAGTACTGTGCTGTTGTTGTTACCATCTTAGCACTTTCTTTGCTGCAGCAACTACTACTACAAAGTTAACTTTAAATCTGATGTATGCTTTTTGTAGTTGTTGCTGGTATTTTACTTTGTTTCTATTTTAGGATTTTAAGATTTTAACTTTTTCTTCAAGTGGTCTTAAGATCTCCTCTGATAAGTTTACAAAATCAGCTTTAGGAAGATAAAGTAAAAACAACAACCTACATACTTGTAGTAAAGAGAAACATTATGTCCCAGCAGGCAAATGAGCAAGGCCTTACTCGGAGAAGGCCTGCTAGCACTGCTGCGATTATATAAGGACTTCTCAAAACTAGATTTTCATGCAAATAAAAATACAATCACAGAAGGCATAATATGCCTTGCCACAACAGACGTGCTATCAGGCCTGATATTAGAAGGCAAAGAAGAAGGACTCCATTTACTTTAGCGCTTTTCTGTTTCTTTTTTATTTCATGTATTGCAATGTTTTATGATTCGGCATAACTTTTTTGTCATATGCATTGTACATATACGACATGAAAAGTGTACATATGGTTAGAAATTAAGAGAGGTGTGCAGGCTAGTCTTCTGTTGTTTCATGTTATGTTAAGGAGGTAGAGTTTTGTGTGAATTCTTTGTCAAATTGTTAAGTCATTAAAAAAATATCAACGCAAGTGAGATGGCGTGGATAAAAAAAAACAATTAATATTTAGTAGAGTCTCTAAATTTATTAAAATTAAATTTTTGTCAATAACTTCTGAGAGTCCTTCTACGGTAAGCGGTCTTAGAAAGCCTGCTTAGGAAGGCCTGTTTTCTGCGGCCATTTTATATAAAAAAGAAAGTACGTTTGAAAGGAGGGTGGAAGGCCTTATACTTACCAAGGAAAGCCTTCTAGAAGCACTGTTAGCTCCTGCCCTTGGCTACTGGGGTATCATATGTGTAAGTGTAGTAGTAGTGAGTATCCCAGTAGACAAATGTATAAGCTAGTGGCGCTATATATATGCTTTGTTTAGGAAATGCAAGTCTTTCCAAAACCCTGTTTTTTAATATGAAACAACTCATTTGGATAAGCCTTCCGAAACTTCTGTACTTGTAATATGTGGAGGTATAAAAAGTAGGCCTCCGCGGAAGTTAGAAAAACATATCTTTCGGGGATGGGATAAAAGTAGATCTGTCGAGTAAGTGAGAAAAAGAACTGCCTCATCCACTTCCCATATAGATTGTTCCAATAATTTTCGAAAAGAAACGAGAAAAAAAATTTTATCATCATAAATTCTCATTCAAAATTGATATATAAAAACATCAATTCAATTGAATGCAAACATCTTTCAATATCTTCAGATCCTTTATCAAATGAAAGATAGCATAAATAAAAATTAAGGTGCCAAGAAAACTTCATTTGCCACTTAATTCCCACAGTATAATTGAGAACTATAAAGAAAACGAATTAAGAAAACAACAGCTGAGAACAGATCTTGTGGCATCTTGCTTAAACCCTGCTTATAAGATTACTATTTGTTAGTAGAATATCAAGTGGGAAAGATCTCGAATTCAACACGAGTTGACTGTGCTGAAATTCTAATTTTAAGAAGTTCATACGAATGGAACAATGTTGACAAGTGTATTGAAGCTACAGGCTTTCTCTAGAAAAAACTCTTGCTCAATTGCCTATTGGGATATAGGCAATTTTCTGTGTTTGCGTGCGTGTCTTTAGTGTACACTTTTGTACCTAAAGCATATGAGTGATGATGACATATGAATACTCTTTTATGTGCGCTGATGTTAGATTGAACTAAACTTTTTTTTTTCTTATTACTACGCGTTAATTATGTGTAGGTCCTCTAAAGTTCTTAATTAGTTAAATTTGCGAAAATTGTAAGCTTTTGTTAAGCAAATAAACTTTTGCTCGTTTGCCAAATTATAATATTTGAAGTAAGCAAGAATGAGAATAAAAATTATTGAAAAACGAATTATTATCAAATTGAACTTTTGAGAGCTTCCCAAATAAATAGTGTTTCAAGCCCAATATTCGTTTTATTTCTTGTTAACTTTTCATTTCATATCAAACAAAACTCATTTTCATTAGATAACTCGAAAAATTTAGTTTAAGATAATATTGCAAAATCACCTAATATGTAGTTACTGTAAAATAAAATATCTCCTGATATTAAAAAAAAAATGGCTAAAAAAATTCCTAAAACTATCTATTGTAAAACGACTGGGTGTGCACAAACTCGCCCAAGGAAAATTTTCCACGGATACAAATTAATTATTGCAACAAATTTTAATTTTTCCTTTGTTCCTGTGATATTTGATATTAGAAATATTGGTTTTTTAAACCAATAATCAAAAAAAAACTATCCAATATATTCAATAAAAATTAAACAGTATCTCTGGACAAAATTAAGCTAGCGATAAGTATAACAAATCAGTTGACTTTGAAATTAAAAGAAAAATTCGCACGAACATTAAAGTAAGCTCACTTCAAAAATTAGTATTAATATTCCTCTGAGAGCATACGCGAATTTCTAAAAATTTTTCTTACAGAAAGACAATCAAATTTGGTAAAAATTCGTATGAAGCAGTTTTGGGCAGTCTTTCAGCTTTTGGTTAACATATAAGGGGTATTCGTCTAAATATGAAAACTCGAAAAGCGCAAAAACTCGAAAGTTTTCGAGCTTGCTATCAATGTAAGTACGTAAATGACTGAGCAATGGCAATTCGACAGTTTGATCAGTGTTCCCGTGTTACAGTGCTTTAGTAAACACGTCTAAAAAGGCTATATCACTGTCAAGAATAAACGAAACAAAAGAAGACAAAAATTCTGACCAAGCGCTTATTAAGTTATGAGTGTACTGTATACAATTTAAAAATAACACATAAGACTTTTGTCAGTGCCTCATCTTAACAGATTTTGACATGTTAGGTGGAACTAAAAATAAAGCGAAAGAATCATCGTTTAGAAATGCTGATAATTAACAAAATAAAAATTCTGACAGTTGCGTTTTAAATAAAAAAAATTGTATTGTTTAATTCATTCAAAAGAAGAATTTCAAATCAGCAGCAAATTCTTTCGACAGACGGCAACACTGATTCACTTTCCGACTTTTCCAAGCTATTTGTTCAACTAATTTGTCCCGAAAGTTTTCGAGGGTTGTGCAAGCTTTTCTTCATATAAATTATTTTTGAGGCTCGAAAATGCGCTCAGTTTTCCCAGTTTTCGAGGTTTTTTCGCGTTTTTAGGAATATGCTCATAATGTACATTTATCTAATGATTTTATTTATTCCGGGTATTGAGAAAGTATTCTAAGGTCTTATCGCAAAACCAACTTGATTGTAAATGAAACTTCGCCTAAAAGAAAAGCTTTTTACAAAAATTGTTTGTAAAATGGGGAAATTAAATTTAGCTATAATTTCCAAAAATTAATAATTTTAAAATCCGATTTGGATGTTATTTTCAGGTGAATTTTCCTTGCTAAACTCTATTTGTAGCATTTTTGTTTAAAGTTTGAACAAAATCGCGCGTTGCATGATGAGGACGCCACAGGCTAACCAATTATTCTTTTGCCTATATCTCTAGAATTAATCTTCAACTTTAACAAGGTTAAGTTTTTACCTAAGCAGTGGATATAAAAAATTTTATTTGACATAGATAGGGCAATACGAAGTTGAAATAACTAGTTCTTCCTTAAATACTTTCTCGATGATTTCGATAATATTCAACATATTTCCATGTATGTATGTCGACTTTTTTATATTATTCAAAACAATTTAATACTTAAGACTTATGTCAACTCTTTCTATATTTAAATATTATTCGATGCTTTTCGACAGCTCTGATAATATTAAATATTTTCATTAAATTCAATGCTGTGGCCTGAGGCAGTGTCAAAAACACATACTAATTAGATTTGTGGTGAGATATAACGATTTGCTACTCAGCTGGCACTAACGCATATAACAAAATATAAATTGACTGCAGAGAAATTCAAAGAAAAAGCACTTATCAATCTATATCAACGAGTTTCTAATTTCCTTAAGTTTAAAAAAATGTATGTAAAAATAATCTGACTTAAAATGTTATCTCTAAAATATCTCTTTGTTAATTCCTTAATTAAGCATTAAATAGGGCAGAACCTTTTTGGTTAATTTATGCAACCTTAAGGCTATATTAATTCATACATTAGTCACAGTTGTAGTCATCATCGTAGCCATCATCATCATCGTCGCCATCATCATCATCATCATCGCCATAATCATCATCAATTAGCAAAGATTCTAACAACAGAAATTAAACGCTTTAATTTAAAATACAAGTACTCGTACTGGCAATAACGTCTAACCTCTTTCAACTTTGAGTTGTTGCTGTTTAGCCCCTATTTACCAACAACCACCGCATGCCACCGTCATCGTATGAGTTCGACTCATTAGCCACAAATTAGTAAGGCATTAAATGCTGAACTGGCGCACTGGTCAACATGACATGAGCAAAAGGCAAAACATAAAAGTTCCCGCATATATGAGGGCAAAATTAATGTTGTTTTCTAAATGAATGAGTGAGTAAGCGAGGCAGTCAGGCAGGCATGCACCCTCTGAGTCGTACCTCCTCCAAAATTGATGACCCAATGGCCATCATTAATTTTTAATTCTTTTATTTTCAATTTTATATAATTTTTACAGCTGCTTGAATTAAGTCGATTCAATTTTCATGAATGAAAGTGACGCACAAAAACGTAAGACTGTCAATGCACATGCTGACGCAGAATGTAGTATATACCCAACGAGAAAATACTACAGCAGTGCTTAGTGGCTGCATTAATTAAAAAATACGATGCCTGAGATACTGCATAGTTTATAAGAAATAGTTGGCATGGTTTTTTTTAGAAGGTTTGTGTCATCTAATATCTTTTTTCATAATATTACCTTAAAAATTTGACTTAAAGTGTTTATTTAAGAATTTCGTATCTAATAAAGATACCATTTTCACTTCTCAAACAGCCAGATTATGTAAAACGCGGTGATACTTCGCGTGCGCGACACTTTTAGTCACAATGCGTCACAAATTGGAATAATATAATTATTTACGTCATGGCGTTCGTCCAGTTATTTTGTCACTAGAGTTGTTAGCTTTAAACGTAAAACTTTACGTTGTCATGATGCCACCTTTTTTTGGTGCAAAATGTAAAAGATTTTCATGAAATCGAATCTTGTAGTCCTCCAATAAAGACAATTTCTTAGTGTGTAAAAATGATCAAGTATGTGGTTTTTCTAATTAATTGCTAAAAGTTTAAATGCAATAATGTGCCCAGAAAAGTCGATGTTAGACAAACTAAACTACAAAACACAATTTACCACATAAGACCCTTGACCAAAATCCAAGAGCTCACATTTGGAGAATAGTCTTCATTCATTTGCATATACAGCTTTACAAAATAGACACCTTACTAGTTTTTGGGGCCATGGATTAATTTTGTAAACATTGATTTCTTACATCACACTTTGATTTAGAAATAATGCACAATGTGGTAAGCGAAGGTGTAATGTAATAAGCAAATTATCAAAATAACAGTAAAATTACACAAATATTTGTAAAACAATAGGTTACGACTGTGAGCTCAAAAATAATAGTTCATGAGTTCGATACTCGGTAAGGTAATTTTTTTTTTTTTTCATATCAATGAAAAGTTTAATTACTGAGTAAAGGAAAGGATCGCGCATTACTTTTGTTATGACATCGCTGTGTTAAAAATCATGTGTTATGTAATAAGTAAAAACCTGAAATAAATGAAAGCTTAGATTACTATCGATGACCAAAATCTTCTGGTGTGCAAACGCTAAATTGTGTGTGTGATACAATGAAATCTTACAAAAACAATTATTTACTTTATAATTGTGATAGTATTGCTAAATAAGTAAAATCTGAAATTGTTAAAAAATGCGTCACTCCATAATTCGGCCGTATAACCACTCCATCGACTCTAATTTTAAATTTTATTTAACAACAACTTTCGTTTCCGCATTCTTGAAATCTGACCTGAGAAGCCTTTTTTGCTTAAACTTGAGATTTTGGTATTAAAAATATGTTGAAGTAATACTGTTCTTAACCCTTTCCGTGTTTTTGTCGAATATATTCGACATTACACGCATTCATTTTTTGAAGGTCAATAGATTACGGTTAATTTGAATTTTTTTTGTTTCACTGATTTTCATTGTTCAGAAGAAGACATGAGCACTTTGTAATTGTCATCGTAGTAGTCGGTTGACTCCGTTATTTAATTTTTTACGGGCAAAAGTGAAGTGACCAATAAATTTTTGAAAACAACGAATTTTATAAAGGAAAATTATAAATACACGTGATCAGATTGGCTGAAAAAAAATTGTGAGTATTGATACAAGTGTAAATAAAAGTTTAGTGTTAAAAAATTTTATAAAAATATTGTCTAATTGAATTTGGAGACTTGAATATGAGTGTCGAATATATTCGACATTGACCCACAGAGGCTGTTATCAGTGTTATGTGAAATAAATTTTTTTTTTCGATTTTCGCAGAAAATGTCTTCATTGAAAGCGCTGACTTATGATCAGATCTTAGAAATGCTAGAAAATAATTCTGATGTTGAAGATGAATTGGTAGATGAAAATGAGGTGGAGTTTGATGTGCCACAAGTGCATTCGACAGACATTGAAGTACGCGATCATGAAGCTGAATCAACAGAAAATACTGACGAAACGGATGACGTTGAGTTGGAATTACCTGTCATAACCTCAGTTGATCTTGCAGATTTGGGAGCTCCAGATATTCATGTCTTCCAAGAGCTTGAGCCAAGCATAGAAAGTGCACCCAAACAAGATGACACATTGACATGTACAGCTAAAAAGGACATCAGTTGGAGAACAGTTCGCATGCCAGAAAATTCAAGAGCCATAAGCTTTGAGCCAATAGAGACGGTTGAGGCATTTGAAGTTGGTACCCCCATTTTCATATTTTGCCAAATACTTGTCAAATGAATTTTTTATAAATACGACACATTACACGAACCTTTATGCGCAAAGTAAAGGCCAATTGTCTTTCAAAGAATGTACCATTGATGAAATCCGTGTTGTCTTTGCACACCATATTATGATGGGCGTTCTAAAATTTCCACGAGTTGAGATGTTTTACGATTCTGCAATAGGTATCACATTCTTTACTGAGAATATGACGCGAAAACGATTCTTCGCCATCCGTAATAATTTACATTTGGTTGATGTAAATGCTCGGAAAACTGGCTGCACAGATCGTCTTTTCAAGGTAAGACCTATTATAGAGCTGGTTCGAAGTCGCCTTTGGCAGTTACCGCTTGAAGAAAATCTTTGTATCGACGAACAAATCATTCCATACAAAGGCAAGTTCTGTGCAAAGCAATATATAAAAGGAAAACCATGTCCATGGGGTATTAAAGTTTTTTTTCTATGTGGTAAAAGTGGAATGCCGTACGACTTTATTGTCTATCAAGGTTCGACAACACTCATAAACCACAAGTGGGTCAAAGCCGTTGGCTTCGGTTCGGCTGTTGTACTCCATCTTACCCAACGTATTCCAAGGAATGAAATTGGTCACAACTTGTTTTTCGATAATTACTTTCCGTCGTACCAATTGTTTGAAGTTCTAAAACTAAACAAAATTAATGCTGCTGGAACAATTCGCATTAACAGATTTGCTAATCCTCGCCTCCCAACCGAAAAAGAAATGAAGAAAAGAGGACGAGGATCATCTACTGAATGCACAAGTTCTGACGGGAATGTAATTATTACTCGTTGGTACGACAATAAAATTGTCAACCTAGGCTCAAATTTTGTTGGAATCGGCGACGAAGACAAAGCTAAACGGTGGGACAAGGAACAAAATAACCACGTATCCATCGATAGGCCACAAGTTGTACGAATGTACAATGAAAGCATGGGCGGTGTGGATTTATTGGACCAAATGGTCCAATATTACCGCATAAATATTCGCACCGTCAAATGGACTCTGCGAGTCATTATGCACTTCTGTGACTTGGCTCTCACTGCGGCTTGGATGGAGTATCGTCGTGACTGCGTCGCAAAAGGAATCCCGAAAAAGAAAATTAAAGATTCTATGAATTTTCGGATTGAAGCTGCCCGAACACTGCTTGCTTCTCAGCAAGAGAACGTGCCACAACCCTATATGCCACGCCAACGAGGTAGGCCTACGAAAAACCAAACGGATGCACATCCATCTACTGTTGCGATGGTGAACGTCAGTGAAGACTCAAATACCGAAGACTCCAACAGCGAAGACTTAACTTTGCCATCATTAGCAAAAAGGAAAAAAATTTTTCAAAAAGCTCCACCTGTAGAGGTTCGTCAGGATCAGAGGTTGCATATTCCAGTCTTCTTAGAAGTTAAAAGCGCAGGTCGGTGCAAAGCAAGAGGTTGCAATAAAAGTTCTTTTATTATTTGCAAAAAGTGCAACGTGTACTTATGTGTGAAGCGAGGATCTAACTGTTTTGAAAATTTTCACAAGAGTAATTAGGGAGAAATATAACAGCAAATTA
Organism: Tricholauxania praeusta; assembly: GCA_949775025.1. Taxonomy (NCBI): domain Eukaryota; kingdom Metazoa; phylum Arthropoda; class Insecta; order Diptera; family Lauxaniidae; genus Tricholauxania; species Tricholauxania praeusta. Next base: position 33,142,918 of record OX459031.1, on the reverse strand, counting down.
TCAATTATTATTTTTTTATGCTAATTTATCCAAAGAAATGTTACATGAATTACATATTAATCTTTTCATATATATATTTTTCCTAAACTGAATTAAATGACCATAATAAAACTGGATTTTTCTTTCATAAGTCCACTTAAAAAAAGCAGATGTGCAGAAAATTTTTACGCCTTTGAGGGGCAATGTCGAATATAATCGACATTCTCCACAAGCCAGTTGAGGCATCTCACGTAAAAAATATTATTTTTCCTGGCTTAAGTACTATCATATTAGCCTACATACCAATTTTCAGATTTTTATCTCGACCTAAAATATTTTTGACACGGAGAGGGTTAATTAAAAAAAAAAAAGCCGTTGCTACAGTAGTCGTATGTATGTTATTACAAATATTCTTCCAATTATCGAGTAGTAAATAAACTTTCAATTCAATTTTTCACTTTGATAGGAAAATTATGGCAAAAAACTACCTAAAATTACAAAAACTCCCAAATTTGGGAACTCTGACAATATGACAATTCAAATAAGACTCGGTTAGAAAAATTATTATACTTTTAGTGAGCCAAAAACCAACAATGAGTTTGGCTGATCTCGTTAAACTGCGCATCTAGCAGCACAAAATGCCTATGTTCAAACCCCACTGTATGCAGACCGGAATTTTTTTTTTTTCGTTGAAATCTGTCTTTTTTTTTGATTTTGCATAATAATGCTTAAACACCAAATTAATAAATATGGTATGTCACAGTTTAATATTTATTAAAAAATTTAATAAAATAATGAAAATCAAATTAGAAAAAGTCGACGCAAGCATAAAGGCAAGTGACGACTTTGACAACTAAAGTGCGTTTTTTTGCCTCTTCGCGCCTGTGCATAATACCAAAAAAACGTAAGGAACACGCTATCCGTCACTTTTTGACGATGATGTGAGTGAGTGAGCTTATATAATACGAAATTGGCTGCTGACGCGAAAATGTGACTCGTCGCGTCGCGTTTTACATAATCTGGCTGAAAATGTTCTTTTGGAAAACTTCATTGATATACTCAGTTTAACTTGGCCGAGTAGCAAGTGCAGAAAAAATTGCTGTATTTTACATGAACCAAATGTTTTGAGTCTTAAGCCAAAGGGAGTTTAGTACTGTCTAATCATTTTGCCTACTTTTTTTAAGAAGTTTACTCTATACTTTCCTTATAATTTTTTAGAAAATCTGTAAAATTACTAGCATTACCCTGTGCGCATCGCTTCACCTCAATCGTGGTGTATTTTCGATGTGCAGTCTGCGTGAAAATTCTATTTTAAAAATACTTTTGTATGAGGACCACCACTTAGTATGTACCAAAAATAAAATTTGTACAACCTTAGCAGTGCCTCTTAATATAAAAACCACGTGGTGTAAATTCCATGAGCATCGATTAAGCGGTCTTCGAGCAAATAACATAAGAGCTACGTGATGTAAATTCGGTGTGATTCGACTAACCTGTCAAAAATCGAGCAATCGCTTGATGCATAAGGAATGATCACGGATTCGTCATGAAGCGAACTATTTTCCCGCTGGGCATATATTGAATATGCAGACAGACAGCCTTATAGACAGCATGAAATATTTCTGACCTTTTCAATTGAAAAATTCTGACAAATGTTTGTCCTTCATATGTGTGATATTTTTCTTTGGTCTTTTTTTTTCTCTTACATGTGAGGCAGAGGCAAAAATGCGTTGAGTTTGAGGTCAATTTTTTTAATTTTCTGGTATGTGATGTTTTTGTGCGGTAATCGCTACAGTTTTTGGGGGGCTGTGCCGTCATAAATTTCATAATTTTTGTTGCACTAATTTAATCAATTTATGTTCTGGATGGTACGTAGTGAGACCTTTGTTCATATGAATGTTTATGTGACACATTAGACTGCAGCAGTTATACTGCTTAAATTGATTCATTCTTATAGAATACATTGATGATTCAGATATTTTGTCACTTAAGAGTTCAGAAGTACAACATTTTTGAAAAGGAAATTAGACAATTGAGGTTGTTTTTACAAAAGATATTATATTTTGATGTCTTTTCTGAATGATTTTTGCAAATTAGCTGAATAATTATGATTTATCGTATTTTATTATGATAATTATGATATAGCGCCCATGCATCAGAATAAATATATGCAGCAGCGACTCAGGCACCTCTTTCATAGTGCCTAATACTTCGGCTAAGCTATTTGGTTTCTTTCAAAACTATTACCTATATCTAATACGATGTGTGATTGAGGTCTGATGCACTATAAATTATATTATATCAGGGAAACGAAAGTAAAAAGATAACAATTTGGAAATTTTGAAATTCTACTATGAAGTTGAAAAGACGAATCATCAATTCTACTTGATAACGAAAAATAGAAGCTTCCAGAGAATTTATTATTCTAGAAAACGTATTTTTATAGAACTTTTGCAACGTGCATGTACTTACAAAAACAAAAAAACCTCTAGATCTTATTTCTGAAAGTAAATAATATGTTTGACGGCAGTTATGTTATGTACAGTATGTATGCCTGTATGGAAGAAATACAGCCCCTTCATGGTTGGCTACAGATTCTTATCTTCGAGACAATACCGTATGAAGACAATTTCATTTTTTTGATTTCATGATTGGCTACCAGTTTACTGTCTCCATAGTAAAAATCCATATGCAAAAATGTATGTACATCATTTATTAATAAAAACTTTGTCATTAAAGTTTTGTAGATTCATTTCCAATTTTCGCCACAATAAAAAAGATTTATCTGCCTTATTGACGAAATAAATTACTTTTTTAGAATGACAATACGTTCATTCAGCATTTAAAAATTCTGGATTTTTTACCAAAATATAAATTTTTCGTTCAAATTGACTTTTGGTGGTGATTTTTGTACTGAAAGAAAAAAGTGTCTGTACACACACAATATGCACCTCATTTGAAAGGTATTCGTTCATTGGAGGCTCCAGAGGTCGTACAGAAGTACGACCTTACAAAACAGAAATAAGGAGATGGCAAAGTAAGTAAAATTACTCGTCCTGAGCTCCGCATCTGCTGTATTAACTTCAAGCCTTTGATCGATTAATCATGAGTTTGTTGTCAATCAGATCGAGTAGATTCTAACTGATGATCAAAAAAAGCGCTCAAGCATTTGTGTTTTCAAAGGTAGTCCTATTCGTTTGTTAAGCATCAAATATGGGTTCATTCAACAAGAGGTGCCATTACGGTTATCCAATAAGAGATATGATTTTAAATCTACTAAAAATCGCAATATGTTTGGGAAAAGTGGTGATATTTTAATTTTTATCTAAAGTCCTGAGGTTAGTAATGCAATACAATATCTGCCAAATATGGACCTCGGCACTCCATACAAATGGTCATTCTATTGATAAAATGTTTCAACACGTAATCGCATTATTGCGAATAAAAGATTTTTTCTTTATAAGAATGTAAGAAAAACTCACAGAAACTATATACTTATAAGAGACCAATAAAATTTATGAACTAAACTCATCTAAGTTAGGACACATCTCAGATGATGGAAAGAATCTGCATTAACAAAACGCGATAATAATTATGGCAGATACCATTAAACCTTAAATGCATAGCGTACCATATATGGTACGTGCCTAAAATCATAACCAAATCTACCCAAACAACCTGCATTGCGCTAATTGTTGCTATAACTTGTAGCTGGCATTACCAGCTTTCACATAAATGCCTCTTCAGCTCTCCGTTGTTTATTTTCAATTCCCAGTTAGCTGTCGACACTCTACAAGACGCTCATCTTACCCGTGCTACTTTACGGCGCAGAAGCATGGGTTGTGTCGCAGACTGATGCAGCCACGCTTGGGGTGTTTGATAGAAAAATTCTTCGCAAAATCTTCGGTCCTGTTAACGTCGGCGACGACTACCGTATTCGAATGAACCACGAACTATACGAGCTCTACGCTGACATTGACATAGTCAAGCGCATCACTGTCCAACGTCTGCGCTGGCTGGGACATGTTGTGCGTATGGACGAAGAAGCTCCGGCGAAAAAGGTGTTTGATGCGGAAGCCACTGGGCGACGACGAAGAGGAAGACCATGCCTCCGATGGAGAGACCAAGCCGAGGAAACCCTATCCACGCTTGGTGTGAATGATTGGAGAAGGCGCGCGCAAAGCAGAGGCGCCTGGAGAGAGCTTTTGAGGTCGACCGTAACCCGGTAACTGGTTGTTATGGCCACCCAAGTAAGTAAGTAAGTTAGCTGTCGAAGTGGACGGACGTTGTGTTTACAAATAATTTTAAAAGTTATTTTCATCAGTGAATTAAATGTTGATAGTTTTCATTATTCGTGTAATAAAAAATATTGGCGAGTATATTGGACTTTTTTATAGCAAATTATTTAGAATCTAGTCAGAACTCGATCACCAAGAATGTTTTTTTTTTTTACCTATTTTTCTACGTACTTCATGCATCTGAGCAAAATCAGTAATGTAGAAACATATGTCATGGTAGTTCTTGCATTGGTAAACTGATTTTATGATTTTGGCGGGAAATCGTGCTTTATCTGGTTTATTCTTTATGTGTTGAATATATGTATGCAAGCAATCTTTCTGGCTTCAGAATGTATACAGAAAGGGTCGTCATAGCATATACAAGCGATTGTTGTTTATAATGCTCACTTATAACGCTGGGATAAAAAGAACTATGAAAATATTACGATTTCCTGCCCCCAAATCATCAAAGGGTACAATCTTCACATGAGCGGTGTAGATATTATGGTTTCCTTCTTGGGTCGTCTAAAAATTGGCTTATAAAGCAGAAAATGGTACATACGAATATTCTACCGTTTGCTCGACCTTTGAATGGTCAATGCATTGCTACTTTGTAAGAGAGCAAACCCTAAAAAACCTGATGACCCAAAAAACGTTCCGTCTGGAAGTATCCCACGTGCTAATGAATATCACCGCTCACAAATTAAAGAAAATAGGTTGGCCGGATGTATTTATGACAGTCCCCGTGCCCAAGATGAACACGAACCACCCCAAAATTTGCGACCACATACCTGTTAATGAAGGACGTGCTCGGTGCAAAAGTGGAAAAAATGGTGGTGTAGAAAAAGACGTAAACATCCGCACCTTTGTTTGAATATCAAAATAAATTATAAAAATTATATATATTGTAAAAAATAACTACACTTGTTGTTTTCATTAATTTTTAATAAAAAAAGTTTCTAAAAAGAGTTTTTTATTTCAAATATATAGGCTTAATGCATAGTGTACCATATTTGGTACACTGCATAAATCGCACTTTTTAAGCTTTTTCAGGAAAACGGTGCATTTCCCAGGAAAATGAATGCCCATTTCGTAGTCAGCGAATGATTTTACATAAAAGGAACTTGGTCTCCATATTGGGGGCTGACCCCAAACATTTAAGGGTTAAGTAACATGACATACTTATATTTTTCATACTCCCAGCTTTAATTCTTAACAAACTTTCAACGGTGACCTATTTAAAAACCCATATTTTTATACTCGATGAAAATAAATTGATTTAAGTCATATATAATATTTGTCTTAGTCAAATCTGCTTTTCCTTTCAGCAACCTTTCCTTGTTGCAACCCAGTTATTCGAGTCACCCAATCATCCATTTATCACTTGCTCATATTAAAATAATTTGTCTACAAATAACAAAAGCAACAATTAGAACATAAGTTCACCAAAAGTTCAAATAACAGCAAATTTTGCCTTTAAGACGCGCTAAAAGAAATTAAGTAACACTTTTCAACGCAACCCTACTACTTAATTAATTAATTAAAGTTGCTTTCATTTTCTTTCATCACCCACATATACCATTTACGATGAGAGAACAGCAGAATATTCATAATGCTCGTCTTACAAGCAATATGGTACATTTGAACTTGGCAACCGACCATCCAACCATTTATTAACCAAAACCAATCCATATCAAACCATAACCAAACTGAGTAAATGAGTGAGTGAGCGAACACCAATGAACAGAAGAGCTGACGTTCAAGCATAACCTCAACTCTTCACACTACATATAGTGGTTTTAATGGGCAATGCCATATGTGACTTACACTACACAATAAAAATAATTACCTTTACAAATTGCGATAGTGTAATAATTGCAGCAGTCAGTACTAGAAATTTGGTTGCTGCTATCGCTGCATGTCAACGTCAGGAAGGTTACGACTTAAAACATTGCGTTGTAACCGTTGAATGAGGTATTGTCGAGACAAAAGTCTTAGAAGGTTAGGTTCTTATGATGTTTCAAATTGGAATGACGACTAAACAAAGTGGTACACAGTATTTGTAACATCAAGATCATATTCAGCTTAAAATATATCTATCGAAAAAAATATGACCTTTTCTGATAAAACCCATATAGTGAGTCTAAAAATTGATTGCGGAGTTAAATTCGAAATCGATTATTTTGAAAGGTAGAGCATCGCTATGCAGTTTTTCTCGAAAACAGGTTTTCCCACAACAGATGAGATTAGTCATAGATGGTCGCATAGAAGGTTTGATAAATTTCGCTTTCTTAGAATTTAAAATATCTAGCATTGGCTTCCGAAAAACCTTAATCTAAGAAGTTGCTGAACAGTTTTGCAAGACTTCTGTTAATTTATTGATTAATATCCCAAATATTTGATGGTCACATATTAACTTGCTGCCATTATTCACATGGAAATTTATTGAAAAACTGAAATATGAACGTGAAGTAGGTATCAAAAATCAAATTAGGCATAGGGGTCCTTACTAGTGTATATATTTTTACGCGGATTGAATTCAATGAATTTCTTCATGCCAAGTTATCAAGTGTCTGCTAGCATTTTCAAAGTTATACCAGACTGAGAGTTTGGTAATGAAACTTTCCCACAAATTTATTTTATTATAAGTTCAATATGCAGATGTTGTACAAATACGGGACTGAAAAAAGAATGCAGCGTAATTGTACGTTTCGTATTTATCAAAAAATTTTGAAAAACAATCCGTTAAAATACACAACTGTGCAAAATAAGACAGTGGAAGATCAATTATTCAAACTCAGAGATAATGCAGGCAACATTTTAAGCTTAGAGTATCTTCTTGCGATAACAAAATAATAATTGGCAAACTTCTAGGAAGAAGTCCTAGGTGTACTGTATGCGCGAATGCAGTGGTGCGTATAGATATAGATATATGTATAGCTGATTTTTTTCGAGGATCCAACCACAACCCGTTGTTGGTCGTCTTCACTTGACAAACGCAATCCTTGAGCATTTGTTATGCCCACTGGTCGAAGACATGGCTCGAAGCAGGATAGTGCTATTGCGTCCGCTATTAGGACGTGGATGGAACTGCAGTGAGTAATTTAGGGTGATGGAATAGTTTTAAAAAAAATTTGCATTTTGTATTTTAAAATCCTGACGTTACAGGCCGATTCTTATATGTCGGATTTGGATTCAGCGTGAAATATTCCTGACCCAACAACATTTATGACCTCTCATTCGCAGACCTATAAAATTGAACTTTACACCCTTTATAATTTTAATTCCTCTTCTAAGCTAACAAAAGACTCCGTATCTTAATTTTCCTAATATTTTGCTGCACAGAAATGGCATCTGATACCAACTAAAACTACTTCATCGGAAATTTAAGCCATAATGATTTTGTTGGAAATTTCCTATACTTCCCAGCTATTTAATGTTGAAAAATACTTTACAATCAAATATATTCATGAAATTGCCCTACCGTAACTCAGTGTGCAGCTGCTGTTGCCATCGTTGTCATCAATCATTTAGCACATAATTGTGCTCATCGCATCTTCGATATAAGAAATCTTTGATTCCATGGCAGCATGTTTGCTAGCAATCTCACTATTCTCTGCTCCTATGCCGCCTTCTGGTCACCTTTGAACTGTATACTAACTGACACCCCGAAGATGGTTTCCAAAATTTCATTAATTGCATTAATGCCAAATAAAAGTCAAATTACCATGTTGTTTTCCTTTGTAAATGCCGTACCACGCATCTCATCTAGCTCCATGGCAATACATAGTTATTTAATTTATTGTAAAGTAGCGCCTAATTGTATCGAACATCGATATTGAAATTGAAAATTTAAAGGATCTGAACGTTTGTTAATGGTGTTGGTAATAAGACACTTTCAAATTTATAGGGGTTGCAATGCAGTTTGGTTACGTAATTAGCACTCAGCGCTTTTTATCCACTGAAGGGGTGACAGAGGAGTTGCTTCATATGTCTTTGGTCGGGTATTTTGTTTGATTTATAGCTTATGCTCATTCATATTTTTTTTTGTATTTTATATTAGTTAATTAATTATCTGAAATGTGATATGAATCATATGATAAGTTGATATAATGCAAAAATACAAATCAGAGAGATAGAGACGTATACGCCCCCTACTCTGAGAAAAGAGTGTGCCTTATATATTATACAGCTCCTTGCTTGGTACGTAATTTAAGTTTTTATAATTGTGTTAATACGAACGGCGTACGAATGTCGGACGTTAAGACATTGGGAAAGAAATACCTATTTATTTATGAATCGGTAAGTTAGGATATCAATTTGTTCATATTAATTAAGATATCGTATACGTTAGCGAAAACTCAATATATTTCCAGTCAAATACATAATTTGGTGATTGAGTCTTTGAGACTCATTTTGACTTTGCGCTTCTTTCCTGGTGTAAGTTTTTTTTTTACACAATTGAGGTTTCTTGTATTTTAAACTGCAGAAATTCTAAAAAGAATTACGATAAAAAATATGTATCTATATTTTTCTTTCTATTTTTTAACAAAATTAATTTATAAAACTAACACAAAGTACTGAAATGAGTCTTAGAGACTCATACAGTTCGAGTGCAGCAGAGTGATGAGAATTTGGAATTTTTGGCTGAAACTGAAGATAAGGCGTTTTTTGGGAAACCTTTTGTACAAAGGAAATGCCTTTATCAAAACATCATTGGTGGTGGTGTTCATAAAGTTCCATTATTGGCCAGCAAGCATGTTGTCACTTTCTCATTATGCATTCACGATGAAGTGATCCGAGTCATCATAAATTGTACAAATTTCGAAACACAGCGAACACTTCGTGAAATATGGAATCTGATGGATGAAATTGAAATGCACTGTTATATCGGACTTTAAATAAGTGCTGGTATAAACAAACAAGGACCTTCTGACTATAAGGACTTCTGGCATCCACTTTTCGGTAATGTTATTTAGTCAGCAAGTCTCGTGAGAGGTTTTGTGCCTTGATATGTTTTCGTTTTGATGATAAATAATCTCTGAAGATTTTGACGAGTTCGTGATACATTCGCAGCTATACTTGACATATGGAATATTGTTAATTCCAATTTCATCAAGTTATATATTCCGGGAAAAAGCTTAACCATCGACGAATAGTTGGTGCCATTGCAAGGAAGAGTATCCCTTTGGCAGTATATTGCCTCTAAGCCTCACAAATATAGCATTAAGATTTGGTGGAGATGTGATAATACACCCAGTTATCCACTAAAGTGAATATCTTATCTTGAAAAAGGATTACAGAGGACTTCATTTAGCGCAAAAAGTGGTGGTCGGGAAGAGTACAGAACCGTTTTACCGATCAAACCGTAATATTACGTTTTATAACGGTTTCAGTTTAGCTAAAAAACTGCTACCAAATGCTATCAAATGGCCTTACGCGTGTTGGAACGCTGAGGAAAAATAAACGATGAAATCCGCAAAGTTTTCAACAACACCGACACAGAGCAGTTGAAACAAACGTTTTTGAATGGATTAAAAAAAGTATAACTCTTGTCAGTTATGTGCCGAAAAAAGCCCGAGCAGTTATATTATTATCACGGATGCATCACACCAATGCGATAGGTAGAGAAGGAAAACCAATAGAAATCAGCCATAAATTTGTTCAACAATTCGACAAGAGGTGGCGTGGATATGCTTGATCAGCTCGTCCATGCTTTCGCCATAACGCAAATCACAAACACATAAAACCGTTGCCAAGAATATCGGCGCTGCTGTATGTGCCCACCTGCACGAGAAAGGATGAGCAATCAGCTTTGCAGCCAATGATCAAAAAATACATATATCAACGGGCATTCTCAAAAGGTTGTAATTTGTACCAAATGTATTAATAAAATGGTTAAATCGCTCAAATAAACTATACTTATAAACTTAAAATATAGTCAGCTTCTCTTCATACAAAATGTATGTGAGTCCGTAAGACTCACTTCAGTACTTTGTGTTCGTCATATCACCCAGTACTAATAGGGTTAGTAAGTAAATGCTTCCTGAAACATATTTATTTCAATCAAACTATGATTTGGTAATTAGTATCAGATGTATGATTGATCCAATAATATTTTTAATTTCAGTGGAATGTGTGACATGTTAACTTATTTCAAATAATTATTTCGCCTATAAAATACATAATTGGTAAATTTTTACCAAATCTCAATATGTAAAAAATATTTCATATTTCAAACAGTAATGTGAAATTGAGCAACATTCTCTTCTAACTCCATCCCTGACGTTCCGGAAAGGGGAGTGGAAGTTTTTACTAAAACCCAAACCGGCTGTTCAGTCAATTTTAGATGGATTTGTGCACAATTATTTTAGTATAAGGCTGTGGTTTAAGCTGATTTACTCAGACCGTAAGATGTCTGCTTTTAATTTAATAGCTGAACTTGTAACTGCTTCCCTGCCATAAACATCATAGTAGGTACACGCAGGACAGAAGTTTGGATAAACCGAAGTGCTTCTTTTATGTAAAGACTTGCAAACCTTAAAAGCTTGGTTAATCTACGAAGCTTGTGTTCAACATATCATCGCAGCATCAAGTAGCAATTTTTACAATCTTCTAAGCTGCCACTAAGACTCTATTACTGAACACTTCAACATAAAAACTAGTTGCGAAATGGAGAACGGTACTAAACTATTTGCCCATAATCCACTATCACATTAATTGAACCACAATGGATTGAAATGTGAGGAGAGCTCGCGAGCTCCGACAAAGCTCAGTGACAAATGTTGAGCCTGCTTGGTCAGTATTATTCCAAGCCTAGATCTCTACTTTTAAATAAACCATCAGAGCAGAAAGTAGGCATGTTGCAGCATATAAAAGACGTTGTGACTTACGAGTATTTATTATCAATAAAAGCCTATGTGAAATTAAAGTTTGCACACTTGTGAATTATTTTGAAAAATAAATGAAGCTGTTATTTTTTTATACAATTAAATGTGTGTTTTTATGATTGCAATACATTTCATTGATTAAACTCTTAAGTCAAAAATAAGGATAATTTGTATGTATGTATATAGCAATATTATTGTTAAAGCAGAAGGTCAAGAACCCATTAGCTCAAGTGTAGGCGTGGCTGTCCCAATATGATGCCAGGGCTTAAGACTCAGGACTAGTTAACCTCTAAAGAGGCTGTGCATATGTGTATGTGAATATGTGTATGGTAATAGCCGATGTCACCATTTATCCGGTCAGAATTGACCAATCTGTTGTCTTGTGATGTTTTTTAAAGCGAAATTACCAACAGATGATTTGTAAATTTTGCTGAATAACGGTGTGTGTTAGTTGAACTGTAAGTTCAATTAAATAATGTACAATTGGAAATATTGATTCCATTTATATTATTCTTGTTGTTGTCAACACTTTAAGACTTTAAGTTTTGCTTTTCTGAACAATTCACAACTCTCATCTTATTTCCAACCATATTAGCGTACACGTTAGAAGCTGAATTTTTTGAATATTTAAAAGTTTGTATTTATATTTGATCAAGCCCATTTAGTTTCAAATGCATAAAAAATTGCCGCCTTTAAGTAAACATATTTAAAACTAAATTGAATTCCAAAGTAAATATTTGCCGAAAAATTAAAATTTCGCTTAAACCAATACGACACTACATAAAACAGATATGCTACCTCTGCATTCAACGTCCTCACTCGTACAAAAAACACAATTTAATTCATATTCAACTTTTGAGTTTCGACTTCCTTCCTCTCACTTTCAAAAACCAAACTTATTCAATTTTGTTTGCCAACAATTTGCATAAAAAGGACATGTGTAAAAATATGCAGTACGCAGCATCCATGACATTTGCTATAAAACTTCATCATGGGGGGTGGCACATATACTAAGAGCCATGACCCTGTGATAAAGAAAAAACAACAACAAATAACGTGCTCCAGAATATTATTTGTTGATAGCGAAATTTTTGCCACAAATAAAAAATAAAAAACAAAAGGGTCAATTCATAGGCTACCGATACAAAATGCTCTGGAGTGGTACCGCAAAAATGAATAGATACCAAATACAATTTTGAGTCCTACTTTATACATCAACATCACGAAAAATCGAATAATGTTGTTTTCCACCAATCGATGTAAAAGGTCGAAATAGGACTTCGGCCAGCACCAAAGGTTGTGCCGGGTCCCAAAAGTGCCCAATTTCTGTCCATTTTCGAAAAATTTTGTTTACCACCAATCAATGGAAAAAGTCGAAAATTAATTTAGCTTCACCAAAAGTGGTCACTGGTCCCAAAAATGCCCCATTTCGATTCATTTCCGAAAAATTTTATTTTCCACCAATCGATGAAAAGCGGTCAAAAATGGATTTTCACTATCACCAAAGATGTTCCGGGTCAAAAGTACTCACTTTCAGTTAATTTTAAAGAAAAACATGTTTCCATCAATCGATAGAAAGAGGTCGAAAATAGATCACCAGGGGTGGTCACTTGTCTCAAAACTTATAGATTATAATTTAAGATATAATTTATATGTTGTTCATAAGCCAATGTTTTTGAAATATTTCGAATATTTTGGCCTGATATGATATTCAAAGAGCAGCTGCTTTCTAAAGCTATATAGATCACTCAATATGTGGATGAGAAGAAAAAAAAGTGAATAAGCCACATTTAGTGTAGTGTTACTACCAGTGTTCCAGAAATCGTCATGAGGTCATGAAGATGTGTGAACATCCTCTACAGTGATCTCGTGAGATTCGGAATAGAACAGGCATTCAAGAAACCTTGGGTTAAGCAGAAATTATTTGTTATGAATATGATTCTGAAATCTCCTCCTCAACTCAATGTTCATATGGAAATGCTCCTCAAATATAAATAAACATTTTAGAAATAAAATGAAATATAAAATTAAGAAAAAAAAGTATTGCGAAATATTTTTCAAATTGCCCTCATTGTGGTTGGTCATCTAGTTGGCCATCGCTTACACGCCAACCGCGCGATAGGCAGACTTTTACACGTTCGGTCAGTCTAGCTGCCTTCTGGACTTGCCGTCTCTTTGTCTGTCTGCCCGTGTAAATTTCTGTTCAATTTGTCGACTATAAATTTGCATTTGATTTTGTTAAATTTTGCATTTCATGAATAAAATTTTTCCGAATTTTTTGCCTTTGGAAGCTTGATATCTGAGTATGGAAGTGTAAATATTTGTGTCTAAATTTGTTGTTGACCACAATGTTAATTTGACTCGTTTGTGTAGCTGATTATTTGCATGATGCCAATTTTTTCTAATATTTATTTTTTTTTAATTTGATTTATTATATAGTATTATTTATTTAAATTAAAAAATCGCTTATAGACTGATATTAAATTATTTTATTATATCAAAAATTATACTCTATTGCGTGCCTACTATCTATGGAATTGAGCAATATTTTCTAGAAAAGCGCAAATTTAATACCAAAATAGGACACAAAAACATATGTACATCCAAGAGAATAGATTATTTCATATTATTTTGCGCATGTTACTAAATAGTTGTACAACTTGCTGACTGAAAAAACGCGATATCTTGCTTACTTACTTGGGTGGCAATAACAACCCGTTACCGGGTTACGGCCGACCTCAAAAGCTCTATCCAGGCGCCTCTGCTTCGCGCGCGCCTTCTCCAATCATTCACATCAAGCGTGGATAGGGTTTCCTCGGCTTTGTCTCTCCATCGGAGGCATGGTCTTCCTCTTCGTCGTCGCCCAGTGGCTTCCGCATCAAACACCTTTTTCGCCGGAGCTTCTTCGTCCATACGCACAACATGTCCCAGCCAGCGCAGACGTTGGATAGTGATGCGCTTGACTATGTCAATGTCAGCGTAGAGCTCGTACAGTTCGTGGTTCATTCGAATACGGTAGTCGTCGCCGACGTGAACAGGACCGAAGATTTTGCGAAGAATTTTTCTCTCAAACACCCCAAGCGTGGCTGCATCAGTCTGCGACACAACCCATGCTTCTGCGCCGTAAAGTAGCACGGGTAAGATGAGCGTCTTGTAGAGTGTCAGTTTTGTCGGGCGAGAGAGGTCTCTACTACTCAATTGCTTACTGAGACCATAGTAACACCTATTAGCAAGAGTTAGTCTTCGCTTTATCTCCAGGCTGACATCGTTTTGAGTGTTCACGGCGGTGCCAAGATAGGTGAATTCCTTGACAACTTCGAAAGTATAGTTGTTCGCAGTAACAAAGGATCCAATACGCCGCGTTTCCCTGTTTGTGGACAGCATATACTTTGTTTTGCCCTCGTTCACCGTCAAACCCACTTTTCTGACTCTTTTTCGATAGCAGAGAACGCAGCAGTAACATCTCGCTTACAACGTCCAATGATATCAATATCATCGGCATATGCAAGGAGCTGGACACTTTTGTAGAAAATAGTGCCATTACGATGCACACTGGCTCTTCGCAACACCCCTTCCATCACAAAGTTGAAGAGGTTGCAGGATAGTGGATCACCCTGTCTGAAACCTCGTTCGGTATCAAATGGTTCGGAGAGGTCCCTTCCTACTCTGACGGAGCTGGCTGTGTTGCTCAACGTCATTCTGCAAAGCCGCACCAGCTTCGCAGGTATACCGAACTCAGACATGGTGGCATACAGGCAATCCCGTATCGGGCTATCGAAAGCAGCTTTAAAATCGATAAAGAGATGATGGGTATCGATCTGTTTTTCGTGGGTTTTTTCCAGGATTTGACGTAGTGTGAAGATCTGGTCTATGGTGGACTTACCAGGTCTAAAGCCGCACTGATAAGGCCCAATCAGTGTGTTGGCAAACGGCTTAAGTCTTTCACACAATACAGTCGACAGGACCTTGTAAGAGATGGCAAGAAGATTGATTCCCAGGTAGTTAGCGCAGATTGTCGGGTCACCTTTCTTCAGTACAGGACAAAGGACACTGAGATTCCAATCGTCGGGCATGCTTTCTACTAGCCATATTTTGCAGATGAGTTGATGCATACACCCTATCAGCTCATCGCCGCCGGTCTTGAACAATTCAGCAGGCAGGCCATCGGCACCAGCCGCTTTGTTGTTCTTAAGTCGTTGGATCACAACTCGCGATATCTACGGTAGATAATTAACATTCTTAGTTGCCAACTATTTAGTTGTATATATACGAAGGTTCTCATTACTTTTGATATCAATCGTTATATTTATTTGCGAGTTTTTTTAAAAAACAAAAAAAAAAAGAACATCAAATAATAATTAAAACAACTTGTATCACAACTAATAAATAAACAATAAAATAATCTTAAGCACTTGTCCAATCAGTAAAGATAAAAAATTATTTTGTTATGGAAAAGATAGAGCATTGACTATTTTACAATATTTATGTTGTAAAGGTCAGAGCTTAAGGGAAATTTGAAGTTTTGACCACCAATTTCAAATAAATATTGATTTTCAACTTACGATACTTAAGTATGGTTGTATCATTGGAGATTTTTACGTTGCAGAAGATGAAGCATGCACCTCGATTTAAATTTGCTCAATGCTAGTATTTCCGTTAAGAGGAATAAAACGTTATAGAGATCCACACTTTTTTTTTTTTTTAAATCACGTATTACAGCGGAAAGAGTTAAAAACTCGTCGAAATATTTGGAAAATATTGAAAAAGCTGATCTATGTTGAAAAATTGCAGAAATTTCGAAAAATATCGATTGAGGTTGAATAAGCCGAAAAAACTTGAAAAATGTTTAATAAGTCGAAAAAAAAGAAATTGTTGAAAAATGTTGTATAAGGTAGAAAAATGTTGAAACGACATTAAAAAGTCGTTAAAATATGGAAAATGTAGAAAAAAGGTTGTGAGAAATTGAAAAACTCGACAAAAGTTGAAAGAGGTTGAAAAAATCGACCAAAAAATGAAAGAGATTGGAAAGTCAGGAAGAAAAAAGGTGAAAGAAGTTGAGACTCTTGAAAAAGGTTGAAAAAGTCAATAAAATGTGAAAGTCTTGAAAAAACTGAATAGAGGTTGAATTTTTCAAAAAAAAAAAATCGAAATTGTCATCTTAGCTCGACCATGGCTTCGATTTTTTTTTTTTTTTTTGGAGCACACTTTTCAATAATGGTTTTTCTTGAAGTTAAGACTATTATTCAAAGAGGAACAATTAAAATTCAAAGGGAGACATAGTTAAAATTGCATTTAAGTTAAAAAAAAAACATGAAATGTTACATATAAAGTTAAATAAAAAAAAATAGCTATCTGAATTTTAATTGAACAACTTTGAATATTAATTCAAGACAGCCTTAGCTTCAAGAAAAACTATTGCTGAAAATTGTACTCCAAAAAACAAAAAAAAACGATGCCAGCTAAAAGGCTAATTCTGGCACATTTAAAATAAGTTACTCAAATATTTTCCCTATTTTTAAACAGATATGTTTTCAAAATGGATTTGAACTGAATTTTTCATTAGTACAGATAAAAAATAATAGGAATAAGTTCACTCTGTGATGCTTTATATAGGGTACTATTTCTAAAATCGACTTGCGTTTGTCTCGAACCATGACAAAAAGACGACATGCTCATAGTCTTAAAAGCCAAAACGCTCAGTTCGCTTCTGCATAATAGAGGAACAGCTTAAACAGAAAATAATCGAGGCCTCTACTATTTGATTCAACATAACTTTGGACATATCATTCGTTGAGCAAACTAAATTTTGTGTAAGATACATATGAATGTGTCCGAAGATTTTTTGTCTTCCGTGACAGTGTTTTATTAATCAACTAAGTATTTATCCAAATAAGTTTTTTGAGTTAAACATATGGGGCTGCAAGCATTGCTAGAATTCAGTGAACTTTAAGCTTGACCTAAAGAGCAATATCCGCAAGCAACGCAACTTACTAAAGTTATTTATTTAAGAAGTTTAATCGAGAAATCAAGTGTAATGTTAATTTACATCAAAGCTAAAAAACACAAGCCCAAAAATGTACAGTTCAAAGAATATCTCCCACATTTTTCTTTTCATTTTGGCAAAATCTCAAATTGGTGACAGCAGAAATATGACCCGATCACAAAGTCACAATAATAAAATGTAACACAACGATGCCATATTTGCAAGCATTGTAAACCATTTAGTGCAGATGAGCTGCGATAAGTCCAAATAAAAACTATAGCCAGGACATTGTTACACACATATACAGCA
Organism: Tricholauxania praeusta; assembly: GCA_949775025.1. Taxonomy (NCBI): domain Eukaryota; kingdom Metazoa; phylum Arthropoda; class Insecta; order Diptera; family Lauxaniidae; genus Tricholauxania; species Tricholauxania praeusta. Next base: position 33,125,480 of record OX459031.1, on the reverse strand, counting down.
AAGGGACATACAACATGGCGATATCAGATGCATGTGCTACATAACAAACCAACTTTTCCCAATTGCTAGTCAATCAGATAGTCGGGCGGACTGTTGAAACCAAAGGCATCGGCAGCTGCTGCCAAATAAAGCGTGGATAGCGAAACGACTAACTGGTGACCAATATTGAAGACCAGTCGGTAGGTCGGTTTGAAAAGAGCAAAAAACCAGCGAGCGACAACAAATGGCGAGGGTGTCATTAGGCCAGGGTCACCGCTCAATGGTTACATCATACAGTGAGGACATTGACGATGACGACAGTGACCAAGTGAGGATGTTGTTTTTTTTTTTCATTTGTATTTTAGGGTGGATCAAATATAAGAAATTCCTTATGGGAATATCTTGCGGCAAAATTACTTTTAAGAATGATACAAAATTAAGGATGTATTCGAACTCTGCCCACTTTTACAATTTTAAATCATTTAAAATATCCAAATATTTCGACTGGAACTCATTTGAATTTAAATCTTCCCCATATATAATCCACTTTAATTTCCATACATACCACACATTCATACGAGCGTCTGTTCCAGTGTATGGCACGTCTCGTGCCAATTGACCCAAACATTGGCTGAAACTAGTGGACGAGGACAAGAATAGCAGCAACAACAAATGAACACAGAAAATCGTAGGTGTTGTAATTCTCGTTAACAATGGCGCTGATATCGTCGTAATTCGTGCTCGACTGGATGCCACTGGCGTCGTTACACACACATGCAAAAACTTGTGTATGAAACTTTTGTTGAAATACACTTATTTGTACTTTGCTTGTGTTTTAAACGAGGAATTACCACAATATATAGGACTCTACACACACGGAATGTAGTTAGTATTAAATGGGAAAATGTAAGGCAAAATTTAAACGAATGTAGAAGGTATATTTACCTGGTAAACTTAAAAACTTTGCTTCAGCGAGTTTTGGAATCAAAATTCTAAAAAAAATATACTATCGTTCTAGACTTAAATTTTTGCAAAAAATGACAACTTTATACAAAAAATTTTAAAGAAAATCTATCAGTTTGCACGTTTTTAGAAATGCCAATTAATTTTTGAAACTTAAAAATCTCATAGAAATAGATATCGCTTAAAAAAATTTTCAACTTTGCTTTCGTAAAAAATTAATGTTATATGAACAATTATTTCTGGGGTTATGAGCATTTCAATAAAGAAGGAAATTTTTCAAAAATTTATGTCCATTAAATATATTAGATTGATAAAACTACTCTCAGCCACTAAAAAGGTAAAATCAGATGTCAAAAGCAAAATGGTGTCCGATTGGGTGTGGATTGATTTATATACATAAAAAGATATCACGATAGTTATCAAATCGATACGCTTGACAAAATATATTAAAAAATAAAATATCCCAGCCAGTACTAGAGATAAAGAAATTTTCTAAAAACTCAGATCTCAAAAGCAAAATGGTGTACGATTTGTCGTAGAATGATCCATTTATAAAAATTTCACATTAGTAAACAAATTAAATATTTTATGTAGGCAAACCATAATACAATAATATTACCAAATAATGTTCCAACAACATTTTGTTGAGTGTTTTTGGTGTGCTGGTGTCTCTGGTGCGTATGTTGATTTTTTGCTCTCTCTTTTATGGTTTTAAGATCATAAATTCATGCGTTACATGACTTTATCGCGTTTTGAGTAGAAATTGCAACAGCAAAGAACAACAATAATAAATACAGTGGCTCCGCTTTGGCTGGTACAACACTGTATGCACACATGTCCCTTCCGGCCAGCCATAGGAAAAAAGTGATACCACAAAAAACGAACATTGCACAGTGGAATATGAACATATAAAATTGTAAAATAATCTAAAATAAAAAAGACTGTTAGAAACAAAGTGATTTCCGGCTCACGTTCGTTTACCATGGACTTTAACGATTCATGCACTACATATCTAATTTGAGTCTCACTCACGACTCGAAGTTGTGTAGTCAAGAGCGCTCACAAAAGCTCTCTTTAAAAATGAAATTGAACCTATTTCTAAACTATTTTCTCAAGAAATCGTTTTTGGAAAACCGTTCGTTCATTTCCGGACTACAACGTGTTTCCAGATTCACATATTGTATAGTTCATGGGAAGAAATCACAGTTACCCCAAAACGACATTTTTCGAAATAATTATTTACATTTAATTGGGTAGATTGTTTATTATTTTATAATAAAAATAAATTTTTTTTTATACCCTACACCGAGGGTATATTCACTTTGTCTCTCCGTTTGTAACACCTAGAAGGAGGCGTGGCAGGTATGGAAAAGTGTATATATACTTGATCAGCGTCACCACCTGAGTCGATTTAGCGATGTCCGTCTGTCTGTCTGTCTGCCTGTCTGTCTGTTGAAATCAGGTTTACGGGAAATACAAGAAAGCTAATTGAATAAAACTTTCACACACAGGTCACATCTTCTTCCAGGCATCTTGCTATTGAAAATGGGCGAAATCGGTTGACGGACACGCCTACCGCCCATACTCTATGTAAATTTACCTAGGTCAATTTTGAAAAAAAGTTACAGCGATTTTAATGAAATTTGGTGATTTGGTGCACATGTGAACCAAATTAGGATTAGGCTGGGTTTCAAGTTTCCAGAAGGTCGCACAGGGGCGTGGCACAGCCCTAAATTTTATCATTTAAACTACCATATCTTGTAAGCCGTTCAAGATATTGCGATGAAATTTAATAAACGGATACATATCAAATATATCTTGAATTGAGAAAAAGTGGGCGGAATCAAATCTTGAATTGAGAAAAAGTGGGCGGAATCAAGAAAATAGGCGTGGCACTTTTCAACTGTTAAAAATTTTGATTCCGTGTATCTCAGAATTGACATAATCGATTTCCATAAAAGTTTTGGGGATGATGCCGCTGAAAGCAGTCATCAATACAAGTTTAGCTACTTGACTGAAAAAACTCGCTAAAAGGCGTGGCACCGCCCACAGTATTTATAAACGTTATATTAAGAGAACTAACAACGTAATCATTATGAAATTTAATGAGATAGATATACTTCCTATAAGGTCTCTTATTACAAAAATTTGGTCCAATAGTACATGTGGGCGTGGCACCTCCCATATAAGCAAAAATCGTTTATTGTTATAGATAATGCGCTATGAGAGTAATCTTCATAAAACTTGGTGTATATATGTCAGTTACTATAAGTGGGCGTGGCACGTCCCATATATACATAAATTTGTAAGCGCTGTTTTAAGTGAACGATTGCAGCAATTGCTATGCAATTTAATGTAAGTGGTTCAGTTGCTATAGAATATATCTGAATCAAAATTGTCTGAAATAGCACCAGTGGGCGTGGCACCTCCCATACAAGTAAAATACGGTAAGTGGCATATTTATCGAAATATGTGAGCAATCATACTAAAATTTGGTGTACGAGGTTTGCTTATGGAAAGCTATTTCTGGATCAAAACCGGGCTGGATTGTGGTGTTTCACCGCCCTAAACTTAAAATTTAACTGCGGCACATATCGCAAACTATAAAAGCTATTGTGCTGAAATTTAATGTGAGGATGTCGATCACGAATATAGTTTATTGAACCAAAAGTGGGCGGAATTGGACAAGTGGGCGTGGCATATTTCTAATTTTTCATTTCTATTCAACCCTGTAACTTTTTCCAATATATCCTATATGTATTTGTTCGACTTTTTCAACTTCTTTATTTTTTCGACTTTTTCATCCATTTTGAATTGTTTCAAGTTGTTTCAACTTTTTTAGAGATTTTCGACCTCTCTCAACTTTTTTCAACATTTTGCATATATTTTTGACTTTTACTAAATTTTTCAACCTCTGTCAACCTTTCTATCATTTCACATTTTTTTCGACTTATTCAACCTCTTCAACGCCTTTTTAACATTTATTTTAAAGGTACTTTCAGCGCAGTGTAGGGTATGTGAGTTTCATGCTTCACGAGTTTCCTGTTCTAGCGATCGTTTCCACCATTCCAGTTTTGGTGTTGAATTTGGATGAAAATGCGGTGAGCAATTCGATATTAGAGATGGTCCTAGGCCACCAAGTGTTTATGATTCGGCGAAGACAATTGTTGGCGAACATTTGTTAATTCTGAAGAAGGACGCTGCTGGTAAGCCACGTTTGACTCAAAAATGTTGAGATTTGTTATCGTTGACAGGAAAGATTATTGCCAATCATAACGAAACTGAGCAAAGGTACCTTTCACTTTGTTTATTCTAGAATGGATGTCCTTATTTACTAAAATATATTAATATTGGAGCAATTAAAAACCCACGTTTTAAGTGAAATGTAGCAAAAAATGTGGGATTAAATTCTTCCAAGAGTAAAAAGTGATAAAAATAAAAACTTCCGTTAAAAGAATAAAACCTAGCATATGCCCGTCTGAAATCTGAATCCACTTATCAGTAGATTGAATCAATAAGGTTTGTTGCAACACGAGTAAAATAAGCTCTTAAATCTTTTTTTATTGAGAAATTAATGGCGTATATAGTTGAGCAGAAAAAAAAAATTCAAATTCATGTCAACGGTCTTATGTACGTAAATATTTTACTCGTTTTTAGCCGGGATTTTAAAATATATGAAAAATCGTATTGGCCTCATGCCGAAAAGTCCTCGGTACAGCAACATTTGTGTTATAATTCTTTGAATTTGGCAAGTTTCGGGTCTTGATCGATTTTCGGTTTTGTTAAAATTTTACGTAGAGAGGGCTTGTAAGCATAAAAACAATATGTTTTTTCAACAAATTTATGGTCTCTGTGTGTATGTTCAGGAATTGCGAAAAAGCCAAGGAAAAATAATAATCAATTAAATAAGAAACAAGCTTCAAGCTTAATAGCTAAGAAGGCTAAAAGCTGTAGTAGCTAAACTTTAAATATATGTTCATCAAAAATAATTTCAAATTTTATTAAAAAGGGCTGTTAAGAGTAAATGTCCTTTAAGTGGCAAATACTGACTAAGGCTCTGATATCCTTTTAGTTTTGCTCCATTGTATTGCGTTGGTGGCACTAATGTTGGCGATGGCAAGTAATGAACATTAAAGCCCAGGTGACTCTGTACTGGCAACGGGCAAACAGACAGCCGAACAAGGCAAGGCAACTACAATGCTGCTGCTGCTAATGTTGTTATTGTAGATGACCATGTTGTTGTTATATTCAACAAAATAAAACGGAAAAGACAATATTTCCACAAAAAGAAAAAAAAAAAAAAATAAACAAAAAGTCCATCCCATTGGAGTTGTTCCTTAAATGAGGTTACAACAGAGTGCGTTGTCGGTTATACTGCACTTTTGACTGTTGGCTGGCTGGAATTGTTGTTTGGATTTTTTTATTTTTGCACTCTGCTCTTCAGTTGTTACAATTGTTATTGCAAATTTGACTAATACAACTCTGTCTTTGCAATGTTGTTGACATGTTTATTATAAGTTCATTTTCAGTTCCAAGGGAATAAGTGCTGTTGCACTATAGATAACGTTGTTGTCTGATTTAATAAAAATTAAATTTCGCTCAAAATTGAGTGTTAAGATAAGCTAATTTTTTTTTTTAATTAATATCGTAGTAAAATAATTAAATAATATTTGTTATTTAGCCGATATCTTTTTGATTTATTCAAAAAGTTTGCAGCAAATCATCGCGGTTACCACGATTGATAAAATATTTATTGCATGCAAATGATTTTCATTTTTTTACGCTAATAACAGTTATTCAGCATTTTTGGACAAAAACAAATATGTACAAAAACGCATATCATACCAACTTGCACAATAAGCCGCCTATCATAAAATGCACGAGCGGATCTTTGAGTTTGGACGACAGAACTATGATTTTCCAAAAAATTGGACACTTTGCAAGGGTTGTTAAATTTTTCATGATTAAATGTTAAACTTTAATTAGTAAAGGGGCTGTAACCCCATGCGAATAGGTTTAGGGGGACGGAAAGTGTTCGTTGGTATTTATTGAGACTTATAATTTTATTCAATTTAATCCGAATGACCTTTTTTTTAAATTATTTTTACGAAAATGTCAATATTTTTTTGAATACATTGCCAAATGCACAATTCGATATAAAAAAAAAATATTTCTGTGTATAATCCCTTTTGAATGTATAGTGCCTATTAAAACGTACAATACTGAAAAAAAAACACCCTACATGTGGTATTGCAAATGCAGATGGATCCGAGTCTGAGTTGCCATCCAAAAAATTAAATTTCCTGATTTATTGTGAGTAAAAATTCCGAGTCCGTTGTACTGAAAAAAAGTACAAATGTAATAAAAATATAATCACTTGCACATATCATTAATTTAACATACAAAAATATAGGGTGTTTTTTTCACAATATATTTGTTGCTAAGAAGCTTTTGTCAAAACAAAAACAACTGATAAAGCTAATAGCACTATGCTGAATTTTGCCGGTAAGCGTTATTCAACATTATTTTAATTGCTCAAACAAAACCAATACACACGCTCAACTGTATAAATAAAAGTCAAGTTTGTTTATTGAGAATTGAATTAAAAAAAATATATATTTTTTTGTTTGTCAACATGACACAGCATTTTTTTGCCTGATAAGATAACATGCTGTTGAATAATTATAGTGTTTCTTTCCAAAAATGAATTAGCGTAGCGAAAATATCCCAGTATAGATGATAAGAAAGCTAGTCGAATACATTAAAAATATATTATTGTTTATAACATAGTACACTGGGCATGTTTTGATTGAATGAAAAACCTGTTTTCTTTATATATATAAAGTAAGAATTATATTTCAAATACAAACAGTGCCACCGTGTTTCTTGCCTAATGAGGCTCGTGTGCTTTGCGTTTCTAATATAAGTATTTTTCTCATAATCAGCAAAAAGTTTTAAGTACAGAAACATAAAATCTAAATGATTCAAAAAAGCAAGCTAGGAATTAAATACATAAACTATAAAATATAAATATATTCAGCTAATATTTCTTAACATATAAATAATAAACACTAAAAATGCAGTCTTTACGTAACACGCAGAAACTTCTGCAACTACAAAATGTGGCGATGCAACAGTTCGAACGTCTTATGGCTGCACAAGCCAATTTAAAGGTAGATAACTGTACTGGCAGACAAAAATGGTTTATAAAAAACTTAGCTGGGTGCAGAAAAATAGCCAAAATTATATTAATAAAAATCGCTTATTACATCAAAAAAACTCAAATTTTACTTAAACATTTGGTAGTCTTTTCCTAAAAGAAAGGGAATCCATAAACAACTAAGGGAATTTGGCCATATTGAAAAAAAAAAAAAAAAATTTCCCAAAAATTATGTGCTTAGTGTAATGCAAAAATAACACAAATAACTTGTCGAAAAATATCCTGTTCAAGTAATATCAGATTTTGGATTTATTTCTTTAAGTTTATCACGCCCAAAATCTGAAAAGCATTGTAAAAAGTGTTTTCGGCTGTAGTCAAAATCGTTGTAAGATTTTGCTATTTTACCCATAATTAACGGAGAGATGGACTGAAGATTTTAGTCCAGAATCTTTAGAGTTTTTCTAATTTTTTATGTGTGGTAATAGCCGAAACATATGTTATTAGGTTAAATTGTTTGTCATCATTGTCGGATTTGTGTAAGTTTATATGAATGTGGGTGCGATAAAATATTGTTCAATTATAATAATCGGTCGACATAAGACAAATAAATATTTTTATTTATATTTTGGCCAATATCAACTCTTGAGTTGATCTCGCCCTATCTGTATCTTCAGCTGGTTGGTCCGGTCGTTTGTTTATTCGAATAACGACGAATACTTGTAATGGCTTTGACAAGCATTAGACAAATAGTTGGCACATTTTGATAAGAAGGAGTAACACTTCCCATACATGCAAAAACTTTAAGACACTTCATTTGGAGATTTATTGCAGACCAGCTGATACCCACGGCATTGTACGCGTAGTCTGCTTTTTAGTTTTTTCTGCAAAGGCAAGCAATCTAAATTTTTTTAATGAATCTATTGTAATTTTGAAGTATTCCTCACAAATCACAAGTTGTTGTTGCTGAACTGAAAAATTGAAAATGAGAGTGAGAGAGTAAAAATGTTGAAACAATTGAAAAAGTCGAAAAAATATGGAAACTAATGAAGAAAGTTGAAAGAAATTGAAATAGTCAAAAAAAAAAAAAAAAGATCAATGTTGAAAAATGTACAAAAAGTCGAAAAAATATGAAAAATGTTGGAAAAAATTGAAAGAGGTTAAAAAACTCATAAATATTGAAAGAGGTTGAGAGAGGTTGAAACAATTTAAAAAAGTCGATAAAATAAAGGAAATAACGATGAAAGGTGAAAGAGGTTGAAAAAGCCGAACAAATATGGGATATATTTAAGAAAAGTACAAGGTTGAAAAAGTCAAAAGCATATGGAAACTGTTGAAAAAACTCGAAGGGAAATGAAAAAATCTGGGTATGCCATGCCCACTTTTCCAATTCTGCATACTTTTAGTTTAGTAAATAATATTCGTGATCGGCATCTATATACCAACACTTAACACAATAGCTTTTATAGCTTTCAATATATGCCATAAAAAGCTTTAAGATTTAGGGCGGTAACACAACTACCAATTCGATTTTGTTCAAAAAATAGCTTTACATAAAGAGCATTCTTACATCAAATTTTAATATTATTATTCACATATATCGATAGACATGCCAATTAAGGTATTATACTTGTATAAGAGGTGCCACGTCCACTGGTGCCAATTTGCCCACTTTTGATTCAGTTTACATGAATGTGAACCACCTACATTAAATTTTATACCAATTGCCACTTAAAATAGCGCTGCCAGCTTTATGTTCATATGGGACGTGTCACGCCCACTGATAAAGTTACGTCAAAATTAATTTAATTTCAAAACTTATAGTAACGGACACCACTACACCTTCATTTTATGAAGATTAATCTCATAGCACAATATTTATAACATTAAACGTTTTTTGCTTAAAAGGGAGGTGCCACGCCCGTCAAATGTTTGTAATAATATACCTTACAGCAAGTATGTCTACCATATTAAATTTTTTATCGATTACGTTATTAGTTCTCTTATTATAACGTTTGTAAATAAAGTGGGCTGTGTCACGCCCTTCAACGAGCCTTTTATGTAAGCCTTATTTTAGACTATAGACATGCAGATGGACAGAGCTTAATCAACTCAGGTGGTTACGCTTATCAAGGATATCATTCCACACCTGCCACGCCCCTTTCTATGCGTTACAAACTGAATGACAAAGTGAATATACCCTCTATCTACGGTATAAAATGTTTACACATAAACACAACTAACCGGTTAACGATATAAGCTTGCATGCTTGTTTCTCTTTGCGCAAACATTGTTTTTAAGCAATTTTAAAACTTTAATAGCCTGATACCGGAATATCCTGATAGTTTTTATTCGAGATAAAGTTTGATCAAAATTGATTCAATAGTTTTTGTGTGATACGCGAACATTAAAATCATTTTATTTACATATATAGATATGCAACTCAATTTCGCAGAAATACTGAAATAAATAAAGTGAAATGAATTTTGGTTGGACATGCGTTAATAAGAGAGTTATTTGAAACCAAATTCCACACATAAACAAATAATATTTCGGATAATTACTACACTAAAAATTACCCTCTGTGGCGTCCCCGGCGTAGTTGCGTAAGAATTCGCTCCTCATGAATTGTTTGAGCAATTTTCGTTTTTCGATTAGGCGATTACACTTTGAATGATTTTGCCTAGAACGGAAAAAAGTTCTTTCATATAAGATTAGATCGAACTCTTATAAAAAAAAATTGAGTCAAATTTTAGTTACAAGCGATTTGACCTTATACTAAAGCAATTGTGCGATTGTTTCTCGATTATCTCTCGATTAACTGCCCAAAACTTAAGAAATTTTCATATGAATTTTTCAGAATATTTTTTTTTTCTTTACGATATTACTTTGGCAATTAATCCAAAACTTTTTTTGCTTGAATCTAAACCATTTTTTTATGTTTCTATTTTAGGTCGCTGAAGATACACAAGCCCTCCGACCATTCAGTGAAATACCAGGTCCAAAGTATTTCGAAGCATTCAGAAGTTTTTTGCCTGGCGGGAAATTCAATGATAAGTCCATACAATATTTCTCTCAAGCATTACGTGAAAAATATGGTGATATTTTTGTTATGCCTGGCATGTTTGGCAAGACCGACTCCGTTTTTATTTTCAATACTGATGATTTTGAAAAAATGTTTCGGAATGAAGGACAATGGCCCGAAAGACAGGGTTTCGAAACAGTTGAGCATTTTCGCAATAAAATTAAGGGAGATTTCTTCAGTGACAGTGGTGGCCTTTTAGTAACGTATGTAGAAAAAATTTACTTTTTGTTAAACTATAAATCTAAGCTACTTCGTTCTCTTAATTTCAGGCAGGGTGAGTCTTGGTTTCAAATGAGATCATTAGTTAATCCAGTGCTGTTGCAGCCACGTGCAACAAAACCATATCTCAACCCGCTGTTCCATGTTAATCAAGAGTTTGTTACACTGTGAGTTTGAAATGGCTTTTGCACAAAGAAAAAAAGTTCATAAAGAACATTAATATTTTTTTTTTTATGTTTTAAGAATCAAAAAACTACGAGATCCCAACACACTGGAAGTACCCGAAAACTTTGACGAATATATAAATCGTTTATCTTTTGAATCACTTGCCTTAGTGGCACTCAATAAAAATCTTGGTTTACTGCGTCAAAATGATTTAGATCCTGCGATACTCAAGTATTTTGAAAATGTGCGCCGTTTTCTTATACTGATCTATAAATTGGAAATTGAACCATCAATGTGGAAAATGATTGGTACCCCACTGTTTTACGAATCAATGAAAGTTCAAGGTGAACTTTTTGATACAACAAGTAAATATGTTAATGAAGCCATAATAGAAATGGAAGAGAAGGAAAAATCCGGAGAGACTAAGGAAAATCTTGGTGTTTTGGAAAAAATGCTAAAAATAAATCGTAAACTTGCAATTGTTATGGCAATGGATATGTTATTAGCTGGCGTGGATACCGTAAGTTCAATTAAAGGAAAAATGCAAATTCAAAATATTTTTTATTAATATCCTCATTCTAGACAAGTGCTACTCTTATGGCTATAATGCTTTGCCTAGCCAAGAACCCGGAGAAGCAAGAAAAGTTACGTGCTGAAGTACTTAAGGTACTGCCTACCAAAGATACTGAGTTATCTGAGGATAACATGAAACAACTGCCATATTTGCGAGCTGTCATCAAAGAGAGCTTGCGTTATTATCCCAATAGTACCGGAACATTTCGTAATGCCAGTGTAGATATGTCCTTAAGTGGTTATCATATACCAAAGGGTACTTTGATTATGGTCAATTCAAATTTGCTATTGAAAGAAGAGAAATATTATACACGACCTAATGAATTTTTACCCGAACGTTGGCTACGTGACAGCGAAAATCGAAAACTTGATATCAATCCATTTACATTCTTGCCCTTTGGTTTTGGTCCACGCAGTTGCATTGGCAAGCGTCTAGTTGATGCGGAATTGGAAGTTTCTGTGGCGACACTAATGCGTAATTTCAAAATAGAGTTTAACCATCCTGCGGATGAACCTTTTCGCGCATATTTTGTTAATACGCCGCGAATTCCAATGCAATTTAAATTTACCGACTTGCAGGTTTAAGATGAGGTGTTCGCTATCAACCATCATTTTGGTTAAATGTTTTTGTAAATATACTTTTGTCTTTAAGATTGCAAGCAAATTATAATAAAAATATTTTTTGTGCACTTACAGATGTGTAATCTTAGATCTAAGTACTTAATAATAAAATTTATTAAAAAAAAATTCAGAGTTATTAGTTGAGTAATCCTATTTAAGTCCATATAAATATAAGTAATTAAATATCATTTAAAGTTATAAACTTCATAAGCTCTGCTGAAAATTTATAGTCAGTTCCTTTTGATCATACATTTTCTTCTTCTTAACTTTAACTTTAAAAAGGAGTATTTTTTTTAAGGAATAATTTCTCTTTGACACCCAGAAGTATGTGACATCATTTATTTGTTCATGTCCCTTCTTGAATTCTCTTGCTTAGCTTTATCAGTAAAGTGTCTGATGTACAGAAGATAAGAAGACATATTTATTATGGTTGACATTATTAAATCGTTGCTATTTTTAACTTCATACCTTTTCTATTTTTTTAAGCTTGCCGCCTATTAATATAAACGAATCTTTTAACCCTTTAAAAAGTAAGGGAACTAAATACACAAAGAGAATTTATCAGGCTAGTAACTGTTATTTTGTAAACGTAACCTATGATATGCTTGGAAGTATTAAATTTGGGCTATTAATATAAATATTACGTCTCAATTGACTTACGTAATTAGTATTTTTTTTTTGTAATCATATGAAACACATTTTGAGCAACAAAGATAATATTTTCTTTTACTTCTCAATAGTTTTTCTGCACCTTAATACACCTTCATATCCAGCCATAAAAGCGTTGCTTGAATTTTCACCTAGCGGTTCTGTTGCACATTGTTTGATGTTACTGCAGTATTGCCATACTTGTTTTTTATGTTTTCTTATTTTCAAACTATAAAACATTTTTTGAAGAGGTTTTTTAATATATACCTCATCAAAAGCATGCCATACTAAGCTAAACATTCTGTTTTTGATTAGAAAACACAACAACAATGGCAAGCAACAGCATCCAGCGTAGTAGATCACAGTGTTTGTGTTTGCTGGATTTGTGGGGGTGGAACTTAGAAAACAAATGGTATCCCTCTTGGATAGCTGCTGATACTTTGAAAATATTAAGGTCAATGGCTTGAAGAGAAATTTTTACTTTTAATGTAAAGTTGTTTTGTCATTAAAAATATATTGCATTTCACTGGACTTAAAAAATTACGAGAGGACAAACAAAAAAAAAGGACCGTGCTAAAGCCAACCATATTATTTTTATTCATTGCTAAATGGAATCATCAGTGACTCAAAGAGTGAGAATTTCTAATCCTGATATGATTTTCATTTTGCGTAGATTTGTTGAGAACCCAAAAAAAATGAAACAAAGCATAGTCAAAATTCTATTTTCTGTTGTGTCGCTGTTTTTGTACTATTGGATTTTACCCTTTTCAGGCAATTTTGTATTTTTTAGTGTTATCACACATTATACTAAACGGTAAGCTCAATGAAATAATTTATACTATTTTCTGTTCTAATACACCACAAAATTATATAAAAACATATATTCTCATGCAAAATACAATGAAATCACGCTTGTATCTTGTGACTGTTTGAGGAGACCAGAAATCTTAATTTTTTTCAACTCAAAATATATCTTTTTATCGAATTGAAATACATATTGCTCACTAACGATTAAGACCTGTCATTTTGCATATTTGCTCACTCGAACGAAAGGTGTGCCCTAAATAGAGAAGTACTTATATGGAGACCAAAGTTATATATGGGACGTTCTATGTCAACCGGGACAGTGGTCTGCCCGAAATTTAGCGCAGCGTTTTAATAGAAAAATATGTTGACACAGCTAAATTAAAAGACCGATTAGATCCTGACCAAATTTCATCAAAATCAAAAATTACTTAGTTTAACAGTGAAAACATTTTTTCTTAGTAGAGACGTGGCACTGCCCACTCAAAAGAAATATTTTTATTCAGGATTCAATCTAGCACCACACCAAATTTTTTCAAAATTGATGACCCGGTTCAGCCGAAACAGCGTTTTTTCCTATTAAGGGTAATGCCACGCCTCATTTAAGAACTCAGAGCTTCTAATTACTTTTCTTATGGTTTGTCTTTGAAATTAATTAAACTTTTGAAAAAGTTTCAACCCTTGATATTCTACAGCATCATTGATATCTTGAGTATTAGGTACTATTTTTAAGTGTCTTATTTACATAATTTTTAAATTTTCATAAAAAAATTAAAAAAAGTAAGAAAATAAAAGAGATCAAGAGTTCTCAAATTTTTGAAAAACTTTCAATTTCTTATAAAATTTGAGCTACTGGTTTTTTTGAGTGTGGCAACTCTCATGTAATTCGGAATATGACAGAAAGTTAGTTTTATATCTCCCGTTAATAAAGTGGATCGATATATGCTTAAAAAATGTTGGCAAATTGCGAAAACTCACATGCAAAATGGTGAATCTTCTACCGAAACTGTAAGAAAATTCCGTTCCAGATTCGGTAGAACTGAACCCGCTGTTTTACACGTACAATGGCGCATAACCGAAATCATTGCTGCTGCGGATGAGTGTCCAAGAAAAACCACGCACATCAACTCGCCCTTGCCCTCAGGAATTGAGCGCTAATGCAAAATGGTAACTGACCATTTGTGGCCTATTTTAAAAGATATGGAATTGAGCGACAATTGGTTTCAACTGGATGACGGCCTGTGTCCTACAAGCTCCTTACAGTCAAAAATAATTACAATGCTAGTGAAATACCACCCAAAAAAATCAGCAGTAACGGGACGTCAAGGTCAAACTCTTTTGGTTTTTTAATAAATACCCCAATTAATAATAAACTGTTTATAAAATAGTCAACATTATTAAACATCAATAAAGTCCTACAGTTTTACATTTATTAATTGTGGGACTACGATGTGCTATCTACATACATATATAGTTTTTCTTAACAGAAGAAAATAACTTTGACATCAAAAATATGTGACATCATATAATTTTGAATTTTCTTTTTTGGCCTGGAACTATCAGCGCCTAAGCAGGAAAGTGTCTGACATACAGCTGATAACAAGACGTATTTATTATAGTTGACATTTTTAAATCGTGACAATTTTTAACTTGTCAACCTTTTTTTGTTAGTTTCTTGATGTGAATAAATCCATTAACGCTTTAAAAAGGTGAGGAAATTAATACATAAAGAGCATTTGTCAAGGACGAAAGTAAAGGTGTTAAAAGTACTGCATAGCAAATGTATATGCTATGATATTCTTACAAGCATTTAAAGAAGGCTGCTCACACACGTATACATTTTATGCTAGAATGGGAGTACATATCGCTCACTTACTTCAAGAGTGGCATAACTCAAAAAACATAAAGTGGGAGAAAAACGCATTTAAAATTTTCAACAAGTTGATTTTCATATGAAAATAATGAAAAGTATGTCTACATAAACTCTTCTCACAAAGCAAGTTTATGAGATAATTTTCTGATTTTTTGACACAAAATAAAACATGAAATGGTGGATATTTCTGCATCATTATCTCAAAAATCACGTTTTTTGAGTTATGCCAGTCTTGAAGTAAGTGAGCGATATGTACTTTATTTTTTATTTTTATTAAACACAACTTGAGCTGTAACTCAACATAGCTGATATTTTTCTTAGTATCCTCAACAGCTTTTCTGCCCCGTAATACCCCATAGCTATTTTTGTTCATTAACATCTTTATATCCCGGCCACAAAAGCGTTCCTCGCATTTTCGCCTGCCGGTCATGTTGCACATTGTTTGATGTTGCTGCAGTGTTGCCATATTTTTTTTTAAATTTTTCTTATTTTCAAACTATCAAACATTTTTTGAAGAATATATGTATGTACCTCATCAAAAACATACCATACTTAACTAAACATTCCGTTGTTTGAGTAGAAAACACAGCAACAATAGCAAGCAGCAGCATCGCACATAGTAGCTCACAGTGTTTGCTATAATTTTGGGGTGAATGTTGATGAAAAATTTAACAAATTGCTAGAGATAAACTGATATGTGATTTTCTCAGCAAAAAACACTTAAAATATTTCTAATTCAATGCTCATTTAAAGAAGCCAAAAAAATGTTTCCCAGCTTCAGCGTTTCTGAGGTCTAAACTGGTGAAACTTAATATTTTCTGACCTAGTCAACTTTATTTATTTATTTTTTTTTTTTTTTATTTTTAGTCAACCTTAGCGAAATATATGGGCAGGCTATGTCTTGCCTAACCGAGATCTGGGCAACGGTTTTGATTTTTATAACGTGGTATTGGTTCTACAAATGTTACTTATGTATATAAGAAGCCTTATTTCTAATGAAAGCTTTTAGAGACGCTTCAGTTCAAGAAGTGCCTTGAGTTAGTTTTTTTTACAAGATTTTTTCTAGCTGAAAAATCTATGAAAAGTGGGTAAATTTTTGTCAAACGAAAATTTTTTGGGCAGGAAATCGATGTGTTTTTATCTACTCTATAACATTGATCCAAGCTCATTTTTCTACTTGTTGCTCTCTTTCCGAGTTATTAAGCGAAATATTATTCAACGACCTCTCACAACTGTCCCCTGCACGATTCTGGCGACTTACGCTTATGTCGATTGTCGGCCATACTTAAACTATCAATTGCAAAAAAAAAATTAAGCGGAAGGAAATTACTATGAAAAATGCAACGCTACCTCCTGGACTAATAGTTGCTCTCAACATCTGATTTTTAAACTAATAAATTTCGATAAATTCAGTCAGTGCAGTCTTAAACTGCAGCGCACCTAATAATAAAGAGCATCCACCATGTCCACGAAGTAAACCTAGCATTTTTAAGTTTTCCAAATAATTTAACTTAGCCAGAAGTTCGTTCAGATTTTTTATTTTTTCAATTTTTAAACTAATTGCTCTCTCTGTAATCAAAGGAGTGATATAAAGAACGACATTCGAAGTTTGAATCGTAAAGCTGCCTGTACCAAAAAGTGAAACCTACGGCCAACGTAAGAGTAGAATCAGTTTTTATCCTCAAATGCAGTAGGTACGTTTTATACCCTTTGGGATATTTAATAAATAAAATTCCTACCGCAAATTTTATAAAAAAAATAATCCTTTGGGAATATTCTCGAAATATCACTCTTCATATCTATATACTTCTTTGCTGCTTTGTACAAAACAAATAAATATACTTTAGATATTAATTTTATGCAAGAGA
This sequence comes from Tricholauxania praeusta, assembly GCA_949775025.1. Lineage (NCBI taxonomy): Eukaryota > Metazoa > Arthropoda > Insecta > Diptera > Lauxaniidae > Tricholauxania > Tricholauxania praeusta. Next base: position 33,108,525 of record OX459031.1, on the reverse strand, counting down.
TGGCGCTTATAAAATATGATATTCTATTTCATCCATCAACCATTTAGGCATTTCCTTTATATTTGAGCTTTTACTTATCCTTTGCAAAATGGCGGCAGCGTAATGAAAAAAAAAGAGAATATTTTGCAATTTATTCTGAACAAAGAATAGGTGCATTGTTAAATAAATTCAATAAATCGTGAACATTGCACGCATCTTCCAGCACAATGATTAAAGCAACGTTGAGAATTGAATGCTGCATACAATAACTCACCTATCTCTCATAAATTTCGTTGATGCTGTGTCGCGTAACGTGGCGATATTCACTATAATTAGTGTGCCAAACACTTTTTTCGTATCACTTCACTACACTTACTTTTTCATTTATTTTATTAATAACTTTACTTTATATTTAACACTTTTATTTCACTTATTATTCAAGAAACCGGCGGAGGTCCGTATTTATTGCGACTGAATAGGAAACGAATCACGTTTAATGTATGGGTTGCCATCTCTTTAAAATCATTTGTTTCCTACTTTTTTAGTAGTATTTTTTTCTTGTACAAATTTTTCTAGTGTATACCCATAAAACATGCGGCTTTGAATAAATTTTGATACTGCTGAATTTCTACATTTGTATTATCTATATATATATAGGCAGTGGAAAAACGGTTCCATCCCTTTTTAATTGCCTTAACACAACATAATCGCTTGATTTTTTTTGTTGACAAGGTTGTCGAGTGAGGAAGTACAGAATGTAATTTCTTCCCAATGGTAAACTGTGCCACGCCTCTAACAGGAAAATACGTTTCCACGTCTAAGCTAATTAGTCGATTTTGATGAAACTTTGTTCGAAGATAGATTGAACCTTAAGTAATGGTATTAAAAACTCCATTATCATTTAGTTGGCGTGGCTTTGCCTCTAATGGCAAAACGCCTCGTCTTTTATAGAAAAAAATAATTTCACTGCTAAGCTAATGGACTGGTTTTGATAAAATTAGGTACAAAGATAGTTTGAACCCTGAAAAATATGTATTTTTTTCATTCATGGACGATTCCACGCCCATAATTGGAAAATATGTTTTCATATAGAGATAGATTGAACTCTGAGGAAATGTATTTGCTTTTTAGTGTGTGGTGCCATACCCCAAAAAGGAAAATTTGTTTTTACAGCTCAACTTAGGGACTGATTTTCGTAAAATATAGTATGGAGATAGATTGAACCCTAAGGAAAGAGAAGAGATAAGGTATCAGGATTTTATTTTCGGGAAAGATTACAAAAAATAGTTCTGTTTTTTTTGCGTCACATTACCTTTATTTAATTGTAAATTTTGCAGTTAAATATGGAAAATAAATATGGTACAGTCTTCTGCTGGCAAACTCCTGCTTTTTAATGAAGTTTTGAATGACGTTAATTGGTCTAAATGTCAAACCAAACGATATCGGTAGCCAAATCTAGCAGTTTGTAGGTTTTCCAAAATTTATAAGTCTCTCAATAAAATAGTTTTTTTTTTCATTCGACCCATGCTCCGAAAATATTCGATACGGCTTTTATTACGCTCATGATACTAAAAATAACTATTTCACCAACAATTTTTCCAGCCATAGCAAATATTTTAACTATTTCTATACAAACTTTAGGGAGTTTCCGACTACAACACACTTTTGCTAGCGTCCTCTACCTCTTTTGACACCACGAAACTTTACGTATTTTTTTTTTACAATTTCGATGACTAACTAAAGCTTTTATGGGCGAGGTCTGTTAGATCCTCAAGAATTTAAGGTTTGTCAGATAGTTGGATAAAAAATTTGCGGCTCACATCACGTGCTGTGCTCATTTATGCATATCCGTTTGATTGACGATGTAAAAAAGAAGAGCAACTATGAAGCAAGGACACGGATACCCCTACCCCAAGTAGTTCCCCTAAGAGCGCCACAACATTTGTAATGATAATGCAATGTACGATATTTTATTGTAAGCTTAGCCAAAAGCATTTTAAATCTTCTCTTTTTTTATGCAATGGCAACCCTCAAACAAAAAGTGATTCACTTAGGGCTTTCCACATGATCCATCATGTTGTACGACATGGCTTGACAACTCACTTTGTATGGCTTTTAATATGTTTACATTTTTCACGATTTTCGTTTTCTTGTAGCGAATGGGGCTCTTCAAGCAAATAATAAAGTTATATTTCAAAGTTAGAATATAGTCACGGACGTCGCTGATATTGCTTTTCGAAAAATCTGTTTGTGTTGAGAACTCTCACTGATTTTGCCGAACTATTGATTAAAACAGGCCCTTGCGCTGGAATCATTCATAGGGTGGGTTTTCAACTCGGACATTTCATGTTAGATTATGTTCATAAAAAAACGTCAAAAAACGGTTTACTTTTAATAGAGACATTTAATTATAATTAAATACATACATATTGTAGCGAAATTTGGTTTATGCTAGAAAACTCTTGAAATAAATACCAACGAAAGAAACTAAACGATAATTGCTAGCATACACCATCTAGCGTAATGGTGTAAAAATAATAAACCGAACAGACGCTGCAGTACACTATTAAAGTCAATAACATAGAGACATATAGATTGTGAAATTCATACAACGTACAACGCCATCTAGCATCTAACATTCTGGATAATTGTGAGCTGAACGTCAGTGCGCCATGCTGGTGAATTGTGGATAGTGGTAGAATGCACGCTACAAAGTAGCACTGGTGGGTTGTAGATAATGGTAGAATATACGCCACTTAGAAGGTACTGGATTATTCGAGAGAGTGATGACTGCAGTATAAAAGGGTTGTCATCTGAGCTGAGTGACACAGTTGAGTTAGAACAGCGAAGCAATAAGCAATAAAGTGAATACAGTGTGGTCCGTAGTAGAACAAAACAGTTTTCTATACAGTGTTAAATTAATATTAGAACTTGAACGTTAATAAAATAAACCATTTTATAACTAAATAAGTTTGTGTGTTTTTAATTGTTACACAATCCAGTGATCGAACTCAGAAAAGTGTAAGAGATCGGAATTATCGTCAAAGAGACAGAAATTTCGTAACAATATGTTCATGTGCTTATGTTATGATTCGATATTCAGTTATCATTACGTAAGTAGCTAATTCTGCGAGGTACTTAAAAAAACTCGTCCAAAACTCTTTCCACATTGATTTCGATATCGCGATGTATATTTAACGAGGCTAAGCCGTTCAGCCGATCTTCGGTCATAGTTGATCTGAGGAATGTCTTTAGACGACGTAGCGCTGAAAAGGAGCGTTTATTTGTTGCTGTTGTCACAGGCAAAGTTGCCATATTTGATGGATCATTGCAATTAACCAGTGCTTCAAGAGACTTTTTGATGTCTTGCCCGGCAATGCGTTGACGCCAAAGTTGAACTTCATTTATCTACATGTCACGTGAACTATCATGCAAAATTTAAATATATGGCACGAATAGATTTGTGCATGAATTTTCATTGAAGCTGATTTTATTGATGCCGGAGCTAGGCTTAAACGAGAATTAAGAAAACGTTCGTGATACTTAGCCTTAGCGACGCCCAGTGGTCCCAAATCGTGGTTTTTGGTTCAAAAATAGCTAGAGAGCACAAATCTTGTCAAAAGTTAAAAAATTGGACTCCGACGTTTTCTTGGCCACGGTGGGCTTTAACCAACTTTTAATGACAAGTTGAGTTACAACAGAAACTTTAATGTGGAATTATTTGGGATGTTAATCAAAGTAGAAATACGTCAAAAGAAAAAAAAATCCTTTTTTAGTAATATTATATAGTATAATATGTGTATAACGTACGTATGAAATTTAAAAAACATCCGATTATGCTCAAGACGTTAAAGAACCTAAAAAGATAGTCTCACAACCCAAATTTCAGCTCTCTAGAAATTCGGCGACTTGAGTACTGTTAGGTCAAATTAAAAAAAAAAAAGCGCAATTTTTGCGAAAATAGCCAAATTCAATGTTTGATATCTCTGGTCCTGATCAACCATATTTACTATAAGGTATCTCACTTAAAAGCGAATAGATAGACAGACAAAATAAGATCGGTCTTTAGTATTATGAATAAGACTTCGATATAGGAAACCATTTTCAAAACAGCAATTTTTTACAAAGACTTATTTCACTTAATCGTGTCGCAAAAATAGGTCTAGGAGCGTAAATTTTTTTTTTGAAACATATACGTAAGTTGACATAATCAAAAAACTTTGCTCGCGGAGCCGTGGATCAGATTTGTCTTTCATATATAATCACAATATTTTTAAAATGCAATGGAATAAAAAATATTGCAATTTTAAAATAAATAATGCAATTATTTCGGAAACTGAAGCCGGCACTCTATATTTGTATATCAGTCTTCGTTCTGCCAATTTATCATTTATATGAGTAGGTACTAACAAATAAAAATAATGCAAATGATATTCTCAAATACAGAAATGTAATTGCATCAAAACTTAATCAACTCTTCCCATTATGCTTATTCTAAAAATCTATGTACAAATGAAAACTGTATTTCCAATAAAATTAGTAGGAGTTGATTGTTTTTAAAAAGATGGCAACCCCAATACTAAAAGTGATTCCGTTTCCTATCTGTCAGTCGCAATAAATACGAACTTGCTGTCAGTTGGTTGAATAATAAGTGACAAAAGTGTTAAATAAAAAGTGAAGTTATTAATAAAATAAGTGAAAAAGTGAGTTTAGTGAAGTGAATTCGAAAGAAGTGTTAGCCTAAACAATTATAGTTTATGTATATCGCTACTTTTGGCCGAACAGCAGTAAAGAATTTTCTGGAAGATTGGTGAGTTGTTGTTGCATTCAATTGTCTTCATAATAATGTACAGGTGTATTCGTGTAATGTTCTTTTTCATGTTATTCTATGGCAAAAATCTATTACAATTTATTTATATCATTCCGGTATCGCCATCTCACAAAGGATGAACAAAAGCTCAAATGTGCAATAGAAGAAAGGCGCTTATGTGGTTGATGGCTAGGCTCAAATATCGTTTTTTTCTAAAGCGTCCTCTCTCGCAAAAATGAGATGACTAAAGTTGGCCATTATATTTTTTTTTTTTTTGACACCACAGTAAGCTTTACGATGCAAACTCTTTATCTTGCTAACCTTCAGTCTATATGAAGACAAATTTAACAAAAAAAATTTCAGAAAATATTTAATTTTCTTTTTAATTTCGTCAGCAAGCTAAACGTTTTTGTAAATCAAAAAGTAAGAAATATCCTTTCTGAGATAATCAAACTAATTGAAAATTATATCTATCCTTGATATCTTCGATGATCATATTTTGATGCAGGCTGTTTCTTAATTTTAATATTTTCTGCTTTTTTCTACATCAAAATTGTTCTCAAGTTTTTTTTTTTTTGTTTTTATGTGGATTTTATAAAATACGTTGATATGTAAAAATATTGTTTTTTGAGTGGCAATATACCTTTGGTGCAAAAGTGAAACTCTACATTAATACCATTATCTTAAGCGCATAACCATTAAAAGTTTTAAAAGAACCAAAGAAGGTCTTTTTCGTAAAACTTAGGGTTTTGCTTAAAAAATATATGGAATTTTGTAAAAAATATACAATTAAATGCCACCCTAATGAGCAAGCTTATAGGTTTGTTTTCACAGTTGCTCAATTTGTATTTTGTTTGCTGCAACACACCGATGACGTCAACAACAACGAAAATGACGACGACAAACGCTGTGTTGCCACAGCAGACATTTTTGCTTTGGGCCTATAATAAAAAAAAAAAAAGTGGGGAATAAGCAGCAACATACTGATGTCTTGCAAGTAATACGGTTTTGCTTTTGCCGTGTTACACAAACTAGATACTCTAAGCTTTTCTAGCATTACAGTGATTTCGAGGGCTCAAAAATCAGCTAAATTTCCATCAAATTAAAAACATGTTCCTGGTTGACACATATGTTGTGCTACATATATATCGCAGGTAATCCAGATTAAAATTTTTCCAAATGCATCCCACATATGTAGATAAACTTAGTATTGGCCAAAACTTAAGCACCCCCTTAGTACATTTTTTTCATATCAAAAATTTTTTATGAAAACGACGTTTATTGACAAACAAAAACTTGAAAAAATCTGCGTTTCATAAATAAAAAATTAACATTAAAGAAACATTTTATACCCATAAACTTAACGGGTAAATAGCTTTTTATGGTAAATAAAAACTTTTAAAATTAGCACTGCAAACCCTATATTCTGAACGACATATGAACCTCTACAGGATATTAAATTATTAATGATGCTTTGCGATATCCCTTTCCAGGATATTTTTTAAGGATTGATTAGATCATGTTAAATATGGTGCCGTGACATAATCCCCACGGACATAATCCCCATTTTTGAAATGGGGATTATGTCCGAAAATTTTCGGACACAATCCCCATTTTTGCTGTGGGGTTTATGTCCGCAAAATTTTCGGACATAATCCCCATGGGGGTTATGTCCGTTTTTTTTTCGGTCATAATCCCCACTTCGTGTTGGGCTTATAACAACTTCTAAGAATGGACATAGCCGGAGTTGCATATTTTGGAGGATGTAAGTCCTCAGAAGCCACCATTGGAATTATGTCCGCATGTTCAACACCGGCTTTGCTAGCTACAGTAATTCCACATAAAAGTCAAGGTAAGTGGGCGGCCTTCGGCCGCAGCTCAGGATTTAAAACTCCCAAAAATCCAACACCGGCTTCGCGGCGGTCTTCGGCCGCGGATCAGTCTATAAAATATCCAACACCTTGTTTGCTAGTCACAGTAATTCCACATAAAAGTCTAGGCAAGTGAGCGGCCTTCGGCCGCAGCTCCGGATTTAAAACTCCCAAAAATCCAACACCGGCTTCGCGGCGGCCTTCGGCCGCGGATCAGTCTATAAAATATCCAACACCTAGTTTGCTAGCCACAGTTATTCCACATAAAAGTTAAGGTAAGTGGGATCATAAAAGGCCGTTGGTGTTGGATATTTTATAGACTGATCCGCGGCCGAAGGCCGCCGCGAAGCCGGTGTTGAATTTTTGGGAGTTTTAAATCCTGAGCTGCGGCCGAAGGCCGCCCACTTACCTTGACTTTTATGTGGAATTACTGTGGATAGCAAACTAGGTGTTGGATCTTTTATAGACTGATCCGCGGCCGAAGGCCACCGCGAAGCCGGTGTTGGATTTTTGGGAGTTTTAAATCCTGAGCTGCGGCCGAAGGCCGCCCACTTACCTTGACTTTTATGTGGAATTACTGTAGCTAGACAAAATTATTGTTATGGGGGTTATGTCCGAAACTGATGCGGACATAATCCCCATAGCTTTGGGGATTATGTCCGCTTTTTTATGGGGATTATGTCCGAAAATTTTGCGGACATAACCCCCACAGCAAAAATGGGGATTATGTCCGAAAATTTTTGGACATAATCCCCATTTCAAAAATGGGGATTATGTCCGTGGGGATTATGTCACGGCACCGTTAAATATATCCTACAAGATCTCAAAAGGATTCAGGTCGAGGCAGGCAAACCAGTGCTATTGCTCTGAAGCCAAGTCTTACAAGCTTTAGAGGCATATTTTGGATCGTTCTTATGATGCAACCTTAATTTAAGTGGCATCTCTATATCGGCATATGGCCCAACACTTTGATACTTTTCGACTATTTTGTGATAATTTTCACTATGCTTAGACTTTTATGAAATATTAAAAAATTTTTGATTTTTACTCGTATTGTTCAATACCATTCAATACTTTTAAATTCCTTTATCTGATAGTCTCTTATTTTTATAGATTTTAATCGTATTTTCGATAATATTCGATTCGATTTCTACCCTTCAAGTTTTCTACATATTTTCCAATGCTACTACTCTGTACTCTTCTTTCAATTAACTTTTTACAGTTTATCTTTTTACATATCTGCGTAAAATAAACTGTGACTTGAAATTTTGTAGAATGTTTTGATTTTTTATGTTTAATATTTAAGATAATATTTTTTAACAATAGCCGTGTTTTATTCGCTTTGGTTAAACCAAAATCTCATACAAATGTGTGAACCAGCTCAATTTCTAGTTCAATTGATTGAATTTTTTTAGTCTTTGCTAAAGTTTGAAGCACCATAGACACAAACCTAAAATAATCAAAAATATATGGCAACTTTGATGGAATTTTGAAGAAGCGTTTTTAGGTCGCACGAGGCCTGGGTCACCCAGTCAGTGCTAGGCCCAAATATTAAATAGAAACACATAATAAAAATAAAAACAGTGATGAAACAATAGAGAACGAAAAGAAAACGTTGGTATTAGCATCTGCGACACTATAAAAACAGTTTGAAATGATTTGACAGCAATAATTTAAAAAAAAAAAAATTATGTACTGATACGTGAGGCCCCTTACCGCGCTAGGCCCCGTTCAACCACACGACCATAAAGCCGGCTCTGATTTTGAAATAGAATTTCTGTCAAACACTGTAATGCCACCTGTTGGTCAAATGCAGAATTATAAAATGTTAAACTTATGCGTTCTATTCACTTTTTGGTTTAACCAAAGCGAATAAAACACGGCTATTAAATAAATTTTTTTTGAACTTCAATTTTTTCTCTTTCAAATGACATCAAAATTTGTTTAATATTCCATTTAGTTTCAGAATTTTAGATCGCTGAAGTTAAAAGTATACACTACACTTTATTTTCGCATATCAATTTTAGTTTGCTTTTTGTGCGACACCGTCCCATTGTACAAAACATCTCAGTGGTTGCTGTTGCGCGCTTAAGAAATACCAGCGCGTTATACTTGTGGGATGTGGATGGCTTTTTTTTTTGGCCTCAAATTTTTTTGTTTTCCGAGCTCTTTTTAAAAAAAACTTACCAAAAATTCTTATAACAAAGTCTTTTGTGTTACTTCATTTTCTGTCTTATTTTTAATTTTGGTTTTTTCTTTCTATTTTACTATATGTGTGTGTGTGTATTTTAGCATATACCCAGTCAACATTTGAAACATCGTTGAGTTTCATCCTGGCACATATCTGGCGATGAGCTTATAACTGATCTGGAGTTAGTTAATTGGAATAAATAAGATTTTTTAATTGCATATTTTTTTGCATTTCTAAAATTTTAATGTAGGTATTCATTTTGGAGATTTTTTTTTTTTGAAAAACAATTTTTTGTAAAATTTACATTATGGTGTCTTAGTATAAATAAACAGATAAAAATATTGTTATACGAATATTTTGCGGTAGCCTGAGGCCGATGAAACCTTTTCATACAAAAATATATAGCAGCATTATCAATGTGGGTTAAAGCGAGGATCGCTGAGACAAATTTTTGGACAAAAAGCCAGAGGTTATTACATTTTATAATTAATTGCAAACCGTTTTAAAGTAGTTAAAATATTCCAATAAAAGCTATTTCTTTAATAACGCAAATGATTAATTTGCTTTCAACAGCAATCGTTTGGAATTCTTGATTGTAGTTATAGTTATATAGTTTCGGAAAGTTACTATCTTCGAACAGTTCCCCTGAACAAACTATCGTTTGATGTTAGAGTACATACACACATCATCTTCTCAGCGATTATAACATGACTTCCCTGCGATTAAAATGTTTGCTGGGCAGAGTTTCTTATTAGTTTTGCAACAAAACACACAGTTGTGGAATTACTTTGTGGGAGGCGGGCATTTTTTGTTGGTTCATTTTTGCAACTGTAGTTCTTTAACAAATAATTTTTTTTTTACTTTATTACTAAAGCAACAGAAAGTAAACACAAAAGCATAATTTGGTAAAAAAATAAAGTTAGCAAAAAATATGAAATAATAATGTATAAGGAAATATTAACATTGTTGTCCTTAATTTTTGGCAAGGATTTTCTAGTCCTGTAATTTTTTTTTTTTTTAAATATGTGTGTCTACAGCATTTTTGCATTAAGTTGTATTCTGTTTTTTTGTTTTGCTTTTTTGACAGAGAAAAAATAGAAATATAATTTTATTGAAATGTTATACGCTAACTATAGTATACTCTTCTTGTTAACCGTGCTAATTTTTTGGCAAGTGATTTAATTTTCGACATTTTCACGACTTACAAATTTCGTTATTGATCATATTTCTGGCTACCTTGAAAACTGAACCAAATTTAATAGCGCATGAAAATGGTGCGAGTATTTTCTTATATTTTATTTAAAGGAAAATTATGCCTTTGTTATTCAAAATGCTGCATATGGATATTTTTTAACTTGGATAACTAAAATAATTAGGCATTGAATATTCGAAAAAAATAGTTCCCATATTATGCACATTATCAGACAAAAATTAAAATTTGGTTAAAAAATAACAGTTTTTTCGGGAGTTTTTCCTCGCATTTTGCACACGCACACTTACTTTTTGCTACAACAGAAACTTTTAATTGGGAAACAGAGAGAGGGAGAGAGAGAGACTAGTATGTAGATTTTTTCTCCTTGCTATGACAAGGCTTTTTTTTGCAGTTGATCAGTGCAATGCTTGAAAAAATTTAAAAAAAAAAATACTAAGTCTTTTCACTCACTGATCTCGAAGCTGATAGTTTTCGGGTACCCTGCTTAGCGATTGCTTTAATTTGGAATATAATTTATTGCTGTAGGTATTCTAGATCCCGTCAACTAAGCCATACCTTCGAGGAAATAACTATAGTAAGTAAAAGTGTGGCTAAAAAAATCGTGTCGCTTTTTGCGTTTCAGTATACACACCTGATTTCAAAACACACACGTGCTAAAGAAGTTTCACTTCAAAAACAATTTTTTTTTCTCAAAAATTCAGAAATGCAATAGCAAAGCAAAACGAAGTTCGATTTGCCATGGAATGCCACATATACATATATACATATGTAAAGTTCATTGGTGTCCGCAAACATATCAGCTTCCATTTTTCAAAAGTTATAGGTATAAAGAAGTTTGAAGTCATATTTTGAAGGTTTTTTGAATAAAATTTAAGATGCTGAAGCTATGCATTTCAAATGATATACAGCACTTAACCTTAGAACCGTGTTTGGGGTACTGAATTCCCCAAACAATTTTCAAAAGAGAATTAAAAGCCATTCTTTGTCAGCTTTGTTTGCTTGAAAACTTGTATAAATACTGTAAATAAATTTATAAATACACTCAAAAAAAAAAAAGTGTTTGCCACAAATGATATAGATGGAACTACTTCAAGTGTTTGCGTGAAATAATAAAATGTTTGTCACAAAACATTTTTGATTTTACTTACAAAATAATAAAATTTATTTTTGTCACAATAACTTTTGATTTTATTTACAAATTGATAGTTGAAAATTATTATACAAAACTACTCTTTAAAACTTAACATAACATAGAACACAGCCTGGCAACATCGTCATCGTTCTTTGCTCCCATACACTTATAAACATTTGATATCGTATATGTACAATGCAAGTAACAAAAAAGTTATTTCGAATCAAAGCACTACAAAATATGAACATGAAAAATTTATAAGTGATAAATCGTTTGTTGAAATGAATAAGTGTTTGGGACAAAAGACAAGTGTTTGTCGAAACACTTCCATAAATTGAATTGTTTGACTGAAATATTTTGACAATTTGTCGTAAATAATTATATCATTTAGAAGCAACATTTTATGAAATGTTTTGTTATAAGTAATTGAATCACTTGCCACAACTTAACATTTACTTGTGTCAAATACATTGGTTTTTCTTATATTGTCTACAAATACTTATAGTTTAAGACAAAAGTTAAGTGTTTGCTTGAAATAATAAGTGCTTATATTAAGCATTCGGTAATTTGCTACAAACGATTTCTAAACAATCCTTTTTTTGAGTGTATGTACAAATAAAATTATTTCAGTTATGTATTTCCAAAGAAATGTAATTATTTTTTCAATAAACAAGAAAAAACACTGAAAATGTATACAATTGTCATATGGGGTATAAAGTGCCACAATACACGGGATTAGGATAATTTAACCATACACGGTTGACTGCAATCTGTAACTGACATTTTCCATTATATTAGTATTTTAAATAGTATGCGAAAACTTAGACCTGTGAGTCCTCTCATGTAAAACTTATGGTGCTAATATTTTTCTTAAAACTATGGTGCGCAGATTTACCTTTCAAACGATATTCAATACGCTGAATTCCGATGACAGTTATGAGACTTAGATTGTGTGGGTGTTTAATGTAAAACACATGAGTTTACTTACCAAGTAAGCATTACATAAAAATATTTCCCTAAAGAAAGATATGTTGAAGGGTGAGCGGTTCCCAACTTATGGCGCTTTTAAAAAAGATATATCCGCGAAATAATTCATATTTGTGATTCTTATGGCATCGGATAGCTTATGAAATTACGAGTCTAATAAACTGTTCCATATGACGGTATCTTAGTTCAAACATATAAAAAATCTCCCAATAGAATTTACCTTATCTCAATTTTACAGGTACTTATTGATGATTGGCATGCTTTGATCAAAGTCTTACAAAATTTTTTGAATTTATATTCAAAACTGGGAGAAAATTTTGCCACCACATGCTCAGAAAACAATTTCAATTATTTCAAGCATTAGGTTTTGAAATCCATGTGAAATCTGAGCTCTATTTTAATGTGAGTAGAATTCAAATTGCTAAATATCAGATATAAGTATTTGACAAATTTTCAAAAGTTTAAATACTCACACGAACTTAACACCCCATATAAATTTTTTGAATATTAAAAACATTTCATGCCAATGACAACAAACGACACAGTAACAATGAAAAATGTGAGCATTTAAAACAAAATTAAATTAACTGTAAAATTACCTGGTTATACACAAAATTTGAACATGGCCAAAATGCGAATTGCAAATAGTTGTGCAATTTTATGCAATTAACAAATTCGCTGCACAAAATAAATATATACATATATTTGGATGCAGCATCGTTTTACAGGTCACCATCACCGCAAATTATACCTACACTAGTAACCAACATGCCAGCGTGGTACCAGGCCAACAGGCTACCAAGCAACCTTTAAAGCCCTGCAAGTTACTGGCGCTTTTAGCCGTGTAATAGAAATTGTCAACAACATATGGAGATACTCTTCAGTCTTGGCGCGGTTGTCGTCATTTCATGCCACTATTTGGCTGCTGCATGGAATGTAGTAATACCTGCACACACATTTCAATTGAAATGAAAACTAATTTTGAGGTTAGGCAACTCATTAACAGCAGCAGTAAGACAGAAAGAAATTTTTGCGCTAAAACAAAATAATGGTGCAACATTTCGTTGGCAAAAATTCTACAAATGTGGGTGTTGTTAAAAATATTTGCTACGAAATTTTTACTTTTTATTTTTTAAAACACCCTACAACATAACAACAGTCAGTGTGTAAAGAAAATTCAAAAAAGTGTGTTGACTGCTAGGTGCATTGGTAAAATGTAAATTTAATTAGCGTCTAATTTAGCACAGAGCGTAAAATTGAAATGCACCTCAAAATGAGTTTTGTTTTTCTTGTTGTTGTACATTAGTGTGTTGTACCAACAGAGGTGCGAGTGGTCTCCACCACTACAATAAAAACATGCAAATGTTTTATTACCATTTGGCAACACTAAATAGCCTGGGTTCTACCATACGCCGTTAGAAATTTGAGCGCCTAAAAGGCTTCAATTCAATTTGATTATTTATGGCATTTGTGACGATTTTTTGTTTGATTTCGCATTTGCAACTGTAACAACAACAGCCGCAGCATCAGCGGCAACAGAAACTGCTGCACAAACAGCAACGAAAATAACAATACAAGCAGTTGTAAAGGAAAATGTTGCACTCATTGGGCAATGAAACGTTTGATTAGTGCCAACTCATTATTGGGCCAACTACACAAAGTAGCAAAGTTTGTGTTTTCAAATGATATCGTGCCATCGAATTTATTTAATATCCCAAAAAACAATAATCTCAAGCACGTTACGAGTTGACCTGGCGTAGGCAATACAACAAATCTTAAAGGCAGACATCTATCTCAGTTTTGCAGTAAAATGAATTTAATAATTTGAAAACATTATTTCAGCGCAAGCCTGGTCACCAGATAAAATATCAGATAGATCGTTTCCGAGTCTGATTTAACAGTCTCAGTCAATTAACAAACACTAACCCTTTTAGCTCAATCAAATCTAAATGGAAAACAACAATTCCTTGTTTTAAACAGCACTTGAGATCATGCTCATCCCTATCACATGAATTAAAAACTCTGGATGAGTTTCGTTATCTGAGACATCCGTAGAAAATGAAAGTGCGGCGAAACGTACAATAGATGAAGTGAGAATAAGAGGTCAGAGTCTACACGCCGCTCAAATATACAGCGATCTTAATTGAGAAATAAAAAACTTCTACCAAAAGACAAACAATAAATGCAGAACGACGCACAATATGCCGCAAAAATCCAAAAACTTCGTAATGTTAATAAAGTAACACGCAAATCGACTATCACCTACATACATACTACAGACAAATTCGGCCAATCAAAATCAAAAATGGAAGTGCTTTTTACAATTACGTGATTCCATGTTTGAGTACAAAAACTAAGCTGGTCTATTTTTTATAATAACAATAATAATGAAGTTTAGCTACTACAGCTATTAGTATGCTTAGCTAATTTATTTATTTTTGAAAATTTTATGTCAGACATTTTTGAAGTATCTCGAATAAAAAATTTGTAATTTGATGATTTGATTAGGTCTTAACTTCTTTATCGAATTTGCGAATATATTCTGTGAAAAAAAAAAGTTACACGGAAAAAACAAGTTTTATTTTTTTTTTGTAATAAAAGAGAACAAAAACTGCTCCATTGAGTTTTCACCGACCGAAAAAAAAAATTATGATAAGATTGTCTTCAACAGTCTTTTTAGCTTCTCAGACCCCGCGGTGCTAGTTTTTTTATGCTTCATATAAATTTATTTCATACCTTTCCACCCAACCACCTTCAGCCTTAGATTCCAAAGTCAATTTTGCATAGTAGAAGTAGAGAGCTTCTATTATCTTGGCAGCGTTCAAAAAACTTATTGTTATCCATGCTAGAATCAACACCTTTGCTAAGCTTTGTTATGTCTGGCACTCTTCGAATCTTTGAGTCAAATGTGAAGCCACGTATATAAACTTTTTTAACTAACAAGTCTTGTCTTGTCTTCGCTGAAGTCTAAAAATTTGGTGGCTCGAGACTATCTCTAATATCGAATAGTTCACTAGATGACAATAGGATCCATTTCCCGTTCAAATCAAACCTCGAAAATGGCATTGGAGTAGAACTCAAAGAATAGAAAAAAACATATGAATTGGGAATATGATAGAGAGAACTTGATCGTGCACGATAGAAGAGATTTTGTAGGCCCTATGATCTGTGAATAGATATTGGACACAAGAGGAGGTTGGTATAAAACACGAGAGACGCCTTAAAAGTTTGGGTCGTGTCTATCGATTGCTTTAAACTTTCCAGTACTTTTAACTTTTCAGTACCCACATTTGCGTCGTGAAAAATCGTCGTTAGTTCATTCGACAAGCTTTAAGTACATTTGGTGAATTTAAAGTATATTTGGTTCGTTTTCAGTACATTTTCGGTACAGTATCATTACATTTGGACTATTTTTAAAAATTACAATTTAGGTGTAATAAATTTAGCTGAAATATGGGCGCAGAAACCTCCAGAAATAGTTCGGTGAGCATTTTTTTTAGTAAAAGCTAAAATTTTGTTTGAAATTTTGGACATCTAAAAAGTTCAATTGAAGTCTCGCTTCAGTACATTTTCACAAAACCTAAGTGCGCTCGTATTTTTTTTTTTATTTTAGGTGCAAGTATGGAAAATTTGTCAACTTTATCTAAAAAAGACGATGTTCGCGATATTGTAAAATTCTGATTTAGGAATCAACATTTGAAGTCCAAAAAAAATTAAAATGTGTGATATTGTAAGATGGGACGGAAAGCATTTTTGTCACCAAGCCTACATACTAAATTGTAAAAAAAATTTTCGCAAACTTTGGATTGCAATAATTTCTGATAAACTCTTTTATCATTTTATCAAAACCCGCAAAGTTCAGATTTTTGTAAATCGAAACCCGCCAAGTCCAATTTTATTTGTTATTTTGAGTGAAACATTCATTTGTGAAAAAATTATGGGCATTCCAAAATCTTCGAGAGTTATGCAAATAAAAAATAATCGAAAGCTTTTACTATTATTATTTTTCAAAATCTGTCAATTTACAAGATTTCACTTTCAAACCGAGCCAAGTCTACGTTTTCAATTTCAAAACCCGTAATTTTTTGTTTCAAAACCCGCCAAGACCAAACGTTTATTTATAATAGTCCTTATGGATTAGGTCATAAAATGTAATGATAAATCGGGATTTTAATTACTTTTGACAGCTATTACAATAAATTAATAAATTAATTAATAAATTCAGTGGAATACAGCTTTTGCGTTTTTCTTTAAAACGCAAAATATGGATTTGGCGGGTTTTGCATCTCAGCTCTTCATTTGTTGTTATTGAAAATGGGTTTTATAATTGAATTTTTCCCAAAAAGTGATCAAAAATGCACACTGAATACTCCTGGAGCATAAAGCTTATGACTCAAATGACATATTAAAAGGAATAAGCATAGAAAATAAGATAAAAAAACTCAAACTAAATGCAAAAACATCAAGCATTCGTATTTAGTAGGAAGAAACAATATGCGAATTTGATGATTGGCGCTACTTGAAAAATTGTAGAAAATAGAGCTGCAAGAACTTCAAAGGATCAATCATGAAAAAACCAGTGGCAGAATAACGCCACTGAACAAGTAATAACTTTTTGCATGTAGCGTCGTGGCCCAAATTTTGCTGAGAAAGGGAATTTGGATTGAAATTAAATAAAAAATACCTGATGCTCTGCTTTTAGTGCTGAGGCTCCTCTGATGATATCGTTACCTGAACGTTGCACAGCAGTGCTGATTTGAAAAGACGTTGAAAAAACGCCGAAGCAACGGCCAAACGTTACTTCCACTACTATCACATTTCTCCCTATAATTTATGTGAAATCGCAAAACTTCACAGAGCACTTTTGTTATTTTTAAACTAGAGAAACCACAATTGCACTGAGTTTGAATTTTATATTCAAAATTAATTTAAAGTAACATTAATACTGATGATCGTAAAATAAAAGAACTTTTTCCATTGATGGTTAATAACGACTGACAAAATCAAAACTTCTTTTTGGAAATATTGAGACTTTCCAATGATTGTGCGTCAGCGAGAGAAAGAGAACGTTTTTATATGCTACATACAAACGCAATGGTTTTGATTGCAAGGTTGTTGTACACTGCTCTCTTGCATATAATAATTGGAACTGTCATCAGTGCTACCACTTTGGATAAAATTTATGTAGCAAAATTGCGTAGCAAAACGGTGTGCAGCGTAGCAAAAGTCAATAATTGGCTGAACTATCTTTTATTGAACAGTAAATTAAACATAAATTTTTTTATAAAACGAAAATATCATATTAAAATTCAGTGTGGTGTAAAAGTACATAACATAAATATTATTAACACATTACAATTCACGTAAATAAAAAAAAATACATATAATAGTTCATAAGCATATAATATAATTCATCTGATTATTACATTTTCAAGGCAGCGTCCTTATTTGAGATCAAACATTATATAACTCCATAAAATATATGGTATCTATTTTGTAGGAGTTAATTTTTTATTAAATTTAGGTCTGAAAAAATTCGCTATGCAGATGCACTGCTGCCTGGCAAAATAAGCAGTTTTTTTGAAAATCAGTAACTGACATTAGAAATCATTAAAACTTTGTTTAGTTGATAATTCAGCTGGTGCTGATATAGAGTTGCCAGTAAGTAAGAAAAATTATATGAATAGTACAAAAACATGGAAATGGAAAAAGTGTAGCAAAATTGATACATTTAATGAGAGTGGGTAGCAAAGTCGCAAATGTGTTATTTTTTGCTTTAGTGTAGCAAATTTGCTACGATAGTAGCAAAGTGGCAGCGCTGACTGTCATGCGTTCTTTCTCTCTCGCTTGCGCTTAATAATTGGAAAGTCTTATTAATTCCAAAAGCAACTCATTGAACTGGCAAGTTGCAATTTTGCTCAGTCGTTAATTACCATCAATGGAACAAGTTCTTTTTTTCTACAACGAAGTAATGACAACAAGGCAATATTTTTTTTATTTAAAATGTTTTTATTTTGCAACTGAAGTAGTTAAAATTAATTTAATTTTAGAACTTTAAATGGATTTGAAAATTAAATTTAAGCTCAGTGAATTTGTGGTTTATCTTGTTTAAAAAGCAACAAAAGTGCTCCGCGATTTCATAAGTCATAAGTGGCAGTTTATCAACGTATGCTTAAAGCAGCATTGCTGTGCAGCGTTCTATTAAAAAATCATCATAAACAACACCACCAAAACTTACATACGTCTCCAGGTATTTATTTTAGTTTTTATCCACATTGGCCTCTCAGATTAAAATTTTGTCCTCGTATGCACTCCAATATAATCTTTCTTTTTTAAGATGTAATTTGAAAAGTTTTCTTAAAATACTTAAATTCCTAAATCAAAGTCTTATGAAATCACGAAACATCGCCTTTAAAGATCAAAATGTTAAATTTTATTAACTTTAAATCCTAAATTTACAGAGCCGAACTAAATTAAATTCAAAAACACATATATTATTTAATTTCTATGAAATTAAAAAAAAAGTGAATAGTTACTATGAATCTATTTTTTTTAAATTGGCTTCAAAATTGAATCGTTTTCAAAGAGTACGCACTTAAGTTCAGCTGACCGTTTAAGTTCGCTATCGATAACACTATTGAAATCCTTCGCAGACAACTAAATATCGATAGCAAAAAAAAGTACTGTCCTGTATGTAAAAACGGATCCTATATACCAACCTAAAGAAAGTCGTTGTCAAAAAATATTTAACAAAAATATCAAAAATTTTCTACCATATTATAATTCAAGCAAAAATTCTTGCTTTGAATAACATATGAAGAGCTGAGATGCAAAACCCGCCAAGTCCATATTTTGGGTTTTAGAGAAAAACGCAAAAACTATATTGCACTAACACTTACTATAGTAAAAACGTAGATTGATCCATTGTAATTAGGCCTGGATTAACCTTACAGACAGAGTAGGCACGTGCCTAGGGCGGCAAATATTGGCGGAAAAACTTTTAATTTTGCTAGTATTTTTCGTTCAGGTACTAGGTTTTTTTTTTTTATTTTGCTCATCATAAATATAAACATAAATGAAAAAAAAAATTATTTTTTATAATAAATGAAGAAGTTTAGAGGAGGGGCGGCAATTTTTGCAACTGCCTGGGGTCGGCACATTTCATAATCCGGACCTGATTGTAATAGTTGTCAAAAGTGATCAAAATCCTGATTACATTTTATGACCTAATCAATAAAGACTATAATTAAAAAAATGTTTGCACTAGGCGATTTTTGAAACAAAAAATGTCGACTTGGCAGGTTTTGAAATTGAAAGAAGTAGTAAAAGGTTTCGAAATCATTTATTAAAAATGGCTCATCTTAAATTCATTTCAAAACAAAGTTTATTCTTACAATGTTTCTGGATTTTGTGATTTTATCATTCTGAAGGTTATTTTATGATTTAACTACTCTCATATAATATTAATAAAGATTGATTACTTTTAATTTGGATTTTTTTGGAATACCCAGAATCTTTCCACAAATAAATGATTCGCAACAAATAAAATTGGCGGGTTTTGATTTTCAGAAATGTGGACTTGGTGGGTTTTCATAAAAAGAATTTATCAGAAATTATTGCAATCAAAAGTTTATGAAAGGCAAATTTTTTTTTACAATTAAGAGTATGTAGGCTTGTATACAAAAATTTTTTCCGTCCCCTACAATATCACACATTTTTATTTTTTTTTCAACTTGGCAAGTTTTGAATCTCAACTCTTCATATATCTACTTTCGCAAAACGTTAAGCTATCAAACTTTCAGACGTTAATGCAAAAGAAGAAAACCATAATCAATTTAAAATTTAATAATGTAATAAGCAACATATGATAATTAAATCCTCAAATAACGCGTAGTATATTTTTTTTTTATAAAACCATATAAATATTTCAATAACTTTGATAAATAAACAAATAAATTGATATATTAATTAATTTAAATTCTTTTATTCAACGCTATTCTTGACTTTTAAGACTGACAACGAAAAATTAAAATATTTCAAAATATTAAAATCTTATGATTTTTTTTTATAATTAAAAAGTTAAAATTTTGCTTAGTTTTTGTAATTTTAAGTAAATTTTTTATGTTCATATCGAAAGTAAATTAGGCATATAAAAAGTACATTTAAACTCTCCACTCAATACATTTCCACAAAACTCAAATGCCATCATTGTGCTCACAGGCTTTTTAAAAGCTTTGACGTGCATTTAAAGATCATCTTTTCTGAATTTGTGTTGATTGAAATCCGAAACCTTTTGAAGCGATTGCATAACAGGTCAACACTAGTTTTGGTGCCGAGGAGCTGTACTTTTTTTTGACTAAGGACCTTACACTGATTACATTATTATCAAAAATGTTCATATCCTACGTGTAGTTTTCTAGATTTTTCCTTGTAAAAAAAGGCTTACATGAAAAACACTACATCATTTAAATAAAAACTTTCTTTTTCGCGACTTTTTCGTGAATGAGGTGTAGTCGGACTATCACGTTGCATCCCCCAGCAATAGTCAGCCATCATATGGCGATCCCATCGGCCTTGGTATCTTTCTTCCATAGTCTTTAGGTCCTGGTGAAACTGCTTCCCTTGCTCTTCGGTATAGGATCCAAGATTGTCTGGAAATTGGTCAAGATGACTGCGATGGTATTGCACTTTGATTGACATATTACATCCGAAGTTATTAAAGTGTTCTGGCATGTCATTTACAATTTCAGAGTAATTTTCTGACTTTTGTTGAGTGAGCAATAGCAACTGAACCAAATTTGTTGCCATTGTGTAGAAGGACACACTTAAGACTTCGTTTAGAGCTGTCTATAACGAGACGCCATGCATTTGGATGGTATTTTGAAAAACCCATTTCGAGAATAAAGCCTTGCACATCCGAACAAAAAACAATATCATTTTCCGATTGGAAAAAAGGTAGCAAGTCTTGCTCTCTTGTTTGATAGAATCACTTCTGTACCTGACGACAACAAGTTTTTTTCTTTTAATCTAGAAGCCAAAACCTCTACAGATTATTTAGGGAGTTCAAGATCCCTTATCAAATCATTTATTTCTTCTTGGGAAAAAGATTTTGGCTATGTAGATGGTATTCCTTCGAAATCGCTGTTGCTACTCACTTTATAAATGACTTCTTCAAATGATGATTCACGAATGGAACAAAATGCTGGAATAGGTACTTCCTTTGAATGTAGTAAGGGTCTTCTAGCAGAGTCTAAGCCTGGATAAATCATTTTTTTAACGTTTACACCATACAAATTAATACAGCAGAAGTAACAGTCAACAAAGTGATTTTTTTTGTTCTTTCCATTGCATAGGCATTCCGAACCTCACATGGTTTCTTTTACCACTAATACACTGTCTTAAGTGTTCATAGCACATTTTACAAACAATTTGGGTTACCCACGGCTTGTATTCATCCACCACAGCGGTAACAAAACACATTTGGATCAATGAGACAACTTCTTCGGGATGAAGACATGATATAAAAATCAATTAATTTTTTGAAATTTATCGATAAAATAGGAAATCATGCACACGGAAGTACTTATTACAGCGAATATTCAAAGTGATCGTTTATCAAAAATGGCACGTAGGAAAAAAAAATTAAAAATATTTTTAATGTTGCCAGTACATACTTAATACAAAACCACTAACTATATCTCGGCACTAAATTTTTTTTTTCGATTTGTTGACCTGTGTAATTAAAAGGAGCATAACTTTTGAAAATAAAATTCGATTTCAAGCTCTATCTTTTAATATTGGATAGAATTGATAATATAATGTTTTTTTTTGTTGACTAATGTAACGAAATTCGCCAAACGAAAGTTGAATAATAACAACAGCAGCAACAGCTACAGTAGAAATGCCCCAAAAATATTTATCATTGCATATATTGAGGCGTATGAAAATTATTTCATAGTTGAGGCTATTTGACCTACGACACTCCATCACTCTGTTTGGCATGTGTTTTTGTAACGCACCACGCTGTTGTTGGTTTTGGTAGTGGCATCGTCATCAACGATAGTGAATGTAGCCTGGCTTACCTCATCAACAATACCACAATTACCGCCGTCATGTTACTTCAGCTGCATTTACAGTTTCAGTTCCGAGCGGCGTTGGCATATGTGTTAGTGGCATGTAGCCAGCGGAAATGATACAATTAACGATAAAGCAATGCTACACCGTCTTGTGAACTTCAATAAATTCGCATTTAAACGTATGCTATTAAAATCTTATAATTTTTGTGCATTTACTAAGTGGCTTTTGCGCTGTCAGCAATTTTGTTACAGTTAGATATTGTTTCATTCCTCTAGCCTTTGGAATCAGAACTAAAAATATGCGAGCCAAAATGTTGGTTATTATTCACAAGGCACTTAGGATATGTAGACCTAATCCATATATCATTGGAACGCTAAACTCATCTTGATCCTTGAGGGCATCAATAAATTACTATTTTTGCAAAATTTTGCTGTGGTCCTTGCATATCATTCGGCTTATGCATGGCTATATTCAACATTTTATTTTTGCTTTATTAGCTCGCTTACTGGAACAGTTTTAAGTTTTGAGACTATATCTCAAAAACTAGATCCAAATGATACTTTTTTTTAATATATTCTATTCATTCTTAAAATTAAAAGCCACTCAAAAAAAATAGTTAAAAAAAATGCCGGCTTAGGACAGAAATTTTGAAATAGGGTCCGTAAGGGTTAAAGATAAAAATTTTAAATTAATTTTTAAAAATTTTTTAACCTATTTCAAACCGACTGAGGGGGCGCCCTATTTAATTTTCGCAAAAAAAATCAAATAAGAAAGGTCAAATTTCACTTTGAAGTAGGGTCCGTAGGGGTTAAAGAAAAAAATTTTTAAATAAGCTTAAAATTTTTTTTATCCTATTTCGATTCAGGGGGCGTCCCCAATTTTTTTTTTTCCTAAGAATCACTCTAATATAATTATTGTTCATATGGGCTACTGTCTCTACTTCTTTGGTAATGTAATGGACAATATGGAAACGACCTAGTCAAATAAAGAAATCGCCTAGCTCAATTGTCTTTGAATGGGATTAGCTGAAATGAACATAATGGATGACATTTCGCTGCTCGTGTTCCGAACCTGTTACTAGCATTCAGCTTAAGGATCGAAACATCTTTGAGTAGAATTTCTGATAAGCTCCAGTGATAAGCTTAGGCAATTGGAAGTCGCTTTCAGGTGGGCTTAGTTCAAATAACTGTGAAGTGAAGTTCTACAAAACTGATGCCGTTTTGATATTCTGATCTGTTTTTACGGACAGAGCTAGAAACGTTTCATTCCATAAACATTACTGTGGAAACTGACAGCAGGAGGCTGCGATATGCTGGTTTATATGGAAGATGTTCTGCAAGAAAGCCATTGTTGACACAAAAAATTAAATTAACGAGTCTAGCTTGTACTCAGAACTTCAAAAACTGAACACTGGAGCAGTGGTGAAACGTCATTTTGTCGGATGAAAGTAAATTTAACTTGCTAGGCGCCGATAATTCGCAGTAGGTGCGTCGTTCCGATGAAGAACGTTGGCATGAAAACTGCATAGTGAAAACAATAACATTTCCATAGAACCAGATGATCTGGGGATGTTTTTTTTACAATGTTCGTGGTCCTCTACACTATTTAGAAGGAACTATAAATGCGAAAATATATGGGAAAGTTATAAGAGAGAAATAGGACCCGATCCTTAAAAAGCACTTATCCTGAACTAAGGATGCAATTTTACAGGACGTTTTTGCGACTTGCCACCTTGCAAAATTGGTATTTCGTATATGTAATTTTTCTATGATCTTTAGAGACTTTAAAATTACCCGACTAGAAAATGTCGTTAGGCGTAAATTAGGTCCTCATTGGTTTTGCCTAACCAGACGTTAGGGCCAAGTTTGGAAACCCAACGACAACCTAATTTGGATTGTAACGGTGTGCCCCAAATTTTCCCAAATAGGATTGTTCAACGCCTACCTTATTAGGCTCTCGTTGGGCCCTTTCTACAAGGGGGAAATGAAAAAAAAAAAAAATTGTTGTGTCTTGGGGAAACATTTTTCATCATTGGTTGTTTTCTTCACGTCATTGCAGTGCAGCGCCACACATAATGCATACACTACTTTTAATATGATTTTTATTACCCACACACTTCTCCGTTAACATTTTTGTTGACTTATTTTAAATGAATTTATTTTTGTGACGTTTATTTATTTATATTGTTAGTCGTCATTCATACACAGAGTTCATATACATATATTCATATTTTAATACAACATCAAAGCAAAGAGTCGCCCAGGCAACATTCACTTAGTTCATCATTATGTTTATAATTTTGATGTCATATATATAAAATTATGAAAACAAAAAAGTTATAACGAATCATAAAAAATTATTTAAATTTTATTAGAAAAATTCAATGTTTACCTGCGTTGCCACATTTGGAATATTTCCCCAAATTTGGTAGAAAATTTTTGGTTTGGTAGAAATTAAGATTTTTTTCATTTTAGTTGATTTTTCTTTGACAATTAAATGAACCGATGTAAATTAATGTTCCTTCTGATTTGAAAAGTTACTTTATTTTATTAAGCTTGTTTTTGAATGCTTTTGTGTGAACTGTGTTTTATTTTAAGAAAAAACAGATTTACTGTTCAACCTAAATTAGAGCGTTAGGCGTTGACCTTGCCGGCGCTACGCTTTTGAGTTGAGCGCTGAACCTAAATAAGAGCGTAGCGTTAAATGTCATGTAGAGTTTATTTGTTTACTGTTTGTGACAGAAAAAAAATCAACACAATAAAATAAAAAATTAGCTGCCAACGCTCTGTCAAAATTAGAAAATCGAATACGTTGGCGTTAGAGCGTTGGTTATTTCGGTTGGCTTCATATAAAATGTATGTGCATGAGAGAATTTTGACAGCTAAACGACGCTGGCGCTCTAATTTAGGTTGAACAGTTATAGTACAAAGCTGACGCTTACTTGGGAAACAGAGACCTCTAATATACCATAAATATTGGAAGGCGACCGAATTCTGATCACTTCTGATATATTTTGGATATTTGTGGTTTTGCAAAAAGTTTCTAGAAACAAATTGTAGAACAATTTTTTACTTCTGCACGTGTACATGCTTTTGAACTACTTTGAGTCCCAATTCGAAAAGATATATTCCACATTATTTGCGGCATCTTACAGGTGATGTAGAAAAATTTTGGATGAATTCGATACGATCGGATTTGAAAATTACATTGGAATCCTATCAAAAATGGCTAAAAAAGGGAGGTTCCATTGCAACAAATTTATCAAAGAACAATTTTTTCAATTGTAATAATGTTACATTGAGCATTGCAAATTGGTGCTTGCACTAAATTGTATGACACAATGAAATCTTACACAAATAATTATTTACTTTATAATTATGACATTATTGTTAAATCCATAAGTAAAACTGCAATTGCTAAAAAATACGGCACTTCATAATTCAGTCGTATAACCACTCTTTCGTCTCTAATTTTTATTCTATTTAACAACAACTAGCTTAACTACATTGTTGAAAAGGCTTTTTTGATTATATATCAGTTTGTATTAAAAATATGTTGACACAAAACTGTTTTATAAATAAATAAAAAGTCATTGCTACAGTAAGCTTGTGTTATTTTAATATTCTAATTCCAATTATCGGGCAGCTACCACACACATTTACAGCAAAAAAAAAAAAATAATCAAACATTACAAAAACACCCAAATCTGGGAACTCTGATAAAATGACAATTCAAATATGACACTGTTAGAAAAAATATGCTACGCAAGCTACGCATCTAACAACTCGGAATGACCAGGTTCAACTCCAGCGCAGGAAAAGTTCTTCAAAAATTTTTTTTTTAATTTGAGTTCGCATAATAAAACACCAAACGTTGCATCTATCATCGGTCATTTCTTATAGTTCAGGAGTAAATTCGAACTTAGTCACGACTACCACATTACTTATTCCCCAGATTTACTGAATTCAGGCATTCCTTAGGTTATTACCATGACCAAACCTTTAGGCAAACCAAACTTTGGCATGCCGCAGTAGGGCCTAATCAGGCAGTTGATAGGCAAAACTAATTTTGAAATGCCTTACAATTGCCTAATTAGGCTGCTAGTACACATTCCTAATTTTGGCTAGCCTAATTATTTCCCAGTTAGGGCCAAAAGTATATTAAGGCATGCCTAAGAAAAATTCTAGTCGGGTATAAACAGGGTATTAAAAAACAAATGATGTTATTATTGCTCGGAAAAGTATTCACGGATCTCGGAATTTTGCGACTGACCTGGCCCGGAAACTCGTCGGACCTGAATTCTATCAACATGTGGCATATAATGAAGGGCAAAGTTACTGACCAGAAACCCAAGATAAAAAATCCATTTTAACTTTAGATAAGCTTTGGTATAATGTAATACAGGACGATAACCTTAAAGGTTTAGTTGATTCCACGTTCCAGTGCATATGTATGTACACTAGGCTTTTCCGTTTGTAATGCACAAAAGTGGGCGTGGAAATTATTGACAATTACATGGCAAAATTAAAAGAGTTGAACCATGAGGCGTCCGACTTACCCTATAGAAGGCAAGAAATTGAAAAACATCATTTACAAAACACCAACTAATTCCTAATGGAATACTTCATACGATTACTTCATATGGTTCATGTAATTGCAAGTATTTGACTATCACAGGGCTAACACCATTAGTCTGTCTTGACTTCAAAATGGCTGCTTGTTGCAATTTTAAATATTCCCTTAAAAAAAACTTTGCGTTTGCAAATTCAAAACGGATTTTAATTTTGATCTAATTGGATAAGCTTTTCAGAATTTTTTTCATAGATTTACTAAGTTATTTCATCCTTTTGACACAATTTATGACATTTTCTTGTATGTCCCTAAGGACCAAGTCTATTTGGTCTTATCGTGTGTTTTTTCTTTGCTGCTCCTCTTGTACGACTGTTAAAGAAACCCCTCATTTTTTATGTTACTTCCATTTATTTATTTTTCTTTTTTCGTTTTCATCATTTTGTTCTCTAAAGAATTTCTCACTCATCAAGTTGACAAAGAAAAAGTTTTTCATTATTACATTTTGCTGTCATTTTTCTAGGAAAAGCATGAAATTACCATGAAGTGTAGAATCTAAAACGCATAGAGTTTCTTATGCTCACATAAAGATGTCGCTGATGGTGATGGTGATGTTAATGGTGGTACGGCAAGTAACGTTGTTGTTGGTTGCATGGGCAAAGGGGTAATTCAGCCTTAATAGTAGAAAAATTGCGTTTATACCCAAGTTGCCCTCCCACTCTGACAACTTTTGACTCCTGGCAACGCAAATGAACGAATGGTCAAATCATTCACTGTCAGCTTGCGTGCTAAGGAATGTGATGAGCATGTCCTTTTATTTTTTTTCCTCTGCTTTTGTCTTTGTCCTTCTTCTAACTAACAACGTCACCGACACTGACTCCTCTTGCTCTTCGGGACGGTGTTGCTGTCAACGTGGCTTAAGATAAGCGTAAAGTCAAAACGCAAGGGTTGTGCGCTACGTACGCATTGGCATTGGCTGGGGGTGTTGGTGTCGGCTGGGCCATTGCGTCCAGTTCATGCCAGCAATGCTGATGACAACGGGTGAAAGTGTTGTTCTTCATCTGTGATAACACTGATTCTTACCAGTGCCGACTGCCAACAACTGCCGAGTGATATTTGATAAACTAAAGAGTGTTGAAATAAAAGACATGACAAATTTTCAAAATAGAAATTCTTTGCAAAGATTTTTCACTTTTCACTTCAGAGTCATATTGGGTGAGTTTATTTTTGTTATTCAAGCTCATGACATCCTTTTCTGTTTTAAAGTTATAAAGAATTTAAATTAAAATCATAGCAAGATTAGATGACTTGCGAGAGTTGTCAATACTTTTGTCAGCAATGAGAGATTAATGTACGTCAGCAATTGCTATTACTTGCGTAAAACTGAAAGGGGTGTTATTGCATCAGCAAATGACATTCAATTTGTGGCAATATTTTTTAAGTATCAACAATCAAATTTATCAAATTGTTGTAGTGAGACGTATTTAAGTAGACTAGGCTCAACTGAGATCAACAAGATTTTCATAAAGATTTTTCCAAGAGAAAAAGCTTTGCTCGCTAAATGAAAGTTCAAGTTATTTCTGAGGTTTGCTTAGCATCGCAGCCAATTATGAGAAAACTTCTCGCTGCTTTTACCCCATTTACAAGCACCTTCATCTTCTTCGGCGTTATTATTCAGTCATGAGGAATCAGTGACGAATTCCTCAAATATTGCGATGCAGTTCAATTACTGGTGTCACTAATATCCAACAGCGTTTTGTTTAATGCAAAGAATTCATACCAGCAGTTTAATGTTTCGCTCTCTTGATCCAATTAGCAATTTCTATAGGATTGGTTCTTCAGAAGAAGGTGCAACTCTTCACAAAATAGTCACTTTATTTGGAGTGAGAGATGAAGATATAATACAAAATGTAACTGCTAGGGTGTTCCGAGCATTCATGAAGATTAAGGAAAAATATAACTACTGGCCTGACTAAATAGAGAAAGAGATTAAATTATAAAGGAAACATTCCATGAATTGCCTTTTGTGTGGGCTGAACGATGGCACAGAACTTATATAAGAAGAGACTCCAACTGTAGACCCACTGGCGTATTTTTCTCGTAAGCACTTCGTAGGGTCTTCAGGATACTTAACTTACCTGTTCCCTTGGCAAAGAACACATCAAATGACTTAGCTTCAAATAAATGGATTGTAGCAGACTTCACCAACTCTTTGTCAATTCAGTGATAACACCGTACAGAAATAATTCACCTCCCATGACCCCTGCACAACTTAAAGAGTTCAATTTAAGTTTTAGCAAATATCGTGTGCATAAAGAACATTACATTGGCGTTGTAAAAGAGAAATTCCATAGGCCTAAGGAATTGTTTCAGCGAATTTTTAATGACAAAAATCACAAGTCTTGTTACTTGTAGATTCTTGTATCATGCATCTTACACAACATATAATCCAATAGAGGGCTGTAGAAAAGTCGTGTGTATAAGATTACAGGACTCAAATTTCATGTAAATCGGCTTAACGGTTCGTGAGATACAAAGAAAAGAAACAAATGACAGGTTGAAAATGTTTTTGACAATAAGTCGAAAAATAAAATTATTTTTGATCCAAAACTTTGCAAATAATTGCACACCCGAACAGGTCACAACTATTTTACTTATGAGCGTTTCAATGGTTGTGCAAATTCGCTCACAATGCATTTGTTATTGTAGTGATGCAAAACTTTGTTCTTTTGCAATGAGTGTTTGCATCAACACGTGAAAACCCCTAGTATTTTACTCATACTGTAGCTAAATCGATATGGAGTCGAGGTACGTCTTTAGTTTTTGCGTACTTATTCTTGTTAAAGAAAGTTCGCGATTATCCCTTCGATAGCTGCATACATATATGTAAGTATATATGAACAAGTCCAAAATGTTTGTATGCTAGGACTACTTAAGCTTTTTGGCATGCAAATCCCATTCATTCAAAATCTTAACAGTTCGCTGCAAATTCTCGAATGCATAAATGACGTTTAAGTAAAGCAGTTTACAGAGAAACAACAGATTTGGAAAACTGTTATATATTTCGAAAGAACAATGGATAAATAGGCATATTGGCAATAAAGAGTAATTACAGTAATATAGCCCTTGAAGCGGCATTAGATAAAGAGTATAAAAGAGCGCAAGCTGTAGGTATGCAGTTTTCGACTCAAAACACAAATATATTCTTCTCAGCGATGTCGGCATGTATAACACATACGAAGTAGCTAGCGGTAGAAATAACGGAGTTTTAATGTACTGCAATTTAGTTTTTTCTTTTGGCCTCATCAGAAGTTGCCGCAACATGCGAGACAACGACGACAACGACATTTCAACAGAAACGAGTCAACGTTCGAGTACGTCGGGTCATTGCGCTGTGTGTCTGTGTGGTGATTATGAGAAAGCAAAAAGGATACATCTCAACAACAGCAACAACAGCGGTAGTCTAACTGTTATATACATAGAGCCGACACATACGCATGCATGTCAACTTTTTTCCTCTACTTTCGTGTTGCATACATACAGGCGAACAAAGTGCCCGAGTATAGGACTAAGAGTAGTATATTTGGCCATTGTCGTCGGCTAAATACGAAACGGTTTCATATCGGCATATTAACAATTTTACAATGTTAATTGAAATAAAATAAAAAGCAAGTGTTTTTATTACTGAAAACACTGTTCGAAATCAATAAACAAAAAAGTGCCAAAAAGTTCTTACAAAATTTTTGTTTCACAGACAATTCCAGTATATATTTCGTCGCCACTTTAATGCTCGTTTTGCGGTTGTTTCGTTAGTGCTCATTGTTTTCGTTTCGCTTCGCAGTATTCACTCGTTTGTCTTAGATCGGATTTTCGTATATAATTTAAGCTCATTATATTGCATTTTTCATCCGTCGAAGAAGTCGTTTTGCCGGTTCGCGTGTTGAAATAGAAATTTCGTTGCATAGCTTTAGGCGCATAGTATTAAGCGTTACAAAAGCGCACGCCATTCTTTGGCGCGTACTACTGCTATAGTAAGTTGAAGTACCGGTTGTACAAATGAGTATTTTTCCTCTCACTTTCCCATCCTCGCTCTAACAGTCCGCCATGTTATGCTTACACGACCATACTCACTGGAAAAGTTTTGATTTTTTTTTTCTTGATTTAATCTCTCTTTTATGTGTGTTTGTCTGTGTTATACTCACACATTATGAGTACCGGAACAACAGCTACGGGAATCATTAAAATTTGATTTTGTCTCATGTGTTCTTTTACCGTATCTCATGTTCTGCCCCCCTCCATTGTCCCGTCTCCCTTACAAATTTTCTACTCCAAATTCAACTGTTTCGGGATGCTGCTGTTGGTGCAATTTTGTTGTTGCTCGTTTTCTGTTGCCAACTTTGGCGCTTGTGTTTTTTGTGTCTGTTTACATATGTATATACATACACATACTTATGTACATACATAAATCTATATATAAAGCTCATATGTATGTATGTATGGATATGTTTGCCTTTGCTTGTTTCATTATTGCGCTGTAAATTTTTATAGCGTTAAAGTTTCGCTCTTTCGTTGTCTTTTCCATCTTTTACGCTTTGTTTTGTCATTTCGTTTCCTCTCGTCTGTTTTCGTTGCTATTTCTTGTGTACGAGAAAACACGTGAAACCCCAAAATTACTGTAGTCCTCGTCATCGTCAACAGACGCAGTGTCTAAATAATGGCGGCGCGGAATGTTTGTTATTGTTGTGTCTAGTGGGGATCATCATTGCTGATTCGGGGAATTTGCTGTGAAGGGATCTATGCCGTTGTCGTTGTCACCATAAAAATGTCGGTGATTTAGGCGGGAATTAAAACAGTTGGTTATGACCAACTACAAGACAGCTGAGAATAATTAAGTTGCAAAAAATTTAAGCACAGCACAGTGTCTACGAAAGTTGACCGTATATATCTACTATTTAATTTGTGTATGTAGTGTACTTTGACATTTTCATTTTCATTGTTTGAAGACGCTTTTATTGCACATTTAGGGCTTTTATTTAATATAATGTCACTTCTAGATTGTAGTTTAAGTTGAGAGAATTAAGAGAAAATTAATAAAATTTTTAAGATTTACTAGTTAAATATACAAAGCACTAACCTACAGTATAGTCCATTTAATCATAACACTTAACGATTTCGAGTTGTTATTCTATCTTTATTCGTCTTGTTATCTAATGAATGGTGAATTTTTGTCTTTCAATACCATGACTTTTTTAAGGAAAGTCGTGCAAATATAAAGTTTTCCAGTTCTTTCATTTCATCTTCTTTGGCCTTTATTTTTCACCAGCTTATTTTGTGCTGTAGTTATCAGAAATTTATGTTGCCATGCTTACGGCTTTTCAATTTAAAACTATTTGGGACCTGATTAAAATAAGTTAAGTTAAGTAGAGAACTCGCCAATCGAACAAAACTCACGAAGGTTATAAAATTCGATATTGATTTATGTTGATTGTTAGGTGATCACCATTTCATCTTTCTTTCCGGAATGCTCGTAATTATGACGAACTTAGGATGAGTCTTTCAGAGATTTCCTGTATTCCATCATGTACTGCAATATAATCTAATTAACTTATTAGCCACCAGACTTCCACACATATGATTACATTGCTGGAAATTTAAATTGCAAGAAACTCGATGAATTGGTTGGTAGTTTAAGAAAACCATTCAATATCGTACAATCCTGAACTCATCCAGCATTCATTACCGCATCATAGGCTAAGATAGGAATTGTAATTATAATCATCGACGTCGTTGTGTAATTCCTCTTTGGCGTGACTACTAAGCTGTTAGGACAAATCGGCAGTTTAGCTAAGTTCAAGCCAAGTTCGATAAAAATGTCTAATAATGGGGGATGAAGTATCGTTATAAGACCATTTTGCGTGTCCCAATTTTAAATATTCTTATATTCCCAAGCACATTTGTAAATACACCTTGTTCAGAATGATAGTTGAGAGTTGGTTCTTCCCATACTAGAGTGCTGGTAGATATATAGGTTGAACAACAACAGCTGTATACATTCACTGAAATATAATCGTTTGTAAACCCTACATTTTCCCCGAATGTTTTTTTTTAAATTGATAGAAATTTTCATCTATTTTTTATTACTTTCCAGCGAGTTTCTCTTTTAAAAAAATTTCATAATATAGTATGATACCCAGCGGTAAATATGTTATACACAACATCGATGAATAGCTATACTCATTGTAGGCAGTAAAACTCACAACCCCAGCCACAATTGTAAATGCTTTTTACAAAGGGATGGCCGCTTTGTATGCAGCTTGCCTACATCTCTATATACATTGTGTAGCAAGGGAAAGGCAGCTTGCCTTAAAACATCGCTTACCAAGTGTCTGTATAGTTTACCATGTTGCCTACATCTTCACATGCAAAGTATGCAGCCAACAGGCAAGACCCCTTACATCTCCATATACAAATCAGACAGCAAACAGACAGACTGCCTACAACTCCATATACAATGCAGGCAGCCAACAAACAGACTGCCTACAACTCTATATACAAAGGAGGCAGCCAGCAAGCGGACTGCTTACAGCTCCATATACAAAGCAGGCAGCCAGCAAATAAATAAACAAAATATCTCAGTAACAATTTCATTTGTGAAACATACAACACAAAGGGTATAGCTCATCATATATGAAAATTCAGAGTACTTCATCGATTTGCCGCTGGGTAAGTTAAGTGTTTGTCCTCATTTGAAAATATTTTGGAAAGGGTGAAACTGAGAACTTTATGTCTTCGTGTGGAGAGACACGTTCTATTTCATTTGCATTTTTACCTAAGTAGACTGTTTTTTTTTTTTTTTTGCCCACTGTTGTATTTGAGGAAATTCTCCAAGTTGCTGATACTAAATAGAAATTTCTGCTAAACAGTATCATTTTCAGCTTACATCAAAATCAGGATGTGATTTCTGATCAAAATCCGTAATCCGTATGAGACTTTTGTACTTTTGGTCTGATGTGATCCCGATGATCGAATTTATCGCTCTTTTGCTCAAAGTGTTGGTGATCAATTGGATTTTTTAATCGCTTCAACATTGTTGATCTATTTGAAAAAAAAAAAAAGATTTGATCACCCTAATATCAAAATTATATACCTTACATTTTTTTTTTGTTGAATTAAACCATCTTGTTTATATACTAGTTCAACCTATAGATAAACAATCAGGCACATTTACATTACTGTCTTACCTTCTTCATTCAATAATCTCCAAAAATAATTAAAGTAAAATTGTCACTTTATTTTGTAATCCGAAAGTTTCCACAAAATCTTAGGATACAACCGAGTGAATGAATAAAGAAAAGTGAATCTCCGCCATTAAAAGTGTTTAACGATTTAACCATATAACATTTGTAAATTAACTTCATCACATTAGGAAAAGGGAGCTTTATTAAAAAATTCTTTAGCATCATTATCGGTAAATGGTTTCCAGAAGCAGCAGTTAAACCTACCTATCAAACACGAAGCATAACAGAGAAGATACAGCTGCTGTGGCAATGCGTCTGACATTCAAACTCATTGGATTCATTTCCCCACATAGGATAATAATATTAAAATAAATAAAATATAAAAGTGAAAAAAAAGCACAAATAAAATTAAAGAAAATCGCACAAACGGGAGAATACAGAAAAAAAAAACAGAGTAAGAAAAATGTCGGGAAAATAAGGAAAAGGAAAAGCTCACTAGACGACACCATTAAACATAAAACTTTATATGCGGGGATTCGGGAAAAAATCCAACAAAATAAAACGACAAACGACTGACACAGCGATGCGAGGTAAGGTCGACACAATAACAAGAACAAAGAAAAACAACAAAATGGTAGATAGCAACGCATCCGAGACACAACTTGAGAGGATATTAACAACAACAACAACAACATCAGCAGAAACAGCAGCAGCAGCAATTGTACTGCAAGGACATCAGCATAGGATAACAAGCAACTAACAACCAACAAACTGGTGAATATAAAATCAACAACAATAATAAAGCGACAACAACAAAATTGAAGACAAAAAACCAGGTAAATTGCAAAATCAAATCAAATGCAAGAGACTGAAGTTGAAAAAACAAAAAATACCGACTAGTGCAAGTAGGCAACTGTATTTGTAGGGGACGTGCGGGTTATACAAGTCAAATGTTTAACGATTGTATGTCGAAAAGGGAAATTGCAATAACATGTGGTACGAGTTAATGTCATTTAATACACCAATTTACATTGTATGTACTTTTGCATAAGCAACGTTCTGCCAAGCTGAAAGAAATTCTGCTCTTCCGCATTACTGTCGATAACAGTTGGTTGATATGTTGTATAACAGTTTACTTAATGGTGAATGTTAACATAATGGCTAATTTAGAAATTATATTCCGTGGCTAATAAAGTATAACAGTTTTTCTCGTATTTGCTATAAATGATGCATGATGCATTCGAATGTTTTCTTCTTGAATGTCTGAAGAAATTATTTCTTAAAAGATATGGTATCCATAAGTCAGTTTTCAAAATGACGAGATTCATAGCATTTTGAACTGGTTTCAACATTTCTTAATATGTTTTAAAGAGAATTATAGTAAATTTTTCAAATATTTACAAGAAGAAGAACTTTGTCGTTTCCAATATCGTAGAAATTGAGCACATAGTACTGAAGAAATACGATGCAAATATAGAGAAAAAGTCAAACTATGCCTTTTGCCCTCTGATTTCGCCAAAAATTACAATGTCAAAAATAATCTCGCATGGTGTCGGCAATACTTTTGCAAGTTAGATATCCAGCTTTAATCGCAAGAGATCTCTCCGTGTGGTGCTGCATCCAAAGAATATCTCATCAATGCTAGCGTATCTCAGGGTTCACTCCTGTCGGCTACTCTTTTTTTTCCATTGCTTTGCAGATGACAGTAATAAGTATCTGTCATTCACCTTCATTTCAAAAGCAGCCTAGATTTACATGGAGGTTTTCAAGAAATGGTGTCATATGAATGACACATTCTTAAGTGGCCTAAAACAATCCTAGATTCGAGTCGTATTCATTGGACTAACTTTAACGCTAGTACGACACAATGCTTCTGTCCCAGAAACGATTGGATAGTTTCCCTCTCAACTCAATTTGGATAATGTAGATATCACTGAGGATGTCAGTGAGCCTATCGATTCAATCAAACCTGAAAAGGTTTAACCATATATTCTGTACCTCGAAAGAAGGGGCCAAACGTTTGGGCTATTTAAAAATATGTAAGAAATAGTTAACTCAGGTTAACCTTCGTACTATCTTTAGTCCTTCATTAGGCCTTAACTGGAATACAATTCTCATATTTGGGATGGAGACTTAAATAAACCCTTGGAACTTTTAGATAGTCCTCAAAAACTTGCGATAAAACTTATATGCGGTGCTATTATTGTTTCATCTGTTGACTCTCTAAAACATCGACGCAATGTTGGTTGCTTTGCTTTGTTCTATAAAATTTATATGGGTTGTGAACAAGGGAGATATGGCCTTGTCCCTGCGCTTCGTGTATTCTCTCGAAGCGTCATGGCGACTCTTAAGGCCCATTCCTTTTGCTTTGCGTCGTTGTCTTTAGAGACATTTCATTCTTCATTCGCACGGTTAAATTATCGAACAATCCACTTACGAACGTTTTTCTAGACATTTTTCACATCGGTAAATTCAAGATTCAAGAAGAATGTCCAACAACACTACTCACCCAAACACCCATCCCACTTAACTATCATTCTTTCTTTTAAACCAGCACAGTGCTTTCCGTCTATAGGGGGACATATAGATTAAGATAAATTACTATGTATATCTTTAAGTATAATTTATAATATATTTATATTCGAGCCTCCAGATCGCCACTTATCCTCTTATAAATGTTACTCATACGGAATAGTTACTCAGGGCCCGGCGAGATATTTGATTTATTATATAAATGTAGTTCTTAGTTTGTTTAATGAATGAAAGATTTTTCGTTGAACACGTTTGGTTTCGAGGTGTGATATAAAGAAAAAAAATTTTCGTTATTCATACAACATAATATCTGGGGAGCTAAGCTCACCCAAGGCAAGTCTTTAGTTACGCCAGTGGTTCTTAGGGAAAAACAAATTAGAGGGAGAGAGTGCTATTGTAAGTACTGAAACTTTATTTTGCGGCTGAAATATTTCATTACTATGCACCCTAAGAAAATAATTTTTGTTTACAATTTAATTGCAACGAGCAATGAGATAGCTCGAAAACCCATATTTGGCATTACCAGAGGTGTCTCTTACTGCGATGAAGAGGTGCCCCAAATAATGTAAGCATTTTATCGTACCAATCAATGGAGGGAAGTGAATAGCCCTCATATTCTTCCAACTGAGGGGATTAATCCCATTGAAAAACTGTTTGGGTCGAAATTCGTTCAAAAGTCTTAGTCGGAATAGATTGAAAAGTAATGTGACATGACACTACCGTGAAGCTAGTGGAACATTCTAAAGTTAATCTGTATACCTTTGAATATTATAAATATATGTTATTTAACCCGTTTTATGTCTTCATTCTGTATTCAAATCTAACTGACGACATAATTGAAAACACATCAACTAAGCAGCAAATATATTGCTTGCAACTAAAATTTACTGTAAATATTTTCTAATAGCTCACCATGAAAAGTCATTTGGTTAATTTTATTTATTTTTTTTTTTTTTTCAATAGATTTAACCGAAAATCTAAAATGGTAAAACGTAATTTGTATTCACGTGGGTCTTGTCGCGCACTCAATAAGTCTGTGGCATTTTAATTTATACGAAATAAAAATTTTCAACGTCTACTTCTTTTTCTTTTTAATATTATTAATTTATGCTGATATCGTTCATAATTAAAATATGAAAAAGAAAAAAAATGAAATAAAAAAAAAATTATTTTTAAATTAAAAAAAAAAATTACTCGTAGTCATTCATTCACTTTGTTTTTTTTTTTTCTTAACGAGGATTTCTTCCATCACCAATTTCCAACTCCTATGATAATTGAAACGGCAATACTTTTTAAAAAATTCAATGAGCATAGACATTTTGGTATGTTACTGTGCGTCGGAATGCCATATTACAACAATTATTTGGTGGGCTTTTTGCTTTTGAAAGGAAGTCAAAGGGGCTTGGTCTGTGTTACATTACAACTTTAATGTTCGTTAGTTAAAGTAGAAATTTTACTTGTGAGAAAATAAATTGAATTATATTTTTTAAAGTACAAACCTTTATCGCAATTATTATTTCTTAAATGTATAATAATTCTTTAATCTTTCCAAAAATAAAAATTAGTCTCAAATAATTGATAAGTTTAGGATTACTGCTTTACGCTGAAGAAATATCAAAGTAATTGCTACAAGTTTTCGGCTATGCTTGCAAATTTCAAATTCTTTGAAGTTGACCTATTTTGGGAAATTAAGGCATACTATTTAGTGAACTATATATGCACTGAGAGAAGAGAATGTTACCTTTAAATAAAAGTATTTAGTTGATAGTGATTTGATAGCAGATTTGAATCTCATTGATTGATCGACTCTATGTTAATTTTTTGTTATCCTCCGACAGATTTTAGTTTGAAAACTGCCACAAATTTAATCTTTCAACAATCTATTGCCGTCTTATCTGAATATAACAGGCATTAGTGTTGTTCCATGGATATTTTACAGTAAGGTTTTGCTCGATCAATTGTTTAATGCAGCGGTGGGCACAAAAATCTAACAAAAGAGCAAAACAACAACATCAAGCAACAACAAACGAAATTTTAAAGTTTTTTTTACTTGCATTTCCAAAATTGCCATTAGCACAAAAAAAACAAATTACACTACAAACAAAAAGAATTGCTACATTCGTCAAGACACAATGCGGCGCCGTCATTTGTGCCTTTGTGTTTTGTTTTTGTTTTCATTTGAACTCAAGTCAACGCTGTGCCTCGATAGCGTTGAAATTCTGCAAATTTTGTGCCTCGATAGCGTTGAAATTCTGCGAATTTTTTTTCGCTTGCTTGTGCGTCTAATAACAGTTAGAGCAATGTGAGCAAATAGAGCCACTATGTGCCCTTCACTGGTTCAATGAATGGTACTACGAATACCTTGGTAACTTCGTATATTCAATTTCTTTTGCCACTTCTCACAAGGTAAAATTAGGCTGATCTATATCGAAATCAATATCGTTACGAAAATGTATCTTAACTTTTTTGAATTTTGGTGAAACTTTGCTAGTTGTTTTTGAAGTGCAGCGTGTAGTCTTGAGCAGTACGTATTATGCCTTTGCCTCTCTTATTTCCCAATCTTATATTTTTTCATAACTATTTTTTAGTGAGCCTTCGTATCGTGTGTCAACGCCAAAAATGCTCAGTAAGGTTTGCCATTTGACCATGAATTGACTAACAAACGAACAGCGCTTGAAAATCATTAAATTATGCTATCAAAAATTTGAAGATTTAATTTTTTATCGAAAAACTTTCTTCAGCGACGAAGCTCATTTTTGTCTCATTGGGTACGTTAACAAACAGAATTGCCGAATTTGGTCTGAATAGTAGCCAGAGGCAGTTCAAGAGCTGCCAATGCATCCTGAAAAATCCACTGTTTGGTGCGGATTTTGGGCCGTACTTTTTCAAAAATAATGAAAATCGCAACGTTATAGTCAATAGAGCAAGATACGGTGCGTTGATAACCGACATTTTTTTTTTGCCCAAAATGAAAGAATTGGACTTGGTTGACATGTAGTTTCAACAAGACTATGCCATATGCCACACGGCACGCGATACCAAGGTCCTATTGAGAGGCGAGTTTGGGGAGCAATTAATCCTACGTTTTGCAACAGTTCATTGGCCGCCAAGATCAAGCGATTTGACCCTACTAGACTATTTTTTGTGGACCTACGTGAAGTTTTTCGTGTACAGAACCAAGCCAGCCACAATTGCAGCCTTGCAAGACAACATTTCTGCAGCCACTGGTGAGATACCGGCTACCGACCACCTCAGTCGTAACCATGAGCAACATTTACATGAAATAATCTTTAAAAAGTAAATGGCAGAAATTTATATATCGCTTCAAATAAATATTTAATTCAGTGTTCCAAATTTTTTTTTTTTTAAATTTTAAAAACCAGACGTTTAAAGAATCGCCCTTTACTAGTTACTTCTGCTACGTGGCCTTATCGGTAAAATTTGCTAGCTGACGTTTAAGAGTCTGCTAGCATACTTTATTTGGCTTTTTGCATTGACGAGTTAAGAATCATTGCAAAAAAGATGAGCAGAGTGCGCCAAAAACTTTGCTAACTTATAATAATTATTGCTTAGTTTCTTAAGGATCA
The DNA here is from genome assembly GCA_949775025.1 of Tricholauxania praeusta. Classification (NCBI taxonomy): domain Eukaryota; kingdom Metazoa; phylum Arthropoda; class Insecta; order Diptera; family Lauxaniidae; genus Tricholauxania; species Tricholauxania praeusta. The sequence continues at coordinate 33,068,339 of OX459031.1, read as the reverse complement.
TAAATAGTTGAGTCCTTATCACTTCTGTCCTTTCTTAAATCCATCATAATTAAAATTTGCTGTTTGATTTAAAATATCGTTTGACAAACATGGTAGTGATTGTTACAGAGTGAAATGATGAACTCACTGTCATTCTATGATAAATAATTCAAACCATATAGTTTCAAACAAAAAGTTAATAAAAAACTAATTCCTTTTAACATCACAAAAGACTGCAATGTTAAATATGTTCAAAGCTTAAAGCCAAAACCAAAATCTCTTTATAATCCTTTAAAAAGGACATTATATTAAACAACACATAATTTGTAATTGGATGAATGAATACATGCTCTGCAGCAAACACTCGACTTCATCATAATTCATTTGTATGTAATTAAAAATTATTAATTATAATTTTCAATTAAAAACTGAATTTTAAAGTGCAAAGCAAAATATTTTGTCATAAAAAATATTTTTTTTTTTGTATTTATTTGTGGTTGTAGTTGAATGCTTTTACATTTTATGAAATCGATTTTGTTTGAAGCTATTTTTCTGAAAAATATGCAATTGAAAAAATTTGATTATGCAGTTCGTTGCAGGATAAATAACTGAAATACTAAATGGCAAATATGATAACACTAGGTCAACTACTGCTACTGATAGCTATCCATATGCATATTCATCATTTAGCATATACGTTTTGCCCATGAATTCGTTTAGGTAGATTTAGTTTTGCAAATTTTTAAGTTTTTTATAAATGTTTGAAATACTTATAAGATTTAATATTCTGGCTTTAATTTATGATGCTCAACACGAAATGCATGGAATACTTTTTTATTAGATGATCACACTTGATGGTCAAATATCTGAAAATTCCTAGGGTACTTTTAGTTCGTTAGAGATGTTCTTATATGTATATCACCAATATTTTTAAGAAAAATATACTGTATTGTTAGTCGAGCAAATTAAGGCATTCTGACAGTCTAATTGCTGAAAAACTATATTTTCAATAACATTATTAATATATTTAGTAAGCATAAGACATCCGTCTGATTGCAATGAATGCAGACATTATTGGTACCTATACATATTAATAAAAAGGAAAATATTGGCTATCGTTCGCTCTTACATTGATTGTGATTCACCCTAGATCTCATATCTAATATTAATTTATTTATTCAATACAAACATGTGTGAGCGTCATTGTGTTTGTGTTTGTTTTCATCATTTCGCCATTGACTTCCGATTTAATAAAAAGTTTTTCATCCTTGTCAACCACCTTCATTGGAATGTAAATCTATACGGCACTCCAGAAATATGTTCACTAAAATCGGATATGAATAATTTCAGTTATTTCTCTGTAAAAAATAAAATAAAGGTGGACAATTTTCTAAACTAGGTCGAAAATTTTAAAGCCTTGAAAGCTTTCCAGATTTGCCACTCTCATGGCGAAATACCCATTGGCCCTCTCTTTATGTCCATATGTTGCGGAGGAATTTTTCAAAATTCAAGTCCTGTGTTGACAATTTACATGTTAAAAATATACGAAATCCGACTTCTTCATCCAGTTCTTTTTATTCTTAGGGGTAATTCCCCACTTCTCAAATTAAATCTGTATCTTTAATTTGGCTCTTACTCATAATCGGTGGTAAGTGAAAGTTTTCATTAGCGCATTGCTGACCGGTCATGAGTGAACTCGTATTTTCATGCCCAAACGTTATTGACTGGTCACGAGTGTTTGCACTCACATTATCACTTCAATTTCTGAAACTCAGAGTTTTAAGAAATATTTCAAAAACTTTCTTAATTCTGTTTAGTCGTGCCCACTCTATAAAAAAAAAAATACTTTTCTTGATATTTAGTTTAAAATTGTGATAAAAATTTAAGTAGTAATTTCCAAAATTTCAACCAAGATGGAACGTTACGGTAAAGAAGTTTTCACTGAATTACTCGCGGATGCTTCATCTGATTGCCCGGTGACGTAAAACAGTTTCCGTGTTAAAACTTAATACGCGACTAAAGTAATTGTTTGCAAAATAAATTATGAAATACAATTTTCACCGTACAATTTGGCCGTAATTTTACAATATTTTACGAAGTGCCACCTTGTGTTGTTATTGTTTTACATATAGCAATTTCCGAATGAAGATTTTAGTATTAAACAAGTAAAGGTGTTATCTTCGGCCAGGCCGAAATTCACATGCCCTACACTGCGCTGAAAGTACCTTTTAAATAAATGTTAAAAAGGCGTTGAAGAGGTTGAATAAGTCGAAAAAAATGTGAAATGTTAGAAAGGTTGACAGAGGTTGAAAAATGTTGAAAATGTCGAAAATATATGCAAAATGTTGAAAAAACTTGAAACAATTCAAAATGGATGAAAAAGTCGAAAAAATAAAGAAACTAATGAAATGAAAAATTTTAAATATACCACGCCCACTTGTCCAATTCCGCCCACTTTTGTTTTAATAAACTATAGTCGTGATCGACATCCTCATATTAAATTTCAGCACAATAGCTTGTATAGTTAGAGTTATTTGCCACTGTTAAATTTAAAATTTAGGGCGGTGACACACCCACTGGTCCAGCCCGGTTTTGATCCAGAAATAGCTTTCCATAAGCAAACCTCTTACACCAAATTTTAGTATGTTTGCTCACATATTTCGATAAATATGCCACTTACCGTATTTTACTTGTATGGGAGGTGCCACGCCCACTGGTTCTATTTCAGCCAATTTTGATTCAGACATACTCTTTAGCAACTGAACCACTTACATTAAATTTCATAGCAATTGCTGCAATAGTTCACTTAAAACAGCGCTTACAAATTTATGTTAATATGGGACGTGCCACGCCCACTAAAGCAATCCTGTCAAAATTAATTTATTTTTAAAGTTTATAGTAACTGACATGTATACACCAAATTTTATGAAGATTACTCTCATAGCACACTATCTATAACAATAAACGTTTTTTGGTTATATGGGAGGTGCCACGCCCACAGGTACTATTAGACCAAATTTATGTAATAAGAAACCCTATAGGAAGAATATCTACCTCATTAAATTTCATAACGATTATGTTGTTAGTTTATAAATACTGTGGGCGGTGCCACGCCCTTGAGTGAGTTTTTTCAGTAAAGTAGCTGAGCTTGTATTGATAACTGCTTTCTTCAGCATCATCATCTTCAAAATTTTTATGGAAATCGTTTGTGTTAATTCTGAGATATACGGAATCAAAATTTTTAACAGTTGAAAAGTGCCACGCCCATTTTTTCGATTCCGCCCACTTTTATCTCAATTCAAGATATATTTGATATGTATTCGTTTACCAAATTTCATCGCAATATCTTGAACGGCTTACAAGATATGTTAGTATAAATGATAAAATTTAGGGCTGTGCCACGCCCCTATACGACACTTTGGAAACTTGAAACCCAGCCTAATCCTAGTTTTGTTCACATGTGCATCAAATCACCAAGTTTCATTAAAATCGCTGCAACTTTTTTAAAAATTGGCCTGGATAAATTTACATAGAGTATGGGCGGTAGGCGTGTCCTTCAACCGATTTCGCCCATTTTCAATAGCAAGATGCCTGCAAGAAGATGTGATCTGTGTGTGAAAATTTCAATCAATTGGCTTTCTTGGTTTTCCCGTAAACCTGATTTTAGACAGACAGACAGACAGACAGACAGACAGACAGACTGACAGACTTTATTTTTCATTTACAAGGTCTTTGAAGAATTATATTTTTTTGTTTTTCAAAAAACAACACCACCACTTTTTTTGAATTTGTGTATTAAAAATTTTTGGGAAAGATACCAGATTATATCAGTTTTAAAAATTCCTTATCGCCAATGCTTAAACCTTGAATAAACATATTTCAATAGTGCCGTGAGATTGTCAATTTTTTTTTTCAAATTGAAAATATTTGTTACTTAACAACATATACCAACACAAATATGGCTTTCTGTAAATAAATTTTAAATTCATATAATTTATCAAATGTGTTAATTGTCATTAAAATGTTGGCAATTTCGGAATTAGATTTGTACAAATCCTTAAAGTATTAAATATTAAATTTAGCCTTTATTCTATGTAGGAAAACCATATATGTATGTACACTGCAAATGAAACATTTTCTCTTTGCAACCAAACTGTCTCCACATTAAATTATTTCTTCGGTAAAATAAAAATTTTTTTAGTAGCAAAAATTAATTATTAACATTAAAGTGTTTTTAATCACGCAGGCCTTGAAATCAATAATCATTTATTTATTTTGCGTAACAAATACGCAGTATATCACGCAATGGATAAACAGATTTCATCTGCATAGGTTGCAAGAAATCATTACATTCATCCATTGGCAAAGCTATCGTATGCCTTGTTACCTTTGATGAGTAGCGGCGGTATAGCGGTTTAATAATCCGTAACAGAACAACAATTTGAAATCAGTAAGGATTTATTTGCACGATATGCTGATGATGAAAAACAAAACAAAAATAAAAGTTGAAATAAATAAAAAACTGAAAAAAAAAATAAATAAATAAAATGGTTCAGGGAAAAAAAAAAAGGATTTAACAATATTTTTCCACTCATTAAGCATAAATACGATTTCACATAAATAAACTGTTTGCACCAATTGATAGCAACACGCGTCTGCACAAATCTCCCATATTTACGTACGGAACTCAGTTTGGAAATCGTAACTACATTGCGAAAAAAAATATTTTTCAAAGAAAAACTTATTTGGGTGTACTACGTAGATTGAATTTTGAAACACTGATAAAGGTTAGGGTTCATGCAAACAAATAACAACTCCTAAGCTAATGAACCGATTTTATCACATATATAGAGTTTCGTTCCTGTTCGATCACTTATAAAACAGGAATCGGCGACAAATGCTATAGTCATTGAGTTCCTAGCTAAATTTGTTTTATTGCGATTTTTTGTAATTTTCGTTAGTTTGACCACGTCATCGAGTTCCAAGCTGAAATAGTCATATTTAAAAGAGTTTTCTTGAGGGTGTTTCTTGGTTGTTCTCCCAATTTCTCGTCCAAATTTTTCCTATATCGTGAATTTTTTTCTGATTGTCTCGTTTTTTTCGTTTTATTATGAAGATTGTTCTTAGTATGCAATAAAATGTTGATGTCTTTTATATATTGAATCAGCCCATTCTCAATTTTTAAGCGGCGTATGTAGTAATTGAAATATGCCCAAAAGAATACTGATTTTTGAACATCAATTTCACAGAAAAGTGCATATGTCCACTTCCACCAAAAAAGGCCTTTTAGCTGGCCTCGTTTTTTTTTTTTTTTTGAGTACATCTTTCAGCCAGAGTTTTTCTTGAAGCTAAGGCTGTCTTGAATTAATATTCAAGGTTGTTCAATTAAAATTGAGATAGCTATTTTTTTTATTTGACTTAATATGTAACTTTTCGTGTTTTTTTTTTTTAATTTAAATGCAGTTTTAACTATGTCTACCTTTAAATTTAATTGTTCCTCCTTGAATATTTATTCAGAATAGTCTTAACTTTAAGAAAAGCCATGTTTGAAGAGTCTGCTTCAAAAAAAAAAAAATTAAAAAAAAAATCGAAGCCATGGTCGAGCTAAGATGACAAATTCGATTTTTTTTTTATTTTTTTTTTTGGAGCAGACTCTTCAAACATGGTTTTTCTTGAAGTTAAGGCTATTTTGAAATGATATTCAAGGAGAAACAATTAAAATTCAAAGGGAAACATAGTTAAAATAGCATTTAAGTGAAAAAAAACATGAAATGTTACATATAAAGTTAAATAAAAAAAAATAGCTATCTGAATTTTAATTGAACAACCTTGAATATTAATTCAAGACAGCCTTAGCTTCAAGAAAAACTATGGCTGAGGATGTACTCAAAAAAAAAAAAAAAAAAACGAGGCCAGCTAAAAGGCCTTTTTTGGTGGAAATGGACATATAAGCGAGATATTTACATAAAAGATTATATTATTGTAAGGGTTAAATTTCATCAAATTACAGAGCATCTTTAAGCAGTTCCACTTAATATAACTATTTTAGCCTGGACTCGGTAATATGTAACTCTCCCAAAAAGTTACTTACCATTTTTAGCGACTTAAGGACTGGATAAGAAGTCACCCAGCCGTTCAGTGGTTTCTGAATAGCTTAAGAAATTCTATTCAACATGTCAAGTTTAGCTCTAAGCTTATGCAGACGGCTTTTTGTTCTGATACTTTTCTACTTTTATAGACTTTTTCAATGTTCTCTCTATTTAAGGTTTTTCGACTTTTTTGAAACGTAGTCTAGACTATTTTCTGAAAGGTAGTCTTGAATTCTTTTGGGACTGTTTTAATTTTTTCTCAGTGTAACTAAATTTTTATGAGAATTTATGTAGAATGAATGACACTATCTGGAAAAAGTATCGATACTGAAAATTCACAAAAAATATTTTGGCGTATTTATTTTTATGTCAAAAAATGTTATATCGACATTGATAGCTGCTTAAAATTTGACTTGATAACTCTGTGTTTTAACTTAAATTATATGTTAAAAACTTAGATCCCGAAAAAACGTAGGTTTTTTCTATCACAACTTTTTATTTGATCTACTTTTGATATATCTATGAGATAGACTTAAATATTGGTTGGCTTGGAGAAGGCTACTTGACAACTTCTAAAGAGCAAAACACTTGAATTTTAATACCAAAACAGTTTTTTATGGCACAGTTATGAGACTTGGCATGGACACAATGTGACATTATTAACGACAGAGTCAAAAGTGAACGAGTTCAAACAAGTAGGAATGGCAGATCTCATAGAAGCAAAAATCTTGAATGTTTATATCAAAGAACTTTTTCAACAAAATGTAATTAAACATTATTAAAATAAGAAAATTAGCGTCATAAGGATTTCATGAATGAACAGAGGATAAGTTCAGAAAGTGAGAGTTAAGCACCAAGCTTAAATGCTTACGTTAGAAACATTTTTCAAGGAAGTGTAATGAAACTTAAGAAAACTTCTTAGTATTGCGAGGTTGCAAAGTGTAAAACTGATGAGATAAAAGGTATCTCATCGGAGCCAAATTTGGAACCTGGAATATTAAACCTTTTCCCTATATCGATATCGTATTTTTAAGTACAACCTAACACGTATCCACATTATCTGACTTTTTTCGTGGCATACCGATGCACATTTTATTCCACGTACATTTTTTTTTTTGTTTCATTAATAAATTACTTATTAAGTGCTGAATTAAACCTTAAATTATCACCCAGACTTTGTTGCTCAACGCGCGGCTGTTAACTATTCGAGTATGTGTGTGACATGCGTGTATCGCTAGAGTAGTCAAGATATGGAGGGTAGCAGAGTTAAAAGACACGGCAAGCATTAAGTTGCAACAGAAAAGGTTTGCACTTGCATAAGAAAAGCGTGATAATGCCACAAGAAACCGCAAGATTTATGCAGAGCAAAGTGGTGTAGGGTTTTGCAGTAGATTTTGAAGCTCAGCAGTTAAGTTTATTTTACTTTACCTCTCGAAAGCATTACAGCATAAAAATGTAAATTTTTATTTGTGCATAAATGAGTAAATTTATTTGAGCATTTTAAATTTATTTATTTTCGAATGCGACTTTAAAATTCCGTACTGCAATTAAAATCACGCAAAAATAAATTTCTTCTCTGATTTATTTTGACACATTTATCAGTAAAAAAAGAAAAAAAATCTTGAAAGAAAAAAAAAAAAAAGGAAAATCATCACAAGTGTCAAATTTTTCATATTAAATTCACTCGCATCAACTGTCACTCTCATATTGCGACTGCCGCTAATGCTGGTGCTGATAATGCGGCGTCAACCACTCAACCACCGCTGACGCTGTACAAGAGAATTAAATTAAATGGACGCCATATTTAAGCAATTAAAAATGTTTAACTTAAATTATGTGTGAAAAGAAACAATGAAAATTACGTAATAAACAAACAAAAATTAAAAGCAAAAAGCTAAAAACCAACCCACAGGAATATTTTTAATATCAAATATAATACACATAAATTGTTTTTAAACCAAAATTGCTTCACAAGACATTGGCGAGAATGAAAGAAAAAAAAAATGTTGATATCATGAAAAAAAGAAAGAACGCCTACCATCGCGAGCTAAATTATTTTATGAAAACTTTTTTAAGCAATCATATTCTTTTTATAAGGGAATTTCTGAAGTTATAAATATCACATTTTGAATATGAAGATAGTAACTTAGCCGAATATATTGTTACGAAATTTCAGTCTCTTTGACGATAATTTCGATCTCTTACACTTTTCTGAGTTCGATTGTGTAACAATTAAAAACACACAAACTTATTTAGTTATAAAATGGTTTATTTAAATCACAATAGTTAGTTTTTACACGGTACAATTGTTTATCTCATTAACATTCAAATTCTAATATTAATTTAACACTGTATAGAAAACTGTTTTACTTTACTACGAATCACACTGTATTCACTTTATTGCTTAAATTCAAGTGTTTTACTTCACTGTTTAAATACAACTGTCCTGCTTCACTGTTCTAACTCAACTGTGTCACTCAGCTCAGATGACAACCCTTTTATACTGCAGTCATCACTCTCTCGAATAATCCAGTACCTTCTAAGTGGCGTATATTCTACCATTATCTACAACCTACCAGTGCTTCCAAGTGGCGTGCATTCTACCACCATCCACAATCCACCAGCATAGCGCACTGACGTTGAGCTCACAATTATCCAGAATGTTGCTATTATTAGATGCGTCTGTTCGGTTTATTATTTTTAGTACAAAAACTGCACTTTGCCGCTAGATGGTGCTAATATCGTTTGGTTTCTTTTGTTGGTATTTATTTCAAGAGATTTCTAGCATAAACAAATTTCGCTACAATATGTATATAGTGATTCATTTTATTTTCCCCAGGCCAATATCTCGAGAACTAAGTAAGATAGTGATAAAAAAGTTTCAAGGTGGTCAAAAAAAGAGTGTCCTTGATTTTAACCTTGAACCAAATGTTCAAGTACCATTCGTGATGAACAGTGTTGTTTTAAGAACATATTACCATTAATAAATTTAAGTCCGTGAGAAAAAGTTATCTAACAAAACATATTTTTTTCCATATAATACAAGTCTGCAATAAAAAAAATATACATTGGTGTGTATTTAAAAAATCATAGTTGAAAATTGGTTTCAAGGTCAAAGGTAAGGTCAGTGTTAATGGAAACCCAATAACTTTTTCCTAAAACTGTTATAAATATCTTACTTAGTTCTCGAGGTAATGAATTCGCATTCGACTGTGGAAATTAAAATGGATCACCCGGTATATACAAGTCTGAAAAAGATTCATTCGAAAGTACAATCGCTCCTAAAAAAATCAGACTATTTTTACTAACGTTTAGATGCAGATCTTAAGGTCCTCTTTGTCTAACTATGCCTCAGCCATTGAAGCGCCTTGATGATCTTATATTATTAATAAAGCATTATATATATAGCATTTTCGTATAATAGAAGTAGACCATTTTTTTTTATTAAAATCCCGCATTTCGGCACAGGTTTTAGAACTACTTTTTTTAAGCTTTTGGATACTTTAAAAAAGTAAAAAAATATTTGTCTTTTTTTTAATTTAATTTGTATAAAGACAATATGAAATTTTGTTAAAAATATATGGAACAAAAATGAGAAATTACTTCAACATAGTATTTCGAACTATAGATCCTCTCGTACATTAAATATATCTTATTTTGCTGAACAAAATATATACTACTAAAAAATGTCTTTAAAAATGTGTATATAAAATTGATGTCTTAAGAAAATTTTAAGTCTGCTAAACTTTCCATTTTTAAAGTTGATGGTTACACTTACTAAGGGCTAATAGGATGAAAAGCAAAAAAAGAGGGATGTTGTTAAATAATAAATGACTTCATTGTGTTGAAGGGAATCAAAAACAAAATAAAACAAGACCAACGACAACAAGAACAACAACGTTAAAAACAAAACACTCAACAATGCGCTTAAATGACAGTTAAACGTCAAAAGATGAAGCACTAAAACCAACAACACTAAACTTCATTGTCTTTACTTAGTGACAGACAACGAACGTTACGTTCACTTACGTTGTAACGCAACTTACGCGTAACATTATACGTATTAATTAAAATTTTTCTGACATTCATCTTCTTCATTTTTTTTTTCGTTTTTGAAATTTTTGTTCTTTTATTTTATTGCTGTTATTGTTGTAAATATAGTAGTTGGTGTAAATTGTTCACTCCTTATTTACAGTCATTTGGCTTATAATTTGACAAGTCAGTTTGCGATAAAAGAAACTGAGAAGAAAGGAAGAAATAAAAATGGCGTCAAGTACTTCCGTTTTAAAATTCATATCAGCAGCTGGCTCAGCTTCTAAGTTAACGTTATCATTTGCGGTTGTAGTTTTCTCTAATGATTTTGTTTTTCTGTTTTTTTTTTTTTTTGTGCTTTACATTGACACTCTCATTATTTCTTTAAATTTGACAGTCGAAGTGTCACTTTGTGCGCCATTATTATCAATGCTAAGCAAATAGCGTAGTTAGGTAAGAAGAAACTAAGAAGAAAGCTAACTATTCCTATCAACGTCATTGTGTCGTTTCATATTCGAATTTACCTTTGTATCCTCTATTCACCTCCCACTGTCAACTTTATCTTGGTAAACCCATCACTATTAGGTGTCCAACACCAAGAGCAACTAAAATGGATCAGTAGGAAATATTCCAAAAGGAATATTTTTACAAGCATAAAAATTGATTTCTCAACATTAACATATTCTACGAAAGCAATCAGTACCTTGTTATTGCGGGGCAATAATGGTCAATATTTGTTTTGGGGACTTAAGGAATATTCTAAAAGTGTTTGGACATTTTCTAAAAAAAGTATAAAAGCTAAGGTCAATATTTTTATTAGTAATATTGACTGATTGAAAATTCAGCAATGCCATCATCAGGCCCGGATTAAGAAATTCGCCGCACCAAAGCAGTTCAAAAACAGTACGGACAATGATCGTTCAGTGCTACAAAAAATTTCAATATAATGTTGGTATAAAGCAATTTTTCAAAGTTTCCGCCAATATTTGCCGCCCGTTAAGTCTTGCCGCCCTAGGCACGTGCCTGCTCTGCATGTAAGGTTAATCCGGGCCTGGCCATCATCCATTACTCAATAAAGATATTTTGCCAAAAAAAAGACTTGGTTTTCAAGAAATTAAAAAGCAAAACAACAGTCGAATGAAATAGAGTAACATAGGGCTTTTTTTAATTTGAAGCAGATTATCTGAAAGATGGAATGTACAAAACCAAAACTCTAATTTTGAGAGACGAATGATTTTATGACGACGGAAGTGTTGTTCTATTTGCTCATATTGAAAACAAAGGTGATCCCAAATATGTCGCTATGCAAGCGATCAGAATTTTTCCCAACGTACAGTGTGAACGTTTAAGCCTTTTCCATATACCTAAAAGATCAAATATCTACCAAATATTTTTATTAAAGCAAGTCCTGAAAAAAAAGAGTTTGAAATTAGTAACCACCACCTTTACATCGATTGTAGAGCCACATACGACGGTGTCAACCCGATAAAAACTTGACGAATGCATTGGCTCAGACCCATCGAGTGAATGGAAAACAACGCTATAAAGGTCAGATTGACATCAAATTTGTCCTGAGCCACACATGTTACAGAAACATGAAATTTTGGAAAAATGTATTGCCAAAGTTCTGAGCAATTTTGAACGTAAACTACAATTTCAATAAGTACAATGCCTCCTATTTGTTTTTTCTCGAAATAAGCTAAAAAAGTTTTAAAAAAAATGTGTTCCTAAAACAAATACATAATGAAATCAAAGTTCACGTTTTCGAGCCATCAATTATTATGAAATTACATTATGAAATTATTATACAATTACAAAAGCAATTGCATATAACGTAAAGGAGAAAAAAATTTAGAATTTTGGAGCACTATGTTTATGTTTTTTGCTATGATTCTTAACTGGTCAACGCAAAAAGTAGAATATAGTATGCTTGCAGATTCTTAAGCGTCGGGGTTTTAAGCTTTTTGGAAAAACATCTGCCAAGCAATATTATGTAATGAAATAAAATGTTATTTTTACAAAATGTAAATATTAATTTAGAAACTCTTAGGCCTGTTAACTTATCTCTTTTCTTAATACATACCACTTTAATCGGAGATTTTTTAAGCTGCGATTATATCTCGAATTAAATTTGGTAACTTATCTCTGAATTTATGGAGTATTAAGAAATCTTAGTTTAACGAAAAATTCAACACATAAAGTCAATTGTGAATTGTTCATATAGACATTTGAGGTTGATTGAGCGTAGTAAATTTGGCAGATAACAAAAATATTTCAAAACAGAGGGATGCTTGCAAAATGCTGCTTATTGCATAAAATTTCAGTGTCATAAGCAACTTATCCGAGCTGATAAATCGTGGACACTAAAATTTTTATAAATGCAAATAAATACAAGAAAATTAGCACTGTTTAGCTCTCTTCTGACTGTGTATTTTGATATGCAAAAGAGTTGGAGGAACAGTTTTTCAGTCCACATTGTCCTTTAGTTAGATCGCGGAAAACATGCATTTCGCTTCCTTTCGCGATTCTGCATAATTTCAACTTCATAAAGGTTTCCGTAAAAGTCCATTTGAGAGAAAAACTTTTTGATTTAAATAATTGAGTAAAACAAACGTCAAACGTAACCGAGTTAACTTCCTTAATCTGAGAAAATTCTCGTATTAACTTTAATCGACGATTTGCTCGTTACTAGCCGATTACACTACACAAGTTATCGATTTTTGTGACTAATCGGCGATTAAGACCAAATCACAGTTTAAACTACGATTTAGTTGAGATAAGTTAACAGGTCTTAGATAAATAAGTAATAAGATAGTAATGTAATGCATTCAAATTCAACTCTGTATACATATTAAAAGAAATTTAATAAATAGCACATGTCCTTAAACGTCGGCTAACAAAGCATACTGATGATACCTCATCGCGGTGGTTGAGACTAGTATAAGCATATATACAGTATTGGCGAAAACTTAAGCACCCCCTGAGTACATTTTTTTCAAATCATAACTTTTTATGAAAACAACGTTTTTGAACCATATTAAGTATTTATTTTATTTATCTATACCTTTATTATTGACAAGCAAAGTTTAAAAAAATTCTGCATCTCATAAATAAACAGTTAACATTAAAGGAACATTTTAAACCCGAAAACTTAACGGACAAAACTAAAGCACCCCCTTTTTTATGATAAATAAAAACTTTTAAAATTAGTACTTAGTTGCGAATCGTATATTCTGGACGACATACGCACCTCTTAAAGGTATAGAGGATATTAAATTTTCAATGATATATTGCGATATCCCTTTCCAGGATATTTTTAAGGATTGAATAGATCTGCCGCTGTTTTTGGAATTTTTTCTGTTGATATTCATGTTAAAGATATCCCACAAGATCTCATAAGGATTCAGGTCGGGGCAGACAACCAAAAAGTTCTATCCTATTGCTCTGAAGCCAGGTCTTACAAGCTTTAGATGAATATATTGGGTCATTGTCCTGATGCAACCTTCATTTAAGTGGCTTCTCTACATCGACATATGGCAGCATCACGGCTTTTAATGTGTCAATGTGCTTGAACCGATCCATAATTCCTTCAATCATATGAATTGGCCCAATCCCTTGACCAGAAAAGAAATTTCAGACCATTACGCTGCCACCTCCATTCATTAGAGTGGCTTTGCAATACTTAGATTTCAATCTTTCTCCTTTTAGCCTACGGAATATTCTCTAGTTCCTGATGCCTTATAAAATTAGCTCCCTAATTAATTTTCGAGATTCCTGTTCTGATTTTTGGCAGATTGATTATGTATTTGCACACATTTGTATATCTGATTTCAGATGTGATAAAGGGATTTTCAATAGGGACGCTTTAAAAGTAGACCAATAGGGACAGCAAACGACGCCATATTTTTTTCCGTTCTTTGACATTTCTCTTCAGTAAGGTTTGCCATTTCATCATGGAAAGATATACGATCCAACAACGAGTCGAAATTATTAAAATTTACTACCGAAATTCGGAGTCAGTGACCTCATTTTTAAGAGCGCTACGTCCAATTTATGGTCGTCATAATCATCCTGTCAGATCAACAATTGAGCGTCTAGTGGAAAAATTTGAATCCACAGGCACAGTACAAATTGTTCTTGTGCCAGTGAGACAAAGAAGTGCCCGTAGTGTCGAGAATTTTGCTGCCGCTAGCGCATCAATTGAGGTAGACCCAAATCAGTCTCTCACACGTCGTTCTCAAGCGTTGAGCATCTCTGTGACGTCGTTGTGGCGAATTTTTCGAAAAGATCTTGGCCTACATCCTTACAAGATCAAATTGACGCAAGAACTGAAGCCGCTTGACCACCAGAATTGTCGTATGTTCGTGAATTGGGCTGAGCAACAACTTGAAAATGATCCGGATTTTCATCGAAAAATCATCTTCAGCGATGAAGCTCATTTCTGGCTGAATGGCTTCGTCAATAAGCAAAATATGCGTTATTGGTCAGGCAGCAATCCACACGTACTCCATGAGCCAACATTGCATCCCGAAAAAATTACGGTTTGGTGCGGTTTATGGGCCGGCGGCGTCGTTGGGCCGCACTCCTTCCGTGATGATCAAGACCGCCACGTTACTGTGAATGGGAATCGCTACCGCACAATGATAACCGAATATTTTTGGCCCAACTTGGATGATATGAACTTGGACAATATGTGGTTCCAACAGGACGGCGCCACAAGCCACACAGCGAATGTCACAATCGATTTATTGAAAACCAAGTTTGGTGAACGTGTTATCTCACGAAATGGCCCAGTCAATTGGCCGCCTCGGTCGTGCGATTTGATGCCGTTAGACTATTTCCTGTGGGGCTACGTCAAGTCTATGGTCTGGTCTACGTCAAGTCTGTGGTCTGGACAACAAGCCAGCGACGATTGATGAACTTCGAACGAATATCGAACGTGAAATTGCAGCAATATCGGCCGATTTATGCTTGAAAACCGTTGAAAATTGAGTTCTGCGTCTGAACTTCTTCAGGCGTGCCCGTGGTGGCCATGCAAAAGAAATTGAGTTTCATACATAATGGCATCAAATGTTCTTTTACAAGAATAAAGAATTTCATTGATATCCCAAACCGTTTTTGTTTTATTTAAAAAAACTTTTGTAGCGCTCTTATTGAAAAACCTTTTATAACTTAAAATATTCTTCATTCGCAATTAGTTTTCTACTGGGATATCACGACTCGCAACGTTCACACACAAATACACTGACGTTTACCCACACAAACAGCGCACGTTACTTGCTCGTCACATTAGCATGCAATTTGCGTTTTTTTCCTTCCTTCTTTTTTTTTTTTTTTTTTGTTGCACGTCACTGTGCGTTTGTCAAGTTGCACACCGTGTCAACGAGCTACCGAGTTACTTGCTAAAGCTGTCAAAATTTTCACTCAATATTTGCTGTTTTCATTTTGTTTGATTAAAATTCAGCGCTTTTTTATAAAGGGTGTTCCAAAGCACCGAATTTAGTTTTCGAAACTTGCATATTATTTATTCAAAGTGTGAAATGAACCATACGCTCCGCTTCTGATACGATTGTTTGGTGATATCGCTATATGTATATGTTATTGTGGTTCGATTATAAGGAAAACAGATTGGATTGAGTTGAAAACATGGTTTATAATTTACTTTTGATAATGATGACATTATTCCTATAAAGAGTGTTAACAGTGATAAAGCGGTGGTCTCTCGGGTTATGTTTCATATTGACAGATAATGGACAAAAAAAAGGGAGCACAATTCACATTCTGCGCTCTTATTGGGATACTCTTGAACCAATTTTAACAATACGAACAACCATCAAAATTCGTAGCAGCGACTCTTGTGATCTGATGCCTGATAGTAAATGCCACGCCAATGTCCCCCATAGCAAAATACTGACTACGCTACTGCTTACCTACCATGCATCTAAGAATGCAGCATAAGTTCGAGGCATTTATTTATATCCCAAGTACGCGACAAAAAGCAACCTAATATTGCAAGTTTGCTATACCCCCAATGTAAAACCCATAAACTTTGGCGTCTCCTCTTTTACTCTTTTAGCCAAAATATAGGGAACAAATGCATAAGAAAAAAAAATGTGTTGGGAATCATTATAATTCTACACCGCATCCGTGAAAATAAATGAAGAACTGAAAAACAAGGGAAAAAACAAAATTTAACGCATTTTTTTAAGAACAGAAAGTAAAAGAAAAAAATAAATTTTGTTAAACCATGACATAAGGGAAGCGGGATAAACAACAGCAACATTGGGGAGGATGTCAACGCAACAGCAATGGCACCAAAAAAAAAAAAAATTCTAAAAAGAAGAAAAACCAACAAAATATTGCAGGAAAGTAAAGGCAGCAGCAACAGCAACAGACAACATGCAATGAATACCAGATTCTTGTATCTTGTGAACTATTTTGAGGGCGCCTAATACTAACACACACACAGCCATACGGAATTCTGTGAGCCAAGCATGTAAGGGTGTTCCAAAAAAATATAAATTCGAGTGCAACAGATCATCGCTCAAATTTTAAATCACGAATTAATTTAGATTCAATAGAATACTTAAGGAAAACCGTAGCAATTCAGTACATATCATAATGTCTGCCATATCATTTGGCCTATCAACTCGTAATAATTACAGGCTGACCATTAAATTATGATGGTCCACCTTAGACAAAGTTATCTACTCAATTGCACAAGGTACAAAAGGCCGCTTCCATGTGCATCAATAGTGCTCAAGAACTGCACTACTTGATTCTTTAGGGATCATTTTTCATCACATTCCCTTTGACCTATTAGGTACGCAAACGGCAGCTTAATACGCCATTAGATCTAAGGAAACTTTTCGTTTGTCCGAGGAAGGAGCGATATACTCGACGATCCTAAGTCTTGTTTCTTCTATTTCCACTAACATATTCACGAAGACTTATGAGACCCACTGCCATGAATGAAAGGGAGAATGCCCGAGGAGAAACAGATATCTTAACTTTAACGTGCACGGCTCCATGGTGAATGGTCAAGTGGGTTATGGCATTTATTAAATGAGAAGTTAAGACTTTTAGACTATAGGCTGGCCACTGTTTCATCGGCAGATTTGAAAATCGATAACACTGTTACTTTTACTTCGCTAAGACTAAGGCCAAAATTCACATAACACATTTTTTTTTTAAATAAAGCTCAAATTTTATTTTATTTCCATAAATCATTCAAAAATATTCCAATCGAATTTTAAAGTAAGTTCGTGTGAAGATCGGCATTGTGGTCGATTATATAATTTATTTTCGGTAATCTCGATTTATTTTCGGTTAAGAACTACCTAAAGTTTGAATATCAAAATTTGGGAAATTTTTTCTAAGGAAATAATACCAAACTAACAAAAAGAGCTCAAAATAAAGAACAAATAAATAAATTTAAAATCCAGTCATAACATAATTTTGAATATATGTATGTGCATATGTGAATCTCTTACAGGTAAATTTAAAGAATAAAAATCAGACGAACATTAAAATCAATTAATATTTTATTTAAATTCAAAGTCTTATGGGCTTTAATATGAAAAACTTTGTAAAGCGCATATGCCTCGGAGGTCCTCGAAATTTAGATAAGAAAATCACAATTCTCATGACCACTAGTAAGGTCATGTACAAGCATAAGCGATAGGATATTACGTCTACTTTCAAGAAATTCCATGATTCATGGACTATTTTTTCTCATTTTTCTTCAGCTGTATCGGTTACATACAGGTATAATAAGGATTCTATATAAATACAGCATATTCAAGTTTAAACCTAAGCATTTGAAGGTCACGAAAATCTCATCCATCAAGATGGTATGAAGATTGAGGGAGAATTGACAATTAAAAATGACAAATCCAGCACCAGATTAAAACTTTTCGGGGTTAAAAACTTACAAAGTCCTCAAGTCATTCCAAGAACTCTATCTTTAAATTATATAAATACCAGACAGAAAAAAAGTCATTTATAAAACAAAAATCGTTGAAATGTCAATATGTCCCCAGTAGGCTTTTCCATTAATATTGAGGGTGTGATCAAAAACAGGTCCTTCTGTATCGAAATCCACAAAACATCTTTGCATGTTGGGGACACCCTTGAGCTCAAGCTGCGGCATCCTAGCCCTACCTTAGTCCTGCGTTGGTTTTGGGGTCTTTTCGAGCTCGGAGTTGTAACCCCCTCTAGCCTTACCTTAATCCAGGGCTGGACAAACCATGAATGAATTACGTAAAAAACGTCAATTCTTTGCTAAACTTGACGCCCACATGAAATATAAGACTAAAACTCAGCCCCATTTAGTACTCTAAGTTCAGCCCTGTTACAAACACTGCTCCATTGTAAATATGTAGTTCCATGCATAATTCCGGCTCAGCTAAAAACATTGTCTCTAACATAGTTAATTTGTACGTAGTCCCATGAATTGATACCATACATTGAACGTAATTCCACTGCCTTAAAGCAAATTCTTTGGTGAGGGCAGCACACAATTTTTAGACTGTACTTCGAAAAACGGAAATCTGACTCTGAGCATACGGTCTAATATTTTATTTGTTAAATTTTAATGTATAAGTACACATGTATAGCCAACTTTGGGTTAGTCCTTAGAACCTAGATTCCATAACAGACATCCGCAAAAATTCTAGAATTTTAACTCCCTACCCCCTGGTTGACTATTTTCGACCGATTTCGCTACTTCTCTCCCCCCCCAAAAAAAAATATGAACAAATGATTATGCTTCCCCTCCTTTTTCCTTATTGTTGCTTATCACTCAACAATAGTTTTATTTTGAGACAGCCTATTCTAAAGTTTTTTTTTTCACTTTTACCACCCGTTTATCACACCAAGACAACGTTAATAATTACAGTGATGAGCAACATAAATGATATCGCTCTCAAGTTTGAATTCTACCATGATGATCTTAACAACCGCATTTGCTGTGGTTTCTTCGATTTCGTTTGGTAACTTAGATGGGTTGAGGGAGCAAGTTGGTACTTTCGTTGAATTCATTCGGTTCGCTTTGTTGTGTGTGAGAAATATTAACACGTAAATTATTAATAAGTCAAATTGCTTGTTTATATGTATTACCATTTAGTATTCGTATGGGTGTTTGTTTGGTTTGTGTCTATCGAAGACTGCTGTTCTACTTAATATGCAGAAAGTGTCTAGCGACTTGTGTTCCTGTTTAACTATTTGATTCACTGATTTAATGGTTTCCTTAATGGATAAAAGCTGGAACTTTCCTTTTTTTTTCCATTGGTGCCTATAAATGAATGTATTTTTTTTTTTATAAAAAACTTAATATATTTTTAAGACCGAAATGTTCATTTAAATACGATACATACGTTGCATATGAACATGTAGTTTCTGTTGTACATATGTTAAAGAGGCAATTAACACTTAAGTCTTTTTGGTTTCGATTCGATCGAAAATTGTTAAATTCTGGTTTTTAATATAATATGCTATGCACTTTATTAGAGACAATTGTCCATGATATATTCTTCGAGCGCATTAGGAAATATTGAAACGAGCTATTTAATCGTTGACAGCTTTCATGCTTTTGTTCAAATAAAAACTTTGGGCATATGTATGTGGCATAGAAATTGATAAAATCAGTAGTAAAATAATCCTGAGAGAAAGTACCTAATATCAGTTAGATAGATACCTGTCAGCATAATCTCTAAAATAACCATACTCAAGAGAAAACACAACTCAAGCGACAGAGATTTTTCTTATGATAAACCAGATAAAATCTGAGTTTAAAAATTATCATCATACCCAAATCTTAAAAAAGTCAAGACATTATAGATTATATGTACAACAAAATCTTTGTTTACGGGTAAAGGACTTAACAAGCATTTCTCCATCTTAACTTTCATGTAATTGAATTCGAACCAGTAGTTAATATATTCTATCCAATGAAAAAAACTGCATGAGCTGTATACATTAAAAAACTACAATTCTTAAACTGATGGCGAGACTTTGATAAAAATTATATAAAAGGTACAATGGAATTGCCTAAAGTATTGACAGAAGTGAGATCAGAAAGCTATTGAACTAAGTGTTTGCGTTCGATGAGTTAGATAGGACTGAACCTATATTATTAAGATAATGCAAAAACCGATTACACTAGTTTATAAACTTGGAGTTCAACTGGAGATCTGGTTTCTCATAGACATTTTTCTATTTATTTTTGGGCGTAAGTTCCAAAAATGGCAGTCATTTTTTATTTAGAATCGTTTTCAGGATATCCCCAAAAAATACCTTTTTTCGTACTTTTTCCATTTATTTGACTATATCTCCATGAATTTTTTTTTCGAATCAAAAATGCTTTTCAGCATTCAAAAGATATTTTTATTCCCTTTCTAGCAGTATGCTGTTTGCGTAAATCAAATAAGATTTGATGGAGTTACAAGCGCTCGAAGTCCATAAAACTCATAGTGTGTATTTATCAAATATGTATAATTTTTGAGTTAAAATTAAAGAAATAAAAACGGACAAATTTGCACCGTTCCAATCAATGTGGTGGGACTTTATTTTGCGGCCTTTAATTCAAAGTGACGGATCCCAAATGACGTAGAAAAATATGCCAATATTTCCAATCTGTGTGTAATTTGTTATACAGAGATTTTATAGCGGATACGTAACCATACCAATTATCCTGCATTTTACAGGATATCGCTGTATTTTCAGCGAATATTCTGTAAAAAATTACTCCTATATTTTTGCGAAAATTCCTATAGCTATTCTGTTTTAATTCCACTGACTTTAAACTTTGCATTTCTCTTGAAAGAAAACGATCATTATTTCTCGTTAGCTTGTGTTCGTCAACCTTTACGTTGATAACGTGATCAAAACTGTTCTACAAAATAAGTTTTCAAACAAGGCATTATCATATCGCTCACTTGCTTCAAGACTGGCATAACTCAAAAAACATGATTTTTGAGTTAATGATGCAGAAATATTCGGCATTTCATTTTTTATTTTGTGTGAAAAAATCAGAAAAGTATCTCATAAACTTACCTTTTGCAACGAGTTTATGTAGACATACTTTTCATCATTTTCATATAAAAAGCAACTTATTGAAAACTTTAAATGCGTTTTTCTCCCACTTTATGTTTTTTGAGTTATGCCAGTCTTGAAGTAAGTGAGCGATATCAATTATTTTCCAAGTTTTGAGAATTTTGTAAGTTTTTTTTGAAAATTTCAATTTATTTTATCGTGTTTTATGGTTGTTGGCAGTGTCTTCGAAACAAAGTGTTATTTCAAAAACAGCTGTGACTACATCAATTTGATGGCAGCTCCGAAGCTCCAATTATGTAATTGAAGGCTTATTCGTGGGCGATGTAACCAGTATGGAAAGACGTGGAGATTGACTACACCACTCAAAATTATATACAGCTATCGAAAACTTATCAAAAGTACACAAAATGTTCGGATATGTGAAAAATTATTGTTCGAAGTCGAAAATCAAGCGCTGGAAAGACGAAAAAGTTTCGGTTTCAAAACGATGGGATGAAATCTTTACTCACTTGTGAATTGCCATTACAACGAAATTGCAGCAAAAGTAAAATGTGTCCTTTGTTTATCCAGCACGGCCGCCTTTGTGGAACAAGTATTCACTTCCATGAGCAAGACGTGGACAGATGAAAAATCTCAGTTAAAAGTATAAAACTTAGAAAACCATTCTGATCGCTAGGATCAATTTAAACATGTTGTGCATTGATTTTTAAAATTGGATAAAGACAAAACTGGACATGCTGCGGAAAATCAAAGCGAATGACAAAGATTTTATTGAAACTCGAGGTGGCACTGAACGAATTAAAAACGATTCAGACGAGGAATACATGGAAGAAGACTCTGATTAAATTTAATATTATATCTAATTATATATCTACCCATACACAGCAATTACTGTCTCTTCTGCTTTAAAAAATGGAAAAAAATTGCATCCTGTAATCAATTCTGTTTTCGGAAAATTAGCTCCTGCAAAATGGTATTTTTTCTCCAGTTTATCTTGTTTTTCCTTGATTTGTGACATGATTAGGGATACAATGCACTATGGGCTCGCTGACCACTTTTCCTGTCCAAAACCTATTTTTTTCACACTCTTTATTGTTGTTGTTGTAATTTAATAGCAAATACTTCCAAGCAAACAAAAATGCACTTTGTTTTTGTAAATACTAACTTACTGCTTACCAGCAAACCATAAAAGTTTAGCTTTCTAAGTAGAGTTGTGAATACTGTTACGTGCGTGTTTTTATTAAGGTTATTAATTTATTATTCTTGGCTTAAATAAGCAACTTAAAAAAAGGTAATTTATGGAAAATAAAGGTGATGGTAAGTACTTTATGTACATACAGAGTGTTTTTTTAGAGCTATAGAGCTTCGAATTGAAATAAAACACAAGAAAATCGTTTTAATGTCCATCAATTTGGCTTTATTGGAAGGATAATTTTATGCCATTAATGTTTAAATATGATTTCGGGCATGTGGCCGCCGCGGCTGGCTCGAATAAAGACAATTCTACAGGTCCAATTTTGAACCACTTTTTCGAGTATATGGGGCCGTATGTCAGCAATAACGCCACGAATGTTGGCTTCCAAGTCCCCTAACGTTTCTGGTTTGTTGGCGTAGACGAGCGACTTCACATATCCCCAAAGAAAATAATCCAATGGTGTCAAATCACACGATCTTGGTGGCCAATTGACAGGTCCATTCCGCGAAATTATGCGCTCATCGAATGTTTCCTTCAATAAATTGATTGTGACGTGCGCTGTGTGGCATGTAGCGCCGTCTTGTTGGAACCACAACTCATCCACATTCATGCCATCCAATTCGGGAACAAAATAGTCGGTTATCATGGCTCGATACCGGTCTCCATTAACGGTAACTGACTCTCCAGCATTATTTCGGAAGAAGTATGGCCCAATGACTCCACCAGCCCATAGAGCACACCAAACAGTCAGTTTTTGTGGATGTAATGGCGTTTCAATGGTCTCATGTGGATTCTCTTCACTCCAAATGCGGCAATTTTGCTTGTTGACGTAGCCATTCAACCAAAAATGAGCCTCATCACTGAACAAAATTTTGCGATGAAAATCAGCATCGAGATCAATCTCATTTTCGGCCCATACACCAAAATCACGACGCATTGCATGGTCTCGCGGCTTTAATTCTTGCACAAGCTGGATCTTGTAAGGTCGCAAGCCAAGATCTTTGCGCAAAATCTTCCATAAAGTTGATGGACAAAGCTCCAATTGCTGTGCACGGTGGCGAATCGATTCATTCGGGTCCTCTTCAACATTTTGCTCTACAGCGGCAATTGTTTCTTCGGTGCGCACTGTTCGACGTCTCTGCGGATGCGTATTATCACATAGAGTAAACGTAGTGCGAAAACGACCCATGGTTAACCGAATTAATTGCTCTGATGGACGATTTTGTCGACCATAAAATGGACGGAGCTTGCGGTAAACTTCGCGAACTGAACCATTATTTTCGAAATAAATTTGCACGATTTGCAAGCGTTCAACCTGTTTATGATGAAATGGCAAACCAAACTGAACATAAATGACATTAGAGTTGCCAGATTTGACCATAAAATGCCAGTTTTATCTCTATTCGAAAAACAAACCTCTAAAAAAAACACCCAGTATATGCAATTTTCTAAAAAAAGATCTGGTGCAGTGAAAAAATCAATTGTTTGATGCAACCAATAAAAATGTTGTGATTTTTTAATCCTTAAGTTCGTGTTGACTTACAAAAATTTGCCCAAGTTTGCCCAGCCTAAAACAAAGAAAATTAATAATATGGAATGCGATAAGTCTGTTTTATCATGTTTTGTGTTCCGATTTTAAAGAAAACTCGTTTTTTCCAGACAACTTCTGTTTCAAAAATTGCGATCTTTTTCATGTTTGGCAAAACGAGCATATCAAAGAACGAAAAAAGGCCTGTGTTATCAACTATATGCTTGATCCGCCGTTTTGAATTTCGACATCAAATTCTATATCAGCGACCCCGAAAATCCCCTAACACAACGTTTGATAAAGATACAGTGAAATTTTTAAATTTTGTCCGCCATATTGGATCCGTCATTTTAAATTTTGAATTTTTGACATCAAATTCGAAATTAGCGATCCCGAAAACCCCCTGACACAACGTTTCATAAAGATACAATGAAAGTTGACAAATGTTGGCCGTCATATTAAGATCCGCCATTTTGAATTTCTAATTTTTGACATCAAATTTGAAATCAGCGAATTCCGAAAACCCTCTTATATCTTTTAGCCAGCAAAAGTGGTCAGCGAGCCCATAGTGTAATGTGACGAATTAAAAATTTAAATTTCTTAAACCCCTGAGTGACTATTTTTTTGCAGATTAGAATAGTTTGTATATTTTCTCCGCCATTTTGAATCCGCTTCTTTAAATTAAGGGCTGAAAAAAAAACTCCGACCACACAAATTAATGCTCGGATGGGGAATTCAACACGCGTAAAATTTTCGGGTGTCGAGTACTCTATTCAGATCCGATTACAGGTTTTCCGCCGGGCCTGATATTTGTATACATATTTTTATATATTTATAATAGTTTACATGCAATTTTTACTTGTTAAAATAAAGTACATAGGACAACTGAAGCAGAAATTGAAAAATTGGGGATAATAATTGAATTAATATGTCATTAATTGCAGCTACCATAGATTGGATAAAATCCTTCATTTGGCAAAACAAAATAAGAAGAACTATTTCTTTTTCACAGGTATTTGCTTTGAGTGTAAATTATTATAATTTGACGTAATTTATCGTCATATTCATTGCTAATCGTTGAGAAAAATTTACCGCTGAACGACCAATAAACGTGAACCGAATGCGACCCGAATTGAATCGATTTGAAGTAAAACCGAACAAAGCCGTCAATAATGGATACGTTTTGGCGCGCATTAATTTTCACGAACGCACAGACATACACCTGCACAAGTGCGAGCGCAGGCATAAATATCAATTAGACTGTTACAAAAAATTGTATGGAATATTTTACGTATGGAATTTTAATTTTTATACCCAGATAATTTCCAATGTTTTTTGCAAAAAAATAAAATGACCGTAATATGTTTATTGTATTTGTACAATTTTTGGTACGATAAATTTTTTAGTTTTTCAAACTTCGGAAGCTACAAACGCTTATCTTCAAAAACTAGTTGGGTTAGGTTAGGAACATTTAATCATTTATTTTGATAAATTGTATATCATATCGTTCGAAAGATTTTTCTTAGCACTATAATTTTAATAGAGTCTGTCGTTAATCAGTTGTACACAAGAGGACTCGCAAGCTAAAGTCTGTCCCATACTACCTTAAGCTTATAATTTTTGGGAAATGTGAGCTAGACATTTCAGTGACATCATATCGCTTGACTGGAACGCTGTTGAGCGTTTCATTTAACACTTCGGTACTTTAATTAAAACTACTCCTTCAAGTCGATGTACTATTTGCTATTCACTAATGTTTACAATTGAGAACAGTTAAGGATGTGGGAATATTTTTTTCATTGAGTGGCTTCTTGTTCGCAACTTAAAATCAGTTTTTAAGTGGTAAATTTCTAAAAAATAAATTTTAAACAATTTACGTATACAACACGATATTTTGGAGAAAATCAAAACTATCGATTTAATTTAAAGTGAGTTTTGATTGCCCCGAGTAGTACTTACTTTCACACGCCGTATCAAATTTGATGAGAAAAATTAGTTCGCGTTGTAATATATTCCCAAATATTAGAAACGGAAATTATTAGTAAAAAGCGATTGGGATGTTTTCATTTTTTTTTTTTGCAGGAAAATGGACAATAAATTTTTAAAGGGAAGCAATTCAGGGTTTAAGTCTTTTCCAGCTAACCGAGTTATAAATGTTTTCTTTTGGTATTATAACCGAATTTCGTATATAAATTTATTAAAAATGCTTCCGCTGAGCACCAGATAGTGGTAGACATATATTGAAAAGAGGCCGTCGCACCTACCATATGAGTAAAAACTTAACAACGTTATACTGAAGGATTTATTAAAGTAGTGAAACCAAATTCTACACCAAAACTAGTAATGCTTCCGGCAAGCTCTGGACAAAAATTAGGTTAATTTAAACAAGAGGACAAACTTAACCCTTTGACCATTGGTACACCGGTGACCCTTTTACCTTCAAGCTTTTCCTGAAAAAACTATGGAATGAATTTTCATCATCAAGGTATCATTCAATAGAGAATGAATGTGGCTTGCAGAAAGTACCTAATTTATAAAGGAATATTCATTCCTTTACCAACCAGACTACCCCATAGTCGAAAAATCTTAACTTTTTCTCCCACATATTCTTGCTGAAATATTTTGAAGGTGGGTGGAGCTACAGGATCAAAATTTTTGGAAAAGTTACGGGCAACCTTCTTTTTTCCAACGAACAAAAAAAATAAACATAGTCCACTTCGACCACCCACGCGACCACCCGATCTGATGGGACCTCTATATCGTCAACGGTAAAAATCAAAGACATATTTTAGTTCAGTTGACGAGTTGATTTATTTGAAAAAAAAAAAAAAATAAATTTGGTTACATTTTTGATCAATACTTTTTATTTTTTATGATAAATTTCGAAGCAATTTCTGTCTTTGGTGAAGCAAAACGGTTTTTTGTAAAAGGCACAAATAGAATTTGTTCGACGGTCTTTGCCTTGTTTGGAGCATACAATACATCTCTTACGTCCCAGTTCACTTTTGCAGAGATAATGACCGGACAGAGTAGCGACCTCCGCAAGTTTCAATCGCTTAGGTCCCTCTCCTACAACTACTGATGACGGTCTCTGGCGGTTGGTGAATGAATGTTGCGCGCGGAATTCCAATGCATATATAGAAAATGGATCATTATTTGAAGTAGAGATTTGGTTGTAAAAGCCATATCTTCTTCGTCCAATTCGAATAGTTCATCGTCATCGCTATCCTCGGCATTTATCAATTGAATGATTCCTTCCTCTGTGAGGTAGAATCTGCGTTATCTCGGCATTTTGTGACTGCAAAAGTCGAACGATAACAATATTACTAAAGCACATATAAAAAAAAGACATGAAACTTACGAAAATTTGATAAAATTCCACACAAATTGTTAAGCAATAATATTTGTCACTCCTTTCGATACACTCTCGTGTTAACAACTATTTTTCCCGCCAAAAGTGACACTCAGTCCTCGTTATGAATGCATTCCAGAATGCGTGAAAAAACAGTTGCATACATTTTTACCTTTGACGACCATTGGGACATATAGGTCCCACGATTTTTCACACCTCTGCTGGTAAAATAATTTATATTTTGAAACACTTTTGTTTAGTAATTTGGGGTCGCTGAACACGAATCCGGTGTTTGATTTGAAAATTTTTCAGGGGCTCAGGAGCGGTCGTCAAAGGGTTAAGCAAGCAACTCATAACGTTATACTAAGAAAATATGAAACTGAATTCTACACAAAATTAAGTAAGCAATAGTTCGGTCTAGCATCAAACAAAAAGTGGGCGTGCAGCTCTCATACAAACAAAAGCTTCAAAACGCTAATCAAACAGCTATTTAAGCAATTGTTGTCCAACCATCCTGAACGTAACGTGGCGAAAAAGGTGTTGGGTATTTATATTTGGCGAAGCCAAAGATAACACTCTAACTAGCTCTTTTTTTGAATCACTCTATTAACAACACATAAGCAAAACTCATATTTGTGTACCATCGTTTAATAGTGGGAGTCAATCGGCAGCGTTGGAAGAGGAGTTCGATAAGCGATAGGTCTTGGCTAGCTGTGTATGTAAGTATGATACATTAGGACTTAAGCACAAATATGTTTATGTGTTTGTGTGCGGGTGTGTGGTGCGACCGATTTCCGGTCGGTAGGAGTCATTAACGTGTACTTCGGACCATAATGAGCAAATGTCAAACCCGGCTATGCGACAGGTTGTTGGTTGATTATTTTTTGCTGGTGTTACTGTTGTTGTTATTATTATTGATGTTGTTGTTGTTGCTGTTATCGCTGTTGTTTTTATTGTTGTTGCTGCCGCTACTGTTGTGGCTACTATTATGTAACTTAGCTTGTCACGATTTTAGGCCTTGATGTGGTTTCGCACGCTTCACGATTATCAATTGAACTGAATTTTGATGTGTTGAATGGGGCAGCAAAAAGGTGTTTTAATACACTTGTTAGATGGGTGTAGTAGTTGTTGTTGTTGTTGTTGTTTTTATTACTGTTCGTAATGGTTATGTTTGGTTATAACGGCAAATGATGGCACCACCGATGTGCGACTTTGATTTTGCCGGTTATTGGTGGGGTGGTTTTTCCATGTCGTCTAAACGGAAACGCTAAGAAGTTTGCTGTTGCAGAAGTTCTATTTGAATTGCAAATTAGTTGCAATAATTGTCACGATTCGATCGTGTAGTTCGGTTTATTAATTTTTCTAATCAATTAATATTTTCTTAGTTGACCACAAATCTTTGCGATTTGAAGGTTGTAAGGGAGATATTTGGTTGGAGTGAGTAATTCATGACATTTTTATTCTTTAGTAACCTTATTATTTTCTTTCGGAGATATAAATAGTTTATCTTGGAACTTTCTTAAGCACAACAATATATGTTTAAAATTATCGCTATTTGGTGGACTGGCTAAGCTCTTCTCCATCGTTAAGTGTCCTTTAAATATCATGCAAAAAGATAAAATTTTAAAATTAAAGCCTTATAAAATATATATGTTCATACATAATAGAGTACATATGCGCCTAGTTCATGTATCAAATTTCATAAAATTCGGCTTCTAATAAGCCGACTGATATCTGCAAAAACTTTTGATTTAACTGATGTACACAAAAACGTTATTCTGCCTCTATCGATTTTAAATACCGACGGCATAAAAACATCATGCTACAATTTCTGTCCATTTGCGGTGCTTCTGGAAAATTGTTTTCAAGTGAGAATCATATTTCTTTTGTCGTTTGCCTCTGCTTATGCTCAGGGGATCTTATAAAGAAATTTGGCGCCATTTCTTTGACAGGTACTCTATTAAATCAAAGTTTTTTCAAGTATAAAGTAAACACTTTCTGGTTAGTTAAAATGGATCGCTACACGAATGAACAACATTTTTTCATTATATACAACATTGTTTTAATACAGGAAAGCTATTCAGATTTGATAGAAAATTTCGTTCAAAAAACGGTATAAATGCTTCGACAAACGGTGCTATTAAATTTATCATTGATGATCATTGATATTAGAAGAAACTGGTTCATTTCAAGATCAGAGAAGCAGAATTTCATCCTAGTGGTCGTTCAACTGAAAATACAGCAGTTCTAAGCACAAGTGTTGCTAAAGATCCAAAAAAATCAATTTTCAAAAAATTTTCGAAAACTTTTCATTTTTTTAAGTTGTTCCCGAAGATGATTTCTGAGAGATTTTCTATTCCTTTAGTTTCTTGTTTAATTTTGGTGCTCAATTAATTTGCATTGCTTTGTGATAGACAGTACCACCTAAACATATTTTATGCCTTGATCACAAGATTTAGCGTCATTAGCGAATATCGATGTAGTTTATTTGCGAAACAATTTGGCAATGAATAAAGCTTCGTTTATCATGATAATGGAGCCGGATTGTCTTGTTCTAAGGATCTACAACTAGCTGCCGATTTGAACCAGGAACGGATCTAAAGACTTACTTTTAAGAAAATGTCACTGTTTTCGATGAGCGAAATAGTTAGGCAAAGGTCCTTACTTTTCACTAACAACGAAAGCATTTTCCGCCCTTAAATCGAAAATGTATGGTGCCCTAAAATGAGCCGCCCTAGGCAGACTATATGTCAATTTGCTACTTGGTCGAAGCCATTATCAGCGCTCTTTTTATTCCTCCCATCTGAAAAGCTTGCGATTCATTATAAATAAATAAATATGTTGTGATTTGATTTAGTGTAAGTACTTAGTTTTGGCAAAACCCAAGTTATTTTGTGGTTGTCTTTATATGGCAATATAGATTTTATGTTAAGATTAGCTCATAATCTACTACAATACATATCATAACAATGAAATACTATTGTTATCTAATAATTATTTAAAAACATAACTTATTATCCAAAAGAAACTGTTAACAGTATCACTAAAATAACATGTGGTTTAAATTTCTAATTAAGTTATTGAGATATTGTTTAACCTCTTAAACACACAAATAAAATTTGGGTGCAATACTAACAAATGTTGTCGTTGTTGTCAAAAGTCAGTTTAAGAAATTAACAGAGAGTTGTTTATTAAATATATATGTAAACAAAAACAAATAGTGCAGTACGTGCAGCTGAACATGTCGCTCAAGAAATTGTAGATACAGATAAGTTAAGGTACAAAAGCAGCTATAAATAAATGACTTTGGTGTAACTATGCTATTAGGTTGAAGCGTTTCTAGATTTAAGATCAGATCATTCTTCAACTTCGTGCTGCAAGATGTTTTTGTCTGCAGCGTAATTATTACTTTTTTTTTTCAAATTAGATATTACAATTTTTTCTTAATCATATTTTAAAATGTAAAGGAATGACTGGCAGATCGAAGTTCAAACTAGTTTTTGGGACAAGCCAGTTTTTTAAGGCCATCCGAAAGCGTGTGAAGATAAATCAGCTTAACCTAGGATGGAGTAAGGTTATTATTTACTTTAACGGCCACACTCCCAATTTTCTTGAAATTTTTGTATGTAAGGGTAAATGGGCGGCGAAGTGACGCGAAATTCCGAAATCTGTGAATACATACTTAGAGCAGGATAAGTGCTTTTCAAGTACCGGCAAAAAGTTGAACATTATATCTTGATTATATTTTTTCCCATTCATAGTTCTTTCTAAAAAGTGTAGAAGACCATGAACATAATAAGAAAAATATCCCCAGAAAATCTGGCTCCACATGAGAAATTTACTGTTTTCATTATCTTCCATATAAACCAACATCTCGCAGCCTCCTAAGGACAGTTTCTACACAAATTTTTATGAAATGATGCGTTTCTAACTCTGTCTGTATAGCACTACACTTTTAAAACAATTCTTCAAGCTCATTTTTTACTAAACCATCTTTACTTCTACGGGTTGCACGCTTAGGACCAGATCCTTTTTTTCTCTCCAGCTGCTCCTAAATATAACTTTTTTCAAAAAGCGCACAGCTGTGGTATATGAGAAAGCCATTCTTTCCGAAATTTTACCATAGGATACATCTTGGTCCGCTAGTCGCTTTTTGATCACGTGACAGCTGTTTATATTTTGGACCCATTTCTGTACTTATTTTAAAAATCGGCCTTCTGCCGATTACGCAAACGCGTAAAAATAACTTATTTTCGTTGTCAATACACTTGACATACTTTAACGTTAAAAGTCCCATTAATCGCAGTTAAAAAAAAAGGATGAGTCTAAAAAAAATTCAAGCGATTCTAATCAATTTCAGTGCTTGCAACTTATATTGTCCGACAGTGTATATAATTTTTCACGTACATAATTTTTCACAGAATATTGCTTCTTTAAAATTTATTCGCTGGTTATAAAAATTTTTCTGTTGAGTTGTTGCCACTAAGATCGTAATGCTATAAAAATTGTCGCTATAAAACTGTTGACGAATAACGTAAATGTTACTAGTGCACTGACTAAACTTCTCCAACCATTTAGCAAACGAATACACAATTGGAATCTCTTAAAACTTTTCGAGCAATAATTTAAAAATACTCAACTGCCATAACGTGAGCGGCACTAACAACAAAGCCACTTCTCACGAGACGCTCGCTCACGCATATAACGTGGAAAAATTCGAAATTACGAAATGAGGAAATCACGTAAAAATTGCGCTGACGCAATTGTGCAAGCGAAATGGCGTGAACGCGCTAAGAATATATAGTGTATGCATTCTAACAAATTTTTGCCGGCATTCATTCACTTCAATCGAAACAAAATGAAAATGAAACGAAGCATGAACGACGCGAAAAATAGAACAAACAAGTGGAAATAATCAGAATGAATTTCGAAAAATTTAAATCCAGAGAAAATGGAATTCGAAATCTTGTACGTTACTGGAGAGTACGTGTAGTAACAAATAAAGAGCGTCGACCGACGTTAATACCAGAAGTTACTCGCCGCGAAGACGACTGAAAAACTCACACTCATAGGCGAAACGAATTGGCAATTGGAACAGCAATAACAATCTACTGGATTCTTTCGCCATATGGCGGCGTTGCCATCTCGCTCTGGTGTCGCATTTGCCGCATTTAGTCTTGTTTATGCCGGCTAACATGCAACATAATCGTTGTTATCGCTGTACGCTGTCGTTGTGTCGTCGTGTCATCAAAATTGTCGTTTTCGTTGCCGCTGTCGTCGTCGCCGCCGCCGTCATCAACAACACAAACGTCGCTGTATTCTGCACTTCGTCATCGTCGTCTCTAACGACTGCTGCTGCCACTGCCGCTGCCTTGTAAACGACGAAAAAATCTTTGGTCGGTCGTCTCGGTGTATCTCGGATTGGAATTTTTTATCCAATTTTTCGGTTGTTTCTTGTTTTCTGTTTGGTTTTCGTTCAACGGGATCTATTTTGTTTTATCAATTTAAAGTTGGGAATTTAAAATTGAGCAGCGTAAGAAAACAAAAATAAAAAAAAAATAAAAATTTCTTTTATCGTGAAGTGCAGAAAAAGTTGTAGTGGAAAAAAAGCAAAGCAGCGAAAAAATTCTTGGCTTAAAATGCGCTTTTTATGAGAAAGAAAATCAAAACAAAAGTAAACGCATTTTTCCCAAAGTATTTTGTGTAAGAAATTTTCGGCTATAATCCAGCCGTCTAGCAGCATAAAAGCGAATTGCCAAAATCTGTAGAAACAAGTGTTGTAGATACGTGTTATATGTGCATATTAACACAAAGATACAAAAGTATCTCTAAAAGTATCTAAGCGTGCAAACAAGCGTTTTTCTTGCAAAATTTGTAACACAAACGCAACATTCTAATGCGCTAGTGTCATCAGCAACGTTTAAAAGTGAAATTACTAACAAAATTTTGAATTTACTGCAGAAAAATTTTGAAAAATACCTATAAAAAATAAGAAATAATTTAAGTGAAATGCAAAAAGTGTCACCGATATAAGAAAAATTAAATTAAAGAAATTGTTTCATGTTAGAAGATTATTATTTTATTTGGTTTTCTATGAAAAAGGAAAAACAAGTGTTTTCTCTTGTCGCATACATTTACGCGTAATCTATATACATATGCATACGTACCGATATCAAAACAAAAGGTAGTTATATCTCAAGTAAAACATATGTTTATTTGTAGTTTCAATTTTATTATTATTATTATTATTAGTTTGCGTTGTTTATTACCAACCTACATACCTACTCATATAAATTCCAAGTGTATTCAGTATAAAAATATCTTAGTCATACGCGTTATCGCTGTATATGGTGAGGTAATTTAACGTTAATTGAAATGTGAGTTTTTCTTAGCAACACAAAAACAAAACCGAAAAAAAAAAAATATTTATGGAAACAAAAGTCAAGTGCATTTTGAAGAACAGAGGAAGAAAATATCATTTGCAGAAGCAATAACAATGGAAATGTTATAAATTAAACAATCGTGATTTTTTCCTGAAATTCAAATGAATCGAACTATTTTCTGTTGGCTAGGAATATTTCGATGGCAATTCAGAAAACTGATTTTATTTTTATTCCAATGTCTTGAAATCGTGCTTTTTTTGCGTGAAATTGAACGCATTGATAAATTTCGTACAAAAATATTTTTTCATAAAGCCAAATATTTTTCTTAAGTTTTTACCAACATCAAATATTTTCGAGTTGATTTCGAATATTTTTTCTTGTGCTGAAATCAGCAGTTAACTAGAAAACAAATTCTAGATATTTTAAAATTTTTACAATGCGCACTTAAAATATTACGAAAAAAATCTTGAGCGGTCTCTCCAGATTTTAAATTTCATAAGCTATTCACTTATAAATTTTAACTACCGTGTCTTGGAGCCACTCAAAAACTTCATTAAGCGTAAAAAAATTCAAAAACTTTGTTTTTGCTTAAATTGAATTAAAAAATGTTATTGGCTGAAGTAAATTTTTCATGGTTTGAGATCTTTACAATCTCGAAGAAGAAATATTGAGGAAACATTTTTTTTTTTTTTCAAAATATTGCGTTTATGTACCATAAGTTAAATATTTTTGTTTTGTTTTGCAATAAAAAAAAAAAATTTTATTTTTATTTTGGGAAAAATAATTTTTTATTTTTTGAGAAAAAAAAAAATATTTTTTTTTTATTAAAATTATATTTCTTTTTTTCTTACACTGATTTATAAAAATCCATACTTTGGAGACTCAAGGCAATGTAAAAAGTACT
The DNA here is from genome assembly GCA_949775025.1 of Tricholauxania praeusta. Taxonomy (NCBI): domain Eukaryota; kingdom Metazoa; phylum Arthropoda; class Insecta; order Diptera; family Lauxaniidae; genus Tricholauxania; species Tricholauxania praeusta. The sequence continues at coordinate 33,033,822 of OX459031.1, read as the reverse complement.
AAAAATAAATGTACCATACGCTAAGTGTTTTTGTTGTAGTTTTGCAATGAAAAAAGAATTTTTTTTTTTGTGTGCGAATAAAGTTCACATTATTTTTATAAAAATCCAAACTTTCGAGTCTCAGGGCAACATAAAAAGTACTAAAAATTAAGAAATGTAATGCAAAATCGAAAAAAAACAAATATTAATTAGTGAAGTTTAAATAAAAATAAACAAAATACATAATTTTTTGATTATGTTTTATTTATCAAATCTACTCGAGTTTGTCCAAGATATTTTTGCAAATGTACAATCATTATCTGTCGAATTTTTCAACAGCTTAAATTTGGTTAGCTGAGATATTTTTGCAAATGTACAATCATTATCTGTCGAATTTTTCAACAGCTTAAATTTGGTTAGCTAAAAAAAGGCAAAAGCTGCAAATTAAATCGAATAAGTCATAAATTTCAGAAAGCTGATATTAAATATATGTCGTCTGTGTCCAGACAGAAACATACAAAATCAAAAATGTTGAACAATAAATAATTTAAATGTTTGCCATAATGATATTTTTGGTTCTTTGATTCTAATAAACATAAATCAGTTTTAATGAGCAGATTAAGTAAAAAATATAAATGATTGAAATCAAGCAATTTTTACTTAAAATGAAATAAAAAAAAAAAAATACTCGTTCGTAAATCTCAAATAAAACAAATGGCTTTGTTGAAATTATAAAAACTAACACTCCTTTATTGTAAAAATCTTAAATAGTGAGCATACAAAGACAAAAAATTGTATTAAAAAAATAATTCTTTCAATCATCATGAATCTTATAAGATTTTAAAGAGTTCTGAATAGCTTCTCGTGCATACATTTTATCTCTGTAAAATTCAACTTTATGGAAAAATGGTTTGATCATTAAATGAAAGAAATAAATTGTTCTCTCGAAAAACAGCTTTTTGATATTCATAACTTCTTAAGCGTTAATGATATTTTAAGTGTATTTTGAAAATGGGCTAAAAACGAAATTTTGATAATCTAAAATTTTTTTTTTTTGAAATTTCCACAAAATAAACATATTAATAATTATTAAAAATATTAAAACTAAAGTCTTAAAAAATTGTTGAAAATTTCTCATAAATTCTAAGAAACTAAAAGCTAAGTTGTTAAGATCTAATTTTGATTTTGACACCTTTAATTTATTTTGTGTTTATTTCTGCAAACTAAAATTTGAGTTTTTGCCCAATTTTTAGGTTAAATTTAAAGTATAATTTATCTTATAAAAAAATAAAAACGGTTTTTTTCGTAAGGCAAACTTATTCCTATCATTTTATGTTTAAAAAAAACATTAATTCTTTAATTTATCATAAATTTCAAAAAGTTTTAGCGCCGTAATGGTTTGATTTATGTCAAAATCATTAAAAGTAAATCAGTATCATCATGCCACACAAAAAAAAAAAAAATCATTAAATTAGAAAACCTCAATATATAATAAGTGATACCATTTGAGTAATTGGAACTGTAATGAATCGAGACTTGAAATTTACTTTTTAGCTGGCGAATGTACTTTTATTAGTTTTTGAAAAGTTACTTAGAATAACTAAAACTCAAAAAATTATTTAACTTTTTTACAAGAAAAAAACAAAATTCTGAAACTACGCCAAATGTACCGAATGAAAAAAAAAAATTTCTTGCATTTTGCCAAAGATGGTGGCGTATATTAAAGAATCTTCAAAATTTGAAACAAAATAAACTAAAAGTCATTGAACCGCCAAGTCATTTGATATAAGAGGTTTTAAAAAAAACTTTTCACTATACGAATCAATACGAAATTGTATAAAGTGGTTTTTAAATACATCAAGTGAGTGTGGATGAATGAAATTTTTCGCTACCCGAAAATTATCGAAAATCGAAATTTACCTACAGTGATGTCACTAAACTCCCTTAACCCAGTAGAGCCCACTGCTACCATATGGTAACATTCGGTTACCTTATTTTCAAAAACAGTTAAAAATTTCAAAATAGATGCTACTATGTTTCTAACGGTACTTTTATAAAAAAATTCACAATAGAGCATACAACATTTTGAAATTGTCTCTCATCTGATTGATTCTGTGCAAAAAACTTGGCTAAAAAAATAATGCAAAGGAAAAAAACAGATGCTGGACGATAGTGAAAGTTAAAAATGATTTTATATCTAATTATTTAAATTTTTTTTGAAAATCTTTTTACATGAACTTTTAATTAATAAAGTATAGAATATTTTAAAATTAAGGACTATTGCGTTTTGCTCCGCCTGTGACGCGCAGACAATGATTTTCAACGATGTTACCATATGGTAACAGTGGGCCATTCGCTACTCTTATTCAATAAACGGATATACATATAAACATGCTCCATGCATGTTGGTTCTAAATGGCTGAGATAACGATGAAATTCTCAAGGAAGGATTCATGTAATAATTTATATGTTAGTCTCTTAGATTTTGCTCCACCTGGGTGGGCGCAAGTCCGCTTAAAAGTAGTCTCAATACTTTTCCACAAATCGGCACTTCTTTGCTGACTGCACCAATGAGAGATGTCGTAGAGTTCACACCTTCTAAATTAAACATAAGAGACTCTCAAACTCATAAAGGTTTACTAGTTCCAACAACCGCTCCAAAGCATTAAAAAACAATTCTTCATCATTCAAATCATCTTCACAAAAAGCTACTGGACTTTCAATCTTAGTATGGTCTAACGATAGTCGCGGATCTTCGAAGTCTTCTTTTGTTCAGAACGATTATCGAGATTACTGGTTATCGATGATTGGTGAGTATCGTCGTCCTCCAAACAGTGCTAAGTGCACATCCCGTTAGGATATGCTCGGAAACTTTGTAGTCAAAACAAATGGAGACACGTAAACTATTGCAGTGTACTGTAGCTTGTACACAATGTTTCAAAATCTAGGGTTAGATTTTGTATAACTAAGCTGTTTTAACCCTTTATATGGCCAGATCATAAAATTTTGAATTATGCTATAATTTTGATTAGTCTATACTAGTAAAAAACACATATATTTTAGTTTTTGAAATTTTCTTTTGTAAAAAATTTTATTTAGATCCGATCCGATCAGTTTTTAAGAAATTCGTTCACCATGTTGGATCCGCCATTTTGAATTTTTAAAATCTGATACCAGATTCGTAATCAGCGACCCCAAAACCCCCCGAGTAAGGGGTATCAAGTCATAAATACGTTCAGGCGCATCAAAATCCACTTCTTAACTTCAAAGTCGTTTTTCTCGAAAACTTCTTTACGGACCATAGGTCGCTTTTAACTTTCCCTATCACATATGTGTGTATCTCTTTCTCTTTTTTTTTGTTACTTTCACTTCGTATGGTTTGTGTTTAATGTTTTTCAATGCAAAAGCGCTGATGATTTCATACATTAACCAAGTCATATACATATATTCGGTTTGTTACAGATCTGTAACACGACCATATAAAGGGTTAAGACTTATCATTATGTTGTATACTGAACTAAGTTATTCATAACTTGTTATATCATTAAAACAAACAAAAACATTAATATGCATTGAGCCAAATTGTTCTATGATAACGCAATAAATTTTTTTCTGAGTACGGCCCACTGTTACCATATGGTAACGGCTTGCCACGCCTCTCTTTTCAAAGATATTAGGCTACAATTTGGTAATACAACTTATTATTTTGCTATGAATATCTGTTAAAAATGTCAGTGCTCTAGCCTTTCTAGATCGCTGTGGGCTCTAATGGCTTAATTGAAGTTTTTTACATGTTAACCTTATGTCAATTTCTGTTCCAGTTATATAGTCTAGGAACTTCTTTAATTTATTTATTTGAAAGAATTGGCAGGTCAACAATTTTTATTTAAAGCTTACTTACTTTTTTAAAATAAATTCTGTGGCAATTAGCAATAACAGCTTAAGAAAGGAAAGAAATTTAGCGGAGTAGAATTTATTCAAAATAAAAGTTACAATGTTTTTTTGTACTTTTTCTTAAGGTTTGTTTCAATTCATAGTCATTCATGGTGTTACAAACTTTTCGAACATTTTCTTTAAAGAAAATCAATACTCAAAGGATGTCAAATATGGTCAAATATTGAATGTTCAAAAGTTCTAGTTTTTAACAGAGTCTTTCTAGAAGCATGGGTTGCTTTTGTAGTTAAACTAATTAGTGTGTAAAACGCAGTTTAATCAGTTCTACCATGGATGCAACTAAAACTCTAAAAGAAAATTATAAAATGGTTAAAAAAAATCTAGGGAATAATTAACTATTATTTTCTAAAGAAAATAAATTAAACCAATTAAATTTATTACTGTTTTTGGTTGATCTATTTCTATTCAAAGATTTCCTTCCGAGAAAATTCACTAATCAAAATATCTTGATGAAATGCCAAAAATTTTAAATCATTTTTTATATGACAAATTGCTTTCGATTTCCTTTCAATTGTTATTTTTGCAGTAATTTCATTGTCGAATGTAATCGCAGTACATTACGACCGATTATCTCATTACATTGACGATGCCATAATGTCGCATTTAAAAATTCTTCACTACTGCTCAGTGCACATAAACTGAAGCCCAAAGAAACTGATTACAAGCTCTGTAATATAAACATATGTATATGACAAACCTATACAATGTATACTACAGAATTATATGTATTGAAAAGAAAGTTGTTGTGAGTAAATAAAATAGTAGTGAAGATTTTATTTTAAATTTTAAAAGGATTAAAAAGGACACTCTATGAGCTTTCGTTGTTTTTTTTTCCATGGTTTTTAATATTTTTGAAATCTTCAGCCATTGTCACTTTAAGTTGAAATTTTTCAGAAATCATGACGTGTCGAAATAGTGAGGTGTAAGACAAGTGGATATTTCGGAAAGCAGTTCTATGAGTTTTTATTCCAATAAGTTTCAAAATCTGCTCGTAGTTTAGACAGTTAGACGATTAGTTAAGTTGCCGACCCTCACATACAATTTTCTTTTTTATAATTTCAAGAAAAAAGGTCATCACTTCGGCTTCTCCAAAAACGCTAGCAAAATTAGATATATTTCACATTTCCATTTCATTTCAATTTTGATACGCTACTGAGCTTAGCCAAATGTTAAAAAATGTTCATTTTGTTGTTGTGTTTTTATTCTTGTTAAATTTAATATTCTTATAGCATTTGTTTTCATTCAGACTTTCACTTTATTTCCCGTACAAAAATAAAGTTAGCATATTCTATAAAATCTATGGAATTAAAAACAAGTACTATTGCATATAAATAAATGAGTTGTATGAATATTTAAACAGTTAATACTTCATAAATTTTATATATCTATTCATAAAGTGTTTCAGCATATTGTGATGCATATAATATTTTTCAAATTAAATTCCTTTTCTTATTTCCACTAAGGCGTTTATTATTTAAGTTAAATCTCTTTCTGGTCCGTCCTCGTACACTCACTTTTAACTAAAAATGCTAAGCTCAGAAAAGGAAGATTTAAAATTTTTGGTAACAAAAAAAAAAAAGCGATTAACAACAAATATATTCACGTGTACCGTAAACAAGAAAAGATTAAAAATAAAATTCACAGAACAAAAAAAAAACTGAATTTTGTAAAGAATTATAGCATGAAAATAAAACGATGACAGGAAGCAAAGAGAACGAGTTGAGTCAGGCTATTACCATCCTCTATCTCAGAAAAAGAAAAAACTTACAGATACACGTTGTATCTTTTACTTTTCTACTTGAACTCAACGTCATCGTAACTTGTATTATGACTCGGTAGTACACTAAGGAAAAAAGGATACAAGAAAACTAAAGAATTCAATATTTCAGACAAATTTTCATCAAAACCTTGATGGATAGGAAATGTTTTAGATTTTTTAAAAAGTTTCTTGTCCACTTTCAACTTATATTCTTTTAAAATTGAAACTTTCATATAAATTAGATTCATTTTTTTAAAATAATTTAAAGTCAAACGAGCAGTTGTTGGCTATGATATAATTTGTCAATCTAACCATCCATGTGCCACAACTTTTTGAACTTCTTTACGATAATGACTAACCCAAAGTGAGGACCATTTTTGCTATTCGAAAAAGAGCGAAGGTGTTTCCTCTTGGAAGAGGGCGGCAAATTACCTCTTCGTCCCGGTGTCTCTATGTGCACGGTACGCCACTTAATGGCTCTAATTAATTTTTTAACTAATTTTCAATTTGGATTTTTTTGAATTTTTTTACCATCAGTGATATATATAAATTAAATAACTTTTGTAAATTTCATTAAAACTAAAACTAATATTTTAATATAAAATTGAAAAAAGTACTAATACTCATTTAGTCAGGATTGCCAGCTGTTCGGGATTATGAATTTCGACAAAAATCAAAAACAAACATGTTGGATTAAACATGATTTTATACCTTCCACGAAAAAATCTGCTATATAGTAAGGCCTAAGGTCGAAGCTACACAATATGTTTTCTAATGTTACTTTCATTTATTTTTATAGTTCTCAATTAGTTTATAAAAATTCGTGATATAAAACATTTGTTTAGGATCCGTCGTAATGGTTATATATAACTGACAAATTGTTTTTTTTTTAAAACGAGTTCTTTTTGAAAACGACCACGTGAGGCCTTAATGACTGATTACATTTTTCCGAAAAAAGAAAGAATGAAAGACAACTTTTCGGCATATAAACTCGCATTTTGTTTTCTAAACAGACTTCTTTGTTTTTTAACAATTTAGAAATTTGTAAAAAAACACTCTTCACTCTTCAATTCGAAAGTAATTCCAAAACAAGGTTTATGAGAATATGAAGTTATACCTAAAAAATTATAGCTGATTTGATGGCCATTATTTTCCATTCTTTAATTTCCTTAATTTTTTTTCTAAAATATGCTGTATTCGTTTATGTTCGATCGGCCTTTTTTTACTTCAGATCATTTTTAGCTCAAAATATATTAGAAAAAGTTTCCAAGAAAACGTGATATTACCCCTAAAATATATGATAACAAAAAGGATATAAATCTTATTATAATTATTAAATGATCACAATTGACCATGAAATTATCATAACTAACCTACCTGAATTTTTCTTTAACCTTCTTTGGTTCAAATTATATTTATAAAACAAATATTTCAGAAACGTGAACTTGGAATAAATAAAAAAACAAATACCATTTGATCATTTTAATTCTCTCTAATTTTTTTGAATCCAACTTTTCGCACTTCATAAAACTGCAATGACGCCCTAACTCCTATATTTGTGCTTTTGATCTTCATTTCCAGTGATAACATGCAATCTCGACCGCAAAAAAAAATTTCAAAGTGTCTATACGAATTAACTTTCCAACACACGTAAGTGAGTACGGTTCACGATGCATAAAAGGAGGTAAAACCGAAAGTTCGTTCTTCAGACAAAACCGTATCAGTTATGACTTACGTTGCTTATTTGTTTTCCGAAATAACATCCATTAGATATCACTAAAGAACTTGGTCTATCGGTCCTATGGCACCTTTTTGGAATGAAAGTTTCGTAATTCAACAAGAGCACATCTTCCTGACACTCAAATAATCCTGGAGAATCTTTTGTACTTAATTCATTGCGAGACGCAAAGATACCGAAATCGGCAACGTATGTAGTTGGACTCTCTACTTCGATCATGTGGCGCTCGTGATATTGGGTTGCTTTTGTTTCATATATTTGTATAACTACTCAGAAATAATTTTTTTTAAAAGACATTGAAGTTAGTTGCGATAGAAAAATTGTTGCATTGCCACTACAGGACTTAACTTCAGTATTATCGATTCTAAACGAGCTGAATTATTATGTCAATAAATATATGATGAATGCTGTGATATGATTGAAAAATTATCATTAGACTGAGACCTCAGGTTTTTTATAGGACTAGTTAGTACTTTTCTCCGAATTCAAAAAACCTTATGACAATCCAAGCAAACACTACCAAAGCTGAACCAAATTAAAATGAATAAAAATCGGCTTTAGGCATTTAACCTTTGTAAACTTAGCCAAAGTCACAAATTAAATTACTCTGTGATATTTTTTAAAGAAATTAATTTTCGGATTCCATGGTAACCCTAGCAGTTGCCTATTTGACAATGCGACGCTGTATGTCATTTGTTTCCATTAGCACGATTTTTGCTCAGTGTACAAAAAAAAAAGGGGGATACTGTAGAATACAAGAAAATATTGTTTTGAAAATGAATCAAGTTCAGGGAATTTGTTGTTTTTTGTTATTGCTGCTGCTTTTGTTGTTGTTGTTGTGCTGCTGCTTATACTGTTGTTGTTGGTTTTGGTGATGATGATGATGAGGAAGCAAAAATGTTGAATTGAATTATTGCTGTTGTTGTTATTGCTTATACCGGTGTAGCACCACCACCGCCGCCGCTCAAGGCAGCGCGATTCGATGACGAAAATTATGCTGGTGCATATTATAGAAACAAAAAAAATAAAAATAAGAAGAAATTAAAAATCCATGTAAAAAAAAAACTGAAATAAAAACGTGTTAGAAGTCAGCACAAGAAGTAGTACATAAACAAAACAAAAATAAATGAAATGAAGAAGAAACGTAAACATTGAAAAAGCATAAAAAAATACATTTTACGTAGGCTGAGCGTGTTTCTGAAGCCAGTTTTGAATTTGTTTATGTCTTTTTTTTTATGAAATACCTTGACGTGCAATGGCAACCCGGTGCGCTTAAAAATTTAAATATGGAGTGAACAAGCGAAATGAGAAAATAAAAGATACAAGAGTTAAGATTCAAAAGCAAAAGCTTGTGATCATGGAAAAAGCATGAAAATTAAAAAGGGAGTTGCGTGTTGGAGTTGGCGCAGATTCTCTTCTTAAGTTTATAAGCAAGAAATTATCAGAAATTCGAATGATAAAAGCAGCAAATTTAGTTCAAAATGCATTGGTTATGTGTGATTTCCTTGAAAGGAACTGAATTGAGAACTATTTGAAACAAGCTTATCTTATCAATATTACAAAGAAAAGAAATAGAAAAACAAAAAACAAAAGCTCATGGAGCAAGTGACTTGAAAACATAATCACACAAACAAAAAGCATGCAGCGATTGTGAACCAAAAGTGGAAAAAGCAAAACGAGCCGACGCTTTGAAGACTAAAATTACACGAGCAAAAAGTATATTGCGAAATCGAACCGAAATTTTTTAACTTCAGTATTTACGTTTTAGACAAAGTTACACAAACAAAAAGTATGTGGTGGTTGCGAACCGAATAAGAAGAGCTGGATATTTTTTGTAATTGTTGTAAGAGCTGGAGGAACTAAATTGGCTTCGAACGGTGCATACTTGCCCTAGATGCGTTTTAATATTCGTGGCACTCATTTCTTTGGTCAATCAATAAGTCAGTTTTGGGCAACACTAGGCCCACATTTCTATCAATGGTTAAAGATGTCAAAACACAGAAAAGTTTGCTGATGGGAATGAATAGTTGCTTGAAGCTATTTAGAAAAAAGGCAGGCGCTTTTGCTTCTTAAGAATTCGTGAAATGTTTACACTATCTCAAATTCACGTCGAATTATGTAAACTTCTGCTAACCTTTAAATTTGTTCCTCTTGAGCAATGGTGGGCACTAACATGCATGCACATTTTGTTTCCATGTAGTGGTACAACAACCATATGAAGTTCTACTCCGCTGAAGTAGAATTGAATCGTTGTTGCGCGCTCACATTTGTATACGTATACTCAAATGCTCTCCCATTACTCTCAATTACGCTCTCGTTAGAACTTGCAGAAGAACTTGTGCCCACCTATGCTCTTGAGTTTTTCATCTAAACGCGCAAGTTTCCCATTTGTGCAAATAGACAATTTTGCGCGATGTGTTTCACGAACGCCCCTTCGAATATTATGTGCAATTTGTGGAATTTGATGAGCATGTCATTTTTTTTTGTGAGCGAATCGTATGGAAAAAGAGAGTGACAAATACAAAATGTGTAAGCAATAAATTTTTACTGAGAGAATCGTATGGAAAAAGAGAGTGACAACAATTGCACAATTAGCAGCGCAAGTTTGCGCTACCAAATAGTTGCACAAAGTTTTCTAGTTTGCTCAAAAAACGTTCCATACAATTTTTGACAGTTTGTTTGTGAGAGCGCAAAAATGCATAGTTTGCAGAGCCTGCAAGGGTCTTGCGCGTTTAGATAAATACCCATAATATCGAAAAATTTGCCAATCAGTAATGAACTTTTCAAAAAATTATAAAAAATCTTCAAGTTAGCAAATAGCCTCCGTAATATGATATACCAAAACAATCTCCACGTGTGGCCAAATATTTCGGTTATACTATTTTCATCACATCATTCTTATTCATTTGCAAAAGTATTTTATTTACGTTCATTCGAGATGATCTATGAATTTTAATCCGCTGCTTTCTATGATGCATGATAGCTTATTCCTGCCAATTGTGGAACTCAGCTATGGTTTTTCTTCCGATCGCGTTTCTAGTTTCTTTGTTTTCGACATTGTTAACGAAGAAGCTCAGTTTTGAAACGAAGTCGCCATATTTTCATAAATCTGCATTGCACTCAACCCTCTCCTAAACAAGTAATTTCGTGACAGTTTGATTTTCATATAACTTTTTCCGAAAGCAGTCCCAATAGCAAAACGTTTTATACATCATTTCATATACCTGAAATGACTTTTCTGATATATATTAACGTAATTTATTTTGCTAAGTATGAGTTGTTATTAAGGAACGTTCCTGAAAAAGTATTAATCACATGTGAAAAAAATTTACTTATTGTTAATATAAAAAGGAATGTTTAAGGCAACGCTCTTTAATCTATCACTCGGACAATATTGGCCCCACCTTATATGACTGCGAGTTCAGATAAGACCGACAATAATTTACTTGACATACCCTTTTTTGAAATGACAGTAGGTGATATCACTGCCAACGTTGCAACAGGAAAGTAAGTTTTTCAATTTGAAAACGATAGGTGCGCTGTGGTTACTGAGGAATTTAAAAAAACTCATCATTATTGTGTTTTTTTCTGTTGCTGTTGAGTAATGCACAGTAATCTTGCTTTTGTACTTGATAAGAATCATTCTTGCTGCATGCTATAATGTTTTCTACGATGACTGAAGATGATCCATACTTTTCACTTATCAGCTGCTCTGTGGCATTAGTGATAACAAGAAGCAGTAAAAAATATTTAAACAAAAGAGAAAGAGTATGAAAATAAGAGACACCCAAAGATAATCTCCCAGTTGGAAAGTGCACTAATTATTCGAAAAGAATTAGTCTTTAGTAATAAAAGTAAAATGTCCACATAAGTTCCAAAGAATATGAAGTTATTCTATAATGTGTGAAGTTTTTTTACAAGGAAATAGTCCTACTTTTTTTTCCGAATTTGAAAGATTTCGTCGGCTGATAGGATATGCTTGTTATTACAGTTTCATCTGAAAATTCTGATAAGATATTGAATGAACAGGGAAATTTGTGAAATGTTTTTTGAATATGTTTCAAAATGGCGTACCAGTGCTAATTTTACAAAAAGTTGCAACCTAAATCAACTATTCCACACTTTTGCTTGAAAAACCACGACTTAATATTTAACTCTTCATTTTCATATGGTTTGTTTTGACCCTTATTTTTCATTTCCATTGCAGTTTCTCAACATTGTTCTATTGTTTTTTCTTAACACAAAAAAATACTTGGCTCATTGTGTTCTAACCAAAAAAAAAAACAAAAACATAGAGCAAAGCGTTACTACCAAAAACGTCTACAACAATAAAAAGCAATGGAATAATTCTGGGTCAGTAACCTCGTTGAATTTGTTGTAGTTGTAGTATTTTTTTCTTTTTTTTTTTGTGTAACGTATTGTTTTACCACTACGTTATTCATTTCAATGTATTTTTCTTCTTTAATTTCAGCTGTGTTTGTTATTTTATGGTTATAATCCAACTACCTCTTCTCAGTCTTTTTTTTTTCTTTTATTTTTCCGTTTTTTGGCCCTTCCATCATTTTGCGTTTTGCTCAGAATATTTTAACCCAAAAAAGTAAAACAGAATGCATTTGACTCTCCACTTTCGACGTGTTATGTTAATAAATTTCATGAGTTTCCACTCATTATACACTATATTTTGGTAGTAGTTTTTATACTGAAATTAAGACCTATATACTTTTTCTTTATATTTTCGTTTACTCTTTCGTATAGTTCTTGTTTTGTATTTGAATTTTTATTTTTTCCTTTTATTTTCTTTTGTTTTTCTTCTGTTTTTGAGTACAGTTTTTGTTTCTCATCCATTTTATGTAAAATTGTTACATTTATGTGCACTGAACTCATTCGTTTTTTTTTCTCATTTGTTTTTATTCGTTTCTGTTATTGTTATGGTTTTTCGTTATTGTTGTTGATTTTGTTTTGATGACGCCATTCTTAATTATATACGTCATATTTTTTGTTTTTTTTTTATATATATTTGTTTTTTTGTTTACGGTACAAGCTTAGTATGTAATAAAATCCAAAAATTTTAGTTCATCAAATAGTTGCTGTGGGGCTTTCCACGAAGGCGGTTATCTGAAGTAGTTATGAATTTCTTCTAGTCGTCGAACCTATCAAATTTATCTTCACCAATGTAGTTTGCAGTATGTAGTAGCCTATAGCACGTTCAGAAAAATTTTAGAAGCAAGTGCAATTTACAACAAAAACAACAATTGTAGCAAAAGAAAAAACGCTACTATAAATTCAATCTCAATAACAGAGTGTAGAAATAAAAATACACTCATCAAACGAATCGAGAAAAGCTGTACTCAATGTGCGCATTGTTGTTTCCTTGTTCGCTAGCTTCGGGTTTTTTTTGTTGTTGTTTTTTTTCGGAATGATGCGACAATAGCAATGTTTAGTGTTTGTGTTTGTGGTTTTAGATATTTTTCGTAAATAAATAAACGTGTTTCTTGTAAAGTGCCACAATTGGCACATTTTTCATGGTTTGCCATTCGCTAGCCTAAATAACAGTCTATGCTTTACTTATGACAAATATTTTAGTCGAAAAGATCAAGACTAAAGCATAGTTACATCATCTTCATTGAAGACTCCAAAAACCCATTCATTAGTTAAGATGCAACGGAAGTTAGCCCCTGGCTTAAATTTTGATGTAAGCCTTGCTCAAGTACATATGCGCACTTTGAGAAAATTCAAACGATTTTTTTTCAAACTGGACTTCTTATTGGTATATGGTATGGTATATGATTTTTTGTCTTAGGATCTAAGAACAAATAGCAGCCGCCGCGGATTACGGATTTGATCATGGGGATCATGGATGTAAGGACACTATTTTGTGACATAGTGTTTCTTGCTGTGAATTTATTAGAGAAACAAAAAACTTTAATTTATCTAGTTAATATTGAGCTTCCATGTCGAAGTTGATATACCATACCCCTTTCAGACCGTGATGCATCGATTGTGCGGATAAGTTTTAGTCCCAATATCTTCACTTCTATTTCAAGAATGTGAAATTGATCGATATGCATCGATTGTGCTGATTATTATTTATGTTCATTTCTCAAATGGTTTCACTGTTCGTTTTACCGTTTCTTAAATTTTCGGGAAATTCTCGAGCTACATTTCAGTTTTGTAAAAATGAGCCGCAGAAAAAAGTTATATTTTTAATCACTAAGATACTAACATTGAAAAATTAGTAAAGACATTTTAACTAAAAAAAAAGTAATCAGCTTTAATATTTCAAATGAATTAAAGTCATTTGGTGTAACAAAAATTTGTATTAGCACTCGTTAAAAACGATGCACTCATTTTTAACGAGTGCATCGATTGTGCGTATTAGGTCTCAAGTCACTAAAAGTTCTGACAATCCTTGAAAAACACGAAAATAGCAAAACCTAGACATTGAATATGTTTCCATATCATATAAATACTATTTTTCCCAAAAATCATAAAAAATTCCCAGTAGTTTAGTGTCAGGTCTGAAAGGGATACAGGCAGAGTAGGCACGTGCCTAGGGCGGCAAGAATTAATGGGCGGCAAATATTGGCGGAAAGTTTTAAAAAACTGTTTTATTCGTGGAAATTGAGTTTCCCGCATAATTTTGTTGGCATGCGTACCAACATTATAAATGAAAAATGTTATTATAACTGAACATTGGTGATCGATTATTGACGTCATTGCTAATTTATTGTTAACATTCAACGATTCGTTTTGTCATGAGTGACAACCGTAAAAGATTCAGCGGGGCGGGGAGTACCGCAAACGGAAGAAAAATTAAGAAGTCTAAGCAAAAACTCCAAAAAAAATTCCAAATTAGTTGAAGAGAAACTTCGAGAGCTCATAATGATCTAGAAGGTTTTCTTGCCATTTATTTATTCGGTTCATTTACCAGCTGACTTATAGATTGGCGTCTTATTAAAATGATCATATAATTATAATAAAAAATATATATATTGCATTGAAATATAAATCTAGCTTTTACGCAGAAATCATTAAAACAAGCTCAAAAAACCCAAAAATATTGTATTATGCTCTAGAAACCTATGTACTTAGCTGGAAATCCATAAAATGTATATAAAAATTCGTGGGAATTCGGAGATAAAAGTTTTCAGAGTCTCATTAAATTTGAGGGGCCGGCAAATTTCTAAATCCAGGCCTGAATATATAGCTTCATTTCGCTCAATATTATAATTGCAAAGATTGGCTACGAATACCACACATGGAATAACCCTTATATGAATTGTATGTTAGTAGTGTGGTAGAAATAATTGTAGCATAGAAAAAAAAAAAAAAAAATTGAGGAGTGTTGGCTATAACGTTGCGTTGTGGTTCACTGCACATACGCTCACAATACAATGGTGCTATTTTTAATTCCATTTTTCTGTTTTCCTTTTTTTTTTGTATTTTATTGTCTTTTACTACTTCAGTGAGAAGACACTAAATTGTATTCCAATATAAATAACATGAAAATGACCAAATAAAGCTATTTTTCTTCCACTTGGACGTACGCTCTAATACAATACATTTTATTACAACATACTATTTATATGACTCCCACCATTAATTAAGTTTTCAGCATTCAGAATGCATGATAACACAAAATGGGGTAAAAATATATTTATTTTGATTATTTGGATAAAAAAAAAGTAGTGAATTTATTGAGTACAGTTAGTTTATTTTGGTCAAAACGCCAATGAAATCTAAGTTACTTTTTTGTTTTATTTTTGTTTTGTTTTGTTCTTTGATATCTCTGTTTACAAACAAATTTTTGTTTTAATGCCAATGTCATCATCGTCCCTGCCTTTGTTCTCAATTTAAAGGTTTGACTTTGTATCTGTTTCATTTCATTTTATTGTTTATTTCGTTTAGTAGCAACAGCAGCAAAGGCGGGAAAAAATTTGCTAAATTTCTTTGTTTGTAAATAATGGCTGTTTCTCAAATATCTTGTTTTTTTGTTCATTGGTTGTGGACTGTCAAAGTTTCTTATTGTAAAGAAAATAAAAAGTTTTTTTGATTAAAGTGTTATCGTAACTTAACATTTCAGAAAATAAGTTTATTCACATGACTAGCGAAGAAAACTTGATGACTGAAGTAGCTAAATTTACCTATCACCTAAATTAAAACTTATGATAAAAGCGTTACTATCTGATATTATCTAAGGAAAATATTCAAATTTTGTTAATTTAAACAATTTACACCAGAATTCATTTACCAAACTTATGCAAACTTGCATAAATGTTATTTCTCTTTTTGTAATATTGAATAGTATTTTGCCTTAAATATTTAAGTGTGTAAGAGAGGTGATACATGATGATAGTCTTTTCGAAAAATCTTTCTTTCAACGTCAATTGGCTAAAAACAATGCAAAAACATCAAACCAATCCCTATTAACTGTCAAATTTTAATTTGCTTAAGTTCATGTTCTAAAGTCACAAATAAAATAGGAAAACATCATTTGCTCTCATTTCGAAATTGATAACAGCAGCAAGTGTGTCAAAATTTTTGCACGAAAAGAGTTTCATGTACATAATTCAAAAAATAAAAAAACGAGTGCAAAAAATTAAAATTTTAAATTTTTGGAGCTGTATGAAGTTGGTCACGTTCGGAAACATAAGTGAATAAATAGGCAGTTCAAATGGGTTAAACCACTTTTTCACAGCCATAGCACAACATAATAGCATAATTTTTTTACTGTTGGAAAGGTTGTGAAGAGAAAAAGCGACATGTATATTTCAATAGTAGGCGTTGCCAAGCCCCTAACGGGAAAAAAACGCTTCCACGGCTAAACTAATAGACCGATTTTGATGAAATTGAAAAATTCCTAAAGCTAGATTGAATTCTAAGAGAGATTATTAGAAACTCTGATTCCTTAAAGAGGGCGTGGCATTGCTCTGAATAGGGATAAACGGTATCACGGCTGTGCCACTACACCGATTTTGATGAAATTTGGTATGCAGATAGATTGGAATTTGAGTAAAAATATTTTTTAAGTGGGCGGTGCCACGCCTTTTACAGGAAAGACGTTTTAACAGCAAAAAGACAAGTTTTATATTCTTTTAAGAAAAATATCTACTCCTTCCTCTTTTCTTTGTTAAAATTGATCTCACTAATTAATTTGATAAATATAAACATTAAACTTGTTTTTTTTAGTTACTGTATATATCTTATATATTATTATGGATATATATATTAAAGTAGTTTTGAAAAATTGCCCAAGTGAACATAAATGGAAAAATACGTCCCGTTCGAATGTCCCGTTCGAATGGATTATTATGCCTTGTAAAAAAAAAAGTAAATAAGATTTTTTAAACAAACGAAATCTATTAAAAAGTTACATTATTCCATAACATTTTCAAATTAGTCGCATTAAAAAATATTGCCAGGTTTCGTTTTTTGTCCCGTTCGAATGGCTTTTTAATTGCCTCTATCTTGGAACCAGTTCCACGTCTGGCATTAACTTTACCACTCAATATAGTGCTATCAAAGGAATATTCTTTAAAGTAAAAAAACTTCCGTCCCGTTCAACGTGAGAGAAATGTCCCTATGCAAAAATAAAAATAGTTTCATCTTTAAAATTAACAATATCACTCATGCATAAGTTGACTCTAATCTTAAAATACATATTGTGTTTGAAAAACAAATTTTATTTAAATTTTTTTTTTTATTTTCAGCGCGTCAACATAGTGCAACCATAGTAAAAATATTTGCAGAAAATTAAATAAATTTTTAAAAATAAACAAAAGTTTTGGGAGAATTAAAAAACTGTTCAAAAATAAAGAAAAATGTTCCTATAAAATAAAGAATCGCACAGTGAACATACCAATTCAAAGTTAGAAAATAATATCAAAAGTGTAAAAAAAGTAATAGTTTTAAAAGATCATGCATTCAAAACTACTGACTTTTAGTCAAAAATACTAAGAGATTTTTGAACAGTAAAAAGTTAAAATCTCAATAGAGAATTAAACAGAAACAATAAAACTAAAAGTGTATCAAAAATTTCAAAAAACTAATGATATAAGTAAACAAAATAGTGTGCATTTGTAAAAATTTAGTGAAATAGTCAGTAAAAAATAGTTTTAAAGAATTGCATATTTTCCAAAATCATATAGAAAAATTTTGAAAAAAAAATTTGTTGTTTTAACAAAACAACAAAATATTGCAAAATTAAATTCATTGTGTAAATAGTGTAAAGAAAAACGCCGTCAACACGGAGTCACTGGAACCTTTTAGTATGGACCTCAATATGGATATACTGCCGAGTGGGAATATATTTAGCGAATTGGAGCGCATTTGCACCACTGGATATTTTTCGTCGCAGCCATCGATTGAGGATCAATGGCAACAGGTGAGTGATACCACAAAAAATAAGTTTTAATAAAATGCTCAAAATGTATTAAATTAATTTTGCAAGAAATGTGTAATATCAAAAAAGGTTGTAAAAACAAAAGCATACAGGAGAAAAAAAATTTTGATTTTTGGCACAATTTCGCTATGATTCTTAAGTGGTTAATGAAAAAAGTAAAACATAGTATGCTTTGAAATTCTTAAACGTTGGCTAACAAAGCTAAAAATATGATATCGTGTAGAAGCTTTTATTTTTCAAAAATTTTATAAATTATATATTTGTCATATCTTGTCATTATAGCATTTTTCAAGTTCCTTCCCACGTTATCGTTGTGCTTTTATACAAAGTGACGCTTGAGTGACACACATTTATTTCGTATAGTGAATAAAAGTCATTCATCCATCGTTGTTTAGCCAAGTAATCTGGCAAGTAATTTTTAAATAATTGTAGCTATTGTTTAGATAGCTAATATCAAATTATTAATTTGTTTCCAGTTTTTAGTTTGAAACTTCAGAATTCTTAAAAACTTAAATTTTAGTCAGAAAAAAATTTATAGTGACTCAGTAGTAGAGCTGCAAATAAGAGATCGTGTAAGAATTATTGGTTTTAGTTTTTACTTGACTTTCTAGACGCATTATGTAATCTAATCGGTGAATTATTAGCTTAAAAATGGGGCTTAAGTCACTATATGTATTTGTCTAGATAAACAATTTTAGAATTTTTCACAAAACTAAATTTTTCAATTTTATTGTGGTCCTCTTTCAGCTGCTATATTATGTAAATTCGCCATCATTATTTTTTTTAATACTAGGTGTACAAATATGAAACCGGTAATGACATCTAGCGGTCGATAGCCGTATATGTATGAGCTTCCGAACCGCACCAAATGTCTTAATTGTTCATTCTGTCATCTGTCAACAATATTCAGTTCAAAATTTGTCACGTTTCATACAACAACGCATTTTTTCCGCTCGCAAAGATGTCGAATTTTGTGCCTGAAAACTCTCATTTGCGGGAAGCATTGATTTTCTGTTTCCATTTGAAGAAAAACGCTTCTGAATCGCATCGAATGCTTGTTGAAGCTTACGGCGAGCATGCTCTTGGTCGTACACAGTGCAATGAGTGGTTCAATAAATTTAAAAGTGGTGATTTTGATGTGATAAATGAGGAGCGCGGCCGGCCACCGAAAAAGTTTGAAGACACCGAATTGCAAACATTATTGGACGAAGATGATGGTCAAACGCAACAACAGCTCGCTGAACAACTTAATGTGACACAACAAACCGTTTCCTTGCGTTTGAAGGCCATGGGAAAGATTTTAAAGGTCGGTAGATGGGTGCCACATGAACTGACCGACAGGCAGAAAGAAAACCGAAAAACCACTTGTGAATTGCTGCTCGCCAGGCAAAACAGAAAAGGTTTTCTCCATCGAATCATCACTGGCGATGAAAAGTGGATTTATTTCAACAATCCCAAACGAAAAAAATCATATTTGAGCCCCGGCCAACGACCCAAATCAACGCCAAGACCAAATCGCTTCGGCCGAAAGACAATGCTGTGTATTTTCTGGGATCAGCGTGGTGTTATTTGGTATGAGCTACTAAAACCAGGTAAAACAGTTACTGGTGCACGTTACCATCAACAATTGATCGCTTTGAACCGTGATATACGTCAGAAGAGGCCCGAATTTCAACTTTGCCATGACAAAATTGTATTCCAAGATGACAACGCATCGCCACATCGAGCAGCGGTCAATAAAAACTTGGTAAAATCGTACAACTGGGAGCCCCTGCCCCACCCGCCGTACTCACCGGACCTGGCGCCATCCGATTACTATTTGTTTTCATCGATGGGACACGCACTCAACGATTCGCACTTCAATTCTTACGAGGAAGTGCAAAAATGGCTCGATGAATGGATAGCCTCAAAAAACGAAGAATGTTTTAGGTGAGGAATCCATAAATTGCCTGAAAGATGGAAAAGATGTGTAGCTAGCGAGGGGAATTACTTTGAAGATTAAATTTGAAACTATTTTCGCAAAATGAACGTGTTTTTTTGAATAAAAAATTACCGGTTTCATATTTGTACACCTAGTATACAACTTGTGAAAAAAATGTTTGCTCATATAATTGGGTTCAATATCTTAAAAATTGACCTAACTATCTATTTTATTTTGTTTTAAGTTACTTTGCATATTGAACTTTACGCATGTACATTTCAAATGTTGTCAATATAAAACAAAATGTGTCGAAGGTATTAAAGAAACCAGTTAGTAGATTACATATAAACTTTATTCAACGACCAGAATACACCAACTTCAAGGATTACTTAGAAATTATCTATAAAAAAGATATTTAAACATTTTAATTCCAAATGTTTAAGATACAAATTAAAATGCTCGCATATGGTATAAACTGCTTGTATATCAAAATGTTGTGTTTATTTCTTCTTCTGGCTTTTATCATAAATATTAAGTAGAACAGGAAAATAATAATCCAACGGTTTTGACCAAATTAACAACAGCAACAAAGGTTATATAATCACTAAACAAAATAAGTAGAAAAAATTAAAAAAAAAAAAAAAAAAAAACACCAATGAATGGGAAACAAATTTTTTACCCCAATATCTTACGATGAAGCCAAAAATAAACGCAAAGCAATCAAACAATAAATTTATAGCGCACAAAATATTAAAAAAAAAAAAAACGAAACAAAAACAAAAATTTCAATAAATTAAAAAAAATTATGCAGCATTTTTTGATAAAGCGAAAATATATTTTTATATTTTTTTTTATTGAAAATATGAAAAAATTTCAAATTAAATTAATTTCGCTAGAAATTTTGGCAATAGCTTTTGCAGTTAGTTATTAACAAACATTTTATTTCAATAAATAATATATAGGAAACTCTTTTCTAAATAATTTTAAGTTTCTATTGTCAATTAATGGAATCGACATCATGCGATTCGAGTTAGAATTTTTAGAAACAAAAATTTAGATTTAATAAATAAAATAACAAATTCAAATATTTAATATCTTGTTAAAAAATGTTGCATTCTTATATAAAATAAAAAATGCCATTTGCCATAATATAACGAAAAAATGCCAAAGTTTCTGATAACAACAATAAAATTTTATTGCAAACACAGCATTGCTTATCGCAAAGAAAATGAAAAAATTTAAAAATTATTATCTCCAACAAGCGTGCTACAAATAACCAAAAACAAAAAAATGTAATTATTTTAATAAAAGCAAACAAACAGAAATAATAAAAAATTAACTGCCAAACATTTCGGTTGAAAAAAAAAAAAAAAAATTCAAATAATCTTGAAAAAATTCGATTGCATAAAAATTTCAATTTCTTATCTTAGGTTTTTTTTTAAGTTTTATTGTCGGCAGCACTATTACCGGCGTCAACAGTTCAGTGATAATACGTCTGTGCAGCAAGTCATGTTGTTGAAGCCAAACGACTGACATTTCGTAAGGGGCCGTTCATAAATTACGTAAGACAATTTCATGACTTTTTGAGCCCCCCCCTCCCCCGAGTAAGATTTAGTAAGATTCTCACTACCCCCCCCCCCCCCCCCCCTCCCAAATCTTACGTAAGATTCATAATTAAGGTGAAACTAGTCAAAAAATGTATTTTTCATGTGATGTATGTACTACATTACTATATTTAATTTTAATATACATATGTTACATATTAAATAAATATTACGAAATTGCAAACTACACATTTGTTTTTCAAGATGAATAAAAAGAAGTCATCGTAAGTCATCGTTAGTCCATGCGCTTTTCAACCAGTCTGATAGTGAACCTACAATTGGCACACCCGATTCGTCTGTTGAATTTTCTGATTCATATTCAAACCCTGTAACATCAATATCCTCGTCGTCATGCCACTCTGCAACTTGACAAATCTCCGATTGTTTTAAAATGCAAAGGCTTTTCCCCTGTCCACGTTTCAAAATTGAAACTGGTTGAATCATGTGAGTGCGACTACAGTCTCTTCCATGTAGTTTTTTGAGCATTACAGTAGCTTTTTTCGAGGCAAAGTACTGGTCACAAATATTACAAACTCGATCAGCTAAGACGTTTGCAAGCGAAGGACAAAAAAAATCTTAAGGCATGATTTTGAACTGTGGATGTACTTTTGACCAATCGTGATTTAACGCTAAGCGAAGAAATAGAGGACAAAACTGATTGCTGTTTTGGTCTCCTGTTGAAGAAGGAATCGAAAGCGAATCTTCTTGTTGAAGACGACAAGTGCAAGGGGGTGGTAAAGAACCGGGACAACATCAACAAAATTTCAAAGTCGACGTATCTGCGTGTAAATGCCTGAATAATAGCAAACTTGTGAGACGGTGTTACAAGTCGACCCTGCGTGTAAGCAACATACATATATTTCATTACATAAACAGAAGAGAAGTTGTCACGTTCAGAGTCGATTACTTGAATCGATTGTAATCGATATTTCTGAATCTTTCGTGACTGTCGAAAATTCAAATATATTTCATTACTGCCACAAATGACGATACGTTAATACAACTTTAATGTATGAATACACATTTTAAATCTTACGTAAGATGATCATTCAACCCCCCCCCCTCCTCTCGTAAGATGTAGTAAGAATCAGCCGACCCCCCCCCCCCCCTAAACGTCTTACGTAATTTATGAACGGCCCCTAAGCCGAGAGTTACTTTGACGTAAGCGGCTTTTTTGCATGTTTGAAAAAGGACTATTTTTTTTTTTTTTTTGAAAAAACAGAACATGAACAAGCTGTACATGCCACATTCCCGAAATTCATATTTTTGAGGTATTTTGTCATATACGTTAAAAAATTGCATGTACGAGAAATTATGCTGTAATAAAATTGTTTTAAAGTTAAATGACACAGATATATGTGATATGTTTTCTAAGAGATAATTTTGAGCTGAATAGCTTCCAAAATATATTTATGTCCGTACCGTCATATTAGTATTCGGAAATACACTGAAAGCTTTAAATTTTTTATATACAAATCTAAAAAAAAACCAATATTTTCTCCAACTAGTTAATGTTTTAGAAGTCTTCAAAAGTTAAAACACATTAATTAGAGCTTGATCGAAATTTTGTGAAACGTTGAAAATAGCCACGCTTGTAGTCGGAATGTAACTATCAAAATTCAGAAACAATAGGACAAATCTAAAGTCAGACTTAGATTTTGAGGGTTTTAGTTTTTTTTTTTTGTCATAATATACCATATTTTACCAGAATCCATATATTGCAGGTTCTGAGTATTTTTGTCTCTATAAACACTAAGTACAAAACTTTTCTTAATTAGCAAACGCGTTCTGGAGAATTTCATCGCTAACCATCAAACCAATGACTGATTTTGTTCTCATCAAGAACAAATTTTTAAAGGAGTTTATCGGTTAGCTTTGTTACTAAAAGGTTAGGCCACAGTAGTGGCGTAAAAAATAAGCTATCACTGGAAATATGAATAGTTAGTGAAGTAAGTAGGACTCTTTCCATTATCACAAATATTGTAAAAATGGTGCGCTTTAAAAAAAATAACTTAAAAATGTTCAAAGAAATCGTCAGAAAATTGTTAATAAAAAACTATGCAATATAAAAGAAGAGCCTACGTATTTCCATAAAAATATAGTTTTAAATGAACAGTCAAAGTTTTAAGTCAATGTGCCATCTTTGTTTCTTTATTTTTTTAAACAAACCCAAACTCGCAGGAAAAACCACGAAGGTGTAAAAAAATTTGCTCTCTCATCGGCAAATTCTATTTATTTTATTGAGTTTCATTTTCAAAATCGATTTACTCTCACGATCTCAAAATGGCTTCATTTTTATCCCGCATGGCTCTCCCTAATGAATTTACTTTGTATGAAAAGAAAAAAAAAACAAAGACAAAACGCCACATACAAATACATTAACTTACCATCAATTTGATGGACATTTCTTTAATTTTTATTAATAAAGATAGACCATTTTTTTTTTTCATATTTTTATTTTTGGCTATCGTGAACGCAAAAAAATAATTACGCCAAAAATAAACAACACATGCAACTTCGATCTTCTCTAGCAACAAATAATTTGTATACTTTTGAAGAACAGCCTTGACTTATTGTTGCGTTTGCTTCGCTTGTATTTGTAATTTTTCTTTAATTGTTAGAATTTGGTTTCGTAAATCAGGTGTAGCTGTATTTGTAGCTCTATTAATTAACTCCCGTGGGCATATCTTGTATACAAAGATAAGCGAGTAAACGCAATCAGCTGCTTTGATAACGCGAAATAATTTTATTAACAAAACAGAAACAAAAAAGAAAAGAAAACAAACAAAACAAACGAAATAATTTTGCTGATAACTAATTTTTGCATAACTTTCATTTTACTTAATACTTATCATATGATTGCGAAAAATTTTTGCTCAAGTAATCTAACTATTTCTGGCAACACTTAATGCAAATAAAATTATATGGTGACAAATTGTATTGCTTGTTGTTAGCAGAGTGGGGACTAGTGCATTGAATTTTTACTAAATTTGCACATAATTTTTAATAGTCGAATTTGAAATTCATTACCACTGAGTACTTAGCGGTAAAAGAATTTGTTCCCAATAAATAGTGATGGTTTCGTGACTTCATATATAACAAAATCATAATAGTAAAAAAAAAAATTACTCCAAAAATTATATTTTTTGTAATTTTAGGTCAGAACCTCACAAGACTTTGGTACCAAGAATTTATAGATTTAAAGAGATTTATATATTTTTTTTTTCTTCAAAATTTGAAATCGAACAAAAATTACTATTTTTAATAATTTTTTTTTAAAAAAGTATCGATAATCACCATCACCAGAAAATATTTTACCACTCTTTACGACCTGTCGAATTTAAAAAAGTTTTGAAGGTAATGCTTTGATTTCTTCATAAATAACATTTTCATCATTTGAGGCCATTTCACTAGTTACTAAACCGGCCAAGTCCAAAAAAATCAAATTTTAGATATTCTCATGTATCAAAATCTAGATCATGCTTTATCTTTCTGCTATGGTTTTAGATTTAAAAAGCAATTTAACAGAAATATTTAATTTTTTAAAGATATTTTGACGCATGAATTTCAAAACCGGCCCAGTACATTAACTTGCTTTCAAAACCAGTCCAACGCCTTGGAATCAAAACCGGCAAATTCCAGTACATTGGTATCAAAACCGGCCAAATCCACTTTTTTTCCAACGTCTTTGAATCAAAACCGGTCAAATCCAGTTCATTGCAAGTCCAAAATTTTTTTTTCTCAAAAACGTACGCAAATAAAACTTGAAAAGTCTGATCTAACGTGCTTTGAGTAAGAAATTTTATAAACTATTATGTGGGAAATACTTATTAATTTTTCAATGAACATAGATGAAGATAAACGTTTTTCGGTGTTTGTCCAAAAGCATGGAAAAGGAGCCGGTTTTGCAACTGGGCGCCTGCCTCATTTGATTTTAGTGATTTTATTTTTTTTTTTTATAATTTTTTAGTAATTTTTGGGAGAATTTAGAAGAAGGAGGCTCGATCTCCAAAAAGCAAGTTCGCGAAACTTTAATATTCCATCACTAATCTATTCGAATTAGACATACGCTGAAAAATTTTAAACTCTATCAAAGATCATATTAAAATATTTTCGAGTCTGCATGCAACATACTGTTTCTTGTAGATTTTTTGATACATTAAAGTTTTCTGAATAAGTCCTTACTGACGATTTTGTTATCTCATTGCATATAAGCATTAATATTTAATAAAAAAAGCTTTAAAAATTTTGAACAATTCGATTTTCAATGTTTTTCTTCTTTGAAACAGCATAAATTTTTTGTTGTGTCTGGTAATAAAACATTAAATAAAAAGTAAATATAATTTAACAACGACCTATTTTCCAGTAGCAACAAAACACTTCCCTATTTGACACATGTGCTTTATAGTAGTGCAGTTTGTTGTGTTAAGAGCATATGCTGTAGTCATAGAATTTTCTTTACATATCTATTAATTTAATGTAAACAAAAACAAGTCCCAAATTTTTGGGACCCGCTGTCTATGAAAAGTGAAGAAAAATTTTTTAATAAAAACACAACGCTGATGTTTATACCACACAACCGCTGTTTATATCCAAGTGTTTTGCTACTTATAAACTAAACGCGTTTATTTAAAATTTTATTTAAACTAACAATATGGTTGAAAATAAATTTTAAACTAAGTTTTTTTTTTTGACCTAAAGTACTTATATGTGATATTAGACTGACACAAGAAATAGAGCTGACGCTAATCCGATTTTTTTCACCCTAGAGTTAAGGAAGTCTTTATAGTAGAATAGTTGTACTCTATAAAAATCGTTAATGTTAAAAGGTCAGAAATAGTTATAACCTGATTGACTGTTGCTAAGACATTTTTTACATTATTTTGATAGAGAAATTCATAACTCTTGAGCATCGACATCTAGTGGGAATATAATATATATATATATATATATATATATATATATGGGAATATAATATATATATATATATATATATATATATATATATATATATATATATGTATATATATATATATATATATATATATATATGGGAATATAATATATATATATATATATATATATAATATATATTTTCCGCCAAATTATATACGTTCAAAAGGTATATCATTTAAAATAATAAAAGTTCTGAATAAAATATGTTTAAGCTCGTAGCAGCAAATCTAAGTAGTATCTTTTTCTCGCTTAAAATAACTTTTTGTTTCTTTTAGCACCTGAATTTGAAGCATAGTTGCGCGCAGCAAGAGCAATAGTTATTTTAGTTTTTCCATACAATTTTGAACCATTCTAATGTATGTATATACAAGCAAAGTCTTTTTTGAAAATTGCAAAAACTATTAGCAAATACGCAAGAGTTTAGAAAATTGCCAAAATATATATTTAGCACCAAAACGAAATGCCACATAGGTCAGCTAAACGCTATACAGAAATTAACACATCAGAAATTGTTCCAGTAATAATTCTGTGGTAGATACAACTTTTTGTTAGATCATCCACAGAAACTTGGTGTGTTTACTTAAAGTTTTTTTTTTTTTTTGTTTTCTATGTTTATTGTTGGCATCCACATGTGAACACTTGTATGCCAAGCTTTCAACACTTGTTATATTAAAATACTAGAAATGTTTTTTACCACTTTCGTACTATGAGAAAAATTTTAATAATTCCTTAGAATAATAAAAGCAGCTGCTGGAAACTTTGCTTTCGTAAATGGTGATCATCATTATTAAAGTGAAAATTTCTATATGACGGTTTTATGTTGGATTTCACAAATTGCTGTAGATAGAGCATTGGGCTCTATAGTTTTTAAGTATTGCAAAATAACTTTCAAGTAGCTTTAAGAGTTTCTATGAGTTTTAATGAATTTTTGAAATATTTTAAGTCAATTGTAAGAACACATGTGTAGTATGAAGTATACATATATCTATATGCGTATGAACTAAGTTTGTTGCTTAAGTCTTTCTGAAAAATTTTACTTAAATCAATTTTGATGCTTTTATAAAAAATTGTTTAAAATTAAGCACTAAAAAATACCTCAATTTTTCTTTAAGCCACGACTTTTCCTTTTATGCTGTTTAATTATTTTGAAAAATTTTTTATTCAATTAATTAGAAACCATGCGATAGCAAATACATAATAGAAAATGAAATTCTTAAAGGCGGCAAGAAACCATAACGAATTTGAACTAATTTTGAAAGTAAACATTATACATAATAATAAAGACAAACATTAATTCTGCGACAGTGACAAAATCTAATGACAAAAAAAGATAGACAGACAGACAGACAGAGAGACAAAAACATAGTCTCAAAGGACGCCTAATGATACAAATATCAAATATGAAAACAAAACCAAAATTCAAAATGTGGAATATTACCAAAAGTATAAACAAAAAATTCAAGTATAAAAAGGAAGAAAGAAAAAAAAACTACGACTAGACAAAAATGGAAAATAAATGTGAAACACTAAAGCAACAACAACAAAATATCATGGAGCCTGAAGCTAGAAAAAAATACCTACTTACTGCACAAATACGATACCAACCAACCGTATATTATTAAAAGAAACGGAAGTTAAATATGGCATGGTAGGGGAGGAATTTCAAGAAAAACATCCGTTTCGCTGATTAATTACGACAATTTTTCTGATGTGTTTATACGATATGGCACACACCACATTCTTTAAAAAACTTTCTGTGTATAGTTGTGGTTAAAATAGATATACATATGTATGTAGAAACTAAAATGTAAGACTAATAAATTAACCATATCGGTGATGGTTTGACCAACAACATACGAGTATATAAATTTCAAGAAAGACAAACTCAAATAAGTAGGTAACACATCAATTCGAAAATTGGGATCGGGAAATACCGAAATGTTGCTAAAATCGCATTGAAATGGATATCAAATGCTGGACATTATTAGCGTTCAATATTTTCAAAAGTGAAATTAAAAAATGCTGAACTGGCAATGAAGTAGAAGATTCTGTACAAAACTTCAACGGTTCAGTCGTACGTTCTTGGTTCGGTATACATGAATCGAAGTCATTTTTTACTTGCTTCTAAGCCCTTTGTTAGCTAATGAAGCGTCACTTTATTTAATCACTTCTGAAAGCACGGTAATAGCAGAAAAGATTTTGCATTGTATTCTTTTAAATTATATTGGTTATTTCTGGTAAATGCCCATGAATATATAATACATTTTGAATCTATTAAAAGGGACTCTGAAATGTATTATTAAGTTCGTCAATGAACAATATCTTGTAAGTTAATGTTTGCGTATAGTCGTGTAAGGTTTAGCGAATTCTTTTAAAAAATAATTTAGGCAAAATATTATAATGTGTGATTTGCATTGCAACATGTTGGTGTCAGTGGTTGATCTTATCAAATAGAGGTCGTTATTTCAAATACATTCTGATCTAAATGCATTAGATCTATTTAATGTGTCCCAACTGTAGAACATGCGGATGTCTTAAATCATCGTGGAAAGAATCGCTAGAACAGGAAACACGTGAATCTTGGAAATGTTGTTGTGGCACTCGCTGCAAATCGTGCGCGCTTCAAGAGCTTTGGAGGGATCCTATGCCCCGTGAGGAGATAAAGAACATAAGAGAATGCAATTAAGGTAGCGTGGTCAAAAACGGTGCTGTTGACAATCAAGGTTAACGAAGCTCGCTAGGGAAAGTGTTTTGTCAGAACCCCAAACATATATGACGATGTTTCTGTAGCCCTGAAATAGCAATAATTCAGCAATTATTTTTTATTTTTAAATAAGTTTCATAGAAGTAAGGATGTGGAATTTACATAATTTGAACGGTTAATGTCGGGAATAATTTTAATATCCTGAGAACTATGCAATCTTTGACATATCCTACTTAGTGGTTGTAGTCCTTTCTCATGAATTTACTACTACTTATTAGCATTTTCGGGATTTTTGTATCATTGGAAGAGTATTATTAAGAGCTATGTTCTAACCTTGAGAAATTTGTATATTCGAATTAAAAGCAAATAGATTTTTTGTATGTAAGCTTATAGAAATTTGCGATATACTTTCATATGAATGATACTGGGTTATTTTTAGTGGAATTCAGCTATATTGAATGACATCCTTTTTTACAATCGATTTTTTGGTTTCCTCTCGCCATTATATTTAAGTCAAAGAAAATAAAACTTCATTTCGTGAAATACTTACTTGTGGTTACATTGATCAGGATCACTACTTCTCTTATGCTGCTATTAAGCGTTAAATGACGTCTTTCTTGATCCCATATCAGGGATATCAAATAAAATGTTTGTAAGAATGAAAAAGCATCCGAACAGAACTTTATGCTGCGTCTAACACTTGACGAACGCGAGAGTGAATAGGCATACATTTCCTATTTTTATAGCATGTGATATCCTCGCTGATATGGGATAGTAAAAGATCAAGAAAGATAACATGAAAACTAGGCATTATACTCGAAAGTCGTTTGTAAAAAAACGTACAACTAAGATGTTTTCGAAAGTCATTCTTAGTCCATAAATATGTTAACTTTCAATATTTATGAAAGCAATTTCCCGAGACTGTAGAAGTAGTTTTATAGAGCTTCCTGGAATTTATGCTTCGGACGAAAAGTTTTTTTTAATTAGATGTGCTCTTACACATGTAGTTTTCTATTATCTTCGTTATTCTATGCAAACTTATATCATTAGCTCTACGGTGTCTCAAATGGATCAAACCCATCTCATAGTCTCAAATGTGCATACCATCAGTAACTTCTCATTGCAGCTTCCAACATAGCACTAAATAATTCTCTTTGATATCGAAATAGCATCAAAATCCTTGTTTGTTATTATCAACGATTGCAATCAAATTTGCAGCCTACGAATTAAATTTGATGATCCTTGCGAAATTTAGCACTTGAAATTAATAGCTTGACCTCTGTCAATACTTGCTTATAAATCAACTATCATTAATTAAAAGAAAACCTAATGAATTTTGCTACACCTAACCAACGTTAAAGGATATATGAAAACTCTAGCTCGTTAACAAACAATAGAAATATAACTAATCGAAACCGGACGCAAAAATTTGCGACTACTGCGCAGTTACAGCAAAACATCTGTGCGGAAATTTATACAAAAGAAAAATTAACCAAATACTAACGAAATTGTGGTCTCAATTAAAAGTTTTTCGCAATTTGATTGAAAAGAAAATCGCGTCAGAATTTTTAAAATATCCAAAATGTACATAGCTCCCTCAGCAGGACGATACCATACGTTAAAGCAGACAATAATAAAAATATATGAGAAATACCCTGATGAAATCCAGCAGGAACAACCCTCATCCGAAAGTGTAATAGAAGATGTATGTATGTAGCTAAAGCAGCACTAATATAAAGAGCAGCAACAGCATGGGTGCCAAAAAGCAGTGGCAAATGGCACGTACCACAGAAATACAACAAAAAGAAAAAAGAAAAAAAGAACAACGCGCGCACTGCACAACAGATGAATAGAAATGGTACAGCAAATACAACAATAAAGGGAAAAGTGGATTTAAGATGAGACGTGCGGTAGCCATAAAGTAGTAGAATTTGCCTTACAACATCTCGTATCGCCGCATATCAAAAAATATGCTACGGGATTTTACTCTACTTTAGGTGGAATGGCAGTGGAATTGAGAATGAAAGCAAGAAAGGCAGCACCAGCATACGAAATACTCGCACTTCACTTTGCACTCTCATTTATCATGTTAACTGCAATTAATCATCAAAACGCAGGAAGCACTCGCGTTGACAATGAAGGAGGGATAACGAACGAAGAACGGTGCAATTGTCAGCATTTTAACAGCAGCAGCAGCGGTGGTGGCGATAGCGGCAGCGCGTACTGAAAACTAGGCAGTCGGGTATACATAGTTGTATTTTGACATTAAGGTGTTTTGAAAATACCGAATTTGTAGAATTTGAATATCTTACCAAAAGTAAGACGTTCTTAGGTCTTGAAATCATAAGATCCGTTTAGAAAAGGAGTGTAATGGCAATGCTGTAGAAAGAGATCATGAGGTGTTATGGATGCCTTTCATTTAGCAAAGCGATAGTGAGGCAAAGTCTGTTGCGATAATCCCAGAATCAGATGTCACTACTAAAAAAGTACCTCGAGAGTGCACAGCCATCGCCTATATCTGACGAAGACATTATCATCCACGATTAGCCAAGTTGCACAGCCATCAACAGCGCACTTGGAAATTTGTAAACTTACCATAATATGTTCCTTCGATAAATTGGATTCCGCTTGACGGTGAAAGCTCCAAAGCAGGAGAGAGCCGGAGAAGAGACAATTATAAGGCAAGTCTGACGGAAGTGAGGGGGAGTCCCATTAAAACTCAGCAAACTTCACCAAGGAGAGGGGGGGGGGGGGGGTCAGAATTTAAAAAAAAACATCTTCCGTAATTAATGGTTGGCCCCTTATGTTAATGAACAAAACTGCCGCATTTTACGATCTGAAAATCCGCGAGAGATTCAAGAAAATTCAATGCACTCTCTAAGAGTGGCTGTTTGTTGTGGACTGTCTGCCGGAGTCGAAGTACTTAATCGAAAATGACCGAAGAGCCGTTGTAATTAATGAAGTGCAATACAGACACATAATAAATATGATAAATAGTTTCTTTTTATTTTGTGGCCGGAGTTATCACGTAATTTCGTATTTGGAAGACTCCAATTGGCCACCAAAACTATTCCAACCCTCGAGGCGAACATTGACGTCGACATCGCTGTAATAGAGCCCCAACTATGCGAAAGAGTGATTGAGAAAAGGATGGAGGTCCGTAAGCAAAGCGGAAGCGGCTATTTGAAATATATTGTGTTCCATACATAACTTCCGTACATCAACTTTATAATACTATAGAAATTTCAGAGACATCCACAAAATTGTTCGTTTTATGCAAAAAACAAATCTTACACCTCCAGATGATACGTCATATAGATGCGAATACAGACACAAGAATCAGAAGTACAGATAAAAGGTACATAACTACCCAGTAGGCAAGGGCAGAAGCTAACAGTGCTTCTAGAAGGCCTTCCTTGGTAAGTATAAGGCCTTCCACCCTCCTTTCAAACGTACTTTCTTTTTTATATGAAGTGTCCTCAGAAAACAGGCCTTCCTATGCAGGCTTTCTAACACCGCTTACCGTAGTAGCACTCTCAGAAGTACTTGGTAAAAATTAAATTTTAATACATCGTAAAAAGACTGAATATTAATTGTTTTTTTTTCTATCCACGCCATCACACTTGCGTTGGTATTTTTGTAATGATTTTTTTTTTGTGATGATTCGTAATTTACAATTTGACAAAGAATACACAAAACTCTACCTCCTTAACATAACATGAAACAACATGGTAATATGCTCACCTCTCTTAACCCTTTCGGTTATTCTATGCCATATGGCATAGTCGTTTTTTAAGGTCAGTTTGAAGTCTAAAAAACTTCAAAATAATTTTTTTTTTATTTTCTAATTTTTTTCGAAAGCTTTGTGTACAAATTAAAAAAAAAATTGGATTGATTGGAGAGTTTGCTCTATATCAATATCAATATCCTTTGCCGTATTTTGCAAAAAAATACCACTTCATACTTTAATTTTTTTACTAAACAAAAAGCTTTATTTGATAATTTGGTAAATGCTATTTTGAAGCTTAATGTTGGGTTAGTAAGTGTAAAAAAAATTAAATTTGCATTTTGGTACTTTCATTACCATTCAGCACATTTTATGCCATATGACATGGCTCCCAAAAACCACTTTCTAAAATAAAATTTTTATAAATTAGTTTCAATTATTGTTTAAATTGGCCTTAAGAATAATAAAACGGAAAATACTGATTTTTAAAGTCAAATGGAAAAAAGAAGTTCCGAAAGGGTTAATTTCTAACCATGTGTCTACTTTTCATGTCGTATATGTACAATGCAAATGACAAAAAAGTAATGCCGAATCATAAAACATTTCAATACATGAAATAAAAAAGAAACAGAAAAGCTTTAAAGTAAATGGGGTCCTTCTTCTTTGCCTTCTTTGCACGTCTGTTGTGGGAAGGCATATTATGCCTTCTGTGATTGTTATTTTATTTGCATGAAAATCTAGTTTTGAGAAGTTCTTATATAATCGCAGCAGTGCTAGCAGGTCTTCTCTCAGGGAGGCCTTGCTCATTTGCCTGCTGGGTACTCAAATTAAGCTCCAGGCACATACATATGTATACAGATATGGACTAACAATCATAGTGGAGCTCATTATAGCATGATTGTCTGAGCATGAAAGGTTGATATTCTTGCCATTTCTACCGCTTGGCGTTAATAATTATTAATTTCTGCCATTACCGAAATATGATTGAAAAATTCAACAGCTGTCCACACAACTACGTTTTTTTTGAAACACCCTTAATAACTGGCAAATCTGATTGTCTGTTAAGTTGCAATAAAAGCGCTGTTTCCCAAAAATTTTCCCTAAAACCTTTAAATGTTTAATTTGTTTCTCCTTAAAGTAGCACATGCATATTACGCTACGCACTCTCGGATTCATAAATAGCAGTTGTCTTGTAGAAAATTTTATTTGATATTGTAAGCTGATAGTTAACGAAAACCTAAGTCAGATAAAACATGGTCATAAGCATGTAATATACGAGTAGTATATCGTTAGTACTTTTTATTGTTGTTGTTGCAAGCATACGAGTATCATGGCTATGATGAGTAGTAGTAGATATGGATTTTAGTCTCAAGCACGTATGTGGCAAAAAGGTTCTTTAAGTTCTTCTTGTGAAATAATTGAGTTGTATTTTGTATATCGTATTCGTTGGATTTCCTTTTCTGTTGCCGTTTGTTCGTCGCTACGCTACATATTTCAAGCCAAATAAATCTTGATTATTTTAGCTTTTGTCGACTATAATTTTTTTCTATTAATTCTCTGGGTTCGACGATTTTTTTGCCCTCGCTCATTTTTCTTAGTATTTTTTTTTTTTATTGTTTCCTATCCTTTGCATGTACAAGGTATGAGTTATCACCAGAGCTAATTGCTGCTGCTGATGAAGCTCCGCTCTTCTACAGCGATGAGGATTTTAGTACTCTGCTGTGTGGTGTTTTTTTGCCTCTTCCTTTACTCCGTATAACATGCATAGTTTACTGATAAATTTGTATTTATTATCATCATACATCAAGTTAAGCTTGATTTTGGCTAATTAATTTTACTTGGCCTTAATTTTTTATATATTGTCTACATGCATGTGTGTGTGTGTCGGTGGTTGTGTGCACAGCTTGATTAAGCAGGATCGTAAGAACAAAAAAAAAGTCAAATTTCTAAGGTGAAAGGTTATTTTAGTTTTGATGTTGTGTGTAAGCTCAGAGGTTGCTGCTTTAATAAGGTATTTAATCTATTCGATACAAGAAAAAATGTTTCATATGTCTGTTTTATGGTAAATACCTCAGGCTTTAAGAATTTCTTTATACAAAATATTTCACAAAAATAGTGCACGAATAAAAGAGATATCTTACGGCAAGATAAAGGAGATAAGGCTGTGGTCGAAACAGTGTCTTCGCAGAGGACAGGTGGCATGGTACAGCGGCATCTCCTTTAATTGAGCTTTTCCTCAGTTAAAAGTGACCAGAAAAGCTGAAAAAAATATTGAAAATTAAAGAAAACTGTTCTTGGAACGTGGAATTTAAATGCAATGTAGCTAGTTGGTTAATCAACAAAGGCTTGTAAGCAGTGTTTCCAAGTTGAAACGAAGGAAGCCCCATTATAAAAAAATTTTATTTGATGAATGTCGAAAAAATTTGATATCCGTTATTTGCTCATGAATAAGAAATTGAATGAAAATTGAACAAAAAAACATCTAATTTCTGGTTTTTTAAGCAATTTTTTAATTCCTGCCGAACCCCTGGCTTTGACATGAAATTCCGGTCCGGGCCGGCCACTTGGCAACCCTACTTGTAAAGCACTAGAGAATTTCAAGCTATTTTTCCTTGGTCTTGCCGGTTGGGCTGTAAGTTCTTGATAAAATTGACCATTTTTATTGCGTGATTGCGTAAAAACTTAGAAACCTGCACATGGAATTACATTTCGACACCACACTAGCATAAAATTTATCAAAATTTTGTTGAATAATAAGCACCATAAGAATAAGCTATATACAAAGTTTATTTCTTGAGAACTGGTAGTCCCCAAAAGCATATGATTAAAATTTAAAGCAATTTTCGAAAAAAAAAATCGAAATTATATAATTAACAATGAAAATTGGATATAGTCCAACTTTTTGCTGTCCAACTTTTTTCCATCGAAATTTTTGCTGTCCAACTATTTTACGTTCAACTTTTTTATCGTTCAACTTCTTTGCCGTGGAAGTTTTTACCGACCAACTGTCTAATTTTTTATGGTCTATCTTTTTTGTTGTCCAATTATTTTTTCGAGCTTGTTGGCGATGCTATCGGGCTAAAATAAGTGTAAAAATAATGCGTGTAATATGTTATAAGTATGTAAAATTACACGTTTCAGAGGACCCTTTTGAAATATTTTAAAAGTAGTCACCTTATTAACTTCTTGGTTCTTCTCTCCAAGCTCAGAGGCAAATATCTTGAGAGCTACTTAGAATTATTTTTTCTCATCAGCTTAACCGTTTGCATGAATGAAAGAGCAGCAAGGTGCTAAGTGAAATGGCAAGTAACAAAACTTAACTGACTTAACCCTTTCGGAACTTCTCCTTTCCATTTGACTTTAAAAATCAGTATTTTCCGTTTTCTTACTCTTAAGGCCAATTTAAACAATAATTGAAACTAATTTATAAAAATTTTTATTTTAAAAAACGACTATGCCTATGGCATAGAATAACCGAAAGGGTTAAGTAATATTCTTGAAACTTTGGTAGGCAGACTATAACCCTATAAAACTTTAATCACCAACATACGCACTAGAAAATTTGCACAAACGTGTGCCTTTGTTTTCAGAAGTTAATGAGATCTTATGGACTTTTTTAAAAAACTAAAGTAACGCCCCGAGTAACTCAGATGAACGCATTCCAGCTCAAAGTCAATAGTTAGATAAAATCTGGTTTAGTCTTATGAAAGTGCTGCAGTATCATCAAACGCTTTATAACTAAATACATTTTTGGCTTAATTTTGCTTTAATCTCATCAAATTTAATCAAAATTATGTACTTTTCACCAACTTTGCTGCTACTCTGCTTTTCGATAACATTTCTTCTCGACTTTTCGACTAATAACTGAAAATCGCTCACTTCTTTCTTCATTTTTTCTTCATCTTCACGATCTTAGACCACTTTACCGTCTGCATATCATTTGAAAATATCAAAGATGCCTCCCACTTTTTGAAAACAGTTGTAGTTGCTAATAACTGGAATGTTTAGTGTAAGCAAAGTCAGCTTTTTTTTATCAATAAATGATGCTTTATGTCAGAATTATCGTTCTTTTAAGTTTTTGGAAAATTCCATCAAAGATTTAATAAAAAAACTATTTTAAGCAATTTTAAATTTGATAGCTTATCACAAGTATTTTGTGCTAATATTTCTTATTTTTAAGTTTGTATTTTTATTAACAGCTGTCATCTTTGACAACTAATGCAATATTTTTCAACTGTCGCAATATTATTGTTGCTATCAAAGAACAATAATAACAATGGAGACGATGATGTTGTTGGATAATAACTTCATTAGACATACTTCTGCGCTGAAGTACTCGTATTATGGAACTTGATGAAAAGAACAAATATTATTGAGGAAGGAAGACCAAGAGATAAATCATGACAAGGAAAATGACAGTAAAAACAAAAACAGAAAGAAAAGCAGCTACACTAACAATAATAAGTAAATAAACAAAAACAATATGTTTAAATGAGGTTCCTTCCTAGCCGCAACAGAAGTTTAATGGTTAACCACAGAAACAAAAGACCAGTGATGGAAAACATCATACGAAATCAAAAAATAACAAAGAAACGCACAAAAGGATGACTTTATCGTATGAAATGCAGAGAGAAGTAGGACATTAAAATTAACAGACATAAAGATTGAGATGTCATGAGTGCTTTAGTTGCTAAATTTTAAGTGTTTTTCAAGCAATGAACAAAAAAAAAAACTAGAAGCTTATGATGGAATAAATATATGAAATATTTTACACCAAACACTACACATTTGAGTTATGACATTTTAGTAACGCTATGTTTTGGTATCGCATATAAGAAGCCATGAGATTAACTTTATTTGACTTCTGTGCTTGTATTAATTTGTGCAAGCATTAACAGCAAAGTCTCTTCTAAAGCAATTTTTTTGCATGGTAGCCACTGAATGAATGAATGAATTTCTCGACAGCGGTCAATTTTCGTCCTGCCCTGTTGTGCTTAAGTGATTACACATTTTCAAAGAAATAGATGCCATTAACTCTTTCCTAGCGACATATTGTGAATATTATATCCGAAATACTCGTATAAGGTTTAATTGTCTTCTCTAGAAGATTCTCTATTATTTAATTCCTGCCGATACGGAAATTATGAATTCTTAAGTTTTTAAGTGACCACCCTTTATTAGCTAAGTAAATATTTCATATTTTCAAAGCTTACAAAAAGTTTAAAAAAATTCTTTCTATTTTCACACTATATTTCTGTTAAAGTGGCATTATCATTATACTCTTGGGGCTTTAATATCAATAAGCATTGTGCTTCAGCACATACACATACAAATTTCTATTTATAATTAAATTATCACCAGTATTATCACAGTAAAATTACTACTTTAAGTTCAAGAATTTTGTAATTTTTCAAACATAAGTCATATGGAATTATGTCACTTTATATTGTCTGGCAGAATGATAGATTATCTCTTACAAAATTTAGTTAGGGTGCCTTTTTATAAAAAAAAAAAAAATTCTTTAATAGAATTTGATGGGGAATAAATTGTGCAGCATAAAAAATTGTGAATTTAATTGTAATTGAGTTTTTTTTTGTTGGCTAGTCAAATGAAATTTTTTGGCCGGTCATTAGTTTTTTTGCCCCATCATTAAATAAAATTTTATTTTTAATAATTGTCATTACAGTAGTTCAAAGCTTCTCCTCAAACGAATGCTAAGCGCATTTAATAAAATTGCCTTTTATATAACAAATTTGACAATAGAAGAAATTAAGTTTTTATGTGAAATTTTTTTTCAAATTCAAGTTCATATTTCCTTAAAATAGCGGAATGTTTTGCTCAGAAAAAAAAGCTATAAGACTAGGATTAGTGTTCTCAATAGTGGTATAGTCTTAATAAAAAATTGTTCTTAGTTAAACGACGCATTGCTGGACCACAAAATAGATACACTAGAGTTTTAGTGAATTTCTTAGAAATGTCTCACTATACATTTTAATTTTGTTTGAAAAAAACTGGTAATGACATAGCAGTTTTTTATATTTTTACCAAAAAAAAAGGAAAATCTGAATTAAAAAAACAAAGAAAAAATTTAATTTAAATTTCACCTGGCCATGAAAATAGGCCCACTTTTGATGTTAAAAAAAAAAAAAAAATACTATATAATAATAAACTTAAGAATGTAACAGCTTGTTACAAACCAGTGTCCTGTATAACCGCCATTATTGTTCAAAACTTACTGAATTCTCCTAGGCACTGATGAAAAAAAACTCTGATTGGGCCTTATCAGTGCGGCTTTAGACCTGGTAAGTCCACCATAGACCAGATCTTCACACTACGTCAAATCCTGGAAAAAACCCACGAAAAACAGATCGATACCCATCATCTCTTTATCGATTTTAAAGCAGCTTTCGATAGCCCGATACGGGATTGCCTGTATGCCACCATGTCTGAGTTCGGTATACCTACGAAGCTGGTGCGGCTTTGCAGAATGACGTTGAGCAACACAGCCAGCTCCGTCAGAATAGGAAGGGACCTCTCCGAACCATTTGATACCGAACGAGGTTTCAGACAGGGTGATCCACTATCCTGCAACCTCTTCAACTTTGTGATGGAAGGGGTGTTGCGAAGAGCCAGTGTACATCGTAATGGCACTATTTTCTACAAAAGTGTCCAGCTCCTTGCAAATGCCGATGATATTGATATCATTGGACGTTGTAAGCGAGATGTTACTGCTGCGTTCTCTGCTATCGAAAAGAGTCAGCGAAAGTGGGTTTGACGGTGAACGAGGGCAAAACAAAGTATATGCTGTCCACAAACAAGGAGACGCGGCGTATTGGATCCTTTGTTACTGCGAACAACTATACTTTCGAAGTTGTCAAGGAATTCACCTATCTTGGCACCGCCGTGAACACTCAAAACGATGTCAACCTGGAGATAAAGCGAAGACTAACTCTTGCTAATAGGTGTTACTATGGTCTCAGTAAGCAATTGAGTAGTAGAGACCTCTCTCGCCCGACAAAACTGACACTCTACAAGACGCTCATCTTACCCGTGCTACTTTACGGCGCAGAAGCATGGGTTGTGTCGCAGACTGATGCTGCCACGCTTGGGGTGTTTGAGAGAAAAATTCTTCGCAAAATCTTCGGTCCTGTTCACGTCGGCGACGACTACCGTATTCGAATGAACCACGAACTGTATGAGCTCTACGCTGACATTGACATAGTCAAGCGCACCACTATCCAACGTCTGCGCTGGCTGGGACATGTTGTGCGTATGGACGAAGAAGCTCCGGCGAAAAAGGTGTTTGATGCGGAAGCCACTGGGCGACGACGAAGAGGAAGACCATGCCTCCGATGGAAAGACCAAGCCGAGGAAACCCTATCCACGCTTGGTGTGAATGATTGGAGAAGGCGCGCGCAAAGCAGAGGCGACTGGAGAGAGCTTTTGAGGTCGGCCGTAACCCGGTAACGGGTTGTTATGGCCACCCAAGTAAGTAAGTAAGTAAGCAAAGAACAAATTTTTGAGCGCCCGAGTACGCAGTATGCAATATGCACCAATTGAGGGTGGGCTGTAACTCAAGTAAAACAACTTCGATATCTTCGCATGCTTTTTATTTGTGGAATTTTGTAGTGCCGCATCGTTCTGATATTTCCGTTACTTGTGGTAATCATTTTGGGTTCGCAATCGCTGTATGCTTTTTGTTAGTGTGATTTTAGTTTCAAGTCACTTGCTCTTACAGGTTTTGCTTTACTTTTTAATTTGTTTGCCGCAGCTTATTAAAAACTTTCGTCAACACTGCTTTTTTCGAAAAATACTTTTGTTATTTTCTATCCAAATTAATCTTGTAGTGACCCACTTACGAAACAGATTTTTGTGCGCCTATCTTTCATATATTATCATATTAATATAAAAGTAGATAAAGTAACTTGTGCCTAAATTTCTACAAGGAAAAAAGTAGTTTCTTAAAGTTGAGAAAGTTGCTCATCAAATTGGCAAGCTTTGAAGTCAATGACAGTCGTTGAGACCGTCATCAAATGTCAATGTGTCTGACAATCTGCCAAATAAACAACGGGACAACAGCGTTGTCATCATATTTATTTTTTGCTAAGTGGGATTGACAACAAAGTTTTTTTATTATAGCTAGAAAATTGCTGTGTTTTCAAAGAAAAAGCGCTATCAAGATATGAAAAGACTCTTGGCTTCAAGGAGCTGAATTGTTTCAAAAATGTTTGGAAAATAGAGGATTTTACTAAAAAAATTACTTATATTACTCCAAGGTTTTTTTTAAACAATGCAACTCCGGCTATAGAAATCGATCAATTTAGACGCACAAAGTATCATGAAAAGTGGAGCAAGTTGGATACCTTCAGAATCAAAGCTTAGTAGAATCAATATTTGGTAGTATAAATATTTTTTTTCCAAGCTTAACGAAAAAAACTCACCATGGGCTTATTT
Organism: Tricholauxania praeusta; assembly: GCA_949775025.1. Taxonomy (NCBI): domain Eukaryota; kingdom Metazoa; phylum Arthropoda; class Insecta; order Diptera; family Lauxaniidae; genus Tricholauxania; species Tricholauxania praeusta. The sequence goes on along the minus strand of OX459031.1, from coordinate 32,992,624 downwards.
AGAGACCACGCCAATTTATAAAGCCTTTGGTATATTTTACACTGAAAAAATAATTTATTAATTATTACTATCATAAGAATTATTTTTCATAAAGATTTTTCGAAATGATGTAATTCTTTAATTAAACTCTAAGAGAGATAAAATACTACAGTTTGTGTTTCAAATTCATGCATATTTTAATTGCTTACGCCCATATAATTCTTATACGGTTCAAGAAATTTTTGATCTACATCATGGCATATGAAGTTTTACATATGCTTTTAAGTCCTTTTAAAATTACCTGAATTTCGTACATAAATTCCACATAATCTAGCATGTAATCTGCTGTGCAATTTAGAACCTACACAACATATAAGCATTAACAAATGTGTATATGTATGTACGTACGTATACATACGTAAATATGCAAATACGAATATGGCAAGCAGAAAATTGTATGCAAATTAAAATTCGACACTTTCATTACGGACAACCGGCAAGAGGCAGCAGCAGCAGCAGCAGCAACATTTGTATTGTTTTGCAAATATCTGGTACAAACAATAAATGAAATTAGAATATATGAGTATTTATATAGGAATCAAATGGGCCAGCCAGCCAGCCAACATAAGCAAAATGAGTTGAGTTGAAGGATAAAAAAATCCACCCACAAAATAAAAAGGGACTGAATAAAGGACACCCTCTCACCCAAACTTTAGATGCGTACCGTAGGCTAGGCAATGTTAACATGGAAACAGCAATAACAACAAAACATTTGCACACGTGCACATAGCAAAAGAACAGCAACAACAACAACACCAACAACAGATTGAAGACTAGGTTAGAAATAGGACAAAAGGACGAAGTCGCTGGTGTGGTAGTCTGAGTAAAAGAGTAAAACATACACACATGTTGCAATGGAACAAACTTTGTAAATATTAGATATATGACGAAAATCTATGGATATGCGAATTGTATGTTGTGCGAGCATGGTTGTTTGTATGTATGTGTCAGGCTTTCAAATTATATATCCATGTTGTATGCGAAAGTAGTATCTTTAGCTTAAGGCTGAAGGCTCACTCTAGGGGTTGTTTTCAACAGCAAATTTCTTTTTGTCATTTCGTGTTTTTCTTTTTTTTTTCTGTTTTTTTTTTTTTTTTCATTGGTGTGGGCAAAAATTTTGACATGACGCACATTCGCTAATATCGTATATGTGTGTGTGTGTATAAAAGATAAGTATCCAAGTAGGCAATAGAGGGATAACAGTCTAAAAGAAAAAGAAACCCTTTAGCAGTTGATGCATGCTACTAGCCCAAGAGCCCTCTCTAGAAAAGTCGAGTGTATAATATTACTGGATAGAATGTACGGGAATCATAGTGAGCCATTTTGGTGAAACTGACGAACCAGGGTTGCCTTGCCAAAGCCTGTCCTGATGCCCAAAAATGCCTGAATTTTAGCTAATTTTATTAAACTGTGTAACATAATACCTCAAAATATATGTCACATCATAGAACTCGAAGAGGCCTAAAAATATTATTAAGGGTTGCATTGTTTAATCCTGTCACTAACATAGGTTAAGACCGTTTGGCACACATTTCAAGCATTAATATATATAATTAAAAATTGACCCAAAAAACCGGTCGCAACTCATGTTGGGGACAGGATTTAACAATGAAACCCTGAATATTATTTTTAGGCCTCTTCGAGTTCTATCGTTTGACATATATTTTGAGGTATTACAGTTTCAATTAAAACAACAAAATTTGCAAAAAATTCGGGCATTTTGGGCTTCGGGACAGGCTTTGGCAAGGCAACCCTGGTTTGTTAGTTTTGCCAAAATGTTTCCCATACATCCCATCATGTAATCTTATACACTCGACTTTTCTACAGCGGGCTCTCCGCCTAACCAACATTGGTGCATGACTAAGCGCCTTTACAAAATTAGATTTTTATGAAAATGTTTATTTAAATTGAATACTTACCTATTTTTTATTTTTGGCTATCAAAGAGAATGATTAAATTCTTAAAAGAGTGCATAACAACTTTCTCTCGCCCTAGACCCCGTGCTTTTTCGATACGGTGCTGATGGCCTACTTTTCTCCGTTCAAAGGCGTGCATGGAAGACGTACTTCCACGGAAGGACTCATTTTTTCCTTTTCATGTAATAACTTGCCTTTTCCCTTCTACTTACACTTTGTGTTACTACTTTTGGCTACAGGGATATTGTGTATATGTAGAATATCTTAATATGGGATATACGGGAAAATTTCATATCCAATGTGATAGAAATAAACTCGTACTCAATCTAACCAACTTTTGTCAAGTAAATTCGACATTATCTTTGTAAAAACTAATATTTTCTTGTAGTGTCTGTCACGAAATATCAAATTTTCAATAAAAGTATTTTTCATACAACTCTCTATTGAAATATCGTAAAACAATGACAAAAGTTCAGCAGTTATGGAAAAAAAAGTTTCCTATTTGCAGTAATTTTTCTTTAATTTGCAGGTCTCTTATGAATTATCCCATAGCAAATTTGACAAATTTATTTAACAAGTCGTAAATAAAAGCTTTTCATATACTATATGTTTGTATAACAAAAAAAAAAAAAAAAAGAACTCTAACTCAATAATATTCAAGTTGATATTGAAGACAAATACATAATACAGCCAAGACTTTGGTGCTTTAAGAATCAAAACATATATTCATATGGAAAAAGTTTGTTCCATCTGTATATAACGTAAGAGTTTCTTTATGTACCACGTACTGAAGTGCTCTTCTTCAGTTACATGTTGTTGAAATTGTATTGAGTGCTTTAATGAAATTAAAACCTTTGGCTGTTAGTTTAGAACTCTTAGAAAGGATTTTTGTTATTTAATAGGTTTGTCACGATTTCCTACGAAATTTATTGTTTCCTTTATACCAATGGTATTAAAGGGAGATCATCTTTTTTTTGATTCTGAGGCTTAAGAGATTTACTTCAAAATATTGAAAATGCATGAAGGATTCAAAAATTAAAGAGGCATATTGGAACTGAATTCTTAATCTTTGTCAGATAAAAAGAAGTAAAGAAATGCTTTCAAAAGATCTGAAGTCTCTTTGTAGGGAACACAAACTTGATATTTTTAATGATGCCTTTAAATATTAATCATTTTTAATTTTGAAGACATAAACATTTCAAACTATTTGGTTTTGTGAAAATTTCTATAGCAAAAATAAGCTTGATAAATCATTTAAAAATGCTTAAATGATCAAGACCGTAATAAATCGTTCAAGAAATAAAAGGTTCTGATTTGAATCCGATTCGGAACGGACTTACTTGAAGTATGGTCTGGAGCGGATCAGTCTTTAGGTTCCCATAATGACAATAAACGTTACACTTTATATGAATTGGAACAGATTCTCTCAACAGATCCGAGACTGATCACAGATTACTTACAGAAACGTGTAAGGTTATATGATTTATTGGGGATAAGGTTTAGATCTTGATTCAGATCTAAATAAGAAAAAGATTTAGGTTCGTTATAACAGTTTTGATAAGAATATAACATACGTACTGAACTAAACTAAAATTCGTAGTTATTACAACTTAGTTCAGGAAGTCGGATACGAGCTTAAATCAAGCGATGTACCGGTATCGTAGTAAGGTTTTTAGTATTGTATTCTGTTGAGGAATTGATGATCGTATCAAGGAATGATATACTGTACCCTGATCACATACTGACTAGATAACCATATTAAGGAATATCTGAAACGGATATGATTATAATCCAGAATACCAGAACTAATTTCTAGACGGTAGTTGATTCCAAGTAGATACCGACTCAGATTTTTTTTTTCGCTAGGAATCTCTCATTTTAGACTTACAGAATTGTGTGTGAATATCTTTTAAACGATATATATAACATGTTTTTAGTCGTGAAACTTGTATTTGCTCATAGTTTTGAGCTTATGGTACCATAGAATGTGGGACCTCTAATGTAGGCTCTATTAGCTTAGTGGGCTTTCAAATATTACACTGGTCCACAAAATGCTGATTTTTTTCTGCCTTTCAAAGAAATTATATGAAATATTACTAATTTCAAGTCGCTGAGCACGAATATGCACACCAAACTTAAAAGTTTGTGAGCCGAAATCGTCGATTTTGCTCAACTTCGTACATTTAACCTTAACCTTTACCAGCTTAACCTTTTTCCTTCAAACCCCATTTTGAATTACGTATAATTGAAACTTTTCAGTTATCCAGCCGTAGTGGAACCTATTCCATGCGTATAGGAAAATATTTTTTATAACTCCTCGCGCACTCAGCACTTTGATATTAAAAACAATAATGCCTCGATACTATGCCTTATATGTGGGTCTATGTTTTGCGAATCTTTCTTAAAAACTTACATTGAAATTGGTTTTTGAGAATTAAAGAAGCAAAGGATTCACACTGAGAACCAAAGGTTTAATCTCATGAAACTTCGGCATGCGAGTTTATACACCAAAAAATTAACTCTTTGCGCCATTGAAAGATTAAAATATTTTCGATATTCATTCAATTAAGTAACAGCCCAGTTTTTTGAGGTTAGGTTTGAACCAAAACTTCCGTAGATCTTAACTTACGGAGGGTAAAGGCATATTTTGAGCAGTGTAGCCTTGCTTGTATACAAACTGAATAAATATTTCATGTAGCTTTACAAAAAAGCTTTCAAAATACATGATTTCGACAATCGCCAATACTCTGTCTTAAACCATAATTCATCTCTACAATATTTGAACAATGTTTTTATTACCTAAAGACTCCTCTAAGGAATCACTATGTAAGGAATAGTTTTTTTTTCATATTCGCAATTTTTTTGTGCCTTTATTTTTGTCTTCTGCAATTTGTGAACATGTTTTTATATTTGTTTTTACATATTCCTTTGACTTATACGCAGCTAACCCTTTGTGACTTGTCTGAGCTATAAAGAGTAAGAGATATCACTTTATAACTTCCTCAAATGCTATCAAAAATATTTCATCTCATTTTATGTCAACAATTGACCCATATTTTTTGTTTTTATTTTTTTATTTTTATACTCGTACTACTACGCATTTAAATTTTTGTCTATTTTTTTTTGTTCGTATCCTTAGAAATGACGAAAAAAAAATAAGCTAAACAAAGGAATTGTGTCCTTGTACTTTTGCAGTTTTTTTGTTTTTTGTTGGATGTTTATTTATGAAAAGTTTGTGTTTTTCGCCGTATTCAAGAAAAATAATAACATTTTATGGCATCTTGAAAATAAAGAAGTTTTTCGTTTTCTTAAAGTTTTTTATTTAATATTTTTTTTCTTTTATTTGTTGAGCATTTTGCTAAGGTTTCATTTGGTACTATTTTAGCATTTTGGTAGTTAGTAGGTTGTATGACTCTTCCTTATTATTTTATTTTTTAAAATCTTTATATTAAGTTTGCAAATTAGTATAGTTAGATTTTGTTAGTAGCACAGGTCAGTTTTTTAAGATATTTGATTCTTTGTACCTATTCAAAACTAGATATGTCCATATATTTAAATTATATATGTTCATATATATAGTAAAGAAAGGATGATTTTTTTGGAGTGATGGAATCTTAAATTCAAATAAGACATACATAAATTATATTTCAAAACAACCTTTTTTTTAAGATTACATGGCTTATATTTTTAAAAATAAAATACCACCACGACTGACTGTAATAGTTATGTAATTAATAAATTTAAAACAACTTTACTCGATGCAAAATCGACAAGATGACAGAAACATGTGTTAAAATATCGATGTTGACTGTCTGACTGACTTATGCTAATGAACCAATAACAATTGATTTGAAAATAAGGTTCTAGGTGCTCCAAAAGTGGGATAATTTGATGCGATTTATGGCAATTACTTAGTTATAGCACACACATGCCGGATATTATTTTAAATGTATAAATACCATCAAATACCATTACCTTACAATTCAATTTTTTAGTTCTATGAGAATTTAAAAAAAACACCCTTTATATAGCCCGCATATTGAAATTTGTTCTTAGTCGTTTCATTACAGTATTTTTCTTTATCATAATTTATGAATTTATTTATTATTTTTTGTACGCAACTTTAATCAATAATTGCTAATTATGCACACTCTAACTATACGCATACGAATCGTAACAATATGCCAGTATATTTTTTACTAAATAACACCCAGCATCCGTATTTTGCTTTGTTGAGTTGTCACTAGCACCATCATTGTGAACAGTAGCAGCAGCACCACCATTGTTTCTATGCCTATGCTACATACAAAGTTTGACTCATAGCAAATCCCTGCTGAAGGCATTCAACAAAATTTCTGCTGTCGTCTGTGCAATGTCTGATAAGCCACTGTGCCGTACAGCCACAGCAGCATCAACGATGGTTATATCAGTTCGACTACATAACAGCAGCGCCTGTCTTCTAGTTTATGCCATGCTCTTCCGCATTACATCCGAATCTAAACTACAGTGTAGTGTTTTCGTCGCATCGTAAATTTTTGAGTATTTCGTACGTTTTTTAGTATTTTCTAAGTGCCTCCTGAACTTTTTTTATATAAAAAATTTCCCAACACTTTGGTTGATTTTACAAATTTCTTTATTGATATTATTTTTTGTAAATTTTCATTTCTGTACTTAGGATTTTTTTAATAGAAATTTTTTACATTTGATAAAAACTGTCCAACTCGGAAACTATTTCCGGAAATAGGTCTGAAATTTGATTTCTACAACATGAGTGTTGCCTTATAATAATTGCCAAAAAATGTAGTTTGCCGAGAACACTCGAGATCACTGAATACGAATATATAAACCAAATTTTCATATCAGCCCATATTCTTAGGATATCTGGGGTGGTTATGTCGAAATCATCAATTTTGATCAACTTGATATATGTATTTATTTTAGAGATACCAACGTTTAAGATTATATTTTACTAAACAGTTGCAAAGCTTAAGCTTTTTCTTTCAAAATTCACTTAAAATTAGATCGATATCTTTTTTTCTCCAAAATATCATAAATTTAAATTATTGCACAACTCCACATACAAATTTACTTAGTTTCCAGTACGACAGGATAACTGGAAATTTTTCGTGAACGATTTTTCTTTTAAATTTTCCATTGAATTTTACAACGTAATTTTTGTGCAAACTTTCTTAATTATTTAAATACGTTTTTTGTGATTTTTCCATTCTATTCTGACTTACTTGAAAATTTAGATAATTTTACCAAACTTATAAGATCTCTAGTTGTTAATTTTGTTATGTTTAATCAAAATAATTTTCAATATTAACATTTTTTCTTTCTATTTTCAGGTAAATTTTGCACTTTTCTTCTCGTAAAGTTATTGTAAGTATGTACCAGTAAATTTTTGCAAATTCCAATCAATATTAGGGCTCTTTTTGGTAACAACAATAACTAAAACCATATACCTTGCATACCCAACTAGAAATCAGTTTAAATTTTGATCCCATTTGGATCAGATTTATCTCAAGTATAATCAGGAATTGGTCAGGCTTTGGGTCCCAATAATGACCGCCGTTCCTCATATGAAATGGACCGTGTTCGCTCAACAAATCTGGCCCTGTTCACAAATTATTTTCAGAAATGAGTACGATTATAGGATCTATTGGGATCAGAAAAGTAAATTACCAATTGATGAGAATTGGATAATTGTCATCAGAGTAAATTCTACTCAATGATTAAATCAATATTACCATTCCATCTAAAACTTATTGAGCATTTTAAATATTAAATTACAAAGAACAATTTATTTAAATATTGTATTGAACATATTAAGAATTCCGTACTGTACCCTGATCAGGTATTGATCAAGTGACTGTATTATTCCGGATTGCAAGTCGGGTGGTTGAGATCATTGTTTTCTTTTAAAAGTCTTTCCTGTGTCAAATGGTATTATGTCACTGATCATAGTTGTACATCCTCCAAGTCGTCATTGATATATGGTATATACGCCTCATTCCTTTGACGGCAAGTATTCTCATTCAGTTTCTTAGCATTCCTGACAGTCTCCAACGACTATATCAAAACGTTAAATTACTCCAACAGATTTAGAATCATTGATTTGAGCTGTATCATTTACATTGACAGTGCATTTTAAACATTGTTCTATATTCTATCGACTCCATGAAGCCAGCGCTTGAGTGTAAATGTCCGCCTATGTGAACTTTGCATTACGACAATGCACTAGTTTTTGGCTGGATCTTCAACGGATGCCATCAACCAAGCACCGTATTTATTTGATGTGACCCCATCTGATCTTTTCCTGTTGCCGAAGTTAAAAAGCTACTGCTGGTATTTGAAAATTCTCAAACTCTAATTCAAAAACATGAATACTATTTACTCAAATCTGAACGCGATTTCGTTCTGGCCGTCCCCTCTTCAACTGAGTTACCGACTGAGACATCACTTAGATGATTTCGCATTATGCTTTAATTCGTTCATCATTCAATCTATAATTATGATCTTATGCCATACCACTCCATAATAGTGCTACAATCCTTTACTTTACCGAATTCACTCTTTTAGTGATAACCCAACTCATGCTGGGTTTCTTTCTTCATCTTTATTCCTTCAACAATTTCATGCCATAGTAAATTTCCTAGGGTTTCTCGACGACAACACTAATTCCTTAATATCGATAAGGATTCTATCAGCGGCCTTTTGTGGTCGCCATACCATAATAGAAGGCGTTAGCTGGCAATGACATTAGAGTTGCATTGGTAGGCGACGGCAATGTATGGGTTATGAGTGAATGGGTTGATAAACCATGCCAAATGTGTGTGGTGTATGGGTGCGCTTGTCTTTATGTTTTTGTGTTGATTGTTTCTAAATACTACGGGCGACAATCAAATAATTCCGAAGGCGGTCATATTTTCGGGTTGTTTCTTTTGTTATTTGCTGGTCTTTGGATATTCCAATATATAGCCCACAATCATAAAACAAAGCTTTTTTTTGATATAAATGTTATTTTTATTGAGTTGACATTTCAGTTTGGATTTGCTAAGGCTAAGGCTATGACTCTGACTGTGTAAAGGGTCTCTGCGTGCGTGCAGTGATTTGTTTTATATGCTGTTAAGTTGCTTGTAGAGATTAAATGTTGGAGTTATTTTTAGCAATTCAATATAAAGTGGTTTTGAATGTCATTCAATTGGATGTCATTCAAAAGCAATTCAGTTTATGATGTGAGTCACTGCTTTGTTTCAGCTTTTTCTTCTGGGTTTTTTTCCTTGTAATCGCATATTTTTCACACTCCTTAGTTTTTATCTTTATGTTGAAGAATTTTATGCTGAACGTCGGGGTGGCTCGCACCCAATTTCAAGTATAAGTTATGACAAGCATTTTATGTTTAAAGCATAAATTTTGAATTAAACGAAATTTGGTTTTTTTTTGTCTGCAGTGTTATTGTCCTTTAGAGGGAGGGGTGTGCCGCTAAAGATGTATAAAATTAAAAATGTTTCGATATCTGATTCTTCTTAATGTATAGAGAAATTATAATTATTGAATAGCACCAAAAAAAAACATAATAATATTGGCAAGTATATTCATACTAATAACAGAGGCCGAAAAATTATGATTTTGATAAAATTTTACCCAGAAACTAGAATTTTTTCCAAAAGTTTTTGATGCACTGAATTCATATCTGAAGTTAGTATTGCTTTGATGGCTAGGTTTTTTTAGATATACTAAGCCAAATGTGCGGAAATCACGGTTTTTCGACATATTTGAGGCGTTGTTACATTGAAAGGTCTTTTCGGGACATTTTCGGTACACTTGTACTTTTCTCGTCAGTACATTCGACAGATTTTTAGTACATTCGGCACAAAAAGTACCAAAGAATCGATTTTTTTATATGATCAATACAAGTGGAAATATCAGATTTTACGATGTGAAATATCGGCTTAAAAAATAAATTTAAAGAGATTGAGATCGCAAAGGAATTATTGAAGAAATTATCAACTTTTCAAGATCATATAAACATCATTGAATAATAGTACTTTAAGATATCGATACAAAAAATATTAATGTTTCAAATTATCGATTCAATAATAAGTTTATTGTTTTCCAGCACTTCGTTTATCATTTTAGTATACATTGAGTAACGACAAAATTCAATGCTTTCTCTGATACATCGTTATGCAACACACATCCCCAAGTGATTCTTTAAACTTCTCATTTGTTAAACGACTATACAAACATTGTGCTACTGCTGAAAAGTTTTAACATTCGAATTCCATGGGAATATTTTAAAGTGTATTATTTCAAAAAAGCTGAAAAAACCAACAACAACAACAACATCTACTCAGACAATGGCACCCCTTTTTACAAACTCATCAAATATTGACTGCGTATTTTTAAAACATTTTATCCCCACAAACTTAAAAGTATTGATTGTAAAACCAATTTACACACCCTTGAATGAGACAAATAAATGCTTTTTCGTCTCAGCACAGAAAAAAAAAAATATATCTTTAAAATCGTCGTCGTCACATCAACTTTTCATTTTCCCATATGGTAGCTATTTTACTTAGTTGTTGTACTCGCATCATTCATTGATTTTCAATTTAAACACCACGCTTCACTTTAGCAGCAGTTGCTTTTTCTAGGACGCAATTCAAAACCAAGCACTTTGTTCTCTTACTTCCTTTTATTTTTTTTTTTTTTTGGGGGGGGGGGGGGGATTGGGGCATGTTACAATACTTACTTTCTTCCTTTTCAGTTTACTTTGGCATTTTTTCAACTGAAAATACTAAATTCAAAATTTGAATTTCATACGACGACGACGACTTACATATGTACATATATTTCTGTTAACTTTTTCCCCCCCCCCCCAAATTCCATAGAAATTTGTATTTTCATTTCAATATGATATGAAGTTTCATTTTTGATTTTATTTTTCTTATATATATTTTCTTTTTTTGTAACTTGGGTTTGTTTCTATAACATTTCCATTTTTCCCTACTTAAGATTTTTTTCCACTTGTCCATATATCATTTCTCCCTCCAGGCGTTTTGTTATATAGAAAATTTTCTTTTTTTTTGTCCAACATACATATTCTTGCTCATACTGTGCGGTATGCAGGTTTTTTTTTTTTTTTTGTTCAACTGCTGGGAACCGCACAATTACAACGTCAACATTATATAATTCTGAATAAAAATAAATCTAATTTTTATATTTAAATTAATATTTGTTTATACTCACTCTCGCATTAGTACTTAGTATATATATTTTGATTATAATTGATAGAAATAATATAAAACGGATGTGTGCGCGCCTTATTTGATTTGATTTGCTTTGGTTTGATATTCTTTTTTTCTTTCTTTCTATTTTTGTTGAATACATTCAGCCGGATGCTCAAAATTGAAAATCAGTTACGTATGGCAAGTATATTTGCATTTGACAAATAAAATCAATTAAAATTCAATTTCTAAATTGATTTGCATATGCAGACAAACGTAGGTAGCTAAAAATATCCTTCAGTACATTGACGAAACTGCGTTTCATTTTACACTTAAAGTCTTAGTTGAATTTTGCTTAATTTTATGAGAACAATTCAAGTTTTAAGCTAAATTTTACACTCCAATCATAGGCGAATAGAAAATTTGCGATTAAAAGCAGGAATTGGTTTTCAAGGATAATGGAGTAATAAAATGAATGATATAGGAACATATACTTTTTTTCCAAATGTTAGCAATCCTGCTTAGAATGACGATCAGTAAAATTTAAAATCATTGGCACTTTTTAAATAAACATATTTGTCTTAAAAAAAAACAAATTTGTCTTAAAAATACGAACTTGTTTGAAAAAACAATCGTGGTGTTCACACCAGCCTCGTTAATTTGGATAATTCGTTAGTTGGTTGTACGGTAAACAGCAAATCGTTACTCGTTATTCTGACATTTCGATAATTTTACAATAATAAAATGCACATGAAAAAGTAACGACTAACAAATTAACGAAGCCGCTGTGAATGCCATTAATATAATAGCGATCGAATAGCGATCAAACGTATCAAAACAGCATATTTTTAACATTTTGGTGCACTTGTACCAAGGACACTAATTGCTCTCAAGAGTTTTTGACAGCATCAAAAACAGTGTTGATATTGACTCTACGTTTAGCAATGATTCCAAAAAAAAGCCAATTATTCAAAGGAAAATGTAAATTGAATATTTCCCTATTTAATAGCCCGAGTAATCTTGTGTAGGCGATCGACTGACCTCTGAACAAAGGTTCGGCTTTTCTTGTCAAAACTGTTGGCTGTGAACTGAAGATTTTTTTTGTCTCTATTTGCTAATTGTGTCCGTAACAATGTAGTTGAAAGATTTTCACATTTTGAACTAACTACCTAATATATATTTATATACACTTAAATTATTTTATAGCCGGTTGGAGTAAGAAAGGCAAAATTTTTTTTTTATTCCCACAAGTGCTGTATCAGTGATGGCATTTGAGTTTTGTGAAAATGTACTGAATCGAGACTGCAAATATATTTTTAAGATGCCGAATGTGCTTTTTCGTCATGAACAATAAAAAGAAAACTTTAAGTTAAAAAAGGTCAGCATACCATTGCGGCAGGTTAGTTTGCATATTTCAGCTTAATTTACTTAAAATAAATGGTCATTTTTAGGAAAAATTTTTAAGGCTAAATCTTACTTAAAATAAATGGTTATTTTTAGGAAAAGTCGAAATATACTGAAAATGTGCCGAAAATGTACTGAAAATTAGCAAAATGTATTGAAAATGCACCGAATGTCCTAAAAATTGTCGAATGTACTGACGAAGATTTTTCACGATGCAAATATACCGAAAATGCCATCACTGTGCTATATGTCCATATGTTAAGCCGTGTCGTAAGATGTCTAACTGCTAAACCTAAGGCATCTACTATACTTTAAAATCCAGTAGTCGCGCAATGACTTTTAGACCTACAAGGAATAAATTGATCATAGTAGCTAAAAAATCAAGTAGCCTGGAATAAAATTTGTAATCCAATCAATCAATGCAATACATACACATATGATCAAAATAATAAGTACACTACCTGATATCTTATTAGTTCTATGGAAATTCTTTCGACACTCAGAAATTACGGCCAAAATCTTCGTACTAATGCCGAAGCCATGGATCAGTCAATTTTTTCGTCCAAAACGCTTTAAAAGCTAAAAAAGTGGTTGAAACCCGCGGAAGACCAAAAAATTCTTCAACAACGATAGATAATCAAATTGTCACTGTCGCAAAAAGAACCATTTCGCATCTTCAAGAGCCATTTCAGCAGACATCGGCAGTGTGATCTCGTTCCGAACGGTACGTCGATGATTACAACGAACCAATTTACCTTGACGGATAGCGAGAAAAGTTTCTATGCTTCGAAAAAAAAATTTGAAGATGCGTTTATCATTCGCAAAGAAACATTCAAATTGGTCCGGACCAGACGGCGAGAAGAAATAGCGTAATATTTTGTGGAGCGACAAGTCAAAAAAAAAAAAAATGTTTGGAAATGACTCCGCCCGAAATGTTCGACACCCCAAGGGTAAAGAATTTCACGTACGCTTCACAAAAAAGACTGTAAAGCATGGGGGTGGCCATATTATGGTCTGGGGCTATTTTTCATGGTACGGTGCCACCCCAATACATCGAATTTCCAATAGCATGACCAGATTCCACTATAAAGACATTTTGGAAAGTACGATGTTGCCCTATGCTGAGGAAAGTATGCCGCTAAAATGGACATTTCAGCAGGATATTGATCCTAAGCATACTTTCAAGTTGGTGATGAAGTGGTGTCAAAACAATAGTGCGGCCTTGCTTAACAGGCCAAGTCAATGACTGAACTTGAACCCTTTGGAAAGCCTTTGGCGAGAGTTGAAGCAGAGAATAGGAAAGGAAGTAGTCCACAATAAGAAGCAATTATGGAGTTTTATCCAAAAAACTTGGTATGAAAAACCAGTAGAGACTTGCCGTAAGCTTATCTCCAGTATGCCAAAAATAGTACACAAAATTACTCAAAACAATGGTTGATATACCGGCTACTAATGATGAACTTTAAATATCAACAAATAGAGCCGATTAAATCGAGTTAATTTTTTTTTTATTAAAATGTACTGAATGTACTTATTATTTTGTCCAGTCATTTTAATCCATTTTTTACTTTTTTGATAAGACTGAAAGATATTTTTGTTTTTTATTAATGTTATACCTTTTTATTTTATTTAATATGTTGTAAGAAGTTAACTATAAATTTGTTTTTCTATTAACTTAAATAAATTTTTGCCTACAAGCCATTAAACTAATTATGTGAGCGTGTACTTATTATTTTAACCATATGTGTACATATAAATATGGGACACTCCACTCCAAATCGTACACCATTCTGTTTTTGCATTTCTGATATTTTAAAAAAACTCTTTTCTTTTGGTACTGGTTGCGACAAACCTGCATATGTCATAAAAAGTATAATCACAGCAATAAAATATTAAAAATTTGGTATTAATTTGAACTGATAATCAATGGTAAAATTAACTTCCTCACTCAAAATTTTGTAGAAATTTAATTTTCTAATGCTGTCGCATAATGTGGCAAAAAAAGCGATAAAACGGAGAAATTCATAAAAAAAAATCACGCGCTGATCTTATTTTAATGCAATATTTCTTAGTAAAAATATTTTATTTGAAAAATTATTTTTAATTATATTCTCGACATAGTCGAGAAAAACATTGATTTGATGTATCTTGATGTCATTTAAGCTTGATGCACAAGTTATTTTGTAAATTTCTACATTCAAAAAAAAAAATAAAATCAAAATCTGAAACACAACTTCATGTAGCGATACATTTTTTTGTCGTAAAAGCGATAAATTGCTGATATTATAACTTTTTCTTGCTTTAAAGTCGCATAAGTTCGGTCAGTTGGACTTGCGTCACAAATTGCTTTCCGTCAAGTACCTGGCGAGTGTCAAAAGAGTTAGGCGAAAAATATATCGCTTTAAAATATATATTAGTTAAGCGAGATAAGCGACAAATTGCTTATTGAAAAACGACTTAAAACACTTATGTTCTGTCACACAATGTTCACTCTGTTTACCAACTTTATTTTATTCTTGAAATATTTATATCGATCCTCATATACCTATTATTATCACCCTAAAATTGTTGTTCTCAAAACTAATTGAAATATTAAAGTATAATACATTAACAGACACATTAAAATTCCAGCGCTCGTGACATATCGCACTTTTGCATGACAATTTCAACCCCTAGTTTTTTTTTACTGGGTTTGCTTTTTTTTCAAAAATTGATTTTCTGTTTCATTAAATTTTCACTCGTACTCTATTAATATTAATTTGACGCATACTTTTGACACAAGTTGCCTATTGAGTTCTTCCTTCGACTGCTTTTTAACTTTATTAATAGCCATCACAAAAATTTAACCCTTTTTTTCACGAATGCAGCTCACAAAAAAAAAAGAAAACTTAACCCTACAATACTTAAATATTTAAATTCTTGTTTGATTTAACAGCCTGGTTTGTTTGGGGCTCTTTATCCCAAATATTTTACGCAATTTATCATTGTTCTCAGACTATAGATCCTTATTTTTCTTCATCCCCCCGCATAAATTCTTTCATCAATATCCTGTTTAGTTTTCATTTCAAAGCAATGCGGTGCGTATCCTTTTTTTTTCTTCGTTCAACATAACCTTATTGTTATGTGTTCTTTTTTTTCTGTTTCATCTGTCTGTCTGTCTGACTGAAAATCGTCTGTCTGTGTCAGTAGTATTTGTTGTTTACTTTTTTTTTATTTGTCGCAATTGCGCCTTTTTATTATTAAGTATTTTCATTCGGATTTTTTTTTTCATTTTGATATCCTTTGTAATTGTTCGGCATACCGCATTTAATTGGTTTTTTTCTCTCATTTTATGTGCGTTAAAATCCTTAACACTTTCAACTGTTGATTTCTACGGCTATTGTTGTTTTGGGATTAGAAGGGACTCAATATTTGGGTCAGAAATTACAGAGTAGGTATTAACGACGATTTAAGTCAGTTTTTATGTTGCGTACAAAAAAAGTGTTCACAGCAAAACTTAATGCAATTGATGTTTTTTTCAGATTATTTACGTAAATCAGAGTTTAATGTGAGAAGATATGAGCAACAATTTAGTTGGTTGCTGTATAAAAGACTTGTTACTTCTGTTTGGGGTTTTAAAGTCAATAAATAGAGTAGTGTCTGGATATAACAAATTCGAAGGGAATACAAAATTCTGTTGTTATAAACGGATAACGTTACAAGCGCTTTTAATCTAATATATGGGTACTGCTAACATGTAAAACAAAATAATAGAAAGCTATATCAAAATATTATTTTGTTGGAGAAATCTGATATAAAATGTCCCCTCTATAAGTCGAAATAATTAGTGAGACCTTACAATTAAATTCAGTACATATTTTCCCTATCTAACTTGAAAAAATAAATTTGACCTCTGCATCTCGAAATAGCAATGTTTGGTTTCACAACCTTTACAACTTCATATTTTGAAATGAATTAACTCTATAGCTCGAAGAAAACTAAGATACCGACTTTACGAATATGCCAACTATGTTCCACATTGTTATTTAGAAATCAATGTAAAAGCCTACTTATACAATAAAACAATTCTATGAAATGATAAAGGAATTTAAGACTAACGTTAGTACTTGATTTCATTCGAATTTTAGCGAAATTACTTTATAATAATTTGGTCTTACTGCAATACCCACCAATATTTAATATCTCTATAACAAGGATTTTCATTTATTTCACCTCTCTCACACAAAATTAGTTGAAATGAATCTTAACCTCTACAAATCGAACATTTTCTGACAAAATTCGCTTAAGTCGAAGTCCTCCATAAGTCGAAAACTCTATAACTCGAATTTTTTTGCATCTCCCCTCAAGTTCAACTTACAGAGGTTCTATTGTATTTTAAGTCTTGAGATATAAAAATGGTATTAATGTAACACAAGCTGAAGCTAGCAACTTTATATGAGGAATCTCATATATTCCGGAAAAAAAATTTTTTCTCGACACCATTATCCTATCAATTTTTTTCTTTATATCTCCATCTGCCAATCGATCCTTCTAACTTTCATGATTGTTATCCTCTTCCATACACATATCGCTCTATCATTGTACTTATTTTTCTTGCTATATTACGATCTATCATCCATTCATTTCTATCTCTCCAAAATCTTACTATCACATTATATATCTCTGATACTTTTATAAGTCGGCGTAAACTTTAATGTTCCTGCATCATGTTGTATTATATATCATATTATTCGGCCTTTACTTGTATGCGCGATGGCACATTTACTAGTCGAATTTTTTGTCCCGATGTTGTCTTTTTGACTTTGTATCATTGCACAATGCCAAATTGTTTTATTTAAAATTAAGTTAAGTTGTAATAGATCTGCGGTCTTCTTATTTCCACAGGAACTGTCAAGTTTAATTTTCCAATCTCTTTCACTTTCTCTTCTGACAAAGCCAATGTAACTTTATAATCTTGGTACAAAGTTTTTGTTCGGTTATATCTTTGTCACTTTCGTACAAAGGTTTATTATATTGCACTGGACATGATATCTGAATGTATTGTCACTAATGTGAGATATATCCTCCTCCTGCTGATTATATTCTGTTCAAAACCCTTTTATATGATACTATTTGTTCCCGCGGCTTTGCCTGCTCACTCCAACAAAAGCAATTCAAGTGTTTTTGTTTTATGGAAGGAGCCATGCCTTATTGTCCAATCCTATTCACATTTTGCGAGTAGCTTGGCGCAAACAAGGTATCGAGTTTCAAAACTGTAGCTGTGCTTGATGCCAATATAGAGAGTTTAAAGTGTTTTTTGTTGCATGGAAGTTTTCACGCCCCTTATCTATTTGCCCCTTATCATTTTATGAGGTGCTTAGAATAAACAATATGCACCCATATACTAAATTTCAAATTCCTGCTAACATAGCTGTCCGAAATATAGCGTTTTTTATTACATGGAAGGTACCACGCTCCGTCCATATTTTGTGAGTGCTTTGTATATGAGATGTCTTTGCCACACTGTATTTTTATACAAAGTTTCATAACATGCCATTGAAAAACACTCGAAAGATGATACGAGCAGTTAATAATGTTTGCAACTTTGATTTGATGATTTAGAAAAATTCAGTAACTAAACAATATTCTAAAATTCTTTTTAAAAATTTCTCAAGTTTTTTGTTAAATACACCCTATTTTCTGTTGTAAAGTCTTAAGTCTTTTTAATTAAATACCAAATTAGCAATCCCTTGAATGATATTAAATTCTTTTGTCTCAGCAAGAGTAACAAGTCATTAATAAAAAAAAAATAAGAATACAAAAAACACTTTTCGTTCTTTTAGACAGCAATTTACTTATGAGATTTTTATTTTACTTTTTATGGCAACACTATAAAAACATGCTATAAAAGTCAGTTCTAACGATGACGCTGATTTGAGCTACTTCACTTTGATTAATGATAACAGGCAACGGTAGCATAAAAAGTCTTTAACCTGTCCACTACGACGACGACAAGGTACATTTTTTTTAGCATCCCTAGAAGAAAAAATGTACCAATTTATACCCTGGATGTTGTTGTTGTTGATCCTACATACAAACAAACATATATTGATTCTGATGCTGTTTTGTTCGATCATTAATTACAAAACCAATAAAAGTGGGAAAAAAAAAAAAAAAAAAACCATGGAAAGAGAAGCAGTTAACTAGCAGTAGTAGTTAACCCACACTTTTCACATTCATTTCCTTTCATTTTCGATTCCAGTGTTGCCAACGTGTCGTTGTTAACGTGTAAAAACGTGTCAGTCATCGTAACCAATTTTGGGCAGCACTAAAAAATACATAAAGCTTTGACATATTAACATCATTCAGCCAGTCAAACACTCAGTAAAATATAAATGACCAAAGTAAAAGTTAGGCAAAGGAATAAAATTCCAACCCAACCTGGGTATTAAATGAATTTTGTTCGATTTTTATGTAGTATCGTTCACATTCTATGACGTTCATTTCCTTTTTAATGACTAAATCAAGTTGCAAAAATTTAGGTTATAAGTTTTTTTCTGTTGTTGTTCCTTTTACTATACTCGTACATATCTCATGTCGTTGATCAATACCTACAGACAATACTGATATTGCTTGTCTATTTGTTGGGATAAACCATTATGTCTGTTGCGCACTTTGTGTGTATCTTTAAGATTTGGAGCTTGACAATGCTGACAGCGACGAGGAAGTGGAGAACAGAAGAGACAGTGTGCACAAATGTAATATAATCATTAATCACTATTGAATCAGCAGCAATTGAAAGAAAGATGAAAATGAAAACGATAAAGAATATTGACGTCGAAATTGCTTTTTCGTCTTAAGTATGAATTATTTGTGAGCGTATAGCCATAGTTTTAGAATATTAGGGCACTTTCCATTTGAGAAATTTTTAACTTATTTTGGAATAAAATTGATTTTTTAACGATAGTTTTAATCCTTTTGCATAATACAAGTAGGTGTAATCAGCTGATACTTATCAGTTTTTTGGATTAGCCTGAAGTCATATTTGTCTGAAAAAAAAAATACCCCAATTGACACTGATGGTGTGTTCATTTGACACTACTTAAAAAATAAATATTTTTTTTTCTTTTTAAATTTGCCCAATTCACTTAAAAGGCTTTCACACTAATATTGAAAACAGCTCGTTTTTGATTTATCTCCTTTTTGTATCGCTTTTTCATTAATTGCTTTCACACTGTCGCTGTCTCTTTATTGCTTTCATAGTTTCGTTTTAAATTAATTTGCAAATTAAACACATTTTATTAAATAAAGTTACCTTTTAACACAAGAATGCTTTCATGGCTTTGTAATTCAATTTTTTGTTTGCTTACTTTGTTCGTTTGTTTACCTTTTAGTTATACATATATGTTTTAACAGCTTTTTTATATTGAATCTTTTGACATTAGTACGAAAAATTCGTACAATTCATTCATAATGACACCGGTATTTGTGCCTTGTATGGATTAATTCGTTTTTATCTGGTTTTTATCACCAAAGTAAGTTAAAATATTCTTTTGCAAGATTAATTTGTAAAAACTCGTACCTTTTTTTAGACTTTGAAAGACACTGACGATGTCTATTAGTCGAATGTGTGTTATGAAGTTAATTCCTACTCCAGCTGCCCAATTGAGCTTATTAAACCATCTCTCTAGACCAGTGATGGGCATTGAAATCTAGCAAAAGGGCTAAGCAACAACATCAAGCAACAACAAACAAAATTTTAAAGTTCTTTTGCTGTCATTTCTTAATTCGCCAACAGCACAAAAAACCCAAATTGCACTACAAACAAAAACAATTGCTACATTCGTCAAGACACAATGTGACACCGTCGCTTATGCCTTTGTGTTTTGTTTTTGATTTCGTTTGAATTCAAGTCAACGCTGTGCCTCGATAGCGTTGAATAACGGAGCGGGCAATGAGGGCGAATAGAGACACTACGTGCCCACCACTGCTCTAGACTGTTATGCTCAATTCTTTTAACGATTTTCCTCTACTCCAGTGAAAAATGTTGCTAAGAATGCTCTCTCGAAATTAATTTCTGTGAAAAGTTTGTGTGTTTGTCAGATTTCTATACTGCTGAGTAGTTCTCCAGCAAGCTCTAAGGACACATATCAACATGCATACCATAAATAGGATTGACTACCACTTCAAAGAGTTGATTTTTTTTTTGTTTGCAATGCTGTAAGTCTGAAAAAAAAATTCCGCATTTTTAAAAAAATAATTATTATTTTACAGTAAAATTTCCCATGTAAATTTGTGTACTTTTTTAAAATTAATCTTCACATCCTCAATTAAAGTTAATATTAAAAATTAAAATATACTATAACGGGGACTTTAAATTTTATTGGTTATAGCCTGCAGAAAAATCAGTAAAGTCTGATATCTAATTTTCCAAAATTTTTTAATGTTTTTTTAGCTCTGTCTGTCCAATTTATTCTACTGGGTGATTTTTTTTTACCGTCACATTTCTTAGAGAGTAGTTTTCAATGTTTTTTTTTTTTCGGGCGATAATACTTTAGGAGAAAATAATTCCCAACTATTTTTTATATATCTTATGCTATTGTTGATTTTTTCAATGATTTTTCACACTACTTCACTTGTTGTTTACTCCTATTACGGTCGGCAAACGACGACGTCATCGACTATCATCCTTATCTTCGAGTCAACTTAGGAATTATGATTCTGTGATAGGCTACGTATCCACCTTACTGGAGGCTTATAACTCTGCTTAGTTTGGTGTTACTGATTTTTTAGCCAACTGTCAATTAAATTAGCGTGCTAATTATGAATTTTATCGATGATTTTTCATACTTTCCGACTTATATGTTTTCGTTAATGTTTCAACTATTATCGTTTTTATGTGTTTCGATACTAAAGGATACTTTCTTATTTCTCGGTGTATTTCGAATATATTCGATGTTGTTGGTATGCGAATACGAGGTATCCACTGGTTGTTGTCTTAACAATAATTTTCGAATTTTATCGACATTTTAAAATTTCTACGCTACTCGTGTTTTTTAGATACTATTCGTTCCTTTTCGCATGCAATTGACATTTTCAATATTTTATGATACTATGCTATAATATCCTAATTTAAGCGACTTTTTCGATGCTACGTTAAGCATTGCGGCGACCGATATAGCAATGCACTTGAAAGTTCCCCGTCTGGTAACCCCAAAATCCAATTGATAGAAAAATATGTCAAAATTGAATGAAAAATAAAGTACACAATACACTGTTTAATGTAATGAAAGAAATTTTTAAATTCTAGAGAATACGACGAGCAATGAAATTGTGCAAATAAGAAAAATAAAATAATACTAAAAAAAAAATACAAAAAAAAAATGAAAAATTGCCCTAAGAAAACTATAATACAATACACGAAAGGAAAAGGACAAATAATGCGGGTTGAAGACAAAATACAACGAAACATGTCAACTTGACAGCCAATTGGTAAAAGTGAAAATAGAAAAGAAAAAATAAATAAATTGAAAAGCATAGCAGATAGAAAGAGAAATAGCTAAATTGCTCTAAAAATGTTGAAATGAATTGAAACGAACGAACAAATTACAAGCAATCAATTTGTCATAATAAGTGCTAAGGATATATAGCAACAACAATATGAAGAAAGTGAGATAATACTCAGTCTCTCAAATACAGAGAAAATATATGTATGTATGTACACGTATATAAAAACAGCATAAAAGTAAAAGATGAAAAATTGTAAATTTGACATTTTTGATAAAAAAAAATAATAAAATTGTGCGACATTCCTATTACGTTTATACATATGTATGTAATTATGTAGCACATAACACTTTTGGGCTCCAAAAAGTCTGCAATGGCAGATCGCTTAAAACAACAAGAGGATAACAAAGAAAAGTGACAGCTATTTTTAAGGCAGACATGACATAAAAATTCTCGCTATTATCTCTGACTAGATATGTGAGATAGCTGAAATGTTATTATTGTATTTTTATTATATGCAAAATAACTACATATAAATTAAAAATTCAAAACAAAGTGATAACTTCTATTTTGTATGTTTAATTAAACTTATTGTTAGATGAGGTAACAGAATTTTATTTCAGACTTTAGTTTGGCTTTGACAACTACTTATTTAATTCAATTAGAAACAATTGGATCTTTTTCTCGATTAAAAATGCTCTTTGTTTGAGATTTTTTTATCCTTTAACCGAAGGTTAATCCAAATCATGAAATATCATAGTTGCTGAGTGCGAAAAACACAACAAAAAATGATCGAGCTTCAAAAATTATTTATTTTTTAAAAAACTTTTAATTTAAAAACCATTTTAAATGTTTTATTTTAGTATTTAATAGCACATTCATATATTGCACAGTATAATCAATAATTTATTCTGTTCGAACTTTTTGACATTATGTACAGTACCAGGAGACCGACCCTAGTTCGGTTTTTCGTTTTGAGGCTTAGAAAGTCGAAAAAATATGCAATATTTTGAAAAAGTAAAATGAGGTTAAATGGCATACATACATATGTATGCCGAAAAATATTGAACATACTTAAAAATATGAAAGACCTTGATAAAATATGGAAAATGTAGTTAAACGGCAAAAGAGGTTAAAAAAGCTGAAAAATTTTCGAAAAGTCGGAAAATATGAAAGAGATTGAAAGAGCCAAAAAACATGGAAAATGTTGAAAAACTCGAATAAAGTTGAATGAGGTTGAAATAAATAAAATAAATTGAATAATGTTGAAAAAGTCGATAAAATATCGAAAATGTTGAAAAAAATCGACAGAGGTTGAAACAGGTGAAAAAGACTGATAAAGTCGATAATACATGAAAAGTGTTGAAAAATTTGAAAGAGATTGAAAAACTCGAAAAAATTCAAAATTTTGAAAAAAGTTGAAAATCTCAAAAAAGTTTGTAGTTTACAAAATTCGAAAAAAGTCGAATGAGACTGAAAAAATCGAGAAAATATGGAAAATGTTGAGGAAAATTGAAAGACGTTGAAAAATACTGAAACAGTTGAATGAGGTTGAAAAACTCGAAAAAAGTTGAATCATGTGAAAAAGTCAAAAAAATATGGAAATTGTTGAAAAAAGTTGAAAGACGTTGAAAAATGTTGAAAAAATTGAAAGAGTTTGAATAACTCGGAAAAAGTTGAACAAGGTTGAAAAATTCGTAAAAATATGGCAAAAGTTGAAAGAGGTTGAAAAATATTGAAACAGTTGAAAGAGGTTGAAAAACTTGAAAAAAATTGAAAGAGGTTGAAAAAGCCGAAAAAATATGGAAAATGTTGAAAGAGATTGAATAACTCGAAAAACGTTGAATATGGTTGAAAGATTCGAAAAAATATTGAAAATGTTGAAAATAGTTGAAAGAGGTTGAATATCTCGAAAAAAGTTGAAAGAGGTTGAAAAACTCGAAAAAAGTTGAATGAGGTTGAAAAAGTCGAAAATATTTGGAAAATGTTGAGAAAAGTTGAAAGAGGTTGAAAACTGTTGAAACAGTTGAAAGAGTTTGAATAACTCGGAAAAAGTTGAATAAGGTTGAAAAAATCGAAAGAATATGGGAAATTTTGAATGAAGTTGAGAACTGTTGATTGAAACAGTTGAAAGAGGTTGAAAAATAATGAAGCAGTTGAAAGAGGTTGAAAAACTCGAACTAAGTTGAATGAGACTAAAAAAATTGAAACCAAATTTTGTTAGGATCACTCATATTATATGAGTCATATAATATACAAAATATAACATAAAATATTTTAAGCTTGCATGGAAAGTGCCACGCCTACTAATGTAATCCAGTCAACATTCATATAATTTCAGATATTATAGTGACCGACACCTCTACACCAAATTTAAAAAATATTACTCCAAAAGTACAATTAATATGGCATTTAACGTATTTTGATTATATGGGAGGTGCCACACCCACTAATGCAATCTCGTCGATATTCATTTAATTTCAAAGCTTATAGTAACCGACACCTTTGCACCAAATTTTAATGAAATTACTCCCACAGCACACTAAATATAACTATTAACGTTTTTTGCATGTATGGGAGGTGCCACGCCTACTGATGTCATCTAATCAAAATTCATTGAACTTAAAAGGTTATGGTAACCGACATCTCTATACAAAATTTTATTAGGATCACTCATACAGAGCACTAAATATAACCTTAAACGGTCTTAGCTCGTATGGGAGGTGCCACGCCTACTAATGCAATCCCGTCGAAATTCATTTAATTTCAAAGCTCATGGTAACCTACACCACTATACTTAATTTCAAAAAGATTACTCCCATAGCACTCGCTTAATAATAGTAGATAGGGATTGTCGATATGGAGTACAGCTCTTTATCTATACAAATTTAAGGTAAAAAAAAACTCGTGCGTTTCGATTTGTTTTAAGTTTGCTCGTTCTTCCTCAAAATCTCACTTTTCACACTTATGTGAAAAATTCATAATCTTATAGCTGCTAAATAAAAATAAAAGTTAAAACATTCGGAGAATACGGAAATACAAAACTAAATCTCAAATTTTTTTGGTTATCAAATAGACAATATATAAAGAAATAATTTGGTTAATTGTGAGGCATGGGGAATGGTAAGACACATTAGCATAGTAGCTTGATAGCTACAAATGGTCTCGTTTTTGGACAAGCCATTTCACGTTGACATGAACTTGAAGCCATGAGAGCCCTACAATCCAACAATCTTAATTAAATTATTAAATGCTTTTCGTTTTTGTAATTTTGTCTTCAAGACACTGAGATTTCATAAAAAATCTTGATTCGTGTGGTTAAGATTACTGAATTGTATAGGTATCAACTGTCCAATAACAATCTACTACATTATTCACAGACCTATATTATATGGCCGGCCTTGTGGCGCAGCGGTATTGTACTGCGCTTACAACTCAGAGGTTCCGGGTTCGATTCCTGGTTCAGGCATGGCTATAAGCTTTCCATATTTCCTAATTTCCGTTGCTCAATAAGTTAACCTCATTCCTACTTTTCTATATCTCCTTTTAAAGCTAATACACCATTTGTCAAAGGGTTATCCCCTAAAAGTAATAGCTTTTTAAAAAAAAAAAAAATATGCAAGTTTTATGTTTGAGTTTACTAAGCACTGATATCGATTCTTGCAATTTTTGATGAATAAATATCAAGCATTATTTTGATGTATACAAAATACTTTTCTTAAAAATATTGAGTGATAGACTTTAAGAATTCCATTTTACATAAAATAAACTAAATGTTTATTACAGTAAATCAAAAAAAAAAAAAAAAAGCGATATGACATTTCATTTACTCTTTTTCAGTATGTTTTTTATTCAAAGAAAAAATAAGAAAGTTTAAAAAAAGAATTGTTATGGGTATTTAATTTTTAAAAAAAAAATTATTAAATTTTTTATCAATATAACACAGTCGCTGAACTTTATTATCATTTAAAAAGCATTGAATTTTTTCTTGCAAATGAATTTTTTTTAAATACAGTTTCCTTTATAATAAAATGATTCATACGCTGCAGCAATCTTTTGTTTATAATCAACAACAACAAAATTTTTAATTAACTTCAATTCTTATCAATATGCCCTTGGCGTAAGTACTTTTAATAAAATTGCATTTAAATAAAAATAAAAACGCAGCATAGCGCGGTTTCTCATTTTCCAAAAAAATCCCTTTCTGCTTTGTAAGGGAAATCACTGACTGGCAGCCAGCCTACTGTCGTCCAGTATTGCCATCAATCATTTGCCATGTGCTTAGTATGTTTTATTTATTTATTTTCTTTTCAATTCAATTAAAAGCCTTTCACCCACTGCTTTTCGTAACATTTTTAGCCGAAACCCAACTGCTAGTATGGGGTTTTTGCTTTACAATTTTAATGGATTTTTAGTGGTACAAATTTTTATTTCGAGAATTTTAATAAATTTACCAGCTAAAAACAAAAAAAAAATCCTAATAGATATAAAAAAAAAAAAATTACAAAATAAAAACCAAAGTCAAATAAAACCCTCAAAATCCATTTTGATAAATTGCTTATGGAATAAATTTTTCATTTTGTACAAAAACAAAACCGAAAGTAATTCATTCAATTCTATACCATCCATCCCTTTTAGTTGGTGCTTTTTTTCCCCACCGAAAAAATAAAACCACAGATTTCAATTTTAGCTTTTTTCATTAACTTGTTTTGTATTTGGCGTTCTGTTTTGGCTACGGCTTCTGTTGTTATGTCCCCATTTCTTTATCTGGTTTTAGCTCTTGTACCGCATGCTGTATTTTCGATTTCATTTTTAGTGAAATTATTTGGTTTTTTTTTTCGTTTTCTTCATTAAGCTTTGCACTTGACAAGGTCAACATTAATGTATTGCCTGTGGGCTTTGATAGAGTTTTGTTTCTTCTTTTCTCGCTATCTCATTATATTTTTCTGTGGGCAGTTTATAGCATCATTACAAACGTCAAACTTTGAGGAAAAGTACTAATTGGAAGGGTATGTGATATATATGGAGGTACTCAAAAGTTTTTATTTGATAGTATCCATTAATAAGCAATGTAAATAAATTACATATTAAAAGAAAGGAAATGATAGAAATCGCTTTCGAAACGAGCACGAAAAGGGAAAATACATAGTTTTTTAAAAATATTGTAATCCGTACATAAATACTTGATTACAACTTGAGTTGTGTCAGGAATTTCAAAATTTTTCTCTTTGATATATTAAGTGCACATCAGTGTTTTGTTTGCTAATTAAATTCTTTGTTATCAAGCCTAGGACAATTAAGTTGTCTATCTTTAAATCTGTTTCTGTTGCATTTTTACTCAGCAGGCAATTTAGTAAGGCCTGCCTCGGAGACTTATGCACAAGATATTTGACAATATCAACATTGCCATATGGAAAAGTCGGTGGATGCCAGAACTACATAGAAATTTTCGCGCGTTTTGTATAAATCAGCATCGCTTGATATAAATGGTGTGTCTTTAGTTTCCGCAATCAGTTATAGTTTTAATCTGTATTTATTAACATCATATTTTAAGTAAAGTTCGCATTATTTAGTTTGTCTTAACTGCTCTATACTAAAGTTTATAATTTTGCAAAGAATAAATTTCAGCTTCATTTAACTATTCATCTTCGGTAAATGTAGATAACCACATTATCTGATATTGATGGTGCTAATGTCAAACTATATATTTATTATATTATATATTTATTTATACTTTATTTTTTAAATTGAAATAAAATGTTATAAATGAGATAAAATATTTGCCACACTAATCCAGTTTTTCTTTCTGAGAATTTACAATCTTTACTTTAAGTATATTTCAGAAGAACTTCAAACAAATTGTACCCCACGAGTAATGGGAATTTTATATGAATGATCGAATTCTGAACAGCTCATTAACATTTTTGTCATACACTTGCCATTCAATTTCCGACGCCTTTGTTCTGGAATATGAATGCAAGTTTTACAAACAAAAAGCGTTGCATATAATTGAGTACTGCTCGTTTGCCGCACCACAACTCATATGGAATTTTATCAGCCACTGGTTGACATCGAAAAACAACTGCTTCCGTAAAAAACTTTTATGCAATTTTTCGAGCATGAATCATGGTATTTGCTGTTTCTGTTATTGCCATCACTTTATTACTTACAAAACCATTTTCGACCGGAATTTTTCATAGCTTCTAGGCTTTGATTTTTATTCAGTAGAGAATTCGTGAATTTTTCCCGCTTATCTTATAGTTTGCTTTAAATTGATCTAATGGACTTCAAAACCTTAAAATCTGGATATTAAATATATGTGTATTGTTCACAATCCTCTGCAACGACGAAACTACTTTCTCTTTATCCTCAAAGCCGACAGTGTATCAAAGATCCTCTGATGAATGGGAACTTATATTCCTCATTCCAAAATGTTTGAAACCTAAAGTGCTTAAAATGCTGCATGAAATTCAAGAAGTTCCAAGTTCAAAAATGCATTTTAAGTCAAGGGCCTTAACACTAAAATTCAAAAGGATATATAAACAACAAAGCATAGAACCAAAGTTTAGGGATCAGCTGTCAAAGCAGCATTTGACACAAGCGTATCGAGTTACAATTTGCACTGTGTGACAAAAAAAGTATCCGCAAAGTTAAAAAAAAGAAAACCGAAAAAAATTAGAAGATAAGAATAAAAACAGCAGGAACAAACCATAATGTAAACAAAACAAAAAAGTAAAGAAAAGACATTAAGAATTATAAAAAACAACAACAACTAGACGCCTGCATTTGATTGTAAAAGGATATCCAGTAAATACACACAATATTTACAAGAAGAGCAACAACAAAACGCGGAACCACTACGTGAACATATCGTGCAAGCAGTACAGTACAACAACAATGATGTGTCGTACTCATGGTACATCAAATGCTGTATGACAGCAATTACAAAAACAGCAAGAACAACATGAACCTGTACCGTAAGTGCAGTAAAAAAGGCTAATAAACGCTTTTGTAATTCAATACGCAAATTATACATGAGTTTACTAAGGAAAAACAACAACAACAAAAGCAATGTGATGGTAAAAACAAAAAACAACAACATTAAGAAACAAGAAAAAATTGCGTTCAAAGTGCAAGTTGTGAGCCATAATGCATTTATGAATTTTTTACACTGTCGTGTAGAATATGTAAGGGATTTGAATACTGCGAAATATAACAGTAGACAAAAGCTAGTAAAGAATGTAAAGAATTACGTAGCATGTTTTGTTCAAATTAACTTTGCGAAATATACATACAAAATTTATGAAACACATTGTGTTGGAAGTGTAGAATATGTATTAATTATGTAAACAATTCAAAAAATTACATATATTTTTTTTTAATTTTCAAAAGAAGATGGAATATATACGAACAATGATGTAAAATATCAAATTTAGCCAAATTCAACTAAACTTAATTTTATTATAACTTACAATCAGTAACAGCGATTGATATTCCAGTAAGCTTGTAAGTCGAAAAAAAAAAACATGACAAGAAAACAGATGGATTAATTTAAAATAGTTATTGACGACATGACGTACAAACATTTATTTACATTCGTATTTACATAGCCTCATTAGACTTTAGCTGGATAATTTATGCCATGAAGCAACAATTTAGCTATCACCAAGCACAAAGCCTTAGCACAATTTTAATTGATAGTCAGTCTGTCGATAAAATTTACTCAACTAAAATTTTAATAAATATTAAAATTAAACAAATAAAACGAATGAGAAATTGGAAGTACTGTTAATTTTTTACACTGTCTTTAAATATGTATGAAAATACTAAATAAATCAAACAATTTTTTACACATGACATTTCCCTGATGTCGAACGCGACCGTCGTACACTTTTAAAGTGAAATAAAAGTCAAAGTAAATCACTTTAATTTTCTTCTGTAACTTTAAGGAATAACCTTTTGGTAACACTATATTTAGTGGTAAAATTGATGCCATATATAATACTGGTTCCAAGGAAGAGGCAATAAAAATGCAATTTTCATGCCCATTCATAGAAAAGAGAAGTCAGCGGAACCTGCAAAAATTTTTTAATGCGACCAATTTTAAATTTTCATAGAATAATATCACTTTTTTTTTGATCTGGTTCGATTGAAAAATCTTATCTATTTTTTTTTACAAGGCATAATATCATTCAAACGTGACATTGCGAACGTAACATATTTTACCACTATGGTTCACTTTTGCATTTTTTCATAAAGATTTTAACATTTATATCAATAATAATAATTAAGAACTATATAGTAATTCAAAACAAACAAACTTAATATAAATCTTTATCGAATTAGTTGGTGAGATCAATTTAAACAATGAAAATAGGAAACAGTAGATATTTTTCTTAAACGAATATGAAACTTTTCTTTTTGCCCTGTAATGGGCGTGAATCTACCTCACAAAAACAAATTGTTCTTCTCAGCAATCAGTTTGTCCCCATACCAAATTTGATCAAAATTGATGTAGCGACTCAGTCGTGGCTTAAGGGCGGTGCCATGACCACTTAAAGATCTAAGAGTCTCTACTTACATTTTTTACTGTGCAATCTATGTCCTAACTAAATTTCATTAAAATCAGTTTCTTAGATTAGCTGTAGAAAGGTATTTTCCTGTTATGGGCGCGGCACCGCCTACTATTAGAAAGAAAATTATGTTGTGCACTGCCTTTTTTCCCTACTTTGCCAAAAACAAAACTTTGCGATTATGTTGTGTTATGGCAGTTAATAAGTGGTTTATGTTTGCGAACGTGACTAGCTTCAAACAGCTCCAAAAATTTAAAATTTTACTTTTTTTGCACTCGTTGAATTTTTTTTTAGCTATGCACATGAAACTCTGTTTGAACAAAAATTTTGACACTCTTGCTGCTGTTATCAATTTCGAAATAAGACAAAAAGATGTTTTTCTTTGTTGTTTGTGACATTAGAACATGAATTTAAGCAAATTGAAAATTTACAGTTTGTTAATAGATAATGATTTGATGTTTTTGCATTATTTTTAGCTGATTGATGTTGGAAGAGAGATTTTGCGGAATAACTATCATCATAAATCACCTCTCCTACAGACTTAAATATTTTAAGCAAAATACTATTCAATATTACAAAAAAAGAGAAAATGCATTTATGCAAGTTTGCAGGTGGTTTGCTCACCGTGGTAAATGAAATCTGGTGTAAATTGACAAAATTTGAACATTATCCTTAGATAATGTCAGATAGTAACGCTTTTATATTAACTTTTAGTTTTTCTGTCACGGTGGACCATCCTGCGGAAATACCCATATATCGGTCAATCTTTTACAAACCGCACGGATCTTAGGGGAAAAAAAAGTTCGACTTATGAAAATGCGATAAAAATGAATTTCTACAAAATGAAGTAAAACTCGCGTAAATCTACACTTTCACAATAAAAGAAAAAAAAAGCGCAACACTTGCAAAGGGCAATATGAGCAAAAGAAAAAATGTTTGCGCTAAGAATTTCCAGAAAAAAACAACGACTTTTGTCACCTTGTCATTTTGTTATAAGAATCTGCTGCTGAGTGACAGGAAAAATTTTGCAAAGAAAAAAAAAAACAAAGCAACAAGAAACATATAATGACAGAGTAGCTGCAAAAAAGGTTACTAAACAAAAAAAAATATATATTAAAGTTACTTTTCATGACACCACACTGTACCACGCTGTGGCATATGCATGTGCAAGTGATTATTTGAGTGGTCCTTATATTTAAAGTTTCGACTTTCAAATATTACACACCCTCTTTTGAACATTTTGGTGA
Organism: Tricholauxania praeusta; assembly: GCA_949775025.1. Classification (NCBI taxonomy): domain Eukaryota; kingdom Metazoa; phylum Arthropoda; class Insecta; order Diptera; family Lauxaniidae; genus Tricholauxania; species Tricholauxania praeusta. The sequence goes on along the minus strand of OX459031.1, from coordinate 32,960,726 downwards.
CTAATGAAACACACACAACATTTTGGAACACACGTGCCATCTGGAGACCAAAGTTTTGATAAAATGGCAAAAAAGGAATGTTTTGAACGTTACAAATTTGATAAAAAATTATTTCAAATAACTACTGAAGGAATGGTTTCACTGATTTGATCCGGGAAACCGAAATTTCGGGAGGATTTTCTATGTTTCCAAATAAATGCCTATGATCATGCAAAAAACTACTACGGATATATGTATGTATATTATAATTATTTTCAGTCAACGAAATATGTAGGCGTAGTTAAAAACAGGCGGTGACACCTGCCATACAACTAAGATATCTTAAACGCTATATCTTGGCACCTGAGGCTGATTTTTTCTACGTTTTAGTAAGTTAGTTTTTTGGTCATATTTCGATAAAATCGGACACAAACTCTGTTCGCGCCGTTAACAAGTTTGAACAGGGGCAGCACATTAATAGAAAAAAAATTAAACATAATCTCCCAAAACCATCATAATTCTTTAAAGCTAAATGAATTATTGTTGTGGGTCTTATTTTCTGCGTTATTTTAATTTCGGTTTTGCCTTTTTTCCCTTATATCTAAGGTCCACCCTATTCAAATATGTATGTATATATACATGTCACCATGTACGTCTGTATGCGTGGTTAATTGTGGTCTCGTGTCATTCATGCGAATGACAAATGTTTGTTGGCAGCAACAGCAATAGCAACACCAGCAACACATTTACACTTGGCATCATCATTCCACTTGAGTTCAGGGGCCAAGGTTATTTATGATGCATTTATGTAGCGACATTTAGGGGATTTGTGTGCTATTTTTATGTGTTGCATTGACAAGTCTTAAAAATCTACGCTTGTTTTTTTGTTAACATGTTATAAAGTAAAGACTTTAAATTTGATTTTTAAATGCACGCAATTTAAATTCCATACCCGACTCTTTAAATTCCATTGGACCTCATACTTCATATAGCATCTGTTCACAATTTTTTATGCCTAAAAATAAAAGAAGAAGAAAATAAAGTCCTAGTCGTACTTTTAAATTTAATTACAAACACGTGTGTGTGTGTGGTGTGCCTTTGTTTTCTTACTTTGAGATAAGCACGAGCATGCCATTAGGGAAACTCATTTCATACTTTTAAAGTCTCACAGAAATATTTTAGTCATCATACCCAAACTAGCAACTGGGCTTTTGCTTTGAAAGGACCGTATATGTGATGATTATATGTACGAATATTTATTCCTTTGATCCTTTTGCTTAAATAAAAATTCCCTAGAGCATAGAAGTCGAATTTATATTTTTGTTATCAAAGAAAAGCATAAACGAAAAATAGAAGTGTACAAAGGACTAAGTAGAAATCTATAAAAGGTAATGATGTTAATTTTGACAAAAAAAAAGAGGAATAAAAATGGCTTAGACATTTGACAAAAGTGTAGGTGTGAAATTCTTACCTAAGTTCTTATGTGTGGCGTATGAACGATACCTTTTTACAGAAGCTTGTAGAAATGCTTGTATGATTGTATATCAAAATATTATTAAATTTTAAGATATATATAATGTTCTTTAAGAGAAAAATCACTAGTACAGTGGGGGGAGAAAACACAACTCAAAATCAATATCAGACATTTTGATTTTAGAGTTTGAAATATTTCAACTACCAATTGTAATCTGTTGCTTATGTGACATTTATTAAGCACTCAACATTAGTATGATTTAGCTCAACTAATGCGAGCTTTGTCTGAAAAATTTTCGACCTAACAAGGAAACAATGCATTGTTTCCTTATAAGTCTATACACTACTCCCATCTCTTACATCCGCACAAATAGTACTTGGCATATTCTTCTGCTAAAAAGTTGCTTACAAAGGTGATAGTCTCTTCATTTGATAAAAATCTCTGTCCTTCGAGCGAAAATCATAGCCTAGGGAACAAAAAAATCGGTTGGTGCTAGTTTTGGTGAGTAACGAAGGTAGTCAAGCAGTTCAAATCGCAATTTGTTTTTTGAGACGATACATTTCGGTCCGGAGTGAGAAAACCAACTTGTGTTTAGCTTTCTCAGGAATAAATTTTTATTCAACATATGAAAAACATGTTCTTTGGACATGTTCATAGTCTTTGCTATCTCTTTAAACTTCATTTCACGGTTATTCAGCGAAACTTGAGCGATATTATCGTCAATAGTTGCAGTTTTTGGGTATTCCAACGTCACCCAAGCTGATACGACTACATTTAAATTCAGCTGCATACTCCCTACTTTATCGAACTAGTTATTTTTAATTTCGAACTAACTTCATTTAATAGCATTAAACTTATGTTAAAAGACAGTGATGGTATCGTGGTCTTTTATGGGATGGAAAACTAAATCTTAAAGAGATGGCTGGAAAATGCCGATTCTATTATATGACATTGTATTTTGCTGGTCAAAGCTATCTACGTAAAGCAGTTGCACAAGGTACAAAATGCCGTTTCCATTTGTATCGGTGGTGCTCTCAGTACTATAGTTACCTATCGAAGCTTTAGGGGTCCTTTTTTTACCTTTGCTTGACATATCAAATTACAGTTTGTTCCGCAATTAGACTTAGAGAAATGTTTAACTTGTCCAAGTAAGGAAAAGGGCTGTCAACGACTCTTGAAGTTTTGAACCTTATTACCTCTAACTTTCACTGTACTCACTTGCTGGAGTGAAGTTACCGCCTTTTCTAGGTTTTACTGAGCTGAAGGTCAGAATTTTGGCAAGGTTACCAGATAAGTGATGGATTTTCCGGTAGTGGCTACAGCTTTACAAGAAGTAGTCATCCTTTGGTCATAGTAGTTTTGTTTTTCACGCCATCCAATGGTACCTATGTAGATATGTATGTTTAGCTAAATGATATTTAAAAAAAATTTGTTTGTAACATTTACTGGTTAACTAATTGACTGTCATTAAAATCGGTAGTCAAAACTTTCCGTCCCTGAGATAAGAATCTCCGCTACGAATAAAATAATTTAAATAATCCTTAAATTTATTTTACCTCTGTGACGACGATTTTGATTAGAGCAAAAAATGCCACACATAATGTTTACATATAAATTTAAGCCTTACTTGAAGTAAATCGCTATATTTTATCTCATTATTATTTTTCTTTATATTAATAATTATCTCTTTAAATAGACACACTAAAACCCGGAATAAAATAAATTACAGCCGAGTGGGAACACTGCGGAAGTAAAGATCCAACGTGCATATGATTCGCAACTAGTTTATGCAAAACATAATATAAGTACAGCTTCACTGCTAAATGAAGTAGCTGGCTGATCGCTTTCTGTCGCTACTGTGTAGCATACGTCAAGACAGCCATTTTGGGATTGCGTAAAAATCATTTTGCAATGTTGGTGGCTGAGAGACTTTCATAGAAATAGTTGCAGCGGCGGTCATTGTCGTTAACTTATCGAATACATTTTCGCAATATTGGTGGCTGAAAGACCTTTAATAGGACTTTACACCAATATTTGTATCGTGACAGATCGAACCTTGCAACATATGTGCAATCAAACAGCACTTCACAACGTTTACAACCGCAGAGATAATTAAAACGATAATTGGGTCCAAAATACCCATTAAGTAGAAAAAATAGTGAATAGGTATAAGGTATGATTTCTCAAAATAGTTTCAAAGAAAAAAACGAACTGAATATACAATGAACTAAGTAAATTTAATAAATTTGTGACAATATCTCGAGAGAAGACCCTGGAAACCGACCGACGCATACCCCGGTCTAGAAAACATAGTAACTCCTCTTAGAACTAACTCATTTGCGTTGGGTGTACATTTTCAATATAAAGGCAAATGCTTCTAAATTTTGTTCATAGTCATGGTTTCAAGCACACAGTCTCTCTTTTTATCTGCCATTTTCGCTCTCATTCCAAAAAAGTGTTGCCAACACATCATAAACGTGCTGAGCCTGCTAATAAGCCAACGTTAAAAAAAATTGTTTGACTAACGTTTTTTCTTTAACTAATCATATCATCTCTTTATTTCATCTTTGTCCCTCTTACTCATTTACACTCTAACACTTGGAATTTTTTGCCAGTCAGATTTTTAAATTCATTTTTACTACCAAAACTAAGAAGGTTGGCAGTTTTTGGTAAGGTGAAAAGGTAAGAGAGAACTTCTCGTACTTTGCGACAAAAGGTGCAAAACTGAAAAAAAAAAATGCCACAAACTTCTTAAATATATTTGTCAATTTGTTGGCAGTTTTTGTTTTCTCTGACTCAATTTTACCCTTTTTTCTTCATTTCAATTTAATTTGGTTTTGGTTGGGTCTCTTCAGTTTTTCACATTTCATGGTACTTTTTTTCCGTTGTTTCTGTTCCTCTTTGTCATCATAACCATTTTTGTGCACCTTGAACTGCTTGAAATTTGAGACCAAAGTAATAGAGAGTTTAATAAAAAAAAAAGGGAAAAATAAAGTAAGAGGGCAACTTTGAAAAAAAAAAAATTAAGGAAGTCGTATTGAAAGTCAAGCTGGTAGCAGGTAGATACAACAAACACAGCGACAGCGGCATCGTCAGGTTCTTTAATGAAGCCACGATGACATTTTAACTTTGAACTTTGTTTTGCCACGCTTTGACTTTAAATAACTTAAGGTTCTTACATTTCACTCGCTCACTCTACACTACGCTCTCTCTCTTTCTTACTCTGCCTCTTAACTCCTTTTGGCGTTTTAACGTTAATATCACGTGACTAACGCTAAGAAGGTTGCCATTAATTTATTAAAAATGCGACAAGTTAAAGCCGCATTTTAAGCGCACGTGATTTGGGATTTAATTTATGAATTTGTGTTCCTTTATATATTTAGCGAAGGATATTTTTTTCTTTGGCAGGTTCTCGAATTTTTTGTGACTTAAGGCGACGCATTTATTAAGTTGACAGATTTTTTAATAAAACTTTGGTCATGCACAAAATTTTGCTGCGCATTATTGGCCGCAGTGGTTTGTGGAAGGGTTGCTGCGCTGAATTCAAAAGAAAGCCAGCCCAATAACTTGAAAAGGTCGAATAAGAATTTTACACTAAAGGTTCTATTGGGCTTATAAGAATTTTAGTTTCTTTTAATGGATCTCTGCTTAAATGCTGTGCACGGCTTGAGGTTTTTGTATTTTTTTGTTTCCTCTTCTCATAATGACATTCTGATGAGGGTATCGAAGTCAAAGGTTGACATTTTTATTCTAAATATTTAAAAAGTGTCTTAGGAATTGACCTTTACATGTACATTAATATTGGTTTGGTTGAATCTTAAAGGTGCTAAAAATCAAAATTAATAATGAATCCCTACAAAAAGCGGACTGTTTGAGATTTTAAGAAGCACTTTTGGGAAAAATAATATTTGGAACAGATTTAGCCTCAAAACTTTTTTTTTCAGATGTCTAGATAAAATGAATTTATTATCCAACACTGTTTCAAATCCGAGCATAAGCTGAGTTCTCACGTTTGCGCTGGGAAATCGGTGCGCGAATATGAATTTCTCGCAAGTCATATTTGCCCTTTTCCACCGTTTTTGAACCAATCAATGTCTTGTCCTAAATCAACGGTCACTCTAATCAGAGACCTGTGAATTGAAAAATATTATGGAGAAATGAAGGCAGTCACTAATGACCGTAAACGATGAAAAATATTTTCTGACGGCCTCATGCTACGTGAGAAGCTAAAGAACGGAAAATGTTGTACAGACTGACTAGGGTTCCAAAGTTGAGTGCTCTTATACGGAGACATCTTGTGGTCTGAGTCTTAGAAGATTTAATTTATGTGTCGCTATGTGCACGAAGTAGCTGTGTTGTATACGCCATCCGCTGCTAGCTATCTATAACTAGCTGCGATCATTTTATGGGAAAGCGAAAACAAAATCGCTAACTTAGCTAATAAAATTATAGTTGCTCAAATGCCAATGCTACCCAAGAGATTTGTGTTTTGTCAATTATATACTTTAAACAGAAAATTAAAAGAGCTATTTCGCGGAAAACAATTGCTTACAGTGTCAGGAGGCAAAAATGGCAATTCAAAATAAAAAAAAGTAGAAAGAAAAACAACGAGTACTCATATAAGCAACGAGTAGAAAGATTAATGCCTAAACCAAAATAGATGAGACATAACGAGCAAATTCGAGCATATGTAAACCAATATCGATAGCCAAAATGGACTTACGTAATTGATCGAAAGTGAGCCAAACATTTTGACGTGACGTTTCATTTTGGATTAAATGTCAAAACAGACGTAACGAGTGCATACGTTCGTTCAATTGCTATCGACTCGTCACGTCTATTTGGTTAAAGCCTACACCAAAATAGACGAGACGTAACGAGTAAGTTCGAGTGTATGTAAAGCAATGTTGATAGCCAAAATGAACCTACGTAATTGATCGAAAGTGAACGAAACATTTTGACGAGACGTAAGAGTTCCGTAAGAACCGAACTTCAAAACGTTGCTACTCGTCATAACAGCTTTTTCGATTCGTTGGCTAGCGTACCATTTAGGGTTAAATGTCAAAGCAGACGTAACGAGTGCAAACGTTAGTTCAATTGCTATCGTTTCGTCACGTCTATTTTGGTTAAGGCTTAGCAAGTTGATTGCTTTATTCGAAAATATACAGATTACGACTGATGAATAAAACACAGCTAGTAGATATAAGTTTACTATAGGCGCATGTACCCGAATTTTATTTTCTCTAGCGTGTATGTGCTAAAAACGCCAATTATATTTTTCGAAATCTATTGCACAGATAACGAGATATGCAAGCTGTACATATGTTTGACTCTAAAGATAGGATCAAAAAGACCTCTCGAAACTGATTTAAACCAGCTTATATAGCCTTATAAGGTTTCGAAGTATTTACGATCAATCAACTAGTATTCTTATAGCTTTTATCTAAATCTAATTTATTGCTTACAAAATGGTATTTAAAGATATAACTTACATAAGTGGCCATTTAGCTTCCTTCAAATATGCCCATAAGTATTTTTTTTGAACAAATATATATTTTACATTCATAAAAAATTCTAATAACTTTATTTTCTTTATTTTCAGGTAATTGAAAATTCTTAAATGCTAAGATTTAACTGAAAAAAATATGTAAGTACTTTGAACTTCTTGAAAAATGTTGCTATTTAAGAGGTAAAAAAAATACTACACCATAAATCCTCCCACACAAAAATTTTCAAATTGATTTTCAGAAAGTGGATTTAATACAACTAATGCCATCTAGAAACGAATTAACACATTTTACTGTACTGCTAACAAAACAAAATGAAAAAAATCTATTAACAATAAACAGATTTACGCAACACGATCTACAGGTAGCTAAGAGACTATATATAGATATATGTATATTGTAGTTATAATAACAAAAATAAATAGCTATGAAGGAAACTGAGTATCGTATACTATATAACAACGTGACCATTGGCACAGAAAAAAAAAATCTAAGCCACACTTTAACCAGCAGGTTTTCTTTAGACTTCATTTTATACTCAATGATCAAAAAGGTGTAAATTTACATGCGCTACCTCTTAACCAACAACAAACAAAAAATTAAGCAAAGTAAAATTTTTTTATATTTAGCGCCTTTGAAAACTGTGTCGCAATTTCCAATTTTGATTTTTTTTGTTTTCATGAGATTTTTAGCGCCGTCTTTTCAAAATTTCAGTCCACTCCCCGTGCACATAACACATTTATTTTTTCTTTTCTTCATTATTTTTCTTGTAATTTGAGGTCTAAAATGCATTGGAGTAGTGTTGGATAGAAAAAAAAGCAGCCCACATTGCATTGCTCACTGGTCGGTTGATTGTTGCATGCTTAGCCTCTAGGGGCCAATTCGAGTGGTTTCAATAACTACGAGGCTTGGCAACATCAAAACAAAAACAGCAACAACAACATTACGTATCTACACAAAATGACCAAACTAAAACGAGACTGTAAAATCAAACAAAACTTTGGTCAACGCGACATTTTAAATTAACGCCAGCATGAAAAGCAGCAACAAAAAAAAAAAAGAAAACTGGAAAACTTGTGTGATGTGGCAACTCTACACTTTATTGTCTGTGATGGGTACGCACTGTGGTACTTCATTTGATTTTACAAAAAAAAAAAAAGTTTAATAAGCTAAAAAATATTAACTAATCATTTGTTAGCAAATCACTTATCACTATCATAACTTTGCTCTGATAAGTGGGGGCCATTTTTTTTTTAACTCTTCAAAAAATTATTTAAGTTATCAGTGTTTGATACTAAAGTAACATGTTTACAACGGTTATCAAATATACTTATCAAAAAATTAAGCATATATAAAGTGTTCTAAATGATAAGTAATTTATAATTGATAGCTTGGCTATGTGTTCAAAATTTTTAAAGCAAATTTAATAATTTTCAAAATTAAAAGTAATGAAGCGCTGGTATTATGGACCCTAATTATTCTCAAAATTTGAAAACCTATATTTGAGCCATTAGTAAATGTTAGCAAAGACTTATCAAAAGAAAAAGAAAAGACATTAAAACTCTAGGTAATGAAAACCAAGCTGTATTAGCTAAAATTAATTGGTATTCTAGTTACAAAAGTAATAATCGAAAATCCATCAAACCTAGAAATAAAATTGCTCTTTAAAATTTACTGAGTAGCTAAATTTTAATCAAAACGTTTGTGAAATAGTTAAACTTATCAGATATTTAAGGAAAATCGTCGAAATAAAACTACGATAGACTAATAGACAATTATCTTAAAATTTTCTGATTAGATAGACACAAACATAAAGTTATTAAAATTGGCTTAATAATGCTAAGTGATAAGTAACCAATCGTATAAATTTGTGGTTTGAAACTTTTTAAAATTAATTATTTAGAAAAAAATCCTATTGAAAAACAAATTGTGAGTACCTTGAAGTAACACTTAATGGTTTACTCAATAATCGCTAAGTGCTGTATAAGTTGCGAAGTTCATATACTTATCAAAATAATGAGAATTTTCTCAATGATAAGTAAAAAATTGATCATCTTAAAAATACATACAGTGCTCAAAATATGCTGTACTATATGATATGTAATTCGGTAGCGAAATAGATGCACTTATTAGGAATAAAAATTGAATTATTTGCCAAGTGATAAGTAATAGTTCGTTGTGGTAAATGAGCCTAATACTAGAGTTAAGTTTGACAATTTGCTTAAAACTTGCTAAGTTGAGTGATATGTTAATTTAATTAGCTAAAAATGGCATCTTGCTAGTACAAAAAAAATGTGATAAGTGATTTATAAAGCAATTGGCTGAGTGACAAGTATTAAATAATTGTTGAAATACAAAAAATGGGTTTCCAGCCTACTGGAAATTTGACAAATATTAAGTGATAATTCATTCGATCAAATGTGCTTAAGAATAGAGTTAGACTTAAGTTTATTGAAGACTTTTTTAGTAATAAGTGAAAAGTTTTTAATGAAATATGGCCAATGTTATAGAGCTGAGAAAGATCTTACGAAAAGTTGCAGACTTTTTGACAAGTACCTTGAAATTGCAATAGCAGGTGCTGCAAATTTTCGAAGTGATAAGTAGACAACAGAGTGCCCTTAAATTGATATGATATTGAAAACTGCTGAAAAATTGCTGAATTATAAGTGATAAGCATACACAGTATAGCCAAATTGTCGAGTAATAAATTAAGATTGCTTGTCATTAATTTGCTAAGTGATAAGTTGAAAGAATGCAGAAAAATGAAAATATACAACAGCTGATTTGAGTAGGTAGTTCACTTACTCTTTGTCTTATGATAAGTGACCTCTAATTGAACTCAAGTAAAGCGATGAGAATTACAGCTCATTGTAAAATTATTGAGGATAAAATGTTAACTCATTTGTTTATCGTGTTTACTAAAAATATATATATATTTTTTTTTAAATAGATTTATTAGCTTACTGTATATTTGCTAAGTGAAACTGTTAATTTATTAGATAAAAAAATGTTAAATTGGTAGTGTAATATTTATCCTCTAAGTTAGAAATAACAATTTGTAAATGTTGTTAGGCCCATTAGAAGAAGTCTCGACTGCTAACTAAATTTGCAAAGTGATAAGTTGTTAGAACAAGTGAGTGCCATAAATGATAAAACGAATGAATCGTAATAAATGTTGTATTGAAATGGTAATTTCCTTGAAAGATCAATTTGTAGAAGTAGCCAACTTACATAGTTTTATGATTTACAAAATGATAAGCGATAAGTCATTTTCGGCACACAGGCAAATTTTGTTTAATTTGAAAGAAAAATTGACCATTGTGCATTGTGATTGTTAATATCGCTGCATTGTTGTTTTTGTTGTCGACATGTCCATTTGTGGCTATCAGTTGACCATTAGCACGTATGGTAGGGGTACCATTTTTTAATATCCAGTTTTTGGGCCAAAGCAGCATAAGTGCTAGAAAAACAACAAAAACCAGCAACAACAAATATCAATAACATGGCATTTACTATTTTTTTTTTTTTAAAGTTTTTAAGCAAACTTTGTTTCTTTGTATTAACACTGTTTTCTATTAGTTTTTGTTGTTGTTGCTTTTTTTGAAACTTCTCTATTTTTTTGTTTTCTTAGCTGGTTGCAGTCTACTGCAATAAACCAATAAAAACATCGAAATGTTACCAAAATATTTGTCTTGTCTTGATGTTGCTGCATTGCTATTGCATTGCTGCGGCTGCATTCCCTTTTTATTTGTATTTACATATACAATACATCTCTCGAAATGTGAATGTGTTCGCATGCACACATATTTGTATGCGTTTGGAAACCAATAAATATAAATAAATAAATAGAAAATTTCAACATAGCGCTTTTGTTGCTGTTGTTCCTGTTGGTTTTGGTAGCGCTGCTAGCAACAGCACCAACAGCAGGTGTAGAAAATCTTTATGTAAATATTTGAGTGCACTGAACTTTGAGAAGCGGTAAAATTATGATTTGGAAATTTTCACTAAAATTGTTTTAGCAGAAGAATTTTAAATCGATGTGAAATTTTTGAGTGAACGAAAAAAAAATATGTTTTGTTCTTGATCGCTAAAAAGGGCAGCTTTTTTTAAGATTTTTTTATTTTAATGTAAACTTTTGTTAGGGTTCTAGGTAGCTCAATGTATGCAAACAATTTTTTTGCTGAAGTTCTTGGTGATATTAGTACTTTCGACGAAGAAGTTAGACCCCATTTGACATACATTTTTCTCAGCGCAAGAAATATCTTTTAAGGTTGCGATACCAGGCTTTAACCAAGGATTTAATTTATTAAACTAAACTTTAAGAACTTAAAATTTGATAAATGAAAACAAAAGAAAAAAACTAAAATAAGTAATTATTGAACTGTATAAAAGAAATGCTTGAACTTATCAAAAGAACATATAAACTTCGGATAATACTATATACGCGAATAAATGAATAAATAAATAAATGAAAAAATATCATTAAAGGATAGCAATATGAAGTGGCGGATGAAATATATATCACCAGTAGGAAGGAGGATTACATTTTTATGTTTATTACGTTCACTTTCAATAAAAAGGATCAAACGCTCCACTGCAATTACCTACGCAACAACAGAGATATGAGGAAAAACCCACTGGATGTTAATATTGCAGCAACCTACTTAAAATGTCAGGCGTAGAAAAATTTATAAGTAGGTCGCACAAGGACAACGAGTGGCACAAAAATAATACGATGCACAGTGGGAAAATAGTAAATAAAATATAAATTAAAAACAAACCGATCACCCTGTATGAGCTTAAGTTTCAATTGTGTGACACAATGCAAATCAATGAGTCAACATAGGAATGAACTTAAATATTTTCTATACCTCCTTAATACTCATTTTACTACTAAATATAACATTTTGTGAAGGATTTCAAAGTAAATCACAATAAGGGTATTCCTCTAAACTTGTGAAAACTCGAAAAGCGCGAAAACTCGAAAGTATTCGAGCTTGCTTTCGGGAACATCCCTATCAATGCAAACGCGTAAATGATTGAGCAATGGCAATTTGACAGTTCGATCAGTGCTGCAGTGTTTTAGTCAAACTGTCCACTATTTCAGTTATGACTGATTTTGTTGAAAAATATTTAAATTTTTCATTAAATTCTTTGTCAAATAAAATAGAATCCTTAAAATGCCGCAAAATAGAGAAAAAATAAATTGATTCAATTTATTGAAGAAAACACTACAAACAATTTACTTATGCCGTTTCGACAAACGGCAACACTGATTCATTTTCCGACTTTTCGAGGCTACTTGCTCAACTAATTTGCGCAGTTTTCGAGACTTTTTCGCGCTTTCAGGAATAGCCTCAATGTTGAAAATAATATGCAATAATATCTTTAAACATTGAATTTGATAATGAAATTTAAATGAAAACACAAAACGAAGGTCGTAGCCCTTAATGCTTAAATTGTTATGAAATTCAAAGTGAAACTAAATCAAGACTATAACATGATGAAAGTCTGTTTAAGAGACTTTGGGCTGACAACGGGCTTCTTTTCACCCCAGTGCCATTATATTGACCATAATAAATTTGAAAAATATTATACAGTTATACTGGTGCGTACACGATGAAAAATTAATGCTTTTCAAAGTTATATCAGGAATTATATCATTCTTTCCTGTGCCATTCAGGACCTTAAAAGATCGCAAAAACTGTTTTGCGAATAACTAACCTGAAACTTGTCCAAGAAATTACACAGCAAAAAGAAGATTTCTGCACTTTCGCATATTTAATGTTTTTGAACGATAACACTTGGTTGAGTTATAAAGTTTTTAAGAGTAGTTATGAGCAATGAAACTAACATATCTATAGTAGACAAAAGTTTCAACTTTACAGTTAGATCAACAATATATAAAAACTTGTTTCACAAACTTCTTTCTTGTGTTATTTTCTGTCAAGAAAAATAAAAATCGTTCAAGTCCGTGAAAAATAGAGGTTATAAATTGACTTACTTTTTTACTCCACTGTACACCAGTTTGATCCTATTTTCAGGAACTGCTGTCATGGTGTTTTTGAAACAATTGTTGGTTTTGAGGTTTGCGGTTTCTTCCAGATGTATATACATACTTTCAAAAGCTAAGAAATGTTTTTTGCGTAGTTTTGGAATGATTTTTGATATTTTATAGCAGTGGTGGGCATGGATATCCAACAAAAGGGCGGCCAAACAACAACAACGAAATTTTAAAGTTTTTTTTTTACTTTTATTTCCAAATTCGCCAACAGCACAAAAAAAAATTGCACTACAAACAAAAACAATTGCTACATTCGTCAACACCAGAGATGGGCACCACTACACACGTGCTTCTCTTCAATGCATGTGTAGTTGTGCTTTGTTCGCTTTTCAAAGCAAATTGAATTAATTTCTACGCTCTCTGCTTTATATACGTATATGAAAAGTTATTTTTGCCTCAGTCGCGCGCGCAGTACGTTTTGCCCAGCCACGGTCGAGACACAACGCGGCGCAGCGCTAATCCCTGTCTGTGTTGTTTTTGTTTTCATTTGAACCCAACCCAACGCTGTGCCTCGATAGCGTTAAAATTCCGCAAATTTTTTTTTACACTGCTTGTGCGTCGAATAACGGATCGGGCATTGAGGGCGGATAGGGACACTACGTGCCCATCACTGTTTTATAGGAACATTTGTATTGCTTTTAATTTTGATTGTCCTTTTGGAAGAACATATTATGGGACAGTTTCAATAGCTTGAGAAATTCAATGGCGTCTAAAAATGCTTTTATATGATCTAAGAATATTTGCATAAAGTTTCACTTTCGACATTTGTAGGGTTTTCGTAAGGCACGTTCATATTACACTATACAACTAGAAAATTTTGACCAAGCTTTGCAAAATTTTACTCAGTTCTTATTGGGTATTCTTTTTTTTTTGTATTTGCTTACATGAATTCTAAGTGGTTTGCAAATTATGTGTACTAAGTGGAAAAATTTCCTATGTATTACATATATAGTAAATACATTTCTTTCCCGAAATATTGCAGCATTTTTCAAAAATATTTTCTCCACTATACAAATGCTAAAATACGAATCATCTGCAGAACATTCAAAAATCAACGTGGCGGCGTTAATGGGTTAGTAAGTTTTCGATTCAATTTCATTGTTTATATGCGAGTATGTACAACAAAAGTATATTTTTATTTATCTTTCAATTTTTTAATTCGTTTTTTCTTCAAAATTCATAAGTATTGGCAATACTACACAGAAAAAATTTATTTATATTTATTTTTCGGCTACTCCTATTTTCGTCTATGATACCAGAGAACAGTGGACAAAATTGAGCGGCCTAAAGCTGTGTTAATCCACGGTATTTGTTCGTATGCGTATTGTTGTTATTGTACAACCTACCCTTAACAACAGCAACAACGAGTGCAACAACAAAAGTTTCTTATAACAAACGCAATTACAACAACATGAGCCACAACATGTTGTAATTAACTTCGGGCTTTTGATTTTTTTCCGCTCACTGCAAATAAATCAAAAGAAGCAGCAGCAGCATCCATGTAGTCGCAATTTGATTTCTCCCAGTTGCGCCAAATTTTGAGTGGGACTCATTTGATTGTTGTTGCAATTGTTCGAGTTGCTGTTGCAGGGAGTGACAGCTATTGAGTGGGCCGGAAATTGCAGTGCTTTTCTTGCTGTTATATCGAGTATTGTTGGTGTTACAGCTGATAGTCAACGGATTTTTTTTTACACAATGCTGCCTTAATTTAAATTCATTCCTTAAGCGATTTTTTTTTTCTGTTTCCTTTCCTTAAAAATTGAGTGGGTTGAGTCATGGGAAAGATGTTTCAAAGTGTTTGTACGTGTTATTGGGGTTTCAGATACTTACTAGTGCAGTAACTTCATTATAGTTATTTAAAATTTTAAAAAACTAGAGACTAAACAATATGAATTATATTAATAACAGAATTAAAAAGGTTAAAATATATCATAAATATTATGAGAAACTTAGCATAATTTACAGGCCTGCAAGGTTTTTTTGTTGAGCAATTGAGGGTAAATTCCGGCTCAATTTCTTACGCAAAGTCTTAATCTGACCTTAGGGACTATCCATCACGTCAGATTTTTGAGTTATTTGAGGTTAAATAGCATGTTGTATGGTTAAAATGAGATTGTGTGTAGAATTAAAAAAAAAATCCTGTTAATTTCGACAAGTTACGTAATTTAGTACTATCTATCATTATCGTAGATAATATGAGTGATTATCCGTTTCTGATTCACATGATCAAGTTAATGAATCTTCAGCTCAACTTGATTATTGGTACACTGGCTTACGTTTTCTTAGGAACCAATCTTTACCATAGCATACTGTAGTGTCTCAATCTTCAAAAGCCCCTTGTCTATATATTGAGAAATACGGAGATTACAGCTGAAGATTTCGTCAGCATACTGACCACCTTGTGAAATGCTGTGTCAGCTGAAGATTTCGTCAGCATACTGACCACCTTGCGAAATGCTGTGTCAACGCATCGATCTTTACCTTTGTGGACTTCCTGTACATTGATTATATTATCGCCTGCCATTTATTGAAATTATGACTATGAAGTAGGAAGTCCTTAAAGATCAACCTATGCCTGGGTGCTATTTTATACCCTGTTGCAAGGTCGTGTTCCTTCATATTGTAGTAGCACCAGCATTGCTGAATAGTAAGGCTGTGTAACGAGCTGATTGCAGATGTTCGAACTTCTCCCATACGCGACGAGTCAAACTCGAACAACTCGATTCGTTTGACTCAACTCATGATCAGTTCGTTCGTGGTTCGTTGCATACAATTGCAGCTCATGAGTTTCGAGCTACTCGTTTGTTCGAGTTTTGTATTTTTTCTATCTGTACGGCGGACAATAGTTTTTATTTTCTTTTCTTTGAACGACTAATACGCAAAGACAAACAATAGCAAAACAATGCAATACAATACAAACTTGCTTGGGTGCTGAAATTTTGTGGAAATCTATTGAGTTTCGACTTTGGTCGAACGAGTTTGGTTTGTTCCAAAACCTTATGTGTTACCCAGAATTGGGACTGGGTCGGGAAAGCGGCGACGACTACGCGCTGTCAAAAATTATAACATACTTGATCATGTGAAATTGAACAGAATTGCGGCATACGACTGGTAACCAGTTGACGGGTACCCGTCGACTTAGAATTAATTTTTTTTTTACGTCGGATCAGTGTTGCATTTCTAATGTATTAAAATTTGTCACTCTCTTTTCCCATACGATTTTCTCAGCAAAATTTATTGATTACAAATTTTGTTTTTGTCACTCTCTTTTCCAATACGATTCTCTCACAAGAAACCAGTCGTGAAAAGCAGTCTTCCGCCGCAATCGTCGCCGCTTTCCCGACTTCGTTCCAATTCTGTTCAAAGCATTACTGAGTATCATTTTCTCTTATGCCAGCTGGTCGTTGATATTTATAAGGAGGTTCAAGCAATTAAATTTCTCATCAAATTGTTTGTCAAACCATTTGACAGCTCAACGTGTACACATGATAAAACTTTTCGTCAAATTTCAATTTTGTTCCGACCACTAAAGTGAAAACATTGTAATGGCGGACAAATTATTATGTTCATGAAAGTAGATATGTTGATTAAAAAGGAATTTAACTTTACCTAAATTAATGCTCAATGTTATTTTCAAGGCCGCAATAACAATCAGCCACTTTTAGGTCCACATTACAAATCCAACAAAACAAAACAAAGAGATTGTTTGACAAAAAATTTGATGAAAAATTTGATCATTTGTACGCACTTTATCACGATTTCAAACCTGTCCCAGTTTGTTTTCTTCGAATTTCAATCGCCAATCGTCATATCAGTTTATGTACAAGATAGCCTTAGCCTGAGTAGGCATACTGTGGAAATCGATTCCCTAGTTCCTTGTGAACAAAAAATTGTGTTGGCTGGGGGCTATCTTGAACACCCTCTGTGGAGTGCAGTGTGTTTAACAAGATTTTTTTTAGAGTACCACTTATAAACAAATATTATCTCTTAACTTAACTAGAAGAAAATGCCAATTCATTACCCTAACCGAATCTGATTCCTATTCATCAATTGAAGCTAGCTCAAAATTGTTATGATTAAAACTAAACTGAGGTTAAGGTAGCTAAGCTTAGAAGTAGATCTGCATTTATTTAGGCATATTGACTTTCCGTTTCTCTCGAACATTATATCATATTTTCCTCTGCATTTTAAACAAAGCTGAATTTATATGAAATACCTTAAATTAGCGTTTCTTTGATTATTGAAATATTGAAATCTTCAATTCATTAGCAAATAAAAATTCAATGCAGCAACATTTTTTTTTACAAGTTATATATAGTATATATATATAGTTTGTGCTACTGCCGCTCCATCTATAAAAGTTACTACATACCATCAAGCATATTTCTAGAAATTGTATGCAACTCATATTTGTAACCGCCTGATGCTGGTGCATTTTTCACGCCTGGCAAGACGCGTGCATTTACTTTTGTTTTTGTAGTAGACACACAGACGTAGTAATTCAGACAAAGAAGTCACTAAGTCACTCTGGCAAAATATGTGAGTCTCAAGTCTTCCTGACTGTCCGTCCGTCCGTCCGTCTGACAGTCAAGACAGTCTGAAAGCTTTACTATTGTGCGGAGTGTATGTATCGGTTTTGTCTCTCTGTCTGTCTGTCTATCTGCTGCCTTGTTAGTTATGTAAATGTGAAAATTTCCATTAAATTCATTGAATTCCATTTTGATCAGATCAGCGCAGCGGCACCGCCAGCAATAGACTCTGCCGACTGGTTGGCTGCGATCAGCGTAGAGATCAGCATGAATGCAGCACTTTAAATGGATGGAAGTAGGAGTGCGCATACGCTGATATTGAGTGCGATTACAGTAGTTTATTATTATTGGTTTGATAGTTAGTTGGTTATTCAGTCAATCAGTTAGCCTGTCAGTTAGTTAGTTCATCATGGTTAAGAAGTTATCAGGGATTTGTATGAAGTAGCAGAGGAGAAAGCAATCAGTGGAGTTGCCCCATTTTGCTTTTTTGCAAAAGATTGTCTTAAAAGCTTTTCCAAACTTATTGGCAATTCAAAATCATTTTAATTCTTTCTTATCAGAAATGTATAGATTGCCCTATATCGTTACATATTTGGATACCCTTAAAATTAAGTGAGTCAAAAACAACAAACACTGCAGTTAATAAGTAAACTAACAGGCAAGCTAACTTAAATGAATATCAGAAAAATCAATAAAGCTTAAATGAAAAATAGTTCAAAATAACTTTTCGAGAAATGCTGAAGATGTTATTGTTTTCGTGCCCGAATTTTGTTGGCAATTTCCCTTAGTATTTATCAAGTTCATTCCGATCCAAGCTAACTCTAACACCGATTCAGAAATAGTTTGAATCTTACGTAGATTTAAGAAGCTCAAATCGAAACTTTTCGCTCACTAGCACTTCATTAAAACGATTTCAAATTATCATAAATACCAAAAGCAATTATTTGTATTGCCAACCCTCAAACAGCAAAAGCTGGTGGTACAGTTGACACAATTTTCATCGCGCAAGCACTCAATCTTAAGTGAATGCTTGTAATTTTTCTGCTGCCATATCCGCCAACTTCTAACTTATGCCTGTTGGGCTCTCCTCACTTTAATGGAGCATCACTTGACTTTATAAATAATTAAAAAAAAAAAAAAAAGCGTAAAATTAAGAAACATCGACCGACTTAAAGAAAAGAAACCACACAAATGAAGTAATGAGAATATGAGTATGCGCGCGTCTCCTCATCAACATTTACTGGAGTCAAGAAGTAGAAGGCTCAACACACGACATAACACAACGCTGTTGCTGATGCTGGCGATGATGATTTTGCTGAGAGCGCATGTAAAAGCAAAAAACAAAAAAAAGTGGTAAAGGGTTACTTCAGCAACCCACTCGAAAGCCACTTGCCAGCCACACACGCCACTCTAAGGAGGTGCAAAATACAAACAGCAGCAGCGGCGCACAGTCGCAACCTCTTAGGTAACCATAGCTGGGCTATAAAAGGTTAATCAAAGTCAGGCAAGAAAAAAGGCGTACGGATGTATTAAGGCAACAACGAGTTGATGCTTCATCATCTTAATCAAAGTAGGTGTATGGTAAGTGAAAGCGGCGACACAGGATGAAATGCATTATTAGTGCATTGCATAAAAATTTAAATAAAGGATCGTTGAAATATCGATTCTTAAACTACGTGGTTTGATTATATCGATATTTGAATGTATCAAGAAATATCGGTTTTCCAATGTATTGACGTATGAATAATTGTATGTATGTATGTTTGAATAAAACAAATGTATCGATATATTATTGTATCGATACACTGATGTATATAAAATGAAACGCTTTTTAGATATTTAAAGTTATATCGAGAGTATCGGTTATGCGATTGATTTTTAAATGGCGGTCACTTAAAAAGAATACTGAGGGTATCAATGGTTGAATCTATTTACTTCAGGGGTCGGCAAAATTAAAAGTGTGATTGTGTTGGTGAGAGGAGAGAGGCTGCACCGCAAGAAATTTTTAGCAGAAATCGTTTTTAAAATGAATGTTGCGGCAGAAATTGAAAAATAAAAAAAGTTTAGGAAAGGTATTCGGATTCTTAAATCTAGAGCGCAATGCATTTTTTGCTATATGTCGTCAAAAGAAAATAACGAATTGGCGACGAAAAGGTCTTTAAAATGCGTCATAATGACTTTTCTTTGCAAATTCGTTCATTTGCCATAGCTATAAAAAAAAATTCTCTATGTGCATAACAGACGATAATAGCTACATCCGCGCATGATGTTGCTTTGTCAATGGTTTCTCGACAACTGAATGAAAGAGCATAAGAATGCGTGTAATATTTGAGCGCACAATTGTGCTATGTGGTGCCGACCACTGATTTACTTATTTGATTATATCGAGTTCGTGTTCGAAAGAGATAAGTAAGAAAAGAGCACTCTCAGCTCAAATTTTAAAACCGCTACATTCACCGATGGGTCGAAGATGTACTGTGGAGTAGGCGCTAGAGTTTATTCAAAAAGAGCCAGCAATCTCTCAATATTTTTCTTTATCTGATCCAGGTTGAAAGTTTTGCCATTCACGAAGCCTGCCGATCGGTGGGTAGTATTAAGTCAGAGAAATTAGAAACACTTCTTCGATAGTCAAGCCACTATCGAAGAGTTGAAATCGGCACAAACAAAATCGTATTTTTTAGATCAATGCAGGAAAGAACTTGTCATTCCAGGGCAGCGATTTGATATTACTTTCGTATGGGGTTATGGGTTCCACGCCACAGAAACATTGCGGAAAATGAAAGTGCATTTTTCTCGGTTTAGTTGAGAAGATACTTTTCTCTGATTTTCTATCTGAAGTCAAAAAGCAATAAAAGTCTTTCAGAACAGTTAAAGCTCTTATCATAAATTCAGAGCCACTTACTTACTGTTCAGGAGCCCATTCGACATCGTGAGATCACCTCGAACCTGCGCTGGACACAGGGCAAACTTCAAGCATGCTGTACGATTAGGTACATATCCCATTAAATTCTTCCTGTCGCGCCTGCTTGAATGCAAAGGAGAAAGAATTACTCGACCGCCTTCTTTGCAGCTTTCTGTCTTTAGCCAGAAGCAGAATTTGATGGCAAGGATAAACTTTCTTCAATGATCCCAGCGAACTCGCCAAAGTTGAAATTGCTTCATATTGCTGCCTATTGTCACCAAGGTAGTTTTACCACCAATTCATCAGATCACGTTTTCAAACGGTTTGCTAGGCCACCCACACCTCTAGCTTCATCTAAATCATAAAAAAATTAAAAAAAAAAATAGTATATATATATATATATTTCTAACAGATTAGATTACATTTTTGTATTGTTTGAGGTGCGATAAATTTAATGCCGGTAGCAGTACTTAAAAAGTAATATTTTTTGTTACTTTACCTCCCGGACTATACATTTGATTTAATTCATTGTCTTGATTAAAATTCGGTGCAAGCAAACTTCAAAGTAAATCTGGTATCTAAATGCTGGTTGTTATTGAATAACAAATCAAAAGTTATCATCACTAGCAACTGCATGGAACAAAGTCAGAACTAAACTAAGATACTTTGTATATTATTTTTATATAACTATTAATATCATCTCTCCTTAATCTTTATTTATCAGTGTAAACAGTAAAGTCGGATCGGATGCAGAAAAACAAGTTCCTAATGCTTCAAACCAATAAAGTTTCTTCAACTATACATACATCTATTATACCGGATTATTTCCACACTATCGTAGAAAATACTGTATTTTCCTGGAACTCAAATAAGCCTACTAAGATGACTAAAAAAACAATAACAATAAAATTCCATAAAAAATGTACCCATAGTATTTTAATATTCTTAATGATATTGATATGTAAAATTGAACAAAAAATGCGCGACTCATATGCTAGCAAGTTGATAAACAGGAATTCTTATGACATTAATGAATAAATAACACTGTGCAACAAAAAAAAAAAAAAAAAAAAACAACAGGTTTGGACACATGTTTCTCATAGATAAATGGTTCTTGAAAGTTTACGTTAAAAAAAATAAAATGTTTCTTCGGGGTGTTGAAATTTCTATTTTTTGTGAAAAATCAAAGGAAGTGATATGAAAAACATTTAAGACATATTGTTTCTAAAATTTTGTTATATTCGTAATATTTTTCTGGATATTTATTTTTAGAAAATTTAGAAATTTAGAAAATTTTACTCACCTCACTAACTTCCACCTTTTTTGGGATTTTTTAACCCCTTGATTGAGAAACTCGATTAAATTCTCTTATCAAAAGACTTTACAAAAAATGATCAAAAAAATGATTCAAAATATTTTATTGAGCTTTGCAATTTTGGGAAAGCTTAAGCTTTGTTGTGCAGTGTAGTTTTTGCCTTTTATTACTTTTGCTTTTCTGGTGAGTAGAACTTTGCGTAGGTTTCTTGTTTTTTTTTGTATATTTTTTTTTTAACAATAACTATAACGTTGCATGGTAGATTCCGCGTTTATAAAGGCACATATATCAGGATAACGTAACGTAGATGGATAAATTGGTTTGTTAACTACTAAATGGAGCTCAATGCTACACTCATATCTTGTATTTTAGATTTTTGGGCGGTAGTAATTAAAAGAATTATTGGGCATATCTTACTGATTTATATGAATAGCTTCATGCTTTAAGCTCGTATGGATATAGCCACATAAATAATCTCTCTTGTAGTCTATTTTTATTAGTTTCTTATGTTACTTTGTGTACAAAATCCAAACTCTTTCGCGCTTTTTGTGCAGTTTTGGCTTAGTCTACTTTTCGCTTTGAGTAATTGTTTATGCTTTTAATTAAGCATAACTGCAATAGTTTTGAATGAGCATCCAAGTCACTTTTGTGATTTTCAAGTTTGAAAAATTTCATGCTTTTGTTGAAGAAATACAAACATGCAGACTATTTCTGATGCCGTTTCGAATTTGCTTCGGAAACGGAATTAAAACAAGAAGTGTTTTTCAGAATTATACAAAAAAAAAGAATATCTGTCATATTATCGAAAATATCAAAGCTCAAGTTCAAAGTTAAAAAAAAGATTCCGTCTTCGGACTTCAGCGCCACTTCCGAACTAAATCGGAATCAGAGCAAGTCTGATAGTTTATCGCAAGAGCGTAGAAAATTTTTTCAAATGTTGTTACTTATTTTGTGTAAAGCGACACATTATTTCCATTATTCAAACTTTGAAAGGCCTTAACGATAAAAAGATAACTTTAATAAGTAGACTACCTAATTGACCAAAAAGCAAATTCATAAGTTCCTTAATAGATTTTCTAACTAACGTCTATAACATTTCCGTTGTTTTGTGTAACTATGAATTTTACAAATTATCTCATATCCTAAGTGTTTTGTGTACATTCAATACGACTTTACGTTAGTATCATCTTCAGAGTCATATAATACTTTGTTTAGTATAATCCTAAATCCTTTACGACAACATCACTTGATGCTGCTACCTTTTTTTTAGTTTGCTTTTTTTCAAAGATTTTTCTCTTTTCATACACACTCGCACTCGCATGTTTATTCTTTTATTCATCGAAACTTCTTTTCTCTACCTTTAACATCTTATCTTTTTATATTTTCTTTACTTACTTTTTGACTCGAGCATTATGTATTTTCATCCAAATGACATTTTAACTGGTGCGTATAAACTTGAGTATTTTATGCATATTACATCCTTATAACGCTTTATCCTTTCATTTATTTTATTTTTTTTTATTCATTTTATGTTTTTTTTTTCCTTCATAACACTATCAACATACATATTTCTTGCAGTTGTTATATATATATTTTTTTTCTTTTCTCTGACGTTTTGTTGAGATTAGGGTTACCGAATGTTAGTGATTTTTCGTCTGTTGATACAAATCAGTTCAATCAAACTAAACTGTACGTGAAAGTATGTTTGTAAGCAAATTTTAAAAAATAGTAATTATTTCACTTACGTATTTGAAGTGTTTTTTCTTAACAACGACTTTTTTTTTGTCACTTTGCATGTCAGGATTGCGAGATAATAGAGGTCCTCTGAATGAAAACAGTTGATTTGAGAACAATCAAAGTAGTTTCATATATGACTTTATTTCAGTAGTTTTTTTTACTTATTTTTAATCAATTTTAACATTAATATAACGAAAGATGTTTTTTGTTTTGTTAAATTCTATTAAAATTTTTAATGCGACCATAAAAATTTAAATCAGAAGATCATATCCTTTGCAACTTTTTTTTTTGAAGCAAACCCAAATTCGTTGTCTGAACCTTAACTGCATGTCCGAATTTTGAGATATATACATATAGTAGTAGATTTTCAATATAGCATTTTACGCTTTGCTAATAGTTGTAAAATGTACTTGAGAAACAAATTTTACGCTATTTATTTTTTTGGTGGGACCTAAAGCAAGCTGCTCTAAATTGAACTTTTCCCATAAATCTCTGCACGCTTAAATTGAATCCGTCGTCCAAATTGAAATTGCATGTCAGGATTCCGAGATCATATAGATCGTATAAGTAAAAATTTTGATCTCCATTAAAATTAAGATACTTTTATTATACTGAATATAGTTACATTAAATCAAACAAGTACATCGATGAATATTCTGCTGGGTCACAACAGTCAAGACAAAAAAACCTACACAGTTGGCAACTCTATCTATAACTTAAATCAAAAAATTGCATTTATTACATTAACATCTCTCGTATGTGTCACACCAAAAGCATTGAGGGGTTAAGCATAATGAAAAGATGCTTAAGGACGCAACAGCAACAATGGCAGCAACAACAACAATAACAGCAACAACTACAATAATAAAACCACGATATAAAAATCTGTATCGAATTACAATTTAAGCTACGGTTATGCTGAGGTTACATTTTTTTTTTCTTCTGGCTTACGTTTGACGTTAACGCTTCGGTCTTTTTTTTTGTATTCTTTCTTGATTTTTCCTTTATTGTAACGTTTTATCATTCATTATACTATATGGTATATTTTCCATATAGAAATATTGGAAGTTTTTTTGTTGTTGTTATTCTTATTATTATCATTAGGCAGCAGGCAAACGCATTGTAACGCAACTTCTTCATCATCATTGAGTACAACAGACAGTCATTGATGTTGTTTGTTGTTGTTGTTGCTGTTGCTCATTTGTTATACGACAGTGATAAATGTCATCTCAGGCCAAAACTGAGAGAAAAAAAAGACAGTCAAAAGACTCTAACTTGTATACTTTGGTACCTTATGTTACCAGCAGTCATTTCTTGCTATTGTTGTTGTTGCTGTTATTGTTGTTGTTGTTGTGCTGACTGTGCCCTTATTTCTTCTTGCGGCCCATGTCAAAGGCAATCAAAAACTTTAACAACAATAAAAGAAATCACTCTGAAATTCATATTTTTCGGAGATGTATTGTAACGTTTTTAAAACTGAATACAAAATGCATGCATTCTAAAATTTTGTTTCAAAACTAAAGCATGATTTCTTATCTAAAAATTTTTGATTAAAAGTCCGTTGCCAAAAATATAATAGCAAAATTTTTATTTGATGTAAGCCCGGATCAAATAAGTCATCCGAAATTATGTCTTGATATTTTGCATGCAACACTCGAACACACAAATCCCATTTTTGTTAAGTAATCGAATCCAAAGGTTGAAATCTTAAACGTAAATCGGATTGCTTATATACATATATAGGGTGTGCCATTTCAGTCTGGTATTGAATAGGAATCTTGAAAAGCCGATCGGTGTCATGAAACACGTTTTGGAAACCTCATTTAAGTTACATTTTAACTATATGTTGATATATATCGAAAAAAAATCTCCGAAAAAGTCAGAGACCTAGCTTTTATATAATTTTGTATTTTTCATTGCAATTCATTGGAATTCTTGAGATATTGTAGGGAAAAAAATAAATAAGTAATTGGGTAAAACATAGATCATTTTGGTTTTTTGAATGTTTTTTTTTAAATTTTATGATTTCATGTTGCTCTTAATACAATACAGAACAGTGTACAACATTTTAATTACTTTAATTTTCTACTATAAAAATCAAAATACGTCAAACTTAATTACGTTCCCCTCAATCAGAATGCAATTGCCAAAACATTGTTTATTTTTGTAACAATTTGTTTTATTGGGCACTAAAAAATTTTATATTCAATAAAAAAATTAGCTTGTGAAATTTGATTTTATTTTTAAATATGACAGCAAACATAAAATCAATGACAACAGTAACAAAAACAATAAACAAATAATTCACGATATTATAAAGCGTTGGTGTTAGGAGCATCTTCGAAGCAGATATATAAAAAAGTTACATATGAATAATAAAATAAAAAAAGTGCTAATTTTGATAATATAAAAATAACAAAAAAAAAAAACAAATCTCTCAAAAGTAAATTTCACACTTTATATGAAAATAACAATGTAAAAAATTTAGCTTGTATTAGCTAAGACGACAAAGGTTTGGGGAGTATTCTTTTTATGCTCCAATAATATTATTGTCATTGGGATGCACAGTGATATACAACTTTGATTTTTTAAAAAATTCTTTATATTAACCTGATATGTTAATAAAAAGATTAGTTATCAATAAAAATTTAGATTTACTAAAAAACAACAAAACAAGTTATAAATATAAAGGGTTATTTCTTAAGCGTTTGGTTTTTGAAAATTATAAAAAGAGCAGAAAGTGTGCAACCGTTAATGAAATATTTATTTGGAGCGATACACCGATTTCTGCCATTTACTTTCTTAAGTTTAATTGATGTAAATATTGGCCGCGGCTACGACTGAGGTGATCCATCCGTAAGCTCCAATGTCAGCATTCTTTTTCCGCATTGCGACCGGTATCTCGCCAATGACAGCTGTAATGTGGTCTTCCAGGGCTGCAATTGTGACTGGCTTGTCCCTGTACACGAGAGTCTTCACGTAGCCACCAGAAATGAGAGCGAATGCATTCTTACGCAGCTATGAAACATTCGCTAAAAAACGAACAGCGAATCAACACTTAACATCAATCATACGAAACGAATGAAAGCACGACAGTTGTCAGTGAAATGTTATGAGTTTCGCTGCTCACGACTGCGAATCATCAAAAAGGCAATGAAAAAGCAGCGAATGGTAAGCAGCATCAGTGGCATGGAACATTGCGTCAAAGGGTATGGTCGTCCGATGCCTAGCTGGAGGCGTGGTGCAAGTTTGGATGGAATCTGCCCCAAAAAGTAGCATGACATTTTCGGCTGTCGGTCACGTAGCCGGAGCATAGTTCGCACCTTCACCAGTCAGTAATCAGTTTTTTTGACATTCGACTGGTGAAGGTGCGAACTATGCTCCGGCTACGTGACCGACAGCCGAAAATGGCATGCCAATAATTCACGCGTAAAATGTCAGAAAACTTAGACTAAAAAAACAAATAGATAAAAAATCAATCGTCATAAGCTTCTTGGACTATAATTCATAAAATTTTTCTATGTTATCATATATTTCAAGTAATATTCTGATTTCGTAATTTGAGATGTGAAAACCCTAAATAAAATCTAATAACTTTTTATAAAATTTCTTATCTTTAATTCAAATCCCTTGTCCTTAATTATGAAGACTATCAGGATTCCAAGATAAGATAGGACGAAAATAAAAAAATGCTGTTCAAGCTAATAAACACAACATCGTCTTACTTGGACTAAACTTATATCTCGAAGGCCATTTATTTTGAAATCGACGGCAATAACTAACTTGGATTTTACTTCATTTTTTCTATCATTCGCTTTACTGTGCAGCGTATTCATAGCAAGAACATAGGCATTCCAGAAAAAATCATATGCATACAAAAACGCTTGAACGCCTTGCATGATTGCTATAGCCGACGCTGCCAATACTGCCGTCGCTGCCGCAACAGCATCAAAGTCGCTTGTGCGCTTCAATTACGCTGGCGTTCTATAATGGTATGGGGGGGGGTTGATTCTGACTAAAATTTTTCGGGGTACGCAACGCTCAGCTGCGATGTAACGAATAAAAATTTCAACGATGCAGTGAAATTCTTTTGCTTCCAAAAAAAATTTCCTATTTGCTGAGCATGCAAGCGTAGCAACAAAAGCAACAACGAACAAAAAATATGCGAAATATTGCGCTGAAAATGTTGAGCTTGAAAATGCCACTTCATGTGTAAGCACTCGTATGTATGTATGTGTGTTGGTCTCCATCTCTCTCTCTCTCTCTTTGTGTGCGTTTGTGTGAGATAGTGCGTGCGTATGCGTGTGTGAATATTGGCGCACGTAATTCATATTTGTTAAGAATAGTAATGGTGATGTTGGCGGCAGCAGCATCAAGGGGTTATTTTCAAATCGAGTGCTAATAAAATCAAACGCTTGAATTGTTGTAAAAATGTGTCAAAGTGTCAATTTGTGTTGTATGTGCTCGATAAAAAAGGGGTTCGCTTCAACAATTCAAAAGAGGTGGAAGAATAGCGGAGCGAATTCTTAAGAGTGCTTTTACTTTAAAGTTATTGACATATTATTATTTGATATAAAAATATATAAAATACATTGATGGCATTTATGTGAAACTTAAAAGAAATTGGTTACTAAGGCTGAAAGAGTTGAGTTAAATTTAGACTTAAGTAAGTGTCAATGAATACTTTAGTGCTGGGTCTAAAAGGGATTTTTAACATTTCCATTTTTGTTTTTTTTTTAATATTAATAAAAGATTCCAGCTATATTTTATTTTGTGAAATTGTTAACATAGCGACTGCTTTGGTTCATTCCTTTCAGGTTCCGAAGTTTTGTCGAATTTTTACCTGTATTGACCTTATTATAAATTGATTTTAACTGACTAAGCGTCACAGATTTTTAAATAAGAATATTAAGTTATCATTGAAGGTTAATTTCATAATTCACAATGATGTCGAGTTCCTTTGCACCGGTCAAAACTTGGCATACTCAAATGATTTCTTTCATCAAAACATTTTATAATAAATTTTCACGGATTTTTTTTATGTTTGTTGACTTAGCATTTTCTTCGTTAATTTTTATGCTTCATTTAATCCCGTAGTCGAAATTTAGGCCAAGAATATAAAAATTATTAAGATTAGTATAGAATCAGCTTCTTTTTTCTTTAAAAAATAATTTGTCTCATTCTTTCTATACACATATTTTTTTATGAATATTACATAAAATTGCTTACATGAAAATGATTTGTAACGCTTTGGCGCAAAATTTACGAACCCGATTTTAAATTTTTTTTTTTTTAATAACTCATTTGTGTTATAAAAGGTTCCTGCATACTTATTTTTTTTTTAAGTTAAGTGTATTTTTTTATGGATTAAGTTTTTGCAAGACCTCACACAAAAATTTTCGATTATTTTTCGTTGCTGATCCTTATGTTGCTTCTTGAATTAAATTTAATTGTTTCAAATAATATTCGACGCAAATCTTAAAACCAGGCATAATCATAGAAAAAGATTTGCATTTTTTTTAATCCAAAGTATTCGATATTTTGGATATTTATTTATATCGATCCAAAATAATTATTATTGAAAAGAGAACAAAATAATTGCTCTAACGGATTTTTATATCTTTAGATCAAAATTAATCGTATTTTGAATTCCACTATTTCTGATCAAAAAACACCGACATTTCGGATTTAAATTTTTCCTATCCCACACTTGATTGTATTTTTTTGATAATATTTGATTTTTATCGATGTATTTCGAAAGTGTTTTTGACTTTCTTTAATTTGTTCGATAGTTTTTCGACGTTTGCTAATCACGGTAAGTTTGAAAATTTGTAACATATGTAAACTTATTCTAAGTTTTTCGATTTTTTCCACGTGTTTCAACTGATATAGACTTTTTTAACATGTTTCGGTCTACTCTTAATATTTTTTTTTAAATATTTATACATAAATTTTTTTTTTTTTAATATTTTCCTTTCCGGTACGTGTCGTCTTTTCGAAAACCGTTTACCCAACTGTGAACACATCATTAATCTAAAGCAATTAATTTCCTTGACACCAAGCAATTCAACAGTTGAAATGTCTACAACAAAAACAACAAATCATTGTAAGCTATAAGATAAATATTTTTGAAATTGTCAACAGTTTTATGTCGTCGTTGGATATCGAACTTTTTTACAACATGGCACGTAACAAAACGCACTTTTGATAGATACTACAGCTACATATAATGAGAACTAACTTAAATTGACATAAGAAATGACAGCTTCATTTGCGGACTGCTAGAGCAACATCAAAAGCAACACAAACAAAAACAACAACAACAACTAAATTCGCACTCATCAGCGTTGTAGTGCGGAAGTTCCTTTTCCTTTCGTGTTTTGATGATCGCTTAAATCATTTTCACAACTTTCCGTAGTGTAAATGTTGTTGCTATTTCTATCTCTTTTCATTTATTTTGATGGAAATTTTGGTGCCCCCTTTTGTCTGCATACCGCCGCGGTGACATTAATTTGTTTTCTTTGTTTCTTTTATTTCATCCAATTGAGTTCATTTCATTACGTTTGAATAGCAATGCTTTGCACAGTGGGTCAGTGATTTTGCTTGAAAGTTTTTGATGAAATGAGATAGAAACTAACATTTTTTTTTTTGTAAAAGAAAAAAAAAAATAATTTTCGAAAACAATTAATAAATTTTAATGAATATAAATAAAATTTAATACGTCTTCAATAAGTAAAATAGAAGTAATCAACGTTTTAAAATTATAGTGAAGAGGACCATAATTCAGCTAACAAAAAAATGAACATCTATTACATTTGCATTGATTTTTATATGTTTGACCTATAGTACCTCAAAGCGCCGACGATGAATCTTAATTTTGACAACTGTTTTGAATTAAGCATCAAAAATTATGTAAAAAATGCTTTCTGAATGCAAAAAATCTGTAAGATCCATATAATACGAAATCAGAAACAGAGTACCTACAACACTTCAAAAAATAAACACAGTTATAATAACATAATCCAAAGGATGGGGTACAACTTAAACTGTTTTCTATTTGACAGAAATGACTTATTCAAACTCGAACTATTCAAAAATTAAAACTTTTTAATTTTGTCCCGCAGTGCGTTGTGACTTTTTATGCATTCCTTACTACGTAAGCGCGTTTCCTGTAGCACAACGTTGCTACTGCTGTTCATTATTGAATCATTAATTCAACGCGATTTATTGTATGCATTGCTCTTCAATTTTAGCTTCACTTGTCACTGCCGTAACGTATCTTCCAGCGTACGCAGCACGCTCTACCTAACTAATCTATTTTGGACTTGTACTTCTTCCGTTACGTTTACCTACCTATCGTTTAAGTTGCGTGTGTATCTTGTTGTAGGTATATATGGATTTGTTTTCTCTCTTTATTTTTTGACATGACATTCATTTCCAAATAAAGATTGACGTCAAATTCATTATCGCGATAGCACCGTAAGCAGAAAAAAAAGCTGACAGCAAAAAAAAAAACCAAAGATATGTGGTCACTAGCAGTGTTGGAGTGTTGAATAGTCGGTCGATCATCAACTTTAGCCGCATACAGTTTCAGCAGGGGCAAAACGCACTCAACACACCAACTGACTGACGGATGCCGAAATAATTGTTTATGCGTTTTCGCATTTGAATTGGTATACAAATGGCAGCAAATAGAGCGGATTTGTTGCTGTATGCGGATTTTGTGTGCGTTACTTAAAACGATATTTATTATATGAATTGGGGTGGCTTGTTGTTAGTTTTGTGCAATTGACTTGAATTTTTCTAATTGCCATATGCCTACGCACAGTGTTGGCAAAATAATTGATAGATTGCTTGTATTTAATTTTTTGAATTTTGAAGAAACTTAGGCTCTTCAAGGAATATACGATTAAAGGAACTTAATTTTATTTCCTTGCAGCATAACCTGATGGTTTATGTTTTTCTGCTATCTTAACTACGCAAAGTTTCGATGAGTCATCAAGTAAAATGTCAAATAAAAAGAGCAACGAAATCTCATATTATGTCCATACTCCTAATCAATTGAATGTTTAATAAGTAACCATATCATATTTGACCTATTATTTTAATTTTCCTGAAATGCATTTCTTCTACAACAATGCAACTGAAAAACTTTATGTCATTATCATAAAAGAATTAAATTTGGAAATGTCTCAATTTTCCCAAAACTTAGGAAAAAAACGAATAAAAATTGTCCCATAATGACGCGTTTTGTTTGTGAACTTTAAAATTACTCCTATACTAAACAAAATTGCTGTAGCGCGCCGCAAGAGAAGATGATGGGAAAAATAACAACAATAACAATAATAATACAACAACAACAGCAACAACTGGAACTCATAGTTTAACCTTATTTGCCACTGCAATTCCTGAGATGCCATCAAGCGTGCCAAATATGGGGGTCCGTTCCGTTCACGTTCGTCTGCACTAACAACAATAACAACAACAAGAACAAAGTCAAGCCACATGAATGCATTTTATTTCATTTGTTGTACTTAAGGTAGTAGGTATTGTTTTTCGTTTTATTTTTTTTTTTGTATTTTTTGATTTGATTTCTTTTTGTGTTTAGTTTTTTATGTCTATCTACTCTACTGTACGACTACTACTACTGATTCGCATATTGTTCATGCCATTGGAGTGTTCCACATTTTATTGCGCCCTCCTTCAAGCGGTTTCTGGTTCACTCTTTTTGTATTGCAAAAATACGGTGGGACTAGTGAACGATATTAAAAAAACGTTTAAATTATTGAAAAAATTTGAAAAACTTTATTCTCTTCTGTTTTATTTGCTTCTGTAGCTGCTTGCAACCCGGTCTGAAAAATGTTTGTCTCTCAAGTAACTTTTATGTCTACAGTATAAAGACACATACTAGATATGCCACTTCAAGTCTTTTTAAGTACTTTATTATGTACAGTGTAAAAACACATACGAGACATTCCAACTAATGTCTATATAAGCAGTTGGTGTGTATATGAGATGACATGTGTTGATTTTGGCCTTATATTGTACATGATAAAATGCTTATAAAGACATGAGGCAGCATGTCTCGTGTGTATCAGTATAGCGACATATATGCGACATTCCACTTAATGATTCAGCTTAATATGAGCTTTGAAAATGAGTTTTAAAAAACGTTTTTACGTCTATCTTTATTATAGACTTATACCTTGCTCAATCAAGATATTATATGACCAACGTTTCGTTACAATCGCAAAATATATTTTTAATTGCGATAGCAAGCTATTTTAAAGGCATCACTGCTTTGTAAGCTGGTTTGCAGTTGAAATAATTCCGGTGATAACTCCAATTTGGAGTGGTCAATAAAAATTTTTAATTTGCTCAAAGTTTTACGGTGGAGCTCAACACTTTTCTCGATGTCTCACTTGAGACTCTTTTTCGTTCCATAGACCTAATTTTAATTTCAAACATCTATATTTTCTGATGCTTCATATCATATTTTTTTTTCTTGCATTTCTGTTGAATGCATAGTTTTACTCTCATTTGTGCCTCTTTCGGAGTCCCAATGCTGCTTTGCAAAAAAGGACTTTCTTCAATATTTCTTTCACAACTTTTTCCGATATAACATTCGAAGTCCTGTGATTTTTTCAAGTTTTACTATTTTTTTGTTTATGTTAAAGTTTTAATCCTACATCTTTTTTGAGGACAAAGTGCTTCTACTCTTTTTACTCATTTTTGTTTATGATGCTTTCCCTGATTCTCATTGAGATGTGAGAACCCCCAAACTTCTTACAAAAATTAACTTGATCAAAAAGAGCTGGCTAAAAATTATGAAATTCGGGTAGATAGGGGAGGAAGGATGGGATGGGAAGGCGAAAATGGAGAGTCTCTCCCAAAATTACACATGCCTAAAGCTCACTTCAAATGTTTCATAAACATTCGAAAATATTTCCTTATACGAAAATATACAAAGCCTTGGAAAAAAGCGAAGCATTCCTCGGAAACTTGGCGTTCTGGTTCCACATGACGACATAGTTTTCTTCTTTCGCTTTGAATCTTTTTTGTAGTTTTTTCCACCGTTGATTGTTGCCTTTTCTGCATTGCATGCCATATTGTAGTAACCGTGTCTTAAAGCGATTTCGTGCGATATTTTCGCCATGTGCTTTTTATGGTATTGTTTGCAGCACGTGCAACCAGCCAACAAGACCGGCAGACAGACATACAGACAGTTATAGTAGTATCATGGGTCCAAGTCCGTTTGGTTCATCCAGGCACTGACTGCTGGCTGCTATTGTTGTTGTTTTTGTTGTTGTTACTATTTTGTTGGGATTATTGAAAGCGCTTTTTTTTTGTTGTAGTTTGCGTTCTCCTGTTGCTGTTGTTGTCTTTTGACTTCTTAACAGCGAAATACCATGAAATCGAAGTGAATCCAAACTGTGCACTGAACGCGGCGGCGGCGGCGGCGGCGATGACGACTCTGACTCTCGACATCGAAATGGAGGCCACATGGCAACAGCACGGATATTTATATTGTTGTTGTTGTTGTTATTTGCTGTTTGCTTAACTTTTTGGTGAAAGCTTACAAGCCAGTGCAGAAAGGTCAGCGAACGAAGGAACGAATGAATGAGGATTATTTACAGTGCACCATCATAGTAATATACGGATATCTATATGTTTGTGTATCTATTTGTGCATGAGTAGGTGTGTCATTTGTGTACGTTTGTATTTTAATCTGTCTGTCTATCTATCGGTCTGCTGTACAGCTAGCTGACTGTCTGGTCAGTGCCAGTTTTGGTTGAGAAATGACATAATTTTTTTTTAGCGGATTAAAATTATTTGCTAAATTTGAAATTGGTCATGGAGTCAGTCAGCTGCGGGGGCATGAGGACAGCGATGCATAGCAAAATTTTTCCAAATGATGGTATCACTTGTTATGGTGATAGTTATTATTGGATAATTGGATATGATTTTGTTTGGTTGCAATGTAATTAAACCAGAAATGTAGTAAAGTTATCGCATATGATCTGATTATGTAAAGTGGATAATTTTTGAGAAGATTAAAATGAAAACTAAAAGTTCATATGTTAACAGTTTAGTGAAGCTATGCGAAATGATAACTTCAAAGCTTAGCACAGTGGCACTGAAATTATGAGGGGTTTTATTCGTTTTGCTGTATGTTGTGGGTTTTCTTGAACAAAGCAGAAGTGTTCGAAAAAATTTAACTATTTTGGAGTGAGAAATTTAATTAAAAATAACCAAATAAGTACACTACGAAAGTAAAATATAAACTTTGCAAATTGGCAAAAAGTACAGATAAAGAGTTTTTTTTTCTTTTTCTGCCACATATACTATGTTTCTTTTAAAAAGCTATCATTTTTTAAGTTTAAACTTTGCATTTGTTTCTTTCCTCAAATATGGACTGATACTCGAGACATTTATACTACAATTTTGTCAAAAATAACGTGAATGCGATTGAAACCTAGATACATAATCTTATTTAATACTTCTTTAAAGCTAACCGTTCGTCATTTAGAGGAATACATAAATTTCTGTTGTTTGCCAGATATTTTATTTCATAAAATGAAGAAATTTTTAATTAGTATTCAGACAAGCTTGTCTGGAACATTTCTATGGCAGACGAATGCTTTTTTATTATTATTTTTGACATTTTCATATGTAAATCATCAGTACTTTAAATTAAAAAAAAAAATATTAAAATTTACACAAACGCTAACCATTCGTCAAAATGACGAATAAGCAGTCTAAATATCTAAATTCAAAAAACTTACCGACTGCGAGAGTACATGGAGCCAGGTGCGATAGTTAGAACCCGAATGGTTAATTTCTGACTAATGTTCGTCAAAATGGCGAAGGTTAGTTATTCACAATTAGAAAGCGTTCTTTATTCATAAATCGATAATAGTCGAATCAAATTCCTTATAGAAAATTTCTGTGCCGTGACATAACCCTCACGGAGATAATCTCCTTTTTTGTTATGGCGATTATAACCCCAAAATTTTCGGCCATAATTCTAATAAAAAAGCGGACATTATACCCAAAGCTAGGATTAGCCTATAATATATCCAACACCTAGTTTGCTAGCCACAGTAATTTTACATAAGAGAGTTTATTTTTTTCGGACAAAACCTCCATGGGGATTAAGTCCGAAAAATTTTCGGACATAACCCTCATACCAAAAATGGGGATTGTGTCCGAAAATTTGCGGACATAACCCCCATAGCAAAAATGGGGATTATGTCCGTGGGGGTTATGTCATGGCACCAAAATTTCTAAGGCAATTGATTTAGTTTTCATTTTCATGGCATTTACACATCAGACAACGCTTATTTAGATCTAGACCTGTTCACACGAAAAAAAAGGTCTTATTCTGCATTACCGATCTTAGACGAAATAGCCAGCAGTTTTTATAAGGAGACATTATTGAAGAGAAGATTAAATACCTGCAGAAATAGGGATTGCGACCGTAAATCAATTATCGGAAACACTTTTTAATGTTAATTATTTTCCACGAATGCTTAGTTTGACGGAATGCAACAAAAACGCAAAGAAATGTCTACAGAATTGGCAATATACAATATCTTACTGATGTAGGTATTCGAAAGCTACGAAAATTCCCGTCAGTTGGACTAGAAATGGCACTTGTTTTCCTACCTTCCGATATGTTTATCAAGAGTTATGCTGCAAAAAGTGCTCTAGGGGTAATAAAATACAATTTTCTAAAGCAAACTATATGTGCACATTCGGATGTTGCAAACTCATCGATGACTTTGAGATAGCAGTTGGGACAGGAGATGATTTCTATTCGACATGTGGAAAAAAAAAGAAGTCATTAGGTCGTCCCAAAATTATAATGTTCTTCAAGCAGAATCTTTGTTAATTAAAATATCAGCTTGTTCAATACTAGGTAGCCTTGAAATGAAATCACTTCCGCGTAGTTAAATCAAATTTAGTATCATGACGACATCATGCTTCTTCATAAAACCAATGTTGACGTACAAAAAATAAAACCAAATTCTGCCAATGCTAAATTCTTAAGTGTTGACCTAGAAGTCAACATTCAAAAATTCAGTTTTAATAATAATTCCTATCATACTACGAACGTACGTATGTATCTTTTTACATTGAATCAAATAAGCCCTAAATTACTATACATTTAACTTTAATCGCCATAATATATGCAACCATTTTATGAGTAGACATTAGTTGACAACAAATTTCAATGCACATGTATTAACTTAAATTGCTAAATTATCTCATTTACCAAAACCCAACGTCACTCCCAGCTGCGCTGTCTCCCTACGCTTCAGAGCAATTTAGCAGCGCAAAGCCAAATCATTTATTGCTTGGTAGATTTAATGTAACATTTTTCAAAATCTGCAGAAGAAACGACATCAAAGAATGTCATCAAAAAGCATAGAAAAGTTAAGCAAATAGAAGTAGACGGAAGTTTAACGCCTTAAAAGGAAAATAGCATAGATATAAGAAGATAAAAGGGAGAGAAAAAATGAGTTACAGAAAAAAGTGAAAGAATGAGTGAAAAATTGCTTAAGTGCTTTGGAAAATTAGCGTACAACGCGCTACAAAATAAGTTTGTAGCAACGGCTGCGTACAGTGGGACAAATTCAAGTATGCTATTTGCTGATTGAAGCATTTTTGTTTGGCATAAGTCTTTGAATTGGCACAGGTTTTCTTTGTTGTTTTGTAGAAATTATCGTTCTTATTTGGGAAAAATATGTTTTGTCCGACACAAGTTTTTTTCTTAATTGGTAAAAGTAAGCAGAAGCATTCTTTCAAGTTTACCACAAGTGTTTTTTCCCGGTTGGCATAAATATTCTTGCTTAGCAAAAAATTTTTTCTTGTTTGACACAAATATACTTTCTTGGACTAGAAATGCTTAAAAATCACCCTTTATTAGCCAAAAATTTTACATTTATTGTTTGTCAAACTATATTTTTTATTTGATTAAAATTTCAATACACTCCATACCATTTTGTATCATCATTCCGTGACGTCAGTTTACGCTCGCCTTTTTTTTTTTTTTGCTGTTAAACACACAGCAGCGTTGCCATCGTGAAGAATTCAATATTCACCCGCTACCACCCAAGAAAAAAAAGAAAAGTTTTCGCTTGTTTTGATTTATATTTTGCTACATTTTTGTTGTTGTTTTTGTTTTTATTTTTATCCTAGTTGTACGTAGTTACACGTTTTTATACTCGACGCCATGTTGACATGATTTTGAGTTTGGTTTTGATTTGAAATGACATTGAATTGTTGCTGTTGATATGGTAGTGTAAAGATACAACAACAGCAACGGCAACACTGACATCTTATATTTTCCCGCGTTTTACTCTGTTCTCCCTTTATTTCCATATCGTTGTTACCATTTGCTTTTTCTTTTTCTCCCCAAACTCATATTTTCCCTAACTGTTTTCGCATCATGTTATATTTTATGTTTGTTCTTTTGCAATGTTTTTGACATGATTTTGACACATAAATGACAAAGTGTTTAATGTCCACGAGACGTCGTCATGTAGAAAATTACATAGGCGCACACACACACACACACACACACACATTTAATATACAAGCACAGTCAGACTATATATCAGCAGGCGCACTCAAAGCCAAACATATTATGCCATTCGTTGAAACATTGTGTCAGTAATATTGATATATGTTTTTTCGATTTGTTGTAGGTGTAGTTGATTTCTATGTCGCCAATTTTTTTTTAAGAACTGGTAGCTAGGATACCGGCTCAGGAACTTATGACCTGGCTAATTGTAAGTAAAAAATTGTATAGGAAGGAAGGGTCTATTTAAAAGTTTCTGTTTTCTGAGCAACAGTATACTTAAAAAAGCTGCTCCAGAATAATACTTCTAAGCAATTATTCTTACTTTCAAGGTAATTGAAATAAACTAACGACTTGACACTAATAAAGTCACTAAAAAATTAGCTAACATATTTTACTGTGATTTCAGCTCAGAATTATCACTCATCGAAGCCGAAAAATATGTTTTTTTCGCTTATTAGTTTTTATGAAAAGGACAATTTTCTTCAAAAGTACTGCTACAAAAAATGTTTTATGATCTTTCCAAATAGGCTAGGTCCCGTATTTTTAACATTTTTCCACGAGATATAGAGACAAATGTCTTGTAAAGCATTTTTCCCCATACAAATCGTATGGAAAACAAAAAAGCTCGATGAGCCACCAGTAAATATCAATATTATGAGCTATAATTTCACCAGAATTTTTTTTTCGTGTGCCTGCAACTTTTGAACTTGTTTCAAACAAAAAAAAAAAATTTGAATCACCCTACTATACATAGTTTTTCAGGCATGGATTTATCTAACATAAGTTAATCCCCAAAAAATTTCTTATAAATTTAGAAGAAATTTCTGCGTTTACTCTTTGAAGGGAAGAAAATATATTTAGTAAGGGCTTCATCCTTGACCTCGTTAAAAATTAAATACATTACACTTACATTAATAGCAAAGTGCGTGTAAATCCGAAATTATTATCAAAATGATATTTCTTCCACCACACTACGTTGTGGCTGGTTTGACTTAACGGTCCCACATTGAATTTGGCAGCATTTACTTAAATAGTTCTCTGTGTAGGTTTTTAAAGCTTATATATACTTACATATATAGGAGGTGCCATGCCCTCTTTTCAGAATTTGCCAACTTTTGTCTGATGCTAGACTGTACCATTTCCTGTAATTGTGTGAAACTTTGTTTCATTAATTTAAAAAATTCTCTCAGAAAAGCATCAGAGTTTTTGTTTCTAAACAGGGTGCCACGCCTCTCGTACACATTTTATGCAAGGGAAATTATTATCTGCATTTCACTATATACATACATACATAATAGTCCATATTTTTTATCAGACTTTTCCTTTCATTATTTTACAAGCGCAATG
Organism: Tricholauxania praeusta; assembly: GCA_949775025.1. Lineage (NCBI taxonomy): Eukaryota > Metazoa > Arthropoda > Insecta > Diptera > Lauxaniidae > Tricholauxania > Tricholauxania praeusta. Next base: position 32,921,282 of record OX459031.1, on the reverse strand, counting down.
ATGACCGAAGACGACGCGCACGGCGCGAACGAACGGTGTGGCTGGTTTGAACGGTGTGGATTGATTGCGCGGATTTTTGCAGTTGTAACTCACCAGCGTTTTTTTTTTTGCAATTTCGGGCATTATTAATTTTTTTTTTGGCGATATATTTTCAAATCCATTTTTTAGCTTTAAATTTTTTGGGTGTTATTTCCGTTGAAAAATTTTGCCTACAGTTCACTAACGTTGCAATGGCGTGGTTGAACTTTTAATATGCACATGAAGTTATTTCTGGTGGTCCTCCTATTTGAGCGTTGTGAAATTTCTTTCCAAACTTGTATACACTATCACTATAGTTGGGTGTGATGACGTTGCTACATTTAATCATTGTGACAAATTTATGGTGGCATAATGCTCAAAAATGTCACTGCAACCAAAAATAAATCAAAAATGTTACAATGCTCAACTAATTCTGCAACAACAATTACGATACACTTCATCATAAGCTTGGTGATGTTTATCAACATTGGTTTTTTTTTGTTTTAATATTTTCTGCAGTGGTGATTTTTGATAGCTTTCAATTTCAAGTTTATTGCATGGTATACTCTCGAATATATTTGATTTCATCTGGTATTTAAAATCTTGCCACTTTTTTTTTTGTGTGGAAACTCAAAATTTTAGCCACAATTCCTATGGCTTCTAAAGCAGTAAAAAGGCGCACTTTTTAGCACTTAATGGTCTGCATAAATATCTCTGCAACACCATTGTACATTTGTTTCTGTGGCATTGGATTCTTACAGTTTTTATAACCGTTTGCAAAGTTTTATTCTTTTTAAAATTTCTGAAAAATATTTTTTTTGCTAACAAAAGTTTATTTTCTTTTATTTCTTTGCAGGTAATTTAAAGTTTCCAACGATTTGTGTATGTATAAAAACCTTAAAATTTCATACTTAATAACATATTTGCTACTTTACAACTAAATAATGACTTTATAATAATTTTCTCAGACTGGCAATGAATGCAAAGTTTTTTATTTAATTGAAATTTTCTGCAGACTATGCCAAACCATGTACGAACATAAAATTTATTTTCATATGACTTATAATAAAAACTCAAATGCAATTAACAGTTTTCTCTACTGTTATTTGACACACTTGTTGAGAATATTAATGCTTTAAAGAAAAGCCACTGAATGAAATAATTTGTACGCAAAATGTACAAAAAAAAAAAACATTCGTAAGGTTACTTACAATCACAAGAAAATAAAGAAATCAAACTTGAGCCAAAACAATTTGTTGTCAGTCATGTTGCAATCACAGACGAAAACAAAAAAAATCGTAAATAATACCCATAAATGTTATGACGTGGTTAAAACAAAAACTGTCAAAACGGAGCGTGCAAGGCAGAGAGAGTTCGAAAACAATGCAAATGTTGTCAAAACATTAAAAATTTCATACGCATTTTTAGGTAATAAAATGAAAAGCAATTTTCCAAATTGAAAATGACAGCAATAACAACAACAATTACTACAACGATATAAGTTTTGATAAAAAAAACAAAACATTTTTAAATGCAGCCTTCGTCAACATCAAAATGTAACTTGTAATTATTATCACTCACAAAAAAGTATTGTTTTTTTTTTTAACGCTACTGTTATATTCTTACATTTCCATCGTCTTGACATATTGATTGACAAATAATGCATGTTAGTTATTAGCATTACATCAATAGAAATTATATATATATATATCCTATATAGCACTAAGAATTAAGTACTATTATTGTAAATTCAATTTTATCAAAAATAGGATAATAGTGGTCGAAATTAATTGGCATATTGAATATTTTCATATACTTAGACCTATTTCCGATAGATGATTTGAAAAGACATTGATGATATCAGATCTCACTCCCATCAAGACATGAGGTCCTTGTTTTTCCTTATCTAAGAGACGTTTGCACGAAAATTCGTTGATCTATTATAGGTTAGATTAAAGAGGTGGCTAAGCAAACAGGTTTTAAGCCATAAGTAGCACTGATTGTGCCGTTTTAATACCCGTTTAAGATAGCTACATCCAGTTAGCTTTACTAAGATACTGGAGCAAAAATCCGATTTCAACTTCAGCAAATTCGCTGAGGTCGTTGAAAAAAGGTTTACGATGACATTTTAGCCTGGTATTTGCTAATGCTGGACAGCTGCAAACAAAGTGTTTGAGTGATTCATTCTTGCTTGCATTCAAGCAAGTGCGGCAGGAAAAATTGAATGAGATACCTAATCTATTCAGCATGCTTGCCGATTGCCCAGTGTCAAGTGCAGGTTGCTGTGATTCTTGCGATATCAAATCGGCCCTTAAACAGTGAGGAGAAGGTTCTCAGTTTATTATAAGAGGGTCAGATTGATCTGGCTGTTTTACAGGTTTGTAAAGACTGCCAGTGATTTTCTGTTACAGATAGAAAATACGAGAAAATTCTCTTTTTAACAAACCGAGAGGAGGGAAAACACCTTCCGGTGCAGCTTAATTAAGAGAAGAAACCACGCCTTGCTACTTTATCAGCCCTTTCATTTCCCTCAATGTTCCTGTGGCGTGGAACCCATATGAGAGTAATGTCGAATTGGTGTCCTAGCCTGACAAGTTATTTTTTGCATTGTTCTACTAGCTTCGACTTTATATATGCCGAGTTCAAAGCTTTGATTGCGGCTTGGCTATCAAAGAGAGTTGCTATCTTCTTCTCTGAATTTATACACCCCAATAATCTGCATGCCTTAAAAATGGCAAAAATCTTAGCCTGGAAAACGCTAACTGAATCAGGTAAATGGAAAGATTGTGAGATCTCTGGGTCTTTTGTGTGACTCCTTCGCCTACTATACAGTCCATCTTATTGATCTATTATAACTTTAACAAACTTTTTAATGTTTCCTCTTCATCTAAGCTTTTCTATAAAAATAATGTTTTTCTTAACCAAAGAGAGGTCTTTACTACAGTTCGTTTTTATTATCATTTTAGAATCTTTTTCAAGTTTTGCCTATGTGGGCGTGGTGGTTTTTATTTCATGCCCATCTATACAAATTTTCTTACACGTGATGAAAAGGCTGTGCTGAAACTCATTGGCTTATTATCACTTTTAGAACCATTTAGAAAGTTCGCCTTTATGGCAAATGATCTTTTGCGCCCATATTTCTAAATTTTCTTATACATGATCTTTGAAAGGTCTGTGCCGAATGAATGGCAAATGATCTTTTGCGCCCATATTTCTAAATTTTCTTATACATGATCTTTGAAAGGTCTGTGCCGAATTTCCACGGCGATTCTTTCTTTTTTTTCCCTCAAACTGTTGAATTACAGGACTGCCCCAACAAATACAGGACAGATAGTCATCAGAATTATAATATATACATACTCGACGGACTCAAGTTTTCCGCAGCTCTTACTGATGATGCCCCCTTGAGCTTAGAGCTCAGTGATATATGAACTTCCACTTGGAATTGAATTGAATTGAATTGAATTGAATTGAATTGAATTGAATTGAATTGAATTGAATTGAATTGAATTGAACTGAACTGAACTGAACTGAACTGAACTGAACTGAACTGAACTGAACTGATCTGAACTGAATTGAATCGAATCGAATCGAATCGAATCGAACCGTATTGAATTGAACTGAACTGAATTGAATTGAAGTGAATTGAATTGACTTGAGCTGAACTAAATTGAATTGAGTTGAGTTGAGTTGAGTTGAGTTGTGTTGTGTTGAGCTGAGCTGAGTTGAGTTGAGTTGAGTTGAGTTGAGTTGAGTTGAGTTGAGTTGAGTTGAGTTGAGTTGAGTTGAGTTGAGTTGAGTTGAGTTGAGTTGAGTTGAGTTGAGTTGAGTTGAGTTGAGTTGAGTTGAGTTGAGTTGAGTTGAGTTGAGTTGAGTTGAGTTGAGTTGAGTTGAGTTGAGTTGAGTTGAGTTGAGTTTAGTTGAGTTGAGTTGAGTTGAGTTGAGTTGAGTTGAGTTGAGTTGAGTTGAGTTGAGTTGAGTTGAGTTGAGTTGAGTTGAGTTGAGTTGATTGAGTTGAATTGAGTTGAGTTGAGTTGAGTTGAGTTGAGTTGAGTTGAATTGCATTGAATTGAATTAAGTTGAACTAAAGACATAAAATCGAACTGAATACAATAAAATTAAGTACAAATTGCTTTGGGGATTCTACATTATAAGAGATTCAAGACTTCAAACATTTTGTTCATCAAAGTAACCCATTCGACAAAACGAACAATTTTTAGAATATTCACACGTCATCAACAATACCTTCTAATAAAATTGGCAGCATCTACATCATTTTCTTCATACATATGTAGACTAGTAAAAATGAAAAGCATTTCAAAATCACTTTCCACTATGCAATATCAAAATTAAAAATGTCAAAAAGAGATGAAATTTTTTTTTTTTTTTTAATCGAAACCTACTCGTTACTCGTAACGAATTTTTATGCCTCTTAACGTCAACGTTGGTGACATTAAAAATTGAAACGCGTCATTCTGTTTATTTGCTTTATTTCCACTTTTCCCAAAAGGATGTAACGATGTTACTCTTCAGTATAAAAAGACTTGCTGAGCCTTGCTAAGGACTTAAGTGTGCTGTTTCGACTTCTGTGCGTTTTCTGCTGCAGTGGGTAATAAAAATTTTGTACATGATTTCATTACAAATTAACGTGATGTTATTTCCATCAACTCGTCGTAATAAGACGAGCACTTTCTTCTTCTCAACTTCATGGCTTTACAATTTAAATTTTTCAAAATATCAGCACTCAAATACATTCCTTTTTAATTTTCTAGCTCATCTATTATTTAGTGCTGTGTGAGCTTTTCCCTATTAATTTAGCAATAAAAGCTATTTTTTATTACCCAAAATAGCGAAGGATATAACTTTAGTGTTTAAAATTCCATATGGATACTTGTACCTTTTTAGTGTGTCTCATGTGACAATTTTTTAATTTAATTTAATCGAAATTGCCATTCTGATGATGCGATGCAGTTTTTCCTAGAAAGAATAATATAGGAAGCATAACATGGAAGGAGGCTTGAGGGAAACTCAATATTTGTGGAATAATTTTTCCCAACCTTTTACAAGTTACATCATAGCAATTTGTACTAAAAATAGTAAATCGAAATTGATTTTTTACTAAAGAAAACTTGAAACAAACAAATGATAAGATAGCCAAAATTATTTCTTTAAATGACGTCAGTATGCTTAGTACGCACATTGTACGTCTTCATTAGTGCAAGCAGTCATAATTTTGTTATCAATGATAAGTTAATGGTGATAATTTATTTCCAACTTTTATCGATAAATGCTTGATCTGCAGTTAAACTCAAAAGCTACATAACGCTATTTAATTAATTTTAAAAATTTTGAGTCATTTGCCAATTGAAATTATGTAACACCTAGCGTTGCTGAGTGTGCTAGAGCAATTTAATGCCATTAATAATTCGCAACCGCTGTCGCTGATGATAATGATAATGAAAATGAAAATTGCTATTATTAAATCAAAAGCTGTTATTGTCACTTAACGACTTTGCAGCATGTAACTTTTATTGCTCTCACACTCTCATTTCGTAATGTTAATTTTTCGATTGTCTTTTTATTGTATGGAATTTAAATAAATTGTTGGCAAAGCGCTTAAAAGCATGCAAACTTTTGCATTTTGTTTTCACTTTTATACAAATTATCCCACCCTCTAGAAATTAATGTGCATTAGTGATTTTTTTTTTTGCACTTACGCTGCACTGTGGGCTTGTTTTGTGCGAGAAGAAAAAAAATTTTAAGTTCAAAAATAAATCAGACGCAAAGCATGATCAGCAGTTTGCGGGAACATTGTTTGGCCCATTGTATTTGAACAAAAGTTTCAAAGCTGCTGAAATTTTTGTATATTGTAGCTTAATAAAACTTTTTTGAGCACCAGCTTTGGAGAATATGGAGACTAAGAAAATCAATGAAATATTAATAAGTTAGTCCTACTAAATTTTTGGTCCTTCATATCTCGAAAATCGTCCCATAGCTCAAACTTATATTAGTAAAAACTCTTAACCTAGACAATATATTACTTACACGTGTACTTTAAAGTTTCAGTTTATTTGACCAAAGGCCATATTTCCTTGTTATTTCTATATAATTAAAAGTCTATTTCAGCACAACCCGGAGTTATGAAAAGTTCTCGAGATACGGAGAAATTTTCTATCAGGCTTACATGAACGACTTGACCGATTGAGGTCAAATTTTTTTTTTAATGTTTCTTATCATCTTCGAAAGGTTCTTAGCACAGTTTGGCTTGGAAAAAGCAGGCCATGGCACGCCCATCGTTATAAGATATAAATCATATTCATCATATTTCTTCAACTATTTGACGCAAATGAGTGAGACTTGGTACAAATTGAAAATGTAAGAGCAAAAGTAAGTCTCAATGAAAAAAAGGGCAGTGCCACGCCTTTCATATGAAAAGGTTTTCAAAAATCAAAAACCGTTTGCCTGTCACATATTTTTTTAAATGCTTGTCATAGTCTGTATAAGGTTTTTAACAAAGATTGGTTTAGAATAAAAGGCGGTATTTCGCCCTCCAAAATCAAGTTCATCATATCTCATCAACTATTTGATGCCGATGAATAACACCTGGAACATATGTAAAACGAACAAGCGTCAGATAGTTTCAATAATAAAAAAATGGGCGTTTCAACGCATATCTAATGGAAAAATATTAAAATTTTTTATATCAGCAACTATTTGTCGCAGATGATTTTTACATCTGTATGTTTCTTATGGTTTGTGGAAGTTCCTTAGCATAGTTTAGTTCGCAAAAATTGACGTATAAGAGAAAAATCAATTTCATCATGTATCAGCATAGATGAATGAGACTTGGTACATATGTATGTATAACACTTGCTTGAACCCTGTTTCGAAAGGCCTTGCCTGTATAGAAAGTGCTAATGTTTGTTTGTATCACTAGGCTTTTCTTGTAGCGATTTCAAGTTTTGCTCTTATGGGAGAAACTTGCATACTTCATCGGAACCTTGTTTTTGTTATGAAACTCATCCGCCGCACAACGTTAAGCAGCATTTTTTTTATATCGTTTACTTTTTATATAACGTTGCAAAAAGTTTGATGTAGGGAAAGCATTAAGCCCCTAACTTCAGTTAAAATGATGTTTAGCCTATTGTTTCTTTCCATATTAATAGTATATAAACTTAGTTTCATCTGTTATGAAATGACGAGTATAAAAAACAATTTTAAAGAATATATTCCCAAAAAAACTTTAAAACTTTATCGTTAAATGTTTTCTTAAATTTAATTGGAGGCACAAAAAAATACCGCGCTTAGTAAAATAATTAAGCTGGGGAAGGATTTTCATAAGAAATTAGATATATTTCTCGTTTAAAGAGAATTAGATTTTATTAGCGAAAAATTTTTTATACCGAGAATCCTGAAATTTTACGTTAGTAATCCTTAATCAGGTAAAAATTGTGCTGAAATCAAATAAAATTTCGAAAACTCGATTTAAGGCATCAAATTCGTATCAAGTCAGAATCTAAGAGGTAAAATTGTTGCCAATAAAGGGTCAAAAAAGACTAGGTCCCACAAGATATTCGTATAGATTCGTGTTAAATTTAATGTGGTTTGTGAATTACTAATAACGCTCTCTGCTAATTTTGAGGTAAAAACTTATTATTGCAATTCCAAAGACTTCTCTTCCAAAACAAATACGTGGAAGCATTTAAAATCAAATGCCTGAACTGATCGATTAATAATAGCCTAATATATCAATGACACCCTCAGTAATTTAAATACTTCGCTATTATTTTTTATAGAAGAGTTATGCTTAAGCCTCTGTTTTATTGCCAAATTTACCCTACTGTACGCTACTTGAAGGCTCCAAAAAAAACACCTTAAAATCCATCATTTTTTGCAGGAAAAAATGCTTGTAGTGCAAACATACACACAGGCAAATCGCATTAATATGTTACGCACACACGCGTATACATGAAAATGTACACATATGTACAGCAACAACTACGCAAAGGAAAGTCTTTCTTAGACTAATACAAACATACAACACTTACAATTATATCAACACATACACACACACACACGTGAGCAAACTCTTTTGATGGTAAACGTAACCAGCGGCAGCAACGCGATTTTCCCTAGAGGTATGCAACGTAGTTTTACTTGAGCGCACAGCGTATGTGTATGCGCTGCTTATGAGTAAACATTAAAAATTGCTGTTTCCAAAATCTTTTCCACTTTCTTGTTGCTAATGATGAAAAGTCAAGTGATTTTTCTTCGTTTTTTTTTTTGTAACTCAACTTTTACGCTATGCTTTTACTCATACGTCAAGGGGAACATTTTTCTTATGTGCGGCGCGCTTTAATGTATGCAATGCAAAAGAGACTTGAAAAAAAAAAGAAAAATTACGTACAGAAGGAAAAAATCAAGAGCAGACATACGAAAAGCAGCTAAAAATCACTTACTTTTCACTCGACGGCATGTCTTCACTGACGACGTCCATGTGAAAGTTTCTCTAGGATTGCACACTTTTTTTGCAGCAGCAGCAGGAAGTGGGGTCAGAGGTTGCTAGTGAATAAAACACCTGGTGTACAGCTAGCAATGTGCTTTAAAATTGTTACGCTGTCTGCACTAACATACACTTACACTAAGTAATACACACACACCCACACATGCATAACAGATTTTCAAATGTTGTCAAAAATACAAAAAAGCTAAAAAAATTGCTTGTCTTAGAAGTAATAGCATAAAAAGTATAAAAAAAAACTGGCAAGCGGAAGCAGTGCATGCTGTAAGAAGCTGTAAAGGGGTTGAAGAACTTTAGAAAGCGGCTGTGCGGTGCGGCAAACAAATACAAATAGGAAGTATAGCAATGTTTTTGTTGGCGCAAATTGAATTTTGTAGTCTTATGTGCTGCTGCAGGTACCAGGTTGAAAGCAAGAAATGTTTTGCTTTTGAAAGTTTTCTGAAAAGTTTTTTCTCCCCCTCCCCCCACGACTTTGTCATTTGTGCTTTGGTACCTAAATAGTTACAAAAAAAAAAGTAAAAGCGAATGCGTATGGGAAAATTGTACGAGGGTTGGGTAGTCTCCAGTGCATTAAAATGTTGCGCTTCTGCTCCGTCGTCATTCTCGTAAGAGCAAGAAGATGTAAATATTTAATGCAAATTTGAAGCTGTGATGTAAATTGAATGATGGAAGTATAAGTTGTAAAAAATAGTAAAGTTTCTCCTTAATTTCATTTTAATAAAATAAAAATCTTCAACAAAAGCCACTTTCTTGATGATATTGGAAATATGTGTGCTTAGCAGTAAAAATAGCATTGATGTATTAATTTATCGCATATAAGAAAAAAATTTCCTCGGCAAACTTCACACCAACGTGAAATCCCTTAAAAAAACAAATTGAAGCCAAAACAGCATTTTCGAGTTCATTGCCGTCGTCAAATTTTAAATTAAGAAGCAAATTGAAGAAAAAGCTAAAAGCAACCGCACGCGTTTCATGTCAATTTGTATATTTTACGGGCTGTTGGTGACGCACCTCTCTCATTCCCTCCATTTCCCAAGTGTCTGTCCTTCGTTACGTTCAAATGTTTTCTTTTTGGCTGTCAATGTCAAAATCGCTAACTTACAGTTAATAGAAATAGCTGCATGTCTTATTTTTAATAGATATGTTTGGGTGTAGAAAAATCAACAACAACAACAACAATAACAAATACTGCAACAACCACGAGGCAAAAACATAACAGCAATTAGAAAAGACTTGAAGCAACGGTACGAAACAGCAATACACGATTCAACCTATTTTTTTTTTTTGTGTTTTGTGTTTTGCTTAGCCAAATGTGTCTGTCTGACTGTCAGACTGTCTATGTTTTGTATTGCTTTCATTACTTTTCAGACTTTGAATTTTTTGGCAGCCAACGAATCATCGACGTGAAATGCTGAAGCTGCAGCCTTGATCACGATGGTGTCTATTAGCCAATAAGCGGTATTTGTTTTTCTTTGCCGTTTCCAATTTGGCCACTTTGCAAAAACGTAGCTACATTAATAAATTTTTTAAGAAGTCCAAAAAAACTTTCAATTTTATTTAAAATTTGGCTGAGCGCCAAGAAGTAGGAAACTAAAAAAATAAAAATAGAAACAATTTTTTTCGCTTAACCCATTTCGTACCGAATTTTGCAGAAGGCCTTTTTTTAAGAAATTGTTTTAATAAAAGGTTATATTGAGTGGAAAAAGTGTCCGTGCTGAGATCGAACATTGATTGCAGTTTCCCAGGACTACAAGCTGGAAGAAAAATATGTTAACGAACATAATTTTAAAATATATCCAAGATTGATTGTACTCGTAATTCTAGCAATGATACTCAAGAATAAATTCGGAATATTAGTAATATGTACTTAACTGCACTTTCACCAAAAACATATGTTAATATTCTTGCACTGGACGCAACGACTACAATTGATCTTACCATCCAACATCGCTTGCCTACGAATGGGTTTGGTTGAATTTGCATCTGGAAAACGTTATGCGCTACTATTGGCATTTTTAACAAAACCGGCCGCATAAAGTTTCTTTTGTGCAATCTGCTACCTCTCAAGATGACATAGCAAAATGCTATTTGTGGAAGGATTCCTTTGGCTTCAACTTGCCGCACAAACATTTTTGCGTTAAATAGTATGTTGTACCTATCATAACGAATTCTTAACTATTTACAGTAAAATTTTTGTGAATGCAATTGGTTGGTTTGTAACGCTTTGGCACAAAATATACCGAACTGATCTTACTATTTTCTTTTTTAATAAAAAATATTTACGCTATAGAAGGTAATTACACTCTTTGCTTTTATGATTTTAAGTTTAAATATCCTTTTATTAGGATGTAATTTATGAAAAAACTCACAGAAAAATTGTCGTTTGATATTAAATAGTATGTTGTACCTATCATAACGAATTCTAAACTATTTACAGTAAAATTTTTGTGAATGCAATTGGTTGGTTTGTAACGCTTTGGCACAAAATATACCGAACTGATCTTAATATTTTCTTTTTGAATAAAAAATATTTGTGCTATAGAAGGTAATTGCACTCTTTGTTTTTTATGTTTTTAAGTTTAAATATCCTTTTATTAGGATGTAGTTTATGCAAAAACTCACAGAAAAATTGTCAATTGATATTTCGTTGCTTATATATTTGCTGCCTCTTGAATTCTGTGTTGTTGTTTGCATTTGGCTTCAAAATTCAACGAAAAAACTCTTATTTAATAGTTTTTTTTTAGTTACTTTTGAAGAGAGATGTTAGAATGAGATTATAAGAGAAAAATTCTATTGTGAACAAAACAAAGGAACGTGCGCGTGCAAAGCCGCCAGTACTACTAGTTTTATTTATAAATATGTAGCGCCCTTCCTGAGAATGTGACTTTAGTTTTGCTTAAACATCAGCGCGATTATTATTGATCATCTGAACAATCCGAAAATAATATAGTTGTTCTAGCTATTCTATGTAGCTGCTGTGGACCATAGATGGGTAAAATTTTGGAAGTAGGAGCAACTTACAACAAAAGCAACATTTACAACAACAGAAGACATACCATAAATTCTCCATCTTGATAGCAAAAAATAAAAAAAAAAATCAGCAAAAAACCAAAAGCCAATTCTAAGAACCCAGCAAGAATGAGTGTAGAAATAGAAGTGAATTGATCTAACGAAATGAGAGAAGCTGTCCTCAATGTGCGCATTGTTGTCTCTTGCTTAGCTTGCTTCGGTTTTTTTTTTTATTTTGTTTTTTTTTTTTTTTTCTCAATGATTTTAACAATAACAATGATGCAAATCACACAACGATAAAAATGTAGCAATGGTGATTGCATGTGTTTGTTGTTTTTTTTTTATTTTTCTTAAGAAAAACTACGTCTTTGTTGTGTAGAGCTAAAATTGGCTCGTTTTTAGAATTTTGCCCAACGCTGTTGTAGATAATTGACTATTTACAATAGTTTTGATAATTTTCTTTAAAAGATTTACATAGAAGAATTTATCTAATTTTGAGAAAAGGGTGCGACATGACAAAAAATTTTTTTTTTTTTTAAAAGCCAATCAACTAAATTTTATTATAAAAATTTGAACTTCCGTTTACATAGGTAATTTAGCGATTTTTGTAATTCCTTAACGCATGAATATTATGGAATGGGTTAAAAGTCCAAGTAGCAAGTTCCGTTGTCAATTCGCAATAAATATTATATTCGCAACTGAAACGTTTGCTCTAAGCACAAAATCATATAATTGCAGTCGTATTCGTAATCGTAATTGTATTCGTAAACGTGTGTAATCGATGTTTATGTCTTAAAGTAAATTCACTCAAAGTGTTATTCCACCTCAAATATATACATATCTTAGTCATATATAGTTTATAATAAATATGGTTTATAATAAACTTTATATCACAACATAAAAGTATCGGAACAGAAAATAGTTCATAATATTTTTATTGAGTTTACTTTTCTACTTTTAAAACCAAACGTATCATGTATTGCAAGATGGAATCGTCAGTGACCTTTGAGGCGATGAATGTGTATTTCTAAACCTTTTGCTTCCTTATTAAGAACCTAAGCCTAAAAAAGTGAAATTAAACCAAAATTCAAATTCAAACTTAGACACTACAGATAAATGAATACGTAAAATACATTATATTGCCACGCCCATCTCTTTTGGAGATATTCAGTTTTCGGCCAAGCCAAAGAAAATACACTCACTTGTCCTATATATTATGAGCTTTGCTACCATTTCTTTGTTATGTGATCTCTTATGTCCAGATCATATGTCACGTTTTTGCAAACTCTTTTACTTCTATTCATTTTGTCTATCGTAACTGTTAGTTGGCTTCTTTGGTGGTCTTTTAAGTTACCGCCACCGATGGCAGCAACATTCGAAAGTGATCGCAAAATGATCTTTTGTTTGCTACCCCCTCAATCGACCATTTGTAATATGAGTTCTCTATTTGTTGTCATGCTCATTATGATGCATTTCCCGTTTCATTTTCATTTCGTTTCGATCCTACAATTTATGTAGTGGCAAATCAACATGAATGGAGTGTTTCGGCGAAGGGAGAGAAGAGTTTTTTTTTGTGTATGCAAATTTTTTGTCCACTTTTTATGCAGATTATCTCATTTCCGCTTGAGTGCGCAAACGTTTTTTTTTTCTTTTTCATTTCTGTAGTTCTTATGCTTTTCGTGCTGGGTCTCTTGTTGTTTTTGTTGTTGCTCTCAGCGGCGCACACTATTATTTGCTCAGCCTGGTAGAGATGTCACTTTTTTTGTTGTCATTTAAATTTTTGCGATTTTTTTTTCATTTTCTTTTTCATTTTATTTTTGCTTTTCATATAAGTAGTAGGTATTTTTTCTCAATTTAATTATAATTGTGCATGACAGTGAAAATTCAATTAGCTGGGAATTTTTTGATTGAAACTCAACGCTTTTGATCTTTTTATTGCTGGTGGTTATTATTGTTGAATTGTAAGTGTAAATTCAATTGAGTTGATAAAATGTTGATTCATAAAAATATTTATTTTTTTTTTTTTTTGTACAAAATGTAATTGTGTCAATAAAAAGCATTTAATATAAATAACAATATGTGTTAATTGATCTGATGTGCTGGAAAAAGAAAAGAACAAATTATATTTAAAAAACACTCATCTTGATTAGAAAATATTAGCATGAGAGTTGTATTTGGATTGGGAATAAAATCTATATATATGAGCCAAGCGTCAATCGGATTCTCTGTTAGCTAAACATATCTCTAGTTCGTTGAGCTCCCATACATTTTCTATTGGGTTCAAGTGTGACGACTTGCCGAGACAATCCAACATAGGTATGTTTTTATCAGCTAAAAACTTGCTGGTTGCTTTTGCTTCAAGGCAAGCAGCTCCCTTCGTGCATAAAACTTAGTTACTCCCGCTCACCAAACCATTCAGAGAGCTGAGGCAAGAGTGGCTCTGCTAAGACTTCTTGTACTGCCCTTCTCTCATAGTACCCTGTTCAATTTGAAGACGACCAGAACCTGCTTCTAAAATTTATTACAGACCACACCACGATAGATGTCGAATGTTAAACCGTAAAAACAATACAGTCGGGATATTAATCTTAACCAGGCATTCTTCTTACAAAGTGTGACTCGTCAGTGATTTCTTGAAATGCGGACTCGTGTAAAAAGCAGACCTGCGGAAAAAGAAAAACATCGTCCAAGTCACTGTTTGTAAGATAAAGGTTTGGAAAGTAATACCATCCTAACCGTATTCTTCCAACAGTCAAATATCACACATCTATCATGGCGTGGTCTGTGATAAATTTTAGAGGGACCGGTCGTCTTTAATACCTTGGTATTATGAAAAATTATCAGTAAAGTTGACGTATGCGGCAAATTTGCTGCAAGTTTGTTTCCAATTGTGCCTTTTCCGAAATTACATTTTAAAGTTATCTCAAATTATTATACTTCACTAAAACAAGTAAAACTTACAAAGAGTTTCTTGAATTCCATAATAAGAACTTAATTCTTGTTACAATTCCTTGATATTATCGAGCATCCCAAACATTTAAAAGCTCTTATTGATAAATTGCTTAATTTCCTAAAAGCATCCATCCAACCAACCATTCCTTCGACAACGTCTGTCCACTTCAGCACAATTGTGCGCCCCCCTGCTGTCAATTTCCGCACAGTAATAATTAAGTTGCCATCAAGTTGCAAGTTTATTGTTCATGCTTCCCGCAATAATACCCGGACATTGCAAATACAAAACATCAATTCCCCAAATGCCAGCAATTATTGTTGCATTCAGAGCAACAACAACAACAACAACAACAGCAACAACATGAAATTCAACCACGATTTTCATTATTTCTCAATGTAATACTTCAAAATAATTCAAGAAGAACAGAGAAACCAACCATCGGCAGAACGTAAGAATAAAATAATTGCAAGAAATTAACTGAACAAACGCTGATTGCAACAATTATTATTATTAACGGAAAGTGCGGTGAACAACAGGGATAGACGGGCGAAGGGAATCGAACCCACGTTGTTGGCGCGTTGAATAATGCCAGCGCGATGATGATGACGTCGGCCAATGCAATGAGCTAAAATGAAGTAGTTGTCTCTAAGGAGTTGTGTTGCAAATCGAAGAAATTGAAGCGAACGGATGGACCAACAACATTTGGCAAGAAAATGCTATTTGTTTGATCGTAATCATTTGAAAAAAGGGGTAAATTTGATACAAGGTTAGTGCAACACGCTTGAAGACCGTGTGGAAAGTATCGATGAAAAGATTTTTGGAAGTATCAATGGAGTGCAAAGTCGTTAAAAGTTAACAGAATTGGGGCACTCTGTCAAACTTTTAAGTGATGAAACTTGTGGCGATCAAAAGAAAAAGATCAAAAAAGTCCCTGTGAATATTGAGAGCACTCTAAAACACAAACTTCAAAATCAAAATTCCAATCCAATTTGGATCATGTACTCTTAGGAGCTTCGTGATTTTCAATTCCAAAAATTTCTCTTGAGCGGCAAAGACTACTTGGCAATTCTCATCAAACGATTTTTGCATTGCACACCGATACTGAAGACACCAGACCAATTAGAAGCTTATTGAAGTGCAACGGCAATGACGGTGGCCAATAATGGAAATGATTGAAATCGATTTTGTTTTAGCAGCAGCAACATCGCTGCAGCAATAGCAGCATGCATTGCACATTTTTATCATTGCAACAATTTGTCTGCTGTCCTTGTTGCTGCTGCTGCTGCTGATAGTATTGATGATGTTTACGGCATTGAACACGACACAACAACACAACTGTTCCCTTTTTTTCTTTTTATAAAGTCAACAACAACAAAGTCATTGTTGGCGACGTCTATCTAAAATCGCTTATGCAATACGAACAACAGCAACATTAGCCATTTGATAGTAGCAGCATTTTATTCTGATACCCAATAATTCATATTGGATTTGTGGCAATAAATGGTGGCGGCAACAACAGCAATCTCAACGAACAACTGTCATAGCTAGGCAATCGAAAAGATAGACACAGACACATCGATGGCGGCACAACTGTTTATATTGTAGGCGTGGACATAGAGTGGATGCCTCATATTTTTATTACTTTCCGCAGCTATCAAATTTCCGATCGTCATTGTCTTCCTAGTCAACGTCGTCATCTTTATCGTTGCGCCAATGCACAGTGGTACGGTAGCATTAATTGTCTTCAAACTATTTTTTTTGGCTCTTCGGTGAGATAGCAGCAATTTTGTTGAGCATAATTGAACAAAAGTGTTATCTACATCGGCGGGGAATTTAAAACTTGACACTTATGCTTTTGCGAAAAACTTACAAATTAAACATCTCATGAAACCGAAATTAAATAAACAACAAGTTTCATTAGACACGTAGCTCTTTTTTTTGACCTAAGAGTACTTTGGATAATGATCTTAGATTTGTTTAAATCTGAATTTTAGTTCCTATTCTATAGATATAATGCACTTATTTTGTGCTTCACAACACAATTTGAGAAACAAGGTGCTGAAAAGCAACTTTGCGCGTAAAAGAGTAAAAAGCTCTTGTAGCTCTAAGGTTTTATAGCTTCTTTTAAAGCCATTGTAAAGACAAGTAGAAAAAAGTATAATATATTTACAAATTCATTATATATTGGGAACAAATAGGAGCCATTTGGCGTATAAAATAAAAATATGTTCTCATCTGTATTATGTTTGAAGAGACTTGGTAAAGTATCATTGTGAGTTCCTTAAAAGATACCTTTTAAAGGCTTTTAAGAGAGTTTTTTCCTAGATAAGTGCCTTGCTTATAATTCCTTTAAAGAGACATTACAAAACTTGAAAATGTCTTTTAAATATCTTTGAAAGAATAAAGAATATAAAGTTTTATTTTATTATTAAAATTCATTTTACATACTTCTGTGTGCCGGTCTCGAAACCATGCCCCAAAGATCCATAGTTTTCCACGCTATCTGTGATAAATTGTATTATAACTTAAGGACGAATAATATTTTTCATATATTTGTTTTGATAAAGTGCAATAAATTCACAAAAAACGGTAATATAAAGGGTGTTTATTTTGAAAACATTTTTGATTGATTTTTGCCTATATTTTAGCTTAAGGCTTAAAATTAACTGTCTCAAAATTTGAGCTCAAACCTGTAAGCGGCGTAAACAGAGTTGGTATCAGATTTCGTTGAAATTTTGCGAAAGAGCCGTCATACTAAAATGTAGAAAAAGTATAGCTTATGTGCCAAGATAAAGCATTTTAGGTATTTCAGTGATATGGGAGGTACCACCCACTGTTGTGAAACCACGCTTACATTTTTCGTGTAGCTGAAAAAGCGGACAAAATGACCCCGAATTCGAGTTTTTGTTATGTTCTTCTGTGCGTCCCATTGGCATATGTTATAGAATTGGGTTTGAGGAAAATGCTCCCAAGGTTTCAGCTTCCTAAATCAAACCTATGAAAGTCTTTATAAGCATTTTTTATGTGCATTATAATGACACATACGAGACATGCCACCTAATGTCTTTATAATCAACCTATTATGAGCCTTAAAAATGTTTATTAAAGCAATTTTTACATTTACATTTATTATGGTCTTATACTTTGCTCTAGTAAGATATTATTAAATCAAAATTTCGCTACAAATGCAAAATATCGTTTTAATTACGATGCCAAACTAATTTAGAAACATCACTGTGTATGCTGAATTCTTATCTTAATAAATTCTCATGATATTTCTGTATCTTGTTATTATTATCACATCCAATTTAAGTCTCATGAGATTTTTATTGCATGAAATTTTTATGTCAAGCAATTTTTGACATTACGATATTTTTTTTGCAACCCATTTTTTATGAGATTGTTTCATTCATTAAATTTTTTATTTCTTTGAGATTTTTATCTGATATAATTTTTCTTACATATAATTTTTTGATTGATTTGATTAAAATATTTTTATTTTTTTTTAATTTCGCTTTGTAATACACATGTTATAATTTTGAATAATCGCCTGAAAATATGTTTTTATCAAAATTAGTTGAAAAACATAAAAAAAAATTCACGCTGTGCCAATGTGCACTTATTTCAGTAAATACTTATTTCCAACATTATTTTAAACGCAAAATAAGAACATAAGAAATCACAACTCTTCCAAGAAAACAATGTTTTCGTTGCACTGTACTTTGCTTTGCTGTTGCAAATAAATGACGTTCAACTCTTCCTTGTTGTCTTCCCTAACCCACATTGAACGCGCGCAAAGCAACCGCAAATGTTGTTCGCGCGTCTTCTGCTGTCACTACAATTGACAGTTGCTTAATTTTTCATTTCTTTACCAGAAACAAACAGATTTGTTTTTGCAAAATTTCGCATCGCTTATTTTTGTTTCCCACTTATATTTTGAAAATGCAATCAATTCAATATTTTGCACTTTGAACTCATTCTTCATCATCGTACCGCCTTTTATGCGCTACAAGTTGAAAGGTTTTGCAGCAGCATTAGGAAACGATTGTGACAGAGAGAGGGAAAGAGAGTGATTGTTATATTGGAATGTTGTCAATTTGGAACTGTCAAAATTTTGCCATTTAATTTTGAATTGTATAGAGTGAATTGACCTCATCTGAAGATATTTTTGAAGTGTAAAAAATCTTTAAAAACTTTGCTGATTGTCTTCGTCACATGTTTTGAATAGAAATTTAATATGATCTACCCGAATGGTAGCATGTAGGCAAAAATTCTAAGCAAGTCGGTATTGTCATTTTAATAGGAAGACAAGTGCGGAGTTGTGAAAATATAGATACGATATTAAGATATTAATAATTATCACGGAAATGCATTGATCGTTACCAAAATAATGGATAAAGCAAAAAATATACATTACTCCTTACAAAAAAAAACAAACAAAAGATTAATCTTCTCTTGAGATCCTTTTTTGTGAAAAATTTTATTGCATTAATCGATGAGAAATTAAAAAATTTTGGACTTTTTCTGTACGAAATATTTATTTTTTGAATTGATGGAAAAACGTTGAAAGGTTCCACGAAAATATTGTTAAATATTAAAGGCGCCACCAGGTTTTCTTAAGCCTCAATCGATTGTTAAAGGGGCACATCCGAGTCCTTTAAAAGCCAAGTTTGTGTTAATTTAACTCAAAAAATTTAGCTGTACCTAAGTAGATATCGGTGAAACTAATTTCATGCATTTTTCTTGAATATGAGTGCCCAATTTTGATAACAAATTTTAGTACTCCTATCGTTTGGATATGGTCATTTTGAACATATCCAGGGTGATTTTTTATAACTTATTCGATTTTCTTAGTGTAAAAAAAGGATTAAGGTCTATTAAAAGTCGCTTCTGAAAGAAAGAAGTTAGTTATAACATGACATTACTATCGCATGTCATTTTGATATCATGAGACTTGAACTGCACCATTTTTACTGGCTTGTCAAGTGCACCACTTAAAAAACAAGCTTTCATCCAACTTGTAATTGCAATTTCCTCACTATTGTAATTAAATTTATTTAATTTTTTTTTTCTCAACTTTCCATTAGGTTTTCCTGCCTCTCAATTCACACTTAATAAATTTACCAAATGCCTCGATGTTGCACATAAAATTTCTTTCAATTAATTTTGCAGCATGCTTGTCTTCACAGTTCTGTCTTTTAATTTCTTTTTACAACATGGTGTTAAAAAGCAATCTGCACTTATTGTGGTTTACATTTTAGCACTAACACTACTTTGATCTACTACTATTTTGTTTTCTACTACTTAAGTACATTTTTGTTGTTTTTTTTTTTTTATTTTATTTGTTTTTATTATTGCTTATTGTGCCATCAATCCAAATGTCTATATATTTTAACCGAACTGTAAGTGAATATATCCAGTATACTGACTGTCTGCTTATTTGTCTGATTGTCTGCCTGTCTATCTCTGGTTAGAAAGTGCATGGCACTCTTTGCGAAAACCAACAAATAGCATTACAAATTTGTATGTACCGTTATAAGTCTTGGCTGCATATATTTTTTCTTGCAATTGGCAGCACTGTTTATTGTATTTTTTCGTCTATGTTTTCTTTGATTTTTTT
Organism: Tricholauxania praeusta; assembly: GCA_949775025.1. Lineage (NCBI taxonomy): Eukaryota > Metazoa > Arthropoda > Insecta > Diptera > Lauxaniidae > Tricholauxania > Tricholauxania praeusta. The sequence continues at coordinate 32,901,161 of OX459031.1, read as the reverse complement.
TTTTTAAAAAATATTTCTGTCGCATTGTTCGCTTCGCCAAAGTTCAAAATCACATTATGTTTCACTCACTTCAGTGTCTTTCTCTCTGATATGAAAATCACATTCCTGGTTTCAATCCCAGTGAGCTCAATGTTGCCATATTGTAAGAATTTGAGGAAAAATAAATTATTTTTATCGGGTCTCCAAAAAAGAAAAAAAAAAGACGAAAAATTTATGTACTTATATGCCAAGTTTATCTGTGAATTGATGAGTAAACGCAAAACCAAGACCACAGTAGTCTTCATCTTGCACTTTGGTCTTGCGCTTTTGGTCGTTATTTTACTCATTTTTAAGGCAAAGGCTGAGTGATTTCATTACTTATAAGCCTTTGTTTTATAAATTCGATCTTGCCCTTAGTCTCAAAACTTACCTTGCTCAGCGGTAGTCTAAGACTAGTATTGCTACTGCTGTCAAACATACTATGTAAGTGAAAGTGCAATGATGTATAGAATAAAATATCATTGAATATTCCTAAGGTAGCCCCGAAAGACAATAAACATATAGCAGATACATTTACCCAATAGCTGGTACTGAACTTAAGTATGGCAGTCTTCTATTTAAAGAAGAGTTCAGAAAGCTCTTTTCTCTGATTCTCGAATTTGGACCACGCTCGCGAGCCGAGAGCTTAATTTCATTTTTGAAAAGTTCTCAGCTGAAAGTTAAAAAACAAGTGCGAGCTAGCCCAACGAGAAAGAAGCGCTCACGAGGCAAAGGTACTCAAAAAATCATGGGTGCAACTGAGTCTAATTTTGAAAAAAAAAAAAATATACTGCACCAATCGAGGAGAAGATCGAAAATGGTTTCCCAACATAACTTGGAGTGACTATGGAAAGGACATTTTTGTAGAAAAGTTTCCTTGCTCTAATCATTGGGAAAGCACAAACATTTATTTTTGCACATCACTTGGAGTAGCCCGAACAACCGTTTTTGTTCGCGTTGGCTCTCGGATTTAGGCTGGACACTAGAGCTCTTCTTAGGCTTGCGAGCCGAGAACTGATGTTTGTCGAGAGCCAAAAGAGTGCTTGCGAGCCAAACTAGAGCACTCGGGTATCGCTCGCGACCCCAGAGCCAAAAAAGAGCCGAGAGCGTTTGGAAGGAGCGCTGGAGAGCCTTAGCGATCGCTTACTAAAAGCAAACGAACAACTGATAAAAGTTGAAGTATTTTTTCAAGAAGACGAGTCGATGAACTTGATACCATTTTCTAAGAGTAACTCTCTGATGTGTGATTAAGCGCTCTTTTAAAATGCTTGATTTTTCTGGCAACACTGTACTACGTTCCCGATACTTCCTTATTCTCGCCTGTACTATTTGTTGCTGCTACTATTTACTACTCTGCTACTTTTGTTGTTCTTTGTGTTGTTGTTATCGCTTTGTTCGCTCTTTTATTGTAATTGCTATCTACAGTTCGATTCGTTTCAAATTAAGTTATTTCTTAGACGAATAAGTTCTCCGTGTTTCACGCGCACACTTTACGCCTCTTGTTCATCAAACTATTGATTCTGCTTCAATTTATTGTTGTAGTTGTTACTATTGCAGTTGATGTTTTGTCCTATTGTTTGTTTCGTTCGTTCGTTCACTCGTTTCTGCCAGTGTCATGTTGGCAATGAATACGCTATTTGTTTTTGTGTTGCTGTTGCTGTTGTTGATGGTGTTGCGGTTATTTCTTGTCGTCATCATTGTCGTCATCAAGAGCAACAGCAGCAACAACATCATCATTATCATGTTTTTGGTGTGAATGAACAGGAGTAGCGCGTATGGAATTTATAGAATTTTCTACTATACTTCGTTGTTTTGGTTTTGTTTTTGTCTTGTGGTAGTGCGAGTCTCTATGTCATGTAGCTATTTTTTTTTAAGTATTTATGGAGTTTATTGGATTCTTTAAGCTTTTAGGAAAACCACACAAACTTTACTTTTTGAAATGATATGATCGATTTTGTAAATTTTGAAGTGAGCAAAAAATTAAAAAAAAAAGTTTAATTAAACTCTCTTTAGACGTAAATCAGAAATATGTATATAAGAAATTTATATCTTTAAAAATATTTGTTCATAAATTCAGCTTATACTCTAACCTAACATTCCATCTTCTGAGTAGATAAGGCTAGTTAGAGCATCCAAAATTTCGATGTGTTTGGCTTACAATAATTGAGTCCCTGCAATTCCTGCAAAGCAACAATTTTCTCGAAGGTTTCTTATCGCTTGGCTAAGACCTTTTATCAATTGTCTGGATGGAAAAAATCTGAAGAACTTTACCGAAAAATAGCTTTATAGTACAAATTGCTTTTCAAATAAGTAGCTTTAGCATTTATTTTAATTTGATTTTGTTTGACTGAAAATTAATTCCTTTTTTTTTTCTTTTTTTTACAGGTAAATACTGACGTTTTGAAACATGCCGTATATTGATTTACTATAAGTAAAATTTCACAAAAGTATGAATAAAAATGCCATGCAATCAGAGAGCGCTGTTTTTAGGCACCAACATGAAGATTGTCATAAGGAAACTTTGCGGTTACGTATGTACATACTTGTAGTATCTTATGTTCATATGTATGTACAGTAGTGGCAAAAATAATAGAAACAGCAAGATCTTTAACATTTCAACCAATCTATCTATCTGTACGAGATAGTTCAGTAGCATTTTTTTTATTATTTTGCTGTCGGTCTTACGCATATTTTCCAAAAATATCAGTTCCAAGTACTTGACTATCAATAAAGCACAGTTTTGTATTGAAATAAAAAAAAAGATAGAAACGCAATTAAATTATGATTAAAAATTAAATATTTATAGAATCAAGTAATTTTATTATAATATAATTAAGAAATTATTAAAAAAGTGTATCGAAAAATAAAGAATAATTAAATTAATAAATTGACGTCCTGAGGAAGAGATGAAATAATACTCAAAACTTCGGAGCTACAAAAATTAATTTATTTTTATATAATAAATGGTCGTGATATTCGTATTTTTTTCTGGTGTTATTTTATTCAGAATTGGTTGTGCAGTAAAAGGCATAGTTTGTTGAAAAAAATTGAAAAATGAATCCAAAGGTGAAACTGCAGAGTTATTTTTCGTATCGATTTCATTCATTTCAATTTCGACTCATTTTGAACGAAAAGACGCAAAACGGGACAGAAAGCGACCAACCTCTAAAAAGTTTGACCAATTGTTGATTTTGAACTCTAAAAAAATCCATTTCTTTCATCGGAAGCACTTTGGAAGGATTTCAATGTACCTGTAACAAGTATAAAAAATCAGAATAGGATGATAGAAAAAGATTTGAAAATACATTCCGCAAGAAAGTTGTTCTGCCTAAGCAAAGAAACATTCGCGGCAGAATAGCATTTGCAGAGTAGCATTTGACTTCAGCCATCCATGGTCAATTGGAACTACAGTTGCTTAGGTCCGATGAAAATCTACTAATAAGACACCCTTAAAATACTGCATATAATCCATAGCCTCCATCAATCATGGTAGTGGTATAAGTATTCTATGTGGATGGTTTTGTCTCATCGGATGTTGGTCCAATATATTGAAAAAAATATAAGATGTACACTATGAATTATGTCAATATATTGAATAGTATAATGCCGAGAAAAAATTGCGTGGGAGTTCATGCAAGCTAACGAAACCTCAAAAACTCGTCGCAATTGATAAAAAACAAGGTTTCGGGACAACAACGTTTCTTTATTAAAATTAATTACGTAGGGACATGCGAATTTCATAGTTTTTATAAGAATTTTTGATATCAAAAGAACATTTCTTTACGTTATAGTGCTGCAAAAAAAAGGAACAATCCTATAAATGGCCACAATTTTTTTATCATGTTTTACACATAATGTTCTTCATAATGAAGGAATAGCTTAATTTTTTTTTCACTTGCATTTGAATTTTTATTTCCTTTGACTAAAAGATTATGAATTTGACGTACTCTTGATGTCATTGTTTTGCTGATTTTTTTTTAAAGTAGCATATATGTGTCTAGTTGAAAATTTACAATAATAAATGCAATACATTTTTTTTCCAAATTACCCCAAACCCTCTTTTTATTCTAAATTTTTGGAATAATTACAACAGGAGTAAAATAATGACTTTTAAATCATTTTAACTAGGCATTCAACCTAAGGTGTAAAATCGCAATTGCTTTTCTGCGAAATAATTTTTGTATAATATATCTAAATCATATCTTGTGTCTAAGCAAAACTTTGATCAAATCACAAAATCAGTGTTATAATTGCTACTCAATAATCAACTCTTCACTCTTTTGAAAAAGTCTTTATAATATTAAGTTATCCCATAATTTTGACTTTCAGATTAAAGTTCCACATTTTGAATAGAATGTGGGAAACAAATTAAGATACCAATCATTCTCGACTACTCTGCAGTTATAGTTGTACCAGTAGAGTGACCATTATCAACAACAATAAACTGAAGAAAATAAAAAAATGAATTCTTCAACAAGTTCGTCATCATAACATACTGTTGTACTTAGTTCTCGTTCCTTTCTTCAGTCTCAAAACTGAAGTGTTTCATAGCTTTACAAGTCGTGGTGCAATAACTTTACTACTACAACTTTGTTTTTTCTAAAAAAAAATAAAAAAAAACTACATTTCATTTTATTTCTCATTGTTGTTGTCAAGTACTTTTTTCTATTACTACGTTGATGAACTGCAAAAATTATGATTTCTGCTGCTTAGTACTTTTCTTTTTAATATAATTTTTATATTTTCATGTCTGTTTTCATCTCTTAGGAATTTATTTTTAACGCCTTTTTATATTGCGGTTGCTTGTTTCCTTGACTTATGATTCTTTTAATTCTGACTAAAACGGCTTCTAGCGCTATGCCTGCTGCTTCTTCTTCTTGACAATTATAATTATCTTTCATAAGGCACCATCACAACAAGATAAACATCTGCTTCCTTTATATTTTGCTGCTGTAAAAAGCAGCTAAAAATAAAATATTGTAGAATCGAGTATGAAATCTGAAAAATAAAAGAATTTGCTAAAAACAAGTGGAGATAAAATAAAAAATAAAAAAGCTCAAGTAATTAAAAATAATAAAAAGCAGTAGCGTTCAAACTTGAGGAATATTTTTTTGCAAAATAATATATATGTATATTTGTAAGCGGTCTATGTGGCACTTAGGTTTAAAATAAATTAAAAATTAAAAGAATTGAATTATTCAATATGATTTTAGATGATAAATTTAAAAATAATCAAGTTTGGTCAGCAAATGGTCGATATTATTTTAGAGTTCACTGTTGCACTTATCAATAATATTTCTGAAAATGATCTATTTAATAATTTAGGTTGTAATGCATGACAAAGCGTGCAACAGTTGAATAAAAAATTTTTACTTATGGCTGACAGTTTAAAAATAAACTAAAATATTTCTGCTGATTTTTTCAACTCATTTTGCTTGTTTCAACAAATTAATCACTTTTTATTATTTTGCTGCAAAAAGTGTGCTAAATGCTCTTAATAACGAAGCCTAATATTTCCGCTTCGATGCAAGGTGTAACCTAATGCTCTTAACAGATGTTATGGCTTTTTAATGGCTTATAATAAAATATTACTTTGTTGATGGCCTCTGTCTCGCTAACATTTTATAGCATTTTTTATTGAACGTGACGTATGAGCAATATTTTGTTGTAACTAATATAAACTTTCTGCAAATTATGATGTTATATGTTCACTACGGGTTCATCTCTCACTATGAAGTATATAAGGGTGCAATTTGTTTTTTCATTGCAAGCTGTTCTCACTCGAGATTAGTATTGAAATACTTAATGCTTAATATTTTTAACCCAAAGTTATCTATAATTTGTGCCTTTTAATGTTTGATTTTGAGTAATAAAAAACCTTACTTTTTAATGTAGAAGAAGTTTAAGGTGAAATAAATTCATAAGGGGATGTCCATAAATTACGTGAGTCAAAGTAGGATAGAAGTGGTCCGGAAAACCTCACCAAATCTTCCCAAGAGAGAGGAGTGTTAATGAAAGTTTCACGTCAACTTTTTAATTGAGCGTAAATAAATTATAATAACATAGAATTTTGTATCACAAAATCAATCCTTGCTCGCACTTTTGTTTAACCTTGTCGGCATGCCGCTCAACATAAGTACTATAAAAGCTGCTGTGCTGTGTACTGCTGACGATAACCTATTAGAGAAAGCACTTGAATGCAGAATTAGGAAAGATGATGCGAAGCCTACATTTATGTTATAGATTTAATTGAACTCATTATAATGTACCTTAAACGTATTATCATTTCACTCCGCTTATTTCACAGAAGAAAGTAATACTTGGGAAGACATGTAACATTTCGTAAACCTTTCATATACCTTTCGCAAACAATTAAATCTTACAATGTTTCATTTGCATTTCAGAAACCTATCAATTCCTTTCAGAAATCTTTCTGCAATGTGTCAATGTCCGCCTATTGATTTCATTTGAAACATATCCGTACATTTTTTATTACGTTTTCGAATTTTTCTTTTATTCTGAGTCACTTGCGCTGTTATTTTATTAATTCAGCGGGAATAGGACTTATTGGTTAATTTTACCAGCCATACCATACCCGTCATCAGTTGCGATGATAGTTAAAATACAGATATTTTTTGTGACATTTCTTATTCCACTATCATAAAAAGCGATTCCTCGAAATTTTCTCCAATTCCCTTATTCTTAATCGTTGAAGATTTTTTGGGAATGAAAAAAAATTTATATGTCCCGTGAAAGCAGAAACCTATTTGCTATGACATATTTATTTGACTTTTTATTTAACTTTTGTTCGGCTATTTTGCCATTATATGAATAAAACTAATTTGTTTTACATGACGTATGAGTAACTAGCAGCTTCCATTCATTTCACAAACTTTGTGGAACGAATTTATATATCACTATGTTGTGACACACGCGACAATATTAGTACTTTGGAATAATATACTTCATGTAGAACAGCACATACTTTGAAAAATCGTATGAAGAATTCAAAACAGTTCAACACAGCTACGATATGACCTGATAGTGCTCTATCATAATATCGAAACATATGAATGGTTCCATTGTCTTACTTTTTATACAGTTCTTTCAGCTTACTGTGGCGTATGAGTTACTTTGAATTTTTTCTTTAATTTCATTATTCATGTACAGTATTTCGTGTAATTAGCTTTGTGAAAACGTTAAGCCCTATCCCGCTTGGTGGCGTAGGAGAATTTTGATGGAACTCGATATTAAGTATGCAATATTTTTTTTGCTGCTTTAAGGAGATATTTTTCATTATTCTAGTTATTGAAATAATAAATTTTATTATGTTTTTTAACAAATAGCAAAATTTATTATAATTTTTTCAATGAAAGCACAAATTAAATTAAAATTTAACAGAATTATACAAATGAATTGGTTGTTCTAAACGACATTATAGCGAATAAAGGACACGTTTGTATCGGCGGATTAGAATAATTCTTTGACGTTGTAACAAAATAACGATATTCGCAGTAACGCTAATTCTAAGCATGCCTGTATAAAGAATTTGTAATATTCTTAATATTTTATACTGCAGTTTAAGTAAAATTTTTAATATGCAAAACTTAAATTAAATAAATTTTCGCATGAAACTGCCGCTAAAATTTCAATATTTTTCTTTTCCCCTACTTCGAATGAGTCTCTTTTTTTTACGATATTTTTTTTTTGTTTTCAACTGCTACATTCATAAGTCTTGCTAGCGATTTCGTACAAATTCATTGCATTCTTTCTATTCTAGCCATCTGTTGAGTAGCCACTGTGTACGTATCGCTATTTTTTTTCTTATTTATGAGTTAGTCGGTTGATTGTGTTCTTTCGACCCGTTGACTAAAGCTGCGCTGTGCGCACTGACCACTGTACGTCTGCGAACTATGTATAAGATGGCGCGACATCAAGAATTCCTTTCATTTTCTGCGTTTTTGTCGTTTTATTATCGCTGTTACTTTGCAATATAAATGATGACAATTAATTTATGTTTGAGTTTCATTAAAGAAAATTGTGCAAAAAAAAAAAGCTGCAATGGAGGAAACAAAATTAAGCGTGGAGATTATTGTGGAATCTTAAATTGATGACAGCTAAAGTTATACATTTGCATACAATTTTTTAAAATGAATGCTTTAACAGATGTTGTTCTCTTGTGTATAGCAAATAATGTGAAACTAGAATAAAGTGAGAACGAAATAGTATAAAAAAAAGTTTACTATATATTTGCATATTAACTGGAACTACTTAATTTTTATCCAAAATTTTTAAGTTATTACTCATTTAAAATTGAAATAATTTCAAAGATTTATGTCTCAATTCCGGTGGAAATTAGTTTCAAACCTATATATCAGATCTAAGTGTTCTTTTTTTTTTGTCATATCTAGTCACTTGTGCTATTTTTAATAAACGTGTGTCAAAAATTTTGTTCTATATTTCCAGTCCGACGCTATGTTTAGGTAATATATTCTTATATAAATAATTTTTTGAAAACATTGTGACCTTCTTAAAATTTACTTCTATAAAGTCTTTTTTCTATGATTAAAAATCTTCACATAAATGTCACGTCTTTTACTCACAAGCATCCGCAATAGCTAGAAGCTTGAGAAAAAACTTCAAATATTTAAGTAATTTGCGTATTTCCGCTACAGAATTAAATAAATTACTTTAATTATGTTGCAGTTTTTATGAACGTCATTGCTGCTGCAATCATGCCGTGACACAGTGTGGAGTTAGATTTTTTTTTTGCGCTTATTTTAAATGCATTTTGAACGGAATTGCTTGCATCACCAATCACTAGTTATAACAAACGTACACAAAACCTAAAAACCTAAATAGCAACAACTACATGCGGCAAAGAAAGACAAAAAAAAAAAAAATAACTAACTACATTCATATAAACAACAAATTTGGAGAATTCAGGTTATTGCTACTGCAGTCAACATAGATAAATTAAGATATACAATCTGTGTAGCTTAAGGCATTAGGGTGAAACTGTTTTTCAAATCAGTTGGCGTAGCTTAATTTAAAATACAATTTTTAAGCTTTAACGTTTTCTTTTCAAGTATTTATTTACTCATTGTGACGTATGAGTAACACTTAATTATTGTCTCTATGTACAAAACTCGTTTAGACGTCAATAACTTCAGTTCGATACTGCCAATTACCGATTTTCTGCATTATTAAATCTTTGCTCATGAATGCTTTGAATAGTTCGTGGTTTTCATGAGTGGCCACTTGCCAGTTACCTCGCAAAATCTGTCCACATTTTATTGAAAATTTTGATTTTACTTTTGAGAATATTACTTCTCACTTACTTTTCGTAATACATGAATAACCTGAGAGGCAAACTGTCTTTTCTTATTCACCCAATTAAGCTTGCCACTATAAACATTATATTTGGATTTCAATATATATGACGCAAACTTTAGATTACGTCTGACTAGTGACGTATAAAGAGGCTTGGTAAGACCGTCGGTTTCTTTGTCCAACGTTTGATTAAGCCAAGTACCGCTTTTAATTTATTTGCTGCCAGACTTATATGTGAGTTCTTAAATTGAAGTTTTGGGTCCACAATAGCATCAAAATGATTAAGTCTATTAACAGATGCAAGATTGAAGTTGTAGATTAACGCAGCTTTCTTTAGAATGTAATTTTTTACATTTACTCAAACTTTAGCTTACCAAATTATGACATGGAATCAATCTATAACAATTGATTAACTCGAAGAAAAGCCAAAAGATTCGAAGGAGCAATGAAGAGAAATTATTCTTAATTAATGAAACTACACTTTGTCTTTCATGACGTACCCTAAAATTTACCTTACAAAACTTTAAAGAATCCTAGTTCCCGGGAGAAGTCTGTCATAAATATTTCAAGACAAAAAATATAATAAGAATAATAGGTTCTGCCAACTATATTTTTAGTTTTGCATTTCTTTCAATTATCAAGACGTTTCTAGAAATTCTTCTCACAATACTAAAATTTTATGTTTTGAAAATAGCTCCTATCTTTTGATGTATCCGAGAAGATTTAAGATTCATTTGAGTTCATAGCATACTAACTGCTCCGTATTATGGTAGAAGTTTCACATTTCCTCGCTTTTTATTTTCGTTATAATGAGATTTACTTACGCTGTCATGCGTGACGTATGAGTAACCTTAATTCGTCACATATAGCAAATGATTATATTAGTTTTCCCTCAGTATCGCAAGTTTGATTCTACTTAAATCTTGGGTGCCGAGTGCTCTATTTCGATGATTACATGCTCCATAATAATATGTTTATATCCATATTGGCTGCAAAAATATAAAAAATCGGCCAGCCTAATTTCGAAGTACGCTGATACTTATACAGAATCTCCCTTCCAATAATTCTAATGATAAACAGAATTTCTTAAGCCCATAAAATTGTTCAGACACTATAAAATGTAGGCTTTCCAATAAACTTAAACAAAGAAAAATAAATTAATAGGCTGAGGCTTTTCGAAAGACCTTTAGATAGATTCCACACATTTTATATGGTATATAAATTAGGCTTACAGGAACGGTTTGAAATGATAATAAATAAAATTTTTTTAAGAAAACTGTTAACTATATTTTAAGCCATGCTAGGTGAGAGGGGAGGGAATGTTATTAAATTTTCCGAGCAACATATTTAATGTCCGCTTTAATGTACAACAAGAACTTTTTATATTTCACATGCCAATATTAATAAATCGATGCAAACTAAAAGACTTAACTCGAAATAAAATTTTTTATATTGTTGTCGTTTTGCGTAATATGCAAACACTTGATTCTTCTTGCATTAATTTGACGCATTGGTAATCTCATTTATCACATTTAGTAACACTTAAGCAAAATTTTATTTCGCCAATATTTGAAATCACGACGTATGAGTAACTTTTGATTATTTTTTGTGTATTACAGCAAAATAAAATTTAAATGGGATTCGCCCGATGCTACTTGAAATCCAAATGCTTACATTATTTTGTTCACATTATAGTGCCTTACAAAAATATATTTTCTTCATTGCTGGTCGCAAAAAAATAATAAAACGGCCACCCTAACAACGTGAGTTTAAAAATAAAAAATAAAACAAAAAAAAAAATCCAAATAAAATTATAGCAATAAATGAATGAAAATATATTACAAATTTAAATTGCAACCAAAAGTAGCAGCGGTAGCAACAGCAAATGCACCCAAAGCTGCAACAACAAAAGCAATAACAACAGCAGCGATGACAACAATAAAAAAAAAGAAAAGAAAAAAATTGCAATGAATGAAACGTGCGTTGTATAGCTGAATTTTGTATCTTTACTGCAACTTAATAAAAAATATAAATATATCTAACAGTGTATAACGACAACAACAACAACAATAGCAAAGTAACTGCAGTTGATGTGCTTTATTATTGTTATTATGCTGTTGTTGTTGCTACTGCAGACAGTAGCAACAGTAACAGCAGCAGCAGCAACAGCACAAAACTCATAATAATGAAAGCAATTTTTATTTATAATTCTTTGTTGTTGTTGTTGTAGTTTTTTTTTTAAAAGGCACTTTGTTTTAGTTTTATTTTTTATTTGCAGTTTTTGTTGTTATTGTCTCATTTACTTTAGTTATTGTTTTTGTTGTTGCCAGTAGCCGCTGGGCTTAGTTCATTGATCGCATTGTAAATGAAATGATGTTAGTTTTCATTACAGCGTAATGCACACAGAGAATCAGCAGCGAAAGAGTGCGAGTAAAAAAAGAAACAGATAAGAGAAAGAGAAGGCTAGAGCGAGAATACGTTGCACCCCTGTCAGAAAAATTTCAAATAATGACATGCTTTACTTAAAGCTAAACACTTACATTAAGAGTTTTAACATTCTTGAAACTAATTTCATATGAGCGCCGTTCAGCTCTTTCGCTTACTTCTGTCATTTGGTCTAATTTTTTCCCTCCTTCACCATTCTGGCGCACCATTTCGCACATGGCAGCTCAAAATGTTTTATGAACGTTTTACTCAGATTTATTATCTTGTAGAAAAAATTTTTTTGCAATTTTTATTCGCTTTTGCTTTTATGAGTTATAAAATTTGTTTTGAATTTTATTATTTCCTCACGATTTTTGTTATTTTTGCGCTCAAAATTATTAAATTTAATTTGATTTTTTGTCGTTTTATTTTAAAACACATAAAATTGAGTGCATATCTTATATCACATTGATTTTCAGTTGTTCGATTTTATTGCTTTTTTATTGCTTTATTAGAGGTTTTTTGTTGCTTTGAATTGATTTACTCGAAATTAATGCATCAATTGTGAATTATGTGAATTAACAGTGGATTGTACTGATGATTGCAAAGATTTATTTTAAATTTTTTTCTATTGATTCTGATGAATTTATGGGTGAAAAATTTCGCGATTTCAATGTGATTATCGATAAAAATTTACGAATTTCAGTTTTTGATGAGTGTGAAGGATTTTCGCTCAGGATCAATTACTTTAAAAAAAGTTTTGATATTTATATGTTTTCTAGATTTTCTGAACTATTTTTCTTTTAACTGCCAATGCTGCGGTCTTAGAAAATTACCCTAAATTGAGTGCAGAAAAATTTAGCTTATGAATAGCTTAAAAATGATCATTCAATTGAATTTTTTCGTTACGCTGGACTGTCCCTTTCCAGGCTATTCAAAGTCAAAGGTCAAAATAAATGCTTATTGACTGGGATAATGTTTATGTTATTCAATAGATATTCTACAATGAAAGCTCTTATCACGAAGAACTTGTCACGACATCTCTTGTAGCCGAATAAATTTCGTAGTCCAACTTTTTCGTTATATTCTTAGAGCAAAATTCAATTCGGTGAGTGAAAGCATCCCTTTGGCCGGACACGGACACTATATTTACATTCATTTTATACAAAGCATCTCCCGGTGATGGACTAAAGGCAATATCTAACGGAAAAGCCAGTGGGTGTAAATCGGTGATTCCTCATAGTACACTGATGCATACAGCTGCTCAGTAAAGCGCAGCGATAATTTTTAAGGAAACAACAGGGGATTCCCACTGTATGTAATTGTTTCCTTTGTGGTGATAACTTCTGTTGTTTTGGTTATTTTTTTGTAATAATTTACTAGGCCATAGGTTCTTAAACTGCAAGAAGAGCGGAGTAATAAAAAATATAATTTTAAAGCAACTTAGATATTATTATTATTATATTCTGTGATTTCTATAGACTTATTGAATATTTTCTTGTACTTTTTTTATTTTTATTTTATATTACTGCAAAATTATTTAATGTTTACATTATTTTTTATAAACATTTTCGTTGAAGATTAACTTTTGCTCATGTTTCTGTAATATGTATATCTACGAGACTCCGCTCTCTGCTCGAACAAGCAAACATCTTCCGTTGACGAACAATAGCACCGAAATTAAGCTAATTTGACTGTCGTCCCCAATTCTATTGGTTTGCTAGATCACTTTTGTAACGCTGAGTACTTAACTCTTTATTATAGAAATAATAATTGCAAGCCCTTTCATACCACATAAGCATCCTAACAAACCAATTTATTTTTAAATCAGATAAAATTCAATTTGATCTTTCATCGTTTTGACAACGCTTGAGACCATTAATTTTTTGTTTGGTTTTTTAACATTTTTCTGCGTAATTTTTCTATCATATGAAAAAAATTAATTTAATAAATCTATTCAAAAATGATTTCGTTATGAAATCAAGAAAAAACTGTTAAGAACAGTGGACATAAAGCACTGATTGAACAGTTTTATATTTAAACCTCGGTCCATGTGACGAACAGGAAAAACATTTGAGGGTTCAAAAGTCATTGAAAAATGTAAAATAGCGTTTTCATTTTGTAGTAGGTGAGTAATTAAGAGTTGGAATTGCATTGAAAGAATATATAATTTAATCGTATGTAAAATAAAAAAAAGTGTAAGCTTCTAAAATCATAATTTCGATGCAATTTAAAACTAAAATTTTGCAGTTAAAGTTTTAAATTTTCGATGCTCTTCAGTTTCATATGTGGCTTTTTTTTTAAATTTCAAAATGGTGCGAAAAAAAATTATTTATTCAATGAGTTAATTTTGTTCATTAAAACGTACATATGTACTACAAATTAGAAAAATTTAATTTAATTAAATATGCTTCACATGACGTATGCGTTACTTTTTATGTTAATAAAAACATAAAATATTTTTATTCCGCATTTTCAAAATAATTAAATTATTTAATTTAAATTTAGATTTTACGCGTGGTCGCTTACAAAATGTCACTGTATCATAATATCGAAAGAACTGCTTAAAATTAGCTTTCAATAAAATTAAATTAAACCCAAAGAAATTTTCATATCAATATTTTTAGCATTTTATAACGTTGCTCAAATTTATCTCCGCTTACAATGTGAAAATATTTTTAATCAAAAATTGCCGTCAATAGCTGTGGGTTATATTATTTTGGTGCAGCTGTTCGGAAAAGCACAGCATCGCCTACTTCACTCCCAAATAGTATTTTCGGATATAAACCATGATGCCTTCACGCTTTCACCTTCCCCATTTTGCATGCTGCAGAAAAATTTTGCGCGCGTATTCAACATCACACTTTTCCAACACATTTCAAAATTTTTATTGCAAAACAGCCGCCATGATCTGCCTCAATAGCATCACAAAAAACCAAAAAAAATACAACAAAAAAAAAAACCGGATGGTGTGGGCGCTCATGTCATTCTGTGCTGCATCCAACATTCAGCAATCTAAAAAAGCTACACAGACATTTTCCAGCATTTCATATGTAAGTCGCTGATGCGCTGTGACGCATCATTGCAGCAGCAGCGTCGGAATTGTAGCAATGAGCCGGCTGACTGTTCATAAGATATGGTATGGAATAGTACAAAAAACAAAATAAAACGTTTTTACGTTTCAGTTCCGGCAACTGCTGCTACAACGGCAGCAACAGTGGGAGGTTTAGCGATGCCTAACTTTTTATTTTATTTTTTAATTTAAAGCATATGCCGGCTTCTAGGCTAGAAAATGATGATATTGACAGCATATAATCTGTACCTTCTTGATTGACGATTCATCGATCTTTTATAATTGAGTTGTATGACGATACCAACTAGTATCAATTGATATAGTATTAAATATAAGGTGTTATTGTACAGTGATTAACCCCTTCGCGTCCAGAGTTGCTTATAAGCAACTTCAATACTAAGCCTTGTTTCAGCGACACAATCTCAATAAATTTTGTAAATTGCACACCTTATTGATTGATTGCAATTCTCAGAATAAAAAAATTTTAAAAAAGCTACCGTTATGTTGTGATCATTAAAATTACGAAGCATTTATTAAGATGAAGTCAAAAAAGTCACATGTGCAGTAATTTCAGTGCAAAATATAAAAATTAAGTGAAAATAGTTATAATATATTTTTCAAAAATCAAAGTACGCAGTTTCACGTAAAAAAGGTGGAATTAAATATACAATTTAAAACATTTAAGAATTATTGCTTTTAAGCAACTTCTAATTATCTAATTATCCAGATTAGTCTAGCAAGCTAAAAATTTCCAAAATACCTTATATAGACTTAATAAGCCTGGTAATTAAGAGAAAAATTGTTTCTGGCAGCTGGCCTTGAAGCGGACGCGAAAGGGTTAAAACTTAATAAACATTGTAAATTGTAAAACGGCATAAGTAAGAAAACATAACTTTTTCGGATAAAAATTTTTGTTATTTTTCCCTTTTATGTAGACAGATTTCATCCAACGACGCATTACATTATTGAAGTCGTCAAAATAGGGCTTCTTTCCTCCTCCTCATTAAAACCAAATCTCTCTTAAATTCAATTTTGAAAATATTTGTTGTGATGAGGAATGAATTTAATGCAAAATGAATATAAATTTTACAAAGCAATAGCGCAGTTTGTGTTTCTGACTGTTTTCATTTCGAATAATGCATCCCAAAAAGAAGTTGCATCACCCAGCAAAGAGAAGACCAATGAAACTCTTACACCACAGGGGCTAATTACCAGTTTTCAGGTCAGGGGCCCGCAAAGTCTTAATCGTGCACTGATATCAACTAAATGACCAACAAATCCCCATGAACTTTTTCTTATACTTCAATTCCGCAGTAGAAGTCCACTGCTTCTTATGATGACTATCTATGTTTCATCCACGGTTACATAGTGGCAAAAAAGTCCTTGATGAGATCATATGATTGTGTTTATTGTCGACCGACAACGAATGCTATATCTATCAGCGAGTTTTCTCATTTCTAAATATACAAGCAATAAATTACCACCCATCGACAATTTCTTTTGTGGCTTTGAACGATCTGCCTCAAAAACTATTATTGTTGATATTGAGAGTGCATATTTTATGAAATTAAAAATCAGAATAAGAGGAAAAAGAAGAAGAACACAAGGTAAAAGAAGAAGAAGAATATTAATTTGATAGTGGTGGTGTCATATCTTGCCATTTTGGTTCCACTGTGCAGCACTGCTGCCGCTGTTTTTGTATATAATTTTTTTTTTTTTGGTGCCATATTCAATTTTTTTTTATTGCCCTTTTTTATTGTTCTATGAGCATGGTTTTTCTATTATTTATTCCTTCTGCACTTACTTCCACATTAAAAATAAAAAAAAATTATTTCCTTTCATTTTGGCTGCCTGTGGTGAAAGTATCTTTGCGAGTATCTGTTAGAATGCATTGGCCTCAAATTTTGCTATTGCTCTTGCTGCTGCAGCTGAGCGAGCAGAAAGAATGTGCGAAATTTTACAAGTGCAAAATGCAATAAAGCAAAACCTAAAAGAGAAATGGAAATATCGTGATTTACTAATAAAAGTAGCTGCAATTTTTCATATATATAAAATGCTCTAAAATATTAAGTATTTTGCTTTGAAGAATATATTGAATTTGTGGGAATATGTCGTATTTATAATATTGAAATTGCCAACATGTAAGCTATTATTAAATTGTTCTCTTTTCAAATTTTCGAAAAAGATGTTTCCGGTGTGGGTGCCATTAAAATATTCATTGATTTATGTGATGCCACTGGTTGATTCTTGACAAGCGAAAATTTTGCATTTAAAAGTGGGGCAAAAAGAAATGGCAATCGTGCAATTCCCCAATTTTTTTTCTTCTTTGACCAACCTTGAGTCAAAGATATTCAGAAATAGCTTTCTGAGTTGCGTGAACTTGGTCTCTACAAAAGAGATAAATTTTTAACCAAATAGCGGAGGTCTCATTTTATTTCACTCAGGGAAAAATGCTATAGTAAATTTACAGCTTTCATTTTTGATTTAAAATCGAAAATTTTAAAGTTGAAAATAGTTAAATTAACATTTTACCACTTTAAATCAATGTGGTTTCTTTTTGAATACAAATCAAAAATGTTTCGCTTCAATTTAAACATTTTCGTGGTGGAGTTAAACATAAAATCGTTGATTGTTTATTTGCTAATAAATCCATAAACTTGAATTGTGGCTTTTAAATTATGATCTTTTCAATAAGTTGTCTTAATATCCAAATCATTTTTTGACAATATGAAAGTTTCTCTTTAAATTCATACAAAATTCACCTACGGCAAGGCTTAAAGGCAGCACATTTTTTTTTAAGTATTGAGCACAATTCTTTTTTGTCAGCAGAAACTTTGATGCCAATAAATCGCTACAGTTTGATATAAAGGAAATTTAGAAAAAAAAAAACTGAAATGCAGACAAAGCTTTTACAGTACGCTCGCTGACTGCATCGCTACCACGTGAACGTTGTGAAAGCATCTGCAGTCGACAGTAGAAGACCAATACAACCAACTGACTGACCAACCGACTGACTGTGCTGTCCAGCCAGTATAGGGAATCAGCAGTCAACGACTTTGACGGGTAACCGTAGTAGCTGTTTTGTTGGCCAGTAGCATGCAAAATTTATGCGCTTTTGTTTGTTCATGCAGATGCACAGCATAGCAAGAGATGCAGAAGATACCGCAGCAACAACAAGAACAAAACAGAAAAACAATAACAAACTCATTCTATTGCGATTTTAATTTAGGCCAACAAAGCGAGCGCACTGCGTCCAGACTGAAGTTCGACATAGTACTCGGCGCGGTTGAATCAACAAATTTGAAAAACAAAGAGGAAAAATCATTTCAAAAAAAAAGATGCGCTTAGAAAAAAAAAAAAATTGAATAAAAGTGGTAATCGCAATATTGGTAGGAAGAGAAATAATAGTAACAACAAATTTAAGCAAAACAAAGGCGCTTATAAAATCAGGCACAAATTGAAGGAGACTGCAGTAGGCAAAATAATTCTAAATTTGTAACGTGTAGTATTCATGAGGGATATAAAATGAAAGTTCTATAAACTGTTTTTTTTTTTTTTTTTTTTTGATAACAGTTGATCTCCTTCATTCAATACTCAAAATGACCTATTTTTGCTTTAAATATCAGTTAAAACACTAAAAGATTTGTAATTTAAGAAAGAGAGCAATTCAATTCAATGAAAAGATGGTTTGACAATGCTGGATTTTACAGAAACTTCGAAAATTCTCGTATAATCTTGTGATTTACCGAGTCTTCCATATGACAATGTTGATTTTGTCTCTCATAGCACAGTTGTTTTGCTCTTTCATGTTTGCCATTTCTTATATATTTTCCTTACAAATAAAACGATACGACTTAATTTTAAATTCTTGTACACAATTTTGATTTCTTATACCACTGTGCAGTAGAATATTGTTATTTTTGCTGGCTGCCAATTTCAGACTGCTATTAGAAGCAATGTTTTTTCTTCTGAATTCTTTATTGCGGCACAGCATAGAGCAGTGTTGTATACTGCTAGAATTGTTGGATTGCCAGACCGTTGCAGACTATGTTTATTGGCTAACAGACAAGACAGCCGCCAGAATATTTAATTTTTTATTTTGACTTAGCCATTTTATTAATGTTTAAGCTATCGTTAAAAGAATAAAAATTTTATGGGGTGAAAGTATTTATTGCACATTAATACAACAACAAATTAAGTTAAACTAATTGAGAGCAAAACTTGTGAAAATTTTGAGATTATCATAAAGTTTTTTAGAGGTCAATGCCTCTCCTTTTCGCGCTCTATGTCAAAATCACAACATACCTTACCATGAGTTGTAACACTTTTAAGTTGTTCCACGCCCAACTGTTTAGTCTCGCCTACTTTTATCGAGACGTCAAGCTGCAAGAAGCATGAAAAACAATATAGATGTCCTAAATATATTTATTCTTGAAGCAATATTTATTATTTGGTATATTGTATCTGTTTGGTGTAGTAAACTTAACTATTTATTCAAAATTGCTTCTATTAAAATGGTTTGTAACGCTTTGTTGCAAAAGATACTGAACAGATTTTAAAAATTTTGTTTCTATAAACATAAACTTGTGCTAAAAAAGGTAAATGCTTGCTTTTATTTATTATTTAAAGTTAAATATTCCATTTCTAGGATAAAGTCTTTGCGAAATCTCACACAAAAGTTTGATTTTTCGTTGCTTATGCTGCTGCTTGAACTCTGTGTTTTAATTAAGGTTTTTTTCTCTTTCTTCTCATTTGTACCGTTTGTATTTGGATTCGAAGTAGTTCAAAGGACAAACTATCTTTCTATTGTTTTTTTTTTTCTGTTACTTTCGAAAAGAGAATGTGGAACGAGATGTTAAGAGAGTTTTTGATGTTAAGTTCCTCTTGTAAAGTAGGACAATATATAAAATCTCCTTATATAATGCCGCCTACTTTATTACAGTGGTGTTTTACGCAATTGTTTCTTCAACAGATTTTTGAATAAACCTTTTTTATTTTTAGTTTTAAAATCATAAGAAGTATTAATTTTGATGGCGTTTGTATGTTGCTTAAAGTCTTTTGAAAATTAAAACTAACCAGTGTGTGGTATTTTTTTACAAAGCACTGTATATGTATTTGTAAACATGTCTCTTTTAAGTCCTTTTAGTAGGTCTTGGGTTAAAATTACATATGTCAAATGGGGAGCAGCTAACATAAAAATTAAATTAAATGCAAACAAATGTGTGGTCATACTCAATTGCTGCTGTAAAGCACATATAGAGCCCAACCTAAGTTTGGGTTGAATGGAAGGATGAAACGCCACCTATTAAACCAAGCCCTTAGACTTTTGTTTGCTGTTTTAGCGTAGTTGTTAAAAAAAAAAACGGCTACCAATGGTCAAAGAAATATTTGATTACTTTGGCCTTTGGTTTTTGGTGCACTTTGTAAAAGTGGAATTTTTTCATTACAAAAATTCTCACTTTTTTCCCCACTTGTGCTTATGTTGCGGCAATTTGTTGTAAATGAATTTTTTCTGTTGTTGCTATTTTTCATGCTCTAAGCCGGATTGCAGAAGATTAATGACAATTGTTTTTCATATGCCGTTGTATTTATTTATTGTTTTTCTAGAATACTTTTATTTATTTAAGAATGAAATACACCATTATTATTTTCCTAGGGTGGCTTTCAGCTTGAAATTTTTTATTGCAATTTATTAACCCTCTAGTCAACATAAAATACGTGACAAGAGAAATGTGCTTAAGCATACATTCTGTTCACCAAATTTCCAAAATCCTTCTTTAAAACTGTTTCAAGGTCACTAGACAAGTATAAAAAACTGAAGTAGCTGCACAGCTTTATTCAATCAGTTTTTCAATAGCAACTGCAACTTCTCATCAGCGACCCTTAATTGATATATTTTGAGGAATAAAATCGAATTGCATTTTAAATGTAGTTTATTGCACTGCCAATAACATTTTTATAAAACCAAAACCCAGCCAACATTTTATAAAATTTCCGATCACATTCGAGTCTTTTTCGAGTCCTCTGTCTGATTAAAATGATCATAAATGCGCTCATTTTCTGATCCCAAATGATTCTTTTGTCGGGAGAAAATGGTACCCTATCCGCGACTCTTCTTGAAGAGTCGTTTATGACTCGTTTTTCTGATCAGTTTCAACTCATTTTCGAGTCATATTTCTAATCATTTGCGAGTCTTTTTCGAGTCATATTTTAGTCATATATCTTATAACTTGCGAGTCTTTTTCGAGTCATATGCGAGTCTTTTTCGAGTCATATTTTAGCCATATTTCTAATAATTTTCGAGTCTTTTTCTAGTCATATTTCTAAGCATTTACGAGTCATTTTTGAGTCATATTTCTAATCATTTGCGAGTCATATGACTTAAATTTTTTTGCATCCACGTCCACGCGTGTCCTTGCCGTTCTTTTCATCACCATCAGCCCTATATGCATAATTTTACTTGTTGTAAAAGTATTTATACATTATCTACTTCTAGTAAAGTTATTATGAACTACAAAACAGAACACAATTTAAAAAAGAATAAGTTCTTAAGTCATATTCGAATCATTACGTAGATCAAAAAGTGATAATATTGTTACTGATTTCCTGTGCAATCAGTTTTAGATCATTGGGTAGATCGGAATGTGATTTTTGGAATTTTTTTTCTTAGTAATCACTTTTTGGTCATAAATGGTAGTCAAAAATGACTCGTATAGGTGATTTAAAAAAAATGATCATCTAAATGCTAGGTGGGAAGTTTCAATATTGACTTTTCTAATTATCAGTGAAATAAATGTGAAAACTTTGTTTTAGGAATCAACAGATAATTCTTAAAAACTTTTTCGTATATTATATTTTTATAATTTATTCGACCAAACATTAGCATATAAAATTTATCAACTTAAATTTTGTCACAGTTGTCAAAGGAAAATAACCCATACACAGTCATTTTAAATTTTTGTAAAATTAATTTTTTCAAATTTCCCACAAAATTTTCTCATCATTCAAACTCAATTTATTTCGGTTTCAATGAAAAATGTGCGCACTGCTTGAAAAACTTCCGTTCCGTGCAGTAAGACACTTGACTGAGGCTGAAATAGACAGGCGGACGGACGCACAACATACCAAAAGTCTCAACAGCAAAAATGCACCCATTGTTGAAAGTCTCTCCAGCAACAGTTGATGTTGCTAAAAATGCAAAATTCGCACGCACACGCATCCAGAATTGACAAACATGCGATGACTACAACAACGACAACAACAACAACGACGAGCGAGCGAACGGACGTTGCTTATTAAACGCATTTTTGTTGTTGCTGTTGATGTTGTTGTTTTGTTGTTCACATATTGAAGTACCAAACGACGACGACAGTGTTATCATTTTTAATATCCGAATTTCCGTTTAAACGAAAAATATTTTACAAATAATAATTAAAAAAAGAATTATGCACAAAAAACTCATAATTTAATATAAAATTTTTCTCATACAAAAATAGCGTCGCTTTGACAGTGAATGACAAAGGAATGTAGACAAATAAATAACAATATACAATATATTTGTTTATAAAACTGCATGTCAATATATCTCAGATATTTATATGAGTATATGAGGAAAAAATTACAATTTTATTGGAGATTTAATAATGTTGTGTAAAAAAATTCAATCATTTATTAAACTGAAATAGAAATATAAAAAATTTATGAATTTTTTTTTTTATATAAAATATTTAAATTTAAAAGCTTCCATTATTCAATTTGCTACGCATGTGAAAAATTTAAATTATTTAAATATAATTGGTGCATAAGTTCACTTTGATACCTTAACTTGCCAGAATTGGACTTTGAGTTATTAAGAAATTGGATTTCGAGTACGCAAATAGTCATTTTTAACTTAGTTATAGTCAAAAAAAAACTTCTGCAAGATGCAATGTCTTAGCTAAACTTTAATGTTTTCCAACTTTAATGTTTCACAATAGAAAAATCAGTTCGACAAAGTTTTTACCTTAAGTTTTGTATTACAAAGGAAATTTGGTGTCACATAAATAGTATAGCAGAAGACCTATGGTGTTTGTGAAAAAAATTAGCACGTGAAAGGCATAAAGCATTCTTAGAAAACCTTCATTTGTTCGTTGATTATCCTCGAGCTGTTTGAACTTCAACGGCAACGAGTGATTAAAACATCGACAAAATCAAAGAGTTGGTGCTCCAAAGAGAGTTCGGAGAAGAGGTTAAAATTTCTTTTGACTCCGCTTCAATAATTCTGACTGATATTTTAGACTTGATACGCGTCGTCTCTCGACTTATGCCAAAAGAGCTTTTAACCCGCCCCGGAACACCTACATATGACGTATTCGTCCGTGTTTAATCTGTGGTATATCTGTGTCTTAAAAGCGGCATATATGTAGGTGTGGCATGGGACTTTTTTCTAAAAAAACTTTATCGTATCATAGCTTCTCACACCATAGCGTCTCATTTTTTATGGAGCCACTGTTCAGAGTTTAAAATTAGTGAGTAGACGAATCCATCATAATTGTCCTGAGTCGGTAGTTTTTCGCGTAATAAGACAAACATAATGAAATTTTTTTACAAATTTCACATACAAAAATTCTTTTTTTCAGTTTGTCAAATAAATAGTGTTTTTGGAGCCGGGTCCAACGACAGTAGGTAATTTTCAATATGTTCATACTATCAAGAACGTTTATGTTAATTTAGCATTTTTAAAGGTCCATGGGAAATTATTTTTCCCATAATTATAAATGTAATGATAATTATAATTATAATTATATATATTATATATATAATTATAATTATAAAATAAAATTTTTATTATTATTAACTATTTTTTAATCGATAATTATAAAAATTAAAATAAAAAATTAATAATAAATATATATGTATATAATTAATAAACGTTGTTTTTCAAAAGTTTGACCCTCATTAGTTGAAAAAAAGAGCCGAAGCTGAATTTTAGGTGTCCCACGAAAGATTAAGTCTCTCCGAAAATAATCGAAAGCCGGTCACCGAAAAATGATTTTTTGATCTTTATCGGAGCTTACCTGATGAAAATGCATGATGACTAGTGACGAGATATTGCTTTGCAAAATGACACAAAAATATGGCACCTCAAGTACTAATCGAAACCCAAAAAATCGCCTCAAAATCTGTCGCTCGATACTGAACGTTTTGCTGAGGGTTTTCTTTGATTACTGCGGTCAGTGATGACATTTTCATTTTATTTTTTCAGTACATTTGCGTCATAAAAAATCGTCGTTAGTATATTCGACAAGTCTTCAGTACATTTGAGTCATTTTCAGTGTATTATCAGTACATTTTCAGTACGATTCGACAATTTTTAAAAATTCCCATTTTTTTTTTTTGTAAATTTTTAGTGAATAAAGCCTGGAGTAAACTCTGTTGAATTTGCTTTTTTTTGGGAAAGCTTTGTGCATTTTTGTTATTAAGTTACTTTGTCATGTTCATGTCGAAAAAAGTACATCCGGCATCTAAAGAGAACATTTCAACTCAGTACATTTCCACAAAACCCAAATGCCATCTCTGACCGCGGTGCACTTTAAATTTATTCCAGAAGAGCAAACGGTAGATAAGGAATATTATGTAGGCGTCATTCAGCGCATGCGTGAGAATGTCCACCAAAAGCGGAAAAATTTGTTTAAGGACAACTCACGGATTTTGCATCACGGCAATGCACTGTCGCTTAAAGCCATAATTTTTCAAGAATATCATCGACTAAGCGCCGTTTTTGCCTGATCAGTGGCGTACCGTAAATATTTGGCGCCCGGGGCGAATAGTTAAGCTACCGCCCACTTCATTAAGTTTTTTTTTATAATTTCAAGAAAAAATTTTTACAGACCAAAAAAATAATAAATATAAAGATCATTTGATCGCCGAAGCACAATCTGAATAAGTCCGGGCTTTAAATCGGCAATAACATTGTTATATTGCCTTCCAATGCGATAGTCGTTGCTGGCTTATACGTACAATCCAATCACGTAAGCATTTCGTTAGGCCACATGATCTTTAATCCCATTTCACAGTTCAATTTTTGCATTTATAGAAAAACCCAATATTTTAAGAAAATAAGAAAAACTTTCTAGGTGTTACCAATGTAAATATAATCTATTTAAAAGTTACAGTATTATGGAATGAAACTTTTTTTTTACTCAAAACAGACTTTTATTTGTTTATATATAACTATTTTATTTACTGCTGACATTAATTCACAAGCCTTAAAAAAATTAACTACTGACTTTGTTTACACTTTATTTGAGGAACTTCTGAAAATGCCCAACCACTGATTTTTTCTGCAATTTTCGATAACTTTCACAAGTTTCATTAATGTTTCTTTCGGGTTTTATATCACCACCTAGACTCTTCCTATAACTTAGTTTATTCAGACAGACTCGGCCAACTGACAGCGTTATTTACACCTCGCAGCCTTTAGTTTTGCATTATTGCATATTATGTCAAAAATATCATAGTACTACTATACAAAAGATTAAAATTAGTTTGTTTTTATTCAACCACAAGTTGCAAGGATTTTTAACAATGTATTTCCACGCTCTACGCTTTTTGCCAAATATCGGTCTTCCAATCTTAAGTAAAAGCAATAAGAAACTATACGAATCAAGCGCTTCTTTCATAAATTCCATTAGGCAAAAGTGTTCGCTGATTATACATAAATCCCAAATAACTGCGCCTCAATTAATCTCACGTATTGCCTCATTTCTTATAATGGCAAATGTCAAATAAAATAAAAATAATAAAATAAATAAATGCCAAACAATGAGCTAACTAAATCAACTTAATCAAACACTCATTCAATTTTCAACTTGGGGGTATTAACGCTCACATGCAGCTTAAAAGCATTTGCCATAAAGCTTAAAAGTCCACGCGCAACACGCTGTAGAATATTTAAAAAAAAATAAATAAAAATAATAAAAATGATAATAAGAATATTGCAAATCGAGCAAATAAATAAACACAGGTTTTGAAATACAAAGCCATAAATACAGCGATGACTACGACGACGACGACGACGACGACGCTGTGGTGTACATTTTTTAATGATGAATCATTTTTATTGACTTCAGTTCATTGAATGCACGCTTTGATTCAATTCAATTTTTAGTCGTCAATTTTGTTTGGTTCATTCAGTTGATTTGTTGACTCAAGTGATGTGAAGAAATTCTTCAAGTACTCGGTTATTTGTTACGGTTCAAATGACTTATGCGGTTTTTTTTTCCTGTGAATAGTAAGCAACGAAATTTCTTATCTTGCTGAAAATGTTCTGGTATTTTTGTTCAGATGCCTATTAATATCTTTAATATACATATGTACTGATTTATAGTAAAATTTTTGTTGTTCGAGCATCCGATTACTTTAAAGCACCGAGTATTTCGCACTTCAATTTGCGACACGTTTTGACTTTTGCTGTTAGCGTTGATGATTGTTGCATTCGTACTTTATCATAATGCGCGCAGCACGACGTGTACGTGTCAAGTTGCTTGAATTTTCAACTTGTACTCCCTTGACCCTCATCCGAACTAACTATGTACAGTGTACACTAATAGCAACAAACACCTTTGAGCGCATGCACACAATTGTAAATTATCAACAATTCGCCGCGTTTGCCTCAAATCATTTCTATTTATTCAGTTGAATGCCATTAAATTATTTGTCAACAAATCATCATCATTATTGGAAACCTGCAAATAAAACTGACTGCATTGCAAATTTTCAACCTGTTCAATAGTTTTGGTGGTCGCTCTATCGATCGTTTGGTGGTCGCTGGCAAATCATCAGTTGTGATTAAATTACATAAGTAAATATGAGCTTTCATTGACTCATACGATGTTGATTAGAATTTTAATATCAAATTAAAATAAATCATTCGAAGGAACCCAGGCACATGTGGGTATTTTAAATGACTCCATGAAATGATAAACTTTGAGTATTGCATGATTGTGCTAGAAACTTTCCTAGAAAACTTGCATCAGATAATAAACAGGTCATACGTATTATTTCACAAAGAAGTCCCCAGAAAAAACAGTTTTTAAAAATATGCGATTAATTTATTTTGTCTCAAACTGCATTCTGAAATGACTAAGAAATATTCCGTTGGGCATTTCTGGATTTAGGTATTCTTGACACACGTTTTTATTCTAATAAGGCCGCTAGTCATTTTTGTTGCCTCACGAGCACTGTAGTGAGAATTTGGCTGCTGAATTTTGTTTCATCACACAAATTGTTAGAATAAATAGGCATTTCGGCCAGTGTTTATTTCAAAAGTCAGTGATTCTAATAAACGTTCCTTAATGTCAACAGTGTTGCAAACTTTTCGTTAACAATGTTTACATTACGCAGTGTTTCAATGTATTAATACGGTGTTTGTACCGCATTATTACAGAATATGTATTAAGTATTTTCTGCTTGGGACGCAATTTAGGTATTTATGACAACTTTCAATATAAGAATGTGACAATATTAGAACTGTTTTGATTTATGTATCGATATTTCAAAATATTGTTTTTGGCTATCAGTTTTTAGCACAAATCGATATTAACCCATTAAGGTCTATTGTGTAAAATTTTACCCAAAAGAAGAGTGCATTTAAAAAAATCTCACCAGGCGACAGGTAAGAGGTATTGTTGCTTTTAAATCTTTTTTTGGGTAGAAGAAGCAGAGGTCTGAAATGAATATTTCTATTTTTCTAAACTTCTTTGATTAACCTGTATTTTTGTGAGGTAGAGTTTAGGTAACATATATAATTTCCAAAATTTCGGTGGAACAAATTTAATGATCCTATTGAAAGATTAGACAATAATTTTTTTTTTTTGTTTATTTTTGCCTCATT
The DNA here is from genome assembly GCA_949775025.1 of Tricholauxania praeusta. Taxonomy (NCBI): domain Eukaryota; kingdom Metazoa; phylum Arthropoda; class Insecta; order Diptera; family Lauxaniidae; genus Tricholauxania; species Tricholauxania praeusta. The sequence goes on along the minus strand of OX459031.1, from coordinate 32,873,439 downwards.
GAGGGCTATTAGATAAAAATTACACAAACCATATCTCTGGTGTGCCGATGGGGGATTTTTTTTTTATCAGCAACCTCCCACAACAAATTTTATCAAAACTGTATTTGCCCTATTGGTACCAGTCCTTACGGACTTAAGACATATGTATGATTTTCTGATAGTCAATAATTGCATGTTTGCTACAAAGAAATATTTGTTTCAATCAAAATATGATTTAGTTATTAAAACCAAATATATGATTTATCGAATAATTTTATTCAATTCAGCAGAGTCTATGATATGCTAACTTATATCAAATATTTATTTTGTCTGTATAAAATCTTTATTTGTTAATTATTACCAAATTTCGTTATATAATAATAAATCGTTTTCTCTATGCAGTTTTTGAAACTGCACAAAATTGAATTTGATTTTAGTCAGTTGTCTGAATTTAATTTCTTTTCAATCAAGTTTTTCTTTGAAACTTTGTCAATATTCCGCGAAAACTTGCGACCCTCAAATCATATATTTGAAGAGTTTGGAGACGTTACAGGTTGTTCAATAAGCTTGAGGAGAAACGTCTTTTCTTTAATAGCAAAACCTTAATATTTCATCTTTCATAAGAACATAACCAAAATTTCATATCGAAGTGTCAATTCATTCTTTGACATTTTAGTTAATTTTTTATGAATGGAGAAAATTTAACATCGTGTCGTTATAAACTTCTTTGTAAAAAAAGGTTTAAGGTTTTGAAAATCTTTACCGAAATGGTTAACATATTAGGTGAATTTACTTCTTCAAAACCAATGGTTTGTAATTAGACTAGCTTGTTTAAAAGTAGCAGTAGAATCCTTGAAGACAACCCACATTAAGAACTTCCAATAACAATATCGCCGATTGACCAAGAGAGATTAAGTAGAAGCTCCAAGGACTTCAATAGGCACAATGAATAATTTTTTAAAGTAATGTAAAGGATTTCAAAATCCTGTGTACATGATGGGTGCCCCATTTGCTAACAATACATCCAAAATACAATCGAATGCGTCTTTGTCCCCGTCGCTTAAATTAGCACATTAAAGTAGGAGTTTTTACAACAATCATCATATTCTCCAGACTTAGTTTCCACTGGTTTCTGGCCTCAAAAATATTTTTTCTGGATAAGACTACAGAGTTGATATCCATTAATTGTAGGATCTTTGAAATTAGTGTACTGAAGTTGAGAAAAATTTAACTTTAAAAAAAATTTAATTTTAACAACTATGAATTCTTTTTTTTTTCATTTTCCTTCCGCGGTTTTTCTGAACAACCTATGACTAAGTTCCAAAGACGAAATTTCAAAAGACAAAATTAAAGTCTTGGAAACCAGTGTAATTACCCATGCACAAATGTTAATTAGGAATTTCATTATATTATATATTTTTTTTATATTTTGCTTTATTTCTTTTAATCTTCCTACAAGTAATTCAACAACTGACCATACTCACTTGTGCATTGCCAGAAATTTCTTTGAGATCATGCGATTATTCCGCAAATATTTTGGTTTTCATTTAAAAATTATTGTGAATCTTACTTTTTCTTAAAAAAAAAAAAAAAAATAAATTAAGAAAAACAAATTTGAAGAAAATCGCGGAGGTCACCTGAGCCAACAATTCGAACCCATGTGAAACGAGTCATGTAACAGTTTTGCTAATTGTTAGTACAAGCTGCATATTTTGTTAATTATAATTAAATAATTAGCACGCTGTTGTGAATTTCTTTATTTTAGCTGTTTGTATATTTATTTTTAAAATTTTTTTTTGTGGTTTTCAGCTGTTGCTAAGTTTTCTTGTTTTATTTTTGTCTTTAATTTTTATTATAATTAATTTTTTTTTACAAAGTCGTTTCTCGTGGCGCATTCAGTCGTTAGTAACTCGTTCGGTATGTCAAATAAAAGCGTATAAATATGACTAAGCTATGTTGTTTTAGTTGTTGTTTTTTTAATTATTTAATTCACTATTTATTATATGTTGTTGGTTTTCATGACAGCAACATTTAACGTTATTAGTATTAAGCGGTTGTGAGTAGGCGTTACAAATTACGTTATTTAAAAATTGTTTGTGTGAAACAAAAATGTAAAGAGGAACAAAAAAAGTTTGACTTTTTTTAAGGTCAAACAATTCAAAAATTTTATTATAAAATTTAGATATTACCCAATTTTGTGAAGTATGTACTTGTTTTTTTTTCTTGCATTAAATTGAAGCGTCATTTTGCGTCAAAGCCGGAAAAGCCGGAACGGTACAACGACTTCGATTTGCGTGAAGTGTGTATCAGTGATGGTAAATTCTGTACATTTGTACTTTTTTTTCAGTACCTTTGCTTTGTTAAATCGTCGATATATTCGTCATATTTTCAAAACACTTTTTATAATGGACACATTTTTCATTTAACTTGGTGCTTTTTCTGTACATTTTCGTTATATTTGAAATATTTCTTTTTATTATCTCTTTTTTAAGTTTATTTTGGTGTCCATGATAAAAAATAAGTACATTCGCCATTCAAGAATCATTCTAATCCTCGATTCAGTAAATTTTCACAAATCAGAAAATCACTTTTTTCGGAATTTGATGACTTGTTACTCCATCAAATCTAATTCGATTTTCATTAACTCTAAGCCACAAGTAAGAAAAAAAAAATAACTTTTGAACGGTGAGCAACTGATTTAGTTCGGAAAAAAAAATTGATGGAAATATGGCCAAATAAATGAAAACATTACAAAGAATGGGTTTTCGAGGGATAACTCGAAAACGATTGTTAAAAGAGAAAAATAGCTGGCATTTTTGGAATTTACGACCCAAAATACATAAAAAAGTATGTGAGAAACCAGATATTTTTTTGTGTAAGTTAGTGATATAGATAATTCAATCATAAAAAACATATAGACCAAATCCATCTCAAACCATGCACGCGGACTATTTCATGTTACGGAATTGGTTGCCGATTAAATATGTTGTTTTTCAAAGGATATAAGGGGACCCATATTTCCCCGATTTGATTAAAAAAATATTTTTATGGAGTTATGGCCATTTTAAGCTATAGCCATTTTAGGCTGAAAATTGTTTTAAAAAGGCTGCATTTCAATCCAAATCAAAATAATTAATTTTTGTCTTTTGATTCTTGTAGAAGTTCTTAATCTCTGTTAGAATCTTTTGAAAAATTTTAAAATGGTTAAAAGTTGGCAGAGTTATAGCGATTTGCCTTATATCCCTTGAAAAACAAAATATATAATCGGCAACCAATTCCGTTACATGACATAATCCGCGTACATGGTTTGAGATGGATTTGGTCTATATAAAATTTTCAAAGTTCGAAACAAAAAATAGAAAAAATTGTGATCACATCCCGAACTGCAGCTGAAGAATTGCGTAATATAGAGTAGGATTTTGGGAAAATTTTTCAAAAAAAAACCGAAGAGGTCGGACTTTTTGAAAATTTCAATTTCAAACTTTTAGCATTAATAACTTAGTGATAATTGCTTCGAATATTTTTTTATATTTTTTTTGCAAAAACTACTTTGAAAGCCGAAAAAATGATACCCCACCCTTCAATGATATCAATATTTATTCCTAGTCTATCGTTAATTGAAAATTTTTAGCCTTTAAACTTAAAAAACTGATTACTCAATAACGTTTTTTAATAAATTGCTGGTAATGTGTACTAAAACATATCAAAAAATGAGCGAAATCGAAGAGGGTCCAGCCAAAATCTCAGTGATTTGGCATGGAATGCCCCATATACATAAAGATTTGAATGAATTTTCATTTGTACAAATAACTACTTTCACATACCATGTTTGTATTATGGCGACCAATGTAAATGTATACTGATTTATAGTACCAAACTGTGCTTGTTTTGGGCCTACTGAATAAAAATTCCCCAAAATTCCGAATCAGTAACGGATAACTACTTACAGTCCTCATCAATATTGGTGGCCTTGGCAGCATCCATATGTGGAAGCTAAGGTCTTTCAAATTAAAAAAAAAAACATCGGGAAGGCAAAGGTCTCTCTCTGGAACTGAATTTTCTCTCTCTGGCACTTGTTTTCTATGCAGCGATCATGGATGTATGTAACCAAGTAAGAATTATATTTTCAAAAATTTATAGTTATCTTATTTATGTCAATTTTTTTCCTGCTGTGTTATTGATTATTAACTGAGTTTAATCCAACTTTTTGAAAGAAATCAAAATATTAATTTCTTAATCGTTCGCCAAAGCGAGTGCTATTGAAACAGAAAATAATAGCTTACATTTCGATTGATTCTTTTCAAAAAACATTGAAGTTTTTAAATACCTTTAAAACAAGCTAAGTACTATGCTTGACAATCGGTATGAAAATTATGGAGTTTTGAGTTTTTGAAATTTCGTATCAAATAGGTCGAAGATAGAAAAAAATAAATGCAACTAAGTCTATCACTCAAAACTTTCGTAAATAGAGAGAATGTAAACTTTTTTTTGCAAGAAAATGTTCTTGGTGTTCATATTTTATAACAAAAATTCGAAAATTTCTCTAGAGCGTGCAGAAAATGTTTGTTTTTATTTGTTTATAAAGTTGAAATGTTTTCAATAAATAATTTTAATAAATAAATTTCGAGAAATTTATAAATAACTTTTTGAAAAAATTTTTTTATTAATTTCTTTATTTCATTACTAAAACAAAACTATGAAAAAAAAACATATTAAGCCAATGAATTTTCAGTCTAAAATGCTTCACAACGCTATAATTTGTTTCATTATTTAACAGCGCACAATGTTGCTAATTAAAAATGTGCAACTTTCAAATTGGATACTACGTTTTTTTTTTGTTGTGTTGGAGAATGCAACCACATGCTTACACATAATAAAGCTGCTATATCGATGGAAAAATTTTGTGGCTTATCAGCTGAGAACTGAATTTTCCACTTTAAAATGCATGACCATGAAAAGCACACGTACGAAATGAATTATAATGATGACTTTGTTGCTCATCATGTTGATTACAATGGTGTTGATTATGTTAACGACGATGTTGCAACAACCGGCAGCAATCAATTTAAGTGTCGGCCGCGGCACAACACACATTGTGCAGGATTAAATGACGTCATGGCGTTAGACAGCCAGAGAAGAACACAAAAATTGCCAGCATTGCATTTACCTGTGCAACGAGCATGCAAAATGTGTATGTGTGTGTGAAGCGTTTCAAATTGGTTTTTGCTATTGTTGTTGTTGTTGGCATACATCACATTTGTTAGGGTAGCTGAAATTATTGCATATCTATGGGGCATTAAAAGCATCAAATGAAAGAAGCTTAACCTTGAGGTTACAGATTTCGCTTATTTATCTGAGTTGGATGTATCAAGTTTTGTATTTGAGATACGTTTGAGCCTACTAAAAATGTTCTGCTCTGAAATAAAAAAACGTACAACTCCTTCCGTTAAATCCAAAAATATTCAAACAACAATGTCAATGCTTGGGTTGTTTTCGCTATGTATTTTATTATATTCCAAAAATGGTATAAGGAAAAATTTTGATATTAATGGATTTCAAAATATACATAATTGATTATTTGATTAAATTAAAAAAGAAATATTCGTAATTGTTTTTATTACAATTACTTAAATATTTCATTTATATAAACGAAATTCAAGGAAAATATTTATTTTTCACGATTTATCAACTTTTCAAAATTATAAATTATTATGTAAATAGTATTTTCATAACTCTAATTCTTTTGTATTTTTTTTTTCTTTTTTCTTTTCAGGTATGTTCAACCAACCTAAAGAAATGCGCAATGTTATATATTCTAAGTTTATTTACTAAAAACTTTAAATTGTAATCGTAAGTTAAAGTTTTGTTATAAAAAATCTTTATTTAGGAAGTAGCTTTACAAATTGATAAAACCACAAAGGCAAACGATGAAAAAGGCAACGCCAATTGCTTGCGGAAATCGGAAAATCATTCCGGTCAACGGCCATTGTGTTCATTATGATAAATTTTAACAAATTATTTATAGAGTTGGAGCTTTCAAATGATATATTTTTCCAAAAGTGGTACAGGTAGATTTTAAGAAAGCCTTAGGCAGATATTCCTAGATTTCCATTAAAATAATTTCAGCCCTAGATAAAAAACCTTATTCAGTATTCCTTAAAAGCTAAGCATTCGTCATTTTGTCGAGCATATACATTTTTTTGTTTGTTTTAAATGTGGGTTGACATTTGTGTATATATTTTATGGAAAATAAAAGGAACTTTTTAAAAGTATTCAGATCAGCTTACATCTATTCTACAAACTAAACTTTTTTATTCTAACGAGTATTTTTGAAATTTCTTTATATTTAGATTTAGTTACTCGCATAAGCAGTGAAAATAAAACTGAAAGAAACTTTTAACGTATCCAAAGCAAATTGAAACAAAAACATAACCCAAAAGCTAACCATTCGTCAAAATGATGAACAAGTAGCCTAAGCATCGAATTCTCTGATTGTGCACTACCACAACGAGCAAGGTTTTGGCGACAATGGAGTTGATGTAAGAATACATGTACATATATAGTATATGTATGAAGTGAATATTCAACTGATGTTCGCAAAAATGACGAAGGTTACCTATTTTGGGTTAAATTGCAAAAATATTTCAGTTCAATGAATTAAAAACATTAAAAACTAATTTTCAATTTTTGTTACATAAATGCCCACCCTAATGAAAATTTATGCACACACGAACAATTTCGCAGATATGTATATGCTGCACAGAGCATCAAATTTACATAGTATCAATGCGCCAAAAAATATGCAACACTTTTATTTGGTGCCCAATTTTTTTTTTGTCTTTTCTTGTTTTCGCTTGAGTGTTTGCTTTCCCTTTGAAATGTAAATATTTAATAAATTAGCGTATAAATAAATACAAGGAAATGAAGAAATGAAGAAAAGAAAAATAAAAATAAAACGAGAAAAAGTAAAACAAAAAAAAATTTAAGTGAGGGAAGGATGCGTAATATCAACGATGACGACAACATCGGTTGAATTAAAAATTCTGCGAAAGAACAATGAAACACATACACACATACGCATATGTATTCGTACTGGTTGTCTGTCGTCATTGTACAGGATGTTTGGCATAAATAAAATATGATAACATGAGAGTACCAACAACAATGACAATCATACAACACCATACTGATGATAAAAATAATAATAAAGAACATGGCAATTTTTACTTCTGTAATTGTTGCTCCTGTTGCTTCCACTTTCCTTAATTTACATTTTTTGCATTAATTTTTCGTTCAATCGTTTTTTATTTTTTAAATTTCATTTATTTTTGCAGATTACAAGCATAATTTACTGTATTTTTAAATTTACGTTTTTTCTTTTGTTTGTTTTCATTTTGGTGTTAAGGACAAGTTCACGTGTTAGTTTTGTTTCTTAAGCTGACATAATGATGTCACTACATGTACGTTGACAAAATGTCGCAACACAATTTTCTTTTATACTTCAAGGCACTTGTTATATAATTTTTAATGACTTAAATTGCTGTATCCTGCTGTGCTATACGAAATAACATAACTTTCAGCATTGCATGCTTTATGCAACATTATTGTAGCGCTTATTTAAGTACCTTAGCAAAAAACAAAAAAAAAAACAAAAACAAAATTAAAATGCCAGCACTACAAGAAACACGTGTGAAAAATTACATTTAAATTTTAAACTTAATTAAAAATTAATTTGAAATTAATTGCATGTGGCTAAAGTGCAAATGTTAACAGAAACACAAGCTTGACGATGCATATGCATATGTAGTAGTAGGTATTATTGCATGTATTTTGGACTGGGATTAAAAATTACTAGTGCACATTTCTGCCAACTTAATGAATATATAAAAATTTAATTTCAAATTTAATGCGTTAAGGGTTTTGTTATTTAGTATAACCTTTTACAATTTTAATTACATTATTTTATTATGAAAATTTATGTGCTCACTATTGTTAAAATTTAAAGATTTCAGGTACAATATTTATTTATTTGAAAAAAAAAAATATGTATAAGAAAATGTTTTTAAGAACTTAACTTAATTGAAAAACTCGAATTTACTGTTGTCAGTCATAATTGCTTAACATTGTCACTCAACATTATTGCTAAACATTTCTGCTCAATATTGTTGCCAAACGATGGCATTTTTATTGCTAAACATTATTATGTGCTGTTGCAGATTATTGTTGCATACAATAAAAATTTTTTGGAATTTTTAAAAAATATTGATACGACAAGCTTTTTATAAACAATGCTGACAAAATTGTTGCCAAACTTTTTTGCTAAGCATTATTGCAATAAATTTATTCAACTTTTGCTGAAGCATTATTGTTCGACTTGATATCAAAAACATTAACCATATATTTAAGTTATTGGTATGTATTAATATATTGTATGTTGTAGAGCAAAATTATTTCGTATTCGAAAAAAAAAAAAAATATTCATTAGATTTTTTCTTTATTTTATTTATTTATATACATATATTTATAATCGCTAAAGAAATAATAAGAGAAAAAAAATTTATAGAGTGTCATTAAGAAAAATATGATTCAATCTGTTTCATGAGGCACGATCGTTCCAAGCGATGTCTTTTGGGCTGACTTGTCGACTTGGCACTGTCTTTATAGTTGGCCAAAGCAGAATGAAACTTCCACGCGAACATGTGCTGAAATTGATAACAAAATGAGCCCTTTATATTGAAAATGTTACAAATTCCTCTTCCTTGAGAAGAAAAAATCAAAATAAATTTCATAGTTATATAATTTCCTCTTCTCAACGAATAATGACTTGCACCACTTTTAAAATAAAGGGCTCAAATGTGAGAGCCCATTGCAGCACCGCTTCGGCTTCGACAACTTCTTAACATACCATTTGTTAATGTGCCGTCTGTCTGCATCGGGCCAGCGGCACTATCCGAGAAAATTGAACGAAGAAAACGCCTCTCACTGACTCTCGATCGACGTGTCCAAAAGAACGTGCTACATTGGATTACGCGTTCGATTAAACTCAAAGTATACATAGAATACTAGATTAACAATGCTGTAGTCACTGTTGCGTCCAACGTTGACTTACATTTGCTTGGAATAATCATTCCTCATTGGCCAAATTGAAGACGCTGCCAAGTCGATATGTCAGCCCAAAAAGACATCGCTTCGAACGATCGTGCCCGATGAACCAGACCACCTATCGAGTCCAAACCTGAGTAAAAAAAAAAAAAAAACGGCGGGTTGCACTCCGGGAGTGCCGACAGAAGTGAAAAGAAATCGTTTAATGGCAAGTTAGTTGGTATGTGTGCGTTTTCTTTTTATATGGCAATGCAATGGAAGACAAAAATGGAATATGTATTCAAATTTTACTCTCGCTCTCATTCTCAATTTGTCAACGCAACAACGCGGAATTTGAAAGAAACAAACATATAAGCATAACAATCGTTGAATGAGAATGGAATGTGTCAGTTAGTGTGTCTCATTTCCTTTTTGTCTTCCACTTGTAATATTTATTTAAAAGAAACAATAGAACATTCAAATTTTACTATCGCTCTCATTCATGACGGGGAATCCCGATGGCGGTCGGTGTCGCGAGATTATACTTTTTTCCTCAGCCGCACAACGTGCCATAAGAAGTTTTCACTTCAAAAAATTTAAAATCAGAGCTCAGACCTACGATCCAAATGTAGCCTCTGGTTGAAATTTCATCAATTTTGGTCCAGTAGTTTAGGCTTGGGATGTAATGGGTTAAAATGGATCGTTGTGTTCTTTCATTATTAAAACTTATTTTAAATATTGTGAAAATTATTCGGAAGATAGAAGCAAATTTCGTTCAAAATATGGTAAAAATGCTGCGGCAAATGGTGCTATTTTAACTTTTCATTGATAAATTTGAAGAGACTGGTTCAGTTAAAGATCAAAGAAGCAGAATTTATTCTCGTAGCCTTCATTCAAGTGACATATTGCAGCTGTTAGCACAAGTATTGTTGAATAGCCAAGGATATCAATTCATCGTCGTTCACAGTAATTAAACCTACAACTTTGTTGGAGTGAATTGTAAGATATTGATGTGCCTTGCAACATGCCAGACAGTTACGGAATCAATCGATCTTTTGAAAGGGAAGTTTAATAATCGAATATTTTCTCGAAGAACAAACGCCAATTGGCCACCAAGATCATGCTATTTAACACCATTGAATTTTTTTTATAGCGTTTCTTGAAGAGCAAACCTTATGCAGATAATCCTCAAACTAATCAGCACCTCAAGGAAAACATATAACCATCATTGTGCGAAAAAAATATTCAAAATTTTGTTAAAAGCTTGACAGCCTGCTGAGCTAGTAGAGGAGATCACTTGAACGACATTCTTTTTCATTATTATCCGGATTCAATGTACTTTAATTTCAAAAACAAAATATATATACCGGTTTTTAAAATATAAAAATGTGCCTCAAATAGGGAACTTATTTAAAAATATTTTTCTGCACACCCTTTTTAAATATCTTGAAGTCGTCAAAAAACTTAAGTAATATTTATCTCGTATAAAATGTTTTTCTGAGTACTCCAACAATTACTCAAAACCCAAAGAACACGTACTGAATAATCGTATTGTTTTTACTCAAACCTGTTCGGAATTGCCGTAAAATATTTTCGAAAAATAGTACGAAAAATACAATTTCGCTTAAAAATTTTTGAAAAAAAATCGCTATTTAAATTATTATATAATACGTCCTAAGCCCCTCCCCATTTCACCCTACTCGTTGGCTTTATCAATATATCTTTTGTTTTGCAATGCACTAAAAAAGGTGGACTCATTAAGAAAAGTAAATTGCTCTCATTAGCGTCGAAAGGAATAGATTTCTGAATGAATACAAATAGGAGGTATAGAAACCAGTTGACAATTGTCGTCTTTTTTTTTTTAACAAATGAAACTATTATCTTGTTTTAATTGCTAAAAACTGCAATTCTGTAAAAAGAGATAATATATTCAAATTTCTCATTCAGTTATTGAATGAATGCAGTATTTATTTGAGCCGATAATCTGTTTTGCATGTTTGAGTCAGTTATATACTTAAGCTTAAGAAAAAGATAATCGAGAATATGTATAATTATTTTTGTATTTACCACGCCTTCGCTCTGCCATTTGTAACTCGTATGAACAAGGTTTTTTAGCAAATATTTTTATAATTTTTTGTTACTGAAAAATCTTGAAGCCAAAAAAAAACATTACTTTGAAAAATCAGTGCAACTGAAAATATTAAACGACACTGATTTTGCAACAAAAAAATCCCAATTAACTAAAATTGATCAAAGTGCCATAAAAACTCCATAAAAGCACGTGACATAAAAAATCACTTAAATTTTTTCCTGTGTATAAATAATGACAAAAGTTTTTAGCTCTAAAAAAATTGATATCAATTTCATACAAAAAATTAAATTAAAATGTAGGTAGCCATGGTACATTGCAAAGTGGCGCCAAATTGATCGAAATTAATTGAATAGTTGCAACTTTTTCAAATTGTTAGCAATAAAGCTGAAAGCATTTGAAGTGTTATATAAAATGTAAATATTTCAATGATATTCAATGATTCAATTAAATTAAAATAATTTTTTTAAAAATCCAATTTACTTATGCAAAGTGTAGTAGTTTTTTATTTTTAGCATAAGAAAGAAAAAGAAAATATATTTAAGTTGATATGACGTTTGAAAAAAAAATTAACTCAACTTCAAAAATACGTAGTCAATTCATAATGTTGTAAAAATATAACCCCAATCTGTATACATTTTTGACAGCTTTCAATCAAAATATTCAATTAAGTTATCAAGCGCATGCACTCCAATTTTCTTAATCCCTATAATAATTTTCCACTTCTTACTCATAAATGCATATATATATATTATTATACAAATTAAAAACAAAATCGATTTAAGTGGTTTTTGCAGTTAAATTTATATATACTTATTTAGCACAATATAAAAAAAAAAACTAAAAATCACTTAAAACAATTAAAATTTCAACATTTTTTGTGCCCTCAAGTATCAAATATGATTAAAAAAAAAAACTCCGAGTGAAGCGAAATACAAAAATCTCAACGATATAACTCGCACATTTTCAATTATAAGTTACCCAACAACAACACTAACAAATAGTCCAGCATTACAACAAACAATTATTTTTACAACAACAACGCCGAGAAAATAATAATAATAATAAAAAAACGCGCTTCAGTACAATTTGTTATATTTCATATTTTAATACCATTTCAGTAAGAACGTATGATCCCACAACCCTTAGTATAAAAGGCTGGTCCATTTGAATGTGTCTGTCGGTCCTTTTCGCTTATCTGTTTCACATCAAAGGGTTGCTTCATTATGTGCTCCTGCTGTTTCTGCTCCTGCTGCTGTTATTGTATTGTATAACATTTTTAAGCCGCACATTTTCCACCAATTTTACGCCAATTATTAAGTGGAGATTTGTTTTTCCACTTTGTTTGCCAGTTAAATCGAAAAGCGATTTAGTTTCTTTTTTTTTTTGCCCTGGCGATGAAGTTGAGCAAAAGCCATTGAATTTAGTATGGCTGGATTATGTGGATTGCAGAATAATTTTTGGATTGATGTATAACTTACTTACATAAGTAAGGTATTTTTAACTAAGTATTTAGGATAGCACCATAAACTGTTGAATCCTCTTAATTCTTTTCATTAGATGAGAGAATAGTAACACTTTGTTAATTATATACTTTCGACATTCTTTTCAAATTAAAAAGAAATATCTGAAAACATTTTAATTTAAAATACATCTTTTTTTGAATTCAAGTCAAAGGGCTCGAAACCCACTACCCCCCCCCCCCCAAAAAAAAAAAAATTGTGAACATAGCTTAAAATAAATCAAGAAATTTTCTATGTGAACATAAAGCCACATGTTCTGAATAATCCAGAGAATCCCATGTATATGAGTCCAAATACAGTATATGACCCTGTGTACAAGTATAAAAGACTCATGCGTCTATATAAAACAAGTTTCATTGAATAAGATGACAGCATTCTATCCATTTTCGAACTCTTTAAGATCATCTATGCACATGGGATTGGAAGAAATTTCTTGAAAATCTTGAATCGATCTTGTCTGTTTACTTTACAGATAAGTGAGACCATCGTCAGCCTTTTTATCAGTATTACTTCCTTTGTCGACTTCAAGAAAAATAACGTGAATTGACATCAGCAATAAAGCATGTTCTCGAATTTGTAAATACGTTTCAAAATGAACGAAAAAGTTCAGTTCATTTGGGGACATTTTTAAAAGCTGCAAAAAACCTTGTGAAAGTCGCATTTGATATGGAAGACAAAGCTACGAGACTCACCTTAAAGCAAACAGTTCATTCAAATTACACTGCACAACAGCATTTCTGATGGTTATGTTACATGATATTAGTCCAATTTTTAATGACAATTTTAAATCTGTAACTGAAATTTCTGTATCAGCTCTAGTTAAAAAAATATGACATTTGATCTTTTTTTAATAAAACACTATATTTTCAAAGACAATCCTATTTTATATGGTTCTTAAGTTGAAAAAATCTTTCTTTTATTTGAAGCAGAGAGCTGTTCTGAATGCTCCAACAATAGTCAGCCATCATGTGTACGTTCCAGTAGCCTTGATAGCGTTCCTCCATCCTACGAAGATCCTGGTGGAATCGCTCGCCCTGTTCTTCACTTAGATCTCCGAGATTGGGGATAAATAGTTCAGGCGGTTGTGAGGAAAGTGTAACTTGATGCTCATGCTACATCCAACCCTTTGAAAGTGATTCATTAGTTGTTCGACGTGTTGAGAATAGTCAGAACTTTTCTTATTTCCCACAAAATATGAACTAGCCAAACAAACTCATTCCAGGGATACTTTATGTAATCTCCTTGTTGACCCTAAAGAAAGTTTACCATTTTTAAATGAACACATATGAGCCAGTTGTGTTCCACATATTAAATTTTGTCTAAGATCAGAGCAATAGTTGTATATTCTTCTTTTACTTTTGTAGAATGTGCAATAGGTAACGACCGTAATCTATTCCCATTGTGCAAGAGAGCAAAATTTGGAATTTGATTAGCTTATGAATTAGCTCCACTCACTAGAAACGTAATTTTGTAATCACATTGCCGCCATTAAACCAGGTACATCTTTACAAAATACGAAATCCTCTTCAGCAAAATATTTGAGAAGATTTTTTTCTCTTGTTCGGTAATAAGAAATTTTGTTTTCTTTTGTTACGAAGTCTCTGTCTTGTAGCCTGGACATCAAAATTTCTAAAGCAGATTTTGACAGTCCCAGATTTCTGATAAGGTCATTTAAATCATCTTGGTTGAATGGTTTTGGCGTTTTCAGGTCACATTTAAAGTCACTATCACTACTGTCAGTTTTCGTCTCAAAATTCATAGGTTAATTCTGTGAAGCATCAGCTTGAGATTCAGGTGATTTGTAAGGGCAGAAAACACGTCTTTACGCCAACCGTATGCAAGGATATTCCCATTTGGCTCTATTTTTTCGATTAATGCCATTAATGTTTATCAAACAAAAATAACAGTCGTGGTGGTTCACGAGTTCCTTCCAGATGATAGCAGTTTCAAACCAAAATCTTTTCATTTTCTTATTTGTCCACAAGCGTAGAAACTCAACGTACGTTTTGCATACCTTTTGCAGAATCCAAAGCTTATCCTTCATTTCCAGATGGTGACCACAGCTATTCTTGTAAGCCTCTTTTACGAACGCTGTCATATTCAAACGGTTTCCTATAATCATATACTCTCCGCAAATGAAACAAAAATTAATTGGATCATTCACACAAACTTGTCCTGACGATTCCGCATCAAATTACACTGCACAACTGAATATTTTTTTAATTATCGGCAAATTAACACGATAACACAGCGTATTTTTAGTGAAAGCTATAACTCGTAAACTAGAGCTGTTACGAAAAAAAGGAGGGTATATTCAGAATCAGCGACGTCAAATTAGTAAACATCATGTGATAAAAGTCATTCATCAGACAAAAGTTGCAAATTTGTTCTGCAGTGTTATCTAACGGATTCCTCTCTGGCTTTGCTGCAACTGAAAAAGTAAATAAGTTACTTAGATCATCTTGCTTCATACTTCAATGATCGAGTCTCCTAGTCCTCTGTAAGAGCTGAGTATAAATTTTAGTGCGACAAATTTTCAGGACTCAAGAAAGACTCCGATGTTCTTGAAGATTTGTATTTTTGTAACTCGAACAGAAATCCGACGATCAAACTGTCAATCCTTTAACACTCCGATAAACATCACTTGATTAATATATGTGTATGTATATGTATAACCTTTTCAATAGTGTTATAAATCGAAATTTAGTAAGCTCACATTTTTTAATACCCTTTCACGTTACATTAACTTTTACTATTTACTGCCATTTGACAGTCGTGGTTCATCAATCTATGCAGGTTCATCACTGCTTTCAGCTGCGATAAAAAGTAGTAAATTCCATAAAAAGCATTTCCACAATAATTTTTTGCTATTAACTAAAAAATTGCGTATAAAAAGTTGAGTGGGTTCTCTAAAAAAAAAAAAGAATTGCAATTTTTATTTCATTGAAAAAGGTGTTAAATTTCGTTGGCTTTATTGAAAATTTGGCGCCAAATAAAAAATGCGCTTAACTTAATCCCTTTTTGTTGTTGTATTATACAACAATGGCAATACGCCAGCGTATACTTTAACTAATAAAGTTAACATGTTTTTGTGCTATAACAAATCGGTATGGCATTTTTTTCAAATATTGCATACTTTTTGGCGCCAGAAATAAAGTGTGAACTTTTTTATTTAGTATATGTAAATTTTTGTTAGTTTTTTATATTCAGCTGCAACAATATATTTATTTGACATCAATTTTAGCTTTTACGCCCACAAGCAGCTAACACGCCCAAGCAGTGTTGTGCTGCCAATCTGTTTTTAATGTTTTGGATTTTTTTTTTATTTTTTCAATCCGTTTTAGTTTTGCCGTTTGTTACATTTTCTATGTCAAAGAAAATTTATTGCTAATTTATAAATGCCACAAACACAAACTAACAAATATGTCAAATACATAATAATTGTATATGTGTGTGTGTGTCGAGACTTCTGTTATATTTAACGCTGTATTCAATTTCCGCCTTTATTTATGCAAGTAATTTTACTTTTCTTATGATTTTACAAGAGAGTTACTGTCGTTGTTTTTGGTTCCTGTTGTGACAGAGTTTGTTTTTGGAAATTAATTTTGTCATATTCACATATCGGCTGCAGTAATTGCAATATATTATGTACGTAAACATAATATCAGTTTCTTAGCTCCAAGTAAGAAACTAAGCGGGTGGAAAATATAATACGTTAATTTTTTGGAAAATGTATGACTTTTACAAAAAATTGTCAATTGTGAAATTTTTAAATCTCATATCTTTTATATACTTCGTGATTTTGATATTTTTGTGTAACTTTCTGAAGTTGCAGAACAGTTATGCAATTCATAATCTCATTTTTTTCAGAAATTTTTTATCTCGAAATAAAAAAAAATTTTGAATGTGGAAAATATGCGGAAAATATTGAATTTAAATAAGTTTTTCTTAAAATATATAAATTAACTGCATACGTAAACCACTTATTCTTTTAAAGCAAGACTTTTGTTGTTGTTTTTCCATTCGATGTACAAAACATTTTTATATCAAAAATACATTGAATAAAGCTGCAATTTCAAAAGAGTTGATTTTTTTTTTAGTATTTGACAGAATCACCTGATTTTTTTTGCTAAACAACATCGGAATTGTTACCAATTAGTTTTTCTTATATATGTATATATTTTTAAATATATAGTAATATATATATATCCCTTACAATTAATTTTTAATGTTTACATTGAAATTAATTTAATTTTCTCATTAATGAAATTAACAAAAAAAACATTTTATATGTTATAAAAACTTTTAAAATTTCAAACGGTTTAATGTTTTTACCTCCACACTTCAATGTTAAGCTGTCAATAATATGCTTATATTTTTTTTAATTATTTTAACATAAATTGAGTTAATCAATCATGATGTTAATTACTTAATGTTTATCCGACACCTTTAATATATTAAAAATGTAAGCTCAAATTATGTTTGATTAATTAAATTAGTACCTTGAGATATTGACATGTTCTTGTGGAGTTTTTTCTGACTATATTTGATTGATTAAAATATAATTTATGGGTACCTGCATAAAGATCAAGTCAATTTGCAGCTGAATTTAAATTACATATTTTATATTTCATAACAAAAAAGCAAAACAACAATCTGGTTATATTTTTCATGCAAGGAAACGTCACTTTATAAAGTCTTTTTTTTTTCAGAAAAATTAATAAGAGCCTGCAGCGCCCCCTTTGAAAAGATTTTGAAGACATCAATATATTTGCATAAGTTTTTTTTTAACCTATGAAAATTATTTTGCTTGACCTATCAATTTTGATTTATTGGCTTAGAAGCAAGTCAAAAATAGCTATGTTTCCTTTAACGCCCCCTTTAGAAAGGTTTTGAAGTCTTAGTATCGCTGAAATAATATTCCAAGTGAAACAACAAAAATAACAAATCATTTGTTAAAACCGATACAGTAATTTCAAAGTAAACACTCTAATGATTATCATCTAGAGATTATCATAAAGGAACTAAATATTTTGTATAAAACAATGAAAATGAATATAAAAACTAAAACTGTATTTTTAAAGTTTTTTCGAAATTATTTCCTACATAGCTTATGCTGTTATCACCGATTCAAAATGCCTTACCCACTGAAAACTGTTTTTGACGCTAAATAGTAGGATTAGTACATACCAATTATCTGTTTCTTTTTAATGTTTCTCCTGAATATTTCTTACAAAATTTTATAAAAATTTCAAATTTTTTCTAAGGCCCCTTATTAAATTTTGTTCATTTGTTTCATCGACAGTACGGAACGATCTTTTCCACTGAAGTCTGAAGTTGTAAGTTTTTTGAAGTCTTACCAATCTTTCGAAGATCTCTTTTCATTAGAGCCCAATATCTCTCAATTGGGCGAAGCTCTGGGCAGTTGGGCGGATTTGCTATTTTTGGTACAAAATTGATATTTTTACTTTTACACCATTCCATCGTAGCTTTAGAGCAGCGGTGGGCATAAAAATCTGACAAAAGAGCAAAACAACAACCTCAAGCAACAGCAAACGAAATTTTAAAGTTTTTTTTACTTTCATTTCCAAAATTGCCATTAGCACAATAAAAACCAAATTACACTAAAAACAAAAACAATTGCTACATTCGTCAAGACACAATGCGGCGCCGTCGTTTATGCCTTTGTGTTTTGTTTTTGTTTTCATTTGAATTCAAGTCAACGCTGTTCCTCGATAGCGTTGAATTCTGCTAATTTTTTTTTTTTTGCTGCTTGTGCGTCGAATAACGGTTAGAGCAATGTGAGCAAATAGAGCCACTAAGTGCCCTTCACTGCTTTAGAGTAATTATGTTCCTTAATAAGGCCAATCAGACCAGAATATCACCATACCATCATGTGCACAAATAAATGGTAGAAAACTTTTTTCTATGCACTTTGTGATATTTAAGTCCATAAATGGTACATAACAATGGCAAACAATGTTAATACAAAATTTCATCACATATATTTGGGATATCAAATTGGCGGACTTTATGGAAGGCAAGGCATTGTTAATTGGATAAAAAATAATATTTGTTAGAGAAAATGTAGAAAGTTCGTTAGCTCGAATAAATATTAATTGGAATGAACATAAAATGACAATCCTAATTTTATTCGATTTTAATTGACATTATTATGAATACTATAATATTCTGAACGTATTAAGTAAAACACTATTTAATTACCTTCGGCTTGGTACACATCGGAGGTATTTATGATTGTGAAAAAAACAACAAATAAAAGGATGTGAAGACATGGGAAGTATCGATTTATATATGAATTGATATTTTAAAATATCGGTGTTTTGCTGATCGGTTTTTACCTAAATAAGCGACAAAAACGATTTTTTTCCGATAAATACCAGAGCTGTAAATGAATGCATTCATTTTAAATTTTAACTCATGAGAAATTCTGCATTCAGAGTGCAGCTATTTAAAAATGAAGTCATCTGTAGACTTTAATGCCTTTTCTATCACAAAAGAATGCAATTATTTTGGTGACGTCAAGTTTTTGATTGGAATCATGATTGGAAGAATTTTGATTGCATTGTAGTCACCTTAAATCATTTTTAATTCTTTGCAATCACTTGAAGTTGCTGCAATCACTTGAAGTCGCTGCAATCACTTGAAGTCGCTGCAATCATTTGAAGTCGCTGAAGACATCTGCTCTGAATTAATAGAGAAACGGCTGCAAGATTATGACATTGAAGTCTACAGGTGACTTCATTTTTAAATAGCTGCACTCTGAATGCTGTGTTTTGGCGGTGACTTCAATGGATTTCAATTGCAAATGAATGCACTCTTTCACAGCTCTGATGAATACATGATTTGGTGATTATTGACATGTGAATGTTTGCAACACAGAATTATTTGTTTCAACCAAGATATAATTGGTAATTTTACAAAACATTGGAATAATTTGGTACAATTAACCAAACATAATTTGATACTTATTACCAAATATATGATTAATCCAATCATATTCGCTGCAGTGGCATGTTAACTTATACCAAATATTATATCGCCTATATAAAAAATATAATTTACTCATGATAACCAAATCTCAATTTACTATATACAGATAAATAGTTTTCTCTGTGTATGTTAAGATCAAAGATATATCTCTTCCGCCCAATATATGATGTAATTATTATAGACTAGTGAATGTATGATAAAAAAAAACCTAGTCGATTGTCTCATATGTAAATGCATTCAGAAAATTTGCCTCATGTGTTCCACATAGTGAGATCAAAAAGTGATGCTAGAGGAGTAGTACAAATCGTAAATTTTTCGTCTTGTTATGAGGAACAACTTTGCCACATATCAAACCCATACCCCTCAGATTTGAAATAAAAAAGTCGTAGAAGAGCGTTTGTAACCGTGCCAATTTCCGGTTAATTTATCGTTGTCTCGAAACACAGACGTGTAGTCAAAAATCCAATGGCTTATTCGAGCTCAGTGATTCCGAGTTACTCTAAGTTGATATCAGTTGATGTTCGTTCAGCATTTAGGTCTCACTTTTATGAGTGTTCAAAGTTTCGATATCTAAGATAACATCAAATATTAATTTCACCCATATCAAACACACAATTTTTTAACTATTACAAAATTTTAAAAAACTCAATTTAATATTTGTAACTTTGTTCCCACATACAAATCACATTAAAAAAAAAAAAATTAAATTTTCTATTTTTTTTTTCTCTTTGCAGGTATGTTAAAAAACCCAACTACATATATGTATGTACTTATGCTGTCTTAATAAATAAATTTTAAAGAAAATGAAAACATAACAAAATCACTACGTAGATACATAATTTAGGCCTAAGAAACAAAAATAACTAGATTGACGTCTTAAAATTTATGCTTCAGTAAACAAGTGAAAAGTGCCGCCGGTGTCGTTCGTAGTGTGAAGTAACATAAAACTTTAAGTTGCCGTCAAAAAAAAAAAAAAAAATGCCGATTTAAAATCAATACAAGTACAATTTATATGCAATTGATACATGTTTTTTTTTTAATTATTAATTTCTATAGGGTAAATTCGCGCTAAATATTTTGAGTGCAAAAAAATTAAATATCGTTCAGATGAATTTTGCACAAATTTGCGCAAATATGATTCAAAAAGATTGTTTCAAAATTTTTCTCAAAAGATATTTTCTGAGAAAAATTTGATCTATATACACAGAATAGTTGATGTACACAGCAAGTTTTTTCAATTTTCATATACAGGCAAATTGACCTTAGTAAAAAAGGCCCCAAACTTTAAAAGTATATACTAATGCCCATTTTCATGCATTTTGCGCTTGTAATTTTTTTAGTTTTTTTTGCACTAAAAGTACTGAACAAGAAGCTCTGTACAAAAATATTACTATCTATCACCCAAAATATTTTGTAAGATTTTTCCTAAGATTACAATGTAAATAATTTTTATCGCTTGGGCAAATGTACAAAAATTACCAGAAACGAAGCTTAGATTTAACCCAATATTTTTGGTATTATTTTAATTATTTTGAAGAACTTTTATTTGGTAATATGAGTTAATTGTTTTTTGTTGATTTTCATTAATTTCAATTTATTTCAAAATTTTCATATGCATATATCATTTTCGAAACAGTTTAAACTTTTTAGAAATCGGAGTGAATATTTCCACAATCCAAAAGTTAGAAACGTACATTTCGTTTTTTTGCAAATCAGTCCCTTTTCATAGTTATCTCATTTTTTGTTATATGAAATTTCATTTAATTTATGCCTTCACTTACATACATGCATACTTCATTATACCTTCATCAAGTCAACATTTATTTTATTAAAAAGTTATTGCAAATTTGACACTTATAATTGCAATAAAAAAAAAGTATTAAAACCACAGACGCCAACAACGTCGCCGGCAATACTAGTCGACAAAAAGCAGTTATTTTAAACAAATGCATTTTAAAAAAGGTATTAAATTTCTTGCAGCAACACTATGCAATTGGAGTAGAAAATAAAGTTGGATCATTACAAAACCACTGCAATAGCAAAGACATACATACAGCTATGCTGTTGATATAATTTTGTAATTTAAATTTTACTGTGATTTTCTCGTATTTTATATTATCAAATTGCTATATAAACAAACAACATATAACTATGGCGAGCACGAGTAGGTATAACAAATTTATCGCTGACCCATTAATTGAAAAAAAATAAAATAAAATAAACAAACAAACTGCTTTGTAGCCATGTCGGCAAAATATACTACCTACCTTTATAACTTTTACTACATATGCAATACAGCCAGAAAATAAGGCGTTTAGGTACAGTGGCGAGTAATTTGTACGTATGTACTTCAAATGATAAGAGTGCACGTTTTTATGTCATGTTATCAAATAGTGTTGAGATTATGAACCATGAACCGAATCGTTTCACACTTTAGTGTTCGTTCGCTTATCATGAAGTGCGTTGGGGCTTAATTAATTTGTTGTTAACCGTTTACAAATTATTATTTTTTCAAGTGTTTAATAGCAGCGTCTTAATTTTATAACATAGCTTGTTTTTTTTTTTTCAATAATATACGTAGATGCTAATCATTTATGAGGTTAATATCAATACTTGTTGGGCAATCTCTTTTAATCAACCAATTGTTGGTCTCTGATTAAAAGCGTTCAGCAGTCATTTGAGCCATGTCATATTTCACGCTAAATACCATTAATAGGTCTTTCAAATGAAATAAAATATTCAATGAAGTCTCACACACAACTTGTTTTATTCAATTTTAAATTTTCATTCGTCCCTATTGACTTTTTCATAGCTTTCAGCTTAAAAGTCATTGTACTGAGACCCAAAAAAGTGAGCAGAAATGAACAGAAATAGAAAAGTAGGTAAAAAGGAAACTTCAAGAGCGTCAAGCGTCGAGTCTACTCTTCCTAGACATCGACATCGTTCCAAGTTTCCGTAAAGCTGATACCGATAAATGGCTCCAAACCCATTGGCCGCTGAACCCTGTTTAGGCAATTTAGCTGCTAGTTGTCCTATTTTACGAAGTCTAGTCCTTATAATAGACCAAAGGCTTTTATATCGGATTAAGATCGGGTGAGTTTCCTAGCCATTCAAGGCATAATATCTTCTTGTTCTTTAAATATTTCATCAGAACCTTCGACCGTGACATGAAGTCGAATCTTGTTAAAAACTGCTTGACCGATCTTTGTTCTAGCAAGTCTTCATATTTTTGTAAGTTCATCATGCTTTCGATCGGTACAAGGAATCTGGTATTATTATAAGAAAAGCAGCCCCAAAACATCTTCTTTAAGGGATTTGGTCAATATGAGTTGGCGTAAGTTTTTCGTTGTCTCTTTTTTAACGAACGAACAGCGAGTCCTTGTACCAAAAAATGTCTCTCAAGAAGATATCATGCCTAGAATGGCCAGGCAACTGACCGGATTGAAAATCTTTTGGTTATTGTAAAGGCTAGATTTCGTAAAATAGACTGCACAACAAAAATGATTGAGGCTGTAATCCAGATATGGTTTCGAGACCAGCAAGTTTTAGAAATGTGTACAAAACTTGTGGATTCTATGCCAAAACGTGTCAAGGAAGGTAGAAAAGCCAAGGAGGGACATTGTTCATATTAACCCTTTCTTATCAACTTTCTCATATCGGGCCAGAAAATTTTTTTTTTATCTTATTATCACAGATATAAGTTTTATTAATAATAAAACACAAAAAAATATAGCAAAAAGTTTTTGGGAAAGGCTATAGACCTTAGGAAAACTTGTACAATATATTGACCAAAGTGCATCAATGGAGTAAAATTTCAGAAAATCTTTTTTTATTTATAATACTTTTTTTTTATTGAAAAACGAAAATATAAATATTACAATTCTTTAAAAGTCTAGTAGCGTAGCCTGAAAAGCATAAAAACTCAAATTTTAGATTCAGAAAATTTATGGAAGGTTTAAAAGCAAGTTGTTAGAGTCAAAAAAGTTGTCGAAGTACAGAATATGACCAAAATTTGTCAATTTTTTACTCAACTGCAAAGCTATTGCTGTTGAGAACCCGTTCTTTACCAAGTTTTCTGAGTTAATCGGAGTTTTCTTTCCTTGATTTAATCCCACGGCAATCCTGTCCAAGATGTCATTAATTTCGTATGCTTATTTGAAAAAAATAACAACCTTTCTTGTATTTTGTAAAATATAATGACCAAATTATTTATGTTGTACATTACCGTTGTTGGAATTTGTACAATATATTGTACACTTTTTTTAAGCTATTAAAACATTTTTTTTTTCACATCTTTTTTAAAAAATATTGATGTTCTTCTAAAAATTGGTTCTCTAACTTTGATTTAAGCTCGTATAATTAAAATAAAAATGTTCACTACCTTCTCAAAAACCCAAAATTTGTGTGCGCATTGCCTTATAACACACAGTTGCAACATAGACTGTTTTTCAAATTCAAATAAAAAACTAACTATGCTACCTCTGTTACTCAAATTTGAATTTTGAAAAGAAAAAACATGCTTAATTCAAAAATTAAATGTCTTTTTTCAAAATTTGCGAAAGTTTTAAAAAGAGAAGAATAGAAATGTGATAATTTTTTTTGTACAATATATTGTACAAAAACAACGAAAGGGTTAAAACAATTTAAATTGTAATCTTTTCTCTTTTTTCTTCGTCTATAACTAATAAATGTTGTTTTTTGCAAATTATCACTTGTGTTCACATTAATTTCAATAATACTGTACGAATGTTCATAGGGAGCTAAAACAGTGGACATTGCTTTGATAACTGATGGTATTCTGCATAAATAGTCCGAAAACTATATTAAAAATATATTTCAAAAAACTTTTGACAATTTTTCTCATGGAATTCGTGTTAAATTAATATGCTTATGAAGTACACTGGCAAAAAAATTATATTATAATTATTGCCTTATTTTGCAGCTTGAAAGCTATTTCAAATTTTTTAAGCTACGTTTTCATTTTGGCTTCCAGGTATAAGTTAAAAATTGTACAGCAAATTTTAATAAGAAAATTTCTTCTAACTTCCCACTACAAAATGAATTTTTTGTACCTTTTTGTTGAATACGTATATATTTGTTTTATAAGCCAAATTCCTTATGCTTATTAAACAATTTTTAAGTTTTTTGGAGGATTTTTTATAGTTCATTTTATTTGGGGCGATTTTATTCACACATTCAGCTGTGTTATTTTGAAATAACTACGATATACTTAAGCATTTTTGTAAAATTGATATTCAACTACTCAAGCATTTAACCTTAGAAAATGCTAATTAACACTAATTGTATGCTATCATTTTTTAATCTATGAACATTGCCTAATCTCATCGTTATTTAACATTTAAAATAACCTTACCTTTACTGGTAATCGTATTTAAATCAAAAGAAAACTCTATCAGCACACATGCAAAACAGTCAATTTTAATTTATCTTAACGATATTACGCTAATTACACAACGAACGACATATCGGAAATGGAAACGCATGAGCGCCATATTAAAAAAGACAAACTGGAATCTGATGTACCTAACAGTATAGGATCAGTGGCAAAGGAAGAAGCAGTAGCCGTAGCACGTGAGCAATATAAGATGCTGCAGCATTCCTGTCATGAAGAGTAAAAGTAACTAGAAAACCAACATAATGTAAAGGACTATAGTAAGGACTTCAAAATAAAGGTCACCAAAACCACATCATAGCCCAAAGTTATTAAGTGAGAGAGAGAGAGAGAGTAGGGATAAAATATACGAACAGACCAGTAGCAAGTTGTATCGACATCACCATCAACAACAGCTAACAATGTCAAGACTTTTAAGCCAATAAGATAAAATGGCTATAAGGAAAATCAACTGCAGCAGCATTACAGACAACAGCAACAACTATTGCGACATCCGCAATAAGGGATCAGCAAATTAAGGAGCAAAGAACCCAATGAAGACTTAAGTAAATACCAAACTAAAAAGTCGTCGGTCGGTATTAGTATGTGATGTAGCATACAAAATGACAAAGACAAATGCCAATCGAGAGGTGAAAACACACACGCAAAGAGAGTGAGAGAGGGCATACAGTAGTACGAATCATGCTGTCAGTGGTAATGATGAACAGTGGGTAAAGTAAAACTTAAGAATTGCAAAACTACTACTAAGTACTTAAAATTTAATTAAAATTTTAATAGCTAAATATAAAAACTTAAAATAAAAACAGAAAACTTAAAATTTAAATAAAAAATTGTGAATTAAGATTTAAAAATCAAACGCTATAAATAAAAAACTAAAATATAAATATATAAAATTTGAAATGAAAGATTTAATCTTAAAATCAATAATTTAAAATTAAAAAATTTAAAACTTAAAATTCAATATTTAAATCTTAAAATTAAAAAATAAATATATTTAATTTAAAATTTAAGGCTTAAAATCTTAAAATTTAAGATTCAATGCATTAAATTTAAAATTTAAAACTTAAAACATAAAACTTAAAATATGAAATTTTTTAAATATATTAAATTTTAAAATCAATAATTGAGAATTAAAAAATTAAAACTTAAGATTTAAAAATTATGTAATAAAAATTACTAAATAATAATTGAAAATTTTTAATTAATAGTAAAAAAAAAAAAAAATTAAAAATATCAAATTTGAAATTAAAAATTTAAGGTATAAAATTAAAAATTCAAAAATAAATATTTAAAATTTAAAAACTAAAAAATTTAAAATTTTTAATTAAAACGTTAGAAATCAAAACAAAAACCAAAAATATTAAATTTTAAAAATAATACGATCTAAACTAAAATTAAATGCCAAAAAGAAAAAAAAAAATTAGTAAAAAATTGCGAATTAAAAACTTTAACGTAAAATATTAATATTATTAATTAAGAATTGAAAGTTTTAAAGTACATATTATAGCCTTAAATTAAAAAAAAAAAAATAATTAAAAGTTTAAAATTAAAATTACCCACTAAAAATTAAAACTTAAAACTATCAAATAATAAAAAATTAAAACCTAAAAATTAAAAACCAAAAATTTAAAACCAAAAATTTAAAAATTAAATTTTTAAAACTAAACATTAAAAATAAAATAGAAAAATAAGAACTTAATATTTAACATTAGAAAACAAAAAATCATAAAAAAATTATATATTAAAAATTGAAAATTATAATCTAAAAATTTATAAAAAAAATTTAAAAATAATTTGCAATTACAAGTAAAAAATAATTTATTTAAAACTAAACCTATAAACTTAAAATCATAAGAAACATTATTTACCATTTAAGCATTTGCTCCCACTGTAAGTTGCAGTGTTTTGTATTGAAATCGTAAGCAGGACGCTGAGATGGTGACAAAAACCTGAAAGAAGGTTAAAGCAAAAAACAAAAAATAAATTGCTAAATCGACATGTAAAATCCTTAATGCAAATAACTATGGAAGCTTAGTTTCTACAAAAAAAAAAAAAAAAATAAAAGTAACAGTGACACTGTATGGGCAAGAACATTGAAAGCGGATGCCTAGAAGCAAGGATTGCAGAGCACACGGTAATGATTCGCTGACTGCATGGTTGGTTTTGTTTGATTTGGTTTAGCTAGCGGTATTTGATATTTGCCAAAGTAGTTCTATAAAGTGACAAAAACTATAAGACTGAAAATACTCAACATATAACACCATACGGTGTACGGGGCTGACATGACATTAATGTATGTCGTCGTGCTAATAATGAGAAATTCAAACATAGAATAGCAAAAGTTATACGAAAGTCGATGTCAATGAGAAAGATAGGATTAAAATTACAGCAATATTGAATATAGCGATAGAGAAAAAGAGAGAGAGAAGGAGAGGGAAGAAAGCGTCAGATAAATTTTAAGACAGGTAAGTTAAGTGCGCTTAAAAGATGCATACAAAGTGCTATTGGGTGAAACGAAGGGGAATATTTTCGTAAAAGATGGATAATAAGTATGCCAAGTAGGAATTATACAATTTTTGTTGGAAATATTAATAATTCAAACTATAGCTATGATATGATTAACAAATCTTAAAAAAAGGAAACGGGATAACCAAATTAATGAAACAATTGCTAAGAAATAGCAAAAATATATTAATGAGTGATTTATTTTTATAAAAAAATCATTCAAAATAATAACCGATTTTTCTTAAGATTAATGGTATTTTGGACGCTTTCTTATTTATTTGCTATACAGCTTTGTGGGGCTATTTTTTTATAAAAATCTATGACTTAGTCTTAGTAAATTTTCCTACTGGGTCCTTATCGATAAAGACGTTACGCCAGACTCTTTCGAATTGCTTGAAATATAATATTGCAGCTACTGATGGCTTAAAGCTGGTGGAAAATGATGCTGATAATGCTGATGATGATGTTTGTGTTGGTTGTTTCGCTGCTGAAGAAAAGTGTCATTAGTGATGACAACAAAGTTGACGACATTTTTCGGTGACCCTAAGCTGCAGCAAAAGATGCAGTAATGAATTGTGTGTGTGTGTGCCGACACCAATCAATGTTAGCATTTGATATTCAATGGTGGTGTTGATGATGCTGATGCCAATGTTATGTTGATGTTGTCTATAATAGCATTGTTGATAGCAGCTGATGTTGCTTGCTGCTTATTGCAGCTTATATTTTTAAGCTAATGCAACAAGAACTTATAGCATTTCCCTTAGGGAATGGTATATTTAAGTTACATAGTAGATGTTTTTTCAATTAGCGGAAATGTCAGTCCTTCCTGTCGACACTCAACGCCATTGCATAAGAAGATAAGGGAATGATATTAAATGATACCCTTTGAAAAAAAAGGTTTCCAATAATTGTTGAAAATGTACATAATGTGTATGGCTTAATTTCTTTGTATTTCCAATTTTGAAAAGTCTTAATCGTATCCTATGCAGCTTAAATTCTTGAAATTCTTACAGATTTTGCAAAATGTATAAATAGCAAGGAACTAAAATAAGTTGAATGCTTTAATGCTAAGACAGCTGATAAATGAAAGAGCCGACAAACAGACAGTCAGTGCAATGAACAAATCTCTTACGATATGTGCAATACCGTACAATCATACTCAGTTGTCAATATATTACAATTTAGCATATGAATTGCCTCACTGCATTTACTGTTAAGTAGAATTCAAATAAAAAATAAAAACAAAAAAGGGCGGCATCAAATATTTGATGTGTTTCAGTTCAGCTCTCATTGATTGATCGACATGTTAAAGAATACAGTCGTTGAGCAGCTTCCAAAGTTTCCCAACGATACCATAAAAATAAATGAGTACTTAACTGATTGCACTTACAATGGAAAGGTTTGTGGAGGAACACAGTCAGAACCGACAGACAGTTGGAAAACTGTCAATCAAAAATAAAAAAAATAAATTAATAAAATTAATGCACACTTGAAACAAAAACAACGAACAACAATAAAAGTAATCCCCAATAAAAGGCATAAAGATGTGTGCAACAATTCTACCCTGGATAAGCCAGCCATATTAAGATATTCTGATAAAACTGATAAAACATAAAGCCCACATAAAAGTATTAAAGCTGAAACACGCTTATAAATTGATTAACTGACGTTGAGCAATAGCATCTGGAGTACATGAAAAATATTAATAGAAATTCCAGATAGAGAGATTTATTTAAATGTTTATTTCTGTGGACATTTTATTTTATTTAGAATATATAAATCAAATATTATTTTCTGTGGTATGATTGCCACCTTTCTTCGATGTGTGTGCGAATCAACCTGTGTTTCTCCGCACAGTTCCTTAGACCTTCCATTTTTTTATTTGAACCCTAAGGGGTGGTTATTACAAAAGCAAATCATGTATTTCAGAAAATTGTCGAGTCTCGATATGGCTGTCTCTAAGCTTAATTAAAAATAAAAATAATCTGTCAATGGAAACATAGTGGTTAGTCTTCAAAGGCTCGCTATTGAGTGCTGTGGTATCAAACAATTACTATTTTATATTACATAAATTGTATAACTCTATCCAATCTCGAATTCGATACATAGTTTTTTATCATTTAGTTTGACGCATATGAGCACTGCGACTGATCGTTATATAATGCGGTCTGTTGTTTCGATCACTTTTTCAAGCACCTGGGTTCGCTTCTTGGCTAACGTCACTTGTTTATCCGTATAGGCTAGAGACTACTCAATGTCATATCGCGTGATCTTTTCGGCCAATTGGTTTCATAATTTAAAGAACATTTTTTTAAAAAATACGTGAATGCTAATTTTTAAAAATCTGTTATAAAATGGAACTAAAAAAGAAAATGTTTCTTTTGCCAACATCTTCGGAAAAATTTATATGATATCAATGAATGATGAATTTTGATTTTATTCTTTACACAACGATACTTTTTGACCAATGATTTTCATCCCTGTTGTAACTATTTGTTACTCTTCGACTTTTTCAATGATTTTCCATAGTATTTTAAGATTCGATATACCTAAGCTTATCGACTTTTTTCATGTTTCTCGATTTTCATCGATCTTTTTATATATTTTACAACACTTGTGCTATGTTTTTCTACAATCAATGATAGTTATATATAAAATATTTTGATCATTTTGTTTGGTTTTTATTAACGTATTCTATGATTTTCGATTATCTCTGACTTTTTTGACTCTTTCAATGCTTTTTCACCCTTAATCGATTATATCGATGTTTTTCGATATCACTCCATATTGTCCGAATATCATCGAGTTTTTGAATTTTCCAATTCTGTTCAAAAATTCGGAGAATTTCATTGTTCATATTTCAAAATCTTGCACCCATTCGAATTTTCACTATCTTATATGTGTGCAAAACTTCAATTTCAAAAATTGACATAAAATAGAAAACTTAACTTTTTTCAATTTTTGAAATTTTGAAATTTTTAAAATATTTCTTAAATTTTTGAAATTTGCAAAAAAATAGAAAACTTAAAAAAATTGAAAAATGCTGAAGATTTTGAAACTTTGAAAATATAATTTAAAAATTGCAAAAAGTATCGACAAATTAACAAAAGTATCAATGGAATATCCAAATTTTATTTTTAAATTTCATAAATCTTTACTAAAATATATTGTTAAATCAAATAGGGAGAAAAACATGAATAACAATTTCACTGATGGTACTCCAATATGTTCTGAACATTTTGAGTCTAAATAAGCTTAAGTCGATCTTGGGGTATTTGAGAAATTGATGTTTTTTTGAAACGTACATTTTTTTATCTTATATCATATATTATCATATACGGCAGCCGCATAACCACTATATTTTCGCCCAAAGAGAGGTAAACTTGTAAATTTTCAATATGTTGCCGATGCTAACTTCAGGTGCGTATATGTGATTAGTGGATATAACAGAAAACTATTTTAGAAACCTTTTTTTTTTTAAGTTCAATGTGTCAAAGTTTCAACAAGAAAACTTAAAGTAAAACTCAACTAAATTCGTTGTACTTTTGTGCTCGATCCGTTACGCCAACACAAAGCATCAATTCCATCACTATACTCTTTAGTAAATTTAATAAGAGAAAACAAATTGTCTCTTTAATGCTTCGCAGTCAACTCAATTCAAAAAAAAAGAAAAAAAAAGTCATATAAAATACATAACTAAATTGCAGTTAAATATTTTATGGTCTCAACTTATAAAATTTTATGAGACTCAATCGGTTAAGTGAGTAAATTTTCTCTGGAAAAGTCATCGTATTCCAGAGTTATGAGTCTGTCGCTGCGTGCGGTCATGCAGATATGTCGTCTCTCTGTGTCATGTGTGACTGGTGCTACTTTTGTTGAATAATTTTTTCCAGACTGAATGCAGCATACATGTGGTACGTGTGTATGCAGGTACGTGTGTTTGTGATAGCTTGTGTCTGTGATAAAAGTATCTTGACCACAAACTTGCCAGTTCAACTTCATTAATTTAATGCTTCCAGTAGAGCAGTACGAGCACTCACTTACTGTTTGTGAAACTTTGTGGGAAACATAAAAATGTCACATGATAAAGAGATTTTCAATTTCCCAAATTAAATTGCGGAAATATATAAGTGTTGCTGGCAAATACAAAAAAACAAAAACATAATTCGTACAAAAAAAAAAAAATGGACAGCAATGATTTAAAGAACGCAAGGATGGTTTAAATATTTTTGCTACTTTAATTAGGGAAATCAGCAGTGAACTAATAATGAAATGGACTTTAAATAAAAACAACTGAAAATATCTGCAGAGTTTACCATATGGAATCAATATAACACAATATTTTAGAATTGACGTAAAATTACATTAACTGAAAGTATTTAAGTACTACAAAACTAACGAAATTACCTCTACGTTGCATTTAATCAGTTGAAGCTTCATGGAACAAATTTAACTACCTTTTATATTTAGGCAGTTATTTTTTACTCCATTTTGAATTATAAATTTCAGCTGTGATAAATAATTTTAAATATTTCATTACATTTTCGCTTTTATAAAAATATACAATATGCTATTTTGTGCATTTCATATATCAACATTATTTTTAATTAATGTTATTATGCTGTATGCTGCCATTGTTATTTCAATGTGTCATGTTTGTTTGCATTGTTAGAAGTGTTTAAAAATTTATTACGTACCATACCACTATGCAGGTGTATTTTCATCATCATCATCAATTGACTGACATTTCATGTCCTTGGGGTATTTCTCAATGAACGCACTCAATACAACTCAATCAAGTTCATTTGGGTTTTTTTTTGCCAAAATTGCTATCATTGTTATTTTAATTATTATTATTGTTATTTAATTAGGGGAAATTTGCAATTAGTGAAATTATGTAAAATATCAATTTTACAGACAGTTAACTTAATTATGTTAATTAAAATTAAACGTGTGTACCAGCATGAAGGATGAGTGAGACCTTTTTAATTATTTATATACATATTAACATGTTATAGAAGCAGAAACAAAAGAGAATGCATGTGAATATCCTTGTACATTTGAAGTAGAAATTCACTTTTTGTCATTTGGTCTTAAAAAAAGCTGATTAAGTGGAGTAAAACAAAATTTTTTATAAAAAAAACGTGTTTGAGTGCTTTACCAGAGGTATTTGAAAACGATCTAACAGCATTAAAATTGAAAAACATCAAGTCAAAAAACAAAAAAAAAACCTTAGTAAGCTTTGGTCTTAATGAGGTTTTACTTCTGTGCGTATTAGTGCATTACAATATAATTATACATATAAAGGCGGATTTCCTAGCAAAGCAGAGTGCTCTGTCTGATTTCGAATTAAAAGAGGTCCCTGCATCCTTGCAATACTACTTCTCATTTAAAAATAAGCCCTTATACTCAGTAGCAGGCAAGATGGTGGAAATGTTCTTTCACTAGAAAAAAAAAAAATACTTTGTTCTGCTATGATGAGACCGATTCAAAATATATTATACCTCAGATTTGTGGTGAATAAAGCTTACGCACAAAAATTTAGAAATTTTCAAGAAAGGCATAATGTCCAAGGATTGATGTCGAAACTGTCATAAGCCTGATGAAGATAGTGATTGAAATCTCAAATATGCTCCAGCCTTTCGTTGGCAAGAAGTACATAAGTTACATAAAAAGTTTCGCCAGTCTAAGGGCAACTTCAAATTGAACGAGTGCTACAAAAATGACTACTAAGTCAAATAATCACTGTGATCTTAGTGATGTGATACGTTCACCACTCACACTTAATTTAATTTTGTGCATTGAAGAAAGTAACGTTTCTGCAAAATATTGGAATAAAATCCAAAATATGCAGCGAACTCTTAAATATAGTGCTTAGTAACATAAGCAATTACTTGATTCCGTCCATAATTTCGGTAAATTAGTAAATTTTCTTTTGGAAATTAATTGGGCTAAAAATATTGGAATTCGTCTATATATGAAGAGCTGAGATGCAAAACCCTCCAAGTTCAAACAAATTAAAATGTGTGATATTGTAGGAGGGGACAGAAAAAATGTTTGTCTACAAGCCTAAATACTCTTAATTGTAACAAAAAATTCTCACTTCACAAACTTTTGATTGTAAAAATTTCTGATAAAATCTTTTTATCAAAACCTGCCAAGTCTACATTTCTGAAAATCACAACCCGTCAAGTCCAATTTTATTTGTGAAAAAATTTTCAAAAGCTGTGAGAAGTAATCCAAATTAAAAGTATCAATCCTTATTAATATGATATGCGAGTATTTTAAACATAAAATCACCTTAAGAATGCTAAAATCACAAAATGCAGAAATATTGTAAGAATAAACGTTGTTTTGAATTGAATTTAAGCTTAGCCATTTTTAAAAAATGATTTCGAAATCTTTTACTATTATTATTTTTCAAAATCCGCCAAGTCCCGAGATTTCACTTTCAAAACCAGCCAAGTCCACGTTTTCAATTTCAAAACCCACGAAGTCCAAACATTTTTTTATTATAGTCCTTATAGATTAGATCATAAAATGTAAATAAAAATCAGAATTATAATAACTTTTGGCAACTAATACAATGGATCAATCAACTTTTTTGCTGTAGTTAAAATTCAGTGGAGTACAGTTTTTTCGTTTTTCTAAAAAACGCAAAATATGGACTGGACGGGTTTTGCATCTCAGCTCTTCATATATCTCATGATCTATAATGACTCCATAAAGTTGTATCAATTTCTTATATGTTGAGGTATGGTGATATTTTTTAAGGCTTCGTGCAATTATAAATTGAAAATTTGCTTAAAATACTGTTACGAAATTTCTGTCTCTTTGACGATAATTTCGATCTCTCACACTTTTCTGAGTTCGATCACTGGATTGTGTAACAATTAAAAATACACAAACTTATTTAGTTATAAAATGGTTTATTTTATTAACGTTCAAATTCTAATATTAATTTAACACTGTATAGAAAACTGTTTTACTTTACTACGGATCACACTGTATTCACTTTATTGCTTAAATTCAAGTGTTCTGCTTCACTGTTTAAATACAACTGTGCCAAAAACTCAAATGACACCGTTTTATACTACAGGCATCACTTTCTCGAATAATGGCGTGTATTCTACCATTATCCATAATTTACCAGTATGGCGTATCGACGTTGAATTCACAATCTAGATGGCGTTGTACGACGTTGAATTCACAATCTAGATGTCTCTCGGTTATTGACTTTTATAGTGTACTGCAGCGTCTGTTCGGTTTATTATTTGCCACTAGATGGTGCTAGTATCGTTTAGTTTCTTTTGTTGGTTTTATTTCAAGAATTTTCTAGCATAAACCAATTTTCGCTACAATACTATAGTCAAAGACAGGTTGATAATTCATAATATCCATCCATACATACATACATATGTATATTAGAGTGGTCCAATGTACTAGAAATTAACGCAAAGCCTATTAAATTGTGTTAAAAAATATATTGTGGAGTTGGGCCTTGAGCATGATAATACTTTTTGGATCTTAGATACTTATATTTTAAATTAAAAAAATGTTAACCAAAAATAAATCGAAATTCCTTACTTTTCCTTTAGACGTCTATTCTTATTTCAAATAAATAGCTAATAAAATGATAAAAGTACTTTAATGTGGGCTAAATTTTAGAAGCAGGAGCTACTTACAACATAAAAAACAACTGCAGCAATAGAAAAAAAAATTCTGCCATAAATTCGATCTCGATAGCAAAAGAAAAATTTAGCAATAAACCTAAAGCCAATTCCATGAATCAAACATGAACAACATGATTGTAGAAATAAAAGCACACTGATCAAACGAAACGAAAGTAACTGTCGTCAATTTGTGCATTGCTGTTTGCTTGTGCGCTTGCTTCTTCTTTTTCTGCATGACGTAACAACAATAACAATCTCAATGTAAATTTAATGAGAATGTAGCGAGGATAAAAAAAAAAAAACACAGCAATGAGAATGTGCGTAGCAGAGCAGAGTGCTTGTGTTTGTCGTTTTGCTTATTTTTCTTGACAAAGAACATTTGTCTCATTTTTTGCTATTTTTCCCACCTATGCTCTAAAACTTATAAACTGTTTTGAAGATTTGATTTTTGCAGGAAAACAAAACTTTTTTCCAATCTTATAAACTTTTTGTAAGTTTTAAAATCTGATATCATGTTTTGGACCATATGTGCATATGTACATATATTATGATCAAACTTCCATTGGGTATAAGCTCATAAATTTGAAGATAAATCTTTTAAAAGGTTAACGTACTACACACAAACTCCTATGAGTTATGCTATTGAAATCATTTTACCTACCACAGTTTAAACATTTGCATTTTTTGCATGCAAATTAAGAAAAAAATGTTTTTATCCCAAAATTCTTTAACAAACTTTAACATAGCTCGTTAACAAGACACATTGATCAGAATGTCTTGTTAAATCAAAAAATTACGTTAACAGAATTGTTTGACTTAAAATATGTTTAGGTATCTGAACATAAAAACGCAGCTAACAAAGTTTTTGTTTTTTTTGTCAAAAATAGTTTTTTCTGAATTTTTTTCAAACTAAAGAAAATTGTAGTTTTGATATCCTGTTCATAATTCTATGTAGACAAAAGATAAGAGGTTGATAGTTCAATAGGTATATATTGGGGGAAAATTTATAAAAAAGATGGTTGGATGCTCATGCTGTGATGTGTAAACTTAATGATGTGTTGACACCTTAGTATAAAGACAAATTGTCAAATTAATCGAAAACGTCAAAAACTATCGATAAGAAATGTTGAATAAAGTCGATAAAATCGATTACTGAAAAATTCAAATAAAATCGAATACGTACAAACAATGTTAAACCATCGAAATGCACAAGTTGAAAAATGTTGAACAACATTGAAAAATATGAAACATATCGAAAAATTCGAAATATGTTGAAAAAGTTGAAGAAAAGTTTAGTAATGTTAAAAAAATCATAAAAAGTTGAACAAACCAATTATTGTTGAAAAATCGAAAAATGTTGTTTTCGAAAAACATCATAAATCTTGAAAAGCCAAATAGTGTCCAAATAAGTTGAAACTTTTGAAAAAGGTTGGAAAATTTTGCTGGAATCGAATAAAGTTCATTACTTTTAATAAAGTCGGCACCTAATGAACATTCGAAAAAGTGGAAAATTTTTGATTTACTGCCCAATTCTGCTTGTTGACTTAACAAGAAATAATAAAGGTGCTCGTGTTAATCTAATTGTTATGAAATGTAAATATTGGTATTCTAAAAAATCATTAACAGCATAAAAGCTTTTGAATTCCCCACACAAAAGCTTTCGTGGTAAACTTGTCAAATTTTGACTTTTTAAATTTAAATTAATAAAATATCAAATAGAGTAATAAAAAACTTGAATGTACAAGGCAACGTGGCGAAGTAGTTAGGACTTTGAACTCATAGCTCGCGTGCGTGGGTTCTATACTCGTAAATCCAAAATTTTTTTTTATTGATGTCAATGAAAATAAATGTTTTTTTAAGACTTGGTTGTAAATATTTAAAACCACGTTGTCCTGTCTTTTAAATTTTATAAAAAAAAAATAATATTATTTTGCTCAATACTAAAATATCACTCTTTGTTAAGACACTTTCTGACATTAACAAAATAGTATAGAAAAGAGCTTTTAAATTTTTGCCAGAATACGGAACATTAACAACGTGTTAATATTAAATATTTTGTTACTGTGGTGAGCTTTGTTAAGCTGCCAGAATAGGCCTGTAAATGTTTTTTTAAGACATGGTTGTAAATATTTAAAACCACGTTGTCCTGCCTTTTAAATTTTATAAAAAAAAAATAGTTTTACTTAGCTCAATACTGAAATATCACTCGTTGTTAAGGCACTTTCTGACATTAACAAAATAGTATAGAAAAGAGCTTTTAAATTTTTGCCAGAATACGGAACATTAACAACATGTTAATATTAAATATTTTGTTAATGTGGTGAGCTTTGTTAAGCTGCCAGGATAGGGCTGTTAATGTATGATTCGATGCAATGAATGGGAATTAATCAAGATCTTAAACGGTACCGCTACTAATCGAGAAGTGTGCGGATTTTAAAAAGTAGACGCGACTACCGGAGCAGCAAAAGGTATTATAAGAATATATTTGAATTGAATCAAAATTGAAAAACTTGGAAGAAGGTGGACGAGTTGTGAATAGGGAATAGTCGTAGTATTTCTCATTGTTTAATAGCTTTAATTTGAAATGGAATTTAACTCCCATGCCAATGAATAGCGATTAGCAACACATTTTGCAAAAACCTTAATTAAAATAATTTTTTTAATTTTTATACTATAGCGTTTTAAAAAATTTTGATATTTTTTTTCCTATGTTTTTTCTTAAATTCTCACTAACTTAAGTATGAACTGTATGTAAAGTCACCATTGAACTGTAACATGTGCAGTACTAAATTTCAGTTCTTTGCAACAGCATTGACAATGACACATAGCTGCATAGTCAGTATGCCATTCAAGTGCTTGTCACCTGTTGCAAATGGTTGTCTGTCTATTGCCATATTTTCCAATA
This sequence comes from Tricholauxania praeusta, assembly GCA_949775025.1. Lineage (NCBI taxonomy): Eukaryota > Metazoa > Arthropoda > Insecta > Diptera > Lauxaniidae > Tricholauxania > Tricholauxania praeusta. The sequence continues at coordinate 32,835,257 of OX459031.1, read as the reverse complement.
TACCGGCAACTTCAATTGACAGTCAATCAAATGGCTTAAATGGTAGAAACGAAAGAAACAAAAAAGACATTCTAACTGTCATGGCGGCCATTAACGTAGCCATATTGAAAAATATGTACACATACATACAAACAATCAGACTCAGTAGAGATTCACAATTGTTTTGCGTGATTTTTTTATGGTGTTTTGAATGTATATTTCTATTGCGAGACAATGCTTCAAATACTTTTTACTTTTGTCTTTCATTTACTGACGTTTTGTTGTTGTCATATGTCATTTGAAACAATTGTCATATATATTTTTGTTATTTATGATGAGGAAATATTGCAAATTTTGTTATTGATGTGTGAGTTTCTTTATTGGCTGACTTTAAGGTTGTATTGGTGACGACGGTTACTCGGTGGTGACGATACTTTTTTTGATGTGATTCGAATTTTATTGGCTTCTTGATAAATGTAACCACGATTTGTTTTTTGTCGAGTGATTTTTTTTTTATTATTCTATTCGAATTTTACAACATAAGCTGTTTCCAGGCTTTGATAAATTTTGGTTAATTCGATACTCTTAAGCTGCTTAATTCTATCTGATGCTTTATGAGCAATGCCAACTTCTCGACTTATGAAAACTATACGAAATTTTTTTAAGATCTTGAGATATTATTTTACTAAGCTAATTGTTCAGTACAGTGTGTGTCAACATCAAAAAATTACACAAAACAAAGATTTATTCAAAAAAAAAGGGATAAAGCTAGTCAAACTAGATATATCCGATTCCCCGGCAATTTGAAATTGTAAGTACATAAAAAGTGATGGCAATACACTCACATGCAAGTTTTCAAAAGCATTTGCACCCACCGAGTACAAAATAACCAATAAATAAAACTCCAATTCAGCTTCAAAAAGAAAAACGACTTTAATAAGACATCCTTTAATATATGGTATATAAATTTTATAGTTGGCAACACTACTTCTGACTCATAAAATGAAATCACGCCTAACTAGTGAAGCATAAAAACCGGTAAATATTTATTAGTTTTATATGTTCGTTAGGTATATAAGAAAACAGTCCTAAATAAATTCTGCGCTTACAGTTTGCGCTTTTAATGTATGCTGTGCCTTTGGTATTTTATTGACTCCTAAAAACAGACAACATAAGTGGAGTATTCTTTTACAACCGCAGCAACTCTTAACATTTTCTGATTATTGTAAGTGTATTACACAAACAACAACGAAATCATATAAGATACACTCAGTCTTAGGTACATAAAATCATTGAGGCGTATGACTTTACAAGCGTTGACTCCCGCGAGACACACGCAGGACATAAAAAACAAAAAGCTTAACAAATGCACACACAGATGGTTACTTTTTCGAAGCAAAAAAAAAATAATTTTCTACACTGAAAAGTAATAAAAAATAAACTACAAGAGCGGCTTATGTTACTTTTCCAATAAAACTTAAAAAACTCCTTATTTGAAAAGTAACAGAAAATGCACCATAACGCCTTAACATACGCAACAAATTAAAGGTAAAGCCTGAACAAATTCCAATGTATTATGTATTTTTTATTTTATTATTATATTGTGCTTACAACAGAAATAAACATTTATAATTTTGTAAAAATTGCACAAATCTCTGAGGTAATGTAACTCCGACCCCAGACAATAAGAGTATGAAGTAGAAAATGGCGCCAAAAATGGCATTAAAATGTTGCCGTGGTTTGCCATCTTTTCATATTGTATTCATGTTTGCTACGTTGCCACACAGCAATACACTTACGCACATGTGTGCACCCGACGAGAAATTACACGAGTGATACATAATAAAATAAATATAATAATCTTTTTATTATATAAAATAGTTTTCGTTGTTAGAAAGAAGATTGATAAATGAACAAAACAAAACAAATATAAGACGAAGAAACAAAAGTTTTATTGCACACTTTTAGGTGCTAAAAAAAGGAACAATTCCATTGCATACTTTTAGTTGTTAAGAAAAGGTAGAATTAAGTTGTCATATATAAGAAGAAAACAAAAATTCTAAAAAGCGTGTGCCAAAGCCGACGTCTGAAGCCAAGTATGCGTAGGCACGTAGTTAATGAGCAAAGCGACTGGGGGGCGGAGGTTCTTAGTTTATAATAAAATAAATAAATATCCGTGCGCTAAGCTGGGCTAATATTGAAACTTAGGAAATAGTGGATAGTCTACTGATTAGTTTCATATGTTTTCATTTGGAGAGCAACTATACAACGTGCAACGATCCATTTAATATTATTGTTTTATTAAAAATCTCTGATCAGTAATTTTTCCTGCTTGGCAGACAGTAACTTACATTCACGAAATAAAATACGTATATGCATGAAAGCGTTGCTTGTGACTCCCCAAGGAGTTGTGTATTAAAATAAAAATTCCTCTCCTTACTTTAATTTTAGAGCAGTCAGTGACGGCAGCTTTAAGAGCCGCTACAAGTAAATGATGGACATCATTTATTTTTGTTGTGTGCATAAAATAATGTGAAAAAAAATATAAAATATTTTAAGTAGATATGAGATCACACTTTGACACTGTATATCTTAGTATATTCTACAGCTATGTAGAAGTCCATATGATCGGTAATTCAGATTTTCAACAAAATTTTTTTAGAAAGCATGCCATACATAGATAGCACAAGTTATTGTAATATTTCTGTCTTAAGCATTGAACTTCTAATAAAAACTTGTAATCTTTCATTTACCTCATCTAAGCAAGGAAGTGGATCAACACGAGAAATATCTTACTCTCTCAAGAGCAGTCATCTGCAAGTTTTTTTAAGAGAAGAGGACTTAGTTGCCATAGAAAATTCATTACGGGTTGCATCGTGTTCTTATATCATGCTATTTTGCAAAGAACAGCCATTATTAAGTTGAATTTCAGCAATTTTCATGACTTTCCTGAATTTTTCTCAAAAAGGATAACTAACTTGTATCGTTATTAACTACTAAATGATTTATGTAATATTGCTATTCTCACCCAATATTGGGTGGGTAATTATTGCAATAAGACTCAATTTTCGTCTCAACTTTACTCTACCAAACTCAACTTTACTTACCTCTGCTCAACACTCTAGTCAACTTTGCTCGATTTAACTCAATTTCACTCTCTTTACTAAACGCTAGCCAATACTTTTCAACTCTAGTCAGCTCAGCTGTATTAAACTTAGCTCTTTTCAACTCACCACTGTATTCAACTCTACACACTGCATCACTCGAAGTGTTGCCAGACTCAAAACATCGTGCTATTCTCATTTTTTACTTCTTTTTTTTTTTAAATTCATGTTAAATATAAATATTAGATTATGTTTTAAGAATATCTAATAATTTTACGATATATCGACCTTTGACCTGGAATATACAATTCAGACAGTCCATGAACGAGTTGCACGCTGACCGTAGGTGAAATTGTGGCAACTTGGTTTATTACCGTTGAAATGATGCTTTCAGAGTGCGTTAAATTTTAAACTTATTAGTGTTGAAGTTTGCCTGCAAAATAATTAAAATGCAGAAATCAGTCGGACATGCATCTTATGAATTTGCGAGACACTGTGTGAGGAAAATGACGTCCAGAACGTTGTTTTTTTTTTAAGTCATTTTCGATTTCAAGTGGTGGTGTAGTCCTACATGAATGTGAGTGGTGTCGACTTCATTTGTTTTTTCTTCTAGCACTTGCACTTGATAATCAGTTGCATTGTCCTTCACCACTGGATCAGGAAACACCACCATTGGCTAACAATGTAGCACGAACCTAAAAAGAGACAGACTTTGTCGATTGAATCGCTAATCTTGAGCTCAAATTCTCGTAAAATCTCTCTGACCACCAAACGCGATCATTTTGTTTAAACAAAACACGCAGAATCTTGAAGAATTTATTGTCTGAGAAGAAAATGTTTAGAAACGCGCCACTTGCGGTCAAGCGTTTCTACTCCTTTGCACTTTCCAGACGCTGCTTCTTTTGGTTATCAGTGATATGATGCACTTTTTTTAGCCTGTATGGCTTCAATTGAAATTAAGTAATTTTGCAGTATGTCCATAAATGCTAGAACCCAAAACTTCCAACTACCATCTTTCGTGTGCTCTGCCGAGCTTTACGTCGTAATCTCTTCTTCACCTTGTGAACTATTACGGACCCAGTAGCAATTTTTTTCGACTACATAAATTGTTATAACGTGATATGTAGCGGTAGACAAAAATTTGGTTCACTTTCATGTGCCCAAACTCACGAACAATAGTCGGTTGTGATGTTCCAACTTATTCAAGTTCAATCACACTATTACGTTTAAATTCCATCACCATCAAAATTGGCTCGTATTTAAGTTTGTTGAAAATGCTGCCATGTGCTTGTTAGTAATATATTGAACTATCAACTGTCAAATCTTGAGTGCGCTGTCGTTGCTTATTTGACAATTTGAGTCTGGTTACACTTCGAGTGACGTAAGGTGTTTCGAATTCCAATCAAATATATTTAACAATGCGGGCAATCTAAAGGCTTTTGCGGCGAAATACTTTGTATGATGTTTTTTGATAACAATGAACTACAAATATTCTAAAAACGATCTAAGAAAATTGCTCAATTTTACTCAACTCCACTTAGCTCTCCTTAACTCTATTCACCACTACTCAACATTATTCAACTCAACCTTACACAACATAGTGCAATAATTTCATTTAACTCTGCTCTTTCTTCACAGCTGTTATAAGATGTAGAAAACCTATGCTGAAACTTAACAAACTCACTTCCAAAAAAAGGATACATTTATAAAGTAGTAAAAGAATAAAAAGAAAAAATCTGCTGCGGTGTAATGTTTGAAAGAGTAGTAGCAGTAGTAGTACTAGGCGCAGCATAAAACGTGCATATCGAATAGGGTGCGCTGAACTTTTATGATTCCTTGTTATTGTTGTTGTTACTGCTGCTGTTACTTTTATGCCATATATAATTTTAGTCGCTTACTTCTGCACCTTTTTGTTATGTGCTTTCATTGCATTATCTACGTGCCGTTATTACCTCTAGCAGACGTAACTCCTTATTGACTACCTAATACTTTTCTGTTTTTTTTTTGTATTTCAAACAGACCGGAAACGGAAGCGGCAGCGGCTGCCATTGATAGTCGTAAAGTAAAGTTTATGCGTAAAATGCATAAAAATACTTTAATGTTTTACGAGTTTTGGTGAGGCCGTAGCCGTGCGCGTATGTTGATGGAGAAGGCACAAAATAGCGCCTTTTTTTTAATATTGTGCTTTACATACCTTATAACTGCAAGAGTAAAATTAATTTATTGTCGTAATTAGAAAATTAAAATCCGTTTTTTTATGAACGTTTTTATGTGAGGCACATTTTTGTGGCTTACAGTAATTAAGAGGGTTTTATTTTTCTTTCGACAGTTAAAGGGTGTCCGTTGGAATTGGTGTAGTGTTGTATGTATTTGTTTTTTATCCTGTTAAAAATGCATGAAAACTATTAACTGCATAAGACATTTTTTACTCTAACATTTATTCTTCGCACTGCCTCTGAAATAATTAACTTATTTAAAAAAAAAAAACACTCCTTAATGAAGTCTTTTACTTTAAAATTTACCTGTTTGCGCACTTGCCGGCTCAGCTCTGAAAGCATAGCTAATTTTTTGCAACCTTTTTTTTTTTAAAGAAAACATCAAAGGATCCATTGCTTTGATGCGTAATCAACAACAAGAAGAGCAACAAAGACACTTGTCTGCCTACTTGTTCTTATACACAAAATAAACATGAAAATACCCGACCAACAAGACACAAGCAAGCAAATCCTTAATAATTTATACGTACTAGCATCCTTTAGGTAAACACCGTAGCGCACATACACACAAACACAGCAAACTGACATGTAAGCAAAAGCAACAAACAAGCAAACAAGATGACAATTCAGTGTGCAAACATGTCCTTTGATGCGCTCGATGATAGAAGTATGTTCTTTAGTCGCAAGAAGTTAAACTTGAAAATTAAACATTTTTTTCTATATAAAAGTTACATGTTTATGTACTTAATTCTATTTTCAAGTTTTTCTTGACACTTTTAATCAAGTATGTATGAAGAGGCCAGGCGAGAAGGATAAGCATAGTGAAAGGCAACATTTGATTGAAGACAGAACTTAACACTTTTCCATCACTCTTTGGAAGAGTATTCGTTTTCAGATAGATTTTAAGACAATTTTTCCTCAAAATTAATTTTTTTTATTAAAGTACGTTTTTTAGACTTATCCATTCTAAATTAAGTGACAAATCGCAATTAATTTAAATTTTCTTGAGCCTTAAATTATCATAAAAAGTTTGGTTAAACTTCACCGTGAGGCACTAAGCTATCAATTGCAGCAAAAATACTAGAATTTTTTATATGTTTTTCAAATTTTTCTTTAGAAATTAAAGAATTTCATAGAAATATGCACGAACATATCAATGCACAATGGGCTAGTCGTAGTTTATTTTCAAATTTTTAACACTTTAAATATTCTACTGCTCTTTTCTTCAATGCCACACTCTTCTTAATGCTTTCGATAACCCCTTCAGTGTTAAAAAAATCATTTAGTTTCTCAATTTTTCAAATTTTCTTAATTTTTTCCCCATTGAATTCAATGAGAAATTTCATAAAAAATAATTGTTGAAATCATTAAAAGTGTCGCATTGTGTGAAGCATACAAACCTATGTACATATATGAGTGTGCGCCATTTTTTTCTATCTATATACACATGTGTGTGTGTGTCTGTGCTGCTTGTGTACGTGTGAAGTGGTGAAAAACACTCAATTAACACAAGTGGACTCGTTCAAAAACACACTCAAATAGCTCGTTTGTCTCGTCGACGCTTGACGTATGACGCGCCTGCTGATACTTGACACTTGATGCTGATCAACAGGAAAATTAAAACCAACAACAACAACAAATGCAGCATATAACTGCAGTTAAATATGCATTTTTTTACATAATTTGTCGGTTGTCGGCTTTAATGAAGCTGCATTAATTTGTTAAAGATTTTGATGAAAATTTAAAGGGAACTTTGCATGAAATTTAATTTTTCTCTAATATTTAATCTTTTTTTTTTTTAAATCGAACTTAATTTTCATATAACTTAAATCAAGATCAACTTGACAAGTATATCCTTAAACTCATTTTAACTGTTGGGTTAGTCAAGTGAAAATTTTTCAATTAAAATAAATTGAAGAAGTTTGTACCCACCATCAAATGAAAATATAAATGCTGCTGCTACCAACTTGTAACCACCCAATAAATGAATGAATGAATGCGTTATGGACGCAGAAAAAGGGGCGTGTGAAAATTGCAAACAAACTTAATAAATAAGAGAATTTCAATAACAACAACACAAGCAGCCGAGTGAACAATGGCATTTCGTAGCGGAGCCAAAAAAACAAAAGCATAATATTTCACGCCATAAACTTGACTTTCTCGTCGTCATCATACCAAACAATGAGAAGAACTACGATAAAACACGTCGACGAAGCTAAAGAATTCCTGCATATCCTTGCTAAGGCATAAATGGTAAAATGAAAAAAAAAAAAAAAAAAAAAACAAAAAGAGTAAACCAAATAACTGGGAGTCTGGCAAATTGTAGTCTATGGCTTTGTGCAAAAAATTCTTTCTTGTGGTTAATTGTTTTTTGCCATGCTCTCATCCTTTCACCCTGCTGCAGCAGCAATTGAAATTGGAAATCAAGAAAAATACCCAATAATAGCTGGGGAGTTGAGGGTAAAATGCAGAAAAACTAAAACTAATAAAAGATTGGGAAAAAAGTGTAAGCAATAACTCCTTTAAACTTTAAAATAAAAAAATAAAAATTAAATAAAAAAATGTTTATATCTGTTATTCTGGTTTTTCCGTCCCACAAAACAAAAGTTAAATTGAAAAATCATTTTTTGAAGTATTTGATATCTCCGTAAATATCAACTTAAAAAAAATTTTGTTTAGACCTCTAAAACTTTAGAAACTAAGCGTTTGGTTTTTAAAAATTGAAAATTGAACATAAAATTTGCAATAGGGAATGAAATATTTATTTGAAACAAAACATCAATTCTTGCCATTTACTTTTTAAAGATTATTTCATGTAAATGTTGCCCACGGCTACGCCTGAGGTGGTACATCCTTAAGCTCCAATTTCTGCATACTTTTTCCAGCATTTCGGCCGGTATCTCACCAATGGCAGCTATTATGTTGACGTCCAGGGTTGCAATTGTGGATGGCTTGTCCCTGTACACGAGAGACTTCACGTTATCCCACAGAAAATAGTCTAGTGGGGTCAAATCGCGTGATCTCAATAGGTCTATGGTATCGCATGCCGTGTGGCATATAGCAGCATCTTCTTGAAACCACATGTCAACCAAGTTCAATTCATCTGTTTTGGGCAAAAAATCATCGGTAATCAACGCACGGTACCTTGCTCCATTGACTGTAATGTTGCGATTTGTATTATTTTTGAAAATGTACGGTCCAATGATGCCGCCGGCCCACAAACCGCACCAAACAATGCATTCTTCAGGGTACATTGGCAGCTCTTGAACTACCTCTGGCTGCTCTTCAGACCAAATTCGGAAATTCTGTTTGCTGACGTTCCAATTGAGCCAAAAATGGGCTTCGTCACTGAAGAAAATTTTTCGAAAAAAAAATTGGATCTTCACATTTCTCAAAGAGCGAACTTCGATAATAAAATTCAATAATTTGCAAGCACTGTTGGTTTGTTAATCTATTTATAGTAAAATGGCAATCCTTACTAAGTATTTTTGACCTTGACATGTGTTACGAACCACGTGTTAGGTGTCAAAAAACTTACACTGAAAAAACAAATAGCAAAAAAATCACCCGTTTTATGGTCTTTTGAGTTTACGTTACTTTTAGTCAATATTGAAAAGTGATATTTTTACTTAGTTTTCATATATTTTTTTCAACTGTGTATTTTCGTCTTAGACAAAAAAAATCCCAATACTATAAACAACATGAGCATTACCAGCTTAACAACCACAAAAATCTAAGTTTTCTCAACACAACGATTACTTATTCTCACATTTTCATTCAATTTTAATTGGTTTTGGTTCATTCACTTTTTTAAAGCATCATCACTATCAACAAGGATTTAAGGATTTAAAATATGTCTGCTGTTGTTGTTGTTGTTACTTCACGATATTTGCTACATATTTAATGCAGTCTATCCACAACTAACAAACCATACAGCAAATGCAACATGAGTTTATGCCTTCTTGGCTTTTTGCCAATTATTAATCGAATGTTGTTGGATTTGTTATTGTTATTGTTGTTGTTGTTGCTGCTGCTACTGTTTCTGGCTTCAAGCCCATTTGTGCTGAATGTTGTTGACGCTGTGTACATCCTGTTTGCGGTTGTTGTTTTTTTAATTTTTCAGGCTGGCCGGTCGTTGCAGCATCCTTTCATTATTTTCATCATCAACACAATATGCAGAGGATATTTTTGTGTATGTTTTAATGAATTTATAAGCAGAAAATTGCTTTATATGTGGCTTATATTGGAAGCTTTATTCTTGCCGTAGTTGTTGTTGTTGTTGTAATTGTTGTTAATGCCATTTTAAGTCAAAGTTTTTGAGCGTCATTAAAGCTGTTTACGGATTTTCCTTTCTTTTTTTAACTGTGTCTTGTAATTAATTTTCGAGGATTTGTTTGTTTAAAAAAGATTTTAGTTTTAATTATTTATATATATTTTTGTGAGCAAAGTTCTTAGCGTGAAAGCATGATAAAACAATTGTCTTGCTGATTGAGAAACAGTGTTGTCATTTAGTAACAATTTTGATATTTCTAAAATATCAATTTTCAACTCTCGCTACAGAGTGTCCTTTTTTTTGCACATTTTCTATAACAAATTCAATAATTTTCAACTTCATCGAATAAAATATATTAGTTTTCATTGACATTCGCACAAATGTTGCACGACAAGTGAACGCGTCAAAGTGGAATTTAATTTTTGGCACTTAAACTCAATTTACTGCGCATTTGCGCCATCTTTTGACGTTCGGATGACGCTGCTACCAGCGTTGTTGTTCCTTTGTGCGTTGTTTTCATATTTTTTTTTTTTGTTTCCATTTTTATTTTTCTAGCCTAGAGAATAAAAATAAAATTATTATCACGGACTTAAGAAGAAAAAGCCTCAATAACAGTCTCAATTGATTGGTGCAATGTATGGCGGAGGAGATGAAATGCTTTAACAAAAGAGGGGCGACAATAAATCAAGAAAAAAAAAATAAAAACAAATAAAGGACACAGTTTTATTGCTTTTTTTTGTGCTCTATGTAGTACTAAAGATTCACTGCCACACCCACTCATAGCTTTGAGGCAATATTTATAGGGACAACAACAATAAACACTCTCATAGCAACAATAAATAATTCAGTTGATTTTATTTACATTATTGCTTACATATTTCTAGGAACTTTTTTTCAACATTTTTTCAACATTTTTTCTTTAATATAACATTGGAAAATAAATTGCATTTAGTAGGATATAAATAAAAATAAAATAATAGCGAAAATAACACACTGTTAGTATGCGTGAGTGCTTGTACGCTTAGAAAGTAAATTTCCACTTCTGCATATTTTCACTTAATAATCAAAGAACTTATAAGCCAGCAAAAATGTGATAAAAAGCAGCAAACAAAATACTGTGGCTGTGAAATGCACAGTGGGCATTTTTACTTTAAGAAAAAAGTTAAATAAACATAATATAAGTAACATATCAAGATGAGCTTTGTTAGTAAAAAATACACTCACTGAATTTTGTTGTAAATTAAACTACACTTTTAAGTGTTTGAATTCAAATGCTTTTGTTACTGCTAACATTAATTCACAAGACATGTACAAATGTTTACACAATTTAATTTCACTTAACTTTAACCAATAAATTAAATTTAATTATCAAAGCACAGCATTTCACTGCGATGCTCAGTCCACTAATTGTAAACTTTTTAGAAACAATCACTTAGGTCTCGTCCACAAATTTTGTTCTTATTTAAACTTTTCGCTTGGTTTCATATGTATTTTCTGTTTTTTATGGAAATTTTTTTCAATTATTTCAAAAGTTTTCCATATTTTCGTAAGTGAGCACTTTATATTGAAAGTGGGAACAAAAATTTAAATAATTTGATTATTAATTAATTAATTTTTTCTACTTAATGAAGAGCGATTCTACCACATTCAATTTAATGGGCTCAAAAATATATTACAGAAAAATCAATCAATCAATCAATAACGGCAATAAATGAAAGGTTAATTTGTTTGGTTGAACCTTGTTTTCAGATTACTGCTACTTAGTTAAAATTAAATGAAGTCTGTATTTTTATTACTATTTTTCTTGCTGTTACTTTAAACTTTACCGATTGTGTTCCAACGTCAAGTATGGCCAAATAAAGCCAGCTTACCGACTTACTATGAATTAAGTAATGAAAAAATATCAACTCCAACAACAAAACAATTAAATGCCTAGATCATAATTATATTACATGACGCTACGTTTTATATTAAACGTAATAAATACGTACATTTTTCTTTATACTTCGGAGTCTCCTGGCAAAATTATACAATTCTGGAACCCAGTCATAGAATTGACAATTTTTCTTAGTTGTTGGTCTTTACTGTAATAGCCAAAGCCAAGTGTTGCAACTTTTCATCTAGATAAACCAAATGAAAGCTATGTCCTTGGATCAGACAAAGACTACTACTAAAGTGATTTTGATGAAATTTGCTTAGTTTTATTACCTAGACGATTGATCTCAATCTATATAAATAAAATGATAGCCGTTTTCGATGAACGGGATTCACGCAAAATCTACTGAATCAATTTTGATCAAATTTTTTAAGTCATCTTTCTTAGACGCTTGGTCCCAACATAGAATTAAAATTATCACGGTATTCCTGTTAAATATCAAAATATTTAAGTTTTAAAATTGCTAAAAAAATTAATTTCACACATAGAAAGAAGCATGTAAGCATAACAAATCGTTTAATCGCAAGTTAGTGTGTGTGCGTTTTGTTTTTTTCAGGCAATGCAATGGAAGAGAATATTCAAATTTTACTCTCGCTCTCGCTATTATTCTCAATTTTTCAACGCATAGAAAACACACAAGCTGTCCTACATGGCTTGACAACATGTCAATATTGCTTTGCGTTCACATTTTCGTGCATGCCATCAAACATCAATTGCAGAATAATTTATGAGTGTCCATATCGAAGTGAACTGCAAGAAATCCTATTTAAAATGAAAAATGTTCACTAGGCTTGACAGTCAGTTCACACAGGTTGTATAGTTGAACAAGCAAAGTTTGTGTACTAGGCTTATTGAATGTGTTATTTTGTGTGTGTGCTTTGTTTTTGTCTTTCACATGGCAATGCAATGGAATATTTATGGAAGAGAAAACAACAAGAACTCGATATCTGTTACGAAGAATCCAAAATTGACTGTAGTTCTATTTAAAAAAAGTAAATTGTTTGCCTTCGTAGAAAAACAGGCTACGCGTACAAAGTCGCGGGCATCTGCTAGTCTTCAATAAAAATTATCACGATATTTCAATTTCAGTATCACTTAAATAAAATTATTTGCGCAAATGGAAACAAGCATGCAAACATGACGATCTGTTGAATAGCAAGTTAGTGTGTTTGTGTGTGCGCGCTTTGTATTTGTTTTTTTTTCATGGTGTAATTATACAAGGTGAATTTATTAGGGAGAGCCATGTGTGTTGTGATTCAAGCTATTTTGAGAGCGTGAGAGTAAATTGACTTTCTATACGAAATTTAATAAGAAAAATAGAATTGCCTATGAGAAAGCAGAACGAAACAAGCTACAAGTACAAAATCGCGAGAACAGCCAGTAAAAGTGTAAAAAGGAATTTACATAAAAATGTACACTGAACATTTATTATATTTCAAGATTTTTGTAGGATAGATAAGTAACGGACTCTCATCTTTTCTCAAGTGTCCTAAGCCAGCAATCGTAGGCCTGATAATTTACAATAATGCGGTGTAAATTCTATGATTCTGTATTGACAACAGTTCTAGGAGCTGCTTGAAACTGAAAGCTGCTAGAATACGGTGTAGCACAGATAATATGAAAATATCACGTTCATGTGCGAAGCTTATTACCCAAGCACGTAAGTAGTCTTACGCATTTACACAAAGAAAGCTAAGTTTGTGAGCCGATTTAAAACGTTTCCAGAACAGTCGCTAGAGATATCTTTTTCAACAATGTGATAGTAGGGCTTACTTGCCATTGACTTTAAAGTTTAAATAGGTAGTCTTTGTCATAAGTTGAAGCACCTGCTGTAAGATGTGATTCTTTATCATACATAGATCCTCGCTTCATCCTCGTTTTAAAGTTACGACCTTAATTCTGCATATTTAAAAAAAAAAAAAAGAAAGAAAATACATTTCAAATACTGCTTTAGAATGGATGTATCAAAATTTAGAAAAAGAAAAAACAAAAATTTCCCAACAAAAAAGGAAAAGTTCACAATGACAACAATATCAACTACGAAAGTAATGACAAGATCGTCAACGATGACATTTATGGTAGAAATGAAATCAATAAAAAACAAAAGAATTGAAAACAAAAGACAACAAGATAATGTTAAAACGATAAAAAGTTACTTAACTTTACAATAAGATCCAGCGAAATAGGGTTATATTTCAGTGATTTTTCTTAAAGAAGAAAAATACTGAAATAGTTATAGAAAAACAGAAGCATTTTCTTATGTGAAGTGAAGCACTAATTTGATTCAGAAGTGTTCACTCTTCACTTTATATTAAGGGATTTTTTATTTATATATTTATTACTATTCAGGACATCAAATAAAATCAGAAGGCTAAAAATGTATCGCAGTTGACCCCAAATGAAAATGATTATTTTTGTCCAAAATATAACAGGAAAATTTCAACTGTAGAGCAAATTATTATGTTCACCATGCAGAAAATATATGCAAAAAAAATTGTATTTAATTTGTTACTTTTTGCTGCTGTAGCAGTCAGAAGCAGCATGCTCGCTAATATGAGAAGAAAAAAATTTCGCTTGAAATTTACATTTTTTTTTCCTACGAATTTTTTTTTTCACAAAGTTTACAAAAGAAAAGTGAAAAGAAACAAACAAAGCAGATGCAGTAAAGGCATGCAGAGGAAAATCACAAAAGTTCATGATGACTGGTTGGCTGATTTGCCTTTGACTTCGACTTCGTTTGACAAATTGAAGTAATTATTGAATTCAATAAAAAATAAGTGAATTAAATAACAGAAGTTCGCTGGATTTTTTTTTAAAAAAGAACTTTTCCCTCTGACGTAAGTAATCAGAGGGTTGCTTATGTCTCCATTAATAAACGTGTCAAGGATGTCTGAAGTGCTGATAAGTGTGCATATTTTTGAGCGCTTAGTTGAAATTATTTTTGACGGTATAACATCTTAAAATATTTAGTAAATACTTAGAAAGTTGATATAATATTTCATTAAATTTTTTTTTTAAAAATACCAAATGTCAAAGTTAAAGAAGTAAAAAAAAAGTTATATCTCCCATAGTGGAAAATTTTATTATTTGAGAAAAGTAGAAATAAATTTAATAATTCTTTCCCACATAAATGTGCTCGTATTTAGTAAAGTTAATAAAAGCTTTGGGGAGCGTTTATGTACCGTTTGTGTCCTTTGGTATTTTGTAGCCATTTGTGGTATGAACCTTAATACATACAAATATATGTATTCATATATGCATATACATATATATATCACATGTGTATGCGTAACTTTTTTATGCTTATAAAAGTGTCTGCCACACGTTTTGTGGTTACATTTTCATTTTGCACTTACATTTTTGTCAGCTACCAAGCTCCCTTATTTTCCTTCGTTACTTTAATGCATTAAAAGATAAAAGGTAACAGCAAAAATTCCTAAGACAATCAAGTTAAAAGCTGGAACCAGCAACAGCAGTAAAGTGTAGTAGAAGCAAAAGCAACAGTCAAAGTACCACTTTTTTTATGACATAAACGCAATTTGTGTATTTGAGTGCAAATATATGTTAGAGTGACCCAAAATGCGTGTGGTTTTCTAACAGAGCTAAAAATAGATTAATGGACAACAGCGACATCAATTATAAAAACAAAACAACATTAGCGAAAGTAAGAACAGGTTGATTAAAACAATTATAGCATGTGTTAACAGTACAAAAAAAAAAAACAATGACAATTATTGATATATGACAATTTTGACAATAATTATCACAAAAAATCATTGAAAAACAATAGCAAATGAACAACAGTTACAAAACTATCACAACAATGATAAAAGCAGCTAAAAAAATTAATGAAAACATTGATGACAACGACAATTATGACAGTAATGAATACAGTGGTTACAGCAAAAATATTGATACTTATGCTAACACTGACTTTACTGCCGTACTAAGCGAAAAGGAAGTATGGCTTACGGCATCGGATAGCCTAAGAAATTACGCTTCTAATGAAATACTCCAAATGTCGGCATCTTAGTTCAATCATATAAAAAATCTACTAAGAAAATTTCCTCCATCTCAATTTTACAGGTATTTCAACAAATTGACATAAACAAAACATCAATTTTCTCGAAATGAATTTTTTTGAGATACGTCTTTTTCGCTTAGTACGGCAGTATGGCAATAGTGACTAAAGACCATTTTGATGACAACGGAAACAGTGGCAGCTATAAACATATTAATAATGATGACAATGAACCTTATGAGAATTCTGTCACCTATGGCAAAAACGGCAATTATACTAATTATAACATCTATAACAACAATAGTAAAAATTACAACAACGTGTGTAACTACCTTTTCTTTCAAAACGCAACGTCTGAATTCTATTTTTCAGTTTGCTAAAAGCAGAAATAACATTTAATGTAAGACTGTGATAAGAGAGGATTAGCTCAAATCTTTTAATGTATTTTCGCAAAAAAACGGCGGGTTGCACTCCGGGAGTGCCGACAGAAGTGAAAACAAATCGTTTAATGGCAAGTTAGTGCGTTAATTGGTATGTGTGCGTTTTCTTTTTATATGGCAATGCAATGGAAGACAAAAACGGAATATGTATTCAAATTTTACTCTCGCTCTAATTCTCAATTTGTCAACGCAACAACGCGGACATTGAAAGAAACAAACATGTAAGCATAACAATCGTTGAATGAGAATTAAATGTGTCAGTTAGTGTGTATGCTTTGCTTTTTGTCTTCCACTTGGAATATTTTTTTTTTAAAAGAAACAATAGAACATTAAAATTTTACCATCGCATTCATGACGGGGAATCCCGATGACGGTCGGTGTCACGAGTTTATACTTTTTTACTCAGCCGCACAACGTGCCATAAGAAGTTTTCACTTCAAAAATTGCTGGAAGAAGTATATTCGGCTCAGTAGCCTCAACTGTGAATAATTAAATTTGAGCTAAGTACTCTTTATGTTTAAAAACAAAAATTTAATCTGATTGCAGTAAGACACATCATTGCGAATTATGTAAGTATAAGAAAAAATCAGGTAAAAAAAGTACCTGGACCTGTGACTAAATAGCTTAAACATAATTTTTCTTAAACTTAAGATAAAAATCTGCTTCTTCTAACAGACACTATGACACCACATTTATCAAAATCGGCTTATTCGTTGCCGAGTTCTGGCTGTTAGAATATTCAAACTGCTTAAAACGCCATCTTGTGACAGTTAATCATAATACAAATGACTTCAAAAAAATCTGCTTGTTCTTAAAAAAACTATTACACCTCATTTGTCTAAATCGGTTTAGTAATAGCCGAGATATAACGTTTTAAAGTTTTTCAAAAAACCAAATTTGCTTGCTGCTGGTTCAAGGTGGCCTGGTATTTCAGATTTTTCTCTGCTTTGGGCTGCTGGCTCTACTTTCGGCTGCGCTAGCAGAGAAAAATTTGCTTACTGAGCAACAACTATCCGGAAGTCAACATATGTATGCTACAAATTTAAAAATGTTTTCCACAAAATTACATACTTTCATGGTCCAATTTCTTCAAAAAACGTTGCCTACTTTTAGGCGCTATTAATAATTTACCCTTAAGCGGCCCTCACACGATCAGTATTACTGACAGGATTTTGCATACTGACAATATTACTGATCGTATGAGGTGAGTACTGATGTACTGTCAGTATAGAAAAACGATACTGATGACTGATGAAAAAATCGGATATTACTGACGAAGTTTTTAAATACTGACAGTAATACTGATGGTGTGAGGTGAATACTGACAGTTCATCAGTATTATTTGTACAGAAAAGTGGCATGCCACTTTTTGGGGCAGATCCGGCTGAAAGTTGGTCAGAGGGTGCAAGTAGGCACGGGACGGCAAAATCCTGGGAGGGGGCGTGGCATGCCCCATTTTGTGGCAGATAGACGATGAGGCAGCGAAACTTGAAAGAAACTTGAAAAAGTTCCTCATTCAGTGCATAGTTCGCACCTTCACCAGTCGAATGTCAAAAAAACTGATTACTGACAATAAACAATACTGACCGTGTGACAGTAATGTAAATACTGTCAGTAATTATACTGTCAGTAATATTGATCGTGTGAGAGCCGCTTTAAAAGTATGCAACACTTTCCGACGAATTTCAAAAATATACGTGCTAATTAGGACACATTATCTGAAATTTTTAAAATCGTTACCTACTTTTAGGCGTTCTTTTTGAAATTTGTCAGAAAGTGTTGCTTTATAAATTTTTTGAAATCGAGTTCATTTTCCAAGTCTTCAAAATTTTAAAATCGAGTTCGTTTCCCAAGTCTTCAAAATTCCAAAATCAAGTTCGTTTCCCAAGTCTTCCAAATTTGAAATCGAGTTCGTTTCCCAAGTCTTCAAATTTCTGAAATCGAATTCGTTTCCAAAGTCTTCGAAATTCTAAAATCGAGTTCGTTTCCCAAGTCTTCAAAATTCCAAAATCAAGTTCGTTTCCCAAGTCTTCCAAATTTGAAATCGAGTTCGTTTCCCAAGTCTTCAAATTTCTGAAATCGAGTTCGTTTCAAGTCTTCAAAATTCCAATATCGAGTTCGTTTCCCAAGTCTTCAAAATTCCAAAATCGAGTTCGTTTCCCAAGTCTTCCCGATGACGGTCGGTGTCGCGAAATTATACTTTTTTCCTCAGCCGCACAACGTGCCATAAGAAGTTTTCACTTCAAAAATTAAAAACCATAGGTTAATTTTGGAGCACAAATGATACTCATGCCGCAACGTATTCATAGCAATGTGTGTAACTTAAAATATAGAAAAATTTCAAATTTTAATTTTACTTTTTAACATTGGCTTCAAGATTGGATGGGACATAAAGCATTCTATGCACAAGCAAAGTGAACTTCATTTAAAAGCTCTTTCTTAGCATCGTAACTTTTGTTTGGACAATACTGTCAAAAATTTCACATAGCGGAAGCAGAGATTAAAACTTTTCGAACTCTGGCACATTATTAAATTAAGTACATTTTCTAACGATGATCAAAACAAATATTACATGTGATCAATGATCAGCCTAAAAACTTTAAGCACCCATCAACTTTTTATACGAATTGAGATCGTTGTTCTACAACGGTTAAAATAATAATTTATTTATAAAATATAGGTTTGAAACTTATTTTTGAATGAATTTCAATTTTGACAAAACTTCAGATCAATTGAACAAAATCTGCAAAAAAAAATGCTAGTTCATGGACTTGGCCGGTTTTGAATCCAAGTTCATAGGCTTGGTCGATTTTGAAATTTATGCATCAAAATATATTTTAAAAAGTAATATTTCTGTCAAAAAAATTTTTTTTTTAATAGTATATATGTATATTTAGTATAGTATAGATTTTAATATATAAGAATATCTCAAAATTTGATTTTTTTTTTGACTTGGCCGGTTCTGCAACTGGGTGCCTCATTTGTTTCTTGAAAAACAGCCTTGGACTCAAAACCGGCCAAGCCCATTGCATTGGTATCATAACCGGGCAAGTCCAAAAATTGTTTTTTCAAAAACATACGCAAATAAAACTCTAAAAGTCTGATCTGACGTGCTTTGAGCAAGAAATTTTATAAGCTATTAAGTGGGAAAAACGTTTTAATTTTCAATGAACATAGATGAATATAAACGTTTTTCGTAGTTTTTCCAAAAGTATGAAAAAAGACTTGGCTGGTTTTGCAACTGGGCAAAATTTTTGTCCTGCTCAAAAATTAGTGAAAAAAAATTATTGTCTTATTTTTTCTGGCCTAAAAGCATATTTAACTAGGTTGTTTTATTGAGATTTTCATTGGAAAGTAAAAGAAAAATATTTACGTCTATAAAATTTAAAAAAAATGTTTTTTTTTTTAAGTATCCTTTCCACTTTTCTAATATTTTCTCTACAAATTTACTTATATCAAATGGTACTGACACAATTTAAATTGATATTCGTATGGAGTTAGCATATGTTAATTCTCTCCAGCTAAAACGTTAGTGGCACCTTAACTTTCTGTGCTTATTAAGTTCAATCTTTATCCATACTAATCTCGATATTTTCACTTTAAATATTAATGAAAAAGTAATATTTTTCACACTAAATTTTTTAATAAAATAACTTGAATTTATTTTTGCGAAATTAAGAAATTTTTCATTAAATGTTTACTTTAGTACCTCTAATTTTTGCATGGATAACAAATTAAATAAAATTCCACAATGTAATTCTTTAACTTTTCTCTTACACTTTCTTTAATTAGATTTAGGAAATTAATGTTCGTTATTGAAAAATTTAAACATTTACTCTCATACTACATGTGCTCTATCCTTGCTCTATGCTATATGTGCTCTATTATTGCTTTATTTAAAATTTTCATTACATATCTCAAATATTCTACTTTAAATTATCACGGTATGATGTGGGGTTAAAGACAAAAATTTTAGATTAATTTTAAAATTTTTTTATCCTATTTCAAACCGATTGAGGGGGCGGCCCCAATTTTTTTCCCTAACAATCACCCTGGTATATATATTGTATATATTATTATAAATAATATACAGATTATGACAAATAAAATTAAAAAAATGGAAAAACAGGCAAAAATGCAATTCGGTCATTTTTCGTTTTACATAACTTTTTTAAATAGTATCTTAAACTCTTTATTAATATATAGACACAGATATAAAAGAACAAAAGGATTTTAAAAATTTTTTTTTCTTATATAAATTTGCAGTTGATTTTTTTTTTCTTTTTTTCGAAAAACAAATAGTATTTTTTTTAGAAATAATTTATTTCGCCGAAACTGACAAACAAATGAAAAAGTGATTTGTACATTGTTTATAGGAAATTTAATAACCTTTAATTTGACATATGGTATAGTGCATTTAAATAAAGATATTAGTTCTTGAGATATTTGTAGTTAAGTGGAACCATTTTTTTTTTGGTCCAAAAACCGAATATGACCGATATCTCGAAAATGACGTGAAAAAAAATAATGGGATTTCGAAAACAGCAGCCAATTTTACATGAAAAATTAATAGTGGCACCTAAAGCTCAGGCATTTTTTAATTACTTATTTGTAAACTAGTGTCATCAATTACTTATTAGAAACAATCAAAGTGCAACAACTTTTGGTAAGCCTTCCGTAAATTGATATGCTAAGTCCAAGTTATGAATAAAGATTAATACAAGTGGGGCTCTCTTAATAAAAAGCCATCAAAACCACAAAAAATAAACAGCAAGTTAAATTTTTTTAATTTTCGTAACTTTTATTTCATATTTTTAGTGTGCCACCCTAACGACAGTATATGTGAGTTAATGTTTAAATATTGCGACCCCATGCAAACATTTCATTTAAACTTAAACGTAACGTTAAATTGTATCTTACCTCAAGTGACATACACGCAGAGATATAGATAAATGAATGCAGTCATAAAAATTCTTATGAAATAAATAAAAAGACAACAATTTTAAATTCACTTTAAGAAACAAAATTAAATTTTTTTTTTTATTTATTTTAAATAACAAAACTACTAAGAAATGAATTTATGTTGACTAGTGTCTGTTATCTCTGATGTTGCATGCTCCAATATCAGAAAAGAAAAATCGTATTAATAAAAATAGTATGTAATAAAATTGGATATAAATCGGCAACACTGTACAAACACTATTAACTACAACTATACGAAAAATAAAAACAAAAAAAAAGGCGAAAATTTATGACTCGCGCATTTTAATGCAACGCTGCGTTTGCAATTTTTTAGTGCCAAAAAGTTCAAAGTACAGGTGGTGTTTTACACCACCGCGAGTGTTCACATGGAGTGCACAGATAAAATAAATAACTTTGGTAAGGGCTATGAAACCTATTTATATTGAGACGTGTTTACGCATAAAATTACGCACAAAAATGTCGTAAAAACAAAACAAAAAAACAAAAATTTCACGCAAACACTTTAGTGTGGGAGTGCTGGGTGGGCGGAAGCTATAGCAGTATCCATTATGTTATGTTATGACCCCATGTCCCTGGCTGACTCTTATGTGGAAAATTGAATTTGTTATATTTTTTTTTTTTTGTCTTATGCTCATTGCATTGTCAACACATTTGTTGGCAACATTTTTATATGTTTTTCTTGTTATTTACAGAATTTGTAATGTTTTACAAAGTTTGCAAAAAAAAAAAACAAAAAAAAAATTTATGATCTTAAAAATGTATTATCTAACTACCCCCTTAAGTGTTTTTTTTTTTTTTTTTTTCATAGCGCATATGTGTGAGTGTAGTGAATG
Source organism: Tricholauxania praeusta (assembly GCA_949775025.1). Classification (NCBI taxonomy): domain Eukaryota; kingdom Metazoa; phylum Arthropoda; class Insecta; order Diptera; family Lauxaniidae; genus Tricholauxania; species Tricholauxania praeusta. The sequence goes on along the minus strand of OX459031.1, from coordinate 32,813,472 downwards.
TAGCATGGTTATGATGTGATATAAAATTTTATGTTTACCGTTTGATATTTTGTTAATAAAATATAAATTTTTTTCTCTTTGCAGGTAAAATATAAAAATAGCTAAGTGGTATATAAATATGAAAACAAGGAGTGCTATTTATATATTTTTAATATACATATGTAAGTATATACTAATGCTAATACTTCAAAAGTTTAAAAGTAAAAACTTTTTATTTCGTTAAGAAATACGCTTTGTATTTAATTTGCTCTAAATGATCCAAGATTGAAAATCCCTTACAGCTTTTGTAGTTTTTGATCCAAATCAAATTTTAATATAAGTTTGTTTAAAATTATTACAATTATTTCAATTTTAAATGCATTAAAATAATGAAACGCAGATAAAAAAGTGCACCCGATTTGCCGGTAATTGTTTGGGAGAACAAACTAATCTCAAAAATAAATCGCATTAATGAACAACAAAATGTGTAGTCACAAATAACTGAATTTATTTTTTAGCTGAAATAATTCAACTGTAGCAAAGTGTTGTTTTCAAAAGTTTGGTAAAGCCAACAACAATAATATTAATCAAATAAATTCAGGCCCTAGTAACAAATACGTTTATTTATTCCATTATTTGTATGTTTTGCTTTAAATGCACACGAATGAGTATTTAACGGTAGAGTGTACCTTAACTAAATCACAGCCAAACATCAAATGTTTATTTTACTGGAAAGCGATAAAAATGTTTGTAAATGCAACTAAAGTAAGAGCTCTAGATTGCATCGGACCATAGATATGAGAAACTAAAAATTCGAATTTAATAGGCAACGGGTCGACTTTAACATTTTTAAGTAACAATTTCAAAGTTTATTTCACTATAGAGTATGAAAAGTGTTTTGAAGTTTTAGCCATAAATTGCATTGTAATTAGAACATCAGAAATCTTAAAATTTATATTTGAAGCTACGAAAATCATCAGTTTATTCAAAATGATGAACTGTCAGAGAATAAATGTTCATTTCATAGCATAAACAAACCTACGATAATTTTGTATAAAATCAAATTATAAAGCCAGTAGCTTAGCCAAAATTTTTTAAAAATCCATGAAAATATTTCTTATACAGGGCCACAAATGACAATGTATCTTGGTTATAACAGCTTAAAATTCCATTAAAATAGACAACGGGGCGTATACGCAACTATTTTTATATGAAAAAAGAAATCATATTTTTTGGTTCGCTATCACTTTTGCTGTGGTGAAGCTATTGCTTGTAAGCATCTACTGCTTTTAAGCCTTACTTTGAATGAATCTTAAAGCTTCTAGAGCTAGGGTGAATCTAAATTTTATTTTGAATAATAATTTTTCAAAATTATTTACCAAGTTCTAGATTTCCAAAAAATCTAAAATATTTTGAAATAAAAGTAAAAATCAGATTAAGAGTATTGAGAGTTCTCAGAAGACTTCTTTGAGAACATACATGTATGGTTAAATAATTTCTATCAAAAGCTTTCCATATTCTTCTTTAAAGATTGCATCTCCTTGTGAAATTGAATAAATTGAAAATTTTTTTATATCACTAACTTTTATGATCTCATGCATCGGTAGGTGATAAGTGATACAAAAGTAGAATGATCAGTTCAGTAAGGTTTCTGTTGGCAAATTGTTACTCTTACTGAATTTTGATCTTTTTTTTTTGGCAAAGCATTACATTTTCGTGTTTACCTCAATTTATTTTTTCTTGTAAAATCTTTACTGTATTACTTCTGACAGTTTCCCAAAACAGAATAAATTTAAGTATTTGCATATACTATTATATTGTGATTTAAATGATTGAAATATTTGAACAAATAATGAGTTTCATGTGGCTTGCGCTAAAGTCCTGAATTTATTGATGTAACTAAAGTTAACTGAAAACGCTTAATTCACAAAGTACGTTTTCTCTTTTGTCTTTAAAATCGTGCTACCCAAACTAGAAAATCTTTACGTTACTAAGCAGATTTTGCTAAAACAGATTAGACATGGAGCAAACCTTCAAATGTTCTCATGTTTTACACTCAAAGCAGATGATCATTAAGGTGGTTTGTATTTTTTGAATTTTTTTTCAATTTTAAATACAAAATGTTATGTGCATTTCCACAGAAATTGTTATTTTAGGCGACGATGGATTCGATTTTTTTTTTGAGCGCACCCTTCAACCATGGTTTTTCTTGAAGTTCAGTCTGATATCAAATTAATATTCAAGGTGGAAAAATTCTAATTCAAATAGCTATAACTTTTAATATAACTCTATATATAACTTTTCATGTTATTCTACTTTAAATGCAATTTTAACTATGTCGCCCGTTGAATTTTATTTGTCACTTCAAGTGTCAACGAAAAAAAAAAATATTTAAGATCCACCTTAATATGAAAAAATAAAAAACAATTGTTTTGCACTTAAGTGCAGCAGTATGGGTGTGTGCATTTTTCAGAATTTTCAGATGGTTCTCAAACTCTCTCCTAGAAGACCAACTCGCAGCAAAAGCAATTTGCATTTTAAATAAAAAAAGGGTTCAAAGCCAGTAACCTAACTAACAAAAAAGGGGTTGTTCATTCAAAAAAATCGGAATGAGTTGGTCAAAACAATATGCTAACGAAGCAGACAAGAGCTAGGCGCATACTCACACACCTCTGCATATTTACAATTAAATAAATATATTAAAAACAAAAAACTTTTGCATCTATTCAGGCGCATTTGTATATTTACCATATCTATATATATTTTTTGCTCTTAATTTATTAAATATTTATGAACTTAACTGCACTCAGCGTAAAGTCGCGGCAGTTAAAAACAAAAAACAAAACAAAAAACCAAAGGGTGCTGCCCCCAACATTCCATATTTATTCATTCAGTCTATGCTGCTTTAAGCCTTAAAGTATGCTATTGTTTTGAATTTTTTTCTTGCACAGTTTTTGTTTATTTAGTCATTTCTAAATGGGGAAAAAAGGCCGCTGCAAATGAGTCACGTGAGTTTAGCGTACATCGCGTGCATTTTCAGTGACAACAAAAACCGCGAATGGTGCACCAACATTAGTGGCAGATGCGGGAGAAAGGAGTGCAGGGGCACGCGGCTAAGGGTTTGTTGTTTGTTTTTGTTGTTGAGTTTGTTGCTGCAGTAGGTGAGTCAGCAGTAGCAGCACAATTTCTATTTACTACATGTGAATAGCTATGAATATCTTGCTTTTGTTATTATTGTTTTTCTTTTGGTTTAGTATTGTTGTTGTTGTTGTTTTTGTTGCTGCTGTTATTGTTAGCGTTGTTAATGACAGTGGTTGCTGCGGCTGTGGTGCGCAAAGTTGTGGCTTTTCATTCAAGCGTGCAAGAAAAATGCAAGAATTTCCTGCATTTGTTTAAAAAATTTGCAAGAGGCATAAAAGTATGCAACGTTTTTTTCACTTTTTTTGTAATCTATTTTTTTGTTGTTGGAATAAGCTGCTATCCTTTTGAATTGAGTTAAATTCCTGTCGTTTGTAAACTATCCCAAATTATTGTTTATATTTGTTAGTTGCCAAAAAGTAGGCAACAGTTTGTCTTAACTTAAACCTTTAGTTTTTAATTTCAGTGGCAAAATCCAGTAATCGTTTTTGATTGCTGAGTGTCAAAACTGACACTCGTCACACCGAAACATTTTGAAGCAATTGAAAATAACTCACTTCCACTTACTATTTAATACAAAAATCTTCAAAATATCTTATATCTTAATCAAGTTAATTTACTACAGAAATTTCTTGTGTTATTAACTCCCCACCCAAATGTATAATTTTCTTGCAAACAAAGAAAAAAAAACTACTTTATTTAATTGCTGCCTTTGCAAACAATTTACAAATTGCATTTCGTACCCTTTTTTGCATATCGTTTCCCATCAAACTCCCTGAAAACGATTGCTGTTATGTCACAATTAAGTCAACCTCAAACTTGCACTCACTTCAATTTACACGCAAGTGGCAACCCTGTTTGTTTTTTTTTTGCTACAACTTCTACTACGTTTTCCTGTTGCCCAAAGTGGTTGATAGTGAAACATGTGGCGCCTGCTGCAGCAAGTTGTAAATTTATTGGTGTTGTTGCTTTGTTGGCTCGTGCCGGCATACAACATTTCGATTGCCATAGCATACCTTAACCCTTGAGTGACTTGAAAAAAAAAAAATGCAAAAAAAAAATAACCTGCAGAAAAAATTTGCACAACAATAAAATTTTTTCATTTTTATTTCCTTTCTGTTGCTTTTGTTGTTCCTTTTTTTATTACAACATTTTACTATGTTTTTTTTTTATTTGCTGCACATTCATTTAAGTGCACACAGTGAAACAGGAAACTTTGTCAGCGTCATATAGGCGCGCCAGTCAGACGCCTAAAAATATGCCTCGCTTCTATAATAGAAAGTAAGTAAGTGGAAAAAAGGCTAAAAGGTAACAATAACAAGACTTGTAGCGGCAACAAAATGACGGTAACTAAATGAAGGAAAACACGTCAGCGTAAAGAAGAAGCAGAGCACAAAAAAAAAACAAAAACCCTAAAGAATAATCGAAACAAATGCTAACCTGGCTAGCAACACGGAATAGAAAAGTAACAAAATATAAAACAAATGCACAAAACTTTCGTTAACACGGAAAGTGAAGTGAATACTTTCGCTGTGCAAGTATAGGAGTATATGTGTGTATGTAGTGGTTTCAGTTATTGTTTTTGTTGTTGGTTGTTGCGGTTAGTAACTAAACAGTTAAAAAGGCATAAAAATTCGTGGTCAAAGTTTGCTGTTTATTTAAGTTTTTCTTATTATTTTTTAAGTGTTGTTTGCCATGTGGCAGGAGAAAGAAAATGAGTTTTTTTGAAATACAAAAATTAATTATTTTTTAAATACAGCGATTATCGCAAAACAAAAAATTGTGAACCCTTTTTTTTAAAAAATTTTATGATTGATTCAAAAATGGACTCAACATTTTTTTTTCCCAAAACAACCTCCTAAACTAAAACAGCTCCATGAATTTTTATGCGATTAAAAAGAAAAACTATGCAGAAATCGTTCTTTAAAGTTTCTCTACCTTTTAAGAGCTCGTCGTGCTGAACTTGTTTGCTTCGTACAGTTTGAACCGGCCTACTAAATGACATTCTGTTTTCAAAAACATTTTTATTAATTTTCTGTTAGCATTACCAAGTGCTGAGTTGAATCATGATTAGTACAATAAGAACAACTGTCCTATATGCAGCGACAACGTCCTCATTTGAACCAAATCTCTTTTTGCCGAACAATTTCTTCATCTTGAGAACATTGTAGTAAGGAACTTATCGGAGGCGCAATAGATATAGACTGCACAAGATGGTACAATCGTTGTAAAATTTTGATATGTCGTTAATACTTAAAAATTGATTAAACTAAAACAACATCGAAAAGTATCAAAACAAAAGTTATTCCTTTGATAGCAAAGTGTTGGTACTGAAAATATTCGAAAAAATAAAATTATTGTTGGTTTAAATTGCATCAAAAAACCTTGAGAATGAGAAGTTTAGTATAGATAAGCTAACATAAGTCAAAGTAGAATCAAATTATGTCGAAAAATTGATGACAACTATACGATTAAAGATAAAAAAAAGTTCATTACAAGTTCTTAAATACCAAATAACACTGAAAAACTTTGGAAAGCTTCAAATAATATATAATAATATCTAAGTTTTTAATGAAAAGTATTAAAAAGTCTCTTATAAAAATAATAATATAGTTTAGCTACTACAGCTATTGGCGTTCTTACCTATTTAGTAGGAAGCTTTAAACCAAGTAAAACCTAGTATAAGAGCGACATACATCCATATGTTGAATGTAGGTATGATATAAATCAAAGCATTTTGTGGTGTCAAATAGCATCGAAAAATTGGAATACGTAAGCAAAAATAAAAAGCATCAAAAAGTATCAAAAACTATTTCAAATTTGATAGAAGTCCATATTGGGTATCTTCAAAAAGTCAAAAGAAAGCAAAAGTAAAAAAAAAAAACTAAATAATTTCAAAGAGTCGATAAAAATTGAAAACGAACAATTTTCAATTGTGGCGAAGAGACCAAAAAGGCGAAAGTTTTATAGTATCAGTTGCCCAGAGAACAATCAGTCGCTCAAAGAGCATAAAAATGAGAATGAGAAGGCGTTTAAAGAGAGTTAAAAAGAGTTAAAGAGCGTAAAAAAGCGTGCACGTATACAGAAACATCATCACATGCTTATCGGTGCTTGTGGTAGTGAGCACCACTGATCATGATCATCGATGAAAATGAAAATTACTTATTAAACAATCAATAAAAACTATAATGATGTCGAAAAGTAACTAAAGTTAAGAAATTGCTACAAGTCTTAAAACCGAATGGTATCGGAAAGCACCAGAAAGTCAAAATCAAAAACTATAATAGTAACAATAAAAGCGTCACAACAACGATAATATTTAAAGTCTCGAGAACAATCGAAGTGTAAATTCAAACGAAGCTGAAAATATTATTTGATTGAAAAGAACAGTATCGAATGTCGGGTGGCCATAGTACTGTGGAATGTTTCAAATATCTACATATACATTAATACATAGGAGCGAAAAACTTTGCAGGAGCTGCTGACAACAAAAGTATAAGAAACAACAGGAAAAACCCCACCATAAATTCGATCTCAATAGCGAAAAAGAAAAATTCAGTAATAAACCAAATAGTTATTTCCAATAATTAAACCAGGACAAAATACATAAGTGTAGAAATAAAAATACACTGGTCAAACGAAACGAGCGAAGCTGTCCTCAATGTGTGTATTGTTGTTTTATTGTTCGTTCGGTTTGGTTTTTTTTTTTTTTTTTTTTTTTAAATGATAAAAACAACAATAAAAATGTGCGTAGCAGTGGTGAGTGCATGTGTTTGTTGTTTTGGTTATATTTCTTAAAAACAAATCGACTTGGTAGTTGGAAAGAACTTAAATTGCCTCATTTTTTTTACTTTGACCGCGCCTATGCATTAATATACAATAAACAGCATAATTAAAAGCAAAGCCCGGTTAAAAATTGTTTTATTTTAGTGAGCTTTTTTTAACCCATATAGTACCAAAATATTCAGCATACGTTTTTTTTAAAAAAAAGTTCTAATGAGTTGGTAAATTGAGTGGAAAAAATGGCGGAAAATAAGTCTTAGGTCGATCAGAAAAAATTTTTAGCCAAAAGTTTTTTTGAATTTATTCAGCCTATTGACCTAATCGAAAAATGTTACTTCTCCAAGATTTTCGATTTTTTTAGCGCTTGGCCTACCTGAAAAATTTGACATCTTCAAAAAAAAAATTTCCAAATAGTTACCCTGGGAAGTGGACATTGATTCGTATACGCATCACCATAATTGAGTGCCATATATAGCTCACCTAAACAATCTGGTTATATAATTTTTATTGTGTGTGTGAATAACATTAGTCCTTTTGAATCTATTCTGGGTAGGTTTTGTCCACATTTGATTAATTTTAATATTTTTGATTAATTTTCAAAAAAATATCCAAAACAATTGTTTTTTTAAACTCCCATTTATTCCTAAAAAGTGGGCGTGGCACGAGAAAAAAACTTTTTTAGAGAAAAGCCAATAGATTAAACTTTAATATAAAAAATATGAACTTTCGAAATTTTTGATATTTTATAATGAAAAAGATTTCCAAACATGAGCAATTTTCGTGATTCGTCAACGAATCAAAGGTACGATATGCGTTAAGGACATGACTGACTGTGATATTTTATTATAGTTCTTCTCTGATCAGTACAATTTTAGATAATATATTCTAACAATATTGCTTTATTGTCTCCATTTCTATTAATTTAATGGCTATGATAGTTAACACACCCATCCTAAGCATGATGTCAATATATAAAAGCATTCAGTTTTGTGCCCTTTTTCAAAAAGAAACAGCTCTTAAGAAGCAATGTAACAATGAAGTTTATAACTATGAAATTAGATAACTTAAATTCTGCCGGTTACTTATTGAGTTGAATACCTTAAAAAGCTGCCAAAAAAATAAAAGCACCTAAAATTAAATTCACGAAAAATTGGCTCATCTTCTACGTTTTTTAAATTAAATGCTAAGTATTCATAAAAATTACGAATTACACAAACATGTAGCAAAATGCCTAAAAGCACACAACAAAAATGCATTATAATAAATTTACAGCAAAATATGACTGAAAACAACAAATGTTGTCATAGGACGACAACAAAGAACGCAGGCATAGGCTGGCAGTTGTATGCTTCGGTGGCGTTGACTGTTGCAACAACAACAAAAAGCACAAAAATAACAATAATAAAGTAAAACTAAACACAAACATCACTTTGCGGAAAAATATTAAAAAAATATTTTCATATTCAAAATGCATAATTAACATAAATTTTACAAAAACAAAAAAAAAACAAATTTTTTTCTCACATTTGGTGCTGTATTTGCTACATTTTTGTGGAATGTTCTCTTAACACTTTTTTTGGTTTCGTTTTTTTTTTTTTGCGTTGAAAAATAAAATATTTTTCATGTTCTAGAAAATGCACAAATGCGCATATCCTTAAAACAGGACATTTTTCTTGCTACGAGTACATGTTAAATTTCCTGTGAGTACTTAGTTTTAGTTTGTATATGTTTCCTTATAAATTTTATTTTTCTGCATTTTTTTTTTTTTGTGCAGGATGCCATATACATTGCTAGGCTGCTTGCAGAGCCTGAGAAAAGAAAATTAATGCGGCATTTCAACTGCAGCTGTAAACATAAAACAAACGAGCGGCATACAAGAGTATGACAGTATGATATTAAATGAAAAATATTAAGCGCACAGAGAGGGTGGGGCAGCGTTAGTTTCGTTTGGAATTTTTTACGATATAAGAATGACTATAAAAAAAGAAGTATTTGGATTTGCAAAAAAACTCTTGAAAATACTTTTCTGCATAGATCATGGCGCAGTAACTGCATTTTGGACACTTTGTTTACCTGTCAAACTAAAGAGTACTTTATTTATGTGTCAAACTACAAATAAAATGCTTTCAGCATACACCCTTAGCTAAACACATCTACATGCTAAACATAAAACTCACATTATTATAATCAAATGCAAAGAAATAATACCGCCAAATTTCGTGCAACCGCTAATAGCCGCCAAAAAGTAGGCATTAATTTGTCAGTCTGTCATTCCGCCTGTCTGCTGTTTGTCTGTGTCTGTTGTGTTACAGCTGTCGGTTGCATAAATTGCTGTGAAATACTTTAACTTTGAGCTAGCTGCCAGGTAGACAATGCAGGGAGGAGTTTATGGGCGCTACAGTGTAAAGGCGTGGTTGTAATAAAAATACACCTTTGAAATGTGAAAAACAATTAGTTAGTGAATGCTGAAATTGTATATAATTTAAGTAAGCTGTATTCTTAGCAGTTTTAGTAAATTAACTTGGATGACATGCTTAAAAACAACTAGGGTATGGCAAAAATCATCATATGTTATGGAATGAATTGTCTAAAAACAAATTGCTTGAATACATACGTTTAAAAAATTATGCTCTGTTTTAATTAAAAATTCATCATACTTTATGTAACTAGAAATCACCCAGTGGTTGAGACTCAACCACTATAGTAACAAAACAAAAAATAAAAAACATTTTTGGTACTTAGAAACTGATATAAAAAAGGGATGTTTTTTGTTATCGCTTCCCAAAATAAAAAAACATGGTTCCATGTTGCTCTATCCCTTTCTTACAATACAATATACATAACTCCATACCAAATTTAATCAAAATCAATCGACTAGTTTAGTTTAGAGAACATATTTCACTGCTAGGGACGTGGCGCCATCAACTTGGAAACAAATAATTTTTTTCAAGGCATAATCTATCTCCATACCAAATTTCATTAAAATCGGTTCTTTAGTTATGCTGTGAAATCATATTTTTCTATTGCAGCTTAGCACTGTATCCTTTTAAGAAAATCCTTTGCTTACGGATCAAACTATATTTTTACCAAATATATCAATATATCTCCATTCCAAAATTTATCAAAATCTATGTAGCAGCTCAATTGTGCCGTTGTTTTTTCCTCGGTGCCACGCCTCTTTAAAGAAATTTAGGTTTTTAAAGTCAAGGCGGTGCAAGAGCAAAAAAGATGTTGATTTCTTCTTCGTCGGGTACATGAAAAAAATTTTTTGTTATATTAATGCCAAATAAAGAGCAGTCCCACCCTTTTTCCGCTACTGAGAGAAGATATCTATCTTTTGATGGGTAATAGTGTTGGAGAGATGCTGAGGCTTTCATGAGTCTTACATTTGACAGCGCACCTGGATTTGCTGATACATCTACCCTTTCATTTCCAACAACTTCGCTATACCCAGGTATCCACTAAGAGAACACTGTGTTCCCCTCATCTAGCGTAAAAAATTTATCAAAATATTCTTAGGTTGTTCCTGATTTGATGTAGTTCAATTTAAGGGCTCTTCAAGCGGCCTGATAATTTTTTTAAATATACTGCAGCTCCTTCGTTAATTTGGAGCCATTAAAATTTGGTTTAATATTTTCCAACATCCGGAAAGAGTTTCAGTAGGCTAATTTAACCTATATACAATTTCATAAAGTTAAATGAAAGGTGTTACCTATACACCAATTTTTATCAATTTATCTCCTTTTATAATCTCGTCACCGCTATTTTCGCGGTGGACAAATGGACCTGTCTAGATTGACTACGCAAATTCTGCAAAAGCTTAAGAAACGAGTAAGTCTACAACCAAGCTACCAATTTGATCAATAAACTAAAAAATATTAAAAAAAATTTGAAAAATTTTTCAAATTCCCTTCGGTTTTTCATTTAAAAATCTCGATCTTGTATTCCGATTTTAAAACTTGCTTTAACACTGTCATTACCGCGATTTCACTGACGTAAGCTTTCGGTTTGACATTAGCTGTCTCGTTTTTAATGACTTGAGTTGCGTCAATATAAAATTCCTAAACTGAATAAATTCTAAAACATTCCTTTCTTACTAAAATAGTTATACTTATATTTATTATATTTTTGGTATAAGTGGGAAAATTGAAAAGCTATCGCAATTTCATTCTGAATGATACGCGATTTTGATCCAAAACGACTAAACTTAAGTGAAATCGAGCTGAGTGAGAATTTGATTTGACTTTAAATTTACTTGGAAAAGAACTGATTTCATATTGTATATTGTGTTGATTTTGAGTCCAGTGTACAATTTAGTTTATCTGGTATTTTTAGTGCTATTGTATAGGTACATTTTTGAATAAAAACTTTGTGTAGATGCTTTTTCGAAATGCCGTAAAAGTATTTTTAGTTTAAAAGTGTATAAAAAATAAATATTTGTTTTTTTTTAATTAATGTTTGTATTTAAAAAATTATTTGCGTGACGCATATCAAAGCATGTGGCAAAACACTAATAAAAACTTATGAATTATGAGCAACGATGAACAATAGTCTAACACGTGTTACGATAGATAAAAATCTTAAAAATTAAAGTTTTTTTTTTCTCATTCATAGTCTCGATGCCAAGTAAATGCATCTTCCCATACAACAAGCAGAATTACACAGCTATTTCCGACACTTGACTCAAAGATTCTTATGCATTCTCAGATTTAGTATGAGTATTTGTTGCTGTTGTTGTTTTAATTAATGATATTGTTGATATTTTAGCTGATACACACGTGATTATTATAGCTGTTTTCATTGTAAAACTTGCTGTTTTTTTTTCGACATATACTGACAATAACAATGAGTCAACAATTAAAAAAATTTCCATACTTTAAAAAAATCTGTGAATGAAATGAGTCAATTTTTCTGATTTGCTTACAATTAATAATGAAAAAGTTGTTCTTGCGACTCATGAAATTATTAGAAGTTGAGTTGTTGTTGAAATAACTCATTTAGTCATCGTTTTGTACCAAATGGCAGAAAGTTTCCCATAAATAATCTTTTAAATATTTTCCTTTGACAGACTTTCTTTGGAGAATTTTTAGATCAAAACAATATGGAAACATAATGGAATATTTAAATCATAAATCATGAAAAAAAAAATTAAGTTGTGTAATTTTATATCAAAAGAGAAAACGCCGATGCTCACTGCATCGGAAAAGCCTAAAGAAGTCAAATATTATTAAATTCTATCAAAAACGATGAACAAAGTCAATGATTTCTTTGTTGCAAACATTCACTTGTTGATAGTCACCAAATCATATTTGACTAACGTATACATTTAGTAATATCGATTTATGTTAAAACTTAAGAAAAGAAAAATGTTATTCTAAAGTCCTCGTCACATCCTTATATTGAATATCGTCGGTAGGTATTTACACAATCATAAATTCCCGAAATGCATACCAAGCAAAAGATGATAAAGAAGTGTTTTACTCATATATGTTGAATATTCGTATTAATGCCAAGTGAAATTAATTAAAAAAATGGGTTACCAAATATACTATATGTTCGACCCATTTAAATCTATCCAATCGACTCAAACAGTTGTTATATTTGTCCCAATAAACGAAACTTTAATTTTGGACCCACAAACAACACTTTAACTTTCAATCAAGGGCATAGTAATATATTTTTAAATTGCGTAAGAGTCGATAAATATTTTAATAATCTATTAATCAAATAAATTTTTTTAATAGAAACATACTATTTTCTTAGTGTACCCTAGTGCAGAGATATCGACACAATTGAGTTGAATTTGAGCAAAGTTTTGAAAGTTAAATTACTTTTTAATAATTTCCTTGGAATAAAACGTCATTGTTAGAATTGGCTTAGAAATTGGAAAGATATTTGTCTCCATAACAAATATACTTACTTCCAATTGAAGCCGATCGAGAAATTTCACCTTTGTGTCCCGAAAGAAGTTGCTCATTATTGTGAGCTCGAGTTTTTAAAAATTTTTAAAAATAAAAAATGTTATCCACGGATATGCAGAGCTTATATTTAATATGCAGCTCTATAAAAATACGCTGGAATAACTAAGTTAAAAAAGAATAAGAAATCGAGTCAAGGAACCTTAAACAGCAAAAATAAAAGAACAAATAGAAATATACATTAATAATAATTCGATTCATATGATAATCAACTTGTCCCAAAAAAAAATCAATTTATTCTATTCAAAGTACACAATTGACTCAAATATATTCGTATGTTACCCACACGCTTTTAAATGCAAATTAGTTTATTTATAAAAAAATCAATAAAATAAAAATGAATGAATACTATATAGAATTATAAACTCCAAAAATTTATCTTTGCTCATAAGAAACCAAATATAATATTCAGTATTAGAATTCAAATATATATATTGAATATCCAAGATGATATCATACGAGTACAAATAATTTACATAACTTCCCCAAATTCTTTGCATAACCAATATACCAGCAGGTAGATCAAAAATTTCAAAATATATGAATAAAAAATCAAATTCAGTTTCATTTTCATTTTAATTTCTTTCCGCAGCCACAAAGTATCTGATTTCTTTATACTCGCAAAGCTTAAATCAATAATTTAAATATTAAATTATGTCATTCAAACGACTTAAAAATCAGTCAGCAATACTGGTTCTCTTTGTTTATAAACAAATAAAAACTTGTTTTCGGTTTCGATTTTATTTTTTTTCCTTTAAAGCGATTTTTTCTTTTTTCAAAAGTTAAGCTTCGTGCGGTAGTAACAACCAAACATTTAAAGTTAGTTATATAAAATAAAGATTCGTCGTCTTTGCTTAAGTTTTGGCTATAAAATTCAGTTCAGACGTGATTTATGATGATTTTTTTGATCATTGTGCACATGTATTGTATGCAGGTATTTGTTGTATTTTTTGAGCATACCAAATATGACCTTGTTTTTTTTTTTATAAACAAGCATTTAACAATAAGAACCGGTTAATCTTCCTTGGCTGCACGCTGTCTGTATGAATTTTTTTTTAATCGTTAAGTATGAAAATGTTATTTTTTTTCACACTTTTTTATAATTTAAAAATATATAACTTTATTTTGATGTTTTCGTTATATCAAATGCGGTACCAGCTGATTTTTAAAGCACTATAATTTGACCTCTTCAAAGTTCACCACATAATGCATTCAATGAATTCTCACCAATTTTTCGATGCACTAAAACATCGATTGTAGTTATGACATTAAACACTTCAGAGGAATAAAGTGCGGCCCACGACGAAAAAAAATCCTCCAAATTTGTTCATTCATATGGATTTTATTTATCTTGCAACCTGTTACTCCTAAGCCAAACGTGGTGTTGAGTACATTTCACTTTTCGCTACATAGGGCATGTTAAACAAAAAGTTTTAGAAAAAATTACACTTATAATAAAACTTAAAAAATATTTCATTTTGACTGCGATTTTAAAATGGACAAATTAATGATCACAAACAGAATATTTGACATTTCTCAGACTGATAAATTAAGTACATAGCAATATTTTCAACAATAATCATAAAGTTTAGCGACTACAGCCCTTAAACTTCTTAGCTATTTAGCTTAAATATTTAAATCAAGTTTTCTGTTGTTTATATTTTTTGTCACAAGAAACGTTGTTTTTTATTAAACATCACTTAAATGTTGTTTTGAAATATTGTAGTCATACACAAATTTAATTTCCCAATTAAGTTCATGGAAAAAATTAAATTCCTAAGTATACTTACTTATTTACTTAGATGGCCATAACAACCCGTTATCAGGTTACGGCCGACCTCATTAGCTCTCGCCAGGCGCCTCTGTTTTGCGCGCGCCTTCTCCAATCGTTAATGCCAAGCGTCGTTAGGGCTTCCTCAGCTTGGTCTATCCACCGGGGGCATGGTCTCCCTCTTCGTCGCGGACCGGGGACCTTCCTTTCGAATACCTTTTTCGCTGGAGCTTCTTTATCCATACGATGGACATGACCCAGCCAGAGTAGTTGCTGTATTGTTATACGCTTAACTATGTCAATGTCGGCATAGAGATCATACAGCTCGTGGTTCATTCGAATGCGATAGTCGTCGCCAACTCGAACAGGACCAAAGATTTTGCGGAGAACTTTCCTCTCGAACACCACAAGAGCGGCTGCGTCTGTTGTCGAAACCACCCATGCCTCAGTGCCATAAAGAAGCACAGGTAGAATGAGCGTCTTGTAGAGTGTTAGCTTTGTCGATCGAGAGAGAGCTCTGCAACGTACTTAATTGCTTACTGAGACCGTAGTAGCACCTATAAGCAATTGTTATTCTCCGCTTAATCTCCAGACTGACATCATTGTTGCTGGTTACGGCAGTGCCAAGGTAAATGAATTCCTTGGCAACTTCTAATTTACAGTTGCCCGCTGTAACATGAGAGTCTAGATGCCGTGCTCTCTTGTTGTTGTTAGTAGACATCATGTATTTCGTCTTGCCCTCGTTTACCGTCAAACCCACTTTGGCTGATTCCTTTTCAATAGCAGTGAAAGCAGCAGTAACATCTCTCTTACTCCGACCGATAATATCAATATCATCAGCGTACGCAAGGAGCTGATCACCTTTGAAGAAAATGGTGCCATTATGATGCACATCGGCTTTTCGTACGATCCCCTCCATAATGAAATTGAAGAGATCGCACGAGAGCGGGTCGCATTGTCTGAAACCTCGCTCGGTATTAAAAGTTCCGGAGAGGTTATTCCCTACCTTGACGGAGCTACACGTATTGCTCAACGTCATCCTGCAGAGCCTTATCAACTTTGCAGGTATACCGAACTCAGACATTGTTGCGTGTAGGCAATTCCGCACTGGGCTATCGAACGCAGCTTTATAATCGACGAAGAGATGGTGAGTGTCGATTTGATATTCATGGGTTTTCTCCAGGATTTGGCGTAGTGTAAAAATCTGGTCTATGGTGGACTTACCAGGTCTTAAGCCACACTGATAGGATCCAATCATTGTTTCTGTATGCGGCTTTAACCTTTCACACAATACGCTGGAGAGGATCTTATATGCGATGGAAATAAGACTGATACCCCTGTGGTTGGCGCAGATAATTCAACAAAAATACTCAGCATCGGTCTGGTTGTTACTAAACCTAATTGCGTTATATGGTTGTTGGAAGACTAAGATTATGCTTGCTTAACATTGTTGTTAAATTTTATTGTCGCTGTTAAGCAATATTTCACAAAATGTCTGCCTAGGGTCGACTCTGGCGCTGATTCTGGTTTGTCGCCCCCATATTATCAGTCGTCTTCTTTCTATGGCGCCACATGATCATGCCACCAAAAAAAAAACAAATAACCGCTTCATTAGTGCAGACCTTGGCAAGCACTTATTTAATTTTAAGAACACTTTTTTGATGCCTGAGTATTTGTTTTGTGAATCCAAACTCGTGTCGTTATCTTTCAAATATTTAAGTGTCTCTAAGTCAATTGTGGTGTTTGCCGCGTCACAAGCTGCAAAATAGCCGGAATCCACTACAAACATGTATTATGACTCATTTATTTCTTTTTTTTTCATACTGATTAGATTCTTCTATGTTTTAATTTTTCTTTCTTCTTGAGCAAACACTTCTCTCACTACTTCCTTTTGGCACCCATTTCAGTTTGAAAAAGGGATATGATACAAATATCCACACACTTTCTTTAGCACTAAGCTCCTCGAATGAGTAAACTTTTTCAAAAACGATTTCTCAGACTCTTCTTGATTACATCTATCAGCACACCACAAAATGCTGGATTATCTATTTTTAATGAGTCTAGTACCCTTTTCATTCGCATTAATACAGGTAAAAGACATCCATTTCTTTATCTCCTTCCAAACTCCTGATACCATAAGCTGTGGGCTTTGAGTAGTTAGTGTTTTCAATTAGGAAATGTAGACCAATCTCCCTAACAACTGCTAAGCATAGTTTTCTCAAATGGTCTCCTGAACCATTAAAAGATCCATAATACAGTTATAATATGAGTTCCGTCGTGTTGGACATGGACTTGTTTAAGATTTTCCCTTAGATTGCAAATATATCTCACACGCTTTAGAAGACCTGGAAAACAAATTCCAAATTCATGGCATTTAGACATTGCTGCATCATGGATTTTTCTGTAAGACTTATTTTCAGATCTGGCTTTATCAATATCATACGTAGGAATCAGATGTAATGCAGGGGTGACACGTTTACTCACGGCCGCTGTCTCTTGTTCATTAATTTTTTTTACTATTTCAGACCACCGTCGCCATGACTATGGTTGATAATTAGCTTAGTAATGTTTAAACATTTCAAGTTTTCAAGTATGCACATTAATGCGTTTGGGAGAAATGAAATTTAATATAAAAAATCGAGCATCACTCTCTTTAAAGAAATGTAAAAACAAATGTATTTTGCATTTGATAAATAGAAAATACGTTCAAAAAAGTACTTAAAATAAAATGCAAAATACTTTATTCAAAAAATTATTTAAATGCAAAATAAAAATAGGTATTTTGCATTTTAAACGCAAGTATTTCAAAAATGTCGCATTTCTGCCAGTACATACCAAAATGAAAACGAAAGTGCTTATGATATCATATTCTCAAACTTCCGAAGGAATTTCAGCAAATAACTACACTGAAAAAATAGTATGTTTCCATAAAATAAATGTAATTGATTGATAGATTTTAAAAATATTTATTGACTATCAATAAATGATGTTTATTGATTTAATCAGGATATCTAATTGAAATAATTGAATATATTTCATTGAAACAAATTCTATATTCTTTGAGTTTTCTTCACATCAACATGAGTACTAGAAAATTCTTAAAATATTCAACTATTTATGTCTGCTCGGTACACGATTCGGGACTGTGTTAATACCAACGGCATCCAATATAAAAATGTGACGATTTCACAAATATCGATATATTTATGAATCGACATTTCAAAATATCGATTTTTGTCCAAATCGATAATAGTATATTTATATATAGGTTAGCGATAAAACAATATTTCTTCTGCCAGATATATTATTTGGTAATTATTAACGTGTGAATGTTTGCGCAAGGAATTATTTCTTTCAACCAAGTTATTATTTTGTAGTTATTACCAAATATACAACTGACTTATAACTATCCAAGCAAAATCAGATTCGATGGAATATGTTGCATGGTAACCTATATCTATTATTTATTTCACCTACATAAAATATATATTTGTTAATTATAACCAAATCTTGATATATACAAATAAATCGTTTTCTCTGTGTACTTATTGTAATCAATTATTTAATTACTTAAAGCTATGTAGGCTATCATGAAACGAACCACTTCGTGTTTCACAGCACACAAACGTTAAAAGTGCGCAATCGATTGTTAATTAAAAAAAAAAAAAAACGGAACGAAAGAATTAAGAATCTTGACTGCCGACATCTTTGAGCGTCAATTTTTATGTTGTTGATTGTTGTTGCTTCTGTTGTGTTGTTGCTGTTTTTGTTGCCATTGCAACTGATTGCAAAATAATCGACTGCATGATCGCAAACACGGCTTAGATTGTACGTCCGATCATACGATCGTTCATGCAACCGATCTGCATAAATGGCTAAAAATCCATTTAAGATGACGATCGTGTGAGTGCGGTTGCTGCAGCAAAAGTACCAGTATGACAACAACATTCATCACAACAACTTTTTGATTACAAAATTTTTGCAACCACAACAACGGCAACATTATAATTAATAAGATAGAAAAACATAGTAAAAAATAAAATAAAATGCTGCAAAAAAAAAATTTATCGAAACTCGCAATCGCGCGCTCTTATGTAGCTCAGCGCTAGCGTTGCAATGCCTTGCCAGTGATACAAGTGCTTTGAAAAAATATTCGATATTTTTGATTTTAATATTTTGGATAATATGTTCCTGAACCGATTTTTCAAAATATAATGAGTTGAGTATGCATTATTACAAATTTACAAATTTATTAGTATATGACTAATTGATGAACTATTTAATTTTGGCATTTGTACCATTTCCAACAGAAACAAAGCACCAACTAGTGTATTTTCAGGGTGCATTGGTAGTTCTTGAACTGCCTCTGGCTGATCTTCAGACCAAATTCGGAAATTCTGTTTGTTGACGTACCCATTGAACCAAAAATGAGCTTCGTCGCTGAAGAAAGCTTTGAAGAAAAACTGAAGAAAACATATTTCTCACAAAGCACGAATTTTGATAATAAAATTCAATGACTTGCAAGCGCATATCTAAGTAGGTCTATTCATGGTAAAATGGCAAATCTTATTGAGCATTTTTGGCGGTAACACATGTTACAAGTCATGCGTGTGGTGTAAAAAAACTTACACTGAAAAAACAAATAGCAAAAAATCAGCAAATACTTATATGTAAATATACACTAAAAGCTGTATATATTGGCCATATTTTCTATTACTGATCTCAATTTTAATACTTTGAAAATAACAACTTAATTCTAAGTATACAATATCATAATAACTATAGGAAAAATCGAACGAAAATATAATAGGCCAGTCGACAAGTCATAAAATATTGTCCAGAGTAGAATAAGTTGAAACATTATTATTTTTTTGGAAAATAATTTATTTGTACCTCATTAATGGGGCCTTATGCTATCTCATCGATAGCAAAGTTCACGAATCATCCGAAAATGGTTGATAAAAGTGTGTAGCAATCAGTTAATCAGCAATTTCTCGTAAGCCTTCCTTTTTTACAATTTTGAGCCACATATGTAGACATATCCAGTTTTCCACAGAAATTGTAATTTTAGCCGGCCAAGGTTTCGGTTTTTATTTTTTTTTTTGAACCCCCCCTTCAGTTTTTCTTGAAGTTAAGACTATCTTGAATTAATATTGAAGGTGGAAAAATTAAAATTCAGAAGACATATTAAAAATTTTATTTAAAGTAAAAAAACATGAAAAGTTCCATATAAAGTTACATTGAAAGTTATAAGTAGGTTTTTGAAACTTGGCTCTTAAAATTGACCCAATTTTATGTAAATAATTTTAAGCAATTTTTTATGCACGCTCTTCATTTAATACCTACAGCCATTGTAAGGTATCGATACTTTTCAGCTCAAAACAGAGCTGCCAAATTAACAGGTAATAAAAAATTGTAAATAAAATTGAAAAAAAAAAGCGAAAACTTGCAATTTTTGTTATGTGATTTTTCCTTTTTCGTGTTTGTTCTTTTTTTTCTTGCATTCTGGTTTTTGTCTTCTGTGTCTTCTACTTATGGCTCACTGACTGAGCTTTCCGGCCAATATTGTTTATTGGCGCTTTCTCGTAGAGCGCTTTATATTGCGCTGCGTTAATGCGCGCGCACACGTTAACTGAAAAATGTTGTTTTGACCAAGTTTGGTGCAGCTGTAGCGCTGATTGACAGAGTTTAAGCGGTCAAGCGTGTTGCTGTTTTTGCAGTTAAAAAAAAAAAAAAAATTGTTATTGGACTTTTTTTTTACAATTTTGTTTGAAATTCTTGCGTTTTCTTTGTATTTTTTGTTTTTTTTTTGAAATTTTTTTTGTATGCGAATTCATTTGACGCCGTACCTGTTTTGTGTCTAATGCCGCTTTTGCTAGCCGGCTTTTGCTGTGAATTCTTATACAATAATACGTTGGCGTTAATTCGCATATGGCTGGATATTTTTAACTCTAAGATGTAATTTTGATAACCGGTTTTTTCACTGGTGTTTGCGCGCTTTTTTATTTTTGAAGATTAGCCGTTTAGCATGTTTTCAGTTTTAATTAAATTTGAGTTCGGTGCTTTATGATTACATAAAAATATTTAGGTTTCTTTTTTTTTGCCTCACACGAATAAATATAAAAAGCTATTTAGTCATCTTTATACTGTTGTTATCACTTATTAAGTGAGAGCTTTGTAAGTTATTAGTTCATCAGCTTGCAAGAATGTTCTCGTGGCTTACAACTTACGAGTAGATGAAGTCCCTTTTAATTTATAAATTTTTCATTTATTTATTAAGGCATTCAAAGGACTTTTTTTGCAAGTGATAAATTAAATATTTACAAGCACAATTACAATAACAGCTGTTAAGTCAAGTGCTCTTGTGTAAGTGGTTTTGTATGATTGAGTATTTGTTCGTACTACATGTGTATTATGACACTTTTCAAATGCACTTCCAAAATTCTCGAGTATCAATAGCATGAACTCACTTAAGAAGGACTTGAAAGGATAGCAAAAACAAATTGTAATTGAAATTTATTAAATACACATATGAACACAAAAACATGTCCACACATACACAAATATTTAAAGCTGCAAAATAAGTTGTAAATATGGAAATTGAAAATATTCAGGTCATGCATGCAACATATTTCTAAAGGATTACACATCCTTAAATTATGCAATGCATTTATTTAAAGTGATTATATAGAATGTTAAGAACTTTTCTAACAAAAACAGTAAATTTTTGGTGTGTAGAAAATGCGGGCTATTCCAAACATGACGACTTTTTCTATATATGGAATATTAAAATGTCGGTAAAATCGGCAAATAGAAATAAAAAACGCTAATAAACAAAGAAAATGTTGTCCGTAGTCAAAAAAAAAAGAGTTCGACGTTAATAAAATGAGCGATTTAAACGAAACATTTTCACTTTTAACATCGAAACGTAATGAGTAAATTTATAACTTTTATTATTTCATTACAAAATTGAAAAATTTACAAAATTAAAATGCTTCTTTTTGATGATCTTTATTGGAAATGTTTCGTTTTTATTTAGAATTTGAAGTTATCATCAAATGTTATTCTAAGATGTTAGTGGAAGGCAATAAAAATCAAAAAGTTAAATAAAGAAATGCTCCGAAACCTTTTTTCCCGGACGTGAAGTCATCAAAATTGTCAGATTATTTTGAAACTAATATGCGCATGTGCAACATAGTTGGCTACTGTAAGGATTAAACGACGTTTGAAAGTTTTTGTGAGTCGTTATCTTAGCAATTTCGTACCTTAGAACGTCTTCTAACTAAACACTTTAAAAAAGTGGCAAATGAGCACGCGAGATGGCTGACCAAAGAATTTTTAGAAATTGACTGAAGAAATAAAGCCATGCAGAAGCATACAAGACTTGAGAAAAAACGGTAAGAATCATTAGACGCTAAGCAATGTACACATGTATATGTTACCGGCCAAACTACATTTTTAGGATAAACTAGTTTTTCCTAGGCCAAACTAGTTAATCTGAATGCCTAAAAGTATGCAATTTAATTTTAATACAGAAGCACTGAGGGTACCGAACCCGTGTTGCACATGTTATAAACTGAACCGCTGCCGAAGGCCACCGCGAAGCCCGTGTTGGACATATTGGAGGATGTAAATACTGAGCCGCGGCCGAAGGCCTCCCACTTTTCCTCACTAACCACTTGACAAGTATTCAATAAAATTGATAAGTTTCATTGTCTTACTTCGCTACTGTCTTAGTTTTCACTAGCCACAGTGCTTTTGCATTAAGATTTCATTGCATATTTTAAGGCTTAACGGTAACTAGTTTGGCCTGAAACTAGTTTGGCCTGTAACATATAAATATATGTTCATAAAAGACGTTTTTTGTCGAAATTTAAGGATCTTAATATTAATTTTTAAAATTCTTTTTACCACTGCAAATGTAAAATCTAGCAAAATTTGTAAAGACAAAAAAGTAAGGATGTAATTGCTCTATTGAACGCAAAAATATTAATTTTTGAGTTAAGGTTGATAACTGACCAAAATTCAAGTTTTTGTGTTTTAATATTTTTATTAAATTATATTATTAGATCCATTTTTTTTTTTTTTTTTTTTGAATTTCTTAAAAATCGTCAAAAGAAACATTCTCCTTTAACCCTTAATCTCCTCACATAGCCTATGGCCTCTACAAAACTCTTCCACCAAGCATGGTTACTAGGAAGTGGCATCAACTCTCTCCAACATTTCCCCGATTCACATAAGTATTTCCTGCTCTAGCAAACAACTCCACGTTTTCTTCTACCCTGAGTGTTCCACCTCAATGCTGGCAAACATATTTCCGTTGGTTTTTTTCCCCATCGCATGCCCAATCCATTTCCACTTTCATAGTTTGGCTTAAATGGAAATCAGATCTTGACGGTTAAAATATTGTCAAGGAATTGAAGTGCTAGATTTTAAACATAGACCCAGTTGGTGAACACTTAAAAATTTTGTAGCAGAATGCTGTTGGTAAGCAAGTATCACATCCGTAGAAAAGAACTGGGTTTATCTTTAAAATCTTGCACTTCAATTCCTTGACAATAACTTACGCTCTATTTTTTCAAGCATAGATGTCCTTATTGGTACCGCATTCAGTTGTTATTACCCTTCCCATGTAATTAAAGTGATCCACTTCTTCTATGATGGATTCGACTATCAAAAAAACCTTTTAAAAATTCAAAATAAAACATGATCAAAAATTATGATCGCATTTCCATTTTGACAAAATTTTTTATCGTTTTTTCTTCTTAGCAGATTTAAAAGAAATAAGCAATTAGATGATATTCAAATGTGGCTTTTGTTCAATTTTTAAGTTTAACCCAATCCTTTATTTACTGAAGAACCAAAAAATATTTGAATTTTGTTTTTCAAAAGACAGACTAATTGCACATACTATATATTGTATCGAATGAAATTTTCAAAGAGTTCATACCTACAGAATCTTAATTTATTTTAGAAATAATTCTAATTTTCCATAAATTTTCTTATAAAAAAAAATTTTTCAAAATTTTCACAATTATTTCTAGTTCTGTACTCGTTTACATCAACTCTGTGAATAACATTACTGTGTCAAAAAATGTTACGAATTGGTACCTAAGAAAGATGTTACCATCTTTAGCATGAAATTTCCCATGAACATATACCATATCTGTGCTTTTGTTGCATGCAAAGAATGCAAACTTTCTATTGCATCAAAATATATTGATGATGACTTAATACTCGTTTATTGCAGTTGCATAATTTATGTAAAAAACAAAAATGAAAAGTTTTTTACACTTGAACTGTAATGTACTTAGTTCATTCGAGAAATGCATTTGTTATTTGCACATTAAAATTTAAATAAAACTTTTATTTATCAATTTGAGTGTAACATTTTGAAAACATAAAATGTTTCATTAATGACAACATAATTGCCACTTTGCAAATAACACCCTGTCAGCACGGCGTAGCTTTACGTGATGCATTTAATGCATGAGTTCTCAAACAATCTTTTTTATTTATTTCAATATGTACTTGTACATTTTTGTATGGTTATTAAAGTTTTTTTTTTGCAATAAAAAATAAATTAAAATTATTATATATATTGTTCAAGTCATATGGAATGAATCCGTAAACACCTGCAATCTTTGTTTGTTGCTTTTTAAATAAATGAATTTTAATTATTCTAACACTTAATGAATAATGGCAAATCAAATGCGAGCACGTAGACTTAGTAACCCTGTTGAAAATTTTAGCAATATTGCGAAGTTTTTCAATATCTAGGGCACTTTGAGCATATGCCTTATGAATGCAAGAAATCTTAATTTACTAAAAAAAAATATTTTAATTTTCAATTAAATCCCTTAGGAGAGACTGGGGACTCCAAAAACTGAACTGACCTGAACTGATATATAATATCCGCATAATCCCAGCATAATGTTAACTTATCAGATAGGATCACCTCTAATTTATTGAATTTTTTCATATTTTTTCCAAAGCAAAAAATTGTTGATTGTCAGAAAAAGCTGTCAATTCTTATTCCTGATCAAACTGTGATTTGCAAGCACTATCTGCCATAATGAGGTCTGGTTCAGGACGGACAGCTACGTTACATGAAATATGAACCTGTCTGTAAACATTTCAAAGCTGAAAGTTTATGTAGCACTTGTCATGCACGTGGCTGTACTATGTTTCGAATTGTCTAAAAATAGATCTATTTCTCTGGTAGTTAAATATTGTGATATATATGCGAGAGTATATTAAGTATGTGAATTTATATTTATATTGCAAGGTTTTGCGATTAAATGGTAATGAGTCCCCCATATTAGATATTCTGGAATACACAATCCCATAACAAGACTCACTCATAACCAATTATATTTCAAGCAATTCTGTCGACAAATAAAATTTTTTTTTTTTATTTTAATCTATGATATATATAATATTTTTTAAGTTTGAAATAATTGGCCAAAACCTTATACTTAGCACTTGCTTTAATGTTGAGTTGATAAGTTTTTTTAGTTGAATGTTCTTCAGTATTATATGTAAATCAGTTCTCAGCATAATTAAAAAACTAGTTTGTTTATTTAGACAAGAAACTATTACTTAGCAAGTAAAAACAATAAAAAAAAGCTTTTGAAAATTTTTCTTCTACGCATTTCACACCTTTTTGTTTAAATAATTATTTCCTTTCACACCAAATTTAAATTTCAAATAAAATTTCTAATTTCGTTAAATTAGAAAACAAAAGGGTTGTTAATATTAAACGTAATGGCGCCTATTTATACACATTTTTTGCTCAATTCTAAAATATATATCTGACTCAGATATAGGTTGACAAAAAACAAACAACGATAGAGCTTTTCTTCCAACTCTGATATGATTGAAGCAAATATACTTTAGCAGGTTATCACCTCAGCAAAATGCTTCATAACGTTTTTTGGTAGCAAGCAGCATGCTTAGAAAATCTTTATCTAGCTAAATCCTAGCGGTAATTCACAGCCTAACTAGAAATCCCAAAGTAATCAGCTCCATATTCCCTAAGCCATAAAAGTCATAGGAAGTAAATGTTGAAAAAATGAGCCCTCCCTAATTGATGTCCTCACTGAAAAGTATATAATTTCTTAGTCAGATTATCACTTCCTCAATTATTTGGACTTCAAGTTTTAAAACAGCCACAGTTATCAGGTAGTTTTCTGGCTAGTAATAAATATAATTTTGAGTCCCAAGAAAAAAAATCTGGTACTGTCCTTCCGGTACTATAACCAAAAAGACTGGCATCTTCGCCAATGCCATATCAGAAATCGATGTCTTGTATATCAAATTTAATTTCATTTAAGACTTAAATTCGGAATCGATCTTTTTTAGATGTATATTAATGATTCCTTTGCTGATTTTATTTAAGAAATATTTAAAAACTTCATTGCAGTAATTATTCAATTCAATTTCTTAAGGAATTGGAAAAAAAGTATTCTATTTGCTAAATGTTTGAACCATTTGATGATGAAAAACTGAAAATTTATTCACATGAGGCGAGTCAGTAATCTAATCAGTCAGTAATTCTAATCGAATTGAAAAGTCGGTTTTGAACTCCAGTTCCTCGAAAAGACATTAAAATATTTCAATTGCAAATTTTGATTCCTGAAATCGAATCGATGAACGATACAATTCCTTCTGCCATAGGATTGAAATGTAAAATCCAAATTTTGATTTCAAAGAACTGAAATTTTTTAAGAATTTAATTCCTAAAAAAATCACTCCTATCCAGCACTGTTTAGCTGAATCCGTGGTTCTTGAATAAGTTAATGTTCTGATGTATATTAAGAGGCAGGCTGTTGTCTAAAACTGGTTTCAACGGCTAAGGAAAGAGTTTAGATAGGCTTGGAGTGCGACACTTATTAGATTTGTGAAATAATCACTTTTAGGACACTTTTTTGGCTTAACGAATACTACGCCATGGCTAGTTCGAGTAATTGATTAACATTGGACACAAAAAGTTTATCTGGAGCTTTATTTCATCAAATCAAATATATTACTCCTTGTTATATAAAGTCACTCTAGGAACTGATAAAAAAATTAACAAAAACTTTGCTTCAAACTACAGAAATGAAAAATGTGTTTCCACACATTTGGATACAAATTAAAAAAATATTTATTTTTATATTTTAAAAACAGCAGAAGAAAGCAGTCTACAGTTCCAGCAGCGTAGCAGAAACTTAGAGGCCAAAATACTCAATATATTTCCTAACCAAATGAAATTAGAATTGCTCACTTTATATTAAGAAGTTATATATTTTATGTTCATCCAACTTTTCTGGGGTATTGCTTGCCTTCGAAATCAAAAGTGATAACCTAAAAGTGAAGTCCAATTATACTGGGTGTTTTTTTTAGAGGTTTGTTTTTCGAATAGAGATAAAACTGGCATTTTATGGTCAAATCTGGCAACTCTAATGTCATTTATGTTCAGTTTGGTTTGCCATTTCATCATGAACAGGTTGACAAAAGAACAACGCTTGCAAATCGTGCAAATTTATTTCGAAAATAATGGTTCAGTTTGCGAAGTTTACCGCAAGCTCCGTCCATTTTATGGTCGACATAATCGTCCATCAGAGCAATTAATTCGGTTAACCATGGGTCGTTTTCGCACTACGTTTACTCTATGTGATAATACGCATCCGCAGAGACGTCGAACAGTGCGCACCGAAGAAACAATTGCCGCTGTAGAGCAAAATGTTGAAGAGGACCCGAATGAATCGATTCGCCACCGTACACAGCAATTGGAGCTTTGTCCATCAACTTTATGGAAGATTTTGCGCAAAGATCTTGGCTTGCGACCTTACAAGATCCAGCTTGTGCAAGAATTAAAGCCGCGAGACCATGCAATGCATCGTGATTTTGGTGTATGGGCCGAAAATGAGATTGATCTCGATGCTGATTTTCATCACAAAATTTTGTTCAGTGCTGAGGCTCATTTTTGGTTCAATGGCTACGTCAACAAGCAAAATTGCCGCATTTGGAGTGAAGAGAATCCACATGAGACCCTTGAGACGCCATTACATCCACAAAAACTGACTGTTTGGTGTGCTCTGTGGGCTGGTGGAGTCATTGGGCCATACTTCTTCCGAAATAATGCTGGAGAGTCAGTTACCGTTAATGGAGACCGGTATAGAGCCATGATAACCGACTATTTTGTTCCCGAATTGGATGGCATGAATGTGGATGAGTTGTGGTTCCAACAAGACGGCGCTACATGCCACACAGCGCACGTCACAATCAATTTATTGAAGGAAACATTCGATGAGCGCATAATTTCGCGGAATGGACCTGTCAATTGGCCACCAAGATCTTGTGATTTGACACCATTGGATTATTTTCTTTGGGGATATGTGAAGTCGCTCGTCTACGCCAACAAACCAGAAACGTTAGGGGACTTGGAAGCCAACATTCGTGGCGTTATTGCCGACATACGGCCCCATATGTTCGAAAAAGTGGTTCAAAATTGGACCTGTAGAATTGGCTTTATTCGAGCCAGCCGCGGCGGCCACATGCCCGAAATCATATTTAAACATTAATGGCATAAAATTATCCTTCCAATAAAGCCAAATTGATGGACATTAAAACTATTTTCTTGTGTTTTATTTCAATTCGAAGCTCTATACCTCTAAAAAAAACACCCTGTATTATATATTCAATATCTTGCCCACTCAATAAAAATACCTTTTATTTTACGTACGAAAAAGTTATATAGGGGCCCTATTTCAGCAGTTGCCCAAGTCAGTCGCCTACTTCCCTATCAGGCTTACAAATATTCTCTCCCTCTATAGAGGAAAATATAGCAAACAGAATGAAATCTTGAATTTAAGACAAACTTATTCAAAAAAGAAACCAAAACGAAGTCAAATTTATTTTCATGCATTTTTAAGATATAAAACTGAACCAAAGTATTAAAGATAACAATTAAAATTAAACTTTTGTATTTTTTTTGCAAAGTGCAATTAATCAAATGTCAAAATTTATAAACCAAGCAATGAAACAAGAACTCAGTGCCACATGTCGGCGTGCTGGCAACACTTGCAAAAATAAACGATGCAAAAGAAATAACAAATTAAACAGAAAACTGACAAGAAAAGCAATTGTGTGGTGTGCGTTTATTTTTGCAACGCACTGTAATATGCGTTGTTGGGTTGCCATGTTATATTGTTTTTGTATTGAAAAACAAAAATCAATTAAGTGGTTTCTTTTTTTGTTTGCACCAAATTAAACATTTCATTGACGCCCGCTGCTTAATTTGCAAAATTTCCCTCACGCCCGCAACAGTGGTGTGCAAAAATAAAAATACAACAAATTTATTGTGTTTTTTTATGCTAATTTGTTGTTTTTGTAACTTTTTCTATTTTTTTGTTTTTTTTTTGTTTTTTCTTGCCAATATTTTCTGTTTTTATTTTGACATGTGTTTCGCATTGAATTGGTTTTTTCTGCTTCCTTAAATCGCTGATGCTGGCGGTTGGCTCTTTGGATTGAAAGTGAAATTCTTTTTATAAGTTTTTTTTTTTATTATTTTTAAAAGTTTTGTTTTTTATTTTTAATTTTATTGTATGTATTTTAATTTTGTTTATTTTTGATGCCCATCTTTTTTCGCATCAATTTTGTTTTGTTGGTTTCTTTGGCAACGCACGCACAGTCAGAGTTACACACGCGACAAGGTCAATGCAAATTATTTTTCATCTGTGTTGGCTGTTTTGAGTTTTTTCATGTTTTCTCACTTAAAAGTTAATGTTTCATTTAGATTTTTGCTTTTTCTCTTTCTGCAATACTTCCACTTTATTGGCATTTTCCTTGACTGTCTTATACATAAGACGCCAAGCTCTTGAAATTTTCTTGGAAATATGTCTAAAAGAGTATGAAAAAGAAGTCTTTGTAAATGCTATGGCATATGAGTCAGCAGTCGCAGTAAGATTTCAGATGTAGAACGATTACTAATCTTAAATTATTGCAGCAATTGTATGTTTGTACGTTGCTACTGGCACTTTGAATGATTATTATCTTGCAATGTCCAGATTAAGAAATAAATAAATTACTTAATAAATAAATAAAAAATGTTTGTATATACTTATAAATAGATAGGTGCTTATGCTAATAAATCAGCTATGTAGAATTGACATTTTGCAAATCAACTCGAGTTATTTTAGAAACAAGGCACCAAATGATCCAAAATCGGTTCAATTGAATGTTATTTATAACAACTAGTCGCGGTCAACATATGCCGCAATTTCTTTCCTAAGTAATAAATGTAAGATAATAAATATTTTAAATAAAAAATACGGAGCTTAAAAATATTTTGATATTTTAGTACAGGACATTTTAAATAAATCGATGAAATATAGAAAAATTCGTAAAAGACGGGGTGTCAACTTATTTAGTACAGAGTTAAGTAGGATTTAATTACGGGTATACAGGTTTTAATTCAATATTCTGACATCATTCGTTCTTGTGTTATCGTTCCTTAAAAAATCAATCCGGTAGTGAACTGCAAGCATGGAGCAAATCAAAATTTGTGCTGTGATGAAATTGCTCACCAAGCAAGGAAAAACTCTTCAAATGAGTGGAACATTTTACGGAGATCAGTTCCCTGCTTAAACCATGATTTGGATGATTACATGGCATTATCTTTCTAAACAAGGTCGCGACTCAATTGAAGACATCTTTCGCCCAGGTTGGCCAATTGAGATCAAGTCGCCGGATATCAACGATAGAAAAACTTATAAATGAAGATAATTACTAGGGTTGTAACGGAGCTCCGCATCCGCATCCGCAACTGCGGAACTTCCGCTTGATATTGTGCCTCCGCCTCCGCTTCCGCAAATTTTGATGAGGTAAATCGGAGTTATAACGGAAGTTATAAAATCAACATTAGAGCTTACAAAGTGGAAAATTCTGTGTTTAAGCTAATTTAAATTTTATTGTTTTGTGATGGGCTAGATTCGTAAGGTATGGTTATGGGTACAACCTAGTATAAATTTCGTTTACACAGATTTCGAAAGTAGTCCATTTCAAAAACATCGTTTTGAAACATCGCTCTCTAAGTATATTTTTGCAACTTTATTTGAGCGCACTCTCCGGTTCATTAAACAAATATTGAACGCTTTTCTCTCGAATTCACTTTTTTCATACGGTGCTAGCAGTCTTTTCTCCAAAATTATTGAGCCGATCCTTATGAAATTTTATCAACATATTCGTCACATTCATGGGTATCGTATGAACTAAAATTGAGTCAAAATATTGATTTTTTTTTTTCAAACAGAAATTACCCATAAAATCCTTATTTTTCCAACCTTTTTTTTTAGTTAAAAAATAATTTATGGAAATATGAAAAAACTTCGAAAAACTGAAAAATAGCTTCTTCAGCTGGAAATATAGGATGCCTACTAGTGTTCATTTAATACTAATACTAAATTTTAAATATTTTCAAATTGTTTTTCCACCTCCGCATCCGCTTCCGTTAAAACTCCGCATCCGCGGAGATCAATTTCTGAACTCCGCATCCGCCTCCGCATAGATGACTTCCATTACAACCCTTATAATTACCTGAAAAAGAATCAACTTTCGACATTAGCAGGTGTATCATATAAATAAATTTTGCGGTTTCTGCATAACCATCTTGACGTGACAAAAGTCTGCGAAAGATGGGTGCCGAAAATGCTTATACCGTATGACAACGTAACTGTCTACAAGATCAAAGTTGCAATGAAAGCTCTAAAAAACAGGCCTTGACCTAAACAAGTAACTGCAAGGAACAAATTTCAAGGGCAATGAATATTATTTTTTTTAGTGGTTTTGGAAAATTAGTTTCCCCATTTCTGATAAATGTAGAGGGCTTTTAACATTTAAAAATTTCACTTGATCTCTAAGAAATGTCCAAGTATCTTCATTTGTCACAACCTTAACATTTCGACCTTTCCCTAACGTTTGGTGGAGTAATTTTTTTTTTTACATAATCAAAACACCCCTTAGTTTTTCGGAAATTTTTCCATAAGTGTAATAAATTTCTTTCTTGCTATAAAAATTATTACATCCCTACTAGCAAAAAAGTTTTTATGACTTCTTTTAAAAGCCTTTTAGAGACAAGTATAAGGACAACATATTATATTGATAAGTCTCTTATAGTGGGTTGTAGGACCTATTTGGCGTATTAAGTATAAGACCATATTCCACTCTATGAACTCGGAAAACTCTGAGGTGCTTAAAAGACACTTAAAAAAGACTTTAAAAAAGCTACAAAAAAAGTGTCTTGCTTAGAGGCTTTAAGAATGTGTAAGAGATTTTTTATGCTGTCCACAAACAGGGAGACGCGGCGTATTGGATCCTTTGTTACTGCGAACAACTATACTTTCGAAGTTGTCAAGGAATTCACCTATCTTGGCACCGCCGTGAACACTCAAAACGATGTCAGCCTGGAGATAAAGCGAAGACTAACTCTTGCTAATAGGTGTTACTATGGTCTCAGTAAGCAATTGAGTAGTAGAGACCTCTCTCGCCCGACAAAACTGACACTCTACAAGACGCTCATCTTACCCGTGCTACTTTACGGCGCAGAAGCATGGGTTGTGTCGCAGACTGATGCAGCCACGCTTAGGGCGTTTGAGAGAAAAATTCTTCGCAAAATCTTCGGTCCTGTTCACGTCGGCGACGACTACCGTATTCGAATGAACCACGAACTGTACGAGCTCTACGCTGACATTGACATAGTCAAGCGCATCACTATTCAACGTCTGCGCTGGCTGGGACATGTTGTGCGTATGGACGAAGAAGCTCCGGCGAAAAAGGTGTTTGATGCGGAAGCCGCTGGGCGACGACGAAGAGGAAGACCATGCCTCCGATGGAAAGACCAAGCCGAGGAAACCCTATCCACGCTTGGTGTGAATGATTGGAGAAGGCGTGCGCAAAGCAGAGGCGCCTGGAGAGAGCTTTTGAGGTCGGCCGTAACCCGGTAACGGGTTGTTATGGCCACCCAAGTAAGTAAGTAAGTAAGAGATTTTTTGTGCAAATTATAGACCTTTATTATATATAATTTTATTTTATAATCGAATTTCACTTTTAGTTACGACTTGTGGGCCGGTCTCGCACCCAAGTCCCAACGATTCATAGTACTACACGTTAAAGGCGAATCATAACTTTCTAACATTTGTGGGTCGCCTTAAACAGACAAAAAATTAACAATAATGTGCATTCTTATGAAGCCACATACACAAAATGATTGGGCATGACTGAAGAAATAAAAGTCACTTGGAAGACTATGTACATACGAGACACAATGCGACATGTCCCATGTCGTCTTTATATTGTACATAATAAAATGCTTACGAAGCTTTGAAGTTACATGTCTCGTGTGTGTCTTTATGCTGTACAGTATAGTGACACATAGGAGACATGCTATTTAAAGTCTTTATAATCAGCCTATTATGAGCTTTAAAAATGCATATTAACAAAATTTTTTTCGTCTCTTTTTATCTTGATTTTGTAAAATATAATAAATTCAAAACTTCGCAGCAAAGGTAAAGTCATTATTGCTTTAAAAGCTGGATTTTAGTCTTGAAAAGTTTCCCTAATGCTATTAAGCATGTAAGCGTCGATATTATATTTCCGTAAAATCACTTTAGCATAGATTTTCTTTCTCAACCACTAGTAAATTTTGTACTGACTTTAAGCTCGGAATATGTAGACATACATTTTGAAGGTCTAATATACTAAAAAAATATATAAAAAAAGGATTAGTCATATCTTCATAACAATAATAGAGCTATTTACTTAAATTGTAAATATACTATATGTTATGCCTAAAATGTTATTTCACAGTGAAATTTCGAAATGTTTGACAATAATTTGTAATACCTCAAATATCTCAAAATCTCATAAGCGCAAGTTTTGCACGCTGCCATATAATAGACGCAAATTTTTATACCTTATTTTGCTGTTTATAAATGAACATCAGCGACATTGTTTCAACACAATAGCACATAAACTCAAGGTTACTTAATTAGCACTTCTTTGTTTTTAATTCTCCACTTTCAATTATATCTATAACTAAGAAAAATTGCCAAAAATGTTTTCTTTGCATATTTTTTTTGCACATATAAAAGAAGTCGCAAAAACTATATTCTTCAATTAAGAAGACAACATTTTGTTTGTTTTTAATTTTGCATTTTCGGTTTTTTAAGTAATTGTACAAATATTAAATATTGAACAGTATAATTAAGTTGGTTAGAGTTCAGAATGACTCAAAGAAAGGCAGCTCATATAATGAAACTATTGTTATACTTTACTAAAACTTAAAACAAATATTTAAGCTAATTATTCAATTAACAACAATTTACATTGTATTTAAATTAAGTAAACTGTTTAAAGGTTAAGGAAAAACAATCATCTTCATCAATGTGTTGTTCATCATCGTGCTTGAATGTGTAATCAACATCATTGCCATTTTAGACGGCTTGCCATTTAAATACAGCTGTAGCATTTAAATATAACGCTCTGTAACGATCAACGAACTCTTAAATTTAATTTATTTTATTTTAATCACTTTTGTTTTTTTTTTTTTTTTGAAAGAGCAAAATGAATAAAAATCAGAAAGCCACATAAAAATAAACACAGCCAATGAAAGCCACAACCATACGCTGACGCGCGTCTATTTGAATGTGTTCGAATGTATCTCGTATGCTTTTAAGTATGTGAGTATTAGTTCGGTTTAATTAAAAAGTAGACATAGATATTTTTGTATGCAAACTTAAGTGCAAAATATAAAATGCTCAGGAAACAGCGTTTTTAAGCATTTAAAAATGTGTTTTTTTTTGTTATTTGAAAATCATTTGGCATAGCACTTTTTGCGTTTTTTGTAAATTTTTTTGGATCTCTTAATGAATTGTTTCAATATTTTAACTTAATTCAAATACACATATTTCTATTTATAATGAACTGACGGAAGTCACTATCCCTTTTCGGTATTTTTTTCGCCCATTGGCTAAGATAAACATCAAAAGGTTAATATTAAGAAGTCGATATTGTTGCATTTATTTGAGAATAACATTTTTAGCAAAAGTGCATACTTCAAGTTGCAGTTTCTTTCTTTTTAGCTTATAATCTCATGCAATTTTTATAAATTTGTCATCTGTTAAGCTCAGTTGCTTATGGGTTAATATGCCAATAAGCGCTCATGTACCAAAAGCTGATGATCTAAACCAGTGATGGGCACATAGTGGCTCTATTTGCTCTCATTGCTCTCACCGTTATTCGACGCACAAGCAAGCAAGAAAAAATTCGCAGAATTTCAACGCTATTGAGGCACAGCGTTGACTTGAGTTCAAATGAAAACATAAACAAAACACAAAGGCATAAATGACGGCGCCGCATTGTGTCTTAACGAATGTAGCAATTGTTTTTGTTTGTAGTGTAAATTTTTTTTTGTGCTAATGGCAATTTTGGAAATGCAAGTAAAAAAATCTTTCAAATTTCGTTTGTTGTTGCTTGAAGTTGTTGTTTTGCTCTTTTGTTAGATTTTTGTGCCCACCGCTGATCTAAACAAACAAAACAAAAAATGTTGCCAAATAAACATTTGCGTTGAGTTTGCTCTTTTTTTATATAGCGCTAGTATAATAAATAGATAGAACTTGTGGAAAAAAAATAACAAAAAAGTTTTATCAAGGCCAAATAAATTTGCACTTAAGCATAGAGCAATAGTTTTCTATAGCTACAGCGTAATTTTACAGTATGTTGCACAAAAGTTAGGCAATGTGAATGCTATATGATGAAGTCGGTTTTAAATTACATTTTTCTTTTCATATCTTATTAAATTATTTTTTTTTTGGGTAACATTATTTGTCATATAGAAAAATGTATTCAAAATTTTAATAAAAACGTATTTACTTGATAACAGACTAATGTATTTTATTTTTATTTATTTGCAGGTAAATTAATATACTGAATATAAACTATTTGTCAAAATACATAGTGACAAAGTGCTAAAAGTATTAAATTGAAGCATATTGGTTAGGTAAGATATTTAACAATAATTAAACGTACAATTCAAAAGCAAATAAAATATTGCTAAATAAGCCATATATTTTGAAAATGGTATACATTTATTATTGCTCAAGGGATTTACTTCTTAATAAAAAAATGTTGAGACATAGCAATAATGCAACTCTATTAATTTATGTCTTCTCAAGTATTAGTAAAAACTTTGTTCCGGAATTTAAAATAAAAAAAAAAATTGGGATATAATATTATTGTCGATTAAGAATAGAGTTAAAAATATTTTAAAATTATGAATTAGGAATTTAAGAGACTGGAAGATCTTATTCAAATAACACAAATTTATTTTTTCGAGCTAAATATCTTACAATATTTAGTATAAGCAGTTCATATAAATTAATAAGTAACAGCTGATTCCACCAATAGAGTTCAAATGAAATTAGGGCACGTTTTACAGAAAAACTCTCTCCTGTCAATATGTATGAAATCCGGTTTGACAGTTTTAAATAGCTCTCTCAGAGGAGCGTTTTAAATTTGTTTGTTTGTATGGGCATTGTTTTTGGTTCAAGGACACGCCTAGTATCCAGTGTGACTTCTACATATCAACGGGCAGGCAAACAGACATAATTTTTTTTTTGCCACAAAGAAAACTATATTACTTCTAATTTTTTAATTCAATTTATTCTTAGTTTAGTTCATTAACACCAAAAAAATAAATTAAAAATAACATTTAAATTTATGAATACGTTTTCAACGTATAATAAAAAGTACTGAAAAAACTTACACAAAAGCTAACAATTAGTCAAAATGACGAATAATATGTAGAATATAATTTGAGACACAAATTAATTTTAAGGAAAATGAACTTGTTGAACTTTATTTAATGTTTTAGCAGTTCTTTCACCATTTTTCTAAAATGAATAAGCTATACTTAAATTTGGCTAGCAAATTTTATAAAAGATAAACCTTTTTTGAAGGATATTTATATACATTATAATTCTTATATTAACTAGTTGGTGCTGACTCATTGGCTAGTAACGAGGGATAAGTTCTTACAACATTCAGCCATATCTCGCACTGAGGTGCTGGGATACTGCTTGAAAAGACCCTACACCTTCGCCACTACCCTGAAATTAGAAAATTTTGGTTTTCTGCCTGAACTTTTTTTGTGTGAAAATTTTTATAATAAGAAATAACTTTTATAATAAGAAAACAGTTCTATCTGATGCATTAACTATTTTTGCTATAGCTGAATATTTTAATTCTGGATTTTGCAGGTATGTGTACAAAATGAGTTCGCGGACTTTTTGTTTCTTGCTCGATATCTTTGTCGTTAAAAGTGCTATCATCAAGTTTTATACATCATATTAAACGTCATTTAGAACAAATATTGTATCTTTTTAGACCTATAAGATTATCAAACAAAAGAAAACCGAAAGTTATTTCTGGGACATTCCTTATTTTGTGTTTGCCATCCCTTAAAAGTATTTCAAGCTAATTATTTTGCTGTTAGAAAAAGTATGCAGGAATTCAAATTTCAAATACTTTTGTAGAACAATTTATGTGGTAGAAGCAACATTGAATCTACTACCAATAATTTGATTAATCTCAAGCAACTGAGCCGATTCTGACAAACAACGACAAAAATTTGTGACGTCATAGAAAAAAAAATCTCTACGATAACAAAATATATTTTTTTGAATATTTTAAGAACTTTTCAGCGTAATTTTGTACTGTTAATTAATTAACACATTCAATTAGCCCAGTTCACATTATCACACATGCTGTCCAACATGGCTTGACAACATCAATGTTCGATAATGTGAACTCTAGGAACGACCGCTTGACACACTTGTTGGATGGATTTCAAAAATTGTTGATTTTCCAGCTGGCTTGTTCAACCATACAACCTGTGTGAACTGACTGTCAAGCATAGTGAACATTTCTCATTTTAAATAGGATTTCATGCAGTTTACTTCGATGTGGACGCTCATAACTTGTACTGCAATTGATGTTTGATGACATGCTCGATAATGTGAACTTAAAGCAATATTGACAGTCACACATGTTGTCAAGCCATATAAGGCAGCATGTGTGTTTTCTATGTGTGAACCTACTGTAATTTTTTTTTCATTCTTCATTGTTTACAAATTCCGCGTTGTTGTGTTGACAAATTGAGAATGAGAGCGAGAGCGAGAGTAAAATTCCGTTTTTGTCTTCCATATTAAAATAAAACGCACACACCCTTACTAACTCACTAACTTGCTATTAAACGATTTGTTATGCTTACATGCTTCTTTCAAAGTGTGAAACTAGTTTTTTTTAGCAATTTTCAAACTTTAATATTTTAATATTTAAGAGGAATATCGTGATAACTTTAACTTTATGTTAAGACCAAGCGCCTAAGAAAGATAACTAAAAAAATCTGATCGAAATTGATTCAGTAGATTTTGCGTGAATCCCGTTCATCGAAAACGGCTATCATTTTATTTATATAGATTTTTGAAAAAAAATTGCGAATTAAAAAAATCCTTTTTTTTAATCTAGCAAGTGATAATTCTAAATTGGAAACACGGCAGAAACAGTGGTACCACTAAAAAATATTTAAGCTAATTACCTTTGATACTTATAAAGTAATGAGATAGTCCATGTTTGTAAGTACCACTCTAAAGTAGTAGCTCGTAGGTTGGTTAAGATAGACCACCCTCCATTCCATAAAACTTTTTACCACAAAATCATATTTATCCGGATGGCGCTGCTAAACCGGACCAACCTGTATATTAGCATATGCATATTGTAAAATATTCCTTAAAAGTAACTTTCATCTCTGGACCTGTAATTAGCACAAATACGCTATAAATTTAAGGGCCCCTTGATAATTTTTTCGAAAATTATATCCTGTAAAAAAATTATCAATTAAAATCACATATTTTGTTAACATTTTATGAACTTTATATGTTAGCATTAATCCTTATAAACAATGTTTCGAAACATGATTTTTTATTTAATCGTTCATACAAAATTAAATCAAAATTATCTTAAAAAATGTTTCATTAAAAAACATAAACTCTATTTTATTTAGCTGAAAAAAGTACTCATGTTTAAGTCACTACTGTTTCCCCCCAACTAAATTGAGCTGCATTATCCTTAAAATTACTATGTACAATACAATGTAATGTTAACAACTTGTAATCCAATTTTAAGCGACCTCCCAAAAATGATGATCAACTTTGGTACAAAAATTTTAAGTAGCAACAAAATAAAAAAAGACCACAAAGTACCATGAGCATCCGGTGAAGAGGACCAACTATTAGCACTTTGCTGAATGTTCATGTAAAAATTGAACGTTGGTCAAAAGTTTTAAGTCAAACAACATGAACTGCATAAAAAATAGCAAGGCCTTAGGGAATGTTAATGGAAGAAAATTTTATAAAAGACAACGGCACAGCACAGGAACAACGCCAACAACAGCAATATTGGCAACATGTACAAAATCTTAGGATCAACGCTCGCTTAAAGTGGAAAAGCTGTAAAATATCAGCGCACATTAAAAACGCGTGAAAAGTTGAGAGCGTGTACAGAAAATTTAGCTTTAAAAATTAAGGCACAAAAGTACGACTGGGCGGTTGTACAAAGTTCAATTCGCAAAGACCAAAACTTTGGCAGTATAATAAAAATTATTTATTATGCGAGTGTGCGCCTAAAAATAGAAAACAAAGTTTTGCAATTCGTAAACTTTCCATGGTTTCAAGTTGTTGAATTTAATTTTGTTACAAAATTGATTTTAATTCCAGTAATGAAACTCTTTCAATTACCTGCTGCCTGTAAAATAATAGCAGTATTTTGTTAAAAGCCTAAAAGTAGGCTAAAGCTTTTAAATTTTATTTGTTGCAAACTTTTCAAATGGCTGAGCTAAAGTTTTGTAAACGTTATTTTTAATTGAAATTAAGTATTCCTTGCTAAATACTTTGTGTAAAATATTTTTGCGAAACCTTAATTTTTGCAGCACAGAATAATTTATTAATTTTTCATTTTTAATTTATAACCAAATTTTGCTGCTGCTGCACAGAAACTCATAATTCAAGTTAATTTTACTTGTAATTTACATATCGAATACCGGTAAAAGAAATTTTTATAGCGTTTTCCTCGTAAAAAAAAAAAGAAAATGCCAAAAATCACAGCAAATTTCAGGTAAACAACAACAAGCAAAACAGAAAACCGTAAAAGAGACACAAATTTTATGTGCATTTTTACGACTCAAACTGGAGTCAAAATGTCGCCAGTGGCAAGGAAAATGTTTTTTTTTTTTGCATGAAAAAAAGCACTAAAATTACATATATTTCTCTCAAATAAAAATAAAAAATTTCCAAAAAAAAAAAAAAAATAAAATCTCGAAACTGAATGTCCCAAACTCGGAAAAGCCATAAAAATCGTGGCATTTCCTAAATGTAGTAGTCATCGCATACTTTATGTGCACGCAAAATCTAATAATTTGCCTGTTTTTCACATTACGTTGACAACACTGCTGCAGTGCCAATTGTTAAAAGGGAAAAATGCTTAAAATAGAATTGCCGAAATTGGCAACTGAGCGTTGTGGCAAATGGTATATGCTAAAACGCATGCCAAAGTCATTAAAAAGAAGTAGTAAAAATTTGTGTACGCTTGTGATTTCCAACAATTTTTATTTTTCTGTTTTCAAGAAATCGCTAAAAAAATATCAATATTTGTAATAGATGTAGGAAAAATGTATTTTCCTGAAACAATAACTATGGCTTGAGGTTTCGGTGTAAAATACAGTGGCAATCGGATTGACTTTTCCTGTCATTATGAGCAATTAAAGTCAACACAAAAAATTTCATGTAACCTATGTGATATATAAATGTAGGAAATAGATAACAAAATAGCCCCAATTACATGTAAAAAGTTGTCGCTAAATTTATTGTCAATGACAAAGTCGTACAATGAATGAATTTTAAAGGGAACATATGATTATGTTAACAATTAAGATAGTGAAGACAACAAATCAAAAATCTTATGGATGTAAAAGGTGTTAAGACAAAAATAATTTAAAAGAACCATGGCTGAATAAAAAATGTAGAATAAAGATAGTAGCAATGAATAAAAATTATGACATCAAAGAAAGAGAAGCAATGAGAACAAGACAACTAAGACAATGAAGACAATTACCCTCAAATAATAGACACAGTAAAAATTTCAGAGACATTACGAGCACAATGAAAACATGAAAAAGCGTTGGAACAAATAAGTATAGTCTTATGTTTTGACTTAACATATTCGAGTCTCTGTTCAATTGAAATTTTTTTTTACAATATCAAACTATAGACTGAACAGACATAACTTCGATTGGACACTGAACTCTGCTTTCCTGACACGTAATGTTGAAAAGAAATACAAATATGTATATATAATTGGAAGGAATAGATAAAATATCAATACTTCTTTACCCTTCGCTTGCATGAACAATTTTTTTGTACACATTCACACCTATACTTACCCGGGTAGATACAAATTTTTTTCATAATTATTGCATCGGTTACATGATTTTTTTTAAAAAACTAATTGTTTTATTTCCGTTGAAAATTTGAATGTGAAAAAAAAAATGGCGAATATTATAGATATTTTTATTCTGCATTCAATATAAAAGTTGTCAAAATTGCAATATCTACCCGGGTAAATACTATGCAAGCGAAAGTTATATTGCCTTCTCTCACTGGTTATAGAGATATTAGAGGCAGAAAAAATTTAACAGCAACTTAAAAGTGGTAAGTTAACATTAACTATAAAAATGAAATGAACCAAGATAATTAAGACAGCTGGAACATTAAGACAGTTAAAAAAATATAGACTTCGAAAACAATAAATACAAAAAGCACACCGCGTAAGTCTTAAATTTTTATCAAAAGGATATATCATCCACCATACTACATGCTAGCTGGTTGGTTCCACATTGAGTTTCACAATAAGCATTTGAAAATTCATGCTTGTATGGGAGCTGCATACCTTCTTTCCGAAATTCGCAAAGTTTTTGTCTGA
This sequence comes from Tricholauxania praeusta, assembly GCA_949775025.1. Taxonomy (NCBI): domain Eukaryota; kingdom Metazoa; phylum Arthropoda; class Insecta; order Diptera; family Lauxaniidae; genus Tricholauxania; species Tricholauxania praeusta. Next base: position 32,771,748 of record OX459031.1, on the reverse strand, counting down.
TTCTAGACTGAAACATGTTTTGTATATGTGTGAATTTTGGTTTCATTTATTCAAATATTTCTCTCGTATAGAGTTTAAAGGATTTGAATTTACCAAGCTCTTATACAGAGCTCTTCCGAGACATTCCTACTATTTGTGTGTAATTTGGTTACCTGTATGAGAACTGCTGCACCCTCATTTGTCCAAAGTTTGTTCAATTTATTCTTAGTATTTTTGAGAAATTTAGTTACTCTACACAAATAACTCTCTCAAAAACTTCTCGTGAACCGAATTTCCCATACAAAATCCCAATTAGCCTAGCCTCTGTACCCAATTTCACTCCATTATCTCATTTTGCTCTCTCGTATTCATGATTTCCACAGACATACAGGCAGTCACTCAGAGAGGCAGATAACAGACAGGCAGACAGACATGTCTAAATCGATTCAGGCGGTGACGCTGATCAAAAATATATATAATCTTCTATACCTACATGCCCCTTTTCATGAGTTACAAAAGTAATATCAATTAACTGTGTACTTGAGTGTAGTGTATTGTTTTAATATTTTTGCACAAAACAAGACAAAACAACAGAAAAAAAACGGAAACTTCTAAAACAATATGGCCAGAAATATCACCTAAGAAAATAAGGACTGTAAAAACTATTAGGCAATAAAGTTAATAAGGACAATAAATGTTATGAAATAAATAAACGCAACATAAGTAGAACATATAGTAAGTAAAAACGAAAAATACAATAAAAATCATTGAAACAATTAAGATTAGAAACCATTCAAAAGAAAAAAGATAACATGAGCAATGAAGATAGTAAAGACAGTGACAACAATAAAAACATTTTTTTTTTGTTTAAAAAATGTTATAACAACAATGACAAGATATACTTATACAAACAATAAAGATTTTTAAAACTGAAAAAAAAAATTAGTAAACAGTAAGAGCTTTGAGAGTCGGAAAAATAAAGTTAAAAAACGATAATTGCGAAAATTAAGGCAATGATGACAGTTAGGAAAATACGCAAAATGTATTATTATACAACAAAATTAAAATTTTTACAGGAGTTGTAAAAAAATCTTTCGTAACGAGGTGGTTTTTCCCGATTGACAATGAGGATATTAAAGATAAGAAAACTGTGCAGAAAGATAATTGAACATCTTCGCATATCAACTTGATTCGTTCGATTCAACTCATGTTAAGTTCGTTGTGCGTGTTATATGATTGCAATTCATGAGCTTCGAGCTACTCGTTTGTTCGAGTTTTGACTATTTCCCCACTGTACTGCGCAATGTAATTTTGATTTTCTTTGAACGAACGCAGGCACAAATTGAAGCCTTAAAACTGAGCAAACACATCGAACTACACGAACTGAGTTAAGTTGGGTTGAGTTGAGTTGAGTTGAGTTGAGTTGAGTTGAGTTGAGTGAATTGAGTTGCGTTGCGTTGCGTTGAGTTGAGTTGAATTGAGTTGAGTTGAGTTGAGTTGAATTGAGTTGAGTTGAATTGAGTTGAGTTGAGTTGAGTTGAGTTGAGTTGAGTTGAGTTGAGTTGAGTTGAGTTGAGTTGAGTTGAATTGAGTTGAGTTGAGTTGAGTTGAGTTGAGTTGAGTTGAGTTGAGTTGAGTTGAGTTGAGTTGAGTTGAGTTGAGTTGAGTTGAGTTGAGTTGAGTTGAGTTGAGTTGAGTTGAGTTGAGTTGAGTTGAGTTGAGTTGAGTTGAGTTGAGTTGAGTTGAGTTGAGTTGAGTTGAGTTGAGTTGAGTTGAGTTGAGTTGAGTTGAGTTGAGTCGAGTTCAACGAACTTGATTTGGTGCTGAAATCTAGTGAATAGTTCGCGAGTTTTAGCTTTTTCTAACGAATTGGGCCGTTCAACAGCTTTAAAAGATTATGACTACATTTTGACACTATTGCAGCATAGAATTGTAGGTGTCACCAGAACCTCTAATGGTATATGGCAAACGCGATGTCTTGCACTGGACTCAAACCATAATTTGTGAATACCTCGTTTTTCTTATTATTTTAAACTGGCAAAAAAGCAAAACTTCATAAATTTTTACAAAACATATACCTATTTTCAACATATAACTTCAGTACCAGAAATTTTATCATTTAAATTTTTAAATAAATATTTTATTTGTTGAAACTTTACTAGCTTTAATGGTAGCGTCTTGTAGTGTCACACTATTTCTATTAACTTCGTCCAACAATGTCTTGCTTTCTCAAAACAGTCTTCGCTTCTCATATTTTTAACCACTTTATATATAATTTTTTGTAAATTTATATAATCTTTTTCATATGTCTCTTTCGTACTGTCTATGCAAATGTCTGGCCACATGTACTGCCCACTTCCGTAACAAAAAAAAAAAAAAAAACGCTGCGTGTTAAAGTGCAATAAAAAGCAGTTTAGTTTACGGTCAGTTCCTTGTTGGCGCCAACATTGCTATTTCAGTCACAATCGTTTTGTCTTTTACTACTTATGAAAATGTTACAATAATCTATTTATACAGCACAAATCTACAGTGTTGGCAGTAACTATCATAGCGCCTGAGTAATATGTTTTTCTTACACTCATAAAAATATTTTTTATATGAAGCAAAGCTTAGTAATATTTATTGAGAATTCTTTAACTAAAATTAATTAATGAATCAATAAAAACGAAACAACTTCACCTATGGGTTTTCTAATATTTCGACCCTATACAACCTGCTGAAAATCAATTTACTCAATATAAAATTTTTTTCCAGTATTGTATATCGTATTTATTTTAATTTCCAGTACCCTATGCACGCCATCTGCTTATTTATGTTCTATTTATTCTCCTTTTCATTGAATACTTGTGTTAATTTTCAAGGAGTTTTTGTGGCGCCTAAAATGCCGCAATGCAAAGTTTAACAATGTTGATTTCTAGTACGTTGGCGTTGCGCATCGTAGTATATATTTATATTAATAATTGTTTGCATTTTCTTAAAGTTTATTTTTCACCCTAAATTGCCTTGTTATTATGAAGGCGTGGCCTTAAAATGAAGTGCAATGCTTTGACATGCAATGTGGTGTGGCATTGGTAGCAGCAGCGTTGATTTACTCTGCAAACTTTCTTTTGAACTGATTAAGGATTGAATGAAAGGCAAGACACAATGATCAAAATTGTGCTGCATTCTGAGGAGGATTTTTTTTTTAAAACTTTGTGGAATAGAGGACTCTTTCAAGAATAGCATAACATTATTCTGTTACATTAAGTTAAATAAATAAATGTTAAATATTGGCTCAAAACCTATAAGTCATCTATTTATTTTGGTGACAATTTCTATAATACATGAAAGAAAATACTAAGGATATTGTCAAAAAAAACGGGAATTTTTACCTTGGTGAATTGAACCTTATAAGTGTATGATCTAAAAAGGTTGGCTTATCTATTCATTCCAGTGAGGACATTTGAAATGTTCTGAAGTTAAAGTTGGAATACCTTGAGGAGGTCGAGCATATTTTTTATCACTTTATCTGAAAATTAAAAAAAGAAAACCTTAATAAAGTAGTGTTACTATTTATATTTATACCACATTCAATATAAGCAAATTTTATAATCCAAAATATTTTGAAAAATTTTTTGAATTAACTTAAATTTGTTGTAGTTTTCCTACTTTTTAAGGTGCAAATGAATAATTAACATTTGTATTGAAAATGCAACCACTTATACATTCTCATGAGAAAAAAAGTTAGTCAAATAAATTGATTGAAAAAAAAAAAAAAACGTTGCTCATACGACATGTTATTTCAAAAATCTGTTTGGATGTTTGTTAATCGCTCAAAGACCACTGAACCAAATTAGATGCAATTGCTTTAAAGTTATAGCATATCGCTGTTAAATAGTTTTAGTTCAAAAATAAAATGGTTTTCATAACATATAGCACTAATTAATGAACACATTTAAATAATATTGGAAAAATTTTTTCCAAAAAAAAAAATTACAAGTTAAATATTATCTACAAATCTTAAGCTGACACATTAAACAATGCTGAAATACTTAACCATATTTTTGCCACCTTCAGTATTAACCTTAATTTTGCATATCATGCCTTGAAGCATCCTCATATCACTTTTCAATTAACTTTTTCTACACTAAAGCTGAAAAGTTTTTTTTTTTTATCGCTACCATTTTTTCACTCCAATAAAGCCAATGCCTCTAGCGTACTATAAAAAAAAATTTGCTTAACCTCAAAAACTTGTACCCTACTTTCAAGCGCAAAAAATTATTCAAAAATCAATACGCTCTACTCGAAGTTATCAGCCACAGTTACGTGTTTGCTGTGGAAAAAGTGCAAATTAGAAAAAAAAAAAAATCGAAAGCTCAAAAAAACGAAAAAAGATCCGAGTTCCTTGCAACATATGCCGCAGGCAGATCGAAACTTTTTAAAAATTTAACACCTAAAAGTATGCAAGGAAAATGAAAAAAAAAAAACTCAAGTACTCTGAGCAACGAAAGAAAAACGTAACGAACCACGTTGGTGCTGCTGTTGCTCTCTGCTGTGATGCTGTATGTACATTTTAAAATTGTACCCACAGTCTTGTTACTTCTGTTCCTGCCTCACCCACTAGGGGCTGCATCAATATGTAATGTGCACGCTGGCTCCCCAATTGATATGTAAAAATTTGTATAGAGTAAAGAAAACAAAACTCAAGAAATGTGCAGGAAAATCACTCTACATGAAAAATCATTTGGGTATCATGTGGAGGAGATTGAAATTTAATGGCTGTTGGGTGGCATTGATGACGACGATGTTGTCAGTGATCGATGGCGCTTTTTAGATAGGGGTCACATCTCTATGTGAGTTTGTGCATGTGTTGTTTCGTTTGTAAATGAATTTATACACTTGAATCAACATATTAGCACACAAGCGCAAAACGTGTAGAGCAGCAGCAATTTATGTTGCTTGCAACCAATGCAGTCAACGGATACGAGTATTAAACTGTCGAGAAAAAACCTTTAAAAGAACTTAATATGAAAATGAGGGCAAAGACAATAAAGCAGCTGCATCGATGCTGCAAATGAAAAAAAAAAACCTAACACAGCACAAACATTATGAGCAAATTGCAAAAGGTGAAAAATCAATCGATCGGCGAGCTTTTGAACCAGCATCAGTTGCCATAACGATAGATATAAAATAACGTGCAGGAAACACCTTAGAGCACCTATGCTACATCATCGTTCGAGATGCATATGCATTTGAGAGTTAAGAGCATGAAATATGCAAAGAATTTTTAAGTTTGCGTGCTTGTTAATATTCAACTTGCTCACAAAAGTGGTTACTTTAAGGCGAATGCTTCCTTACCGGTGAGCGAAGCTTCATTTTTTATTTATTTGATAAAGTTTTATGAAGGTTTTTGTAGAAGTTAAAGAATGAAACTTTAAGAAAAAATAAAATATGCCCTTTTGAAAATGTTTACGTACTAAAGTTCAAATAAAAAAGGCATTCGTCTCGCGGAAATTTCAACTTTCGAATAGCTACTGAGTTCTGAGTTTTTTCGAACGACTTCGGCTCGTTGAACAGTCTTAAAATGTTTCTATTTGCAGGAAGAAATAATTTTTGTTTTTGTGCTTTTAAACTTCGTTAGGTACAATAAGAAATAGGCGCTTGTTGTGAACACCAAAAAAAAAAATGTTTTTGGACTTTTTTGAATAACCGTAGGCGTTATGCCCGAAGCTCTTAAGCCTTCCAAAATAACTCAAATTAAAGCTTTTCTTTTACCTTTCGATTCCAAGAAATTAAAAATTTATCTTACTTGACCTTGAGCCTAGTCGTATCGGAGGCCATTAGACTGAGTCAGGGAGAGAGCCGAAAATTTATTTGTTTTCAGTCATGAATTTCATTTGGGTTGGATCCAAAGATACCCTGAATATTCCGTGATGAAGTGTAAGTACATTCTAAAAACAAACCTTAAGTTGATAAATGTTCCTATTTTCGTTATGGTTCCTTGGACAGTTCCTAGTTCGAAACTGCATCGGAAACAGTTCGTAAGATCACCAATGAACAAACTCTTGATGATGATACAAACAACCCCTAAATTGTCACCTTCAAAATTCGTAAAAAAAATATCATTCAGTCACAAGACTGATGATTATGAACCACAATAAAATTAATCTGCATGAAGTTTTTCTGCTAAAAAACATTTACTTTTTCTTGTATTATTTGCATTTTAACTCATTTTCATGCCAATTTATTCCACTGCTTAATATAATGCAATATAAAACCTTCATTATAACATGAAAAGGATTCATCGAAGAAAAAAAAAGTTGAAATTTCGTGCTAACAGATTTTACGTTTCTTTCTGCACAACCCATAGACAGCACCCCCACGAATTTGCAACAATCCTTTACCACCGATAAAACAAACGTCAGCTGTTTCTAATGTTCGACGATGCGTTAGAAAAGGAACCCGAAAACAAAAACTGAGGTTAAAACAAACTATAATTTAAATGTCGTTGACATAAAAACAGACAAACAAACAAACAAACATACGCACTGCTACAAACCTATAGATACTGTAAGGGTGACATATGCAAGAAACAAAACAAAAAAGCACAGATCATATCCTATTTTGTTGTTACATTTTAACTCATCTTCAGAGTTTTTCCATCCCAGACTGTGTATCGTCTGCATACCTATCGTTAAGAGCCTTTTTGTCTGCCTTAACGATTGCTGTAGTTTCGTTTTTGTTATTGTTTTTGTTGTTGTTGTTGTCATTTCTATTAGTGTTCCCTGAAAATCGAGGTCGTTGCTTACTTTAAAATGTTATTAGCAAACTAAGCCAGATGTAATATCCTGATGACGCTTTATTCTAGTCAGTTTTTTTTTTGTTGGTAACACTTTGCATACTTTTTTTCTTTTCCAATGCTCTCACTCTGTTTTACATATATTGATCTCACTCTCACTCGTACACTTTACGTTCAACTTTTGTTGTATATTAAAATTGCCATAGATGTCGTTTAATCCTTTAGTAAAGTTTCGTGCCGTATGTTGAAGATATTAACAACTGACATAAAATAAAAAAAAAATCTAAAAATAAATAATAAGTAGAAGGAAAATTTGCTTTCCTAACTTTTAACCTGAAAAGTTTTTTTTTCTTGTTTTTAACAAGCAAACTTGCTACCACATATTTTCCGTAAATTTTTACACTTGAAAATGTTTAATGTATGTAACATTTTAGGAAACAATATATCAGGCTTTTTAAAAAGTTCATATCAGAAAAATATTTTTTCGTCTGGTTAGTTTTCATAAAAATTACTGGAAATAAAAATTTCTTAAAAATAGTAAAAAATTACAGTAATATTTTTTTATTTATTTCATGGTAATTTTTTTTAGAATTCATGATGTCATAGGAAGAAAAATTGTTCTAATAAAAAAAAACGGCGGGTTGCACTCCGGGAGTGCCGACAGAAGTGAAAACAAATCGTTTAATGGCAAGTTAGTGTATTAGTTGGTATGTGTGCGTTTTCTTTTTATATGGCAATGCAATGGAAGACAAAAACGGAATATGTATTCAAATTTTACTCTCGCTCTCATTCTCTATTTGTCAACGCAACAACGCGAAATTTGAAAGAAACAAACATGTAAGCATAACAATCGTTGAATGAGAATGAAATGTGTCAGTTATTGTGTCTGCTTTGCTTTTTGTCTTCCACTTGGAATATTTATTTAAAAGGAACAATAGAACATTCAAATTTTACTAGCGCATTCATGACGAGGAATCCCGATGACGGTCGGTGTCGCGAGGTTATAGTTTTTTCCTCAGCCGCACAACGTGCCATAAGAAGTTTTCACTTCAAAAATTGCTGGAAGAAGTATATTCGGCTCAATTTCAAAAAAAGCGCCTAAAAGTAGGCAACATTATCAGAAATTTTTAAAATCGTTGCCTACTTTTAGGCGCTATTTTGAGATTTGTCAGAAAGTGTTGCATACTTTTAGGGGAAAATTATTAATAGCGCCAAAAGTAGGCAGGGTTTTTTTAAATTTTTAGAAATAGAGTTCGTTTTCCAAGTCTTCAAAATTCTAAAATCGAGTTTGTTTCCCAAGTCTTCAAAATTCAAAAATCAAGTTCGTTTCCCAAGTCTTCCAAATTTGAAATCGAGTTCGTTTCCCAAGTCTTCAAATTTCTGAAATCGAGTTCGTTTCCCAAGTCTTCAAAATTCTAAAATCGAGCTCGTTTCCCAAGTACAAAAACGAGTTCGTTTCCCAAGTCTTCAAAGAACATTCAAATTTTACTATCGCATTCATGACGGGGAATCCCGATGACGGTCGGTGTCGCGAGCTTATACTTTTTTCCTCAGCCGCACAACGTGCCATAAGAAGTTTTCACTTCAAAAAAAATTATTTTTTCAGAATATCTTGACCAATTCTGAGAGCTTTAAAAAATTAATTAATTAATTAAGCTTAAAATTAATCTCACTGAGAATATTTGTCAATATATTTGCGAAATTTTCAAAAACTATCTATAATATTTTGATCTCGGATTACACAATGAACAGCTCGTTCCTTGAGGAAGCTATTTGGATATGGTATTGGCTTAAGAATGTTTTTCACCTTTTCGAGTTGTTAACTTTATAGCGCATGTAGTGCTGAACGATATTTGAAAGCTAATCTGTTCCAGATTCAAAGCTTGCAAGATTTTATTTCAATCAAAGTTAAATCCGCATAAAAAGGTGTTATATATCAAACCTATTGTTGGGAACATCCTTATGTGCAGTTCTGCGCACATATAAAGTGTGCCTGGTTTTTTTCAAGTTGCTATAAAATTTAAAAAATTTTGACGATAATAGTTGGCAAAGGTTGTAATTTCGGAATATCGAAACTGTTGGGCTCCAAACTCTTCTCTCGAAAGCGCAATTTAACTCCGTATAAAGTATTAAGTGTTCCAAGTATTAAACAATGATTAAAGTATCTTAACGCAAACTATGTTTTTTAAAAAATAAAATTTACGACGCAAATTTGGTGCTGTATTACTTCACTTCACTACTAACTTCACTTCATAGCCAAAGAGAGATTGCACACTAGCATTCATTCAAGAGACCAGGTCATCGATGATGCCAGATCACTCGTGATTAAAAATTGTTTATCATAAATTTTAATTCAGCCAATCACAGCTGAAATTTATTTTGCTGAGTGTAACCTGTTGTTTTACACATTAGCTTGAATTTCTGTCAACATATGCTCTCTATGCAAAAATAAATAGAGGCCTTTTTCTAAGAAAAGCACTTCAATACATTCCCTTCCACTTGGAGAAAAACTTAAAAAAAAGAGAAGATGAAAAACCACCAGTGTTACTTTTAACCCCTTATATCATCGATAAGAATTTTTATGTAAATTTTTTTTTTGGGTTCCCTTGTTTTTAGCTTAGATGTTTCTGTTGTTGCTGTTCTCTGTGGGCTGCTTACTTTTAGTCGCTAATGTTATGCATGAGAATAAAAGTAAAATTTCGTTTGAAGCATAATTTTAGGCGTTTAGAGAACGCTTGAATTTTTTTTTTTATTCATGTGCATGTTTTTGCTGCTGAGCCTTTTGAGAGACTCTAATGCATTTAAATGAGAAAATTATGGCATGTTGATGGAGTATAGTTTTCAATTAAGTTGGACTTTTAATGGCAGAGAAAATCACATTAAAGAAAATATTATATAGTTGTTATTATATTATATAAAGTAAGTTTTTGCGCTAAATATGGTGTGAGCTTGTTCGATATGAAATTCTGACTCTTTGGCGTTATCAAAAAGAATAGTGATTTTTCAGTTGTTACTTTTCAGCTATTACTCTCTCTCTATTGTCCTCACATTTCTCTCCAAGTTTAACGAATATTTCTTAGATTATTTTTTTTATTATTGTCACTGTTCTGTCTGTTTTCTGATTGCTATCCTACTGTTGTCTCAATACTCTTTCTTATTATTTTATCTTGAAGCTATTTTGCTGTTGTTTTGCATTTAATTTTGTTTGATTTTTGCCTCAGTTTTGCCATACTGTTATCTCTCAATGTGTCTCGCTAGTACCACGCTGTTTTCTTGATGTTATCTCAATGTTTTTCTGCTGCTCGTTTGCTGTTATCTCACTGTTGGATCATCTTTGTACCTTAGTATTTTTAAGTTTGCCTTTACCTATTATCACACTGTTATTTGATATCACTTTTTTAACTATAGCCACGCTTTTTAAATCGTTTTCTTTTTTATTTAATTGTCTTTGAGCGTTCTCTCAGTTATCTGACTTTGTATTCCTTTTACCACAGCAATGTCTCCTCCGACTCATTTTCTTCTAGGCTGAGAGCCGGCTGTAGAAAAGTCGAGTGTATAAGATTACAGGATGAGATGTACGCCAAATGATAGAGCTCAATGAGCCTAAATAGAATATCTAGGGTTGCCTTGCCAAAGCCTGTCCCGATGGCCGAAAATGCCCGAATTTTAGCCAATTTTGTTGTTCTAATTAAAACTGTAGTACATAACAGCTTGAAATGTATGCCAAATGATAGAACTCGAAGAGGCCTAGATATAGTACCTGGGATTGTATTGTTGAATCCTGTCCCAAACATGGGTTTTCACCGGTTTTTGGGTCAATTTTCATTAATGAAGATAGCAGCTTAAAATTCATGCCAAATGATAGATATCGAAGAGCCTAAATAGAATATATAGGGTTGCCTTGTCGAATCATGTCCTAAACATTATTTGACACCCGTTTTTGGGGTCAACTTTTCTTAAATGAGTGGCAACTCATGTTTGGGACAGGATTCTGCAAGGCAACCCTAAATATTCTATTAAGGCTCTTCGATATCTATCATTTGGCACAAATTTCAAGCTGTTATCTTCATTAATGAAAATTTACCTAAAAAACCGGTGAAAACCCATGTTTGGGACAGGATTCAACAATGCAATTCCAGGTATTATACTTAGGCCTCTTTGAGTTCTATCATTTGGCATTCATTTCGAGCTGTTATGTACTACAGTTTTAATTAGAACAACAAAATTGGCTAAAATTCGGGCATTTTCGGCCATCGGGACAGGCTTTGGCAAGGCAACCCTAGATATTCTATTTAGGCGCATTGAGCTCTATCATTTGGCATACATCTCATCCTGTAATTTTATACACTCGACTTTTCTACAGCCGGCTCTTGGACTATTCTACTGTTCACTCCCATAATTACTAATTCGTAATAGCATGCCATTTCCTTTCATTTACACAAATTTTTATTTCTGTATTTGCCGCTGATGCGGCTTCAGCTTCTCAACTCAAGTGCTTAAATGCTTAACGCCTAAATGTAGGCTTTTCAATTATTATTTTTTTTTTTTAAATTTAACTGCCAAGAAACAACTTAAACAGAGCCATATCGCATAACAGACGCAGCAAATAACCCTAGAACTCCCTCACCTCCATGAAGCCCCCAAATGCTACCGCTGCTTTTGATGCCACCAAGCGTACAATGACTTTTGCTTCTTCTACTCCTTCCCGCCACTGCTATTGTTTTCTGCCATTCAAGCAGAGATTTCTTGCATATGTTCAGGCGCGTTTTAATTGAAGCAAATGTTGTGCGTTCGACGGGCAAACAATTAAAATTCGCTCAATATTCATTCAGCTGTATGTGAGTAAGAAGTTGAAGGGAGGCTAGATGAACAACCAGGGTTGAATTGTACCTAAATAAATAAAATTACACTTCAACTTCCGCTCGAGGCAATGCGATGCGATGCGATGTTTTACTGTGCATAAGTGGAGAAAAGAAAGAGAAAGGGCAGCAGAAAAATTGTAGCATAACTTTGGAATACTTTTGCTAAAGGTCTCTGTTTGAGTCCCTGTAGCCAGCTTGCGTGTATGGGGCAGCGTCAGCCATTTTTTTTAAGCGTTAGGCAGCAGTACCCTTTTCTATACTGCACCACTTTTGCATTGCTGTTTCTGCAGCTGTTGATATTTGTGTCGAGTACCTTAAGGAGGTCTAGTGGAGAGAGGAGCAAATATTTTTTTATACTTTTTTCGTTGTTGTTTTGTTATCAAGTGCGTTAGACTTGAAAAAAGTTTAAAGATCATGCCTGAAAATATGTAATAATAAAAATTTTACTTTCATTTAGAATATGGAATTTAAGGCCAATAAATGGAATTGGTTTTTGCTAAATGAAAAATTTAGTGTATGCAGTAGGATAAAGAATTGTGCAAAATGTAATAGCATACTTATTGGCGCTTTAGCTTAAGGTTATATTTATTGCTTAAGTAGAGCTTTAATTTAAATGAATTAAGCAATGCACATTATTTCAACTTCGATTGTCAGTTTTGTACAATATTTGAGCTTTTGCCAGAAATGTTTAATTTTTTCATGTTTAAAAGTATGCTAGTATATAGGAAAAGGTTTAAATAATAATTTAGCGATTTTAAAGTAAAATTTGGCTATTTTAAAATATGATTAATACTCTTTTTTCCATATAAATGTGATATAGCTATATTTAAATCATGCAAAAACTTGTAGGTAAATTCAATTGTAGTCATTAATTTAAACTAATGACAAAAAAAATGCAGCAAATTTTATTTTCGTTTGCTTTTACATGAAAACTACCACTTCACTAAGTGCATTTGACATTTTTTTATTATGAACTGCATAGCACACTTACAGGCGCATCACGTGTTGTACTTTTACACGTTGCTTATACCCTGAAACACCATTTATATAGTAGACACACATACAAGCAAAGATACAATCTTAGAGTGTAAAGTGCATTAGTATTGCTTTTAACAGCAAATACTTCAAAAAAAACATACAGCGTGCAACCAACTTGTACAACACAAAAACAAAATAACATTTTTACAGTATTTTTGATATTTTTTTCTATCTAAAAAATTGTGTTGTCTACTTTCAAGGGCATCCATTAGTGTTACGGTCGCTATATGTCGCTTATTGTTGTTGCTGTAATCACTTTTGCTAGCACTACTGTTTCTTGTTACATGTTATAGAGTGATATATTTACTAGAAAAGAACAGCTACAGTTTTATACCTGCAAAACATGTACGCCACCGTGAACTCTGCAATGTTTTTGAGTGACCTACATATGTACTTATATGTATGTACCCTGTATGGGATCATAAATACCTAGGACACCCTTGCAATTCTATGGGACTGTTTTGTGTATACTACTACCGTAAAATTGACACAATTTAATGCAGGCATTGGTTTTGTCCAATGCATTAATCACATGAGGGCTTGCCCGATATGAGGATAAAATTATAAAATTTATGCTAAATGAAAATAAAAAAATCATCCGCACTAAACGATTATGAAATTCTACGTTAAATACAAAGGAAAGGACTTTAAATGAAGTGGCAAATTCACAAAAGAAAACAAATTAAAAACAGTGAAGTTGAAAGCTAAGGTAGAAATTTGATAATTTCTTGTGCGATTATTTCTAAGAACAAATGGCAAAGTTATGGGTAAAAAAAGTTTTGGAAAATGATAATTTTAGTTTTAGATTGACAGTCCGGAAATATTAGATTTTCTGGTAAAATTTGTCTTAAAAGTTCAATGGGAGGGATCAAGATGTCCAACAAAGTTGTTTAAGAGTTACAAGCAAATTATCTCATAACTTTATTAGTAATAAAGCTAAAGCGATAAAATGCAATTAGATACTTAACTCACATATTTTTTATATGTAGTTTTATAGTTGCTAGCCGTGTTTTCAGTTCAAAATTATCGCAAAAATATTTTTTTGTAAATTATTGTTCTTCTAAAAATTAAGGTGATAAAATGCTGTTTTCTTTGACATATCTTTATGTGGCATAGTACTACGTAAAAGTTACCAAACAATGACGTAATAATTTTTTTTAAGACTAAGAAAAATTTTCATAAAAAATTTCTAAAATAAAAACTGTAAAGTTGTCAAAAAACACAAAAAATATTTTTTTTTTCTTTTGATTTTTAAGCTGAACAAAATTCATGACTACATATGTAGAAAGAAAAAAACTTGTTATAATAAATCAAAAAAAAAATATTTTTCTGAATATATCACCAATTCAAAGAGTTTTTTACTTAGGTCCTTTTTAATGAAAATTGATACTTTAGGAGATATAAGTGAGAAAAGCGAGAAATTTGGCGCATATGCATACTGTTGGTGAATAGTTGAAACTTTTATATATTTTTCACTTTAAAAAATGGTTATCGCTTATGAAAAAAATTGACCTTATTTTGCATTAATTTAATATTTCATTAATATTCATAAACCATAAATTGGATCTCAAAATTTTTTTATTTATTTTTTCTTTAATATTCATAATTCACTGAGACTTAGTAGAAAAATGTTACAAGTGAAATTTTCTTATGCATCCTGAAAAAAGTAACAAACGTTTGAAAATAAATATTTGCAAAAAAGGTTCAAAAATGTTACCCCCTTCACCTCAATTTGTATTTGTCTTTGTGAATAATTTTTTAATGTGTCAGCCCTGTCGAACAACTTTTTTTTTCGGCCTATGACTTTTTGCAAACTATACGCCCATATGTATGAATGTCCAGACTTTCATGTTCGCTATAGTTATTTGAAAAAGTGCATTTTTTGACTTATGACTCGTTACTCATACTGCAGACAAGCTAGCATTTTTGAAGTGAAAACTTCTTATGGCACGTTGTGCGGCTGAGGTAAATAGTATAAGCTCGCGACACCGACCGTCATCGGGATTCCCCGTCATGAATGCGATAGTAAAATTTGAATGTTCTTTGAAGACTTGGGAAACGAACTCGATTTTGGAATTTTGAAGACTTGGGAAACGAACTCGATTTTGGAATTTTGAAGACTTGGGAAACGAACTCGATTTCAGAAATTTGAAGTCTTGGGAAACGAACTCGATTTCAAATTTGGAAGACTTGGGAAACGAACTTGATTTTGGAATTTTGAAGACTTGGGAAACGAACTCGATTTTAGAATTTTGAAGACTTGGAAAACGAACTCGATTTCAAAAAATTTAAAAAACGTTGCCTACTTTTAGGCGCTATTAATAATTTGCCCCTAAAAGTATGCAACTCTTTCTAACAAATTTTAAAAAAGCGCCTAAAAGTAGGCAACGATTTTTAAAATTTCAGATAATGTTGCCTACTTTTAAGCGCTATTTTTCGAAATTTGTCGGAAAGTGTTGCATACTTCTAAGGGTAAATTATCAAAAGCGCCTAAAAGTATGCAACGTTTTTTGAAAAAATTGGCCCATGAAAGTATGCAATTTTTAAATTTGTAGCATACATATGTTGACTTCCGGTTAGCTGTTGCTCAGTCTGCAAATTTTTCTCTGCTACCACAGCCGAAAGCAGAGCCAGCAGCCCAAAGCAGAGAAAAATCTAAAATACCAGGCCACCATGAACCAGCAGCAAGTAAATTTGGTTTTTTGAAAAACTTTAAAACGTTATATCTCGGCTATTACTAAACCGATTTAGACAAATGAGCTGTAAAAGTTTTTCTAAGAACAAGCAGATTTTTTTTAAGTCATTTGTGTTTTGATAAACTGTCACTAGATGGCGTTTTAAGCAGTTTGAATATTCTAACAGCCAAAACTCGGCAAAGAATAAGCCGATTTTGATAAATGTGGTGTCATAGTGTCTTTAGGAAGAAGCTGATTTTTAAATTAAGTTTTAGAAAAATTATGTTTAAGCAATTTAGTTACAGGTCCAGGTACTTTCTTTACCTGATTTTTTCTTATACTTTCATAATTCGCAATGATGTTTCTTACTGCAATCAGAATAAATTTTTGTTCTCAAACGTTAGGAATACTTAGCTCAAATTTAATTATTCACAGTTGAGGCTACTGAGCCGAATATACTTCTTCCAGCAATTTTTGAAGTGAAAACTTCTTATGGCACGTTGTGCGGCTGAGGAAAAAAGTATAAACTCGCGACACCGACCATCATCGGGATTCCCCGTCATGAATGCGATAGTAAAATTTGAATAATCTATTGTTTCTTTTAAATAAATATTCCAAGTGGAAGACAAAAAGCAAAGCAGACACACTAACTGACACATTCCGCTCTCATTCAACGATTGTTATGCTTAAATGTTTGTTTCTTTCAAATTCCGCGTTGTTGCGTTGACAAATTGAGAATGAGAGCGAGAGTAAAATTTGAATACATATTCCGTTTTTGTCTTCCATTGCATTGCCCTATAAAAAGAAAACGTACACATACCAACTAACACACTAACTTGCCATTAAACGATTTGTTTTCACTTCTGTCGGCACTCCCGGAGTGCAACCCGCCGTTTTTTTTTTTTTTTTGATTTTGGCATTGATAAAAAAGTTCATGACCCCATAGAAAAAAAAAAATATTTCAATAAATAAAAAAAATATTTTCCTGAATACTTTGAAAAATTCTAAGATTTTTTCACTTAATGTCAGTTCCACTAAAAATTAATAATTTATAAGAAAATCGTGATAAGAAAAGAAATTGGGCAGATTTGCTTACTTGGCGGTGAATAGTTGAAACTCTAATAAATTTGTGATCGTATAGGAAAGAAGTTAAACTTTTTTTGAAAATTATTTAAAACAAATATACATTAAGAAAAAAAAAATTAAATTAATTTTTGATTATCAAAATTGGACCTGAATTTTTTTTCCTAATTTGTTTTAAAAACAAGCGTTTGAAATAAAATCTTTGTAAAAAAGGTTCAAAAATTGTAACCCCTTCACCTTAGTCCATATTTGACCAATTGATAGATCTCTGGTGTGAGAATAATAAAAACAATAATTTGCCCAGTTGCAGCCTTATGGCAAAACTTTTTTTTCTTCATATTACGTATGAGCGTCAAGACTTTGATCTTCACTAAAGTTAGAGCTATTTGAAAAAGTGCCTTTTTTATTGACCACTTATTCGTACTGCAGACTCTTCAGCTCTTTAGCGAACTTATTTCCATTGCTTCAACCGATTCGAAGCGCTACCCTCGAAGGAGTAAATTTAGTTTCGGAAATAGAAAAATGCGTAGTTAATCGCGTTCTTTGATTGAAACAGTGCTTCCATAAATCTGGTTGCTTTTGGAAGATATTATCATAAAATTTTTCATACACCATTTGACGGCAACATACTAAATTTGGATAAATAAATAATTTAGTTTCATTTTATTCACAACAATTCCGAATACTTTCATACAGCATAGTATATGCAAAAATTACTAGATGCTTGAAAAGAAAATGCATTTTTTAATAAAATAATTTGAATTACATTTTTTGCAGCTGAGTAACAAATATTGCGAAATTTATGGGTTTCGTGATTGAATCGCCTCACTCAAATAGTTTTTTATTGCATAAGTATTTAGCACACTCAATCTTTCAGAGAAAATTCGTGAATTTCTTGCATAAATTGACTACTTTTTATGTACGCCTACTTAAATTCGATGTTTTCAAGAAGACAAAAAAACACCGCAAATTTTATTAAATATAAAAAAAATCTAACATTGCATGAACAAACATGTTTGCAAAATTTATTAGCATTTTATCAGCAAACACAGTGACAGTTGCCGATTATGTGAAAAACAGAAAGTCAAACAAAAACCAACAGCAAATTTTTTGTTTCTGTCAAAAATTCGCTTGCTACAACAAATTGCGATACATAAAAATTAAAAAAAAAATTTGTTTATCAATTTGTGTTTTTTTGCATAACATTATTTTGACATGCAAGGCATCAAAAATGACAACATCAATCCGTACAGCAAATTTTGAGAGGTATAAAGATATGTAAAACTGAAATATTTTTTGAAAAATTAGTGAACTATTCTGCACTCAGGCGTGTTTCAAAAAAATGTGTATTCGTGATTATTATAACATCGGATAGCTTAAGAAATTGTGCTTATAATGAACTAATCTAAATGCCGATTATTTAGTTCAAACATATAAAAATCTCCTAGGAGAATTTTTTCTACCTCCAATTTACAAGTATTTCAACAAACAGACATAAACAAAATATCATCATCAGTTGTCTCGATATGAATTTTTTTGAGATACGTCCTTTTCGCTTCTGAGGGCAGTATTGTCGCCTTTAAATTATTATGTAATTAAAAACATCAAAATTTAAAAATTTAAAAAAAAATTATAAAAAAAAATGAAAAAAAAACTGCGGGTTGCACTCCGGGAGTGCCGACAGAAGTGAAAACAAATCGTTTAATGGCAAGTTAGTGTGTTAGTTGGTATGTGTGCGTTTTCTTTTTATATGGCAGTGCAATGGAGGACAAAAAACAGAATATGTATTCAGATTTTACTCTCGCTCTAATTCTCAATTTGTCAACGCAACAACGCGGAATTTGAAAGAAACAAACATGTAAGTAAGCATAACAATCGTTGAATGAGAATGGAATGTGTCAGTTAGTGTGTCTGCTTTGCTTTTTGTCTTCCACTTGGAATATTTATTTAAAAGAAACAATAGAACATTAAAATTTTACTATCGCATTCATGACGGGGAATCCCGATGACGGTCGGTGTCGTGAGTTTATACTTTTTTTCTCAGCCGCACAACGTGCCATAAGAAGTTTTCAATTCAAAAATTGCTGGCAGAAGTAAATTCGGCTCAGTAGACTCAACTGTGAATATTTAAGAGCTAAGTATTCCTGATGTTTGAGAACAAAAATTTATTCTGATTGCAGTCAGAAACATCATTGCGAATTATGTAAGCATAAGAAAAAATCAGGTAAAGAAAGTACCTGGACCTGTGACTAAATAGCTTAAACATAATTTTTCTAAAACTTAACTTAAAAATCTGCTTCTTCCTACAGACACTATGACACCACATTTATCAAAATCGGCTTATTCGTTGCCGAGATATGGCTGTTAGAATATTCAAACTGCTTAAAACGCCATCTAGTGACAGTTTATCAAAACAAAAATGACTTCAAAAAAGTCTGCTTGTTCTTAAAAAAACTATTACACCTCATTTGTCTGAATCGGTTTAGTAATAGCCGAGATATAACGTTTTAAAGTTTTTCAAAAAACCAAATTTGCTTGCTGCTGGTTCATGGTGGCCTGGCATTTCAGATTTTTCTCTGCTTTGGGCTGCTGGCTCTGCTTTCAGCTGCGCTTGCAGAAAAAAATTTGCTGACTGAGCAACAGCTAACCGAAAGTCAACATATGTATGCTACAAATTTAAAATTTTTTTCCAAAAAATTGCATACTTTCATAGGCCAATTTTTTCAAAAAACGTTGCCTACTTTTAGGCACTTTTGACAATTTACCCCTAAAAGTATGCAACACTTTCTGACAAATTCCAAAAATAGCGCCTAAAAGTAGGCAACATTATCTGAAATTTTTAAAATCGTTGCCTACTTTTAGGCGCTATTTTGAAATTTGTCAGAAGGTTTTGCATACTTTTGGGGTAAATTATTAATAGCTTCTAAAAGTAGGCAACTTTTTTTAAATTTTTTGAAATCGATTTCGTTTTCCAAGTCTTCAAAATTCTAAAGTCGAGTTCGTTTCCCAAGTCTTCAAAATTCCAAAATCAAGTTCGTTTCCCAAGTCTTCCAAATTTGAAATCGAGTTCGTTTCCCAAGTCATAAAATTTCTGAAATCGAGTTCGTTTCCCAAGTCTTCAAAATTCTAAAATCGAGCTCGTTTCCCAAGTCTTCAAAATTCCAAAATCAAGTTTGTTTCCCAAGTCTTCAAAGAACATTCAAATTTTACTATCGCATTCATGACGGGGAATCCCGGTGACGGTCGGTGTCGCGAGTTTATACTTTTTTCCTCAGCCGCACAACGTGCCATAAGAAGTTTTCACTTCAAAAATTAAAAAATTAAAGTTTTAAAAACAAAGTTTTGTATAAAAACTAAGTATTTTGTTTAACAACTTTTGTCTATTTCCAAATTTCTTAAAAATGCTCTTCTTTTGCTTGCAGGTAAATACTTTTGGTATCATAACAATTCCGAACAAAAACCACTTGGCTCATGTTCATCAAACTGGTAAAGTTTTTAAAACATAATTTCTAATGGTTCTTCTGAAAATTATATTATAACGTTTTATTTTTACATTTGAACATACTGCAACATAAAATTTTCTTTCAACAAAAATGCAACACTGCCACAAACTGCTATGTGTGAATTGTGCATAACTCATAAACAACCAACAAGCAAAGGGAAAGTAGCAGTAAGCATAAAAATTTTCTTTTTATGAAAAAAGCTTTTGAAATACAAAAAAAAAACAGAAAAAATCTCAATATTACAAAAATGTGCAATAACAAATTTAATGTTAACACTTTCCACATTTTACTTATTGTAAATTGTGGTTATTGCCTTATAGTGTGCACAAAGGCCTTTGCCGAAGTTGCTGTTTTCTCTACGCAACATAAAAATGCCAAATATTGCTGCAACTATTGCTGTTGTTATTGTTGTTTATGTTGCTGCTGCTGCTGTGAAAACAATAACATGAACACACTTCTGAAGTATGCGTACATACGCAAAAATTGTTTGCAACCCAGTTGGAAAATGACTTAAAAACAATTTTTATATTTTACCTAAATAGGTTAAAGGTGCAACTCGCAAAAAATAACCTACCCGCACATCGAAAATATTGCAACTAGTCAGACATATCATTTAATGATAAAGTAAAACATTTAAAAATATTTCAAAAATAGTGATAATATTTGCTAAGGGTATTTTCCACAGACCGCCCCCCAAAATAAAACGATTTGCAAATAACATCCGGCAAATTTGCTCTTTTTTTTTCAATGAGGCAAACCTTTTTCAAACATTCCATTTGCTTAGCATTAACCCTGTTTTGCAAACACATATGCACATATTTCCTAAGGGGTGTCTTCCATTACACGAGTACTGTTGCTGCTCTTGTGGTTGCATTTTATTATTTTCAATAAAATGCGCCGGGAAAATGCACATCGGTAAAGCTTTGCAAATTTGGCAAAAACTCTGTTATGATTTATTATTTTGTTTATGTTGTTGCTGCTGTTATTGCCATTTTGTTTTTCATGTTTTGTTTACTTTTGTCTTTATGTTAACGAGCACACGTATCATCTGTATTTTTGTTTATACCATACAAAAGTATATGTATGCTAACATACGTACATAAATCTACACATTTGTATGTTTATTTTGAAGCAGTTTTGGAATGCCAAAAATGTTCAGTAAGTGTGAACAATTACCAGCATTTTTGCTGTAGTAACTTGAATTATCTTAGAATTTTAGGTTTAAATTGAATTTTGAAAAAAAAAGTTTATTCTTTCTCTTCATCACTCATGAAAATATTGGAATCAATATGAAAAACTTTATAGCTACTCGAAAACTATAGAGAAAATTGAGTTCATACATAAAAGTGGGAGAATTCTGCCAAGATTGTTAGGCAAACTTTATAGAAAAGAGAGTGGAAAATAGTTTAAAAATAAAAGGGAAATGGAATAGCGTCTTTAATTTTCTATATAAGAAAAACACGATGAGCACAAGTTTATGTTTTAACTTAAATATAGTGCTTTACGTTAGTATTGAAAGTATTGAATTGAATACGAAGTCGAAATAATTAAAAAAACTCAAAAAAAATCAATTAATGTCGAAGAAGTCGATAAATGTTGAAAAATTTTAAAAAGCCTTGAATGCCGAAAAAGCCGAATCAGTTGATATATATCAATAAATGTCGAATAATAACAAAAAAATCAATATAAATCAAGTTCTGAGTCGTCTATGCACTTATATATGTATAACTTCAATAAGACGTCAAAGACTTACACAAAACCGAAAAAGGACGAAAAAAACTTCCAAACGAGAAAATTTGAAGCATTTGCCAAGGACTTCAGATGTGCTTTCTCGCAAGCATTTAGCTCAAAATTGTATTTTGTTAAAAAAAATGTATTCCGCATGTACTGTGGTTTGAACCTGTGCATTTAATGTGCAGTTTAACATCAGTCAAACCTATGGCTATTTTTTGGCTGGCTAAAAGTATTTTATTTGAATTATCAAGTGGTAAGCAGTGATGGCATTTGGGTTTTCTGGAAATGTATTGAATCGAGACTTCAAATGTAAATTTTTGGCGACCGAATGTACTTTTTTGTACTTTTTGTCTTTTTTTTTGCCAAATTTTAATGAAATGTGTAAGAATTTTGATATTTTACTAAAAAAATAAAGATCATCACTACTGGGTGAAAAATTCTATATTTTACTAAAAAAAACCAAAGGTCATTACTTATAAGTATGTAAACATGAGCAGTACCTCATACCTTAACAGACCTTCTAGATAAATTCCACTCTATTTATTCATTCTTTGCCTAGTTGCTTATATGTAACATAAATACGTTCTGACTCAATCGAACAATATCTCTTCAGTGTCACAATGAAATATCACTCTTACAATGAGTTTTCATCCGTGATATCTACTATATTATTAACAACATGTTCCAATTTAATTCGGAAATGTTCCAATATTTATTTCAAATTATTCCGAACTGTTACCAGCCACTGAAATTTTGTTAACATATTTTAGCAAAACTAACAAAATAAAGGTTATTATTATAAATTGTCCAAATGTACCGAAAATGTACTGAAAATGTATTGAAAATTCTCCAAATGTACTGAAAATGATCCAATGTACTGAAATGCGTTTTGAAAACTTGTCGAATGTACTAAAGACTATTTTTCAGGACACAAATGTACCGAAAAAAGTACAAATCTACCGAAAATGCCATCACTGGTGGCAACTATAAAAATCGAAAACTTCATTTTTAATTTTTGGTTTGTTTTATTGGCTTTCTTAATAAATATTAATAATTAAATGATTATTGAACTTTAGCCATTTTTTGCAGCGATCAACATTTTTATGTAAAATTTTACAAGTTGATACAATGCTTTATTATTGCGGGTGCAATTTGAGTGCTGACGTAGACATCAACCAAAAATATACTGATGATATTTTAAGAATCGAAACATATGTCTATATTCTAGAGTAGCTGTTGTTTTTTTCCTTTGTTATCAAAGTTTGTTTAATACATAAAGCATTGTATCAACTTGTAAAATTTTACATAAAAATGTTGATCGCTGCGAAAAATGGCTTAAGTTCATAATCATTTAATTATCTTCATTTTTAATTTTGACCGAAAGGTAATGTAGTTTAAGTCTCATTGACAAGAGTAGCTCTGTTGGTTAAGATGTGCGCATCTCGGAGCACTGACCTAACGCAGGAGACCTAGGTTTAAATCTGATCGATAATAAAAAATTCATTTAATATATAGTACGCTTTCAAAGATGTGCATCCTCGAAATGACATCATATGTTAAAAATGTTTTGCAGTGAGAATGGCATTGAAAACAGCTTCTTGTTTTCCTTGAAGCACAAATATTTGTGCGTGCTTCCATTTTCTGTTTGGTCAAAATACTCACCGACTGCGTACCACCATCACAAGCACGTTTTCAGCGACGGCTGAGTTGGTGTGAGAATACATGTAGCTAGTCGCAATAGCTAAATCGTGGAATGGGAATATCTGACTGAAGTTCGGCAAAATGACGAAGGTTAGCTCTCTAGTGTAAATGTCTCTTGTTGACCTGATATCGTTGGCATTATTATACATGAAGTTAGTGAAAATAAATACTTCTAGTGGTTTAACCTTTGAAGCGTTTTACTCACAACAAAATATCTGTTGAGTCAGCTAACTTCAGCCACAGCAAGAAAATTCTCACAAATAGAGTCTACATTGCAAAAGTCGATTTAGATTGCTTCGTCAACTTTTTTTAATGCAAAATATGCTACTGGGTATAACTTATGTCTGGGCTTGCGAAAACATAACCTTTTCATTTAGTTGCGTTGAGATGCGCTTGGATTTTGTCAACTTTAAGATACTTCCAACACGTGCCACTCCATTCAGACATAATTGACTTTTTCGATACATCAGACATTTTTCGATGATATTTAACTTCTTCGTTTTATATTAGTTTTTTTTATCTTATATGAATTATATTCAATTTTTACCTGATTTTAACATTTATTATACGATTTTGCCCCTATCTCAAAATTATCGGAAATAACCTTTGGATTTCAATAACATCTGTATAATATTGCATGAATTAAGTGAGGAATAGTTTTTATACTAATGAACGTAATTAAAATACCTACATATAAGAATTGTCAAAATGAAAAGTTGGCAATTTTTATTTTTTAAAATGAAAATTCAAGCTTTGTTAACATTTGAATGGCCTTTTGCACTACATAAATGCAAAATCAATATATGTAGTAATTGAGTTCGTTTATAACTTAACCAATTTGAAATATTAAGTTCACTGCCATTAAATTGTGAGTGTAAAAAATAAATGTAAATACATTTCAACAAAAAAAAAACGTTCAATGGTTTTTCAGCGTAATATTCTGTAGTTTTCAAATAATTATTTAACGTCAATGCAAACGCAATCAATGGTAAATAAAATTTTAATATTGTAACAATTTTTTTATTTTTCAGTGTTGCCAGCAATTAAAAAGATCGCTTTATAAAGTAAAAATTTGCACCAAAATTTACGTTGAAAGTGTGTGCTGCAACAAAAAAAAATAAAATTAAATGAAATTCATTTGTATTGATTTTAAATGTAGCGTAAATAAATGAAAGTGTATGTGTGTTAAATTTCATTATTGTACATTTGTATGTGTGCAGCTGTGTACGTTAAAGCATTGATTGTAAATAAAATTTAATTTAAATTGGCAACGTGCACAATGGTCTGCCAATGGAACCAACTCGAATTGCATTAAATTTTGAGGTTTTTAAGTAAAAATAATTGGAAAAAGGTGGGGTTCATTTGAAGCAAAAATGCTTTTGTGCAGCATTATTACATTATTGATTTATTTTTTACAAAAAAAATATATTTGCTTGTGCAAATAAATTAAATAAAATTAAATTTTAATTATGCAAATTACGCACAAATGCTAACATTTATTTATATTTGTTTCATAAAAATTCCAGTCATATCAAATATAATTTTAAAAAAAATAATAAAATTTTTTCAATCATTTCCCCTTCAAAACACATAGCGCATACTTTGCATACTTTAAGGTGTTTAAAAGTTTTAAGCAATCAACATTTGTTATTTATTGAAAAAACTTTTTTGTAAATCGCATTCAAAAGAAAATTTTCAACTTTAGCAAAATGAGGGTAAAACAAAAAGGACACGCAAACTTTTGGTTACCAAACAAAGTCAGCAACTCTATATGTCAAGTCATTTTGTTTCCAAAATTTTTGTTCGATGTATTCTGTGCAGCCCACACTGTTTTGCCAGCCTGTTATGCTAATCAAAATAAACACGCAAATTTATAACCTTCAATAATTGAATATCCGTATTTAAACCAAAAATACCAACTTAACTAAGGGGCTCCCCCTACTTCTCAGCACAAAGTGAAAGTCTTTTAGTACAAAACAAACAACAAACCCATACGACCCTAACTGCTTTATCCTTCTTTTACTTTTGGCAATCACGCACAATTGCTTGCAATACTGACAGTTGCCCTCCTTTCGTTCACATTTTACTTTCCAAAAATACTGAAGCTGATTTTAATTTCGCTTAATCAGTAGAAATCCGAAAATCAAATAGAAAACTCTTCCCTCGCCAAACTTGCTCCGAAAAGTGTGCTACAAATCCTCTATTAGCACGAACTCAAATGCATTCTACGTATTTTGTGCTCTCGACTCTTTGGCGATTAGGATTTGTATGTTGTTTTTGTCAGTCTGCCTGTGTATGTTGTTTTTCTTGTATATCTTATATAAAATTTTCATACAAATACACCGAGCAGTTGTTGCGAAAAGTCTCACACCGCTTAACTACCAGTACATGAAAGTAATACTGAAATAAATTCATTATCGTATTGTGGCAGTATAAAAATTTTAGGTACAAATTTTCATGTAGTTGTGTTCGTGCTTGTCTGTTGTGTGTGTGTGTAGTAATGTAAATCCCTGTTTTTATTTGTATTGATTTTGGCATACAGTAGCGTAGATTTTGATAACATTTTCTATCTCTTGCTTCCCAAGCAGTAGGCTTTCTACCTCGTAGAAAATATATTTTCTTATGATCCAAATGTAGCTGAAAATTGTTAATTTTTAGAATATTGAAATATCGAAGTATGAAATTCTGAAAACGTTGAATACTTCAATATTGAAGTATTGCAGTACGGTGAAGTATTTGGATTTTGAGGTATTGAGTTATTGAATATTTTTTTTTAAGCGAGTGTCACAATGTTTAAGTAAAGAAAACATTGAAGTAGCTAACAACTACAGTATTGACCAATAAATGTCTGACGCATTAAAATATTTAAATAATATTGAAGCATTGAATTTTTTGGGTTTTGAGCTATTTAATCGCTCAACTGTTGTCTTATTAGAGTGCAAAAATGTTGTTGTAATGAAAAATTGAATTGAGTATTAACAAAATATTGGTCATTAAATGTTTGAGGCATTGAAGTATTTAAATAGTTAAACATAAAAGTATTGAAGTATATAATTTTGAGGTACTGAATTATTTAAATATTTTTTTTTTATAAAAGTGTTACAACGTTGATGCATTGAAAAATTGAAGTTACCATTCAATAAAGTTTTAATCGTAAAATGTCTGAAGCATTGAAGTATTCAAATGGTTTAATATAAAAAAACTGAAGTCAAGAAGTATAAAAATATTGAAGCACCGAAATTCATAGTAGTAAAAATTTGATTGAACTGATATATCAAAGTTGTTAAATCATGAAGTAAATATACATTTAATAATTGAAGATATTGGTGTACTGATATTTAATTTGATACATTTAAGCACTGATGCTTTTTAAAACTAAAGATAACTGTG
Source organism: Tricholauxania praeusta (assembly GCA_949775025.1). Lineage (NCBI taxonomy): Eukaryota > Metazoa > Arthropoda > Insecta > Diptera > Lauxaniidae > Tricholauxania > Tricholauxania praeusta. Next base: position 32,745,005 of record OX459031.1, on the reverse strand, counting down.
TATTGAAGTATCGAAGTATTGCATTAAAGTAGTGAAGCATTCAAATTTTTGAAATCTTAGATATTTAAATAAAAGCATTTAGCTTCTGAAAAAACTGAAATATTGATGTGTGAAATTATGCAGTATTGTTATATTGAACCATTAAAATATTTGAGAATTAAACCAATAAAATATTTGAATACTTATGCAGTGAAGCCTTGAAGTACTTAGGTAATAACATACACAGTTTCATGCAACTTCATCCGAATTTAAGTGTTGTAGTGTAATATTGCTGAACAAAGATGCAAATAAGCATAAGTATATAAAGACTGAAGTACTGAAGTATTGAAGAGTGTTGGGAAATTAAGTCATCACAGTATGAAAAGCATTAAAACTTTTAACTATTGACGTTATCTGACATTAAATGGAGTAATATAATAAGTGTACCATTGTAAGAAGATATTGAATATTTGGTAGGTTAAAAATATTAAAATTCTGAAGAATATTGTATACAGAAGTATTGATTGACGTATAAAGGAATTGAAGTATTAAAACTTAGAAATGTATTGAAACTTTAAAGTATTTAACAGTTGACATATTGGAACATTGAGTTTTCAATTGAGAAGTGTTTTGAAAAAGAAAACCTTTTATAATTGTTATTTTTGTTTATTGATCTTTTCATTTACTTAGAACAATCGGGGTCAGAAATTACAAAACAGACAATTTCGAATTGAAGTATTCAAATCTTGAGACATAATCGATTAAAATATGAGATAGTTAGTGAAATATTGAATTCTTGAAACAATAAAATATCCAATAAATGAAAAACGAAAAAAATAAATAGTATGAGTATAGAAAGAAGTATTAATAAAACAAACACTTACGTTTTAATATTTTGAAGTACGAGTGTACTGAAGTATTGAAGAACACTGGAATTGAAGCATCAAATTTTTGAATTTTGCGAAGGTTGGAAGTATAGCGATGCTAAAGTGTTACAACTAGATTCTGTTAAAATAATGAAAAGTCGGCATATTACAATTGTATTTTTGAAGTACTAAAGTGTGTAGTTGTGAAATAATAAGGACTTTCATGAAACGAAAGGAAAAACTTTTTATGAGCAAGTAAATTATACTCTCATGTCTTATTCAAAACTTAAATTTCCACAAGGGGCTGATGGCGTACAATATACTATAATTGCTTGTGACTTGGCGCAATTCTTTCCCAATGTTCTAATTAAAATCAATCTGTGCCATCAATTCTCTTCCTGTCTCATTCCACAGCTCTGAGCATGTGTTTGTTTTTACTTTCCCTCTTATACATACATATGTACATACCCACACCCTTGCACATCATGCTGCGTACACACAAACCTATTTTTGTGTTTGCATTCTTAATCCTGCTGATTGTCTTACAAATTTTGTGTTTAGCACATACACAGCAGACATATGTACGTTTCATTACGATTTTTCTTAATTTGCTACTGATATCCTTTTTATCCTTAACTTCTGTAAAAGCACAACTTTGTATTAATCACATGCAGATGGCGCTGGCAGCTAGCATAACCTTGATTTTATCATCATCATCGGTATCATCATCATTAATAAATGAGCAACAAAAAAGCAAAGATTTTTGTTGATTGCTGTTTTAAGGATCAAACAGCAACACACACACACATACACACATAAATTGTGCATGCATGTGTGTGTGTGTGGGTATGCGTGTTTATATTGCGTAGCTAAGTTTTATTGGTTTTTGGAGTCTTGCGGTTGTGTAACCGCAATTGATACGTTAGGTTTTCTCTGTGGTGTACGCATTTGATTGTATGTGACCATGTTGCCAGATGTTTACTATTTTAATTGAATTTATTGTGTCAACAAGTGGTTGTTCAACGATTTTTGTGTGCGGTATTCTTAAAAAAAATGTATTTACTTAACCGCAAAACAAACACTTGCTGATTTAAGTGTTCGGTCTAGGTTATTTTTTAATTGGCACTTGACGATAGATGATGTTGAATTTAATTTGTTTGCAGAAATTCAAAATGCTTTAAAAACGCTTTCATAAATGGTGGGCATGTAGGCGACTCTCCCATTTTTTTTTCGCTACATTCAAATGAAAAATATCGCCTCCAATTCAGTTAAATTTCGCTAATGTTCTTTTAATTCACAAAAGTTTAACAACTTTTAAAGCGAGAGGACGAACCTTCGTTAGCAAAGCAGCAGCAGCTTTCTTATCCAATTAATTGCTATGCTTAACCGCCTTAAAGTAGGCTATAACATTTTTCGTCTTCTTTGCAACTGTGAAGCGACATAACCTCAAATTAAAAACTTTTGCTGTTATTTAATCTTAATATGCCGCTTAAAAGTGGGAGGCCAAAAGACCGACCGCCTCTTCATCAAAATTCAGCAGCCGCCAAGGTTACCATGCTCTTTTTTTTTCCTTCAGCTAACTTTTTGCTACGTATCACTTTGAGTGTAACGCGTTTCCGGCAACGCATCTACATTCTAGATATTACTTTCAATGTATTCCGCAGCTTGTTTTACTACACTTAATTAACTATTCAAAATTACGAAAAATTACCCTGCTTGCATAATAATAACCAGCGTATACGACGACGTCAAGCACGTTGTCTATCTACTTTCGAGCAGCCTATATTACTCGACGTTAGTCAATGTAGAAAGTTAGGAGGGCTGCTTGGAGTTGAAGTAAGGATTTTTTATTTCCTTTTTAGCTTAGCCAAAGAAATGATTAAGCCGACGGATAGATAGCCAGGCGTGGTGTTCGCTGAGATGAGTGCGAGATAAATTCACGTCTACAAGTGAAATTTCAATGAAAAATGCTACCATAGGGACTGTAAATGTCTGTAAATTATTGCCTATTTGTTTTTGTTGCTGTCATTGTTGTTGCTGCTGCTGCTGCCGTTCTTATAATTCAAATAGTCCCTACAAAATATGCGCGAAGAATGTTTTGCTTAGTTTTCTGCTTTGTTTGGGGTTGTATTTTATGTTAAAACAGGAAACCTGCTTGTAAATTATTGTTTTTAGGGAAATGAAAACTCCTTATACCTGCTTTTAATTTGAAATGCAAATTTTCTTAAATGACATTAAATTTATATTTTTTATATCTTTAAGTATTGGGCGGCATGTAAATTTTATAATGGATAGTTATTTTGTGAGTAGCATTAAATAGCGCTGTATCCAAATGTATTTAGAGGATAAGCAGTGAAGATCTATGCTGTATGTAAGTGTAGAATATATACATATCGCTCACTTACTTCAAGACTGACATAACTCAAAAATCATGATTTTGAATGCAGAAATATTTGGCATTTCATGTTTTGTTTTGTGTGAAAAAATCAAAACAGTATTTCATAAACTTGCGTTTTGAGAAGAGTTTATGTAGACATACTTTTCATCATTTTCGTATAAAAAGCAATTTATTAAAAATTTTAATTGCGTTTTTCTCCCACTTTATGTTTTTTGAGTTATGCCAGTCTTGAAGTAAGTGAGCGATATATATAGAAAATATATACATATTTTCATTGCAACAACTAAATTGTACAACAGCACAAGGTTTTTGCTTCTAAAATGTTAAGTTTCTGAAAGATGCCATTTCGTTTTAGAATATTCCAAATAACAATTTTGGTGCATGAGGTATTGAATTTTCATTATAAAAAAAGTATAAAATAAGGATACTTTCTTTGTAACATCGACTATCATTTTGCAATGACTTTGAAATCTAATGTACATAGTATAATAAAAAAGTATCGTATTAGCTTTTTCTGGAACCTTTGTGGAACTGTAGTTCTTATAGCTTCTTTAAAGGCTTTTTAAAGACAAGTAAAAAGACATTATATTTTATACATACATTTTTTATAGAGGTTTATAAAACCCATTTGGCGAATATAAAGTCTTAAAGACGTATTGTTCTCTGCGATATTTTTGAATAGACTCCGTTAAGTACCTTTCTAATGTCTTTAAAATACAAGTGCCCTTAAAGATGAAAATTAAAGAACTTTATTATATCTAACTTTATATTATTACTGAATTTTATTTTAATTTGCGTTATGTACGCCGGTTTCGATTTTTTGCCTCAACGATTTATACTTCTGCACGCTAAAGACTAACCTTTCTGTGATATATTATATTACACGTTAAAGGCGATTCACTTATATCTCATATTTATCTTGGTTAAGCGCTTTTAAAGGACCAAAACTGAACAATATTACTTCACGAGGTGAAATTTTTTTTCAAGTGACTTTTATATCTATAGTTTAAAGACACTCACGAAACTTGCCGCTTCATGTCTTCATAATCACTTTATTATGTACAGTATAAAGGCATACTTGAGAAATGCAGATGATGTCTATATAAGATAACATATCTTATTTGAGTCTTTATACTGTACATACTAAATTGCTTATATAGACATGAAGCGGCATGTCTCGTGTATGTCTCTTTACTGAACAGTAAAGTGATACATACGAGACATGCCACCATATGTCTTAATAATTAGCCTTTTATGAGATTTCAAAATGCATATTCAAGAAATTTTTAAGTCTTTCATTATCATGATTTTATATCTTCCTTAAGTAAGATATTATAAAACCAAAATCTCGCTATAAAAGTATAGCTTATTTTTAATTTTGATACCAAACTATTTTATAAGATATAAAAAGTTTAATCTGAATATCATTCGCATTTTTTGTCTGAATTCTAAAATATCGGAACTTTAATTCATCTGAGTTCAAAATCAGCTGAACTTGCAATAGTCGAATCACAAATATCTGAATAACGCTTAACTATATTTTTATTATCTTAATAACATTTAATGAAAAAATGATAAATATCGTTCAACTAAATTTTTAAAAAAATTTAAGCCATTCTTCAAATATTTTTATAAAGAAGTCTAAATGTCAAATAATGTTCAACCCACCTTCTGAAATTTAAAATTTTCATTATGAATTAGATCCCATCTTTTACAGCTTTTGTGACTGTAAATGATTGTAAATGTAAAATGTAAATGTAAATTTCATATCGACTTTCTGGAAACTTCTTAACTATAATCACCTAATATTATACTTACTTTTGAATATCATTCGATACATATTGACTTAAGTCAATTATTTCGATGAGGTCTTATACGACGTACATTTGATGCTGTTTTGATATTTTTCAGTTTATTCGGCGCTCTTACCCTTTGCTGACATTTTTTGATTGAATTCGATGTTTATCGATTTTTTTTTTAATTTTTTCATCGTTTCTTCTGATTTAATGAAAAACTCCTCGATACAGAAATAAAATAAGCCAGATCGGAATATTGTTTCTCGATTTCACACTATTCGAAAGTGTCTTATCATTTGACGTCAAATACGTTTGTAATTACTTGACAATGTTTGTTCAAAAACGTATACGTTATGGCTACTTTCCCCTTTATCACTTTAGTAAAATTAAAAATTTTTCCTGCAATAGTCCTTTAAATAAAACAAAGTTTATTGCGTGCCCAGACAGATTTTGCCGTAAAACGTAATTTTATGTCATTATTTTTTTTTTCACTTTTTTTTCTGTTTTTTTTCTTGAGACCTACTTCCTGCAGTGGCATTATACTGAATGCGCTGCACTTGAGCTGCATGCAGTAAAAGCCCAGCAATATTGTGTGCCACATGCAACAAACATGCCATTATTGTTGTATTGCATTTTATGCCATCTTCGTCTTCATCAAAGACATAATCATCATCATCATCATCATCATCATCATCATCATCATCATCATCATCATCAGTTTCATCGTTATCATCATCTTGAGCATTGCGCTTCTTAGCTTGGTTTATTTTCGTTTTTTTTTTTTAGACTTATACTTAATATTTATGCTACTTTATTTGCTGTCATGTTGTCACGGTCTTTTCATGATTTTATTTTTTTTTATTATTATTTGGCTTGCCTGCCAACTCATTCCCGCACATATATTTATTTTTTTCATATAATACCTTTTTTTTCTAAGTGCGGAAATTTAAAATTTTCTCCCTGTGAAAATTGCAAATAAATTTTCACATTTAATTAAAAAGTTGTTTGCAGTTTTAGTTACTACTTTTTTCTACTACCTTTTTTTTTGTGTTTGTCTGTGCTACAAATCTCAATTTATTGCATTGTTTTCTATTTCATTTCAACAAAGTGTCATTGGTTTCTGTTGCACTTTTTCTCTCACTCTGTTTACTGACTTGAATATTTTAAAGTTATAGTAGAAATGTTTTAGAAAAAAGTAGTTTACTAGTTATTGAATTAAAGCATTTTTTTTATTGTTATTTTATTTGAAGTGCACCAGCATAACATGCAATGTCTCACTGTCTGTCGACTTGTTTGCCGGTGTATTGCATTCATGTCTCTTAAACGCATTAACAATCGTTGTCGTGTCTCATCATAATCACCGGCTGCAAGTTGCTTTTTGCTGTTTTTACTTTTTACTGCTTTTCTTTCTATTTCTCTGTATTGTTTCAATATTAATGGCGTCAGATTTCTAGGCCAATGCTCTGAAATTGGGTCTCTATGTCAGTTGCATAGGAATGTTGAGTTTTGGTTTTTATGCGGTATGTTTGACACTTTATTTAAAAATATTATAAGGTTTTCTGAAAGGAATTATTTATTTAAAAAAAAAAAACCTGGAATGCTATTTAAGTCATAGTTTATTTGAAACAAAATGATGTACAATAATCGATTTAAAACAAAAATTGGTCTACAATTATAAGGAAAAATTGTCCAAGAAAAAATTAAATTTTCTAGTAAATTTCTCAATACTGGGCGCATTTTTCGTGTATATGGGATAAAATTCTTTTTAATGCCTAAAACGACATGAGTTTTAAAAAAAAATAATTATTAAAGATAACATTTTTTTAGTTTTTAGTACTAAGTCAGAATCATTATAATGTATTCTATAGTATACTCATATCTGCAGCAAACTTTTGTTGATAATTATGTGATTTATGGCAATTTATAATGGAAGTCGTCGAAAAAAAAGTCAACTGCGTTACTCAACTAAAACTTGATATTTTCTTTTTAGGTATGTTTAATTAAACTAACTTGTTTGGCACTTTTAAACAATAGAGCTAATATTATTCTCTCATTAAGGAAAATTTCAGAAATAATCAGCTTAGTAAAGTATTTTTAAGAAATTAGATCACTGCGTTACCAAAATCTTTGACAAAAATTTTAAAATTTTCCAAAAAAACCACTTAATACATCTATTAATACACAAACTTGCGAGAGAAGAGTTAAGGTATTTTTAATAATTAGAAGGTTAAACATAACTCTAATTTCATTTACAAAAGTAACGCAGTGGTAGTGATAGTAACACGGTAGTTGCTCATTCATAGCACTTTGTACTTTTTATAGAAGATCAAACAGATAATTATTCCTAGCAAAAGATGAGCTTAATGCAATAAAATATTTTTTTAAATATGGGTAGTAAAAAAATCAACATCTTAAAAATTACTAAAGAGTTCTGACAAATACAAATTTTTCCGTTAAATAAACTAACCCATGTACTGGTATCTATGTTACAATTATGTAGTTTGCTTGGAAAAGTACATTCAAAAGCACTCTGTATAGTAACGCAGTGTAGCAGTATTGCAGTTGTTAAAATATAACTATTTCACCAGCATTTACTAAATGAGAAAGAATTTAGCAAATTTTTATCACAATTCTAAATATGTATATACGTAAATATCTGTGTTTGTGAATAATAATAATGCAAATATCGTCATTACTTACATTTCTCCAATGGTAACTCAGGGGACACACAATAAATACATGCACCTCTCACGATATTAGTCTGGTGAATTATTTGGCTAGCTATTTTCCCCCCGCGCGGTGGTCACGCTTTGATCGTAAGTAACAATAAAAAAATCGATATTAGACTTACAGAATATCAATTGTTTTATTTTAAAGTTGAGTTTCTATAGTAACTCAGTGTAGCTAAGATATTATTCATTGTTGTGGACACAGTGTTAAATATATCGTATTTAATTACACGTTTTAGAAAAATGGTATATATTGGGGCTGTAACAAAACTTAAAACTTTAAACATTTATTGTGATATTCAGCTAAGGCGCCATCTAGTAAAAATTTTAGGATACAGCTCTTTATAACATGAAACTTATACTCCAGGACAGAAGTATTTTATATGAAAAGCATCTGCGTTACTGAGAAAGTCAACTGAGTTTCCGTATTTTTCGAAAGAATATACAACTTTGTTATAATTTTATGCCTTAGATGATGAATTAATTGTATTATAATTGCGAATGAGTGTATTTTTTAATAAATTTCCTGGTTTTCTTCATGAAAAGTGAAATTAATATGAAGAGACCTAATTTAGGCAATAAAAAAAATGTTGGCCCATATGACTTATAACTGAGAAAATAACTATTTTAGGCTACTAAAATCTTCATAAAACAAAAGTGGCTTATCAAACATTGGTTCACTCAAAAAAAAAAAAAAAAGTTAAAAACGGCACACTCCCTTGGAGCTTTTTTTTTAAAAAAAGGAATGACCTAATCTAATGTTGACCAAGTCAGCTATTTTATTGAAAAAGTAAACCTACTACTAATATAAAGAGCAGGACAATCCCAGTGGAAATTCCTTCCATGCTTATTCGTCAAACCATACTGAAGATTAATGTCAAAGCAGAAATCTAGTATACAGGGTGGTTCGATAGTTTAAAATGAAATGTGGTTCACTTATTCATATTTTAGTGCACTTTAACACTATCTATAAGTCTTCAAAGTTTTAAACAGGGTTGTGTATTTTTCCTCGTATAATATTTATCTTTATTTATATCTAAATGTCTTTAAAGTCATCAAATTTGTGCATTTCTTTGGAAAAAATTTATGTTGTGAGTAGCTCTTTTTAAAGAAATTGGATTATAAATTGATTCGAAAAATTACAAAAATTAAAACTTCCTGAATCAGAAAAGTTCTATAAAGTTAAGCCACCCTTTTTAATTTTTCAAAAGATAGGTTATGTGCTGCACTAAACCCGATTGTGATATGATAAGGTGTTTTGCAAAAACACATTTAAATCATATTTATTTTTAGATAAATAGACTAGCAATTTTCAATATTCAAGGAATGGCAAGAAAATTTGTTCAAACTAAAGTTAGCAGCAGATAGTCTACTACAACTTGCAAGGCTTCACATATTAAAACAAATCAAAGCTCACTTATTTATTGTTATATCGCCTTAAAATATGCTGCAAAAAATTGTAAAACTTTAGAATAAACCATACATACAAATGCGACTAAGCTGATTTTCATTTCAACGAATAGAAGGAAATACTTAACTCGTATGGTATCACATGAATGTATGCGTATGCATACAAACACAAAACAAAAATAAGTACACACACTCATACGCATTATGCACGAATGCAAGCAAAGACATTACACTACACTACTTTGTATACATTCGCTTTGTCAAAACACTTTAGAGAAAAGCAGCAAAATTTGTTATTCCCAGTTGATTTTTGCTATATTTTGTTAGAAAAACAAAAATGAAATGTAGGAATATAAACTATTTTGGAGACAACAGCTCTAAAACTGCATTGCAAACTAAAGATTAAAAGCAAAAATAAAAAGCTATTGAATAGAGAAAATTCTTTGAAATATACAAAAGGAAACATGGTAATGCAATAAAATATATGGGAAAAAAAAACAAACATTTGCGTTAGCGATATAAAGAAAATACCAAACGCCTAAAATGCTGCAATATTTTTTTTTACTCAAAGTTGAATGCATTGCAGAAAATTATACATTCATTTTTTACTTATTCAACGTTATATAAACAACAACAACTTTGATTGTATGAAGATCCTTTAAAGAAAGCTTAGGAGTTTTTAAATTATTCTTTTGGTTACTGAGAAATCTTAGTGAATTAATTTACTTTTGATTGTTAGTTATTAGTTTTATTTGTTCATAAATTATATGATTAAAATATCTAAAATGTTTCTATAAGATACCTACACTGAGAAAATTATTTGATTATGTATAACAAATATCTTTTTGATAAAGTGTTATCAAAGATTTGTTTGTGCCAAACCTATTTTATTTAGAACAAATTATGACAAATCGTGATTGGAACATTATATGTTTGAGTCAAATAAATATTTGATTGCTCTATATCGAACATAATTTGTTATATTTAACCGAATCGTTTTCTCAGTATAAGAACAAAATACAATCTTTGGCAAAAATGTTTCTATTAAAATGGCTTATTTGCAATTCATCGAATATATGTATAATACATATGAGCTTTATTGTGCGAAACTGTAAAGGATCTATTTTATATGCATTTATCTTGTAAGCCAAATGTTTTATTTCTGAAATTTCTTAAAACAAAATGTTTCACTAAGTACTTTAGTTGCTGTTGTTTTTAAATTCCTCTATTTCTTATGCATTATCCTTAAAATCAGTGTGCACTTCGATGCACTTTGCACTTATGCGTGTTTTATCTATAAGTGGTTCAATACCCAGCAGAATCGTAAGTCATCGATGATAGTGACATAAATACAAAATTGTGAAATATTTACATTTCAAATAAGGCATTTATAATACTTACATATTTTAAATATTTTCTTAAAATTATTTTAATTAATACTTGCACACAAATTTATCAGAAAGAGTACAGAGACTGAACAGTTTTTATATAAGAAGAACACTAAAATCGTCACTGCAGGCCGATATGGAAATTATAATGCATATTCTTCCTTTTCACTTATGCAACAGGAATATGGCGGTATTCTTAGATTAAAGGAATGTAACAAGCTTCTAAGTTCTCATCGTCTTGGATCTGTCTTGTAAGAAATGCAGTAAAATCTTAGCCTTACGACTAGTGAATACTGATTATCAATATTTGACTTCGACACTACCTACAACATCGAATGGCCAACAAGAAAAGATTCAAACTCTGTCACCGTCCTGGAAAAAGGGGTCTCACAATTTTTACGGATGGATACATAATGGAATTTAGCGAAGGAGCGTTTATCTACTTGAATGCTATGGACATGGAGGTGTCTTTCAGACTACCGACTACTAAAGCACCTGAACACCAAAATCGTGAAGTCTATGCGTGTAGAACACTGCAGAGAGTCACTACGCTCAAACCGACAGCATGCTTGGTGCCCAGACATAAACGTATTATCGGAAATGAAAATGCTTGTGTCATCACAGGATTAGAATGACTGGAGAATCAAAAAATGCTAGACCTTAGGATACCGCTGGCTGAACTACACTATCGGATACAGAGTTTAACCAAAAAACAAAACTGAACGGAAGATGGAACTTCTCAAGCAGAACGTTTCAAAACATGTGGCCCAAATTAATCCTAAGAAGGACACCAACACTCTTAAGGTTCAGCAGTGGAGCGTTCAGAGCAGTTGTGGGAGTGCTGACAAGGCTATGGCTGTCAGATATGATGCCCTTTCAACGATTACTGAAGGAGTTGTGGAGACGAAGAAATGAGACGAATGCCCAGAGCTAGTGAGAAAACAAATCAAAAATTTTTGTTCTTCGTTCTTGGTTGGTCTTAAGGAACTAACTAAGTCGGAGCTCACCAAAATCATCAACTTTACCTAGGCTTATAGATGGCTAGCACCTATTGACTGAGATAATTTCATGAGAATGGTGTGAAATATATCGCACCGTCAAAACAAAAGGGCAGCAAATAAAAATATCGAGTTTTCGAGTTATGTTTACCACTATATAGCTCATTAAGTGTAATTAATTTTTATCTTGCCAGCATATTTCTAGCTCAATTAATAACTTCGAAAATACATTTTTAGATAAAGGATATTTTGTTTTGTATTTTTTTTTTAACAAAACAACACCGCCTCATTTCAAAATATTAATATTTTGCTGTTAAAATAAAGAAAAAACAATAAAAACAACAAAGCCTTAAATCAAAAAAATTATTATAAAATATTTTCCTTTTAAGTTTTTATAGTAGCAAATCAAAACAAGTCATTATAGTTCTTATAAGCCAAAAATATTTTCAATCAAAGTAATTGCAACACTGCCACATTCCCAAATATATCAATGTTACTCAAGAGATTTGTGAGATAAGTTTGTACTATTTCAGTTCAAGACTGTCATAGCTATAAATATGGCTGTCTTCAAATTCAGTGGAAAATTTCAGATTTCTTTAATCCCAATTTTCTCGAAACTTAAAATTTTGACATGTTGCCCTCTCGCTCTGACGGTGCGATATATATGTATGTAGGTATGGGCAAACTTTATACTTTAATTCTCGTTAAAATTTCTTTACTTCAGGTAAAGTTTTGTCGAAGCGCTTTTCACGTACGGGATCTTTATTGCATGTTCCCTTCTAGGCTTTTATGAATTTTTATTCAATTAAATTTTAAATTTTTATTATTTTTCTTTGAGTTTCGAATTCGCATTTGATTTAGCTTAAGCCCATCATAAAAATATAGTGTTCCCGGAAAAACAACTCTACAAGGCATTTGAAAAAATTTAATTCCCTTAGTGTTACATCAGTAAATCTTTAAAAAACTATATATATCAAACATTGTACAAAATGTGTTACACTTCTTTCTAAGTTCACGAAAATTCAGTCCGTGTTTCCAATAAGGTCCATATCAAAAAAATGTTCATTTTTATTACTGTCATTGACCAACAAATAAGACGAGTAGAATACGAGTCATATTTGATCCAATAAACTTAGTTGTTATCAGAAAAATATGAAAAAAAAAATTCTTCTACAAAAATTTTTTAAAATCCGTAAACCTGAAACAGCTACTAAATTTCTCTTGAATTGAAATTATTGACTTGATTTTTCAAAATATTTATAATATTTCTATGAAATTGTTTGTTAGTGAAACTAACTCAGTTCTTAAAACAATCACTGACTCATTCCCAGTGATATTTACGTAATTCCTACAGTGTCTTCCTATACAAATAAGAGCGCGCATTCTATTTGTATGCGTGTTTATTCAACTAAATTTATATTTAGTTCACTCTAAATACACTTGTATGTATGTGCGTTTGTGTATTCATTTTATTTTATGCCAAAACATTATATTTGCATGCATTTTTTTTTTTTTTTCAAATCTATTTATGTGTGAGTTGACTTTTCGCTTTAGTGATGTGTAAGTGCACAAAGGAAAGCACGCAATGCCAGTGTGTGTATTAACGTCTTTGATTCAAGCTTTTGATTTTTAACAAGTTTAGTGAAGCGTAACGTACATAGACAAATAAATAAATAAATGCAAACTTTAAGTGATTTTGGTGTACGATTTGAAAGAACTCTGAGTGCTTCTAGAGCAAAAGAGGATTATCGCCATAGCATAATGTCAAGGGTTAGAGTGATGTTGCTGATATGTAAAAATTTGAATCAATGATGCGTACAAATTCTTTTAAATCTCAAAACTGAGCTACAAAAGGGAGTTGTTTTCGAATGCATTTCTATTTAAAATGTTTGCTGAAATAGATCAAAAATATGTTGAGGGTTTTTTTTTTATATCAAAAAATAAACGCAATTCGACCCAGATATATTTATTTGCTAAAACGGTCATATTGAACTAAGAAATTGTGTGCTGTGAACTTAGTTTACTGCGTAAAAATATTTTAAATTGAAATTGTTTGAAAATATCTCAAATAAGGATTTGGTCCGGCAATGAAGCCCCTTTAACTCAGCAAAGCAAATTTAGCAAAATGCAATTTAACCAATGCCATAATTTAGAGCTTATTAAGTGCTAATTTAGTGCCGAAAAGAAAAATTTAGTACTGCACGATTTTTATAAAAAATAAGGTTTTTGCTAGCTGAATGAGAAGCTAGAAAGCATTTTTGAAAATTATTTAGCAAAATGAAATTTTACTTATGCCATATGCAAATGAAAGATCGAAGTACATTAAGAAAAGACTATGCTCACTTCAAATAAATATATGTATTTGGTTGACAGATTCTTAAAATATTTATTAACTATCATCAAATTTTGAATATGCCCTTAATTGAATGTTAAATTCGTATCTATTGGGCCAAACATAATATTTGTTTGAGCCCATTGAAAAGATTTGGTTGGCTCGAATGTATATTTGATATTCCTATGCTTACCTGATTTCGCTTTCAATTAATATAGAAAGTATGTAATTCTCAACACATAGAAGAGTAACACTACTCAGGTATCTTCTGGTATTTATGATGACATCCAGTATAAAGATGTGACGCTATTGGAAATATCGATTTGTTTATAAATCGATATTTTAAAATAACATTTTTGATGATATTTTTTGGCGCAAATCGATATTAATAGATGTATACTTTTGCGAAAACAGAATGTTTTTTCCGTCGCACATATGATTTGGTGATTATTGACAAATTAATCTTTGCTACAAAGAAATTTTGTTTAGTCAAAACATGATTTGGTAAATATTACCAAATATGTAATTGATGCAATAATATTATTCAATTCAGTGGTATGTGTGACATTTGTTCTTACATATGTCAGTTATGTATTAACTTGCCGTGTATGAAGATGTACACATTGCCAACCACGGTCTGCAAGGATGCCACACAAGTTGCATTTTGGAAACTGAGCGCGTATCCAAAAGAGCCCCGATAAAGGAAACCTCTGTATTTTTTGGTGTTTTTTTTCTCTTTTCTTTTCTGCAACACGATACCGTGGACCCTTATTTGCTGTCGATATTGACCGAACAAGTGCAGTTTCTTAATATTTTCATTCGACGTGCTGTTGTTTTTTTTGACAGCCTGGGTATATATTATCTTTGTCAGTTTCATATTTGCAATACATATTTTTTCCTTTGTCGTCATAAAGAAAGGATATCCGCTTGTCCGTGTCATGCGTACGCAATTTATTGCAGATGGGCTGCCTGCTTGTAAACAAAATAATTAAGTAGAAGTATCTACGAAGTCCACTTTGTTATTCTTCAATTTTTTTTTTAAGTTTTCTTAATATTTTTTTTACCGCCTCTTAATGATATGTAAACATTGTGCCGTCAACAGCGTTAATGAAGTTGCTGTACTGACTCATCCATTTGCAAAAGTGCTGATAACAGAAAAAAATACAAAGAAATCCTTTCTTTACTCCGCAATTTTGTATTAAGTTCTATATATTGTACAGGTATCAGGCAAAAAAAACAGAAATACATTACATATCATTTACAAAAAATAAATCTATAAATAATTTATTATTAATATACACAATATATGGTATCGTTAATGAATTTCTTGGCGCTAGTTGCATACACACTTTCATTTTGTTCAGATACCAAATTACTACGCAACACGCAATTTATTGAAGGATGGCAACAAAAACAAAAGAAAAAAATATGAATATAAACCTCATACTATAAGTGTCTGTATTGGCAGGAAAAAGTAGCACATTCGAAAACTCCCCAATGAAATTATTTTTTCTACACCTCATGCCATTTTTTTTCTTTTCCAAGGTAACCATCAACTGTCTATACAGCACCCAAAGAATGTCAAATATAAAATTATTATGCATCATTTGTCATGTGATCAACGTCTGTGTAGTCTTCATGACAAGACGGAGAGCCATTTGGGAAGATGAAGCACCAACCTCACAGTATACATGCATCATACCACCTACATTTCCCACCTGCTGCTGTCTTAAATGAAGTTCAGTTTGTTTGTTCATTTATTTCGTTCGTTTGTTCGTCCTGTGAAATTCCCTTGGTGAATTATGTTGATGGCATAAAAAATCACAGGACCTTGTATACAAATTAGTTGTTGCCATGTTGAATTATTTATTTATGATACAAAGTCCTTGTGCCCGTTTCTTAACACACATAAAGTATTTAAATTTCTTTGATGCATCGTACAGTGAAAATTTTTTCAAGTTGTGTCGTACAAAACTTAAACTTTTCTATTAAAAAAAAAAGTTACAGAGTGGTATATTTACTTATGTATTTGGGTGATGATTCCAAATTTAATGTTGTTCTTGATTTAAGCTATAAAATCCTAATAATTTAAAAAAAAAAAAAGCCCGTTGCACTCCGGGAGTGCCGACAGAAGTGAGAACAAATCGTTTAATGGCAAGTTAGTGTGTTAGTTGGTATGTGTGCGTTTTTTTTTATATGGCAATGCAATGGAAGACAAAAATGGAATATGTATTCAAATTTTACTCTCGCTCTCATTCTCAATTTGTCAACGCAACAACGTGGAATTTGAAAGAAACAAACATGTAAGCATAATAATCGTTGAATGAGAATGGAATGTGTCAATATATGTATGTATGCTACAAATTTAAAAAAAAAATTTCCAAAAAATTGCATACTTTTATGGGCCAATTTTTTCAAAAAACGTTGCCTACTTTTAGGCGCTTTTGATAATTTACCCCTAAAAGTATACAACACTTTCCGACAAATTTCAAAAATAGCGCCTAAGAGTAGGCAACATTATCTGAAATTTTTAAAATCGTTGCCTACTTTTAGTCGCTATTTTGAAATTTGTCAGAAAGTGCTGCATACTTTTAGGGGCAAATTATTAAGAGCGCCTAAAAGTAGGCAACGTTTTTTAAATTTTTCGAAATCGAGTTCATTTTCCAAGTCTTCAAAATTCTAAAATCGAGTTCGTTTCCCAAGTCTTCAAAATTCCAAAATCAAGTTCGTTTCCCAAGTCTTCCAAATTTGAAATCGAGTTCGTTTCCCAAGTCTTCAAATTTCTGAAATCGAGTTCGTTTCCCAAGTCTTCAAAATTCTAAAATCGAGCTCGTTTCCCAAGTCTTCAAAATTCCAAAATCGAGTTCGTTTCCCAAGTCTTCAAAATTCCAAAATCGAGTTCGTTTCCCAAGTCTTCAAAGAACATTCAAATTTTACTATCGCATTCATGACGGGGAATCCCGATGATGGTCGGTGTGGCGAGTTTATACTTTTTTCTTCAGCCGCACAACGTGCCATAAGAAGTTTTCACTTCAAAAAAAAAAAAAACTAAAAAACTGTGATTTTGCCAAGAAATTCGACACTTAAGAACGAATGCCGGATGGAAAAATTCATAGATTTCTAGACTACGCGAGAATATTTTCGGAGTTTCTTGTGCAATGTGCAAACAGTTGAACGAGAAACTGTTTTTGAAGAAATCTTATTTTAATAATATCATCATATCATTAAATCATCGTTAATAATTTTAAAGGAATTAAAAATTTGCAAAAACTTTGAAATATTTCTGAGCTCAAAATAAAGCAATAAATTTAAAAAACAGCAAAAAATATGTCTTGATTTCATTTCAATGCAGAGGTCGAAACTCACTGCACAAAACCTTTAATTTGAGGACAAAAAAACGTAACACTCGTAAAAATCCCCCACTGTACAACGACGAGCATCTACCTACACCACCTCACCTCAAATGCTTCTCAACACCATCTTTAATTTGACAGGCTTGTGTTGAATATAACATCAAAATGTGGTAAATTACGACGCGTCATTTTCCGTCGAAGACGACTTCGACTCTATGGTCACCGCTAATGCTCTTACAATGTGGCTGTTAACTTACTTACAGCACAGCACAGCACTCACAAACACACGCAGCAGACATGTTGTCGGCATTAAACTGTAGCTGTAACACTGCACGTAGCAAAGCATCAGTTGAGATTAGAAAAGAAAAAAAAGAAAAAAAATTACCGCACACGGCAGGTGAAGAAAAATGTTATGAAAATTGAAATTAATGACAACGTTAAAAGATGGCGGCGGCATCGTCGTTGTCGTCTCCCATTTGTTCCAGTACATGGCCGTGATATATAACCATACATGGTTTGCCTATATTTGGTAATATGATTACGTTTTACTTGTCTAAGTAATAGCAATGGCTGTGGCTGCACGCTAACATGTTTTGGTAAAGAGTGAATTTTGGGGGTGGATACATCCCATGGAGAAAGCATATTCTGTGTTGCGCCTAGCTCTCGTTGATATATGTGCACTTTGATGAATTTCGACTTTGAATGACGAAAAATGCTATATGGTTTTTTTTCTTCCTCTAGCTTTATACTGTGTTCCCAAGTTTGATGTATGTATGGAGCTGTCTGTCTGACGCTTACAAATGTGTTTCAATAAAGCAGTGCGAGAGAAATTTATGGTTTTTAATACAAAATGATATAGAGTAAAATTTATGCTCACATATGCATTAGAGATAATATTATAAATAAAAAATTTTTGTTTTTTGCAAAAATTTTCAATATATTTTTAAACAAATTACAAAACATTTACCATAATGTTCTTATGGCAATATAAGAGATTATTTTTTCTTTTAATAAACCACATAGATAAGATCATTTAAAAAAAGCTACTAAGCGATGTTTTAAAATGTTGTTAATAGGTTACTATTATTCAGTATTCAGTAATGCTTAACCCTGAGCGGCACCATGGGGTCGTGAACGATCAAGGTGAAAGTGTGGTCATAGACTTAAGCTGCAATATGTTTTGTGGAAGTGCTCGAAATATCGTATTTGGCCACTTTTTATAAGCTAATTTGGCTTCAACTTTGATGTTAAGTCTACAATTTGTCAATATTGGGCACTGTACAACAAAATACGTACTTTTGTACCAGCGGAATTTTCTAATCCAAGAGGAAGTGCAGTTGAACCATTAACCTTTGGATTCAATAACAATAGTCCAGAGTATTATCAATTTAACAGAAGTTTAATTAATTGAACTCCAATAATGCCAATGAAGACTTTTAATCAGCATCAAAGACATATTAAATTCTACTTCAACCAAATTGGGCGTTAGCCTATTTCGATGCTATTACTGCAGGGAATGCATATTGCATGACATTTATGTTTGAGCCGAGTAAGACAAAGATTTTTTCTCTCTAATTTTTTTCAGTGAATGGCCAAGGTTATCTTGAAAATATGCTAAAGATATATGTGTATACTATCAATCTTTTTTGGAATGATTCATTAATAACATTTGCTTTGATGTATTACTGTATGTAAAGGGTTTTTCAATAAGAGCGCTACAAAAGTTTTTTAAGTAAAACACAAACGGTTTAGAATATCAATGAAATTTTTTATTCTTGTAAAAGAACATTTGATGCCATTATGTATGGAACTCAATTTCTTTTGCATAGCCACCATGGGCACTCCTGCAGAAGTTCAGACGCTGAACCCAATTTTCGACGGATTTCAAGCATAAATCGGCCGATACTGCTGCAATTTCACGTTTGATATTCGTACGAAGTTCATCAATCGTCGCTGGCTTGTTGGCATAGACCATAGATTTGTCGTAGCCCCACAGGCAATAGTCTAACGGCGTCAAATCGCACGACCGAGGCGGCCAATTGACTGGGCCATTTCGCGAGATAACACGTTCACCAAACTTGGTTTTCAATAAATCGATTGTGACATTCGCTGTGTGGCTTGTGGCGCCGTCCTGTTGGAACCACATATTGTCCAAGTTCATATCATCCAAGTTGGGCCAAAAATATTCGGTTATCATTGAGCGGTAGCGATTCCCATTCACAGTAACGTGCCGGTCTTGATCATCACGGCAAAAGTACGGCCCAATGACGCCGCCGGCCCATAAACCACACCAAACCGTAATTTTTTCGGGATGCAATGTTGACTCATGGAGTACGTGTGGTTTGCTGCCTGACCAATAACGCATATTTTGCTTATTGACGTAGCCATTCAGCCAGAAATGAGCTTCATCGCTGAAGATGATTTTTCGAGGAAAATCCGGATCATTTTCAAGTTGTTGCTCAGCCTAATTCACGAACATACGACGATTCTGGTGGTCAAGCGACTTCAGTTCTTGCGTCAATTTGATCTTGTAAGGATGTAGGCCAAGATCTTTTCGCAAAATTCGCCACAACGACGTCACAGAGATGCCCAACGCTTGAGAACGACGTGTGAGAGACTGATTTGGGTCTTCCTCAATTGATGCGCTAGCGGCAGCAATATTTTCGACACTACGGGCACTTTTTTGTCTCACTGGCACGGGAACAATTTGTACTGTGCCTGTGGATTCAAATTTTTCCACTAGACGCTCAATTGTTGATCTGACAGGACGATTATGACGACCACAAATTGGACGTAGCGCTCTTAAAGTTGAGGCCACTGACTCCGGATTTCGGTAGTAAATTTTAATAATTTCGACTCGTTGTTGGATCGTATATCTTTCCATGATGAAATGGCAAACCTTACTGAAGAGAAATGTCAAAAGAGCTGGAAAAAATATGGCGTCGTTTGCTGTCTCTATTGGTCAACTTTTGTAGCGTCCCTATTGAAAAACCCTTTATATTGGCAATAGTAAGCTTGCGAAAATAAAACATTTTTTTTTTGATTGGATAAGTTTTCTGTGTAATTTCATTCAATGCGATGACACTGCCTGGAAAAACTACGATTAATCAAAGAGCGATAGCACAAAATCTGTTGCATGAAAGGAATTCATTTGAAACATCAAATTGAAAGAAAAAAATGCTTTTTGAAAATACTGTATCTATGTTTTATATTTAGAATTACATCACAATGACGCATTGAAAAAAAAAATCCAACTTCTCATCTTACAATACAATTCGTCAATTTTTAAAATGGGCTGGTAACTACAGATTTCTATATTGGGAAAAATTTTAATTATGAGGAAAAACACAAATTGATGAAAGAAAATCTAAAAACTGTTTTTTGCAAATAACTTTATATTTAAAATTAAAAATATGAGTGAATGGGCGTGATATGATACAAAATTATAATTTTGCAGTTATCAGCTTTAAAGAATTAATTTTTCAAACATTTACCACGGAGCAAAATATTTTTCTACGATTGTTTTTTTTTTTTTCAATTTAATTATTGTGTTAAACAGCGACTAACTTTAGCAGCTATATTAATACAGCTAACAGAAATGGCTTAAAATATTTTTAGTTAGTTACAAAAAAACAGAATTAATAAGGAAATTTTGGATCAAAGGCTTTTTGAAATTTGGTTGCTTAGAATAAATAAATTTTCTAGAATTTCTTACATTAATTTGATGAAATCAAAATAAGAACTGGACATTACATTGTTAAGTTACAATTTGCGGGATAAAAATGACACAATAAACTTAAGGTTAATTTTGATTGCTTGCAGTACTTAAATAAATGCGAAAAATTCCTGTAAGCTTAATTTATTTCTAATAGATTAAATAAGAGTTTGTGTAAATTCTATTTTTAAACCAATTAATGAACTCATATTACAAATCATTTCAAGCAGCAAATAATGTATATACATAACTAAATGCCACTGACTGCATACTGTTATTTGTTAGTACAATAAACTGCATAAATTAAATTTGTTTTTAAAATAACAAATTTATTGTTTATTATATTTAATTATTAATAATTAAAATGGCGTCATTGTATTTAATTTATTGTATGTTTTTTTGTTTTATCGCAATAAATAGGATTAAAATTCAATTGCTTTGGAGTTTTGCCAAACTCATTCATGAAATATTAATGCAGTGTAAATAAAATACAAACATAAATATAACATTAATATTAGAGTGAAGTAAAAAATATATTTCATTGTTGACAAATTTTATCATATAAATATTCCAGCGAACTTCAACAATTTTTTTATTTGGATGT
This sequence comes from Tricholauxania praeusta, assembly GCA_949775025.1. Lineage (NCBI taxonomy): Eukaryota > Metazoa > Arthropoda > Insecta > Diptera > Lauxaniidae > Tricholauxania > Tricholauxania praeusta. Next base: position 32,723,437 of record OX459031.1, on the reverse strand, counting down.
TTTGCGATTCTCCAATGAAGAATTTGATGTCTGAAATTAGTTTTCTTAAATACAGGCTTAAATATGGATAGACTTAAAATATGCATTTTTTGCATATCTAAAGAAATCAATCAATACATATGATATGAGAAAAATCGATTTCTGGAAGTTTGCTTTTTATATTGATAACAAACTTTGGGGGTCGCGTTAGAAAAATTATATAGATAAATCGTAAAAGAAGATTCCAAAATTTGATTTTCACGACTGAATAATCTTCGATAATTGTAATGTTTTTTATCATACTTTTAATGTCAAAATATTTAACAATCTTTACGAATTACGTTCCGTGACCATAATAAATATTTAAAACTAATCCTTTAATTTTTCATAAATCATTTATAATTATTAAAAACAGAATTTGGCAAAATCAGAGACCTTAGCACAACTCTAATTCTTTTCGTTTTTGCAATGGATGCCAGAAATAAATGTGCTGTAGCCTGAAACTATGCCATGTGTATGTAATGTGAACGTATTCTTATGTACGAAATCTACCCATTTTAATTTTCACATATGTACATTACATACAAACATATTATTTTTTTTTCGAACATTTCGTTGTGAATACCAAATTAGTGCGTTAATAAAATACTACGGTTTATTTGTTAAAATTATGAAAAAATTTCTATAGGGCAATAAATAAATTAGTTATGACTTATCCACATATTTTTTTTAAAATCTATTCAAAAAATAAAAAAAAAAATTAATTATTCGAAATAAAAATAAAATTATTCTTTTTATAAACAAATTATGAATAAATTTATTTTTAATATGTTAAAGTAAATAAATTTTATTTTCAATAAAAAATATTTCATTCGTTGTGTCGCTTCTTGCTTTGAAAATTTGCCTGGGCGATCAATATATATACTAAGCTTGAATTTATAAATACTGGGTGGCACAAAATGATCTTATGTTTTGAAATCACTATAAAATTTTCCTTTCAATATTTTTATTAATAAATTTAGTTTTTGGGAAATTTAATATGCAACGATACACAACAGAACAATGAACAAATTTCAACGAATTAAATTTTAAAGCCCATAACTATCTACGATATCTTAGTGTGAGAACTGCACCAATAGTGCTTAGAATATATCAGCTGGCTGTGTATTTTCGGCGAGGAAGGCCATCAAGGAACCTCTAGTGGTCATCTCTTACTGAAAATGAATATTCGCAATGAAATTCGTGCCAAAAAACCTGATATTTTTTATTGAATATGAATGTGCGAGCGTGTAGATTAATAAAGTAGGTAAACCATATATATATACTTTACTTTAAAATAGAATTCCAATTTGCACTGAATTTGTATTTATAACAAACTTAAACCAAAAACGTTCTACTGCTCCACCCTGTAGTTGCCACCACTTTTCAATTAAATTCCATTTAAATGACAAAATAAAAATACTATCACGCTTCAATTTGTTTGCATTTTTAAAATATTTTTATTTATAAATTTCTTAATTTTATTGACAATGGCAATGCCAACGACGCGTCTACAATAGGTGCGCGCTACAAATTTCATTATTATTCTAAACGCCTACATCAAACGTACAAAATGAGTAAAGAATAAGTAAGGTATGTACGTAGATAGGTAGGTAGATTGCTTTTCAGTATCATTGTAGTGATTCTCTAGTTTTTTTCTTTACATTTGCTATAAGTAGAAATATATAAATTTAATAATAAATAAAATGTCAAGTGTAGGTAAGATCGTAAAACAAAAGACGGGGAAAAAAAATTTGAAAGAATTTATAGGCACATAAAGTTATAAGAAAATATCTTACTGCTCCTCAACATATTACTTAGGGCTGCCAACTTAACGCTTAGGTTAACCTTTGATATTTATATAAAAATGGTTTGTAACGCTATGGCGCAAAATATACTGAACCGATTATAGTAATTTATTTCTTAAAACAATATATTCGTGCTAAAAGAGCTTATTGTATACTTCGTTTTTTATTTTTCGAGTTAAATATCCTTTTTTTTTAAGATTACGTTTTTGCAAAACCTCTCACAAAACTTGTCATTTAGCGTTTTCGTTGCTTATTGTTATGCTGCTGCTTGAACTCAGTGTTGTTGTTTTTTTCTCATTTTTACCGTATTCATTTGGCTTCGAAGTTCAAAGAACAAACTCTCTTTCAATTGTTCTTTTTATCACTTTTGAAAAGAGAGTATAGAATAGCGATGTTAATAATGATTTTATTATGATGAAAAACAAAGGAACGTGCGCATACAAAGGCGCGAAAGAAAAAAGAAAACTCGGCCTATCTTTATCGGTTGAATCCACCTAGCAACTTCTTTCAGCTAAGTACAACTTTGATGAGAGTAATCTGACAATTTTTTTCTATTCATTTCTATATTTTTTTGTGCTTTAAGTATAACATATAACTTTAATTAAATGGGCACACTTATGTTAATGAAATCATACGAAAACATTCAAAGTGCATTCAGAGGAGAAACTAGAACTTTTCAATAAAATATTCAAAAATATTTATAAAAAAAAGGTGGCACAGTAAGCCAAATGTAACTTAAAAATAAGTGCTTACTTTTTAGTTTCGATTGCATATATGTAAATATATTAAAAAACAAGAAAATAAATTTATTTGCTTAGTCAACAACATTAGTAATCTTCAATTTATATAGTTAAATTTTATTGAATAGGGCATTTCAAATACAAGCAAATACAAAAAGAACGTTTACAAATATCAAAAATTTTAACACCTTTCATAGTGCGAAACCTATTTGCCAACCCTACTACAGTGCACTGCAAAGTCATCTACTGCCAAGGGCTAAAATGGCACTGAAAAAAGTAGTAATATAAAAAAAGCATCATCAGCGAGAGAACGAAACATGTTGTGAATATTAAATTGCGTGTTGTCGTGCCATAACGTGGGTGCCAGCAATACCATTTACAACTAAAATGGTTATCACAAAAAGAAAAAAACATAATAAGTTGAGGTAAAAAAAGACTCTACCTGAAAAATGACTTATAAAAATAATAATCGGCACATTGAACTATTGCTATGCTAATAAGGGTAAATTATACTTCATTACTTTTGTTGCTTTATACTCATAAATTTTTTTTTTTTTTTATGAGTAGAGATTTTTCTAAAGGGTGTTTTTTTTAGAGGTATAGAGCTTCGAATTGAAATAAAACACAAGAAAATCGTTTTAATGTCCATCAATTTGGCTTTATTGGAAGGATAATTTTATGCCATTAATGTTTAAATATGATTTCGGGCATGTGGCCGCCGCGGCTGGCTCGAATAAAGCCAATTCTACAGGTCCAATTTTGAACCACTTTTTCGAGCATATGGGGCCGTATGTCGGCAATAACGCCACGAATGTTGGCTTCCAAGTCCCCTAACGTTTCTGGTTTGTTGGCGTAGACGAGCGACTTCACATATCCCCAAAGAAAATAATCCAATGGTGTCAAGTCACACGATCTTGGTGGCCAATTGACAGGTCCATTCCGCGAAATTATGCGCTCATCGAATGTTTCCTTCAATAAATTGATTGTGACGTGCGCTGTGTGGCATGTAGCGCCGTCTTGTTGGAACCACAACTCATCCACATTCATGCCATCTAATTCGGGAACAAAATAGTCGGTTATCATGGCTCTATACCGGTCTCCATTAACGGTAACTGACTCTCCAGCATTATTTCGGAAGAAGTATGGCCCAATGACTCCACCAGCCCATAGAGCACACCAAACAGTCAGTTTTTGTGGATGTAATGGCGTCTCAAGGGTCTCATGTGGATTCTCTTCACTCCAAATGCGGCAATTTTGCTTGTTGACGTAGCCATTCAACCAAAAATGAGCCTCATCACTGAACAAAATCTTGCGATGAAAATCAGCATCGAGATCAATCTCATTTTCGGCCCATACACCAAAATCACGACGCATTGCATGGTCTCGCGGCTTTAATTCTTGCACAAGCTGGATCTTGTAAGGTCGCAAGCCAAGATCTTTGCGCAAAATCTTCCATAAAGTTGATGGACAAAGCTCCAATTGCTGTGCATGGTGGCGAATCGATTCATTCGGGTCCTCTTCAACATTTTGCTCTACAGCGGCAATTGTTTCTTCGGTGCGCACTGTTCGACGTCTCTGCGGATGCGTATTATCACATAGAGTAAACGTAGTGCGAAAACGACCCATGGTTAACCGAATTAATTGCTCTGATGGACGATTATGTCGACCATAAAATGGACGGAGCTTGCGGTAAACTTCGCAAACTGAACCATTATTTTCGAAATAAATTTGCACGATTTGCAAGCGTTGTTCTTTTGTCAACGTGTCCATGATGAAATGGCAAACCAAACTGAACATAAATGACATTAGAGTTGCCAGATTTGACCATAAAATGCCAGTTTTATCTCTATTCGAAAAACAAACCTCTAAAAAAACACCCGTTACTTCTACTCGGAAAGTGCCTTAAATCAGAAAATATATTGAATCTAAAAAGCTAGAAGAGAACAAATTCAATACAGCACGAGTTGGCAATGGCAAGAATCATAAATTTCTAAAGTTTTATTGCACTGAAATGTTGCGCAACATAAATCAGTCAAAATCTTATTACAAAGAATTTTTTTTTATTTTTTTTTTAAGCCTAGCACATTTTATTTATTTTTTCTTAAATATATTTAAGGCATACTTTCTCTGGATATCAACAAAAATCTAGAAATAAATGGACATTAAAGAGATAAAAATTTAGTTTTAAATCGTTCAAAATTTTGTACAAGAAGTGTCACCACTTTTGCATTCGGATCATAGCCAAAACAGAAAAGGTGATTCTGAAACTTGTTTAAAATAAATATGGTTGCTATGGTTTCTAAGGTGTTGTCGTTGAAACGACGCAAAATGATTGTATGTAAAATCAGACGGTACATAGAAATATATAAATGTAATGATATGATTCGATTAACTACAGATTATTTTGTAATTTTTCTGTAGCAGGCTAATGATTTAAGACAAGAAATCAGAAATGTTGAAAAATATATTATTAAAAAAACTTTACATTATTCCTTCGAAAAAGAATTAAGAATATTTTGGCCTAGTAACTAACAAATATCATTTCTATATCTCAATTAAAAGTTCTAAAATGTGCACAAATTTTTCGTATGAGACCAGGATTATCTAATAAAGCTAGAGCCAAGAAGTTTTCTCCAGCCATCGTCAATGAAGTGGGGTGTGACAAACCCCACGTAATTAAAAACAGAGACAGATTTCTCCACGCACGAATATCTATCTATCTGCTCCCGTGTTCTCCGTAGCTGAAAGTAAAACACACAGGTTAACACTGCTGGAGTATAACACACCCCAATTTATTGAGCGCGTTACTAGAAAACTTTACAAAATCATAGGTACAAGATCTGAAGAAACGTCTGAGGATTTACAAAAATGGATATTCAGATTAACCCATTCCAGACTATTGGGTATTTAAATACCCAAAAGAGGAGTGCATTTTAAAAAATCCTACCAAGTGACAGGTAAGAGATGTTGTGGTTTTCAAAGCCTTTTTGGGTAGAGAAAGGATTGGTCTGAAATGAATATTTTTGTTTTTCCGAACTTATTTGATTAATCTGTATTTTTGTGAAGTAGAATTTAGGTAACAAAATATTTTCCAAATTTTTGGTGAAAAATCGATCCTTGCTAATTTGAAGACTTAAAGAAAAAGGCTCGTAACAAATTCGGAGATCCTATGTAGGATGCTAAAATTAAACTGATTTGATTGAATGAAAAGCTGGACGGTAGTTTTTTTTTATTTTTTTTTTTTTTTTTCTCATAGAGGGCTATTGGGTTAAAATTTCCCATACCATACCTCCGGTGTGCCGAAAGGGAAAAATTTAATTTTTTCATGAGCAACTTCTATTGATCCCCTGAGCTCCCACACCAAATTTTATGAAAATTGTACGGGCCCTTCTGGTACCAGTCTGGAATGGGTTAAGACATCTTGAGTGCCTGCGGGACAAAGGCCGATAAACAAGATATACGTGCTCTGACTGAAATCAGTTCGTTTGAGTTGAACATACAAATTCTACTACAAGAACTTAAATAGCCATATTTAACAAAACATAATTAAAAATGTTAGGGGTATTTCACACCCCACGTCAATGGCCGTGTTACCATTTCGAACTTCAATGACGACGGGTTAAAAATACTGAACTTAGTAAATTCAAAGATTGACCACAACTTTGACATTACAAGTGGTCAATTAGTTTGGGGTTAGGATTTCATTGTTCATAATGCATTTACTTTTCGAATTTCATCTTCAAAACCCATTTTCATTTGGCTCTGCATTTTCAACAAAGATATGTTGTTCTCGATAGGCGTAACGTATTGAAAGCTATGCTTAAATTATGAAAACATGATGTGCCGATTTTCAGACGCATAAAATAACATGGCTAATAAGCCTCAAATAAAGAAACCTACACGGTTAGAAATTTTGGAATAAATTTTAATACTTTTGGGATTACATATATGACTACACCAGAATTGTATTAAAATTCAATGCTGCCTAGTTATTAAAATTCAATTTGAATACAAATTTGTATTAAAATTTAATACTCGTTTTTATTAAAATTTAAAAAAAAAAATATGTCGTATCCACTGGGATTCGAACCAGGTTCCTTTTCAATACAAGGGTTGCATGAACATTTTAACGACATCAGCCAACGTAGTATCATATTTACGTTGGCTAAATATAATACTTGCGATAGCATCAAATGTTATAAAATATCGTTTTAATGATTGAACTGTATTAGAATTTAATACAAAATGTATTACAAAATTTTGTATTATATTCAAAAGTATTAAATTTAATCAAAATTGTATTAAACATCTTTGTAATACTTCGCTTGTATTAAAATTTATTCCAAGATTTCTAACCGTGTACTTTGCTGAAATGTGCGGATAAGATAAAGATTTATGCATTAATGTTTGCCCAAAAATACTCTTTCTAAAAATGTCCAATAAAAATCGAACATTTTGAGGTAAATAGTTAGTTTTAGCAAAAGACATTAGGATTTATCCAAATTATGTCGCTTAAAGTTTTCGATAAGACACGCATTTTAGACCACACTCAAATAGTTCTATGTGTTCAAAAAATTAGACTTTTATCGAAAATTTTAAAGCAACATCGAATCTTATCGATCAACGAGGGGTTTTCATATTATTAATTTGAGTCTTATTGTTCGTGTGATTGAGCAACAATCTTTTCAGCATCTTAAAGCTGCTATATTTTGTGAACTTACCGCTATACGATCTAATAAACACTTAGCATTTATCGAAAATTTTCGCAAAAAAGTTAACGAGCTCTCTGTCTATTAGTTTACACTATTTTTCTTTTATTGGCTTTCAGGCTACGCTAAATTTAGCTGTAATTTATTGACTTTTTTTTGTCAAAAACATTTTGCATTTTAGTCTTATTAATTACTACCCAAAAAAAAAACCAACAATAACTCAAAGAGTTAAAATGTAAAACAAAAATGTTTCAAAACTTATCGCTAATCTCAATTTTGCACCAACTTTCTTCTTATTGTCCAGTTGATACTTTCACTTTTTTCTATAACTCAAAAATTAAGTAATTTTTCTACTCTTTGTTTGTAGCCACCTTCCCTTGTTAAGGGTCAGCGTAATACATTCTTCTTACCTTAAGCTAATTGATAATCCGCCATTGGCTTGTTTTCATTCCATTTCAAAAGTGTCCACAGCTGTAAAAGCAAAACAAAAAAAAAACCATAACCTTTATTTTAAATAACTGCCAATCCTTTGCCATGGTATAAACGAAACATTAAATTTTTTAAAAATAATAAAACCAAAAAATAATGCTAATGACCTTTTAACATACAAGCCAAGTTTATGACTCCCTTGTTGAAAATTTTCCTTTTTTCGCATTACGTAATACTTTAAATTACATTAAATTTACCCTTTTTGTGCATTCCTGCTGCTTGCCGCACCGCGCCTAATTAGAAAATAATGAAAAACATTTTTTTGTATGTTTTTAGGCCATTTACATATAAAAAATATGGTTTGCAAAATATAAAAAGTAACATAATTTCGCTTTAATTTATGCGTCATGAGTTTTCCTTTTTTTTTTGGAAAAATATTTATTTTTGAAACTTTGAAAGATGACGATTTAAGCAGCTATAAATATTATTATGTGGTCAGGTCATATTCTGAAAATATTACTAAAAAAATTCGAAATATCAAATTATTTAAAAATTTTTTCGCTCTTTTCTTTCCAGGTAATTTCTTTGACATGACGCTCACAATGCAACAGAAAGTTGCAAAACCATTTCAGTGGTAATGTATAGGAAACACACGCACTCATATTAATACACACACACACACAATTTAAGTACAGTTTAAGTGCACACAATTTCATTAAACATGGTTGCCAACACTTTAGTACTATATACAAAAAATAAAGTACCATAAGTGTCAAATGTAAGGAATTTAAACTAAACGCAGAATATTAGTCGAGCTGTGGAAAACTTTTATGTTTGTATTATTTACAGCAAAATGTTTTCGGTTTTATTTTACAGTTATGACGTTGCGGTTTTATGCACCGTTAGCTTTTATTGTCATAACACATTTCATATCCAACCCACTCGAAAAAAAAGGGACGAAAATTCATGCAGAAATATTGTGGGGGTGTAAAAGTTTTTATGTCAGAAAAATGGGTGAAAATGGAAGAAAAAAATTGTACACAGCGCACTACTACAAAAAAAAAAAGCTGAAACGACGGGAGCAGAAACAATAGCAATGACAACACTAAAGTGCCAAAAACAAATCTTCACACATAATTTATTTTTCTGTATGCACTGTACTTTTTTTGGTGCTTTTTTTATCTGTTTGCGTTGAAGTGTTGCATTTTTTTTTTTGCACAACAGAAAATAGGGTAAATTTTCTAGAAGTCGGAAGGTGCTGCAAATTGTAGAATTAAGCATTGCTTGAAATATATTTGTTTGAACTATAGTAATTTTAAGTAACTTTTTGACGATTATGACGAAAAAGTACATTTGTACAAAACACATATGCCATCATTGAGGTACATACTATAAAGCAGGGACCGTAAAGATTTTTTTTTTTAGATCAAAACCAATCGTTTTATTGGAACTCTATGAGACGTTTTTGAATCAGATTTTTTCTATCAAAAGCCATACTTCTTAATATATTTTTTTTTGATAACCTTTGATTTTCACCGATTTATTCCAATATATTTTTATCCTTCTTTGAATTTTTCTAAAGTTTGCGAGCATTAGAATTTTTCCGATTTTTCTTTTCAACACTTTTTAACATTTTTCCATTAGTTTCAACTTTGTCGATGTTGTTCGATAGTATTGACTAACTATTTTCGATATTTCCAATTTTATTCAATAAGCTTAGATTGATTCGTTAAATTTCGATAGTTTTCGACAACTATTGATGTTTTAAATAAGTTTCGAATTTCTCCGATAGCTTTCGATAAATATCGACTTCGTGATAAGTTTCAATAGTTTTCGATAATTTTAATTTGTTTTTAGTCGACCGAATATTATTAATTAATTGAAAATTATTCAATCGAATTTACAGTCATTTGCAGAAATCGATATTAAAGTGAAATTTCACAAATCGGTTTATGCCTTTCAAACAAACATGATAAAAACTGGTCTGATGAGGCTATGTAAGTATATATGCGGTAATAGCCGAAACATATATCACCAATCGCCAGGCTAAATTGTTCCATATGTTATCTTCGTCATGTTTGTTTATAAAGCATAAACCGATTTGTGAAATTTCACGTGAATATTGGTTACTGCAATTGACTGTAAAATTCGATTAAAAATTTCAAATTAAGTTTTTGATAATATTTGATAGTTTTCAAGTTTTTTAATGGTTTCTGACAACTTTTGATTTTTTGATGAGTTTAATTTTTTATGACATCTTCAGATATTTTAAAGTCTTCCATTATTTTTTGATGTTTTCCGAAAAGCTACTAATTTTTTAAACTTTATCGAGTTTTTCAACGATTTTTACCTTTGAGATATACTTCGATAGCTATTCCAAAATATTTTTAAAACTTAAAAAAGTATTGAATAGGTCTAGAAATATCAAATTGAATTGAATTGTACTGAACATTTTCAGAAAACCTATGAAAAGTCGAAGAGTATTGCACAGTATTTTAAGACTTTGCATAAGCCGAGGAGGTGTGCAGAATAAGTTCTCAACAAAATACAATTTACAAGCTTTGAATATTGGCACAAAAAAAATTGTTGGCTAAAAACGCGTCACACTGATAGAAATAGATGCTGATGGATTTGGTCTTAAGATATACATATAATTTCATTGTTACGATTATTTTGAACTAAAAAAATAAAAGTCTGATATATCGATTAATTTTGATTGATTTTTACATTTTTTGGGGCATACTAAAACTCACATTTCGTCTTTTCATTCGTTGTTTTTAAACTCAGTTCCCGATATAAAGTCTAGTAAACATGTGCACAAGCATTTCAAATTAAATATTAAGACTTTAAAACTACCTATATATGATTATTATATGTAATTACTAATTAACGAGACGCTTTTTTAAAAAATAATTTCCATTTTTCTTCAATGAACTGAGAGAGATTATTTATTTAATAAAAAATCCAACGCTTCATGCAGTAAGTTTTTTTAATTTTTACCTTAAGCTTTTATTGAGACATTTACCCTCATTTTTACTGTAAGATTTACTTTTGATTTTTTTATTATTATTATTATTATCATAACAATATCAGTGTATTATTTTAAAAACTGCTAATAATGCAGAAACGCACAAATTGCTACTATCGTATAATGTAGCGTGCTGTTTACTTTACAAAAACGAGCGTCAGAGTATCATTGCAAAAAATAAGGGATTAAAATGAGTTTTTAAAATAACAAATATGTGAAATGAATATTTCGCACTATTTTTTCGCAACATCATAAAATGTTGTTGTAACATAAAAAAGTTGTGAAACATAACATGTTAAAATTTGGATATCTTTTTTTTATTTTTATGATAAAAGTTTTTTGTGGAAGCAACCCATATGCATAGTGTTCATTAATATTTATGAAAAAACCGAAACAGAATACTTTTTGCAAACAGCAGCATAAAATATCACTTTTTATTGTTACTTTGTGCAGATTACAATGGCATTTACATGTTGTAAAATGCTAATAAAGTAAGTTAAAATAATTTGTAAATATATTTCAGACTTATGTTATTGTTAAGTTGTATTTTAAAACAATAACATTGGGCTTAATATCAATATGTTATTTTAGTTCAGTGCAAGCAATATGTACAATGATTGTGCTTAATCTTTGTGTTGTATTTTCTATTCACTGTAAGAGCGCTTAATGAAACTGTTGGCTGATACAGAAGAATAACAAAAATAAACAAATGCTATAGAAATTTAATAATAAATTAAAAAAATTATAAATTGTCCAAAGAAAAAAATTAGTATGAATACTTGATGACAAAAATGGCCCAAGTAAAAATGATGAAATTTGCGTTAAGCGACTATACGGTTCAAAATTTAGGTTTAATTTTTCAACAGTACTCAAAATTGTCTGGTTGAAAACAATATTTTTGTTTTTTTTTCTTCAAGTTTTCAACTTTTAAGTGCACTTTTTCATCCTCTACTAGTTGAAATTAATATATATTTACTGATTTCAAGCTAAAAGATGAATATTTCGACGCCTAAGTCAATTTTTTCAACTTTTTGGTTGAAAATTTTAAAATTCAAATAAATTTAACTCCGAAGTTGATTTTTTGAACCAAAAGTATAAAAACTAAACTTCATGGATGAAAAAGTCTTACTTTTTGGTTGAAAAATTGTTTTCAACTTTATTTGACAAATTTTCAACGTTAGAGAATATTTTCAACTTCTGTCGTTCTGACGTCTGTTTTTTATATAGAATTAAAAAGTTTGAAGTTTCTTTAATTTAATAAATAATGAAAATATTAATGAAATCCAACGGAAGGTAAGTGAGAGTGAATTTCGTCAGCAAAGTCAAGATACGTGCTCATGCAAAAGACACGTCAATCAGGAGATTTTACTTCTGAAGATGTCTTAGGTTCGGGTATGTGTACTCTTTCAGAATTTGTTTTGAATATTCTTATCTACATTAGAGTGGCCAAAAAAAAAATCGAGTTTTCGATTTCTATGTTGCTTATATGAAAAGTAGTTAGTGTTATGTCAAAAATTGAAGCCTTGAAAATTTGATTAAAAATATTTATATTTAGAGGTCGCTAGTGTCCGATTTGTGAATTAAAATCATTTTTTTTTTTTATTTGCGAGTGATTATAGCTCTACCCAAAAGACAATTCCGCATGAAATACGGGCTGTTGGAACTGATTCTTACATTTTAGGGTCTGTTGAACATGATGGTGATGGTTGCTTTGCTATATAGTGGCTGGGTATCTTGGTAGCATCGAAAAACTCCCAGAAAACAGCGAAAAACAGAGCAAATTTGGGTTTACGTGAGGTAAGCTCGAGGAATTTATTTATTGTTTTTTTTTCTTAGTCTAATATTCTTGAACATTATTGTCCGAAAACAGACTAAGAGATTCTGGCTAGTCCCGATGTTCCAGAATTTTTTATCAGAACACCGAACATCAGAGTAATAGAAAAATGAAAAATCCTCGAAAACTGGCCAAAATTCAAGCTTTAGGAGAATTTGGGTAATACATTTTTTAAAGTTTGTTTTCCGAAGAAATTTTTTGCACTGATTCCGAATTTGGCCTCAAAATTGACTGAACATATCAGAATTCTGAAATATTTAAGGTTAAGTACTTAAAAAATTAGGTTTTTTGTCTACTTTTGAGGCCATGTATAGAACTCAAAAAAATTTGTTCGACTTAATTGTAATAAAACCATTATTTAGTACCGTTCTTCCTCTTTAAAAATCATCTAGCTTTCGAATTTTCAACTCATTGCGTTGATAAATTCAACTTTGAAAACAATATTTTTGTCACCTTTGAGGAACTTTTTCAACTATTTCGGATGAAAAAGTAAACTTTTCTGCAAATTTTCAACTCACTGCGTTGAACAATTCAACCTTAAAAGCAATATTTTCATCATTCTGGGGAACTTTTTCAACTATTTCGGACGAAAAAGAAAACTTTTGCGTGAATTTTCAACTTACTAAGTTGAATAATTCAACTTTGAAAGTGAATTTTTTATCTTTCTGTGGAGCTTTTTCAACTATTTCGGATGAAAATGTATACTTTTGTGGAAGTTTTCAACACACTGAGTTGAATAATTCAACTTTGAAAGCAACTTTTTCAACAATTTTGGACGAAATAGAAATTTTTCGATAAAATTTTCACTCAATGCGTTGAATAATTCAACTTTGAAAGCAATATTTTCATCTTATTGCGCTACTTTTTCAACTATACTTCGGACGAAAGATTCTGTTTTTATTTGCATTTTCAACCGAAAAGGTTTAAATTATCAACGGATGAAGTTGAAAATGCCTTATGTCTAACGTTTTCAACCTAAATAAAACAAAAATTTCAACTTTTTTGGAAAGAATATATATGTCAACTTAAGAAGTTGAAAAACTATACTTAAATTTTGAATCGTGTATATGTCTTTTTAAGACTGAGGTTGAAAAATCGAAATTAAAGCATTTAATCGTTTGAAACTTAAGCTACTAATCATCATCGCTGAAAAATGAGCCAATTTCAATCATTTTTTTTTTAAGAAAACAAATCAACACAACAAACATCGCTATCGCTATTACTTTTTGCTATCGGGATCGAATTTAGTTATTTTTGTGTTGTTGTAATTTTTGTTTTTATTGCTTTTGCTTTAAGTAAATCCTGCTTCCAAAATTTTTCCCATCTCTGATATGCATTGTTGTTTCAAATAAACGTTAGCGTACCCTTGTGTTTGCCAGTTTCTTACTAAATCTGATTGGATGCTGCGTGTTTGGGTACTCAGAGTCATAATTCAGTAAAATCTCAAAATCACATAATCTTACACTAGCCGACAATTTTCAATCTCAATCTCATATTTTCATCATAATCAGATTTACATAAAAGAAGGAAATGGTCCAAGGCATTATTTTTTATGAAAGGAATTTCAGATGGTGTTTCTTATTCCTTAGGAAAATCTGCAAAAAATACTAAGTTTGCAAAACATTTTTTCTAGCAAATTCTTCTTTTTTAAATTCTTAGCCATATTTATAACAGAAAATTGCAAAAAATGATACAAGATTACTTACCGTTAAATATATTGAACACAATGATATTTCATAATGCCATGCAAGCTATATGGTCTGAGGTAGCTAAGTAATGAAATCAAGTTGGATAAAGAAAACATTTCGTAGCAAAATTTTTCCCAATGGGTCAAGTAATCCGACGTATAACGCTGATAAAGCAATTATTTTCTTTTTGTTGTTTCCCAAACAGGACCATTTTTTTTTTTATCAATTCTTGCTGAAATCGATGTAACTGTACGTTTCCACCATTTCCAGGAAGTCTATCAAATTAACACTTTAAGGCAGTGGCATACCGTGGGCATTTGGCGCAAAAGGCGAAGAGGTAATTTGTCATCGCCTGCCCACCATGAATTTGTTGCTCATCATAAATTTTCACATTCTAAAAACCCTACCTAGCAAAATTAGATTTATTTCATATCAAACTACAAAAAAAATTGGAAGTTTAGTTTTTGTGTGCAAATAGGTTTTATGAGTATTGTTTTTAATTGAAATATTACCCTAGAATTTTAAAGTTATTAATCGGAAGAATGCATTTTTTTAAAGCGCATACATTTTTTTTTTTGTAATATTTTTCATACCTTTTCCAAAAAAAAACAGAAGTAATATTAGATTTTGTTAGGATACAAGATTTTGACAAACAATCGGAAAATATTAAAATGCTTTTAAAAATGTTGAAAATTTCGAAAATATTGATAAAATCGAATAATTCTTATTAGAGCATTTTTTTCCTAAACCTATTACGTAAATTTCAATGTTTAGTTTTTTTCCCCTTAACATCAAAACTGTGAAATTCCATGATAAGACACATTAACAGCAATTAAATGATAATTTTCGAAAAATACACCGATGAATAAATAAAAAAAAAAAAAAATATTTTTTACCACACGCAGCACCGTCAAACAACAAAAAAATGTTGCCAAAATAAAACTTAATGCTTTTCAAATCTAACGAGGCGTTACCATGTTGACGATAATGATGGATGTTAGCAGCACCAATCGGCCTTATTATAGCTTATTTTTTTTTTGTATTTTACTATGGCTTAAATGGTTTGTTAGGCATTTTGTACAGCTTAAGTTAAATTAAGTGATACGGTAGCGTGTGGTGTGGGACATCTTTACAACTAAACAATCGCACAACAACAAATTACACGCAAAATTTAGTCCAGGTATTAAATTGCTGTAGTTTAATAACAGCGGATAGCGGCAGCAAATCAGCACCGTTGCGTGTTTCAATAAAGTTGACAAGAATTTGTTGATAACTAAAAACAGAAAGAAAAAAAAACACAATTGGCGTGGGAATAAAAGTTATTGCTAAATAAATTTATTTGTGTTACACTGTGGCAAATTTGTGAAAAGTTAGTGATATGGACTTATGTATATTAAAGTTGTTTAACGATTTTGCGGCTTATTTAAAATTGTCTTTAACTGGGATTTTTCGGAATCTTTTGAATCAAAATTCTTTTTTGAACTTCAAAATATTTTTTCCGAAAATCCAAAAACTTAAAAAAAAAAAATTTTAAAAAGTAATTCAAGTTTTTTGACAATTTTTTTCAGAAAGTTATATCTATGTATTTTCTTAAAAAAAGGTTAAGTTTTATTTTCTGGCAATATATTGAAATGAGTTTTTGTTTATTCCTCAGTGTAAATTTGGAATTTGTGGGCTACAATTAAATTCAGATGAGAAAATTTAGTTTTTTCTTTTATTTGTTGTTTTAACATAAAGTAAAAACTTTGTTTTTCTTTAATTGAGCATCACTGCAAAGCATTTGCGTTAACATTTAGGTCAAAGTTTTGTGGGAATTTGTTTTTTTACTAAAAATTGCATTTCTGTAGTATAAATAAAAACTGAAATTAAAAAATAATATAAAATTAAAAAAACAAAAAAAAAAAGAGAAAATCATTTATCCATATTTAAAAAAAAACTTATAAGAAAAACAATTACTTTTGCTACCAGGAAGCTTCTACGAGCAACAGTAGTCGAGAAAACAAAAATTGAAAAAAGGCAAGAAAAAATGCTCTTACACAAAGCTCAATAAAGCCAAGTTGCCTCAGAGGGATTTTTTCTTCAGAGCTCTGGTATTTTGCTGTATACTTATTATTTTTTGAAATATTAATAATTTTTGAATAAAACCACAGAGCACGCTGTACAAACTATACAACTAAAGGAAAGGTTTCCGTATTTTATTTTTTCTTTGGTATTGTTTTTGGATCCTTTACATTACTACCACACGCTCCCGCAGGCAGTGGTCTTGTTGCAGCTGTACAGTATTTTTTTTCTCCTTTTTTCAGTTTAACATCCTTTGCGTGCGCATTTCCTGTCCATTGTGGTCTTTGTGGTTATGTAGAAATAGGTTACGACTACTAGCAGAGAACTGCAAAGAAAAAGTGCAATGCTGTAGCGATAGTGAGAGTAGGGTCAGAGGTCAGAGGTTTGATTAGATGCGTAGTGAGGATTAACGTTAATTTAAAATCAGGTAGAAGAATGTTTGTTAAGAGACTCCAATATTGTTTAAGTTTTTAAATCTTGTTGATCTGCGAGCTTATTGAAAATAATCAAAAAAATTATAATTTATCACGTCTGCTATTTATTTTTATTAGAGCGATGCTATACTTCCATAAAACTTTCCTTACACTTTATATATTCATATATATTTTTCTAAAAGCAATTATATAAACCTTGATGTCACCAATTTTACTAATTTGTTTTCTAGTACTTGCTAAGTCAGAGATTTTCCTAAATGCTATTGTTGTGTAACAACTTTTCAAAATCCATAAAAAACAATAGAATTATTTTTAAAGTAATATCGGATGAGTTACAAGAACAAAAACAGAACAAAAAAAAAAAATATTGGCTTTCCTTTGTTTAACTTGGTTCGCAACAGGCCCATGCAAAAAGGAAAAGATATCAGGCTTAGAAAGTTCACTGATGATTCCGTTTAGCAATGGCTCAAACTATTATCACTAAACTTAGTGCTTTTTTGCCTTTGTGATTTTTGTACTTTTTTTTTTTTTTTTTTTTGGTGTTAGGTATCACAACCTACCTCAGTAAAATAATTTGAATTATTTTTAATTTATTTTATGTGTACTTAAATATCAATTCTTATATAAAATGTGATTAAACATAAAATGTTAAAAACTAGTTCGTCTTTCGAAAAATTTTATTTCATAAGCTTCGGTAGGATAAATGACGCTTTAAGTCAAATTCTAAGACAACACAAAACTTACATTTTGGTAATTCTGTATAGGGGTTTATAAGAGTCATTAGGCGTATGAATAATAAAGACAAATTCCCCTCTGTATTATCTTTAAAGAGACTCTGTAAAGATTCTTTCTGAGATCTCTAAAAGACAACTTATAGAGACTTAAAAAATTGTGCGTTCTCAGACAAGTGCCTTGTGCAGAATTCTTTTACAGAAATTTATTGATTTCTTGAAAATCTTTGAAAGAATAAAATATGTAATTAAGAATATTTAATTTTATTTTTGTTTTGTTTTGTACGACGGTCTTCAACCCAGTTTCCAACAAACCACAGTTCTGCACACTATCTACTAGGCTGTCTGTGATATATTACACTGCACGTTAAAATTATATTTTTCACACATTTGCCTTTGTAAAGTGGTTTAAAAAATACAAAAAATGGACGGCATAAAGACATGAGGTAACATTTCTTTCAAGTGTCTTTTATGCCTTTGATATAAAGTCTTAAAAGAGACATGCCACTTTATGTCTTCATAATCATATTATAATGTACAGTATTGAAACACACACGAGGCATGCAACCTACTGTCTTTAAAATCAATCCATTACTAGCCTTAAAAATTCATGCTATTACTAGACCCTGACTTAATCTGGCGCTATAAAAGTGGTATAAGATATTCAGCTACATTTTCTAAGGTAAAGTGGCATCACAAATGTAGGAGTTAGATGCCGCCGTAAAAATTTTGTTTTTTGAGAAATGCGAATTTCAAGTTAAATTCTTGGCAAAATCCCGAGAATATTCTAAAAATAACGTATTTCAAATACCAGAACGTAGAACCTATACACCTCTGTCTCTTTTCTGCAACAATTTGATCTTTACTAACTACTTTACTGTGACCTTGAATGTTGCTCGTACTCCTTGGATTGTTAACCCTTACAAAAATTACAAATATTCAAGAGCTGAATGTAATAGTTAAATATTAAACGATGAATATAATATTAAATGTGAATATCAAACAAAATGACTCATAATCATTTGAAAAAATATAAGAATTAAAGTCACCCAAAAATTTTTCAGCCAAGAAATCAAATTTTTGCCAAAAGTTTCATAGCGTATGTCATTATTTAATTTAGAATTTCAGATTTTATTGATTTTTGCTTACAAATTATCTAAAATTTTCCTAGAGTATAATAACCTCAAAATTCTTCTGGATAAATTTTTCGTATAAAATGTGGCCCAAGGTATTAAAGTATTTTTCGACGATTTTCATTTATTTAAGTCTTTTTCGCTTTAAACATATGGATTAAAGCACTTTGTGATCATTTTACTCTACGTCTGACATTATTTTTTTAATATTTTTCAATTACATTTTATAACTATAATTTCCACTCTTACGTCTCTGTACAAACACTCTCACTCTTAGCGAGGCAGCAGCATAAGCAAACATGCTACAAATAGCACACATTTTTCAATTTTTCACTTCCTTTTTGCATCACATGCAACTTACTACAGATGCCACTCATCTCATGCTGCTCCTCCCACACCCCTTTTCATGCTGCACTTTCATTACAATGAAAATCTTAATGAAAATGTTTTTCACTATATTTACGATGATGCTGACGTCGACAACGATGAACTGCATGCTGAGTGCAATGCCAACTTTTTGGCATGAATGAAATGTTGAGCCTTTTACACATGGAAGTTCCCTCTCTTCAGCATCATTTTATCAAAAAAAAAACCTTTACAAGCCTTCTTTTTTTGTTTTTGTTTAACAGTAAAACGTTTTTCCGCTCATCATGTTGTTGTGTTCGCTTGGTGCAATTTTCTCATCATATGAAGCAAACTTTTATGGAGGCTGTGTTGCCAACGTTAACATAAGTGTATGAGTGTGTGTGTGTGTGAGGACACACAGTATAGAAAATTAGTATTGTTGCAGCATTTAATGCAAAATTATTATATACATTTACAAAAAGTACACATAACTACAGCTGCAGCTATGTACACTAGGGTGCTTGCAAACAGACTTTTTTTAATTATTTAATTTTTGTCGGACTCGCATTACCTATTTATATATTATTTTTATAAGGCAAGGTTGTATATGTTGCCTGTGAATTCCCTTGAATGTGATCTTAATCTAAAGGAATTAAAAATAAATGAACATTTCGCCAAAATTATGCTTTTAATCCAATGAAATCCGAAAATTAAAACGAATATGTGTACAAGAATATTCGGAAAAGATTGGTGTTTCCATAATAAATGCACAAAGTTGGCAAAGATTAGATCAGTTATTGACACAATAAACCCTATTTATGGGTCTTACTTACAATTCACGATTAAGTAAAATCTTATTCTTTTTCGAACTCAGCAACTTATGGCTTTTAGACTCATGGACAAATATATTTTTTGAGTTGAAAATTTTTAAAATGTACTCAGCTGAAACGTTTCTGAAAGATTGAAATAGAAAAAATGGTACGGAAATAAATTTAAGTTAGATAAAAGTAGATACCTTACACTTTTAGAAGTGTGGCTCTAAGATTTAAACAAATGAACTGTCATTATTTTTGTATACCCAAGAGATTAATTTAGATATTTGTATTGAGTTTTCAGAAATTTTATTATGGGCTACAATTAATTGTAGCATTGTAGTGTATATTCTTCGGTAATATTTCAACTTTTATAATATTTTTTTTTTTAAATTTTCTTACAAATTTTTCTAGAGACTGTTGCAGAAAGACGATAGTTGAAAAAATGCTTAAACTAGGTAGACCCAAGGGTCAACTAAATACAAAAAAAGCAAATGTGACCAAAATTGGATGCTTAAAACTGTCTAGAACTGATATCCCTCACTAGACATAGTATCCCGTCAGTTGTTGCAGTCATAACTGGCCACCATCGACTGACAAGCGAAGAGATTAAAAATACGGAATTTTGACTTCGGTCGAAGTTTTGGGGGTGTGGAGAAGAAGGAAAACATTAAATATTTTCTTTGCTCCTGGTTCACAATTGTTAGTAAACGACCTAAACCATGTTAGTATAGTTCAGCTTCAAAATATGGTTGGTTCATTGAGAGGGTATATTAATACATCTTAAAGTTTTAAACTTAATAACCTTACCTAACCCTTCTATAAGTTTTTTTTGATATTTTGTAGTCTTCTTAGAAAGAAAACGCTTTTAATCAAATTATTCGCTGGCTTTCGATTATATATGAAGCTTTTCAATGTATCGATACCTATCGATACTCTAAGACAGTTTCGATACTTTCCAACATAACTCGACTTTACCAGTCTTATTCCATCCTCTTCAACTCATATAGATTTTCCAACTTTTGTTTTCGATACTTTTTGAATAAATTCGCTTTTTCGATGTTAGATACAACTCGATACTTTTCAACTTTTCTCAACTCTTGAATTGACTTTTTCACTACGAGTAATATTGTTCTTTAGTCGACCTAAGACTTCTATGTGTTTTTGGATATATATTTTTGACTTCTTTTATTTTGTTCGGTACTCTTCAATATATTTGATACTATTCAATGCATACAATATCTTCCAACTTCAATCGACTTTTTCCATTATTTCAGACTTCTATCGAGTATATCGGAGTTTTTCAATATTATTCGATACTCTTCAGTATTACCAATCATTACTCGGGGCTCTCACGATACTTTTCTTTTTAAGTTAAAAATCAAATTTAAAGAATGAGTCAACTTTTTTTTTTTTAAATGGCCATAAAATAAAAATATTCAAAAATTTGAGACACCTATTCAGGGTAATTTTTGTTTCAGTTTTACTAGGCTGAGTGAGTTGGTTCTTAATCTAACTGCTACTCCTACTTAGTAGGCAAAAACTTTGCAAGAAATTTTTCATAGAAAATGACGCTCAAAAACTGACTTTGTTCTTATGAAAGGAATGTCGTTCTTGAAAGTTATTTTTTCCCTCAGGTACAAAGTTTTTATAATATTTTTTTTTAGAAAATTTGGTTATTCTTTTCATAAAAGAAAATTACTCGTTTTACGATTTTTTCCTTTTACATAATTTTTGCTAAAATTAATTATTTTTAATTGTTATTCGATGGCGGCTTTGCCTAAGACCTAAGGTTTTTGCTTAATTTCCACTTTAAGTTTCATAAAATTACATCAATTTAAGGCCACCTTTAATTGCACAGTGCAGCTGAATGCAAGTGTGTTTGCAAATACCGCATTTATAAAAAAGGAGAATAAACAAAATAAAACCAAAATAAGGAATAAAGTTTTGTTTGCGAACATTTTTCATTACAATAAAATGTAACAAGAGACGAATGAACTGTTACAATTACAATATCAGTGTGCATTTGTATTTATGTGTGTGCGGAGGATATCAGTGCATTGCTGTCTCTGAGTAAGAATATCATTTTGCAGCATTTCTGTCTCAGTATCTATTTGTTTGTTTGACTGTTGATGCTGCGGTTGTTATATATTTAAAAAAAAAACAAAAAAAAAAGTTCTATAATGAGTACAAAAATATCATCATCATAATCGTCATTATCTTTATAAAAAAAAAGCAAATAAAATAAAGTTTTGATATAAACTTTGCAACATAAGAATGCTACTGCCGCCGCTGCTGTAGATGTTGCCTTCCAATACAAGTGCAATGAACTCCTTTTTCCTTTGAGTACAGTAGCGGCAGTAAGAAAATGCAAATGTAATGCTCATAAATATTGCAAGTGTATGTGTGTGTGTGTGGTTGTCATTGTAAGTGTGTGTGTGCTTGTGTATTTTTATTTGTTTATTTGTGTTTGTATTTTCATTAACCGCTATAAAAAGGATATTAAAAATTGTTCACTTTTACGTTTGTTATGACATAAAACATTGTTGCGCTGCATATGCGTCTACTTTTTCATTTGGAATTTGTATTTGTTCTACTCTGTCATTAGAGATGTTGTTGTTGTTACTCACCACTAAATGATGACACTTTGATAGCTCAATTGTTTTTACTTTCGTGTCGTATGGGGAATTGATATTTATAAAATATGGTCACTTGAGTATGTTGATAAATTTTTGGCTTTAAGTCAATTAGAAATTGATTCAATCTCACGAATTAAAAGTACAAGGGTTGTGAAGTTTATCAGTCGAACATTTGATCATTTTGTTTTTTCATTGTTAAAAATCTCTTGTACCAAAATCATTCGGAAACCAAAATTCCCAAAACAAAAATTTTATTTACTAATTTTCAATTCTTTAATAATTTAATTGAATTTTGTTATAAATTAATAGATTATAATCCAGCAGTTTATCAATTTAAAATTCCATAAGTCCAATCTTGTATCAAAAATTAAATCCTTTTTTCAACAATTCATAAATCTATTAGCCAATTACTTCTTCTGTTTACCTTTTCATTTGCTGAATTAGCCATTGCATTTAGCTAGTTCATTAGTGTATCGTGTACTTAATTCATAGTACTGAGCAGATCACAGATTGGCAGATATTTAATCATACGAGTATATTTCTGCAAAACTTATTTTGTGCTGATTAACTTTCCCAAACACTACTCATGTATGTTACATTTTGTTCTTAAGTTCTCTCAAAGTTTCAGATTTTCATGCGATCTGTTGAATAGAAATGAAAGTTAATATAGTATAAGTAGAGGTTTTTAATGTGCTTAGCCTGAATTAGGCCTTTAGTTTGCTCTGTTCTGTTAAGTCTAGTTTTTCAGATATTCACATGAAAAGGTATGTAAAGATCCGAGCTTTTTATGAAATAAATGTAAGCGTGATAGGAAAGAATATTGTTTGATTTCGATGATCAGTGCAAAATTAATTTTCCAAGAATAAATATTTGATATCTTTCAATTTTTTTCATTTTGTCTTCTACTTCTTCAGATACTTGTTCGGTATTGAATAAATCGATTTCGAAAATTAGTAAGAAGAGATACAATCGAAGTAAAGCTTTTCAGCTATTATTATTTCATGCATATCGATAATTGTATGAAACAATATAAAATAAATAATATTGTTTAAATATTTATTAAGTTGCATGTTGAATTTTGAGGAGCTAACTTCAAATACGAGTTGAAACATTTCTTTATCTGGAGACTTTTTTTTCGTTATCTTGAAAAATTTTTATGAAAA
Organism: Tricholauxania praeusta; assembly: GCA_949775025.1. Lineage (NCBI taxonomy): Eukaryota > Metazoa > Arthropoda > Insecta > Diptera > Lauxaniidae > Tricholauxania > Tricholauxania praeusta. The sequence continues at coordinate 32,699,865 of OX459031.1, read as the reverse complement.
ATGTTAAAGTTTGAGCAAAAATTTTGTATGAATCAAATTCCGTGACTTAAAATTCAAAGTTCTATAGCGTTTTTTTTTTTCAAAAGTATTTCATTTATATTTTTTTCCCCAAGAATCATCAATGAAGAATTCTATATAATACGAATTCCGAAAAAAATCACATTCGAAAAATGTATTTTGAGTCGTTTTATAAGTTTTATGTCTTTAATAATTGAGAAAAAGTTCGAAAAGTTTGCGATTTTTTTAAGGCTGACGCCTTGGCTCGTTTTCACCAAAAGAAAAAAATTATAACAATAGTTGTAGAAAAGTAGTTGAAAGTGAATTTGGACAACTCGTTTATACAGAAATGCCGCTTATCATGGGGGGCGCTCTGTACCCCATTTACAAATTATTTCTTATGAAAAAATTCCGAAAGTGCTATAGGCACAGCTTATGATTTTACTTTATTTTCTGAAAAAAAAAAATAAAAAAAAAAATTTATATACTCGTACTAAAACAATTGATAAAATAATGTTAAAATAAATTATCATCAGAGTACATTATATAAACTGATGTTTGAAATGTTAGCTATAGGGTCTTAAAAATACTTGTGCCTTTTGCAGTAGAGAAATCGATTACATTTATGACAGTAGCTACATTTCATACAACATAGAACACCTTGTAGAAAACCTCTCGTTCCTGAGGAAAAAAACCACAACGACGACTCGCCAAATGATCACATTGCTACCACCATGCTTTAAATTCAAGTCACTTGCCGTATTTTTCTTTCTCCAAACTTTTTCTCTCCAATCACCAATTTTGAGGCACTGACTTTTCGATTTGTACCAACTTCTTCTGAAATCGAGCTGAAATTCCAGTGAGATAGTTCTTTTGTGCGATTTTTACGGGGGTTGCGCTCAGTAGAATCAATATTTTCCTTATGTTTAATGATCATGTGAACGATTGATCAACACAAGTTTAATATTTTTGATATTTCGAAACAGGATTTATTTTTTTTTTTTCAAATTTAACAACAAAGTTTCTCATGCCACTTGAAATTTATTATTCGGAGCCAATATATCAATCAAATATTACGTCCAAGTCACAACTAAGTGCATTTTGCCAAAGTATGACTTATATTATTGATATAAAATAGAACATACGATACTTTGCCGTTTTCTGAAAACAAAAAAAAAAAATCAAAAGTACAAGCCATAAGTTGCATACAATAGTTTTTTGTCAATAGTTTAATAGTTTTTTTCAAATAACTTCTCAAATTTATTTTGAACAAAAAATTTTTTTTTGCTCTTCATCATTAAAAAAAATTCACAAACAAAACTTCATCATTACTTTTTTCCATTATGTTTTCGGATTATCGATTTAACTGAAATTGGGGACTTATGTAGACTTTTGTCGGTTACTGTATATTCTTAAAATTTTGTAAAACTTAAAGTAGTACAAACCTGAACTGCATTTTCTACTAAACTTAAGAAAATTTTAAATCAGATTATCTGATTAACAAACAAAAAGTATTTCTTAAAAAACAAAATCTCAGTCAAAGCCAGTTGCCTAGAATGCCAGCAACCAACAATTTAAATGTTTCAGCAAATGAAAAACTTTGACACTTTAGCAGCATTTCTCGGAAAAAGCGCGCACGCAGCGTAATAGCACACTTTAACTTGTGCCGCATAACTACAAAGGAATTTCAATTAAAAATCTTTCCAAAAATAAAATACTTTAACAATATTGAGAGAATTTGTAAATGTTCGCTTTGTTTCAAAAAAAAAAAACTTAAAAAACAAGGTAATGAGTTTCTCAGACATTCAACGAAATATAATGAAAGCAGTGAGGGAAGGGAGTTGATTAAAATGGGCGCCTCAAAAATTGCAAATAATTTGACAGAATCTTTTACCATTCATTGTTTCAACTTTGTAGATACACAGTAAAGGGATGGGAGGAAATTCACTAATTCAAGATGGCGGGTTGCTAAGGTTACCATTGCGTGAAGAAAATTGAATTTAATGAAAATTTTTGCGAAAATCAAATTATGAAAATACGATGACGGCGACGCGTTTTATAACAAAAAACAATCAAAATTAATTAAATCCTTTTATAGAGCGCGTGCGTTTGTAAGCGTTAGAAGGTGTTAAGCGTCAGTAAGGAGTATTTTCGCAAAGATATAAATAGAAATAGCAGCACTTTGTTATACCAAAGTAGTAACAAAGTAATTTGGGATGAAACATTTTGTAAAAGCAAAATTTTTAATTGCAACAAATTATTTGCCAAAAGCTTACAGTTTAATGTCTGCTCAGGAAAAAAAGAAGGAAATTACTAAAGTTTGCTCACATTTTATGTGTTAATTTAAGTTGTTTGCATTATTTCCTTTTCTTTGCTATGCCATAAAATTGTCTGCTTTTTTCCGTTTTGAAATGAGCAACTGCTGTGCAACAAAAGCAACGTAACCTGCCAGAAGCTAACAGGTGAAAAATGACCGCATAAAAGCGGAAACGGAAATAAAAGCCACATAAAAAGGCCACGTTTATATTTGCATTGAAATACAGCAGCAGCATGCATACATATACGTACACTCAGTGTATGGCAACAGAGTGGATTCTTAGAAGATTGAAATACTATACGGTACAAAGAGCTTTAAGCGGAATACAGCGCCGCAGTTGCAGCAGTACACTCATTTGTTTGCAAGAGCAAAAAAAAAAAAACAAAACAAAAACTGAAAGTCTCATTTGTATGCTGCTGCAGCGCCCCAATTCTCTTGTGCTCTAAGTAACCCATTAGGAATCTTCTGGAGTTTGCTTGAGAAACATGCTTGTATGTTTTTAGTAATTTGAATAGCAAAATTATGATTTCCCTTGAATGCACAAGTCAATGATAAGTTCTGGTTGACAGACTCGAGATATATATCAAGAGTTTTCATATTTGACTTAAAACTAAACTTGAGATTTTGGTAGCTGGGAAGATAAAATGAAGCGATATAGAAAATTGTCATAAGACCTAGTAAATTGGAATTTTTAGCAATGAAAAAATCAATTATCAAAATGGATAGCATCCAAAAGAATTGGGTCTAAAAAATTTAATGTTGTTGCTTAAGAACAGTGCTGCACAAAAAACGAGCAGTAGTTCAAAGAGCGCAGAAATATTAAAAAGAAGAAGGCGCTTAAAGAGCGTTAAAGAGCGTTAAAAAAGCGTGCATGTATACAGAATCATCAACACATTCTTATCATTGCTTGTGGTAGTTGGCACCTTTGTTTAGGAATGAAAGAAAATATTAAGTATTAAATTACACAGTCCTACAGCAAATTACCTTTTTAAAATTCGAGTATTGTTTTTATTGGATTTTTGTTTGCTTATTACGGAAAAAATTATCAAAAAATACCATTACGTAAAGTTTTTGAGAATGTTAAAGTGTAAAAAACACTGTTTTTTGAAATATTTGAGGTTATGTGACACAGTGAATTATTTTTTTTTTTTTTTTCAATAAACTTTTCATGGGACTTTAACGTAAAATTCTTCTTCTTTCAAATGCCATTGCGTTTTCTTCTTTTTTTTTTGCCGAGTTGTCGTATTTTGAAATTTTCATGTTTGTGATTTTCCCTTAACCTGAAAACTTATTAGAGACATTTATATAACAAAAGATTTCAAAATACAATAACTCGGCGAAAAAAAAAGAAAATATTTCAGAAAACTAAACGTTATTTGAAAGCAGAAGAATACATACATAGATTCAGATCTGATACATAGTTTATTAAAAAAAAAAATCACGGTGCTCTTTAACCTCAAATATGTCAAAAAAAAAGTGTTTTTCTGCACTTTTAGCTTAAGATATCTCAAAAAGCTTACGTTATAGAACATTTTTGAGCCCGGATTCGATTTTTTGGGACTGCGTTATCTAAGAAATGAGAAAAAATTTTTATAAAAATATTTAGCACTCTGGTTTTTATTTGTTAATGAAGTTGTCAAAAACTACACACACGTCTTTGTATTTTCTTCTAAATGCTTAAAATATGCATATGCAAAGTTTTAAATTCAATTTAATTTTTTTTTTTTGCAGATATCTTAAGAGATTTTTGTCGATTTAAAAACAAAGATAGAAAAGGTTTTTATTACTTGCATTGCATTGCTTTTTGGACTCGTTTCAATTTCAACATTTGCGGTATGAATCTTAAATAAAAAGTGCAATTGTTGGCATATTAAGTTGGGCAGAGTTTTCTATGGATACACCTTGTTATAGTTTGGCATAATTTTCTATGGATAAGCTAAATCTATTTTTTGTAGACTTCAATGACTCTAAATTTAGCTTAAAAGTGATTACTTTACATTTAAATTTCTTTATCATTTGCAAAATGTTGACATAAAAATCTTAATTCACACTTACGGAAAGTCAACTGGGTCAGTTCAATTTGTAGCGCTCATTTAACGAATGTAATTTTTCTCCCACATTTTTTTTTTCCGCTCTCCTACAAATAGTTAAAATTCCACACACACACAAAGTCTGTGTCTTTTTTGTTTGTCCTGTGCATCTTTTATATTCCAGAATGAAGGCTGACGCTGATGGTGATTATGTTGCTGTTGATGATGATGATGTTGACGCTCGCATATGAAAAGGATGCCTACCGCAGTGCCTACAAGGATATGCATATGCCAAGCTGCTCTATTTATGAGGAAACGTTGTGTGCCGTTTTTTTCTCAACATACTGCAATAGATAAAGTCGTTGCTCATTTAATGTTATCCCTCACTCTGTTTTTAGACGCGCTGTTTAGCATAGAAATGACGCGCCATTTTATGGGCTTAGTTTTCAGTTGTACCTATTAAGAAAAAACAAACTCTTAAAAAGTAGTGTTGTCGAAAGTTGTTAAAAAAATTTTTCTGGTTCTGTACGGTTTTTCAAATTACTAAATTATTGATTGGTCAATTATGTTATATGGAAAGCTTAGCTTATATTTATGTATTCTTTGAAACGATATAACTTTCAACTCAATTTTATCTTCGAGACCAATACTTTAAGGATATATGCAAGTAGCCTCGATTCTTGAAAGCCAAAGCATACTTACGATCGGAATCAATCTGATTGTTTCTTTGTTACTGATAAAAGCTATCAAAATTTAATTAAAATTTGACTTAAATTTATTTATATCTCAGCGTCACAATATGTAACCGGTTTCATTGTTTCAACTCAAATTCAACGATTCTGTTAAGAAACATCACTGAAATATTTTTTTCTTCATTTTTCCTGCCGTAGATTTTTCTTATTCAATTCTCATTTACAAAGTAAACAAGAAATAAAATAAAGTTGTGCTGCATTCTCTAACAGCACAGTCAGCAGGCAAATAGACAGTCATACAAACAGGCAGATAGACAGACAGACAGACAAACAGATATGCATTAGTTAGTGTGTAATTTAGTTACCGATGTATTGCATCACAAAATGGCGTCGTATGTCTGAAATTTTCCTTTTTTTTCCTTTTTAATGGTAATGGGGTTTTATGACTCGTTGCTTCAGCGTATGATAATGTTGATGATGGCATCTTGTTATTTTATTGCAAAAAAAAAGTAACGATTATGTTACAAATTAAGGTAATCTTTTGCATTTGCATGGAATATTTTGAAAGGCATTTAAAACAGTTTTTGATTTATTTTTCTTTAAATCAGTTGTGTTGGATTTGCCAATGTTAGAAATTCAAACTATTTCTTGCTTTGTAGAAATTTTTCTCAAAAAAAAAAATCTTTAAAATTTTCTTTTCTTAAATTTTTACTAATCTACCAGCTTAATATCGATATGGATATGCAGCGTAAGGCATTCTGCTGCTGTAAAATTTGCATATGAATTCGCTCGAAACTTTTGAAATGTATTGTCACAGCGGTAAAAATCAAACAAATTAAGACAAATTGAAAAATATCCTTCGTTATTATCGACATTTGTCATTACGTCATCATATGACATTTAGCAATAGCGTCATGCTGCTTCTACCGGCAGGTGGCGCGATTAGTTAAATTTTTTTAATAGTCAGAAGAGGTCATCGGCGCGATCGGAGAGCAGTCGAAAATTGCTTCGCCAACGATTTAACGCGATTATTTGAATAAAGAAAACTGTTCTGCTATATGTTTAGAATTTAACTTTGTTAATAAGAAAACAAACTCAAAGTCCGTACATTGCATTTTGAATCGTATATAAAATCCTTGAGTTTTTTTCATATGGAAGGTGTGGTACCGCCCAGTTTTTTCATTGAAACTTAATTTTTCTCGTACCTTTTATATACATATGTACCAGAGAACTTCACTGAGCCATTCATCATTTTTTCCATTCATGAATCTGTTGAATCTTTCAGCTGATTCAGACAGATTCACCACTCACAAAAAATTTAGTGAATCTAGACACCATTCAGATTCACGGAAAAATCTGTGAATCTGAATCTGCTTCTGCATTATTTCTAGTGAATCCTGATTCAATTCGTTTCACTCCGTATAAATATATGAGTGTTTCATGAGCTACTCATGAATCAAAGGCACAGATTGTATCAAAAAAGTTTGTGATACTCGCGTGGAAAATTTTGGGAAGTTTTTTAAAATATGGGGAAAGGTCGAAAATTGTATTTTGGAATAATTTATTCCTTAACACTTCTAGGGTGGCTCCGGACCCTAGAAAGACCGTTATTGACCCATTTTTGGAATTTTTTTTTTCTGTAATTAATGGGAAACGGTCGAAAATGGATTTTGGACTTCATTTTGGGTGGCTCCGTAGTCCGGCCCCGGGAAAAGACCGTTTTTGACCTATTTTTGGATTTTTTTTTTCTGTAGTTAATGGGAAAAGGTCAAAAATGGATTTTGAACATCATTTAGGGTGGCTCCGTAAACCGGCCCCGGGAAAGGACCGTTTTTGACCCATTTTTGGATTTTTTTTTTCTGTAGTTAATGGGAAAAGGTCAAAAATGGATTTTGGACATCACTTAGAGTGGCTCCGGAGTCCGGCCCCGAGAAAAGACCATTTTTGACCTATTTTCGGAAAAAATTTTTTTTTCTGTAATTAATGGGAAAACGTCGAATATGAATTTTTGATGTCCGCACATCACGCAAAAACTACTAAATTAATTTTAATAAAAATGTTTGGCTTTTCTTCTTAATATCAAGTTATTGAAGTTTTAAAATTGGGAAAAAAATGATTTGCACAAATAGAAACAAGCATGCAAACATATCAAACCGTTGAATGGCAAGTTAATGTGTTTGTGTGTGTGTTTGCGAGAAAATAAATCAAAATGTTTTTTAACCGATGGTTAACGAAACATGGTGCATTGTGTGCAGAAAGGATAAATATGCACACTTTGTATACCTCATGGTCAAAATCCTAACTGCTAAGTGTTAGAGCGGCTTTTCAAAATATAATGCATAAGTCTATGTAATAGTTTTCCATTATATCATATTGAAGAATATTATAGAAATATACACTAATTTGCACAAGGTGACAAGCAGTAGTATGTAGTGGTGGCAACTTATAATTTCATTTCAAATAGTAATAAATATACTCTGTTTGTTAAGTATAAGAATGAAATATTCCCAAAATTAAATAGGAAAACAAAATGGTTGCAAAACAAAATTAAAGATTGAATAAGCGAAATTTTCTTCTTCAGCCTTAACTCTATCAGAAGGTATGAAGACTCAGTGTCAAAATTATGGCAACGTAATGATGCCAACAATATATGTATGGTACACATATTTTTCTATTGTTTTATTATTTTGTGAAAATATTGTTACGTTTGTATGCTGTTTTGTTAAGTCTCTACATGTGCCATGGAACACAAGTGGTGAGAGCGACTCCTCGTTGTCTCAAGCACATAAATTGTTGATGAAAAAATGTTTATAAACAATAAAGTTTACAAGTTTTCACCCAGACTCCTGGCCATTTATTTTTCACAATTTATATAGCAACCGGATTTCAGAGACAAAAATGAACAAAACAAAAATATGTTGTTGATAGTGGTATCAAGTGGGCGGCTGGGTGTGCAGATTAAATTGAAATTCTTCAACTGCCTTAGGTGGAATCTTCCACAATAAATATCGATTATTTAAGTTTTTTTTTTTTTTTCTTTCTTAAAACAAAAAGTAAAGAAATATGTAGGTATGTGTTGGGATAAAACTAACTACGAATTGGTGAAGTTTTTTTTTTGTTTTTTTTTTTTTTCTTCGCTCAAGTTGAATCCAATTTCCCTTACTTTATCATCAACACCACATTTTCTCTTTTACCTTCATAAATTTATGCTGCTTATTTTCTAGTTGTCGTTGTCTTTGGCATGGACATTGTCCTTTAAGGTCTCCACATATACTTTTGTTGTTATTATTTGTTTTTATTTCCTTTTTTATGATTTTTATTTTATTTTATTTTCTGTTCTTTTTTTTTTTTGAAAAACTTTAGACAACTCGTCCATCTCGTGTTTGTTATTGCACAAGTTTTCTTTGACGTTTCCTTATACTACACGTAAATTTCTCTATTTCACTTTCTCGTAAACCAACTCCTACTCGAACTTTTTTACTCGTCCATTAACTCGCTAACGTAGAATGAGTGAGGGGCCAAGCTTTAAGAGGGAGCTAGAGATGTTTTTGGTAAAACTAACTTATGCCGTGTAGCATTTGAATATTATTTTGGCTACTTTTAAAGATTTCGGTTTCTTGCTAACAAATTTTGAAAAAAAATAAATTTCTACCTTTTGACATATAGTGAATTTTGGAATGTACGGACTTCTGTTAATGTCACATGGGAGCCCCTAACGACGTTGACGCCCTGCATCTTCAGAGCTGTTGCTACGCTACTGTTCTTACTGTCATTCTGTTAGTGCAGTCACTCATTGTTGAACCAGACACCAAAGTTTTCCTGTTGAATGACATGCATAATAATGATATGACTTTATATTACGTGTATATTGTTGTCTTACTCTAATGCGTTTCTTTTACACTTACTCCACATACAACGTATGTAAGTCCTAAGTTCTTGCTGCTGCTGGTCAAATATTTTCATTAAAATTGGAAAAACTTTTCCACTCATACTCACACACAGCATGACATTCGAACTAAAGTTTTTGGGTTTAGCATAGGAAGTGACCAACACTTACATTTTTGGCTTTATTTGATTTTCTATAAACGTTTCTCATCATCAACTGCTTTAAGTTTCTTTTGTTTCTTTTTTTACTATTTTCTAGCTTTGCTTTTTCCTTGCCATAGTTGAAAGAAGAAACTTATTCAAGTTTCGGCAAAAGTTGAAATGCCCCTTTTTGCAAATAAAAGTGCAATTTGAAAAAGTAAAGGATTAGCCAGGATTATTTAAGTTAAATGTGTTTATCTAGGGTGTTGTAAGTTTCTTATGGGTTATTATGGTTAGGTATTTAAATTTTGGCAAAAAAAAAAGTTTTTGCACCACGTTGTTTTAATTTTTCAGCAGCACTCTTGAAACAAAAGATTTTGTGGCAAGGAAAAACTGTTCAAGGCTGGAACTTTTAAGCAATGGAGACATATTTGAATGGAATTTTTTTTTAAAAATTGCTTTGAAACTTGTATATTTTAGCATTATTTTTGTATTTGTTGACCATTTTTCTTTTTTTTTTTTTATTTTTTTTTTTTTTTTTTTTCTTATAGGAATGCAACAAACATATTTGAATATTCGTCATGAAACTTGTTATAAATAGCTCCATAGAGATAAAAAGATCTTGCGGCAGAAATAGACGCTTGTAACATAAAGTTCAAACGGCATATTTCTTTTATCCGAACACAAATAAATTTTCCAAAACATCACTAACAAACACCTCTATCAATAAATCGTCTGTTTTTAGCCCGCCTCATTCTCTTGAAGATAGTAAATTGGACCCCAATACTGTAAACTTAATATAACATCAGTTCGTAACAACTTCGCAGCCAAAGCACTAAAAGTTAAACCAATCCTAATGGTACAACTACTCATTAGAGCACTTAAGGGGGGGGGAGGGGTGAACGGTGGCAAAATGGTCCTCGGATTATGAAATTTGAATCAAGTTTTTAGCAGAAGTAGCAATTTTTATTTAATTTTATGGTTCTTTTTATTTTTTGATAATTTGGATTGAAGAGAGACGACTGACAAAAATGGCTAGAAGAATAACTTATTAATGGATCCCATAATCTGTTTATAAAAATTAGGTGAAGGCAAAACTTTTCCATCCCTTTTTAACTATCAAACGCAAAAAAATCGCTAGATTTGTTTTTTTTTTTGCTGAATAGGTTGTGGAGAGGGATAACGCCGGAAGTAACTTTTTCCACTCTCTTAACGGAAATATATGTTCCACGGCTAAACTGATGGACCGAGTTTGATGAAATTTGATATGGAGATAGAATAACCCTGAGGAAAGATACTTGCTTTTTCTCTTAGGTGGTGCTACGCCCTTCACCAGATAATATGTTTTCGCAGTTCAACTAATAGATTTAGAACGATGATAAAATGAACCCTCAGGAGTGAAATTTCTTTTGAGTGGACTGTGCTACACCCCCAACACGAAAATATGTTTTCTCAGTTCATTTAATGCACGGATTTCGATGAAATTTAGTATGGAGATAGACTCAACTCTAAGGATACTATGATAAGGATAACATGATTTTTATTATTGGAATTTTCCAACCAAAGAGTATTTTTGGTATTCACTTTAATGGTTGAATTTCAATCATTACCTATCTATCGTTATCTATCGTCGCTTCCAAATTTACTTTTTTGTCGATCATAAAAGATAACCCTCAAATACACGTTCACTCAAAATTTTGACGTGATATTTTAAATCATAACGGACTTACATCTAATTGAACAAAGACCCTTTTATGAGATTTTGAAGCTTTTATGTAATTTTTTTGTCCTCCTGTAAAATTGCAGAAAAAAACATGAGTTAGGACCTTTCTACCCGAGAACGACACTGTGCTTTTGTGCTAGATATCATGAAAGAAAAAGTGAATCAAATGTTTTGAGTTATCTCTTGCCAAAAGTACTTACGTTTCTCGTCAAGATTAGCCGATAGGATAGTTCAATGTTTTTCTCCGTGAAATCAGTGCAATGTTTACCTAAATCTTCTAGCGGTGAAACTGAAATCTGCTTTTACCTAACAAATCATGAAAAATAACATAAATAGGCTGATATTTAAAAAGAGAATAACTTTTCTTTTATACTGTAAAATCTGATGATCATTTTGAAAACACTCATAATATTTTTTCATTTTAAACGTCAGTAATTTTTGTTCTTTTAAATAAATCTCAATTTATTATTTCATAAATGGTTTCTTTTTTTTGTGAAATCTTCGAGAAACCCAATTATTGTAGATATTATTTTTGATTTATTGACCCGCAAATGCTCTATCTATTAAGGTAAATGGGTAAAATACTTAACATCGCATCACTGGCTGATTCACATTTTTAACTTCTCTCATATATTACAGCAAAATTAAACTCTTATGAAGAAAACGACCTTTTAAATTGTTATAAACTTTTTGGTTGGTAATAACTCAAAACATAAATTTTACCACCGTGACTTTTATTATCTTATCAGCGCAACACCTTTGAATTGGGTTGTAAGATGGGTACTTCATTGCTCTACTTTATGAGTAATAACAGACAATAATTTAAGTCATTAAAATTGTTGGCATCTCGGGTGGTGGATGATGGTTGCGCGGTAGACAAACAAATCCCAACATCAATTTGTACCTTTTTCACAGAAATGCTACAGCATTTTCGCCTGCCCGCTGAAGTCAGTAAGCAATAGAAAATGTTGACTTTCCACTACACTTTTATATGAATTGTGGTAACAAAAGTTAAACGCAATGGCATTCAACTTCCGCACTTCCACGGAACATCATAGCAGGTAGGTACTATCTTTTGTGCCGTTGTGTTATTCACATTCTTTGGCTGTTGTTGATGCCATTCATTCGACTAATAATGACCATCTTTTGTAATAAAATTACTCACCCAACAGAACATTTATTTACTACTTTAAGTATTTCTTGCCGAAAATTTCGGCCAACATCAGTGATTGTGCGGTAGTGGTACCTTTTTTCTTCAATGTTTCCCTTATGGATTTAACACTTTGTAACCTTAGCGCTGACTGAATTGAGGTGGGCGAAAATAAAAGCAAGCAATGATTACACGCAGAAACATATTGTGGCGAAATTCGAATTGTGGTCTAACATATACTGCATTCGATCTTATGGAAAATTATATCCTTAATTACTGTGTTATATCTTTAAGAGGATCAAAAGATTACTTATCCAACAGCTAAGCCATCAAGAGTCAATTTGTACTTATCCTACTACCAAATCAATAGCCTTCTTAATCCAGATCCAGACTACTGGCAACATAAGTGCAGAATTATCCAACTGTCAGCGGATAATTTCAACTTGAGAGAAGCTTCTATGCCCAAAAACTTTTAGATTTACATGGCAAAAAGCTTAATTTCATATTGAAATTATTTGCGACAGCGTTGTACAACTTGTTAAGGCCAAAACAGCGCCACTTTTAACCCGGTCTGAAAATTGCCAAAGGTGCTTTAAGAGTCTACAATATTTTTTGTTGTTGTTGTTGTAGCAAAACAACAAAAAAATAGCATTACAAATTTAGCACCCATTTTGAAAAACATCACCTCTCAACTCTGCTTCCGTCTCCCTTCCGCAAGAACAGCACACCGCGGCGTTTATGGCCTAGTTACCTAATTTTTGTTCCGTTTGAGTTCGTGCTGAGTCGCGCAACCGGACACTGAAGACAAACGGACGGACTCTCAAAGGTCTAGAGAAATGTGCGTTTTATGCGAATACAACGAATTCCAAGGGGTAAAAATGTGGATCGGCCTAAAATATAAAAAAATTATGGGTTCATCATTGAAAGGTGGTTATACTTTAGTGTGGGCTGTTTAGATTCGTGTGATGGTGGCGGTATACTGGCAAACACCTTCCGGCTGCTGTTGATGCATGAATTTATTATGAAAGCAACAGTAACATCAAAAGTGCCATCATAAAAATATCGTAGATATTCCAAACAATTTCACCTTCATATTTCTCAGCGGAATCTTCATTCATTCATTCAACCCCTTAGCCAACATCGTCTCCATTTTTATTTTGCGCACTTGGTCCTTTTATTTGAACTGTACCGTAGTTGTTGTTTTTGCAGGGTGCTATTTGTTTTGTTGTTGTTGTTGTTATGGTGTAAACAATAAATTTATGTTGAAACCTGTTGTTGCGTTGTCCAACCGAAATGGTAAATGCTGTTGCTTTTGCTGATTTTGCTTTATGTGGCAAATGACGCTTCAGAAATGTAGTTAATTGGGGTGCAGATTGAAGGAAATATTTGTTTTATGAAGAAAACCTTTTAAAAAAAAAATGTTCCGCGTTGTTGCTTGTACTTAAATAAGAATTCGTGAAGTGTTGATTTTTCTCAAAAATTACGTTCAGTACAATGGTTTGAAAATTCTTAACGAGTAGGAGTTTGATTTCACCCTAAAAGGTTTCACAATAATAATTACGGACAAAATACTTTAATGTGTAACCAATTTATTTCTGTTTTCACCGAGGAATTGAGTATTCCTTAGCGACAATGGTGCCACAGTTTTATATATCTAAGGTATATTGAAATTGTTGTTTATTTACTAAAATATGAAACTTTTTGAATGGCCAGTTAAAACCTTGATTTATTTTGTTCACAGAGAAAACAATTTATTGTTGTTATTATATCGAGATTTGGTAATATTTAACAAATTATATATTTCAAATAAGCGAAATAAATCTTTGATATAAGTTAACCTACACCACATTCCGATGAATTCAATTAAATTATAGGTTAGGTTAGGTTAGGTAGGAGTGGCAGTCAGTTGAGAACTGACTCACTTAGACCAAAAAATGATCCATTGTGATACCACAGGGTGTCTCACTATAGCCTCTCGTTGAACCAACCAGATCTCTTAATAAAACTTGATAGCTGACCTATACCAACATGCTTCAGGTCATCCAGGCCATCAAATAGAAACGAACCGAGTGTTTTGTGGCGTTTCCTAGCAAGTGCGGGGCAGGAGCAGAGAAAATGTTTTATGTTTTCTTCCTCCTCCACATCTCCGCAACTTCTGCAAAAGTCAAAAGACCTAACACCCAATCTCTCCGCATGTCTGCCAATGAGGCAATGTCCAGTTATGACTGCAACAACTGTCGAGACACTATGTCTAGTGCGAGAAATCAGTTCTGACGAACGCTTAGCATCCCATTTCGGCCAAATCTGCCTAGTTATATTACAAGTTGACCCTTGAGTCCACCTTTTGTTAGCATTTTTTACCATTTCTTCTTTAAGCAATAACTTGCAGGTAGCAAGTGGCATGCCAACACCTTCCTTATCTTGAGGAATTTGTGCAGTAGTCCCTTGCCTAGCAAGTTCATCAGCTTTGCAGTTGCCATCAATGTTCCTATGCCCTGGCACCCAGTTGAGGTGAATATTAAAATGCTGGGCCATCTCGTTTAGAGATGAGCGACATTGTTGGGCCACTAGTGAATTAAGGAAGACTGATTCTAGAGATTTTATAGCAGCCTGACTATCTGAATAAATGGTTATATCCTTTCTGGATACGACATTCATCCTCAGCCAGGATGCTACTTCTTCTATCGCTATAACCTCTGCCTGCAAAACGCTACAGTGGTCTGGTAATCTCGCAGCGATACTAATTTTCAGTTCCTTAGAGTAAATACCATAACCCACCTGGTTATTTAGCTTGGAACCATCTGTGTAGAAATTAATATGGCCCCTTCTCCCCGGGATTCCTCCCTTCCAGTCATCTCTAGATGGAATGTGAGTTACGTAATCCTTATTGAATGAGATTACTGGAACAATATAGTCCAAATTAGAGGGTACAGACCGCAAGCTATTAAGGATAGTTGAGTGGCCTGTTCTACCCTCGGACCAGCAGATAGTTTCCCTGAGTCTGATGGCAGCACAGGCTGCCATCCGTTTACCTAGCAGGTCAAGAGGAACGAGATTAAAGAGGACCTCCAAGGCGTCAGTCGGTGTAGTCCTCAGTGCACCACCTATGCACATGGAAGCTGCCCTTTGAACTCTTTGCAATTTTTTGTAATAGGTAACCTTGTCTAAGACAGGCCACCATACCACAATGCCGTATAAAAGAATCGGTCGAATGACCGCTGTGTAAAGCCAGTGAACAATACGAGGTGATAGCCCCCATCTTCCACCTACCGCTTTTTTACAAGAGTATAGTGCTACAGTTGCTTTCCTAACTCTTTCTTCAATGTTAATTTTCCAACTTAATTTCCTATCCAATACCAGACCAAGATACCTTGCACTATAATTAAAAGTTAATCTAGTGCCATTTAGCGAAGGTGGTACTAAAATTGGAAGTTTGTTATTCCTAGTGAAGAGTACTAGTTCAGTTTTGTTCGGATTTACACCTAAGCCAGCCTCATCTGCCCATGAGACGAGTATATTTTAGGCATCCTGAAGAATTTCACACAGTGTGTTTGGAAATTTGCCACATGCAATTAATGCTACATCATCTGCATAGGCAACAGCCTTACAGCCGTGCCCTTTTAGTGACATGAGCATCTTATTTAATTAAATTATAAGATCAATCATATATTTGGTAATAATTATCAAATCGCTTTTTGATTGATACAAATAATTCTTTGTTGCAAACATTCACTTGTTTATAATCACCAAATACTATATTTGATGGAAGAAATGTTGAGTTTTCGCAACTGAATACTTTTCGTAATATCAATTTGTGCTAAAAGCCGATGAGAGAAAAATGATATTTTAAAACAACGATTAATTAATAAATCGATATTTTCCAATATCGTCACGTACTTATATTAGATGTCGTTGGTATTTGACCTACCATAAATGCCTAAATTGCGTTGTCAGCATGAGGTATACTGTTTTCTACTAAAATATATTGAGAATTTCATAGTTTTGATATTAATTAAATAAAAATTGAATTAATATTGTAATTTAATATAAAACCCAACCAAATCTCTTCAATCAACTGAAAGAAATATAACATTTTGCGCAGTAATCAAAAATTAAGCTTTTACTTACGGGTATAATAATATCAACCAAAGTTTGTATTTTCTTAATAAATTCTTACATTTTAAAAAGTACCAACTAAATACCACACTCAGAAATCATCTTTAAAATTTTAACTTTCTTATCTGAAAAATTAATCTAGAAAACCAAAATGACAGCGCTTCAACTACAATCAGCTTAGCACCCAATGCCAACTGCATTTGCAAAATTAATCAGGCGATAACAAGATGTAAATGCAATTCATTGAAATTCAACTTTGCACAAACAACAAAAATTTTGTCATACTTTCAGCGCTGTTCCTTATCTACATCCACTCTCTACTACTTTCAAAACCATTAGAATGTAAACTCACAAAATAAAACATGAAATAAAAGAAACTAATGGAAATAAGCACTTGGACGCTTTTGTAAAACATGGTTTATTTGAAAATTAAATTCGCGCCAAATTTGCACAGACAGCTGCAGCAACAGACGCGGACAAAAGATGAAAATAAGTTCATGAATTGCATTATTATGCTTTCCTACTTTACATGCTTTTCTTAATTTTGTTTTCTTTTTATCTTGTTTTCAAGTTTTTCTTACAATTTTCTTTGCTTGCGTTTTTTTTTTGTGTACGATGCGCCGCTGCAAGTGCAGATTAAAAATTTAAAATGGATTTAATTTTGGTAGAAATGTAGTAGTGGTACTAGCTTTTGAATGTATAGTAAATACTCAGAGCTTTGAACTTGCAAGTGCTTTTGCAGCAATGTGTGTGTACGATGAAAAAAAATGCCTGAAATTTGGAGTGTCAATGTCTTGATACTCCATATCGTGATCACGTCCAACCTTAGACGTATGCAGCATTGTCTAGAAAGGAAAATTACAAAACATTTCACCAACTTAAGAAATATATATTTCTTAAAATAAGTACTAAGGGAAAAGGCAGCGCATTTCGCAAATGTACTGAACTTTGAGTTGTAATACATCGAGTTGTTCGGAAAGTAATTTAATTTTTCTCAACAGAGGATTTAGTTGTATTTTTTAGAGTTACTACTTATATATAATGACAGTTGATATAGCAAAGCTTGTTTGAAAAAAAAAGGATGTTTGATTCTGTGCAATAGATTTTATTTTGTGTTCTGTTAAATATATAAAGTAGTAAGCA
The DNA here is from genome assembly GCA_949775025.1 of Tricholauxania praeusta. Classification (NCBI taxonomy): domain Eukaryota; kingdom Metazoa; phylum Arthropoda; class Insecta; order Diptera; family Lauxaniidae; genus Tricholauxania; species Tricholauxania praeusta. The sequence continues at coordinate 32,682,671 of OX459031.1, read as the reverse complement.
GCAGTTTTGGCATATTTTACTATCAAAAAGGTAAGAATACTGCTCAACCAAAACTGATTTTCACAATATCGTTCCTTAAATATGCACCACATTCTGGAAGACTAGTTGATACTGATGAAGACAAAATAAAGAATGATTTGATTTCAATCACCGTATAACAATTCGTGAGATCACTCAGAGGTTTAATTTATCGAGCTCGAGATTTGTGACTACGTGAAATGGCTACTTTCAAAACTTGACATATGAGCTCCACATGTTCTTATCAAAAGAAATTTGCTTCGTCGCACTGAAATCTGCCTCTCAAAACATTACTGGGGTTGTTTACAACAATTTTAAATTCTAGAGATAATGGAATAAAAAATATGAACCGGCTCAGAACTCATGGAAAGCGGATATTCCTCAAATAAGTTGATACTGTCTGTTTGATCGGATTTCAAGGAAATTTTTTTTGAGCTTGTACCAGACAATACCACAATCAATTCTTTAGTATACTTTCATGAACTGAACAAATTAAATCAGATCAATATAAAGGGTATAGTCTTCCACCAAGCTAATGCGAGATATCATACAAGTATGTTTACTTACTAAGATCTTGTAGAGCTTGAATTGACAAACCATATTCTTAAGGTCTGACATCTCCAGCTTATTATTTGGTCAGTTCTCTACAAGATTTTTTATCTGGTAAAATCTTTACTTCAAATGAAGACGTCAAAATTGATTTGGATTTTGCCAAAAAAGATCATGAGTGTTACGAGAGTTTTATCATGCTACTGCCGGAGAGATGTCAAAATGTAATGGACCAAAATAAAGAATATTAAATCTATAAAATATTTACATACGATTAGAAAATCGACTTTAATTTTTTTTAAAAAATGCAACTTTGCGTTCAATGCAATATTTTCTTCACTAAAAACCACAATCAAAAAGTTAACTTTTGGCAAATTTTAAAAATATCTGAAACTTTTCGCTTAAATTCAAATATTCAAATACTTACTGTACTGCACAATTATAAAAAAAAGTAAATGAAAATGTTTGCAAGTCAACCACCCAGTAATCACTTGGAAGATTTTTGAACCTTTTAGCTGACTGAGTGATGAATCTATAACTCATCTAAGAGAGTTATATTTAAATCTATATTTTTATTGCATATTTTAAGGCGTTCCTTAAAAATCATATATTGTAATACGAAGAAAACTGACTGCGCCGTTCGCAAGTTTGATCTACGAAGCAGCAATTTTGGGAGAGTTTTCTTCAAAACTGATTCTATAATAAAGGCACATACTTAGGACCGAAAATTTATAAAAAAAAAACACACAAAATGTGAGTGCGGTTTGAAAACAGTGGATGGCATCTTTCATATAACAAAAATACCTAAAAGTTTATGTCTTGGCGCCTATGGCAGACTTTTTTTTTTGTCAGGTTTTTCGTTAAGTTTTAACATAATTGGACATAAACTTAGAGATTTTAAGCTAGGAAGCTCAAATATTGGGTCAGTTATTTTTAAGCCTCAAGCTAAAATATAGGCAAAATAAAATCCATCTACATAATTTTCAAAATAAACGCCCTAATGATCACCTACGCTATCTAAAAAATGATCGTCTCGATGACTCTTTCGCGTTTAAATATGTTTACTGTGTAAATGCCTAGTATATGTACATATGTATGTATATCCAGATTTTTTTTAGAGGAAAGAATACCATAATACTTCATTTTAGCATTGGCTGCATCTTTCGGCATTACATTGTTTCCGTTGAATTTAATTTTTTTCTTTCTTGGTGATGAAGATGCTGCGATTACATTTCGGGAACATCCGTTTTAAATGCTTTTTAGTGATGAATTCCGGATTCTTACCAGTAGCTTAACAGAAACAGGAAGTTTGCAAGAAGAGAAGAAAAAAATATTTGGTTCTGTTTTATTTTGTGAAAACTACGATTACGTCGCGAACTAGTAAAAAATAATAAAGCGTACGAAGGAAAATTGGAGAAAAACATAAAAAATACATGCATTTAAATGAAAATGTAAAAGCTACAATGAATTGGCCAAGAAAATTAAAGAAGAGCATTTGGGGGAAGTTAAAAAAAAGTTAATACTATTCATATTATACAACAAAATGAATGTGCATTAAGTGAAGGGTTCTATTCTGTACGGTTTTCCTGTGAGAGTTGTATAAGGCTAATTGTATATTAAGTTGAATTTGCATATTCCATTGCGAGTTTTATTGAGAAATTAATTAAAAATATGGGTTTTATAATTTGTTGCATGTTTTTAAAAACTACTCCAGTGGGAATTTGTGGAAATTTTTAATTTAATAAGTTAAAATTATTAGAACATTGCATGCGCCATGAAAAAGAAATTTTAATAATTTAAAACGGAAATTTCCCTGAGGGTCGGTCAGTCTTTTAAAAGCAGTATTTGTCTTAATTTTGCTAAATTCTTTTATTTTTAAACACCTTTCTATTTGCAAAAGTTCCCAGTATTGCACTTTGCCCTATCAGATAGCGTGCAATCTCTTTATATTTAGCTATTTATCTTATCAGCTTGGTCCAAATTGCTAAGTTTTTGAAATATCCCTTTAGGGGAAATTTTTAAATAACTCATATTTGAGCATTTTAATGTTGCGTTATTATTGCTTTGTTAAATTTTGTTGTTTCAAAAAATTTCCCTTTTAGGGAAATTTAAGGGAAATTTTAATTTTCTAAAATTTTACAATTTATCAAGCCACTTGCAGTCTTTTGTCACATTTTTATGGCTTAATAAAATTATTTTAATATGAAATTACACAAGTTTTCAGCTTAATTCTATTTTAACTGCAATTCTTCGTCAAAATCTCAGCGAATTTTTTTGTTTTTCATTTAGCAAAGACGAAAGAAATGCAGAATTTGTAGAAGTTTTTCACGTTTTCGCTTGTCCGTTAAAATTTTTTACATTTTTGTGCTGCGTTAACATTCACTTTTATTAAATTCCATAGTCAGCCACGTTTTGTGTTTTCTTGTCCTTTATGCCATTTGCGCTGTAGTCTTGTGATAGAGACCAACAGGGGCATTGAAAAGTAAACTACCCTTTTTGCATGGTCTGCATTTGAACTTAACACTACCACTTACTTATTCCATGAACCAACTCTTAAATGCCCACAATAAGTCAGACAAAAAACGCGAAATTTCTGTAGCTTTTGTAAAAATGAAAAGAAAGTTGTAAAATGGTTATAAATTCTTTTAGAAAAAAAGATGTCCGTAGCAGCAGAGCAACGAAAAAAAAAACGAGTTAAGAAACAGCAATTTCGTAAGCGTTAGACTGTATAAATTTAACGTTAACATAGTTTACTTTATGTACAATGCGACTAGTTGATCTACGCTAGGGTTGCTAGAAAGCTGGAAAATTGAATACTTGCATATTCGAAGCAATATGGTTATTGGTTTTAAAAAATTTTGAAAATTTATTATACATATTATTGGCACGGAATACCACTGTTGTACTTATATGACATTTAAAAAAATTCAAAAGACCATGTACGTCCGTACATTTTTTTTCTATAATACTATGATTTTGTTTAGAATTTCCCTTTTCGGGATATTTTTTATTAAAATCACAATTAAGTTTAGTTCTTGTTTCGTTATGAAATAACATTTTTGATAACATTTACAAACAAGGCAGAATTATTCAAAATAAGCGCAAGTTAAGTACTGTAAGCGTTAGCAGAATTCCACATCACTAACAAGCACTGTCTGCGCCATCTTATTTTATTAACTATGCACAAAAAATTAACAGATTTTTTTTTTTTTTAAGTGGCTGCCAGCAGCTGCAAAAGAAAAAAAAAATCAGTTATTTGCTTTCTAAACGGAAGGAAGCATAGTTTTCCTCAAGCTTGGAAACATAGCAGAAAACATAGAACAGAAAGAAAAGTCATTAACTGGGAAAATATGAATTATAGAAAAATTTGTTGAAAAAAATATATGTATATCAAGAAAAATGCATAAAATTACCATATAAACGCCACAGACAACATTGAGCATTATGAAAAAAAAAAATGATTTGCAAATGAAGACTTCGTGTAATTAAAATTCCAGTAAAGAAATTAACTACGTAGAGAAAAGTAGTTATACAAAGGACTTTATTTAAAGTTTGAGTTGCTGGAAAAGTAATCATTTTCTAAGCACTTTAACTAACGTTGTCAGCCATTATAATATAAATGTTTGCTATACCATATGTATTGAATTTAGTTTGCTGTAACTTAATTACAATCGAAAATTGACACCAACTTTCAAAAAGCTGTTGGGCTACCAAATATTATAAAGTCTAAAAAATATGACATAAGAAATTATTCATAAAGAGATTGTTCTTCACAATTGTCAAAAAATGTTCAGCGTGCACCACTGAATTGATTAAGTATTTATCGTTATTCCTTAAGAAATAAGCTCCTTAAAAGTGAATTGGAAAGATATTCCCTATTAAAACTTCATAAATATGTTGTCATAAAATAATAATGCTTACGATAAATGCAAAACCTTTTAAAATTTTCCTGTCTGCTAGATTTCAATTACTTTATTGATCACAAAGTTTTTTCTCTAATAAGCTTAATATCCTTCTTCTCATCACCTCCATGTAACTACTTGAAATATCTACGAAATATTTATTTTTTTGAAGTGAAAACTTCTTATGGCACGTTGTGTACCTCCGTAAGAAAGCATTCGCGGTTGAGGAAAAGAGTATAAACTCGCGACACCGACCGTCATCGGGATTCCCCGTCATGAATGAAAGCGATAGTAAAATTTGAATGTTCTATTGTTTCTCTTAAATAAATATTCCAAATGGATGACAAAAAAGCAAAGCAGACAAACTTACTGACACATTCCATACTCATTCAACGATTGTTATGCTTACATGTTTGTTTCTTTCAAATTCCGCGTTGTTGCGTTGACAAATTGAGAATGAGAGCGAGAGTAAAATTTGAATACATATTCCGTTTTTGTCTTCCATTGCATTGCCATATAAAAAGAAAACACACACAAACTAACTAACACACTAACTTGCCATTAAACGATTTGTTATGCTTGCATACTTCTTTCTACGTGTGAAATTAATTTTTTGTTTTAAGTTTTCACTTCTGTCGGCACTCCCGGAGTGCAACCCGCCGGTTTTTTTTTTTTTTTGTTTTGTATTCATCCAAGCGTATCCAAGGATTTAAGAAAAATAATAATATGAAAAAAAAAAAATAATAATCCAACTTCTTTTTTGAAGTAATGGTTAGCTTAGCTGGATCTCTGATATTGCATACATATAGCTTATGGCATCCTGTTGGAAATTTTAAAAAGTTAAAAACTTTAATCGTCACAACTTTGATGTGTTAGTAACTGTTAGTAACTCCACCAGATTGTTTCCCTTACTACAAAGTTAGGACTCTTGCAAAGATATATGAGAGAATAATCTGTTGATAGAGAATAAAGTTTTAGTTTAGAACTTTACACTAAGTGAAATAACCTAACCAACCAACCCAACATTTTCTAAATTTTACAAGTTTCGCAAAAAAAAAATTATATATTTGTTTATGTTTCATAAAATACTTATCAAATAAGGAAAAATTGTGCATAATTTTTAAGGTAATTAAACTACTATTCAATAAAATTCCATAGTCCAAATGGAATTAATTATGAAGAATGTGAGGTCACCTTTCCGAAAATACAAAAAAAAAAAAAATCTTCGGTCAATGTTTCGAAAATCAAACGAGAGATAATTTTTGAGATTATTTTAAGATTTTTGTGATCAGGAGACCACACCATACAAGAATTTTCAAAAGGAGTCCGTGTTTTTTTTTTTTTTTTTCATTTTCAAAACTTGTCTCATTAGCCAATAATAAAATACAATACAAAAAATGCGGGGTTTCTTGCTTAGAAATATATATACAGGCATAGCTCTATAGCTTCCAATTGAGAACGCGGAACTTAACTCTTTTTAAGATATTCAGAAATATGTGCTCCATGTTATTAAATAAAGTTTTATATGTTCAAGAATTTTTGAATAAGCAAAGAGTACAGCTTAAAGCTAAATTACCATTTAATTTCGAAAACTTTTATCCTTTTTTTCAATAAATAAAAAGCTTTGCTAAAAATAAAATTTTTTAAGCAAATAATAAGATTTTTCAAAACTAAAATGACAACTTTGCTTTAAATTGCACTTTTTGCTTTCTTGAAAAGAGACATAACGTAAATTTTCTTTTCATAAAAACTCGTATTATCTCTGATTAACGTCAATTAGGCCATTTATACTTGTGTGTAGATTTTAAATTAGCCTAAGAGCTGAAAACTTGTTTTTTTTTTGTTTTGTATACAATGTATAAAGCCTTTAAAAGGTTGTATTCTCACAATAGAATGCTGCAAATTTAAAAACTCTTTCATAATTTAAACATAATGATTGCCCTATTTACTTATAAAAGAAAACAATTTTCCAATTTGTTCAATGTTATGTTTTTGCTAACCCTTAACGTTTGCTGCCTTTTAAATGGCTTGGAATTTTTTTTTAAATTGACCCTTGACAATAATGCAAACAATAATACAATATTTCTCAGAATTTTTTTTTTAATATTTCCATAAAGCTCTTTTGAACATTACAAAGTTTTATGTTAAATTTTTTACTTATTTATTCACTTTTTTAATGCTGTAAAATGTAAAACAATAAATCCGCCGTAATTTATGCAATAATAAATTCAACTTGTAATTTTTTGTTTGTTCCTCCCAAAAGCTTAGGCAATATTTCATAAAATTTTATATTTGCAAATTTATTACTACGTTTTGTTGCTACCACCAACTCCAACACACACACACACACTCTTTCTTCTACGTATGGTACCTAAATAAACCCAATACTCGAACTTCAAGTTGCCCACATTTTGCTTTTATTTCATTGTAAAATTTTTTTATTGCATACTTTTTTGCATTAATATTTTGCATGTTACAAAAGAAAAAAGAAACAACATTTTAACCCAACAATATTGAAGTTGATGGTGGCAATGGCGCTCTTAGCCGCCGACACAACACGCGATCAACTACTTGGAAAACAATTTGCTAAGCCTTAAAGTTGGCAAAATTGTGGCAACAAAATGCGACTTATGCTTGAATTACTTAACATTATATTATGCAAAAAAAAAAACGAATATACAAATGTGTATACCTTACTAACACACACTCTCATATGAATGCACAGAGAAAAAAGAAATAAAAGCAAAATTTACACACAAGACGACTAACTGACTTAACCCCGACACAGACGTCGCCAAAATTTTAACTGACTTATACTCAACCAAACACACACTCATATGCAGGCACAATAATATACATATACACGCGACCCTTACTATCTTGAGTTTGAATTTTATGATAGCACACTTTTAGGAGCTAAGCAATGTGGCGTTTGAACGAATGAACTTTTAGTATCAAAAAAAATAAATAAAATAAAAATCCTTACCATGGCGCCAAGTATTAAATTTCACTTTCACTTTTCTTCATTTCAGTTCCTTCTTCCGTCAAGGTTTTTTTTCTCTTAATATACACAAAAACTCATAAATAGTTATTTGCTCCAATATCAAAGAGACAAGTAGCAGCAGCTGTAGTAGTTGATATCAGCTAGAAGCTTGCTTGAATTTTTCTTCTTTTTTTTTCACCAAAAAAAAAAAAGCTTTGCTCACTACCCTAAAGATATGCTACAGCTGGCAGTACTAGCGAAATGCACGCGCTCTGTGCCACCGGCTGTGTGCGGATTTAACCTCAAATAACCCCTTAAATTTACAACAATTTCAACATCACATATTTCCTGCTTACGTAATTGTCATTGGGGTATGCCTTGATGTTGGCTGTACGCATCGTAAAAATGTTTGTGGTTTGCTTCGCAGAAGCGCATAGTAATGTAAGGGTGCAGATATAGAAAATTTAACGCTATGTAGTAATAAGAAGATTACATTGTTAGTTGTATGCAAAATGACCTTAAGTATTATTTAACAAAAAATTTAGTAACTGTCGATGTCGCTCAAAGAGTCATCATTGAAAAATGAGGCATCATTTTACACAATTTGATTGATTTTTCTCATCAGTTGGTATAGGTATACAAAGTTTTTTTTTTTTAATTAAAAAAAAAACATTGCTATAACCACTTACTTAACCGCATTATAATTCATCAAAGACTCTCACAATTTGCCAACAAATTAAACATTTTGACATTTTTCAAGTATAATCACTGGAGTTTTTGGCTAAAAAAGAAATATCATATTAACGCCAAATTATAGAAATGTTAGCAGTATCACCAAATGCTCACACCATTTAAGATTACAGTTTGTACTTAGAACAACTTAAGGAATATAAATACCCTTAGAAACGAGTGGCACCCGCACACATGCCAGTCAATGGGATTTGGAGCCACAAATACTAAAAGTTGAAAATAAAATGAGATATGAAAAGAGCTTTGTTTTGTCAAATATAAAACTGCAGACACATAAATCTTCTTTGAGTTGAATTATGAAAATAAGATGAAAATAATTTGAAATTTTTTTTCCGTTTAGTTCGTTGGACATTTTTTGACATTTAACATAATCGTTGGAATTGATCACAATTGGGTTTTTGATTAAGAAAAAAAAAAAAAAAGATGGGCTATTGGAATTTAATGAGATGTGGCATTAAAATTAAGCATAAACGAATGTAACTCAATGTTATCGAAATTTCATTTATGAATTTTTCATTTTATGTGAACGTAATTTTTACATTTCAAATGAGGCATAAATGTTTATGCGTCTGTTCCTTGGAAAATTATTAATGTCGTGCCTGAAACTTAAATTGAAATTTTTTTTAAGTCATTATTTTATGATAAAAATTTATGATTTAAAAATTTTTAAACATTTGTAAGATTTTTAAGTTGTATATCGCATAACTATGGGCGAACATTTGTAAAGTTAAGGCAAATTCTTTGATTAAATATTTGGAAAAAAGTTGGCGTATATTTGAAGAACTTTCTGCGGTAACTTTTCTTGTTTTAACTTCAAAAGATTTCTATGGATAAATGAATTTGAAATGTTTCATTTCCAACAAATTCCTATGATAAAAAGTATTTCGAGAACTGAAGTAAACAGCATCGCATAGTAAAGTTTAATTTATTTAGGTTAATTAGTTTTTGCTAGAAATAAAAAAGAAAATCATCACAAAAAAATGGGTTCATTCTTTTCAAAATGAAAAAAAATAATGTTTTATTCAATAAATATCTTTGGTGACAGATTTTTAAAATATTTACTAATTATCAAGAAATATTTGTGGAGATAACTAAGCCCTTATTTTGAACTTAAGGTGTTATTTATTAGACCAAACATGATATATGTTTAAGTCGATTGAACATATTTACGAGATTCAATCAAATATCTATTTAGTAACTTTATTTTTGTTTCATTTGACTTCACATTTGTTTTAACCAAGTTATTATTTGGTTATTATCATCATATGAAGAGCTGAGCTGCAAAACCCTCAAGTCCAAAAAAATGAAAATGTGAGATATTGTAGGAAGGGACAGAAAAAATGTTTGTCTACAAGCCTGTATACTCTTAATTTTAAAAAAAAAAAATTTTCCTTTCACAAACTTTTGATTGTAAAAATTTCTGTAAAATTCTTTTTATCAAAACCCGCCAAGTCCACATTTCTGAGAATCAAAACCCGCCAAGTCCAATTTTTCATTAAAAAAGGTCGGCTTTCATAAATGCAAGTAGTTTTATGTTATTTCAACATTGAAATTATATTGTGTAAATAAAATGTCAGTCTACATTTATTCAAGTCTTTTGAAATTAATTTAAACTTAGCCATTTTTAAAAAATGATTTCGAAACCTTTTACTATTATTATTTTTCAAAACCCGCCAAGTCCCGAGGTTTCACTTTCAAAATCAGCCAAGTCCACGTTTTCAATTTCAAAACACGCCAAGTCCACAGTTTTTGTTTCAAAACCCGCCAAGTCCAAACTCTTTTTTATTATAGTCCTTATAGATTAGGTCATAAAATGTAATGAAAAATCAGAATTTTAATAACTTTTGACAACTATTACAATGGATCAATCTACTTTTTTACTGTAGTTAAATTTCAGTGGAAAACAGTTTTTTCGATTTTCCCAAAAACGCAAAATATGGACTTGGCGGGTTTTGCATCTCAGCTCTTCATATATCTGATTGACTAAAAATAATTATCCAAATAAATATAATATAAAAATTATTTCTAAACATATGATAACTTCAATTAAATTATACGATTCGTTGAAATAAGCGGCATACTATTATATATCAAATATTTATTTCACTAAATTCATACCTATAATTTGTTAATAATTACCAAATCTCGATTTATACAAATAAATCGTTGTATGTGTACAGGAATTCGTTGGAAATTTTCAAGTTTATTGTCTGACAAAGTTTGCAGTGGACATTTCGTATTAGAAGTAGAAACACTCGTCCAGTCTAATTGTTTCGTGGAATAAAGCCAAGCAAGGTTTAACCAGCTATTGACTCAGACGTCTTGATGTTTTGTCATTTAGATTCGATTGAGCTCCGGGGGTCAGTGTCGTTTAACATTTTTTTTTCTGTCGATGAAGTCTTTCCAATGAAAGATATCATTGAGTTTATTTTGGGCGAACTTTTTTTTTTTTTTTTTTTTTTGTTTGAATGTTTACTATCTTGAGCCGAGGAGAAACCACTTGGAGTCGATTAACAGGTTTTCTTTACACAAATATGATCTATTTGGCTTTCTTTCATATATCATATCATATATCTTTTCAATATATTTTTTATTAATTTGTTTAGAACTGGATTGAAAACTCGGCGTTATCGTTTATGGTGCCAATGTCATTTTGACTTTTTGCGTGTTGGTGGGTATTTTTACCGCTTCCTACTTAAGCATTGAAGTCGCCCATAATCATAAGTAAATCTTTCTTATGTGATTAGTTTATAGTAGCCATTAGTTGGCTATAAATCGCTTTTTTCGTAATAACACCAGAGTTAAACTCTGCTTATAAATTTAGCCCACATAATTCTTTCACTGACAGGTTGCCAATATATTAAGGATTTTGCGACATTTTTCCTGAGAAGAAGTCTAACACCGTTGCAGTGTATGTCATCATCTGGTAAATCGGAGTTTAAAAATTTTTCACCAGCGCTGGTTGAGTGTTCACATGAACCAGTCATTCTGCATGCAGGCAAGACTATTAAAAAATGAGTAGACTTATAGAGAATTTTCTTTAACCCTTAGCGGCACCACTTCAGTTTTGTAACGATCCGGCACACTGGGGTCTTTCACGACCCCACGTAGCAAAAAAATGTATAAAAAAGTGAATTTTCAATTCCAGGCTTCAGAGCTGTGAACGAGTGTTAAGATGACTCTACATTATGAAATTCAATAATTATTAGGGACATTTTTCAAAAAATGTTTGTGCTGCAAGAAGCTAAACTTGATTTCAACATTTTCTTGGGGTCGTTCACGACCCCATGGTGCCGCTAAGGGTTAAAACTAGTGATATAACAGAGAAAAACATTTGTTAAACTTTTCTGTATATCTACAAAAAAAATATTTTTTTAAAATAACATCATTAATAATTCAATAAAACAATTTTAGTTACATCGTCACAGATAAAATAACATTTAGAATTCAAATAAAGTGTCGTTTAATTTTCAATTTGATTTCTGAAATTCACTTGACCTAAATCCAAAAAACGGAAACACAAATTTACACATACAATCAACACCAATCAGCAGCATAACTGTCTCACATACACAAACGCACAAGCCACATCCTTCCTTGCTTGCAATTCATTAAAATTTCTACCGAAAAACCACTTTAAGTTGCCTGCGCATAATGAACAATATTTTCAATGCAGGACGAAGAAAACTTCAAATCAATTTTCCTTTCGGTTTTCTGTAGCTTTTGTTGTCTGAATTACTTGTAGTCTATGTAGTATGGGTCAGAGTTTCTTTTTCTCGAATTTTTAACAGAACACAAACAGCAACGCAAGCAATCTACGAGCGTACTATATCGATTGTGGAAACAACAACAAAAACAACCCTTACTTAATTTACTTGCCAAACTAAATGTTTTTAGAAAATTTTGTTTGTGTTTTTTTTTTTCTGGTGTGAAGTGCTGCTTACAATCAGCATTTTCTAATGCAATCTGCATCATGGCAATGTACTACAGCAGTGGTAACAACAACAACTAAAACCAGGACAACTTAGTAGCTGGAAGAGTTTTAAGAATCCTTAAGTTGTATTTTTTGTGCTCTCCAATTTTGCTCTTACTGAAAGTAAACAGCAGTCAGAGCTGTAAAAATGTACATTTAATTCATTATTTCAACATTGAAAGAGAAAGTACTGTACATCATATAAGCTGATTTTTGTAACATGGCTTCTTATATAGGGTTTGTAATTGTTGCACCGCCAGCAAGGTGTTTCTGAACCAAAAGTGGTAGATATTGCAGTAGTAAATCTTAAATGTATAATAATTATCAAAAAAATTTTCTTTAAAAAAATAAAAAATATTATATTTTCTAAAGGAATATTTTCAACTAATCAACTTTCTGTAACAACACTTTGAGACGCCCCACATAATCAATATATTAATACGTGAACATCGAATCTTGTGGTACACTTTTTAAGTATTTAGTACTTATAAAGAGAGGAGAATAAAACTTATATCATTGGAAATGTACTGTTCCATAGATGTGCACAAAAAAAAAAGATAATGTGTGTATGTTGCCGTTAAAGCAGTTAATATATAGTGAACCCATGTTTGACCTATGATTTCCTCATACAAAACGCTTTAACCCCTAATGGAAAAAAACGTTGTCATTTCTGAGCCGCCTCATCGATTTTGATGAAGATAGATTTGAACTTGAGTAAAGATATTTATAATAGACCGATTTTGATGAAATTTTGTTTTGATACAGATTGATCCGTAAAAAAGATTTCTAAAAAGTAAGTTCTTTTTGTTGGCGTGGCACTGCTCCTAACAGGAAAATCATTTTCACTGCCGAACTAATGAACCAATTTTTATGAAATTTAGTACAGTGATATATTTAATCTTGATAAAAGGTATTCGGTTTAAAGTGAACTGTCCACGCCCCCAATAGAAAAAAATGTTTTCACAGCTAAACTAATGAACCGATTTTGTTGAAATTTGATATGGAGATAGATTGCACCCTAAGGAAGAGAAGTGGTAGGAATAAATAACATGATAAAAAAAATAGCTCTTTCCAGTTTAGTTTTTTAATGCTGAAAAATATTTTTTGTTACTTTTATGAGCGCTTCATAAGAAAATATCTTTATAATTTGAGCTAGCTGATCTTCCATTAATTTCGCTTACATATTATGTATTTACAACTTTGAAAATTGATAAGGAATAAAATAAAATAGTAATTAGATTATCCGGGATGAGCTCCGTCCCAACCATCACGGATAATCGAAGTTCAATTGATTTATTTTGAGTTACAGTTGCGATTTAACTTATTTTTGTTTAAAAATAAACGAAAAATATAGTTGTGTTGTGCCTTGAAAAAGAACAATATCAGGTCGGACTGAACGGTAAAGGGATAAGGAGGGACAATTTTTGAGTCAAAATCAAATAGACCGCGTAATATAAAATATTTAACGCTAATAGAAATTGATAATTCTGTGTTGTTTTGCATTCAAATGTGAATGAAATTTAATTCCAAAGATGTGGTGAAGTGAGGTGAGGTTAGGTGAGGTGAGGTGAGGTGAGGTGAGGTGAGGTGAGGTGAGGTGAGGTGAGGTGAGGTGAGGTGAGGTGAGGTGAGGTGAGGTGAGGTGAGGTGAGGTGAGGTGAGGTGAGGTGAGGTGAGGTGAGGTGAGGTGAGGTGAGGTGAGGTGAGGTGAGGTGAGGTGAGGTGAGGTGAGGTGAGGTGAGGTGAGGTGAGGTGAGGTGAGGTGAGGTGAGGTGAGGTGAGGTGAGGTGAGGTGAGGTGAGGTGAGGTGAGGTGAGGTGAGGTGAGGTGAGGTGAGGTGAGGTGAGGTGAGGTGAGGTGAGGTGAGGTGAGGTGAGGTGAGGTGAGGTGAGGTGAGGTGAGGTGAGGTGAGGTGAGGTGAGGTGAGGTGAGGTGAGGTGAGGTGAGGTGAGGTGAGGTGAGGTGAGGTGAGGTTTTTTTTTTTTTTTTTTTTTTGCGGGTGAGGCAGGTGAAATGCTTTTCGCACCTTCAACCAGGTCGTCACCTGGTCGGTGTGTGGGACTTCCGTAGTGGTATACCCACTAAAACACCTCCCTCTTTGTCCGGGAATTGATTCCCCCACTGGGAGGCTCTCTTGAGCATTACTTCAGTGGGGTTCCCTTTATTTAGGCATCCAATGCCATTAGCTGCTTTCTGAGCCTGCGGCCAGGCCTCCGCTTCCATCTTGTCTTCTTTGAAAAACGTCGAGGTCCCTTCTCTTTATTCGTAGTACGCTTTCGACGTATCTCGTTATCAGCATCCAGTACTCCTCGCTTCTTAGCATCGTCGGGACGATGCTTTCGACTGTTAGTGGGCCAACTTGTCCTTCTAAAGTGCTCCTTCTTTCAGCCCAGTTCCTGCAGTTGAAGAACGTGTGTTCCGCATCATCAACGTCTGCGTCACCATATATGCAGTTTGGTGCCTCGGTTTTTCCCATCCTGTGCAGGTATTTTTGGAAATACCCGTGGCCAGACAGGAGCTGCGTGATGTAGTAGCCCACCTCTCCAAAACATCTATTCAGCCATATGTCTAGCTGAGGTATTAAATGTGCTGGCCAGCGCCCGTAGGTTTCATTTTGCCACCTTTCTTGCCACTTTTGTAATGTTTGGCTTCTAGCCTCTCGTTTTGTCAGTCGATTTTCGGCTTCGTTCCTCTGCTTCCATATCCTTTGCCGCTCCAAGACCAGTAGGTCAACTGGGATGGTTCCGCTTATTACAAGCACCGCAGCTAGTGAAACAGTGCGGTATGCTGAGGCTACCCTTAAAGCTGCCGTTCTTTGTACTGAACTCAGCACTTTCCGGTATTGCTCCTTTTTCACTGCGTCCGCCCATACCTCGCAACCATACAGCAAGGCCGCCTGAGTTGTTGCCATAAGGAGTTTGCGTTTGCTTGCTATTGGTCCACCTGTGTTTGCCATTAGTCTTGACAGTGATCTTGTGGCTTGTGCTGCTTTTGTAGTCGCGTGCTGTATCTGCGCCCAATAAGTCAGCCTGGAGTCCAGCCGAACTCCCAGGTATTTTACCGCCTTTTTCGTTTGAAAAGTCTCTGAGATCGTGTTTATCGGTATCTCTAACGGTATATGCTTCTTTGTAAGAATGAGTAGCTCCGTCTTTTCAGATGCCAGCTTGAGCCCGTGATTTGCCATCCACGCCTGCGTTCGTATCATGACCTGGTTCAGCTTCCGTTGAGCGTCTTCGATGTTTCTCGCTGTGATAACTGCTGCGATGTTGTCCGCGTAGCCGACCAGATAGGTGTCGTCCGGCATCTCAATGCGTAGTACTTCGTCGTAGCAAACGTTCCAAAGGTCTGGGCCAAGGATGGAGCCTTGCGCCGCACCTGATGATATTTCCATACGACGAGGGCCACTGCTGGTGTCGTAAATTAGCGTTCTGTTATGTAAGTAACTACGTATTAGCCTTCTTTGATATTCTGGAATCCGGAATTTGTTTTCAAGGGCGTCGATCATATCTACCCACCTAGCACTGTTGAATGCGTTTTTAACATCTAATGTTGCCAGTAATACTATTTTCCTGCTGAAATGGCTCTGCGCAGATTGTACACTTTTTATTACGTCGGTTATAGCATCGACTGTAGACCTTCCTGGGCGGAATCCGTACTGTTTGTTTGAAAGACCGCCAGAGTTTTCTATTGCCTGGGATAGCCGCGGCTTTATCAGCTTTTCCAACAGTTTTCCCGCTGTGTCCAACATACAAAGTGGGCGGTATGAAGATGGTGCCTCTGGGTCGCCTTTGCCTTTGCCAATAAGAACCAGGTATTGTGTTTTCCAAACTTCTGGAAAAAGTCCATCCGTCAAACAAGCATTATACACTCTAAGAAGCAACTGAGGTCGTTCTCTTGCGAGAATCTGGATTATCTCGGCTGGAATCCCGTCCGGACCCGGTGCCTTTTGGTTCTTCATCGTGCTGGCTGCCCTGGTGAGCTCTTCCTCAGTGAACAGTTCTAATGGACTGTCATTTGGTTGCCTGTTTCTTTCAGTAGGTCTAACTTCGTGTGTTGGGAACAACATGTTTACGATGTTTTCTATTTTGTCTTCTGGCAAATTTGCCATTGGAGGTTTACCACCAAGTTTCTTCGTGACTAGTTTGTAACCAAGGCCCCATGGATCATTATTGATGTCGCTACGAAGTTCCTCCCATTTTTCCTTTTTACTTGCGAGTATCGCAGTTTTGAGCAGTTTTTTGGCTTCCTTGTAGTCCTGGGCTTCTACAGCTGCGTTGCCATGTCTCCTTGCTCTTGTGTATCTTCTTCGGCTACGGATGCATAATGTTCTAAGGCAGCTTATTTCATCCGTCCACCAATAGGCAGCTTTCCTTGGTTGCCTTCTACCAATTCTTGGCATTGATGCCTCGCAAGCTTGGGTGATGCAGAGCATCGTGTCATCTACCATCCTTACAGTGTCATTTGTTTCTCCGTGCGTGATGGCGCCCGCATCAATGGCAGATAAGAAAACATTTTGTCGAAGCTTTGTTAGGTTCCATTTTCGTGTACCTCTTCTTCTGTGGCCAGTGTCAGCGTCATCGTTTGGTCTTATGTGGTATGTCAAATATTGGTGGTCACTGCCGGTGTAATCCTCCAGAACTTTCCATTGCTGCAACTTATTGGCTATTCTCTCAGATATGAATGTGATGTCTGGGACTGTACCCTCACAGCCTGGCCTCCTGAATGTTGGTGTTGAGCCCGTGTTTACGACTATAAGGCCTAATCTAGCCACCATATCCAATATTCGCCTTCCTCTGGAGTTTGTGCTAGGCATACCCCATTCTGTTGCCCTGGAGTTAAAATCCCCTGCAATGATAAAATTTCCTCCGATGCGGCGCGCTGTATCTTCGATGTTGTCGAGTTTGGTCTGAAATTCTTGAATAGAGTCGTTTGGTGAGAGGTAACAGCTCATAACGGTGTAATTTCTGCTACTAATCCAGACGAAACATTCGCACCTTCCGTTTCCTGTGCTCTGGAACTTTTCGCTGTTCTTGATCCATATCGCTGCCGTTTTTGTCGTATCTTCAATCCAAATTCCGTTTTTGGTCTTATATTGTTCGCTAATGATCGCTACGTCTGCTTCATGCTCGATCATTACTTGTGCCAGCAATGCGTCCGCGGTCGCGCTTCGATGTAGATTTGCTTGAAGGAACTTTGTCATCTTTGGGCTGATTTTTTGGAAGCCAAGCACCTCCTCGTTCCCGGTAGATGATCCGTCGATTTAGAGCCCTCATCCGAGCAGATACAGCATCTCGGTTGACTTGTGCAGTCCTTCATCTTGTGGCCTTGGATTCCGCATCGGATACACAGACCCTGTCCTTTTCTATCAGGACCTTTACAAATAAATTGTGTGTGACCTAGCCCAAAACATCTGAAACAGCGTTTTTCCTCACTCAGTAGCTTAACTCGGCAGTATGTCCAACCAATCTTTATGCGCTGCTTTCCTGCGATGGTGTTTGCCGCCTCTACTGTCAGGGTGGCGAACGCTCGGCGTTGTTCTCGGCTGTTTGTGTTGGAAATTTTTACTATGACTTCCTCATTTTCATTTTGGGTTTCTTTTTTGACGGCTGAAACAACCTCATCTACGCTAGTGAGAGTGTCCAAGTCTCTGATCTCTACTGTTGCCTTTGCCTTTAATTCGGTCACGGTTGCAGCTTCTTTCAAAGATCCCTTTACAGCTTCACGGAACTGTTCCTTTCTTCCGCCTTCTGCCAGTTCCAAAAGAATAGCCCCATCTCTTGTCTTACGTATCGAGTTGATTTTCACGTCTGACTCTTCCGGTTTCACCGATTGCTTAAGGTTTTTAAGCACATCAGCAAAACTGCTACCAGCCGCCGGTCTTACCAGTACAGCTTCTGGTCGTTTTCGCGCTGCCTTTTCTCTTCTCTTCCTTGGTATTTTAGTTTCATCTTCTTTGTTTTTCGCTACAGCGGGTGTATCCTCAGCTTTTTTGTTGGCATCTTTATTTTTGTCTTTTTGCCGTCTTCGGTTTATGGTTTGCCAAATTCCAGGACCATTTTCCCTTATCCTCTTTCCTGTTTCTGAAGCGGCTGGGCTTGTGGCGCGTCTTTTTTCCCGACCAGTTAAAGGTGTGCTTACATCCTCCGAGCAAGCGATTTTGGCTTTTTCTGCAGCTATGGCTACGAACCTTTCTGCCTCTTTTTCCTTCCAGCTTCTCCTATAACTCTCAGTGCAGTCTATCAGCTCGCATAACTGAAGTATTCCATGTTTGACACCCAAACAAGTGTTTTTGTTTTTGACTATGGCCATTTTCATCTTTTGAAGCACAGCTTTACATTTCTCTATAGCGTCCTCTTCTAAAATTCTCATCTTATAGATCAACTCCTGCCTAGGAGAGCCATTTATGGGAACACTATTTGTCTGTGCTGCTTGCGTCGTTGTATTTGTTGTGTTAACGTGACTGCTACTTATTGGTGGTACTTGCGTCGGTGTGTTTTCGTCTTGTGTCGGTTTATTTGTTTCCTCTGTTTGAATGGTTACAGAGGTATGGGCACTACTTCCTGGTGGAGTCCTCAGTAGACTCGGTCTCCTGTTGAAGGGGTTGCCGCTCGTCTTGTTGTTCGTTTTCTCGTTCATCGCGTCGTTAAAAATTTCCTTTAAGTTTGACATGCTTTTTGTAGTTATATACCAGCGTATCGTGTGCAGGGGGGCGGGCCGCGAAATGTCAGGAACGGGTATACCCTCGGGGTGACACCCCTACCCCAGTTCCCTGAGGCCTGACCAGCGCTTTGCTAGTCCCGGAAAACACGGACGGACTAGCGCTCGCCCGGGGCAATGCGGGCTTCTACTCCCACATCCAATGTACACTGCCTGACCAAGGCCCGAAGTATCTGGATGCTACGTACCGCGACAACATATCGGCAGAGCAAGCTCACAGCACCTCCATCTTCGCCATCCGCAGGAAAAAACGGTTGGCGTCTCCGGAGGACTTCCAATGTGCCACGGCAAATAGCGGTCGGTTTCCATCTTCCATCCATCCATAAGGTTAAATCGTTGTCAGGGGACATATCCGGGTCGTCATCGTTTGGTGTTAAGAAATGAAGTGAAATAAAGTGTAATGAAATGAAGTGAAGTGAAGTGATACTAGAAGAGCGAGAGTTGAAATGAAAGTGAAAGTGTGTCGAAGGTAAGAAATAAAAGTTATGGATGTTTAGTCGCCTCTTACGACAGGCATGCCTACCTCGGGAATATTCTGACCCCTTACCCGCAGAGGTGAGGTGAGGTGAGGTGAGGTGAGGTGGGGTGAGGTGAGGTGAGGTGAGGTGAGGTGAGGTGAGGTGAGGTGAGGTGAGGTGAGGTGAGGTGAGGTGAGGTGAGGTGAGGTGAGGTGAGGTGAGGTGAGGTGAGGTGAGGTGAGGTGAGGTGAGGTGAGGTGAGGTGAGGTGAGGTGAGGTGAGGTGAGGTGAGGTGAGGTGAGGTGAGGTGAGGTGAGGTGAGGTGAGGTGAGGTGAGGTGAGGTGAGGTGAGGTGAGGTGAGGTGAGGTGAGGTGAGGTGAGGTGAGGTGAGGTGAGGTGAGGTGAGGTGAGGTGAGGTGAGGTGAGGTGAGGTGAGGTGAGGTGAGGTGAGGTGAGGTGAGGTGAGGTGAGGTGAGGTGAGGTGAATTTAATCGTGCTTTATTTGTCTCTTCATTTTTATTACTGTTTTATGTATTTGTCTCCTCATTTTTATTACTGTTTTAAATTATCTCTTTGAAGGAAAATTATGTTAATGAAGAAAAAAAAACCAATAACACTAAAATTACCGAATATAATATATTACAGCCGAGTGGCAACGCCGCAGACTAAAGAGCTAACGTTGATATGATTCGCAAGTGGTTTATGCGAAATAAATCCTAGGTATGTACAGCTTAACCACCTGGTGAAAAGTGCTGATTCATAACAGTCGGTACTGTGCGACTTATGTCAAGGCAGCCATTTTTGGGAACTTGCGAAAACTTCTTTCGTAATATTGGTCTCTTAGCCACCACTTTAACCTTTCTGTGCGTGACAAAAAAAAAAGACTTTTTCCAAGGTGACTGGGTACCCCTATACATTTTGTATGAAAACTTGAAATTTTCTGGCTCGAACTGTACAAAATAAAAACATCTCCCAAACTGATCAGGTGAAACCACTCATATGAAAATATATTATTAATATAATGTCAGGAGTTCTTGTGAAGTTTCAACCGGAAAAACTTTTGAGTTGAAAATGAAATCGGTACCCAGGTACCCTGTCATATACAGAAGCTAGTGTCGGCAGAAGGCAGCCTGCTGCAATCCCAATTATTTCCTAACATTCTGCTTCGGAACAACCACAGAGAACCTAACTTACGCCCAAAGATCATAGTACACTGAACTCGATTTATTCTGTTATTTCTAGTTTTGGATATATCAGCATCGAAATGTGTGCAATTTTGAGTACACTCAAAAAAGTTGTAAGTTTCTAGCTAAGTTTCTATAAATATTATTTTACCAAGGGGATATATTTTAACACTGGAAGCAGTCTTGCTGGCAATATTATACACTAATATAATTTGAGCTATTTTTTGGTTTAAATTATTTACAAGGAACTATCAACATTAAGTTGTTCGAAGTTTGATTGAATAATTTTTTTTTTTTTTTTGTAATACCTTACAACTCTGAAATTATAGTGAGCGATAAACAAGTTCTCTGGCTTCAGCAGTATAGCAAATAATGTCGTTTAAATTTTCATTTCGATTTTTCCTCATCTTCTAATTTTGTTTGCTTAAAGCAATCGTTGACTGTGTTTTTTTGTTCCTTGCGTATTTTGTCCGAAGCAACTTCTTGAAAATGTGTGTGAAAAGCATAAAGTTGGTGTGGCAAAAAAAAAGCAAGAACTCTGTGGTATGAAAGTAAATGCAAATTACTTTAGAAAATGTTTTTGTGGTTGATGCGTGAATTTGGCTTTAGCAAATATTGAATAGTTAAGTACTTACTTACTTACTTGGGTGGCCATAACAACCCGTTACCGGGTTACGGCCGACCTCAAAAGCTCTCTCCAGGCGCCTCTGCTTTGCGCACGCCTTCTCCAATCATTCACACCAAGCGTGGATAGGGTTTCCTCGGCTTGGTCTTTCCATCGGAGGCATGGTCTTCCTCTTCGTCGTCGCCCAGCGGCTTCCGCATCAAACACCTTTTTCGCCGGAGCTTCTTCGTCCATACGCACAACATGTCCCAGCCAGCGCAGACGTTGAATAGTGATGCGCTTGACTATGTCAATGTCAGCGTAGAGCTCGTACAGTTCGTGGTTCATTCGAATACGGTAGTCGTCGCCGACGTGAACAGGACCGAAGATTTTGCGAAGAATTTTTCTCTCAAACACCCCAAGCGTGGCTGCATCAGTCTGCGACACAACCCATGCTTTTGCGCCGTAAAGTAGCACGGGTAAGATGAGCGTCTTGTAGAGTGTCAGTTTTGTCGGGCGAGAGAGGTCTCTACTACTCAATTGCTTACTGAGACCATAGTAACACCTATTAGCAAGAGTTAGTCTTCGCTTTATCTCCAGGCTGACATCGTTTTGAGTGTTCACGGCGGTGCCAAGATAGGTGAATTCCTTGACAACTT
Organism: Tricholauxania praeusta; assembly: GCA_949775025.1. Taxonomy (NCBI): domain Eukaryota; kingdom Metazoa; phylum Arthropoda; class Insecta; order Diptera; family Lauxaniidae; genus Tricholauxania; species Tricholauxania praeusta. The sequence continues at coordinate 32,660,873 of OX459031.1, read as the reverse complement.
CGAAAGTATAGTTGTTCGCAGTAACAAAGGATCCAATACGCCGCGTCTCTCTGTTTGTGGACAGCATATACTTTGTTTTGCCCTCGTTCACCGTCAAACCCACTTTCGCTGACTCTTTTTCGATAGCAGAGAACGCAGCAGTAACATCTCGCTTACAACGTCCAATGATATCAATATCATCGGCATATGCAAGGAGCTGGACACTTTTGTAGAAAATAGTGCCATTACGATGTACACTGGCTCTTCGCAACACCCCTTCCATCACAAAGTTGAAGAGGTTGCAGGATAATGGATCGCCCTGTCTGAAACCTCGTTCGGTATCAAATGGTTCGGAGAGGTCCCTTCCTACTCTGACGGAGCTGGCTGTGTTGCTCAACGTCATTCTGCAAAGCCGCACCAGCTTCGCAGGTATACCGAACTCAGACATGGTGGCATACAGGCAATCCCGTATCGGGCTATCGAAAGCTGCTTTAAAATCGATAAAGAGATGATGGGTATCGATCTGTTTTTCGTGGGTTTTTTCCAGGATTTGACGTAGTGTGAAGATCTGGTCTATGGTGGACTTACCAGGTCTAAAGCCGCACTGATAAGGCCCAATCAGTGTGTTGGCAAATGGCTTAAGTCTTTCACACAGTACAGTCGACAGGACCTTGTAAGAGATGGCAAGAAGACTGATTCCCCGGTAGTTAGCGCAGATTGTCGGGTCACCTTTCTTCAGAATAGTTAAGTGGTTAAGTTTATACGGGGTGAGGATGTCATGTTGAAAATCATAAGAAAATTGATCGAACGGGGATACAAAATGACTGCTGCTGAGTTTGAATTTCAATTTGTTTAAAGTTTTTGAATAAGAAAATTGCATGCAAGAATCGATTTTCCTTAGATATTTTGTTATTTATGAAGCTTATTGAGCCAACTATGCATGTGAATAGTTCTGTTCAATTTATTCTTAAAAATGTTTGCGTAAATTGCTGCATAATATTTAGGCTTGTAATATAATTCTTTTTACTATTCAATTGATTTATCAAATTTTATAATTTTTGCCTTGATATAATGGCAAACATGTATTTTGCAGTACAGAATACCTTTAGGCAGGCAAAAAGTCTTTAACTTCAAATGCTGTATAATAATTTAATTATACCTTAAATTGATCAAGCTACAAGCAATCATTGTTATTTCTGCAGAAATATCTTAATTGGCATGATAGCCACAAGTCCTTAAGATAAAATCTTAATTTTAAAAGCACATTTTTAAGGCTGCTCTCTAAATATATTTACAAATAATTAAATTATCTTATTGTTTCTCTGAATTTGTGTTGTTTGGTTTTTTTTTTTGTTTTCGAAAAGCCCGCCTCAAACAATCAATTTGCATTAATTTGCAATTACATGCTTATTACGCAACAACAACAACAACAACAATAAGGAAAACAACGGCATTAAGATGGACGAAGAAAAAAGTTGAAATTCTTAAAAAAAAACGGTTGTAATATTTTTACAAATATCCTGCGGCTTTTACTATGTGAATTGTTATTTTTGCTTTTGCCATGACTTCCATACCTACAGCATAATATTTATGCTTACATACATACATATTCTGTGTGTTGTTGTTGCTGTTGTTCACACAGACTTTGTTAGGCAAATAAGCAGGACGCAAACTTTACTACACTTTAAGTTTTGCTGCTATGTATTGCTAGCATTAGTGTTGCTCTTCAGTTATGTTTTTTCCTTACGACGTACATACGTACCAACATAGAACTATAGCCGCTAAGACTTTTCTTGCAATTTTCTATAGCATATCTTCAGGCGCATTTAAAAATAAATGTAGTTGTAGCAGCATTAAGTTCGAGCGAGGCAGTGAGTTAAATAGTGTGAGTATTTTGTGATCTTTTTTTTTTTTTTGCTCTCAAGCTTAACTGCCACGCCTTCAAGGCATATTTAAGCTTATGCATGTATGGGAGGAAAAAAAAAGCACAAACTTAAATTTAATTTAGCTTGCGGCTAAAATTATGCTACGCAATGTTTGCAAAACGTAGTCGTAAAGACGGCAAAGTTGTTGAAAAGGCAAGCGGAAGAAAAAAGTACGTAGCTCCTATTACTATATAGTTGTACGAGTAGTAGCAGTTTATTAAAATCAAAAAGCACATAAATTATTGCCTCTGGAAGAAATAAAATGAATGATAAATAGTTGTAAAGTTGTGAAGCAGCAAATTAAAAATTGATGTAAGTTACAAGTTCATATAACAAAAACCAGCAAATAAATAAGTTGATGCTTAACAGACAAAATGTGAAAAAATATTTTAATGTTTAATAAATAAAGTTTAAATGAGAAATAATATCAAAAATGTTGTCTACGTTGTAAGAAAGTTAAGAACAATAAATAATGGCTTAATGTTGAATTGAAGTATGTTGTATGTCAGTTAACGTACATAAGCTTACAATATTTAATAGTTTACACAGAAAAGTTATGTTATAAAATCCTTGAAAATATAAATTTATTGTATGTATGTATATAACATACATATTAAATAAAGCATTTTACTGATATCAAGTTTTTTTACTTTCTTTTCAGGTAATTGAAAATGTTGGCATAGACGAGGTGTCTGTGTGATTGGCACATAAATCATCCTAAAAAGAGTGAGCTAGTGTTATATACATACTTACATGTATGAATTATGATTAATTACTTAACTTTTTTGCCACTAAATTCTGCGTTAAGCATATAACTGAAACAAAAAGTATGACGACACACTGTTGACGATAGTGGCCATAAATATAAAATAAAAAATTAATGTTCTAGTGATTTAAAAAATTTTTACGGCTACCGTCAGATAATACTTAGGAAAGGAAAAAACAACTACATATATAAGTTTTTTTTGTTATTAGTGACATTGTGGGTTAAAGCTGGAACACCAAAATTGTGCTATGAAACTTTAAATATTAGCAATTGTTCGATAGAACGCTCGACAAAATATTGACAAAATTAGTTGAATCATTGCGAAATTACATTGCTCACAGTGCTATCTATTGGCAAGCTATCAAAACAAAAATGACGCCATGAAAATTTGCTTACAGCGCCATCTATTGGTAAGTTCTGAAACACAAGTTGCGTCGTGAAGATTTGCTTCTGCTTAGAAAAAACTTCGACACCACGATTATCAAAATCCCTTGAATCGTTGTCGAGTTATAGCTTATGTAATAATCAATCTGATTACAGCGCCATCTGTGATCAAAGTGATCAAAGCACAAATGTCGGTTAAACAATCTGCTTTATCTGAAAAAAAAAACTATGACACCACATTTAACAAAATCCGTCGAATCGTTGCCGAATTATATCGTTTAGTACATTGAATTTGCCTACAGCGCCATCTATTAGCAAGTTAGCAAAACATTAATGACGTCATAGAAATTTTCTCTTCCTTAAAAATTCTATGACACCATATTAAGCAAAATTCCTTGAATCGTTCCAGATTTAAAGCAAATAGAATAATTAATCTGATTACAGCGCCATCTATTGGCAAGTCATTAAAGCACAAATGACGTCATAAACATTTTTCTACTTACAAAAACTATGACTTCAGATTTACCAAAATCATCGTTATCGAACTATAGCGATTAGTACATTGAATTTGCTTACAGTGCCATCTATTGGTAAGTTATAAAAGAACAAATTATATCATAAAAAATGACGTCACATGTTTATAACTCTTATCTACAATAATGTTGTGCTTGGACGAAGGTTACATTCCGGCTGAAAGTATAGAGAGGAGTTAGGGTATAGGACGTTATTTCACTCAATGATAAAAAATCCCTATCTAGAAACTTTTTTCGATATTCGGACTTCAGCCGCACTGTGATACGTAGAAAAAAAGGGGATTAGTTCAGCCATATTAACCTTCTAACCCGATTCCCTGACAAAATTTCTAAAAGATTTCTTAAAATTTTCAATCCAATAAATTTTTTAATTGTGTTATATAGAAGGAAATCGAGTAAAAATTTTTTTTTCTAGACCGTGTTAAAAAAGACAGTATAAAAACAGAATTAGGTGTATATGGTTAGAAACATAGATGGGAGTCAATGTTGCTAGGATGGTCAGCTCTTTTCATGTCATGTTAAGCGTAGTTGTGTTATCATTTTCAATGGCAAAGCGGAAACCTCAATTATAATTAATGGAAAGTATTTCTCTTTTCGCATGCAAGTTCAACTTTTTCATTGCCAAAAACAATTTGCCTTGCAATTAGTTATTGGAGCTTTTTATTTTAATGAACGCCTTTTTGATCTTTATCTAATATTTCAAAAATATCAACATTATTTAAAGTTCATGACAATTAAATACATATTTTAATGAGTTGACATCTTTGGGGCGCATTTTGTTTTTTTCTTTATTCATAACGTTTTTTACTCCTTTAATTTATGATGCGCGGTCAACCAAGCGAATAATTCAAAATTCAAAATCCAATTTCCTGCAGCTACAAACAGCAAATCACTCATTGTCCATAAATCATTCATTGCAAAATCTCCCAAGGGCATATCTCTTCGTAGTAGATGAAAAAAGCAGGCATTACTGTACAAAAGAACAGCATAATACAATTATGTTCTAAAATTGTCTACGCATAGGCGCACGCACACACCATACCACCGAACATATACGCACACTAACAGCAGACATCCACCCTTTTTGGACAGTACCACATACAGTACACAACAAAGAAATGCCATTAACCCTATTATAATCAGCTCAGAAATGCTTTCAAGCATTTAAATAGTAAATATACAGCGAGTGGAAGGAGACCGAAAACAAAGCGGAATAGAAAAACTGTGGAGTGAGCTTTAAGAGATGGATGCATGGAATACGAAATTTTGTAACGGCGAGCATTTTCACGCTTAGCTTGCTGCACAAAAGCCAATAAAACAAAATGGCACAAAACACAGGCACACACACACACATACACACAGATTTAAGAGTATACCAAAAATAAAATTGATTTCATATAAATTTTAAGAACTTGGAAACACGGTAAGCTCGAAAGTATGCAACGAAATAATTTTAAAATGCTTGAATTTTTTTTTTATATATCGGAAATCTACCTTATTTCTTTGAGCCTTAAATTTTTATTATTTGCCATGGCATATCCTTAGAGTATTATTTTCCCTGCATCTTATAAATATGCTCCACCCTAATACGCAACGCGCACTCATGTTACCAAACGCAAAAGCTACGCAACAAAAAGTCGTTAACATGTCAAAATATTGTTACTGATGTTATTACCGCTGTTTGTTGTTGTCGCTGTTGCTGTAATAATAACCTCAACAAACGGCTGTGCCGCCGCCATTAGACTGCAGTATTGACATTTGGGACTTTACGCTTTTGGGGCAACCGGATATGGCAACAACAATAACAACAGCAACAAAAAGAATCCCTTTTAATTTAACAGCAGTACCAAGCGAACATCAAAGCAACCCATTGGGACGTAACGCAGCAGCAGCAGCTGAACAAATTTTCGATAGTCATAAAACGTTAAACAAAAATCCTTTAAAAACAAATGCATGGCAGCACAGGATTTAGCAAACAAAAAAAAAATAAAAAGCAGAGAAAAATGGAAACGAAAAATAAGAGGAGCAAGCGCCTAAAAGTATGCTATGCGTACTTTAATTCTAATGCGCCATTTTGGTTGGTCCCTTCTGCCTCAGACTGCAGTGTAATACATTGTGGCGCAGCATAATAAGCACACAGAAAGCAAGGCTTTATAATAAGGTGGCTCGAAAAATATTCAAAATCACATTTTCTATTGAGACTACTTGAAGCGAAATTCAATACTTTTGCTACCTCCTTGCCAATTTGTAAAAATAAAAGTCTACTTTCTGCTGTGCTACTCAATGCTGTTAAAAGTGGGCTTATGTGTTTTTCTTTCTCCTCTTTTTTTGAGTTCAGTCGGATTTGCATTACAAAACTTAACATAATTTATTGTCCATTTAAATATGATGCCAATGAAAAAGTAAAGTAGCTGCCAAAGACCGCCGCGGGAAGCAGAACATTTGCTACACTAAAAACCGGCGAAATGAAAAAATAAGTAGCATAAAATTTTATTTTGTTGCTACGCCAACGCATTTTACCAGTGAGATTGCAAAGCAATAACAATATAAAAATAAAAAAAAAAAACTTGTGAAAAACCAACTGGTTAAACAACACATCCGCACATATTCGAACACTCCTACAAAAAGGATATTATCATGCGGATATGTGCACAAACAAATCGGGTACACAGCCAAGCAGTCGGCTAAGAAAAGGAAATACTGCATTTTGAAATTTGTGCTGTTTTAAAGCACCAACATACGAAACAGAAAGGAAACTAAAAATACAGTGTAACAAATAAATTAGCATAGCTCTTATACACGCTGTAATAAAAGCTTATGTTGCACAGTGTAACAAAGTGTTTAGGAACTAATGAAAAAGTAAGTTCTATAAGACAAGCAAATAAGCTACTTGCCACAGCGAATTTTGTTCAATGCAGTACGATTTAGTAAAATAATTTTTTTTTGGTAAATTTTGCCAAAGCCCCATTAGCAACATCGAACCCAACCTTGATGATGTGTTACTTTCTCTCTCATCTTTTTTTTTGTGATCTTTAAATGTCCTTGTTAATATCATTTCGTCGAATTATATTTTTTTCATAGAAATGCTGCTAGTAATTGTAATACAAATGGACCAAAGCGCGGTTATTAGAGGTCTAAATTAATATATGAAAGAACAAGGCTAAGTACATATGTAGAGCTCTCTTATGTCCTCCTTCACTGATTGCATGATACAATTTTGCACCCATGATGCATTGTCATGATGCATGCTTGTGGCAGACGCGGCAGCGGTGTGGCTTATGGATGATCGATATTCAGTGCCCTTTTTTTTTCAGTACGGATATCGTTCAAGGTGATGGTTTTGGTCAAATTCGGTGCTTTGTCTATTTGGTATGAGTTTTTTCTGATCGGCGCGGGAAGTATTCACTGACATACACATGAAAGTGAAGCTGATTCTTCAATTGCAATCATTTCAAGCAACTTTCTTTTGACTCGACGTCCTCATATTTGGCCAAGGAAAAATGGAACTTCTTAGAATTGACAATTGCTGCATAATGCGCATTCGTTAGCAACGGTCAGCGTCACATCTTTTCATGCACTCAAATTTGATAAGTATTCACCGCATTGTCGAATAAGTCGATGCCGGCAATTATTATATGCTTTGTGAAAGTGGGGTATATTAAGGAATGCTATTCCATCCCAACATTTGGCGCAATGCATCGGTTAAATCGATTTGTGTTTAGGCGCATCAGTGACCACAGCATTGTCATTTCATCATGCCAAGCTGATCTTCTGAGTTATTTCGAACGCGTGATCCACGTGAATGTACCACGTGCCTTGGGTCGCATCGATCGAGGCTTAATGATATGCTCTTTGTTTGTTCGAATTTCTCGGATGTGGCGGCTGGCAATAATAGCTATTCGTAGACAGACTACAAATCAATAAGTGCGACGTGAAAAAGTTGTTTGAAGAGGCGACATAGTGTTGCAATGGGCTCTTTCAACTTCAGCATGATTTGTTTGCCTAGCCCATTGTCGATGTAATTCGGATTCGACGTGAATTTGGCACCTCCGTACGCAATTAACAAGAACAACGCAAATTGACCGCCCTGGTCTTTGGCGACTGGCACATACTTCAACTGGTCCAAAATAGTTTTGTTTGGCTCTAGAGCATTATGTACGAAGACCAGTGGGAGTTCCGTTCCATCCGAAATACGTGCCAAGGACCGTTACGCTGAATGAAAAATGCCGTTAAAATGGGTTTACCAGCAAGACAACGATTCAAAGCTCATGAGCAAATTGGCGAAAAATTGGTTTTCCTCAAATAGGATCGAGGTAATGGAGAGGCCAGCCCAGTCCCCAGACTTCAACCCCATCGAAAACCTTTGGGCCAATGTTAAAGTAGCCGTGGGGAAGGAATGTCCTAAGAATGTCAAAGAATTGTGGCATACTGTAAGGGCAGCATAGAAGGCCATTCCTGTAGAGAAATGCCAGCGTTTGGTGGATTCCATACAGCGAAGATGTGCATCCGTTCGTTCTAATAAAGGTCATTCCACTAATTGTTAATAGATTTAATATAAATAAGGTTTAGATACTGAATTATACTGTTTTTAGTTTTGTTTTTGTTAAGTATTGCTAAGCACTGCTATTATTTTTCACACCTGAATTTTGGAACGTTCCCTAATTTGTCCCTGTTTGAAGTCCGAATAAATCTTAATGATCAAAAAAATGCTGGTTTAACATTGGTGAAAAATAAATGAAGCAAATAAATTTGGAATTTCATTTTTCCTATGAATAATTTTTATTTTTCATAAAGGCAAAGATTGTTTCATATGACACTGCTATTTTTTCGCACACAGCTGTACGTGATGAATGTAAACTGATTTGAAGATGCAGCACATTTTATGATATCGATACCCAGTGGTCAAAAAATCGACCAGTCACCTTCGTGTGCATAATTTTTGGAATTGCGAGGAAATATCTTTTACGAAATTGGAAAAATTTCGAAAAGAAATCGCAAAAATGGCTCCACTCTACGGCGCGAAAAAATAGTTGAATAACTGAATCATGCCAAACCAAAAATAGTATGATCTGTCAATATTTATTTTAAGTAATTGAATCTATTCCACTGTGCTCACCTGCTATTAAAGCGTATAACGTTTCATTTTTATATAAAAGCAAAATTACAATGTTTAAGTAGGTGGAAGTTTTAAATCAGCACTACCGCTATGAAAGAGGATGGAACAATTTCCAAGTATTGAAAAGAGATGCAAAAATTTAGCGCAGTAAATAAAAGTGATTTTATATTTCAAAAACGGACTTTAATGCAAATATTGACACCTAAATGTGGATTGCATAAAAACAATCCAAAAAAATATAAATCGGCGAAATTAAATTTAAAATTAAAAAAAAAAAAGCAATAAATAAACATACACATAAATAATAATAGGAAAACAAAATATTTTCATAAAAAGTAAAGCTCGAAAACGACTATATTTCACAGAAGATTAGTTTCTAAGATTATTTGTTTTGTTGGGAAAAACACTCAAAACTTAAAACTATCCTTCAATTTTGAGTAATCACAAAATATCTGGGATCATTTTTTATATGAGACATGACCCATAAAGAACTTTCTGTTAATGAGTTTTCAGTTAAATTTTTTTCAATTACACTTTTGGCAATTTCGCCTACAGTCTGCTATTTTTTTCAGAATATCGAATATATTTTAATTATGATGTTGTTAAATTATCATTTATTCTCAAGTTTTGATTGAAATATTTCATCGAAAACCATAATGTTCAAAGTTGCTTGTGGGTAAAAATTAATTGATGTCCAAATCAAAACAAAAATTACAAAAGTTCATTAGCAGTAAATCAAATGCAATCATTTACATACACTCACATACGCACACACTTACAGTCGCACTCACACTCATTTACTCACCGACACATTACAAATGATTTTGTTTGCCTGCAATTTGCATGTAAAGCATTTTTGACGTCATCGTTGTCCTAGTTGAGATTTAGTAAATCAAATTTTTCTCTTCGGATAACATTTTAAATGCAGTTAATTAAAATTTTTCATTTTTTGTCTCGAGCTTTTTGTTTTTGCATTTGCATTTTCCAACTCACTATCTCTATTCTGATGCAATGTTGCCATCACTTTTGCCGAGAGAGTTTCATTTCAGTATTTGTGGCTCTTTCATTTTGGTTAAACTACAACTACAATTCATTTCCGTAGGTATACCTATGCTTAAATGCATTCGTATGCATGTCCATATACTGTTATTTACACATACAGTCGTAGGCATGCATACGACGAGAAGTATCAATCACAAAAATCAACACAGTTCATTTACAGTTTGTCATCAAATTAAATTGAGTTTTTGTTTGTTTACTTCTTCTCATGCAGTGGCGTGTGTGTGTGTGAAAGACACACACACATGTTAAAGTGTACAGAGATGTGGAAAATTTTGTGATTTTACAAGATATTTAAGTATGTACTAGGTGTACAAATATGAAACCGGTAATTTTTTATTCAAAAAAACACGTTCATTTTTCGAAAATAGTTCCAAATTTAATCTTCAAAGTAATTCCCCTCGCTAGCTACACATCTTTTCCATCTTTCAGGCAATTTATGGATTCCTCGCCAAAAAAATTCTTCGTTTTTTGAGGCTATCCATTCATCGAACCATTTTTGCACTTCCTCGTAAGAATTGAAGTGCGAATCGTTGAGTGCGTGCCCCATCGATGAAAACAAATAGTAATCGGATGGCACCAGGTCCGGTGAGTACGGCGGGTGGGGCCGGGGCTCCCAGTTGTACGATTTTACCAAGTTTTTATTGACCGCTGCTCGATGTGGCGATGCGTTGTCATCTTGGAATACAATTTTGTTATGGCGAAGTTGAAATTCGGGCCTCTTCTGACATATAGCACGGTTCAAAGCGATCAATTGTTGATGGTAACGTGCACCAGTAACTGTTTCACCTGGTTTTAGTAGCTTATACCAAATAACACCACGCTGATCCCTGAAAATACACAGCATTGTCTTTCGGCCGAAGCGATTTGGTCTTGGCGTTGATTTGGATCGTTGGCCGGGGCTCAGATATGATTTTTTTCGTTTGGGATTGTTGAAATAAATCCACTTTTCATCGCCAGTTATGATTCGATGGAGAAAACCTTTTCTGTTTTGCCTGGCGAGCAGCAATTCACAAGTGGTTTTTCGGTTTTCTTGCTGCCTGTCGGTCAGTTCATGTGGCACCCATCTACCGACCTTTAAAATCTTTCCCATGGCCTTCAAACGCAAGGAAACGGTTTGTTGTGTCACATTAAGTTGTTCAGCGAGCTGTTGTTGCGTTTGACCATCATCTTCGTCCAATAATGTTTGCAATTCAGTGTCTTCAAACTTTTTCGGTGGCCGGCCGCGCTCCTCATTTATCACATCAAAATCACCACTTTTAAATTTATTGAACCGCTCATTGCACTGTGTACGACCAAGAGCATGCTCGCCGTAAGCTTTAACAAGAATCCGATGCGATTCAGAAGCGTTTTTCTTCAAATGGAAACAGAAAATCAATGCTTCCCGCAAATGAGAGTTTTCAATCACAAAATTCGACATCTTTACGAGCGGAAAAAATGCGTTGTTGTATGAAACTTGACAAATTGTGAACTGAATATTGTTGACAGATGACAGAATGAACAATTAAGACATTTGGTGCGGTTCGGAAGCTCATACATATACGGCTATCGACAGCTAGATGTCATTACCGGTTTTATATTTGTACACCTAGTACTTGCTCTAATTAAGACCTTAAAAACCACACAAGTTTTGACTTAAGAAAACGAAACAAGCGGCAAAATGTATGGTTTGTAAAAAATAATACAATGTTATTTTGAAATAAAATAAAAACAAGGAATGGTAGACAAGTTTTTTTGATTTAATTTGAAGACTGCATTACGTATATTTGAGGAATATTTCGTTCATATGAACACCAATGCTAGCTTTGACAAAACCAATTTTTTAATATTTTTTCACGTAAAGCTAAACGAATATCATGGAGTGCATCAAAAGATTAGTAGTATTCATCTGAACGCGAATGTTTCCCATTTTTGCAAATAGGCAATTTGGCGCGATGTGTTTCACGAACGCCCCTTCAAATATTTTGTGCAATTTGTGGCAGTTGATGAGCATGTCATTTTATTGTGAGAGAATCGTATGGCAAATGAGAGTGACAAATACAAAATGTGTAAACAATAAATTTTTGCTGAGAGAATCGTATGGGAAAAGAGATTGACAACAATTGCACAATTAGCACGCAAATTTGCGATACCAAATTGCCATACAAACTTTTCTAGTTAGTTCAAAAAACTTTTCATACGATTTTGACAGTTCGCTTGCGAGAGCGCAAAAATGCACAGTGTGCACAGTTTGCGAGGGTTTTTGCGCGCTTAGATGAATGCCCATATTCTTTTTTTATCTGCATAAACTAGTGACTTAGCGAACACCCACAAAAAAAAAAAAATCTTAATTTAGAATTGGAATAGAATTTTGAATGAATTTCAAGTTGAAATTTTAATAAACTTAGTAAGTTTCAACATTGTGTAAACTTTGTGCATTTGTAGAACGATCCATGATGATAATTAAGTATGTCATGTAATGTACCTGTCGCAGAAAGCTTGTACCTGTTTTATATAAAATCAAATTTTTGGTTCTTAGTATGCCTTAACCTGTCGTCAATGCGGTGGAGTGTAACGAACCCCACTTGATTACAAATAGAGCCAACTTTATCCTCACACGAATATCTTCTCGCGTGCTCTCAGTAGCTGAAGTTAAAACATCCTATAGGCACACTTAGTCGTGCGTAACACATTGAAACAGAAACACCCAGGTAGACACTGCTGGGGTATGTCACAACCCACCTCTTTGACCACGTTACTAGGAAACTCCACAAAAGCATAGGTTGAAGCTCTAAAAAAACATTCGAGGATCTACAAAACTAGGCATTCACAAGAGGATGTTTTGAGGGTTTCTGGGACAGAGACAGATAAATAAAATATGTATATCTGCACTGGCTGCAGGTCCGTTTGCATGGAACATGGATATTATACTGCAAAAATATCGAGTATTCTTAGATGTCTAATTAACTTTAATATATATCCTCACATAATAATATCCTTATAAAATTATTATTTTGTATGTTTTTTTATTTATGAGAAGTAAAACTTTATTAAAAATGTTTAATTGTATTCAGTAATCTGAATTTTTTCGAACTGTTGCTTTTAGTTGGACTTAATAAGAGCGTAACGAACTTTTTGATAAAACTTATTAAACTTATCTTATAATTTATTTTGTTGATAGTTATTTATTTTAATTATTTCAGTATATAATTTAAAACGTAAAAAAAAATATAAAAAAATCTGACAAAAAATAGTTAAAAATTTTTGTGGTATTTCTCACCCCACGTCACTAGAGGTTTGACATACCTCATTGCCGACGGCAATTGTCCCAAATAAAAAATTGCTCCAAAAATATTCTTAAAAAGTTACATAAGATTAAATTTTACAAACTTTAAGTACAAGCCTTCGTTATCCTGAAAAAGTTAAATGCAGACAACAGTATGTAGCTCAACTGCTGCAAAATATAATGTTCAGTTCATTACAAAAGCTTCTTAGAGAACCAAGAAAATCATTTCAAATATGTCTTTCTATTTACCATCTCAAAAAATATAATTTATAAAAAGAAAAACATTAGCACACCTGCCTCGTGCATGTGCATTTCCACAAAAATTGTCATTTTAGCCGGCCATGGTATCGATTTATTTTTTTTTCTGCACACACCTTTAAGCTACTTATAGTTTTTCTTGAAGTTAAGACTATCTTGAATTAATATTCAAGGTGGAACAATTAAATGTTAAGACAAAAATTAAAGTTTTGACAATATCTCCGGAAATAATTTCTGAAGTTTAATGAGATATTGTATTAGTGTTGATTTTGTTTCTAACTATTCAACTTCAATAGACTTATTCGATGATATTCAAAAATGATAGATCTATATAAAATCTGTCGATCACTTTCGATACTTTACCATTTATATCGATGATGTTCCTCAATTTTGTTTGTTTAGCTTCGCATTTGTTGAGATTTTCAACTTCTCTATGTTTTTCGATACTTTTTGACTCTCATTGAATATTGCAATCTTTCCAAAACTTCTGAACTTTTTCGATCTTTCCTGAAACTGTTAGACTTTCGTTGGTAATTCAATACTTTGTTACTTATCGTTTTATAGAATTTTCCGATACTATTCTATTTGATACTTTTCAGTTTTTATCGAGTTTTTCCATGTTTTCTTGGACAGTTCAATATTTTTCGGGTTTTTCTACTTTTTTTGATACTTATCGATGCAATGAAAATAAAATTAAAACATATTTTTTGTGTATGTAAATATGTATTGAAGTATTTAGCTTAATAACTTAAAGAAAACAATTCTCTGAAGGCAAATAAAATGCAAAAGTAGTCACGTGACAACAGTTTTTAAAATAAATGCACTTTAAAAAATATTGCGAGCAAATGCTTTGATTTTTTTTTTTTTTCTATTTCTTTTTTCCAACATTTTTCAACTCTCACATTCGCTTAAAGTAACATTGAAGTATTAAATTTACCTAACACACTCACGATATATTGCTGTTGCTACTGCTGTTCATACCAATACTACTGCTGCTGCTGATGTTGTTGCTCTTCTTGTTGTTGTTCTTGTTTGTTGCCATTGTAGCTGTGATTGTTCCCTTGAGGCTTGATTGCCTAGAATTTGTTATTTTCACAATTCTACAGTTTTTGCTGATGTTGTTTTGTTTTGCTGTTCTTGTTGTTTGCCGTTGTTGGTTAAAATCTCTTCTTACATGATGCTCCCAAAAGTATGTCAACAAAATTTGATTTCAATGCTTTTGACATTTCATTAAATATGCAACTGCTAGATGCGTAGGTTTTGTAGTACATACATATGTTTGCGTGTGTGTGTGTGAGATTGTGAGTGTTAACTTTAATCTCAGTTAGAAGTAAAGCCACAACAAGAACACGATAATAAACAAAAAGGCTTTGAGGCCAAAGATAATAACAAAAATAACAACCAACAGCAACAGCAACTAATGATAAACAATGACTCAATTAGCACAAAATCAAAGCAAAAGAACTTCGCACAATTGGGTACACAGAGCAACAACAAAAGTGACAGTAATTTGTAATGATAGAGATAATTAAATTAATACCTGAACGGTTTTTTTTTGACTAAATTTTTGCTGTGTCCTTATGAAAATCTAAAGCTTCTTGTAATGAGAATTTGCAGCTTAGATTGAAGTATATCATACGTGATTTCTTTGGTTGTGGAGCGCTTTCGTGTAAAATGTATAGAAAGTGCATGCAGCAGCCATTGAGCAATTGTCAAGTTCCTTATATTGGTGAGTGGTATGTCTCAATAATTGAATTTGTACCAAAATCGTCTTGGTTTTTCAAGAAATTGAGAAGTTTACTTTCTTGAGATAATACATAATTACTTAGCCAAGTAGTTTCTTTGATTTCTAAGTATATTTGATTGATTGAAAACGTTCCTTACAGCCATTTCTTCAATAAGAGTCTTATTTAAGGCTACTAGTACTTCAAGGGACATTACTTTAATTTCATAGACTCTTCATTGTAAAAACTTATTAATGTTAAAAAATTGCTCCTATGTTATATCCTTTCATCAAACCTTAGAACCTATAAAGCACCACTTCATTTGAATGTGAACAACATCTTCAAGAATGGATTCATTTCCACGTACAAGTGTACTGAGCTCGAGCAGCATGAGCGTGCTTAACTGGCTCACTTAAATGCTCCTATATTTTTTGAGATTGCATCAAACTTACGCTGTTTTTGTTTTTGCATATTTCATTTGTTATAAAGAAAAATGTTGCGACAAAAAACAATTACAGCAACAACTTTATCAACACATTAAGTGTGGTGTTTTCCAGCAGCAATGAGGTATAAAAACAATAACAACAAAAGCAAGAAAGTGTACTTCAGATAAAAATTGTTAAGTGTTGGCGCACTCTAAATGTTTTGCTCCTTTTTTGTGTGTGATGGCAGTTTTCTTTACTTTTGTTTGCAACTCAATGAGAGTTCATCATAAGAAGCACACAAACAACAACAACAAAAATGTAGTCAGCAAAGGTTAGCAACATTTCTCTTTGAATTAGGTGCACTTCACACGACATTGCCGATGGTGATGTTGATAACGTCAACGACGTCACTCCACAGTCAGTATATTGCTGATGAATTGCGTTTTATTTGCAACTTTGTTGTTGCTTTTGGTTAAGCCGCCGCTGCCACCACCGCCGCCGTGTAACGTGCTTAATTGCCAACAATTTGTTAATTGAAACGCTGCGCTTACATTGAACATACAAACGCTGATGATGATGACACTGCAACGATGATGAAGTTGCTATCAACAATGTTGCCACATTTAAAGTCAATGCGGAAGGCGTTGTTGCCGCTGTTTTTTGGTCGTTGCTGTTGCAATGAAGTGCACAAAATTGGAAAATTTTTAACGCTTAATTGACAGTTGACAGCTTAAGTGGAAGAGCGTAACTGAGCGTGCTAAGGGGTGAAAGGTACAAAATGAATGCAAAGATGTTGCTTCTTATAGTGGAAAGAAAATTGAAGACATGAGTGTGCGTGGTACATAATTTTCAATTTGCGTTTTATGCAACGAATAAAGATGTAGTGTCTGAAAGAATCATTCAATTCGGGCAATTTTATCTTACAACAAGTTAAGTTATTATCTTCGGCCAGGCCGAAACTGACATACCCTACACTGTACTGAAAGTACTTTTTGAATAAATGTTAAAAAGACGTTGAAGAGGTTAAATAAGTCGAAAAAAATTTCAAATGTCAAAAAGGTTGAAAGAGGTTGGAAAATGTTGAAACAGTTCAAAATATATGCAAAATAATGAAAAAGTCGCAAAAACATGAAATATGAAGAAAGTTGAAAGAAATTCAAAATGTCAAAAAATATGTAAAATGTTGAAAATGTCGGAAATATATGTATGTATATGCAAAATCTTGAAAGAAGTTGAGAAAGATTGAAAAACTCAAAAAAGTTAGAAAATGTTGAAACAAAACAAAGTCGAATAAATAAAGAAACATATGAAGAAATTGCAAGAGGTTGAAAAAGTCGAACAAATACAAATAGCATGTATTGGAAAAAGTTGAAGGGTTGAAAAAGTCAAAAAAATATGGAAAATGTTGAAAAAAATCGAATAGAAATGATAAATATGAAATATGAAATATGCCACGCCCACTTCTTCAATTCCGTCCACTTCTGTTTAAATAAACTATATTCGTGATCGACATCCTGATATTAAATTTCAGCACAATAGCTTGTATAGTTTGCGACTTATGCCGTAATTAGCCGCAAAACTTAGAACGGTGACACGTCCACTATTCATTCACAATTCAGTCAATTTTAGTTCCAGAAATAGCTTTCCATAAGCAACACTCTTGCACCCAATTTTAGTAAATTGCTCAAATATTTTGATAGATATGGTATAGATTAAGGTATTTTAGTTGTATCGAAAAAGCCACGCCCACTGCTGCTATTTCGCCCACTTTTGATTCAGATTTACTTTATAACAAGTTAACCACCTACATTAAATTTCATGCCAATTGTTGCAATAGTTTGATTGATATAGCTTTATGTTAATATAAGAGCCTACAACGCCCAACGCAATCCCGTCGATTTTCATTTAGTTTCACCTCGACACCTCTAATCCAAGTTTTATGAAGATTACTCTCATAGCACACTATTTTTAACATTAATCGTTTTTTACTTGTATGGGAGGTGCCACGCCCACATGCACCATTGTACCAAATTTTTGCAAAAACATACCTTCTATCAAGTATATTTGCCTTATTATATTTCATAACGATTACGTTGTTAGTTCTCTTAATATAACATTTATAACTATTGTGAGTTGTGCCACGCCCTTCAACGAAAGTGGCTAAGCTTGTATTGATGCTCGTATTATCTCTAAAATTTTTAGGAAAATCGCTTGTGTCAATTTTGAGATATACAGAATCACAATTTTTATTTGTTGAAAAGTACCACGCATACTTTTAGAAATCTGCGCACTTTTGACACTATTTAATATATATATTAGGGTGATTCAAATTTTTTTTTTTGCATCACAGATCACCACTTGAAAGCTCATTTTAAAGGGCAAAGATGGTACTAAATGATGCTTTTGTTAAAAAGAAGCTGATCAACTTTCTTTGAATCCCATAAATGGCCTCGAAAGTAGACAAAAAACACCATGTTTTAGGTACTTAGCCTCAAATATTTCAGGATTTCGACATGATGGGTCAATTCTGAGGCCAGATTCGGATTCAGCGTAAAAAATTACGTCGAAAAACGACCCTTTTTAGCTCAACAACACTAATCACCTATTCCTTTAGATACCTTTTTTGTAAAACATAATTTTTCCATACAATTTACATGTAAAACTAACAGGCTCCGGCGCCACCTTATAAAATTGAGTTACAGAGCTGAATTTTCGTGAACTTTTTCTTCATATCATAAACTTACTTTTTAAGCAACAGCACCTTAAAAAAAAACAAAAAAAAAAAAATTGAGTCACCCTAATATATATACTAAAGCACTGCACAAGACATTCTATTCTATGCAGAACAATACTTCACAGCATTGTTTATCTCGATTTAGTACTTACTTTTTGTGTATTGATTATTATCATAGCATAGTTTGTAGTGAATAAATATTGTCGTGTCGAAACCCGATTGCCTGCTTCGTCACTACACGGCGATCTTTTGATCCGTAACGACATCGTCAACCACAGCATATGACAATAAACAGCAATATAAAAGCAAACATAGCAACAGCAAGAGCACCAAGTACACTAGTGAATTCGTTGTTATTGGTTTCTAGCTGAATAGCAAAATATGTACACTTTCTTTGCAGAATAAGTTTAAGAGTGCGAGGCAATTTAAGGAGAAAGTGCGATATAAAAAAGTACAGTGATACGATCAGGTGCCTTAGGGATTCAAACCTTTCTAAATATTTTTTTTACTTTGTATGAATTTTATTTCGAAGGGGTCGATATGTCTTATTAGGTTTTATACTGCACACGTTTTTAAAAACTTCCACAGTTCAAAATCTTAAAGTTTTGGGAAAATCGAAAAAAACTCCTAAAATATTGCAGAATTATATGCAATAAAAACCATAAATAATAGCCATTACATTGATGAAGAATTGCACTGCAAATTTTCCAAATACTAAGCTTTGCATGATATTTCATAGATTTTCTATTGGGCCTCTACACCAAATTGATCTTTCCCTCATGTTTTTAGTAACACCCGCATAGAATCATTTCATAAGAAGTCCCCTGCAGCCCTAATTGTTTTTTAACTGTGACACTGTTCATTAAAAAGCATACATACATACACAAATGTAAAATTTTAACAAATCATTTGCTTTCGCTTACTCTTCTTTATACATTCTTGTTGCTCAATATTGCCACAACAGAATTTTAGAATCACAATATTGACAATGCTGTTTACTGTTGTGTTGTTCTTCAATTCATTGTCATAAGGTGTTCGTGTTCGTTTGATGTCGTGCATGCGAAGAGCATAAGGACATTATTCGTTTAATACAGCAAAAGCAATGGCAATACTCCATCAGTCAATTAAATTAGAGTCATAACAATGATTGCTCTTTCAGATGTCTTGTGCAGCCCCTTAATATATACGATACGTATCCGTTTACTAAATTTCATCACAATATTTTGCACGGCCTACAAGATAAGGCGATATAAAGGTAAAAGCTTAGGGCTGCGCCACGCCCCTGTTGGAAACTTTCAAAACTTGAAACCAATCCTAATATTGTTCACATGTGCTTCAAATCTCCAAGTTTCATCAAAATCACTGCAACTATTTTCAAACTGGGCCTGGGTAAATATGCACATTGCATGGGCGGTAGGCGTGTCCATAAACCACTTTCGCCCATTTTCAAAACCAAGATGTTTGCAAAAAGGTGTGACCTGTGTGTGCCTATTTCATTCAATTAGCTTTCTTGGTTTTCCCGTAAACCTGATTTCAACAGACGGACAGACGGATATAGCTAAGTCAACTCAGGTAGTGACGCTGATCAAGGATACATACACTTTTCCATACCTGCCACGCTCTTTTCTATGCGTTACAAACGGAATGACAAAGTGACTATACCCTCTGTGTAGGGTATAAAAATAAATCCATGAAAAATTTAAATTTTGTAACATATTCCGCCAGAATTAGCGTTTTAGCTGGCCTCGTTTTTTTTTTTTTTTTTGAGTACATCTTTCAGTCATACTTTTTCTTGAAGCTAAGGCTGTCTTAAATTAATATTCAAGGTTGTTCAATTAAAATTCAGATAGCTATTTTTTTATTTAACTTTATATGTAACATTTCATGTTTTTTTTTGTTTAACTTATAGGCAATTTTAACTGTCTCCCTTTGAATTTTAATTGTTCCTCCTTGAATATTAATTCAAAATAGTCTTAACTTGAAGAAAAACCATGTTTGAGGAGTCGTTCTATGTAAGTTCTTTCTTGTATATTGTGATGAATATGCTAAAACATAGTGAAACAGGAATAAATTTACATAGTTAAATACAATTATGATATGCTTAAACTTGAGTAAATGTATATTTCTGTACCTTAAAATTTAATTAAATAAACAGTTTTATTAATGTCTTCAATGGAGTGATGCATTCTGTAAATAGCGCAAATTTTCGTAATTTAATTTCTTTGTACTTATTATCTTCCACAAGTTAAGTAAACTACACACAATAGCAACGCTGCATAATATCTTTAACATATTTTAATTAAATTAACCAATTAAAGCTTAAAACAGGACAATGAAATTAGAGCTCCACTGTAACAGACACAATTTAGCCCTGCCTGTAGGTACGGGCATACTAAAATGGCACGCAGTCTACAAGCACGTCATTATGTGAAGAAAATTTACAGTATTTTAGTGATAATTTAACGGCGGTTAAATACTTGTGTTCACAATTATGCTGAGTTTATAAACGTCAACAAACAAAGCAATGTTGCGGTTAGCATACTGCTTCGAAACAAAGCATCCATGCAATCAAATTGCATTGTTTATGCACATTGTCGTAATATTGATGAATAGGAACATCTGTTTGCAAAGCATTACTTTAATCAATGGCGAGAGCACTAGCAAAAAAGATTTTTGTTTTTTATTATTTACAAATGTATTGATAAAATATCATAAAAATACAGAAAATAAAATTTACCTGGCTTCTGCCGACATTGTGAAATTAGCTGTGCATCACAAAAGCATCATAAAACTTGTAATGCTCAGTTTGCTATTTTACTTTTATTATGGTCAAATAAATCTTATTCGTTTGCCAATATTTCTGGAACTTATTTTTCATTTGGAGTAAAATTTTTTAAGTGGTCATATTAGTGCACAAATTCGAAAAAAATTGCACTCAAAAAATTGAATTCAAAAAATGTATCTTTGGAGAGTGCCTTATTCAATTTTAATATTATGCTTTATAGCAACAGCTGAGGACTTAACGTAGTCTACACTATTTGATATTGCACCAAAGTGTACAAAAGTTGAATGGAAAAATTAAGTCTATTGCCTGTAATAAATATTTTTATTTTGCTTTCAGTCACAACCTTTGAAAAATTGTTATAAAATAATGAGCTCTGCGAACGATCGAAACCATTTTTTCGGCAATTGAGATATGATTCTATTGTTATTGTTTGCTTCGTTAGTGGTAACGAGTTTCAAACACCACTACAATTAAATTTTTGATGATAGTGTTAGTAAAACCTTTTTTATCATAAGCTTCACTACCTTAACATTTTTATTGGGAATGTAATTCCAATTTTTTTGACTAACAGTACAATTTTGGGGGGTATATGATATAAGACATTAAAAAAATTTTTAACAACAACCTAAACACGACTTTATCTGATTTAATTTAAATTTGGCATGACAAGAAAGAACTATAGAAATGACATGATACGAAGGAATATAAAGGATGGCCAATAAACTGTATTGTTCTTTGTATCGCAAAATATGTCCTATTTGATTTCCTTAATTTTTTGATAAATTAGCTACCTTGTGTAAAAATTTCAGCTCGGGACCATTCCGCTTTCTATTTTCAACTAATTTTTGATAATAACTTTAGCCGTTTTTTACATTGAAATGAGCAGTAAAGTCTTATTCCCTATCAACCACATTTCTCTCATATGTACTTACTTACCCGTTTCAATGTTAACAACGGCTAAAATTATTTTAAAAAATAACCTTATGGTTCCTGGTTGGAATTTCAGCAAACGATGTCTAATTTATCAACAATTAACATATCAAAAAATAACGAAATCATAGGAATTTGAATTTCAATTTCGCTAAATAAATTGTGTTAGCGGTGATAGAATACCACTAGCACTCAATGCTAAGTAGTAACAGCCTTTGAGTGTCACTAATCCTTAAGTGCCACTGAAATTTGATTTGCTTTTGTGTAAGGCTTTAAATTCATTACTACTTAGTAGTTAGTGATAACAAAGTTTCACTCACAATAACGATAGTGGGATATAATATCATATTATAGCAATAGTTTTTTATCACATTATTAATGTTAATAATTGAAACTGAAATTCAGTGGACTTGCTTAAATTCCATGGAAAAGTTCAAGTTATATTTCGGCATTACTGATATGATCCTTGTTCAAATATTATGACGCATTAGATTCGAGTTTAAGATCCGTTCAATTTTTCTCCAAATTGCTTATAATTTTTAAAAACACATAGCCTCTCATGCACATTTTTTTATTATTTTTCCTCTTTAATAATAAAAACATACAAAATAAATAAACTCTATGCTTCTCAAGAAGATATACGGCAGTTTCACGATATTCTCTTTTAACATCGCTACATTTTAATTAATTAATTAAAATGAAACGACTTCATTTAATTTCAATTAAAAACCACTAATGCTACACAGACACAAGAATAAACAGCCACCCACACATACGCACTTTAGACAACCACACACTCAGACACCTCGCACACTCTTAACTATTGCCATATACGCTGACCAATAGTACCACCACCAAATTAGCTGGATGCAGTGTCACGCTTTTGCCAAGTGACATGTGCCACACATCATTTCAGAGGTAAACTAAATAGTAAATGAAAATTAAAAAAAAAAACTGCAAAAAGTGTCAGTAAAAAGGATACAATTAAGAAAAGGGGGAGCATAAGAAAATGAGAAAAAAAAAAGAATATTATTCGCTAAATGCGAACTTTATTAACTTTTAAGCGCACGAACATTAAACAAACTCAAGCATGCATTACATGACGGTATCACATGAACGTTACAGCCGTGTAGTTCTCATGCATATCCTGTATATCACTTCGTGTGTGTGTGTGTATGTGTATGTCAGTGAGTCATGGGTAATTTGTGGCGCATTATACCTGGCGCTACTGTTTGCCAGCTACTTTTTTCCGCCACTCACTTTCAGTCACCGCTACCGCCACACATTTCCTCTGCATTTGAGTTTTCTGCTTTTTATTTTCTGGACTTAGTCGTCTGTTGGTTGTATCCTGCAGCCAAAAGCGTCAAGGTGGTAGCATAAAAACACACCAACCAACAGAGTAGCGCAGCGTAGACACTCATCGTGACATTATGAAATGTCAAGCACTCGCAAACATACATACAAACATACATACATGCGAATGGAAAGTAAACACAGCGGCGGCATACAACAAAAACAAAATTTTTATCTGATGCAGACTGACAGGACGAAGTAAGCGAAGAGCCATGCATGAAACAAAATCGTAGTTGACAAAAAAAAAAAAAAAAAGAGAAAACCTGACCGTCTGCGTTGACTCATGTGTAACGGTCGTTGTTGCTATGACATGGCCTGCAGTCAGTGTTGTGTTGGAACACAATATCTGTGTAGACAGGGGAATTACATCATTCCAAATTGAATGGCTTTTATAGTGTAAAATGAAAGTTATTTTATAATTACAGTTAGTATGGAAGTATATTATGTTTTTCGAGTTGTTGCTGACGGTCTGATTGTTCTGTACTTCTACATGGTACGCAATTATAATGAAAACACCATAGTGTCACGATAATGCAGAGTGAGTTTAATGCAGTTGATTTTTTGTATTATTTATTTTTTACATGAAAGAAAACAAAATATCACCAAGAAAAGAGAGAAAACGATATATGTATATCACATCATCTGACTTTCACACGGGCTACCAAACATATAGTGGGAAATTTGTTTTTTAACCGGCTTAGCCTTAAAGTACTTTTTGCGGTCATAATCAAAAACTTATTATTATTTAAAGACATATTTAGTCTTATTACTGTACAAGTTTGTGAGATAGCTTATGAAAAAAGTTAGACAGTGCAACACAAACAATAATACAGATCAAATATGTTAAGAAATATATCGACACTTCAGCGTTGGTAGTATAATGAAATAAGGTTCCTAAGATAATTAACTCTCTAAGTTGAAGAAGTTCGGCAATGACATAGGAAAAGCTCATTCAAAGCCATGCTTAAATTATTGGGAGATTTTAATGGATTTTATTTTAAGACACACAATTAAATTTTTTAACAACAGCTTTTGACTTATTCCTTTTATTTAGCTGCAAGTGCAACTTATTAAAATTTAACTTAAAGTATCTCAAGTAGAAATTTAATGCAGTAGCGTAGCGTGAATATTTGCCACTCGGGACAAAGAACTAATGTGCTGCCCTTTGTCTTAAAAAAAAAAAAAATTAACTGCAAAAATAAAATTTATCACAAAAATTTTAACAAAATTATATATTTTTGAGTTCAAAATAAATTCGAGAACTCTTCTGTTGGAAATTTTCTACAAAAGTTATTATTTTTTTGGTTCAGAAATGGCTAGAAAGTTCAAATCTTGTCAAAAAATAATAATTTTTTCCTTTAATTGAAACCCGAAGCTGCAAAACAAACTACGGTTTTTTTGGAAAAGGCGGGAAAAAATTTTGTAGAAACATTTTTTGGTTCAAAAATTGCTAGGGACTGAAAATTTGACGAAAATTAATAATTTTCTTTTTTAAATGTGAGCTAACTTAATTGCCAACAAATCAGCGGACCCCGAATTTTGCAACAAAATGTTCTGTTAGTATCATTTTAGTTAAAGGCCTTAAAAATATTTTTTTCAAATATTTATGGGTTCAAAAATGCTTGGCGGAAATAAACAATTTTCTTTAACTGAAACCCAACTAAAATGTTAAAAAATCGTCGGAGCTCGAATTTTGAAAAAAAAAATTTCGTGCATAATTATTTTAAGTTAATTGAGTCCCAAACAACTTCATTGTTTTGGGTTCAAAAATGGCTGGAGGGCGCAAATCTTGTCCGAAACTGATAATTTTTTTTTTTTTTTTGAATCAAAGTTTACCAAAATTCCAACAAATACTTAGAGTTCGAATTTTGAAGACATATTATTTATTTCCGTCAAAATTTCCGGTCTCTAGATATTTTTCAACCAGAAAATTATTTAATAATAAATTTTCTTAAAAAATTTTCTTTTCTTAAAAATGCTTCAATGATTTGTTGGAATTTCAGTATTCAAAGGAAAAAATTATTAACTTTAGAAAAGACTAGCATTCTCCAGCCATTTTTGAATCAAAAAATATTTATTTTTTTTGGGACTTATGTGAGTAAAAATAACTAAGTACGAAAACTTTTTTCATAATTCGAGCTCCAACGGTTTGTTAGCATTTTAGTTGGCTTTCATTTAAAAATAAAAAATTGTTTATATTCGACAAGATTTGCAACCTCTAGCAATTCTTGAACCAAAAAGTATTTAAAGAAATTTTTTTTCGGATTATTCCAAAAAAACAGCAACCGGGTTTCGAGGATTCTTATTAGCTTTAATAATTAAGGAAAAAATTGTGAATTTTTGAAAAGACTTGCGCTTTCTAGTTATTTTCGAACCAAAAAAAATAACAAAACAATTTTTTTTTTTTCGGAACTTAACAAAAAAAAAAAAAAAATAATTAAAATTTTGTTTTTAAAATCCGGGCCCCATTTAAGTAAAAATCTTAAAAAAAAAAATTGTTAATTTTCGACAAGATTTGCGCTATCTAGCGACTTTTGATCAAAAAAATTATTTTGGGACCACTGTGCAGCGTGAAAAATTTATGAAAAGTCATTGGAATATGTGTATCTTACGGTAATTTAATATCTATACTTCAAGTGCTTTTATCTCCTTTTCAAAAGTAACTTTTGGCTTTAGTAGGTTCCAATGTGTAAGAAAGGATAAGAGTGGAGTTCATACCAAAAGTAAACAGAAAATCTACATATAAGATCTGTCTGTCTAGTTGGATTCGTATAATAACGTTAAAAGTTTTTGAATATTTCGAAATTACCTTATCTTACTTAAAAAATCCTAAAATTTTCACCAGAATCATTTTAAAAACACTCTGTATCTCTAAAATTATCAACTCTACAAAAAAGTTTTTAAGATATTAAGTAGAATTTTGATTTTTTTTTTTTTTTTTTTTCATATTCTTTCTTTCATTATGTTAATAATAATCTGGAGTTAAGCTTGAAAATTGACCAAGACTCAATTTGCAAAAAAATTTTTTTAATTTATTTTGGCTAAAATTTTATAAAAAAATAAAAATTTTTATCGAAACCGAATTTCGAACTCAACACATTCTATTCATTCGTAGTTTCTGATTTAAAGTTGTTTTTATTGAATATTAAAAAAAAAATGTTTTAAATTTTAAAAAAAAAACTAAAGGTAATTAGTAGTGATATAAGCTTATTTATATCGGTTGAAAAACTTTAAAATAATTTTATTGTAATTTTTATTTTTGAAATTCTTTTAAATTTAAATCACTTACACTGAGAATATAATGGAAAAAAGCCTTTAATAAAATAAAAAAAAAAATCTACAAAAATTTTACACAAAAGCTAACCAATCGTCAAAATGACGAACACGTAACCTAAACAACAAAATTTTAAATACTTACCGACTTCGCCCTACCCCCACAAGCTTTCGGTAACGACTGCGTTGGTGCGAGAGTTAATGGATTTAGGTGCGATAGTAACAGCGAAAGCGGTGAAGATTAGAGTGATGTTCATTTAAATGACGAAAGTAAGCTTTCTGGGGTTAATTATATATGTTAAATTACTTACTTACCACTCACAAAAAATCAGTATAGTCGAATACCTCAAGCTCTATTTTTTTTTTTAAACCCTTAAATACGATTTTGAAAGAAAATGCTTTGCCCCCACTACACCCAAAATGTTATGTAATTAATGTCCAGCTCTTTCTTGAACAACTTGAGCATCTTTGTATGCTACGACCTTTCGCTTTTTAATGCGTTTTTGATTTTCTTGGCGAAGTCCATAGCTCTACACCAGTGATGGGCACATAGTGGCTCTATTTGCCCTCATTGCCCGCACCGTTATTCGACGTATAAGCAAGCGAAAAAAAATTCACAGAATCTTAACGCTATCGAGGCACAGCGTTGACTTTGAATTCAAATGAAAACAAAAACAAAACAAAAAGGCATAAGCGACGGCGCCCCATTGTGTCTTGACGAATGTAGGAATTGTTTTTGTTTGTAGTGCAATTTGGTTTTTTTGTGCTAATGGCAAATTTAGAAATGAAAGTAAAAAAACTTTAAAATTGTTGCTTGATGTTGTTTTGCCCTCTTGTTAGATTTATATGCCCACCGCTGCTCTACACCATAGTATGTATGTGAGTTTAGTATTTTATTTGCCTTTGTACTCCATAGATTTTTAGTTGTTATTTTTCTTATAATTCCTTATTATTTTTTTTCTGTTTTTCAATCAATGCTTTTATACTATTTAAGTACTTTTGCACTTATTGGTCAGTTAGCGGACACTATGGAAAAAGTTGGTTTTGTTATTTTCGAAATTGTTTTTATTTTTTTAATTTGTATATATTGCCATTTTTTAAATTTTTTTTTCATTTGTTTCTCCTTTTTTTTATTTTTGCACTCATTTTTATTGTATTTCCTTCATTAAGTTACTTAAGGTTGTTGCTTAATCTACTGTGACCCCCTTTGACTTAATGTTGCTTTAATGAAATGCAGTTATACACCAGTCCTTACACAGTATCTCAACACACACTCACACACAGCATTTTGCACGTACCTTCATATGTATTATATGCATTACTGTAAAACGCCCCAACTGGACGCCAAGGATAATGAAAATCAAAGTTAATTAAAAATAACTGGCTGTGCAAAATTGCATTTTCTTGTTTTTGCACTTTATTGTTTTGTTGTTGCTTTTGTTGTTTTTATATGCCATTTTGGCTTCGGGCATGCTACTGTTAATTGCTTATCCCACACAGGTTAAAAGTTTAATGTTTTTCACAGAATATTTCTTTACGTAGTTTCCTTTTATTAGTTTTTCACATCGTAGTTAGTTGCTGAATTTTATAAAATTTATCCTTTAATGAGTTTTTTTTCGCTAAGCAACTGTCAGTTTAAAAAGTAGCGTAATAGAAAAACATGTGGATAACAACTTAAAGGAACAAAGCACAACATCGGGTGTGAGTTTATATATTTGCGCGCTAACTCTTTTGGCACTTGACATGCCAAACAATACAAACACAACAATGAGGGCAAAACTCACTTTTCAGTGTAAGGGTCTTCATGGCATGTTAATAAGTAATTGGAAAAACAAGACAAACGAAAAAGAAGCACCCAAACAAAACGTCAAAACCACAATAAACGCAGCTGGATGCCATTTTGTAAGCAGCAAGGATTCAATCTGATAGATTTTTTATTTTTTTTTTTGCTTAAAAATTACACTTTATGTTTAGATTCAATGATTTTTTGATTGAAGCCACAAATAGAACAATAAAAATTTAAATTGCCGCAAAACTGTTCCAATTTAAGGTAAAATTCAAAGTAACGTGACCACTGGGAATTTATGACAAGCTGTGACATGGAAAGAAACCTTATCTCAAGTTCAGGACACTTAGAGGTTTTCGTGGAAGCAAGGACAGCTGATGATACTTTGTCTTAATCGTGGACGTCATGTTAAGTCCAAGACAAAGGATTGTTTTATGGAATTGTGGTTGCATGGCAAAACAAATTGACTTATTTGTGAATTTCATTTTTGGAATAAAATTCGGATTTGAAGAATTTTAATTTCATTTGATGGAATTGGAATTCAGGATCCGTTGATTTTTTTTATTATTTCCATGACAAATTAAATTGATTTATTTTCAATTACATTCTTGTGAACAAAATTTAGAATTAATTTAAATTTTTTTTTTTCGATGTCGATCATAACAGAAATTTTATTATTTGTGATGGAATTCCAAGAAATGGTTATGATGTGCAAGAAAATGGAATCGAAGAACCCTGGCAATGAAAATATTTTTTAAACCTAACCCCTAAGTAATCCTACTTTAGCTCAGCTTAAAACAAAAATTAATATTTGCATTGATCAAAGCAAAAATTTTTATCCGAAGTCCCTAATGTTTGCCAATTTTTCTCATTTTTTGCATAAACTGTTAAAACCCATAGCTTTTCAGTATCGATTAATATGAACAGTTTCTTATGTACAAAATGTTTCTTAAACCCTTTTAATCGATGCTGCAATCATTTATATAACAGGGAACTGAATTATTGTTTTGAGTTCTGAAAACACCAACAAATTCTTGTTTCTCAGAATTCCTTGTAAATGAATATAGATTTATATTTCAATTTTTAGTAATGGATTCAATTTGAAATCAATCGCTCAATTTTGCCATAAAATTAAAAGAAATGGATTTCTGATTTCATTTCTGAAAGCAAAGGGCATAGGAATCACATAAAGACTTTCGAGGAATTCTATTTCCAAAAAAAAAACATGATTTCTACACTGTACAATAATTGTTGTTCTAATAAATTGAGAAATTAATGCTCAGTCCAAACCGTTTCTTCTTTAAATACAAATTCGAAATACGCTCATGTAAATAACAAATTTTCTTTGACTACAAAAATTTACTCTGTTCATGTACAACAGCTTGTACTTCCAAATTTACTTAACAGACATTATAAGAAATAAGTCTTTCAAATTAAATAATTTGAAATATGAACTTGAAATGTCTCAAGCACAATCTAGACGAAAAATGGATGCAATTGGATTTGCTGATGCCAATCTTAAGAACATTTGATATATTTGAAAAATTAAAAAAAAAAAAACGGCGGTACTCTAGGATATCGATACAAAATCAATTTGTGATTTAAGTACCGCCTATAAAAAGAAATGGGCGTGACAGGTAGAAACGCTTATTATTTAGCCCGATTCCGATATAGTTAGGAATAAATTCAAGCTCTTGAATAGCTTTTCTATGTCTAGTGGTTGGAATTTGGTATGGATTTAAATTTTGACTTGTTATGCATAAATGTTCCGATAATTTGACAAACTTCCCTTTTTTGTATGATCCTAAAATATATTTCAAATTTCAAATCCATTTCCGAAGCATATCCGAAAGGGGATCAGAACATCTCTGATTATGTTCACTTCTCCAATGCAAATGTTGCCATAAAAAACATAATTTTTAATATTTCACTGTTCTACTTATATGATTTTAAAACATTAAAACTGAAAATGTGTGACGGTATTACGAAAGAAGGAAATTGACGTAAGCATTTTGTGACATAGTGTAATGAGCAGCGGATTCTTATATTTTTAAAATTCACATTTCGTCTGGAAAAGAATCAGTAATTTTGGGAGATTTGTTGTTATTCTTCGGTTAAGCGTTTTTCTATCGATTTTTAAGTAGGCTGATATTAAATTTTTCAGAAATTATTTGGTGGAGAAAGTTTTTTATAAAGAGAAAATTGACTTTTGTTTTTCAGAAGTTACGCAAAGTATATAATTGTAAATATAAATATGTATAAGCGCACAAATTACAAATAAACTCGCAAAATATGATTTTTTTTAACGAAAACTTTTCGCTAAAGATATATTGCTCAAAATTGAAAGCATGCTGAACAAAAACACAAGACATTACATATAAAAGTAGGCTCTTCTTCGAATTAAATAAATTTGATATTTGGACAATAAAGTGACCAAACAATTTCAATACTTTTGATAATAATATTTCAAGTCATATATATATTTTACAAAAATAAAAAAATATTTTTCGGTTGCATCTTTTCTGTACAAAATTATGTCCAATTATATCAAATGATTGTTGATTCATTTTAATAACAATACCTTACACCATTTTACCTACATAAGAATATTTTTTTACAGAAAGTTTTTAACAAAATTAAACTCTCTGCAACATTGCTTGCACTCATATCATTAAATCTTATAATTTATGACTTCAACGATATGCAATTAACAGGCAAACATTGAAATGCATGTGCACGCACACAAAAATCTAAATTATGGCAAATACGCGTCCCAAAAGTATGCAACACATTCCGAAAAAATAAAAACAATTCTACTTATTTTCATACAACTCACAAGCAAACTTATGCTAATTAAAGTTTTGAACTTTTGGTTCCATTTCACACATTCGTAGTAACAAAACAAGCAACAAAATTTTAGTTTATATCCCACAGCAGCCAATTATATGTGTGTATGTGTGGGTGCGTGTGTGTGTATATGTATAAATGCACCAGCTGTGGAATGTTGAAATATTATGCGGAAGATGTTCTGATTACTGGTTTAAAATTGCACTTTATTTTCAGCTAAATTTTCATTTTGTTGCGAAACTTTTTTCAATGCGTCACAACGGAGTCTTAAGTGAAGAACACAATTGTTACCGCTATGGTGCTGTGATACAACTATGAAAGTTGCAAAATGTGATTTCAGGAAACATAAATATTAAAAAACATAAGACTAAAAACAAAAACCTCAACAGTTTTATATGAAATGATGTCAGAAGCGTTTACCCTTCTCCTTAAAAGTCAAAAATTTAATTTGTACTTTTGTCCTTTATCTGAAGTTATAAGAAATAATTCAGTTTTTATCGTATCATTTCGTACGAATTTTATATTAGTTTTTATTACCTATTTGATGCTGAAACATCTCTACTGATAGAAATAAAAGGAAATGCGGCAAGTGTTATCACCTAATGGTAAACTGCCGCGGTCGTGCTACTGTTACATTTTAGACTTGAATCGACTTTTTCACATTTTTCGTCTCCCCCTTATTATATATCGATATTTTTAATATAATTTGAAACTTTTAAAATTTCGAGTTTGAAAAATTTTTCGATATTTCATTATATTTCAAAATTGGCTTCACAAACATTTGTCAATCTTGTCAACATTTTTTCATTTCTTTGATATATGTATATCAATATATTTCTGGCTTTTTAATATTGTAAGGACCTTTTTTTCTCGATGTTCTTCTAAGTATTTCGAAATTTTCGACACATCTGGACATTATTCGACATTAAAAAACTTTTCAATACTTTTCAAAAACAAATAAGTACTCAATTCCACTCGACGTACTGGCATCACTAATTTCAAATATCACGCCGCAAGTGCTTCCACTCAGGGTTTTTTTTTTTGTAACTCAAGCATAGTTAGGTCATTCAGTTGAGCAAATAGCGTGAAATTCCGACAAGAATGTGTTGTAGGCAAAGCGGCGCTACATGCAGCTGCAAGTAGCAGTTTTGCAGTAAAATTGAATGACAAAGATTAATGGGCCTTAGTTGAAAATTTTACAGGAAGCGGAAGTGAAAACGAAGGCAATGACAAAATTTTGCTGTTAAGAGTTAAGAAGGCTTTAATAATTTTTTTCGTAGTAGTAACAGATAAAAGCGCCCACCGGAAGAGCATAAATCAGAGCATAGTAAAATATATTTAAAAAAAAATTGACACATAGTTTAAATGTGAAACTAAATTAAGTAAAAATTTATTTAAACATTGAAATTAAAAGTTTTTTTTTTCCTCTTTTTCTTTGCAGGTAAATTTGAACTGAACGAATATTTGAATTACACGTTTATGGACTCACAAAATAAATTGGAAATATTCGCCAATGTACATCTTAAATAAATGAAATAATTTGGATTTGTATGAGTAAGGCGATGAATTGCCCAGTATTATATTTAATTCTACAAATGTAGTGAAAATACAAAACATTTCAGTACTATTTTCCTTATTAAATGTTATCGCTCAGAAAAATAAAAACTATGGTAACATGTTTCTATATCCCTCATTGTTATCCCTTTTTCAGTGTTAAATCTATTTTCACATCAAATTTCATCAAAATCCGTTTAATAGTTTAACTTTGAAAACATTTTTTCCTATTAGGGGCATGGCACCGCATACTTAAGAAAATACTTTCCACTAGATTGAATATATCGCTACACCCAATTTCTTCAAAATCCGTCCATTAGTATAACGGTGAAAACAATTTTCTTCTAAGGGGCGTGGGCTTGCCCGCTAAAAAAAAAAATATCTTCTATTAGGAATCAATCTATCTACATACTAGACTTCATCAAAAAGCAGTGTAGCATCTCAACCTTGGCACAAACTAAAAGATCACACAGTTTTTACTTCAATTCCTTTGGGTTCAGTCAATCTCCAAACCACATTTAATCAAAGTCTTTCCATTAGTTTAGCCGTGCAAGCGTATTTTCCTGTAAAAAGCGTGGCACCGCCTACTTTAAAGAAATAATATTCTCTACTGCTCCTATTCACAACCTTTCCAACACAAAAGAATTCAATTAATTATGTTTTTATGCGGCTGTTAAAAAAAGCTGCAACCATTTTGCCGATGCCTATTTAAAGGTTATGTTGCTGGCAAAACTTAGGCCAAACTACTTTCAGGCCAAACTAGTTACCATTAAGCCTAAAGTTATGCAATGAAATCTTAATGCAGAAGCACTGTGGCTAGTAAAAACTAAGGCAGTATCGAAGTAATACAATATCACTTATCAATTTTATTGAATACTAGGCAAGTGGTCAGTGAAGGTAATTGGGCGGCCTTTGGGCACGGCTAAGGACTAACAGCCTCCAATATGTCCAATGCAATCATCCGCGGTTCAGTCTATAACATGTACAACACTAGCTTCGCTATCCACAGTGCTTTTTTGTATTAAAATCAAATTGCATACTTTTAGGCATTCAAATTAACTAGTTTGGCCTAGGGAAACTAGTTTACCTTAAAAACTAGTTTACCTTAAAAACTAGTTTGGTCGGTAACATATATATTAAAAATCGAGCTAGTTTTTAGGAAAAACCAATTTTTCCTAGGCTAAACTAGTTGACTTGTATGACTCGAGGTATTTTATGAAATTTTAATTCAAAAGCACTGTAGTTATTAAAGGCGGTGTCAGACATAATACAGACCTTAAACCCTGAGCTGCAACCGAAGGACTCCCACTAACCATACAATTTTTGGCAAAATTACTCTAGATAGCAAAGATGAAGTTGGGCACGATAAAAAAATAAATTGATCTGAACTGATCAAAAGCCGCCCACATGACAAGCATACAATGAAATTGATAAGTCTTTATTGTCTTACTTTTCTTGCCACAGTACTTCTGAAAACAAGGTTATGTGTGCCAGCGACCTTTGACTGCGCCTCAGTGATAACATCCTCTAGTTTTTCCAATACCGGCTTCATTACATATTTTTAGGATAAAAGGTAACTAGGTTGGTCTATGAAAAACTAGTTTTTCCTTAAAACTAGTTTGTTTGAATACATGTATAAATAATTATAAAACCTGTCCCGAAAATGTTAGCTCTACATCATGCAAAAACGAAAAGTATATTTTACTCAAAATATCTGTTGTAAATAGTCACCAGATTTTGAATTTAAAGAAGAAAAAAAAACTGCTTAGAACTCTGTTTAATTATTAAGCGATTTTACTTTTTTATTCTGGAGCCTTCATCGCTTCAGAAATAAATGTAAATGCAAACTATTTTTCATAATTTTCAACTTGCCAATAAATCAGAAAACATGACTTCCTAAAACTTAACAAAGTGCCAATATCAGCATTAAGTGATCTGCAGTAATCTACACATAATCATTTGTCAGTACACAATTGTCATCATTGCAGCAGTCGCCATCGTATTCAAGTGATCATCGTCACTCAACTGAGTTTGTGAATCAGTGTCACTATGAGTGTTACACAAACGTACACATACACACACTATTGCATTGATTGTTACACATTTGTACACTCTATTAGCTGCCAAAATGCAATCCGTAACTATAATTTACAAACCTGCAAAAGTCATGCGAAATTGTTTGTGGCAACACATACGCACACAGGCAAAATTGCATTGCTTGAAAATGTGCCACCTCACTTTGGCGACATTTCGACCGACACTTACTTTTCGACTATTTCATTTTCATTCACGTTTTAATCAGCAACAGCAACAGCAACAATAACACAATAGCAATTTGCGGCTATTGTGGTCTGTCATTTGCATTGCACACATGGTTGACTAACACTCTGATGGACGGGACACACAGACAGACAGACGAATGCACAAAACCCCAACGAATTCCAAGACTGTAAGCAAAAACTTTGTCGTCAACACGTCAATTGACAGTTGACCCCGAAGCACGCTGTAATGTACTTTAATGTTAAAACAGTGGGCCTGCAAGATTATTTTGTATCGGAAAAAAAGTAATTTTCCTATTACTGTGCAATTGTTATATTGTAATAAAATCAGAAAGGTGTGAAAAAAATATTTAAAATAATTTTAAAAATCATAAAAAACTAAACAAAAATTCAAAATTCATGTTATTGCTGCTGTGAGAAAGCAAAATCAAAGTATCAATCTAGCTCTTTTCTGAAACAGGACTAGAAATTAAAAATATATCTTCTCAAGAACGGTAAAACTCATACGTCTAGCCGCAGTAGCCGTACAGGTCCAAATGCAAATAAGGACTATGTTGTTTGAAAACTTTAACGCCGTGTGTTGCGTGTAAGATGTACAAAGGATCAAAATCTGCTAACAACGTGTATCGTATTTGAGAGATAGTTTTAAGCACTACAATTTTTCGCTACAAATTATTTTCCTTAGTTTTATAGAAAATACTTTGTTATTATCCTCAACAGCTATGTCATACAGGCGGCTGATCAATTTTCAGTAATTTGGTCTTATTGAAAACTTTTCTAACTGCCATAAT
Source organism: Tricholauxania praeusta (assembly GCA_949775025.1). Classification (NCBI taxonomy): domain Eukaryota; kingdom Metazoa; phylum Arthropoda; class Insecta; order Diptera; family Lauxaniidae; genus Tricholauxania; species Tricholauxania praeusta. Next base: position 32,625,107 of record OX459031.1, on the reverse strand, counting down.
ACAACATAATCTCTTAATTTGTTTTTGTTGGAAAGGTTGTGAAAATAAGCTGTGCCGAGTGTTATTTTTTTCTAAAAGTAGGTGGTTCCACACCTCTAAATGGAAAATATATTTTCACAGCTTAACCAATGTTCCGATTTTGATGAAATTTAGTACAGAAATGAAATAGTTCTAATAGCCTTGTGTTCCTTTAGTAGGCGTGGCATCGCCTGATATAGAACAAACGCTGTCATAGCTAAGCTGCTACACTGGTTTTGATGAAATTCGGTATGAAGTTTGATTGATTCTTGTGTAAAGTTTTTTTTTCTTAGGCGGTGTCACGCCCCTCACCAGAAAATATATTTTACAGCAATACCAATTTTGATGAAATTAAATTGATATATTAAACCCTGAGGAAAGAAATTTGTTTTTTAGTGGGCGGTGCCACGCCTCTAACCACAAAATGTGTTTTCACAGCTGAACTAATAGAATGATTGTGATGTAATTCGGTATGGAGATCGATTGATCTGTTGATATAATATTTTCAGTAGTATTTAAAGCTGGATTTGTTTTAGAGAATTTTAGTTTTCGCTATGTTCTTGTATGGACTTTTTTTAGATATTTAAGATATCTATTGCAAAGTCTTTTCCAAAGTTGCGCCTGCTACCATAGTTTTTTCACATACTTGGATTGGGATTCGTTTCGAATTCGAAACGAATTCGTTTTAATTACAAAAAACAAAATTCGAAAGGAATTCGTATTTGCAGTTCGTTACGAATTCGAAACGAATTCGTTTTTCTTACAAAAAACGGAATGCTCACAAACGAATTCGCTTCCGTTTTTGTGCACATTGGGATATGCTGAATCAGCAACGTATGTATATGTTTTCCGAATAGTTACCTATTATTTTAAATTATTGCATGTACAAAAATAATCTAATTTTTAGAAAAATATAAAATTTTTCATGTCTTTCCAAGCAGAACAAAAGTGGTCATAACGCCCATGGGAGTTAAGTCCATTGTTATGAGTGGGCATAGTTCACAAAATAATTTTGGGAACAAGATCGTTTTTCAGGTAGACATAAGGCTCAAAATTTTTTGGAGATGTAGATTTGCAGATGCGATAAATTTTCTGATTAATTCCCAACTTGCTCCTCGTTTATTAAATGCAATTATCAACAGGCACATATATCGTATTCATTGAGGTTTTCTGCCCCAAAATTAATCATGTAATGAATCTGCAGATATATATATTGTATTATGTCTTACATTCGATAACTTTATCGTCGTTTTCATTCCCAACATTTTGATTTTCCAGTGTAATACTTTAAAATTTTACGTTTTTAAAAGATTTTCTGTAAGCTCAGTTGACTTTATTTTGCCAATTTTTTTCCTTGTGAAAATTCTGTTTAGAAGAATAGTTAACAAAATTTGAAATTTTTTTTTTTTTTCATATTGAGCTGTTGTGAACATAGCCACACACACAGTCATAAACTACTATAGAAATGAAACTCAAAACTCCTTTTTTATTGCTCCCAAATCTGAAGCTACTGTTGCTTCTTTTAGTGTCAATGAGAGTCTTTTATCGTATCAATATTAGCTCGAATTAAAATGCAATTGATTAGCCATAGTTATCGGTTTGTCTTAAAATAAGAAATGAAAATATAAGTTTTTTATTGAAGTGAAAACTTCTTATGGCACGTTTTGCGGCTGAGGAAAAAAGTATAAACTCGCGACACCGACCGTCATCGGGATTCCCCGTCATGAATGAAAGCGATAGTAAAATTTGAATATTCTATTGTTTCTCTTAAATAAATATTCCAAGTGGATGACAAAAAAGCAAAGCATACACACTTACTGACACATTCCATTCTCATTCAACGATTGTTATGCTTACATGTTTGTTTCTTTCAAATTCCGCGTTGTTGCGTTGACAAATTGAGAATAAGAGCGAGAGTAAAATTTGGATACATATTCCGTTTTTGTCTTCCATTGCATTGCCATGTAAAAAGAAAACGCACACATACCAACTAACACACTAACTTGCCATTAAAAGATTTGTTTTCACTTCTGTCGGCACTCCCGGAGTGCAACCCGCCGTTTTTTTTATTATATGTACTAATGATTTATAGAGTATATTTTAAGAGTATCATTTTCATAGTTGCATTCCCTGTCACTTCCAAATTCTATTTACGGGTTTTACCATCGATTCGTGCAATAACATTTTTTTTGAAAATAAAAGTCCATGGTTGGTTCTCATACATTTTTTCTTTTTAGAAACTTGATATCCTTTGGATTTTGTTATGAATAATCCTAAGTGTTCTTTGAAATTTTTTACTTAAAGACCCAAAATATTATTTAGGATTTTCTTGGGTTTCAAGCAAAACAAACTTTTATTTACGACTTTTAAAAGATAAAATCAAAAAAGGCTTTTTGAATATGACTTTTAAAAATAAAAATCAAGTTTTTTTTGAGTTTTATTTGAAAAGTTTTTTTTTAAGTTGTTTTTGACTTTTGAAATATAAGTTAAAAAAAAAACGTTTATTCAATAATATTAAAGTGAACTTAGACGTAAGAATAAAAAAAAAAAATTTTAAAAAGTTTATTTCAAACTCAGCTTTGAACGTCCATCCTGATTTTGTCTAACCAACACAATTTATTTTAGTGCGGAATATATATTGCTGTTAAATATATACTCATCATAATCAAATCGATAAAACTTTACAACAATTTGACTAAATTCGTTTAAGATTTTTATCAATTTTATTCCACAGTATTATGTGACTTAACTTAATAACTGTTAAGGTAGGCAATGCTGCACGCAGTAATAAAGCAGCATATGGAAATTAAGTCAAATTTACAACAAAAACAATACCTAAAGTGGAAAATAGCATGAGAGAATTTTTATGACTAAAACTTTGTAAGAACTATTGTTATGTTACGTTTTGTTTTGTTTTGTTCTGCCATGTTGTTGTTTAACAATTTTCTCGTTGTTTTCGTTGAGTCAACGCTATTTTATTGTTGACTATTCATTTTGGTTTTTATTGTTTTTCTGTTATTTTGCTATAAACATATATGTATGCATAGTAAATGCTTCATGACTTCATTTTCTTTCTCAGCCATAGTCAACTTCAACTTTAGCTTCAATTATTTTATTATTTTGACCTAGATTTTTGGCAAATAAACATTTATTTACTGCATTGTTTAGATTGAAATGGATGTGAGGGTTTTTGCGTGGAAATATGGCAGTGAATTAAACTTTTCGTTTACAAAGTACGCACATGACAACAACTATTTGAATTCGAAAAATATCAATATATTTTTGATTAAAGCAATTGTGGGACTTTTCAGCTTATCCCTTGTGAATTTTTTTGGAAACAATTATAATATCATAACATTTAGAAAACAACATTGTAATGAAATGCTTTGAATAGTTCCAAAATATGAGCAAAGTTCAACGCCATTTTAAAAGAATTAATATTTTAGTTATCGATAAAATAAGACATTATGCCACCTCTAACAAAAGTCGACAAAAAGTAAACAATCCAATCCTTGCAAGCAGCACAACCGTTGATGACTCAACAAGACTTAAGTTGATGTTCATACGTTTATTTCGACGTGCTTATTTCAAAATCAATGATGACATCATTTTTATGAAAAGAATGAATTTATGCTGCGCCTATAAAACACCAGGGCAGCTCTGATCATGCTCAAAACTTTTTCTGTTTTTTCATTAATAGATATCATATATTTTTAAAAAAAATTACCAAAACTTCGAATTAAAAAAAAACAAATCAAAAGTTAATTTTCATAAATTTTTTTGCCATAGAGAAATCACCGGCTAGCGTGAAAAGGTCAGGTCTTACCCTGGTCTAAAAGGATATTTATTGATACAACAAAGTATTGACAATTAACATCCCAAAACTTTGCCTTATGGGTTCGGGACACCTTTTGTTATGTCAATTGTCAAAATGTTATTTGATCTCGATAATTTGCATCGATTCGAACGGTAAAAACTTTTCAAAAAACCTACCTAACTGACTTCCTTTTCTGAAGTTTTACTCGAATATATTTATTTGTGAAATGTCTACTGGGAAGTTTTTTCCGTAACCCAACCTAACTTTATACTTTTCACAAAAGTAAATTGATTTTTGTGTGCTGCCAAATGTCAAAATCATAATTACTAACAAGCATTCTTATTTTCAGAAAATCAACAAAAAATTTAAATAGAATCAAAATTCTGATTGAAGCTTACAGCTCTTAAAGATAAAAAAATGTATGGCATAAGTAAACAATAACGCTCACTCCGATAAGCAATATTAAATATGTATTAACATATCACACTTTATTGCCATTAATTTAGTTTGCAACTACATTAAATGCGCCTTTGGGTATGCAACAACTTTTGCGAACATTAACTGCAAGTTAAGCACCCTCATAAAACTGCATAAACAAGGAAGACAACAACGACGATGAAGAACATTTCAATCAACTGACAATAACAGACAAAAAAAGTGTTAGCAAAAAGTATTACCCAACACAACTTTAGCTGAAATTTATAGCAAAAATATTGCAAAAACTTGGCTTTAACCACAGCGTCAAGTACATAAGACAAGATTTACAAAAAAAAAAAAATAGAATAATCAAGAAAAAATAAACGCTATAAAATGCGAAAAGCTAAAGAATCTGCAGCAAAAACTTTTTTAAGCCGAAAACTTTCGCGCATAGCCAAAGTTATATGTGCGAAAAGTTTTTGGCAGCTGCATGCAGAGCGCAAAAGCGGAAGGCGTGAGTGTTAAAAATGGCTGTAAAAAACAGACAATAGAAAAAAATATGATACGAAAACAATGTGAAAAAAAATGATATGTTTTTCACACATACTTACAGGCGCACACGCAGACAGACGTGTTTAAGATTTATGTAGCAGACGTGGAAAATGGAAAAAAATTTGAGCGCATAAGGGGAAAAAAATGATAAAAAACCCGAAAATTAAAGCTAAAACGTAGTGTAAAATAAGTCATATTTTTATATATGTATGTGAATTTATGCTTGTGTTTGTATGTGCGCAAAGAAATGTAAAAAAACTGTAGCATACACTTTAGCGCACACACTAGAAAACCGTAACGAAGCGTTGCTGTTTATCTGTCTGTCTGTTTGCGTGTTTGTGATAATCACAAAAAGAATTGAAAATGTAAACATATACACGCACACATACGAACGTACATATGTCTGTAAGTTTTAGTGAAAAATATAAGCAAATATATAGCATTTTAGAAAATATTTCCTAGGGTGCAAAAAGAATGGTTGATGATTTATTTGTTGTTTTTACACACATATCAAGGGTATGGTAATGAGAAATGAAAGATTCTCAGCATAGAAAAGATTTCAAAAGAACAGCAGCCAAAATGGAATGAATGAATGAAGCACAAAAAACGTGAAAAACTTAAATTTTAAATTATGTTTTCGTTTAGATAGCATACATTACTTGGAAAAGACAGTGCACTTTGAAGTCAACTTTGGCCATAAATTTTCTAAAAATTTAACACTTGGATGAAATTGATGCAAAAGATTTTGAATTTTTTAATTCCCTTAAAAAATTTCTCATTCGAAAACGGTTTTAAATGGACTAAGGTTTTTGAATTATTCTCTTGCCGTGGAAATTAATATTTGGCTTAAAATCTATAATTCTATAAAAATATCAATTGGTATTGGTATTATTATAAAAAAAAATTGTATATTGAAGAAAAACCAGCCTCGATATTGCAACCAGCAATCGATAAGTGTCCATTTGTAAAAGTGGAAAACGCCAAAGAGCATACGCATTATATCAACACACATAGAAAAACTTTTAATATTGAACAGTATAGGTGAAAATATTTCATACTGTGCAATCTTAAAATTCATGCAACCTGATAAACAAACAAAAATTGCATTTTGTCAGACAAGTCAGAATCATCAAGGACGATGATGATAATGTCCTCAGAATGCCGGTATCTTGGTTCAAACATATAAAAAAGTTCTCATTCTCAATTTTACACGTGTTTCAACAAATTGACATTAAAAAAACATCAATTATCTCGAAACGTATTTTTTTTGAGACACACCTTTTTCGTTTCTGAGGGCTAAAATCAAAAATGATGAAAGTTATTGCTATTATTTAATTTTGTGTCAATCATACGCCCCCATAACCGGAAATATTCAAAAATGATTAATTTTATATTTTAAAAATAGCGTTTTCTTGTTATTTGAACTAAATCACTTTAGTTTTTCCCAGTTTTTATTTTTCTTTTATAATTTAATGTCTCTTAAAAAAATGTACTCAAACTAAAATCATGCGGAGTAAAATAAATTGAAGACTGGTGGCAACATAGTGGAAAAAAGATCCAATGTGCTTACGATTATGATTTAAACATAACTCAAGCGCAGCTTCACTGCGGAATATTAAAGATGTGATACAAGTAACTACTAACGTTCATACCTGCTTAAATGAAATATGCAGTAGCTTACAAAAAAAACAATTCTTTGGAAGTCGTTACCCAACAAAGTCTTAATAAACCTGTAACTCTGTTAAAAATGAAAAGTTCACCCTCTACGCAGCATAAAGTTAACTGATAAAAATCTTGTTAAAAGCAAGCGTTACCTTATTCGCTTCACTTTATAATGCCACACAAATTGTATATACATAAAATAGCAAAAATTGGCAATTTCAAAAATTTTGTCGGGAAGTTTCTTAATTAAAAACGGATATTCCCAATTATTTGCTACAAAAACCAATGAAACGGAAATCAAAGGAAATGAAAATGGAAACCAAAAATTATGACGTAGAGACATGAAAAAGAAAAGTGAAAAAAAAATTGGAAAAAATTTCTTAATTAACACCATGCAACAATTTGTGTTGCAATGCTAAGCTGTGCGACAAACTCAAATAAAAGAATTTAAATGGGTGATAATAGGGTTGGTAATTTTAGGAAGTAGATGGAGATTTTTGTGTCAAAAACGTGTTCTGCATAGAGAAAAGATTAAAATAGCAACAACAAAAAAACAAAAAATTGTTCCAGCAATGAGATTAAAGAAATTTCGCAAGTAAGAGCAGAAGAAAAAATGCGCTTTTTATTTATGTACATTGGCAACATTTTTCATTTTATAAAACAATCTTTTAATTAAAAGAATGACTTTCAACAATTTTTTCCTCTTTACTTTTCATGTTGTGCTGCTATTTTTCATTGTTTTTTTATTTAATTCTTCAACGATTCATTTTAAATTTGCCACTACTGTATGAAAAAATAAAAAAAACTGACCCTTTCAGCTGCCGCTTGACTGCTTTTGACCGACGACTATGACGCTGCTACTGTTGTTGCTTTTGCTATTGCTTATGAATTGTGACTCAATGACTTTTGTGCCCCCAACTTGACGACACAACATCAAAGAAACAAAAACCAAACACAAAACAAAAAAAAAAGAAAAATCAAAGCGAAAAAATCCCTTTTTTACTTAATACAATACGGACAACACTGAAAGTGAAGCGCTAACAAGCCATGCAGATTTTGTTGCGCGTATATTTAAGGCAACAATTTTATTACCTGGCAAAGAGGACGAAAAATAGTAGCAATATATCCGGTTGATTGTGGGCGAATAGAGGCGCCAACGCTTATAAAAAAAAAACGTGTAATATTGTGAAAACATGAGGAATCGATTTTTTTTATGTGCGCATTGGTTGGTTTAGCGCAGAAGTGTTGTTTCTCCTGTAACGATTTTAAATGAAAATATTGATTTTAAAATAAATTTGCGCTATTCAGAGACCATCTCTTTATTTGATTTATTTTAAGTTCAGCTATACTCATACGCTAAGATTCACTTCACAAAATCTATAATTTTTAAACTTGAGCGGCCATTAATTAAATTCAAGTAAATTGTGTAGACTTGATGGAAAAATTAAAAAGTGTCTTCCTGTTGATGTTGACTTACATCGAACTTAAAATTTTAGCTCTGGAAATTTCATATTAGAAAAATATAAATTGTTTTATTTTGTTATTATATTAAGCTATGATGACAAACTATTAATCTGTATTACGGTGAAAACATAATTTTAGCGAGATATGGTGTATGTTTTTGGTCTAGACGAGCTATAACAAGTAGCATACAAGAAATTTTTAAAACACCCTAAAAACCTCATTTCAAATAACAAAAGACCGTTTTTAAGCAGGTGTGTGCATAAAATAACTCATAACTCCGCCATTTATTAGTAAAAATTTGATTATTTTTGTTGTAAAGGTGAATAAAAGATCTTTACAACTATATGTCGTCTAATTTTCAATTAATGTAGTCTATTACTTAACTTGAAAATTTCAAGAAGTTATAATCAAAACTTATACAAAATTTTCATTTTACGACTGACAAAACCGAATGGTAAAACTCAAACGTTTGAATGACACCTTACGATTTTCTACTCTGAGTTATCGAAACCTTTTAATAATCTGCGGCTTAAGAGAATTAAAATGAATTTGATTAAAAAATGATTGAGTTATTGGTATTTATTTGCATCTTTTAGTCTTAGATTTTATAAAATTCTAATTGCATTAATTCTTGGCAAATTTTTTGAAGCTATCTTAATTAAAAGTTAATCATACGTCATATATTAAAATAATATTTTATTGAAAGTTTCCATTTGCGATACTGTAGTATCTTGAAGCCGATGCAACATTTTGTTGTCATGTCTTGACAAGTACTGCCAGTCTTAATGTGATTAAAAAAAATATATAGATTTTATAAATGGCCGTTTTAAAGTTCGCTTATTATTTTAACACAAACCGCTGCTTTTACGTATTTGTGAGATTTGCGAAATATTAAGTAAAGTTTTTTTTTTCAATATTTTTATCAGCTCTGGTATACAACTGAGAAAGCTTCGCTGCATCGCTCGGGTCCCTTGTGTATAGTTCAAACATTGACTGTAAAAGTGTTAAGTCAAAGTTAACCTCTGCAAAACTTTCCGCACATAAATTAGACATGAGATTGCAAAACGACATTTAGACAAAAATGCAACTCAAAAATTATGGCGAAATTGAGTTTCTCAAATTTTGAACATATTCCTTGAAGAAATCTGAATGAAGGAAATAAACTTTAATAATTTCACGTTTCATTTAAATGAGCAGACATACTTTAGTTTCAAAATCAAGCCATTCAAAATTATACATACTTTAGATAATTTATAGAAAGAGTTGAACTAATCTGCTAAGTTACAGATGTAGTAACTTTGGCCCCCTCAATTTTCTATCAGCATGCTGCTGCGTAAATGTCTTCTTTTTTTTTTCGCCGCTAATGCAACAATAGCAAGTGTTGACTGCCTAATGCACTTTCATATATTAAATGTGCACATTGTGCCCTTTCAGTTCGTATCTTTTCATAGTCACACACCTAATAGTCCAATGAATAACAACCTTTTTTTAAATCATATGTTGGAGAAATTCTTTCAAGAATGAAATTTGCAGAAATCAGTTAACTTAGTGACAGTTTTCTTTTTTTGTTGTGACATATTAAATCGACCAAAAAGAGATATTGTTCTTATGCTGGGAAAGTATGCCCTAAATCATAAAACGTGCCAATCAAACAATTTTATAAAAAAGTAAAACCTTTCTTCATGATTTGCAAATTCAAAGAAAAATCAACTGTCAAACCTAATTTTGCAGAGGAGTTTAAGCCATGAAATCAATGAGTTTTTTTTTTTTTTTTGTGTCACTACTTATATCTTCCAAAATTTTCCTTATTTCTGGAGCGATTCGCTAATACTTAAAAATACATGACTTTCTGCCTCTGTAGAAAGTCACTAAAGAGAACTGCTAACATATAATGAGGCAATGCAATCTTACTTTACGTAAAAACCTATATTCTTCTTCTTCGAAGTAGTGCATATTTTGAAAAAAAAAAAATTAAATTTTGTGGAAAATTCTGAAACGTATTTTGTTCAAAAATTGCATCAAATTTACTTTTTTCATTGAATCCATTTGTCTTTTCCTTATCCTTGCTTCTTAGCACCAAGTCAACTGTCCTTCCTTAGAGTAGATTTTTAGAAAAAATTTTCTGCGATCTAAAATCTTTTAATCATTGGACTATAACTGCATTGCATAGACTGTGGATGTGCAACAATTTCTCAGCACTTGAAGCCTATGAGCAGATTTAATTTCTTTTAATTCTACAATTGTTTCAACAAACAAATGCACACGCACACTCACACATACATACATGCATATAAAGCACAAAGACACCGTAGAAGCCCTACAAATGCGTGCGATTTGTTGCCTTTACCGCTGCTGTATTGCTGTGTTGTTGTGACATTTTTGCAAATTGTGTGCTACAATTGAAAATGCAAAAATGAAAACAGCTTAAGCAGTAAGCAACTGAAGAAGCAGTGGAGAAAGCAAAAACAAAAACAACAACAGTTGATGTAGAGTGGTGTGAAAACAATGGAAACCCCAATAGCAAATGAAGGCAAAAGTCAATGCCCTGAATGAGCAATAGGATGGAACTTATTTGAAAATAATCAATTCTGAAATTATGTCACACAAATGTGTGAGGGCGTATGGCCCCAATATTTGAAGCGGTATATCATTTGTTGTTTATGCACCCATAGATTCAACATACAGACATATGTATTTAAGGTTGTAAGGAAATTCTAGGTAAAACTCGCCGCACATGAAAAATCAGAACCACACATTTTTTCGATTACGAGATGTTTCTTACTTTCAAGAAAATTCATTCAAAATCATTAAAAATAATATAATTTATTCTAATCAGAATGATGTACGAGTACGTACAAAATTATTAGAGGGCGGGATAACGAAATCACAAGTTCGAAATTCAACAAAAATATAAGTTTCTTTGATAAAAGCACCTAAGGTGTATCATTATTATTAGAGTAATTTTCATACATATTTTAGTTGAACTTTCAAAAAATTGTTATTCGAAGTTCATAATTGTACAAGTAACATTTGATTATGACTTTGGCTTCCTAACACATACTATATATGATGCATTTCATGTCAGATGTCCTAAGCCAAAAATCGAACACAACTAATTGACCCCAAACTTATGCAAAGTGTTGTTCTATTGCAGTGGTGGGCATTGAAATCTAACAAAAGAGCTAAACAACAACATCAAGCAACAACAAACAAAATTTTATAGTTTTTTGCTGTCATTTCCAAATTCGCCAACAGCACAAAAAAAAACAAATCGCACTACAATAAGGGCGAATCGGGAAACTACGTGCCCACCACTGTTCTATTGGATGGAAATGATATCTCAAAATACTTTTCTGTTTCTTCAAAAACTGGCTAAAACTTAACCTTGATTTTTCAAATTAAAAAATAAATTTAACTTTTTTTTTGAAGATGGATAATGTAGACCTTTTCTTTTTGTTTTGATATTCGAGAAAGAAAGCTGAGATTTTTTAATGAGTTTAAATTGAAACAATCTCAGCTTTCTTTCTAGAATAGCGGAAAGAAAATCAGAAGAATCCATCTTCAAAATAAAATTAAAACTATTTTTGATCTTGGAAAAATCAAGGTCAAGTTTGAAAATTTTCAAAAAATAGTTATGACCATTGGAGAGGACATTAAAAAATATCTCAAACGCACTTTTACTAAGATTTTTACACTCCATCCAAAAGGACAACACTTTGCTCAAGTTTCAGGTCAATCGGTTAGAACACTTGACGTCCAGATATTTGTTACATATGGTATATAATAGTTGAGTACAACTAAGTAAGCAATCTTTGGAAAGATATATTGGCCACGTGGCCACGATATTGGTATCAGAATTTCTATGCAGCAAATTTTGTTGTCAATGGCGTAGTTAAAATCTTTGATCTCATGCAACTTTGAAATTATATTACTCATCAATTTGATATTTCAATTTGAACTGAAAACACGCAAGCATAGCATGAGCGCAAAACCAAATGTCTGCCTTCTATTGGACCCGAAATATTGAAGTCGCTAGTTGTAAACATAATTGCCTATTAGCTATTCAAATTTTTTACATTTTTTTGAATGTGAGATCTTTATATGACTCTATCGATGCAACTAATGGACTTAAATCAGAAAATAATTTTTTAGTTTCGTGCGTAAAGTCTTAAGGAAAGTATTTTAGTAGGTACAAAAAATGACTATTTTGTAAAACTTTACAATTTTTGCAAACTTACAAGTTTGTTAATGATTCTTTTTTGCTGTCAAATATATAACATGTTAAATAATAACAAAATACATGTATTATACGCTACACTCTAATGAACTGAAACAAAAAATTAAATACACGCAAACAACACAATCACACATTTTTACACACATATGTATGCTAGCCCAGTGGCAATAACAAACAAAGTAGAAAATCTGCATTTCAACCTGAAAATAGGCTACGATATATGATATATCAGTTTAATGGCAGAAAGAGGGGAGCTTAAGAAGCATAATGAAAAAAGAAAGTACAATAAAAAGTAAAAATAAAAATGAGTGCAATTGTTGAGTGAGTTTTGATTACAAAAACAAATAATACAAATGAAAGAAACAAAAGGGTAAACTCTATGCAATGTACGCAACGTATGTGGGTAAAGCAGAGGGCAGTAATATTGCGTTAAATATAAGTGGAGTGGAGTAGTAGCATAATAAACGGCATAAGAGCAAATTCGATAATAAGTGACCATAACGCAGCAGGAATTATAGATTAATGCATGTAATTTAAATCATGCGAGATAATTTAATTAAAACACTAATGAGATAGAGTTTGCAAAGAAAGAGGGACAGAATGCGAGTAGGAAGGATTCAATGAATTACAGTTAATTGCATTTCCAATTAGGTGACTCTTTGAAATTAATTTTTGAATAAATTATGAAAAATATCAAAAAATGTGAGAACTCAAAGAAATTGATTTCTTTTAATGAAGAAATTTGCAGGCACTTTATTTTGAAATGTTGTAATTAAAGTATTTTATCTCCTAACGGAAATCTCTGTCCTTCTATGGTATTTGCAATTAAATGCATTCACTGAATTGCTTTTAAGACAAAAAGTATAATACACAAACAAAGTCAACAATAGCACATGAATGTTCTTAGAAAGCAAAAATGCTGGAATTGCAAAAAACGAAAAATCCCAAATGATAGTAAAATTGTTAATTGCACACGTCACAGAACACAGCGTGACGAACTCGCGTGCGCCCATTTGTCGCCGTATATTTGTAGAACATAACATTGACAGCGGCAGCGGTGATGACAACATGTGAGTCAAATCAACATGGGCGCTTACATCCGTTTCCCGTACGGAGTTTCCTTCCCTAAGGGACAAACTGTTTTGTTTTTTTTCACCCTCCAGCTATCCTAATGACAAGCGTCGATTTCCATAGCACTTCGTCTATAGAAACATATTGACTAACGAACCATTCGAACATTTGTGGTTCAAAATTGACCAACTCCACGGCGGCCTCAATGAACACTCTCCGGCAGCAGGTTTGAGCGACATAAACAAACATGAGTCAACATAGCGTGGTACATGTATGTGTGTACGTACACAGGTGAAAATTACAATGCTATGAAGTTCATAACAAACATATGGAGCCACCGCATGATATGCAAACTTTCCACTGCTGCATGAAATCATGCATCCACATAATAGTCGCAGAAAAAAATATAGGTTCAAAAATGGTTACAAAAAAGTAGTAAAGTAATAAAGAAAAAATCACTTGAACTTACAGTGGGACGAATGTTCTTAGCCAAAAATTTAACATATGTAGCTCATTGACCTCAAACTTGAGCAAAGTATTGTCCTATTGCATAGTAATAATATTCGAAGATATTTTGCAGTTACTTCAAAAACTAGCTGAAGTAGAGGGGATGATAATTAGAGTTATTTGGTTGACAGTTTCGTGTAGATAGATTTTTTAATTGCCTTTCGAATGGTCATGGCTATATTTGGAAAATTATAAAATTTGACTTTGATTGTTCAAAATCAAAAATAAACTAAGCTCATTTTTGAAAATGGATAGTTTTTGTTTTTTTTTTTTCGATATTACCGAAAGAAAGTTGAGGCTTTTCACTTTAAGGATGTTAAGCTCTCGAGATCGTATTTTTTTTACTTTTTGCACCGACAAATACGGCCTAAGATGACCCAAGGCAATGCTTTTCGGCCTAAACGGAATAAAAAATTAAATAAAATTTAAATTTGAGTCAAATTCCGAATTGCAAAGAGACTAATACGATTGGGCCAAACTCTTAATAAAAAACTCAGGCATTTTTTGAACATAGGCTACACACACAAAGTATTTTTGTTTTAAATCTGCTTATCATTTTCATAGTTTTTTATACGAAAGTCACGCCAAATATTGTCACCAATTGCTGAGTATCACTTTTTCTAAATTTTGAATAATATTTAAAAAATACCATCTTCATCAGATTGATTGCAATTTTAAATAACACGTTGTTTAATTAAGTTCTTTGTGTTATATTTCACATCACACCTTGCTTCAACATCTTGAGAGGAATCGTCGTATTGAAAGAAAAAACTGCCATTCTGATGATAAAAAAGCAGGATTTGGGAAAATAACCTACCGATAGTAGGCAAAGACGTTCAAAAATATCACCAAAAAGAATATATTAATAAAAGTTTTGAACTTTAAACGAAAAAAAAGTATAATTATAGGCGATGATTTCTTAATTATTCCGTTTTTTTGGCCATAGGTTAAAACATAAATTCACCAAAGATTCCAATTATTTATTTTCTGAAAAATTTTTAAGTCACTGTTCTGCAATATTTCTCCAGTTTCTCTTACATATACATTTATACACTCCCTAACATCACCTGCGCTTGCAGCAATGAATTGCAGCTGCTGCTATTTTGCTGTTGCTGCAGTCTGCAATGAAATGTTGCGCTTCATTTGAGTGTTTGAATGCTTGAGTTGTCTTTGTTGTTATTGGTTTTGTTGTTGTTGCTGTTCTTGGTTTTGTTACTGTTGTTTTTTTTTTGTTGCTGTTGGTTTTTTTGTTGCTGTTGTTTTTTTTTTGTGTTTTTCTGTTCCCTATAGGCAAATAAGTTCAGCATTGTTTGATGTCAGCGAAGAGGATTGATTTTCATTTTAAATATTTGACTTGGCATCAATTGAATTTTTTCAGCTCTCGGTTTCCTTTTTTCTCTTTGACTTCTTTATACAACTTTTTATTAATTCCATTCACATTTTATGTTTTTTAGTCTACCTTATTTAGTTCTGTGAAATAGCGTTTATGTTGCTTATCGTGTCGTATGAGTAATAGTTATGAAATAAATTAACAAATTTTTTACATTTTAAAGTTTGAGGAAGTAACTTTAAAAGTTAAGTTAATTAAGTTTAAGTATTTATTTCTTCTTAATTAAATTTTTTTATATGAACCATATGTACATAAATCTTTTGAATTATGATATCTTTGATGACAAAGTTCATTGGGAAATCATAGTTGTGACACAAAATTAAAAAACTGAAAAATGTTCATGAGAACTCAAGTCATGTGGCCATCATTATATTATAGTACCAGAAGACCGACCAAAGTTCGGTTTTTCGTTGTCAGGTTGAAAAAGTCGAAAAAATGTAATGCAATTGAATGAGATGTAGGAAATATTTAAAAAAATATTGAATATGGTTGAAAAGCCGAAAATATGAAAAATGTTGAAAAACATTGAGAGAGGTTGAAGCAGGTGAAAAAGTTTGATAAACTCGATAGTATATTAAAATGTTGAAAACGTTGAAAGAGATTGAAAAGCTCGAAAAAAGTTGAAAGTCTCGGAAAAAGATGAATGAGGTTGAAAAGCCGAAAAAACTTGAATGTGGTTGAAAAAGTCCAAAAAATTGGAACGTGTTGAAAAAAGTTGAGAAGGTTGAAAAATATTAAAAAAGTTGGAAGAGTTTGAATAGTTCGGAAAAAGTTGAATAGGAAAATCGTTGAGAAAAGTTGAAAGAGGTTGAAAAATAATGAAGCAGTTGAAAGACGTTGAAAAACTCGTTGAATGAGGCTGAATATATTGAGACCAAATTTTATTAGAATCACTCCTTTAGTTTGCTAAATATGGCATCAACGCTATAATTTTGTATGGGAGGTGCCACGCCCACTAATGAAATCCCATCAAAATTCATATAATTTCAAAGCTTATAGTAACCGACACCTCTACACCAAATTTAAAGAAAATTACTCCGATAGCACACTAAATATAACATTTAAAGTGTTTTGCTTATATGGGAGGTGCCACACCCACTGATGCAATCTCGTCGATTTTTATTTAATTTCAAAGCTTATGGTAACCGACACCTCAACACCAAATTTAAAAAATTTGACTCCAAGAGTACACTAAATGTAGCCTTAAACATTTTTTGCTTGTATGGGAGGTGCCACGCCAAAAAATGCAATCCCGTCGAAATTCATTTAGTTTCAAAGCTTATGGCTACCGACATCTCTACACCTAATTTTAAAAAAATGACGCCCATAGTATACTAAATATAACACTTAACATTTTTTGCATGTAGGGGAGGTGCCACGACCACTGATGCAATCCCATCGAAATCCATTTAGTTTCAAAGCTTATAGTAACCGACATCTCTATACCAAATTTAAAAAATATTACTCTCATAGAACAATAAATGTAGCTTTTAACTGTTTTTGCTTGTATGGAAGGTGCCACGCCCACAGGTGCCGTTTCGCCCACTTTTTGTTACAAGATACCTAATAGCCAGTATATTTGACATGTCAAATTTCATAACGATTGCGTTGTTAGTTCTCTTATTATAACGTTTATAAATATTGTGGGCTGTGCCACGCCCTTTAGCGAGTTTTGCCAGTATAGTGGCAAAGCTTGTTATAATGACCTCAATCAGCGGTATTAACTCTAAAATTTTTATGAAAATCCTCGGTGCCGTTTTCGAGTAATATCAAATCAAAGTTTTCAATTATTGAAATATGCCACTCCCACTATTCCGATTCCGCCCAATTTTAATAATATTTAAGATATTTATGATATGCATCCGTCTACCAAATTTCGTTGCAATACCTTGAATGGTTTGCAAGTTATCACGAAATAAAAATTAAAATTTAGGGCTGTGCCACGCCCCTGTTAGAAACTTGAAAAACTTTAAACCTAGTCCAATCTTTATTTTGTTCACATATGAACGAAATCCCGAAGTTTTATCAAAATCGCTGCAGCCGTTTTCGAAATAAAGTTCAGCCATATATAAATAAATATATAAATAAATAAATATATAAATATATATATATACAATTTTAGCTCGTTTAATAAAAGTAGATATATAAATATACAATTTTAGCTCGTTTAATAATAGTAGATAGTTGGCGGCACACGACCAGATCCTTTTTCGTTTAAATTTTAACAATTCAGTTTTCATCGAAAAGAGTTTATTTTATCGCTACAAGTTTAAGGTAAATAACTTAATATTTTTCTTAAATAAATTTCGTTGTACGTATGTTGAATCTCAGTTTAACAACTTTATAAATGATTTTATTCAAAAAAAAAAATATCTCTTTGTAAAAATTCTGCAGAATTGAATCTCTGCTTATTGAATGAAAATGAAACTTTCATTTATTAAGAAATTTGTTTATGCATGGCATGAAATCCTCGTTCTGCCTCAATATACAACAATATTTTATTCCCACTGAGAATCAACAGCGACAATTACAACATGTTATGCCACAGCGACTGTCGATTTTCGTTTGCACCGGCTGTAATCAAATTTTTACATTTCAGCTGAAATGTAAAAAAAAATCATCATCCATATAAGTGCCAGCCATTTGGAGCGTGCATACTTTTATTTTTAATAATAACGAGAAATAATTCCCTACTTTTTTGCTTATGCCAATCGATCAATTTAATAATTCGTCCATCAGGAACACACATCAGTGCCATGTCATCATCATCAACAACACAGGAGCAACAGCTAAGGATAAAAACAAAAGTGAAAAAAAGGCAAAATGTGCGCCCATTTCCTGTCACCAGCTGCGTGGCGCACCAGCCTATTTTTTTTTGTTTTGTTTTTGTTATATTTTTGTTTTTTTTTTTTTTTCTTACCGCCACCGTATGTCACTTTTTGTGCCATGTGTGATATGCGAATTATTGAAAGCGATTTGTTAAAAATTAAAGTATAAAAATTGCTATCAATAAAAAAGGAACGAACGCTACGAAGGCTTGTAGCAAAAAATAAATAAAGGGATATATGTATGAGTGCTTGCGCAGTTTTAAGGATATGTGACCGTTGCGACATCACGTGGGAATTGTGCGCAAAGTTTTGTGCATAATAAATTTCAATTAAAATTATTGCCTGCCATTGCCAGCAACAGCGTTATATTGGAATTCGATATTTCATAATTTTCAACAGTTGCGAACGCGCACATTTATGCAAAATTTTATTTAATTTTTTGCTTCTTTAACGGTAAATTGAGTTTGCAGCTGTGCGTGTGCACGAGTAAAAACATATGTCACAAAGAAAAAAACAAAAAATATACTTTTCACATTTAAACAACCCAGCACGTGTAGTATGAAACGAATATTCTCTAAAATCGCCTAAAAGTATGCCAGCAAAATAATTAAAATTTGTTTGATACATAATGAATGAGCAATCGATTGCTATGTCTATTTTGGATGCATACTTTTAGGCGCTCCTATTTTAATGTACTGTTTTCATTTCAAGGTTTCAAAATATGAAATTAAATTTTGAGTTATGTTTAATTTTATGAAATTCTCCATATTTTTTTATAAAATTTATGCCATTCTCATACAAAAAAGTTTATGCAAAATTTTGTGTAAATTGATAAAAATTATATGGATTTTAAAATAGTTTTTATTACGAAATAAGATTATAAAAATTATTTTCAATAAATTATAAAGAAATCTTATTCCATTAATAATATAAAAATAACTAACTGTCCCGACAGACGTTGTTCTGCCCTTTCCGGTAGGTGATGCGAAGCTGTATGCTATGGAATGTAAAAGCGAATCAGCCCATCGTTAAAGTGAAATCAACTCCTTACCCTACTTTTTTACATATAGTATAGAATAGTAGACTTGGCAGACATTCTGGCCTTACTGCTAGGTGGAGTGATGAGTTTAATTTACTATAGCTTTTGTGTTTTATATAATTTCCAAGTCCCAATCATCTGCATCAAATAATTGATGATATATACAAAATTTTTTATTCGCATACGGAAGGTGTGGCACCACCCATTTTCTCATTGAAACTTCTTTTTCCCCGTACATTTTATACATGTATCTAGCCTCATTCATCTGCATCCCAAATTATGGTATGTTCTTATATTGAAGGCATGGTACTGCACGGCCTTAGGTTTACCACTTAATATGAAAGATACGTGGTGTAAATTCCATGTGAATCCATGCAGTGGTCTTTATGAAAATCCTATTTTAAAATTATTGCTGTTGATGGCCACTCTAAATTAAAGTTTTGTAGGCTTAACTATGCCTCTTTATATAAAAGCTACGTGGTGTGAATTCGGTGTGAATCGATTAACCGGTCTTCGTGAAAATTATTTTTTTAAAACCATTTTTCCATGAGGGCCACCCTAAACATACACCCTAAATAAAAGTTTTATAAGCCAAACAGTGTCTCTTAATATAAAAGACGCGTGGTATAAATTCCATGTGAATCGATGCAGTGGTCTTTGTGAAAATGATATTTTAAAAATATTTGTGTATGAGGGCCACTCTTAATATGCTCCGTAAATAAAAGTTTTATGAGCTCAATTATGTCCCTTAATATAAAAGAAACGTGGCGTAAAATCTATGTCAATCGATGGACTGGTCTTTGTGAAAATGCTATTTTCAAAATATTTTTGTATGAGGGCCACCCTAAATATGCTCCGTAAATAAAAGTTTTATAGACTCAACTATGTCTCTGAATATAAAAGACACGTGGTATGAATTCCATGTGAATCGATGTAGTGGTCTTTGTGAAAATACTATTTTAAAAATATTCTTTTATGACGGCCACCTTAAATATGCAGCCTAAATAAAAGTGTTATAGACTTCACTATGCCTCTTAATATAAAAGACACGTGGTGTAAGTTTCATGTGAAGCGATAGAGTGGAGTTTGTGAAAATGATATTATGTATAAAAAAAAATTTGTATGAGGGCCACTCTAAATATGCACTCTGATTAGAAGTTTTATAGACTCAACTATGTCTCTTAGTATAAAAGCTACGTGGTGTAAACTCCATGTGAATCGATAGAGTGGGGTTTGTGAAAATGCTATTATAAAAAAAAAATTGTATGAGGGCCACCCTAAATAGAAGTTTTATAGACTAAACCATGTCTCTTAATATAAAAGCTAGGTGGTGTAAATTCCATGTGAATCGATGCAGTGGTCTTTGGGAAAATGCTATTTTAAAAATATTTTTGTATGAGTGCCACCCTAAATATGCAGCCTAAATAAAAGTCTCATAGACTAAACCATGTTCTTTAAAATAAAAGACATGTCGTGTAAGTTTCATGTGAAACGATAGAGTGGTGTTTGTAAAAATGCTATTTTATAAAAAAAAATTTGTATGAGGGCCACCCTAAATAAAATTTTTATAGACTAAACCATGTCTCTTAATATAAAAGCTACGTGGTGTAAATTCCATGTGATTTAAATGATTAAAATTGTTTTAAAATGAAAAAAAAGAAAAATTTTAAATTCTAAAACTTTAATAAGATAAAATCAGATTCATTTTTATGAACCCGAAAAACAAAAATTAATATGGGTATTTTAAATCTAAAGTACAAACGGAAGCTCCGCACTATCTAGATAAAGTTATCCGGAAGTTAACAAAATATTTAAGAACATAGCAAGCTTACTGTTTTTGAGCTTGTCATTATAGCTGTTGATTTTGTGGCAATTGCTGTTATTTTTGATAACAACGTAAACGTAAAGAATATGTAAACTTATGCATATTTGGAGCTTGCCCGTTTTTGTTTATACTTTGTCGAAAATAAATCTTTATGGTACAAAAACTTTTCCACAAACTAAATGTTTCGGTGAGCCAACAGCAATACCACGAGCACAGTGCGACCAAGGTCTCTATTCGTTTGTCTGCTGCATTTTACTTCCTGCTGTATTTTGTTGCGCCTTTAGAGTGGCACAAACTTAAATGATTCACTGTACAATGAAGCAGCATCATATAAAATATTGATTTTACGTAAATACTGAGCAAGATATCACATACTTAAAAATTTGTAAGTGCAAAATCATTTAAGAACAAGTAGAAATGTATCGGATCAAACTTTTACTGTCTAAAATATAGTTATAAACAGAAAACAAGACAGAAAAAAATGTTCCTTAACAAAAATTGAAAATCTACAAAAATGAATAGATAAAAATAAAATGGCTTATAATCAAGTTTCTAATCTAATCAGTGGTTGGCAAAATTAGTTGAAATTGAAACTGCAAACTTAACATTTGAGTCGATCGACTTTTGATTTATATAAAATATTTGGTCAACTTAAGTCTTGACTAGTCAACACATTTCGAAGAGAATTTTTTCAA
Source organism: Tricholauxania praeusta (assembly GCA_949775025.1). Classification (NCBI taxonomy): domain Eukaryota; kingdom Metazoa; phylum Arthropoda; class Insecta; order Diptera; family Lauxaniidae; genus Tricholauxania; species Tricholauxania praeusta. The sequence goes on along the minus strand of OX459031.1, from coordinate 32,603,585 downwards.
AACAAACTTAAAATAATTTTCATTAAACTTTTAACATTTTTATTGAATGGTCACTCACAATCAACTGCCTTTGTGCAGCCAGTAGCTACTCGTCTACGCAATTGCATTAAAACGAAATGCTGCAAGTAGCCTCTACAAGCAGAAAAACATAAATGTATCTTCAGTGACACTGTAAATGGCAACACTGACAACAATAACAACTGCTACAGGAAATCTCCGTAGCTTTTAGCGGCACTCTGGCATTATTGGGTTTTGTTGTTTACTCTACGAACCACCACCATCAAGTGTAAAATGTTGTGTAAATTGGTCACAATATTTATGAGGATTCAGCAATACTTTGCAAGCCATTGCATTGTAATGGAGGCTTTATAAATACATACATATTTATTCTTTTTTGGTTTGAGGACTTTAAGGCTTTTTTATTGCTGTCGTAGGAAATATTATTTGGCTTTACTACAAAATTAGTTGCTTTTTCAAGGATTGTATAAGAAAAACTTTTAAAGCATCATTTTCAAAGAGTATCCAAAAGTATGCAATGAAAATTTTACAAAAAACTGAACATTACGAAATTATTCATTCAATTGATGCACTTTACCTGATACGACAGCATATTAAAGAGCTTGGTAGTTCATATTTTTAAAGTTTTGTTTGCTAAGCGCTTATTTTTTTTGTGCCTACTTTTTGGCGGCTCAAAAATTAATCCTTTTAAAAGCAATGTAATTATTTACGCCTGCCACTTCAAGCATTTTTCCAAAAGTACTTGCTCTAACTTATTTACGTTACTTTTGACTTAAGCCTTTGACACATGCACACATTCACACATGCTTTTAATATATACGCACACATAAAGTTATTGCTGTGACCTCAGATTATACAGCAGGGGAAAAAAATGTTTGAGAACTTTAAATGTGAGCAATGCTTTATTTCAGCGCTACTTAGTGTCGCGCGCGCTCTTTTCGCTAATGACATGTCGTAACTCAGCTGTGCTGATGATAGTTATACTAAAGTTTTTCTCATATTATTGCTGCCGTGCATAAAGTAAAAGTGTTTATGTCGTCATCAACAACAGTGATTTCATACCACATGGCATCTGGGCATTAAAACCAAAAGATAGCGCGCGCATGTGTTGCTGTAACGTTTATTGCATACTTTTCGAGGCAAGTGTTGCAGTCAGTGATGATATTTGGGCATTTCAAAAATGTACTGCATATGGAATCGATGTATATGTTTTTGAAGTCGAATACACTTATTTTCTCGATTTTACCAAAAATAATTGTTATAATTGTCATCAATGTAAATAAATGAATGCAATTATTTATAGGATATTAATTTTACTATAGGAAAATATGTTATTTAGTACAAATAAAGTTTTTTTCAGCCATGTTATTGTGTAAGCTGAAAGTGCTAAAACTCAAATGTACTTTTCCTGCTTTTCAAAACGAGAATATACTGATAAAAAGTACAATTGTACTGAAAATGTCATCAATGATTGGAATACGTGGGAAAAAAAGTGTGATAAAAATAAAATTATCAAGGGGGTTGCCCTTTGTGCTTTTTGTTGCTCTTGTAAGCGCAACGTTTGTTTGTACTAAGAAGCCTTGAATGCTTTCATTTTATGCTCTGATGCTTTTACTTTTATATTTATTTTCTTATTATAGGTTTTATTTGCTTTTAAGCAAAAAAAAAAAGTAATCAAAAGAAAATGAGAAACCTAGCACTATGCATAAGAAATCGTCTTTGTTTTGGTTTGTTTCTCTAAGATATCTGTAAAAATTGTCGTTACGTGAGAAAGTAATTTTCAACGCTCTCCAGAAAAGCAAAAAAGTAATTTGAAATGAAACTTTCATTATACATTGAAAAATGTTGTTCTTTCAGTTAGTAAACTATGTCATCATTACTCATTGAAAACAAAAAAAAAAAATTATCAAACTTTAATGTTTAAGGACTAACTCACTACGCTTTATTTCATAGTAGTAACAACCAAATCACCTCGTTTTTGATTTTGATATATTTTTACTGAGATTTCGGAATATGGCGTGTTCTTTAAATTATTCAAATTATTTTTCATGTCTTTCGTTTTGTTTTCTGATTGTTTTATCGAAGATTTTGATATATCCGATTTCTTTTGAGATATTTCGTTTAAGAAAATGGTCAAAAAGTAAACAAAGTGTGCAGTTGTTTAACCCTTTGACGACCATTGGTACACCGGTGACCCTTTTACCTTCGAGCTTTTCCTGAAGAAACTATGGAATGGATTTTCATCATCAAGGTATCATTCAATAGAGAATGAATGTGGCTTGCAGAAAGTACCTAATTTATAAAGGAATATATTACCAACCAGACTACCCTATAGTCGAAAAATCTTAACTTTTTCTCCCCCATATTCGTGCTGGAATATTTTGAAGGTGAGTGGAGCTACAGTGTCAAAATTTTTGGAAAAGTTACGGGCAACCTTCTTCTTTCAAACGAAAAAAAAATTAACATAGTCCACTTCGACCATCCACGCGACGACCCGATCTGATGGGACCTCTATGTCCCAATTGTCGTCAACGGTAAAAATTAAAGACATATTTTAGTTTAGTTGACGAGTTGATTTATTTGAAAAAAAAAAATAAATTTGGTTACATTTTTGATCAATACTTTGAAGTTTATTTTTTATGATAAATTTCAAAGCAATTTCTGTCTTTGGTGAAGCAAAACGGTTTTTTGCAAAAGGCACAAATAGAATTTTTTCGACGGTCTTTGCCTTGTTTGGAGCAGACAATACATCTCTTACGTCCCAGTTCACTTTTGTAGAGATAATGACCGGACAGAGTAGCGACCTCCGCAAGTTTCAATAGCTTAGGTCCCTCTCTTACAACTACTGATGACGGTCTTTGGTGGTTGGTGAATGAATTGATTATTTGAATTGCCAGCTGCGCGCGGAATTCCAATGCAGATATAGAAAATGGATCATTATTTGAAGTAGAGATTTTGTTGTAAAAGCCATATCTTTTTCGTCCAATTCGAATACCCGTTCATCGTCATCGCTATCCTCGGCATTTATCAATTGAATGATTTCTTCCTCTGTGAGGTAGAATCTGCGTTATCTCGGCATTTTGTGACTGCAAAAGTCGAACGATAACAATATTACTAAAGCACATATAAAAAAAAGACATGAAACTTACGAAAATTTGATAAAATTCCACACAAATTGTTAAGCAATAATATTTGTCACTCCTTTCAATACACTCTCGTGTTAACAACTATTTTTCCCGCCAAAAGTGACACTCAGTCCTCGTTAAGAATGCATTCCAGAATGCGTTTAATACTGCAAAAGTGAAAAAACAGTTGCATACATTTTTACCTTTGACGACCATTGGGACATATAGTTCCCACGATTTTTCACACCTTTGCTGGTAAAATAATTTATATTTTGTAACACTTTTGCTTAGTAATTTGGGGTCGCGACACGAATCCGGTGTTGGATTTGAAAATTTTTCAGGGGTTCAGGAGCGGTCGTCAAAGGGTTAAAGAATGACCAATATACTCGTATGTATGCACATTATTTTAGTTTTTTTTTTGAAAATTCTACTAACAAAGGGAAATAATAACTGTACAGATGACATGTTCAAAAAAAAAACTCATGTTACAGAATTCTTCGGGATTCGCTTAAATTCAAAAACTTATTTATATTCGAGAATATCCACTTAAAAAAATATTTGTGTAAAAATCTTAGGAATATTGGACTATTTTCTTATTTACATTTCTTTATTTAATTTTTTTTTTCGATCTTCCTAATGTACACATAAGCACTTTCTTAGTCCTAAGCTATTGTTCTGTTATTGAAGCTGGATCCGAAGCTTAAGTTGCTCCATTAACCCTTCTGTGCGTGACAAAAAAAACACCATTCCATGCGTGACAGGGTACCTCAATACAATTTGTATTAATATTTCAAACTTTTTGGCTCGTACTGCTCAAAATAACAAAATATTTTGTTTTGGAATGTCTCGTAATGTCTTCATATGCATTCGGGGATTCCTCTTTTCATAACATTATACAATTTTTGAAAGTCTAGGTAGTGAGCTTTGTATGGCAAACATAAAAAGACGTGCTCAATATCCAAAGATATTTTCGAAACCTTCCACTAGAACAGCAATACAGGACGTACTGTGACGAGTAATTCGATTGAACATTGAGGATATTCACGACCATAATCGAGATGAAAGTGGCCGCATATCAGTTGTGGGAACTTGTTATGTACGTAAGGAGCTAGAAATGAGTTGCAGAAAAACTAGAAAAGTCTGTACAAGTTTCTTCAATACAGTTTGTAGTGAACATACTACTAATCGCCGCATTTGCGTTACCTGTATGCAAGCCATTCACTGAATCGGTCTTTTTTTTCGCATATATTTTTTTTACTATATGAAACTATGTAGAAATTTTTATATCATGCATGTAAATTCTTACATATAGCCTACAACTAAAATTTATGAATTCATTTACATAAAATAATATTTTTGAAAATGCTTTATTTCAACAAGAACTTCTTATGTACATACATTGTTTTAATTTTATTGCTCAATAAAGCTTTTTTTTGTCAAACAAAAACAAAAATTTCAAGCTATTCCATATAAAGTGTATAAGGGGTACCCGGGTGCCCTGTCACTCAATTAAAGGTGTAAAAAGAAAATTGGTATGCCAGGATTCCTAGAATTGATCAGATGAAACCAATCATATAAAAATATAATTTTAATATAATATCAGGTGTTCTCGTGAAGTTTTAGAATTGTAGAGCATGTGAAACTATAAAAAATTTTGAGTTCAAAATGAAATGGGTACCCGGGTACCCTTTCACGCACAGAAGGGTTAAGTAAAAACAAAATATATTTCAATAAAAATGTCCATGTTTTTATACATTTTATGCCAGTAAACATAGATTCTTACCTTATTTGGATAACATTTTTTTCTGTAATTCTTTACGTACACAACAATAAGGATGGAAATTTATATAAAAAATAAAAATATATTTTTGAAACGCTCAATTTTTTTAAGGAACATTTATCCTTGGGCGTAAGTTTTCGAATTTTTTAACGATTCCGACTCCGTTCAATATCATGAGGTGTGTATTTGACGAAGGAGTGCTACTTTATTGAAAATAAAAAAATAGTTATAACTAATAATGTGAATGCACTTTGATGAAGTTTGGTGTTAAGAAGTTATTTTCTTTTTTTAATTATAGCAAACATACGAAATCTAAAATTAAAGAAAAGAACAACAAGAAAACGTTGCAAAAGAAATTCAACTATTTTTTCTTTAAAAAAAAACTTTTTCTCATTTTCTTTATTTTTTATTTCTTTGCACTATTTTATCCTTTGATGCCAGCAATCGTACAAACACATTTTTGTGCATGACATAGAAACAAGATTTTTAGTGCGTAAGTAATCGATTTCGATTAGGATTTGTAATTTTATGTTTTCGTTATATTTGGCACTTTTCTAACATTCGTTTTATTTTTGTATAAATTTTAAAGCATTTGCTTTGATTATTTTTTGCTTGTGCTTTCATACTTTTTGAATCAGCCGTACAAGTGGACAGTCAAGATCGCAGCATTATTTCCGGGATATCTTTCCATCGTTCCTTGAAAATATCGATTAATTATTGTACGATATTATAGCTTTTTTATTCCAAATTTTGGGTTTTTAAAATAAAAAAAATAACATATCAAAAAATTGATAAAAAACCATTAGTTTTGCCTTGCTTAATATGAAATGTGCCCACAATTTATGAGACTTAAATTGTTTTCTGGAAGCTATTGATTTGATTATAATCAAAATAAGAAATTACATTAATACTAAAAGTTTCCGCAAAAAAAAAATATATCGAAATGGAAACTTGAATAACCAAAAAAAAACAGTGAGAAAATTAAATCCAAATTCAATTATTTCATATACCAAAAATCTTTTATAAAAAGGATTTTAAACTTTGCGTATTTAATCCTAGAGACAAATCTTTTGCAGCGATATCGCCAAAAAAAAATTAAGCATAATTCATAAGAATACAAAACTTTGTTCGCAAAGTCAAACTTTTTTATTGAAATTTTTCAATTTTGGCTTTTTGACAATTCTTTTGCACAAAATTTGAGACAAAAATCTATCAGATAATTTACAAAATGTCCTTTATTTTAGAAGATTTAATTGTAGTTTTTCTTTTATTTTTGAGTCATCTTTCCATTATGTACTTAAAAGCGAATTTTGCTTTTGTTTTTAATGAAAATTTTTATTCAACTTTTAATTTCACCCTGGGGTTCCGGTTTTGCCTACACTTTGTTAGATTATTTTTGTATAGTTTTTTCTATTTCCCATTTTGGTAGAAAAAATTTAATTTTGCATATAATTTTTCATAAGAAGTATGCCCACATTTTTTTTAATCTTTTTTATGAAAGATATGTTACCAATGTTCTCTTATTAGTTTTGTGCTACTGTGTGCCACTGTTACCAATGACGATGAGCATCAACCAATGATGTAACCAATAACATAAGCGTCATTGGTAAGAGCATGAAAATAACCCTGTGATGTGCTGGATTAATATGCCCAGCTTCATCCACACTGGGATATGTTACTTACTGTATCTATGGTGTTGTGCTCATGGCTTTGTGTTGCCAACCACAAAATGTTAACACGTCTGCATACTGTTACAAAAAAGTAAACCACTGAGCGTACCAATGAAGATGAGCGGAGGCTTTACATGAGTTATATAGCTGCTTTGCAAGTGTCAATTCCTGTGAGAACTTTTCTTTTTTTTTTGTAAGACATCAAAGATGATTTTATGATAGTAACTAGTGTCACTTGAAATTTCGTTGGGTCACTTTAAGTCACGAAATATAATGTGACACTAGGAATCTGACAATCTTTAAAACTTTCCGCGTATAGGCTAGAAAATCCTAAGAGGCTAAAAAATGGTATGTGCTATGAAAGTAATTGAAATTGTCATATGTCTATGTACTAGGGTATTTATAATAAAACTTATGTGCTTTGTAGTGCTATTGAAAACGTTTTATATATCTGGCCTGTGACAGTGAAACAAGTACTTTTATGGTATAATGTATCGCATTATTTGGTTTATCTGTCAAAATTATATTGAAAAAAGTTTCCCTAAATTTTTTTTTACGAAGCTTCTATAAGCAACATTCATTGGTTCATTGCCAATTCTGAACTTTTAAATAAAAATAACTTTTAATTAAATTATACACTAATAAGATTCACAGGCAAAGATCCACATCATAAAAATCTAAAGAGTATTTCCCAGTTTTAGTCTTCTTAAGATTATTTAATAAAGAAGTGATATTCACATTTATAATATGAAACTATTCTAAACACTTTTTATCATTTCCACTCAATTCTGTTCACTTTGATTCACTTCGATACACAATGAGTCACTTTTTCATTTGAAGAAAATATTGCTCGTGTCATTTTTATGATAAAACTAAACTTCCTCCGCACATCTCTAAATTGAAGCCAATAAAAAGGACATTTCTTGTAATGCATTTCTAACAATTCCACACTATAGCATTCATACACACAGACACCTTAACAAAAACTGTCAAACACAAACATACACACACACACACTCAACGCTGTAATGGCGACTTTTAATGCGACCCAAAAATTAGTTTTTATTGTCAATTCGGTTTTTATGTCTTTCAATTTTGTTTTTGTTTCTTATTTGCCTGTGTTTATTTTTTATTACATGACCAAATGTCTCTCTACTGTAATTTGTATGTTTTCCCATTGGGTTTTTTTTTATGTGCTAATGTTCGTTAAAGTGTTTCTGTGTGTGTGTGTGAGTGTGTGTGCGTAAGTGTTCAGTTATTTCCTTGTTCCTCTGGTCAAAGTTTAAATGCCATATAATTTGTTGGTTATGTTACCCATTTTCTGTCTGTAATTAAAAGTCTCAGCTAACTGGCAGCAAACTATTTATTTGTTAATAATTGCGAGTTTTATTTGTTCTGTGCATTTTTTTTATAGTCTACACTATAAAATGTTGTTAAGTGTAGACTTTGTGTAGACTTTTTATTGCCTTAAAACTATGAATTGATGTAAAATAAATCAAAAATTTAAATTTATACTTACTCAGTCATAAATGCGTGGAGTTTGTGACCTTACCTGAAATCTTAAAAAACTGTTATAAATTTACAATAAGATTGTCTAAATATAAGTTATGGGTTTATAATGAAAGTGTGTGAAGTAAAACATTAGGTGTTATTTCTACTACTTTTTTAGTAGTAAATCAAATTGAGTGGCTTAATAAAACAACTGAGGTAGCTAAAGATATTGATCGCCTTATGCTTAGTTTATTTTAAATTCTTTTTTCTTTTGCAATTACTGTCCTTTTTTACTCGGAAGAATTGTGGTGGTTGTACATGTAATAAACAGATAGCAAGTAATATAAGCTGCTTCTAATGAACTCAGATTAGAAACATTTGCAAGCAACCAAAGCAGCCATAAAAAAAATTAATTTTTTACCTATTACACGCGTAAGAGAAAGTCGGCCTGGCACGACGTCCTCAATTTGAGAGATATTTCGTACATTAAGTTTAAAGGATATTAAAACAAAAAAACATTTTGGTTAGCCTTTTTTTATGTTGGAAAGAAAAGACAAATAATTTATGATATTTGCAGTTTTTAAAATTCATATTTATACATATATTTCAATTTTAACCCATTGCCAGCTATAGGTGCCTGTTTTAAAGTTTATAATAATCAATGCGAAAGTTTGAACAAAATGTTAATAACACTTTATGACGGTTTGTACCTACGATATGTTGTCCCATTTTTTTTTACGAATTAATTATACATTACAAGTATAGTCCTAATACTAATGCAACATATAAATTTATATATCGTTCACAAAATTTTTCAAAAAGAGCCTAAAAATTCAAAACAGCATAAAAGTGGAAGGCTGCAACTTTAAGAAATAACACATATTTCAAGTCTGTGAACTGCAATACAAAACTTTTCACAATTTTTCTTAAAATAAGCGGTCCGGCAATGTTCGTACGAATGTCAGTAAAATGGTTCATCATTTTATTTATGTTGCCAGTATGTACTCCACCCTTTGCCAGCACACTTTTATGTTCTCAGCCCAACATTTCATCTCGTGTTCGTCAACATTTTTATTTGAATTTTGAATTTCCGTTACGGAAGCATTCAGTCCCTTGTTCATTTAAACAAGCTTCCGTTGAGCATCCTGTGAGACCTCCTGCACCACAACACCGAATCAAATTTTTGGCTTGAGTTGCAATCGTCATCATTCGAGTACATGTTGCAAGTTACTGGGTAACGATTTATTGGCATCATTTTTTTTTTAAGGCAAGACCTTTGCGAAAATATGTCGAAGAGAGAGGAAAGAAAATATTACGTTGTCATAATAAAGGATTTGTTGGAATTCAACAGCAATCGAGACGAAATAGATAAATCAAGTGATTGTCTGAAGTTATCATGCTGGCAAAAATTGTATTGAATTACCTAAATGTGCAGTGATAAAGTTGGATTTATGTGCAAATGTCAAACAAAAAATATTGGAAGTAAAAATATTGAGTAAATTATTATTGCTCGAATGCATTTTATATCTTAATTGAGTCATTCTAAAAATATTATCTCCACTCTTTCTATAAGAAGTGATACTCTTTTGAAACAATTGAACATACTGCCTCTTTTTGTTTAATGTAAAAACTATGAAATTGCCTACGCCTAAATCCAAACAATACTAAACTTAAAATTATATTATGCATTGCATATTTTAAGGCCTTCTAGCCATTCAAGCAGCAACAGAGATGTTAAAAATAAGCAAAAGTAATTGACAAACAAAAACTTCAATTAGAATATCAACAGCAGCATCAACAATAACAAATAAATGTATGAATAAGAAAACAAATTTATGCCTCATAAATTTTCTAAATATAATGCTTTGTTTTCAAATTTAGTAAACAAAACAGACCTGAAATAAAAAAACAAAAAGAAAAAAAATAAATTAAAAAATTCTTTGCACGAAAAAAACATCAAGCACCAGGACATTCGATAGAAGACTTAATTTATATCTACATATAAATTGTAAGTTTGGAATAATATTAACAAGATGAAAAAAAAAGACCAGGAAGTAGTAGAACTTTCTTATCAGCAGGAGACGGAGAAGGCAAGCTGATTGGCTGACAGTCAAAATTCGATTTGTTTTGGTTTTGTTGTCATTGCTTTGTAAATGGTAATGGAAAATGTTTTCAAGTACACGTCAACAGAGCTAACAATAACACTGCGAACACACTAAAACATTAGCAATTACCAGTATTGGCAATAACAACAACAAATTTGACAACAACAATGACGACAACTATAAGAAGATGACAAGCAGTGATACACATTCTGAGTTGTAGTCGTCTTTCTTTTGACACAAGTTTCTCCCTTGTGACCCAAGTGATTTTTTTTTTTTTTTTTGATTCACAACATAAGCAGTAACATTTTATCCAGCGAGCTGTTTATGTTACACTGAGAAAAAAATAACACTACCCAAATACTTATATTTAAAGTCAATCCATGTGCGTGGATATTGGATGATATATTGGATAGTCTGAATCAAAAACTCATAGCAAGGATATTTTTAAACGTTTCGCGTTTCAACAATTTTCGACAAAAGAAAAGATGATTGAATTTTTACCAAAAATAGACGAAAAAACTGGCATTTTTTTTTTTTTGTTTTTTCGAAATATTTTTTGCGAAATTTCAAAAATTGTAATGCTGCCTTTTTAGCTGATTGCCAGAAAGTGAAATAGTTCTAAAGGTAATTTTACGTGCTTTAAAAATATTGAACGGCACAGATTGAAAATCGTAAAGTTCTAAGTAACATAAATTTATTGAGAGCTCCTTGAAACTACAAAAAAGTACCATAAGCAATTTTAGCGCGTCTGCCTCTTATATTTAATAATATATCTACATACAAAAATAGGTAAATGCGAAAGCAGACGTTAAGGTTGCTGCGCTTAAGAATTATTGGATTATTAGTTTTTTTTTTTTTTTAATTTTTTGATACACACAAACTTAACTGATTTTATCGTCAGGCAGATTGCGATTATTTTATACACCATGTCGTAAGAAATGAGAGAAACAACATCTGCCACTTGGTTATTGCTGCATCTAAAAATTGCAAGATTATAAATATGTAAAAAATATTCAGTATTAAATAATTTTATCGCATCTGCCACTTGGCTGACAGTTTTTTTTACAAATAAAAAACATAAAAATAGTGAAGGCAGATGATTCCAGTATTGCTTTTTCAAGGGCAGACGTTTTTGAACACTTAAGGTACATTCTATTAAAGATATACATATCTTTATTAAACTAATACCGTTTATGTTTTACTATTAAAAATGTAGTTTTCTATTATTTCTGTCATTTATATAATTTTTTTCTTAAATTTTTTTGGGTATGTACATATTGAGACTTTCCACGCCAAATTGGACAACACTTTGGTTTTGCACCGCTGATTTGTTTGAAGGTTTTTTCATTTAGTACTGGTTGATCTTCAACAACTTTTTTCAATAATTTTTTTTCTCCGAAATATTGTGATGCTAAAAATTCCACCGACACGCAAGTCATAACTGAGCTATGGTGACCAATGTGAATGGTCCTTTTTGATTTAAAAAAAAAAAAATAAAAATAATTAGGCTCGATATGAGGTCATTGAACAAAAATAAACCGCAATACAAAAGCGCTTAGATATAATCGCTTGCAGTCTTCAGCAATGTTGAATTGGCTAGATCCATTACTAGCGGTCAGCAGTCAATGATTTTCAGTGCAATTTTTGAAATATTAAATAAGATGGAACTTTTTGACAATGAAAACGTTTTTTTTTTTTTCTTATAAGAGGCGTGGCACCGCCCACTCAAAACAAATATCTTTACTCAGGATTCAATCTATATTCATACCAAATTTCATCAAAATTTATGAAGAGGCTCAGTCGATACAGCGTTTTTTCACATTTAGGGCGGTGTCACGCCTCATTTAGGAACAAGAAGCTTCTTATTACCTTTTTTATTGTTCGGTCTATCTCCAAACCAAATTTTATTAAAATCGGTTCATTAGCTTAGCCGTGGCAATGTATTTTCCGTCAGGGGCGTGGCACCACCTACTATTAAAAAAAAAGTATATACTGCACTCCCTCTATTCACAGCCTCTCCTACCAAAAACCAAGCGATTATGATTATGGGCGTTCACCAACCGCCTTTTTATACATAGATATCTATGTGAAGACGTCGTTTTATGGTCGCCATTTTGTTAAAACTAAAAAATTCGAAAACACCCGTTCTCATATGAAAGCTCTTGAGCACACGAACATTTTGACACCTTTAAAACGTTTTTCCGCTGCGCTCAATTTTGGGTAGACCTTGTCGCGGTTGACCTGGAATGCCCCGTATACGTTTTTAATTTGTTTTATCCAATATAAGTCAGAAAATCTACCTAGTTAAATTGAGTCAAAAGTATTCTATATATGCGATTATTTTGGCATCTGACATCTCTTTTTGTAGTTTTTTTTTTTCACCATGTCCATGAGCACTTGAGTCCTTATACTGTTGGCAAATTTTATATTTATTATCATGGCGAGATTTTATTTTGTGTTCAATTTTCGAAACGAAGCGTGAAGTGACTGAGCGAACAAATAGGGGGATTGACTGACTATACACAGCAGAGAGTACGTTGTTGGCTGCATGATAGAAACCATAGCAAAATTTTGGGTGACAAAAGCAAAATAAAACACAACAACAAAAAATTGTTCAAAAAAACAAAAAAAAAAAAATAAAACGAAAAAATTTCTATCTATCCTTAATGTAATGCTCACCATTAATTCCTCATTTAAATTCAGCAACGCGTACAGGCGAGCGAATTAGTGCTGAGACACGCTGTGTGAACGCGCTGCCAGCGCTCTTTGCTCGCTTTGTGCGCAGTGGTTTTTAACAGCCACAGCTGCTGCTGCTGCTGTCACTGGCGGTATCTTCTTATAGCATACTTTGAGGCAAATGAAAGTACAAAAATGGTTGCAAATGGTTGCACTTCAAATGCTCGCTTGCGTTGAGTGTCATTTGTGACACAATTTCTGGGAACGTTTTTCCATTTTCTGCTTATTTTTTTTTTTTTTGTTTTAGTGTCGTATTTTCGTTTGGTTTTTTGTTTTTCTTCTTTTCCTTCGCGGCAAATGTTTGTTTATTCTTTGTGAAGTTTTAAGCGCCTGAAAGTAGGTAATGGTTTTCATATTAAAGCAACCAATATTACATGCCGTACAACGAACGTCAAGTTATGCAAATTAAAGCAGTTTTGAGTGGTAGATATTGATTGCTGGCATAATGTTTAATAGAGCGCGTATTATGTGGCATACTTTTAAGCGGCGTTTGCAAAAGTAGTAGCAAATGAAATTGCCATACTCTAAGGCACTTGAAACTTGAATTAAATTCTTTGTACTTGTACATGCTTCAGCGAATATTAGTTGGATGTGCATAGAATTTATTTTCTGAATAAAATTGGCTACTATGGTGTGATGGATTTTCATCAAATGCTGGCTTAGAAATGTATTGGGAATTATATTGGTATCAAACATTATTAATGGAGAATCTTTAAATCAAAAATCGAATATTATATTTGGCTTTAATTTGAGATAATAAATAAACATGTTAATACTTTGAATTTCAGAAAAGCTGTTGTATTTAATAAATTTCTCTTTGTTGAGGATTAAGTTATTAATATTCATTTCAATTTTCATATATATTATTACCACATAAGTATTTGAAAAATGGTAGAGATATGAGAATATATTTTAACCCCAATGAGCAATGATATGTTTGAAATTATTAGCAAACTTTGAATATACGCAAAATCGAACAAGTTTTTAGCGTGAAAATTTACCTTAAATCATTTACAATTACAACTGCAAATATTTGAAAAACAAACTTTTAAAATAAGCTGTAAACTGAGCTAGAATTTTTGGCTAGAAAAACTTGTTGTTGCTGCTTACAATATCTTTCAGAAGTTATGACTCACATAGGTGATAAAAAAAGCAACTTAAAAAAAAACTGAAACTATTTTTCTTTGTCAATATTTGCAAAACTTATAAATAACAACAACAATGAGGCATTCTTCTGAAACATGCTAAATGGCAAAACAAGCAAATTTTTATTTTTATCTTTAGTTTTTATTTATTACAACTACGTGACTTGAATGTTAATTATGTTAACCTTAAAATAACAAATCAATTGGCATTATTTACGCATCATTTAATTTTATACCAAAACAATGGGCTTTAAATGCAACAAAAAAGATTAATACTCATGCTGTTTATATGGCATTTGGCTAAAAAAAAAACCTACAAAGTTTGAGCCAATGGATCATTTGTTAAATAACAAATTAAGAAAATAAATTCCACTTAATAACTCACTGAATCAATTTAAAACAAAATCTTACTATGCAAGATTTCAATAAAAGTTTTGCTCGCTAAGTTAAATATTAAAGTTAATTGGATTGGTTAATTGCAGTAAGGCACATATAGCTAAATGTGTAAGATATTTATAGCTAACTGCACGTTTAACTTTTTGCAGTAAGCATTATATTATAATTCCATTTGCGAAAATCAAGACTGCTGTCAGCTTCTTGATAATAAACTGAGCTAGAAATGAAAATGTAAGAATGAGCTTATTAGGCATTAAATGTATTAGAAGAAAGCCACTTCTAAGGAATTGCCTTTGCACTGAAAAATATGTCGATCTGGAACTATTTACCTTCGCAGAATAAAAAATTTTGGGTCTTCAACTACAAATTCATGATTATTCTGAATAAAATCGATAAGATTTCTAAAATTGAGAAGTGCTTCTACAATTTTCTTCAGCACATCTTCGTTTGCTCTAAAAATTTTTAGGACCATCGAAAGAGAAAGAAAATCAGCAGAACTCATTCCCAAAACGTAGCTACCAACAACCTATTCTTCCATATCTTGCGAATGCCTGACAACTACAGACGTAGTTCTCTATAGTTTCGTCATACTCAAGACAAGATTAGCATATTGGATAGATGATGACACCCATTTTAGACGAGTGCTCCCTACAGACCATAGGTCTTTTCTTCTCAGATGAAGACGAAACTTCGGTACATTCCTAGACGGTGCTTTCACGAAACATTTTGCAACTTTGCATGTTTCATGATCAAATAAATTTCTTGTTTGAGCAGTCCTCATAAAATCATTGATCCAGCGAGTGACTCTCGATCCATAAGGGTGGCCGCTGTTCTGTGAATAGCCAATTCATTTGCTAATGTATCGCTATAACACCACAGTGTCTGGAAACCCTAATAAGACTCAACTGATTGTGCTGACACGATTGAGTTCCAGATCCAGACCACAAGCCTTGGCGAAAGCCCGTCAGATCTGCCAGAAAATCTTTAGTGCGCAGAAAACTTTATGCTCGAAGTTTGTCTTCTTCCATGTTAGTTTGTAGTACAGAGCGAAATATCCCCTTCTTCGGAGGACAGCTGCGCTTTAAAGAAGGAAGCAATAGGTCTTCTTGTGTACGCCATCTATTAAAAAGCAAGAAAGTGCTTTTGTAGACAAAAAAGACCTTGTAGATCAGGGGTCGACAGCGCTTAACTCTTTCCACTCTTTGCACTCTTCTACAACAACTTCGTATTGTTGTAATTCGCCGAAGCGTTAACAGGCGCAACTGCACCAAAACAATTCAACCCTTGCGTGTTGTTGCTTTGCATGTCGTTGTTGGTAAATACGTAGCGCTTGCGACTGCGCACAATTCTTGCTATGCTTTGTTTGTTGTTGGTAATTTTTGTTTGTTGTTGGTAATTTTGCGAGCTGGTGCGCTGCCGTGTGCGCTACCGGCATGCGCGTTGTTGCTTTTATATGTTAATAAATCCTTATGGTACCGTTTCCAACGATTTGTTGTTGTTGTTGGTTTTTTGTTGTTGCACTCTTGAAATAAAATCCTTGTCGACCCCTGTTGTAGATCACAACAAGTTTCGATATTGTCCAGGACTTCTTGCTTCCTAATGCATACCATCCATAAATACTGCCCTAAAATAAGCACGCACACATCATCAGCGTTAGCTTGGATATGAACCTTCAACAAGCCGTCTACAACGAAGCGTCATAGAACCGACGAGAGTACGCCCCTTTGACGACTGGCTTTTGCCACTATTTAGATTTTTTTTTTTGTCTACAAAAAGTCATACAGTTGCTATGTCAAGGGTAAATTCGGATCGAAAGGAATATAAACTTCGATTTTTCCGGTAAATAAATAAAAATGGGATAGCTCTGAGAGCAGGTCGAAACACATAGTTTCTCTTTTTTAAGAGTGATGATGGAAAGCAATTCATTTCCCTCTCTCTCTCTCAGAGAAACTATTATATTTTAACGTAAAGTCTTCACTACGTCCAACCATACCTTACAGCTTAAATTGCGTTAAGCTGACATAGCAAGAAGTACTCATTATATGCATTGCATCTTTCGCATATTTCCTAAGGAATTTTGCACCCATTCTTGATCCTGCTGTGTAGCTTTAGACATCCCACTGTGTTTTATCTGTCTGTTATTATTATGATTTTTTATCTGTAGCTACTACTATTCGTAAGCAGCTACATAATGCTAAGCAATGACTTCCAATGTCCTTCTTACTATAGCAACGCCACAGGATATTATTATTATTAGTGTTATTTTCATTATCTTTTATTATTATTTTTCAATAAAATCTGCAATATTGCTGCAATAAACCAAAGTTATTACTGCACTTACACAACAGAAGCGTGGCGCAGTGCATTTAGAAAAGAGTTAGTTACATTGCATAGTTTGTGGCGCATTATTGTTGTTGTATGTAACCAGAAGTGCTCTTTGCTGCAGTTGTATTATACATATCTACTTAAAGGATTTATTTTAACTTTGTACTGCTTTAATAAACAAACTTATTAAAGCTTAAGAGCTACACTTTATATTTGAGCTATATATTTAATTAATGTTTTTTTCTTTTTTTTTTTCAGGTAAATAAAATGGGAACAAAATAAACCTAAGGCATAAGTGTAAACATCAAATAAAAGGTACTGAATATTTAAGCAATTTAAGAATGTTTTGAAATGAAAATCTAAATAAAGTGTTACATGATTTGAAGAAGTTGTTACATATTTATGAAATAGAAATAACATTTTGGAAAAGTGTCCGAATCAAACGAGACTTTTCTGTTCTGCAAATTTTTTTATTGCTTCTCTCTGAGGTGAATAAATTACACCTGATGACACTCTAAGATACCAAGAAAGGTAATTTTTCACAGAAAAAATGATCAAAAATTCATCAAAACGAAAAGTTCAATAACTTTTTTTTTTTCAGCTCGATGAACCTCGTTGAAAACTTTGCATTTTAAATGAAATGATAATGAAATCGTTCCTTTTAAGGAATTTTTACTTTATTTTGAGAATAGCAGACTTTGACACCGAATAACATCAAGTATTCAAAAAAAAAAAAATGGAATGAAAGATTGGAAAAACCGCGCTCAGAGAAGGAACAAAAGCACGCCTTTTTGACTGCATCATACTCTTATTGAGAAATACAACAAAAAATTTTCCATTGCATACAAAAAGACGCAGCTACTTGAATTTCAGCTACACACATATAATTAATTTAAATGTCTTCTATTTATTATGTGTATTTGTGAAGCAGCACGTGGGTGTGATGTGGCTACAAACACACACATATATGCACACATCTTAATCTATCCCAATTGCGCCATTTTGCGCGCCATGTGTGTATTATATATATACATATATATGTATATGAGTGTGCGTGTTTTATAAGCATTTTAATAAACATTCAGATAATTAAATTTAATCGCACGTTGATGCCGCATTAAATGTTTGCATATTCTTAGGCGTATTTATATTAGGGTGAATCCTTTTTTTTATGAAGTGCTGATACGAAAAAAAGTTGGTTTAGAGGTTATGAAGAAAAATTTCGCGTGAAGTCAGCTCTGTTGCTCAATTTTAAAAGGTGGTGAAAAAGCCTTTTAGTTTTACATGTAGATAATATGGAAAGACTATGTATTACACTGTTATATGAAGGTTATGCTAATGGGAAGTAACTGAATGTTTTCGATAGACTTCTGCACAATTTCTCAAAAATGTTCATCACATATAGTATTTGAAAAAATGGGGCTTGCAACCCCAAAAAAAAAGAGAGTTCTTGGTCATTGTTGGATAACCGTGGGCACTAAATTCGGAGTCCTAGAACCATCCGAAATTTCAAAAATTGAAGCTTGTCATTTTTTTCTTTCAATTCTTGGAAAATAAAATTAAAGCTTATCTGACTTTGAAGTCATGTTTTCATGGCTGCAGGTTTATTCTTCGCGGTTATCCAAAAGTTGTCAAAAACGCCTTTTATTGGGAGTTTTTATCTCCATTTTCTCTAAAACTATACGTTATGGAAAATGTAAAGAGAACATTAAATCGCTTCGGATTTGCAGGCCGAAACAATAGTTTGCAGACAAGCCTGTGAATAATGACGGCATGGGTTTTTTAAACAATAGTTTAAAAAAAATTCCAATCACCCTAATGCGTAGACATTCATTTTGTATGTATTTTACTTATTCAGATATGTAAATTTGTGTAATTTTTTTTTTATTTTCATGTATGTATGTGAATCTCTGTGAGAAAGATTCAATTAAAATTTGAATTTTCCTATCCTATTCCTTCTTATCTCTTAGTATATGTACATACAAAAGAAAAATTCAATTTCTATACATGTGCGCTAAATTCTATGTATTCGTCTTTATTTCATTTTTTTTTTTTTTTCTTAAAAAAAAAACGCGCGGCAACGTTGGAAGAGCAACAGCAAACAGCGACAGCAGCAGCTGAATAAACATCGTAAATCGATTAATGCGTAACAAATGAAAATTTATTTTAAAGCAGTGGGCCTAGACTTATGCTCTAGGGTGCGGGTGGCTTGTGTTACTTTTTTTAACGATATTTTGTCAGTTTAAATTAAGGTAGCATGAAGAAAAAAGATATTGACTCAATTTTACACCGCATGAAATTCAAATCTATTGAAATTAAGCTGTATTACTCTAAAACATCTGTGTAAATACTTTACTTTAAATTAGAAATTTCCTAAGAAAATTTATACAAAATCTACAAAATATTCGGAGAGTTCTTATGAGTCCTTTAAGAAGAATGAAATGAAAAATGGGCTTTTATTGTTAACATTATTGAATATTTTGTTAAACAGCATAAGAAATTAAAAAATATACTTTTCTATTTTTTCCCATATAGTTTTTAGTCATATGTCTTTAAATAATGGCTTTCATTTCATTCGTATGAAGAGTGTATGTATTATGCTGTGAAAAAAGATATTCAAGTAGCATTTCTTAATTAAGAGCGTGAAGCTAAATTGCGAATTTAACTAGCAAAGACACAAACCATCTGACTTAACAGAGCTTTAACAGAGCTCTAACAGAGAAATGTTAACTTGACGCTGAATGAGATTCAGATGGGGTCACTTTAAAATTGTCCAATCTTTCCAAATTATTCAGGGTGCACATATAACTATATGTGGACTCAACAGAAAATTAAACTATGTTTCCAAAGATAAAAAATGTTGGTGCAGCTGCTATCGTTAAGTACATAATTTGGTTATGTGAAACTTCCAATTATTATTGTGAAAACCTAACATGGTCATCTGGTCACTGACCATTATTTTTTGAGTGAGCATATTACAGACTAGGTGGGCTCGATAGAGCTTAGTCCGACGTTTAAAACGACATATCACTTTAGTGGCGCTTCTTTTTTGAACTAATGATTTTCTTTGCCGAAATTCGTGATTTTTTTGGTGAAAAGGTAACATTTTCATCTGGTCACTGACCATTATTTTTTGAGTGTGCATATTACAGACTAGGTGGGTTCGATAGAAGATAGTGCAACTTTTAAAACGACATATCATTTTAGTGGCGCTTATTTTTTCGAATACTGGAGTTTTATTAAAAATTCAGATTTTTATATAGAAAAGCATGTATCGCAGTAAGAAAAGTAGAAAAACGAATTTAACTAGTGGAGACACAATTTTCCATATTTAACTAGCAAAGACAAAAACCATGAGAATTTACAGCGGAATGTTAACACGACGCAGAAGAAGATCTGAATAGGAACTAAATAGAGTTGATAATCCTTCGATATTAATCTCGTTTTTGAGTGTGCATATTACAGACTAGGTGGGCTCGATAGAGCATAGTCCGACGTTAAAAACGACATATCACTTTAGTGGCGCTTCTTTTTTGAACTAATGATTTTCTTTGCCGAAATTCGAGATTTTTTTGGTGAAAACATAACATTTTCATCTGGTCACTGACCATTATTTTTTGAGTGTGTATATTACAGACTAGGTGGCTCAAAAAATAATGGTCAGTGACCAGATAGTCTCTCCGCGAGTCTCTCCGCGAGTAGAGCTTTGGTGTTTCTTGTGTAACAGCGCAAATCTCTTGAAATTGTCATCTCTTGAATTTTTATTAAAGAAATAAATGAGAAAAAAAAAATAAAATCCGATTTGGTCCAAATATTTTCAAATTTTTATAAGCAAGTTATTTCAATATTTGAATATGTCCAGTGTCCCCCGATACGGCTGCTACGCCAATAAATAAAGTGCTTAATATATCAGCAAGTGTAGAAACCGTTAAAAGAAGACGCAGGAAAATCAATTTGAGTGCCCAGAATCCGCGACGACTTCCATTGTTAAAAAAAATACTTATCACAAAGAGATCGTAGTTTGCGCACGGGTACATGGAATGGGCACATATTCTAGGCATTACATAAGTTAACATGTGTATCGGGAAATAATTTGTTATCGAAGTTATCGAGTTGTGAAGTTCGAACATTTTACGTTTTATCGTGTTCTATGGTCATATTCAAATTGTCATATCTCCGGTAAATTTTAATGGAACATAATATTTTTTATATCGTTTTTAGGCAAAAATATCAGCTTTTTGTTAAAATTTTACCTATTGAATTAGATGAAAAATTAATATTTTTATTACAAATCAATTGTTTAAAGTAAGTTTATAGAGCGAGCGCCATTCGATAAGAAATTAGATAAAAATACAACGGAATAACTCGTCAAATGGTTGCAAAATAGTTGCTATCTCTAATAAATTAATTCTACAGCACAGCTCTGAAAGTACTGCGCGCCGTTGCACAGTGGTCCCAAATCGTGTTTTGGTTCCAAAATCGGTAGCGAGCGCAAATCTTGCCAAAAACGTGGTGCGCATTGTCAGTAAAAAGTTCGTAGTTTCCAAAGTTATGGCAAGAATTTCGATATGAGAGCACATGCATTCTTGGGATTGATTGAGGAATAACATATAAAAAAATCAAAACAAAAAAAATTATGTTATTTTTTTAATTAAATTTTTTTTTAGTTTTTCATAAAGTTAAAGTCTTTCTTAACAAATATGATTAAACGATTTTCATTATCTATCTACTATAGTTTTTGAGATATTTCGTTTCAAATAATGTTCAAAAACGTCAAAAAAAAGTGAGCAGTTATTAAAAGAATGGCCGATGTATATCATCTTGACCGTTTTCGAGAGATACGAAAATAATGAATTTAATTTTTAAATAAAAACTTAAAAAACTTATAAATTAATTAGACAACATAAAAAAAACGTTGAGTTTGGAAATGTGAAAACAAAATTTTGCAAGAAGTAAGAAACTTAGTAAAAATATTAACTTTGTGAACATTTATTACAGAGGAAGGAAGAAGAGTTCGGTTTAATATATTTTTAAAAAATAAAATCAAAACAAAACGCAATAATAAAATTTTTTATTTTTTTTTATTAATTTTAATAACAGCACATTTAGTCTCTATAAAAATAATTAAATTTGAGCAATTTAAACTGTTGATAATGATAATATTTGTGTTTCATATCTGACGCAGGTGCAAAGAGTCTTATGCCAAAAGTCAATGTCATAAAAGAACAAAAGCATTACAGTAAAGATGACTCAACGGCTACTAATATATCACAAAGAATAAAATTAATGCCAAAACGACGTTTTAAAAGCTCTTTAAACAAGCCACTTGGCTAAGGAATAAGTGAAACAAAGCCAAGAGCATAGATACAGGTGCAGCTACATAAAAAAAATTTTTCATACTTTTGCAATAACAAAATAAACCATCTCAAATAGCAATCTAAGTAATGTGCAGTTTTTCCACTACAAGCGGCAACAATTTTCGCGCTCAAATTAGAAAATGGTAGTTATAGTCGTAGTGTTTGTCTCAGAAATGCAGCTGCGATTTTCTTAGCTAACAATAGAGCTACTTGCCTAAAATGGCTAAAATTGCAATGGAAAAAACAATGTACAGCATTTATAATGGCAGCTGCAACAGCTTGTCAATGTTGCTTATAAAATGCCAAAGAATTGCTTTATTGACAACAACGGCAACAGCAACATCAACGAGAATTTGATGGCAAATCTGGTTTGCCTTGAACGATTGACTGCTGCTGCTGCTGCTGCTGCATTGTGTTTTTGCTGCTTTTGTTATTGGCATAGTTTCACGTTGTCTTGCTGTTGATGACTTGCTGTGTTTATGAGCATTAACAAAAAATTTAAATTTAGAAAAAATTTACTTACTTTACTTTAATTTTGTAAGATCTGAAGATATGGAGGATAAAACTATATATTTGATATACCTTTAACTTTTTTTTTACTCAAAATTATTGCGTTATATTTTTCTAATTCTAATCTTGTCCAACTTCATCAGCTTATGGTTGCTCTTTAGTTTTTCGTGTGCATTTGAGGTGGCCAAACAATTTGAGAGATAGCGTCACATAATATCCACTCATCTGCGCATATTTCACAATGTTGCCCATCTGTCACTGAGCGTTAGAACGAGATCGCACAATGGGCCCAAAGATAGCACATCTTTGGATAAAACTCATTCCACAGCTCAAAATTAAATATAACTGGCTAAAACTTCAAAGGTTTTATGATCCCTAAACACGTTTACTGGAAACTTTTTTAATAATTGAACCCTCGATTTAATACGACTGTTGAAACTCGATCGCAATCAACAATTTAATCAGTTTACTCTTGATAAAAAAAAGTAAGGACTGTCCCAGAAAAAACTTTTGGTTTGTTTTTCAGTTATAAAAAAATACTCAATAAACTTTTTGATCATATTTCTTTTTTTATTAATAAAAGCTAGTGTTCAGAATATAAATAACTAAAAACTAATAAACAATTTTTTTTTTTTATAAAAATTTTTTACTTTTTTCTTAAGGCCCTTTATTAACTTTGTCCAGTTGTTTCATCGACAGTATGGAACGATCTTTTCTACCTAAGTATTGAGGTCTTGTAAGTTTTTTGCAGTCTTACCACTCTTTCGAAAATCTCTTTTCATTAGAATATATGGTAGAACACGTTTTTCGCGGCACGCGTCTAGCCAATAAATGCGTTCTGGTTTTCTGACTGAACCTTTTTTTCGTGAAACAGGTATAAATAACCGTAGACACAGTTCTATCTGATGAACCAATTATTTTTGCTATAGCTGAATATTTTAACTCTAGATTTTGCAAGTAAGTGGACAAAATGAATTCGCGAACTTTATGTTGCTTGCTAGACATATTTGTCGTTAAAAGGCTATCACAATATTTATATCACATTATTATATTTATTTATACATCATATTAAGCGTCACTTTATAAAGAACAAATATTGTGTCTTTTTAGACCTACAAAATTATCAGGTAGAGTAAAATCAAACAAAATAAAAGTCCCGAAAGTTTTTTCTGGGACAGTCCTTAGTTCCCAAACACAATAATAGAGGAGCTTTTTGGTTAAACGTAAACATCTAACGTTAATATTTGAATGAATTTGAAGTTTTTTTTACCAGCTTTTGTCTTCGCCGAATTTTGAAAATGTTATATCAAATTGCACACCAGATTTCAATATCCGATTTCTACACAAATCAAACACCGTAATTAGAAATGGATATAGCACTCGGTGCGGAAATCACCAACTGATATCTGCCGGAATATATTGAAGTGGAGGGTAGCAGAAAACGCAGCCGATGTGGAAACGATTAGTACAGTAGGCAATAAGTGGGACAGGAAGAGAAATGGTTGAGAGAATTAAAAGCGCTTGCTACCATTTGTCCACTATGAAAGAGTTTTGTATGAGCCCTGTGCTCCGTGAGGACACAAGAGAAGATTAAGTTGGTTTTTTAATTAAAAATTCCAACCAAATTATATCTCTCTTATAGATTTTGGATCGTTAAATAAAAATTCGGTACGCGTCTTTTACTGTCACATCAAGATATTTTCAAGTTGACGTTTTCTTATACCATCTTTAAAATTGCTGAGAGATGCAAAATTCATAATAAAAGGTTTTGTTTTTGCCAAAAATTATTTGGATTTTTTCCCTCTCAAGTGCTAGTTACAACATTTTTTTTCTATTTATGATATACAGCCGAAGTCAAAAGTATTAGCCACCGCTTAGTTTTTTCAATTCTGCTCATACCACAGAATATTTAAAAAGTTATTTACAATTTTTACATAAGCTATTTTCTTTAAAAAACTAATATACTATATAGTTGACTATCCCCTTAGTTATTGTAAGAATTTTTATTTTACAAAGCATATTTTCAAAAAAGCATTTCCTTATAGAGTGGGAAATTTCACTTACACCTCTTTTGATATTCAACCAATTGCTCGTGGTTTGAATAAAACCGTCTGTGGACCTTTACATTTAGTATTTTCTACAAATTCACAATCGGAAATACTTACTTAGGTCTAAATATATGAAAATACACAAAGTGCCTAATACTTTTGACTACGACTGTCTATGGGTCACTCTACCTCGTTTTGACATTCAAAATTTAGATGTCTCAAAAATAATTTTTTTTTCGGTACTTTGTCAAAAAATATTCGAATTGTTTTTGGAAAAAGTTTTTCCGGTCTAATACTCGAAAGAATGATTTTTTGAAAATCACAAATTTTAAGAATACATGGATTTTCGGACGCTTGTATTTCAAAATGTATGCGTCAGGGAGAAAAACCATTAAGGCATACTAGTTGGCATTTGACGTCTATTTTCTTATTAGTTATTGTATTAAAATAAGTTACAAACAAAAATTGTGCAATTTAAAACTTAGAATCGAAAATTTTCTTCTAAGGGTATATTTAATTTTTTTGACTTTTCTTTAGTGAAAAAAATAAATGAACCTCATGACTGTAGTTTGGAAATGAAAATCAATCCATTATTCGAATTGTTAAAATAAATAAAAAATGTATGTATATCAAAATCATTTTTCTACAATTTGCTTACAAAATTTTTATTTTGTAAAATTTTTTTATATGTTTTACGTTCAATATATATTTTTTCTTATCTTAAATAAGTGCTTATTGCAAAACCATATAATTTTTACTTAAAAAAAAAACTTTCAAACTCTATAAAACCTAAAAAAACGATTTCCCATCTGCTGAAAAACCTTCGTGTTGAAGCAAGCAACTAAACACTTGCGCTTCATAAGTGAATGTGTGTGCAGAAAGTTCACGCATTACGAAAATCATTACTTGTACTCACACAGTGTCGTCTGTCATTGTAAATGTTAAAGGAGCGGGTGGTAATGTTGCCAATATTTATGATCTTATTGTTTTAGCTCGTATTTTCAAGTTAGAAAAAGTTTTTATTTTACTGTTTCTTTAACTAATATCTTTTGAAATGGAAGAGTGCAAAAATAAAACTTTGTTTTGTTTTATTTTTATTTACATGTTGTTATATTGTTTTCCTGTTACCACCCCTTCCCCTAAAAATATTCATTTCAGTAGCTTTTGGTTTTGCTTATTTATTTAATTTTTATAAAGTTTTATATTTTTTTATAAGCTAAGGTGACCAAATGTTTTAGCTGATATTTACAGAAAATATTTTTTTTTTGAAAGGAACACTTTCAAAATTGAACATATTTATTTGTACTGAATTGATATTGTCAATATTGAATGTTATTTTTAATTTACAGAAAGTCAATAGAATTTCAGCAAAAGATATTGAGTTATATTGAAAAATGGTATAGATAGTTCGAAAATTTGGCATATTTTGGTAAGTGTATAGCAGTCATAAGTAGCTAAGACATATGAGTGAATAGATGAGATTTAAAAATATGACAATATATAAAATACTACTACAATCATCATTTGATGGTATAAAATATAGCATCAATTCTGGTGCATCATATAACAACAAAATTGTCTTCTACCATTTTACGCTGATGCAGAAAACTTAACGTATGGTCACCTCTTTTGAATATGAAACTAGTGGGAGTAAATTGAATTGGTTTTTTTAGTTCAATTTTATGTACTTTCATACTTTTCGCTTTACTAACTTTACGTTTAATGGTCACTTTTAAATTGTGGTTTCCGTTTCCATTGACGTTTTCTTATTCTCAATGTTTTTTGATTATTTTTTTTTTGTGGGGAAAAAATTTGCCATAATTTAATTTAGAAACGAATTTATTTGGAAAACTTTTACAGTTTGTAACACAATTTACGAACGCATAAAATTGCGAGTTTGCTGTTTTATTTGACCGCCTTCCGGGTTAATGATTGACCCGAACAGTCGTTAGTTACAAACGTAGAAAGTAACGAGAGCCAAGAAGTTTGGTGATTTCTTTTTGCATTATTCGAAATTGAAAATAAGTTTTTTTCTTGCGTATTTTCTTATTACCAAAATGTTACCACTTTGCTGGTATTTCTTGTGCACTCTTTTTTTTATCCCAAAAGCTTCGCGTTTTGTGCAACTTTCTTTGTTGTTGTTTATTGTATTTTTGTGTAAACGGAAATTGCTCAATTTTCTGCATTGGTTAAGTTGTTTGTACAATTTGGTTTTTTAGTTTTATTCCCAGAATTTTTTCCATAATTTGGTTGCACTGGCTTCTGGCCAGCGAAACGTAAAGTTGACAGCATTTTTTTTTTGGCTGCTTATGAAGTAAATGTTCTAGAAAAATTGTAATAAATAGAATGAATTGTAATGGCATCAACCAACGAACAAAGTAGAAAACGATGGAAGTATTTTCTCAAAATTTTTTTTTTTATTTTTCCAAAAAGTATGCAATTTTTATTTTGTGGATGATGCAATTTTAATTGTAAATGAAGAAAAACTTAAAATAGTTAGAAAAAGTATTATTAAAAATTGTTGTTTCAAACTAAAAAGTTTAAAAATTTTTAATGGAAAATACATACCTACTGATTTACTGAAAAACTCATTTATAAGCAAAAACGCTAAGAGCTGTGCTACAAAATATTTGAAATGCATATAAAGCGTGAGCTCTTTAACTTTTTTATATCGCTATTTACATCTAAGAAAATTCCACAAAACAAGTTGTAAGCTTATATGCAATTAAAATTTTCATTTTAAAACTCAAAAAGTTATTTTTTGCTATTTTTTGTATGCTATTTCATGCAGCAAATCTCTATAATCTTCAACTCAAAATTTTGTAATTGCAAAGCATAAATTTTTTCCAAGTCAAATGCATGAAATATGTGTTGCAATAGAAGGAATTAAAACAACAACAGCAGTGATGCAACGCTTAAGGATTTATGACAACGACAACAACAACAACTCACAACAACAGTTAGTGCTAGCTCAAACTATAATGGGTTATGAGTCAGTAAAAGCAAAGCAAAACAATTCCATTCATGTGAGTTGATAAATGTGTGGCAGCATTTTTGGCGCATAAAAGAATTTCCTCATGTGCAGAGAAAGTGTAGGAACCAATAACAACAACTCAGAAAA
Organism: Tricholauxania praeusta; assembly: GCA_949775025.1. Classification (NCBI taxonomy): domain Eukaryota; kingdom Metazoa; phylum Arthropoda; class Insecta; order Diptera; family Lauxaniidae; genus Tricholauxania; species Tricholauxania praeusta. The sequence goes on along the minus strand of OX459031.1, from coordinate 32,575,758 downwards.
GGTAGTAAAATTTTACATTTCGCGCGATTAGTTTGAGTGTAGAATTTTTATTTTTTTTTGACTTTTGAAAAATATCTCTTTTCATGAAGGTACGTATTCAGCATTTAAAAATATGCAAAATATAAGCGCATAACACAGTAGTATGCAATGATTTATAGTTGTTTACACTGCATCATATATTCGATAACGATATTATATTGAATGCATTTACTTTTACTTTAAGTGCCATCAAAACTTTAAATATGGTCATTTCCGCCAAAAGACCAACCGTGACAGAAAAATTAAAAGTTATTTTAAAAGCGTTACTATCTGATATTACCTAAGGAAAATATTCAAATTTTGTTAACTTAAACAATTTTCATCAGAATTTATTTATAACATTGAGCAAACCACCAGCAAAACTTGCATAAATGCAGTTTCTCTTTTTTTGTAATATTGAATAGTATTTTGCCTTAAGTATTTAAGTGTGTCAGAGAGGTGATACATGATGACTGTCTTTCCGAAAAATCTCTCTTCCAACGTCAATTAGCTAAAAACAATTCAAACACATCAAACCAATCTCTATTAACTTTAAATTTTTAATTTGCTTAAGTTCATGTTCTAATGTCACAAAAAACATAGAAAAGCATCATATGTTCTCATTTCGAAATTGATAACAGCAGCAAGTGTGTCAAAATTTTTGCACAAACAGAGTTTCAGGTACATTATTAAAAAAAAAAAAAGCGAGCGCAAAAAAAAATTTACTTTTAAATTTTTGGAGCTGTTTGAAGTTGGTCATGTTCGCAAACATAAGTTTAATAAATAGGCAGTTAAAAACGGTTAAACCATAACTGCCATAACACAACATAATCGCATAACTTCTTTTTTTTTTTTGTTGGAAAGGTTGTGAAGAGAAAAAGGAACATGTATACTTATTTTTTTAATAGTAGGTGGTGCCACGCCCCTAACGTGAAAAAACGTTTCCACGGCTAAGCTAATATACCAAAATGAAATTTTTCTTAAAGATAGATTGAGTCCTAAAAAAGATTATTAGAAACTCTGATTCTTTAAAGGGGGCGTGGCATTGCTCCAAATAGGAAGAAATGGTATCACTGCTGTACCAGTATACCGATTTTGATGAAATTTGGTATGCATATAGACTGAAACTTAAGTAAAAATATATTTTTTTAAGTGGGCGGTGCCACGCCTCTCACAGAAAAAACGTTTTCACAGCAAAAAAAACAAGTTTTATATTCTGTTAAGAAAAATATCTACTCCTTCCTCTTTCTTGATCTCACTAATTAATTTTATAAATATAAACATCAAATTTTTTTTCTTAAATATTATTATTTATATAAAATGAAAATTTTTCCATTTATATATATTTTTATATTAATTTTTTTATTTATTTATTTATTTATTTATTTATTTATTTATTTATTTATTTATTTATTTATTTATTTATTTATTTATTTATTTATTTATTTATTTATTTATTTATTTATTTATTTATTTATTTATTTATTTATTTATTTATTTATTTATTTATTTATTTATTTATTTATTTATTTATTTATTTATTTATTTATTTATTTATTTATTTATTTATTTATTTATTTATTTATTTATTTATTTATTTATTTATTTATTTATTTATTTATTTATTTATTTATTTATTTATTTATTTATTTATTTATTTATTTATTTATTTATTTATTTATTTATTTATTTATTTATTTATTTATTTATTTATTTATTTATTTATTTATTTATTTATTTATTTATTTATTTATTTATTTATTTATTTATTTATTTATTTATTTATTTATTTATTTATTTATTTATTTATTTATTTATTTATTTATTTATTTATTTATTTATTTATTTATTTATTTATTTATTTATTTATTTATTTATTTATTTATTTATTTATTTATTTATTTATTTATTTATTTATTTATTTATTTATTTATTTATTTATTTATTTATTTATCTATTTATTTATATATTTATGTCCCGTTCGAATGAAATATTATGCCTTGTAAGAAAAAAAGTAAATAAGATTTTTCAATCAAACGAAATCTATTAAAAAGTTACATTATTTCATAACATTTTAAAATTAGTCGCATAAAAAAATGTTGCCAGGTTTCGCTGACTTCTGCTTGTTTATAGATGGCCATGAAAAACACTTCCGTTTTTTGTCCCGCTCGAATGGCTCTTTTATTGCCTCTATCTTAGAACCAGTTGTCTGGCATCAACTTTACCACTCAATATAGTGCTAGCAAAAGGCTATTCCTTAAAGTAACAGAAAAAAATAAAAGTATTTTGCTTTGACTTTTATTTCACTTTAAAAGTGTACTTTCGTCTCGTTCAACTTTCGTCCCGTTCAGTATCGGTTTTGCTCATCTACCATTTAAGCCAAATTTAAAGCCAAAATAGCTTCTGATATGTTAAGAGTGTCACTGTTACACTAGTGAAGACAGGAATTTCGTTGCCACCAAGTGCAAAAGTGCAAGAACTATGAATTTTATAAAAATATAGTCCAAATAAAAATTGAGATGCAAAAATGAGAAGTTTTACTTTATGTTGGCGGCGCAAGTATCCCTTATAATCATTAAATAAATTTAAATGCATACATATAAAATGCTTTAGAAATAAGAATTTTGTGGTTAAAATTTTTTGAAAAAATTTAATAAAACATTTTTCCATTCTTACAGCGCATTAAAGCACAGAGCACTTCCACCCGTGTAACTTTTCAAAATAACCTTTGCTTTTAATTACACTCACTTATTATTATGACAGATTATGATGACGTTGATAATAATCTCTCGTTTGTGTTAACATTTTTCAGCTGTATATATCGTTGTTGTTGTTGTTGTTATTACGATAATTATTATTGAGCTATTAAAATTTAACATCAACACCATCCGCAAGCAACACGGTGCGTTATTAGCGCATAATTTGTTTTGCTGCATACCTTTAGGCGGCACTTGAAAATTACGCAAATCATTATAATTTTCATTTGATATAACTTTTATTGTAGTTTTTGCTATGACTGCTGTTGCACGCAGTGCCACAAAATATTTCTACCAAAAATTCATAACATAGAATTTACAAAAGCAGGTGTTTGTATATAGGTAATGCTGCTGTTGATATCTTATGCTGATGATGATAATGATTTTTCGCAAACATAATTTCTACAATTAGCACAATTTAGCAAATGTGGCAAATGCCAAAATGTTGGCATTGATTTGCAGTATAGCATTGCAATTACATTGGATTATGGTTGTCAGAGTAACAGTAGCAATGAAAAATTCGTAACTCACTATATTTATGCAATTGCAATGCAAAGTATGCAAGTAAAATAGTTTTGCAATTTCAAAAACTTCACAAATGCTTTTTAGCTAAATAATTTGGTTATTAGCAATTTGTCACCGTGTGCTTTGTTGAATTTTTGTGAATTATGTTTCATTGGAATTATTTAAGCTTATTATTTAAAATTAGAGCATGGTTTACGGCATATAAAAATGTAGTTAATAAGTGCGCATATTTAAATTTCTCATCAAACAAAGTTTTTTTCAACAGTTTAAATTCTTATAACACACATGACTGCCACGCCCAAACACCCACTAAACCCATTAAAACAAAAAACAAATTAAAGTTTCTTTTGACTTTCTAAAATGGTTTATTATTTACGCTCTTTCCAATTTCATTCACTGTATACAATGAATTTAACCCCACCCTACCTGATAAAATAGGCAAGTTAGTGTTTGAGTTCAAGCAAGGGTGTGATTCTACTTAGTATACCAATAGAACAGCAACTAAACACATATTAAACTTTTGATATATGATCCGTAAAAATGTAATTTATTTGAAAATACCCAATAAGATGAAGCGAGAAAAAAAAAACTACCGAAAAGAACCCATTTCAATGTTTGTTTGCAAAGCTATCAGAAAAAAAATGTATTTTTTTTTGCCTTTTTGTATTTCCAGATACGTCAGGTGTAAAGTGAATCAAGAACGTAACAACAAAAACAAAATTCTGTAGCAAATCATCGAAAAATTTGCTGCTTGCTGAAAAAGAAAAGTTTAAATTTTCTGCAATTTAAAAAAAAAAGTTCGACTTTTCATTTTTATAGCATACTTTTGAGGCTTGATAAAGAAAGTGCAAAATGTAATTTATGTCGTTATTATTAGTAGGAGAAAAAAAAATAAAAATTGGCAATTGGGGTAAGCTAACAAATCACAACTCATGAGCTTGACAAGTTCAAAGGCATGTTATGCGATGGTGGTTGAAATGGTAGCACAAAAAGTAAAGCATATTTTTGGGTATTACTGTTAAAAGGTAGGTATGTGTAAGGTGTTATTTTTACAACAAAAATTTATATATCTTAACTTTATTAGTCATAACTCATAATAAGTTTGTGCTTCTAGAGTAGGGCGCATTTTATGCGTTGCATACTTATAGGCCGCCAGACATGAAAATGTCATTTAAAGTTCTTCAAAAAAGAATTTACCGCTGTTTTATGACAAGCAGCACTTGTTAACGTTACGTGCTGTTGAATCGTAAAAAAATTGAAGAAACAAAGCAACATCGACAACTTACGGCCGTAACAAAATCAAGCGTTGAAAAGTAAAAGTTTTTCGTTTTTATTTCGTTAACGCCTAAAATGCTGCTTTGAGTTTCATCAATTGACCAAATAAAGTAAATTCATAGCTTTTCTGCTTTGCTAAGTACAATTTGTCTCATTCAACAGCGGTAGCCAGCAGCTTTAAATAGAATCTCTTTATGTGCAGCCACCCCGCATTCTCAATGCTCACGCACTAGCAAACTTTGCAACTTGAATAACAAACGGTCACGAATGTCATGTTTCAGACATTTGTCAAAAAATTTCATCATAAAGCATAAAGAAGAAAAAAAAAACGTAGAATGAAATTACTTAATCGCTTTAGCAGTTAAGTAAAAGTAGAAATAAAAAAAAATTAAGTTACGAAATAAAAGTTAGTTTTTGGCCTCATTTTATTTCTCTTGTGTCTCGCCTTTGTGCTGGTGGCAAATTAATGCTTGTATGCACACACATACATGCGTACTGTGTGCTTGTGTTGGTGCGTTAAAATGTTGTTAGCGTTGTTGTTGCCGCTTCGCAGAAAATCGTTGATAAGTCGCAACACTCACTGTAAGGATATCTGCGTAAATTTAAGCTGATTACGTGATTTCATTTCAACGTAACAACAAAAAAAAAGTTTGCTGTCCGGTCATTGAGTTGAACTAAGGACTCGCATATATACATACATACACACACACAATAGCGCATTAAATATGCAATTGTTTGTGTGTTGCAAAGACACGAACGCAAAATAAGACAAAATTAAAGTGAAGTGGGAAAAGAAAAGTTTTTTTTTTTTCAAATTTACTGAAGTGTGAAAATAAAATTGTCGCTTGCCTACTTATGGGCTCAAAGGGAATTTATTCTTTCCTTTTAAAACAGTTGCCTTATTTATTTTATATTTTTTTCTTTGTATATAATATTTTGTAGGTATGGCATCAAAAGAAAGAAGTTAAAAAACAAATTTAATTGTTGCTTATTTTCACACAAAGCAAGTTATATCTTCATTGTTTCTCTATGAAACTGTTGACAAAAAATTTAATTTATTGTATGACAAAGCCTCAAAATTATTTCAGCTTCACAAAATGTTTGAAGGACTCATTTGACCGCTGACACAGAGATTTGTCTTATTTTGTATTATTGCTCTTGAAACATGTATCAAAAGCCATACAGTGGGAGAAACTGCACTCAATAAACTATTTTATATTTGAGTCGCTACACCTTAAGTTGCTACAGGCCCAGCGAGCATTCGTAAAATAAGATATTTTTACATTATAAAATCCTTATATTTCGCTCGTCTACAGCATAGCTATATTTGAAATTATTAATAATTTCTTTGTAAATAATGTGGAATAATTTTTTTTTCAAAGGACGCAAATTCGCCTTGGAATATTTTCATTAGAAAATGAAATTATACTTGTTCCAAATCCTCTCCATTTCTCGTCAACTTTAAACCTTTATTATCAAAACAACAACGAGACGCAAACTTTAGCATTATAAATTTCAGCTTCACAAAATCCGTTGCGTAAATCCGCAATTTATCAAACTCGCTAAATACTAAAATCTCAGGTTTACAATAACAATAACAGAGTCGTGACTGCACCTTTAATGTAAAAGTGGTAGCTATTTAAGTATTGTTTACTTATGAATTATGTTGCCTACATTAAGGGATTTGTAGCTAATTAAATCGACTGTAAATTTATTACACCACAGCTTATTGCTTAACAAAATATTGTGCTAATTTCATGATTTTTAGATTTATGTTAAGCTGAAACTAAACAGCTATTATGAATTATGTTAATGAGTTTATTATTAAAATATAAAATACAAAGCTATTGATAACAAAGATGTCATTTTTTAAAAAAATATTTAAAAAAATTTTTGCATTTAACGAACTCTAGATTTAGAGTTGACACTGAAGGAATTCGGAATTTTTGAAAATTTTTGAAATCTGAAGATAAATCGTGGCTGTTTAGGGAACAGTTTTTTAAATTTTGATTTTTATTTTGTTTTCATTTTTAAAAGTCCTTGCGGATAGAAGTTGAGTCTCATAGCGAAGTTTCTTTTATTCTTATAACATTTTGAAAAATTTTCAAAAACTTTCTTTTGAAAAGGAAATGATGGTGGCTTTGAACAACGCTTTTCAAAATATTGTTGCGAAAATTTGGTTCGTTGTTGCCTTCGTAAGTGCACCTCTGGTTCCCGAGAGGCTTAGGTTTTTCTTATTTATCTGGTGTGCACCGAAGAAAACTTACCAAATCGTTGAAATCTGAAAATAAAATCTTTATAAACTGAAGACGCGTGCTTCTTACTTAGCTTCTCAAATTCAACTCAACTTTATTTTTCAATAACGTTACAAATTTCAATAACTTCAATAACAAAAAAAACAATTCATTTGCATTCCAATAATGCATCTCTTTTACAAAAACAATTCTGTACATTCCAGTCCGCTAATTTACATGATGCGCTCTCACGCTCATCACCTGATCCTACGGTTAAATTGTACCGCTAGGGTGGCATAGTACGCGCTTATATTAAGACAATTTCATAACAATATCTTTTAAATCTTTTAACCCTCCGATTAGCGGTAAGGTCCCTGGGGACTTTTTTTGATTTTTTTGCGTTCGAAAAAGTACTTTTCGCATGTTTTAGGAAGATGATCCACAAGTTCGATATTCTGAAGCGATTGAAACCAAAATTGAAATAATATTAGCATCAGACCATTATTTATTTCGGCTTAAAGGCATTTAGTACGCTAATAAGCGGTAAGGTCCCTACGGACCTTGTGAGGTTTTATCGAAAAACAATATAAAGATTCGAATTTTGAATTTGAATTTGCACTGCATATTGAACTGTAGTAGGCTCTGCTTCGTAGTTTTATTTATACTAAATTTGTATTGCAATGAGATTCAGCCAATTTTATGCAACTTTTCAGTGTGAGCTACCAGCTTATTTGATTTTTTGTTTTTCTGAAAAGTTTCAAGTTTATTTGATTTTTTGTGAAAACTTTGTGGTGCTTTCTCAAGAATAATGGCAGATGGAATATGGGATGCTGTCGAAATGGTAATACGTAATACGCTGCCAGCAAATGACCGATGCAGAAAAACAGTTGGTAGATGAAAGATTTGCTAATTACAATGATGAGGCGAGTGATAATGATGTTGATCCGTTTGACGCTGAAGGGGATGATGACACTGACCTTCCATATAGGCCAGGATAAATATTTATGTTTCCGATGTCGAAGCTGTTGCTGCTATTTCAATTCTTCCTCAGACTGAGACCGATAGTTAATATTTCACGTCTAAAAATGGTACGAAATGGAACAAAAATCCACCACCGAGTTTCCGTATTCGTGCTCATAGCGTTGTAAATAATACCCGCAGCAAAGCAGGGCCATTGTGCAACATTTATGATCCATGGACACTTTTTCGTTTTTTGATCGCGGACAATATTGCACACATAATCATACGTGAAACAAATCGCAAAGGTAATCAGGTAGCAGCGTCATGGAATAGAGACCATCCTGTTTTTCCTGCAATAAAGCCGTTTGTGGTGAACACTCAACGCAATTATACGGTGCCAAACATGCTCAACTATCTTAGCTGGACAGGCAGAACAGTAATATTTACATTGAACTGCATAATTATAACTTGCCAAATAAAATTGGTATAATTTACCTAAGCTCCAAAAAATTCTCTCTCTCTTTTTCATAACATATTGTATACTCGCAAAGTTCATATTTCTGTATTTATTTAGGCTTTTTTCATTCATTAGTTAAAACTCTAAACCAACATATCATACTGGAATACTAAGAAAACAGTATATTTAATTTGAGGTCCATAGGGACCTTACCGCTTGTTTAGCGGGACAAAGCTTACCGCTGATCGGAGGGTTAATTTTAATTTTTTAAGTTACTTAAGCGATGTTTTACTGTAAAATCAATTGGAAATTTTTTTTTTTTTTTTTCAGTTTTAAGTGGTTTGCATGAAGTGTAAGTGTTCAATTATTTATATAAAATTTTCTTTTGTTTTGAAGTTATCAGCAAATGCTTTTTTAACCTAAGACTGTTTAGGAGTGCATGTGGATATTTTTGCAAAAACTTTTACACTGTTAGTTTTAATGTTACATTATTCATGAACATTGAAACTTAAACAATTAAATTCAGATATTTTAGCTTAATGTAAAATAAATTTCTAATGTGTTACCGCTAAAAAATTAATAATTTTCAATACATTTTTTTCTTTCATTTTACTTCGCTTTACATTTATTGTTATTTTCCACAAAATTTATTTTATTTTTTTTTTATAAAGCTCAGCATCATCAACAAAAGCTTTTAATATTGTGAATGCTTACAAATTTTTGAATATATTCGCTCTCCTCCCGAATTTTAATTTCATCGACCGACGGTGAAGTTTATTTTTAATAGCATTTTCTACAAATGTCCAGCTTCCTGTGCGCACTTTTTATCGCATTTTAATAACATTAAAAATATTGTCTGCCTACTTTTATGGCTACTTTCTTACTTCCTCAACGGCTGTTGCAGCTGCTAGCCGACACGTGTCCCTAAAAATATGCCTTAGAACGTACAACAACTTTGACAGATAAAAACGAAAGAAAGCCCATTAAAAGCAATAAAATTTCACACGTTTACTTACAAACAGATACAGATACATACACTGACACTTGTTAGTAAATTTAACATTATTTATACAACACTAAAATTTGGCATTGCCAGACTTGCTGGCAGACATTTAGCCTAAAAATACATGAGAAACAGCGTTTGCTTTATAATCAAAATTAAATTTTAATATCTAACCACCTTCTCTCTCTCTCTCTCAGAAATAAAACATTAAAATTCTGGTAATAAAATTTATAATTTAGTGTTAAATGCATTACTGCTCATTTACTGGTAAGTGCTGGTATAACATAGCTGATAATGAGATAAGAAAATTCATAAATAAATTTCGCCATTATAATTGCGCAATTATTCAGATCATTTGTAAAATCTTATACAATTATGGTATGTCAGGCTTTTATTTGTGATTGCAAAAATTTGAACATCAATATTGGTTGGGTTGGCTTTTTTTTTGCTTGATGGGATGGCTGAAGCTTAGAGCGCTGGAAAAATATGTTTTGAATCAGACAAATTTTAAGCCATAAAACAAAAACTAGACAATTTACTTAAAAGTTTCCTCACAGTTTTTCAAATTTATCTAATTCTTAAAACGTTAAATTTAAAATAAAAGAATTAATGATTTTGATATTTTAAAATATAATACCCAAAATTACAAGACTTGATAAAAATGCGCTCATTTCCATGCATTCGTCAAATTAAATTCTTCTACTAAATTCTGAATGCAACTAAATTTCACTCTTAGCGTTTACAATTTCAAATATATGCATTATAATGTACAACGTGAATTCCCCAAACAGTCAAGTATAGGTGCCTTAAATGCTGCAACAAAATGTGCAATGGCTCACAGCGCAGCGGTGACTACATCGCACACAAAAGTCCCTATTGTTTGCTAGTGTTGTGTCCCAAACGACAAACGCCCAGTTTACTTTTACTAACATACATAAAGACAAAGTGTATGCACACGTATGTGTATTATGCATGTATAGAGTTGCATTGGGCATGGTATGAGTACTGTCAGTATTAAATTGATTTCCCTTGACATGCGTAACGTCAAACAAACCAGAAAAACGAAGGCGTAAGTTTACATTGCAGCAGAGTGTACGTATACACACACATGTTGGTGTGTGTCCATATTTTACTGCCTAACAAGACAACATTTTGTTCAATGACAAAAGCAGAGATATTGACAGTTTTGTTTGTGATAAAATGAAGGACTTACTTGCAAAAGATACCTCGCTGAATAAATATAACTAAATGTGTGCATGTATGCATGTCTGTGTTTATTCTGTTCAGTGACTATTCCCAGTAAATATTAAGGATAATGTTGAATTTTCCATTTAACAGTTGATGAATTTTTTACTCTTCTAGAAAGTTTAAATTAATATAGTTTATCTTGCGTATTTTTCTATTTGGTTAGAATGTTCCCGCCATGAAAAAAACATGTATGCCAAATAAATGTATTTGATTGATAGATTTTTACAATATTTATTAACTATAAACAAATTTTGGTAGATACTACTATGCCTTTAGTTGGAAGTTAAAGTGTTGTTTATTTAGCCAATCATGATATCAAATTGAGTAGATTTAATTGTATCGAATACATATGGGGTAATTCACATTAATATGAATACTATACAATTTTCAACATATTTAAGTTGAACACTATTTAATTACACAAGGATCACGGAAACTGGACAGGACATAATATTTTCGCCTCCGTGTTTATGATTTTTTTTTTTTGTGAAACTGACGTGAAACTCTTTCCTTTTAGGCCATCGCACAATCCTTTCTGAATCATTGCCAAATAAATTAATCTAAGTTTCATTACTTCATAAGATATAACGCCACTTTTTCTCCCACATCATGCTCAAATTTTTTTTCCATAACAAAGGAACTTTTTTAGCTAAGCCCCAAGTATGTTTGCCTTGAGTTAACGTTATCGAATTTATTGAGCACTAACCACGTATCCATTTTCTGCTAAAATTGTCTTTGAAGATTTAAATGTGTCTATTTTCCATATGAAGATCAACTCTTGGAGCGGGTTTTGGTGGTCTACCAAGGGATTTTTTTTACTGTTTATTTTTAAATACATTTTCAACGAAATCGTCAGATTTTCTTCCTTTTTTTCAAGTTTAAAGTCAGTCTCGATTCCTCAGCACAGCTATGTGGCTTACGATCCATCTTAACTAAATTTTTTGCTGTCAATTCTATGCATTTTAAGGTTTAATAAAAGAAAACTTAATGTTCTTTGAAAAATAATGTTCTTAAAAAAATAAAATTTCAAACGAAAATTTTAATCAACGTGCAGGTGTGCCTATTATTTTGAGCAGGCAAGTTCTCAAACAACGTACAGTGAGTAGAAACGCTCAAAGCTTAAAGCAATTAAATGATTTGTTTTACTGAAGATCTTGCTGCCAAATTGTGTACTTCAAGTTGCCATTATGACTTTTCCTCTAAATTGCCAATATATTTTTGTAATAGAACTTAAACTAAGAACACAAAGGAGTACCTATTATTTTGAGCAGGTGTGTACATATACAAATAAATCCTTTTCTATGTGCAGGCTAGTCTTCCATATTATGCTCTCTATTTCTAAACAATCATTTGCAATTGTAATTTAAGTATGACAAAAAACAAAAATCTTTTAAAATGATACAATAATTCTCCTGACACTTACTAAGGCTGTTAAAAAATTTTTTGAATTCGCCTTCAATCATTTAGAGCTTATCCTCATCGTTGATTTCAGAATATAATTTCGCGCGCGATCAAAACGATGAATTAAATTAATGAACAAAAATGTTTGCTGGGTTGCTTTGTTTATATGCTTTTCGGTTGCGATACGCTTTGTGTGTTAAATACGTTCAACAAAAATCATTGTTGTTGTTGTGGCAGTGTTGCAATATATTGAACTAAGCGTATATTAAGTTTTGTTGTAATAATCGCAAAAGCTACAACAAAACTTTTTTTATACTAAAAATATCCTATGAGCATAGTCGCCTTTGTTGTGGATGCTGATTATTGTGTTTGTTTAAGTAAGTACCTTAAATTATGCAATATTCTTATTGTCAAACTATAATGCATAAGCGTGCACACATTCAAACAAGTTTAGTCAGCATTTGGAAGATTGTTGTATCTTACAGGCGATGAAATTTTAAATTTTCTAAACTAACTAAACTGTAATTTATTACAAAACTTTCTTATGTATCATATTTTCGAATGCATTAAATATAATTCGACATTAAGCTTTTTTTTATTTACTCGTACATTGTACGAAAAAGTACGAGATCGAAAGTCAATCGAAATATCATGAGTAAAGCACGACTTCAATGCTAAAGGGTTCGTTCTCTATAACTTTCGCGGATTAAATGAAACAATAATAACGAGTCTGTATATATTTTCACCCTCAGCACTTATCATTTGAAACTATTCGTTAAGAGTGAGGACATAAATTTTTTTCTGAATTTGAATTTATTACTGTGTATTTTTTAATCTTTGACGAAAACCATTAAAAAGGCTGTACCTAAGTGAATAGTGAGAGGAAGCCTACTTTGTATATTTCTGATCGACCCCTAGAAAATAAACTATTTCAACCTTTGACCAAGGCTTTCTTAGGTGAGCTCTTAACTCGAACCCTCTTACCAACCCATTTACACTGGCGGTCATGAGAACCACACAACCACAAAAAATCATTAAGATTCGATATTGCTAAGATTTATATTGAAAAAAACTATTTTTTAATTAGTTATTGCTATTAAGCTAATAAATATGATTACGTAGTTTGAAAACAAATACACATTTCTAGATCTTATACGCCTATTTTCTTTTTTTGACTAAAAACATCTTGTAATCTTCAATATTGTTTCTAAATACTAAGTAATATCAAGTTACAAAAAAAAATAGTATAATATCATTGATGGCATGGAATCAACCAAGGTTTTGAGGATACCGTCCTGTATCACATTATACCAAAGCTTGTCTAAAGCTAAATTTGATTTTTTTTTTGTCTCAGGCTTCCGGTCAGTAACTTTTCCTTTCATTATATGCCACAAGTACACGATAGAATTCAGATCCGTGAAAACTATAGAGCTAAAGAAACATTATTTGTATTTTTAATATCGTCTTTATAATTTCAAAGTCTGTAATAATCATAGAAAAAATTACATGCACGATTTACTAATTTCGCATGGTGGCAAGGCGCGAAATCGTCCTGTAAAATTGCATCGGTAGAGCAGGATAAATGCTTTTTAAGGGCCTCCGGGAGTTTTTCGAAAAATCATAAGACACTTTTATAAACTTTTTTTACATTATTAAAGCATAAATATTCAAGATTTATCCCTGAAATTTTAGTCTAAAAATATTAGTCAATAAGTTAGAAAACTGCAATGCCGTGAACGACCTCAAAATTTGCGGTGAGCTAGATATCTGGAGACTAGTTCATCCAAAAAAATTAAATACAATTTTCTTCGGTTAAGCATACAGTTCTTGAGCACCGGCTTCTTGTTCTCCCTTATAACTTGTCCATAAATTTTTGCTTTTTAAGTTTTTGTGTCAACAATGGCTTTTTTGCAGGACGTCTTCCATATAAACCAGCATCTCGCAGCCTCCTGCGGACAGTTCCCACAGTAGTTTTTATGGAATGATGCGTTTCTAGCTCTATCCGTATAGCAACTACATTTTTAAAACGATCATTGAAAATTATTTTCTACCAGAACAACATTGTCCTTCTACTGGTTGCAAGTTTAGGATCATATCCTTTGTACCTCTCCAGCGGTTCCTAAATATCCTTTTTTTTAAAAAAGACACTATTTTGGAATGTGAGAAACCCACTCTTTCCGAAATTTTATGATACGATACACCTTGGTCCGCTAGTTGCTTTTTGATCACGTGACAGCTGTTTATGTTTTTGACCCATTTCCGTACTTATTTTAAAAAACAACCTTCTTCTTTGAACAAACGCGTAAAAATATCGTATTTTCGTTATCAATACACTTGCAATACTTAAATGTTGAAACTCCCATTAATCGAAGTTAAAAAAAGATACGGAATTGTTTTAATTTTTACATATAAAAACAGTTTTGTCAGGGGTGCGGTTTTCATGAACGCCAGTGTATGTTTTATTCTACGTGTTCAGCTTATCAAAAAAGGAGAGATGATATATTAAACAATACTAAAAATAATAGTTTCATACATTTTTCAATGTCAACTTTTCAAATCAGATGCGCAGATGAGTTCAAAAACAGAAAACCCATTGTTGTCAGTATCAGACAGTATTACCTTTCCGCCCTAAAACAACATGACATGGGGTGATTTAAAATTCAGTGGGAATTCTAAGTATTTCGAATAAGACTGATGTGATAATGCGAAAGTTTTGTGTTTAAAATTGAATTTTATTTGTAAATTATATCAGCATATAGCATAATTTAGCTGCATACACTCGTGTGATAAACGTTGTTTATGCAGATAATCGCCACTTTACATGCATCGTAGCTGATATTAATTTTTGATCATGGGTTAATTGCAACATAAGTGGCGTTTATGTAGATGTATGCATGTATTCGTCTATGCACAAAGACAAATACAAACTTATTACGTACTCACAGTAAAGCCCAGCGAAGATTTAGAAAATTTTTTGAGCGTTTCAGGCAACGAAGTTATAACTCAACTGGAAGAGTTTAAATGAAATTAATATATTTGTTGTGCATACCTTTAGGCAGAAACAGTAACAAATATAAATCTTATGATAGAAACTGCTGCATATTCGTTATAGATGGACGTTTTTTTATTTTTATATATTTTATTTATACATATATATATTTATATTTTTTATTTATTATATTATAATCATATCTTAAATAATAGTTACTTTTGATTGATATTTCTTTCAATTAAAATATTTGTAATTATGGTTCCTTTTGATCATTCAAAATTAGGATTATTTTTTAAAAAAAAAAAAAAATAAAAATCTCAAAACTACGATTATTTATGACTTAAGATAAAAATTACATTATTATTATTATAAACAATTGTGAAATATAGTCCAATGAAATTATACAATTTTTTAATGCAACCGTATGTACCAATATATTTACGTACGAAACACTTTAGTGAGTGGCTGACCCAAACAAATTATCACAAGGCATCAGAATATAAGCTCGCACGCGATTCCAATCACCACCTTGGCGGTTAATAAATGATTCTTTCACGATGAAAAATGCTTGCTGGGAATAAACGAAGTTTTCATCAAATATGACGTCAACAATATTTGTATATTTGTATGTGTTTTGTATTTTGCTTTAATACTTCACTAAATAGATGACATTATTGTACATATGTATGTGTATGTCTGTTTGATGAAATTCCTTCTTTAGCGTTACATACATACATGTGTGCCTATGTATATGTGTGTGTGCTTTTGTGTGTCGCCCTACATTGCTCATCTTCGTTTATATCGCCATTATTATTATTTTTGACATTCTGTAAATATTTGCTAGACTGCAGAGTAATAGCAATAACTACATAGAATCCCCCCCCCACTCACAGATTGAAAGGGGTTACCATGCTACGCTGTAGCTTAGAAATTTTCTGTCTTTTGTTTGCTATGGCAACAATTAATTTGAGAAGGTGGGGAGTTGATTTTAAAGGGTTTGTTTATGCATATATATTTATTTACAGTTTTTTCATTGTGTCATAATTTTGAAATTAAATTTTCTCATGCGCAAAACAAAGGCGATAATTTACAAAGTAGTAAGAAATCACCCTGAGGATAGCAAGAATATGCATATTAAATAGGCATATTTTTCGTGCTTCATTAGCTTACGCAGTGCAAGTGTATTATGAATTCAATTAAATTAAAATCCCACACATTCTGATAAATATTCGATATAATTATGGCATAATAATTGGAAATTGCATAAATAATTTTTCTTATTTGCATAAAAGTTTCTTAAGAAATAATTTTTACATTTATGTAGATAATAGGGCTCAAGCAAAATAAATAAGCTTTCTCTTACTACGCATACACTAGTAGACTAGTGTCAAAAATGATTTTGTATTTGATTATAAAGAATTCTAATCAAATATAGCAATCATATTTCCTAAAAGTCTATTTCACATACATAATTATTCCATTGTAAATGAAATATATTGTGTACAAATTTTGTTTCGTTTGAAGTTTCTTGGCTTTTTAAACGAAAACTTGCCCCTATGTTGGCGCTTTAAAAAAGTTGTGAGGCTCTATTAAGAAATGCATTTTAACTCCTTTTGTTAACTTCCTGATTAAAAAATTAATATTCTAAAAAAAAACTTAAAGAAATTATTTATACATTTAGTTCAATATTAAAATAATTAATATAAATATTCACATTTATACTGTAGACACAACTCTGTCACGGATTAAGTGAGAAAGCTTTCTAAGGATGTAATAAGTGATGAAACAAAATGGTTGACTACATTTTGGAAAAAAATTAACAAGACAACACTGTGTTCAAGAAACAGTATTAGCAACAAAAAATCAATTGAAAGTTTTTGTGTGACGTTTTGCAAAAACTTAATCCTAAAAATAGAATTTTCAACACTAAACAAATAAAAATGAGTATGCAATTATCTACACTAGCACAAATATGTTATTTTGGTGAAAAAATTACTAAAATCGGTTTAGTATATTTTGCGCCAAAGCGTTACAAACCACTTATATATAAGTAATTTTGTATAAATAGAGAAAAAAAAACTCAAGGATCTTTATTAGACCCACAAAAATATGTGATTTTGATTCAAATTAAAGAAATTCTCTTAAGGGGTTTTCTACATAAATTATTTTATTTTAAATTAATTTTTCAAAATATATTTCAAAGTAACTGACATTGTTCTCTCTCCTGCTTTTTCTTTCAGACCTGCTACGAATTGGAGCGTTACTTGCGTGATGAACCCAAATTACAGTCATATAAAAAAATCCATACCGAGCTGGATTCAGCTTGGGAAATTTTCTCCGCACCTGCGCGCATACTCGAGGAATTAAAAATCAAAGAACAAAATTTAGATTCCATCTCAACGACAAGTTCGGTATCATCCTCTTGTTCGGGCATTTCATGGGACAGCAGTTCATCACAGTCACTCAGTTGTTCGGTGGTCGTAAAAAAGGAACGCATCAATGAGGATGAAGAAGATATCAACTCAGACAGTTGTGAGGAGAAAATGTCCGCAATATCAAGTGCGGCAGCAACAGCTGCATTGGCGGCAACATATGTTAGCAATGCAACAACAATAACAACAGTACCAGCAACTGCAGCATTAACAACAACAACAGCAGCAACGCAACATTGTCCGTTAACGCAAAAGGCAATTAAACTACGTGTGATTGCAACGAAAAGCAACAGCAGTAGCAGCAGCAACAACAACAACAACAATAATCATAGCACAAGTAGCAATCATCATGATTATATGTTGCCAACACTGACGCCGCCATCATCACCGGAATCAATACGCACGAGCATTAGTTCGACGTCATCAACAGCACCCGCACCAGCAATTGTTGTTACAACACAGCAGCAACAACAAATTGATGCCAGCACGTTGACTTCCAATGAGTTAGCTGCGCTAATACAACAGCAACAGCAACGTTTGAATCAACAACAACAGCAACAGCAACATTCGCCATCAACAACCGCCATTTTGCGTTTTTCAACAGCAACTGCCGCAGCTGTATCGTTAGCACCACCACCGGCAACAACAACAACTGCTGCAACAACAATTGTTAGCCAACACAATGCGAAAAATGCAACGTTGTCATCAATTGCTAGCGTTAGCAATAGCAATACAACAACAGCAACTACAGTTCCTCTTTTAACACAACAACAGCAACAACAACTACATCATCATCATCCGCATTTAACGCATGCCAGCATACAAACAGCAACTGCTGCCACCAATACGGAACATCATCACCAGCAACAGCAACAACAACAACAAACGCATAGCAACATTCCGCGTAATGCCATCGTACGTCTAACAACGACAGGTAAACAAAATGTTGGCATCAGCTTGGCACGCGTGATACAGGTGCAAAGCAGCAACGGTGTAACAGCCGCGTCTGTGCTTAGCGGTGCAGTTCAACAGCAACAACAACAACAGCAGCAGCAGCAGCAGCAACAACAACAACAGCATGTTACTAATGTTGTGACTGCAGCGCAAATTGCTCAGCGTGGTACTGCGCCACAAAATCCACAAGTGACAGCATGTAAGTACACGTAACTTGTGATAGGCTGTTGGGAAAATTTGACACTTTTCATGCGTTGTATGGGGTGGTGCATATGACATTTTGACATTTTCGTTATTTGACATTGCTGACAGCTCAAATGAATTTGACGTATTAGTCATCTTGTCAATTTTTGTGAATTTGCGTCAATTAGTTAAATCTTGAAAAAAATACAATTTAGTCGGCGTGTCTCTAAGGGATTTTGTTTTTATGTTGTTGTTTTTGTTTTTTATAAAATTGTCAGACCAAAAGCGGTTTTTTTTTTAAGAAGATGTGAATGACAAAGTATTTCTTCTGCAAACACATTTTTCTAACAGCTAATCACCAAAAAAATAATGAGTAAATTTCAACGTTTCTATGAGAATTTTACACAAAAATTTATTTTCCATTTTAAGTTTTAGTTAAAACTTCAATTAAATTCAATTTTTTTTTTTCCAAATTTGCAGTAACAGCAAAACATCACCAGCGTCAACATGATCACAGTCCGGATGCAAAACGCCGGATACACAAGTGCCAATTTTTGGGTTGTAAAAAAGTTTACACCAAAAGTTCACATCTGAAGGCACATCAGAGAACGCACACAGGTAAATTTAATGAAAAAAAAAATATAATATTTTAGTAAAAAAAACACACAAATTATTTTAACACAATTTTAACAACAAGTTTACCTATGCTGCTGCATTTGACAGTTTCCCATTATGAATAAAAGTCAAAAACCTCAATTTGAAATCTACTAAATGCGTGTATTACATTACGTTATCAAGTGCTATGTCAAATATTATACAATAAATATCTTTAATACAGCTTAGCTTTATGCAAAATCTATAATTTTTTTTTTAAATAAAATATATAACTTAACCTAAATCAATTTTGAAAATTTAACAACGATGCACACAATGCTCGCACCACTCTAATGTTTTGACATTTTCTAGGCCAGCACATTTGCAATTGTTATGACAGCTGATATGTCAAGTAGTTTAGAATTTGTGGTAGCCATTGTCGGGCTGTAAGCTTGTATGGTGAGGGATTTATTGTTGAAAAATAAAAATGTATTTTAAGCTTATTTTTACGTTAAAAATGAGGATAAATAAGCTCTAAAAATATATTGAAATATTTGGAAATGATAATAAATATTAATAATTCAAGCCAAATGTTAACAAACAAAAAATGATTTTTGAAGTTTGCTTGACAGCTCGACAGCTGAGTTAACAAATGTTTATTCAAAAGTGTGGCTGGCTATGGGCATGTTATAGCATTTGAAGGGAAGTATTAAGCAAAATGTCGATTTTTTCATAAATCTACATATTATGATGTTTTAAGCAACTGCGCTGTGGACTGCTAAATAAATTATTGATATACAAAATAGCACATCAACGCAGCAAATCAAGTTGCAGTGAAATTCAGGGAAACTTTGTTTTCTCTAAAAAAATTTGTTTTTAAAACTACTAGGGGACTTCGCTCCTTGTTCAATTCGCTCACCAACCAACCCCTCCGCATACGATAACTGAATGAAATTCAACACAGAGGCTACACTTTCAAATAAGTTTCTTTGAATTAAAAATGGGTGAAATCTGTTAACAGACACGCCAATCGCCCGTACAAGAAAAATATTTAAAACGCTTTATTGAGAGGGTTTTTCGATGTAGTGTAACCAAATTTCTCAAAAATACTAGGAACAATTTTGGACAAAAGGTTGACCAACTTCGACGAGAGGATATGGCACTTCTCATTAGATAGTATCGACCCACATACAAAAAAAAAAAACAGTTCGAATGACATCTCCCAGTTTAAAAGTTAATATTGAAATATTTTGAAAGAAAAAAACCTTTGTTTTTCGGCCTCTAAATTCGATGCGATTTTTTTTTTTTCTTATATCTCCGCCATTTGACGTTCGATCAACAAGTATGGTATATCGTTGTAAATTTCTTAACATGGACTACATTTCATTCATAGAAGTCATTTGTCCCCGATTTTTTTTTTCGACTGATTGTATACATTATCTCAGCTTCTATCACCCTAACGTGCCAAGCGCACATCATAAAATTAAAGTCCGTACCAAATCATAAAATTCATATCTACAAAGTTTTCTCAAATTATTGAAATTGAAAAAGTTGCAGCGAATCTAAAATTTCAGTGCAAATATTTAATCAGAATAATAAAATCATATTTAACTTATGTCCTAAAACTATGCAATAGTTTTTTTCAATCGATTTCCAAAATCATTGTGCTTTTATGTTCGTTTTAAAAAATTTGCATATTTTTATTATTATCATTATTATTTATTAAAAAAGTAATAAAATTACAGTTTATAACTTATTTGCTAGCACTAGCAAGTATGAGCTTCAGGTCTATACAAAATATAACTTTAAATACAACTAAAAGTAAATTTCTCACATACGTAAGAAATGGTGTGGCCTAGTATCAGACGAAAATTTAGCAAATTTCGTCAAGTGAGCGTGGCATCTCTCATACAGACAAGAATTTAAAAACGCTAAACTGAGACATTAATTTGAAGTAATGGTACCAAATTTTACACAAACTGTGGAAATGATTCGGAAAAACTTTAAACAATAACTTGGTCAATTTTTATAATTGGGCGTGACACCCTTTATAGAATCAAAAACTGTAAAACGTTACTCAGAGAGAGTAATTTAAGGTAATGGAACCAGATTATACGCAAATACATACAATAGTTTTATCTAGTGTGAAACAAAAAGTTGGAGGGCTTCGAAACAAAGGCGCGACACTTCACATAGAAGCATATGCCTTAAAACGTTACGTAGTTAAGTAGAGAGATTTTTGAGTTAACGTTGCCAAAGTTAATGTGTCAGCACGTAGCGAAGTGGAAGTGATTCCTTTTTATTTAATAAAAATCTAGGACTTATGCGCACTTTTACCATTAACGCGGTGTAGGGTATTGAATACAATAACACGCATACTTGTTTTGTTGTACTGCTTGTTGTAAACATTTTCTCTTTATGTGTGCAAATTCAGTCAGATGCTGATAAGTTTCATGAGTCATTAATATTTTTATTTTATAGTTTTTCTTCAAGTTAATATTTAACTCATAAATTTTTTCATTCATTCATTCGTTCATTAATGAATACAATAATTAAAACTGCTAATTGTAAATGCAATTGTGTGAGAAAAGACTAAAT
Source organism: Tricholauxania praeusta (assembly GCA_949775025.1). Taxonomy (NCBI): domain Eukaryota; kingdom Metazoa; phylum Arthropoda; class Insecta; order Diptera; family Lauxaniidae; genus Tricholauxania; species Tricholauxania praeusta. Next base: position 32,554,128 of record OX459031.1, on the reverse strand, counting down.
GAAATTAAAAATTTAAAACAAAATAAAACTGACAAAACACCAGTCAACCATTCATTCATTAAATTGAGCACAACAAAATCTGTTTGCTTTGTTAATCTGTTTACTTTGTTTCTATACTACGAGTGCATGAAATGTATACCGACCGACCGACTGACCGACCTACCCGCTTACTCTAGACAAGATCGCGTATTTTTATGTAAAAATTTAGCTAGCAAGTTACCAGTCAGTTGCAAGCAACAACAACTTGTCTGGTTGTAAAGTTGAAAAAAAAAAATAAATGTGTTGTTAATTGCATTTTGTATATCTACCAGTGGAACTATATTATTTTATTTTTCTGTGTCATATAACTTCTATTTTGCATGACTCAATTTATTTTTAAAAAAAAATTGTTTCACATACATACAATCAAGCACTCATTCATAGTTAAAAACACAGTCATTTACAACATGCTCAAATGGAGGACCTTATGAAAGAAACTGCAACATCTTTTTTTAAAATGTTGGGAATATTGTCCAAATCGACGAGTAGTAAAATTTAAAATCCCATACTATAATACTTAACTTCATTTGAGTCAACTTTTAATATCAAGTATCGAAATTTGCCACAACACATACTTTAATTCCTAAAATTTCTTTAGAATTTTTTTTTCTAAATGTTATTGGTATGGTTTCAAAAAATTCATTATATATTTGCTCCTCAACGTTTTATATAATTTTTTATACATTTATCATTTGATTCTCTTTTATGCATGTCCCCAATATTTAAAATTTAAAAGCTTATAAGCTAACATTGCTCAAAATGATTGCGGTCTGAACTTTGGTACCGCCTAAGGTTTATGTACTCGATTTCAATGTACGATGCAATGCGCGCTGCGTCTGAAGCACCATACTATTGGATTATTTATTGCTGTCATTTGAAAATTTGCCAAAAGAGGCGTAGCATCATAGAGCCAGCTAAAAGCAAGTGGGAGTGGACTTGCACAGCAATGGAAAAACGCAAACCAAAAACATAGCGAAAATATATCTTACAGGAATAAGAAGATGTTATATATGTGTTAGTACAAGTTGTCGCTCTCGGATTTTTTTGTTTTTTTTTTTTTTTTTCTTAAGATATATGTCGTTGCAGCGCCATAAAGACAATCTACCAAAAATTGGAGCATATTTTTGGGCGTACATACTTTGAATTTTCCTTTTCAGTACTGAATTTAATTTCTCTCTTGCTTTCGTTTTCCTTTTTATTTTTAATTTTTACTTTAATATCACTGCTGCTGCTGCTGCTTTGTCCTAATCGTATATGTCACTGGCTGCCTCAGAAAGTAGGTTACAATTTTATAGCGCCAACAAAACGAAAAAAATGATTTTTGTATGTACTTTTTGGCAGCAAACAAGCGAATTTTCACTTCCGCTTATACACTTAACAGCATCGTTCGAGGAGCACGAAAAAATTGTCGTTGCCAACCTAGGTTAAAACCATAAAAAACCAATTCACGAGTCCAAGCCAGGTCAAATCCTAACAAGTAGTGATTCGGCTGAAATGGTAGCGCAGCATGGAAATATCAAGTCAGACGAATCGACCAAATGTCTTGTATACTGGCGACAACAACATTTGCAAAGGCAATTCCGAATTTAATAGCGGCGCGCTGGCATAGACGTATGTATATGTATACCCAGTTGGCGCATGGTACTGGCTTTGGCTGCAGGAAGTTTTGTGTTTTTTATTTAAAATTCTATGGAAATTAATAATTGATACACGGAAAGAAATATGCCAGCCTTAAGAAAATTTAAAAATTTAATTGAAAAATGTGCAAAAAAGGTAAAAAAGGGTGCTTGGAATGAGTTGTCTTAAGATGAGATGCGGAGAGAAGAGTAGAAAAGAGTCGAAAAGAGAAGAGAAGAGAAGAGAAGAGAAGAGAAGAGAAGAGAAGAGAAGAGAAGAGAAGAGAAGAGAGGAGAATAGAAGAGAAGAGAAGAGAAGAGAAGAGAAGAGAAGAGAAGAGAAGAGAGAGAAGAGAAGAGAAGAGAAGAGAAGAGAAGAGAAGAGAAGAGAAGAGAAGAGAAGAGAAGAGAAGAGTAGAGTAGAGTAGAGAAGAGTAGAGTAGAGTAGAGTAGAGTAGAGTAGAGTAGAGTAGAGTAGAGTAGAGTAGAGTAGAGTAGAGTAGAGTAGAGTAGAGTAGAGTAGAGTAGAGTAGAGTAGAGTAAAAGAACACAATAACGGGAGTAAAAATCAAATTAATAATGAGAAAGAGAACGGGAAAAACGCAATAATAATAATAAGAAAAAAATGAAAATGAGTATGAGTACGAGAACGAAAATTTAATAGAACAAAATCGGGGAGAAAACAGAGGATAAGAGTGAAATGCGAATGAAAACTTGAATATAATTGAAAATTATTGCGTGTACTCTGCCGTCTTATCTGTTGAACAGAATAGAGACGGGGTCAGGAAAGCGGGGACGATTACACGCTGTCAAATATTATAACATACTTGATCATGTGAAATAGAACAGAACTGCGGAGTACGACTGGTATAACCTGCCGACGGGTACCCGTCGATTTAGAATTAATTCTATTTTTACGTCGTATCAGTGTTGCATTTCTAAGGTATTAAAATTTGTCACTCTCTTTTCCCATACGATTTTCTCAGCAAAATGTATTGTTTACAAATTTTATTTTTGTCACTTTCTTTTCCCATACGATTCTCTCACAAGAAATCAGTCGTGAAAAGCAGTCGTCTGCTGCAATTGTGTTCATTTAAACGATTATCCGACTGGTTTTTTTTTTTTTTTCTTGAAAGTGTGCAATCGTCACCGCTTTCCCGACGCCGTCCTAATTCTGTGCAAAGCATTAAGCTTTTAATCTTCACTGTCATATTTAAAGCAGACACTATTAGAATAAGATTGGCGTAGTTGTAGACTTCATATTAGTTCAACTGCCCTGATGCATATATTTTGCATGATCAACACATAACTGCATTTGAAAAGTTACTTTTAAGATCAGTTAATCGTTGAAATTGTGAGTATGTTATGTCGCAGTATTTCATTTGATTACTTGAACGAAAAATAGCCTACAATCTTTGCCAGCCACTGCAGATTGCCAAAAAATGTGTACCCATATTGTAGAGCGCCATTCATGGCAAATATATTCTCACTGTAGCGCATACTTTGTCAAACAAAATGAGTAGATTAAATAAATTGCTTGAATGAATTATTACCGCGATTTTGCAATCATTTGGCGGGAAGTATGGAAACATCGAAAAAAAAAACAACCGCAATACAACAACAGTTTACCATACCCATACCAAGCTACCCGCTCGGCGGTGCAGCAATAATGATGAATGCGTTTTTAAAGTGTTGCCATACAATTTAGGATCTTAAAATTTATATCGTTGTGATAAACTTCGCAGTAGCATGCTGGGATTTTCTTCCGCTTTTTGTTTTTAATGTGTTTGAAAGAAAGTTACGAATGATGTGGAACGACCAAGAGTACAAGATTTCGCGTGGAAGTAAAAGAAAAGAAATAGAAACAGGTCAAACGAGCTCAACGAAAGGTAGTTAATTTTTTATAGATTCCATTGTGGCATGCAATGCAATCGCTTTTATAGCAATTCTACTAATTTTTTATTTTCTCATTTTTATTCCATTTCTTTTTTTATATATATAGTATATATACTTATTTATATCTTTCTTTCACTTAACCATTTCCGTTATCCGCCTTCGCCATTTTTATTGTGTCTTTTCACTTGACTGCACTGGTAATCTGCTAAGGAATAACGCCGTTGACAGCTAAAGGGGAAAAAGTAGTAAAAGCAAGTAGCTTAATGTACGATAAGAGAAATGGAAGAGAAGGTTAACAGACGCTACTTTATGTTAGTTGCTACTTAATTGAAAATAAGGATTTACTACGCTCTCGTTGAAATAAAACAGAAAAAATATCATGATTTACAAGAGCGGCTTAAGTCATGACAAAAATCATATTGTTGTAAAATGTAAAAAATTTTAGTTAGCACAGTTAGTTACAGTAGTAAGTGCTTTTTATTGAGTAACAAAAAGGAGTGAAATAGTGAAAAAGTTTGTTTAATGTTTTGCCAGATCATCTAAGGTGTGAGAGGGTAGAAAATGCTTTTTTAAAAAGTATTAAGTATTGGTTACTTTCCCAAAACTATTTCTCTTTGGAAAATATTTTGTGTCCGCCAGTTTAGCCTGTGTATTGCCTCTAAATTTTGTTTCAATCCACTTTATTTTTATATAGTACTTATATACATACATACGATTTAGTTTATATATTTTTTTTAAAAAAAAAAAAAAAAAAAAAAAAAATTCGATGTAACTCAATAATTTGCTAGATTTTTAATTCGATAGTTCCCCATCAACAGTATAAAAGTATGTTTTCATTGTTACATTCGTCTCTTTTAATCAACAATAGAATGTAACTAACTATTTCAATTAGTAAAAACTTTGAGTATATTTTATAGTATAAGTTATAAAATTGTTAACCTTAGCTCAATATCTTTTTCTATTTGAAATAAAGCACAAACAAACAAAAACAAAAACAAACAAAAAAAATAATATCAGAGCAACTATTAAAATTTAAAATTTGGCAAAAGTCTTATGAAGTTCGCATACAGCTCTTTTAAAAGTTAATTTTTCCAAGCAACTCCAATAACTTTCAATAAAAACGAGCAGTTTTAATATTAGCGTCGTAAAATATTGACTTATTATTTTATATTGAAATATTTTTGGATAAAAAGATGTAAATCTGTTTGATTTTTTTCTTGAATTTCGATTATTTTTATTATTTATATAGCAATAAAAAATTGACCTACAGATCCCATAACTTTTTTGGTGAACCAAAAAACAAAGCTAACTGAATAATATATTTATATATATTTTTGGAATATTATTTTTTGATCTATGCTTGCCTGGACGAAGTGAAAATTTGGTTTTGTTGTGATTTTCCCTTCCCCGAAATAATTGCATAAAATTAATAAAATGAAGTTATTCTATGTGGAACTCTGATGAAGAATAATTTTCATAATTGCTTTAAAGTCGGCTAAAATGTAATTTTATATTTTCTATGAATTTTTATTTAAGCTTAAACCTAATTTGACGATTTTGCCTATTGAATAATATTGTAGGGATTTTTCCACATATTTTTTATTTAATTAAATAAGTTCTTTCTTAAGTTCTCTTCTGTCATTTTCATGCTACTCACCTCCACCTACATATATTACCTTGAAATTGAAGAACTTTGAAAACTTTCACTTTAATCAAGCTAATCTGCATTACTTTTACTTTATTGATAAGCAATCTTTGTCTTGTTCTACAACACGAATAATGAACCAAAAGCCAAAAAGTAGACTAAACTTTATATTTTACGTCAACACACCAACATAACTTTCACTTATACACCCGCGCCATAACAATGCAACAAAATACTGTTACAGATAATATACATCCCAGACACCCAGTTAATACTTGGAATGATTGTTATATATTCTTTCTTACCGGCAAATAATTAATTTCTTTGCTAGAAGAGTTAAATTGGAATTCATCTTTTGATTGCATAATTTTAGGCACTTATTAAATTTGACATGATTTTTCCAGTAAGTTATTGAGCGATATCTCCATGGTAATGCCAACTTTTCAAGAAAATATTCTTTCCAATAACATGGTTCAATCTTTGCTTTTGCCTACTGGGTTATTTGTATTGCACATATACGATATCAAATGTTAATTCGAGTATATGGAAAGAAACGTAGCAAAATATCAATGCTGTAAGGCTCTGTCTTTTTTTTTTATTTCTAATGCATTTGTATTTATGTAGACTTTTTTAGTTATATTCATTTATTACATAAAGCAAACAGCTATTAAGATTAAACAACATTTCCCAATGTTCGATGATGAAACAAATTTTTCTTTTGCATACAGCAATAATCCTTTATGATTCACACAAAAATCGTAACTCCCGAACAATATCTCTTGAATAAAGTATAGTTTGATAACAGAATATGATTTCTTGGGCGTTCGAAATGTTCACCATCACGAATAAAACATAACCCTTCTACTACTAAAAATGCTTACTGGGCTGTAATGTCTAAAAAAAAGGAAAAGTTTTTTTTTCTTTTCTTGTGTACATTTCTTACACTCATACAAATACAAAACAAAGTCAAAGTTTATTAGAAGAGTTGGCTCTTGATTTTTGCTTGTTGTGTCTTAGAATTGAAAGTTGATGCTTTTGCTGAAGCTGATAACTTAATAACCTTTTGACATGCCTTTAAAGCAACAGCAACAACAACAACAACAACGATAAAAGTTTTAGTTTATCAAGCAATGTAAATGTAGCACAAGGATAACAAGGATAAAGCGTGCAAGAGTCCTAAGAAAGCTGAAAAACACAATTCGAGCAGAAGCTCAAATTATGCTTACAAGCAGAGTACAAGTGTAATAAGTAGGTGCTGGTATTGGTAGTTAAGTAAAGTAAAGTAAAGAGAGATGTTGATTGGAAAAGGCTTACGAAAAATAATAGGAGCAACAACAATAGCCATAACTTTGAATAAGTTTTTAACAAATTAACACCTTCTACTTGAATACCCTTTTCGGAGCGTAGCACTTGAGGGTGTATTTGATGCACTCACACTCATACGCGCACACAAAATTTGTTGGCGTTAAATTTTTTTTGTTGTATTGTTGATTAAATGTAGAATTATGATGGTCAACGAAATCGATCGCTCGAAATTATTATTATTTAATTTATTAATTTTGAATTTTTTTTACATATTTTAGGTATTAAATTAATATTAATATTTTAAAGTCCTAAATCAACAGTAAGAGCCATAATCAGAAAAGATTTTAATATAAAATAAATTTAATATGACCATGACCATGATATTATGTTTTCAGAAGTTTTTTTAATCAATATAAAAATTGCCAGACTGAATAATCGAAACTTGAGCTCAAGTTTCAGTGGAGATCATAAAGGCGATTATAAATTCAACCAGACAAAAGTGAAATGTATTTAGTGCCTACATTTTGTTTACTTGATAACAAAGCAATTGTTGTTTCTTCTTCTACAGTGTGAGAATCAATGAAATAATTTTTATTTATAAAAAAAAAATTTGCTCGAAAACAAATATTTGATAAGACTTCAAATAAATAATTTGTTTAAGTTTATGTCTGTCTTTTTTTATATACAAAACAAATATATATTTCTAATCTTAAGCGTGAGAACAATTTCGTACATGATACATTTTTGGGAATATTTTAACATATGAAAATTACAAGATTGTTGTTGCAAGCAAAAATTATTCCAATAAATCGAAATTTAAAAAGAGATAGGTACTAAGGCGCGCCAAAAAAAAAGAGACATTCAATGAATTTTAAGTTCTAATACAATGTGATAAAATGTTGCCAAATAGGGACAGTAGTGAAATACTTTTTTGTCTGATATCGTTAAGAGCCCGCATTTATTTACCTTGAAATTTGAAAATTGATCCAAGTATGCTTTGGTTTAAAGGATTGAAATTTTGGAGAAGTTATACGTAAGATGGGTCATTAACAATTTTAGTCATGGATGGCTTAATGGTACATAATCCATTTCAAGGGCCTTACGTTCGCCGTTTAGATGCACGTGCAAACACAACTTTATGACGATTTTTCAAAGAAAATCATATTCAGTGACTAGACATTTTGGTCAATAGAAACCCAAAAATGGTTGTCAGGAAACTGATGCATCTTCAAAAAGTGACTTTTTTGTGGTTGGATATCATTTTCAGTGACGAGACCAAACTTCATCTCAGTGGATGAATAAACAAAATTGTCTGGCTGGGATTGAAGCCCGAAAAAGAATATCGAGAAAGATAAGATTCAAAAAGTCACTGTTTTTGGGTTGGAAAAATTGTTGGACTGTTTTTTTTTTTTTTGTCTTGTTAAATGGTGTCCGTATGTTGTTACTGTAAATGGTGAACGCTATTGTTCAAGTGATAATAACATTTTATGACACAAATTGGATGATACGTATGTAAGCAATATGTAGTTCCAACAAAACGGTGCCATATGCCACACAGCTAATCCAATAATAGCTTAAATGCAGAAAAAGTTTCAGGACGCATTATCTGGCGAAACAGCAATGTCAATTAGTTATCATGATATGACACCCTTGAACTTCTTTCTTATGTATACTCCAAAATATCACGACTATGCCAATAAGCCAATAACAATACCAAATCTAAAAGACTTTGCCTTTGAACATAAAACCAATTGTCAATGACAAATCGAAGTCCACTGTAACTTCTTATATACAACTCTATATCTTTTGTTGAGTTTTAATTGTAGCTTTATTGATGAAAACAGCGACAAATTTCCATTTTTAACATTTTTTCTCCAAAACTATCAATTTTCAGCAGAAGTCGGAAAAAGTCCTTAAAATTGGTCAAAAAAGACAAAAAAAAATACTTATTTATTTTATTGCGTACTAGCACTACCCTGTGCGCATCGCCTCACCTCAACCGTGGTGTAGATTCGATGTGCGATCTGCGTGAAAATTCTATCTAAAAAATACTTTTGTATGAGGACCACCCTTAGTATGCACCCAAAATAAAATTTTTACAACCTAAGCAGTGCCTCTTAATATAAAAACCACGTGATGTAAATTTCATGAGAATCGATTAAGCGGTCTTCGAGAAAATGATATTTAAAAATATTTTTGTATGAGAGCAACCCTTAAAAAAAGTTTTGTAGCCTAACCTATGCCGGTGCCGTGACATAATCCCCACGGACATAATCCCCACGGACATAATCCCCATTTTTGAAATGGGGATTATGTCCGAAAATTTTCGGACACAATCCCCATTTTTGCTGTGGGGGTTATGTCCGCAAAATTTTCGGACATAATCCCCATAAAAAAGCGGACATAATCCCCAAAGCTATGGGGATTATGTCCGCATCAGTGACGGACATAATCCCCATAACAATAATTTTGTCATAGGAAATTTTTAAGTTTAAGAATCGGCTATTTTGTCGACAAATTGTGGAAAGTGTGGAGGAATATTTTATTTAATTCTTAATATTTTTTTTGTTAAATTGAATTTTTCTTTAAGTTAGTTTTGTTAATAATTTTTGAATTACTTGAGTTAAATAAATGGATAATTGCCAGCTTTTTTCATCTTAAATTAAATTTTTTGAATAAAGCCACCATTGGAATTATGTCCGCATGTTCAACACCGGCTTCGCTAGCTACAGTAATTCCACATAAAAGTCAAGGTAAGTGGGCGGCCTTCGGCCGCAGCTCAGGATTTAAAACTCCCAAAAATCCAATACCGGCTTCGCGGCGGCCTTCGGTCGCGGATCAGTTTATAAAAGATCCAACACCTAGTTTGTTAGCCACAGTAATTCCACAAAAAAGTCAAGGTAAGTGAGCGGCCTTCGGCCGCTGCTCAGGATTTAAAACTCCCAAAAATCCAACACCGGCTTCGCGGCGGCCTTCGGCCGCGGATCAGTCTATAAAATATCCAACACCAACGGCTTTCGGCGGCCTTTTATGATCCCACTTACCTTAACTTTTATGTGGAATAACTGTGGCTAGCAAACTAGGTGTTGGATATTTTATAGACTGATCCGCGGCCGAAGGCCGCCGCGAAGCCGGTGTTGGATTTTTGGGAGTTTTAAATCCTGAGCTGCGGCCGAAGGCCGCTCACTTGCCTTGACTTTTATGTGGAATTACTGTGACTAGCAAACAAGGTGTTGGAGATTTTATAGACTGATCCGCGGCCGAAGGCCGCCGCGAAGCTGGTGTTGGATTTTTGGGAGTTTTAAATCCTGAGCTGCGGCCGAAGGCCGCCCACTTACCTTGACTTTTATGTGGAATTACTGTAGCTAGCAAAGCCGGTGTTGAACATGCGGACATAATTCCAATGGTGGCTTCTGAGGACTTACATCCTCCAAAATATGCAACTCCGGCTATGTCTATTCTTAGAAGTTGTTATAAGCCCAACACGAAGTGGGGATTATGACCGAAAAAAAAACGGACATAACCCCCATAACTTAATTTATTTTTTCGGACATAATCCCCATGGGGATTATGTCCGAAAATTTTGCGGACATAACCCCCACAGCAAAAATGGGGATTATGTCCGAAAATTTTTGGACATAATCCCCATTTCAAAAATGGGGATTATGTCCGTGGGGATTATGTCACGGCACCACCTATGCCTCTTAACATAAGCACTACGTGGTGTAAATTCGGAGTGAATCGACTCACCTGTCTTCGAGAAAATGATATTTAAATATATTTTTGTTTGAAGGTCACCCTAAGTATGCACCCCGAACAACATTTTTTTGACCTTATCTGTGCCTCTTAATACAGAAGCCATGTGGTGTAAATTCCATGAAAATCGATTTTGCGGTCTTCGAGAAAATGATATTTAAAAAATATTTTTGTGTGAGGGCCACCCTAAATAATAGTTTTGTATCCTTAGCTTTGCCTCTTAACATAAGAGCTACGTGGTGTAAATTCGGTGTGAATCGACTAACCTGTCTTTGTGAATATGATATTTAAAAATATTTTTGTATGAGGGCCACTCTAAGTATGCACCCTAAATAAAATTTGTACGATCTAATCTGTGTCTCTTCACATAAAAGCCATATGGTGTAAATTTCATGAGAATTGATTAAGCGGTCTTTGAGAAAATGATATTAAAAAAAATTTTTGTGTGAGGGCCACCCTAAATAAAAGTTCTGTATCCTTAGCTATGCCTCTTAACATAAGAGCTACGTGGTGTAAGTTCGGTGTAAATCGACTAACCTGTCTTTGTGAAAATGATATTTAAAAATATTTTTATGTGACGGCCAGCCTAAGTATTCACCCTAAATAAAATTGTTACAATCTAGTCTCTGCTTTTTAATATAAAATCCATTTGGTTTAAATTCCAAGAGAATCGATTAAGCAGTCTTTGAGAAAATGCAATTTTTAAAATATTTGTGTATGAGGGCCACCCTAAATAAAAGTATTGTGACCGAAGCTATTCTTCTTAACATTAGCGATACGTAGTGTAAATTCGGTGTGAATCGATTTATTTGTCCTCGTGAAAATGATAATGAAAATATCATATATTTAAAAATATATTTGTATGAGGGCCACCCTAAGTATGCACCCTAAATAAAATTTTTTACCATCCAATCTGTGTCCCTTAACATAAAAGCCCTACTGTGTAAATTTCATGAGAATCGATTTGCCTGTCTTTGAGAAATCGCTATTTTGAAAATATTTGTATATGAAGGCCACCCTAAATATACGCCCTAAATAAAAGTTTTATAGCCTATGACACCCACCCGATCGATACTAACATACTGTAAAAATTTCATCAAAATCGGCTGGATAGACAGACAGACGGTCAGACAGACAGGCAAAAAATGAGTTTTATATAATAGATAGCTTATAATTAAGACGTCTCATAAGAAAAAAAAATATTTTTCTGAATATCTCCATCAATTTCAAGAGCTTTATACTCCATGTTATTTTACTGAAAATTGATAGCTTGGAAGAAAAAATGATAAAAGGTGAAACTTTGACCAAAACTGTTATTATCAATAACGCAAAAACTAAAACTCCCAAAGAAAAAACAAATGAAATTAAACATACCGTTTTTACTCAAAGAATAAAAATAAAATAAAAATAAAAATATATGTCTATTTAAATAAAGAGAAATGATCTCGCAAATTTACTCTGAAAAGCGGTTTCAAGGTCAAATGCAAGATCAATTTTATTTCACCTACTAGCAATCATCTAACTTTTGCCTAAAGCATTTATCACTATCTTACTTAGTTCTCGAGATATTTGTCTAGGAAAAATAAAATGCAGCACACGGTACATAAAACTTCGGCGTTATGTTAGTGCTTCTATGTATATAAGTATTTCTAAACGAAAAGCCTTTGATCTTTAAGTATTCGAAGTTTGAAACTTCCGTATGCACTAGTGTAAATGTTACTTGTACTCGCAGAAATTTCTTGCATTCCGTATCACCAGCAAAATATAAATAAATAAAAAAATTTTAAAATTCCGATCATAGCAGTTTAATAATCACCGACATATATAAGAAGTATATATTTTATATTATATTACAATTATATTAGAAGTATATATTTTTTAAGTTTCCAACAATTAGTTTTCAAGAAAGAAAAAAAAATAAGAGACGAATAAACAAAACTTCAAGAAGAGATACCGAAATTGAAACCGGAAATTTAGCTTGTTTCCGTTTGTGTTTTTAACAAGAAAAATATCAAGCAGCGAAAAAAAGTAACAAAACTTTTTTGCAAACTTAAAAAAAAAAAGTCGAAGTGCTGCCACCACCCACATCCTTGAAAGTTGAATTGCGCTGTTTGTCTTCCAAAAAACTTACAATAAGTACAAGTATTTTTACTTTTGCTGCAATTTAAACTCTTTTTTTTAAATTTGGTTTACAGTTTGCAAAATTACATTTCTCATTTTTTCATATTTTGTTATATTTTTTTCTTTTAGAAAACTTTCTTCTCTTATGTTAAAATTTCCATGCAATTTGATATTTTCCTTTGCCACGGTCCGTCCCGACTACCGCTTAAGTTATAGCGGCTAAGGTTGTGCTTCTTTTCGTTTAATTGTTTAAAGTTTTTGCGCATATTTGTATTCAGTTTGCTAAAAAATTCTGTTGCTATTGTGATTTTTTTTTTCGACTGCTTTTCGTAGACCTACATGAGATTCTGCACCTTTTTGCCATAATTTTTTTTGTTTAAGTTTATTTTTAAAGTTTTTAATTTACTTTTGTGCAAAATTTTAATGCTGAATTTATTTATTTATTTGGTTGTTTGCAGTTTTTCATTTTATTTATAGTTGCAACACTTTTTATGCAGAAGTTTTTTCGTATTTACATAATTTGTAGTTGGCAAATGCAAAGTACTACAAAGATTTGTAAGTCTTATTAAATTTTGAAGAAAAAAATAAATGTATTTTTTCCATAAAGAAATTTAATTAGTTTGCAACGCTTTTTCTTTTTTAAAACAATTTATCATTGTTGAAACTTATTTTCTGGCAACTATGTCTAAACTTAAAAATTTTAGGGATATTTATAATATTTTTAAATTACGTATCTGAATTTGATTGAACTCACCTTAATTACGTTAACAATAAATCATTCTTGATTTATGGGTCGAAGCCATGGAGATGAGAGTTTTGATTCGTAGATATGTTTTTTGAAAAAAACGGCAAACTTTTCATGTGATGAACGCCCCTAACCTAAAAATAATGCCTTATGTTAGTTTTACATTCATAGAGATAGTGGGCGCTATTTATATTTCGGGATAAGCAAGAAAAAGACAAAAAATTCAGTTGATATTGGCTTTATTATTTTTCAAAATACTCTCCATTAAGATCGATATACTTTTGCATCCGTTTAAACCAATTTGAAAAGCATTCATACCACTTTGAAGTTGGTATCTCAGAAACGTGTGTTTTGAAGGCTTCAACAGCTTCTTCTGGTGTTGTAAGCCGCTCGCCGCGCAGTTTGTTCTTGACATACTGGAACAAAAAGAAGTCGTTGGGGGCTAAGTCAGGACTGTATGGCCCATCAATTCAACGTTTTGAGTGCTCAAATATGCATTTGTTTGAGCCGATGTGTGTGAACTCGCGTTATCATGATGAAGTATGATTCGTTTTCTTCCGTTTGTTTTTCGTATTTCATCAAAAACTTTTGGCAAACAAATGGTGGTATACCTTTCAAAATTGACCGTCCTTTGTTCCGCCAAAGAAATGGTGGCGATATGTCCATTCATTCCGAAGAAACAGGCAATTATTTGCTTCAAAGTGCTGCGAGCGCGAACAACTTTTGTAGGGTTTTGCTCATCTTGAAACACCCAAACAGTCGATTGCTGCTTTGTTTCGGGCTCATATGCATATATCCACGACTCGTCACCTGTGTAGATGTTATACACAGCTTTTGATGTACCACGATTGTATTTTTTAAACATTTCTTTGCACCAATCGATGCGAGCCTTTTTTTTGAGTAGTCGTTAAATTATGTGGAATCCAACGTGAACAGATTTTTTTACGGCCAAATGTTCATGCAAAATCTTGTTGATGGTAGCCATACTAATGCCCAATGTTGCCTCTATCTCACGGTATGTCACAGGACAGTCTAGCATTATTAGATTTTTCACAGCATCGATGTTTTCTGCCACAACCACTGGTTTTGGGCGACCTTCACGATATTTGTCACTGAGCGAACTACGGCCACGATTAAATTCTGAGTACCACCGAAACACAGTAGTCCTCGATGGTGCTTCGTCACCATATAAAGCAATTAATTCATTGACGCACTCTTGTTGTGATAATTTACGCCGAAAGTTGTGATAAATAATAGCACGAAAATGTTCACGATTTAATACCATTTTTTTACTGAAGCACAATTTTACGTCAAAACGTTTTGAGTACGTTTAGGCTATAAAATGTCAAACTTTCCAATGGAAGTGTCAGATTGCTGAATTTGACATTAGTATTGCCCGATCCCGAAATATAAATAGCAACCTACGTATTTGCATATTTTTAAAATTTTTTCGTAGTGTTATTTAACTTTATGTAGTATTTTAGAAGCGTGTATCACTTAAAAGTATGGTCACTATTTTTCAAAACATATATAAAACGATTTGAAAGAATTAAAAAAAAATGTTTTCGTTTTGCTTTTAAAGGCATTAACCTTTTAAAGCTTCCTCTGTATGAGCATCATTCGAAATTATTACAAATGAAGATATTGAACTCTCATGAAAACATTGAGGACATAAGTACTTTATCCGCATCTGCTGTTGTTGTAAACGTGACGTAATTGAGAGTTCGCATGCATTATTTATTAATAAAATTCGTAATTGACCTGATTTCGTTTGAAATTGTTCCATACAAACATCCTATTTGCAACTAAAATACCAATATCTTTGTAACAGCGATAGCCATGGCTTATATTTTTACCATTTTGAATTTGATTAAATAGGCAATTTTTAGACAAGCTGGCAACTCAGCTAATCATACATTTTTTTTTCACCACACAAGGTGAAAGTTTGAAGGAAATATGAAGTAAAACAAGAATTTTAAATTCAACATCTATTTTTTTAAGTACCACTATAGTTACGATATAATTTTAAAACACATCTAATAGCATGGCAATTTGAAAATATTTTCATGGAAAACTTTTAAACAATGGTTGCTCGCTACATTTCTTTCACATCCAAATTTCTGGGTTGCCAGAGCCTTTCAACTGGAATCGACTTAAATTTTGCGGTCTCTGAGACTCCAGGTCAGCATCTACTTTCATTCCTTCTTCAACAGAAGGCCAAAAGATGGGACTCAGTGGCAGACAACTGAGATTGTTTCTGCCTCATTGGCATCTCTCTTTTTTCTCTTTCCACGGATGTTGACTCAATAATTTTGAATAGTGTAGTCGTATAGATCAACGCCGTCTATTAACTTATTATTGCTGCGAAGCAGAAAAGGCTGATCGACGTTGACAAATAAGTCCTTCCTTAGAAGATTTAGTTGCTTTTTTTACAACGCCAAATAGGGTGGAGTGGCAGATTCCGATCGTATTTTGAAGCAATGGTGAGGTTATAATCTTGCCAGCGACAACGAGTGATCTCGTCCTTAGAGTCTCACATATAATAATGTACGCAGCGAGATACATATATACTTTTCGGTCTTTATATTAGTAGTACCAGCAGCTACACGATTACAGTGAACAGTTCCAGTGGCACAGAATCCCTTTTCTGATAGCATACACAGCAGATGATAACATGTGGAGAAACTGTCCAAAAATACTACGTGACGTATGGGGGCCTCGACGTTGCTGAGAAAACGGAGAACTACATCAGCTTCAAGATCAACTTCTGTGTTGAAAGGGATGAACAAGAACAAATAGCCGGTTGATTAATGGAGGCATTAAAGCTTATATCGGCTTTCCCTGAATAAATATTTTGCACTAGAACGGCCGAAATTAGCCACCATCTGCTCGTCTATGAAAGGAAACCAAAACCAAAAAAAAAAAGGCGGGTTGCACTCCGGGAGTGCCGACAGAAGTGAAAAAAAATCGTTTAATGGCAAGTTAGTGTGTTAGTTGGTATGTGTGCGTTTTCTTTTTATATGGCAATGCAATGGAAGGCAAAAACGGAATATGTATTCAAATTTTACTCTCGCTCTCATTCTCAATTTGTCAACGCAGCAACGCGGAATTTGAAAGAAACAAACATGTAAGCATAACAATCGAATGAGAATGGAATGTGTCAGTTAGTGTGTCTGCTTTGCTTTTTGTCTTCCACTTGGAATATTTATTTATTTAAAAGAAACAATAGAACATTCAAATTTTACTATCGCATTCTTGACGGGGAATCCCGATGACGGTCGGTGTCGCGAGTTTATACTTTTTTCCTCAGCCGCACAACGTGCCATAAGAAGTTTTCACTTCAAAAAAAAATTAAAGATAAGATAAGCACGCACAAAACACCTCTAATCCTTTGAAAACACCAAAGATATGGAGAGGCGCTGTCACTTGGCGGGAACATTTGACATTTCGTATTTGTAAGGGATCTTATGGTATGGGATAAGCGCCAACGTTTATCGAACACTTGATTTTTAAACAAAACGGGAAAACGGATCAAGGTAACATTTTTTTAATGACGAATTTTGAATCAGGAGGCTGTAATTAGTGTAGAAATATACTTTATATAAAAAAAATTCAACAATTTTTTCAGCGCTGTAGAATATGGGTTAATCGCAAAAACCTATAAGTAGCCTTGGCTTGGCTTGGCTTATTTCTTACCGTAACCCCCTATTTTATATCTTGGTTATTTATATATTTTTCCTTGGCAGACATGGAATTCGAACCGCGGCCGACAGTTTAGTAGGCGGAAATACTAACCACTAGTCTGTTGAGCTTTTATTTAAGCATATATTTCCCTTATTTGGCTATAAGTTTTAAAATTATTTCTTTCGTTCCTTAAGTAACTTAAACCTTAAAAATTCTTTTATAAATCGATATTTTTTTACTCAAGTTATTTTAAACATAATTATAATAAGAAAAAAAGGTTATGTCAAAAATTAATTTTTTTTTGAACGAAATTTTAACATTTTTATTTATTTGAAACCTTAAATGCATTTTTCTCAAAATCAACATAACATTTTTTAAATTCCATACGAGATTTTCTAGGTAAACTCATTTTAATTAAGCCCAATTTTTTATAATTGAAATTGGGGCCATTACGGCGTAGTCCTGCAGCGAAAGCATGGCTCGGAGGAATATGCATGGCTCAATTTGTAATATTATTTTAAAAGAAAAATATTTTTTTTTTATTCTTTTCTACTCTTATATATCTGAAAAAAATTCTAAAAACACATCAATTTTTTTCGGCTACTGTAGCTTAAAACTCTTAGTCATAATTACTAACTGGCTTAAATATTGCTTAAAGATTATTAAAAATATAACAATATTTTAAGACATTTTTTTAACAATAAATAGCAATTTTCGAATTATTCGCGCCTTTGATGTTTACCCTTTCTAAGCAAAAGTATTCTACTTCGCTTAACTTGATGTTCTGACTAAATTAAGGCACTATTCTTTTAAGCAATTTCCTGTTTCATCACGCTTTCACTCTTTTTTTGTTCAAGCGTTCATCAGTTGTAACACCAATAAAATTACACTTTTGTCTAGAATTTTCCATGGAAAAACACTACAAAGAAAAAGAACAAAACAAAACAAAAAATGGCGACTAAATTGTCACCACGTTGTTACAAATTGTTGTGGTATCGTCGATAATTGCTAAAAATTCCTATTCGCTAGCGACAACAGCAAGGAACAATACTCTACTTTGTGCAAATAAAATAAAATTAAAATTTTGCAAAGCAACATCGCGCTGCTGAATGCCTTGTGTTGCCAACATAGTGCCATTAAAAAAAAAAAAACACAAAAAATAAAATGTAGGGATTTTGTGGTTTTGTGTTTGTGTGTGTGCCTTGGTTTTTAACTGCATTTGAGTGGTGCTAATCTTACAGCCCATTGAGCGTAAAAATTTTCGCCGAAATTGAATTTTGTGGCACTTTGTGCGGTTTTGTCTTTTTTTGGCAACACGAAAAAAATAAAACAAGCTGCCAAAATTAATTAAAATAATCTAGTAAAATTGTTTAATTAACTTTTTTTTGTATATATATTTTAGGTTTGATTCAAAATGTAAAGGTAATTCTTATAAAAAATTTTAAAATTTTGCGCTAAAGTTAGTTTTCAAATGAAAAGGATATATGTGTAAGGACATATGTATGAATGTATATTGAAAAATAATATTCAATATTTAAAGGAGTAGATAATTTATGCTACCTAATTTTAACTAGCTACACAGAAAAAATATTTTATTCAGTTTAAGAAAGAATTCTAAAATTTATCAAGAAATTGTGATTTAATTTAAACTTAAGAGAGCTTGCAATAACGTTGCAAAGTATGCAATACTTAAAGTGGATTAATGCCAACCTTAGATACCAGAATATGAAAACAGAATAGGGAAGATGAAACTCGATAGAAATAAACTCACAAAACAAATATTAAAGAACGTGCAACGAAGTCCAATAGTGCCGTCAATATTATGCCAAATAGTCTGATTGTGCAAGGGGCTGCAACCCCAGAGTCCCAAGAACGTTATTTAATAGAAGGTTATCTTTTGAGAATTTGATAAAATGATGACTTTTGGTAAAAATCAAACATCATTTTGAATTTACTCAAGAAATCGTTGTGAACATTTTCGTGTTTTTTTTTGGCAAAAAAAGAATTTTGGAACCTAAAAACTCTTTCAAAATATTCTACTTAAAAATTATGATCTTACAAGTGTAACATTTTTGACTTCAATTATTTTTCGCCTTATCAATTTGTGCAAAATTGCTGGCAAAGACTCTGAGGTACATACTATGCACTTCCCACTAATATTTGTCAACATTTGTGTATGTTTATCTCTTAAACTGACTGTCAAGAAACTGGCAGAGATTACGTGAGTGACATACATAAGTAATTCAGAATTCATGATTTTGCTTGCTTTAGCAATTTTGCTTATTTTCTCTATCGCAATTGCTATGAAATTCGTATTTAAAGCAAATTTGATTTGAAAACCCCAAAAGCAAACAAGCTGCTTTCTTTATGTCGCTGAATCCTTGAATATTTCTGCGGTTACTTCGATTACTTGGTAAATGCTCACACACAAACGACCTCCGCCTTATACCAAAGAAACAGTTAAGACAGGTTTTTTTTTTTTTTTGTTGGCAAATCCTCTACGAATGGCATGCAAACGATAGCATTTTTGGTTTCTTGTCATGTTTATCAGCATTTTTGGGGATGTTAAAAATACCGCCGATGTTGGAGTTGTTTGAGTAAGTAATGTGTGTAATTTTTTGGAAATATCGATATTTGTAGGGTTTAAAAATGCCCGTGCTATGGTTTCTCAAAGCACATCCATTGATATACTTTAGCAATATATATATATATTTATATATATATATGATATACTTTTAGAAAGCGGCAATTTTCTGTTTCAATAGACTGGCTTTTTTACTTTTCTAGGAAATGTTTGCAACATTAAGAATTAAGATTAAGTTATTTGTCATTTTCAAGTTACTCAAAGGATAAAGACTGTTCAAAATAAAAGTATCATTTGATGATATCAATACCATCTCACTAGTATGACAGAAAAACGAAATAGACAAATTAAACGCACCAAAAACTTAGTAAAAATGTGACATGACACTGAGCTGCCAAGCATTTGGGTTGTTACATTATATGCGTTTTCCTTCAAGATATAACCAGTCTCATGTTATGAAGCAGCAAAACACAATATCAAGGACAGTAGAATAAATCATCTTTGATGAACACTTTAAGGCGCAAGTTAAAAATTGAAACTTAAGTTTTGCTGTGTGTGAATCAACCACAAATTCAGTGACGTTGATGTCAATATTGACGTTAGAGCTTGAAATTCTCATACACATTATCGGCGGGAGGTGGGCATTGTGTAGACTACGAGCTCAAGAGCAACAGTAATACAGTGCAGGATTTTTAAAATATTGTAGCGAAATTTGGTTTACGCCAGAAAATTTTCGAAATAAAAACCAACAAAAGAAAACTAAACGATACTAGCTAGCATCATGGCTGTATAAATACTTTTACACCATCTAGGGGCAAAGTGCAGTTTTTGTACTAAAAATAATAAACCGAAAAGACGCTGCAGTACACTATAAAAGTCGATAACCGAGAGAAATTATCGCCGTCGTACAACGCCATCTAGAGGCTAGTAGTAACATTCTGGATAGTTGTGAACTCAACGTCGATACGCCATTTAGAAGGTACTGGTAAATTATGGATAATGGTAGATTACACGCCATTTAAAAGGTACTGGTAAATTATGGATAATGGTAGATTCCACGCCACTTAGAAGGTACTGGATTATTCGAGAAAGTGATGACTGTAGTATAAAAAGGTTGTCATCTGAGCTGTCGTACACAGTTGAATTCAAACAGTGAAGCAGAACAGTTGAATTTGAGCAACATAAGTGAACAGTAGAATTTAAACAGTAAAACATTTGAGTGATACAGTTAATTAAAACAGTAAATTGTCTATACAGTGCCAGATTAATATTAGACTTTGAATGTTAATGAAATAAACAATTGAAACGTGTAAAAACTAACTTTTGTGATTTAAATAAACCATTTTATAATTAAATAAGCTTGTGTATTTTTGATTGTTACACAATCGAACTCAGAAAAGTGTAAAAGACCGAAATTATCGTCTAAGAGACAGGAGTTTCGTAAAAATATGATAGAGTTTTGTAACGAAATTAAACAATTGAGTGCCAAACAAAATCCAACAAAAACAAAGTCAATGTGCAATCGGATGGCCACATGGGCTTCAAATTTTTCTTAAGATAAAACCGATTTGCTCAATTGCTATGTTAATTGTCACAGCAAAACGTTTCCTTAGGCTTAGGTAATATTTATTTGGATTAACTAAAGTTTGTCCTCAAAAACTCATCTTTACTGACGGGCTAAAAATTATCGCTCACGCAACAATTACATTTTAAAATCTGATAGAATTGATCAACTTTTCAAGAAATTTCAACTTTTACAAAAATTATTTGACTTGTTTTGAACGTTTTCGAAATTTTTCAACTTTCTCAACACTTTGCGACTTTTTCAACATTGCGCAACTTTTTCAACTGTTTTCAAGATTTCTTAGTACTTAACTACTTTTGGAACATATTTCGACTTTATTCATCATAGTGCATCGAATATTTTTACTTTTTCAACATTTTTCGATTTTTGTTGACTTTTTCGATATTAATAAATAATTTTGCATCTTTTTCGATACTTTACAATAAGAGAAAGAGAGTAATAGATTTTTTTTTTCCTCGCTATGGCAAGGCTTTTGTAGTTGCAGTGCATTGCTTGATGTACATATATTAAAAAAATAGGAAATCTTTCCGCGCTTGAATCTCAGATTTTGGTTAACCGATCTCGAAGTTGATAGTTAACTAGCACTCTGCTCGATGAGTACTTTAATTTGATATATTGCTGCAGCTATTTTAGATCCCGGCAATTTTTATCATTTTATTAAAACATTCTTGTCTCATTTCATCGCAGCTTAGATAACACACAGTGTAATCGAAGCTGTGCGTTCTATATAAACAGTGACCCACAAAACTGTTCACGAAAAAACATATTTCTGGTTTTAAGGCTGTATTTTTTTGTAAAAAAGGTTTTAAAAAATAAGTATGCAGAAAGCTTGCAAATTCCTTATTTTAGTTAAAAAAATTAAAACTTAAATATTTCACATTTTTTTTAACTTGGGTAGCTATTTTTATACTTAGTCTTTTGTGAACAGTTTTGTAACTTAAAGAAATAAAAACATTTTAAATCATTTTTTGATATTTTATGTGGCCGCTTTTAGCTTTAGTAGTGAAGTGTATTTTCTTAGGCATACTCGCTTTCAATTTGTCTAGTATTTGAGTACTGATCATGGACCATTGTCCATTGACAACCTTCCATAGCTCGTCCAGATTTCGTGCGGTTGTTTGACTCATAGATATTTTTTTTTACAAATATTCCACAAATTTTCAATAGGTATAATTTCTGGTGACTCTGCTGGTCAATCCAAGCAGGTAATATTTTGATCTCGAAGCCATTTCATTGTAATTTTAGCCATATACTTCGGGTCATTATCCTACAAAGGGATGGTATCGCATCGTTCATAGACGAACTTTTCCAGACTGGGTGGGTATAAGGCCACTTAAATATCAAAATAATCTCTTGCTTTCAAAATTTTTGAATTTTTCAAATTAGTGATATTATTAATTTAATATTTTTAAATTCAAACCGGTGCCCTATATTGCAGCAGAATTTGTTATGCTTACTCTCAAATATCATATCATATTTATATCTATTATGTTTTAGCAAATATTATAAAAATAATTTTACGAAAATATAAAACCATCCAAGACTAAAACATAATTTCGCTTTCTTTACTTTTCAGGTGAAAAACCCTATAAATGCTCCTGGGAAGGTTGCGAATGGCGTTTTGCACGTAGCGATGAACTGACGCGTCATTATCGCAAGCATACTGGCGCTAAGCCCTTTAAATGTCGTAATTGTGATCGTTGTTTTTCACGTTCTGATCATTTGGCGTTACATATGAAACGTCATGTTTAAATGTGACGATGCTGCACATTTACTGTACAGCACAGACAGCGAGCAGTTGAGATACAAAGAGCAACGCTATAATCAAAATATAGAAGAAACAACAAATAAATTGTGCCATCATTCATCATCACACACATGCTATTCAAGAAAAAAGGAAAAGTACATATGTTACACTGAAAGAAATACTTAGTATTGTTGTTATTAATACTGTGAGGAAAGAACAACAACATTTTTTTTTTCTAAAAATTCCTAAACATAACAGCAACAACAAGAATATGTTTTTTCTTTTTTTTTCTCTATATTAGTAGATATTTAAATGCAATTTTTTTATTAATGATTTTTTTTTTAAATTTAGTTTAAATTTTCATTTAGTTGCTAAGCGCTTATTTTATATATTTTTTTAACATATGTACATACATACATTTGTATGAAATTAGTTAAAATGTAGCATATGGTATATGTTATATAAAGTACATAAAAATATATATTTGTTAATTTTTTGCAAATTTTATTAATTAAGTTTACGTATAAATGGTTTTTATTTCTAAATAAAATGTTAGCTTAATAATAGTAAGTGAAAATTTTCAAGAACAAATCAAATTATTACCAAAGTTAAGTAGAAACTAATTTTTGTATGTTAAAATTTCATACAAATTTAATTAAAAAAAAAAACAAAAAATCACTAAATATTTAAATTTTTTCTTTTACTACATATCGCATTAAGTAACTTTCAATACAATTTTTATATTTTTTTCATATAGATATATTTTAAAACTGGAAAAATGTTTCTGTCAGAGATAAAAACAACAAATAAAAAAACACTGCCAAAAATTTTCAAAAGTATACAACAACAAAAAATCATAGAGTTCAAAAGTTGTGTATAGTAAATAACTAAATTAAAAAAGGGAAAACATAAACTTTGTATATGGTAAACATATACGATATAAAAGTTTACATAGAAAGCTATTATTTCTTATAATTGAAAAGAGATAGCATTTAAATGTAATAATCGTTTCAAAAACTAAAAAGAATATTTTGATATCAACATCCCTACACATACACACACATAAATGAAAAGTGCAAATAATTTTAAATAATTTTTAACAGTGTATCCTTCAAGTATTTTATAAATATACTTAATTTTTTTATTTTATATATTACGACTCATTCAAGCGAAATACAAATATCGATGAGCAACTTGAGTTTATTGAGCACCTAAAAATATGCAATGAGAATTGTTTGAATTCCCAATGACATTGCTAGCAAAATTGTCGATATATGTGCATGTGTCGCGTTGCATACTTTTGGGCTCAATTTTTATTCAATTGCTCATTGTCACGTATTGTTTGAATACAGTCATAGTCAAAATTATTTACACATTGCAAATATTTTCATGTATTTTAAAGAAACAGCTCATTCTTTCGTTCTTGGAAATAATTTGCAAAGAAATTTTTTGTTGTTGCATTCTTTGCAGTATGTAAAGTAAACAAAAAAAGTTTTAGCAAACCTAACGGTAAATATCATAGAAAAAAACAAATAAACGATAACGACTATCTGGCGTCATAAGTATTTACACACTTTTTATTTGCGTCATAAGTATTTACACTCTTAAAAAAACTAGCTTATGCTTTAATTTAACAGGAATTTTTTACATTTTTTATAGCGCTATTTAATAGTGTGTTATACCACCCTTGGCGTCAATTACTGCTTGCAGTCTAGCTGGAATTGATGCGATCAAACTGTGTAAAAATTCGGTTGTCAACTTTGCCCAGATTTCTTTGATTTCATCAATTGTGCCTTGCCGTTTTCGATGCTTGTTAATTGTTCGTTGTTGTTTTACGAATGCCCAAACATTTTCAATGATGTTGAGATCTGGGCTCTGAGGAGGCCACGGAAGAACAGCCTGATCTAGATCACTTAAAAATTTTGTGGGTATCCATCCTTTATGACATGGAGCATTATCGTGCTGTAGTATCCAATCGGAATTAGGAAATAATCTGCTTGCCGAAGTGAATGCATAGTCGTTCAAGATATTAAGGTAGCCTGCCTGATTTAATGTATTTTCTATTGGAACCAGCTCTCCAAATCCGTAGAATGACATGCATCCCCAAAACATAACTGAACCACCTCCAAATCTATTTAAGGGCTGCACTGCCTGACTTTTTAGGCTTTGAGGAAGATGCATGAATTTTTTTCCAAAAGACCCCTCGAATTGAAAGGAAGACTCATCAGTCCACAAAACACTGTGCCAAAACTGTATTGGCTTCTTGATGTACTCTTGAGCAAAGGCAAGGCGTTTGACTTCATTGGCTGGAGTAATATCAATGACTTTACGCACGACATAGCACTTGATAGCACTGCTCTTTAATCTGCGACGTAGTGTTGCTTCACTCACTTGTGTACCAATCAAGTTTTTGGACTCTGCTGCAATTCGTACAGGACTAATTTCGAGATTTTCTCGTACAAATCTCATCAAAATTCTGCTATCCTTCTCATTTATATCGGCCTTTCGTCCACTCCTCCTTTTATTTTGTAAGTTTCCATGCGTATCTTTTTTTTTTACTAAATTATACACCGTTTTACGCGAAATTTTATAAGTATTTACTAAATCCTCTGCTGAGACACCACATTTAAATTTGGTTACAATCTCTGTACGCGTTTCAACGCTTAGTTCACTTGTCTTGACCATTTTGATTAATAAAAAATGCTTAATTTTGTCAATGCACATTGAGTTCAACTGTTGATAGCGATTAACGACCCCGTCTCACTAAAGTGAACACAAAACTAATCCATTCTTCTAGTGTGTAAATAATTATGATGCGAATAAAGAGTGTGTAAATACTTACGGCGCCAGAGAGCCGTTATCATTAATTTGTTTTTTTCTATGATATTTACCGTTAGGTTTGCTAAAACTTTTTTTGTTTACTTTACATACTGCAAAGAATGCAACAACAAAAAATTTCTTTGCAAATTATTTCCAAGAACAAAAGAATGAGCTGTTTCTTTAAAATACATGAAAATATTTGCAATGTGTAAATAATTTTGACTATGGCTGTATGTAGTTATAGCAACTAATTTAAAGTTTAGTTTTTTATTCTAAAGAAATCTAATTTTAATTCTATTATACCAATCAAAATGCATTTTTTAGGTAAAAGCTCTTGTCATATGTTTTTCTTTTCTTTTACTTTTACAAGTGAGAGTGAGAGCGAGAACGGGCATGAAAGTTTATTAAAAAGAAAAAGTAGGAAGCGTCTGCTCTAGTTCTGATGCGAAGTTGCTACCTTATTATGACAGTTCGCAATACTTCCAGCGGTATGTTCCTACGGGACTCTGCGGTTTGTTTACATAGCACAATAACTTCAAATAACCTCAAAAAAAATTTTCGTGAATGTATTCTTCACTCCAAATAGGCACAATGCAATGACTTTAGATATGAAAAAGTCACTTAGTCTGTCGCAACTTCCAGTGACAGTTATAGCATTAAAGGTAACGTCTTTGAGAAAGTAGAGCCCGTTCATAATTTAAGCTCAGACATCTCAACATGCAGCAATACTTAGCGGATATTGAGGTGGTTTGAAAAAAATTTATTTTTGATCCTGTTGCTGTATTTTCACACTAGCGTGAACTTATTAAAGTTGCAATGTTCTCAAAGCAATTTCCTCGAGAAATATTGCTTAGAATACGGCTGATCAGTGATGGCATTTTCAGCATTTTCTTGTGAAAAATTATCATTAGTACATTGGACTCATTTTTAGTACATTCGATTCTATTGATGCATTTTTAGTACACTTGGTGCATTTTCTATTCCTTTGTACTATTTATAATAATTTTGTATTATTTTAGTAAATTTGAATGAAACATGAGAAATTTATAAAGAAAGTAGCTGATAATAATTGCGAATAATTTCACTGCAGAATTGAATTGAATTAGAAATTAGAAACACAATTTATCTTACTACATATTTTTGGTACAGCATAGAAAAAAAACGAAGTCGCTAAAAGCATTAATATTCCGCAGTTGGTTAGGTTTTTCAACTATTGAATGAATTTTTTTTTTCTTTAAATTTGCTTTTCGAGGACGTCCCTTAATTACATGTAGATGATTTTTTTTTTTTTTCCATTCAGACCTCTTCTTTTTTGTGAGATTTGGAGAGACTCCTACCCCCCTTTCTCCCCATTTAAGAAAATACATTATTAGCGATATCTTTCCCATGTAATTATTCTGCTCCTCTCATAACCCCATATTAAATATCAATTCTAGTGATCATGCGGCTGAAATGAAACAGTAGTTCAGAGTCCCGATGATGTAATAAAATAACTGCGCAAGTGACGCACAGCAAAAGAAAAGTCCGGTGACGCTAAAAATATGTTTTTTTTTTTGTCTTAATCCTACAAGATTTCTGTAACATTTCAGAAATGTTTGAAATGAAATCCAAAAATGGACATTGACACATTCTTGAAAGCTTTTTGAAATGGAAATGAAATATTTCTGAAACGTATCTGTAACTTTGCAAGATTAAAATAGAAAATTAATACTACGTTTAGTAAACTACAACGAATTTATTTAAGTTTATAAAGTTACAAATGGGCTGCGACACCAACTATGCTATGCTATGGTAGTATAGGAAGCTAGTCATTAGATGTATGCATCTGCTTCCTTCTTTAGGTAATTTTGGTGTTCATAACAAAAAAACACATGCGCCTTCCAAATAGTCACATTTCAGTACATTTCCACAAAACTCAAATGCCATCACTGGAGCTGATTATTATTGAACTTCTCATGATAGCGGCGAAAATTAGGAAATAATAATTTTGAAATTGAGCCAGGCAATAAATAATCTAACGCAAACAAAAATAAGTATTTGTGAAATGGAATAAAATAAACTGTAAAAATTTTTGGAATTTTTATGGTTAAAAATCAAAAAAGAAAGACTTGAGACTATAAATTTCCTGAGTGTTACCTTCGAACTATTATTTTTTAATTAAGCAAATAAAATGCATTTTCTCTCAATTTCAAAATATATCAATAATTTTTAAACACAGTTTTTTTTTTTTTTAAAATAATCGCAATGCAATACTATAATATAAAATTAATTTTCAACTAAATTATTAAACAAAAATTTGATTGTGTAAAAATTAAATTAACACATATTGAAAAATATATTTAGTTGAAAAAAGCTTAGCTTAATTAAAAAATGTGCAAAAATTTTATTTTTCAAAAATATTTAATAAATTAAATTATTTAGAAAAAATAAAAATATAAAAGAAATAAATCAAATAGAATGGTTTTTTAGTGGATTTTATTATTGTCTCAAAAAAAAAAGTTTAAATTTAGTTTAATAATCAAGTTCTTTGTTATAATTTCTGATATAAAGGCATGTTCTACAATTCAGTTTTGAAACCACCTAAAATTAAGTTTAATGTTATTTTAATAGCGGCTATATTATAAATCCATTCTTTCAATTAAAAAAAAAAAGAATTAGTAGAACTGTGGCTCTTTTTCTAACATGACAATTTATCACTGTTAAAGTCAGAGAAAGCTTTGGAATAATGCCTCTATTTTTTCTGTTATTGCACAAAAACCAAAAACAACTGCGCTAAAAAAAAAAATTGCATTAAAAACACAGACTACCAACACGAAAAAATCAATAAAATTAAAATGCAGAAAAAAAAAATATTTAAAACACAACAAAAAAAAAACATAAAAACTCTAAGAAACAAACTAAAAAATTAATTACAATTATGCGTTAATTTAAAAAAAAACAATCAATTTAAGAAAATCATTTTAAATTAAATGCAAATATACTCGGATTAAAAAAAAATCTATGTGTATTAACTAAATTTATATATATTAAAAATTGGCTGTTTCGTAGCGTAAATGTTAAAAAAAAAAACAAAGAAAAAATAAATGCAAACAAAAACCTTATTGTACGAAATAAAATAAAATCAATTGTAAATACAACTAAAAAAATGTATGAAACACAAAAAAAAAAAACAAAAACCTTTAATTAATTTAGCTATTTTTAAAATATAGTTTAAATATATGTGTGTATGTGTCATAAAATTTCTTAATAAAACAAAAGTAAATGGAAAGAAAACAAAACAAAAAAAAAAAAAGTAAAAATCGCAATTCATCAACTTTGATTTTTTTTTCTTTTTTCCTTTCGCTTTTATCTATATATACTAAAAAGCAAATTATTGAAAAACAAAATAACTGCATGTTTTTTAACTTCTTTGTGCTAATGTTTATCGAATTCCATTGCAAGTAATTTTTTCTATAATATTAAATGCAAAAAAAAAATTAAATAAATTAAAAAAAAATATTGAAAGTTGTAATAATAAACAAATTTTTTATCATTTTCATAATTTTTATAAAAAGTTGAAATTGTTTTTTTTTTTATTTTGTTCAACAGCAGCAAATATAAATATTATTATTGATAATTAGTTTTATATTATCTGTTTAAATGTCGTTTACATATTTTGAGTTTAATTATTATGATTTTGTAAAATTACAAATTACTTTTTATGGTTTAATAAAATTCACATTTTACGTAAAAT
Source organism: Tricholauxania praeusta (assembly GCA_949775025.1). Taxonomy (NCBI): domain Eukaryota; kingdom Metazoa; phylum Arthropoda; class Insecta; order Diptera; family Lauxaniidae; genus Tricholauxania; species Tricholauxania praeusta. The sequence goes on along the minus strand of OX459031.1, from coordinate 32,524,852 downwards.
AAATTTTTTAAATATTGTTTTTTCATTTTTAGCTTAATTTTTTATTTTATAATTATGAAAAAGATAGCAGAAACCCATTTGAAGCATTGCGGCAAGTGATATTTTAAGGAGAGCTCAAGAAGGCTGCTTCCTATTGAAAAGCAAACATTCCCAGCGACCATTTTGTTGATCTATAATAACATTCCAGTAAGAGGCAAAATCAAGTTATAAAAAAAATCTTATTCTTAAATATCATATTTGTGAACGCCTCATCGTAAAGTTGTTGTGAGATATGTGACGTCGTAAATACCTATTGAATCTATTTATTTAAGTAGTTCAGAAGTTGTTTGGTTTTTATTTCCATTTACCTGTGGCTTCCAAAATCAAAAATAACAAAAGAGTTAAGCTCTACAGCTTTTAGTTTCCTTAGCAATTTAGCTTTAAGTTTTGAACCAACTTATTCAATAAATGATGGTAATAAAGCAAAAATTCGCAGTCAATTTCGGCCAAAATTTGTAATGCAAATCATTTGCAGTTACTGCATAGTCAGCCAAATATTTGAAACAGTCCAATTACTACACCAGCACAAAAAGACCTCACCAAGGCTGCTTGCAGGCTACTCATGAATCATTTTTAGATTCTACGTAACCCAAATACGATAATATTGCTTATTTTCATTTCATTTATGTATTCATATTTTGAATGGAAACTCTTCGAAGTTTTTGTATTTTTTCGACAAAACTGTCTTCAATTACCATATATAAAGTTTTTAGAGTTTCTCAATATTTTAATTTGTTTTGAGACGAATGATTACACAGGACCACAAAAAAAAAAAAGGTCAAGAAGTTGGAACGTGAGGTAACATACGGTATGTATTTTGGCCTCCTAAACACGAATCCGAGGTCAGAAATTTTCCATCACCCTCAGATTTCACAAACCTCAAAATTACACCTAAAAATACGTTAAAAGTAAGTCTTTAAAAAAAAAAATTAACCAAAATCCAGAATGTGGACCTTATTTATATTACGTATTTAGGTGTGCTATAATACTATCTTACAATAAAAATTAATTTTAGGTACCCACTTTTCCCCCATATAGGGGTTTAAAAATCTGTTTTTTGTAAAATTTCAAAATGAATGCGTATTCCTATGTATTTTGGTAGACTGAAGCTGTTAATATAGATAAAAACTGATTTCAACCACTTGGTCCCACCCAAAATCACCCAGTACCTCCAAAAGTCAAAAAATTTTTTCCTATAAAAATTCAAAATTGATGCTTATCCGCAGGTAATTTGATGCACTAAAACTCATAATCTAGAAAAATTTTTTTGACTTTTGGGGGTGTAATGGGGTACTGGGTGGTTCAACAAAACAAGAAATGACAAAATAGATGACAAATGGCGCATTGTGTGCATAAAAAGTCCACTTTGTACATGTCATTCGCAGAACCCTTTGTGGCTCAAGTGTTCAGAGCGGCTGTCCACATATAATTCATGGAATAGTCGGGGTTCAAAATTCGGTACAAATTAATCAAAACTGGGCTGATGAGGCTATGTATATACATATCTGATGAGGCTATGTATATACATATGAATATATGCATATATGTGGTAATAGTCGAAACATATGTCACAAATTACCAGGCTAAATTGTTCCATTTGTTATTTTTGTCATGTTTGTTTATAAAGCATTAACCGATTTGTGAAATTTCACATGAATATCGGTTGCTGCAATTGACTGTAAATTCGATTAAATAATTTTCAATTAGTTGCCCAATATTATTGAAAACAAAGCTGCGAAGTTTAAATCCAGTAATTTTTTTGGAAAACCCTTTTTAAATGGTATATTTTTCTTTCAACATTTAAATATGTGTTTTAAGAACCAGGGTTGGAAGTAGTTTCATCATTTTCATCGATATTTGAATGTAAAAAATTTACTTTGCAGAATTTATTATCAATTCTCTTCTATAGGTTGTACGGAAGTTATTAATTTTTTTTTTTTTTTAGAGAATCTACTGTATCAGCCGATTGTTTTAATCCGAAATACTTTTACTTTTTGGTCCAAAAGCCATTAGAATATTTTCCAATTTTTATTTTGTATGTAAACTTTAGAATGGTTTAGATAGTTTTATATTTTCAACTATTATTTGTCTTCTTTTTTTTACAGTGTATTTTTTTTGGTAAGTAATTTATAATTTCCTATTTATATTGATATAGTATTAGCTTCTTTTAAATAAGAATAATAAATCCCAGAAAATTGTAAGGTATACATTAAAATTTAAGATAAAGATGAAGTAAATTCGCTATCGTTTGTGTGATGTAAAATTCTGTGATCCAGTATTTGATGAAAAACAAAAATAAAAAAAAAAATAATTAAATTAAAGTGAGCTACACACATAATATACAGCTAAGATAAAATATTCTATATATTTTTTGGAAGCGCTGACAAAAACAAAAAAAAAAACATTTGATCAACATGATGTTTGAAATGAAAAAAAAAATAACAAATTAATTAATGCAAATGTTAATAACAGAAATGCAGAACAAAGAAAAGTTTCATGAATTTTGACATCTACGCGATGAATTAGAAAATAAGCCGATGATTGTAGTTGATAAGAAACTTAAACTTTAGTTAAATTTAAAGATGAAGGCTTGAGAGCAACATTTTATTAGTTCAGCTTCAATCAAAAACACATTTTTTTCGTCATAAATTTGGGAAAAAAAATTAATTTTAAGAATTACTAATATTGCTTTTTGTGCTTTAATATGAATTTAAATGTTATTTAATTTTTAGCTAAAAAAAAAACTTATTATTATTTTGTAAAAAGTACAAGATTGATGGAAAAAACAAAAAAAAAAATGCAGTTCAGTTCTCTTTTGGCATAAATAAAAATTTAGTGCTTTTGGCCACTTATAAAAAAAAAAAAACATGTAACTTAAACGCTACTACTACAAGTACATCTAATGAAAATCAAAAACCAACAACGGAATGTAGCTTCCAGTTTAATTTTTGCTTCCAAGATTAGATTCAAAGACTTTACGGATACCAACACTTTGGCTTAACAAAATGACATGCATACACACAGCAACATAAAAAACAAAACACCTTTTTTTTTTTAATAACAGCAACATTTTACATCTTTTCAATGTAAAGTGGAAACAAAAAAAAAAATTAAAAACCAAACTTTTTGGCATTAAAACTAAAATTAAAAATTAACTTTAGAAAATCATTTCATAAGAATCTCTATCACAAATCATGTAATCCACGATGTGTCAAAAATTTAAATTAAGAAAAAATGGATATATTTTTAAGATTAATCTAAAGAGAAACAAAAATCAAGCAGAAAAAATTCCATATTTTACATAGCAACTAAAATGAGATATTTATGTATTGCAAATCAAAATTTCCATTTTAAAAAGAAATATATTGAAAAAATTTGAAAAAAAGCATCACAAAAATATTCAAAAAAAAAAAAACAAAACAAAAATTATACACAGCAAAATTTTGAAAACAGAAGGAGTAAAATTTAAGAGCAACCCAAGTAAACAATTGAAAGACTGGTCAACGAGGTGTTCCGCAATTAATGCAAAAAAAATAAAACAAAAGAAACAAAATAATAATAATATATTAAATACTTATCATTAAAAAATGTGTAAGTTAGTCGAAAAAATAAAAACAGAAATCAGAATCATAACGCAAAGTAAGATGTGAACGAAATTTTCAATACTCTATTTCTTTATTTTTTTTTGTTTTTATTAAAATTTTTATATTATATAAATTGTCTTTTCGAAATTCTTGGTTCCTTAAATTTTTTTTTTTGTTTTCACTGAGAGAGAAGTAACGAATTTGTATTTTTTTTTAACCAGGCTTTAATTAATTTACTCTTCGCTGACTTCGTTAGTTTTTAATGACGAAATTGTAAAATCGATCTTAAAATTTTGAAATTAAATAGAAATCTTGTAAGCAAAATTGAAACGCATGCCCTTCGCGCTACAATAGAAACAGAAGTTCGCGTCTAATTCTCAACTTTGAAACATTGAAATGACTTTTTATAAGTTAAATTTAAGTGGTTATTATATATAGATAGATACATACATGGAATAGTGAAAATTCTAAACCAAAACAGTGAAAATATTTCGAAAATGTTTCGTAAAAATTTGTACTGCTTTTCGTAGGCATCATTGTCATATTGAGCTTAACCCATTAACGCCGACGGGTGCGAAAACGCATCAAAAAACAGGGGTGTGTTTGAAAAGTCATAGAAAATGTTAGGTTGTTGATATCGCTTAGCCGTCTTTTGATGTGGGCAATAAATGGTTGGGCCAACATATTCGTCTTGAACAAGTAAGTCATATGACGTCATCTACTTAATGATAACTGCATCGTCAGGTGCTGGTTGTCCGGGCATGTGAAAAAATAACCATTTTAACATAAAAAATACTCAGAATATTATTATTATTACTTTAAATATTTAAAGAATACTCGTATGTAATGATGAGGATCGGTAACCTTTGAGCCTATGTATATCTCATAAAAATTTCAAATTTCTACATGTTACCGTTTTTGCACCGGTACATGATGTGCGTTTTCGCACCCATCGGCGCTAAAGAGTACATTTTTACTAGGGAAAATTTTGCAGTTGCACGTGCGTTCGCTGTGCGTTTTTTGAGCGTCAGTCGGTTGTAATTGTTAGAGAGTTATTGGAGAGTTATAGCGACGTATTCGAGTGTGATTTCGGGAATGGAAGTCTTTTTTGTTCGTGAATCGGAAGCCATAATTGAAAATGAGTGGTCTGACGATGAGGAAACCGAGCCGCAAAGACCAAAGACAATTGTCGAACATATTGATGTCCCAGACGATCACATATTCTGTGATGATGCTGGACCTACGGAAGCTGATGGCGCCTTGGAAAGTATGCCCGAGATTTGTGGTACAACAGAAATGTATGGTGATTACCCGAACGCCGACAATGACGACAATGTACCATTTTCAATTTGCTTTGAAGCAACGTTTTGTTGCACTTGGCCCTGCTCAGACACAGTCCCACAAATTGATGGTCCACAATTCGTTGGAACGACATTGATTAGTTTATTTATTTAATTGCAGCCCGTTACAGCGTTGTCTAATTATCTGCACGTCAAACCAAAGCAACGCGTGTGGCGGTATAAAATAAAGCAACGTTAGATATTTCAATGCTTGGAAGCTGCATAGCGCCATCCATAGTTACCAGCGCAAAAACACAATGGCTACTAGGGATACCTCCAAAAAAGAATTCAGGCAGATGGACCAATTTGAATTCTGCAACATTATGACTGAATCCTAGGCGCAAATCGAGGTAGTGGCACATCATCGTGGTCCCAAAACTCAGGACACATCTCTCAAAAACGATTGGGACTGGATAACATTGGCCACAACAGTGAGAAGAAGATGAAATGCTTCCACTATCGCCACTGTGCTTCTCACACCATCTACTATTGTGCCAAGCGCAAATTGGCAGTGTATCCGAAATGCTTCTCTGCATACCATGCAACAACATGCAACCTAGTGAATATTCATGACATTTTTTTCTATATTTTGTCGAATTAGTATATTCCGACTCGCGCATTATCTACTTTTTAAGTAAATCTAATCTAAACATTGACTTGGTCCATTAATTTCTTTTATAATCCACACATTTCATAACCACTCTTTCTACTACTAAAAATGTACTCACTAACGCCGACGGGTGGGAAAACGCACCACCCCCTACATGGGTTATGAGTAGGGAAAGGGGGCCAATTTTTTGTGCGCGGAATAAGAGTGTCCCTAAAAAATCCTCCTCGAAGTTTCAACCCTCCATGTCCACTAGTCTGGGAGCCGGCGTTAATGGGTTAATCGATAAATTTGAATGTCTGGGACAGGAAAGTGATGTAAGGACTCCGTCTTGTGTTCGTCTAGCCAGGTCAGTTGAAAATATCGCCGCCACAGCTAAGAGTGTGGCTGAAAGCCTAGGTGTGAACATTTTAGAACGATTATAGGCGCCAATGCGCAACTACTTTGCATAGATCTCTATTGAACTACATGCTTATAAAGTTCAGCTGGTATGTGAATTGAAATCAGTAGACGACACACAATGTCGAACTTTTGGGTATTAGAAAAGAATGCACGAGTACATGATATTATACACAAAATATCCATCTGCCTAGATCTGCAGACAAACAAAAATGATGAATCTGGGGCTCTGAAAACACAAGAGTAATAGTGGAATAACCTCTCCTCTCTGCGGATTTTTGGCTGGCGGTGTTAATTCGCCATATTTTTGCCGAAAATGATGGTTGTGAGATCGTTTCTGAGTATGGAATCCGTTACCGGAGAATTTATTCTGACTTTTTTTTGGCCTGAAATTGATTCAATGAACGTGTAAGAAACTTATTTTCAGCAGAACGACACCACACGCTACACAGCTAATCAAACAATATCTCTATTGTGTGTCACAATTTGAGGAAGTCTGATTTCTTGAAATGGAAACTTCAGATAGCCGCCGATCGTGTGACTTAATACAATTAAACCTTTTTCTTTGGGGCTATGTCAATGCTCGATTAAAGTCTTACGCACTGAACGAAAAAATCAGAGCTCTTATTATGGAAATACTATTGTGCGAAAACATGATGAAAATATCATCAATATAATAACCATTTGTAGACAGAGCAGAGGTGGTCAAAAAAGTATTTTGAGAGGCTCTCCTCCATTCTAAATTCACTTTTAACATTTTCTCATCTATTGGTCCAATACATTAATTATTTTCCATAAATAGAGCCAAACATTCTCCCTCCAAAATCTAGTTTTGACCTCTTCGTCAAAATTGGTTCAATAACTGTTTTTCCTTAAAAGAGGCCAGAACAGTTGGATGCTTACAACATCCATTTTTGGAATTTTTGCATCGAATGGTGGCACAAATTTTTTATTTTTAAATGAAGCCAAATTACTCCTGAGGATACCTTTACTCCTTTCCTACTTAAGTTCATATTAACTTTTGACTTGAGAGCGATTGTTTATTGTTCAATGTGATTTTAAAAGCAAACATGCAGCTAAGACACTTAGACTCTGAAATTTCATTTTGAAGGCTGCAGGTAGGACATAATTTTTGGATCAAGAAGATGTAGCGAAATTTCGATAGCGCTAAACGAAAAAAATAATGAAGGATTCGATTTGAACTTTCGCAAAGCGTTATGTTTGGTTGGTATTTTTTTAGGTTTTTTCTTTCAAAATTCTACACTTTCATAATTAATACCATTAAAAATTTTATTTTTTTTAACGATATATACGTAACTGAAAAGCGTTAATTGAGAAAAATACGAATTTTACAAAAGTGAAAATATTAGAAATTTATAAATGGCAAATATGGAAACACAAAAAAAAAAAACATTTTTAAACATTTACGAAATTATACTTAACAACAACAGAAAAAATTTAGAAACTATAGAAGTTAATTTATAACAATTTAAAAGAAATAGCATAAAATTTATATCGATATATACAAAGGAAAGATATTCATATAAGCATAGATATATACAGAATTAAAGTGGATATAGAAATAAGAAATAGTGAAACTCTATGATAAAAAGAATATTTAACAGAGACAGATATAAAAGTAGAGATTATAAAAACTTAAAGCAAAAGTAAAAGATGCAAAAACAGTCATGATAGTAAACTTAAAAAACAACACAAAAATCGATTTTTTTACAATTTGCGCAACGACAAACAACTTAAGAATCACATAACATAGTAAAGCAAAAATTGGACATAAAATGCAGAGTGTAAAAGCTTAAGAAAAGATACGATAAATATTTAATATTTATAATAAAATATACCTATTATAAATTAAAATGCTAAACAACAACTGAACTTTTGCAGAGAGAGAAAGCAAATGATATGCTTATTTTTATAAAGGAAAATTAAATGGTAATATCTCGAAATTAAGTGAAAATCAGCGTATAGCTTGAATAAAATGAAATTATTCATAAGAAAATAAATGAGACGTAACTAAAAAAATATAAAATATATTAGTTAAATAGCTTAGCGGTAATTTTTAGAAGAAAGTATAAGCAAAATTGGTGGTTGAAAAAAACAAAAACCATAAAATGATACAATTTGCACAGGAAAACGCATGAAAAAAAAAACATTCGAAATAAGCTAGAGAATAATTACATGATATAGCATAAATTTCATAAAATTAAAATAAAACAAACTGTATAATAAAATAATTTAGTAATTATAAATTGTAATTGTAATTGAAAATACGATAGTTAAATATAAATGCATAGCATAACTTTTTGTTAAAATGTTTAATGAATTTATTTACGCACAAGAAACAAAAAATAAATTATTGTGAATTTTTGCAAATCAATATAAAAATGTGAACATGTTTTGCAACAAATCAGCTTTGTATATTTAACTCTTTCAGATGAAAAGTTTCCTTGCAGCGACTTACTTAGTAAAAGAGATTCTGAATAATCAAATTTCTTGATATTGCTTTACACGGCACTCCCATTTACATCATAAAAAACTTTCGGAAAAAAAATTATGTCTGGTTATTTTTCAGAAATTGTCCAAGTGTACTGAAAGCGGTGACTTTTATAACGTTACTGTTACCGGCTAAAACTAACTTTCTTTTTATTCCGTTCAAAAAAAGTATCACTACGAGGTTGACTGGGCTCCGTATGCATGGGTTGTCTGCCAAAGTTTTGATGAAACCTTCCCAGCAAACATTTTTGAATGCGGAAGATTTATTAATTGATGTATCAATTACCGATGACGTATTTTGATACCAGGCGATAGTTTGTTCGGGAGAAACAGTCCAGTATCAACGACTCGCCGCCAAGGCGATTTGAGCATGAAAATGGACGGAAATCTATTTTTTTTTTATCCGCATCGCTGGCGCTGATATTTAATAGTTATTTTTTTATTGCAAGTTATCAAAATCTGAACGTACTTTTGCTTTATTTTTATCGTGTCACTTTCGTTTTAATAGTTTAGTACGTTACAGTGACGTTATTTACTTCACTATTGACAATGATTACTTAAAACTATAGTTCAACATAACATGTGACAGAAAACCAGTCTGGCAACATTTACACACTTCTAACCAATTATCTAGACCAGTGTTGGCATTGTCAGAAATAAACGCGACGTTTGCGACATTTACGACGCTTACGACCGTAGGTCGTAAAAGTCTTAAACCTTCGAGCCTTTGTGACAAAAATTGAATTTGTGACAAAAACGAATTCTTAAGTTCATACTCAGAAAAATTACTTATTCATAACTTGATTCAGATCATCAAATTGTTTGTCAAACATGCTCAAATATTCTCTTCAAATTAAATATATTTTTTTGTTCTTCAAATTATTTGATAAACTAATTTAGTAGTTGTGAAAACGAGGTTGATCTGGAGTTTGCGACACTTGTGACATTTACGACAGTTTACGACGTGTGACCGTCGTAAGCCTAAAAATCCTTGTGACATGCGAACACTGATTTACACTTGATGTCGTATACATAATATCCAAATAACAAAAAAGTAATATCGAATCATAAAACATTGCAGTATATAAAATTGGAAAAACATCTAAGAGTCCAATTAAACTATGCGCGGTGAATTGGGCACTCATGATTGTTACTATGACTTTAATTCGATGAACTTCAATCCATTAGATTGCAGTTTCTCACCACTGAGCGATGCTTAGTTGGGGCTTCAATGTTTAGCTAGTAATTAAAAGTGCTGGCAGCAAAAGTCATTTGTAAGTCAATAGCCGTGTTTTATTAGCTTTGGTTAAATCAAAATCTCATACAAATGTGTGAACCAGCTCAATTTCTAGTTCAATTGATTTAACTTTTTTTGTCTTTGCTAAAGTTTGAAGCATCATAGACACAAACCTAAAATAATCAAAATATATGGCAACTTTGCTGGAATTTTGAAGAAGCGTTCTTAGGTGACGCGAGGCTTTAGGCACTCAGTCAGTGCTAAGCCCTAAAATTATAATAGAAACACATAATAACAATAAAAACAGTGATGAAATAACAGAAAACAAGAAAACTTTGGTATTAGCGTTTGCGACACCACAAAAACAGTTTGAAATTATTTGATAGCAAGAATGGAAAAAAAAAAAATTATGTACTGATACGTGAGGCTCATAACCGTGCTAGGCCCCGTTGAACTACACGACCATAATGCCGGCTCTGATTTTAAAATAGAATTTCCGTCAAACACTGTCATGCCACCTATTGGTCAGATGCTGAATTAAAAAAGGTTAAACTTATGCGTTTTATTCACTTTTAGGTTTAACCAAAGCGAATAAAACACGGCTATTAATTTTTAAAATATTTATTAACTAAACAGTTTGAAAGTTGACAAAAGCGTGCAGTTTTAACATAACTGCAATACTACAGTTAGCGAGTAGGTAGCACCAGCTGACTTACAGTTGCACTCAAACAGTTTAACACAGTTTCTAACCATTAGTGATGAGCGAATATTTGTGATCAGCGATTACTCAATATCGAATACGAATTTAAGAACATTATTTGATCCAAAAAACAAAATACCAAATACAGTAACTAAAAGGCTTTTCTAGGTCACTGTTCAGTATTAAAACATACTATAAAAACTCCTTTTTTTTATGTGCAAGGCTTGTCAATTTCATTTGTGTTAGGGAAAAAAATATATTCTGTAACAATTCACAAAACATTTAAAAGAGACTGTGATTAAGTGAAGGGACTTCAATTTTTTCCATGTCTTTCATATCAATTTTGTATTAAAAACTTTAAGGCTTAATAAGAATGGTTTGCAGTTATTGCTAATAAAAGAAAAGTTTCCGTATATTTTAAAGTAGAATTGTCATCTTCTGAGAAATTTTTTTCCACAAAGTTATTCTTTCGCGGTACGGAAATTTTAAATTTGAATAATATAAGAGCCACAAGGTATATATATAAGGTATCACAAAAATTGGTAATTCATATGAATTGTCATTCAATGGCATTAATTCTTGAAAACAGTTTAGGACATACATATATCCACCGCAGCTATTTCTGACAAAGCGTATTCTTTCAGTTCAATTTTCGACCATTTATCTAAGCAATTTTAATTCTACATCCTTAAATGTCCTAGTTCGATTGGCTTCCCAAGTCTTCAACGTCATTGATTTATCGGTATATACAGAAGGAAAGGCCAATGATCAAGCTAATTTTTTTTGTGCATAGAACGGTTCAATTTTGAGCTATCATCGACAATACTTTTCGTTAGTACTGTTATCATAACAATTTATTTAACTCTTAGAGGCACCACTTCAATTTTATAACAATTCATTACATTGGGGTCTTTCACGGCCCCACGTTGAAAAAGAAATTTTGCAATTCCAGGCTTCAAAACAGTGACTTAAATTCAATAATTATTATAATTTAATATCTTAAGAACTGAAGTTGTTAAAGTCTTGAAAATTTTTATTTAGAATCTTCTTGAAATTTAGTCATCAAAAAAGAAAGGTCATCAAGATTACTGTACCAACTATTTTTAAATTGCTGAAGCTCGTCAAGTTGTTTACCGACAAACAATTTAATTTTGTAATATTAGCGACTAAAAAAAGTTGTAAGCTTTTGACCATTAGAAGAAAAATAATTTTATTTTAGAAAGCCAGTAATTCCTTGTTAAAGACTTGGCAACCATGCATACAAAATTCAGTGTTTGGTGTTATTATAGAACAATTTTTATCTGTATTTAAAATTAAAAATTTAAGTTTTCATCAAACACACCAAACAGAAGAAGGTCACTAAAAGCGTTAAAAATATTTGTTTCACTTTGCGTCACTTTATGTTATATATTGAAAAGTTTAAGGCTTAGGCCTTTATAGGGAATTTGCGTTCAAAATAAATGGAAGTTGAAGTAGCCTTTAAGATTCAAAGGCTGTATGGGATTAAGTCTCTTTGAATTTTTCCAAGTCGCATCAGTTAATGGTTTGGATAGGAAGATAGTTTTCGAAACTGAAGTAAAATTTTACATTTGATTTTATTAAAATTCAATGCAAAGCATATTTCACATTTTATAAAAATAAAAGCAGTTTTTTCTTTTAACTATTTATTAAGAAACATAAATAAAAAATTAATAAAAAAACCGCTGCGCTGAACTTAGCTTAAATCTACAATTCTTAAATGGTTATGATTTATTTTACAAAAATAAACAACTTTCATTATTAACAAATAGTTTACGAAGCATAGAAATTAATTAATTAAAAGCATTACGCATAATTTGTTATCAAAGTAGTTAAAATTGCCTTTGCTTTATGTTTTCATTTAATTTTAGTTGATTGCTATATATGCGCTTGTTTGTTGCTGCTTTTTGTGAATACATTTATTACATATACATGTACATTTATTAAATATAAATTAAATATTATAAATACAAAAGTAGAAAAAACAAAATCGTAAAAAAAAATTAAAACCAAAAAAAAAAAAACAAAATTGAAATTATCAAAATATAAAAAATAGTTGGTTAGCAAGCATTATTTTTATTCGTATTGTAAGGATAAATTATTTAATAATTGTAACGATTATTATTGATGAAATTTAATAATTGAGAAAATGATGTATTTAATAATTCAAAAACAAAAAATCCGATGAAAATAATTTTTTATTTAAAACAGTAAAATTCACATTAAAAAATTGATGTTTTATTTAAACCAATGGAAGGCAAGAAACAAACTTTGACAATTTGTCTATGTAAATATTAAGCTCAGTTCCTCTGGATATTAGCCTTGCACAGGGTGTAAGAAGTAGAAAATTTTTATATAATTGTTGCATACTTTCAGGCTTTTCGTATTCCGGCATTACACATTCCAGCGCCAATTAAACTGTCAACCAAATTTTGCATTAAAATAAAGTACTAATTCCATTTATCGCGTTGATATATCAAAAATATCGAAAAATTTTCTTATTTATTGCATTGTTGACATCAGCACAAAACAATTGACATTTACGTTAATTACAGCTGCCAAAATAAGCGAAACGTACAAGTGTACATACATACATACGTACGTGCTATATGTATGTGTATGCAAATAAATGTATGTGTTTGAATGACAATTGCATTTTTACCGTGCTTTATGGTGCGCGTTAAACTAAATTATAAGTCGAATAAAATATCATCATATCAAGGATGAATATTCCCATGAGCCTAATGATGTGAAACGATAATAAAATACAGACACTTATGCATATATGTATGTACCCAATGGAAAATATAAATGCACGAAAAAGTAGCTTAGCAACGCTTTTAGAAAAGCAAAAAGCCGCTCCACTGAAATTACCCAAACAAGGACATCTCCAGAAAAGCTATAATTGTTAAATACATCGCTTATACTGATAAATTACAAGATTGATAATTCAATGCTTCTTTTCTTTTCTTTGGAACCAGCTTTCATTATTTCTCGTTGGGTATGTTCATATGTAAGTACATGCAAATACATTGCATACACATATGTATGTATGTACGTAAATAATTTAAAATTATATTTATCATTTACTTCATATCTACGTACACGCTAGTACAATGATGTAAGCGCGTAATGCCATAAATATTTGTCAAATGTGCGGAAAAGCAAAGGATGAAATGTCGCATGTCATTTCAAAGGACATTAATATATAGATGTAATAAAATAAATATAATACTAATTAAAAGAGTTCAATTTTTCTTTATGACAATTAAATGCTATGCATGGAGTATTTCAGGCGACATTTCTTTCTGAAACTCTGATGGATTAAAACTAAATAAACTCATTAGCCAAATCGGAACTCCACATAGGAAAATTGCCTTCAGTAGGAATGTACTTCATTTGTATTGTATTTTATCAAACAACAATTTTTAATATAAATGAAAACTCATAAGTTTTATAGCAAAGGCTCTACGAGTTACCATTTTATATTTTGCTATTACCTAAATCGCGCAATCTGTGCCACAATTTTTTCACCATTGATATACTATATTCCATTCGAATGATATTTTTGAGCACACATATAATTGCAAAAAGTCCGCTGTTGTAAATTATGATGAATATGTCTTACAGTTCGAAGTATATTTTGTCAATTAGAGTGTTTTGTTGCCGATTTTGAGGCCAAAATGTATAGCTCTAAGTTATGGCCTGAATATTATTCAAAATATCTTTCAACCGATATATATATTTCAGCTTACAGAAGGCAACGTGAGTAAAATAATTTCGAAATTGTTTTATAATTCCTAAATATGGGTTCAGTTGCAACTATTATTACAAAATTCGACATTCAGCAGGCTGATATTTAGGGAATACAAAATAAAAACAAGTAAGTGTGTTAGGTGTTGGTATATTTTAACAATTTTATGGCAAAGAAAAACGAGATAAGATAAGTTTTAAAAATAACCTGACAAAATAGGTCTTAGAGAATTCGTTTCAAGGTCTATGAAGAAAACATAGTTTGATGGTTCGATAAAAAATACAGATACATATATATATTGTAGCAAAATTTGGCTTATGCCAGAAAATTCTCGAAATAAAAACCAACAAAAGAAAACTAAACGATACTAGCTAGCTAGCATCACTGGCTGTATAAAAATACTTGTACACCATCTAGCGGCCAAGTGTAGTTTTTGTACTAAAAATGATAAACCGAAAAGGCGCTGCAGTACACTATAAAAGTCGACAACCGAGAGAAATTATCGCCGTCGTAAAACGCCATTTAGAGGGTATTGGTAACATTGTGGATAATTGTGGATTCCACGTCTATAAACTAGAAGGTACTGGATTATTCGAGAAAGTGATGACTGTAGTATAAAAAGGTTGTCATCTGAGTAGTTGAGAGCAGTTGAATTTAAGCAATAAAGTAACATACTTAGTTGACTTTAAGTAGTAAAGTAAGACATTTGATTTTAACACAGTGAATTTTAAGTAAAACAGTTGTTTATACAGTGCCAGATTAATATTAGAGTGTGAATGTTAATGAAGCGTGAAAAAACTAACTTTTGTGATTTAAATAAACCATTTTATAATTAAATAAGCTAGTGTGTTTTTGATTGCTACACAATCCAGTCATCGAACTCAGAAAAGTGTAGGAGATCGAAATTATCGTCTAAGAGACAGGAATTTTGTAAAAATATTTTTTTTTTTGTTTTTATTTAAGATTATAAAATATACCATATACATAAAATTGTTGAATATATCAGCATTATCTGAGAAAATTGTGATATTTTTTGGTAATTAGGAAAAAATGTTGTTAGAACCTGATAAGATATACCAAAACGGATAACATATTCGAACTCATTAAATTAAAATATCAAGTTAAGGTGTTATCTTCGGTCAGGCCGAAACTCACATACCCTATACTGCACTAAAAGTACATTTTAAATAAATGTTAGAAGACGTTAAAGAGGTCGAATAAGTCGAAAAAAATGTGGTATGTAAAAAAGTTTTAAGGAAGTTGAAAAATGTTGAAACTGTTGAAACAGTTGTAAAGACTGAAAAATTCGAACAAATATGGAAACCATTGAAGAAAGTTGAAAGAAATTCAAAATGTCGAAAAAATATGAAAAATGTTGAAACGAGCTTATAAATGTCTATGAAAATGTTCACAAAAGTTGAAAGGGGTTAAGAAATGATGAAACAATTCAAAATCGCTGAAAAACTTTTAATACTAAAAAAAAATAATGAAAAATGAAAGAAATTGAAAAAGTCAAACAAATACATATGGGATATGTTGGAAAAAGCTAAAAAGTTGAAAAACTCGAAAATGAAAAATGTTGAAAAATATCGACAGCTACTATTGGACCAAACGGTAGTATAAAGGATAAAATTTAGGGCTGTGCCATGCCCTTGTACGAACCTTTGGAAACTTGAAACCTAGCCTAATCCTAATTTGGTTCACATGTTTACCAAATCACCAAGTATCATCAAAATCGCTGCAACTTTTTTCAAAATGGGCTTGGGAAAATATGCATTGAGTATGGGCGGAAGGCGTGTTCTATTTCGCCCATTTTCAAAAACAAGATGCCTGCAAGAAGATGTGACCTTTGTGTGAAAGTTTCGTTCAATTAGCTTTCTTAGTCTTCCCGCAAACCTGATTTCAACACACGGACAGACGGATAGACGGACATCGCTAAATCAACTCAGGTGACGCTGATCAAGAATATATATACTTTTCCATACCTGCCACGCCCCCTTCTATGTGTTACAAACGGAATGACAAAGTAAATATACTTTCGGTGTAGGGTATAATTATGTAATACACAAAGTGGTCCAGTTGTGAACAACCATACTCTAGGATTCGAGTTACTGATTGATTGTGAGTAAGAAATTAATAGACCCACCTTGAGAATCTCTGAGTTACTGAGTGTTTAACAAAGTTTCATTAGAGAATTTATTTAAACTAATTTATTTGAGCATTATATTTTGATGAGCAATTACTTAATGTTTCTGTGCTTCAATAACAAAAAACTGCAGAATATGGGAAAATTCAATAACAGTTCATCAGCGCGTATTATAAAACGATTTTTTCAAGTAAAATATGTTGCTCTATTATCGAATAATGCAATGCTTTCTTTAAGTTAAGTTTTAACAAAACAAAAAGATGTCATGCCATAAACATAGTTGTGGTTTGTCAGAACAGAAAATAATTTATAAATGTTATTTTATTGAGCTTATTGTTCGATATAATGTGTAATGTGTGTCAACACCAAAGAAATTACACTTAACAAAGATAAATTAAAAAAACAACAAAAAAATGGGCTAAAGCACGTTATACTAATTTCATCACCTGCTAGGAGGATTCATCAGTAACTTTTAAGCGATAAGTAAGAGTTTGCAAGCCTAATGTGTTTCCTTTCTTGCACAGATCTGTTGAGAACCCAAGCAAAAAGTTAAACTTAGAAAGCAAAGTCTATTTTTTTCTGTTTGTATATCTTTGCTATTGTAACTCCTAGATTCATTATAAAATTGGTGAGAGTTAACTTTATATCCCATTCCTTAGAAAAAATATAACATAGAATTGGGCGTATTATCATCAATAAAAATAATGCAATCCTCAACATGTGCTTATTTGAAGTGATTTTTTCTATATATTTAAATTATAGAAATTTTTAATTTTAGCTTCTTCTTCTTCAGGAAATCATTCTCAAAGCACTTCTAACTACTGTTTTTTCCTACTAGGATATGGCTATACAAATGTATGTATGTGAGTATTTCGTTATTTTCTTTCAACTTTAAAACAATTTAGATAAACGCAAAAAAAGTTGCATGCAAAGAATTGCAAAAGTGTCTGAGGCTACTTGAATGCAGTTGTAGTTTTTGTTGCTGGTTCTTATTGCTTTTATTGCTGGTGTTGTTAGCGGCAGTCAAACTTTTCCCTTACTTTAAGAAACACTCATGCACATACGCAAGCATGTGAGTGTATAGCATATGCATATGTGTCGAAGTTTTCCATGACCATGTTCGTAATTAGAACTTTTCGGTTAAAAAAGGATACGAAAAGTTTTACTCATAAAATTGTTACATGGAAAACCCACAGCAACAACAAAATCAACAACAATTAGAAGATATGAAAACCTGCAAAAGTTTTGTTTTAATTTTGCATGAAAGGGAGATAAAGTAACTACGTATGACCATGAAGTGGACGATTTCCTTAAAGAAAATATATCAAGGATGAAAACTAAGTTAAATTTCATTTATTTGGTTTTTGTTTTATAAAAAT
Source organism: Tricholauxania praeusta (assembly GCA_949775025.1). Classification (NCBI taxonomy): domain Eukaryota; kingdom Metazoa; phylum Arthropoda; class Insecta; order Diptera; family Lauxaniidae; genus Tricholauxania; species Tricholauxania praeusta. Next base: position 32,507,138 of record OX459031.1, on the reverse strand, counting down.
TAAATACTTTATAAAATTTAAATGAAGACAGTCTGAAAATGAAAAATCGAAAATTGCAAAACCTGCGTATTCTTGAAAAATACCTTAAATGTGTAGAGTGCTTTGGTTTCAGGGTGTCGAAGTTTCGAATTCAAATAAAACATGAAAAATTGTACAACTGATCAAAGTTGAAATGTGAGTGAATTTTATTGCTGTGTCAACTTTTTCATTACAAAACGCCAAACTTCACAGAACATAAATAACACCACGTTGCCAACTTTGATGATAATTTGATGTTTCAGCCTTTTTGGATGAAAATAGAAAGCACCCCAAACAAGGGCAATAATCAAAATGTGAAACTAAAAATGGCTGGTGACAGTCAGAATAAGACCGTTGGTGCCCGCTATAGGGATGAATAACAGCAACATTGCCTTGGAACTTGAAACCGATTTTCAAGTTCAGATCAAGGTCAACTGTTGTTTATAAATACAAATCTATATTTCTTATTGCAGATTTGTATTCCATTGGAAAAAATAAATTTTTTTTTTTTATTTCTCTCTAGAAGTTTTAGAACGGAACTCCAACTGGTCCAAAATAGTTTTGTTTGGCTCTAGAGCATTATGTACGAATACCAGTGGGAGTTCCGTTCCATCCGAAATACGTGCCAAGGACCGTAAAGCATGGTGTTGCAAAAATGAACTTTTGGGTCTGCTTTTCATACCCTCCGAAACAGGTCCAATTTATTGGCAAAAAGGAAACATGGATGCAAAATAATACGTGGAAATAATGAGCTCAACCATACTACCCTACGCTGAATGGAAAATGCCGTTAAAATGGGTTTACCAGCAAGACAACGACCCAAAGCGCATGAGCAAATTGGCGAAAAATTGGTTTTCCTCAAATAGGATTGAGGTAATGGAGAGATCAGCCCAGTTCCCAGACCTCAACCCCATCGAAAACCTTTGGGCCAATGTCAAAGAAGCCGTGGGCAAGGAATGTCCTAAGAATGTCAAAGAATTGTGGTATACTGTAAGGGCAGCAGGGAAGGCCATTCCTGTAGAGAAATGCCAGCGTTTGGTGGATTCTATACAGCGAAGATGTGCATCCGTTCGTTCTAATAAAGGTCATTCCACTTATTGTTAATAGATTTAATATAAATAACGTTTAGATACTGAATTATACTTTTTTTAGTTTTGTTTTTTTAAGTATTGCTAAGCACTGCTATTATTTTTCACACCTGAATTTTGGAACGTTCCCTAATTTGCCCCTGTTTGAAGTCCGAATAAATCTTAATGTTCAAAAAAATGCTTGTTTAACATTGGTGAAACATAAATGAAGCAAATAAATTTGGAATTTAATTTTTCCTATGCATAATTTTTATTTTTCATAAAGGCAAAGATTATTTCATATGACACTGCTATTTTTTCGCACACAGCTGTATGTATGTACAATGAAAAATTTGGAAAAAAGTTTTTGGGATCATATTTTGATTAAAGTTTTTGCGGAAATTAAGAAAATACAAATAAGTATTACAAACATCATAATTTTCAAGTCTTAATCAAAACATCATTAACAAATTATAAGAAAAAAAAACAAAAAATCAGCAAATAATACCCCTTGTAAAATAAATGTATAAATAAATGTATATTGCAGGCTTGAGCAATAAGCTTTGACGGGTGAAAAAGTTATATATGTGAGTGAATTTTAAATATAAAATATTTTTTGATCTATTATTTGCAGAATCTAAAAAACAATGTGAAAATGGATATTTATAACTCATTCAGACCTCAGTTTGAAAAGTTTTGTAGTCCATAAATAACCAGGCGACGAAAGGATGTTGTAAAAACCTTTTAATTTAACGTTAGTTAAAGCGCAAAAATTATATATAAAACAGGAAGAAAAAACAAAACTGAACAGAAATTTTACTGACAAATTTTTAACGTGTTAATTTGTGAAAAACGGCCACTGAAATAAAATTGAAAAAGTCCTTTTTTTTAAATTTTTACCATGACGGGCGTTTGTAAAGAGAGTTACAAAATTTTAAATTTTTTAACACCGACAAGTAATTTTTTGCCAAAAAATATTTTCGGTCACTGCAAACTTTGACTATAAACAACACTGCCCAGCAAACATTCGTAATAGCAATAAATTCATATTTAATTAACGAGTTCTTGGGTAAGTGCTTTGCCAAAGTAATTCATGTATTTATTTCAAAGAAAACTTATTTACTTATTGTTTACTATTAGGTTTTAATTTTAATTGAAAAGTTTTACTCACTACATTAAACATTACATGTAAACAGAAACTCATATTGAAAATATGTATGACGTCGTTTCTTGTGCTTAATCATAGCAAAAAGTTCTTTCGAATCATAATGCACTGGGACATATTGAATAATTGCAAAAGGTCTACTGATCTACTGGAAGATCTATAAATTGATCGCCATTAAGATTCAACAGCCCAGTTGAACCGGTAATGATAGTCGGGATAGTGATAGCATGGTTGCCTCTGTCTCTGCAGAAAACCATGGCAGCAATGCGGGATAATTTGCTGTAAATGAAATTAAATGTTCGCAAGTCGTTCTGCATTACACGGTAATGCACAAAAGTTTTGGGGTTAAAACAAAAAACATACATTTATTCAGAAACGCCAACAAGTATGCTATATTTTTTGTTTACTTAATATGTTTTCAAAACAAAGTATATGCTGTCCACAAACAGGGAGACGCGGCGTATTGGATCCTATGTTACTGCGAACAAATATACTTTCGAAGTTGTCAAGGAATTCACCTATCTTGGCACCGCCGTAAACACTCAAAACGATGTCAGCCTAGAGATAAAGCGAAGACTAACTCTTGCTAATAGGTGTTACTATGGTCTCAGTAAGCAATTGAGTAGTAGAGACCTCTCTCGCCAGACAAAACTGACACTCTACATGACGCTCATCATATGCTTTGAACACAATTAGAGCGGTGGCGGTAAAGCGGCGACGAATATACGCTGTCAAAAATTATAACATACTTGATGATGTGAAATTGAACAGAATTGCGGCGTACAACTGTTGAGCTGCGACGATTCGCCGTCGATTTAGATTTAATTCTATTTCACCGTCCGATCAGTGTTGCATTTCTTTGTCATTCTCTTTGCCAGTACGATTCTCTCAGCAAAATTTATTGTTTACAAATTTTGTTTTTCTCACTCTCTTTTCCCTATAGGATTCTCTCACAAGAAATCAGACGTGAAAAGCAGTCGCCGCCGCAATTGTGTTTGTTCAAACGATTTTTCGTAGCGTTTTTTTTTGACAGCGAGTATTCGTCGCCGCTTTACCGCCACCACTCTAATTGTGTTCAGGCTATTACCCGTGCTACTTTACGGCGCAGAAGCATGGGTTGTGTCGCAGACTGATGCAGCCACGCTTGGGGTGTTTGAGAGAAAAATTCTTCGCAAAATCTTCGGTCCTGTTCACGTCGGCGACGACTACCGTATTCGAATGAACCACGAACTGTACGAGCTCTACGCTGACATTGACATAGTCAAGCGCATCACTATCCAACGTCTGCGCTGGCTGGGACATGTTGTGCGTATGGACGAAGAAGCTCCGGCGAAAAATGTGTTTGATGCGGAAGCCGCTGGGCGACGACGAAGAGGAAGACCATGCGTCCGATGGAAAGACCAAGCCGAGGAAACCTTAACCACGCTTGGTGCAACTGATTGGAGAAGGCGCGCGCAAAACAGAGGAGCCTGGAGAGAGCTTTTGAGGTCGGCCGTAACCCGGTAACGGGTTGTTATGGCCACCCAAGTAAGTATGTTTTCAAAAATTTAACTAAAAAACAGAAGTATAGGCATTGTTCTAATAATTGTACGCTCTCGCAAATTTTTTTTTTTTTTGTTTTCTTTTTTTTTCTTAAATTTGCAATTTTATTTTTTCTTTTAAGAAATTTAGAATCTGCTGATTTTTCGAAAAGTAAATAATATTTTTATATTCATATGTATACTTTAAGCTTTTACTTTCAAACTTTAACCTTTTTCTAGTTCTGAATTTTCTGTTATGATATTCGATCTTTCGACCTCTTTTATATGAGCATAGAGCCACAGGCGTCATTGAAATAAATATTAACTTTAAAGTCGAAAAAAATGGCATGAAATAAACTTTTTTCGTGAAGACATTAAAGCAGATAACGTATAAAAACGTTCCACCTATGTGCTTACCAGCTACCTTGAAGCGTAGAATTATAGGTGTGAATGTGGAAATGGAGTAGAGTGAAATCTATCAACTTCATAACATTTACTCTCCCTCGTACCTAAGTACATATTTTCTAAAAGGATTAGGTTGTAAAAATAATTTTTCCTAGATTACGTGTTTCTATATATCTTCATTGGGAATCTATCAAATGTTTGCTGGGTGAAATGTAATTTATGTATAAACAGCTGTGTACGTAAAAGAGAAAGTGTATTTTTTACAATTACATATACGAACATGAAATGGAACTGTATTCATGTGTGGTGCGGTTTTATTATTGCTGCAGACAAGTTAATTAAAAAACTTTTCATTTTAATTTTTGGGTTAAATTTTGTATTTTGTCTATTTTGGTTTGATTTTTCAATGCAGGAGGATCATATATTTGTATGTACTAGGGTGGAACAATCGGAATAATGTAAAAAAAATAGACCACTTATTCAAAAGTATCGGAAAAAATATAGAAATTTTTTTATAAGAGCATATAAAATATGTTTCAAGTTAGCATATACCATGCGAAATTGGCGATTTGGACTTGCTTTCATCATTTTTTTAAGTTTTTTGTAGTTTTTGGCTTAAAAGTAGAAGCTGATCGACCTATTTCACAAAGTATAACAAATATAAGATAGATCATCTTTAAATAATAAGCGTCAAGTCAGTGACTATAAGTAATATAAATGATTTCTACGAACACTTCACTTTCACAGATAGCAACACCCTAATTTCTGTTTAAATTATTGAGGTGAAAATTTTTGACCGAATGCAATTGTCGACTAGTGCCAAATTGCAGCGCATGTATGTAAGCGCATGTTACTGTGACAACATATTAGTTACACAAACAAACATAAAGCACACACACACATACACAAATTTTCATCAACATTTCATGTTGGCTAGGGTTGGTATATTTTTTTTATGTTGTATGCCACATTAAACGCAGCTATTAATTTGAAGCTAATCACAAAAGTTTTGCAAAAAGTTTCAGTTGTGTCTTTGATTGCGTTGCTGTTAAAAATTAGTGTTGCAATGAGTGTGAATACTCGAAAATGATTGTGGAATGAAAATATAGTGGGCAAAAAAAAAGAAAATTTTTCAACCAAAAAATGAAAAAAAGATCTTTGTTTACTTGATAAAATTTAATATTCAATTTATATTTCCTCGTTAGAAGATAACCTTGTGAAATGTGCAAAAAAAACTGTTTTGAGTAATAGCTGATGTCTATCGCTTACAGAGAAAAAAAAAATGGACCACCAATCGATGAGGAAAGGCAGAAAATTAATTTTTAATATAATTAAGAACGGTTCCGGACTATTTGAGAGACTGTTTCGGAGCCATTTCAAAAATGGATTTTTATCATCATTTTGTGCGGCCCTGGACTCCAGAAGGAATTGTTTTGGACCCATTTCCGAAAAAAAAAAAATGTTTTCACAAATCAATGCGGAACGGTTAAATGTTGTGTGACATACCGATATTTGAGTTCAAACGTGACAAAAAACAGTTCACTCTCGGACCAAAATTCAATTTGTACAGAAGACTATTTTCAAAAAAGAAATTAATAGCTATTCCAAATATATAAATTGAAATAATGTGTCTGAGGCTCAAATTTTGAAAAATCATAGTGGATATTGACATAACATGACGGACACATGTATCCAACGAGGTGTTATCTAATCAGTCACTTATGAAAAAATCCATTTTTTAAGTGAGAAAGATGCATTTTTGTTTTTCTGGGAGTTACCAAACCCTTTATGATATACATTAGCTTTAAAAATTCGATCTTTAGAGGATCAACATTTAATATATCTAGGGCAAATAATTTCACCTGGGTGTTGATTGATGGTTATTAGGTTAAAGAACATCGTTCTTAGTATGGGAAAACAGATATTCAGGCTTTCTGGACTTATCTCTCGAATTTAATACTTCCCGGGGCAAAAAACATTCAGATTCTTAACACGAAAGTATGTTTAAAAGTTCCGCTCACTCCCCGCCATACGGCCCTAAACGTAAAGTCACATACACAGGCGGAGCTTAGTTTGCTTGGGGAAACTTACTCCTTACGACATGCTGGAAAATGGTATCGGCTTGTGCCTAAATTTTAAAATTAGGGGAAATCACCTTGAATTAAAAGTAATATCAAAAATTTTCAACAAATTTGGGCTACACCATTTTGTCTGGTAACTTTATATGATAGTATTTGATATATCCTTAGAAAATAATATCAAAAATCTGCTTATACGAATAACAGAACGTTGGGCTATGGTCACTTACCTATGTATGTATATATAGATAATTGCTGAATCACTATGTGTGCAAGCAAATGCTCAATAAAGTAAGCTATCGTTGACAGCAAATGCAGTTCCAAATATAACTAACACTCATGAAGAAACAAAAAAACAAACACACGTAGACACGTACATACATACATAAGTATGTACATATATTTAGTAATTAGAAACAAGTGCGGTCGTAAAAAAGTTTTATGTGATTTTTATGTTGATGACAATTATGTTGGTGTTAGTGGAAGTTACTTTGGTCGGATTTTAGCTCATTATGAAGTTGGCCACGCTTGCATTTGGTTGCATTTGTACGAGTTGAAATATAAATGTGTGTGTGCATACTTAAGTATGTGTGTAGGTACTATATGACGCATGTGGGTGTCAGTAATTTATTATGACTATGACAAACTTATTTGGAACATTTTTAATTTTTCGGTTACTATATTTCTCTGTTTTTTGTTTTTTCTGGTAATTTTAATAATTTGTTTTTTAACTCTTATTCAACAAAATTTATATTCATTACTTATGGTCTTAAAGTTGGCAACGTTAAAAGCTACTTGGTTTTTACAGAATTGTATTTCTGATTTTATTGCTATTCCAATTCACATCAGTGATGGCATTTGGGTTTTGTGGAAATGTACTGAATCGAGACTTCAAATGTACTTTTTAGAGGCTGAATGTACTTTTTTGACTTTTTTCATTTTTTTTTTTGCCAAATTTTAATAATATGTGTAAAAATTTTGATATTTTACTAAAAAAAAAAGGTCATCACTTCTGGGTAACCAAAGGTGATTACTTTTGGTTAAGCAAACATGAGCAGTACCTCACAAAACACCGTACCTTTTACATTAATTCAACTCAATTTATGCATTTTTAGCTTATCTATGTAACATAAATATGTTCTGATTCAATCGAACAATATCTCTTCAGTATCACAATGAAACTTCATTCTTACAATGAGTAGGGTTACCAGACGACATACTTTAGTAGTAAATGGACTAATTTTGCACGTCAAAAATACTTTACTACTTTTTACTTGAAATGAATTACTTTTGGGTGAAATGTAATACTTTTGCCTACTTTTGAAATTTGAAATGTAAAATATTTTTTGTGCAGAAAAAGTGAGGAATTTTTTTTGTTTTTTTGAGTAAGTTTTGAAAAAGGTAGGCGTGCAAGTGTATGTAAAATATTATATCTCATTTTCTTAGTGTTTTGGGAGTAGTAAAAACGAGGACTTTTTTTTTTTTTTTTTGCTGAAAAATTTTTTTTATTGAAATGAAAGAAGTTATCAAATTTTCCTTTTTTATTAGAAAAATTTCAAATTTTTTAGATGAACTGCTTTTATAGGCAGATCATCTGGTAACCCCAACAATAGCCGTGTTTTATTGGTTTGGTTAAACGAAAATTTCATACAAATGCGTGAACCAGCTCAATTTCCAATTCAATTGGTTGAACTTTTTTTGTCTTTGCTAAGGTTTGAAGCATCATAGACACAAACCTAAAATAATCAAAAATATATGGCAACTGTGCTGAAATTTTGAAGAAGCGTTCTAAAGTAACGCGAGGCTGTGCATCCAGTCAGTGCTAGGCCGAAACATTAAAATAGAAACACATAATAAAAATAAAAAAACAGTGATGAAACAACAGACAACGAAAATAAAACGTTGGTATTAGCGTCTGCGACACTGTAAAAACAGTTTGAAATGATTTGACAGCAATAATTTGAAAAAAAAAATTATGTACTGATATATGAGGCCCCTTACCGCGCTAGGCCCCGTTCAACCACGCGACCATAAATCCGTCTCTGGTTTTGAAATAGAATTTCTGTCAAACACTGTCATGCCACCTGTTGGTCAAATGCAGAATTATAAAAGGTTAAACTTATGCGTTTTATTCACTTTTAGGTTTAACCAAAGCGAATAAAACGCGGCTAATGAGTCTTCATCCGTAATATCTACTACATTATCAAATTTAATTCGAAAGTGTTCCAATATTTATTTCAAATTATTCCGATGTGTAGCCACCTACTGCAATGTTTAGGTGTCATTCAATTAACTAAATTGGTCGTACGACTTTTGATCACATAGCTTAGCATAACTTACTGAAACAAAAGGTAATTATTATAAATTGTTCAAATGTACCGAAAATGTACTGAAAATGAACTGAAAACGTATTGAAGATTCTCCAAATGTATTGAAATTGACCCAAATGTACCGAATGTACTGAAAACTTGTCGAATGTACTGAAGACGATTTTTCAGGACGCAAATGTATTGAAAAAAGTACAAATGTACCGAAAATGCCATCACTGATTCACATACATATTTTGATTCTTGACTTGCGAGTGACATTGCGTTTTTCTTGTAAGACCCAATCTTCAAAACTTTTCTTACCAAGACTTAATGTCATAAGCCACATGGCTTAAGAGATCAAATTAGCGACGAAAATGTAATCATACCTTTTAAGAGTTTATAAACTATTTGTTTGATCATAGATTTCATAGATCTAGTAGCAAAAATAATGTGTACAAGGTCTCAAAACTCAGTCCTACTAAAGAAACGTAACGTGACTCTCAAGTAAGACTTTAATATTAATTTTTCGAAACAATTACTCAACAAAATGGCACTTAGTTAATGAAAAATAACTAAGCCGATTTGAATAAATTAAAATTGGAAAAAAAAATTTGTATAAATCATAGGTGGGAAAAATTTTGGAAGCAACATCTACTTACAGCGAAAACAACAAAAACACCAAACACTACACAGAAAAAAAATTCTGCAATAATCCAAAAGTCATTTTCAAGAATCAAGCAAAAACAGCATGAGTGTAGAATTAAAAGTACACTAATCAAACGGAACGAGAGAAGCTGTCCTCAATGTGGGCATTGTTGTTTCCTTGTTCTCGCCAGCTTCGGCTTATTTGTTTTTTTCTTTTTTTTTTTTTCTTAATGATACAACAATAACAATAATGAAAATCTCGTGATCTCATGTGTTTATTGTTTTGATTATTTTTCTTAAGAAAAACAACATGTTTATTGTAAAGAGCTAGAATTGCCATAGATTTCTTACTTTATTCACCTATGGTATAAGGGATCGTTCAAGTATTACGTAACGCAATTTGTAAAACGTTACGATGCGGTACAGGGGCGGGAGGAGGTGTCGAACAACGGGTGTTTTGAAATTAGGTGTGCATAATAAAACTGTTTCTAGATTAGCTACAGCAATAAATATTATATTTATTATATAAGTAAATAACAGCGCATTACTTTCAAAGATCTTCAATAATTGCGTTACGTAATACTTGAACGCTCCCTAAGCCACTGAAGTCTACGATGTCATATCGTATATCGTCTACAATTTCTTTACTTTAGATGAAATATTTTTGAAGATATTAACAAAAATGGTTACTGAATCACAGGACATTTTTCTTTTCATAAAAAATGGCTTTAGATGTTCTCTTTCTGAACTGGAAAAATCCAACATTTGAACAATTTGTACTCATGTAAAGATAAGAGTCACTTTGGTCACACATTGATATTTATCCCAATAATTTCTGCACACTATTTTCTGGAGTCTTTAGCCTCTGAGTCTTTACCCTTCCTAAAAAAGCCTCACATTTTGGGCAATACAAAATTCCAATATCAAACTGCCAGTTTCTGAAGCTTTCACGTTTGAAAAAGGTATTCCCAAACATATTAAAACGTAACAATTTACAAGTCAGAAAAAAATACTTCATTATGAAATCGTAACGTGAACTATCGAATTTTAATCTCCACCACGGATGCAAACATTATGGTTTGCAAAAAAAACTTTTAAGTTCTTAAGGTAATTTAAAATTTGTACATCTGTTTCATCATACTTTTTTCGTAAGCTGTTTGAGGAATGCTCTTCAGCGCTTTTAGTGAATTTACTTTTATGGCTTCAACGAAATAAGGTGCTATCCTTAAAGTGGCAACCTTAGCTTCTGGACAGGAAAATGCCAGACATTTATGTTTTATGTTGCATGCTGGTTTTGGGTCAAAATATTTTTTAAGTGATAAATCCAATTACAGAGACTTGCAATATATAGGAATATGAAAATTTTTTTAAATGAAGCTGGTGCATTTTATGTAAATTGAGCTATCGGAATCTTATTCTTCATCTTGTTTTATTTATAAAGTTCATAATTCACTTCAGATATGAATGCAACATTAAAAGGAATATATAATTTTTGATAGATCAAAAAATGCACTCGGCTATGAACTACGAACTCACAATCAAACTTGTCATTATCATATTTTTGTTGGTTGTACTGGAGTTTGAAACGCGCTGCCTAACTATTTTCTAAGAGCATTAGATTTAAATCAAACGCATAGCAAAATGGTAGCAGAGATCTAATTTCTACTAAAGTTTTATAGTTAAGTGTCACTAGAAGTGAAAAAAAAAAACATTTAATATTCAATTCAATATTTCAAGCTCTGATTTTTTCTTATTATATAATTGACAATTTTTTTATGAAATATCTCAATACAATGAAAAGTAAACATTTACATAACATGAACAAAAATAATATATTAAACATATCAATGTACTGGATATATGAAGGGGTAATTTCGATTGCAGATTTACACGCAGTTCACCCAAAACCTTAAAAAATTCCTGTCTTATTATAATTTATTTGAATGCTAATGAAATAAAAACCTATAATTGCCCATTTTTAAGTTTTCTTCTGTTCTAAAAAAAAAAAAAAAATTTCTTAAATTTCTTGGAAAAATTTCAAATTTATAAATTTTTATCGTATTATTTCTTTTTTGTCTGCTTTAAGCTGCACAACTGTTTTTTAGGTGTTGGTATCTGTCATTCACAGAATTTCTGTTATTTGACTTGGGAGTAACCCAGCAAACATTTGAAATAACGGAAAAGTAATGTCTTCATCGCCAGTTCATGCTCTTACGTTAAGCGATACTGTGTTCTGGACAAACTGGGAGTAGCGGGTTTCCACAAAGTCATTCATGTTAGAGTCACCAGAAGTTCAAACGCTCATTGCTTGAAGAGTTAAAAACAGTGTAATGCGAATTATTGTTTCACTTCATCAATGTAGCATGAGTGTATATTTTAGAATTTATTGTTTTATGTAACGTTTTAATTTATAACTAACCACATATTTACATTTTGTGTCGCACATCTATATAAATAAAATTATAGTCGTTTTCGATGAACGGGATTCACGCAAAATCTACTGAATCAATTTTGATCAAATTTTTTTAGTCATCTTTGTTAGACGCTTGGTCCCAACATAGAATTAAGATTATCACGATATTCCTGTTTAATATCAAAATATTAAAGTTTTAAAATTGCTAACAAAATTAATTTCACACATAGAAAGAAGCATGTAAGCATAACAAATCGTTTAATGGCAAGCAATGGCAAGTTAGTGTGTTAGTTAGTGTGTGTGCGTTAGTTTTTATATGACAATGCAATGGAAGACAATATTCAAATTTTACTCTCGCTCTCGCTCTCATTCTCAATTTGTCAACGCAGCAACACGGAATTTGTGAACAATGAAAAAAAAATTATAGTACGTTCACACATAGAAAACACACATGCTGTCCTAAATGGCTTGACAACATGTGTGACTGTCAAGATTGCTTTGCGTTCACATTTTCGTGCATGCCATCAAACATCAATTGCAGAACAATTTATGAGCATCCACATCGAGGTGAACTGCATTTAAAATGAAAAATATTCACTAGGCTTGACAGTCAGTTCACACAGGTTGTATGGTTGGACAAGCCAGCAAGAAAATCAACAATTTTTGAAATCCATCCAACATGTGTGTCAAGCGGTCGTTCCTATGTTAAAGTTCACATTATCGAAAATTGATGTTGGACAACATGTGTGATAATGTGTACTAGGCTAATTGAATGTGTTAGTTTGTGTGTGTGCTTTGTTTTTGTCTTTCACATGGCAATGCAATGGAATATTTATGAAAGAGAAAACAACTAGAACTCTAGATCTGTGAAGAAGAATCCAAAATTGATTGTAGTTCTATTTAAAAAAAGTAAATTTTTTGCCTTCGGAGAAAAACAGGCTACGCGTACAAAGTCGCGGGCATCTGCTAGTTTACAATAAAAAAAATTAAACATAAAATATTTATATTGCATTAAAAACTACAAAAAATTAAGAAAAAGTGCCTAAGAGTATGCAAAGTAAATATTTAATTACAATTTTACTGTTCTCGAAGAGTTATGAAAATGTTCGAAGACTTAACATATCGCTCACTTACTTCAAGACTGGCATAACTCAAAAAACATAAAGTGGGAGAAAAACGCATTTAAAGTTTTCAATAAGTTGCTTTTTATATGAAAATAATGAAATGTATGTTTACATAAACTCTTCTCACAAAGCAAGTTTATAAGATAATTTTCTGATTTTTTGACACAAAATAAAACATGAAATGGCGGATATTTCTGCATCATTAACTCAAAAATCACGCTTTTTGAGTTATGCCAGTCTTGAAGTAAGTGAGCGATATGTACTTTCATATTGTAGCGAAATTTGGTTTATGCCAGAAAACTCTCGAAATAAAAACCAACAAAAGAAAACTAAACGATACTAGCTAGCATCACTGGCTGTATAAATACTTTTACACCATCTAGCGGCCAAGTGCAGTTTTTGTAAATAAAAATGAAATTATCGCCGTCGTATGTTACAACGCCATCTAGAAGGTATTGAATTATTCGAGAAAGTGATTGCTCGATTTTTCAACATCAGCTTGATTTGCGCGCACGCCCCTACGGAGGAAAAGGACGATGCTGTCAAAGATGCCTTCTATGCGAGACTCGAGGAAGTATACGACCGCTGCCCGGCCCATGACGTTAAAATTGTACTCGGGGATTTCAACGGAAAGGTCGGAAGAGAAGGTATATTTGGCCCCACTGTCGGTCAGTTCAGCCTTCACGAGACCACCTCAAACAACGGTCTACGGCTGATCGACTTCGCCGCGGCGCGAAACATGGTAGTAAGTAGCACCAGATTTCAACACCTCGATATCCACAAGGCCACCTGGCTGTCCCCTGATCAGAAAACACGGAAGGCATGCTTCCAGCGTGCTAGATGTTCGTACGTTCCGGGGAGTCAATATTGACTCCGATCATTATCTTGTTGCAGCCAAGATACGCATGCGGCTGTGCAATGCAAAGGATGTACGCTCTGGTATGCAACGAAAGCTGGACGTCGCTAAGCTGCAATCACATCGGACGACCGAAGCCTATTCCGTTCGCCTCTCAGAACTGCTCCTTCAACCTGACTCTCTACCCGATGATGCCGGTGGACTTTGGGCGCATATATCCCGCTCCATGCGCTCTGTCGCTGAGGAAGTCATTGGTTTCCGACACCCACTTCCGCGAAATCAATGGTATGACCAGGAGTGTCGCGAAGCTACTACAGCGAAAAACGCCGCCTACAAAAGAACCCTGCAGTCAGCAGCAACGCGAGCCATGCACGAAAACTACCGGGAAAAGAGAAAGGATGAGAGGCGCCTTTTCAGACGCAAGAAACGAGAGCAGGAAAGGCACGAGCGTGAGAAACTCGAAGTGTTACGGGGCAGGAATGATGCTCGAAAATTTTACCAACAAGTCAAGCGTCTGACCCAAGGTTTCAAGCCCGGAGTATCTACCTGTAAAGATGAACATGGAAATCTGGTTACGGATACGCAGGGTACACTGAGATTATGGAGGGAACACTTTTCCAAGCTGCTTGCTGGCGATGACTCCACCAATCCCGCCTTTGGAGAAATTAACCCGATACCACCAATCAACGACGATGGTGTGGACGTACCACCACCTAGCCATGACGCGGTACGAGTTGTGATCCAACGACTTAAGAACAACAAAGCGGCTGGTGCCGATGGCCTGCCAGCTGAATTGTTCAAGACCGGCGGCGATGAGCTGATAGGGTGTATGCATCAACTCATCTGCAAAATATGGCTAGTTGAAAGCATGCCCGACGATTGGAATCTCAGTGTCCTTTGTCCTGTACTGAAGAAAGGTGACCCGACAATCTGCGCTAACTACCGGGGAATCAGTCTTCTTGCCATCTCTTACAAGGTCCTGTCGACTGTACTGTGTGAAAGACTTAAGCCGTTTGCCAACACACTGATTGGGCCTTATCAGTGCGGCTTTAGACCTGTTAAGTCCACCATAGACCAGATCTTCACACTACGTCAAATCCTGGAAAAAACCCACGAAAAACAGATCGATACCCATCATCTCTTTATCGATTTTAAAGCAGCTTTCGATAGCCCGATACGGGATTGCCTGTATGCCACCATGTCTGAGTTCGGTATACCTGCGAAGCTGGTGCGGCTTTGCAGAATGACGTTGAGCAACGCAGCCAGCTCCGTTAGAGTAGGAAGGGACCTCTCCGAACCATTTGATACCGAACGAGGTTTCAGACAGGGCGATCCATTATCCTGCAACCTCTTCAACTTTGTGATGGAAGGGGTGTTGCGAAGAGCCAGTGTACATCGTAATGGCACTATTTTCTACAAAAGTGTCCAGCTCCTTGCATATGCCGATGATATTGATATCATTGGACGTTGTAAGCGAGATGTTACTGCTGCGTTCTCTGCTATCGAAAAAGAGTCAGCGAAAGTGGGTTTGACAGTGAACGAGGGCAAAACAAAGTTTATGCTGTCCACAAACAGGGAGACGCGGCGTATTGGATCCTTTGTTACTGCGAACAACTATACTTTCGAAGTTGTCAAGGAATTCACCTATCTTGGCACCGCCGTGAACACTCAAAACAATGTCAGCCTTTAGATAAAGCGAAGACTAACTCTTGCTAATAGGTGTTACTATGGTCTCAGTAAGCAATTGAGTAGTAGAGACCTCTCTCGCCCGACAAAACTGACACTCTACAAGACGCTCATCTTACCCGTGCTACTTTACGGCGCAGAAGCATGGGTTGTGTCGCAGACTGATGCAGCCACGCTTGGGGTGTTTGAGAGAAAAATTCTTCGCAAAATCTTCGGTCCTGTTCACGTCGGCGGCGACTACCGTATTCGAATGAACCACGAACTGTACGAGCTCTACGCTGACATTGACATAGTCAAGCGCATCACTATTCAACGTCTGCGCTGGCTGGGACATGTTGTGCGTATGGACGAAGAAGCTCCGGCGAAAAAGGTGTTTGATGCGGAAGCCGCTGGGCGACGACGAAGAGGAAGACCATGCCTCCGATGGAAAGACCAAGCCGAGGAAACCCTATCCACGCTTGGTGTGAATGATTGGAGAAGGCGTGCGCAAAGCAGAGGCGCCTGGAGAGAGCTTTTGAGGTCGGCCGTAACCCGGTAACGGGTTGTTATGGCCACCCAAGTAAGTAAGTAAGATTGTGAATTCCACGCCGATACGCCATTTTTAAGGTACTGGTAAATTGTGGATTATATTGGATTGCACGCCGATACGCCATTTAGAAGGTACTGGAAAATTGTGGATTATTGTGGATTCCACGCCGATACGCCATTAAGAAGGTACTGGATTATTCGAGAAAGTGATGACTATAGTATAAAAGGTTGTCATCTGAGCTGTCGTACACAGTTGAATTTGAGCAACATAAGTGTACAGTTGAATTTGAGCAACATAAGTGAACAGTCGAACTTGAGCAACATATGTTAGTGAACAGTTGAATTTAAACAGTGAAGCAGAACAGTTGTTTTTAAGCAATAAAGTGAAACAGTGGATTTTAAGTAATAAAGTAAAAGTTGTCTATACAGTGCCAGATTAATATTAGATTTTGAATGTTAATGCAAATAAAAAATTGTAACGTGTAAAACTAACTTTTGTGATTAAATAAACCATTTTATAATGAAATAAATTCTTGTCGACCTTTTGGTATTTAATGTTCTTAGTTTTTTAATCTGGCTGTAGGTCAGTACATAAAATATTTTTGGATTTTTATATAATTTTTACTTTATTATTATTTTCGATATTTCGACTTTATTTTAAAGTCATCTTCAGGAAACTGTAAACAAAAAAATACACAGCAATAATTTATATTTTTTACAATATTCGTCAGAAAAATATGCTTACATTAACATAAATGAAAATTACATAAAAATTAACATGAAACAAAAAAATTTTTTTAAAAACAACATAAATCACAACATATTTTATTATTATTACTATACTAAATTCGGACATCAACTACTTTCATTGTTTTTTATTTTCTTATTAGATACCTATAATTGTGTGCAACGCTCTCAGTATCAGTTTTAAAGTTTATTCTTTGCTCTTGTGGGATGTTAATGATGTGGAGCATTTCTAATGTTAGTCTTTTTTTGTAGTTTGTCTCTTGTTGCAGTATGTTAACGTTGTCAATGTCAGCTGTGTGTCCTAGTCTTGCACAGTGGGCTGCTAATGCAGTTTTTTGGTCAGATTGATGCCGTAACCTTTGGTCCGATCGCCCAAAATTTTATCGGAAAAATATTGACCATCAGTGACGAGGTATTCCATGGACAAAATAAGAAAAAAATAAGAACCATTTTAGGCAAAAATGATTTTCCACCAGAAACCATAAATGGAATGATAAAAAGATTTTACATACAACGAAACACAGAAAAAAGAAAAGCAGAAGTAATTTACAAGTCGATGACATATGTTCCTCAACTAACTGACAGACTACAAAAATCGGATATATACGACAAAGAAAGATACAAAATCGCACCAAAAATTATAAACACAGTTGGACAATATTACAGCAATACAAAAACTAAAATTGAAAATAATGACAAATCAAACATTATTTACAAAATCCCATGCGGTGGAGGTGTAACAACAAAGTGCAATATGGTATATGTAGGGACTACTAAAAATAAATTAAAAACAAGAATGTCAGCACACCGATCGGACCAAAGGTTACGGCATCAATCTGACCAAAAAACTGCATTAGCAGCCCACTGTGCAAGACTAGGACACACAGCTGACATTGACAACGTTAACATACTGCAACAAGAGACAAACTACAAAAAAAGACTAACATTAGAAATGCTCCACATCATTAACATCCCACAAGAGCAAAGAATAAACTTTAAAACTGATACTGAGAGCGTTGCACACAATTATAGGTATCTAATAAGAAAATAAAAAACAATGAAAGTAGTTGATGTCCGAATTTAGTATAGTAATAATAATAAAATATGTTGTGATTTATGTTGTTTTTAAAAAAATTTTTTTGTTTCATGTTAATTTTTATGTAATTTTCATTTATGTTAATGTAAGCATATTTTTCTGACGAATATTGTAAAAAATATAAATTATTGCTGTGTATTTTTTTGTTTACAGTTTCCTGAAGATGACTTTAAAATAAAGTCGAAATATCGAAAATAATAATAAAGTAAAAATTATATAAAAATCCAAAAATATTTTATGTACTGACCTACAGCCAGATTAAAAAACTAAGAAACCATTTTATAATTAAATAAGCTTGTGTGTTTTTGATTGTTACACAATCCAGTGATCGAATTCAGAAATGTGTAAGAGATCGAAATTATCGTCTAACAGACAGGAATTTCGCAACAATATGTTAGCTGGGAATACTCACGTAAACACCTACATACACTCTTTCAACTAGACGACATCGCCAAATTACGATATGTATGCAAAATAATATTGCCACATTGTGTGGCAAATGACAGTCTTCAAGCAAATAATACTAATTTTATATGTTCATTGTATTTTTTGCCATATGAATATTATCATTTTATCTATATTTCCATTTTTTATTTATTGTAGATTATTTTTCCCAAATAAAATAGATTTAGTGAAATTTTATGTTTTGCATTTTGAGCTTTTATGTGCAACATAGTTGCTGCCAAATTGCAAAATAATAAGTACGTAGTGTGGATTTTTTGTTGGTGCAACTGCCAATTTAAATGCGATTAAATTAAATTTATATCTGATGCTTGATATGAGAAGTTCAACGAATTTTATGGTATTGCAAGCAGAAAATATAAAATATTTAGATGAAGGTACTGTTATGATGATAAATATATAATTTTAAAGAAATCAGCTTTAAGTTTTCAAATTTTATACTTTTATTATGAAGCATAACCTGAGTGTTCGCAAATTTCTTAAATTTTCAAATTGAAATTTCCAGGATATAAAAATAAAATGTTATATGTCACCTTCATTCAATCATGTCTTCAATTATATATACATGAATATAAGGATTTCTACAGATCTCATTCGAATTTGCTAAGCAAAACAGTACTGGCCTACATATATTGTGGAGAATGCTTAATGTAGAGGCTTAGTCCAGAGGCAGCACAACTGATGACAGTTATGGAACTGGTTACTCACCAGAACAATGAAAGTAAATGCAAATTGTGTAAGCCCCAGTACTCCTCTGTTCCTAAGAATGTTTGATACTAATGGTTATCAAATAAATTTATAAATATGCAAGGAGAGATGTAGTTACATCAAGTTGAATAAACGGATGTGCTATTTTGAAAAATAAATCAAACAATTTGGAAGAAACAATGCACTAGATTCTTTCAAAGAAATTCCTGATGACTTTTTCCCATATTTGGATTAACTCGAGGGATACTAGTTTTAGGTGCTCAAATGTTTTAGGATTATCAGTGTAGGCAAGATTTTAAGCTCCACAGAAAAGTCTAACGATGTTAAGTCAAATTATCTTGGCGGCAAGAGTTTTGACACAAGACAATCGCAGCACCCGTTGTGTGTTAAGTTGTGTCAACCCACTTGAAGGTTAAGTTCACGCTTATAGCACTCAAAACAATCGCAGCACCCGTTGTGTGTTAAGTTGTGTCAACCCACTTGAAGGTTAAGTTCACACTTATGGCACTCACTAACTATTACAAATCGACTTTGATCGCTTTCAAAGAAGTTTGGATCAATCATGCCGCCTTACCAGAATGCGCACAAACAAACCCTTTCGGTCATTTCCAAAGTCATATGCGGATTTTTTTTGTCCCATTTGCGGAAAATTTGCTAATTAATATACTCAAAGAGGTAGGAATATGCCTCATCACAGCAGATGATTTTTTTCGCTAATTGAACATCAGCTTCCCACATGCTCTTACACCCGTTCTGCGTAAGCTCTATGTAGTCCATTGATAAATTTTTTACGGTTTTTTGGTCTGACTCTAAGCGTAGAATGCACCAAAGTGAGCCGAATTCTGCTTAAATACCGCGAATGCTGCCGAGTATTTGATCACACTTTCACTGACTACAGCAATAGTCTTGACAAAAAGAGTGCCAGCATAATTCTTATCCTATCTCTAAATTTTTGAATATCATCTTTGAATAGCGATCTTTTGCTCAGAAGAACTGAGTATTATCTTTCCGTAAGACGTGATAAAGTAAGGGAAAAATAGACGTAGCAAAAGTACTTTTCATATCATATCAAAAATTTTATATTTTTAATGCTTTCAGGGATATTTATTTTAACTTTTTATATGCAGTTATATAGAAAATTCGCCTCACATTAAAACCAAATTTTTAAGCCACAATTTCACCACCCACTTACAATACGAAATATTGCTTGACTAAAATCTATTTTTATGTAATTTTCATACACCTAATAGCTTTAACATAAATGCTACAAAATGCACTTAAAACGACTGAAATATCATTCCACTGCTTTTTATCTACAAAATAAGCTGCCTCATCCTAAAGCGTCAAAAGATAAGCGCTATACGCTTCACTTATTTATCGAATGCTGCCGATTGACTGACTATAAATTCGATATCTTTCAATTGCATTTGTGCAGCAGCCAATTTTATATCTCAGTAGATTCATTGTAGTAGTCGTGTGGTACCCATACACTTCAACACAGACGATATATTTTTGTTGTCGTTGTTTGTTGAATGGTAGTGGTAGTGTACACGCCATACAGTTAGTGGCAGCATGGTACACAGTTTCGCTTAGTTTAGACTGTCAGCCAAAAAAGAGTACAAACACACGGATGCACAAAGAAATTTACACAAACACACTGACACTGACGTACATTATTTGCAATGGAATGCCAAAGTTTTGCACCTGAGGTTATGCCAAACAACCAAAGGCACAAAGGATTATGTGCCAAAGCAAAAGGATGAAGTCAAGGAACTTACATAGATATTGATATGGTAGAGATAGAGTGAGAGAGATGGAGCGTAGAAAGTTGAAGCTGTAAGCTGTGCTAAAAATAATGGAAAGAGCATCATTGTTATGTCAAAGCACATCAGCGATTGAATGTCGTTTACTAAATGCAGACAGAGTTTAATGACAGTTCGTTAATGATAAAATGAATAAGACGTATTACATACAAGTGCTGTAGGTTTTCAGAAAGAGACATAGGCGTTCAGTGTATTTTGTTGAAGAAGAAATAGAAAGTTTTCGTAAACTACAATACAGATGTATAGTTAGGGGTTCTTCGAACATGTTGAGAATAGCTAAACTGAAAATTTATTATTAATATATGTATATCTGAAACTTGTAAGGACTTTTATATGTCTGTGATAAATTGTTAGCCAACAGCACTTTGGTACACAGCTTAAAATTATTAACCAACAATTTTCTTTGTCATATACTAAAACCCAGGGTAATTTTCAATAAGACTTCCGCTCAAATCAAACGACGCAAATGCAAATGGATTGGATACATTTTCCGCAAGCCACCATCTGAAGTCAGCCGTGAAGCATTCAGGTGGAACTCTAAGGGTAACAGAAACCAATTAAGAACAAATTTCATACTCATTTGCTTATAACCGTTAAAAATCAAGAATTTGAGACTGAGAAAGAGTAGTACTTACTATCAGCTGCGTGTACTTAAAACTTTTAGCAACAAGCGCTGTAAAATCTGTGAAGCCTCCATGCTCCCGCTAAAGATAAAGAAAACAGTTTGTGAATAATTCGACTTTGTGATGATTTAAGGAAATGTTCGTAAGTGCTTGACTTTTCGCATCATTCGATATCTTCTTGTACATTACAACATATTTTTCCTTAATACTTTTAAATGTTTTTCGATTTTGAATAACTGGACCACAGGACCACAAAAAAAAAAGATCTTGTAGTTGGAAGAGGAGTTATCATACGGTATGTATTTTAGCGTCCTAAACACGATTCCAAGGTCAGAATTTTCCATCGACCTCAGATTTTGACACAACATCAAAATTACACTTTAAAACGCGTTAAAAAGAGAAGTCCCTAAAAAAAAAGAATCAAAATGCAGAAAGTACCTTACTTATATTACGTATCTAGGTTTGCCAAAATAATATCTTACAATAGAAAATGAGTTTTAGCTGTCCACTTTTCCCTCAGCACGCCAATTTACCCAAAAGGGTTAAAAACTCATTTCTTATAAAAATTCAAAATAAAAAAAATTTTCAATAAATGGATCCAAAAAACCCTTTTAAGAGGGTCGAGGACCTCTTCTATCACTGTAAATATCCATTTTTGGTCTTTTCCCATCGAATCGGGCAACAAAATTTTTTTCGAAAAATGGGTCCAAAAAACCCTTTTAGGAGGGTCGGGGACCTCACTTGTCACCTTCAAAATCCGTTTTCAGCTTTTTCCCATCGATTCGTGCAATAAAATTTTTTTTGTTGGTCGGGAACCTCCCCTGTCACTCCCATAAACCATTTTCTGCCTTTTCCCATTGATGCGTTGAGCACAATTTTTTTAAAAATGTAAGTTCATAACAATCATAAATTTTTTTCCTTTCAGAAATATGTTAAGTATTTTCCTTTGGATTTTACTATCAATAATCCTAAGGATTCTCCTTTGACATTTTTGCTTAGTGATCCAAGATATTATTTTAGGATTTTCCTCGTTTTTTTCATACAAAAAAACTTTTATTTTCGCCTTTTGAAAAATAGTAGTAAAAAAAAAACTCTTTGCATGTGACTGTTAAAAATATAAGTCAAAAAAAACTTTTATTAATAAAAGTCGTAGCTGTTGCTGTCGTTGCTGTTGTAGTCGACTATAGCTTTAATACGACAGCAACTGCTACTACGAATAAAGCTATAGTCGACTACGACAGCAACAGCTACGACTACTATAGCGATAACCGACAGCGAACAGCGACAGCTCGTCGTGAACTATTGCTACGACTATTTTATTTAACGCAGCAGGCTACAATAAACGACTGCCAACTACGATAGCTCGTCGTGAACTATTGCAGCGACTATTGCATTTAACGCAGCAGACAGCAATTTGAAACGCTGCTTTCTGCCAATATGCTATCTTAGTACATTTCGATTGAAGTAAGTCAATAAGAACATTTCATAGAAGCAAATATATTTGATTCCTTGAAAATTATTATATTAAAGAAATTAAGAAAATACTATGCAAAACTGCTGCTGAAACTTTGGATTTTGGTTCACCATACTTTCCTACATAATATGTAAAAATTTTGAAAATCTGGGGTTATTTATTATTGTTTTTCTCTCAGAGTTTGCAAGTTTGCCACTTTCATGATTCATCATTATAATTCATTAATTTCCAAACAATTCATATAAAAGCGATAGATGAAAAATAAATCTGTTTCAATAAAGTTAAAACAATGTACTTTCTATCGATATAATGCATCATGCACAAGTTTCGTAAACATTTGTGGTGTTCAAAGTTTAATTTGAACCCACTGTGTCACCAAATCAAAAAAAAAAAATTTATAAATTTAATAAATTTTTTCCCTTCTCTTAGTATTATCTAACGTTGGTTATAATAAAAAAATTTAAGTCACTAGAACTTTAATTTCTTTTTGTATTTATGATTACAGTCTCCCACTGTGCAACTGTTAAACATCAACCGATTTTTTGATACATTCAATATTTCTTAAATGTTCAATACTCTTTTACCATTTTTGTTGATTTCCATAACACATCCAACTAACACAATTTCAGTCATAGTTATTTTATGGAATTATATTTTTAAAAATTTCAAACATCAACATCTAGGCAACAAATAAATGTCATCCACCTTTTCAAAATAAAATATTTGATAATTAATTAGTCATGTCATGCCTGCCACAAAACACGCGCCATCACATGACGTAACGAAACGTAATGTATTACAAATGAATACTGACTGCTCTGGTGCCATCGGAAACAACATGAGGTTAATTGTTCGTTTCAAAAATTGTCACATTGCGTCACATTAGACGTACAACACGACAGACCAGTTGTTAGTTTGCATAAAAAAAAACTTTAAAAGCGGCTTAAAATATATAATTATGAAATGATATTTTTAAGGGAATTTTAACTTCTAAGCTGACACTATTAACACACCTGTGGAAGGACAAAAATATATTTAGAGCAGCATATTTTTTTTTGTTTCAATGTTTTAATTAATTGTGTCAATGACATATCATCACGGTCATGTCAGTTACGGTGTAAAAAAATTGCTAGTGATTTTAGTTGACAGCTAATGGAGGGAAGGAAGGAAGGATCTGACTTTTACTTTGTCAAATGTTAATTAACTTGTTATATTTAGCGTAAGCTTTGGGATGTCTGCCAAACCTTTTTTCACTTAATTTCTTTTTTTAAGTGAAGTGAAATATTAAAGGTCAATTAACCTTTAGGTGAGGCTACAATTTGCGTTCCCTATACGGTTGTTTTCTTGTTGCACACTTTTAATGTTTAAGTTTTAATCAGCGCATGGTTACAGCAGATAATAATGTTTGAAAGAGATGGTAGAAATACATACATACATATATACTAGAGTGGCTTGAAATATATGGGAACACTTAAAAAATTTATTATTTTCTAAGACTGAAAGTGCAAATTTTTGAAAAATCGATTTTTTTTCAATGACCGTTTTGCATAAATATGGCTGAGCTTCGTTGAAACAGCACTCAATTTAATTCTTGAGGCATGGGCCATCGAAGGCTTGTTGAAAAAAGTTCAATTGCATTATCTGGGCGACCAATTTTTATCACCAAAGAGGGAAGTTACACGACCAATAAAGGATTCATGCAGTAATTGAATTGTATCTTGGGCTGCATGGCACGTGGCATCGTCTTGTTGAGACCAGTTGTCGTCCACATCAATAACTAGCAATTTAGGCACAAAAAACTGGATTATCATATCAGCATACCGAGCATCATGTTAATTTAACTGTCGAACCAGCCGTATTTTGGAAGAAGAATGGTTCGATGATGCTTCCAGGTCAAAGTCCGCACCAAATTGTTTGATTGTTTCTCACAGTGGAATTTTGTGGCCATAAATAGGAAGAATTTGAAAGTAGTCGGAATTGAAAAATTTTGTAGTACAATCGTAAGATAATACTTAGGACATGAAAAAAAAACTATAAAAGTTTTAAATTTGTTTTAGATTTAGCGACACAGTGGGCTCAAAGTTGAACTTTGTAATCAAAAAATTTTCTATGAATTTTTTTATATAAGCAACTGTTAGATAGGGTGCTCTAGTTAATTTGTTTGAAACAAAATGCAATAATGTAGCATATTGGCGGAAAGTAAATTGTTTCAGCCTTATAAAACTTAATTTAATTTTCTTTTATCGGCCTTATATGAATTTTACGGAGTTTTCAAAAATTTGAATGAAAAATGGTAAAAGTGAAAAATTTTAAAACTTTAACAGAAAAAAAAAAACTATATCCCCGGACTTAAAAAATTTTTTTATATATTATGTGCGAAGGTATGGTTGGAAAAAAAAAAAAAAAAAGCTGCGCATTTTCATTACTTTTTTTTAATCAGGTTTTTCCTAATGAATTTTTAATAAGGAACAATATATATCGACTTTTATTAAATTCTTTCACTTATTTGTTTGTTTCGAAATTTACCAAAATTGCATACTGGCAGAAAGTCCATGGATTGTACTATTTAAAAATTTTTGCTTGAAGATTTATATTCTATGTGTGAATTATGCTGATTTTTTAAAAATTAGTGCTGAAAAAGTCATTATTCAGAAATTTCGCAATATTTAACAGTAAAAAAAAAACTATATCTCTGGATTCTCTTTATTTTTTTTTATGTTATGAAAGAACGTATCGTTAAGCAAACTAAAAAAAATGCTGCCCATATTCATAACTTTTTTTTCATGAATTTTTTTCTATTGCAATATTTGAAGAAAAAAATATTTATGTATCTTCGCATTTTATATTCGGAAAAAACTTGTGTTTTCATTAGAAACTAAGTGTACAGTGTTTCAAAAGTCATTGCGACAGTTATTTTATCAAACCAAATACAGTATAACCCAGTTAACACGATTCTACATTTAACAACTGCGCAGTAACTATGAAACTTTGAAAAAGGACTACAATTGGTACAACATGCCTCCTTCCTTGCACAAAGTTTTAATGCATGGAAGTGAAATTATGCAAGAACTAGAAGTTCAAATTGGACGTCTTTCTGAAGAAGCTCAGGAAGCATCAAATAAAGTTTTTAAAAACGCGAGGTAGCACAACAGCAGGTGTTACTCTACAATAGCGAACAACGAAGATGTTTTGCATTACTTGCTGATTTCTTCTGATCCTCTTATCAGCCAAATTCGAATAAAGCGAGATAAAAAATATAAAGAGTTATCACCAGAGGCACAAGAAATGCTTCAAGTCTATGAAGAAGACGATTAAAATAAATTAAAAAAAACATTGCTGTATATCTACTTTATCTATTTTTCAAATTAGGTTTTTTTATTGAATTTTCAGTTTTTCTTTATAAACTTGAAAACTATCAAAGATATTGCACAATTCGTAACATTTTTGAAATCAGCATTGTCAAATTAATGAAAATTGATAACAATTTTGAAAAAAAGTCTCAATCATATCCCACCTTTGTATGGGCGGTAGGCGTGTACGTGGACCGATTTTTTTTCATATTTATAAGTGTTTGTTGACTTAACCTAAAAAATGTCTGTGACTCTGGGGCTATTCTTACTGTTTATGGCCACCGTCTTTTGGGTCTTCTCTAATAACTTTAAAATTATAAGAGATATTGCAAAATTAATAACATTTTTGAAATCAGCATTTTCAAATTAATGAAAATTGATACCAATTTTGAAAAAAAGTTACAACTTCATCCCGCCTTTGTATGGGAGGTAGGCGTGTCCTTGAACCGATTTTTTTAAAAATCACCAATTTTTGTTCTATTTACCTTAAAAACATCTGTACCAAATTTCAAGAGTCTAGCGCAATTATTACTATTTATGGCCGCCGTTCCATACAAATCCATCCACTGAGCGTCATAGATTTTCTGAACCCAAAATGCGACAATTATGACAATTAACGAAGCCATAAAAATGAAAATAAGCCCCATCGCTGAAAATGATTTTGTTTGAAATATCATAATTCATGTCCATAAATCTCTTCGATATCCGTGGTCAGTAGACTTAAGTCCTTAAGTTAATTGACGTTTGAAGGCATGAAGATACAAATCTTTCGTTAGAATATGCTGTAGAGAACTTATCGAAATGTCCAATACTTAACCACGGTACCAAATTGACTCTGGTCTCTCATTTTTTTTTTTTTTTGTTTTTTTTTTTGAATGACTTGATTAAGGACAGCCAGAGTATCTGAAATAACTAGATGATCCAGTCTCACTGAATTTTGTAATTAATCTCTTCATAACTGAAGTAAAATCACTATTCTGAAGCTATAGCTTCTAAACCTCATTATTTAACTTTAATACTTTAATAATTTAGTATTTTGACCCACTCTAACATAAATATGTATACAAAGGTAGAAAATTCTTTAAACTAACTGGCGTAATTGAAGTATTCACTAGGGACCATATGACAGCAGTTTATCATGCAAACAACTAACGCAATTCAACGTACTTTGCAGTATAATTGAATTAGCTCAAGGAGAGTGCATCTTGTTGTTAAGATGACCATAATGTTGTTGTATCACGAATGTGACCTAATTTTTTTATTGTCTTCAGTCAAATGCATTGTATGTGAGATTTCAGTACAATTTTTATTTAGCTGGTGTCCTTAATAAAATTTAGGAAATCATCATGCAAAGGCAAACAAACAAACAAGTGAGAAGTGAGCAATCCCTTTATTCTATACATCAGCTACAGTTGTGAAAAGTGAGTCACTTGGTTTTTCCACTTTTCAGGGGAACTAAAAGAACAGCTTAAAACTAAATAGCAAATTTTATTTGAAAAAATCTTTGCCAATTTTTTTTTTAAATAAATTGGAAACATAGTTTATTAATAGAGAGTGTAAGTTTTTTTTTCAAATTATAATATTAACTTAGTCTTAAGCTGAACTATTTTTTTTTCTGGAAAGCAACGAAAAAGCCATACCCACATATGTACAGTTTTTAGAGATGATACGAACCGCCAGAGAAAAGAACTGTAGTAAGCCTTTTTATTGTAGAGGACATTATAGTAAATAAAATAAGTTCTTATTTAACGAAATTAGGTCATTATATAAAAGGTGCGCTTATACAAAAACAGACTGCTTTTTTCTCAAAATAAAACACAGAGTTTCAATCCAGATATAACATGTCAAAACTATAATTAAATGCTTTATCCTTACAAAAAGCTTGAATGAAGCTAGCTGATATTCATGTTATTTGGATTATAATGTGATAGATAAATTATTATCAATCTGATAATTGAAGTTTAATGTTAATATTTTTAATTATTTTCCACAAGACTTGAGACAAAAAAATTTTAGCGCAACGCACAGTCAGAGCTGTTAACTAGTTCTGAATCAAATCACTTTAAAGACGGCTTTTTGTGGAATCGAACCGAATTACTAACCAAACCACTTTTATGATTAGTTTAAGTAACTAAGCAATAATCAAACATAAGCTGGATCATTATATCATATTTCGATAAAGACAATAAGGAAGCAAACCAATTTCATTTTCAGCAAATATGCTGAGCTCATTGATTTCTTAGATATATCAATTTAAATCTGGCAAGGCCCGGACAGTTACGAAAAGTATTTAAATCTTACACTTTTGTCTTTTTAGAGTCCTGCCAACAAACTGAACAATAGGAATTCGGATTGGAGGATTGGTGGAGCATTTTCTGTACACCTAAAATTCTTTTTTTTTTTTTTTTGTATAATTCCTTATCCCTAACGAAAGTCCTTCTTTAGACATATAAAAATATTTACGCTCTCTGTTCAATGTTATTTTTTAATTAAAGATTTAGATCCAGCGTTTTATTTAGTTCAAAGTTCTCATTTTAAGAATTATATAGAACTAGCATTACCCTGTGCGCATCGCCTCACCTCAACCGTGGTGTAGATTCGATGTGCGGTCTGCGTGAAAATTCTGTTTATAAAATACTTTTGTATGAAGACTACCCTTAGTATGCACCCAAAATAAAATTTTTACAACCTAAGCAGTGCCTATTGATATAAAAACAACGTGATGTAAATTTCATGAGAATCGATTAAACGGTCTTCCAGAAAATGATATTTAAAAATGTTTTTGTATGAGGGCACCCTAAATAAAAGCTTTATAGCCTAAGCTATGCCTCTTAACATAAGAGCAACATGGTGTAAATTCAGAGTGAATCGGCTTACCTGTCTTTGTGAAAATGATATTTAAAAATATTTTTGTGTGAGGGCCACCTTTAGTTTGCACCCTAAATAAAATATTTACGATCTAATCTGCGTCTCTTTACATAAAAACCTCACGAGAATCGACTAAGCGGTCTTAGAGAAAATGATATTTAAGAATATTTTTGTGTGAGGGCCACCCTAAATAAAATGTTTGTAGCCTAAGCCATTCTTCTTAACATAAGAGATACGTAGTGTAAATTCGGCGTAAATCGATTAACTTGTCTTCGTGAAAATGATATTTAAAAATATTTTTGTGTGAGGGTCACCCTAAGTATGCACCCTAAATAAATTTTTTTTAAGCTTATCTGTGCTTTTAATATAAAAGTCATGTGGTGTAAATTCCAAGAGAATCGATTAAGCAGTCTTTAAGAAAATGATATTTAAAAAATATTTTTGTGTTAGAGCCACCCTAAATAAAAGTTTTGTATCCTTAACAATGTCTCTTAACATAGGAGCTACGTGGTGTAAATTCGGTGTGTATCGACTAACCTGTCTTTGTGAAAATGATATTTAAAAATATTTTTGTATGAGGGCCACCCTAAGTATACAACCTAAATAAAATTTTTACAATCTTATCTGTGTCTCTTCACCTTAAAGTTATTTGGTGTAAATTGATTTAGCGGACTTCGAGAAAATGAGAGTATTTAAAAAATATTTTTGTGTGAGGGCCACCCTAAATAAAAGTTTTTTAGCCTAAGCTAAAACATTAGAGATACGTAGTGTGAATTTGCACCCTAAATAAAAGTTTTATAGCCTATTAAGCCCGCCAGACTGATGCTCACACACTGTAAAAATTTCATCAAAATCGGCTGGATAATTTTCGCGTGCATAAGAGACAGACAGACAGACAGACAAAAAATTAATTTTATATAATAGATTAAGCAAAGATTCCTGATATCTTAAATTTTCCCTAATCAAACTGTCATTCTGATTTCTCCCTCTCATCGATTTGGCAGTATCGTCCAACAGAAACAATGGATGCATTTAGTGTAGTATTTCCAAGTGAATTCACAGCTGACGATTAATCTTCATGTTCTGCCTTAAGCGTTGCACTTGACAACTAACACAAAACTTGCAACACTTAGAACCACAGCAATAGAAGCAACAACAACTGACACAGCAAGCCTTTGATAGCAATAACAATTACGGCAGTTGCACATTAAGCCAATATTAGCGGAATGCAACATTGACAAAATTTCTGTTACATGAAAAATCTGTTTATTTCTATTTCATAAATTTCTTGAGATTTTCTATTGAAATTCAACGTTACTAAGAAAATATGTATCTAAATAATAACAAAATGACAATGCAACCTTTATCATTAGTTTCTCAATAAAATGTAGTCCCATTTATCGCTTGAAATGAATGCTCTTAAAATATGCTAAAATGAGTAACTTATCACAAACTTGAAAGCTTTCTAATAACTCAATAAATTGGCACAATTCAACCCTTCATTATTCAGGTGCAAATAGATTCAGATGCTGATCAAATGAACATATGTTGGTAAAATCCAGAATTCACAGAAATTATTGGTTATGTTTCCGTCAAAAGAGTTTTGGATGTGTCGAGAAGATGACTGATTAATATTTAAACAGTTGGCTTCAATTTGTTTGAAGGAGTTGAAGCAGATTATAAAATCTCTAACTCAGACAAAGTTCTCATATAGAGCACACACTGAATGTACCACTTTCAAAGCAGAATTTCTAGAATTTCTATGCTGAAAATTTGACTTATCTTAAAAAAAAGTTAGGAATAGAAAATCTATTTCTTATATTAAGAGCCAAGTATG
Source organism: Tricholauxania praeusta (assembly GCA_949775025.1). Taxonomy (NCBI): domain Eukaryota; kingdom Metazoa; phylum Arthropoda; class Insecta; order Diptera; family Lauxaniidae; genus Tricholauxania; species Tricholauxania praeusta. Next base: position 32,476,336 of record OX459031.1, on the reverse strand, counting down.
TCTTAAGGTCCTTTAGTCTCAGTACATCAAGTCAGAAATAGTTTTTAAGACTACCTTTCTGATACTTTTTCAGTGCATACTAGAGCACTAAAAAGTAGTATGACATGAAAAGGCAAGTTCAATGAAACTGTGGAGAGCATCTTCAAAAAAAAAATATGGGAGTTGGTCGAGGTTAATGGTGAACGTAAGAGTTGATTTATTTTGTTTTTTATTTAATAAATAGCAACTCACATACCAAACTTTGTTGCACTTTGATGATTACATCTATTTATCACCATTTTTTGTATAAAGGCAAACCAGTATGCGACCTTCCACTACTACTTCTCATTAAAAAAACAGGTAACTAATACGCTTAAATACTACTCGTATATGACCCATATTAATGAAATATTTTTTAAATAAATATATCTTTGATGTTTCTTGTTGGACATCATGCATCACATTTATCTACTAGTACAGATAATTTAGTTTTGCCTCGGTAAAATGATAAAAATTATTTCGAAAAAACGTTTACGAAACGGTCGTTTTCGAGGTTCGTGGACTCCACTGGTGATGCTCAATCTCCATTTTCGAACTTTTCTCAGCGATTGATGAAAAAAAAAAAACAATGTAACAAAGAATATCTGAAAAAGAGCACTACCAAGGTCAGGCGATTTCGAAATACAACATTTTATAAAAACTAACATTTTAAAGCATAAAGGACAAAAGTAAAAAACCAATAGTCTAAACTGCTGCGTTTCCTATTTTTAGACTGAGTAGACATTTTTTATACACTTCAAGCTAATTTTTGATAAAATTAGCATCTTCACCTCATATGACATTTTTAACCTTCAAATGAAGATAAGAAAAAAACAGGATGTAGTGGGGTATAGCTTTGTGTGGCAAAATTAATGAGGAAAAATTCAACTTTTAGGATCATACCTTAGTTACTCCATTACACAAAAACTACTGAACACCGTTTTTATCGTCAAAATATATTTTTCATTAATCCAAGGAGATATTTTTGAATTATTTTTCCTATATATACTTTACTTTAGTATATGTATTTGTATGCCCGCATTTGATGTAGTTTTCTTCCAATAATAATAAAACAATCACAGAACTTGCCGTTTCATTTGATTGAAATTTAACTAAAATTTAAATAACTCCATTAAAGATTTCTAGTTTAACAGTGACCAAGTGTGACCACGAATACACCAGCAAAAAAAAAAAATAAAAATAAATGGTACATGCAAAGTTAAACTAAAACATGACTGCCTTGCTCCTTGGTACTTGATACTTTTGGCAAAGCAAAACAAGTGTTTGGAAAGATAAGCGGCTTGTATTTGTACTTGCACTTACAACAACAACAACTGCAATAGCAACAGCAACAACAACACCAACAGCAACAACAACAACAACACCAACAACAACAACTATAAGCAGCACGTTTACAACAGGAAGCCAAGTTAACTGATTGCCAAGGCAAGACAACCGAGACATCCTTGGTTTTAATCTTTGGATGAGAATTTGAATTTGCAGCATGGTCATACCTTATCCCCGCATCCTCATTGTCCACAGGTAATTGAAGTACTGTGTAGTTCTTCTTATAACTGCATTTGTCTGTGTGCTTATTTGTGTGCAACACTAAGCTTGTCATACTTTATATAAAATATGGACTATGTCTGTACACAAAACTGAGTTTAATGTGCAACATTTTTGGTATTTTTTTCTTTATAGTTCGGTTTGTAAACTCACTTTCTTTCAGATTTACTATATTTCTGGAATTGCCTAAATAGGAAATATTATAAAACTGAAATAAAAGTTTTACACAACGTAAATCTCTTTGTAATTCTTATATTCTCTTTAAGAAATCGTAAATTTTAAGTTTTGAGATCAATGTTGACCATGTGCACACATTGGAGTCAAATTACTTTCTTTGTAAATATTACAATTAAAAAAACAACACGATTGGATCAAGAAAAATATACTATCATACGTGTCACAATACATACATATGTATGTAGTTGCAATACATAGAGACAAATACTGCGGTCCTCCTAATATTTGAAGCTTGTTTGAATCGAAGATATGCGTGAAAGTCTTCAACAACTTTTTAAAAAATAAACAAAAATAGATAGCTTTGGATGTAGAAAAAAGTCGAACTGGATTTCAACCTTAATTTCAAAAGGGAAGCGCAGCAACTTCAAAAAAGTAGGATTTTGTCAAATCGCAAATACTGTAGAGAAAAACTTTTAATGTTATTTTGTTGAAATTTGATATGGATTTATTCAGGATATTTTTCGTTATTATTAAAAATATTCACGATTCGATTGTACTGGTGATTGTGGAACTGTTCAAGACATCCAAATAAGGACTGTTTTACCGATTTTGAAAAACAATGTGTATTTTGTTAAATTTGATTGTAACATAATTATGGCTGTAGAATTTTTGAAAGAATTTAAGCTCTCTCAATCTAATTTTTCGCAATTGACCAGACCCATTTTTAATCGAGCTTTTAATGAAAGATTTGGCGAGGTCAAAGATCCTATAAAATAGTTGTCATAAAAAAAAGTGTCAAAAAAATTGTGCTGAGCAAGGAAACTTCAATTTGAGTAGATATAAGATATTATTGAGCCCTAAGGCTTAAATGTAGTGTAAATTATACAACGAAATTTCAAACTTTTTAGGAAAAATTACTCAAAAATTTTAAAAATAAAAGTCAGCAAAAGAGGTGTCCAATTTGTTTAGGAAAAAATAGCATGAGAGTAGCCGATCTGAAATGGACGCGTTTTACGTTAGAGTTATCGGAAGCGCCCTGAATCATTAGAGTTTTTCGGGCTGCCAATTTGTATAAAACTATAGATCATGCTACCAGAATTGGTAGAAAAGTATTGCTCAGTTCATACTATAGTAAAACAATTCTGCCACCCTCATGGGAAAGTTCTCAATCTTTTCCGACCCCAAACCGCCATCAAAGCTCTGAACACGGAGACGATAAAATCTAAGTCAAATGAGCAATGCAGGAAGGAACTAGCTAAGCTTGGGCGTCATCTCGACGTAACTCTCATATGTATGTTTTCCAGGCCACAGGGACTTTGAGCGTAATAATAAGTTGGATGAATTAGCAAGTTATGGTTTCTCACTTAACGAAACTCGAGCTTCGGAGCGCGTGCATACACCGCTTGGTATTGTTAAGAGAAGGTCTTCTCACTTTTTCTTTCCGAGTCAGCAAAGAACTGGAAACCTTTAAAACCTTTAAGATATCCAGAGCAATATGGCCACCCTACCTACTGTCCAAGAGCCGCACTACGATGCCAAAATAAGAAATGGATATGAGACTAACTTTCTGAAAAATTAAACTTTATAATACAAATTTTATTTACTATTTAAATCTAAGGTGATGTTTTTTTTTTTGATAACGTTTAATATTTTTTTTTTTTTTTGATATAAGATATATAAGATATGTTTTCCCTCAGTATTTGATGTACCCCCCCCCCCCCCCCCCCCCAGGATATTTGGAAATAAATTTCGGAACATATATTAAAATAAATACTAAAGTTTAGTGCAAAATATTTGCAATTTCCGTAGAAATTTCCTATTTGGTTATTGTCGCTTGCATTAAATGTTTCCTTATCATTAGTCGTTGAATTTGGTTGCTTTCCATTTTCTTCACATTTATACTTTACGATGGTTATTTTCTTGTTGCTCGCTCTCTCTCTCTCTCTCTCTCTCGCGCTGTTGTAAGGTAATCCATCTGTTGGCATCGTGTTGCTCATAATTTTGTTACACACAATTAACAACTCAAAAACATCTCAGAATTTTCTCGGGTTTATTTTTACACTCGTTCTTAGTTTAGCACTACAGTACTTCCTTTAGATGCCATACTCTGTTGTCCTTAAGTATTTATTTTTTTTTTTTCTGCTCCTTTTTTATCCTGCAGCACATCAGGCTGCAGTTTTTAAGCTGTTTGTTATTTTAGCTGATGTTGTTGTTGTGTTCAGATGGTCGTAATTTATGCATCCTTGTTGCTGGAAAACAGGCTTCATATATCTTCACCAAATGAAATACTGAGTTACTGCACTTAACGCAAGTGTGGTTTACGTTGCATTAACGACAAAAGAAAAATCCTTTAAGTGAAATTGTTGGTGAATATTTGGAAGAAAAAAATGTTTATATATGGAGAAGGTTGAAAATGTTAGCGTTTTTTAGATAAAATTTCAAAGACCAGTTTATAACAATTAAGTATTTCGACTTTTTCGGTATAAAAAATTAATTACCATGAAGAATGCATAACATGTGATAATAATTACAAAACAACATATGCTACAAATAATTGACTATAGAGAACGAGTTTCGAATACGAAATTTTCCTTAAATTTTCATAACAAAGCGCACTAAATGTGTAATTTTTGCAACAAGCGGATACTTAAGAGAGAGTACTAAAATGATGTCACTAGAAAGAAGGCACGTTCAAAACTTAAATTTTCGAGTAAGATATCACATGAAAGATGTTTGTATATTTCAATTCAATTCAAGTTAATCTTTATTCGTCAATCTTTGATATTATTATACATGATTTATTTTACAAGTTAGAGACTTTGCTAATAATCTATTCCAACTAGGACAGACATTTTATAGTTTTAACAGAATTAATTTTTAAATTCTTTGAATTAAACATATTCTTTAGAATAAATAGCCTTAGTTAAACAAACTTAACATAATATAAATAACACAACTTTTATAGTCTAGAGATAAAGCGGTTGCTTATAATTGAAAAATATTCGCATAAACGCTCAATTTCAGCATCGCTATGTGCAGCTTCTAAAGACGACCACCAGACACGATTTAAGTAGGGTGATATAGACAGACGTGGGCCACAGGTTGGAGTGGGCCACCCAAGTAATTTTAAGATTAGTGACATCTATGTCAAACCGCGCACATTAATTATCGTATTTTGACGCGAGGTCACTTTTTATAAACATTTGTGGGTTATAAACCTGCTTTCGCACTGTCCAGAGAAACGTGCTGTAGATTTTGGCGAGAAAGTTCTTACCCTCGTACCCTTTCATACGATTTCTGATCGAATTTTTACGAGAAATACTCAGGTAAATATGCAATATGTTAGTTAAACATGTTATCTTTGGAATGCAAACTGATTTTTGTCCATTATTCACGTTGTGTTTTTGTGGAATGCATATGCAAAAAAAGGGGCTTGTAGGTAGAAGTGGGCCACTATTTGTGGACAGACATGGGCCACTTGTGTAATTCCGTTCTTTGTACAGTAAAGTGTTTTTGTTCACAACGTGAACTTATGTGCGGCAGTCCTAACCATATCCATGCATGGCAGCCCTAATTGCAGTGCTGCCAGTTTTGACCATTGGTCACCCTGGCTGACAATGGTATTCCACGGTTTCTTCAGATGAAGACATTGATTTTTGTATGATTTGCACTAAATTGATGCCGACTAAGCTCACAAAAAAAAATTCCATCGAGTGCGACATCTGCGACTGACCCTTCCATTTACAGTGCGTCGATATGACCAACCGCACCGACTTCACGTGCGTCAATTGCGAGTAGGATCTGTGCTTTATCACTGCGAAATGTTTTTTTCACAACAACTTTGTAATTTCTACTTTATCACTCCTTTCTCCAGACATTAAATAAACATTATTAAAGTCAATGTTTTTTTTAATTTTTGACTCTCATTTCGCGTCAAGTATTTTGATTTTTGCGAATTTGACACCAGATTTGTGATCAGCGCCTCTAAAAACCTCTAGAAGAAGAATTTAAAACAGATGGCAGCATTTTTCAGATAAAAATTTTGGTGGCCCACTTCCCCCTACAATTTCAGAAAACTCGGAAAATACACTTTTCTTTTACATAAAAAAGGAAAATTCTTTACAACTGAATTTAAGAGATCTGCTATGATGGAAAGTTGCGCCTTGGAATACACTTGCGATTAAAGAAAAAATTTTGAAAAATTTTTTTATCGTTGAGGTTTTTTCATACGCGCTATGCACGTGATTTGTATTATTTTGCATCATTTAAAAAAAAAAACAACAAAAAAATCGAAGCGTGCGAACAAGGAAGCAACAATACACACATTGAGGAGAGCTTTTCTTGTTTCGTTTGATCAATTTCGTTGATTTTTTTTTGCGCTATCGAAATCGAGTTGTTTGGAGTTTTTCCCGTCATTGTTTTTGTTGCTTTTGTTGTAAGTTGCTTCCAAAATGTTGCCCATCTATGGCTAAGTCCGTATGCCAAGACAGCTAACTGAGCACATAGGTATATTTTTAACTTTAAGCTTCACAAACAAAAGAGTTTGTTTCCATTGTATTACTCAGTAACTATGGAGAAAAACTCAACTACCAACTGCTTAGAAAAAATGAATTGTTTATTTCCAAAATATTGCACATCTATGTTTTAAAGCAGTCTACTTTTTTCTAATAATAAATAAAAAAAGTTCCACAAACATTTTTGAAAACACTGATTCATATTTAACATTTTCGTCAACTATATCAACTATAACAGTCAGTCAGTGAGAACTGAATAAATTTTTCAGAAAACTGTGCACAACTGATGAAACATAAAAAAGCTGAAGGCTTAGCTGGCAAATTAATGAAAATACTAAGAATGTTCTACAATAACAACTTGTTTTTCCATTTTTTTCTTTTAAATGGAAATTTGGTAATCAAAAGGAATAACAGATGACAGGTGACAGCCTCAAAAGAAAAAATATGCTATGTAGCTAGCTGTCTCACTCGCAATTGAAAAACAATAATGGCATATCCTCTTAAACAAAATTAAGACAAATATTTTTTTTTCGTATAGATAGCCCCAATAGCACTATCAAAGTTATAAATGTTTATACTAAATAAATGGCGCATTTATTACCAAAGAAGCTGCTGCATGGGGATTGTTAAAATGCTGCAACATTACTTGTGAAACTTTTGATGCAGCTGTAACAACAACAACAGCAACAAAAACTAACAAGTAACTAACAGTGGCAACATGTGTGCAACAAAATACAAACTTTCTTCGGTAACTTTGGCGTTGCTCATTAAGGTCAAAACTACCGCCACTAAGTTTGTGTGATTACTTGGTGACATAGTTTTATAGAAGCTACTCAGCAATTCCATAGGTATGCAGGGAGTAAGTAAGATAGAGTAAGTGCATAAGAAAGAGAGCACACAGGTGCATTGCATTGCAATTTAATGATCTTAATGTAAATTTTTTATGCACGAGAGTTTCAACGAGTAAGAAAGAAGCAAACAATAATTAGGTTAATGTTAATGACATAAAAAAGAAGGACAAACAGACTTTCGCAGAAAACATGAAGAGCATTATTAACCTTGGGTTTTTTTTTTGAAAAGCTCCCCAGATACTGATGCTTACTTCTTTGAACGATATAAACAAAACAAAATGCCGTTTACAGTAAAGACATTGAAGTTCCTCAGATATTTGCTTTAAAATTTTATCATACTCGTTGCTTCCTTTGTTCTTATAAAATTTAAAAAATTCTTTTAAATCGGAATAACTTTCATGTCTTGTTGATGATACTGCTGCGCTGTTGGTAATGTCTTAAAAGGAATGCTACAAATACCAAGAAGATATCTTTTGCTTCAGAGATTTTTGAATAACAACAACAAAAATAAACACAGCATGTACGACAGAAAAATAAAAATAGAAAAAAACTGCAGTTAATTCTATGATACACCAGAATTTAGTATCTTGTGTTGTATATCTTTTCGCATCTTGTGACACAAATTTTGTATCTTGTAGTCCGTATTTTGAATATTATATATTGTGTCTTCAAAATTCTAACACACATATGGTTATTAGGGTGTTTTTTTTCAAACTTTTGGAGTGAGATTTTATTTATTTTTTCCTATATTATAGCTTGAGTTATAAAAATAATTGTCCCAACATTTGAGCTTCCTAGCTTCCTAGGGTGTATTTTTTCCGTATTTTTAGTCACACGAAAAATGTGGGCGTGGTTTTACATCAGTGGGTGGCTTCCGCCATTCAACTAAAAATCCCAAAATGCTATATTTTGGCACTATAGGCAGACTTTTGCTACGTTTTAGTAAGTCGGTTTTTTCGTAAAATTTCAACGAAATTGGACATAAACTCTGCCCGCTGGGAAGCTCAAATATTGGGACAATTATTTTTATTCCTCAAGCTATAATATAGGAAAAAGAGAGTCGGTCCAAAACCTCAGTGATTTTGCATGGAATGCCCATATGTAACATAAGTGCTCAATAGTACGAACAATTTATCGAAAATTTGATGCTAAAATTCAACAAGTTTTTGGTTTTATTTCAATTTGAAGCTTCAATATTCTAAAAAAAAAAAACACCCTACATAAGGCTAAGATGGATAAAGTGATGAATTTCATAGAGAAGGCTTAATTCGTATGAAAAATATACTTAGAAAAGAGTAAAACATTTAATGGCATTTCTTATACCCTACACTCAGGGTATATTGACTTTGTCATTTCATTTGTAACGCATCGAAGAAGGCGTAGCAGGTAAAGAAAAGTGTATATATTCTTGACCATCATCATCATCTTAGCCTATTTTATCATGTCCGTCTGTCTGTGTGTCTGTGGAAATCACAACTGCAGGAAAACCAACCAAGATTTGTGAATCAAATTCTGTACACAGTCTACACTTTTAAACAAAATTATTATGATTGAAAATGAGCTAACTCAATTCACGGACATGCAAAATCGCCCATACAAATAAATAATTAAAAACGCTATATTAAGAGAGTTATTTTAATGTTACAAAATTTCTCAAAAATACCACGAATAACTTAAATAAAGCTCTGAAAAAAAAGTTGACGATCTTCGACGAGAGTGACTGAAGCAAAATCTTCAAAACGATATACTTAGAGAATTATGTATGGTAATGCAACACAAACAGTAGGAATGATTTGGAAAAGCTTTGGACAAAACTAAAAGAGGGCGCGGAACCTCATATAAAATCATAAGATCCAAAATGCTACAAAGTGGCATATTTAAGTAAATATTGCCATATTCAATGTGGCTAGTCAGCTTGTAGTGTGGTTGAAGAAATATCCGTTTAATAAAAATTTAAGGCTTCTTTTACTGTTAATACGGTGTAGAGTATCCCAGTTCTGGCGACTGGAAAACCGTCAAATCTATAATATTTCCTAAGGCTGAATCTCTGTCCAGTCTATAGGAAACAAAATAAGTGCAAAAATCAATTTTTGTGAGCTTTGACTTTAAACATAAGCTTAGCTGTAGAGTAACTTCGGGTATTGTGGTATAGGCATTTTTGTATTTAAATTACACGTAACTTTTATAGCATAGCTTCAACTTCTTTATGTATTATGGTTTGTTGATGCATTGTGCAGTATATTACGACTTTGGAGCTCTATAGCGTAAACCAATCTGAAGCTATTTCAACAAAATGAAAAAAGTCCAAGAGACACCCCTTAATGAAATTGGCGGGTAATATGATATGTAGCGTTTGGATAACGTTATATACCATCATGAAAAGTATAACAAGTATAAAACAGTAGGAACTAAAAATATAATAACATTACATCTTTCAATAGAATTTCCATAAAAAAGGAAACTAGATTTAAACTGAATCAATAAAAAAACTGTTGTCAAGAGTTATTTATTTAAGAGCATATGATGGCAGATCACATTACCCGACCATATCACAATACCCTAAGTTACTCTAAATAACGTAACACTCGCAGTTAGTTTAAATGATTACCATACCATTTCTTGTGAAAATAAATTTTCCTTTTTTTTCTTATGATTTGTATGTTGATTATGAAAAGACGTTTTAAAAAAAATATACTTAAAAACAATATAAGAAATGCAAAGCATTAAAAAAACAGATTTAATGTAAAACATAAATTTTAATTTATGACCAGAAAATATTATGTTGTGAAAACGTTCATTATATAAACGTGAGAATTGTATATATTACAAACAATTTTGAAGGGAATAGAGTAGTGCTTCACCGATACGAGAACGATACGATAATTCAAAAATTATCGTATCGTGCTCGTAGTAGCGCCAAGCTTATCGTCTCGTACTCGTTATCGTACGAGACATTTTTGATCTGTATCGTTATCGTCTCGTTCTCGTCTCGTTATCGCCGATATTTCTCGGTTATTCTCGTTTACTTGTTTTAGAATTATCTTGTCAAACTGAAATTAAATGCAACCGTGAAAAAGGCTCCATCGCTGTCAGGAATAAGCAAATCAAAAACAAGTGTTTATCGTACGACAAACACTACATTATCGCCGATAACGAGATATCGTCCAGATCTTTCTCGCTCTCGCCCTTGGTCATACGAGAAATAATTTTTTTACTATCGTCTCGTTATCGTTTTCGGTCCCGGTAACCATAACGAGAACGATATTTATCGGTTTTGGGTGAAGCACTAGAATAGAATCACTCGTTATACCATTATGAATAACAATATCATTGTCGGAACTAAAAATGTGCTGGTTTTGATAAGTGGTTGTCACACTTGAATAAGCAGCGGACAAAATTATATCATGAACGAAGTTTTCCTAAAGAAAGCGTTGAAGTTTGGTGCATCGACAATTAGTTAATTATTTAGACGAAAATTCAAATTATTGGCACAAGTGAACGATTTGGTTGAATATGAAAAATATACCATTTGATGTGGAGTAATTATATATATTAATCTCATATTCCAATTCAAAATAGGTATGTAGATCAATAAAGCGGAAGAGAAAAATTTGGAGAAAAAGTATATAGAAGAAATTTCAAAGAAAGACATGCAAATACAGAGAAACCTAGGAACGTCATTAAAGAATGTAATCGATATTTAGTATGGGAACTCATGAGTTCGGGCAATAGCTAGTTCTACGCAGACTTCTTCTTTCTTAAAGCTAAAAATTACAGTATGTCCTCACTAAGCAAACATTAGTTTACCTTAACAAAATATTATCTTTTTATAAAAGAACTAGCGACCGAAAAAAATGTATTTCACTGTTTCTTAAAAAAGCTCCAGAAAAGCCTAATTAAAACTTCCTAAAACTTCCCAGTGTTCTGCCAAATCGGAAAAATGAGAATTTTAATTGGAAGTTGTTCTCCAGAAACCGGAAACGGTTTTGTAAATTATGCTTGAAAAGAGTTAAATTTCTTTACCATTGATCTATGCCACTGTGCTTTTGGTCTTATACGACAACAACTATATCAAACAGCAGTGCTCTATTGTATAAGTACGTATATGTACTTGCACTTCTACTCCCAACCCAGTCATTCTAAGACCATACTGATTATCTATGCGCAGTGTTTATCCTAAGGCTCTTTTATAATTATATTTTCTCTGTATTCTCCGCTGTCCCATCATCAACATCACTATCATCATAATCATAGCCGTTGTCTGCATCATCGCTTTATGAGTTGTTAATGTTGTTGGGTTTGTAATCAACATATGGATTAATACTGTAGGATAACGCAGGATATCACAATCAGTACTAAAAGGAAGCACAAACAAACTGACATACTCGTGCAATATGCATAATACAAATATACATATGGATGTGTAAACTTATATTAGTGTGGAAAAAAGGGTGCAACACAGCGATTACTCCTATATCGCTTGAGTGATATCCTAAGGACGAGAAGTTATCCTTGCATGCATCATAAAGAGATGGAATGCCAGCCTGTTGGCTTTACTTTAACATGATTGTCCTTTTATCTATTGTGAATAAGTGTGGGAGTACGTGCATGGAGAGAATTGTCTTCAGAAAGGCCTTAGACGTGCAAGGCTTGAAAAATTGTCTCTGTGGTAAATGTCTGAGTTAATAAATTTAAAAATTTTATATCAATATATAAAGGATTTACTAGGGATTTTAAACTCAACTGCATTGTTGTTTTTGACATAGAAAACTCAGTAGAATTTTATAATTTTGTAACGCAACTTTTACACGAACATTTTTTTTCCATGTACAACGCTATATTTTCTTAATGTTTACTTTGTACAAGGACATTAAATTCCTTGCTTGCTTGCTCAAGCTTTTATAGCACACACTGACAGACATTCGCATACACTACATGCATCTATTCTTTAATTTTAAATACAAAAGCTTTCGTATTTCAGCTTCTCTATGGTCTGACTGACTTATCACCGAGTGCAAACATCTGTCAGACAGTTTTGCGCCCTACACTTCATATACACACAAGTCCTTGTTGAAGGAGTTTAAATTTAATTTGCTTGCCTTAGGCCACAAAACCAGCACACCGTTAAGCGTTTATGTGCTGCGGATGTGTTAGTGTCGCCTTTTGTAATGAAACAATTTGTGCGAGAATTGTTGCAAGTTGAATATATTTTGTTGAGCGAAAAATCAAATTATCCAACAGTGCAACAGCAATGAGATTTTAGAAAGGATTTTTTTTTTAAAGAAACCTGATCTTGTGTTATACAAGGAGAACAATAAGAAAAGCTTTGTTTTCAAAGTATTGTATCTAATGAATAGTGTCTTGTACATTTCATCTTTTATCTAGAACCTTGAAACTGGTATATTGTGTATTTTATCTGACATCTTGTGTTTAGTTTACTGTATCTTGTGAGATCCATCTTGAGTATATGTGGCATATTTTGTATCACATTTAGTGTGTCGTATGTGGTCTTATATTTAGCTTCAGTACCTATAGCGACATTTTTAATTTGGTACCATGTGGTATCTTAAACATAGAATCCGGTATATTTTAGCTTATGCCATGTTCCAAATTATGATTCCATTTTCTTGTACCTTAAACTGAGACTCTCCAACTATTGACTTCAAACTTTACCCTTGTATTTTTTGAATTTGTATATTGTATACAGTACATTTAAGTGTCATTTATCTGATGTATGCAGCTTAAACATTGCAATTAGCATCCCTTAAAATATCTTGTGTCTTTTATTCTTTATATTTTTTTTTTATAAATTTTGTGTGCTTTGAAGTACATATATCTTTTTTTCTTGCATCCTGCTTTTTCATAAAATATCCTGAATTTTGAATCTATATGAAGTATCTATTGCGGTTTTTTTACCCTATTATCTCGTATCATGCAAGATGTAATGATGTTTTCGCCATGGTGTATATCAGTCAGTGTCCAAGATTATATATCTATGAAGATTGTTACAAAAGTTATTTCTTTCGCTAATAAGTTTTATGTCCTTTAACTTTTAAGTCTATTTTAAAACTGACTCTCGTTCTTTTCTTAAAATAAACTTATATACATATTTTCCTGTCTACTGCCTATCATTTATGTTTTCCGCAGGTTAATACTTTCTACTCAAAAAGTTTGAAGGGTACGTCTTTGCCTCTTCTGCACCCGAAAATCAGTGCATATATATAAATCTAAGTAAATATTATTGTAATACTTACATGTGTATCAGTGCTATCGTTTCGAAAAAATTTTAAGTAACTTCTCAATTTTAGTTTTTAGGGTATCACTTTGTGAAAATGAATAGTACTTTTCTAAGGTTTGCGCACTATTTATATGATAAAAAGACATAATATATGCAGTTATACATAACACCATACTTGTAGATGAAGTTGAAGCTTCTGTGATTGATCTCTCTACGTTAAATTATAAAAAAAACTTTTACATGTTGGCAACGGAAAAAATTCACTTAGTTTCAAAAGGGCAGTCCACATTATTCCCCATATTGTATGACATGGCTCGACATCAGGTTTTGATCATGTGAACGCTAGAAACAAGCGTTTTAACCGCATGAGTAACCTTTGTGAACGCTGGTTGGTTTCAAAGAAGATTCTATACAGTAAACTTCGATGGCGTGCAAGTTCTTTTTATCAATTACAAAAAAGGTTTTTGAAAAAAAGAAAATAGAGTGCGAAAAAAAGAAAAACATAAATGCAGAATATAGAGCACATGAAGCTTTTTTGAAAAAATTTAAGGAAATTAAGCTAAATAATACAGCTAATGTGGCAAACACCAAAACCGCAGAGGACTTAAAAATATTTCTGGAAATTATGTTTTATAGCCTTGTGAACAGAAAGTCGCATGTTGTCAAACCATGCTGTACAACATTATTTATTTCAGCGTTTAACCTTCATCTGCTCTTCAAAAAAAATTACGTTGGTGGGCCTAGTGTGTAGATTTCTACACAAATGTACATTAGACATGTTCACATAAATGGCATGTTCTAGAATACTTCAAGAACACTCGATTTTCGAAAAGTTAATCATATTCGAGTATATCCTCATTTAAAAAAAAAAAAATAGTACTGGGATTGCTACCAGTGCTGCAAAATTTTAATTTTTCGGAATTTGGCCAAAAGAAATAAGAAAATTTGAGTGTTTTCTGATATAAAATTTTTTTTAATTTTTTAAATGAGGATATACTCGAATATGAATAAATTTTCGAAAATCGAGAATTCTTGAAGTATTCTAGAACATGCCATTTATTTGAACATGTCTAATGTACATGTGTGTAGAAATCTAAACACAAGGTGCCACGCCCCTAACGAAAAATACGTTGCCACAGCTAAGCTAATGAACCGACTTTAATAAAATTTGGTTTGGAGATAGACTGATCTATAAGAAAAGTAACTAAAAGCTCACAGTTCTTAAATGGGGCGTGGCATCACTCTTATTAGGAAAAAAGGCTGTTTCGGCTGAACCGCGTCATCGATTTTAATAAAATTTGGTATGATGCTATATTGAATCCTGAGTAATGATATTCTTTTTGTTTGGGCGGTGCCACGCCTCCAATAAGAAAAAACGCTTTCACTGCTAAACTAATGGACCGATTTTGATGAAATTTGATAAGGATCTAATCGGTCCCTTAATTTACCTGTGTTAATATATTTTTCTATTATTAGCGTGAAACAAATAACTAGCAGTAAAAACGTTTTTTTCTTATTAGAGGCGTGGCATCGCCCACTCAAAAGAAATGTCTGGACTTAGTGAAAACAAATAAAATTTCAGACTTTGAATACATTTTTAGTTCTTACATAGTTAAAACCATTCAAGGAATCATAACCTAGGTAATTAAATATAACTTACTAGTAGCAGCACATTACTACATAATAAAATATAATATAAATATCGATTTGTATGTGGGGTGATTTTTAAATAAGAAATCGTCGCCACAAACTTTGTGCCTTACATATTCCATATTGTATTCTATATCTTTTATTTGACGTCTTATATCTTTAATCTTGATTTTTTTTTTGATACAGCCGCCAAATTCGAGTAAAGTAGCTGCCCGAATTTTCGTTTCAGAGGCCAGGTGATCAACAACAGCACATCACTTGGGCTCAAAGTTGCTAAGCCGAAAACAAATAATTTTCGGCGTTTGAAAAAAAAAAAATTATTTTCCACTCAAATAAAATTTCGGTTCAATCCCGATCACATGATAATCCTGCTTAAACTACCAAATTGGAAATACATACATATATGTATTTCCCACAGTCACTGCTGCTAAAAGCTTTCTTTATTTACGACATGATTTCACAAAGCCAGAATGCACAAAATTTTAATTTATAAAAAGTTGTTTTATGAATAATTCTATATCGCCTTATTCACTTGAATAAATATATTATGCTTAAAGTCTATCGCATTTTAACTTTATTTAAAATAATCTAATTTTTCCTCTTTTTATATGTTCCCTTTAGACCAAATTATACGAATTAAAATGCTGTGCAGATTTCACTCACACAACGATAAGTATTTGACTATTCAAACAAACGTACACACACACACACAAACGTATGCATTATACCGTATCGAAAAACAGAACACAGACAAAGATTGCTAAGCAACTGTGTGCAGTTCCCTGCACAACAACAGCAAAGAAAATAAAAAAATTTCCCTTTTGAACTTTGCCAAAATTAGGCAAATAAGTGAAGCGAAACAAATACAGAAATGGCCAATTCACAAATGCACACACGCATACAAAGGCACTAACACAAACTTACTCATAAGTACAAGTATTTTGTTGGAAAAATTGTAAACTTCATTTACTAAGAAATCTTTGTAAAACAAAAATAAAAAGCTTAAAACAAAAATAAATAAAATTCAAAGCTGATTGAGATCAGTATGGGCGACATGGGGATGATAATGGGACGTTAGCGGCAGAAATTGAAAAAAAAACGATGCAATGAGAACAAAACATTAAGAGAATAAATAAAATTTTAAATTAAAAGTCTAAAATGCAATAAAAAAAAAAACATTTGAAATGAAAGCTGACTTAGAATCAGCGGGAAAAACTTACAATTCTGAACGGAAGTAGAAGCTAAGTACTTTCAAGTTGTGTACATTAAATAAAGACGCATGCACATGTGCGCGATTTTATTTAAATGTGTAAGTGAATATGGAGCGGAAATGAAGTTGAAAAGGAAACTGCGAGTGTCTATGTACATTGGAAAAAAATTCAGTTCTAATATCACATTTGTCATTATGTAGCTAGTGACTTTAATACTAAGAGTAATTTATTTCATGTATAACGTAATCCGTATCAAAAATCTTATACCTTTTACATGAATCCCATGTTATGCATGTTGTAACTTTTGACATATTTCTTGTTTCTCATAACGGGTGTGCTATCTTAGTCTGGTCAATGAGAACTTCCGACGCGAAGTCCATTATCGAGCGTGAAATGTACCATGTCGCGTTGTCCAGTTCGAACAAAAAGTCCCTCAGACCGCACTTCAGATGAGGCTATGGATATATGTTCATGAATATGTATATATGTGGTAATAGCCGAAACGTATGTCACCAATTACCAGGTTAAAAGTTTCATTCTTCGCATTAATTTTTTATGAATTTTTCTAAATTTATAATTCAATGTTTTGCTCGTCTTCAAAAATAAAAAAGTTTTACAAAGGAACTCCTTCGGTGCTTCAAAAAAGCGTATTTCTTTCACTAATTCTGTACTCACCGTTGTGCCGCTGTATTGAATAAAATATTTCCTTTTACAAAAATAAATTATTTGAAATACTAAGAAAGTTTCATTGAGTTTGTTGGCATTTTAAGCAGCAAAAATCGTAACACATACTCACACAATTTCGAATGTAGGTCTGCAACTAATGCGCTGCATCTGAACTGCATTTTAACAGTTAAAGCGAAACAAGAAGTCAAGAGTAACATACAACGGTTCACTGGGCACAAACGAGAATACATTAGACGAAATGAAAATGGGAATTTGAAGAAATTTTAAGTGTACAAAGCTCAGAGTGGGGACTTAAGCACTAAATTTCACTCTCAATTGTTTGTAAGGCTTGTGGGATTTTGAAATCCTACGACCAGTAAGCAATTTAGAGTAGTGGGAATCAAATCTCACTACCATTTAATGTTTAGGAGGTGTGTGAGAAAATTATCATAAAGCATTCGTTTTGGTACAGTTTCCTGGGGCTACACTCTAATAAGGACACATTTTTTTCAACTTTGGAGTGTACTCAAGTGAAAAGACAAAAAAAGCAAATTTTATAAAAGCAAAACTTTTAAGCACCAGCCAAATTCTCTCATGCATTGGGTCTGCAGAAGTTTCACAGTACTCAAAATATTATTACACCGATTTCTTTTGAATATTTTCTTTAAAAAAAAAATTCATAAAACCTTGGAGTTTAATTTTTAAAAACGCATGTATATTTATATATACGTTTCTACTCTACCATACAATTATCCTAAGCCAACTTATTTCACTTGTTACTGAATTATATGCTACCACACAATCTACTAATCTAATTCACTGCAATTTCAAAAACTGCTATCCTGCATTTTATGGTATTAAACCTGAACTCATTTGAAATGCACAACCACTACCCACCAGTCGTTCGTGTTGTCGCTTTGCGCAACCCACAAAAATGCAATTGCAATCTGTTACTTAATTTTGGTCACAAAAATGAAGCCTCTTGTGGCCAACATTGTCGCTTAAATGTGACCACCACTATCAGAAGCAGCAACAGCAATAGCATTGCATTTGCAGTTGAGGAGGACTCGTCTTAAAGAGTTTGCTTGATTGCTACTCTCACGTTGTGTTGACTGTCAGCAACTTGCTAAAAGTTACCACCATCCTAAAGCACACATACACACACAAGTAGGCACATATGTGTGTATGTATGCAGCAAACACATATGTCTTACTTGGTAATTTAATGCCGACCCAGCTGGAATAGAAAACGGTAGTTACGTAGTTTAAGTTTTGAAAATAATATCCTTATTTTAAATTACTTCGACCTCTGATTTTTGATTATTTGAAGACTTACTAGCTCAGTGAATTAACCATAAATAAATGGCTTATACAATTCAAGTCCTTACAAAAATAATTCAATTCACTTAATGTCACACAATGTGGACACGACGTTAATCAGCATACATTAGCTCTTCAAAGTATACAACGAATGTTCTTTTATACAACCAATGCTCGTTATTACAAAAGCCTAAAACATTCGCGTGTAATCTTTAATCAACCGAGTTTTCTCACTTTTTTATAAGCAATCTAAAGCTGCTCACGTCATAGCCGCAGTGAATCGGGGTTTTTTTTTTTTCTTTTTTTGCTTAGTCTTGTGTCATCTCAGCACTCGAGCCATCTAATTATGATCATAAAGCTTTCATTTCATTTTTATATCCTGAGCGTGAAGCTCTTTTAATTTTCTGTATTTATCGTTACCAGAGAGAAGTGAAGATATATGGAATGTAAGTCAACAAAACACTTCGCTTCTTGTTTTTTTCTTAAGTGACAGTCAGTTTTTCTTTAAGGGAACAACATCGCTTGTATTCCGTTTTTATGCCAATCGAAAAAATTGTTAAAAAATTTTGCTCCATAACATGAATTTTTTTTTAATTACGACTGTGATATCATTGGACAACACCCCGTCGGCTGCATATTAAGATCAAATACGATACAAAAATTAACTTTATCTACAAATCACACAACAACAAAATATCCTTAAATGTCCCATTAACAATTTTCAAAAAGAAGAATAGGGCGGCTTCTTGAAAAAGAGCCCGAATTATTTTAGATATACCCTCCACTGATGTGTAATAGAACTCACCATCACCTGATGGTACCTTGGCTTGTGATACAAAAGCGTTGGACACTTTGTGCTTCTCTTTGATACCCTTAGACGGAAGGGGGGTTCAGCCTTTGCCACTATCTAAAATTTTCAACGGCATTGATCTGGACCTAACTATTGCAGTTTAAAAGTAAAACATAATATTTATGATACATTACTTTCGTTCTTCGAAGAGAACTTGGCAGAATTGTTTATGCTCTAAAAAGATATGCTACAAATAATAACGAACACCTAGGGGTTGTGCAAAACTTTTGAAGCCACCGCGTTTATTCTTTATTTAACCAAGATTCTATGCAAAGAGATTGTTCATGCTGTTGAAGAGAAGGGGCCCCAACAAAAAAGGAATCCTGAACCTCTCCAAAACAGTTAACGAAGAATCTTCTTATTTGTCTCTCTAGATTATGCCTGCACGATGCCTGTAATGATTGAGACTTCGCAATTCAAGAACTGGTTGATGAAGAACTTTCGCAGTGGGAGCTTGGGATACTTATGTACATTAGAGTGATTCCAATGAAGTCTGGTTTTTTTTGTAAAATGGAACTTCTTTAAACACACTAAGTTAAAACATTTCTAGTAAGCAACGCTTATTCCTCTTCAGTAACTAGAAAACTTATTATGAAGAAATTCAAGCTTCAAGAGATTACTCAAATGTGGTGTTAAGATAAGATCGAACGTTTATCTCAAATTGCCTATATATATATAAATAATGTAATATTTCTACCCTAGGTCGTGAATATTTCAACATGACTCAACACTCTCTCAGAAAATGCGTAACATTCACTAATGGCTGAAAAACAACATACCACGTCACATTTTTTCTTCGTTGAACTTTTGTAGTATACGAATTTGGAAGAATAAAATCAAGTTAGCAAAAAGGCGATAGCCAAAGCGACTGTTTCAAAAATATGTAATGGATACTTAATTTTTGATTATTTCTCAACATTTTATTCGTTGTTTCAGTAAATATATGAAATAAAAAAAAAGAATAAAATGTTATTTAGTCTATTCATTTGCTAAAACTTTATATCAGCCACCCGTTACAGATGTGTTTTTTCATCGTTACATGTCCTATTTAAAATTGCTTTGTTTTACCCTTTACATGTTCTATCTTAAATTGCTTTATTTTATCCTTTCACGGCGCTGTGTGTGGCTAATGCTCTTGGGCCAATGAACGCAACAGCCACAAAACCTTCGGTAATTGGACACATGTGCGAGTATGTGTTTGTTTCGATTCAGCAGCGCTGATCGAACGAAGGTACGAGAACTTAAATCAAAAAGGTCAGAAACAACTTTCTTGGAAAATACTAAAAAATACGTTCAGATCGATGATCAGTAATACTTGAAATTCTCTAAATGGCTTTTAAAAAAAAAAAAAGTTTTTGAATTATAAATTTTTGAAACATATTATTTTT
This sequence comes from Tricholauxania praeusta, assembly GCA_949775025.1. Taxonomy (NCBI): domain Eukaryota; kingdom Metazoa; phylum Arthropoda; class Insecta; order Diptera; family Lauxaniidae; genus Tricholauxania; species Tricholauxania praeusta. The sequence continues at coordinate 32,455,888 of OX459031.1, read as the reverse complement.
TGTAAGCTTTGAAATGCTCATAAAAATTTGGTGTTCTTGGTACAAGTGCACTAAAATGATGTATTTGGGACATATTTTAACACTGTTATCCCACAAACTTGATTTATTAACCCTAGATAGCTTATATTACATAGTACTCAATAGAAGCTAAACATTCGTCATTTTGACGAACAGATATAATTTTGTTGCTTTAAATGTGGGGTGGCATATTTCTTTTAAGTTAAATAGTTTAATTACAAGCATTTGATATTTTATTTAAAATTTTGAAATAAAAAGGAGTTTTTTATTATTATTATTCGTCTGAGCAACATCTTAAAACTATTTTTTTTTTTTAGTACAAACAAAAATTTTTTATTCTTAAGTTTGACATTTCTTTTAACTTAGATCATTAACACTAAAAATTAAATAGGAAGAACATTTTAACGTATGAAAAAATATAAAACAAAAAACTTTCACAAAAGCTAACCATTCGTCAAAATGACGAACAAGCAGCCTAAATATTAAAATTCGATAGACTCATCGACTGCGCACTACCACCATAAGCAATCCGTTAGCGGCGAAAGAGTTTGTGCAAGAGTACATGTAGCTTAGGACGATAGTCAAATCGAAAAAGGTGAATATCTGACTGATGGTGGTCAAAATGACGAAGGAATAAAAAAAAATTAATATTAGATTCAGACACAGCGTCAAAAAATTATTGAGGAAACGATAAAAAATCAATTATAGAAATTCTTTTTTTTTCCTAACAATAAACCATCGAATCTAATTCTAGAGTATGGCTGTTCAGAACTGGAACTGGAAAAGAAAAAAATCCAGAGATTTTTGACCTTTCGTCTTCTTCCCTCAATTTTAAGAGGTTTTTCTAACCTCTTTTTTTTTTTTTTTGAATTGCATAAGACTCAGTCTCAACGTGTAGGAGTTGTCAGTCAGATCAAAAAATTTTACCTGAACAATGTATGCCAAGAGTTGGTGTACTTAGCCCCACTGTGCTTTATAGATAGTGTTGCATAGTAAACATTTTTTCAAAATTGCTGTTAGTTTTTTCTTCTTTTAAGACACGTAGCACTTAGTGTCCCAAAGAGTATTGAAAATTACTAAATTAAGAAGAAGAAACAAATGAAATTTAAGAACAAAATATTGTTGCTTTGAGGCCAAGTTAGTTATTTTTCAAAATAACTTAAAATGAGCCGCATAGGAAGAGTATTTAGTTACCAAACACTCTATCAAAACATTAGTTTTTAAGTTGACTCACATCATATTTCTATACTATGAGTAGCAAACATTTTTTCTGCAAATTGTAAAAATTTTTATAACTTTTTTTTTGGTAGAATTGCAGTTTTACTTCGTTTAAATTTTCTACAGGATGGCAACACTGTGTGGCGCAGAAATAAAACTCAACTTTTGTTTTGTTTATTTTAGAGTTTTTGCCATTTGATATTATGTGCATTCATTGACTTGAAAGAGAGAAAGGTAATTTTATTTTCGTTTATCAATATTTGATTAGAGTCCACTTGAAAGCATTTTTAGCTATAAACATTCAACGTATGCAACTTCATGAGGGAATAAAATGTCAACAAATACGTATCGATATTTTACATCAGATGTTTTTCATTTCTTTTAGAGCACTCATAAGTTAATTTGTATTTGAAAATTTAAGTTTAAGTAAATTTTCATTTAAAATTTTTTTTATTTCGTTTTTTAGAATTGAAAAATTGCATTTCGAAATTTAGTTTTTTATGTGCATTTTTAGCAAAGTTATATTTACTTAAAGAAACTTTTATCGTGTTTGAAATTTTACATAGTACTTATATACTTAACATTGAAAAAGGCAACATTTTATTTGTCCTTAGGATAAGTCTTTCCACTAAGTTATAACAATTTCTAGACTGTTGATTTCAAAATTCCCATATAAGTATTCTTATAATAGAAACCATGAAATTATCAAAATTTAATTATAAGATTTCTTATGTCTAACAGTGTTAACTTCTCCGTTGCACACTCTCTGTGATAATAAAGAATTTCACTTTCTTTTGATAAGATTGCAATCATTTTGCCAATTGCATGATTTGTTATCTACAAAATATTTATATTTATAGTTTTAAATTTAATGTTCGAGAAAGCTTATATTATAGTTGACACTTTTCAATAGCAATTAAGAATATTAAGCAACACGGTCGAAGAAACAATCATAAGGCTGTGTACAAAAGGCAATATACGCTAGTTTCCTGTGCGTAAGAAAAAATAGTGTGATATAATAATCCTTACAAAATTATATGCAATTTTTACTTGAAGATCAAGAAAAAGTTCTATATCAATTCATAATGGAAGCAAACACTGATAGAAATGTAAGTAGTGGTATTTTGAAACCACAAGTTTATATTTTTTTTATGGTGAAAAAAAATTTTTCGAGCGGTAAGTAATCTCTCTTTGAAGCTGAAAGAGAATATTAACCAAATAGTTTCTCATTTACATGAATTGTTAAGAAATTGTACATATAATGCTTGAAATCAAAGTTCCTATCTGAAACTCAATAATAGGAAAATATTCTCTTTTGTAATAACACTGTGTGACAAAAATAAAGCTTGATTTTTCTTTATCCAAATCACTCAACGGTATGCAATAGTACTAGGCTATTTTAAGCGTTGTCATTTTTAGTCAAACCAGCAATTTTTCAAGGTCAACATAAGAAAATCTAGTCACATAAATACTTTTATTTACTAACCGAACTTGATCATACTATTTGTATAACATTTCCTACTTTCAAAATGATTTGTAACGCTTTGGCGCCAAATATACTGAACCGATTTTAATAATTTATTTTTTAAATAACATACATATTTCTTAAATATAAAATGTCATTTGATTTTTCGTTAGACTTTTATAATAAATTATAGAACATGGCACAATGCGTATATTTTGGTAACCAATTATATGTACCTGCTCGAAATATTGCCATTTTAAAGTTGATTAAGGAAAACGAAAGTCAAAAGACCAAATCCATTTGTAAACATGCAATCGGATTATTTCATATTACGGAATTGGTTACCGATTAAATATGTTATTTTTCAAAGATTATAAAGGGAGCCATATTTATCCGATTTAATTAAAAAAAAATCTTTAAGAAGTTATGCTCATTTTAAGTTTTGTTGTCAAAAGCTAAAACACCGCTGAATATTTTTTCAAAAAAAAACCGCCTTTCGATTCAAATCAAAATAATTAACTCTTGCCCTTTGATACTAAAAGAACTCCTAATTCTTTGCCACAATCCATTCAACCATTTTTAAATTTTTTTGAAGATTCTAACAGAGGATAAGGAGTTCAATTATTCTGATTTGGATGGAAGTGCCACTTTTGAGCGGTTTCTTAATTTTTGACACCAAAACTTATAATGTGCATAACTTCATTAAAAAAAAAAAATTATCAAATCGGGGATATATGGGTTCCCGGATATACTTTGAAAAACAACATATTTAATCGGCAACCAATTCCGTAACATAAAATAATCAAACTGCATGGTTTGAAATGGATTTGGTCAAAAATGACTATTATTTGCGAAATCAGATATTTAGCTAGTGATAAAAAAAAGTTCACATTTGACAGAAAAAAATTCTTTAAAAAAATTTAAAATGCGGTAATTTCTAATCCCAGAAGTGAAAATATTCAATCTTGAGTGGCTGTGATCGAAAATATTCAAAGCGCGTAAAAATGTTTTCTACTTAATTTTCATTACATTCTTGGCAAAAACAATATTTTTTTTATATTAAGTAAATGATTGTTTTCAAATTCATTTCTCTAAATCGATTTTTGTTCCTTTACTTTTCCAGTTCACTGAAATACGAATACCAGTACCATGGGGTATCATAGCAGGACGTTGGTACGGTGATCAATTAGTACGTCCCATACTTGTCATACATGGTCAGTTGGATAATTGTGGCTCGTTTGCAAAATTAGCACCATTGCTTGTCTCACATGCTAGTTTACTTTGCATAGATCTGCCTGGACATGGCTACTCATCACATTTACCACCTGGAATGCCCTATTTTAACGTTGACTTCGTAAGAGTCATACTACGTCTAATGAATGAATACAAATGGCAGAAAGTTTCACTCATAGGGCACTCATTGGGTGCAGGAGTTGCTTTCGATTTTGCAGCTATTCATCCAAAGCGTGTCGATATGCTGATTGGCATCGATGGCACTAGAAGGAATTGTCTTGAGCACGATAAATATATCGAAGAGATAAATTATTGCTTCGAACGCACACTTATTGAAAATGAACGTCAAATGAAAACTATCGAACCACCAAGTTATACATTTGAGGAATGTGAAAAGCGCCTTTATGATGGCTCGCAGCATTCTGTGGCATTGGAAAATTGTAAATATATACTAGAGCGAAATATATTAAAATCACAGAAGTATCCGAATAGATATTACTTCTCACGTGATGGACGTGTAAAATTACTTACTGGTTGGAATCCAAGTTTGCCACTTAGAAAGCAATTGGCCTTACGTATTTGCAAGCAGTCTATACCTTATATGGTAATTAAAGGTGGTACCTCGATGCATATAAATAAACAGTCTCAGATTATTGACGTAATGAGATTACATAATCCACATTTTGAGATGCATGAAATTGCCAACGCAACGCATCATTTACATCTAAATAGTCCGGAAGTGGTTGCTGAACTTATTCATGAGTTTCTGCAAAAATATCGTCCCTTAGACAAAATCCAACTTGAAGATCAGCTCCTACTGACAGATAAGGCAAAGCTTTAGGCGCCGTTTTTTTCTAATTTTTTCTTATAAGTCTGCATATCTATGTCTCGAAAAATAGTGAATTGATTTTTATTAACATGTTGACCTTTTTTTAAATACATTTATCTTATTTATAGAGGGATCTTAAGAACTTTTGAAGTAAAACCTACAATTTCTAAAGAAGACTTCTTCAATTCTTAATTATATTTGTCATACGAGTATCAAGTGCTTTTATTTGTGTTCTTATTCATAAACGTACTTAAGAAGAAAGTAAATTAAACAGCACAAAAAAGACAAAGCCAAAACCAAAAAAAATGGAAAACATGTCGTATGAGCAACTTTTATTATTTGCAATTAAAATGAAAGTAAATAAAAATATGCGTGTGTAAAGTAAAATAACAACAAAAAAGAACAGTTATGCTCAAAAACATTACAAAACTCAAATGCTACAATTGGGTGCAGTTTCCACTTGACTCCAGGAGTTAACTTTAGCACTCTCTTGCTAAGATAACTACATATAAAGAGGTAATGAAAAAAATGTTTACGGTACTCAAAATGATGTAAAAATTGAACTCGGTTATTCAATTTTTTTCTAAATTAAAAAAAAATTTTTTATCAAATAGATTTTTATATTAACTTAATAATACATCAAAATTTTTTACTTGCTCCATATGCTCCAAAAAAACTTAAATTTCAAAAGAATACGCTTTTTTTAGATAACCTTTCCATATATTCAAGGTCAAACACAAGATGCAAAGATGCCGGTGATTCATAGTTGACACCAAAGTAAGGGTATCCCAAGATTAACGCAAGAAATAATTTTTATAGAAAACACAAATTTTTAATTAAAAATTGTAATTATACCCTACACCGTGGGTATATTCACTTTGTCTCTCCGTTTGTAACACATCGAAGGGGGCGTGAAAGTTATGGAAAAGTATATATATTCTTGATCAGCGTCACCACCTGAGTCGATTTAGCGATGTCCGTCTGTCTGTCTGTCTGTCTGTCTGTCTGTCTGTCTGTCTGTCTGTCTGTCTGTCTGTCTGTCTGTCTGTCTGTCTGTCTGTCTGTCTGTCTGTCTGTCTGTCTGTCTGTCTGTCTGTCTGTCTGTCTGTCTGTCTGTCTGTCTGTCTGTCTGTCTGTCTGTCTGTCTGTCTGTCTGTCTGTCTGTCTGTCTGTCTGTCTGTCTGTCTGTCTGTCTGTCTGTCTGTCTGTCTGTCTGTCTGTCTGTCTGTCTGTCTGTCTGTCTGTCTGTCTGTCTGTCTGTCTGTCTGTCTGTCTGTCTGTCTGTCTGTCTGTCTGTCTGTCTGTCTGTCTGTCTGTCTGTCTGTCTGTCTGTCTGTCTGTCTGTCTGTCTGTCTGTCTGTCTGTCTGTCTGTCTGTCTGTCTGTCTGTCTTTCTGTCTGTCTGGGTGTCTGTTGAAATCAGTTTTACGGGAAAACCATGAAAGCTAATTGAATGAAACTATCACACACAGTTTACATCTTCTTGCAGGCATCTTGCTATTGAAAATGGGCAAAATCGGTTGACAGACACGCCTACCGCCCATACTCTATGTATATTTACCCCGGCCAATTTTGAAAAAAGTTTCAGCGATTTTGATGAAACTTGGTGATTTGGTGCACATGTGAACCCAATTAGGATTAAGCTGGGTTTCAAGTTTCCAAAGGGTCGTACAGGGGCGTGGCACAGCCCTAAACTTTATCATTAATACTACCATATCTTGTAAGCCGTTCAAGATATTGCGATTAAATTTGGTAAACGGATTCATATAAAATATATCTTGAATTATGATAAAGGTGGGCGGAATCAAAAAAGTGGGCGTGGCACTTTTTAACTGTTAAAAATGTTGATTCCGTATATCTCAAAATTCGCAGAAACGATTTCCATAAAAATTTTGGAGATGATGCCGCTGAAAGCAGTCATCAATACAAGCTCAGCTACTGGACCGAAAAAACTCGTTGAAGGGCGTGGCACAGCCCACAACATTTATAAACGTTATATTTAAAGAACTAACAACGTAATCGTTATAAAATTTTATGAGGCAGATATACTTGCTATAAGGTCTCTTACTACAAAAATTTGGTCCAATAGTACCTGTGGGCGTGGCACCTCCCATATTAACATAAATTTGTTAGCCGTGTTTTAAGTGAACTATTGCAGCAATTGGTATGAAATTTAATGCATGTATTTCTGTCGCTATAGGGCATATCTGAATCAAAAGTGGCTGAAATATCATCAGTAGGCGTGGCACCTCCCATACAAATAAAATACGGTAAGTGGCATATTTATCGAAATATGTGAGCAATCATACTAAAATTTGGTGTTAGGGGTTTGATTATGGAAAGTTATTTCTGGATCAAAACCGGGCTGGATTGTACCAGTGGGTGTGCCACCGCCCTAAATTTTGAATTTTTGTTGCAGCATATATCGCAAAGTATACAAGCTATTGAGCTAAAATTTAATATGAGGATGTCGATCGCGAATATAATTTATTGTACCAAAAGTGGGCGGAACTGGAGAAGTGGGCGTGGCACATTTCAAAATTTTCATTTCTATTCGATTTTTTCCAACATTTTCTACATTCTTTCGACTTTTTCAAACTTTCAACTTTTTCCAATATATCCTATATGTATTTGTTCGACATTTTCAACCTCTTTCAACTTCCTTCATAAGTTTGTTTATTTTTTCGATTTTTTCATCAACTTTGAATTGTTTAAAAATTTTTCAACCTTTTTCAACTTTTTTAGAGTTTTTCAACCTCTCTCAACTTTTTTCAACATTTTGCATATATTTTCGACATTTTCCAACCTCTGCCAATCTTTCTAACATTTCACATTTTTTTCGACTTACACAACCTCTTCAATGTCTTTTCAACATTTATTTAAAAGGTTATTTCAGTGCAGTGTAAATATGTGCGTTGGTGGAATCCTGAAATGATCTACAGAGATTTTCAGTCTTCCCTCCACATGGTGGTCTAAAGCGCGAAAACATTTGAAGTGATTCGGCTTATAGGAATCGTTTCCTGAACGCTGTGATAAGAAAAAAAAACACCGAGAGCGAAATCCTGGCTGGTTGTCTTATTTTTTTTTGTGATATTTTCCATATCTCATGGAAAAAATCGAAAAAAAAATGTTTTGCCCGGCCTAAAAACTAGTCAAAAAACAATTGTTTTTGTCTTGTAGCCTTTCAAAATAATTATGACTATCCAGAGCTCACAAAACTTAAAAAAAAAAACAAATAATTATTTTTCACTGAAAAGAATTATTTTGATTTTTTTTTCTCGAAAAACTATTCCATGAGGAATAGTGAATAACACAAATTTTAAGTTAATAATTTTTTTCTTTTATGGAATATCGGATATTGCCAGATAAACGACATGTTCCGTTGGTTAATGAAATATATTTTAGAGAGATCCTTTAACTACAACGATCCTCAGAACTTAACTATAAGGTTTACACTCGCCTTGTAAGCAATCGGTTTTCAAAAAGTACCAGTTTTTCCATGACATCTTTTAAGCGCAAACTTAAGGAGGCACGCAAGAACATAACAACTACATAGAACACAATGCACAAAGGCAGTGCTTTTTGACTTGACTTAACTTGAAATTTTAATTATAACTTTTGCTGACATCATTAAAGGCGACAGCATCTTGACGAAAAAGAAAAAAGTGGGTAACTACCCACACAACACTTAAGAGCAGCAACAGCAATGACAACAACAACAACAAAACAAAGTTACGCTTATTAAAAGCAACTAAAAATTTGTACAATGCAACGAAAAATGAAATAGAATTAAAATAAAATACAAGAAAGGGAAAGAAAACTTAAAGTTAAAAATTAATTTTATGCAACAATTCCTCAGAGACGCGCCATATAGTGGTACAGAATCATTTGTCATCGAGCAAAATTTTATTTGTTTTAATCGAATGAAGAAGAATATTTCACCATTTTCCAATGAAAAAATCAAAAAAAAAATGTTTATGATCTAAAAACTAAAAACAAGTGTTTTTCCTATCGTGTTATTCAAACTTATTTTGAACTGCAAAATCCAAAAAAAAAAAAAAATTTGAGAGGAAAGTAAACGAAGTCATAGTTTTTGAGAAATATTAAAAGTTCTTCCAAGGCAACCAATATCATTTAATGTATTTCACTAATATTTTTTGATTTCCCTACTTTCAATATATCCATATATAATTAAAAACGGAACAAAAAAATTTATTTTTAACTAAAAGATTTCAAATTCGAACCACAGTACGCCGCCATGTTAATTTTTTTATGTTCTGTCATTGTCGTTGTTCCACTTCTGCTACCAGTTTCTTAATGCAGTCAGCGAGCGCCTTCTGTGCTTCTTTAACAAATGCAATGCAGTTTTGTTGCTGAAGAAGTAGCAGCAAAAGATTAGCAGGGTTTTGCTAAAGTTATGCAAAGAAACTGCAAAAAGGATGCATTGCGTGTCTTTCACTACTTATTTCTTAAGCGCTCGACCCTCGTTGTCTTATTGGATGTTAGCCTTATTGGGGTTTATTACTACTTCTAAGAACGACACCCAAAAGCACAATTAAACTAAAGTATTTATGGGTGTGTGTGTGCTTGTGTATGTATAGAAAGTGCTGCGCTTAAAGGACATCAGCAGACAGCAACAGACAGCAGCCGTAGAAGAAAGCAACAGCAGCGTACAACTTTTGGTTCAGTGCGCGGAAATCATTTTGCCGCATTTCTACACGCTGCTTATGATTTGTTCCGTTCGGGTCCAGACTGCTTATAGATGTGGGCAGTTTCATGCGTAAACTGAAACTAAGCCATGATAAGACAATGTGCAAAATAGCCTCATTAATAAAGTTAGTAATGCCGGAGCGACTTTTGCGGACAAAGTTTAAGTTAATATATTGATTGCAAGGCAAACAAAGAACTTCAGTCAAGAAATAATCACAATTTTTTTGAAGTTGCATTAAAAGGAGATCGAGTAAGGATTTCCCGTCTAGCCGGAATAATCTGTTGCATATGAGACGTACTTTTACAAACCGAACAGTTTCTGAACGCTTTTTAAATAGCTCCAATTTTTTTACGCATTTTAAGAGTTATATTAGCGGACACAAGTGCCGGGAATTAATTTATTATTGAAGATATCGAGAGATATCGAGCTGTTAAGTTAGTGTTACAACATAAAAATGATATAATTAATATAACAACCCCGTGATGTAAGTTTCATGAGAATCGACTAAAAATATTCTGTGTAAGTTCCACCCTAAATAAAAGTTTTGTAGCCTAAGCTATGCCTCTTAACATAAGAGCTACGTATTGTAAATTCGGAGTGAATCGACTAACCTGTCTTCGTAAAAATGATATTTAAAAATATTTTTGTATGCGGGTCACCTTAAATATGCACTCTAAATAAAATTTTTACGATCTAATCTGTGTCTCTTCACATAAAAGCCATATAGTGTAAATTTCATGAGAATCGATTTAGCGGTCTTCGAGAAAATGATATTTAAAAAATGTTTTTGTGTGAGGGCCACCCTTAATAAAAGTTTTGTATCCTTAGCTATGACTCTTAACATAAGAGCTACGCGGTGTAAATTCGATGTAAATCGACTGATCGGTCTTTGTGAAAATGATATATAAATATATTTTTGTGTGAGGGCCACCCTAAGTATGCACCCTAAATAAAATGTTTACGATCTAATTTGTGTCTCTTTACATAAAAGCCATATGGTGTAAATTTTATGAGAATCGATTAAGCGGTTTTCGAGAAAATGATATTTAAAAAATATTTTTGTATGAGGGCCACCCTAAATAAAATGTTTGTAGCCTAAGCCATGCTTCTTACCATAAGAGATACGTAGTGTAAATTCGGCGTGAATCGATTCACTTGCCTTCGTGAAAATTATATATAAAAATATATTTTTATGAGGGCCACCCTAAGTATGCACCCTTAACCCGAATCAACCTGAGTAAATTTTTACTTTTCTCACTTTGTGACACTCCAGCTTCGACAAACAATTACTCACTGACCCCGTAACGATTTCTTTCTAAGAGACAAACAATTGCGAGTTCAAAATTAACTGGAAAATATCAGTTTCTGAATTTGTTTCCATTTTGTGATCGTTTGAAAGTGACAACTTTGCGTTGCCATATGGCAACGCCAGGTTGATTCGGGTTAATAAAATGTTGTGTTAGTTCGATGAGAATCGCTTACCCTATCTTTGAGAAAATGCTATTTTTTAAATATTTTTGTATGAGGGCCACCCTAAATATGCACCATAAATAAAAGTTTTGTAGCCTATGACACCCGCCTGATTAATAGTAACATACTGTAAAATTTCATCACGATCGGCTGGATAGTTTCCGCGTCCATAAAGGACAGACAGACAGACAAAAAATGAATTTTATATAATAGATAAAGTCACGTGTGGAATAGCCCATGTTTGATAATTTTTTCCGCCTCGTAACATGTGTCATCTTGGTCGATAGTACGAGTATTTTTACTTTACTGCTTGCTTTAGTGTCTTCTTCATTGCTGCACCAAAATCAAGTAAAGATGCTTGTCCAACAACGTCGTCTTCTGCGCCAGCGCTTTATTATGCACAGTCAGCAGTAAATTTTATTGTCAGTTCATGTCCTGCTAAATTATGTAACAACGAATGCGCTCTACTATTCCAAGTTCTTCTATGCTTATCTGCATGGATTTTACGATTCGAAGATTTTCACTTCAGCCTCATGTCCACCATGTCCAAGTCCAAGTCTAAGCGATAAGCTACATAGTGCACGTTGTCATCGTTGTTGCTGCTACTGTAAAACAGGCTGTGAAATAATTAACAGCTCTTTTCTATGCCAAGTAAAATTTTGCACAGTGAGCCAAGACAACAATGCGAGCAGCATAATTTGCTACAGAAAGGGATCCTTGCAAAAAGCGCGAAAAGGAAAAGTTTTTTGAATTTACAATAGTAAGAGTCAACAAAGAAACAAAATAAAATACTATCGTGTAAAAAACAACTTTGACAACCAGAATGACCCTAATTCCAGCGTGAAGCAATAAAACAGGGTGTACGCAGTGAAAATAACTCTTCAAAGGAGAGCTAGAAATGTTTGACACTTACATTTTCAAGCAAATTGAAAATATTTTTGACTAAATATCATCTTTTTTAGCATTACATTTTGAAGAAAGTATCAGCCTGTATGCAATTGTTTAACAATAATAAATTACTTCAAAATACTTGTGTCCAGTTGACACTTTGGAAGTGCAGCTGCACTGGTACACAAAGAAAGGAGAACTATTGCTATTGCTGCAACAGTTGCAGCAGCTTCAATGCTGCTAGTAAATTGAATTCAATTTTGCTTGCCTCATTCTTTGTCTTTTATTTTATTTTTTGCTTAAAGCAAAATTATATTAAATTATTTAAGAGCAACAGCACAAAAGTCAAAAACATTTGTGCTAAAGAAAAAAAAGAAATGGAACTTGTAAAATTTGCAAGTAAAAGAAGTCACAAAGTGCTGCTGATTAATTTATTGAATTATAAGAAAGGAAATGTTTTTGCTGCGATCTATGCAGAGCAGAGCACTGCGAGAAATTTAATTGTGACAGTGATAGATGCAATAAATTTTGTTAAATTTTATTATAAAATTTTATTTTTTTAATAAAAACAAACAAATACCAATTTAAGGCATCGGATATTTAATTAAACTAACTTATGTGCATATATATTATTTTTTAATAGCCATTTATGAACGTAAGGACACCAGGTGAAGAATAGTGCAAAGCATTTGTCAGTATTATGGAAAGTATTTCAATTTTTATTTTCAATTTTAATTAATTCAAGGATTAGCACAATATGATTAAATCTTTTAGCTTTTGTCTCTAAGAAAATGACAGCATTTAAAAATCTTAATAGAAATAACGTCAACTAAGTCGTTTGAACAACAACAAAATTATTAAATGTAGATTACGTTTTGAACAATATATTTTTTTATTGATGATAATTTGTGAAAAAAAGCTCAGGAAAAAAGTTTTTTTCACAAATTATCAACAATAAAATTATTAGTTGGCGATTTGTAAGTGAAAAAACGTAAAATCAAAAATATTATAATATTTATAAAGCTGCCCAAAGCATATGTCAAAGTGGCCATTTATCAAAATCAAAATTATTGTAGACTACTTTATTAAGTACAAAAAACCTTTAACAGAAATGGCTGAAAATATATCCGGAAAAATATATCAGCGGTTGAAAATAATAACATACACGCAAAATGAAAAGATAAACCATTTTATGCTATGATCTTCAGCAACATAAGTTAGTATACAGCATTTAGTTAAGCCCTAGCGTTGCTTATGAAATTGTTTGGAAAACAGTTTTCAAAAATGATATTCCAATAAGAGCGCTGGATTTGAATTTTCTGGCATTTTTTAAATAAAGGGTCGCCCAGCAAGAGGTATTATTAGAAAAACGCAATATTTTTGTGAAAAATTGTGAAAATCTAATCCTTTATTAAACTCACTTCCACAACGTGCTAAAATACTGAAAAATCACTATGAAAAGAACAAAAATATCACGTGTTTCGAAAAGTTCGTACGGCGGTTAATCACATAGCTATTATATTCAATTTAATATAGAACCTTGAACGTCTGGGACAGGCTACTAATGAGAAGGCACCAAATCGTGCTCGTTTGTTCAGGTTAGTGGTCTGCAAAAGTGTACTTGAAATGACTACCATGCCATTCGCCACGATTGCGAGTCTACCGAACCCTTGTGTACGAAAACTACATCTCAAATCAAAACAAATCGAAACATCAAGCAAGAGATATCAGTACTACACTCGCAACTAAAATTTTCTACGAGTTCAAGCACTCGCAGTTTGTTGCATTCGACGACGAGTGGCTTGTTGCCTCTTAGTGCGCTTGCTTAGACAACAGATTTGCTATGCCGTATTGGTTTGCGCGTTGAACTTGAACATTTTGCAGAACCATTGTACTCGACAGCGACAATGACTCTAATGCGTGAAAAATTTGCTTGGATGTGTGATTTCTCGAAATAGAGACATCAATTTGCTGCCGAGATTGTACGACTTAACACTATTAGACTTTTTCTTTAGAGTTATGTTAAAAAACTAAATATTTTTCATTGTTAAAACTTATTAAAAATTTGGAAATTTGCGTAGAATTTCCGGACAAAAGTTAATATAGACCTAGTAAAGCGCATTTGGTGAGATTTTGCTCCATACTTAATCGCAACATTTGCACTTTACAATGAAAAAAAAATTTGTATATTTACATTCTTTCAATTAAATAGAGAGCAGTGCTTATTTAAATCAGCTAAAATAAGGAATAGAGCTCATATGACTAAAGCAACTTCTTAAGGATTCACTTCTAAGTATATGTAATGTGAAAATATGTTTAGATACACTTTAAAAACTAGCTATTGGTCTTCAATTTGCAAAGATAAATATCACTATATACACTCCAAAAAGTGCACAAAAAAGAAAAACACACGCCAGTATTTGAAAATTAGTTGCAAACTTACAAACATCTTCATTTTTAAATTTTATTTTTATTTATTATGCATAATTTTTACTATTCAGTAGCTTCAGTTTCGAAAACTTTTTATTTATCACACAAATACGAACGCTTAAATTGCAGACAAAATTCAACAAATGTTCTTTCAAAATTTGTGTACCTTTGAACAACTGCAAAACAGTCCGTATACCACCTTCAAAGCAAAACAGTCACGTAATACCCATTGTCTAGTCTCGACAGAAACGTTTTATATGAAAATGCATTTTTAAGTATGTGAAAAAAACGCCAAAAAAAAAAACATTAAATATGAAACACTTCTCATAAAAATATTATGCTATATGCAAAATCTTCTGTGGAAAAAAAATGGCATTTAATTTTTCTTAATTGCATTTGCGTGCACCACCATGGCGTATGATTGATATTAATAACAAATTTATATCACTCATACGCAGTGTTGTACAAAAGGAAGTTAAAAGTGAAGAAAAATCGTAATTAAAACAACAACATTTAACCATTACCTCTGGACAGCATGTTCTTAGTTTTTTTTTGTCATTTTTTTGCCGTAGACACGGTCCTTGTGGTCCAGGCAATATATAGACTAACTAAATGAATGAGTGAGTGAGTGAGTGAATGAAAGAGCACGCACAAAAAAATGATTCATATAATCAAAGTCAAAGCGCAGCGCCTGTCAACATAAGTCATTGGCTGCTGGTTATAGAAGAAAAAGAAATATAACGTTGTATGCATTAGGGTGGCCCAAAACAAAAAATTTTATTTTCTTGTCAAATGAATATATCATATTTTTTCAGTTCAATTTACACAATTTACTCAAATTCCATTAACTAGCGAAACATAAACTAAATTTTTATTATAGATTTTGGGCTGAAAAATATAATACTAGTTTCCATAATAAATATTGGTATTGACAATTTCAAATTATAGTGTATTAAGGTGAATACAGTGAAAACAACAAAGGATTTGAGCAGTTACACGCGAAACACCAAAGCTCTACTCGAGGAGAAACCACAGATTTTCAATTTTTCAATTGCAGTCAGTATACCTTTTTTTTACCATTTATCTAAAGAAGACATAACAACGAGTAAGTGAGCCAAAAAAGAACTCCTTAGGAGGTGTAGTTTTAAGAGGAATCTCAGTTAAAAATTTCAGGTTTTTTAGTTTAAAAATTAAATTTAACAACAACCTCTGAATATTTCTGGACTATAAGAATATTTTTAGATTTCAAAAATTGTAGGAAAAATTTTAGTTTTCAAAAATTGTGGGAAAAATTTTAGTTTTTGCGTTCTTAATAAATGAAGTTTCAGTCCGAAGTCCACCTTTCAACACTTTTTTCTCGCAAGCTACCAATTTTCAACAAAATTTGTTGAGAAAAATATTCTAAAAAGTGATCAGAAAATCCAGAAAAATATGTTTTTGTTAATATTGTAACGAGTTTTTCTTTTATGGAGTCATAAATTTTTTCGTCAAATTGAGTAATTCTCATATAAAGTTGGTAGGAACAAAAAATTCTGAAAATTGGTCAATATATACAATAAATAACTTTATTTTAATTTTATTGTGAAAGAATATATTTATTAGTAATTACTTCTATCTATAATCCAAAAATTAGATATTTTTACCGTTTGATTCATACTTTTATGTACTAACAATATATACTTTTTGGAAACAGAGCATATTATATTAGCAAAACAGGTAAAAAGAAAGTGGGTCCTTAAAATGCTAATGGGAAAAAGTTGCTAAGCTTTATTGTTTTTTTTTAATCGCCAATATTACAAAATTAAATTTTTTGTCTGTAAAAAAATTGACGACATTTTTTCACGGCTTTATCCGAAACTATTCACTTTGTACAAGGCCCCCGGCTATGACATGCAATTAACGGCTTGGCCGTGTGAAAAGCAGCCACTTGGCAACCCAGTTAGAAACCATACTCAATAGGACTGTCCCATACTTATAATTCTAACATGTGTTACCAAAAGAGCGTCTCAACAATAATAAACACAATAAATTTTTAAACAAGAGAGAAAAAATTACAAACTAAATCTTCCCCTCCAAACAAAATTTAACACTTTTTTACAAAAATATTTCTTGAGAAAAGTTCAAGCGTCATAAAGCTATTAAATTGAAATAAATCAATATGGCAGTAAAATTATTTTTTGGAAAAAATTGAACAATGACTTAAAAGATTTGTTTACTTAATAGAATGAATGTATCAATTTAATATCTAAGTACAGCAATTTTGAAGCTTATCGAATTATCTTCCAACTGCCGCAATATTTCATTGCAAGATCTAGGTTTTTATTTTATATTCTTTTTAAGTTTAATGTGAAAAAAGAGTTACTCAGTGAGGCGTATTAAAGATATCAGACAAGTATATAAATAATAAGACTTTTGGCCAGTTTGCATTTCCTTCATGAAACGCTTAACAACTGGCAATGAGACATTTTTTATGAGTACGAAATGCAAACTAGCCATCACTATACAGAATGGCGCATCAAAAACGAGTCAAAGCCAAAAAAAAACTTGGCTGAAAGACCTTAAGTCTATTCCTCAATCTGGATATGAAAAATTCATGGAAGACTGGGTCAACTACGCCAACGCGTAGTTCTTGCTGCTTGTAATACAACTGAATACTATGTACTTTGAAGACAAAGGAATTAAATTTTGATGAAAAAAAAAATCAATCCGTTTTGTTGTAATTAACAATTTCTCTCAAATCTTTTTGTAATAATTTTTTAAAAAAAATGTACTAGAAATATTAACCAATTTTATGAAAAATATTGTTATCATGGGAGTAAATTGAAAATACGCTAAATGTTCTTTGAATCTCCACACTTTTCGAAGTGGGACTGAATTACAAAAAAAAATTAAAATTGTAGAGACTCTGGACCATTGACAAAGCATTGATCAAAACTCGTTCAGCCAGTAATTTCAGTGATTTAAGAAAATTATTCAATGAAATACACCCTAATTCTAAGCAAAATCCATGATAATGATGCAGTTGGCTAACGTCGCATAGCCTGAGGTTTCTTTAAAGCGGAGAAAAAACACAAACTGACACACACACACACACACAGAGAGATGAACAGCTAAATGTCCGAAACTGCATTTTTATAGCAAACGTTTGCTACACATGCTTGTATGTGTGTGTGTGGCGGTGTGAATGTGAGCAGTTCCAGTGCATGGCAGCTGTTACCTCAAGCAGCACCCAATGTTGCAACCGCAGTTCGTCAGGCAGTAAAAGCCATTTAAAAATTACGTGCTTGGATTTTTGCAAATGTTAAACGTTACGTTAACGTTTGCGTTACATTACACTCTGGTGTTTTCTTCAAAAACTTTGTGGTATTTTAATTAAAATCTGAGCAAATGCAATAATCTTAAGCTAGTAATGATTTTCAGAGCTATTTCTAAAATATAGGAACTAACATATTCGTTTGTTTGGTTCATAAGAATTTTAAAGTATTTGACGAAAACATTTGTGTCCCTTTATCTATCAAAACACCCCAGTGTGTGACGTTACAAAAGTGTATGCGTCGTTGCTAGTTCACTATGCGGCTTGTGCTGTCACTTTGAATTGAACGTCTAAGTGAACGTGGCCAAATGTGTCGTATGTTACACATTTGTTTCGCTGTGCCGCCACCTTACACTGCTATACACAGTGTCAGCTGTAGTTCTTTTTTCCCTTTAAATCAGCAAGGGTAAAGTTGACATAAAAAATTAAAACGTGAAACTGCAACGCTTGCAAGATATTTTACGTTCACAGCTGTAACAGAGGAGGAACTCCATCAATATATTTGATAAAAATCGTATGTACCAAGGTGCAATATTTCTTTTCGTTACATTATCATTTTAGCTTGAAAGGCACAAATTAAATGCTTACAATTATTTCAATTGGATATTTGCACCAGGCGCCAGCTTAAGTTGAAAAGTAATATTTCCAGAATCACATATTATCCACAATTTCTTGTGATTTTCTCAATGTGCAATATCTTCGTCGTAATTTCTCCAACAGCACTGCACATAATTTTCACATAAGCGAGAGCCTATTATAAAAATTTCGCAAAATCGTGACCAACAGCTGTAGAAAAAGAAAAAAATGTACCACAGTTGAAATATGAAAAGACAACCAGAGCGCAACTGAGTGAGTGACATGTCCATATGACAGCACGTATAATATACACTAGGATTTTTTCTGAGATTTTTTATCTTATGGAATTCCGTTTAATTTGAAAGACGCTGTTTATTATTTACGAAGCCTTGAGACTGAGTCTTCAAAAAACAAAATTTGAAAATACTTTAATACAAACGACATGAATTCGTTAAACATGTCGTATGAGTGACATTTAAGAACAAAATCTACTTAAAATTCTAAATCTAAATATATAATATCCCTGATGCGATGCATTCTAAAGTGAAAGCTTGAAAGCGGAGTTTTTATTATTGTGATGCTCCAAAAAAAATAATTGGTTTAATTGATGGCTGCAAAGAAGAACCAACAGCATGCTCTAATCAAAAATGTTACTTCAAGCTATACTACAAAAAGTCCCGGGAAAAATGATGAAAACACAAACTTTTTGATAAAAATCGATTTTATTCTTCAACATAGTTCCCTTCGTGGGAGATACATTTCATCCAACGTTCCTTCAACATTTTGATATATTTTTAATAGTAGTCGACCTCGAGACTCTCAAAATAGGCATTAGCTTTGACCTCGACCTCCTCATTTAAGTAAAATTTCTTTCCCTGGAGCCGTCTTTTCAAGTTTGGAAACAGATAATAGTGGACGGGGGCCAAGTCTGGAGAATATGGTGGTTAAGGCAGCAATTTTTATCGCAAATCGTAAAATTTTGCCATTGCTTTGAGCGATGTATGAACCGGTGCATTGTCATGGTGAAATAGCACTTTTTTTTTTTGTCATATGTGGCCGTTTTGTCTCATTTCATTGTTCAAACGGTACAATAACGCTACATAAAAGTCGTCCGTGATGAGTTTGCCTTTCTCAAGATAGTCGATGAAGATTATGCCATGTGCATCCCAAAATATGCTGGCCATCACCTTTCCAGCCGACGTTTGCGTTTTTGGGCGCTTCAAACGACTCTCACCCGGTTCTTACCATGTTGCCGACTGTTTATTGCACTCCGGTGTATAATGATGGATTCATTTTATGTCCATTGTTACAAATCAACGCAAAAACTCTTTCGCATTACGCTGAAACAGCTCCCAATTGGCCTACGAATCACCGACACGATGTTGCTTTTGATCAATTGTCAGAAAAAACAGCACTCATCGCGCGCACACATTTTTCGTTTTCAAATGCTCATGCAAAATATTGAAAATACTGCCGATCCACAACCTCATTATGTCTTCTAGCTCTTTCAGTATCACTTTGCGGTCTTTCAAAACGATCAGATGGATTTTCTTAATGTTTTCTGAAGTGGTAGCCTCATTTGGCCGGCCCGAACGAGGTGCATCACTTTCAAATTAAGTAATATAATCGGTCGAATCAGGACTCATAAAGACACTTCCAAAAAACTTTTACGTTACACTAACTTATAAGCTACTGAGTTGTAAGCTTATTTTTAGTAAACTTGTTGCATTAGTTTTGCTTTAAAAAAAAATTAGTACTATGGACTAAATTTGCTTAGTACATTTTTAAATCGGGTATAAGACAAAATACATTCGCCACCTAATAAATATAATCCCATTCTAAATTCAGAACATTCCCAAAAGCCATCGCTGAGCACAATTGGATACCAACTATATGTCCCTCTTTTGGAAGACGATTTTAATGCCTACATTTCTTACTCACTAAGTATTTCTCTTAGTTATATATAGCTCAGCTATAAAACCATAATAAAGAGAGAAAGATCAGAATAGGATGATTAAAAGGCATTAGGTGGCATGTCTCGAATGTGTCATACTGTGCTCTTTAAAAGCATCTTAGTATACTTTGTCAAAACTAACGCGTATATCAACATTTTTTTGTAAGCCTTTAAGTAACTTACAACAAACATAATTCCACTAGCAGTCTTTGAGAGCAGTTTAAATTTTACATGGACATACTAATTTTTTATTTAAATTTCACCTAGATCCAGCTTTCAAAAGGTGTCCAATTTGATTGCTATCTATAATTACAAACGGAAACAAACTGATTTTATACGACCAAAGTCTGGGGGTTTTTGTGTTTTACACTGTTTCTATTTTTGCTGTTATTGCAATTTTACTGAATGTATGTCACATAATTTTTTGAATTCATTTTAAAATTAACGAACGACACTACACTTTGCATATCTGCAGCTGCTGTTTTGGTTGATTCTACGTTTCATATCATGTTTTCTGGTCTTATAACGACCTTAGTTTAATTGCACTTTTCGATTGATTGGTATTTTCGGATGAAAATTTCATTGAAGAAGAGTGCAAAATGTGGAGCAAGTAAAAGTATCTGTTCATTTCAAAATGGGAATAATTATTGCAATATGACTTCTGTATAAACCAAAAATTCACACCCGACTAGTACTTAAATAAGTGTGGCCAAAAATGTGCAAAACCCACCCAAAAACTATGAGCTGCTTAGTCTTTATGATTTCAATAGAAAATAAAGGCAGCAAGAGCAAAACAACCAGCTCAAATTTTCTACTTCAGCTAACAACTTTGAACTTGTAGCTGCTGTGTTGTCCGACAAAGCTAATTAGTCATCAAACTATAATGAGATTTCAATATTTTAAAAATGACAAATAAACAAATTGCATTTTCTTTTGTATCTTTCCTTCATTACGATCCAAGTTTCTTGAAAGTTTCAAGTGGCTGTGAAAAGTTTTCGCCATTTTTTTTTTTTTTAATTTAATGTTGGTTTTTCTACCGTCTGTAATATAAATAACGTTTTGAAAGTAAAATGCAACAAAAAATTATTCATTAAAAGAATGGTTTCAGTCAAACACAATTGAGCGTCGTTTTGGGTAGATTGAGCACACTCTCCGGAAACCACCCTTCGAAATTTAGTGTGCAAGAAAATTTTTCGCCAAGTGCTGAAGTCCTTAGCCACAAGAAAAAAATGCAGATCCAAGTCATGTAAATAAAATTGTTAGTAAAGGAATTATTAGACTCAAAAAAGTCGTATAGGGAAACAATTTTCATATGTAGAGATCACATTTTATGGAGAAGATGAATATAAGACTTGTGCTTCCTTTAGGAAATTCTCCATATAATCACATTTTTTTGACGTAATACATTTGCCAGTAGTTTGGATAAAACTGAAAAATTGTTTATAAATGAAACATACATTTTCGGCCAAAATTAATGGGAAAATGATTGTGAGACAAAAAATTTCCGAAAACAATTTTCTGTAAAAAGGAAGGTAGTCAGAGCTTGATTTTAGAAAATATTTTTATGGATGATTTTTTTTTTTTTTTTTTTTTTTGATATTTCTATCCAATATCTTCACACGAAATACCTAAGGGAAGCATAGGTTCAAAATAAAACTTTGCCAATCAGACACTGTTTAAAGCTGTTTAAACATTTATACCTGCTAGGGCTTCTCAATTTTCGGCAAAGAATGAATTTCCAGGAAACAAGAATATTTCGAAGATATTTTCGGAAAAAATGGGTTACTGATTAAGAAAACTGTCAATTTAAGTAAGCAATTAAAATAATAATTTCTTTTTTCATTGAACTAAATAACTTATTTACTAACACTAAATTACACAAAAAAAAATTTGGTTTCTCAGATACTTTTTTCACGTACTTTGAGGCGTAGATTCAAAGAATGTCAACCATTTCCTTTTTTTCTTAAGAATCATTTTCGATATATCCCCAAAAAAACAGTTTTTTGTCCTTTTTTGATTTATTTAATCATCTTCACAATATTTCTTTTTACCTTATTTTAAATGCACATTGTTCAATAGTTAATTTTGCGTTCTTTCTAAATGTTGCCCTAAATGAGTATCGTATAAGATTTTATGGAGTAACAAGCGATCAAAGTCTAAAAAAAGCGTTCTTTTCTTTTTGTCATTTTTAAAAGTCATTAAACTTTAATTGCAACGTTTAAGTTGAAAAATTTTTCTTTTTCATATTTTTAAGATTAAGGATAAAAGTCCGTTCTCTTAAAAATATTTTAAGTATATATTTGCTCAAACCGGACAAAAAATGTATGAGTTATTCAAAAAATAATGAAATAAGAAAAATTGTTGGAATTTTTGGAACTTACGCCCTGAAATACGTGGAAAAAAGTATATGAGAAGCCAAATCTCGAGATGAGGCCCAAATTTGTAAGCTTGTTATAGAATAAAAACAAAATAATTTATCAGAAGAGTTCTTAAAATGAATTCTGAGGCTAACTTGAGCATAAACTGAATTGTCGTTGAGTCGTATCCTAATTTTAGTGACAAAAAGGCCAGCAGTCGAAAATACTCTTGCACCTTCCACTGAGCTTGGTTTAAAGTAAAGGAGAGCATCTAAAAGCTTCCTCAATTTTTTTTTGCTAATTTTCCACAGACTTTAAAATACAATAAATTCTGTATCTCCGGTATTTTCTTTTTTGGTGCTAATAATACTATAGAAATTTCAAGCATTCATTTGAAAACATTTGCTGGCATTTTTGATTCTAGGTTATTTTTCATATCGCAGATTAATACGCTATATTTATTTTTAAGCTCAACGGTGCCTTCAATGATATTAACTGGAAATAAGTGTATCACATCTTAAGATAATTAAATCATTCCAGATTTCGACGACATTTCAAAAAATTATCATCTTGTTTAAAATACAATAAATTTGAATTATTAAGGAACGTTACCTATGTAAATGGAAGGCATTAGCTAACTTCAGAAACTTAACTATAACGGCTGCTCCATCAGTTATGATTGCAATAATGTATGTAGATTAATTAAATTAACTCATTAACCCTTTAAGTCTCAGCGGTCAATTTTTCGACCAGTAACTTTCACATTTTTTAGGTGAGCCAGAGAGTGGTATCGCCTTAGCACTCAGCTAATACGTTAGTTTGGACCTTTGTCAGTATACATAATTTTGTCTTTGGCGTGATTAGTTTATTTAACTGTTTTTTTGCGCCTTGGAGCGGAGGCATTTTCGGGTTTTTTTTAAAAAATTCGGTAAAAATTTTTGGAATCGCGTTAGAAATAATTTCTGTCAATTTCAACTTCTATTCAGGGTATATTTGATGTTAAAAATGCTACGAGTGCAATACGCAAATTTTTCCAGTGCGTCGTGTGCGCGCAAAAGTAAGTGCTCGACTTTCCACTGGGCACAAGCGATATCAAAAAATGCAATATTTTCTGATACGAACGAAAAACGTTTTTGTATGGCAAAAAATTACTTTATTGAATAAATATCGATAAAAATCGATCTTTTCAATTTGGACAACTCTGACAACACAAATGTACATTGAATTTGATGCATTGCCATGATGCGTGCCTCTGAAATACCTTGCAAGGACGAGGTCTTTGCGATCTTCAATATTCAATGTCCTTTTTTATCAGTACGGATTACGTTCAAGGCGATGGATTTTGGTTAAATCGGGTGCTTTGATGATTTGGTTTGAGTATTCTTTTGATCAGTCAAGTTGGTTCATCAGGCGGGATCGTGATCGGGATAATGGGGAAAGATTCTTACAAACGTTAATCATTGCTGAAGGAAGTGAATTCATCAATAATGTATTCATGTATCAACGATAAAGGCTGCTGGTACATTTATCTAAAGTAAATTAATTTTTTTTTATTATGTGTGAAGGATTTTTAGAAAGAAGATATCCTTTTGCAGATAGATTCACGAATAAACGTACTTTTCAAAATATTATTAATGAAAACTTCACCTACAGCAAGGCTTTCTTCCAATGATCTCTTCTTTATATATTCTTAAATTAAATTTTGATTCCCTGAAACAAATATAAGATCCTCTCGAGCGTATTGTGTGAAAGATTGAAGCCGTATACAGAAACGCTGATCGGATCCTATCAGTGTGGCTTTAGACCTGGTAAGTCCACCATAGACCAGATTTTTACACTACGCCAAATCCTGGAGAAAACCCATGAATATCAAATCGACACTCACCATCTCTTCGTCGATTATAAAGCTGCGTTCGATAGCCCAGTGCGGGATTGCCTATACGCAACAATGTCTGAGTTCGGTATACCTGCAAAGTTGATAAGGCTCTGCAGGATGACGTTGAGCAATACGTTTAGCTCCGTCAAGGTAGGGAATGACCTCTCCGGAACTTTTAATACCGAGCGAGGTTTCAGACAAGGCGACCCGCTCTCGTGCGATCTCTTCAATTTCATTATGGAGGGGATCGTACGAAAAGCCGGTTTGCATCATAATGGCACCATTTTCTTCAAAGGTGTTCAGCTCCTTGCGTACGCTGATGATATTGATATTATCGGTCGGAGTAAGAGAGATGTTACTGCTGCTTTCACTGCTATTGAAAAGGAATCAGCCAAAGTGGGTTTGACGGTAAACGAGGGCAAGACGAAATACATGATGTCTACTAACAACAACAAGAGAGCACGGGATCTAGACTCTCATGTTACAGCGGGCAACTGTAAATTAGAAGTTGTCAAGGAATTCATCTACCTTGGCACTGCCGTAACCAGCAACAATGATGTCAGTCTGGAGATTAAGCGGAGAATAACAATTGCTAATAGGTGCTACTACGGTCTCAGTAAGCAATTACGTTGCAGAGCTCTCTCTCGATCGACAAAGCTAACACTCTACAAGACGCTCATTCTACCTGTGCTTCTTTATGGCGCTGAGGCATGGGTGGTTTCGACAACAGACGCAGCCGCTCTTGGGGTGTTCGAGAGGAAAGTTCTCCGCAAAATCTTTGGTCCTGTTCGAGTTGGCGACGACTATCGCATTCTAATGAACCACGAGCTGTATGAGCTCTACGCCGACATCGACATAGTTAAGCGTATAACAATACAGCGACTACGCTGGCTGGGTCATGTCCATCGTATGGATAAAGAAGCTCCAGCGAAAAAGGTATTCGAAGGGAAAGTCCCCGGTCAACGACGAAGAGGGAGACCATGCCTCCGGTGGATAGACCAAGCTGAGGAAGCCCTAACCGCGCTTGGCATTAACGATTGGAGAAGGCGCGCGCAAAGCAGAGGCGCCTGGCGAGAGTTAATGAGGTCGGCCGTAACCTGACAACGGGTTGTTATGGCCATCTAAGTAAGTAAGTAAGTAAGAAACAAATTTATCAGATGTGTTTAGCGATGATGTATCTGGTACTTCAAATTTACTGTTCTTAGTAACCAAATCTACTCCATGTTGGATACGCAAATGCCGATTTATTTCCATTTCTCACAATCATTTGATTACAATTATTGCATTTTACTTTGTCCATATTAGTAGAATCCATGGTAAAATAAAATCTATAAATTCTTTCTGTTGACATTCTTTTTTTTAATGACACTTTAATATTTAAAATTCTATATCAGTAAAAAAATAAGTAATTGTTATTGAAATTTAATTAAACTTAATTTGATTCTCAAATAATTTAAACTTTAAGTTTATGCTTGTATTGATTTTTTTAAGATATAAACAGTAAGTAATAAACTTAAAAAATTTATATTGCGCACCTGCATAATCACAAAAACAAGAAAGTCATTTGCTTACTTTGTTCTCAAATATTCTTAAATAAAACAAGTAGTTTTGTCATATTTATTTTAAAGTTATTTTATGATAAATGCTTAAAATACTCCAGAAAATTGATTGATCTTGTCGCTATTTAAGGCTTGGATCATCTGTCGACGGTGGTTCTTGTAGGAGTAGACTACGATGAGTATCCGTAGTAGAAGTAGTTGGCGTTTTTAGCTAAGAATATGCAGTAGAAGTAGGATTTAGGATTTCATAAAATTGGCCCTCCTATTGCTTTAATTGGATTGCGGAAAATATCGAGCATATGCCTTCAGCTCTGCATCATCATCCGGTTTACTTAAAATATCCTTTGATCAGGCCCATGCTCAACGGGGGGGGGGGGGGTTTGGGGGTTCAAACCCCCGCATTGGGAATTTTCGTACATAGGTTTTTATTGACATTTGAATGAAAAATCAAAAAGACACAACAAATTTTTTTTTTTTAAATGAAAGAACTGAAATGCCAATAAAAATTTGAAATTATTTTTCTATTATAGATAATATTCAGTCCCAAAATTCGATTTTTTCACATTTTTTATATGGAAAAAACAAAATGACACAGATAGCGATTTTGAGGGTTCTTTTAAGGTTCTTCTTAAGGAAACCCCAGTTTGGATGAAGGTGTCACACAATTGGAAATAGTGGCCATAAGTACACAGTGCTAGTGCTAGTGAATTAAACATTTTTACGAAAATCGTTAGAAAATTCTGAGGGGAAAAAAAAAACTAAAAAAGCCTTAAATTTGCTCAATTAATTATTACCAAACCTTGATATATACAAAAAAAAAAAATTTCTTTGTGTACAGCATAATTTTTATTGAATAATCTACATAATTGCATTAATTGATTTTTATATATTTATTTTCTTTGATTACACCAAAAAGTTATTTCATATTTTTTAAAACTAACAGTTTCTTTAGCTCTTAAGCTGGTTGCCTAGATTTCTGCTTATAGATCAAGGTAAGACTGAAATCCAAAGACTTAAAAAACTTGATATTGTTTTTAGTTACTCTTAATAATATGCAAATTTAAACAAAATCAATTTCAAGAATTCAAAAAAAACAATCATTAAAAAAGCCACCATCCAAATATTGAATAAAGAAACTGATGATGAATCGATGTAGACTTGCATGACTTCACTTGTGTCTGCAGCAAAAAAAAAAGGTGTGCATCGTGCTCGTGCTGCACACTGCCCAAGTAAGAGTGGAGCATAAGAAGTACCAAATAAATCAATAGAAAAATAAGAAAAAAAAAATTAAAATTAATCAGTGAAATTTTTCAATTGAAAAAAAAAACGAATAAAAAGTAAAAGAAAATATTCGATTGAATGCAATGCAATGGGTTAATCAAGAAAATGCAAGGCAATCATTAAAAAAGAAAGTCGAACTAATGAATGGCCACGAGCATATGATACAAACATAGCTAAAAAAATACCGGAAGGGTTTTGCAGTGCTAGCAGCATAGCTTGCAAATCGTAAAGTTGCAGAATTTATAACGATGGTGTATGAATTTTGAAAATCACTTGAGCAAATCAAGCGATATATATAATATAGTGCAAATATCTTAAAATTTAAAGAGAAAAAGAAAATATAGTTGTCATATTAAACAAAATCATTTAGCTTTATCGAAAACTGCTAGTCAAAATAATATGTAAAAAAGTCGCACCATATGACCTGACAAATAAATATTTCAAAATTTCTATCCAACGTACATTGGGCTTACGAAACCTTATCGACATTTTCTTTGCCAACATTGCATGAATATCGTTTCACGTAAAAATAGAGATGAAATACATGGACACAGCTTTCACCTGGTGAGCGCCATAGACTCTTCTCCAATCTGCCATGACCCATTTCACATAGCGCTAAAGTCACTACGCTACCTTGCGTAGAAATCGCATAAATATTTTGTGCATCTACAAAACGTTTCATTGCATTTGAATCAAATTCCTGCCAGCGACACACACATACTGTACCTATACACACACACACACATATGAAATGTTGAAAAATATCTGCTATCTGCGGCCAGCGCCCAAAATGTTGCAATGTAAAATAATAAAAATAAAAATTTTTGGTGCATCAAAAATGCGAAACGCGCGATTGCAGCTGACGTTGAAAATATTTACCACAAAAATATTAGTGGGTTCGCTTTTCACTTTTTGTTTTAGTCGTTGATGGTGGGCAGCACTTAATTTTGTTTTTTTATTTTTTTTCACTTTCGAAATTTTTTTCTCAATTTTTTCACTACACGGTAAAATCATTTCAGCATACGTGGCAACATGGAAGTTATTTGAATAACGTGACTTAACTAGTTAAATTCTTGTATGTTGCACAGTCGTAGTAAAAAGTAGAAAAAATGCATGAATTTCGTTGCATATTTTTAGGCAAGGATTATATGACGTTTAAAATATTGATGTACGATGTTTCGGAAAGATATGAGCAACGAAGTAATCGCAATTTTTTATAGGCAAATTATTATAATTTGTGTTTTGCAGAAGAGTTTTACGACTTTGAGGCTGATATGATATGATTATGTTTTCTTAAATGAGTTGCAAAAACGAAGACAGCAATCGAAAAAAGACCTTTGTCTTTGCTTTGTTTAATTTTTTGTTTGGATTCGCAACTAATCTATGCAAAAAACAAAACACATCAGGCTAAAAAATTCTCAGTCATCGACTCAAAGGTCACTGATGATTGCATTTAGCGATGGATGAAACCAGCTCTAATCCGATTAGTGAACTGATATTTTGACATATATTTAGATGTTTACTTATTGTTAACCTTCTTTTGGAATATATCTGTCAATAAAATTTTGTCGAATCTAATATTGCTTCGACTCAGTGACTGATGTATACATTTTGTCGTTCTATGTTCAAATTCGAGTCAATATCTACCCAGTTAGGTAAAAACAAACTATGTGAAAGTTTACTGAGTTTCAAACTTTTTGTTTGATCTTATCCCAATGTTCACGAAAGTCGATGCGGATACGATTCGAGCCCGTTACGAGTCCGTCAGCACGGGTGTCGTTTTTATATGATTTTACACATCTGTTAGGAATCCGTCAAAATAATGCACAGAACTAATTGATAGCTTATAATTTTGAAGTAAATAAAACAAAATAAGTTAAGGTGTTATCTTCGGCCTGGCCGAAACTCACATACCCTACACTGCACTGAAAGTCGCTTTCAAATAAATGTTAAAAGACGTTGATGAGGTTGAAGAAGTTGAATAAGTCGAAAAAAATGTGAAATGTTAGAAAGGTTGACAGAGGTTGAAAAATGTTGAAAAGGACGAAAATATATGCAAAATGTTGAAAAAAGTTGGAAGAGGTTGAACAAATTTGAAACAATTCAAATTTGATGAAAAAATCCAAAAAAATTAAGAAACTTATGAAGAAAGTTGAAAGAGGTTGAAAAAGTCGAACAAATATAAATAAGATATATTGGAAAAAGTTGAAGGGTTGACAAATCAAAAGAATATGGAAAATGTTGAAAAAAATCGAATAGAAATGAAAAATTTTAAATATGCCACGCCCACTTCTCCAATTCCGCCCACTTTTGGTTCAATAAATTATATTCGTGAGCGACATCCTCATATTAAATTTCAGCACAATATCTTGTATA
This sequence comes from Tricholauxania praeusta, assembly GCA_949775025.1. Lineage (NCBI taxonomy): Eukaryota > Metazoa > Arthropoda > Insecta > Diptera > Lauxaniidae > Tricholauxania > Tricholauxania praeusta. The sequence goes on along the minus strand of OX459031.1, from coordinate 32,426,335 downwards.
GTTTGCGATATATGCCGCAGTTAAATTTAAAATTTAGGGCGGTGACACACCCACTGGTACAAGTAAGCCCGGGTTTGATCCAGAAATAGCTTTCCACAAGCAAACCCCTTGCACCAAATTTTAGTATGATTGCTCACATATTTCGATAAATATGCCACTTACCGTATTTTATTTGTAAGGGAGGTGCCACGCCTACTGGTGCGATCCCATCAAAATTCATTTATTTTCAAAGCTTATGGTAACTGACATCTATACACCAAATTTTGTGAAGATTACTCTTATAGCACACTGTCTATAACAATAAACGTTTTTTGCTTATATGGGAGGTGGGTATTATTGGACCAAATTTTTGTAATAAAAGACCTTATAGCAAGTATATCTGCCTCATTAAATTTTATAACGATTACGTTGTTAGTTCTTTAAATATAACGTTTATAAATATTGTGGGCGGTGCCACGCCCTTCAACAAGTTTTTTCAGTAAAGTGGCTGAACTAGTATTGATGACTGCTTCCAGCGGCATCATCTCCAAAATATTTATGAAAATCGTTTAAGCTACTTTTGAGATATATAGAATCAAAATTTTTAACTGTTGAAAAGTGCCACGCCCACGTTTACAATTCCGCCCACTTTTATCACAATTCAAGATATATTTGAAATGTACCCGTTTACCAAATTTTATAACAATATCTTGCACGGCTTACGAGATATGGTGGTATAAAGGTTAAAATTTAGGGCTGTGCCACGCCCCTGTAGGAAGCTTTGAAAACTTTAAAGCTAACCTTATCCTAATCTTGTTCACATGTGCATCAAATCACCAATTTTCATCAAAATCGCTGCAACTTTTTTCAAAATTGACCTGGGTATATATACATAGGGCATGGGCATTAGGCGTGTCCGTTAACCGATTTCGCCCATTTTCAATAGCAAGATGCCTGCAAGAAAATGTGACCTGCGTGTGCAAGTTTCATTCAATTAGCTCTCTTGGTTTTCCCGTAAACCTGATTTCAACAGACAGACAGACAGACGGACAGACTGACAGACAGACAGACAGACAGACAGACGGACATTGCTAAATCAACTCAGGTGGTGACGCTGATCAAGAATATATATACTTTTACATACCTGCCACGCCTCCTTCTATGTGTTACAAACGGATGGACAAAGTGAATATACCCTCGGTGTAGGGTATAAAAAAAGTCAATATTTTCATTACAAATCCAGCATAAGCTTTATTGTTACGACTCGAAACCGTATTATTTCAAAAAATCGGTTCCAAAATGGATTCGTACATGAAGTTCGTTCCTAGTTCAAGGTGATCCGAAAAAGTAGATAATCAATTCGCGTTTTTGATAGGAACTTCATACGAAAACAGATCAGTCTCAGATTCGAAACGGGTTTAACCGGAATCTAGCTTGTATCGGCTACCATCTCAATATTACCCTGGGGGCACTAACCCCCTCAACGTAGTCGACCGAGTCAAAGCTCATATCGGCGACCACAAAGACTTTGGTTTCGTAATACTCGCAACCCCAGCTACAAAGCCAAATACAGAGTTCGTACGCAGTAAACGTTTTCAAGACTAATATCGTAGGAGTTCGTTGCGTAGCCTACTTTGCATGCAATTCATTGACGTAATGACAATGCGATTGACGTAATGCGATGAGTACTACGACGTCAAGATATTCACTCACTTTTATATTCACACTGTTCACGTTGAAGCTTTAAAATCAATTTGCGATTCTTCTGAAAAGGATTACGACAATTTACTTGAATATAGCAAAATGGCATTTCTTTCTTAAGCAAAGTCAATCGAAGAAACTATTAGCGATTAGATAAAACAGTGCACGAAATTTTATATAAAAACATAAGATATCGATCACAATTCATTTCAAGCAGAAATTTTTGAAAGAATTCTGGAAATTCTGACAATATATCAGCTGTCATTTTCTATGACACTCTCACAAAGTTAAAAAATTAAATTAAAGCGGGAAATGGTTTTTTTTTTTTTGTTCTCAAAGCCAGGGTGGAAACCGCAACTTTTAGTAGTTCTGAACTTAGAAGACGAGAATTGTAAAACTAGAGTTGATGATTTTCTTTTATCTATTCTATTATTATTGAGAGCCAATTTGGTCAGGCAGTAATGAAAACGATGGATAATCTTGTTAAAAATAAACGCTTTATGTAAATTCAAATATAAAACATAAAATATGAAAGCAAAAAAAGCTAGTTTTCGTTCAAATTACAGAAACACCATTATCATAAGCAATAGCATCAGTAAAAGTCTTTGAGTCTGCAAATCGAAAAGTTGTAATAGGTGCCTTACAATATTTTTGTTGGGAAAGTATCTCTAAGAGATAAAATCTCTTTGACTTCGCATTCGAACAAATTGCACTCAAAATTATTAAAAATTTATTCCAAGTCTGAAATGAATTTTTCAAGAATTCGTTGCACAATAGACCTGTATACAACAACTTCCCATTTATATTCCAAAAAAGTCCTTCAAAAACTTAAGTCTTAATTTCTAATTTTTATTTGCGAACAGCAGGACAAAACTAAACACCAATGCTGCTTTGTTTTATATTAAAGCGAAATAATCTGAAATGAAAGTCGACGAAGCGAAAATAGAAAAATCGAAAATATCATAGTGAAGCTACAAACAAATACATATAACAACGAACACACAACATACAGCATTAACAAGAAATCCTTACGACAAGCAAAACAAATACAACAATGGTATCAGGACCAAAGTACAAACGAACAAACGAATAACTCTGAGCCAAACGAAGCTGCGCAACACACTTGTCAACAAATGGTCAACACTTAATTTCCTTTTTATCCTTGACTAAGGACATGTTTATGTAGCTGTCTAAAAGACGATGAACATGGTGTGTGTGCATGAGAAGAATGCATAAATGTACGTTGGCCATTTTATTACAAGTTTTACGAAAATATTTCAAAGATTTGTGATGAACTTTTCGAAATATATATTAAGAAAACTATTTCACAAATAAGGAACAACACCATTTAAAAGTGATAATTACAAGAGTAGTTTTGAGGGCATTTTAAAAATAATATATACAAATTTACTTGATAAGATGGTTCAAGAAAATCGTCAAATAAAATTTGTACTTTCAAAAACTCAGTCCATTTATCAATAAAGCTTTTCGATACTTCAATACTTGCATATTGGAAACAGTAAGCTATAAATATCTAAAAGAAGAAACCTAACTTAAAAGAGCAAACAGGCCACGAAAATCGGACTGAGTGGTCAAATATCCAAGAAAAAAGTATACAGAAATTTTTAAAAAAATCATTCATTTTGTATGGAAGTTTTTCGAATAAAAAACTTTCTTTGTATTTGAACCGAATAATTTATTTTTGATGAATTTCTTGCCTTTGGATCTGAATCCGTTTTGAACTACCATGACAGGATTGGGCGGAAGAAGCTTATAAATTTTGTATTATCGAGTGAGCGAAAATTAAATTGAAGAAAAGTTTGGAGAAATCATTATATTTTTGCATTTGGAAATATTTACCGACCTTACCAAATATAATTTTCCAAAATTGTGACGTTTGGAATTCACTCTGCCATTAATATCTTACTGGTGCTCCAGCAAAAGTTATTTCCACAACATTTCATTTATATATGTTGAGAGTTCCATAAATTAAATGAAGTGAATTAAAATTGAAATATGATTACTAAATAAATATTTGAATCAATCACATTAAACCGAAAATTGGAGAAATCATTATATTTTTGCATTTGGAAATATTTTCCTACTTTACCAGATAGTATTTTCCAAAATTGTGACGTTTGGAATTCACTCTACCATCAACATCTTACTGGTGTTCCAGCAAAAGTTATTTCTAAAACATTTCATTTAAATATGTTGAGAGTTCTATATCTAATTTTCAAAATTAAATTAAATTAAATTAAATTAAATTAAATCAAGTGAATTAAAATTTAAATATGATTACTAAATAAATATTTGAATCAACCACATATCAAATTTGAATTATAAAAGAATATATCCTTTGTCCAGTTCAAGGGAGTACTCAACAAATTCCATCAAATAAGTTATGAATCCTAAATATTTTGAAACAAAGCGAGATAGAAACATTTTTTTTACGGAATACTTTCAACTCATTGAAACTTATAAATTTCAGTGTACACATTGTGATATGATATCATAATTTCGTTTTGAATGCAATTTGTTGGAGTTCAGTTGAGTTTTGCAAAAAAAATATCCTAACATTTATTGTACAGAATTTTAAATGAAATCATTTATTTTTGGAACTCTTTTTAACATGGGCATTTGAGTTGCTAAAAACTAAGAAAAACATTCAGCTTTGCGCGCAATTCGGCACCCATTTTATTGATGTACGTTTCAGAAGTTGGAGCTTTTCGGAATTTTTTCTTTTGGACGAGTTAATGCCATATAGAAATTTCTACAACTTCTAGTTACTATCTACGTTTTCATGTTTTGTATGATATTTAACAGTTTTTGTTTGCACTTTAAGAAGTAATATTAAAGATTTGTTTCAGCCATTTTAAATTTTTAATCAAATGTACATTAACAGCCGCATAACTCAAAAAAATGAAAATGTTGATCGTGACGTTTTGTTTTAAATTAACAATTTGCTGCATCATATTTTTATTTTAGCTACTGTCAAATTAAGACAGTTAAGGATAAAATGTTATTTTATGAACATTAGACCGAGTCGATTTGTATGAAGCAAAAAAAAAGTCAGCCAGACACCGACTCAAAAGTTAGAATGACCCTAAAAAACAAAATCTGCATAATTTTTTTTCGTTCCGAGAATAGCAAATGGAGCACTTTTGATTCTCCTGAAGGTCCTTTCTGGCTAAAAAAAAACGTTTTGATTGAACAATGAAAATTTTCTGAAACATTCTTGCAGGATTATATTTTTTTAATTTTGTTAAAATAAATATTTTATTTAAAAGTTATACCATTTCTAATAGTTAATTCCAAAAAAATTTTTTACCTCGTAGCTCTCCAAGTTTTTTTCTATCGAACTTTTGGTTTTAAGACCCAAAATTTCTGATGAAAAGTCGTAAGCACCGTAATGTTTGAACCTTTCTGTTTTTTAAAGCAGTCAAGTTATTTATATTCTGTAGAAACGATTATTCAATCATGGTATTTTCGGAAATTTAAAAAACAAAATGTTCCTCAGTAAATTCTTGAAAACAACAAATTTGAAATATATTTTGAATCCAGTATATATCCAGCTCATAACCTTAAGTCATAGCCAATTGGTGTAGCCAGAATTTTCGTTCGGGGTGGGCCTGGTGGTGTAGTGATGACTTTTTCGGGGGGGGGGGGGGTGGTAGTGGTGATGGTGATGGAAGGACACTTGCCTAAAATGAAAGCTAAAGTGCATTTCACAGTCTCTATAATTTTTAATTTAGCATTTATTTACTTTATACATACAGTCATGTGCAAAATAATAGGGACAGTTACATTGAAATAGTTCAAACACACCTCAGCTTCTGTTTGAATAAATTGAGATTAAATGTTACATTGCATTACTTGCTGAGATATCAATGCAGTAAGGAACAGTTATCAGAGTAAAAATATTTTTCGTCGTTTAGAAGTTGTTGGTTATATTGTGAAGTGGGCTCAGTTCAGCCTGTGCGAAATAATAGGGACGCGAATACAAACTAAGTTATATTTTTGAAGTTTTATGGTTTTCGAACATTTATAATTTATAAATGTATTGTATATGAAATGAATGGCAGAATGGCAAGAGGACGGCATTGCAGCATCCAGCTTTGTACAGACATAAAAGTCCGTCACGATAACGAATTTTCATAACGAGAAATAGTCAGAACGTTGAATTTCTCCAAAAGAATGGTAGAAAATGCAATAAGATATATTATGGTATTACATAAACGAACACCGAGATCTACCCAAGAACCATTCTGCGCGACTTCTTATAAAAATATACCAATGATGGATTAGTCACTGATTGGTATGTTGCGATGTATAGTCATGAGAGCCATACCTGTAAGATGCTCCTCACTTTTACGATTGCGAAGGTAGATCTTAACACGCTTCAATGTCGAAAAACTGCGTTCAACAATTGCCGTCGTGCATGTTAGGAAAATAGATCTTTAACGCACATATTTAGTGCGTTAATTGCACACGTCAGTACTTCTTTCACGGCATGCTGCCATCTCATCGACCACATATGAAATTGAAGAATAGCTTCATTTGAAATCTTCAGATCATCTATATAAAATTCTATCGCTGGCTTTAGGTCTTCGAATGTGAACTTGTTCACGTATGCTGGTACTAGACACTGGAGTCTATAATAATTTTCATCTTGTGTCGTAAAAACCTTTCGCTGAGTGAAGATCCAAGGTACGGTATGAAGAGGATTCGTCTATAATATTCTTCAGGCGTATCTGCGCGTTGATTACACCGGTATTTCGATGACCCACTATGTCGCGTAAGTGATGGGGTTACGCCAAAAGGCTCACAAATATCCAAGGCTTTTTTATAAATTTTAAGGAATTTCTGGTCCGCATTGGCTCTGATATCCGCTACTTTCATGCTCACAAGTTCAATTTGAGCTATTGCTCTACTTAGGTCGAGCGACTTGCTTTGTATATATACTCTGAGAGTGTGTGCGTTAAACCTAGCATTTGTTCGCACACTTTTAGAGCAATTATATAATCGAATTGGAATATGCTATTATGAAAGGACCACTTTGGAAGCATTGAGGCAGAAGTTAAGGCAGTGTGCTGAAGAATGCGTATATACTACCTTCGGATATTTATCAGTGCTTGCACTCAGAAAATAAATTTGATAAATGTAACAAAACTTTTACCAAATCTCAGGTTAGAATTTTCTAACCTGGTTATGTTGCTCATGTTGTTAAGTCTAACTAACCTGGGAATCAGGTTAAATACAAAATATTCTCAAAAAACGAAACAGATTTTTTTTTTTTTTATCATATTCCCCCTTATTACTACTTGCTTATTAATTGGAACTTCATTTATTTATGTTGGCATTTTTAAAACTTCAAATAAATCTTAAATTTGTATTTGTCACCGAAGAGATTCGAACCTAAATCTCCTACGCTATGTCATTATTCAGAGACGCGCACATCTTAACAACTGAACTACTCTTATTATTATATTACGTGAAACTAAAAGCATATTAGCACTGCGCATGTAATAACACAGAATGCCTAGGTTCGAACCCCACTAGATGCAAGAAAAAAATGTTTTTTTTTTAACTAAACATAATTCCATAGAATAATTTATCAGGTTAATGTGTTACCTGACGCAGGTTAAAAATTTTTTTCTGAGTGTGAACACCACAAAGTTCTCCTCTCGCCGGTCAAGCGATGAGAGATCGCGTTCAAATCGAAGCCAAAAACAGTAAGCCGTTCTTTATTCGTTTTTGCCAATCCAACTCCAGTTAAATCGTAAACTGGGACAAATATACAAAAAATCTTCCTGCAAAGACATCATAATCGACGTACCTGACGCAAAGCGAAAACTTTTCTATTCGCTGAATATCAGTAGTCTCGTCAGCGAGGACAGTAAAAAATTTTGGTTTGGATATACTAGCTACTATTGCTTGCTGGATGCTTTTTGCAATAAGGCCGATATAGATGATACAGAAACAATTTACGCAGTGTACTGGCTATCTGCCTATAACTTTTTCATACGCAATACAGTCAAATAATAAATATGACTAGAAAGTGGCCAGAGACGGCAGCAGCAAAGCTCAGACAGTCTCGAACGCGCTCAGCAAGGCATATATCATTTCGTATTTTGTTGTTTTGTTGGAAGATATTTTTTAATACTTTAATCATACTATGCTGCTTATTGACCTATCTGACGATTTAAATTCCCTAATGGCAGCGTCGGATTAAATTAAAACTTTACGAGACCAGGAGCTATAAACTGAAAATTGACCTCTTGTAAATCAAAGCAAACATTTCAATTTAAAAAAATTATCGATGATATTTTGCCTTAAAAAATTTCATATAGCATATTGAGACCAAAAAAAAGCCAGTCATCTACAAAATTATAATACTGGAAAGTCAGTCGTCTACAAAATTATAATACTGCAAGTGCAAAAACAAATAAAAATTCTTAATTCTTTTTGCACTTTTTATGGAATCATCTAGGTGCTAATCTAAATGGGTGTACATCTGCTACTTATAAACATGCATGTGTGTGTGTGTGTGAAGTGTTTGCCAAAGTGTGCAAATGTATTATTGGAAAATAAATTTCATGCTGTGCCAAAATAGTTTTCTTGTAATGCTTGAAATTCGATTTCATATTGAAGAAACACATTTTCGTGCGCTCACTCACTTACGGCTTTCAACTTTGGTATCTGACTATCTTCACTTTATGTGCTACTGCTTTTTAAGTCTAAATTTTGCCAACCAACAACTTGATATCTGGATTTTCAGCAGGAAAACGTGTCAATTTTTGTGGCATTCAAAATGAATGTTTACTTTGGTTAGAAATGTTGGTTGGATGTTCGCTTCTTTTTCTTCGTCTCTCCTGTTTTCTCTCTCTCTCTCTGTTAGTATTTTTGTCCTTGTGATAAGGATAAGAATTATATTGCAAAAACCAGCATGACTTACAATCGACATGACCGTCATTATTACAACAATAACATGTTTGAGTATATCCCAACAGTTCATGAGTGTGAAGTTAAGCAGAATGATGTAGACATACACTGACGGACAAACCTAAAGATAGACAGATATCCAAGTAGATGTATTTCGAATTGTGCTGCATGTGTTCCTTGCACTCTTGACCAAAAATGTCTTGTTGGCAATTATTGTGACATAACATTAAATCGATGCTTTTGAGTTGAACTTATTGCTAAGTGCAAAATCAGTTCATGATCGATTATGATGTTGGTTGTGGAGTGCTTAGTTTTTTAAAAAAAAAAAAAATGCATTTCAATGAAAGTTTTAGTTGCTTAACGTTTTAATTTTACCTTCAGCTTTTGATGCTATTCGGGTAAGCGAATTATTGTACCAATTCGCTTATGATGCCTAAAAATATGCAATGAAAAAAAAATTTTTTTTTTTTCAATTTCATCTGTTAGAAGAATTATACTCGAACAGTCTTTTAAATCTTGGATGGGGGGGGGGGGGGTACATACTATGTGTTCCGTATGTGTGTCAATGTTTATTTGTGTTGATTTTGTCGTCAAACGTCGATTTTCAATTGAATGTAAAGAGTTTCTTTTTTTTTTATTTCTGCTTTAGCTCAGGGCCTTCATATGTCTTCGCTGTTTCATGTTGCGTTTTCGTTTTCTCTGCTGCTGTGTAAACTTCAACGTCATCGTCACTGATTTTTCACTTCACCTCATTTCTTGCTTTAGTTTATTGTTTATTTTAAATTTAACTTTACAGAATTTTTCTTTTCAATTTTCTGCAAAGTGGCAACAACAATAACAAACTTACATCTTACGATCTTTATTAAAGTGTTTCTTATATCGTATGTGTCTTATGCAGGGTAGAGTCAGCAAAGAGTGCGCACAAGGAGTGTTTAAAGTTTTTTTTCCACATTTCTGCACCTAAGTTTAAAAAAACTTCAATGCAATCTCACCAAAAAGTTCTTAAGTTTTCTCCGGATCACTCGAATCTACCCACGTACATTCATATTTTTTGCAGCCTTAGACGGCTAAGTAAGTTTTGCTGCATACTCTACACCTGCGCACTCTTATCGCCATAAAAAATGTATTTTAAAAATTTGACGCTTAACTTGCTAATACGTACTTTTTGCTCAGTTTACTTTATATCTACCTTGACTCTTGATTTACAAATGTACGAGTACATATGACGATATCCTTGCCGTCAAACAAGCAGGCGCAAATTCATACACATATATAAAAATATATATATATACATATGGGCAAACAAGCAAATATCCTGCAGACGTAGCAGCACATTGTTTGCACTTGAAATGAAGTAAGAAATAAAGGCAACAACAAACATACACATCTTACCTACCCGGAACAAAGTTCGTTGTTCATATCGAAAAAAGTAGAGTTAACGATTCAGCGAATCAAAAACGACCTCTTTTGCTTTATTAATTTTAAATTCGTAATGCACATTCGAAAAATCTTCGTTTTTGAGCTTCGTAATGACAGTTAAAAGAAAGTTATTTTTTAAGTTTTTGAAAATAAATATTGATTTCGTTTTATGTAAAAATTTTAATCTAAAAATTTTTGATCTAAAAATTCTCAAAAAAATTATTTGTTTGACCAAGTCTCGCAAGTCTAACGTAAGAACTATCGGCACAAAGTGCGTTTTCGATATGGAACCTGATGAAATATGAGAATTTCCGCCAAAAGGCCAACTGGGACGGAAAAATTATCTAAGGAAAATATTCTAAGGAAAATATTCAAATTTTATTGATTTAAATGATTTTCACCAGAATTCATTTACCACGGTGAGCAGACCACCTCTACTTGCATAAATGCAGTTTCTCTTTTTCTTGTAATATTGAACAGTATTTTGCCTTAAATATTTGAGTGTTTCAGAGAGGTGATACATGATGATAGTTATTCAGCAAAATCTCTCATCCAACATCAGTTGGCTAAAAAAAATGTAAAAAAAAATCAAACTAATCTCTATTAACTTTAAGTTTTTAATTTGCTTAAGTCATGTTCTAATGTCACAAATAACTAGATAAACATCATTTGTTCTCATCTCGAAATTGATAACAGCAGCAAGTGTGTCAAAATTTGTGTTCGAACAGAGTTTCATGTACATTATTAAAAAAAAAAAAGACGGGTTGCACTCCGGGAGTGCCGACAGAAGTGAAAACAAATCGTTTAATGGCAAGTTAGTGTGTTACTTGGTATGTATGCGTTTTCTTTTTATATGGCAATGCAATGGAAGACAAGAACGGAATATGTATTCAAATTTTACTCTCGCTCTCATTCTCAATTTGTCAACGCAATAACGCGGAATTTGAAAGAAACAAACATGTAAGCATAACAATCGTTGAATGAGAATGGAATGTGTCAGTAAGTGTGTCTGCTTTGCTTGTTGTCTTCCACTTGGAATATTTATTTAAAAGAAACAGAGTCCTTTTTTTTTATGTGATCACCTGCCTTGACGGCTTAATAGAAACAATAGAACATTCAAATTTTACTATCGCATTCATGACGGGGAATCCCGATGACGGTTGGTGTCGCGAGCTTATACTTTTTTCCTAAGAAGTTTTCGCTTCAAAAAAAAAACGAGTGCAAAAACAATAAAATTTTAAGTTTTTGGAGCTGTTTGAAGTTAAGCATGTTCGCAAACATAAGTGTAATAAATGGGCAGTTGAAAACGGTTAAACCACTTACTAACTGCCTTAACACAACATAATCGTAGAATTTTTTTTTTTTGACAAAGTTGGGAAAAAGGGCGTGCACAACATAATTTTCTTCCGAAGAGTAGGCAGTGCTACGCCCCTAACAGGAAAATAACTTTTCACGGTTAATCTAATCAACCGATTTTAATGAAATTTGGTTAGGAGATAGATTGTAGCATGAAAAAGGTTAGTAAAGACCCTGAGTCCTTTAAGTGGGCGTGGCACCACCTCTAATGGGGAAAAATATAGCCACGACTGAGTCCCTATACAAATTTTGATCAAATTTGGTATGGGACAAACTGATTCCTGGGAAGAAAAATTGGTTTTAACAGGGCGGTGTCACGCCCTTTACATGAAGCACGTTTTGACAGCAAATAGACAAGTTTTATATTCCTTTAAGAAAAATATATACTCCTTCCTCTTTTCTTTGTTAAAATTGATCTAACTAATTAATTTGATAAATATAAACATTAAATTTGTTTTTTTTAATTACTGCATATATCTTAAATATTATTTTTTATATAAATAATAATTTCGTTTAGAAAAATTGCCACGAAATCTAATAAAAAGTGGTATTATTCCATAACATTTTAAAATTAGTCGCATTAAAAAATGTTGCCAGATTTCGCTTACTTTTGCTTTTCTATAGATGGCCATGAAAAACACTTCCGTTTTTCGTCACGTTCGAATGGCTTTTTTATTGCCTCTCTCTTGGATCCAGTTCTACGTCTGGTATCAACTTTACCATTAAATATAGTGCTACCAAAGGGCTATTCCTTGAAGTAACGGAAGAAAATAAAAGTGTTTTACTTTGACTTTTATTCCAATTTAAAAGTGTACGACGGTCGCGTTCGACATGAAAAAAATGCCCATAGTAAGTGAAAAGTGAGAAAATAATTTTGTTTTTGACTCTCAAAAACAAAAGATAATAGCAAATAAATAAATAGATTTATTTGCCAAGACGCCATCTATGTGCAAAGAAACCAACACAGTGGCTAAGTTTCCTACTCGTTGCTTATACGAGTACTCGTTTGTTGTTCTTTGTTGTATTTCAAATTGCATCATTCTGCCCCTTGACATTTTAAGCAATTTCTATTTCCGTGAAATAGTTATAGTTAGTTTTTATTTCAAGACTCACAATAGACAATATACAATAGATAGCCTTGGCAGTTAAGCAACTTGCTGTGCATGCATGGCAACTGTAATTTTACTCGTTAAGTTTGCGATTGTTTTTGCTTTTCCATACAATTATCGTTGCTAGCTATGGATAGTGAATAAAATGCGGCTAATGATAATTACAAATTTTTTATTAAATTTTTTTGAGAAATATTTTTTCTTAAAAGTATTGACACGAAAATTTTCATAAAAATCATTCATCTAATGGCAATGATTGAGCACTTGTTTCTAACGAACTTTTTGCCGAGTGGGTAGTAACCCTTAAGGCGTATGTATGTATATGAAGAATGTATTGCACATACGTCTACACATTTAAGTATATAAATACAATCTTTGTGTAGATATTTGTGTTCGATTTTCAATTTGATGAAAATTTCTTGACTCAACACGATAACAAACAAATGACAAAAAAAAATGCGCTTTCCGTTGTAAACAAAACCATATGCCGCGGGATCTTTACTTTAGGCCTTCCTTCTTCTTCAATACATTGATACGATTTCTATGTTTTTCTGTACTTTTTTCGTCTTATTTTAGTCATGTTACTGCTGATTTGTTTGTGTCTGTTGCCTTTAAAATTTTAGTTTTAAATTTAAATTGAAAAGTTTTTCTTTTTCTTCAACTCTTCAAACTATCAACTTTGTAGCACTTTATTTTTTGATATTGCTATTGGAAAAATATTGCACTTATAAGGAAGGCGCAATCAACGGTTTTAAGTTTACTTTTTAAAAATAATTAAGTGTATAGAAAAGATACAAAGTACAACCTATGTGACTCTTTTGATAACTCAGTATATCTGTACGTTATGATGGTTCATAAAAACGAGTCTTCATCGAATTTTGATTTGGTAAATTGATAGATTAATTAAAGTGTCATAGTTAAGGTGAACATCAGTTCAAATTTCATACAAAATTTGATTGCTATTTGTATGAAATGCAAGTGTTAAATTTTTAACAGCCAACTATGGAAGCACATTCAAAAGATATGCACGTTGTCTTTAAAGTAAAAGTACGAAAATATTAACAGACACAAATGCAGATATACATATGTACCTATGTGTATATCCATACTAAGTCACTTAAGAGATAAGTACAGTACTATAGCAATACTAACAACAAGAACGATAACATCAACACTGACAGTGTTGAGTAAGCGGAAGTAAAGCTTTAACAGCCGGAAATGTGGTCTAATGTGGCCCCAAATGTGTTGCAAATGATCAAACTATGGTAAATGTCATAAAGGCTGCAAATCTCACGAATCTCACGGTTAACGATAAGCACTCAAATACACACACATCAGGAATGACTACGATTAGTGTACGATACAAAGGCAGCTAACAAGAGCTAAAAAACATTAGTGTGAGTTCATCGTATTCCGTCATGATTTTTTTTAAAGCAATGTAGTGAAGATTTATAGTTGAAACTTTTTTCGTAACAAGTGCCTATTTTGGAAAATTTTAACTAAAAACAATAAACTGGCATTTAGTGCAATGTTCTAGACGATGTTCGATCTGAGGTATAAATGCTAAACTTTTTTTATTAAAATTAACGTCATTCATTAATTACGTGAGTCGTAATGGGGAAAAGGCTCCGGCAAAAATTCACAAAGGGGAGGGGGGGGGGGGGCGTTTGGGTTCATAAAAGTTTTATGTCAACATTTTTTATTCGGAAAATATTATAACATTCTGTATCACAAAAACAATCCTTGCTCGCACGTTTGTTTCGCCTTGTCGGCATGCCGCTTAGCAAGCGTATAGTGAGAGCAGTGCTTTGTACAATAGGCTGGAGTTGCTGCACGAAGAGTATGTCGAGACATAAATCTAATGACTATATTCCTATACTACAAAAAGGCACGAATGTCATGTGTATAATCATAATAATAGAGGAAGCACATAAATGCCCATGAAATGAGCGAATAATTTCTACTTTTTTAAATTTAATTAAATTTGTAATTTAAACGTAGTGTCTTTTGTCCTCTAACTTCACAGAAAAAATGTAGTGCAAGCTCACTCGACTTGCAACGTTTCGTAAACCTTTTAGAAATATTTCACATGAAGTCTTACAAAAGTACAGTAACATTTCAGAAACCTTTCATTCAAATTTTAGAAAGCTTTTCAAAATATGTCAACGTCCACTATTTGATTTTATTTGAAACGTTTCAGTTTAAGGTAAGACAAACATTTTTTGTTACGTCATCGGACTTTTTTTTATTCTGCGTCATCTACGCTTTATTTTATTAGGTCGTTGGGACCCTAAGTTATTTTTTCGTTTTGCCTGTGTCATCACTTGTGTAATACTTAATATGCAGTAGTTTTTTGTGACGTTTTGTAATTTACAATTGACAATAAACTATACTTAACATAGCATCAAACAAATGCTGGACTTTATTCGAAAAATTCAGTTAATATTACTTACATTTTTTAAACTTTCTGAAACGTTACATGCCGAGTGGGTTGAAGACATCAGTATGAAGTAAAATAAATGAACATTTCTTATAATTTTAAGTATTTAAAAATTAAAGGGTAAGTTTTACGTGAGAGAAGGGGGAGTTTCACGTAATTAATGGACGTCTTTTTAAGTAAAAGGGGACGGACTTCTTAAAAAATGTTTCTTGGAGACCTGAATCTGGTTGAAAAATTATAAAATTTTTGAAAGAAAAGTATTTATATACTTATTTTAGATTGTGTTGGAGTACTAGCAACTTTGTTAATACTTATACACAATATGTACTTTAGTTTGAAAGGGGAACTTAGTTTTCCGCAAGGATAATCAATTTGGGCCCACTAAGCAATCCTGTTGCACCAACTGAGGGGTACACCGGGGACATTGTGCTCAGATAATCATGATTTTGCTTAGTTACGATACCAAAAAAGTAAACAAAGGCTCCACCTTTGTGACAGTATTTTCCGGGCTTTACATAAACATTAAACATTGGTAGCAAAGAAATTATGTCTATGAACTGCTGCAACACTAGGGAAATTAGTGTAATTTCAAGACTGAGCGTTAGAACTATGAATATTTTCAGCTTCAGCTGAACAATTAGGACAGAGTTTGCTTACCCAACTTCAACTTCATGAGATGAGACAGATTTTGATTGATCTTTTGTATCAGAATAAAAGAAAATTAGATTCTAAATCATTCTTATTTGAGGTTGAAGCAATATCATAATAAAATAAAATTTTTGCAGACGAACTCTTTATTTGAATCCCATTTTGGTAATTATCGTATGTTAAATATAGAATCTCTTAACATAAAATTCTATTAATAACTGTTATTAATTTCAGTGAAGTCACTAATCAAAGCATATTTAAATACAGAAAATACCAAAACGTTACTGTTCAGTGTTTAGATGGAGTTATAAACTTTATTTTTTTCATATATAAAACAAAATTTTTCGAATATTTCTCAAACCATTCAATTAACAATATTTTCCTTATTGAAAGTAGTAAATGCATTTGCTTAGAAAAAGTATTTTACAATACTTTGCCTAAATTAAGATATGACGGCATCAGGTGCATTTACATTATATTATACAAAATGTTGCTGGTTGTGTTATATCCGTCTAGTGATAGTTTTTGGTTAGTATTCCCTGTCGCTAACTGTGAATGTTATTCACTATGTGTGTATATGAATATAATTTTGTTGTAGTTGTTGTTTGATTGTGCAATATGTTAGTATGCCATATTGTGGTTTCTTGTAGAAGAAGCATTTAAGCCAATTGCTATACGAGACATAGCTTTGAATGTGACCAATTTGAAGGTTATGATGATAACATGTTATGTTTATTTATTAGAAAATTCAGTTTGCCATTAACTTTTAAGGTTTTCACTGATGCTATAACATCATTTAAGAACAAAATAAATAAGTCTAATATGTTTTTAAGAAGTGATAAGCAAGAGCAAAGAGTTACGCAGGTATAAAAACTTTTAAGCCAGGGAGCAGAACAAGTATGTCAGAAGTATTTCATTTCAAATGTTGGCAAGTTCTAAGTCGAACACCTAACAAAAGTTTTTTTCGTGATAAAAATACAGAAGTAGAAAAATATCACAGAAGTCAAACTCGGACAGTTCTAACATAGGTCTTTATAATTTGAATATTTTTACCAAATCAATATTTTGTGTGAAGGCCATTATTTTTAACAACCAGTTCGAGTCGGTTAGGCGTAGAATGCATCAGTTTTTGGCAAAAACTATGCTGAATGTTGTCCCATTATTGCTGCAAAAGCGTTTTTGATTTATGATTTCTGCTGTTTGTATGTTCTCGAATTTTTTGATCAAGACGATTCTCTAAATTCATTGACTTGATAAAACTTGCAGTCGTTGCCAACTGAAATCTTATTCACCGTTTGTAACAGATTGGTTCTTAAAATATCGAGTTATATATTTTGGTTCATTATTCTATCGATAAAATGCAGAACTCCTGAATCCTCAGATATGCTCCTTCGGAAGCACTTAATGAAAAATTCTATTTAATTAAAAAATAAACTTTCATCCAGCATCCACTGGAATTTGAACCTGGGCATTCCGTGCTGTTACATGCGCAGTTAAACGACATCAGCCAAGCCTATTGTATTTTTTGGCTGACAAAAAAGTATATTATATGAATTATCATAGGGCAACTATAAAAATCGAAAACTCAACTTTTTTTTTTGACAGAACTCAACTTTTCTTTTTGACAGAACAGAGCATTAGTCTCTTCGAAATTAATAATAAGAGTTGTTAAGAACACTGAAGACCTGGGTTCGAATCTGATCGTTGAAAATAAATAGTTTTTTTTTTTAATTCTAAGCTTCATTAAATATATCTTGCTCATTTTTATATACTTCAAAAAATGTGCTTCTACTCAAAATCGAAGGACAAGTGTTTTATATGCTACCAAAAAAGGGCTTCTACTTAGGATTCAGGGAAGCGCATTTCAAATCCTTTCAAAGATGTGTATCCCCGCAATGATATCCTATGTTCAAAAGGATCAGCAGTTAGTAGTGTACAATGGTTCATTAAACCATCAATGTCATGTATATTAAATCAATATTGATATAGAAATTTTAATCGTAATATTAAGGCGGGGACTTAGAATATTCTTCAAAACACCCCAGACGCAAACACTCACATTACTCAATTATTATTCAGCAAGTAAATTATGTTCAGAGTTTTGGAAGAATGAGTGGTTGAATTGACATCAAATTTCGGTCACTAGCTACTGGCTTATTAACGCAGCCTTAAAACGTTTGTAAACACGTTTCTTGCAGTATTTATTGAAATGACCCAATTTTTTCCAAGAATGCAATATTTACATTAAGGTCAATGTATGCCTATCCGCTTAGTGCATTAGTGCTCTGCGAATATCTGCTTCTTACATCTCAAAGTGTTTGCTCTAAGCTTTAGTTAAATATATGGCAAATACATCATTGGTCAGTTTGATGCCTCCTCTTTTGGGGTGTTTGGTTTCTTTGTTAATAATTGTTGAAATCAATTTTAACTTAATTCGAATGTAGTATTTATTGCATAATTAATATGTGCATGCGCTTAATGTAAATATACATGTAGTAGTGTAGACTTTTCCATTGAAATATCAAGCTTAATGACCCAATGTGCATCAGCAAAGCAATAAATTGTTAATTACTTTAAGCCAAAACTTATAATGACTTTTGATTATGGCCCATCGATGGTACTGTCGTTGATCTTAAATTAGTAATTTTCATGAATTAATGAACATTTAACATCAATACATATGGCTTATATAAATATATTGACAACTTCGAGTGGACAATCTCTGTGTTGTTGATTAAATTTTCCATTTAATGACCTTGCATTGGAATTAACATTTGTTTTAAGCCACTTTGATTAACCGAGTTCAAGTTGTGAGTATGATTGTATGTAATGAAAATGCAGAAAAGAACGTGAACTGTCTAATTCAAGAAAAAAAAAAACTTTGAAATATTAAGATTGGTACAAACAATCTATATGAAATTCGATAAGATAATTTAAGTTACTACAAGCTGCGACTGGACAAAGAGCGGATGGGATTGAACGAGTGGGTAAGAGATTCCTCATATACGTTAATGTATGTAGTTATAAATGAACTATTGCAGCAATTTTTATAATAGTAAATACAAAAAGAAATCTCGCATTTAGGTATTTCTAATAATGTATTTTTTTAGTACCAATCTTATACACAATGAAAAATCTAAAAATGGGTGCTTTCCTAATACAAACACTGAATATTTTATTCCAAATCCTTCAACGATTTTTCAAGATTGCAATAGACCAAATCCATTTCTAACCATGGACTAGGGTTATTTCATGTTACGGAATTAGATGCCGATTAAATATGTTGTTTTTCAAAAGATATAACCAGACCCATATTTCCCCGATTTGATTAAAAACAAAATTTTACGATTTTAATTTTAGGCTGAACATTTTTCCAAAAAAAAACTACACTTCCATCCAAACCAAAATAATTAATTTTCGTCTTTTGATTGTAATAAAACTCTTATTCTCTGTCAGAATCTTTAAAACAATTTCAAAATGATTGAAAATTGGCAGAGTTATAGCGCTTTTTATGAGAAAAAAACAAAGCTAATTTTCTAAAAAACTTTTTTCGGTTAAAATTTTATTTTGAAAGAAACAGATGACATGAGTTTAAAGCGCGCTTAAAGACATTTGAGGTCAGGAGAATTTTTTTTCAAAAAAAAATATTTTAATTTTTATTTCAACCTTGCCAGCCATCTGTGATACTACTACTTTCAGCTTATTTTTAATAATAACATCATTTAGTACCGTTCTTTTTCTTTAAAATGAGCTTTCAAGTGGTAATCTGTGATGTTTCCTCGCAAAGTTACAGCCAATCCAATTCCGTAAAATGAGATAATCTTTCTGCATGGTTTACAATGGATTTGATCAATAATAATTTATTTCAAAGGATCATAATTTTAAGAGTTACATAAAAGAAGAACCTTTTGGGTACATTTAAATCGAGTTGAAGAAAAATGCAAACATTCCACAGGTTCGATAGTAAGGTTTTTCTTAAAGACTTTGGCTTTAAATTATGCAAAACCATGTTTCACCTTCTGTAAGGTAAGAAAGACAGTCTTAGATGGTAACAGAAAATTATGAGTCAAACGACACGGTCGCGTAACGTTGCTTTTAAGACTTTTTAACGACTTCTTCAACATTTTGTGACTTCTTCAACATTTTGTGACTTCTTCAACATTTTTCGACTTTTTCAATATTTTCCGATCTTCTTAGCATTTTTCGATATTTTTCTTTTTTTTTTTTTCAATCCTCTTCGAATGTCTTAACTTTTTTGATAATTTTCTACCTGCTTTGGCCTACAAAATCTTTTTCGTCATTTCAACATTCCCAAACTTTTCAAAATTATCGACTTCTTCCAAATTTTTTGATTTTTAACAGATTTTAACTTCAAAAAAATTTCCGAGAATTTCTTCTATCAAATGTGTGTAAGTCAATTGATCAAGTCACTATTGGCTCAGTTTGCCAATCAAAATGTATTAACTAAAAAGTAAGAGTTATACATTGATATCCGATATTTTATTAGGAATCTTACATTACTTTTAAAAACTATATTACAAGCCTTGATGCTGCAAGATAATTACAACAAAAATTGTCTTAGAGTACTTGGAACATAGCCATATAACCGATGTTTTAGTCATGGGACCTCTAGTGTCTCAATATTTTGATATGACGGAGAAATTTTTTAACGACTTTTTTATGGCCTAACTACTTACTTTCGAATTCAAATTTGGATTCAACACATAAAGATCCATTTGATTGTCTCTCATTTCGCATCGCGGGGGTTATATATTTTCCTGAAACTCTGGTATCTTTAAGAGTTAAAAGCAGTGATCGTACTTTTAACTTTCAAAGATGTTATAAAAAACTTTACCATCGCAACAGAATTGTAATAACAGTCTAATCATTTTACTATTCTGCGTTTGTGCGTTTATAGTTTTGGAGTAACATTTATCCAAAAAAAGGGAAGTAAGCTTCGTAATATGAGCTGCATCAAATTGTAGACAAAACCAAAAAGGTATCGTATTTATTTTAGTCATTAATTAGCAGAATACAACTTTCGTCGTATATAGCACACTGTCATGCATTCGCCAAACCCATATGATGTATGTGCGAGTACGCCATATTGTTTTTTTTTTTTTTTCGTTTTACTCGAGTATATTCTATTGCCTTTGTAGTCTTTTCTGTCTATTGCATTTTCATCTTCATGTTAATTACGCATACGTACGTACTCAATAAAGAAGAAGGAAAATTGTTAATAATCGTAATTATATAAGATGGAAAATGTCTACTTTGACTGTGGATAACTTTGTGCTCGAAGCAGAATTGGGCCCATTTCATTGAATAAGACTTTTAAGGTACTATTACATAAGGGCATATGATATATGGATGCGTAATGAGATCGTTCGAATTGCAGTTACAGAGAGTTTCTATAGCCTAAGAACAGCACTGTACAATGTTTTCTGTGCTTTAGTAGCCTTAGAATCATTTTCACTTATCAAAACATGCAAATTCATGAACATAATTAATCTTTTTGATTCGGGACAAGATATTATTATCCTACTGAAATGGTTTTTTTTACGAACCTGTCAGCTATGATTGAAGAACTAGCACTGCTGGAGCTGTCATTCAATGCAGTTTAACCCATATTGAACTTTTGTACGATTTTTCGTACAGCAACTTTAAAACTTTATATTGCAATAACGAAAAACTTTTAATGGTATGTTTCATATACAAAATCAATTTCGATCATTTTAAATTAATAAAAAAAATCATTCTTTACAAGTTTTTATATATAATCGTGTTTTTTAAGGATATAAAAAATACCACTTTTTTAGTGGTTTTTATAAATCAAAAAAAGTAGATTAAGTGCCTATTTTTTTTACATATTATATCACTAATTGTCTAAACAAAGGACTAAATGATTCAATAAGTAAGAATTTCTTTGTATATCTTTTATCTGTGCTAATTTAATCAAAATGAAAAATTGATGTACGAAAAATCGTACGCTGGTCTATTTCTGTAACAAAATAATTTGACAATCAGCTGTTTTAATGTACGAAAAATCGTACGCTGGGCTATTTTGCACAAACGTCACTTAACAATTGGGTGTTGTTTTCATCCTGCAATCAAATATTTGTGACATATTTTCTTTAATATTTCTTTCTATTCCAATTTTGAATAGTCAAATTTTCCCTCCTTTTTTATTTTTTCATTTGTTAAATATGGAAATTGATGACATTTTGAAAGAAATAGGGAAGCATGAGACAGAGCTCAAAACTAAATCATTAATAGATAAAATAAAATTGTTTGAGTGGCTTTCAAATAATGCTGATGTTTTGAACTTTTGTAATAACAACATTGACAAAAAATTATCTGAATTAGCTCAAATTATTTTTGGTGTTTCAGCAACCCAAGTTTCGAACGAGGACTTGTTAGAAGATATTCTTCTCATCAATCTCAACTGATTGTAAATCTAATTTTTTATCAAATAAGAATTTTTACCTACGTACTTATAGCGTATGACATAAAGTATATGTACATATATATCTCTATATTCTTTCGGATTGTTACTGAAAAAATATAACAGAAATATGCATAGTTTTTTTTTAATTCCCAAACCGTTGAAGCGAACCGAAACTCCGGTTCAAAGAGAAAAAACAACCGTTTTGACGAACCAATCCAAAAGTGGAAAAGCGGTTGAAACCGCTGAACCTAACTAACCAAATTTTTTACCCGGTTCACGTCCCTGTTATAGAGTGTGACTATGGAAACTGTGGAAGTGCTGGTGGATACAACAAACAAATTGGCTTAGGTGCAAAAATCCAAGCCATCACGATGTTTACTTTGATAATTTGTTTTCATCGTATTATTTAATGCATCTCCTTTTCGAGAGAAATTTTTTTGCTACTGGTACAATTAGGGCCAATCGTATAAATAGTGCCAATATACGGACAGGAAAAAGGTTGCCAAAAAGTTCAACGGATTATGTTCTTGACGAATGTCAGTACTGTCACACTACAATCACTATATGCAAGGAGTGAACCTTCATGATAATGCCGTGTCAAACTATCGCGTGGCCATACGAGGGAAAAAATGGTGGTGGGCTTTATTTGTAGCTGGTCTAGACAGCGCTCTTGTCAACGCATGAAAGTTACATTGTTTTATTGAAGAAAAAAACAGCTTCATAAAACGATGTCTCAAATAGAGTTTCGATTAATGGTATGTGACGAGCTTTTACTCACCGAAAAAGTCGAAGAAGATGGAAATCAATTGCCAGGACTGCCAAAAATCAACGGGAAACATTTAGTTGCAAAAGATAAAAATTAGAAATACTTACGTTGCAGAGTCTGTCATAAAACAAAAGTATATATGTGCCTAAAATGCAATATACATCTCCATCCAAAATGTTTTCATATCTATATACCTCATGTTTTGTAAAAATATGAAGGTAATTACATTATTTTATAAGTTTGTAGTATGAAAAATAAAAAAAATTAATAAAAACTGTTTACTTTAATTATTTACTCGTATGTTTCTTAAAAAGTTTAGTACAAATATTTTTTTACAGATATGGACCAGTGTACGATTTTTCGGACAGGGTGTAACTTTTAAAGGGGCGGAAAAAATTTTTTTTTTTTTTTACTTTTGAGGTAAGAATAATTAAGTTACTAAACGCTCCAAAAATTTTTCAAAAATTTTAAGCGGATCTAGTACCGGTTCAATATGGGTTAAGCACTTCAGCTTTTGAATTACATCCAAGCAGACCTCGAAACTCGAAACCCGTTCAGCTCCTACACCAATAACAAAAAATATCGAGCTTTTCTCGAGCACTTTCCAATTTTCAAGCTAAATCATTTCCGTTCGGGACCACCGTATGCTGTTGTATGTTTTGTTTTTGTAATTTTGTCTTCAAAGCACTAACTCAAGTTACACGATTTCGGTTCGCTATCGCTGCATGCTTTTTGTTAGTGTAATTTTTTTTTCTTTTTCTAGGCACGACGCGTCGGTGTATTAACCTTTTTCCATTTCTTGACGTAAACAAATTCGGTTTGACATCACGGCATACTTTTTGTTTGTGTGATTTTTTTTTTCAAAATCCTTTAGCTTTTGCCTTAGGTTTTTTTTAATTTTATTTGAATGCAAGTAAGTAGTTTGCCGAATCTTATTAAATATTTTCGTCAACACTTTTTTTTTTTCTGCAAAATATTTTTGAGATTTTTTGCCCGGACCAATGTAGTTGTAAACAGCTCCCGAAGCAGATTTTTGTGTGCATCTTTGATGTATATAATAGTCTTAAAATCTGTTTTTGTTTAAAAAATGTGTGCATTTTCAATAGTAAGGATAACGGCTGGTGAGGTAAATAAACTTCCAGAACAAAGGCAGAAGAGTAGTCTTTCCAGAGGCCGGAGCCGATCCTGGTGTTGTAAAACATTGACATATGACTTTTTCCAATAACTCAGTATAATTTTTTTTTTTTTTTTTTCAAAAGGTTGAACTAAGAACTATTTTCGACATTTTCCATCGATTGATGCAAATAGTTATTTATTTTCGACCTATATTCATCGAATGGTGCATAAAATTTGTCTAGCAAAAACAACTTAATTTTTCTTTTTTTGACATTTTCTGATCGATAAGTGAAAAAAAATTGGAAAAATTCGTTAAAGACTCCAACTTCTGAGGGTAGGGAATCACTCTGGTGACTTTCAAAGTACATTTTCGACCTTTTCCTATTGATTTTTTCAGTAAGTTCTTTTTTCGAAATATGTATCCAAAACAGTTTGAGTTTTTTTTTCTTCTAACAAATTTGTTTCTCTGATTTTTTTTTTTTTTTTGATTTAGGAATCAAAGATATTATTTTTGCATTATTCGCTGCTTATTCAGCAAAAGAAAAAAAAGCTTTCTTGTAAGATTTTTAACAAGCGCAAATTTGGTTAGTTTTATTTGTTAGATGATTGGTCTCAATCTCCAATAATCTGAAAACTTTCACGATATTCCTATTTAATATAAAGATATTAAATTTTTGAAATTGCTTTAAAAAAATGCTTGCGCAAATAGAATCAAGCATGCAAGCAAAAGAGACTGTTTATTAGCAAGTTAGTATGTTTGTGTGTGTTTTGTTTTGTTTTTTTCATGGTGAAAGAATATAAGGTGAAGTAATTAGGGCGAGCAAACTGAAGCCATTTTGACAGTTAATCGATTTCCGAAACGAAGCAAATCAAAATATAATAAACTTTAATGTGAATGGAGAAATTACCGATGAGAGAGAAAATATTCTTATGACTTCACCATCATGGTTTTTCTGAGAGTTCGGGTTTTTTTTTTTAATCAAAATTCACTGCAGTACAGTGGAATATTTATGGGACATAAGCAATGGAATAGAATATAGAGATAGTATGTACAGTAAGCCACGTGCATAAAGTTGTGGGCATTAGCGGGCGTTTTTGAATTATGCTACCTCATCTTGAAAATGCCTTACGTAACCTCACTTCTAAACATAATAGAGCACATTTACCAAGTAAAGTTCAGGAAACAAACACGATTGTCCGAGATGTGTTAGATTAAGTGAAATGTCTTGCTTGAAAGCTGATACAGCAAGCTCAAAACGTATTTCGTTCCAGATAAACTAAGTTTCATGCAAAATAAAGACCTCGTTAGCAATTGTATCAGAAGTAGGGCATAAGCACTATCTGCAGCCAGGTATACTAGGTATATAAGATGAAATTTAATATTATATTACTTTTTGGCTGAAAACAGTACCTCTCTATCTTAAGGCTTTTCCAAATTTTGAGTCGAAAGATATAATGAAATTGTTCTTAGAATTTAAGTTTCTACAACAAATCCGAAATTCATCAAAATATTCGAATGGCAACAAAAAATGATTTTTTCAATCAATATGCAAAATTCACCTCACTTTTCGTTATCTTCAACATATGTACACGTCAGTTTTCTTTTAACTGAATATGGTAATTTTCTTATAAAGAAAAAGTTTTACCCAAATAGTGTTTGGTTATGTGGATTATAAAATAGTACCATCAATATTAAATACCACGTCCTGAGGACGACAACTAACGTAACCCGACATGTTAACTATAATTAAAAGCTGTGTATGTTCCACTAACACTTGCTTATATGCAATACCCCAGTAGATAAAAGCCGGAGTAAGATACGCTATTAGAGTGTATTTCTTGGAATGAAGCTGATCAACTTAATTTCTTTCAAACAAACTTTATTTTTTATATGAAATGATTTGGCTTAGAAGGTTTTCTATGATCGTTTCAAAGAAAAAATGTGAAAAGAAAGCCCATCATATACCTTCATGCTCACTTTCAACTCAATGAAAGAAAAATAGACCTGCATATGATGTTTTCAAATTTAAGAAATAACAAAATATCAATCATAATATTATCACTTTCATTAAGCTTCAAGCTCAATAGCTAAGAAGGCTAATAGCTGTAGTAGCTTAACTCTATTACTTTTAGCAGAAGAGAATATGGGAATGATTAATATCGTTATATCGTATTGAGAACTATGAAACAAAAGTGAAACGTAAAAACAAAATATCAGAAAAAATTGTGTGGGTTCTAACTTACACATTGTTTGCAGATCTGATCCCAAATAAGGCAAATTTTGACCATGCTACCATGCAGTAGACACATTGACATAGAAACTTAATTTTGGGAAGGCCATACATTCAAAAACACCTACGCATGCAGCAATCTTTACATATGCTCTGACGCTGCTTACAGCTATACTGGCGAGCCATATGCGAGATATGCCTTTCATATTTGCCTACCAGGACATCATGAACACATGGTTAAACACCTACACACTGGCAAGAATTTTAGTTTTCTTTGCTTTCAGCAGCTACAACATATAACAACAACAAAGCTAACTAGAGCTAAAAAAGTTTAAAAGCTAAAAGAGACTTGAAAAAAAAAACGGAAGAGCACAAAAAAAAAGTGTATAATTTTTAGCCGACAGACAACAGCATTAGTAGCTGAAAAGTAGTAACAAAATACACAGTAATAGTAGTAGTAGTTCGAGTAACCGTAACAGTCAGTTGCAGTGGCACTAAAGGGTAAAAAGTGTACAAATAAGTCAATGGAACGACACACATGCACACTCGCTCACTCATACACACATGCTAACATTCCATCCACATTGGAGTAAAATTAAGTGAAGCATACGTGCGTGTCAGGACGAAGGTGAACACGAAGGCGATGATGTTGCCAAAACTTTATCCTTGTGAGTTGAAATATTTTAACTCAAAGCTGAAGAAAAAAAAGAAAAATCAAAAGAAATGAGCAGCTAAGTAAAAGTATAAGTTTGGCACAAGAGAAAGAAGAAGACAGAAAATAATAAGTAGAAAGCGACATAGAGCCTTTCACATGTGAGTGGAAAAATTTGACCTCTTTTGATGAAAGATCCGGATTCAGGTATTAAAGTAAAACTGATAAAGTATTGTGTGTCGAGGGATGTCAAAACTATTAAGTAGAGGTTAGTTTTTTGCAGAAATGTTCGATGTCGCCTTAGAAGAAATGATTTTATCTAATGAAAGAAGAAGTTTAAGTAATTTCATATTTTTAAAGATGGATTGTGCGTTTCTTGTTAAGCCAGAGTAAGTAATGTTTAACAAACATTTGTAGGAAGCTATCAGCTGCCTGTTGTTAAAACTCGTTATTTGTAGCTCAATGTTTTTCGGGAAAAATTAAAAAAAAAAAAAAAACTAACTAACAGAGTTTGACACAATCATATGTCGAATATTTTAGACTATGTACGAATATTCTCTTTCCATTCGGATTTTTTGAATTTTTCCGCCATCACCCACTTGTTACGCTACTGAGAAGATGATATACTGAGTTTAGATCAACAAAAGAAACAGTTCTTCCTTTTTCTGCTTAAAGTAGAGAAGAAAAGGCTACAGGACTTTTCGTAAAATAGATGTATTTCTTTTACCAATGTGTTAGAATTAATTGCTAAAAGTAAGCTGTAACCGCACTTTTAATGTAATTGACAAGTCACTTATTAGCATTTTTATAGCTTTATTTTAGAGAAAATTTTTATTGTTAAAAAACGCCCTAACAGATTGTTCTAGCTTGATAGTAACATTGCTTCAAAATATTTTTTAAACCTGCTTTAGAAGCTTTTTCATAGCCAACTTACTGATGCAAGTTTTTAGATATAAATTAGCTTTCAAAATCAAGAATTTTGCGAAAAAATAGCAATGTTGTTATACAACTAGTTTTTCTGCAATTAATCAGCTGTTTTTGAATAATTTATGCTCATAAACGTTCATACCGTTCTCGCTGCTCAATCTAAATGTTTTGGCTCAATTTCTAATGTTGGTGTTTTAATACAATTCACTAATCGAACACGTAAGAAGCCAGTATTTTGAGAGTTGTGCAAAGTTTATACGAACAACGAATAAATAAACCTGAAGTTGGGGGGGAAGTCTACGGGGACTCTTCACCATCTGTATCGAAGGCATTGGTTTAACGAGTTTAAGCATGGTCGTACAACTGTTTTCAATAAGGAATAGCCAGGACGCCGGATGGTCAAACGTGATTACCGAGGAAATCGCCGAAAAGGTTCTTGACATGATTCTTGCTGATCGTTGAACAAAAATTCGCAAAATAGCTGAGGCCATAAGTGTCTTGTACGGAACGGTTATCAAGATTTTAAATGATAAGATAGGTGTGAGAAAAGTATCGGCCCGATGGGTGCCGCAATTGCTCACGGTGAACAACAGGCGGTGTTTGGACCACTTTAAGCAAAATCCGCAGAAATTTTTAAGTGAATTCGTCACCTTTGATGAAACTTGGATACATATAAATATGGTAGAGACCAAAAGACAGTCAAAACAATGATTTTTTCTAAGTGAAACTGCTCTGAAGAAGGCAAAATGGTTCCATCAGCCGGAAAGGTTATGGACACGATGTTTTCAGATTCCCAAAGACTAATCTACATTTTCCTTTTGCACAACAGAAAAACAATCCCAGGGTAGTACCTCAGTGAGTTATTGGGCAGAATCGATAAGAAATTAAAGTAGACACCGCCCTATTTGGCGGAAAAAGAAAAAAAATGCCCTTCCAACAAAGTGGTATGGATGAATCCATTCATTTTCATTTTCAAGTGATCTGATAAAAAAACAA
The DNA here is from genome assembly GCA_949775025.1 of Tricholauxania praeusta. NCBI lineage: Eukaryota > Metazoa > Arthropoda > Insecta > Diptera > Lauxaniidae > Tricholauxania > Tricholauxania praeusta. The sequence continues at coordinate 32,397,602 of OX459031.1, read as the reverse complement.
AAACAAATTTGGCACTTTCATTCAATGTGTATGCAACTCAACATTCGCAGATCGTTTTGTACTTACTTTTAGTGTCGAATGAGTAATTTAACTGCAAGCCAGCCAGAATTTTTAAGTCGGCTTGAAATTTGCAGGTGAGTTGCTTTTTGCAAGTGAGTTACTTATAGAAATGGCGAAATAAAGATGCAAAATACAAAATACAACACAATACAAGTAAACACGGGCTAGTTGATGGGGAAAGGCCGATAATAAATTTTCAAAGTCACCAGTCGCCGACCCCTCAAATTCAGTGCTTAAGCCCCACTTAAAAAAAAAAAAACAAAAATAATACACCAAGAGACGGAAAAGTTTGAAATTGGACCATTTTAAAGATTTTTGCTCAAAAAGATAGGGAATGGTTGAAAATGGATTTTGAACGTATCTAAGGGCACGCTGGACCCAGGAAAAGACCATTTGTGGCACATTTAAGGAAAAAAATTTATGTGGAGAGGTTGTAAAATGTTTTTTGATATGACTTGGTGTGGCCATTTGATTAAAAAATTGTTTTTGCTCCAAACGGTGCAGAATTGTTGAAGCCGCCCGTTGTTAGCTTTCATTAATTTATTTTTAAAATGCCAAAAATTGTGTGACAGCTTTTATGTTATAGTTTTCAAGTTAGTATAGAAAATCCAAAAAAGGTGGATATAAATAGCAATAATAGCGCCAGACTCTTGAAGTTTGGTACAGATATTTTTTTTAGGTTAAAAGAACAAAAAGTTTGGGAATATGAAAAACTGGCAACACCTATCTCCCATACCAGAGTGGGATGTTGTTGAATGATTTTCTACAAAATCAATATCAATTTTTATTAACTCGTAAATTTCATTTCAAAAATGTAAAAATTGTGCAATGTCTTTTGTAGTTTTCAAGTTATTAAAAAAAAAAAAACAAAAACAGTTTCCATAAATTCTAATAATAGTGCCGGCAAAAATTTGTATATGGGGCATTCCATGTGAAATTTTCGATCGAAAAATAAAAATCTATTTTTACCCCTGGAATATGTTCTTCAATATCTTCCGATGACCCACCTAAATTTTCACGACAATCGCTTGCGCAAAACCCGAGATATCCCTTGAACAGATTATTGCTTAGACAAATTTTCTTGTTTTTACATGATTTTCAGGAGTAAATAACTCGAAATGGGTGCATTTTCATGACATAATGAGTCAGACAAAACTTGTTTCTTGTTTCGTGAAAAATATTTTCCTCGCGGTTAAAAAAATGTTTGCCCCATATATAAAAAAATCCGCTAATTTACACGCCTACCTCCCTTGCAAAGGTGGGATATGGTTGAAACCTTTTCTTCAAAATGGGTATCAATTTTCATTAATCTGTCAATGCTGATTTCAAAAATGCTAAGAAATGTGCGATATGTTATTTAGTTTTCAAGTTATTGGAGGAAACTTGTTACGAAAGCTTAACTCTTCTGTTTTTGCCCCCCCCCCAAGGATCTGATATTACTATACATTACATAACATAAATTAAATGAACTTAAATCATAAACATAAATCATAAGCTTTAGATATTTAAATATTTAAAGCATCAATAAATTTGAGTGAGATCCCTATTCAATCGTATGTGACTCTGTATGTAGTTATAAACAGCGTTTGTTGCTGTTTACACTGCATGTCAAACACTGTGTCAAATTGCAACAGAATGCACAGGATAAGCCCTTTTAATTGCAGTAAATTTACAGTCAATGGGCATGGTTATTATGGTCACAATAGTGTAACCATTTATTTACGCCATTGCATTAGATTGGGCTATAGTTTAAAGGCGGGCGCATGCAACCAACCAAATCATAAATGATGTCAAATTCAAAGCACTGTTTCGACGGAAATTATTGCATCATAATTTTCAAATAATTAGTTTTTCCTTGAAATATTTATGCAACATTCGAAACAAATGTATGCGTTTATTTATTGCTGCACAATTGAAGTTTTCATTTCAATAGAGTGTAATCTATATTATTTCCATTTTTCATTTGCTCTAAGCGGACAGCTGATAGAATTAAGTATAATTACAAAATTTAAAAATACTAGACATAAAAAGGATGTTTTTCTTAGGTTTGGTTTTAAATTGGCAACAACGGACAATTGACATATGAATTTTGCAGAAATTTATTAAAATTTTTATATTAAATTCACTCACAATTGTTTTTTCTTTAAATATTTGAAGTGCAAATAATTTCTGAGCATAAGTCCTTCATCAGAATGACCCTGTCGAAAGTTTGCATACATAATATTTATTTTTTTTTTTTTTTTCCGCAATATAAAGTATATCTTTATTCCTTTGGTGTTGACAATTTTATTTTATTTTCTTAGATTAATTCCATATGTATATTTTATATCTGTCTTAGTCAGATTATCTACATCACTCAGAAGATTTTATATGTATGGGTGTCAAATGTTTTTCTGATATTCATTGTGAATTTGTTTATTATTCATGCACGTCAACAGCGCCATATAAGCAACAATTACAAAACCAATAAAAAAGCAACAAAAACTTATCCTAACGCACGTCTGGCGCATCAACAAAAATTCGCATGAATCAACAGAAAAACCAGAACAATTGTAGAAGGAAAACGTAATAAAAACTTAAGAAAACGAAAATTAAATCATTTGAGTAAGAAAAAAAAACATAGAAAGCGAAAGATAAAAACAGCAAAAGTACGAAGTTAAAGAAAAACTTGATAGTGACGTGCAACGGAAACGCACGTCATATCAAAATGCAAACGAAAAAACACAGGCAAACGCAAAAAACCCACCAATGACGAATAAAACCAACTAAGCGATGGCGATGAATAGCACCAACGTCGTCATCAAGTTGATGAGATGCTTAATTCGTGCGTCGTGATCTGTTTCTGTTACTCTGTTTCCGTTTCCGTTATCGTTTTTTTTTTCGTTTCACTACGCTGTCATTCACCTCAAGTGAAGCAGAAGAAGTAAACGAACGCAGCAAGCAACAATCAAATAAAACGCTTTACGCGTTTTAATTCACAACAACAACAAAAAACGTAAGAGGTATAGTAAAACGTAAGAGGTATAGTATAATAGACAATGTTGCCAGAGTTAGAAACAAAGTTCGAAAATGTTATTTGTCAAAAGGAAAACATTGATATCTCAAATGTGGCAAGTGCGATCTTAACCTTTCTGTGTGTGATAAAAAATGCACCTTACCCCAGGTGACAGGGTACCCCTTCACAAATTGTATGAAAATTTCAAATTTTTTAGCTCGAACTGTACAAAATAATGACAACTCTCGAATTGTTCAGGTGAATCCGCTCACATGAAAATATAATATTGATATAATGTCAGGAGTTCTCATGAAGTTTCAGAATTGTTGTGCATGCTCAAACGTAAAAATTTTGTTTTAAAAATGAAATGGGTCTCCGGGTAACCCATCACACACAGAAGGGTTAAGTCCAATATGACTCCAAAACCAAATAAGATCGTATAATTTCGAACAAAACTCTTTACTAGGAGTCACAAACTGCAAATTAATGAACCACCTTCGACTTGTCTTTAAAAGTAGTACAAGATATCTTGGTCAGATATTGGATAGGAAATAAGGTTGATAAATTAATGTTAAAGCGACAGTTAGTAAAGTAAACTCTTGAAAAAAAGCTGTTGGTGGAAGATGGAGATTATAACCACGAATTATTCACTGTCACTATAGAGCAGTCATTCGACTGATTCTATTATATGGCATTGTGGTGTGGTGGCCTGTGTTAGACAATGTCACTTAGGACAAGCAATTGCACAAAGTGATGCTCATTGGACTACACCTACTTAGTCCTTATAAGTCCACTTTCACCTCGTTATTCTTGACCTATTAGGTAAATGGTTGGTAACTTGCTTCGTCATTAGACTTAGGGAAACTTATTGCTTGTCCGAAGGAAGAACATGACATTCGACAATCTTTCATAGTTTGAGTTCTGTACCCTTCAACTTAGACTATACTATTCCAATAATCTCATTCAAGAGGGATTATATAACTCACATACCAACTAGGGATGATTGAAAGGGAGGACTCACGGAGAAAACGGGCCATATTAATATCTACGCGGATTTCTACAAGCTTAATAACTAAGTGAACTATGGTATTTACTCTAAAGAACTGAATTAAAGACTTGCTGCGAGGTTACCATATTATTGTAGCATTTTTCAGGCAGAGACTTTAGCTATAGAGGAGGAAGCATGCTGGCTGAGAACAAATGTTTTATGCAAGAGAGATATTAAAATATACTCAAATTGTCAAGTTGCTATTAAATCTCTAAAATCAGTTTTCTGAAACTCACTAGATGCCCAGAAATGGCGCTCGTATTCGACTGAGTCGGCTCAGCATTTAAACATTTATCTCATCTGGGTGATTGGGCATAGGAACATTGATGGTAATTGCAAAGCAAAGAACTTGCTAGACAGGAGACTACCATACAAATACTTCAGGAGGAGAAAGGTGTAAGAATGCCTCCTAATACCAAGAAGTTGCTTTTGAAATAAAATATAAGTATTAAAAAAAAGGCTTACAACAGATGAACTCTCGCCACAAAATAACGAAGTCTGCCAAAATTGATTGCTAAACGCTTTCTAGAACTGACATCCCTTACTTAACATAGTTCCTCATAAGTTTTTGTAGCCGGCAGACATAAGAGAGAGATAAGGTGTTCGGTCTTTTGATCTCTGTAGATATTGTAGGGAAGTCTAGGAGCAAGCAAACAAATAATTTGTTTGCTCTTGTCCTGAACATATGAAAAAATTACACAAAACACTTGGTTCGCCTTTATTTGATGACTTAAAAATTTAAGCCTGGATCAGTTACTCAGTTTTATTATGAAATCTGGTTGGGTTAAGGAGAGGGTATAGTTTATTACCTTGTGATATCAAAATGGATCAACATTTGGTCCAAGTTAGTTCGGTTTTAAGCTGACTGCCACTCCTATCTAACCTAATTTAAGACACACAAAATGTGATTTATACCAAGCTATTGGATTAAATATTTCAAATATCAAACGTTGGACTTTGATTTTTCTTCTTTTTGCTGTGTAGCTTATCTGCTCAAGGAGCATAAGGCCTCTACAAGGTTTGTCCTTCGCGCGTGGACATTAGCGAGTGCTTTCCTCTGAGGCTTACACACCAATGTTAGTGAGTTAACTTCACTTGGCGATTATTGCAGCACGTTCTTAATTGCTTCATTTTAACTTGTCGATGAAAGGTTGTTGATTCATGCACGAATGTCTTTATTGTTCCGTCATCAGATGTTTTAACGTTGCCAAGTAAGCTAAGCTATTCTATTCTATTCTATGTTGTCTACTTCTAAGCCTGTTATGAAACTTTTGCTAGCACTTAGATTCTTTGCAAATCCGCTTTTTCCGAAATATTTCTGACAATGGCGAGGTTTTCTCGCATGTCCGAGTACTTGCTGAAAAGAAGGCATTCGACATTTTTATGAGCAAGGTCATCCACTTCCGCTATTTAAATAATTGAATGACGATTACTAGAGCTCAGAGGTCTGCTGAGGACATCGTATAGGACTCTCAGCAACATGATTGGTGGTAGTAGGCAACTTTGATACACACTTGACTGACACGCGTTCAAAAGTATCAGGAAGCTAAGTATTATTTAAGGTATTTTTTTTTCGTAATAAATTGAGTTGAAATATAACAACATATTAAGCGTTTCTTTTTTTAGTCCAACAAAATTTATGCCTCAGTGTACCAAGGAAAGCTTTCGCAAAAACATGGAAATAAATACTTGAAACTTCGTGATATTTCATAAAAACCCGTGATCTCCCGATAATACGTTAAAATAAGTGACCAAAAATTCAAAATCTCAAAATTGCACAAAAGTATGCTATAAATTTAAGCAAATTCAAAATGCATTTGTCCGGCAACACATCTCAAGTAGTCAAATCTCAGCAGCAATAAAACGAAGTGAAATGAAAACGAAATTCAAATAAAAGTTCCCAAAAAACAAAATGAAATTGAAACATTTGTAAACTGGAGCAACTTGCGCTCGTGCGTTTGTTACCTACTTCACAGATAAACCAATCATCAGAAGTAACAGCAACAAAGCAGCAGTATAAAATCCAAATGAAGAGCATCAAATGTAGCAACTTAATTTGGGCAAAGTTGCTTTTACAGCTTTCAACAACAACAACGAATTACACACATTTGTGTGTAGCTACATATAACTGCAATAAAGATATATAACGATTTTCTTACTGTGTAACGCATGCCAATTTGTAATTTGATAAGCAATTCAAGTGGAAGTTGCAATTGAAATGGAACAACAACGTCAATGTGTGTGAATGAAGCTGGCTCAACTGGCTCTTTAATTGTTGTGATAAAGAGTTGCAAGAGTTGCTTAATTTTAGGGAGCAGCAAAAAAAATAGTCAGTGTACGCACGTGCGGTGCACTACCAGTAATGAACTGATGATGAATCTAACTTAGCATAGTTGAAGTTTTGTGGTGTTGTACTGGAAATTGAATAACACCATCGGCAACATTATCAAATTTGCATCATTGGCAATTTCTGCATATTTTGAGTGTATTTGCAACCTCAATGAGTTTGTCGCAACCGGGGGGCTGGGGGAAGCTACCCCCAGAAATTTTAGCTGGGAGGCAGTTTATTTATTTCGCCCCCCTAGTCGGAAATAAGTAATAAGTATCATAATTTGATCAACATTTTTAGGACTCAGCAAACCTTTTTTATTAATGTGATTATCTCACATCTTGAGTTCATCGAAATGTGACAAAATGAACATTTAAGAAAGAGTGTATGAACTGAGCTTCAAGAAAACTTTCCATTAGTTTGTAAGTGTTAGTTATAGTCACGTCAATAGTCTTACATCTGAGTATTGAAATTTTCGGTCCTTGCGAACAACTTGCTCGAGCTCTTCAAAATCCAAGAGTAACAGCCACAAGTTTAAAACAGGTAGTGAGAGTTTTAGTCCAAGCAATTCAAAGACTCCGTTCCGATAAAGAATTTGAACGAATTGCTAAAGACCTGATAAATGAAGCTGATAAGTTTGAACTTTAATATTCTTCTGAGCCCAGAACCAGAAAAATTCCTCGACGCTTAGAACTAACTGATTGTTCCACTGCTGAAGTAAGATTATCTTCAAGAGATCAATTTCGGAAAGACTACTTTGAAGTGTTTGACCTTCTCTCAAACGAATTGGAAGAAGATTCGATCAAAAAGTTACCACTTTCCATATTATGATCTACTCGACGTTTCTTTTATATATTTTTGGATTTGATAAAAAATTGCTCAGTAATAAAAATGATTCGTATTATAAATGATAATGATCAAAATGGTAAATAATAACCAAAATTAATGATGATGAAATGAATATCAATCATTTTGAATCATAATAGTTATGGTAAGAGCAACAGAAAATATTCGCGTCGAAACCTGAAAATATTGATTGATCATTTACGAAACACAGCCAAAGTATTGAAAATACTTTAGGTACCTAAATATTTTTAGTATTCTTGAGTATTCTCAACTTGGAATTTTTACGGGTTGTCAATTATGTCACCTTGGGGCTGCAGACTCAATAAATCTTAAAAATAAAAGAGGGACTTTGGGCTTTTTGAAACTTAGTGAAAACTTTCATAAGCGAATTCCAAACTCAAATTTGAAAAAGTCAAAAATATTCACGATAACGCAAGAGATTAGCGAAAGATCTATACATAATTTTTTTTAAATTCTGTTGTAATTTTTTTAGATCTTGATTCTTTAGAGCAGTGACCGGCAGCCCATCTGGCCGCGGCCAAGCGAAGAGCATAAGCATTCGCTCTTGCTTAACGAATTCAACACTTCATTCAAAACATGCATTTTATTATTGCACTGCGAAGAATGTTTAACGTGGAATGGGAAAAACCTTATTTTTTCGCAGAAAATGTTTTTGGTCAACCGTAATGTTTAATTTGTATGCGCGTTTTAGGGGAAATACATTAAGGGAAAATAGAAAGACATTTCTTGCCACATATTGAATTAAAAAAAAAAAATATATCATAAGTTTTCATAAAAACTGCATTTTTTTATAACTTCACTTTATAAATTTTGAATAAATTTTCTTTAAATAATTTGTTCCTATCCACTCGGTAATAAATAAATTCAAGAGCTAAAAACAAAGAACTGCAAACGCAATATGAAAATTGTAAGAATATATGCAAACATATTAAAACACACAAGAATTTCTCTCAGTGGTGAGAGCGCTTTTGATTTCCCTCTTTTTTGAGCACAAGGAAAAATTTGAGTTTCGCTCTTTGCCGATCACTACTTTAGAGCCTTTGGATAATAAACTACTTGACACATACAAAGGAAATGTAACCACTGAAGAAATTTTGGAGTCAAAATTGGGCATTTTCTCAGATGATTCTGATTTGACCAACCTCCGTCCTCAACTCCAAATATGGAAAAACATGCCTGGCAACAAACCAACGTGCTGTCCTGAAATCGCTGACCAACTTCAGAAATAATCTCACACAACGAAATACATTCTAGATCAAGTTTATCGACTGGTTAAAGACTTATCTTCGTTTACAAATGACCCAAAAACGTCTTACCCATACAACGCTCCTTCATGTTTATAAGGAAAACATTTGCCAAGGGTTATGAAAGAATTCATATCGCGAAGTAATCGAAAAGTCACTTTTGGAAACATTTGAAGAAAACTTACTTTATCTTTAATTAATGGAAATTGCAACGAATAAAAAAACATCTTTATACAAAATTCTCTTTATGTCCCGTCCTAAAGTAGAGAATAAATCCTTTTTTGTTTCAGAAAAATTTATCGATTTTTTTTATTTGAGTTTGGCCCCCTATTAAAAACTTCGTTGTGACGGGATTACATCCTTAGTCTCCCAAAAAAAAGGAACAAACGCCTCATACTTTTGGAAGATTGTGTATAATGAACAATCATCCAGAATCGCCGAACAATAACTGCTCTTTTTGGGTGATCCTCCACTGTGAACAATTGCCCAAATACACAAATGACCAAGCCAATTTTTGCACGTTTGGTCATTTTATGAGTTTGGGCGATTATGGGTACAGCCATCAAATCATAATGTCTGAAATTTAAGTTATGACTAAAAATACTGAATGAAACGATAATTACGAGTAATCACCTGGAAAATAGAATTTACAATTGGCAAATTTTTTTTTAAGATTCTGCAAGATAATTAAACAGTCTTACGATATTTAGTAATGACAATATAAGATTCAGCGAAAGTTGGTATTTCTTGATTGTTTAATTGTATAATTTTTCAAGCTTTGCTCTACATTTCTACCATTTTTAAAATTTAGAGAAAAAAATTTTATTTAATATTATTTTCTCAAATAATGAAAACTAAGTTTTTTTTAAAAAATTTTTTATAAAAAATACCAAAAGTATTGCTTTAATACTTTCAACAATAAAATTGCGAAAGTGTTGACGTTGAATAATTTTTTGCACCAATATTTTGAAATCTTCTTAATCGAAATATTTCATTTAAAATTTTTAATTTTTGAATACACACAAAGTTCACATGTGCAACATGTAGATTTTGTGTTTCACACGTGCTTATTCATTTTTTTCTTATTATGAGAAACCTTTTGAACGATGCAGGATAATTTGTGCCAATGAAGTGACGGCTAAGAAATTACCTAAAAAGGTTTGATTATAAAAACACCTTATAGCTAAGGGCAACATTTTCACTTTTTTGGATTAAGTCTCAATATTAAAATTGTTAAAAAAAACTCCTAAAAATAAGAACTCCAGAGAAACGCAGCCACAAAAAATTTCATTGCATAAAAAATTCGCATTTTAGAATTGAGAAAATAAGTCGAAAATATGCGTAAAAAATACATATATCTACCAGTTTCATATTGTTTCTACCAAGATATGTACTGGCTGATTTCACCAAATGGTTCGATATTGAATTCGCCAAAATCTATAAAACACAATATAATCACTTGATTTTTTATTTGCAGGAAAGGTTGTGAATGGAAGCAGTGTAAACTGTAATTTTTTTCCAATAGTAAGCGGTACCACGCCTCTTACATGAAAATACATTTCCACGGCTAAGCTAATAGTTTGATTCTGAAGTTCTGCTCTAAAGACAGCTATAAGAAGTTCTTTTAGTTATCACTGCTGAGCAGTTACGCCGAATTTGATAAATTTTGGTGTTGATACAATTGATTTCTGAGTGAAGATGTTTGTTTATTAGTAGGCGCAACCACCTCCCCTAACCAAAAAGTATTTTTCACAACTATACAAATGTACAAATTCTTATAAAATTTTGTATGGAAATATATTGAACCTTAAGAAATGGTTTTTAAGAATAACATTGTCACGATGGAGTTGCTACACCGGTTTTGAAGAAATTTGGTACAGAGATAGACTGAACTCTGAACAAAGATATTTGTTCTTAATGGGCGGTATCACACCCCCAACCAGAAGCTATCTTTTCTGAACCAAGCTAATCGACCGATTTTATGAAATATGGTATGGGGATAGACTTAACCCTAAAGAACGGATAGAGGTAAAGACAAGGTAACATGATATTATTTTTTTTTTTTTGAGAACGATAACAAAAAAAAAATTTTTATGTAAATTTCTTAAGAACAAAAAATATTTCTTGTATTTCACTCCGAGTATTTCTCTATTTAAGATCCACCAACTTTTTTTTTCTGTTGCAAGTTTATTTCTAACTAGCAGATGCCCGCGACTTTGTATGAGTAGCCTGTTTTTCTGCAAAGGCAAACAATTTACTTTTTTAAATAGAGCTACAGTCAATTTTGGATTCTTCTTCACAGATCTAGAGTTCTTGTTGTTTTCTCTTCCATAAATATTCCATTGCATTGCCATGTGAAAGACAAAAACAAAGTACACACACAAACTAACACATTCAATTAGCCTAGTACACATTATCACACATGTTGTCCAACATCAATGTTCGATAATGTGAACTCTAGGAACGACCGCTTGACACACATGTTGGATGGATTCAAAAATTGTTGATTTTCCTGCTGGCTTGTCCAACCATACAACCTGTGTGAACTGACTATCAAGCCTAGTGAATTTTTTCATTTTAAATAGGATTTCATGCAGTTTACTTCGATGTGAACGCTCATAAATTCTGCAATTGATGTTTGGTGGCATGCTCGATAATGTGAACTCAAAGCAATATTGACAGTCACACATGTTGTCAAGCCATGTAGGACAGCATGTGTGTTTTCTATGTGTGAACCTACTGTAATTTTTTTTCATTCTTCATTGTTCAAAAATTCCGCGTTGTTGTGTTGGCAAATTGAGAATGAGAGCGAGAGCAAAATTCCGCTTTTTGTCTTCCATTGCATTGCCATATAAAAATAAAACGCACACACCCTTACTAACACACTAACTTGCTATTAAACGACTTGTTATGCTTACATGCTTCTTTCTATGTATGAAATTCATTTTTTTAGCAATTTTAAAACTTTAATATTTTGATATTTAAGAGGAATATCGTGATAACTTTAATTCTATGTAAAGACCAAGCGCCTAAGAAAGATAACTAAAAAAATTTGATCGAAATTGTTTCTGTAGACTTTGCGTGAGTCCCGTTCATCGAAAACGGCTATCATTTTATTTATATAGATATAAGAGCTAAGTTTTGTTCCACTACTTTAATTAATCTTTCCTGTATAGCTATCTTAAGAATATATTTGTGTGGGAGGTGCCACACCTTCTTGTTGTCCAGAAAATTGATTGAAAAAATATCGCTCACTATATCGTTTAAAGTTTTTTCCCTATCCGAATTATAAAAAGTATGAATTATTATTTTGTATTGAATACTATATTGTATCTGAATAACATTACAGACCAATTTAAATTAACTTTTTCTATGTTTAGTTAAATTTTATAATAATAATAACCATATGTCTTAAACTTATATCCCGAAAACTGTTCGATTCGATTTTATCTTTGATTTTGAATATAAATATATTTCAAATTGCAGCACTGTTTTATTATTTATTTAAAGTCTTGCAAATTAAATTTCTTATTTCAAGTTATAAACTGAAATCAAATTATCTTTTATGCAATTAACATAGGATTTATAATTTCTACACTTAATAATCGTTCCTTTGCACCATTCTGTAATTTCAGTTGGTCAATTTGCTCCACAAATTCAGCAAAATGACTTTAAAATTTTTATTGCAATTACAATTTCAATAAACTAAATTATACTTGATATTGATGCCGTTTCGATAACAAATCACAAGTAAACACACACATACCCTTGCACATGCAGTCACAACTACAAACGTAAAATTCGGAAGTCAGCAGTAATTCAATAAAGTCTCCCATGAGATATGAGCCGGATGTCCTTTTACTGATTGAATGTCGTGTACAGGGAAGACAGTTTTGCAGGTAGCTCTTGTCAGACATATGCCGTATATTGTGAAGCAATGATGTAGAAATCAAAAAGGCCACAGCATTGATTTGACATTGAAAAGGTTAAAATATGATTAAGCACACGGAATAGGAGCAGGAAATATGATGGTAAACCTAAATGGCAAAGAAAATGCACGATACCACATTTCAAATTGAACCTAAATTGAATTAGTTTGAAATTTTATGCTACCAAAATAACGATTGAAGAAAATTCTGCCGCAAATTTAAAGTGAAAAAAAAATTGTATTTTTCTTAATAAAAAATAAACCGCTCAGTACGACAAAGTTTTCGCATGACTTAAGGCTACAAAAAAAAATTTAAAAAAAACTTTTATTGTTTAATGATAAAACTCAATTATTGTGGTCTCTTAAAAAACAAAACAAAAAAACTTTTTTTTTTAACATTGACGATTACTCAAACTTAATCTTTACTTTGCAATGAATTACTATCGCTCCTTTGTAAATCCTTAAATACGTACGTAATTTATTGCAATACCTTTAGGCAATATTTAACCATTGAAATGATTAGCAAAGTACAAGCAAAAGCAAATTATGTCTTACTCAGAAGAACTTTATTGATATGCCAAATGTAAGGATTCCCAGAATTTTAGCTCCCTTCAACGGCTGTTTGGATCATCATCATCATCAGCCAGCATAAATGCAATATTTACAATCTGATGCCGAAACTATTTCCGAAATTGAAATTTTACAAGCATCTCAATCGAAACTTATGGCGGAGATTTGGTTGGCTGGTACAATGGGCGGTTAAATAGAATTGGCACTGTGTGTGGGTTTTGTCATAGTGTGACGAAAGCTTACTGCCAGTTAAGAAATGCAACGGCAATGTTTTCAGAAAACTTTATGAAACTTGCAAACTTGCAGCAAGCAATTAAAGTATTAGATCATAGAAATTTAGAAGTACTTTTATTTAAATGAAATAAAAGTCGTAAGATGTTATGCTTAACGCATTAAAATTCCGACGTTTTGTTTAACCTGGTTCCAGAAAAGCCATGGCAGCAACTTTGAACCAGATACTTATAGTTATAAAGGTAAGAATTTATGCTGCACAGCTCAATTTTAATGATAATAATAAAAAAAAAGTTTAGCTACTACAGATTTTCCCTTCTTAGCTATTAAGCTTGAAGCTTTAAATTAAGAAAAAATTTATACATAAAAGTCGTGAGCATTGCCTTTTTTCTAACTAAAAACGACGATGTGAACTTACGACCATCCACCAAAACTGTTATTTTCGATATAGTATCCTTACCATATCCCTTTCTCAACGTTTTAACACCTTTTAATTCGTTAGCTTAAGATCTTTCCTGAAACTTCTCAATCAAGTTGGTATTTTTGCCAATTTTTGATTACTGATAATGTTAAGTAAAGAGCAAAGGGTTCCCTAAGAGTAATAAAATTTTGGATCTTTATATCGGAGTTAATTTTCAAAAGCATTTTAGATGCAGAAGTTATAAAAAAATCCATCTATTTCTTTAGACTTTCCCATTTTATTAGCAACTTAAAAAAAAACTATAATAAAAAATACACAGGTGAGACAAAACCATTTAGTTGTGTCCTTTCAATTGTGAAAGAATAACGGGGACATATAGTTCAATGCCGACTTCAAAAATTGAATATTGAGATAACATTTCACGTCAGAGCATACGTTCTCCCGGAGCATCGCCAGTGACTAAGGTTTTTTTTTAGCAACCACTCAAGCTTTGGTACTTATTGAATCGTCCTTGTATTCTATTAAAATTTATTGAAATTTCAAACTCTCTATATCAATGTCTTTAGATTTTACCCACAATATCTAACCGAATATGTGGCTGTGTTGGTACAGCAACTGCAACAACACAACGTAGCATATAATTTCATTGTTGCGGTTGTAACGGTTTCGCTTCCGGTTAAATGATGGCGGATATGGCTGTGGCATACACATACACTTGAAGAAACTTTCAAAACTAAACATCTTTCCAAATGAATTGATGGAAAAAGGACCAGCAAAGCTGCCTTAAGCTCTCATCTTCGATTGAGAAAGTTTTTTGCGCTTTGTTTGCTGAGGCAACAAAAGTAGCACAAGCGAAGTAAAACGAAAGAAAATGCTGCATGCTGCATTCAAGAATTGGTTGTGAATGGGTTTTGATAGAAAAGTGAATAAACATTGCATTTTATTATTGAAAAATAAATATTTACTAGAAAATATTCTTTGTATTTATTAGAGACCTCATATTGCTAAAAGATTTTTGAATGTTTCACGAACAATATAATTAACGATATAGTTGGATTGAAGTTACACTGTCAAACAAAATAAGTTACCCCATAGAATATTTGATGAAATAATTAAGTTTTACAGATTTTTAATAAATCACATCCATTCAGAAATTGGCTGCAAATAAAATAACTTAGACATTGATATTTAAAAAACTAACACACATTAGAAGCTTTACGTTATTATGTAAAAAGATTACAAGATTCAAATTGAATAACCCACAGTTCTAAGAGACTAAAGATAATCAAAATGCCTGGTTCAAATAAATAAAATATAATATTTTAAAAGAAGTTTCACTTACACTTAATTGACGCCTGTTTCATTATTAAAATTATACGTTTTTCGTATTTCTTAAAAGCATTCTGAAAAAGAAAGAATTAAATTAATGTATTGCATACCATTAGAGTTAAAATTTTTTTTTTTTTTGTTATATGACTTGTCCCATAGTCTATACTTCAAATTTATAGCAGCGCTAATTAGACAAAACATATCTTCTCAACATTTTCAAAGTAAAGTTGTCAAGTTTAACTATTTATGTATGCTATATTTTTCCTAAAGAAATTATCATCACAAGAGTAAGATAGGGTGGATTTATTTACAGTAAAATTTTTCCGAATTCGACAACGCATACCCCTTAGGTTAGGTTATGTTTTGGTGGTGGCCTATAATAGAGCCTCACATAGACCACAAGGGTCCATAGTGTTACCACAAACTATCTGCTACAGTGTTATCCCCTCTAAGTTTTCGCATATTTTAAGAAACTTTAGAGGCTCATCAGAAAGGGCTATAGTCATCGTAGACGAACGGCACCAGGGGGGCTCATAATAAGAAATTTTATCCTAATCGTCACAGAAAAATATGATGGATAACTCAATCAGCTCGCTTCGGACTTTATGCTTAAAAAATGTTAATAATTAATAGAATTCTCCGCCACTGATATGTTGTTTCACAAGCAAATTGGGGACCAGTTTGAATGCTAGTAGATTCAAGGTTATACCAATTATCTTGGAGTTTTTCGAAAGGTAGAATACTATGGCATTGAGTAACGTGAAGTATTTTTACTTCAAATACATTTTTTAACAGCATTGTTTCAAGTTTTTATTCTACCAATGCGAAAGCTCTACTAAAACGACCAGTATTAGAGGTTGCAGTGACACAGCACTGATTCCAATCATAAAGCGCATGCTTGATGAAGAACTTTCGAGTTTTGAGACAGCAATATGTTGTTCTTTATCATCGAATAAAATCAACAAAAGTAACCGCTCTACTTTAGAACTCCTTATGTCTTACCCAGCAAGCTCTATTTGTATCGATTCTGCTATTTGCTTTCGCATTTGTGATCGAATCTTTTAAATGCACAACTAATTAATGGAATTTTCGCCTTTGATGAGACCTAGCGCTTCCTCGGAAACCTGATAAATAAATACGGAGTTCCGCATACTCTGCTGGCACCTGTCTAATGCCGCCAGTTTTGCTGAAATAAAATCCGTACTCGCTATGTTTAATGCAGATGATTGGTTCCTTCGCCTGAACTGAAAGGAGCGTTGCAATCGCTTATATTGTGTAGAAGTTTCTTGGTTAATTTTAAATAGATAGCGACGTGGACATCCTGATTCAAAAAGAATTTATTAGTTATCCAAGTTCTCCACGTTAATACAGGTCTCGCGCTATTGAACCAAACTTGCCTCTTAAGTTTTTCGGGACCAGAACATCGTACTTTCGCCTCTATTATCGACGTGGTAGCGATCTATATCTTTACTTTAGTACGGATTTCGCATCTACAAACCCAAATTGTTTCTCAAACTTTTTCGACACAAAGACTCAAACTCAAACATGTTAAGCTGAAAGTATTTAGCCAAGAAAGCATATGCATACATATGTACATTAGGATGGTTCAAAATATTAAAGTTTCTCCAAACTTCGCTCCCCGGGCACCAAAAGTTTCGTATTGGTGCCAATAAGAACCTCGTAAAATTTAGTCCTTTTCAGAAAACATTTGATGGACCCACCACCCTTTTGAAAACTGGGCAATGGTCTTCAATCTATCAAAAATGATTAATATCTGTCCGAAGCTGCCCCCTAGAGGCATGAAATGTATGACAAGGTCCCATTATTTTTTCTTCTCCAACATTTTTCCTGAACATACTTACCCCCTATCACAACCTCTTAGGAGTACTCCTCTGCAAAAATTACATTCTTGTGAAATTATCAATTATTTTTTCAAAGGGATCCCCCAAAGGGGTTGAGATAGGGGCTAAGTATGTTCGGAAAAATGTAGGGAGGACCTGGTGATACATTAGACCACTCTACGGGTCACTCCGGGAAAGCTATGAACTATTTTTAGAAATTTTTTAATTTGAAGTGTTTTTTGTAGGGGTCCCCCAAAAGGGTGGCAGATAGATGGTAGGTATGTTTGGGAAAAATATTGGAAAAAAAATATAATAGGACTTAGTGATACATATCAACCCTCTTTGGGTCACTCCGGGGGAACTAATTTTCGAAATTTTTTGTGTTTTTTGTAGGGGGACCCCCAAAAGGGTGGCAGATAGGGGGTAGATGAGCACAGAGAAAAGTTTGGGAGAGTAAAAATAATGCGAGTTCGTCCTGCGTTTTACCCCTTCTGAGGCATCTGAGAAGAGGGGGAAGTCAATTTCACAAGAATGTCATTTTTGCAGGGGAGCACCCCTAAGGGGTTGTGATAGGGCGTAAGTATGTTCAGAAAAAATGTTGAAGAAGGAAAAATAATGGGACCTTGCCATACATTTGATCCCTCTAGGGGGCAGCTTCGGAGAGATATTAATGATTTTTGATAGATTGAGGACCATTATCCAGTTTTCAAAAGGGTGGCGGGTCCATCAAATGTTTTCTGAAATGGACCAAATTTTATGTGGTTCTTATTGGCACCAATACGAAACTTTTGGTTCCCGGGGAGCGAAGGTTGGAACAACTTTAATTTTGTTCATATATGTCTAAACCACCCTAATGTACATGTAGTATAAACAGTAAAATGTAAAGATGTATGTATATTTAAGTTATTGAAAGGATATTAATAAGAAAAGAAAAAACAAAAACTGTAAAAAAAAAATCCAAGCAACGAAATAAATATTTTTGTATCGATCTTTACAAAGGCAGATTAATCCTGGACACCGACTGGTGTATACCCCGGCGAAAAACATCGTTACATAACATGTTAAGATTTGTGCCTATTGAAATTTGAATGAACTTCGATCTTTTTTTGCTAGGACATGAGCAGCATGTGTTTTTGCAAAATAAAATTGCTTTTGTCTGATTTACATAAATGCCAACATAACGCACTCGAATTTGATCAACCTATACTTAAAAACTATGCTCCTAAATTACTGATCTAAAATATGACATTTATATTTGTATACATTAAGGCAATAAAGGTTACAACCCCAAATGTTATCAATATAAAATATGACAATAAATTGTTCCCTGTCCTCCGTTTGGTATGACAATAAAATTACAAGCAAATTATTACTGGACAAATGAACAACAAATAACAGATAACAGAATAATTTTAACAGCGGAAAAAAAAACCCAAAGAAAACCAAATGGCAATGGCTTTTTAATTTTTTGTAACTAAACAGCCAGCAACAGCAGCAGCTTGCAACAACAAAAGATTGCAAAAACGTTGGAATGAAAAAGTCGCCAATAGTAGCATTTTGAAGTGCAATGGACAGTAACGGAGATAAAAACTAACAGCAGCGACAACAATAAACAACAAATAAATGGTAGTAATAAGTACGTAACGTTGTTAAACAACAAATAGTACATCGATGTTTGACATACGATCATGATGATGTTATTAACAATAATGATAATGTTGCTGTTGTTGCTGTTACATTACTTGCTGTTGCTGTTGCTGTTGCTGTTGCTGTTGCTGCTGCTTTTGTTAAATTCATTGTAAACAAAATAAAGAAAAATGTTGCTGTTGTAATTGATGTTGTTACTTCTTTTGCTGTTACTGTTTCCAAGTGCCTTCAAGTATCGGGAGGCTTTTGCAAAAACTGTCTGTGACAGTTGCAACAGCGGCGAAACGTCAACGACCGGATGTACAGCTGTGCAAACTTTGCAATCATTCCATTTGGCATTTCCGGCAAAATTTTAACGAAAGCAGTAGCTGTAGCAATAATGGTAACAAAACTTCAATTGAGAGGAGAAAAATCGATTTTGATATTGAACAAAATGTCCTGTCCAATGAAATGTTTGCAATGGACAGCAATAACTGCTTCAAAGTTGCCACAAATATTTTTTGCTGCTGCTGCTGGTAGTGGTGGTTGGTGACGTTGCCCGCCACTCATTGCATTGCTATTGCTATTGTGCAAAATATAACTGCAACTGAGTAGGAATTTGCGTCTTTATTAATTTCAACTTTTATGTTGGAATAGGGTGTTTTTGTTACAAATAAATAAAAGTTGCAATAAAGTGTTGCCAACATTCAAATGAAAGCATTGCACAGTGATTAAAAAGCATAGAAATTAATTAAGAAAACAATTTTACTGCGTTTACATTGATTGCCGTAAATATGTAAGTGTCAATATTAACTATAATGAAAAAAAAAAAATATTTTTTTTAATGGAACAATTTTTTTTCTATGGCGTCACAAATATTTTATCTATGAAAAAAGTTCTTAAAATTACTCAACAACCACAAAAAAATATTTTTTTATTTTATTATGGCAAAAATTCTTTTTTTTTTTTTTTTTGTTCAATATCCAACCACTGTGCCATTTGCCTCAAGCGTCAATTTAATGGTTCCTTAATAATGTAGCCTCACGCTTAAAGTTCATGAGCTTTGATGCAGCAACATTAATAATTGCTACAACATAATCATGTCTATCATTAAGATTGTTACAACAGCATACTGCTGACTACACTGATACAGACCAAAGCACATGGAAATTCTTGTTGCAATTCAGGCAATAATTTGAATTCAATTAAATTGAAATGAAAAACCTGCCTACCCAGCCTTATGGACGCATCAAGAATTTAAGCTGCATAATCCGTTTGGCAAAGATGATTGCCTCAAGGTTCAAATTAGTTCTCACAATAATTGCAAATATTTTATGATAATGATTATATTGATGCTTAAAGATGATGATAGTGCTTATCATAGTGGATATGAGTGGATGTTGGCAAGGTTAACAAGCATAATGTTGAAACTGTGGTTAATCGAGAGCACTTGACCAAATATTCCAAAGATAAGTCTACTAATGTCAGTGCTGATTATGATAATGAGCTAAGATGTTGCTTAAACAGATGGTGCATGTAATAGCGATGGTATGGTGTACATGTATGTATTTTGCGTTTCATAACTAAATTTCCGTAGCAAATTTTTGAAAAGTAACTTTCAAGGGTACGAGAAAAATATTAATAAGTTGAAAAGAGTTCGAAAAGACAAAAAAAAAATGTTGGGAAATATTGCAAAAAGTTGAAGCAGGTTGAAAAAGTCGAAAGTTATCTCACAAATTCCGTCTGAAGAGTAAAAGAGATCATATCATAGATCAGCTGCAGTCCAGAGCAGCCCTATCTATAAGGGTTTTGGATTATTTAACAGCATAACAAATGATATCAAAAACAAATCAAGCTAAGGAACTTTTAATAGAAAATGTTTAGAATTTAACGATGCAAAAAGAAATCATTGAAATGAAATATACTCTTATTAATAATAAAATGCAATCTGTTAATTTTTATTTAACAAATGGAAACAAGTCATATTTTGTAAGTCATACATATAAACATGTTCAGCTCAAAATATTTAAAATGCTAATAAATTTTCTCAATCAAAAAAAGGAAAATTTTGAAAGAGATTCAACATTCAGGAAGTTGAAGAAGGTTGAAATGTTTAAAACAGTAGAAAATAAAAATCATGTGTGCAGTGGTAGAAGTGAAACCTTTAGAAAACTAAACTGCGATAGAACGAGACGAAAATGTTTTATTAAAATGATAAAAGTTGACGAGATCTAAGATAGCTACAGTAATAAATGATATATCGTATTAAAGTATTTATCAAGCAGAGTGCACAAAAATTACCAGCTTCAAGATCGGTTAAAGAAAAGTGAGATATAAGCATGGAAAGATTTCCTATTTTTTCAAGCAATGCACTAATTGACTGATTGAAATTATTAACCCAAAATATAATAACTTCAAAAAGCTTAATATACTTAGTTTGTTCAATGCGCTTATATCCATCTAATTAAAAAAAAAATGTTAGTGAGCTCAAAACAGTTCCTTGAAATATTGAAATTTGTTGGCTAAAACAACAACAACATTTTTTTCTTCGGTTATAACGTACAAAAAAAGACAATTATGCTAGGCTATGAAAAAAGAAAAATACCACCGCAGACAAAAATATTGTTGTAATTATCGAAAAATTCTAACATTTCACAAAAAGTATAGTTTTTTAAGTAAAATGGGGAAAAAGTGGTACATCAGTTGAAAGGATACACATAGAGCTATAACATATCTATTGGAAAAAATTAAATTTTCTTATTAAAAAAATTCATTAAAAATCGAGAAAATAATGTTATCTCAAAAGCTTTGGAAAAAGCTAATAAAATATATGAGGCATATGTATTTGCGTTTTCATATGAACATATCACCGAAATAAAATGTATCCCCAACGGTTAATATTAAGGGCGTCCGGGAGTTTTTCGAAAAATAAAAAGACATTTATTTAAAATTGTTTTTTGAAGCTGCATTTTATCTTAGACCAACATTTTTTTCACAGTATTAAAGTAAGTATAACTATTCAGGATTTGTCTCTGAAATTTTGGTCCAAAAATATTCGTCAATAAATTAGAAAAGTGCAATGCCGTGAACGACCTCAAAATTTGCGGTGAGCAAGATATCTGGAGACTGGTTAATTTGAAAAAAGAAAATTAAATTTTTTTCGGTTAAGCAAATAGTTAAGGAACGTTTCATCTTTGGTTTTTGAAAAATATTAATTTTTGACAAAATGGCGGGGGTACAAAGAAAATTTTCATTTTATGTGCACAAACTTGAGGTCGTTTTAGGCTATAAATCAAAAAATATGTATCCAAAACAAAAATCGAACAATCAAACGCCTCATAACTATTTGCTTAACCGAAAAATAATTAGTTTTCTTTTTTCGGATGAACCAGTCTCCAGATATCTTGCTCACCGCAAATTTGGAGGTCGTTTACGGCACTGCACTTTTCTAACTTATTGACTAATATTTTTGAACCAAAATTTCAGAGATAAATCTTGAATAGTTATACTTTAATACTGTAAAAAAATTTTGGTCTAAAAATTCAAAAAAAATTTTTAAATAAATGCCTTTTTATTTTTCGAAAATCTCCCGGACGCCCTTAAATGAACTATCAATATTAAGAGCTTTGAAATAAAAATAGGGTTTAACAATAGATTTGCGAAAAGAATTGCTAACATATGTATTTCTATTGAAACCTGTCAAATGATATTTTTTGAGTAAGATTAATCAAATAAATAGTGAATCCATCGGAAAATAGATATTCGTGTCAATAAATTAACCTTTTCGCTCCCGCTCTAAGGCCAGCTGCCAGAAACAATTTTTCTCTTAATTTCCAGGCTTATTAAGTCTATATAACATATTTTGAAAGTTTTAAGCTTTCTAGACTAATCTCGTCACTAGATAATTAAAAGTTGCTTTTATGCTCAAATGTTTTAAATTGTTTATTTAATTCCATCTTATTTAGTACGTGAAACTGCGAACTTTGATTTTTGAAAAATATATTGTAAGTATTTTTATTTAGTTTTTATATTTTGCACTGACATTACTGCACATGTGACTTGACTTGACACTTGACTTCATTTTAATAAATGCGTCATAATTTTGTTGATCACAACATAACAGTTGCTTTTTTGAAGTTTTTTTATTCTGAGAATTGCAATCAATCAATAAGGTGTGTAATTTACAAAATTTATTGCGATTGTGTCATTTAAACAAGGCTTAGTAATGAAGTTGCTTATAAGCAACTGTGGACATGAAAGGGTTAATAATATTTAACACAATTTAGGAGAAAAAAAAATCTTTAAAGTTTCTTCATATCAAAACATGAAATTTTAAATTCGCCGAATTAGTCATTTTCGTAAGACAAAAGTTAAAGAACTAAGGAGTGAATCTTCTAATCTGACTTATTTCATAAAAACAACTAAATTTTTTTACGTTTTTTAGGAAATCTAATTTCGAAACAAAAACAAATTTCACAAAAAAAAAACCGCATAACCGGTTAAAACTAAGCCGTATTAGCATTTCCATTACCTGTAGTATTTGGTTAATTTTTCGTAGTAGCCATACAACACTATTGCTCTGCCTACAAAGCCGACGTTTACAAATTTTTTCACGCAACACTACACTGAAGGCAGTATTTTTCATACGGCTTAAAGCCGATGAATTTCTCAAAACCCGCACACATTTAACATTACACAAAAGAATCACTTAAAAGAAATTGTTTTTTTTAATTTTCTACGAAGCACGAAAAAACGCGATTTAAATTTAAGTTCTAATAACCGACCATCACACGAAACAAAGCGAACCCGAACAACACGAAAAAGAAAAAAGCAGTGCTGCCGCTAATTACAAGGCGTTTTTTTTTTTTCTTTGCATTGATATTTGCTATTACTTTTGCATTGCACAATTATAGCAACAACACAGTAAGCAACGGTAACTGTGGCACTGCATTTATATCACCTTCTCTGTTCTTCTGCACAATTTTTAAAATTAACTTTTTCTTTTTAAATTTTGCACTTATAGTTTGATATTTTTTTATTGCATTTAATAATCATTAGCAATTATTATTAAGTTTCAACAATAATTGCATATTTAGTCCACGAATATGATGGAGAAAAACAATCGAATGTTAAAGTAACTTGCTCGCGTACCATTTATTTTAAAATATCCATTGGTAGGGATGGGTAAGCCAAATTAAAGTTGGTGACTGCTCACACTGGCGTCTCACTTTTAAAGAAAATACTTAAGTTGGCCAATAAAATTTAAAACGAAGGTTTTATTTTAAATGAATTCATTATATTCCATTTATGTACAATGGTTCATTTTTGAAAATTTTTTATTTTTCTATTATTCAAAAAAACAAAAATTGCCCTGATTCTTAAGTTTTACACTTTTAGAGCAAATATTTTACTAGAATTCCTAAAAATAAACTTATTTATTATGTCACCAATTACCAGGTTAAATTGTTCTATTTGTTATCTTTGTCATGTTTGTTGAATAAAAAATAGCATTGATCAATAAGTAAAATTTACAATATTGGTCTTTGCTAAAATGACTGTAAGTTCATAATGTTTAATTATAATAAAAAAAATAACCAGTCGCAAAAATCAACTTTCTTAAACCATACGGAAGAACACGCCAATTTCAAAAAATATGTGGCTGGCAACACCACAATTTTCGAAAAATAAAATCATAGCAAGTCTCTAAGCCAATGGCTTAGCAGCTGTGACAACAAGCGAGAAAGTGACAAGAGATAATAAATGGATATTCGCAATTTGTACAGTTCAAGGTCAGTTCCTCAGTAGCTCAGTTGTTAGAGCGGCCGTCGACAGATATGCAATTGAAATGCATGTACGGTCAGGGGATCGACTCCATGTACAACATTAACCAAAAAACTGGTCTGATGAGGCTATGTGGTAATAGCCGAAACATATGTCACCAATTACCAGGTTAAATTGTTCTATTTGTTATCTTTGTCATGTTTGTTGAATAAAAAATAGCATTGATCAATAAGTAAAATTTACAATATTGGTCTTTGCTAAAATGACTGTAAGTTCATAATGTTTAATTATAATTTATTAAAAATTTAATAGCAATTTAGACAATTAGCTATTCATGCTTTAAATTTTCAGGAAATAAAATCAGAAAAATTCCAAAAAAAAAATATCTGATGTGATAGAGTAAAACAAATGGGAAAGTTCGAATTTAACTTTCATGTATGAAAAAATATTGTGACCTTGTAAAAAAGCAAACGAAAAACTATCTTAATCAGACTAAATTATTTTTTTTTTTATTATCTGAAAATAGTTTGTTCCGAAAATTCTTTAATTTACGTAAACTTACTTCTAACTTATGTTTTATTGCTCAAACTATAAGAATATATTCTAAACATTTGTTCAAAAATCAATTAAATTATTGCCATGAGTTTTACAATTGCATCAAAATCAAAAAAAAAAAACTAGTAAAGGTGTTATCTTCAGCCAAGCCGAAACTCACATACCCTATATTTTATTGAAAGTCCCTTTTAAGTAAATGTTAAAAAGACGATGAAGAGGTTGAATAAGTCGAAGTGTCAAATCGAAAAATGTTAAATGTAGAAAAGGTTGAGAAAGGTTTAAAAAAGTTGAAAAAGACTTAGAAATATGAAAGCTATGAAATATGAAAGTTGAAACAAATTGAAACTGAAAAGTGTTGAAAAAGTCAAAAAATATGGAGAATGAATAAGCACAAAAAAAGTTGCAAGAGGTTGAAAAATTTTGAAACAATTCAAAATCGATGAAAAAAAAATAAGGAAAATGACATATAAATTTTGTAAAAAGTTAAAGGAAAATGTTGAAAAAATCGAATAGAGATGAAAAAGTTGAAATATGCCACCGCCACTTCTTCAAATGCGCATACTTTTCGTTCAATAAAATATATTCGTGATCGACATTAGCATACCAAATTTTAGCACATATTAAGTCTTAAAATTTAGGCCGGTGACACACCCACTGATGCAATCCTCTCTGATTTTGATCCAGAAATAGCTTCTAGTAAATACTCTTAAACCAATTTATTAGAATCATTACTCACATATTGCGATAAATATGTCACTTAAGAAATTTTCTTTATATTGGAGGTGCCACGCTCACTAGTGCTATTTTACTCGCTTTGGATTAAGATACACCTTATAGTAAACCAACTGCATAACATTTCACACCAATTTCTGCAATAGCTCAGTTAAAATAGGGCTTCCAACGTTATGTTAATATGACAGGTGTCACGCCCACTACTGCAATCCCGTCGAAATACATTAAATTTCAAAGCTTATCGTAGTCGACATCTTTATGCCAATTTTTACTAGGATTACTCTCACAGTCCGTCAAATGTTTTTTGCTTGCATGGGAGGTGTTATGCCTACATGTAATTTTGGGTCTTTTTTTGTTATGAGATATAATAAATATAAGTTTTCATGACGATTGCGCTATGTAGTTCTCTCATAATAACGTTTATATATATTGAGAGCGGAGCCACGGTGACACTGAACTACGCCCTTCCTAAAAAATATAAGTTAAGATTGATAAAGTGAGTACACTAGAGATAATCAGACACAACCAAGAACAACTGGCCAAACGACTCACTAATAAACTTGCAAGTTGCAATGCTAATGACTTATGTTGCAACACCTCACAGTCGGTAAAGAAGTAACTGCTACATTATGCTACGAACCACAATATTAGCGAAATCTTTCTACAATCTTTCTGCAATCCTTCTTATTCGTTGTTGTGAACATCGCAGATAATACATATACCGTGTTGGAAAATATCCATTCTTTTAATTCTATTAATATAAGTCTATAACCATTGCCACACTTATGCCTAGTTATGAATATTTTATTCTTTAAAACAAAAACAAAACAACTAATGAACTGTCATCGAATTGTTACTAACACGTGCATACAATTACACATAAACACTTGCAAATCTTTCACCTGACTAACTAAATTGTACAGTCAGGATTGTGTGTAAATACATAAATGTTGCAATACTTTTGCTCTTACTGTCAGTTACTACTATTGCTGCTGCAGAGTACCTGCTGTTACTTCACAGCATTTGAGGTGTCTTCAAAACTCAGTAGTTGTTGTGGTGGCAATGATTTTCAAAGATATGTTGCAGTTTGTTGCATTCAAAATATTTAATTAATTTGTGGTAACACAGTTGCAAGCACAATCGACTCGATACGACTCAATTCCATTTGTTAATTAATAAATTAAGTTCATGTGATTTGGTAAATCTCTGTTTGCAACATGAGCTCTTTAAATCTTCTTACAACATGAGCTATTGGTGAGCATGGTGCAAAACTTATGCAGAGATGACATGATATATAACGTCTTCGATGTCAAATTGATACTTTAATTTTGTAGTAATTAAGTGGTTGTTCATTGTTGTTATGTGTTTCCGTGAGTGCTAATTTCTTGCACCTGTCTTATGGCCCATTTTTATATATTTATTAACAT
The DNA here is from genome assembly GCA_949775025.1 of Tricholauxania praeusta. Taxonomy (NCBI): domain Eukaryota; kingdom Metazoa; phylum Arthropoda; class Insecta; order Diptera; family Lauxaniidae; genus Tricholauxania; species Tricholauxania praeusta. Next base: position 32,370,618 of record OX459031.1, on the reverse strand, counting down.
ATTCTTCCTTATTATTTCATATTGTCTGCTATACCCAAGACATTGTAGAACAGAGCTTGTGGCCATGTGTTGATTCTCGTTTTGTGGCAGAGGCACTGATCGAGCGCATCAAATCAGAAACGTTATGATTGTAGGAATCTATTATTTCAGGTTTATTTTTTATTTGTATGCATCTGCTAGAATGGTGAAGCGAACTCAGTTCAATTCAGCTCGGTTCTTATACCCTACACCGAGGGTATATTCACTTTGTCCTTCCGTTTGTAACACATAGAAGGAGGCGTGGCAGGTATGGAAAATTATATATATTCTTGATCAGCGTCACGGCCTGAGTTGATTTAACGATGTCCGTCTGTCTGTCTGTCTGTCTGCTGAAATCAGGTTTACGGGAAAACCAAGAAAGCTAATTGGATGAAACTTTCACACACAGGTCATATCTTCTTGCAGGCATCTTGAAATTGAAAATGGAAGAAATCGGTTCACAGACACGCCTACCGCCCATACTCTATGAATATTCACTCAGGCCATTTTTGAAAAAAATTGCAGCGATTTTGATGAAAATTGGTGATTTGATGCAAATGTGAACAAGATTAGGATTAGGCTAGGTTTCAAATTTTCAAAGCTTTCTACAGGGGCGTGGCACAGCCCTAAATTTTAGTCTTTATAGCACCAAATCTCGTAAGCCGTTCAAGATATTGTGATGAAATTTTGTAAGCGGGTACATTTCAAATATATCTTGAGTTATGATAAAAGTGGGCGGAATCGCTAAAGTGGGCGTGGCACTTTTCAACAGTTAAAAAATTTGATTCCATATATCTTAAAAGTGGCTCAAACGATTTTCATAAAAATTTTAGAGATGATGCCATTGAAAGCAGTCATCAACACAAGCTCTGTGACTTTACCAAAAAAACTCGTTGAAGGGCGTGGCATAGCCCACAATATTTATAAACCTTATATTAACAAAACCAACTACGTAATCGTTATGAAATTTAATAAGGCAGATATACTTGCTAGAAGGTATGTTTTTGCAAAAATTTGGCGCAATGGAGCATGTGGGCGTTGCACCTCCCATACAAGCAAAAAACCTTTAATGTTATATGTACATAGTGTGCAATGAGAGTAATCTTCATAATATTTAGCTTGGAGGTGTCGGCAGCTATGGGGTTTGAAATTGAATAAAAATTGATGGGATTGCAGTAGTAGGCGTGGCACCTCCTTTATTACCATAAAGTTGTTTAAAAAAATTAATCATTTTTTAAACTCTCTTTTTTTCATTACTTCTACCAAATTTACATTTCACTTTGAGTTTTCCCAACTTTTACATCTAATTTTCTTTCTTATTTATTTATTTAAATCCTTTTTCACTATGCGTGCAACAGTTTTGTCTTTTATTCGACCATTTAGCTGATAAGCAACATTGCTCATATTTGCACGTATTATAATTCTTTACGGCCATTTAAATCATCTTAAGATTATATAAGTTGCACGTTAAGAAATTTTTCTCTAAACTTTGCTGCATGTTGTACATAATGTTGTTACTTTTATAGTAATTCTCGCTGTTGAATGTTATGTTTTGCTTCTTGCAAAACTGTCTAGACATGGCATATGTTCGATGGATGACAAAATGTTGCTGATACAAAAATCATTTTTTTCTACTTTGTTGTTTCAATGTTGCTACGTCAAAGTTGAGTGAATTAATACAAGTTTGCTGATGTTGCTCTATTTCGGTTGTATTTTAGAACTTTAATGTTTATAGCTAGTTAACAAAAAAATTATATTGTTTTCGGGCTTAAAGAAGAAAATCTCATAAGTAGTTTAATATTTGCAAGACTAAAATTATGATGTTTTTAATGATTGGATTTAAACAGAAAATAGTTCAAATTATTTCTCTGAGCTAACTGTTTAGTATAGTGTGTGATTACAACAAAAAAAAAATTTAAAAAAAAAAACAACAAAAACAAAAAACCAGGCTAAGTGGTAACACAAGTTGTATTCATTGCTAAATGGAATCATCAGTGACCATTAAGTCGCGCAATGAAAATCTTTTGAGCCTGACTTGTTTTCTTTTTTGCATGGATTTGTTGAGAACTCGAAAAAAAAGTAAACAAATTAAATGATTTAAAAAAAACACTACTCAAAATATAAAAAAATTAGAATTGAAAACATACATATTTGCTAATAATTTAAATAGGCTGAATAATATTATGTTAAAAGCGTAAAAGGAAACGAATACCAAAAGACAAATAGCAAAGTAATTAAGAACGTGTTTTCGGTTATTGTCAAGGCACCATCCTCAGTGACATTGAATACAAGAACAAGATATGCATCAGAAAATTTGTGGCATTTATTTAATTTCCCACTTAAATGGATATAATGAAACACAATTAAAACAAAAAATCTCTCGTTCTTGAATATATTTATTTTTATTACTAAAGATCACTGAGGATGGTCTTGGAGCAGGAACTGAAACCATGGTCTGATTGGCTATGCTGTTTTTTATGATTGAAATATTTTTTAATTTTTTTTTATACTTATGTGAGTGCTTCACTGAGCACGAAACTCATTAAAATAGAGTACATTTTTTTTTTGTTAACATAAAATACAATAAAAAAAAAAAATTTATTATCTTCTTGGTAGAAAAACTCTTACATTTTCGCTGCAACAGATAAAGTCAATCATAAATGGCATTAATAAAATTTCAAGTAAAAATGCAACAAAAAAATTTTATGAAAAAATCAAAACAAAAAATTACAGCTGAAATAACAAATTTATATTTGTGGAAAATAACAACAACAGCAATAACAAGAATATTTGAACAAGCTTTTGTCACAACACAAAAGTCACGTAACATACGTTGCAGCAAATGCAGCAGCAGCTACAAAGTTCCTGCTGCAACTGCTATTTCTATCAGTCTTCTTGTTATTGTTATTGTTTTTGCTACATATTTTTATAACAAATACTACTGAAAGTGTACACAAGGGTTCACTTGAATTTGTTGGTGTGTGCGTTTTTTACAACAACAACAACACAACTTGAAATGATTTCTTTGTGGAACTCATTAACATTTTTACATCATATGTACACTCTCTGTTGGAGAGCGCATAACTTTCAATTCAACATTCCCTATCCAAGTTTCTAGTTACTGTTGTCATACGCTTACTATTTGCTAGCAAATTCATCATACATGCAGTGACACAACACCCCCCCATGTTCCAGCTGCGCTCACTTAATTTACACTTTACACAAATTTCTCAATCTGCTGACTATGAAACACAACGCTTGTACATCACTTGCACTGCATTTATCTTTGCAAGGGTGATTGAAAAAAACAAATAAGTTATTGGTTTAAAACGTTTCAGACTAATATAGCAACTAACTTCCTGATTAAGATCAAGCACATCATGCGACTAAGCTTCATGCCATATTTTAGACCCATAACTGCAGTGTATTCCTGTGTTTTGCGCTAAATTTCTAAAAATAAGAAGAAGGTTTGAGAAGACCATTTGTCTGCACCATTAAAATGACTACAGAAAGTGGGCGAAACAGAAAAATCAGGCATGGCACAGCCTGTTGAAGGACATGGCACAGTCCACAAGGTCTATAAATGTAATAATATTGTACATGTAAGCGTGGCACCTCCCGAAATACGAAATACGTTAAATGTTATATGAACTGTGCTATTTTGCTCTTTGGAAAATTTGACGGATAGGTGTCAGTTACTATAAGCTTTGAAATTAAATAGAGTTCGATGGAATTGCTTCAGTGAAAGTGGCACCACCCATACAAGCAAAAAACATTTAATATACTATAGGAGTAATCCTAATAAAATTTGGTGAAAAAATGTCAGTTACCATAAGCTGTAATATTAAATAGAGCTCAACGTGATTGTGTCAATGGGCGTGGCACCTCCCATACAAGTAAAAACGTTTAATGTTATATTTAGTGTACTAATGAAGTAGAATCATTCCTAAGGAGGGGGTACGGGTGCCGGGCGCAACCACTTGAGGGGCGACAAAATGGTCTTCGTATATATTTTATGTTACTAGGGTTTTTTTTAAAATTAAAAGCTGTTTTTTCTTATTTTGGTCAATAAAAATGTTTTCTAAAAATATAACAGCAACTGAACTATTCGCCCCGGGAGCCAAATAGGCACGGTACGCCACTGTATGAAAGTATTCTATTTTTAATCTTTTTTAATAAATGGATTTCGACGAAGCGCAACTCCCATTAAACTTTTAATCGTATCTTCAGAGATTTTTTTACTGGATACAAACCATTTTCTTGAAAAATATTTAGTGTTTTCAGCAACCTGTTTTGTATTCTTCATAATCCTTTTTACCAGAGCCCAATATCTTTCGATGGGTCTGAGCTCCGAGCAGTTAGAAGGATTTGCATATTTAAGTACAAATTCTACTTTGTTCTTTGCATACCATTCAACGGCAGATTTGCTGTAATGGCATGAAGCCATATCTGGCCAAAAAATCTGAGACCTCATGCTGTCTAATAAATGGTAAAAGACGTTTTTTCATGCACTCTTGGATGCATATTTCGGTGTTAATAGTCCCAGTTGAAACAAATGAAATGCTTCGCCTACCGCAGCTGCAGATTGCCTCCCATACCAAAAACTTCTTTAGAAACATCGTCTTTTTTTTGGCTCTTAAACTCTTCTTGAACATTTCCTCTATGATCTGCAACATAAAAATCGACACCTGGAAGCTGCGAAAAGTCACCAAGTACGTAAGTCTCGTCGTCCTTAATGCAACAGTCAAATTTTTTAATATATTCGGGGTAAAGTATTTTGGCTCGCTTCTTTGCCTTGACGTTCTTTTTGGAATTTCTGTCCGGAACTTGCTGGACTTTAAATGACTTAAGCCCTTCCTCCTTTTTAACTTTTCTGACAAAAGCCTCAGAGCATTGGACTTTCTCAGCTACTTTTCTTCCCGATATATTGGGATTTTTCTTAAAAGAAGCTATTACCTTCTTGGCAGCATTAGGATTATCAAAACCTTTATTTTTTCTATTTCCTTGATTTCTACTCACGTTTAGATGTTCCTTATAGGTTTTAATAACACGCGAAACGGTATTCCGCGAAATCTTAGCTTTTCTAGCAATTACTTTGAAAGTCCAATTTTTATTTTCGTTAAATACTTTGGAAATTTTTTCACGCACTTTTATTTCGCTGCTCGTGGTGAAGCCATAAATTAACGAAAGAGTAAAAAAAGTAGCATGCACATTTGTACATATTTACCAAAGCCAATTTGATTAAAATTTTTTTGAATTTTTTGAATCTGAACAATTAACAAGTGATAATGTGTGCACTAGTTTCATCGTGCGCAAACCTTATCAAAGCAGCTAAATAAAAAAACATCCTGAAAGAAACTTGGAACCTTCTAATCATGAGCATTTTTCGCGTATAGACAACGTGATTTTTCAAGATGATTCTGCGCCTTGTTATCGAGCGCAATTTGTAAGCATTATTGTTATGTAAATTCTTATTATGTACTTAACAATAATCCACAACTTTCATTCCTTTTTTCTTCTTCTTCTTTTAAAGGTAAAGAATTACTTAAATGAACCTGGCACTTCAACTTCATCATGGCCAGACAATAGTCCCGATCTGAACCCCATTGAGAATCTAACTAAAAATCATAACTAACGTACAGGTTGCAAGCCACAGGCCCACTAATTTACGTGAGTTAGAAAGAATAATATTTGGTATGAAGGCATTTCACAAGACCTTTTGAAAAATTTGATCACTTCCATGCCGCAACGACTTATGGAGGTTATAATAGCGAAGGGAGGAACAACAAAATATTGATACATGTTTTTTTTTTAATCCTAAATATTAGTTTTTAAAATAAATGCTGTAAGTATTTTAGATTTACTTCCATAAAAATAAAATTTTATAACATTTTACCAAAAAACTGTTTTTATAAATAAAGAACATATTTCACTTTTTTGCTAAAAAATAAACTATGTTTTCCGACCTACAGCAAAATATTTTCAGTAAAAATTATTTGCTTCGCTGATCCCTGCATAAATTTTTTGATTCGATTAAAAATTTAGATCATAAAGGATTTTATTCAACTTTTTTTGTTTGTACGGATTTCAATGTTCGCCACTGTACATACAAAGGGTTGGACACATTGGCGTATTTAAATTTGTGCAGTTCTTTTTATTTTGCTTTAACTTTTTTTTGCACCAAACTTGGCAGATGTTGTAGCTTTCATGCTTTTGAATAATTTTTCTTAGTTCGATATAGCATGTAAGCTTAAAATGCTACAAAACTAATTTTCAATTCACCCTATCACATATGTGTCACAGACACACAATATATAAGAGTGATATAAATGTATCTTTATGATAAATGATGGATGAATTTTGTGCTGCTTGCGATTGTTGTTCTTACTGCTGCTGCAACATCTATTGTTGTTAATTCCAACTATTGTCGCTAACGTCGTTGTCATAGTCATCATTTCAGTTGATTGCTCAACTTAAGCTGAGTTAAATTTCAGCACACTCAGAGGTCTCCAGCAATGCTCTATTTTATACCTAAGAAATACTTTAAAATGCACAGATTGCAATGTTATGGCTGCTGTTTCATTTGTACCCCAACTTGATTTAGTTTTCATTTTATTTTGCGTTGCTTTTATTTTCTACGGCTCTACGTTTTGTTGGTACTTTGTTGTTGTTGTTGTTGTTGTTGTTGTTGATAATAATGCAATATTTTACATACGAGAAGACTCAAGCACACACATATACATAGTTATGTATGTATGTATGCGATAATCCGCATAGACATGTCACACATCATTGACATTGGATTTAATAATGCACAAATTTAGCTGCATGCAGTATGCAACAAAACTGCTGCAGCAAATGATGCAGCTGCTGTTGTTTGATAGTCAACATATTCTTTTGCATTTCTTTTTGTTTATTCTTATGAAGTTGTTTTACTTTAGTTTTATGTTATACTACTTTGAAGAGACCAAACAAATGAATACTTCATTTTATTAATTATGAGTAGAACGTGCTGATTTAAAAATTAAATGTTACTCATACGCACTGTTGTACAAAATAAATGCATATTTATTAAATGTGGAATAAGATTGCAGATTAAAATATTGAAATAAGTATAATAAAAGCCGATTGCGACAAGTGAAGTGGCATACTTTTTGTACTACTAGGAAAATTTATACATTTCTACTTACTTTCAAACATATGATCATGAGTGACACTTTATGCAAAAATGTTGCTACACCAAAATCTCTGGAATCAAATATTGGATTCACCATAAAACTCTTTCACAGTAAAGCTTATTAGACTTAAAATAAAATTAATGAAAAATTGTGAAAATATCCCAAAGTGTGAATGTGCCAAATTCCTTAAATGAAAATCGCGAAGTATTGAGAGCCAAAAAGTAATATTATGTATGTAGGATAGTATGGGAAAATATCAAAGTAGACCATTAAAATTCAAAAACGTTGATAAGAAAAAACAGAAATTAAAGGTAAATCCAATATTGAATTCCATAAGTATGAAACTATTAAATGTCCTTTCTTATTTATATTGCACTTTTCATATATTTACATGGAAAAATTTCAAGATCCTTGAAAAATTTTGTGGAAGTTGGAAAGTATAGCACAAACAACAATTGAGGGTGAAAATTAATCCCCACACTGATATTTTGGACTCTTGTAGGGAAGCCGTCAGCTGTTTTTATTTTATATTTTTTTGTTATTTTCATTTATTTACTTTATCATAATTTCAAATGTTTGTACAATAAGAAATAAATTTTATTTGTTAATGAGATATTATGAATTATTTAATTCAATAGATCAGGAATAATAGAGTCTAGTAACCTAGATCCTGTCTTATCGGCCACCCTCTCTAAGCCAACATGTCAAGCACAAGAATCTGAATCTTATGTCATTTCTGCCTAATTGTGGTCATGAGAGCTAAGTTTTTTTACTAGCAGGTAATAAAAAAAAGGCTTTAAAACTAGCAAGGGTTGGTTCGAATACTTCAAATGTCGTCATTGAATACGTCCAAGGTCTGTAACAGCAGATAGGCTCTTTCTAAAGATGCATCCTACGTTGAGTCATTTAAATTAAAATTTTTACAAAAAGTGTAAGACTTAGATCTGTACACGTCACAGGTATATGAATTAGGGCTTTTTTGACGCATAATAACTAGTAAAATGTTTGATTCATATGTTGAAAAATTTGTCACTACTACCGTGACTGGCACACACACATTAAGTTTGGAGATCATCAGGAAGTCAAAATCCACATGAGTTCAAAAATTTGCTTTATCCTTGCACTATTATGGACTGAGATGCGCTTGAATGACAAAACATTTTTTCAAAAAGTGGTTGGATAAATGCTTCTAGCCAGAAGTTAGAAAATAAGTAGTTGAAAGACCATCATTTTCTTCTAAATGTGTTGCTGTCTCTCGATAATACTCCCAGCTATCTGTCCGCAGAAGAACTGATGACTGAGGATAAATGCAAAACTGTGATGTTTCTTTCACCGAACTGCGCCGCACTTATCCAACTAGATAAGTTATCATTCAGTTTGCGAAGAAAAACTTAAAAAAAACACTGCTGCTGGCGGCCATATAAAAAGACCTGGGAAAAACATTAAAAATTTAAAATGTTTAGTATTTTTCAGTCTTGAAATTCATTGCCCCCATTATCCATTACATTTTCATGAAAGAAACGCTTCAGAAGTCATAGAGCAAGTAAAACGCAGATTAGTTTAGAAAATTTGGAAATCTGGTATCGTGGAATGAATAAAAAAGAAAGTGTATTTCAACAAATGTCTGATTATCTTACAGTTACTGAACTGAGCAGTCCTCATTCATTATAGGAAAACTTTTCCTCCATATTTAAGGAAAACTCTTCCGTATTTGCTCTAAAATTTCTCTACTATTTAAAGTTTTTTATGGCTATTATCGGATGATGGAATTTGAGTTATCAACATATCGGATAAGTTTCACTTTGATCGAAAAAGAAACTTAACGTTATTTCCACACATTTCAACAAATTCAAACTTCTTTCAAAATAAAAAGCTACTTACAACGGATTATAGTAAAAGTGTTCAAAAAAGATATATGTGTTTCGGCGTTTTTCAACTTGATATCTGAGCACTTTTAATGGTAGGTTAAAGCTCACTTGTTTTTGTTCATACTTATTGCTTAGTTGGAATGGAAACCCATATGATCATTACATTGAAGCTATATCTAGTGTTCAGCAACTTTATAATTTTTTACGTTTTTTGGAAAATGGCCAAAATTAGCACTAAGGCAAATAGGGTTAAAATGAACATCAAACAAACTTCTCGCTAAATTTTGTTATCTGAATAATAAAATATATTAAAGTAAACGTGGAATGCTGAAAAACAAAACAAAATTTACATAAAATGCCAATATTTCAATTACAAGCATTTATCTGAATCTTTCTTACCGGTTTAAAATATCAGTCGATATTTTCCACAGAAAAATAAGTAAGAACTTCCCCTTTTGAAGCCATTGAAACAAGACTTTAACAGTAAATTCCCTTGCCATAATCTACAATATGAAACTCGCTGATTTTGTTCATGTCCATAACCAAAAACTGCAGCTAACTGTTAAGATTTTAGGAGTGTAGCAACGACATCACCACAGGACGGCTAGCTATTGTGTCACTATGAGTCTTTATCATTTCAATTATCAGTTATTTCCACTTGAAACCAAACAGATTGAATGTTAAGCTCCCTAAAATCCACTTAGAGTTGCAGCAGAAAATAGCAACAGCAGCTGTAGAAAACAACAGTAACTGCAAAATGAGTAGCAGCACATAAAACAGCAGCAAAAATAAATGGAGCGATTCCATGAACGACTTAGCACCATTTCTATGAAAGTCGTAACAGAGCTGAGTTTCAAATACACTCCTGAACTTGCCCCCAAAAGCTCATGATTGTAAAACTAGTAATGAACGAGTGGGCAAAAAAAAAGAATGGGACGTGAATTTTCAAAGTGGACAAAGAAAGACGTGCTCCGAAATGTGTGCTGCAAGAAAGCCAAAAAATTTCAAAGAACTCTATGCATTCAATTAATGAATAACCAACGTTGTAATGAATGAAGGAATGAATGCTAGCTGGTCGAATGCAACAAAGTAGGGGGGGGGGGGGGGTGGGGAATCCATGGAACAACGTGTTGTTTTCGAAATAAAAGATGAGACAAGTGGTGTGCGCTTCGTTGCTTAGTTGGATAAATGAAGAAGCAAATCCAAGTGCCAAACTGTTGGCCGCAAATATTCCAAAACACACTCGTTAACAAGCGTACAGCAATGGTAGCAAGTGCCCGATAAGTTGGATGGCAGCAAAGAATGTTTACTGCATAAAATAGTAGAAGAAATATGCAACAACAAGAATTACAACAGCAGAGAACACATTGCATTTGATGATGATGACAATGCAGAATAACAGTGTTTGAAGAAGATTTAACAAATGGGTAAAAATAGGTTCAAGAAAAAAGTTAAAACTCTCTCAACTTGCAAACTTTGCATTATCTTACCTATTGATAGCTCGAAAAGGCAGAGCAAGAAGTCTTACTTACTTACTTACTTAGATGGCCTTAACAACCCGTTGTCAGGTTACGGCCGACCTCATTAGCTCTCGCCAGGCGCCTCAGTTTTGCGTGCGCCTTCTCCAATCGTTAATGCCAAGCGTGGTTAGGGCTTCCTCAGCTTGGTCTATCCACCAGAAGCATGGTCTCCCTCTTCGTCGTTGACCGGGGACCTTCCCTTCGAATACCTTTTTCGCTGGAGCTTCTTTATCCATACGATGGACATGACCCAGCCAGCGTAGTCGCTGTATTGTTATACGCTTAACTATGTCAATGTCGGCGTAGAGCTCATACAGCTCATGGCTCATTCGAATGCGATTGTCGTCGCCAACTCGAACAGAACCAAAGATTTTGCGGAGAACTTTCCTCTCGAACACCCCAAGAGCGGCTGCGTCTGTTGTCGAAACCACCCATGCCTCAGCGCCATAAAGAAGCACAGGTAGAATGAGCGTCTTGTAGAGTGTTAGCTTTGTCGATCGAGAGAGAGCTCTGCAACGTAATTGCTTACTGAGACCGTAGTGACACCTATTAGCAATTGTTATTCTCCGCTTAATCTCCAGACTGACATCATTGTTGCTGGTTACGGCAGTGCCAAGGCAAGTGAATTCCTTGCCAACTTCTTATTTACAGTTGCCCGCTGTAACATGAGAGTCTGGATCCCGCACTCTCTTGCTGTTGTTAGTAGACATCATGTATTTCGTCTTGCCTTCGTTTACCGTCAAACCCGCTGATTCCTTTTCAATAGCAGTGAAAGCAGCAGTAACATCTCTCTTACTCCAACCGATAATATCAATATCATCAGCGTACGCAAGGAGCTGAACACCTTTGAAGAAAATGGTGCCATTATGATGCACACCGGCTTTTCGTACGATCCCCTCCATAATGAAATTGAAGAGATCGCACGAGAGCGGGTCGGAGAGGTCATTCCCTACCTTGACGGAGCTACACGTATTGCTCAACGTCATCCTGCAGAGCCTTATCAACTTTGCAGGTATACCGAAGTCAGACATTGTTGCGTATAGACAATCCCGCACTGGGCTATCGAAAGCAGCTTTATAATCGACGAAGATGGTGAGTGTCGATTAGATATTCATGGGTTTTCTCCAGGATTTGGCGTAGTGTAAAAATCTGGTCTATGGTGGACTTACCAGGTCTAAAGCCACACTGATAGGATCCGATCAGCGTTTCTGTATACGGCTTCAATCTTTCACACAATACGCTCGAGAGGATCTTATATGCGATGGAAATAAGACTGATACCCCTGTAGTTGGCGCAGATTGTCGGGTCTCCTTTCTTTATTACAGGACAAAGCACGCTGAGATTCCAATCGTCGGGCATGCTTTCCGCTAGCCATATTTTGCTAATGAGTTGATGCATGCACCTAATCAATTCATCGTCACCAGCTTTAAGCAACTCAGCTGGCAGGCCGTCAGCGCTCGCTGCTTTGTTGTTCTTGAGTCGCTGGATAGCAGCTCGAACCTCAATGCCTTGACGCAGCTACTTTTAAGTCGAGCAAAATGATTGCAGTCCTAGAACAAGATTCTTCATTGATCAAAAAGGTTCATGAGCTGTGCATTAGAGTGGGTCAAAAACTTTTGATTTCGAATTCAAAATTACGATACAGATAAGGCGTTTCAAAATTGGCTCAATAATTTTTGATGAAATAATTTGTAATTCTGATTGCATTAAATGCATACGTTCAGACTTTAAAGATTGGTAATATGTTAATATATTACCTTAGTTTCTCTACATATATTTTTCTGGAAAAATGCCAAGGCGACACTGCATCCCTCGAAAATGGAAATGGAAAAAACCGACTCAGATTCCTAAAAAGAGAAATCTTAAAATCATATGAAACCAATAATAATTCAAAAGCAGCAAAAGAGCATTTACTGCAAAATATCTCTCAGGCGACGAAGTCACATACAACCACACTGGGACTAAAAGTATCATACAGATGTGGATCAATAACTGGTTATACTATACAATACAAAAACGAAATCTGTCCCAATACTTTAACTGTAACGTAGCACTGTGCCACGCTTAATTTGAAAATAGCAATGCTTAGCATCTTGACGATAATAGTGGTCAGCATGGTGACTAAGCGAACAACTACAAAAACTACAATGTCATTAACCAGTATCACCCAATAGTGCTGGGCTCTCACTTAGAAAAAAAAAAAAACAGAACAGAAAACAGCAGCAAACTGGTGCCTGTACTAAATTCAAGTAGTAAAGTGTTATCTGAAAACAAAAAATAGAATCCTTTGCAGGACTCTCCAGCAAAGCAGAAAATACTAGGAAGTAAGTGATTTCTATACAGAATGGAAAAAGGATTCCTAGCAGTTGTAGTCACGGTGATGACACTTAAGCAACAACAATAAAACTGACAAGCAGCATTAACCGGAATTTAAAGACGACAGTAATAGCGATGGGTGTAGAAAAATATCAGATTATTGAGAAAGATCGTTGCCTTAGACAAAATCATTTATTTTGTACTGACCTTTCACGAGATCTCAGCTAATTTTCCCGGTTTTTTGCCAATAATGAAATGTGTTTGAGGAATAGAATTGATGCGAGCTCTAAGTTACATTAAGTTTTGGGTATTTATATTCAAAAATTTTAATTAAAAGTAACGCATACGTCATGTTTATCAATGCCTAAGCGATGAATATTCAAACTTTTTTTGAGTCTTGTGGTACGCTAAGACTTTAGGCTCCTTTTTGGAGCCGTAATAAAATTGAGAAAATATTATCAGCATTTTCTTACGAAAGTATAAGCTTCAACTTCCACTCGACTTGAGCCATAAAAATCTAAAACTTTGTACCATAAATTTCCATGAATAATTAAATATTACTCATACGTCATGTTAATCAAAATTTAAGCTACATGATATTCTGCTTACGAATAATAATACTAATAACTAATATCGATATAATTTCAATATATGTATGTACATCCCGAGTATAACTTTGACTGGCCATGGCCAAAAAGCGTTGATAAGGAAAACCTCTGCAACAACAACAAAAACTGTAAATGAAAATGAAAATTCGTTCATTTTGCATTTTTGAAGCCACCAAGTTGTCGATGTTGAATGTCATCTCGTCATTGTCAGTTGTTGTTGTTGTTGTCGCAATGAATGTGTTGGTGTGGTATGGATGTGATGTGATTACAAGGTTGAATGCTCACAAACAAAAATGCAAGCGGAAAAGTAATTAAAACTTTAGTGACGACTTCCTTTTTGGCACAAGATTTTCAAGTGATGTCACTAAAACGTTAAAGAAAAAATAGCACCAGCAGTAGAAATATTAGTTAAGCTAAAAACTAGGGAAGTTAGGGAAGTTATGTTGATAACAATGATGATGATGATGATGGTGATGTGATGAATATAGTGATCGCGTGAATGACCCAAGGTAGAATGTGAAAATAAAGGTTTTTGTAATTGAAGTTGATTTGTAGTGATGATAATTTAAATTTTTCAGCTAAGCTGATTACACTTAGGCTATGTTCAATTTAAAAGTGAAATAGTTTTCATTAATTTCTGGATTGTTCGAAAATTTAACTGATTGATGTTGACTACTTTATTGAGTCTTGAAACAGTTAGTATGATTTGATATGATGAAAGCTAAAGAATCAGCAAATATGTCAATGAGACTTCGAACTGCTGAAGATATCTACTGTTTGATGTGTCATGGAATCTAAATGTTTTTAAATTACTATACAATAGTGAGAGCTCTACAGGAATAGTTAAATAATGTATAGGCCTTAAACTATCATCATTATTTTTTTTTTTTTGCTTCTTGATGAAGAACCTTTAGCTTTTTGAACTTTTTGAAATTAACATTTAAGTTTTTTTTGCATTAACTATGCAGGACTTAACGAAAACTAATTAAGTCTTGGTATGAGGAACCAGACCACTTAGGATTTAAATTTACCAAAAATTAATAAGTAGGGCAAGCAATTTGGTCCTGGAATTCGTTTTACGACAGTTCTTCAGAAATAATGTTTTTTTTAATGGAAAAAAATATGTCCTGGGCATTAATTCCTAGACAGTCAGTCACAAAAAGTGGCTTTTTTGTATGAAAGAAGTAATACAAATACCGAGCACTTTGTTTCAGAGGCTACAGGTTGATCTGAGAGTTAATAAAGTTATTCAGCGAAAATCTTTTTGTTGAGAGAGAGTATATTTTGGAATTTCTGAAAGATTCCATACCACTATAGGATATGCATATTGGTATGGAAGTTTATATGTGTAGGTAGAAATTTTAATGTCCTGAAGTTCTTACTTCAATGGAAAATAATTTGACCTAAGCTTTGTTTTCTTGTAAGTTGACAAAATGGCCTATTTTGCTTAGAAAATTTTAAAATCGTTTTTTTGTGAATTGTACCATTCTATGAAGAACAAAACTGCAATGTGCGTTTCATTATCAGCTAGGAAAAAAATCATTTTTTGTTAATCCATTTAAGTTCTCATTTTGAAGTACTCTTCTAAACTTAATTAACATTGAATGAAGATCTCAAAATTCCTCAATATTCATAGTCTTATGTTGTTCGGGCAAATAAATTTGGATTTAACAAAAAATATTCTGAAAGCCAACAGAGAACATTTGTGCCTATATAAACTTGAAGCCAATGGTATTTCACTTTCTAATGAAAGTGTGAAAAGTTTGAAATAATTTGAGGAGTATCGAAAAGAGATATATTTGCATCATGTGTATTCTGTGGTTCTATGATATTTCCGAAAACTGTTTTATCAACCTTTAATGTAAGCGCCTATTTGACAAAAGTTATATGTCAGTTTCCGTGGATCTTCTTTACTTATGTGTTCGCCCATTTCTCATGAAAGTGCTGTAAAGTTTTTCAGTGAAGTTTTGTTGAATCTTGAAAGAAATTTTTGGAAAATCAGTGAAACCATATGTTATTCTTGGTTTTATTTTGAAGAAATGGAGTGCTTTGAGTGCATGAAAAACTCTTCACTCAGAATTCAATGACATAAATTTTGACATAAAATCCAAATGGATATTATATACAGTCCATTTTGGAGCCAACAGTATACAATTTTCGGCCACTTAAGAAGGTTCCTATTAGCGATGATGATATGAAATTTCTTATCAAAAGTTATGTACATAGTGTCTTGAACCACAAGGTTGTAATCAATGTAAGCATATCGTTGAAAGTTTAAATATGACTTACAAAAGTCGCAGACTTGAACCAATGTGAGGTTTGAAGACTTATAGTACTTTTTCTGTCATTTTCTTGATAAGACTATAGATGCGTTTGGCCCAACAAAGCTGCAAGAGCTGTAATAAGATAGATTCGCATTTCTTCCTGTTATACAGAGATTTAAAAAAAATTTAACTGAAAACTATTTTTAAAAGAGGAAAAAACGCAATTACACCATTTGTGACTAAAAATTAAACCATGAAACGTAAGCAGTAAAAATTTGCAAAAACTCGAGTTTGAACTTTGTTATAAATTATTGGCTTAGTAGGATATATTTGACCAATCTATTTATATATTCCTTTCTCTTACATGGCTCTTGTTGACGATTTGGTGTATAAATCAACACATTTCTTGTCCTCAGGAAAAGGTCGATTTAGGTTATTTCAATAATTGGTAGGGTCTTATACAATGCTTGCGTATGAAAATCTATATTTGTTGCATTTCTACAAAATTTGATTCCATTTAAGCAAGATCATAAAACGCTGTAATTTTTATATAAGCGTTGATACAATCATATCATATTCGGATGCTTTAGGGAAAAAGACACGATTGCTCAATGAAAAAATTATTCCATTAATTTCACAAACTCAGTGAATAGTTTAAATGTAGAAAGAATACTTAATTAAGTACATTATTATAAAATTATATAACATATATAACGCAGCTTTGAAGCGAAGTTCTGAAATAATGTGTAAATTTATTAAATAGCAGTAACTTTATACTGAAATATAATTGCTCCAATATTCCTTAGCGCACTTTCGTTCATTATTTTTGGCTACGTTTTTTTATCCTTTTAACGGCATTGAATTAAAAAAGTGGCCTTTAACTTGATAATAATATATATTACGTAAGAGTTTAGCTATTACAGCTATTAGCTTTCTTAGCTATTACGCTTAAAACTTAAGTCAAAAAATAGCTAATTACGATCCGATTAGTGTTGTGGTCTGTCAGACCATTTTGAAATTTTTTGTGTTGTGGTTTTTTTTCTGACTTTGTCTCGATGTAACGAATCTACAAACGAATTATAGACCATGTTCCGAGTAAGATTTGTACGGTGTTTGCGCTGTGGTCTGTCAGACCACAGCAATAAAATCCGATTTTTATTTGAATCAAAAGATGTAATTGGTATCTTAAGGACACTACTAGCAGTTTTGCATGTGGTCTAGATGTGTAAACTTCTCCCCCCTCGGGTACACAATTTTAGTTTAGGTTTTAAATGTTAGAACAATTTTGGATAAGAATTTGAATGAAACAGCGATCGGTACATTGTTGAAAAAAGGTCTTAAGAACCTCTTTTTTGTAATCTTTCCGCTAATCTAAAAGAGAAACATAATGCGTGACTTGCAGGAACCATTTGGAACAGGAGAGGAGTAGAGAGATCCGAATTTCGTGCCAATCCATCAGGTGGTGGTGAGGCTTTAGTTGCCAAAAAACAACTGCGCATGAAGCTTATATAGAAAAAGAAAGTGACAACGAGTAGCAAGTTAATGAGGTTCGTGATGCAATCGTTGCAGAAATTGAATCATTGCCTGGTCAAGCTATGCCCGACGCTGCAGATGGCGAATGTTTCAAATATGAGCAAATTTGCGCTAGAGCACATAATCATACGGCAATCATTAGACAAGGTCCAACCAATCTATCCAATCTCAATTTGCAAACAGTTTATAGCTCCAGAAGTTGTGGATGTTTTTGAGCGTGAAACAGATTATAAAGTCATTTTGGTCATCAAAAATTGAACAAGACCCGTCTTATAGTTCTCAGGTTCTATCTTTCTATTCAATAAAGTATATAATCTATATATTCATACATTTACTTTAAATATACTAAGGGGCCGTTCATAAATTACGTAAGACGTTTAGGGGGGGGGGGGGGGGGGTCGGCGGATTCTTACTACATCTTACGAGAGGGGGGGAGGGGGTGAATGATCATCTTACGTAAGATTTAAAATGCGTATTCATACATTAAAGTTGTATTAACGCATCGTCATTTGTGGCAGTAATGAAATATATTTGAATTTTCGACAGTCACGAAAGATTCAGAAATATCGATTACAATCGATTTAAGTAATCGACTCTAACTTCTCTTCTGTTTATGTAATGAAATATATGTATGTTGTTTACACGCAGGGTCGACTTGTAACACCGTCTCACAAGTTTGCTATTATTCAGGCATTTACACGCAGATACGTCGACTTTGAAATTTTGTTGATGTTGTCCCGGTTCTTTACCACCCCCTTGCACTTGTCCTCTTCAACAAGAAGATTCGCTTTCGATTCCTTCTTCAACAGGAGACCAAAACAGCAATCAGTTTTGTCCTCTATTTCTTCGCTTAGCGTTAAATTACGATTGGTCAAAAGTACATCCACAGTTTAAAATCATGCCTTACGATTTTTTTTGTCCTTCCCTTGCAAACGTCTTAGCTGATCGAGTTTGTAATATTTGTGACCAGTACTTTGCCTCGAAAAAAGCTACTGTAATGCACAAAAAACTACATGGAAAAGACTGTAGTCGCACTCACATGATTCAACCAGTTTCAATTTTGAAACGTGGACAGGGGAAAAGCCTTTGCATTTTAAAACAATCGGAGATTTGTCAAGTTGCAGAGTGGCATGACGACGAGGATATTGATGTTACAGGGTTTGAATGTGAATCAGAAAATTCAACAGACGAATCGGGTGTGCCAATTGTAGGTTCACTATCAGACTGGTTGAAAAGCGCATGAACTAACGATGACTTACGATGACCTTTTTTATTCATATTGAAAAACAAATGTGTAGTTTGCAATTTCGTAATATTTATTTAATATGTAACATATGTACTTATATTAAAATTAAATATAGTAATATAGTACATCACATTAAAAATCCATTTTTTGACTAGTTTCACCTTAATTATGAATCTTACGTAAGATTTCGGAAGGGGGGGAGGGGGGGGTAGTAAGAATCTTACTAAATCTTACTCGGGGGAGGGGGGGGGGTCAAAAAGTCATGAAATTGTCTTACGTAATTTATGAACGGCCCCTAACTCCGTTTCCACACTTAATGTCACACCTGAAAAAGATCATGCCGCGCTTTAATAGGACACACCTGCAAAATAGATTATGTGGTCTGTCAGATCACAAAGGATGACTTACCGCCTTTTGGGCTACCGCTAATCGGAAAGTTAAAAAATAAGTTATAAAATTAAAGATAATTGTTACGAATACTTATAGAAATTAAGGTTTTGAGAACAGATGGAACAAAATTGTTTAGAATTTTCTAAATTATATTCAGAGTTTGACATTTATCAGAATCAAAACCCCTAAATCTTGTTATAAGCGATCGCATAAATAAAATTTAATTCAGCTGATAATGTTTAAAAAAAAATCCTACGTTTCTTCAGTTTAAACAAAATCAAATATCATATGTGGTAATTTCTAAAATGCTTTGCTGAAATCAGTAAAGATGCAGTAAACTTGCCCACTAGAGTCTAAAGATTTTAATGCTAAAGAAGTGAAATAAAAGAGATTAAAAACTTTAGATCTGCCAATAACAAAACCATGCTGACGTGCTGTTATGACATTACTTCAGCACAACTCAACTCCGTCAAATTGAATTCGTTTAAAAGGTTTTGGTATTTAACTTTGCAACAGGACTGGAATGTAAAACATAATTTGAAAGTCCATTATTATCGCAGTTTTGATCTTAACGATTTTTTGTGTATTATTTCTCTGGAAGATGTTTTATATCTATTTCTTAAACTATTTTTCTTACATTCTATAAAAAAAAATCGTGAGTCAGCTCTTTATTTAACAATAATAAAAAATTCAAAAAACTGAAGCGAACAAATTGTAGAATTTGAAAGTAAAAACAAGATAATAAAACAAGATCTAAAAACGAACTAAATAAATTTTGCAACAATGTTGACAACGATGTAACCACAAGTGGTGCAAACAATGTTGCACGTTTTTCAGAAAGTCGCCACCAAAAAATTTGCATGCAAACATTTTTCAACCACATCTAGTGATTCTGTAGATTGAAGAGAGCGAATGATTTCAATTTAGTTTTATTTTCGTTTTTTTTCTGTAAAATTACGCTATTTCTGGGAATGTACTTGGGTTTTGTTAGAACGATATTATACAAAACTGTGAAACATTTTCACTAACATACACAAACTCTGTGTATGTAACATACGAACAAATAAAGAAATGCCAAAAACAATACCAAAAAAGCAGCAAAGCTTGTAGCACTATCTACACGCTGCACACAGCAGCGTGATACTATGCTCTATGTATGTTTTTGGGCTGTGGGACGCAACTCACAGCTTGTCTAATTGTAATCCTGTTGTAAGTCGTTTAAAACAGACGAGTCCTTGAATTAATTACCCTCGGAAGTTGAAATTGGAAGTTTTCTAACACGACAACGAACGATGCAAATACGAAAACATCAATTTACAGATGGTAAAGATGCTTAAAATTGTAAATGGAAAGGAGCAAACTAAATATGCTGATGTTGCTAGAAACTGAATGATTTTGAAATGAAGAAGATAAAAATCAAATGATACCCATGTTCAACTGAACCAAATAAATATAACAATAGAACTAGTAAAGGTGTTATCTTTGGCATCACGATATATTAAAACCCCTGCACCGAACATTTTTTTCACCACACCACATGCTTGCTGTTTTGACTAAACGTACCCACATTGAGTTTGACAGCATCTACTTAAAAAGCTCTTCGCGTAGCACTTTGAAGCTAATACCTGTATTGGAAGTGCCAGGCCCTCTTTTCGAAATTCGCCAACTTTTTGTCTGAGGCTTGGCAATATCATTTTTTGTATTTGAGTGAAATTTGGTTTCATTACTTTAAGGTCCCAGAAGACCGACCGTTATGATTTTCGTTTTGATCCAATAAATAAGAAAAAGTGTGAAAAAAATCTGAAAGAGTTTGAATAAGTCAAAAGAATATAAAAATATAAAATAAAATTGAAAGAGGTTGAAAAAAATCATAGAGTCAAAAAAATTTGGAAGGTTTCAAAATGGCTGAATGGAAAAAAGGTTGAAAAAGCCCAACAAGTATGAAAAATGTTGAAAGGGATTAAAAAAAAATTGAAAATGTCGGAAAAAAGCTAGAGAAGTTGGAAAATGTTAATTTTTTCGAAATAATTTGGAACATGTTGAAAAACTTGAATGAGGTTGAAAAAGTCGAAAAAAGTTAAAAGAGGGTCATAAATGATGTAACAATCAAAAATCGCTTCAAAAATACATATGTAAAATAATGAAAGAAGTTGAGAAAGGTTGAAAAAGTCCTAAAATATTGAAGGATACTAAAAACGTCGTAATTATATGAAAAATTTCAAAAAAAGTTGAAAAAAAAGTCAACAAACTGTTAAAAAAGTCGTATAAGTCGAAGAAGTTCAAAAAAAATTGGAGAAAATTAAAAGCTGTCGAAAAAAGCTGTATACAAGTATGTAAACATATATGCAAATTGTTGAAAAAACATCAAAAGAGCATGGAAAATGTTGTAAGAAAGTCGAAAAGAAATGAAAAAGTCCAAAAGAAATGAAAAAAAAATATATAAGCCACGTCCACTTGTAAAACTCCGCCTACTTTTGTTTCCATAAATTACATTTTGTGATCAGCATTCGCATACCAAATTTTATCACAATAGCTTGTTTAGTTTGCGATAGGGCGCTGACACACCCACTTGTTCAATCCAGCCCAATTTTGATCTAGAAATAGCTTTTTATAAGCAACATTCTTACACCAAATTTTAGTATGATTTCTCACACATATCGATAGATGTGCCACTTAAGGTATTTAACTTATATGGTGCCACGCCCACTTGTGTGCCACATATAATTCAATCAACTTGCTTGGTATTTCCGCTAACGTGATTTCAACAAACATACCCACTGATAGCCAGGCGGATATGTTTAAATTAACTCGGGTGGTTATGCTGATCAACAATATATTCACTCTTCTATACATGCCACGCCCCCTACAATGCGTTACAAATGGAATGACATAGAAAATATACCCACTGTGTATATAGAATATAAATGTTGGTGTTTGAAAATATCGTAAAAAGCATGCCCGACGATTGGAATCTCAGTGTCCTTTGTCATGTACTGAAGAAAGGTGACCCGACAATCTGCGCTAACTACCGGGGAATCAGTCTTCTTGCCATCTCTTACAAGGTCCTGTCGACTGTACTGTGTGAAAGACTTAAGCCGTTTGCCAACACACTGATTGGGCCTTATCAGTGCGGCTTTAGACCTGGTAAGTCCACCATAGACCAGATCTTCACACTACGTCAAATCCTGGAAAAAACCCACGAAAAACAGATCGATACCCATCATCTCTTTATCGATTTTAAAGCTGCTTTCGATAGCCCCATACGGGATTGCCTGTATGCCACCATATCTGAGTTCGGTACACCTGCGAAGCTGGTGCGGCTTTGCAGAATGACGTTGAGCAACACAGCCAACTCCATCAGAGTAGGAAGGGACCTCTCTGAAACATTTGATACCGAACGAGGTTTCATACAGGGCGATCCACTATCCTGCAACCTCTTCAACTTTGTGATGGAAGGGGTATTGCGGAGAGCCAGTGTACATCGTAATGGCACTATTTTCTACAAAAGTGTCCAGCTCCTTGCATATGCCGATGATATTGATATCATTGGACGTTGTAAGCGAGATGTTACTGCTGCGTTCTCTGCTATCGAAAAAGAGTCAGCGAAAGTGGGTTTGACGGTGAACGAGGGCAAAACAAACAAAGTATATGCTGTCCACAAACAGGGAGACGCGGCGTATTGGATCCTTTGTTACTGCGAACAACTATACTTTCGAAGTTGTCAAGGAATTCACCTATCTTGGCACCGCCGTGAACACTCAAAACGATGTCAGCCTGGAGATAAAGCGAAGACTAACTCTTGCTAATAGGTGTTACTATGGTCTCAGTAAGCAATTGATTAGTAGAGACCTCTCTCGCCCGACAAAACTGACACTCTGCAAGACGCTCATCTTACCCGTGCTACTTTACGGCGCAGAAGCATGGGTTGTGTCGCAGACTGATGCAGCCACGCTTGGGGTGTTCGAGAGAAAAATTCTTCGCAAAATCTTCGGTCCTGTTCACGTCGGCGACGACTGCCGCATCAAGCGCATCACTATCCAACGTCTGCGCTGGCTGGGACATGTTGTGCGTTTGGACGAAGAAGCTCCGGGGAAAAAGGTGTTTGATGCAGAAGCCGCTGGGCGACGACGAAGAGGAAGACCATGCCACCGATGGCAAGACCAAGCCAAGGAAACCCTATCCACGCTTGGTGTGACTGATTGGAGAAGGCACGCGCGAAGCAGAGGTGCCTGGAGAGAGCTTTTGAGGTCGGCCGTAACCCGGTAACGGGTTGTTATGGCCACCCAAATAAGTAAGTTTGAAAATATCGGTACATGATTATGTTCGATGATTATTTTTCTATGTCATAATATCCTTGCAATGAATGTCTTCGCTATCTACGCTATTATAAATGCCCAAAATATGTTCCAAAGGAATTATGTAATATTTTACTTGAAACGTAATATATTATCCAAATTAAAATTTAAATAAATTGTAAACTTAAAATGTGCCCTCCTGTTTCAAACGTCTATGTTTGAATTTTAAGTTGTCTTAGAATGTGCAATATAACCTGAACAAAAATAAACAAGTCTAAGTATATTCAATGACCGTTCTTTAAAATTATAATAAAAATTTAAATTTTTTATCAATTCCATCCACTGTGCATTAAAATACAACACTCAGTGCAGAGAAGGCGTTAACGAAAGAGTTGTAAAATCTACAGCATCATCAGCAGAAACAGGAAACCGCAATGGAACGTGAAGAAGTGTACAAATGAATGAAACGGAAATGAAATGAAACGGAAGTGAAATAGAAATGTAAGCTTGGCAAAAAAAAAAAAAACAAAAAACCTAAGGGTGATGAACATTTTAATGAGTAAAAAGCAAAAACAGCAGTGGACGAATTTCGTTGTACAGAGAAAAATTGCTCATATAAAAATAGTGAAATAATTAATAGAGTTAAACTTTGAAGTGTTATAAAAGTATGGGGTTTTTTGTGTGTTTTGTTTATACGGACATACCTGGCAACTTTGTGTGCGATTAACCCATTTTATTTGCTTTCATGTATATTGTTGCACACACATTGTTTTTGCGGAAATTAAAAAGCATTTGCTTGGCAACACTTTTAATTGTGACACATACGAACATAGTACATTTTGCACATATTTGTGGTATTTTTGTCTGTAATTGAATTCATCCGTTTTTATCTTTTTTGTGTAGTCTTACTTCTATGCTGGATATATAAAAGAATGAAAAGACTTATGGGTTTGGTTTACTCAAAAGAGAAGAGAGGAGTATAGTTCGAAAATAACTAAGCATTTTAATCCGCGTTATGCAAGCAATTAGCTTGATGGATTTTTTTTTTTTTTAATTAAAAACAAAATAAAAAAGTACTAAGCAAGTAAGCGTAATATTATGCTGAGCATCGTGATATGAAGCATATGATTTTAAGCAATATATCAACAGAGCAGACACCAATTAAAGTTAAGCATAACAAAGGGTATTTATGGCTTAAATGCTGCTTGCGTTAAGCATACATATTTTTAAAAATATATACCTTACATGGTTTTATTTAGTGTCAAATAACTTAAGGATTTCGTATATAAGCGCGGATGTGCTTGAAACTTAAGCTCTTTTGTTGCTAAGTAATCCGTAGTAGGTCTTGGACTTAAGCTGTGGCCGCCAACTAAAGGCTAGAATACAGCAATTACGACGGTGGTTTTCAATTTCTAATCTTACTTGGAAAACTTTACATATTTCAGTAGACAAAAAGTAAGGCTTGAAAGCCTCCTGACATTAAATAGAAAAACAATTTTATAATTAACACTATTCACAGTGGTCGTAAACGCGAAAAAATTTTACATTTGCCAACGAAAGATTCGGCTTACGTAGTGGAATCGTTTTCTGAACGCTTGGATAATAAAAAATGCCGAAAACGAAATCATATTTGATCGTCCGATTTTCCATTTTTCACGAAAAAAAAGCGATAGAAAATGAAACTTTTTTTCGGTAATTTATTTTCATTTTTTTTTTTTTTTTTTCCTGGCTTAAATGCATTTCTAACTACAAAAGCCAAAAAAAAACATATAACTATTTTTATTAATTTAAAATTACAAAGTAATTATTTTCTTCACTTTGATTCCTTTAGAGCACTTGCCACTAGGCCATCCGTTTTTGTTGGAAAAATATCGAACAAAAATCAAAACACAAGCTTTTCAAACTAAAAACTAGTGAAAAATAATACATAATTATTTGTTTTGCTAAGCAACAAAACAAAAACAAATTATTTTTCAATAGGGGCTAGGCCGAAAAGAAGTAAGTCGCTCACAGTTTCGATTGAAAATTTACCATTTTGCAAATGATTTTTTATTATTTCCCTTCGTTTTTCAAGCGTATATCGTCCTATTTCTTAAACCGGAGATATACTTACTTAAAACTATTTTTCTGTGATAATTCTAATGACATTAGAAATGCCATTTTCAAAAAAAAAAAAAAACAGTAGATCATATTACAAATGCTAGAAGAATCCCCACAGTATATATGTATAGCCTCATCAGACCAGTTGGGTGAATTTTGTACTTGGATTTGAATCCCCACTTTTCTATGAATTATATATGAACAGCCGCTCTTTACTTTAGAGCTATGAAGGATTCTGACCTTGAGTTGTACAAAATGCATTTATGTATATAATTACATTTTGCAAACAACTTGCAGTACAAAATTGTTCCATCTCTTGTCTGTGTCATGCTTGTTTAAAAGCATTGACCGATTTGTCTAAGTTCACATGAATATCGGTATTTGCTAATGACTAAAGCTCGATAAAATATTATTTAATTACTAGCTATCCCGGCAGACGTTGCTCTGCCCTTTCCGGTAGGTGGCGCGAAGCTGTATGAACTCATGCTATGGAATGTTAAAGCGAATCAGCCCATTTTTAAAGTGAAATCAACTTCTGTCCCTACTCTTTTACATATAGTATAGCAGACTTCGCAGACGTTGTTCTGGCCTTACTGCTAGGTGGTGCGATGAGCTTTATTTATTATAGCTTTTGTGTTTTACATAATTACGAAGTCTCAATCATCTGCATCAAATAATTGCTGATGTATACAAAATGTTGTTTTATTCGCATATGGAAGGTGTGGCACCACCCATTTTCTTATTGAAAATTCGTTTTGTCCGTACTTTTTATATACATATGTATCTAGTCTCATTCATCTGCATCACAAATTTCGGTCTTTTCTTATATGGAAGACGTAATACTGCACGGCCATATCTGTGCCTCTTAATATAACAGATACATGGTGTAAATTCCATGTGAATCGATACAGAGGTGCTTGTAAAAATGCTATTTTAAAAATATTTTTGTATGAAGGCCACCTTAAATAAAAGTTTTGTAGGCTTTACTAAGCCTCTTAATATAAAAGTTACGTGGTGTAAATTCGGCGTGAATCGATTTACCGGTCTTCGTGAAAATTTATTTTTTTAAAAAATATCGCCGATATTTACATGTAGCACTTGCAACTTCGTTCGGATCGCCAAAAAAGCGGACAACGAAGCGCTCGTCAAGAAATGTGTGATATCAAAGAGATTACAAGGTCAATTGCATTAAGATGTTGAAGTTTTTGTTTTGTTTACTGCTGTGATTCTTAACAGATCAACGCAAGAAACATTACATAGTAGGCTTGTAGAACTACTATACTTCGGCTAACAAAGCTTACTGATGATATGACGTAGCGGTCATTGAAACTAGTATAAGCAGCTCGTTGCCCATTTTGATGCATTTTGCGCTTGTAATTTTTTTGTTGTTTTTTACACTAAAAGTACTGAACAAGAAGCTCTGCACAAAAATATTGTTATTATTAAATTTTGTTCCAAAAACACAAATAAAAAAGTTATGTTTGAGAGCCACCCCAAACTATAGTTTTCTAGACCAAACGATGTCTCTTAATATAAGAGACCGTGATGTAAATTCCATGTGAAAATGCTATTTTAAAAATATTTTTGTATGAGAGTTACCCTAAATAAAAGTTTTGTAGGATTAAATGGGCCTCTTAATATAAAAGCTACTTGGCGTAAATTCGGTGTGAATCGATTAACCGGTCTTGGTGAAAATTAATTTTTTAAAAATATTTTTGTATGAGGGCCACCCTAAATAAAAGTTTTATGGACCAAACAGTGTCCCTTAATACAAAAGACACGTGGTGCAAACTCTATGTCAATCGATAGACTGGTCTTTGTGAAAATGTTATTTTAAAAATATTTTTGAATAAGGGCCACCCTAAGTATGTACCCGAAATGAAAGATTTATAAACTTAGCTATTTTTGTCTGAATATGAATCTGAATATAAAATAACACGTGGTGTAAATTCCATGTGAATCGATGGAGTGGTCTTCGAGAAAATGCTATTTTAAAAATATTATTATATAGCGGCCACCCTAAGTAGAAGTTTTATAGGCTAAACCATGCCTCTTAGTATAAAAGCTACGTGATGTAAATTCCATGTGAATCGATGCAGTGGTCTTTGGGAAAATGCTATTTTAAAAATATTTTTGTATGAGGGCCACCCTAAATATGCAGCCTAAATAAAAGTCTCATAGACTAAACTATGTCTCTTAATATAAAAGCTACGTGGGGTAAATTCCATGTGAGTGGATGCAGTGGTATTTGTGAAAATGCTATTATAAAAAAAAATGTGTATGAGGGCCACCCTAAATATGCACCCTAAGTAGAATTTTTTTAGTTTACCCCCTATTCTCAGACCTACCAAATATACACAAAAAATTTCATAAGAATCGTTTAAGCCGTTTTGGAGGAGTACGGTAACAAACACTGTGACACAAGAATTTTATATATTAGATAATTATAACACATGAGCACTGAGCCTTAAATATGGGGTTTTTGAATAGTGGTATTGGTGAAAAGCGCAGGTAGTGTTGGCTTCTAATTCCTCGATCATAGCCGGCTTACCCATATAGACTTTGGACTGGACTAATACTTATGTAGTCTAAAAGGAAAAAAGTCTAGAGATGTGATATAATCATTTCAATTTCAATTCGACAACTTTTGCGCATTCTTAAGTTGTTTGCTGTTTATGTTAACATTTTTATATTTTTATTATTATTGTTGTTCCGCCCACAAAGTGAAAACTTTTTAAACGTTGTTTTTTTTATTCTTTCAAAAGCATAGATATGAAAAAAATTGAAGCAAAAGCTTGAAATACAGTTATCGCCGTTAAAGATGCTAGGAGGGATGGGAAATAATACAAGCAGATGAACATACACAGTAGTATTGTATACAGCGACCTAGTAGGAATTTGTAAAATGTGTCTCTATAATATTACCACATAGTCATTATGAATTTTGGAAAAGATTTTTATCCAAGCACTGTCAACAAATTAAATTTTAATATTTGGAAAAAAAAATGTTAGCAATTTCAAATTATACGTCCTGCAACAAAAAACATTAGTCGATTTTAGGAAAACCAAAAGCTTTGCGGAAATTGCTGAATATAAAGGTTGAATACATATGCTTCTTATTCGCATATTTTCATTTCGTAGAAGTACTTGTTAAAAATAACAGATGATGATTTTTGTTATGATTTGCTTTTGCAAGACTGTCACAAGCCACAAAAATACTCCCAAGACATTTTTTTATGCGAGAGTTCTAATACTTAAAAATGTTTCTAATATGATGCATCAGTTAGTTGTGCTAAAGATAAGATTAAAGTTTGCTAACATTGATGAAATTTCAAATTTTCTTTAAAAAAAATTCAATAATTGTAATACCTGAAGCATTGTTGTAACTGAAATTCAAAAACAAAAACACAAAATTCGATTGGCTTTTTCATCTGCGTTTTTTTCTATTTCACTTCCTATGCTATTTTATTTATACGAAATGTTCACTAGCTGATCTATGAGTAAAGTTGAGGGCGCTAAAATTCACCCATGGCCAGTAATTATTCATCATGATAATGAAACATACCGTTTTCAACCATTTCTGTCCTTTCCGAATTCCGGAGCCACTCTAAGTGATATCCAAAAGTCATTTTCTAACATTCATAATCGATTGAAGCAAAAAAAAATTTTAGGGTGGATCCAAATAAAATTTCTTTTTGTTCCAATCGATAGGAAAATGTCGAAAATAGCCATTTTCGAGCTCCAGGGTCCGGAGCCACCTTAAATGATGTCTAAAATCCATTTTCTACCTTTCCCCATAAATTATAGAAAAAAAAATTTTTCCAAAAATGGGTCGAAAACGATACTTTCCAGAGTCCGGAGCCACCTTAAATGGTGTCCAACATCCATTTTCGACCTTTCCCCATATATTATAGAAAAGAAAAATGTTTCGAAAATTTGTCAAAAAACGGTTCCGAAAATGGCTCAAAAACGGTCCTTCCAGGGTCCAGAGCCACCTTAAATGATGTTCAATATTCAGTTTGAACCTTTCCCCATTAATTATAGAAAAAAAATGTTCCTTAAATTGGTCAAAAACGATGCTTTTCAGGGTCCGGAGCCACCCTGAGTGAAGCAGCATTGAGTTAAATTAAATGCTTGGTTAAACAACCAATTTTTATAAAACCTAAAAGTATGCCCCACTTTATGTTCAAATTCGCTCATTTCCGTAACATATTCAACAGCTTACCCCCATGTCAACGCGCGTATAGAAGTACTTATATACCTCAAAAATGTAAGGAATCTACCGAAATTTTTTTCGAATAGCTATAACATTAATAACTTCAATTCCTTTGAAGAGTTTAGTAACTTTATATTTTAAATTTTTCTATTTAAATTTTTTGTCAATTTACAAAACATTGACCGAATCGTGGATGCTCAATTGAATATCGGTGTGTGCTTATGTAACTTCAATGAGATAATGTTTCATTATAATTTGCGAAACAGAACAGATCGTTACACAATGCATACAAAAATCATTTACAAAAAGCGTCCACAAATCGTTTGCGTGTAAAAATATACAGCACATTTGCTGACATGAATCCGCTCGCGAAGTTCAACTGGGTTTCCAAACAAGTGAAGTGGCTGTTAAAGTAACAACAGCAACAACAAATTGATTGCAATACTCGTCGCATTTATTTCGGAGCGTTGAAAAACAAAAACAGGAAATACCTGACGATGTGCTTAAGTACTTCCGGTTACGCCACAATAGAAATAGCAACAGCAGCAAAAAACGTAACAAAAGCAACAACATCAATAAGAACTTGAAAATTAAGCACAGAAATAGTGCAACAGTACATTGTATTAAGGACTTGAATAAGAAATTATAAATTATTTTTTTTTATCAGCTTTTAATTTTTAAAGCATTTTTGCTTAGGGCCCAGTTAAAGTCATCAAAGAGAATCCACTAACATCAATTTAGTTTTTCATACTTTAAAGAAACTTAAGATGTTTTATATTTGCCCATAGTTGAATCAAGAATGACTACCAAAATTCATTTTCAACATTATCTGTTGGGATAACTTCATTAAAATTTTTCCACAGTTGGGGTCCAAAATACACCCTTCGGTCGGGTAACCACTGATAACTTACAAAATCCATTCCAGACTTTTTCCCTCTCTTCTCTCTCTCTCATAGATTTGTGGAACATAATTTTTATACTCAAATTAACGCAGAAACAGAACTGGAACGTGCGATTTAACTTCAGTGTCAAATCGCACCAAAAAATAGAATTTTTTCTATTTCTCTGCGATAAATTTTCTAGTGTCAATTTTTTACTCACTACAAACGTATAGGAAAAAGAGAAGAAAAATCGCTCGTCTCAGTTCTGTTTCTGCATTTAGACCAAAATCAGGTATTTCAGGGAAAATTCTGATGACTTCCAAAAATTTTTTATCAGTGATGAACGCAATAAAAAATAAATTTTTCTTTTAAAATTTATTTTCGAGTTTTTCGTATCGATTGGAACAAACTTTCAAGAAAATAAACATATTTTTAAAAAAAACTTAGTAAATTTTTGTCAGCTAAATTTTTACTAACCACAAAGATTCCAATATCGGTACATAAATCAAACTCTGCAATGCCATGCCTTTACTTTGCATATCAGCAGCAAATCCTATCAAATGTGTCAGTTTTTTCCTTGATGCTTTCATTTTCTTTTAAAATAATTTCCCTTATCACACTAAAGTTTAAATTAAATGAGTTGTTAAATTGTTTAATGACCTCAGCTTCAATTTAAATGAACAATTTATTGCTCCATTGATTTTAGTCTTAAGCAAATTGCAGTAATTTGATTGCATGTAGAAATGAGGAAATACAATTTTTTTTGTAGGGACAACATCATGAGAACATAGCTTTCCAAAGTCTTTAAGTTCTGCAACAGTTTTTTTGAGAAATTTTTAAGAATACTGCATTAATTTTTTAATCACATCTCTTAGGCAACATAAAAATATATGTAAAATTTTAATTATTATCTCCATGTCCTCTAAATAAAAAAACTTAAAGGTTACTTTAAAGCTTAATAGTAAATCAGCTCCTTATTACTAAAAGTCATTGTTATCTTCAGGCTAACAATAGGGAAAGCACCATCTGAAATCAAAGTGTATGTACTTATAAAAAGAAAAGAAAAAGTTTTCAACTTAATATTGATATAAGTAAAAATTGTTTTCTCCCTTTTTTTTTAAGGCAGTAAACAGACTCAGCTTAAAAGCCGCATAATTCAAAATGAATTATTGCAAACACAAACAAACTTGCATGCTCATGTACGCACACACACACAGCTACAAATGCAAGTCACCAATTCAAACAAAGAAATAAAATCGCCTTTCATATAGCAGGATATGCAACAGCATCTAGGATAATGTCATACTTCAGTAACAGGCTGCAGGCACTAAAAGCTGATGCTGATGTAGTTGCTGCTGTTACTGCGCGGTGGCAGAGAGACAACAACTCAACGACAAAATGACGACAGCAAGTAAAATGTCGTCATTGTACTTATTGGCATGTATTCTTTGGTTCTTTACGGTAGTGGATTCTATGTTAAGGGAAGAATATAAGGAATAGCCAGTAATTATCATTTTCAAAAATTTTATTCTTAAAATCAATCTAAAGTTAAAGGTAAAATGGAAGTACAGTTTTAGAGGTTAGGTTAGGTTTAATGATCTAAAATTTTAAAAAATCTGAATGTCTTCTACATTCGATTTAAAAAGTCTCAAAATTGTGGAAAGATTTGTCTTAAAAATCTATATAAATAAAATGATAGCCGTTTTCGATGAACGGGATTCACGCAAAATCTACTGAATCAATTTTGATCATATTTTTTTAGTCATCTTTCTTAGACGCTTGGTCCCGACATTTAATTAAAATTATCACAATATTCCTGTTAAATATCAAATTATTTAAGTTTTAAAATTTCTAAAACAATTTATTTCACACATAGAAAGAAGCATGTAAGCATAAATGGCAAGTTAGTGTGTTAGTTAGTGTGTGTGCGTTTTGTTTTTATATGGCAATGCAATGGAAGAGAATATTCAAATTTTGCTCTCGCTCTTATTCTCAATTTGTCAACGCAGAATTGGTGAAAAAAAATTACAGTACGTTCACACATAAAAAACACACATGCTGTCCTAAATGGTTTGACAACATGTGTGACTGTCAATATTGCTTTGCGTTTACATTTTCGTGCATGCCAACAAACATCAATTGCAGAACAATTTATGAGCGTGCACATCGAAGTGAACTGCATGAAATCCTATTTAAAATGAAAAATGTTCACTAGGCTTGACAGTCAGTTCACACAGGTTGGACAAGCCAGCAGGAAAATCAACAATTTTTGAAATCCATTCAACATGTGTGTCAAGCGGTCGTTCCTAGAGTTCACATTATCGAACATTGATGTTGGACAACATGTGTGATAATGTGTACTAGGCTAATTGAATGTGTTAGTTTGTGTGTGTGCTTTGTTTTTGTCTTTCACATGGCAATGCAATGGAATATTTATGGAAGAGAAAACAACAAGAACTCTAGATCTGTGAAGAATAATCCAACATTGACTGTAGTTCTATTTAAAAAAAGTAAATTGTTTGCCTACGCAGAAAAACAGGCTACGCGTACAAAGTCGCGGGCATCTGCTAGTTAATCATAAAATTCAAAATGGCAGTTATTTTTTATATTTTAAATTCGAAAAAGGCTGTAACTTCTAAAAGGACAAAACAGATGCTATTTTGATCTAAAAGTATAAAAGTCAAAAACGTCGATTTAGAAATCCAATGTCAAAAGATATAAAAACTTGTTATCTATGTTTTTTTAAAACAATTATCTTAACTAACCCTCAACTTGTTCTTAAAACAAAACAAAAAATGTGCTTGTTATTGTCACAAAAAAAATCCAAAATACCAAATTTTCGAAACATGAAATGGATGGATATCAATGGGATGGCTGGATGGACTTCAATTTATAATATATATGAAATGTTTTTTTCATTTTGAAGATTATAACCATTACGGTCCCTGGAAAAAAATATAACAGCTTTTATGCTGGTTGTCCTGTTTTGAATTTTGCCTCTTTTCTTTCGATTATCTGCGTACTTTTATCCGACAAGACAATTTACAATTTATCAAAAAATTTAGCATCAATCAAAAGTATCTCTAATGATTATTACAGCAAATAAAAGGAAACTTTTGTTATTTTTATCTGGTTGCTGACAAAATCCAGATCAAAATTTTTTGGTATTTAGCTGTTAGCTAAATATGAAAGTTATGAAAGCTGTTATCTTTCAATATCCTACACGGCGTTAAGTGTAAAAGTGCGCGTAAGTCTTGAATTTTTATTCAAATGGTATTTCAAACACCATACTGCATGCTGTCTGGTTTGACTAAAATTGCAAACATTAAATTTGACAACATTTACTTAGAAAGTTTTCTGTGTAGCGTTTTTAAGCATATGCTTGTTTGGGAGGTACCACGCCCTCTTTTTGATATTCGTCAACATTTTGTCTGATGCTTGGCAGAACAATTTAGCATTTGCATTTGTGTGAAATTTAATCTCATTACTTTAAATAAATCTTTCAGTGTAGTGATTGTGAAAATGTTTAATTCTATGGAGGGCGCCACGCCCACCAATTTTTTTTCAGTGCTTTTCCAAATTGATTTTACTATTTGTGTGAAATTTTCAAAAAATAATAGTCCAAATAAGAATGGAAAATTTTTCATAAAAATGAGGCTGAAGACTTGAAGTTTTCTAATAAGATTTTGTATGCACTCGCAAGTCTTGTGCTAAATTTTTGATTCAAATTTCTTTAATTTCAAGCAAGTTATCCGTGGAATAACCCATAATATTTCTTAAAATCTACTTGTTTTTGTTTTTCTATTTCTTTGCATTTTGGCTTTGATTTTCTTTATTGCTCATCTCATATGAACGGATAAATTATACGATTGCGTATGTGTTATTGTTGCAAACTCACATATGCATGCATTCAAAACAAAGAAAAAAAAACAAAAAGAAATTGCAGAAATGTACTTGAATTTACTGTTATGCTTTCCGTGAAACTTTCAAAAGATATCTATATTTTAACTTTGAGTGCTAACGAGACTTAAGAATTATTGCAGCTGTTTTGCCTTTACTTTAAAGATTTTCTGTTTAATAAAGGAATTATGTTTCTTTTTTTTCGAAAGAAAAAATTTGAAAAACATTTTTTTCATATCTATTCCAGACTGCTACCAGAAGGGCCCGTACAACTTCGATGAAATTTGGTGTGGGAGGTCAAGGGATCAATAGAAGTTGCTGATGAAAAAATTAAATTTTTCCCTATCGGCACACCGGAGATATGGCTTAGGTAAATTTTTACCCAATAACCCTCTATGAGACAAAAAAAAAAACAAAAACAAAAAAATTGACCGTCCAACTTTTCATTCAATCAAATCTGATTAATTATAGCATCCCACATAGGATCTTTGAATTTGTTCCGAGCTTTTTGCTTTAAGTCTTCAAATTTGCTTGGATCGATTTTCCACCAAAATTTTGGAAATTTTATGTTGACTAAATTCTACCTCACAAAAATACAGGTTAATCAAAGAAGTTCGGAAAAATAAAAATATTCATTTTAGACCAATCTTTCCTCTACCCAAAAGAGCTTTAAAAACCACAACATCTCTTACTAGTCGCTTGGTAAGATTTTTTAAAATGCACTCTTCTTTTGGATATTTAAATAACCAATAGTCTTGAATGAGTTAAAAAACTTTTCAAACAATAGTCATTTCATGTGTACATATGTCTTCATCATATCATATTTTTTGAAATGCATTAATAGTACTGAAGTTCTAACTAAATCAGTATGTACATTTCATCGGTATTTTTTGTAGAATAAGCAATTAACCAACCACTCGGGAAAGCTTAATAAAGTTCAAATTTTTACATCGATCGATGGAAAAAATTAATAAAGAACCAGCTTTCTACTTATAGGAATAACCATAAATGGTCTTATGTGGCTATAGAATAGTAATATGAACTATATAAGTGACAGTATTGGAGACCACTGTCATCAACAATTTCCAGAATTAATTTATCCATCTCTCATAAATGTTTCATTTGTAAACTTACATGAATATCGGTGTTTGCAATTATAAACTAATAAAGTTGAAAATTGTTATAAAAATAGAATTTCTTAAAAAGTCGGAAAATATGACAGTCGAATAATTTTGAAGATGTCAGTCGAATAGCGTTGAAACATATTGAAAAAACCGAAAGTTCTTGTGAAATTCGAAAATTTTCCAAAAAGTCAAAAAATGTTGCAAGATGCTTAAAAAGTTGATATTATGAAAAAAAGTTGAATAAGTCAAAAAATGTTAAAAGATTCAAAAAATTTATTTAAAATTATAATTGAAATATAAGTTGTTTGCAGTTTTAATAACAATAATTAAATGATAATTGAACATACAACCAGTTAGCAGCGATCAACATTTGATATGCGTTTTTATTTACATAACTAACTTTAATATCAAAAGAAAAAATATACATATTTCATATATTCATTGTTTGGGATCGTTGAATAGCTCCAAATCAAAGAAAAGACACAAACCATGTCAATAGTTAAAAAAAAAAACATTTAAGCCGCACCATTTTCATGACTATCGAACAAAGTCAAAACGTCTTCTTCCACCCACCTTCTACATTTCACCTGATCATAATTCAAAATGCAAAACTTAAACTTGTTAACAAACAAGCATCGTTAGCAACAACAACAACAGCTTAAGCCTCATCAATATATCAGAACAAAAACAACAACAAAAATACTATAAAGCTTTGCCAACAACAATTTTAAGTACTTTTTCATCGAACGCTTGTGCTGCACATTGATAGCGCTACTTTGAAGCATCATCAATTTTTCACTTTTTGCATTTTTTGTCTCTTTTTGAATTTGCTTTTTTATTCTTTTTCGTCATACAAAACTTTGCACCTTTACAATGCAGCACGAGCATGCGTCCACTCTAAACCACCTAAAAATATCACTGACACCATCACCAACAGCAGTGGAGTGACCAAGCGTGCACGCCAGCAAGCAACTAAAGTTGCCAACACCATTTGCCGCATTTTAATGCCGAGCCAAAGCTTTGTCGTGTTTGACATTTTAATCGTCTTAATTTAACGTAGTGTCTGTCGTCTACACTTCTTCTTTTTTTTTTTTGCTATGCAAACCACTGCTGCATACCCTTAGTGATTTTTTCACGCTTTCTTTTTATTGCTGGCAGTGGCATGAGACCACTGCCATCCTGACGCTTAAAGCTGGTGTCAACGACAACCAATGACAGTGTTGTCAACTACTTTCAGTAGCAGCACCAGCAATGGCGATAGTCAAGGTAAAATTTTAACTTTCATATATTTAAAAATTTCTATTTCCGCTTCCGGCGCCGCATATGTTGTACACCTCACACTTAAAAATACAAAAACTAAAGCAGGAAAACCGTTTTCACTTCTAATACCGTCATAAATTTTTGGGCAACAAATTTGCTGCTGCTGCTGTTGCTGACGTTAAATATTTTCGATTTTTCACTTTTGAAATTTTGTGCGCTTTCACTACTTACACGGAAAAAAATTAAAAAAAAAAGTAGATTTAAGATTACTTAAGCATATTTTACGGAAGTTAGGTCACACTCTTTATATCAGCAATGGGCAAAATAGAAAAAATGAGTCAATTTTAGCACGTCGTTTTTCTTATGAATAATAAGCAAAAGACAAGCACTCACCACTACTACGCACATTTTTATCGTTGTGGTTTTTTTGTATACGCGCTGTACATAAAATTTGTATTATTGTTATTGTTGCATCATTCAGACATTCACAAAAAAAAAATAACCGAGGCGAGCGAACAAGGAAACAACAACGCGCACATTGAGGACAGCTTCTTTTGTTTCGTTTCATCAGTATACGAGCGAACAAAGAAACAACAATGCGCACACTGAGGACAGCTTCCCTCGTTTCCTTTGATCAGTGTACTCTTATTTTTACACCCTCGTTGTTCTTCTTTGATTCTTTTAATTGGTATTTGGTTTATAGCATAATATATATTTTTTTTTTTTGCTATCGAGATCAAAATTATGGTGGAGTTTTTTCCTGCTGTTGTTTTTGTGCTTTTGTTGTAAGTAGCTGGTTCCAAAACTTTGTCCAAGATTGCTTTATATGAAGCAGTTTATAGTGTGTGGTTATCTAAACTTTTTTAGCTGTTTCTGGCGGACATGAGAAAAATCTTTGTTGAAGTGGATTGTGAAATTCTGTGACGATCACGCAATATTACGCAGCACCTAAGGAAACTAAAGATTCATAACTTCTAAGCTTTTGAACAGATAATTTTAAAAGAAATGGCATATGCGTTGTATCACTAAGACTGATTAGTTCGGGGACCAATTCATAAGGGGCGTAGTAAGCAAAACAAATACTTATGATTTTACTAGCCATAGCTCAAAAGTTACCGAGTTGATTTTAACAAAAAATAAACATATTTTATTCTGCTTTTAATAGTATAAAGCTCAATTGTGGGACATTAACGTTTCAAAAATTTGTTCGTAATGGAGCTGTTAGCAAAAAATTATCCTTTGTGATGTATCGGAACAGAAAATAACTTATAATCATTTTACAACACTAAAAACATTGCACTCAATATAAATAAATTCAACAAAAAAAGTATTTAAGCTAGTCATACTAGTTTCATGCTTTGCTAAGCGGAATCATCAGTGACTTTAAAGCCGAATGACAAAAATTTGTAAGAATGATAAGGATTTTGTTTTTTGTTTCAGTAATTTTTTGACACACACTATATTGAATAGTAAGCTCAGCAAAATGATAAATTATTTTCTATACCGATACACCACAAAAAATTTACCATGCGGTAAGCTCACTAATTTAATATACGATTTGCGTTTGCTACTATACTTCGTTTTGACTCGCCAAGAAAGCTCTCAATGAAGCGACTGCAAGAAAAGTGAAATACCAAGTGAGTTAGAAAAAAAAGAATTAACAACAGAGAAGAAAGTTTTTGCTTTGCTTTGTTTCACTGTTTGCTTTGATTCTCAACATATCTATGCAAATGGAGAAATATAACAAGCTTATAAATTCATACCAATCGGCTTAAAAGTCACTGATGATTCTGCTTAACAACGGATGAAACTAGTTCTACTAGCTATAGCCCTTTTTTTTTGTTGTTGAATTTAGTTTAATTTAATCGTCACACACTGTACTAAACAGTGAGCTCAGTAAAGTAATAAAAAACATTATTCTTTTGTTAATGTCTCTGGAATTAACTATGAGAGTTAACAAAATTTTGTAAGAGGGTTGCCCTTTTGGATTTTTTTCATAAAATTAAATAATTTTCGACTTATCGACCTTGCCGATATTTTTTATTCCTTCGATACTTTCCAATTTTTCCGATAGTATTCGATGCTCTCCAAATTTAATCGATCAATTCATTTTTTTTTCGCTTCTATTGAATGGATCCGTCTGATATCGACTTTTTTGTTATTTTCTATATTTCTATTATTCAATTTTTTTACAGACATTTTCGATACTTGGAGTTTTGTAGAGTTTTTCGATACATTTCGACTGAAATTTACTTATTCGATATTTTTTAAAACTATTCGGTAGACTCCGGCATTTTCGATACTAATCAATATACTCGATTTTTTTCGGTTAAATTATACTATCGACGATTTTTTCAATATAAGTCGATACTATTCGATACTTATTTCGACTTTTTCCATGATAAACGTTACTTATCGATATATACTGACTATTATTAATTATTTATATACATACTTCTATTTCATTTGTTAATTTATTAAACAATATTTTTAATATTTTTTTACTCTTTTGATACAGTTGATTATTCTTGTGCTATGACACGGTGGGCTTTAATAAAGTTTAAATATAAGTTTGAGTCACAACAAATACTTGAATTTGAGATTATTTGGGATGTATTTTAGAGTCGATATCTGCCAAAATAAAGAAGTCCCCAGAGCATTTATTTAAAATTCTATACACATATATGTTTTTTCAGCAAAATCGGATGTTTTTTAATTCACTTATGTATAACATACGAGTGAGACTTAAAAAAAATATCCGATGTTGCTCAAATTGACATATAAAAGTATCTTTAACGATAGCACCGCAGCTCCATATTTGGCCGAAGTCCGAGAAATAAGGTAAATTTTAGCATATTTTGAATAAGTATTTTAGTTCTTTAAGCCCACAAATCCAAATTTGAAGTTATGGATATCACTTTTTATAATGTCATTATTCAATACAGACAAATTATTTTATATCCCTAGACTTAAAGACTATTTTGTCCTGTTATCTTGTTACCATACAAAAGAACCATTCTTCACATTTATTTGTTCAATATAATTTCTGTCAAATGTTAGCCGTAGCAACGTTCATTCTGAAGTTCTAAACTTCAATGAGATGTTCGAAAATTTCGAGTGTTATTTGGCGAAAGAAGCGTAAAATGTTGGCTTCCAATTCTTCAAACCCAGCCGGCTTATCTATGTAGGATTTGATCTTTACGTAGTTTAAAAGACAAAAGTGTAGAGATGTGATACCACTTGATCTAAGAGGCCAATTCACTTTAAAATTGCAAAAAGAAATCATTTGAATTTTAGGTGAGTATAAAACTGAAATTTTAATGAGTTAAGTAAATTTTCGCAATTTTCATGCGTTGTTCTGAAGTCTAATCACGATGAAATGTGAAATAATATTGAACAAAAATACCTTGAAAGTTTGACATCACTCACGCATGGCCGGTCATAAAATCCAAACTGAAAAAATTACAACTAAATTAATCTCCAGTAATTAGGAATAAAGGCAATTTCCTTGATGTCCTAATGATATCTGTGAGGAAGCTTAATTTGAAACGCGATATGAAATGAGCTTAAATGAAATAAATTAAAAACGGGCTGTTTTTGATACCAGTGTGAAAGCTTTTTTGGACGTGTATAAGTAATGTTTTCTCAATATTCATTTTCGAATTTCGCTTAGCTCGATTAATTACTTGCATCCAAAAATGGAACTTACTTTTAACGAATGGTTGTAAATAATCTTCATATTTTATTTAAGAAATTTTTTCCAAGAGTAATTCCATTTAAAGTCGTCTACAGAAAGACTTAGCCCATGGGTCTTATTAATATTTTAGAATTTTTGAAAGTACAATATATCCATAAAAACTTCTGCTTAAATTTTTCACTTTCCATTTTCCTCAAAATTTTTTATAATTACTGCACTAGCCAAAAAAAATTAATTTTTTAAATGATATTTTTCATTAAAAATCCATGTTTTTAATACGAAGTTTATGCATAAATTTGTATAAAACAAAACGTACATAAATAGTGCACTTTTTAAGGTTTCTTTAATCACATATTTTTGCACTGTGTAACCGCAGTCTACAGACGCATTTCAAGCTGTGGTGGTGATTGTGTCGCTGAAGGCATTTAAAACTTTTTAACAAATGCTCGCTATTTGCTGCTTTTGTCCAAAAATTTTTACTTTTTACTGATCTCTTTTTATATGGTTTTGCTGCTTTCTAATTGCCAACGTACTTTTTTGTTGCTACAATTTTATAATTTGGCTTTTGTACTCCTCCAACCGTGTTTGCCACCACATCATTTAAATTTTCACCTTCGCTTGAAGTTGTGTAGAGTTTGCTCATATGTTGCTGCATTGTTGTTGCTGTTGTTGTTTTTTTAATATGCCAAATAAACAACTTGTTTAGCTACAATGTTTTTTTTTTTGGTGTTGTTGCTGTTGTTGTTAGTGCTTTTTTGCCCGCAGATGGTCAGCAATCAAAATCCTTGCATAAATTACAGGATTAGAATTGTTAAAATTT
This sequence comes from Tricholauxania praeusta, assembly GCA_949775025.1. Lineage (NCBI taxonomy): Eukaryota > Metazoa > Arthropoda > Insecta > Diptera > Lauxaniidae > Tricholauxania > Tricholauxania praeusta. The sequence goes on along the minus strand of OX459031.1, from coordinate 32,329,385 downwards.
TTCCTTAGTTAGAGCAACATCAGAATTTTTACAAAGTTTCCAGCTTTGTTTGGATCCCTGCAGCGGTGTCTAACGAAATTTTTGAAATTTTTTAGCTGTCTGATGTTGATGTTGCTTTGTAATGTTATTGTTTTTGTTACTTTACTGCTTGTACTTAAATAAATTTAAAGCGATTCAAATTAAAACCTTAAAAGTTATCAACCGTAAGCTGTAGTTAACTAAATAAATATCAAAATAAACTAAAATTTTTACATATGTAATTACCGGATTTACAACAAGCTATTTTCATTAAAATCAGAATTAAAAAAAACGGATTATACACTGAATCCAAAAACTATTAAGCAAATTTTATGTAAACAACAATAACAAAATGTTTCTTATTGAATGCTAGAACCCCAAGAGGTCTAATTATTGAATCATCAAAAAGAAACCTGTAAGTAACCATCTAATTTGGTTTTAGAACGATTGGGCAATCTTAAGTTAAAAAAAAAACCCAGGATGAATACATCATAGGAAACTTTGTACGTTTCTCTAGTTTTCTTTAACCACTGTCATAATTTGTATGCAATTAAGTTTCTACGTTTTAGAACAACGTAAAACTTTAACAGAAAATGTCAAAAAATCTAATGCGACTAGTCTCATCGTGCAGAAAGTAAGTAGTTTTCTTAAAGTTGGTGGAATAGAAAATTGTGGGAACAGAGCCTTCCGCATCTGAAAAGAATCGAAGGTACAAGATAGCTTAATGATAAAAGTACTGATATTAAAACAGTCCGTATATCATCCTTAGATTAGGTTTGGGTGGCATCTGCAAAGCTGCTCAAAGCCCAACAGTCCATAATATTACCACAATCTCTCTGCTTCAGTCTTATTAGTAAATTCTGATTCTCTCATAAGTCCATGTTCTTACAACGAATCTAATGATTTCACTTAGCTGAACTTTTTTAGTTCCTTTAGTGTGTGTCTTTATACTGTAGATATAAAAGACATGCCGCTTAATGTTTTTATAAGAATTTTATTATATACAACTGTATCATAACACAGCTACCTTTATTTTTTACGTGACTGCCAGCCTAAAAAAGCTTAAGGCCACGGTGTGCCCAGTCACACTCGAATTATTTTATTTACGTTTCTAATTAGAGGACGGCTGCAGTTGATACAGTTACAAAGCAAATGAAAAATGGAGTTACCAGTGTTTATGGGCATAACTTCACCCTTGGCTTATTATATACAATATAAAGTCACATGCTATCTCATGTCTCTCATGAGTGTCTTTATACCGTACAGTATAGATACACATAAGAGATTGCCACCATTGTGTCTTTATAATCAGCACATTATGAGCTTCAAAAAGGCATATTGAAAAAATGTTTACGCCTCTCTTTATTATAGTTTTATATCTTGCTCTAGCAATTTTTGCTACAAATACAATGTATATTTTTAATAACGATACCAAGCTATTTTAAAGACATCACTGCTTTGTAAGCTGAGTTTTGTGGAAGGGAAAGTTTCCGCTTTTGCTTAGGGTATGGTTGCTTTTGATTGAAGCAATTTCGGATTCAAAAAGGATTTTGATGCCAACTAACCCCTACCAATCATGCAGTGGATTGAAATTATCTAAATTTTTTATTATTGAGAAATATTTATGTGTGAGAAGTCGTACGAGAACTTAAGTCGTCGCGACGATTTTAGCAATCACTTTTTGAAAAAGGATCCACTGTGCGTCGGTCGAGACTTCCAACGGTTAGTTCTTTATGTCCCAATTTTTCATAATCTGGCGTCAAATCGAAACAAATTATTATCCAAGAATGCTACTGGAAGCTATATTGGTAGCATTTTGTGTAAACAAAGAGTAATTGATAATATGAAAGCATGCGAGTTTTTGAAACAACAGGTCATATATTTTACGCTATACCACGTGCACACGGCAACTCTTTGAAATAATATCATCACATTTGCTTGAAGCTCAAAATTGTTGTATTTTGATATGGAAAATAATATTTTGCATGCAACTTTTTTTGGTGCACTCTTTATTTAAATAAAAGTTTCATACTAAAAGAAACAATAGTGCGTAAGACTATTTTTCTGTATGAAAACTAGTTACAGAGAAACAGTGCATACATCTTTCGAAGGTTTGAAATTTGGCAAATTTAGTACTTCGGATCCCTTTTCTTTATAGTACAGAAGTTTACATAAAAATTTCATGTGAATTTCAGCGGGTCAGTTTATCAAAATAAAAATATTAACAGCAATAACCGACATATTAACTTGTAACTATCATCCATTATTTAGTTTTACAAGGACTTATGTATATAATTTTATCAAATATAGGTCCATTTTTCTCAGAAGGGAGTAATCGTTTCGCTATATTTTTGGAAGCACACGAAAAGCAAACTGCATTAAGGCAGCCATTTGTATTTTTTGTAGAAAAAAGCCAATAAAAGCATATGAACAAATTTGAATGTTTTGAGTTCCTCAGTTTTAAATGCGTTGCCCGGAACTTCTGTCCAAATAAAACTTACACTGATTTTGATAAATGGCTTTTGAATCGCATTATAAACATGGCTAGCGGTGGCTTTCAGTGTCAACCTTCAAGTTACAGTATCTTAGTGTCTTATACACTGCCCTTCTTTGATTTGTAGGTATCTTAGTGCATGCACTGAAGCAAAATGCATTAGCAAATGTCACGGAATCGCGATTAAGCAACATATCATGCATAATTTATATTCTTCAGCATTTTGCAATAGTTGACGTTGAACTTTTTTTCAAAATTTTGCTATTTTGCATTTCTTCTAAAAGTTTAGAGTTTAAAAAGTTTAAAAATTTAATAAACTTTACAGTGCAGTTGAGCTAAGTATGTAAGTTAAGTCTTTTAAAATTAAAAATAAAAACTGTTTGATTATCTTATTAATAAGACAAATCGAACTTAAATTTCTGCAACTTAAGATGTTTCTTGTTCTAAGGACTCATATTATTTTGAATAATTTATTAAAAATAGAAAATGTTCGAATAATAATTATATACCTAAAAGGTATTTTTCCACAATTTAGTGGGAGTGTCGCATTAGTGGTACTCTGTTGTAATATCTGTAAAGGCAAATATCACTTGTTTGTTTTCCAAAAATGCTATAGTTAATTTGGTTTACTTGCCAGATTCAATTAACTTTCGTAATGCATCGTCTTAAAACTTATCTTATTGAAAAATAACTAAGCCCACAATCTACAACCCGCCCACTTTTTTAATGCTTTTTTTGTATCACCAAATGTTGTCGTACCGAGTTTTGGAACAATTACTTCAATAACTTATTCATTGCAGCATTTTTAGTGATTTGTTTATACGAAAACTTTTGCGTCATGTGAGTTTGATAAAATTTACTTAAATAACAGTTAGTAAGGCGATCTCAAGCTTTTGCTTGTATAGGAAAAGGAGCAGCCTTTTGGTGAAAATGAATCGATTGTTTCTGTGGTGCTTGTGTCAATGACACCTAGTATTTATTGTTAGTTTTATTTCTCCAAGAAAAGCTTTTTAGAGGATTCACTTGTACGGGTGGTAGGCGTGTCCGAAAATATTATTGACCCAATCTGAATCTCACGAGTTAGTACTTAAGATACAGCTAGTGTACTAAGGTATTGTTTTTCTCCAAATCATGATTTTCACTGACCGACGAATAGGCAGACGGATCCACGGACTTGACAATATCAACTCAGAATATGACGCTGTTCAAGAATATATGTGGCACTCATTACCAAAACAAAAGGAGTTGAATCTTTAGATATGCGATTATGCTCATTTTGTTTTTCAGCGCATTATACGACTTGTTAATGTGTCTCCACAAAATTTAATACATTTTGGAGAAAAGAAAATTAACAACTTGGAAAAACTTGCCAACCTCAACCAGTACTCAAAGAAAAAATATCTTCACAAAAAATAGAGATGTAAAAGCAAAATGGTGTCCGATTTGACTTGAAATTCCCAATATAAACAGACAGAAAAATTACATAAGTGACAAAAAATAGAATAGTAAATTTTACACAATAATATTTACACTAGAACTAGTAGATAACTGCATGCATACATCTTTAGTAGTAGGCACCTTTAGTACTCAAAAACGTCTGCCTTTGAAAAATCAGCTCTGCAATCTTTTGTCAGAACCAGTCATCGAGGTGGCAGACGCAATTAAATGATATAATACTCAATTTATTTTATATAATTGATATATTGCAATTTTTAAATGCAGCAAGATCTAAGTTGCAGAAGTAGTTTCTCTCATTTCTTATGACATAATCTTTCCAAGAATCGGAATCTGCCTGACAATATATTAGTTTTAATATATTTACCAAAAAAATTAAGAAAAAAAACTAAATTACTCCTAAGCGCAGCAATAAAAATGTCTGCCACTTGCATTTATCTGTTACTGTGCATTGATACATGGTTTAAAATAAATGGCAGACGCGATAAAATAGCTTATGATACCTTTTTTTATTAAAGTTTCAAAAAGCACTCAAATAATAACGCAGGCACTACGCTGTGGCAGAGATTGATCGTATTGTTTATATTTCTTAGAACTACATGGTTTTCTACATCTGCCCCACTATAAAATTATATAAAAATTTTGGTAACTTAGATATTACAGAAGATAAAAAACTTTAAAAAAAAATATTATATATACTCATTCTTTTATTTTTCATAAATTATAGTGCATCAATGATAAGGCTTAAGCCATCCAGTTGTCAAAAAATACCCACCAGCAAAATCCAACTCGTTTCAATTTAGCAAATGATGCCCTATTTGTACTCCTTCCTTCTAACCACGCCCCTTTCTATATATTCTAGCTTAAAGAAAAATTAAACATACCTTATTTGTAGGGTACAAAAACACTCTGCTATTTTTTATGCCTACAATACCTACTGTGCTTAACGTGCTGCTTTTTAACGCCCAGCTCATGCGGATGATGTTTCAACAATTTACGACCAAAATGAATTTTATTTGAAATCCTAAAAGAGAAAAAAGCAAAATTCATATTTTTATGCTGTGCACACATCCGGCGGTAAATGTTACCAACAAGAACAACAACAAGGAAACTCACGCTACACCTGCTGATTGTTGCTGCTGCTGCTGCTGCTGCATATGATCAAAAGCAACTGCAATTCCTTGCAACATAACGCAGATGAAGCACCAAGCAGGCACGACGGCTGCCAGTCGGCTAAGTGAATATGTGTCTGTGATGTTTACATGTTAGTGTGTGTGTGTGTGGTAGTGAATGTAATTCATGTAGCGTTAAATTGCATTTCAATTTTAATCGTATAGAAGGACTTTAATTTCCGCTTGTCAAAGAAACATTTCAACATGGCAAGCAAGCGGCGCAATGCCACAAATGCTAAAGAATTTTCATTCGTGTTGGTTCAACTTTGAAAAACAGTTAAGAGATGCCAACCTACAATATTTATTTTGGTAAACTCTGCTTGATTTTTGCTACAAGATGTTACAAAAATTGAGTTTTCGAAGGTTTCCTAAGAAAAAATACGCATAGTATACGTAAATTTCGCTTTTGAACTTTGAAAGTCAATGGAAGGAAAACAGTTTAAAATTCTATAACTTCAAGTGCTTTGAAAAATTCATCTTATTAGAGAAGAAACTTTATCAAAAGTTGGCAACACTAACGCATTTAAGTCGCGCATTGAAATCGCATTCACACAACATCAACGCACAACGCAGTAACATCACATCACAGCTGCGTTAAGCAGCAACAAAATGGATGAGGAAACAACTGCAAATTCCATTTGTCCAAGCGATGCAGCAACGGCATCAGCAACAGCTCAGCTTTTGTGGCAGCAACAGCTACAACAAGAGCAACAAAAAAAATGTTAATCCTTAACGCCAGAGAATGCACGCAGTCATGTGAGTTAATGCGCATGAAGCTGCTGCGTTTCATGCTGATGATGAACGCAGCAGCATTACTCGATGCTCAACAGAAATGACGGACTGGCGCATACATCAGGCAGCTGGCAAAAGACGGGCAAGCAGCAAGCAACTGACTGAAAGTTTTTACTTTGCTGCTGCTGTTGTTGGCTTTATTTGTTGCTAAAGTAACATTTTTGTGGCCAGTTTTATAAGAGTGTTGTTGTGCCCGAGCACCGTATGGAATTTAGTTTTTTACTAATTTTAAATGTAAAAATGCAGACTTTCTTTATGCGTCTGTTTTTTCTTTGAACCTTTTAAATGAATTTATGTAACTCATACGCACAGCATTTCAAAATGAATTGGTAAAGGTTTCATATGTCTGAGAAAAAAAAAATAAAAGGGTGAATTTTATCATTTGCAGTTAATTGCATTGAGTTATTATTTTAAGTGATAATATTGAAATTTGGTTTTTATTTTAATTACTTAAAATTTTTCCAAAACACCGCTGAAACAAATATTTGCTATTGCTAATGCTATACGTATAAACGGGCAAAATTTGAGTTAACCATAGCAATTCCCTTCAGGTAAACTTTGTTTTTTTTGTGTATTCAGTTATTGAAAAAAGAGTATTATTTGCCAATAGTGCATCCTTACCTAGATTATGTCTTGTATTTTAACATTCATCCGTTTAATTTTGATGTAAATGACATAATTTAAAGGTAAACCACTAATCTCTATCCATACTGTTAGGTTAGCATTTTGAAAAATGGACTCATCAATATTTCGTTGGATATTGGTGTATTAAGCCAATTTACAGTGCATGCTCGATAATGCCTTCTTGAACTCCTATATGGTGCTAAACTTAAGTTCTTGCATTTAAAAAAGATGCATTAAATTTTCAGTCCTATGTTGATGGATCAAAATTACTAACTGTGGGTTATTTTTTCAACTATGGGGAATGTTAGCCCAAGCACGCGCCTATCGAGCGCATAAAAATAAGCCAAGCTAAATCATTTCCTAAATATTAAAAGAAGTGCTCAAAGGCCAACATCTTATGTCGATGTATACGCTAGGAAGCTTTCGTCATATGTTTTGATATTTACAACGGGCATGGTACCAGCACATTTGCACCCTGCATAGAAAATCTTTAAAATGTCACATCGGTTGCGTCATTCAAGGTTACATAGCCAAAGAATTAAATATCATTTTTACAATTACCAACAAAAAGTGAGTGGAGTGAGAAAAAGGGACATTCCATATAAACAAAAACTTCAAGCGCTACACTGAGAGAATATTAAAAAAGACATTCAAGTAAAATTTATCAATCACGATTGAAAAATATTTGGTGTCGAACACAAACATTCGATAAAAAGTCAACGGAATTGCATAAAAAGTAAGTGAAGTGAAATGAAAAAAGCAAATTATAAGATAACTTTTTATGAAACTAAATAGTGCCAAACCTTGTACAGTGAATCATGGCTTTGCTATCACTCTTAGAAATTTTCTGCTTTGTAATTTCAGTTCAGATTAAATTTTAGGCTTGTCAATTGGGAGCAAGATCATAGCAAAAAAAATGTTTTTTGACCTTGAATATTTTGGATAGAAACAGATCTGTCTGAAGCAACTTTTGCTAGTTAGCATTGATGTATAATAATTTAATCTTTTCTATAATTTTATTCGTTAATTTTGTTCGGCCTACCGCCTCTCGGCTCATAAAGAATCATTTCTTAAAGTGATGAAACTTTAAAATGATATAAAACATATATAAATAAAAATCCAATTCAATTTTTTGTTATTTCGATTAATTTCTGATGTATTGCATTCTTTAAAAGTAATTTTTAACATATGTCCACTAAGACCAGCTGTAATAAATCGCATTCAACTACATTAATTTTGAGGACTTACTTACGAAATATATCAATATAAGCCACAACGAAAATAATTCAGAAATCAATATTTTTTTATCAAAGCATCGATATTTTCTTCTGAACGTACTGTTCTTTATACTGTTTTTTTTTTGCATCGAATTATGTATTTTTTAAATTTATCAGTAACTTCTCACAGATAGTCATTATATTAAAAATAAAGTTTAGCTACTATAGCTATGAGCCTTCTTAGCTATTAATCTTGAAGCTTTAAGTCAAGTGAAAAGCTTATTAAATAATTTATTAAGCTAAAAGTAGAAAATTATGATTTAAAATTAATTTATTTATGTTTCATTTCTATTTAAAGTTCATTCACTTTTAAAATTACCACCAGAGTTAATTAGACTAAGCCAAATGCTGGCATGCATTCAAGTATCTAAGAATTTGAGGAAATTCCAAACATAGCCAAAAATCCTACCTTAAACTACATCTTTATAGTGGTGTAAATTCGAAACATTTTTCTACTTCTATAAATGCTTATCATGCTTTTTTTAATATTTTCGAAAACTGCATAAAGAATTTATGGTCAAATCAGTGTTTATAGAAATCGCTGATCAAAACAATAATAAGATTTTGTTAGTAGTGAATAATACTTAAAATATCATTTTTCTCTTCATTGCATAGGAGTAACTTTTAATTACAATTTACAATTGGAATACCTTTTATCTTTAAACTTCAGATTTTGATAGCAATGTTTCGATGTTATCTAGGATTTTGCAATCGTTCATATATTATGACCTAGAAATGCTTACAAAAAATGTTCTATTTGAATAATGGCCGCTTATAAATTATTATACTTTTTAAGCAAAATTTAGAGTGGTCTGCTCATCTGAAAACAATAAAAAAAATATTTTCAACAATAAAACGGTGCAAATATCCACATAATGGTTGAGTAATTGTTAATTTAAGTGTTCAACTAAATTAATATATTTTTTATATATAAAAGACAGACAAAAGGTTGTTATAAACGTATTGACTTTACAACATAATAAGCTTAAAAGAGAGTTATTTAATATTTGCAAACCACTTTCTCCTCCAACGAAGTTTTTCATGCACAATTAATATAGACGCAGAAAAAACAAAAACATTGCAATAGAAATTGAAGTGCCATCAAATTTCTAACCTCGAAATAAAAGTTCAATAATCCAGTAACAACAACGAGTGGCAGAATATCAACAAATACACTGAAAAAAAAAAACAAACAATGGAAGTTAAAGGAAATCAATAGCAAACGTTGCTTTACACGCTCAATTGTACCAAAAACAACAAACCGGATAAGGGGTTTTTTTGGGTAGTGAGAGGAGTAAGAATTGACTAAGCGTGATGTGAACAGTGCCGTTGTTGTTGCTACTGATGTTGCGACATTTTTGCCTTAACTCGCTAGCAATTTGCTTTGGATCACATCGCATCAGAAAAATTGCATGCGAAAAACGAGCGTCATTTCAATTTTTATTTTTGGCCATTCAATTTTATGGTCGTTACTGATTGTGAAACTAATCTGAAAACAAAAATATGTAGCTTATTGTTGTTATTGTTGTTAGAAGTTTGTAGTTGCTCTATTTTAGCTCAATTGTTTTAATGATTTTGTTTTGTGTTTGTGCGCTGTTTTCAAGTTTGCATACGATTTCTTTTATTTTATTTTTTGCGTTCGTCTGCTACAAATTTGGCATCACTGTTTGTGTACCTTATTTGTCGTCGACTGGATTACTGTGTATTTACATATGTGCTCTTTGAACTGACAATGTGTTGCCAGGCTTCTGAGTTTATAAAAATATAAAAATGGTTTTTCATTGTTACGAAAAATTGGCATAAGTTGGTGATAGTTTTGAAACCAACTCTTGTGTCGATATTCGTTTTTATTTTGAAAGGTTGGTATTTATGGTTTGCTTAGCTCAGAACAATAATCAAAAAGTGAAAGCTGTCCTATAATATCCATTAATTTAATAATCACTTAAACTTTAAATGTTAACTTTGAGTGTTAAACTATGACTTATGAGTAAATTTTAATTAATATGAATACCAAACGTATTACATACCGCTCACATTTCTTAAGTTTGATTTATGCTAGAGCTTTGCAATTGTCAATATTATTTGAACTAAGATCATGTAATAAAAATATAACGTTTCATTGCTGGCCGCTGGAAAATAACTGAAGCACTTAAGAGAAAAATGACATTTACGATTCCGAAAGGAAAAAAGCTATATTTTTGACGAAAAGCGCAAGGATTGGATATTTAATGCTTATAATGGAATATAAAGGTTGCACAAGTCTGTGTCTTCAAAGTAGTTAATAACGCAGTAGACAACCAATAAATTGACAGGGATGGGAAATTAAATTTTACCTTAGAAAGACAATCTTATGCAAATTCATTGATCTAAAAAAATTATACCTCTAACATGTTACATTTCCTTCGAACATGCACTCAAAGTCTGGGATTTTACGCAACAATCCAAGCAAATATCTCAATAATTCGACATATAAATAATATTTATTTATGGGTTTTTCCATGAATCTCAGATTGCTTCTTTACTAATTTTAATGAAAATTAAATAAAATTATTTTTACTTTCCATAACTTACCCAAAAAGCTGATTATCTTTAAGGACACGTAATGATGTTTTAAGTTTTGAAAGTCGAACATAGCGTAATATTTCTTAAGCGGAAAACTTTTACTAAAAGTAGGCGTAATGACTTGCCAAACAACATTTCCTTAATTTCTTAATGAATGGCAACGCTTGCTAAAAGATTTTTTCTCAATTGTATTTGTTTTTAACTCTTATTTAAATTGCACAAACTTTATCAAGGAAAAATGAACCGACGAAACTCTGCAATAACCCAAAAGAAAAATAAAACAAATGGACAAAAATTTTCCAAAACAAACGGAAAACAAATAAAATTCAATGAGATTTTCTTTTATTTTTGTGCAAATTTCACGCTGCACATAACCCCAATTCGCCAAATTTTACGCTTGAATACATCGCAATGTATGTGTGTGTAGGTATGTATATTTATTTTCTTTATTACATCTATACATTCATACATATGCGTGAATTTTCTTGCTGCTTTTGTCAGCTTTAGTGCAACAGCAACGTCTTTTCAATTCACAATTTGAGGTGAGTTTTTATTGATTTCATGGCAGCTTAAATGAAGGCACACAACAGCACAGTTAGAAAAGAAACTCAAAGGATGTTTTCCACACACACACATGCACATGCACTCAACACTCATCTGCACTTTTGCAGTGAAAAATATGATGGCATCTGTGGCGCAGCAGCACTAATGCTATGTCGCGACATAAACGTTTCGATTGTATAAAATGGCGCCCAACGTGGGGCCCAAAATTTTTTTGGGCTTCTTTCTTTCTTGATTAATTTTTTTTTTTTCGACATATTCGATAGTTTCTGGAATTAGGACTAAGTCTTACTAGGCTTACTTAACCATCTATCAGAATGATGTTTTAAGACTGCAATAGCAATTATGTCTAGCTTGTAAACGATAAGAAGTGGAATTAGTTAAATGCAATGCGTTCAGCTAACCAGTCTTAAAGTTTACTTGATATTTATATTTCGTTTCAATTTACTTTCGATTATTACTTGGAATATAAATAGTTTTAAAGTAATACTTATACCAGAAGTTTCGTTTAGTTTTTTTTAATAATTGTTGTTCATTTACAATAACCTGGGGGAAGTATGATTATATACCGCTTATTTCGTGAATCAATACAATTATCGGCTTAATTCTTTTTCGGTAAGATAAAGATAAACATTTTGAGATACTCTTTCTAAACTAGTGTTGTTATATGAAGTTACACGCAAGACTTTAATCAATTTATAAATCAAAGTGAAATTTTTTTTTATATATTTTGAAATTTATTACTACTCGTATTTTATTATTGAGATTATTATTTTCTCAATATTGAATAATTTCTTACAGATTTTCTGCGATTTTTTTTTTGAGAATTTTTCGGTTTTGAGATTTTAGTTAAAATATTTTTGGGAAAAATAACATGGCAGTTCGTCATAGTAACGATAATTTGGCACAGCTCGTTGAACCAGGAGAAATTTGCTCCATTTGTAACGAAGCAACCACAGAATTAAATTTCGCTGTTACACCATGTCAGCATGGATTCCACCGTTCATGCATTTCTATTTGGTTGCAAGAGAACAATAATTGTCCTTCTTGTAGACAAGCATGCGATACTCAGTCTCTCCACAGCTTTGCTGAACAGGAACAACGATCTGTACTTGAAATTGCAACTGGTGCAGTGCCAAGGCACTCAAACAATTTTCGTGGTCCAACTACTCGTTCGAGAGCTGCTAATGTAAATATTTTAGATTGGCCAGTGCAGGACGATACACGTTCTCCTGTAAATCCGCGTAGACGTGGTCGTCCACAAAACTTTAATAACAATTTTCGAAATCGAGAAGAAAATTTTAATTCAAATTTAAATTACCGTCGTGTTCAAGAGATGATTGAGACATCGTCTCAACGACAAAATGAGACAATAACTCGTGAAATTCGAAATACTGTGAGTCAGCTAGTTACAAGTTCTCTCGAGCAGTACTTTCAGCAAATGAATTTAAATCAAAGTGACCGTAATACAAATTGGCCACGAGATTTACCAACAATAAATGATCCTAATTCAAATAATGTAATCAATAGTTTTCGTATTGAACAAAATAATGAACGAAATCTTCATCGGAATTCGAATCAAAGTAATCCGTCAAATCACAATTCAAACTCTTCTACCTTTTCTTCTGATGCTGTTGCAAAAATAATTCTTAATTGGAAGTTAACGTTCGATGGATCATTGGAAACAATATCTATTGATGAGTTTATTTATCGAGTTAACGCTCTTACTTTATCTTCTCTCAGAGGGAACTTTTCTTTATTATGTCAACATGTTCATGTTTTATTTGAGGGCAAAGCCAAAAGATGGTTTTGGCGGCATCACCGCTCAGTTCAAGCTTTAGATTGGAACATAATTTGTGAAGAGTTGCGCAAACATTTCAAAGATTTTAGATCAGATTTTGACATTGAAGAAAGTATTAGGTCCCGAAAACAAAGAATAAATGAAACTTTTGAACAATATTTAGACAGCGTGATGTGTATGAGTGATAGCTTACGTACACCATTGCCCGAGTTAGTGTTGGTAGAAACGTTGATTAGGAATTTACGTCCTGACGTCCGACATGAACTCTTACACCTGGACATTAAAACCATTTCACAGCTAAGACGTGCTTGTAACAGACGCGAAAATTTTTTTGAAACAGTTCAACGTTCTAGCTTTACCTTTGGGAAACCTTTTGGATTTCAAAAGAGGCACGTTGCAGAGATGCAAGAATCTAATTTAGAGGATGCGGACTTTGACAACGCAACTTGCGAAATTCGTGCACCTATTAAAGCACAGGATACTTCAAACTTAAAATGTTGGAACTGTGAAGAAGTTGGCCATAGCTATAAGCAGTGTGTGAAACCTCGGCGAGTCTTTTGCTATGGGTGCGGACTTCTAGCATTTTTTCTACCCAACTGCCCCAACTGTAACACACAGGAAAACAGACAGAGGGATGCCTGCAACAACATCAGCAGACATCCCAAATCCCAGCAAAGGAACCAGCAGTGACCATTCCGACCAAAATTTTACAAAATTCTGACTTGACGAAAACAAAAAGCGTGATTAACTTATATCCCATTAGGCCTTTTCACGAACGTTTTCAAAAATATATTCAAGTTCGTAAAAACATCTTCAGAAAATCTCGTTCTGCTCAAAGAGCTAAAACATACTGGGAAAATGTTAAGGCAAAGAAAAGTTTTTTAGTATCAACCATATTATGTAAAGACGGTGATATTCGACCATATGCCTCAGTTAAAATTTTAAATAAATCCATACTTGGTTTACTCGATACAGGAGCTTCTGCTAGCTGTATAGGGAGCAATTTCGCTCAAGAAATTTTAAATATGAATCTTAAACTTAAACCTCTTAATTCTTCCGTTCGCGTTGCAGATGGTTCTAAGCAAAATATCGTTGGGGTAATATATCTAGATGTAATATACCAAAATAAATCGAAAAAAATTGAATTTTATGTCATTCCAAACTTGACACAGGATGTTTACTTAGGTGTTGATTTTTGGAGAATTTTTGAAATAGCTCCTAACGTTATCAGTGAAGTGAATCTATGCGAAACTGATCCTACGTTACATGATTTGAATTTTACCCAAAAAGAACTTTTAAAATCAGCTATCAATTGCTTTCCTTCATATGAAGATACAGGTCTAGGGAAAACGTCCTTATTAGAGCACATTATTGATGTAGGTACGGCTAAGCCGATCAAACAGAGGCATTTTCCAATATCGCCTGCTGTTGAAAAGCTCATGGGTCAGGAGATTGACCGAATGCTAGCGATGGGGGTCATTGAGGAGTCAGCCAGTGCATGGTCATCTCCGGTTGTTTTAATACGGAAGCCGGGGAGGGTCAGGCTCTGTTTAGACAGCCGAAAGGTGAATGCGCTCACGGTGAAGGATGCGTATCCATTGCCGCACATCGAGGGAATTTTATCCAGACTTCCTCGCGCAGAATTTATCTCTAGCCTGGATTTGAAAGATGCATTCTGGCAAATTCCGCTAGAGGTGAATTCTCGCGAGAAGACAGCGTTTACGGTACCAAATCGACCGTTATATCAATATACAGTGATGCCGTTCGGTCTGTGTAACGCTCCCCAATCGATGTGCAGGCTAATGGATAAGGTCATTCCTTACCATCTGAAAGAAAGTGTGTTCGTTTACTTAGATGATCTCCTGCTGCTTTCGGAAAGTTTCTTGTCCCACGTTGAGCTTTTAAAAGAAGTTGCTCTTCACATTCATAAGGCTGGTCTTACGATAAATATCGCTAAAAGTAAATTTTGCTTGAAGCAAGTGCGCTATCTAGGCTATATTGTAGGTTTCGGTACGCTGCAAACTGATCAGGGAAAAATCTCAGCTATAACAGACTATCCAGTGCCTAAATCAGTACGCCAGTTGCGAAGATTTTTAGGAATGGCAGGGTGGTACAGACGTTTCGTTTCGAACTTTGCGGATATCAGCAATCCCTTAACTGATCTTTTGAAAAAGGCAAAAAAGTTTGAGTGGAATCCGGAGGCAGATGCGGCTTTTGAATTATTAAAATCTCGGTTAACGTCAGCTCCGCTGCTGGCCACTCCTGATTTTAGCAAGCTTTTTATAATTCAATGCGATGCAAGTCAGTCCGGAGTAGGAGCAGTGCTTGCGCAAAAGAATGAGAACGGTGAGGAGGTTCCTGTGGCGTTTATGTCGCAGAAACTTAATCACGCGCAGCGCAACTATTCTGTGACGGAACAGGAGTGCTTGGCAGCGGTGCTGGCAATAAAGAAATTTCGTCCATACGTAGAAGGACAAGAATTTAAGGTTATAACGGACCACGCTAGTCTGCGCTGGCTAATGAAGCAAACAGATCTAAGCGGTCGCTTAGCTCGATGGGCTCTAAAGCTGCAAGGCTATGATTTCGAAATAGAGCACCGCAAAGGCAGCGCAAATTTGGTTCCGGATGCACTCTCTCGCGTAAACTCAGAAAATGCTGATGAAATTTCTAGTCTAGCAATAGAAAATGTACCAGATATTGACCTGGAGTCTAAAGAATTTGATAGCCCAGAATATAAGGAATTAAGTGAGAAAATTCAAAATGTAGCAAGTAAATTTCCAGACTTCAGTATTCGTGACAAATACATTTACAAACGAACGGATTTTTATAATGGTGATATCGACCAAGAAAATGCAGCTTGGAAGCTGGTTGTTCCGAAAAATCTACAATTGGAAGTGATTCGCAATGCACACGATGGCGCAACAAGTGCACATGGAGGTGTCACTAAAACAGTGGAACGCTTGAGGAGATTCGTCTACTGGCCATCTTTATATCGCACAGTGCGTGATTACGTTCTAAGTTGTGAAATCTGTAAGACAACGAAGCATTCCACAAAAGTTAGCAGACCACCAATGGGTAATTTCGTACCATCAGAAAGAATATTTCAGCGAATATATGTAGATCTCATAGGACCTTTACCAAGGTCAAAGGATGGTCATATTGGTATTCTAATTGTATTAGATCACCTTTCAAAATTTACCTTTTTATGTCCGTTAAAGAAATTCACGACCAAACCTATTTTGCAGTTTTTAAAAGTAAACGTTTTCGATGTTTTTGGGGTTCCGGAAACGTTGGTTAGTGACAATGGAAGTCAGTTTCGATCTAACGAATTTGAATCCTTTTTAACAAAACTTGGCATTAGACACACTTGTACAGCGGTGTATTCCCCTCAAAGTAACAACTCTGAGAGGGTTAATCGCTCAATAAATGCGGCACTGCGAGCCTACATAAAAAGTGACCAACGCGAGTGGGATTTGAACCTTAGTAACATAAATTGTGCTTTACGCAATTCTTTACATCAGTCAACATCGCAAAGTCCGTATTTTGTCGTCTTTGGTCAGCATATGGTAAGCCATGGTGAGTCCTATAAGCTTTTACGTAACATTGGCATGTTAGAAGAAGGCAGAACGGAAAGTCAAGAAAAACGGCATGATAATTTGTCTGTGATCCGCAATTTAGTTCAAAAAAATATGCAAAAAGCACACCATGCTAATGCCAAACATTATAATTTACGTACTCGACCAATCAGTTTTCAAGTAGGACAGGAAGTATTACGTAGAAACTTTGCGCAAAGTAGTTTAGCAAATCATTTTAACAGCAAATTGGCTAAAACGTTTTTAAAAGCTAGAGTACGCAAAAAAATAGGATCAGTATATTATGTATTGGAAGACTTAAGCGGCAAACTTTTAGGAACATATCACGCGAAAGATATGAAACTCCTTTGAATTTGTGCTTATAAGACCTAAAATTTTTCTCTTCATTTCCTATATTCAGCTTTTAAATTTATGATGTAAAAACATCTATATTTAAAATCTGCTTTGTAATAGGCAAACAAAAATTTATATAAAGATACGCAAAAATGCATTTGCGTAAACTGTTATACAATTCTATGTTTTGCATGCGCACTAATTCCTAATTTCGTTGCCCACTTCTGCACATTAATTTCTTTAGCGTACACACGTATGTACATATGTATAAACATTCATTTTTGCAGCTACGTACTCTACGTTCGCTCGAACGTAAATAATACCAACCTGTCGTATATATTGCAAATTAATTTTCTTGTAATATAAACGAATCTAATAGCGTACGTTGGTAAAGTTCTTGCCGAGCATAAATGATTTTTTTTGTGTGTGATTTTTTTTGTTTTGAGAATATACAGTTTAGACCAAAATCAGTTGATTTTGGATCACGCTTTACCGTCCCAAGACATGAATAGATCTTCAAGCTCAGTCTCTCATTCTTTTGCTGTTTGGAAACCGTGCCGTGCAGATCTGAAGCGGATCAATTTTAATTTAATTATTCGAAAAATAAAGTACTTTTGAAACGTGGTCTGCGCAAAAGTTTTAATAAAAGTAAAACTATGAGAGTAAATACCTTTTTATAATAAAAAGTAGTTTTTTTTTAAATTTAACTGAGTGGATTGCTGGTGTAATACCTGTACTGAATGACGGAAATTGTATTGCTCCTAAGGTAAGGCATGAA
Source organism: Tricholauxania praeusta (assembly GCA_949775025.1). Classification (NCBI taxonomy): domain Eukaryota; kingdom Metazoa; phylum Arthropoda; class Insecta; order Diptera; family Lauxaniidae; genus Tricholauxania; species Tricholauxania praeusta. The sequence goes on along the minus strand of OX459031.1, from coordinate 32,311,925 downwards.
ACAATAAGTGGAAATTTCTTGTTTTTTTTAAACAAAAATTTTTTGTGTGCTGTAGGAACCGATTTTTATGGGATTCTGCACGGCACAGCTAAATTTTAATATAAATACTAGGCAGATTGTGATATTTCGTCGTCGAGGGAAAATTTTCTTGGAACTCTACAAAAAAGAAGATAACATGGTTTTTACAATTAATATGGAAATCAATAACGAAAATCTCCATATATTTTTCTGCTGAAAAAGAAAGATGCTTTCAAACCAAACAGGGTCTTTAATATAAGGACTTAGCCAAATACAATTTTTTTTTATTGTACTTAACCTTTAATGGTTACAAGGTTATGCTTCTGGCAGCTTCTGAAGTGCCTAATATTTCTAAAATGGCGGCTTGTTCGTCTTACTTGCTGGCTTCATTAAAACTATTTTCTATTTAAACTAGTTTGATCTAGATGAAGAAAAAGAAACAAAACTGCGTAAAACTATAATTCACTTAATGGAAAAGAAAAATCTTATTTCGGAAATAATTTTTACTTTAACTAGTTTAGAATTAACTACTTAAAACTAAATTAACTTATTTTAAATTAAATGGAAATCATTTGAAATTATGGATTTAAATTTCAACTAAATTCATATCTATTTGTACACTTGCACGTAAATTCTTTAGTCGTTTAAAAATTATAAAAAAAAAAAAAAAAAAAAATTAGATTCAAAGTTGAATTTTGAATTCCTTCTTAGAACGGATTATATATAATAAGATAACGATTTCCGAATTAGATTACAATTTCTTTATTTTAAATATTCAAATTCTGCCTAAACGCGCTTAGTTAGTTTTTGTCTTATTCTTCTAACGCTGTAATTATATTATTAGTTAGTCAAAGTTAATCAAAAATTAAACTATTTCAATTTAATTTTAAAATGATCTTAAGTTAAGACTAAGTTCATCAAAAAAAAAAGGGGAACAGATTAAAAGTATCTGAAAGTCTTTAACGTAAATTAACGCATGATTCTGTTCTGAAAAGAGAATTAAAAGTTCAACATTTTAGCAATCTGTAATGAGAGAATATATTAAATAATTTAAATTATGTTAAATTGGACACCAACAACATATAGTATTTAACATAACATAAACTCAACAGCAGCTTTACATCGCTACGGTGAGCTCAACGTCAACGATGCAGCAGCAGCAAAGTGAGTAAAACATTGATTGATTTTTCTTATTCTCAAGCTTAGTTTGCAAAAATTACTCTGGTCATTTTTTTTTGTATAAGAATTGAATTGAAGATAACAAAAAAAAAAAAAAAAAAAAACAAAAACAAACTGTTTCTTCTCGACAATTTTTTTTTCTTGGATAATTTTGTTCCATTTTTCACTACGTTTCATTAAATTTTTTTTTGTGCAATTGGCATACTCTTTCGCTGAATAAGTTATGATCTATTTTTTTTTGCTCTCTTAACTATGAGCAGCCTTTGTATTTTGGACAATAGTTCATTTTTATAAACAAAAACTATGTTAACCTTTTGCTAACCATTTCCGTAGATGGTATCTAGAAATTTGTATTTTATAGAATAATGGTATATCGAATATAAGTATATCAATCTTTGCTGTACATAATCATACATGCTTTTGGCTATAATGTGAATTGAATTTGATAAATTTTAAGAAAAATGAATATATTGTAGATTTCTTTGTAAGTCTTGCGTAATGACATCAACACACTAGTTTATCATTTATGGATGGGTTTGGGAGAGAATATAGGTCTCTCATTCTATGGTTGGGTTAGGGTTAAGACCAGAGGCTCTCACATCTTTTGCCTCACACTCAAATTCTGAAATATCTTTATTTGTACCCGATAGACAAATACATTTATTTGACGATGGTATTTGGCGATTCATTTTTTTTATACCTGTGCATGATTTTTTTTATATACATGATAATAGGAAGATTATAGTATAGAGCACGAACCCCGACATAGCCGACGAGTTTAGACCCGGAACGACTAGCATGCACTCCCGCTCTATGCTAATTCAGGTCCAACTTTTATACTCTTTTGTATAGAAGATTCTTCAATTATAAAATAATAATTTTATAACATTATAATTGCTGTGTGCATTTAATGTGAAAATAAATATACGAATTTAATTGAATGGAAATTGAAATGAATGGGAAATAATTGAAATGCTCTTTGATAATTATATGGAAATTAATTTATTGAATGCAGTTAAAGTCCATTGATATAGTTTTTTTCTAAATTTAATTTATAAGTCAATTAAATCGAATTTTAAATGGAAATAATTTCATTAAAGCAGATTGAGTCACCGAGGGCAAAATGTTATGGATATCAAAAATTTTGTGAATGTAAAATATATTCGTTTACTGACTAATTAATTTCCTAATTTCGTAAGTTCAACATATTTTGATTTTCTTATATGCCCACTAGAGAACTTTAACAAGTGGGCGGGGCACCTTCAATAGAAACTAAGAACTGATACTTACATCATGAAGGTTTACGAAGAAAATGCGGTGAAACTCGAAAAGAATGCATTAGCTATAAAACAAAATCACTTTCTGTATGTAAAATGAATGTGGTTCAACAAGTGAAAGTTAAACCTTTCATACCTCTTAACTAACTTTAATTCTGGTCGAAATCGTCAAAATTTCATAAAAACAAGTTAAGGTGTTATCTTCGGCCAGGCCGAAACTCAAATACCCTACACTGCACTGAAAGCACCTTTAAATAAATGTTTAAAAGACGTTGAAGAGGTTGAATGTGTCGAAAAAAATGTGGTATGTTAGAAAGGTTGAATAAGTCGAAAATATATGCAAAATGTTGAAAAAAGTTGAAAGAGATTGAAAAAATTTGAAACTATTCAAAATTGATGAAAAAGTCGAAAAAATAAAGAATTATTATTATTAATTTATTTAGTTATAATTAATTATAAAAAAATAGTCAAATGCGCAGCACTGGCTACAGAGGCCTTAGGCTGTCTTGTACATAACTTTTATCATTATGAACTGTAATTTAACAGAAAATGAGAAAGATGACTTAAATAAAATGAAAAGTTTTGGTATCTTTTAGAAATTGGTAAACGGCAAGAATATTTTGTGGTGAAATGTTGCGTAAGAGATTTATTGGATCTTCGTTTTTGAAAATTGACCTTTTTGGACCTTGTATGAGAGGGCATCTTAGTAGAATGTGTTCTATTGATACTGCATTGCCGCAGAGAGGGCAGTTACTGTGGCTCTTTCCCTGAAAGAGATGTTCGTGTGTAAGCATAGTGTGACCAAGACGAAGACGGATATACGGCTTTAGGAAACATGTTTTAATTTCCGCTGGGTAAATGGCTTTGGTGCAATCAGGATTGATCGTGGAATAATGGTGAACATAAGAGGACCAATTTGTTTTATTAAATGTATGCCTCTGTCTACGAATCAGATTAAAGATGTCTTGTTTGGAGAAAAGAGATGATGAGATAATCGGAGCATTATGGACTCCTTTGGCGGCCATATCAGCATGTTCGTTGCCTTTGATGCCAGCGTGTCCTGGTATCCACATTATTTTCAATTTCGTGGGTGTTGCAATCATTGCGTCTCTAATAGCTGAGATAATGGGATTGAGGTTGGATGGGGAAGCAATTGCATCAATTGACGATCTACTGTCTGTGCAGATTATATGCTTGCCTTTGTTAGCTTTTGCGTATTTAACAGCGTGTAAGATTGCAGACGCTTCAGCAGTAAAAACTGAACAAATAGGGTGCAGGAGACCTAATTTGATTGGATCGCCATTTAGTTTGACCACTGCGAATGAAGTAGATTCATTAATTTTAGAGCCATCAGTAAAGAGTAGTGTCCAGCCTTCATTAGTAAGAGATTTTTCTATTTCAGTGAAATGTTTTCTGTAAACTACAATAGACGTATCTTGCTTTGGGAGACTTTGAAGCTGGTTAATGAAAGACTTTTTAGATATGAGCCAGGGTGGATGCAGCTCCTTGTATGGTATAGTTGGATTCAGCGGGATATCCTGATTTTTGCCAAAAGAAATGCATCTGAAGATCGTTGAAGGTATTCTTGGTTTACGTTTTCTTGAGACAGCGTTTTGAAAATCTTTGCGAAGTACAAAATTCGTTGATAGCAGAAATTTTGACAGCAGTCGATAGGTGAGATCAGAAACTCTGTCTGATATACTGGGGAGTCCAGATTCCGTAAGCAAATTTTTTGTAGGAGTAGTTGGAAAGGCACGCAAACTTCATTGAATAGCGGTGTGGTATGTAGGTGCAACGAGTCGAATATTACTTTTAGCGGAATGACCATAAATTTGCAGTGCATAATCAATCTTAGAAAGGATTAGAGCTCGGCACACATTGACGAGAGAGGTAGGATGAATAAGGGAATGTTTAGAAGAAAGGTATTTAATAATATTTAATCTGGGTTGTAAGCACTTTTTGATATGTATGCAATGAGATTTGAAATTGTACTTAGAATCAATTACTACACCAAGGATTTTAGTTTCGCTCATATTTTGAATTATAGAGTTATTGAATACAAGAACAAAATTGTCACACTTAATTTTTCTACATATATGAAGAGTTTTCGTTTTTTCTAGGGAAATAGAGACACCCGCGGATAGAGACCATGAAGAAATTTCACTCAGAATATTATTGAATTTGTTAGTAACAGATGTTAAGTTAAAATTGTTTGAATAAATTATGACGTCGTCAGCGTATATCTGATAGTTAATCCCAGAATATTTTGAAAGAATCATACTTATCTCTTCAAAAGCGATTATGAAGAGAATAGCAGAGAGGGGAGAACCTTGGGGAGTACCGTTGTCTAATGGAAAGGTTGAAGATAAGTAGCCATTGATACGCACACGACATTTTCGATGGCATAGAAAACTTTTAACAGAATTAATAATTTTTGTACCAATGTTCCATTTAATTAACTGCCTGAGTATGACGTGTATACCTATGCGGTCGAAAGCTTTTTGAAAGTCAAGAGACAGGACAGAGACATGGTTTCTTGTTGATAAAGCGTTGGTGACATAATAGTCAAAATGAAGTAGTGGGTCAATTGTGCTGTGTGCTTTTTTATAGGCGGACTGATTGCTGCTAAGAATATTCTTTTTTTTTGCATACCACATTAGCCGGTTTGCAATAATCTTTTCAAAAATTTTTCCAAGACATGACAGCAGAGAAATTGGACGGTAGCTGCTAGAATCTGAGGCGCATTTTCCTGGTTTTAAAATAGGTATTATGCAGGCAGTTTTCCATGCATGTGGGTAAATACCACTGTTGAGTATATTGTTGTAGAGAGAAACAAGTCGTAGTTTTACATGTATTGGCAGGTTTTTGATCATTGGGTACGAAATACGATCGATGCCAGGTGTCTTTCCTTTCATCGAGGCGATGACAAACTCAAACTCTTGTAGAGAAATTTCAGAGTCAATTTGATTGGCATGAGAAGAAAGTCGAGAAGGATTAGATGATACCGTTGAAAGAAGAGCGTTCTTGTTAGAAAGAAATTGGCTGTGGAAGGTGTTGTCGGAGCAAGACGCAGAAAAATGAGATGCAAGATGCTGCGAGATGTCTACAGGGGATGTTAAAGGACCGTTGGCCGTTTGTATCTGTGATATAGACGAAAATTTTGGTGTTCCAGCAAGCATTTGAATATCAGCCCATATCTTTTTAGGCTTAGACATAGGATTGATACTGTTAGTAAGTTTTTCAAATGATTTTTTTTTTGCTTTTTTAGCAGCCAAGCGAAAATGTGCATTAGCTTTTTTATATTTGATTAAGTTAGCATCAGACGGATGGAATTTAAAATCATGCCAGGCATCTTGTTTTAAAGCTCTTAGATGAGATACTTCAGAATTCCACCAAGGGACAGAAGAATTCATCGGCTGACTTTTAGTTTGAGGAATAGTAAGGTGGCTAGCGCTAATAATAATTTTTTTAATTCTGGAGGATTCTTGATTAATGTTTTGAGAGACCTCAGTGCTTCTACAAATAGAATCACAAATAATTTGAAATTGAATCCAATCAGCAGAATCTGTATTAAATTTTTTGATTGGCTTAAAAGGACTATGGTTGGAGCTGGAATACATATTAAAAATGATTGGAAAGTGATCACTTCCATGTAATTGGTCCAGCGCATGCCATGAGCAATTGGGTGCAATAGATGAAGAGCAGAAAGTTATGTCAATATGAGAAAAAGAGTTGTGCGTAGAAAAGTGAGTAGCAGAACCGTCATTAAGAGCTATTAAGTCCGAACTAAGAAGGACATCTTCAATTAGACTTCCTCTAGAGTTAGTGTAAGGTGAACCCCAAAGTGGGCTCCAAGCGTTTAAATCGCCAGCTAAAATTATTGGGGAAGAGAAACTATTCAAAATTTGAGTGATATCAGAAGACTGAAAGTACTGACTGGGTGGAATGTACATACAGATTACCGTAACTTTTGTTGGATGGAATAGTTCAATAGCCAACGCAGATAATGAAGATTGAATTGTTATTACTTTATGCGGAATGTTTCTTTTGATTAATATTGCAATGCCTTGCTTACTATTGTGAACTGATGGAAGGTTGTGAAAGTATCCTTCATATTGTTTAGGTACATTAGGTTTTAAATTTGATGCAACATGAGTTTCATTTAAGAGAATCAAAGATGGGAACTTTTCTTTTATTAGTATTTCAAATTCTATGTAATTGTTAAACAGTCCATTTAAATTCCATTGTAACACTGTAAGCATTAAATACTAAAAATAAGAGGATATATTTATAAAATACTCCACATAAAATGATTTTATTTTTGGTAATGTATATAAATTTATATTTGTTATTATATGCACGAGTTTGAGAAGGGATAATGATAAAAAAAAGGAAAAAAAAGGCGAGACATATTTGTTTTTTTTTTTTTTTTTTGTAAAAAACAACTCTAACATATCTATGTTTCTAAGATAACAACAAGAAAACAAAAAAAAATTGGAAAATAATGGGCATAATTGAGTATAATTAAAAAAAAAAAAAAAAATAAACAAGAAATAATGATTCTATAGTAATGCACACTATGTAATACGGAAAGACAGAAAAATTTCTTAATCGCTAAAATCAACGTCAGAGGAATTAGGCAAAGCTGTTGTTTGTAATTGAGGCAAAATTTGATCTATAGCGATTGAGTTTAGTGAGGAAATGTTATTAGGCTTGTCATGGACAGAATTCGATGAATTTAATGTTAGATTTTGTGAATGAGTGAGAGACAGCTGGTTGGAAGAGCGAGGTTGGGGGATAGTTAATTTTTGAGTGATAGTTTTGCAGAAATTAGAAGAAGAAGAGTTTTTGTCTTGTTTATTTACATTTGTTGATGATGATGAAGCTTTGGTAGAGTTATTATTGTTGCTGTCGAGATTATTATTGGTGTTTAAATTGTTATTAACTTTAAGAGCCGATTTGAACGGTATTACAGGCTTTTTTATAAGAGAGGATAGTAGTGTTGTTGTAGTAATTGGATTTTGTTCTTTGTACAATTTCCTAGCATCAGACATAGTGCATTTCTTTTGTGTTTTAATTTTAAGAATTTCTTTTACTTGCTTATATTTCGGGCAAAGTGGGGAAGAAGCTGGATGAGGAAGGGAGCAATTGGCGCACATTTCACGTATACAAGATTCAGGAAGATGAGGGGGCAGATTACATGTGACACATGTGGTCGGAGAATTGCAGTGTTTAACCGAATGACCTAGTTTTTGGCAATTTTTGCACCGCATTGGATTCGGGAAATACTCTTTGACTTGAATTTTGTACCAAGCTACGTCGATCTGTTTTGGGGGAGAGAAAGCATTGAAAGTAAGAAGGATTAAGCCTGACGGAACATATTTTTTTTCATCGATTTTTTTTGTAAATTTATAAACGCTCGTTACACCATCATCTTTAAGGCTATCCAGAATTTCAGTTTCGGGCGTATTTATCAAATTGCGGTCGAAAATTAGTCCTTTGCTGGAGTTAAGCGAATCATGGTAGGACACCTCCACTGGGCAGATACCACCAAATGTCTTATTTTTCAAAAATCTTTCAGCAACTTTTTGGGTCTTAGCTAGCACCAATAAACTGCCGTCACGTAATATACTTACGGAATCATACTCCTTACTTATTGAATCAAGTGCTTTTTTTTGCGCAAATACACTGTACGAGTTGATAGCATTGTTGGGATCAGTAGACTTTATAACGATAAATTTAGCGGTGTTTGTGCTGGTCGGCTTCTCTGGTAGAAGTGGAAAATCCTCTATCTGGGGTCTCCTCTTCCGTTTGCTCCGAGAGATGGTTGGTATACTATCCGCGAGTATACCGAACCGATTCCCGGAAAGGACCGGGTAATCGGTCAGCATGATGTTGCGAAAACTTCAGCTAACACTATTAATGCGATAGCTTGTGGCGAAAAAACAAAAAGGCAATATAACAATACCGTAAGAAACTTTGAAAGAGTATTAGTCGATGACTGTTGAAGAAATTATATCAAATAAACCTCCTGGTTTTCAGTGGTCTGTTTTAAAAATTTTTTAATAAAATCTTAAATTCAATAATTTTTTATTTTTTAACGTTGAAATATTTTTCTTAGAAGCTTTGATGTTCAAGTTTCGAAAAATTTAGATTTTATAATGAAAAATAAAGAAACTTATGAAGAAAGTTGAAAGAGGTTGAAAAAGCCGAACAAATACATATAGAATATATTGGAAAAAGTTAAAGGGTTGAAAAAGTCGAAGGAATATGGAAAATGTTGAAAAAAATCGTATAGAAATGAAAAATTTTAAATATACCACGCCCACTTCTCCAATTCCGCACACTTTTGGTTCAATAAATTATATTCGTGATCGACATCTTCATATTAAATTTACGCACAATAGCTTGTATAGTTTGCGATATATTCTGCAGTAAAATTTAAAATTTAGGGCGGTGACACACCCACTGGTACAATCCAGCCCGGTTTTGATCCAGAAATAGCTTTTCATAAGCAAACCCCCAACACCAAATTTTAGTAAGTATGATTGCTCACATATTTCGATAAATGTGCCACTTACCGTATTTTATTTGTATTCATGTTAATATGGGATATACTCTATACTCTAATTGCTGCAATAGTTCACTTAAAACAGCGCTTAAAAATTCATGTCAATATGGGAGGTGCCACTCTTACTGATGCAATCCCGTCAAAATTCATTTATTTTTGAAGCTTATAATAACTGACATCTATACACAAAATTTTATGAAGATTACTCTAATAACACACTATCTATAACAATAATTTTTTTTTGCTTATATGGGAGGTGCCACGCCCACATGTACAATTGGACCAAATTTTTGTAATAAGAGACCTTATAGCAAGTATATCTACCTCAGTAAATTTCATAACGATTACGTTGTTAGTTCTCTTAATATAACGTTTATAAATACTGTGGGTGGGGCCACGCCCTTAAACGAGTTTTTTCAGTAGAGTGGCTGAGCTTGTATTGATGACTGCTTTCAGCGACATCATCTCCAAAATGTTTATGAAAATCGTTTGTGCCAATTTTAAGATATACGGAATCAAAATTTTTAACAGTTGAAAAGTGCCACGCCCACTTTTTCGATTCAGCCCACTTTTATCACAATTCAAGATAAGTGTGATATGTATCCGTTTACCTAATTTCATTGCAATATCTTAACGCCTTACTATATATGATGGTATAAATGAAAAAATTAAGGGCTGTGCCACGCCCCTGTACGATCTTTTGGAAACTTCAAACTCAGCCTAATCCTAATTTGGTTCACATGTGCACCAAATCACTAAGTTTCATCAAAATTGCAGCATCTGTTTTCAAAATTGGTCTGGATAAATTTACATAGAGCATGGGCGGTAGGCGTGTCTTTCAACCGATTTCACCCTCTTTTCAATAGCAAGATGCCTGCAAGAAGGTGTAACCTGTGTGTGAAAGTTTCATTCAATTAGCTTTCTTGGTTTTCCCGTAAACCTGATTTCAACAGACAGACAGATGGACAGACAGACAGCCAGACATCGCCAAATCGACTCAGGTGGTGACGTTGACGTTAAAGCACAAAAAAAATCAATATTTAAAAACATAATAAAGACATAAAAATGTTATTAATATTCATTATTAAAGCTCATATGAAGCTGATTACAATTACGAAAGGTGGCATTTCTCAAATGTTTAACTATGTTATACTGCACATTATAAAGACACACACAAAACTTCCCACTAAATGCCTTTATAAGTACTTTTTTATGTACAGTATAAAGACATATACGAGGCTACTATAGACATAAAAGTCACTTGAAAAATATACCGATTCATTTTTTAATAAGCATTTTATCATGTATAGGATAAAGAGACGCACGACACGTGCCATCTCGTGTACCATACAAATCGTAGGTACAAATGAAATTTTTTAATAAAATAAAATTATATATGACTCACTAATTTAGATTAAAAATCTCTGATACATCTTTAATGACAAAAACATTTCAGAAACATTCGATTACTGTAATGATTGGAAAGATTGTAGCTTCAATATATTGTCCATGACTCCTTTTTTTTGCTACATATAAGAATAAATTCGTAGTTGATTGACAGCTTTTCTAGAGCTAAAATAAAGCCTGCATTTGCTTTTTAATCAGAAAAACAGTTTTAAGAACCACCCTAAATATTTATTGCATATTGGTAATTTTGAGCAATAAGGTATATAAACCGCAGACACTTCCCTGGCAATCTGTGTGAAAATACAGCAAGTCAGAGTTTGACAGTAGGACAATACGATAAGTCCCTTTCATAATTAGTTTTAATTAAAGGTTGGAAGTAGATTCAGCATTACTCAATATTTCATTGACTTTTTTCATTTTTCAATTATAAAAATTTTATCTTTTAAATTAAAAAATTTAAAAAAGTACCGAACTTCAACGCTTGTACTTAAATTAATCACTGGCTGCGTACGTAAAAGACGCTTTCCTTATAATTTCACTTACTGTGAATAGTGCGGAGCTGTTTCTGCTGTAGCAAAAGAGTTTTTTTTGTTCGCAGTAGAGAAGACAGCTGTACTAATAGCAGAAATGTCAGACTGTCAAGTTTAGACACTTTCAGATAATACAGCAGTGCAGGATAGCGTAAGAATAATGGAATTTATTACCAAAAATGAACTGACTGGAATTGCTAACTACGATTTAAATATTGCGCTTAAGCATATACATTTTTCACAAGCTTAATTTTAAACAAAATTGACATTAAGGCACAAAACGCATAATATGAATTATAATTCAAAATACTATTAATATTCTTGGGATAATTGTGTACGTAAGTAGATCACGTGACACACATTCATAATTTAGTTACTCTTTCATTATAAATCAAGCAAAATTAAAGCAGAAATGTTTTTACCTGTTATCACAAGAACACACATGAGTACACACTTGCGAATGTGTGCACCTTATTGGTTTAATATGAAATTGATGTTGAGACTTTGATCTGCGCCTTTACTTCAACTCTCAAGAATCAGTCGGAATTTTTGCTTTTGCCTTAAAGTCTAATGTCCATATGGCTGTTTATTCATATGTTGTATTTTTTTTTTTTTTTTTTGCTGTCAGCTTTTCTGTCTGTCTTTTTGTCTGTAATTCTGTGTTTATTTATTTGCCTTTCCTTTTTGTGTTTGTTATCCTTAGCGGTATTTTTGCTTTTAATGGCTAATTTGTTAGCATTATCCTTGTTTTGTTGTTGTTGTTGTTGTTGTTGCACTTGTGGTCATAAATACGCTCTTGATTCATACATATGTACATATGTGTATTCATGTATTTACTTCGTTGTGTGTGTACGCATGCATTTGTGTTAGTATGTTCATTGTTTATTTGCTAGACAATGCTATAGCAATTTTTCTTTTGTGCTGGCTCCCCATCGCATCTTTCATCAGCCGCCTTTGTTAATCCTGAAGTTAACTTAGCGACGACTACCACGACGTTAATCAAATAAGGATCTCTATTCGAAGAACATAATTTATTTAGCTTTTTAACAATAACAAACGGCAAGATAAGGAGTAGTTTTTTTTTATTTATTGAAAAGCTGTTATGCCTTAGAGTGTTTTTTTTTTTTCATCTCCAAACTTTAAGTTGTGAGAAGAATTTATTTACCATGATAAGAACTATTTCACAAATACCTAGTTTGTCAATAATTTTCCATATGCCTTTGAATTCAGCCTTTGAAATAAGGGAAAAAGATATATTCTTTTGAAACATACTTCATAGAAATGGAATTTTGATGCGACGTTTAATTCTTATTTATAAAGACAAACTCTTTTAACTCTTACCTATAAAGACAAAATAAAAGCCAACTTTCTGTCATTTCGCCAGCAAGCCTCATGATAACAGGCAAAACGCCCGGCGATATAAATATTTTCAAATAGCTCAATAAAATGAATTAAGCTCTGATAGAAGTAAAATTTCGAATGATATTGAATATGAATTTTTATTTGAGCTTTGGCTTTAATAAAGCCATCTACATTACGTTATGAAACATCAATAAATCCTGATGATTGAATTAAATGACGTCAACAGAAAATGAAATAACCATCAGCATGTGACATGTGTTACATGGAACAGATATTAAAGTCAATAAACATATAATATAAAAATTTTAATAAAAGCAAACAAAATACGAGTATCATAAAATAAAATAAAATCGAATCAAATCAAATGATGTTACATAGTTAGAGGCGAATATATGACATTTCTATACACATACGTATGTAAGTATTTCTATTATCAATATGAAGAAAAATATCTATGAAAATAAAATTAAATTGAAAAACTAATTGAAATGCATTTATAGACGCAATGCACAGTGGGCTTTAACCAAATTTAATTGGCAACTTTCGGAGCTCATTAAATTTGACATGGAGATGAATTGTGGAATAAGAAGATGGTATTAAAAATAAATCAAAATAGTTCGAATGGCATATTCTATACTCTAGACCAATGGTGGGCACGTAGTGCCCCTATCCGCCCTCATTGCCCGATCCGTTATTCGACACACAAGCAAGCGTAAAAAAAAATTAAGTGAAAACAAAAACAAAAACAACACACAAAAGGATTAGCGCTGCGCCGCTTTGTGTCTTGACGAATGTAGCAATTGTTTTTGCTTGTAATGCTATTTGGTTTTTTTTTGTGCTTTTGGCGAATTTGCAAATGAAAGTAAAAAAAACTTTAAAATTTCGTTGTTGTGATGTTGATGTTGTTGTTCCGCCTTTTCGTTAGATTTCCATGCCCACCACTGCACTAGACCATAGATGGCCAAGTCGAACAAAATCTAATTGTTCCGGCTCCTTCACAGACATGATGAGCTCTCATATAAATTTGATGAAAAATGTCATTTTTAGAAATCATATGGAGAAAATATTTTATTTTGTCAAAATTTCTTATCACTATTCACTTGCTTATTATCAATTCTTTTAGTTTTGTAATTTTCTATTTTGCAACGCGATTCGCCGCGTATTGCCGCTCGCAACGAAAAGTTTCTCAACACATTTGATCTCATGCGTGTATCTCTTTTGATCAAGTGATTAGCGATATCTATCTCCCTTACATCTGGCCATGCCTGCTCTATACATAAGGTTTATTTAACTTGTACCATTTGCTAGGGTTTTAAAATAAGACAGTGGCCTTTGGTGTTTTTAGGAGAAACGAAATAATAACTTTTTATTTTGGTTACGCCGTTAATGCACAGGAAAAGAGCCTATTGGCGATCGTTTTTCATATTTTTTGCCTCCGAATGACAATAGATTTTTTTTTTCTTATGAGTATGTTATTTTATTTTGCTTTTTACATTTATATGAAATATAAGTTGTCTCTTATTGTGAATCTTAAAATGGGGGCCCATTTCTACTTTTAAGCCTCGAGCTCTACAAACTCTTAGTCCGTCGCTGCAGCATTGAACCATTTGACAATACAACAAATATGTAAAACCTAAACGAACTTAATCCAATGGATTGGGCACATGCAATATAACCTGAAATGAAGAATACACTAAGAGAACTATTCGAATAACTACTTATTATCGAATTTGGCATGATAAAGGTCGATGACGTAAGCGAGCGCTGAATAAAACTTATCATACTTCAATTTATCCAGATTGCATCCTGAACTCATCCTCAAGTCAAGTTTATGGAGTAATCGAATTTGCCAATTAAATTTGATTAAAGCTCACCGTGTATGCAAACATTGTCATAAATACTGCAATTTATAAAGAGGAAACTTTCCAGTTCAACAGAAAAATTTTCTATTTTCCATTTCTTTAAACAGAAGAAATGTTTTGATATTTTGTGCAACTGTCCATAACAATTGATTTTGTACAAAAAAAAAAAATATGTAAAGAAAATCATACAAAAGACACAAATACAGATACCGCTTTGAATTTACACAGTTAAATTTATGATATCTTAAGGAGAGCCTTATGAAAAGAAAAAACAAATGTTTTGACATGATAGTTGGCCAACTATTTAATCCAGCAGTGACCATATTTGTTCAATATGCACAAGAGTAAAAACAAATGCCTGCATACTAAGTTGAAAGTAAAGATTCGCTCGAAAAATTCGCTCACATACCTTTGCTGGAACACTTTTTGAGTGAAAAGTGAGTTCAGTATCTTCTAATTCTATGATGTAACGATAGCAAACATCGATATTTAGTTTAGGAACTAAAATTCCGGTTAGTAAGTTCAACTTCGGATTCGCTGTCTCAATCTTTTCGAAACTTAATTTTGGTCTTCAGCTCCCGCTTTTCTTTGGCCAACATCAACCAAGTTTAGACGTTCAGCTCTATTCAAAAGTTTTTCTGAAATGTTCTCTATCGAACCAGAATACATAATACGTAATATATATATAATGATTAACTATTTGGAGTGATCGATATCAAAGGTCTACTGAGTATCTTCTCAGCATTAGTCAGCGATACAAGCCAGATAATGTTTTGGGAATTACTCTTATTCCTTCTTAGGTTTATTGTTAAGTTTTCTCTATAATGTAGCGTCAACATAATCGCCCTAATTTCATGTGTTATTAGCAATATATGCCCTCGCAGACTCTACACCATTGATGTAATGCACTTATGAGTTGTCTATGCACATCGCGACTGTATTCCCCTTTGCGAAAACTTCTATTCCCGAAACTTATTCTTATTTGATAAAATACCCTGAAGTATTTCTTGATACCCTGAAGCATCTTCATCGAGAACTTAAGTGTGCAAAAAACTTTCCCGTTCAGCCACATTAAAACTACGCATTGATATCTGCTGATACTTATGTCTTCTCTTATATTATTAATGAGAGAGTTTAGCTACTACAGCTATTAAGCTTTTTAGCTATTTAACTATTTAGTTCTTAAGCTTTAAATCTAGTAAAGATCTCATTAAAAAAGTTAAAATGATGAACCATTCTTGCTATGCCTTCTCATTGATGCTTGTTATGGACGGAGCCCATAACTTACAGAGAATCCCGAGGAAATGAAACAAATGAAAATTGTAGTTGAGATAGTAAAAATTAGCTGAGCACAGATTTATTTTTTAAGTCTGAGTTTTATACAAAGTACTCATTTGGTACAATATTTTTCTTAATTTAATGTATGTTAAAATCCTCAAATAAAATGGAACAAATGGACTTGTGAGCTACATTCAGATTCTCTCTCCTAAGCTTGAACTACAATTTTTCATTGCGAGTTTTTAACTAACAAAACTTAGCTCATTTTCAAATCCTATTTAACTGAGTCGTGAAAGTTCAATCCTTTATTTTTTATAAAAAGTTGCACCCTAAAACAGCATACGTACGAGTATGCTTGTTATGAGCGTGTACAGTTTGCTTATTGAAAACAAATATTCAATTGTTAATTTGAGTGTGAACGTGCATCTATGTGTGTCAGTTCATGTATATTTGTATTAGTTTCTGCTACTGTAATGCATGTCCGATATCTGTTCCTTGTTCCAGATAGTTACATAGGTTAGTTGTTGTCTTGTCTTCTATTAGTTTGCATTTCCCTTTCTTTCAATTTTCTATCTGTTACGGCAACAATTTGTTTTTAGTTGTTGTAGTTTGTTTTTCCAATTTGTTGTCGTTGTTGCTTTTGATAGTTACTACCCTACAGTTACATTTTATATCTAAAAGATTGTTTTCTTTGTATTTGAATTGTTTTTATTGCCATTCAATTTTAGTTCGATTAACTTCCTGCTGCCGTTTGTTTTTGTTTTCCCCCATAACCATTTAGTATAAAAAAGAAAATATAAATTTTTTTTAAAAAAAAATATTACTAATTTTCCTTGATTTAATGGGGAACAAAATCTTTAAAAAATTTAATTTTCAAAAAATTAGTTAGTAAAAAAATTTCAAAAAATTTAATTAGTGTGACATTTTTGTGTAACTTTCAGGGTGACAGATGTAGAGAGTTACGGTGACAAATGGTAAAAAGTGATAAGAAAAACAATGAACCAAATTACCCCAACATAAAACAAAGAGCCAGGGATCATAATGGTTATTGTACTTTTGTTGAGGCAGTACACTCGGAAGGAAATTTTCAGGACATTTGTAGTAGTCATAGCTTAAGTCAAAAATGAACGAATTATCTGAAAAACTACGCTGCATTATCTTTTCCACTGACGCCTCTTAATCGAATGCAGTGTCTGCTTATAGTATTAGTTTTAAAAAATCCTAATATTGTCTTTGCAACTGGACGTATAGATCAAGCTGATATTTCGGTGCTTGAGGAAGTGGCATCCTGGCTAAAAAGTTACTTTTCCAACCGAAACATCAATTTATGTAGTTTGAATACTATTACTATTACTATATTTTGGCATGAAATTTTAAACTGTTCTTAAATGTGTATTATTGAAATATCTTAGTATTTCAATATTTACCCTTTTTTAAATGTGAATGTATATTTTTAGAAACTGTAGAAAAAATAAGCTTGCTCGCAGTAGCATACCTAGAGAGGTCGAGCAGCGGTCGCCCCGGGTGCAATCACTTTGAGGGTGGAAAATGGTACTCGAACTTCAAATTTTGATTTTAGCATAACTAAGAAATTTTGTAGCAAATTTGTTTTGTTTTTTGTCAATGGAGAAATACAATGGTAAAATATATCTCGTTTTTCTAGGGGTTTCGAAGAACAAAAGTGAGTATCTTTTTGGGAAAAAAAGTGAATACTTTGGTGGAGGGCGACAAAGTAACTCTTGGCCCCGGGCTCCCAATGTGCATGGTACGGTATTGCTTGCTCGCAAATTCATCTAGATGAGATATGTGTAGCATTCAGCTAGATAACTGAAAGTTAATTTATGAAACTCATATGAAAAAAAAAGTGAACATACGTTGAGCTGTAGTGAATTTTTCAGGCTTAAATGTGAATGAGTCTCACTTTATTGCGCTGGTTATATGATGACCTCAATATTGGCTCTAATATAACAGGCTGTCAGAATTCTGTTTTCTTCTCATATGAATTCTTTAAGAGCTGTATGGTGTATCAAAGAATATCAGCCCTTTCATGGTTTGCTACTTTCTCTCCATTTTAATCACCGAATAAGAATTGGCTTTATAAACACATAGTCAATTTTTACTAGGCGACTAAGACACGAGATAGTAGCCAACCATGAAAGTAGGGCTACCAGATGGCATACTAAAGTAGCAAAAGTGCTACTTTTGCAAGGCTTTGCTACTTTTCACTTGAAATGTACTACTTTTGGTTGAAATGCGCTACTTTTCACTACTTTCGAAGTTACGACCTTTTTTTTTTTTGGTCGATAAACAAAATTTTACTAAAAATGATTTTATGGAAACAATGTAAATAAAAAAACACGCAATAATGATGTTTTTTATTAGTGCTATGGGAAAGTAGAAATGGGAACTTTTTTTTTATTTTTTTTTTTGCTAATTACTATACTTTTTTTGTAAAAATTACGAAATTTGTTTGTGTTTTTTGAAAATTCTTAAATTTTACAAATGTGCTACTTTTGCAAGCAGGTCATCTGGTAGCCCTACATGAAAGGGCTGTAAAACACTACACTTCAATTGGTAGTAGCTCAATTTTCGCGATTCATGAATAGATCTGGATGATTTTATGAAGTGACAGTAGTTTTTAAACAAATTTATTTGAAGTTTTTTATTTTTTTTTTTTCATGAAAATAGAAGCATTTTTCAATAAAATAGATTTTTTATAACATTCTGCATAGCTTTTGAGATATTTGGTTTCAAAAAATTTTCAAAAAAGTCAAAAAAAAATATAGTGTAGAGTTATTTAAAGGAAAATCGATATATGTATTAGGCTGGGTCAAATTTTTCGGGTGGAAAAAACATGATCAAGCGTCTAGCAGAAACGTAACCTACGGCAAATTCTAAGAAAATTTGACCAGGAAACCATGAGTCTAAAATCAATATCGAGCCCCCGATTTTTAACAAGAAGATTTTAATATGAAATTTTTATAAAAAATAAGCAACAGAAAACACTGCTTTATCTTTTAAAAAACTTAACAACACATGTCATTGGTCTTGTCAGCTTTCTGAATTTGTTTTTATCATGAAAACATTTTTATAACCAGGCCGAATTTCGGAAAGGTATTGTGAAAAATAATCATAAATGCTGAAAATCTTACAAGTTGTCATCATTTCATCTGCAAAAAATAAAATGTTCTGTATAATATTTATTACAGGGAAGTGAACCGGTTCTGAACCGGAAATCCACTTTTTTTTACTAATTAACTGAACCATTAACCGAACCGAAATTTTTCAGAAATGTTTGATCCGAACCGAAAACCGAACCAATTTTTATAAGGGTTCATTCTGACCAATTTTCAATAGACAAATTTTCCTCACTTTTTTATATTTTCTTTTGTTAAATATGGAAATTGATGAAATTTTCAAAGGAATAGGGAAGCATGAAAGAGAGTTCATGTAAAAATCATTAATAGATAAAACCAAATCGTTTGATAATACAAGGCGGCTTTCAAATAATGTTGATGTTTTGAACTTTTGGAATAACTACCCTGACAAAGAATTATCTGAAGTAGCTCAAATGATTTTTGGTGTTCCAGCAACCCAGGTTTCGGTAGAGAGGTAATTTTCCACCCAAAAACTTACTCTCGGAAACCTGCGGGGAAATATTGACGAGGACTAGTTAGAAGATATTCTTCTCATCTACATATCTCAACTGATTACTGTTAATCAATTTTTTGTCAAATAACAATTTTTTACTAAGTACGTAATTAATTATAGAGTCTATATTCTTTTGGATTGTTACGGAATAAAAATAATACAAATGTGCATAGTCTTTTGTTAATTCCCGAATTTCAAAAAAAAAAACAGTTTTGACGAACCAATCCAAAAGTACAAAAACGGTTCGAACTACTGAACCGAACCGAACAAAAACACGCAATACACGATGATTTCCAACTGCACAATTTAATCAAAACATCAATTTGAAAGCAAAAACAGTAATATTTTATATATTTTTTTTTAATGTAAACAAAAATGTTCTCTGCAAAAATCAGGGGCTCGATATTGATTTTGGATCCATGGTTTCTTTGGCAAATTTTCTTAGAATTTTCCGTAGATTACGTTTTTGCTAGACGCTTTGTCGCGAAAAAATTTGACCCACCCTAATATGTATATATTCTGACTTCAATTTTATGGAACAAAAAAGGTTAGGCCGACAGGGTCTGAAAAGTTAAAGTGACTCTTAAAAGTGCCCTATAATTAATATCAAGCCCGAAAAATCAGATTTTTTTACGATTTTTACAAATAAAATTTTTTAAGCCACTACAAATTGAGGGCTTCTTTCTACCAATATACTGTATTATTTTTATAAATATTTGCAAATTTGCTCGTCAGAGGGTGTTAAGTACAAAAGCTCACAAACATATATTGCATACAATTTTCTTAAAAACGGAGGATGGGCTGAATCTAGTCTAAGAATCTCAAATAAAATAAGGCAAACTAATAATACCTGGAGGCTGCAAACTTTGTCCTAGGGAAAGTAGTTAAGACATTAGCTTATTTCATGTCGAATTCAAAGCTTAAATCATTTTTAATACACGAGGATGTCACAATATGATTTTTGAAACCACAATTACTTCATTACTTGCTCTTACATCCTTAGCACATAACTGCGTATTTTGACCTGATTCAAACTCGTTTGTCTATTCTTTCGATGGTAACATATCACGTGTCTAACCCTCAGACAACATTAAAAAATACTGAAAACTGCTGAAGGCTTTTGTTAAAAAAATAAAATTTACATGATTTGTTTTTTTTACAATTACTCTAACATAGACTTCTGGTATTTGTTTATGTTAAATTACTTGAAAATAGTTCCGATTTTCAAAAAATAAACAATTGAACTTCGCTAATATTCTTGTTGTACTGTATAATTATGTACATATATGTAATTCTCGAAAGTAATGAAATGCTTTTGAAAACTTGTCACAATCTCAAATTTACTCTTTTATCTCTGTATAACTGTTTGAATTGAGACAAATATATTATATTCAAGAATCACATAAATATACGCCAAAAAGAAGCTTTGAATCAAATTGCAAATCACACACAATTCATAAAATAGCTTGAGGAAATAATAAGCATAAATCAAATAATTTTATTCTATGATGAGACTCATGTTTTTACATACATACATACATACATATGTATGTATACTATATATTGTATAGGAACATATACTTATCAGCAAAAGCTTATGGGCAACTCTGTGAGTAGCATGCGATAAATGTATAACAAGTTTACTCGAAAAGGGTGAGAGGTCCTTAGACATCAATCAATATTTTTTTATTTTTTTATGTAGCTGTGGAGAATTTTTTTGGGTGCCGACCAGAAGCATAAAACAAAAGCCTAATATAGACCAACTAGGTTTGTAGTGCTACCACAAAATATATCTTGTGAGAAGATAATTTTCATCAATCACGAAAGTTTCAGTTCTTAAAGGGAACTTTTATGATAAGGATACCACTGTTTTTGATATATCATTTATACAGAAAGAAATGCATATTATTTTAATCCACTATGCTTGAAATGTATAGATAAAATCGACCATATTTCAATTCAAAAAAAAATTTCAAAGCTTGACCCATCACCCAAACACCTATATTCGAATATAAACTTCACCGAATACTTTAAGTTATTTTATCAATAGTTTTTGCGAAGTTTGAATTTATTTTTAATAGATTTTAATTATGGCTCATTTTTTATAGATTTTTTTAATTTACGATAATACAGTATTTTGACCAATTTCATAAACTAAATAAAAATTGTTATTGTTCCTTTTTAATGAAAAAGCTATTTCGTTTCAATATACGAATAATAATATACGCGTTACCACATCGAAAATTACAATTGTCACATTTACACACAAACGTTTACAAGGGAGATGTCCTTTTTTCTTATTCTGTCATATTGACCGCAGGCAAGGAAGCGTTAATATGTGGGGAGTGGATTGCAGTAATGTAAGGCAAAGAGGAGTGTATGGTACTATATACTACCATATTAAATAGCCCGTGGTTAAGTCTTCTGTTGCTTCTTGTGTTTGTATGTTGTCTGCAATGGTGAGTTATGCGTCTGATATGAATTACTGATTAATATGGCGAACTTATGCAGAACGGTCCTTGGACAAACTTACAAGTGTGTGTGCGTGCATGTAAAGACATGCATATATACATATATATTTATCTCATAAATATTATAAAAAGTATATATATTATATAAATTTGAGTTCTACAGACAAATAATCTAAAGGCAGTTAAGATAAGATCTGCTATGAG
The DNA here is from genome assembly GCA_949775025.1 of Tricholauxania praeusta. Classification (NCBI taxonomy): domain Eukaryota; kingdom Metazoa; phylum Arthropoda; class Insecta; order Diptera; family Lauxaniidae; genus Tricholauxania; species Tricholauxania praeusta. Next base: position 32,290,115 of record OX459031.1, on the reverse strand, counting down.
TAACGTTCAACAGAAATAAAAAGGAAAAAAAAACACAAAAAAGTGATTTTCTATTTTTGATATCCTATGTACTCGTAGTTTGAAGATAAAAAAGTAATAAGGATGTGCGAAAATATTATCCAACAGACATGACTGGAATATCAAGTGTTGTCTATTATTAGGATTTTAATGAGAATTTAGTACTGATATGTTGGGGTTGTTGCGCCTATCTCGAAAAAAGTTATTTTTTGTGGAAAACAAACATTTTTTTTTTGTAGATTGAATGTATTCAACAAATGCAAAATGGCAGAAGAAGAAACATCAATCAGACTATTATTCGTTAACGGGTTCAATTCTGGAAAAAACGAACCAGTTACCAAGTAAAAAAAAAATTCTAAAATACCAACACAACGTACAATCAAACTAGAGAGATATTAGTCTTGCAATATAACAATTTCTTATATAATCTAGATTAATTGCGTAGTAATATACATGGTGCAATAAGAATTATATTTTAAATGAGATAAAAATCAGAGTTCGAAAATATAGCATTGACTTGTCAATGACATAATTTAGCGTCTATAAGAGACGATAAATGTTATTTCATTTGCCAAAATCGGCTTAATAGTTTAGCCGACTCATGTTTTAAAATAAGTGCAGTATCTTATGACCTATAAGCAATTACTTCCTTTTCACTGTTTTTGATTGAAAATATGGCCACAAATTTCAAATTATGTACTAAGGTGTTTATTTTAAAAATTTTGTAGATTCTTTTTTATTTTTATTTTTTTTTTCGTCAGTTTTAGCATTGGGCTTAAAAGTAATTCTCACAATAGCCGTGTTTTTTTGACACGGGTATAAGATAGTTATCTCAGTGGCAAAAAAAACGGCTTTCGCCGCTTAATTTTTTCGTAAGTCAAATTTGACAGCACTGTCGTAGAGCAACTTTCAAACAAAAACGGACAACTGAATTAAATCAATTTTCTTTAGACCGAGCAGGGCATTAACTTCAAAAAAAACGGACTTATTAAAACGTAGAAAAAATTGCCTCAGCATTATAGGGCAATTGCCGAAAAACTGATTTTTAGACACTTTTTTTTGAGCAAAACAATTGAGAACGGATTTTGCTAATGCTTTTCGTTTTCGCTATACATCATCCGAAAATTTTGCCTGTAAATAGTTTCTCTGTTCACATAAGCCTAAGGATATGCACCTTTTTTACAGCTTTGAACACACAAGGTTTAATGGTCATACATTAAATATTTAGGTTTTGCAAGAGATGGCGCTTTAAGAAATTTGATGTTTCAGCTTAGCCATTAACCACTTAAGCTTTTGTTGATACTTTGCAAAATGACGATAGCGTAATGTCAATTGTAATTGATTTTGGTTAGAAAATAAATTTTATTACAATTGATGTGTTTAATTCATTCCGCTATCGCCATTTTGCTTTTATTTAACAAATACATAGTTAAATACGAGTAAATGCATTTAATTGTGAGCATTGCAGAAATATTTCTGTATATGTATTAGTTGAAGCAATTCAGATAATTGAATTTTAAAATAGCTCACCCATCTTCGAAAAATTTCGTTATTACTGTGCACTATAATTGCTTTATCTTACACTTTTTTCGAAATCACTACACCACATTCACTTTTTCATTTTTTATATTAATTATATTAATTATATCACTTTTATTTAACACTTTGTTTTCTTATTATTCAAATAACCAGTGAAATTCCGTATTTATTACGACTGATGCTAGTGCGAAACGAAACACTTTTGACAAGAGGGTTGCCATCTTATTAAAATCAATCGATTCCTACTACATATTTTGAGAGTACATTTTTCATTTGCACAAAAAATTTTGGAGTAAACTCACAAAATGAGAAAAATTTATTAAATTTTGATGTAATTACATTTCTGTATTTAAAAGTTAATAGTACACGGTTAGAAATCTTGGAATAAATTTTAATACAAGCGAAGTATTACAAAGATTTTTAATACAATTTTGATTACATTTAATACTTTTGAATGTATTATAAAATTTTGTAATAAATTTTGTGTTAAATTCTAATACAGTTCAAACATTAAAACGATATTTTATAACATTTGATGCTATCGCAAGTATTACATTTAACCTACGTAAATATAATACTACGTTGTCTGATGTCGTTAAAATGTTCATGCATCCCTTGTATTGAAAGGGAACCTGGTTAGAATCCCAGTGGATACGACATATTTTTTTTTTAAATTTTAATAAAAACGAGTATTAAATTTTAATACAAATTTGTATTAAAAATGAATTTTAATATCTAGACAGTATTGAATTTTAATACAATTCTGGTGTAGTCATATGTGTAATCCCAAAAGTACTAAAAATTATTTCAAAATTTCTAACCGTGTAGGTATTCAAAAAATAAGAAAATGACAAACCGAATAGTGTATTGGCATGCTGAAATTCGTTCAAATTCGGCCCACTTGTAGTTCTAGAAGGCAAGAACGTAAGCATCTATTTTTTGGTTTTGAATTGAAGTAAGTGAAATACGGATTTTTGGGAGCAGTTTTACGAATTAAGCAAATTTATAATAAAATATAAGGTGTCTATTATGTTTCTTACAGAAAGTTCACTGTTCTTTTCAATTATAAAATCAAATTTCAAATTTTGATTATTTATTCTTGTAGAAAACTAGTATCAAACATTTCAAATGAGAATGTCAAGAATTTGAGTCTTTTTTATATATTTATTTAATCTTAGAACGCAGCTTAAAGTAGAGATAAGACACTAAAAATTTTAAAATAGAATTTAAGTTAGTTAAGGAGAGAGATCAATTAAAGTACTAAGCAAGGGTCAGGTACCATGGCAAATGCTGCACGTACATATCTACTTCTATTCACATATTCACTAAGATGATTTACATCCCAAATTAAAATTTTTAGTATATTATATATATTATTTAAGCTTTATTTTAAAATTAAAATGAAAAATATTAAAAATTCCCAATCCTGAAATCGGATTTGAGGTGAGTGCCTTCGGTTTTTTACTAGAAGAGAAAAGTTCAAGTCCAAATCTGATTTCATAATTCAAAAGGAGAGAAATTTCATTGAAAAAAATGCCTTCAATTGCATTAGGAGCAAAATTCAAAAATCTTTAGAATTAGAAAATTGGTAATGACTTAATCATATTTAAAGTATATGTGTACACTAAAGGTGCCTGTGTGTGTTAGTTAGTAGGCCTAAAATTTTAAGCTTTGAGGTCAAAGGTTAGGTTTTCAGCTTTTTATAATATAATTGTCTTAATTTAAAAATCTACAAGGTATTACCACTTTATCCAAATTTTAAAGTTAAATAACTCGGCCAAAATAATTACACCTACATATTATTTTTTTAGTACAAAACCAATATTTTTTGGTTTCCGCTATAGCTTTTTCGCCGAAACATTTTTCTATTAAAGTCATACTTCTTCAGTAGACCGGTAAAAACTGAAATAATAACGAATTTGGGTCTAAACTGTCATAAGCATGAACTGAGCTATCTCATCGTACTTTACTTAATATGTTATATGTATTGTGTGTCCACATTTCTTATACATAATGGTAATCGATAATATTACAAAATCGACCTAAATTAACACATCAAATTCACGTTACTGCAACTTGATAAAATCTCTACACATACTTAATAATTTTTTGTGCTAAAAATCAAACACTTTTTTCACTTCTTCAACTTTGATTGTAATATATTTTTTAATAAAAAATTTATTCCGTAATAAAATCACCATAATAGAATGCATTTCTTTTTTTCGTACAGAGTATTTATGGAAAATATACTCCTTTTTACTTTTTACTACCTTTTTACAAAAAAAAAAAATAAATTATCCTACGTAAGATATTTGCGTTTTACAATAGATGACGCTTAAAGAAATTTTATGAATCAGCAACGCCATCAACCATATAAGCGCTATCATTCTATTACTCATTAAATGGCTTAACGTAATGAAATCAAAAAATTGTAAGTGATTTTGGTTTGAGAATAAGTGCACAGTTAAAAAAATGCATTTGCATATGTGTGAGGGTTTCACAAATCTTCCTATATATATGTATGCGTTGGTTTAACCATTGAAGACAATTGAATGCTCCAAAAACTCACCCATCTTTAAGAATTTTCATTAATGATATGCCTGCAAAAATGGCTATGTGCACTTTATCTTACATTTTCTTCGAATTCACTTCACTACACTCACTTTTTCACATTTTTTTATTAATTACTTTACTTTTTATTCAACACTTTATTGGCTTCGTATTCAGCGGAAGTTCGTATTAATTACGACTGACGGTAATGTGAAACGATTCACTTTTTGGAAGTGGGTTGCCATTGTTTAATAAAATTTAGAAAAATTAAATTACTTTTAGCAAAATTCACAAAAACATAATATTACCTTACATTATCATTACAAAAGGAGTGTCACAGATGATGTGAGTCGCAAATGTTTGTTCCAACCATCTGAAAGACTTCAAATTAGTCGTTTACAAGCACATATAAGCTTTGGTTTATCATGCAACTAGGTCGAGAAAAATTCGTTAGGCTTCGTGTGGTGAATGAGGGAGTTAAAAGAGGCATTTATTTAGACAAGTAAGTACCTTAGAGACGCTAACAAATTCATGTGGCAGCAGAAAATTCTCGGACGTTTGTAGAGGACTTAGCAAAACTTTTGCTACTACGGGAAAACATTTTTTGAAAATACCTCACCAGTGTAATTTTAAATATTCTACGATTTTTAGTTATCAGGACCATATCAAGAGCATGCTTGGCCAGGGTCGAATAAAGATAAGTGTTTAATGAGGAGCAGTTATGGAACTTGGGTTTTGTGGAAATGTACTGAATATGGCAATTTTTTGGAATTTGGAAAATGTACGGAAAATGTACTGAAAATGTACCGAATGTACCGAAAATGAGTCAAATGTACCGAATGTACTGAAAACTTTTTGAATGTACCAAAATGTACCGAAAATGCCCTCACTGTTTCAGGCATTATTTGCGATAAATTTACTAAAAAAAATTTGTAATTTTTAGAAACAGTGCAAATTTATTGAAAATGTACCGAAAATGTACTTAAAAATAGCCAAATGTACTGGAAATGCACCAAATGCACAGAATGTACGAAGTACATACTTGTCAAATGTACTAACGATGATTTTACATGACACAAATTTGCTGAAAAAAGTACAAGTGTACCGAATGAACTTTATGGAAATGTACTGAATGGAGACTTGAAAAAAAATATTTACTCCAAGCATATTTCACGTTAAATTTACTTAAAAGAATGCTAATTTTAAGGAATAATCGAAATGTACCATATGTACTTATCGAATGTACTGAAAAAATTACAAGTGTACCGAAAGTGTCATCACTGATGTAGATCAGTATTTGCCACCGAAATCATTTTATTTGACACTATGTGACCTTATCTTTTGGATTTTAAAGTAAAATCAGAAGTCTACAAAAATAAGTAACAAAGAGTTCCTGAGTTCAAGACCAAGATCCCAATGTATTATTATTACAATAGAGCCACAATAATGGAACGACGTCATTGAAAATTTTATTGAAATAGCAAGAGTTTGGTAGCATAGACCTAATGGCAACTCTTGTTCATTAAAGTAAAATAAAAATACTGTAACTTTTCAAATAAATAATGTTTTTAATTCGAAAACTACAATCATAGTTTTGCCAAGTTTTGATTGTCTGACAACTAAATGAAAAATTAATAATACAAATGTTGTATTCAATTACAGAATTGTATTTGTATCAAAATTCAATCAGCTCCACCCATTTGGTGGACTTACGCTAAAAAAAAAACTTTGTACAAATGAAAAACGTGCTTTTAAAAAAGTAGGAATCGAATGATTTTAAGAAGATGGCAATCCACTTACCTAAAGAAATTCATTTCCTATTTGGAACAGTCGTAATAAATACGGTCTGCCGCTGGTTACTTGAATAAAACAAAACAAAGTGTTAAATAAAAATAAAGTTATTAATAAAACAAGTGAAAAAGTGTGTATAGTGAAGTTAATTAATAAAAAAAGTGTTAACCACAGCAATTATAGTGCATAACGCCAAATTTGAAGGCATAGCAATTGGAGCACACAAACTTCTTGAATATGGGTGAGTTATTGTAATATTCAATTGTCTTCATTGCTTAAACTAATTGACAGGATTGAAAGAATTGTGTGCAATATTCACAATTAAATTCATTTATTTATGAACAAATTCTCCGACTGAAATCAAATTGCGATTTATTCATTTCATTCCACTATCGCCATTTTGCAACAAAAAAAAAAGCAAAAGCTTTATTGCACAATACAAAGAAAACGTTCATGTGGTTGTTGACTTAGCTAAAATATCATCTTCCTTAGAGCGTCATCTCTTGCAAAAAAAGCAAGGTATAAATAACGATATTCCGAATCAGTGCTGTCGTTTGTACTACAATAGTGCTTTTGTACTACCCTTCAGCCACGCGTACTACTCTAGTACCCAACCCTAAATTTGTACTACCCAAAATTTGTTGCAACCAATCCGCAATTTGCACTACCTCACCATTCTTTGATCTCTCATGCTTCAATTATAATGGCATGCAAGTTATTAAACTCATCCCTGAAACTGAAATATTTAATTCTTGAAGTGTCAAAATCATCGCTCATTATTTTGGATTAATAATTTTGACATTAGTCGCTCAAAAATTTATGAGAAAGAAGAAAAATTTTAGCATCGCATCAACCCTTACAATTGAACTATGAACGATCATAATTTATGATTCATAAAAGTTTCATACCTTTAGAACGCGACTAATTTCGCTTGTATTAATTTTTCTTGTGTGCGTCTTTAAATATACATAATTAATGTAATTTTTTCTTTTGCTGTTATGGAAAAGTATGCCACAAATTTACCAAGGTATAACTTGATAGGAAAATGATTTATTTTTTATTATAGGTTTCTAATAAAGTCGAAAGCAGAAGCCGCCAATTTAACCAAAGCTGGTACTAACACAGAAAAGAATCTGTCCTTCAAATAGCTTCATGCAATAAATACATACTATAATAAATGAATTTCAACAAATACTGTTAACTTTTATTAATACCCAGTAGGCAAGGGCAGGAGCTAACAGTGCTTCTAGAAGGCCTTCCTTGGTAAGTATAAGGCCTTCCACCCTCCTTTCAAACGTACTTTTTTTTTATATGAAATGTTCCAAGAAAACAGGCCTTCCTAAGTCGACTTTCTAAGACCACTTACCGTAGAAGGACTCTCAGAAGTACTTAACAAAAATTAAATTTTAATACATCGTAAAGACTCTAAATATAAATTGTTTTTTTTTTATCCGCGCCTTCTCACTTGCGTTGATATTTTTTTAATGATTTTTTTTGTGATGTTTCTTAATTTACAATTTGACAGAGAATACACAAAACTCTACCTCCTATAACATTACATGAAAAACCAGAAGACTAGAATGCACACCTCTCTTAATTTCTAACCATGTGTCTACTTTTCATGTCGTATATGTACAATGCATATGACAAAAAAGTAATCATAAAACATTACAATACATGAAATTAAAAAAGAAACAGAAAAGCTTTAAAGTAAATGGGGTCCTTCTTCTTTGCCTTCTAATATCAGGTCTTATAGCACGTCTGTTGTGGGAAGGCATATTATGCCTTCTGTGATTGTATTTTTATTTGCATGAAAATCTAGTTTTAAGAAGTCCTTATATAATGGCAGCAGTGCTAGCAAGCCTTCTCCGAGGCAGGCCTTGCTCATTTGCCTGCTGGGTACTTTCTTACTATCATAGTATGTGTAGGTGTATTAGTGTATTCAGTGTTGCCACTGAGAAATTTATTTTCCTACCAAAATTTTCTCGAAAACCTACCAAAATCGTTTGTAACCTACCAAAACTTTACAAATTAAAAAAAAAAACTTTTTTGCAGCATTGAACGCGTGTATTAACATTTAATGCTGCTTAAAATAATATGCTTGTGTGTCGTCGTTTGAAATGCTTAACACATCATATGTCGGGCAAGTGTGCGCAAAAAGTTACCACATGATACATGCAGAGTACAATTAAGCGATAAACGTCAGAAGAAAGAAAAATAGTAATTAATAATCATTTTGAAGGCAAAACCGATCGCAAAGTTACAAATTTTTTAAGAAAATGAAAGCCAGCGGTTCATGGTATTATTAAATGATATAAAGAGGACAAAAAGATTTCAAATAAACAACGTACAGTGGCAAAAAAAAAAAAAAACGTTTAGCTCGATAGACGAAAAATGGACCATCCGAGCTGTGATCAAAAAAATTATGTTATTTACGGCCGGTTTTACAGTGTTTAGTTAACTAAAGATTTGAGGTTAACTATCCAATTTCAGTTTCATAGCAATTAGTTAACCAAACAAATTTGACAGGTTAACTAATAGTTAACTAACAGCTGATTGCTGTCATAACGAAAAAGAACATAAGAGCTAAAAGCACAAAGTTTCAGAAAAGCAAATAGTACCTATATAAATATGAATTCAAATTGGGACTGCAAAGTTCATAGTGATTCAGATATTGAATTAGTATGGAATATTGCAATTGCTCGTCGAAAAAAAATATTAAGATCCCGTCCATATTACTTTCGGTAGGTTCCTTGCAAGCCGTTAAAATCGTCCACAATGGTCCCCCATATTTTTTCTTTCTCGTCTAGACTAACTTTATCCTTTTTTTTGCATTCGATGATGTTTTCAAAGTTGCCGACCAGCTCCAACTAGCAATTTATTTCGTCTGCCAAAAATTTAGAAGCTCTTGTTGTTGATTCCATTTCACAAACTATGAAATGTCAAATAAAAAACAAATGTTTTGTGCAGTGATGCCAAATTTTGTACAAAAAATTATCATTAGTTAACCAATGGACTGTGAAACTGAACAACTTAAATTTGGTAGTTAACTAACAGACTTTAGTTAAGTTAATTAATTGGTTATCTAAACACTGTGAAACCGGCCCTAATAGTCCTTGTAACTTTCGTTTCTAATACTGAGGGTCTGAGCACACATGCAACAATTTAGATGTGCGATCAGTCGCAACACTATTTCGTCACATTGTACATACCTATGCGTATTCCCAAAAGTAATTTGTATGCAAGAAAACAGAGATCATACCCACTTGTTGAAGATAGGGTTGGCGAAAGCTTACTTCCGGATATAAATATTTGCTTCCGGATTCGAAAAACTTTACGAAAAAATTTCAATTTTCGATTTTCATAAAAATTTGTCCTAAATCCTACCAAAATCAGGTTTAACCTACCAACCTACCAAGAGGAAAAAAACCTACCCGATTTGGTAGGAAACTACCAAAAACGGCAACGCTGAGTGTATTAGTGTAGTACTACCCATTTTCACAAAGTACTACCCAAAAATGTTAACTTGAGCACTTAAATTTTTTTCGAAACGACAGCACTGTTCCGAATTTGCATCAAAGCATCTTGTGCCAAAAAGCAAAACCATCGGCCAACCAAAGAGTAGAATAGCTTATTATTTCCTGATGCAAAACTTTTTCTACCGTTTGGGATATTTAGAAAATAAAATTTCTTGCGCAATTTCCCAAAAAATAATCCTTTGGGAATTATCTACTCCTTCGACGTTATACGTCGAACAGAATTGTTACGGGATCGGGAAAGCAGCAACGATTACTGGCTGTCCAAAATTATAACTACGGTGACCATCCGTTCTGTTTTTAGCAGAACAGTTCTGTTTTTAAGGCGCTTGTTCTGCGTATATTTTTTTTAATGGAAAATTACAAAAATTTTCTGTTTTTCGCAAATGTTCTGTTTTTTGTTCCGCTTTAATGCGCCACGCAAATCAACTATTTGCTAATCTACATTATAAATCTATTTCTATTAACGGCAACCCTTTTCTGATCGATATGTACTTTTTTATCGATATTAATTAGCAATCCCTATTAAAAAGCTGATTGTACAATGTAGTTACCGTGACGCGAAGTTTGTCCGTTTGGATTTGAACTCAAATTTTCGCTTTCGTTTTTTCACTGAACGCAGAGATGAAATTTTTTTACCTTTCATGATCAATAAAATAATTTTGGATAGGTGTAGAAAAGTGGAGTGTATAAGATTACATGATGGGATGTACGGGAAACATAGTGAGCCATTTTGGTGAAACTAACGAACCAAGGATGCTTTGCCAAAGCCTGTCTCGATGCTTGAAAATGCGCGAATTTATTATGACAAAGAGAAGCCGAATTAAAATTAATTACAGCGAACTATTTGTGTGTTAAAAACTATGTGACTTGTGAAAACTTAAGGAATGTCGGTGGAAAGCTTGTCGAGAATAAATGGGTTGAAATATTTCAACATTTTAAGAAAAAGTTCATACCTTTTCAAAGTATTTTAAGTATAGTAGAATTTAATTTGTGTTTATCAGGTTGAAATGCCTCCACCGAAAGGATATTTTCTATCTTAAGCAATATATGGAATGACGAAAAGTTCCGTATGAAAATTGAGGCTGTAAAATCTATTTTAATAACGAGATGCAACTATGATATTAACTGCTTAGAGTTTTAGGATTAATTACAAAGTCAGAAAAACATGATTAAAAAAACTTATAACTCAGAAAATTATCAATGATTTGCATTTGGTGCGTATATTTTTGTTACACTATTGTTAATTAAAATCAAAGCCAATGAAATGTGATTTATGTATTTTTTTTTTTCTGTTCTGTTTTTTCAATTTAATTTTATGGTCACCGTAATTATAACACACTTGAACGTGTGAAATTGAACAGAATTGCGACGTACGACTGGTAACCTGCCGACGGGTACCCGTCGATTTAATTTTAATTCTATTTTCACCGTCGGATCAGTGTTGCATTTGAAATCAGCTTGTGTCAATTTTTTTATTTTTAGAGATTTTCGACTGATGCAATTTAGGACACCACTGACCGAATTTATCCAGTCATTATCTATAAGAGGTTGAAAGAGTGGTTACTAGATCTCGTCAAAAAAAAAATTTTTAGGGAATGATTTAGTGTTTAATTTGCATTTTTATACATATATGTAAGTACCGAAAAATTTTTTATGAAAGTATGATACATACTTAAGTCCCAATATAACTACAATTACTATATTTTTGAGAGTGAACACATCAAAAATTGTGAAATTTGTAAATACACCATTTGCTGTACGAAAAAAACACAGATTTTAAAAAAATATATGTATTTTAAAACGAAGCACTTTTTCCCAAAACGTAAAAATAGGACACAAATATATCTTTGTGTTGTATAAATTGTGAATTTGAAATTTTTTTTATAGAATTAAATTTATTATTGAATTCTGAATTCCATTGTGAACAACAGATATAAAGGACTTTTTAGTTTTAAACTAACATAGATATTTTAATAAAACTTAAAAACAAATATTCAGACAATGTTTTACAAAATTAAACCGAGAGAAAAAATAAATTAGAATTAAAACTCACAGACAAATCTTTCAAAAGCTATATATTTTCTTTCCTTTGATACATGGAAACTAGACAAAAATTAGCTTATAGGTGAAGAAAATTGAAGCCGCTTGTAATTAGTCTTAAAGTTTGGAGAATGAAAAAGCTTACAAGCTTATTAATAATTGTGAGGAATTCGTCTCCAAGTGCCCAAAACTGACTTCATTCGAATTATGTTAATATTATTTTAAGCTAATGCTCAATTTAAAATGTATCTTCATTCGAAAAATGTTTGCAAGCTCAGGTCGAAACTTTCAAAATGTAGCCAATAGAATTAATTGTTCTGAAAGCAAATTAGAAGAAGAATATTTTGTATCTCGCTTACCAATCAAAATTTCGAATTTTCAAAAATGTGAATAAAGGCAATAAGCCACTAAGCAAAAAGATTTTATAAACTTTTCTTACATCCGCCTTAGTTTTAAAAGTATTAAGCTTTGACTTAAAAAAAATCGTAAACTAAGCAGCTGCAACACAACAACGGTCAGTACGTCGAGATTTATATAAAGGCTTTTTGCCATTAACTGAAACTATGATTCCCAATATATCGAAAACCAAGCGAAATAAAGCAACTTTTTTTTTCAAGCATATTTTATGCCTATTATATTCTATAAACTCAGGCGAGCATATTCACAAAAAAACAATTGCAAAAAAATAGAATTTCAACTACTATTATTATCATTATTTTTCCTCATTTATTTAACATTATTTCATTCAAATTAATGTTTCAACTTTGAATTCCTTGAGTTCGAATTTATAATCTCGAATATACTTTGATAAAAGTGGATGAAATTTGCCACTGAAAATGCTTACACCCCATACAACTTAATAATTTAAGTTGTGGGGCGTTCACAAAATACTGCGACTTTGAGAAAACTTCGCAAAAGCTCCATACTTTTTTCATATGGGTTGTAATTGCACATTCGCATGAATTCTCCAGTTTTCTTGAATTTTTTTGTGTATATTTTTAGACATAAATGTAATTCATATGAAGTTTTTGATCGACAAAAAGAAATCTTTTTCTCTAGTTAATTATACACTTAAACATTTTTAAGTTTGAATCTAATTTAGCAATTCAAAGGAGAAGACCATCTTTATTGAAACTATATCTCATCGCCCCAAAAAAAAAAACAGAAGCAATTTAACACCGAACATATGGGCTTAATTTCATATAGAAATTTCTAAAATTTTAGGAAACTATTTATATTTTTACATTTTAAGACAATTTTTTTGAACAACATCTTTATCGGGAAAATATCATAATTAATCTTATGTTAAGCCAATTTGTCATTTTTTGCTGAAAGTCAGACATAATCCACTCATACTGTGCAGATATTTCTGTATGTGCGATTTATATATATATAAGAATTTAGTATATTTTCTTTATCATTTAGGGTAAAAGTTCATTCAACACTTTTTCGACGATTTTTCACAAACTCCCACTATATTCGGCTACAAAAAAAAAAAAAAAACTTTAGTGATTTCTCTTCTTGGTAAATTATTGCTTTAAAAAGACATGAAAATCATAGCATCCTTGATTAACACGATATCACATTGCACCAGCACGTTTCTACCTTAAATTGAATAAATTTTCTTGCTTCATGTTACAGCAGCAGAAACAGCACTGATTACAGCAGTATTTTAAAAGACAAAAAAGTGAATATCTAAAGCTGCTGCTGCTTTTTAACATCTGTACAATACAAACTCTAGGCAAAGAAAGAATATCCACAGTAATAGAAAAGTCCTGGTGAAAAAAAAAGAGAAATGGATACCATGAAAATCCAACAAAATGTTTGCATTTGCAAAAGTAAACTTTAAATTGATTTAAATTGTAAAGTAAAACCGCAAATTTGTTAGGGCAAAGTCAGAGCTTAGAAAAAAGTGCACACATCAATTCCAAAGTTCCTCAAAATAAAAAATAAAAGTGAAAATCAAACTTTAGGCGAAATAAAGGATATGCTTTTAAAGGCGCAAATTTCTTAAAGGGCGCTAAAGAAACGCTTACTTGAACAAACGAATCGGCGTACAGCAAGACAGACATCTGTTATAACACACAGTTCAGACAATGGCCGCTCATCAAGCATCAATGACAAACACTGCACGGAACAAAAATTGTACGACTATGAACAAAAAAGCTGACGAAAGTCCTGTTTAAAAGTGTGTTTTGTGTTTGCCCAGCAAACATTTGGAAGACAGTCAAATTAACTACATTTAAAGCGTTGAATTTTTAACTTTTCTGGTAGAGATATGCGCGATATTTCAATTCTTATACGACATCAAGTGTAGATATGTTATGTATTTGGTTAGTAGCAGAAAACCTCGGAAATGGTCTTCCCATTTCATGTCTTATTAAGTTTTTTGGGGTAATTACTTTGAGTATTGAACGTATCTACAAGTGTAATTCCGACTTCAATGACTTATAGTTAGGGAGAGGGTGGACTAATTTCTACATAATTTAATCGTAAGGCAGAGATTGAAAGTCATGATGCTCTAAGTAAAAAAAATAATACGAACAATCTCTGCCATTGATTTATCTTCGCATTATTAATTGAGATCAGTTTAAAACTGCAAAAGAAAACGGTACCATAAACAGATTTATCGCATGTTCCTTTCGTATTAAGTAATGTGTATGAGCACAAAAACTGATAAATGCAAGAGGCAGACGTTTTTGTGCTGCGCTTAAAATTAATTAAGCTTTTTTAAAAATTTTATGATACTTATATACAAACTTAAGTGACTTTGTCGTGAGGCAGATTGCAATTATAATAAAGATTAGTCATAAGAAATGACAGAAACAACCTCTCCCACATAATTTTTGCTGTATTTAAAAATAGTAACATTACAAATATGTCATTTTATGACGTCTGCTCCTTAGCTGAATGGTTCCTTTACTTAAAAAAAAAAACATACATATAGAGAACGCAGATGATTTTAGTACAGCATTTTCGTAGGCAGACGTTTTTGACCGATATTATTGAGGATATATTTATATAAAATTAATGCCGTGCCGATTTCGCTATCCAAAAATTTTTAATTTATTTTGTCAGTCATTTATATTGCTTTTTTTTTTTCTTTTTGGCTGTGCATACATATATGGCATTCCACGACGAATCGGGCATTATTTATCGGTGCATCTCTGTTTTTTTTTTTTTTTTTTTTGTACTAGCTTAGCTTATCCTCCATAATTTTCTCCGAAATATCGTTAATTGACATTTTTTACACAGATCTACATAAATTCTAATATGGCAGTATAACAGAAAAGTTAAAATTTAAGTTTTCGGTGTATCAACAAATATATTGATATAATTCAAAACGGGTTCTAAGGGAATAGATAAAGCTTTTGACTAAATAACTTAATATGTTCGGCAATCTTTCATGCATCTAATATATATATATACAAATTTAACCAAATTCAAGGACTTTGTCATTTGCAACCGCATACATTTGACCTACACGTCTGTCTCTTGTATTTTCAGCTATCAGTGTCAATACTGAAGACAAATGAATTTTAGAAAAAACGATAAAGTTATTTAGCAGTGTTTATTTTTGTTATCTTTTAAATACCAAAAATTGCCGTTCACAAAAATTCAGCAGTGTGAACGTCTGCCTTTTATATTTTCGTTATTTATAATATGCCCTTAACACAATATATCAGAGGCAGACGCGATAAAATAATTCAATAGAGTTTTATTTTTTGCGATTTCAAAATTCATTTAAAGAGAACAAACGCTATATTTACTTTACTCTTACTTTTTCTAATTCGCATAAATGTGAACTACATTGCATATCAATAAGACTATCTACTTCAAATGTGTACCGGTTCCCCAACTTTTATGATTGTCTGACTGACTGATCGCTGAGGCATGTCGCTATAGTTTCTGCCGAACAAAACTATTCCTTGGCATCAGAATACTAGTATGAGCTCGCGCGCGATCGTCATGGTGATTGAAATATAGCTCTGCTGCAATTAAAAATATTTGCTGGGCGTAATACAATTCCATATGAATATATGTGTGTGTGTGTAAAAGATTGAAAGAGAAAGAAGAGTGTATGAGTGAGCAGACAACAGCAGGAAAACGGAAGCTGTGTTGCTAAAAACGTAGCATGCAAACAAAATGAAAATCATTTGAAAATTTTTGTTGGTTGGTCAATGTTGGGCAACATGCATGGCTGCACCGGAAATGAAGCTTTAACGAATTGGATGAAGGATGATGAAGAACTCTGATAGTGAGCGAACGCCATGGTTGCGGTTTCCGCCGTAAGGAAACTTCAATTAAAACAACAGCGTCAAGTGGAAAATGATAAAGAAATAAAATTTTAAAGAGAGATGATTAAGAAATAGAAGAAGAGGTGTGCTACGAGTACGTATGCAAAAAAAAAACTGAGTCAATAATTGAAATTGAAATTCAGTACAATTCAACCTCTTAAAAAAATTTCGGACACAAAAAATCTATATATGTTGTGGAAAATTATCCAAAAATTTATGTTTCTTTTATGATGACAAAAAACAGATGGAAAACTTATCACAGAAAAATTTATAAAAACTTAATATCGAATTTTGGACCTCAGTGAAAATTTCTTGTATCGCTCCTCGTTCAGTAGGTTTTGTTTGTCTCAATGAATGTCCGCCTAATAAAGAAAACTTTAATATGCGGTGTTGATGTAGGTATAATGAGCATCTTTTTTGTAAGATTTGCGAACGATTAACACGAATTTTCGCGCTTTGCTAACTGCCAGAACACAATCGCAACAGTCGTTTTCTCCATCAGCTTCGCAAATATGTCGGAGTCTTTTCGCTGGAATTCGACTAACTCATCAATTGGTTGAGTTGATACACTACATTAAGATGATTTGCTATAATAGCGAATTTGTTAAATACGTTGCTTCGGAACATCGTTCGATAGCGAGTCCGTATAGTAGAGTTCAGCTGAGTGGTGCGTAGCTTCTGCTATCAAATCTATCCAAGCTTCAATCGAGTCGACATTCCAAAGATTACCTTGTTGGTACTTGTAAATAAGATCTGTTACTGGATTGAATTCTAGCAGCTTTTTTTATCGAATTGCTCAGTTCTTCTTTGCAGAGCAATTCACTGATTTCTGGGTTTACTTTGCCTTTTTCATTTCGATTTTAAGTACCAGCTGCTTCTGCCGCGATCCGCATCATTTTAGGAAGATTTGCTTGGATCTATGCACATGAACATTCTTGACTACCCCAAGTAGTGCAGTAAGACAATTTCGGCTAGGACCCTCCAGATCAATTTGCTATCAAGAATAGCAACGTCCTTCACTTGGTGCTGAATATAATGTTACTTTGTCGAGCGATGTAATTATATCCTTGATGAACATGTTCGCTGTATAGCGACATTCCTGATTTTTGTAACAGTTTACGACTTGTGACCGTCGCATACCTAAAAATTCTTTTGACTTGCCAACAATGAACCTGACTGACTTAAAATCGCTTGCCAGATTGAACCGTTCATCTTAAGAACAAATAATTTGAATTGCACGAGATTTTTACACGGAGCTTGCGACATCTTCTATGTATTCCAAGTTTTTCTTTTTTTTCTCATAAAATTGATTTTTCCATGACTCTGTAATTAGGAATCATTGCTAAAACCAAGCTAACAGTTGCAAAAATATGAAACTGGGATCATAGGATATTTAGACAACAAGAAAAGATTTTTTGAAATATGAGCTCTGAGTATGTAGGACCCTAAATTTCAATATTTTGTTTTTCCATAAAAAAAATTATTTTCTTTATGAATAATTAACATAATAAACTATGTTTTTTTTTATAATTGAAATAAACTAAAAATATTTTTGAATACATAACTTCAAAAGTAGGCAAAACAGCATTTTTAAAATATTTAACTTTAAATATTTCAATATCATGATATAGTGGGCTAATTTTGAGTCCGACTACGGACTCAGAGCAAAAAATCTTTTGAAAATGCCCCCATTTTTCCAACAATATTTATGATCTCTTTATTCGCTGGCCTGTGTAAAAACCTAAGCATTTAGTTCAAATTTCACATAAAATTTTGTATAAATTGTAAGTTGTTTTTTTTTTCTTGTTTTTTTGGCCTTAAACCGAAAATTTCATTCAACACTTAAAGTCACTAACAAAGGACCAATTCAAAAGCGCTGTTATATGTATTTATTATGTTAACCCAACCCGCATGGCGCTGCTGTTACTGCTTCTGCTGCTGATCATCCAATTCAATGCATCCAACTTTGCCACAATCATCAATTTCTAAGAGATAATAAATTCATCTGGAAATAGAAGAAAAATAAAACTAACTCTCCCTTTTTATGCGAGGATACGCAAAACTTTTGCGCCAGCAAAGGAAAAACTTTTGCCCACCAACAATTTTCATAGTTTTCCTGAAAGCTAAAAATTTTCTCACTCTCGTATGAGTAGTGGAGGCGGTAAAATTGAATCATATCGCATGACAAGCGCCTGTGACTATGACTGGGACTTTGACTGCAATGAACGTGTTTGACATTTGTGATTTAAAATGGACATTCTCGTTCCCACGCTATTAGTTATTGGTATGAGATGAAAATGAGTAGTAACTAAGAACTTTCACGTAGCACTCGTCTCTTGTCCGCTCGTTTAAATTCCTTCTGAAATCTAACCTAAACTAACCTCAATTATTTGCTATTCAATATGATTCGATTGCGTCGTTTCATTGTGATGAGAATTCAGTGAATTCTAGAATCTGATGCGGATGACCTGGTCAGCCGCCAACTTTTGTAATCTCGTATATGTTGTGTTTTTTTTTTTTCATTTTTATTTAAAAAAAAAAGTGTTTGTTGCTAAAAGAGAACTAAGAGAAAAACTGAATATAAACGTACGCTAGTGTGAATTCAGTTCAAGCTTATAACGCGCATTGAATTTAAAAGTTTTGTGTTAAATAAATCTATTGGGCGCTGATGGAAGAAACTTTAAAATATTTAAGGTAAAAAGCTTTAAATGTAAGACTTACATTTCGAAATTTAAACTCTTTCAGTAGAAGAACATATCCATCAATTATAAAAGAATAACTGCTATATAATAAGCACTTCAATAAAAATCATCTAACCAAAAAATTATAATTCTTGTATATTCTGTTTATAAATGCAATTCCTTTATTGACAAACTCTCGCAGTAAAGTCTCAGACTTTTCCTACATAAGATATAGTGTGTATTTCTGACTTAAAAAATTTCTGATTTGAGTATTTCCATGTTATTGAACGTGACCGTCGCACACTTTTAAAGTGGAATAAAAGTCAAAATAAAACACTTTTATTTTCTTATATAGAAAAGCAGAAGTCAGCGAACCTGCCAACATTTTTTTAAGCGACTAATTTTAAAATGTTATGGAATAATATGACTTTTTATTAGATTTAGTTTGATTGAAAAATCTTATTGAATTTTTTTTACAAAGTATAATATAACTCGATACGTGACAATGCGAACGTGACATTTTTTTTTTCTCAGGATTCAGCTTATGACCGTACCAAACCTGATTCAAATCGGTGTAGCGAGTCAGCCGTGGCAGCGATTTTTTCCTTTAGGGGCGGTAGCACGCCCACTTAAAGAACTTATAGACTCTAAACTCTTTTTTTTTTTGGTTTAATCTATCTCCTAACCAAATTTCATTAAAATCGGTATATTAGCTTAGCCATGGAAACGTATTTTTTTATTAGGGGAGTGGCATAGCATACTATTGGAAAGAAGCTTATGTTGTGCACTGCCCCTTTTCACTTTTCCAACAAATATAAAATTAACTGATAGTTGTGTCAAATTTTTAACTAAGAAGTGTCAAAGGGCATAACTTTGTTGTAAGTTTTCCAGTTTTGAATATCCAAAAAATCAACAAAATCATTGACTTAGCACCATATTTGTCAGATATGGCCCTGTGCGAAAATGTAAAGAAGAATTTGAAGTAGGAAGTAAAAGTTATTCGTGAGTAGTCTTGTGTCTTACCATACTCTAGGATTAGATTCCCTGGTTTATTGTTAGTAGAAAATTACACAACAAAAAAGGAGGCTCATCTTGAACATCCTCTGAGCTACAGGGTGTTTAACCAAGTCTCTTTCGTATAGTACTTGCAAACATAGTTCACTCATAACTTTGTACTTATAAATAATCAAACTAGAGCAATCTAACAAGTGAATTTCATCAGGTAATTAACGCACGTATTGTTCAATAGTACCTTTATTGTTAACAGTGATTTCAGTTCAGGAAAATCGCTATTGAAGTTCTTTTTCCTTTTTTAAATAGCAGTTTTTGAGAAAACTACCGAAATGAAAGTACTTTTTACTAGCCGTATTTTCACTAGTTCACCCTGCGTATCCGTAACCAGATTTCCATGTTCATCTTTACAGGTAGATGCTCCGGGCTTGAAACCTTGGGTCAGACGCTTGACTTGTTGGTAAAATTTTCGAGCATCATTCCTGCCCCGTAACACTTCGAGTTTCTCACGCTCGTGCCGTTCCTGCTCTCGCTTCTTGCGTCTGAAAAGGCGCCTCTCTTCCTTTCTCTTTTCCCGGTAGTTTTCGTGCACGGCTCGCGTTGCTGCTGACTGCAGGGTTCTTTTGTAGGCGGCGTTTTTCACTGCAGTAGCTTCGCGACACTCCTGGTCATACCATTGATTTCGCGGAAGTGGGCGTCGGAAACCAATGACTTACTCAGCGGCAGAGCGCATGGAGCGTGATATATGCGCCCAAAGTCCACCGGCATCATCGGGTAGAGAGTCAGGTTGAAGGAGCAGTTCTGAGAGGCGAGCGGAATAGGCTTCGGCCATCCGATGTGATTGCAGCTTAGCGACGTCCAGCTTTCGTTGCGTACCAGAGCGTACATCCTTTGCATTGCACAGCCGCATGCGTATCTTGGCTGCAACAAGATAATGATCGGAGTCAATATTGACTCCCCGGAACGTACGAACATCTAGCACGCTGGAAGCATGCCTTCCGTCGATCACAACATGATCGATTTGGTTGCGTGTTTTCTGATCAGGGGACGGCCAGGTGGCCTTGTGGATATCGAGGTGTTGAAATCTGGTGCTACTTACTACCATGTTTCGCGCCGCGGCGAAGTCGATCAGCCGTAGACCGTTGTTTGAGGTGGTCTCGTGAAGGCTGAACCGACCGACAGTGGGGCCAAATATACCTTCTCTTCTGACCTTTCCGTTGAAATTCCCGAGTACAATTTTAACGTCATGGGCCGGGCAGCGGTCGTATACTTCCTCGAGTCTTGCATAGAAGGCATCTTTGACAGCATCGTCCTTTTCCTCCGTCGGGGCGTGCGCGCAAATCAAGCTCATGTTAAAAAATCGAGCCTTGACGCGGATCGTAGCCAACCTTTCGCTCACAGGTGTGAACCTGGAGATATGGTGGCGAAGTCTCTTGGTTACTACGAATCCGCATCCCAATTCGCACCTCTCCGCATGGTAGCTGTAGTAGATATCGCAACTTGCTTGCTTAGTGCAACCTTGTCCTATCCATCTTATTTCCTGGATGGCGGTGATGTGAGCCTTAATTTTTCCGAGGGCATCCGCCAATTCGATAGAGGCACCTTCCCTATTGAGGGTCCGGATATTCCAGGTGCATTTTCTTAAATCATAGTCCTTTTTTCGTTTGCAGTGGTCGTTAACGTTGAGGGGTTCTGTATCCGAGGCTTTTTTAGTCTTCATTGGAGTGTTTTTTTTACGTGGCGGGTACAATACCCTGCGCACAACCCAGTTTACTTCCAGGGAGGACACGCTACACACATTCGCTCACTATCTCAGCGGATGCGGAGATAGCTACCCAGATGGAGCCGATGGGAGGCTGTGTGTCAACTTGCTAATGGTTGGCTCAGAGATTGCTCTGGCAATCCCCAGGTGGAAAGCAGTCAGAAACTTTACTCTGATCAACCAAAAGCCAATCTATCCAATCAATCTGAAAAATCAGTCTTACTTATTTTAGCTTTTGTGAAAGTTTTGTAACGAGCTTTTTTATTAAAGAAAGTGTAACTTAATTTTTTATTCGTGATTTAAATTTCAATAGCTGAAAACAGAGTTTGCTTAGAATAGTCAAATTATTAAAAAAAGCTTAAACTATTGTCATCCATAAAAAGTTTTTATACATTTGCAAACAAGTGTAATTTAAGACATTGCATGAAAGTGATAAAACCTATACACCGTTATATCTATTTCATTAAGGTCAAAAGCACAGTTGCAGTTAATAGCCTCGTTGAAAGAGCTTTGTAGTTGACGACAATCACTAAAAATCAGGTAGCCACGCAGCATTTTACTCGGTAGTGTAACCTACATAAAATCACATACCATGTCCCATTAAAACTGCACATTACGACAGATTTAATGGCATTCAACGACCTGGAAGTAAAGGGTTTTTATTTACTCCGTAGCCCTACCCATCACTTTAATGTTGCATACGATGCTACCGTTGCACATTTATTCGACCATTTAAACGTCTGTAAACACATTCTTAATTATTCCATTAAGTTGGTCGCTTGGTTGGTAGTTAATGGCCATTTTGCTTCATCCCTAATGTTCTCGCTCACCCTCAACTACACTGCAGTAGTCGCCACAATAAAAGCGTTGTTAAAGTTCAATTAAAAGTTTTCCATTTAACGCTATTGACAAGTTACAACATAATTGTATAGAAGTGGTGTGGTATGGTAATAGTTGGTGCATGCATCAATATGTCATTGTACTTTGTACTCCGAGATAAATTAAACTTGAAATTTTCAAAGAAAAAAATTATTATGCACAAAAAAAAATAGTTCTCAAAAACGAAATATTCCCTGTGCTACTAAAAATAAATATTCGCTTGTTCTTTTAATTAAGACATCAATTTGATAGATATGGAACTAACCATCCACACCAGGCAAAGCGACGTCCATCATCAACTTTTTACCGAAAGCATCCACCTGCATGTCGGTGCTGCCAACATAATACTTTTGCTATGCTTCAAGGAAACTTGCATAAACTTTCGTATTTGAAGTGCACTTTCTTAAGAATTTTCTTAGTGGCTCAGCGCTCAACGTTGATGATGATGGATAACTTAGCTATGGCCACTAACTTTTTTCCACGCTTGCCAACGCTTGAAACTCACCTGTCTTTCGAACTGTCGGTCTTTCGTCAGTTTTGTTGCAGAAGCGAAGACAAATACATCGCATGCAGCTTAAAAAGTTTGACATCAAGTACGACGCTATACAGCTTGCTACTTATACTTTCAAGGAAAGTAAAAAAAAAGCCAACAACGACAATATGAATGCCCTAAAAATTCCTTAACCATAGAGTTTAAATTTATTCCAGCATCAGCTGTATAGAAAAGTCATCTTCACATCATCATCTGCAACACCTGGAGTACGCAGACCCCGATGTCATATTGCATTTCACAATGGGACTGCAATGATCAAAAATTAAAAATTCGCTAAACTTTAAGGAAGTAATGCAAGTATAGTATGGTAGTCAACTGTCCGCACTGACTCTGTATATTAAGCTATCTTAGCGAGGTCATTTTTTATTACAAAATCTGAAAATAAAAAGATATCAGCCATAGTATAACGTAATATTTTCAATCTTAATTATTAGAAGAACTGATATTAAGGCATATATTGCATCTGCAATTGACAACTCAGTACACCTAAATGGAAAGATATTCATAGAAACTATAATACAACTGGTAGTTGAGGTCCTTTGAGATGCAGGGCAACGAACGGCTTGAAGACACTTTATTTGATTTTACGTGTAGTTTTTGAATTCATGTTGTAGAAGTTGAATTCTGGTGGGTAGAAACTTGAGGTCAATGACTTTTGAAGCAAAAAAAAATGGTCTCCTCGAGACAAAAACATCGATATGTCATGTTTTAAGATCCGACTCTAAATACCGGTGATATGACGAAACATTTAATAAGGGAACCCTTAAATTCGGCAAAAAATTAGAAAAAAAAAAATTTTAAATAGTTGTAATGGAATAATCGAAATACTTCCGTTGAAAAGTTTACTAATTTTTTGCAAGCTTTGATTTTCTGACACTAGAATGGTATATTAATATGGTAAGCACTGAGATCTGGTGGGTAAGTACTAGGACGGGGTCCTTGATGGCAGTGACCTTTAAAGCAAAAAATTGGTCAACTCGAGACAAAAACATTGGTATATCATACTTTAATATCGGAGTGTAAATGCCGATGATATGAAGATAAATGAAGATGCGCGACCTCTATTTTCGGTAAAAAAAAATTTTTTCGAAATTGTCTTGCAAAAATGCTTCATCCATGCGGAAGATCCTTTCGGGGGTGTATCGTGGTGGCTGTGGTTGCAACCCAATTCATGGGGAGAGCAAAATGTAATACGCAGTTGTGGAGTAGCATTTTCTCAACCTGGTGGCCGTACCCAAGGACAATAAGAGGTGCAGTTGATCCTCGACTCACACCTAAGGTGAGGTTATATCCTTACTCGTAACTTTAATTGGTAACTTTTTCCAATTGTCATTTACCCTAAAATTAGTGACGTACATATATAATATAGTTCTAGTGTAACATAGCACACCGTGGCCTGAAACCTGAAAGGCAGGCGGTCACGTTAAGCACAAGGCAGAGTGATTTGTCATTATCTGTACATAGTCGTTTATATACGTTCCTTAGATGCACTGCTTTAACTAATGAGTACGCAAGACTCATGCGGGAACTCTTCGTTGAACAGATATTAATCACATTCTCCCCCCTAGGTCTTGATTTATATATGGTCGAACATTGATATGTTGAACACAAGTGAGGTCTTCCGATTTATCTTTTATGCAAGTTTGGCTTCTACATAAGATTGCAGTCTTGTAAGAATACGAACTAAGGTTGATTCATAATCACTTAATGTTTTCCTTAGTTTTCTCTCGTCCCCCTGGAAATCGTCACTCATAAAATATTTTAAGATCCCTACACTCAGGAAAAAATAGCATTGAAAATTTGAAAGAAATATTTTTAATTTAAATTCGCAAATTTTGAAATTGAAAATAGTTAAAATAAAAATTTTTCACTTTATTTTGAATACAAACAACTTTAAATTCATGTCGAATGTGAAAAGTTGTGAAAATAAAATATTTTAACTTTACTTCAATCGTAAGAAACTTCAATTATATATTAACAAGTTGCAAATTATGTTTTTGGAACTATTCTTTTTTGTTTTACATTATGCACTTTGAATCATACATGAAATTACTTTAAGTCAACGTGAATTATTTTTGTATATACTAAATCAAAATTGTTTTTCTTCAATTTATACATTTTCGAATCAAACATATAATCATTGATTTTTTCCCTGATTGTAGAGTAACTTCGGGTACTGTGATATAGGCATTTCATATTGTAGCGAAATTTGGTTTATGCTAGAAAAACTCTTGAAATAAATACCAACAAAAGAAACTAAACGATACTAGCTAGCATACACCATCTAGCGTAATGATGTAAAAATAATAAACCGAACAGACGCTGCAGTACACTATTAAAGTCAATAACCGAGAGACATCAACGTGAAATTCAACGTCGTACAACGCCATCTAATAATAGCAACATTCTGGATAATTGTGAGCTCAACGTCAGTGCGCCATGCTGGTGAATTGTGGATAGTGGTAGAATGCACGCCACTTGGAAGTAGTGGTAGGTTGTAGGTAATGGTAGAATATACGCCACTTAGAAGGTACTGGATTATTCGAGAGAGTGATGACTGCAGTATAAAAGAGTTGTCATCTGAGCTGAGTGACACAGTTGTATCTAAACAGTGAAGTAGAACACTTGAATTGAAGCAATAAAGTGAATACAGTGTGATCCGTAGTAAAGTAAAACAGTTTTCTGTACAGTATTAAATTAATATAAGAATTTGAACGTTAATAAAATAAACCATTTTATAACTAAATAAGCTTGTGTGTTTTTAATTGTTACACAATCCAGTGATCGAACTCAGAAAAGTGTAAGAGATAGAAATTATCGTCAAAGAGACAGAAATTTCGTAACAATATTTTAAATTACAAGTACCTTTTACAGCATAGCTTCTACTTCTTTATGTATGGTGTTGTGCAGTATATTACGACTTTGGAGCTCTACATATAGCGTAAGCCAATCTGAAGCTATTTCAACAAAATGGAAAAAATCCAAGTGACACCTCTAATTTAAATTGGCGGCTAATGTGATATGTAACGTTTGGATAACGTTATATACCATCATGAAAAGTATAACAAGTATAAAACAGTAGGAACTAAAAATACAATAACATTACATTTTTCAATAGAATTTCCATAAAATAGGAAACTAGATTTAAACTTAATCAATAACTAAAAGCAGAACATATTAAAGTCAGATAGATGGCTCACACACAAAAATTGCTTGCCGTCTTGAAAGACTATCATTGTGAGCCCAAATTAAATCGCATTGCAGGCATTGAGCTCAAGTTTGATTCTTTGTATCTCTCTGGAAGAATTGGTTGCAAAAAGCACAGGTAATATCCTTACTGGGTGGAGCCAAATTTCAGTTTTAATACAGTCAGTTTATTTTATTCAAGCACATTTCAGCAAATAAAGAATTCACATTAGTTATGACAAAGTATATTCATCTACTAACAAATTTACGTATTTCGGCTTCAATACTTACTTTATTTTGAGCTTAATTCACACATGAAATGCATTCAAATAAAATCTCGACTTGTGGCTAAATCAATTTCACCACACAGAGACCAAAAACAGTGAATGCGAATGCTCAAAATCTTGCAGCAGTATCTTTTTCCGTTACTGCTATGTTGAAAAAAAAATGTATCGACAGTTTTTTATTTAAGGAAATATGATGGCATATCACATTACTCGACCATATCACAATACCCGAAGTTACTCTATAGTGTTTACAAAATTAAATATATTAAATTTACGGCTAATAGTACTGGTTATGTAATTTATTCTGGCTGAAGTTTATACACCTTATTAATATTTTTTTTAAATGAGAAAAGTTTGAATAATTCGCATTGTATGCGATGAGTTTTGTCATAGTTTCTACGGAAATTTTCAACTGTTCACCTTTGACTGTTCCACGTTTACTGGGAAAGATGGTTATGATGGGCATGCGGGTGATAGCAGCAAGAATAAAAGTGTTTTGTGTAGGATTCGCATTAAAAATTTTTCATCTATTTTCAGTGTTGAGAAATCATTACGTAAGTAAATGTGAACTGCATGAGTGATAGTGTGTGTCGTCCATTGAAATTGCCCTTGTAGTAAATATTAATATATTTATTACTTTCTTTTAGCAATCTAAAATATTTTATTAAACTTGAGCTGGCTTAAGGAAAATTTAATAATCATAATTTCTAAAATTTGAATTTGGATTCCTTAGGGCTTTAATGTGTATTAATATTTTTTTAGATTTTTGAAAGGCACAAAACACGAAAAAAATTAGTTATATGTAAACAATTAAATAAAAAATTAAGAAAAAATTATTTCATTAAAAATTTCCAAATGATTAATAAAAATCAAATTGCATACTTTAATATGAAAAAATTTTATTCAGCTCCAAGGTCGTGTCTAGGATCCGCGGGTTCCTAGTCTTAAAAGGGTTTTTAGCTAATAGATGCAAACAATTTGCTTTGAACAGCAAAGAAAAAACAAAAGGTCATTAAAGTTTTTTCCACACAAAAATTTAATTTTTACGATTATATTATTTACAATGTTGCTGATCAAAAAAAGGTTATCTATTTTGTAGTGCGGGTCTCTAGGTTACAGCCTATGCTTAGGTACGGCTCTGTTCATTTGCTCAAGTGCAATAAGCTTTTGTTTATAAAGTTACCTAAAGTTTAATATATTAAAAAAATATTTCAAAGATTTTATCGATAAAAATCAGGGCAGTAATTTTATTTTTTGCAAATTTCATGTATTCTGACCCCATGAATATTTAATCACTGTACTCAGTGCATATTTTGTTTTTATTGGAAATTAATAATTACCAGGCAGTTTGAAAGTGAAATCGAGAATAGAGAAAATTTTATTTTCAAATCAAATATTAAATACATAAATCAATGAAACATTTATAACAAACAATTCGTTTCAGACAAGTGTTTTCAACAAAGTATATAATCTAACACCCCCACTCGAATTGTATTTATAAAATATTCAATAAACCTATTTGTTTCGAAAAATATTTGTGTTTGTCAAAACAAACTGGTTTCGTCAAAAAAATCTGCCAGCATATCATTTGTTGATACTCCGCAAAATATAACATCATTGTTCTTCTTCTTCTCCCTTACAAAATGATGTCTAATATCAATATGTTTTGATCGCGGACTATATGCATCATTTGATGCCAAGTGAATTGCACTCTGATTGTCACAGAAAATTTTCGTTGGTTTTTCTTGTTTGAAATATATATTAATTTCTTTCTCCAATGCTCGCAACCAAATTACCTCCTGTGTAGCCGCTGATAAAGCCATATACTCAGCTTCAGTAGTGGATAAAGCGACTGTCGGTTGGCGCTTACTATTCCATGATATTGCTCCTCCTTGCAATATGTTAACATATCCAGTTACTGACTTACGTTCTTTCTTATCATTCGCCCAATCAGCATCTGAATATGTCACGATGTCTTGATTTCTTGAAGCAGAATAAAATAACTTTAATCCAAGTGTTTCCTTCAGGTAACGGAAAACAGGCTTCACAGCCTTCCAATGGCTTATACCAGGATTCTTATTAAATCGGCTTAAGAAATGAACTGCTTGACATATATCGGGTCGTGTGCATTGTGCTGCGAATAATAAACTTCCAATGGCCTGCTGGTATGGAACATCTTTCATGGACTCGTCTATCTGGGTTTCCTTTTCAAGCTTTTGATTAATGTCAATTGGTGTTGATATGGGGTTACAATTTTCCATTTTATATTTTCGCAACATTCGTTCTATATAATCTTGTTGATCCAAATATATTCCATCTCTATTTTCAGTGATTCGCATTCCTAAGCATTGTTTTGCTTTTCCTAGGTATTTCATTTTAAAGTTGTTCATCAGTTTATTCTTAATACTTTCTCGGAACTTTTCATCATTGCTAAATAGCAGCATGTCATCAATATATAACGCCAAGAAAATCATTTTATCATTTTCGACGTGATAATATATGCACGGATCTACTTTTGAGCGACACATTCCATATTCTTGTAGCGCTGAATCCAACTTTTGATTCCAGACTAAACTGGCTTGCTTTAACCCGTAAAGTGCCTTTTTAAGCTTAAGAACATGTCCTTTTTTCATGTTAAGAATGGATGGTGGTTCAACATAGATATTTTGCTTCAGTTCTCCTTGCAAGAATGCAGTCACAGCATCCATTTGCTCAATTTGAAGCTTATAACGTGCAGCCAACGCGAACAAGTATCTTACTGACGTATATCGAACGACAGGTGAAAACGTTTCTTCATAATCCACTCCTTTGCACTGGGTATATCCTTTCACAACAAGCCTTGCTTTGTACCTAATGGTATCATTTGGCTCCTGTTTCTTTTTAAAAATCCACTTCGTTTTAATTACGTTGCAATCTTGTGGCTTCGGTACAGAAATCCACGTTTCATTCTCTTCCAATGATGCTAATTCACTTTCGACAGCTACTTTCCATTTCTTGCGGTCTTCACAAGATAATGCTTCCTCTATCGAATTTGGCTCTTCTATCTCTGGCAAAGCTGCTTTATAACTAGTATGAGCCTTTGGTTCTTTCTTCGCAATTCGCTCACTTCGCCTTAATTCAGATGTAACTGGAACTGCTGATGGAACTGGAATTTCTACAATCACTGCGTCACTTTCATTAACATCAGGTATTTCCCCCACTTCATTGTTACTGTCAGGCAATGAACTAAATGACAATGAACTCGAGTACAAATCGTTAGTGTCTGAATTCTCTACGGAATCTGAATCTTCAATTGCATTTTTTTCGTCAGGGTAGCGAAAGAAATAAAAATCGTTTTCAGATTCACTCAGCATTGAAAAACCTTTAATATTTTCATCGAATTGCACATCTCTTCGAAGAACGACCTCCTTACTCTTGATATCATATACTCGATAACCCTTTGATGTTATGCCATATCCAACAAAAATGCACTTTTCAGATTTTGGATCCCATTTCTGACGCTTTTGTTTTGGTATAAACGCCATTGCTAAACATCCGAAAATTTTCATATGGCTTACATCCGGCTTTCGTCCTGTCCACATTTCTTCAGGAGTACTTTTCAGACATTTATGAGGACTTCTATTTGCTATATACACTGCCGTTTGTATTGCCTCTGCCCAAAAACGTTTCGGAAGCTTTGCGTCATACAACATACACCTCACCTTTTCTGTTATTGTTCTGTTGACTCGCTCAGACAACCCGTTTTGTTCTGGATTGTATGGAACTGAAGTTTGGTGAACTATCCCGGATACCTTAATGTAATGCAGCATGTTCTTGTTTACATATTCAGTGCCATTATCGGTCCTCAGAATCTTTATTTTTGCATCAGACTGGGTTTCAATCATCGTTTTAAACTCCTTAAACTTTTCGAATACTTCAGTTTTACTTTTGATGAAGTACACGAAAATTTTTCTTGTAAAACCATCTACGAAATTTACAAAATATCTGCTTCCGCCTAACGATTTAACTTCCGCCGCAGACGTCACTATGCACAATCTCCAGAACCTTTGTAGCTCTGTACCCTTCATTGGAAAAACTTCCTCGTATGTGCTTTCCTTGTGCACAACCTTCACACAAAGTTTTCTGTAAAGCTTTTTCTTGAAAGTTCACTCCTGCTACAAGTCCATTCTTCAGCATTTTCAAGCCTTCACTGTGCAAGTGACCAAATCGTTTATGCCACTTTTGAAACATATCTTCCGCTTTGGCTATGAAAAGTTCATGAGATTTTGGCGTGTCTAACTTATACATGCCATCCACATTTGAAGCAGTCACTATTAATTGATTTTCGTCATTGAAGATTTTACACCCAGATTTATCAAATACCACCCGATTGCCTCGTCTGACCATCTGACTTACGGATAGTAAGTTCTCAGCAACTCCAGATACATATACCACGTTACGAATTGGGATAGTACATACATCGCCATCATTCACCACATTTAACTGGATATCTCCTCTGGATATAGTTTTTAAAACATTGTCATCTGCAATCTTCACTTCACCATCATACGGGCTTGGGTTCTGGATCAAGCTGCAATCTTTTGTCATATGAGCCGACGCTCCACTATCGACATACCAATCCTTGCTCCTGGCAGTATTCCTCACTGAATAAGCAGCAAATAAAGAAAAATCTTTCTTCCAAGGCTTGTGATGCTCTTTGCTTTTTTTAGTTGGGCAATCTGATGCAAAATGTCCAACGCTATCGCACGCAAAACATCTGCGCTGTGTTCCTCCTTTCTTTGAATGTTTTTTCTTATAGAAAGTCTTTTTGCTTATTAACGCATGACTGGAGTTCTCCAAGCGAACATCTTGTAAGAGCTTCATTTTTATTGAATCTGCCGTAATTTTTGCGCCACAGCTTCCCAATGACATTATCATGGGACGATATGTCTCTGGAAGTCCTTTCAGCAACAAGCAGCCCAGCCACTCGTCATTCACCTTGAATCCGATCGATCCCAGCTTCTGGGATGTTGTCACAATCTGCGATACATAGTCCTCGACTGAATCACAATCTTCCAGTTGGATTGAACACAATTTTTGCAGCAACCCCACCTTTCTGTCCAAACCAGAATCCTCGAATAGATCTCTCAATGTCTTCCAGACATTTCTAGCTGATGTGCAGTCTCTTACATACACATAAAGTGATTTATCTATGGATAAAATCAAACGATACTTTGCCTTCTCTTCCTCTGATACACTCGGTGTGGATCCGGATGCATTGCCTGTAGATCCATTTGCTTGGGATGTTCCAACTTCCTCACCAGAATCAGCTACGTACTTCCATAGTCCATCCAGCTTCAGTTGCGCTTCCATTGCAAAACTCCATGTCATCCAATTAGCAGATCCAACGAGCTTCTCGAACTTCTCCAAGTTTGCGATGCCAGCCATTTTAACGCTTTCGTTTAAATTTACTTAAATATTGGTAACGAATCTCGATCTAAATGCCTGGGCCCATAACCTATTGGAAATTAATAATTACCAGGCAGTTTGAAAGTGAAATCGAGAATAGAGAAAATTTTATTTTCAAATCAAATATTAAATACATAAATCAATGAAACATTTATAACAAACAATTCGTTTCAGACAAGTGTTTTCAACAAAGTATATAATCTAACAGTTTTGCTTTTGTTACGATCCGGTCAGCCAATTTTGATCACACAAAATGAGAAATTACACCACCAGGAAATGCCTCATGCAGTAATTGAGTTATTTCTCGGGCTCATAACGATAGCGAGCACCATTATCCTAACCTTTGCTTATTAACCAGCCACATTTTCGAAGAAGAATTGTCCGATGATGCCTCCAGCTCAAAATCAACATCAAACAGTGATTTTCTGAGCCCCAAATGCCACAATTTTGAGAATCACCGAATCCACCAAGATGAGAATTAGCCTCCTCGCTGAAGATGATGAATTGCAACGTTTAGCTGCCTATGAGGATATATGCAAGATATGCAGCTTGTACGTTGAAAGAACAGAGTACATACCATATCAATGCTCTGCCAACCAATAGACCATTCACTGTGAGAAGGGAATTGAGCCTTGTTGTTGCGAACTTCCAGGAAAGAACCAAACTTCAAAATGCTGTGGGCTAAGTGTAGGCTGCCACAATAGATTAAAATTCAAAAGGTTTTCATCAATATATATCGCACAAATATTTTGTTCAACGCTGCCTGATGAAATGCCTAGTACTGTGGAATATCTACATCTTAATTCTAATTATTCTAAAGAAGAACAATTTTTTTAAATAAATTCTAAATAGCGTTGCCTTAAAGCTCTTCACGGATTGGCAAGTCGCATTTTTTTTTTTTTGTTTGTAATTCTGCCTTTTAATTTGCACTGATTATGATAAGCCATGTGATCCGAAAGCGAAGAGGATACCAAGCATTGCTTTGCAAACTGAGTCCAAACCGAGACGCCGAAGTAAAGTGAAGTTTTCGAGTTGAATTAATGCCGAGAAACGCATTTCGTATTTTATAGGATTAAAATGAAATGTTGGGCGCAAAATGTGGGCGGTAAATTAAAAGAGTGAAAAAACGTCTCTTGTTGATGAGATGCGAAAGAAACAAAGAATGAAAGCTAATTGTGAGTTTGTTGGGTAAAAAGAGTTAGGCTAATGAAAAATTAAAGGATATTTAAAATGCGTTGAGTTATTAAGAGATTTAACGTAGATTAACGCAAAGGGCTGAGAAAAAGAGCTGAAGTAGAGTTTAAAATTGATAGGACGTAAAAGTAAAAGAAGCCTTAATAGTTTAAGAAAGTTGTGGAAATTTTTTATTTGAAAAACCTACTAAAAACAGAATTTTAATTTATGACAATGTCTGGTTAAGATTTATTTATGTTTGTATTAAAAGTTTTGCTTGCAACCGGAAACGGAAACGTGCTGCTTTCCGCCTAGTTACTGAATTCGACATTAAGAGTTAATTTAAAAATCAAAAAGTTAAATGGCAAGAAAGCAGGAAAAAACAGAATTCATAATTCATGACTTGGGCAAAAAATAACTATAACTTGATATGGTTGTTTTTCTTGTTGTTGTTTTTGTTGTTGTTGCTGTCGTCGTTAGTAGGCTTCAAAGTGCAAACACCATCTTTGTTTTCTCGATTTCTCCAGATGTATGTATGATGAAAAATGCAAAAAAAAAGAAAAAACTTTTCCAAAAGTTATCTATTAAGGATATGTCTGCGTGCATATACAACGTGTGTGTGTGTGTGTGTGTGTGGAAGCCACAAACCACTAGCACACACACACATACTTGCGACTTTTTTGCTCAAACCCCAGTGCCACAATTTAGAGCCACTTTACAGTGAGTTCATGTCAAACGGGACAAATCTGGGCGGCGGCGTCAAGGGGCGCTTGTAAACTTTTTCCGAAACTTTTGTTTTATGGTCTTTTATATGTTCGGCGGCTGCCACTGATGTCAAAACTCTGCAAATACACACATATAAGCATACGCTGAGGCACATGCACACACAAACTCGAATAAGCTTATGGGAAATTCCATAAGTTCACGATTTTATTTAATATTTTGAATTATGAGAAATGAAAACTTGAAAATAATTTCAAAGCAGAACTTTTCACTTATCATTTTTAATATACAAAAACTACATATTTCGAAAATTAAAATTTCGTGCTGAAAGATTTACAAGACTTTGTCTTCTTTGAAAAAATTTTCACAAAAATATTGAGTTTAAATACAAATAAAAATAGCCTGAAACAACAAAAGAAAGTTTCTCGAAAATTAAGGGAAAAATACATACATGTGTTGCCAGATCATTCCATAAAAATAGGATCAGTGAAAAAAGTCCTTGGTAACCTTAACATCAACAAAGCCTCAGGAACTCATGCCATATCAAACCACATGTTGAAAGAGTGTGCCCAACGCAGGCTGGTCCAATCCGCAAACTTTTTTACATATCCTACACTATTGGGACACTTCCATCATATTCCAAGGAAGATTCCTTATGTCAGAATGTTCCCAATAAAACGAGGTTACCAACCTTTATTATTACCGACCCATTGCGATATGCTCTGCGCTCTTCAAAGTCAGAGAGAGCTTAATAAACTTTCGCATTGTGAACTATATGGTCTCTCGCTACTGGCGACTTTATTGCACTTCTCACCAAGGAACGGAATCAGTGTTCAACTTTTCAGTGGAAGAATGGTTGTAGCTCTGGATATTTCTAAGGCATTCGATCGTTTGTGGTATCGCGACCTCCTATCAAAACTCCTTGCATTTGGTGTTTGTAATTCCTTCGCTTGTTGGATAACGAGCTTCCACAGTGATCTCTCTATCCATGTTGTGGTAAACGTTTTCACCTCCATTGATAACTTCATCAATGCTCTAAGGTTCTGTTCAACCTCCGATCCTTCTTCAGGTTCTTATCGATGTATTCCTAACAGCGACCACCAGCCAAGTCCAAATATTTTGCGGACCACAGCAACACTTCCCATTCTTATTGATGTAGATGGCGTCTAAAGCCTGTTGAGGTAGAGTAAAAAGCGTCATATGAATGACATACTCTCTAATGACCTCAATACAATCTCAATGTTGGGTCGTGCTAACCAAGTGAATGTTAATGCTAATAAAACCCAATGTTGTCTGTTGTCTCATAGATGAATGGATATTCCTCATTGAAAGAAACGACCAGTTAACCTTTGGACTATCTATTTCACCTATATTAGGTCCAATACCAAAGTATAATTTACATATTTGGGCCAGGGCTGCAAAAAACACCTTTCGACATATTAAATTGAAACTATGCTGAAATTATTGTCGAATTGCTTAAAATATTTTGAGTTATAACCCATATACCTGAATAAGCGTCTTAATGCACCGTGTTGGTTTCAAGAAAAGGAAAAAAGTTAGAGGGAAGGGGGATAGATGGAGTAGTTTCGGTGAACATTCTTCTTGAATTTATCGATGTCACAATTTCCATGAAATACAAGGAACTATCGCGAAAGTGTGATGTCCTGTTGAACACCGGCGTGACGCACAAGAGATGGGCCTGATGGGACGCCCGAGTGCTGCGAGAGAAAATACGGACTGATGGAGTCAGTTCACGAACCTCTCTAGATCACATTCCAATAAAATACATATCAAAAAGGGTTAAACACCCTACGTTACGCCGGTGGTGAAGGGAATCGATAGAGGCGATGACAGATTCATCGCCTATTACTTTCATCACACGTCGCTAAACGCGATCTAGCAGCTCCAAAGTGGTTTTTGAAGCTCTGGCTCAAATGTGTGAGTTGTACTCTAGTTTGGGTCTAATATAAGTGAAGTAGACAGTACGAAGATCAACTGGAGTGAAGTATTTCTTACACCGTTACAAAATACCAATACACTTCGACACATCGAACACATGATCTCTCCACCTCAGGTCCGGTTGAACTGATATGCCCAGAACGTCAAGAGTTGTTGACCTCATAATACCTAAGCCAACCATATTTAGGGAAGGAAGGGAGTAATCCATTCGTCTGTGAGACACACAGACAACACTGGGTTTCAATAGCGTTAAATTTAACTCCGTGACTTTTAGAAAGCAATTTGGTGCTGACATCCTTAGATTAACCTTGCCTTTGGATTAACCCACAAACTTCATATGCATCAAAATAATAACAGAAAAAAAAATCAAAATAAATCGTAGGCGAAAGTTTTTCACCAAGTTTATGAGTTATGAGCGTGAAAGTGGTGCGAAAACAAAATTGGACTCGTTCTCGTCGACATTTTGTTTTGGGAGTTGAATTTTAAATTTTATTTTTTGATTTCCTTTTTTGAAAAATGTTTTGGTTTTTTGCTTGATTGAATTTTATTTTCGTACGTAATGTTAACGCGCATTCGTAATGAAAATACGTGCATACGTCTTAAATATGTATGTGTGCATATGCGTATATGTGTATGTATGTAAGTGTACCCAATGGGAAACAGAATGCATTCCGCAGGGAGTTCACTGTAGTTTGCTAAAATTTCAGCGTAGTCAACTGAAGTATAGCTCAAAGCTAAAAACCTTCACATTGTCTTTAATTTAGAAAATCTATCTATCAACTGCTTCGTTGTACGAGTACTATTTTCTTACCAAAGAAATAGTTATTTTCCTCAATGGGTTGTTGTTCTTTCTCTGGGAATGTTTGTTTGTGGCTGTTAGAGATTTAAAGTGGTTTTAGAGCCGTTTTCAAGTTTTTCAACTGCGGTTTCTTTTCATATATCAAAACCAATTACTGTTGCCTTAAACTGTTGCCCCAAACGAGTCACAGCAGTTTTTTCTACACGAATTTTATTGCTCTAAGCAGTGTGTTAAGCCGATTAAGGTCAACTGTTTTGGGAAATTTTTGATTTGTTATATCTTGTGATGATAAGAAAATAGGAGTGGAAAGAAGCTGCTTAAAGTTGGATTTACAGAGAGTTCTCAAAGTAGCCGCAAAAGAAAAGTCAGCAATTATGGAATCAATGTTTTGATTGATTTATGAACTGAAAATTTGATGAGTGGACTGGTTTATTACTTGATATATGGATCAATTAGTGAATTGAACCACTACGACTTTTGTTATCTCTACTACTAAAAATTCTTTGGCAGATGTTTTCTGTTTCCATTAAATTCACAAGATTTTATAATGAAAATTCATGACGAAAGACAGTTTTTTTTATTAAATATAAAAATAAAAAGAAATATTTTTATTCAAAAAACAAAAGTTTTATATGTGGAAACCTTAAGCTTTTAATAAAAATTTCCACAAAAAATGTTGACTATCTTGGATTATAAAACCACTAAAGCAGGGTTGCCAAGTAACCCGGTCAAGCCCTAAAATTTCAAGCCCGGGGGCCTGGTAGGAATTCAAAAATAGGTGAAAAAGTTGGAGAATTAAAGGACTTTTGTGACATGGACTCTAATGTTTTGTTGAACGAGCAAAAAAAATATTACCAAAAAATATTTGATCAAAAAAACTTTTTTCCACAAAAAAACTTTTTTCCACAAAAAAATATAAGAAATTTTATTTTTTATTAGTTGACTGAATATTATTGACTAATATTATTTGACCAAATTTTACCGTCATTGGCCGATGTTCATGTGACATTTCACAAAACGGTTAGCCAGCTACCGCCCAAGCACAAAAAAATTTTCGAATTTCCAAGAGATTTTTGGATAAAAGACTGAATTTTGTACGGAAATTTGAACCCCGACCATTCCATGGATTATACATACACATATGATCAAAATAATAAGTACACGCTCACATAATTAGTTCAATGGCTTGTAGGCAAAAATTTATTTAAGTTAATAGAAAAACAAATTTATAGTTAACTTCTTACAACATATTAAATAAAATAAAAAGGTATAACATTAATAAAAAACAAAAATATCTTTCAGTCTTATCAAAAAAGTAAAAAATGAATTAAAATGACTGGACAAAATAATAAGTACATTCAGTACATTTTAATAAAAAAAAATTAACTCGGTTTTATCGGCTCTATTTGTTTGTATTTAAAGTTCATCATTAGTAGCCGGTATATCAACCATTGTTTTGAGTAATTTTGTGTACTATTTTTGGCATACTGGAGATAAGCTTACGGCAAGTCTCTACTGGTTTTTCATACCAAGTTTTTTGGACAAAACTCCATAATTGCTTTTTATTTTGGAATACTTCCTTTCCTATTCTCTGCTTCAACTCTCGCCAAAGATTTTCCAAAGGGTTCAAGTTCAGTCATTGACTTGGCCAGTTAAGCAAGGTCACACTATTGTTTTGACACCAATTCTACACCAACTTTGAAGTATGCTTAGGATCAATAACCTGCTGAAATGTCCATTTTAGCGGCATACTTTCCTCAGCATAGCGCAACATCGTACTTTCCAAAATGTCTTTATAGTGGAATCTGGTCATGCTATCGGAAATTCGATGTATTGGTCTGGCACCGTACCATGAAAAATAACCCCAGACCATAATATGGCCACCCCCATGCTTTACAGTCTTTTTTGGGAAGCGTACGTGAAATTCTTTACCCTTGGGGCGTCGAACATTTCGGGCGGAGTCATTTCCAATCATATTTATTTTTGACTTGTCGCTCCACAAAATATTACGCTATTTCTTCTCGCCGTCTGGTCCGGACCAATTTGAATGTTCCTTTGCGAATGATAAACGCATCTTCAATTTTTTTTTCGAAGCATAGAAACTTTTCTCGCTATCCGTCAATGTAAATTGGTTCGTTGTAATCATCGACGTACCGTACGGAACGAGATCACATTGCCGATGTCTGCTGAAATGGCTCTTGAAGATGCGAAATGGTTCTTTTTTGCGACAGTGACAATATGATTATCTATCGTTGTTGAAGAATTTTTTGGTCTTCCACGGGTTTCAACCACCTTTTTAGCTTTTAAGGCGTTTTGGACGAAAAAATTGACTGATCCATGGCTTCGGCATTAGTACGAAGACTTTGGCCGTAATTTCTGAGTGTCGAAACCATCTGCCTCTCCTCGGCAGTACAATGTTGATTTCTTCCCATCAATGAAATTTTTTTTCTTTTTATTTTGATATAACTAAATATGAAAATAAATAAAATTAACAAACTTGTACGAAAAAGCCGATCAGATTGTTGCAAAATTAAAGAAATGATTAATGTACTTATTATTTTGTCCAAGTGAAATAAGCCCTTTAAATGAAAACATACGCGTATAGAAAAATTCGGGGAAATCCCTTCTTCTTTTTCACTTTTAAAGGCATTGCCATATTGAAATTATCAAAATAAAAAAGAGTTTCCATATATATTTTCAGTAAAACAAAAAATAATTGAGAACTAATAAGATATCAGGTAGTATACTTATTATTTTGACCATATGTATACATATATATGTGGATAGCCATTGATGTTCACCATTTCACATGGAAAAAAATATAAAAAAAAATTTTAAAATACAAAACCCAAATCAAAATTATTTTTATTGTGTTATTCATCATTTTTTATGGAAAAATATTGAAAAAAAAAATCACAACAAAATTTGTTCCGGCCTAAA
Source organism: Tricholauxania praeusta (assembly GCA_949775025.1). Classification (NCBI taxonomy): domain Eukaryota; kingdom Metazoa; phylum Arthropoda; class Insecta; order Diptera; family Lauxaniidae; genus Tricholauxania; species Tricholauxania praeusta. Next base: position 32,250,939 of record OX459031.1, on the reverse strand, counting down.
AAGTAGTGGAAAATAACTTATTTTTAATTGTTTGTGTTTTGAAAGCATTTTTTATCACAAAACCAAAAAACAAATTAATATTCTAGTTAATAGGCCGGAAAAGATTTATTTTTAATATCATGCAAAATGGCGATTAATTCAATATATTTATATAGTAAATAATAAAATTACCTCCACTGTAGCACTGCCGCGAAATTTGCTTTTGCTTGAAACAGCTGTTGCTGCCGCATCGCAGCAGAGCGCTGCATCTTGCAACGGGCGTTTCTAATTTTTTATTTTATTAAATTTTAAACACTTCTATTTATCTTTTTGTTGTATTTTCCTTCTGCATTTTATTTAATATACACTTGTACTTTTTCCATTTACACTTATTCAAAATTTTGCACTTTTATTTATTTTAAATTAAACATTTTAATTTTCACAATTTCACAACGCGTGTACAATAATTACCCGTTTCGATTATGGATAAAAGACTATTCGTCTTAAGAGCCGAAGAATGTCCGGTAATGATCGTTTTGATTAACGATTTGGCACAAAAACAACAAAAACTGCTGAGTGCAAGCCATCGTGGTGTGATGTGTGAACTTAATGAAATTTCTATATGCTAAGATGGAAAAGTATCAAGCAGTGTCCCAGTGTACAAAAGCATCGAATATTACTGAGAAGTATCAAAAAGTCGAAAAAATGTTGAAAAATCAAAAATGAAAATTTCAGCAGAAGTAAAATGTAATAAGGAATGCGTACGAAAGTTAATTTTTTCAATTTTGGTTCAAAAATTATCAAAATTAAATTTTGTTTTAATACTTTTTTTTTTTTTGAACTAATCATGCACTGTTAGTAAGAGTAACTAATTATTGAAGCAAATTATTGTAATTATTTGCTTATAAAATACCTACTTTGAAAATTTTTGGACCAAAACTCAAATTTTATTTTTTTTTTTCTCGTTTATTATTTTAATGGAAATTCAGATAGTGGCATTCACAATTTCAAGTGATAGTGTATTAAGGTGAATGCAGTTAAAACAAAAAAGGATTTGAGCTGTTACACAAGAAACACCAAAGCTCTACTTGCGGAAAGACCTCAGTTTTTCTCCTTATGTATAAGCCTAAAAAAATAGCGGCAAATTTATTTTCGCTACTTCCTTATGTGTATATAAGGAAAAAATAAATCGAAAAAATATTTAAAAAAAAAATATTATAAATAGGAAAAAAATCAAATTTTCATAATTTTTTTGGCCAAACTCCATAAAGTGAAAATTTTGCAGCTCTAGTAGCAGTCATAGGATTATTTTTTTTTTATTTTTTTAAGTGAGGAAATACTGGAATATGAATAAATTTTCGGAAATCGAGTGTTCTTGAAGTATTCTAGCACAAAACTTTTTTTTGAACATGTCTAATGTAGAGTTTTGTAAAATTGCACAACTATGCAAAGGTTTTATTTTTGGCCTCAACAGAAATTTAATACCCTACACCGCATTGACACTTATCGTACACGTATGCCTTAAATTTTTATTAAAATTTCAATTTGTCAACTAAAATATACTCAAATTGGTCTATGTATATTGGTTTGAACCATATGCTTCTTTGGGAGGTACCATGTTCATTTTTTGTCTGATGCTAGAGCAAACTATTTCTTATATTTGTTTGAAATTTGGTTGCATAACCTTTTAGTATAACGCTTAGAGTTGTTGGCTTCTATGTAAACTTGTTGAAATGTATTTAGTTTTTGTCCAGAAAATGCCCAAACTTTTCCTAGCATTAGTGCAGAATTTAATTGCAATACCTTATATTAACCTTTATTATAACGTTTTAAAGTTTTTGCTCACACCGTCTATTCAAAATATGTTCACTTTTTTCTGGTGATAGGCCGAAGCACTTATAGCATTTGTGTGAAACTAGTTTGTATTACCTTACATAATTCTCCCAGTATGTGCAGTGTTTTCAGGCCTCTGTTTTTTTTTAGCTTACCAAGCCAACTTTCGAAAATTTGCCTAGTCCTGGCTTCTTCGAATTTTTCCCACTGATTGTGAAAAATTTGATTGCGCTCAATAATTTTCTCAGTGTAGCGTTTTAAAGGTGCCACGCCCTCTTGCCCAAATCTGCCAACTTTTTTTTTCCAGACGCTAGGCCGAACGATTTTTTAAATTCGTGGAAGTTTTGGTTGCATTACCTTTATGCTTGTATTGGAGGTGGCTCGCCCTCTTTTGGAAATTTGCCAACTCATTGTTGGAAACTTGTCAAAGTGTACGTTTGGATACACCACATCAAATAATTAACTCTCAATATGGCGTTTCCAATGTAGCGGTAGGCATGTCTTAAAACCGATTTCGCCCATTTTCAATCCAACAGACCTTGTTCGAAAGTGTACCGTTTTTTAATAAAACGTATTAGCAATGTCAAACAATAATAATGTTTCCATGCCGGCGATTCCCGGCTCAAAAAAAATACTATTTTTCTTGGTAGAAGTTGATGATTTTTTTTTTTTTTTCATCAGCAATATTAAAATATTGATTTATAAAATAGTAAACTGTTTAATTTTTTTGTTGGCAATAATTTTATGACTTTTGGAATTATTTTTGTTCGTCAATCGTTAAGCAAAAATTTTCAGTTCATTTCACAAAAATCGTTGAGTTCCCGGCTATTTCAGAAATTTTTGGATTCCAACTAGGTCCCTGGCATTGACATGACATTCCTCGTCAGACCGGGACAATCCCGGTAACTTGGGAACCCTGATCGGGACTCAAAAGCTTTGCTGTAACCTGAGAATACGAGCAACAATATGACGTACTTAGTTTTTGTAGACATTTTTATCGCATTTAAACTTGCTTTCACCTCACCATGCTTAAAGAGTTTTAAGACTCTTGTTTCAATCATAATTTTAATAAAAAATTTAAGAAGCCTGACTCACAGATAGATTGACTAGCACATATTTACCACCCAAGCGCATGTTGTGACAAACTTTTGACATTTTTGTCGTAATTGCGGACAGCAGCGGACAAATGCCCGGCATATCCATCAGCAATAAAAAAGAATGCCATACTTGGAACGCATAATTTTATGTGTCATTGTTGTTATTGTTATGCAGGCAATTGGCGTAAAATACTGACAGCAACAGCAGCAGCAACAGTAATAACAAAAATTACAATTACAACAACTGCCAACAACAAACAAACAATTGGTGGAAAAAAGAAAATGAAGAGAAATTCTGTCAAAATGTTTACCACTTGTTGCTCAACAATAAATGCCAACAACAACAAACAAAAGCATCATCGTGCAGCAGAGCTATTGTAATAATTACCACAACAACAGCAATAACTGCAACAACAAATTGAAATGCAAATGAGAACTCTACAGCATACTCTTTCCGCCGCCAACTTAATAAAAATAAAACGTTCATTACTTTGGGAGTAAGTAATTAAGCAAGTAATAGCAGAGAAAAAAAGGATATTAATGACAGTAATATTTAAAGTAGCTAATTATGCAAGTGGAATTGCAACACTGGCAGCACAGTGATGGCAGCAGCATTGCAAGCTCTCCTGATAAATGAATGAGTATTATGATGTTGTTGTTCTTATGGCAATTGCTGTCACTGTTATTGTCATCGTTGCCGCTTTTATTGTGATTGCAGTGACATTTAAAATTGCGCACACAATCGAAAGCGAATGGACAAAATTAAGCAGGACCAAGCACTAACGTATTAAATACGAGCACTAATGTGATTGTCCAGGAAAATTAACAACTAAACTAATTAAAAAATCACCTTAAAACTGAAATCAAAGCACAAATTTATTTAGGAATAACACAAAAATTAAAAAAGAATATTCCCTCAAAAACTATTCTTTAGAAGGGATATCAATTTCTTGGCAGTGTTTCTTATTAGTTCAGTAAACAAAGACGATTTCAGCCAATATTTGGGAAAACTATACCAAATACGAGTCTCAATGGAAATAAATTCGAACTATGTTGACTCAGTATCTGGGTACATTTTTCCATTGTAGTCGTGGAAGAAAGTAAACGAAGGTTTTTGTCACTAAGCATTTCTTTCATTGAAACAAAAAAAAAAAAAAAATTTTTGCTCAATTGAACTCAAAACCCTGCTAAAAGTTAATAAAAAAATCGCTCCAACATGATTTTTCAGGTTTGAACTTTATGCCACAATTAAGTTCTCACTATGGGGTATTCAAACAATTAAATCGTCATTTATAATATGACGTTCTCTCTTGAGTTTCGAGTGGTAAGCAAAGCCTCTGTTCGGAACAGAAATTTTCCACTATTCGGTTGGAAATGATCGGAAACAGATTTATTGAAATTCTTGGTCTCAGAATTCTGAATGACCGTTTTTTGGTTCATTTTCTAAAAAGTTTTCTTTTTCACACACGAGGGACAAAGTTCAAAAATGTGCATTGTATATCACTAGAGCAGTTTCATAGAAATTATCATTTTGGGGTCTTTTCCTGATATTTTGTTTTGACAACCTATTGGAAATAAATCAAGCTTGGATTTTGCACATCACAAGGGTTGGCTTCAGATACCGGAAGCAATCGATGTGATGCTTAAAAATAGATTTTGAGCGTCTTAAGGGACCTTGACTTTGGAAACAACGGGCTTGGAAGGCATTTCCGGAAGAAAAAATGTTCAACACAGAAAAAATTGACTTTGAACAACACTTGTGGTGGACCTGGACCTTGGAAAGGTAAAATTTAGAGCTCGGCACCACTATAGCAAGCCAAAGACCATGGAAGTTTTTGGCACGAATCTAGAAAAAATCGTACTTACCAAACGCTTAAAAAAGGTCGAAAAAGAATTTTGAACCTCACCCTGGATAGGACTCTTCTAGGGCCGTTTTTCTAAATTGTTTTCCAATTGAGACTTAACCTATATCTTCACTGGTGTATTTCCAGTCAGAAAAGTTGCTAGGATGCTAAGTGCGCTGTCGCTCTGAGCGTTAATGTTTTGCGGTGTAATGTACGCTTTTGAAGATTAGGACGATTCGACTTTTTTTTGTTGAGATATTTGGAAAAATAGTCTGCAATATTTTCTTGAATTAAGGTCCTTACTATATTAGTTAGTATCCAACCCAACTCTGTCAAATACCAAATTGTGCCACGGTTATGTTCACTCAGATCATCATTAAGATCCGTCAAGCACACCGAGAACGAATGTTCGAAGTCGATCTGTCACTTAATGTTCGATCTGTCATCGTAAGATAGTTCGTGAAGTTTTAACTTCCGTCCTTTCCATTCGAGCCATCAACGTAAGCAGACGATCGATTCTCCAAATTTGCATCCAAATTTATTTTTACCATCACATGGTGGAAATTCAAGTCATTCTTGAAAATTACAAAACAATCAAGAAAGGCCTAAAGTTAAAAATCTTGAATTTACTTAAGGGGTTTCCATTTAGCAAGGGAAAAAGTAATATTTTTTCTGAAAAAAATAAGGTAAAAGTATTAAAATCAGACATACTTCTAGCAAATTCTATAAAATGGTATAAATTTTCAGGCAATTTTATTGAGGATTCTACTTTATGCATTTGCTACAATGTAATGATATTTGGTCTCCAAAAAAATAACAAAAGGTAAAAAGATTAAATAACATGCATAATTATGTGTACATACAATTGGCAAAATTGGCTAAATTTTCTCATTTTTTTTATTCAAGATTCTGAAAGTGGTGAGTCTGAGAAAAAAAAGAACTCAGCTCACCAACATATTTTTTATGTGGATGCTAAATTCATTTAAAAGCAGTGTTTTAACTCTTCTTCATATACCTCGTCAAAATCAACGACAGTTCAAGCGCAGCTATCAACACGATTCTTGCTTTAAAGTGATTTCCTCGCGTTTGCGGCATATATGTATGCCAAAAATTCCGAATTCGAGAAAAAAACAAATATAAAAAAACGCTTAAGCTACAAAAAAAAGAAACTCAATAGAAAATCTAAAATTTTTAAAAATTAGTAACTAAAAAACCGAAACAAATTCTAAAAAAAAAATAATTTTTGGTGAAAACATATTTTACGCGTTGGTGGTTAATTTGCACTTTTTTTTTTCTCATTATTCACATATATACATAACATATTTTATTAGTAATTAACGTTAAAATTAAGTTAAAAGTAGCCTTTAAAAGATATAATTAAGTAGTGCAAAAAGAAAAAAAAAAAAACAAAAAAACTTGAATTGATGAAAGTTGCAAAAATGGTGACTTAAAGTGGTTAAAAATTGCGTTATCAGAAGAAAATACTATAGAATTAGTGCACAAAAGAAAGAAAAACGAAATTTTGCAAGACCAAATCAGTTTGGTTTGAAAAAAAATATTTATAAATATTTCTAAATTTATTAGCAAAAATATCATTTCCATAAATTCATATTTGCCCACATTAGCCCCAGTTTGCTATACACATTTGGAAGGCCTTTCATCGGTGTCAGCGATATCAAAGTGAGTTGTAATGTTGTTTCTTATTTTTGTATTAATTAGTTCTATCAACTAGTGGTAACGGAAGAATGAGCATAAAAATTGCAAAAGCTGCAGCTACCAAAAATTCTCTCAAAACGAACATAATCGTTGCTAGGCAGTGATAATGCATTCCACACTATGATTGCTTGATAACAGAATTTTTGGTATGCATCGATCTCTCACTTCCAAATTGTTTATCAAAAGCTCGGTTTGACATTTAAGTTAATGTTTTGATTTCGAAGTTTAGAGTTTGTTTTGATTCCTTAGTTTTCTTAAATCAATTTGGAAGAAGAGAAAGAAATATTTAAATGAGAATGCAGTTTGCAATTATTTGTTTTGCTTCTTTTCTTTGCCTATATCAATATTATTTAAGCTACAAATAATGATAAAATTTTACGTAAACAGATAATAACATTTTTTTTTCTCATCAAATCATTTTTATTTTATTAACTACCCAATACATACCTATGCAGTATTGTTAACAAAATGTAAATTTCGTAAGGTAAAATGACTTGTCAATTTACTTTAATAAGATTCATAATTCCTTATGCAAGAATTTTAACCATTTTTTTTTGTGCAACATATGCTACGTATATTTCTTTTGAGCCACGGAGGCCAGAATATTGTTATGGATTAAAATGTTAATTTAAAAAAATTAGTTTTGTTAGTAATTTCTCGTAAAACGGGCTACTTTATTTTTTTTTTTTTTTTGAATGCGTTGGCATCAATCTTCTATAAAGTTGATTTAGTCGTGTATGATTACCTTTTCTATTGTCAAATAAGTGCTGAATTTAAGCAAAATGTTAAAGATTGTTTGAAATAAATTAGAGAGATAATGTTACATTAATTTTTTTACGTTTTCCTTTGGGGATATAATGGGATAAGGTAAAATTTATATGGGATCTTACAAAATTTTGTGCGTGTAAGATCATGGTGGGGTGGGTTGCGACGCCGTATCTTTAGTAACATCTTCAAGATACTTACCTCTACAGTCAATACTTTCAATATTGTTTTTCAGTTTTCATTAGACCATATAGGGGTGCTATTAGTATGGTCTTTCTTGGTCCATTTAGTTAAATTTTTTTCATTAGGGAGTCTATAATAATTTTTGTGTAATATTGGTATGTGGTTAGATCACGAATCCCCCAGCCGACTGCTTGCTAGCCCAGTCAATGGCTCCCGCCCGATCTTACTACCACCAGCAAAAGAGCATCTTATTTTTGGATGTTGGATTATAAACATTTATTCAGCATAACGTGCTGTTTATTGTTGCATCTGATATTATGTACATTACAGCGGACGATGGGGATTGTCGCCCAGGGCGCAAAGGCTTTAGGGGCAGCAAAATTGTTCTCGTAAATTAAAATTGGCATTAGTTTTAACTCCAAATAAGTATTTAAACTTTGCTAGGGTTTTGTGAGGTTTTATTTTTTAAAAGATAGATCTTCGCCCGAGGTGACAAATGTTCACGCTAATCCACTGTTGTCAGTATCTTTAAAAGCTGAAAATAACAAATATCTCAAAGATATCAAAACTTGGCAAGGCATCAGCAAAGGTCGACTAGTATATTGCCAATAAGCTTATTGCCAGAATCAATATCAACTTACGGCATTTCTATCAGCGGCCAACATATTCTACTGTCATAATTCAGTTTTACGAATCAACACGGCATAATGAATAAAACCACGAGAATATAGTGAAATTTCGAAATCATTTGATCAAAAGCATTGGTTTTTGACATCACCGAAGTCTTTGATGAGGTATTGTATTATTGACGTATGCACAAAATCACTTTTTCTCCAAAATACTCATGCCTTTTTGAACAGCAACATTAATAATATGTCGTTTTCAGTTTTGTAGCCACTTATCATTAAAGTGGCTGTTTACTGGGGTAGGTACTTGGACCTTTATTATGCCCTTGTATGCTTCCAACTTATCGACTTCCACCCAGGTTTTAATTTCAATATTTACTGATGATACTCATATCTTAAGTAGTCATTGGCATGTAATGACCACTTCAAGGCTCTTAGACAGGAAATATGTGTTTGTGAGACTTAAGCTACAATTTTGTGGAACTGCATGAGCATCCAATGTGGCAAAGAAGGAATGAGTCCACTCTCATGATCTTGATATCTAAACAGGTGGTATTTGGATATAAGGCAAACGAACATCCAAAGACACTTAAATGACCTATGGTCAGAGACAAGAATATCGTAAAAACGAACCTACTTTTGAGCAATTTACTCTCTAAACTTAAGAAAAAATATAAATATCAGACTTTATAGTTCGGATTCCGGTGATCGCAAAGAGTGTGCACTAAAATATTTTGATCCCATGACCTGCTTCTTCACAATTCAAATTTTCGTGGGCACTCATTTATATCTAAGAGTCATTTTCTGTAGCTTTTTGAAAATTCACGTGACATTAAGTGATCTCATCCAAGCAGAGAAATGTGCTTGACATTTCTCAACCAATGCAAATTTCCGGTACAGAGCGACGAGCAGAATCTAAAAATAAAAGTAAAAGTTTTTCGGGCGATTTTTTCTATTTATGTTTAAGTTCGAGAATGTTGGATTTTTTATTTTAAATAATTAAAAATTATTCTGGGCAATTATTCACATTTATAGTCTAGCACAAATGCGTTGGAATACTTTGTCTATATTGCTAAAATTCACCTGTCAGACATTGCTATTGTTGCCGCTTACAATTTAACAAGTGCTGCCATTTGTTTGTGTATTGCTCATTCTGATCCAAACTCTGCCATATTGTACTTTGCAGTTTGCTCAATGCCACCGTAATCGCCGCCATATTTGTGCCGCTTAATGCACACTTAGTTGTCAATAAGTGGCTGCATTTACAACTGCTGCCGTTCGGAACAAACTCTAAGCACCTCTCCGCAATAATTACACCAAATCCATTTCTTCTTTCGACTTTCATTGGCTTATTTTTGTTGTTGTTGTTGCTGTTGCTGTTGCCATTTTTGCTTCCGCTTCCGTTGTGCGCCCAATGTTGCTGTCTATAAGTTTCATCGGCCAGGCTGCCATATTGCTAAATTTAACAGTTACAAAATAACAGCCGCAGCCGAGATATAAAATGAAAATAAAATTCCGCCATTACAAAGCCTGCAAATAAAATGTCATGACGTTGGTTCGTTCGCTGATTCCTTTTGCTGGTCATAAACTTTGCCGCACTTTTTTCTAGGCTGGAAAATATATGATACTGAAAATGTATCGATAGATGGTATAAACAAATACTTAGATTATCAGATACTTATTTAAAAGCGTACTTAAGTTTCTGGCATCAATTTCCCGAACTGACTTAGGCTGCCATCATACTTAATCCCAGGCGAATTCTCTCTTATATTGTAGATCAACCCATCTGTCGTTGACAATTACAAGGTATCCAATACAAAGGTTTGGTCTGAAAATTATTTTCCAAACTGAAAACTCTTTTAACTAAAGAGATTTCCATTCGCTCGATGCGAGTATAACAGTGCCAAATCATCTTATAATTTTCTTGATATATAATATATCCGAAAAGGGGTCCACCCACTGATAGAGGGCTATCTATCGGGCGTTTTGCTTTTTCAATAGAATGTACTGTGTTCAACTCGCTCGTAACCGCAAAAGAATGGCCAGAAAAAAAAATTAAATACGTAATTGATTTATTTTGATCTTTTGTTTGCGAGGGCGCTATCAGTTTTTGCTCAAAACTCTTTTTTTCGAGAAATTCTTCTTTAAAAGTTTAAAATATATACGATAAAAAGCGATACTAAACGGTTTTGAATTTGGAAAATCCAAATTTTATGACACGAAAAGTACATATATGTACCTCTAAAAGAGATTAATAAGATAGAAGAGAAAATAAGTTTTATTTCTGAAAAACAAACTCAGTAGTCCAGACAGCAATATCGTTATATCGATATATATTTTAAGTTCCTGTTACCATCGCACACTCTGATTTCAATCAGTCCAACTCCCACCACTCAAAGTTGAAATCAAAATGGATTTGACAGCCGGCCGACAAGTCAAGAAAAATACAACAGTAATAAAACAAAAACAAAAAAAAAAAACAATACTAAAAGTCAGAAAAAACATTTCACTTATAATGTAGAAAAATTGCGATTTACTTTTATTAAAAAACTTTTGTAATTAGACTGATACAAAACCACTGCAACAACAACACACAATGGTTGCTGAGTTGGGATTTGTTTTTTTTTTTCGATGTTGGCGGAGAGTTTTGCGTTTTTAATATACGACACAGTGCGTAACCATCCATATTGGCAACGATGGTTACGGCTGATGCTGTTGCTGAAATTGAAACTAAAGCTGATGATCTATGGTTAGTGCAGCAATGTTGTCCATTTCTGTTATTTGGCAAATAGAAAGTTGTGCTGGATGTAAATGTCGCAAATTGAAAATAATGTTGCATACTTTTACTGAAATTTAAGTTATTGGGTACTAGGCACATGATAAAGTTAGACTGCCTCTCATATTGAAGAAATATAAGATTTGTGTACAATTTAACTGCGATACTTAAACCGTATGAGTATAGACCATTAAACATTACAAGCATATGATGTGTTAAGTTTAACGTTAGAAAACACTACTAAAGTATTGCATGTACTTTGCGTTCGTTTCTACTTCTTTTTCCCATGTGCTCGTCTTGAACCCACAATAAGTTGAATGACAAAAAAGTTGGACGACAAACAAGTTGGACGACACAAAAATTGGACACCAAAAATGGCGGCAGCAAAATGTTGGACAAAAAAAAGTAGGACTACAAAAAGGTATGATTACGGAAAAGTTGATTGAAAAAAAGGCGATAATAGCTTAGAAGGCAAGAATCGAACGAAAAAAGTTGAACTACAAAAAAACGGCATAAAAAGAAATTTAAGAACAAGAAATTTGATTTTCCATATTGGAAAAGCCATCGATTTGAACACCGTTTGGTCAGCGCTCTAACATTTGAGCTGTGGAAATTGTGACCTGAGCTGCACGATGTGCGCATATTTATTTCATGCCGCACACAATTTGGCCGCCATCTGTCATCTATTTTTGTCATTTCATGATTGTTGACACACATACATACTAGCTGTTAAAACGGTAGTGGAAAAAAATGTGATTTTGTCTCCAAATCCAGAAAAACAAAACTCGTGTTGATTTGCCAGTGTGAATCGCTTATGAGACGCTTCATAGGTTTTTATTTGTGCGAGTAAAATATATTAAAATGATAATGGATCAAAAGGGGCCAGAGGAAGAAGTATGAAGTAGGCCAGAGGAAGAAACACGAAGTAGGCCAGAGGAACAAACACGAAGTAAGCCAGACAAAGATAGTTGTTAAAAGTTTCAACAATATTATTTTTCAGGCTTTATTAACTATCAGATGAATATGTTGGATATTTAGATAAGATATTACAAAAAAACGGGGAAGAATATTTATTTTGGCAGATTTCATTCAGGGCCTTCTGGAGTTTTTTGAAAAAAAAGTTACACTTTTCTCAATTTTTTTTTTTTTTTTTGAAGCAGCATTTTATTTTAGACCAAAACTTTTTTTATATTATTAAAGTATAACTATTCAAGACTTTTCCCTGACATTTTTGTCGAAAAATATTTGTCGATAAGGTAGAAAAGTGCAATGCCATGAATTAACTCAAAATTTGCGTTCATTTGTTCATCCGAAAAAAAAAATTAAAATTTGTTCGGCTTAGTAAATAGCTCTTAGGAGTTTGATCGTTCGTTTTTTTTTTTTGACACATCTTTTCTGATTTATAGCCTAAAACGACCTCAATTTTGTGCACAAAAAATTAAAATTTTCTTTCTACGCCCGCCATTTTGTCAAAAATTAATATTTTTCAAAATTAACGATCAAACGCCCAAAAACTGTTTGCTTATTTATTTATTTCGAAAACCGGCACAACAAAGTTTAAAACCTTAATAACAGTACCGGTAGCTCAGAAGTATAAATATTATTTTAAATAGAGAACTTAAATATTTTTAAAATAATAACTAACCTTAAGCAAACAGCAAAGTATGTATGTAATTAATTAGACATATGTACATATATATAAAAAAAAAGGGATTTTTTTCGTTTTATTGGCTTTCTTAATAATATTAATAATTAAATGATTATTGAACTTTAGCCATTTTTCGCAGCGATCAACATTTTATGTAATATTTTACAAGTTAATAATACATAAAGCATTGTATCAACTTGTAAAATTTTACATAAAATGTTGATCGCTGCGAAAAATGGCTAAAGTTCAATAATTATTTGATTAAAAAAAGGGATAGCAAAAAAAAAAATTTTTTTTTTTTTTCTGATCCAGTCTCCAAATAACTTGCTCACCGCAAATTTTGAGATCGTTCATGGCATTAGTCAAATTTTCTTCGTAAATGGGATCAAATCTGCTCAGCAAGAGTTTCGGTAACGATCCTCAATCTTCAAAAAATACATTAATGACCTTTTCTCATCGATTGGTGCAATAAAATACTATTCTCGACATTTTCTTCGTAGACTGTTGGGATAAGTTTTTTCCAGAAATTAAGCCAAAACACCCTCTCCGATCCTCTTCACTGACTTTCAAAATTATTTTTTCCATTGATTGACGCAATACATATTTTTATTTTTTTTTTTTTTTCATAAATACTATCAAAACACATTCTTAAGATGTTCGGGTACTTTCAGTGACTTCTAAAACCCGGTTTAGCCTTTTGCTACGATTTATGTCTTTCAAAATATGTTTTTGGTGCTTTACCATCGATTCAGCAGTAAATTTATTATGAAAATGGTATTAAAATACTCCAATAGGGAACTCCTCTGCTATCTTTCAAAATATATTTTGTTCTTTTTCCTATTGACTTATGCAAATAAAAAGGGCCTAAAAAATAGTTTCTATTACATAAAATCTTAATGTTTTTCAAAAAAATCATTAGTTGATTAAAAAATTTAAAATATCTCTGACTTAAGTTTAATTTAGTTCCCACTCTCCAATTTTTATAAAACGATTTTAATAAAAAAGTGTTGGTCGAAACTAGTTTCGGAGATATAGCCATCAGACAACAGGTAGTTAACAAATATCCAGCTAGCCACTTTTGACTTCTCAGTTGTACTAAAGAGGGGTTTCCTTTAAGAGATACGTAGGTCTAACTATAGAATGCAGCAAATTGTTGTGTTTTTTGACGTTTTATCTAATTTTTTTGGAGTTAACCCCTATCTTGACCAACTTCTTAAAATTGCTTTTGTATATGTGTCTTGAAAATTTTAGATGAATATTGTACTTTCTATTTGGAAATCAATAAGCTTCACGTTCTCAATGATCAGCCTGCACGATCGGTTTGGGTGAAAACCTGCTGTGCACAGACCATTTCAAATATCAATAAGTATTTTAAAATTTAAATAATGGATTTTACTGAGTAGGATAATTTTTGCAAAATATTATGATAATTTAAATTAAAAAAAAAAGAAAACAAAAACAGCGGTAAATAATGAAAAAATCAAAAATGAGCGATATTTTTTATTTATAAGAAAAGGTTCAGGAGTAATTTTTTTTTAAGTCATAGTCTCTGCGGAAACTTGATTATGCTCATTTATCCAAGATGATTCAATTTTAATTTGATGTTCTTTCAGCAATAGCATGACTTTTAATTATCCTAATGCATTAAAGTGTATGTTCTCTGAAAAACCGCTTAAAGTTTTGTGACCCAAAAAGTTGCAAATCCATTTACCAATCCAATTACATAAATAAACAATTTAAAATTAAAAACACTTTAATTAATTGCAGCTTTTAATTAATACAAACAATGTTCTTTCCCCCATCCAGTCCCTAACTTGGTCGTTTAGAAAACCGAACTTCTCAAACAGTAAAAGTTAATGATGAACTCCTATAGTAGAGATATGCCAAAAATTGAGTCGAGTCAACATAATGACCTTCGACACCTCACATGCAAAGCAGTAACCTTTGAATATCCGTAGCCCATAAAAAAAAAAATGAATTGAAATTGATGTTGAAATCTTTTACGGAAAAACCTTTAGCAATTTGCCAAGAGATATGAAAACAATAATGACAACACCAACAAAAACAAGACTCTTAACAAAGAGCAAAATGTTACCAAAATGTTTGCATTTTAGGTTTACAGTTTTCAGTTAGGATCTTTCTGTTTTTTATTGCCGTAGAAGCTTCGAAAATTACTAAACAAATTCATAACAATAACAAATAGTCATTAAAATGTACAAGAGGGTGGCAAAAATAACAAAGCGAGACAGCGAGAAGGAGGGCGTGAAGGGTCATTGAGAAGCATTCGAAAAACCACAAGCTCCTCTATTTTGGAACATCTGCAGTTGTTGCAAAACTTTTAGACAAACACCTGATGTTTCAATGAGCACACTAACACCAGCAGCCATAACCAGCAACAACAAGGCGCCATACACATAAAGTCAAACTATAACCAAACTAACAAAATTCAAGCACCATTTAAAGGCAGATATTTTATATTTTTTTTCGTTTTTTCGTTGCTCCTGTCTAATATAGTCAAGGCTGTTTGTTGTTGCTCTTGATGATTATGTTGCCAGTGTTGTTGCTGTTGTTATTCACCTGCCATGTTCATTGTCATGGTTTTGTCGACGTCATCGTCTTCATCGTCATCATCGCTGTGCTACCGTAATTGTTGTACAGTGGAATTATGTCATGCATTTTCTGAAACAAACTGTTTTCCTTATCAACTTCAAAATATTGGCATAACAGGAGAAAGGAAATTCTTAAAGAAAAGCCAATAGATTAAACTTTAATAAAAAAAATTTAAGTCTTCGAATTTTTTGTTATTTTATAATGAAAAAAATGTCCAAACATGAGCAATTTTCGTGATTCGTTAATGAATCGAAAGTACGATATGGGTTAAGAAAAGTACAGAAAATATTTTGGGGCATGTTCCATCTCTTGTTGATACCTAGCTGATCCTATTTGTAGAGATGTGAATTCCAATAATCCGAGATATAAGGAGAACTCCGCCATAACTCTCTTTTAGAGACGATAAAAAACATTGTGTCACCCTAATGAAAAGAGGTATGCATCTGTCTAGCATACTGCGTACTCTACAGCCGTACTTACTTACTTTACTTAGATGGCCATAACAACCCGTTGTCAGGTTACGGCCGACCTCATTAGCTCTCGCCAGGCGCCTCTGTTTTGCGCGCGCCTTCTCCAATCGTTAATGCCAAGCGCGGTTAGGGCTTCCTCAGCTTGGTCTATCCACCGGAGGCATGGTCTCCCTCTTCGTCATTGACCGGGGACCTTCCCTTCGAATACCTTTTTCGCTGGAGCTTCTTTATCCATACGATGGACATGACCCAGCCAGCGTAGTCGCTGTATTGTTATACGCTTAACTATGTCAATGTCGGCGTAGAGCTCATACAGCTCGTGGTTCATTCGAATGCGATAGTCGTCGCCAACTCGAACAGGACCAAAGATTTTGCGGAGAACTTTCCTCTCGAACACCCCAAGAGCGGCTGCGTCTGTTGTCGAAACCACCCATGCCTCAGCGCCATAAAGAAGCACAGGTAGAATGAGCGTCTTGTAGAGTGTTAGCTTTGTCGATCGAGAGAGAGCTCTGCAACGTAATTGCTTACTGAGACCGTAGTAGCACCTATTAGCAATTGTTATTCTCCGCTTAGTCTCCAGACTGACATCATTGTTGCTGGTTACGGCAGTGCCAAGGTAAATTAATTCCTTGACAACTTCTAATTTACAGTTGCCCGCTGTAGCATGAGAGTCTAGATCCCGTGCTCTCTTGTTGTTGTTAGTAGACATCATGTATTTCGTCTTGCCCTGGTTTACCGTCAAACCCACTTTGGCTGATTCCTTTTCAATAGCAGCGAAAGCAGCAGTAACATCTCTCTTACTCCGACCGATAATATCAATATCATCAACGTACGCAAGGAGCTGAACACCTTTGAAGAACATGGTGCCATTATGATGCACACCGGCTTTTCGTACGATCCCCTCCATAATGAAATTGAAGAGATCGCACGAGAGTGGGTCGCCTTGTCTGAAACCTCGCTCGGTATTAAAAGTTCCGGAGAGGTCATTCCCTAGCTTGACGGAGCTACACGTATTGCTCAACGTCATCCTGCAGAGCCTTATCAACTTTGCAGGTATACCGAACTCAGACATTGTTGCGTATAGGCAATCCCGCACTGGGCTATCGAACGCAGCTTTATAATCGACAAAGAGATGGTGAGTGTCGATTTGATATTCATGGGTTTTCTCCAGGATTTGCCGTAGTGTAAAAATCTGGTCTATGGTGGACTTACCAGGTCTAAAGCCACACTGATAGGATCCGCTCAGCGTTTCTGTATACGGCTTCAATCTTTCACACAATACGCTGTACTACCTGGGAGGTTTTCATCATAAATCTAAAAATTCTTCATTGTTCTTTGAGACCCATAGACTCTGTGTGAGCCCATCAACACTGACTGGTTCAATGCTTTATTTCTTCAGTCTACTTTTTTTATTTTTCAGGAACAGGGTTTCCAAGTGGCCTGCATTGGCCCGGCCAAGCCCAGAACTTCAGGGACCTGCTAGGAATTGAAAAATTTCTGAAATAGATGAGAATTCGACGATTTTTTTGACGTGCACTTCAAATTTTCGTTTAACGAGCAGACAAAATTTACATTTTACTTTTGTTTTTGAGAGTTGCCTCTTTTCAATTTGGGAACCTGGTTCAGAAAGGTATCGAAAAAATGATGTAACGATCCCTTCCATATTCCTTGGAATACCAAGGCTGATCTTATCAAGATCTTATGAGATGAAATTTGATTTCAGTGTGAATGGAATTGAAAACTTCTTTGTGTTTTGCATAAGAAATCCCATCATAGTATACGCTTTGAAAATATTAGCTTTGTGTCCAATATAGTAAGTAACTGCAAAGTCAGATTTGTGAACAATTTTTGATAGGCTTTAATTATTTATAGCATAACTACCAACAATTGGAGAGTTCCTTACTAAATAATAACATAATCTTACATTAAGCATCATCAGTCAACGTCATACTAGTTTGCTTCGACTGAAACTTCATGCTTTCCAAATCTTATAGATTGTTAATCAATAAATGTCATAAAAGTAAATTTTTTATTTATTTTTATATCAGCTAGTGATGTTTTTGTATCCTAAGTACAGGAGAACGAACAAGTGGTAGACCTCAGGATACCGCTGGCGGAATTATAATAATGGATAGGGGGCATAACCAAGAAACAAACAAACAGAAGGTGGGAACCTTGCTGCGGGATGCAGAATGTCTTAAAACATTGGGCCTAAACTGAATCTAGGAAGGACATAAACTCTCTTAAGGGTCAGCAGAGTGCTGACGGGGCACTATGTCACTGGCCTTATGGCTGCCAGATATGGCTAGATATGCGAAATCGGTCAGAGACTTACCCAGGAAGTGTGATGACGAAGAAGAGGATGAAACATCTATTCTGCGAATGCACATGAATAATAAGGAATGGAACCAAATATTTTGGTTCTGCGTTTTATATTGGTCTGGAGAAACTAGTCAAGTTGGAGTTTGCCAGAAACCTCAACTTCACTTAGGATTTTAGGTGGTTCGCGCAAATATACACATGTAGGCTATCACAATGGGTAAACTATCTCCGACTGAAACTTGTTATATGCAAGTGACCCTTTTGACCTAATCTAACCTACAAGGTATACTCATTTTGTTCTTCCTTTCGTAGCACATAGCAAATGGTGAGACAGATGTAGAAAAGTCTGTACTTTCTTGATCAGAATCGTCTTCTTAGACTTTTGTTTGAGTTGCTCAACTTTGATATTTCATATCAATGGGACATAGGGAAATTTGAATATGCTTCTCTGGATTAAATCTTTTATCAGACGCATTGAAATGGCTTTATTAGTTAAATTTATTAAAATAAAAGTTAAGATAGTCGACTCGAAAAAAAACAAATGATTAAAAATTTTTAGCAATTGATGTTAACTCCGAAAACACTGTGCGTTATCATCATCATTTTCGACATACAAGTTAACAATCTCACCGATACTGTGCAACCTCAACAAACAACCAAGCGCAACAAAATCACACTTACTCATCGCAATGTCCGCATCAACATCAACCTTATCGCCGTCAACCTCAGCTAACACCTGCCAGCCTACACAGGCAGCCGGCATTAAACTCTGTGGTCTGTGGGTCCATAATGGAACAGAATGCAACGCCTTGGGCGACAATTTGCAATACAAGCGGCTCGGTGAAAAACATCACTTAACCTAACGAAAGTTAATTATAATGTTATTGTTGTTGTGTTCTGTTGGCGCTGCTGATGTTGATGTTATTTTTTAACCTGGTATCGTCTCGACTTTTCAAAGTAGAGAATATGGTTTTTCAACCTTAACATCATCATCATCATCATCATCGTCACAAAATGAAACTTTTGCATTCTCCTATGCCACATTCTGTTTCAATTATTTCTGGCCTGCTTCTAATAGGTGCTTTCTGGAGTTGATTTTTGTTTTTGCTGATGCTGTGCCAATACCGCATTTCATTCGCATTTAAAAGTAGTACCCATCCTACTCGTCGTATATTGAAATATTTCTTTCTTTGGTTAACTTTAACATTTTCATTTCATTTACGTTTTTAGCATTCCATTCCATTTTTGGGATTGCCTAAATTTTTGGTTTTGCCAGAGTTTGATTTAATTTGGTTCAGAATTTGGTTTTCCTTGGTGGTTTCTCATGTGGTTGAAACCAATAATGGTGCAGCATTTTTGGCGATTAAATCGTATAAGTCTCAGAGAAGATATTAAAATATGAAAACTTTTGCTGGTTGGGTTATAATGTGACATTAGACAGTTGGGAAAATGTTTATGAGAGGTGGTTGTGAAACATAGAGCTGCAGATTAAGATCCAACTTAATTATATTTTCCATATGAAAATATTAGTTCCTGATTAAATTTTAGCTGTAGCTCGATTGTGGCAATAACACATTGGATCTCGAACTTAAGCTTGGAAATATTTGTTGGTAATAGATCCACACTTATGTTCTTAAAAAACCTCAGAGAAATAAGTCACATGGTGTCTGATCTGATCTGCATTTCTTGAGGTTAACTCAGTCAGTAACTCAGCTGTTTCGCTCGCAGTATGAAGCCAGATGTATTTAAGACATACCTCAATTGAATTTTTCCAAAAAAATCAGCTATCATCTTTTTGTAAGGCAAAACCATCCGCATTAACCTCAGAGTTATGGCTAAATAACTCCACCAGCTATAAAATTTCACAAAACAGTGACCGTAGGAGGTTTGCCATTAATTTCTTATCTGTTCCATACTATTAAATAGTATGTTTATCTGGTTCTTCTTTATCTGGTTCTGGTTTATCCTATTTAGATAACGATATAATACGTTAGCTATGACGGTTAACTCTGATGGTACTTTTAACGATCCGACAACTGTAAGAAACGCCCACTGCTTTATTGGTTTTTAAAGCTGTTATATGCCTTTGGGATATTTTTGTCGTGCTATAGCATGGAGGTCAACGAATAATGGGCTCCAAAAATTTGTATTCTTAAAGGGCTATCTGAACAAACTGAGTGTGTTGAAATTTGTTGTTTCTCCTGTTGCGACTTATTGCAAAAATTGTTCATACATTAAAATTCTAAGTTCGAGCATAGAAGCCTCTTCCAAGGTTTTCCAATTCTTCATTTTTTCCTCAATTTTTTTTTTTTATTTTTTAATGCACATTACGTGTTTTTAATAAAAGAAACTATGTATATTGTTAACTATATTTTTCGCCATACTAACAAATCCAATAGCTAATAAAGTTGCAAGTAGCTCTAATTTGCTTATCAGACCGCAACAAAGAAATTAGCAACTATAAAGTACAAATACATGGTACGATGAGTACACAATGAGGAAATAAAAGATTGAAAGTTCAGCTATCGCATGTGTAGCTCAATTTGCATTCAACTCAGTTGCAAAATGTTGGAAATGGAAATGCAAAAATTACAAAAATACACTTGCACTTGTTTGACTAAGCTCTGCAAAAAGCGCTGTATGCGGGCGTTGTGCGCGAGAATCCTTTTATTTTCATTTTGGTTAAAATTTGCTGAAGATGCATGCTTATGCAACGGATATGTGCTTGGCAATTACACCAACAACAACATAAATTACAGTTTATTATAACAACAAAAACATATAAAGTATAGACCTCTTGTAGCGTCATAGATTTTCTAGTTGCTTAAGTACTTAACTTTTAAGCTGTAAGCTCTACTACGGTTTATCTTCTCCAATGGTATGATATTTTTGATCATTATTGGGAAAATCTACAACGTGTCTTACACTTTGTACTGATATTTGACAGACGGTTACACAAAGTCATGTACGTCGTCTGGGAATTGGTATATGCCAAAATGTTATTTAATAGATTAGAAAGTTATTCTGAATGCCAATATACATAGTAAGTAAGATTCCCAACTATCTAGCATAATAACAGTTTGTGGTTGATTAACTGCTAACCAAAATGGGTAACATAGCAGAAAGCTTACTGAAACCTTTCGATAAGTCTCCTCGTTTCTTTTACGAAATAGAGTAATAAATAAATTCGAACTGATGTTGACTAACTGCTTCTCACCTGAAAGGACAAAAGCGTCAGCATCTACATGGATAAAGCATGACAATATCATGCAGTACATTCCTCTAGAAAGCTAAAAAAATGCACTTTTAGCTACTTAATTACTTATTTGCTATTTCAGTAGCCTCAATGAGTTGTCTGAAAATCTCGGTAGCGAAAATCAAATTTGAACAAATCAAACTTAGTACAGCATAAGTACGTCTTGCCTTATATTTAAAAATAAACTCGTAACCTTCTCATTCCTCATCCACATTTGTTACAACCAATTCCTCTGCTCATTATGTACGACAAGGAAGTGCAAATCCTTGCAGATTAAAGCAGTAAAAGGGAAATGTGAAAATGCACTGAATTTGAATATTCATGAAATAAATTTAATAAAAGAATGAACAGAAAATATAGAGAAAAAAAAACAAAATAATGGAAAAAAAAATAGAAATGGAATAGCTGGAGAATAGCAAGACCAGAACACAAAATCACAGAAATGATAAAAAGTTGTAAAATTGTGATAAGATATGGGAATATGTTCACATATGAGATGGTATGTGCCACATATACCATACACATATACTATACATATTCTGTATGTAGCATACAGAAATGGAAACATTAACAAAAAGGATGTATTTAAATTAACGGAATTGAATGGAACATTAAAATTTACATAACAGTTGATTCAGTGTGTTATATTTTTAGCAACTAAGGGTTGCAATCTCCGGGATTTCAGGATTTGTTAGAAAATATGAGCTGAATTTTTTTCTTAAGACTTTCGATCTGCATGCGCCTTAACTGTGTCAAGAACTGCTTATTTGTGCCTTTGAAACAAACTAAATGCCAATTTGATATCGCTGAGTACGAACACATACACCGACCGAACTTACAAATTAGCCCTTATTTGTAAAGCACATAGGGTTGTATATGTCGAAATTGTCTATTTTGACCAACTTCGTTTATTTATTTTAGGGAAACCAAATTTTTTGAATATATTTTACTATATGAGGCGTCCAGTTGCAAAACCGGCCAAGTCCACAAAAATCAAATTTTGAGATATTTCATATATCAAAGTCTGGACCATGTTTTATCTTTCTGCTATGGTTTTAGATTCAAAAAAAAATGTTTAACAGAAATATTACACTTTTTAATTTATTTTTGATGCATAGATTTCAAAACCGGCCAAGCCCAAACATTCTCTTCAAAACCCATTTCCAGTTACATCGATATCATTTGTTTTCCTCCGAAATATCAATATATGGTTCTTCGTTCAGCGATGTACCTAAGTGGTATTATGTTCGAGTGTCTTCGTTCATATTAAGAAAAAACTGAGTAATATCAATAGAAAAGAAGAAGAAAGCATTGGAGCTCCAATTAAAAAAAATAATAATAATTTTTTTAAGGAACATGTTTCCCGTTGAGTTTAACCCCTTAATCCCATCACAGAAGTTTCAAACAAAAGTTATAGATTTTAAAGTCCAAGTAAAATTAAGTAGTTAGTAGCTTAAGTATAAGGACCTGCGTATAGATGGAATTAATAATTAGTCAATTTTGGTTGACTACTTAAGAGTTCTATGACTAAGAAAGTCTGCATTTAAACGTGAACTCGATAATGGAAGAAAACTTTAAAATTTCAACAGAGAATCTTACTAAAATTGCCTTAAAAGTATAATCTATCAGATTGGATGGAAACCACATTTTGTTATTTCAGAAAATATGCTTAGACTATTAATCAAAAGAATCAAAAACAACAAAAAGATTCAAATCAATCTTTTGTATGCATCTTTCTACATATACACAATGAATCTTCCAACTTGTCATGTAAATATTTAATGAATTTTCACGCGTTTATTGTTACCCAGATTTATTAACAAAGCATTTATGCAATTAGCCAACCTCAATATAAGACAATAAAATACACACATACATCGAAATACTCGTATATACATACACAGACAACCAGATTTACTCATGGCTTTATAAATTAACCACTTTGCTTTAACTGTTGTTGCTGTAGCTGCTGTTGTTGTTGTTTGGGGTTGCTGATGGTGTTGCCTTTGAAATGCCTTAAATTATGTTAAATTTATTTTATATAGCCACGTCTGACACGCAATTTTCATAGCTACTGCCTCAATTCGGCATTTTGTTACAATTTATTAGCTTTCAATAATTTATACAAATAACGCTCTTAAAGTTGCACTGTTAGCTGTCTGCCACACCTCCTACACAGTAACAGTAACAGTGGCAGGCAAGTATATATAGTTCTACCATTAGTTACCACAAGGACAATTTCACGCAAGAGTTAAAGAATAAAGTGTTTAATCCTTACTATCACCACTATGCACGCCTCCAAACCAGAGTATTCAAAGAGGAAATAAATTTGATAATCTGGGCCAGCATACGATGCAGAAGATACGTCATGCTCTGACGAAGGTTCTAGCTAATAAATAAATTGATTAAGTTGGAATTAGTCGACTGACTTGATATATTCCCAGTTTAGGAATTTTCAATTTTATCTAGAATTGTCATAGAGGTCTATTTCAGTGTAGCGGCAGCGAAGAAGTAATCTTTTATAATAATAATAGCATTTAGCTACTACAGCTATTAGTCCTCTTAGCTATTTAGCAAAAAGCTAAAAATTATGTTTTAAAAAACTTAATGTTAGAAGGTCAACAATCCAGAATGGTCATCGAGTATAGCAATATCGTAGAGCATCTTTTCCTGTGTCTTCGTATTTCTTTAACGTTACGAAATTGCCGATAGACTTAAAGTATCCTCAGCTTGAGAGTTTTTAATTTTCTGCATCATCATCATCATGTCTATCACAAACATAGAGCAATCATCAAGGGTAGCATCTTTATCGAACATACCCTTCAGGTCGTCAAAAAAAGAAAAGGGTGACCGTCTTTAGAGTCATTTGTGTTGAGTTTCTTAAATGTCACAAAATACCTATCGAGACTACTTTATGTTTCAATAAAATATACTGTGCCAGAGCAAGGGTATATTTTGTGAGCACTTGAAGTATTTCTGTACTTTTCTTCTTTCCATATTTTTGGGTGGTATCATTGTGGCTTCTGACCAAGCAGACTACGAATTAAATATTTTTACTAAGGCACACCTGTAAAGTACTAATGAGCTTAACATCAATATCGACAGAATTTCATTCTTTAATCAATGTTTAAAGGAAATCAAATGAACTTAGCAACTGAAGTGCAGCTAAATTTTTGGGTTTTTTCGAAATACTTTTGCAAGAAGGACCATATATTTATGCCGTGTTATCACAATGTGGAATATTGAAAAGAAGGTACCCGATAATGCTAATCACCAATATAAGAGTTCTGCGTAGGTCCTATGTTTTGTTAGAAGATGAAAGAGGAATTACTATCTCACCTAATCCAACCTTAGACCTATTTACGCTATTTTAGCTTACGTCATTTATGGATAATTCCTTATATCCTTGGCGTTACTATGCCGGTACTCATATATCAAGTTGGTAGTAGGCAGCAACAGCAACAGCAGACAGCGGTATCAATTTTATATGTGTTAGCATAAATATTCATATGCGGCTCATTGTCAGGCAACATGTACGCATATGTTACCAGATAACATCGTCAACAATGGCAACAATGGCAACTGACAAGAGCAGCAAAAACAATCACTTTTTTTAGTTGCCTATAATCCGTTGTTAAGCAAAAGTTGACGCTGATTTTAATTTGCTTCTTTTAGTTAACCACGCGAAATTGGTATCTTGTATATTAAATTAGCTGGCAAAGACAGAAAAGTCTAATTCTGGATGGTATTATATGTTTTTACAGCTGATACACACGCATGAAATCTCGTTAAATTAAATTAATTGTAACACGTCTGTCATGGTTTTGTTTGCATAAATAAATATTTGTGCTCAGGTATGTTTACCTAAGAACTCAGATAGATTTCATGTTTGCTTTTTAAATGAATTTGTTATCTTATGAGAAATTAAAATAATTTAGGTAGCTTTTTAATAAGCCATAATGCTATTACGTTATCAAGCTTGTAAGGTAACAATATTATTTAAGCGGCGAACCTTCCCGAACTCAGTGTTGCAGTCTTGGAGTAAGTTTATTCCAAAAATTTATAATTTTTGCCCAAGGAGATGCTCTGGTCATTGTCGATTGGAGTTTTAAGAAAAACGATTTCTACAGTTCGAAAGTGGAATGTTGCCTAAGTATCTTTTCATACACTCAGAAAAAAATGTCTTACCTGCGTCAGGTAACACATTAACCTGATAAATTTTTCTATGGAATTATGTTTAATTTAAAAAAACAAAAGCAATTTTTTCTTGCATCCAGTCGGGTTCGAACCTAGACATTCCGTGCTGTTACATGCGCAGTAGAAATATACTTTTAGTCTTACGCAATATAATAATAAGAGAAGCTTAGTTGATTACGATGAGCGCATCTCTGAACAGTGACATACGATAGGACATAGGTTAGAATCTCGTCGATGACAAATAAAAATTTTAAATAGATTGAAGTTTTTAAAATACAACATATATAAATTAAGTTCCAATTAATAAGCAGTAATAAAAATCTGATAAAAAAAAAAAAAACAAAATTCGGTTTCGTTTTTTTAGAAAACTTTGTAGTTAACATAATTCCCAGGTTAGTAAGACTTAACAACATGGGCCACCAGGATAGAAAATTCTAACCTGAGATTTGGTGAAAATTTGGTTACGTTTACCAAATTTATTTTCTATGTGTACGCCATTTAGGAAATACTAACAACATCCAAGACTTGGATGTGACGATCTTAGAAATTTCAATTTATTTTTGAATCGATATTTTAAATATCGTTTTAGGTCATCGGTTTTTAGCACAAATCGATATTAATAAATGTTAAAATTTTCAAAAACAAAATATTTCGTTCGCCAAATAAATTATTTGCTGAATATTAACAAGTGAATGCTAGCAGCAAATAAATATTTATTGCAATCACAATATTATTTGATAATTATTATCAAATATATGTTTAATCCGGCAAGTTAACTTATATCAAATATTTATTTCTCCCTTAAATATCAAATATCGCCAATGTCAAATTTCGATATATGCAAATAAACCATTTTTTCTACGTAGAACATTGCGCAGCGTAGGTGGACTAATTTTATCGGGATGCCCTGCAATAATAATGGAACATACTTCATTTAAATGTAGCATAAAACATTCTGTTCAACGTACTCTATGATCGTCTGAAGTTTTCTGCAACACACTGACTAGACCGTAATAAAGCGGCTTACACCCACTGCCTTTAAAAATCTGAAGATAATCCAGCGATCTTATATGAATAAAAATTCTTAGCAAGTTTATTAACCACTTACTTTTTCTGGACTGAATAGCGGGGTTTTTTAAAGAAACTGCTATGGTATTTACGTTCTCTTCTTTTCGAATCCGACCCTTTTGTTTTCACTGCAGCACTTGCTAATACTAGTATTCCTCTTCTTTCAATTCCTGATGCATTACGTGTGATATAACGTTTTTGCTTGGCTTATATTGCGTTTTACAGGAACTTAGCTGAACGTTCAGCGCTTAAAATATCCTCATAAACATGATATGCCAAAATGTCAACTTAGAAAATATGTGGGTATGTCTTAAAAATATTAAGAAATAAGCCAAGTTTTGGCTGGCTACAACAAACGTTCCCATACACGATGGCTTTACGATTTGAAGTATGGGATGTACAACGCCCTCCTGTCAAAGTTTGTCACATTTTTGACCCTTGACCAGAGTTTCTTCGAATCATTCCTAATATTTGTATAAAATATTACTCTGTTAGAATAACATTTTTGATGTTATGCTCTTTTATTGAATCGTGTGAATTTAAGTTGCATTGCTTTTAATAATTTTGGTTTTAAATTTTATTTGTATGAGCGGCAGCCATTTGTCGAATTCGATCAAATAATCGTGATTTCCACAGAAAAGCTGACTGACGGACGGACCTGGCTTAATTACCTGGATTGGTGACCCTAATGAAGAATATAGAGTCTTTATTATATAAACTCTACGATGCCCCTTTCAATGCTATTCAAACGGATTGACAAAATTAATATGCTTTAAGTGTGGGGTATAGTTAAACAATTTGACCATAAAGAAGATCGAAGTCAGATCCTCTTAGTTGCAAGCGCAGAATTTTTTCTATGTCATTTTCTTTTTTATTGTGTTCTTTATCTCATTACGGGACTTAGGGTATTCAAAGAACTCTAAAATTTATACTAAAGAAGTAGATATTTTTATTACTGGATTAAAAATTTCTATAACTCAGCTTAACGAAATCTGGTTGGTCATAAATTCAAACCTAATATAGATGAAGAACATTTTATTCGATTTTATATGAAACCAATCTTTTGCAAAACAGGATCCAAATACGCCGAGAAATTAAAATTAGAATAGTTAGTAATATAAAAAACTCGAAAAAGTTAAAATTCGCAGCATTTGTGAATTATATTTGATTCAGAATACGAGTATGCTAACAGTTTATCAGTTAGTTAAAAAGCTCTACAAAAGCTTTAATGTCCATGACTGCAAAGCTTATTTAATGACGTCACAGTTACAACTGCTAGCATGTCTAGTATAACAGTTTCGAAAGTAAAATTCCTTCAGGATAACAAACCACCCTTCGAATAAAATATATCCTGTATCATGTTTATTACAATAAATGTGCTCTTCCTAGAAATTTGTGGGTATATATCTATGTGTGTGTGACTATGTGTAAGTGTATGAGTTTTTCGAAAATCAACGCGCTTTTAAATGAAATGAAATACTAAAGTTACATCAAAAAAAAATAAACAAAAAAATACCATGAAATGCCGATGCCAATAGTAGTATGAGGAAACATGGGTCAGCGTGCTGGTGAATAAAGTCAGTCAGTCCTACATCAACATTTTATATACTGCTTGAATTTAAATGAAATTTGTAATGCTGATTTAATATAACTCAAATAATAATTTAATTTTTTGGAAAATATATGTGTTTGTCCTTAAAAAAACCTTTAATATTGTTTTAGTTTAGTTTTTCTCTTCTTTTTTTTTTATTTTTTTTAATTTTTTTCAATGTGAGCTTTGTTATCAAAAATTTAAACTCATTATTAAATAGCAAATTAATCTGGTTGAAAATTATATTTTTCTAAATATACTTTTAAAAATTTAGTTCCTAAGAATTTCGATATATTATTGAAAACTTATTTAAACATCATGCCTTTCCAAAAATATATCCATATAAATTCACAAAATTTAATATCTAACATATGTATACCATAAACATAGTAACTATGGAACTCAAAAAATACAAAGCTTAAAGCGTTTAAAATTATATTTACAAACACAAAGGATACAATTTTCGAAATAAAAATACAATCGAAATAAATTAATGTAATAGAGAAACACGAAAAATAGAGAAAAATAGTGATTATCTATGTGCAAAAAGAGAGGAAAATACATTTATAAATGCATGCAAAGAGACTTTATAAAATCCAAATGTATAACAGTTTGAGTAGAAGAGCAATTTCATGTGCTTAACTGTAATTTTCTCTTATAACACAGCTATGCAGCTGAGTTCTTAACTAGGAAATGTTATAAAAATTTACATGTTCAAAGTGTTATAACCAAGTTCTGTAAGTGAGTTTTATATTAAATAGCTAGACTTTGTTTGCTATAAAAATTCAACGTGATTACTTTTATAGCAAGAAGTTTTCATTGCAGTTTTATCATAACAGTTTTCAATAAATATTGCTTCTGGTCTGGGGTTATTTATAATCTTGAAGCCTTTAAGCTAAAGTTTTTAAGAAAAAACTGCAAATTCTGAAAAAAAAAATACCTGCAAGAAACTGCTACTTCCGAAATAAACCAGATTTTTTGGAAAATATAAAATTTTAGTGATTTTTAAAAGTTGATGACCTTGTTTTTGGTCATAATTTTATAATAAAATGCGTGTTTTTTTAAAAAACTTGAATTTCCAATTAAAACTGCTAATATGATAACACTAGTTTCAACCAAGATTTGTCACTATTTGGTTCAAATAAAATATATTTAGCCCAAATAAAATATACATTTGCACGTCGGCAAAGCGTAAGTTCAATAAAAAATTAATAAATTCAGTTAAGTTTTTCCTTCATTTTTTTCATTAAAAAGTGTATATTTTTAAAATAAAAATTATATATTTAATAGTGCAACTATTTCATAATAAAAATTTCACAATACAAATAACAAGTGACATTTGTCTTTATATGCCCAATTTCTTCCATTGCGTTAACGAATACGTTGCATTTAGGGCGCACTACGTAGGAGCACGATCCATTCTGAAGTTGCAATTTTCGAAAGAGTTTGAAAATAAGTTTTTAAAAAGTTTTTTCCTAAGTAAAAGTTATCTATAAACTTTTATATTTTTAAAATAAAAGTAAAAATTTCTTTAAAACTTTTTGAGGTTGAAGTTTTGAAGACTATGGTCTTTACGTAGATATGATATGTATGGGATAATACCACATGATCTAGGCGGCCGATTCACCTGTCTAAAGAGCGAAATTAACTGTTCACCGTATCATTCTTGCAATAAAGCTATAGTTTCATGTTCTGTGCGGCAAGTAGCGCCGTCTTGTTGGAAATGTTATCGAGATCATGGGCTTATAATTCAAGCAGAAAATAGGCTGTAATCACGGCCCAATGACGGGCGTCATCCAAAATTACGTTGCGGTCGGCCGCATTTTTGAAGTTAAGTGTGTGAAACGGTGATTCCACCAGCCCGAAAAACACGTCAAACCGTTGTTTTGTTTGGATGTAGTGACAATTTTTGAACCTCTTTGAGTTACGCTTTATCCAAAATATGGCAATTTTCTTATTGTTGTAACCATTTAGTCAGCCTCATCGCTGAACAAAATTTTAATCAAAAGCAGTGGATCTTCTTCAAGCTTTTCAAGAGCTCAAAGACTGAAATGGTGATGTTTCATAAGGTCGGATGCCTTCAATTCTTGCACGATTTGAATTTTATATCCTTGAAAAAAAAACCTTACGTAAAATTGTCCAAGTTGTTGCATACGACAAACTAAGCTGTTGAGAACGACACCGAATCGATTCTTTACGCTCACCATGTTCTGGATGTGGTATGTCTGGTCGCGTATTATTTAATAATCAAAATTTGGTTTCAAATTTTTCGATGGTTTAACAAATTATGCACTCGATAGGCCGATTGTTCGGAATACAATATCTGCGTCGTATAATATGATACCGCATAGAATCTCTTGATAAACGTAAAATTTTACTGTCATGTAGGTGAAATGATTGATACATACTCCTGGAACATACCGTAGTTTGGTTAAGTTACCAACATTATTTTAATCAGCAATCAGTTGAAGTTGAACTATTTGAGGCAATGCAGATTTCATTCCATAAAATTTAATGAAATAAAATATATATTTTATTGCTTTAATATAAATAACAAAAACATACAAAATAAACTAAAAAAAAAACCACTTTGTAAACTAATTCTTAAACATTACCAAAACAAACAAGAAATGAACACAATAATAATCAACTTCAAAATTTAACTCTTACCAGAAGTTAGAACCCAAGTCGACATCTCATTTCGTATAGAGATATATCCTACTACTCGTATTACAATGCATGTTGTTGTATATATATTGTAATTGTTGATGATGAATTTTCAACATCACGTACGCACGTAAGCAACGAACGTGTTCTGCAAAAGACTTTCAGACTGGAGTAATCTTTTTGCCAGTCGTTCCATAGAACTACTATATTGGCTAACAAAGCAAACCCCAAACAACCCTCTGACGCTATTTCTCACACAAAACGCGCACACTTTTGTTAAAAGACAAAATGTTATCATTTATCATTTTTTCTTCAGAATCCAAATAACATGAGTGTTTTATTGCAATTAATCACCAGACATACACGAGCTTGGAGTATTATTCGGTTGGGAAATAAGTGGGGGGGGGGGCTAGTATTTTTATTAACTCACTCTGAAACCATTAAGAGCAACTATTTTTTGAGTTTATATTATGGGCTTTAAGTTTTCTTTTTTTTTTTTCAATGCAGATAACAACAACATTACCAGATGCATTATGTAGGTGATGGGTTTTATTAGTAGTAAATAGTCCGAATTTGAAGTATACTTCGTGGATTTCTCAAAAGTAAATAATCAACGAAAGTATGCAAATAATATTTAATTCATTCGCAAAGTATATTTGAGAAGTAAATTTCTTTCTAAAAACGTGATATATTTTAAAACATTACACACTACACTGATATGCCAAATTTTGCTTTTAATTTTGATTCTAAGAAGTCGTTCATATGACTTTTTTTTCTTACATAAATTGAAAACAAGCAATTAACGGCTTAATTAATTAAATTTTTTTTTGTTGGGACTTCGGTGACCTCGTTACATAGCAATTTTAAAATAGTTGATATGAAAAAATTGGAGACTTTTTTTGTGACTTAAGTAGATTAAAACAAAAATCCTCCAATTAACTTAATTTCCTGAAATGTCTTTCAATTAAAGACTTTTTCCGAAATTTTTCAATTCCTACATGGCCCCCGGCTTTGACATGCAATTAACGGCTTGGCCGCGTCAAAAGCGGCCACTTGACATCCTTGATAACGCTGTTATACGAGGGTTGAGCTAATAGGAAGGGATTAGGTGTTTTCGATAGGTGCTTGCACGCCGAACTCAAATCTGGGCTCAAAGTTGTCGATTACATATAGTTTTTGAGCACATAGGGGTTGAAACACCCAAAAAATACGTTTTTGTTATTTTTTCGGATAACCGTGGGTACTAAACCCGCAAAATGTCTTAAATCAAAGCTTCATCTTTCGAATCCAATAAACTAAAAACTTATAGAATTTGACCTTGAAGCTATATGTGCCTTTGAGCGTAGTCATGTCAGTGACCGTTTTTATGAGTGAGATAGAATGAAAATTTATCCGTTTTCTGTCATGAACGACAGATAGACAGGCATGAATCGGACAGTTTTTCGACTTTGTTTTTTTGGACTCTACGAAAAATTTTGTCTAAAATATTTCCATGATGTATATGTTTCGTTCTGGAGGACCTTCGACCTTTTCAACTGATAAGAACAACGAAAATGTTAAGAAAATTGCTCTCGATAATTGCTATTCTAGCTTCAGAAAGAAAGCTTTAACATCTCTCACGAGTCTGCTCGTTCGATTTTGGTGAATATTTTTGCATTGTCGCACGGCATATTCCAAAAGAGATGAATTATCTTTAAAAACAGTAGCGTGTGCACTTTCTCCGGAGGTCTCTTAAGACATTCTGGATCGTGCCAATTCGGGTCCCACGTTCATGAAACGTTTAAAACTGGTGGCAAGACTTTGGTCTACGATTTTGTCATGCAAAAAAGTCAAAAGTCATCTAAATGAAGGACGAAAGATGAGCTGAAATCGAAAACAAAACACGCCAAAGTCGCTCTTAAGTCAATATGATGATGATTATTTTCTTTAATATTGTTGTATGTTATTCATTCCAGAGAGACATACGGTCAACAAGGAATACTACTTAGCCATATTAAAGCATTTGCGAGCGAAAATCCGTCGGAATGAGAATGAGCTTTCGCATAAAGCGAGTGTTATCACCAAATTCTAATACAAATATTCAAAAATACAATAAATACTACCGTACAACTAGCGTGCCTACCAGATCTGGCCCAGCGTGACTTCCTTATGTTCCCGAAACTAAATTTACCGCTCTAGGGGTATTCGTTTTAACTCGATTGTAGTCATAAAGCAAAATTCGTTAAAGGAGCTGAAGGTCCCAAAAACAGTGTTTCGAAGACTAAAAAAACGCTGGATTTGTGTATTGCATCAAATGGGACCTACTTTAAAAGAAAAAAAAAATAAATATTGATGAATATATGCAAATTGTGTATTTATGAATTTTCGGGGTATGTTGCCATTGTATTTCATAATTTTGTTCTACTCTGTGTCTTATTAAGTCAGTTCTACGTGTACTCATCCTTACTGATCACATTAATAATTACCTGTCGCATGTTGTCGTTTACATCTAATTCTCATCACAACATTACTACTTGTGTTTGTCTTAGACACAATGTCCTTGTCATGCTGCTCGTATCTCTTCATTCTAACACTGGTACTTTCTTCATGGTTACTTGTAATTAGCTGATTCGATGATGCGCATTTATGAATTTTTGTTACAAATTCTTTTTTTTTTATTTTTTTTTTCTTTGTTTTGTTACGTCTTTTGTTAACTTCCAATCTTTTTTGCTACAATATAAATATTTATGTTATTTCTGACCGTTGGCTGTTGTTGATTTTGGACCTAATTAAAGTGCGTGTTTATCGATTTTTTTGTGTTTTTCTGTTGAATATTTTCAAAGCAAATATCCAAATGTTTTTCTTAATCTATGCCCGATATCACAATGTTCAGTAAAAATTTAATTTAAACTTTAACAGTTTCCCAGCAATAAATTATTTTCTCAATGCTAATTTCGATATTCGATATGCGTTCTTAGATTAATATTTTACATTTTCATGTAGGTACTATGACAAAATTTTTTTAAGCAAAATATGTACTTTATATATTATTATTTTTTTTGTTCAAAAACTTTTGAGATATAACTCTGCTGTGTATGCTCGATTTTACAAAAGCTTTTGATACCGTGAACCATTGTTTACTTTGCAAAAAACTAAAACGTTTATACGGTTTCAGTGATGCTGCAGTACGGCTCGTGAAAAGCTATTTGTCAAATCGTTTTCAAAGGGTTAAGGTGAATAATAATTACTCAAATTATAAACTATTAAAGTCAGGTGTGCCTCAAGGATCAGTCCTTGGACCGATGCTCTTTACAATTTTTTTAAATGACGTTTTCTCAAAATGTAAATATGTGACTATGCATGCCTACGCAGATGATGTCCAATTATACTTATCTAGCCGGGCTGGTCTCTTAGAGGACTTATGTTGCAGAATTAATGAAGATCTAGATTCCATCAACAATTGGGCAATAGCCAACTGTCTTCAACTGAATGCTAAAAAATCGTTTGTTTTGCCTATATCTAAGAACGAAATATATATTGAAGACATACCCAATTTAAGTATAGGCGAAACAAATATGAAAATTATTAGCAAAGTATGTAACCTTGGCTTTCATATTAATTCAATGTTAACGTGCACAGACCATGTAAACAGCGTAGTCCGAAAAATTTATTTTATTCTACGGAATCTAAGGATGTCAGCTGACTATATACCGGTTGAAACCAAACGTAAACTTGTTGTTCAGCTAATTGTCCCTATTATATCTTGTGCAGAACTAGTCTACAGTAAACTTGATTCTCGTTCCCAGCTAAAATTACAAATGGCTTTCAATCATGCTGTAAGATATGTTTATGGTTTACGTAGGTTTGATCATGTGTCTTCGTTTAAAAATAAGATCCTGGGATGTGACATTATCACCTACCAAAGTTTCAGAAGCTGTGTCTTTCTTCATAAGCTTATTCACGTTAAAACACCATTTTATTTATTTGAAAAATTACAGTTTAGCTTGTCGCAAAGGGCTAATGTGTTAATAATACCTAAATTTAATTACTTAAACTCCTCACGATTATTCTTCATTAATGCCATCCGACTTTGAAACTCTTTGCCGAGTCAATTCAGATCAATTCATGAGAGCGGAAAATGTAGGCGAACCATTTTTAATTACCTACTTTGCTCATCAATAACTGAAATAAGTTATAAAATAAGAACAGTAGCCATTTCTTTACATTAATACAAAATAACATTAGAAGAATAAGTTACATAAAAATAAATAAGTATTTAAGTTGTTTATTTACCTAACTTATTATTGTTACCAAATTATTAATTATACTAAAAAATCCTCTTTGTATTATAAAAGAACCTTGTTCTTAGTATACGAACATTATTTCTAATAAATTGAAATTGAAATTGAAATTAATTAAAAACAACGAACAAAAATAATATTAACCTTCATCCGGTCGGATAAACACACTCGCTTCCAAAAAAATTGGATAAAAGCAGTGGTGGGCATGGAAATCTAACAAAAGGGCGAAACAACAACATTAAGCAACCACAAACAAAATTTTAAAGTTTTTTTGCAATGATTTCCAAATTCGCCAACAGCACAAAAAAAACAAATTGCACTACAAACAAAAACAATTGCTACTTTCGTCAAGACACAATGCGGCGCCGTTTGTGTTTTGTTTTTGTTTTTATTTGAATTCAAGTCAGCGCTGCACTTCGATAGCGTTGAAATTCTGGGAATTTTATTTCGCTTGCTTGTGCGTCGAATAACGGTGCGGGCAATGAGGGCGAATAGGGACACTACGTGCCCATCAGTAAAAAAAGTATACATCCAGGCTCGCTACCACCAAACGCAAGAAAGAGTTCATGCAACCAAGAAAAGATTTGGGTTCGGGGCAAAACTATGAGTAACATATCTATGAGGAAGTGTTAGACGCTTAATAACTATGAAAGCAAAAAGCGAAATTTCTGTTATTGTCGGAAATAAAAAGCACAGCTTTACTTTAGGTGCAACTCTCTATTTTTTTTTTAAATTTTTCAAAACCGGATCTAGTTTTGGAGCTAAGTCATACTCAAAACTCAGTTAAGGCCTTAAGTAAATACCAAATTAACTTAAAAGCAGCATAAAATCTTTAAAAAAAACACTTATCATAAGACCAATGTTCTTTTTTCATATAACATTCAAAAAATGCATTTGTTGTTGGTGTAAGAAAACGTGAGAAAGGAAACTCAAGCATGGGATTTTATATGCAAAAGCTAGCCGTTTATTGATCTACTAACAGCATGGCCAGAAGAGCTGAGTGAGAGTGCTGGAAACTGCTAATCACTTGATTAAAAGAGCCAATGCGTAAATTTGCAAACACAAATTGCATGAATTAAAAAAAAAATCAAAAAACAAACAAACCGATCGCTACAACAATTACGTACAAGCGCTTTGGTAAAGCGACTAATGCAGAAGAAGGTCAAAAACTTCGGTACGTCGAATGGAAGAAAATGATATGTCAACTATCAGACTTATTAGTTATTAATGATTAAAGGACCTTTGCTCAAGCCCTACGCTTATAAAGAAGTTTAACGATAATAGTACGCAATTGTATCGCATTAAATATTAAATTGTGTGAATTCAAAATGTACAATTTACTACAATATACCAACTTAATTACAAGAATTAAGTCCACAACTATAAACGCAAAACAATAATTAAAAGGAAACCCAGAAAAAGTACTAACAAAAAGCAGCAGCAGCAATACATTTAACCTCAGAATAGTTTCCAATGACACCGCAGTTTCAGTGCACTATGCAATATAGGAAACTTGTGCAAAAAAAAAAAAGTGAAAAACGATTGAGAAAGTACCGGAAACTGAGACAGCAATAGCATGAAATAAACACAAATAATAATGACAGCACACAAAATAATAACAAACCACATAAGACTAAGAAACAAAAACAAAAGCTGACAACATGGACAGAAACGGACGGAAAAATATGGGGAAAATGTGCAAAAAAAATATAAAGTTTTTAAACAACAAAAACTCAAGTAACAAACATTGTTTTCCTTTGACATAACTCATTAACCATAAGAAAGTGCAACACCAAATGACTGAGTGAATAAGCGAAACGAAAGAATGAAGAGCAGTAAGTGTATGAGTGAGCAGCATTAAGGATCAAATAAGCAAAATAATCCTAAAAGCAATGAACGTCACGCAGCTTCTATCGTCCTGGCAGCTTTAGGATACCAAGCGTGCCAAACGAAGAGAAATGCAGCTGGATATGCAGGAGATACCCTTTTGGTTTTGGTTTATATTTCATAAAGAAGATGCCACAAAAAGTTAAGCAGAAATATTAACAAATTTTTGGTGAAAATACTAATGTTCTCAAATTTAGGTCGATTTATAATGACTGTAAGCAAAATTGGTCAAAATAGATAAAAATTGCTCGAAAAAATTACATAAAAATGCGGTCCTTGCTTTATATGAGTAATTGCCTCAAAATATCAACCGTCGAATGATAAAGCTTAAAATTTCTCTTCTTTCTTTTAATTTTATTTTGTTTTTCGGTGATTTGTTTTACTAAAAACTAAACTACTTTTTCAGGGATTTTTTTATTAATTAATTTAATTCTTTTTTTTTTTTAATTAACGCAGTACACTCAAAAAAAAAGTGTTTACCACAAATGATATAGATGGAACTACTTCAAGTGTTTGCGTGAAATAATAAAATTTTTGTCACATAAGCTTTTGATTTTACTTAAAAATTGTTAGTTGAAAATAATTATACAAAACTACTCTTTTAAACTTAACATATCATAGAACT
This sequence comes from Tricholauxania praeusta, assembly GCA_949775025.1. Taxonomy (NCBI): domain Eukaryota; kingdom Metazoa; phylum Arthropoda; class Insecta; order Diptera; family Lauxaniidae; genus Tricholauxania; species Tricholauxania praeusta. Next base: position 32,213,499 of record OX459031.1, on the reverse strand, counting down.
ACAGCCTGGCAACGTCGTCATTGTTCTTTGCTTCTAAACACTTAAAAACATTTGATATCGTATACATATGTACAATGTAAGTAACAAAAAAGTAATATCGAATCATAGCACTGCAAAATATGAACATGACAAGAACATCACTTTAGTTCTATAAGTGATAAATCGTTTGTTGAAATGAATAAGTGTTTGGGACAAAAGACATGTGTTTGTCGAAACACTTCCATAAATTGTATTGTTTGACTGAAATATTTTGACGATTTGTCGTAAATAATTATATCATTTAGAAGCAACATTTTATGAAATATTTTTTAAATTTTCGATAGAAGTAATGGAATCACTTGCCACAACTTAACTATTACTTGGGTCAAATACATTGGTTTTTCTTATATTGTCTACAAATACTTATAGTTTAAGACAAAAGTTAAGTGTTTGCTTGAAATAATAAGTGCTTATATTAAGCATTCGATAATATGCCACAAAAGCTTTTTAAACAATCCTTTTTTTGAGTGTATATATCAAAATTTAGTTATTCCCTGTATCATATGAGGTGCTGAGGACAAAAGTTCAACCGTTTTTCAACTTGTTAGGTTAGTAATTATCATTATATGCTTTAAGTTTATTTTGTGATATGGCCATTAGAGAGCATCGGAAACTTTTAGCTCGAAACAAATACTTCTGCCTTCAAATGGAACAGTGGCACAACAGTGCACGAGCTATTGTTATCTTATTCTACACGTTAGAAGATATTTTCGAAAAATATATGATGACACTCATAACAAAAAGTATTCGCATAACTAACACCTAACCTGTACGCATTTTTGCTCTCTGGCCACTTTTCGAGATCCAGGATTACTAATAATTGTTCACTTCCCATTTAAATGTTAGAGGAAAAAAACATTACGTTTTAGATTTAATACCTTATTTAAGCATTTGATTGATAAAAAAAATGTTTTATAATTTAACTAAAAATAATTTCCAAAGGTGTCGAAACTTTGACATAAAAAAAAAACCTATGAAATAATAAGCACATATTTTTTGGCATGACAAAACGTAAAACTTCAATTTTTCACAACTACTTAAATGCGGCCATTCATACTTTCAGCGGCTCATATCTATTCTTAAGAAGTATCACTTAAGTTTAAAAAAAAAACGGCGGGTTGCACTCCGGGAGTGCCGACAGAAGTGAAAACAAATCGTTTAATTGCAAGTTAGTGTGTTAGTTGGTATGAGTGCGTTTTCTTTTTATATGGCAATGCAATGGAAGACAAAAACGGAATATGTATTCAAATTTTACTCTCGCTCTCATTCTCAATTTGTCAACGCAACAACGCGAAATTTGAAAGAAACAAACATCTAAGCATAACAATCGTTGAATGAGAATGGAATGTGTCAGTTAGTGTGTCTGCTTTGCTTTTTGTCTTCCACTTGGAAAATTTATTTAAAAGAAACAATAGAAAATTCAAATTTTACTATCGCATTCATGACGGGGAATCCCGATGACGGTCGGTGTTGCGAGTTTATACTTTTTTCCTCAGCCGCAAAACTTGCCATAAGAAGTTTTCACTTCAAAAATTGCTGGAAGAAGTATATTCGGCTTAGTAGCCTCAACTGTGAATAATTAAATTTGAGCTAAGTACTCCTTATGTTTGAGAACAAAAATTTATTCTGATTGCAGTAAGACACATCATTGCGAATTATGTAAGTATAAGAAAAAATCAGGTAAAGAAAGTACCTGGACCTGTGACTAAATAGCGTAAACATAATTTTTTTTAAACTTAACTTAAAAATCTGCTTCTTTCTACAGACACTATGACACCACATTTATCAAAATCGGCTTATTCGTTGCCGAGTTATGGCTGTTAGAATATTCAAACTGCTTAAAACGCCATCTAGTGACAGTTTATCGAAATACAAATGACTTCAAAAAAATCTGCTTGTTCTTAAAAAACCTATTACACCTCATTTGTCTAAATCGGTTGAGTAATAGCCGAGATATAACGTTTTAAAGTTTTTCACAAAACCAAATTTGCTTGCTGCTGGTTCATGTGGCATGGTATTTCAGATTTTTCTCTGCTTTGGGCTGCTGGCTCTGCTTTCGGCTGCGCTAGCAGAAAAAAATTTTCTGACTGAACAACAGCTAACCGGAAGTCAACATATGTATGCTACAAATTTAAAAAAATTTTCCAAAAAATTGCATACTTTCATGGGCCAATTTTTTCAAAAAACGTTGCCTACTTTTAGACGCTATTAATAGTTTACCCTTAAAAGTATGCAACACTTTCCGACGAATTTCAAAAATAGCGCCTAAAATTAGGCAACATTATCTGAAATTTTTAAAATCGTTGCCTACTTTTAGGCGCTATTTTTGAAACTTGACAGAAAGTGTTGCTTACTTTTAGGGGCAAATTATTAATAGCGCCTAAAAGTAGGCAATGTTTTATACATTTTTTGAAATCCAGTTCGTTTTCCAAGTCTTAAAAATTTTAAAATCGAGTTCGTTCCCAAGATTTCAAAATTCCAAAATCAAGTTCGTTTCCCAAGTCTTCCAAATTTGAAATCGAGTTCGTTTCCCAAGTCTTCAAATTTCTGAAATCGAGTTCGTTTCCCAAGTCTTCAAAATTCTAAAATCGAGCTCGTTTCCCAAATCTTCAAAATTCCAAAATCGAGTTCGTTTCCCAAGTCTTCAAAATTCCAAAATCGAGTTCGTTTCCCAAGTCTTCAAAGAACATTCAAATTTTACTATCGCATTCATGACGGGGAATCCCGATGACGGTCGGTGTCGCGAAATTATACTTTTTTCCTCAGCCGCACAACGTGCCATAAGAAGTTTTCACTTCAAAAAAACTATCGCACGGGCACAAGGCTCAATTGCCACATAACAAGACAAATCTGACCGAAATGCCAAACGCTCTCTAAAACTGATTTCCCACACTAGACATCGTCAGTTGTTGCATTCATAAATGTTCACTGCCTCATCGGCAGACATGGGGAGAGATTAGTTGTACGGTCGTTTGACTTCTGCAGAAGTTGTAGGGATGTGGAGGAAGAGCAGAACATTAACATTTTGTTGCATGTCCCGCAATTTTTAAAAAAATTACACAAAACACTTGGTTCATTTTTATATGATGACCTGGATGCACTTAGACAAGTTGGTATAGGTCAGCTACTTAGTTTTATTACGAAATCAGGTAGGCTCAATGAGAGGGTATAGTCGATTCCCTGTGATATCACGAAGAATTAACATTTGGTCTGAGTGAGTTTATTCTTAAGCTGACTGCCACTCCTACCTTACCGAACCTTAGAAGTCCCACGGGCTTCTTCTTGTCGTATAACTTTAAAATAATTGCAAAAATGTTGTTGTTGGTTTCCAAATTTAAATAAAATAGAAAATCCAACTCTAGGTCCTATGTTTTTTGGGTGTTGCATTTATTTTTCTAGTTTAATGAGAGAATCGAATAGAGAAAGAGAGTAACAGTAAATATTTTGTAAGCAACAAATTTTTGCTGAAAGTGTCGTATCACATATGGGATATTTTCTTCAAAATATGAATTTACGATTTATAACTCTATGATATCTTGTGAATTCACTAGATACTTGTCTTTCACATAACATTTTATATGATTTTGTGATACATTAAGGTTATTAACAAAATAATTATTTCTAATATAATTACATTCAAAATTTGGCACTATTTTGTGACCTACACTACGGGTGCCTACCTTAACACATAGATCAAATAACTAATAACAAAAAATAACTTCTTCGAGCAAGAAATACGTTAACAAGATATGAAACATAGGTAGAGTAGAAGAAGTTGACAAGTTTTTATGTTGGGAAGTGCATGTTGTGCATTGATACAATGCTTGGAATATCACGTTTCATATGGGATAAACTATGTGAGCCGTAAGCAGCCAAGAAGATTCTGAAAATGTGCAGTAAAGAAAGTGAAAATGTGAAATGAATACTGATGTTAAAGGAGTTAAATAGTTTGCAATATGATGAGAAATTATTTACCGAAAAACCAGTAGTCTTTGTATTTCGTTTATATTAAAAAAATAATTAAGAGCATCCTCTTCATAACTAGATTAGAAATCTCATTTAAATTCTTTGACAAAAAATAGATAACTTATGAAAAAAATAACTTAATGTTATTCGTATTTATTGAAAACTTCAAAAGTGATAATATAACAACCAAAGCAAGAGCTATTAGGGCTTTGAATAAGAATTAACAGTCAAATAATTTTGATACTCCAAGAACTTATTTATGGTTATTGACTTGGGTTAGAATAGAAAAATGTTCGATTGCAAATAAAAAGATGTTCTGACGACGATTTTAGTATTCCAATTTATTTTCTTCTAATTAATACATACATTTTCAAGGAAATTGTAGTATTCAAGATCTGACGCGAAAGACTTAGAAGCTGCCTCCTCAGTCAAATTTAGAGGATGACCCAACACAGTTCAAACGCCGCTTCATTATTTTTTATACAAAATTACAGGTTGCATCTTTTGTTATTTGTAACTCGTTTTTCTATCACTGGTTACTGCAATCTAATATGTCAACATAAAATATTACATATTAGTCGTGGAGCCAGTAGCACTTTAGAGTAACGAATATCTCAATGGAGACAACATTTAACAATGTTAATGGCGTTTGTAATAAAAATGGGCATCCGCTATGGCACGGATGGTAACAATCTAAGATATGAACACTTAAAAAGGTCGAAAAATTACTTTCACTCAATTGTTCGAAAATCAATGCGCATATGACGCATTTTATGTCAAATGTCCTTACCCAAAAATCGAACAAAACCGATTAACCTCAAACTTGCGCAAAGTGTTATCCTATTGATGGTTATTATGTACATCCCAAAATATATATTTTGAAGATGTATACTATGCCAAAATGTTCAATGAGGCTTTTCTCGAAAAGTGAAGACTCCTTCTCGAGAATTTAACATATTTAGCAAAAAAACCTCAGGTATCTTTGTAGAATAAAAAAAAAATCAAAAGTATTCATCTTCAGAAAAAAAAATAAACTTTATTTTAATTTTGACATATCAAAGTCAAATTTTATAATTTTCGAAAAATAATTACAACCATTCGTTCGATAGATTGCACTTCCACCCAGGAGGACAACAATTGACTAAATTTGAGGTCAATATTCGATTTTTGGCTTTGACCAGGGTTGCCAAGTGCTCAGGTTTGACCCAGCCAAGGGGCCGTTCAAGTATTACGTAACGCAATTAGGGGGGGAGGGGGGGTCTTGTGAAACGTTACGATGCGTTACGGGGGAGGGGGGGGGGGGGGTTCGAACAACGCGTTACGTAACATTGTTTTTGAAGTGAAACTACTTTAGCGGGTGGTTATTTGAAATTAGGTGTGTATAATGAAATGAAACTCTACTCTTTCTTAATGTGTATGTTTATTGAATACCTACAGCCAAAACATTTTATTAAAATGATAAAAGTTGATGGGATCTAGATAATTTACAGCAATAAATGATATGTTAAATTAAAGCACTTATCAAGCAGAATGTCCTAAAACTATCATCTTCGAGATTGGTTAACCAAAACCAGAGATGTAAGCGTGGAAAGATTTCCTATTTTTCTCATTTATTGCTGTAGCTGTTCTAGATCCCATCAACTTTTATCATTTTAATAAAATATGTTCGTCTCATTTTTCGCCATTTTAACATATTTTAAGCTTAAGCAAATGTTTATTACATTATGTGTGATTTTTATTAAATAACAATTTGAACAAGTTAAGGTGTTATCTTCAGTCAGGCCGAAACTCACATACCCTACACAGCACTCAAAGTAGGTACATATATTTCAGTAAAAAAAGACGTTGAAGAGGTTAAATAATTCGAAAAAAGTGTAAAATGTTTAAGAGGTTGAAAACTGTTGAAAAAGTCGTAAATATATGCAAAATGTTAATGTTGAGAGAGGTTGAAAAAGTCTAAGCAATTTAAAATCGATGAAAAAGTCGAAAAAATAAAGAAATATATAAATATCACAATATCTTGCACGGTTTACGAGACATGGTGGTATAGAGGTTAAAATTTAGGACCGTGCCACGCGAATCATTGGAAACTTGAAACCTAGCCTAATCTTAATTTAGTTCAAATGTACACCTAATCACCAAGTTTCATCAAAATCGCTGCATTTTTTTTCAAAATGGGATTGGGCAAATATACATAGAGTATGGGCGGTAGGCGTGTCTATGAACCGATTACGTCCATTTTCAATAGCAAGATGCCTGCAAGAAGGTCTGACCTGAGTGTGCTAATTTCATTGAACTAGCTTTCTTGGTTTTTCCGTAAACCTGATTTGAACAGACAGACAGACGGACATAGCTAAATCAACTCAGGTGGTGACGCTGATCAAGAATATATCTATATACTTTTTCATACCTACCACCGCCCTCTTCTATGCGTTACAAACAAAATGACAAAGTGAATATACCCTCGGTGTAGGGTATAATAAAGAAAATAAACAACATACGCATGTATTTCCGGTACTTTTCGCAACATAATTGTGACTTTTAGGTAAATATGGTCACTTGGGTGTTACGTAACGTTTAGGGGGGGGGGGGGGGGGGGGGTAGAGGAAAACGTTACGGCGCGTTACATAGGGGGGAGGGGGGGTCAAAAATCTTCGAAAATTGCGTTACGTAATACTTGAACGGCCCCCAAGGCCGAAATATCATGTCAAAGCCGGGATTCCGAAATTGAAAATTTTCTGAAAAAGCCGGAAATTGAATGATTTTTGTTACATGCACTTAAATTCGTTTTAATGAGCAAAAAATAAATATCATCAACTTCTTCCAGAAAATGTTACTTTTTTCCACAAAAAATTTTATTTATTATTTTGGACAGGCCGGGAATTCCTTCAACCCTGCTTAGGACATTTGACAAGAAATGCGTCCTAAGTAAAAAAAAATGATTCATGCAGAGACCCTAATAGTTATGAAACTTATGATAGAAATCAGTGCATAATCGTTATAAAGTAATCGTTAGTTTGAGATTTTATTAATTTCAATGCAACATAATTGGTATTTGGGATTTCTACTATTTTTTTTTCTGAATAAAAATACGAGTACTTAATTGAAATTATAGATTCTTATGTTTTCGAAAAAAAATTATTAGAGTTATGAATTTTTATATTTGAAGATCAAAATTAATCGAATTATGAATTTCTCTCCTTTTAGATTCAAATAACTGACATTTTGGACTTTAATTTTTTCTATCACCACCTATGGAAAAGTTGTAGGATTCCAAAACTTTTCGAATAAATCTAGGTAAGTCAAATCTTATCGAAATTAATAAATAAATCATGTAAGAACTTATCCAGAAGTTGAAACTATCATAAAAGTTGAAATCTATTGAAAAACTTTAAAAAGTATCGAATAAGTCCAAAAACATCGAATTGTATTGATTAACGTCAAAAAGTGTCAAAAAAAACATTAGAAAAGTCTAAGAGTATCTCACAGTATCTTAAGACTTAAGACATAAGCAGTGCTGAGTAAGTGCCAAACAAAATCCATTTTTGAGCTTCATAGATCGTTGCAAAAAAAAATGTATGAGTGAAAAACGCCCTGCGTTGATAGAAATAGAAAATGCTGGATATACTTATATATATAGGTATATATTATATATTCGATCAAAAAATATAAAAACCAATAACAACGATAAGTTTCGATTTAAAAACATTAAAAAATATAATTAGAATTATTTTGGATCTTAACAAATATAATTCCAAAATAACGATTATTTTTGATCGAAAAAAATAAAAGTCAATAATTATCATTTTTTTCAACGAAATAAATAAAACAAAAATTACAACTATTTTTAACATATTTTACATAATTAAAAAGTATGTCAACTCGTCAAAAGAAGCTCATCTCGTTTGCGTAAGATTTTCGTTTCACGAGATATAGACGAAATCGTCAAATGAAGCATTCTTTCCCATATAAATCGTATGAAAAACTAAAAATCTCGATGAGCCACCAGTAAATATTAGATAATTTGATGAACTATAATTGCTCCAGAATTTTTCTTTCGTGTACCTGCAACTTTTAAACCTGTCTGAAGCAAAAAAAAAATTTGAATCACCCTAATGTACTTACATACATACATATATCCACCAAAAAAGGCCTTTTAGCTGGCTTCGTTTTTTTTTTTTTTTTTTTTTTTTTTTTGTAGCACATCCTTCAGCCATAGTTTTTCTTGAAGCTAAGGCTGCCTTGAATTTATATTCAAGGTTGTTCAATTAAAATTCAGCTATTTTTTTATTTAACTTTATATGTAACTTTTCGTGTTTTTTTTTAACTTAAATGCAATTTTAGCTGTCTCCCTTTGAATTTTAATTGTTCATAATTGAATATTAATTCAAGACAGTCTTAGCTTTAAGAAAAACTATGGCTGAAGGATGTGCTACAAAAAAAAATCGAAATTTTCATCTTAGCTCGACCATGGTTTCGATTTTTGTTTTCTGAGTACACTTTTCAAATATGGTTTTTCTTGAAGTTAAGACTATCTTGAAATAATATTCAAGGAGAAACAATTAAAATTCAAAGGGAGACATAGCTAAAATTGCATTTAAGTTAAAAAAAAAACACGAAAAGTTACATATAAAGTTAAATAAAAAAATAGCTATCTGAGTTTTAATTGAAAACTTGAATATTAATTCAAGACAGCCTTACCTTCAAGAAAACCTATGGCTGAAAGATGTGCTACAAAATAAAAAAAAACGAGGCCAGCTAAAAGGCTTTTTTTGGTAGAGATGGCCATATGAAAAAAATTAGGCAACACCACACATCTTCCCTCAGAATCAAAAACGGCGTATCTCAAAAAATGTATATTCGTGATTCTTATGGCATCCGATAGCTTAAGAAATTACGCGTCTTATGAACTACTTCAAGTGTCGGTCTCTTAGTTCAAACATATAAAAAATCTCCTAAGGGAATTTTCTATATCTCAATTTTACATGTTTCTGAGGGCAGACATAGTGACGTTAAAGTCTATTATATCAATTCAGAGTTTATATTATGTAAATTATAAGCAAATAAAAATAAAGATTTCTTAATATTTCCCCATTAAGAGAATCTAAAAATATAAATAGGCCTTCTATCCAGGATGCACCAATTGCCAGAGATGAACAGGAGAAATCAAAGGTATTCTCCGACCACTTAGCTGGTGTTTTCACATCACTTGAAGATGACCAGAGCTCATCTGATACTGATTTTGACCCTGAAACTCAACAAAATAATATATAACCAATCACTTCAGAGCTCGAGGTTGTTGAAATAATTATCAAAGATCTTAAGCTAAAAAAGACTCCAGGTTTTGATCTTATAACAACGGAATTACTGCGACAGCTTTCAATCAAATGTATTTTTAAACTGACTCAGATTTTAAACTCTTCTCTCAAGTTGAAATATATGCCTCTATTGTGGAAAGTTTCAGAAGTGATAATGATACTAAAATCCGGAAAGAAAGCCAATGAGGTCAGCTCATATAGACCAATATCGCTTCTCCCAACGATGTCAACACTTTTTGAAATAATTCTATTAAAAAGGTTGAGTCCCATAATTGAACGAAGAAAAATTATACCAAACCATCAATTCGGCTTCAGAAAACAGCACTCCACCATAGACCAAGTTCATCGCATAACCAACATAATAGAGAAATCGTTAGAGGAAAAAAAAGTTTGCTCAGCAGTTTTCCTAAATGTGTCACAAGCCTTCGACAAAGTATGGCACGAAGGTCTAGTCAAAAAGATTAAACTTCTCCTCCCATGTGAATACTACACAATTCTTAAGTCATATCTATCTGATAGATGCTTCAGAGTTAAACATGGTGACGTTTATTCTGAATTGCGCATCATCAACGCCGGAGTACCACAAGGTAGTATACTAGGCCCGCTTTTGTATCTTTTATACACCTACGATATCCCTAATATTACGGGTACAACAATAGCCACATTTGCTGACGACACTGCATTGATCACGGTAGGTGATACAGAAATCGAAGCAATAAGCAGATTGCAATCTTCAATACAAACTATAACGTTATGGACTCGAAAATGGAGAATAACTCTAAATAAACTTAAAACAGTTCATGTTAATTTCACAAATAAAAACATTCGTTATTTGCCTCTCTACATCGATGGTATACAAATCCCACACTCAAACTCAGCCAAATACTTAGGCATGACATTAGATGCAAAACTGCGCTAGAATGAACATGTGAAAAAGAAACGGGAAGAGCTCAGTCTCAAGTTCAATTCAATGAAATGGCTACTAGGCCGACGCTCTGCTTTGAGTATCCAAAATAAAATTATGGTTTATAAACAGGTGTTAAAACCCATCTGGTCATATGGTGCACAACTCTGGGGATGTACTTCCAAATCCAATAAAAAATTAATTCATAGTTTACAAAACACTACACTAAGAGCAATAACTAATGCTCCATGGTACGTCCGTAACTGCGATCTCCATCGAGATTTAGGTGTGAACACAGTTGCAGACGAGATAAAATCCTATGCCAAGGCTCAACAAGATAGAATCCGAAAGCATGTTAATACAGAAGCATCGAACATTCTGCAAACTCAATGCATGTCACGCCGACTAAAACGCACAAAACCTTTAGACCTGGCTCAAGATGTTTAAATTTCTTCCGTTAAGATAATTGGTCAGCTTTATATTTACTGACACACTTTCTTATTATTTAATCAATATAAAAAAATTGCTTGTTAGCTTATATAGCTAGGTGCAATAGTTCAATATGTTTCATTGTATGTATATTATTTATTTGTTAAATTAGAATGAAACAAAATAAATAAAAAAAAAAAAAAAATTAAGACAATCGCTAACTTATCACAAAAAAGAAATACGATACATTTTGTTTCACTAAACGAGAAAAAAATGCAACTTGTGCCGTTTTCATACGCTGAAAAACATAAGTTGGTGCTGGCGATAACAGCCGAGCTGTGTTTGAATGCTTCAATGCAATTGCATTGCCTCCGATTTCGCAGATGTATGCTATACTCAGAAAAATACGACTTGTGAATAAATATTAAATTGAAAGCTCAAACTGTTTTGTTTTTCGTGTTAAGCTTGGTTGTACTTTTTTTCAGAAAATATAACAAAGCGCACGAGTCACTCGTTAAATAACCTTTTGAGGTGGCATTAATATTTTGGTAATCGCAAATCGTTAAACAATATTATTGAGTGCTTATTAATCATATATTTACTAAGTCAGCCGTGGAAAATTGTAAGATGATCAAAGTTACGAGCTTGGTGTTCATAGTTTATTATACCATGAAAAAGTTAGAGCATAAATTTCATTCCAGTGAAACATTTTTGTGATAAAATCTGACATAGTTATCATCGTCTTAAAATTTCCAATGAAAGCTGCATTTTTCGAACATATACTAACAGGTATTTTAGTGAAAATTTTGTTTTTATTGAATGTTTTAAGTAATGTTTTTATTGAAGTCCGCATTTTTCGCCCAAAATGACTTTTCGTTCATAATCAAATAAATAAAATAAAAAATAAAAAAATTCCAATTAAGAATACATACAAATTTGTGCAACAGTGTGCCGCTGAGGCGGCAAAAAAAATGTTCTTGTCTTAAAAGTTCTATTAATAATTAATATTGTTAGTTACCAGGGACACTTGATTGCGCAATTATTAAATCGCATGTACACGCAGTTTTTACGCATTCCTTAAACTTTATTTTGTGCCACCCTGTATAACGAACAATATTATTATTTTTCCTAGCGTATTTAATTCAAAGAGCGAAAATAAGCAATCATATAAGAATTTGAAGATGCACCTCGGAATCAGCCGCCCACATATTAATTATTCAACTACATATAAAGTTTTCATATAAAAATCTTGGACATTTGCATTTCACTTATCATATATCTCTTATCTTTTGCTTATTCTCTTTAAGTTGCTCTTCATTTTATGTACAAAAATTTAAGTTTTTCCCAAAAAAAGGAATAAAAAACAAATAAAAACATGACAAATATTTTCATTATTTTTATGATTATTGCTCTTGTTATCTAACCATAACTTTTTGTTGTCAACATATTTGTTGTCATTGCTGTTGTTGTAAATGTCATTGTTTTGCGTAATTTCATGCAATATTTCATAAGTAAACATAAAATAGTCAGACAGCAGACTGAGGAGTAGATAGTCAAAAATTTAACGTAAAGCTTTCTTGGTCAAAATTTGCTCAGTTCCCCAGTGAGAAGCGAATTTGCTTCATTGCGTTTTCATAGTTGCCACAGTTTTTGATTTTCCTTAGAAATATAAAATAAAAACGTATTCAAGATATTTGTCGTGTTCTAAGAGTCAAGAGAACTGAAAGGAAAATATGATAAATTGAATAACATCAACATTTTGCGATCACAGAAAATGTTCATATGCTAAACAATAAAATTTCATAGGTAATATTGGAATTGCTTTTTACTAAATTTCAGACATTTAATGCATAACACTAGGAATTTTTAAGGGAATTATTTGCAAGCTCATTTTCTTCTGGCAGCACTGTGCTCAAAAAACATTTCCATTTACTATGTTCCACGTCGTCGTCGACAACATCATCATCATAATCATCTCCATCATCTGTGAGTATGTTTTTCTTGTAAGCTCAGCTTTTATTTTGAGAAATGATTGAAATTTTATGGTCCATCTGGGTTCATTAACTTTCTACTTCGTCTTCGTCTTTGCTGTATGTATTGTCTTGCGCGATTTCTTCTTTCTTTCGTTTGACGACGTTCTTTTGTATTTTACTGAAACTCCCTGATAGTTGCATTCATCTCTGCATGCCATCAAGTTGGTGGTACATTCCGTCACCCGTCGAGATGATTTGCGGTTTTGTCATCAATTGTTGTTGTCATCATCATCGTCGTCGTCATCGCCGTCGTCGTTTTCATTTACGTTTACATTAACGTTAGCGTTTACGTTTACATCTTCATCTTCGTCATTGAAATTTGTATGCGCTACAAACATCACATGTTAAAATGTTCTTCAGGATGTATGTATTTTTGTATTTCTTAAAAGATGCAATTTTAAGTATTTTTATGAAATGTCAAATTTTTAAGATTTCAGAACTAATCAGTTGAGACTCTTACTAATTGTAAGATCTTTTGATAAGAAAGACCCTGAAGCCTTGAAAAGGCTTTTTCTTTTGAACATGGAAGTAATGGCAACTCCTGAGTCACATGACGAATTTTCTCACTCTATGTGCTGGAATTTAGGTTACTTACTTACTCAGAGAGGTGGAAATGTAGCTTATCAGAAATGAGGCTTCGAAAATGTCTTGTTTCAAGCTAACATTTAAAACTCTCGGGGTATCATCACCCCGAATCCTGTAACAATTACGTTGAGGTTGACGACATCAACATAATTGCGCAAAAGTACTTAAATCAAAATAAATAAATAACTAATTAAAGTTGTTGTTTAAATTTGAGCAACGTCAGCATCGTCATAGCTTCAGCTTGGCAAGGGTCTCAAATGTCAAAGCTTTCTGCTTAAGTCGACATAATGCAATGTCAAAGCCCTCTGCTTTAGCCGACTTTGCAATAAACTCAATAAAGTAAAATTCGACAAGTCAAGGCACTTAAGACTTAACAATTGTTAAGTGTAAGTCAAAGCAATTAAGAAAATAATAATTTTTTGAAAGAATGAAAATTCTGTTAAAATCAGATTATCCCCATAGTAAAAATCAAAATAGTTTTTTTCTTCACCGAGCTTCAAGCTCGTAAGTCGCGCAGTTATTAACGCCAGTTTTATTTACAGGGCTGCCAATATAGGAAACTTGATTTTAATTGAATTGAACTTTGTCATATTCTATTTCGTAAGCATCTGCACCAAACACTTTGATCTGCTGAAGTGGCTGTAATGATGATCACATGGTGATCAGCCGCCGATATGATAACCACCATTTTCTTTCCCTATTCTTAAACTGAATCAATGAAATGTTATATCAGCTAGTGTTATATTTCATTGCATTTCCTTAGAAATTTTTTTTACATGATAATTTATATACTTTTGTCTCTTAAAAGATGTCATTCTAACTCGTACGAGCTCTCCCAAATTTCTTTTATACGCTAGTTGTAGCATTTAGTTTAATCAAACTTCTTTGGGCAACTTTTTTGAATACAATAAGTTAAGGCATTTTCTACTTCTAATTGATTTTAAAGAAAATTATTGATACTGATTTTCATGACTGTAACACTTTTAGGTCTTGGGAGATTGAAGTAAGGTAGAAATTACATAAAAAAAATTTTAAATTAGAGATATTTTTACGTTTTCTCTTACTGCGTTTTCTCTTCCGTAAATTGGAATAGAGGCATAAAGTTTTTGTTAGAAGCTTTTCACTTATGTCACAAATGTCTATGTGTACCGAAAATATGGTGTTTAAGCAAAGATAGCAACATACTATTCAGGTAATGGTTTCATCATCCCAATTATCAATTTTCTCTTATTCTATGGAATACAATTTTGACTTTTCATAGCCGCAATATGTGTTTTTTCTTCCGCAATATATTCAAGCGCAACAGATCATTTCCAGGATTTTGGTACATAATAACTTCTTTGTGTTTTGTGATGTAGCGTACAACTCAAAAGACTAAAGTCATTCAATGTCTTTTAACCAAAACTTTGAGTAGATATAACGTTTTGAAATTTAACATACCATCATCATTATAACCTTTGTCTAAGACTTTTAAAAGTAGAAATGAAAAATAGAACACACAAACAAATGATGGCTAATTTAAAATTCTACTCTTGAAGTCAACAACTTTTGTCCCTGCAGCTGCTGCTACACCGCAAGAGCCAACGATACCATTCTTTGTCTTTAAGTTACGCGGCATAAAATTGAATTCAATTTTTTTTTTTCGTCCCAAAGATTTTTAAGTGTGACTCCCAAATGAATGCTGCTAACAAACGCTTGAGACTTAAGTTTGGTAAAGGCTTCAATTATGTCGTTGTAAAAGGCTGCACGCCATTCACGTTGCACAATTGGAATCTCTTAGAAAAATTCAAAAAAAAAAAAAGCCCAAAACAAAGCATCTTGGGGTTAAGTTTCAATTAGCATATTGGTGAGTATTTTAGGCCCCACTGTTGAAGCTCTTACTTTTTTGTGGTTAAATGTAAATTTTATTGAATTTAAAACTTTTGTTTGGCAGTGGTTCAAAACTGTGCAGGAGGACGCAATAGACGGGAAGTTGCATAATTAGGACTAATCTTGAGACAATTCCGTTCGCATTTCACTGTTTGGCTTTGGGGTTGAGTATAAAGACATCGCAGCCGTTTGAGTTTGATGACGTTATAAATATGCATGCCAGGTTGAATTTGAATGATAAAGCGAATTGCAATTTCTTGGAGAAAAAAGTTGTGAAAAATTGTCTGTGACTTTTGCAAAACTATATATTAAGTGAACTACGATATATTACTGATATACTGGCTATGAAGTTAATTTTTTTTCTTCAAATTCTTAACGTCTATAGAATAAATGATATTTTGGGGAAGAAGTATCGAAAAATATGACATCTTGTAATATTTCATATGTTTTTTCATATGACAGATTCTGACATAGGAGGGGAAAGGGGGGTGGGGTTTGGTGAAAAATGGCGCCCCTTAGGCTTTAAAATCTCCAAAAAAATCAAATTTCGATTTAATTCATTTTTTTTCTTAACCGTGCAAAATGTATCAAAATTTGTTGATCTTTAATTGATGCAAAAGGTGATTTCTTCTAAAAATAGAATAGAATTCATTGTTATTCTGATGTTTTTATATAAATTGAATAAAAAATAAACAAATTAAAACAGATAATCTTAAAGTTCCATTTACTTTTATTTCAAAGGGCCAACTTGTTTCTAAACAGCTTTTACGTAGAGTCCATATCGATTATGGAAATATTAATTTTTTGATATATCATTACTTGTGGTTAAATTATTAATGGTACTTTATATACTGGTCTAAAATTATTTCAAAAGCAATATTAAAATTAGATACCTCAAGGTCGAACTCCTTTAATTTTTCGTGTGAAACTCAAAACTAAATGACAGTGGGTTACTCCAATTACAGAAATTTTAGCAGAAAGTAGAATCTTATTTGCTGTTGGTGTTCTCAGTTGAAACTACCACATCTTTTTAAAAATGCACAAGAAAATCACCAGATTAAATAGGAAATTCCCTAATTAATTACAGCGAATTGAAAACCAAATTGCTCTAAAATACAATAAATACAAGAGGACGCGCCATCAGCTAAAACGATGTACCCTTGATATATGTACATATAAAGAAGTCGTTAAAAGACTGACAAACAAAATTTTTTACTACAACCTTAACTTGATTCAAATCAATATTTCTTTAAACTAAATAAATGTTCTTTTTAAAGATAATTTTGGTTGAAATAAATAAAACTTTTTTAAAATCTTCTTTAAATAAAAACTTATATGATTTAGTGAACTTCACATAGGAAAAAAGGAGCCAGGGGCATCGCGAAGATATTTGACCACTTATATTTGATGTTATTTTAAATGATATTCTTTTCACATTCATAGGATCGAAACAATTACGTTGGTGTCTTAATGCAGATAAGATGAAAATTTAAAAAGGGAAATTTAACTTTTAAAAAATTTACCACTTTAGGTTAAGCTATATATGAGGCGCCCAGTTGCAAAACCGGCCAAGTCCAAAAAAATCAAATTTTGAGATTTCTCATATATCAAAATCTAGACCATGCTTTATCTTACTAATATGGTTTTAGTTGACAGAAATATTACACTTTTTTATTTATTTTTGATGCATAGATTTCAAAACCGGCAAAGTCCATGAACTTGCTTTCAAAACCAGTCCAACGCCTTGGTATCAAAACCGGCTAAGTCCAGTACATTGGTATCAAAACCGGCCAAGTTCACTTTTTTCAAACAAAATTTGATAATTACTGTGTCAAAACCGGCCAAGTCCAGTTTATTGGTATCAAAATCGGCCAAGTCCAAAATTGTTTTCTCAAAAACATGCGCAAATAAAACTTGAAAAGTCTGATCTGATGTGCTTTGAATAAGAAATTTTATAAGCTATTATGTGGAAAATACTTTTTAATTTTTCAATGGACAAAGATGAAGATAAACGTTTTTCGTGGTTTGTCCAAAAGTATGGAAAAGGGACTTGGCCGGTTTTGCAACTGGGTGCCTCACATATATGGCTTGGTTATAAGTCCATCTAAAACTGAATTAGCTGCATTCAGGAATGCGCACATAACGTCACACATTAGAAATGAAGCCCTGAAATCATCCTTAGCTCTAAGCTCTCCTGGTGAAGAAACACTATGGACGAGTATTAGGTGTTGATTAAGATTGTATATCATTCACTGGGTACACAAAATCAGTAATAAACCAATTTCAACTTACGAAACGTATGTGGGATAGGAAAAGGTACATGCAGGTATATTAAAATAACTGAAGCAAATTGTAGCAGACTCCACGATGATTTTCTTCAAAATGCTTCAAGAAATCCCCCAAAATATATGTCATATGTTTAATAAAGTTTATGACTGCAAAATTATGCTACATATTTTCTTATCAATCATTTTGAGAAGAACTGTTAAAACTTTCGAAGTTAAATTTTCTGAATGAGAAGATTGCAAGATACCCACTGTAATAAATAGCCAAAGCCATTTCAATCTTGACCGGGAGTGAAGGAAGTCTTAAATGAAGTAGCAGAGAGACAGTTTTCATGGAATTCAATTTTTATTTTTCAGCTTTAATTTTTTCGTTTTTCCTGGCTTTTTACATAATCTTCTTATGTCAATAAAAAATAATTATCCAATTTAAAATTTTTTATTATACATGCAATTCAATTTTCAGCACTTTCATAGTTCAACAAGAACAAAATTAATGCTTGAAGCCACAGCCAGAAAAGACTCTGCCCGGCTCGAGTCGATTTACTAATGTAAACAAGCGCATTCAATGCAAACTTTTTCAATTTTCAATAAATACCCTGTAGACAAGCGCAGAAGTGAGAAGTGTCATTAGTTGGTCTGCCTTGGGTAGTAGCAGGCGTTCATTTTTACATGAAATGATTTGGTCAAACTGGCTGGTAGGTCTTTCGTGTTCGCTTGTGTGTGGAAGATGGAAAAGTAGGCCTTGACTCACAGGGAGAAAACAGGTTTCCTGGGGATGGAATTTCGCATACTAATTCTAAAAACATAAAAAGCAACAAATCATGGAAACCAAAAATTGAGAGTACATTTTATGACTCCTACTTAGGCTATGCTAGCAGGCATACTGTTGAAAAGTACAATAGAATGTGTAAAAGATCTCAAAGACCTACCCTTTCAATGAATATTTACATAAAAAGCTGCTTATGAGAATAGCTTACGCATGCAGCAATGTAACAACGCTAACGGCGTTCTACTGTAAAGCCCTTATTTAATTGCCTACTGGGTATATATACGCTTGTCACATTCAAGCATTACACACACAGCTATACACGTAGCCAAACGCGTATACGCACAATTGCCCAATTCAAATGATTACTTAACCAAAACTCAAGTACAAACATACATACTCATGGATGTATGTATATCTCAAAGCCTTGGCCAACATGTAAATCGCTTGTAAAATGCTCGAGGTGACTTAAAGTAAAAAAATGAAGAAAAAAATCCGTGTAAAAACACAATGAAATCTTAAGAAAATCGCGTTCGGTAAACAAAATCTTACAATGTTGACTACGCATTTTTTTTTTAGTTTAAAGATTATTTTACGCACGTTCGTTATTGTTGTCTAACCATCCACTGATTTCGGAAAACTCCCCATTTCAAGCATACGTAGTCTCGAATGTTAGGGTGTAGCTTATTTTAAAAGTTGAAGAGATTCAATTGTGCAATGGGTCTCAAAGTGTAACTGTGGTGTTATAATTTATGGTCGTGGAAACTGCATCAGAATGTCCCAGTCAAGCTCTTTGAATCTTGTCAAAATTGCCAAAGATGTGCTCAACTGGATCAATCGTTGTCGTAAAAAATAAAATTACACAATTTCTTATCATGGATTCGATTGTTTATCCCAAGCTTTAGATCAATTCTTTTAAGAATTTTTAAAATTTATTTAGTGTTCACCACTCCATTTCTAATATTACTTGAAGCTATTGCTCTCCAATAACTAAGGTTGTTGTGTTTTCAATTCGTAGATTCGCAAAATCGCTCCGACTGGAATTGTACGTTTTTTGGCAATCCTAGTCAGAATGGAACGTAGTTTTCCTTTTTAGACGTTGAGTTTTATTTCCAATTGGAATTAAATTAGAGCCCCACAAAGCGAAATGTTTTCTTGTGACAGAGCGTTGTTCATAAGACTAAACATACAAATCTAAATTTGATACCGATCAGACAATTACATACATACGAGGGTCGTTTGATAATTCCGTGAAAAATTAAACAATGAATGATTTTTACGGCAAAAAAAACGTTTTATTTCTCAATGTAGTCTCCTTTTAGGACGATACACTTTGTCTAACGTTCCTCCAATATTTTGATCCTATCCAAAAAATACGTTTTCGGAAGGTCCTCAAAATAGGCCTCTGTTTCGGCGATGAACTCCTCTTTCTTCAGGTTTGGAAACAGAAAGCAGTCGCTGGGGGCCAAATCTGGAGAATTTGCTGAATAAGGAAGCAATTCGAACTTCAATTTATGGAATTTTGCAATAGGAGCTGGGCATGTGTAAACACGCTCATTGTCTTGATGGAAGAGGACTTTTTTCCACGCCAAATGGGGACGTTTCTCCTTCAAAGGGTCGTTGAAACGTTCCAATTCGGCTGCATAGTATTCGCCATTGATCATTCTTTTCGGTGGATGGTAATCGATGTAGATTAAACCAGGTTCATTCCAAAATACTGTTGCCATAACATTTTCGGCCAATAGCACCGTCTTCCCGAAATTTACTGTCAAACAATGAAAATATATTTACCCAAATTCTTTCTTCAATATAAGATACTCTCTTAGCAATGTCTCAGCAACACCGAATAGCAACAAAATTTTCTAAATCACGTACTGACAATCGTTTGTAAATACATAAAAAATCAAAATACCTACACAACAGCAACAACAAAAATGTAGAAAAAAGTGTGTAATTTGAAGCGCAAACGTTTTATTCTTTTACAACATTGGATTTTGATTGGTTTTCACTTCGATTTCCGAAAATCATTTACTAATTTTATTGTTATTAATCCTGTTTTTGTTGTTACCATTGTTATTTTGATGTTGCTATTGTTGTAGTTGTTAGATACTTGTGGTATTTATGTTTGGAAATTTTTGTTGTAATATTTATTGATTCATCTTAATTAAAATTCAATACGATAGAAGTGAAAGTTTGCATTTTATTATGAATATATGTTACACATGTGGCAGTGTTAAAGGTGTGAAACTCAGGAATATATTAGATATCTTTTATTTTGTATGTCGTTCATACTTGCGTCTAGAATTTTATGTTATACTCGTATAACCACTAGTATCCAATACAATAGCAACAAATTGCCTTTACTTGCTTCTCAATGAATTTAATAATGCATAAACAATATCATTTTAATTGAGAACCAGAAAAAGTAATCGTTATAACAACTTTTTATATTCAAAAAAAAAACACATAAAACAAATGTGTTGATCAAGCATGCTGTGTAAAACTAAAGCAACAATGTTTGAAAAAAAAAAAGAAATGTATATCGGTATTATTTCAGGATTAAATTAACTTCAACGTTAAGTCCGACAATTTTCAATGACATTCGTCAGTACTTATTTGACAAATACCGCTATACGGAGCTCATTTCTAATCTCAATATCCAAGTTAATTGATTCTTTCAATTCTAAGTTAATACTGGAGTTTTTGAACGGGATATCTCAGAATGAAAACGCAAAGTTGCTGTCTCATAAAAGTGTATGAAACTAATAATGACAAAAAACTTTCCAAAGGAAGGAGGACGACGTCGAAAAACTTCTCAAAGAGATGACAGGCAAATTTTGCAAGTTTGAAAAAAAAAATCCATAGGCATCATCTTAAGAAACCGTAAGGGATTTCAAATTGGCATATGTAGATAATTTTACAGTCCTCTGGCAATTAATTAAAAAAGATTTAAGAATATACGGACCAGTCATTAAGCCAATAAATACTTATGCATTACTAAATTCATTGAGCAGTAATTAAAAAATAATTTTCGGAAAATCTAAGCTTAGGAGGCAATTTGTTGCTTTAGTTTTGCACACTAATGCATATATCTATTCCTTACGCTAAAGCTGCTAAACTTTCTTCTAGGCGATACAAACGCATTATATCTTACACACAATGAAGCCTTTCATAGACTATACTGCCCTCAGAAGCGAAAATGGCGTATCTCAAAAAAGTCCGGAGATAACTAATGTTTTTTATATCAATTTGTTGATATACCTGTAAAATTTAGATGGAAAAAACTCTCTTACGAAATTTTTTATAATTTGAACTAGGATACTGGCTTTTGGCGTAGTTCATTAGACGCGTAATTTTTTAAGCTATTTGATGCCTTAAGGGGACATGACACCTTCAAAAAATTTGTTCTTAAGTGTTTAAAAATGCGTATAATTTTTTTATAATAAACAAAAAACCATTTTGAAACTTTACACATATATTTTGACACAAAACAATATTTAAAAAATTTTTTTTTTAATTTTTTTATGAAATTTATAACCACTAGAATTTATTGAAAAAAACACCAAAAAATAACGGCGGGCATGATTGCAGCTCACTGGACCTTCTGAAAAAAAATAAGAGGTTTTAATCAGCATCAAAGCCGCCAGAGATTGAACTACAGGCAAAAAGGTTGGTCCAAAAATAACAAAATGGCGTCGGTTTTTCGAAAATTGCCAATTTTTCGGGCCAAAATCGTGCCAAAACTCAAAAACTATAATACCGATCTCTCTATCCGTAGTTTATTCCCTGCATTAATATGTGCACAGCAACATACTAAAATTTCAGAAAGATCTATCGAGTAGTTTTTTTTTAACCATGCCCGCCAACTCAAAAAACGTTGTTTCGAGAAAAACGCTTTTAAATTTTTTTAACTACAGCTTTTCAAGTACTACGTATAACTTTGACACGATGTTCTTTAAATGATCGCTATATATTTTATAAGCCGAATTTGAGGTTTATATTATTAATAATAATTAAATGATAATTGAACTTCAGCCATTTTTAGCAACGATCAATATTCAAATAAAAATTTTTACAAGTTGATACAATGCTTTGACAACAAAGAAAAAAACAACAATTCTAGAATATAGACATATGTTTCGATTCTTAAAATTTCATCAGTATATTTTTCATATTTAAAGAAGTATTTTTTAAACAAGAAACAGTCAAAAAAAAAATTTTAATTCATGAACATTTGAAGGTGTTATGTCCCCTTAAGAATCACGAAAATTAATTTTTATGATATACGTACTTTTTAGCTTCTGAGGAGAGTATAGGCATTCTCAAGCTCATTTCAGTTTAAGAAGCAAATTCTGGTCCAAGTATTCTATTTTATTTCTAAAAGAAAATCCGTTTCAGGATGTGAAAAACAGCTGACTAAAGTATTTCAATTTATTTTTTGTCAAGTTATGACAAGAACATATAAGATATTATGGTAGATATAAGGAACGATGTCAAACAATAAAGTAAATAAATATATTTCTGATCAGTTAGCTGCATTTACTCCCATTTTAAGGACATCAAATACCTTGAATAAAATATTTACGTTATATTAGTAATGAGGTGTATGGTATTATGACAAATTAATGTCAAAATAATAATAATCGTGCGATTATATGTTCTTATGTTCATAGATTCAAAGTTAAAATTTTGAAATTACCATGGCATATTTTGTAAGCAGGAAGTCTTCTCTAAAATCTTATGCCAAAGGAATAAAATCAAAACTTTTCAACACAATTGATAAGCCACAAATATGTACGTCATAAACTGTTTGTCAACATATGAGCACTTTTTATGCAGACTGCCACATATACTCGCTTCGGGGGTCTGCAACATCACTCTTTGATATAATATTGAATTATATAATTTTAAGCAAAATTTTTAATATACTTAATATTTTGTGGTTTTGTTTGCTTAGTACTTATGTATGAATAATTATTTTGATGATGATTATTATTAACATCAACTATTGAAAACTGTCATTTTAATTAATTGTTGGTTGCGTTATTGAAATTGATGCAATTAAAAAGAAAAAAGTTATAATTATGATTTTATTTACATTTGAACAAATCTAAAGCGCTTATGTGCAACACACCTCTCCCACCAAATTATACGCTTAGTCAATTTTAGCAGTTTAGTTTTGTGTCAAATTAAGTAGAACGAAAGCCATTTAACACAAACTCATTCAAATTAAATATTAAAATTAGTTTTTACGTTTTCATACATTCATATTTATTTGTTTACAAATGTACAAAAATGTCAAATGCATAAATTATTGAAAAATATATAATTGACAACTTCTGAACGATTGATTGAATCTATTTAGTCATATTTTTATTTTTTTAGATTTTTAAGCCAATGAATATTAAATTCGATATTTAATTAATATGCAAAAGTCTTTTATACACATACATACATTAGAGTTCGTCAAAAAATTACAAATTCTAGAGATCTTCTTTAGAAGAATATTCCCATGTAAAAAAATAAAGGTTACAACTAACATTTTCAAATAAATGAAAATTTCTTCTTGTTCACCTACTTGGGGTAGCTGTTCCACATCCAAAAACCTTGAATTTCCTAAAAAGTAAGCCAAAACCAATAAACTTTTTGGATTACTCTTGAGTATCTAAGGACGCTGTATTCATTATTCTAGAGTTACCTATTAACTACTACTACTTGGTTTCCTAGGTTTGGTAGGATCAGGTTAGGTTTTAGCGGTGAATTGCAAGCCCCCCATAGACACTTTGGTCCATAGTGATACCATATCTCTCCAGATTTAATCAGTTTAATTAGTTGTTTGGCTTATGGTAAAAGTTTTCGTCCGCCTGGAGAAATCATAAATTCTGTGGAGCTTTAATTTTGAAACATCGTGAAATGAGTATAAGTCAGCATGTCCAAGTGGTATAAGCCTTGTCCGAGAGAGTGCAGGACAGTCGCAGAGTAAATGCTCTGACTTTTCTTCCATATTTGGTTTCATGCAGTTCCTGCATGTAACATTTTCAAGCATTCTCATTTTAAGTGCAAGATGGCTTATAAGGCAGTGTCCAGTTGCAACTTGTCATGAGACGGCAGTTATTCCTGGATAAACATAGCAAGAATTCTGTTTTTGGTTCCATTAACATTAGGCCAAAATATTTTTGATATTAAGCTAAGTAGTATCCAGCTATACCCAGCATGAGCTAGCTTTTGTTAACATGCAAATGTCTACATTTGAATTAAAGTGTTGTATAGATGTTGCCATACTTAAAAACATAGTATCCATAAACGCTCCTTGTTTCGCTTGTTCGTCCGCCATCTTGTTACCGATGGTGCCTTGATGACAGGGTACCCTGTACCTATTAACTTTGTGATTGATGCTGAGATCTTGTAGAGACTTATAGCATTTGAAAACTGTTTTTGATTTTATTGTATTACTTTGGAGAGATTTTACAGCGGCCTGACTATCCACATATGTATATGTTTATGCGACAGTTTCTGTTGCCCCTTAGAATGCTCGCTGCTGCTTTTTGAATTGCGATTATTTCGGCTTGAAAAATGCTGCTCGGACTTGGGAGCCTGTAGTGTTCTTTAAAGTTAGTGTTGGCATTGAAAATACCCGCATCTACCACTTCGTTTTGTTTGGAACCATCTGTATACATGTTGATGCAATTTGGAGGATCACCTGCCCTACTGCAGCAGTAGTTTTTTAATGGAAATTTAAGAAAAATGTTTGATCAATAACAGTTATAGGCTTACAGGTCTCCAGGGAGTTTTTCGAAAATAAAAAAGACAATTTTTTAAAAAAAAATTTTCAAGCTGCATTTTATTTTAGACTAAAATTTTTTTTTACATTATTAAAGTATGACTATTCAAGGCTTATCTCTGTCAATTTGGTCCGAAAATACCCGTCGATAAGTTAGATAAGTGCAATGCCGTGAAAGACATCAAAATTTGCGGTGAGCAAGATATCTAAAAACTGGTTCATCCGAAAAAAAAAATTTTTTTCGGTTAAGTAAATAGTTCTTTGGTGTGGAAATATTTGTTATATTGTCTATGTTACCATGTCCATAGTGCCTAATTTTAAAACAATTAGACTCTCTTAGTCTAAGCGCTGTTTTACAAACTACTTTTCTGGCAAAAAGATCTATAAGAAGCAAGTTAAGTATGGTATTTAATGACGCTATTGATGTTGTTTTCAGAGCTCCAGTAATACCTATGCACAATAGACGTTGTAGCCTTTCTAACTTTAAGAGTATAGGCTTACTTTTTAGAGCATGCGTAGTAGGCATTATGTGCTTTTTTAATTGGTTCTTGTATATTTGATTTCAAGGATAGTTTCTTATCCAAAATTATTCCTAGAGTCACATCTTAAAGTTATGGCTAGTTATTTAAAGGTTCTCCTAAGAACTCGTAGTCTTAAAGGGTTCAACGGAAATCCGTATGTACGCAAACGCAAGGAATGAAATTAAACGAAATAGCTCCCAACAAAATAAGACTCAAAAAAATTTATGAAAAATCCCCAAAAATTTCATTATGAAATAACTCTAAGTGAAACAAACCCCAACGAAATTTCAGTTGGGGTTCATTTCATTCAATCCCTTTTTGGGGTTATTTAATTTGACTATAAATGCCGTTTTTGACAAATTTCTTTCTCGTGTAGCTGCTTTCTTCGGTATATCCAACACTGCCTTCGCAAGCCACATTCCTAATAAAATTTAGAATATTTCATGTTATTTAAGAATAATGTTATCATTGCATCACTTTGGGTCTTATTTCTGACCATATTTCATTAGGGTGTATTTCGTCGGAGGCTTTTATGCATCCAGCCTTGTTGCCATTCCCTATTATGAAATAATGGTGACGTACAGCACAGATAAATCAATCACCAACGGAACTTAACTGGACTTGAGTTTTTAAATTTTTTATAATATTGTAATATATAAATTAATATATAAATTAATTATGGAACCGAAATTCTCATGATCTGCTCTTGTAATATATTGACATTTTTTTAACCACAATTGGCTTCTTCTATATAAGACTCTTGAAAAGATATTGCATCAGTCGATGGAAAAAAGTTCATCAAGAGGTACTCCCCTAATGGAGGGCTTTGAGCTATTTCAAATAACATTTAACGCTATCGAAAAAGAATTTCGAGCCTAACGGAAGTGCTCCTGCATTTCTCTTTGATCAAAAAATTATCGTAAAAGCTCCATAATTGATATGAAACATAGGCAGAGGTGTCGTCAACCTTCCCATTAAACGAAATTCATATCTTCCTAAAGGTACTTTGGGTAATTTGCATTCTTTTATTTTGCATTATTTATTTTATAGGAAGATATATGTAAGACTTAGTTAAGTACATATCATTGCATACGTTATTAATCTCGATTTCAATAGCCTCAATTAGTATACTAAGCAAAAAACCGCCATAACCTCAGGTAAGTGAAACATGCCGCAAAATAGACTTAAGGCTTTATCATCTTGTTGGTTGTCCGCCTAACTGCCAGTCGGTCGGATGGGACAAAAGTTTCTCAGACCTCATATTCAATTTGCAAACAACACTTATTCAACCATTCAACCAACAATGCGGCACACAAATCCAAGCGTCGACACTTAAACTCTCAACTACGACCACTTAATAACTTACAAAACGATGGCGGAATCGTATCGACAAACTAACTGACTAACACCAAGACCAACAACAAGAAGAAAAACGATAGCAATAGAGACGATTGGCGTCTACACTTAGAAAATTGAAAAATTTATGTCTCTAAATCAAATTGGTTTTCTTAATTTTAATATAAAATTTTTACAATCTTGATTTATCTTATTTAGAAAAATAGATAAATAAAAATTTTAAGACAGGATTTTTAGTCATAAGAAAGTAATTTGAAATACAATTCGCAAATTACAGAATCTTCTAACTCCCAGCCGACGAACTTAAATCTCTTTTAAAAGAGTTAAGTTATCGTTTTCTTCAACTTTTACTTAAAATAAGCCACCGAATCAGCTCCTAAGCTATCGGTATTATAAACTGGACCACCACTTCTATGCGTTACAAATAGAAAGACTAAGTGCTTAATATCACTAATATAACTTAGAGCTTCTACGCACTGGGCTTGATCATTGCATGTTTCCATCAAAGTGCAGCGGTCACACCAACTTAGCAAATTCCTTTCGTCTAGATGTAAATATTCAAATGATTGAATTGAACTTGAACTAAGGGAAATCGGAAAACTCCGAATCAAAATTTTAAACTTATTTCTAAAATTACGCTATCTTTTCGCTCAGCGTAGTGTTAACGTTCAATGTTAAAGTCAAGCACCTGCTTAATAGGTTTTTCAGATTGTAAATAGCAACATTTTACAAAAATAACGAAAACCAATTGAACGCGCCAACGAAACAACAACAGCAACAAGGGGGAGAACTCCAATACGAAACATTTTAGAGCATTAACAAGGAAATGCAACAAACAACCAAAATGCAGACGGGCATACGTAGTGAACGCAATGTTGTCGACTCTGGCCGCGTTGCTGTATTCATTCGCGTTAAGCTCACGAAATTCGTGTGGTCGACGAAATGTTTCTAATTAATGAAAGAAGTGGAGAAAGATACTTGCCGGTTGCTGCATTGAAATCGTTTTAACAAGCGCTTGCAAAGTTGTTGCAACATGGGGCTGTCCATAAGCCACATGGCTTAATTTTAGTCTCTTTCGAGCAATCGATCCCCACACGTAGCTCAACGTTGCTTTATATTGAACATCAATTTTTCTCATCGAGCGCTCTTTAGTTTTTTGATATCGATATAGATCAGAGATGGCCAAGCCGAACAAAAGCTTATTATACTGGCTCCTTTACAAATATGACGAGCTCCCATATAAATTTGTTGAAAAATAGTATAAGGATTCCAAAAAAAATAGAAAATACTAAATACAAGTAAATAAGAAAAATTTACTAACGATTTTTGTCAACATTTCTTGTCACTATTCAGTTGCTCTTTATCAGTTCCATTGGTTTTGTTTTTGTAATTTTCTATTATGCAAAATATAAAGCAATAACAATAATACGGAAAATTTCGAACTAGTGCCGCGGGTCTCCTCTACACATTTGACTTTATGCTTTTGTAACGAATGTACGTAGTTGTTGTTGCGAGCACTTTGTCTCTAGACTTTTTTCAATTCTTGCAATTCGCTTTTGAAAATTGGTTCTTTTAATCAAGTGACTACCGATTCCAAGCTCCCAAACTCAGCTCTACTGGCCATGCCTGAACTAAAGTCTGAAGTGGAACTTTCAGGATAACAGAATACGCGTCTGTTCTGAAACTAGAAATTATGCATCGAGAAAATGTTAGGAAAATTTAAGGTACTCGCGCACGGTTAAGAATATTTGTGAAAGCTCAATGTTTCGCGAGGATATAAACGGCGCAAAGATTCATATTGCTGCTTTTTCTCTTCTAACAAAGTTATAAAGCCACTATCATAAACAAATGTTCCATAAAGAATTTTGTAATAAAAATGCAAAGCAATTTCTTCAGATAAAATTTTTTTTATTTTCGTTTTTGCGTCTTAGCGGTAAAAATTTTGAAAAATTTCCAAAGTTATTTTGAAATTTCAAAGAAATTTTTGCATATACGAGTATGGTTAGTTTGGATATTCATAAGATAACTTCCAATGCACGAGCTCCCTCCCTTCTTTGTAGGACATGTGGCTTATGGATAATCCCCATTTGGGGAATAGGTAATGACGCTGCAGTTTGAGTTCGTAGGTTCGTGGTTTTCAAGTAGAAAGCGTCTTTATAAATAGTGTCTTATTGAAGGCATGGCTGCTTCCTGTTTTGTTATTGTTGTTAGTTTTTTCTCTTTTAAGTGACACTCAGTAATTTATAACGCGGTTTTTCATTCTGAGTTTCCGACTCGGAAATCAATTGATTACCGCTTAAAGAACTAAGAAAATGAAACAGAAGTTAAACAGCAAGGCTAAATTTAATATTGAATTAACGGACCGATAGCCTAAGCTGCAAGAGTCTTTATAACTTTGTAGTATAATTACTTATAATTATTCTTCAATAAATAATAATATAAATGAATCAAATAAAAATATTTACGAAAATGTAGTCATTCATTCTGGAACTGTTTTAGGTCAAGGAATAAAAGCTATAATTAATTTGGTAATGTTATGGCTTATGAGCCATAAGAAAATTTTAAGGAAAAGAGAATTAAATCGCACGCATCCTCACAGTTTGCAATTTTGATTTTAAATATACCTTCTGAATTATCCATTAATAGTCTAGAATGAAAGATTGAAAACTACGTAGAAAACATAACACTACGATCCATGATAATAAGCTACGATTTGGCACACAATCTTCTCACAAAAGAATGGCAAAGTAATGGTCACAGAGGACTAAAGTAATTAATTTGAGCCTGTAATAGAACGGCATGCGTTTAGTGCCAGAAGCCTTTTGATTGAAGGAATATTGTTTTAGTATAAGAATATATGGGTTTTACCTAATCAACCGACAGGTCATATATGTCAATTCTGTATTTATAGACTTTAGAGAAATAGACTTCTTCATCATCTCCTTGTGAATTCTATACGGCTTAATAAGTTAAGCTTAAACAAATTACCACATCAAACCATAAATTTGCCCACGACTCCTCTAAGCTCAATGACAACTGTCTTCAGTATAACTTTACCGAAAATGAAAAAAGACTTATCAACTCTTTCCTCCAGATCTAAATTAAATCTTAATAATAAAATATATAGTCTTCGTTTTCAACAACGATTAATGTTATACCTGGCTTTATAGCTCGAAAGTAAAAAATTCGAAAAGTAACAAAACGGGGCAGATTATAGAAATAGCTGAAAGCTGTAGAGCGCTTCAGGGAATACGCCTCACAGATATGTAGCTCACTTAATAAGGAAGTAAATATTTCCTGCAAGAAAGACAAACCAGAAAAGCTTATGTAATAACTAACAAGATGGCAAACAGCAAACTCAGGCAAAAATAGCAAGTCAAGGCGAAAAACGTGAATTTTTTAACTACTACAGATGACTAGCTAGCTAACTACAGAAGACCAGGAATGAATATTTTGTCATCTCTACCCGGTAGTATTTACCATACGCTCTTGTCTCATAGAAGACCACAGCATCTGACTACGTGCTTGACTTTATGATTGAAGATCGCAGCGGCTTTTATATCCTTAAAAACATCAAAGTATTGAGAGCATTCACGGATTTTACCGCTGAACTTGTGTTCTCTGGCCTCATCGACATTTGGGATGGAAATTGAGTACACGCTGACTGGTACCAGGGTAAAGTTTGGCAAAAAAAATTGACATATCGCCATACCAGCACAACTGAAGCATCGTGATATTATCAATCCCATTCAAAGTCTTGTTGAAAACTCTCTTCACCACAATAAGCAAAAAAATAGACCCATAGGAAAGTTTTTATCCAAAAATGTCGAGTATTAATCAAATCTAATACAACAAAAAGCATGTTCGTCAGGGTGGTACGTAAAAGTGAAAATATTCCTTGTGGCTTAAATACATTATCATATTGATCAGAAATGTGTGTAACTACAAACGTTGTTTCAATATACATGAATCCAGCGTCAACAAATAAGCGGAAAAATAACGAAATCCGTACCAAAAATAGCCAAGCTACTAACTCATTCAATGAGCTTTCAGCAAGCATTTGAAGTTCTCATTTATGCTGATAAAATGGCAGACATGCAAAAAAAAATACACTGGACCTCGAACACGAAATACGCAAATCGGGGAAATGTTGGAGTGGATTGATAGCACTCTCTGCTGAAGCCATTGGAAGACTTTTGTGGAGGTCCTATGCTCCGTACGATGATAATGGATACAAGACATCCCAGAACTAAGAAGAAAAATGCGTCTTTGTACTTCAATTTATATAAAAAAAGGACAAACTTCTAAAAATATTCAGTTGTCGGTCTGAAAAAAAAAATGCCGAATTGAAAACGTAATAGTCTTAGAGATTTTATATTCCAATTTATTAAACCCTAACCCTTGAAATTAAACTATATAAACTTTTCATACAAATTACAATCCACTCTGATTTCAAAAAAAAAACCAAACATTCCAAATTATTAACAACATCAACTGCGCTTTTTGCATCCAAATCCAGTACTATTGATTATCTTCCGCAACACTTAATTCATTTGTACAACTTTTAGTTCAGCAGGAGCTGTAGGTGCTGCTGGTTCTACTGGCGCTACTGGTGGTGGTGGTGTTGCCAGTTCACGCATAGGTTGGTCATGACGACACTGATAAATTTTGTAGGCAGTGTCACACTTGTTAACACCCTTAATGCCAAGGCATTCTTTGTGCATCATTTTATTTGGATCGGTGATATCTGCCAACATACTGATGGAATCGCGCTCTATAAAAACTCCATCACGCATTATACCCATCTGCTCATAAATACAATGAGCAAAACATTTTGATGCTTCTGATGAATTGGTAAAATCATTTGCACGGAATTTATGTAACTCATTCATCGAAATATCGGTTTCTTGGGAACAAATGCGAACCATATCCTCGGAAAGTTTATGTGAATCCTCCGATACGGTCATAGCGATGTTAACATTTAAGGTTGCATAGCGTGCCTATAAAATATATAGAGAAACTTATTTAAATTGAATATACATATAGATGGGGACGGATGTTTTTCCTTTTCAATTGTCGGAATATTACTCACCTCGTTGATGTTCAGTAACGTCGCTGCGATAAGAATTATTGTTGCTATTATTTTCATCTTGTCGCTTTTGTTCTTCACCGTTGTCGAATTACTGAGGCGCTTATGACTTCACATTCTTTATATACTGAATTTTGTTTAAAATTTGCAATTTGTTTGATTACATGCCATAAAAATTAATAGTTTCATAAAATCGCTCATTTTTAATCTACAGTTAATTTTAATTAAAGTTTTTTGGTTTAAATATTTTAGAATGGTCTTCTGATATCATTTGTTATGAGTTAACTTTATATACTTTGCTTCAACTCATTTTAAAACTATTTAAAATGGTGACGCAAACTTAGTTTGTAGTCAAGAAAATAGTCCGTAACTGCTTCCCTTTAAATCGGTAAGGCTGTTTCTTAATTTTTTATTTTAAGGTCGAAGGAAGGTATAAGGAGAAGATAATTAGACATAACTAAATAGTGACTTTGACACTTATGTATATATGGAGTTTATTTTGAGCTGAAACTGGAAATCAACGTCTTTCAAACGAGATATGAATAACTATTGATTTGAGCACCCATTTTTGATGATTATTGACATGAAGCCCTGGGCCCTGTTTCATAATCAAACTAATAGTATTAATTCATAAGTACAAGTGTACAAACTACAAACTACAAGTACTAATATCTTCTGTTTCATAATGGGAACATCCTGACTAATACTATTAGTGATATTATACAAACGAAATAGTACAAAGTACAAGTCAGCTGAGCGGTTTGTAGGCATTTTTTGAAAATGTATTTTGATTATTTTTTTTTTTTTCAAAAAATTAATATTATCATTGAATAGTTACGAAGAGTTGTGCGACATTTGACAAATTTGCAAGCATGTATAGGGTTCAGTCAAACGTGGTCTTAGCATCGAAAAATTTCTTTCAATATACTCAAAGCTTGTTTAATTACTTGTATTGTTGTATCTGTACCTTCTTTCAGTAGGGCTGTTTGGTTCATGGTGCAGAGGTGTCATGAGCCACGTCTTCAAAGGATAACCGGAATCTTACAAAAAAATTGCATTAGGGAAATGTTCTGTGCTTCCATTCTACGATACAGTGTTCTATTTCGAAACACTCGTGAGTCATGAAGGGCCACAAACGAACATACATACAAATACCGCTTTGTTTTCAACTAAAGCGTCAATAGGAACTAGTGAACGATCTAATACTCCACACACTTGAGAATTAGGCATACTAAATAACGAGTTTATAGTTGCCGCAACGTTTTCTGGCCATGCAACTACTGTTTGGAATAAACGGCTTTTTACAGCATTGACCACTCTTCTTGCACATCTGCAAATATAGGATTTACTTGCTCAACTTACAAGCCAATACAGGGCAATACAAAACTTGAGTTTTGCTGCATTTCATTTTCTAGCAGCAAGGTCTGTAAGTAGTGGTCCGATCTACAACAACAGCGTCTCTAGTTTTACCGACGACATTCGGAGCCGTTGCTTAGACTCAAACTCAGTTTCGAAATGAAAGGTATTTCTGATTTCCTGTATTTTTCTTCGTCGAGCTAAGGTCTGCCAAATCACATGATCATCCAATGATTCGTCATCACTTCTAAATATTAAATCGTCCAATATCTTACGAGAAATAATATAATATAAAGCATCGGCGTTTTCCCTAAATTTCGATGTTACAAGTTAACCGGCATTTGTATTAATAATTCAACAATCACTTGTACATTTCAAGTATTTGTATTGTTAACGACTGTTTATGAAACAGAATCACTTGTACTTTTAAAAAATTCTTTTGTACTTTCAATTTGACAACTTGTAGCTTGTTCTTTTGTACTTTTTTATTATGAAACGTAAATGTACTAAGTACAAGTTACAAGACTAATAGCATTACTTTGTATTTTGTTATGAAACATGGCCCTGGTGTGATCAGTGACTTCTCGTATGTAAGACTTATCAAACAAACCTTTTAAAATTTAAGCTACTTACCTACTCTTCAAAATAAATCTAGGTCTAACATTTTATATTAACAAAGTACACAAAAAAGCCCTTAAAGAATACTGTGAACATATAGTCGGAACTGTTACACGTTTTATACCGACATACTTAGTTTAGTAGACATAGAAAAAGATTGAATTTCTAAGAATTATTTTTTTAGTAGTGTAAGAGTTATGTTTCAATCGTTGAGAATACGTTTTTGATCACAGTTATCTCATATTCTGATGCCAAGCCATAGTTTGTTCGGGAGAAACTGATCGGGGTAGTTACTCGTCAAAGCGACTCACGTAAGAAAAAAAAATTATTAATTTAATTCTGTTAAAACTTCAAAAGAGAACATATGTACATTTTTTATCTGTCACCGATCAGAATTGAATCTATGTCGCTCTGCGCCATGTCACTGTTCAAAGATGCTCATTTTAACCAACTGAACTACTCTCATCATTTCTCCAAGAGACTAAAACTATATTATTTTTCGGTCAAAATGAAAAATTGAATTTTAATTTTTTATAGTTGCCAATTGATAGCTCAAGCAATATACACTTTTAGCCAGCCAAAAATAACAATGGGTTGGCTGATCTCGTTTAACTGCGTATGTCACAGTTGTGTTAACAGGGAATGCCCAGGTTCAAACCTCAGTTTATACGACCCAGTTTTTTTTTTTTTTTTTTTTTTTTTTTAATAAAATAGAATTCCATTCAGTGATTTATCAGGTTAACATATTACGTGACGCAGGTTAGACAAAAAATATAAAAATCCTAATATTTAACTCCAATTTTACCAAAACATCTAATCTGGCTTAGATGATCAGATCTTATAGGCTTTTACAGGATGTACATCTTTAAGGCGATAATAAGTTCAACCACACCTTGACCTTGCATTGTTCATGATTTTGCTAAGTTGATTAGGACTGTATAGGTTTTTGTAGAGTTTTCATAAAGGAGCATAAATGAGGCTAGCCAGCTTCGGTTTATATCAGAACCGTCCAGTTCCGTTAATGAACCGTCCAGTTCCGTTAATGCAAAACTGATGATGGCTGGACGAAATTTTATAAAGTTTTCTCTAAAAGAGCTACAATATGGCTTGTGTTTCCCAGACCTAGTCTGGAATTCCTTAAAAGGCTTTCACTTGCCTGCCTTAATAGTATCCGCCAATCCTAGCTAGATCCGTAACTAACGATGGTAAGACTTGCCTGGTAGGGATTAACGCCGTTCTTAGATTCTTGCTATATATTTGCATTTGATGTCGTATATCTACAATGCAAATATCAAAAATATAATATCGAATAAGAATGCATTTGAATATATGAAAATAAGTTAATACCTAAAATGTCAACTTAACTCTCCTAGAGAGTTAGAAATTATTTTTTTGGTTGGAAGAAGTAATCAAATAAACTTCAAAATAGAGTCACGAAATTCAAAATTAATTACTTATTTTATTTATCATTCTGAGTACTGCTAAAAAAGTTTGCTTGTTGAACGCGCTAAGGTTTGATCTCATAAAACTCTTTTGGAAGAGTTAAATATTATTCGTCGTAAATTTAAAAATCTTGAAATTGAAAAATTTGCTATTGATTACTTGTCCAGCGCCTGAGCTTACGGTTTTATCGATGCGTCTCTGACAGAAAAATTTATTGTTAACAAAATGTTTGTAATCATTCGCTTTCTTTATACGATTATTTTTTCAGTAAAATAAAAAATTAATACAACACTCAAAAAGCATACGCTGCAGAATTGTATTAACTTGTTCTACGAGCATTTTCATAAAACTCTCAGACATTTTTTTTTTCTTACTTTTGAAAATTCTATTTTTTTATTGCTCTTTGCTTATTTAATCAAAAATAACTTTAATTTTGGACTTTTAACAATACAAGTAAACTTTTCTGACAATTTCGCTTTTTTCCACACATTATGTTACCAAGTGCAACATTTTTCCAACAGAGGGTAAAACTTGTATCTAATATTCTAATAAAGGCTTTCCGCAGAATATTAAAGGTAACTACTTTAAAGTCAGAGCTTGAAATAAACTTTTATAAAAGTTTTTTTTTAGGTAAAAGTAAACTTTAAACTTTTATTTTTGTGAAATAAAAGTAAAAGTTTCCTTAAAACTTTTATATCCGAAAATAAAAGTAAAAGTTTTTTTTAACTTATACTTCAAAAAGTCAAAAAAAACTTTTAAAAAAAACTTTTATTAATAAAAGTTTTTTTTAAAAGTTTTTTTTGACTTTTATTAATAAAAGTTTTTTTTAAAAGTTTTTTTCAACTTATATTTTTAACAGTCACATGCAAAGAGTTTTTTTTAACTTTTATTTTTCAAAAGGCGAAAATAAAAGTTTTTTTTGTATGAAAAAACGAGGAAAATCTTAAAATAATATCTTGGATCACTAAGCAAAAAATTTCAAAGGAGAAAACTTAGGATTATTGATAATAAAGTCCAAAGGAAAATACTTAAAATGTTTCTGAAAAGAAAGAAATTTATGATAATTATGCACTTATAATTTTTAGAAAAATTGAAAAAGTTTTTTGGAAAAACTTTTATTCAATAAAAGTTTTTGAAGAAAGTTTATAAAAACTTTTATAACAAAAAAGTTTTAAAAAACTTTTATTTTGAAAACTTTTTGAATAAAAGTATAAAAGTTTCAAGGTCTGCTTTAAAGTGCCGTAATTAAATCAAAGAAAAATTTCCGATTTCTTGCATATGTATCACCTTATCAACTGAACTTAATATATTGCTTAAAAATTCATCGTTCAATCGTAACAATTTAATCGCTTTTCTTAAAAATAAATCCTGGTCTTATTGACATGAATTCATCTGTATAAAATCTGAATTCCATCATATAATATTATTTAACTTATTAAATTTGTTCTTTGCTATAGGAAAATATATTCAATCTGCCATAAATTTCATTAGAAATTTCAAAAGTTAAATTATTTCATTTGTTGCAAAATCAAAACAAAATTCCATATACTACATAATAAAATTAAATCATCTACAAATGAAAATTCAAATTCAAATGACAAAACTCAAGCTCGCAGAATCAAAACCAATAGAAACAAATACTTTTTGTGATACAAATAAACACACAAGCACTTATAGTATTGTTAGATACACACCACGTACACAATAGATACTAATTTAGTATTCGGATCTGCAAATACTCTACACTGGAAATTTTTTATCACAAAAGAAGCAATGTTTTTTTTAATAAAAATTAAAATAATACACTGCAAACCTGCGGGATAGTTTTAGCAACAAATTGAAAAAGTCAGCAGGTGCCACCAAATAAAACTTATGATTCTGATGAAATTTTTCGATGATAAATCTAAATAAATGTTAAAATGAGACATTACAAAAACTTTGTAACAAAATCGAAATTTCCGGGACCCAACCTTTCCTGATTTGTCTTAAATATTGCATCGGAAATGCCTTAGGATAAAACTTAAAAAACCGTGTTACTTTTTTTCTAATGAGCCTGAGTTCACGAGACATCAAGGCTCAAAGACTGAAATTTCACTAAATGGACAAAACTGTAATAGTGTTTTCTAGGGCATATCCTAAAGTATATTCATGCAAAATTTAAGCCAAATTGGAGGAAAACGCGTCCCGGTTGCTGTTAAAAAAATTTTGGGTTAGGTTCTTTTATTTGCAAATCTGTGATGTTCGGATGGAGTGGTTCACTTGACAGAGAATGACCCATATCTATTTTTATTTCTATGCCTTGGTACATAGCATTTCGTACCGCTAAAAAAATGTAGTTACTGTGTGGCACAACATTCAATGTTGCTAAGGGTATATTATACATTAGAACATAGATGGGCAAAATCTTGGAAGTAAGTGGAAAAAAAACCATCTTAAATTCGATCCCGATAGCAAAAGAAACATTCTGCAATAAACCAAAAGCCAATTTCAAGAATCAAACAAGAACAACATAAGCATAGAAATAAAAGTACACTGATCAAATGAAACGAGGGAAGCTGTCCTCAATGAGCGCATTGTTGTTTGCCTGTTCGCTCGCTTCTCTTGAAGTGAAATTTCTTTAGCGGGGTTGTGATTTGAAATCGGGTGACACTATTTTTTTTATCTGTACTGTCACTTAGTATAATTTGTTCCTCGAAGGTAAGGCTCAGTTGATGAGATCTAGAAAAGCTTCAGCAATAAATTGCATATCAAATTATTGTGCAGAGTACCCCAAAATTATCAGCTTCGAGATCGGTGAACCAAAAGCTGAGATATAAGCTTGGAAAGATCTAGTATTTTTAAAGTTTTTCAATAATTACCAAAGTCTTACAATAGCGAGGAGAAAAAATCTACTAACCTCTCTCATTGTAATTTGCTATTGATTTTGATATTCTAATAGCAATTAAGTTGGGAAACAATAACAATTACAATTTGAAAGAGTAGTAGATTTTTTTCTCCCTGCTATGACAAGACTTTGGGAATTAATCAGTGCATTGCTTAGAAAAAATAGGAAATCTTTCCACGCTTATATCTCAGCTATTGGTTAACCGATCTCAAAACTAACAAACTTCAAGCACTCTGCTTGATGGTTACTTAAACTTGAAATATCATTTATTGATATGGTCAACTTTTATCATTTTAATAAAACATTTTCGTCTCATTCTATCGCACTTTAGTTTTCTTAAGGTTTTACTTCTACCGCGTGTGAACTACACACATGATTTTTTTTCTGAAAGATGTAACAACAACAAAAATTCCAATTTAAATTTAATGTGAATATAGCGCGAATAAAAAAAAACAGCAATAAAAATGTGCTTAGAATGGTAGAGTGCTTGTGTTTGTTGTTTTGTTTATTTTTCTTAAGAAAAAGAGCATGTTTGTTCCAAAGACCCACAATTGGCTCATTTAAAATAAGTAATTTTTCATATATTGCCCATCGCTGCATTAGAACGTTGCGTGAAAACTTTCTTGTTAAACATCCTTGCTAAGTATTTTTATTAGAAAATCAATTCTTGAAGATTTGAAGACATTATTTACTCAATATTTTGAGAACTTTTCATTTCAGTGTAACAAAGATAAAAACGAACAACAACAAAAATAAGAAATTCATACACAAATTGTTGCCTTAAATATTTGTTTAAATTGCTGCTGCTGCTGCTACTGCTACCGTAGCTTGCAACATTACAAATACAATTGAAAATTATTGCTGCAACTTGCAACTAATGAAGAAACTAATTGACGTTGCAGTAAAAACGAAGAAGAAATAGAGTAGGTGCAGGAATAGAAAAGTTTAAAACTTTCAAATTCCTTAAATGCCACAAAAATGCAGCTGGAAATATTTAGAACACTTAGTACATACTCGTACATACAAGAATTTGAAATTTTTTGTGATTCTTTTTATATCGTACGATGTGAAAATAGAAATAATATAAGAAGTAGGCAAAATATGCTGTTGTTGATTAGTTGACTAATTTAGTTGAACAATTAAGAAATAAAAATTTTATTAAGAGATAATTTACTCCTTTTGACTGTCAATTATTGCAAGAAATTCTTAGAATTCTTGAAAATTTTGCAATAAAATCAAAACATCTTTATTGTTGGCCATGAGAAATCGAGCAATCAACTTAAACGGAAAACGTGCAGGGTACGCACGTCCAAAGTAAAGCGAGAAAGGGAACTAATGTTGCATAGTGTGTGCAACCCCAGGAATCTATGTCAATAATTGCCATGATTGCCAAAAAGTAAATTTGAAAAGTTATGCACTCGAAAAGCAGCTCAGACTCACACAGGCCGGATACAGGAAACCGGAAAACAAAAATACACACACTTGCGTCAAGTAACCAATAACCATGTACACATACACTCACAAAGCTGTAAGCACGCACAAACGCTTGCATTGATTTTGAGTACAGCGAAAGTGTGCAATGGGATCCCAAAAGCTTTGGCAAAAACCACTTGAAAATTAACTTTGTTTTTTTTTTTCCTTCCTTACGAGCGAAACTTTGAATTTTTGAGCAGTAACTGGATATAACAACTTGAAATAAAATTTCAAAAGAATTTGCCAAGTGTATTGGTGAAATATTTTGAATGTAAATTGTGTAGAATATTAATGCTGAGCAGGAAAAAGCTACCATTTTCGGATAACTTACATACCGCTTAAATTGTGATTTCCTACAGGGGCTGTTGAGAACTTCACAATGTTATGCACATTGCTGCTAACTATCAGTAATAACTGTAAATAGCAGTTAACATAACAACGTTGTATTGCTATGTTGTTTTTATTGTTGCTGTTGTTGCCAGTTATTATTATGACTTCATACAACTGCACTTTAAAGTTTTAAGAATTTTGCAGCTTTTGAAGTTTCTTCTTTTAGGCAGAGGAAATGCTGAAGTGAAATGAATCGCATGGAATGTAAATGAGTTACTTATGTTACAAACGTAGTTTACTAACAAGATTTTGCTTGAGTCTATTTGTGGCTCTTGAAATTCAATACAAATTGTTAAAAGTTTTATGCGGCATTATAATCGCATAAGTTTTACAGCATTCAATCTATGCGATAAGTATATGCATGTATGAGTGTGTGTATGTGTGCGTGTGTGTATGATGAGAGATTGTTGGGATTTTCTAGTGGTATTTTTACTGAATGATTAGAACTAAGTATTTCTTCTTGAGTTTACTTTGCGGCTTAAACTTAATTAGACTTGAAATCATTAGGGTCATAAATAATTACTTAAAGCTTTCGATAATGCAACACGGAGCATGGAGAGTCATTATGTTATCATAGAGGCTGGAATCATCAATTTTTCCTCTTTTGTATGTATGTACCCATAGTATTTCCACCAAAAAGCCAACTGTGACAGAAAAATTAAAAGTTATTATAAAAGCGTTACTATCTGATATTATCTAAGGAAAATATTCAAATTTTGTTAATTTAAACAATTTACACCAGAATTCATTTATCACATTGAGCAAACCACCTGGAAATTCGCATAAATGCAGTTTCTCTTTTTTTTTTTTTGTAATATTGAATAGTATTTTGCCTTAAATATTTAAGTATGTAAGAGAAGTGATACATGATGATAGTCTTTCCGAAAAATCTCTCTTCCAACGTCAATTAGCTTAAAAGAATGCAAAAACATCAAACCAATCTCTATTAACTGTATAATTTTAATTTACTTAAGTTCATGTTCTAAAGTCACATAAAACATAGAAAAACATCATTTGTTCTCATTTCAAAATTGATAACAGCAGCAAGTGTGTCAAAATTTTTGCACGAACAGAGTTTCATGTACATAATTAAAAAAAAAAAAATCAGGTGCAAAATAAATTAAATTTTAAATTTTTGGAGCTGTTTGAAGTTGGTCATGTTCGAAAACATAAGTGTAATAAATAGGCAGTTCAAAACGGTTAAACCACTTTTTCACAGCCATAGCACAACATAATCGCAAAATTTTTGATTTTGTTGGAAAGGTTGTGAAGAGAAGGTGGGACATGCATACTTTTTTTTCCATAGTAGGCAGGCCCACGCCCCTAACGGGAAAAAACATTCCCACGGCTAAGCTAATGGACCGATTTTAATGAAATTTGGTGAAGAGATAGAATGTTCCATAAAAAAGCTTAGTAGAGACTCTAAGTCCTTCAAGTGGGCGTGGCATCGCTCCAAATGGGAAAAAATGGAATCACCGCTTTGCCACTACACCGATTTTGATGAAATTTGGTATGTAGATAGATGGAAATTTGAGTAAAAATATTTATTTTAAGTGGGCGGTGCCACGCCTCTTACAGAAAAAACGTTTTAACAGCAAAAAGACAAGATTTATATTCTGTTAAGAAAAATATCTACTTCTTCCTCTTTTCTTTGTTAAAATTGATCTCACTAATTGATTTGATAAATATAAATATTAAATTTGTTTTTTTAATTTCTGTCTGTATCTTAAATATTATTATTTATGTAATATTAAAGTAGTTTTGAAAACTTGCCCAAGTGAACATAAATGGAAAAATATTTCCCGTTCAAATATCCCTTTCGAATGGATTATTATGCCTTGAAAGAAAAAAAGTAAATAAGATTTTTCAATCAAACGAATTTTAAAATTAGTCGCATTAAAAAATGTTGCCAGGTTCCGCT
The DNA here is from genome assembly GCA_949775025.1 of Tricholauxania praeusta. NCBI lineage: Eukaryota > Metazoa > Arthropoda > Insecta > Diptera > Lauxaniidae > Tricholauxania > Tricholauxania praeusta. The sequence continues at coordinate 32,171,473 of OX459031.1, read as the reverse complement.
GACTTCTGCTTTTCTATAGATAGCCATGAAAAACACTTCCGTTTTTTGTCCCATTCGAATAGCTTTTTAATTGCCTCTATCATGGAACTAGTACTACGTCTGGCATCAACTTTACCATTCAATACAGTGCTACCAAAGGGCTATTTCTTAAAGTAACAGAAAAAAATAAAAGTGTTTTACTCTGACTTTTATTCCACTTTAAAAAAAAAAACTTCCGTCCCGTTCAACATGAGAGAAATGCCCATATATTTATTTAGTAATTGTTACTATTATAATTAGCTACATTTTGCAATAAATATCTTATTTAAACTAAATTTATTTAGAAAACTACTACTGATCAGCTCAATGCTTGATTACTTAAATTGAAAAAAATAAGAAATCTTTCCACGCTTATACCTTAGCTTTAGGTTCACCGATTTTAAAGTCGATAATTTTCGGATACCGTGCTTGGTGAGTACTTTAATTTGATATATCATTTATTGCAGTAGCTGTTCTAGATACCGTCTATTAATCCTTACCTTCGAGGAAAAAACTATACTAATTGTAAGTGAAAGTACGGCTAAAAAATAGTGTCGTTTCTGTACCTCGCTTAAAAAAGTTTCTCTTCAAAAAAAAAATACTCCTAGGATTGCTACCAGAGCTGCTAAGTTTTAATTTTTCTGAATTTGAGTAAAGAAATTAAGAAAACTATATTTTTTTCTTATTCAGTATTTTTTTTTTCTATTCTTTTTCGATTTTCGAAGTACCGAAAAATATTTGACGCAAATAGAGCTTTGATGTTTCTTGTGTAACAGCTCACCTAACTGACGAAGTGCTTGCTTCAGGAAAAAAATGCAAGGAGCTTTTTATAGAAAATTTTATGATCTTTCCAATAGGCTAGTTCCCGTTTATGTAACTTTTTTTCACGAGATATAGAGACAAAAGTCTTGTCAAGCATTATTCCCCATGCAAATCGTATGGAAAACAAAAAAGCTCGATGAGCCACCAGTAAATATTAATATTATGAGCTATAATTTCACCAGAATTTTCCTTTCGTATGCTTGCAACTTTTGAACCTATTTCAAGCAAAAAAAAAAAAAATTTGAATCACCCTAATGTATATATATTTGCTGAGCTTCTTGTTCAGTACTTTTATTGCAAAAAAAAATAAAATAATTACAGCGCAATATGCATACAAGACAAAAATGGGCAACTAGCTGATACTAGTTTCAATCTTTCCTACACGGCAATAAGCTTTGTTAGCCAACGTTTAATCATTTCCAAGCATGCTATGTCTTACTTTTAGCATTGACCAGTTAAGAATCATAGCAAAATATAAACACAGAAAGTCAAAATTTCTATGTAAATTTGTTGATTTTTCCTCATTATTCTACAGGAATCGCTCCCCTTAAAAATATTTTTTATTACTTTACCCCAGTATTGCGTGTCGCAGAGCACTTAACTACTTTATTTAAGTTTAAATTAGAAGACTTATAGAAACTATTGTTGAAGCTTTTTTGTTCATTTTCTTATTTCGAACCCGAGACATCCGCATTTTTCTATAAAAGGTTTATTATGAACCGCTCTAATCTAGCTAAAATTTTCTGTTTTTTGAGGTTGAGCTCACCATTTTAATTTTTTCCAAATAGCCACTCACATGTTGATATTCAAAAAAACTTAAGCAATGCGTTGTTTTTAATATAATGAAACCCACGATGTCTGCAGGACAATAATACCAAAACCGACAGATTGATATCTACTTATTTTGCTTTCCAAACTGTCAGTTGCAAGACATAACAACGTCTTTGCCAATGTAGTGTTGCACGATGATGTAGGCGAAAAATATTATATGCAGACAACCCAGCCAACATTTCAAAAGCTGTTGAATTGTTCAGGAGATGAACTTATAACTCTCATAGAGAAGTTAATTTGAAAGTAACATTTTTATTGCATATTTTTAAGCATTTCTTCAATTTATTATATTTCAATACATTACAATTTGATATAACTTTTGTGTTATTTACAAAGTAAAAACAAAACAGCAAATGCGAATATTTAGTTAGATGCAAAATACATGGTGGCAATGTGGCCAGGCTAATTCTCTGTTTTTATACTAAACAAACCCTAAACTTAGAGTACATTCACTTTGTTATTCCGTTTGTAACGCGTAGGAAGAGATATGGCAGAAAAGTATATTTATTTTAGATCAGGGTCAATACCTCAATCTATTCAGACATGTCCGTCTGTCTGCCTGTAGAAATCACGATTACGGAAAAACCAAGCCAGATAATTGAATAAAATTCGGTACATAGCAGGCTACATTTTCAATATAAGTTCTTGGTATTGAAAATGGATTCTCGGACACACCTGCCGTCTCTACAAGTAAAACATTCAGAATGCTATATACATATTATATATCTCGCAAATACTAGAAACGAGTCGAGCAAACTATAGGCGCGGCATCTCGCACAGAAGCAAAATACTATGCTATACTGAGAGAGTTACTTAAGGTAACGAAACCAAATTTTACACAAACTGTGGGAATGATTCGAAAAAGCTCTGAACAAAAACTGGATAAATTTTGACAAGAAGGGGTAGCATCTACCGTAGATGCCAAACAAACGATTAAAAAAGCTATTCTAAGGAGCTATGAAACCAAATTACACACAAACATTACAAATAGTTGATAATGAGCGTATTTAAATGAAAGAGAGTGGCAACTCCCTTGCGAGTATGAGCTTCAAAACGCTTTACAGAGAGTAAAATTAGTAAGTGTTGCAAATTTTAATGTAGGCACGTTGAGTGAATCCATCCAGCACGTAGCGTAGTGGAAGAAATATAAATAAATATTTAAGACAAAGTTCAAAAGCAAGTAGTTCTGAAATTTTTTTTGGAAAGACTCTCAGGTTTGTCAACACATCTTGAATACGCCATCAATTTGATTTTTGTCTTATAAGACTGCCATCAAAATCTGCCCGGTTTTTATTTACCTCTATTTTGTTTCGCGATTTTAAAAACAAGTAGCTTTCACACTACCATTATCGCGTTTTTGCTGTCATAATGGATTTGTTTGGCATTAGCTGACTCCTTTTTGTTTGATATTTAGCAGCAAAAGTGAAAAAATTAAATTTTGGATATAAAGTAGTGAAAAATGTATATTATATTACATAAATTTGGAGAAATTGAAGGGTCCTGAAAAGATATTCACAGTAGTTCTGATTTTTTGATTGGTATGAGATGATTGTGTCTGACCTTTGATTTGTATGGAAAAATTGCTGTTTTTAGCTTTATTTTTTTTACTTCGCTTATTTTTGCACTGAATAACAATTGAAGTCAACCAATTGGACCTGATCTACTATGAATTCAAACGTTTCAAATATACACGTAATTTTTGTAAGCAAATGACTCTTTAATTTTGAGTCTACAAGGTAATAAATATTTTCATTTATTTCGACTTCAAAAATAATCGTTTGAAAAGCTTCATTATGATTTATACGCGATTCTCTTTGTTCAGTCGCTATAAGAGGGGACTGTTCATCCTGAATATTAGAAGTTGATATCGTGCGCAATTCAAATAATCGCCACAACGATTCATATATGACTCTTCCGTTATCAAAAATGTTTGCTGGTGAATATCGCTTACGTGTATCTTACACTTGAAGGCAACAAAAGCTGCTGAGTATAATACACACATACGGGCAGATACACAAATATCACAGATTCTGTCTGCTCAAGAATTTGCTTATTTATTTCTTAGTGAATAGGATTTGCTTAAGAATTTAGGTTAGTGAATGAATGATGTTGGTTGTTGTAGAAGCAGTAATAAAATGAAGGGATATGTGTGGGTAGTAGATGGAAATTCTAAAAAATCTTTTAAAGTATTACTGCTTTGCTTGAGCAGCTTTCTAGCAGCTCAAGATACAAATTGCAATGTTTTAAAAATGCAGGAAATTTTTGTAGCGTAGAATATAAAAACAGGTCTACAGTGAAAAAATTTTAACTTCATATTAGGGTGCTGCGAAAAAAAGTATTGTTTGTTTCAAATATCACAACGGAAGAATAAAGTAAGCTAGAAACGGATCAGTAGAAGCCACAGAAGATATTTATTTCAGCTTCAATAGTGCTTTAATTTTATAAAACGCCCCTTTCAAGCCATTTTTAATATCATTTCAGTGACTTAACACCCTTTGATCACACAAGCTATATCCAAGCTTTGAAGACCAATGTAGAGGTAGAAAAATTGTCTACAAGTTAAAGTTAATCGATTAAAGTTTCCAGCAATTTTGTTGGTCTTGGTGAGGAGTAGTCCATTAAAATGTTCGCAGGAGGGGGAGGACCGTAAAAACAGACAAAAGTGAATAGCGAAATGAGGGCGGGGTTGAGGTTTTTTCGGACGTCCAATTTTTAAATATCTATCTAGAGTTTTTTCGTTTATTTTTTATTAATAAGAAAAGAATAAAATTAAAAACATAAAAAAAGTGGAAGTAGCATAATCTTTCGTCCCTTATGGGGTGAGGGTGAGGGTAGTGATATCGGACAAAATAGACAACCAAGGGCGAGCGAGCTAATATTCCAGAATTTTTTCGGTTATCTTTTATGGACGAGCCCTGAGATCCATAATAAGTGCATAAAGCTAAATGTTCTTGGAATCGAGTTCAATATATGTATACAAGTAACTTAAGATTCTTTATCATAGCGCAGGCAAACCAGGGTAGCTATTCATGTCAAAGTCGGGGGCCTGGTAGAAACTCAAAAATTCTGAAATAGCCGAGAATTGGACGATTTTTGTGACATGTGCTCAAATTTATTTTCTTTAACGAGCAAAAAAAAAGGGTCTGCGACATTTTCTCCAAAAATATTATTCTCATTACAATGTTTAAAATAAATTTTTTATAACACCTTAAACTTACCCAATATCTGGTTAGGAATTTTCAAACGAACTGCCAACGTTATATTGTGCATATTTTTATATAAGTATGTATGATCCTCATGGATAGTTGTATTATTGGTACTTCAAATACTGCTTTATCTAAATATATATAAACAGCAAACAATACAATCATGCATCCCACAGATACTCTCTGGTAACAACAAGTGCATTTATTTGTTATGACTTTGTTGCAGCGCAAATTTCTATGATGAAAATACTTGACTTGACGTCACTTTTGTTTTAGTTTTTTTCGTTTTTCAATCAGTTTTTTATTTGATTTATTCTACAACTACACAGTTTTTTTTTTCGATTCTATTTATACCGTCATCATTTTGTTTTTTTAACAATTTATGCATTTCTTTCCATCATCCGGTGGCTTTTTAGTTGACCAAATCCACATACATTTTATATTTCTTAAGGTTTCCCCTCCCTGCAATTTAAAACAAAATCCTGGACATATTTGAAATGATTTTTCTTTTAGTTTTTGTGATTTTTTTATTCTGAGGTTGCATGCATTTTTCTTCTAATAAAATGTAAGCTAGAGCAGCTCTATGGCTAGTGGTGAACATTCCACGTGTTGTGGGTTGATGTTCAACTATTTCCCTGCACGTACGTGTCCTTGCTGCTGTGAACAATTGGTATCTTGTGCAGAGAAATTTACATCATATGCATTGCATTTCATTCTGTGCTGATTGTTAACTTGGACAACTGGATTGCGATTGTTTTGCATCCAATTTATTTTATTCAGCTTAAGGTTTTTGAATGTGGCGAGATCTTTTGTTTAAACGAATTATATAAAAATCATAATTATAGAAATTAAAACGGGATTTTTTTTATGTTGTATTGAACTAACACAAATAACCAAAATGTATGTTATTGTATGTAACACTTTTTTACTACATAGGAAATTAGTGCATTTTTTCCCAGCTGACGAGGAAGTGTCTCTAATAAGAGAAGGCTCTTATAGATTGTCTAAAAATAAATCCAAAAATGTCACAAAATCAAAACTAAAAAGTCCGCCTCATCTTTACTATTTACATATATAAAATTCCTTACATGGAAATGGTTTGTAACGCTTTGGCGCAAAACGTACTGAATCGATTTTAATAATTTCTTTTTTAAAACAACATATTTGTGCTTCGAAAGGGGATTGCACACTTATTTTTTTATTTTTTAAGTTAAATATCCTTTTTTAAAGATGTAAGGGGGAAGCAATGCTATTTTTTTTTTTTTTTTTCAACAGCAGACATTAGAATTGATGACAAAATTTTATAACCAGAAGCAACAATACAAATTCAATATATAAAAGTATTATTTTAAAATTCAGCAAACGTGAGCATTTGGGCAAACAAACTCCAAAAAATAAGCGGCATATTTCTTCAAACAGAAAAACACCAAAGGCCAACGTCGTCTTCATCACTCTTTCGCTTCTAACTTATGCTGGATATTTACTCGAGCCGACTTAACTTGAGTTGAGTTGGTGAATGGGTTTCCTTACTCGGTTGTTTATCCAGCGTTGATGCTTTTTTTTTTTGTGACAACAACGACGGCTTTTCAACAACAAATACTGACAATTTAAGTAAATATTTAGGAATTCAAGTGAAGCCAAAATAAATAATCAACGAAGGCCAGAAAACGTTTTTCTTATTTACTACTTGTATTTTGAATTTAAAATTGGGGAAGATGTATAAGGCAATTGTGGTATATTTCATTGTAAAAAAATGTTTAAAACTTTAATTGAAAGGATATATTCGCGTATGAAATATAAATAACTAACATGATTAAAATGTGATTTTTTTCATTAAGTTGAAACCTTTAATTTCTTTTAGATTTTTTAATAATCAATCCAAAGCAATCAAGTTACGATTTCAAGAGGTTCTTAAATAGTATTTACAATTTTTTTTAAAATCAACATCGATGAATATTCCCCTTTAAACAAATGCGTATCATGTCAACTTCAAGCCGTTAAGCCTCAAGTAACGAATGGGACAACAACAGGAATCAAACACAAAAAGTCAAAATGTATTTCCTCCCAAAAAGGATAGGACTTTTTTATAATAAGTGAATTAAAATCGGAATTTAACGAATTTTTCAATTTCATTTTATAGAGTAACAACAACAATGAGAACAAAAAATCAACTCATCCCATGGGGCATCAAATGACATTACAAAGGGAAGACGCCATCTCAACCAACGAACACAAAAAAAAAATAGACGAAAGTCTACGACTTTGCTCAACAACAATCAAATGACAACTAATGCAGTGTCAAGCATTTTCGACATTGTTTTTGTTTTTGTTGTTGCAGCTGTTATTGCACTATCTGCATAACTGTTTCTTGAGCAGCAGTGTTGCCACTCAATAGTTACAAGAAACAATAAAACTCTTAATATAAAAAAAAAGGTTGATAAAATGATATATTCAGAACTTTTACCTTTCGAAGAATATGCAGGGTGGCCCATTTTATTCAACATTCTAAAATATTTCTCCAGATTGGCCAGAAGACCAAATGTTATTGGGTCGAAAGTTGTAAAGGTCGATGGTGAATATCCATTAATGACCTTTTTTGAAATTGTGACCCTACTTCACTCTTTTTATTTGTGCATTGAATCAAAAAGTAGGTGTTTCACCGACATAAGGAAATTATTTTACATTGAATATCCTTAAAATTGAACCTCAATATCGAAACCAGGTCATCATTTGATGTCCTTATTATTTTTAGACTGAAACATTATGCTCCTTTTACATTATTAATAATATAAGCGAGGCAGAACAGCGCAATAAGGTTATCTACACATTTCTCACTCCCATTCTATTGTGTCGCTTACAATTTTTCAAAATGGCTATAATTTAGAAACCTATTCAATGGAAAATTATTCTCTAGAAGCATTTCTAATAACTAAGAAAAGAGGCAGCCGTAACTAAAAATATAATTCGCTTGGAGAAAGTTGGATTCAAACCGCGAACTATCAATACAAAAGGCAGACGCTGGGCAATTGGACTCCCATTTTGGAACGAGTCGATGTGGAACGGGCTGATATGGATTTTGGACATTATCTGTCATATGCGTGAACTTGTTGGTCTAGGATACGGATTTCTAGCAGTGCTTAATCTGGTAGCAAGAATAGTAATAGTTGATGTCACTCGATAGTTTTCTGAATGATTACCTTTGAGATTTTCGCCTTTTACGTATGCAATACGACTTTTAATGCCAAGGTCCTCGGAAAAAAATCAATATCTATCGATTTATTCGAATCAGTCGCCACTTTAATGTGTCCGTATTCATTTTCAAATATTAAATAGCATGAAATAATCTACCAACTAAATTTTAATTCAGGTTATTTGGATAATGTCTTTTTATTATATATAGCTTCAAAACCACGAAACTCTAAAAATCAGCAGGTGTTCTTCTGTGTAAAAAGTATCTGGAACTCTGAAATAAATCGAAATTAATTTCCTTCAAAATAGGCTCCACCGCTTGCAATACAACTACATTTGATGCAGCCCAGAATACATTTCGGGTACAGAAAAAAGTCAGACGGTGCCATTTCAGGTGAATATCAGTGCTTTGTCGATGACATTCATTGAATTTTTGGCTAAAAACTCTCACTCGCTTTATACGATGGTAAAAAACTCATAAGTTGTTCTTCCACAAATCTGGCCGTTTTCGGTGAACATTCTCACGTTAAAAAAGATTCCTTATCTAAATTTTGTTCTTCTGGAAGAAATCCAGAATGAACCATATCACGGTAATCAAAGAAAACTGTCAGCATAACGTTGATTTTAGTGCGACTTTGAAGCGGTTTTTTGTTTTTCGGCTCGTTTTTGAGGCGTTGTCCCGAAGACTGTTGGTTGGCTTGTCTCTTCACCAGTGGTTATGGGCTTAAAATTCTGCTTGCGTGATAATACGGTCCTACCAACGTATAGCTAAAAATACTTACGATATCTCTGACGCATTGCTTTTTAAATAATAAATGCTAATTACTTTTTACACATTGCAGTATGATACCTAATTTTCAAAATGAAAAACTTTCTTCCCTTCAGTAATACGGCAACACTAAAACGATCCGAACAAGTAGATTTTTAATTTGTTGCTCGCTCATGAGTATAATGTAGTACATTCCAACGGAACTTCGTTTTTCACAACAAATAAGCAGTAGAAAAAAAAAATATCATAAACAAAAAAGAATTATTTAATAAACGAAAACACAAGGGAATTCAAAGCTGCAGAGGCAGTACCAACGCCAATGTCACCGCCAAGACAAGCAACTATAGAACCACAACAACAAACAACTTCAAAGACGACGACTGCAAATCTTAAATCTGGCAACTCGCGTTCGTGTTCCAATGGGGGATGTTGATGATGACGACGATGCTGATGATGATGACACTGACATGATGGCGTAATGACAACTGCCAACAGCAGCGAAATGCACAGCAAAACGACAAACTAAGGAAAACAATCACTAAGAATAGAAAACAAAATTTTCAGAATTACCAACGAAATCAACACAAAATGTAAAATGCGACCAAAAATTAAGAAATAAACGCAGCCATAGGCGATTTTCCATAAGGCTGCTTTGAATTTGAATTCCGATTATTATTGGGAAGAGAGAGAGCACCAAAAATAAGCTAAGGCTGCAAGCGACGAAGACAAGGAGTCGACGAGACATCACATGTCGTCTTGAGGAGCAGCATTTTTTGACAATAAGATTCCAAAATTCTTTATTTGTTTGAAAACTCTGGTTAATTGTGGTTGGTCTTGATATAACACGTTATATCCTACACTTTTCATAAGATTGCGACGGAAATTAATTTTCGGAAAACTATGAGTTAAGACGTATCGTAAACAATTTATATTAATGTATTTAAGAAATGTTGTTTTAAACGATCTTTTTCCAAAAGGTCGGGTGGCAGCCCTTGAACTTTGTCTTTGTGTTTAACTTTTTGTGTTCCACTTCAGTATGAGTTTTTTTTAATTGAACCACTTTTGCTCTGAACGTGTCAACTTATCTTCAGTAAGGTAGCTTATTAGCAATTTTAGTAAACAAAGGTGCATTTTGTTTCGAATTGCCACCTTGTCGTCTGAAAAATCATCGTTCTTTGCGGACTAGTGAAAATCCAGAAGACCGTCCTAACCAAATGACATGGTTAAACAAAAAGCGTATTGACTGGATGATGCACTTTTCTATCAGATAAAAAATGTGCAGTCCTGAACTCTCTTTACAATCAACTTTTTCTTTATTCTTGGGAGTTTTAAACAAATAGACCCAACCGAATAAGTGTAGAACATAGACATTTTTCGAATTGCAATTTGGAACGCATAAGATTTGTAAGAAGACAGGATAGCTGTGGTAGAAAGTAGATGAAAGAAATGCCTATAATTACTAAAAGTAAGCGAATGAAATACGAACATGTATATTAAGAATTTTTAACAACTAATTTTAGTTTTACTTGCAGGACATTTCTGTTTTGTCAACTTCTTTTCAATTCGAATAACAATTGAGTTAAAAAGAATAGCCGTTGGGTGTCTGCATTAAATGAAATTATGTTATTTTTACTTTTGTTTAGCTTAGCTTGTAACCTTCAAAAAATTTGTACCTATATTTTGAATAAAAATTCAAATCAAAAGCTTTAGCATGGGCATGCAATTTGTGTACGAATCCAAGTTGCTAAGTTATGAGTGTATGAAGTATCGAGCATTAGCAGAGCTGGGAAGGAATGAATACTTTTCTAAAAAATTCTTGCTCCAGGAAATCGGAGTTACGAATTGATTTTTTCGAATCCATGGCAAAAAAAAACTTGACTCATTTATCGAATATATTCCAGAAATCAAAATTTGAAATTGAAAAATTTTTATTCCATTCCAAGCAATTTCATGGCAAAAAGAAATTCATTCCTTGATATATGTATATAAAATTTGAATACAGAAGGAGAACAAAAATATAAATTATATCACTTGCACTTAGCCTTCTGAGCTAATTTGCTCTCTCTTCACTGACCAATGGAAATAAACTTCTCAAAATTCTTATTCTTTGAAAATCCTAAAAATTTAAATTTATAATCAATTTTATCAATTCCACGTACAGAGTCCTTTGTTTTTTATGTGATCACCTGCCTTGACGGCTTAATATCACAGTGTGACTTTCACACACATGAATTAATTTATATTCGTGCCTAACCTAGGTACGACTGCATTTAATACAGTTACCAAGTAAAGCTATGTTTATGGACATAACTTCACCCTTGGTTTGAGCCGAGACCTATCTAGGATCTCTTGCAGTTTTAAGAACTACCACTTGGTTGAGAATGCAACTCCACATCGGGCAATTTACAATAGCATATTACTCTTCCTACGAGTTAGGTTTCAACCACAGCCACCACGAATCCTTCCCATGCGATCTGCCCAATTGGGCTTCACGCACTGTTGGGCTAGGACCAAAGTCCTAGGGGTTCCCAACCACCCGTGGTACCAGATTAGTTTGCACCTTCACCTCTGGTCAAGCTTAGTAGTTTAAAAAAGGACTATACAGTACAATTTCCTGTCTACTACCAGTTTAGGCTTACCATAACGCCCAAGGGCACTGGTAAGCCCCCAATTCCACGTACAGTAAGTTGAATTAAGTTTGAAAAGTTTCATTGAAATGATTTTGAATTATTTTTTGAATAATGGCAACAAATCGATCACAATTACAAGCCGTTTGTTCAAATTTAGAATGGCATTCTGGTATAGTTGCTCCTCTTTTTTTCTCTTCAATGTCTTACTATCTCGTTTTTTAGATCTTGAATTCTTGCTATTTTATTGGCATAGACCATACTTACTTACTTACTTAGATGGCCATAACAACCCGCGCCTTCTCCAATCGTTAATGCCAAGCGCGGTTAGGTCTTGCTCAGCTTGTTCTATCCACCGGAGGCATGGTCTCCCTCTTCGTCGTGACCTTTTTCGCTGGAGCTTCTTTATCCATACGATGGACATGACGCAGCCAGCGTAGTCGCTGTATTGTTATACGTTTAACTATGTCGGCGTAGAGCTCATACAGCTCGTGGTTCATTCGAATGCGATAGTCGTCGCCAACTCGAACAGGACCAAAGATTTTGCGGAGAACTTTCCTCTCGAACACCCCAAGAGCGGCTGCGTCTGTTGTTGAAACCACCCATGCCTCAGCGCCATAAAGAAGCACAGGTAGAATGAGCGTCTTGTAGAGTGTTAGCTATGTCAATCGAGAGAGAGCTCTGCAACGTAATTGCTTACTGAGACCGTAGTATCACCTATTAGCAATTGTTATTCTCCGCTTAGTCTCCAGACTGACATCATTGTTGCTGGTTAAGGCAGTGCCAAGGTAAATGAATTCCTTGACAACTTCTAATTTACAGTTGCCCGCTGTAACATGAGAGTCTAGATCCCGTGCTCTCTTGTTGTTGTTAGTAGACATCATGTATTTCGTCTTGCCCTCGATTACCGTCAAACCCACTTTGGCTGATTCCTTTTCAATAGCAGTGAAAGCAGCAGTAACATCTCTCTTACTTCGACCGATAGTATCAATATCATCAGCGTACGCAAGGAGCTGAACACCTTTGAAGAAAATGGTGCCATTATGATGCACACCGGCTTTTCGTACGATCCCCTCCATAAGGAAATTGAAGAGATCGCACGAGAGCGGGTCGCCTTGTCTGAAACCTCGCTCGGTATTAAAAGTTCCGGAGAGGTCATTCCCTACCTTGACGGAGCTACACGTATTGCTCAACGTCATCCTGCAGAGCCTTATCAACTTTGCAGGTATACCGAACTCAGACATTGTTGCGTATAGGCAATCCCGCACTGGGCTATCGAACGCAGCTTTATAATCAACGAAGAGATGGTGAGTGTCGATTTGATATTCATGGGTTTTCTCCAGGATTTGGCGTAGTGTAAAAATCTGGTCTATGGTGGATTTACCAGGTCTAAAGCCACACTGATAGTATCCGATCAGTGTTTCTGTAAACGGCTTCAATCTTTCACACAATACGCTCGAGAGGATCTTATATGCGATGGAAATAAGACTGTAATTGGCGCAGATTGTCGGGTCTCCTTTCTTTATTACAGGACAAAGCACGCTGAGATTCCAATCGTCGGGCGTGCTTTCCGCAAGCCATATTTTGCTGATGAGTTGATGCATGCACCTTATCAATTCATCGCCACCAGCTTTAAACAACTCAGCTGGCAGGCCGTCAGCACCTGCTGCTTTGTTGTTTTTGAGTCGCTGGATAGCAACTCGAACCTCTTCATGGTACTTCCACTGCGTTATCATCGATTGGTGATATCGTACTGCATTCTCTCTGGGCGGAATTGGTGGAATTATCGCCCGTAAGCAAGTTGGAGAAATGCTGCCTCCATAACCTCAGTACACTCTGTGTATCTGTAACCAGATTTCCATAGATTGGCATAGACCATACTTTCGAGATATCTCCAAGGAAGAAGGATGTCAAATCGCACGATTTCGGTGACCAATTGACATTGCTGTTTAGCGAGATTACGAAACTTCTCCTGCAATAAATTCACTGTTACATTGGCTGTGTGGCATGTGCACCGACTTGTTAGAACCACTTATCGTCCACATCCATGTTTTCTAATGTGGGCCATAAGAATGTTAGTTATCATGGTATGATAGCTTTCACCATTCTTAACATCGCCAGGTGTATTAAGAATATTTCAATAAAAAAATTTTTCCATAAGTAATATTTATACTTATTTTATAAGACATACCATCTTGAAGCATTTTGTATAAAAATAAATAATAAATTAAATGAAATGAATGAACAACATAAGTACAATGTTTATTTTGATATTTAAAAAAGATGTTAATATACATCAGGAATCGGGCTCACTGCTCCACCTCTTTTCGACCGAAAAAGTTTCCCAAAGTGTTTTTTTTTTTAATTCCGCGAAACCAATATACAATATGTCACGCAAATCGAAGGCGACGTGTCGGGCGTGACGTGAAATGAGCGCTTTCTTTTGGCTAGACGTGCAAAGAGTAAAATAAAATGCTGGCAATTTGCTTCTATTGCATTTAGTTGTTCTTGTAACCCTTTGATAATACAGCCATCTTACATACTTTTCGTTATAAAGTTTTTTTGGGTAAATAGATAAGTTGCTTAATTTAACTTTTTAGCTTCTATGTAAATTTATTGCTGCTCAATTTTTTATCTTGTTGCACAAAGAAAAAATAATTATTTTGTTGCCTTCCAGAATTTACTTGTAACCGCTAATAGTACAAAGTTAATTTTTTTTTTCACCCAACTAACATTCCCACCTTTAAAGGAATTGCATTTCAAAAGAAAATATGCAGTATACATAAAGCAATGAACTTCATAAGCTGAAAAAAGCATCTGTCTGAAGACATCATCATATTACCTGCAACCACACCAAAAACAAAGTGGATACCAAGTCTCAAGTGCTTACGTGCATGCAGTGACCGACATGGCTACTGAGACTATCAATATATAAGGAGGGTTGCCAACTTAATTACAGCTAAATAATTTTTATTTTTAAGTGAACTTCTTCAATCATATTAAGCTTACTGTTTGTTTGATTTTGCTAAAATGCTGAGAGGCTCCTCTAATATGGAAATTATTACTTTATGGGCGGTTTTGAAATCATTTCTTTATCGTTATTTTTACAGCCATATAAAATTATCTTCCCATGATTTTAGGTCACAGTCATGATTGATAGAGTTTTTTTTTTAAAAAAAAAGCCAAAATTACTCATGCGACTTGTCTACAAATTAATTGGGATTTCATTTCTAAATAGCTATAAGTTTAGAAAAAATAAATTTAAAATCAAAAATATTAAAAGTGTTTTTAGATAAACTTAGAAGCTTTAGACAATGAAACTAAATCTTAAGTTTATATCAAAGACTAAGCAACTTACTTCCGAAATAAAAATCACTTCGAAAGCATTTTTTTTAAGAACCATTTGACCAAAAGTAAAGTTCTTCGAATTTCTATCTGAAATGGTATAAAAAAATAGTTTACAAGAAAAAATCTAATAGTGCTAATAATTGCACATGCGAAATGAAAATTTGACATGACTTTGACCTTGATTTTTAAGAGAACTGACATCATAAGAACTATTTATTCTAAGAATCAACCTGGCAACTTTCACAGGGTGCTTCATTAATTCATTAATGAAAGGGTTATAGCCCAGGTTCTCGAGATGAAGAGCCTTGTGTGTTTTTAGGATAAAGGAAGAGAACATTTTTTTAGAAATTTAATGTTTCAAGGAAATTATCTTGAGAGGAGGCTTCGAATTTATTTTTAATTTAGAAATATTAATTTATGTGATGATTTTTTTCCCCTCATCAATATAATTTTATCTTTTTTTGTATTTAGAAAATATATTTTTGTCCGTTATTGTGATCATAATATTTTTGGTTTGGCTTAGTGGGGGCCAATTTTTACTTCTAACCGCGAGCCCTTCCAGGAACTGTACGACTATTTAGAATATCTTTATATGTAATCTTCTCTGTATACTAGCCAATCAAGCAAAATTTATAAAAGACTTTCCTAAAATAAATAAGTAAATAATAAGTTCTTACTTTAATCTAATTGGCAACTCTGCTCGAAACAACCAAGTTGTCCACTCTGTTAGCTGTTGGCCGGTTGTTGGCACAAAGTTAATCCAATAAAAATCCACTTAAAACATGAAATGAAAGATGAATTTCATTAAACTGTGAAGAATAACGTTAAATCGCATCAAATTATCGATGCGATGCAACATGGGCGCAGTGCAAAAACAATTTGTCTCTGTTGTTGTTGCTGCTAGTGTTACTGTTGCCCCGGTGCTTATGGTTGACGTGCTAACAATAGAGCGTCTAAAAAATTAAAACATAATAAAATTACAACATGAATTTAGAAAACGCTTAAAAATATAGCCAATAATGTTGCGAAATTAACAAAAACATCAAAAAAATAGTATGGCTGGCAACAAAAAATATGGAATTGAACAATGTGCAGTGGGTCAAAACTATATTTATTTATAAGAAAAATGAATTTAGGCATATGTTATTATGAATTTAGTAAGTTTCACTTTTTAAAGCATTAGCGAATCGAATATTTTTCTAAGGCTTACAGGCAGCTATAACAAAGCACAAATTTCGTAAAATAATAGCGGTATTTAATCAAACATAACCACATTCAGCTTTCAGAGCTCAGGTATACCATTTGAAACACCCTGTTGGGTCAGGCGCCAATCAATCATTATCTTCAAAATATATAAGCTTTAATCCTGGAACGTTATACTTCGTCGAATTGACGACGTGCTCTCACTCTTTGTTCATTCACTTTATTTATACCGCATATTATGCTTTCATTTTTTTATCAATGTTAATCTATGTCGAGAGCTTGTAGTAAACGAACGTTCGTTGCGTAAACAGCCACCAAACGTGAAAATGATTTTTGTGAATTTTCAATTTGAAGAGTTTACCCGTAATAATTTTAGAAAAAAAGTTCGTCGATCCGACGAAGTATAACGTTCCAGGGTTAAATATCTTTTGATTAGATTTAATTACTAACTTAATTGACTTTTTCTATAACTATTGTTCAATATTCCAGGGAAACACTAACACATACCTGAAAATGAACTTTAAAAACTTGGCACAACTCTTCTTCTCTTTGTTGGAAATATGCTAGATTCTGCTCTTTTTTTCACTTTCTGTTGTTGATCATAGTATTTCAGTTCGCTATCATTTTATATTTTAAAGTACCAACTCCATTTTCACCCCCGATAATCCAAAATTCCAATAAAACAAAATTTCACTCAATTACTTATTTATTCCCAAAACAATATGATTTTTACCCATAGTGCAATGTTCAACAACATGCAAAGATCATTGATAGGATCTTTTTTTTTCGTATATACCCTTCATTTTGGCTTTTGTTATTTCCATCATCAATGCAAAGTACAAAAGGATATTACGTGCAAACAAATTTACCGCAATATCAGCAACAGTCAAATGGTCAAAGCATTTTACAACAAAAAACACTCAGCAGCAACTAAACCTGCAACAACAACATCATATGCTGCAGGTAACAAGCAACAGCAATAAAAAAATAATTCCGAATTTATGCGCATAAACAAACTTTACGCCAGCAAATTATTATTATCAGCAACAACAGCAGCAGCAACAGCAACATGCTACATCCCTTGAAATGCAACAAAAAAAAATATTCTAACGCAACAACATTCAACGCCATCGAACGTCGCCACTTATAATAAATTCATTTCACGCGATTTGTATGCACAACGCTGTATTTATTTTGACGCTTTTCTACCATGTTTTCACCCTATTTGACAAACGCCTCTATGTAGTACACAATAACAATTGGACTGACGCTCCAACCTTTTTTGCTACTGTTGCTCAGAGGTTAAAAGAAACTGGGATCTTTCTGACAGCTCGGGTAAAAAAGTAACCTTCTACCCTTAAATCATCTCCCTCTTTACAAGGACAGCGGTCGGGCACCGCGTACTTTCTTCTATAGCCTATAAGGTTAGTGACAAACAAAGACTTTCCAATCTGCTCTGGTCTGCGTTATTGCTATTTGGTCTTTCAAATAGTTATTTGTTGCTTAAGTAGTCCTTAAAATCTTATTAGAACATTTTTTAAATCACTACAACTGCAACCAATTGCATGTAGGGAGTCTGGGTTATATAAGCATCAGCGGGAACACAAGTAGCAGCATACGTTTCTATTTCGATAACTGATGTTCAATTATCACATTTTTTGATTGTAGATATTTTTAGTTGAATACTGACTACTAATATGAATAAGAAATCTTGCTTAAGAACTCGAAGTACTCTTACTATCGGATATTGAATTTGTAACCATTAATATTACCTAAATATTCACCCTTTTTTTCGGGACTGCCAGTAATGGTATTGCATCGGATGCATTTGGATAGTTCGAAAGAAGAACTACTATTTCAAGTTACCCTTCATGAGATCTTCACCAAGATGTTGTTGGTGGAGTTGATATTTGCTCCAAGAAAGAGAAATTCCTAAACTTCGTTGAAAATATAGCTGCCGATGGAAACATTTTGTCATGTACAGATTTTGGCTTGTTGGTAGATAGCATATATCTATTTTAGTTATCATTACGGACTGCAGAACCCACTGCTTATGTAATTTCTGCAATCTCAAAGATTTTGCAGAGTTATCGCTGACTAACAGCGATTAGACCAAAATACCCTAGCGGTTGGACTTATCGCATCCTCCGACATGAGGTTGAAAGAAGTGCATGATAGCGTCTATCTGTCGATTGTATGTGGCTATAAAAGAAATACCCCAGTAGTTCTAAAAATTTGAGTGATTATTGGATAAATGCACCCCTACTAAAAATGTGCACTCTACCTTGAAGAGGCTGCCAGATAAAGCGCATATTCGGCATATTTTATTTGATTTTTCGCTTTAAAATTTTTAAAGAAACGCAACTGCATCCGATTGTAAACCTTTGGACTGTTTCAATAAATGTAGTATAAGCTCTATATTGTACATTATATTGCACAAGAAGGGCACTTTGATAAATTGTTGATGAACATCAGACAAAGTGCTGTTGTACTTCGTGCACTCATCAGTTTTTTTTTTTTTTTTCAATTCAGCCTCTATTAATGAAATAACTCATTATTATTTTGGTAATGCAAAATGAAGCATCCACACTTATCAAGAAATTTGGTATGACTGATCTGACTGTCTAGAATAATAATTTTCCTTTTAGTTCATTGAAATGTTACAAAACTTTGGGCAGGATAAGATTGTTTTTTGTACTGTGTAGGGTGTTGGTTTTCGGGGTCAAAAGCCCCTTATTTCGCCACTATTTAGAAAACCGGTGTAAATAATTAGGTTTTTATTATGTTTTCTGGTTGTAAGGGGCCATGCACCTACTAGTTACATGGGCTTCGAACTACCTATGGCTGACTCTGCCCTCTCGCATTATGTCTATTATAAAATTTGGCTTAATTTGGCATACACGAACCACATGTACAAATTACTATTACAAAAAAGAATTTCATTGGATTTTTTGATTATTTTGGCTGTTGCAAGTATTTTAGGGTGTTTGGACCTTGATTTTCATAATCAGCGGCTGAAAAGCGACATATATATAGAGATAATAAAATTAGTTTCTAGCCATTAATCATCTTTGACACTCATAGCTACGTTTTCAATAATCTGAATCACTCTAACGTACAAGTTACCTCTTAGTTTGATCCCTTCGAAACGTCCTAACACCTCTCGAATTAAATAAATTTAAAAAATGAGTATAGGAAATTGTTTGGAATGAAATGGTCTACAAAAACCGTCTTGATTGTTTTTTAATAAAATCAATTGAATTATTAATAATTTTTAATTATATCTTTTTGTTCGCTTTCACATCCATACGATTTCGTACAATAAGGGAAAGATTTTGCGGCTGGTTCGTGTTTAAATAAACAGTTTTCTTCCTTCATTATAAATTTTCTCAAATATGCTTTCTTTGGTCTATTGCCAACTTTTCAAATCTAAGAAATAAGTTTTTTATGAAAACCAACGCATTAACTTAAATCGACATAATAAACATAAGTATATCCTTTGAAATTGAAAATGTTAATTTCAATTTTCAAATTGAGTAATTCCGTCCTTCAGCGACTAATAAACTCGCTCATTGACCAACTGCTAATATAACGCTATTAGTTAAATTCAATCGAAACTGCTCTCGGGCGACTGGTAGCAATAAAAAGCAGCATCTTCTGCAGAAATTCGTATAAATAGAAATTTATTAAAATGTTGGCTTCCTGTGCAGCTGCAATGAAATTTGAAATTTACAACTGCAGTACGTACTGTGTGTACTGTGCACATATGAATTGACGATATAAGAAATAGAAACTTACTGTTATATGCACGCAGACACAGAGACAAAGCCAGCAAAACACGCGCGCGTTCACACATGCATCCACTCTCATCAACATACTCACACCAATGTAGACAGACACTGCGCTTGTTGCGCTGCTGCGTGACAATTTGCAAAGCTAATATGGCGATTGTCATGCCAGAACGCGCACTTCCGTTTCCGCTTCGTGTTTGAATTTTCTGAAAATTGAATTAAAATTTATTGTAAAATTGAAAATTCTATTCAAATATTGAAATAAGCGAATCAGCGACAACATTGAAATAGTCGTAAAAATGAAATTCAAATTCAAGCAAATAACTGCGAGTATAAATAAACTAAAACTTCTTGTGTTGAGCACGGAAGGCATTACTTACGGATTCTATTAGAATACAAAGGCTTATTATCATTTGAGTTTGAAAAGCACGAAAATCTTAAACTTTGCGGGTCTTGAAATATTTCGACTCCTAGCAAATTATCATTTTAGATAGTGACTCACTGTAATAAATATAAACTACGAAACAAATAAACCGTTAATCCAATTGAAGTAAGTCTAGTACCAATCCATTGGTCTAGATGTCTAGAGTTCAAAAATATATGGTTTATATGGAATTAAAAGTTTCGGTAATAACAAGCAAAGCAAAAACCAGTTACATTCAGATTCCCATCTAAACAAATATTGCTTGCATACACTTTTCGCTTATTTGAAAGCAATTGCGTCAATCAGACAGAAAAATTGAATTTTTTCATTGAAGTTTTTATATATAGCTTACAGAAACTTCTTTTGCAAATTTAAAGAAAATTATTTGATCATTTTTCTTTAGCAAAAAAAATTTCTCAATTTTTTCTCATAATATGCTATTGATTATGTCGTAAAAAACAGGGCAATAAGGAACTAAGAAGTTCACGGGTTTTTATTGCAGTAATCGGTCAATGGGTCATTTAGGAAGAAAAAACCGTGGCGTGCTATTAAATGAGAGGGTGGAAATCGGAGATATGAGTGAAAATTGACCTTTTTTAGTTTTTTCAATATGCCTCGCAAAACTCGACATACTTTACATAAGTCTTTTTGTAGAGAATTAAATTTCTCATCGAAATAGCTTATTTAAAAATGTTGTAAAATTTTTTTTATGCCAAAAATGTTGAAACAAAAAAAGAAAAAAATCCAAAATTTAGTTTATTTTCACTTTTTTGCCTATAAATTTTTTTGGGTCAGAGATAGAAACAGGCGTTGCTCTATAGAAAAAAAGTAGACAAAATTTTCTTTAAAATACTGGGTTGAAAAATATTTTTTTTAAGATCTGACCGAAATATGGCCAAGTTTTCAATTGCTGTCATTGAGTAAAATAAAGATAATAAAACTAATTTAAATAAAAATAATATTGCGTTGGAAGGTTATGCAAATATGATAATTTAAAGCTTTTTGTTATTAGAAAGTGCCACGCCTACCTTCCCGATCCCTTTTATTGTTCGTGCCAATGGTTTCCTCGACACATTCTGAGCATAAACAAAAATTCACTTAAAAAAGTTAGAAAACTCTCTAGATATGCTAGAATTTGTGGCTCAATGGGATGTGTCAGGCCCACCTGTCCAATTCTATTCACCACTTTTGTTACTTTGTAATTTTGTACCAAGTTTGATCACGCTATTGTTTCCACATTCATTTTTAGGACAGTGGAGAGGAATGTTTCCACATCCATTTTTGAGACAGTGGTGAGGAATGCTTTCACATTCCTTTTCAAGACAGTTGTGTCGAATGTTTCCACATTCATTTTTGAGACAGCGGAGAGGTATGTTTCCACATTCATTTTTAAGACAGCGGAGAGAAAAGTTTCCCTCTAATGACATCGTGTGTAAAAAAGAAATGAAGTGTCTAACGGAAGGGAATGCTTCCTACATTCTATGGAATGTTTCCTGTTTACATCTGGGAATGTTTCCATTTCCTAGAACATTTTATTAAAATGATAAGCTACAGCAATAAATGATACATCACATTAAAGCACTCAACGAGCATCATCTTCGAGATTGGTTAACCAAAACCTGAGAAATAAGCGTGGAAAGATTTCCTATTTTTATCATTTATTGTTGTAGCTGTTATAGATCCCATCAACTTTTACCATTTTAATAAAATATTTTTGTCTCATTTTTCGCCATTTTAACATATTTTAAACTTAAGCAAATCGTCGGTCTCGGGTAGAAAGGCCCTAACTCATTTTTTTCGAAATTTATTTTTTTTTTTGATCCTAAAAGATAACCCTCAAATACACTTCCACTCAATATTTTGACGTGATATTTCAAAACATAGCAGACTTACACCCAATTGAAAAAAACCCTAATATGAAATTTGAAGTTTTTATACAGTTTTTTCGTCCTCCTGTAAAATTGCAAAAACATGAGTTATGGCGTTTCTACACGAGAGCTACGAAATGTTTATTACATTATGTGTGATTGTTTATTAAATAACAAAAAGGTTGGAAAATGTTGAAACAATTCAAAATCGATGAAAAAGTCGAAAAAATAATGAATAAAGAAATTTCATCACAATATCTTGCACGGTTTTCGAGATATGGTAGTAAAGAGGTTAAAATGTAGGGCTGTGCCACGCAAATCTTTGGAAACTTGAAACCTAGCATAATCCTAATTTAGTTCAAATGTACACCAAGTCTCATCAAAATCGCTGCATTTTTTTCAAAATGGGACTGGGCAAATATGCAGTATGGGTGGTAGGCGTGTCCATGAACCGATTTTGCCCATTTTCAATAGCAAGATGCCTGCATGAAGGTCTGACCTGAGTGTGCTAATTTGATTCAATTAGATTTCTTGGTTTTCCCGTAAGCCTGATTTCAACAGACTGACAGACGGACATATCTAAATCAACTAAGGTGGTGACGCTGATCAAGAATATACATATATCATTTTCCATACATGCCACGCCCCCTTCTATGTGTTGCAAACGAAATGACAAAGAATATACCCTCAGTGTAGCGTATAATAAAGAAAATAAAAAACATACGCATGTATTTTGGGTACTTTTCGCAACATAATTGTGACTTTTAAATAAATATGGTTACTTGGGTGTTACGTAACGTTTAAGAAGGGGGGGGGGGGGGGTTAAAGGAAAACGTTACGACGCGTTACATGGGGGAGGGGGATAAAAAATCTTCAAAAATTGCGTTACGTAATACTTGAACGCCCCTTAAGAAAAGTCAAAATTTCTTCTCAAAATCACAAAGGATGGAAGTTTGACTCTCTGTTTGCGCAAGAACTTACAAAAATTATAGTTAGCAGCTACCGGCTCATTTTCTTTCTTCTGCAAGTAAAAATTAAAACATCAAATTAAATTTTATAATTTATTACGCCTAGCGACTAAATTGAACGTGATTTTATTTATTTTATTTAAATAAAAGTAGACTTTTTAGCCCAACCATTAGTTGCTGACGCAGCGTTTCATACAGCTAGAAGCGGCAACTTTCCCACGTTGTGGTGAGCGTGATTTCTAGGATTAAGTGTTTGTACATACATACTGATGTGACGTCTTTACGTAACTGGATCAATTTTCTGATGACTTGTCGCATAACGTGTTGAATAGTAGGTGTCTCAAAAATTTGGGCTTTCGCTTATATCAAATATACCATTTGCCAAATATTATCGAATTTTCATAAATGTATGTAGACAATTGAATCGGTTATCTACTCTGTTTAGATACATATGTGCATCTATTTATGTGTACTATAGAACATCTGTTCGGAAGAAATGCAAATGTGACAATGCCGTTGGTGACTAACAACAGCCGCCAAAAAAATAAATAAAACAGTTACAATAACAACAACAATACTAAAAAACAACAAAATTGAATGTATAGTGCGACACATGACATATGATATTAAAACACACTTTCACATAAAATTTCCAATGCGTCGACGCTATGTTTGTTGGTAGTGTTAGCGCGTATCAGTGTTAGCATCTAACTGTGTGTCGTTTTGTTATATGTATGTATATTAGACTGTTCCTTATTTTATTTTCTTTTTCAATGTTTCAAAACCCTAAGAAATTATAATGCATAAAGTTTTGGTCCCAAAAGGTCGTCTTTAAGCCGTGTCGCCAAGCTCTCAAGGGAGCAAAACACAACTGATTATATACAAGCGTTGACCGTCTGTCCTGCAATTCCGGGAACAGTATACAGTACTGCAACAGCACATACCCGAAAGTTTTTCAAGAAATGTAGGACGTCCACGAAAGTTTTTCAAGAAATATTTGACGTCTCCGAAAATTTTCCGAAAAATACTGAACGGTAACATTTATTCTGTAAGCGTTCCGTACTGAATAATGCAATTTTTATTTTTAAATATATCATATATAACGTGTTCCATTTTAATTTCTGCAGGCCAATATCTCGAGAACTAAGTGGGAAATGTCTTAGGCGACAGCTATAAGGTTCCTATGAAGTTAAATAACAGTGTCCTTCATTTTGGTGCACTTAAGCTGTTAATATCGATAAAAACTCATTTCTACCCCCTAATCACTCCCCAAGCCCACCCCAGTACCTTATTACACCACCTTAAAGGTTTTTATCGACAATCTGAGTTTTCGTGCAACAAAATACCTGCGGATATTAATTTTGAATTTTTATAAGAAATGAGTTTTTGACCTTTTGAGGGTAAATGGGGGTGCTGGGATAAAAGGGGGAAACTAAAACTGGGACTTTGAGGAAATATCGAAATCTGAGGTTGATGGGTAAATTCTGACCCCAGATTCGTTTTTAGCACACCAAAATACATACCGCATGATACGCCAACTTTCAACTACAAGACTTTTTTTTTGTGGTCCGGTGTTATTTACGCGATGAAAGGTGACTCTTCAAGGACCTGGCGACTTCCCGGGCTGAAATTTTTAGTACCATATTATCTAAGGGATTCTAAACATTTAATGGGTACTGTTGATTAATATTCTAAAATAAAAATTATTAAGCAGCAGTCTAATGTAAATGTTTTATTTTGTCTGTGTGTGTAACTTTTTTTTGTCTTGCATTAAAACAAGCAAACTGACATTCAATTTAAATTCCTACAAAAAATAACTGCACACACATAAATGCATGTGTGTTTCTATGTGTTTGTATGTATGCAAATGTGTTTGCTGTCGCTCTTTTTTGGAAAGCATTCTTTTTTATTCTTTCCTTTATTTTATTTTATTAAGCTTTATTTTTTATTCTGTTTGATTTTGTGAAATATGTTAAACATTCACTACGAAACGACTTGGAATGAAAGGAATGACATGAAGTTTCTGTTTAATGCAAGACAATGTCAGCCCTTTTTCTTGCTTTTCTTATCGCATTTCTCTATTCCCTTAAAAGTAAATTTTCTTCTTGAAACGTTACTTCTAAATGGCACTAAATTCAAGTTTTTTGGACATACTGAAACGGATATACATATGTCATACACTCAGACCTTGGTATGTGTACAGATAATTCGCTTAATTTCAAACATTTTCGCTCATCTTAGCTCATCATAGCTTTTTAAATAAAAATGATTCAACTATTTTGATGGCCAAAACAGCGACTTAGAGAGGTCTTAAATCAGTATTTTAATCAGTATTATTGTTCATCCTACACCTCCAGCACGTTTTACATTTGTTGCTTTTTCTATGATTTCCTAAAAGGTCTCACTCGTCCAGATTATTTATTGTGTGGGGTAAAGCCAAGTATGGTCTGAATAGCTTTTCCAAACGAGGACTTAATGTTTTATTATTTAGATCTTATTCAGCTCTGAGGGTTTATGTCGCTGAATCTTTACTTCTTCGCTGAAGTTTTACCGAAAACAGACATATAAAAGTTTATACAGAGCAAACTTTTTGAATGTATACTATCTTGTTCCGCAGTTAAGTCAAAAGGAGGTAGTAATCAGAGCCGATGTTGGTACTTCTCCTGAATTTCAAGTTAAAAAAACTATTTTTCCAGGGATTCTTTACACCAGTTCTATTTGGTTTCCTGTCCGGTGATCAGGCGAAACCCATGTGAAACTCTTATGTTCAAGTTTATGCTGAAACAATGTTCTTCCAATCATAAACTGTATATCACTAGAGAACTGGGTCAAAACTTCTACATTTTCATTTCTGGTGACGATGTCATGTCGACTTACAATCATGTTTTTGTTGAAGTTTCCCATTTTAGCGTTGAAGTCGCCCATAACCATGAGTATGTCTTTTTTGTGTATGGAGCTTATCGTCGCCAATAATTCTTTTATTGTTATCTCAGCAGCTTCAGTTAGCTTAAAAAGCCGAGAAATGTTGAAAAACATCGAAAAATCTTGAAAAAACCGGAAACCTTAAAAATGTTGAAAGTACCAAAAATGTTAAAAACAACATTGTGAAATTTATTTATTTTAAAAATAATTTTGCAACCTATAGTTCGTAATGAACTAGAGGCGTATACAGGAATTATAGCTACAGTAAAGTTGATAAGCTCTTAAAATTATACAACATATTTCAAATTATAAATTAAAATGGTAAAAAAAATACGCAAATTAATAAATAATAATTATAAATATAATGTAAATGTGTGATGTTTTACTGTCACATTTCAGCCCATTCACTCCACCTTAGGTTTTTTAAATATCCATTCTTCCATAGTTGCCATTTACACATCAACAAATTCCACAGCGTCTTTTTATCTCAATCCAAATATTGTCTCTTAATAACTTAAGTAGTAACGTTCTGTGCTTGACGTTGAGAAACGATTTTTATTAGCACAGTAACAAATGCAGCTGCGCTTGCTGCTGCTCCTGCCATTTGAAAAGCTTTCCAACACAGGTAATCCTTTGGATTGGACTTAACAAGAATAAGACCAAGAAAAAGTGGCAGCAGTAGAAAACACTTTGACGAAGTAATTAAAACTTAAGAACAGCCTTCTTTGTACTGATGGAACTCCACCTCCAACTAACGCACTCTTCTAGCTGTTTAACAATAAAAGTAAAAGGTTTCCTAGTTGCTTGTTGTTTCGAATTGTAATTCAATTTTAAACAATGAAAAGCGAATGCCAAAGGAGCGTACCAGAAGCAGTTGAGGAAAATCAAGGCAAATGATAAAAAATAAAAAAAAAAACAGAAAAAATCTTTCAAACTTAAGCAATTTGACGTTCAAACAAAAATCATTGCCAAAAGAGTTAAATTTTGGTTATTCCATGAGTAGCTCTTGTTATTTTAAGTTGGTTTTTCAAAAGTTTTATCTATTGACTTGTTGATTGTTTTGTTCTCTATTCAGTCTTTATATTGTTTACTGTCCTTATTGCCTATTGATATTTTTGATCCTATTGAATTTATTGCCAATTAAGGTGTCTTTTTAGTTGAGCTATTAAAGATTAGCATTTTGGAATAACAGGCTCGAAGACTATGCGAACCGATCTTTTAAATAACATACTAGAGGACCAATTTCCCGAATAACTGACGAAAGTGTTATTGGATGACAATTTCTACTATGAAAAGAGTTGTTTATGTTAAAGAACGTGTGCACAGCAGGCTTCTATATCTGATTAGAGAGAAAGAGTGGAAGACACACCTTCCTTATAATATGTACAATGTTCGACTTGCCAATTACTTTCAAGTGTTTTGCAAAAAGTTGGACTCTGAAAAAACTCATACGTGCAGTCTCTCTATCCTGCAAAGACCTCTCATTTTTGACCATGTAGCTTGCTGACGAGTCTCACCTTTATGGCAGCAGAAGGTATTGTTATCATAGTATCTGAGCCTAATAAGGTGCCAGATGATCCCATACACGCCTAATTATCAGAGACGACAGAGCCCTTTATCTCTGTGTGTCTCAAAACTCAGATTAGTGGCAGGCTGTCCTATTGGCCGACGAAATTAACCCTGAACTTACTGAAAAGCACTTTTGCTGTCTAAGAGATCTCTTTTAGAGTTTTAATAGCTGTTTTGTTTCTAATAACGTAATCCATAGTCCTAATTATGGCACAAGCCTGACAGACCGAAGCATGCTTAGCAAAAGGCAAATGAATCATAGTTCCACTAGTTTCAATGATAACTCCGGAACTCAATCCTTCATCTGCTAGAAGCCCATCAGTAAAGATGTGATGTTAGCTCAATGCTGACACATAATAACTTTTCAAAACTGTTATGGCTGGCAATATTTTATGAGGCGTAGGTAAGCAAACTTCATCAATATTAGTTCCCCAAAAATGACAACCATTTCGCATTGAGTATCATATCAAAACCCATTATTATAACTCCGAGCTGACAAAATGTTGTTGTAGAAGCTGTCATGCATAATATGGCTATTGATCGCTAAAGTCTACTACTATTTTGATAAAACTCTGTTAGAAATGTAGATTGGTCGATCCGGTTTTCAACATATAGCACTTTCCATCATTCGGTTGCACAATGCTCTGTGTCATCCACTGCATCCAATTTCCTGCGCGTTCTACCAAAGCACGTGATTCGAAGTGGTAAGGGACTACCTCAATATCCATCTCAAGCACGAATTCACAATGTTTATATTCACAGGTCAGTGTGCCTATGAAGGAGTATGGTTCGCACGAGCACTGATTGAACATTTGACTTAAATATTATATTCACAGTTTGCTCTGTGTTGAGATTAAGTTTAACTTTCATATTCTCTGGAATTGTGCAAAGACACCTCTTGCATAATTGATTCCTATGGCTACATTTTCTGCGGTATTGCCATTTGTAATGAAGCAGCTGCTAAGGTAGCAGAAAGTCCTACCCTCACTTGTACCTATACAATGTTTGGCAAAAAAACATTGAATTTTATTCCTTTCATAGCATTACAAAATATTTGTTTACTTGCCCAACACCGTTCATTTTTTAACCAACGCATGCTTGTATCACCAAACGTTCCCATTTAGCTTAAATAATTCATTCGCTAGAACGCTTTGATTTTAATGCTTGCAGTGAAAGTGCCATTCTCTTCTGCTTTATCGTAATAAAATATAGCCTTTAACAATCAAAGCTCAATAATTTTTCTTATTGTCAAAAAAAAATTATAATCGGTGCCTTAGCTCCTGGGCCCATGCCTTATACATGGAATCACCCATGAACCAGAAAAAAATAACAATTACAGAAACACATAGCAACATTAATGTTGCAGCAACAATAGCGGCATTGTAGCATTGTTAGGCAATATAACGCGCTGCCACCTTCATTGCATTCGAACGGCAACTACAACAAATACAACAACAGCAACTTCTATAAGAAGTAACAAAAGCGGCAGAAGCTTTACAAGCCACGTTAAAGAAAACTTATAAAATAACAGCGGCAGCAACAACAATTGCAACAAGACGAAGAACTTCAGGGTGTTGAAGCCTGACAGAAGACGCCAGTTGTTTGCATTGTTGTTTCCAAGCCAAGCCATGCTAGCAATTGTATCCTTTGATTCTCTTGCAAGACAAACAAATGTTGCTGTCGCCGCTGCAATTGTTGCTGTAATATTTACTGCTGCTGCTGGTGCTGCAAAGCCACAAAAGCATTTTGTTTAATTGTTTGCTTAGTGAAAATGTGAAAACTATAAAGAGTGTGTTAGTAAGAGAGAGGAAAGAGAAAGACACACAGATAAAAGGAAAGCACCAGCAGCAGCTGCTGCTTCTTGTAATGAAAACAGGAAGCGCAGCCATTGCAGATTAATTTCGCCGGAAACTAAAAAACAATTTGCGTTTTTACTTGTGCCTCCTTCTCCACTCACATAGCACATCAATCGTAAATGAAATGAAATCAAATGAAAAGTTGCAAGCAGCAAAAATAAACTATATGAAAGTTACTGCATCGACAGCAACAACACCAAGAGCAATTGGTGGTAGTTGCTGCTAAGAATAAGAAAATTCCACTTCCTGTTTGTGTTGTTTTTCTTGTCTTCCCTCACCAATTTTATGCTGTAAAGCAATAAAATTAAGCCTCAAATAAATACTTGAAAATAGCTGCAGTCTGTCAGTCAGCAGCTGCTGCTGTTGTTGTTGGTTTTTTGTATTTTTTTATTTTGTATCTGAAAATTTCTTTTACTTAAACCAACGAAATTAAAAAATTGTTTTGCCTACCTTTTTCCTTTTTTTTGGTTATTGTCTTTTTGGCAACTTTTTAAATCCTTTTAAGCTGCTATTTATAGGCTTTTGTTGTTAGCAATTGTTGCAGCAGCAAAAACATTTACTAAATAAACAATTTTTGGCAGTTTATTTATATTCTAAAAATTACTCGTACATTTTGCTAACTTGCATGTACTCGAACATCCCACAGGATTAACAGGATAAGTTTCTGTAAGTTCGTGTAATCTTTCCAATAAAATTCGCTTCAGTGAACAATTTGTTTTGGAATACCTTACATATGTATGCAGTTGCTTACAAGTATGGCAATTACAAATGATAAGTTTTGATATTGCGAAGAGCTTAAGAAAATGAATACATTTTATATCTTATCGGCAATGTTATTTTAAACTCTCGCAGAGCCTTTAACTTTCTTTGTTATTGACAATTTGATTTAAAGTTTAACAGGAGAGTTAATTCCACATCTGAAGATGTTTTGTGGACTGAACAGGCCTAGTGAGGGAAATGCAGAAATGCAGAGGCTAACTGAAATTAACTCATTAAAACAAAACTTTATTGAACGAAGCTTAGACATTTGGAGTAATTAATTATTGGGGCGAATATAAACTGGACTTAGTATAAACTACAAGAGTGCGTTTAGAAAAGTCAAACGCTACTCGTGGCACAACTTCTATGGGTACAAAGAAAGTCGTCGGAAGCAAATATACTGAAAAAGAGTTTATTTGTAACCTCATT
This sequence comes from Tricholauxania praeusta, assembly GCA_949775025.1. Lineage (NCBI taxonomy): Eukaryota > Metazoa > Arthropoda > Insecta > Diptera > Lauxaniidae > Tricholauxania > Tricholauxania praeusta. Next base: position 32,140,874 of record OX459031.1, on the reverse strand, counting down.
TACTCTAAGTACTTTAAAAAAAAGCCTGGCGGCTCCTGTACCAGGTTTAGTAACAGGTCCCAGAAAGGCTTGAATTTATTACACAATTTGTGTTTACAAGAGCGTTGTGTTTGTGAAGCGCCAGTAAAAAAAGTGTAACGTCAAAAAATTTACAAAAACAAAGGCACACAGCTGAAAAAAATATTTTGGCTTTGATTTGTTTCTATTTTTGTTTGGGTTCTAAACAAATCTATCAGGCTTATAAACCGTTTTTGCATCGGCTCAAAGGTCACTGATGATTCCATTTAGCAATGTATGTTACTAGTATGACTAGCTTTAACTTTGCTTATTGTAATTTTTTTAATGATGTTTTTGAAGTGTACCACTTCAAACTTGCGGCAAATATTTTTCGTTGCAATCTGTGAAAAGTAAATTTATTCTGACCAATTCTGAAAAATGTGTATTTGTGTTCACCTGATCAATGTAGCTGGCATCCACTGGTTAGTTGATTCCAAAATAAATCGTTTGGGATCAAGTGGACGCGAGTGGTGTTGATATGATAAAAAAGTTAGCATTACCGCACACATTAAACAGGAGACTTTAAAGTTTGGCGGTGACTCCTTGGCTGTTTTCATCGTAATTAACAGGGAGTTCTTCGTAAAATCAATGGAATGGAAAAAAATGGCGGGTTGCACTCCGGGAGTGCCGACAGAAGTGAAAACAAATCTTTTAATGGCAAGTTAGTGTGTTAGTTGGTATGTGTGCGTTTTCTTTTTATATGGCAATGCAATGGAAGACAAAAACGGAATATGTATTCAAATTTTACTCTCGCTCTCATTCTCAATTTGTCAACGCAACAACGCGGAATTTGAAAGAAACAAACATGTAAGCATAACAATCGTTGAATGAGAATGGAATGTGTCAGTTAGTGTGTCTGCTTTGCGTTTTGTCTTCCACTTGGAATATTTATTTAAAAGAAACAATAGAACATTAAATTTTACTATCGCATTCATGACGGGGAATCCCGATGACGGTCGGTGTCGCGAGTTTATACTTTTTTCCTCGGCTGCACAACGTGCCATAAGAAGTTTTCACTTCAATAATGGAAGCAATAGTTTAGAAAGTTTAAAGTTTTTCTTGTTATAAGCTTTCATTGAATCAAAGCTAGGTGGAATTGCACCAGTAAGCGTGGTATATCTAGTGTTTCACCGAGGCCGAGGCGAGGCGAGGTTCTAGTTGATCTCGGTCTCGCCTCGTTTTATAAATTTAAGTCTCGCCTCGCCTCGGCCTCGGACGAGATCTTGCCATCACATGCCTCGCCTCGCCTCGCTTCGCCTCGTTCTCGGCCGAGGCACCTCGGTAAAAAAGCGAGGTTTTTATTAAAATAAATAAAAAATTATACATGTATCAGGGCTGATAGGCTGATCAAGCCTCAAGAAATAAAATAAAATATCTGTTTTTATTTTTGGTGAATTGGATGAGATATAATGAATTTAATTCTTTTCTTATATGGGAAGGAGACGCATTGCCTATTTTTCCAAGCCAAACTAAGCTATGAGCCTTTTACAAACTATAAGCAAAATATGTACCAAATCTTATTTATCTACGTGAAATAGATATTGAGATATGATAAAGTTAATTTTTTTCTTATATTGAAGTCATGGTACCGCCCATTTTATTAATTGAATCTTAGTTATGCCTCTACCTTTTATAAATATACCAAGTTTTATTAATCTGCATCAAGTTGTTGATAATATATGATGAATTCTGCTTTTCTTTTATGTGGGGGTGGCATCACCCATTTATCGTAAACTATATTACGGAGCATCCCAAATCATAAGAAACATAAATGTATGTCAAATCTTTCGTCGGTCGGTTGAACGGTTTAGGAGTCCATTAGCAACGAACATACATATATTGATCTTTATTTATATACTTACTAGCATTACCCTGTGCGTTTCGCTTCACCTTACCGGTTCTTAGAAAGACTATTAGAATAAATCAATTTCAATGCAGTGTTGTCAATCATGCAGTTTTGCTTAAAGGCTTACATAGCCTTACATGCTTCCCTAACTGATCAATCGAGGCGAAGTCGCATAGAAGCTGATGCGATCCAAGCACTTCTGCGCATTAGCGCTTGGACCAAATCTGAACTCGTAAGAAGCACATGCGGATTAAAAATAAAACAAAGTAGTTTACTCAAAATAAAATACTAAAATATTAGTTAAATATAGATTTTATTATAAAAATTACATTCATATTTTGAATCTGCATATGATTCTTACGAGTTCAGATTTCGTCAAAACGCGCCTCGCTCTTAGTTTCGAAAACGAGGCTAGGACGAGGCGAGGCCGAGGCGAGGCCGAGGCGAGTACGAGGCAAGGTGCCGTGTGATCTCGCCTCGCCTCGGTCAAGCGAGGAAAATTTATTTTTCCATCTCGCCTCGTTCTCGCCTCGGTCTCGCCTCGTTCTCGTAGTCAAAAACGAGGCTGCCTCGTAGCCTCGGTGAAACACTAGGTATATCCAATAAAAAGCCAAGTTCTTCCACGTCATATCAGAGAAATTAAGTGAGCAATTGTAGTGTTCTGAACAAGATTGTATATACATAATATAATAAAAATTCACTCAACGTAAAGTTAGATTGATTGGTATAGAATGTTATTGGCACAGCTTGTTGCAATTAAAGAAAGTAACAAATCACTGTATGAAATGTGGTAACGATATCAAATTATGCACATAATAACTAAGACCAGTGGCAGTGTATGTTTTTGACATACTAAATTGTGTTATTATGAAATATAATATGATTTTGCGGTTATCAAAATGAAACCAATATTGGTAGTTACACTAAATTAAATTTAAAAATCCCTCCCAATTAACTTAAGACAAATACTTGCCTAGGTCGTTTGTGAAGTGAAGTGTAATGAAACTTTTTTACAAGCATTTTGTATGAGTATGGAAAACAATGAAACGGAAAGTACGCTTTTTATTGCGCATCGTTCTTGCCAAAATGACAGCAATTACCAGGTTAAATTGATTCATCTGCTTAAATTGAATTTTTATAATTTTGGTCAATTCATCATTACTATGACATTCCTTCCATTGCTCCCACTGTAATACGATATTGTACTATTGTGAGCATCTTATATCATTCAATTAATCTGATTTTTCGTTGCCATATAATACATTCAATCCAGCCAAAAACGTCCTATTCTATTCAATACTTTCAACGCTAAGAGACAGCCCCCTATAGATGTATACAGTGGCGGATCTAGGGTTGCTGGCGCCCGGGGCAAAGCGGGAAATTTTCGCCCCCTTACCCCTCTGCCATATGAACGCGAGGAATGGTTTTTTATATGAATAACATTCAAAGTATTTTGGGTGTGTAAAGTTTTATTAATTATCTAATGATCATAGTATGAAGAATTGTATTTTATTATAATTATTTTGTTACATGCAACGTAAAAGAACATCATATTTAGTGTTTTTGTATGAAAATGAAATATTACTTCTGAAATATCACTTTTCTGGCCTTGGTAGCCGCAAATTCTGCAATTATATCATTGTGATCGAGCGATGCTGCTACTTCAAGCTAGCTGGTGATCAATTTTGAAAAACAATATTGAGTAGAAAAGGAACACTGTATTCAACTGTGCGCTGGATATGCGAATAAAGTAACAACAAATTTAATTTTTTTTATTTTTATTTGATAACGAAACATTTAGAAAAACTTAAAAATCAAAAATTTTTAAATTTTACACTACATAGTTAAATTAATAAATTGGCACTAGCTGATCAGAAATGCAACACTGATCTGTCTGTCGCAACACTCTCGCTCTGTCACTGAGTGCGATACCGTTATACTTACGAGTCATACGCAGAACATACTTATACTTATTTACATTTTTTCTTGTCATACTTATTCGCTAAGATCAGAGTGAAACGCAAACACGCACCAGCCGTTAGCAACGCAATCATAGAGAGTCGGAGTAGTAAAAGTGCTTCAAGATTTTGAGTTGATAAAAATATGAGTATGGGCACTGCGTAACTATGAATCAGTGCTAGACTCATAAATAATGACTCATGATTTGAGTATACGCTATGTTTAGCTACTCAGTGCAGATCTCTGGTCTCGAGCACGATTTTGCGCCCCTTAGATTTGGCACCCGAGGCGCTTTCCCCTTTCGCCGCCCCCCCCCCCCCCCCCTAGATCCGCCACTGGATGTATACCATATTGATTTATAGGAAAAGGAAACTAACTAAGTGTAATGTTACCAAATTACCACTCTATACCCTATAATTTGCTGCTCCGAATTAGTGTTAAGCATTCTGCAGCCCACGGGCAACTGCGGCGGAATACAAGTAGAGGATTCATGTATGTATACTAGTTATGTATGCTGACAAATACGATTCGACTCGATTACGCTCGGCTGGTTTTTTTGTGTAAATGGTAAAATAAATTATTGCTATTAAAGAAATTTTTTGCACAGAGTACACATTCTCTATTTGAGTTCTGCTGCAGTCACTCGTGACAGTTTTGACTTATATGTATATCTTTATATTAGTGATATTTATTAACATAAAAAATTATGTTACGCATTCTAACATTTTTATGATCTTTCCCAATTTCTCCTGGTGTATTTCACGCACCTATTTACATGCACTGGTGACATACAACTGTTTAGGTTTGCCTGACACTGACACTAACCAAATAGTTTTGTTCTTTTTCATTTGTTCGTTTAGTTTAACTCTAATGCATATCGAATGGCGGAGTGTTAACCAACACAAATTTTTCTTGAATCTATTGCTGACACAGCAGTTGGAAAAATATTCTTTGTGAGATTCTTCCACAACTTCATAATTTGAGTACCAAACGAACTAAGACAATATAGTAGTGCGACGATGAGCGTTAGAGAAATTACCCGAACTCCAAAGTAGTTATTGAGGACCCAACCTAATTGTGCAAATTGCATTTCAATTAAGGTCTAATATAAGTAAAACATTACGAAGACCAATAGAATATAAAGTTCTCTTAGCACCATTTTTAAAAATCCAATATACCTCACGTCCACTTGAACCGATTTGTCAAAATCGCCAATATTTGATGACATGGTAATAATTATATTAAGGGATGACGAAACAAACGACCCATTCGTCTGGATTAAAGTCAAACTGTTGAGCTCTACCCCACTCGGAGAACAAACACTCTCTGGGGTTGCCAGTTGCCCGGCCAAGCTCAGAATTTTATGTTAAAGGAATCGATTTTTTTTAATGATCAAAAAAAACTTATCAAGTTAGCCAGAGAAAAATTTGCTTTTAACGATTATTTTAATTATTTTTTAATAGTCAAAAATAAGTTACTTCTTCCATAAATAAATTTCACTTTTTACCATTTTATTTTGGAAAGGCCGGGAATTTCTTCTTTTCAACTTAGCAACCCTACCAAGAGGTGAAAAACTTTTATTTTTATAAAATTCAATTTCTCATTTAATGCTCTATTAACTTTACTATCAAGAAATTTTCGTTTCTATCGGAGCTTTAAGCTTTTTCTGAAAAACAAAATACGAGTAATGTATTCCGATTTCCTTGCCATTTTTTCACTTCGGACAGTCCTATATTATTCTAAAATATCATTTGGATATGAGTTACAATTGACAATGAGCTCACTTGTTTGACTGCTTCAAACTAAAAGTAAGGAATAACCGATACAGTGGAATTTTTCGTGTCTAGGAAGCTTAAGGCATATCTATTATCTTGGAATAAAAGAATGATAGGTGAATCGAGCTAAAAGGTGACTTAGTTCAAAAATAAAAATAAATCTGTACAACAAAAACACTCCATTGATTTTGCACTATTTTTATTTATACATACATATGCGCTTAAGAAAATACTTACTTACTTGAAAACCCCTAATTTCACTGAACTGTACCTGTTCTGGCAAATATAGCTATGCTAATTCTATTTACTTAAAAACAACTTTTAAAATTTAAAATTTATCAGTCTTTTTATGGTTGAGCTTCAAAACAAAAAACTGGCCTGCATTAGAAATCAGTTGAATTCACTATTGCAAACTCGCTTAAAAGTGCATCATTATTATTTTCTTACATTTAGATTTTTTTTTCTCTCATATTTGTTTGCTTCCTTAAGCCAATTCTGTTGAACTTTGGCCACGAATTTCGAGTTTTTTTAATTTTTTTTTTCTTTTCCAAATGCTAAAGCTAACTTTCTTGTACAAATAATCAACTTTGCATAATTTGCTGCATTTGCTCAACTTCTTCGGTAGTAAAAATACTCGTATTTTTCACAATATGAAAAACTGAATTTTATATTGGACACTGCACAGCACCGTACAGTAACTTAAAAGATAAATGCACTTTCTTTTCCCTAATTCAACTGTTTGTCTGTTTGTTTTGACTGAATGCTGGGATAAGTTGATTCATGCAACCCTAAGTTATTTTCTATTTTTTGACCATTTGAATAAACCATTGTTTGTGCCTTGAAGCTTATAGGGTGGTAAGTAGGTGCTTGAGGTTAGATGCGTCTCTCAGGCAGTGGAACGATCTGACTTTGTGCAGCAACAATATGATTTGCATAATTTCGGTATTCAAGCTGTACAGCTACCTAAGGCCGGCCAATAGCCAAAAAAATAATCATAACTCCAAATGTCACTTTAAGTATTTGACATTAAGTTTTTGTTCATCTATTAGGCCTGTTTCAATGTTTAAAGAGACAGTAATACGACAGTTATTAACATACTACAATGTTTATTCACTATAGCAAATTAAACGCACTACACTCTCAAAACAAATGTGCTACAATCAAAAATAAAAAAAAAAAACAAATACATACATCTATAGTATTCCACCATATTTGCAATGAATTATTAGAGACCCAATCTGCCGTACTAAGCGAAAAAGACGTATCTCAAAAAAAAAATATCCCAGATTCTTATGGCATCGGATAGCTTAAGAAATTACGCGTCTAATGAAATACTCCAAGTGTCGGCATCTTAGTTCAATCATATAAAAAATCTACTAAGAAAATTTCCTCTATCTCACTTTTACAGGTATTTCAACTCAACAAATTGACATAAACAAAACATCAATTATCTCGAAATGAATTTTTTTGAGATACGTCTCTTTCGCTTAGTACGGCAGCAATGTGCACAAGAACGGATGCGGATACGTTTCGAACCCATTTCGGATCCGTCAGCGCGTCGTCAACAACTTTTTGTGAAATTATAGCGTGATTGGAAAATATGAAACTCAACAGATATTCATTCAAAAATATTCAAATGTACTTAAAGAACCCTCTATTTAAAAGGATACTTTACTGACCTTAAAGTGAACTTGATTCTTTTAGTTCAAAAAATTTTATTACTCATAATTAACTCATTTTTATAAAAAAGATGAACTGCATATGTTAATCAACTGTTGCATTCATGCCAAAATATCAAATTAAATTTTTGTTTTTTTTTTTTGTTTATTTTTACTGATGATCTTGTCTTGAATTTGTCCTAATTTAAGTTTTATCGAATAAAACCGTTTCAAAATATATTTTTAGTATTTTCTAATTTATTTGTGAAAAATGGCTTGGAAAATATTTATGATGTTTTCCTATATTTTGAGTAATTAAATTTTAATTATTAAAATTTTTTTTCCAATAAGTAGGTAACAAAAAAAATATCTACATATCAAATATGTACCACATCGATTCGTGCAAAAACAAATTGTTCTGGAAATGAACTCAAAACGGTCCCGTTCTGGTGCCGTAACCACTCCTAATGATGTTCAAAGTCCATTTTAAGCCTTCCCTCATCAATTTATGCAGAAAAAGATATTGCTTAAAATGGTCCCGTTTTGAGATCGTTTTGATTATGTACTTCCTTGGTCCCGTGCTGACCCTAGTAGAGTCCAAGATTCATTTTCGACATCGATTGATTTACAATAACAAAATTTGTTTCGGAAATAAGCCCAAAACGGTTCTTTCCATGGCTCATGGCTCATGGCTACCTCAAGTGATGTCAAAATTCTATTCTCCACCTCTCTCCATTGATTAAAGCCAACATTTTTTTTCGGTATTGTGTCGAAAACGGTGTCTTCCTGGGTCCGGTACCATCACCTGTGTTATTCAAAATCTAGAATAGATCGAGTGATTCAAAAAAAATTTACAGAAATAAGACCGTGTACATGAACTTTAGCAGACACACGTAATTTACCAAATACACGGACTTTCGCAATAGCATGGGTAGCACGCATTTGAGTTCATACTTTTTAAATGCGAACTACACGGAACACAAACAATAATATGCACGTGCGCGCATATGTGCAAATCCGCCAAATTTGGCCTTTTAGCTGGCCTCGTTTTTTTTTTTTTGGAGTACATCGTTCAGCCATAGTTTTTCTTGAAGCTAAGGCTGTCTTGAATTAATATTCAAGGTTGTTCAATTGTCTGTCTGTCTGTCTGTCTGTCTGTCTGTCTGTCTGTCTGTCTGTCTGTCTGTCTGTCTGTCTGTCTGTCTGTCTGTCTGTCTGTCTGTCTGTCTGTCTGTCTGTCTGTCTGTCTGTCTGTCTGTCTGTCTGTCTGTCTGTCTGTCTGTCTGTCTGTCTGTCTGTCTGTCTGTCTGTCTGTCTGTCTGTCTGTCTGTCTGTCTGTCTGTCTGTCTGTCTGTCTGTCTGTCTGTCTGTCTGTCTGTCTGTCTGTCTGTCTGTCTGTCTGTCTGTCTGTCTGTCTGTCTGTCTGTCTGTCTGTCTGTCTGTCTGTCTGTCTGTCTGTCTGTCTGTCTGTCTGTCTGTCTGTCTGTCTGTCTGTCTGTCTGTCTGTCTGTCTGTCTGTCTGTCTGTCTGTCTGTCTGTCTGTCTGTCTGTCTGTCTGTCTGTCTGTCTGTCTGTCTGTCTGTCTGTCTGTCTGTCTGTCTGTCTGTCTGTCTGTCTGTCTGTCTGTCTGTCTGTCTGTCTGTCTGTCTGTCTGTCTGTCTGTCTGTCTGTCTGTCTGTCTGTCTGTCTGTCTGTCTGTCTGTCTGTCTGTCTGTCTGTCTGTCTGTCTGTCTGTCTGTCTGTCTGTCTGTCTGTCTGTCTGTCTGTCTGTCTGTCTGTCTGTCTGTCTGTCTGTCTGTCTGTCTGTCTGTCTGTCTGTCTGTCTGTCTGTCTGTCTGTCTGTCTGTCTGTCTGTCTGTCTGTCTGTCTGTCTGTCTGTCTGTCTGTCTGTCTGTCTGTCTGTCTGTCTGTCTGTCTGTCTGTCTGTCTGTCTGTCTGTCTGTCTGTCTGTCTGTCTGTCTGTCTGTCTGTCTGTCTGTCTGTCTGTCTGTCTGTCTGTCTGTCTGTCTGTCTGTCTGTCTGTCTGTCTGTCTGTCTGTCTGTCTGTCTGTCTGTCTGTCTGTCTGTCTGTCTGTCTGTCTGTCTGTCTGTCTGTCTGTCTGTTGAAATCAGGTTTACGGGAAAACCAAGAGAGCTAATGGAATGAAACTTTCACACACTGGTCACATCTTCTTGCAAGCATCTTGCTATTGAAAATGGGCGAAATCGGTTCACGGACACGCCTACCGCCCAAATCCTATGTATATATACCCAAGCAAATTTTGAAAAAAGTTGCAGCGATTTTGATGAAACTTGGTGATTTGATGCACATGGAAACGAGATTAGGATTAGGCTAGGTTTCAAGTTTTCAAAGCTTCCTACAGGGGCGTGGCACAGCCCTAAATTTTAACCTTTATACCACCATAGCTCGTAAGTCGTGCAAGATATTGTTATGAAATTTGGTAAACGGATTCATATCAAATATATCTTGAGTTGAGATAAATGTGGGCGGAATCTAAAAAGTGAGCGTGGCACTTTTCAACTGCTAAAAATTTTGATTCCTTATATCTCAAAATTGGCATAGACGATTTTCATAAAAATTTTGGAGATAATGCCGCTGAAAGTAGTCATCAATACAAGCTCAGCCTCTTTATTGAAAAAACTCGTTGAAGGGCGTGGCACCGCCCACAATATTTATAAACGTTATATTAAGAGAACGAACAACGTAATCGTGATGAAATTTATTGAGGTAGATATACTTGCTGTAAGGTCTTTTATTACAAAAATTTGGTACAATAATTCCTGGGGGCGTATCACCTCCCATATAAGCAAAAACTGTTTATTGTTATAAATAGTGTACTAAGAGAGTAATCTTCATAAAATTTGGTGTTTAGATGTTAGTTACTATAGGCTTTAAAAATAAATTAGTTTTGACAGAATTGCATCAGTGGGCGTGGCACCTCCCATATTAACATAAATTTGTAAGCGCTGTTTTAAGTAAACCATTGCAGCAATTGCTATGAAATTTAATGAAAGTGGTTCAGTTGCTATAGAGTATATCTGAATCAAATGTGGCTGAAATAGCACCAGTGGGCGGTAGCACCTCCCATACAAATAAAATACGGTAAGTGGCATATTTATCGAAATGAGTGAGCAATCATACTAAAATTTGGTGTTAGGGGTTTGCTTATGAAAAGCTATTTCTGGATCAAAACCGGGCTGGATTGTACCAGTGGGTGTGTCACCGCCCTAAATTTTAAATGTAACTGCAGCATATATCGCAAACTATACAAGCTATTGTGCTGAAATTTAATATGAGGATGTCGATCACAAATATAATTTGTTGAACCAAAAGTGGGCGGAATTGGAGAAGTGGGTGTGGCATATTTCAAATTTTTCATTTTTATTCGATTTTTTTAACACTTTCCATATTCTTTCGACTTTTTCAACCCTTTAACTTTTTCCAATATATCCTATATGTATTTGTTCGACTTTTTCAACCTCTTTCAACTTTCTTCATAAGTTTCTTTATTGTTTCGACTTTTTCATCAATTTTGAATAGTTTCAAATTTTTTCAACCTCTTTCATTTTTTTTAGAGATTTTCAACTTCTCTCAACTTTTTTCAACATTTTGCATATATTTACGACTTTTCAACATTTTTCAACCACTGTCAACCTTTCTAACATTTCACATTTTTTTCGACTTATTCAACCTCTTCAACGTCTTCTTAACATTTGATGAAAAGGTACTTTCAGTGCAGTGTAGGATATGTGAGTTTCGGCCTCGCCGAAAATAACACCTTAACTTGTTTTTTTTTTGTTTTGTGGTTTTTGTAGGTCAACTGAAAAGTTCATGGTTCGGCTGCATTAATTACTAATCTAAGCTGCTCTAATTCACCAATTCCTAGCTCAAGAGGCTTGGAAACCAGTAATCCTCTCCGCAGACGACAAAGTTCACTCAATCAAAGAGGAGGGATTATTTATCAAGGAAAGTCCGTCGACCAGCTACGGCAAGCGAACGATGGTTAGAAGTTGTGATGGATTTGGAATCCAAATATTATCAGTCTGGTTGTAACGTTAGTACTGACAATTTTTTCACATCGTTGGTTCAAGGCGGGCAAGTAATAGGAAAGTAGGTACAAAAAAACGGAAGGCCAACCGATGGCCACTGGCAATAGTATATAATATTATGAGTGTTTTAAGAGTCGCTGTATACAAAATATATGATGCACTGCATTCAGATAAGGCGAAGGACGTTTCTGGATAACTTGTCTTATGAACTGTGTGACAGAAACATAGAGGCAAGATGTAAAATACCTGTCTTGGTGAATCGACACCAAACCCGCACAGGATTTCCATTGAAGTTCCACTAAGTGCACTCATAGAACGCATTCCCAAAAGGCCACAAAACGCGAAAAGGGAGTTGTTTTATCTAGTATGCCATCGATTAGAAGAAAAGGAAGAATCGCAGCTCGTTTGATCTTTGCTAGCAGCCAATATGTGTCACTGATTCCGACATCAAATATACCTGTAAGCCCTCTCGCCCAGTCACAGAGGAAGATTGACCGGTCTTTAAATTTTTACTATGATTTACTTATTTTCAATTACTACTTTGACTTTCTGATTACTTATTGTTTATTCCTCACGAATTTTTGTATAAAACCACAAAACACCAAAGTTCCTGCATTTGTTGAACAGTTTATATGAAAATACATGGTGGTACACATGTACCACCGACCGTCCTCCACGAGGTAGGTATGTAAAACTTGCCCCTAACCGGAACAGTATAAAGGTTAAATAATGCAGATAGCTCAAAAATGCGTACAAATGACAGACCGAAGTTGTCAGAAAGAACCATGCCTCTAACTTAAAATAATTCTGAGATATTTGAATTCAAATGTCAAAAGGTACACCTGTACCACCATCCGTCCCACTAGGGTTAAGTTGCTATGTTCAAATTCTGCTTAGCGAAAAGTAACAAGAATGATAACCCAATGCACTTGACTGGAACAACAAATCAGCAGTAAACGCCAGGTTAGCGATCCGAATGTAGGTATTCAAACTTCACTAAGTTTGTAAGTCAAGACTTGTAAAGAAGAACAAGTTTTTGTTAACGTGTTCGTGTGAATACTTTTGTATGTAATTTATTTTTATAATTTGTAAGCTTTAAGTTTATACGAGGTGTTAAAATAAATTAAGATTGAAAATAAAACAGAATTCGTTTTAGTACAGAAGAAATAAGGTAGAATGGGCACTTTCGACGATTAGGCACTTAAGAATTCTCGATTGCAGAAAGACGGTCAATTTTTAAATAACATTTTGGATAAAAAGTCATGCCGCTTTTTTCAACAAAAGTCGAAAGTACCCTATGCTGTATTTTAGTAAGTTCATAACTGGAAATTAAAAATTCAATATCATATTCAGAATGGTTCGCTCATATACGAAAACAACTAACCGATGTTTTATCTACGAATCTATACTACATAATCGCTGCAAAAAAACATATTCTTATTATTTTGGACAATCATGCGTTGAATTGAATTGAACTATTGTCTTTTGCACCTCATTGTTCTCACAAATTATTATATTTGGTCAGCTCAAAGGGTATAAATTAGTTTCAAGTCAATAATCCGGGAAAACAAATAACAATTTGTAATAGCACTCTGCTGACAAAAGTTTCAAAGAGCTTTTCGTCATGAAAATATAGAAAAAAAATTTAAGGCTACAAAAAATTCAGAATATATGTCATCAGCACCACTGGAGATCAAGGTACATCACTAGTTCTACAGAAATATAGCTAAGTTACTGTTGATGAGATGAAACAAGTTCCAACCATCCCTGCACAAAAATGCATCAGTGGAGTAAATAAAGCAAAATCTACAATCTATACTGAAACTTCTGAGAAGAACAGAATCGGTGAGCAAATGAGCAAACAAGACGAAAAAAAAACAACAAATCTGAATAAGAACAATTACTTAATTCAAAATAAAATTAATAAAAAGACAGTTCAACCGATTCTGAGGCGGTTGAAAAAATCGAAAAAATGTAATGCAATTAAATGAGAAGTCGGAAATATTTAAAAAATATTGAATATCGTTGAAAAGCCGAAAACAAGTTAAACAAATTTGAAAGAAGTTGATTATATATGGAAAATATTGAAAAATGCTGTGCCACGCCCTTCAACGAGTTTTGCCAGTATAGCGACATAGCTTGTTATGATGACTGCTTTCAGCGGCATGGTCTTAAAAATTTTAATGAAAATCGTAGGCGCTGTTTTTGAGTAATATTGAATCAAAATTTTCAATTGTTTTCCAAAAATCGTCGATGTTGTCAAAAAGCATTTTGAATGACTCCGTCTTCTAATTTATTATTTTTCCATTTATATGCGAAGATTTTTTGATTTAATGGCTTACGTTGAATTTTTCACAATAAGACCGTAACTTCCCCCGAACTATTTGTATTTGAAAGAGTCAGCTATCCAAAATCAACGAGATGTGTTGGACTTCTGAACGAAACAGCAAGATCTTCGAAAGAAAAACTAAGATTTACCTTGATCCAACATTCACATCATAAGTATTTGTACCTGTTTGTCGGTCTTGGATACACCATCGGTATTAGGCACGACCTTAGCGATTGTTGATTTTCTTTTTTACTTAGAATGACTTTGTCTGTAGTAAAGAAGTGCAAAATCTTACATTTGTTTTTACAAAAAAATATATTTCGTACGGAATAAGATCCAGTTTTTGTAAGTGATTCTTTTTTAGGAGATTTCCTTTTAGGTGACCTTGCGTATACCCATTGGCTGCAGAAAGACGCGTAGCTAAAGTAGGCTTAGGTCACCCTCAAATAGCGTCCAGCCGACCTTAAAGTTTTTAAAAATTCTGATGTAGATTCCAGGACAGTTGTATTAATGTAATCAATTACTCAATAAGCTGAGATTTTATTTAAAATTCAATAAAGTGTTATTATATTAAGTAATTATGTTCAAAATAATGTACACCCTCAATGGTTTCATGATATTGTGTTGTCAAAATTTGTGATACAGCCAAATAAATGAAACAATTGAGGGTGAACATTATTTTGAATATATCCTTTTGCAAGATGCTTCCTCAAAAATTTCCTTTCTCCCAAAAACTTCAATATTACATCAATTTGACCATAATAAGGTCAATTACCGTTGTAATATTGAAGATTTTGGGAGAAAAGAAATTTTTGAGGAAGCATCTTGCAAAAGTTTTTCATTCTAAATACAAAGCTCTAAAGAAAAGACTGTGTTTTTATATACAATACGAGAAAGTAAAAAATTTTTCACATCCATAGATAACTTTCGAGTTAGAGAAATATTTAGTGAAATTCAATTAAAGCCGTCTGTTGACTTTCACAAAGTTCGTCTTTAGTTCTAAAGTTATCTAGTTATTCGAAAAATTCTTCTTTCAATAAAACACAGTATTCTCTTTATAGCTTTGTACTTAAAATGAAAAATTTTTGCAAGTTACTTTAAGATATTTAAGTACAATGAAATTGGGAAACTGGTCTTATTGCCATGTGAACATATTTCAGTGAATATAAAGCATCGTGCCAGTAAAACCAACTGATACCCCTCTCTTGGGAATATCCTTTAAGGTACCGACCATTTAAGTCACTAAAAAAGGAATAATTATATATGTCTTATTACAAAATAAAAGGACTGCATCTTACCAGCGGAGACAATCCTTATACCACCATGCGCCTTTCACTTGCCTAGCACAATCATAAACAATAGGTCCGGGTGCATTTTCATTATCTTTCGTACTCCATTTTTGACCAACATGATAGATCAGTGCATCACCAATGCTGGCAATGCTGCCAGTAAAATTGCCAAGGATATTTAAGGCATATTTCTCGTCTTCATCACCAATAGCAAAGCTACTGTACTTGGCCCAGGCTTTTCCGCCTTCAAAATCTTCCAATTGTATCCAGAGTTCATGTAAGGTGGATTGTGTGATAGCATATAGTTTATCCAATCCTATCCAAAATTCTCCCTCTAAATTACCGAAACCTTTCTGGTAATCAACCCAGCCACGAAAAAAATCGATGCTACCATCCCGTCTACGTTGGATAATCGTCCAAACGTCGGTGTTGTTCGAATAGTCAGTACCATTACCATCACCATTAGTATCATTTTTAAAGCAGTAGACATAAAACGGTTTGAGCTTAGAGCCTGGAACTATAATTTGATAAACGCCATTGGGACCACCTTCTGATAATGCTTCAGCGCAATTTGTTGGCAGAGGTTTACAGGTACTTTGATCAATTTCAGTATCATATGTACTGGAATCTGTCGGCTTCTCTGAGCCTGATCGTTTTTTTGTGCCATTAAGTGCTGCTTTCAACTCTTCCATGTCTTCTTTAATTTCTTTTCTTTGTTTCGTAAGATGCTCATTAAGGCTTGAAAGATTTAAAGTCCGTTTTATTACTAGTCTTAGGAAAGTGGAAATTAAATAAGAGCAAAATACTTTCAGCATGACAAAAATTAAACATTTTTGATGTCTTGCTGTTAAGCTCTACTTAAAGCTCAGATTTATGGATATATACGACTAGCAATTACCGAATTACTGAAAGTTTTCAATATCTATATCTTTACTACACAGTAATCACCGGGCAGGATTGAAGAAAAATGTCTGTTTATTTTAACAAAATATAGCTACGCTTTTTCAAAATATGTTCGCTCTGTGTCGAAAAGACCCTGATAAAATAAAATAATTAGATAAGATAAGAGTTACGAAAAGTGACATGTGTTTTTGACGACGTACTGACATTATATCTCCAAAAGTAATCGGTTTTCATAAGACTAAGCTGATCTGCTACCCCATGAATATCACTCATTAGTCAACAGATGGCGCAAGCATGAACAATGGCAGAAATATCGTCCGCTTATTTAAAGGACATGCAGTGTATAAAGCCCGGCAGATATCGTCACAAAATATTTACGTACATTTAAATGTATTTTTTTAGCTATTTTATGATCGTCTGAAAAAAAATGACGACGGTCTACCGCTTATGTAATGAAAGAGGCGCACAGTGGGAACGAATTGAGTAACCTTGAAGAAAAGTGAAATTTCTTGCACACGGTCCATGTGAATTTACACAATTAACTATTTTAATACATATGTATGCTCGCATGACCTGCGTGGGTGTTTTAAAAATATATGAAATAGCTTAAGAAAATTATAAATTAATACCTTAAATACGCCATAATTTTTTCTTTTTCTCAATTTCTTTTTAATAATCATATTACTTGATTTAAGGCTAAATAGCTATGAAGGCTCATATCTGTAGTAGCTAAACTCTAGTATAATTATTGTCAAAGGGTCAATACGAGTTAAAATGTTTTCTGGTAGGCCAAATTAATGTAAATAAACTCTATTTAATTATTATCACTCTTGCAGCCTAGGTTTCGTAATAACCAAAGGTGAATGACTGCTATTATGAAAGTTAATGTTATTAATAGTTTAACATTACTCATCCTCCATTTTTCTAATCCTTTATTGTATGAAATTAAAATACTCGTACATTCGGTGAAAGCGCGTCGCTATTTTTAGAGTGAAGATTGCTGCGTATTTAACCCTATTCGCACCAGGTAGTGACTTTGAGTTCAAATTAAAATTGGTGTATTTTTTTAATCAGCAGGTTTTCAGTTTTCAGGTTTTTTGTATTCCTTCATTTAAAATTATTCTAATAGGAATGGATTAATTTAGATTTATTTGTACAGTTTATCAAAGAAATTTTTTTCTAAACAAAAAAACTTCGTGAAGTACCACATAGTGACTGACAGTCACTTCATATAATTTTACAATGATATCCTCCAAAAATTATGATATGGTCAACTTGTTTTTTAAATCAAGAAAAAAAGAAAAGTCGCCTCGAGAAATATGAAATTTTGGACCCTTTTTTACGAATGAAAATTAATCACAGTCGTCTTGACAAATTTGAAATTTCGAAGCAGCTGTTGCGAGTGGCAATGATGAAATTGAAACTGATGACGATGTAGATTTTGATTAAGCCAACGAAATTATATCTTATGATGGTGAAATGGATATGTGCGAGACCTCTTCCGAAGCACAAAACGAATTCTCTTTTGTAGATAATGAAAAATGGATGGAGAAGTAAGAGAAAATATTTGTTGGCAAAGACAGTAAAGTACGGTACACAGATCCAATTCTGTTAGTAAAATTCCAACTCATAATATAATTAGATGGGGAGCAAATAAAGTCGCGTTGTCTCGCTGTGAAATGGTTGAATGCGTCTGCCCATTTTTCGACGACGACGTACTGTTAGTACCATTCCGTAGTTTGTCCTCCCGCTAATAAATACCATCTTAACCTAATAAATATAGTCTGCAACTTTGGTGGATTGGTGACAATTATTTATAACAAACTATCTTTTTTCGGTTTGTTAAATATTGTTTTTTTTTTTTTGGTTTAATGTTGCGTAAATAAAACAAATCATTGAAGTGTTTTAAATAAGAGAGCATTTACTTACGAGTGACTGTGAGTCACCATAAGGTACTTAACGTAATAAAATAACGTGGTACGAATAGGGTTAAATTGGCACTTCTTAGTCATTCTTCAAGGATGTGAGTGTAGGAGTCCCTCAAGGTTCTGTTTTGAGAACTTTACCTCTCAAGGCCTGAATTTGATTGACTCAATGTAGACTTAAGTCTAAAAAATCTTCGGATTTGAGCTAATTTTATTTTAATTTGAGCTGGGAATAAATTAATTTCAAGAATACTGAATTTGGGTGGCAGACGGACGGCATTTTGATCAAAGATCATACACTAATTAAAAAGACATATTATACGACGATGATTGACATAATGAACTGCTAGATTCAGATAACAAGGACGTCATCGCTATATTCTGCACAGTTACGTTAAATACCGACTAAATTTTATCACTATTGTATGTATTGTGATAAAGTATAAAACTAAGTATTATAATCATCATAAACTTACATAACACCCAGGGAAGTCATCTTTGTGCGTAAGTTCTCATAGATTGTCTGCAGTAATTCCAAACGTTGTTGTATGTTTTTAATCGCGATATCATCAGAACTTTCGTCATTCAATTTGATATTGTTCTTAACAAACAAGTTTTTTATTTTCAAATTTTTTTCACTTTAAAATTACATATAATGTAGATATTCTTGATTTCCTTACCTCACTACTATCTGCAATCATCAGATCCGTTAAGTTTTCTGCAACGATCAATTGAAAAACCGCTAATAATGCTGTGATTTTGATAAACATCTTAGCTACTCTGCATTAATTTTGCTACTAATCAACTCTCACTGAAATAATTCCTTTATAGCTGTTATTTTTGTAGCAGTAGATTTTTTGTTTTATTTTTTTCATTATGAAACATTCAAGACACGTGTACCATTCTGAGAATAGAGTGATAAGCTTTTTAACTTATTTTACTTAAATTTTATTTTAAAATTGGTCTCAAGTGCTAACAAAAGCAACAATGTAATTAACCTTTGTCTGACGGTATAGGTACAATTGTACCATGATTGATTTCAAATTGCGACAACTTTTATGAAGTAGGTCATAAAGTGCGATATATGAAAATCTATGTATTTTAGCTGTCGCGAACACCAGTATTCTAAGGACGGCTAAGAAGATCTAAATGATATTCCCCACACATGTTTTAATGCTATATTGGACTGAACACCATGTACAATTTGACGCTTCCAACTATCATGCCAACAACAATTACTGCAAAGTGGTACTACTGAAATCGTGCAGCAGACCCCTGCATTTCCAAAATTTTAAGTCCAATAGGGTCATGTTTACGCATGGTGTTGTATTTTTCATATTTTTGAAAAAGTAGAGTAGGGCGGTATTATATCTCTTAAAGCTTACAAGGTGCTACAGATAAAAGGAGAATTCCATGACTATAAAGCGACTGAGCCAAAAGGATAAAAGGAGAATTCCATGACCATAAAGCGACTGAGCCAGAGACTTTTACAACAATCCAAGGGGAGTATGCCGTGAAATGGCGAACACTATCCCGACCCTTGGCATTCTTCATAAATATGTTTGGTACCACGGGCGGAACCACTTGGGGTTGACAAAATGTAATATAAATTTCGTTGTGAACTTTTTTACTTTTTTAGCAATTGGAAAATAATTCTAGAGAAGATGTAGGTGACTTTGTAATTCATCATTTTGCAAAAGTTTGCGAAAAACAAAAGTTTGAACCTTTTTTAGTGACAAAATTTTTCCAATTCTCTGTTGGTAGGGGGCGACAAATTATATCTACGTCCGGGGCGCCCAATGTGCATGGTACGCCACTGAATAGGTATAACTTATCTATGTATATCGCCACGAAAATTTCTTTTTAATATATAAACATTTCGAAAATGGAATGGATATTTCTATAAAATTAATCTTATTGTAAAAACTCAAATTTTTAGATAACACAGAATTTCCTATCTTAGGACTTATAATAGAAAAAATCTCAATCCAAAGCGCAAGGTGTGCAATCATAAAGTATTCAACTTTCCACATTGTAGGGGTGTGTTATGTGGGAGTGAAAAGTCCCACATTACCTATGTTTGGCTTGAAAAAACAAAAAATCGTATGGTATCGATTCCAATTTTGAAAAATCAGCGTTCACGTCAACGAATTCATATATCATTCATAGCTCATGGGCAATGATGGGCACCAACAACGTAAAGTTTTGTTCCATATAGTGGTACAAAAACCATATGGAGTTCTACTTCTGCTGAAGTATATGTATACACAAATTCTTTCTCGTTAATCTCAATTGCGTTCTCGTTAGAATTCGCCGTAGAACTTGTGCCCATCTATGGTCATAAGTAACTAAATCTTAATCTAAATAATGCTAGGTTTGAATTTTCATGCGAGACTATATGAAGGTACAATTGTACCTATCGCCTGCGAGCGTTGTAGAACTATGCATTTTATACCATCGTAAGGGTTAAGCGCAATCTTATTTAATGCTTGTAAATAGTATGTATAGCTATGAGAGTTTTGGGGCACAAAAGTAAATTTTGTTAGGAAAATCCATTATAAAATTATAAGGTCCAAGCTCATAAAAGTGTTTCTAAGTCAAAGGAAACCGCAAGTCGCGTGTGTTGATGCCGACAAAGTAGCAGTGACCGACAAATAGCGTGCTAATTACGAAGCTTTGGTGGCAAGCAGGGTGTAATGTGGGGCAGCAGGCGGGATTGCCTGAGATTGCGGTTTGGTTCTGCAGTGACGCTGAACTTTTGAAGAATATCCAAAGCAGTGAGGATTTCATAGGTATACCCAAGTTTTTGGGCGAAGTGGATGTTTGCGATATGAGATGGCATCCGGGGCGGGTTACCAGGATCGAGGTTAGAGAATTTAAACAGAACTTAAATCGAACTTAAACTAATAGAGACTACTGAACGAACTTAAATGAAGAGAAATGAAACTAAAACGGAACTAAAAGGGAACACGAACAGAAATAAATCAGGACTAGACCATATATGAGATACCAGGCAAACGGTAAGCCTCTCTTCTGGTTAGCAGCTGCTATGAGTACTGAAGAATCAATCGGAGTCCACGCCAAACCAGAAAGACTTATAAGATTTGCGCAAACACAGTATGCAAAAAAAAAAAAAACTTCCATTGCAATGATTTTTTACAGCCCTTGTATGAAAAATTAACGATGCATTTTTACTTGTTCATAATGTAATAATATACAATAAAATATGAAATAAATTACATGGTACTAGAGGCCAATAATTTTCCGTTCGTTTTGAAAGTAGAATAAGAAAAACTTAATCTATGCCGCCATCGAACTACTCTACTTATATATCAATAGAGGATAAGGATAAAGATATAGATATGAAATTATACAAATTTTAAAACAAAGACTTTTTAGATGACACAGAAAAAATCCCAAATCAAAGTGGAAAAAGTTCAATTATAAAGTATCAGCCCACATTGTAGGTTTTATATGATATGTGGGTGTTGCAAGTCCTATATTACTTATATTTGGTTCAGTATAGTAAAAATTCGAAGGGTATTAGTTTTTGTAATTTTTATTCAGAAACGTATATACAATTGCACATATGCTGCCTGCAAACGATTTAAAAATATGCCAATTATACCGTCGTACAAAAGTTAAGTGCAAGGTCACATAATACTTCTAAATTGCATAACATGTGGGTTTTAAGACATAAAAGTGGACTTTGGTATGGAAAATCCAATTCAAAATTTTAAAATATAAATTCACGAAAGTCGAAAAATTTTTTCTACGTTATAGGTAACCACAAATCACATGTGTTCATGCCGACAGAGTAGCTGTGACCAATAATAAATGCGCTGATAACGCAGTTGACGCGGAAAGCAGAGAGCAATGTGCGGCTGCAGGCGGGGTGCCGCGTATTGGGGTTGTGTTCTCCAGCGATAGTGGACCATAGGAAAATTTCCAAAGTTTTGAAGATTTCATAGGATTCCTCAAGATTTTGGGCAATATTAAACGATATTTGGATGCAATTTCAATTCCTTCTTCATCATCAATCTCCGCTTTTTCTTCAATATGTGAATCATTTTCAAGTGCCTCCAGAGTTTCGCCGTAACTCAGTGGCTATATTTTAGACATTTTGATGGAAGAATAGGTAAAAACTAAAAAAATTATAAGATCCGATGAAGTGTAGAAGGCATAAAAAGCAAGGACTACGAATGTCTTTTATAAGGATTTGGATAAAAAAATCTCTTGCGGCTACCATTAACAAAAACTAAATAATAAATACTTTTTTTATCGTAAATCACTTACTCAATAATTAATAATCCCAAACTGAACCGAATTGAACTGACTCCAAGGAGAGAAACTCCTCCAGTCCTTTATATATGACAGCGAGTCTGAAAGGAATATTAAGCGAGTCCGGTACTTTCTGATGATATATTAAAGTACTGTTGATTTGAAGATCAGATAAAAATGTCTAGCCTGATTCTAGAGTTGTAGGGCCCCTAGGCACTTGGCATTTGGGACCCACAATACGCACCCGTCAAATTGTTAGCATTGTCGTAAGACTGCTCCCGACTATTAGGGATATCCAAGTCATGTCTTTTAAATATTTAAATTTTTAAAATGAAAAAAAAAATTCGGCGTATTTTTTTGAAAAAATTCTTTAGCTAACCTAATTCCCATGTAATTAAACTGAACAACAAGGGCCATCAGGTTAGAAAATTCTAGCCCAAGGTTTAGTAAAAATTTGGTTACATTTAGTAAATTTACTTTCTGAGTGCACGGAAAATTTTTAAATTTTTTTTTATTAACGAGCTTATATAAGTTTTAAAGCTAGTGAATTGAATTGAAAGTTAACAAAAAATTAAAATGTTGTACAGTTGTAATCAATAGAATATAAATTAACAGACCAAGCATAAAACTATTCCATAGATTTTACTACCATGTTCAAAATTTCAAATTATGCCAATTCTGTTTATATAGAAAAATGCAAATATTTCGGGTTTGAAAAAAAAAAAATAATAATCGGTTTACGGCATTCTTTTAAGCAAATAACAATACAATAAAAATGATGTTACGCGAGATCGGCCGCAAAATAATATGGGGTGATTTTGCAACTTTAAAGTACAATATCGAAATTTCTTCATTTTTTTCCGGTCAATTTTCAATATTTTTGTTAGAAAGAAAGAAGAAGAAGAAAAACTAATCACGGATTCGTGTTCATCGAACAGTAATAACTATTTGAAATAAAAAAAATTTGAATCACCTTAATATGCAAATTTGTCGACTCCGATTCGAAAAAATCAGGTCTGTTAATTTAGAAAAATGCAGATATCTTGGTTTTGAAATAAGATAATGATATGCGGTTGCGGCATTATTTTAAGCAAACAACAGTACATTAAAAATTATGTGCCACGGGATTGGCGGTAAAATAATCTTTGAGTTGTTGCAACTAGAAAGCGGAAAATCGGTACTAATTTATTCTTTTCCGGTCAATTTTCAACTTCTTGTAAAAAAGAAAGAAGAAGAAAAAAACAAATCATGTTTTTGAATTCCTCGATTGATGGTTTTTTCCCGAAAACAATACCCACTTTGTAGGAAAATTTTATAACCTCTGTAACTTGCACCATTTTTCGAATCAATATTTTGTAAAAAGGGTTGTCTACTTAAAACTGAGGGCGCTTATCCAGTTTTCAATATTAACCTAGTAATGAATTTTGTTCAGACATATAAGGCTACTGTAATCCTCTGGCACATCGTGAAAAAATCAAAAAGATTTTAATTTGAACCGCTCTAATAATGTATACTCTCTGCACTAAAAAGTTGACGTGAGATTTTCGTTAACCACTCGTCCCTCTTGGTGAGATATGGTGAGACTTTTCCGGACCCCCTCCCACCCTATTTTGACTCACGTTATTTATGGACGGTCCCTAATGAAAATAACGATAAGTAGTAGATTTTCATTTATACTCTCAAACTCGTAACCATAAATATCCGTACCGTTTCCGCATTGTGACATGAAATTATAAACCATTTTCTTCGGCCTCAACCTTCAATTCATTAAAAAATTTGGATCATAAATTTATATCAGCTACATTATAGGAGCTACATTACTGAATATAAACAAACTTTAAGTAAAAACGTAATTCCAAATAAGTAACTGAAGTTCAAACTTTGTCACTAACAATAAGTTTGTCTTGTTGTTTAACACGCGTGACTCTATGTTTACATTATCATCAAACGTGTCAACAATAACTTAGAGGAGGCAATGTCGCAAAAGGTGTCCGAACCGTGGTACTCGATGTCAAAAAAAAAAAAAACATAAAACGAAACAAAAAACATTTTTCTTCAAAATCTTAAATTTTCAACTGCAGTTTGCCTTAAATTGTTTAGGAAATTGTAAGTACAATAAAGTATGGACATTTTCGTACTATGGCATGCATGGCGTGTCTGGACCCTGGCACAATGTTACACTTCACTTAACACCTCTGGTCATTCTCAAGCATTTGTCACTTTGTAAAAGCCAGTGATATTGTGGGGCTAACCAAACATACATATATAAATGCATACATATACATGTACATATATCATTAAAATATAATGACATATTATGGAATACTTTTGGGATGATGACTTACATCATCTAATGACCAAATTCTATTGCAAAAGTGTAGCATGATTTTAGGCAATTGTTGATCAGTTTAAGTTCTATGTTCAAATTCTGCTTAGCGAAAAGTAACAAGAATGATAAGCCAATGCACTTGACTGGAACAACAAATCAGCAGTAAACGCCAGGTTAGCGATCCGAATGTAGGTATTCAAACTTCACTAAGTTTGTAAGTCAAGACTTGTAAAGAAGAACAAGTTTTTGTTAACGTGTTCGTGTGAATACTTTTGTATGTAATTTATTTTTATAATTTGTAAGCTTTAAGTTTATACGAGGTGTTAAAATAAATTAAGATTGAAAATAAAACAGAATTCGTTTTAGTACAGAAGAGAAGCAGTACGTGTTGTTTTCTTGTATAAGATTTCTACTTTTTGAAAAAAAAAAAAAAATGAGGTAGAATGGGCACTTCCGACGATTAGGCACTTAAGAATTCTCGATTGCAGAAAGACGGTCAATTTTTAAATAACATTTTGGATGAAAAGTCATGCCGCACTTTTTCAACAAAAGTCGAAAGTACCCTAGTAAGTTCATAACTGGAAATTAAAAATTCAATATCATATTCAGAATGGTTCGCTTATATACGAAAACAACTAACCGATGCTTTATCTACGATTCTATACTACATAATCGCTGCAAAAAAAAACATATTATTATTATTTTGGACAATCATGCGTTGAATTGAATTGAACTATTGTCTTTTGCACCTCATTGTTCTCACAAACTATTATATTTGGTCAGCTCAAAGGGTATAAATGAGTTTCAAGTCAATAATCCGGGAAAACAAATAACAATTTGTAATAGCACTCTACTGACAAAAGATTCAAAGACCTTTTCATCATGAACATATAGAAAACAAATTAAAGGCTACAAAAAACTTAGAATATACTTCCTCAGCACCCCTGGAGATCAAGGTATCCCTGCACAAAAATGCATCAGTAGAGTAAATAAAGCAAAATTTACAATCTATACTGAAACATCTGAGAAGAACAGAATCGCTGAAAAATGAGCAAACAAGACGAAAAAAACAACAAATCGGAATAAGAACAATTACTTAATTCAAAATAAAATTAATAAAAAGATAGTAATAAAGACTCAACCAATTCTGAGGCGGTTGAAAAAATCGAAAAAATGTAATGTAATTGAATGAGAAGTCGGAAATATTTAAAAAATATAGAATATGGTTGAAAAGCCGAAAACAAGTTAAGCAAATTTGAAAGAGTTTATTATATATGGAAAATATTGAAAAACGCTGAGGGAGGTTCAAGCAGGTGAAAAAGGTTGATAAACTCGATAATATATTAAAGTGTTGAAAGAGATTGGAAAGATCGAAAAAAGTTAAAAGTCTCGAAAAAGGTTGAATGAGGTTGAAAAGCCGAAAAAAGTTGAATAAGGTTGAGTAAAACGAAAAAGTATGGAACATGTTAAAAAAAGTTGAATGAGGTTGAAAAATGTTCAAAAAGTTGAAAGAGTTTGAATAACTTGAAAAAAGTTGAATTAGGTTGAAAAATTTGAAAAAATATGGAAAATGTTGAGAAAAATTGAACAAGGTTGAAAAATTCGAAAAAAGTTGAGTGAGGTTGAAAAAATGAATTAGGCTAAAAATATTGAAACCAAATTTTATTAGAATCACTCATATAGTACACTAAATATAACATTAAACGGTTTAAACTTGTATGGGAGCTGCCACGCCCACTATAGCAATCCTCTCGAACAATCCTTCTCGTCAAAGCTCATGGTAACCGATACCACTACACCAAATTTTACAAAATACTCCCATAGCACACTATCATACATGGGGGTAATGCATTAAATATTTAATGCATTTTATCTTCCATTACCATTAAAATTATTTAATTACCATTAAAGTTTAATGGTGCTGGAAAAATTTCCATTAATGGTATTTCATTTAATGGCAATGGAAAATTTTCCATTAACATTAAAACATTTAATAGTAATGGAAAATTTTCCATTACCATTGTTATGATGACTGCTTTCAGCGGCATGGTCTTAAAAATTTTAATGAAAATCGTAAGCGCCGTTTTAGAGTAATATTGAATCAAAATGTTCAATTGTTGTAAGATGCCATGCCCTCATCTCTAATTCCGCCCACTTTTGGTACTATTTATGATTTGCATCAGTCTACCAAATTTCGTCAAAATGTCCTTAGTAGTTTGCGAGTTATCACGTTACAAAAATAAAAGTGTAGGGCTGTGCCACGGCCCTGTTATAGTCTTTAAAAACTTAAAACATAGCCCAATCTTCATTTGTTTTCATATGCACCAAATCCCTAAGTTTCATTAAAGTCACTGCAGCAGTTTTTGAAATAAAGTTCAGCCATGTACATATACAGTAGAACCTCTGTAAGTCGAGCTTGAAGGGAAACGAAAAAAAATTCGAGCTATAGAGTTTTCGACTTATGGAGGACTACAACTTAAGCGAATTTTGTCAGGAAATATTCGACTTGTAGAGGTTAAGATTTATTCCAACTAATTTTGAGTTAGAGATGTGAAATAAATAAAAGTCCTAGTTATAGAGGTATTAAACATTGGAGTGTATTGCAGTAGGAGCAAACTAAGTATTTCTGATAATTTTTTAATCGACAACAATAAAGTAAATTCGCTAAAGTTCAAAATTCGGTCACAACTTCCTTTATCATTTCATAGAATTGGTTTATTGTATAAGTAGGCTTTTACATTGATTTCTAAGAAACGATGATGTTTCGGCATATTCTTTATGTCGGTATCTTATTTTTCTTCGAGCTATACTGGTAATTCGTTTCAAATAATCGAGTTGTAAAGGTTGTAAAATCAAACGTTGCTATGTTCAAGATGCAGAGTTCAAATTTATTTTTTCGAGTTATAGAGGGAAAATATGTACTGAATTTACTAGTAGGGACTCACTAATTATTTCGACCTATGGAGGGGTCAGATTTCGAGCAATGGAGGTTTTGGGGCTTGAAGGGAAAGGAACACAAAATTTTTACGAGGTTGGGAGGTTTTCGTCTTAAAGAGGTTCCACTGTATATTTATATATATATTTATAAACATACAATTTTAGCTCGTTTAATAATCGTAGATATGTGGAGACCCTTTTCACATTGTTTTTTGTTAGCGCTAACTGCGACCCCAGTTAACACTATTTGTAGACCAATTCAAACTTAACTTTTATGCACTCTTTGATTTTTTTTTTTTGCAGCATCAACGGACAATAAGGTCAATAAAATAAACCAGTCTAGTTGAGTCAGTAAGTCCTACAAGTCGATGTTGCGCGCACGATAACAATAATTCTCATTACTAACCCATTAAAAGCCAAGACCTTTTGAAATCAAAAATCATCGCCTTCGTGTATTTCGTTTTTTTGTAAAAAACATATAGTCCATTGAAATGTTACATTGACCTTGCATTTTGGAAAGGACAAGATTTTTCTTTTTTGTGTTGTGTATAGGGGATCAGTGTGAGTATAAGTTTTGGTTTTCGGGATTGAAAGCCCCCCCATTTGGCCGCCGTTTTATAAAATGGGTGTAAATCATTTTTCCATGATATCTCTATAATATTGCTATATATTCTTTTTATCGTTAAATTGAAAATGAAAAAGTTATAAATAAAAAACGACTAAACTAAGGACTATAACTTTTTTTGTATTGATTTAATTAAAAATATACTCCAGACGTTTTTTTCCAAACAATTTCCTATACTCATTTTTATACCCTTCACCGACGGTATATTTTTTGAAGGTTTACGGGAAAACCAAGAGAGCTAATTGAATGAAACTTTCACACACAGGTCACATCTTCTTGCAGGCATCTTGCGAAATCGGTTCACGGACACGCCTAACGCCCATACCCTATGTATATATACCCACGCCAATTTTGAAAAAACTTGAAGCGATTTTGATGAAACTTGGTGGTTTGATGCACATGAGCACAAGATTAGGATAAGGCTAAAAATCGGACCACATCCCACCAGTGGGTGTGTTACCGCCCTAACTTTTAAGACTAATTACGGCATATATTGCAAGTTATACAACATATTGGGCTAAGATTTGGTATATGGATGGCAATGACGAATATGATTTCGTAATCAAAAAGTAGGCGGAATTGGAGAAGTGGGCGTGGTACATTTTAATTTCTTAGTTTTAATTCGATTTTTTTCAATATTTTCCATATTCTTTTGACTTTATCAACCTTTTAACTTTTTCCAATATATCCCATATGTATTCGTTTGACTTTTTCAACCTTTTTCACTTTTCTTCATTATTTTCTTTATTTTTAAGACTTTTTCAGCAAGTTTGAACACTTTCAACTTTTTTGAACATTTTCATATATTTTCGACATTTTGAATTTTTTTGAACTTTCTTCAATGGTTTCCATATCTTTTCGACCTTTTCAGTCTTTTACAACTGTTTCAACATTTTTCAACTTCTTTCGACCTTTTTTACATTTCAAAATTTTTTCGACTTATTCAACCTCTTCAACGTCTTTTAACATTTATTTAAAAACGGTTTTCAGTGCAGTGTAGGGTATGTGAGTTTCGGCCGGGCCGAAGATATCACCTTAACTTGTTTTTATTTAACTTTGTATGTAACTTTTCATGTTGTTTTTAACTAAAATCCAATTTTAACTATGTCTCCCTTTGAATTTTAATTGTTCCTCCTTGAATATTAATTAAAGATAGTCCAGCTAAAAGGCCAAATTTGGCGGACTTGCACATACATATATGGTTGCAAGGTGTGAGCTCTTGTGAAAAGCATGCAGTCACAAAAATCTCACAAATTATATGTACCTACTAAAAGTGTGCACAAATGCGCTTGCTAAGTAGAGATGGGAACGGGCTTAATTTTTGAGGCCCGGCACCAACACGAAACAAGCATTTCAGAAAAAGCCCGGGCCCGCACGAATATATTTTGCTCAAAGCCCGGCCCAGCCCGAAACTAACACACAATCAATAATCATTAAGCAACAATATGACAGACCATGTGAGATGCCCCAATAATAGAATACAAAATTTGCTGTATTCAAAACGAAAATTGAAATTTGTTCAACACTGCACATGAGCGTGTCCTTTGGTGATTCCAGCTATCTATTGATATAGTTTTTTCATTGACTCCCTTATTTCGACATTTTGTTTTTGTTGAACACCACAATGAATCTAACCATAAGTAGTAGATTGCCTTACTCTTACACTGGTAATGAACCATAAATGTCTGTACTGTGGCACGTCCCCAACATGAAATTACCAAGCATTTACTTCAGCCTGGACCCTCAATTAATTAAAAAAAAGTAGGTTGACAAATTTATGTTAGCTACATTAACCAATAAAAACTTGAAGTAAAACCACATTTTCAAACAAGCAACTGTAGTTGAAACTTTGTCCCCGAGTTTTTAAAAAATTTCTTCATTCATATTTTTCTGTTGGTACCAACGAAGTATGGGAAACATTGTATTATTCATGCCTCATTTATTGTTAAGCACACGTGACCCTACATTTCAATTGCAAGCAAACATCTCACCAATAACTTGGCAGAATATAATCGAGCAACGAACAACGAATCTGAAAAATTGTTATGTCACAAAAAAAGATGTCCTTACCGCGGTACTCGATATCTTTAACAAAAAACAATTTTTTTGATCAAATCTTCCATTTTGTTAACGTCACCTTAAATTGTTTTGAAGATTGCATTAACTGTAAAAAGTTTGTTCTTAAGTGCACTTAAGTATGGAAATGTCCTTATCGTAGTGCACATGGCGTGTCCGTGCCGTGGCAGAAAATTACATACATATAGTGTGTCCATCGGAAATGTCTTGTCACTATTTTGGTTAATATTAAATTTGATAGTTCACATTCGGTATCCGTGGAGTAGCGACGTACCAAAGTTTTTATGGAAAAATATTCGATAAGCTGCTGTCACGACGAGAAAGATACGTGAAATTTTTTGTATCGTCGAATGTGACTGCTACAGACTTTTCATTGTGGTTATATCTGAAGAGGTAAATGTATGCAAACAGAGGCCCTTGAGCAAGCCCTTGAGCAAGATGTTTAACCTCGTCACGCAATATCTACCTTGATGTTATCCTCAACTATCCTCGGTTCCTTATAATTTCACCGAAGCGGAACATGGAAAAACCCCAGCACATGGTATTGGTGGTGGTTTGATAACCAAGCTGATAACCAAGTTAAATACGGACATGAAATTCCTAACTTTGAAACGTTCGTTGTAACTCTTCGGCTTCGCGTAAAAACTATGCACATCGACGTCGTGACAAGAGGAGATATCGAGGCTGAACTTCTACTTCGAATCAAACCCTAAAACACTAACACACAAATCAGTTGAAATCATTTGAAAATTGACAAATTTACAGGCTTTGTGACGTTAAAACAGTCACTATACACTCCCTTTTTTTCAGCCTTGTTTCCGATGACAAAAAGTTAACGTACTGGCAAAATGGGAGATCATCATCATTCGCGAAAGATGAACCTAAGTTCGATATTCACATATTGCATTAAATTTATATGGCATTATTTATAATCTTCAAAAATTGCATTACGTAAACTTTAAAAAAATATAAATGTTTAATTGGAAGGATTTTAAAACAAAGGAAAGCTGTTATCCAATCGACGCTTGTTGCAGATAGTCCGAATAGCGTGTTTTTGGGAAGACAAAGAAGGATTTTTTTTTGTTGGCATGAGTACCTCCCCAGCAGATTATGCCATGCTGCATTTTTGATAAATGAATAAATACAGGTTAACAATATGCATAATTGTCTGGTAGCACTCATGAAATGTTTTTTAAGGGAGGCAGTCATCAGGTCATTCTCACATCAATTAACTTGGTAATAAAGCAAATCATGATTCTTTTAAAATAACAGTGGCTTCTTCTCATGTTTCTGTCATTCTAATGCTTGGGTAAATAATATCTATATTTCTGAAATTATGTCAAAACAAAATAATTAGACTGTCAGACATGTTATCCGTTCCAATTTAAAAAACTGAAACGGCTATCCCTTTACTATCAAAATGTAAGAGGTTTGCGTTCCAAGACGCATGACATCTTTTTATCAACTCAGAAATTCTCTGAGGATAATATCGTTTTTACCGAAACTTGGTTAAATAACAGTTTTCTTAATTTGGAACTTTTCGATAATAGTTTCAATGTTTTTAGAAGAGGCAAACACTTGGGAGATCTTTCTTCTGTTGGTGGAGGCGTCTTAATTGCTATAAAAAGTCTTCTAACCACTTCATTAATCGAAATCGCTTGTGCGTCTAATATTGAACTTTTATGTGTTAAAGTTACACATTGTAACTCTAATTTATACATTCTTAACACTTATGTTCCACCAAATAGTTGCGCAGATGTCTACGAATGTCTTTCGATGCCCGTAGAATACATTATAATGAACTAGACGCTAATGACGACATTTTGTTGTTAGGTGACTTTAATCTGCCAGACCTAAAATGGACTTCTTCGGATGATGGTACATATTATTATGCATCTTGTCCAAAAACTCGACAACAACAAATTTTTGTTGACGAAATACTTTCAAATTTACAACAAGTAAGTTGTGTAACTAATTGCCACGGACAACTTGACTTGGCTACAAATTGTAGCAATGTTGTTGTAGGAAATGCTATCTATGCTCTTTCTACGGTAGATTCCTATCATCCACCTTTGAGCAAGCCCGGATTAAGAAATTTTCCGCCCCTAGGCAGTTGTAAAAATTGCCCTCCTCTTCAAAACTTCTTTATTTATTAGAAAAAATAATTTTTTTCCACTTATTTTTGATGAGCAAAAACAAAAAAAAATTTAAAAAAGGTCCTCGTTGCTGAACGAAGAACACAATCAAGTTCTTAAATCAATAAAATGCAACAATTTTTCAAAGTTTCCGTCACTATTTGCCGCCCTAAGCACGTTCCTACTCTGCCTGTAAGGTTAATCCAGGCTTGCCTTTGAGTATTGTGTACCAATCTGACAATGATAGTTTGACTAATGCATGTTCATTAGGGTGTTTTTTTCAAACTTTTGGACAGGGATTTTGTTTATTTTATCCTATATGATAGCTTGAGGAATAAAAATAATTGTCCCAACATTTGAGCTTCCTAGCTCTAACCTGAAAACTGCACGGACAGAGTTTATGTCCAATTCCGTTGAAATTTAACGAAAAAACCGACTTACTAAAACGTAGAAAAAGTCTGCTTTAGGTGCCAAGAAATAGCATTTTGAGTTTTTTAGTTGAATGGGGGTCGCCACCCACTGTTGTAAAACTACGCCCACATTTTTCGTGTGACCAAAAATGCGGAAAAAATACACCCGAAGGAAGTATTTTTATTTTTTTTTTTTAATTTGCGGTGCTGTGTGCCTATATAATAGAATCGGGTTTGAAGAAAATTCTCCCAAAACTTCAGCTTCCTAGAATCAAACCTGCGAACCACGCAATCACTTTGTTTTTTAGTACAATTCGTATGAAAAACGAAAAAACAAAACAACGAAAAACAGATTTTTTTTTGCGTTTTAGTAAGTTTTCTGATTTTCGTTGTTTTGCTTTTTCGTTTTTCATACAAATTTTATAATATTCATATAAATAGACTCATACAAATTCATACAAATAGACTCTTCAAACCTTCCTACTTATGTGGATCGTTTGAAGTTATTACATATGCAGTCTTTGAGCTCCCGTAGAAATATTGCGGATTTACTTTATCTGCATCAACTTGTAAATGGGTCTCTTGCTTCACCAGAGCTTCTTAATTACATACATTTTAATACTAATCAGTAGAGTACTCGTAATTCTTATCAATTATTCCTTTTAATCGCATGACCACTCTTGTTAACAATTGCGAAGCTTATAACATTAGCTTGTCAGAAGGTCAACTCAAACTTAAATTGAAAACTTACTGTATGTAGCTTATGAGATTTCCGCATAACTGCTCCGTTACTAAATTAAACGGACGCAGTAAACGTTCTAATCCATATAATACGAAACTTTCTTCTGCGGTTAACGGTGTTATAGTTTTTCGAAACTATCGATAGTACAGACAGTACATTTTTGCTCAAAACCATCGATAGTGTGGATAGTGCCATCGATAGTTTGCCAACTCTAGAGTCCA
This sequence comes from Tricholauxania praeusta, assembly GCA_949775025.1. Classification (NCBI taxonomy): domain Eukaryota; kingdom Metazoa; phylum Arthropoda; class Insecta; order Diptera; family Lauxaniidae; genus Tricholauxania; species Tricholauxania praeusta. The sequence continues at coordinate 32,107,327 of OX459031.1, read as the reverse complement.
CTATAAATACTAGAACAAAAATTAAGGAGTGCATCTCCATTAGATAGACTTGCTCTGAAGCAATACTGAGAATTACTAAAAGACTTAGAGTGAGTTGGTCATCGTTTCAAGTGCACTCGTGCAGACCTCTAGTACTTACATACATAAGTATGTATGTATGCATAATGCTTTTACATAAAAATATATATGTATATAGTTTTAGTTTCAAAAGTGCGTGGCAAGATTCGGTCAAATGGTGTATCGTTCCCATAACAGTCCAAGTGCATTAAAATTGGGAAAAATCGGTGCTTTGTCATTTTATTTAGAAAACTAGATGTGATAAAGATAGAAATTACTGACTACACTAGTTTACACTAAAAACGTACGTTGGATAAGAGGTGACTTTTCTTACATATTTTTTCCTGCTAAATTCAGAATGCTTAAAATTTATTTTATGGAACAGCTTTTGTGATATTGCACTTTTTTTCATTTTTCGACTTTTTGCTTTTAACCCTGGAACGTTATACTTATTTTACATACGTTAACTCTATACTTTGTCGGATCGACGAACTTTTTTTTCAAAAAATTATTACGGGTTAACTTTTCAAATTAAAAATTCATAAAAATCATTTTCACTTAACTCATTTATTCATAAAACTTAAAAATAATTTTTTTTTTCGCTAACCAATGGTATTTTTACTAACGTTTTTAGTTAGTTTTAACAAAACCATCTTGACAAAATTTACACTTATGATGTCTCCATTAGACATGTTGATGGCAAGACATGAACTTTAACATGAATGATAGTTAGTCGAGGCACTAATTGATGAAAAGAATTTGATTTTCTGATTGTTTGGCAAACAATTTGATAATGTGAACTTTTGACAAACTTCCTAGTACAGTTTTTGTCATTTGAAAATGATTTTAACGAGTGATGAAATCATCATCATCAATGAAATCATTTATTTAACATGAAAGATGGATGTTTTCATTGTTTTGTTAATTGACTGTGGCTAAAGAAGCCGATGTTGGGAATATTTAAGGATGTAAATTTTAATAAATATTAATCTTATACTCTAAGTAAGGACTGAACCAATTTACTAATAATTGTTACGATTATCGCAGACGTTTTGCTTTTAATTTCAAAAGTTAAAATTGATACGAAATAATATAAAATTTTATCTCTTTGCTTAATTGGTGTTGTGGCACAAAAAGGACCAAATGTTATTGTCTTGAAAAGGACTTTTCCATGTATGTATATTTTCACATTCCATAATTATTTTGAAAACTAATTTTCTTTTTTATCGACATTTCAATGAACATAATAATTTGTCTGCCCCAGCGATTCTCATTGGTGATCTGAACAAAACTAAAATTTGATCATGTGCACGCGTTAGGCTAAGTTCACACGAGCGTTTTTTCAACGCGCATTAGTTATCGCGTTTTTACAACGCAAGTTTTGGTACTTTTCACACGGGCAGTGAACACGCGTTAGTTTTACATAGTAGAGCAAAAATTAAAGTTGTTGGAATTACTAAATTTTCTAACCTCGTGCTTAGGGCTACCAGATGCCCTGCCTACAAAAGTAGTGCATGTGAAAAAATTCCAATTTTCCAATTTTTTTGGTCTCCATAAAAATTTTTTTGATGAGCAAAAAAAAGAAAATAAAAGCAATATTTGAAATATACTTTATTTTACAATGCAAACATCGAAAGTAGTGAAAAGTATGTCATTTCAACTGAAAGTAGTACATTTCAAGTGAAAAGTATTAAAGTAATTTTGACTTGCAAAAGTGGTACACTTACTACTAACGTATGTCATCTGGTAACTCTTACTTACTTACTTAGATGGCCTCTGTTTTGCGCGCGCCTTCTCCAATCATTAATGCCAAGCGCGGTTAGGGCTTCCTCAGCTTGGTCTATCCACCGGAGGCATGGTCTCCCTCTTCGTCGTTGACCGGGGACCTTCCCTTCGAATACCTTTTTCGCTGGAGCTTCTTTATCCATACGATGGACATGACCCAGCCAGCGTAGTCGCTGTATTGTTATACGCTTAACTATGTCAATGTCGGCGTAGAGCTCGTGGTTCATTCGAATGCGATAGTCGTCGCCAACTCGAACAGGACCAAAGATTTTGCGGAGAACTTTCCTCTCGAACACCCCAAGAGCGGCTGCGTCTGTTGTCGAAACCACCCATGCCTCAGCGCCATAAAGAAGCACAGGTAGAATGAGCGTCTTGTAGAGTGTTAGCTTTGTCGATCGAGAGAGAGCTCTGCAACGTAATTGCTTACTGAGACCGTAGTAGCACCTATTAGCAATTGTTTTTCTCCGCTTAATCTCCAGACTGACATCATTGTTGCTGGTTACGGCAGTGCCAAGGTAGATGAATTCCTTGACAACTTCTAATTTACAGTTGCCCGCTGTAACATGAGAGTCTAGATCCCGTGCTCTCTTGTTGTTGTTAGTAGACATCATGTATTTCGTCTTGCCCTCGTTTACCGTCAAACCCACTTTGGCTGATTCCTTTTCAATAGCAGTGAAAGCAGCAGTAACATCTCTCTTACTCCGACCGATAATATCAATATCATCAGCGTACGCAAGGAGCTGAACACCTTTGAAGAAAATGGTGCCATTATGATGCACACCGGCTTTTCGTACGATCCCCTCCATAATGAAATTGAAGAGATCGCACGAGAGCGGGTCGCCTTGTCTGAAACCTCGCTCGGTATTAAAAGTTCCGGAGAGGTCATTCCCTACCTTGACGGAGCTACACGTATTGCTCAACATCATCCTGCAGAGCCTTATCAACTTTGCAGGTATACCGAACTCAGACATTGTTGCGTATAGGCAATCCCGCACTGGGCTATCGAACGCAGCTTTATAATCGACGAAGAGATGGTGAGTGTCGATTTGATATTCATGGGTTTTCTCCAGGATTTGGCGTAGTGTAAAAATCTGGTCTATGGTGGACTTACCAGGTCTAAAGCCACACTGATAGGATCCGATCAGCGTTTCTGTATACGGCTTCAATCTTTCACACAATACGCTCGAGAGGATCTTATATGCGATGGAAATAAAACTGATACCCCTGTAGTTGGCGCAGATTGTCGGGTCTCCTTTCTTTATTACAGGACAAAGCACGCTGAGATTCCAATCGTCGGGCATGCTTTCCGCTAGCCATATTTTGCTGATGAGTTGATGCATGCACCTTATCAATTCATCGCCACCAGCTTTAAACAACTCAGCTGGCAGGCCGTCAGCACCCGCTGCTTTGTTGTTTTTGAGTCGCTGGATAGCAACTCGAACCTCTTCATGGCTAGGTGATGGTACTTCCACTGCGTTATCATCGATTGGTGGTATCGTACTGCATTCTCTTTGGGAGGAATTGGTGGAATCATCGCCCGTAAGCAAGTTGGAGAAATGCAGCCTCCATAACCTCAGTAACTGGTAACTCTACTTGTGCTTAAATACATCAAGCAAAAACATAAAAAAAAATGTTGGATGCATCCAATAATTATTCAACTTTATCGCGTGCTCTAAAAAAATCTATGAAGTCATAGCAATGCTTGCATCAAAAATTATTACAGACAAATAAAATACAGCTGAAAACTTACGCGCGCTTAAGCATGTCACCGGTGTTGACAAAACCAACGCGTTAATTATACGTAGATTAATCGTCAGTTATCCAAAATTGTTGGTTAAATTTCAAAATTTTGCGTACCATTATTATATATCATTAAATTATTTTTCTTATGAGACCCATATTACTGATATCTATTCAGGAGTTTAAAAACAATCAAAATACACCTCAAAACTAACGCGCGTTTTAGCATAACAATGGCGTTGACAAAACCAATGCGTTCAACGCACGTTTCATCAACGCAACGTTGATGGTGTGGCTTTCTGCATAGAGTTGTGTGTTATGCTGAAACGAGCGTTAACAAAACTCACGTGTGAGCCGAGCCTTAGCTGTAAAAATGAGTGACAAACAATTTGATGGTCTGAACCCAGCTTTACGATTTGTTCTTCTTTAGGTGGCTTGTTCAACCATACAACTTGTGTGCACTGACCGTCAAGCCTAGTGAAAGTGTTTCATTTTAAATAGGATTTCATGCAGTTAACTTCGATGTAGACACATATAAATTATTCTGCAATTGATGTTTGATGGCATGCTTTATCATGTGAACCCGAAGCAATATTGATAGCCACACATGTTGTCAAGCCATGTTGGACAGCATAATGTGAAATGTCCTAATGTTATGAGTATACACGTTAAGTTGCTTATGCCTTGCCCAGAATTGGGACGGAGTCGGGAAAGCGGCAACGATTACACGCTGCCAAAAAATAAACCCGTCGGAAAATCTTTTGAATGAACGCAATTGCGGCGAACGACTGCTTTTCACGACCGATTTCTTGTGAGAGAATCGTATGGGAAAAGAGAGTGAGAAAAACAAAATGTTTAAACAAAAATTTTTGCTGAGAAAATCATATTGGAAAAGATAGTTACAAATTTTAATACACTAGAAATGCAACACTGATCCGACGTAAAAATAGAATTAATTCTAAATCGATGGGTACCCGTCGGCAGGTCAAGAGTCGTACGCCGCAATTCTGTTCAATTTCACATGATCAAGTATGTAATTTTTTTGACAGCGTGTAATCGTTGCCGCTTTCCCGACCCCGTGCCAATTCTGGACAAAGCATTGTACACAGCGTCGACGTGTAACACCAACTCGCAATTTCGCTGTTATCCAGGCACTTACACACTCATACGCCGGCGCTGAAATTTTGTTGTTGTCAAAACAAACATAACAAAAATTAATAATAGATGTTTTCTCTTATTTTTCCTTCATATTTTTATCCCAAATTTTTTTTATGTTAAATTTTAAAATTAATTTTAGCTTAGTACTGATTTGATTAATTTTATTTTGGGTAATAGATCAGTCAGTTTCAATTTTAATTTCTTAATTCTTAAAATTTGAAAACCCGATATTTCGAAGAAGTTCCTTCTTCATCCTTAGGGGTCACTAAAAATTACAATATACAACAATACGTTAAAATCACAATAAATTTAAATTATTAAAAAGTAACATAAAAAGTAAACATTTTCACTAATATAAACAAAAATAACGAGACAATGGTACTGAACTTACATTTAAGTTTAATGAGGTCAAAATTTGAACTAATTTAATTATTAACTAAATGCCTATATATGTGAGCACAATTTTCGGTGTCACTCTTATAGTTCATTCTCAGGTCAGTGTGAGTATTAATAATGTGAAGCATCTCTATCATTCAGCCCAATTTCCATGTAATCTTATCTTATCTTATCCCATATCAGGAATATCAAATCAAATTTTTGTAAGAAAGAAAAATCATGCGAACAGAACCTAATGCGCTTGGAGAATGCAAGAGTGAATAGCATATATTTGCTATCTTTATAGCATGTGATGTCCTCCCTGATATTTGATAAGATAAGATAAGATCACATGGAAATTGGGCTTTAGTCGTCAATCGTCGTTTAGTCGTTTGTAAAATTGGTTCTCTTGTTTCAAGATCTTCACATCGTCAACGTTAGGATAATGTCCGAATTCTGCACAGTGGGCTGAGGCTGCTGTCTTAGGAACTTGTCCTGTTCTATTTTTTTGGTCAGATCGGTGTCCTGAGAGTCTTATCCTAAGTTTTGTTTTTGTAGTACCAACATATACTTTATGGCATACGTTGGACCCGTCGCCATTACAAGAAATTAAAATTGAAACTGACTGACCTTTTAGCCAAAATAAAATTAGTCAAAGTATACTTAAACGAAAAAGGTCGAATAATTACTTAAAAATTTTTAGTACTGTTTTACTTATATACTAAGTTTTAGTTAGTTTTACTTAAAAATTAAGTTAAGTATTTTTGACATTTGAACGCCGACGCACAAGTCCCCATTCGTACGACAGCGAACTTGTGTATCTACAAGCCACATCGACGTGGATATACCGAAGCACTACTTCGGCGTACAGTAGTCCCCGCTTAATTGAATCACACTTAATTGAATTTCCCTCTTAATTGTTCGAACAGTAATGTCGTTATTAAACTCCCGTAAGAAATGAACAGCGTTTTTCCCGTTTAATCGAATCCCGCTTATTTGAATTTCCCGGTTAAATGTATAAAAAAAATTACCGTGATAAAAAAATTCTTATAAAAAATCCCGCTTTATTGTCTCAAAAAAAGTGGCATCATTTAAAAATGCCAATAAAAATAATAATTGGCTACACATTGGTTTTGATGTGTCAAACAGCTGTTTTTGGTGAACCATGCTATCGACTCTTGACCGATAAGGAAATTGCAGAGACCGTTATAGCATATTTGACCTCGGATCAATCAGATTTAGAAGGGGAAGAATTTTCTTATAAGCCCATTCCAGCGAAAAAGCTTTTAACAGCGATTGAATCTTAGTAGCTGCATTTTCTCAGTGAAGAAACATTTTCCAAAGAACTAGAGCATAGGTGCACTCAAGCTGTCTCTCAAAAGATAGAATGTGCAAAACATTCAACAATAACGAGCTTCTTCGAAATGAATGCATGAGCCCCACATTCGAGCTATAGAATAAAAAAAACAAAAATTTAAATGAATTACATACTAGGTATGTTCCGTAACTTTTGGAGCAGAAGCCCGCAATTTGTAAGAATAAGCAAAAAAAATTTTACGGGAATACGTTTAAGTAAAAAGTTGCAACTTCTAAAGAAAACTTCATAAACACACTTATAATTTTTCAATTTTCAAATTCAACTTTATTTTATTTTTGATATCAATCCTTTTACTATTATTTATTTTATTGATTGAAAAAATTTCACATTTACTGCCAAAGCAGTTACTACACTAAATTTGAGTAGCAGAAAATAACAACATTTGGTAGGGACTAGAATTATTATTGTCACACTCTCTGCGGTTTTTTTTTGTACAGGAACAAGAAATAGTAAAATATGGCATAAATTATCTAAAATTTTTACGAATTTTCAAATAATGGGACAGACCTACTACCTTATTTTCTGTTATCAAATGTTTTTTATATTATATTTTTAAATTTATTTCCTTTTGTTTTTGTTAAGAACTGATATTTTGTTTTTTTGACGAAAATAAATAGTTTTTTTTACCAATGGAAGTATGTAGCTTAGGGTGATTCAAATTTTTTATTTTTTGTTTTTTTTAAGGTGCTGTTGCTTAAAAAGTAAGTTTATGATATGAAGAAAAAGCTCACGAAAATTCAGCTCTGTAACTCAATTTTATAAGGTGGCGCCGGAGCCTGTTAGTTTTACATGTAAATTGTATGGAAAAATTATTTTTTTCAAAAAAGGTATCTAAATGAATAGGTGATTAGTGCTGTTGAGCTGAAAAGGGTCGTTTTTCGATGTAATTTTTTACGCTGAATCCGAATCTGGCCTCAGAATTGACCCATCATGTCTGAATCTTGAAATGTTTGAGGCTAAGTACCTAAAACATGATGTTTTTTGTCTACTTTCGAGGCCATTTATAAGATTCAAAGAAAGTTGATCAGCTTATTTTTAACAAAAGCATCATTTAGTACCATCTTTGCCCTTTAAAATGAGCTTTCAAGTGGTGATCTGTGATGTTTCCTTGCAAAGTTATAGCCATTTTAAAGTGACATGAATTGGATCCCCTACAATGGGTTGCAACCCAACAATATTAACCAACGGGTTTAAAATTCATGTCACCTTGAAATGGCTGCAACTTTGCAAGGAAGCATCATAGATCACCACTGGAAAGCTCATTTTAAAGGGCAAGGATGGTACTAAATGATGCTTTTGTTAAAAATAAGCTGATCAACTTTCTTTAAATCCTATACATGGCCTCGAAAGTAGACAAAAAACATCATGTTTTTGGTACTTAGCCTCAAATATTTCAGGATTCCGACATGATGGGTCAATTCTGAGGCCAGATTCGGATTCAGCGTAAAAAATTACATCGAAAAACGACCCTTTTCAGCTCAACAGCACTAATCACCTATTCATTTAGACACCTTTTTTGAAAAAAATAATTTTTCCATACAATTTACATGTAAAACTAACAGGCTCCGGCGCCACCTTATAAAATTGAGTTACAGAGCTGAATTTTCGTGAGCTTTTTCTTCATATCATAAACTTACTTTTTAAGCAACAGCACCTTAAAAAAAATAAAAAATAAAAAATTTGAATCACCCTAATGTAGCTGTTTTGATTAACTAAACAAAAGTTCAATTAAGTGGTATTTTTCTTATTAAACAATAGTGCAATCAAGCGGGATTTCTTTAATTGGATTTTAGTGTTATTAAGCGGGATTTTGTTAATTGAATTTCCCGGTTAATTGAGCAAAAGTGCGAACACTTTGGCATGTTTAATTAAGGAAATTACTGTATTTCGTATTCACACAACTAAAAAGCTACTTCAGAGTCATACGCCGGCGAATACACGCGAACCTGTTCTAATTATTTCACTTAAATTTTAATCAAAGCATTTTTGACATTTGAACGTCGACGTACAAGTTCATATTCACACGATAGTGGACTTGTGCACCGACTCACTACACCGACGTTGAAATACCGATCCACGACGCCGACGTATTTTGCATTCGCACAACTAAAAAACTGCTCCGAAGCCATTCACCTGCGCTCAATTTCGGTGTGTGTGAATAGTGTAGGTAGCACTTAAAACTATCGACGTTTAACGATGACTGTTAACATCGATAGTACTCGTTTTCTCTACAGTCCTACAAAATAACCAACTGTTGTTTTTGTTTAGTTTCAAGCCGAGTATAGTAAAGTCAATGTTTGAGCGCACAGAAATATTATCAAAGTGGACAAAAAATAATATTGAAACCGGGTATGCTTAAATTATATGTGTATATAGTATATTTAAAGTTGAATCATGAAGCTGGGCAAGTAAATATCGAAAATTTGAGAAAATTGTTCCCGAAAATACACATATTACATATAGTGCATACATATCTAATTATATGAAATTACTGCCAGTTGTAATATATTTAATGTCTTTAAAAATGTATGTAAAACATTTATTTATAATAAATTATCCATTTATTTTTAGTTTTGGAGTAACTCAGCATATCAGATGCAAAGGGGAAATGAGCGACCAGCTTTGCTTTTATAATGATAAAATAAAATCCATAACAACTGATTAATTTGTATACATTAAACATATTTCACAAGAAAAGCGAAACATGAACGAAAATCGCTAAATCGACAAAATGAAACGGTCTCTATAAACAAATGCATCGCAAAAACATCAGGCTGCCAAAATGGCGTGTTGTGTAAAAAGAAAGATTGTTGCAATCGGACTAATTGCAATGACTGCTACATTCATTTATCATGACTCGTGAGCAAACTATATATAGATGCATTGAAAATAAAAGTAAATATTGTTATTTTTATTCAATTAGATGATTCATATGGACAGCTTTATATTGACGGTTTTCATCGATTTATGCAAATCGTCGTCTTGAAGCTCAGAAATGGCAGCTGGTAAAGAGTGTTTATATGTACTTGACTCGAAAAGTTCATTTGGATATGAGGAAAAATAGTTAATCTATTTATTGAATAGTCATATGTACTTAACTTAGGTGTACCTTCGCAAAAAAAAATTGTTTGCATGAAAATCACTATCCAATAAGAATTTGAAGCACGTCATTATTCGAGCTCAATGTCCACGGTGAATACATGAGATTAAAGGTAAGCCTTATACATATATTACGCTAATCATACTTCGAAACCAGCTTTGACTTTAGTTATAATCATTTAATATAAGTGCTCAGATTAAAACTGTGAGAAAGGGAAAATTTAAGTTTCTAGCACGTTTTGAAAACTGATTCTAATAGAACTTGGAAACTAATTTAATTTCATTAAAATTGGATATTGAACATAAATAAACTTACTTACCAACAGCAACCTGCTACACAATTTACAAGTGTTCACCAACAATTTCTATCGCCGAATTCTGATAATTTGGTGGCCTAGGACTTCCTAATGTTGAGTTGTTCATTAGATGCCGTCAAGATCCGATTTCCATTCAAATCGAACTGAGGAAATGGAAATGGATTAGATACACATTGGGGAAGTCAGCCGGCAAGCATTATAGTGGATCCTTAAGAGTAACAGAAAACGCGGCCGTCCGTTCGCGGCGGAAACGTTCGCTGGAGCAGGAAATACGTGAATCGGGAAAATGTTGGAGAGAATTGAAGCACTCGCTACTGATCGTGCACGTTGGAAGAGTTTTGTGGACGTACTGTGCTCTGTGAGGAGATAAAAGATATAAAAAAAATACTCACCAATAATTGTGATATCGGATTTCTACTTATTCGATTAAAAATACTTTGATATATTAATTATATTTTTTTTTTAGTTTCTATTTTTGACTAAATCATTTCCATTTTTTGATCACTATTCGCGATACTTTTCTATAAGTTTCAACTTTTTGCTATTAATTCGATGGTGTCTTTATCTTAATTCTTCTAAGTTTTTCGATAAGCTTCGACTGTTATCGATATTTATCGATATTTTATAAGTTTCGATTTATTGGACAAGATTAATTTTTTGTTTTTTTTTATAAATTTCTATAAGTTTCGGTAAACTGCAAAAATGGATTAAATTTTTTTTTGCCAATTAACGGAGAAAGCTTGAAAATGAATTTTGGACATTACTAGGTGCGGCCCGGATCATGGAAGGCACCGTATTTGAACCATTTCCGATACAAAAACTTACCACCAATCGATGGTGAAAGGTCACTTTAAAATGGCTATAACTTTGCAAGGAAACATCACAGATCACCACTTGAAAGCTCATTTTAAAGGGCAAGGATGGTACTAAATGATGCTTTTGTTAAAAATAAGCTGATCAACTTTCTTTTATTCCTATACATGGCCTCGAAAGTAGACAAAAAACATCATGTTTCAGGTAAATAACCTCAAATATTTCAGGATTCCGACATGATGGGTCAATTCTGAGGCCAGATTCGGATTCAGCGTAAGAATTTACGTCGAAAAACGATCCTTTTCAGCTCAACAACACTAATCACTTATTCGTTTAGATACCTTTTTTGTAAAAAATAATTTTTCCATACAATTTACATGTAAAACTAACAGGCTCCGGCGCCACCTTATAAAATTGAGTTACAGAGCTGAATTTTCGTGAACTTTTTCTTCATATCATAAACTTACTTTTTAAGCAACAGCACCTTAAAAAAAAACAAAAAAAAAAAATTTGAATCACCCTAATGTACATATTGCATTGAAATATAAATCTAGATTTTACGCAGAAATCATTAAAAAAAAATACCAAAAATATTGTATTATGATCCAGAAACCTATGTACTTAGTTGGAAATCAATAAAATTTTATATAAACTGACAGAAAAACAATTTGAAAAAATTCTTGGGAATTCGGGGATAAAATTTTTCAGAGCCTAATTAAATCTGAAGGGAGGGAGGGCGTCAATTTTTGCAACTGCTTTGAGGCGGCAAATTTCTAAAAAAACACATTACCATCATGATTTTTATCGAAATGTTGAAAAAACGGTTCTATGTGACAAAAAAAAATTTTTACATACATTCCTTTACAAAGTTTGGCATACAGTGGCTCACAGCTTATTTCATGCAGTGCCAGTTTTTAAGTTTGTACAGTTGTAATTTCCAAACTAAGTAGAATATTGAAAAAAACTAAACGCCATATTTTGTAATATTCTTCTAAGTTAAATTTTTACCCTTTATTTTTTTGTGTAACTTATGAACAAAAATGTAAGAATAGTGCGTAATTTAAAGTCACAGCTTATTTCATGCAGACGCTTCATTTCGCTTTCGTGCCAACATATTGCGCCGAGTAACGGTAATTTTTCTTTGTATGTACTTTTTGTGATGTACGCAATCAGTTCAAGGAAAATTTTAGTGTGATCTTGCATATGTCAGGGTGTAGTCGATCATTCAGCGAAAATGGGTCGCCGTACTACAATTGAGCAAAGAGAAGTGGTCATACACAATTTAAAAAACGGTGAATCGCAACGAAAAATTGCTAATATAGTGGACTTGAGTCCAGCGACTGTACAAAGTATCATTGAACGTTACGTGCATGAAAACCGGGTGCAGAATAAAGGTAGAAACGCGCCCAATAAAATTTTCAATGCGGCTGACGAACGATATATTGTTCGAAAAATAAAGGATAACCCGAAGTTATCGGCTCCGAAGTTGGTCACTGAACTAGAACAAGGACTGGGCAAAACCTGTAGTGCAGAAACTGTCCGCCGAATGCTCCGAAACCACGACTTTAATGGTCGAGTCGCTAGGAAAAAACCATTTATCAACAAAAAAACCAGCTATGTCGAGTTGCCTTCGCTAAAGAGCACGCACAAAAGAATTCGGACTTCTGGAATTCTGTTATATTTGCGGACGAGTCGAAGTTTAACATTTACGGCTCTGACGGCATGACCTACGTGTGGCGGAAAGCGAACACAGAGCTGAACAAAGAAAACTTGACGCCTACTGTGAAGCATGGTGGAGGGAGCGTTATGGTGTGGGCCTGTATGTCTGCAGCAGGAGTAGGAAATTTGGAGTTCATTGAGGGAAACATGGACAAAACGATGTACCTAAACATTTCAAAAAAAAATTTGCTCCAAAGTGCAGAAAAACTCGGAATACGCCAAGATTTCCGATTCTATCAGGATAATGATTCTAAGCACAAATCGGCAATCGTGCAGTCTTGGCTGATATGGAACTGTCCGCATTTGATGACGCCACCCGCTCAAAGTCCGGACATGAATGTTATTGAGAATTTATGGGCAATGTTGGAAATAAACATCCGGAAACATCAAATTTCCAACAAAGATGGGCTGAAAAGGGCACTTTTGGAAGAATGGAACAAAATAACACAAGAGACAACCCAAAAGCTTGTGGAATCCATGCCAAGTCGTCTTAATTCTCTGCTAAAAGCGAAGGGGTACCACACCAAGTACTAGATGGTAACTTAATTCAATATTAGTACGCATAAATTTAATATATTGAAGGTGCATGAAATAAGCTGTGACATAGAATTAAGCACTTTTCTTATATTTTAGTTCATAAGTTACACAAAAAAATGTTTAAAAAAAAAATAAAGGATAAAAATTTGACTTAAGATAACATTACAAAATATGGCGTTCAGTTTTTTTCAATATTCTACTTAGTTTGGAAATTACAGCGGTACAAACTTAAAAACTGGCACTGCATGAAATAAGCTGTGAGCCACTGTATTTTGAGGGCGTATATAAACCACCTGCCCTTCTTAAAAGAAAGAAGGTTCATCAAAAAGCTAAGTTTTTTTCCACCGACATCCAAAATGATAAAAAGCACACAATTTTGCACCGTAAAGTTTTATCCAACCGTCTAACAAACCTGATTAAGATCGTCTACAAATCCATGCACGTCTTGAACAACTTGGTAAAATAACAAAGCATTTGTATGGAGAAGGGTAGGTGAAAAAAAGCTCACTTACGCTGCCTAAGACGTGCGAGTGGAAGGTTCAAAGAGGACAAAATTATATCACGTAGTTTATGGACGCTTTCTAACAGTAAATTAACAGATTATGAGATCAGGTAGTTGTAATTTTCCTTTTCAAACTGTAACTTTTTAAATAAAATATTCCTTTCTGCCCATGCAAGAAAATTAATTATATGTATAGAATAATATTTAACCTTTAGTGTGCGATATCTCAGCACCTCCAATCTGTTGTACGGGAAACTTTTTTCTAAAAATTGCTGCTTCATAATAATAAATGTAATATCACTATTTTATACATTTGTAATTAAACTATGTAAGTGCATTAAGAACTCCAGAAAATGAATTCGCATTTTTCTTGAAATTGTAACATAAAAAGTAGACAAAATTTGTCTCTGTAGTTTTAATCAGAACACTTAAATTAATTGAAATTGATTAAATTGTAATGCCGATGAAGAATTTCTTTCATTTTGTTCTATAGTGTTATTAACATGTAAATCTGTTTCTTTTTCAGACACAACAAAAATACTCTTTTGAATTCAAGGAAAACGTACAGAACATATTAATAAATGCACTTAAAAACAAAAGCACTTGGAAGCATCAGGTAACTTGCAGAAGTCAAAGGATAATCTATCAATCAGTATGTAAAACGTATTTATTTTTAACTGATGTACACTTAAGAAATATTGTTGAACAGTAGGTTTTGAAAATTCAACATTTTTTTCATATCCATTGCTTACGATAACTTTTCATCCCTGTATAAATTACAGCTTAAGTTTTCAAAAACATAAACACTAATGATTTGAAGTTTTGTGACTTGAACTTTTTTAATATTAATAATTTTTATTACAAGAATGTTAAAATTAAGCATGTAATTCGAAAATCTCTCTTTTAACAGACTATGAAAAGTCTTTAAATGTCTGAGCGTAATAAGTAAAGCAAAAAATTTATCATAATCTGGCATAATTTAAAAACTAGCTTAAGTATTTAATTTACTACTCATGATACTAAGGATTTTATTAACCAATTTGATTTGACAATACTTTATAGTTAATGGCATTGCAAACCTGTAAACCAAGTTTGAAAATAATTTTTTCTTAAATTTTGTTATGTAACAATAGCGTTGAGATACTTTGAAGGTATAACTTACTTTTAATGCAAAACATGATTGAGAGTGATGACCCCTAGTATAAGTATTTGAATTGTTAAAATCGCTCACTTATCATTTGTAGCTTTAGGGGCCGTTCAAGTATTACGTAACGCAATTAGGGGGGGAGGGGGGGTCTTGTGAAACGTTACGATGCGTTACAGGGGAGGGGGGGGGGTTCGAACAACGCGTTACGTAACATTGTTTTAGAAGTGAAACTACTTTAGCGGGTGGTAATTTGAAATGAGGTGTGTATAATGAAACGCTTTCTTTATGTGTATGCTTATTGAATAGCTACAGCCAAAAAATTTTATTATAATGATAAAAGTTGATGGGATCTAGATAATTTACAGCAATAAATGATATGTTAAATTAAAGCACTTATGAAGCAGAATATTCTAAAACTATCATCTTCGAGATTGGTTAACCTAAACCAGAGATGTAAGCGTGGAAAGATTTCCTATTTTTCTCATTTATTCCTGTAGCTGTTCTAGATCCCATCAACTTTTATCATTTTAATAAAATATGTTCGTCTCATTTTTCGCCATTTTAACATATTTTAAGCTTAAGCAAATGTTTATTACATTATTTGTGATTTTTATTAAATAACAATATGAACAAGTTAAGGTGTTATCTTCAGTCAGGCCGAAACTCACATATCCTACACTGCACTCAAAGTAGGTACATATATTTCAGTAAAAAAAGACGTTGAAGAGGTTAAATAATTCGAAAAAAGTGTGAAATGTTTCAGAGGTTGAAAACTGTTGAAAAAGTCGTAAATATATGCAAAATGTTAATGTTGAGAGAGGTTGAAAAAGTCTAAATAATTTAAAATCGATGAAAAAGTCGAAAAAAAAAGAAATTTCATCACAATATCTTGCACGGCTTACGAGATATGGTGGTATAGAGGTTAAAATTTAGGACCGTGCCACGCGAATCTTTGGAAACTTGAAACCTAGCCTTATCTTAATTTAGTTCAAATGTACACCTAATCACCAAGTTTCATCAAAATCGCTGCATTTTTTTCCAAAATGGGATTGGGCAAATATAACATAGAGTATGGGCGGTAGGCGTGTCCATGAACCGATTACGTCTGTTTTGAATAGCAAGATGCCTGCAAGAAGGTCTGACCTGAGTGTGCTAATTTCATTCAATTAGCTTTCTTGGTTTTTCCGTGAACCTGATTTGAACAGACAGACAGACGGACATAGCTAAATCAACTCAGGTGGTGACGCTGATCAAGACTATATCTACATATATACTTTTTCATACCTACCACCGCCCTCTTTTATGTGTTACAAACAAAATGACAAAGTGAATATACCCTCGGTGTAGGGTATAATAAAGAAAATAAACAACATACGCATGTATTTCCGGTACTTTTCGCAACATAATTGTGACTTTTAGGTAAATATGGTAACTTGGGTGTTACGTTACGTTTAAGGGGGGGGGGGGGGGGGTAGAGGAAAACGTTACGGCGCGTTACATAGGGGGGAGGGGGGGTCAAAAATCTTCGAAAATTGCGTTACGTAATACTTGAACGGCCCCTTAGCTATACAATGAAAATCGTAAATCTTATCAAGAACGAAAAAGCCATGCTTAGATAAATACCCTTTGTTAAAATGTAGCAGTCAATCGGGTTTTAGTGAAAGATTAATTACTGCTTCCTTTTTCCTGGTTCTTACTAACACCATTCGGTGGAATTAAAATAATCAAAATGTGTTCAACTGTCTTTTTTTTATGTTATTCTACCCAAGCTCCCTCTGTGGATTCAAAGACTTCGTTAGTAGAATAGGTATAGGCTGTGGTTTTAATATAGTCATGATTTAAAATTGAGGAAATGACATCCGTTCTAGAATTATAATATTGAATTGTTAATTTGTGATTAAGCTTATTCAAATGGGTATTTATGTTGAAATCCGGATGAGGTAGAGATGATGGGAGAATTCTGGATAAAATCCGAATTACCTGACCTATTCCGGCCATTCTGAAATCGAGATGAAAATATTTTTGAACTAATCAACTTCTTTTTAGTGACCATGTGCTATAATTTAATTGATCGTCTATGACATTATCCCAATTGAATGGATAGCAGTTGTCAATCAAGCCTTGGACTGAAACGTGAACACAAGAAGTGAATCAAGCGTCGATAAAACGAATTCATGAGAGAAAGGCTTTGTCACAGGTCCGACAAGGTCAGGTAAATTGACGCCTTGAAGAACCAAATCAGATAGGTAGTTCACGTCGGCTCCGATGCGGTCGGTGCTAAATAGAAAATCGGCGGTTAAGTCGGATAACCAGACGAAGTCGATTTTGCTATCAACGTGATATATGCGCGGTGCGACTTGAACTATGTTGTATATCAAAATGTCACGGTCTATTAAAGTGGACAAGTAGTACTATATAGCTAGATTGTTAAGAACGTACGCAAACCATACAAAGAATCCAGTAGTAAATACCCCTAGTGAATATACAACTCCATCAGTAGTAGGTTTAGATCTACTAGGAGTCCCTCTAGTGATGTTTAATAAATTGTTGGTAATTAGAATATACATTGAGACTGCACGGTTTACAGTTTTTTGACCTGTCAATATCCAGTTAGTTATCTCTTTTCCAAATCCAGAATCTACTCCAAGAGAAGAAAATAGAGTTGTCAGCTCTAAGTTCTCATTGGTCAGTAATTCTCTTGGAACTCCACTTAGTAAGTTGGTTCTCTTTAATCTGATTGCCCTTTTGAATTCGTCATTATTTGATGAATAAGCAGGGTAATTCTGTAATTCTCTTGATAAAACTAGGTAATCCGGATGTAATCCAATGATGGAGCTTTCTCTAAAATATTGAAAAATTACGTAAACTTCTGAGGAATGGGAGGATGTTAAATCCGTATATGCTATATTTACAACTTGAAATAGGGAGCCCAGTACTTCTATGATACTTGTAGTTGGATCCATTAAATATTTAATGTATGTCTTATATTTAGATCAAAGTTCCATTAGGATGTAAATGATCAAAAATATACTTTGGAACATTAATCATAATTTCATGACTTAATTCCAATTGGACACTTTCGAAGGTTACCAAATTAATATTCATGGTGTATTGGTTTTTCAAGGACAAAAAGTATCTCCACGTCACCTCCTGGCTTAAATCACTTGAATTCCTCCAAGCCGTATGAAGATTTACGCAACGAGAACTCATAAAGCGAAGTTCAGATGTAGCTGAAGGAGGAGCTGGACTATTTCCCTTGAGATTGACGCCTTCTAGTTGTAGTAAACTATTAAAGATTATTCTAGAGGTGGGGTACGATCGTAATATTAGAGATCCCATTCCACCTGATCCATCCCCTCCACATAATGCATCCTTCACTCTTAATTTTAGCTTAAATGTGATTGATCTTATTTTGTAATGAGATCCAGTTGCACATTGAAAGAGTCTGAGTCCAGATATTAGAGGATCTTGTTTTCTGGGGACTTCCGGGAGCAGGAGATGATTATGGTTTTGATCTTTTATCATGGACACGTTCGACAAATGGCATTGAACTACAGCTTCCTCCCCCCATTTTTGTGTTTGTTTCTCCAGCATCTCTAATTCAAATTCTACTAATTGATAATCCTCAGATTTACAAGCGTGTCTAGCTTATCGATTTGTGGACAATACATTGGTTAAAAATCTTTCTATATTAACTTTTTCATCAGATTGATACGATCGTAGTCGGCTCACTAAATTTTTGTACTCTCTCAGTTTGTCCATTTGGTCCCTCACTAAAGTTTTGTTATATAATAAAGGGACTAAATATGAAGACAGTGCATACAATCCGATTGTTTTTTGTTCTTGAATATCTGGAAATACCCAAAGAGTATTTGTTTTCTCAAAAACAAAATATCTTCTCTGACCATCCAAGAATTTAGTCTTCATAAATGATCGCCCTGCCAATCCAAAATCATATGCGTTTAGTGGGTAAGAAGCTGGAACTCTATGCGATACTGTTTTAAACAAGAGTTTAAATCCTTTATCTCTCCAAAGATTCAACAAATTTTGGTTGGAGGATATCTTCTCGATCAAATAATGCATTACTCCATATAAGGCAGCCTTTGGTTTTTTACTTAATACGATTGATCTGCGAAAAATCACTGATAAAGAAGCAACCCGTAACAATCCATCTAACAAACCGTTGATATACCAACTCGGAGATAATTTTCCCAAAAATGTTAGCGGATACAATGATCCATCTTCTACTCTCCTACTACCACATAATTCTAAATCTCCAAATAAAAATCCTTCTAACCTTCCAATGTGATAAGATTTTGACTCCGTTTAATCCATCCCAAAGTCCGACCTTCAAAAAAAACAATCGGTTTTATATCGAACCAAGAAGAATTTTCAGGCTTCCACTTTTCCAAAGTTGAATGGACATCAGGATGCTTATAAACATCTGGAAATTTCAGGACAAAGTCCTTAATCGATCTAAGACACTCTTTACATGATAAGTGAAAATGATAGTGTCCCTGAGTTTTATTTCCCTGATGAAGTTCACCTGCTGTCATTTGGGCTACCAAAATGCTACTCTGATACATAAAATCAAAGTTCTCGGTTCCTAAGTCGGCCAGGGTATTTGTTGTACAAATCATTCTGTTAGATTTGACTGGAGATTGAGCTATGAATCCTCCAGAACTTTGTCTGGAGCAGCTGTAGCAATGGCATGCACATCCAGTTCTTGCAATGGCTATAAAACTTTCTGATCTAAAGTCCGCCCCCGTTAATCCAGTACAAATCCCATGTATTGATTCAGCCACCTTTGATGTAAGATCAACAAACCATCCTATGGATGTTATCAGGTGATCCACTCTCCTTATTATAGGCATTTTTATCTCTTTTTCCCAAGGTGTTAACAAGCTGGTTGATTCCGATGTTGAAGATCCTAAATAAGCAGAATACGGTCCTCTCGTATCATAGTAATCTACCAATCCAAATGGTAACAAAACTGCAACAAACAAGGACTTGGGAAAGACGCTGTTACATAAGGAACTATCTCCATAATCTTGTTCCACATTCGAGAACATTTCAAGAGGATGTGGAATTGTTGTTCCAACCCACTCCTTTCCCCAGGAGTTTTTTCTTAACAAATCAGCCCTGGTGCTACTACAGTTCCATTCTTGAAAAATGTGTTTAGTTCCCTGAAACTTAATCAATTGACAGACTCCAACTAATTCACAAGTTGTAACAAGTTTTTATCCTTGCGAGGGATAACACTTTGTTACTGGTTGAAGCTGTACCTGCAAGTAGAAATTTAGGAATTACTGTCGTGAGGGCTTTACTTACCTAGTGGTAGTAGCCGCCTCTAATCAAATCCACTTTAAAATAAAAACTGCACGTTCAAAATACAACTCTCTTTTATTTAAAAACTTAAATACCTTAACACCTCGTATAATAAAATTACAACAATAATTACGTACTAAAATATTTCAAAGTAACTACAATAACAAAAACACTTATTCTACATACCGTGTGAAATTTGGCTTGCAAAATTCAATGACCCGAAATGCCATCCGGTTGCACAATATGGCTTTTACTTGGAGTTTTGTTGTTGCATTTAAGTGCACGACGTGGTCATTCTTGTTTCTGCTTAACAAACAGAATTTACCCATTAAGTGCACGACGTGATCATTCTTATTTCTGCTTAG
Organism: Tricholauxania praeusta; assembly: GCA_949775025.1. Lineage (NCBI taxonomy): Eukaryota > Metazoa > Arthropoda > Insecta > Diptera > Lauxaniidae > Tricholauxania > Tricholauxania praeusta. The sequence continues at coordinate 32,087,007 of OX459031.1, read as the reverse complement.
CAAACAGAATTTACCCAACAACCACATGATCAACAAAACGACAACAGCCCAGTATGCTACACTTTCGCAACGATATTAAATGTTATTGGATCATATTAATTATCCAATAGTAAAATAATAATGCTAACAAATATGTTAACGAATGATGTTAAGCATCATCCTAAAAGTATGTGAAATATATTACTTATGTTAATAACATATATTGTGCGGTTAAAAACCCACAACATTCCTCCCCTCTTGGGATAAGAAAAAATTCTGGTTAAGAAATAACAATAATTTTTTCTTAATACCACATAATTGTGCGTTATTCTTGTTTTTTTTTTCTCTTTTTACTATTACATAATATTAATTATTAACTTTACTTAGGTAAAAACAAACATGTTTTGGAAAGATAAGCAATTGTACGTTAATTTTAAGAAATTAATGTGATTTTAGAGACTGATAATAATTAAACTTTGTTTCAATGAACTTTTTCAGTCGGGCAAGTTAATTTTATTTATTCTCTTTTTTCTTTTTCCTTTCAAAAACTTTACTTCAGGTTTATTGTGTTAAGTGTGAAAAATGTGATAAAAATACTTACTATTTTTCTTGAAGGTAATTTACTAAACAACCCTACCTAATTCATGGCCCTATTATTCTTCGTCACCGCTTGTCCCCCTTGGTCGGAACATCTTGGCTTCGAATAATTTGAATGACTTTGACTGTTTTGGTTGTACGATGACTCTAGGGGCGACGCTACTGTTCTATCTGCTTTTGGTTTTTTGGCCGACAGTTTCATGCGCGTCCACTGTTGCCTAAGTTTTGCGACAGACCTATCGTAGCCTGCCGCCAACATAGTTCTCCTGACATGCATCCATGCATCATTTTTTTTGGCGATCATACCAGTGTCGTTGATTTTGTTTTCAATTATGCTGATGTGGTTGTTGATGCATTCACGCAAACAAACCTTTTCTGCTGACGACCAGTTTCCCTCTCGTGATCTTTTGGACCCCTATACACAGAAAAGATAAAAATATATTTAGAAATATTTAACCGGCATTATGGGGCCCATATACGACTATTTTACTTACTTTCTGCTGCTCCATTGTAAAACCAACTTGAATTTTTTTATTTATGTTTTTGATTGTCAGCTGTTTATGTCAATTTACACAGGGTGACCGTTTTTTAATTAAATTCCCATAATGTACGCATAATCTACTACAATTTTGGTTTATTGAATGGATCACACTGTATAAATTCATAATAGTTAAAACCTGGTTTTATATGACTATAATTATCAAATAAATAAAGTTTGGTTTTAATTTAAAATTAGGTTTTAACTAAAGCCGACTATAATTATGGGCCAGTAATTTTATTTTAATTTAATTAACAAAAGATATTTATTTTAATGAGTGAATATAAAAAGCGTTACGATTCGTTGTCTTTGAATAATTAATTATCGCGTCAGTTTTCAATCTTTTGACGTTTCTCTTGTCATACTTTTCAAGGCTGCCGTACGGTAACAGGGATGCCCCATTACTCCCCCTCCGGAAGACGAAAGCGGACATGCCATCCTGACCTTGTAGTATAGTTCAAAGGTGTAGCTTGAGATGTACGTTGTTCTGGCATGTTGATTTCATATGCAGCCTTAAGTCTGTCTATGGATATTTTTGCCTTCCGGCCTTTTTTGTCTATAATGAAATATTTTTCACATCGTTTGAAAACTGGATACGGGCCTTCGTAAGTAGGTTGAAGTGGACGTTTAACTGCATCGTTGCGAACGAAAACTGCTGCTGAATTCTCCAAGAATTCGTAAATTAGTTCCGTAAACCAATGAAGAAGGCGTAGCGTCTATATCGTTTTTTATCGAGCAGCGAAAGCCAAGCAACATTAAAGGAAGTACGTCGACCCATTTTTCTGTAGCGTAGCATTTAATTGCTGTTTTTAACGTTCTATGGAAACGTTCTATAATGCCGTTAGCAGCTGGGTGATAAGCGTTTGTTTTTAGATGATTAATGCCCAAAAGTCTTGTGAGTTCGCGAAAAAATGAGCATTCAAATTGACGACCTTGATTGGTAGTAACTCTCAACGGCACACCAAATCGAGCAATCCAGTTTGAATAAAATGTAAATCCAATTGTTTTCGATGTGAAATACTTCTGTCCACCGAGTAAATCTATCAATGCATGTGAGGCAATAACGGTACCCTCTACTTGGTGGCAATGGTCCGACAATATCAATGTTTACATGCTCAAATCTTTCGTCGGGTAAAGTATAAGAACATAATGGTGCTCTGTTGTGACGATGAATTTTTGCTCGTTGACAAGATATACAAGCTCTGGTCCATTCTCGGCAATCCTTTTTTAAATTTGGCCAAACGAATTTTTCAGCTATGAGTTTGGTTGTCGCCGATACGCCAGCATGGCATAAGTTATGTATACTGTTGAAAGCTGTTTTACGAAATTCGCTTGTTAAAAAAGGTCGGATTTTATCTGACTTATTTCTTTGCTGTTGCTTAAGTTGAAGACCGATCCTCAACTTAAGCGCTGACGTCGCCGCTGGCCGAATCCGTTGGCCCTGAAGGAACGAAAATGCTTAGAGCAGCATATCCCATAAGGAATGCCATCAAGGCCAATTTATTACGAATTTAATCGCGCAGTAAACAACAATAACGATCGCGACGGTTATTGCTCCGTAGCGCACCATTGTATTTGGATATGTTTTGATTTAACAGTAAACAAACGCTGTTGCGCTAGCCTTTATATCCTTACAATTGCATGTGTGCACACAAACAACCGCACGGACAAGAGGCGACGAAATATGACACATCCCGTTTGCAACAATGCGAACGCAGTCAAGTGTCGGTACCCAAATAAAAAGGCACATCGATAATCAACTGCAACAAAGTTGTCGCAATAGGTTTAGTGTTTCCTAGCGTACCAAGTAAGATGATAAAATAAACATTTTGTCATCGAAAAGAATTTACTGATTTGCACGCGGGCAAGACTAAGAAACACTGAACGAATATTAACTAAACGTATGGCATGGAATCGAAGTTAAATTGAAATGCCAATTTAGTATACGCGGGCAATACCACAAAACACCGTTTTTATATTTTAGTAAATTTCAGTTTTAAGAACTTAAATTATTTTTGTGGAGCCGCCACACCGTGCTTGCTTCTGCATCGGGCATTGCAGCATACGCCATATATTTCGAAAAATCATCTTGAAATGTCAATATGTATTTGTTTCCTGATATCATCTCAGGTAATGGGCCGCCTATGTCCATATACACTTTGTCAAAAGGACGATTTGGTGTGTCAGTCAAAACCATTGGCATTTTTGTGAGTCTCTAACTCTTGTTTGTTTGACATTTGGTACATTTTTTAATGTACTCTTTAACATCTTTTTGCATTCCTGGCCATCTATACTGCTTCCTTATTCTTAGAAGCGTTTTTACAACAATCCTTTAAATCTGCGTCTCCATCCTCCCACTGCATGCCATGATGATTTTTAGCCAGCCAATATATCGATAGCTCTTCAGTTCTGCTTAGCCGTGAGTATTCAAATAGTGGTTTTAAGACGAACGTTTTGATTCGCGTATTAATGCCCGATATGCTGACTTCTTTTGGAATAAATTTCCCGTTAATAACAAATCCTTGTGTGTCAATAACAATTATTTTATCTCGCGACATTTTATCTATTAACTCAATATTGATTCTCTTTTTCAATTGTAATTGCCAGCATGCCCTTTTTATGCGATTTCTCTCAATTTTACTCCTTATCTAAACAGAATGCATAGTACAGTCAATGTTGGAAGATTTTAGCGGTTATTAAAAGTTGTTGGTCTTTTTTTAATCATAATTTCATAAAAAACTGCGATTTGCAAAATAAAACTGTCGGCGTGTCTTAAAACTTGATTTTGCAGTTAAAACTGAGCACACCCTCAACCCCGTGGCCGGGCGTTTGAGTTTGCTGGATGCAGCTGCATCAACTTCGTCTTTTTTATTAGGTTGTACAGGCTCTCCGGTTGTTTCCATCGGTAATGGTGCCAACTTATGTATTGGCCTTTTAAGTATTCCAGACGCTGTGCGTACATCAACAACACGTACCAATCATACATATGATATAATTTTTCAATTCGTCCCAACAGCCATTTCAGTGAAGGCATGTTGTCATCCTTTATTATTACCATTTGGCCCGCCTTGGCATTTGAACTTTGTTCAACTCATTCCATCGACCATCTTTTCCAAAAATTTTCCTTAATGTGTGAGACTAATTTCCATCTTGTTTATAATGATTGTTTTTCTGTTGAAGGCATAGGACGAATTGAAGAATTCATTGGTTCTCCAATGAGAAAATGACCAGGTGTCAGTGCTGTCATATCGTTAGGGTCATTTGACAGTGGAGTGATTGTACGTGAATTAAGGATGGCTTCTGCTTCCACGAGGGTGGTTTCGAGTTTTTCTGAGCAATGTTTTTGCGGATTTAACCATAAACCTCAAAATTACGGTGAACTCGGTGGTATGAATTTGACCTCGATTCCTTTATCGTTGCATTCTGTGATTACTGTTTTATTGGAATCTTGAAAAATAGCCCTTAGCTCCACCAATTGTTTGCTGGAACCAAGAAAGTTGGTCGCATTGTCACTGTATATAGTTTGACAATGCCCTCTTCGACCAATGAATCTTTTCAACACCCCAATTAATACTTCTGTTGTAAGGTCACTAACTAATTCTAGATGGCCTGCCTTCGTGGTAAAGCAGCAAAATACTGCTACGTAAGCCTTTTGAAGTCGTTTCCCTCGAATCTTGTAATGTATCCATACTGGCCCAAAATAATCAACGCCAGTGGTAATGGTTTTGCTTTGCTACGAATAGTACATCGTTGTATGATGGCTCTAGCCATGATTTTTGCCTTTATGGGCCAGAATTTCTATCTGGTGAATGATATCAGCGCTTGGGCCACACAATGCATGTTGTCCTTGTGTATTTTCCATCAATAATTTAGTGAGTTGGTCATTGTACGGCAGAAGTATTTGATGTTTGGCATCGTATGTCAAGGTTGGAGTCTCTAACCTTCCACCAACCTTCGATCCTTATAAATCTCCTTTTCGAAGAAAAAAATAATGAATTTTATTAATATTTGTAATTATTACATTACATAACATTCTTCAAACATTTCTCCACATTTGTTGCACCTTGTAAAGGCAATAACATGCCTTAGCCAGCTTGTCTGAAATTAAAAAATTAATTTTAAAAATGGAGAGAATGAAGCTAGTGGGCTCTGTGCGCTCACAGTCTTGTTTTTTCTTAAATATTTCATTTCTTCTTGGAAGTTGTTTATTTGCATGGCCTTTATGGTTATGTTTAATGCGTTATTCAATTCGTGAACATTTAAATGTCACACTGTTGTTACTCTTGATGCGCTTTGAGAACCGAAGCATAAAGCCAATGATTCGTTGTAATTTGTTAAATGAATTTCCATGGTTGATGGTGTATATCCAATCCACTTGAGCCGCTACTGATGTCACGTTTGCATTAAGAATACCGTGTTCTGATGAATTTCGTTTCATTTCTGGATGGTGGGGAGTGTAGGTGGATTTTGTAAATTTAGCAGGCCACTTTCCTTCACATCCATGCAGAAATAGCGGACCATAGAACCACAAGCAATTTTTCGATAATCGTGATGGCATTAATCCTCTTTGTAAAACGTCCGCCGGGCTATCCTTTGAGCTGACATGTCGCCATTGTTCTGATAATGTCAATTCTTGAATTTGGCTAACTCTATTTGCCACGAAAGTTTGAAACGTGGACGATGCTGAATTTATCCAGAAAAGCACGATTTCTGAATCTGTCCAAAAATGTGTCGAGTAGTCATTAATTTTTAAATCATTTATTACTCGGTTAACTAACTGAGCACTTAAAACAGCTGCCCAAAGTTCTAATCGAGGCAATGTTTGCCGTTTGAGAGGCGCTATTCGTGATTTGGCACATAACAAATTCACAATTATCCTTCCATCCTTGAATACTGACCGGATATATACTTCCGCACCAAAGGCCTTTTCTGGTGCATCAGCGAATGCGTGTAGTTGAGTTGATTTTGGAATTTCACCCTTGAAAATGTGTCTAGAATATTTAAGTGGTCCAATTCCTTTAAGTTGTCGCGGAAGTTGGACCATCGGGTATGCAGTTCAGATGGTAGTGCCTCATCCCAGTTTAGTTTTAGTTGCCAAAGCTCCTGGAACATTTTTGCAGTAACAATAACTGGTGATAATATGCCTAGTGGATCAAATAGTCTTGCCAAATCAGAACTGACCGTCCGTTTGGTTATGCGCATGCTGCTGTTTACTTGCACCTTGACACAAAATTTATCAATTTTTGGTAACCATGTTAGGCCCGAGGTTTTGATAGCTTGATTTTTCTCACTGTCGAAATCGAGGTCGACCCCCTGCTCTTCAGTAGAAATGCCTTGAAGCAGCTGGGGGTGGTTTGCGCACCATTTACGTATTACAAAGCCTGCCACTTCCAATATAGTTGTTAGTTGATTTCTTGTCTCTATAGTTGTAATTAAACTATTTGATCCGACCAGGCCATCGTCTACATAGAAGTCATGCTGTAGAGCTAGTGCACCAAGTGGATATTTATTGCTGATGTTTTTGGCTAAACCGTTAAGGCATTTTGTTGTCAGATATGGTGCTGATCTCGTACCACATGTTGCCGTTGTTGTGTTGTGGCTATTCCTTCCTAGGAATACCACTGGGTGAGAACTGTATCTGAAAGAAATAAAGAAACTAAAGGTGTACTATAATACTTCCCCTATTATAAAAACTTCTCCACAGTAAAAATAACTCTGCTTTAAATAAAAGAGTGCGTCTTTCCTTCCTTAGCTCAGAACAAATTCTCTTTTTATTATAAAAACTTAAATACCTTAACACCTCGTATAATAAAATTACAACAATAATTACATACTAAAAACATTTCTAGGTAATTACAATAACAAAGATTTATTCCTTTTTCCGAAATTTGGCTTACCAAATTCAGTGGGGCAAGAATGTCTTCTGGGTTGCACAATTTGGCTTTTACTTGGAGTTTTGTTGTTGCATTTAAGTGCATGGCGTTCTCATTCTTGTTGTTACTTAACACATAGTAACATAAATGATCAACAAAACGACAACCGCCCGCGAGTATGCTGCACTTTTGCAACGATATTTGATGTTATTGGATAATATTAATTATCCAATAGTAAAATAATAATTCTAACAAATCTGTTGGAGAATGATGTTAAGCATCATCCTAAAAGTATGTGAAATATGTTACTTATGTTAATAACATATATTGTGCGGTTAAAAACCCACAACACCGTATTGAGCTCGTAGTACTTTAATTTTGTTTTGGGATCGTTCCTCCAGACAATAAGCTGATATCGACAGTCATCAGGGTGAACTAGAATATGACGGTACATCTTTTTGATATCCGTAGTGAAAACAAACCTCGGAAACCGGAACCGTAGCAATATGGAGAATAATTCGCTTTGTGTGGTTGGACCTGTGTACATTAGGTCGCTAAGCGATACTCCAGTTGAAGGTTACGATCTGGACAGTTTACTACTCGGTGCTCTACGCTGCCACAACCAAAGCAGGTACCAAACTCCCTTCTCGGTTTCTTGCACTCTGTAGCAAAATGACCAAACGAGTTGCAATTGTAGCACCGAGTTTTCACCAAATTTTCCTTTGATGACGTCTCTTTTGATGCTTGACGGACGACGCAGTAACAGAACGTGTGCGCTGTTTGAGACTCAGCTTCGAAAAGTTGAGCCTTTGTTGTGTAGCACTGTAAATATGCTTGTGTTTTGAGCTGTTCGTCAGGTATCCCCTCAATGATACAATCTACAAGCTCATCTTCGTCGATTGAAAATTTTGTCGCCAACAGATTTTTTTCGTTAAAATACTCAGCAAAATGTTCACCTTGTTTCCACTTACGCATTTCAAACTTACAGCGCAGCATCATTTTATTGTCTTTTGCTCCAATTCGCAACATTCTCCAAAACAAAATTTGGTTTCAGATGCAGCCACCCCTGTGCTTTACCCTTTAATTTGTACATCAACAGCTCTCGCAAAATGTTGTCGTCAAGAGAATAAGCTGCACCAATATTTTAAAAATTAAAGTGTTGAATGAAATATTCTGCACTGCACACTCTGCCGACGCTGTCATGTTGTTTTGTTCTGTTGCTTTGATGTCAGCTGCCTCGTTCCCTCCGTTTGTATGTGACAGATTTATCTGCAACCCACGATTTTCTTTTAACAACTGCTCCTTCTCGCGACGTAATAATTAAATTCCTCTTTTATACAACTCTACTTCTTTTGCACTGAAAATGTCTTGCTCTTTCTGCAAAACATTGTCGTCATCATTTCTATCTTTGGTGATTGTTGCAGCTGACGCATGCTCTGTGGGACATTAGCCGCGCTCGCTTAAGGGAACTTTATTGACTCTCAAAACCAACGCATTCTTTGTGCCGGTAGTCGGCAAGCCAAGGCGCTGCAACCACTCACTGCGTTACAATGAAATCACCAGTTGTTTTTTTTTTTCGTTCAATTTAACTGTGTGTATCTATCGTTTGTATTTAGTTTTCGCTCACTCAATTTTTTATTTCTTTCTTTTTGTGTATCGATCGTTTGTAGTTTTTGCTCACTCGATTTTTTATTTCTTTATTTTTGTGTATCTATCGTTTCTAGTTTTTGCTCACTCAATTTTTTATTTCTTTCTTTTTTTTATTGAAAATCTTTTTCTTATATTTAATTAATCAAACAAAAACGATCTCGGCTCACTATTATCATAGACCCTGAGTGTATCCCACTTCTGAAATTCTGTAGCGTAAAATTAAACACAACGTTCGTTCTCAAAGGCCGTTTTAATAATGCTCCTCATTCGTTTACAAAACATCGATTAGCGCTTTGGTTACAATATTTCTAGAATGTTCTTAACTAGAGTGACAAAAAAGTAACGAGTACACAAATAGAATGTTCTTAACTAGAGTGACGAGGAAGAAACGAGTACACAAAATAAAGTTAACTGGCTTACAATAAGACTGACAAAGAAAGTAATACATGAGACAGAGAGTGACAATGAAATTAAAGACAGTCCAGTGGTGTTTTAAACTCAAACAACCCAGCGAACCAGCTATCTGCAATCAGGGTGCCTTTATAGCCTACCGCTACAATAACATAACATATAATGTGGGGTTAAAATCCCACAACATTCCTCCCCCCCTTGGGATAAGAAAAAATTATGGTTAAGAAATAACAATAATTTTTTCTTAATAACACATTGTGCATTATTATTTTTCTTTTTATTGTTTTATATCTTTAGTTATTAGCTTTTATCTAGATTTGGAAAGCTTTTAAAGTGTAAACAATTGTAAGTGAAAATATATATGTATATGGGACGTTCCATGTCAACTGGGACAGCGGTCTGCCCAAAATTGAGCGCAGCCGAAAAATTTTTTTAAGATGTCAAAATGTTCGTATGCTCAAGAGCTTTCATATGATAACGGGTGTTTTCGAATTTTTTTTTTAAGAAAATGGCGACCATGAAACGGCGCCTACCTTTAGATATTTATGTATAAATTGGCAGTTGGTAAGTAGCCATAATCATAATCGCTTAATTTTTTATTTTGTAGGAAGGCTGTGAAGAGAGGGAGTGCAGTGTATACCTTTTTTTTCAATAGTAGGTGGTGCCACGACCCTAACGGAAAATACATTGCCACGGCTAAACTAATTGACCGATTTTAATAAAATTTGGTTTGAAAATATACTAAACCACAAGAAAAGTAATTAGAAGCTCTTAATTCTTAAATGGGGCGTGGCATCACCCTTAATAGCAAAAAACGCTGTTTCGGCTGAACCGCGTCATCGATTTTGATAAAATTTGGTATGGTGCTAGATTGAATCCTGAGTAAAGATATTCCTTTTGAGTGGGCGGTGCCACGACTCTAATAAGAAAAAACGCTTTCACTGCTAAGGGAGCGTTCAAGTATTACGTAACGCAATTTGTAAAACGATGCGATGCGGTACTGGGGCGGGAGGAGGTGTCGAACAACGGGTGATTTGAAATTAGGTCTGCATAATAAAACGATTTCTAGACAAGCTACAGCAATAAATATTATATTTATTATATAAATAAATAACAGCGCATTACTTTCAAAGATCTTTAAAAATTGCGTTACGTAATACTTGAACGCCCCCTAAGCTAATGGACCGATTTTGGTAAAATATGGTCAGGATCTAAAAGGTCCATTAATTTAGCTGTGTCAACATATTTTTCTGTTATGGGCATGTCACCGACCTATTTAAAACAAATAACTAGTAAAAATTATTTTTTTATTAGAGGCGTGGCATCGTCCACTCAAAAGAAATATTTTTACTCAGGATTCAATCTAGCACCATACCAAATTTTATTAAATTCGATGAAGCGGTTCAGCCGAAACAGCGCTTTTTCGTATTAAGGGTGATGCTACGCCCCATTTAGGAACTCAGAGCTTCTAATTACTTTTCTTATGGTTCAGTCTATCTCCAAACCAAATTTTATTAAAATCGGTCTATTAGTTTAGCCATGGCAACGTATTTTCCGTTAGGGGCGTGGCACCACTTACTTTTGAAAAAAAGTAACCACTGCAGTCCCTCTCTTCACAGCCTTCCTACAAAATAAAAAAATTGAGCGATTATGATTATGGATGCTTACCAACTGCCAATTTATACATAGATCTATAAAGGTAGGTGCCGTTTTATCGTCGCCATTTTCTTTAAAAAAAAATTCAAAACACCCGTTCGCATATGAAAGCTCTTGAGCATACGAACATTTTAACACCTCAAAAACATTTTTCCGCTGCGCTCTATTTTGGGCAGACCACTGTGCCGGTTGACATGGAACATCCCATATATATATAAGTTAAACAAATCCTAAAGGGATTAGTTAAAAAAAATAATCTTCGGCCGCATTGGCTATTTTTCCACAGGATTAATATCAGCAGTTGATTTCACTTTTAAAATAACTTTATTTAACAATACACTTTAAGGTCTAAAATAAGACTGGTTCATCGAATGCAATTCATGAACCAGCTTAACTTAATTCAACTTAAAATACTTAATCCTAATTGCTGCGTCAGCTTTTTCTCACGCTAGCCGTTAGACCGTTTGTCTGCACTGGATAACGTGTGCAAGCTTTTCGCTGACGAGGTGCAACGTGACATGCGCTGGTACGATGAACCCGAGTGTGCATACGCATGACTCAGGTAGACTGACGACCAGTGCGTGTAAGCTGCACTTGCATTGTCGTTGACTCCTCCCCTCTTAAAAATCTGCGTCTCGTAGATCACCTTGGATGCTACTGCTTTGGTGGGAATGTTGTTCACAGGCAAAAAGGATGGCTGGTTCAAGCTTTGGAATGCTGAGTTTACGGGTCATCTTATGCCATAGGAAAAGTGCAATTATCAACATGAAAAGCATTATTACCAGATCGGAGATCATAGAGAGGTCCATTTTTTTCGTGAGATTGGCTTATTTCTTGATGTTGTTTAACGTTGTTCCATGTAGGTAGTTAAGGTCAATTTTGTGACCACTTCGGGTGATATTGCTCAGCAATGGAGGAAGTGCCTGTATGTTAGTGGTTGCAGCTATTGAAAAAATTTTATCATTGACTTGAATTGTTTCGTTCTCAAACTGCACTAGGTAAGTTCCTTCCAAGTACCTTGAGACGTTTGAAGATTTCGGGAGTCCTCTGAAGTTAGTTAAAAAAATAGTATTATCAATTATGAGTTCTATGACTTCTTCAGGGTTGGTTCGGAAGGTGCAGTTGGCGTGGCCACCTTTTAACAATCTAGTCACGCATTGATCCTCTGATAATTTGGTTACTGAAGTAGTCTTGCAAATGGTTGAATTTTTTATGAGCAAACACTGTTCGTTAATACCGTAGGTTTTCTTTTGATTCACTAACATTTCGCTGTAGACAATATCCACCTGACTGCCGTTAGTTATGGAAGGCCGCACAAGGATGTGGTTATAAACTTCAGGCTGAACTTTCGGCAAGGACACAACATAAATGAGCATAGTATCATTTGCAAAAATTGATGGAGTAGCGAACTCTAGGGCTTCAATCTCGTTTTGTAGGGCAGCGTCTCAAATTCTGATAGAGCCTTGCTCATCTCTTCACTGTCTAACAGGTTTGTATTTACGATGCCGTTTCTCGCCATTTGACATGCTCGAACAATCTCATGCACTTAATCCTTTAGAATTAAGACCTTCTCGAACAAAGTTTTTTCATATTTTTCTTTTAAATGGTTACCAATGTCGTTTTTGAAAAATTCTACCAATTTATTGTACCTTGTAATTGCTTCCTGAGTTGAATCAAAAAGTTTTTTGTTGATTCTATACTGTTGGTTGTTGTTTTCGACCAAAGTTTGTTCATTCTGAAGAACCGCATTCCAGTCAGCAGCGTCTGGATTTCCTGCTACCCACTTCCAAGCTGAACCTATCCAGTTGATTGAACGACTCTTTCTCGACTTTTTTCCTCGTAGCTCATGCAAATTTTTGTCGATTTGATTGAGATGATATTGCACCACCATTGACATATCATCAGCAGATGTAGTATTGTTTTCGACGGCGTCTCGCACTTCATTTGAAAGCATCTCGAGTTGTTCAAGATTTATTAAATGAACAAGGTTAAAATGTCCATTCAATATCCAACCATTTTCTTTTCTGAGTGACACAAGAGGGGATTTGTACTCGTACAGTTGTAATCTGTTGACCGCGCTCAATAAGAAGACTCTGCAATGATGGTGACGTGAGCTTGAGGTCCAAAAATGTTTGTGATGATAAGTGGAATCTCAAGCATACATAAATACATAGCTTGTAATTATTCTAGTTTTTTTTATTTAAAATGTTTAATTGTAGTATATGAAGAGAGAGTGTGGCTTAATTTTAGGTTTTGCGGGATTGTTCCCTTACCTTTTTTTTAAAAAAAAATTTTATTATTTAATATACTTTAATTTCCTTTGGTTACATATATTCTTAAAGGGAGTCGAACCCCGGCATCCTTGATTATTGGCAGGAGCCCACTATTTTTTTAAGGAATATGGTTTTGAAAAAGAAAAAATTTTTTGAGTTTAAAATTTTCCATCTTATTATTTTTGGTTTTTTAAGTGGATTTTATGATTTTTTTTGCCAAACATGGTCGTTATAGTGACCCTATTGTCTGCGGCAACAACTTGTTTTTTATAAATTGGCTTTTGTTTGTCTTTAATCTGTTTATCTTTTACAAAAACTGTGTCCCCATTACTATAAGTCTTGGGGACTTCTTTCTTAGAGTTTATTCTCAGATTCCTATTTTTTTCATTTTCTTCAATGAGTCCTCTTAAGTCCTCATTGAGTTTGTGCTGAAAATCTGAAACGTTTTGATAATTGATTTTCGCACTTCTGTTAAAAAAAATGTCACAAAGTCTTTTTTTGATGACCGAGTGAATGGTGTTATTATACCTGTCAACTGCCATACACATCAAAATTTATCTAAACATGAAATGAACTTCGTCAAGCTCTAAAATGTCGATATGCAAGATTTCGCAAGCATATGTGGGTATGGGAGTAGGTTGAAGCTGAGGCTTACTCGGATGCCTATCATATTTATTGAGTTTACAATTCTCGCAAGAGTCGGCATAACTTTTAATTAGTTTGGACATGCGAGGGAAATAATTATTTTCGGGAATTTGATCCTTGTTTCACGAGGATTTCTATGAGCTCGCTTGTGCTCGTTCTCGATAATTCTGAAAATCTCTTCCTCACCTTGTACATCGTGCACAGTGGTTCAAGTACACCCTTTGCAGCAATTCCAAACATGGCTCTTGAATTTTTAATCTATTGATAACATTTGGATTTAAATTTTCTCTGAGAATGTTAGCAAGAGCTTCGTCATATAAATATGAAATGAAAATAGAGTGCCGTGAAAAACCTGGATGGGGAGCTTCATGGTACTGATCATTTTTACCTATTGTAATTATAAGCTGGTTTCGGAATACATTCAAAGGAACCTCAACATGTGGAATGAGATCGGAAGAGTCTTGCTCCGCACTATGCATCGTTCCCTCGCTTGCGGTTTCAGTTCCCTCGCTTACTTCTTGAGCACCTTCAAGCATTTAAGTGATTAAGCTGGGTCCTGAGCCTTGAGAGAGCGTCTGCCACGTGGTTTGATTTACCAGGTTTGTAAACCAATTCGTGGCTATCATTATACTCCGTGGTTAACTTCCTTAGAAATTTTATTTTTTAGAGGGACCTTGTTGCGTATTTTCCTCCTCCCCGGCTTGTTCCACATGGAACATTCTCTGTTGCTTCCGGTTGGATCCACTTGGACGGTTCATATAGCTTACATTTTTGGTCTGGATGCTGGGATCGACATCCATCCGCACATCAGGCTTGGGTCCTAAGTTCGGTGGTGACTGTGGGCTAGGAAAATTAGGCCTATTGAATGTGTTTTTGAAGGTGTTTGAAAACTTTTGTGCACCCGAAAACATCCTAGGTGGCAAGGACGGCCTTGCCTCAACTTTTTTCTCTCTCCCGAAAAATTGGTTAATTGGAGCAGTTACTGTATTCGAGACGTTTGGCCGATGAATCACATTATTTCTGTAATTTAAATTTTGTGTGCCGAGGCAATCAGAATATGCCTCAGGCAAAGTAGATGGTTTCTTGATGGCTAACATCTTTGAAAGATCGCCATTCAGACCGCGGATAAAAACATCGAGAGCTCTATTGCGGTAGCTCTCAATTAGAATTTGTACCGTTTCTGAAGTATAACTTTCCGTTTTTACTTTATTTATAATTAGTGAAAACTGATGGTTCACGGCGGCATAGAACTCATCAATGCTCGAATTTTTCTGACAAAGTTGCATCAATTGATGTTCAAGGGTCCGAATGTCTCGTCTGCATACGTATAATGCAAGGAAAGACATTGTTTCATCGCAGTCCAGCTTTCATCAAATATATTATAGGAGATGAAGGCTGCATCGGCACTTCCTCTCACCTTTTGCCTGATGCTCTGGAAAATAGCGCGATAAATCGGCTTATTTTTGACAATGTCGTAGTCTCTTAAAATTGACTCCACATTATGCACCCAAGAGATGTACTGCACGGGATTGCCATCAAAAACCTGCAATTCCTTGACACAGTCCGGTAATTTACCGATGTCTTTTAATTAAGATTCATTGCGTGGCCCACTTCGGTCGATTCGAAAATGCTGGCGTCTGAGGAGTCGCCTCCAGTTTCATCAAGCAACCTTCCACTGCCTTCATTTGCCCCATGACGGCATTTATCGCGCCGGTGAGTTGAGTGAGTCTTTCTTTGATTTCTTCCATTTTCACTATTGCTTACTTTTCAGATTTTCAACACAAGTTAAATTTAGTATTATATTTGCTTTCTGACAACTAATCAAAAATTTCTTCACAAATCGCAGAACTTGTCTTTTTTACAATTTTACGATTTTCACAATCAATTCTTCTGGAATTTTACAATGTTTTCCTTATATGGGAAACGTCTTTTACTATTTTTAAATCCAACAGATACTTTGCTTTTTCCAAAATTTCACAATTCCTCCCTTTCTCCTTTTTCCTTTATTAGCTTTTCTTATTTTCACAAATTGTTACTATCAATTTATTTTTCTCTTGTTTTTGAGATTCCACTTTAAAACTTTTTTAACACTCACAATTTTAACATTACTTGCTGTAAGAGGAAAATTAGTTGTTAAAAAATTATATTCCTAAAAGAAAAAAGGAAAATATTGTAAATTTTGTAAAAAGATTTTACGCAGTAGCTAAGCGTTGTCCGTAATTACAAATAAGATTTTAAATTAGTAATCAAAACGTTTTTGTATTTGTGTTATTGCAGTTTTTTTTTTGTAAATAAAAATTTTTTATGTGTTAATGGGTTTCCGTAAGGACGTCCCAACTTCAAGTTTTTTTTTTTTTTTAAATTAATAAATTTTATTGTGGGTTTTCACACGAAAGTCCCTATTTAAAATAAGGCTGATGGGTTTCCGCAAGGAAGTCCCAATTTAGATTTTAGTTTTTCGTTGAAGGGTTTTCAAATGAAAGTCCCGTTTTTTTCTTTATATGATGGGTAATGCCCATTTGTTATTGGTATAGATGGGTTTTCGATTGAAAGTCCCTCTATTTGATTATTGGATGGATTTTCAGAAAGTTCCATTTATTTGATTATCTGATGGGTGATGCCCATTTTATCATTGATGAGTTTTCGAATGAAAGTCTCTCAATAAGAATTATTGGCAGGACCTGACGGACTATAGGAAGGAACGACCATGTTGTTCCCGTTCAGATGTAGCAACAACTTCGGGGAGTCCAGTGCAGCAACCTACTGAGGCACAGCACCCTTCACTGGTCATTGCAACTCCTTTTGTAATCTCTGCTATGTTCCCATGGGTATAACAGAAGGTTTTTGTTTAATTATAACTTGCTCCTTTTTTATTAATTTCTTTTTTTTATAAACTGGAGTGCCCCGTGGGGATCGCAGTTTGATTTTTGTTTATTTGGCGGCGAAAAACAACAATTTATTCTTTGGTTTTGCACAATATATTTTATTTATTTTAAAGAAAAAAGGGAAATTTTTATTTTAAGTATTGGCTCTGCTGCTGCTGTGTTGAGTTGCAAAAAATGTAATGGTAGAATATCAGTTAGGGGGTGAGCAAATCTATCTGTTTTTTCGATACATTTATTTTGTATAGGGATGACAAAAAAATCCCACAAAAAACTCCCACTTATTACGTTTGCCCGATCTGCGTAACAAACCGTGTGAACATCCCGCCCCCCTTGCAGTATCAATGCAACAGCAACAAAGATATAAGAATAGTAATGTATGAAGTTCGTAAGTTTTTTACAGAGGTTTATACAATTCATTATACATATACAAGTTTATGCAAATCAGTTTTACAAAAAGTTTATACAATTCAAATTTGTTAATAAGGTATTGTTTACTTTTACATATTAGAGGAAAAAAAAAATAAAGCTTACGAAATAAAGTATATTTCAGCAAACTTGCATCTTAGGCTAGGTAAATTCATTGATTCATTTATGCTTTACATTGGAAGAGTATATAATCAATAATTATAAGAAGAAAGAAAAAAAAAAAACGATTTAGTTTGCTCGAGGACATGCGCCGCAAAATGTCCAGCCTAGCTCAGTCGATTGAGCCAATGGTAGCCCCGGGCGTTTACATGTTTGAGGTCTCATAATACGAGGATAGACATCTACTCCAAGAATCAAGTCCACCGGTTGAGGACGAAAGAAAGTGGGGTCTGCGAGACACCAATGTGCGAATTCATTATTTAGCAACCGTCCATCAGCTCCATCTTCTTGAGGATACAAAGTAAAATCCTCCTCAACGACGCGACAGACCATACGTAGTGAAAAAGTACCACCGTGCGCTGAGCACACAGTTAGTTGACAACACAGTGCTTCTCCTGCTCGAATTAACGGAGCACTTAAGCGTCTTGCCATGCTTCGAGTGATACTGCTGCAGTCTTGCTGGGGATTTATTAGAGATCGTACCATCTGAACCTTGTCATCATAATATACCTTTACGAGTGCGGTAGCTTTCAATATAATTGAGCTGGGGTCGCTCCACGGTTCAGGTGGTGAGACTAAAACATGTTCACGCTCTTCATTCCTGACACTGGTGAGTCGATCATGAAAATGAAGCAATGTATTGTGAGATCGATGACACAATCGACAGCGAACGTTACTTGAGCATCTTTCTGCCTCATGGGATTGAGCTAGACAATTTCTGCACATCCTTTTACTATTCACCACGTGAATTCGATCAAGAACATTAAATGATAAAAATCTGAAGCAGTGCTTGAGAGAATGTGTCTGGTCGCAAATCGGACATCTAAAAGAATGCGAGCGACGGTATCTGGAAAGCATTTTCTGAAATATGCAAAAATAAATGTTATATCCAATAAATAATGCTGCGCAAATATATGCTGGAAAACAGCACTTATTGCATATGCATGTAAAATAGTGAAAATGCTCTATATACATATGTATATATATATTTTTTTTTTGTGGAAGTGTGGTATAATGAAATTATTTTTTTTTTTTTTTTTTTTTTGTGGAATCGAGAAATTTCTTCACTGAACAACTGTGGAACTGTGGAATCGAGAAATTTCTTCAATGAACAACTGTGGGAAAGTGGATAATTTAATGAATATTTGTACGTAATTTAAGTGGACGTAGGCAGCACAACTAGTTTGTGAATAGGCCGCGTTATCATGCCACGTTGCGTACATAATTCTGCAACACGAACACGATTATCTGTACCCAAGAACACCTTGACTACACGTCCAAGACGCCATTCAGTCGGACAGATATTTTCATGGCGGACTACAACTAAATCGCCTACTTTGAGGTCAGTTTGAGAGCATTTCCATTTATATCGCTTTTGCAGCTCCTTGAGATATTCGTCTTTCCACCTTCTGCAAAATTCTTGAAAGATTGCCTTCAGCCTTCGCCATCTATTAACGACATTAACTGAACTAGTGAGATCTTCAGGTTCTGCGGGACTTAATAACGAGGAACCTATTAAAAAATGACCGGGTGTTAAAGCCGTGAGATCAGAGATTTCATTTGAACTAGGGCTGAGAGGACGTGAATTAAGGCATGCTTCGATGCGTGCTAGCAGAGTGGAGAATTCCTCAAAAGTATATCTTGCGTGTCCAGTAACCTTTCTAAAATGGAGTTTAAAACTTTTTACTCCTGCCTCCCATAACCCACCCATATGTGGAGCTGAAGCTGGCATAAAATGCCAGGATAGTTCATTGAATCCATATTTTTCGATTGCTTCATCTCGGGCTTGTGCTACAAAATCTCGAAACTCTCTGCGTAGCTCTCTAGCTGCCCCGACGAAGTTTGTAGCATTGTCGGAAAACATTTTATTAGGACATCCTCGACGTGAAATGAATCGAGCAAGGGTGGCTAAGAATGCTGACGTGGAAAGTTCACTGGTGGCTTCCAGGTGTATTGCTTTAGTAGAAAAGCAAATGAATAAGCAAACATATCCTTTAGAGACCTTATAACCGCGACCTGATACACTTTTGATCTCGAAAGGACCAGCGAAATCTACGCCAGTGTTCGTGAAAGGGCGTCCTATCATGATTCGTTCAGGGGGTAATGAAGCCATTAGTTGACTTTGGGTTTTCTTTCGCTGAATAACGCAGACCTTACAATTATGAATGACAGTTTTGATAAGGTTTTTCAGTTTAAGTATCCAAAATTCGAGTCTGACAAGGCGAAGTACTAATTGATTACCTCCGTGAAGGGAAACATTGTGAACAAATTCTACATAAAGCTTAGCCAGCCGGCTGTTATAAGCTAGAATAATGGGATGGCGCTCGTTATAAGATAACGTTGGAGAGGAAGAAAGTCGTCCATTTGCTCTTATTATTTTATTTGAATCTAAAAATGGAGTTAGAGTAAGCAACGAACTCCTCGAATTAAGTGGTATTTTGCTGCTTAGTTCCTGATAGTCTTTTGAACTATAGAGCTGTTGAGACAGAATGATTAAACGAGTTTTCACAAATTTGATTTCATCAGAAGACAGTTTATCAGTGGCATTTGGAGTATTGGTAATAAAAGTTTTGCGAGCTTTTCCGTAAAACCTAAATATATATGCTACTACGCGCACTGCTCGATAAAACGAAGAAAAACGTATTAGAATATCTTTTTCGATAGCCGAACTAGCAACGTGCGCTTTTATGGGTTTCATTTCCACTGGTATTGGACTTGTTGGAATCCAAGACCGTGGCCATTGTGACCTATCGTGTCGTAACCACGTAGGACCGTGCCACCATAGCTCACTAGCAATCAGCTCAGAAGGAGTCAGCCCCCGGGTTGCTAGATCGGCTGGGTTGGAGTGAGTGTCTACGTGTGCCCAATTATCATTACCAACTTTATCAAGGATGAGAGATATCCTGTTGGCAACAAAAGTAGTCCATGTGCAGGGTGGTTTTTGCAGCCATGACAACACAATCGTTGAATCCGTCCAAAAATTGGTAGAGTAGGAAGTGAAGCCCAGTTGAGGAAGGAACGATTCTGCCATGTTAGCTAAAAGAACCGCACCGCATAGTTCAAGTCTTGGTAGTGAAATACTCTTGATTGGTGCAACTTTGGATTTGGCTGCGAGAAGATGTGAGGAAAAATTACCGTCGTTTGAAGGCACCCGTACATATAACGTAGCTGAGTATGCCTTTTCAGAGGCGTCACAAAACCCGTGAATTTCAACTTTACTTGACGGTGTGTACTGAACCCAACGGGGAATCGTTAATTCACTGATGTCCGAGTAAGTTAAAATAAATGATTGCCAACGATGAAGAGTAAGGGGCTTTAAAATATCGTCCCACTCTATACGATCAAGCCAAATTTGTTGCATTATTATTTTGGCAGTTATCACTATAGGCGAGAGCCACCCTGCCGGGTCAAACAATCTGGCAATGACTGCAAGTACTTCACGTTTTGTACAAGGCGCATTTGAATTTATGACGTGTGGAATAAAAACAAAACTATCAGACTTAGAATTCCAACGGATTCCCAGTGTTTTAACAGTGCTTTTGTCTTCTAATGATAAACAATCAGCACCAAGGAGATGGTTTTCTGGAAGATTAGCCAGAATCTGTTTGCAATTTGAGGTCCATTTACGAAGGCGGAATCCTGCTGAATTAAGAATAGCGATTAGTTGATCTCGAGCCTCAATGGCGCTCGAAACATCATGTGCCCCAGATAGCACGTCGTCCACATACATGGAATCTTTAAGTATTTTGGATGCTAGTGGGAACCGAACTTTTTCATCTTCGGCTAGCTGGTGAAGTGTGCGTATGGCTAAATATGGCGCACAGTTCACACCAAACGTAACCGTTTTGAGTTCATAGTCCTGTAGCGGTTCATTAGGCGAGTTTCGAAATATTATGCGCTGGTAACGTGAATGATCAGGATTAATTAGAATTTGTCTGTACATCTTCTGGATATCAGAATTAAAGACATACCGATATAGACGCCACTTAAGGATAAGTGAAGTCAGGTCAGTTTGGAGAACAGGGCCAGAATACAGAACGTCATTTAAACTGTTACCATTAGACGTTGCACAAGAGGCATTGAAAACCACCCGTAGTTTAGTGGTAGTGCTCTCTGGTTTGATGATGGCATGGTGAGGAAGATAATAGCAGTTTTGATCGTTAATGGGAGTGGAAACGGCTACCATGTGATCCAGTTTTAGGTATTCTATAATCACTTCATCATATTGGGTTTTGAGATCACTCTTGCGTAATAAGTTTCGCTCATTACGCAAGAACTGCGCCACGGCTATATTTCGAGATGAGCCAAGAGGTGACTCAATGGGGAAAGAGGGCTTAAATGGCAGACTCACCACGTAACGTCCATCAGAATTTCTGTGCGTAGATGTGCGGAAGTTATCGTCACAAAATTCTTCAGCCTTAGTAAAGAAATGTTTTCTTGGAATGTCTTCAATTTCCCAGAATTTAGACAACTGTTCTTCAACAGAAATTTCCGTGTAAAGAGAAGTACACGAAATGCGTGTTGTATTGGATGAAGGAACGGGTCCAGTAAGTATCCAACCAAATAAAGTTTCTTGCGCAACTAGAGATCCCAGCACATCTTTTTTGATACCACTAAGAAGAACAAGGGGATATAGATCTCCGCCAATTAGAAGATCTATATGAGAACTTTTGTTAAATGTAGCGTCAGCATACTGAAGCCTTGGTAACGCAGGATATTGTGAAAGGTCAAGGGAACAGGAAGGCAAGTTTCCTGTTATTTGAGGAAGCACAAGAGCCGATGTTTCAATTTGAATATTAGGATTTAGAGGGGAACCGATACAAAAGTGAGCCATTTTGCTTGGAGAAACGCTTATGGCTCCGTTGATGCCAGATACTTGAGCTGTGACTGGTTTTGTGGGAAGCTTCAAGACTTGTTGAAGTCTATCGGTTATAAATGATCCTTCCGATGCAGGATCAATTAAAGCTCTTGCCCTATAAATGACCCCAAAATGGTTAATATTAACCATTGCGGTACCTAAGAGAACTTTTTTAGTGGCAGATACACAATGCGACTGAACACTGTCGCTATAAGTGGAAGAAGTGGACTGTATGTTAGGAGATTCGACAGTTGCTGTATGCACCATCTTGCTTTGGGGCATAGCTTTTGATGTAGATGGCTGTGGTAGTTGAGATAGTGGACTATAGGAAGAAGTTTTTACAACCTGCTGTATCTGAGCTTCTTTGTGTAACAAAGTGTTGTGCATCTTTTTACACTTGAAGCACTTGAAATTACTTTTGCATGTTCTTATCATATGTGTGGCCGAGAGACAATTTAGGCAATACTGGTGTTGCTTTACTGCAGCAATGCGATCATCAATACCCATCTGTAAGAAACGTGGACATAGCTTCAGAGCATGGGAACCTTTACAAACCTTGCAACTTGGATGGTCAACATGACTATGATGTGCTAGAACTTGCTTGGGTTTAGTGTTGTGTTGTGATTTGGTTTGATTTGGGGAAGACTGAAATTCGGATACAGTTTCTAAGGTTTGAGACCTATCGGTCAGGAAGCTATCAAGATCATTCCACTTTGGGATTTCTGCCTTACAAGTGATAGACTGTTCCCATAATGCAAGGGTGTTTGGAGGAAGCCGAGTTGAACAGAGAAACACAAAAATTGCGTCCCAATTGCTAACATTGATTTTATAAAGTTGCAAGGCCGAAATACAGTTATTAATATCCCGTTGAAGTCTTTTGATTGAAACACCAGTTTCATTCTGACACTGTGACAAATTAAATAAAAGCTTCAGCTGATTGTTGACTAAAACCCGTTTGTTCTCATATTGTATACGAAGATTTTCCCAGGCAATAGAGAACCCATCGTTTGTGAGTGGGACTTTCTTAACTATATCTCTCGCTTCACCTTTTGTTTTTTGAATAAGGTGGTAGAGAGTTTCAACACGACTGAGACGCGGATTATTAATATATAAAGCCGAAAACATGTCACGAAATGTTGGCCATGTAAGGTAGTCACCTACGAACACATCAGTGTCGCAAGGAGGTAGCGTAATATGGTGAGAAAAGCGCTTGTCATCTTGTTGAAATCCAGGAGGCTTTGTGGTCAATGTAGTTAGGTCTGCTAAGTTTTGATTAATTTTAGTCATACAGCGCATGTATGCTTTATGAACTTCTAGGTATTTTGACTTTACCACTGAACCCTCTAACGCAACGGCATTATCCTCTGAATCGTCTGCTTTGGACTTAACGGTAAGGCATGCATCATAGGTTTCCTTAAATGTTTTCCATAGTTCCCTCAGCTCTTGCTGCTCTAGTTCTAAATAAGTTGCTGTGTAATCAGTGGAAGATATATTCTCAAAATAAGCCTCAAATTCCACTAAACGGTCAGATGCCCTAATGAATTTGGCAAGTCGCGCCATTTTGGATTTAGAAGTAAAAAAAAATATAACAAAAAATAATATGTTTTATACGAAAGTTTATTAATAAGTTTGCCTCTAAGAATGTTGTAAATACAAAACAACGGCCACCCTAAATTTGGAGTGGGCAGGTGAAACTTCAGAGTTGTTCTTCACTTAATATCCTGCATATAAAAAAGAATTATACAACGGCCACCCTAAGTTTGGACACAGCAACTTATTGAAGGCAATTATGCGTAGATGCAGTGGTACAGAGAGATAATTCTTCTTTAATCCACTCTTTTTCCAGTACTCCAGTATTCCACCTTTTACTTACGGTTGCGACTTAAATTTAAATCAATTATGACATAAACGACCACTTTAAATTGGTTGAAGATTAGTACCAGAAAAACAACTTTGGTGATTCGTCAGTTTCGAGAATAAAATCAAAAAATTAAGGGGCACCCTAAATTTTGCGTTATTTCAGGCACCTTAAACTTTGTGGGCTGGGAATCTAAGAAACGTCCGATTTCGAAAATTCTCCTCTGATAAACTTGGAACCGTGTTTTCACCGTTGAAAGAAAACTTACGATCATTCGCATGTACGTAATTTTATTAATCACGCAAAAGAAAGCTTG
Organism: Tricholauxania praeusta; assembly: GCA_949775025.1. Classification (NCBI taxonomy): domain Eukaryota; kingdom Metazoa; phylum Arthropoda; class Insecta; order Diptera; family Lauxaniidae; genus Tricholauxania; species Tricholauxania praeusta. The sequence continues at coordinate 32,062,883 of OX459031.1, read as the reverse complement.
GTAAGACTTTACGACCAATTTGAGAAAATGTGTTAATGAATATCGTGATAATGTGATTACCGTATAAAAGTGAAATGAGAGCGTGAAGTCACTTACCATATAGTTGATTTATGTATATGGTATCGAATATAATCGATGAGCAAACCGAGCACCTTAAAATCCAGGCAAGTAGGCAGTACCGCAACAGATAAGACTCCACTGTGTAACGCAGCACTAGGTCCAGGTAAGTTCCCAACGTCCAGCAACCGATCAACAGGTGACTGTAGGAGTATAAGTGATAAAATGTGATTTCCCACGTCGCAGCAATGTCGGCGCAACACATGCAGCAGAGACCAATTGAAAATTTCAATCTTTAAATTCCACGGCAATCCGGTTCGTAAGGACCAAATGTTTATTTGGCGGCGAAAAACAACAATTTATTCTTTGGTTTTGCACAATATATTTTATTTATTTTAAAGAAAAAAGGGAAATTTTTATTTTAAGTATTGGCTCTGCTGCTGCTGTGTTGAGTTGCAAAAAATGTAATGGTAGAATATCAGTTAGGGGGTGAGCAAATCTATCTGTTTTTTCGATACATTTATTTTGTATAGGGATGACAAAAAAATCCCACAAAAAACTCCCACTTATTACGTTTGCCCGATCTGCGTAACAAACCGTGTGAACAATTTTTGTATTTTATTTTCCACTATGTCCTTATGGTTATAGTAGAGCACTTTTGTTAAGGATTATACCATTTTTTTATTTTAGTTTAATTATAAACTGGAGTGCCCCGTGGGGATCGCAGTTTTGTTATATATTTTTTAAACGAACTGGAGTGCCTGGCTTTGTGGACTACAGGATCGCAGTTCCTTATTTTTAGTGGCAAGTTTTATCTTTTAAACTGGAGTGCCTGGCTTTTTGGGCTACAGGATCGCAGTTCCTTTATTATTAGTGGCAAGTTTATCTTTTTTATTTGAACTGGAGTGCCTGGCTTTTTGGGCTACAGGATCGCAGTTGCCAGTATTTTTTTTAAAAAACAATTACCAGGATGTTGCAAGGACCACCTTTCCATCAGGTCCCTGCTCGGGCGCCAGTTAAACAAATCCTAAAGGGATTAGTTAAAAAAATTAATCTTCGGCCGCATTGGCTAGTCAGAACTAGCCAATGCCCAACGGGCCGATTTCAATTACCTGTTTTACAACTTTAACTTGTTTCCTATTTGTTTTTCCACAGGATTAATATCAGCAATTGATTTCCTACTTGTTTTTCCACAGGATTAATATCAGCAGTTGATTTCACTTTTAAAATAACTTTATTTAACAACAACGTTCCAAATTGCTAAAAAACTATTGCTATTGATAGTCAGCCATTGCTATCTGCTGCGTTAAATACAATAGTCGCTGCAATAGTTCACGAAGAGCTATCGTAGTTGGCAGTCGTTTATTGCAGTCTGCTGCGTAAAATACGATAGTCGCTGCAATAGTTCACGACGAGCTATCGCTGTTTGTTGTCGGCTATTGCTATAGTAGTCGTAGCTGTTGCTATCGTAGTCGACTATAGCTTTATTTGTCGTAGCAGTTGTTGTCGTAGCCATTCTACCTGCTATTAGTAGGATGTTCATACATGCATATCTAATGTAAGTGAACTATTTCTAGCACAGAAAAAGAGTGTACCATTTTTTTTTTTGATTTTCATTTATTATTGAGCTTTTGGCTCCCGCTTTTTGACTTTTTTTTTAATTATTTTTTTTTTTTATTATAAATGAAAATCAAAAAAATGGGGCACTCTTTTTCTGTGCTAGAAATAGTTCACTTACATAAGATATGCATGTATGAACATCCTACTAATAGCAGGTAGAATGGCTACGACAACAACTGCTACGACAAATAAAGCTATAGTTGACTACGATAGCAACAGCTACGACTACTATAGCAATAGCCGACAACAAACAGCGATAGCTCGTCGTGAACTATTGCAGCGACTATCGTATTTTGCGCAGCAGACTATAGTAAACGACTGTCAACTACGATAGCTCGTCGTGAACTATTGCAGCGACTATCGTATTTAGCGCAGCAGACTACAATACACGACTGCCAACTACGATAGCTGAGTATATGCTACTGCTATAGCTATTTATTGCGTTTACTATTACTGCGCAGTCATAGCACAATTTTTGGTGCTGTTACTAATTCTTGCATAGCAATTTAAACACTGTTTAACAATACACTCTAAGGTGAATTGCATTCGATGAACCAGCTTAAATTAATTCTACTTAATCCTAATTGCTGCGTCAGCTTTTTCTCACGCTAGCCGTTAGACCGCTTGCCTGCACTGGATAACGTGTACAAGCTTTTCGCTGACGAGGTGCAACGTGACATGCGCTGGTACGATGAACCCGAGTGTGCATACGCATGACTCAGATAGACTGACCGCCAGTGCGTGTAAGCTGCACTTGCATTGTCGTTGAGTTATATAAGTAATAAAAATATATATGCAATTATACAACTTAACAAGTTTACGGGAGTACACTTGAAAAAATTAAAGTTGGAATCTGGCTCCATGTCCTTATCTGTATAGATTAAACAAACACCAAATTTATTATAAGAGAATTTATTACCAGTCTCGCTAAAACTAAAAGTAAATTCTAAAACAAAATTTTTATTAGCACCAGCGCCCACAAGGAATATCCACACCGTGCCTTCACTGCTTACGTACTCTATGTAATATGCTGGATAGGCCCCGTCCAAAAAATTTAGTTGATCCACCTCTACGTTCTCCACATTCAGCGTACTGAGTTTCTTCTTGATTCCGCTCAGGATCAGGGTGAGGGTGTTGATCATCAGTTATTTGGATGTTAGACACCCTTTGATGTTTTGGTCGGTAATTGTTGGAGCCATGTCGTCGCTTGAATGAATTCGTCCGTGGTCTGTTCATGTAGTTAAGCTGTCGGATTTGTCCTGAATCCACCTTCATTTTTATCGCTGGCCTAGGTGCGTCTGGTTTTGGAAGGATAGGATGTTAATTGTATCTTGGCCTTTGGCTTAATCAGTTACCTCTTCTAGTTTGGTCGGTCTTTTGGTTGTCTAGGCATGCAGAGCCTACCTACTTCTCTTAATTCGTCCTCCGTGGACGGTCCACGCAACGGTATTTCTACCTCTTCATTAAATCCGCTTGATTGGTTGATTTCTTCGAGCTGACGGATTCTTGCATTTGCTTTTTTAAGCTCTTGCAGAAGATGCCCTACTGAGCCCGTCAACTCGGTCACTGAATGCATTAAAGAATCCATAGCTTGTTTTTAATCGCTCAAAAATTTAAAAATGTAAATATAAAAAAAGGAAAGATTTCACCGAAAATTTTCTATAGATAGATGGATAGATGTTTTAATCAAAGTATATTTAATTCCTCGACTCACAATAGTATCATATCTGAAAAGAAAGAAGAAAAAATGTAGGCTATTTGTGTTTTTTTTATTAACCGTGTTCTTATGGTAACGGTGACATATAGTCTCAATTAAAGCCGTATTATCCTTTTTAGTCGTCAACAAATAAATTGTATTCAACCTTCTAGGGAATCGAAATTTGTATTTATCCTTAGCGATCTCCAACATGTTCCATGTGAATGTTGGAAAGTAGCATAGGCAGAAATGTTGGCCGTGTTCTCATGTGAACGACCAACTTCACCCAAAAAGCGTACCAAACCTCCATAAACGCTACTATCGCACGGAAAAAATACCTGAATTAAAATAAAATTGTCAAGTTTTCCGCCAAGGACCCGAATCCTTTACAATTCACCATTTTGACGGAAGACTAGACAACACCCCATAAGTAGTGCTCCTGTTACTCTCTTCTGTGTATGATGGCAAATAGTCGTAGCTCACACAGGATCTTGCACACACTGTTCTCTATTATTTTTTCAGTAATTCACTTTATTATCATCCTAAAAGTATATGCTATATGTTATTTATGTTAATAACATGTATTGTGCGGTTAAAAGCCCTCAAAATTCCTCCCCACTTGGGATAAGAAAAAATTATGGTTAAGAAATAACAATATTTTTTTCTTAATAACACATAATTGTGCGTTATTCTTGTCTTTTCTTTTTACTATTTCCTATTTTAATTATTAACTTTATTAAGTTAAAAACAAACTTCTTTTAGAAAAATAAACAATTGTAATTTGGTTTTACTGTGTTAAGTGTGTAAAATGAAAGAAATACTAATTTTTTTGCTTGAAGGTAATTCGCCAAACAACCCTACCTAATTCATGGCCCTATTATTCTACGTCACCGCTTGTCCCCCTTGGTTGGAACTGCTTGGCATCGAATACTTGGATGAATTTGATTGTTTTGGCTGAACCATGATTCTAGGGGCGACGCTACTGTTCTATCTGCTTTTGCAACCAGATTATTAAATGGTCGGCTGTATAACATCTTCAGCTTGTCCCCCTTGGTTAGAGTTTACTTACTTTGTTTATTCGACTAACCCCTCCACAAAGTTAAATTGTGTACTGAGTTGACGGGAGATGCTACTGTTTTATCGGCCTTATATATCTAGAACTAACATATCGCTTTATTATGTATTATTATGTATATGAATTATATTACCCTGATTAACAACGAAGTAATTGTTCTGCAAGAATTGTTCAGACAAAAACCACCGCCGTTGCCATTTGTTTGCATTCCTAAATAAAAAACAATATTAAATTATTATGTTATAAAGTATTTCAAAACAATAAAATTTTTTGTTTTGCATTTTTTTATTTTTTATTTTAACATTTAACATTTAATTTTTTCTTAAAAATTTTAAGAATTTTTTTAATTTTCCATAAAATCTTTTTCTATTAAAGCCATTATATTTTCTGAAAATTTTTCATTAGAAAGTGATTCATAACTCATAACATCAGCTGTTGTTTCTTCTGATGAACTGATTTCTACTATATTTCCATCAACCTGTATATCATCCTCATTCTGTATATCATCCACATTCTGTATATCAACCTTTATATAATTCTCTATATCATTTTATTTTAATTTGTTTAAAAGACCAGCATTAATTATGTTATCGATGCCAGCTTTGGCTAGTAACCGTTGTTTTTCATTCATTTTATTGAATGATCTAATCCATTCAGAACCATATATTTCTCCGTCATCATGGTTTGTCAATTTATTTATTGCCAATTTTAAAAACTGAACCTGGTGATTCCTTTTTTTTGATTGGTTTTTTGGTTTTTGTATCTAAAGAAAAAATATAAATAATTTAATTTGATTTGTCTTTTACATACATTTAAAGACTCTTCGTCATTAACGTTAATATCTGTTGATGATATTGTATTTGTTACATTTTGTTGACCTTTTAAAAAATCCATTTCTTCGAAATACCATATTTTTGGTACGTAGATATCTTCTGGAGCTGATCCAGTTTGAGTACTCTTTTTAACTTTAATTAATTCTCTTCTTTATCGAGTTCTTAGGTTACATATTTTTGTTTTTAGTGTAAGCATATTAGCAAATTTTTCGTATTTTTTAATACCGTTAAAAGTTTTTCTTTTGCTTCTTCACGTAATTCAATATTTGAATAATTTACGTTACTTCTGTCCCATAGGGTCGGTAGGTTTTTATAGGTTTCAATGAATTCCAATGTTGACTCACGTTTTTCCTAAGATATAAAAAAATAATCTCAATTAAAATTTATGGCCCCTATTGCGGTTGTCGATTTATAATAGATAAATGATTTTTTTCTATTAGCGATTTTGCTATGTATTGTGTTTATCGATCACAATCGCTGGCTGTTCTATCATTTTGTTTTGATAGATAAGATTTTTTTTTATTTTAGTAGATTTTTCTTTGTTTTTTAAATTTTTCACATAAAATATTTCAAACTGAATGAAACTAAACGGCTGTCTCAAGAAAAATAATAATATTTCAAGTCACAATGACGCAATTTTTTCTATTGAGTTTGGTAATACCAAAATGGCATCGTTTCTATTTAATCGATGGCTATCAATTTTATCGCAAATCGACAACCGCAATAGGGGCCTATGTTTTTAGTTTGTTATACAATTGTAAAATTTATGAATATAAGCCTTACTCCTCACCAAATAAGTTTGAAATGAATACTGATTTGAGAGGACGTGCTAATATTCATTGCTTTTTGCCAATTAAAATAATAAATATTATTTTATTAGTAAAAATTACCTTTTATTTCAAAATTGCCGCAACAAGCAAAAAAATTAATTTTAATTAACAAATACGCAGTTAAGGTTGAGTTAAGGCCATTTTCCGTTAGTTTAGCAGAATTAAATGACAAATTGGCCTTAACTCAAGCTTAACTTAATTTTTGTTAATTACTTTCAACTTTATTGCATTTTAAATTAAAAGAATTTAACATTAACGTAAATATTTTTTGATGGACATTTTTACTGCTTTTTTGAAGTGCTGTTTCGTTGTCTTCTTGCTCAATATTCAAAAATGATATTTACTGCTTTTTCAAAGTTTTCTCTGATTTTTTTTGGATCAGAATTTGTTTCGTTTTCTTGAAAACCAATTTGCGCTTCTACATTTTCATTTCTAACAGTTTTTGAAACACATTTCTTTCTATTTTCTTTGGTTATATAGTTGTGTAAATAGCAACAACATAATGTTAATATTGTAGCACTTTTAGGGTTCAAACGTATTCTATTTGAGAGAACTTGAAACCGACTACTCAATATGCCAAACGCACATTCAACTCTTACTCTTGCTGAACATAGGCGATTGTTAAAAAATGCTTGATCTTCTGTTAAATTTCTATCTAACCGATATGGTTTCATCAATTTTTTCGTTAAATTAATTGCTGCATCTCCAACTAATACATATGGCAATGTCAGTTTTTCGAATTTCTCTTCATTTGCTATTTTTTAATTTATCACTCATCAGATCTTTGTAAAATTTAGTATTTTCAAAAACTTTACTGTCATTTAATCCGCCATAGGCTCCAACGTCCACCATAAGAAACTCTGAATTGCTGTTGACAACCGCCATTAATATAATACTGTATTTTCCGTGATAGTTCAAGTAAGAATTAGCATTTTCTGGTTTCATTATTTCAACATGTTTACCATCGACAGCACCGATGCAGTGTGGAAAATTTGATATTTTTTGAAAATTTTTTGCTTCCTTCCGCCACTCCTCTGGGCTTTCCGATGGCTAAAATCTATTATTAATTTTTCTTACAAATTTATTATATTATTATACCGTACCTTAATATAGTCTTTTAACACTTTTATTATAGCTACTGCAGTTTCCATCACAATTCCACCAATGGATCTTGCAGAAGCTTGTACTTCATACGATAAACTTGTGAATGTGCATCCTGTTGCTAAAAATCTTAAAGTCATCGTTAATCTCTTTTCTGCACTAAATGGTGTATTCAACGCGGTTGTTTTTTTTTTTTTTTAATTAATATTTTCACTTTATTTAATAAATTATCAAATAAATGAATATCCATCCTCAGGTATTTCCGAAATTCTAATGGGTGGTTTTCCCTTAATGATTTTACTAGAATTTCATGATGACTTAATTTTCTTTCGTCCCTCCACCATTTCCTATATTTGCCATGGTTACTATCGTTTTTTCCCGTTTTTTATTTACGCCTTCAATGAAAATCACCATAAGTGTTACTGTATCCATAGAAATTGGGTTGTTCGAAATCATCTATATTTACAATACAATATCGTGTTATTTACATCATTTGAATTTGGGCATTTTTACTTAAAAGTCTATCCTGAACGAAAATTTGAATGTTAACCCGCATGCTTTTTGTGTCAATTTGAGTTGCGTTGATACTCCGAATATTTAGTTAAGCCATATCCGGAACTTCACATGAATAAATCTCGAAAACTAGATATAATACTTTTTTTTTAATATATTCTTTCTTAAAATTAAAAGCCTCTCAAGAAAATATTGTTTAAAAAAATGGCGGCTCAAGTCAAATTTCACTTTGAAATAGAGTCCGTAGGGGTTAGAAATAAAAATTTTAGAATAATTTTAAAAATTTTTTTACCCTATATTGAACCGACTTATGTGGCGTCCCATTTGATTTTCGCAAAAAAAAAAAACAAATAAAAAAGGTCAAATTTCACTTTGAAATAGGGTCCGTAGGGGTTAAATATATAAAATTAAAATTAATTTTTAAACTTTTTTATCTTATTTCGAACCGATTTAGGGGCCACCCCAATTTTTTTTTTAAGAACCACCCTAATGTACATATCGTTACCTTAATATAGATAGGCCCTAATATAATATAATTAAAATAATAATAATTTAAAAAAAGCTACAGGTAAAAAAAAGTTAATCTCCTGTTGTTTTGAATAAAAACTTACATTAAGAGAAGCCCATATCCAATGAATGCAACTTTAAATATGGAAAATACTTTTGGACAGTGTTAATTATAATAATATGACCAATGATGAGATTCGGGAAGTGCCGGTTAATTCAAATTTATTGACACCTGAAGAAAAAATAAATATGACCAATGATGAGATTCGGGAAGGGCCGGTTAATTCAAATTTATTTAACTGTGTGTATCTATCGTTTGTATTTAGTTTTCGCTCACTCAATTTTTTATTTCTTTCTTTTTGTGTATCGATCGTTTGTAGTTTTTGCTCACTCAATTTTTTATTTCTTTCTTTTTGTGTATCTATCGTTTCTAGTTTTTGCTCACTTAATTTTTTATTTCTTTCTTTTTTTTTGTTGAAAATCTTTTTCTTATATTTAATTAATCAAACAAAAACGATCTCGGCTCACTATTATCATAGACCCTGAGTGTATCCCACTTCTGAAATTTTGTAGCGCAAAATAAAACACAACGTTCGTTCTCAAAGGCCGTTTTAATAATGCTCCTCATTCGTTTACAAAACATCGATCAGCGCTTTGATTACAATATTTCTAGAATGTTCTTAACTAGAGTGACAAAAAAGTAACGAGTACACAAATAGAATGTTCTTAACTAGAGTGACGAGGAAGAAACGAGTATTCAAAATAAAGTTAACTGGCTTACAATAAGACTGACAAAGAAAGTAATACATGAGACAGAGAGTGACAATGAAATTAAAGACAGTCCAGTGGTTTGTTAAACTCAAACAACCCAGCGAACCAGCTATCTGCAATCAGGGTGCCTTTATAGCCTACCGCTACAATAACATAACATATAATGTGGGGTTAAAATCCCACAACATTCCTCCCCCCCTTGGGATAAGAAAAAATTATGGTTAAGAAATAACAATAATTTTTTCTTAATAACACATTATTGTGTATTATTATTTTTCTTTTTATTGTTTTATATCTTTAGTTACTAGCTTTTATCTAGATTTGGAAAGCTTTTAAGGTGTAAACAATTGTAAGTAAAAATATATATATGGGACGTTCCATATCAACTGGGACAGCGGTCTGCCCAAAATTGAGCGCAGCCGAAAAACGTTTTTAAGATGTCAAAATGTTCGTATGCTCAAGAGCTTTCATATGAGAACGGGTGCTTTCGAATTTTTTTTTTTAAGAAAATGGCGACCATAAAACGGCGCCTTCCTTTAGATATCTATGTATAAATTGGCAGTTGGTAAGCAGCCATAATCATAATCGCATAATTTTTTTATTTTGTAGGAAGGCTGTGAAAAGAGGGAGTGCAGTGTATACCTTTTTTTTCAATAGTAGGTGGTGCCACGCCCCTAACGGAAAATACATTGCCACGGCTAAACTAATTGACCGATTTTAATAAAATTTGGTTTGAAAATATACTGAACCACAAGAAAAGTAATTAGAAGCTCTTAATTCTTAAATGGGGCGTGGCATCACCCTTAATAGCAAAAAACGCTGTTTGATAAAATTTGGTATGGTGCTAGATTGAATCCTGAGTAAGGATATTCCTTTTGAGTGGGCGGTGCCACGCCTCTTACAAAATAAAAAAATTTAACCGATTATGATTATGGATGCTTACCAACTGCCAATTTATACATAGATCTATAAAGGTAGGTGCCGTTTTATGGTCGCCATTTTCTTAAAAAAAAGATTCAAAACACCCGTTCGCATATGAAAGCTCTTGAGCATACGAACATTTTGACACCTCAAAAACTTTTTTCCGCTGCGCTCTATTTTGGGCAGACCACTGTGCCGGTTGACATGGAACATCCCATATATATATATAATAAAAATATTTATGCAATTATACAACTTAACAAGTTTACGGGAGTACACTTGAAAAAATTAAAGTTGGGATCTGGCCACTGGCTCCATGTCCTTATCTGTATAGATTAAACAAACACCAAATTTATTATAAGAGAATTTATTACCAGTCTCGCTAAAACTAAAAGTAAATTCTAAAACAAAATTTTTATTAGCACCAGCGTCCACAAGGAATATCCACACCGTGCCTTCACTGCTTACGTACTCTATGTTAGATAGTCCCCGTCCATAAAATTTAGTTGATCCACCTCAACGTTCTCCACATTCAGCGTACTGAGTTTCTTCTTGATTCCGCTCAGGATCAGGGTGAGGGTGTTGATCATCAGTTATTTGGATGTTAAACACCCTTTGATGTTTTGGTCGGTAATTGTCGGAGCCATGAATGAATTTAAACAAATAACATATTCTGTGTGGTAAAAATCCACAACATTCCTCACCCCTTTGGATAAGAAAAAATTATGGCTAAGAATTAACTATAATTTTTTCTTAATAACACATTATTGTGTATCATAATGTTTTTTTTTTTTTTCTTTTTTTTTTTTTGTTTAATGGTATTAAAAAGTACGATAAGTTATTAACGACAGCTGTCCTCTAGCAGCAGCATAGTCCCAGCGTACAAATGATCTTCTCAGCCGCCGGCTGAACTTCGCCGTAGGGAAGCCCCAGCGCTTCGAAATTCGTTCCAGGTGCTTGATGCCCTGCATGCACCTGGAAAATTGTGCAGGAGTACATCGAAACAACGACCCTTCTCCAGAGAACGATAATATCAAAGTACGTAGCCGCCAGGCTACACCGTCCTCCTCAAAGTTGTTTAAATAATAAAATGTCGAGAGCTGTTCCAGCTCCAACATTTCTGAGGTGAAATCAATTGGTTGATAATGGAACATGATTCTAGACTGAGTTAACGTTGTTTAATCAAAATCTTTTATAGTAAAGAATTGCATATTAATGCAAAAATGTAACTCTACACATCAATTAATGCATGTAACTGCAATTTTGCTGAATTACATATTTTGTGACGAAACTATGTCACAGAATGTTGGTAGCAAAGCCAACACATAATAATTAATAGTTTTTGATAAATTAAAACTAGGCCATAAAATATTGTCCAAATTTAAATACAGGGTGTGTGAAATAAATTCGACACCCAAAAAGTGTTTGAATATTCAATTAAAGATAACCTGAAAAGTAATTTGATTGAGATAAGAGATGTTTGTCTGCGAAACATTGCAATGTCAAAAAATGCAGAATGTCCAATGAGCTTAAATAACGAAACTGAGATAAAAGAGATTGAGCAAGGACTTCTAATAGTCAAGAACATTGGAAGCTTAGAACTCACACAAAACTGTAACAAAATTGACTTACGCCTGTTTCGAAACAGTTTAATAAAATTTGAAAATTGTAGAGTCACTATACATAAATAGCACAACTTTTGTAAACAGTGTAACTAGAACAGAAGATAGAATAATGTTACCCATATACAATGTTAACATTACGGAAAGAAAATCGATTAAAAAAGAAGAGGTTCCAGAAATTAAATTATCTAATATAGAGAATGATCGTGAGAGAATTACAGAAATCAGTGACCAGGAGAACGAATATTTTTCAAGGACCGAAATGATAATTCTAGGTTGTAACATCATTTTGCTCGGCAGTTCTTTAATTTTTATATGTATGTATAGGAAGGCAAGAGCAAAAACACAAAATCAGACACATCTGGGAACATCGGCAGATTCAAGGACTACCCAAATGAAAGTGGTATTCCCAAACGCCAATGAAACTGCCCAGTCATAAATGCAATTGTATCTAGTTGTAAAACCGAAATAGAATATTGAGCAACGTAAAAACTTGAAAACAAAGCTAGCACAATTAAAAAGTAAATAAATAAAAATATAAGAAATGATTGAATTTATGAATATTTATTTATAACACTCAATCCGGTACAATTTAATTTTTTTTTAACACCACCATGAGCGCGAAGAGCTTCTATAGTTGCATGTAATGCTTTCTGATCTGAAGTAAGGGTCAATACCCGGAACACTTCAGCAATTTATTGTCGAGCGCGAACCTTTTTCCCACTTCGATGTTTTTTAAGCTTCGGCTTCTCGACAACAGTATCCTTACGTTCAGGTTACATTATATGACGATGTTTATACTCTTCTATAGTCAAGCGTTTAGGTCCCGCCGTGAGAGGAGTCGGGACGTATACAGGTGCAGAATTTCCTAATGATGGAGCAGCTTCTGGAACTTACTCCACTGGGGATTCTTTACCATGGAAATTACTTGATGACATGTTGGTAAAACAATTTGTTATCAACTACAAAATGTTGGTAACACCCGTTAAATTATATACAAGAAATAGAATTGGATTGACCTACTTCTTATTTAATGTTAACCAATTAATTAAAAATAAACGATTTTGCAAAATTGATTTTGTATTTCCCAATTCATGTCGACTTGTGAACAATAATATGCGATACGAAACATGTCAGTCAACTGACATGTTGAAACTTTTAAATGAATGACTTCATGATTTTGCTTAGTTGCATAAATTGAAATTATTTCATAAATGTTGGTAAACAAACCAGCACAGTTAGTAAGCATATTAAAAAATTAGAATGTTTCAAAAGAAAAACTGAGTAAATGCCGTAGATATAAATATATTTTTATGCATATTAGATAAATGCATAAACATATATAACATTTACAATAAGAATTAAAAGTTAAATGAATCAACCAAAACGGAGTAAATGCCGTATATATAAATATATTTTTATGCATATTAGATAAATATAACATATATAACATTTACAATAAGAATTAGAAGTTTAGGAATAATGAATAAAACAAAATGGAGTAAATGCCGTATACATAGTATGTATTTTTATGCATTATAAAGAAATGCATACACATATATACCATTTACACTTGTAAATACTTTAAACCAACTCATTGAAGAAAGTGAAAACGGAGTAAATGCCGTATATATATATATTTTTTATGCATATTAGAAAGATGCATACACATATATATAATCTACACTCAGTTACAAAATACAATTTGTTTTATACAATTTAAATATAAAGTTTTATTAAGGTACAAATATCTTTATAATTATGTAAAATTAAATGAGAAAAAGAGTAGATTTTGATTTTGCTTAACGAATATAGTAAAAAAATTAAACTTAAAGTAATATCCACTCATAATTAAATGATAGGGAAAATAGATAGTTAGCTTAATAAATAGCTATTTTATTATCATGGTCCTATACTACAGCAGGATGGCAGTAGCAGATAACTAAACATTCCACGCTAATAGTTCAAGGGTGCGAACACACTGGACTTCGTCCATATGACCAAGAACTGCATTATAAATAAAAATTTATGATCAAAGTTTGAAAATGAATGTAAATTTAAAGCTAAGCTGAAGAATATTTCATGCGCAATAAGCAAAATATCCAGCGTTAATAGCTATATCATTCAATGGTTGTCAATCTTTACATAGTGACAACCAAACCAAAGGAAGGGAGGGGGCTACAGTTTTTAGCATAACGCCTTCCTTTTCGAGAAAAACTGTGGCATAAGCCGTCTCTTCATGATCCGAAATGATGGTAGCCACAAGAATGACATGCAGCCGGCTTTATGTTAAATCTAAACATACAAGGCCGATAAAAGCCAGTGTCGCACCTTGAATCAAATCAAAAGTTAAGTTTGTGTGAGGAATGTTGTGGATTTTTACCACTCAGAATATGTTATTTGTTTAAATAACATATTATGGCATATTTTTGGGATGAGGCTTAACTTCATCCAATAATAATAATAATAGCCACAAAACTGTAGCACGATTTTGGGGATTTGTTGGTTTGTTGTTGAATTCAAGTTGCTATGTGCAAATTCTGCTTGTTAATAAGTAACAAGAATGAGAACGCCAAGCACTTAAATGCAACAACAAAACTGCAACCAAAAGCCAGGTGTTCAACCCGGAAATGTGCCAACCTCACAATTTTGTTAAATTAAGAATCATGTAGTTTCTACAAAGTAGAATAAATATTTGTAGGCCAAAATAACTGAAGGCCAAATATTTATTAAGAAGAATAATTTTCTGATGATGCTAGTATTTTGTTATTGTATTTTTAAGTAATTAGTTTATAATGTATTTTGTTGTTATAATTATCTGTATAAGAGGTGTTAAGCTAGATAAGATGTAACAATAAAAGGAGAGTTAGTTCTGAGTTAAAAGAAGACATACTGTGTTTTTTAAATCAAATTACGTATGAAGAAATTATACTGGTAAGTATAATTATAACTGATCCTTCTTTTCTTTACAGATACAGCTTCCAGAATAGGGCCACAGCGTAATACTAGCGATGCCATTGTTTTCTCAGGCGCCGACTGATCTCAATAATGGGGAAACCCCATTGCTCTGAATATTTCTGCAAAATTTCCACGCCCTGTATACATACATGTGAAGAACTCAAATCCGTCCCCGGAGAAGGACTGAATATATAGATGTAGCCGCCATGCTACATCATCGAACTCCCAGTTTGTTAAGTGGGAATGCATTGCGAGCTGTCCAAGTTCGTATGCATACGAACTTGCTCTTTGTTTACGTGGAGGTTGAACATGTTTAAAGACTGAATTAACAATTGTTCAAGCAGTCCCTTTTTATAGTCATGTGTTGTGTCGTTGATACTATCCTTTCGAGGGATGATACCAGGTGAGAACCGTATCTGAAAAGAAATAAGAATCTAAAAGGTGTTACAATATAATACTTACCTGTATTATAAAAACTTCCCCACAGTCCAAATATCTTTGCTTTAACATAAAAGAATGCGTCTTATCTCTTTTAGCTCAGAACAAATTCTGCTCTTTATTAAAAATCTTAAATAACTTAACACCTCTTATGATGCTAATTACAAAAACAAAATACATTATAAAATAATTACTTAAAAATACAATAACAAAAACTTAACATCATCAAAACTTATTCTACTTAATAAATATTTGGCCTACAAATATTTTGGCCTACAAATATTTTGGCCTACAAATATGCTGGCCTACAAATATTTTGGCCATTCTACTTTGTAGAAATTGCATAATTCTTAATTTAACAAAAATAGTGAGGTTGGCATATTTCCGGGTTTCATATCTTGCATTGCATTATTTGCCTTTTTGTTGTTGCAGTTTCATTGCATTGTTCTCATTCTTGTTATTATTCAGCAAGTAGAATTTTCACATAGCAACTTAAACTGACCAACAAATAAGCAAATGCCCAAAAATATGCCATAATGCAATAACAGAAATTTACTGTTATTGGATGATGTTATTCATCATCCCAAAAATATACCACAATATGTCGTTTTTTGTTAGAACAACCCGTTGTGATATAAGTGTGGTAATTAACACACAACATTCCTCACCCTTTTGGATAAGAAAAAATTATGGCTAAGAATTAACTATAATTTTTTCTTAATAACACATTATTGTGTGTCATAATGTTTTTATTTTAAAATTTAGTTTATTAGTTAACATTATTTTCTTTAAGAATGTCTAATAATAATATATTTAAAAATACTCTGTTAAATGACTCTACCTAATTCATGGCCCTATTTTTCTCCGTCACTGCTTGTCCCCCTTGGTTGGAAACTGCTTGGCTTAGACTTTGTGGCTTTGCTAGTTTCGTCATACCACAAACTTAACTTTTGATTTGATTCAAGGTGCAACACTTGTTTTTATCAGCCTTGTATGTTTAGCTTCAACATAAGGCTGGTTGCATGTTATACTTCTGGCTACCATCATTTCAAATCATGTTGAGACGGCTTATGCCACAGTTTTTCTCGAAAGGGAAGGCGTTATGCTAAAAACTGTAGCCCCCTCCCTTCCTTTGGTTTGGTTGTCACTATGTAAAGATTGACAACCATTGAATGATTTAGCTTTTAACGCTGGATACTTTGCTTATTGTGCATGAAGTATTCTTCAGCTTAGCTTTAAATCTTCATTCATTTTAAAATTTTGATCATAATTTTATTTTTAATAGCGTGTTTGCATCCTTGAATCAATAGTGTGACAAGCTGCTGGCCACTGCTACTGCTAATCTATTGTATTATAAGACCATGTTAATAAGATAGCTATCTATTTCCCATATCTTTTAATTATTTATGGTTGTTAAAGTAATAAAATTTAATTGATTTAATTGATAAATTTCTATATTTATCTTTCTATTTCAAACAAAAAAAAAAAAAAAAAAAAAAAAAGGGAAAAATAAAACAAATAATACATAAAGGTGGCAAACTCTGAAAACATTAGTATGGATGAGTAATACGATTCAACGTGTGCCACAGAATGCGCACACGATCTCGTAAAGCTCACCTACCTCACCATTAAGGCAAATCTGAAATTAAAAACACGAATAAGTAAATTGCACAAAAACATGGAGATATAAACGAAACAACAACTGAGAAATATAGTAAACCAGAGAAACAAGCAATTTATTTTCAGTACTAATTATTTATTTATTTTATTTATTTTTTTTTTTTGATAAACATTTAAATAGTACAATATTTTAATGACTGCTGCCCTCGAGCAGCAGCATAGTCCCATCGGACAAATGTTTTCCGGAGCCGCCGGCTGAACTTTACTGTGGGGAAACCCCAGCGCCTTGATATTCCCTCCAGGTGCTTGATGCACTGCACACACCTGGAGAATTGTGCAGGTGTACATCCGATGGGTTTTTCTTCCAGGAACGTTAAGATTAATGTGTGTAGCCGCCAGGCTGCACCGTCATCCTCGTAGTTTGTTGAGAGCTGATTGAGCTCCAACAATTCTACTGTGAAATCAATATTTTTGAAACTGAACATGATTCTAGACTGAGTTAACGTTGTTTAACCAAAATCTTTTATAGTAAGAAATTGCATACTAATGAAAAAATGCAATTCTACAATGCACTTAATTAAATACAGGGTGCGTCAATTATATTTGACACACAAAACCTTAGTGAGTGTTAATAACCATAAACATATTCAATTTGAAAATAAATGTTTCATATTTCTGTTTTATTTACTTCAGCTAAAGTTGCTGTATTTCGTTTTGTTTTATTTCATTTTGCAAATCAAATAAATTCTTATACTCATATGTACAAAACTGAGTCCAAGCTGCATTTGCTTTTATTTTTCCGTTTTGCATTTGAGATTATTTTAATTGAAATGTGTCATATTTCCACTACTATCGTTGAGGTAGGTTAGTTATGTGTGACCGCGTATGCTTATATTTCTGCGGTACATTTTAGCTCAAATTGCTTTGTTAATGAACATGTACTTCTAAGTTTTCAGAGCTTGTTATTTTTGTATTTTAGTTTTGCTCTGTTGGCTAGTAGGTTCATTAAATAATTTAAGTAAATTATTGTGTAACTTTTTCTTTTTCCCTTTTATTACAACTTCTGTTGTAACAGGCCCTCTGTCTCTCAAAACTTCAAATGGGCCTATCCATATTGGAGAAAATTTATTTTTCCTAGTCTGATTCTTCATCAAAACTTTATCTCCTTGTTTGAATTTAACTGGGTTGGTTGAAACATCATATTGTTTTTTCGATAATTCTTTTGCCTTTTCTTGATTCTTCCTCACTAGTTCGTGAGTTCTTTGAATCTGAAATTTTAATATTTTTGATTGGTCCTCCGCGTTATATAGCGGTGAACATTTACGTTTCAAATTCGTAGGCAATTCAAAATCGAAACCGTACAAAGTACGAAACGGAGTTTGCTTAGTAGAAGTATGTGTCGTATTATTATGGACATGCATGGCTGCCGTCAGCCATTGGTCCCAATTCGAACCATCTTCTTTAGCAAAACTTCGCAAGTACTCTGCTAGTGGCCTGTGGCTTCTTTCCAAAGAACCATTAGCCTGTGGATGATATGGTGTTATGTGCAACTTTTTAATTCCCAGCATCTTACAAGTGTCCGAAAACAATTTTGCAATAAAATTTGTACCATTGTCAGTAACTAATATCTTTGGGATATTGTATCTGGCAATGATTTCGTCGTAAAATTTTTTCGAGACCGTACTTGCTTCTGCATCGGGCATTGCAGTACACGCCATATATTTTGAAAAATCATCCTGAAATGTCAATATATATTTATTTCCTGATACCGTTTCAGGTAATGGGCCGACTATGTCCATGTAAACTTTATCAAAAGGTCGATTTGGTGTGTCAGTCAAAACCATAGGCATTTTTGTGAGTCTTGAACTCTTGTTTGTTTGACATTTTGTACATTTTTTAATGTACTCTTTAACATCTTTTTGCATTCCCGGCCATCTATACTGCTTCCTTATTCTTAGAAGCGTTTTTACTGCACCTTGATGCCCGCCTAATGGTGTGCTATGAAAATCCCTTAATATTATTTCTATTTCCTTTGGGTCCTTCAATACAATCACCTTTTCTTTTTGGCTGATGTCAATCACCGTGTCTTTGTCCACCTCATTTGAAGTATTCAATTTTTCATTTCCGGAGTTTTTAGATTTTGATCTAGTTTGTACCACTGTTATTTGTTTATCTGTTTGTGGTAATCTACTCAAAGCGTCTGCATTTAAGTTTCTTTTCCCAGGCTTGTAAATTATTTCAAAATCATATTCTGACAGTTTGTGTCGGAAGCGTGCCAAGCGTGACGTTTGATCCTTAAGGTTGGATATACCGCGTAATGGTTGATGATCGGTATATATTTTGAAATGTCTGCCAAGCAAATATGCTCTAAAATTTTTCGTTGCCCACACTATAGCGAGAAATTCTTTTTCAATGGTTGAATACCTCTTCTCGGTATCGCTTAGTGCTCTACTGGCAAATGCTATTGGATTATCTTTACCAACTTCCCCTTGTGATATAATTGCACCAATTGCATCATTGCTGGCATCCGTGGTTAACAAAAATTCTTTGGAAAAATCTGGATATATCAATAAGGGTGGTGACATTATCGCCTTTTTTAAGTCCTCAAATGATTTTTGGCACTCATTCGACCAAATGAATTTAGCATCTTTTCTCAATAATTTGTTTATTGGTAATGCTAGTCTTGCCGTGTCTTTTATGAATTTTCGGTAGTAATTTACCAGACCTAGAAATGCCTGTACTTCTTTTTTATTTTTAGGCACTGGAATGTTTTTTACACATTTCACCTTATCTGGGTCTGGTAAAGCACCATGCTCTGAACATTTATGTCCTAAATACACAACTTCACGACGCAAAAAATTGCATTTTTTCGTGTTTAATTTAAGATTATGTTGTCTTAATACCGTGAACACTTTACGAAGCCTATCTTCATGCTCTCGTAAGTTTTTCCCGTATATGACAATGTCATCTAAGTAAACAAAACACTCTAGACCTTGTAGTCCTGTGAGTATATGATTCATAATACGTTGAAATGTTGCTGGTGCTCCCGTCAGACCAAACGGCATTCGGTTGAACTCAAAATGTCCTAACCCCGTGCTAAATGCTGTTTTTTCCTTATCATCATCATTCACCAATACCTGGTGGTAGCCACTTGCTAAATCCAGGGTGGAAAAATATCTACTGTGTCCTAACTGATCTAAAATTTCATCAATTCGTGGTATGGGGAAAACTTGTTTGATTGTAGCTTCATTCAATTTTCTGAAGTCTATAACTAATCTCCATTTTTTCTCGCCATCTTTACCACTTTTCTTAGGAACAAGTAATAATGGTGAATTCCAAGGTGAGGTGCTAGGCGTAATTATCCCCTCATCCAACAGTTCTTCCACCTGCCTATTAATTTCCACTCTATGAGAATGGGGTAGTCTATACTGTTTTTGATTTATTGGAGGTTGGCCCGCCAGTGTAGGGATATCGTGCTTCAAAACTGGAGTATATGATAAGCAATCACCTTCCAACAAAAATATGTCATGGAAAGATGCACATATATTTTCCATAGAAGCCTTTTCTTCTCTGCTAATGTGTGGATCTAAATTAATAGATTCAAATAGCTTGCCTAATCTTTCCCTCACATTTTGTTCAGTTATAGTGTTTATTCCGGTATTTGTATTTACTTTGAATTTATTGCAATTTGAAAATACCGGTCTGAAATTTTTATCAATAATAAATTTGTCCTCTGACGAATTTAAAACTGGCACATAAACTATGCCATCTTTCACTTTTGTTAGGGTTTCTCCCAAATAAACTCCTTGTGAAAGTTCTTGTTTGTGTATAACAACTTCTTTTAATGTTGTTTTAACACATAATGGTACTATTTTTACAGTTCGAGCTTGGACTGCTGTTTCTGTATTGCATAGTACTTTATTTAAGTCATTCATCGGCTTTAGCGTGAATGCTATTATTTTCTGTCGTTCTTTGTTAAAAAACGTTAGATTTTTATCTATTGCGTTTATGATAGTTTGGTTCCACAAGTTGTCTTTACCAATTATTCCATCAGCTGGTATTCCATGATCTAGTGACACTATGTGTAACTTCAAACTAAGATCTTGGTACTGATTGTGCTGAATAGTGGTAGTACCTAATGTGGTAACCTGTCCACCAAATGCTCCACTTAAATCTTTTGTATTATTCATATCTAATCCTGGGAAATGCAGCATTGCACTTTCTTTGACCAAACTTGTATCGGCACCGGAGTCTACCAACAAAATAAGTTTTCCATATTTAGCACCTTCACAGGGCACTTCTATGAACACATCATTCTGTTTTGCTTGGTAAAAATTCTCGTTATGCCTGCCATACAAAATATGTCTCCCAGTTATGATATTTTTCGTCTTGGCTTTTAATAATTTCTTTGAAATTAATTGTATGGGTTTAGTCAGTAGTAATTTTGAACATACTGACTTTATTCTACCCCATGAAGCCAAACAAGTTAAATATAATACATTAAAAGCCAAACAGACTACTAATAGTACTGTATGTAGAAATTTTATTCCAAATTGCATAGCAGGGGATGCCTCAACTACAGTTTTCTGTGTATGATTTATCTTCTCTGCATTGCATTGTTTTAATTGGTATTGTAAAATATTATTGTTTTTACTTTTAGCGTTTAACGTATCAGTTGCACTTTGATGTGGCTGATTTACTGTTAAAACCTTTTTTGTAACTATAAATGTAGTTAACGTATCAGTTGCACTTTGATGTGACTGATTTACTGTTACTACTTTATCTAAATCCTTTTTTGAAATTTTATTTGTTTTATATACAGTAGTTAACGTATCAACAGCACATTTTTGTGGTTGACTTACTGTAACTACTTTATTTGGCCTTGATTTGCTAAGATTTTTGGGGTCCCAGACTATTGGCCGATCTTGGGCCCCTCTTAGTTTCCCTGTGACTTTTCAAAGTCTTTTTTGGCAAAACAATTTTCTATTGCATGCCCAACCCTTTTACACCAGCGGCATTTATTCAATGTCCGTTGGCCGCTCTGCTCGCGTCGAAAATTTGATTTTCTATTTTGGTCAGTCTCTCTTGTTCTTGTGTCCGTTTTATTAACTGAGCACTTTTTACTGGTCTCATGACCATATTCTGAACATTTCTCACAAAAAGGTTTGTTTTTCCTAACAAAACACTCATCTCTTGTGTGTCCCTTTTTGTTGCAGAATGAACAAGTTATATCTGGCCTTCTTATTGATTTTCCAAGATTTTGCTGGAATGGGCTATTGTGTGTTTGTTCATGCTGTTTGCCCCAACTTTTTGGCTGAGCATGTAAAATATTAGAGGTAATTGTGTCAACTTTTGCTTGGAAAGTGTTTATGCCCAGTGCTGGTTCATAATCATAGTAGAGCTGAGATTGCTGCTTCTAATAGTCCTTCCAAACTATTTGAATTATTATTAACCAATATAACTTTTGTTGTTTGGTTTCTTAATCCTGTTTTGAATGCTCTCAATACAGACCTTGTAAGTTCCTGTATGTACATTCGGTCATCTAATGTTGAATATCTATTTCTGAGTTTCTCCAAAACGGAAGACTGTAGTGATTTTAGTCGCCTTGCGAACGCTCTTAAATCTTCATGGGGACCTTGGCGTGCATTACTTATATCCTTTTGTACTACTTCTAAGGACTTTTCACTTATGTATGTTTCTTTAAAAATTTTGTACAAGTCTTGCATGCTACTAAAATTAGTCGCTCTGACCAATTCATATGCATCGCCATTGAGATGCAGTCTCACTTTTGAAATGAGCTCATTTTCATCCCCAGGATTAATTGATCGTCTTACTGATTCGCATGCTTCTATAAATCTGTATAGATCTGCTTTAAGAGTAAGAGATTCTATCCCTGAAAAATAAGGCACTGTATCTCGAACCCATTTACCAATATTGCTATAGCTTTTTGAGTTCGCTAGTTGGTCATGGGTAGACACGTTCGTCATTAGTTGTGCGTTGTCTGTTAGACTTCCTACTTGGTTATTGTAAACTTCCGTCCTTACCGTTTGAATTTCAGAATTTTTTGAATTCTCTGTTTCCTCTAAATGGACCATAAATTTCTTTAGTTTCATGTCCATTTTTTCTTTTTGTTTCTTAAACATAGTTTCTAACTGTAACATGAAATTATTTGTGAAGTATGTTTCATTTTTCTTTAGGTTTTCAAACTTTTTCAGTTCTTCATCGGTTGACACAATTACTAACCAAATTTCATTTAATTCCCTAAATTTTTTGTTAAAATAGCTAACACTGTATCTCGTTTCCGAATCTTTTCCAAAATTCTCAAAGAATCGTGTCAATGTCTTTTGATTTTCCAATTGACTTTTTGCTAGTTCGTTAAATTCCGACATTTTTGGATTTGCTATTTCCTTTTTTGTTTTTGAATTAAATTTAGCTGTTGCTAGCTCTTGTCTTAATTTCTTGTTTTCCTTCTCCAAATCTTGGACGCGTTTATCTACAATTATGGACCGATTGGTTTCTTCTAAATCGTGACACACTGGTAATGAAAAATTCAGCTTTGTGATATTCCTATCATCCAGTGTATCGTTCAATTTAAAATTTTCTTCCTCTAGTTCCTTTATTTGTTCAGAGTTTAAATTCAACAGAATGATATGTTGATCGTATCTCTTCTTTAAGGCGTGAAACTCTGTTTCCCAGCTTTCTGCTGTTCCTGCGTCCTTAAACTGTCTTTGCTCCACAAAACTCAAAATTTCGTCAAGTACAACGTCCGCTATTTCGACTTCTGATAAATTATGGAAATCATCAACTTTTTGTTTTATTAAAATAAGTTGTTCATTATCATTTACTGTGTCTTCCAAATATTTCCACAATTTATCAGTAAATCTGCATAATTCTCCTAACAATTTTTTATGGGCGTATTTATTCTGCTGTAAATCGTTCATTACCTTAAACTCATTTCAAACAAAACAAAAAACGTTGTCAGCAATATTTAAATGGTTTTTGCCTTCAACAAAAAGCAAAAATGATTCCTTTTTGTTTCTTCTTTTTGTTTATTTTTTGTTTTGTAATGTACAAGGCTTAAATTACTTCATAAGTGAATGAACGACCTACTGCAGTAATGAAATTTTTGCCTCTAAGCAGAACCTTAATTTGCGACCTACCGCAAATTTCGTATGGATTTGCTTGTATACCAATAAATGAATTATTGGTATGAAAAGAAATACCTAAACCTTTTATTTCCTTGTTAGGAAAAATTTTTTTATTTTATTTATTGAACGCGGACCTTTTCAGAACACGAATCCTTAGAATAGTTGAAAGTATTCCTTGGAACCCAAAAAATTCTGCAAGGTTTTTATTAACGAAAAACAATCAAACAATCAAACGCGAGACTTTTTATTTCTTATGGAGTAAAAATATTTCACGTGAAAATTTTTCTTTCAAGAACTGAAGATACTAGACAAACTTTAAAAGTGAGAAATTTTAATTCATAATACAACTACTAGTAATCTTCAAGCTCTTAATTGAAAATATAATAGAAATCTTATCATTTAATTTCAATAAAATTCAATAGCTTCTAATGTCTTAGTTTTAAAAACACTGAAAATCAAACCTTAAACGTCATTTAAAACAAATGCTTCAAAGTTTTAGATTTCCAATTTCAATAAAACTTCAGTTGCAATTGAATTGAATTAAAATGAATTGATGTTCAATTGAAAAAAAAAAAAAAAAAAAAAAATTTTCAATTTGTAACCTTCCAATAAGGTTACAAATTTTCAAAATGAATAAATGAAACCTAATTTTTATAATTCATAAACTTCCAATAAGTTTATGAATTATTGAAAAATAATTTTTTAATTTGTAACCTTCCAATAAGGTTACAAATTTTTCAAAACGAATTAATGAAATCTAATTTTATAATACATAAACTTCCAATAAGTTTATGAATTAAGCTTTAATGAAACCTAACTTCCCTACTAAATGATGCAGAAAATAGACTATGAGGATCTCTCATAGTTTATTTTCCCAAGTTCGTTAGGTTGAAGCAGCTGTACTGCTATTCTAAGGAATGGCCAAGTACTGGCCGTAGTGTTTTTAGAAGTTTATGGGTTAGAGTATATATATGATTAGGATACTTACAAAACTGGATCTTCCAACGTTGTTGTTCCGCCAATTTTGTTTAGTGAGGATTCCTGTGACTTGTTGTCTTTTCTAAATCCTTGTTGATGTCCCTTCTAATCCAATTTTAAGTCCTGAGACTTGTTGTCCTTCTAAATCCTATGTTGAGTCCTGGTCCGAGTGTTGCTCGAAGTACCGGCTGCGCCAATGTTGTGTCGTTGATACTATCCTTTCGAGGGATGATACCAGGTGAGAACCGTATCTGAAAAGAAATAAGAATCTAAAAGGTGTTACAATATAATACTTACCTGTATTATAAAAACTTCCCCACAGTCCAAATATCTTTGCTTTAACATAAAAGAATGCGTCTTATCTCTTTTAGCTCAGAACAAATTCTGCTCTTTATTAAAAATCTTAAATAACTTAACACCTCTTATGATGCTAATTACAAAAACAAAATACATTATAAAATAATTACTTAAAAATACAATAACAAAAACTTAACATCATCAAAACTTATTCTACTTAATAAATATTTGGCCTACAAATATTTTGGCCTACAAATATTTTGGCCTACAAATATGCTGGCCTACAAATATTTTGGCCATTCTACTTTGTAGAAATTGCATAATTCTTAATTTAACAAAAATAGTGAGGTTGGCATATTTCCGTGTTTCATATCTTGCATTGCATTATTTGCCTTTTTGTTGTTGCAGTTTCATTGCATTGTTCTCATTCTTGTTATTATTCAGCAAGTAGAATTTTCACATAGCAACTTAAACTGACCAACAAATAAGCAAATGCCCAAAAATATGCCATAATGCAATAACAGAAATTTACTGTTATTGGATGATGTTATTCATCATCCCAAAAATATACCACAATATGTCGTTTTTTGTTAGAACAACCCGTTGTGATATAAGTGTGGTAATTAACACACAACACATGGATAAATAAAAATTTGCAATTATGTATTTAAATAAATATTAAAACAAGTTGCATAATTAGGCAGAAATGCAATAAAACACTTGTAAGTGTAAGTGATACACACTTTGTTTGGTTTCAGTCATTTTTTTCTTGTTATTTCTGAGTTCTTTTATTACCTTATTTTCCTGATATTCTGTTGATCTGTCAATTTTTGCTTTATAAGTGTTCCCTCGTTGCCTGTATAACATCAAAGAAAAAAGGTAGATGCCGGAAATGCATCCATCCTTTTTTTTCTCTGTCTCTTCTCATTTTTTTGATCCTCAAGGTTGGCAGCCATTAACGTTGGTATGGAACTTACTCATTGACTGCGTTCACACGCCCCTAAAGGTTACAAGCAGGATGCAACTTAGATGCGACCTGTGTGTCTATAGTTATTTGATTTGCTTGTGTCCGCCACATTATTTGATAAGACGGTTGTCTTATCAAATAATGTGGCGTCTTCCAATGTTTGTCCTAAAGTCTCAAAGTACTTCCAAAGAAAGGACTTAGATAGTTCTTTGTTTATACGCTGATCAATCAAAGATTGTCGGAACATTCCTGCTAAATCGGCTAGTTTCATATCTTTAGTCATTAGTATCCTCATTTGAAATTGGTGTGCTTTCTTCGTCTTTAATAAAGAAATATGATTAATTTTATGTATGTTAAGCTCATAACAATAAATATGTATCAACACTGAACAGTTTTTTGATTCAAAAAACTATGATAATCTAAAACAGGGCTCGGCAAAAAACAATGTGTGTGATGTGCTTTAGCTCAATTGAGCTATGGAAAATCAAATTTTGCCGACCCCTGATCTAAAACGTTAGATTGGTTGCAAATATTTTTACCATTACTTTATGTAAATATTTATGGTATGAACTTGATTTAAGAAATAAAAAATTTACTCTTTGAGCCGTTTCCAATACATCACTATCTCCGGTATTATTTGGGATTACCTGCACCGCACTATTTACAAATGACTTCATGTAAGTATTATAAGTATCATCTAGCTCACCCATACTTGTCACACTTGTATATAGTTTTTTGAGTAAATAAACCGCACAAAATATTTGAAAATTTTTTAAATAAATTTATTCTTTTTAATTTTCACGTTTTTTAACACAATAATTCGGATTTATGGATGACTAAAATTGAATTGAGTTGATTGAAACTTTTTTTTTTGATTAAACAAACAGCACACTCGACTCGAAAAATGAATTTGTAGAACAAGTACAATAATATGAAAAATTGCAATAATAATACGATTTGCTATGTTCAAAGTATAACAATTTTTGCAGTTTGACTTGTAATTTTTATTTGTCGATTATATTTTCAATAATAATTCAGTATTTTTTGCTAACTGAATTTTTACTGGCCACTTGGCATATTTTCCTTTCTGAAACTGTAATAATAAAAGTTTTAAACTGTAATTCTTGCAGTTTACCCATCAATTTGTATTGAGAATCCCATGAAATTAGAAATTACGGGCTATACCACAATTTTCGCCGATTATTTTGCTATTTTTGAACAATTCACGTTAAATTTTACAAAACCTTTTTTTCTGTGCAATAGCTTTATTTTTCGAAGAAAATTTCAATCATAAAATTGACTAGGCACAGAAAATACAAACTAATGAAATAAAATTATGTAAAAAACTTCAAAATTATAAAGATTATTTTGACCAGTATTTAAGAATACTGCCAACTTTAACTTGCTCCATCCAAGCAATGAGTCCCAATAACTTCCTGAGTTCAGTAATGGTTGTATCTGTCCACTTAGTGAAGCGTTTAGAACCAGTGTTTGGAAACTTTCCGATCCATTGTTTTGCAAATCTATTTGTTTCTTCCATTATTATTAAACAAATCTATTTGTTTCTCATCATCAACAAACAAACAAAAAAAGATTCCATAACAGTAATGTTTTCAATATTTTTTAGCATGCCACTTTTTTCGGTTAATTTGTCCAAAGGACAGGATTTCTCATTTCCGTAGGGGCTCCCGTTTTGGCCCGCGGCATTTCTCTCTAATCGCTTTAAAAAATGTTCGCAAGCGGCTTCAGCTGCCACTTCTATTGCCGTGCCTAGCGTTCTGCAATTGCATCATTTGGTTGAGCTATGGTTTCAAAATTAAATCCGAGATGAGAAAAAACCATACAAGAGAAGCCTCTTACAAAATGTCACAATTAATTAACAGCACTCTTATGCACATAAAAAAATTAACTTTAATTTATTTTATTTATTCTACAAATTACATATCTTTTAATTGTTGTCTTCTTAATATTGTTAAAAAAAAGCAAGTATTTAAAAAAACTAATCTACTTACAATTTGAAAATTTTAAATAAAAATCGTATACTACTTTGTTTTTAACTTTAGAACTTCTTAAAGAAACAAATTATTCTTTTTGTATGTCACGCTATATTTTGTGTTTACTCATGCACTTTTTTAAAAAGTAGGTAAATAATAAGAACGAGCTAAGAAAATTATCTCGCAGATCATCTTGTCTTGCTGCAGTTTCTTCCTTAAATCTAGTGAGTGCTTTTGTCGGTTGAATAAAATTAACTTCTATTCTTCACTTTTTTTTAAGGATCTTTGTTTACATCTGTTTTTTTTTTTCTTCAAGAATTTTTTGTATTTAAACGTATTTTGTTGTGTCACTTTTTTGTAGTGACCATATGAATTTTGAAGTGTCGACTTTCTCACTTATGATGATTATGACATTTTATTTGAACTTTTTCAAAGTATTGGCTTTCTCACTTATAGTGATTATGTAATTAGTTGGGCGCCGATTTCGTATTTTGATTATTTTCTTTATTTCCGAACTATGTCGGTCTATGCTACAAAATAAATTGGTTCACAAATGTTTTTTTCTTAAAGCAAAACTAAGCTTAGCTGCTGTTATAATTTAACGTCCGCAACTTTCCGTGCTTTCGCAAAGAGAAGAGATACTTGGGATGGGGAGCTACTTCTTTCTTTCGAAGCGGATTCGTATTTGAAGTCCGTTTCGAATTCGAAACGGATTCGTTTTTTGTAAATAAAACGGATCAAATGAGAGAAAGATATCATTCGCCTTTGACATATATTATAATATATGACAGGTAGCCTAATTATATGGCCAAAATTGCAGTGAAATAGCTTCGAGGCCAAAATATTACCTGCTTGGATTAGCCAGCACAGTCACCAGAAATTATCCCTGTTGAAAATTTTTGGAATATTTTTTAAAAAAAATACCTATGAGTCAAACAACCGCACAAAATCTGGTCGAGCTATAGAAGGTCACCAATGGGCAATGGTCCATGATCCGTACTTTAATACTAGAAAAATTGAAAGCGAGTATACATAAGAAAATACACTTCACCACTAAAGCCAAAAGCGGCCACATAGAGAAAGTCACAAAACTGTTCACAAAAGACTACTTACATATAAAAATAACTACCAAAGTTAAACAAAATGTGAAATATTTAAACTTTGATTTTTTTAGCTAAAATAAAGAATTTGCAAGTTTTCTGCATACTTTCTTTGAAAACCTTTTTTACAAAAAAAAAAAATACAGCCTTAAAACTAGAAATATGTTTTTTCGTGAACAATTTTGTGGCTCACTGTATGTGCATACTAGGGGTGGCAATCCCGGAGCTTTTTTGAGTTTCGGGATCGAAGTTCCCAATCCCGGGATTGATAGTTCTAGTAAATGCATACAAAACTACAAAAAAAAACGAGAAGTTTATACTATAGTATACGATGTAAAATTAGAATTGCCTTATTTCATAGCGTAACAATGAAGAATAAGAACGCAAAATAATAGAAAAAATAATAGCTTAAAAATTAATTCATCATCTTAATCACATTTACTAAGTTTGACTAGTAGAAGATAGTCACTATTAAAAGAAAATAATAGAGGATAATCAAGCATTTATGACCAAACTATCAATTTTATTATTCAATTTTATTTTTACATTTAAAAATTCGTGTACCACACTTTGTACTTGATTAATACTTTATCACCTTCTTCAAATGTGACAGTGATGGCACTTAGTGGCACCGAATGACTCACTCTCAGTAGACGCACCCATAAGTGTGCTTCACTTAAGTTGTCAAAATCTTTAGAAGCTGATTTCAGAAAAAAAGCTTCAGACAAAAGTTTAATTATACCTTAGAACTTAAATTTTGGTAGGTCTAGGTTTGGGTCAAAATTTCAATGTCAAATCAAAGTCGGCTGTGTTTTTTTTTTTTTTGAAGACAAACCTATATTTTTTGTTGCAGATTTGTATTTTATTATAACAAATAGATATTTTTTGCTTATGTTGTTTTCTATTGCATTTTTAGTATTTCCGTTATTGATAAAAATAATTTTATTCTAAATTTCACATTTTATCATTTTTCTCCTGAACTATCAATTTTCAATACAAATCGCAGTTAGTAAAAAATTCTTAAAGTTAGTCAAACTATTAAAAAAGATATTTTTTTTGCTATGTCACATTTTTTTTAAGAAAATCTTAAACAAAAAATTGCTACAATAAAAAAAAATATTTTTACTCAATTTAAGGTTCAAACACAATTAAAGTGCATTTTGCAGGATGCAATAATAATTCATGCACATCAAATGTGTTGTGTTAATTACCACACTTATATCATAATGTGTTGTTTTAACAAACAACGACATATTGTGGTATATTTTTGGGATGATGATTAACATCATCCAATAACAGTTAATTTCTGTTATTATAATACGGCATATTTTTGGGCATTTGCTGATTTGTTGGTCAGTTTAAAATGCTATGTGCAAATTCTGCTTGTTGAAAAGTAACAAGAATGAAAACACAATGCATTTAACTGCAACAACAAACCAGGAAGTAAACGCCAGATGTGCGATCCGGAAATATCCAAACCCCACTAGGTTTGCAAGCCAAGGTTTTTGTAAACCAAATTCTGCAAGCCAGAATTAATTTTTGTAGACGTAAGTTTTTGTTATTGTATTTTTAAGTAATTATTTTAACATGTAATTTGTTTTTGTAATTAGCATCATAAGAGGTGTTAAGTTATTTAAGATTTTCAATAAAGATTAGAGTTTGTTCTAAGTAGTAAAAGAAAAGTACTTCTTTTATTTAAGTGAAGAATTTTAGGAAGAGTCAAAGGAAATACTGGTAAGTATCCTCCCCAATATAAAACATTAATTAAATTCTTTACAGATACAGCTTTCAACTTGGTATTATCCCTCGAAAGGATAGTAACAACATAACAACATTGGCGCAGCCGGTAGGATCAGCATAACAATATGATATTATCCCTCGAAAGGATAATAACATAACAACAAATGTATTGAAAACAATTATTTTGCAGATTTTGTACTTAAATATGTCATATAAAAGAATATTTATTATATGATATAAAACTTTTTTCTAATTCCGAAAATCCCGGGATTGCCTCTTTGTAATCCCGGGATTAATTTAGCCTATATTTAGAGCAAGTCCCGGGATCCCGGGATTGCCACCCCTAGTGCATACAGATGTCGATCAAACACATCAAGTTAATTTTAAAAATTCTTTACCTAGCACGGAATCATCTGATTGACTTGACATTAACAAAACATCATATATAGAGAATCGTACAAAATTTCCCTCTTGCCACTTAAAGCTATATTGGTACTTTTCTATTACTCATCCATATTTTTCTGATTTTAGTATTGTAGAGCATTTTGAATTCGTGTTATATAAGGCTGTAAATTTGATGCATCATAATTAAAATATTTCTTACTAAAAGCTTCATTGTCATCCTTTAAATTAAATGTTGATATAAATTTATAGCATCCGGCTTCATAGACATTATTTTCTCTGATTCTGTAAATATCACAAATGAATTTTTCTACAGTTTTGAAAATCTCGTTTCTCAGTTCTCAGAGCATTTCCAATGTCTGTTAAGGCTTTTTGATTTGCAGGTCTTTTATTCAAGGTATCGAAAGGTATTTTTTTGGCTTTTTTATAAAACGAAGGATAACAATCGCAACCTGATAGTGCATGAAATCCTGATAAGATGAAGAGACGGACGAGTAAATTATAAAAAATCCTTTGGCATTAGTATTATGTTATATTTGATAAAATTTTATGCATGTCCTTTACTGTTTACCGCTTCGGTCGCGGCTCTAGCGTAGCCGGTGTTGAATATGCTATAGGATTCAAGCAATTTAAAGCTCAAAATAAATAGCATGGTGTTTCCACGCCTAACATGTACATATGTTCTTGTTTAGCACGTTGACATAATTACCGTTTTTGCTTAAACCACTGTGTTTAGAGATTCAGTATAATCAATTCCAAGACATTTGGCTCCTAATTTCAGCACTTGTAGAGACCAATTTACATAAAATTAATGCCATATAATCCTTAATATTCACTGCTTGAGTTTAAACTTCCTGAAGTGACTCTTGTGAATTCCCTACAGTCAGTTTAATCAGCTTTACATCACTAGATAACTGCTATTGCCTTTTGCTGAATGTAAGAATTAATAGTCAAAGATTCTTTGAATCTTAAGGTCAATATTTAGTTTAATATGATTTTAGGTCTTAGAGGTTTTTGACCACTGAATTTAAATTGCACTTAAAAATCATTAGTCAATTTTTTCCCTACGTTTCGTCACTTATTTGGTGAATTCTTAAAGGAATTTTATTTCTAAAAACACAAAATAAATACACAAATGTTAACACTTGTTTGAAAAAAATTAATTGAAGAAAAACATTAGAAAAAATTTTCAAACAACATTGGAAACTTACAAATATTAATTATTTTACTACATTAACTTTGATTAAAAGTAAAATTACTGAACATGTAACAACATTAAAAAAACACTAAACATAAAAAACACGGCTTTCTAACCGTGAGGCTTTAAATATAATTTGTTTCAACTAGAATTCGAAAAGTTTGCCGTCTGGTGTTGATTGTTTTTTAAAAGGCAAGAGCGATTTTATTCTAAAAAAGTGTTTCCTGATTGGTGTGAACAGTAACACTGATTAAGAAAATTAAGCATAGGAGTGCAATTTTCTGGAACAGTTTTTCGTTTGATTTTTTTTTGCACAAATTCTTACTTAATTTTTCCTTTTCACAGATACAATTTTTAATATAAGAACTATCTTTACTTAACATACTCCTTAATTTTTGACAGGAATAAATTTATTCTTGCATGAAAAATACCATTTTTTTCCTGTTGAGCAGTTTGCAAATATTGCAAGCTTGCAAATATTAAAATTATTAAAAGACTTAAGCTTAAGGATAGGATTACAATACCTGTATGAAATACAGCACAGTGGGACTGCACATACAGAATACTAAGCATACCCTATATGGAATATAATACAAAGCACATACAAAATTCAGCACAGTGGGACTGGACACATAAAATACTAAAACAAAATACAAAGTGAATTATCTAACTAATAATGTAGCACAGTAGGACTGCACATATAAAATACTAAAACGCCTGATTACGGCGTCGCACAGTGTGTTATTTTGCCAATCTAGCATTACTAAACTAATATCTCAAAAACTATAGCAGCTAGGTCAATGAAATTTTCCACAAATTTTATTATTTATATTTTACAGTATTAACGTAAAAATGGTGTAAATCGGTTGGGTTTAAGATATAGCTTTCATGTAACCGATTTTTTCGCCTAGGTGTTTTAAAGGGAGACCTAAATAAAAAAAGTATGTAAGGCTTGAGTTTATAGTAGATTATTATTTTTTAGTGTCTGACGAACATTTTGCAATGAAAATAAATATTTCACAACTTGGTTTTTCATTGAACTGTTTTTGAAATTAAAATTTTTACATAACTTTTAGCTTGCTTAAGATACAAAAATATGACTTAAGATAACTGTAGAATACAAGAAAGTGAATTTTTCAGCGTTTCTTTTATATGTAAATAGTTTTAGTTTTCGGAGCTATAATGATTTCAGCTAAGATTTGGAAGCGAATTTGGAAAATAATTACGAAATCAATAACAAATTATATTATAGAACCAAAAATATGAACTCGTGCATAAAAGATTATTTGATTTTTTCGTTTATTTAAAAAAAAAAAAAATATGTACTTTACAATTTTTATATGTTCTTCAGTTCAGGGATGCTGCTCTCAAACTTGGGACCATTACATATGTAGGTACAAAGTCTTTATGACCAGATTCATCATAAGCATGTCTGTGAAGTTGATACATAAAAAATTAATCAACAAAATATAATTATTAAAAAGATAAATATGCTTACAGTGAAATTTCTAAAAGATAAAAGATAAATGAGTCTCCGAATCAGAGGTGTCATCGTTTTTCATTTGAAGCAATGTTATCGTGTCCGGACTTAGGTCTCTACGAGTATACTTCTTTTAGACGTTTTACGTAAACTTGCTATGAATGGATCCGATGTTAGCAAGATTCTATTGATCAAATCAATATTTGTATTGCGGCTCTTTACAACGCCGGACATCCTAATTACGTGCTTCGTGTACTTCCTCTGACATTTGGCCAATAGGTATAATGCAGGTTTTTATTACACTACTTTCATGGTAAAGCACTTTGTGCACTGTTGGTGGCATATAGTACCAAGGATATAACTCTAAATATAGATACAACGTATCCTGTAGTATTTTTGGAAAGCATCCACATTGATTGGAAGGCCAGAGCTTAAGCATTGAAGCAAGGTACGGAAACGAACAAATAGTTCCAAATTTATGCCAGTTATTTCAGCTGTCAATGCCTTGATTTTCGTTCACCTCTTTTGCAACTTCTCAGGTTTTTTTATTTTTAGTGCTTTCAGTGCATTTTACAAATTCTTTATTTGGTCTCCCACTAGAAAATTTTTTCGATGTAGTGCACAAAAATAAAGAAAATTCGATTTTACCTCCGAGCCAATCTTTATTTGATGAAATAAATTGATCTTTCTTTTGACAAGCATTCGTCCACCGGGAACTCAGTTGCTACAACAAGTTCTAGGCATATTGTTTAACCTTATCAATATCAACAGTCCCTTGCGATCCACCAGCAACAATTCCGGATAAAAACAAAATCATCCTCTCCAATCTTTTGTTTACTGCAGTATCAAGCCATTACTGAAATATTTGGAAGCGAGAAATTTCAGAGGTCATCTTTGAAAACTGAAAATGGTTGTATGGGCCGGAGCTAGGCGCAGAATTTTTTTGTTGATTCTATTAGTATATATATCAAGCTTAACTGTAATCATAGTCAGAACTCTAAACTATACTAAACAATTTTTTTACTGTCCACAAATGTTTTTTTTTTTAATACTCACAGTTAAAGTAGGTTTTTCAGTGTATACAAAATTTTATTGCTATCAATAACTCTGCTTAGATTTTATGTTATTTCAACCAAGAAAACTTTGAAATTAATTTTTTTTAAAAAAAATAAAAACTTTCCCTTTTTCACAATGGACTTACAAGACTTTAAAGTTTGCGCGCAAAATTTAACGAACTTATAATATTTTTGACGTTTTCTTTACTTTACTTTTAAGGTACCGTTATTTTAAGTATTGCCCTATAGTCCAAACATTTTTTAAAGTTTTAACTTAATTGGGGAATTTTTAATATATTTGCATTTAATTTCTATCAAAAACCCAACTTTTTTTTTCTTTGAGTTTGGTAGCGCTAGATTGCCAAAATAATACACTGATTTGGCAGTGGTGTAATTATACAATACATATGTATTTTATGTGATTGCGACTATTTATGGTTTTGAACCAAAGAGGTCTTTCTTATTTTAATTGATGGTACTGAGGTAATGCAGATAGTTTAATAATACTCGTATGTGCTTTTTGGCTGCCTACGGTAAGAACTACTAAGAGTAACCAAAATCTTGAGGCACTACTAAACAATTTATCTCTTCTTTAGGCTTTGTTTCTATGGTATCTACCTACCTCCATGTGTGAGTTGTTAGATAGTCACGAATTTTTTTATTTATTTTTATTTAAAAAAAAAAACTAAATCAAGTGCTTTAATCAGTGCTATGAATGGAATAATTCAGAAACAATTTAAATCAAACATTGCATTACGATTTATTTCCTATATGACGCATCGGTATAATTTCGTTTCATCTCTCTCTCGTATCAAAATGGTAACAAATTTGGTACTGAAATCAGAAAGTTTGGTTTGTTGGGAATCTAACAAGAATCTAGATTTGGAAAGACTAATACGAAATGAATTAAGAATTGTAATAGAATTGAAATAATCAAAAAAAAAAGTATTATTTTTTTTTGCCGAATGAAAAACGACAGTAGTGTTTTAGGAGTGAGGCGAATTCAACATCATAGTGACAAAATGTCTTATCTTTCCAACTACGTAACGACATGTTGAGTTCGAAAGAGCTAATACAGATAAAGGATCCTAATGTCCGGTTAAGCTTATCCTTAAACCTGACTGAGAGTTTCCAATAAAATCTCATACTAAATCTGCCAATTAAAGTTCCGGTTAAGTTTAACCGGACATTATGAAAACGGCCCTCAGTTAGGAATACTAAAATCTTTAACACAAGTAAAATTGAACGAGGAGAAGGTTATGAGTATGAAGAATTTTGTAGTCATTACTAGACACATACTTTACACAACCAATAACTGTTGCTAACTTTAAACCCTTGAAAGCCCATGAGTCTGCTTTGCAAAAAAATCTGAATAAATTTCGTTCCAGTTTTCTTAGATTACCATTAAATGTAGCCTCTTATTAAATTGGTTAATAATGCGAAAATACTTTAAGATATTAAAATACAAGTATTGAACTAATATTTTCTAGTTAAATGTAGTATGTAGTAAGTCTTATTTTAAATATTAATGTTTATTTAATGTTTATTTAATGTTTTGATTTATTTATATTGTAAAAGCTTCTCAGTTCAAAATTTAATGTACGAACTGAAAATTTTAAATGAAAATTATATAGCTCTAGAATATGTGTCTAATTGTAGCTTAAGCTGCTCGAACAAATTCGGAAAAATATTTGATTAACCACGAGTTATTGTATTAAGAACGAATTAATGTAATGCTTGCAAATATCAACAATATCAAATTATACTAAATACCTACTTATGCAACAATGTAAATCTAACAATGTGAACGTAATACCTATATATTTTAAATTTATATTTTATATTTAGTAAAGAAATGCAAAAATGCAATTTTTATGTAAATTACCAGATTTCTTCTTTTTCTCGTTCTCTCTCGTTTCTCTTATTTTCAAATTTCAGGAATTATACAAAACTAACTTTCTGGTGTAATACGAATGAGAAGTCTGCGTAAGCGCAATTTGAGACGGCCACATTGCAAGTCTACCAAGTTTTTATGTAGTACATACTTAAATCAGAGATCAAAAAAAAAAAAACAAGAGCGGTGAACGCTACAACTGCAAATGAAATGTTCTACACATGTTCAATCACAAGTATGAGGGCAAGTCGTACGTTTTCATGCTTCATGCGAATATAGCTTTTGTAAAAATCCATATAAATTGAAAACCCCTAGACTTATATCCAAATTATAGGTGTCATATGAAAGATAATTTAATGAGCTATAATATTGGTGCAAAGACCTTTCAAATTTGACCTATAGTTTTGGAGATGTGATGATTTACTGAATTTATGTATGTGAACAAACAACTCTTTCCACAAACCCATCAATGAAGTTTAAATTTTTCAAAGTGGCATATCTCAGTAAAAAAAAAAAAGATATTTGAGCAAACTCAACGGCATTTAAAAGATTAAGGGTCATACTTTAAGATGATGTTTACAGGTTTTGGAGTAAAAATCGATAGGCGATGATATATAAGCGTAAGTATAGGCCAAAACAGTGTTTTTAGCACTTTCAGGTTAGGATATCTCGGAAACCTGAACCAATAGAGCAATTCTGACCCCGGATTTGGATTCAGCACGTCAAAATACATCGGAAAAGTATAGTCTGGTTTCTGGTAAAATAACTTTGCCAAATTTTGTAGGCCTGTGTTATTGATACTGTAGCGAAATTTGGTTTATGCTAGAAAAACTCTTGAAATAAATACCAACAAAAGAAACTAAACGATACTAGCTAGCATACACCATCTAGCGTAATGGTGTAAAAATAATAAACCGAACAGACGCTGCAGTACACTATTAAAGTCAATAACCGAGAGACATCTAGATTGTGAAATTCAACGTCGTACAACGCCATCTAATACTAGCAACATTCTGGATAATTGTGAGCTCAACGTCAGTGCGCCATGCTGGTGAATTGTGGATAGTGGTAGAATGCACGCCACTTGGAAGCAGTGGTAGGTTGTAGATAATGGTAGAATATACGCCACTTAGAAGCAGTGGTAGGTTGTAGATAATGGTAGAATATATAGAGTGATGACTGCAGTATAAAAGGGTTGTCATCTGAGCTGAGTGACACAGTTGTATCTAAACAGTGAAGTAGAACACTTGAATTGAAGCAATAAAGTGAATACAGTGTGATCCGTAGTAAAGTAAAACAGTTTTCTATACAGTGTTATATTAGAATTTGAGAGATCGAAATTGTCGTCAAAGGGACAGAAATTTCGTAACAATACATTTTAGTCTTTTTATAAATTACGTTTTTTTTTTTTTTGTTTATACTGTGGTTTTTAATAATTTTAATTATTTTTTTATAAATATAAATAATTAATATACATAAGTAGTATAAAAAAACAATATTAAAAAATAGTGTATATACTTAAATTTAGTGTATATATATAAATATATTAATTATTAAAATTTTATTGATTAATGTATTATATATTAGTATATAAATAATTTAATAATAACTGCACAATTCAATCAAACGACTAATGATAGAGATGCTTCACATTATTAATACTCCCACTGACCTGAGAATGAACTTTAACCGACACCGAAAATTGTGCTCACATATATAGGCACTTAGTTAATAATTAATTTAGTTCAAATTTTGACCTCATTAAACTTAAATGTAAGTTCAGTACCATTGTCTCGTTATTTTTTTGCTTATGTTAGTGAAAGTGTTTAATTTTTATGTTACTTTTTAATAATTTATTGTGATGTTTACTTATTGTTGCATATTGTAATTTTAGTGACCCCTGAGGATGAAGAAGGAACTTCTTCGAAATATTGGGTATTTCAAATTTTAAGAATTAATAAATAAAAATTGAAACTGATTGACCTATTAGCCAAAATAAAATAATCAAAATATAAATAAAAGATACGTAAAAAAATAAATTTCAATAACAAAATGAGTATTGCCACAACTGAAAACCTTACCTATGTCTATAATATTATACAACGATGTAAAATTTATTTGTTTGTATGTAAAGGTTAATCACTGGAACTACTGAAACCGAAGGCTATATGCATTTTATTTTGATAAAAGCAAGGGGCGTGACACTTTTCATGCAATAAAAACCTTTAAAAAGCTATTTTCTTGGTTCATATGATAGCAAGAGTCTTAAAACTCAGTGGTAGGATGCACATAGCCGCTCTTAGGCACTTCGCAAAATATGACCGGGGACGTGGCACCTTCCAGGCAACAAAAACACTTAAAACGCTGTATCTGGACACCTATGATAGAAGTTTTGAAGTTTGGAAATACATTATCTATGCGAAACACATTTTGACATATGAACGGGATTAGACAACAGCGCGTGGCACCAATGCTTATTTATTTTGATAACTAGCGCACATTCCGCGTATTGCGATGTTACCGACAAACTAACCTATATCTTTTAAACGCTTGCAGTTTCCGGTTAAAGTTTCATTTGCCCTCACAATAAATTAGTCCCAGGGACAAACATTTTCGATGGTGGGTAGGTATAGACCTAAGAAATGCGTGCTTTTCCCATGGACAATTATATGCTGGCTTATCTCGAGTGGAATCTCCCGAAAACCAATACATTTTGCTAACAGATAACAATATAACATTAAACATAGTGTACAGAGAAGCCTTGATGTGATTAATAATAAAATTACTATTTCTTAAAATTAAAAGTTGTTATAATAATATAAGTATTTGAAGGATATATCTCCAGGTAAGAAACTAAGATCCACGTGAGCTACGCCGCGGGTTACAGCTAGTATTATATATAACAATATAATAAATTTTTAAATGTCTATTCGGTGCTACCAGACAATTCTACTCTGTAAGAAATGTTTGTTCTGAAAAAGTGTTAACCTCTATTTATTTTGCGATTTTTCACTTAAAGTTGGAATATGGTTTAACGTTCTGGCGAGGGACACATAAATAAAATTAATCATATTCTTAACGTGCGAAAACAAGTGGTTCGAATAATTAGTAAAAAAAAGTCGTTATGCCGCGGCCAAAGACCGCCCACTCACCTCTTGCAAGTCTTGCGCGCATTCGATAAAAATTTCCTCCACCCCATTTGTTTTTAAAATAATTAACTGTGGACTAAAAAGTTTTTTCCAATTGAATGTAAAGCAGTTACTAAGCGATCAATTTCTTACGCTATTCACACACATCGAATTTGAGCCCCGGCGCACGACTTCGGTGCAGTTTTTAGTTGTGTGAATGCGAAATACGTGTGCGTAAAGCCCAATTTCCATGTGATCTTATCTTATCCCATATCAGGGATATCAAATCAAATTTTTGTAAGAAAGAAAAAGCATGTGAACAGAACCTAATGCGCTTGGAGAATGCGAGAGTGAATAGCATACATTTGCCATCTTAATAGCATGTGATGTCCTCCCTGATATTTGATAAAATAAGATAAGATCACATGGAAATTGGGCTTAAAGCCCAATTTCCATGTGATCTTATCTTATTCCATATCAGGGATATCAAATCAAATTTTTGCAAGAAAGAAAAAGCATTCGAACAGAACCTAATGCGCTTGGAGAATGCGAGAGTGAATAGAATACATTTGCTATCTTAATAGCAAGTGATGTCCTCTCTGATATTTAATAAGATAAGATCACATGGAAATTGGGCTTAATAGTTACGTATTTCTACGTCGGTGTAGTGAGTCGATGCACAAGTTCACCATCATGTGAACAGGGATTTGTACGTCGGCGTTCAAATGTCAAAATGCTTAAATTAAAATTTCAGTAAAATAAATGTTTGTAATAGCATTCAACTAAAATTAATTTTAAAATTGGCATACTCGTAAACAAATTTTAAAACAAAAATAAGAGAAAACATCTATTATTATTATTTTTTTTTTTTAATTTTAGATCACGTCGTAGCAAACTATTATTTTTTATTTGTTTGTTTTGAAGACTATGAATATTTGAAAGCCTGAAAAGCACGGAACTTGTGAGCCGGCGTTACAAATCCCCGCTATATTTAAGCTTTCTTTTAATTTTGCAACCAACATTTCATATACCTTCGTTTTAAGGTTTCTGTTTTAATATACTTTACTCTTAATTTGCCATTATTCTGGCAAATATTTATAAAATTTCCATGAATTCTATCTAAAAAATTTAATTTTCACATTTTGTCATTATCCGCACACAATCCAGTCTTGCCTTATGGTTACGTTTCTTACATTTTAATGAAATGATGATTTGTATTGCTTACTGTTTAACCTAAATTAGAGCGTTTTGCGTTGACTTTGCCAGCGCTACGCTGGGCGCTGAACCTAAATAAGAGCTTAGCGTTTTATGTCATGTAGAGTTTACTTGTTTACTGTTTGTGACAGAAAAAAAAATCAACGCAATAAAAAAAAAATTAGATGCCAACGCTCTTTCAAAATTAGAAAATCCAATACGCTGACGTTAGATCGTTGCTTATTTCGGTTGGCTTCATATAAAATGTATGTGCATGAGAGAATTTTGACAGCTACACGACGCTGGCGCTCCAATTTAGGTTGAACAGTTTGCTGTCCCAAACACAATTAGGGCAGCAGGGCAGCAAAATCTATCAACATTAAATTATAAAGAACTATGGAAGTGAGAAAGATACAAATAGAAAATCATCCCGTTTGCTGCCGTCAACAGCATTGCCTCACTTATAATAAGTTATGTTAAAAAAGTTGCAGTGTGTACAATTATTAGTTTAATATTTTTTTTAAAAATTAAGACCTTATTAGATAGAGCTATGTATATTTTGATGCATATCTACAGAATTTGAAAATCGGAAGTTATTTGACTAGTTTCCGGGTTAAAACTTGTAAAAATAAAATTAGTTACCCACACTTGAAAAAAATTTTGGCCATCCAACATGTTCTTAAAATAATTAATTAACTAGTGGAAAGCAGCATTTTCTATCGGAAATGCGCAAAAACGAATAAAATTTGGTTCATTGAGTTTTGCAGATAATGGGTGGCGTACTGCATGACGTCGTTACAATGATTTCCATTCGGATAACCAATAAAAAGATATCACCAGTAATTTATAGCAGCCCTGTTTTCAACAAACCGTGGTATAAGGGTGTCATTTAGAACTGTCACTGTAAGAAAATCGATTTAACTTTTTCCCGAATTTGACTTAAAAAACAACTTCAACATAAATTAGTGTAATTTTACATAACGAAAGTGAAATGAAGCTTTGAACTGGAAAAAGAAAGCAAGTGTAACGCGCAGCACTACTCAAAAACAATAAATGGCATTACTTACGCGCCTTGGCAGTAGTGGTGCTGCACCAGGCTCTCCGAAGGC
This sequence comes from Tricholauxania praeusta, assembly GCA_949775025.1. Lineage (NCBI taxonomy): Eukaryota > Metazoa > Arthropoda > Insecta > Diptera > Lauxaniidae > Tricholauxania > Tricholauxania praeusta. Next base: position 32,020,637 of record OX459031.1, on the reverse strand, counting down.
GTTGCAACGTTTCCAAAATTGTATTGCATTTTTATGGCCGTCATTGCAAGCGGCGACGCCACGAAACGGTAAAGCGACCCAAATTGATGCCATTGATTGCTTTACCAATGAGCTGGTCACAAGAAAAGCCAAAAAATGGGAAGATCTTCGCGAAAATCTTGTGAAAAAGGAGATGGGTTCGGCGTCCAGCACCGTAACTGCAGCAGCCGCTGCTGCGGCCACTACTAGTTTTAGTCAGGGTGTCAGCCTAATGACGAAAAGTGTAATAAACGATCTGGAAGCAGTACGCAATCCAGAATTAGGGCTTGATATACGTTCGCTATCACAGGCGCAACTGGACAATTTGCTACTGTCGACGTTGGAGATAAAAAATAAACTTGATTTTCTGTATCTCATTAAACAATGTATTGCGTGGAAGCAGTTGCCTTCTAGAGAAGTTCTTATCGCTTGTCTAAAGTATCTAAGTTCATTGTCGAAATTGGCACAGATTGAATCCTTTATCGAGATATGCCGTGCGCAGCGAAACCCATTACTGCAGGTATACGCCGATTTGGCTCCATTTAAAGCGATGGCCTTATGGCGGAGCGGCAATGCTGAAATAGCACTCGCAACACTCAGTCGTGGTTATGCTGAGTCTGCAGAATCAGAAGAGGGTCGACGCATGTTGCGCGTTGCATTTCGCACTATCGCTGAGGAAACCCTTTCCAAGAAAAGCGAGGCGGTGCTTGTTGCATTGCTAAATGTTGCACGCAATATTTACGAACAGTACAAGGATATTTTTGTTTTGGCGTGCGTTTGGAAGCAATGTTTTGTTAGCGTTTGGTTTTGTGATCAAAAATCTGCGGATTTGCTTTTCGAAGAATATTCGGATCTGCAGTCACTAGTGGGAAAAAGGTGAGTTAATTAGAATGGTAGCACTGAAGCCAAAAGCTCAATTAAATATAAGACTATTTTGTTAATTTTGCGGAAATATACCTTATCTTTTTACAAATCATCACATCACACGCTCACTGGAGCAGTAGTGACCTGACTCAAAAACCGCCTCACTGTGTTGGCACAGAATGCATATTCTTTTTTTTTTTAATTTGAAAGGCGTATAAATTTCCTATCAAAAACGTGGTTTCATTATAAATTGATTAGTCTCTTTAAAACAGAAGTATTCTATTTAATTTTAAATATTGATAAGCTTTTGAAGCGAACTATATACAAAGATTTATTTTTAAGTCAGTCGTATTCGGAATAAACAGAAAGTGGATAGAAACCCCGTCTTTTTTTTTAATAAACCTAAATTGAGAGCAGAGAGCGCACATAATTTTTTTATTTTTTTAAATGTATCATTAATCTGTTTTTTTTTTTAACAAATTAAGGAAGCCTGATTTGAATAATTTAATCTTAAATAATGTGTATATACATCGGTCTTTCCTTTATTAATAATTTAATGATAATTGATCTTTTACAGCCAATTAGCAGTGATCAATATTTATGTAAAATCTTATAAATTCTGTGTTCACAAGCAACAACAGCTTAAGTCGATATATAATTACAAGGCAAAGCAACATAAGTTTTGTATAGAAGCATGTGGCTTATACTGTTTCGGATTGTCATCGTTGATCGACTTGAGCTGTTATTGCTTGTTGCCACAGAATTGATACATTGGTTTTTAATTAACAAACTTTGACAACAAAGGAACAACAACTATGAAATTTAGAAACATGTATGTAGTTTCGATTCTTAAAATCTCATCAGTAAATTTTTTTTGATGCTACGTTAGATCTTAAATTACATCCGCTATATTAACGTAAACACAACGAAAAGCTTATTAGTACTTTCAAGCAAGTGTGGCAAATTTACAAAAGGAATATATTTTACAATTTTACAATGAACGTCATATGACGGCAGAATTCAAAGATCACACCACCGCATTGAAAATTTCAATTCCAATTTTATTCATACTATTAACGATAACATCAACCAAGCACATTAACCGCAACTTTCTTTGTTATCGTATTTTCTTAATTATTCGTTTATATTGTAATACATGGCCGTCGGCTGTGAGGCACTACTTGTTCAAAATCCTGCGATCCTAGTTCATCGTAGACTTTGACGATTTTTGCCATAATTTAGAAAATTGCTCTAGCAAGATATAAAAAAATAAAATATCGCTACAAAGGCAAAGTATCTTTTTAATTACGATACCAAGCTATTTTATAATAACTGCTTTGTAAGCTGAATTTTTGACTTGATGACTTCTCGGTTTGCTACTAGCGAAGTCCCATTTTTTAGAGTTTCAGTAGGAGCTTGTCTAGGATTCGTTCTTATTCCCAAACTTGAACAAGAACTGTGAACTCCGGGGAAGCTTGCAGCTACGCAACCCGCTGCTTTGTTGTTTTTAAGAGACTTTCTTATCTCTGTTAATGAAGATGGACACAAGGTCAGTCGCTGTAGTCTTCAACAAGGGGGAGGCATATAGCGAGCGCTAACGAGTGGAGACGGACGGTTTATGATCTCCAAAAAAATATTCTTTCCAACGATTTAGCTGGTCATCTGTAGTTGTTAATAGGATTCCGTTTTTACTTTTGATTAGCTGATTTTGTTGCCAGCCATCATGCGTGTTATTTCATAGACGGCACGAGTGTCTGATTCCTGTGACTTGTTGAGCTTTGGCTGCGAGTTCGTTAAATATTTCTGCTTTTTAATTTTTGCTGGAGGCTTTTACTTCCTAATTAAGGGTGTTATATATTTGTGCGGCGTCTTGCCTCTGGTCTTGCACGTTCTGCAGCTCTCCTTTTTTTTTGATTACATATATCCCAGATAGCGTCGCTCAGTCAGTGTTTTCTGTTTATAGAGTAAAGCCAATTATGGTCAATCCCTCTTATAAATGACGGCTTAATGCTTTGCTATTTAGATTCAATTGAACTCTGGGGGTTAATTTCGGTGAACCTTTTTACTTCATCGATGAAGAGCTTTTGTTGCGTCCGCGCAACGACCAATCATAGGATTTACGTCACTCCAGAGCTGAGCTAGAAACTTTCCACTTTAGCATTGAAGTCGCCTATAACCATAAGAAACCATAGAAACTTTTCACCAGAGCTGATTGAAAGTTCACCTGAAGTAATCCATCTGCATTCAGACATCCCTAATATTGTCTCTTTAATTCGTTTGCCGCTTTTTGCAGCTTTACAATGTTTTTGAGTGTTCGAACGTTCCATAATAATAATAATTCAATACAGCATAAGCTCTTTGCTTCAACGCAAGACTTTCGCTATATTGAATTATTACCGTAGATCGAAAGAAGTTGTTTTGTCAAATGTCGACAGATATGTTGTGTTTCATCGAGAAAATGTTGTTTCCGGGTATTCAGTTTGTGGAATTAGTGAGTTTTGTTCTTTAATTAAACATGAATTTTGCATCTCAAAATCTGCTGTGCATGCTGACGATGCAGGTGGATTTACCGGTATATTGTTACCACTTGGAGAGTTATTTAATACCATTGTTTTGGAAACCATGATAGTTGACGAAGTGAAGATGCACTTTTATGCAGGCCGCCCCTAACCTAGGATACGCCTTTTGTAGCCGCTTACTTTAAGTACAGGCATAAGGTGTGGAATTCGTGTTTCAGCCGCCAAATGTGAAACAGACGCTTACCAAAAAGCTGCCCACTCTTTCCAAAGAGGTGCCCTCAGTATTTAAGAGGAGACAGTAGAAACACATTTAAACCCATTACCACTAAAAGAAATTAGGCAATGGATAATTAAGTAAACCTGTCTCTTATTTTTTTTTAGATCAAATTCACTTTGTGCTTCGTTTCTGCGACAAAATAACGTTGATGCCGTGCATCGCCTAATCGAAGTATTCCTGCAATACAAACAGCGCGAGGCATGCGCCAACTGTTTGGGTTTACTATTTAACTATCAATGTTAGTATGAAATTAAATATTTAATTTAAAACATTAAACTTTATTTTAACGTGTTTTCATTACAGATTATCGCAACGATCTACGAGCTTGCGCTGAAATAATTAAATCATGCAGCGAATTGGAGATGCCTCTTAGCGAAACACAAAATGAACAGTTTTTAAGTTTGTTTCTGAATCAAACCGAGCCATCAACAATGTTCAACGGTCAAAGATCTCAAAAAGCATCTCGACAATTTCATTACAAATTTTAAACTTATTACTGTTAATAACGCTTTTTCTCTATTGGCAATTTATTGTAGTTGTAATTTATTGAAGCAGTTGCTTAATTGTTGACACGTAGTTTTTATGTTATTGCAAAGCAAAGAGGCAATCAGTTTAAATGCACTTCTGATACGCAAAGACGTAAAGACGACAAATATTTATATATAAAATCGATATGTTTTAATGTTTGTAATGTACACAAAGAAAAATTAAACTTTAATTGTTTACTGAGAAAGTCCTTTTTTTGTGTGTATTGCTTGAGTTTTCAGTTGAGTTGCTAACATAAGAAACTTCAATAAAGCATGAAATTAGTTACTGCCCACGTTGAAAATTAAATACTGCTTACAAGATCCACAACCAAAATAGGAATTTTTACCAAATCGCTGCATTTCTTCATCTCGGCCAGTTTGCTTTCATTTCAATAGGGTGAATTTTTGTACCAAATGACGATTTCGCGACGAAATTTCAGACCAAATGAACGTTCGGCCAATTTTACAACGTAGCGTAAGTTTAAACAGCGCGAGTACCGTGCTTGGACATATAATTCTTGGATGTATCCTGTTGTCATTACCCACAGAGCACTGCGCTAAATTTTGTTCAAACTTTCGCTTGCAAATATATAACATTCACTTGACGATAAAATTACCTCATAATCGTCCGTATTGTTTTGCACAGCAGTGCTTATTTGGTAATTCAGATACTATGGGGTGTTGTACTCGACAATAACAGCTAAATCAACTTAAGACAAATAGAGTTGAAGCCAATGTTGCAGCTGACCGTATTGCGGTTGTCATACAGAAAACAAAAATGTTGGCTCTTTTTTCTGTTGATCGGATCGACAAAAAAATCTAGCATGCAACAAGTTCTTCTTTATAATAAATGAGATAAGCTTATGTAGGAGTGGCAGTCAGTTTAAGAGCCGATTCACCTAGACCAAATTTTGATCCATTGTGATACCACAGGGTAGTTAACTATATCCTCTCATTGAACAAACCAGATAATGTAATAATACTAAGAAGCTGACCTGCACTAACATGTCTAAGGTTATCAAATAAAAGCGAAGAAAGTGTTTTGTGTCGTTTTTTTTAGTAATTCAGTTAGGGGCAGTGCTGTGGCAAAATCAAAGCTTGCTTGTAGATAGAATCTATATCTAAAATTTTCATTCTACAACTTCCGGTCCAGATTCGGTACTCTACATGTTAAAATTAATTAACGTCACATTTTGATATACAATTAAAGCTAAGTACTTATACTCACAGTCTATGCTATTTTCTCCGTTTCATATTATTGTGATTTAGGACACTAAAACACAAGAGCCGATAAATTTGTCGGAGTTTCCCACTGAAGCTTTTTCCAATTTTAGAATAAGAATTCTGTACAAATTTGTGCAAAATATCTGTACGCGAACGAACCTATTCTAAATGAAATTTTTTTAATATGACAGGAAAACCGATTTTTACAACTTGTACCAAGGATACTGACTCTTCTAGAGCATACCTGACGACATTAAAATGGCGTACTTGACTTTATATTAAAATGTTATTTTGAATTATTTCTTAGTTAGTTTTATGTTGAAGGAAAATCCAATTATGCAAAAAAGTTCAAATCACTGAAAATGTTTAGTTTGTTTTTTTTTTAGCAATCAGACGATGTGGGGAAGTATCCTTTCTTAAATAGCTACTTTTAATTTAAAATTTAGCATTGAAGTGGAATAGTAGAAGAAATCTTCGATGCCCAAAAAATATATTTAATTTCTTATTTTACCATACAGATACATAAAACTAAAACAACGAACGCATTTCAGGCAAACATACTTTTGTACACCGATACAGCGGTGTTAGTGAACCGATATGCCGACCATCGGTGTCCAAAATTTTTGTGCAAAATTATATGTGCATAGCATTTTTTGTATTTTGCATGATCTACATGTTACACAAATTTAGAAAGAACCTAGTACCAAGTTATCAGGCTACCATGAACTTGAAGTTGCATCTTGTTTTTAATTTTATATAAAAAAGATTTTTTACCCTAAATATCTTCAAATGCAGCGTCATAAATTTTCTCAATGTTAAGTCTAAAGAAGTGGTGAGTGTATCCATTAGTTAAAGGCGTTACTATGAGTAAGGAAATGACTCTTTAAAATATTGCAACTATAGGGCGAAGCTGAAAAAATTATTAGCCTCTGGAACGATACTGAGGAAATCGACAGCTTTCAAATAATTATTATGTACTAAATTGAGCGAATGGCTACTGTTTGTTGTTCCCTAGAATTGAGTCAAAATTTGCAATTGTATCTGGTTCAAAAAGTAATTTTTAATATAAATAATATTTAAAGAACTAATCAACTACGAGTATTACTTAAAATATTCATCCTTTTCGGCAGCCTGCTCCTTGCCTTGTGTTTGTTGCGCTACAATAACCCCACTACAAGTTTCACAACGCAAAATTAAATGCGAAACACAAAGTGATTTTGCACATTGCTGACATTGCCAACGCGTTTTGCTATTTTGCTTCGATGGACATTGGCGACAGCGATTTCGTTTAAGAGTGTGTCGTGGCAAAAGTTCAACATGTCCTGGTATGGCGGCCTTTTGAAGTAACAATAGACCAGCGCTGGATGCTTGTGCTGCATTGCTAACTGCCTCCGAAAGCAATTTTTCAGGGGCTTCACCCAAAATTTCACTTATAAGTAACTTTAATTGCAGTGGAATTTTTACGTTGCGTTGCAATCGGCGCTTTAAATGTTGCTGTGTAAGAAAGAGACCCAATTGACGTTGAAAGTCACGATGTTGCACAGCTGCATTACCCATTTCGGAGAGACGAAAAAGCAGCCAAGCATTTAAACTGGCGATGTCTAGGAGGGTATGAAAGACGCGAAGTTGCCAACGATAATAGGTATTGGTAGCTGCCACTGAAGCGGTAGTACTATAGCATTCTGTGGTATCGTGAAAACGCAGTCCAGCATTGTACGTAGCAGCATAAAGTTTGGCAGCATCGATTTTCTGGAAAACCCCGGCAGTAAGAAGTAATCTTGGCTCCGTTTGTTGTGCGATCAGTGAAATAAAATTAGCGTAAAGTTGACGCGGTGGAGCTCCAGATTTTACTTTTTGCTTGGATGTATTGTTGGAAAAATCTGGCGGTAACTCTTTAGTCTGTGGATCGAGTGCACCTACGAGTGATAATTGACACTGTTGTAGCAATTTCGCGATCTCCAGTGAGGTATAACGCTGCGAAAGTGTGATATTTCTGTGAGTGCCCTTAATATCACAGACCAATGCAAAAAGCTCATCTCGTGTGGGCAGATCTGTCTGCCCTAACACAGCATTACACATATACAAACTTTTGGCATCATGTAGCCCAATCAATCGAATTCCAGTGCGTGCCTCTGCATCTGGTAATGCCTGCTGGCGTGGGCAATTAGTGTCCACAATATCGACAATATGCTCTTGCACTGTACAATTTCCACTGGGAGCATAGTAGGACCGACAATTGATGATAAATTTATCCCAAATGCCGCGCACTGCATTGAGCGCATATTCGCTCTGCCTAGACTCACGCTTTATCGCCTTCTTTCCACCCGGATGTTCTGCTAAACACAGGCAATCGCTGAGAAATTCAAAACGTTTAAGCGTCATTGTCGCGCGAAAGATACTATTGCCTAATTCGGGTGTCCAAAGCTCCTCTAATGTGCTAGTGCTGCCACCAGCTACTTGCTTTGCACGAAATATGCCACTAAGATAGTTCAGACCCAGCCAGGCGCGCAGTTCAACCATATCTGTGCATCGGCGAAAAGATGCTTGCTTTGATTGTTCACGATCACGTTTACGACGTTTTATTTCTTCATTTGTGTACTTCACAATGCTTAATAGAATAGGCTCATCAACCAGTAGTTGCCACGCTTCCAACATATTGGATACTAAACGAGCTGGTCCTTTGCCTTTTGGTGGCATTGATTTCTGCTGCGCTGGATCCGCCGTTGTATTTTCTGGCTTTTTGGTTGACCACACAAACCCGCTACGTCCTCGTATTTCGTCAATATTCAGAGAACTGCGAATGCGCTTGCTTTTGCTGGGCGCTTGAAATAATGCTTCTTTTGTAACTGTTGTATTTTGCTGGCTTTCTTCCGAAATTTCGCTATGATACAATAAGTCATTTTCATTATATTCTCCCGCGAATTCTTCACACACTTCAATTTTCATTTCAAATTTACTTAAAATATCCAAGGGATCTTCACTGGCAGCCGCCGCTACATCGGTGTTGGGTTCAATTTTCACATTTTCTTGTAGCAGTACCGTGGTGGGCAGCGGTGCTTTCGCACCATCTTCCTCGTCGTCGGACGCAGCGTTGGTAACAAATGTTTCTTCTATTACCTGTTCAATTTCTTCATCAGATTCATGACTGGTTTTAATGCTTTCCAGTGGCATCATAATAAATTCGTCCATATTATTTATGTCCATCACTCTTGCATTTGCAAACAGAAAAATAAAACTGAACTGTCAATTGAAATGTCATCCTTCACACAGAATATTTTTTTTTACTTTCAAATTCACATTGAACGATTTACCGGCGATATTTTTCCATAATCCTTTGAAATTATCGCTTGAGTATAGAAAAATCAAACAAATGAAGCTAATAGTGTGAAAAAATAAATTCAAATATTGGATTAATCTTATTTTTGTTAAATTGAAATAAAAAGGATTCCTAAATACAGAATGGAAAAATTATGTGAAACGGAATGCTAACGAGAAAGTCATAAAAGGAAAGTAAAAAACCGCAATACGGACATGGTACAATTATCATGGCAGCAGCAATTAGAAGTGACAGTTCATAATTATTTTAAGTTCTGCCTTACCTATCAAAATCAGCTAAGATAAGACGCCAACAGTTCTAAACGCAGAAATAGAACTGAGACGAGCGATTTTTCTTCTGTTTTTCCTGTACGTTTTTAGTGAGCACAAAATTGACACTAGAAAATTTATCGCAGAGAAATAAAAAAAATTCTACTTTTTGGTGCGATTTGACACTAAAGATAAATCGCACGTCCCAGTTCTGTTTCTGCGTTAAATTACATACTCATAACCATGATTTAACTATATTAAATCATGCTCATAACCATGGTATAATTATGCAGGCACGATTACGATATTCGTGGTGCTGTGATTTTTCGCAGTTTTTTGACAGAACAAGTCAAAATAAAGGGAAAATGTTAAATAAAAAAAATCGATATCTCGCTTGGTTTTTGAGATATCGATACTTAAAAATTTGATTAAGATAGTGCCATATGAAGTATGATTTCCGTGGCGCCGTAATCTGAATATGGTTTCCGATGAAACACGTCAAAATAAAGCGAAAATGTTAGATTAAAAAAATCGATATCTCGTTTGGTTTTCGAGATATCGATACTTAAAAATTTGATTTTGGTAGTACCATATGAAGTATGATTTCCGTGGCGCCGTAATCTGACTATGGTTTCCGATAAAAAACGTCGTTTCATCGTTGGACGTGTTTCATCAGAAACCATCATCAGATTACGGCGCCACGGAAATCATACTTCAATAGATCTTGAATCAACTGTTGAAGGGTCTGCTGCTTTGACAAGAAATCAGTTACTAAACTTTTTTTATGAGGTTCCTGGTTTATATCTAGAAATGCAATTACACAGCTTAAGTTGGATTTTGAATACCGTTTCAGAATTTGGGCCGTTATTAAGAAAATATGCACTGCGTAATTCAACAAAATATATAAAAAAATCCATACAAAAAAAAATCTTATGAACGGTTGCGTCATTTCACCAAAAGCCTGGGGTGGCGGGCGGCGACAGTTTAAATAACATATCGAATCGATGATATTTTTAATTGAATCGATGTAACTATGCAATAAAAATATCAGATCCTTGGGTGGGGCCAATTCCCCTCCTAGTCCTACCCAATTGACGCCTCTGTTTACAGAAAAATCGCATAGCTTTAGGAATATGAGGTCGACGTCAATAGCTCGGTGAGTCAGTCACGTGAAAGTTCTTTTTTTACATTCCCATATAAATCATATGCAATAACATAAATATTTTTTGTGAATTTTCCAAATTTTATCGCTTGAAAGAAAATTGTTTTTCAAATTTTAACAGATTGCAAATAAAAACTGTAAAAAAAAAATTTTATAAATCTAACTGCAGAAAAAAATTTAAGAAAGTTACGTATGTCATACGTATATATATATGGAAAATATATAAAAATATTTATATTTAAAATTGAGTTTGACAAAATAATTGTACCTTTGCATTTGTATTTACTACCCGGACAATGGTCGAGTAAAATAGTATGTAGGAAGAATACTAAAACCGAGAAATGCATCTCTGACAAGTAACCAAAACTAAATTGAATCCGCCAATCCCTATACTCATCTCTTTTTATCACGCGAAGAAAAAGGTTTGTTGAAATAATTACTATTCGTTCGCTTGCGAGAATCATCCAAACAAAAGCACCAAAATTGACACAAACACATACAAAGAAGTTGCGCGTTTAAGCGCTCGTTGACTGCAATCGTTTCTTCGTTTGATGCTTCTGCCGCTACAGCGAAGCGAAATACTACAGTATTCATTTGCATTCGTTTTAATATTCGATTTTGTGTCGTGAACGAAAATTTTACGTCGGAGTAAATTTTTTTTCCAGTAGGAAAAAGTTTTTAATTGGTTAAAGCTTAGCAAAATTGTTATTCAATTGCAAAATAAAGTGTAGAAAAGCTAAAACTCTGTGCCACCAATTCGACAAACAAAAACAAATAGAATTGTCATTTTGACAACTTCAACAAAACAACAGCAACTTCAGTTTTTCTTGACTGAAAAAAATTTTTCGATTTGACATTCGACGACATTTGGCGAATATTTTTGTGCTTCTGGCAGAAAGTCCAACGGTTGTCAAGTTAATGAATTTGTAAATAAACAAAGTTTATGGGAAAAAAATCTTTAATGCATGAAATAAGATTTTTGAGGTGAGTAAAGTAAATTTTGTTAGATCAAAAAGTATAATGCGCAAGTTTATCTTCAGAAAACCAAAGCTTCAATGTATTATTCAATAGCCGCCATTTTGATTTCTTAAAATAATCAGACAAATGTAAAGACTTAGAATAATGTTGAAATAAACGTTTATTAACTGATAACGTTTTATTTGGCGCTAAAATTAAAGATAAACAATTTGTTTTTTGGTCTGCAGCTGTAGTCCGAAAGTTGTGAATGTGACATTTTTGTCATATTTGATGGGGTTGTTTTTTTCCTTTCACAATCCACAGCGCGGCAAGCGGTGCCCGTGGATAAAAAAAATTTAAATGTCAAAATGGTTTCGTGTCAAATAGTTTGATATTTCGTTTTGTGCGTCTGTTTGTTAGCTTGGTTTTGTATCTGATAGCATGGGCAGTGAAACCTATTTGGATTAATACACTGAGAAAAACGCAATTTTTTAAATTCTTAAATTTTGACAGCGCAAAAATTTTCCAGGGTGTTAGGCTTAAGTTTACTTCAGGGACAATAAATTTTGGCTTAAGTTTACATTAGCGACAATCTTTTTTTTTTTCTTAAACCTACTTTTTCTTACGTGGTTTTTAATTCTGAGAAAGAATGTGTAATCAAAAAGTTTCTCGGATCTAGTTTCAAAGATATAGACATCCAAGGTTGCCGATATAACTTTTTTAAAAAGCGGTATAAGTAAGGAATAGATTTTCAAAATATTGGTATCTAATGAAAGGTAATTTATTAAGGTACAATATATACAAACATTTGAAATTTTTTATTATTTATTTATTTAATATTTAATTTAATAAAAAAACATAATGTTAACATATTATTCAATTATTAAACCAAATATTACTTGAAATCCCCAGACGAATTCATTTCCGTGTATAAGAGGATAGGTGGGAAAGAAAAGAAATTATTTAATAATCGCTACTATTGATCGATAACAATATATAGATAATTAAACATAGTATTGATATTATTAAATATTTAAATAATAAGTGTAAAGTGTTAAGTCAATTATTTTATCACATTGATGAGATCATTTTGAACATTTACTAACTTAAGTTTTGTATATACAATTTTAATTTGTTTTTAAAAATTTGGATATCCTGAGTGTTTTTAATGTCTTCTGGTAGTGAGTTGTATAGTTTTATTGCGCTGTGCTTCAGGCTCCTTACTTGTTTAGTTGTTCTTGCTTTTGGTATTTCAAAATTGTCTTTTTGTCTAGTGTTGTGTTGATGTATATTGTTTCTGGTTGTGAGGGTAAGCTTAGATTTCATTTTATTATTTTTGATTTTGTGAATATATTTGCATTTTTCCATGAGTATTAGCTGGCTGATGTCCATTTGTTTGGTGCTTTTATAGAGTTCTTTGGTAGAGATTGTGTCTTTCTTGTTAAATAACACCTTGATCGCTTTGTTCATCATTTTTCCCACTTGTTCTAATTGAAATTTTCTGCACTGGCTCCAGCTGCAAATGTTGTACCGTATTCTTGAGAGAATGTGCCCTGTATATATAAGTTTTGCCGCGGTTTGGTGTATTTTGCCAATTATTTTAATGACCATTATTAATGGGATCACAGAGTTTTTAACTTCTTTTATGTGGTTTTCATATGTAAGATCTTCATCTATTACCATTCCAAGGTATTTGGTATGTTTTACCTTCTGTATAGCGATGTTGTTGATTTGAATATTAATATTTTCATTAACGTTGTTGTATGAGCGAAAGACCATGTATTCCGTTTTTTTTATGTTGATGCTTAGACTGTTTCCGCAAGTCCACTCATAATAAATTTTCATGTCATGGTTTATTTTATTTTCTAATTCTTGAAATGATTTTGCTGTTGTAATGAAGTTTGTGTCATCGGCATAGATGTTATAAGTTGACTTGAAGTTACAGCTTTTAATGTTATTAATATACAGTAAGTAGAGTCTTGGCCCAAGGATCGACCCCTGTGGAACCCCAATTTTACTTATTAATACGTCACTTAATACATCATTAAACCTAGTAACATGTGGCCTTTTCGCTAAGTAGCTTTCAATCAATGTGTTTGGAACTCCTCGAATACCTAAGTCGGATAGATGGTTCAATAGTTTTTTATGATCGACTAGATCGAATGCTTTTGATAAATCTATAAAAGTAGCTGCAACCAATTCTTTATTATCTAGAGCATCATAAATTTTTTCCATTGTGGAAGTAATAGCTGATTCCGTTCCACTTTTTTCAAGAAAGCCAAATTGGTTCACGTCGAAACCTATGGTGGAATTGATGAAGTTTTCGATTCTTGAGTCGATTGCTTTTTCAAATATTTTGCTTATAGAGTTAAGTATTGAGATAGGCCTATAATTTTCACAAAGTTCCTTTTTTCCTTTTTTAAATATCGGTACTATTATTGCTTTTTTGAGGCATTCTGGATAGACACCTGTTGTGAAACATTTGTTGATCAGTTTAATCAATATATGTATAATTGTGGGCATAAGAAACTTTATATCCTTTACTGAGATTTCGTCAATCCCTTGAGCTGCATTAGTATTTAGTTTTGTTATAATGTTTTGTAATTCGGTATGCGTGATTGGTTTGAAGAATATAGATTTTGGATTTGCTGTATTTGATGTGACTTTATTTGTTTTTGTTATATTTTTAGCTATTTTTAATCCAGCTTCATTGAAATATTTATTGAAATTATTTGACATAGCTTTGCTATTATTGTTTGTTTCTTCTTGAGATTTTGAGTTATTTGTTTGTACAGCGTGATTTCTAAGTGTTGTATTGATAATATTCCACAGTTTTCTTGCATTAGTTCCAGATTTTTCAATTTGTTCATTTATATGCTTTTGTTTGTTGCTTTTAATGAGCTGTTCGACTTCCTTTTTTACTTTTTTATATTCAGTCTTCTTTATTTGATCTTCTGGGTTAACTTTAGTTTTTTTGTGTAGCTCTTGCCTGTGTTTTAGTTTAGTTAAAATAATTTCATTTCTGCAGTTGTGTATTGCGGAAAAATTTGGAATATTAATTGTGTCTCTTTCATTATCATATAACCAGGTTTCGGTTGCTATGATAATATCGATATTTTGTATATTGTTAATCAGTAGTTCAATTTCATTGAGTTTATTGCGAATACTGCAAATATTAATGTAGAATATTTTAAGTTCTTTAAATTCATTCATTTGTAAGTTTAATTGAAATAGCTAGTTTTATCTTTTTCGGCCTTCATTTTTATTATATGTACATTGCAGTTGTTCGAACCCGCTTTGTGGTCACATGTAAAATTAGCACCATTTTTATTCGCTCTGACACAATTAATGCACATAAAACTTGTAGTAATATTACATGATCTTGTATCATGTTTTTTTGCACAATATCCGCAAGCCTCTTCTCCTTCACATCTATTACTTGTATGGTGATATATTTGACTTAACACTTTACACTTATTATTTAAATATTTAATAATATCAATACTATGTTTAATTATCTATATATTGTTATCGATCAATAGTAGCGATTATTAAATAATTTCTTTTCTTTCCCACTTATCCTCTTATACACGGAAATGAATCCGTCTGGGGATTTCAAGTAATATTTGGTTTAATAATTGAATAATATGTTAACATTATGTTTTTTTATTAAATTAAATATTAAATAAATAAATAAAAAAAAAAAAAAAATTCGTTAAGTTTTCGAAATGTGATGGTTTGTGTAAAATGTTGACGTTTTATTTTTGATTAACCGATTTTTTTTAAAGTTTGCAGACAACGTGAACTACTACTTATATCAATAGCAACTACTTCAATAAAAATAACTACAACATAGGTGCTACATATTTAAAAATAATTGAAAAAGTTAATATAATCCAAAAAATGTGCTATTGACTATTGAGACATCTTATTTTATGTCCTTCAATTTTTTCACCGGAAAAAAAAAATGAGCTCGATACATTTTTGAAAACTTTGTTTTTATAGATAACTACATCTAAAACAGCAATTACAAAAATAAATACAAGAACAATAAAAACTACCACTATAATAACTGAATTTAGACGAAATTTTTAATATTTTGACTTAACTTTTTTTTCTTAGTACCTTGTTTTAAAAGCTTTTGTCATTTTGAATTCTTTAAAAACGTTTTAATCAAAATCGCGCGCGAGATTTTTGATAAGAATTTTTCATCTACGGCGGTATTTTAATTTTATTATAGCCAAGTTAAATTCCTTATGAAATTTATTTAATGCTATGTCCCTATCTAAATTACATTTTTTTTTTGTAATGAATAGAGACGCTGCAGATTAATAATTTGTCGTTGATGTAATTGTAATTCATATTTACTGTTTTTGTTGTAAATTAAATTTTCGGTAAAGTTATTGAAAAAAAAAGTATTTAAAAAAAAAAAAAGTTTTCATATCAACTGTGTGTTGTGTATAAAAATTTTGTATATGAACATTATAACTAGTTAAACTATCTCTCATATGACATTTATATTTTGAAAATCTATCCTGTTTTCGCAACTCAATGAGAATGAAAACCCATATTCGGTACTTCCGATGTCCATGTCTTTAAAATTAGGTACATCCTCAATTTTTTATTATTTTATCGAGGAGCACCACCACCAAGGATCATCTAGATAATAACCTAATTTTTTTCTATATAAAGAACGATATTTAAAATTGAAAAAACTTTAAACCAAAATTGAAAATTTTAATTTTCACATGTTTTTCCCTAAGTGTACTCGTACTTTATTGTTGCTTTGTTCCAATTCTATTTGTTTCTTACATTTTTCTTACAGGGCTGCTACAAAAATAAAAAAAAAATATCGTTTTAGGGATCGCGCTTACTATATAGTTATTGAAATAGTTGAACTGAAATAAAACAAGTGCTCGCTTCCCATTGCAACAGTTCTTACATTAAAAATTAGTGTTTGCTATTCAATGAAGGATTTTTATCGATCTTAATGCGGAAAAATTAAATTCTATTTTTGGCACTGTAGGCCATTTAAGATTTATAGTTAACCGTCGATATAGGATATACAATGTGACAAAACGTTATTAAATTCTGAAACAATTTTTAACGTTTTTGCTTGTCCTGTAAAGGTTTGCATTTAGCACCATTGATTAAAAATGACTGTTTTGTACTTATCACGCTTTGGGTAGAGAATGTCGATATGAAACCTTCTGCAAAAGACGTGTTAAGTAGTTTAAATTTATTATTTTGTGATAAAATCGTTCTAATTAAAATTCTTTATTTTGTAAAAAGGCTAAAAACGATTTAAATTTTTTTTTAAATGAAACATTTTAATTTTAGTTTTAAAACTTTTATTGCTTTTGTTGGTGCTTGCCGTTGGCTTACAAATAAAAACGTGTCACGGTCTCAGAACCCCTATGCCCCACATCACTCATATCTTTTTTTTTGAAATCCTTCCCTTATAAAGAAAGATTGGGCCTTATGTACTTTATGTCCCTTAACTATTTGATCGGCGCCTTGTTGTACTTAATCGCATATAAGCGTGGGGCCTTCAGACTACATACTTATAAACAAATGTAATACAAACCTATAGCTCTATAAAAATTTTTTTTTTTGATATTAGGCCGTTTTCACACACCAGCATAAGCCGGAGCCGGTGATGGCGCCAGATGCCATGCTATCCAATTATTGGCTTAACTACAATTGCGACGACCGACAAAAAGTCCGTCAACGGGGGGTGACCGCTGCCAAAGTTATAACACATATGATCGCACATGCGGCAGACGACGGGTAATCAGCTGTCGAGTAACCTTCGATATAAATTCAATTCTATTTTATCCGTCGAGCGGCGACGGGACAGTGTTGCATTTCTGATCAGCTTGTGTCAATTTATTAACTTTAGTTTGAAATGTCAATTTCAATTCTTTGAAAAGTAATTCTAATATAAATGAAATAAAATATAATAGTCCAAGAGCCGGCTGTAGAAAAGTCGAGAGTATAAGATTACAGGATGTGATGCATGCCAAATTATAGAATTTCTAGGGTTGCCTTGCCAAAGCCTGTCCCGATGGCCGAAAATGCTTGAATTTTAGCCAATTTTGTTGTTCTAATTAAAACTGTAGTACATTACAGCTCGAAATGTATGCCAAATGATAGAACTCGAAGAGCCTAAATAGAATATATAGGATTGCTTTGTCGAATCCTGTCGTAAACATGGGTTGCCACTCATTTAATAAAAGTTGACCATAAAAACGGGTATCAACTAATGTTTAGGGCATGATTATACAAGGCAACCCTATATATTCTATTTCGGCTCTTCGATATTTATCATTTGGCACAAATTTCAAGCTGTTATCTTGATTATTGAAAATTGATCCAAAAAACCGGTGAAAACCCATGTTTGGGACAGGATTCAACAATGCAATCTCAGGTATTATATTTAGGCATCTTGGATTTCTATCATTTGGCATACATTTCGAGCTTTTATGTACTACAGTTTTAATTAGAACAACAAAATTGGATGAAATTCGGGCATTTTCGGCCATCGGGACAGGTTTTGGCAAGGCAACCCTAGATATTCGATTTAGGCTCATTGAGCTCTATCATTTGGCATACATCTTTAATCTTATACACTCGACTTTTCTACAGCCGGCTCTCCGCCTATAACGAATTACTTATAGATAACTACATCAACAAAAAAAAAAATATAAAGATTTAATTTTGTCACAATCAAAAATATTTCAATATGAAAATTTTCTTGTAAACGCAAAATGACAGCTGAATTTTCTATCGGATATTTGTTTTATCATTCCCTTTGTAACGTATAGAAAGGGGAGTGGCGTATATTGAAAATTATACATATTCTTGGTCAGCGCTACCACCTGAGTCTATTTAGCCATGTCCGCCTGTCTTTGGAAATCACGATTACGGGAAAGCCAGCGAAATAATTTTATGGCATGTTCTCATACATAGAACGTGATATTGAAAATGAGCTAAATCGGTTAAAGCCCATACTAATAAAATTTCCGATTCGCTATACTAAAAGGGTTACTCAACGTAGTGCATCTAAAATTGACACAAATACATGAAATGGTTTGAACTGATACCACACAAGTCAAAACTTTAAAACGTCATACTTAGTGATTTCTTTAAGGTAGTTCAACTAAATTTCACACAAATACTAAAAAGGTTTGGACGAGGTCTGGACGAATTGGATTAATTTTGACAAGAGGGCGTAGCACTATCTATTCAAGTATAAACTTGAAATAAGCCTTCTACATAAAAGGTTAATTTCAAGTTTGTTAAACGGTAGGAAAAAAAATTGTGTCCTTCACGCACATCAAAAGATTATATGCAATTTCAATCAGATTGACGGAAAAAAAAACAAGCACTGGCATGAATCCCAATAAAGCTTTTTGGTAAACACTTTGCCAAAGAAAGGCACGTGGTTTGTGCACCCTTTTTTCACCCCTTCTTGACACACGCTCCCCTATTGTGCATATTCAGTCATCTTTAGACCCGGGTTACAGCTCTTGACAGTTTAGCATGTGTTCAAAAGTGGTTGATAATTTTGGACCTGGTTTGAAAAAGAAAACTTTCAACTAATCTAAAAATTGGTATAGGGGCAGGACTTTTTAAAATTGCTACAACTTGAATTTAGAAATTACCTTGGCTCTTAGCAGAAACAAGTTGGTCCAACAAATATTTTAAAATTATTAATTTATCCCAAACTTAGAGGGTAATGCTTTCTATAATTTTTGGCAAAATTGTTTTGTATCTATAATAAATTTTTCTTGTTTTTTATTTTTATATATGTATGTTTCAATCGATTCAGCTTGGTGTACATATTTTAAAAATGAAAAACATTGATTTATAATTGCTGTGAAAGTACCTTGCAAAAAGCCTTTGTTAATTTACGTATTTCGATTCAACTTCGTTCCATTGACATTTATAAAGTAGAACGATTGGAATCATTTTGCTTTTAAATGCAAAAAACTATAAAACTGTGTGCGTCAGATCGCCATTTTAAAAAAATATGAAAGAAAAATTT
Source organism: Tricholauxania praeusta (assembly GCA_949775025.1). NCBI lineage: Eukaryota > Metazoa > Arthropoda > Insecta > Diptera > Lauxaniidae > Tricholauxania > Tricholauxania praeusta. The sequence continues at coordinate 32,001,454 of OX459031.1, read as the reverse complement.
TACCGCGTTATTTTTTGCCATCTACTTTCCTTTTCTTACACTAGACATGCGCATTCTGCATCCCTTTTCAAAGATGACAAGAATTGAGCTTTCTGACATCGCCAGCAGGCATTCATTTGCGGTATGACAGCTGTCAAGTGCGAATGGATAGGAGGAAAAAGGCCAAAATAGCTGAACCCAATTATCAAATTTGAAGTTTCTTTTATTTGAGATAGGTGAAGAAAAAAATTGACATTAAGACTTTTGTTTGCTGAAAATGCTGTCAAAAATTTGAAAACAAAAATAAATAATAAAAACACTTTGCGCCTAAAATAAAATTTATTAACTACTTTGTATCGAAAAAAAAAACAAAGCAACTGTGTGTGAAGGAAATTAAAATGAAAATCTAAGATACCCGAAAAGAAAAAAACTACTTTGCTTTAAAAATAAAAAAACTATTGTGTGAAAATTGAAATATCTAAGCAAGCGTTCAGACACTGAACGACGTTGACGACAGACAAGCTGCCAGAAATTCAACTAAAATCAAATTTTATTACAGAAAGCTGCAGCGGTGGAAATAAATGTACCTAATTTTTATTAGGAAAGCAATATTGGATTTGAACTGAAGGACGATTTCGAGAATTTTAATAAGTGTAAAATTTGCGCATGGTTCTGCTTTTGTAGAAACTATTAACTTTTTTATCTTTGCAGATTTCGGTGCTGCGTTTGAAATAGGTTAAAAAAATCAACAATAAAATTTGCTACGATGCTTTCTCCAGACGCGCTTCACCATCAGGAAGAAGTCAATTCTGCGTTAGATCGTCAAATAAGACAGGATATACAGGATATGGCACAAGAGGCTCAAATACAAGCACAGATTATTGCACATGAAGGTAGGATAAATTTTTGAACAATTCCAGCTACAAATTTAGTCGTAAGCAACTGAATTCTACTGACACTTAACCGCCTTTTGTTGAAACTGAATGTATAAGATTCAACGTCAGTATTTTCTCTTGACTTTTGTCGTCTGTCTGTTGCAGTCTGAGACGTCGTCATGCTATGTGTCAAATTACGTAATTTGACATATTTTAATAATCTTTCTAAAATGTCAATTAGTCAAAGACGAGATTTCATTTTGCATAGTTAAAAAAAAAATGTTTTCTAAGTTTTTAATATCAAAATATAAAATGTTTCCAATTTGTAATAAGAGAACGTGTTTGCGTTTGATCTCCGTCTACAGCATCGCCCCCCACGTTTCTTGATAATTGCTTTGGTAGAAAGTTGTTTGTCGCACATAGTGTTGTAGCTTAAGGTAGGATGTTTTTTGTGATAAAGTTTTCAGTGTTTTTTTTTTTTTAAGTGAAATGGTGAAATATGGTCAATATCGCATTCGTTTTAAAAATAAATTGCAGTAATAATGTTTTTTTTTGGTGCTGCGCATATTTCTGACTTGCTTTTTGCAGGATTGCATTTTTTCACTGACAAGTGTTGCCGTTTAAAATATATTTGTGCGCTCGTATTTATTGTAGCATGTAAAGTTGTTAACCCAATGCGAGTGCGAGAAAAACAATGCGACTTGATTTTTCGTATACGTCAGAGCAAGATACGCAATGAAGTTTTTTTTTGAGCTTCCATTGCGCATCCTGCTCTAATGTATAGAAAAAATCATGATTTTTGGTTTGATTTTTTGCTTTCAGTCGCAGAATTGTGTTTACAACTTAATGATTACAGGCAAGCCTCGTGAGCGCACCTCGCATAACTTTCATAAATTTGAAATTTTAAAAAGAAGTGCTAATAACTTTATTTAGGGCGACGTAAAAACTGCCAGCTGATAGCCGCTATCAAAATTACAACACATATGACTGCTTGAAATGGAACAAAATTGCGGAAAAACAGTTACCGCTGACGGTCGACTTATGCGACCTTGAAATGGCTGCAACTTTGCAAGGAAGCATCACAGATCACCACTTGAAAGCTCATTTTAAAGGACAAGGTGGTACTAAATGATGCTTTTGTTAAAAATAATTTGAATCCTATACATGGCCTCGAAAGTAGACAAAAAACATCATGTTTTAGGTACTTACCCTCAAATATTTCAGGATTCCGACATGATGGGCCAATTCTGAGGCCAGATTCGGATTCAGCGTAAAAAATTACGTCGACCGACCTTAAACGACCCTTTTCAACTCAACAACATTAATCACCTATTCATTTGATACCTTTTTTGTAAAAAATAATTTTTCCATACAATTTACATGTAAAACTAACAGGCTCCGTCGCCACCTTATAAAATTGAGTTACAGAGCTGAATTTTCATATCATAAACTTACTTTTTAAGCAACAGCACCTTAAAAAAACAAAGCAAAAAAAATTTGAATCACCCTAATGTACATATGTATATGACTGAACTTTATTTCGAAAACGGCTGCAGCGATTTTGATTAAACTTAAGGATTTGGTGCACATGAAAACAAAATGAAGATTGGGCTAGGCTTTAAGTTTTTAAGGACTCTAACAGGGGCGTGGCACAGCCCTAAACTTTAATTTTTATAACGTGATAACTCTCAAACTACTTAAGATATTTTGACTAAATGTGGTATACTGATGCAAATCATAAATATCTTCAATAGTTCTAAAAGTGGGCGGAATTGGAGCAGAGGGCGTGGCATCTTTCTACAATTGCTGATCGGGCCTTGATTGCGAGAAAAAATGGAGAAATATTTTATTGAGCGACAAAACCAAAACAAATTTATTTGGAAATGAATACGGAAGCAATGTGAAGCGCTCCAATGGAACGGAATTTCATAAGCGATTCACAAAAAATTATATTTCGCCAATTTTTCTCACCAATACGGCCCGACCAGCTGGTGTGAGACTTTGCGAAATTGAACCTCATGACAAAATTTTTCGTACGCATCTGCGGAACCTTTTTAGCGATTCTTTCCGGAAGGTTTGCCTTCTGCAAACGGCGAAGAATTGTAGGAGTGCTTACAACATTTCCGATTTCCGCAGAAATTGCCTTGGAGGACTTGAAAGAGTATTTTTTTTGAAACTATTTGGCGACCAGCTTCTGGAGAGGTTTTCGTTGGTCTTCCTCTCGTTTCTTTTCCTATTTTGTTTATAAAAACATTTTGCACAAAATGTAAACACCAATCCATCAAACTAGCGATATCCCGCAAAGATTTTCCTTTTTTTCGTAGGCTCAGGACTAATAGTCCCTCTTCTGCTGTGCAATGACTTTTTCAGCGTCTCAGAAAAAAGTAGAATTGCGGTGCCCCTCGTAACTCGGTGCTGGATCATCCGAAATCAAAAAATAATTGTTGTGGTTAGATAATCACTTTCATCAGGTAACGCTGGAAGGATTTTTCGAAATTTAAATTTTTGAGAAAACTTTGAATTGAAAAACGCGATTTTTGCAAAAAAAAATCGGACAATTTGTTGTTCTAAAATAATAAATATTAACAAATTTGAAGAATCGATGCAGTAGTTTTGAAATTATGAGGGGCACCGACTTTGAAAACGTGAGTTGTGGGAAAAACGCTTTAAAGTTTCAAACACTAAAAAATTTAGAACAAAACGTTCATAAGCTTGTTGCTTAAACTGCTGTATCTTCGTTAGTTTTGCTCCGATCCGTCTTAAATTTTCACACAATATTCTTGAAAGGTTTTTCATTCAGAAAATTGAATTGAAAGAAAAAAAAATGTTTAATACGTTACCCTGCCCTTAAAGGGAATTTTGGTTTCATAATTGAAAAAAAAAAAAAAAAATACACTTAAGTTTTTTTTTTGTGACAAGACTATTATATTTATCGAACTGATTCCTTTTGGGCATTTCTATAAAACATTATGAATACAAATAAAATTTTATTTTTATTACATGTTGAGCACTTCCAAAAGATAATTTTAAACGGGTCCACAGTTTTTAGGCTTCCTTTAAAATTCCAACGGGACTTTATTCATAAGACTAAATACTAGTAACAAAAACTAAAAAAACGTTGTTCAATATTTTTGAGAGCAAACTACGTCTGTATTAAAAAATAGGAGTAGGTATGTGACATAATATTTTTTAAAGTTTATTTGCTAGTATTTTTTATAACGAATCGAATGGTTTTTACTATTATTAAAATCCGATGAGCAGAATGTGGAGCCAAGTCAAAAAACGTGATCCTGAGAAAAACGCATTTTAAGTTTTTGTAACATAACGTTTGCATATAAAACGCGTATAGGTACCGTTACAAATATAGGTACAAATTTTTTTCCCCATACAAATTTCTTAAAACTGTTTTAGGCCAGTATTTCTGTGATGTTAGGGAACATTTTTATGTAAAAAAAAATCGAATATTTTGAATTTTTCTAAAAAGACAATCTATAACATTGCGGATAACTTTGTCCACAAATAATTACATTTTGTTCTTTTAGGTCAAATTGAATATTTTATCTTATTTTGAAAGTTTTCTAAAACAGAAAAATTTTTGCATTAAAACATAACGTTTGCATTTGAATCTTGGAACAATCTAGGTTCCGGGCCAGTAATTTGTTTCGGCTAAGACATAATGAAACTTTATTTTTGGCATCGTGGTGATTTAAAAAACAAAAATCACAAGCATAATCGTTATTGATTGATGAATTATTTTTCTTATTGTATTCAAAACTAAAAATCATGCCATATAAGAAGAACTTAAGTCAAACAAACCACATACCACGTGTTTTATTTTTTACTTTTACTGTGATTTTGAAAATCCCGGCGCCAGACTAAAACTGTTTATTTTTCAGCGCGTGATCGATTCCAATCAACCTCAAGTGTCGAAGAAGATGGTCATGAAGAAATTGATCACGACAGCGTCACGGTTGTTGGTGTTGTTGAACAAGACGATGATGAGGACCAACATCATGAAACCATCGTTGAGGAGGACATCACAGAACATGACATGACAGATATGCATGATATAAAAGACTTTAAAGACATGATGATGGACTCAACGGATGGAAATATGGATACTTCATCTATGCGTAAGAGACGTGGAAATTTACCAAAGCATTCAGTGAAAATATTAAAACGGTGGCTATACGAACATCGCTATAATGCATATCCTAGCGATGCAGAAAAGTTTACACTATCACAGGAAGCGAATTTGACAGTTTTACAGGTGATATTTTGATTTTTAAAAATAAAATCTATAACTGAATTTAATTCACATTTAAAGGTTTGCAATTGGTTTATCAATGCACGTCGTCGCATACTACCCGAAATGATACGACGCGAAGGCAATGATCCATTACATTTTACAATTTCACGTCGGGGTAAAAAATTAAACTCATCCTTAAATTCATCGAGTCTCAATAGCTCATCAATTGCACCGAATCCAATAACAGGAAGTCCAGCTTCGGAAGTGGTAACATTATTTTTTATATATTTGTAATTACAAAAATTGTTCTAATGTATTTTTAACTTTAAGATTGTTGGCGCTACAGAAGAAGTTGAGGGAGAGGAGGTTCACGATGGCGTTGCCAATGTACTAACTGCGTTGGGACATCATTTTGTTCAAACATCTGGTGGACAGGTTGTAAAAGTAGAACCAGATATGGAATATGATGATAGTGTTATCTATAGGTAATTTAAATGCAAATTTTTCTCTATTAAGTCAAATATCCACCTTACCTTGTTTGATTTCCTCTGCAAGATGGCAACAAGCAATTGCCGCCAACCCACAAGGCTTTCAAAACCTTCATCCACAAATTCAAGCAAAAATTCTAGCAAAAATTCAAGCCGCCAAGCAACGTCAAGCTGCCGCAGCAGCAGCTGCTGCACAAGCGGCCGCTGCAGCTGCTTCTCAAATGCCATTTGCTTCTTCTACAATGCAAACCGCCGGTGGCGGTGGTGCTGTCGCCTCTGCAAATAATAATGCAAATTCAATGACATCCTCATCCTCTCCGCAATTTCCTGCAAATGCAAAATATTTCTATTCACAAACTTTAAACCAAATATTTCACATACAAAATAATGTTGTAAATGCACAAAAATCCAATTATAGTGCGATGAGGTACTTACTAGAAAGCAATACGTAGATTAAGCTTTGTTTATTGCTTTTTTATTAGTTTTTTGATTTTCTTAAATTAGAGCAACGTTACTAGTACTTCAGCGCAACTCTGAGAAGTCGTCTAGAGAATGGGACGAGATCAAGCGAATATATATTTAAACTTAACCAAAATTTCCTCAGCGGAACAACGCCAAAATTGAGAAAAACATGCCCGAACTTTTTGAGGAAGAAAACCGCAAAATTATACCAACAAAGTTTTTGTAATCTCTATCATCGCTTTCAAATTGATTAATTCTGAAATCGGTTATTTTTTAAAGTAAAGCAACCCAATAGTCGCTAGTGAGGCTCATATACATGGGGTTTCATTTTAATTTACTCAAGCCAATACCTCGAGAACTACGTAAATACTTAGATCTCAAAATTGGTCAATTTTAAGAAAAACCATGACGTCATCGAAAAAAATGTTAAAATAAATAAAAATATGTATTATCTCTTTTTGAACAATTTTAACAACATTTTACTCAGCGCGATTTTTACTGAAAATTGATAGCTTAGGAAAAAAAATTAAATAGGTGAAACTTGGACCAAAACTAACGCAAAAACTAAAAATCCTGGAGAAAAATGTTTCATACAAAACATTTAAATTTTTTTTTTCTATAGAAGTTAAAACACAGTTGACTTCGAATTGACCTTGAAAATTGGTTTCAAAGTAAAAGCAAGGTCACTGTCTTATGACCCACATAAACCTTATAGCTTTTGCCTTAAACATTTATCAGTATCTTATTTAGTTCCCGAGATATTGGCCTGGGGAAATTAAAATGGAACATACTGTAGAATTATTTTCAACTAGGCGTGTAAACGGTTGGTGGTACCAAAAGAGCTAGAGAAAATGTGAAGCGATTTTTTTACGTGGTTGTGTTATATCAACGATATCTATAAAACTCAATGGCCAATTCATTCATCTTACTTGCAACCTGCTATGTCAGCTACTACCTCACTTTGAAATTGTTGGATGACAATAAACAAAAAAAAATATATACAGCAAAAAAAGGCAACTTTTTCTGATTTTGGGAATGTTCTGCTAGGGCAATTTTAGAAAACATCTGACCTTAAAGCTGTAATCGATATATTTCTTATTAGTATTTGTTTGATCCAGTAACCTTTATGATATCAGAAAATGGGGTTGAACTGTAGTACTATACGATTTTCGTAGCGTTATAATATGCGAAATTCTTTGGGAAAGAGTTAACAACCCAAAAAGAAAGTTAAGAATTACTTCGAGGAAAGTTTATTTTAATCGAAGGCTTTAAATTGAAAAAAATGTACCAAGGATCTATTCGCCAACACACCCTATGAAATTTAAGACTACCGATTCAAAATACCAGTCATTTTCAATTACTGAAAGAACCTCAAAAGCGCTACGGGAATCGTTACAGCTCAAAATTAAAATTTGCTTTTTTTTCTTGCAAAATGTTTTTTTTTTTCTTTTTAATTTTATACTTTTAATGTAAGAAAGAAGATGTAAGTTACTGAAGCAGCATCTGCAGCGGAGAACATTGTTCATAATCGTACTTGTACTCGGAAATATTGAGTTTAATATGAATGTACAGAATTTCTACTTGCAAATACTCGTACTAAAAATCTTGTAAACGAAATTTAAATTTGGATTCGTGTTTGTATAGTTTTTGTAAGTTTCGTGATACAAGTAATGTTATTGCACTGGATATTTTCGAATATAAGTATGTCAGCTTCGTAGCTTGGTACTTATATGTATTTGCAGGATAATCCAATACGAATGTTTGTAGCTTTGTATTAAAGTGTTTCATTTACCCTAGGACCCTACCTGTGCGTTTTCCGAAAAGCTAGTCTACCTATTTACATCAAGACCATGAGAAAATATGTTATCCCCATATACTCAAGGCCGTTTTTTTATCATGAAGCCTCAATGCTGTATCAAGTTTTTTTTATTTTGTCTTATTTTTTATGTTATGATATTTGTTTTTATAATTTGGCAAAGCATTGGGTCTTTCTACTAAATAGGGTCCTAGGGTTAAAATTTGATTCTAGTTTGCTTTCAGTATAACTAGAAAGAAGTAGTTGATTGTTTTTTTAAAATTCATAAATGTAATTGTAATTCTAGATCCGAAGATGACAGCATTAATGAATATGATTCTGGCGAGGCGCAAAGTGAAGAGGAAGGCAAATTTGAAAGCTCTGATGCATGGCAAAGTGTAATGAAGTAAGTTATTAAAAAAACTACGCTTAAAAAATAAATCCAAATTATGACATAAATTTACTTCTTGTTTATAATTATTTTTGGTTTTTCGTTTTTTCTTTTTGCTTTCTAATTTTTTGAAATTTTTTTCTCATGATTGTTTTATTAAAAACATTGACTTTCACCTATGTACATCACACAAAAACAATCACCTTCAACAACTATTGCAATTTATTGCTACAAACAATCAACCACGCTTACTACTACTGCTACCACTTCCCTTTTATTCACCAAACTTAACTACAAAAACATTGTTTTGGTTTTTTCAACAATTATTTTTACGGGACTGTTTTCAGTACCGAGGAAGTAACAACGACCAGCCCGTCGGCATCAAATGCCACATACTGGACATCAGCACCTCATCCACATTTAGCTCATTTGCCACAGCTGTCACACCCAGTTAGTGGTGGTGGTGGAAGCAATAGTAGCAGTGCAGGAAGTAATGCCAATTCGAATACGCAAACAGTTGGTAAGTTAAAAGCGTAAGCTAAAACGTATTATCAGGGATTGTATATATTTAAGTTTTAAAAGCAAAATCACCACATAATTGCTATTGATTGATTTGTATTTTTTTATTAAATCACCCCTATATTTTTATTTTTAATGTTGTCGATTAAAAATATCAGTCGTTGGATAATAATTAACTACATATCGTCGCTCACTTGTACAACGGCCCTAATTGACATTTTTGATTTTGTTCAGGAGACACAAAAAACTGTATAAAAACCGACAATGCAGAATATTGAAATTTTTTTAAATCCAGTTTAGTTACAAAAACAATAACATAATTATTTTTAATAAAAATGCTAATTTTTTTTTATTGATACTTATTTTATTTCAATTAGGGCTTTTTGACATCATTTTTATGTAAGCAAAAGAGCTTTTAGGGCTTTTTGCAGTTACTTCGAAAACTAAAAGTGTTATTCATTTACAACAAAATTAAAGAAAATATGCAAATATTGTACTTATTGATGTAATTTTTAGTAAATAATCTTTTCTTTCAAACATAATATTGATAAAAACATTTAACGACATATTTGCAAACGTTGGAAATCGTGTTTTAAGAAATATTCTAGAGGCTGAGTACGACCTGAATTTTCGGACGAAATTCGTTTTCTGCTTACCGGATCAACAAGGCCTATTACATTTAATTTTTTTTGCTCTTATGTCACTTTTTAAAATGCATCAAAGATGGCTTTCCTTACATTTGTCCTAAAAAGCAAACAGTACCGGTTACGTATTTGCTCGCAATATTTTGATGTACAAGGTGGTCCAAGCCGTCTTTCGGCCCCTTGACACAAACCATTTTCAATCGAAACGCCTATGTATTGAACTTTTCGCATTCGTTTTTTCATATTTAAAATCCGATCACGTTTTAATTGTTCCGGGATTGAATCAGAGGCATAGATCTCACACATAATATTTTCCTTAACACTCATTGCAAAAAATTAAAACGAAGGCCACATACGCGTTCCAACATAAGATATGAACTAATTGTTACTTTTTAAAATTGGTAATTACACGGAAATTTTGAATTCAAAATTCTCTAGAAATTTTGAAAACTACTTCGCAAGAAAAAGCATTTAGGGCCTTTTAACATATAAAAAATGTTGAATGTAGTTAGGGCTTTTTAATATCACCTAATAAACTTGGTATTTTTTGTGTTACCGTTCCAATTTTTTGGGTGAAGGTGCATTTGAGGTTGGTCTTCAGGAATATGTAATAAACTGGATTTTAAAAAAAATGTCAATTAGGGCCGTTGTACAAGTGAGCGACGATATAACGAATACAATTTGGTTCACGAAATACCGATCGCATAGCTAAATTTATTTTTTGACTAACCTTCACTTTAATTTAGATTATTTACAGCATTTTTTGATTATGAACATACAAAGTGAAAACTAAACAATTTTTATGTTCATTCGTGGTAGTGTCCATGAAAAAAGATCTTATATTACATGTGTGTTATCAAACAAAACCATTAAGTCGAGGTTTCATTGTAAATTTAATTTTTGACGAATATTCCACATTTTGAGAAAAGTCAATTCAAAGTTTACGTTAAAAATTATTAGGGTGCACATCCTTTTGGAAGTCTGCTCTAAAATGTTATGCCAAAAGCTGAAAATCCAAATTTTTGACCACAATTTAAGAGAGAGCCGACATAAAGGTGCTTATCATTGACACTGCCCCATATATGTACATACTTAAGTCTTTGTGGGGACAAACTACATCATATTTTTTTACCGATTTTAATATTTTCTATATTACTACATTTTCATTCTAGCTGACATTAAAAATGTGATAGCAGCAGCTCAAGCGGCAGCGAATGTTAATGCAGTTGTAACATCAGCAGAAGTTGCAGCTGCTACAGTGGGTGCTGAGGCTACGGTTGTCACATCAGCAACGTCAAATGTTGGTAATAACAATAACAACAACAGCAATCACAATAATAACAATAATGTTATAACTAACAACAATACAATAACTCCAGTGCAGGTTATACATCCCGGAAGTCATTTCGTTAAAGGTAATATTTAAATTGTATAATACTGGTTACCGTTAATTTGAATAAGTCAATAATTATCGAGTTACTAGTAAAAACTTACTTTATGCACTTCCTTCTTTTCGGGGTATTAGCTCTTGCGTGCGATTTGAGAAAGCTTTTAATATCCATTTGAACACAATCAAAAAATAGCGTTACGGAAACATTCTAATGGAAAAGCTTTCTTTTCGTTGCCTCTTATTATAATTTAAAATCAATTCTCGTAGGCATTACTAATTTTTCTTTTTTTTTTCATAGGAATCATACGTGACGATAAAGACAAATTCAAATGCCTTTACTTGTTGGTGGAGACAGCAGTCGCTGTGCGTCAGCGTGAAAAAGAACAGGGAGATGAAGATATACATGTGCTTGGCAATTGAACCCGAAAAATACTAAGATAGTTTGCAACCGCCTTTGACAATGCATGCAATTTAATATTTTAATTTTCATCACTAGTTTCAACCTATCAATAGTCATAACAAAAGCTCTAAATTTTCATTATCGCACTGAACGTTTATGCAAAGAAAACAAAAAGTTTTAATTTATTTTTTGTTACGGAATTCATTTAAAACTTTTTTTCTTATTTTTTTTTTTTATTAAAACTGCTCGTCATTAATTCAATGCAAACGAATATTTTTCAATTTTAATATAATCTTTGCCACTCAATTTTCCGACTGTTGACATCCTTTGGAAGATAAAATAAAGAATTTAATAAGTTGTAAGTAAGTTTTTAGAAAAACTCCCTTAAATATTAGTTGCCAAATAAATCTGCATTGTAAACACTATTTTGTAATTACAAGAGAAGAGCATTGGATCTGTTGCATCCGTAAATTTTAACAGTTTGAAAACTCATAGTTTGTGCATAACTTTAGGCTTTTAATTTTAAAAGTAATTTAGTGCTTAAATAAAGAAACTAAAATTTTTTATCTATTGAAAAAATGATTAAACTTTAAAGTAGTGCATCTGGCAAAAGTTCTTTTGCTAAAGTTGTACCACCTTAGCCTGTAGTTTTTATTATAATTAATTTAACTTGCAAAAACATTTTTGTTTTGTATATAATTCAATACAATTTAAATATAATTTAAAACAATACAAAATTTACATTGCGCTTACTAGGCAGAAACAAGCACATTGTATATCATACAATTTCCTCACACGTTAATCGTTCACTTTTCTAATTTTGCCTAACGCTGTTCATAGTTTATCAAGTCATTAAATTAAAGCATTCAATAATTTATTATGTATCCTAACTCGTACATTAGCAAAGTTTTGGCAGGGAAGTGGTGCCACTAACAGCATCATAACTCTGTTTCATAGCATTGTTAATATAACACAATTCTTATATTTTACCGTATTAAAATTAACTTAAATTTTAAATTGTTATTAAAGTATGAAAGAAGAGAATACAAAAATAAATAGAAAACTGTCTTTACAATAAAAAAAAGCTTTATTTTCTTTCTTTTATATATAATTATAGTACGAAAAAATTAATTCTGTAATTAAAAAAATTGCATTGAATTTGTACTTATGTTTAATCCACCAAGGCTTTTTATGATACAATACAAGAAAATCAACGACAACAACAGCCAAATCCAACTTTGATTCATGAAGATGATGAAAATAAACAAGAAATAGCGGGGCTAACTGCAAAGCAGTACTGCCACAAACCTAGGCGACTTGCACCTTTTTTTTATGCATTTCGCTTAACATTATGTTATGAAGTAAACAAAAAAAAATTAAATGTTTTTTATAACTTAAATTCAAAACCGAAGTTTTAGGGCAATAATTTCAGTGAATAAGTCTGAAAGATGATATTGCAAGCCAATAAATCATGAGTACAAAATTTAGTGTCTGTTCAATATTTTGTATTTGACTATCATACATGAGACAAAATTATGACGAAAATCTTGGCGGTTTTAGTAGATTGAATTGGAAAACAAATGTTTTGTTGGGCACAAAACACTGGGTAGGGGAAAAAGTATTTTTTTCGTGATGCACCCTATGATAACAGCATTGCTGTCAGCTGTTAAATTGACTGTTACTCTAACAGTGTTACCAATTCTAAACCAAACTTATAAAATCACCCTAAATGCGCAGTGATATAAAATCTTTTAAACCCAATTTCCATGTGATCTTATCTTATCCCATATCATTGATATCAAATCAAATTTTTGTTAGAAAGAAAAAGCATGCGAACAGAATGCGCTTGGAGAATGCGAGAGTGAATAGCATACATTTGCTATCTTAATAGTATGTGATATCCTCCCTGATATTTGATAAGATAAGATCACATGGAAATTGGGCTTAAGACATAGAAGTCAACAATGTATATCTGTATACTTTTTGATAAATTGCATTGTGTAAATATGTAAATATTATGCTTTTGTATGAGGACCACCCTAAATAAAAGTTTTGTAGCCTAAGCTATGCCTATTAAAATAAGAGCTACGTAGTGCAAGTTTGGTGTCAATTGACTAACCTGTCTTCGTGAAACTGATATTTGAAAATTTTTTTGTATGAGGGTCACCCTAAGTATGCACCTTAAATACAATTTCTACGACTTTATCTGTGCCTCTTAATATAAAAGCCATGTGGCGTAAGTTCAATGAGAATCCATTTAGCGGTCTTCGGGAAAATGATATTTAAAAATATTTTTGAATGGGGGCCACCCTACATATGCACCCTAAATAAAAGTTTTGTAGCCTAAGCTATGCTTCTTAATATAAGAGCAACGTGGTGCAAGCTTGGAGTGAATCGACTAACCTGTCTTCTTGAAAATGATACTTAAAAATATTTTTGTATGAGGGTCACCCTAAGTATGCACCCTAAATAAAATTTTTACCATCTAATCTGTGCCCTTTAACATAAAAGCCATACATGAGAATCGATTTGCCTGTCTTTGAGAAATCGCTATTTTTAAAATATTTGTTTAAATAAAAGTTTTATAGCCTATGACACCCGCCCGATCAATACTAACATACTGTAAAAATTTCATCAAAGTCGGCTGGATAGTTTCCACGTGCATAAGAGACAGACAGACGGACACAGATAAAAAATGAATTTTATATAATAGATAACAAATGCTTTTATTATGTAAAACCACACTTGTTATTAATTGTTCAACTGAAACAGCTCTTATTATAACAGCGAGCTGAAAGCCCTGGCAGCTTTTGCTCCTATTATTTTTGTAAGATAATAATTATATTATTATTTTTCACTTAATAAATAAATAAATAAATATTTCCATGTATAAATTGATTCCAAACTCCATCAGTTAGCTTATCTTCAGCGTTAATAAAACCAACGCGCGTTGAAAGAAGGCGCGTTGATCGTATAGCCCATTGCTTACAATTTTGTAGAGTGATGAAATGCGCGTTGTTTCCGAAAGCAAGATTTCAATTTTCATTTTCAATTTTATTGAGTCTTTTAAAGCAAGAAGTTATGCGTATTAAATGTCAAAATATTGTTTTTTTTTGTCTTGGTCGACAATATGTTTTTGACATTTGAAGGGAAAAAATTTATAAGAAGAAGCAATATTTGGCGTCGCATCAACCATTAAAATTGAATCGTGTTTGTATCTGCTTTGTTGACATTCGAAATTTGCGAAAACTAAACAACAACAACAGGCGGCTTAATACATAAGCAACACTAGCAGTAGCAAAGAACAAAATACGACCGTGAAAAAGGTAAAAGCAGACATAAGTCAAATAAACTTTTATTTTAGACTCGGCTCCACTTCGGGAATTTTTTCAGTTTAAGCAAATAATTAACACTTTTGTTTATAAACAAAAAATGGATAGAGCAAAAGTTGAAAAGAAGTGCCAATAGATAACAAAACAACAAATACATTGACGACGATAAGCCGACAACGTCACACACCCAAAAATAATACAAAATATCAAGAGACTGCAACCGATCAGCACGGAAAATGCAATGGGAAAAAACAACAAAACAAAAGAAGCAGATAATGCTGCCACCATCATCACCACCAATGAATCAACATCTCGAATCGTCACCTGTCGTTGCTGTCTATCTGAAGCAGATGATGAGGTGACCGATTTTTTGCCATTGGGCGCTGTGGCCACTATTAGTATTCGATGTGAAAATGATGGCGCTGCTAACGGCGATGGTGAGTCATCATCCTGTGTGTCAGCAACAGCGGCTGCAACGTTGCTCGATTGTCTCAATGGGTGTGCCCGCATCGGGGCGACATTGGAGGATGCCACTCTGCCGCTGCACATTTGTATCGATTGTTCACAAGCTTTGGAAGCATGTTGTGAATTTATACGCTGTGTCCAAAATGCAGATCAAATTCTACGTAGCAAACGTCGTAAAACGACTAAAATTGCACAGATGGCAAACAGCAGCAAAAACATTGAAGTTGTTGACCCCGTTATTGTCGCGGCAGCAGAAATATCACTTTTGGATGACAACAACTTAGTTTATGCGGCAAGTATTCAACAGCAAGTAATGGAGCACACGGTATTATTTTTATTTATTTATTGCAAATTTCTGTGCCAAGGCAACTACATGTGTATATTAGGGTGGTTTTGAAAATAGTTTGTTTTTCTTTTTGAATCTTAGGCTCTACAAATCTTGTAAGAAATAAAAACAATATTTCTTACCAACTTTGTGCTTGATATGTTAACCAATGAAAAATTGCTAGTAATAAAAAAAACAAGCAGAAACAGGCAAAATTTGATTTCTGTAATATGTACATTAAGATGTTTCGTTTGAATTTTTTTTTATTTAGTTTTTATTTAAATTTGAGCTTCCTAGCTCAAACCTGTAGAAAAAATATGCCTTAAGTGCCAAGATATAGTGGCTTAGGCTTACTAGTTGTATGGTGTCAAACCACGCCCACATTTTTCGTGTGGCTGAAAATGCGGGCAACATTCATGCAGCCCAAGGATTTTTTTGCGGTCCCATAGGCCTATATTATAGAATTAAAATTTTTAGAAAATTCTCATAAAATTTCAGCTTCCTAGGTCAAAACTGTGAACCACGGAAACAGTTTTCTTCCTATTACAATTAACATAGAAAAAACGAAAAGTAAAAAACCAATGACAGTTTTTTAACGTTTTTGTAAAAACATCGTACTGGTCCTTGAACGAGTACTTGAGATTATACAGTAAAATCATGATGGAGGGAAGACTAAAACAATTTTTTTAATTTCAATTGGTTCCGCATGTAACATAAAAAGCCTTGTTGGTCTAAAAAAAAATATTAAAGATAGGAAAACAGATTTTTTGTAAATCCTGGCTAAGGTAAATATAGTTAAAATAGCTAAAAACTTAAGCTATTAAACAAAAATAACAAAAGCTCTACTTGCGCAGAGATCATGGACTTTTTCCTTATATATAGGCTTAAAACTAGCGCTAATGTGTACAAAAAAATTTAAAAAAAACAAATTTTAAATAAAAAAGCGCAATTTTCTTCACCCTAGAAGTTTTTTTTGATTAAGACTGTTATCGAAAAGGAGTAAATTTTCGAATTTTAAGCAGTTCCCGAAGATATCTGAAACATATGGTTATTTTGAATATAATGTACATTTTAACACCACATTTCAAGCTATCATACGAGCCAATATATAGTGTTTTAAGTATTTTTGTTGCATGGAAGATGCCACGCTCTAAGAGGGATGCTTATCTAAGTAAAATATAACGTATGTTACTTAGGGGAAGTGTAGCTTTCTATTAGTGGAAGCATATTTAGAAACGGTTCAGTAGTTCCAGAGATTACCCCCTATAAAAAAAAAAAAAGACAAAAACAAACAAACAAACAAAACAATAAACTTTACCTCTTTATATAATAGTATAGATTATTCCTCAATCAATCCTTAGAATGTATCTGCTTTAAAATCGAAATTCTGGATATAACTTTGGAAAATAAGAATTTTTTATTGGAGGCACGCACCTGTATGAATTAATGTTTTAACGAATTTATTGAAATTTTATAAATTTTTTTTTACAAAATTATAGCATTTTTTACAAAAATGATTATAGCTTTTTTTTTGTTGTATTTCCCGTAGTTTTGAAAATTTTCGTTTCAAAATATATTCGAAAAGTTAAAAACTAACTGCCTAACTCTTTTTATAGGAATCACTTCCAATTGGATCTTTAAATCTTATGGATCTCATTGACGACAATAATGTTAATAATAACTGCCAAATGATACCAACGCCAAGCTATAATACAACTATGCAAAACACAAATGAGCACCAAAATATAAGCAAAAAGGTTTGCCCAACTTCCAAATTCGCTACCTCCAGCATCCGCCCATTGGAACCAAATACTGATCAAAACTCATTCCGTTCATCAAATCTTCCATTAAATGCCATCACTCGTATTGACTTTGGTAAAATGCGTTTACTTTAAAAATGTACACTTTTATGAATTTAATTTTTTTTTTAGATTTTCCTAATGCTTCTAAATCATCAAAGGTCATGCAAGATCTACACAGTGAGACTGTAAATGCAACGAATTTATCAAATGATGGTTTGTGTTGATAAAACAATTAATATTCCTCATTTCTTTACTAGTTTTTTTTTTTTTTATTAATATTTCTTAAAAGTTAAAAAAAAACAGATAAGAAAAAAAAAAGTCTAAGCATTAGCGACTAAGGCCTTCCGCTTTCTTTACTAGTTATAATATGTTTTTTTACAGAAATTACACACTTCATGAATTTGAATACACTAAGCACCAAAGACTGTGAAGCTCTCGAATTAAGTGCACATACTGTGCAGATCATAAAACAAAATGGTAAATTAATAGTACATAACTCTAATATAACTCCAAATAAGACTTAGTCTTATTATAATATTACTTCGATTCAGAATTGGTTAATTCGATTTATTTACAAATTGTTCTCGTAATTTTTTTCATAACCGCATTTCAAAAACTAGAATAAAATAAACAGTGACATATTTTCTCCCCAGACTTTCCTCCTACAACCAAATCAATTCAATGTTTAGAAAATTGTTAATGTATTATTTAAAGTTCTCTCCTTTCGGATCTACACACTCTTGACTAAGTGATTCAAAGGAGTGGCATGTTCTCAACCGATACTGCTTTGATGGTATCTAAAGTCTTGGTGGAAAATTGTCGTACTGTGTATTTCACCGAAAATAGCCATATCTTAATCATAGTTTTAGGTGTTATTTAATTAAAAAGTGGAGTTTTTCATTTCATTTCTTGGAGTACATTTTAAGAAATAAGGCTTCTAAGAGACTCAATGATTTACTTTGAAAAGTAAACAAATTATATAATTCACTTGTTTCATATTGATATTTTCATCAGAGAAAAGTCCATGCATATGCAAAATAGTCTTTCTACATTTTCGATGCATCTGCGTTACAATATTGGTCAATATGTATTGAAAAAATTAGATGGAACTACACCCAAGTAAAGGATAACTTAAATTTTTTCTTGGGGCTTGGGCCACTTTAAAAAGAAATGTTTTCGCCGTTTTCTTTTTTCTTTATAATATTTTTGAGTACACTTTGAGGGAGAAATTGAACTGGCTCAAATCTTCCAGCTCTACTAGTGCGAAATCTTTTTAATATAAATTTTATAAAACCTAAATTGATAAATCGCATCTAATTAGTAGAAAATAAAAATTACTTTTTGTTTTGCTTGTACGAAAAATTGAATTATTTAACAGTTCTAGTTGAAATGCATAACCGCAATTTTCTGGTTAGTTGATAATTTGTTAGTGATATTATTTTTATAAACGTCAGGAGAATAGAAATTTAGAACACTTGTAGTTGTCTGCAATTCGCGGTTTTAATCAGGCAGGGCCCGAGTTCAATCAAAATAAATAACAAAATGAGTAATAGGGATGTATATAGATGTAGGGATGTAGTTCCGCAAGCTTTTAGGTAATGTTTTGTTAAATAAGTGTTTGTAATGAGCTTTGTCGTGATAGCAGGTGATTCAACGAAAACGGACCCGTTACAAATTCAAATTATTTAAAAAACATATGAATAACTTATACTTTATAAAATAAAGGTTATGTTTTACTTCATATTTTAAACATTCTTATGCAAAAACATAATACACAGAGAAATAAGCCGAAAAAATAGTTTGTTACGCTACTTTTTAACCGCCACCAGTAGAATTTAAAATGATCCCAAATCATGCATTAAATCAACTTATGCTTAGGCGTTAATACTTGATGCACACTATGAACTATGAACATTTTAAGATGCACAATGTTACACCCGTACACTTTTTATAAAATTTGCTTCTGCTTCCTCCATAAAAATATACCTTCTCTCTGATTAGGTTTTTGAGTCGTGCTTTAGGCAGTAAATTCTCAATGTCTACTATTTAAATTTGAACAAGTACAGGGGAAAAAAAAATCCTTGCGTTGAGAAATGTGCTTCATTTCGTCATGATTTTTCCATCTTGTTGGCAGGTTGCTAATTCTCAGCCAGTCCTTAAAATTTCTAGATCACCAACGGTGATACCGACTCATTGCGATATGCCTTACGCTCTCTAAATTTAGGAAAGTATTATAAACATACACCTTGTGAATTTCGGGTGCGCAAAAGATTACTTCGCCAATACGCTTTCTGCAGAGCTTGCAAAGCAATCTTCGAGGGGGTCATGCTAATCAGATCGATTTTAATGCTAGCAAGACTCAATTTTGTCTGTTGTCTAACTGACTAAGGGCCTATTGCCCTTCTTCCATTAATATGACTCGCGTAGATACTACAGATCAACAACTCCTGACGTTCTGGCTATATCGGTTCAACTGGACCTGAGATGGACAGTTCATGTGTGAAAAGAAGTGGTCCTGTATAGATTTTTAAAAACGGCTTAAGAAATACTTTGTTCATGTTGATCTAATAAACTTAAATTACCGTAAAGTTTTACTTTAGAAAAGAGATTTTTGCCTTCATAATTTCGTTCAATCACTTAAAGTATAAGTTTCTCGCTGGCCAGCATACAAGCAAAAAAAAATGATATACGCCCAAATTTGTACAATTATTTTCTCTCTCTCGGTCACTTAAATAGATTAAATAAAGTAGCAGCTTTCATTTTAACTTTGCTTCAATAATTAACATTTATTACAGACATTTTGAATACCCATAAATTCATTCCACCTTTCAATAAGGACAACAGCACAAATCGTGATGAAAAAGTTTCGAAGAAACTACCAATTATAAACATAGGTATGTATTTAATTGTATTTAAGTTATGCCAAAA
The DNA here is from genome assembly GCA_949775025.1 of Tricholauxania praeusta. Lineage (NCBI taxonomy): Eukaryota > Metazoa > Arthropoda > Insecta > Diptera > Lauxaniidae > Tricholauxania > Tricholauxania praeusta. The sequence continues at coordinate 31,981,410 of OX459031.1, read as the reverse complement.
AATTAACGATTCGCATGTATTAGATGTTAGGCCGAAATCCATAAAAAATGACGGCATATGCGATGCTACACCTGTAAACGATATAAAATCAGTTAAATATTCAACATTGGAATGCGATGACCGAAAATATATTGTTAATGCTGCATTAGTGAAAGATCTCGTAAAATTTCACTTGGAAAATAAAGGAAAACAAAAATATATATGTATGTTTTGTAAATTTATGTGTAACAATAAGAAAATGTGGGATCAACATTTAGCAGTACATTTGGGTAAAACTTTGGCGATTATCTAAGGCTTAAGGTTTTTTATGTGCTGGCTTTTTTTTTACAGGTGAACCACGTTATAAGTGCTCGCAGTGCAATTTTGAATGTCGATTTAAGTATTATTTGACACAACATTTAAAAAAAGTTCATAGAATGTTGACAACTGAAATGCAGTTGAAGCCCAAGCTTGATGATGGTAAGTAAGAATTCAATATTGGTTTTATTATACACTGAAACAAAATAAGATAATTTTAGAAGTTGGGAAGCAGAAGTGATTGCCATCCTACTGTATCTACATGAAAAATGGATTCAAAAATTCAGCAAATGCACATAGTCTGATGCAAATTAGGTTAGGTTCAGATAAAGGTTTAACATGCATTCATCCCGGTTGACATCAAATATTTATAATCTAACTTATTTGTGTGAATCGTTTCCATTGCCAATAATAAATTTAGTGATGGTGAAAGTCATTTTGCACTACAAGCTTTGTGCTTTGCCCTCATGTCATGCCCTGTCTAAAGGCAGGGGTAGGGTTAGTTATTGTGTTCGATTATAACGCTGGCAGTCTAGGTTTTTATCTCAAAATATTTCAAGTCACTGTCAATGCTTCCAGAGTATAATTTACCATTCAGATGTAGCATTATACTATAGGTCCCCGCCATTCGTGTAAAACTAGCTATGAACACAAAAGGGTGGCGGTTCGAGAGACTAAGCCAAATTCTGGGATGATATCAAAATATTATTATTATCTTAAACACATTTGGCTACCTTTCATACGTTCTTGTTTAATAGTTTTTATTTTATTAAATAATTTTTCATTGTTTTGACTTATACTTACAGTATCCATTAGTTGGACAAAACACTATTGCGGCTTGTGTCGAAGTTATTTTACTAGTTTTATTGCGCTTCAGCAACATCATCATATTGGTGAAGGTTAATTTTTTAAGCTTTAATATTTTTCCAACATTAAACCAAATTATTTAACTATTTTAGAACCGTATTTTAAGTGCACCCATTGTCACGTGTCAGAAACAAAAAGGGAAAATTTGATGGAGCATCTCGCAATGGAACATAAAGTCTTTATAGATGCTCAATTTATTGGTATGTATCATACATAAGTATGTATGTATTTAATAATAAAATTATAAATAATTTGGGATTAATCGTAAGCTTTAAAAAATTTTACTGGGAAAACTAATTCATATTGCAAAAAATATTTTTTCTCCGATCTCTGCTGTCCTATAATAAATTATTTGAACTAATAATGACAGAATTTCATTCTAATTTTTTTCTCCGCAGTCGCATATATTCCAAATTCATTGAATCCAACTGTAAAAAGTGATGAAACGAATATCAATAAAATATTTTTGAATCAATTCATAAAATTCCATCCAAAGGAACCAAAGTTTACAGTACATCTTTGTCAGTATTGTGGTAAGTATTTTGAAATATCCTTATTATTAACGCAAAAGCCTGACGAAGAAATTGAAAAATTGTCTCCGTCTGTACGTCTTGTTGATGTGTCGTACTCTCGAACCAATTCGCTTAAATTATGTAGGCGCCTTCCACGTAGTTAAAACTATTGAATGACATCTTCATTTTCGCCATAGTTTTCCATAGCTTTTATCAAAAAAAATTAACTATTTGTTCATGGAAAACACAAGTCTTTGGATTCCGATATCCGCTAGTTTGGTTAAATAGAATTAAGCACACTCAAGGAACTTTCAGAATGAAAAAGATCAAAGACCAGATATGTTTCCATTGGAGGTATCATAAATATCACAGTTTGGCTGCCGGAGTTGGAATGTGGCCAATGGTGAAGAGAAACACTTTTCCAATAACTTCATCTTTAGCAATAGGAATAAACAATAAAAATTGTGATCGCAATTTTTTCTTTCGTTCTTGCTTGTTGCCACAATTTTTATTTCTTTTGTGCTAAAATTTGTAATTGCCTAACCTGAACTGTTTTAAAATTTAATCAATTATTCAAAGTATTGACTACAAAAATTGCTCATATCTATTATGATCATTGCTCAATTTTTAAAAAAAAATCGTAAAAATAGTTTTGAACCTTTTGGTTAAATCTTTGCGGGTGAATGCTCAAATTTTGTGCGCATTCCTTAACTTATAGCTTCCAATCGTTAAATTAAAATTTTTGCTGTTTTTTTTCTGATTGAAGTATTTATTGACTGGACTGTTTGGATTGCGGTTCAAACTTAACCCACCAAAAGCTTTTGTGTGAAAAGTACTCTTGCGATTTGTTCTTCATTGAATTTTATCTTATTCTTCAATTAACTTTTAGGAAAAAGTTTTCAGCGTCGTTTCCATCTACTTAAACATGAACATTACGTCCATCCAAATGACAATAAAAAGGAAAACGAAAAGTATTTTAAGCGGCGTACAACCAAATATGCCCGTCAACAGTATATGCGCCATTTGCGTGCCACCCAAGCCGAACGTCACGGAGTATTTAAAACACTTGCAGAACGTAGTACACATGTGCATCAACAACACAGCACATATTTTCAATGCGAAACTTGTGAAGCAACATTTGTTTTTGAATTTGAATTAAAGTATCATATGCGTACGCATAACACACGTACATCATCGACATTAGCGTCACCACGCTATGACCATCATATAGAAACCAGCAATAGCATAAGTGAAGAGTTAAAGGATCGCTTATATCAACTGCGACAGCAGAAACAAAATAAAAAGGTTGCATCCTCCAACCCAATAAGAAAACGTAGTAGACCCATCACTAAGCGACGTTTAAGTCTGGCTTCAGTAAGCACTACAAAATCATCAGAGAGTTCAGTTAATAGTCCAAGCAATACTAATAGCGATGAAGATATGCCGTCGATTGAAAGTGGTGATTCCACGAAAAATATAACAACATTGAATCGTAGTGATAGTAACATTGCGGCCATAAGTGTTGCTGATGTTATGTTGCCACAACCCATGATGCAACGTGCAACAACTATGCGTCGTCTAAGCACCTCATCTATTGTTAGTCTAAGCAAATTTTGTGCAACAAGTTACACATCTTCAACTCTTCCTCCAACACTTTCACAAGATCCGCCCTGTATGTCGTCAGAAAGAAACTTTAATTGTGATTTTAGTGAGCAACCGTACTTAACTGATTTTGATTTAAATTTGCTCGATTGCAGTAATGATTTCTTGCTGGATTTTTCCAGTTTGTAGTTAGTTGTAAGTTTTTAATGTATGAGCTTTTTTATTTTTTATAATAATATTTCTACTAAAAAGTATATCTGTATAACAAATAAGCATATTCTACAATTTGTAATTGTTTAAAATTTTGTATTTTTATACCACGCAATGTTTTTAAATATTCACGTTTTATAATAATTTTATAAAAAAATCGTTTTCTTTAAAATGTTAGAAGAATCCTCTCTCATTATTAGGTTCTTAATTGAATAGTATGTATATGAAGAGAAAATTCATTTCTCGTGTGCTTAAGGGAAAGGCGCTTAAAATAAGGAGACCCTGAAACCGCATAGGAAGTCCTCAAATTATTTACAAATGTGACTTGATTTGATGTAGGGGAAGGTTTGACCTTTCAGCCGAATTGATTTCGTAGTCAATAGAGTTTTTGCATACGACCAGAGGTCATATGTTACAGAATAGAGCTTGTTTTGAGCCTCCATTGCGTATCTTGGTCTAACATATAGTGAAAAATAATCTTATCTCGTTTTGTATTTTTTTCGCATTCGCATCCATTGTGTTTTGAACTTTAAGTCAGACAATTTCCAGTAAATGCCAAACACAATTGGAACGAGAAAAAACAAAACGAGACAACAGCAAGATACGCAATACAGCATTTTTGGAGCTTCCATTGCGCATCTTCCTCTAACATATAGATAAAATCATGTTATCTCTCGCAATCGTATCTCGTTCCAATTGTGTTGAGAACTTAAATATAGGTTTTTTTCATTTTTTTTAATGTCTGAAACAAATTGTATCTAGACAAAACTTTGTGAGAATTTTAAGCACAAATTAATTTTAATCAGTATTTTTTCAATGACGAGTGTGGTTCAGCGGATACAGTTCAATCCTGCCTCAAAAAAGGCCTGACATCGAATCTCAGTACATACATACAGTCAATTTAAAAATATTAGAATTCAAATTGGAAATCTTAAAAGCATCAATTCTAAACAGAATTGGGACGACAACGATGGTGTCAAAAAATAATACGAAACAACATGATTTTTCCCATACGTAAGAGCAAGATACGACACAGAGTTTTTTTGACGAGAAATGTCAAACTACAAAATTTATCGCTGAGCGAATAGAACAAATTCTATTTTTCGTGCGATAGGTTGGTAACATGGTTAGTAATAAAAGGAAGGCAACACAAAGAAATGAGAACCAGCAAGATAAACAGCTTAAAAAATCGTTTGTCAAAAAGCTCTGTTAATTTTTGGAACCATCGTTCGTCCCAGTTGTGAAAAGTAACAAATACAAATCGCTTTTTTAAAAGGAGACTTAGATCTCGGCGATCTCAATAGTGTCACAGATAAATAATTATTATATAATATAATAATATTTATTATTTATGTTTATAACTTTTAGGTGGCGACATTGCGGTAAGTGCGCGTATTTTTTTATTTAATATAATTGATTTTGAAGAGACTTTTGTTAATTATTTGCCTTGTACTAAAGTACGCGAACGTGCGTGGATATTTCAATATGACAGCAAAGTCACACGCACACTCATAATAAGTGGGTTGTAGTTCTATAGTACTTTGAACGCGATTACATGCGGCACTATAGCTTTCACTGGCCCCTACTTCATATGAATGCGTGTAGGTTACTTTAATGAACTGTCCAACTGCAGCGTGATTGCGTACATTACTCTTCCACTACAAAATGTGTTCCAATATACATAATAGCTGTTAAACTTTCTAATTTCACATAATTTTTTCCAGTTCTCAATATATAACCCAAAATGAAAGCTGGCAGCATTGTTTCTAAAAAGTTAAAATTTGACATTACAAGTCCATAAACTAAGAATGTGAGTTTAGTTGTTTGAAAGAACAACAAGTGTTTGTCAACCATATGCGTGCTCTTTTACATGCCACCGTATTAGTACATGATAGAGTGAGATGGCTCATATACAAAATAAGTTTAGTGCAGCGAATAAAAATGCATTTTGCAGCAAAGTCAACGTTAAGAGAGAAGTTCATTCAACGAGCGGAAGTCGGTTTGGATGGTAATTTATTTTATTTACCATTTTCATCATCGTCGTCGTGTAGTCTTTTAACTGACAACAAAATTAAAATAAAGAGGTGAAGGAAATAAAATAGTGATTAAATTAAAACATAGTGTAAAAGGAAAGAAAATCGGTTTTGTCACTTTGTCTTAAACACAAAACCGTTTTGTTATGTAGACGGTACGGTGCGGAACAAAGAATAAAATTTTGCGTTTATGTTTTGACGATCTCTCAATGATTACGTCGCTGTTTTCTAAATGATTTTTTCCGTTTTGTTGACGGTTTTTCAAAGGTAGTAAAACTTACTTAAGTGCCAAAGTTAATTTAAAACAACAAATATTGAGTCATGATGAAATGACTGGTTAATTGAAGAATTTTGTTAAAGGCGTTAATTGCCTCTTAAAAATAAATTAATTAAAAATTGACAAATATAAATACTAAATTGAATTTTGTAGACATGAATGTTAACAATAAAGGAGTGCAATTAATTAAGAAAACTACTACTACAAAAACATATGTATGTGTGCATGTAAATTAATTGAAAATCGCCAGAATTAATAGACAACCAAGTGTCGGTCGGAGCTTTTCTAAAAATCGGTATAAGTTGCGAATCCCTAGATTGATTTCCAAAATAAGGATATCATATGAAAGACAATTTAATAGATATATTATTGGCATTAATAGTTTGAAATCTAACATATAGTTTTCAAGGTAATATGATTTTTCTAAAATTTTAACTGATGTTTTTTCTATTCCCGTAAAAGAAAAATAAAATTGGCTTAAGCTTAGTTAAGCTAACATTCTCATATTTTATTTTTAGTTTTAGGGGTAGTAGATAAAGAGTTAAAAGTAAAAAAGAAATATGAAAAAAGTGTCCTCCGGGTGTAGTTTCGGAGATATAGCCATCGGAAGTTTCGGAAATAGCTATGTATTGTAAAAATGATTATAAGTTGGGAACCCCTAATTGGATATCAAGAATATGGGTGTTATATAAAAGATAATTTAATGGCCTATTTAACATTTAATTTTCGAGATATAACGATTTTTCTGAAGTTTTGACCGAAAGTTTTTTTTAAAAAAAAAGTTATTTTTTTCCAAAAAATGAGTTAATAACCTGTAATTTTTTAGCATGTCAAAAAAACTGGATTCTTTTGCTTTAAAATGATGTGCCATTTGCATAGTTTTTTTCATTTTACCTATTTTTTACCGAAAAAGGTAAAGTCACTTCTTTGACTTTTGGTATTAAAATATACATATGATAATTATTTACTATATTTCACATATCAGGAGTATATGAAAAAAATTGGTGAAAATGTTGTATAATTTTAAATAAAGCTTTCTGTGGACTAAATGTTAATAACACAGAAAGATTCGGTCCCCATCGGTACACCGTCCTCCATAAGGGGACGTCCATAAATTACGTGAGGTTTTTTTTGAAAATTTGGACCCCCTTCCCTTGGTGAGATTTGGTGGGTTCTGGCGGGACCCCCCTCCCTTCGGTGAGACTTGCCTTATAATTTTTAGATGAAATCTGCTATCAAAAAAAATTACTGTCCAACCTTTTATTTCAATCAAATCTATTTTATTAGGCGTGTTTTTTTTGACGCGGCTACCCGCTAAAAAAAAATTTTTGTATGAGAATGACAGTTCATTTAGTCGGCGATACTCATCGCCGACTAATTTCTCAAACAAAAAAAAATTTTAAGCGGATAGCCGCGTCAAAAATAACACGCCTATTATAGCGTGGCACGTGAATTAGTTTTCCGCTTTTTTTATCTTTAAATTTTTCTGGATCGATTTTACACCAAAATTTCGGCAATTATAAATTATCTAAAGTCTACCTCACAAAAATACAGGTTGACCAAAGAAGTTCAGAAAAAAAAAATATTAATTTCAGACCAATCTACAATCTACCTAATAAAGCTTTAAAAACCACAACACCTCTTACCTGTCGCCTGGTAGGAGTTTTTAAAATGCACTCTTTTTTTGGGTAACAAATTTACCCAATAGACCTAAATAAGCTAAGCACTTACTTTAGGAGTGAATAAAAAATCTGCTTTTTACGAAATTAAATAAATAATGCTGAAATATTGCTTTTGAAACATTGGGAGTCTTAAACAAATTCTAGGCCTGCGTAAGTTCCCCAAAGTTTAGATAAAAAATTTTTAAAATTACAAAATAATTCCAATACTACTTATAATAAAAATAATAATAAAAACATTTTATAATGTAAACTGTGCATTTTCTCTACAATACGTATATATCTTTCAACAAAATCGGTCAAATAATGACATTTAAGGTCATAGTGGCTTTGGCCATCTCGTGGTAAAGTCACGACGAGAATTCCTTTCAAGACTGTTTTCACAATGGGCGGTCAAACATACTACAAAAGTACTGTGACGTTAATCGCCATAATTTGATAAAACATATACCGATTTTATTGGAAATTTTCTACTCAATAAAAATGCAAGACGTTCCAACTTTCAGAAACCTTTATTTTTTACTCCGTCATCAGTTGGTTCATGTTTGGCAACTAACGTTTTTTTACACGCACACAATAACAATTTTGGCCAAGTGTACAAGCAAGTGCTGATAACGTATTTTCAAACGTGTTTTTTCGATTTTTGTTTTGTTTATAAAAAATTGGCTTAAAATCCGGTTTTTCTTTGTCGCTTTTGCAGCAGCTGTGTTGTTGCTTGTGAAATTTAAAATAGCAACAAGGGCTTAAAAAAAAGAAGAAAATGAAAGAAAGAAGCGTAGTGGTGAAAAGAGTTACATAGTACATTTCGCGAAAAGCAGTTCAACAACTTCCACATAAATATCAACAACAAATTGTTGCAACAAATCATCGTAGACAAAAAGTTGCCACTTGATTTAATTGATTTCGATTTGTTTTTTTTTTCTCATGTCTTACTGGCAGCAGCCTCTATAAAATTTGGTGCATCACTTACTTTCTGCAATTGTGATAAAAAAAATTTCTTCACCCTCGATTTTAATGGAATAACTATGTAATGGGATCTTGTACGCGGCGACACTTTCTGCTGTCAATATGCTTCCTGCAAATGGTAAGTTAAATTAAATATATGTTTATACATAAGTTTTGTTTCTATGAATCCTTGATCGTAAGTCTGATGCATGGTAATTTTTTTTCTTGCGGACATTTTCTTGTGAAAAATTTAGGAAAGATAAAATATGGTTGAAAACGACACAAGAATGCAAGTACAGTAACAGTGGAACCTTAAATATATAGTAGTTATCTACAAAAAACGTCATAACTAAAGTCGATCTCAATTAGAACTCAAAGTCTTCGCATATTATAATAATACCCAACACCATATGATATAAGCTCAATAAGTCAAAGGAATGTGATTAGTGTAATATTCGATATAGCTAAGAAGGTTATAATGGCTGCCGTAGCTGAACTCTATTATTACTAATATTCTGATGTCAGCAACGGAAACGCGACCTATATAAAAAAGTGGTTTACCACACAGCTTGTAGCTGTATGTATATTGTTATTTAATATATTATATACCTATATCACCGAAAAGCTGCATGAAAAACCAGCCATCGAGTTGCGAATGTTTCGAGTGTCATAAATTTCTTATTCTATATGGTTTTGTTTCAATTAAATTCATTTGTATTGCCAAATAAGGGAACATTTTTCTTGTTTCTTCTAATTAAAATACAATAAATATATAAAAACCCTAAGTAAGTGTAATTTTTACATGGATTAATTGATGTTTGTCAGAACGAAATTTCAGTTACAAATACTTTAAGCAAATATGTTATAAGTTTTCTATATCTGATGCTCCTCTTTCTATTCGTTATGAACGGTAGAACAAAACGTGCACATCTCTCTACCTACAAAGAAATAAGAAACTACAGTAGATGTGCATAAAATTTGTACTCCACAGTACTTTAACCCGCGTATTATGTAAGGTGACGCAAGTGAGTGACTGCTTTTCGTCTGCCTATATCTTGAATGTGTAAGCCTAAATCTAAACTTTTTTTTTCCAAATTATGGTCTTTGAGATGAAGTTAACATAAAAGTCGGAGCAAGTCTTTAATTGCAAGTTTCAAACGGCTGTGGTGAATGTGTCACTTTCCGTCACTCACTTGTTTCGCCTTACATAATACGGCGGTAAATATTCGATTGTGAACAAAAATAAAAATTTAAATCTTAAGAATTTATTTTTTTTACTATACTACAGTCATTTTGAGTGTAACATTCTTCACGAGCATTCTTAAATTGATTTCTTAAAAGTTGCATTAAAATCTCATAATATTTAAAGAAGAATCAACATGAGTTAACTTACTATATTAAGGTCTACAATTTCTACGGTCAAGTTTTTGGAACCTAACAACCCGGTCATTTTACAGTCCTTGTAGAGTGCTTACTAACTGTATTATAACAGTGAATATAGTTAATTCACTATTATATAAGTTTGTTTTAGCTGTAACTGTGCAGTACCGTACCTACTGCTTTAATAAACTGTAGACTTAACCCTGGAAGGATAAGCATATTTTAAATACGTTATGGCTAATCTTCGTCGAATCGACGAATTCCTTCCACATACCTCACTTATGCAATATTTAAGTCAACTCTGAATAAAAAGTTTAGTTAATCCTATACTTTGATTTAAATTGAACCAAAATAAAATGCCAACTTAGGTGTAGTTTCGATTAATTCATTTAAACTTAAATAAATGCAGACTCATGTTTTTTGTGATGGAAATATAACATCGTATGACGAAAAGAACAAATATAACAAATTAACTCAAAAAATATATAAAAAATTGACAAAATATAAAAGCCCATATTCCGAGCAGCTCAAATAACGAAAAAAATGCTTTTATTTAATTTATTTTGAACAAGAGGCACACAGCTCTATATGGTGCTCCCCACATATGCTCTGATTACACTTATAGTACAAAGGCTTGGTCATACGGCGTTTTGCATACGGACAGAAGTGGCAAAAAAAAATTTTCAATATTGTTTTTAGTAGAAGTCATCAGAGTAGGTGTTTGGAGTCTTTCTTCCATTTATGTCTGCACAAGACTAGTATGTAGAATTTTCATGAAACTTCTTCGATTTAGTGGTTTTTTATTTCCATCAAAATTGTTGTGCGTGTAAGTTATGTAGCTATTTATAAACGCCATACATAAAATGCCATGAAATATGCACATTGGCCATCGGTTTGTTTTGCGAGAGCATGACATTACACTGCACCTCTGGCCAAATGTATCAACCACACTTTTTGTGCCAAATATATCACCCACACCTCTATCATGCAATGTTTTTAGTGCGGTTATTTATGACAGAAGATAAGCCATTTTATTTGATTTCGGCTTGAAGAAAGTAATGTCAATTTGTTGTCAAAACAAGACATTGAGGTACCACATTTCCGCCTTTTGATATTACCCAATTCCTCAGGGATTTATTTTTTGTTAGAGCTTAATGTACCTACAAGTGTAAGTAAGGCAGGATGAACTTCAAATTATACATCAAAATTAAAACTGAAAAAAAAAACACTCTAAATAAAACATATTTTACAATCTTAACTGATTTCGAAAGTCACACAAAAGTTAAGCTTCGTCGCTTCGACGAGCACGATTACAAAGAAAGTACACTTACATGCTTCACTCAGCCCTACTGCGTGCACGCTCGAGCTTAAAAAGTGCAACGTAGTAGATAAATTGAAGAAAGCGACATGTGTTCGTCGATTCGACGAAGATTATCCATCCAGGGTTAAAGAATACACAGTCAATATGACCAAATAGTAAGTGCAATTTTAACGGTTGGTGCCGGTCAAATTGACTAGTAGATTAAATTTCTGTACAGGGTATACAAATTACAAAAATTTTGCCTGAACTTTAAAAATCAGTTTTTTTTTTCTTGTGCATTGAGAAAATGCACTCCAAAACTTCAGCATTTTCATTCATGATATGCACGCATATATGAAGGTATAGTGAGCATATTTTTCACAGCAATATAAAGGACGATTTTGATTTTTTTATTTGCAACCTTTTTACATTAATTAAAAACAAAAAAAATACATACCATATTAAGAGAAAAATAATAAGAACATCCAATATTAAGATAAAGTACTCCAAAAAGCACACCTGTATGCCTTCTTTGGGCGCCACTAGGCATGCCGTCTTTAATTATTTCTTTATTAATTTTTTTATACGTAATCACATTAGAAGTCAAAGCCGGCTAAATTCGCATCAAAAAAAAAAAAAAAATGGACAAAAAGTAGACTTTCCGTGCTTGCTTCCAAGAAAGAAGAAACACAGACCTTTCGCGTACGGCTTCCAAAGAGAAAGTAAAATCTGTTTTGCTTATATTAAAAAGATTAAAAAGGAAAGGAGAAATAATATATCTGCTTTCATATCGGCCATGTATAATTGGTATAAAAAATTTCGAACATTGTATCTATAAATTTTGATATTTGAAAGGTTCAACCAATTTTTCGGTCAAATTTGTAACAAATGAGAAACGTGGGGTTTTAATAGACTAAAATTTGAAAAGTGAAGTTGATCGATTTGTGCAGTGAATGGCTCAATTGAGGAATTGACTTAAAATTGCAAGCGATGTGGCCTACTTTGAAGGTACCGAAAAGAATATTACTTAAATAATATTATTTTGATTTATTTAACAATTTCGGATACTTTTTTTTACACATAATGCATGCTAGAATCTTTCTGATTCCATTTCTTTTGCACAATGTCCATTATTATAAAAAAGAATTACAGGACAACAAGCAGACAAGAGTTCGTGTCCAGACCTGACGGATCGTCACCGTGAAATTCAATTATTTACTCATGTAAATTTGTACAAGTTTTCCATAATATAAAATCTATCAAACATAAAACAAATAACCAAAATATTAAACATAATTTTTGTTGCAACAAAATTGAATAATGGAACAAAAAACTGTAACTGGGCCAAGTAATAAAATTTTGTAACAACCGAAAAACAACGACAACAAATGCCTGCGGTATAAAATAAAGTAGAGAAAAAAAAAAAAATAATAAAAAGAGAGCAAAGTAAAATTGGCGATTAAACAAATTCCAATTCCAACATCAGCAAGAGACCAAAAAATATTTTTTTTTTTTAAATATAACACAATAAAGCGATGCAAAATCATAACAATAATAACGTAAGCTTTCTCAATTTCTGAGATTTTAACCGATTACTTTAAATGAATGAAAGATGTCCACATATATTCGAAACTTTTGGGTTTCGAAATAGAAAAGTGCAAAAGTTTTCTAGACACTTGCCTCACACTCTATATCTGTAAGTGATAATATTAATTGACGATATTCATAATTCTTTAGGATCAAAATTAAGATAGTGGAAGAATGTCAAATAATTCAGAATTCAGACCACGCGAAACAAAGATGCTTTTAAGTTCAGACAATTTGAAATTCATGTGTTTAAAATTTCACAAATTTTTTTGTTTGTTGGACATACTATACTGCCCTCAGAAGCGAAAAGTACGTATCTCAAAAAAATGCGTTTCGAGATAGTTAATTGATGTTTTGTTTATATCAATTTGTTAAAATACCTGTAAAGTTGAGATAAAGAAAAATTTTTAGGAGATTTTTTATATGTTTGAACTAAGATGTTGGCATTTGGAGTAGGTCATTAGACGCGTAATTTCTTAAGCTATCCGACGCCATAATAATCACGAATATTTATTTTCTTACGAGACGCTATTTTCGCTTCTGGAGCATGTATATGTCAAATACCGCCGCGAAGCCGGTATTAGACATATTGAACGATGTAATTCCTGAGTCGCGCTTTTACCCTGACTTATGTTGAGTTACTGTGGCTAGCGAAGCCCGTGTTGGATATATAGGGTGTTTTTTTTAGAGGTTTGTTTTTCGAATAGAGATAAAACTGGCATTTTATGGTCAAATCTGGCAACTCTAATGTCATTTATGTTCAGTTTGGTTTGCCATTTCATCATGAACAGGTTGACAAAAGAACAACGCTTGCAAATCGTGCAAATTTATTTCGAAAATAATGGTTCAGTTCGCGAAGCTTACCGCAAGCTCCGTCCATTTTATGGTCGACATAATCGTCCATCAGAGCAATTAATTCGGTTAACCATGGGTCGTTTTCGCACTACGTTTACTCAATGTGATAATACGCATCCGCAGAGACGTCGAACAGTGCGCACCGAAGAAACAATTGCCGCTGTAGAGCAAAATGTTGAAGAGGACCCGAATGAATCGATTCGCCACCGTGCACAGCAATTGGAGCTTTGTCCATCAACTTTATGGAAGATTTTGCGCAAAGATCTTGGCTTGCGACCTTACAAGATCCAGCTTGTGCAAGAATTAAAGCCGCGAGACCATGCAATGCGTCGTGATTTTGGTGTATGGGCCGAAAATGAGATTGATCTCGATGCTGATTTTCATCGCAAAATTTTGTTCAGTGATGAGGCTCATTTTTGGTTGAATGGCTACGTCAACAAGCAAAATTGCCGCATTTGGAGTGAAGAGAATCCACATGAGACCCTTGAGACGCCATTACATCCACAAAAACTGACTGTTTGGTGTGCTCTATGCGCTGGTAGAGTCATTGGGCCATACTTCTTCCGAAATAATGCTGGAGAGTCAGTTACCGTTAATGGAGACCGGTATAGAGCCATGATAACCGACTATTTTGTTCCCGAATTGGATCGCATGAATGTGGATGAGTTGTGGTTCCAACAAGACGGCGCTACATGCCACACAGCGCACGTCACAATCAATTTATTGAAGGAAACATTCGATGAGCGCATAATTTCGCGGAATGGACCTGTCAATTGGTAACCAAGATCGTGTGATTTGACACCATTGGATTATTTTCTTTGGGGATATGTGAAGTCGCTCGTCTACGCCAACAAACCAGAAACGTTAGGGGACTTGGAAGCAACCTTCGTGGCGTTATTGCCGACATACGGCCCCATATGCTCGAAAAAGTGGTTCAAAATTGGACCTGTAGAATTGGCTTTATTCGAGCCAGCCGCGGCGGCCACATGCCCGAAATCATATTTAAACATTAATGGCATAAAATTATCCTTCCAATAAAGCCAAATTGATGGACATTAAAACGATTTTCTTGTGTTTTATTTCAATTCGAAGCTCTATACCTCTAAAAAAAACACCCTATACTATAAGATGCAAGCGATTAAGTTTATATGCAGCCAGGGCTTCCAAAGCTTCAGTGCCCACCGGACAAATCTCAGATTGCCTGATTGGTCAACCTAAGGTAAATTTTTAAGATCATCAAAAAAAAAAAAAAAATTGATTTTGCCGAAATTAATGATGATTTATAAATGTTAGTGCAAAAGCTAACTTTTGAAATGAAACATAAAACAAATGTTATGTTAGCATAATTGACAAGAAGAAAAATCTGAAAAACTCTCAATTTTTCCTTTCTTACGGAAAGAAAATCCATGCTGAACATGTAAAAAAGTAACCAAAACAAAGAAACAGTTGCAATAAATTTTACTTGCAACATTCAGCAGCAGTTGCCCAACGTGCAATTCCTTTGCATCAGTTTTGCCTGTAGCTGATGGGATGATAGTCTTTTTTTTTTTATTTTTTAAAACTTTGGCGCATTTCTGCTGTTCTCTTGTTTCGCTTGAGTTGCATTGAGCCAAAAAATACAAATAAAAAAATGTTGGCATAAATGGGGGCCAAGTGCAGAAGTTGCTTGCTGGCTGACATTTCTTGTTGCAACAGCATATTCCAGTTTATTACTGTTGTTGCTTTGGATGGTGTTGATAAGCATGCAAATGACTATAATGGAAATGTTTCTTATTGTTGTATTTGTGTTCTTTATTATTTTGGTAAAAGCATTGTTGGCAGATAATGTCTCATTGGCTGAATCATTTTAAATTCTATCGAAAACCGTTTCGATCGGTGACGTTGGAATAAATGAGATCTTTTTTTTGGTTTCTTAAAAAAAAAATAAAGGTGAAGATTTTTTGCCATTTCTTGAAATAAATCAGTAATGAAGTTGAAGTTATTTACTTCCACTTAATATATATGAACTAAAAAAATGACATACTTACCTAAGGCTGTGAAGTCAATGTCGAACGATGCCAGACGAGATACCGAGGGCCAAACTTTCAAATTCTTAGTATACTATTATATCGATTTTAACAAAAAATGAAATTGCCTTTGTGTTTGTTAATAACATATTAGAGAGATGTAAAATATTTCTTTATCAGTATCTTGGGAATAATTCTATTTGAAAGTATTTTTTTTAGAGACTAACTCATAAATCCTGCAATCAAAAAAGCTTAAAATTTCACTTACCGACTTCGTTTTATTTAGTTTATTTTGCTGAGCGTATCTTAGTTCAAACATATAAGAAATCTAAAAGCATTTTCTCTATCTCAATTTTACAGGTATTTCAACAAATTGATATAAACAAAACATCAATCATCTCGAAACGCATTTTTTTTTTTGAGATACGCCCTTTCCGCTTCTGAGGGCAGTATATCTCGGTAACAGAAGTCTGATTTTGCAAATTTCTTTATTCATTAAAACATTTTAAAAATTGCATTTAAAAGTCTTAAGATTCACCGGCAGGTAGTGTTGAATCTTCTTGTTTTTTTTTTTAATTTTACATGTGTACTCGTTTTTGGACTATTTAACCGGTGTTGACATTGATATCTTATCCTCTTTGTATAATGATGCTTGTGTAAAAAACAGGTCATAAGTTTCACAAATTTTCTAATAAAGAGAGTTCTCGGTAAAATCAATATTCATTTGCCAATAACTTTTGAATAAGTAACGTAACTTTAAATATATAAATTCTGCTGAAAAATTCTAAATTCTTTTCATGTAGTATTTCAAATCAAAATTTCATATTTGAAATATTGAAAAAATAAGTAAGTACTAATTTAGTGCTGCAGGATCGGTAAAATTACAGTATAATAATTGTTGCAACAGTACTGCACAAATACTGTTAAAGCCAAAAAGGAAAATATTGGAAAATATTGAAATAGTCAAAATTATTGGAGTACCATTAAAAATTAAACTTTCTTATATTCAATTCTAGTTCTGCTGTTGAAGTTTTAGTCTTGAACTTGAAAATCATTTATGGATAACTCAAACTCAAAAAATTCTGATCCATTATTCCATAAAAAATAATACATTACTGAAAGGACTTTTCGGTGTCAGTGTATTATATTTGTTTTCTTAAAGTTCATGAAAAGCTCTAAATTTTTCTTCCTAAGTCTATAAGTCTGCGAGTAATTAAATAAATAAAATAAAAAGAGTATGACTAGGCTCCAACTTGTTAAACAAAATAATATAAACGCGCATACAATAATTGAGAGACATTAGTTATGTCATTATTAGAATACTTTTCGATAATATATATAACGTCAAATATCTCGAAAAACCGTGATTTTCCATCTTTTAGGTTGGAATATCTCGAAAACCAGAACCATCGAAAAAATTTTGACCTCGGCTTCGAGTTAAGCGCTTCAAAAACTATCGTAACGGTTTAAGAACCAGAGCCTCTATCAAATTTTGGCGACCTTTGTAATGTGTGTATTTTGGACCGATGAAATTTCTATTTCCTTTGAACTCGGCAAACTTATTTCCAATACACTTTCAAAGTCTTGTACAAAATTTCAAAATTTTTTTATCAATAACTACTTGACTGAAATATTTAGGTTTAAAGCTTAGACTTGACTGAATTATTTTCTACGTACCTGCTAAGAGCTGTAACACAACTTGAATTAAGTTGCAAGGGGAGAAAACATCAACTTTCTGTACTATATACCTAGTATATAGTAACGACAGAGTTACGTCATTTTCTATTGTCTCTTTTTTTTGAGCCTTTGAAAACTTTTGAAAATCAATTTTTTTTAAATAACTTAAAAGCTAGAGCTGATTGAGAAAAACTTTGGTCATTTTCGTAATTAGTGGACCAATATCACACAAAAAGGTGAATTGAGACCTCTGTATTTTTGATTTCTGTAGAACAGTCTATCATTTCCGGGCCTCAAACAATATTTGTGCAATATATGAGTACATATTTCTTAAGTGTTTTCTTTCTGTCTTGCCTCAAGCTAAATAAATCTAACAAAATGAATAGAAATTGTCAATCAAATTGCCAATTATCAAATAATCAATTGGTCATTAACTGAATAACCACATGTCATTTGCCACAAATAACGTGATCACTTTCTATTTTTAGCTGAAAGCGCTAGAGATTAGTACTACATTCAAATATTAACAAGTTATACAATCAAAATTAGTTGATAGGCTAAGTTAAAAGCAGGAAAAAATATTTTAAAAAGGTGTTTGTAAGCTTTTTCTTGTTGAAACAGTAACAATAAGAGTCTTTTCACTATTTTCTTATCACCTTGCTATGCCTTTGATTTCTTCAACTACAGTTTATAGCTGCGCCACTGCTCAGCAAAACCTGTGTGTCGCTGCGCACCATTGAATCTAAGGGTAGGGTAATTCCTGCTTTTATGGTATGTTTTGACGTTGGCATTTCCTTCACGTGGGGCTTCTCAGCACGTTATATGTAGCCTACATATGATGTTTAAATTTTTTACAGGATTCTGATTTTTTTCGCTCTCTTAATATTGTGCTTGTCATATATTCAATGTTATTTTAAGAAAACAGGAAGCTGCTGACATTTGTATGCTTCAATTCTATCTCTTCGTTTTTTTTGTCACTTTATTTTTAATGTCTCTTTTGATATTTTTTGCTTGCGTCCCTGTAGTATCATCTTTGTTTAATATTGCATGTCGTTATTAATTTTTTAATAATTTCTTTCCATTTTTTCCCCGCAAAATATCTACCTATTCATAAAAAATTCAAGGAAATACAAAATGTTTTATTTTTGTATAGTTAGTTTTTTTGCCTTTATGTTGATTAATAACCTTTTTTTCAACATTTTTAACTGTTGCTTTTGAAATTTATTTGGCATTGTAAAATATGACAACTGCTTACTCATCATGTATGTATTCTCTGTTCTTTTGGCTTGAATTAATGTTATTTACCTATTCAAATAACTACTGAAGACAATATTGCAATATCATTGCGATATATCAACTGTTTGCATTTATTTTTAAACAAAACAATTTAATTGAATAGTAAATAAAGAGCAGCCAAATAAAAAAAATGTATATGGAACAGCATGAATTTAAAAACTATTCCTATAAAAGCCAAAGAATTCTTGACTATGTTAAAGATGTGTCAAGATCTGCAACAAACAGGCCATATCACAATTTTGTATTTGAAAATTTTGTAGCTCATTATCGATTTTATATAGGTTATCGGTACATGAAAGTGATTAGTACGATGGGCACTTAACATACTAAAGTTGCGTCAAAATCGATTACAATTACTCTTATGTAAATAATTATGGGAATTTTTTTTTTTTTTCATATTTACGACCATTTATCTGTGGCAGCTCGATCTAAGTTATTTTTTTTCAGAAAGAAGTTTTTGCTTCTTTCTTGAGACATTTTTATGCTCGTTTATCTTATTAGATCAGGAATTCGAGATCGTTTTGTAGATATTTTTGCGGACTATAACCACTTAAGTTTATTTTTACAAGTAAAATTTTTCAAAGTAAAAAATCTCGAAAACGAGTAAAATTAAATTACAAAAAAAAAACTTTCGAAGCAAAATATTCTGAAAACGATTAATGATTGGATTTGTGTCGTTAGTCCGAATAGCCGCAAATGTTTGCCTGCGACGACTACAGCGGAATATCTGATTCCTCTTATCAAATTTAAATAAAAATTACTTCTTTATGACTTTTCAACATTTTCCGAATTTTTTAACATTTTCAACATTTTTCAACATTTTTTAACATTTTTCAACATTTTTTGACATTTTTCGTCTTTTCCTTTTTGGATTTTTTTGTTTAATTTTTCGACATTATTTTCTTTTTCAATATATATGTATAATAAGGATATTCCTCGAAAAGCGCGAAAACTCGAAAGTTTTCGAGCTTGCTTTCGGGAACACCCCTATCAATGCAAACGCGTAAATGATTGAGCAATGGCAATTTGACAGTTCGATGAGTGCTGCCGTGCTGCAGTGTTTTAGTCAAAACGTAGACTATTACAGTTATGACTGATTTTGTTGAAAAATAATTAAATTTTTGATCTAATTCTTTGTCAAAAAAAATGGAATCCCTAAAATGCCGCAAAATATTGAAAAAAATAAATTGATTCAATTTATTGAAGAAAGTACTATAAACAATTTACTTACACTGATTCACTTTCCGACTTTTCGAGGCTACTTGCTCAAACTTGTCTTCATACAAATTATTTTCGAGGCTCGAAAATGTGCTCAGTTTTCGAGGCTTTTTCGCGTTTTCAGGAATACCCTCAATAATTTTCAAAAGCATTAAAATACATGTCCGACTTGGCTTACGAAGAGCTACCTATTGTAAAAAAAAATTTTCGAGAAAACACAGGCGTTAAAGTGCACAAATCTACTGAGTTTTTATATGTTTTGTCAAGTTTACTATTTTTTGAAGTGAATTTATAAAATATATAATATAGCTAGTAGTTAAAATGCGGGTTGTTTCATAAAAAAAAGATCGTAATTTATTCTATTAGAATATCCAAGAAAGTGATAACAGATTTTTAAAACAAAAGGTTCCTTATCGCCGACCAGGGTATATGCATCTACTAACTTAAACACCTTTTCTATTTAACCTTTAATGATACAGTTTCCTAACGTAATCTAAAGATTTTCACAAAACAAGTTCATTGAATGTGCATTGAGTCACGATAAATTGAAAATAAATTTTAAAAGTGTCAATTGCTTTATTTGTTCAATCTTTTTGTTTATAATTTGTATCGCTTTTCTTCGCAAAGTGCTTCTCAATTAGTCACTTCAGACTAGAGGGTCGTAAAAAAAAGCAAAGCAATTGAGTCAAGTACTAAATAATGAGGAAGAGTTTGAAAAAAAGAAGGTTGTTAGGTAAAAATTTTGTGTATCATAAAATTTTTTATTTTTATTTGCAATCTTTTTGTTTTTTCTGTCTTTTAAATATTTTTATTAATTAATTTTTACTGATTTTCATGAAGTATTTTCTTAAAATAAATTTCACACTTCACCGTCTCCATTTGTTATGTTTTATTGAGTTTTTCTTTTTATTTAGCACGTTGTCGTTAACGCATATTTTGGTAGTTGTTTGGGTTTAGATTTAGATTTCAAGTAAACTGCAGACAGATGGCGTCATCTGGTTTGATGTGTAAGAGACTCATTGGTAGCTTAGTCTTAAAAGTTAGACATACTAACAGCTTGTCATTTAAAAACCACATGATGACTGTGATGTAATCAAACCACAAAATTTCAAAATGGCATAAATTATTTGATAAGCTTTATACATGGAAGCCTTGAGAAAATTTTTTGAAATATTAATATTTATTTTGTTTTTAATGCAAAAAAAAAAGAAAAAAACACACAAAAAACTTAAAAAAAGAAGAAAAATGTGCTAATGAAGTTAATTTTTCTTATGTAAAAATGAAACTTTGGAAATTTTCAATAAAATAATTTTTTCATAACTTTTTAACGATGATTAGTTTTATTTGGCTGTAGTTTTTAGAATATTTCAAATACCTCTATCATAATGATATAATTTTAAAGAACATATAAGCTTTTGAACGGCATACCCCACAATTCTTTTCTCTAATGTCAAATGTTGACTAAATACGTTTCTAAGAAATTTGTTTTTTTGAACTAATGACAGACAAATGAAAATAAAGGGCGGTCAAACATGGATATTTGATAGACAATCAAATGTACTCAGGGTTGCCAAGTTGAAATAAAATAATTTCTCTTTAAATTGGTAAAAAGTAAAAGTTTTTGTGAGAAAAAGTTGATATTTTTTTCCAGTAATTTTAAAAAATAAAATAATGTTTGTGTGAAAATAAATGCGAAAAATTCTTTATTTATAACTCTTTAAAAAAAGAATAAAATTCAGTTCCTATAGGGCCCCGCTTTGACATAAAATAGAGGACTTGGCCGGGTCAAAGCCGATCACTTGGCAACACTTAATATATTGTTAATTTTTTCCATTTTTCGAGGCTTACGTGAAGTTATCGCAATTTTTGAATATCTTTTGAGCCAAATGTAGTAAACAAAATTGTGGACAAACATAGACATTTCTTAGACACTGCTATGTAATAGGTTATTTATTTGTTCCTAACTTTTGGAAGCAAACTTTACGTATGCTGAGGCATGTTCTGTAATTAACTCCTACTTTTTTTTCAACGGCATGCTTGCGGCTTGTTAATGTTTAAACAGTATTTTGTCGGCATAATTTACACACTGAGATATTAAGTTTTTTTTTTTTTTTGTTAATAACTACGTTGAGGTTTTTTCTAAATGCGAGTACATACATCCCTTCATTCGTTTGTCTGTTTATCCTTTTCACTATAACCTTTCTATTGTTGTTTTTACTGTTTTGTTTTTCTTTCCTTCGTATGTGCTCATAAACACCGAGCCTTTTCAAAAAAGCCAACTCAATAACAACGGACAACATTGTCCAGGTACTGCTGGCTGTACGTACGTACCATCATAGTGTTTACTTAAAGCGTTAAAATTTACCTGGAACTGCTGCTTAAACATACGAGATCAGCGTCGTCTTTCTTATTAAGATGAACGTTTATTTAAGTGTTTTTTTTTTCACTTATGTTAGGCAGCATTTCTTTAATCATTTTCTTCAAGATGAACATACATACCCATGCATATACCTTTTGAAACAAGTGTTTTTTCGAGGTAAATACAATATGTTGCTCTTTATTGTTTAAGAAAATGCGTTTGCTTGTTGTTGTTGCTGCTTGCTGGCTGATATAATTACTAATGAAATGTAAAAGGGGGACCTTAAGGGATAACAACAAGTTTTTAATTATTTATTTATGGTGCGTATTGTACTGAATAAAAGTCTTAAGAGGGATTACTCATTGGAATAATAAAAATGACAAATTTTGAAAATTGATTTTTTCAGTTATTTATGGAGTTATCAAACTAAAGTTTTTGTGTATAAAGTAAATGTATTAATTCCAATGTTTAAATTTGTATTTTGGGGTTTTTTGGTATTTTCTTCTCAAAGGTCATTTTTCAGATGATAAAAATAAAGCATTTGACATTTTGTCGAATAACCTTGTAAGCCACTTTCTGAAAAACTAATGAACTGATTTTATTTAATATTTTTGTACAGAGCTTATTGTTCAGTACTTTTAGTGCAAAAAACCACAAAAAATAACAAGCGCAAAATTTATTAAAATGGGCAACGAGCTGCTTATACTAGTTTCAATGACCGCTACGTCATATCATCAGTAAGCTACATATGTTAGCCGATTTTAGTTAAATTTTAATCAAAGGTTTTCCATAACACTGTCTAAAAAATAGCATCCCAGCAGGCAAATGAGCAAGGCCTTACTCGGAGAAGGCCTGCTAGCACTGCTGCGATTATATAAGGACTTCTCAAAACTAGATTTTCATGCAAATAAAAATACAATAACACAAGGCATAATATGCCTTGCCACATCAGACGTGCTATCAGGCCTGATATTAGAAGGCAAAGAAGAAGGACTCCATTTAGTTTAGCGCTTTTCTGTTTCTTTTTTATTTCATGTATTGCAATGTTTTATGATTCGGCATATTTTTTTTGTGATATGCATTGTACATATACGACATGAAAAGTATACACATGGTTAGAAATTAAGAGAGGTGTGCAGGCTAGTCTTCTATTGTTTCATGTTATGTTAAGGAGGTAGAGTTTTGTGTATTCTTTGTCAAATTGTAAAGTCATTAAAAAAATATCAACGCAAGTGAGATGGCGCGGATAAAAAAAAACAATTAATATTTAGAGTCTTTAAATCTATTAAAATTAAATTTTTGTCAAGTACTTCTGAGAGTCCTTCTACGGTAAGCGGTCTTAGAAAGCCTGCTTAGGAAGGCCTGTTTTCTGCGGCCATTTCATATAAAAAAGAAAGTACGTTTGAAAGGAGGGTGGAAGGCCTTATACTTACCAAGGAAGGCCTTCTAGAAGCACTGTTAGCTCCTGCCCTTGCCTACTGGGATATTATTCTGTTTAGTACTTACTTACTTACTTACTTACTTAGATGGCCATAACAACCCGTTGTCAGGTTACGGCCGACCTCATTAGCTCTCGCCAGGCGCCTCTGTTTTGCGCGCGCCTTCTCCAATCGTTAATGCCAAGCGCGGTTAGGGCTTCCTCAGCTTGGTCTATCCACCGGAGGCATGGTCTCCCTCTTCGTCGTTGACCGGGGACCTTCCCTTCGAATACCTTTTTCGCTGGAGCTTCTTTATCCATACGATGGACATGACCCAGCCAGCGTAGTCGCTGTATTGTTATACGCTTAACTATGTCAATGTCGGCATAGAGCTCATACAGCTCGTGGTTAATTCGAATGCGGTAGTCGTCGCCAACTCGAACAAGACCAAAGATTTTGCGGAGAACTTTCCTCTCGAACACCCCAAGAGCGGTTGCGTCTGTTGTCGAAACCACCCATGCCTCAGCGCCATAAAGAAGCACAGGTAGAATGAGCGTCTTGTAGAGTGTTAGCTTTGTCTGCAACGTAATTGCTTCTGTTTAGTAAGATGGTATATTTGGAACCCATTTGATTAAAAGAGAATTGTAAGTTTCCTTCTTAAAAACGACGTTAAGTTCACAATCGTCAGTAATTTGTTTTTTGAATATATTTTGACACAAATTTGGCCAAGCGAAAATAAAGTGTGACCAAACGTGAGCAGTCGATGGTCAATCAAAATAGCTTTCCCGCAATTTGGGAGTCATTTTCACGTTTTCTCAGAAATATATTTCTTAGATAACTATTGAGCCAAATATAATAATTTTAAATTGTTTCCCACTTTTCGGGGCCAATCAGATCTACTATCAATTTGCGTTTTTATCAATATTTCGGAGCTAAAGTAAAGTTGGCCCCAAATTTTGTTGTGTGTGGCTGTGGCCATTCGAAAGTCAATCGTATACATAAGTTCACTTCATTTCCCCCCACTTTTTCAAGCCAATTTCACACATGTCATGTGACTTAAATTAAGAATTTTGGATACTTCTTTTACACAGTGTATATTTTGAAAAAAATTTACCAACGTACGTCTATTGTTGAAATCACAATCACATGAGAACCATGGGAGATATGTAAATGAAACGTATAGTTTGTGTAGCTTGTGGCTCTAATTTCAGAGAATTTTCTTTGTTTAAGTATTTTGCACATTGCGGAAAAAAAAAAAAAAAAAGAAAACTGAAAACAAGGAATCAAGAATCACCATTCTCGTCCTTTTTTGTTGCACTCAATATACGTATATTTGGTCATACGCATATGAATGAAAACGAAAGCTTATTAAAGTGAAATTGCTCTCTTAATACTTACTTACTTGGGTGGCCATAACAACCCGTTACCGGGTTACGGCCGACCTCAAAAGCTCTCTCCAGTCGCCTCTGCTTTGCGCGCGCCTTCTCCAATCATTCACACCAAGCGTGGATAGGGTTTCCTCGGCTTGGTCTTTCCATCGGAGGCATGATCTTCCTCTTCGTCGTCGCCCAGCGGCTTCCGCATCAAACACCTTTTTCGCCGGAGCTTCTTCGTCCATACGCACAACATGTCCAAGCCAGCGCAGACGTTGGATAGTGATGCGCTTGACTATGTCAATGTCAGCGTAGAGCTCGTACAGTTCGTGGTTCATTCGAATACGGTAGTCGTCGCCGACGTGAACAGGACCAAAGATTTTGCGAAGAATTTTTCTCTCAAACACCCCAAGCGTGGCTGTATCAGTCTGCGACACAACCCATGCTTCTGCGTCGTAAAGTAGCACAGGTAAGATGAGCGTCTTGTAGAGTGTCAGTTTTGTCGGGCGAGAGAGGTCTCTACTACTGAATTGCTTACTGAGACCATAGTAACATCTATTAGCAAGAGTTAGTCTTCGCTTTATCTCCAGACTGACATCGTTTTGAGTGTTCACGGCGGTACCAAGATAGGTGAATTCCTTGACAACTTCGAAAGTATAGTTGTTCGCAGTAACAAATGATCCAATACGCCGCGTCTCCCTGTTTGTGGACAGCATATACTTTGTTTTGCCCTCGTTCACCGTCAAACCCACTTTTGCTGACTCTTTTTCTCTTTTTTTAAAGTGAAATTGCTCTCTTAATATGCCTAGAAATAAAAATAAACTTCCAAAAATTAAAACATTTCGGATATTAGAATTACTCGAAAAACAAAGTGGCTCTAATTTGCGAGTATCCACTGTATAAAAATAATTGACTGAACTTCTTCAACTTATAAATAGCTGAAATAACTTCAAAGACACGCCTACCGCAATACAAATCATAATTTGCTTCGATATTTAAATAGGTATTATGAGTCAGATTATGTTTCACTCTACTCTAGAAAACTTGTTCTGATTAAAATACAAAAATACTGATGATTTTTAGGAGATTGGTAAACAAAGACCTTTTTTTAACATTAAAGTAATAATACTAAAAAAATATTTTATCCTAACTTGTTGTTTAGAGCTTTACTAAATAAATATTGGCATTATTGGGAAAGTTTGCATTATTCGAAACTTTCAAGTTTTTTAAGCTATTTGAATTATCAAATAATTCGATTGGAATTGGAGTCGAGTATTTTCTGCTTACTATTTGTCTGTCTCGCCCACTTTCTTGTTTAACAACCTAAATTTTTTGCCTGGGAAAAATTTATGTCTTTATAATTTTTTGTTTTAACTTTATCTAACAAAAAGTGTAAAATGATTTTAAAAATTACAAATTGAAATATATCACAAAAAAAAAAAAATTAATTAATGTAGGCCACAAAAACTTAAAACAATATGCCACTAATTTTTTAATCTCAATGTTACAATGCACATAAATTTTAAAATAGAGCAAAACACAAGAAAAAAAAATGAATAAAAAACAGCCCTGTTTTTACGGAAAATAAGAAGGCCACACAAGTTGTTGCGTCGCCGCTTAAGTTGTCAATTAACCGCTGAGAACTTTTCACACTCAAAACTGAAGAGTTTTCTATGACATCAACTCAAAAGTTGCATAAATTTTGTAATTTATTCAATTGATTTATTAAAAAAAAAAAAAAAAAACAAAACTGACACCAGCCGCACCCTGCAAATTCAACAAATAAATGCATGTGCGTGGTTATTATTAAAAAAAATTATTAAAAAATCCGAGAAGAAATAATAATTAAAGTTTATGTCGCAGAATTTCTTACAACATCGGCGATTCTTAATTTTTTGTTCTATTTATATATTTACTTTTTTGTTCACAGCTGTTTGCTAATCTATCGCGTCATTGAATTTAAATATCCAACTTTAAATCGTATATCATATGCTCAGTGGCATCTGGCAAACTGTCAGTGATATTCACATTTATCTCTAGATGGAGCAAGTGTTATCGTCACTCGCTGACATTTGAAGTAACTTAATTTTTACAAGAAATAGAAAAAAGAATTATAGACAAAATCCCTAGTGGCACTACGACATTGTAGTTTTTAGCTCAGCAAGTGTTGCTTTAATTTATTACTTTATCAACCTACATTTGTGTATTTTTTCATAACTTTTTCAATACCAAATTTTATAATGGGTGAGTTTTTTTAGAGTATCAGAAATTTAAATTAAAATAAAGCAGATATAAATTAAGTTTGTATAATTTTTTTTCATTTAAATCATTATTTAATGCTTCTATTGCTGATAAGTATTAAATTTCATAAAATAATCTTAAATAAAAAGTAAATTGGTTTCAAATTTCAATTCCATATTTCTTATTTCAATTCTATCACTCTAAAAAAATCACCATTTATGTACTTCTATAATTTACATTAATATATATTTTATTATCAGTTCTTTTTACAAATTGTATATTTAACTAGTAGTCTTTTCAATTTTGTGTTCTTATATTTTTTCTATTACGCTTTTTTTTTTTTTTTAATTTTCATTAAAAGTTAAGTGGCTTTGAACTTAATTTTTCTGTTTGCTTTCATTTGTACGCGTATCTCAACAACGTCATCGGACGACACTAAATGTTTGTTATCAGCAGTGGTTATTGATTAACAAAAATAAACATAATTTTGTAGTTTTCATTATCTACTTTAGTTATTCCTATCATCAATTGTAAATTTAAATAGTTTCTTAAAATAATAATTTTAAAATTAAAACCACATAAATATGAATAGGTCAATTGAACCCAAAACCATTTAAAGTTTTTTTAAGAGCATAGAGGTTTATATGTAATATATCTTGCGGCAGACGCAAAGGAAGCAGGTCGTAGCCACAACTTAAGCGAGCTCTACAGTTTTCGAGACATATTTACGGAAAATTCAGCAACTTATCAAAAGTAAAACCAGTATACTACTAATATCCGAATTCACGCAATTAAATAGTTGTAATTACCTATGAGCATTTCAACATTACGTTGAATCCAGACAGCAGTAATAATAGGACAGAAAGTGTTACAACAACACTAACAAACACCTCTACCAGAAACGTATCGCTACCATGTCTTCTTCGCTTGAAGAAATAACACTTCCCAATAAGGAACTTAAACTAAACGAAGCACCAGGTTATGACAACATCCCAGCCGTGGCATTGGACGTCAATCTAATTTTGATAGCACAACTATTTATTCTCCTTCTCCGTTGTCACTTAGAAAGTAGAAAAATTACTTGATGAATGGCTTGAATAATTTTTTATTGAAATTCCTAAAAAGGGTAACCTTACCCTTTGCAAAAATTATAGAAGAATCACTATTTTAAGCTCATCCTTTAAAGCAGTGGTGGGAATGGAAATCTAACAAAAGGGCTAAACAACAACATCAATCAACAACAAACAAAATTTTAAAGTTTTTTTTGCTGTCATTTCCAATTTCGCCAACAGCACAAAAAAAAAAACCAAATTGCACTACAAACATAAACAATTGCTACATTCGTCCAAACACATTGCGGCGCCGTCGCTCATGCCTTTGTGTTATGTTTTTGTTTTCATTTGAATTCAAGTCAACGCTGTGCCTCGAATAATGGTGCGTCGAATAATGGTGTAGGCAATGAGGGCGGATAGAGACACAACGTGCCCACCACTGCTTTGAAGTATAAATGTATCTTACCGTTAATCAAACCAAACCTGCCCCCTGTTATTTCTAATCATGCTGGACGCTGCGCTAAGCTGTAGTCTTACTGGGAGGGATACGAACCAATGCAACTTTTGGGGTTAACTGACTTATATGAACGATGTCGCCATCCTGCCATCAAGACCGTCTGATACGCAAATCAACAACCTTACACTGCGAAAACCAAACCACTGTCAACAAGATCGTTTTCGCCAAATTTCACCATATACGGCAGCGATGACCATGTCAAATAAAAATTAATTATTTCGGCTCCTTTACAAATCATATTATGATTAGCTCTCATATACTCTGTATATCGAAAGGCAGTGTACGTAATTGTTATTGCAATCGGTACCATCCCATTTTGTTTTTTGGATTTTTTTTTTCAATTCTTGCAATTTGGGTTTGCAGATATACGGACTGGCTCTTTTAAGTGATAAATGATTTCCAGCTCTCTTACTCAGCTCTTCTGGCCATGCCTGATTTAATGAAGCAACAAAAGATCCTTCTGCTACCTTAGCAGCGCTTTCACTACTAAAGGCGGTACCACAGAAGACGTTACAACAAGAATCAAGAAATCAAGAGGTGTTTTTGTTTGAGCTGTATATTGAGGAGTTGATGACCTCGCATGATTTAGATCACAAACTACTGAAAAGGCGCTAGAAATGGATGGGTTAAGCGACCGGGAAAATTGTTTGTTGATCAGCGGAAGACCTAAAGCAGAAGACGAATCTAACTTTTGAATTCATAGTTTAAATTTTAATTATGATATTTTACTTAATCTCTTTAACGATTGGTTTGAGCTACCATATACATTTATTTTTTTGGTGAGAGTAAACTTTACGACTTGAAAAAACATTGACTGAAAGCTTGATTCCGCAATACAGTGTCGCAGCGATATTTTTTAGCTCGTCTTCAATAATACCAACAATTAGTCTTGAGTGCACATTCAGGAAATTCCAAATTCGTATGTGGAATAACGAAAAAAAAATGAAAAATAAAGAAAGTCACTGCAGTTGCACCAGTCTTTGCAGACGACAGGTGCACGTTTTGAATGTGCTGCTTTTCAACTCGACTGCACTTTGTATTTTTCATGTTTAGCTTTATTGGTACTGCTGTTGTTTTTGCTACTGCTACTTTTGTTGTTTTTCGTATTTATTACTGTCCCATTGTGGACTACAAGAGGACTCGTGTCGTCTGGTTGTAATCAACGTGCTATTTTGCCATTGCCGCATACTTCGTTTGTCTGGGAGCCGTGGTCAGTCACGTTGCTTGCAACAAGGTTGATTTGTCAATTATTGTATTGAACGACAATGACGACGACGCTTAATTTTTGCTTTGTTTTGTTTTTATTATTGATTTTTCAGGTTATTCCAATTTCTACACAGAAAAATATTTGTTTTTACAATGTTTAAGCCTTACCAAATTTTTTTGAGAATCGAAATTCTTAAAAAAATTTAATTACAAGGATCGAAGATTGGGATCGACTTTCCTAATTCAGTGGCAAATGAAATTTAATTGTTTGTGGATTCTATTAGAGGATTTAAAATGATCTCTAATGATGTCCGAAATTTGTTTTAGACCTTTCTGACTCGTTTGATTCAAAAATTTTTGTTCCATAAAATGGTTCGAAATCGTGATTTTTGAAAGCTCGATACTGTCTCAGGTAATACCCAAAATCCATTTTCGACCTTAAATTTAATTCTTACAATTGCTTGAAATAGAATTATAGACAATTCAATTCCAATTTTGATCCCTTGAATGTATTCGAAATTAAATTCATTCCTCTTGCAATGGAGTAGAAAAAATCAATTAATTCTCGAAATGTAATGACATTTTTTTCAATTTAAAGCCATGATTCCTTTTATTAAAACGAAATTTGTTTGCCTTGAAATTGGAAAAATCGATTTAGATTCCAATTCCTTGAAATACAGTACAAATTCTCCGATCTCAAATTTCGATCCTTTGCATCAAGTCGACAAATTAATCAAATCCTTTTGCCATCCTTTTTGGGCTCACGGGTTCTTGGAACATAACCAAGCGCTTATCTTCTTTTTCGATCCCAGCACTATGTTTTAGTATCTCGTCGTTAAATTCTGAAATCGTTACTGGCTTGTTGGCATAGACCTTACTTTTGCGATTGTTCCAAAGGAAAAAGTTTCAAAGGTGTCAAATTACACGATCTTGGTAGTCAAATGAGTTTACTGTTTCGAGAGATGATGAGACCCATATACCATTCACATAAGTGGAATCTAATTCGGATTATAAATTGCTTATTATCATGCCACGTTAGTGGTCAGTGAGCACCGTTACTAAACTTCCAGCCTCATTTTCAAAAAATAAAAATATGCTCCAATAAATTCGACAGTCCGTATTCATACAAACCGTAGCTTTTTCATAAAAACGCGGCTTTTCAACCATCAATCTTGGATTATCATCAGCTCAAATGCGGAAATTTTGCTTATTGAATTTTTACAGTGTCATTTTAGCATTTAGTCAATACAAGCAACTATTTTAAGGCAAAGTTTGTTCTTGCTTCATCTTGTTTTTCAATTCTATTGTCATTCACTGCATGCATCCATTATTCAGGCTCTCTTTTTCTTTTTCCTTTAAATTTTTAAATTCTCTCTAATCACTTACCTTTTGTACATATAAACTTTTGCCTTTTATGCTCAGGTTGTAGTTTTACCTTTTAATCCTCTTTAACTCAGTGATTATTTTATTTTTCCCTCAATATTATGACATGACTTTAGTTTGGTTTTATGAGGATTATTGAGTTTATGTCTGGCATATAAAGTTACTCGAATGGGCGTCGCTTGGTATCATATGTCGCTTAAGATAATTAATTGAATTATTTGACAACGGAAAACATTTGTTTTACTGTTATAATTCAAAATAAAGAAATTTAAAAATTAATGTTCTGTGATTGAATGGAATATCCAAAGTATACAACTTAACGAAATGATTCCTCAAAAAACAAAAATTATACATATTTTAAATACGTCAGGTATTTTCCATGTCCATTAACGATATTTATCACAAATGTGCTTCACTTATTGCAAAACAATTTAAGTGCACAATACACTCAACATTTGCCAACAACAACGAACTTAGGGCCAGTAGTGTCCGCTCTTGTAAGAAAAATATTTTCCCAATAAACAAAAACTATAAAAGTTTTCAAACAAAATAAACAAATACAATATTTTTTTTGTTGGGTAGGTAAATGCTTCACCTTAGTTCAAATAACAAAAAAAGTAAAAAAAAGATAAAAAAAGCAGCAACAATAACAAAAAAATCACTGAACGATAAAAAAAATATAGAATTTCGTAATATGAACCAATAAATACTCTAAAAAAATTGTGTTTTTTTCGTGTGCAGGCTTTTAGCGTAAATTGATGGATGAATTACTACATTTATGACATGATACTCACAATACTACTTGCAAACATATGTATGCGATTGAAAAAAGAAAAAAAAATTGCTCAATTTTCATATTTAGATCTTGGCACGCGTTAAATTTTCAAGTAAACAATTGCATACAACGTTAAAATTTATTATACTGGGGAAAAATTAAAATTACAAAGGCGTTATGTTGGTAAAACTGAAAAGGTAGCCCTCACTAATTAATACCACTGTGCTACTCATATATTTTAAAAATTTAAACTTCTTTAAAAAAAGTGACAAAATAATTTAATTTAAGGAAGATTTTATTAAGTTATCTTATAATAATTATTGGTAAAGAGTATTTTATTTATTAATTGCTAAATATACTTAACGTTGACTCATGACTACTAGTATTATGCACAATAAATTGTTTTTCCGTTGCCAATAACTATTAATTTTGAGAAACTTTCTTTTTATGTTGTATTGAAAAATGTGTGGAGTCTCCAATTTTTGTACTTTTTTTCTGTACCAATCGATGGGTAGAGGTGGCTTTTGTGGCAGGGTTTAAAAAGTGCACGATTTCGGTTCATTTTTGAACAATTTTTTTATTTTGAATTGATTGACTTAAAAAGGTTGATAATGGATTTCGGCCATCACTAACGGTGGGGCCGGATCCCAAAAGTGTCCAATTTCGGTTCATCTTCGAACATTTTTTTATCCTTCATTTGATGAAAACGAGTCGAAAATAGATTTTGGTCGCAACCTTTTTTTCCGCACCAATTGATGGAAAGAGGTCTAAAATAAATTTTGGCCATCACCAGGGTTGGTTCCTGGACCTAAAAGTGCTCGATTTCGGTTCATATTCGAACAATTTTTTTTTACTAATTGATGTAATGAGGTCGAAATGACTTTTGTCCATCACTATGCGTGGTCAGTGGTACTAAAAATGTCTGATTTCGATACATTCTCGAAAAAGTATTTTTTTTCTCCAGTTGAAGGAAAGAGGATTTATGGATTTTAGATAGATTTAGACCATTACCAAAAAAAAATTTTAGAAAAAGGACCGAATTCGGGTAATTTTGGGACAAGAAAACATCCCTGTAGGAGTGTGGAGAACATTCAAAATGTTCTTCGCTACTGTCCGCACTTACTAGAAGGCAACAAAAAACACTTGGTTCATTCTTATTTATTCAGCTACTGAGTATCATTGCGAATTTTGATTGGTCCTACAGGAGGGCTTAATCAAATGCCCTGTCTTATCTAAATGGATAATCATTTGGACTATGTCATTCGGTTCGTCCTACATAATCTAATCTACAGCCTTTTCATGGTTGGCTACAATCTCGCCGTTTTAGTAGGCGAGAAAAAATTACCTTCTTGGCTGGCGACATTGGCAAAGTATCTCCGAGGCAATGTCTTCTACACTTTCCGTCTTTACATGGTTGGCGACAGTATCTTATAGTTGTATCCAGAAATGCCAAAATTTGTAGACAGCTATTTTGATATCGCCAATAAGAAAAAGTGTACGTAAATAAAAAAATTTTTTACAACTTAACCCTTAAATGCATAGCGTACCATATATGGCATTGCGTTAAGTTTTGCTCTAACGTGTAGCAGGCATTACCAGCTTTCACATAAATGCCTCTTCAGCTCTGCGATGTTTATTTTCAGCTCCCAGTAAGCTGTCAAAGTGGTCGGACGTTGTGTTTACAAATAATTTTAAAAGTGATTTTCATCATTGAATTGTATATTGATAATTTCCATTATTCTTGTAAAAAAAAATATTGGGGAGTATAAGGGAATAAGTTTTAGCAACTTATTGAGAATCTAGTCCGAACTCGATCACCTGGAATAGTTTTTTTACCTATTTTTCTAAACTAGGAACACTGCACAAATCACACTTTTTGAGCTTTTCCGGGAAAACGGTGCATTTTCCAGAAAAATGAATGCTCATTTCGTGGTCAGCGTCTGATTTTACATAAAAGGAGCTTGGTCTCCATACTGGGGGCTGACCTCATGCATTTAAAGGTTAAATCAAAAAAAAAAAAATGTAAGTATTTGAAAATGTTCTTTCAGTACAAAACTCACCACCAAAAGGCAATTCAAACGAAAAATTTAAATTTTGGAAAAAAATCCAGAATCATAAAATGGGTCGCATGCTTGATGCTCGTATTGGTTTTCTAAAAGAATCCCTTATTTCGTTAATAACGTAACGTACATAAATCTTCTATGTAGAGGTGAAAATTGGAAATGAACCTATAAAATTTTAATGGCAAAATTTATTTTAATAAATGTTGGGCAGAAATGTCAAATTTCGCCACAAATGTCAAGTAAATCCAGAAATGTCAATATTTATGTCATCCACAAAGTGTGGATCTTAATACTATGGAGACAGCAAACTGTAGCTAAACATGAAATCGAAAAATGAAACTGTCTCCATTCTGTATCGTCTCGGAGATAAAAATCAGTAGCCAACCATGAAGGGGGCACTAACCTAGTTATGCACGGTCGACATTATAATGTACTAAAATAACTTTGAAAAGAAAGATATTGCTAACTAAAACTGATTATGGATTATGATTCACAAAATACTTTGATTATCTTATTATTTTGGACTGACGCACTTTTTTTTTTTGCGATATTTCTTTGTTGTTTTCAAATAAATTATTGATTTTATTGGAGCATAACATTTTTGACGATCATTAACTTCTTATTTCTCATTCGGACAATTTTTGGGTTTTACTGGCACATCCTCTTTTAATCAGAACGACTGCCATGGTTTGTTGCACACTTACATATTTATACACACATTTATTATAGCTTGAATTTGTATAAATTTGAAATTGTTCTCTTATAATATTTTTTTGTTTTTTTTATAAATATCTTTTATTTGTACGAAATAATAAGTAGGTGTTTCTAACAATACAAATTTTAATTTTTTTTAAAATATTTGTTTTTACTTGCTATCGTTCTTGCTTATAGTCTTCAAGTAGCTTGAAGAAAAATATTTCTGCAATGAATTTTTATTTTTTTTTTCAAAATCTTTTCTGTGTGTGCTCTAACATTTTTTTTCAAATTGAAAATTAAATAAATGAAGCCAAATAAAAAAAATATGTTAATGTAATTTAAATTTTTTGTACAGCAAATCAAAAGTGCAGCACTAAAACTATTGATCAAATGAAAGGAAGACAATTATCTGTCAATTAAACACATAAAATTCACTAAATAATGACTTCTTCTTTAAGTAACAAATAAATACAAAACTTTATTGAATATGTCTAGGAAACAATGCGCTAATAAGGCCATGTCTAAAAATGCGCAACACTGGCGTAATGCGTGAGTAATACCAACAAAATGCGCTCATATTACAAATTTTACAGGCAAAGAAAGATACAATGCTTTGTTGTTCTGTAGTAAAAGGAAAATGAAAAAAAAAAAAAAAAGTTACAAAATACAGCTAAAGTATTGAAATGTTAAAAGTGCAAAAACCTTAGCAGTGAAGTCTATGAACTCAGTGAAGTGTCAGCGTTTGAAAAATGAAAAACAAAAACAAAAAAATTAAAAAAAAAACCAGTCAAAAGTGACGGCCGCAAAACTGTTAGCTGCTAGCTAGCTCACTGGAAGTACAACTAACAATTAGGGATTTCAAATTGACAAAACAAGGTCTTTGAGAGCTATATTATTCATACTTATGTACATGCATATTTTTGCTTAATGCTTTTGCACCATTAAACCGTTGGACAATTTCATGTTCGACGTTTTTGTTTGCAGTGTGGTCGAACTTATTAGTCAATGTAAAATCTATCGTCATAAGAAAGAAAGCCTTATCTCTGAAAAAGAAAATTTTACCGAAAATAAGAAAAACAATGTAAATATCAATATAACTTATCGCTGAATTTGATTTGAGACTTTTTAATGACATAAATACATAGATAGTTGCATTTTTTAGACCGATTCGAGAACGCTATAAAAAAGCATTTAAAAAAATGTTGTAGTTAGCGCATTTTAATTTATTAGGGCAGATATGCTAATAAAAATTTTTTTTAAACTTTTTTTGAATGCGGCTTGCTACATTTTCTGAGAAAATCACGATTACGACACATCCATGTAAAATAGTTTAATAAAATATGGTACATAGGCTACAGCTTCAATTATAGAAAATGTGCGAAATCGGTCCCTAGACAGGCCCATATAAATGAAATACGCTTTATTGAGAGTTTTAGTTTTAGTAATATCTCACACAAAAACTAAAAATGCTTCGGAAAAGCTCTTGATAAAATCTGGGTGAACTTTGACTAGAAGGCGTGACACCTCCTATATAAGCAAAAACTGCAAAACGCTATATCGAGAGAATTATTTTAGGTAATGGAACCAAATTTCGCACTTGAAAACGCCATACTAATAGATATTCAAGTTAATATTCCAAATTCAATATGAGAAAGTTTCGTGAAACCCATCAACACGTGGTGTGGTAGAAAAAATATGTATGTACACTAGGCATGTTCAAAAAAAGTCATGTTCTAGAATACTTCAAGAACACTCGATTTTCGAAAATTTATTCATATTCGAGTATTTCCTCATTAAAAAAAATAAAAAAAAAATTATCCTATAACTGCTACCAGAGCTGCAAAATTTTAATTTTTTGGAATGTGGCCATGAAAATTTAATTTTTTTCTTGTGTATAATATTTATTTTTAAAAATTTTTTCGATTTTCATTATTTACACATGAGGAAATATCGAAAAAAAACTTGCCGCTATTTTTTAAGCTGGGAGAAAAACTGTAGTCTCTCCGCGAGTAGAGCTTTGGTGTTTCTTGTGTAACAGCTCAGATCCTTTGTTGTTTTTACTGCATTCACCTTAATACACTATAACTTGAAATTTTCAATGGCACTACATGAATTTCCATTAAAAAAATTAATGAGAGAAAAAATTTTTTTCATTTTTGGTCCAAACATAATCAAAATTAAATTTTTTTTTAACTAATCATGCAGTTAGTAATGCATGCTAGTAAGAGTAACTAATTATTGAAGCAAAATATTGTAGTTATTTGCTTATAAAATATTTTGAAAATTTTTGGACCAAAAATCAAATTTTATTTTTTTTCACGTTTATTTTTTTAATGAAAATTCATGCAGTGGCATTGACAATTTCAAATTATAGTGTATTAAGGTGAATGCAGTAAAAACAACAAAGAATTTGAGCTGTTATACAAGAAACACCAAAGCTCTACTCGCGGAGAGACCTCAGTTTTTCTCCGTATGTATAGGCTTAAAAAATAGCGCGAAGTTTTTTTTCGATACTTCCTTATGTGTAGGTAAATAAGGAAAATCGAAAAAATATTTAAAAAAAAAATATTATAAATAAGAAAAAAATAAAATTTTCATCATTTTTTTGGCCAAATTCTAAAAAATTAAAATTTTGCAGCTCTGGATTATTTTTTTTTTTATTTTTTTATTTTTTTAAATGAGGAAATACTCGAATATGAATAAATTTTCGAAGATCGAGTGTACTTGAAGTATTCTAGAACATGACTTTTTTTAACATGCCTAATGTACACATATTTTTACACGTACTTTTGTTATTAATACAGTGGCCAAAAATATCACTCTTACTAGAAAATTATTTTAATCAAAAATATCCGGTATTTTTAATTAAAAATTTTGTTTTGGTCAAAAATAGCCGCAACCTTTCATTTTAATGTTTTTGATTTTTTGTGGAAATCATTAATGATTTTTACAATCCGTGGGTCTATGTTAAAAAATGGAGTGAAGCCTTACGCCATCTGTGAGACTTGACACTTAACTACGTGAATTTTTATTAAAGATGATAAGGCTGTTAGATTGAATTAAATTCAGCTCAGCCTAATCAAAATATAAATTGTGTGCGATTATATTTTCAGGCAATTTTCGCTTGATTATTATTCATTTCAAAACCGTAATTTGATCGAACTAACCATTTTCCAATACCGTCTATTCCTGTCAAAATCAGTCTCCGAAAGACTTGTTGAATGTCAAATGAAATCAAAAAGAGTTAATAGAATATAATATAAAGTTATAATTCTTGAACGAAAATGGTACTAGCGCTATACTCATTTAAGTCAAGCTGAGATGCATATTGCAACCATACTATTTATTCAATTTGACTAACTACTTATGTACAGTCTTGCATGGAATAATCCACTTGGCTTACTATATAGTCAGCTCATTCGTCGCAACATCGTTTAACGTTGTAAACATAGTATAATTTATTGACTATTAAATTCTATACTATTTCTTTGTTTGTTTCTATTTAATAGATTTAATGTAACGCTTAAATTGCACTGCTAATTTAGTAGCAAGAGGCAAAAGTAATATGTATGTACAATTCTTTAAAAAACAAATAGTGCTAATGTGAGGTTGGCAACCTTGTTTACTCATTTGCTGCAAAAAGGATTTTTTGTATTTGTTCAGGTTTTGTCGTCATCGTCATGTGTATAGCGTTTGTTGGTCCTTGTAACCATTAATTAAGTTACATTGTAGCTCTAAGTTATCAAAGCACATAAATTAGAGTTTGTACAATATTGCATTTAATTGCTTTGTGATTGTATCACATTAAGTTCATGTTTATTGTAAAGGGATTGGAATTAAAAATAAAACAAATTTATCAAGTTTTCAGGTCGAGTCTTCAAATAACATAAGCACACAATGAAATTAACCAGAGCTTGAGTAGACCTGAAAGTGTTTTGTTCAGATTTGAATTATAGTTTTGTAATTATCTTACTGAACCTACTGTTGAGTACAGTGTGTATCAACACTAAAAAAAATACACTAAACAAAAATAAATTTCACAAAAAAATGTGCTAAAGCTCCGTTGGTAAGCGGAATCATCAGTGACTTTTATTTTTTTCTAACATTTATGCCTTGGGCCATTTGAACTTATACATATAACTTACCAGCCAACAATTTTTAAAATAAATCCAACTTTATTTTTTTTTAATGGAACATAAGACTAGATATATAATTTTGTATATATGTATACAAATAAATGTATTTCGATGATTATAAATACAAATATTATAACCAAATTCTACCTTATCCTACGTGTATGCTCACATGTCCTAAGTAAGTATGTTATTTTCCATGTAAAAAAAAATAGTCCCGTTGCCGAAAATTATAAAATAGGTGCACGTATGTCAGATTTTTTAGTATTTTTCACATTTTAGACCGGCAGCTAGCGACAGAAATTTGGTGTTGATCGAACCACGTATGCCTTTCAGGACTCTAAGCATATTACACTTGCTGAATAATAATTTTGTAATATAAGGGTTGGCGTCTGGGGCATTTCGAAGAATAGCGAATTTGAAATTGCAATAAAAATAGACATTTTTAACCAATCGAACCATGTATGCTATGTGTATTACATGAAATTTTAAGGCAAAATAATCCATCAGAAACACTTGGCATACGTGTTGAGCTGGGTCTAAGGGCCAATGCCCACTCTTACACATGCAAACAAAATTAGCATTTTAAGTCAATCGAACCATGTATGCCATATATATTACGTTAATATTTATGGAGATATTTTTATCGGAAAACCATCGGCATACGTGTAGAGCAGGGGCTAAGGACTCTTGAAGGCATGTGGATGTGCAAAAGAAATACCCATTTTGGAACAATCGAACCGTACATGCCTTCGTAAGATAATTCAAGTGACAATGTCATTTACAAGATAAACATAAGGTCATACGTCTTCAATGGGACATAACTAACGGCATACGTTTTAAACACGGTAAAGTTTGACCAAATTTTGAAACAATCGAACCACGTATGCCCTTAAGGCTTTCATTAAATAATCATATTAATAAGTGATTTTTTAAATGACATACGAATCCGCCGGGGCAATCGCGTTAAACAATAAAAAAAACCAATGTCATATTTTAGGTAATTTAAGACCAATCGAACCATGTATGCCCTTAAAGTTTTCATTCAATATGTTTGCATAGCAAACGCTATAGCATGTGTGAATGCGGCGTAATATAGCGCCTTGTCATTCATAAGCCGCTGTAACGTCTGTCAACTATGCAAACCCTCTGAACGTCACCATCGATACATAAAATAACCTTTGGTTTGACATTGCGAATTTTTCTTACTTTACTTCTTTTTGACCAGCAGCAGCGAAACACGCATTTCTTAAATCTAAATGTATTTCTTAAATCTAAACGTATTTTCTTAAAACTAAAAGTATTTCTTAAACCTTAAAATAACTTAAAACTAAATAGTGCTTAAATAAAGTAAATTGTTTAAAGTGAAAAAAAAGACATTTTTTATTTGTGCGAAAGCAGACGTCGGCAGAGGGAAACACAGACACCCAGCTCACACACACAGAAGGTGCTCCAGCAGATAGAGCCTGGTAGTTCCAGCAACAGTAGATGCTCAACCATCGGTGCAGTCCCGTGTACAAAGGTACATAATTTGGTCCTTCGAACCTCTGTGGCCCAGCGAGCGAAATTTAATCTTCAACCACATCTATACCAGTCTTGACTCAGGTGTGTAAAATACATTTTTATATATAACTACAAAGTGCATGAAATTTTGTGTGGAATAAAAAACAAATGCGTCAAAAAACCGCGTGTCTCATACTCGTTTGAAAAAAAAAAAAAATTACAGTACACCGTTTTGGGGGCACCGCTACGGCAATAACGGAGTTGTTCGGTCATACGATTTTGCAGCTAACACGTGATAAGATAACGTTTTTTTTTATTTTTCACATTACTTCAAATAACAGTTTCGCAAAACTGTATGCCGACCACATACGACTCTTAGTTGTTTAATTTGGAAACATTTTTTGTTGCTTTGCAAATTTTTTTGCGTGTCTCAGTCGAGCATTGGACGATTGTTGGTTGAATATAGGAACATTTTTTATTGCCTTTTCAAACATTTTCTGCGTGTCTCTTTTGAAATTTGAACAATTTGGAAATTTTTTTTAACAAAATGACTACTCTGGATTTATTTATTCGTGCTGCAGATCGCATGGTTGAATATGAATCTTATTTCGATGCCATAACTGGCGATACCTCAATAATTTCTTTGGAAATTGAACAAACTGAACTCAAAGAGATTTGGACAAAACTTAAAGAGTCTTACGAAAAATGTCTTGCTACGGCGTCTGATGATAAAATTAAAGACAATGTAACGACTATAAAATCCAAATATCTTGAGTCTCACAAATGTTATGTTCGGTCTATGACTGCAATCAGCACAGCACTATGCGATTTGTCTCTAACTCGAGCAAAAATATCAAATCCACAAGTCTCAGGTGTTGCAGCCTCAAACTTTAAAGTTCCTCCATGTGATACAGACGTGTTTCATGGAAGCTATTTAACATGGCCAACATTTAGAGACATGTTTACGGCAATATATGGGAATAATACGTCGCTCAGTCCAGTTGAGAAACTTTACCACTTGCTGCAAAAAACAAGTGGTGAAGCAAAAGAGATTGTGCAGAAAGTTCCTCTGACCAATGATGGTTTTCTTACTGCGTGGGAAAACCTGAAATCTCAATACGAAAACAAAAGAATCTTAATAAATAATCAATTGAAAGTTTTATTCAATCTCCCGATGTGCAATCAGGAGTCCGGAAATTGTCTCAAGCGACTCCAACGGGACATTAATAACTGTATTTCCGCATTGCAGTTATATAAAATCGATGTTAAAAATTGGGATGCAATTTTTGTTTTTCTTTGTTCGTCACGTCTCCCAGAGCATAGCCTAGCTCTCTGGGAACAATCGGTCAAAAACAAAACAGAAATTCCGAAATGGCAAGAATTAGATATTTTTCTCACAGACAGATTTCAAGCTCTTGAAACTGTCTCAGATTTTCGTGGTCCTACTACTTCGAAACCTAGTATTTCAAGACCTCAGAATGCTGCTCAGAAGTCAAAACCTTACAACAGTTACCATAACAAAGTAGATTTTCCACAATGTAAGTTGTGCAAGGGCTCTCATCAATTACGATCCTGCTCCAAGTTTCTTAGCATGAGCTTTCAAGATCGATTCACAACTGTAAAGCAATATCATCACTGTCTCAATTGCCTCTCGGCGGCTCATGAGCTACGAGATTGCAAGAGCGCTAACACTTGTATGAAATGTAAAAAGCAACATCATACGCTATTACATAGGGACTCTGAAAATGCACAACAATCTACACCGCCGCAAAGAGTTGAACATTTTCGAAGTGCAACAGGCACGAGACCTAAGCAACAAAACTCTTCGGCAAATAACTCTTCTCTAGCTCATGCTACCACTGTACATTCCACTACTTTAAATGAAAACTCTACAGAAACAGTGCAAACCTGTTTCAATTCTGTCACCAAAAAAGTTTTACTTGGTACAGCTCTTATTAACGTTTTTCATCTAGGAACCACTTACAAAGCCAGGGCTCTTATTGACCCAGCCTCAGAAGGTACTTTCGTATCTGAACGCATTCGAAATCTTTTGAAGCTACCAACCAAAGCTGTCTCGGCTCAAGTGTCTGGACTAAATGGCGCCATCAGCACGAAACCTACTCAGGTTTCATCATTTTATATTGGATCACCATATGATCAAAATGTACAAATTGAAGTAACTGCACTCATTGTACCGCAAGTCACTGGAAATTTGCCCTCGCATTCTTTTGACCCCTCTTCTTATCCTGAGCTACCTAAGCTCAACTTTGCTGATGCCAGTTTTTTTCAAAGCTCGACCATAGACCTGCTTATTGGTGGTGATTTGTACCCACTTATAATACTAGGTGGGATTCATAAAGAAATTTTAGGTTCTCTTGTGGCTCAAGAAACCGTTTTTGGATGGATCCTTACAGGTCCAATTCCTAATCCACAGCTCATAAATCAGAATCAGACTATAGTCTCGTATGT
Organism: Tricholauxania praeusta; assembly: GCA_949775025.1. Classification (NCBI taxonomy): domain Eukaryota; kingdom Metazoa; phylum Arthropoda; class Insecta; order Diptera; family Lauxaniidae; genus Tricholauxania; species Tricholauxania praeusta. The sequence goes on along the minus strand of OX459031.1, from coordinate 31,938,481 downwards.
TACTGAAGTCTCTTTAGATGAGCAAATAAGCAAATTTTGGGAAATCGAAGAAATTCCTCAAAAAAAGATAGTATCATATTCAGATACTTATTGCGAAGATCTTTTTAGTAAAACTGTCAAAAGAAGTTTGGACGGCCGTTATACGGTGGATTTACCCTTTAAATCATCTTTTCAGAACTCAAATTGTCTTGGCCCTTCAAGACATATAGCACTTCGTCAGTTTCTACGAAATGAGAAGTCCCTAATGCGAAAACTTGACTACAAGGCTGAATACGATAAAGTCATTCATGAGTATTTAGAACTTGGTCACATGAAAAGGGTAAATATACCACGTTTTGAACCAAGTCCTCGTCACTTTTATCTTCCTCACCATGGAATTTCAAAACCCGAAAGTACAACGACGAAAATAAGAGTAGTCTTTAACGCCTCAAGCAAGTCATCAAATGGCACTTGTCTGAACGACATTCTCCACACAGGTCCAGTGCTTCAAGCCGATCTTATGACTTTGATCCTTAAATGGAGATTTTTTGCATTTGTCTTTAATGCTGACATACAAAAAATGTATAGGCAAATCATGGTTAACCCTCAACACTCTCCATATCAGAGAATTGTATTTCGTGACTCTTTGAGTGATGAAGTAAATGACTTCGAGCTCAACACAGTTACCTTCGGTGTAAATTGTGCTCCTTTCCTGGCGATAAGGACGTTGCTTCAACTAGCCGAAGATGAAAAGGTAAATTTCCCAATTGGCTCCGAAATACTTAAAGAATCCATGTATGTGGATGACGTTTTGGCCGGTTCGCATGATATCTCAGGTGCTATTGAGGCTAGAAATCAGTTAATTGACATTCTTAAATGTGCTGGTTTCAATTTGAGAAAATGGACATCAAATTCGAAAAATATTTTGAAAGAATTGCCTCGTGACCATCTACTCGACGTAGATTTTTTGTCCCTAGAAGATAAAAGTACAGCGAAAACTCTTGGCATTTTTTGGAATGCCGCTTCTGACTCATTTTACTTTCAGGCATTACCTTTTGAACTTAAACAATCGTACACCAAAAGGGAAGTCCTCAGTATGATAGCTAGGTTATTTGACCCAGCTGGCTGGCTTTCGCCGGTTACTATAACAGCGAAAATTATCATGCAGCAGTTGTGGCTCGATAAAATTGACTGGGACGATAATTTGAAACCAGGTTCTCTTCAAAAATGGCAAAATTTTGTATTAAACTACATAAAAGTTAAATCAATATCAATCCCACGGTGGGTTCAATACTGTCCTACAAGCAGTATTGAATTTCATGGATTCTGCGATGCCTCAGAGAAGGCATATGCTGCGGCATTTTACGTTCGTACTGAAATCGACAAAAAAATTAGCTGCAATCTTCTTGTTTCAAAAACAAAAGTGGCTCCAATAAAAACTCAGTCGCTTCCACGTTTAGAGCTTTGTGGAGCTGTTCTGCTCGCAAACATGATAAACTCAGTCACTCCAAAACTAAATGTTGACTCGAGTTCATTATTCTGCTGGTCAGACTCGACCATTGTTCTTTCGTGGCTCAAAAAGCCTCCTTGCACTTGGGCAACCTTTGTGGCAAATAGAATTTCAACAATAGTTGAAAAGGTCGGCAGCGAAAATTGGTTCCATATTGACACACACTCAAATCCCGCCGATCTAGCAACCCGGGGGGTGTATCCTGAGGATCTTAAAAATAATGAGTTGTGGTGGCATGGACCCTCTTGGCTTCGATTACCTAAGTCTCAATGGCCAAAATCTGCCACAAATCGAGAGTTAGAGACCTCTCTTGAAATAAGAAAAATTAAAACTCATTTTGCCAGCTCGGCAGTGACAGAAGATATTCTTGACAGATTCTCATCGTTACCAAAAGCATTACGAACTTTGGCGCACATTTTTCGTTTCCTTAAACGAACTCACCCAGCGACTCGAACTGAAACTTCATATCCCTCGATAGAAATCGTCGCTTCAGAAATAAACGCAGTCAAGATCCGTCTGATTATACTTTCACAACAGTCAAGTTTTCCGAACGAATATTTGAATTTATTAAACAAAAAAGTGATTTCTTCAAAAAGCACCATTCTGACCTTGACTCCATTCTTAGATAGTCACAAGATAATCAGGGCAAATGGTCGCTTGGCATCCTCTTTATCGCTTACGTACAACGAACGACATCCCATCATTCTTGCGTACAAAAGCCGACTAGCTCGACTATATGTAAAATTCACACATGAGCTATCTCTTCATGGTGGAAACCAGCTCGTTCTGCGACTCATTCGCCAAGAGTTCTGGATCCCTAACATCAAAAGTTTAATAAAAACATGTATACACAATTGTAAAATATGCGTTGTGCATCGAAAAAAGCTTCACGGGCAAATAATGGCTGCCTTGCCCCCCTTAAGAACAACTTTAAATCGACCGTTCACAAATACAGGACTCGACTTTGCCGGGCCCTTTGAAATTAAAAGTTTCACTGGTCGTTATTGTCGCATCACCAAAGGATATGTATGTCTTTTTGTTTGTTTCGCAACAAAAGCCATCCACTTAGAACCAGTAAGTGATCTCTCCAGCCAAGCATTTCTAGCAGCCTTATCTCGCTTTATCTCACGACGATCTTGTCCCAGTCGTATCTATTCCGACAACGGTACAAATTTTGTTGGTGCCTCCAAAGAATTAGCCAAAGATCTCGAGAATTTAATCAAACGCGTACGCGATGAATCCGTCTCAAAATACGGCATTCAAAAACTCTCGTGGCACTTCATACCAGCGTCGGCACCTCATATGGGTGGACTCTGGGAGGCTGGCGTTAAAAGCTTCAAGCAACATTTCAGAAAAATTGCGGGTCACATGAAATACACTTTTGAAGAATTTGCAACCTTACTCTCGCGTATTGAAGCCTGCCTCAACTCGAGGCCACTTAGCCCTGCATCAGAAAATGTTTCAGACTTAGCAGTTCTGACTCCTGGTCATTTTCTCGTTGGGTCACCATTATTGGCTCCAGCAGAACCGGAAGAAAACATCGGTTCAATAAACTTCAATAATCGATGGCGACGTTTAAAAGCGATGCAGCAGGAACTATGTCGGCGATGGAAAGACGAGTATTTGAAAGAGTTACACAAGCGAAACAAGTGGAAGCACCCTCAGAGGAATCTTCAAATTGATGATATCGTTATCATACGCAACGAGCTTGTAGGCCCTTTTGAGTGGCGTTTAGGCCGCATCATAAAAGTTTATTATGGCTCTGATAACCGCGTTCGCGTAGCCGATATTAGAACCCAAAACGGTGTACTTACGCGACCAGTTCATAAACTGGTCAGCTTGCCTGAAAATCCAAATGAATAAAAATTCCATAACGCTTTTGGCTCTATTTGTCTCTTCACCCGTCTTTTTTCTGGTACCTATTCAATATCTTGTCTCGCACCCAGTTTTTTTGCACCTCAGACTACTGGTTGCAAGAATCACAATCCACATATTTCATTTGCAACATGTAATCATTTATCTCTCCAACAGTATGATGCGTCGTTTGTTTAATCGGGAATATCAATGCCCTATATGCCACGATGACCACTCGCTGAATTCGTGCCGCCGATTCAGCGCCTTAAGCGTCGCAAAACGGATGCGGGTAGTACACCAGGAGGATGGGTGTACAAACTGCCTGGCTTTGTCCCATGACCTGGCCAGATGCTCAAGTCTGTTGTCTTGCCGCATCTGCTACCGCAAACATCATACTTTGCTACACCTGGAGACTGGCTCCGTTAGTAATATCATGCCCCCTCAGCCGCCAACGCAGAACCAAAATGTGGCACTTAAAATGACAGTTCTAGTGGAAATTGAAACACCCTACGGCGGATGTGAGGTCCGCGGCTTAATAAACCCTGGCCAAGATCGGACAACAATTTTGTTTTCGGAAGTTCAAAAACTCGGCTTGGACATTACCGACCACAACACGCACCCTAATTGTCCATTCGTTGTTCGGTCAAGGCACAACCTCAATACTGTCCTGAGAGGCACGGCACTTATTGACACTGGCGAATACGGGAGGCATCCTCTCCATCAAGCAGACAAAACAATAATTGCCAAAAACTATCCTTTATTACTTCTGGCTGACAAGTACTACTGGGGGGCGTATCAAATCCATTTTATCATCGGCGCTGACCTTTTTCCCCAGACTATCCGCGGTGAACCGCGTTGCAACGAGGGAGCTCCAGCCGCAGTCCCAACCATTTTTGGATGGACGTTTTGCGGTGAAGTTAAACGAGCCACGCCGACGTTATATTAAGTCCTTAGGACGACTTACACATATTAAACTTTTATTTGTTTTTTTTTGTTTACAACTGAATTATAAACATTGAATTCGAGATAAAATTCTAACGTGAAATAAGTAACCTTAAGTTTTTAATACTAACAAAAAAATTTCCAACTTTTTTCATATATCATTCTTAAAAATTTTCACTTTTTCATATTTAAATAATTGAAGTTTTTTCTTACATACTTTTTATATTTAGCTTAAGATTTTTATTATTTACATTATTTCTTCATATCATTTAAAAAAAAAAAAAAAACAGAATTGGTGCTCGCTGCTGCGTTCTTTTTTTGTTTGCAGCAGTACTGCAAGGCGGGCAATATGTTTGCATAGCAAACGCTATAGCATGTGTGAATGCGGCGTAATATAGCGCCTTGTCATTCATAAGCCGCTGTAACGTCTGTCAACTATGCAAACCCTCTGAACGTCACCATCGATACATAAAATAACCTTTGGTTTGACATTGCGAATTTTTCTTACTTTACTTCTTTTTGACCAGCAGCAGCGAAACACGCATTTCTTAAATCTAAATGTATTTCTTAAATCTAAACGTATTTTCTTAAAACTAAAAGTATTTCTTAAACCTTAAAATAACTTAAAACTAAATAGTGCTTAAATAAAGTAAATTGTTTAAAGTGAAAAAAAAGACATTTTTTATTTGTGCGAAAGCAGACGTCGGCAGAGGGAAACACAGACACCCAGCTCACACACACAGAAGGTGCTCCAGCAGATAGAGCCTGGTAGTTCCAGCAACAGTAGATGCTCAACCATCGGTGCAGTCCCGTGTACAAAGGTACACAATAGTTATGTAAATAAGTGATTTTCGAAATGACATACGAATCCGCCAGGGCAATTGCGTTAAACAATAAAAAGTATGAAAAAAATATCCAAATAAAAAGCATTGATATGTTCGCAACAAGTACATTTTTTCAATTACATATGTGAACCAGCGATCCCCAGCGCCTAACCCTTTCCACTCTTTTACCACAACTTCGTATTGTTGTAATTCGCCGAATCGCTGACAGGCGCAGCTGCATCACTATGCTTTGCTTTTTGTTGGTAATTTTGCGTTGTGTTTTGTCACCAGCTTTTTATCTATATATTAATACGTGAACATCGAAACTTCCCAGCAGATTTTGTTCATCGATAGTAATCTAAACTTTCATCTATCTCATAAACTTTTTATCGCCTCTAGAATGCATGATTTTTAGCACGGCGATGTCATAGAAAAAGTAGTGTATGACTCTTTGCGTTACCGAGTATGTAAACTTTTTATCGATATAAAAAAAAATATAAAAAAATGTTTGACCGAGTATCAAACGATTTTGATGAAATTTGATGTGAAGATAGATTGAATTTTAAGTAAAGATATTTGTTTATAGTGGACGGTGCCACGTCCCTAACAAGAAAAAACGTCTTTACGGCTAAACTAATGGACCGATTTTGATTAAATTTAGTTTGGATACAGATTAAATCCTAAACATGATTTCTAAAAACACTGAGTTCCTTTTGGTGGGCATGACATCGCTTTTAAAAGGAAAATCGTTTTCACTGCTAAGCTAATGGACCGATTTTGATGGAATTTGGTACAGAGATGGAATGAATCTCCAGGAAAAGTATTCGGTTTAAAGTGGACGGTGCCACGCCCCCAATATGAAAATATGTTTTCACAGTTAAGGTAATGGTCCGATTTTGATGAAATTTGATATAGAGATAGATTGTACCCTAAAGAAGAGAAAGAGTGGGGAATAAAACAACATGATACCCTGATTTTGATTTTTCGGATCGATGACAAAAAATAGCTCTTTCCAGTTTAGTTTTTTAATACTAATAAGTATTTTTTGTTACTTTATTTGCGCTTCATTAGAACATACATATCTTTATACTTTGAGCTAGCTGACCTTTATTAAATGAGTAATATAACTAAATACTTTCGTAAAACGGTGCTGTAAACAATGAAATAATATGCATACATATTATGTATTTTCAACTTTGAAAATTGATAAGTAATAAAATAAAATAGTGATTCTATTATCTGGCATTTGTGTTATGCTTTGAAAAAGAACGATAACGGGTCGGACTGAACGGTAAAGAGCTCCTTATTTTTGAGTCAAAATCAAATAGACAACGTAATAGAAATTACTTATGTAGTACCAAGAAATTGATAATTTTATGTTGTTTTGCTTTTAAATGTCCATTGAATGTAATTTCAAATGTGTGGTGAAGTGATGTGATTTGTGAAACTAAATAAGATCGTAGTCAATGAACAAAAACGTTTTGATATTAATTGGCCGGCAAAATTTTTCCAAGATTAAAATTTAGTACTAATGGTCGACCTCAGGCGATACTAATAAATATAAGTTCACTTGTGTGGATGCATTGAAAGAAATCAGTGAATGAAGTAGGAATTGATATAGTATTTAAAATAGGTACAGGCAAAGTTCAAATTAAAACAGGGATTCTAATTTCTGAGCAAATTTTTGCATTCCTCTCTCTAAAGTCAAAATGATTCCAGCAGTAGCAGTGGATCTGATTCGGAAGAAGACGTTGAGCGAAAAACAGTTTCGCACAAAGAGGCGATATCATTTTCGAATGTATTGTTGTCTTGGGCAAAATGGAATAATTTATCAATTTCGAATATCGTCAAAATCCAATAAATCCGTAGTAAGGCGGTTAAACTTTTGTCTAAATCATGCAAACGTAGTCAACAATATCCAATTTTTTTCAACTCATCTAAAATCAGTGTTTCTGTTAATTTTTTTTAAATAAATTTGTATATTAACACTTAGTTACTATGTAAATTAAATAACTAACTAAGATTCTTTTCTCCTTATGAAAATGTTTGGAGTAAGTATTGAAATTCTCTTTGTAAAAAAAAGCTTGGAAATTAGAAAATATATTGTGAAATAAAATCCTTGTGATGTGAACCTTGCAAATGTGAACAATACTTTATACAGGGAAATTTCCGAATTCGAATGCATAGAGGTCGCTCAATGCCAATAAATCGTTTTGAGTAAATGAGTAAATTGAGAGAATGAGTAAATCAGAGCCAAACTTTCAGATACAAAGCTGCGTATGATATTATAATTTCAACAAATTTCTATTAAATATTTTCGTTAACAAAAAACACTTTACGTAAATATAGTATCACCTACTTAATAAAAAATTCAATTGAGTATATTTAAGCAAATTTTTTAAGACAGATTCCATTGAAATTGGCGAAAACCCATATTCATCGACAATTTTAGGATGATTCCGGCCTTCCCTAATGGAAATAATTTAAGGGCTTTCTAGGAAGATATCAAACCAATATCAATATTTCTAATTAATATATTTTTTCATAGTATTGTATTACTTGTCGACTGGCCAATAAGTTATGCTATCAAACAGATTTGTGTTACTCACTCTTATTCTCAAATAACATTGAAAACAGCAACTTGTGATTTCTTGAGACTGCTTCCGCCTTCATAGCTTCTACGTTACAGTTAAAATTTAAAAAGTTCGCAGGGCTCAGTTAAAATATTTAATCTTTAATGCGATTGCCCCGGTCGATTTGTATGCCGTTTGTAAAAATTACTTAAGTCAATGATTATTTCTTGTAACTCCAAAGGGCATACGTGGTTCGATTGTTCCAAATTATTGCAAAATTTTGTCGTATTCTCACTGTTTTTATAGAGGTATGCACCACAGTCATCGTATGCCCTTTTGCATATACACATTTTAAGGTTAGAACTTTAATCTGCAATAAATTTTATTCGTGGTTCGATTGTTCCAAAATGGGTATTTCTTTTGCACATCCACATGCCTTCAAGAGTCCTTAGTCCCTGCTCTACACGTATGCCAATGGTTTTCCGATAAAAATATCTCCATAAATATTAACGTAATATATATGGCATACATGGTTCGATTGACTTAAAATGCTAATTTTGTTTGCATGTGTAAGAGTGGGCATTGGCCCTTAGACCCAGCTCAACACGTATGCCAAGTGTTTCTGATGGATTATTTTGCCTTAAAATTTCATGTAATACACATAGCATACGTGGTTCGATTGGTTAAAAATGTCTATTTTTATTGCAATTTCAAATTCGCTATTCTTCGAAATGCCCCAGACGCCAACCCTTATATTACAATATTATTATTCAGCAAGTGTAATATGCTTAGAGTCCTGAAAGGCATACGTGGTTCGATCAACACCAAATTTCTGTCGCTAGCTGCCGGTCTATTTGTATCAATGAATCATTGGTCTGATTTGAGACCATTTTGTGATTTATGGTTTCCACACATATTTCATATCATATTGAGTCCGTAAAAAATTAAATTCACGAATATACCCCAGTGTTGATATTTTTTCTAATATTTTTTTTTAACAAAATTGTCTCAAACATGCACCAAAGTCATGCAAATCGGCCCACTGACACGCTTTCCCATGGTCCGATCCGAGTGAAATTTTGGCACAAGGGCGTCATAGGGTGAATATATATTCTCAGGTCTGAGCATTTAATTTTTCATACGATTTTAAACCAGTCTTATATACACACATATGGGCATTTCTCACATGTTTAACGGGACAGAAGTACACTTTTAAAGTGGAATAAAAGTCAAAGTAAAACACTTTCCAAGGTTCCAAGATAGAGGCAATAAAAAAGCCATTCGAACGGGACAAAAAACGGAAGTGTTTTTCATGGCCATCTATAGACAAGCAGAATTCAGCGAAACCTGGCAACATTTTTTAATGCGACTAATTTTAGAATGTTATGGAATAATATAACTTTTTAATAGATTTCGTTTGATTGAAATATCTTATTTCCTTTTTTTCTTACAATGCATAATACCCCATTCGGACGGGACATATTTTTCCGTTTTGACTAACTTGGGCAATTTTCAAAACGACTTTAATATTTATATAAATAATATTATTTAAGATATATAAAGTAATTAATAAAACAAATTTAATGTTTATATTTATCAAATTAATTAGTGAGATCAATTTTAACAAAGAAAAGAGGAAGGAGTAGATATTTCCCTTAAAAGAATAGAAGACTTGTCTTTTTTCTGTTAAAACGTATTTTCTACTAGCTGTCCCGGCAGACGTTGTTCTGCCCTTTTCGATGTGTGGCGCAATGTTGTATGATCGCATGCGATGGAATGTAAAAGCGAAACAGCCCATTTTCCCAGTGAAACTAACTTTTGTCCCTATCCTTTTACAAATATGTATATAGCAGGCCTGCCAGACGTTGTTATGTGGGGCGATAATTTTTTCCCTTAAAACTTACTTTTTCCCGTACCTTTTATATACATGTTTATGTACCAAGTCCCATTCATCTGTGTCCAGTAGTTGGTGACATATGATGAATTTGATTTTTAAAGGCGTGTCACCGACCATTTTTTAAACCAAACTTTGTAAAAACCTTCCACAGGCCACAATTACTAAATCTTCATGTAAATTCTATTTAAAAACTTATTTTGTGTAAGGGCCACCCAAAGTATGCACCCTAAATAAAATGTGTACGGCCTTAGTTGTGCCTCTTAATATAAAAGCCATGTAGTGTAAGTTCCATGAAAATCGAATAAGCGGTCTTCGAGAAAATAATATTTTAAAAATGTTTTTGTATTAGGGCCAATATAAATATGAACCCTTTATTAAAGTTTTATAGTCTACTTATGCCTCTTAATATAAAAGAATGTGCTGTAAATTCCATGTGGTGTAAATTCGGTGTGATTCGATTTACCGGACTTAGTGAAAATTCTATTTTAAAAATATTTTTGTTTGTGGGCCACCCTAAATATGCACCCTTAATAAAAGTCTTATATTCTATGACACCTGCGTGGTCGATACTAATATACTGTAAAATTTTCATCAAAATCGGCCGGATAGTTTCCGCGTCCATAAAAAACAAACAGATAGACGGACAGGCAAAAACTAAATTTTATAAAAACAACAAATTGCAGTTTAACTGTAAAAAGCAATTAACATCGTACTCTCTCATCAAAAGTAAAAAAAAAACTCAAGGAGAATTGTTCTTTGAACTTCGAAGCCAAATACAAACGGTACAAATGAAAACAAAAATAACAACACAGAAATCAAGAAGCAGCATAAGCATAAGCAACGACAAATCGAACGACAAATATTGTGTGAGGTTTTGCAAAAACTTAATCCTAAAAAATAGCATTTTTAACTTAAAAAAATCATGGAAATAAGTATACAATAACCATTTTTAGTGCAAATATGTTGTTTTAAAACATAATTTATTAAAATCGGTTCAGTATATTTTGCGGTTTCGCGTTACAAACCATTTCCATATAAGCAATTTTATATAAATAGTATAGAGTATAGATATAGATATAGATAAGAGCCGTGTCGCCACCCACTAAAAAAATGCATTTTTACTCCAGTTTCAATCTATCTACATACCAAATATCATCAAAATCGGTTAAGTGGCACAGCCGTGGTACCGTTTTTTTTCCCACTTAAAGGACTTAGAGTCTCTACTAACCTTTTTTATGGAACATTCTATCTCCTAACCAAATTTCATTAGAATCGGTTCATTAGCTTAGCCGGGGAAACGTTTTTCCCGTTAGGGGCGTGGCACCGCCTACTATTGGGAAAAAAAGTAAACATGTCCCTTCTTTGAACTGGTTTTTACCGGTTGGCCTTTTGACGGAAATGCCCATATGTGTATTTCAAAGCAGACTTGAAACTTTTATTGTTTTATTTAAAAACTTATAAAAATAAAAGTTTTTAAAAACTTTTTTTGTATAATAGTTAATAATGACTTATAACAAAAAAGTTTTCAAAAAATTTTATTGAAAAAGTTTTTTTTTTTCACTTATATCAAATAAGAGTTATTCTCAACAACTTTTCAAAAGAATTTAATTTAATTTTTTTAAGTTTAATTTTTAAAAGTTATTGCGCAAAAATTTTTAATGTTTTTTTGCCTAGAAATATGTATGCATATAAATTTTTGTAGTTTGTCTTAAGTATTGAAATTAACTGAAATCTTTAAGTCCCAAAATTGTTATAAAAATGTGACATTATTCTTGTTGCTTTAACCAAAGTAACAATAAAATGATGAAACATTTTTTAAATATGCCAAACTAAAAAAAAATTTGAATTTTGAAATATTGTATGTATTTCATCTTCTGTCCATCATGCTCAAAATTGAGTTTCGCTCAATAGCCTCAGACAAGCATATTAAATAAGTCCACTAACAGATCATTTTGTTTACATAAAAATTAAGTTTTTCATTCATGCAAACTCATGGAAAACATTTTTTCATATCACATTATATTTTTATTTGTTTTAATTTTCAAAATTTTCAATGTTTAATTTTTAAATGCTGATGTATACAAATTTTTTTCATCATTCTGATTTGTACGCACATAAAAATGTTCATACGTGTCTGCCTGATTTGTTTTTTATAATTTTTCAAAAAAAAAAAAAACGGAAATAAGAAAAATCTCGCTTAGTTTCCTTGACGTTTTCCAACAATTTATGTATTTTTATCTTATAAAATATTTATCTTCTATTATAATAAAACCACCATGGCAATATTTTATATATTCTATATGCTAGAATTTTACTTGGCATCTTATGGTATTTCCTGCCAAGTATCAAAGTTGTAGTGGCACTACAACTCATTATTATGTGCAAGTATTTGTCCGTCGCACTGTCTGCGCCAGTCTATTTCTTTCGTTCGTTTAATTCTTATTACTGTCTCGCATCAGGTACAAGGTGGCATCGTTGGTTTAATTTGTGCGTTTTTTTCCGATGCGAGTTATGTGTGAAAATTCTTCCAAGCGGAAAGTTTTACATTATAACAAACGAACTACGTTTACTTTTTACCATCTTTTTTTTTTTAAATTTCATAGTTATTTTCTATGATTATGTGAAATTTATATTGCATGGTTACAGCGCTGAAAAACTATTAAACCATAATTATTCCAGAGCATGAATTTCATTAAATTGTATTCATTACACACAAGAACCTTTCATTGTCATTAATATGTATGTTTTATGTGAGAAACTTTCAATTTATCGTAGTCATACGATGCTTGCTGCCTTTCAAGAAGCAAAAATGTAAAGAATTTTCTTATTTATATATTCATTGCTGAAATTAAAGAAGCAACGTTTCGAAAATATTATATTGGAGGTTGTTCTCTTACAACGTAATACGATTTTCGAACTTCTTTGACCCTAGGACTTGTCACGCCATTTTTCATCTCTCTTAGCAACGACAGACATAATTTAATTTAATTTTATTTTACATAGCTTATTCTCTAACTGGAAAAGTAAATTAAATAAATCTTTAAGTTATTGTAAATTAAATTTAAGATGAAATATAAAAATCTGATGAAATAATTGAAACCAAAATTCATTAAAATTGATTGTAAAAGAGAGAAATGTCACTTTGATTTTTCCAAACCTTCCCATTTTTCGTTTCGAAGGTGCCATCTAATGCAGCGATGGACAAAGTACGAAAAACGAGCCATGGTGGGTTTTATTTTTTCTGTTGTAATTGTTGTAAGTGGGTCCTGCTTCCAAAATTTTTCCCATCTATGAATGGATTGGATGCAATCCTATATTACCATATCCTGTATTTTTGTAACGATTTTTGGTGTTGATGCAGTTTTTGGACGTTCTTCACGTGAATCGACTTTAAAGCTTGTACGACCACTTTTAAACAATCCATTCCTTTCATTACTTTTAAACCTTTTTTTTTATAAAGAATTTTATAGCTGAACGATTTTCAGTTTTTTCCATTGTTAAAAAATGTATTTGCATGTCAAATTTAAATTATAACCAAAGATGAAATCACAAAATGGCGTCGAAGTCTTAGTTCTGCTGTGAAAAGGTAGTGCTCCTCGAAACTTATTGAACAGCCTGTTATATGTATATTAGGGAGATTCAAAAATTTTTGTTTTGCTTCAAAACGGTTCAAAAGTTGCAGGCACACGAAAGGAAAATTTTGGTGCAATTATAGCTCACAATATTAATATTTACTGGTGGCTCATAGAGCTTTTTTGTTTTCCATACGATTTGTATGGGGAAAAATGCTTTACCAGACATTTGTCTCTATATCTCGTGAAGAAAAATCTTACATAAACGGGACCTTACCTATTAGAAAGATCATAAAATTTTTTATAAAAAAGCAGCCTTGCATTTTTTTTCGTGAAGCAAACACTTCGTCAGTTAATTAACAACATAAATTCATAAAAAATTAAAAAACACAGCACGTGTACTCTTAAGCGAAGCTTAAAATCAACATGGATGCCTTTTTGGTCGCCTTATTTTCGGCTACCGAGCTTGAAGCCAATTAACTGACTAAGAGCTTGCTTCACGAAAAAAATGCAAGGAGCTTTTTTATAGAACATTTTATGATCTTTCCAATAGGTTAGGTCCCGTTTATGTAAGATTTTTTTTTTCACGAGAAATAGAGACAAATTGTGAAGCATTTTTCCCCATACAAATCGTATGGAAAACAAAAAAGCTCGATGAGCCACCAGTAAATATTAATAATATGAGCTATAATTGCACCAGAATTTTCCTTTCGTGTGCCTGCAACTTTTGAACCTGTGTGAAAAAAAAAAAAATTTTTTTTTGAATCACCCTAATGTATATATTTTCAGAGATTAAAATAAAGCTGTCTTTGGAATATAGATTTTTTTCTCCGATTTTCTGTCCTTAGTATATTAGGTATTTTAGTCCTTAGGTATTTAAGAAAAATATCCCTTCAACCGATCTTCAGAAGTGCCGTTGAGTGTGTGGTCAAAAACTACTCCTAGACAAACTAGTAAATCTGGTAAAAATATAGCCCATTTATAAATTAAATTATAAAATATGGGTTAATGTTGAAATAAGTTAAGTAACTTAGAGCGATGAAACTAAAATCTCATTATATTAATTCAGTAAGTAGCTAAGGAGTACCAAAATAACATTCTAAACTCCAATGCCATTTGTATGAGTACAGGTTGCAATCTGTACAGTCCAACTAATTTCTAACATTTTGCTCTTCCAACCTTTCCTTTCCATCCATAAATGGAAAATATCTTAAAAATTAGTTATTTTATTTTTCAAAATAGTTAATAGTAAATCATCAACTAGTTAAATACAAGTCACAAAAATAATTCAGCAAAACCGGAGATCTCAAGGTTCAACTTTTCTGGTTTTGGCAAGGAATGCCCCATATGTACTCATATGTATGTAAAACAGGTTAAAAAAAGCTATAAATATTTTATTACACTGTAGTTATGTACGATTTTTGTCGAAAGTGCAATTACATTTTTAGTAATTGTGTAATATTTTTATTCAGCACCCAATAATAGTTCAATACTTTTTTTTCTCAAATAAATTTGTTGTATTTTTTCTTGGTGTTGCAGAGTGAGTGTAGTATGCGACCCATTATCCCCTTAATATTTCGCTCCTGCTTCTCTTCTTAGTACAAAAGTATTTTGAACATTTGCCTAAATTATATTTTGTTTGCTCCAGTTTTGTCTGCTGTGTTGCCATTGCAGTTCGTTTTGGGTTTCTCTTTTTTTTTGTTTGGTAATTTGAGTGCATGAAATATTGATTGCAAATTTCTTGTGTTCTGTTTCTTAGTTATACTTAGTTGTTATTGTAACTTTTATTTTTTTGAGAATCAATTCCCGACACCATAGCGTCTTCTAGTTAGCGTGATGGGAAATATTTTTGTGATTCGGATAGAAGAAAAAGATATGAGAGCACATATTCTGCAATAACTAAATCTCTTCGTCTAGAATCTTCCTGCTGCGGTAGAAGTTTTCCTTACAGATCGCATTGAAATCAAAGCTATGATTGTCCTTTTAATAAACGAGGATATCACAATAGATTTACTGAGGCCACAGAGCTCTCATCTAATATTAAACTTAACCTAACTTGCAAATATCACGATGTTTTCTCTCTCTACCTTAAAATTCTTTTCTTTTCTGATATACAAAATTTTGTAATTTAATTCTCAATTTAAAATGCAATTTTGAGGCAATCTGCAGTTTGAACATCATTTACTAAGAAATAAAATTATGCTTAAATCAATTTTTACCAGACAAGGCATTGTTTTTTGTTGCCATTTGTTCAGCTTCATTGATTTTGGTTTATTTTGAGAAACATTTATATTTTTTATTGTATTTTCTCACATGATATTTAAAATAACATTGCTTCGTTTACAGCTTGTTTTTTTGTTTTGTTTTGTCGAATCCAAACAAAGGGTGCTTTTGTTTACATTTTCAATTAGCAAGTGTTTGGACTTAACATCTGCCCTTGAAGCAATATGAAAAACTTTTGTCTCAAGTATATGGTAAATAATCGATACATTGTTACATATGATGGCTGGGATTGTTTATTCAAATAAATTTGTTTAATTCATATTGATATTGTTTTTTTTGCGTAAAAAACCAATGGCCTATACTCGTAAAATATTAAATAGGAGCTGTAAAAAGAGTTTTCGCATTTAAAGCCAGTATTTGCAATTTTTGTTCTGTCTGAAATCAAAGTTATCTGGAGTGTATTTCCTACAAAAAATATCCATAGAATACAAACTAGAGATGAGAGGGCGTAAAAAGACGTTATTAAAAATGGGTAATTCCCAGCAAAACTTTTTGTATTGAAGTACCAGAAAATTTGTTCTACTTCTAATAAGTTTTTTAATGTTTTGTTTACGTTTTGCAAGGCTAAGGGCTCAATAGAAAATACCACTATCAATGACAATGTTCTCTCCATCAATCTTCTTTGACAATCGACTTACATATCTTGTTTTCCTTAAATTTAACTTTATCAACGAGTCTTAAGTTTGTTGTCACTTTCTGGAGGTTATTAACATTATAAATTATATACATATTAGTGGTATTCACACCGACATCGTTAATTCGTAAGTCCTTGTTCGTTACTTTTTATGTGCATTTTGTTATTGTAAAATTATCGAACTATCGGACTAACGAGTAACAAAGTAACTAGATGGCATGCCTGATAGTTTTCTGTTGGTTGGTTAGTCGGCGTTTACACGAGGAAAGTCTGAGAGACAAATTATTGCCTATTCTCTTTTGTGATTTTCGTTTTGCGTTTTCGACATATGAGAAATTTTTTACTTTGCCGAAAAAGTTTCCTCGTGTAAACGCTGACTAACATGGCAATCAGTTGTTCAGATTTTGTTTTCTGTTTTAGTTCGTTACCAAACAAAAATGTGCATACATAAAAATTAAAAACACAAAATCAGCTGCTTATGTCAGTTTTACGAAATAAAATAATAATCGGCTCTTCACAGTTAGAAGCTGGTTAGAGGCTGGTGTGAATACCACTATTATGCCTTTTTTTTTTTTGAGACGGTGCGGAACATGAAACATACTCTTTTAATACTCAATTTCTCGAATAGTATGTAAGTATCTTGAATTTTCTGAAACTCTTGTGCAAATCAAGAAAAACTGTTTTGAATTTAAAAAAAAAAAAATTACGTACCAGTCCAGTACAGTAGTCAGTGTTTAATTTTCAAGAAAAAAAAGTTACTAAATAGTAATTTTTACATATATTCCTGAACGTCCTTTAAATGAAAAGTGTATTTAATTTAAACTGTCGAAGCAGCGAACGAAGCTGTTTTTGGAATTCTTAACCATTCTCCTTTTGACCAACGAGCTAGTTGACATATCTATTAATAATACTTTTAGTACCGACTGCAAATAAACATTAATTAACATTTGATTTTTAATTTTTTCTTTCCAGGTAAGATTTCAAGAGATTTTTCTAAGGAAACTAATAATAAGCAAAAACTTGCAGGTTGGTAAAAAGATGCCATTATAAAAAATTAATCAATCATTTTTTTATTGGAAATTCCACTTAGTCCTAAACCAGAATTTGCGATTTTTGTCCCGGTTTTTTTTTATGACAGTACGGCATTACGTATTTGAGCTAGAAAATTTTCTATTTGCACTACATTCATAACAGGTTTCTTATACGAATTCAATCACAAGCTTCAAAAATATAAAGGTCGCAAAAAAAAGAAAAACAAGACAAAATTAAGCTGCTCATATCAGCAATATATCGTAATACACAATACTATCTAATTTACAAAAGAATATATTAAAATAAATAGTTTTGACATTCAGCCAAGTTGATGAAGCTCATTATGTGTAGCTGCAATATTTTTAAAAGTCAATGTCTCCATTAACACATGTGGATGGCAACAGCAGACCTTAAGTTATTGCTACTAGACAGTGGCCACGCCTACTTGCTGTTTGTCGCATTTTGTAAAAGCAAACATGAAAATGACATGCACTCAAATAGAATTAAAGAGGAAAAGTTTGCAAAAAATACAACAGCAACTACAAACAAAAACTATCGAAAAGCAGCTGTCAACGATGTGAAATTTTAAGTTCGCTACAAAAACTGTCACTCACTGCTTACTTTACCGCCTATAATTTTTTGTTTATAACAATAAGTAATGGATCACTGGAGATGAACAACAGTGGATCAGTTATATATTTCTGTGATGCTAAAAATATTTTGAAAGTTGAAATAGTTATATTTGAAGAGACAAAATAACATAAATTACATAATGAAATTTATTTATGAATACATTTTTTTAACTTATGTTAAACTATTCATATTGTAGTATTTTAACCAAAACTTAGTACTCAGAATATTTTGATTTCAAAGTGTTTCGAAGAGCACTTGAAAAAATAAGTTGCATTGTTCTAAGTTCTGTATATTGGATAAACTGGGTTTACTGATTCCGAAAATGATTCCACAATATATTTTCATCAGATTCAAACCTTCATATTAAAGAAATCAATTCTTAAAAACATAAAACAATGTATAAAACATCTAGCTAGACTTTTGTTTTTCCAGGGGTACATAAGAATAATTTCCATTCTGGAAACTATACCATAAAATATAAAAAAACATAACAAGTCAATTCATAAAATATTCAAGAAAAAATTTTTCTGGAGAAAAATATTAAAAAAAAGTCATAAAAATAAGGAAAGTACTAAAAATATATAAAATAAAAAACTACGTTATTTAGTACACTTAAGTAGTCAATAAGTTTCGGGCCTGCAAATGAAATACCATGATTTCGCTTTTGAATTTTATTCCTCAATACAATCTTCCTTAACGTCAATACATTTTTTCCAGCGATTCTCTAATTTGTGTATTCCATCCAGGGTTGCCAAGTTGAAAAGAAGCGATTCTAAAAAAAACATAATTTTTCCTCAAATGGAAAGTCATTTTTTTTTTTATTTTGGGAAAGTTGATGATTTTTTTTTTTGGTCAGCAATTTAAAAAAGTTATTTCATAAAATGGTAGAAACTTCAATTTTGATGTTGTGTGGAAACCTTAATGACCTTTTTTTTTTTGATTTTTGGTCGTTCAACAAAACTTTGAAATTAATGTCACAAAAATTGTCCATTCCGGCTATTTCAGAAATTATTGAAGTCCTCCCCCGGCTTTCATTCCCATCCCTGAAGTGTTTTTCCGGAATGCCTTCAATACGTATATACCACTCTATAGTTACGATTGCTTCTTCATTCGATGAAAATCGCTTACCATGCAGAAATCTCTTGAAGTGTAGGAATAGATTGAAGTCAAAGGGAGCCAGATCTGGTGAATAAGGTGGATGTGCCAACGATTCTTGGTTCAATTCGGTCAGTTAAGGATCGGTGAAAGCACATTTTTGAGCTGGTGAATTGTCATGATAATCGATAACTTAATTTTTTGCTAAAGCTGGTCTTTCTTCACGAAATTTTATTTTATTCTCTTGATATTGGTCTGCCAATTTGAAGGTAGTCGCTCAACAAAATGTCTTTGGCATCCCAAAAAACTGATTCCATAATCTTTTAAGAAGATCGAAGCGTAACAAACGGGCTCAGTCCACTCAGATGTTTGTTGTCGCAGCTCAGTAACATAGTGGTAAGTGCTATTCTCACATCCATACAATCGACACAATATTGAGGTACATATTGGAATCATTTGCTGATGTCGTTGTATCAAAACAACTTTTTCCATGGCAACGTTAAAGCGGAGTGTGCCTGTACTATTGTATTTTGTCCTAATTTGTGATGTGTCGATAGCTCAAGTGACTTCTTTCGGATTTTGAACATCTAAAACATATGTACTTCCAACTTTGGCCTATAAATAGCCGGATACTTTTTTGATACCCGTTGTAAGATCCATAAAATAGGCAATTGCTTATTGGCCATTGATATTAATATTTAATCGATTCCAAATCTTTAATAATTGAATTGCAAGTGGCTGTTTCTATAGTTACTCGTCAGATAAGTTTCCTTATCACTTTTATTTAGAAGAATAATTTAAGGGAAAACCCTTGAATTTTTTTTTTTTTTAGCAAAACAACAATCCATCTGCATTGTTGGTTTACTTATGTATATCTCTCTTTTTTCAACATATTTTTCGAACAACAGCAATGGTATCTAAATTTGGCCCTATGCCGATATTTCGGTTATAAATTTTATGCGGGCATTACAGCAACATTGAGTCAAATGTTGCTTTTGTTATTGTTTTGTGTTTTTCTATCTCGCTGTCATCGTACAAATGCTGTTGTTGTTATTCTAAAGTATTTTCCATTTAAATGTTCTGCACTATTTTGTCCGTCATATTGTGAGTGCAAATATACAAAAATATCAATGAGAAAAAAAAAAAAAAAATACGAATTACAAAAATCAACACTAAAAACATTGGAAAACAATACACAAAAAGCAAAAAAAAAAAAAAAATTTGTATCCATTTGCCTGCCAAGCAAACGAAAATGCCTGTTTCATAACACTCTGAGACAAAATTCAACTTTTAACAAATTGATAAGGTTCTGACATTTGATTCTGGTAGAGGACCAGATATAAAAATACAGTAGACTCGCGGTTGAGGGAACTAATTCCTGCAGAGCCTTTCCTTTCTACCCAGCTTTTCCCCTCAATTGAAATTGAAAATTAACTCTTTGAATTTAGTTTAAAACAAGGATTTATGTCACATTGTGTTGCTTAGTTGCATATTTGCATATAAAAAATGCAGGAAAAATTTTGAAATTTTTTTTTTGTAAAAAATCAAATCAAATTATCGGCCCTATCGTGACATAAAATAAAAACATATGTGGGTGTATCGACATTTTGAAAGACTTAAAACCTTTTTTGCAGTGGAAAAATATGTGCCACCAATCAGTTGATAAAGAAAAAAAATTGATTTTGAAAGTTGCTGGAAAACGGCGAGGTCCTTGTGCTTTTTAAGAAGAAAATATAGAAAATATAAATATAGCCATCGGAAAATGCGGATATACCTTTTCTGAAAAGCCCTATAAGCTGAGAACCCCTCGAGCGGAATATGAAATGAATGAAAATGAATTATGCTTTCTTAATAAGTCTATTAATAAACCTTTAGAGAAATAGCACATTTTTTCGAGAAAATCACTATTAAAAAAAAAAAAAAAATCTATCATAATTCTATGAAGAACGTCATATCTTCAAAATCATTCGATAAATTTAAAACTTTTGCACTTCACTCTTATAGCTTATTAAATTAACTTTCATAAAACTCGGTTTTGTGAAATCGCTCCTGAAATTCTTAACTTATCCTGCATTTTAGAAAATCTATATCCGGTTATTGCGGTGGCTATATCTCCGACACTTTTTGATTGAATTTTTATTTTTTACCCTGAAAACGCTATTTTCTCTAAAAAAAGAAAAAAATTAATCGGATCGGAATACTAGTATATATGAAAATTTTTTTTTCACTTACTGAATAGCAAAACCTCTACAATAGATTTTGGAAGCATGGTGGTGGGAACCCCTAAAGAACTGTTTTTAGCCCCATTTTTGAAAAAAGAATTTATGCACCAATCGATGGGCAAAAGTCGAAAATAGGTTTTTAGAAAGAGGGGACTCATTAAGGGGCTGTTGCTGTTGAAAATGGATTTTGAAGGATCACTCAAGGAACATTTTGTCTTTCTTCGTTCCGACGAAGGATGATTCATGTTAATACTCGTATATTAGCGTCATATCTAAATAAAAATGTCAACAATTTAAAAAATTTATAAACCTCCTATGTATATTGTATCACTTTTTTCTGCTGCAGGTGTTATTGTTGCAGGCGTTGTTACTACAAAAGTAACATCCTGCTTGTTATACTCCGGCATTGCTCGAGTATTGATGTTGCCACATTTATATTAGTGCCCGTGAGCTGTAGGTTGCTGCTGCAGTAGTTTTGTTATTTAGTGGCATCAACGCCACCCGAGTAATGCCAGATGAACATAAACAGTAACAACATATGCAGTAACAACGCCTGCGACAATAACAACTGCAGTAGTTAGGGGTAGTTCAATTGGAAGTTAATATTTAAATGCGAAATCAAACGTATTTGATTTTGTTTTTATACAGATAAAGCACTTGAGTGGTATCTATTGTAATACCCTCCCGCGGTTACCCGAAAGTGGTAACCACCAGATATTGAGGTGGGCTTAGTGTACTGAAGTCTCACATTGACGTGTACAACTCTGGGCTTTTGATTTTTTCCCCTCATAAAAAAAGTCAAATGCGTATGAATGCTCTACCACCTTTGCGCATTATCTTTAATTCGTAGGTGCTTCTTGTCATTCGCAACCGTAGTAAAATTTTGTGAAGAGTATTTTTGTACATCATTTAAACCCACGAAACTTTGATGAAATTTCCCAAAAAAAAAAAAAAAAATTTTAAAATACTATACACATTGAATGCAATAGCTATAATATTTGATAGCTAGGACCGTGGCTATCATATATGATAGCCAGTTGTTTTTTCTTACCTTGCCGACGCAATGAAAATTGATAGCCACAAGGAACAAAATACAATACAAACTGAAAGCTTGGCACCCGACGTATAGAATAGAATCCTAAAAAAAAAAATTTGCCCTGAAATATTTTTTCACAAAATATCATTGATAATGCAAAAACAATATACGCAGAAAAATCCGATTATAACTTAAACAATGTTTTGGGGTGATTCTTCTTGTTTAATTTAAGAATTTTCAAACAAATTATAAACAATTATATAAACTAGAGTTCGTCGATTGATTTGATTGATATTCAACGATTATAGTGACAATACAAAACATTTCAGTACCATTTTACCTGATTAAATCATGTTGCCCAACCCCTATCTCTAACTCTTCTTTAGGGTGATTCAATCTATTTCCATACATGTAAAAACATATTTTCATATTGCACCGCCCAATTATAAATAAATACCTTCCCAAATATTAAATTTCATCAAAATCGGTCCAGTCTATTAGTATATCTATGAGAACATATTTTTTGGTTAGGGGCGTGGCACCGCTCAGTTATTATTGTATACCTTCCTAAATATCAAAGTTCATCAAAATCGGTCCAGTCCATTAGTATACCTATGAGAACATATTTTCTGGTTAGGGGCGTGGCACCGCCCAATTATTATTAAATACCTTCCTAAATATCAAAGTTTATCAAAATCGGTCCAGCCCATTAGTATATCTATGAGAACATATAATCTGGTTAGGGGAGTGGCACCGCCCAATTATAATTAAATAACTTCCTAAGTATCAAATTTCATCAAAATCGGTCCAGTCTATTAGTATATCTATGAGAACATATATTCTGGTTAAGGGCGTGGTACCGCCCAATTATTATCCCAAATATCAAATTTCATCAAAATCAGTCCAGTCCATTAGTATACCTATGAGAACTTATTTTCTGGCTAGGGTCGTGGCACCGCCCTTTTAAAACACATAACTTTTTTCAGAGTTCAATCTATCTCTGCACCAAATTTTATCAAAATCAGTCAATAGTAGTTTAGCAGCAAAACTGTATTTTCCTGTTAGGGACGTGGCATCGCCTACTATTGAAAAAAAAAATACATTCTGCACTGCCTCTCCGCACAATCTCTCCAACAACAAAAAAAAAATCAAGCAATTACTTTATGTTATGGCAGTTGAAATGGGATGGAACCCTCTTGCATTCGCCTTTTTATACAAATAGGTTTATGTACAACTGTTGAACGGGCCTTGAAATTATCTACTAAACGGTACCATAAACTCATATACTGCGTGTATATTGACTTACGAGGTATAATTTATTGAGCTATTTCTTTTAAAATGCTATCCACTCATATATGCAAAAACATTTAACCATATTTGAGCTATTACCATTGCAGCAAACAAAATTCAATGTCTCAAATTACCATGGCAATAGATAGGTCTTTTTTTTTTCTACATTGAACAAGAAATTTTCCACCTGGTTAGCAATTCAAATACTGCTTACCGCAAAAAAATTAAATTGAAAAAAAAAAGAAACTGAAAAAAAGGCGGTCTTCATTTCACTAGAAAAAAAGGCCAATTAAGTTTCTAATTGCTTACCAACCACGTTAATTAAAAGCCATTAAAGAAATTGCATACACCAAGTAAAGGCAAGTAAAAGCCACGCGAAATCAAGTAATGATTTTAAGCGCTTAGTTGTTGCCTTTCTTTTCCCCTCCAAATGCTTTTACATTAAGCTCGCTTTTCTTTTAAAATAATTTTTTTTTTCTTTTCCATTACGTGCCCCTCAAAGAAAGCAAATTTTATTTAATTCTTTAATTAATCACTAACGAAAATCGTGAAAAACTGCAATAACAATTTAAGTGCAACCCCCTACAGTTGCTCACTTTTAATGACCATTTAGAAAGAAAACGACAAGGTGATTGCGATGAGTTGAAACGGAGAGCCAAGAAAATGCCTTTTTAAACTGAAAAGTTCACACATAACTGAATGAGAACAAAAATTGTGGAAAAGGAAAATCATGAAACGAGTAAAAATAATTAAAATAAAAGTGTAATCATTACAAGAGGCGCCACAATTGAGGGCCAAGCCTCTTTTTTATAGTCATTTTCACATGGTCATACACACGTGTGCATTTTAGTTGGCATTACTATAATTACACAGGGTGTTATAAAAAAGACTAAAATGTTAAAATATGTACATAAAATTGCATTGGAGCTAGTTGACTTTGGATTTTTGAGGATACCGCTTTAAACGTTTAATATTTTTTAAAACCAATAAATCGGGTCATGGCTTGACGTTAGACGTAATTTTCATTTTAAGAAAAATTCTAAGTGGAAAAAATATTTTGAAGCAATATACCCGTACATACTTATTGTATCTTGACAATGCAGAGAGTATACATTTTTATACTCTCACGGAAAGGAGGGGCGGGGGGAGGGGGGGGGGTCCCGCCAGAACTCACCGAATTTCACCAAGGAATAGTTTTCAAAAAAATACCTCACGCAATTAATGGACGGCCCCTAATTTGTTTTACAAAATGATTGATATAAGATTATATCTTTATCTTATAGCTAGAGAGCCGGTGGCCGAAATTTTAAAAATTTTATAATGCGGCAGAGGTTGAAAATCATAAAGTTACAAATAATATAAATAATACGAACAATCTCTGCCATTGCGATATTGATTGAGAGCCCTTTGAAACCATCAAAAATTATGTATTATGAACAATTGGACAGTGTCTGATTTTTATATTTTAAAATGTGTCCATACACAAAAACAGGTATTCGATAAAGAGGCAGACGTTTCGGTTGCTTCGTTTAAGAATAATTAAATTTTTTCAAAATTTTATGATATATATACACATGCAAACTTAAGTAATTTTATCGTCAGGCAGATTGAGATTATTATAAAGATTATGTTATAAGAAACGAGAGAAATAACCTCTGCCGCTTATTTATTGCCGCATTTAAGAACTGCATTATTAGAAACACGGCAAACAAACTTGAGTACTAAATCATTTTATCGCGTCTGCCTCTTACCTGACTGGTTCCTTTACTTATGAGAAACATTAATATAGAGAAGGAAGACGATTGCAGCGCTGCTTTTTCGAAGGCAGACATTTTTGAACACTTAAGGTGCATATTATTAAGGATATATCCTTATAAAACTATCCAAAATTTACTATTCTATTTCTTAGTCATTTATATTATTTTTTTTTTTATATTTCCGGCTGGGGCATTCCATAGCAAATCGGACATCATTTTGCTTTTGCCTCTCTGATTTTAGTGTAATTTTTTTTCTCTTAATACTGGTAGAGCCACCATTATTTTTTATTTGCTTTTTCCTCCGAAATATCGTTAAAACTTATTACACTGATCAACACAAGTTCCAATACGGCAGGATAATTGGAAAATTAAAACTTACGATACCTGGGAGAAAAAAAAGATATCGATATAATTCACAGTAGGTTTTTAAGGGAAATGGTAAAGATCTTCAACTATATAATTAAATATAACTGGAAAAATCTGGTGTTGCTAAAATTAATAAACAAATTTCACCAAAATCGAAAATTTTGGCATATAAGACCACATATATTTTGAAAAAGCAGAGACTTACACATCTGGCTCTTATATTTTCAGCTTTTAGGGC
Organism: Tricholauxania praeusta; assembly: GCA_949775025.1. Taxonomy (NCBI): domain Eukaryota; kingdom Metazoa; phylum Arthropoda; class Insecta; order Diptera; family Lauxaniidae; genus Tricholauxania; species Tricholauxania praeusta. Next base: position 31,912,744 of record OX459031.1, on the reverse strand, counting down.
AATACTGAAAACAATGAAATTCTAGAACGAAACAATAAAATTATTTAGTAGAGTTTTTTTTACTCGACATATTAAAAATTGCTGTTATTAAGAATGCGGCAATCTGGACGTTTGCCTTTTATATATTCGTTATCTTACTATACTCTTAACACAATATATCAGAGGTATATTTCATTAAAAAAAGCGGCACTATCTTCACTTAACTCTTAGTTTCTCTAATTCGCATAAATGTGAACTTCATTGGATATCAATTCCAACGACGATAAAATCATATACCTAAAATGTTCACCGGCTACCTACAAAAGTAAAGTAAAGGTTTCCAGATTTTTAGATCCGTCCGATAAATATGTTGCTACTGTACGATTCGGAAATTATACCTGCATTGCATTATAGAAATTTGAAAAATTTTACTTATTGCGTTTGAGAATGAAGTGACCTCTTCAGTTGTGTTCATCCAGTACTTAGTACAGCACGTTGGGTGAAAGAGTGGAATTTGGAATCTGCTTCATTAAGTCTTAGTACGAGTATAGCTCCATATGTACTCATATTTCAGATATTCGAAAACTATTTGTGCAAATATTTGCGTACTTTTTCTGCAACACCTTATTTGCCTTACACACATACATGTACATAAATCCGGCACATGTACACATACACTGACTCATTCAAGTTCAAGGCGACTTCCGTAGCAGGCGAAAAAAAACTCCACATTCATGAAACGAACTTTAAAAATTTGTAAACAAAATTGCGATTGAAAACAAGCAGTGTTGCCACCTTGGGCAAACATAAAAGTGAGTGCAATCACATGACAGCATGTCGCAGACAATAAACTGGCGGACAGACGAACGCCAATGTAGGCGCTCATTTTCACGCGCCCCAGTTTAAGTTTCCGCAAGTGCGACGACGTGTTCGTTCGTTCGTTTGTGCTTCTTCTTTTTCATACAAATGCTGAGCTCGTTTTTTACTGCAGGCACAAACAGTTGGGAAAGCTCTGTAGTTTTTTATATATTATTTTTAATGCGTTCTAAGTTGCATGCAAGCACGCCTCGTTGTTTTAATGGTTCTTTTTCTTTATCTTCTTTGAGTTTACTTTTTTTATTGACTTTTATTTTCTCTTTTTATCGTCGTGTTATTTTATTGGATTTTTACTTTTTAACTTTTGATTTACGATTTCTGTTTGGACTTTTTTTTATTGTTTGTTTTCGTACTCGTTTGTAAATAAAAGTTAAAAATGAGCTTTTCCGCATGTGTCAGAGTCATCGTCGAGTAGGTCAAATAGTTCAAAATAGTTTTACTTTGCTCGTAAAATTTTTAAGTAGGCTAAGTTATATAAGGAAGCAATTTATGAGCCATCTATCTGGAATGTTATGCTTAGAAAAAATCCGTTATTACATTTGACCTAAAACTCTGGTTGAAACTATTATGGAAAATGTCGTAAAAGCGTTTGCTTAACCAAGAAATTTCTAAATCGGGAAAATGTTGCTGGCACTCGCTAATGACCGTGCAAAGTTGAAGAGTTTTAAGGAGGTCCTCTGCTAAGTTGGGACGTAAAGATAAGAAAAGGAAAACGTTAATGTGAGCATATTTGTATATATAGCGTTTGGAAGATGATTTAGTAATTCGAATAGCTCAGCCATGATCGTGAGAAAAAAAAATCGCTTAGTATACCAAAAGACTGTCAGATAATCAAAAAGCGACTTCAGTGAATTTAAAATGTGTGAGTGACAAAAGAAGCCCATAAAATGATATTCACTGCGAGGTTTGTTTTATCAAATATGAAAAACATCGCTAGGACCTACAAGCTTCATAAGCTTCAGAAGTATACATAAATATGACTGTGAGAAAATCAGCAATTCTTTAGCCTCATACGAAATTTCATCAAAATCACGTTAAATAATCTAAAGATAGTAAAAAAATCGTTATTTTGCCCAAAAAGATAAGGTAATGAAAACACTTAATTTTTCAAAATCGGATCAGCTTTGGGTCTAAAACTTTTGACTGAACTTTTTACTCGAGTTCTATGTAACGTCTTGAACTCTGTAAGAATTCCTTAAGTGCAACAAAAATTTGCTGCTCCTGCTAACAGATTAAAATCAGATAAAAGTGGTCCTTTTTCCAAATTTCATAAGAACTGTTTAGTGGCAAAATACTGATTGGATATGAATCTCATGGATTACACAATATGGGCAAACCTCGAAGCAAAACCTTGGTTAAACTGCAAAAAATTTGGTATCATAAAATAAAATCCTATAATTACACATCATTATATTGTATCGGATAGAATCAAGTAGTCGAAAAAAGGATCGAATAGTATTGTATAAAATGGGAAAATTCAAGAGTACACATGTATCGCGTAGTTTTGAAAAAGTGATTAAAAGTCGATAGCTATTGACAAACATCGAATAAACCGATAAAAGTCGGATGTTTATCGAAAGTTTCGCTATACATAGAAAAGTTAACGAAAGTATCTATAAAATCGAAATATTCGATTAAAGTCGAATGTAATCGAAAACTTTCAAAATATTTGGCAGCAGTCGGAAGGTATCAGAAAAGAGTTACAAGGTAGGAATATATTAAAAAACATCAAAAAAGTCGGAATTTATGGAATAGTTAGAATCGAAAAACATTGATTAAGTCAATTAAAATCAGGAAATATCACTAAAGTTTGTCAAACAATATCGAAAAATATCAAATATACCGATGAAATTCGAATTTTGCTCAATATAATAGAAAAATTCAAAAACAATAAAAAATTTTAAACGTATTAATGATTACTATCATAATCGATAAATATCGATAAACACTAAAAAATACGAAATGTATTGAAAAGTCGACAAAAGTCAAAATCGAAGAAGTCATAAAAGTCGGGTGATAACGAGTAAAATCGAAAAACATGATGACAGTCAGAAATTATCCAGTAGCATCGAAAAAGTCTATGAAAGCTGAGATGCATCGAAAATTATAGGTATTTCATGAATACTCAATTAAAAAGCACCACACACAGAGGCATAACGTTTAAGGTTCACATTTAATAATTTATTTAAAAAAGTTCGAAGAATTAATTTCGGTAAACATAGGTTTTGGGGTAGAAAATCGAAAAGCAAAAACAATTTTTTTTGAATTTGATGAGTCAGGGGAGACTTGAAGAGTACACACCTTGATAGAAAGGCTACAAAAAGCGCAAATGAAAAAACCGAGCTGCAAAACGAGCAGTTTTCGATTCTATAAAAAAATTTTTTACAGTTTTTTTTTGATTTACTTAAAAAGTACACCTAAACACAAAATATATTAAGTCTAAGACTATAGACAAAAAACCAAGTCAATTTTTGGTCATAAAAGAACCACCGTATGATAAGACAATTCAAATTTCTTAATGCACTCAAAATGATTTACTTAATAAAGTAGTAGAATCTTATCGTACAAAACTCTTTTAGACCAAATCCAGAAATATTTTGGACTCTGCAGCAATGTTAATGTATATTTTTTGAAAGCATAATATCCAAGTAAATCAGTAAAATTTGTAAAAAAGAAAGTATCAATAACTTTACAAAAAGTACAAACGGAAAAAATAATGAAAATAAATTTGCTTATAATTTTTTGTGACTTGGATTTTTCTAACGTCTCATTAAGTCTAATTAAGGTAATAATTTATTTCTCAGTCATTTCAAAACTTTCCTATAACTAAGTTAAACTAATGCTTATTTTTCACATTATTGACAGAAAAGTTGTTTTCAGCTGTTGAAAACGGCAGTTGTTAGTTGTTTACCAAAATGAAGTCATACTTAAATTTAAAGTACTTCAACTAATGAATCATATGTGTTAGAATAAATACAACAATATAAATTCTTGTCACGTTTTCTAAATCTATTTGAACAAAATCTGTCTTATAAATGTGCATACTCGTAGATCATATACATTTTTTTACATATTTTATACATTTTATTTCAGATAACTGCAACAATTTAATACTTGAAAATGTCATTTCCTTCTTGCAGCAACAGCAAAACATGTATCACTATGTCCCAGTTGTGTTTTTGTAGGGTATGTTTACAATTTTTTTTTTACTACCACATTTGCCAACAAAAAGTTGCCAACAAATGAGCCAAGCAACAGCAAACGACTAAAAAATTGGGGCTTTTTCTCATCGTTAGTTTAGAGTTAACAAATTGAATTTCATTCGTATTCTTATGCTACATTTTTTTTTCTGCTCTGTCTCGTACAGAACGTTTTGCTCCAATTAATTCAACCGCATATCGGGATGTTAACTCAGTCAGTCAGTCAGTTACTGTTGACTGTTAGTATAATTTTCATTGTGGCTGTTGGTATGGTGATGATAATGCTGCTGATGATGATGATAATGATGTTGGTAATTGTGTTTATGCTACCAACCCCATACCATTCATTGTTGGTATACTCACAATCAGTCTAGCGAAACAATGTGCATCAAGATGATAAATCACATAATTGGCTAAAAGACAACCGCATGGCGAACCGGAATGGTGGGAAGAATAGGATTGAGTGACAGTAATAAATCTTCATCAATTTGACTGCAAATATCTGGGGGACTTAAGTTTTCACACTTGTTTGTGAGGCACTGCTGCATTGGTTAAGGATTTAAATCCCTAATAAATTGGCAATAATTCATAGCTTTAATAAAAGACATCTAAATTTAAGAGGGAAATTCAATTGAAAAGATAATGTGCTGCACTTGCAGTTTTTGAGCATATAAAGCTATCACCAGTTACCAGGCTTAAGCGTATGTGATTCAGCATGTTGAGTCCTCACTCAAGGCTATTAGAGAGATAGTAGCCATACTATTAAAACAAGTGCTTATCTCAAGACAGGATCTTTTGAATAATTTTATAATTAATTCTTTTTTTGTATAAACACTTAGAAAACGATTTATTTAAATACTAGCAGATGCCCGCGACTTTGTACGCATAGCTTGTTTTTCTGCGAAGGCAAACAATTTACTTTTTTTAAATAGAACTACAGTCAATTTTGGATTCTTCTTCACAGATCTAGAGCTCTTGTTATTTTCTCTTCCATAAATATTCCATTGTATTGCCATGTGAAAGACAAAAACAAAACACACACACACACACAAACACAAACTAACACATTCAATTAGCCTAGTACACATTATCACACATGTTGTCCAACATAAATGTTCGATAATGTGAACTCTAGGAACGACCGCTTGACACACATGTTGCATGGATTTCAAAAATTGTTGATTTTCCTGCTGGCTTGTCCAACCATACAACCTGTGTGAACTGACTGTCAAGCCAAGTGAACATTTTTCATTTTAAATAGGATTTCATGCAGCTCACTTCGATGTGGACGCTCATAAATTGTTCTGCAATTGATGTTTGATGGCATGCACGAAAATGTGAACGCAAAGCAATATTGACAGTCACACATGTTGTCAAGCCATTTAGGACAGCATGTGTGTTTTCTAAGTGTGAACGTACTGTAATTTTTTGTTTCATTGTTCACAAATTCGGCGTGGCTGCGTTGACAAATTGAGAATAAGAGCGAGAGTAATATTTGAATATTCTCTTCCATTGCGTTGCCATATAAAAACAAAACGCACACATACTAACTTGCCATTAAACGATTTGTTATGCTTACATGCTTCTTTCTATGTGTGAAATTAATTTTTTTAGCAATTTTAAAACTTTAATATTTTGATATTTAACTGGAATATCGTGATAATTTTATTTCTATGTTGGGACCAAACGTCTAAGAAAGATGACTAAAAAAATTTTATCAAAATTGATTCAGTAGATTTTGCGTGAATCCCGTTCATCGAAAACGGCTATCATTTTATTTATATAGATATCAAATGTATATTTCATATAGAGCAATCAAATATTTATTTGAGCCAAACATATTGTATTTGGACCAAACATTAGTAAGTGTTGGTTGAAGCATTTTATGTTTGACTCAATCAAATATTTAATTGCTCTGTATGAAATATACATTTGTTATATTCAAATAAATCGTTTCCTTAGTGTAGCTTATGTACATAGAAGGTTTGAAAATTATAGCATAACAAAGTTTCGACCTATGCCGAATTAATTATCAATTAAAAAATCAAGCAAAATTAGAGATCTCAACCAAGGTCCGTCCAAATTTTTTCAATTTGGTAAAGTATGCCCCGTATGAACTCTGTATACATACAATGAATTTAAAAAGTTTATTACGCGTTAAAGTTAATTTAATTTTTCACGCTATGAAGTAATTTTTTTCTCCACTTGATTATATCATCTTCTCATCAATATCGCGTATTTTTAACCCCAACCCTAAATGAATCACATTTGCGCATATCACAGCATCATATCTAATTGAATTCTGTCTGCAATCATCCATCAGTTGTGCGCTACGATGATGCGATTTGCTTGTTGTATGCGTTCCGTTGCGTTGAAATTATTTAGAATTTGAATATCTACGGGTAGTATATTTCAGCAGTAGCAGCAAGCAGCAAGAACATGATGGTATTACGTGTTTTGCATTTGCATTTTCTGCTACATGAGCCCTATAGCATTGTTTTGAAATCGCATCCGACACGCTGATTTCATGCGAACAAAAAAAAAAAAAAAAATAGAAATTTTGCGCTCAATTCATCTCATCAAATACAATCGGATCTGATGATACCATCTGCTGTGTGTAATTTAATATATAACTCGTATTTGTTTTATGTGACAATAAATAAATTGAATTTGTTTCATTTTATGAATTCATTGGTATGCAAAAATTCTTCCGCGGTCTGATTTTACTGTAATATAATGAAATAATAATAGAAGCGACGACATATCATTCAATATATATGCATTTGCTTTTACTTTTATTAAATTTTTGTATTTTGAGTAGGTTTGTCGGGAGAGTCCTAAAAGTCATTAAAAAAAGACAAATACATAGCCGGTTTCAAATTTCTACGAAAGTTACTCGCTTAAATTTCCAGCTGATTGAATCAGTTTTCAGTCTGTGATTGAAATTCATAAAGCAATAGATTTTGTCAAAGAAAAAGTTAGTGGTAAAAATTGACACAAATAAAAAATGTTGGCCATATTTTATGAAAAGCGCCAGGAGATCGACCATGGTTCGAATATATGGAAAATATTTAGGAATTGAAGAAATTGAAAAAGCTGAAAGCTGTTGGAAAGTGTGAGAAGAGCTGAAAAATAAAAAAAGAAAGAATGGAAATGAAATGGAAAATGTTGAAAAGGGTTAAAAAAGCAGAAAAATATGGAAAAGTCGAAAAAAAATTGAAAGAGGTTGAACAAATTTTGAAACAGATGAGAAAGACAGAAAGAGTCGAAAAACATGGAAAATTATGAAACGTTGATAAAGGTGGAAAACTCGAACATAGTTGAATGAGGTTAAAAAAGTCGAAATAAAATGATAGAGATTAAAAAGTTGAAAAATATGGAAAATGTTGAAAAAAGTTGAAACAGTTGAAAAAGGCTGATAAAATATGGAAAGTGTTGAAAACAGTTGAAAAACTCGAATAAAGTTAAAAGTCTCAAAAAAAGTTGAATGAGGTTGAAAAAGTCAAAAAAAAAAAAATAAAAATAAAATTGAAAAGACGAAAAAAATATGAAGCAAGTTGAAACAAATTGAATGAGGTTAAATAAGTCGAAGAAATATGGAAAATAATGTAAAAGTTAAAGGAGGTTGAATAAGCCGAAAAAAAATATTGAAAACGTTAAAAAGTCGGATGTAACTATTTTAAAAATATTGAAAAAGGCTGAAAAAGTCGAAAAACATGGAAGATGTTGAAAAAAGTTGATACAAGTTGGAAAAAATCGATAAAATTTTGAAAATTATAAAAAAAAGTTGAATGAAGTTGAGAAATATAGTAGGCTTAAATAACTTGAAAAAAATTGAATGAGGTTGAAATTGTCGAAATAAATTGAAAGAGGTTGTCGTAAAAAGTCGAACAAATGTGAAAATGTTAAAAAAACTGAAACAGTTTCAAAAAGACAAGTTGAAAAATCTAGTTAAATTCAATTTAGTTGAAATTGAAAAAGGTTAAAAAATTCGAAAGAAAAATGCTGCAAATGATGCAGTCCCGTCAAATTCAATTGGATATAGCCGACATCTCTATACCAAATTTTACTATGACCACTCCTGTAGTACACTTAATATAACATTAATGTTTTTTTTTGCTTGTATGGGAGATGCCATGCCCACTGATACAATGCCGTCGAAGTCCATTTAATTTCAAAGCCTATAGTAACCGACATCTCTATATCAAATTTTATTTGTATTACTCCTAATAAATATAATATTAAACTTTTCTTGTTTATATGGGAAGTGCCACGCCTGCATATACTTTTGCGCCAACTTTTGATTCAACCCTGTCGAAATCCATTTAAATTTAAACACATGAAAAAAAAACATTCGAGTTGTACATGCTGAATATCCAAGTTACAGCCTTTAATAAAACCTATAAAAAAGTTTAACAGTTTGAAAGAAAAAACAAACTAATACAATACGTGGGCACCAAATTATATCGAGGTTATGATATCAAAGTTTAAGTATTGCTAACCATGTCGTATGAGTAACATATAATTATATTTCTACTGTACTTATAAAATTAAATACCACACGTATTTACTTTCGTTTGTCTACTAAAAGATTCTAGAATTTTTATTCGATGTTATATTTATGGATCTTCGTACATACGTGGATCCAAAGCAAAAGTCAGAAGAGCCATGCAGAATTGTTCGGAGTTAGGAGTTAAAGGACAATTGGTGAGACACCTACCACTTGAACAAAAAAACTCAAATCGCTATACATTGATAATTACACTTTAAACTTTGGTACTTGTATCCTATACAGTCTGTGGCACCTTGCAAAATATCGGCGAGATTGAATAATGGTACATGTCACCTCACACACAACAAACCATTTAAAAGGCTGATCTCGGCTATACGCTTCCAATTCGAGATATGGTTGTAGTATATTGTTTGCATTCACCCACTCGAAAAATACTGGGTGTTTTTTTTAGAGGTTTGTTTTTCGAATAGAGATAAAACTGGCATTTTATGGTCAAATCTGGCAACTCTAATGTCATTTATGTTCAGTTTGGTTTGCCATTTCATCATGAACAGGTTGACAAAAGAACAACGCTTGCAAATCGTGCAAATTTATTTCGAAAATAATGGTTCAGTTCGCGAAGTTTACCGCAAGCTCCGTCCATTTTATGGTCGACATAATCGTCCATCAGAGCAATTAATTCGGTTAGCCATGGGTCGTTTTCGCACTACGTTTACTCTATGTGATAATACGCATCCGCAGAGACGTCGAACAGTGCGCACCGAAGAAACAATTGCCGCTGTAGAGCAAAATGTTGAAGAGGACCCGAACGAATCGATTCGCCACCGTGCACAGCAATTGGAGCTTTGTCCATCAACTTTATGGAAGATTTTGCGCAAAGATCTTGGCTTGCGACCTTACAAGATCCAGCTTGTGCAAGAATTAAAGCCGCGTGATTTTGGTGTATGGGCCGAAAATGAGATTGATCTCGATGCTGATTTTCATCGCAAAATTTTGTTCTGTGATGAGGCTCATTTTTGGTTGAATGGCTACGTCAACAAGCAAAATTGCCGCATTTGGAGTGAAGAGAATCCACATGAGACCCTTGAGACGCCATTACATCCACAAAAACTGACTGTTTGGTGTGCTCTATGGGCTGGTGGAGTCATTGGGCCATACTTCTTCCGAAATAATGCTGGAGAGTCAGTTACCGTTAATGGAGACCGGTATAGAGCCATGATAACCGACTATTTTGTTCCCGAATTGGATGGCATGAATGTGGATGAGTTGTGGTTCCAACAAGACGGCGCTACATGCCACACAGCGCACGTCACAATCAATTTATTGAAGGAAAAATTCGATGAGCGCATAATTTCGCGGAATGGACCTGTCAATTGGCCACCAAGATCGTGTGATTTGACACCATTGGATTATTTTCTTTGGGGATATGTGAAGTCGCTCGTCTACGCCAACAAACCAGAAACGTTAGGGGACTTGGAAGCCAACATTCGTGGCGTTATTGCCGACATACGGCCCCATATGCTCGAAAAAGTGGTTCAAAATTGGACCTGTAGAATTGGCTTTATTCGAGCCAGCCGCGGCGGCCACATGCCCGAAATCATATTTAAACATTAATGGCATAAAATTATCCTTCCAATAAAGCCAAATTGATGGACATTAAAACGATTTTCTTGTGTTTTATTTCAATTCGAAGCTCTATACCTCTAAAAAAAACACCCTGTATAAGCATGGTTTGACAACGGAGTGTGGCACCATTGGGCAACGAAACATACGCGGGCGGAGCCGTTGAGAAGCAGCTAGTATATTTATGTACGAATGTAAATAATTACATTATTTGTTTTTTCCAACCAAGCCAAGTAGTATAAACTTATTGAAATATTGCATCCATGTCGTATGAGTAATATTTAATTACTTTCAAAGTTTCTGTCTACTACGTCATTTAAGGTTTTGTTTTGTTCAACTTCAATACATATTTTACAAATGTAGCTACAATGTTCTTCGCAATCTAACAATTTATAAAAACTGAACAATTTTCTCACGTTCTTGCTAACATTGTTACATTTCCGGTTCACAGCACGCGCATGCCAAATTATTGTTGGACAGTATAACCACAACTGGCGCCATTTTTCAGAATAAAAAAAAAAAAGGAAAAAAGAAAATAAAATGAAAGATAATATTCCGAACTTGCATATAAATACTTTACGGCATTCCAAAGCATCAGAAAACGCTGCAACTATTTATCTAAATTTTTTTTTTGGAAATTTTTTCTTTTCACACAGTGTTGCCAATTGCAGCAGAAATTATCTTCAGTTGAAATACACGAACTTTGTGTGTTACTGTTACTGACGAAAATAAATTTCATTGATAATGTTTTTGTGTTTTTCTTTCTATAAGTACTTTTTAACAAATTTTGATTTGTTCTATCATTCTTCACTTTAATTGCAATTTTGTTAGGTTTTTTGTAATGTAAAACTTTTCTGATTTATTTTGCAAAACAAATTAAACTCTAGGCCAAATTAGATCTTATTCCAAATATTTATTTTTTTCACAATTTACGAAAAAGTTTCTATAACAAATTATTCCCATGACAACACATTAAATTAAGCATACAATTTATTACTGTAATACTAATAATTGTCAAAGTTTTACTTTCACTGTTTTTGTTGTTGTTTTATTAATGGTTACAACATGTGTACAAATTGAAGTTTATTTTCACTTGAAAAATTATTTGTTCAAATATTTATTAGATGTTATTATTAGATACGGGTTAAATTGTGTGTATTTAACTTGAACTGGAGATGAGTACGGGTAAATTACAAGTAATTTCCAATAAAAGAGCACTAAGAACAAATGCTACTTGTAGGTGAAGAGGACAATGATTACAGGTATATAAAAAAGTTAATGATTCAAATTTTCGACCAATACTACTTGCATTTATTTGACCAATTGATGGTCGAACGTTGAATATGCATTTTGAATAATACCGATGGCACCCGCAGGCTTTTTAAAGATATAATTTGAAGCTGTTTTTAACTTATTGCCGAAATATTTGATCTGAAAAAGTCAACTATGAATTTAGGACACTACAAGAAGCATCCTCGGCTCCAATGAAGCCCGTTTTCCGATTTTTTTGTTGTAAAACAATCGTAAACTAACTTTGGACAACATTGAAAATGTACCCAGTCCCACTAAGGAGCTGTCGTGGTCCTTTTTTTTTTTTTTTTTTCAGAAATCGATTTGTTCGGGAAGGCCAAAAAATCATTATTCATAGAATTGCCCATTCTCAAGCCGTTTTAGGTTTATTTTTTATGAATTTTTTTTATTTTGATAGTTTTTATTGCACCAATCGAATGAGAAATGTCGAATATTAACTTTGGACATCATTGTAGACGTTACCAGGCCAGCTATATGCCTATTTGGTACCAATCTTTTTGTTCGGAGTTAACTGTTGACCTTTTTTATTAATCTGTGTCAAGAATTTTTTTTGAATAATAGACTCAAAACGGGCCAAAGGGTGCCGGGAAAGCCAATAGTGATGTCTGAAATTCATTTTTGACTAAAATGCTTGTAACACATTCCACCAAACAGATCACGTGTGAGTCGTTCAAGCTGTCATGGTATTTTTGTTCAGTATCATCATCATTTACCATCAGAGCAACCCTTTCGAATTGCGAAAATTTACTGAATTCACTAAAATTTCAACTTTAAATTCACTTAAAATTCACATGATTTTTTGCAATAATGAAATGAATTGGCTGGCTAGATCATGTGATCTCAAATCTCTAGACTTTTTCCATTGGAACTACGTAAAGTCCAAGGTCAACAAGAAACAGCTGCCTACAATTGAGAAATAAGAAGCCAACATTACTCGCGTTATTCGCCAAATACTACTTGAACTGCTAGAAGGCGTCATCGAAAATTGGAGCTTCAGAATGGTCAATGTTAGCTGCAGTTACGGCTAACATTTGAAGGAAATTATCTTAAAAAATGTAAAGAATGGCCCTTTTGTAAGATAATAATATTGAATGTTTTGAGTTTTTGAAAACAGTACCTCTAAATGAATTGCCCTAGAGAAGAGCTATGCATGATATCTAGATAAACAACTTCAAATACTGGTAAACTTAAACTTAACTTTGGAACTTTGTTTTCAACTATTGGTTTTCGTGAGCTTTGTGTGACGGTACCCAATATAGATGAAACTTATACGTTCTATTGCCGTAATGTTTACGTGGCCACTTTAACGTCAGGCTCCAAACACACAAGTGGCTATCGAGGTCATTGCATTCCAAACACTGACGTGTGGGACTTGTGTTCGAGTGGCGATATGTTGTTTCAAATTCTCGTACGTTCGCTCCCTCCGGTAAACAGAATAATGATTATATTGATTAATTTTACGTACTGTTCAATTGGGTAATATTTTTTATCTACCAAAATGCCATTTAGCAGCTGGTCTCTCTCGTGCATGTGCTTTACCTTCTTTTTACTTTCCAGTCGCTTTTGCTCTTGTTTTAAATAAGGTCATATCAAAAATTTTAAATAAATTTTTGAAATATAATTGTTTACCAATTCTTTTTGCTATTAAAGAAGGTTTTTCTAAACACCCAATTTAAGTAAAACACATCTGAGTATACTGGATGATCTTTTATTTGGTATTATTCGAAAGGTCTAGAAAGAAAGATTTAGTATGTATTTCTAAATGTCATATAACCGTCGCATCTTCTTCGTACGAAGTTCATTCTGTAGATCCTATTTTTTGTTTATTTTTCAAATAATTTGGGTCTTATGTCAGCAAAAACTTCCCAATGTGCACAAAGAGGGATGCGGATCCGTTTCGAACCTGTTACGGATCCGACAGTGGGGATTCCGTTTTTTATGCTTCGACGGATCCGTATATGAAGTCCGTTCCGAGTTCGAGACGGATCCAACAAAGCGGACGAGCTTTCCGCTTTTACGAGAGGAATTACATAAGAAAACGAGTTCGGACGAATCGGAATCCGAAACGGAATTCGAAACGAATCTGTTTTATTTACAATAAACGAATCCAAAACGGATCCGTATATGAAGTCAGTTCCGAGTTCGAGAGGGATCCGACAAAGCGGACGATCCTTCCGTTTTTTCGAGAGAAATTTCATACGAAAACGAGTTCGAAACAGAGTCCGTTTCGAATTCGAAACGGATCCGTTTGGCACACTAGGTTGCTTCCAAGCGGCAATCGTTGCTGAATTCACGATTACATGTACAAATATTGAAAGCCAAATCACGGTTCCAGGTGTTGCTTCAGCAAATGGATTTTTTTGTGCAGTGCGACAAAAGGCAGCATTTTTCTAAAACTACATCGTTTCTCGATCGAGGCCGTGCAAATCGAAAACAAAATGCTAGTGCTCATTTGCCTGAAATGTACCCAGATATCGATTATGAACTTTAAGATAAAAGCGTCTCTCTGATTATGTTGTTGGAAACCGCATAAGTAAGTAGTACACTTTGTTGTGGCTTAATTTCCTCAAGATTTGAAATTGTCTTTTAGCACAATTCTCTCTAAATCTATATTTTTTTCTTTTAAAACAAAATGTTTTATATACATTCTAAATCCATACTTTTTCATGTCGATTTCTATGTAAACATTAGATTAAAAGATGTGAGTCTTTACCTTCTCCAACTCATATCGTAAGATAAATTAATAAGTTAAGTTTTTTCTTTTTAACATAAAATCAGATTTTCGAATTTTTAATTTTTTTACCCATAAAACTTAACGCATTATGAACAATTTGAGCAAAAAGAAAATAACAAATGAGTGAAATTCCAACAATTTATTTACACAATTAAATGGAAATTAAACAGAAGCCTGCCCCTCTATACTCGTATCTGTGCTTGTGCGTGCATATGGGCTTTTTGCTAATTTTCTCCACGTTTTCCTTCAAATGCAAATCTGCGTAATTAATTGCACTTCGTCGAGTATTTTATTATAGTTTTCTTCACTCAACGATGCCAGATTTTTGCATTTAAAAATTAAAGTCCATTATAATTGCATTTGCATGAATTTGCTTGCAAATTTGCACACAAAATATCCAACTGCGAAAATCAAACAAAACGAATAAATTTTAGACAGAAAAATTAGAGTGAAAACTATAGACTGTTAGACTGATTAATAACTTCCTTTAATAAAGTTCCTAATGTACCGTATATAATTTTATCGTTGACATGCCAACATAAAACAAAACTGTCTTTTGTGTAGAATTGCGGGGACATTTTACTGCAGTTATAGCCAAAGATAATAAATAAAAGTATTAGGTACTTAACACTTAATTTTAAATATTAAATGCCACAAGACCTTAAAATATTCTCAAGATCTTACAACTACTAAAATGACTTTGGAGTAATGCTTTAAACGAATGGGCAAGACTTATCGTAACAAAAAAACGAGGTATTTTGTTTTTATTTATTTATTTATATATATATAAATAAACAAATATATAAAACAAATCCTTTGGTTTCTTAAAGCATGGTGTTACATAAATGTAACAAGACCGTAAAGCCTTAACAATAGTTTTTGAAAAATTTTTCAAACTAAGTTTTATTTAGTGAACTTAATAGTTTTGTAATAATACAAACTAAGACCTTTTGTGCACATATCTCAAAGTGTTACACTAGTGTAACAAGGCTATTTTAAATATTTTGATGTGGAGCTTAGACGTTGTCAGAAATGATATGAAAAATATCTGCTTATTTAGAAAAAAAGTTTTTTTAATTGCTTAGTAATAATGTTACGCAAATGTAACAAAACACCGTGTTACAAAATTAATCCCTTAAAAAAATTTTGACTTTGTGAGTTTAACACCATGAGTTTAGCCATCTACGTAGTACCACAGGAATTATAATTCGAGAAATCTTTTTTTTGTCCAAAATGAGTTTAATTATTTAAATAATTCCTTAAATGAAATAAAACATTGTTACCGTTGAGGAAATATGTATTTACGGCAATAATTAAGTAAGTGCCTTCAGCTCAAACGAAACGTCTGAGAAAACTTGTTAGGCAGACATACAATAGCATTAGTCGATCACTTTATGCTTCCGAAATGGTACTCGTATAGATGGAAGGCCTCATAGTAGGTCGTTTGTAAAGTTTACTTTTGTTACTGCTATTAAATTTTGACAAAGAGACATTATGAAAACAGTGATCAAAAGAGATTTATTGTGATGTAGATATGTTATACTACATAGATGGATGAAATTTTGAAAACAAGAGCTACTTACAACAAAAGCAACAAAAACCACAATTACAACAACAGGAAAAATCACACCATAAATTCGATAGCGATAGCAAAAAAAAATTTTGCAAAAGATTAAAAGCCAAATCCAAGAATCATGCAAGAACAACGTGAGTGTAGAAGTAAAAATACACTGATCAGACGAAACGAGAGAAGCTGTCCTCAATGTGCACATTGTTGTTTTTTTGTTCTTGGTAGGTGCGGTTTTTTTGTTTTTTTCTGAATGATGCAACAATAACATTAATACAAATCCCTTATAAAAAAATAACGTTTAAAATGTGCACAGTGAGTGCATGTGTTTGCTGTTTTGGTTATTTTTCTTAAGAAAAAGAGCTAAAATTGGCTCATTTTTCTTATTTTGTCCATCGTTGTTATGCTGTATAAGATATATATGTGTCAATAAACTATGTGTCATTTGTTCTATGAACACCAAAAAACTAAACTGAGATCTTAATAATTTAATTAATAAACAGATATATATATTAGCAATAAGTTCAAATGTTGTTATCTTCAAGCGTCTGGCTTTGTCACTGCGACACAGACGAACACATTTATACAAAATTTAAATTTAAATTTATATAAAATTTAAATTTAAATTAGTTTCTATTGAAATGTAAACAGCATTATCATTATTAACTTCACCCCATTTAATTTTAATTTTTCCTGTTCGATTTTACAATCTGCCACAAAATATTAACCTATTGTACTTTTCCCTCAGTGTACATATCATATTCCAATATCCATCAGAAAATTGTGCAGGGCATTGACTTCCTATTAAGAAATAAACTTAAATAAATAAAATGTGCAAAATTACCGAACGCAAAAATTTTCCACTTGCGGCAATTTTCCTACGATTTATTTATAGTTTGGCATTTTTTAATTGGATCAGTAAGTCGTCGTCATCGCCACCTGCCTTTGTCAAGTTTCGCGGTTTATAGTACCTGATGAGAATATACTTTCTTCACTATTAAGAAGTTGATTTATCTATGCAATTAAAAAGTTTTTTTTTTTGTTTTGGAAAACGGCAGTAAAAAATATAAAAATAAAATTACTATATTGACTTTAAAGAAACAAGATGTTTCATAAATACTGCAAAAACTTAAGAGGTAAGGAATTGTTGTCAAATTATAGCGCTTTGATTACAAATCATACATAACTATTAATTTTTTTTTCTTAAAGAAGAAAAAAAAGAAAGTAGAACGAAAGTGTTGAAAATTTTTAATTTTCGATTTTTCACATTTTTAATTCATAAAGTGTAATAAGAAAATCTTTTCGATATCAAGAAGTACGGAACAAACATAATCCAAGTTTAAAATTTCACTTCTGATACCACGTTATTACAGCGTGTGAACGTGAAAAGGGTGAATAAATATAAAAGAAATGAAAATATTAAAGAAAATAACCGGAAAACACGTGCAGTGAAAGCAAAACAAACAAAATTGGTCTGCGAACGACAAAAAAAAAAAAATGGAAATTGGAATTGAAACACATAGTTTGAAAGTGCAGGTCAAGGTTAAACAAAGACATGCGGAAATCGAAGCGTAATAACAAAATGAAAATCATATTGTCAATGGTTTTCATATCTTCACGGGTCGCAGGAAGCAAGTTTAAATGTGACAAAAATATCAACAAAAACGGTGTACGCCTTCTTGCAACTTGTCGAGTACATATGCGTATTCAGTGTTGCCAAGTTGGAAAGAAGCAATTCCCATACTTCTCAACAAAAAATTACATTTCCCTCAAATGGTAAAATAAGCAACTTTTTTTTTTGGGAAAAATTCATGATTGCTTTATTCGAAAGTAGCTTGAATTTTTAGGTAAGAATATCTCGAAAATCGGACACAACGGGCTATAACTTTGCTAGGCAAAATTGATCAGCACAACGTCCTTTTTAGGACTACATCGTGATTGCTCTGTTACAAATAAACTGGCGATGTATATATCCTTTAGGTTAGGATATCTAAAAAATCTAACAACGTCCTCTTTCAGTATTATATCGTTCTTACTCTGTCAGAAAAACACTGTCACAGAGTGTTATCTCACATATAAATTAAATATTTCTTGTTTTTTATGAAATATTTAATTCGTGCTATACACATATATTATAACAGAGACGATTTTTAAAAACCAATAACTTCTGCAAAACTAATAAAAACCAATTTTTTTAACACCGTTTTAAAGACGAAGTTTTACAAAAATAAATATCAATAATATATAAATTTAATTCAGAACGTACATTATCGACGCATAGAGCAACAAATATGAAATCAGTTTGGGTCTTAGGTTTTCGATATCGGATATAAATTAAAATTAGTTTCTTCCTATTAATTCTCTATTAATTTAAGTTTGTTTTTTTGTTGTTGTAAGATGTAAGGATACGAACTAGGGATCTGCGTAAGCGCATTTGAAACGGCTATCGAGTCATTTGCCACATTGCAAGTCAACCTAAGTTTTTATTTCCGCAAATCAGAAATCAATTCAAAACAAAACAAAAAAGAGCAAGAGAAGTGATCGCTGCAACCGCAAATGAAATGTTCTACAAGTTTCAAGCGCAAATGTGATGGCAAGTCCAAGATCAGATAATTTAATGAGCTACAATATTGGTGAAAAGATCTTTCTTCGACCTATAGTTTTGGAGATGTGATGATTTTTCTGAAACATTTACAAATGTTTTTTCAAATAACTGTTGTTTTTTCAATAAATGTGTTAATAAATATATATTTTTTTAAAAGTCTAAAAAGCTTAGTTATCGTTTCTTCTTAATTATTGCGCACTTACTCTTTTTTTTACCAAAGAATCAAAAAATAACATACAAATAATCAATATTTAAAAACGCAATAAACCAAATGCGAATTCTAACAATGTAGAAATAAAATACGCTGGCGTCAATGTGCGCTTTGTTGTTGTTTGCTTGTGCGATCACTTCTTTTTGAAGTGAAAACTTCTTATGGCACGTTGTGCGGCTGAGGAAAAAAGTATAATTTCGCGACACCGACCGTCATCGGGAAGACTTGGGAAACGAACTCGATTTTGGAATTTTGAAGACTTGGGAAACGAACTCGATATTGGAATTTTGAAGACTTTTGAAACGAACTCGATTTCAGAAATTTGAAGACTTGGGAAACGAACTCGATTTCAAATTTGGAAGACTTGGGAAACGAACTTGATTTTGGAATTTTGAAGACTTGGGAAACGAACTCGATTTTAGAATTTCGAAGACTTTGGAAACGAATTCGATTTCAGAAATTTGAAGACTTGGGAAACGAACTCGATTTCAAACTTGGAAGACTTGGGAAACGAACTTGATTTTGGAATTTTGAAGACTTGGGAAACGAACTCGATTTTAAAATTTTGAAGACTTGGAAAATGAACTCGATTTCAAAAAATTTATAAAACGTTGCCTACTTTTAGGTGCTATAAATAATTTGCCCCTAAAAGTAGGCAACACTTTCTGACAAATTTCAAAAAGAACGCCTAAAAGTAGGTAACGATTTTAAAAATTTCAGATAATGTGTCCTAATTTTAGGTGCTATTTTTGAAATTCGTCGGAAAGTGTTACATACTTTTAAAGCGGCTCTCACACGATCAATATTACTGACAGTATAATTACTGACAGTAATTACATTACTGTCAGTGTACCACTCACACGGTCAGTATTGTTTATTGTCAGTAATCAGTTTTTTTGATATTCGACTGGTGAAGGTGCGAACTATGCTCCGGCTACGTGACCGACAGCCGAAAATGGCATGCCACTTTTTGGGGCAGATTCCATCCAAACTTGCACCACGCCTCCAGCTAGGCATCGGACGACCATACCCTTGGACGCAATGTTCCATGCCACTGAATGAGGAACTTTTTCAAGTTTCTTTCAAGTTTCGCTGCCTCATCGTCTATCTGCCACAAAATGGGGCATGCCACGCCCCCTCCCAGGATTTTGCCGTCCCGTGCCTACTTGCACCCTCTGACCAACTTTCAGCCGGATCTGCCCCAAAAAGTGGCATGCCACTTTTCTGTGCAAATAATACTGATGAACTGTCAGTATTCACCTCACACCATCAGTATTACTGTCAGTATTTAAAAACTTCGTCAGTAATATCCGATTTTTTCATCAGTCATCAGTATCGTTTTTCTATACTGACAGTACATCAGTACTCACCTCATACGATCAGTAATACTGTCAGTATGCAAAATCCTGTCAGTAATACTGATCGTGTGAGGGCCGCTTAAGGGTAAATTATTAATAGCGCCTAAAAGTAGGCAACGTTTTTTGAAAAAATTGGCCCATGAAAGTACGTGGAAAAAATTTTTAAATTTGTAGCATACATATGTTGACTTCCGGTTAGTTGTTGCTCAGTAAGCAAATTTTTCTCTGCTAGCGCAGCCGAAAGCAGAGCCAGCAACCCAAAGCAGAGAAAAATCTGAAATACCAGGCCACCTTGAACCAGCAGCAAGCAAATTTGGTTTTTTGAAAAACTTTAAAACGTTATATCTCGGCTATTACTAAACCGATTTAGACAAATGAGGTGTAATAGTTTTTTTTAAGAACAAGCAGCTTTTTTTGAAGTCATTTGTATTATGATTAACTGTCACAAGATGGCGTTTTAAGCAGTTTGAATATTCTAACAGCCAGAACTCGGCAACGAATAAGCCGATTTTGATAAATGTGGTGTCATAGTGTCTGTTAGAAGAAGCAGATTTTTATCTTAAGTTTAAGAAAAATTATGTTTAAGCTATTTAGTCACAGGTCCAGGTACTTTTTTACCTGATTTTTTCTTATACTTACATAATTCGCAATGATGTGTCTTACTGCAATCAGAATAAATTTTTGTTTTTAAACATAAGGAGTACTTATCTCAAATTTAATTATTCACAGTTGAGGCTACTGAGCCGAATATACTTCTTCCAGCAATTTTTGAAGTGAAAACTTCTTATGGCACGTTGTGCGGCTGAGTAAAAAAGTATAAACTCGTGACACCGACCGTCATCGGGATTCCCCGTCATGAATGCGATGGTAAAATTTTAATGTTCTATTGTTTCTTTTAAATAAAAAATATTCCAAGTGGAAGACAAAAAGCAAAGCATACACACTAACTGACACATTTAATTCTCATTCAACGATTGTTATGCTTACATGTTTGTTTCTTTCAATGTCCGCGTTATTGCGTTGACAAATTGAGAATGAGAGCGAGAGTAAAATTTGAATACATATTCCGTTTTTGTCTTCCATTGCATTGCCATATAAAAAGAAAACGCACACATACCAATTAACGCACTAACTTGCCATTAAACGATTTGTTTTCACTTCTGTCGGCACTCCCGGAGTGCAACCCGCCGTTTTTTTTTTTCTTAATAAAAACGATGTTTTTGTTGTAAATGTTTTGTTGAGTTGAAAAACGTAGGCAGCCAACTACAAGTCATAAGAAAACGACGACAAGTCATTTCGTTTTATCATTCTGTTTCGTGATACTGCTACTGATGAGTTGCAGAATGTCAAACTTGACCTATACTTGACAGTAAGTCAAAGCAAGTGCACTTGCGCAGACCTCTATAAGCAAGTAGGAAACTTTTCCATATTAAATTTCAACTTTTTAAATGAATGAGTATCCATATATTTGGTCATTATTTTTAAATAAATTGTTTTATTTATTTTTTGTTTCAACTTCTGTGCGTATTTCATAGATGCAGAGTAAATATATAATTTGACTTATATCAATGCAACAGCTATGGAAGTAAATTAGTTGATGCTTTTGATACGTGGGCATATAATGGATCTTCAACACGCTTTAGGTCAATTAGAATCAATTACCTTCAGCTGCTTTAGGTTTTAAGTGATATTGTTAGTTAAATAATACAAGTGCCATTAGTAAGTATCACACATGCATTCATATTCAAGTGGTTTTTCATTTCGTTTTCAATTTGAAACTTAACCATTTCATTTATAACAATTTATGTATGTACAATTCATTTTATAGTGATACAACAAAATACAAGAAAAATAAAAAAAAGTTAAAAAAAAAAACATTGGTAGAATTAACAACACAGCAAAACAACAAATGGAGTTCAATTATCGTTATAGTGGCAAAATGACCTAAAAACCAACATGTTTCGACAAGGTGCACAGGGGCATCAATTTGCTATTTTACTGTTGGTACAGATGTACTAAACAAGTTTACGTAAGAAAAATGTTCATGCAAACATATGTACATATGTCAATTCGTCATGTTTTCAATTTTCAACTTGCAAGGAATTCCTTAAATATTATTTGGCTTACACATATTATGTTATTTGTTAAATATTTAGGATTTTTGAAGTATTAATGCAAAATTTTAAGTACACTGTGAGCATAAAGCTATCAATTATTTATTTTATTCAAACATATTTTATTTGCAATTCTTAATTGAAACATTATATGTTTGACTTAAATTAAAGTTTTATTACTCAATATTAAATATGCTACATTCTATCAAATCATTTTCTCAGTGTACAATGCTTTTACTCAATAACACTTTTAGTCTATGTTTCTTCTATAAGTCTTTCAAAAATATATTTTTTCAAAGTGTTCGACGCCCATTCTATAATAACTTTTAAGTTTTGCTACAAAAAATTATTTCCGTTTCTTCAAGCATGGCAAATGCTCTCAGTCAAACTGATGCATTGTCAATATCTCAGGAGTTAAAATTTAAAGCACCTCTTGAGTCATATTTTTCAATCTTCGTATCTTTAAGAAAATCGAAGGTACATATCAGAGCAAAAAAGAATATTACTCGTATTAAATTTTGCATAATAGAGCATACCAATTATTTTTGCAAGATCTCTCAAAGACTTTCAACACTAAAACGATTGACTAAGGTGACTAATTAAATTAGCACGAACATGACATGTATAAATGTGTTCTTAAAATATATATTAAAAATAAATAAATTATGGTAAATATTTTAATGTAATGAATAAAAAGTTGAAACGATTAAGCGACTAATTGACTAAGATGACTAATTTTACTAGCACGAATGCGACAACGACACTGTCAACTTTACAGATAGCGATGGCAATAGAGGCAATGACGACAAAAATAATATCGATAACGATGACAGCATCGACAGCAATGACGATAACCACAACTAAAATGCTAAAATCGTTAACAACAATGTAGAAAATTACTTAAACATCTAAATCAGGGGTCGACAAGGATTTTATTTCAAGAGTGCAACAAAAAAAAACCAACAACAACAACAAATCGTTGGATACGGTACCATAAGGATTTATTAACATATAAAAGCAACAACGCGCTTGCCGGAAGCGCACACGGCAGCGCACCAGTTCGCAAAATTACCAACAACAAACAAAGCATAGCAAGAATTGTGCGCAGTCGCAAGCGCTACGTATTTACCAACAACGACATGCAAAGCAACAACACGCAAGGGTTGAATTGTTTTGGTGCAGTTGCGTCTGTCAACGATTCGGCGAATTACAACAATACGAAGTTGTTGTAGAAGAGTGCAAAGAGTGGAAAGAGTTAGGCGCTGTCGACCCCTGATCTAAATCAGCGGTGGGCACAAAAATATAACCAAAGAGGAAAACAACAACATCAAGCAACAACAAACGAAATTTTAAAGTTTTTTTTACTTTCATTTCCGAAATTGCCATTAGCACAAAAAAAAACAAATTACACTACAAACAAAAACAATTGCTACATTCGTCAAGACACAATGCGGCACCGTCATTTATGCCTTTATGTTTTGTTTTTGTTTTCATTTGAATTCAAGTCAACGCTGTGCCTCGATTGAAATTCTGCGAATTTTGTGCCTCGATAGCGTTGAAATTCTGCGAATTTTGTGCCTCGATAGCGTTGAAATTCTGGGAATTTTTTTTCGCTTGGTTGTGCGTCGAATAACGGTTAGAGCAATGTGAGGAAATTGAGGCACTAAGTGCCCTTCACTGATCTAAATGATGACAATGACAACGAACATAACGACAACGATGACAATAGAAGCAATGAAGACAACAACAATATCCAATATGAAAATCCTGTCAAATTGCCTCACATTTGAAAACGTATAACTATGATTAAGCCTTTGAATTAACAAAAATTGCAAATAAAATCTTATGTTGCAGATTTTTAGATTATCCAGCTGCTGCAAGCTGGATAATTTTACACTTAGGGGAAAAAAGTTAAATTTCTAGTTCCTCCAAGAATAATTTTCAAGATGGCAAAAAATGAACAACAATAAATTCTTTACTTACAAATTACTTGCCATAATCCCCATCTGATTAATAGTTTACGAGTATGAATTTTGTGAAACTACCGCGGGTATTAAAAATGTGACATGCAATATCGTGAAAACGAAAATAAAAAAATTAAAATATCACCCCAATGATAGGCAAAAAACAAATAACCCTGTTGATTTCCTAACGTTTTTCTTTTACATTGTTATTTTTTTCCAAACACTATTCACATAGATTAAAAAAATACTGACTTGGAAATATATTTAATTGATCGTTTCTAAAAATATTAATTAACAATAAATATATTTTGGTAAATATTTCAATGTTATGAATTAAAAGTTGAAGCGGCCTCAATCCTCGAGAACTATTTTCTTCATTTGTGTTTTTGGAATAAAATTTCATAATAATATTATGTTTTGTACATATCTTTTTGTTCAGTACTTTTAATGCAAAAAACCACAAAAAAATTACAAGCGCAAAATGCATTAAAATGGGCAACGAGGTGCTTATACTAGTTTCAATGACCGTTTCGTCATATCATCAGTAAGCTTAGTTAGCCGACGTTTTAGAATCCGCTAGCATACTATGTATGTTCTACTTTTTATGTTGATCAGTTAAGAATCACAGCAAAAAATATGAACATGTGCGACAAAATTCAACATTTTACATGCAATTGCTTTTGTAATCTCCTTAATATTACACATTTCTTCTCCAGAACTATTCCTGCAGAAATTTTGTTCTTAACCTTTTTTGTGTAAAATTAACAAACAAATTTTGTGACAGGTAAATTGCCGTAGAACCAATAGCTTAGAAGACATTTGGAATAAACTGATTTTCGCAACCTTTGACCTTAAATAACTATTTTTTTTTTTGCCTAAATAAAGATAATCCTGTTGAGAAAATCCACTTAGATTTTTTTTTCGCAGAAAAATTCTTATTTTCCTGGGCTAATATTGATTATTATGTATGAATAATATGTATGAATCTTACACAGTTCGTAATATGTTAAGGAGACATGACACCTTCAAATTTTCATAATTTAAAAAAATTTTATTTCACTGTTTCTTGTTTAAAAAATACGTTTTTAATAAAATAAACCTCAAACTCGGCTTACAAAATATATAGCGAGCATTTTAGTAACATCGTGCCAAAGTTATAGTACTTAAAAAGCTATAGTTAAAAAACTTTAAACGCGTTTTTCTCGAAACCACGTTTTTCGGGTTGGCGGGCATGATAAAAAAAAACTACTGAACCGATCTTTTTGATATTTCAATATGCTGTTGTGCACATATAAATGCAGATAATGAACTACGGACAGAAAGATCGGTATTATATTTTTTTATTTTTGGCACGATTTTGGCCCAAAAAATTGGCAATTTTCGAAAAAATGACGCCATATTGTTATTTTTGGACCAAAATTTTTGCCTGTAGTTCATTCCCTGGCAGCTTTGATGCTGATTAAAATCTGTTTTTTTTTTAGATGTTCCAGTGAGCTGCATTCATGTCCGCCGTGATTTTTGGTGTTTTTTTTTTTTCAAAAAATTCTAGTGGTCATAAATTTCATAAATTTTTTTTTTTTTTAAATATTGTTTTGTGTCAAAATATATTTGTAAAGTTTCAAAATGATATCTTGTTTTTTATAAAAACTAAACGTATCTTAAAACACTTAAGAAAAAATTTTTTGAAGGTGTCATGTCCCCTTAAAGTAAAATATTACTTAAATATCTACTGCTTAGTAGGAAAGAATTGTTTGCTTACATAAAATGAAATTGATTTCTCTCTGTACTTAATTTAAATATCATATAATATAAACTCGATGTTTTCTTTTCATTACAGATAACCATTATCGAACGCCAAGTATTCGATTTTCTTGGATACATGTGGGCGCCCATATTTGTTAATTTCTTTCACATGTTGTTTATAATATTTGGATTTTATGGAGCATATCATTTTAAAGTAAAATACATCATAACAGTAAGTATTTATGGTCAATGAATTATTATAGGTAATTTCGAACATTTCGAAAAATCAGCTCTGACTTTAATAATCTTGAAGATAAACCTTTCTGACATGAGTAGTAGAAAATTTATTCCTGCTTAAAACATTTCTTGAGCTGAAATTTGAACTTGTTGTATTACAGCTTTTATTTAAAATTCCAAACATTTTTAGCTATACGGAAAACAATTAAAGTAAAATAATATTTCTATTTTAATCCATTTGTTTTATCTGATAACCTCAATAGAAGTTAGTTAAAAATTTTTTTCTATTGAGGTTGGAAGATAAAATAAATTCTTTGCATAACCCAAACACAAACCATATCGACTGACTTTAAGCTAATTTTCACGTTTAATTAGTGTGGTCTGGCTTGCATGTGCGGCGGCCACTGCAATCGCATACGACACGCGTTCGTTCGCACGCTTGCATACGCACAAATTGTAAATTTACGCCAACGCACTGCTTAAAAAGCCTTAATTAAATTTATTGCGTCAACACGGCGGGCATCTGGTAGAAAACGCACTGCCTAATAATTGTGTAACCTAAAAAGTGTGTCACAATATTGAAAAAAAAAAACGAACTTAATCGAATGTAATAAAAGCTAATAAAAAGCATTTGATATTTAAGCCTGAATGCTTTTTCTAATTTAACTGCGCAGTTTAATTTCATTGTTTACTTAAGATGTTTATTTTATCATCAAAATGTATAGATTGCTTCAATATTATCTAATTCTAAAGATTAGATTTTTGTTGAATGCATTTCAATAAATTTATGCAAATCTATGCGTTATAATAACTATTGTGTGTGGGCAATTCCAAAAAAGATTTTTTCGAACCAAAAATTAAAATGAACAACATACCGGTCAAAAAATTTGAAATTATGTTGTGTATATAACTTAATTATTTATGAAATAAAAACACCCATCCGAATCTTTCAAGTTATATGTAATTGGATTTGTCAGAAAACAACATAGTCTTTCATTTTGGACACTCCAGTTGAGGTGGGCGTGGAATAAGGCGTGTACGCAGATCAAAGGAAGGAAGATTGAATCCCAAGTATTTCAAAGCCACTGTAAGAAACGGAGGTGGATGTGTAATGGTCTGGGATTTCTTCTCTGGTCAAGGGATTGGGTCAATTCATAGGATTTAAGGAATTCAAGGCATGATATGCCAAAAGATGCGATGCTGCCATATGCCGATGAAGAGATGCCACTTAAATGGAGGTTCCAACAAGATAACGATCTAAAGTATTCGTCTTAAGTTTTTTAGGCCAGGCTTCACAGCAATAGGATAGAAGTAATTGGTTCGCCTGTCCCGATCTGCATCATATTGAAAACTTGTGGGAGGTCATTAATATGTAAATCAATAGAAAAAATTGCAAAGCTACGGCAGATCTGTTTCAATGCTTGAAAATAGTCTTTGAAGGGATATCGTAGTTTATCATTAATAATTCATTGTCCTCTATGCCTAATAGATGAGCTTTTGTCGTCCAGAATAAAGGGTTCGCAACGAAGTACTAATTTTAAAAGATTTTATTTACCATATAAAAGGGGTGCTTTAGTTTTGTCCGTTCAGTTTTCTGGCTTAAAATGTTCCCTTCTTATTAACTTTTTTTATGAGACGCTGAATACTGTATGTTTAGAATGTGCTGAAAGCTTTCATTCTTGGACGAAACAGGACTTCTATTTATTTACTATATTGAGGAATCGAAGTTTGAGGCTTTTGGGTCGAAAGACCGACGCAGCTCTGCAGAAACAATACTGCCATGCTGTTTAGTGTTGAGTATTTTTAATGCCAATGGATTTTTGCGTATTGCTATCTTTTTTTTTTTTGTGGGAGTTGCAAATTGAAATTAGTTTTTTGCATCAAAACTTCTCAAAGGAAACATGGGCTTCTTCGCAAACGAAGGCGCGAAGTTTAACTTATAAGATAAATATATTTTAAATTTCTACTTTCTGAACCTTGCAACTTCAAGTTGAGGAACTACAACGAATAACGACATCTGAGATGTCAGATCAGAAAACTGACCTAAAAATATACCATTTTTTTTTATAGCTAGAAACAGTTTTACCTCTTCTCTAAGGTCGTATTATCTTCCTAGTATGTTACCTTTCGATTGTGATGGATTCATCATAACACATGCCAAAATATGGCAATGATTTTTTCAATTACTGAAACAAGCTTCTGGATATCGTATGCATTTATTGTATTTTCTTTTGGCTTCCCTTCCGTAAACTTATTTTACAGAAGGGAAGATACCTTGATCAACAAGGTATTGTACCACTCAGTGCGAGTTTTATCTTCTTCAGATTCTCTTGTTTTCCTTTTACTTAATTTTAAGAATAAACTTATCTCCGCTGCTGTTATCTAAAATGAAATGGGAATGAGCTTTGAAAACGGAGGACAAAATTCAGGATCGAAAATGTCAAGGACTAACTCCTTCGGTATAATTACTAGAGCCATATTGTATTTACACATGGCACATATAGTAATTTAGTTATTCCCTGTATAATGTTTATCGGTCATTCTTTCAATATCTGCACAGTTTTTAAATTTTGATTTTTTGTTAATTTTTTTAAAGGGATCTCAAATAGGGAATAAAATACAAAACTACTATCACTTTAGTTTAAAAAAGAGTTGTTTAAACATTTATATTTTTGTTCATAAAAATATTTCCCAAAATATCTTCGACATCACATTTTTATTTTTTTATATGTTATTTTTCAATCAATCCTATGAATTTATTTGCTTTCAAACCGAGATTTGAATATGAATTTTTTTGACCAAGGCGCGCACCATGTTTCTTAATATATCTACTTTAAAATTGAAAATTCCGAAATAACTTTGGAAAATATTATGTAATAAATACAATTAGACGATGCGTGCCTTTAACAAAGAACTTATATTTTTCAAAGTTATGTCGGGAATATCAATTTGAAAGCAGATATTTTAAGAAAAAAAAAAATCATTTTCAAATTTCGGTTTGCAAAAAATTTAAAGCAGATACATTTTTAGGATTGAAAAACAAAATATAAAAAGGAACAAAAAAAAATATATATATATAGCATTCTGAAAAACATTTTTATAAAAAACAAAAATAATTTTTTAGTAAAAAAAATTAATGTTTAAAAAAATCTTCTGAAAGTAACTTTTTTTAATAAAAATGATTAAAAGTTTCTTTTTTAACATTCCCACAATTTCAGAAAATGAGTTGAATTTTAAAAAATTTTGAGTTTAATTTTAAAAAATGTAATCATAACTTTTTAGAAAATAAATTTTTTAAAATTTAAATATGTTCAACAGTCACATTAAGATAATCAATAAACAATATATAAAAATCAGAAATGTTGGTGAAAAAATTCAAAAGGGTTTGTAGTTTCTTAAACGATGGCCGACGTAAATGTACTTTAATATATATTAAATAACAAAATAAAAACTTGATGCAAAGTGAAGGATTGAGAAAATCAAAATAAGTTCAAAAGAAAAACTGATTTTTCCTATCTAAATAAACAAAATAAGCTCTTAACGATGATGATCGCAAAAAGTAAATGAACTTCACAGTTTTAATTGATTGATTAATTTGCCTTTATTTCG
The DNA here is from genome assembly GCA_949775025.1 of Tricholauxania praeusta. Taxonomy (NCBI): domain Eukaryota; kingdom Metazoa; phylum Arthropoda; class Insecta; order Diptera; family Lauxaniidae; genus Tricholauxania; species Tricholauxania praeusta. The sequence continues at coordinate 31,883,100 of OX459031.1, read as the reverse complement.
ATTAAAAATAACAGCAAATTTTTCTTATCTTACTAACCATAGTTTTCAAATTTATTTTATTTAGGTTCTGTAGTGATATTTTCAATAAAAATTGTTTCATTTTTACAACTTAGGTCATATTAAAGTTATCATTTTTAACCTAAGTCACAATACTTTGAATAAAATTTTCTCCAAAATGCTATAAAATATGAATGAAACATTGCATTTAAATAAATAGGTTTTTTTCTTAAAGTCAGAAAAGAATAAACTTTTTTTTGCTCTTATAGTTTGTCACGCAACCATAATCCAGAAAATCTCTTCGAGGAGTTTTTGTTGTGGAGAGCCCAAATAATATTATGTTTCATAGGTATCAAAAATGAAAACATTAATGTTTTTATTATCTTTTTTAATCCATTTTTAATGATCTTTTTGTCGTTGGAATGTCTCATGTGAAATGGCCCATACTACTAATTTCTGAAGAACATAATGTTGTGTGAATAATCGATAAAAAAAACTTGTTTATTTTATTACCTACTTTTGTTTATTTAGTTTTGCTTATTTTATTTGTTTTTATTTCAATATTTATGTCGTTACTTCTCATCATTGGTAGTATTTTTATACATTTCACAGCGGCAACGTCATTGTCGCTGCTGTCAACAACCAACTCATAATATCAACAATTTATATCTAATCGTTGGCTCAATCGAATTGATTGTTTGATATCAACAATTTTTGTTTTTGGGCTTAAAGCCCAATTTGATTTCCGCTTGCATGTGCGTGTCAATGCATTTAAATTTAGTAGCAGTCTACATGTTTAACTTCCTTTCATGTTTAGGGCAACGTTTTGAAATTTTTGTACCTACTTATGTTCCTTAACTTGATAAATCTATAAATAAAAATGATGAATAGTTTGTTTTGACTGCTGGTGTTTGTTATGTACATACGTATATTTTGTGTTTTGAATAAATGTTATGTTTTGTTTACTTTTTTTATAACAGATTTTTTAACAGAATAACTACCAACAAGTTTTTTTTTTTGGAAAGATAAATTCCCTCTCTCAAATATGAGTAAATAATATTTCTTGTGAAATTTCTACCTGCACACTACACTAGCTGATCAAAATTAAAAAATTTTATCACATTTAAATTTTAATTTAAAGATCAAATTTCGATACCTTTGAAACGATATGCAATATTTCGTGCACAGGCAATGCCGGAGTTATGGCAACCAAAGTGAAGGTACTTTCTGATCTCTAGTGAAAATTGAAATAAAGGGTTACATTCTTTAGCAGTATTAATGCTTTTGGTAGAATACATAATCTGCACATAGAAGTCAAGGACCTTCTGAGTTGGAAATGTATTAACATGGAATATTAAAATAAATGATAAATCTAAAATGTGGAAAAATATTTCTTTTGTTACAATTTTTTAAAAATGAGTTAGACTCAAACCTTCCAAGCATGGTTCCTATACTATTTTCGAAAATTCTCTCTTCCTGACCTAAAAAAAAAAAAATTCTCAATGTGTTGCGTTTTTTATCCAAATTGTATGTATATGATGTGATGGGTCGACTTCTCTTTTGAAGTAAAATGGGAGATCTACAATATTTTGATTCATTATTTGCGATTATCTGCTGAAAAGCATATGTGTTTCCTCGTGATTATTTTTTACAATTATATACATATATATAAATCATACATAATTGAGCTGCTAATTAAAAAGCATAAAGCTGAGACTCTATCAAACCCGTATAAGACCGTGAGACCGGAACATTTCTTAAGTTTTTAAGATTATTGTCTTAAGGATATTGGGGATGCGGCTGAAAAAATGATGCAGAGCTTGATCAGATTTATCATGGCACATCATTATATACATATATATGAAAGTGTTTTCTTTTGTCAGTCCAAGACCATCTGTCTACCAAATGATTCGATACTCTCCGATGCTTAAAGAATTTGACTGACTCCTCCAAAATTTCCAATAGTTTTTACTTTTTTCGATATTTTGCAACCTTTTTTGGAGCTATTCAATGGTTTTCGATGCCCTCGGATAGTTCGTGATAATTTTCCAGTCTCTTGAACTTTTTCGATATATTTCAATATTTATCGAATTTTTTGATACTCTAATTTTTATCCGATACTTTTTGAAATTTTTCGATAATTTCGAGTTTCATTGACTTTTTAGGTTCTTTTCTTTTCATCGACATCAATTTACTTTTTCCTCGCTATTCAATACGTCTTTATTAATTTCTTTAAACTTTCCATTTCAACGATAATAAAGCGATTTCATATCATATAACAATGCGACATCAAAATTTGCGATACAACAGAATACCATTATGTTAATACATCATGCCGCCAGTTTTTTTTACTTGCCCGCATATTGTTATCTTTTAATGAATGAAAACTTATTATTCTCTCTAACGTAAAACTAAATATTAACAGCTGTTTAAGTTCACAGATATCATTTTATCACAAATAATACTGATAAAGCAGATACATGTATATTTGTTTCAAAAGTCAATAGTTCTATACCACAATTGACACCAATTTTTTTTACCACAAATAAAAAAATATGAAACAAAATATTAAATTTATTGTTAGATGCGGAAATATTAACTTCTGAAGGCTTGTGTTCTTTAACCACAAACCAAACGGCACAAGTACAAAAGAATATAAAAACGATAGGGATAGATATGACTTATGAATAAAAATGGCTTGTCGCCTTGCAAAACCACAAATTAAATAAAATGTCAACAATTAGTTGAGGAAAACTTTGGAAATGCAATAAAATCAAATCAAATAGAACACAATGTGCGCAAATGACATGAAAAATAGATAAAATCTTATGTACCAGTAAAAATAGAATTTATAAATGTATTATATTTATTGAATTTTGTTTGATAAATTTTTTTCTGTTTGTAGTATTTAATATGGAGCTTTTGTTGGATCGGTTGGAATGCATTTTTAATATGCTTCTATTTAAACGTGGGCGAATTGGACAAGGTATGTATTTTATGCATGTTTGGTCACATAACGAAATTTCCATCAACACTTTGTTCTATATTTCTTTACAGGACAGCGATTTGCTTAATCTGGGTACTGGTAGCGCCTCCTGGTTTGAGGTGAATGGTCCTGGTTGTAAGCCATTTTATCCAACAAATATAACATCAGATGATCCCTATCGTCCTATACGTCCGGAACGTGTAGACGATTGTTACTTGGATTATACAATAATTGAGGTGATACATTCGGGTGTACAAACTGGTTTATCGGTATGGATGATATATTTCAACTTTTTTTCGAAGAAGCTTTCTAAAAATTATTTTTTATTCTTCATTTCAGATACTTGGTATTATAGGCGCCATCTGTATAAGCTGTTTATTCGTCGATGAAGATGATAGATGTAAGTTTATCTCCAATTCTTTTATACTTTAAAACAATACTTTAGAAAGCAATTCTGTATGTTTCGTTTAAATTTAAATTCGACTAAATGAGAAATTTTTTCAATCGTATTATAGTAAGACACCACTTACAATTAGTTTAAAAGCTAAAAAGCTACTTCTGTAGTTTTGCACATATATTTTTGGAAATTTTTGTCTTACATATTTTAATAACTATACCCTACACTCAGAGAGAGTTATTTGATGTGGTGTGACCAAACATTTCACAAATACTATACTTGGTATAACTTGAAAAATCTCTGAACAAATAGTTTGAAAATTTTGACAAGATGGCTTGTCACCTCCTATAGAAATTAAAACTTCAACCGAGATTTATTTAAGGTAATAAAATAGTGGAAATGGTTTGAAAAAGCTTCAAAATAGTGGAAATGGTTTGAAAAAGCTTCAAACGAAAATTTTATAAATTTCGAGAAGTAGCAAATAAAAACGTTATACTAAAAATTTATGAAACCAAATTTCCCACAAATATAAGAAATAGCTTAGTCTAGCATCAGAAAAAAGTGGGCGCATTTTGACGAGGGGCTTGGCACCCCCATACAAGCATACTTAAGCTTCAATACAGTATAAAGGCAGCTATGAAGAAAGTAAATGTGGATACGTTTAGTGAAACAAAAATACTCTTTTAATAAAAATTTAAGACTTACGCGCACTTTTACTGTTAATGTAGCTGTAGGGTATTAAGTTTTTGGCGAGGCTAAACAAAAAACACTAGATTTTTCATTGATATTGAGCGAAAATTCTTGTTCGCTTTTTGCTCAATTTACTTGAGAAATTTTTAATTTTAGTTGGTAATACGCTTAACGATTTCGAACACATCCGAATTTAATTTAACATTCCGCAATCGGATCAAAAAAACTACACTCTGAAATAAGTGCTCTTGCTTGCAATTTATTGCTTTACATAAAATTATTTACTCGCAACACCTGCTTGAGAATTCTCTTTAAAAATCTTTTCAAAAAGTTCTCATATCTATGTCCATTAAAAACATACATTTGCAACATATCTTACATACATAAGTCTAAATGCCAAGCTTCAAATTAACTGCTCCTGAATGTCAAGTTTAAATTACACTCAGTTGATATTCAAAGCGCATTTACATTGCCAGCAGCGTATCATTACCATACTGCTATAGAAAAGCACCACTTACTCAAATAATTCTTTATATGTAAGCAAACATATCTCTAAAATGAGCAAAAAATGCAGCAAGCGGTTAAAAATGTAAAACTAATAGCTGCATCCAAACATTGTGCGCCCTTCTTTTGTACATTTTATACGCCTTCATCTTTGTTTCCATCTAAAAAATCAAAAAGAATATGAACAAACTGACAAAAAGGAAATATTTAAAACCAATGACATTTCTGACACATGTCCTTGACATAAATGTGAGGGTATCCATTCCAATCTACCGCTAGTGCAAGCCATCTTAATGACAATCTCCCACCTTTTTTGTTTTCTCGGTTTTTTTTTGGCTTAAAAACTTCCGTCCTTCTTTTTTTATAAAAATAAAAAAATCTATCTCTGTTGCCAATTCCTTGTGCATTTTACTCAACTGTAAACAAACTTAAAAGCAATTTTAATAGACGCTTTGCACTTGTCTTTTGTCCTTGTGTATCCTCCTCGCCGTAGTTGTTGTGACTTGAGTGGGTACAATATGCTATAGTCTCAAATACAACATTAACAAGAGCATCTATAGTCTGATTGCACTACTGTTATGTTGCAGCACGTGACTGAATCTTAATTTTGTACGCATGTAAATTTTGCATAAGGAAGAGAACTCCTCTCGTCGTATTTCTTGTCGACGGTATAATTGGCCTAAGTGGGCTGTAAAATAAACAGTTTGCATCGAGCACGTTAGATTTAGAATTAACTAAAAAAATCTATGCACAAAATAAGCGAAACACACAGAAAATTGCTAAGTTGTAATTAATGGTATTTTTCCAAAAATGAAACGTAAGTGACACACTTAAAATTAGAGTTTTGTTTTAAATTTTTAGGTTATTTTTTTTCCAACTTTTTCATATTATTCTTTACATTCTAAAAATAATGTGAATAATCAAGTATTTTCTCATTCGTTACTCATGTTTCATTGATGTGGAAATATCATTTTGTAATGTATAAATAACATTTTAGTATTGGTTCGGCTTAAGTGACTTAATTATTTTAGAATTTTATTTGAATCTTTTTATGCTGATTTGAAATAGTTATCATATCATGAAATATTTAACAAAATCGAAAAGTTCTTGCAACACGACCTTCGATTTGAATTGAATTTTGCATGAGCATACCTGAGGACAAGATTAAGAATAAAATTTTGTCCTAGGCCTTAGTTTCAGAAGTATCGAAATCCAAAGACTAAAACTTATTTAAAAATGTGTTAAAATTTATAAAATCTATTTTAGCGTCATTCAAAGCAAAAATATTGAATGCTATGTCCATGCGGCTTAAAATATCGCAGTTAAAAATGTCGATTGCTCTCGTACTTTAGCGAAAAGTTATTATTGTACATAAAAACATTACATCACAATCATTGGCATTGCACTGCATATACAAAGGATCTATTTGCTTGAAATTTTTGCTTTGGATAATGCTAAAATAGGATATATACATATGTGAATTTTCGAAAATAGTCCATTTGTTAAAATTTCAGTTTTTAGCCCTCGATGTCACCGTAACTGACGAAACTATAATATTTTTTTTCTAAATCTTTCCCTACGGTATTCCCATGTAAAATTTAAACCAAATCGAAGATGGTCATATCCCGGTTGCCACTTAAAATAATGTCGTAAGCTTTTAGAACGTCTTAAGTCTTATTTTTAATTTTTTCCATATTTCAGTCAAGTTAAGTTTATGTAATTAATTTTTTTTTCTTTCGTTGCTTAATCCTTCTGTGCTTAATCCCCTATACAAATTGTACGAAAATTTCAAATTATTTGGCACGAACTGTGCAAAATAATGATGTCTCTCCAACTGATCAGGTGAAACCACTCATGAAAATATAATATTATTATAAAGTCAGGAGTTTTCGTGAAGTTTTAGAATGGTAGAGCATGTGCAGCCGTAAAAAATGTTGAGTTGAAAATGAAATGGGTATCCGGGTATCCTGTCACACACAGAAGGATTAGGAGGTTGGTGCACCAATCAAAGCCCACTTTATGGCTGTTGATAAATAATGTAATGGTTATTTCTGAAATAAGCTTAAATTTAAAAAAAAACCTTTTAAGAAAGATTTTTTTAAAGAGACTGGGTACTTCCGTTAAGTAATAATTCATAAATAGTGGTAAAAGTTAAAATATAGTGGAAATAAACGGATTTCTTTAGAAACTACAAATTGTTTAATACAATAAAATATACGTTTCTACGAAACTGTCCCATGATTGCTGGTTTTTATCTAGCGCATTGCTGAAAATTGGGCATTTTTGGAACTGAGCCTTATTAGGTATTGATCCTTATTAGGTATTGGCCCTTAATTTGTGCACTTTACTATAAAATTTTAAAATGTAAATGTTAACTTATTGCGAAATGCTTATTTATAAAAAATAAAATACTTAAAAATCAATGAAACCAGCCAATTAAAAAAAATAATATTGGTCTGATGTTTTAATTTTGAGTCACTTCTGCCGAACCTTGCTCCTTATAACTATTTATTTAGGTTTTTCATTTTTGACAATTATTTTTAACATACATAATATAAAATTTTAAAATTAATAATTGTAAATATTTTGTTTGTAAACTTGAAATTTGTTTGCTTGTGGCTTGCAACGTATGGTGTTGTACTTGAATAGATAAATATCTTACGTTCCATTGCATAAATCATTTAAAATATTAATTAATATTTCCTCTGGATATTTCATTTGTATATTATTTATAAACTGTAGAGTAGTTTTTTCAATTCCCGTTCTAACCTGCATGCAATTTTTTTAATTTTGGTTACTTATTCTCAAAGTATATTTTCTTTTACCCTAAAAATCATAAAAAAAAAAATTTTTTGAAAACGCATACTCTATTATAACCAATACATACATATTTCATGTGAAAATTTAAAAATGCCAAAACCAAAAAAAAAAAAATTTAGATGTTTATTAAATTTTGCTTATCATCTCAGAAATTGAAAATTATAAATGCATTTTGTCTGTGTTTTTCTCTATGTTTCATATTTTATACATAGTATGTTTTATATACATATATAAATTCATATACATAAATATGCATAAACTTATACTCCTATTATACTTCACATTTTGTTGTTGATTAACATTTTAATAAATTTAGGGTATATTTTTTTACTTAAATACTAAGCTTTAGTTTATATTGAAAAACGATATATTGTTATGTTAATGTTCAGACAAATTATATTTTATATACTTAAATGTAAATATTATTATTATGATATTTGTAGCATCGTTCATGTAAAAATGATTTTTATTTGAAAGTTGGGTGCACCAATTAAAGCCTTATTTATTGCTCATCCAGAAGAAATGATTAGAGAGAAGAGCTTTGAAAAGTTAGTTTTTTTCGAATTGTTTTTCAAATATCATTTGATTTTGTGGCAGTATTGAGTGCTTTCTAATTTGCTTTTCTGTCATCTACACTTTTTTTTATAAAAATAGTATTCTCTTGTTGCTGGCAGTGATTCGAATCTCATAACAAAGAATTAAATATAAGACAAACTGTAAGAAGTATGTAGGGCAAAAAATTTTTTACTGCTAGAAAAAATCGGCTTTTGAAGAGAATCCAAGAAAAAAGTCAGTTTCGAATTTTAGCTAAGAAACTAAAAATATTGTTTCAGCTCCAAAGATTTTTTTTTGGACATCTAAGTTTTGCTATGTATACTAACATGTCTATATTTTTAGAACTTTTTGAGAAACTTACCTCAAACGAAAACTTAAAAAACATAAGAAGATCCATACATGTATGTACGAGCACATTTGCCAAATGAAATAGGTTAATATCGCCGCTTTTTATTAGTGTTTAAATAAAACCGCCCTTCTTATTGGTCGCAAATTGGCTAAACTGCAACAAAGTGACTTAATGACTGACAGACAAACAAACAAACAGCTATAGATAGCAAACGACTTTTTAGTAATCTGCAGAGGCTCAATTTTCATAATTCACTTCGATATTTGACGTTGCAATATTGAACACAGCAATGATTAACATTTAAATTGTATGCAAGCTATTGAAAAATAGTAAAACCTTGATTCAGCTTAACCCATATAGTACCAAAATATTCAGCATACTTTTTTTTTTTTTTAAAAAGTTGTAATGAGGTGGTAAATTGAGTGGAAAAAATGGCGGAAAATAAGTTTGAGTTCGGAAAAAATTTTTAGCCAAACTTTTTTTTTGAATTTATTCAGCACTTGACTTATATTTTGGTCAAAAAATTTGACATCTTCAAAAATAAGAATTGCCAAATAGTTACCCTGGAAAGTGGCCATTCATTGATTCGTATACGCATCACCGTAATTGAGTGCTATATATAGCTTACCTAAATAATCTGGATATATAATTTTTATTGTGGAGAATAACATTAGTCCTTTTGAATCTATTCTGTGTAGGTTTTGTCCACATTTGATTAATTTTAATATTTTTGATTAATTTTTAAAAAAATATCCATAACATTTGTGTTTTTAAACTCCCACTTCATTCTAAAAGTGGGCGTGGCACGAGAAAGGAAATTTTTAAAGAAAAGCCAATAGATTAAACTTTAATATAAAAAATATAAACCTTCGAATTTTTTGTTTTTTGTTATTTTATAATGAAAAAAAAAATGTCCAAACATGAGCAATTTTCGTGATTCGTTAACGAATCATAGGTACTATATGGGTTAAGTATTATTCATAAAGGATTCGATTTTCTTTTAGAAATATCATAAATTTTCGGTATTTTGTTTATGCAAAATACGTTTTTGAAATAAGCTTTAGACTACTTTAAACTTTGTTGCTTACAGCAAATAGACGAATCAGTATATCGAAATAAATTTTTGTAACGTATTGCTCTCGAGAAGAACTACGTTTCTGCTTCATTCCTTAGTTGATTCGATGCTCATTTGAGAAAGCCACAATATAAATAGCTGCACACGTAATATTTTTTTTATATGAAAAATGTCTTTAAATTAAGTCAAGCTAACTTTTTAAAATTAGAATTTTGACATATGAGCCAAAACATTTTTCATGTGTAAAGTTCTTGGTAAAAAAAAAATGTTCCGACTTTGTATTGTGCCCAACTTGTGCCAATATTAGTGACGTACCTTCAACATGCGTCGCCCATGGACGAAGAACTAACCTGGCGCCGCCCGCCTAAGTGTAACATAACATCATATTTAAATTTAATATGCTGATTAATTTAAATATTTGATATTTGTAATGAATACTGAGGACTATATTGGCGCCCCAAAGCCTTTTCTGGCCGAAGCAACGGCTCACCTTAGTTACGGCACTGCCCAATATTTACCATACCGAACAAATGCATGTTTTGATGCAAAAATCGTACAAAAATGTATGTAAAATTAACAAAGTATTAAGTCATTATTTTTTTTTGTCAATTCTATTTCAGAAATAAATTGATGCAAAATTTTAGTTCCATACTAAGTAATTGGAATTGGCCTTTTGGAAAAAGTTAAATTTTTTAAATTCCAATGCAAAAGAAATTGATTCCTTTGCCAATTCTAAACTTAAATTTTGATTCCCGAAATATAATCTGTAAAGTAATCAATGACTTTCGTCATGATCAAATTGATTATAAACTTCAATTCCTAGAAAGTGGCATTTTTGAGGAATTCGATTTCCAAAAGCCAGGCATAGTCAGGCACAGAATTTTTTTTTTCATTAAAGAGATGAAATTTTACAAAATATTAGAGTTAAAGTTTACATTACAGCACAATATATGTAAAAAAAAAAAAATAAACAAATACTTGACAGACTTCACAAGTAAAAATGTTCTGGCTCGTAGAGATTGAAATTCAAGTTATTATAAATTTTTATTTACCGCACATGACAGCACTTCATGATCACAGTATGGCAAAAAAAGGTGGTAGAACTTCGCGCTAAAAATGTGTGTATTTTAAAAAACTTAACCTTCAAGCAATTATTGTTTCCGATACGGCACGTCATAGTATAAGCCGGAAATATCACAATTCAAATTTTATTTTTGAAAAACTAAAAATCCTGGGATAATTTCAAAAACATAAAAATGCTACAAATATTGCAAGAAAAAGTATAAATGTTGCTTGTACGTGTTGTAAAATGTGTTATTATTATTTTTTCTAAAAAAATTATTCGCTCAAAAAATGTTAATGTCCAACTCAATCAAACAGTTAAATTAATAAATATATCATATCATCCATATTGTTAGTATATTATAAAATACAAATAAAATATTTTTTATGTGTATGCCTGTATTTTATTTTTTATATAAACATAATGAATTAATTTGTTTACAGTCGATTTCATGAATGGTGATGCCAAAAGTCCACAACACACCGTGGTCCATCCAATGTACGTGAGCTATACAAGCATACCAACATCAGCAAGTGCAACAATGTTGTCAAATAAGCATCATCACAATCACCAAAATCATCACAATAACCAAAATCAAGCAAATCATCAGCAACAACATCAGCATAGTTACAATAACAATACATTCTTAATACACAGCAACAGCAATACACCAAATGCAAGCAAAAATAATACCATAAATAGTAATAGTAGTAGAAAGTTATATAGTACCAAAAACAAAATATCATCATCGACAACGACAATTATACCGACAACAGCAATGCAAGAATTAGACGAAGAACAAGTGCAACAACAGCAACAGCATAAACAAATACAGCAACTGCAGCAACAATACTATGATGATAGCACTGCAAAAGCTGATCATCAGCTTTACACTAACAACAACAGCCAGCGGCAACAAATGTTGCCAGCAATTAAACAAAATGCTTTAGCAACAGCAGCAACACCATCATCCACAGCCACATCAATTAATTTAGCATATCAGCAACAGCAGCAACAGCAGCCGCAGCAAAATGTTGTTGCGTATAATCATAATAATAACAACAATAACAGCTTGTGCACCAATACTAACTCATCGCTGTCGTACGCATCGCTGCAGAAATTTAGCGCGCCAAATTCGAATGAATTTTTCAGTTCGAATTCAAATTTAAATATGGCGGCCAGCTTGCGTAGCAGTGGAGGAGTTGGTATTGTTGGCATTGGTGCTGGTGCTGGCGCTGTTGCTGGGTTAAGCAACAGCAATTATAGCATAACTAAAAGCATTAACAATAACAACAATAATAACAACAACAATAACAATTTAAGTAGTGCAGGTGGTGGCGGCGGCGGCGGTGGTAATGGTAGTGGTCGGTTTGCATGTATACACGCTAAACCCAAACCTCCAAAGTCTTCAAGTTATAGCAATTTTATTAATGGTAGCACATGTGTTGGCATTGGTCCCGATGATCTCTTACAACATCATCATCGTCCGGACATCAAATACAGTCAGGTCTCGAACGATCAATTACATAATTTCGAAGAAACTTTCGAAGATGATCTGGATGATGACATTATTTCGATGCAAAATTTCAAAGCTGATGCTGCAACATATGTGCCCTTTCAAAAACCAACACCTGCGCCGCATCATCATTTCACAAGTGGCAGCGGCAACAATAATCCTTCATATGCCTCGCTGAATTCCAATTACAGCGGCACTAGCGTTAATACGCCCACTACTAGCAATAATATACGCGTTAGTCCCAATAATAATAACGTAAATATAGCTATGGGTTCACATCCTTTGACACGCGATAATTCCCACTTTTTTTTACGCAATGACAACGATTTGTTGCTTGAACGTAGTTCACCAATTTCTCATACTCCCATTACTCCTCAATCACAACTGATGGTACAACGTCAACCGTCATTCCTCAATCCCGCCAATCGTATATTGTATCAACAAAATGGCTTACCATTTCAACCTTCACCGCTAGCTGCTGCTTATAAACCACATTCGAATTCGCAACGTCCGCAACGACCCTCGAACATTCCTTTGCCAACAGTGCCACATCATCAACCGCCACACTATTATCCACATTCACCCATCTCGCCCTCTACTGTAACACCACCACCACCGCCTGCGCCACGTCCACACATTTTTCAACCGCGTTCCGGCCATGCACCTTATCCCGATCTATCACCTGAAGTAACTGAAAAGTATGCCATGCCCACACAGTATGTGCCACGTTCGCCGGTTGCCTCGCGTATTGCGCGCCGTCAGCGTCAACACCAGCAACATGAGCGTTCACATCTCGCTAATACTGCTGCAAATTTTTGTGATCAAATACGTGATGCCCCGCCTGGTTATATCGATACAGGTTTTAATATCGTACGTGCTAAAAGTCACGATCGTCTAACAAGTATTAGTCGTCCTAATTGTGACGGTGACGGTGCCAACGGCGAAGTATCAGCAAAGGGAAAGTCTTCTCTTTCGAACTCAAAAGATGCTGCCCCAAATGTTAATCGTCGTAGTGGGCGTGGCAAAGTACGACCACGTTCCTATTGTAACTCTTCAACGGGGGGTGAGGGTGTCATACGTGGTACAGTTTTAAGTGGTCATGATAATGGTGTTGCTAGTGGTGGTGGTGGTGCCAGTGGTTTTGGTGTACCCACCTCCTCTGCCTATGTTTCCTAGACTTGAGATTACGTGCAATCGTAATGCAGATAAAACAATTTCTTACAAATAATATAGTTATGTAGTTAGGTTTTCCTTGTTAGTTAGGCTGAAATTTTTTTATTTTTTTGAGATTAACACAGCCCTACATAAAAAATGACAATGTATTCCGATTCAATGACACAAAATCCATACGAAAAAGGATTTTGAATCGTAAGTCCGAATTTACGATTTGTTTCGATATATCATAGGTTTATTTTTAAAAATAATTCCTACTCAATTTTTAAAATCTATTCATATATGGTTTTTTTATGGCTGCCAGATGGTCGGAGCTTTTTTTTGACCCAAAATTAGATTTTTGCACAACAAAATCCAAATAGATAGACTACTCTCATCACATAACCTAGGAAGCCATTTTTTTTGTAAGGCTGTGATATTATTGAAATTTTGACTTCTATTTAGAATCGACGAAGCTATTTTTTTTAAGTTATTTAAAGGTTTTTTTTTCGTCTGTGCTCAAGTGATCTCTACAAGTTAAGTTTTATAATTTCATTTATATTACCTTTAAATAGAATTTTGTATTATTTCCTTAAATAAGCAACTTATATTGCTTTGCTTACATGACAGGCATTATATACGAGTATATCTCAATTAAAAAAGTAGCAGTTTACGATTTTTAAAAAGTAAATTTTTTTTATCGGTTATAAGGAGAAACAGCGTGGACAAATAAATTCCCTCTTGAAAAGGGAGCAGTATATTAATTTATGAAAACAAAATGTTTTCTATTTCTCGTTACATGAAGAGGTTTCTGTATGGCATACAGAGATTTACTTTGTCACCTCCTTCGCTCACTAATATCTGAAAGAAAATAAATTGGAGCAGTTTATTTTTACATTAAAATTTTTCTTATATCTACATATATGTATGGATTAATAAATATACATGTTCAAATAATGAAGTGGAAAAATACTTTTAATAGAAGACAAAAGAAAAGGAATCATTCAAAACAATTTTTTTCAGCTAGGTTTTTTAAAGTTTAAAAGTAGCAGTGTTCAAATCTAGAAGAGTGATATATTTACTGATGAAGTATCCCTACCAACAATATGTATGCATTCTAAAGACATATTTTGTTGCCCATAAAGAACCTCGGTCTAGTTTATTTCACACTCAGAAGCAAAAAGAGCGTATCTCAAAAAATGCGTTTCGAGAAAATCGATGTTTTGTTAATATCGTATTCTTGAAATACCTTTCTAAATGAGATAGAAAAAATTCTCTTAAAAGATTTTTTATATAAATGAGATAGAAGAAATTCTCTTAGAAGATTTTTTATATGTTCATTAAAATATTGACTTTCGTTTGACTTTTTAAGTGTAAAATGGCATCTCATCAAAATTTACACTTTGTAAAATTTTTAAGGATAGTAAAGGCTTTAATTCAGAAAATATTTTGATATTGAAAACTTTGTCCGCCAAATAGCAAGAAAACGTTTGAAAATTGTTATTTAGTAAATAAAAACTATAGCTAAGGTAATAGAGGAAACTGGAAACCGGACTTCGATTTAGCCACAAAGAATCTATGGGAAAACTATAATTTTGTTGGAGTCAATAAAAAAAAAACTTGTTTTAAAAAAGTTTTCTATTTCTAGATTTTTAGTTAAATTCACATCCGAAACCCGCCTTATCCCAGGTTTTCGAAATTTCAAATTTCATGAATATCAAAAAATAATCAACAAAAATATTTAATTCTTTGCTCGCCACGATTAGGTTTCCTTACACAATCCCATAAAATACGTAATTGTTCGTATTCCATTGCTCACATAAATTGTATACAACATTCCGAAATATTTCCATTTGAACAAAATCACTTGAACGTTACTTTCTCATTGTTTTATAAAAATGCCTTTTTCTAACAAAACAACATCAACACTTAACCCATTTAATGACATGAAGCTATATAATTCGCAACATATTTAACTAAAAACAAAACTAAAACATCAGCACTATTGAAATCAAATAACTTTTTTTTAAAATAAATCTTTTTTTATTATTATTTAAAAACTAACAAATTATAGTCTTATTGATTGCGATTGCTGACATAAATGGGTTTTTAAAAAAAATGTTCGGTGTTTGATTGACTGAATAAAACTTAAGGACGCAGAGTCTTTACAGCTGTTGATAAAGATGTTGTGCGCCGCGGCTGTAACAGTGTTAACGTTGCTAAATGCTGTTGCAACATTATGTTCTCTAATGAAATGCTTTCACTGCTGCTGCTACTGTTACTATAATGACATTTTAAGTGTATGTATTATGTATAAATTTAAAAAAAACTTATTTTGTTTTATAATTTATTTTTTGCATTATTTTTGTTCTAAAACTATTGTAATTAAAAAACGAAAGTATGTGTTTTTTTTGTGATCTTTTTTTATGTTGTGTTAACCAAAAAATATGTACTGTTTCTCTAACAGAAAATAAGTGCTTACCAAATGATTTCTGTAGTAAGAAATATTTGTTTTTAATGAGCTTTTTTTTCTGCCTATCTTAAGTTTATACATATTATGAATTTATAATTAAAATATAAAATACAAAACGCTGTTAATAAAAAACAACAAAATTCGAAAAAAAAATTTGAGTATGAAATTACAAAAGAAATTTGAGCTTAAATTGATAAAAAAAAATTGCAAGTATTTATTTTAATTAGAAAAACTCAACCAACACTTACGAATGGGCCTAAAATTGAATGAAATATGAAAATCTACGTGCATATTTTTAGCTATCAATAGCTAAAAATACATGTTTGTCCTAGCAGCGTTTGCCATTTCCGATATAATTGATTCTTCTGAATGCCTTTTGTTGTGCCGAACGTTTATTACACTCACATGCTAATTACCATAGCATTATTTTTGAAATTATACCTTGAAATATCAAAAAGTCTGTTAAAAATCCCAAAGCATAATTTTAGCACTGCAAAATAACTGAAAATATCAAGAGTTGTTTTTATTGGGGTGTTTTCACTTAAACACTATCATTGTCTTTTTTTCACGTCCTGCTGCCATATTTAAAGTCTGATTTTACTGCAATTTTTCTTAAGTTAACTAAAATTTGTTTTGTTAAAATCTTCTATTATTTTTTAAAAACTCACATAGAATATTAAAAGAAATGAAAAAATAATTGTAATTAAAACATTGAAAAGCTATAACAAATGAAAATTGTATAAGAAGCAGATTATTTGGAATAATAATACCGATTTTATGTAGTGTTTTGGATAAGAAAATAGTTTAAATTATTTTACTGAGTAAAGTGTGTGATAATACAAAAAAAAAAAAAAAAAGAAAAAAATTATAAGAACAAACCTGAAAAAAAAAAATAGTAGTTTCATCCATTGATAAATGAAATCATCAGTGACCTTTAAGCCAATGACTGACAACTTATAAGTCTGATATGTTTTCCTTTTTGCTTAGATTTGTTGCGTACCCAAAGAAAAAGAAGGCTTTAAACTGTCATTCATCAGCTTAGATGTCACTGATGATTTCATTTAACAATAGATGAATGGATGGACTAGTTCTAGCTCGTTTTTTTGTTTTGATTTTTGTTTTTGCAAATTTTTCAATTTTATCACACACTGTACTCGTACTGAAATAAGCTCAGTAAAATAATTAAAATTATTTTCTGTTCCTATAAACCGCAATTACTCACCGATTTACTATACAATTTGCGCTAGCTACTTCGTCTTGACTCGCCAAAAAAGCTTGCAACGAAGCTCCCGCGAAAAAAAGCGTCATATCGAAGGAATTACGAAAGCAAATACACAAGAGATAAAATAATTATGGCTTTATTTTGTTTCACTTCTTGTTTGGGTTCGCAACAAACCTATGCAAATAAGAAAATATATCAGACTCAGGAATTCTCACTGATCGGCTTAAAGGTCACTGATAATTCCATTTAGCAATAAATGAAACTAGTATGACTAGATTTAGCCCGTTTTTCTGTTTTGATTTTTGTTCTTGTTATTTCTTTGATATTAGTCATTCCTGATACATTTTTGCTAAATAGATGCGCTAACCTAATTTTGTTGCTTAAGCACTTCGTCAATTCTGACACATACAACAAAATTGTGAGCGTTTTTTAAAATATATCTTGGTTGAAAGCTTTCAAAAGTTCAGCTAAAATAGAAAGAATTCTACTCCCATTTTAGCTTGGATAGGCATAACTAAAAATATCATTTACCTCTATGAATTGATGTTTACAGAGAAAATATTTTAAAAATAAATTCAGGACCATGATTATATCCGAATATTATTCATTATCGTAAGAATTTGAGCAAAAACATTTTGTAAACAAGAAATTTTTGCTGATAGCGGCTCTACTCTAGGACGGCTGCGAATAAATGTAATATTTGTTTTTCGTACTATAACTTTATAAAACCTTGTGAATTTCCTTATTATTTTGATATCGCTTGCTATTTTTTAGCATTTCAACATTTTATTTAATTTCAAAGATATTTATTAAAATAATACTATCTCAAAATTTATCATTGACCTAAACAATCAATCATTAACTTATCGACAAAAAAGTTCTGAAACAAAAGTTAAATTTAAAATAGAGCGGTATCTTATTCCAAATAATTTTTCATAAAATAAATAACTTACACTAAAAAAAAAATAAAGCCTTTAATGTAAGTCACATACTTAATGCATCACTGAACCATTCATGAACGTTGCCTTGTAGAAGTTAGTTAGAAAGAAAGCCTATATAAATAAATCCATAAATGTATTTTTATTTTCACTCTTTATCCTTCAAAATTGGATTATTTTCTAATTTGATTTAAACTGTGATAAGTAATTATGAAACAAAAACGAAAAAAAAGGAAAACCAAGCAAATTATTACAATAATTTTGCATAGAGTGCGCCAGTAGCAGAGCTTTTCGCAATCAAAATTTCTGCAATGCTGTAGAATTTGAACGAAAAAAAAAAACATGACGCATTAGTTTATTTAAGAAAAAAACACAAAAAATCAATTACGTCACTAAAACAATGCCTTTAAGTAGTAAATAGAATTAATAAACAACAAAACATACACATACATATGTATGTATTTATTTAAAAATAAAATATATACTTATAAGAAAATATGAAGAAAAAAATATTAAAAACTATAATCCTTAAGTAGTATAAAATACACGTATTTTGATTTTTTTTAAAAAAAAAAAAAATTAAGTTTAGAGAAATCGCTGTTGCCTTTACTAATTTTTTTTATTCAAAAGAAAATTACGCTCTAAAAATTTATTTACTAAACAAAGTTTTTGTGTGAAATTTTTATTTTTAGTTGAAAATAAAATTTAATACTATTACATATATAAAATTAGATGTTGTTGTAAATTTTAATAAAAAAAAAATTTAACACTTAAATTAATTTCAAAAAAAAATAAATGTTTCTTATTTGTAAAAAAAAAACAATTTTTTGAAATTTTTTTTCATGGCTGCCGATTTGTTAAAAATATGAGTAATTGCTGAAAAAAAATATTAACATCGGGGAATATGTACGTTAAGTAATTTTCTTTTATTTCTGTTGGAACATTTTTTTTTTACGTTTTGGTGATAGCTTATACTTTTATTTTTTTAATCCTCTAAGTAATAGGTGCTAAATTTTATTATAGTTTAAAGTAGCATTTAGCTAATTCTTTAAAGGATTTTCGAAAACTTTGTATACTGTAAGAAAATAATTTGCAAATATTTTAAATGACAATTTCTATTAAAGTTAAACGATGAAAAAAAAAGAGTTAAAACCTAATAGATTGGTACTTTGTCAAAGCGAATTTAATTAAAACATTAAATCTTAAAAATTTTTGAGGTCGTACTCAGGGTTTTAGCACCACGTAAGGAAAATATCTGGAGTTTTGCAGAGGTCTTCAAATGCTAAATTTTTATGAATACAGTGCACACATTTAGTCAAATCTCTAGTTAAGAAAGATCAATATACTTTTCTGCAGCATTTTAACGCTCTGAATTTGATTAGCATTTTTCTAGTGGTTCCGGTTATTGACATATTCTAATGTAAAAGTGCGAAAATTACGAATTTTCGAGAAAGGTAAATTCGAGTGAAAGTGAAATTAAAAAGATCAAAACGTAAAACATGCCTACTGATACTTCCTTTCTGATGAACAAGTCCTTCCGTACTCCATAAAATGGAAGTACTTTTCTACGTTTGCTTGAAAGAAACAATCATAGTTACTTTTACTTTAAAATTGAAGTAAAAAATTAACCCTTTAGGACTTCTGGAGCTCTTTTGAACCCACTTTTGATATTTAATTATATGAACTTGTACTTTGAAATATCTTTATACTAAGGTACACAGAGAAATGAGAATGTTTCATTCAAATAAATGTTTTTGGTTGATAGATTTTCAAAATATTTATTAACTATCAACAAATTTTGGTATATGTAACTATGCCCTTAATTGGAAGTATAAGTGTTGTTTATTAGACCAAACATGAAATCTATTTGTGATGCGACGATATTGGAAAATGCCGATTTATTTATGAATCGATATTTCAAAATATCAGTTTTTTCTTTATCAGTTTTTATCTAAATCGATAATAATAAATCTAACGACAAAACAATGCTTCTATCGCCAAATACATGATTTGGTGATTGTACACATATGAATGTTTGCCGCAAAGAAATATTTGTTTCAACCAAGATATTACTTGGTAATTATAACCAAATATAAGATTGTCTTATTATAACTATACAACTCTACTGCCAAATATATGATTAATTCAATAATATTATTCGATTTGGTGGAATATTTGGCATGTTAACTTATATCAAGAATTTATTTCGCCTATACCAAATATATATTTTTTAATTATAACCAAATCTCTGTATATACAAATAAATCGCTTTCTCTGTATACAAATCATCGGTGTTGAAAAATTCATATGTATGCTCGATGGCCGATTTTAATAATTGGTGATTTATGTTTGATGCACCTTAAAACAGTGACTTATAATATAAAAATTTGTTGTGTTTTTCATTTGGCTTAATTTTTTATTGAATACGGTATTCAGTTTTTGGGGATTCGGAAGATGGTACAAACTCACTTAGAAACAAGTTTTAAGATGCTTGAGTTAATTGCTTCTAAGTTTTTGTTTTCCTGTTGTACAATACTTTTTGTTAATTTTATATTTGTTTTAACATTTTTTTTTTAATTTTGTCGGTACTTTGCCTAACTCTTAAAATTCTTTATTGGTCTTTACGTACATACATAATTTTAGTTTATAAATTTAGTGTTCTTAAATTGTTTTTTGGTACTTTGGTACTTTTGTTTAATTTTTTCGCTGTTAAAACAAAACTACTGTTGTTACTACTTTCATAGCATTTGCAAGCCTAACCCAAGGTAAATTGCTTTCAATTTATTTTGCCAAAACCACATTTTAACAAAACAAAAACTAATAATTTTTCTTTCTTTTGCTATTCCACTACAGTAAAGCATGTTAATAAAAAATCTAAGCACCGCCAATCACTTTACTCAATTGAATTTGGACCCAGCATCGATACTATACGCAGCCGCACCGACACCATACTCGATTACGATGATCATCTTGACGACCGCAATGGTGGCGAACTTAGTCCAAAACCAATGACACCACGACGCGTTAAACGACGTTCAGTGATGGCACGTGGCAGCAACAGTCGCACGTCGACAACAAGTCGACGGAGCCATCATGGCGGCGCCGGAAGAGATGGTAGTGGCACTACTTCTACGCATGGTGGACGCAGTAGCATGCGCAACTCACGTCGCAAATATCAACAAAATCCCGTTACTAAATTGCTCGATCAACAGCAACAACAATTACAACAACACAACAGTCATCATCACCATAATAGTCATCATCAGCATCTTCCAGGAGCTCCGATAATGAAACAACAATTTGGTTCATTCCATCATAAGGATAATCCTGCGCTTACTGCAACCAATTTGCTGAATTTGAATCATGATATCATTAGCAATAGTGGCAGCGTTGGTGCTGGCAATATTATTTCCGGCGCTGGCAGCGTAAGTGGCAGTCTCACAAAGACTAATAATAATCTTTATCACAGCTTCCGCAAGAATATACCGCCTGATCCGATTTATTATAACACCAACGGACATGCGGGGTTGCTGCTGCAACAACAATCCTGGCAATCAACTTCGCAGTCACCAATTGTTGGCGGTACTGGCACATACACCGATGAACCTAGCTCACCTACAACACCTATGGGTCATTTCAATCCAACATATCAGCATTCATCTACAAATCTCAATGATGCTGAACATGTTGATGAAGTGTACAACAATCGTCCACCATCAGTACGTTCTAGTTATTCGAATTTTCATGGCACACGTCCACTTTCATCGTATTTGCCAAATACTGGAACAATGGAAAATGTTTTTGTTGGTTTAACTGGTGCACAGCAGCAGCAGCAGCAACAACAACAACAACAACAGCAGCTGCAACAACAACAGCAGCAACAACAGCAGCAGCAACAACAACAGCAACAGCAGCAACCATCTATATATCAACAACATACGCGTCATCAACATCCGCAACATTCACCAACAAGCCAACAGCAACCGCTACCTTCACCGAATTTTGCACCCAGTACACCACCACAAAATATACCCTTTGCGAAGCGTACTGCTTCACGTGAGAGCATACGTTCTATGGCTTTTTTGAACAGTGGACCACCAGCGTATAATTTAAATTATCATACACCGCCCGATTCGGAGACTACCATGTGATGCAATAATCTCTGGATAAGGAAATATGAAAACATCATTTGAATTCCGTCCTTATGTTAAATATAAGTGATTTGTATCAAACTTTAAGTTGTGGCTTGAGAACGAACGAAATGCCACCTCTCTCATTTAAGAGCAATTCTTTAGAAATAATATTTTAGAATAATTATACTGGTACACAAAATATTAACTTTTAGTTAAAAGCAGTAATCGAACAAGTAACTTTCGGAAGATTTTTATGTGCTACGCATGATTTCGGATTCACGGATCACGTCAGGATTCTCGAACTTTTTTGCTTAAAAGTAGAAAAACTATAATTTGCAGTAGGCAGGTTTTGTAGGTACTGGTTGAACTCTATGAAAAAAAAAAAAATTGTTTTTTTAACTCGTATTACATAGTGTATACAGGTTGCATGAAAAAGTAGGGTCTATCTTCAAAATTCTTAATTGCTGGATATCTATACTACTAGAGAAACCCAATGTAATACTTATAATAATAATATGTAATAATTCTGTAAGTGCTGTTGTATGATAAGGAAGGTATATTCCTTGGAAAATATACCGGTGTGACACATTTAAACATAAATTATTATGAAAGTAGGGGTGGCTTAAGAAAAAACTTTTAATACTTGAATAACTCCGAAACTAATGGACCGATTTGAATGAGGAAAACGTCATTTTATTGTAAAAAAGTTGAGAAAGAAAATGAAAAACTTAAAAGTTCTGAAATATGCCACCAGATGGCGCTTTAAGCAGGTTTAATAGTATTAGCTGCGCTGCGGCCGCTTGGATCACAGGTATTCCGTTTCACGAATTTTTAGCCATATATCAGAAGTTAAAGGACAGAACTGGTAACAAATCGTTGTGAGCACACAAAATTCTTTATGATATTCTAAATTCGATTTCTGTCTGCGTTATTTGTAGAGTCTATTAAAAAAGTATGTCTATTAATTTATTCAGAACTTACTATAATTTTTTTTTACGTCTTAAATATTTGTATTGACCTTAGACGTTTAGAAGTAAAGTTGTCTATCCTTTGTATAATCGCATTTCTATAAGTGACTAATGTAAAATCCATGTGGATCAAATACATACAAATAAGTATACTTAAAATTTGATTCGGATTATATGTAAATTAGCTTAAAGTAGTATGTACATCAAAAAAGTTTTTAAAAATATAAATTTAAATGTACGGATCTCCTTCTTATGTTGCAAATTGTGTTAAAAAGTAATATCTGAAACTGCGTAACTTTAATCCTACCGGTTTTGGAAGCAGATATCTCAGTGATAAGCATATCCGAACACATAAAATTGTGTTTCCGAATTCAAAACGTTGTGCGTGCACTTAAAAAAAAAAATGACAAAAATTACTTTTCAAAAAACGTTTGTTTGAGGGGTATACAAATAAAGACAGCAATCTCTTTGTTTTTTGGTTGAAATTAAAGCAGCAACATATGAAAAGTTCGATAAAAGTTACACTGAATCGACGCAGAAAGTTAGCATCACTATGAATAAATTTTCAGTTTCCGAAATCTTTTTCCAAAAAACACAATTTTAGGAAATTTTTGGATTATTATTATTAATCGAATATATGATGTTTTTCATTACTTATGTAAAATAATAAAAATCAACTTGCCGCCTCGGAACTTTTTACAACATAGTATCTCCTTTCGAGGTTATTCTTGATGACTTTCGCACTTTTTGAGCATTATCTCGCCCATAACTTGACGGATGCTGGTGCTGCAACCTTTCTGATGTTGCTGGCGAGAATCTAAATGAAAGTAATCAATACTTTTAGATTTTCCAATGCTTAATTTAAATCCGGCCGTAATTTTTTTTTTTTTATATAATCGAAGATTATAAGAATACAGAAACAATAAAAACAAATAAATATTTACTTGCAAAGCCAATAATATTTAATAATGTGGAGGATCTTCAAATAAATATTGGAAAATTACAATATAAATCATGCATTAAAGGTTACTAATATCCTTTAGTTAATTTTCGTATAGTATAAGATTCTTTACTATTTAGGTTTATTTATGTTATTTAGCAGAGGTTTTCTCGATCTTGCTAAAACTATAAAGAATTTAACATCCTTAGCGTTAGTACTTAAAGGTAAAAATAAATAACGCTTGTTACTAGTTTGTAGATGGAATACAGTGGATATACACTTACAGTAACTTGTATGAGATAAGCTGAAACCAGCGTTTCTTCGGTTTTTACCCCAATAAAAGATATTTCACTTATTACGAATTATAGCTAGTAAGAGATTTGAAAAACAACATTATTCAAACATAACATTTTCGTATAAACAAACTCTTATAGTAAAAAGTGTTAAGTCTTAGATTATAATAACCATTTTACAATAGCAATATAGCTTAAATTAAATTATAAGTAATTGTGCCTAACGTATGTAGAATTTTTGTGGTAAATAAGTGGCCTTCCAATTGTACTTTTAATTGTATAATTAAAGATAATAAACCAAAGTGTTTTTGTAAATATTTAAAGAAAAATTATATCACTTAACATATGTTTTATTATTATTACTTAAATTATTTTAAATATAAATGAAGAGAAATATTTTACTTGTAAAATTTAGCTTTAAAATGAATTGTAAAAAAAGGACTTTAATAAACATTATAAAATTATTTAATATTTCAATATGGAAGTTGACATAGTAGCGATTGATGACTAAATTTTATAATAATAAATGTTCTTCGATATTGTGCTATCTAGTCTTTAAA
This sequence comes from Tricholauxania praeusta, assembly GCA_949775025.1. Classification (NCBI taxonomy): domain Eukaryota; kingdom Metazoa; phylum Arthropoda; class Insecta; order Diptera; family Lauxaniidae; genus Tricholauxania; species Tricholauxania praeusta. Next base: position 31,858,469 of record OX459031.1, on the reverse strand, counting down.
ATGATAGTTCCGCCTGCCTCTTTTCGAACCTTGTGGCTGTGGATTGAGAATACTATTAGATAGTACATACATGTATGCAACAGAAGTATTGAACTTGCTTCTTTGTTAAGTGCTTGATTTTATCCATATCGATTGAACTTTTATGATAATTTATAAAGTTATAGTTATAGTAACTACCTTTTATTTTGTTTGTTTTTATAAACATATTTGATCTCTTTTATTAGAATATATAAGTCTTTTAATTCAAGTACCAGATTTAAAAATCGATAACAAAACAATATAATAAGAAAACTGACTCATCATAAGTTGATTCAAATAAAGACAAAAAACTAGTAAAGGAAAGGTGTTATTTTTGTCCTCGCCAAAAATTCAATACTCTACACCGCGTTAACAGCAAAAGTTCGAGCAAGCCTTAAATTTTTACAGTGGTGTGCCATATTATTAGACCCATTGTGGAAATTTCCATATAACAACATTTATATTGTTATAAATTTTAATCTGGCCATGTAAGTGGTATTCAATCATTTTATTATTAATTATGGGATCATGACGTACACAATGAATCATATTAATTTGGTCTAAAGCATTTAATTATATTAAAAAAAAAAAATAAATTCAAAAAATAGTCTTTTGTTTATGAAAAATCGATATTTTGTGTTACGTCCTTTTGTTGCGGTTAGAGCTGCTATTCTCTATGGTATGCTATCTGCGCACATTTTTACCACTTCATGAACATGTGCACTACGATACCCGACGTCAATCAGCTTCACTATGGTATACTATTTTGTTGTTATTGCCGTTTTATTGATCTCGCGCTTTCATACTCTCTCTATAGGGCTCATTTCTGCCGAATCACCAAACCAGTCCAACACAGTGATGTTTATGTCAGTTAAAAACTTAGTGACTGTTTTGCTATATGACACGGAGCTCCATCGTGCAAAAAAATTGGTTGATCTTCATCACCAAAGCATCCAGAGAGCTGAAGAAAGGGTAGCTCTTATTAGATTTTTTGAACTGGTCTTGGGAGAAAATGTATAGCAACCCCACGAACAGACATAAAAATGAGTGATGAATGTCTAGAAAATCGAAAAATCCTGATGCACATATTAGCTAAACATATCTATGACGGAAGTATTCAAGTTTCACAGCGTACCTTATAGCGACGATTTGCAGAGTTTGGTTTGCTGGCAAGAACACCATAATGCAAACCGAAGCTCACTCAGGCTATGATCAAAAAACGGTTGGAATGGGCCCGGAAGTACAAAAACTTTTTAGCATATGATTGGAAATGGGTAAATATGGATATGTCAATCGTTTTCCACGTCCCATTGTTAACCCAAGCTTAACTGTGAAAATGTGCAAAAACTCTCTAGTCGGCTAATAACGGTAAATACCATCAACATCAACAACATTAATGAGAGGAACATAGCCTATATCATTCTAAATAGCAAGTGCGTTTAAACTTATTTCGTCCTGGGGACAGATAAAAAATCTAAGAACTTGAATAAATCTAAAATTTCAAATTAAATAGGACAAACTATTTTGATATATAAACGTAAATAATCACTTATAAAATTAGAATGAACAAATTTAACAAAATCTTTTGTTATACTATTTTTATTTTGAAAAATGTAAGTGCGATTAATCTTATTTCGGGCAGTGTACATACATATTTGGGAAAATTAAACAGCCCTGACTGTTAATTTACAATAGCACAGCGATTTGGAGCAAAAAAGAGTAGATTTAGAAGAAATCGAAATCGTCAAGCTATGACGTTGAATTTGTATAGAATAAGTGCTATTTTCATCTCGATTTTGGCTCTAAATCGATATACATAAATAATATGTGCTGATTTCGATGCCAGTGTGAATGTCCAAATAGAATGGGACGTGCGATTTATGTTTTTCCTATACGTTTGTAGTGAGTACAAAATTGACACTAGAAAATTTATCGCTGAGAAATAGAAATAATTCTATTTTTTGGTGTGATTTGACACTGAAGATAAATCGCACGTCCCAATTCTGTTTAGACATTGAATCGCTTACCAACTTCGATATTACTCTGAACGCAGCCTAACTGAAATTCGATTTGCAACCGTGCGATCGCTGTAGTCTTGCACACCACTAACATCCGCGCACTAACGGTTCTTGTGAGTTTCTTTTCGTTTTTTGGTGTTACTTCGTTTGAATTGTCTTAATTTTCGTGGTTTTCTACGCGTTATTATAAGTGCATTTTTGAAAATATAACTTCAAATAAAATTAAGAAATGTTAGTGGAAAAATATTTAGTGAAAATCACGTTAAAGAATAGTATTGAAAAGTTGAAACTTTGTGCAAAAGCGCAGCAGGCAGCGAGGCCTCAATTGTGTTTGTGTTGTCCAAAGCCATTGTCTTAGTGCTTATTTATTTATGAAGAAGCTGCGTCAATGTCGGCAGAGCCACTTTGAATGTTTGCAAGATTTTTGTGTTCATATAAATTGAGTTTTACATTTACATTTACATTTTCAATTTTAATTTTGTATTTAAATCCTTAATTTGGATTTGCATTAATCTTAAATTTTATTGTGTTGCTTTTATTGCTGAAAATTTTCGTAAATTAATTAATAGTGTCTAAAGCCCCACCAGGAATTCAGTTGCTTATGTCATTTCAAAGGCATAGGATTCTAAAGCTTCTTTCGGTAAGTCATTTTTTTTTTTAAATTAGCTGCTAGTAATTTATGTCAACCGATGCTTCTACATGTAGCGAATTTAATTAGGGGCGCTGCTTCGATTATGATAGTTTTCACTATACTGCCCTAGTTACAAAAAAAGGTTTTATAGTTTCTCTTACAAGCCTTTTAACACAGGGTAATCTATCTTTTAAAATTTTTTCATAATTTTAAACTTCATGGAAAGGTTTCGATGTGACAACGTTTAAAGTCTTCAGGTTTATGCAATCACTAAATACTTAGGATGAAGTTCGAAAAGCTCATTCTCTCCAAAACTTAACAAGAAACTTTTTAAAGCTTTGGTGTGGGCAACTTTTATATCGGCACAATACTGGGATGACTTTCTTAGCGAATACAAAATCCACAGTCTAATTTTCTGCATTTAATCATTTGGCAAGCTCCTTCAATTGGGCAATATGGCCAAGTCTTTAAACATTTTGCAAGGTTTTTATTTCTTTCTGGGCATGAATTATGAACTTTATGTCTACTAGACATAAAGAAAAAGCGTGTTTTGCCCGATTTCATATTCGGTCGGCACTTGGGAATAAATGTTAATTCATATATGTATATTTCGACAAAAACTTGCGAAATTTAGAAACAAAAGTACAAATACGTATTTGGATAGAACTTTTACGCAACCGGGAAGAATCTAAATCTGGGGCCATACTCGGTAATGCGCTGGGAAAGCCAGTGCATTTTAGAGTACAATTTATTCAATTCGATACGATTTTATTTCGAATCGTATTTCAGTGTAGGGCCACTGCCAGTGGTGCACGGTTGCAGATCACATTTTTTTAAGACAATCGTCAGATAATATTTAGGGAAGAAAAAAAAAACTATAAAGTTTTAAATTTTTTTGGGCTTAGTGCGTTCTAGTTAACCTGTTTGAAAGAAAATGCAATAATGTAGCATATTGGCGGAAAGTACATTTGTTTTCACTTTGTAAAAACCAATTTATATTTCTTCTATCGCCTAAATATCGATTGTATGGATTTTTCAAAAATTAGAATGAAAAATGGTAAAAGTGAAAAATTCGCAAACTTTGACAGAAAAAAAATATATATTGCCGGATTTGATATGTGAGCCAAAATCAAAATTTCCAGCTGCAGTTTTTCACAATTTTTTCCTTATGAAGTTTTTCCTAATGTAGTTTTCGAAAAAACAAAACACATACATATATTGACTTTTATGAAATGCTCTTATTAATCTATTTGTATCGAAAGTTATTAAAACAGCATTTTAGCAAAAAGGCCATACACTATACTGTTCAAAAAAACATTTCGTTGAGATTTTATATTTTATGTGTGAATTATGCTGATTTTATGAAAAATCATAATTTTAAGGAGTTACGTGTTTTTTTATATATTACGTGAGAAAGTATAGTTATCTAAAATTAAATTTTTTTTATGGCACTATTTGAAGGAACAATAATTTTTATTACTTTACATTTTGCAATCCTTTACAATAATTGTATCACTTGTAAAACTTACAGTGTGAGGCGAGGTACAAAAATTCAGAAGAGAGTTCCCTTCAAGGGAGGCGAATAGATAAGGGATATTTTTTGCCTTTTGACCCCCTTGCGATAAAAGACATAAACTCGAATGATTTTGAAAAACAGAAGTGATAAGCATTCAAAACTGTTTTTCTCTAATAACTTGAAAACTATGAAAGATATCGCAAAATTTCCAGCATTTTTGAAATGTGCAAAGTTAAATTAGTAGAATTTGATACCTAAAAGCCTCAAGCACAGGCTGTATTTACAGTTTTTTGTTGCTTTAATTTCAGGAGTTCAGCGCTATAATAACTATTTATGGCCACCGTTTTTGGCTTTTTCTTGAATAACTTGAAAACTATAGTAGATATTGCACAATTTTTAACAACGTGTCTGTAGTCCGAATTTTTTTTTATACAACATTTTTTTATTAACTTAACATAAAAAACGTCTGTGCTAGATTTCAAGACTCTAGCGCTATATACAAATCCATCCACTGTGTGGCGTATCGTAGACACTTGCCGTCCGGTACGAAGAACTAAAATGCCGCCTTCAAAACAATAAAAATTCCTTCCACCAAGATTTTTTTTTTGTTTTTCACCACAAAAACCCTACCAAAATTAAATGTTTTTCAATTTGCAAATAAATTCGAGGTCTTTGAATGCTTTTAGTCTTTTTCAAAAAAATTCATAAGACTTTCTATAGCTAACGCGTGTGGTCTCATCTGGGCATAGAAAAACTTCATATATTCATATCACTGAGCATAAAATCAACAAATTTAATTCAAAATGAAGGAAGAATATGTAAAACACATAAATACTATAGTATTTAGGTAGGAGAAAAAAATGAACAAGGATTTTTCAGCCGAGTTAATAGTTGAAAAGAGCGGAGTCAACACGTTGGTGGATCTTTTAAGTGTAAATGTTAGATAACGATAGTCCTGTTGTAATCTGCTCACATACCTAATAGAATATACATAGCAAATTTTCAAACCACACACACATACTTGCGAAAATAAGATACAATATGGTCCTGTTATAAATATTATTGTTGTTGTTCACATGCCTCTTGTATAGGGCTACCAGATGGCATACTAAAGTAGCAAAAGTGCTAATTTTCCAAGGCTGTGCTACTTTGCTACTTTTCACTCGAAATGTGGTACTTTTGGATGGTTTTGCTACTTTTGATGTTTGCAGTGAAAAATAAAAGTTATTTGAAATATTCTTTTAATTTGCTGGGGTTTTCTCGTACAAAGTGAGGACCTTTTTTTTTTTGCTCATCAAAAATATTGGTATGGAATTAAAAAATTTTTGCTTTTCATTGCAAAATTGGAATTTTAATTTTGCTTTTCATTACTAAATTAAAATTTTTTGATATGTGCTACTTTTGTAGGCACGCCATCTGGTAGCCCTACTCTTGTAACCAACGATGTGTCCTTTTTGTCAAACTAATTGATTGTGTTTTATCACATTTTTCGTACAAAGCTTTACAAATTGAATTAGTTCATGGAACTTGAACTTTAGGTTAAATAAAAAATAAATATTTATATAAAATGGGTGTAGATATTATAAAATAATGAAGGACACTTAAAGAAACTTTAGAAGTATCAAATATTGTACGTGGTGGCGAAAAGCTAAAGTAAAAATTTAATTTGAGACAATGGTCAAATTTACAACGAAAATCAAGCAACAGCAATTTGTCTGAAATGTTTCGATTCTTTCATTATTTATTTAATTTCTGAACCATTGGTTTCAATTCAGAAATTTCAAATAAGAACTAATGAGTTACGTATTTGAAACTTTTAAAATGTTAACTTTAATCTTATCCTGCAATGGCAGGACATAAATACAATTCAATACAAATTGAACACGAGTTTTTAAGTGCTTTGTTCTGTTACTTAGTCCTTTTTGGTTTCAATTGATTTCATACAAACAACCAATTCGTTTGTATTCTCTTTATGTTGTTTTCAATTCATCGAAGACTGAGTAAAGTTTTAATTAAATTCAATTGAATTGAATAGAGCTGACAACAGCTTAATATTTGTCTATCTTTCTCTGTACATTGTAGCAATTTGTTGAAAATCAAAAAAATGTCTAATACGAACGTTTCGATTTAAGACAGATGTAACATTTGTACAAGGCATTTTGTGATTTTGTATGTTATCTAAGTTTCTTCCAGGACTTAAACTTTTTTGCTCAAAATTATCAAGCCAAATCCGAACAAGTGAAATGCAACCATTTAAGGTAATGTAAAGCGTAAGACTTGGGTTGAAAAATTTTGTACAGATAAGTAGTCTTGGGAAAATGTTTATTTTGGCAACACTTCGATATATTCAACGAGTTTCCAAAATTTTGTTATTCCAGGCCCTTAAAAATTGATTTCACTTCTTAAATAAAAAATATTCCAAAATAAGAAAAGGCAAAATACCTATAAGGATATCAAAGCGTACAATTTTTCTTAAGTAAACAATTGCAACAATCTGTAGTCTTCATTAAAAAGTGAAGATAAATTGTCTAAAATTAAAACAATTCACAAATATGTATTATTGATTTTGGTAAAAGGCATATCAAACTATCCCTAAAGCTGATATTCTATTCACAGAAGTTCCCGATCTTAATCGGGTGACAATATTGCCAATACAGAGCTTTGCTTGACAATTTTTTTTTGATGTTTTTTTGTGTCATGACCGAGTGTGGTGGTGAGAGTTGTTTGGTCAGTTTTAAAGCATATCGTTTTAGAGTTATTACTTATATGAGTGGTGCCACGCCTACTTGTCAAATGATCGAATTGTGCAATAGATATTTGTGTCGCCACACCAAATTTGAGTTCTTTCAGAACATTCAAAATACTTATCTATTTTATTCTAACTTTGTCCTGTAAGTAAATTGTTTCAGGAAATTTGTCTAAAATGTTCCATAGGGGTTGAAGAGTGGTGTTGGAGGGGTAGTGCAAATGGAAAATTTTTTTATCTTTTCATGAGAAACAACTCTGTCTCAGACTAGAAATAAAGAACTTAAATTAAATTAATTAACTATTATATAGAAACGCTGACGCCAGATAGCGACCCCAAATAAACCTAAGTTGATATCAGTCGATGTTCCTCAAGCACTTACATGGGCCACAGTTTTGCATACAGTGTAACTTATTGAGGCTGACAAGTAAGAATCAACTGGTTAGCCGAGTCCAACATTTTCTTTTCTAAATACTTATATGTGTACACTACCTGATATCTTATTAGTTCTCAATTATTTTTTGTTTTACTGAAAATATATATGGAAATTCTTTTTTATTTTGATAATTTCAATATGGCAATGCCTTTAAAAGTGAAAAAGAAGAAAGGATTTCCTCGAATTTTTCTATACGCGTATGTTTTTATTTAAAGGGCTTATTTCACTTGGACAAAATAATAAGTACATTAATCATTTCTTTAATTTTGCAACAATCTGATCGGCTTTTTCGTACAAGTTTGTTAATTTTATTCATTTTCATATTTAGTTATAGCAAAATAAAAAGAAAAAAATTTCATAGATGGGAAGAAATCAACATTGTACTGCCGGCCAAAGTCTTCGTGCTTATGCCGAAGCCATGGATCAGTCAATTTTTTCGTCAAAAACGCTTTAAAAGCTAAAAAAGTGGTTGAATCCCGTGGAAGACCAAAAAATTCTTCAATAACGATAGATAATCATATTGTCACTGTCGCAAAAAAGAACCATTTCGCATCTTCAAGAGCCATTTCAGCAGACATCGGCAATGTGATCTCGTTCCGAACGGTACGTCGATGATTACAACGAATCAATTTACCTTGACGGATAGCGAGAAAAGTTTCTATGCTTCGAAAAAAAAAATTTGAAGATGCGTTTATCATTCGCAAAGAAACATTCAAATTGGTCCGGACCAGACGGCGAGAAGAAATAGCGTAATATTTTGTGGAGCGACAAGTCAAAAATAAATATGATTGGAAATGATTCCGCCCGAAATGTTCGACGCCCCAAGGGTAAAGAATTTCACGTGCACTTCACAAAAAAGACTGTAAAGCATGGGGGTGGCCATATTATGGTCTGGGGCCAGACCAATACATCGAATTTCCGATAGCATGACCAGATTCCACTATAAAGATATTTTGGAAAGTACGATGTTGCCCTATGCTGAGGAAAGTATGAAGCTAAAATGGACATTTCAGCAGGATATTGATCCTAAGCATACTTCCAAGTTGGTGAAGAATTGGTGTCAAAACAATAGTGTAACCTTGCTTAACTGGCCAAGTCAATGACTGAACTTGAACCCTTTGGAAAACCTTTGGCGAGAGTTAAAGCAGAGAATAGGAAAGGAAGTATTCCAAAATAAGAAGCAATTATGGAGTTTTGTCCAAAAAACTTGGTATGAAAAACAAGTAGAGACTTGCCGTAAGCTTATCTCCAGTATGCCAAAAATAGTACACAAAATTACTCAAAATAATGGTTGATATACCGGCTACTAATGATGAACTTTAAATATCAACAAATAGAGCCGATAAAATCGAGTTAATTTTTTTTTTTATTAAAATGTACTGAATGTACTTATTATTTTGTCCAGCCATTTTAATCCTTTTTTTACTTTTTTGATAAGACTGAAAGATATTTTTGTTTTTTATTAATGTTATACCTTTTTATTTTATTTAATATGTTGTAAGAAGTTAACTATAAATTTGTTTTTCTACTAACTTAAATAAATTTTTGCCAACAAGCCGTTGAACTAATTATGTGAGCGTGTACTTATTATTTTGACCATATGTGTACCATTGTACCGAAGGGAACAAACATTTCTTGTAACCAAACCCTGTTTCGGGAATCACTTTAGTTTTAATCTGTCTAACTAGTTTCTTTGTAGATATATGTATATATCTAGCATTTAAAAGTTAAAGGATAACTTAGTTGAATCGAACAATAATGACATTCATGTTAGAATTGATGAAGTACTCGTAAAATGCATCTTTACTGAGTCTCACTAAGTCTGTCTGTCCTCATTAAAACATAAAGCTTAAAATTTTCGAATCTAAAATGAAGCCAGTCCTCTGCCATGGCTGTGAAGTATGTGGTCGAAAGTATAAATGAATGAGACAAAGCTTTTCATTTGAAATCTGGGTCAAATTAAAAAGAAACATCTTAAAGCATTTTATAAATTATCTTGAGAAAATCAATTGACAGCGAAATCTGTAATTCTGGAATAACTTCGGTAAAGCCTTATGTTCTGGCAGAACATAAGCTACGCAGATATATAAAATTTTGTTTAAAATTTCCGTGAAATGTCACTATTTCAAAAATAAAAGCTTTTCTCAACATCTAGCGCATTTTTGACTTCTTCTTATGTCCTTCATCTCCTCACAGAGCAAAGGGCCTTCTCAAAACTCTTTCAACTTGCACGATCAATAGCAGGTGCTTTCAATTCTCTCCAACATTCGCTGGCAAACGTTTCCACGATGATCTAGGATGGCCGCGTTTCCTGGGATCAACTACAATGCTTGGAAGACTTCATTTGATGATTTTGACAACATGTGCCCAATCCATTTCCACCTTCGTCGCTTGATTTGAATTGAAATCGAATGTTGACGGCACTTTACATGATCCGGCGAATTGGTGTATGTGTAAAGCAACTATATCCAGATACTCTTATTAAAGTAGTAGAGCAAATAACCGATTTTAACTTCGGCAAATTCGCTAAGATCATTGAAGAAAGGTTTTCCAAGACATCTTAGTCTGATTATCACTAAGGCAGAATAGCTGCAAAGAAAGTGCTCAAGTGATTCATTCTCGCTTGTATTCAAGTAGTTGCGGCTATCTAATCTTTCAGCATATTTGCCAATTGCAGTTATTCTTGCGATATCACACCGGTTTCTAGACAGTAGGTAGGTGGTTCTCAGCCTAATATAAGAAAGGTTTGTAAAGATTTCCCGTGGATTCCGGCTTCAGATAAAAAATACGAAATGAAACTCTTTTCTTATCTAAATCGAGAGAAGTGTAAGCACGTTCCGAAGTGGTATTATTTTCCTTAATGTTCCCATATGAAAGTAACGTCAAATTAGCATCCTAGCCTGACTAGTTCTTTTCTGCCTAGTTCTACCCACTAACCAACAGGTATCAATACTGGCAAAGCCTGTAAAATAAAAGCTGAATCAGGTAAGTGGAAAGTTTGATATGTAGAATTGAAACAATAGTTTTATTTAGAGTGCAAAACCTTGACGGTGACTTTGTTCATACGTTACATATTTACATCAATCGGCAAGAGTTTCAACACGTCCTGTACCTCCCCTTACGTGCGGTCATGAATTCCCTTATTGTTCGGATAAAACTTACAATTGCTCTGTATACTCATGTAATTTGCTTTTATATTGCTGTTGCTCTGATCCGTGTAACGCCAGTGTACAACTGTACCAAACTCTGTGTGTAATTGTTTGCATATTACCACTCTTTTACCAAAAACACCTTCCTATAAACTACGTTCTTTTGGGTTTTTCCTTCATGGAAGCTCTAAAAATCTATTTACTTTGATTGAATTCAAATGAAATGCAGTCAGTTAAATTGGGATTTGAATACAAAATTTGGTTACAGATTGCAGATACTCGTACCGTTTTTTTTTTGTTTCTGCCAATGAACAAACAATTTTATCATATGAATGCACCGGCTTTTTTTCCCCAACTTTTCATACCTACAAATGTTGCAAACTGAGATTAGCTTCCAAATAAAAGGCATCTGAGTGTATAAAATTCCTTGCACAAAACCCCTGTAGACAACATTTCAGGCAAAATATATAAAAAGTATCAAGCGAGCAGTTTGATGGGCCAAAAGTATCAGATTTCAATTTATCATAAGTGCACTTATTAAAGTTTATTTTTAATTTCTAATTTGTCACAAATGAAATTGATTTCAGCAGGATAATGTTAATTTTTCAATTGTTTAGGGACATTGCTTGAAAAATTTCATAAATGGGAATATGTAATTGAGTATAACTAACGAAAAATATCGAATTAGAAAATGTACCATGTCTCTAAACAGAGTTCAAGCACAACATAACAAAAAAAAAAAAATAAAAAAAAGAATTGAGGAAAAGTGAATTTTGTGTAGCGAAAGCACCAGATTTTGTGTAAACATCCTTTCGATTTTTAGTCTGCTCTTGTGTTGCAACAAAATGGGAACGAGTTACATACTTCGTTTTGGGAAAAATAGATTTAAAATGAGCTTGTGTTGGTACTATGTAAGCCATGTTTGTAGTGGTATATTTGTGTGTTTGTATTTGTTAAATTTGTAAGATTCACGATTATGTTTATTTTTTTTATGGCTTGCAACTTGCAATGGAACTTTGCTTAAGATTGACCTAAATCGATTTTAAAGAATAAATTAAAGCAGATTTTAGCTCAGCACTAAAATATATGGTTATAGCTTAAAATAGATTAATTGACTTTATGGAAATAGAACATGAGGTAAAAGATATGATAAAAATAAAACTTACAAAGGGTTGGTCTCTTAAAAAAATCGTGTAAATTTTGAAAATAGTGTTGTCCTTAATGAAGCTCAACTTTTGTGTGTATTTATTATTATTATAACATATCTCCTTACTGTTCAGTTAATCAGTGGCGTTCTGTTCCGAGAACGAAGCGAGATGGAAAAATAAATTTACCTCGCACCGATGCGAGGCGAAATCACACCAGCAACTCGCCTCGTTCTCAAAGCCAAGAACGAGGCACGTTTGGACCAAATCTGAACTCGTAAGACCCATATGCAGATTCAAAATATGAATGTAATTTTTATATTAACATTTATATTAAACTAATATTTCAGTATTTAATTTTAAATAAACTACTTTTCTTTATTTTTAACCTGCATGTGGCTTGGATAGCATCAGCTTTCAAGAGACTTCGCCTTGGTTAATCGATTCGGGAAGCATATGAAAACATGGCCACCGATGAGGCTATGATACAGAGCTTATTTGATAAATTTTCTCATATTTGGCATATATGTTTCTTATCATTCGGGGAAGGTTCGAAGCTTAGTTTGGTTCGGATAAAATGGGCGATGTCACGCCCCCCACCACATAAGATATAAACAGAACTCATCATATCTTATCAACTACTTGATGCAGATGAATAAGACTTGGTACATATGATATGTACATAAAAAACAGAGGCAAAACTAATATTCAATAAATACAATGGGTGGTGCCACGGCTCCAATATGAGGAAAAATCAACTTTTCATACCTCAGTATCTATTTGACGTAAATGAATAAGATTTGGTACATATCTTTCTCATAGCATAGTTTGTAAAAGGTTCATAGCTTGGTTGGTTTGGAAAAAATAGATAACGCCCTCCCATATAAGAAAAGAATTAAATTCATCATATCTTATTCAATTTACTAAAAATAAAATCGCATATTTTAATATATTTGGGCGTATCAGCCTGTAGGATTTTTTTTTCATTTGAAAAAAATCCTCGCTTTTTACCGAAGTGTCTCGGCCGAGAACGATGCGAGGCGAAACATGTAATGGCAAGTTCTCGTTCGAGAACGAGGCGAGGCGAGACGAGACTCAAGTCTATAAAACGAGGCGAGAGCGAGAACAACTAGAATCTCGCCTCGGCCTCGGTAAAACACTAGATGAGTGTTGATCATTATATTAATAAATAGTTAAATGTAAAGCATGCGTAAATAAAATCCGAATGACCTTTTTTTTTGAAGTACTAGTATTTCGGTTTTTTTTAATGAAAATTTGAAAACTTTATCCAGAGGGTAGATTGGTTCATCGCCCGGGGTGACAAATGTTCAAGGTATGGCACTGCACAGTGTGCTTAAATCAAGTTTAAATGACAAGTTGAGTTACAATAAAAACTTGGATGGGAAATTTTTTGGGACGTTCGTTATATTCGTTATACATACATCAAAAGGAAAAAAGTTCCCAAATTTTTTTTAAATTTCATATTTAATGTTTTTTAGTAATATTATTTGTTATAATAGATGTGATTCGATTTTAATCAAATTTTGACACGCTAAAAAACCTTGAAAGATAGTCCCACAAGCCAAACTTTAGCTTTCTTGGTAGTCAGGGTCCGGAAATTTCGAAAAAACGCTATTATTTCGAAATGCCGAATTCAATGTCTAACATCTCTAGGACTGGTCATCTCGTTTCACTGAATGTTATATCATTTAAAAGGGTATAAAAAGACAAATAAAATAAAAGTGCTAGGTAATCTGAATAAAGTCTCGATTTAGGGCACCATTTTCAAATTTACCATATTTTACTAAGACCTATTCCACTTAATTGTGTCGCAACAAAATGTCTTAAAGTCCAAGAGTTTAGTTTTTTAATGTATATAAGATGACACAGTAAAAATAAAATGATTTTCATAACTTTAAATTTGGATTTGTGAACTTAAGGAACTAAAATTTTTAAAATAGACTCGCGGCTATTTCAGGCCAAAATATCGTTCTGCCTCAGGATCCCGACCACCTAGGAAGTTGAAATTCTAGCTTTGATGCTATCTATACTTTGACGTGTCAATTGTGTCAATTTCAGAAAAATTGGATGTTTTTTAAATTTTATACGTATGTAATATAATTAAAAAAAGAAAATATGGAATGAAAAAAAGCTTCAAGGATTTCTTTTGTTTTAGCTATATCAACTCTTATTTACATCCCAAATAATCCCCTATTAAAGTTTTATTGTAAGTCGCTGATTAAAAATTCTCAAATTGAAGTTCGCAATGCTGCTGCCGGATCTGGTCCTCTAAAACTTTTCCTGTTGTCAATCAAAAAGGAATGCTTGCCGGAAATAAATTTCATGACGTGCAAAAAGGAGTCATCACCAAAACAGTTACCAATTTTAAGGGGCCTGTTCAAATCTTATTTTTTGATCTCAAGCCATCCGAGTTCTACCATGTTCAGCGGTAAGAAATCCGTTGGTATCAATTCCACTTAAGGCTTTGACGAAAATTTTCACCAGAGTCAGCGAATAAATAGAACCACAAATAGAACAAAAAATCGCCTGACATCAGTAGATGATTTCACAAGCGATCAAAATAATCGCCTTGCCGATTCATATATGACACTTCTGCGATCGAAAATGTTTACTGGGATGTCTGACAGCTCTTTCAGAATAATCAAAAGTGCATTCAACTGCAATGTGTGTGACAGTGCAAAGTTTTTTTATTTGACACAATTTGTTGTAATTTCTGTTGCATAGTTCTTTGCGTAAAATTCAGTGCGCATTATGTGGTTTGCATAAACAAGCACCAACGTTGGTGGAAACAATTTCAATGAATCACCTAAATGAATACAAATTCACGCTGTTATTTTGGTTAGTAAAATATCGGGAATTAAAAATTATTAGTTGGTGGTTTTAAAGTCATAAAAACAAACACTTTAAATTCGATAGCAAGCTGAATAACCAGTTGTTTTATTTTTGTAGGTTCAAATGTGTAAACAATCCCGAAATTGGCATAAAATTCCTTTGGATTCGTTTTGGTTTGGTTTCTGTGGTCAATACGGTTCATCATGTCGTGGCTATGAGGCTGGCCACAATTTGCTACTCATTCACTTTGAGGTAAATTGGCACGCAATAAATGAGCTTACAAAATATTTTATTGTTTATTCATGCAGGGCAGTATGAGCTACAAGGGTTTGATTACTCACTTAAATTTTTTGTTGGAAAAGAGTAACCAATGACATTTTAGTATATCACATTTAAAACTAAAAAGAGTTAATTAGTGTGCACAAAATTTAGTAAATTCGTCATGCCTCAGGCATAGAGGGATGTTTAATTAATCTTGTTAAAAAAAATCATTAAAAATACAGTCTAAAAATTGAATATGAAATGTCGTTAGCACAATGACTAAGCGATCATTTTCATAATTTTTAAGATTAAGAAAAAATAACCATTGTTACTTTATGCTTTCATCTTTTCACAAAAACTGTACTTCACTGATGCGGCCCTGGCCAAAAAATTTCCATTACTACTTGTTCCATTTTGGGACCTTTACTTTTTGTCATGTATATCAATGACATAGGGACAGTACCGAGAAACTGTAGAATACATTTGTACGCAGATGATGTGCAGGTATACATTTCTACTGAGCCGACCTTGATAACGGAGTGCATCTCAAAATTATGCGATGATCTCAATCTCATTGACGGTTGGGATAGAAATAATGGATTATGTCTTAATCCGGCTAAGTCAAAATGCCTCGCCATCTTTAAAAAATCTCTTGATCTGTCAGTGATACCGCGATTAAATGTTAACGGCACTGAGATTACTTTCGTCGAAACTGCGAAAAATTTAGGAATCAGGTTCAATGGAACTCTTACTTGGAACAACCACATCTTCGTAACAATTGGTAGAGTTTACAGCCTTTTGCGTGTTCTGTGGACTATGGTCAATACTATACAATACTTTACGCCACTTAAAACAAGATTGTTGTTGGCAAAATCATACTTGATCCCAACTTTGCTATATGGCTGCGAAATATTTGCTAATTGTGATAGCGTCTGCATGAACAAATTGAATGTTCTTTAAAACAACATCGCAAGATACGTATTTGGACTAAGGCGGTCTGACCATGTATCAAGATATGCGCATAAGATCCATAATATGTCGTTTAATGATCTTTTAAAGTTTAGAACAATTTTACTCCTACACAAAATAATATACAAAAAGACACCTGTGAATTTATACAACAAGCTACAATTCTCGCGCTCGTTAAGAAATAATGGTATAATTCCAATCCATTATAGTACTTTGACATCGGATCGTCAGTTTTTTATCCACTCGGTAAGACTTTGGAACTCACTTCCTGTGGATCTTCAGTTAACAGGCAATGCGTCGTTATTTAAAAGTAAGCTCCAAACCCATATGTGTAATGTGTGATAATGTGAATAGTTATAAAATAATTAATTTTAATTGTTTTGCAATTCATGTTTGTAACCTTAAAAATTTACATTTTAATTTTAGTATTAAATTATATTATATTAATAGATTAAATTAATTTTTTATATTACTTCTTATAAGATATTTAAATGTTTATTTTTGTTTTCTTTCTCAAAAACTGTTATATTTAATTCTTTAACGTTACAATGTTATTAAATTCAAGTTGAATGCACTTCTATGTCTATAGTACATTAGCCATAAGATAATTTATCTTTTTGTACTATAATAACCATTGATTAATACAAATACAAATACAGCAACATCGTTATGTTGCCTCAGCCACCGTATTCACCAGACTCCCTGTAACTTTTTTCTATTCCTTAGGCCAGGGGTCGGCAAAGTGCAGCTCCGGAGCCGTATGCGGCTCTTTGGCCCCTTAGGTGCGGCTCTTGCACAAGTGCCCTCGAGCAGGCGCGCAAACCGCATCACTATTACCAGAAATCAAATCATTTTTCCTTGAGAAATCTACATCACAGGAGAGTACATTGGAAACATGACTTAAGCAATTCTTGGTCTGGTTTGTTCACTGACAGTTGGCAGTCGGCATTTCGTCATATCTGATGAAATGTTTAAAAAAACAATCACTTTCTGTCATTCCTCCTCCTACAGGAGCAGAGAGGTTGGAAAAAATACAATGGACAAACACTCAGGTCAAACCGGCAACACTGCCTCCAGGAATTAATGAAGACACTCCTTTGTTTTCGGAGGATGCTTCGAAGTGGTACAAGTTGGTATGGGATTTCTTGGATAAAGAAGTCCATAATGGAAATATAACTGCTGAAGGTATATCTTGTGTCAAGATGGTTAGACTCAATACCAAGCAGATAGTGGATGTATTTGCTTACATCAAGAAATTCGCTTACACCAGGTACTCCAAGTTTTGGAGGTCTCCTGAGTAGATTGTATGTTTTCCTCCACCTCATGATGAAACATTAAGTCTATTGTCTACCACTTATGTACGCCCACTTATGAACGAGTTACGTCACTGGTATATGCGTCTCTTATATTAAACGTCATTTATCGATATCTTATCAGTTATCAAATATATTGATCTACATCAATCAGCTGTTTCCGTCAACCTATCTTTTCTTCTTCCCTTTTTCAACTCTGTAATACTCTGTAATCAGACAGCATAAAGTCTTAAGCTTATAATAAATTTATAATACATAAGTAATCATCAGAAAAAATTATATAGTTTTATTTTATTTTATTTTAACTTCTTGGTACAGAATATTTCCCCAAAAGAAAGAAAAAACTTAAGCTTGGGCCCGTTTATTCTTTGATGGTGCTTTTACTACAATTTCAACTCGTAGTAGCCCCAAGTTTGCTATGACTCTGATGTGCCTTAGCGTGGGTTGTGACGACAATCTCACACAGTGCAACCTGGCTCAATTTAAAGGAGTTGTTCAAACATACGTGTGTATCTGGTAAGATCTTTATGGTCTGCCATTAACAAAGAGGCGGATGATACCACAAGCGCCAATGAAGCTTGATTTGTGGCCACCATATATAGTGTAGGGTCACAAAAGAAGACACAAAGCCATTAAGAAAAGACATTGTTTGTCACCCAACTCGCATTAACAAATTTGCTCATTAATACAGTAATAGATACAAATTATTCCATTTTGCTCAAGATTTTTAAAGGGAAACATTGTTTCACTTTCCGAGCCTGCTGAAGCATCCATTTTAAATATGAGAAAACCATTTCTCAACGGGTTTCAGCATTTGTCAAAAAACCTCTTAATGCTACTATAATATATTTGAAATTTTCTCCTTTTTGACATTGACATTGGTAACTTTGAAATACAATTGCTCGATTTACAAAACAAGAAAATATGGAGCTCTAAATTTTAACGTCTTTGTGTTGAATTGGAAATACTGGAGAAGAACAAATGTGAACTTATTTCACAATCGAAGTGGTCTGCTTTGCATGACCTGGAGAAGAAAGACATCACCATGTTCAATGTCTGGAATAGTATTCCTGACTCTTATGATCAACTGAAAAAAACTCGCGTTTGCTGTTTTTTCCTTTTTCGGTTCTACATATTCATTCGGACAATCTTTTTCAGGCATGAATTTTATCAAGAGTAAATTGCGAAGTCGTTTTATTAACGAAAACTGGGATCGTGATTAAAATTAAAAATGACAACATTAAAACCTGACATACTCAAACTTTCCAAAAACATTGTTCGCATTGAGTGTTCATTCATTTGGCTCTCAAATTTTTTTAAATTGTTTTAATGTACTTATTTGGCTCTTTGGCGAATAAGTTTGCCGAACACTGCCTTAGGCTGAAGAGAACGAGATTTTGCCACCATTGACGAGATCAAAACAAATTCGCTGAAGACCATCCCAGAAGTGCTTCTAATATTGGAAAAGTGCTGCCACATGTACTTATATTAAATCTGAGGGGAATAATTTTAAAGGAGAAAAATTGATGTTGATAAACAATGTAGTCACCTTTGGACTTAATCAAATATTCCCAATAGACTTAATATTTTATTCACAACACAAAAAACAAATTAAAAGGCCTCGTTTACAGAATTTGCATTTCTGAAATCTTGTTAGTCCTCAAATGTAGACTCTTCCTGTGCTAAAAAAGTCTAAATCATCACTTTTTCCAAATGATAGAACAATCACTTACACAGTTGACTACATACTTTAGAATTGCTCAAAACTGACTCACTCGACATTGTCCATCAAGCTGCCTTGTAGAGCTATTTATTTGGAATTGTTCAACCATCACCAACTGCAGGATGACAGCTAAAAGTAAGCAAGTTGACTAAGTCAATATCATTTTGTAGATGCTCAGATATTCACAACCTCTCTAAAAAGTTCAGACTTCAATACCAAAGGTATACTTAACGCAAGATTTTCATAAGTTTGGCTTACACTTTTATTTACAATTCATACAGATACTATATA
This sequence comes from Tricholauxania praeusta, assembly GCA_949775025.1. Lineage (NCBI taxonomy): Eukaryota > Metazoa > Arthropoda > Insecta > Diptera > Lauxaniidae > Tricholauxania > Tricholauxania praeusta. The sequence continues at coordinate 31,839,400 of OX459031.1, read as the reverse complement.
TTCCCATTGTAGTAACTATTGTAAAAATATTACACATAATTGAATTACAGAAAAATGTTTACTATCGCAGAAAAGTATGCTGCACAATGTTCTTTGTTATGAAAAAAAATCTGCTACACCATACATATGTAGCTGCATCAGCAAGACTTAAAAATCAAAAGCAAAATGAAAACCATACACGAGTAAAATAAACTCAACTTTTAAATTCAAACCATACAACACCAAGTTGACCAGAAAAGCGCAAACAACTGTTGAAATGTAGAACGTTGTAACCTCATGTGTGTGCAGAGCATAAATCGTTGTTTTTTATGCCATATTAAATGTGAACTGTGTGAAGTAAGCTCCCGACTACTAGATAAGCTACGTCCACGGTGTGTAAAAACAGGTCAATTTCACGAAATTTTGGGGAATACAAGTAGAACTATTTCCTCTAGTCTGTTTTCGAGAGAGGGTGGTTTCCAAACAATTTTTTCATCTGAACAAAGTTATACTTCATTAGGTGCTCCGAAGATCATGGCTGAACCACACTTTCGATACCATTGCGAAAACTAGACTTCACCTCGCTCAGCCAAAAAAAATTTAAAATGTTGTCTCGGGGGCTATGGATATAAAGCTACGCTGATCCCCTTTTTTCACCCTCACCGTTTGGTGGTAATAAGTCTCGCTGCATTCACGAAAGTTTCGTGCTGTTTGAATAGATGCAGAAGAGATCCAGAATATCGTGATTTCGCATGAATGAGGAAACATGTCAAAAATTAGAAAGATCTGACTCAGCAAAATCAATAAACCACACTGAAAAAGCCATCAGAATAGAGTTTGATTGGCTTAATAGCACTGAACATCAGAGTGTTTATTTTGAAAATTTCTTTCACAGTTTTCATTTTTTGTTCATATTTTGTCTTGAAGTTAAAAAATGATTGTTCCAAAATTTGAGCTTCCTTTTATTTTTTTGCGGTCCCGTAGGCTTATATTATAGAATTGTGCTTGTAGAAAGTTCACCCAAATATATCAGCTTTCTAGACCAAACCTGTGAACGGCGCAAACAGTTGGTTTCCAATTACAACTCATATGGAAAAAAACGAAAAAGATCTTCTACGATCTATATAATTATAAATTGTGATTGAAAACGAACTGTTAGAGCCGTTCGTAGGTTTGATCTAGGAAGCTTACGTTTTGGGAGAGGTTTCTTCAAACTCGATTCTATAATAAAGGCCTATGAATCCGCAAAAAAAAACTCTTTCAGGTGTAATCTATCTGCATTTTCAGCCACACGAAAAATGTGGGCGTGGTTTAACAACAGTGGGTGGCACTTAAATACCCTAAAACGCTGTATCTTGACACTAGTGATGTGTCAACTCGGAAATATTCCAAACCGAGTTGAGCGAGTTGAAAATTCACATAAACCGAGTTCAACCGAGCTGACCGAGTTGTAAATTCAACGAAACCGAGTTGAGTCGAGTCAACTCGAGTTATCTGAACCAGGTTCACCAAACCGACTTTGTAGGTAAAATATGAGTGTTATATTATGTAATATTTATAAAAATGCTAAAAATGTTAAATAGAAGAGGATTAACATACAAATTACAATTTAATAGGCAAGAAATAATAAATATAGTGAATGTTAACAGATTAGAGACAGTTAATGTAAAGCCCGTTTTTGTTTTTAGGTTTTAAATTACCTTTCAAATAATACCCATAGTATTAAAATCACCTTAGAGATTTTGGAAAAATATATCCAGAACTTTCATTGGATATAGTATTTATGCGAAGATATGCTTTCCGCGTCCAACATATGTATGTGCGTCCGATTGATCAGCATTAACTTTCTTACTATGTATATGTTTAAATGATGTGTCAGCTCGGAAATATTTCAAACCGAGTTGAGCGAGTTGACCGAGTTGGAAATTTAGCGAAACCGAGTTGATATCAACTCGAGTTGAATCGAGTTAACAAACCGAGTTCGCCATCACTAATGTGGGCTAATCGAATGAGGGTGGTGTGAATTAGTAGCCCACATATCCGAATAATATCTTAGAATAAAAATGAGTTTTAGCTGCCCACTTTCCCCCAGCACCCCTATTTACCCCCAAATGGTTAAAAACTCATTTCTTATAAAAATTCAAAATTAATGCATATCCGCAGGTATTTTGGTGCACGAAAACCCAGAATTTTGATAAAAACCTTTGGGGAGAAGTAATAAGGTACTGGAGTGGGTTTGGGGGGTGATTAGTGGGTAGAAATGAGTTCTTATCGATATTAACAGCTTTAGTACAGCAAAGTACCTACGGATATATTTTAATTTTGAATTTTTATGAGAAATGAGTTTTTAACCCTTTGAGGGTAAATGGGGGTGCGGGGGAAAATTGACCAGCTAAAACTCATTTTTATTGTAAGATATTATTTTGGCTCACCTAGATACGTAATATAACTAAGGTCTACCTTCTGGATTTTGATTCTTTTTTTTTTTTGAGTGACTTTCTTTTTAACGATTTTAAAGTGTAATTTTGAGGTTATGTCAAAATCTGAGGGTGATGGAAAAATTCTGACCTCGGATTCATGTTTACGACGCCAAAATACATACTGTATGATACCTCATCTTCCAACTACAAGACCTTTTTTTATTGTGGTCCTGTGTTATCAATCAAAAAGTAAAACCAATAGAATAACTTATTAAAATAAATTATCCATAATAACTTACTACCATTACTTGGTAGAAACTAGCAACAAAGTGAAAAGATGCCCAGAATACCCGAACTTTCTCTATTGTATAAAAAAGATTGCAATTTTCTAGTTTACTGTAATATTGACCGTCACTTTTTTTTCTGTGCAGGGATTGTAATAGCTATAGAAATTTTGTTCAAGCACTACGTATCTAATGGAGTTATTCGATAGTACATAGTAATAGTCAGAAGCCTACTTCACACAGCTTTAAATAAGTATTTTGTATGCGCGTGTGTGTGTGTGTGTGAATGCCATTTTGCACATTTGTATATGTGCATGTGCCTTACTTATTATTTATTTACTCTTCAGTCAATTCAAGGTTCAAGTTTTTTGAATTCCCTTCTCTGTTTGCAGGGTCAAAAGATGAAAGCGATTGCGAAAAATGCACAACCAGACCAATTTTTACTATTTTTTTTTTTGGAAAAATAAAACTTGTTGTTACTTCTGTCGTTGCTGTAATGTTCAGGTTATATGAACTTTGTTGCTACTACTGCTTTATAAAGATAAATGTTGGACAGATGCCAAGATGAAAATTTGCCTTTTTAATGGTTGGAAATGAGGGAGAAAATTTTTATTTTTCCAGTTAGTGGGTGATGAACAAAAGCAAGTAGGTAGATTGATATCATGAAGTAATCAGCAAGAGTGAAAACTTATGCTTAAGTGTGAACTCAACTGAATAAGTGTTGTGTGCAATCTTGATCTTTTATCGTTAAGTGAAAACTTTAGTGCAATCGAAGTTTTTTTTTTTGTTTTGATCAAAAGTTTTATAATACAAGTATTTCATCTATGCAAACTTATGAAATATTCTCGGAGAAGTAAATTTGAGCAATAATTATTATTATAATTAATTTTTCTGTAGTTGCTAAGCTATGAATATTTTGCAGCCATTAGGGAGACTCATTTTGAATAACTTCGTAAATATTTTTTACATTCATAAACCATATTTGCTGCTAAGAAATTTTATGAAGCTTAATATTAATATAGTTGAGTCGTTTGTTTCCAAAAGGCGACCTTATCGATTTTTTATAAAATTCAGTAAGCTACAAATTCTTTATGTAAATCACCCCAAGAATCCCATGGTGCATGGTTTTTTGTTCCAAACAGTAACCCAATAGTGCACAATGCCTTAAAAATTAGTTTGAGAAGTACACTTCTTTTCAAAGCGCGACCTGATCTGAGGTTCAGAATATAGTTTTTCGTTTTTTCTGACAAATTACCCTAAATGTTTGGGTCACGTTTTGGAAATAAACGATTCAATTCTTATAAAGTTTTAAAAAACGGAGAGTGAAAAACGAAAAAAATTGTATGTCGAAATCATATGATCCAACAGAAGTTTCGGAATTCCAAAAGAAATACGAGTTCTCCACCAATTTAAAATTAACTTCTGCCTCGATTAGTAGACAGCAGGCCGGAACTGGCCATGCTGGGAAAGTGTTCGCTGAGCCGAATCAAGACTCTCACTTATCTCATGAATACTTGCTTAATTTTCTTTGAGCTGGTTCTGAAGTGATCGTAGGTTCAATTTTCTTTTACCACTCCAGGATGCGATGTCAGTCCCTATCTTATCGTTAGTTCAGTGTCTATAGTCAAAGACAGGGGTTTTCCAAGGATTGCTTTCGACGTGTGTAAACTTAGACTCGAAAGTGCGTTATATTTGGTCTGGCCAAAAATTAAATACCCTACATCAACATTGCCAGTAAAAATGCGCGTTGGCTCAAAATTTTTTATATGGTGTATTTCTTCCACCATGCTACGTGCTGGCTGATTTACTTAAACGTACGCACATTGTAGTGAAATTGTTTGGGTGGTTCCACGCCCTTTTCGAAATTCGCCGAACTTTCGTCTGATGCTACACCAAAACATTTCTTGTAATTGTGGCAAATTCGGTCTCATTACTTTAAATAATTCCCTCAGTAAAGCATTTTAAAGTTTTTGTTTCTACGGAGGGCGCCACGTACCTTCGCGAAGTTCTGTCCAGAGCTTTTCCGAATCACTCTTACTATTTGTGTGAAATTTGGTTACATTATCTTAATAATTCTCTCACATAAGGGTTTTGAAGTATTTGCTTATTGTGTGCCACGCCCTTTACTGAAATTCGCAAACTTTTTTGTTCCAGAGCCTTGGTTGCTCTACATCAGTTAACTTTCTCGATATTGTGTTTCAAATATGTTATTTGTATGAGCGGTAGGTGTGTTCGTGAGCCGGTTTCGTCTATTTTCAATCCCAAGAACCTTGCTTAAAGGTGTAGCCTGTGTACTAATTTTCATTCAATTATTCTCCTAAGTTTTCCCTTAATTGTGATTTCCACAGACGAACTTGGCTAAATCGACGGTGACGCTGATCAAGAATATATATCTTTAATTGGTACGCCTCCTTCAATGCAAACAAACGGAATAAGAAAGTGAAAAAAAAAACTTTCTAATATAAAGGAGATTTTTAGCGCTAAAATGAGTTATTTCTCTGAATTTAGTTAAGACTTTTTTTTATACTAATCGCATACATAGTGGTCCGGGATATGGTTGATTTGTGGGATCCCTTAATGTCAACAATACTCTGGCGAGTTAAATACGCCACTTACCAGGATTTAATTCTGAGATATATTTCCACGAAATATCGATTTATTTTGAAAGAACATTATGTAATTCATTTTCCCAAACAAAACTAAAAACACATGCACCTTCTGTTGCACACAATTTAGTACTGATTTTAATCCAACAATTACCAACGCCGATGTCGTTGCTGTCTTCGCCAATGTTCCTCATTGCCTTTTGCTCCACACCGCCATCGTCATTAAAGTGAAACACATCCGTTTCTTGACGTCAAAAACTAACGTTTTGTTGGTTCAGGATAAAATTTAGCTAAGCGCAGCCATTAAAAAATCAAACGGTGAGAGAAATGATGAAAACGGAAGTCAAATCAAAGGAAATTTCCCCTAAAGCAACAGACTGAATGTTCACTTTACTGTTGCTGCTTCAGTGGCAGCTGACAACAAAAACAACAAATATAAATCAAAAGAAAAAGAGCTATGTACAATAGTAAAGGTGTTATTCTTGGCCCTGCCAAAAATTTTATGCCCTACACTGGATTATTACTTTAAGTTGAACATTTTCCATAAAAGGATATTTTTTCCACGGTTTCATCGAAAAGGCACGGTAGAGGTGCTCTGCTGCGCTATGTGCTCAATCCTACATATGTTCAATAACTACCCGTAAGTTAATTGGTCTCCGAAAGACTTTGGTTGTAAGAGAAATGCTACGTCCACAGTTCCAAAAAACATTTTTTATAATAATATCATGTCTAGAGATTGTTAATATTTACTTCATTAGCTTCAATGCAATACACCCCACCTATGCTACATCCTGTCATATAATCCCGAACCTGTCACTCTCATAAACTACCACAAACTGTGATATTTCACGAACCTCTTTTAGAAAAGTGCTAGTTGGAGACTTTCTTAGTATTTGTATGCAATTTGGTCGCATCACCTTTATAACTCTGTCAGTACAGCTTTTTTACATTTTTGGCTGTATCAGAGATTTGATAAAAATTTGTTGGCATTATCATCGTCTTAAATGTTTATTTTTTTGGGATGTGCAGTAGACATGTCCGTACATAGCCCACGAGCTACAATTGTTGATCTAGCCAATGTACTTAATGACACAAAATTGTCTCTTTTTATTATTCCACAGTCCGACAAACGGCTATGGCTATATCGCCTTTCCAGTTAACAAACGGAATGCCTAAATTAATACACCCCATGTGTAGGGTATAAAAATAGATCAAAAGCTTAAGTATGCCTGCTAACAGTGGGTTAAATTAAAGCAGAGTAAGAGTTGTATTTACACTGTTTTGTACAACTAAGCAAATTTGAGACGAAGACCTTAAATTTTAGTCCACTGTACCAAGCCAATCTTACTCTTTTTGAATTACAAGTATTTCATAAGAAGTTTAACGGTAGTGTCAGAGTTGGAGGTAAAAAGTTGAAATATCACAAAAATTTGTTGTTGCCGCAAACACTAATAAATGTTCGGGTAGGTGTGTGGCCAGATTATTGAAATATGAACCTGTTACATTTTTTGGCAACACAAGTGAAAAATAAAATCATTCGAGTATGATGAGTTAGCGGTTCAAGTTGTTTTCATTCATTCATATGTAACCTTATTCAAAAGAAGCGAAGTGGTGGGGTGTGCAGGGGTGCTGTTTGTTGAAAAGAGTTACAACAGGAAGTCGTTGTGCTTGAGTAGCTGTTTGCACTTATAAGTGTTGTTGTTGTGTGTGTGCATCAGTATGCCTGGCTATAACTTAACTGTGAAGAGCTCTTCCGGTTTAGTTTAGTTAAAATTTTTTATGTAAACAAGGTAAAAAACTTTTAAATAGTAGGGTAGAAGTGGGGGTTGTGGGCACCGGGGGGGTTGTGGGCACCCCTACGTATTTTTTCACAAAATGAAGATTGAGTTTCGTTGGTAATGTCATTCGCAAGGGTAATTACCCTATGTATGATTCATGCCAAATATCAAAGTAAACGGACGCGTTTGCTTTTGGAAATGAACGAATTGGTTTTTTTGGGCTTTGAAAAGATGGTGAAGTATTTTTCAAACATTTTCAATAGTGTATCAATCAAAGTGGATCGATTGGAAAGGTAAGTGTAATGTATTTTTATTTAGTCGAAGTATTATGCTGAATGGAACAATATCGATTTGAACCAAAAAATTTATGCATAAACATTTTTTCATTACTTTTTGAAATGTCTGCTAAAGTTGGTTGTGGGCAAAAAAATTGGGTGGGTTGTGGGCACCCGTTTTTTCCACGAAATCGCAAAAAATTCCACCAAAAAATATGAACGGTGAACGTAGCCTACTATGATTGATATTGTTTTTTAAACTTTAGTTCCATAGAATTTTGTTTTGTTTGAAATTTTTGTCACGCCAATTGACCGCAGCCAACTCCATCAATTGTAACATCTGCGATCGAGCTTTTCATTTGAAATGTGCGGGCATGCGGGCAAGCTATTATACATGTCAAAATTGTATTTCCGACGATGAATAAATCCTATTCAGGCTTTGAGATTAATAAACTGTCATTTTGTTCATATTAGTTGTGGTTTTTTTTTCATATTTTTCCATTTTTAGCATTTTTTCTAAGGGTGCCCACAACCCCCCCTAAAAAAAATTTTAGCTGAAAATGACGATTTTACGAAAGTCCATGTAAAATTTTTTTGCATGACGGAATCGGGTATGTTTCTTTATAATTAGTTAGCTTAGGTGTCTAGCTTTACACAGATACCCATATGTCCAAATAATATGCACTAGGTCGGTAATTATAAGCCGAAAACAAAACTATACCCACAACCCCCACTTCTCCCCTAACATTATGCTGTGAGTTCGTTAAAGTTATAAGAAAGGTTAATTTCAGTTAATGTTGACGTTGACTTCCTCCCTTTTTGTTTGAGAAGAATATGATAGATGATAAAACTATGCTTTAGGTACATATTCTATATTATGGAAAATATTTCCTTCAAGATGCACCTAAGCCGTTCGTTTTTTAAAAAAATTAGACAGTTTTCTTAGTATACACAGATGTTCTTTAATCAAAAAAAAAGCTGCCATAACTGAAGGAATAAATAAACTTTATTTTCTTTGTATTCTGCAAAAGAGACTTAAGAGAAAGAGACTTAAGTTTATGTAAATGAAACATGAACTCATTTAAAAGAACTTATTGACTCAGTTACATATGTCTCTATCTTGTTAACTAAATTTGATTTGATCAACTATTGATATTAAATTTAAGCCATTTGGACAACGAAATTTAAATTAGCATGAAGGCCTAGAGGTAGTCACGTTCAACCCTGCAGCATACTATAGAGCTCTGCGGAGTGCGCGGTCATAAGGGTGTTTCGGAAAATGAAAAAGCTGACGAATATGCCGAAATAAGATCAGAACAACCGGAGGATCAACAAGTGGTAGATTTCCCTGGTGGTACTACACTATCGGATAGAGGATATAATCAAGAAACAAACAAACAGAAGTTAGAACCTTACCGCTGGATGCAGAACGTCTCGAAACACGTGGCTTAACTGAATCTAGGAAGGACACAAACTCTCTTAAGGTTCAGCAGAGGAGAGTTAAGAACTGTTGTAGGAGTATTGATGGGACACTGTGGTATTGGCTTTATAGCCACCAAATATGGTGCTCTTTTTAGAGATTTCTGCAGGAGTTGTCGAGACGAAGCAGAGGAGAAGTCGGTTAAGCATCTGCTCTGCGAATTCCCGGGGCTAATGAGGAATCGAACCAACTATTTTGGTTCTGCGTTCTTTGTTGGTCGTGAAGAACTAGCCAAATTGGAGCTTGCCAGCATCCTCAACTTCACCAAAGCTTGTGGGTGGTTCGCACATAGTCAATAAGATTTTTAAGGAGAATAAGGGGACCATATACATATACACTCGTATGTAGGGTATCACAATGGGCAATCTGCCTCCGAGTGAAACTTGCTATATGTGGGCGGCTCTTTTAATCTAACCTAACCTAAAGGTAGTCAAGCCGAACAATGCTTATAATAACTCTTGAAATAGTGTAGCTATTTAATTTTGAAACTGTCAAAACCATTTGGATTTTTTTGAATGTTTCGGCAACAAATAGTATGTTTGATAAAAGCGAAATAAATATTTGATATCAGTAAACATGGCACATGTTCCGTAGAATTGAATAATTTTATTAAGCTATTTTTATTATTTAGTTGTAATTACCAAACCATTTTTTGGTTCAAATAAATATTTATTTGACGCAGACTTCAAATCAGGTAAAAACCAATAGCATAAAATCGATATTTCAAAATATCGGTATGTTAACAGATTGATATTATTTAATATCGTTAAATTCTTCTACTGGAAAACATTGCTATTTATGCTAATATCTTAATTTTACTTTAATATGTTGAGAATCATTTAATATATACAAATATTTATTTGACCGAATCTAATCTCTTCAATCCACTCAATAAACTCTTTGTTTGACTGAATAACCAATGATTTTACTTCCAATTTAGGGCATAACTAAATCCAAAAATACTAATGTCATTACTTACTTTAAAAATTAGTTTATAAATCTGTTTTAGTCTGCTTGCCAAAAATTGTCGTCAAAAATGAGCCGATAAAACTTACTAAGTTCATTTACATCTGTGTTTTGTAAGAAAAAATGTTACGTACGGCCGGTTTTTTCTTAAAAATTTTTGAGTTTGCTTCGGTAGCATAACTACGTCATGAAGTCCCAGTTTTGACGTACTTATCTAATCTGCTGAAAATTACTAAAAAGTCTATTATCGTATGTATATGTACCTTAACCACATCTTATAGACTTTTTTTACGCTGAATTCAAACACGCCCAAAAACTTTTAACAGCACATTAATACTTTGAACTTAGCAATAATAACAAAAAACTATCGGGTATGTTATTTCTGAAAAGACGCACTCAATAAATAAGATCAGGGATCAGAAAAGGCGCTAAGAAACTTGTGAATTAGCGCTGAAGCAGAACCCGCAGGAAGATGTAGAGGAAGACTTCGAACATCGTGGCGCCAAATGAAGTAGCACCGCATAAGACAACGAGCCAGGGCATTATAAAAATTTTGTTCAAGCCCTACGCTCCTAGCGAATTTATAGGATTGTACAAAAGGATAGGGTACAGGACGAAAAAATCGGTTTCTGTTTGCACAAACTAAAAGTTGTCAAGTTTTTTGTCAAAAAAATGTTTTAGAGTAAAACTGTATTATTTAACCCTCTAGTTTCCAAATTTTTATATGATTCGTGCTAATTTTTCTTGAAATGGGTCCGAAAAGGGTTCTTTCGGCATCTCGGGTCACCTCAAGTGATATCCAAAATCCATTTTTGACCTTTACCCATTAATTGTTGTAAACAAATTTTATTCCGGAAATGTGTCAAAACCGGTCCCTTCCAGGCTCCAGGGTAAGCCCAAGTGATATCCAAAATCCAATTTCGACCTTTCTACACCAATTGGTGAGAGAATATTTTGCAGAAATTTATCAAAAACGATCCTCCTTTTCAGGACGAGGCGCCACCTCCAAGTGGATATCTGAAATATTTTATTAACCTTTCTTAATCGTACAATTTTTCCGGATATGCGTCGAAAATTAACATTGTGATGTCAAAAAAAAAATTTCACAATTTTTCCGATCGATAGGCAAAACTTTTACCAATAATAAGCTCGAATAAATTATCATTATACGAATAATAAATCATAATAAATATTATTTTGATTAAAAAATATTTATTCATTACATATTCGAATTAATGTTTCCGTCTTCTTTTTTCAAAGTAACAATTTCTACTAATTGAGCTCACAATAACGGAATAAACAATCAGCTGCTCGACATTTGACTGTGTTAAAAAAAGTTTATTCATCAATTTTAAATATGACTTAACATTACGTCCGCCAAGAGGTGGTCATTGTTATTGTTTTGCACTAACTTCTCTTTTACTCTGCATGCAACCTAACTGACATTTGATTTACAACCGTGCGCTCGCTGTAGTCTTGCACACTACTGGCATCCGCACACTAACGGTTCTTGCGAGTTTCTTTTCGGTTTTTGGTGTTGCTTCGTTTGAATTGTGTAAATTTTCGTCGTTTTCTACGCGTAATTATAGGTGTATTTTTTAAAATATAACTTCAAATAAAATTAAGAATTGTTAGTGAAAAAATATTCAGCCAAAAACACGTTAAAGAATTGTGTTGAAAAGTTGAAACTTTGCACAAAAGCGCAGCAGGCGGCAGCGAGGTGTCAATTGTTTTTGTTGTGCAAAATCATTGTGTCTTTCTCAGTTGAGTAAATTATTCTCTCTCCTAAGTGGAGGCTACTTTAATGTCCGCAGGCTCACTGTGAGTGCTTACAAGTTTTTTGCATGCAAGTAAAATTCTGTTTCCTATAGAAAATTATATTTTTAATTTAATTTTGTAGTAAAATTTTAAAAGTGCATTAGTTTAAATTTTTATTGTGTTATGTTTAATGCTAAAAGTTTAACAAAACCAACTGATAGTGTATGTGTCAAAAGCCCCACCAGTAATTCAGCGGCTTATGTAGCTTTAGAGACATTTGACTTAAGTACTTCTTTCGGTAATTCATTTTTTTAAACTAAGTAGCTAAGATAGTAATTTATGTCTCCCGATGCTGCTGTACCTAATTAAGCTATACTAGGAATTCCTTACATTTGGGGCTTCTGCTGCGATTACGATGGTTTTCCACTGTATGATATTGCTTTCATTAAACAATTTTATATGTAGAGTATTTTAGTTGAAATATTAACTTTGAAACGTTGACCGTTTCTGATATGTTTGAAGTTTCGACATACTATTCTTTACTAAAAATAAAATACCCGTATCTTTTTTTCACATATTTTATGTAGTTATTTTTATAAATTTTTCAGTTTTCTCAAAGCTACAGCAAATGTGTGCCCAAGAAATAGCAAATTGAAACGCTGTAAGAAAGTCTATAAAAATCATTTATTTATGAATTGTTTTAAGTACTTTGGAAATTTTTCAAAACGTTTTAATATGCTACTAATGCACTAGAGTATTATTTGCTTTTATTATCTCTTGTTTTCTTAAAATAAATAGTGAAATTTCTTTTTCATATTGTCAAGGACATGAGTATATAAAAATCGTGATATAAGAAAAAAAATGTATTGAAATTAGATTGTTTAAGAGACAGCAATAAGTCCCTAGGTTACTGTAGCGTCATCAATTACACAGGCCTGCAATGGTTTTCCTCTTTGAAATATGAGTAACGTTATCTATAGTTTCAGATGTGCTGATTCCTAGAAAAATAATAAAAAAATCCTATCACGTAAGGTTTTTGAGATATTCTAACCTAAAAGTGCAAAAACATTGTTTTTTGACATATTTGAGAGGTTATGTAGAACTGTGTTTTTTTTATTTTTTGCAAAAAGTTTGTATGGGATCTTTAAGAACAATTATGTTTCTTTTAAATACCGTTGAGTTTTCTGAAATATCTTTTTTTTTCGCCGAGTTATCGCATTTTGAAATTTTCTCTATACCTGAAAACTCATTAGGGACATTTGTATATGAAAATATTTGAAAATGTGATAGCTCGGTGAAAAAAAAAGAAGTTATTTCAGCAAACTCAACAGCATTTGGAAAAAGAAAAACTGTACTTTAAGATCCCACACTTAGTTTTTGAAAAATAGAAAAAAAAAACACGGTGCTACATAACCTCAAATATGTCAAAAAACAGCGTTTTTGCACTTTTAGGTTAGAATATCTCAAAGACATTACGTGATAGAGCAATTCTGAGCACATATTCGTAATCAGCGCACCAAACTACTCTAGAATCTTCTATCAAATTCCCGAGAGGAAGTTATGACCCTCATTTTGCAGGCCTGTGTTATTTACAATTCATCTATAAGCAATTCAAGACATTTCAAAAACTTTCACTCATAAAAAACATAAAAAATTAGTTTAGTAGTTCTCAGTGAAATTAAAATATATTTAAAATTAAACTTATTTCGAAATCTTGCCAATCATAAAAGAAATGAATAAAAGAAGAAAAGTTGAAAAAAAAAATCCTTACAAATTCGCCAACTCAGCCTCGCGACATTTTTTTAGAACTTGGCACTTGGACTTCATCAATCATTGTCGCAATCTGTGACAAGAAAAGAAAGAAAGGAACAGAAATCATTATTTTCTGCTTGTTATTGCACCATTCATTCGTAGAAATGCCATCATTACTCACTTATATCTGAATCCCAGCCTGGTTCTAGGCCATGATGTTTATTATACTCCTTAAGCCATGTATAGAGCGGCGCAAAGTATTCCAAAATGCCTTTTGCTGTCAGTTTCGTTTCGTGAGTAGCCATTTTCATTATTTCACGCCAGTGTTTGGTTGCACCCAGCTGCATCATACTTCTGCGAGAGAAATTTTTTACTCTTTAGAAATGCTGTTTTTTGCTAAAGTTTTTTTTTTATTTTTCGCTTGGAAAGCAACATTTTGCTTACTTAATCAATGCTCCTGTACCTTGATTGCCATAGAAGTCACAATTGTGCAGCGGATAGGCAGGATCACCTGGACGATATTGATTACTTTCAAGGCAAAATGCACGATAAAATTGATGACCAAGTACTTCTGCTATGAACTTCCTTTAAGAGGAAAGAGAAGAACATAATATCAATTCAAATCACGGAATATATGTAAATCAATTTACTCTGTATTTGGTTTTTCCGGATTAAGTCCTCGATAAAATTTCCAATCTACATCGAAAGTATCCTCGGAACGTTTTGATGGCGGCGAGACCCCTGCATATTTATACTGTAGGGCCCAATAGCCACAGTTTAATTCATTAAGACTGATACGACCATCTATAACATCCACCAAAAATTTATCATTGACAAAATATTGTGGTATGGCGAGCAAAGTATGAACTGCCTGCGGTGAAAAAGAAAGAAAATCATTAGAGAAATAAATGTAAATCGAACAATTGAAACATAATGGCTATCAAAATATATTTTTAGGCTACAGCGCATTCCTCTGTGGTACAGTGATTTGGTTTTATACTAAAGATAGACAAAAGTAAAGCGCAAACCAAATATTAATGAATTTAATTTTTGAATTCGTATATTACCAGAAGCATTGATTTTCATCTACTTATTTTTGGTAATCACAATTCAGCTTTTTTTAGTTGATCCCGATGTTTTTTGCTTCTCTGTCTACCGTTATTCTCTAAGTGTATCAAGGATAAATAAAATACGATACCACATTGCGATACATGATCTGTGAATTTCCGGAAGCAGATAATCCATTGTTTTCCTAATACGCAAGTGATGGCAAGTGAAGAAAGTTTTTATTTACGGCTCCCTTTATTGTAAGTCACTGATTATGCTACGTGGGTAAAATTATTAGTGTAAAGTTATGCCAACTATCGGCGCTTAGTACCAGAATTAAACTATACGTCCCAACCGTTATTTCTGCTTCTGAAACATTAGTTTATTTTAGCGAGATGAAAAAATGGGGAATATCAGTTTGCCCCTGGTATATTGTAAGACATTTTCATCACTCTTCCTTTCCAATGGATGCAAAAAAAGGAGTTAAGTGAATAAACTCTAAAGAAAAATTGCAGCACGAAATATATCTTTCAAATATGATATATACTTATTAAGGCTGTGCTACGAGCTGATCGAACATGTTCGAAGTTTTGCCTTAAGCCTAAACCAAAATAGACGTAACGAGACGATAGCAACTAAATGAACATTTGCGCTCGTTACATCTGTTTTGACCAGGGACGTTAACCGGTTTTGAACCGGAAAACCACTTTTTTGTACTAATTAACTGAACTATTAACCGAACTGAAATTTTCCACAAATGTTTGATCCGAACTGAAAACCGAACCACTTTTTATATACGTTTGAGGGTTCACTCCGACCAATTTTCAGTAGACAAATTTTCCCCACTTTTTTATTTTTTGTTTTCTTAAATATGAATATTGATTAAAGGTTAGACATACATAGTTAATAAACTAATCATTTATAGATAAAATTAAATCGTGGCGGCTTTCAAATAATGTTGATGTTTTGAACTTTTGATATAACTACCCTGACAAAGAATTATCTGAATTAGCTCAAACTATTTTTGGTATTCCAGCAACCCAGGTTTAGGTAGTGAGAGCATTTTCCACTCTAAAATTTATTCTCGGCGACCTGCGGGGAAATATTGGTGAGGAGTTGTTAGAAGTTATTCTTCTCATCAATCTCAAATGATTATTGTAAATCAAATTTTTTATCAAATAAGAATTTTTTAATATGTTCTTATAGCGTATGAAATAAATTATGTCTACATATTTATTTCTATATTCTTTTGGATTGTTATACTGAATAAAAATAACCTAAATGTTTTTAATTTTTTTTTTTAATTCCCGAACCGTTGAACCGAACCGAAACCCTGGTTCAAAGAAAATAAAAACCTTTTTGACGAATCAATCCAAAGGCGCAAAAACGGTCCGAGCCGCTGAACCGAACTGACCAAATTTTTCAGCCGGTTCACGTCCCTGGTTTTGACACTTAACCCAAAGTGTTACGCTAGCCAATGAATCGAAGCAGATCTTATGACGAGTAGTTTGACGACAGTTTGAAGTTCGGCTCTTACCGAACAACATTTATCGTCAAAATCTTTCGTTCACATTCTATCAGTTACGTACGTTCATTTTGGTTATCAACATTAATTTTCATATACTCGATTTAACTCGATATGTCTCATCACGTCTATTTTGATTAAGGCTATACGCAACGAGTCAAACTTGAACAACTCACCTCGTTCGACTCAACTCATGTTCAGTTTGTGCGTTGTCAAAGCCAAATAGAGCCAAGCAAAACAAAAACAAAATTTACTATCCAAAAAACAAATCATGGTGAACTGCAAAACAATTGCTCTCACACTGTACTAACCATACGAAATAGACGATTCATTGCTTGTTCATCTGTAAGCGATGAATTGTTGAGAATATGCAAACGATTCAAATGACGCGGTGTTCCCGAAGCAATGACAACTGTTTCACCAATAGCGCCACCAAAGCCTGGACATGGTTCGTGATCCAAACCGTAGGGCAACTCTTTCAAAAACAGATTATATTGCAGCTCAGCCATGTGACCATGCATTTGCATAAGCTTCTTGTAGCTCAATTCAGGGCAATAGCGTAGTGCAACATCAGGCGGAAAATAAAATACTTCCGCTTTACATTCATGGTTAGCTGCTGGATTAGATATGAGGCGTGAATACTTATCATAGAAGTCTCTGTAAAAAAGAAAAAATAATATTCAATACCCATTTTTAAAAATTTTTTTTTCACACTAACGCCAATTGGCAAATCTTAAACCTTCTCTTGTTCGGGATTTTTTATAAATCATATTTTTAGGTTTGTTTTTCATTTTTTAACTGAGTTCCTCATACTTACTGTGACATATGATTTAGTTCGAGCGATTCAAAGTAATCTGCTGCAAGTTTATTTAGTTTTGCTCCATCCGCTACTATCGTCTGTATGGCTGGTTGTAAATTTGGTAGATGAGCCTTTTCGTATGGTACCTTAAAAAAAGCAAATCCTTGCCATGCTTGTTGGATTAATTGTTCCAATACTGAATGAGGTATGGCACCATCCCGCTGAGTTACACGATTACCATAGGTTATGCGCACTTGTGCGCGCAGATAGGCGTGAAATTCTTTGTAGAGTGGCATCATTTCCCATATTACATCCTCCATTTCATGTTGAAAATTGTCAGTTTGATAATTAAGGTACCAAGTACGGGATGGTGTAACATGACCTGAAAAAAAAAATTATGTGCGAGAGTGTTAAATAATAAATAAAGGAATGAATTAGGGAGCATCAACTTTCTACAAAATATTTTAAAGCTGAAATAAAGTTATTATACTAAAATAGCTGTGTCATTATAGAGATATAATCTTATAGTAATAAAATTGAGATTGAAGGAATATAGCGTAAGGTGCTCTCATATCCTTAACATAAAACGTGGCCAATTAAAAAGTACCCTACCTCCTTAATCCTTGTTTAAAACAGGGGGTAGGGCTGAATTTTCATGCGCTTCATTTGGTTTTTGGTTTCGGAAAAACAAAAAATAAGAAAAAATATAGAAAAACTTCAAAAACTTGCTTAAGAAAGAAACATTATGTTTACAGCACCACCCTAATGGTGACACTCACACAAACATTTACTTACACACTCAGACTCATAAAATGCACAAGTGTCAATCTGCTGTTGCATTGTCTTTTGTGTAAATGTGATTAGTTTAATGGATTTGCTATGTGGTTAATATTGATTTTCATGTTTTTTTATAAATCGGCTCTGTTTTAAGCTGCTTGTAATTGCAGACAGTCGAACTTATGTATGTTTGCTAACTTGTAGGGTGGGACATCAACTCAAGGTGTTTGTTTGATCGAATTAAACAGAGTATTAAATCATATAACCTTAGGGCAAGTGAAGGACAAATGCAATGCAGTTTGCTCTTTGTAATAGCGTAATATTAGATGTTGCGTAGGAACCTTCGGCATCCATTTGATTGAGCAATGATGGTTTAATGTAACAATCGTTTGAGTTATCTATTCTTAGAAGACTTTTTTCCAGGTAGTGACATGTGAATGTGTTATTTACTAGTGTCCTTAATAAAAATATAGCTTTTAGTTGATTACTGATGAAAAATCAAACACGTGGTCTTTATAAATTATATGATAGCTATGTCCGCGTTGTTCGCGCATCACGCAAAAACTATTAAATTGATTAATTTAGTTTTATTCCTCACACACTTAGCCTCAATCTCCAATGAAAATTGATATGAAATTCTTATTTAATATCAAGTTATTAAAGTCTTCAAATTGCTTAAAATCAAATTACTTGTGCAAATAGAAACAAGCATACAAGCTCATCGAACAGTTTTTTGGTAAGTTAATGTGTTTGTTTGTGTGTGCGTTTCGTTTTTGTTTTTGTTTTTTCCATTGTGTAGTAACACAAGGTGAATTCATTAGGGAGAGGAAATTGAAGCCATTTTGAGAGCGGGAGAGTAAATTATTTTTCAAAAGTAAAATACATATAATAAATATGTATTAATGTGAATGGTGAAACTGCCGATTGAACTCCATGTACATGAACCAATATCTCTAATTACTCTATGTTAAAGATATGTATATTTGTCTTAAATAGAATGAAAAAATAATGGTTAATTCGCTCTTTTTCTCCTTAAATAATTTAATAATAACTTGCTTCAAAGTTGGAAAAAACAAATTGTAAGAAATTTTTTCCAACAACCTCATTTTGTAGTGATTTTTTTCTCAATCTCAAAAAATATTATATAGTATAATTGCAAATCAGGGAATTCGGCAATAATTCTGTTAGAGATTTATATGACAGAGGAGAATGTAGAGATGTACCACTTTAATTTTTCCATTTTTTCGTATTTGATTGAAATTGGTGGTTTGTTAAGGCGAAAACATAACATGGTTATCTGGCATTCGTTTTTGACTATGAATGAACCAAGCCAGTTGGGTTCTATAAAACAACGTTTAAAGAGAGTTTTTTTAACGTTGTGTTTTGTGTGTAGACAAGCTTCCATATTTGTAAGAAAATAGAATTGTAAATATAACTAGCAGAGGAACTATTCATATTAAACTAGCAGAGACAGAAACCGTCTGACTTTATGAGTACTACTTTGCTATTGCTTTTGATATTTTAATAACAACAACGCTTAATTGGGAAACAATAACAATTGCAAAGAGAGAGAGAGAGTAGGAAATTTTTTCCTCTCGCTATGGTAAGGCTTTGGTAGTTAATAGTGCATTGCTTGAACAAATTAAAAAAATGGAAAATCCTCCACGCTTATATCTCAGCTTTTGGGTAACCGATCTCGAATCTGATAGTTTTCGAGTACTTTATTCGATGAGTACTTTAATTTGATATATAATTTATTGCTGTAGCTACTCTATATTCTTTCAACTTTTATATTTCAATAAAACATTTTCTTTTCATTCTATCGCAGCTTAGTTTTCTAAAAGTTTCACTTCTACCACGTGTAAACTGCACACATGATTTTTTTTTTGTTTCGTTGCTACTTCAAAACTTACAGCTAACTGAAATGAAATATAAATAATATTTCAATACTCTCTACTGCAACGCTAGTGCTGCGTGTTTCGTTGTGAAATTTTGGTGGGAGGTGGAGGAGGGTCTCCAGTATATATAGAGGTAATTTACGGAAAAAATGCACTTCCGCAAAAGTTCCCTTATTCCACCTAACTACTCAATAAAAATTGTAAATAGTTGGTTTTTAAGAAAAATGCTCTCAATTTAGAACAACCCGTTTTCGGGAGTTAATCGAAAATAAGTAGCACAAACTGACAGCTGTCTTCATTGAAAGTTTAATCACGGCTAAAAAAATACTCTTTGAAAACCCAGGAATTGTAATAGTTCTACGTAAAATTTTTGTGTAGGATCTAATATACATTGTAAGGGTATTAGTTAAACTCACCATTGTAAGTCGCTGCCATACGCAAGGCACGCACATACTCAATAAACACCATTTTGGCATTTTTATCCCTTAACGCTTGACGCCATGTTTGCCAATAATAATCCACATCTTCGTACTTTGTTGCATGCATTACATGCGACATTATATTGGGTAACATTGGCATCATTGGAGTATTGCAATTGGCAGAGTTCTTCTTAGAACAAATTGTGCGAACGATTAAAAAGTTCTGCATGATGCGCAAAAGTTCCTTAGCATTATCGTAGTTTTTCTTCTCCAAGCCATACAATTGCAATTTCGAAAGGCGTTGCACCTGACGACGTAAAGTTTCATTACCGAGTAGTGCCACCGGTATCACACTAAGGTTACCTGCCAAGTCATATACCAAGCGATGATAATCATTATCGATTTGTTCTCTTATAGGAACTTGATTGATAATGTTGTAGCTCTTTTTTGTTGAATTAATAAAGATGTCTCTTTTACGTGCCCAAATCTGTTGCATTTTTTTGGTAGCATTACGTAGTAATGAGGTGGCCAGTAACTCATATTCGTTTATGGTAGGGGTGGTGGTGGTGTTGCTTGGAGGTTTTTTAGACTGAGCTGATTTTGAGTTAGTTGGACAAATGAGCGTCAGTGTAAACAGCAACTGTAAGTAGTACATATTTAGTTGAGGTAAAAAGATAAATATTTCAATTTAATGTTACCAATAGTAGGCTTAAGTGTAACAGTCTTAAGGATGCCATGTTTTGCTGTTATTCTTGCAATAACATTGATGTCTTTCACGTGATAAACAATTATTACCTAGAAAAAAAAAAACAATATTTCAAAAAAATTCATTAAATATTACTTCACACATAGTAGAATAACAAAAACAGAACATTGCGAACAAACTACGACCTATTTGATATCAAGAGCTAATTAAGTTGAAATAAAAACCAAAATAATCATTTTGTGTACTTGTATTAGATATAACATTTTTAGGTTTTTTATTAAAAAAAAGTGTTAAAATCTATGCTTGCGCTTAAGTATTTAACATACGTTATCACTTCGTTGTCTTTTTATGAATGAAAAAGTCAAAAATGTTAAATGGAATTATAATTAAATAAAAATTACATAATATAAGCTTAAGCACAATTTAAAATATTTTCTTTATGAGTTATATATTTGTATAGTGTATACTCGACTAACATCAAAATTGAACTAATTCACAGCGAAAACCCGAATAGACTTTAGCATACAAAGATTATTGAAATGTAATCTGGAGTAAGAATACTAATGAGAGCGTAAATGTTTCTTATCAACACTGGTTTGCATTTAAAATGTTCCAGACACATAAATAATCGTTCCTTATATGTATGTATAGAAACGTGCGCTGATTTCAAAAAATTGTTAGCAATTTTCTCATATTTCTCATATGTGAATTCCTAAATTTTTTTGTATGCAATATGATTTTTCGGAAATTTTGAAGCATTTTGTTTAAGTAGCAGTAAACGCTATATGCTCTCGCTGCGATTTCTGTCTTAAATGAAGAGCTTCGTTTTTGTTACGTTTGCTGCTTCAAATAAAGCACTTAATTTTTGCTACGCTTCTGTTTCATTATTTATGTATTAGGAAGCATTAGGAGTGTGTAAGAAACTCTTGCTTTTGCTAAACATTATTTTTTCGAGTTATAACTATTTTTTTTTAAATGCTAAATAAAAATTTTCAAAAATTTATATTACATTAAAGTATCGAAAAATGTTGAAAAGTCTAGATATGCTGAAATGTTGAAAATTTTTTAAAAAGTCGAAAATAGTAGTAAAATAGCCGTAAAACGTTTATAAAGTCAATCGTTAATTTATTGAAAGAACTCATAATGTTGAAAAACTTGATATCTAAGTGTTGAAAAAGTCGGTCATTCAAAAACTGATTTTTTTATGCTGCTAAAAGCTTACGAAATAGATTTTCATAAAAATTTGTTATTTTTCCGGAGTACAGTCAAATTATTACATTTTGCTCGTAGACTATGCCGATCGGGTCACTGAAAACATATAAATGATTATTAAGTCAACTCAATTTTTCAATATAAACAGTCAATACAATGACAAAAACTATAGAACAACCCAGCAGATTTTGTTCATCGATAGTAATCTAAACTTTCATCTTTCGTCTCCAGAATTCATGATTTTTTACACGACGATGTCATAGCAAAAGTAGTGTATAATTCTTTGCATTACCGAGTATGCAAACTTTTCATCTATATAAAAAAAATATAAAAAAAATGTCTGACCTGGTATCGAACTCATGCACTTAGAGTTATGAGCTCACAACCCAAACCATTTGACTACCCTGCCAGTTCTTTCACAGATACCCATATATTTCACACTACTATGTTATTCATTATTGTGATTTTGAAAATTTGTTTGTGCATTACGTCTTCGCTTACCTCATAATGCATGTTTTCTCCATCTAATTATAATATATGAAATCAATGATTACAAATCGTAAAAGTAGTAATGCATGGTCCCAAAAACTTCTGGGAAAAGGTATAGAACAAAATAAATTTTTATAAAAACATTGCCACTAATATTTATGCAATTCACACACAGTTTATTGTAAATTGGCTGGTAAAATAAAAAAGTTCTAATTTTACAATATTTTACGAGGTGTTAACTTGTGTTGTTATTGTTTCCCATATAAATGCAAATTACCACTAGTCGATAAATTTGAACATGTGTTTAAGCATGCATTTTGAAAGTTGCATTCGTTTTCAATGTTGGTGAGAGAATCGTATGGGAAAAGAGAGTGACAAAAACATTATTTGCAAACAATAAATTTTTGAGCTCACAGTTGTATGATTTGACAGATGGTAATTTTGTCAAATTATAATTTCACTATGAACTGTGAATTGTATAGTTCTATTTTCACTGCAAAACATTTTACAAACACGGCAACAAACTGGTTAAAAAAAACGTCACTAAGTAATTCTTGGGGTACATTTAGAAAATAGTTTTTTGAAAAAAAAAATAAAAATAATAATTTTGTGCCAAACCGTAGCAAAAAAATTGAACCTCTTCGTTTTTCTCCCGTTTATAAAGACTTTTTCTTTTTTGTGTATTTTGTGGGATTTTATTTGTTTTTTTTTTTCAGAACAAATGTAACGATTTTCGGTTAATTTTATCTGAAAATTGTATTTTCATCATTAATTTCTTCTAAAATGGTATAATAATTTGTTGAAAAAGATTTTTTAAAGAATAAATGAGAACAAAATTAATTTTAAAATTCAAATTTTTCGTAATTCACGTACATATTCAATAATAATAGACATGTCGGATTACAGCGGGTGCCGGCTTACACAGGGGCTGGATTACCAGGGGTCCGCTGTATTCCTTTCATACTTATTTTTTGAATTTGCTAATCATATTATTACCTTATACACGCTTGCTGGTTTGACTAAACGTATTCACATTGAACTTGACAGCATTTGCTTAAATAGCTATCTATGTAGCGCTTTGAAGCTTATGTTTGCATTGGAGGTGACACGCCCTTCTTCGATACTCGCCATTTTTTTGTTTTATGCTTTGCTGAACCATTTTTTGCATTTGTGTGAATTTTGGTTTCATTACCATAAACAATTCTCTCAGTGTAGTGTTTTGAAGGGTGCCACGCCCACCAAGTTATTGTCGAGAGCTTTTCTGAATCATTCTTACTATTCGTGTATAATTACTAGTATTTGTGAGACATTTGGTGTCACTACATCAAATAACTCTCTCAATGTAGCGTTTTAAATGTTTTTTTCTTGCATGGGCGGTAGGCGTGTCTGTGAACCGATTTTACCCATTTTCAATCACAAGAAGCTTGCTTGTAGGTTTTCCCGTAATTGTGATTTCCACTGACAGATAGACAGACATATAAATCGAATCAGGTGGTGACGTTGATCAAGAATTTATATATCAAATATTTATTTCTTCTATATCAAATATATAGTCTAATGACTTTTTTTTCTTAAATGCCGCGCTCTAAAACGTTTCTTCGGAAAAAACTTTCCAATGTTATTGTCCAAAATTGGTTGATATAATTAATTTGGGAAGCTTATTGATTTTTTGTAGCAAAACAAACTTCAAAAATATTTGTGAAATAAATCTTTCAGCAAAAACCAATTGAGCAATAAAACCAAAATAATTTCTCATACGCGAAAGCTTTGTTGACATTCCACATCACACATTATTAATTTTGAAGAGACTGCAACAGATATGTTGACGCCTTGCTTAAGGATAGAATCTGTGTTGAGTCTCTTGCCAAACTCCCAATGGTACTATCTACTTGCGGAAATGGGAATGAAATAAATATCACAAGCATACGTAATGACAAGTGAGTGATTTATTCCGCTCATCACCAATGCTTATGTGAACATCATACAACAGCCCAAAAAGGCAACGTTTGACCAATTGGAACTTAAAGTGTTATTTTTTGTCGCTTAGCAAACAGTTGTAGACAATGAAAAAAAGTTTCTTTAATATTTTTATCATTTATATTGTAACTTTTTCGATATTCAGCTCATTGTCAGTATAAATGTACGAAATGACAGCTACTTAAAGTTAATATGTCACTTATCAAATATCAGATATTCCGTTTAATTTTCTATAATTTCAAAAGCAAGTTGGACACATTTTTGTCTTATACATTACTGGAAGTAGAGTGGAAAAAAGTGTTTATGTGATGGACAATTTTATGATTTTATAAAATATTGTTTGGCAATTCAAGTCGGATTCAAATTGCTGATTTCTGTGGTCTTTTAAGTTTCCTTAATAATTTTTTTTGGGTTGGTTTTTATGCAAAACTATGCTGTGAAAAGCTGGTGCTATTTCTACATTACGCACATAAGCCTAAACGGAATTTTGGACAATAATTTGTTTTAAAGTTTTTGTATCACGTGAAATTTCTTTGAAAATTCCAAAGAATTTATTGAATATTTTCCTTAGATAATATCAGATAGTAACACTTTTATATTAACTTTTCATTTTTCTGTCACGGTTGGCTTTTTGGCGGAAATGCCCATATCGAATTCAGCGTACTATAGAGCTTTCGGAAAGTATACTCTTTCCTCAGGGCTTAAAAAATTCCAGTATTTTTTACGCTACATTTAAGATTTTTTGAGCATTTAGAATACTAGTAACAATATGGCATACTCCATTTCAGTTGACATTTTTGTCCAATTTTAGCTTGCTTTCAACCCGGCGTATCTGAAACTTTTCAATACAAAAAATTGCACTACTTCTGTGCAATTTGTTGACTGAATTTTCTTTCCGAGCATTTTAATAAATTCATTGGATAACATTTTTCAATTATATTAGAAAATCACGTTTTATTATTAAATATTCATAAAATATTTGGCATCATTTGCGACTTGTTTTCAAATTCAAACACCAACTAAGCAGATGCACAGACGCACACAAATGAAACGTGTCCTCAACGCCAGCCACGTACCGAACTTAGTCAGACACAACATCAAACTAATTCCGTCACGTTCCCACCAACACTCGTACTGTTCTTGGACAAGGAGACATCAATAGCAGGACCATGTTTGCATTCTATAAAATAAATAAAATCTCATGAATTTTCTGTTTACAAAATGGATTTCAGAAGAAGAAGAAGATGAAACAGAAAAAATATGCAAAAGATAAATTGAATGCTTACGCTCAGCTGTCATCCAACCGACGTGTAAATTCTTGCTTTGATTATCTTCCATGATCCAATTGTGTAGTGGTTCAAAGAATTCTAAAAATGCGGTGCCGCTTAATTTTGATAATTTCTTTATGGTCAGCGGTTTAATTATTTCACGCCACGATTTGCTTGAGCCGGCAGACATCATATCGCTAGAGAAAAAATTAAATTAATTTTTTACTAAAATGTGAAATCGGAGTTGAACTCAAATATAAATGAAAATAAATTATGAATCAAATCCAGTTTCAGAATCCATCAAACAATTTTCTAGATATTCAATTACAACTTGAGCCTGAATTGAACAAGACTTAAAAATAGTTGAAAAGCTTAAGTGTTGTACCTTATAAGTGCACCTGCATGCTTATTGTTGGAGAAATCGCAATTGTCCAACACTTTATAAGCATTACCACGCTGAAACTCACCAGTGGCCAAACAAATAGCACGATAGATTTGATAGCCCAAAAATTCACCAAATAGTTTTCTGGAATTAAGAATAAGTATTGATTGAAGTATTGTTATTATAAAAAATAGCCTTACTTCGTGCTTCGGTACTGATCCACAATGCCTTCGTAGAATTTGTACGGCATGTCGTACGTATTTGCATCAGATTTTAGTGGTGCTTCTACGCCCATATACTTCTGCATTAGATTCCAGTAGTGACAATTATAGTTGCTTGCATTAACTTTACCTTCGATCATGTCAATCCAAAGTTTTTCATGCACAAAATATGTTGGTAGTGTTAGCAAGGTGTGAACGGCCTGTTAAAACACATAAGTAATGGTGATTTTTAAATGAGTAGCGACGCTAATGACTTTACAGAGTGTAAGATAAGAGTTATTTCTGAACATATTCCTATTGGCAAATAAAATATTGTCAGTATATAAATAGAAACCACTCCAACTTTTCTAAATGCCATTTGTAGGGATATAACAATGTTGTCATTGAAAATATTAGCCATGATTTGATATCCTTTTGAGTAAGTTATTTTGAAGTGACTTTTTAACTTTCAATTTTCGGGTCATTTCGATATCGATAAAACCAATAAAGTCGGATATCTTTAAAATTATCCTAAAAATCTGAAAAAACTGTCTAATTACCCTACACTAAGGGTAGATCCAATTTGTCAGTCCATTTGTAACAAATAGAAAGAGGCGTGGCAGGTACAAATAAGTATATATGTAATGAACAGCGTCGCTACCTGAATCAATTTATCCATGTCCATCAGTTAGTCTGTGGAAATCACGATTACGGGGAAACTGAGCAAGGTGACATGCTGCAACTTCTAATAAGATTCTTGGAATTGAAAAATCGGTTCACTGACACGCCTACCGCCCATACAAGTACAAAATATAAAATTCTATATTCAAAGAGTTGATGTAGTGTAACCAAATTTCCACAAATACTAAAAATAACTTGAACAAGTTTTAGACAATAAGTTGACGAATTTCGACTTATGGGCGTGGTATTTCCCATGCAAGTGAGAGCTCCAAAACGCTATACTGAGAGAATTACTTAATCTAATGTAACCAAATTTCACAAAAATACTAAATATGGTTCAGTCTAGTATTAGTCAAAATTTTGAAAAATTTCAACAAGAGGGCGTGGCACCTCCCATACAAGAAAAGTTTCAAAACGTTATACCAAAAGAGTTATTTAAAGTAATGAAACCAAATTTCAAGAACAAGAAATGGTTTGGTCAACAATGAGTTGTTGAATTTCGAAAAAAGGCGTGGTACCTCCCATACAAGCATGAGCTATAAAATGTTACACAGAAAACTATGTTTCTAAATTCAATTATTGTGTTTTCGTTTGGAATTTAACGAATGATTCTATTTCGAATAAACATGAATCCGAGAAAGGAAACTTTCTGCGACGTTCCAACTCCAGGGATGGATATAGTAGGTGCCACAACCTTTCGAAACCAAAATCACTGCTATATTAGATGCCATTATTCTAGAATAGAAACCGTTTAATATGTGTTAGGTTTTGAGTTATTTTAATAATGAAAAATGATCTAAATATTAAAATAAAATTTTTTTCCCGGAAAGTATACATCAAGCTTTGAGCATTGTGCTGATATTATAAATATTAACTCACTTAAGTAATACGAAAAAAAAACGAAAACTTACTAATCTATATAATCGGTTCAGGTTCAAAAAGTCATCGTATTCATACTCCTTCAAAAGTTGCAAGCGATTTTGTAAATACTTCGGTGTTGACGCCGATAAAATGACTGCTTCACCTAAAGCTTGACCAAATCCCGGACATGCCTCTTGATTTAAGCCAACACGTAAGTTGTTTTTCGCAAAAGCATACTGTATCTGTGACATGTCACCGTGAGTTTGCAAAAGTTTTTTGTAATAAACTTTCGGACAGTAGTGTAGCGCAATTTCACCAAAATCAAAAATTCGTGACTTGCAATCGGGGCCACCAGTACCAGGTTCCATTTCGATAAAGTTATCGCGCATAAATTCTCTAGAAAAAAAAACAAAACTTCAGTTATTCTGCATTAAATTAAAAGCCTTAACTTAACTCACTCAGTCAAATTTCGCATGCCTATCGAACCGAAGAACTGTGCGCTTATATTCACCAAATCGAACGGAAAGTAACCGACCTCATCTAATTCATCTTGCAGATTAGGTAGCTTCTTATCGGCAAATGGATTGCGCAACACTGATGATTTCTTCCAAGCCTGATAAGTAACCTGTTCCATCAAATGATGTGGTATTAAACCTGTCGGTGAGACAACGTCTTTGCCATACCGTATAGCAAGGACATGTCTGACGTGTGCGTGCATTTCACGATAGAAAGGACGTATAACTTCCATCAAATCTTCCAGTTCTTGTATAAA
Source organism: Tricholauxania praeusta (assembly GCA_949775025.1). Lineage (NCBI taxonomy): Eukaryota > Metazoa > Arthropoda > Insecta > Diptera > Lauxaniidae > Tricholauxania > Tricholauxania praeusta. The sequence goes on along the minus strand of OX459031.1, from coordinate 31,811,089 downwards.
GTTTGGATCCTCATATTGATCATACCATATGGCGGAAGCCGTAACCTTAGGAGTACTCATATTTTGATAATAGCCAATATAGTAGTGCAGTGCGTCCTTTACTTCGGCCGGCATTTTGTTGCGCCACTCTTTCCAGTAATATTTAAGTTCGTCAAGATCATCACTATTCGTAAAGATGGACTTGATTTGATGTATGAAAGCTAAGTTGCATTGGAAGCGATTCGGGTTATCTTTAGCACATGCCCATTTTTGACGTGACATAGATTTCAGCGTACGCGTTGCTTTTTTAAATTTAAAATTCAATGGTGGATATTTGGCACCTCGTAAGATCACTTCAAATTGACGACGCAGTAGAGGATCTGTAAAGTTTTTCCAATCATATTTCTCTAATGTTTGATGAAATGAGCGTAGTCTTTCGCGCATTAGAATTTCGGGACTTAAAGTGTCATCGGCGTATTCACGCAAAGATGCTGCGCTCTCCCAATAGACATCATTTACTTGTTGCATAAGTTGTAGCGCTCCTTTTTCACTCAGAAAAACTTCTTCTACTGTTTCAGTTGTAGCATTTCCTTCTTTTGCAGCGTTGCATAGGTAGAAGAGTCCTATGAACAGTGTTAACCGTGTCCAGTTGAACATTTTCGCAGGAGTTGATACTTTTATGCTTCTGCAGCACTTTCTATGTTAGCAATTTAAACTAAACTAAGAGATAACTTGGTATTTTTCTTGTTTGCAGCTTAATACATTCAGTGCTTATCTTTGCTGGATTCCAAGTAAATTAGAAGAGAAGATAACCTAACTACATGAAGGTTATTTGAATTTAATTTTTTCTTGTATTTATAGAATATAAAGGCGGCGTATTTTGTGAGACGAAAGTAATGTCTTGAATTGAAACCGAAAAATTCATATTAAAAATGTATTTATCAAAAGAGAAGGTCATTTAACTTTGTTGATAGTTCCATAGATTTGTGATAATCTGTATAAATAAAATTATAGCTACGTATGTCGATTGATGTCTACACGTCAAAACTATCGATTTTGCTCAAATGTTTTTAGTTTCGTTCCTTAGACGCTTGGGGTCAATCTCTAATAAAAATTATTTCTATTTTAATATCAATTTATTTTTGTTTTAAAATTGTTTAAAAAAATTAATGGCACAAACATAACAAATCGTTAAATGGCAAGATAATGTGTTTATGTGTGTGTGTTTTGTTTTTGTTTTCTCTCAGAAGGTGAATTTATTAGGGAGAGCCATGCGTGCTGAGATTGTAGCCATTTTGAGAGCGTGAGAGTTAATTGAATTTTAAAACAAATCTCAATAAAATAAATATTATAATTGCATAAATTTAGGCGCCTGATTGTTCTCATTTTTACGCTTTTTGAGCGCCTGCTCGTTCTCTAGGCAGCACCGCTTATGAGAGATTGAAGTTTCTCTTGAAGTTTTCTATGTTTTTTTCTGAGAATTCGGGCAAGATTTGGGCTGATTTTCAAAAGTTTATGTTGTTGGAAAAGTTTGAAAGCAACTTTTTCCAATAGTAGGCGCTGCCACGCCTTTAAAATAAAATTACCTTTCCATGGCCAAACTATTGAACCGATATTTATGAAATTTGGTATGGAGAAGGATTAATTTCTGAGTAACCCTGACCATTTCATCATCTCTCTATGTTATTTTTGATGCAGTTGGCAATTTCGCATGCTGGGTATTGAATTTTTGTAATCAGGTACTAGTTTTAAGCATGGTCACTTTCCAGGAGGCATTCTCTTCTGACACCCAAATACTAGCCGAAAAAGTTATATTTTTAACCAAAAAAGTTTCATTGGCAAAAAATATGTTCGATCAATATGACGAAGCGCATAAAGTGTATTGTGTTGATTGGATTATTTTAACCATAATCAAATAGGACACATTCTAAAAACGACAAAATTCATTTAAAGTATTGAAACAAATATTTTATGATTTATTACATAATACCCAGCATTTATTTGACAGAAGGTACTTTGATGTTCTTAATAAATTTCTATGGTAAAAGCTATTTGTATATGTCCCTTCAAAATAAGTATTGCTACACAGCAGTGACTTTTAAGTTTGATAACATAAACGCACATTTTGCCACTTTCAAATCTCTCCACACAAAGTAACACTTAAATCTATCAACATCTGTACATTACATATGTATGTATGTATGACTTACGTTTGCCGCGTGTATAGCTGTCAACAATATTTCACGCAAATGCAATATTTCTCTCATTCATTTTTTTTTTGTGACAAAAACACAAAAGAAAAATTATATCAAAAATAAAGGGGTATAAAAATGCGTTTGTAGCTCCCAAAAGTATGCTTAAGCTTTTTTTTTGTTTTGAAGTGAAAAGAAAAGAGGGCGCTCGTGTGGTACGAAATATGACAACACAAAAACCATTTTTAATTCCCCATACAACTTTGAGCTAACAAAAAAATTGTAAAAGGGACATTTCATAGAGGATGGAATAGATTAAATAAATTAGCCATTTTGATTTGCTTTAAGTCGTGCAAAATTTTACGTCACATAAAAATTTTAGCAAGGTTCTAGGAACCAAGTTTGTTCAGGCCAAATTTGTTTAGTACGAGTATCATTATATATACATTCGGAAAAGAAAATCAAAAATTTAACCGACAATAACGTTTGTAAAATAAGTTACTAACTTCATTGCCGTTTGAAAGAAAAATCTTCAATATTTTGAAAAATAAAATCAAATTAAAATAAATATTACCCTACTAAAAAAAGGTTTTATAGCTTCTTTTAAATGCTTTTTAAAGACACATTATATTTAAAAATTCTTCATATGGGCTAATAAGAGGCATTTGGTATATAATTATAAGAACAATTTCCCCTCTGTGCTATCTTTTAAGAGACTCAGTAAAATATCTTTTTGACGTATTTAAAAGAGACCTTATAAAGTCTTTAAAAAGAAGGTTTCCCCGACAAGTGGGTAATGCGGAGTTCTACAAAAATTTGTTTAGACCTACGATGTTTCTCAAAACTACACAATCGTTATAAATTTTATAAGTTATACACTTTATTGATTGATTGCAATTCACAGAATAAAAATACTTCAAAAAAGCAACCGTTATATTGTGATCAACAAAATGACGACGCATTTATGAAAGTGAAGACAAATGAGTTTCATGTGCATTAATTTCAGTGCAAAATATAAAAATTAAATAAAAATACTTATTAAATATTTTTCAAAAAATAATTAAAATAGTACAATTTAAAAAATTTGAGAATTATTGCATTGTTACGCTTCTATAATTTTTTGTTCTTCGAAGTTGCTTATAACTTTGGGCAACGAAGTTAATAAAAAATTTAATTTGCAAACTTCACTGAAAAATAAATAAATACAAGAAAACTCGTTTGCTTACATATCTTTTCATATTTTTCTACCCCTAAAATACTTCTTAAACTGTGCAAAATGCTTATAAGCAACTTCCGATATCTACTGACCGGATTAGTCTAGAAAGCTAGAAACTTCCAAAATGCATTATATAGACTTAATAAGTATGGAAATTAAGAGAAAAGATTTTACTGGCACCTGACCTTGGGATGGGTATGAAAGGGTTAAACATTGCTAAGTATTGAAGTGGCTTATAAGCAAGTCTGGGGGCGAAAGGGTTAAAATTCTTTGAAAGAATGAAAAATATTTAATTTTATTTTATTATCAAATTAAATTTTTATTACAACTACTCATAGTACTGCAAGCCATCTGTTAGGCTATCTATGATATATTCAACCCCATCATGAATGTCCAGAGGAAAACGATTCTCTCGGATTTTTTTGTTTCTCGAGAGGAGTATTTTGCGATCATAAATAATTGCGGATTCGAAAACTTCATATCCAGTCAGTGCTGCCAAAATATTTCCAATTACTTCCATTCAGTTCAAAATCATAGTTGCATTTTTCATATTTGACATTAGCTTATCAGTAATTTTGCATATTAGACATAAGCTTACCTGTCAGTTGAACAATTTTATAAATAAAAATGAAGTGCATTTATCTATATCACCTAAAATATAGTATAGAATAGCTTGATAGTTTGCCATCTACTCCTTTTCATGAAGACTTTTACTGTATCCGAATTGGGTTTCATGTGCTGGACCAATATCAGTAATTGCTCTTTGATTTTGTTGCTTGATCTTGTAAATATGTTAAAAAAATCTTTTTATCAAATAAAATAACAAAATATTGCTAGCATTGACTCTTTCCTCATTAAATTCCTCGCCAAAAAGTTAGGGAACAAAATTTGCGTAAAACGTCAAAAAATGTTCCCCAAAAAAGTATTGCCGATAACCCATTTTCCAGGGAATTTGTTCCCATTCCCCAAAAATCTTCCACGATCGCAAAACAGGGGATTGGAGAAAAAATCCCAAGGAATGCTTATTCATGATAGAGGTGATTATGTTATACGTCATATGCGAAACAAATTTTTCTCACATTTGTCTTGGTAAGGCGCCTTAAAAAGACTTGAAATGAACAGTATAAGGTCATGAAGCAGCATATTTATCTAGTAAATTTTATGTCTACAGTATAAAGACATATACGAGACATACAATATAAAGACATAAGCATATTAAAAACATTTTTACGTCTCTCTTTATTAAGGTTTTACATTATGCTCTATCAAGAGACTATTTTAATAAAAAATTGATTTGAAATAATATAATGGTTTGAAATAATATTCATAAGAGGAAAAAGCTTTTGTTCACAAAATTAGGTTAGCCATTTCGAGTTTTATATTTTCGATAAAAAATCACACTTAAAGCTATAATATATGCATTAACTATTACAATATATGGATTTCCTCAAAATTGTTTGAAAGAGAGGCGTTCGCTTACTTTTTAAAAAAGAACTAAAAATGTTTTAGTTAATGAAAGTTTACATTAACTCTTTAAGGACCATAGGACACATGCATCCCAAATACAAAAATATTCTTAAAAAAAAGGTAAGCAAGAAATAATTTTAATTATGTTACAAAATCATACAGAAATGTCTATTTTTGAATAGTTTTAACTTAAATTCGACATAAAAGTGAATGATAATGCTTTATTTTTAGTTTGAAATGAGATATTAATTATTCATGTCAAAATAGAAAATAATTTTCAAACATGATCAAATAAATTGGACTCCCATAACATTAATTCGAAACACAAAAGTGAATTATAATGGTTTATTTTAGTTTGATATAAGATACTAATTATACTACCTACGGGCTCATAGGGCCACATATGTCCCATAAAGTTTCTCGAAATCTAAAATCATATATGATAATTTTCGCATATTTTTGGCATAGTAACAGCCCAATTGAACATATTCACACTTTCATTTCATTGGATCCCATTTCAAAAGCTTATGGTCCTCAAAGAGTTAATTTTCTATTAACTACACTTAAGAAAGAATATCCTGCCCGGGTTCTATACATTAATCAAGACAGCAGTTTTTTCATATCAGATTTGGAATGATGTGTACTAAGGAAAAGGAACCCAAAAATTTTAAGTGATAGAACGCCCAAAAAATTATTTTATAGAAAATATATCAGATTTTTGCCAAATTTTTCAAAGCAAATAATGCAAAATTTTTTAGATTCTTAGGGAAATATTTCCGCAAACTTTTGACAAAATTTTGTTTCTGTTTTCCTTAAAAAAAAAAAAAAAACTTAAATAATACTTAATGGAATGAACCGAAAAAAAAAATTATTAGAACAATACGCGTATCTTTTTGGCCCGCATAGTGTCCCACTTTTTTTTATTTTCTTTTGTTTTTATTTCCACATAGTTATTCTTTTTCTATGCTATGTTTAGGTATTTCTGCAGCAAAGAAAAACATCTGTTTGAGATTGTATTAGTGTAAATGTGTATTTGTATGTATGCGAAAGTGTTTGCATGACACTGCCCAGTAAATATTTTCAATTCCACAAGAGTTATGTATCAATTGCCGTGGCGATGGTTTTGGGAGTCGTGCGAGTCATATTTTGATGTCAAACGATAGTTCGCTCCGGAAAAACTGTATAGAGTTTGCGACTTCCCAAAGCAAATTTCCCCCATGAAGCTGGCAGCTGTTAAGCTCTGATGGTCGACATTTATCAATGTTGGTTTTTACTAACTTTGAAACATTTCGTGAACGCTTTATTAATGCTGAAACTCTATTTAAAAATAAGGAGTTTTTACAAAATTTTCGAGGAAAGTTTGCCAGCAGAGCTAATGAGCACATTTGTGTGACATATTTTTCAATATTTAATTACAACATATGAAAAACTCAAATTTGGCGCTCTTATTGGAACACCCATTGCAGTCCAAATAACAAAAATGTAATGACAAATCATGGTACATTGAAATATATAAAATTTCAGGTATTCCCTAAAGTATGCAACATTAAAATATTAAATTCAAATTAACTTTTCAAGGAAGAGTAATAAATTTAACGATCTTACCTACATATGTTGGCTGGGTGTATTACTGCTAAAACTACAACATGATGAGCAACAATGCAGTTTTTCGTTTTTTTTTTTGCTCACATCAACCAACATTTCTTGAGCGTATTGCTGGTAGTTCTCCGCTGTTGTGCTTGGCGGGAATTCCTTCAGTCGAATGTGTGCGTTAATTTCAAAGATAATGGGGTACTAACATAAATACACATATTCTGTAAAAAGTACACACTCATGTTGTTATTGTTTTTTTGTTGGTCTGCATGATATGTTGCATGTCGAAGCCAACTTCATTTTCTTTGCAAACTCCAAAGTTGTTGTGTTTCACGCTCAGTAAATTGCTGTAGTTTTGCTGTTATTCTATTTATTGTGAAGTAACTCTTTCCAAAATCACCATATGTATTTGTGTCACAGTGTGTCCCATTTGTGTGTGTGCGTGCTTGTAGGTTTAAATTGTCCTTATTCCCAGGAATGCAGAGCAAAAGAAAAAAGTAAACTTCTAAATAGTGGGATTTTATTTTGCATGTCAGTATTACAGAACGAAACAGAGAAAAAGAGAGAGCGCTGCACCGGCAAATGGGATTATATTTACATTTACAGCACCTATAATGTTAACCGTTATGTTGACATATATTTATCTTTATTATCTTTATTCTAAGCTTTGAATAGAGTGTGCGAAAGTCTCTATCAATGCTGCTATTTGACACATATTTTTAATATTTTCATTTATTTTTAATTTTGAATAAAATTTGGTGACTTATTTGGTCAAAAATTTGCTTGCGAGGGCCAGTGTGTTTGAGGGCGCCTTGAACTGTTATTTACTCAAAGAATTGTTGCTTCACAAATGTTTGTCTTTCAAAAAAACTTTTTGTATTAAAATTATTCTTTAACAGCAATGTTATATTGTTCTTTGGCTTTCACCTTTCTGCAAGGAAATTTAAGTGTACAACACAGTGATAGTTAAATAACGCAGTTAACATAACTTTCTAGGTGATGAAGCATGCGCCTTTTTGGCTTTCACGCGACTCTAAGTCTTCTTAGTGTGGAATGTAAATGGAGCGTTTTTGTCATCTACCACGATGATACGCTAGCTCATTTTCCGTACCGTGGAACTAATGTCTATTTGATGGTAATTAAGCCAATTCCATCTTCCTAATTGCGGATAATACTGAACGATGTCATCAGCAAAGATTCAAACTCTTCAAATTGTGGCATTCATTAGACTTTCAGAAAAACTCAATGCAGCCCGATCTTCTTCAGAATATTTAGGTCAGAAAATGAACATAATAAAACAAAAAGCAGCTAGTGCCAGCGTTAGGTTCATGACAGAAGATCTTAGCATAGCTCTTTCTTTTGAGCTTTATTATGTCTGGCGGTCTTCATTTTTGAGCTCAAGCTTATTTGACCCGAATGGAAGTCAGTTCTTCAGCCATGCCACACAACTTACAAGCGTTTGGTGGCCCAGAACCATCATTTATGTCAACGAGATCCAATTTTCTGAACTGAAGTCTGCTGACAATCAAAATGGGGTGCTTAGAAAAAACTCGACAGTTCTCCTTTTCGAATAAATACTATAAGATATGAAACTTTTACTCACTGACACTACATACAAAATAAGTGAGGCCGAAATAGTTCCATCTCTTTTCAACTTTAGACTATAACGGGAAAACACGTTATTATTTTGGTGAAGTTTGATATGGCGTTAGACTGATACCCAAAAAAAATTTATGAAAAACCCCTAGCTCTAGACGCTCTAGCGGCTGAGATACAGCACCAATTTTGATGAAATTTAATATAGAGATAGACTGATTCCTTAGTAATGACATTTGCTTTTTAGTGGGTGTTTCAATATCCTTAACAGAAACAATCGTTTTCACTGCTAAAGTAATAGACCGATTTTGATGAAATTTGGCATGGCGTTAGATTGAATCCTAAGAAAGGGATACAAATAGACATAGTGATGGGATAGTATGATACCATTATACGGTGAGCTTTAACCAACTTTTAATAAAAGTGTGAGTTATAGCAAAAACTTTAATTGGGGATTGTTAAGGATGTAAATAAGAGTCGATATATGCTAAAACAAAAGAAATCCTTAGAGTTTTTTTTTTAATTTCATATTTACTGTTTTTTTCGAAATTTCACCTAACAGTACTCAAGAACCCGAATACCTAGGGAGCTCTGAGACTATCTTTTTAGATTCTTTAACATGTTAAAATTTGAGCCCAATCGAATGTTTTTTAAATTTCATACGTACGTTATACACATATTATACTAGATAATATTACTAAAAAACAGTAAATATGGAATCAACAAAAAAAGCTCGAAGGATTTTTTTCCTTTTGATGTATTTTTACTTTGATTAACATCCCCAATAGTTCCACATTCAAATTTTTGTTGTAACTCAACTTGTCAGTTAAAATTGGTTAAAGCCCACCGTGATTATTTTTGTTATTGGAAGCTATGGCTTTTAATCAGTTTGTATTGAACTATTTAGTATTATTACTAAAATATTTGAATTTAAACCCGTGGGCGAGCTCTAGTGTCGTTAATTTATCGAATCCCTTTAAGCTTAGTAATTGGCTTTCGGTCAATTGGCAACTGAGGCCTAAAGATGACGCAAGGTTTTAGCGTCATCCTTGTATAAACTCGTATTATTTTTTTAATATTGGCATATAATGCATAACTCACATCTTGGTATTAGCCAATTTATTTCAGGAAACCTTCAAAAACAAGGCTTCCGTTAACTTTATAACATTTCACTTTGAATTTACTAGACATATGTCCCTTCTTTGGTGACGTATAATATTCATGCCGAATTTGACGTAAGCTTCGTCGCTCATAACGCAGCAATCAAATTTAGTCAGGTCCCTTTCATACAATTTTTGGGCTCGCATCTGAGCCACCAACTGCTTATCATCAGAACGGTCTGGTACTTTTTGAACTCTATATGTCTTCAGTTTAATTTTTTTTTATCTTTTGTACAGTAGATTTTGATGTACCTGCTCTAGCCGTCATATCTCGCACTGAGGTGCTGGGATTCTGCTTAAAAAGACCCTTCACCTTCGCCACTACTCTTGAGTTAGAAAATTTTGGTTTTCTGCCAGAACCTTTTTTCGTGAAACAGGTAAACCCTTCTTATAACTAGAAATAACTCTCAAAACAGTTCTATCTGATGCACCAACTATTTTTGCTATAGCTTTATATTTTAACTCTGGATTTTGCGGGTATGTGGACAAAATGAGTTCCCGGACTTTTTATTGCATGCTAGACATCCTTGTTGTTAAAAGTGCTATCACCAATTGTTATACATCATAATAAATGCGTGCTTTTTAGACCTATCAGGTAGAGTATAACCAAACAAATTAAAACCGAAGGTTTTTTTCTGGGACAGTCCTTATTTTGTACAAAATTGTTTTTCGATTTTGCGCAATTTTTTTCCTTTAATTTATGTCCACTTTTTTTAGATAATTTTTCTTTATAAATAACACTTTTGGAGATATTTTTATTTGAATCAAATATTAATCAGTATTCTTTTCCATATACATAATTTTAACCAATATCTTCACCATTTTGCTTCAAATTATTTAAATTGTAACTTTAAAAGGAGATGTTATTTAATACAATCTTTAAAGTATCACAACTATATTAATATTTCTATGCAGTACGAATGCTTGAAGATTCGTCTACTCAAAGTTAAATGAAAAAAATCCCTTTATTTATTTTTCATTTCTTCTCATTAAACTTCCTTCGAAAGTGCACAAGATTTTCCTTTAGGTTAGGTTATGGCCGACCGACCGACCGACCGACCTGCTGATGACACATTTAATGTTTACAGTACGGCAGTAGTTGGTTTTTATTTCTTTCGTTTGCTATTTTCCCTTACAATGTTCCTGCGACACGCCGCAACAACAAAAAAGCATACTGACACATTAACACTCATACGCACACACAGACACACACAATAACAAATTTACACAAATACACGCATGCGACGACATGCAACACTCATGGATTTAGCAATATTAAGGAAAAATTCCTTTGCATGCGCATTTTCATATTTTCCCGCAACAGCAGCAGCACCTGCACGGCATGGGACTTTTGCAAGCGAAATGAAAATACTGGGAAATTTTGTTTTGGTGAACAAGGATTACGTCAATCGGAAAAACGGTTCAGTAGCCGACGAACCATTCACATGGACTGAAGTCCAAAAAAAGTGTTGCACGCGTGTTCGTTTTAATTAAAGAAAAAAAAAAAAATTATTAATAAAAGATAATAGAAAACCTAGTTTAATTAAATAGAAAGAATAATTTCGATAAGTGGCCGCAAAACTAAACATACACAGTTACATGAATAGTTTATGCAAAGGTGGACTGCATGTGTGTGTGTTTGTGTTAAATATAATTCTAATTGAAACTGAAACTAAATTCAGTTATTGCAAGGAAACTTTACGGGAAGGAAGTTCAATCTAAAAATAAATTGAATAATAAAAAATTAAATAAAATGTGTAAAACATAAAAAAAAATATTGCATTTTTCAATTAAAAAAAAAATAAATTATACGATGTATTAAAAGCACACGCGACATTGTTATATATAATTGTTGCTGTAGTGGTGTTATGATCTGGTGTATGTGTTAATTATTATTGTACATAAAAATTGTTAATATTAGAGAAATTTATATAAACTATTTAATTGATTCAGTTAAGTAAGACTTAACCAATATAACTAATTAATTATAGAAAAAAGTAAAAGTTGTATTAAAAATGTGCGTAAGAAATAAAATTAATTAGTGTTACTTACATCATAAAAATAAAATTCATCAAATACTAAAAATAAAAAACAAAATCAAAAATTACTTCAATTAATTTTTTAAAAACTAAAAAAAAAATTTCAAACGAAATACTTAAGTTATAAGTAAACGTTTAGTGAGAAAAAAAAAAATACTAAAATATTAAAAATTACCAGAAAGAGATTTCGTAGCAAATAACTGAATGATTTTAATTAAAAAAGGTAATTTTTTTCTCACATAGTAAAATAATTTTTTTTTGGTTTAATTTTATAGCAAATTAAATAGCAGTTTCTTAAGAGCCATAAATTATATTTTAAAGATTAAAACCTCAATTCACGTTTGATATAAACTATTTTTCTTAGTTGCATCGGAACAAAACTGCCACTAGTTTGAAAATAATTACAACGATTCTTAGCTTACGACTTTCACTATGTCTACCAGAAATGTAGTAAATGTTCCGATAGTCAAACCATTTATAGCCTCAAAAGTTGATTTATAAAACTACAAAAATGTAAGCAATGCATTTTGTATGCACTTGAATTAAATGTTACTCATACGTCATGTTGTATTATTAAGTTAGATAAGCGCGTAGTGACATTAAAAGAAAAATTGTATATTCTTATTTTGTTTACTATAGATGCTCGAGAAAATCCAATTGTTGTTGATAGTAAATATACACGGTTAGAAATTTTGGAATAAATTTTAAAACTTTTAGGCTTACATATATGACTACACCAGAATTGTATTAAAATTCAATACTGTCTAGATATTAAAATTCATTTTTAATATAAATTTGTATTAAAATTTTATACTTTATTTAATACTTTTTATTAAAATTTAAAAAAAAAAATATGTCGTATCCACTGGGATTCGAACCTGGTTCCCTTTCAATACAAGGGTTGCATGAACATTTTAGCGACATCAGATATATTCAAAAGTATTAAATTTAATCAAAATTGTATTAAAAATCTTTGTAATACTTCGCTTGTATTAAAATTTATTCCAAGATTTCTAACCGTGTAGCTACTCAGCCAAGAAGGTTTTTCAAGCATACAGTGCGCTGTATGAACTTTATATCATCATTTATTTTAGTGCGATTACACATGGCAAAGGTCTCATTTCTGAGAACATAATAGCAAGCAACGAAGTTTTTCTCTTTAATACCGTGTTAAGATTCGGCGACACAAAGCCAACACAAAATATAGCTTTAATTTGATGTAGGTAAAAAATCATCGAAAAAATGGCAGAATTCAGTCATCAGAAAATCTTTTGAATAGAAATGTAAAGCAAAACATAAATGATAAAAAGAACTTGGAATATAAGATTTTGAAGTAGTTTGCACTGAAAAAATACTTTTGAAAAATAACAAATAAAAAGTGCTTTGAATAAATAATTCTTGTAAAGAAAAAAATCAAAAAGCCGTTTAAAAATATTTTATATGAAAAACTGTTCAAAATTTTGAATTTTGAAAGTTTCTTACACTCTTAAAAAAATATTTAAATACTCTTGTTCCTATAATGGTTTTTCAAAATCTGCTACTTGAATTTTTTACACCTTTGAGTACTGCTATAAATGAGCTCAAAAGTAAAATGAAGTAGCCATTTACCTGAAAAGGTGACCAAAGAAAAATCAATGATTAGGTCTAGAACGTGCTGTTTATGTTCACATTTTGAATAACAAATTGTTCTTTACTTCAGTTTGTAGCAAAAGTGACAAATTACAAAGTCAGATAGCTTTTAATATGATAATAAAACATATTAATAACACAGCATGTGACTACATTTGACACTTTCTGTGACACGTACAAGTTTTATTACTTGCTTTTCTTTTTTAATTTATGTCATTCAATGAAAAAGTTTTAGCTTAAAAAAAAGTATCGATCTATTTTAACATAAATGTTAATAGAAAAGTTCTTGTATAAATGATTTTGTCTCTCAAACAAATTTCGTACACGCAATTTTTACAAAATTCGTATTATTTATTTTTGGTTTAAGTGTCCTTAAATTGAAAAGTAGCATTTGTTTACATAAAATTAAAACTCGCCAGTCTACTAACTGTAAGGTGGTATCATATATTTGGTAATTTTTTATAGGAAAAATAAGGAAAATTGATTGATTAAAAAATGTTGTGACTTGGTTTTTTATGTTATTGGGCACGATTTGTATGCAGTTTTTTCGAGAGATTTTCCTAATATTGGGTGTAGGTGAAGTTGGTAGAAGTATTATGCTTAGTCAAAATAAAACTTACCTAATTGTAATAAAATATTTTTCATTTCGTAGTTACTGTTTTGTGGCTTTATATATCTGATATAGCAGCTAACCTTAGTAAAGAATCAATTTAAAGTTACGAGTTTCTAAAATTTATGTTTTCGTACAAAAATTCTAATGATTTTTATATTTTTAAATAACGTATTATTATAAATGTAGTATAAAATTCGAACTGTTTTGCATAGTAATTGGTCATACTTGCTCCAAGACATTTTCCTCGTATAAAAATTTACAATACAAGAATTCGTTTACCACGGCGAGCAAACCACCTGCAAACTTGCATAAATGAAGTTTCTCTTTTTTTGTGATATTGAATAGCATTTTGCCTTAAGAGAGGTGATACATCATCAATTAGCTAAAAAAAATGCAAAAACATCAAACCAATCTTTATTAACTGTAAATTTTAAATTTGCTTCAGCTCATGTTCTAATGTCACAAATAACATAGAAAACCATAATTTGTTCTCATTTCGTGATTGATAAGAGCAGCAAGTATGTAAAAATTGTTTTCAAACAGAGTTTCATGTACAGAATTAAAAAAAAAAACAACGAGTGCAAAAAAAAAAAAATTCAAATTTTTGGAGCTGTTTGGAGTTGGTCACGTTCGTAAACATAAGTGTAATAAATATGCAGTTGCAAAACAATTAAACCACTTATTAACTGCCATAAAACAACATAATCGCATAATTTTTTTTTTTTTTTGGCAAAGTTGGGATATAGGACAGTGCACAACATAATCTTCTTTTAAATAGTAGGCGATGCCACGCCCCTTACAGGAAAATACTTTTCCACGGCTAAGCAAATAAATCGATTTTAATGAAATTTGGTTAGGAAATAGATTGTACCATAAAAAGGTTATTAGAGACGTTTAGTTCTTTAAGTGGGCGTAGCACCGCCCCTAATAGGAAAAAACAAAGCCACAATTGAGCCGCTAAACCAATTTTGATCAAATTTGGTATGGGCACAAACTGATTCCTGTGAAGAAATATTTGTTTTTGGTTGGACGTTGTCACGCCCCTTACATGAAAAACGTTTTAACAGCAAAAACATAAGTTTCATATTCTTTTAAGAAAAATATCTACTCCATCCTCTTTTCTTTGTTAAAATTGATCTCATCAATAAATTCAATAATGATAAATAATAAATTTGTTTTTTTAATTACTATATAAATCTTATATATTATTATTTGTATAAATTTTAAAATTTTTATGAAAAATTGCCCAAGTGCACCATAATGGAAAAATACGTAAAGTTTGAAATATCACGTTCGAATGGTATTATGCCTTGTAAGAAAAAAAAAAAAAAAATAAAATTTTTTAATCAAATGATAATAAAAAGTGATATTATTCCATAACATTTTAAGATTAGTCGCATTAAAAAATGTTGCCAGGTTTCGCTGACTTCTGATTTCCTATAGATGGCCATGAAAAACACTTACGTTTTTTGTCCCATTCGAAAGCCTTTTTTATTGGCTTTACCTTGAAACCAGTATTACATCTGGCATCAACTTTACCACTAAGTATAGTGCTACCAATGGGGTATTCCTTGAAGTAACAGAAGAAAATAAAAGTGTTTTACTTTGACTTTTATTCCACTTTAAACGTGTGCTTCCGTCGCGTTTGATATCAGAGAAATGGCCATATATGTATAAATTATCCAAAAATTATGAGATTGCTCAAAATAATAAGAAAAAATTTCTTCCATAACTTTTGAAAACTATAATTCACATTAACCTTCCATAAAAGGTATGTAAGATTTTGGAGATTATTTTCCTTGGAAAAGTTCCTAGAAAAACCTATCTCTGACCAAAAATAAAGAAACAGTCACACACTTTAAAATATCAAGATATATGCAGAAAAAACTTATGTGGTTTCTGCAGCGGCCACACCCTCTTCTTTTGGCTAGAAAAGAAAGAAAAAACTAATAAATCGTGACATAAAAATTATCTTAAATATTTACCAAAATTTTTTATATTCTTCAAAGCAATACACCTTTTTCAAGCTAATACTCTTGGCAACTACGGTATATTTTTGTAAATGATTTATTTATTTGATTTTTTTCACGTTACATTGTGGTGACCTTTCATTAAAAAAATTTTTAATTTTAAAAAGTATTTTTGTGGTGGCAGCAAATGATATGCAATTTCTGAAACTATTGTCGACAAATTGACAAAAAAAGTCTCAAGCGATTTCTGAGCAAAAAATAAAAAAATATTGATTGTAGCAATCACACTAATTTATAAAGCATTTGTAGTTGTCCATACCAACTTACTGGTGTAACATTTCAAAAAGGTTTTTAACAAATAAAATCATAAAAAATTTATAAAAAATTTCTTGTATACAAAAGTCTACATGTAATCATAGTAAATATTTAAAAGCCAAACCCAAAGGGTTTTATTTATAATCATTCAGTGTTTATGACATTTTACGCAATTTTGTATGAAAACACTTGTAAACTAATAAAAAATTAATAAGAATAAAATAAAAACCCGATCAACTTATGTAAGTTGTGCAAAAGTTTTATAGAAAAAATAGGGAATCATAAAAATGTCATGGCTATAAATAACACTTTGGCGGACTGACAAGAAATAAACGAAAAGTGGATATTAAAAAAAAAAAATATTTTTTTTTCGCTATCATTCACACGAATGCTGCACAATTACAAATACAAACAAACAAGCGGAATTCAATCGGAAAATAAGTGGTGTGTATGTGTGTGTTGGAATTCAGTTTTTATTTTCTTTATAGTAAAGTTCATTGCTGAGTTTTCAAACAACTACATATACAAACAAGACTTGCAACCTATGTCAACTTAGCCCACACCACACCATATCATATCAGAGCATACAATTGAAATGTTCCGCACCAAATCGAATCCACCTCACCCTTCTGCAGCACTCTGACAGCAGTAACAACAACAATTGCGATAAATAAAATAACAGTATTAGAAGAGGGAAAAAATAACTGCACTACATGTTCAGTTCTATCTATTCTACAATAAAAGTGAAGAGGAGAAATAAAAGCAAAAAAATGGAGAAAAAATTGATGGATAACTTTAAAAGAACGAGGACGTAGGTTTCGCTGCTAACTACCATTTGACGGAAATGTTTTTATTTGTTTGCATTGGATTGATTTGCCGTTAGGAAATCGTGCTTCAAGTGACTGTGAGATGTTAAATGTTGTGATTTTGAAGCGGGGTGGGGTGTTTATTATTTTTTTTTTTAATGAACTAATTATAAGAAAAGTAAGGAAGTTTTGTCTTCTCTTAATATTTAATGAAAGCAGAAGATATAATGAAAGAATGGTGTTGCCAAAGCCACCTAAAATATAGTCGAGCAAGAACTCATGATAAAAATAAATCTCATCCAAAATGTTTTAATACAAAATTGGGCGAACTTAATTTGAAATATCACCGAATCAATTTGACCGATTATTTTACTATTTTTGTTTTAAGTCATGCTATTTCTACTCAGGAAAAATTTAGTGAGAGTCAAAATATTTCAGGGGCCAACGTACTTAGTTTGTCATCTTTAATAAATCGATTATTTACGGATTTCGAAAGTATATAAGATCACTTCAAAAAACATCGTATTAAAATTTCATATAGATCCGAGCTCTCTAGGTATATTGTTCTCATCTTTATTTGAGCTCGATCTCCGGCTCATACGGTGCCGGTCATTTCTTTGAAACCACTGAATCGATTCTTATGAAATTTTAACCACATATTAGTCACATATATGGGAATCACATGAAACAGAATCATGTAAAAATTTGCATTTTTTGTATTTTTTTATACTGACAAATCATCCAAAAAATCCTAATTTTTCTAACACTTTTGCTTAAACAGCCGTAATTCTGAACCAAAATTTTTTGGTTTTTGTGTTTCAGAAGATATTTTGCTACAAAATCAGCGGCAAAGTTGTCACCAACTGTTTTATTTATGGTTACGCAGATGCTACTAGTTTGTATATATTTATCATTTGAAATGAATAAAAATTTTTTTTGTGTACATTAAGAGTGTATTTAATGATTCTGAAATAATTATAATTATATACACTTACGGTCAAAAAAAACGCCGATTTGAATTTTGCAAGAAACTTAAAAATTTGCTGCGTAAAATAATATTTAATCTTGTTTATCTGCTTTAAGGTTGTTAGATACGTTTCCCAAGGACAAGTTTTGAGCATTTTCAGAACTCTCCACTTAAAAATAATAAATTCTAGGAACTTATTCCAATTAAATACATAAGTGGTGGTTTTATAATCAAAAATTAAATTTTATTTATATGAAAAATAGATAGTTTTTTT
Organism: Tricholauxania praeusta; assembly: GCA_949775025.1. Classification (NCBI taxonomy): domain Eukaryota; kingdom Metazoa; phylum Arthropoda; class Insecta; order Diptera; family Lauxaniidae; genus Tricholauxania; species Tricholauxania praeusta. Next base: position 31,793,273 of record OX459031.1, on the reverse strand, counting down.
ACAAAAATTTGATCGTAACAAGTAAGTTCTATTATTTTTGTATAATACTCCAATGATTATTTTGAGTTTTTGCATTTTAGTGGACCGTGGAAAGCATTTTACGACAGAGTAAAGTAAAATTATTAAAAATTCCATTTTGCAAGGTAAAAATTTTAAGGAAATTTAAAATTCTATCGAATGTTCTGCGAAAATGGTTTCGAATACGATAAAATACACAAATAAACGAAAAACATGAGGCCGAATGCCTTCCATGTCCCTCCGGGACGTGAATTGTTCGATACGGCTTTCGATACATAGTCCGTTTTTACCTGCTGCGGAAGTATAGAAAGTGCTTAATATAGCAGCGAGTGTAGAAAACGTTAAAAGAAAACTCAGGGAAACCAATTTGAGTGCCCAGAATCCACAACTACTTCCACTGTTTAAAAAATGCATATCACAAAGAGATAGGATTTTGCGCACGGGTACTTAAAATGGCCATTTGCAAATAAGATAAGCATTATGTGGAGCGATGAGAGTAAGATAGTTTTTTTGGTGGAAAAGGCACTCGTCAATATGTAAGACGTAGCCCAAACACAGAATATGATACTTGGAATGATCTTACCCTCACCGTTTCACTCTACTTTGCAAGTGGCCATTTTAAGTACCCGTGCGCAAAATCCGATCTCTTTGTGATATGCATTTTTTAAACAGTGGAAGTGGTTGTGGATTCTGGGCACTCAAATTGGTTTCCCTGAGATTTCTTTTAACGTTTTCTACACTCGCTGTTATATTAAGCACTTTCTTTATTTCCACAGCAGGCAAAAACGGACTATGTATCGAAAGCCGTATCGAACAATTCACGTCCCGGAGGGACATGGAAGGCATTCGGCCTCATGTTTTTCGTTTATTTGTGTATTTTATCGTATTCGAAACCATTTTCGCAGAACATCCGATAAAATTTTAAATTTCCTTAAAATTTTTACCTTGCAAAATGGAATTTTTAATAATTTTACTTTACTCTGTCGTAAAATGCTTTCCACGGTCCACTAAAATGCAAAAACTCAAAAAAATCATTGGAGTATTATACAAAAAGAATAGAACTTACTTGTTACGATCAAATTTTTGTAAAAAAACTATCTATTTTTCATATAAATAAAATTTAATTTTTGATTATAAAACCACCACTTATGTATTTAATTGGAATAAGTTCCTAGAATTTATTATTTTTAAGTGGAGAGTTCTGAAAATGCTCAAAACTTGTCCTTGGGAAACGTATCTAACAACCTTAAAGCAGATAAACAAGATTAAATATTATTTTACGCAGCAAATTTTAAAGTTTCTTGCAAAATTCAAATCGGCGTTTTTTTTGACCGTAAGTGTACATATACAACTGGAAGTGGAAGTGCCATAATAAATCGACAAAGAAAAATAGCTTATTTTTAAAGCTTTAAAACTAGATTGGGTCCTTAAGGGGGGCGATACCATTAAAATTTTCACGAAATATTTTTTTTTTTTATAATTTGAATGTATAATATGTTAAGAATATACTGTAAAGTAGAAAAAGCGAAATCCTGAATATTTATGGAGGTATTGTGAAGAACGTCTGAGTCCGCATACCGTCATTTCATATTTAAACTTTAAACACGATCATCTCGAAACTGTATTTGGAAAAATTTCTCGTGCTGTAGCTCAAAAAGTTATTGACCGATCAGGCTGAGAGGTTTTTTGCTATAGTACTATCAGAAGGATATATCTAAAAGTTTAAAGATATCGCATAGATAAACAATTTTTTTTTGGGTCAAAACTGTTGAAAAAATTGTCGAAAATCTGGACTTTTGATTAAATAGTCGACGTGAATTTTAATTTTTAAGTTTTTTATAATTTTATAGGTTTGTCCTTCCCTTCAACATATAATTAAACGAAAAAAGAAAACATTTTTTTTTTTAGATAAATAGAAAATTTTTTACAGCTGCAGCAGTTTTTGATGGCTCTGAAAAGATATACTGAAGATAGGGTTACACCAGATGCCCTGCCTACGAAAGTAGTACATCTGAAAAAATTAAAATTTTCTAATAAGAAACAAAAATTGTTAATTTTTTTTTGATTTCCATAAAAATATTATTGATGAGCAAAAGAAAATAAGGTCCTCGTTTTTGAACGATAAGCAGTAGCAAAATGAAAACAATATTTGAAATACACTTTAACATTCAAACGAAACATCAGCCTGAGTTCACGAAAAGATTTGTTGTATTAAAGAGGCTGTTGCTTCAACTGCTTCTAAGTCAATAAAAAGGTTACGGAAATAAGTTCACTTTTGCTCCAACATTTTCGAAACAAGAAAAGGTTTTCTTTATATAAACGAATTTCTTTTTATCTACCTTTTGTACTAAGTTCATGTTTTTATAAAACAAGTCTACACTCTTCCTTTATTAAAGTAAAATTTGAAGTTAATGAAACAAAAATAAAATTTTTCAGAACAATTCGTTGGGAATTTTACTCAAAACAATTTATTTTTTATAAAAAAGGTGTGGCTTGGAAGGAAAACGCAATCCTATGTAACTGAACGTTTGGAAACAGCACGTTCTTCTTTATCTCCATTTCAATAGCTCATTATTTCTTATAGACCAAAGCGCACCTAAAGCTATCAATAACGAACACTTGCAAAGATTTTGATTCTTGCAAAAGACATAATATTAAAGAGCCAAATTTTATGTGCTTGTTAGAAAAAAAAAATACTTAATTGGCCATATCAACTGCTTACAGAAAAAAAGTTAATAGTTTACACAGACAGAAAATTCCTAAAAAGACACCATACCATTATATCCGTGAAAATGACATGCCAACATTACAGAAAAATTATGCGAAATTCAAAAATAATATACGTACATCAAGGTCAAGGTCATCGTGTACAACTTTTCAAATTATTTACCGATTTTTCGCATCAATCGCATAAGAATAAAACGCCGCAAGTGATAAATTAAGATCCGAGTGCGTGATTTCTTAAAATTTTTCGCTTGTTGTGTTTTATCCTTTTGCGATTGCTCATTTTGTTTTTTACACCGCTGGCGAAATTTTCTTATTAAAATTCGCTCGCGCAACTAATTTACAGTTTTGGGGATTATTTATTCTAGTCAACTGCCCAAACATTTTTCTTTTTTGGGCAATCGCTCACTATGAAGGATTGCCCGAATAAATTAATCTCCAAAAAATGTTTGAATATTGAAGAATTTGTTTATATAGGAGGTAACACGTCCTCTTCTTGAAATGTATACAATTTTTGTTCAGAGCTTTTCCAAACTATTCGTAATATAAATGTAAAATTCGGTTCCTTCTGTATAAATTGGTACCACTACCTCAAAAAATCCAATCAACTTAGCATTCTAAATGTTTTATTTGTATGGGCATTAGCCCTGCCCTCAAACTAATTTCACCCATTTTTAACCTCAAGAACCTTTTGTGAAGATGTAGCCTGTGTAGTGAATTTTTTCTCTTAATCATGATTTTCACAGTTTGACATACACGGACAGATGTACAGACAGATTAACAAACAAGAAGGATTATATGCTATTCTACTCTTCCCACTCAACCTTCTAAGCTTTACACACGGAATGTCAGAGTGAGTATACCCTGAGTGTAATGCATAATAACATACTTCTTTTACCAATAACAAAACAACTAATTTCCCTTTTTTAAAATGTATGTTTTATAAAAATATATCCCACATTCTGTTTTATAACGCCCACATTTTTGAAAAAAATATCAACAATTTATATTTCATAAGCATTCAAAAGCATTTCCTACAGGAAGCTTGACAAAAACAGTCTGTTTGTTTATTGGTGTTTCTGCTTATGAATTTCCATGCATTATTGAAAGCACAATTTAAAAGTAAAATAAAATAAATAGAAAAAAAAAAAAAATCATTGCCCAGGGCTTTTAAGTAAATTGATACCAACTCAATACTGGTAGTTATGTATAGTATTTTTTAAGTTAAAAAAAAAATTCAGTAGAGAGTTATAAGCATGAAACGTGAGACTTTTGCAAAGATGCTAATGAGAGCCATTAATCTTAGGGCGCTTTTCTTGCGTATCTGTGCAACCTTTAGCCTAATGGCTACTTCAAAAGGTACCAATCTAAACTTTTGGAAAATTGTTATCATTAGGCAAATTCAAAGTTTACAAATTACTATTTACAGTAACAACTGAGATCCAGCAGTACTAAAGGGGTTTATTGCAACGAAGGCTGTTATGCAAATAATTCAAACTTTTCTCGACCAACATTAATCTTTGCTAAGAGCTTCTTACCTTTGTAGATAAAGTGCGTATAATAATTAATTACCAAAAAACATGGAATCACAATTTCGTTCTTACGAAAATTTATGGGCAGTTTCATTTTTAAAGCCAACACCAAGAAAAAAAAAAATTAGAAAAAAATTCGAGCAAACTGTTACTTGCTGGCCAGAATGAGACTATAATAGGTAACAGCTTTGTGTAATGTTCTCATTTACTATGTATATGAAGCAAAAGTGTAAAAAAGAAAAATTTCTTATTTGCACTCATAAATAAATATAAACGCCTATACGACCCTACCAGGCTTTTAAGTAGCCAATTCTGCTACAATTCATCTTGTTGGTTTATTTTGCACAAATCTATACACTCGTACCTGTATTGCCGTATGGCGCCTAAAGTAAAGCTCAATCACCCCGGAAATCATATTAATATTTAAAGCTTCCAAGCTTTCAAAGTATAACAACCATGTAAACAGGAGAGCAACAACTGCGATATAAATACGAGTACTGTTGCTGTGTCTGTAGTTTAGTATTAGTGACGTTTTGGTCCTTTTATTCTTGTGCCTCATACAACGTTATTTGGATAACCAAGGTTGCCACTTTTGGTTTTAATTAAACAAGATCAAATAAAAAAAAAAAATATATGAGGAACTGCTCAATATACAATTCAGCTTTTTATTAAAATGGTCTAAAATTTTTCAAGGGAATTTTTAGTTTTCCATTTACTGATAACATCACTCAAACAATTTTTTTATAAATTTTCGCACCAAGAGTTGTGCCAAAAGTCACAAAGAACTGCTGCAGTTAAATTAAAATGGTTGTCCAATAAATGAGAAAAATTTTCTTAAAAATGTGCTCTATTTTGGTTAATTTCCTAAAATTTTGGTATTTTTTTTATAAAATAATCGACGAAAACCAAAATGGTCCTTAAAAATAATTTTAAATGTAGGAATATGCAATAAGAGGACGTCCATAAATTACGTGAGGTGTTTTTTTGAAAATTCAGACTCCCCCTCCCCTTGGTGGGGTTTGGTGAGTTCTGGTGGAACCCCCCTCCCTTCCGTGAGACTTTCGTTATAATTTTTAGATGTAATCTGCTATAATTATGTATACTCTCTGCATTAAAAAGTCGACGTGAGGTTTTTCAATTTTTAAGAAAATTTTTTCTTGCCAAAATTTAATTTTGCTTCTATGAAATGTATCGTGCTTAGTAGCGCTACATTTCCTCTTTTTTTATTCAGTCAGTATTACTATTAGTGTCCTGTTACTCTTGTAAAGGGTGTCTAAATAGTAGAGCACTTTTTAAATTTTTTATATTTTTTTGTTTTCGTGCAACTCTGAAATTTGACAGCTGCATTCTATGATTTTTCCGATTATTAAAAATAGAGTGCTACACAAAAGAATAATGCGTTATCATTGTTAAGACCCATTACAAAAAATTGGGAAAGTTACGCTCAAACCGCTCGCAAACTTCGTGGAATTTTCGGTCGAGCAAGTGCACCTAATGTCTCAACAATTAAAATTGAGGTCTTTAAATTTGAAGAAACTGGGTATATTATGGACTGTAAGTCTCCCTTGCTTCAACGTGCTGGTCGGTCTCTTAAAAACATTGCACCTCTGCATCGTTCTCAAAAACTTTTAGTTTCACGAAGCACATGAATTTTAATAAAAGAACTCAACCTTCACCCGTACAAGATTCACCTTACTCAAGAGCTGAAACCAGCAGACCATGCAAAGCTCTTAGGGAAAAATACTTTCCAAATATTTGGGGAAAAAAGTGAGTAACTGCGGCAAGCTAATTGCATACAAGCAAATACAAAAATCAAAAGCTGAAATTGAAAATAAAATCACACAAACAAAAAGCATGCAGTGATCGTGAATCGAAAGTGCTTACCACGAAAGAGATAATCGAACCGGAATGCCTCGAAAACAAAATTGCTTATTTTGAGTTACAGCCTACCCTTAATTGATGCGTATGACGTGCAATACAATAGAACAACAACAATAACAACATCAACAACTTTACTTTGGTACGCACGACAAAATTAGAAACTCAAATAGCACTGCGAACGGACGCTGCATATTTGGGCTGACTTCATACCTTTTTGCATGAGTATGCACCAATTTAGGGTTGACAAAATTACACTAACAAAAAGCATACAGCGATAGCGAACCGAAACTATTAAGCTCGAGCGTTTGCATAGATTACAAAATTATACAAACAAAAAACATGCGGTGATTACGAATCGAAATGATTTGACCCGAATAATGGGAAGATCTAGAGAAGACAGCGTTTTTTGTTATTGTTGTTAGAGCTGGAATAGCTGAACATGCTTTAACTCCTTGCTATATATTACCATTGATTTTGTCGAACAAGAGTGAACATTTTGTAACATAAATATCAAAAAAATTGATCAGAATTATTTAAGCATTTCGTTTTTAATTAATCTAATGGGCTCTATTTTGATTATTATGGAAACCAATTTTAAATGTTTTCCTGAAAGATTTCTCTAAAAAAGTCATTACGAAGAATCCTCTGTAAAATTCAAAATTTTTCATAACAACTATTTTTTTATAGGTTGATATATCATCTGTCTCTATGCAAAAGTTTGTATGTGGTAACCCTGCATTACAGTCAGCTTAAGTTTTCTTCTCTATTTATAGCAACACTAGCAACACTACATGCACATTTTCATAGATGCAACCCAGTTCTCATGAATTTACTCTGCATTTTGTTGTTCCACCACCAGTAGCATAGTGCCATAATTCATCTGGGAGTAAGTAGTTTTCTGTATTTAGCATAGCAGCATCAGCTGCAGCTATGACAACAACAGTAACAGCAACAGCATCTCAGCACTTGGGGGAATTATGTGGACAGTAAAGAAAAAATATAAAAAATGTAATAAAATAAATAATAATAAAAACAGTGGGAGCTTGTGTGTGTTTCATAGCAAATAAAAAAATGCAACCGCTCTGACGTTTTACCTGGGAGTGATGGAGACACAGCAAATGTCGGAATGCCGGAAATGAGATTAGTTTTCGTTTGAATTTTTGCGTACTAAAAGTTATTAAAATTTTTTTTTTGGGCCCATTTAAATTTACGACTTTTATTTTTATTAGAATTTAGAAAGTCGATAATTATGTTTTTAAGATTCATACAAGTGAACTTAAAGTCGGAACTTAGTTGGTGACTTTTAAAGACTGAACATTTATTAACGCTGCTATGCTTATGACTACTACTTCGATCATTCCGGAACTAAGTGCACAATTTTTTTGCCATACGATTGGCTTTCGATTATTTTGAAAATTTGATATGCTTAAGAGACTGTCAAACATTACGATGACTGATATGAATAATGACACGTTTAAATATTGTTTCATACATATATAAAATCATATTTCATGAAAAAATATATTTTAAGTTAATAATAAATTTAAAAAGGTTGTTAACAACAAAGTTATAAAATTTCAAAACTTAGGCTTTTTATTTCCAAAGCCAAAACTAGAAATCAAATGAAGTTTAGGGTCAGACTTTTTATTAAAGTAAAATTATAAAAAAAAAATTCTTTGTTTATAAAAATAAAGTCGTAGTTCTGAGGCATGGTATTGGTATATTTTACTTTTTTCTAAAAATTTGTGGTAAAAAACATGATGAGTAAAGTAATACATATTTTGATTAAGCTGTGAAAAAAACTGTGCTATGTACATTAATGCATAAAAGCCAGACATCTTGTAATCCCAATTACACTCAGCAATATATTTTTTTCTTCGAAGTTTCCCACATATGCAATAGAGGAAAGACGAAAAGACACGGGCACAGAATTTGCATAACTTAAAAATTTTCTTTTGATTTTTTGGGTCTCACAAATGTTTTCACAACTCATTTAACTTTTATTCGTCAATCATATCGTCATTTCTTTGTTTGGGTTAAATAAATAATCTTATTAATATTATAAATGTGAATGTTTTTTTTTTAAAGCATATAAGATGACATAGTAAAAAAAATTAATATCCCAAACTTTAAATTTGAATTTGTCGTCTTTTAAAACAAAAATTTTTAAAACGGCTATTTTCAGGCTAAAATATGACTATTTCGCAGGACTCCGACTTCCTAGAGAACTGAAATTTGGGCTGTGGTGCCATCTATTAAGGTTTTTTGACATATCAGTTTGAACAAAATTGTATGTAATTTTAAGATTCGTACGTATGTTATACATATGTATGTATGTCACGTCATTGAAAAACAGTAAATATGAAATTAAAAAAAAGCTCTAAAGATTTTAATTTTTTTAGCATATATCGACACAACTTACATCCTTAACAATCCCCAATAAAAGCTTTTGTTGTAACTCTCACTTTTATTAAATTTTGGTTAAAGCCCACCGTGGGTATGCATTTGCTAACCACCGAGAAAATTTAGGCGGATGCGGATAACGTGACATACGCGAGAGTAGCCACGGGTACAGCTAGTTAAAAATATAACACAATATAAAGCATTTTTTTTATTAAAATTTTTTTAAGAAAAGCCTTTTTTTTACTGAACTTAATGTTCAGTACAGTGTGTGATAGCACCAAAAAAGTAACACAAAACGAAGTCAGAACAATAAACAAAAACGGCAGAAACTAGTTGTGTTAATTGCTAAAAGGAATCATTACTGCCAAGTGAGAATTTTCAAGCCAGATATATTTCCTTTTTTGCATAGATTTGTTGAGAACCCAAGAGAAAAGGTTTCGCAAATAAATTTCTCTGTATGAAAATGCCAATGTAAAGAGCAAGAGAGAAAATATCCGAAAAAACCTTTTAAACAAATATTTATGTACGTGTGAGAGTTGGGAGTAAGTAGCTACTTTAAATTTTACCTATAATTTCAGCGGAATATTTCCTTATTTCGGGGCTATTTTATTATAAAAAAAATATTCAAATTAAACGAGCGGATAAAATGTGTGCAGTTTTTATCAAATGCAACAGATTTTTTTGGAAACATTTTTTTTAAATTAGTTTACCATACCTTAAAGTTATATAAGCATTAGTGTATATATAAACTTGTTCGGCAAAATGTATTCTAACTTGATATGGCTCAGATTATTGACTATCATTTCCTATTGAGTGATGCAGTGATATATATTTTTCTTCAAATAAGGCCTTTTTCCAAAATCCATTTTCGAATATTTCCCCATCGATTGATGCAATACATTTTCTTTGTTACGATGATTTCGATTACTATGAGCTTTTGAAGTAGATGCAAATGACCGTGGTTGCACAGTGGGCGAGGCACCTCCCATCACAAAAATTTTAAACATAATTTTAAGTAAATTATTGTATTAATTGTTATAAAATCAAATATAGGTGTTTTACTTGTTAAAAGGTATCTTTAATTGAGATTGTAGTGGTGGGCGTGGCTTTTCCATGTAAATATTTAATATAGTGAACTATGTAATAGATCATAGTACATTTTATAATTATATGAGTTTTAATAAAGTTTTACTGTGCCAGAAGTGGGTTGAAATACAAAAGTGGGCGTGCCACTAAGTGTACTCATAATTGTAGACGATGGTTTTAGTAAACTACTGCAGCAATCGTTATTAAATTTAGTTCAAATTTTATTTGGGAAATGGGGTGAGCAATTGTATTTTGGGGAGCAGCTAGCAATCAGTCTCAGCATTTTTTTACTTGCTTTCCCTATAAGTTTTTATTTTCTGAATTCTAAAAATGTACCCGGTTTGCTGAATGAGTGTTTTTTTTTTTGTGAATTAAAACAAATCATAAAAATGTAAACTTAAAAAAAATTGTTTCCAACTTACGACTAATAAACTTGAAACACATAGTCTGGTCAAGCTAAAGCCGATAAAAATTATTATCGAGATACATACAATAGAAATCATGTTTTCAGTACACATTCTCCTTCATAAAAATAATACCGTGTAGAAATAAATTTGTTACTTTTTTACGTTTGCGTGTACATAAATAACATCTTATTCCAAACATTTTGTTGAACAGTTTCTTACTTGGAAAAATCATATATTGCTTATATGCAATGTACTTGCACCCAGATTTCAATGATTTGAACTTGATTTCCTTTTAGCTCTTAAGTCATTATATGTCTTTTTATTATTTTCTCATCAAATCCTATGCAAACATTACTCAAACCAAAAAGCCATTTTACGCTAAATTTTTTATTTTTCTTCTCAATAGCATTCAACATCAAACCAAATTTATTGCTTTCTTTCGATAATAAAAAGTGATTTTATTTCATTAAATCAACATCAATTTTAAAGACATCACTTCAGATGCTCTGGTTGTTTTTGTTGCTTTTTTATTATTCTTGATTTTGGCATTAAAATACCTAAAAGTGTCCTGCTATTTACATCTTACTTTTACATTACCGTAACTAATTTAATTTTGTATTTATGTTGTTGTTTCCTAAATATCTTGTATTTTTCCCTCTTCTAAAAAATCGACAAATTTAACTTGATTCCGCATCAAAGTATCTGACGATGGCATTAACTTTGTTTTACTTTGTAGCATTTTCTTTGGATACAATTTTCAATTTGCGGTTCAATGAATGCTTAAATTACACAAACAAATTTGTTAATTTATTTGTTAATTTGTTTATTTATTTATTTATTGTTGGTAGGTATTTGTGGCATTTGCCTGAAGTTGAATTCAGGTGCGTTTAATTTAGCGTATTTAATTTCGAAAAAGATTTGCAAGATTTATGAGCTGAGATTGAATGCACAGTCTTATGAAATTATTAAGATTAAGAATGACCTTCCAGGCAATTTCATAACGGTGAATTAGCTTAGAATGACTTTAATGTAACGAAAAGACAAATTTAAGGTTGGAACATGTGGAAATTAATTGAATCCCCTAAAAAGTATTAAAATTGAATTTTACTGACAAAAAACAACCGGGTTCGAATTCAGTGATTCAAAATCTGTAAGAGACCAAATCCATCTCAAACCATGCACGCGAATTATTTCATGTAACGGAATTGGTTGCCAATTAAATATGTTGTTTTTCAAAGGATAAAAAGAGACCCATATTTTCCCGATTTTATTAATACAAATTTTTAATTATTTTGATTTGGATGGAAATGCCGCTTTTTTGAAACAATTTTCAGCCTAAAATGGGCATGACTAAAAATGGCCATAACTTCGTAAAAAAATTGTTTCAATCAAATTGGGGAAAATTGAGTCTCCTTACATCCTTTGAAAAACAACATATTTGATCGGCGACCAATTCCGTAACATGAAATAATCCGCGTACATTGTTTTCCGCAATTGCTGCTAACATGGGTCCAATCAAATGTTCAAATTTTTGGAGTGGCATTTAGCAAATGACGCTTGTAATGTTCTTCCATTTCTTCAATCGTAGCCGGGTTCTCCATGTAAGCTTTGGACTTTACGTAGTTCCAAGGAAAAAAGTCTAGACATGTTATATCACATGGTCTAGGCGGCCACTTCACCGGTCCTAATCATGAAATTAAATGTTCACCAAATTATTTTCGCAATAAAACTATGGTTTCTCAGACTGTGGCGCTATGATAGAATTTCGAACAATTCCGATAAATACAATGACAGTTTGACACGACTCACGCGTGATCAGTCAAAAAATTCCCACAGAGGAAAGTACCTCCAACTGAATCACTCGTTATGTGAAAAAAATCTAAGTACCCGAAGAAGCATCCATGGTAATTTTGTTTAGGGCTGTATTATTTATATCATAGATGAGCAAAATTTTGGAAGCAGAAGCTACTTACAACAAAAGCAACAGAAACAACAATTACCATAACAGACAAAAAACCCACCATAACTTTGATCTCGAGAGCAAAAAAAAAAAAGAGTCCGAAATAAGACAAAAGCCAATTCCAGGAATCAAACAAAAACAACATGAGTGTAGAAATAAAATTACACTGATCAAATGAATCGAGAGAAGCTATCGTCAGTGTACGCATTGTTCGCTCGATTCGGTTTTCTTGTTTTTATTTTCTGAATGATACAACAATAACAACAAAAAAAAACACAACGATAAAAATGTGCGTAGCAGTAGTGAGTACGTGTGTTTGTTGTTTTGAAAATTTTCTTAAGAAAAGCTAAATTTGGCTCATTTTTTCTATTTTGCCCATCGCTGATTTAAATGATAAATAAGTTATATCATTTTGATAAACATTTTTGAGAAACGTTTTGACTAATGTAAATTTTTTTCTTTATTTTTCCAGGTTGCAAGCAAATAAATTATAAATAAAAACATTAAATTATATAAAATACATTTAAAAATTAGTAAAATCAATTAAAGTGTCTCATATTAGAGTTATATCAAAAAGTGTAAAAATTATTTAGTTTACGTAGACAATTTAAATAAATTGTAGCAAAAAGAATTGTTCAGTATTTTAAATATTTTAAAATATAGTTAAAAGTTGATAACGGTATAAAATTTAATAAATAGAATTAAAAAAAAAAAAAAACTAAAACTAACGCAACATATGTAAGCTATAAATATATATTTTAAAAATAATAAAATAATCACAATAATTAAGTGCTTATAAAACGATTGAGCAAATTGTAAACATTCGATAAATATTTAAAAAAACACTTGAAATTCTTCCGCTTCTTTGAGAGTGAAATTTAATAAAAATAAAAAATATAAATAAATACGACAAAACGTAAAATAAAATTTCACAAATAATTGCTTATTCAGAAATTTAATTAAAGTGTATAAATTTAAATAAAACCATAAATAATTGTAGCCATTCATAATCAGCTATATAGACATTTTTTCAATTAAAAAAATTAATTAAAGTTATTTAAAAAGTGAATAAATAAAATAATAATAATAAATTAACTGTATTAGTTTGCATGTAATTTATGAAAGAAAAAAAAACATCAAACGATTAATAATAATATAAACAAATTATATTAAAATCATTAAAACAAAAGTTGGGTATAAGAATACAGTGAAAAACAAATAAAAAATTAAATGAAAATTAAATAATTTATAAAGTGTTAATAAACTAAAAACTTGAGTATCTCGTATATATGATGTAGTAGAAATAAATCTAACAGCTTAACGGATTCCAAAGGATAATTTTTATGAGACAAGGTAAGTGAAAAGTTATTCTAATTAGATTTTACTAAAATCGTAGCAGACGTTGTTCTGCCCCAACTGGTAGGTGGGGCTATTAGTTTAATTTGCTTTTAATATACATATTTACCAAGTCTCATTCATCTGCCATAAAGAATTTGTGAGAATGATGAATTTCATTTATTTCTTATTTGGAGAGCGTGCCATCGTCCATTTTTTTCAAAACCAAACAGTGCTGAGGACCTTCCGCAGACCTTAAGAAACATAAAAAAATATGACCTCAAACGGTCAAGTCTATTCCGGCGATTATATATATAAATATTTTGATTGAAAAATACTCGTAGCTAAGTCAGATTTTCATGAGCTTTCGGTCCTATAAAATGTATACAAAATCTAACTTGCTGGGGGATTTTTTCAATGTTGGCGCCTAATTTGCCTGAGCTACGTTTTTGTTCAAATTTCTTAATAAATGTCACGCATACGCTACGCAACCTAAAATTATTTTGATTAATGAGCAAGACCGCTGTACGATGAATAAACGCACACGTGATAGAAATTGTTTCCATAAAGTAATTTAAATTGATTTTTTTTTTCGTTAATTTATTTGAATGTATTGTACGTGCAATATTTTATTTTAATTAAAATTTTCCATACGTTACATATGTTTTGAGACTTGTAATACCGCAAAACCCTTAAATGTACCAATTACTTTTGATGGCATGCAAAGTTTTTGTCGTATATGAACAGGAAAATAAATCAATAAAACTCAAACGGCAGCATTTGTTTGCATGTCCTTCGAATAGAAATTGGCCTAAGGACATACGTAACTGTTGAACATTAATTCACTCAATAAAGTGAAACGAAATAAGAAATAAACACAGTTGAAGTTAAGTCAAACAAAAAACAAAAAGTATGAATCAGCTGTGGTATCCTAAAGCGTAAGTGAAATAGGGTAATGTAACCCAAATGCAGCTCTATTGTGGCAAAACTTCATTATAATCATATAATTTATTGTAAAACACAAATTATACATCAAACTAAAAGAAAATGAACAAGCTTTTCGACAAACTAAAGCACTGCATTGTATTTGATATATTTTGTAGGAGACCTATAATTTTCATAGGAAATTAGTGAAATACTCGCATAAATGAAAAAGTCAATTTCTTGCAAACAAAACAAAAGTAATTTAGAAGTCTTTTCTTGCTTATTTATTTATTTATTTATTTTTGATCATTGAAGGCATCAAGTGTGGTGGTCTTGGAGACAATCCAAGATCAAAACTTATTTGAAATTACAGTTCTGCAAGTGTAGCACGTGTCACCAATTCGCTGAACAAGGCCTGCTCGTTGTTCTTTGCAAATTTTTTAATCAATTGCCAATACCTTTCGCACCAAAGCATAATCTAAAAAAGATAGTGAGAATACCAACTACCAAGACCTTTGGCACCAAAAAATAATATCTCTCTTTTGAAAGAGAGAAAAAACGGCCCCGATGATTCTTCACCTCAGAAACGAGGTAAATATTCTTCAGAGTAATGTCCGATTGATGCTCAATTGAGAGGAACGTTTACGTACTGACATACAGTGTAGTCTACAGTGCTGTCCTGTCGTCCTGTCAGATCAACAATTGAGCGTCTAATGGAAAAACTTGAATCCACAGGCACAGTACAAATTGTTCCCGTGCCAGTGAGACAAAGAAGTGCCCGTAGTGTCGAGAATATTGCTGCCGCATTAATTGAGGAAGACCCAAATCAGTCTCTCACACGTCGTTCTCAAGCGTTGGGCATCTCTGTGACGTCGTTGTGGCGAATTTTGTGAAAAGATCTTGGCCTACATCCTTACATGATAAAATTGACGCAAGAACTGAAGCCGCTTGACCACCAGAATCGTCGTATGTTCGTGGGGCTGAGCAACAACTTGAAAATGATCCGGATTTTCATCGAAAAATCATCTTCAGCGATGAAGCTCATTTCTGGCTGAATGGCTTCGTTAATAAGCAAAATGTGCGTTATTGGTCAGGCAGCAATCCACACGTACTCCATGAGTCAAAATTGCATCCCGAAAAAATTACAGTTTGGTGTGGTTTATGGGCCGTACTTCTTCCGTGATGATCAAGATCGGCACGTTACTGTGAATGGGAATCGCTACCGCTCAATGATAACCGAATATTTTTGGCCCAACTTGGATGATATGAACTTGGAAAATATGTGGTTCCTACAGGACGGCGCCACAAGCCACACAGCGAATGTCACAATCGATTTATTGACAACCAAGTTTGGTGAACGTGTTATCTCACGAAATGGCCCAGTCAATTGGCCGCCTCGGTCGTGCGATTTGACGCCGTTGGACTATTTCCTGTGGGACTACGTCAAGTCTTTGGTCTATGCAAACAAGCCAGCGACGATTGATGAACTTGGTACGAATATCTAACTTGAAATTGCAGCAGTATCGTCCGATTTATGCTTGAAAACCGTCGAAAATCGAGTTCAGCGTTTGAACATCTGCAAGCGTACCCGTGGTGGCCATGCAAAAAAAAATTGAGTTTCATACATAATGGAATCAAATTTTCTTTTACAAACATAAATAATTTCATTGCTATCCCAAACTGTTTTTGTTTTATTTAAAAAAACTTTTGTAGCGCTCTTATTGAAAAACACTTTATGTTGCCTGAAAATTAAGAATAAGTTTCGCCAGTAAGTAAACGTTTTCAAACATTTTCTCATGATGCGAACCAATTCGAATATATGACGGATTAACTGATTCACTTGCTTGGGATTTGGGTGTGGCAGCAAAACGATGTAGAATATTTCTCATCGAAAGCTCTTTTTCTACAAAATATATCTATGAATGTATTTATAAAATGTTAGTATGATGGGCTTTCTTGTTATCACGATAGTTTCCGGAAACTGAATTGAATATCTCAAAATATTATAAAATATATAACACGTCCGCAAGATATATTGCATTGCATTAGGCATTTTAACTGTATTAATATAGTACATAAAATAAAAAGTAGTGTTGTGTTGTGCTGTGTTAAGTTAAAAGAGAGGTATTCAAGAGTGTTTTCTGAACTTGTGAACTAATGCGAGCAATGAATAAATCAGTTATTTTGAGCAATAAAATGTGCGGTTTTAATTGCAACAATACCTAGTGTTTGAGCTAATAATAAATAAAACTTCATAGTTTATTTAAAAACTAAATTACCTTGCATTATTTTTCAAAGGTCAAAGCTCATGTTTCAAAAAAAACTTTTTCAATTATCATAACTTGAAATTTTTCGTAAAGTTGCACGCTTTCATTAATTTTACTTTCTTGGACAGGGCATATTTTTAACGCTTTTATTTAAAAACCTCATATATAAATTCAGTTTTTTCATTAACTTAAAATTGTATATTACGAAAAAATTGTAAGGCAGATCGAAAAGAGAATTTATACCAATGGCGCACTATGTCACTCTACCCTATGTCGAAAGGCTGAAGTTAAACATGCGTTCACTGTTTTTACTGCACAATTCCTTCAATAAAACCACGTGTTTTTTTAGTTTCACCATTTCTATAGCTGTGTTATTCTTTGGTATTTTCTTTATTTTTACTCTTTTACTTTTGTTTGCCATCGATTTCATGTCAAATTTAATTGTGTAATTTTATTGCTGGTTGTCTTACATGTGTGTGTGCTTGTGTGTGTCAATCTATATTTGCCAGCCAAATGTCATGACACGCAGCTTTTTAGATAAAATATTTTCTTGTGTTTTTATTTTTATTTCCGCTTTGAAATTCATATTTTGATTGATTTCACTCTTGTTTTGCATATGTATGTATATTTTTCATTTCCTTTTGGTACTCATTTTAGATATGTTATTCACCTGAAAAATAGCTTCATATGTATGGGAATGAACAATTTCAGTAAAAGAAAAATTAAGACTGACAAAAAAGAAATCAATTTCTTCTGATTTTTCCAGGTTGGATAATCTTATTTGTTAATAAGAAGTAACTCTTACGGTAGCTAGTGTTCCTTTTATTTTCATATTTCTTTTAGCGTGGTCCGCTCCACCTTAAGTGTCAACATTTCACAGCCACGGGCCAAATTTTGCTCGAAAATACAAAAAAAATTAAATTTCGGCTAAACTTTACATGAGGATAATTATTGCCGATTTTGACACATTTATAGTAAGCTTTAGTGCTCATCATCCTGAAATTGTTTTTATACCCTACACTCATTCTGCATGGAAGGAGGCGTGACAGTTATAGAAAATTACATAATTTTCTTGATCAGCGACACCACCTGACTCCATATAGCTATGTCTGTCCGCATGTCTTGCTGTCTGTGTTTCAATGGAAATCACGATTAGGAGAAAATTAAGCAAAATAATTGAATGAAGTTCGATACGCAGGCTACAGCTTCAATCACTGTTCTTGGGATTGAAAGTTAACGAATTCATTTTATGGACACGCAAACTGCATATACGAATATCACATTTAAAACGATAGTACCAGGAGACCGACCATCGTTCGGTTTTTCGTTTTGAGGTTGAAAAAGTCATGCAAAGTCGATGTAATGCATTTGAATGAGCAGTCGGAAATATTTAAAAAATATTGAATTGGGTTGAAACCTCGAAAACAAGTTAAAAAAAATTTGAAAGAAGTTGATTATATATGAAAAATGTTGAAAAACATTAAGAGAGGTTGAAGCAGGTGAAAAAGTTTGATATACTCGATAGTATATTAAAGTGTTGAAAACGTTGAAGGAGATTGAAAAGCTCGAAAAAAGTTGAAAGTCTCGGAAAAAGTTGAATGAGGTCGAAAAGCCGAAAAAAGTTGAATGTGGTTGAAAAATTCCAAAAAATATGGAACCTGTTGAAAAAAGTTGAAAAGGTTGAAAAATATTGAAAAAGTTGAAAGAGTTTGAATAACTCGAAAAAAGTTGAAGAAGGTTGGATAATTCGAAAAATCATGAAAAGTGTTGAAAAAAGGTTGAAAATTGTTGAAAAAGTTGAAAGAGTTTGAATAATTCGGAAAAATGTGGAAAATGTTGAGAAAGTTGAAAGATGTTGAAAAATGTTGAAACTGTTAAAAGAGGTTGAATAACTCGAAAAAAATTGAATAAGACTGAATATATTGAAACCAAATTTTATTGTGATCACTTCTATAGTACGATAAATATGGCATTTTACGCTATATGTTTGTATGGGAGGTACCACGCCCACTAATGAAATCCCATCAAAATTCATATAATTTCAAAGCCTATAGTGACCGACACCTCTACACCAAATTTAAAAAATTTGACTCCAAGAGCACACTAAATATAGCCTTAAGCATTTTTTGATTGTATGGACATCGACATCTCTATACCAAATTTAAAAGATATTTCTCTCATAAAACAGTAAATGTAGCATTTAACAGATTTCGCCCACTTTTGGTTACAAGATACCCAATAGCCAGTATATTTAACATGTTAAATTTCATAACAACTGCGTTGTTAGTTCTCTTATTATAACGTTTATAAATATTGTGGGATGTGCCACGGCTTACAACAAGTTTTGCCGTTTTCGAGGAGTAACGATTTAAAGTTTTCAATTATCGAAATATGCCACGCCCATTATCCCGATTCCGACCACTTTTTATAGCATTTAAGATATTTATGATATGCATCCGTCTATATTTCGTTGCAATACCTTATATGGCTTCCGAGTTATCACGTTTTAAAAATTAAAGTTGAGGGCAGTGCCACGCCCCTGTTAGAAACTGGAAAAACTTAAAACCTAGTCCAATCTTAATTTTGTTCACACATGCACGAAATCCCGAAGTTTTATCAAAATCGCTGCAGCCGTTTTCGAAATAAAGTTCAGCCATATATAAATAAATACATAAACATACAATTTTAGCTCGTTTAATAATAGAAGATATTGAGGAATTATTTTATATAGTACAACCAAATTTTTTTTCGCAAATACTAAAAATAAGTTAGACAAGCTCTGAAGGAGAAGTTAGCGAATATTGACAAGAGGGCGTAGTACTTCTTATAGGAGCAAAGACTTCAAAACTCTATACTGCGAGAATTATTTTAGGTAATGTAACTAAATTTCTCGCAAATAGTAGCAATGATGTGGAAATGCTTTGAAAAAGAACTTGGCTTGGAACTTTAAAGTGGGAGTGGCACTCACTCAAAATGCTTCGCTGAGGGAATTTTTCAAAGTACTGAAACCGAATTTCACACAAATACAGAAAATGGTTCGGGCTAACATCAGATAAAATGCTGGTGAATTTAGAAAAGTTTGTAGTACATGTCACTTGGCAGCCCTGGTACGAAATACTAACTCAATTTATATCATTGACTAATTATTTCAATACAATATGAACTTTAAGTGAAATCATAAAAGTTTCTCACTTCATTTAAGATAAAACACTCTTAAATATACATACACGTATATTCTCTTTCTCTCTGAACACTAGAATTGTCTGAAACTAAATGGTATGTCAAGTTCCATATGTTTGAAAACTTTAAAATCAACATTCTCAAAATCGCTTAAAAATTTTGAGTTATTTTTGCTTAGTTCCATCCCTGCTAATTTGAGGATCCTTTTTCAAAATTGCAACCCAATTTTTTTTGTATATTTTAATTGTAGTATTTTTTGGTAAAGAACTACAAAAATATTTTATTTTCAATTATTTAAAATTTTTTCAATCACGGTAAAGTTGCAGCTACGAAGGTTTCTTTTATAACTCACCAGCAAAAATGTATTACATCAAATATTGTTGACTAGTGTAATCATATTTTGCTTGTAACTATGAAAAATTGCCTATTTAAAAGTTGATTACACCTATGAATGTTGCCATGTATTATTATTATTGTTTTTGGTTTTTGTTGCTATTGCTGCCTCATTCGTGCAGGAATTGTTTTTCACAGTAGGCGCATAAAAAACAACGTTATTAAGAATCATAAAAATAACAGCACCAACGAAAACAACAATGAATTAATCAATGAAAATTCGTGTTTCGCTGACAGCAAAACATGGCGCTTAACAAAAGGAAAATCGATTAACAGCAGCATTAAAGGAAATCACTCAGATTGGTGTGGGTTGGGTGGGAGTTGTTTAAAAACAAGCCAAAAAAAAAACCAACAAATGTTTTAATGAAAACGAAATAAGAGAATCTTCCACAACACGGCAACAATATAAGTAGCGAAAAGTAAACGAAAATTACACTAAGAAAAAAAAAAAAAGTCAGGAAAATTAACGTTGTGCAATAATTAACACGAAATCCCCTTACAAAAGATGAGAAAGATTAATTAAAAATTTAAAATACAACACGACAAGAAGACATGAAAGTTATGTCATTTAAAATGAGCTGCTTTCTATAGCCGTTAAGAAATGGGTGCGCATTGGGGTGGAGCAAAAAAAAAAATGTTGTTCTGTTGAAATCGAAATTGTGTTACAATTGCTATGTCGTAATGTAAAAAAATTTTACTTATTTTGCGATTTTATAAAAAAATTTTTGTTAACATTGATAAAAAAAGTATCGCTTGCGAAATATATGTATTGGCCGAATAAAATTTTGTTTTCTCTTCTAATGATAACCCCTGATCTCGGTTCCTAATGGGTTAGAATATATAGCGTTGATATCTTGAACTACATCGCAATTTCTTCGTTATTTACTCATTTTGCGTTTATGAGCTACATACATTTTTCTTTCGATAGGTCTACATTTGCAAAATAAGGCGTACGATTGTATTTTTTTGAGTTTTTCAGCAAAATCACTTTAACAAGGTCCCCTAGGCACGAAGAAACTAGCTTTTGAGCTAGCTGATGCCCGTGAATTTGCACACGTAGCTGTTTTTTGCAAAAAGAAACAATATTATTACTCTACACAAATCACGAAGTTGTTGTTGTTTGCAATATAAATTGAGAATGAGAGCGAGAGAGTAAAATTTGAAAATTCTATTGTTTCTCTTCCGAAAATATTCCACTGCAATGTAATGGGAAAAACAAAAACAAAACGCACACACACAAACACATTAACTTGCCATTAAACAATTTATTATGCTTGCATGCTTGTTTCTGTTTGTGCAATTAAATTTTTTAATCAATTCTAAAACCTTAAAAACTTGATATATCGTGATAATTTTTATTGGAAATTGAAACCAAGCGTCTATGGCAGAGTTGGCCAAAACGAACAAAAGTTACTTATTCTGGCTTTTTCACAAATATGATGTCTTCTCATATAAGTTTGATGGAAAATGTAATTTTTAGATTCCGCAAAAAGGTCAAAAATACTAAAGCGAATAGCAGCCAAGTTAAAAAGAAGCAATTCCTGGCTATATCAAAATTAAATAATTTTTGCCAGAAATTGTAAAAAGTAAAATTTACTTAACAAAATTGGATGACCTGTTTTTATATGAAATAACATTAAAAAATAGTTAGTAAAATGGTAAAAATCGTATTTTGGGGAAACTTGATTTTGTTTTAAGTCTCCAAAATTTTCAGTTCATCCGAGCCCCGGCTTTGACATGGAATTCGGGGCTGGCCCACGTCACTACCGGCGACTTGGCAACCCTGTGTTGTATTTACTATTACAGTTCTTGTCACTACTCAGTGGCTCTTGATCGCTCCCATCGCATTTTGTTTTCGATTTTTACTCTTTTAATCAACTGATTAGCGATTTCCAGCTCCCTTACTCAGCTCTTCTGGTCATGCCTGGGCTGAGGAATAAAATCAAATAAATTTGATCAAAATTGTCGTAGTAGTTTTTTCGTGATGTGCGTACATCGGAATCATTTTATTTATATAGATAACATACCTATACCCTCCTTTTGAAAAAATGTAATTAATTCGAAAATGTCCCATTGCATAAGAAAAACGTGCATATATTCAATGCCATTGATTTCCGAATTTATGACCTTTCTTTAAAAAACAAAACATCATTGGGTTTTAAAAAGATGTTTGCTCAAACTTATTGAGCCATCAGATATGACTTAATAAAAAAATTCAGATCGGTTTTAAGTTTCAGTTGGCATTTAAAGCTTATGCCAATCAACCTACTCATCACAGAAATATTGCTTCAATTTTTGTAAGAGATCAAAATAAATTTAAGATTATGCGTCCCAAAATTAGCCAAACATCGCTTTAACAAAACATATTCCAAGATTTCCATGTGAAATATTTATGGAACATGAAACACGCGACTGCTGCAAACTATGATCTTTAAATCGAAAAAAACTTGTGTTTTTTTTTTGATACACCCTTATACAAGTGTATAGTGAGTGCAATACAATAAACTTCTTTTCCTTCTTCTATTTGACACGCTCAGCTTACGTCAAAGTAAATTAATGTCAGGACCCTTAAGTGTTGAGTTACGTTTACGCTTAAGTTTTTATTTTTTCTCAAAGCAGTAGCATTGCTGTAGTACGTTGTATATGTATGTCCTCTTGATATTCTTCCTTTTTGGGCATACAAAAATACATTGCAATTTAAGGAAGTGGATGCAGAAGCTGCTGAATGTTGTTGTAACGTGTTGTGAGTCCTTAGCGTAGTCGTCATCATATTCACCTACGTTATCGTCAAGCTTAGTGTATCGTCTCTTTTTATGGATATAAAATGCGTATAAATAAAAATCCTGTCATAATATTTGATTTATATTTTCCATTTCATTAATCAATGTGCGAGACTCAATTGCTGTTGTTGTTGTTGTTGCTGTCTACTTTGTGCTATCTGTTATCTTTGACTGCTAATTTGGTGAAAGGTGTTGAATATATATTTGTTGTTGGTTTTAACCTTTTAAGCACCATTATGGCCTTAACTATATTAGTTGTCGTTTGCTCAAAGCAAAGTCTACTGAGCTAATGCTTTGAAATCCATCCCATCCACATTAATGTGTTGTTCTGTTGGTTCTTTTTACTTAAATTTACACAAGATAAAAAGTTCATATAAAAACTTTTATAAAAATGAAAGGACTTTTTAATAATCTTTTTTTATGATTTTAGTTTTTTATTCAAGATTTTTTTCCATAAGAGGTAGCTCAACACTTTTAAATAATTTTGGTAAATTCGAAATTTACTTCCATCTATGTTCAGGTATAGTATTAAATTAATGAAGTAAATGTTACAGAGCTTGGTACAGTTGGTGAATTAAACTAGCATTTGAAAAAAGTGGGCGGAACTAAAATTTTGGGTATGATAGTTGTTATAGTTTGTGATGTACACAAATGCCTATGACTTTTTTTTTGCACTAAACATTCAAAGATTACTTTAAGGGCCCACAGATGACTTAACTATTTTGAACTCAAAAAAACGTTTCATGTTGTTCGAATGGTAAAAGTGAAAAAATTTATGAATCTTCGTAACAGGAGCTAAAAAATTGCCACTTTAGAGTCGAAAACCTGATTCTGCATCCGGCGTGCTTAAATTGACGACTAAAAAGTTTGCAGCTTCAGGGCTACAGCCCACTCTAGCTCCTATTTTGATACGGAAAACTTTCTGTTGTTGGCATATAATACCAGAAAGAAATAGTTTTTTCTTTGGTCAACCGATATGAATTTAATTTAATTTTCAAAATAAAATACATACCACCTGTCTATCACAGGTTAATGTTGGCTAGCGCATAAACGATTTGATTGTTATTCTGATTTTTGTTGTTATTTACAATGCATGGTGACGGCGCATGTTTCATTTATCGTATTTATGAAATCAACTAATTGTGTTAATGGGTCAAAGCAATCCATACTAATTCATTGCATTAAATTAGCATAAAAAAAAATCCATGTGATGTTTATCACTACGTTAAGTTAGCATTAAGATTGAAATATAATTGAAAATTAAATTTAAAATCTTCAAAGTTCAAAATAATTTACTAAGATCTAACAAAGGTTATAACAGATTTTTGTAGGGAAAGGTTAGGAAATTTTTGAGCGTTCATACTAAAAATGTAGACTCTTCAGATTTTGATTGTTTTGTTGTATTTTATTTCAAGCTATAGGAGTGGATCCAAATTCTAACAAAAAACTTGTTGTGAACCAAATAAAATAATCATCAAAGTCGGTAGCGAACCATCTTCTTCCATTTCTTGTACAATTTTTACAATCCATGTTTTTGAAAACGTGAAACTTCAGAGCTTTTAGGGACTAACAAAATACCTTTTTTTTCTGATTTAATAAAAAAAATCATGGGAATATTTTGCAGCGACGTCTCATATGAAATGCATTTTTCGCCCACCAACCAGAAATTTTCTTGTATTTGACAACTTAAGTCTACCTTTCCTTAACAATTCAAAGTATGCAATGGAAATTTTGTTTTTTCTTTATTTGACAACTTAAACCATTTTTTGACAACAAAAACCATTTTATATAATAACAAGATATTTTATTTTCTAAATGGATAAAGGCTGATTTTAAATAGATTGGTGAACGTCGAAATTATTTTTAATTTTTTGAGGCATTTTGATTAAACAAGTCGAAACAATTGGCTATCATATAAATATCGACTTTTGGATTTTAAATTTTTAAAGAGCTTACGATTTATAATCGAAATCAGCAAGTTTTTCACTTAACTCGATATTTTATCACGATGTAAAAAATTGCTTTGTTTACATAAGCTGCACTTTGAAGATTCATGACTCTTTTTTTACTGTATAGCTTAATCGCCTATTAGTTAGTTAGAACATAATATCTATGAGTTTCCATTTACTGAAGTTTCGGTGAAAACGAAAATAGATAATCATTTGTGCTACAAAGATTTCTAGTTCATTTCAAAAATGAGTATTTATTTCCAACATCACTACTAATATGTTCTTTGCATAAGTGTTCAGTTTGATGAGAGTTATAGCATCATTTATCCTTAAATTAAAAAAAAAATTCTTGCTTGCATCAAAGACGAAAGTGTGTTAATTGGCAAGCGATTTCTCACCAAAAACAACGATAGCATCTTTTTCCATCTTACTTTATCGTCACTTACAAATATACTGTAACATTTCTTTACAGACCAAATTTATGGTATATTTGTTCCTTTTAGAAGCTTTGGAATGCGAGTAAAATTTTTTACTGGTTTTTCGTGTTCAGTTTTTTCTTCAATTTCCCCTTTATGTCATATTTTATCAAACGTACTATTACTTGTATTCTATGTTATTTATATAAATATATATCGGAATTTATTAATAAAAACATTGATACACGAAAATGTACGCGTGTACTCATCCACAAACATATATAAGTACGTTATATTACTTAGTTTTCATGCATATCAGAGTGGGGAAAATGCATTAAATTTTCAATACATCAAATTGCTATTGTTTCATCTAGCACTGTGCATTTAATGAAATTCATTTGTTGTAACCATTTAATGATAATAGAATTCAAACTCCAAAATTTGAGTTAGTAAGTTACAAAAACTTAAAGCAAAGTGTATTCAAATTTTAGGTATTTTTTTTAAATTTAAAATAAAACAAATAAATTGTGCGAAATTTTTATTGGAAATTAAAGTACATTAGTTCTGGTTAGAAATGAAAAGTAACGTCGACCTCCTCTGCTAGTGTGGCAGACTGTCAATCTTCTACCAAAAATTTTGAACAACTTTTTCTCATAATAATGATTCAATTAGTGATATTTGCTCGATGTTATTGTATTTGAGGTATTGAACAGTTCGAGGATTATCCTCATAAACTTTAATCTTCATGAATCTCCTTCGAGAAATTACTCCATTATTCAACTTCTCTTTAAATAGATTTATTGATTCCGTTGCTGTGTGATATGTTGCACCATCCGGTTGAAACCACATATTCTACACATCAATATCCTCCAATTGAATATACAAAAAGTTTCTAATTATCTCTCCATAACGAGCTCAACGTCGAATATATATCATTGGCTCCTCAGCAACACTAACAGGTGCAATATATTCAGTTGAACGACTATTACAGTGACGAATTCTGCTTCTCTGATTTTTAACTGAACCAGTTTCTTCAAATTTATGAATAATAAGTTTAGTAGCATGGTTTGTCGGAGCATTTTGCCTGTCTTATTCTGGACGAAATTTTCTTCAAACTTCTGGATGCCTTTTGCTATATTTAAAATAAGTTTTAATAACGAATAAAAGCACCTTGCTCAGTCGTGTAACGATCCATTTTAAATAACCCGAATGTATTTACTTCATCATTGAAAAAACATCGGTTTAAATTTTAAAGGATACCTCAAATTTGAACACTCTTTATTTAGTATAGTGAATTAAGTTAAGTTAGTGCTATATGCTTAGTGGAATTCGAAACTTTTTCCCACTAAGGATTTAGTCAAGATCATAAAAATTTAAATTCATTATCACCAAGTGCTGAATGTGTGAAGGCGGAAGTTGCACGCGCGTTTCCGCCCACAACAAAGACTTGATTTTTATTTATTTTTCATTTGAATTACAAATTAAAATTATGCTAAGTCTTAATCTTAAATAATTAATCTTAAGTCAAACGGCAACACTTAGGAAACAGCTGTTTGTGGAGACTTGAGAAACAGCTGTTTATTCTCTACACTCAGCAGTTCCTTACTGCTATACTGTGTGTATAAGAGACAGCTCACTTGGAGTGAAGGCAGTGGGCCGGTGGCCTCGGGCTAGGAAGTATCGTAGTAGTTAGAAGTAGATCTTAGCAAGTAAACATAGAAGGTAGATAACTGAAGATTCTGTCGCACGTCTGGGTGCAACGCTAACAGCCGTGGCGGTAGAGTAACATTGTCAGCGCTTACACGAGGAAACTCTTACCGGAAAGTTTCCTTGTTTGTAGGCAAGAGAGGAAAAACGAAAGGGTGGTGTACAGAATTTTCGGTACCCGCAAATTCTCTTTCGTTCTGTTCGTTAGCTTATATTTTGCTTTGACTCTACGTTTGTTTTGGTGGATCGACACAGAAACTGCTTTGATATTCTCAAGCAGAAAGAAATTCAAGTTTTCGTGTATAATCGCAAAACAAATTCACAAAAGGGAATGGACAAGAATTTGTTTCATCGAATTTCCTCGTGTAAACCTTGACATCCAGTGCTTGTAGTATTTATTATCAGCGATTCTGTCGCACGTCTGTGTGCAACGCTATCATTCGTGGCGGCAGAATAGCATTCAGGCTCATGTTATATTCACCGTTGACGATTCTGTCACACGGCTGTGAGTTTTTACCGTTGATGGTTCTGTCGCACGTCTGTGTAGTATCATTCGTGTCGTGTCGACAGAATAGCAGTCAGCAACATTGCATAGAAATAAGACGAAGGAACCGCGTCGTGACCCATCGTACGGCAGCTACGCAACGCGCACATGAAGCGTCGGGAATACAGCAACGAAAAACGGTCGCATGTAAAAATAATTTTTAATAATTGTAAACTAGTAGGTTAAGCTATACCAATGTAAAAATAAAATATTATAACGTATTTTGAAAATAGAAAGCTCCCGTATTATTATTTTATTTTTGTTGAAAACTATTTACATTGGGCGTGTTAGCCACCTGCAAAATTATAAATTTTTGTAGTAGAACCTTGGTCACCGACGAGTTAAAACCTCGGCGCGAGGTTCGTTACAAGTGGTGGAAGAGTTTGACTTTACCTAAATAGTCCGGGAGAAACGTTGCATTTTCATGGTAATTTATTCTCTTTTATTTTCTTTTTGTAATTGATAGTTCAAATATAGCTAGTAGTCGAAATAAGTATCAGTCGTTGTGGGGCTGGTTGTAAGAGGTCGAAAATAAAAACTTAGCTCAATGACTCAGAAAATAAGCTACAAGTGGAAAAACATGTTAATACCAATGTTGTTGAGGAGATAAAAGCTGATCGAGTTCATGCCCGAAAAATCTAAATACGAAGAGATTTAACCCACTTTTCACCGTTTAAAAGTTGGTGATAATACTGACAAAAAATAGCTATTTTGGGCAACAAATTCGGTTTTCAGATTTCAGTGAGAAATTTAAATTTAAAATAAAAACTGTAAACTGTATTTTTTCGAAAATGGTGACGGTTATAAATAATTTTAAGACTATAAAAGGTGGGTCAAACCTTTTACCCAGATTTTTCGGATATAAAGTCGATGTGTTTTCATCTCCTCTATAACATTGGTCTTAAAATATATTCCTCTACTTCTGGCTTACTTTCCGAGTTATAGAGCGACATTATTTTTTTTTTTCAACCTATCACAACCAGCCGTACTACGATTCTAGCAACTGATGCTTATTTCAATTACTAGCCAAGTTTTGACCATTAATTAAAAAAAAAAAATAAAAGGTGCAACGCTACCTCCTGGACTAAAACGGTTAGTTGTGTTAGTGTATAATTTCTACTTGAATGTAATGAGAAAATGTGTGAAATTTAGTGTAGTAATCCCCACTTTGATTCACATGTAAGCACATGCTTCCGGAAAGGTTAAAAGTTCAAGGAAAATTATTTTGTGGCATAAATATTTTATTAAAAAAAAAAAGAAAAAAAAAATTAAAAGAAAAACCAAAAGCAAAAACAAAACGGAAATGACAATCATTGCAGCAGTAATAGTGTTGCCATCATATAGAGAAATTACGCTACATACATATGTACTTATAGTTATGTTTGTATTTAGATATGTGTATATGTATAGCAGTATCAATTGAAGAGTGGCATTAGGAAATAACATTTAGAAATTGCAAATTTTTTTTCTTTACTCAGTCATTATGTGCTTGATTTCTAGCTGGGCTGATTCTCATTGCCTTAACATCAACCACATACATATACAATCAAAATCCCTGCAGAGACTTCTCTGTAAAATGCTATGAGATTATAGCTGAATCACTGGTATAGTTGAATCAGTTTATGTGAATGACAAAGCTCTATGCTTGTCACCTCTCCTTTTTTTTTGCGCTCTTTGTTATTTCTTTTGTTTAAAGGACTGTAAAAAATATTGTCCCCGAGTGCTTCGCAAAGTAGCAATTGACCTTTTCCA
This sequence comes from Tricholauxania praeusta, assembly GCA_949775025.1. Classification (NCBI taxonomy): domain Eukaryota; kingdom Metazoa; phylum Arthropoda; class Insecta; order Diptera; family Lauxaniidae; genus Tricholauxania; species Tricholauxania praeusta. Next base: position 31,764,015 of record OX459031.1, on the reverse strand, counting down.
ATGACAAGTCAACGTTAAATTCGTCAGTTTACAACTCATAAAGTAGATTAGAGAGCAACTGATATCATACAACTTGAGAGAATTGAATTTGCCTGCTTAAGAATGATCACAGTCTCTGCAGGGCATGCCGTGGAAATCTACATAAATATACATACTTACTTACACACACATATATACATTCACGAATATACATACATACTATGTGTTTGCAATTTGAGAGCTTTTTGACGTTTATGTTGATGTCTAACTTCCGGTTACGTTCGGAAGGTGTCGTTTAGGAACGACATTTTCTATTTTGATGAAAGTTTAGTACCTTATCGTAGATAATGAAAACGTGTACATTATTATGTAGGCATATTTTCCAATAAAGATAAGATTTTTATATTTTTATAAATATAACGCAAATACTCGTTAAATTGAAGCTTGCTGCCGTTGTGGCATTTATTTTTTACACCTTGTAATCAAAATTTTTCCACAGGAGCAAAGTACCAGTAATAAACATCTTATAGCAAACGGTTGAGAAGGGCTTTGGTTAAACAACTTACACATATCTCTTGTATTGAAGAAAAGCTTTTGTTCGATTGTTGTTTTTTTATATATATATATATATATATATGGGTAGTTCTTTGTCAAAAAGGCCACCCCCTCTGCCCATTTCAGTTTTGACAAAAAAAAATGTTCAAGCATATGAAAAAATCAGAAATTTTCTCAATTTCTTGATGCCGTCTGGTCTTTTTCGAAAAAATAGCTTTCTAACCTCAAAAAAAGTGTTTGAAAAGAAAGTGCTACTAAAAAATATACATAAATAGGGAATCTCTAAACGGTTGCACCACTTTTTCTCAGCCATGGCACAACGTAATCGCTGAATTTTTTTTTGTTGGAAAGGTTGTAAGGAGAAGGGGGGACATGTATACTTTGTTTTTCAATAGTAGGCGGTGCCATTCCCCTAAAAAGGAAAAACGTTTCCTTGGCTAAACTAATGGACCGATTTTGATAAAATTTTGTTTGAAGATAGATTAAATCCTAAGAAAGATTATTAGAAACTCTGATTTCTAAAAAGGGGCGTGGCATCGCCACAAATGTGAAAAAACGCTATCACGGGCGCCACTGCACCGATTTTGATGAAATGAAATCTGTAAGAGGCGTGGCACCGCCCACTTAAAAAAATATTTTAACTTAAGATCCAATCTATCTACATACCAAATTTCATCAAAATCGGTGCAGTGGCACCCGTGATAGCGTTTTTTCACATTTGAGGCGATGCCACGCCCCTTTTTAGAAATCAGAGTTTCTAATAATCTTTCTTAGGATTCAATCTATCTTCAAACAAAATTTTATCAAAATCGGTCCATTAGTTTAGCCAAGGAAACGTTTTTCTTTTTTAGGGGCGTGGCACCGCCTACTATTGAAAAACAAAGTATACATGTCCCCCCTTCTCCTTACAACCTTTCCAACAAAAAAAAAAAATTCAGCAATTACGTTGTGCCATGGCTGAGAAAAAGTGGTGCAACCGTTTAGAGATTCCCTATTTATGTATATTTTTTAGTAGCACTTTCTTTTCAAACACTTTTTTTGAGGTTAGAAAGCTATTTTTTCGAAAAAGACCAGACGGCATCAAGAAATTGAGAAAATTTCTGATTTTTTCATATGCTTGAACATTTTTTTTTGTCAAAACTGAAATGGGCAGAGGGGGTGGCCTTTTTGACAAAGAACTACCCATATATATATATATATATAAAAAAAATTATGATGTCAAAATTATGGCTGATGTATATCAAGATATTTTTGAATTTACCGAAGACGAAATAGTTTAAACATTTAAAAGTAATACTTGAAAATTAAAATTCAATGGCAATTATTGAGTCTAAGTTTTTGAAAATGTTCAATAAAAATATCCTTAAATCATGAATGATACAAATTTCAAAGTGATACAATAAAAGTATTGAATTTTGTTCATGTTAAAATTTAATCAAATCAGATTTTTCAGTTTTAATTTTAGCTACATATGTAGAAAGTATATCATATATACCTTATGAAAATTCAGATCGTTTGAAAAAACTTATTTCAATTTATCGGTATCATAGTAATAAAAGTAATACACTTAAAAAACCATTCATTCAAAGTTATGTATGATTGCAATGCACTTAATTGTTTACGAAGTAAAAATTACATAACTTGTATCACATTTGAAATGGTATATCATAAGTGATTTCATCTGTCAACGCATATGTTTTTAATTAGGTAGTTTTTCAACTTTTAAAGCTCTTTTTTTGAAGATAAAACGATTCGATTTTTTCGGCAATCTGGTCTTTTTTTCTCAAAAACTTGCATACAAAACTGTGTGCACAGGCTATGCTGTCACTGAAGTTGAGCTTTGGAATTGTTAAGGGTCACTTTTCAATCTACTTTCCGATACTATTCGATACTTTTCAATTTTAAAACATTTGAAACAAAAAATTTGCTCGAGAAATGGTTTTATATAGTGATAAAGGGTAGTAATATATGCAGGGTGGTGCGCTTTTGAGTAGCCATACTCAAAAATTCGATTTAGTGCTTCATTAATTAAAAAAAAAATTGTGTGAGAGGGGGATCTATCTGTATTATACTTTAACTTACAGGTCGTTTAACAAAGATCCTTTAGAGTTGTACTTTCGAACAAACTTTATATATGCAAAAACTTTTGAAGTATTAGATTTAAAAGATTAAAATGAGTGGGTATCATTACTTAACTAAGTAATTCACATAATTTAAAAAAGCATCATTATTGCTAGCCATGTATTCAGTTCAGAATAATATATTTATGTATTCATCATACTTTTAAAATCTTAGTAAAAGAATTCATTTGATGGGTTCTTTAAGTATTTTATGCGTTAAAACTACATAAAAATAATTTATTAAAAAGTCCATATAGTGACTATCTGAATCTTTTTTTTTTCGGGTGCCTGCAAATCGGGTGATGATCGTGTGAAAATATATGCAAACTTACCAAAATATTTTTACCAAATAATTTTTGGTTTTTTCGCTATTTCAAAATATTTTTCACGAGGTTTTGTCATCTCCTTTACTTTCATTCATTCATTTCATTTGTCTTTTATAGAATTCTTTGATAATTTTCGAAACTACACGAAATTTTTCAGTACTTTTCACAATGTTCTTCTAATTGAATTGAATTTCCGCTACAATTCGAGGTTTTTTGGACTTAAACGATTTTTTTTCGAATATATTTTAAACTTTTAGGAACTATTCAATACCTTTGGAATATTATTGACTACTTTGATAACACAGGCCTACAAAAAACTTTACCAGAAACCAGACTATACTTTTCCGATGTATTTTGACGTGCTGAATCCAAATCCGGGATCAGAATTGCTCTATTGGCTCAGGTTTCCGAGATATCCTAACCTGAAAGTGCTAAAAACACTGTTTTGACCTATATTTACGCTTATATATCATCGCCTATCGATTTTTACTCCAAAACCTGTATACATCATCTTAAAGTATGACCCTTAATCTTTTAAATTCCGTTGAGTTTGCTCAAATATCTTTTTTTTTTTACTGAGATATGCCACTTTCAAACTTTATGAATTTATGTATGTGAACAAACAACTCTTTCCACAAACCCATCAAACCCATCAATGAAGTTTGAATTTTTCAAAGTGGCATATCTCAGTGAAAAAAAAAAAAACAGATATTTGAGCAAACTCAACGGCATTTAAAAGATTAAGGGTCATACTTTAAGATGATGTTTACAGGTTTTGGAGTAAAAATCAATAGGCGATGATATATAGCCGTAAATATAGGCTGAAACGGTGTTTTTAACACTTTTAGGTTAGGATATCTCGGAATCCTGAGTCAATAGAGCAATTTTGACCCCGGATTTGGATTCAGCACGTCAAAATACATCGGAAAAGTATAGTCTGGTTTCTGGTAAAATAATTTTGTCAAATTTTGTAGGCCTGTGTAATTGTTTTTTCTTCGTATTGTGTACAGTGTATCTTGATAACTTTTTTTTGATTTTTTGGTACTACTCGATATTTTTTGATTTATATTGAACTTTTCAATTTATTTCGGACCTTATAGATTTATTTGATAATTTTCGATATCATTTGACATTTTCGATATCATTTGACATTTTCCGATACTACATACATTGTAACTCATGAGTTTTATTTAAAAAGTTTCGGTATTTTGCGGCTTGTATTGCTATTCGAATAATTTTCCGATATATTTCAATACATTTCGACTTTAAAGGAATTTTTACAGAATTTTTGGTACTAAGACATGACATTTTATCTGTTAAACTCAGTTTTTTGAAGCAGTCTTACAATATTTTAGAAATCATTTCAACTAGCTGAAAATTCATATTCTCGTAAAAAACATTTTTAATGATAAGCGGATATAGGAAAAATATTGGGTTTTTTAAGGAAGGTTGTTAAAATTGTGGTAATTGTGGGACTCTGCAACTGACTCTGTTATCTTAAGCTTGGAGTCGTTTTTTTCACAGAAGTTAAATAGACAAACTTATTTAGTCCATTGGGAATTATTATGACCATTTAAGCTCTCGAGAACGGTTCTTTTTGCTTTCAAAAATAAACTTCTAGTGATTTGTATCTAGCACATAACGCAACTCTATTCTTCTTTTGTTTGTCCTTCATCTCTTCACGTAGCAAAGGCCCTCCACAAAACTCTTTCAAAGTGCACGATCAGCATTGAGGGTCTTTAATCCTCTTGAACATTTCCGCGAATCACGTATTTTCTGCTATCGCTTCCACGATGATTTAAGACGGCCGTTGTTCTGCTTTCTTCAGAATTCCACTCTTATGATTGCCAGCAGACTTCAGTTGGTGACTAACGCAACGTGTGTCCAATCCAAAATCACTTCTAATAAAATTTGCTGTAGCCCAGTGTAACTAAAATTGTAAATAAATTTTCATATTTTAATAATCTACCTCAGCAAATATTTTTTCAATTCTCTTTTCAATTTTTTATTCGCATAAAATTTATGGTACTCAAATTTCAAAAAGTGAATTAACATAAAAATGATATGGCAAAAGTTTAGCTGACCCACATAATCGCAAGGCATTAAGAGTGGTAAAACTTGTAATTAATTTGAGATTAAAGTGTCTTAATCACCGCGTACAAGCGGACGGGAGAAGAGCAAGCGAGGAAGCGAGAAAGGCAAATATAAACATTCAAAGAGATAAACAGACAGACAGACAGACAGTCAGGATGTAAGGTGCTACGCTGATATTGCTTGCTTTACATGTAAAATACTCAAATGATTTGCCATTTTAAGGATAACGGCAACAACAACAAATGCTACAACAGCAATAACAACATGTAGAAATTTTATCCTTAATTTACAAAGTTGCAAAGTATGAAATTTTTCGCTTAAAAACGCAGGAAAATTAAAGATTAATGCAGCGATTAGCTCGTTAAATGTGGAAATTCTTTTGCTTTGGCTTCATTCGCTGTTTTAACTTAGAATTTTATATATTAAGCCACAAAAGCGGAAACGGAAATTTGTTAGCATTTGTGGTGTTGCAGCTTTCTTTGTTGTTGTTTTTAAATTGTTTTTATCTCTGCGTTGTTGGCGTTGAAAATCCTGTTATTACATTTAATGCGCTTATTAAAGTTTACTTTTATTTAATGATCTGCAGGATTAAAGAAGATATACAAGAAAACAATATACTAAGCAAAATATTTTGAGACTTTGGTATTTTTTGTTTGTTTTAATTTCACTTTCTTTGGCTTCAGATAACCTCATAAACTTATGAGCATATATGGAATTTTGTGCTCTACATCACTTTATTGACAGTCATAAGTTGCTGTATGAGTTGTTAAGAAACAAAAAATTTGAAAAAAATACAAACTTCTAAGACATTGTCATACGTACCGCAGAAAGCAAAAATTAGGACGTATTTTTAACATAAAGATGTGCAGTGTTTTTATGGAGAGAAAAATAACAATATTAAAAATAGAAAAGCAAGTGATTGTAAGCACTAACTATGTGATGTGTATACATTTAAGTTACTCCTTATATTTTGGTGCTCCGTCTTTATTCTGCACAATAAAATATAATAATTGAAGGCATTGCAATATAAGTAAAAGTCGAAAAAATCTAAAGGTCTGTAAGTCTCGAAAAGTTTGACAAAAGTCGGAAACTTGCAATAGAGTTAAAAACTTTGATGACAGTCGAAAAGTGTAGAAAAACTAGAAAACATCAATTAAGCTGAAAAGTATCGAAAAATATATCACTGTATAGGGGGCGTTCAAGTAACTATTACGTAACGCAATTTTTGAAGATTTTTGACCCCCCTCCCCCCAAATAACGCACCGTAACGTGCATATATTCTTGATCAGCGTCTTGCGGGCATCTTGCTATTAAAAATGGATGAAATCGGTTTATGGACATGCCAACCGCCCATACTCTATGTATATTTGCACAATCCCATTTTGGAAAAAATGCAACGATTTTAATGAAACCTGGTGATTTGGTGTATATGTGAACTAAATTAGGATTAAACTAGGTTTAAAATTTCCAAAGATTCCCGTGGCACAGCCCTTTATTTTAACCTTTATACCACCATATCTCGTAAACCCTGCAAGATATTGTGATGAAATTTCTTTGTCCTTTATTTTTTCGACTTTTTGATTGACTTGGAGTTTTTTCAACCTCTCTCAACATTATTTAACATTTTGCATATATATACGACTTTTTCAAAATTTTTCAACCCCTGTTAACCTTTTAAACACTTCACACTTTTTTCGAACTATGCAACCTCTTCAACGTCTTTTTAACATTTATTGAAATGTATGTTCTTTCAGTGCAGCGTGTGAGTTTCGGCCTGGCTGAAGATAACACCTTAACTTCTTCATATTGTTATTTAATACAAATCACACATAATGTAATAAACATTTGCTTAAGTTTAAAATATGTTAAAACGGCGAAAAATGAGACGAAAATATTTTATTAAAATGATAAAAGTTGATGGGATCTAGAACAGCTACAGCAATAAATGATAAAAATAGTAATTCTTTCCACGCTTATATCTCAGGTTTTGGTTAACCAATCTCGAAGATGATAGCTCGAGTTTCTGCTCGTTGAGTGCTTTAATGTGATATAGCATTTATTGCTGTAGCTTATCTAGATCCCGTCAACTTATATCATTTTAATAAAATGTTTTGGCTGTAGCTATTCAATAAACATACACATTAAGAAAGAGTTTCATTATACACACCTAATTTCAAATAACCACCCGCTAAAGTAGTTTCACTTCAAAAACAATGTTATGTAACGCGTTGTTCGAACCCCCCCCCCCACCTCCCCCGTAACGCATTGTAACGTTTTGCAAGACCCCCCTCCCCCCTAATTGCGTTACGTAATACTTGAACGCCCCCATATAAGAAGTCGAAAAAATCTAAAAATGTCGAAAACATCAACAATGTGAACGAAAAAGGCTCGAATAATATCCGATAACATCGATTAAGTGTGAATTAATTGATTAGTTCATCAAAACACGAAAAGTATTGAACAGCGTCGTAAAAGAGAAATGCTTTGTTATATTAAAGTACCATCTAAAAACATCCAAAACTTTAAGAAAACTTCGAACAATGGCAGGCATAATAGTCAAAAAATATAGAAGAAACTAACTAGTATCGAATAACATCGACTAGTGTCAAAAAAATTGAAAAGTCGATTGAAGTTGAAGAGTATAAATGTATCAATTGACATTGAAAAATATCATTGTCAATATAAGGTAATGCTTATATAAGGTCAGTAACAATTTAATGTATCGAGAAACATCGAAAAATCCGACAAATGTCGAAAATCTTGTTGGAAGTCGATGAGAATACTATAATACTTACCAAGGAATTCGAGGAAACTAAAAAGTATCAAAGTATTGGAAAAATTTGTCGATTTGTGTCTGAAAGTATTGAATATGTTTATAAAAGTCAAAAAGTATAAAAAATCACCGAGAAAATTGATAAGCATCAAAAACATCAAAAAAATTGATAAAAACATGACAAAAGTTGAAAACAAAGATAAAATCGTAATAGTCGATATATGTATGTGCAAGTGAAAAGATATCGAAAAAAAATTAATAAGTCTATATAAGTCCAAAGGTATTAAAAGTTTCCAAAGATAGAAGTCAGAAAATTAAATAAGTAGCAATCGAATAGCAAATAAAACATCGAATATCGCAATAAAGTGAGAAAGATATTCTTAAACATAAATGTTTGCCCTCAGCGCCAACTATCAACCAATTCGCAAAGATTAAATATCCTTTTATGTTACACTTACCACATAAAAGTTTAATATCATTGAATAACTCTCTACATAATATACTGTGTAAAAAACGTCCGGAATTGAAATTATTAAAAATAAAATTACTTATACATAATATTTGGACTTTGAAAACATTACAATAACATCGTTTTATGAACTTTTCGATATTTTTTTTATGAAAAGTGCGTTTAAAAATTAAAATTCTGCAATAAAGAACGTGCAATTTGGCTGATTATTTGCGGAGTTATGAGCAATAAAAAAAAGAGAGTGAGTGACATGAGTTTCCAAAAATTTCTATCTCTTAAGTAGGTTGATAAGAAAAAACATAAGCTTAAAAAAATCAGAGATCGATAATCAAAATATAAGGAGCAAATCCTTATACAGATTTTGATTGATATTGAAAATTATATTTTTATTTCTCAATTTTTTAAAAGTTCTTAAAAGAGTTATCCTAGCAACAGGCTTTAATCAATGAGAATTTCTCCACATGATTAAGTTTAATGTACTCTTGGTAAAGACTTAAGCAAAAAAACCTTCTAAGTAGATATCAATAGTTAATAAAACATTTTTTATATTCATTATATTTTGTATATTTTGCAAGGTCTCCCCCTACTCAATTTTAAAATTAAAATAAAAAACTAAAAGTTTTTCAATGGAATTTTTGCGGTTTCAAGCATTTTTTTTATTGTTTATTAGAGTTTGTCAAAAAAACCCTGCATTCTTCAACCTTCAGAAGCATATTCCTTAAAAAAAAGTACTGAAGGTTGCAACCAGCATAAGGAAAATTTAATTTTTTCGTGAAGTCTGTTTATAATGCAAAAATCAAAGCTATGTAAGCACATACAGAGAAATTACTCATTTCTTGATTGTGAACAAAAAATTAATATTGACTATCATACCTTGATAAAAAATGTGTTTTCTGTCTAAGGCGCAGAATGCTTGAGCTGCTTTGATAATATGTATTTATGACATATGTATTTATTTTTGTGTTTTAAAATATGTGCTTTGCAGCGCTGGATTAAAATATTGACTACCTGGGTCTATAGCCCTGTGCTCCGACCTTACGAAGGTCCCATCAGCAAGAAGTCGTTCTACCAACCGAAGTGTGGTAATCATTGCAAAGGGTTTTTTGAAAACCCTGCTTTCTTTTTTTGGCTATAAGTCGGAACATATCTGGAACTAAACGATGTCTTTGGTTAAAAGGTGTTTTTTTCTTGAAGAGAGCAACGGATTCAGGTTCAGCAATTCAAAATTCACAAATGAATCATAATCTGGTTTGAGCAAATAAAAAAAAAATTTCCCATTTATTTAGATCACTTTTGTGCAGATCAAGAATTTAAAATTTTTTAACTTTAAGAATTCCTGAAAAATTCAAGAATATGAAATTTTTTGAAGAACTCTATTGTTCAAGCACATGAAAGAATTTTTTTGTGACATGACTCTCCTCAAAGTTTGCTGCGGTTTATATGAAGGTTCGGTCATTTCGTTTATCAAAAGATTAAACAGTCAACTGACTGTATCCGTTAAAAGTTTTTGTTAGTACGTATGTATCCCAAACACATAATAACTTTAAAGTTCTGTAGAAAACATTGTCCATATGCTTGCACACACTAGGTATTACCACAACCTACGTAATATTTGTCAAAAGGCTATGGCATATGCTTCATAAGTTAAAGCAAAAGTTCAAATTTTCAAGAATTTCAAAAAGCTAAACACACAAAAGCAAAACACTTCAGAATATTTTTTATTTTTATTTGTGAGGAGAATTGTGTCATTAGATATTCTCCTAAGCACTTGAAGAGATTTCTGTTTTTCAATGTAAATCAAAGCAAAATGGGAAAACAATATCACCTTACACTATTATTCGCACATTGATTGAACATAAGAAAAAACTAGTATCGGTGTTATCTTTGACCTCGCTAAAAATATAATGCCCTACCTAATGGTTAAAATGAGTATAAAAATGGAATATCATCAACAACTTGGCTATCTCACTAAGAGCGCAGGCCTTTATTCAATTACACTACTCTAAAAATCTTAAATTATAAGGTGTAAACTTGCTGTTTTAGTTTCCATTTGTAGTATTCATACACCATAATATGCGGAATTGAGTTTTCTTCTATTACCAGAAATAAGGAATATTATTTGCGTGAGAGTTTTCACCGAAGTGTGAAGTTTAATGACAACAACGCTTCAGCACCTTTTAAACATGATTTGCATTTCAACTAAAACACGCTTACATTTTCATACATATATATATATATAATATATCTATATATAGTGTACTAACCATGCAGGGCGTTATGTATGTATGTATAGCAAAAATTATATAACACATAATAGGAATCTCCTGAGAATAGCATGACTTTCATTTGCATTACTTCAGTTGCGCTTTACTTACATACGTGCTTATGCATATATGTATGTATGCATGTGTGTATATGTTTATGTGCTGCGCACATATGTGTATGTGTGTGTGCACTTTTATTTTGTTTACCTAATATAAGTTATTAATTTTTTGTGCTTAGAGGGTGATTCAATTGAAGGTTTCAATATAAATCTAAGAGAACTAATATTTGATTTTATTAAGTATTGACATTTTAAGTTTTTAAGCTTAACTGTTGAAACTTATCATCCAAATGGTTTAAAATTAATTATAATATAATATTAATTAGTTTAGTTTTTTCTTTGGGGTTATGGAAGTAAAAGAATGTTCGCCTGATTAAAGAATATTTTACTTTCAGTGAAATGGATAATAAGATGCCAAAAGTTTTCTTTAACATTGAAAATGGAAGTCAAATATAATTATAAAACAAAATGTAATCAATCATACCCAATTCTGTTTTTGAACGGCCTTTTTTTACACGGCTTTGATTAAACGCGGTCTAGAGAAAAAAAATTAATTCCGATTTTACACGATTTCCTTTGATTTTATATGAAAAAAAGGGATTTGATTGAAAATTTAAAAAAAAATATTTTTACTAACAGTAATCTTTTAGAAATTTAGTTAGTGAATTGGGTTAGAAGGTTAATAGGGTTGAAGGACATGGAACTAATCCCTTTTTTTGTATGCACATAAATATTTCATGCTTATTTTTACACGGTTTTGTCTGGAACGTATCTACCGTGTTAAAACAGAATTGGATGTATTGTTATTTTTCTTCGTCAAATATACACAAAATAATCACTGAGTTAAATGTTATAAAAATATTTTCAACATTTTATCTAGTACATCAGGCATTTCAGATATATTTGAATATGTTGTACCTGTATAAATCCTCGACACAGAAACAAAATATTTTTAGAATGGCAGCACTGGTTCACAAAATATGGGTCTTTGAAAGTTTGAAAAATTGTAAAGTATATGTTAGGGTGTTTTTTTTTTCAAACTTTAGGACAGGGATTTTGTTTCTTTTTTCCTATATTATAGCTTGAGGAATAAAAAAAATTATTTCAACATTTGAGCTTCCTAGCTCAAACCTGTAAACGGCGCAGACATAGTTTATGTCCCAATTCGTTGAAACTTAACAAAAAAACTGACTTCCTAAAACGTAGAAAAAGTCTGCTTTAGGTGCCAAGATATAGTGTTTGGGCACTGTCGTCAAATCACGCCCACATTTTTCGTGAGACTAAAAATGCGGAAAAAATACACCCGAAGGTGGTATTTTTATTATTTTTTTTTTTAAATTTGCGGTCCTATATGCCTATATTATAAAATCAAGTTTGAAGAAAATTCTCCCAAAATTTCAGCTTCCACCTTGTTTCCTATTACAATTCATATGAAAGCAATTTTCTTTTTTACTAAAACGCAAAAAAAAAATCTGTTTTTCGTTTTTTTGCTTTTTCGGTTTTTGAAAAAAAAAAAAAAACACCTTAGTATGTATGTACTACTTCAAATGCCATTATTCAGTTGAAAAAAAAAAGTCTGGAAAATGAATTAACCACTGGATTTTATACTTCATTTATTGGCCTTTTCAACCTCGTAATTGAATTTTAAGAATAAAAAAAAATACACTGAAAAAAACTAAAAATATTTTTTTTATCATTTTTTACAAAGTTGGCTTAGCGAAAATTGTTTATGTAAGTTCATTAAAAAAAGCTTAAATTATGTTTAGACTTCATGCCAAGTTTGATAATGGTCCTCCCAGCCGTTTTGGAGCTACATATATGCATTGCAATGCCGAAACCCGAGTCGAATCAGTTGATATTCATAAAAATATCTAATAAAAAACTAAAATATAAAAGAAATAACAATATAATAATAAGTCGACTCGACGCGAGAACGAAACTGCTGTCGGGTTTCAGCATTGCAATTCCGGGGAGTTACAAATCTTGACTAAAACGTATTATGCAGGTATCAGATAATGAAAATGACCATGTCATTTATTTTTTCTATGGCGTCGTAGAGTAATAATACTCATATATTCAATTTATGTGTTGTGTATTTTTTACTTATTTCAAGAACTTTGATAGATTAGGAGAAAAAATTATAAAAACTGAAATTTTGACGAAAACACATAAGCTAAAAATTACCACTAGCGCTTTTCTCCAATAGCTTTTTTTTTTTGTTCAGCATTTTTTTGTACTCCGCTGCAGGATCATTAGCAAACTTCGTCTTTCCTGCCCCATTTATCCCAATTTTTTTCCTCTCATTCTAGCCGAATTGTATCAAAAGATGACCTTGTCCTGAAGGCGAAAATAGAAGCTAAACTTTACGTAAGCTCTTACGAGTTGCACAAGTCTCTTATGTCGTAGTGAACTTAACACAATTCAGTGGTAATTTTTGACAAAAGCACATTGTGAATATCATATATGTTACATTCTTTGCTGAAACTATAGGATTTTAATCTTGAGATCTCCAGTTTTAATGAATTTTTTCTTGTGAGTAGTATTTGATGAGCTGATCAAATAAATTTTAAATCATTTCAGCATGAGACAAGTCATTTTCACCTACAATTTTTAAAAACGTATAAACTTTAAAGAGGATCGTGAATTATAAGGCCCAAGAAATCGATTTTATTTTATTACTTCAATCAATACATTAGGCATTCAAGAAATTGTACACAAAGCTACAGAGACCAAGTCAAAGTATTTCGTCCGGAGTCGAGGGTTTGTCCCGCTATTGAAAAGTTTTTCAATCGAAAACTTTGAAGAAAAAGAAATTTTAAACGACTGATTTTTCTATTTATTTTTTTTAAGAATACTTTTTTTCAAACTCACCCAGATGCAAATTTTATAAAAATTAAAAATTATTTGTAATTCTTTTATCGAGCTGTATTTTTTCCGCCAATTGGATACTTCAGTGGCGAGACTCTTAACTTTAAATCTACGAAAAAAATTAGTCAGTATGTAACTCAATAATAAAATAAAGGAGGCGGAGCATAAACCATTACCCAGCAGACAAATGAGCAAGGCCTATATAAGGACTTCTCAAAACTAGATTTTCATGCAAATAAAAATACAATCACAGAAGGCATAATATATCTTCCCACAACAGACGTGCTATCAGGCCTGATATTAGAAGGCAAAGTAGAAGGACCCCATTTACTTTAAAGCTTTTCTGTTTCTTTTTTTATTTCATGTATTGTAATGTTTTATGATTCGGCATTACTTTTTTGTCATATGCATTGTACATATACAATATGAAAAGTAGACACATGGTTAGAAATTAAGAGTGGTGTGCATTTTGCCAGGCTAGTCTTCTGTTGTTTCATGTTATGTTAAGGAGGTAGAGTTTTGTGTATTCTTTGTCAAATTGTAAATTAAGAAACATCACAAAAACAAAAATCATTAAAAAAATATCAACGCAAGCGAGATGGCGCGGATAAAAAAAAAACAATTAATATTTAGAGTCTTTACGGTGTCAAAATTTAATTTTTGCCAAGTACTTCTGAGAGTCCTACTACGATAAGCGGCCTTAGAAAGCCTGCTTAGGAAGGCCTGTTTTCTTGGGACATTTCATATAAAAAAGAAAGTACGTTTCAAAGGAGAGTGGAAGGCCTTCTAGAAGCACTGTTAGCTCCTGCCTTTGCCTACTGGGTAGTTATGAAATTATGTGACAAACTGAGAGAAATATAGAATATTATGTTTACACATTTCTCCATGGGAAGTTACATAAGTATGTTTTTTTTATGACGATGTCTACTTCTGCCTGTAAGTGGATGTGTGTGTTTTCGTGCATGAGTATGTGTTGGCTATATAAGAGACCACTTGGGGCAAGAACTGGTGTTGCGCTTATACTATTTTGTTGTATGAACAAAAACTCTTTAAATAAATAAAGTAGGTAGATAATAAAAAGAGAGCGTTAAATGTTAAATAAAGCAAGCAAAAGTACAAAAAGTTCTTGTTTCAAATCAAAGCAAAATATTGTCAAACAAATTGATAAGAATATTTGAAATGCTAAGTTTTAGTCTTATAATCTTAAACATAATTTTCATTTAAGTTTCCAGTATCGACTTTCTTATCAGATTTTACCAGACACAATTTTTAAAAAAGAGTTTGTGAAAATTAATTCTTTCCCTACACATAATCTCTGTGCTTTTCATCCCCGTAAGAATATAAACCTCCACTTTGCCCCTGCGCCGAACATAAACTTCTTAAGCAATAAAAAAGATAGGTATTCATCCTTTAGTTTCAAAACTTTTCAATTTAGTGATGACAATCCAATTTCTACTTTGTACAGATAGGATTGTTTGCTTAAACTCCCTGGGTGGCCATTAAGATGAGATTCAGTTCCTAATCACTGTTTTGTTGTTTGGAAAATTTATACCAAATTATCACATTTACATTTGCATATTTTTCTTTTTTTTTTTGGTTTGTCTTTTTTGTTCCTTTATATTTTTGTTCGTTATGCTTTCTTTTGTGTTTTATATAAGAGCAATAGCACCGTATCCAATCTAAACAATATTAAACTTATCCTGTGACAAAACAACAGCAAAAATGTTAGGCAACTTAAATTTTGTATCTCATAGATATGCAAATGCGAGAAACGTGTGCGTTCTTTGTTACATCCGGTGGAGTATACGCATGGGTTAAAGTTTTAAATGGGTTGAGCTTTTTAAATGGATTGAATTTTTTTTGTCATGTGTCGTGATCCCAATGATACTTTATTTTTTGTTTTGTGATATTTATATATTGACAAATAATCATGATATTGGATAAACAAACTTTATTTTGTTAGTAAAAAGAAGAAAATTTAATTTTGATTGAGGATATGCTCACATGCTACTCCTAAATCCTTTACATGACACAGTATTTGTTATTTTAACTTAAGTAGAATTTTCTTACTATTCATCAGTAGCGGTTGTGAACGACGATAAAAGTTTAAATTTGTGGGTGGGCTGGAAAGAGAACAGAATCCAAAGACCATTGTAATAAGTCTCTATTGAGGAAGCGAAAGTGCTTAAAATAGATAAGAAAATAGCAATGAAACTAAGATAGTAAAAATTACTCTTCCGCAAAGTTTTTTGTTTCTTTAAAAATTTCAGAAGAAGCTAAAGAGAAAGAGCATGAGCAGAACTCATTCCCTAAACTTCGCTATCCAAAAATATTCTCTAGAAAATTGCGAAAGCCTAATAACTACACAGGTAGTGCTCTATAGTAACGTCATACTTATGGCACAATTGCCAGGTTGGATCGGTGGTAACACCTATGTTAGACAAGTGTTGCCAAAAGTATTATGTGGTGTAGATTCAATGTGCGGTGTGCGTGAAAATTCTATTTAAAAATACATTTGTATGAGGACCACCCTTAGTATGCACCCAAAATAAAATTTTTATAACCTAAGCAGTGCCTCTTAATATAAAAACCACGTGATGTATATTTCATGAGGATCGATTAAGCGGTCTTCGAGAAAACTGTATTTAAAAATATTTTTGTATGAGGGCAACCCTAAATAAAAGTTTTGTAGCCTAAGCTATGCCTCTTAACATAAGAGCTACGTGGTGTAAATTCGGTGTGAATCAACTAACCTGTCTTTGTGAAAATGATATTTAACAATATTTTTGTGTGAGGGCCACCCTAATTATGCACCCTAAATAAAATTTTTACTATCTAATCTGTGTTTCTTTACATAAAAGTCATATGGTGTAAGTTTCATGAGAATCGACTTAGCGGTCTTCGAGAAAATGATATTTAAAAAATATTTTTGTGTGAGGGCCACCCTAAATAAAAGTTTTGTATTCTTAGCTATGCCTCTTAACATAAAAGCTACGTGGTGTAAGTTCGGTGTGAATCCACTAACCTGTCTTTGTGAAAATGATATTTAAAAATATTTTTGTGTGAGGGCCACCCTAAGTATGCACCCTAAATAAAATTTTTACGATCTTATCTGTGTCTCTTCACATAAAAGTCATATGGTGTAAATTTCATGAGAATCGATTAAGCGGTCTTCGAGAAAATGATATTTAAAAAATATTTTTGTGTGAGGGCCACCCTAAATAAATTGTTTGTAGCCTAAGCCATGCTTCTTAACATAAGATATACGTAGTGTAAATTCGGCGTGAATCGATTTACTTGTCTTCGTGAACATGATATTTATAAATATATTTGTATAAGGGCCACCCTAAGTATGCACCCTAAACAAAATTTTTACCATATAATTTATGCCTCTTAAGATAAAAGCCATAATGTGTAAGTTTCATGAGAATCGATTTACCTGTCTTTGAGAAAATGCTATTTTTAAAATATTTTTGTATGAGGGCCACCCTAAATACGCACCCTAAATAAAAGTTTTATAGCCCATGACACCCGCCTGATTAATGGTAACATTCTGTAAGAATTTCATCACGATTGACTGGATAGTTTCCGCGTCCATAAAGGACAGACAGACAGACAGACAGACAGACAGACAGACAGACAGACAGACAGACAGACAGACAGACAGACAGACAGACAGACAGACAGACAGACAGACAGACAGACAGACAGACAGACAGACAGACAGACAGACAGACAGACAGACAGACAGACAGACAGACAGACAGACAGACAGACAGACAGACAGACAGACAGACAGACAGACAGACAGACAGACAGACAGACAGACAGACAGACAGACAGACAGACAGACAGACAGACAGACAGACAGACAGACAGACAGACAGACAGACAGACAGACAGACAGACAGACAGACAGACAGACAGACAGACAGACAGACAGACAGACAGACAGACAGACAGACAGACAGACAGACAGACAGACAGACAGACAGACAGACAGACAGACAGACAGACAGACAGACAGACAGACAGACAGACAGACAGACAGACAGACAGACAGACAGACAGACAGACAGACAGACAGACAGACAGACAGACAGACAGACAGACAGACAGACAGACAGACAGACAGACAGACAGACAGACAGACAGACAGACAGACAGACAGACAGACAGACAGACAGACAGACAGACAGACAGACAGACAGACAGACAGACAGACAGACAGACAGACAGACAGACAGACAGACAGACAGACAGACAGACAGACAGACAGACAGACAGACAGACAGACAGACAGACAGACAGACAGACAGACAGACAGACAGACAGACAGACAGACAGACAGACAGACAGACAGACAGACAGACAGACAGACAGACAGACAGACAGACAGACAGACAGACAGACAGACAGACAGACAGACAGACAGACAGACAGACAGACAGACAGACAGACAGACAGACAGACAGACAGACAGACAGACAGACAGACAGACAGACAGACAGACAGACAGACAGACAGACAGACAGACAGACAGACAGACAGACAGACAGACAGACAGACAGACAGACAGACAGACAGACAGACAGACAGACAGACAGACAGACAGACAGACAGACAGACAGACAGACAGACAGACAGACAGACAGACAGACAGACAGACAGACAGACAGACAGACAGACAGACAGACAGACAGACAGACAGACAGACAGACAGACAGACAGACAGACAGACAGACAGACAGACAGACAGACAGACAGACAGACAGACAGACAGACAGACAGACAGACAGACAGACAGACAGACAGACAGACAGACAGACAGACAGACAGACAGACAGACAGACAGACAGACAGACAGACAGACAGACAGACAGACAGACAGACAGACAGACAGACAGACAGACAGACAGACAGACAGACAGACAGACAGACAGACAGACAGACAGACAGACAGACAGACAGACAGACAGACAGACAGACAGACAGACAGACAATTAATGATAGCCAACTGATAATTTATACATACTTTAAGTCAGCAAACAATTAACACAAGGTTGGCTGAATTACACGTGTAACAATTGCGTTAACAGTGAATGCCCAGGTTCAAACCTCAGTAAATACGATGTAATTATCGTTTATGATCTGACTACCCTACATTCTTCTTGATTTGGCTATGCTGACCAGGCCTGTATAGGTTTTTATAATGCTTTCTATAAACGAGGCTTGCCAGGACCGGTTCTTATCAGAATCGTCCAGGATTTGGCGGAACTGATCAGTACTGGACGAAATTTTATAAGGCTTTCCCTGATAGGGGTGCAGCAAGTTTTTCTATACCTGATTCGGAATTCTTTACAACTTTTCACCTTTTAGAAACTGATAATATTCACACATGGCTACACTTAATAGAGTCTGCCATTCCTAGCAAGATCCAGAGCTAACTATGGTAGGGTTTGCCTGATAAGAATTTCTACTTACCTAGAGACTTGTGTGAGGATCAAAAGCGACTGTAAGTACCATAATTATTGCGACTGGCTTTTTTCGGCTTTCGAATTCGTTGTAATAGCTTTTCCTTGAATGAAAATGTTCCTGTCTTTCTTTGTTTATGGTTTTTTCAATCATAAGCTGAATTAAGTGTTCAAAATTAAATACCTGAGTAGTGCCGGCCTGAGAGGTGTTCAAACCATTCAAACCTTTTCGTGAGGGCGCCTTCTTTACTTATTTTATTTTTTTGTATTTCTCCCAAACTGCTTTTTGTTCGTAAGATTGTTTACTATATGAATTTTGGATGCTTTAAGGCTTTTCGTACACCAAACGCTCGAGAGTATTTTCCGACATCGGTGACCTGCTGTTGTTACTCAACTTTGACCGCGCAATTTCGACCACTGTGCAGTGCCGTATTATGACAACGTTCTTGATAACTGACTGTTAATTAATTCGACTAAATTACAAACAAAAAATTTAAACCACAAAAAATATGACTTCAGATCGAACCTTGATATTCATACAGTTAGCTTTTGTATAAAGACAGGCACTTCATGTTGCTATTGAAAAGATTTTCCTGAAATCAGAAAGGGGTGGGAAAAAACTTTTTCAAAGCCTTGAATGTACAACACGCACGCAATTGTGGTAACCTGAATGAACAGTTCCGTGACCCTCGGCTTGTTGGTTGGTTGGGTTGCTTCGTTGGTTAACTAAAGGAATCCTTTACACTTTTACTGTAAACTTTTTTGCATTCACCGCAACAACATATTTGTGCCCAAGGATCGATTATTAGAAAAATTTTCAATACAACTCGTTTGTGGCTTTCATACTTTTAGTTTTTTTTTTACTTAGCTCTCATCCATTCATACATCCATCCATCCATCCAGCGTTCTATTCAACTGTGTTGTAGCTTCGTTAAGTTTGAACTTTTTCAATTGTGATTCGTTAAGTTTTGCTGGTTTTCAATTTACTGCTACTGGCAAGTCATTGTTGTTGTTTTTGTTACTGGCTTTAATGGATTGTTGTTGTTGTTGTTGTTGTATTCAAGAAAAAATAAAAATAAAACAAAATGATGGCAGCGGTTTTTTATTCGCTCTCAGACTTAAAAGATTTAGATTTTAACATGGATTTTTGTTTTATTTTGACTGCATTGTTAAAGATTTGTTTTCTTTTTATTTATTGCTGTTGATTTTTTAAATGTTTTACAATTTCGTTTTGCTTCTTTTAATTTTAAGCTGATTTTTTCAGCTTTACTTTACATTCTTTCCTTAGACAGTCTACGGTTATTAATGGGAAGATATCGATACTTTAGTTATACTGATATTTTTTCAAATTAGTTTTCATATCTAAATATTAACTTATTTTAAGACCTTTATGTAAACAAAGCAATTTTTATATTATAATTTGACTTTCGACTATGTTATATAAAAATGGCTATTAGGAACATTTTTGATAGTCTATTGGAAAATAGCCTTTTTGGCTTACCCAAAATAAGCTATCAAATGTTCAGTAAAATTTCATAATTTTGTAAATTGGCATCAGTTTGCCGGAAACTGCGGAATCTTACAGTAGTTCGAAGATTTTAAGCTAACCAGACATAAAACAGCAGAAGATACAACTTTTAGTTATCATATCAGCAATGTTGTCTAAGGCAATGTTATAATAGTTAGGGAACCGGTGGATTTTTTGGTATATGATTTCATCGTTGTTGTTACTGATATGTAATGTAGTTGATATTTTTAGAATTAGAAAAGCGAAGAGTAAAGATAACGCTGATTTTTAAAATATATCAATTTTAATATTGCAAATAAAAAAACTATATTTAATTATTGTATCGCGTCTGCCTCTGATATATTGTGTTAAGGACACAGATTAGATAACAAAAATATAAAAGGCAGACGTCCACATTGCTGCATTTTTAATAACAGCAATTGTTAGTATGTAAAAAAGAAATCTATTATATAATTTTACTTTTTTTTCACAATTTCATTGTTATCAGTAAAGTCCCTAGAAGCTGAATATACAAATTGCAGACGTGTCGTTCTCTGCTTTTTCAAAATATATGGGGCTGTATATGTCAAAATTGTCAATTTTGGTTTACTTCATATATTTATTTTAGGGATATTTAATTTTTCCGAATATTTATTATACAGTTGAAAAGCTTAACCTTTTCTCTTTAAAATTCACTATGAACTATAATTTTTTTGTTTTCAAAACGTACTAGAACTTACCTTACAATATTTCGGCAAAAATATATGACAACTTTTTTAAGAATCATGGAGGTTGGTCCTTACCAGTACTAAAAGAAGAAACACTTCCAAAAAAATTAGAGACGTTAAAGCAAAATATGTAGTTTCCGATATGGCGTGGAATGTCCCATGTACACAGTCTTATTTGTATGAACCTTAAGTGTTTTGAAACGTC
Organism: Tricholauxania praeusta; assembly: GCA_949775025.1. Taxonomy (NCBI): domain Eukaryota; kingdom Metazoa; phylum Arthropoda; class Insecta; order Diptera; family Lauxaniidae; genus Tricholauxania; species Tricholauxania praeusta. The sequence goes on along the minus strand of OX459031.1, from coordinate 31,742,594 downwards.
TTTCTCCGAAAATCAGAGCTGCAATCGTCTGCTTCCTCTATTTTTATGTTTTTTTAAAAAACTTTTTTAAGAACTCAGTCAGTTAAGAGGTAGACGCGATGATGAAATACTTTATTCCTTAATTTTACATTTAGAGTTTTGTGAAAATGTCATTTTTAAATGCAGCAATAATTAAATGACAGAGGTTGTTTTTCTCGTTTTTTATGACATAATCTTTATCAGTATCGCAATCTACCTGGCGATAAAATCATTTAAACTTGTATCAAAAAATTTAATTACTCCTAAGTGCAGCAACAAAAACGTCTGCCACTTGCACTTATCTGTTTTTGTGCTTTGACACATTTATTAAACTAAGAGGCAGACGCGCTTATATTGCTTATAGTAGCTTTTTTACAATTTTAAAGGGCTCTCAATTACTTAAAACTTCATGGTTTTCAACCTCTGCCGCAAGATAAAATCATATAAAAATTTCGGGCACCTGTTCCCTAATTTACTCAAAAAAGTTGAAGGTAAATTCTTGTTGTCGGAAGAAAAGCGTTTGCTGAGGCTGCGGCAGCTATTCGTACAGCACAGAACATGGCGAGCTTTCTCCAATAGTGCACATGTTCGACTGCATGATATCAAAGTTTTTCTGCCAAGATCGAATGAATTAGTGAAAATCGGGTGATACGCGTAGTCAAAACGCCAAGACTTAAGAGTGAGCTACATCACAAATTCTCAGCACACAGCATTGGAAGACACCAAGTATAACCTCATGTGCTACGGAATACATTTCACAATACAATAATGAAAAGGCAGAAAGTTATCGATCAGTATAGAATAATGAAGATACAGATTTCATTGTGGCTTGAAGTGTCCCTTTTGCAACACTGCTATATAGAAGTTCAGCTTGTGTTTGAGCAATTTTCGATTTAACTAAGCATTGATCGGCGTAAACGCATGACACACATTGGTATTATTGCTGATTCAATATGCTGTTCCTGTCTCGATCAGGAGTTTTGTAATAATAATATAGCTTAGCTACTACAGCTATTATCCTTCTTAGCTATTAAGCTTGAAGCTTTAAGTCAAGTAAACAAAAACAAAACATTAACATTGTCCAACTTAAATGAAAAGAAGAATTCGCCAGTTGCTCTTTGATGTTGTGGGCATGGAATTCCATAAGGTTGAAATGTTTCACTTCTTTCCTGTTCCTATGTTTATATCATCTAAATTCAAACAGAGGCGCATTGTCTGAGTGTCGGGTAATATTTTCTTTTTCGCTCAGCTATAATATCTATAATCAAAGATTTCTTTGGTGTACTCCAATTATGCCTCCTAGTCATAATTTTTTCTGATACATCAAATATTTCACAAAATCGATACATTACTGACAATCCTTGCAGCACACTGAATTGCCTGTTACTTAACAAAAGACAGTGTTGCCATTTTTGTGTTAAACAGCTTTTCCAACTGCTGCCTTTGCCTGTTTTCCCATTCATTCTTTCTTCTTTTTTTCTTTCTTGGGTAATAATGTTTAACTCGTGTCAGCTTTGCTGAATTATAATCGACTTTGTTCGATGTCCGGTGCAAGGATTTTGCATTTCTATTAAAATCCCCTTTATATTCGTTGTTGCTGCTATCTTATTGTTACATCTTGTAGCCGGTAGCTTATAAAAGATAAAGCGGGAGAAGAAAACAAAAAAAAAAAAAATAAAAAAGAATGAAAACAAAAATGTATTTACTTACTAACGACAAGCATACAATCCAACTAACGCGCAACAACAACGGAGCGAGAAAAGAAATCAAGTAAAATTTTAATAATATTCAGCTTTGTCCTTGTAACGGCGACGTATTTCAAATGACAGCTGAATACAAGGACACCGACAGCTGAAACATGGCAGATTTTTTGTTTTTTTTTTTTTCTTTTCATCCTTTTAATTTTTGCAATGCGAGCTTGACATCTTAAGGGAATAAAATTAATATTTGTGTTTCCACAAATATAACAACTAAGACAGAGAAAGTGTAAAAATGAGACAGTAAAATATTTGCGACCAAAAATATTAATTATTTTATGCGGAAAAACAAAATACAACATAGAAAGAAATTGTAATTATTCTTTTGCAAGGCGTATGTTTGACTTAATTTCACTGAATACAAAAGCCAACAACACATTAGAATTTTATTAAGTTTCTAGAACATTAATCTTCTCCACTCGCAAGAGCATTAGGAACCCAGTAGGAAAGATGCAAGCACGTATCATTTAGGCTTATTAAAAATTCGTACGCACTGTTGAACATAAGCGTTCAGCTGATTTTTTTACAGGCCTCAGCTATATTTATCCAGCTACATTACATTATAAATATTCATATCTGCGAATTTAAGTTAAGCTAGGTAGTTGGTTAACACACCATTAATACCGGGTTACTATATCGTGAGCTGTCATAGTGCTGAGATTGGACCTGCAGCACCATAAACTATAAAGCTTATCATTTCTGTTCACGTAAATTAGGTATCTTGAGGTTCTCCTTGAGCAAAATGTTCTGTGGAAAATACTACTACTACTAAGCAAGGACAAATAGCATGAAGGCAGCTGTAGTATGTGCACAATGCTTATCCGACCTGATGACACAAATGCCTCTATGTGAGGTACCATAGAACATTCATGCATATCACTGTACCTTTGGATCTAGTCATTAAAATAGACTAGAGTTCGACCAGTGGTTGGAACTCAACCATTATTGAGACAAAACAAAAAATACTTTTTGGTATTAAAAACTAATATAAAAAAGAGATTGTAAAATAAAATAAAAATAAAAATTATGGTATTCACTATCCCTATCTCTATCCTTCTTCAGAGTTCAATATACATATCTCCATATCAAATTTTATCAAAATCAGTCGATTAGTTTAGCTAAGAAAACAAATTTTCCTGATAGAGGCGTGGTGTTACCCAACTTTTCTCAAGGTTCAATCTATCTCCATAACAAATTTCATCAAAATTTGTTCATTAGCTTGGCTGTGAAAACATATTTTCCTATTGGGGGCGTGCCACCTTTCAATTTAAAACCAATCTATTTTTTTAATAAATTTCATTAAAATCGGTATATTAGTTTAGCAGTGAAAACTGTTAAGCCGTGGCACCGTCCACTCAAAACAAATATTTTTATTCAGGTTTCAATCTTCAATCTTCTTCCAACCAAATTTCATCAAAACCAGTTCACTATATTAGCCATGGAAATGTATTTTCCTATTGGAGGCGTGGCACCGCCTACTAATAGAAAACAAGTTAAGGTGTTATCTTCGGCCAGGCCGAAACTCACATACCCTACACTGCACTGAAATAACCTTTTAAATAAATGTTGAAAAGACATTGAAGAGGTTGAGTAAGTCGAAAAAAATGTGAAATGTTAGAAAGATTGGCAGAGGTTGGAAAATGTCGAAAATATATGCAAAATGTTGAAAAAAGTTGAGAGAGGTTGAAAAACTGTAAAAAAGTTGAAAAAGGTTGAAAAATTTTTAAACAATTCAAAGTTGATGAAAAAGTCGAAAAAATAAAGAAACTTATGAAGGAAGTTGAAAGAGGTTGAAAATGTCGAACAAATACATATAGGATATATTGGAAAAAGTTGAAAGGTTGAAAAAGTCGAAAGAATGTAGAAAATGTTGGAAAAAATCGAATAGAAATGAAAATTTTGAAATATGCCACGCCCACTTCTCCAGTTCCGCCCACTTTTGGTACAATAAATTATATTCGCGATCGACATGCTCATATTAAATTTTAGCTCAATAGCTTGTATAGTTTGCGATGTATGCTGCAACAAAAATTCAAAATTTAGGGCGGTGGCACACCCACTGGTACAATCCAGCCCGGTTTTGATCCAGAAATAGCTTTCCATAATCAAACCCCTAACACCAAATTTTAGTATGATTGCTCACATATTTCGATAAATATGCCACTTACCGTATTTTATTTGTATGGGAGGTGCCACGCCTGCTGATGCTATTTCAGCCGCTTTTGATTCAGATATGCCCTATAGCGACAGAATACATACACCAAATTTTATGAAGATTACTCTCATAGCACACTATCTATAACAATAAACGTTTTTTGCTTATATGGGAGGTGCCACGCCCACAGGTACTTTTGGACCAAATTTTTGTAGTAAGAGACCTTATAGCAAGTATATCTGCCTCATTAAATTTTATAACGATTACGTTGTTAGTTCTTTAAATATAACTTCTATAAATATTGTGGGCAGTGCCACGCCCTTCAACGAGTTTTTTCGGTCCAGTAGCTGAGCTTGTATTGATGACTGCTTTCAGCGGCATCATCTCCAAAATTTTTATGGAAATCGTTTGTGCGAATTTTGAGATATACGGAATCAAAATTTTTAACAGTTGAAAAGTGCCACGCCCACTTTTTCGATTCCGCCCACTTTTCTCACAATTCAAGATATATTTTATATGTATCCGTTTACCAAATTTAATCGCAATATCTTGAACGGCTTAGGGCTGTGCCACGCCCCTGTACGACCCTTTGAAAACTTGAAACCCAGCCTAAACCTAATTTGGTTCACATGTGCACCAAATCACCAAGTTTCATCAAAATCGCTGAAACTTTTTTCAAAATTGGCCGGGGTAAATATACATAGAGTATGGGCGGTAGGCGTGTCTGTCAACCGATTTTGCCCATTTTCAATAGCAAGATGCCTGCAAGAAGATGTGACCTGTGTGTGATAGTTTCATTCAATTAGCTTTCTTGGTTTTCCCGTAAAACTGATTTCAACAGACACCCGGACAGACAGACAGACAGACAGACAGACAGACAGACAGACAGACAGACGGACATCGCTAAATCGACTCAGGTGGTGACGCTGATCAAGAATATATATACTTTTCTATACCTGCCACGCCCCCTTCGATGTGTTACAAACGGAGAGACAAAGTGAATATACCCACGGTGTAGGGTATAAAAATACACTCTGCACTGTCTGTTTTCACAAACTTTCCAACAAAAAAAAAAATAAATATTAAGCTTATGTTGTGTTATAGCAGCTAAAAAGGGGCTTCAACCCCCAAAACTATATGTGTATTTTCGAATTCTTGAATGGTTCTTAAGCTTAAATTGGGTCGAAGTTATCACTAAATTTTCCTAAATATGAGAAAAGTTTTAAGTTCTTTAAAGTACTTGATTTCTTTAGGGACCCATTTGCTTCTCCTTAGTTCTGAGGGCCTCCAACTCTAGGAAAATCTTGTTCCTTGAAAAGGTTCAGAGTACTTTCATATTTTCTTGGATCTTCAAACTCTATGATGCGACCTTCAAAGGACTCACAAGCTTCTGTGAGGCCCTTAAATAAATATTTCATGTTTTAGTAATTTTCTCGGGTCTTTGAAGCCTTCTTTATCTTGAGGAGTCCTAAACTTTACTAGTTTGATTCTTCAATGAGATTTTTAAGTATTTTAAATCTTGAAAATATCGGCTTATTCTATTGAGCTCGAAAAGTATTTCAGTATTTTGAAAGCTTGCGTAATGTTCTGTTTGAAGTTTTTAAGTGAAAATTAATATGTTAAATTTTTTCAAATTTGAACCATGGTGAACTGAAAAACTTTTTTTATACATATATCAAGCGCTGAAGTATAACTATATTTTGCATTAATGTGCACATCACTTATGATTAAATCTAATTTATAGTTCTAAGTCAAGCACTGTCTTTTCTGTAAGGCAAGTTGCTCACATATATTTTTTTAAAAAATTTATTCGATAAGTAGTTACCCAACAAAATGCTTCGAAAAACAATTGTATTCTAGTAAACCAGGTTGAAACTATAAAGTTTTTAATGCATTGGATGGACTTCAGAACCAACTACTTGTAAAGATTTTTAATTGAAATGAATTATCTAACTCGATTCAACATTGACCCTCTAGCTTTTCCCGTTGGCCTATTTTTTCGCATTCACTTTTTCTTCTATGCTTTGGTAATCACAGACTTTTCTATTTTACTTATTAAATAAGTCACAGACATTTGGTCGTTATCCCAATGGCTTTTAATTTATTTTAACTTATTTTCCACTGAGGAATTCTAATTCATTACAATTATTTGTACTTCTTCCCACTTTGACTTATTTATTTTCGGTGCGGCTACTGTTTTATTTACTATATGCCATTTTCAAGAACGAATACTCGTACATATGTGCCAAAATCGTATACGCCTTATATCGTGCCAATTGGCTAAATGTGTTTCCTTCCGCATATTAATTGATTCTTATATTTAATTAGTCACGTCCTTTGGTCGCAATTGATTTCGTGCGCCTAAAGGGCGGCTACAAACGTACGAGTATCTAATATTAGCAATTGAACAAGTTCAGACCTTTTTTGTTTTAATGGTTTTATCGAACTACAGAGTAAAGTTGTTTTGGTTTGATTTGCAGTAAAAGTCTTAAAAGTGCGACTAATTAATTTTTAATGCTAAAGTTACACAAGCAATAAAGAAATTTATAGAAATACTTACTTTTGAGTAAATTTTCTACATTACGCCTGTATTCTCTGGGTAGGTATTCATTAGGGGGCAAGTGTTTGATTTTTGGAACCCAATTTGTGAAGTGGTTCATTGCTTTTCTTCAGTTGACTTAGTTAATTCCATGTTTTCAGTATGAGGATAGTTGCTAAGGTGCAGTAGTAATTTTTTGTCAAGAACGCGTTTAATGTAATTTAAGATCTTGCTCATCCGATGTTTTTGTCTAGAACATTATATTTTGTTGGCTGCTTAAGGAAGGTTACACTGGTATACAAGGGTTGTGTTTAATGAGAATTGACTTGGTGTTTTTGATAGATTTTTGTATGCTGAATTCGAATCTTGTCCATTGCGTATAGTTTTTGAGAAAGTGGGGGTTGGAACCCCCAAAAAAGAATCATCAGTCTTGTGGCTGAATCTCGTGTACGAATTTTGAAGGTGCAATGTACCCCGATCCGCCACCCAGAGTATGCTTATTGGTGACCATAAAAACTATTTCCGACCCAGTTTTCCAGTAAGAACTTTTCAAAGGATGGAACCATCACCAAAACAGTAGGGGTACATTAAACGTATCTCATTTTGAAAAAATACGATGTGCGTATATTTCATCACGGAATATTCAGAGTGTCTTTGGATTTGACTAAAATGTTGTTTATAACTGAAATCGGGTAAATTAAAACGACTACACTGATATTGCTTCAAGGTCAGATGCGATTAAACTTTAGTTTATTGTGATCAAAAGGTGAAACGACAGTCTTCCATTTGAAACATTTTGGAAGATTTTAGAACTCCGGTCTATGTGTCAATGGTTATCCAAAAATTACCTGTTCGTATTTTTTGAAAGTTTGAGGCCTCATTTTCTCAAAAACTATGCGTTATGGATAAGATTCGAGTCCAGCGTGCAAAAGTCTATCAAAAACACCTAGTCACTTCCTATTAGCACAACGCTTCTAAGTCAGTGCAACCTTCCTTAAGTCACCCAACGAAATTCAATGCACAAAGCACAATGTGGCTAGCAACCTCAGTTTGCGCTCGTTTTTGATATTGTAGCTGCTATGTATGTTTGTCTATGCTACTGCGCGGTTTCCGTCGACTATCAGTGTTTGTTGCTTATTCGAGCTCATTTAACTGGCGGTACGGTACGGTACAGTACGATACAGGATGGTACCGCAATGGCACAAAATTTTTGTATATGGCGGTATGTTTCTCTCAATTTCGGGAGTTTCTCAGCTTCACAGGAAGCTTACTTCTTTGGCCAAAATATTTGATTTAAGGGCTTATCATTGCAAAGTAAAACAGTTCCTTTACGCAATAGGTCAAAGCTAAGCTAATTTTAAGCCATAGATTCTAAGTTTGTAATTGGATGAAGTGCTAGATATTTGATGCTAGTCTCATCAAGAAATCTACCTATCAAGGTAGATTTGAGTGGGTAACCTTACGAGTATCTTTCAGCATGCTTGTCGATTGGCACATAGACCAATGGATGCGGTGATTATCGCTATGTCAAACCGGCTCTTGGACAGTAAGTACATAAATGGTTCTCAATATAAGATGGCCATATTGATCTGTCAGTTCTATAGATTCGTAGAAACTTCCAGATCTTATCGGCATTAGACAGAAAATTCCGAAAAAATCTCTTCTTAACTAAATCGAAAGGAGTATGAACATGTTTTGAAGCGGTTTCATCAAGGGAGGAACCACAACTTGCTAGTTCATAAGGCTTTTCATTTCTCTTAATATTGCTATGGCCTGGAACCCATATTAGAGTAATTTCGAATTGGTGGTCTAGCCCGACTATTTGGGTTTGTTATTGTAATTATTTTTTAAAATAATATGATTATATACAAATAAACAATAATACAATAAACAAAGGTTGGTCTTAAGAGACAATATATGTGACAGCTACATATAATTACACTTCTGCTTTAAAGGTAAGCATGCTCTCAAAAACTATAAAAGTTGAAGAGATATGAGAAAGATGATCATTTTCTGTACTTTTGCCGTAAGCTTCAAGGATAATAATCCTTTTAATAATATTAATGACTTTTTTTATTAGTAGAACTGGATGTTAATATGTCCAGTGGTATCATAATAGACTGCTTTCAGCTTAAGTAAGATTATTTTAACAGTCTGCCACTTTTTCTAAACTAACTTCCATCTTAACATTTAATTTTTATTGCATTTTACAAAAACTTAATAACAAAGCCCATGAACTATTCCCTGCATTCTGTATTCTTGTAAGATCTTACATTTGATTAAATTACAAATTCTAAAAATTAAATGAACAATTTACATTCAAAGCAAGTGTTTTAAATTGAGGTACTTCTAAGTATTTCCTCTTTTTATTTTATGAAAAAATGAAATATTTTAAATTGAATCAAAATATGATAAAATTCTGCTTCTATAACGGCAGAATCAACAGAATTTTTTAATAATAAATTTGCTTTATGCTGATACAATTTGTAAATGAATTTGTCAACATGGTTCAGCACCTACCAACTACAAACAGCTAACGCTGACGTTATGAACGACAGGAAAAACATACCATAGTCCTCAAAAATAAATCAAAAAACAAAAATAGCACCACTGGTCAACCCAAGAGCATACCCTCAACTAACAGTAACGTTGTCTGTCCCTGTCCGACCAAAAGTTTCCGTTGTTGAGTTCCGAAACGATTTTTTCGAGAATTTGCGCGCTCACACGTTTGTGCGAAATTCTGTCAGCTTTTCGTCTTATTGTGTGTTTGTTGTCTGTATATTGCTCGAAATGTCATAAGTTTGGACAATTGCTGAAGCCATAATGATGCTACTTTTCTGTTTGAGTTTTTCTGAATTTCTATTTAATGATAATAAATTTAGTGGGTAAGAAGTTTTAAATTCCACTAAATATTAAGTATTACTCGAAATTATATCCCGCTAATGTTAGTGGGAAATAGTATTTAGTGACAAAGAGTCATAAAATAACCTCAAATCCAGGACATCTATAAAATTTAGATGACGCAAAATCATCCGGGTCTTCTTCATAGTTTAGTGATAGTGAAAACCATAGTTCTTTGAAATTTTAATGCATTATATTACCACTCTGAAAAACATCAACATTTCAAAGCACTTGAAGAAATCTTCACATTCCTTGTTATTCGCTTGTCTTTGAGACGAAATTTCTGGCATGCGTTAAACCTTCGCAATAATGGTGAAAACAATTGTCACCTTAGCTTAACTTATCCCGCCCATAGCACGAAAAAGCAATTGCTTTACCACTTCGCTGTTGCATGCATTTTTTATTCAACTCCAATGAGCTGAACTGGGATTTTTGAATTGAAACAGAGCGATATATAAAACATACAAAATGTGAAAGGCAAAAAAAAAAAAATGAATAAAAACGAATTATTAAAACAAATCCTTGAGGTGAAAACACTGTGGGTGGTTGATAGGTTGGTCAAAGCAACTGTCATATGTAGAGGTGTCTGTCTGCATAAGCGTAAGTGTGCTCGAGTGTAGTTGTGTGCGTATAGTTTGCAGGATGTTTGTACTTTTTAAGCATTTGTGGATTATGTTGTGCTGTCAAAAGTTTTACAAAGAATTTTGAAAAAAAAAAAACGGTAACAACAAAGAATAAAAATAAAAAAAATATTTTTAGATGCTTTGTTGCATTAAATGGGACCAGCAGTTGGCTTGCAGCTATAAAAGTGTTGAAACGTGCAAAAAATATGAACAATGTGACAAAATTTTTAGAGAAGAAATGTTATGAAAACTGTTCGAAAATTGTTATATGAACGTGTTTTTGAAGTGAAAACTTCTTATGGCACGTTGTGCGGCTGAGGAAAAAAGTATAATTTCGCGACACCGACCGTCATCGGGATTCCCCGTCATGAATGCGATAGTAAAATTTGAATGTTCTTTGAAGACTTGGGAAACGAACTCGATTTAGGAATTTTGAAGACTTGGGAAACGAACTCGATTTTGGAATTTTGAAGACTTGGGAAACGAGCTCGATTTTAGAATTTTGGAGACTTGGGAAACAAACTCGATTTCAGAAATTTTAAGACTTGGGAAACGAACTCGATTTCAAATTTGGAAGACTTTGGAAACGAATTTGATTTTGGAATTTTGATGACTTGGGAAACGAACTCGATTTTAGAATTTTGAAGACTTGGAAAACGAACTCGATTTCAAAAAATTTAAGAAACGTTACCTTCTTTTAGGCGCTATTAATAATTTGTCCCTAAAAGTATGCAACACTTTCTGACAAATTTCGAAATAGCGCCTAAAATTAGGCAAAGATTTGAAAAATTTCAGATAACGTTGCCTTCTTTTAGACGCTATTTTTAGAATTTGTCGAAAAGTATTGCATACTTTTAGGAGTAAATTATCAAAAGCGCCTAAAAGTAGGCAACGTTTTTTGAAAAAATCGGCCCATGAAAGTATGCAATTTTTCGGAAAAAAATTTTTAATTTGTAGCATACATATGTTGACTTCCGGTTAGCTGTTGCTCGGTCAGCAAATTTTTCTCTGCAAGCGCATCCGAAAGCAGAGCCAGCAGCCCAAAGCAGGGAAAAATCTGAAATACCAGGCCACCATGAACCAGCAGCAAGCAAATTTGGTTTTTTGAAAAACTTTAAAACGTTATATCTCGGCTATTACTAAACTGATTTAGACAAATGAGGTGCAATAGTTTTTTTAAGAACAAGCAGATTTTTTTGAAGTCATTTGTGTTTTGATAAACTGTCACTAGATGGCGTTTTAAGCAGTTTGAATATTCTAACAGCCAGAACTCGGCAACGAATAAGCCGATTTTGATAAATGTGGTGTCATAGTGTCTGTAGGAAAAAGCAGATTTTTAAGTTAAATTTTAGAAAAATTATGTTTAAGCTATTTAGTCACAAGTCCAGGTACTTTCTTTACCTGATTTTTTCTTATACTTACATAATTCGCAATGATCTTTCTTACTGCAATCAGAATAAATTTTTGTTCTCAAACATTAGGAATACTTAGCTCAAATTTAATTATTCACAGTTGAGGCTACTGAGCCGAATATACTTCTTCCAGCAATTTTTGAAGTGAAAACTTCTTATGGCACGTTGTGCGGCTGAGGAATAAAGTATAAACTCACGACACCGACCGTCATCGGGATTCCCCGTCATGAATGCGATAGTAAAATTTGAATGTTCTATTGTTTCTTTTAAATAAATATTCCAAGTGGAAGACAAAAGGCAAAGCAGACACACTAACTGACACATTCCATTCTCATTCAACGATTGTTATGCTTAGATGTTTGTTTCTTTCAAATTCCGCGTTGTTGCGTTGACAAATTGAGAATGAGAGCGAGAGTAAAATTTGAATACATATTCCGTTTTTGTCTTCCATTGCATTGCCATATAAAAAGAAAACGCACACATACCAACTAACACACTAACTTGCCATTAAACGATTTGTTTTCACTTCTGTCGGCACTTCCGGAGTGCAACCCGCCGTTTTTTTTTTTCACTTGAAACTTAGGGTTCTTAAGAATTTCCTGTACTGTATCGAAACGAAATTATTGCAAAAATTTGTAATATTAATGCATCAAATCAGAACAAACAGTTTCAAGACTCGAAACTCTGACATTTCAGCGGAAAATGTTTGATATCGAATTTAGTTATAAGATAAATTCAGTTGCTTATGACCAGCGCCGGATTACGACTTTGCGTGGTCTGGGGCTATAAACTGAAAAGGGACCTAAAGCATACAAAGCTTTATAATGAAAATAAAACAGATAATTTTCTTTCCAAAAATGCATGTCTAAGAAAAAAAGGTCATTCATAAAATAAAAATGTTTTTCCACAACTGTATCTAACAAAAACTTGTTGAAGGGGGCCCAAGTGAGCCTTTGTCATGTATTGTATATTGATGGTGTAGCAAAAAAAAAATGTTCTCCTGCTTCGATTCTCACGTATCATGCACAAATCTGTATCCCAAACCATGCCTTAAGAGCTTAATTCAGAACTGGATGAAGGCTTTCATGAGCTTGGGGCTCTATCTCCCTTTAGTCCTTTTACTACTACCTACAACTAAATTATTCATCATTTTTTACTTAAACAACATAACAAAAGCCAATTTTATAATACTTACTAATTAAGGATGCTCAGAATAACTTTAACTTGTTACCCCAATTGGTTAAAGAAATTTTTCAAGATCGTGTTTTTTTTTTGCTCAACATTTTCAAATAGTTGAGAAAAACATCCTCTCAATATCTGATTGACTGATAAACAACTAACTCAGCAAGAGTATGACTGAAACAGCTTTCTTAACCCTAGGATGTTTAGCTACATGTGCGGCGGTAAATGCCATGGCCTCGGCTTACTAAGTTTGTGTCCAGCCAGAAGTGTCAATGGTGCCTGTGTGTATGTGTTGTGTATGGTTATAGCTATGTATGTGTATACTAGAGCGGTTGAAAATAAAAACTTTTTGATTTTTTCTTGATGATGGATTACAATAGCCTTATATGTCTGGACAAAGTTTTAAGTAGACAACTCATTTTCAAAAATATTGATTTAAAAAATGGTGCAAGTTACAGAGTTTATCACTTCGCGCAGTTATCGATCGGGAAATTTGAATCCGTGATTAATTTTTCTTCTTCTTCTTTCTTTCTTATAAAAAAATTGAAAATTGACCGGACAAAGGTAAAAAAGTACCGATTTTCAACTTTCTAGTTGTAACACCCCAAATATTACTTAACCGCTGATCCTGCAGTACAATATTTTTAATGTACTCTTATTTGTTTAAAATAATGCCGAAACCGTATATCATTATCTTATTTTAAAACCAATACATCTGCATTTCGGTACATTCAGTACAGTGTGGCCCATAATAACTGTCACCAAATTTCACTGTTCCGAAAAAAATTGAAAACCTGATTTTTTTTTATAATCCAAGGATGCATTGCTTTTCACGATTTAATTTTACACAACGAAAGTACACTGCAAAAAAATATTCTTTATATCAAACTCAGAAGCGCCATGGAAGGTAAACGTGACTTAGATGTAAATTTTTTTAAAAAAAAAATTACAGAAATTGTGAAATCATAAAAATACTAAAACCATTCGGAATAGCAGAAAAATTCATACATAAGACAATAAAACGATATAAGGATACGGGAGGCTCGAAGATTAAAGAAAAAGTTGGACGCAGTCGGACTGTGGGAACAAATTACGTCATAAAACAAGTGAGGCTGCTCAATCAGCCTATTTTGTAGAAAAGGATATGAAAATATAAAAAACTTCCAAGCAGCTTCTTATCAGGAATGATCTACGGCTCAAGGCCAATAAAAGCTAACGCTTTCATGGGCTAACAAAAAAGCAAAAGCAAAAAGTAAGGAGCTACTTGACTGGCACGGTGGAGGTGAAATAATTTTTTCGTATGAAAAATTGTTCTTCCTGCGAGACAGCCACAACCAGCAGAGTAACCGTTTGTACGCAAGAAGTTTTGCGAATGCTCCAAAAGATGAATTGACTGTTGATCGATATCAAAACGTAACCAAAATCAAGGTGTATGGCCGATAAATTCGACTGATTTCATCTCTGCGGAAGATTGGTAAGCATCATCACCGGATCTCAAGACATTGGATTTTTGAGTATTAGGCCATATGCTAGGTAAAGTAAGGTCAACAAAAGGCTTAACAATTGATGGGTTCAAGCAGCGTTTGACAAGCATTTGGGACGAAATGCAGCAGAAAATGGTGCGTGCCGCCTGTGAATTCTTTTTCAAACATTTACGTCTTGTAAGCAAAGAAAATAGTGATAGTTTCGAACTTCAACATTAATTTAATAAATTTTGGAATGTTGTTCAGCGTTTGTGATAAATAAAAAAAAATATTGAAGACGACTTTGTTTTTAATAACACTTTGCTTTAGTGACAGTTATTATGGGCCACACTGTACATTTGAAATACATAAGAAAGATTTCTGTAACGTTCGGTTAGCAATATTTCAAATAAAACATTTCTGGTACATTACCAACTTAAACGTTATATGCCGAGTGGGTATTAGTGGCATGAAGCAAAATACTTGAACATATAAAGTAAATTTAATTATGCTTTTAAAAACTGAAGCGTAAGTCTCATCAGTAGGGGGAGGGATCTCTCCACACCTCACCAAATCTGAGCAAGGGGTAGAGGAGGGGTGCGAATTTTCAAAAAATCACGTAATTTATGGACGTCCTCTGATGGCAAACTATGATGGGTAATGCTAACATTTTACGAGGTTTTTGGGTTTCACTCATGAGTAAATAACCCAAAAAACAGAACTATAAAAGTCAATGAATAAATCTTGTGCTAAGCAGATATCAGAGTTAGTTAGTTGATAGGAAAAATTAGCTAAGGACTTGATATCCTTTTTACAAAAAATTTCTTGTGCGATTTGTTTTTATTCTTATATTTTTTTTGGAAAATTTTTAGGACATAAAATAAAATCATAATATATCGCTATAAGAAAACATTAGAAATGTTTCTAAAGTTACCGAAGTTACCGTACCCAAACACATACAATTTTTAGCACATAAAATTTTATTATTATAAATAAAATGCATAATTTTAATTAATTTTTATTTTTTATGAAATATTTACTATCATTACAGCAGTGACGACGGCAACAGTGAACATCCTGCAAAATGTAAATTAAAAATATTATCAACCTGAAAAACAAACAGAATCCTGTATGCAAAACAGAACAGAATCAAACCAAACAGAACAGAACAGATTTACGCTTTTTCAAGGACACCTTCAACATAATCAATCATTGAGATGTAAAAAACTTAATCAACAGTTTTGAACAAAAAAAAAAAAAATCCGCGCACAAGACAAACTCAAGAAACAAGAGAAAATTAGCATAGCGAACGAAGAAAGCAAAAAAAATTGTAAGCCGCAGCCACATGGCGGGAAAATTTAATCAAAATGTTAAAAATACAAAAACAACAACAAAAGCTAAAACAACGACAACAACAACAACAAGAAATCTATTACATAACATAAAATAGTGCAAACGACAAAAGAGCGGAAGTACGAGGTGAACGCGGAACTACATAAAAATACCGTACGAAAAACCCAAACAGAAAAAATCGTAAGGCCAACGCATTAAAAAGAGAAAGATATACATATATATAAGTTCAAAGAAGAAAGGGACAGCAATAAGTGAAAGAAATGAATGTGATTTAAAGTGCTACCGCTAGCAGTGATTTCAGTGCTGCTGCTCTTCGAAGAGAAGGTGTCAAGTTGAAGACGAAGGGCGTGGCAGTTCAATAAAGCGTAGAGTGTGCTCAGCAACAACAACCACAACGAAAAAATTTCAAACAACAACGCGCAGAAGGCTCCAACAATAACAACAACAACAATAACATCAACATTAAGAAATCCATCAAGATGAGTGATGACCAAACAACGCCCATTGATGACAAAGGTAAGCAAAATATTTTTCGTTAGTAGCAGCGTAGAAAGCGTGACAAAGGACCCAATATGTTGGAAGTATTTTTTATAGTTGTTACGTTTGTGTCTCTTCCTTAGTGGTACTTCTTTTATAGCTTCTTATAAAATTTATGCTTGTCAAGCATCACAGCAAGAGTTTGATTATAATTTATGGTTTTTCAGCATGGCACCGCGAACTTTTATGAAATAATATGAAACTATAAAATACATATTTCGAGGGGTTTCCATAAGCCATCTGACTTACTTAGGGAGGCTCAGCAAAGAAATTACGTTGAGTTACGTAGATAAGGTATGAGGTTTCGAGTCTGTATTTCGTGATTTTTTTTTTTTTTTACTGACGACCACACCAACAAAAAGCCATGCAAATTTGTACTGTGCAAATAAGGACCTTTAGATGGTTTTACAATACAACTCGAAAACATAATAACAAGCAAAAAAAAAAAATCAATTGCAAAACTAAAACGTCCAAATTGGAAGACACGGCGATCGAAGGGTTTTAAAATAAAAACAGCAAATTGTTGTTCTGCTCATTATTTTTCTGTGCTTTATCTCTTTCCACAAAACTCTGCCAACGTGTGCCTTCAGTACTCTGCAACATTTCCCCGGTTCACGTTAATTTCCTGCTCGAGCGAACGTTTCCACGATGATCTTGGATTGGCGCGTTTTCATCTAACCAATGCTTGCCGACAGACTTCAGTTGGTGAATTCTGCAGCGTGTGCCCAATCCATTTTCACTTTTGCCGCTTGAATTTAAACCGGATCTTGATGACATATGTTGAGCAGCTTGACATTGGAAATGATCCTAGGGAATTTCAGAATTCCGCGAAGACAATAGTTGCTGAAAACTTTTAAATAATAGAAATAATTTTAGCACAAACCTATGTATCTAACAATGGGATAAATCTATGATACCCCTTGTGGAAGCTTCCAGCAAAAGCTCTCGTTGAGTTATATATACGTGGCAGAGAATTTAGAAAAAGTTAAATTGAATCATGTAGCTTGTGGAAAATCCCTTGTCATGATCATGCTGCAATGTAATGAAATTCGGCACCTGCGAAATCGAAAAGGCAAATTACATAGGCATATGTTTTGAATTGGCTGGAGTCTTCCGAATAGCTAAAGAAATAGTACTGGGTGTTTTTTTTAGAGGTTTGTTTTTCGAATAGAGATAAAACTGGCATTTTATGGTTAAATCTGGCAACTCTAATGTCATTTATGTTCAGTTTGGTTTGCCATTTCATCATGAACAGGTTGACAAAAGAACAACGCTTGCAAATCGTGCAAATTTATTTCGAAAATAATGGTTCAGTTCGCGAAGTTTACCGCAAGCTCCGTCCATTTTATGGTCGACATAATCGTCCATCAGAGCAATTAATTCGGTTAACCATGGGTCGTTTTCGCACTACGTTTACTCTATGTGATAATACGCATCCGCAGAGACGTCGAACATTGCGCACCGAAGAAACAATTGCCGCTGTAGAGCAAAATGTTGAAGAGGACCCGAATGAATCGATTCGCCACCGTGCACAGCAATTGGAGCTTTGTCCATCAACTTTATGGAAGATTTTGCGCAAAGATCTTGGCTTGCGACCTTACAAAATCCAGCTTGTGCAAGAATTAAAGCCGCGAGACCATGCAATGCGTCGTGATTTTGGTGTATGGGCCGAAAATGAGATTGATCTCGATGCTGATTTTCATCGCAAAATTTTGTTCAGTGATAAGGCTCATTTTTGGTTGAATGGCTACGTCAACAAGCAAAATTGCCGCATTTGGAGTGAAGAGAATCCACATGAGACCCTTGAGACGCCATTACATCCACAAAAACTGACTGTTTGGTGTGCTCTATGGGCTGGTGGAGTCATTGGGCCATACTTCTTCCGAAATAATGCTGGAGAGTCAGTTACCGTTAATGGAGACCGGTATAGAGCCATGATAACCGACTATTTTGTTCCCGAATTGGATGGCATGAATGTGGATGAGTTGTGGTTCCAACAAGACGGCGCTACATGCCACACAGCGCACGTCACAATCAATTTATTGAAGGAAACATTCGATGAGCGCATAATTTCGCGGAATGGACCTGTCAATTGGCCACCAAGATCGTGTGATTTGACACCATTGGATTATTTTCTTTGGGGATATGTGAAGTCGCTCGTCTACGCCAACAAACCAGAAACGTTCAGGGACTTGGAAGCCAACATTCGTGGCGTTATTGCCAACATACGGCCCCATATGCTCGAAAAAGTGGTTCAAAATTGGACCTGTAGAATTGGCTTTATTCGAGCCAGGCGCGGCGGCCACATGCCCGAAATCATATTTAAACATTAATGGCATAAAATTATCCTTCCAATAAAGCCAAATTGATGGACATTAAAACGATTTTCTTGTGTTTTATTTCAATTCGAAGCTCTATACCTCTAAAAAAACACCCTGTATTAAAAATTAATTAACACATTTATAACAATAGATAAATGTAATCATACTGCCAGACTGACTGCAAATCGAAGCTGCATAAAAGAGATGAATCGGCGCTCGGTGTCAAAATGCCGAGGAGGCTGATGACGTTCCATTTATTATATTCTTGAGCATCGCAAATTATGTCATTCAGCATTATGAATAACAAAATCGGTGACACATAGCAATAGCCGTGTTTTATTCGCTTTTATACCTTTTATAATTCTGCATTTGACCAATAGGTGGCATGACAGTGTTTGGCAGAAATTCTATTTTAAAATCAGAACCGGCTTTGTGGTCGTGTGGTTGAACGGGGCCCAGCACGGTAAGGGGCCTCACGTATCAGCACATAATCTTTTTTTTTGGCTATCATATATTTTCAAACTGTTTTTATAGTGTCGCAGACGCTAATACCAAAGTTTTCTTTTCGTTTACTGTTGTTGTTTAACCACTGTTTTTATTAGTACTATGTGTTTCTATTTTAATATTTGGGCCTAGCACTGACTGGGTGCACAAGGCCTCGCATGACCTTAGAACGCTTCTTCAAAATTCCAGCAAAGTCGCCATATATTTTCGATTATTTTAGGTTTGTGTCTATGATGCTTCAAACTTTAGCAAAGACAAACAAATTTGAATCAATTGAACTAGAAATTGAGCTGGTTTACACATTTGTAAGAGATTTTGAAAGTGAATAAAACACGGCTAATATTGGCAAACAACAACAAGGACTCGTATTGACTTAATGATCATGGGTACTGCGTCTCATATCATTGCTGTAGACCAGGGGTCGACAGCGCCTAACTCTTTCCACTCTTTGCACTCTTTTGATTCGCAATGATTCTGTTGCAAATGATATTTGTACGGAGCTTTAATGGCTTGAAAGTGCCATACCTAGAATTCTGACCCAAAGTCATGCTTTTATGTAATTTTTACAAAGCTTTGTAGAGCTTGACTTCTGTATAAAATTTTTTGCCTGAATTTTGATAACGATAAGTTCATTGCATTGCCACCATATAGTATTGTTTCAGCTCCGTCTGGTTATTTTTATGAAAAGATAAATTAAAAAAAAAATAAATAAATTCAATTATGCCAACAAAATACCTTGATTCTTCAAAAATTTTCTCTATGGTTCTGACATTAAGCAACCTTTCTGATAATTTTTCAAGCCAACTATTGTTAAAAATTTTGGCAACTTGCCTGAAAACGTTTAAGTGATTTTCTCACTATTTTTTCTTACACCACGCTACGAAGTTGCCAGCCCCCTTCACAATTTGAACTTTTGTCAGGTTCTTTTATGACCTATAACTTTGGTAACATTGTTATACAATACCGCACTTCGTCTTTTCATGCCTTGGTATGTTAGTTTTATGCTCATTAAACAGCAGGACTCGTCGTGGTGGTTGTCGTTCACAAAAATGTATCCTATGTTGAAAATTTGTGCTTTCATTGAAAGTTTTGCTATCGAGTCAATGAATTGTTTTTGCCTTATTTGGCAGCTGTGCCAAAAGTTTACCGCTTCATTCACGTTATAACTTGAAATCGACGGTAAAGGCAAAATGTTGTTGTTGTTGTTCAATTGTTGAATGCAAGTCAACTTTTTTGGCAACAATTGGCCAAATGCAAATTCCTCAAAACTTAAACAATGGTCTCTCGTTTAGCAGACTGAAAATATAGTGGAGAGCATTCAATAGCAGAACGAGATTCAAAACGATATATTGAACACACAGTTGTGACTTCGTGATGTATGTACACCACGTTTGTCTTGAGAAAAAAAAAAAAACGTTGGCTTAAATTTTTATTTCGATTACACCAAACCAGAGTACTTAGTAAATTAATTATGTTTCTACCAGCCCATGGAAGGTCATTGTCCCTCAGACAAAACCTTAGACTATCGGCAATCGCCTGGTCTTTAAAATAATAATGCATTTTCTTCTGAAACTAAGTATTATGATAATTGCAGATTATCTTGGTGGAAGCGTTTTCTTTCAATCACTATATGTGTCTGAGCTTAAGCACTATGAAAGTTATATATATTCATGCTAAAGTTATTTCAATAATTTCCTTTTTAACGTTCTTTTCTTTATGACGTTCCAAAAATCGAAAGTTCGCTGCAGCACTTTTCCTTCACAAGACCTCTTCCTCAACTTTATTCTTTATTCTACAATCGGTTTCAGATAATTGAGCTCATGATTTTCTATCAGTCCTTCAATAAAAAAAAATTTCCAAAAAGTTGCTTCGGTAGTCTGAATAAACATCATTTTATAATGGTAGCCCTTTGGTTATTCTTCACGAAAATATGTAAGGATCGCCTTTTTTTTTTGTAGAAGATGCAGATAGAACTGTTATTCCTCTCGTTAGTCAAGCATTTATCTATGTGAATTTGAAAATTGCTTTGATAGTATTCTACTAAAATATCATACTGTGCCATAAAATTCCTCATATTATCTGTTTTTCTGGTTTGTTTCGTGTAGGAACTAGGCTTTTTCTCTTTCACATGACCATTCAATTCTCTCGAACTGGTCTTTTCAATCAGACATTTATTTCAGAGAAAGGTTTTTAATATCCTTCGATAGCTAGTGTCTGTCATTTTTTTTTCGTGTAGGAATCAGTGGTTTTTTCTTTTACTCGACCATTCAATCCCCTCGAACTGGTCTTTTCAATTAGACATTAATTTCAGAGTAGGGTTTTTAAGGTAATGCTTTGCGTCCCATCTCTCGTGAATATGATTTCTCATTTGTTCTCAGCTGCAATTCTTTTTTTATCATGCTGGTCTGCAACTAAAAGTGACAACTGGAAATGTTGCTAAAACTGGGCATTTCTCTACGTTAATTCTATGTCGGCATCTTCTGCAACATATTTCTTTTTAAAAGTTCTGAAGTTTCGGTACGCTTGTATTTATATTTCTTATTAAGTACAACATTTTGCCCTACTCTGACCCTGCATCCAATCATGTTCAATTTCTTATAGCAGTCGCAATTAATACCAAGATTTTCTCCTTTTTTGAAAACCTGCTACCGTCTGGAGTAAAATTTGGATAACTATGAAATCGATATTAAATGTATTTCATTCGGACATTTAGTTTTTCAGCAGGACTTGATGCGTCGAGTGCTTGTATGTTCTTATCAGTCGGCGGAGTATGAGTTGAGGAGTATTCTGGGCTACAAATTGTTCCTCCACAACAGTTGGGGCATTCTTCCTCAGTAGGGTAGTCAACAATACATGCAAATTTTTAGCAGCTAAATTTCTAAAGCTAAAGCTTCTCGTAGTTAAAGCCAATAAGTTAATATTTTAGATGAGACCAAGCCTTCTCTAAAGACTACTTGCAATACACAAATTGAATTTTTAAGGATCTCCTCTGACTCTTTGTCTTTTCTAGCATTAACACACACATTAGTAATGTTTATAATTCTCGCTGAGTAGATGGAATATTCGGAAATGAATATTGTGTGTATTTTGATTGTTAAAGCATTTCTGGTTGCGCTTAAAGTCACACAAGGAAAGATGATAAAATCAAAACTTTCAATTCATTATGTGGTGGCGGTTGTCAAGTGGTGATTATTGGCTCTTGATGAGGTTTGTTCTTTGTATGAATGGAAAACGGCAATGTTTTAACTAACCAGTTTGCTGCAAAACTTCATACCTTTATGACTATAACATAAGTGAACAATTATAGATACAATTAAAAAAAAAAAAATAGTTGATTTGAATTGAGTTAGAATTTTCAATACACATAATTGTTTTACGGACTTGATGAAAAGCAAATTTCTATCAAAAGGCTAGAAAACTCTATCAACTTCAATGCTGCTTTATATCACAAGGTAAATGGGGTATCAAAAACTTCCAAACCGATTTGAAAATCAAGAAGAAAGATGAAAAAGATCAATTTCAAAGGAACATAATATATCGTAACCATTGTGATATAGCAAAGCAGCGGCGCTTTTTCTTTTCTCGCAAGACGCCATTTACCGATTTTTTTAAGACACATTTCTAGGATACAGCAAGTGCATTTCACTCAGACCAAAATATGTTAAGTGACAGATAAAAACAGAAGAACTTTTGACAAGGGAAAAAAATTTTCAAATATGATACTAAAATTTAATATTCTATAATTGGACATACATACAGTACCGAGCATTAAAAATGCAACCGCGAACACTGAGTCAGAAAATTTGCAATATCCTGAAAAGAAATTGAGTTAGAGCTTTATAATTTTATATCTACGTGCAAATGGTCCCTCAAGTTATTGATAGTAAGTGAAAGATAAGTGAAAGAGAAAAACCAATCCAATGTAAAGAACTTGGAAGAAATCCTCCAAGAAGAGTGGAATAAGACATCCATGGAGACTTTTGTGTCCTTAGTGGATTCTATGCCCTACAGATTGTGTGCAGACATCGCCAGTAGTGATTATGCCTCTAAGTATTAACTTAAGATAAAAATATTCTCCTGTAAGAATACGGAAACTATTGAAATAGATTGAATTTTGAAGAGTTGAATTTTTTTGCTCGCTTAATTTTTGAGGTTGTTTGGCTATTTTATGCATTACAGAATACTGGATGCAGATAATTCAACAAAAACTTGCACCAATAACGTGAGGGACCATTTGCATGTAGATATAAAATTATAAAGCTCTAACACAATTTCTTTTTAGGATATCGCAAATTTTCTGACTCAGTGCTCGCGGTTGCATTTTTTATGCTCGGTACTGTATGTAAGTATGTATGTTTGATATCTGGATGGCTCATAGCCCTGAAAAATGGACTGCAATGAATTAAGTGTCCGAAGGCAATCAAAAAATTAGAACAATTTCCTAAATCAGCCTCAGCTGAATAAAATATTAGTCTGTCAATATTATATTGTAAAACCAGATTAAAATATAAAGACATTTCACTTCAAAAGTCCTCTAATACTGCTACCAAGCAGTACCTACCATTTACAGTCTACGAATGGACAATCAATAGCCCCTGGAGTAGCAAAAATTGGATATAAATCTTTTACAACATACCAGGAACTTTCGAAAATAAATGTTATTATAAAGTTTCTTTAAAAATTTTTACCATAGCAATAATTTTTTTTTTCAAGAATGGGTCCGAAACTCTATACTAAGCAGTTCGGCAATCTTCCCTGTCACTTCCAAAATCCATTATCGGGCTTTTCCCATCAATTCGTGGAGTAATTTTTTTTTTCCAAAAATTGGCCATGAACATCTTTTCTGTTTGGTGGGGGGCCTTCCTTGCGGCATGGCTCCCAAAATCCTTTTTCTGCGTTTTCCCATCGGCTTATGGAATAATATCTTTTTCGAAAATGTGTGCAAAACACCTCTTTAAGAGGTTCGGTTCACATCAATTCGTGGAGGACATTTTTTTTTTTTTCGAAAAACGGATTCAGATCACCCCTTTAGAAGAGTCGGAGACCATCCTCTGTAGGTTAGGTAAGGGTAATAGTCAGCTTGAAAACTGACTCACTTAGACAAATGATGATTTATTATGAAACCATAGTGTATTTTACTAAAACCTCTCGTAGAACCAACTAGATTTCCTCATAAAGCCAAGTAGCCAACCAAACAAATGTCTTGTGTCGTATTCCTGTAAAAGCGGGACAGGAACGAAGGAAATATTCAATATTTTTCGTCCAATCATTATTACTATAACTTCTACAGAAGTCAAAAAACCAAACATCTGATCTCTCCGAATATCTGCCGATAAGGTAGTGATCACAACAAGTGATGGGGCACTGTGTCTATTGCGAGACATCATTGCCACAAAGTGTTTAGTATTCCATTGTGGTAGGATTCGCTTGGCTTTTTTACAGGGTTGGTTGGTAGGGTTTTTCACTTTAAAGGCGAAGGTGGTGCCTCTTGACCAGACGTTATGTCTAGTGCTAGATATCAAATCTACAAAGCGTTTAGTATATCTTTCAGCCTATTCGCTGAGCTTGTTAACAGAGTTAATTGGGAGGATGATAATCATACTTAATGTAGACCGCTATGGATTTGAAATTACGTTGCAATGCCTTACTAATTTTCAAAATATGTAGTAGCTAGTAATATTCCACATTTGAGCACTTTTCTCTAATTAATATCATAATATCAATTCAAGTTTATGAAAACAAATTTAAAACTTTTTCACATGAAATAGTAATTTTATAGCTTTTAAAGTTAACTTTCTGGGTATTCATGAAATAACAAGAAAGGAAACCACCTGCTATCCCCATTAAAAGACTCTGACAACAACGTTCTACTAAAGGCGGACAGGCGGTAACCAGCATTAAAAACATAAAATATCACACAAAGTAAAACTTGAAAACAAAAAAAAAAAAACAAAAACCAAAAACACTTCAACACGATTTTCCTAAAAATAACATTTTGCCGCTTTTGTTTCTAGTTTTCAAGACAAGAAAAAAAAAACTTCGTTAAAAAAAACATACACGCACAAAAGCGCATAAAAAAACAAACTGAAAATGGAGCTAAACTTTTGCTAGTTCTTCCAACTAAAGTTGTTCTTTAGATTGTTTTCATAATGAAAAAAAATGTATGTATATAAAAACTATTGTAAGAAAAACAAGCGAAAAGGCAAAACGAGAACAAAATGTAACAAGAAAAGTGGGGTTTTCCATCGTCTGAACAAAGTGAAAACTCATTTAATCCCTGACACCATTAATGCGCAGCGTTAGTCTAAGAAAAAAAAATAATAATTCCCTTCTAGATTTTCTAACGCTGCATTGGCAACACTGGCCGTTTTTTGTTGATTGTTTTTTCCAACTTTTCTTACTTATTGTTCATTGTTTTTTATAATACTTTGTGTTAAATTTAACGCACGTGATGGCATTACGTCTTTTTGACTTTTTGCCTTACATAATTTTATATTAACCTACAGAAAATTTTGTGTAGTCTTGGATTGGTTTGGTTCCATAGTAAAAGCGACAAGGCGGAAATTTAAAAAGGACGCTGGTTGTTTGGCAACATGACTCATTGATTTTATTACATATTTTAACTGAAGTTAATGTGATTTAAATACAAAATAAGACCCACGTTCAGTCGAGCGTACTAAGGGACAACATGCACAAGCTTCTGAAAATGTTTGGGTCAATTTTTGAACTCATTAAATTAAGAAATGCATAAATAATCTTAAGCTGTGATAAGTAACGATTTTTAGTAATGCTGTATATTAATTACTTTTAAGCCAACATCAGTTTTCTAATCAACAGCACACGCAACATCATAACTTTACACTAGGCAACTGCTTAGAGCAGGGAAGGGCACTTAGTGCCTCAATTTCCTCACATTGCTCTAACCGTTATTCGACGCACAACCAAGCGAAAAAAATTTCCCGGAACTTCAACGCTATCGAAGCACAAAATTCGCAGAATTTCAACGCTATCGCGCAGAATTTCAATCGAGGCACAGCGTTGACTTGAATTCAAATGAAAATAAAAACAAAACACAAAGGCCGCATTGTGTCTTGACGAATGTAGCAATTGTTTTTGTTTATAGTGTAATTTGTTTTTTTTTGTGCTAATGGCAATTTTGGAAATGAAAGTAAAAAAAACTTTAAAATTTCGTTTGTTGTTGCTTGATGTTGTTGTTTTCCTCTTTGGTTATATTTTTGTGCCCACCGCTGGCTTAGAGCAAAAAATGTTTGGGACTACAAATTTTTGATTTAAGAGACTACAAGTACTAAGGACCTTTTTGTTTTGAGTGCTTAAATTTTAAAAGATGGAAAAATGCGAACCTTGCAGTTTTGGGTGATTTGCTAAGAAATTTCTAAGAGTTGGGATAAATTTATTATTCTTCAGAAAAAGATCAAAGTTTTTACTTTATGTTTCTGAAGCACTTGTGTTTGGCAAAACCATATTCAATATTCTGTTATATAGCGTAAATCACCGCCGCATTGACTGCGTAGCTTAAATAATCTTTTTAGTATATTCATGCCACAGTAGACCCTTGTGTCTATATCGTGCACTCCATTTATGAATCACTGTTCAATTGCTGTTGAATTTGGTGTGCCTTACTAATAACTTGAAAACTATAAAAGCTATCGCACAATTTTTAATATTTTTGATATCAGCATTGCCAATTTAATAGAAATTGATACCCATTTTGAGTAAAAAAAATCAACCACATCCCACCTTTGTATAGGAGGTAGGCGTGTCTGTAGGCGGATTTTTTCTCATGTTAACAAATTTTTAATTGTTTTAAGCTAGAGGAAATCTGCACCGAATTTGAAAAGTCCAGCGCTGTTATTACTACGTATGGCCGCCATTTTTGGGTTTTCTATGATAACTTCAAAACCGTAGAAGATATCGCACAATTTGTAACATTTTTGAAATCAGCATTGCCAATTTAGTAGAAATTGGTATCCATTTTGAGTAAAAAAAATTCAACCACATACCACGGCGCGCCTGTAGTCGGATTTTTTTCTCATATTAACAAATTTCTATAGAAAACTATAGAAGATATCGCAAAATTTGTAACATTTTTCAAATAAGCAGTGGCCAATTAATGGATATTGATACCCATTTGAAGAAAAAGTTTCAACCACATCCCACCTTTGCATAGGAGGTAGGCGTGTCCGTAGGCGGATTATTTCTCACATAAACAATTTTTTTTTTAACTTGAGATTATTTTTATCGAATTTCTACTATTTATGGCCACCGTTTTTGAGTTTCCTATAATAACTTGAAAACTATAAAAGGTATGGCACATTTCGTAAAATTTTTCAAATCAGCATTGCCTAATTAATGGAAGTTGATACCCATTTTGAAGAAAAAGTTTCGTCCGCATCCCACCTTTGCATAGAAGGTAGGTGTGTCTGTATACGAACTTTTTCATATTCACAACTTTCGAACGTCCACTTACAATTGTATAGAGCATTATCGTTATTTTCATCCTTTCCTATGAACTTGTTTGAGACTCCAGCTTGACGCCTAATTATAAAGCTCAAAAGAGCCGCGGAACAGAGATGTGAAACTCAGATGTCGGGTTAATTTTGAACTTTGTGCGTTGTGCTGAAAGATAGAACATATACTTATTACACTAAACTTAGGTTTCTCAAATATTTCTCAATGTTTGAAAAATTAATAGATTTACTACAAGTATATGAACTTATGTAATATATATGTACACTTTTGCTTGATTTACCTTTCACCTTTAGCATAGCGTAGAAGCTTCAAAATTTTATTACCCAGCTTACGTATTAATCATTTTCATCCTTCAAATTTATTGGGCTGCGTGAAACATACCATCATAATTCACGTATTATGCTAGGGCCATGACCGCATTATTTACAATAAAATAAAGATTCAACAACTTTAAAATACTTACACGCTTTGAAGCGTTTTAAAAGTTTGCTCAAAAATAAAACTTAAGCAATACATTTCGATATACATACAGGTGTAATAACTTCTTTCTCTGCCATACTTCTTCTCTTCGGCAACAGCGCAAATTTTGAAAAGTATGCCACAATTTTTACCATTATCCTTGTTGTTATTCTTAAACTTAAAGCCGCGTGATACATGCGAAATGCATTTAGCAAAAGCATGCGACAGTCACGTTAAAAAGGCTTCCATCATGGCCATTTTAATTTTATCACAAAAAAAGTAAACCTCGTTATGTGCCAAGATTTGACTCGCTGATATCCATGTGGCCGCTTCAGCGAACACTAGACGCAGCCGCAAAATACCATGACACGAGAAAGCGTGATAAGTCAGCAGCAAATAATGGTATTAGAGGCTGTTTTATAGTATCCGTGCAAACATAGTTAGGTAGGTAGAATAATTTCAGAAGTAGGACCATGCCAGAGCGGTCGTGTTGATGGTGAACTAGTTGTTGGGGAGCAGGTTGATCAACTAAAGCTATGAGCGCTGATGTGGACATTTTGATGTCGCTATTTTTTGTTTTTATTTTCGTTGACTATTATTTGGCCAGGATTTGTAAATAACTGCAATTGACGAGTTAATCCATGAGTCATGTTTTACTTGACTAGTACCAGGAAACCACCGACCATGGTGCGGTTTTTCGTTTTGAGATTGAAAAAGTCGAAAAGTTGAAAGCGATTGAAACAGTTGTAAAAGGTTGACAATCTCGGAAAAAGCTGAGTGGGCTTAAATAAGTTGAAAAAATATGGAAGATATACATATAAAGCGTTGAAAGAGGTTGAAAAAATCGAAATAGTTGAAAACTGCTGGAAAGTGTGAAAATGGCTGATAAATAAAAAAAATGTGGAAAATGTTGAAAAAGGTTGAAAGTAGTTGAAATAGTCAAAAATGTATAGAAAATTTTGAAAAGGGTTGAAAGCTCCGAAAAATGTTGGAAGAGTTGTGAAAGGTTGAAAGAGTCTAAAAAATGTTTAAATAGGTGAAAAAGGCTGAAAGAGTCGAAAAAATATTGAAAATGTTGAAAAAAATGAAAGAGACTGAAAAATGTTGTAACAGTTGAAAGAGGTTGATAAACTCGAAAAAAGTTGAGTGAGGTTAAGAAAGTCGAAATAAATTGGAAGAGGTTGAAAAACCTCTTAAAATAGTCAAAAAATTAAAAAAAAATCAAAAAATGCTACGCTTATAACCTTTTGCTCACATCAAAAATGCCACGCCCACTGATGCCATCCTCTCGATCTCTATTTAGTTTCAAAGCTTATAGTAACCGACTCCTCCACAGCAAATTTTATTAGGATTACTCCTATAGTGCACTAAGTATAACATAAAACGGTTTTGCTTGTATAGGAGGTGCCACACCCAGTGACGTAATCCCGTCGAAATCCCATAAATTTTAACCTTTAGAGGACCGTAAAACCGATATATCGACTTTGGAGGAAAATCAATAATTTTTTGTCATAAACAAAATCCAAGGCGTTTATACAAATAAAAATAGAGGAGCTACAGAAATACTCATACGCATTTTCAGACGTAAAAAAAGGAAGCAAGAAACGCGTGAGCGTGAGGAACTTGAGGTGTACCAGGGCAAGAAGGATGCACGAAAATTCTATCAACAAGTTAAGCGTATAACTCAAGGTTTCAAGCCCGGAGCATCCACTTGTAGAGACGATAATGGAAATCTGGTTACAGATACACAGAGTGTAGTGAGGTTATGGAGGCAGCATTTCTCCAACTTGCTTACGGGCGATGATTCCACCAATTCCGCCCAGAGAGAATGCAGTACGATACCACCAATCGATGATTTTTACACTACGCCGAATCCTGGAGAAAACCCATGAATATCAAATCGACACTCACCATCTCTTCGTCGATTATAAAGCTGCGTTCGATAGCCCAGTGCAGGATTGCCTATACGCAACAATGTCTGAGTTCGGTATACCTGCAAAGTTGATAAGGCTCTGCAGGATGACGTTGAGCAATACGTGTAGCTCCGTCAAGGTAGGGAATGACCTCTCCGGAACTTTTAATACCGAGCGAGGTTTCAAACAAGGCGACCCGCTCTCGTGCGATCTCTTCAATTTCATTATGGAGGGGATCGTACGAAAAGCCGGTGTGCATCATAATGGCACCGTTTTCTTCAAAGGTGTTCAGCTCCTTGCGTACGCTGATGATATTGATATTATCGGTCGGAGTAAGAGAGATGTTACTGCTGCTTTCACTGCTATTGAAAAGGAATCAGCCAAAGTGGGTTTGACGGTAAACGAGGGCAAGACGAAATACATGATGTCTACTAACAACAGCAAGAGAGTGCGGGATCCAGACTCTCATGTTACAGCGGGCAACTGTAAATTAGAAGTTGTCAAGGAATTCATTTACCTTGGCACTGCCGTAACCAGAAACAATGATGTCAGTCTGGAGAATAAGCGGAGAATAACAATTGCTAATAGGTGCTACTACGGTCTCAGTAAGCAATTACATTGCAGAGCTCTCTCTCGATCGACAAAGCTAACACTCTACAAGACGCTCATTCTACCTGTGCTATGCCTATGGCGCTGAGGCATGGGTGGTTTCGACTGCAGACGCAGCCGCTCTTGGGATTTTCGAGAGGAAAGTTCTCCGCAAAATCTTTGGTCCTGTTCGAGTTGGCGACGACTATCGCATTCGAATGAACCACGAGCTGTATGAGCTCTACGCAGACATTGACATAGTTAAGCGTATAACAATACAGCGACTACGCTGGCTGGGTCATGTCCATCGTATGGATAAAGAAGCTCCAGCGAAAAAGGTATTCGAAGGGAAGGTCCCCGGTCAACGACGGAGAGGGAGACCATGCCTCCGTTGGATAGACCAAGCTGAGGAAGCCCTAACCACGCTTGGCATTAACGATTGGAGAAGGCGCGCGCAAAACAGATGCGCGTGGCGAGAGCTAATGAGGTCGGCCATAACCAGTTGCTCGCTGTAACAACGGGTTGTTATGGCCATCTAAGTAAGTAAGTATGTAACAGAAATACTCTCTACGTACACGTCGTTAGCTCTGAGTAATTCTAAGGGGAGTTAAAAAATTAATTAAGCCTTGGGAGTGCCAAAAAATAAAGTCTTTGTAGCGGAGGAGCTAGAGTGGTGGTAGGGATATGTAAATTTATTAAATCTGACCCCGGATTCGTAATCACCGACCCCGAAAACCCCTAGAGTCATGCTCCCCCAATTTAGCAATTTCATTAAATTTTATGCTACAAAAGATTTTCCTATCCCTTACCGGACCGAAGAGCCGATATATCGATATAAATTTGGGCACATTTCAATTGCGATGTTAGCTCTCAAATTCCGGCCGTCTAAAGGTTAAAGCTTATGGTAAAAGGTATTTCTACATAAAATTTTATTAAGATTACTCTGTAAGTGCACTAAATAAAACATATGTTATATATAACGTTTATTGCTTCTAGGGTAGGTGCCACGCCCACAGGTACTATTGCGCCTATTTTTGGCTATAAGATACCTTATAACAAGTATATCTACCATGTGTGTTTTGGTCCTCTTTTTATAACGTTTATAAATATTGTGGGCTGAGCCAAGCCCTTCAACGCGTTTTGTCAGCATAGTGACTTATCATGCTTTTATCGAAAATACTTTTATCGGATTACTTCTATAGTGCACTAAATATATCATAAAATGTTTTTAGCTTGTATGGCAGCTGCCATGCCCACTGACGCAATCCTGTCGCAATCCCAACAATTTTAAAGCTTATAGTAAAAGCTATCTCTACATTAAATTTTACTAAGATTACTCTGTTAGTGCAGTTACTGTATCATTTTTCTTTTATTGCATAAAGAGGAGGTTCCACGCCCACTTATACTATTGCGCCCACTTTATGATATGAGATAAATTATATATACCATGTTAAATTTCATAGTGAATGCGTTTTAAGTTTTCCTATTATAACGTTTATAATTATTGTGGGCTGTGCCACGCCCTTCAATTAGATTTTTCAGTTTAGAGACTAATTATGCTTTTATCGCTATTTTGTTAAAAATTGATAACGACTTTGTACAAAGCTTTCTCGACATGTATGGACTATAAAAAGCAATATCTGATGAATACTTTTGTTCTGTTGCTTTTTTAAATTTATTTTTCTCAGGGCCATAGTAACAGTTTTCCAAAGTGTAAATTCAAAAATATTTGTAGTGCCCAGGAAAAAATGTTGCTTACTAAAATCTGCCGCTCTGTCGGACTGTATTTTTTTCAGCTTATATGTAGGCCTTAGAGGCGTGTATCATAAAAACAATTAGGGCATCAGAAGGCGGCAAAGGATCTGCAGTTCCTTATTTTTTTTAAATTTATTCTCGTTGAAATAACTACAGACAATGGAAATCTACTTAAATTCAAAATGTTTACTAAATCATTAAAATAAGCGTGCCAAGGTCTGAAAGAAATCATGCCCAAGACTCTGTTTTTAAAGCAGACAGTTCTTACACTAATTTCAGCCTAAAATTCAATTTAGGACGGTTTTTCATGTTTAGTCTGAAATACATTTTTTTGGCCGTTTTTTTTTTTGTTTCGATGATATTCTATTGACTCCTTTCGGATATAACATCGACAGTTCAACTTCCACTACAGAGTTAAGCGATATTCTCAAACTAATACAAAATGACCCTTCGCATGAAATTGCCCGTATACCGGTGACCTAACACGACAACAACTATCGTTGACTGTTGAATAAAATTATTTTGACCCTATTTGTGGCTCGTGCCAAATGCAAACTCAAGTAAAAGCACAAACAAACTAATCCCTGGCATGCATGTAAATTCATAATTCGCGTAATTACCTCCGTCACGTGAAAATAGCTGCCTTCCTACTGGGCTGACCGTTCGTCGGACGGATGGATAGACAGACGAACGGACGGACTGATTGGTCAGCCGCTTGGCTAAAAGTTTTTCATTCGTGCGGGCAAAATAAAAAAAAGTGCTACGTAAAAATGTTAGAAACCCGCTGGCAGTTTTAATAAATCTTTCTAATAAAACTTTTTTGTTTTAACTTCTTTTTTTACCTTTTACGATTTTAATTGAGACCACAAATGTTTGTGGCAATACGACAAATCTATACACAATGAGAAATATTACCGCAAGAGTGTTGCCGCTGGCAACTATTAATGTAACATGAAAAAAATGTAAAAAAATTTGTTCAATTTATTCGAAAAAAAAGCGAAAAAGTCACGCATTTCGCGAAATTCGCAATTAAATTGATTTTAAGTCTGAATTTAATAATTTAATTTACCTAATGATACATTTCCTCTGGTAAATTTAACTAATTAATTTTAGAGTGTAGAAATCAAATCATAAGATAAAAGTTAAATTCAAGTTACAAAAAAATTGTGTGAGACTGTAGTTTGTGCCGTTTTCTCATATTAATTGGGACCATTTAATCAATACTTAATATCTATATTATTTAATCAAGTACAGTGTGGTGATAAAGTTACTACACTAGTTCAAAGTTCTGTAAAATTTCAATGGTTCACCAGCATTTAACACAATTAGCGCGAAATTATTCCAATTTGTTTCTTGTATAATTTTAATTAAGCAATCTTATAATAAGCATAGCCGTAAAATAATTTAAAAGAAAAATTAAAATTCCAAAAGACACCTTTGCGCCAAGTGGACGGAAATTTAAATTAAAAACAAAATTTTATCCCGCGCTGTCGTGAGTTTTATTTATAAAGAAAGGAAACTACATATTTAATCTAATGACAAAATAAAAGCATAGGAATAAAATTTTAAGAAGAAATTACTTCTACTTGATATCTTAAGTAGAAATCAATAAAAGTTTTCCTTTCAAGTGTGTGATAACTTCAACTATGTCTCAAAACACCGCTTATCATTATCAGATTGTTGATCAGTGCCTACCTAAAAAAAAAGTAGCACTCGTGGCATTATCCCAGTAAGCCAAACGAATTCGAAACGAATTCGTTTCTTCGTACTATTCATCCGAAACGAATTCCGTTACGAATTCGTCTCGAACTCGTTTTCGTATGAAATTCCTCTCAAAAAAAAACGGAAGAATCGTCCGCATTAACGAATTCGTTTCGAATTAATGTTTTGTTCATAAATCGAATTTTTTTTGTTCATAAAAAAATTAATTTTATTTAATTATCAAATTATTTAATATGCAAATTGTAAGTAAGACGTTATTGCATATAATTTTATTTTATTATCAAATTAAATTTTACTTACGATTTACAAATTTCCAAAGTCAGGCTCGAACCCATGTCCCAGCGATTCATAGTCATGCGCGCTACCTACTAGGCTACCTGTCATATATTAAAATATACATATGTCAAAGGCGAATGATATCTTCTCTCATTTGATACGCTTTATTTACAAAAATTCGAAACGAATTCGTTACGGACTTCAAATACGAATTCGTTTTTTGTTCGTAAAACAATCCGTTTCGAATTCGTTTTTCTTTTGTTCATAAAAAAAAATTTAATGTTTAAAGCGACTTAAAATTGCTTAAAATTTCAAAAAAAATTTTTAAAATTTTTTACTCAAATTTTTTTGGAAAAACTAAAAACTTTTGGAAAATTTTCCCGGAAAAATTTTCAAAAAAAGTTGTATTCTTAATCGAATTAGAAATGTTTAAAATGTTTAAAAAATTTTTAAATTTTTCCATAAAAATTTGATGATTTATGAACAAAAAACGAATCCGTTTCGACTTTTTCAATCCTTTTCGAATTCGTTTTATGAACAAACAACGAGTTCGAAACGAATTCGTATTTGAAGTCCGCTACGAATTCGAAACGAATTCGTTTTACTTGCAAAAAATTGAATGCGCACAAACGCGTCCGTTTTTGTGCAAATTGGGATGTATGTACTTATTGATGTTTCATTGTGTTACACGTAACATAGAAAAGACGAAAAAATTGAATAAGGTCGAAAAGTCGAAAATACTGAAAAGGGTTGTTCAAGAAAAAATTTAAAAAGATTGAAAACTGTTGAAAAATTTTGAGAAAAAGGTTTGTCAAGAAAAAATTTGACAAAAAGCAATGTCGAAAAAATTTAAGAATGTTAAAAATATGATTATATGTGGAAATACTTTGAAACATTACATTTACATTACATTACATTTTGTAATGTTAGCATGCACTAAACATTTCCGCCAATTCACTCCAGAATAGATTTTTTCTTCTATTCGCCAATAAAGATATTCAGACATCAAAACTAAAAATTTTATAATCCCAGAAGTTATCTTTATCGCATTGTTAGTAAACCCCAAACCAGTTACCTTATCGTTAGTTGATAGCTGCTTGACTTTCACCAAGTTGGTTCTTGGGTGCCGAATCAGACGATTTTGGCGATCAATTGCTTTCACGATATATAAAGTTATGTCAAATTAAAGTTGTTATTTTTACAAACAAAAATATTCAATTTAATTATATATAATTAACATTATAATTAGGCATAATATAACATGTAACAGCGATGGGCAGGAAGGAAAAATTATCCAATTTGAATTCTTTACAACAAACATGTCATTTTTCTTAGTAAAAAAAAACAACCAAAACAACAAACACATGCACTCATCACTGATACGCACATTTTTATCGTTGTTTTTTTATACCCGCTATGCGCGCGATCTGTATTATTGTTATTGTTGCATCATTTAAAAAACTGAAGCGAGTGAACAAAGAAACAACAATGCGCACATTGAGGACAACTTCTCTCGTTTTGTTTGATCAGTGTACTAACATTTCTACACTCATGTTATTCTTGCTTGTTGCTTGGAATTGGCTTTTGGTTTATTGCAGAATTTTTTTGATTGCTATCGTATCAAAATTTGTGGTGGGGTTTTTTCTGTTGTTGTTGTTGTAATTGTTGTTTTAGCTTCTGCTTCCAAAATTTTTCCCTTCTATGATACAAAAAACTTAAACTTTGAATTAAGCGCATATTATAATCAACCATTTACAGCCTTACAAAATTTTTTGAATTTATCATCCAACTAAATTTTGTTGCCGAAAACATACAAAATAAACGATAAAAACAGTTTTTGGACCGGAATTATGGACTTTATATATTTTCGAAGTATTGTTTAATACGATATCATTTGATCTAAAGAATTTTTTCTCATCAGTACATTATATCGATTTTTATCAATATAACAGAAAATTCGATGTGTTTCGAAAGCCATATTTTTTAATCCAATTTTCTGCAACATTGGTGAAAAACATCTCCTCTTTTAACTAAATTTTTTTTAATTAATTATATAGAATGAAAAGAATTTTTGGTCACGATCAACACTCAATGCTCAATTTATAGTTAAGGAAGTATAGCGGCTTTTGGGGCTAAAGTCACCAGTGAGCTGGTATTTTGAGAGAATTTTCGACACTAATATAATAGTTAATGACTGGAGTTCAATTACAATTACACCAAATAAAAATCCTTCCTTAAGACTTAACCAAAATAGACGTGACGAGACGGTAGCAATTGAACGAACGTTTGCACTCGTTTCGTCTGTTTTGACATTTAACCCAAAATGTTACGCTAGCCAACGAACTAAAAAAGCTGTTATGACGAGTAGCAACGTTTTGAAGTTCGGTTCTACGGTTCGTCTCGTCAAAATGTTTCGTTCACTTTCGATCAATTACGTTGGTTCATTTTGGCTATCAACATTGGTTTACATACACTCGAACTTACTCGTTACGTCTCGTCTCGTCTATTTTGGTTTAGGCTTTACGCACTTTACCTTCTTCGGGGAATCAAATCTATTAATTAAATAAATAATTTCGTACAAAAAGTTCACCATTCGCATTTATTTCGAAAAATAATCAAAATATGAAAAAGAATTACGTATTAAATCGTTATGAACTCATTAAAAAATATAATGAAATAAACTATTATAACCAGAAGTGGTAAGAATGATTTACTTTTTGATTTCAATTCCAGTGAATCGAAATTCGGAATCGACGTTTTTAAATCTATTGCATAAGAGATCGATGCCGTTATTTATTCCAATGCAGTAACAAAATTTTAAATTAAAAAATTTTAGTTCCAATAGCAGGTATTGAAATTCGGTAAATTTTAAAAATTGTAGTTCTATTCAAAGGTTTTGGAATTCCGAATCGACTTTTCAATTCATTGGCATTTCATCCCAGTAATCAAAATTTGGAATTGAAAGATTTTAATTTCACTGCAAAGAATTGAGGAGTTCAGAATTCATTGGCGAAAAGAATGGGTTATTTTTCGATTTTGCTTGCGGTATCGCAATAAAGAATTGGATAGAGAAATTCATGCCCCCTTTTTTTGAATTTAAAAAATTTCCATGAATCGATGAGAAAAGGTCAAAAATGGATTTTGGACGCCACCAAACATAGTACCAAGCAAATATTGAAGAGCCCATTTTCGACGCATTTTCTGATGTACATTTACGTCATCTTAATTTTATCTCAGATATCTTGTGATACCTTATGCCAATTTTTGAACTATTGGAAATAACTCATAAAAAGATTTGTTTCAGAAAAGAAAGCAATTTTCCAATTATTTAAAAATCAAATTTTTTATTATATTATGTACTTTGAAATTGAATTAAATTTTTTGAAATTGCAGTGGAATCTTTTAGGAGCAACCCCTATCGCCATGAGATTGAAAGTTAATTCCGAATACCAATGCCTTCAAATTACACCGACGTTTTTTAATTTCAAATTTTGAGTGCTTGAATAGAATCAGGAAGTGAATCAATTTCTTCTGCCATGGAATTAAAGATTTTGATTCAAACTTTTCAATACCAAAGGTTGGTTGTTGGTTTGGAAACGAGAAATGACACAATTCATTTTGTTTTGGAATTGGAAAAAAAAAAAAAATTCCGGTTTCTAGGAATTGACTGGTCAAAACAAACTTTTGAATAAAATTATGTTCCATAATCAATCAGAAGGCATGCTCTTTTCAATGAAGCACCTTTATATTCCTTATAACTTTGAGTTCGACCATTGGTTAAAAAGAGTACACATTCATTTAAAATAAATTAAATTTATGTTTCTTATGCATTTTTAATGTTAAGTGAAAAATTGAATCTTAAATTTAGTATGAAAAACATCGTATCACACAGAAATACACAATGCAATTATATATTCAATCCAATCCCATTTTCTACATTTTATTTTGGTATGATTTTCCTCCTCAACATAATAAATTTTGTGTTTTTTTTTTGTTTTTAGCAAATTACAATTTTATCATTACACGAATTCCTTTACTTCTTAATACTACTACACCCGTATATGTACGAGTATGAGCTTAAGGGTCTGTTTGAATGTCAGTATTTTTTTCCTCCAATCCTGCATGAAATGTTTGTGAAAATAAGAAAAGCTTACGCGAAAATTATTTTCAACAGTAATATAATTTTTTTGTTGCTTCACTCTTGCTTTCTTTTATTAACAGCATTTTTCTTAGTCATTTTTTATGCATTTGTAAATCTTTTTTTCTTGTAAATAACTGCAGATTGGAAAGTTGAGTTGGGCAGAAAAGCTACAGCGCAGTGCAAATGAAAATTCGCCATGGTAACATTGATATCGTAAATTTTGTACAAGTCAAGGACGTTGCTTTTCCACGAATTTCTTAAAGAAAAATTAATGAGGGTCAATTTTTTCATATGCCTCTCCACTATTTAAGACTTTTTATTCTTGTGAAGAGAAGAAGCTCCAAATGGGCTTTGGAAAAATAAGTTTTTGGAGTTAATAATGAAAAATTGTTCAGACGACTATTTTTGAAATTCTTCTATTTTTTTTTTTGCTATTATTCTATATCCGATATTTTATTCAAAAAATTACCCAAAACTCAGAAAACAAAATCAATCAAGATATCTGTGTAAAGCATATCAAATTTGGCAGATTTTTTCTTTAAATTTATTATCGACTAGCCACCTTCATATGGGTTGTGATAGCTAAATAAAAAAGTTGATTTTTCATTGTACGCTCAGCTTATGAAGTTTTTGCCTGACACGCCCATTTTTTTAATACCGCTTACTTTTTGTCCAGTGTCGGCATATTTCACTATATATTTCTTTCTGCAATAAATGTGGTGAAGTTTGTTAGAATTTTTATACTCTCAAAATTGTCAATTAAAGACACCGCAGATAAGAGAATCCTGCTAATAGGAGGAAAACAAAGAAATTTATAGAACCGTAATATGATCTATCATAAGAATTATCCTGCCAATAAGGGATCGTAAGGGAACCTTTCAATAGGAAAATGAGATGAGTCTTGTGCGAAATTTGATCCAAGCGAAATACGTCGCAGAAGTGTCTTTTTTTTGTTGATGCTCATTATTTAAAAAAAAAAATTGTCGACGATCATTGCTGGCTATGATGAATGGCGACGAAACTGCACTTTTCATTCGGGCAGTTCCAAAATGTTCAATGGTTTTCAAAGAGGAAAAATGTTCAGGCGGTAAAATGTCGAAAGAGAGATTACGTTCATGTTATGTGCGCTTGCAGGTGGGACATTCGAGAAGCCACTTGTCGTCGGTAATACATAACAGCCGTGTTGTTTTAAGAACATCGATACAAACTTGATGCCAGTTCATTGATTTTGGAATAAAACTGATTGGATGACTACTGTCATTATGCATACTTGGTTGACACAGTTTAATGACCGAATGAAAGCTCAAAAACGTAAGACTCTACTTTTTATGGATAATCAATGGATTTGTCGAACAGATATACACTCAAAAAAAAAGTGCTTGCCACAAATGATATAGATGGAACTACTTCAAGTGTTTCTGTGATATAATAAAATTTTTGTCACAAAAACTTTTGATTTTACTTACATTTGATAGTTGAAAATTATCATACAAAACTACTCTTTAAAACTTAACATAACATAGGACTACAGCCTGGCAACATCGTCATCGTTCTTTGCTTCTTAGCACTTATAAACATTTGATATCGTATATGTACAATGTAAGTGACAAAAAAGTAATATCGAATCATAGAACTGCAAAATATGAACATGCAAAGCTTATAAGTGATAAATTGTTTGTTGAAATGAATAAGTGTTTGGGAGAAAAGACAAGTGCTTGTCGAAACACTTCCATAAATTGAATTGTTTGACTGAAATATTTTGACAATTTGTCTTAAATAATTGTATCATTTAGAAGCAACATTTTATGAAATATTTTTTAAATTTTCCATGAAGTAATTGAATCACTTGCCACAACTTAACTTTTACTTGTGTCAAATACATTGGTTTTTCTTATATTGTCTACAAATACTTATAGTTTAAGACAAAAGTTAAATTTTTGCTGGAAATAATAAGTGCTTATATTAAGCATTCAATAATTTGCCACAAACACTTTCTAAGCAATCGTTTTTTTGAGTGTAACCAATGTTTTTTTCCACCGAACACCTCCAGTATGTTACAGTACAAAATTTTAAATTTTGACTTTCACTTCTCTTATTGACAAGTTTGAGTGAATTATAATTGAGTTTTATAGTTTTTATTTAAATCAGAGGTACCAGGTCTAAATTGACCCAACTTTTATCCAGTGCTTACTTTTGTTATAATTTATTTACCTTCAGAATTGGATAAAATGGGCATGAAAAGTCTTGTGTACAAAGCGTTATAAACATTTTGCATGCTTCAGTTGTGCCACACCCACTCGATCACTTTGCTCTCTTTTTGATCTTTAATTGTACCTCCAAGCTTATACCTTTTGCTTCCATTCCAAGATTGGCTTTAACACTCAGTAGACAGTTTTAGATTTTTTGTAGGGCATAGCCTCAACATATAGTATGGGTAATGGTATATGTAGATGAACTACGTAGCTGCAAAACTTGCTATCTGACCAAAATGAATAAATGACTTTTCGACATCTCTGACTTCTTCTTACATTAGACTAGACGAGTAAATAAAACTTTAGTTGAGGTATAAATACCTAGTAAATTGAAAAACCTCCCATATTTTTTAATTTTTCCATACAGTTAAGATAGTTTTCGCCTCAAGGTACAGGACTAAATTCAACTTAGACTCAAAAACTTGTCTTGATTTTTTACAGGTTGCAAAACCTATAATTTTACAATTTAAACCCAAAACATCTGTGATTTTTTACAAAATCGTGATACTTAAAGATTATTGTTGACTTGCAAGTAATATTCTTCTGAATTATCTCAATCTTAATATTAAGGACGTCTCATTCAGGAGCTGCAGAAACAGTGTTCTACCATTTTTTCAGAATTCTGTTCTAAAGCAGATACCGGGTTTGGGAACTGAATTTTTGGTCAACCCGATATAAACTACGTTCTGGTTAATCTCAATATTTTTCATGAACACATTTTCACCGTGGAATTTGGAGTTTTTGTGGAAGAAATAGGCTTATAAACTAAAATGGGAAACTTGTCTAAGGAAATATTCGGTTCCAAAATAAAAATGGGCAAAAATGCAAAATCAAATCTTAGCTTTTGCCCCATTTTTAACTCAAAGAAACTCATTTTAAAACCAAAACGGAATCATGATCCAAAATGCCTTAAAATTGCTGGAAATTTCTGGTCATTTTCAATACGAATTGAAAATGACACAAGCTTAAATTATTGTTTTTTGGCCTATTTATCTCTTGCATTCGGCAATTTGTTTTTTAATTCCATTTTAATGGAAGATCTTTTTTTTGTGTTTTTTTTTTATCAGTTGCTCCAATTTTTATTTCTTTATGAGTGATTTTTCACTTTTATTTGGTCAATTTAATTTTTTGCTTTTCAAAAATATTTGCCACTAAAGTTTTTGGCGCAAATTCATAGTCATATTTAGCATCAGCTTAAGTTAGAACTTTATTTTAGCAATAACTAAGTCATTCATAGTCGATTTAGCATCGGGTTTTCTGCTTAGTTATAACTAAAAAAATAGTTTCAGCTGAAGTTGATATTAAGTCGATATCAAAAAAGAAAATATGGAGAAAATTCATTCATATCAGAAAATTCAATTTTGATAATTTTGAGGATTATAAGCTGTTTTTATTTGGCGTGTTAAAAAAAATATACATGCATATATGATTTTAGAAAAA
This sequence comes from Tricholauxania praeusta, assembly GCA_949775025.1. NCBI lineage: Eukaryota > Metazoa > Arthropoda > Insecta > Diptera > Lauxaniidae > Tricholauxania > Tricholauxania praeusta. The sequence goes on along the minus strand of OX459031.1, from coordinate 31,700,793 downwards.
AAAGCATTTTTACTGACGAGAATCGTTCTCATTCCCTCTAAAAAAGAAAATGATAGCATTTGCTGAATTTTACCTTTGCGTTTGCTTCCATCGCACAACGTTTTAACACAAAATAAATACTGAAAAACAAATGCTTAAGTTGAAGTACAAAGAGATAAAGAGATAAAGAAAAAAAAACTGATCATAACATTCGGGTATTCCCCCAATTGGTTTTTGTTGCTTTATACGTAATAACTCTACTGTACAACCTACAGCCCTGTTCTGACAGCTTAGTGCTTGGCCCAGAATTAGAGCGGTGGCGGTAAAGCGGCGACGAATATACGCTGTCAAAAATTATAACATACTTGATCATGTGAAATTGAACAGAATTGCACAGTCCTAACCATTTCGTCACGCTGCCTTGTAAAATCCAGTTTTTTATTACTCTTTCTGTTAATTTATTAGTGTAAAATTAAAAAGTCAAAATTTATAATGGCAGGTCACTTTAGAAACCGGAAGGGTAAAAAAAAAATTATATACATATATTCATATACATAGTATATGTATGTTTAAAAAAAATAAAACATGTTAACTGACGAGATTCGAACCCACGTCCTGAGGGCTATGAGTTCACAGTCCTAACCATTGCGCCACGGTGCCTTGTGTGGAAAAATTTTTATTACTCTCTTTGTTATTTAACTAACTTGAAATTAAAAAGTCAACATTTGACAAGTTTACCACGACAGCTTTTGTGTGGTGAATTCATTAGCTTATGCCAGTTAGTCAATACTAAAAAATCGACTATGAATAGAAAACAATTTTTAGTCATGACCAAATTAATTTTGAGCTTAGTTTGAGTTTAGTTAATTTCAACTTTAAAATACGACTATGAATATGCGCCTTTGTGTTTATTCTACTTGCATAGGTTTTTGTTTGTTCCTATATCTCTGATTTTTATTAAAAAGGTCTACAACCTTCATAGCATTTTTTTTTTCAAATTTTCAATGGTTTATGATTTCGTGTGGAATGCCCCATATACATTAATGTGTAACTTTTCAAAGCTTATTACAAATCTCATTCACAAAAAGATTAAAAAAAATCACTAATCGTACATTGATAAGAAAGAAATGAATTAGAAATTGTGCAATTAAAAATTGCAAACTTTATTGCCACCAACATGATGTTGCGTGATGAGAACAAAAGGAAAAAACAGGAGATGGTAAACCAATTAGAATGCAGCGAATGAGAAAGAATGAAAAAATGCAATGGAAAATCCAGTAAAATACACTCAACCATAAAAGGAACGATGATGTTGGTGATAATGATGATGATGGTGGTGGTGGCATTGTTGGATACGTAATCTTTGCTATTGTTGTTGTTGTTGTTGTTTTTCGTGTTGAAAGCTTTAGCTATGATGAATTTATTGCATGCAGCGTAATGTGCGGCAACATCGACAAATTACGAACGATGGTGTATGCGCGCATGACACGTGATTAAATGTCGTGTGGCAGCAGTGCACGAATATCAGGTGATTTAAATAGTGCACTTATTTTCATCGCATGCATGCGTTTAGGGTGGACCTCTTATGACACATCAAGCGTGGTGTAATTTTGAAACAAAGTCTTGTATGCCTTAGACCTCTGAATATAAAACATTTCTTAGATCAAACTTTTGGAGCAATCGCAACGAAACTAATAGCATGCCGATGAGAGTAAATAATTACTCAAAAATGAAAATTACGGTGCCATTGTTTATTGAATTATTATAATTACTTTTTAAATGAAAGTCTACGCAAAAGTAAACATAAACGTAATCTTCAAAGTAAAAGTAAACGTAGGCGTGAATATTAACATAAGTATTAGCGTTAGCGTTAACGGTAATATAAACGTATTTAAAAACAAAAACAAATTGGTTTAAGCTTTTAATTTGAATTAAATGTAAAATTAAAAGTTAACGTTAGCGTAAGTGCTACCGTAATCGCAAGCTTAAACCAAAACGTAAGAGAAACGCCAACAAAAATGGGGAGGAAATCTGAAACCAATTTGAAAAAAGCAAAAAATAATCAAAATAAAAATTAAAACGAAATGAAAATAGAAATAAAACCAAGTACAAAATAAAAACAACAAAAAAAAAATTGTTTTAGAGAAATTTTACATCGCTTATTTTAAGCGTTTGAACATTGCGGTCTGGAAGCAACTTAAGTCAACGCTGTCGCACTTTGCGGCCGAAATTCGAAAAAAAAAAGTTTCTAGGTAGGGATTTTTTATCACTGAGTAGGCTAAAGGGATCCTCTAAGAAGTGAAAACCGCTCACAGAAACGTCCTGTATCCTAAATCTTCTCTATACTGTCAGTTGAAATGTGGCTTTCGCCCAAGCTCAACATTATTATAGATACAAAGGGAAAAGTTATAAGCATGTGAAAGTGCTTCGAGTAAAGGAAATCCAACAAACCCAAATAAAATCTGAAAGTTAGTAAAATACGTTAAAAATTTTTTTGAAATTTTTCTTACAGAAAATTGTAAGAAATAAGATAAAGGAAGGGTTGAGTTCTTAAATGAAACAGTAATGACACGCTGTCGGATTCTGCCTTTAAACCTGTTGGAGGTTACTTAGAAAAGTATTAGCTACTGAATAAAATAAAATTTAGCTGCTACTATCTGCTACTTGAAACTTAATGCAATAGAATATTCGATAACTAAGTTACAATAAACCTAAAAAATTAAAGAAATACAGCGTGATAATACAAACGTTAAATTTTTCGCATGACCCGATGCCATATTGGATCCGCCATTTAGAATTTTGCAATTCTGACAGCAGATTCGTAATCAGCGACCCCGATAACCTCCTAGTACGAAATTGCAAATCATTTCTTTAAAGTTTCAAACTTTTCGCATAAAACGACGCCATATTTTGTTCGCCATTTTAAATTTCGTAATTCTGATATCGGATTCGTAATCAGCGATCTCAAAAACCTCCGAATGTATATTTTGGAGTGAAAAATTTGCATTTTCGAGTTTTTGCCGCAAAATGCGACTTCGGCCGCACTGTGTGTCGGAATAAAACAGGTGTACGAGGTGTTTTTTTCGATTGTCTTATTTTCCAATATAGATGAAACATTAAACTTTAATCGAATTCGGCAATGGTGGCGTCATTTATATTGAGAACAGTTTGATATCGATATAAATAAAATGATAGCCGTTTTCGATGAACGGGATTCACGAAAAATCTACAGAATCAATTTCGATCAAATTTTTTTAGTTATCTTTCTTAGGCGCTTGGTCTTAACATAGAATTAAAGTTATCAAGATATTCCTCTTAAATATCAAAATATTAAAGTTTTAAAATTGTTAAAAAAAATTAATTTCATACATAGAGAGAAGCATGTAAGCATAACAAATCGTTTAATAGCAAGTTAGTGGGTTGGTAAGGATGTGTGCGTTTTATTTTTATATGGCAATGCAATGGAAGACAAAAAACGGAATTTTACTCTCGCTCTCGCTCTCATTCTCAATTTGTAAACACAACAACGCGGAATTTGTGAACAATGAAGAATGAAAAAAATTACAGTAGGTTCACACATAGAAAACACACATGCTGTCCTACATGGCTTGACAACATGTGTGACTGACAATATTGCTATGAGTTTTTGAGTTCACATTATCCGAGCATGCGATCAAACATCAATTGCACAACAATTTATGAGGGAATTTTACTCTCGCTCTCATTCTCAATTTGTCATCACAACAACGCGGAATTTGTGAACAATGAGGAATGAAAAAAATTACAGTAGGTTCACACATAGAAAACACATGCTGTCCTACATGGCTTGACAACATGTCTGACTGTCAATATTGCCATGCCATCAAACATCAATTGCAGAACAATTTATGAGCGTCCACATCGAATTAAACTGCATGAAATCCTATTTAAAATGAAAAATGTTCACTAGGCTTGATAGTCAGTTCACACAGGTTGTATGGTTGGACACTGCCAGCAGAAAAATCAACAATTTTTGAAATCCATCCAACATGTGTGTCAAGCAGTCGTTCCTAGAGTTTACTTTATCGAACATTGATGATGTCAAGCCATGTTGGACAGCATGTGTGATAATGTGAACTTGGTTAATTGAATGTGTTAGTTAGTGTATGTGCTTTGGATTTTGTCTTTCACATAGATCTGTGGAGAAGAATCAAAATTGACTGTAGCTCTTTTTAAAAAAAATTAAATTGTTTGCCTTCGCAGAAAAACAGGCTACGCGTACAAAGTCGCGGGCGTCTGCTAGTTAATTATAAAGTCGTCTTTAATAGACTTCAGATCTTGATTCTTTAAATTCACACAAACTACGAATGATTCCTTGCAATTATGAAATCAATTGGCCAACAAGATCATGATATTTTGAAACTATTTGTATTATTTTCCTGGCGTTTTGTTATCACCATATTGTTGATAATCTTTACTTATTTCTTTGATGTAGAACTTTGTTCAAAGCTATTGTTAACAATCTTCACGTGTACATTTAATGCAAAATTTCAACTGCTTTCACTGTCTAGTGCCCAAATTTGTCAACGTTGTTAGAAAGACTTACTGAAGATGACACTTTTAAATCAGCAAATTATGCCGAAATCCATTTTAAGTACCACTGCTGTGACAACCGTGTGGCAGGAGATCTTCTGGTCGTATTTTCATTGTTGCTTTTGCCAAATCCTTATTTTGGAGTGTCAATAATAATCCCCTCTTTGTGTTCTGAATTCATATTGTACATTTGCCTTTTCTGCTAAGCGTTTCTGTTTATTTACTTCGTTGTAGCAAATGCCGACTTCGCCGTTACCTAAATTATAAGCTATGTGCAGCATAAATTATACTATATAAATAAACATGAATCTCACCCAGGCATGGATAGTTGATACTTCTCACATGCTGGTAGTTTTTTTCAATGTCTTCATTAACAAATTGTCCTGGCTTACGTCTTGGAGATACGTGGCATGCTGTATATGCTGCCGGGGACTTTGAATCCATCAGGTGTTGTGTAACGTGGCCATTATTAATAATTTATGATGAATTGTGAGAACTCTGTCTCACGTAAAGTAAATTCCGTTTACATTAATAACTCTATATGCTGCTTCATATATCTGACATTTTATTTGATTTTTCCTTTTCAAATTAAATTTAAAAGTTTTGTGGTAGTGAAAAGAAGATGCTCGCGTATTTATTCAAATATCTCTGACAGCAGTTAATGTACTGCAAGCGAAGTGGCACCAACGAATGTTGGAATAAATTGCTATTAGTAGTATATGTGCATAATATCTGCATTATCTATTATACCTCTGTAAATTATGCAATGGTTCTATGTACTGTAATATTTCTATGTATTTCGTTTTTCCAATAATAATAATTGGGAAAAATTTCAGTTTGCAGAAACTGAATTGTTGCAGACTGAAACATAAAATTTTAGCTTCTACACTGAATAATTTTATTCTAAGGATTCGCTTAGGGCTTGTTGTGTGAACAGCTTCTGCTGTCTGCTATGCGCCAAAACGTTCGACATTAACTTCGCTTAAGACTCCTACCAATTTCGTGTAATTTCCTCAATTCAGTTAAATCTCTGAAGTCCTCTATGTTTGTTGATGGTCTTGATTGTTGAGATATTCCTGATGTTGGTTGAAGTTTCGTAAATTTGTCAATCGACGATTTTCCATAGAAAAGTCTGGCAATGCCCAGCTCTTTTCAACCAAACTTTGACAAATTATTTTTTAGTAGCAGATACCCGCGACTTTGTACGCGTAGCCTGTTTTTCTGCGAAGGCAAACAATTTAATTTTTTTTAAATAGAACTACAGTCAATTTTGATTCTTCTTCACTGATCTAGAGTTGTTGTTGTTTTCTCTTCCATAAATATTCCATTGCATTGCTATGTGAAAGACAAAATTCAAAGCACACACACTACCTAACACATTCAATTAACCAAGTTCACATTATCACACATGCTGTCCAACATGGCTTGACAGCATCAATGTTCGATAAAGTAAGCTCTAGGAACGACCGCTTAACACACATGTTGGATGGATTTAAAAAATTGTTGATTTTTCTGCTGGCAGTGTCCAACCATACAACCTGTGTGAACTGACTATCAAGCCTAGTGAACATTTTTTATTTTAAATAGGATTCGATGCGGACGCTCATAAATTGTTCTGCAATTGATCTTTGATCGCATGCTCGGATAATGTGAACTCAAAGCAATATTGACAGTCACACATGTTGTCAAGCCATGTAAAACAGCATGTGTGTTTTCTATGTGTGAACCTACTGTAATTTTTTTTCATTCTTCATTGTTCACAAATTCCGCGTTGTTGTGTTGACAAATTGAGAATGAGAGCGAGAGTAAAATTCCGTTTTTTGTCTTCCATTGCATTGCCATATAAAAATAAAACGCACACATCCTTACCAACTCACTAACTTGCTATTAAACGATTTGTTATGCTTACATGCTTCTTTCTATGTGTGAAATTATTTTTTTTTTTAGCAATTTTAAAACTTTAATATTTTGATATTTAAGAGGAATATCTTGATAACTTTAATTCTATGTTAAGACCAAGCGCCTAAGAAAGATAACTAAAAAAATTTGATCGAAATTGATTCAGTAGATTTTGCGTGAATCCCGTTCAACGAAAACGGCTATTATTTTATTTATATAGTTAGTTAAAAATTTGTCTAGTAAAGTTATTTTCCGACATTCCAAAATTTTTTTACCATTATTCGGCACACAACCTTCTGCGATTTAATTCAAATTTGCATAAGTATATCTTTGAATATGACAATATTGCAGTTTTGTCTAATGAGCCTTTGTTCACGAGATATTAAGTCTCAAAAACTGAAACTTTGCCAAATGGAATATTTTTCGAAAATCTAATTTTAATAATAATTAAATAATTTATGTAGACTTAAGCCAAAAATTAAAAAAAAATTTGCATGGATAGCAAATAAACTTTATTATCCTATTAATCTCAATGTTTATGGTTCTTTATTTCCTTTTTCTTAAGATATGTTAATTTTTGATAAGTTATCTTATTTTAAAATTTATGGCAGTGATCATAGCGCCTTCTATTTTCAAACAATTTTTGAAAACTACATTAGCATTTTTTAGGTTGAAATGAGTATGAATCATTTCAAATGAATGTGTCTAAAAAAAGTTTTTTTGTTGCCCCACTATTTAAGGTTTTGCACAACCTATGTAAGGTTTTGCTAATATTTCGCAGAAACTAAGTGCACATAAAGTAAAAAAACTAAAACTAACAATTTAGTCATTCAGCTAGGTCTTTACTAATAAAATGTCTACTTGAAGTTTTGAAATTTTATAAAAACCCATTTTTTTTGCTATAAAATGAATGTGTGGAATGCGAGATAAAAATATAAAGCTTACAGGATATTTAGTTCTAACCTTGAATTTCAAAAGCTTGTTAGTTCGTTTTTGTTATTTTCATCCCTTGCAAATGTGCACACACATAAAAAGCTAAAAAGAAGCAAAAAAAAACAACCCAAACGCAAATGTTACAAATGAGAGCATAATCAATTTATGTGTGTGATTTTGTTAAAACTTAATCCTAAAAAAAAGTTGATTAGCCTCATTGTAATTTTTAGTAATATACGTATCCATAATTATCACGGACAGTAGATCAGACAGTTCCTTTTGAAGGTTTTGTTGTATTGAATCTATATCTAACGGTGTTATTACTATATCACTCTATCTGTCAGGATTTTGAGATATTCAATGCTTAAATTTAATATTTTTTAATGATTTTTAGATCATATAACTCAGCTAAAAAATATTAAAAATTTTTTAAATTTTTTTTCTTGCGGCTGAGTTATGTTGCTTAGAATTCAAGATAAAAAAATCTGTAGGTTAAATTTCTTTCGGTGTGATAGTTTAATTATTCTTTTGAATATAGGTATAGCACTCCAAATGCTAACTTTAGAAAATTGGTATAAGATCAACCGCACGTAACATTTTCGGATAACGGGTCGTATGAGTAATCTCTACGTTTGTATTAGAAAAGGACTTTCTTTTTAAACAGCTGTACCTTTTGCAAACATAAGAGTATTGATTTTTATAAAAGGGTTTCATAAAATAAAAAGTTCTGCGTTTGTGTTTATTATCTTAAAAAGTTCAAAATTCCTTAAAGCTTTTGTAAGTAATATGATTTATAATCCTAGGAAAAAATTTAAGCTTCGGCATTTTTATGTTAAGTGTCTCAAAGTTCTGACGTATATAGTAACAAGACTGCCAAACTTAGATATAGCACCCCAACAAATTAGAGGAGTGTGGTTTGGCTTACCGTGAGCTATAGAAAACAGCTTATATGAGCAATATCTACAACAAAAAGCCAATTCCATCTAATGGCTGGTTTGCTTTAAATAAAAAAACTAAAAAATTTTGTCAAGAACCACTCTAGTTCAAATGAAATTCACATGACATGTCACGTTGTCTACATAAAATAAAATGAAATAAAAAAAAACTTATACCACATTGTCGTATCTGCAGATATTTTAAAGCGAAAATTTATTATTGCCGCATTAAGTTATGCATAAATTTAGATTAATTTTGTTTGCGTGATATTTATATTTGCATCAAACTCACGTAGATAGATAAAAATATTGCACAATATTCAATCAACTCAATTGCGCAATTACAATTAACGAAAAGTTTTGGTTTTTTTCTTTGAAGAAGAAGCCACGGGATAGTAATTTAATCTACTTAGTTTATTAGGGTGTCCTTAACAAAAATTGGAAAAAATTCTATTTTAAATTTCCAAAAAAAAAGACTTGTATAAAGTCAAGGCTCGATTAATTAACAACAATACTTGCAATAATTAATCGAAAACTTCCATTTTAAAAATATTATACATCTGAATAATGCACATTTTTTCTTAAAATTAAATCTACATAGTATATAAATTTTTTAATCAAAAATTTCTCAATTCAGAAATCTCTTTATACTACCAGATTGCATTTCAGAGAAAAAACTTAACTTCTTCAAAATGTCAGATACTCAAATTGCAGAACATATTTTTACAAAAACTTTTCAAGAAAACCAGTATTCTTACTCGTTGTTGTTTAGGCTCGCTTATGAAGAATCTGATGTCTGAAATTAATTTTTCAAAATTTGGAATCCAATGTGAAGGACTCAAACTCTTAATTTTCTTCAATTCTAAAGAAATCGATTTTAATCACAGTTTTTGTAAAATGCTCGAAGCTATTGAAATTTTTCAAAATTAAATTTTTTTGAGACGCTATCTTGTATTGCTGCTGTAACTGAAGAGTTTTGTGAACTGGAAAAATGTTAGTTAAGTCAAATAAAAAATACAGATGTATTTTATTTATTAATTTTATTTATATCGATTAATAATTGGCACGTGTTAATATTGTTACGAAATTTCTGTCTCTTTGACGATAATTTCGATCTCTTACACTTTTCTGAGTTCGATCACTGGATTGTTTAACAATTAAAAACACACAAACTTATTTAGTTATAAAATGGTTTATTTAAATCACAATAGTTAGTTTTTACACGCTACAATTGTTTATCTCATTAACATTCAAATTCTAACATTAATTTAACACTGTATAGAAAACGGTTTTACTTTACTACGGATCACACTGTATTCACTTTATTGCTTAAATTCAAGTGTTCTGCTTCACTGTTTAAATACAACTGTGTCCGAAAACTCAAATGACACCCTTTTATACTACAGGCATCATTTTCTCGAATAATTCACCACCTCCTAGATGGCGTGCATTCTACCATAATCCACAATTTACCAGTATGGCGTATCGACGTTGAGTTCACAATTATCCAGAATCTAGATGGTAATGTACGACGGCGATAATTTCTCTCAGTTTTCGACTTTTATAGTGTACTGCAGCGTCTGTTCGGTTTATTATTTGCCGCTAGATGGTGTAAAAGTATTTATACAGCCAGAATGCTAGCTAGTATCGTTTAGTTTCTTTTGTTGGTTTTTATTTCAAGAATTTTCTAGCATAAACCAAATTTCGCTACAATGAGCCGAAATTCTCCAGAATACTTTTTTTTTATGTTGAAACCAAACTTGGACTAAGCAAAATTCGGAAAAAAAATTAAAGGACACCTTAGCGTTCATAGAATCATATACTCGAATGTACATCATTAGATATTTAACGCCATTTTAACACTCACATAATCGTAGCCATTCAAACGGAAGGACATTCAATCTAAGGAACTCGATTTGATTTCTTGTTTCATTTTATTCTATGAGACTTTCAAAAGGACTCATGGTAACTTGATAAACCTTAATTTAGTTAGCTTAAGTTGAACTATTTTTTGTATGTTAAAGCGTCATTAATACAGAAATATTAGTCGGAAATCCGCTTTAATTAGGAAAAAATTAACGAATAAACCAAACTTTATACGCAAGCTTGGCAAAACATGCCTTTTGAGATGGAAAAAAAATATTTAGTGTAGTGGCGTGTGCAAAAGCGATTTTAGAACGCTTCAAAATAATCTGAAATCGGTTTCTTGCGAATAACTTAAATTGTAGTTAAACTCAAATAAAATTTGAAATAAAATTTATATCTTGAAAAATCACACATATTTTTGCAATGTTTTTTGTAATTTCAGTTCATATCTGATATATAAAATTCTTGTGTCACAGTGTTTGTTACCGTACGCCTCCCAAACGGCTTAACCGATTCTTATGAAATTGTTTGTGTATGTTTGGTAGGTCTGAGAATATGGGGTAAACTAAAAAAATTCTATTTAGGGTGTATATTTAGGGTGGCCCTCATACAAATTTCTTTTTATAATATCATTTTCACAAATACCACTGCATCGATTCACATGGAATTTACACCACGTACTAAGGGACATGGTTTAGTCTATGAGACTTTTATTTAGGCTGCATATTTAGAGTGGCCCTCATATACAAATATTTTTAAAATATAATTTTCACAAAGTCACTACATCGATTCACATGGAATTTATACCACGCGTCTTTTAAATTAAGAGACATTATTTGATTTAGGGTGTATTTTTAGGGTGGCCCTCATAGAAAAATATTTTTAAAAACATCATTTTCACGAAGACCGGTTAATCGATTCACACCGAGTTTACACCAAGTAGCTTTTATACAAAGAGGCATATTTAAGCCCACAAATTTTTTATTTTGGGTGGCCCTCATACAAAAATATTTTTAAAATAGCATTTTCCCAAAGGCTACTTCATCGATCCACATGAAATTTACACCACGAGTCTCTTATATTATGAGACATTATTTGATTTATAAAACTTTTATTTAGGGTGGCCCTCAAACAAAATTTTTTTTTTTAAAAAAAATCATTTTCGTGAAGACCGGTTAATCGATTCACACCACGTAGCTTTTATATTAAGAGGCATAGTTAAGCCTACAAAACTTTTATTTAGGGTGGCCCTCAATAGCAATATTTTTAAAATAGGATTTTCACAAAGACCACTGCAAAGACCACTTTCATATTAAGAGGTAAGGCTAAGACCGTGCAGTACCATGCCTTCCATATAAGAAGATACCATAATTTGTGATGCAGATGAATGAGGCTAGATACATATATAAAATGTACGGGCAAAAAGAAGTTTCAATGAGAAAATGGCTGGTGCCACACCTTCCGTATGCGAATAAAACATTTCGTACATATCAGCAATTATTTGATGCAGATGATTGAGACTTGGTAATTATATAAAACACAAAAGCTATAGTAAATTATATAATAAATAAATAAAACTCATCGCTCCACCTAGCAGTAAGGCCAGAAAAATGTCTGCCAAGTCTACTATACTATACTATATGTAAAAAATAGGGACAGAAGTTGATTTCACTTTAACGATGGGCTGATTCGCTTTTACATTCCATAGCATACAGCTTCGTGTCACCTGCCGGGACAGCTAGTATTTACATAATATTTTTGAGCGATAACAAGTTGCTTTTTGAAAACTTTTACAACTCCCGTAAATGGTCAGATACTGCGCCTTTTTTTTCTAAGGAAAGCTTCCATAAATTACGTCACGTTCCTAAGGATGGGAGTAGAGTCTTGCGGTCGGTTCATTTCCGACATTTTCTGACATTGTCAAGAGTCACAGAAAGTGACATTTGGACAGTGAAGCGGGGAAGGCATGGGGGATTAAATTAAAAAATTATAAAAACCGATTATGCATTGAGAAAATACCCACAATTTGATGAAAAGTATTTTCAGATTTTTTTTTCGTAAACATATGTAATTTTAACATATAAAGTTCAAATGACGATAATATTTAAAAATGTGGCTTTTCAATAAAATAAAAAATCATTTTATATTAACATAGACATAACATAACTGCCAATTTATACATAGATATCTAAAGGTAGGCGTAGTTTTATGGTCGCCATTTTCTTAAAAAAAAATTCAAAAACACCCGTTCGCTCTTGAGCATACGAACACTTTGACATCTCAAAAACATTTCTCCGATGCTCTCAATTTTGGGCAGCCCACTGTCCCGGTTGACGTGGAACGTCCCGTATATATTTTATAAATATTTTTAGTAATTCAAAAAAGAAACACATTTTTGAACCCTTTTTACGGGCTATAAAATAAGGTGAACACACGTCACAATTCCAAACCCTACTCCATCTAATAACTCATCATTTAATAAACCTGGAACCAAATTTTGGGCCATTTGCTAATTTTCCAGTACTACATCGACTATTTACTTATTTCTCAAGTGCAAATAAAAAATTCACCTACACAATTTAAGGTACATATGACCTCATGTTATAAAAAAAGGTTCTCCTTTTTGAAATTTTTAAAAAGTCAATTACTTATTTGGCAGTCATGTCAAATTTAATGTGTGATTTATGTCCCTTATTTTGAATGGCGTTTCATTAAACGATTAGTAAACAAATTAATCTGTACGCATAAAAAAAGGACATTTTGTTGACCTTTTTATTTATTTTAAAAGGGTCTTTGCTTAAAAAAAAAAAAACAAATTACTATGTTATTTACTTGTTTTCGCTTGAAATCACCATAAAAGCATAATATAAGCAATTCGAAATAGCCGAGAATTAAAAACGTTCTATGAAGATTTTACGTGTGCGCCATACACCCACAACCAACGAAGTTTTTCATGAGCCCATTATAAGAACAAATGATTTTAAATAATTCAGTCAACTTGTCGAGTTAATTATTTCCAAACCAAATTCAAATTAATTTTACAGAAAACGCAAGAAATTAACAAGTGCTGCTGTAATTTCAAATTAAAACACACACGTTGTTGTGCAAACACCCACGTCAACGATTTTTGTATGGAGAAAAATTAAACCCAATGAGAAAACGCGAAAAGCAGTTTTTTAATTTCAAAAAATTATATAGATAAATGTGTATATAAATATATATATATGTATATTTATGACTTTTGAACCTTGACTAACTTATTGAGGCAAAAAAAAGGATTCACTATCTTTAAAGTGCTTGTGAAGGAAAAAATATAAAACTGAATTCTTGGAGAGATAGAAATGAATTTGAAGACGAGCATAGAGACAACTTATCGTAAAAGCTTCAGGCTCTAACTTTTTCATTCACATAATTATTTCAGGGTATATTGGTATTGGTAATTATAAAAAATTTTAAAAATTTAAGATATTTGTTTTCCAAAAAATTGATGGACTAGTAACTTGATTGCACTTTTACGTTTTGCATGATATGAGTACTTAATACCTGCTAACAACCAACTCTTAAGATTTAACAGTGATGGCTTAGGAGTCATCTGAATTGCAATTATACCAAATAAGATACATTTTCAGTCATCCTCTGACCATTAGTGAAATTGGTTAAATGTTTCCAATTGTTTTTAAAAAGACACAAGCCTTGAAAAAAAAGTTTCAGATTTTTTGTACGAATTAATTTTGTATCCAAAATAGTTGGTAACGTTAAGTATATCCCACCATTTTAAGTTGGAAATTCCTGAACAGATTTTGCATTTTTTGATGTAGTTTGGAATTAAAGTCAATTAATTGGGCTATCATAATATGTTAATAAGCTTACAGATTAATAATACAACTTTTAGAGAAAATAACAGTTTTTTTTAAATAAAATGGTGACAATTTTTAAAAAACCTCCATACCTCAAAACACGTGGAAATTATTTCAATTTTTTATGCATCAATCTTATAGACAGTAAAATGACCTTCCACATGACATCAATATATGTAAAATCTGTTCAGGAGTTTCCAACTTAAAATAATTTTTAGAAAAGCTATATCCGCAACTTCCCCTGACCTAACTAGATCCAAATGATACTTTTTTGGTATATTCTTTCTTAAAATTAGAAGCCACTCAATATAAACGAATTTTTGAATGTTCTTGGCAAAATCTGTAATCGGAAATTCATTTCACTGCCTGAAAAGCTTAGAAAATGTCAGGTAACCACCAAATTGTTTCTTTTAAGTGTGAACTTCGAACTTTTTCAAAGATTTTGAGCCAAATTTGAGAAGAATCTGTTAATACATAAGAGAGTTGAACGCGTTAAAATAAGGTTGCTTTTTTAATATCTTTCGTATTTTTTAATTTTTGCTTATTTCTAATCGAATAAAAACCAATTAGTGCAGTTAACTTATTATTGATTTATATATTGTTTATATTTACTAATTGCATATAATGAAAATTTGTGCAATATATATAAAAAGGAGCTTAACTTAAGAGTATACAAAACTTTCATTTTTGTTTCCATCAATATCAATTTCTCGTAGTCTCATCGTTGCCTTATCCCAGAACCTTTGATGTCGCTTCTTAATAGTTTTCATTTGTTGATGAAATCTCTCTCCATATTCATCGCTAACATCTTCAACATTTCCTGGGTAGATATCCAAATATGAGTGTTGGGAAATGAATCTCTGAAGATATGTTGATGCCTTTATTCTAATAGTTTTTAAGTAAATTGTATATAATTTTTACACAGTCCTCACTTTTATTGTTGCCATCAAATGTAGGTTGAAGCGAATTGAATGTTCTCTCTTCATCTGAAATCAATTTGAGTTTGAACCATAGGCGTCAGAATTTATGACGGCTTATAATACTCAGTATAATTCTTAAAACAAAAATGGAAAAGTGTGGTTTTGATGAGGCAACTGGAAAATTGCGTTGTTTTGATAAAATCTTAGATTAACTTAATCTCTTTGTTAGTATAATTGGTTTACTCCGATGGAATTTATTGCACTGCTCTAAACAGGCAATTATTTTTTGTACCTGAATGCGCTTAAAAAATTCACTGACTTAAATTTGGAATAGTTTTATTTTCAATCGGGTTTATTACTTCTTATTCTTATTAGAAAAAGGAAGCAATTTTGGTAAGGTAATTTGATTATCTAATCAATGAAATAAAACCATTAGATACATTTCAAACAAAAGTGGCAGAGTAGCATTTTGAAAAAACTTTCCTCAAATGCTGATTAAATGCTGCCTGGGTACACGCGACACCAACGAAAAATATGCACGCACACATGCAGCGAAAGAGTAATTAAGATTGATGCTTGGTTATTGCTAATGGTTACACACGCACAAACACAAACATACGGTATATGTGTGTATGTGTGTGTGGCTAAATAAGTGTTTGTAAACCTATTAAATACAGCGGCCTCTGTTAGCCTCATCCATTTCCGCTTATTCGCGATGCGAGTGGAAAACATTTTAAAATCATTTTTCATGCTGATTGGCTTTAAGTGCCTGCACACACATACATACATAGGTACCATACATTGGCAAATTTGTGTATGTGTATGTTTTGTGCCATTACATGGTAAAAGCTATAGCGTATTTTTTAAACATTAAAATTGCTGCGTATAAGAAGAGACGTTGTTAATCTCTTATTTATGCTAGCTATGTTAAGTATTTGGTAAATTATGTAGAATATTTTTCACAGTGTTCATGCGTACACTGCGTATATTTCCCATTTTATGTGTTTAATTTGAATAAAGGAATATGTTAATCTTCTTCCGCTGTATTTAAATTTTGGGGCTTTGCATTATGCTAGCGCAAAGTCTTAAATTAAATTAAAAATTATTGGTATAATTTTGCGCCATTTAAAGATAATTTAAAACGTTGATTTTAGTCCAAGATTATGTTCTTAAAAATTGTATTGTACAAGATTTCAGGATGAGTTAATCAGGAAGAATATTATTGCTTTTTGACACAACTAACAAATCGAGGTTGCAATGCCTGTTGGAAAATTGGATTGCCAGTCGATTTTCAGTACAATCTTTTTTAAAGTTCACAATATTATGGATGAAAATGTATGCCAAATAATAGCACTCAAAAAGCTTGGAAAAGATGTATAGAGTTACCTTACCGAACTCTTTATATAATTCTTTTTTTTTATAACAAAAGTTTAGTATTACAACTTGAATTGTATGTCAAATGATAGAACTCTAAGATCTCAAAGAAGATATATAAAAATATATTACCGAATCCTGTCCAAACCAATGCCACCTTATTTTTGGTCCAATTTTTTAATAATAAAATTGCATAAAATAACAAACCTGCGTCAAGCCATTGTTATAAATTGGGATCAGAAAGAAACCGGATGAAGGGGAAGTGACCTAATAAAAGATAAATTTTCTTTATTTGATGAAAAAATTTACTTACCTGCGGAAGCATGTTCCTTAAAATAATTTATTTAGCTGGTGAATTTTTCGAAGGATGCTTTGGCTTAGGCAAAAATTTATTAAAACCTCGGAAACTTTTTCTTCGTTGTTAGTACAAAATAAAGTTCTATGAATCGCTTCAAACCGAGACAGATAACACTGGTCTGCAAAAGATTTGCTAATGGGAAGTGATAAGATGTTTTCGATGAACTTTTGTACGTTAAGCACGAATCTGCGCTCAAAAGCTATCCATCCCAAAATATAACTCCCAAAATAGGCGTGTTTGGTCAGTTTTAAAAAGCCGTTGGTTTTAAAGTCGGAGTCCTATGATCTTCAAAATGTTTTAAATTGAATCTCGTCATATCTTTTTTTTTTGTTTCAAGAAAAAAATTTAATCGCATCTGACCTTGAAGTCTTAAATTGAAGTTAATTATCTTCCCTTTCGGTCCTAATAATTCAAGTATTAATCGCATCTGACCTTGGAGCACTGGGAAAAAGACTTATCAGATCTGTCAAAAGTAAAGGGCCATACAAGCAATTTCCGATCCAGTGTCCGACTAGGAACTCTTCATTACATTAATCAACATAAGAGCTATTTCAAGAGGGTTCGATGTTTGTATTTTTCATCAGGAAATATTAAGGGTGCCTTTGTGTACGACTAAAATTAAATTCATTCACTAAAAAAAGATAAATTCCTGTTCTTTCTCATGCAAAATAGCGGCCACTTACTACGACTACGCCCAAAGGGGTTCAAGGTCAGGTGCGATTATATTTTTGTTTCTTGAGGTTAAAAGAAGATATGACAAGATTCAATTTGAGATGAGTTGGAAGATTCTAGGACTCCGATTTTTTTTTTTCTCGGTTATCCAGAAAAGCCAAAAACGGCTTATTGGTAGTTTCATTCCAGATTTTCCAAAAACTGTACGTGGCGGACAACTTTTGAGCCCAGATTCGTATTTAGCGTGCAAAACTCTAACGAAAATAGCTAGTCGCTACCCATTAGTAGACAGAAAGTTGATATTTGCAGAGCAGTGTAATTTGACTTGATTAAAAAAATTAATTTGTTAAAAAATACGAACTACCTAAACGAAATATGACATCTAATCCTTTAAAAATTCCAACAAATTAAGAAAAAAAAATATATTTTTTAAAATAAAATGCTCTTTAACAAAATATTCCCCAAGCTTAAGAAAATATTTACTTGAATCAAGTAAAAAGTCTTTTTCCAAAAAAGACTCACCGTTTTTGCTACTTCTTATTCAACTTTTTGCCTAACACGCTACCAAGATCAACCACCAAACAACTCATTCGCCATATATTATTTAAATTCAAATTGCCACGAGTTCACATTTTTGGTTCATAGAGGACCGTAAAAAGAATTTGGTAGAGGAATTTGCGTTAGTCGATAAATAAAAATGTATGTATATTTTATTCTCCCAGTCCAAATTTTTTCAGATATTGCTGTAAGTGTGTCACTAACTTACAGTACTGTATGTAGAACAAAGTTTTTAAAACATTTCCTCATGAAAAATTCTTATTTCTTCGGAAAAAAATTCAAACAAAAAATATAATCTTAAAGCATTATGAAATAAAAACATGTAAACTTTTAGCTCATATTAAAGATTCGGAAATTTAAGAATATTTGCACAAACAGACGTACATATGTGCGTAAATTCACACAAAAAACAGAGTCATTTGTGTATGTGTGCTACTTAATATCTGCAGTCTGTGAGTTTGAATAAAATGTTTTCTAACAAATAAAAAGGTAGAACGATGAACAAAGCAAAAACTTCCAGAAGTAACATTTATTTTATTGACTGCCGTAAACAAGATGAAACTTAATCCCACATGGACGCCAGTTCAGCTCTAACGTGGCGTCTTTAGCACACACACTTGAATGAAATCCAGTGTTCCTTCTTCTTCTGCTCCTTTGTGCTTATCTGTCAGTAACATAAATACCAATATAGCAAATACGTATGCAGAAAAAAGCGCGAAATCAGTGCTTGTATTTTAGGTGGGGTGGACCTAAGATTCAGCACACTCAAAGTTTTCCTCAGTGAGAACGAAAGCTAAAATACCATCATATGATTGCATTTGTCTTTGACAATAGCTGAATTTGACTGCAACTCAACTGACTTCGTCTATGATTGACTGAATCGTTTAATTCAAAAGTAACAAAAGTCTTATGCAAGTTATATTCATGCATATATAGGAATTCATTATTTCAGTTCAGATTTAAACATTCACTTTCGACTGTAAGTAGTTTTACCTTTGTCTGTGAATGAATTTGACTGTCATTGATTTCAAGTGTGACGACTAACTTCAATTCTGAGTTATATGAATTTGACTGTAATTGACTTCGACTGCGAATGATTGATTGATTGATTTCAACTTCACTGAATTCGACTGTGATTGACTTTATCCACGACTGTCTTCGATTGAAATTGATTTTGAATGCTTCAACTGACTTTTGTTACAACTGACTTCAATCACAACTTTTTCGTATGCAACCTTCTTCGAATGAGGCTAATATGCTTTGCGATAAGCTTCAGCTCTATCTAACTCCGTCTATTACTGTCTTCAGAATGGACTTTTCCTTAAAAAATGTTTAATTTCAAAACAAAAAAAAACATAATTTCATTTCATTTTGCTATTTATTCTTTAGATTATTGTCCGATTTGATTTTAAAAATTTGATTTGATTTGATTTTATAATAAAAATTTGATCCACCCTTAGTTTTTTGTTTGAATAATTCAGCATGGAAGTGAGAAGGAAACGACCACATTCTATCTATTTTGTTTTTCTGTCTGTGCGTGATTTAGTGGTCAGTCAGTCAAAACGTTCAACATAAGCAATTATTTCTTGCTTTATACGCAACGCCTTAAAGTATACAATATATTTTTATTATTTTCTTGTATTCTGCCACTACTTACACATACATGCTAAAGCATACCAATGCCATTATCAAACCTTGTGCTTGTATGTTCTTTCATTAGAAAGGTGAATAAGGTTATATCACTTTATTGTGTTATTGTTGCTGTTGTTGTTGATTTTATGTGTCCTGTGCAGCGATTTCATCTGAATATCTTTTGGAAAATTATTTTCTTTACTTGAAAAATATATATAAAAATTATAATTCGTTTGACTGTAATTAACGAGAAAAAATTTAAAATAAATCAGTTCTTGCATTATTCGTTTGTTATTTCACTCAAAAAAAGAATTGTTTAGAAAGCGCTTGTGGCAAATTATAGAATGCTTAATATAAGCACTTATTATTTCAAGCAAACACTTAACTATAGGTATTTGTAGACTTTAAGAAAGTTGATTTTTGCGACTGGTTATTTTTATTATAATTAAACATTATGAACTTACAGTCATTTTAGCAAAGACCAATATTGTAAATTTTACTTACTGATCAATGCTATTTTTTATTCAACAAACATGACAAAGATAACAAATGGAACAATTTAACCTGGTAATTGGTGACATATGTTTCGGCTATTACCACATAGCCTCATCAGACCAGTTTTTTGGTTAATGTTGTACATGGAGTCGATCCCCTGACCGTACATGCATTTCAGGAGTTCGACTCCATGTACAACATTAACCAAAAAACTGGTCTGATGAGGCTATGTGGTAATAGCCGAAACATATGTCACCAATTACCAGGTTAAATTGTTCCATTTGTTATCTTTGTCATGTTTGTTGAATAAAAAATAGCATTGATCAGTAAGTAAAATTTACAATATTGGTCTTTGCTAAAATGACTGTAAGTTCATAATGTTTAATTATAATAAAAATAACCAGTCGCAAAAATCAACTTTCTTAAACCATACGGAAGAACACGCCAATTTCAAAAAATATGTGGCTGGCAACACCACAATTTTCGAAAAATAAAATCATAGCAAGTCTCTAAGCCAATGGCTTAGCAGCTGTGACAACAAGCGAGAAAGTGACAAGAGATAATAAATGGATATACGCAATTTGTACAGTTCAAGGTCAGTTCCTCAGTAGCTCAGTTGTTAGAGCGGCCGTCGACAGATATGCAATTGAAATGCATGTACGGTCAGGGGATCGACTCCATGTACAACATTAACCAAAAAACTGGTCTGATGAGGCTATGTGGTAATAACCGAAACATATGTCACCAATTACCAGGTTAAATTGTTCCATTTGTTATCTTTGTCATGTTTGTTGAATAAAAAATAGCATTGATCAGTAAGTAAAATTTACAATATTGGTCTTTGCTAAAATGACTGTAAGTTCATAATGTTTAATTATAATAAAAATAACCAGTCGCAAAAATCAACTTTCTTAAACCATACGGAAGAACACGCCAATTTCAAAAAATATGTGGCTGGCAACACCACAATTTTCGAAAAATAAAATCATAGCAAGTCTCTAAGCCAATGGCTTAGCAGCTGTGACAACAAGCGAGAAAGTGACAAGAGATAATAAATGGATATACGCAATTTGTACAGTTCAAGGTCAGTTCCTCAGTAGCTCAGTTGTTAGAGCGGCCGTCGACAGATATGCAATTGAAATGCATGTACGGTCAGGGGATCGACTCCATGTACAACATTAACCAAAAAACTGGTCTGATGAGGCTATGTGGTAATAACCGAAACATATGTCACCAATTACCAGGTTAAATTGTTCCATTTGTTATCTTTGTCATGTTTGTTGAATAAAAAATAGCATTGATCAGTAAGTAAAATTTACAATATTGGTCTTTGCTAAAATGACTGTAAGTTCATGGTATTTGTAGACAATATAAGAAATCACTAATGTATTTGACATAAATAAAAGTTAAGTAGTGGCAAGTGATTCAATAACTTCTAACAAAACATTTCATAAAATGTTGCTTCTAAATGATACAATTATTTACGACAAATCGTCAAAATATTTCAGTCAAACAATTCAATTTATGGAAGTGTTTCAACAAACACTTGTCTTTTCTCCCAAACACTTATTCATTTCAACAAATTATTTATCACTTATAAACTTGTCATGTTCATATTTTTTGCAGTGCTATGATTCGATATTACTTTTTTGTTACTTACATTGTACATATTCGATATCAAATGTTTATAAGTGTTAAGAAGCAAAGAACGATGACGATGTTGCCAGGCTGTAGTCCTATGTCATGTTTAAATTTTAATTAAACCTAAAACTATTTGTACAGAAACACATTATAACTTGCAACAACAAATTTCAAGTAGTTTCAACTATCTAATGTTAAATGTCACAAATTGTAAAAATGTTCATAACAAATAACTTCGACATTTGTGAGTAAAATCAAAAGTTTTTGTGACAAACATTTTATTATTTCCCACAACAATTTTCGCAAACACTTTGTAAACGTTTTGTAAACATTTATCTTTTACAAAAAAAAAAAAAAAAAAAAAATTGCAGTATAGAAAAAATACCCAAAAAACTATAAGTAATTCCTCAAAATTCTTCATGAGATCAAATTTGTATGAAACCACTTATGAACATTTTTTTCTCATCCCCTAAAATTTTAATGTTCACCTTTCTTGGATGAATTTTTAATTTTATGACTATAGACTATTTTTTAACCCAATTTAAAATATTTCTACATTTGATATGGTAAAACAGTTGCTTAATTTATTTGTTTTGTCCGTAATTTTATAAATATTCTAAGGCGCGTCAAAGGATTCATATCCTTGCCGTTCGCATCAGTAGTCGAAATTCGGCCAACAATCCATGTAAGGTTTTGACATGAACTCAACTAAAGACGAAACATTAGGGAATATTTAATGGCTTGCACAAAATTTTTTTGCCCATTGCTAGCATAGCTCATTAGCATTAGAACCTGAAAGAAAATCTGCAATACTTGATATTGTCTGATTATCTTTTGAGTAGTTCGGCCGTACTAATTTCTAGTGCGCATTTTTATTGGTAGTATATTAGTTATCAGATCGTTTGCTCATAAATTAAAGAGCTTTTACGCAGTAACATATGTAGTTAGCGTGATGTACGCTATATCAAGCTTGACGGTCAAGTCCTCAAATAACTCTGTAGTGTTGGTCCAACTCAGGCGTGTATTATCAGTCGCTCTTATTTTAATGCTAATAGCATTTTAAAAACTGCACTAAGATCCTTAAGGTGTCATAGAATTTTGTCATCGAGCATTTTATTGCATTGTCACCGTTTCTTTCTTGAATTATTCGAAATAAATGGTAGATGTTTATACATGTCCTTAAATTATTTCTAAAATCAAAGACCATTTTGTTTTTATGTGCAATAGCCACTTGTCCAAAAGGACAAAGAAAATCCTTTTTTTGTATAGAGTTTTAATATTTCTTCTGTCATATAAATAAATGTTCTTCGTTGTAAATACATGACGTCAAATCTGACAAATCCCACAATAACATTCAAAACAAATGTTGATTCGTTAGTAAAAAATTAAGATGCAGATATTCTTGTGTAATGACATTTTCAAAGATGCTCCTCCCCACCTGAAATGTAATGCTACAAGATAATGTAGTTCCGTAAATTCGTTTGTCAAATCATGCATTACAGAATCAATTATCATATCCGGTTTATCCATGTGTATATGGATGTGTGTGTGTGTGTGTATTAATGTGTAAATAACAAACTCACTATCCTGGTATTTGCACAGGTATGCATAAGTGCGGGTGTGTATGTATGCATGAAAATTTGTTTTTATGACGTCTTTCTATGCACTTGCCATTTTATATGTATTGCACGTTATTTTAACATTTCTGCTTACGTTACGAATATAAAACGGAGAGCATTGCAAGTAGAAAAAAACGACAAAGTTTGTGAAGAAAACATTTTACAGTGCTGAACTTTGAACTTTTCAATAAGAGCAATGCAAAAACAAAAAAAGGATATGCGGCAAAATGTTGTGTGTGGGTGGTGCTCTCGCAATAAAATGTGCAAGTGTGTGAGTAAATTTTACTTCCAGCTTGCGTTCTCTTTTCCATCATTTTCTTTTGAAGCTCATTGATGTTTTGCGCACGTTTGTAAATAAAAATTTGTAACAATGTGTGCAGTTAGTGCAGTCAAAAGGGGATTTCCCCCTTCTTGCTCCAACTGAGGTACCGAACGAGAGCATAGGAAAATTAAAAGAAATATATGGGATATCATATGTCAAAACGAAATAAGCTGGACTTAGAGGAAAAACAATGCAACCGTATTTTTTTATTGGCATTTCTATTAATTTTACGATATTATTAATTTTTTGAGTTTTCTAAGCCTTCGAGGGCCACAAAAGCTACTTACACAAAAACTATTTGACTTACATATAAAGTGATGCTGAGCTTTGTGTATCGTAATTTTTCTGATATATTGTAAAACTTAGTAAATAATGATAAAAATTACGAATTATTAATTATGCACTTCTTTTACAGCTGTCCAGCCGTAGCCATAGTCAGGCTAAGATGTCTTAGAAATCCTTTCTTGATGACCTCAGAAAATTTTCCGAAGTTGACATCGAATCTCTGCTCTACTACCTTACTAAGGCTAGCTGTATATATCTGTCTTAACATCCACCAATTCGTCAGATCACTTAATGTCGTATTAAAATAGCACAATTAATACTACGCTAGACTTCAAGACAGTTTTCTTTGCCACCACTTTAACCTAACCTAGCATTTTTTAGCAAATATGTGTCTTAAATGTGTATTACCTTGCAATAGCTTAACTTAATTTTTCTAGGAAGTACCATATCCACATTAAATGTCATCCAGAGAATTTGTAGGAGAAAAATTTAATTTAAATTAATATTCGATCGGTCAAGTGCCGTAGTCCTGGAATACTTACTGGAATTGAAAAGAACATTTCAATACAAAATAATTATTTATTCCAGGAATGCAATGAATTGCAAATAAAAACCATAGATATTAAAGTGTATTCAGTTGATGTGGTCCTGGTCTACATACCATGTCAACTATATCCACTTATGTTCTTTCATTATATTGCATTCGAAAACTAGCAAATACAGCTGTTGTCAACTAATTGGAAACGAAATCTTTCGTGGTGTTATTGGTAGTTTTTTCATTTATTTTTCTACGTGAACCAGAAAATTTATAGATATTATAAATGTGGAACATATAAGCTCTAAAAAAAGAACATAATTGAAATCAAATTCATAGCATAAAAAGTTTTCTGAGAGATTTTCTGCTCAAAACTCATATTTGACTGAGTCAACTAATTGGAAACAAAAAATTGATTTGCAAAAAATAAAAGAAAAACTTGATAAAAGATTCCAGAAACGATATTGTGATCTTATCATTGCTTGTAAGAACACTTTTTGACCGAATTTGCTAATAAACGTATTCTTAATCATTGGTTGTGGCCAAAAGTTGTTCACCGGCCACGCGTAAGTCAATTATTGAGCTTCGAAAGACGGCCATGAGATATCGGGCGATGGCAACACAGCTAAATTACTCCAAAAAGATGGTATTCAATGCACTTCATCATTTCAATAAGTATGACACAACAAAAAATGTTCCCCGAAAAAAAAGAGACCTCGTAAGACTTCTGGGTACAGGGATCGCCAGATTGTGCGCAAGGCAAAATTGGATCCTCGTAAGACTGCTGCAGACCTCCAACGCGAAATAATTGATCAATATGATGCACAAATATCCAAGAGAACTTTAGCTTGTCGATTGGTTAAGGCAGGACTCCATCGACGAATTTCACGCAAGGAGCCATTGGTGACAGTTAAGCGGAGGAATAGCTGCATACAGTTTGCTAAGACGCATGCTGGTTTTCCGCTCATTAAATGAAAGTTTGCCCCTTTTGAACGTTTTACATATCTCCAAACGACGTTACCTGGAAACTTTTGCGGTAGTTTTGAAAATGAGTATTTTTATAGATTTTTATGTGCTCTTTCCGAATTTCAACTTTGCCACCTTGTATTGTTGCCGCTCGCGCCGCCATATTGAAAAAATGGCGCCCAAGAGCAGTTTTTTGACAATATCTCCTCTCTGACTCATTTACGATAAAAACATTTATAAACAAAATTAAACTTAAAAAAATTTCCTACAATTTATGTTATGTTTTTTTTTTCGTAAAATCAATAGTTTTGGCGTACGAGCTCCGCAAAGTGTACTTCCGTTAAATACGATAATGCCATTAGATATTTTTTTCTTGATAAAAATATAAAAAAAGATTGAAAAATTAGTGATAAAAATTATATTATAGAAGCATTCGTACGCCAAAACTATTAATTTTACGAAAAAAAAGATTGTAACATAAACTGTTGAAATTTTCTCTAGTTTTATTTTGTATATATATGTTTTTATCGTAAAATGAGTCAGAAAGGAGACATTGTCAAAAAACTGCTTTAGGCGCCATTTTTCCAATATGGCGGCACGAGCAGCAACAATACGAGGTGGCAAAGTTGAAATTCGGAATGAGCACATAAAAATCTATAAAAATACTCATTTTCAAAACTACCGTAAAACTTTCCAGGTAAAACCACCAAATGATTGTACCAATTGCAGAACATTTTTTTTAATAGAAACTAAGGGGTGATCAGACTTTATTCATCTGAGTTTCTGTGCGGAGCACGAATACGTTGTTGATTTTTAGTAGCCTTTTATTTACTTATTTATTAATTCAACTATTAACAATCTGATCCAATGAAAACATTAAAAAAAAAATTATTAAAAAACTAAACATAACACTTTTCTTAAAAGCATCCTTATTGCGCTAACCATTGGTCCTATTAAATGGTATATAAAATATTTGCCTTTGCCTAAAATTCCTCTCAGGAAAATATATTTCGAAAAGAGTTGGAAATGGTGCTCAAGCAATATATGCTTCATGAATACATCCCATTCAAATGCCATAAGAAAATACTATTGCCTGAACTTTAGGGTTTTTAACTTTAAAAGAATGCTGCGAGAATCATTTGTTGGCATAAGCTCCATCGAACTTTCCTAATAGCTAAAGGCGTTAAAAGCATTTGAATGTTTTTATTTCTAGTACTATGTACAGCATACAAAGATTCCAAACAAAACAGCCATGTTTCAAGACCAATCGAACTCGACTCCCAATACTCATTTATGTTCAACTCTTAATAGGGTTTCATTATTGATAGCATAACTATTTACAATAGAAAGTTTATCCTAGAGAATGACAAAACGTGGCATTTGGAAACATTAAGATACAGCCCATAAGTAACACACCAACCCTATAAACTATCCAAATTTCTTTGTAGTAGTTGAGAGTCTTCATCTGAATCAATAATCCTGAATAACTTAGGACCATCTGCAAACATTAGGTAATTTGACAACCGAATACAGCTAGGTAGATCATTGGTAAACATGATAAAGAGGGGTCCAAGCTGGCTAACTTGGTGCACTCTGTCGATAGAATTTGATTTGTTTAATTTTTTTTAATTTATTTTCTTAAAGCTTTAAATTTATTTTGTTTTTAAATGAACTATCTGACGAACTATCAGCATTCAAAGATCTATTCAAAGTACATTTTTTTTCAGTCAAAACCTTTGAATGACTTTGGAATTTTTGAAAACTCTATATAGTTCCCGCTTCAATGACTCATTAGCGAAACATATTGACTATTAAAAGCTCAAATTACTATATTAAAACTATTTAACTGAAATGTCTGGAACCTGATCGAAGTCATAAATTGATAAAATTGTACTTACATTATTAAATTTGCAAAATAAAAATAAAGCTGCATACGAGTACTAATTTAATTAAAATGATAATTTTATGAATTGAACTTTAAACTGCAACGCATAAATCAATATTAAAATGTGCGATTTCTGCAAAAACTTCTGCAACTTCTCATTACAACCCAGAATTGCAGCTGTAACAAAAGCACCACCACCAGCAATTCCGAGACCATTAACCACAACAATAATTATAACAACAAATGTTATACCCAAAAAAGACAACTAAAAAATACTTAACTAACAGCATAGAATAGAGAATTCCCCAAGATACTAATGGAACAACCTATAAGCTACCTAAAATCAAACCATGCAGAATTTTGTTACTTACGCGCTGGCTGACATGGATGAAAGAAAATTCACACAGTAAAATACGAAATGGTTAGAAATTTATTTTCCTTTTTTGTGGCTAATGCGGTTTCGTTTTTTGTTTTAAAATGCGCTACAGCTGCAAAGATTCGTTACAAATTTTAATATTTTTTTTTATTATTCCGGTACACAAAAACTATATACATGATACCATGCAGCGAGTGGGATGAGGGATGTGTAACGGAGACAGTTAAAAAAGGACCAAAATGGGTAGCAAAATAGGTGAAAAATCTCAAAAGCAGTAAAGAATTTTTTAATTGCAATTTAATAGCAAAAGAACACAAGTTAAATTAGTAAGAGTGTTATGTCTGGCCTCACCAAAAACGTAACACCTTACACTGCATTCACAGTAAAATTCTGAGCGTAAAAGACGTAAGTTTTTATACAAACGGCTTTTTTCTGATTCATATAAAGATGCAGCAGATGTGCTTTATGTAAAAGCATCTTCTTATTGTTTGTTTTACTAAATTCTATATATTTACCATATTTTAATAGATCGGCCTTAAAACTTTGTGCCACCAAATGCTTTTGTATTACGTCAATAGCTTTCTAAATGTTCCATTTACTTACTTACTTGGGTGGCCATAACAACCCGTTACCGGGTTACGGCCGACCTCAAAAGCTCTCTCCAGGCGCCTCTGCTTTGCGCACGCCTTCTCCAATCATTCACACCAAGCGTGGATAGGGTTTCCTCGGCTTGGTCTTTCCATCGGAGGCATGGTCTTCCTCTTCGTCGTCGCCCAGCGGCTTCCGCATCAAACACCTTTTTCGCCGGAGCTTCTTCGTCCATACGCACAACATGTCCCAGCCAGCGCAGACGTTGAATAGTGATGCGCTTGACTATGTCAATGTCAGCGTAGAGCTCGTACAGTTCGTGGTTCATTCGAATACGGTAGTCGTCGCCGACGTGAACAGGACCGAAGATTTTGCGAAGAATTTTTCTCTCAAACACCCCAAGCGTGGCTGCATCAGTCTGCGACACAACCCATGCTTCTGCGCCGTAAAGTAGCACAGGTAAGATGAGCGTCTTGTAGAGTGTCAGTTTTGTCGGGCGAGAGAGGTCTCTGCTACTCAATTGCTTACTGAGACCATAGTAACACCTATTAGCTAGAGTTAGTCTTCGCTTTATCTCCAGGCTGACATCGTTTTGAGTGTTCACGGCGGTGCCAAGATAGGTGAATTCCTTGACAACTTCGAAAGTATAGTTGTTCGCAGTAACAAAGGATCCAATACGCCGCGTCTCCCTGTTTGTGGACAGCATATACTTTGTTTTGCCCTCGTTCACCGTCAAACCCACTTTCGCTGACTCTTTTTCGATAGCAGAGAACGCAGCAGTAACATCTCGCTTACAACGTCCAATGATATCAATATCATCGGCATATGCAAGGAGCTGGACACTTTTGTAGAAAATAGTGCCATTACGATGTACACTGGCTCTTCGCAACACCCCTTCCATCACAAAGTTGAAGAGGTTGCAGGATAATGGATCGCCCTGTCTGAAACCTCGTTCGGTATCAAATGGTTCGGAGAGGATACTCTGACGGAGTTGGCTGTGTTGCTCAACGTCATTCTGCAAAGCCGCACCAGCTTCGCAGGTATACCGAACTCAGACATGTTGGCATACAGGCAATCCCGTATCGGGCTATCGAAAGCTGCTTTAAAATCGATAAAGAGATGATGGGTATCGATCTGTTTTTCGTGGGTTTTTTCCAGGATTTGACGTAGTGTGAAGATCTGGTCTATGGTGGACTTACCAGGTCTAAAGCCGCACTGATAAGGCCCAATCAGTGTGTTGGCAAACGGCTTAAGTCTTTCACACAGTACAGTCGACAGGACCTTGTAAGAGATGGCAAGAAGACTGATTCCCCGGTAGTTAGCGCAGATTGTCGGGTCACCTTTCTTCAGTACAGGACAAAGGACACTGAGATTCCAATCGTCGGGCATGCTTTCTACTAGCCATATTTTGCAGATGAGTTGATGCATACACCCTATCAGCTCATCGCCGCCGGTCTTGAACAATTCAGCAGGCAGGCCATCGGCACCAGCCGCTTTGTTGTTCTTAAGTCGTTGGATCACAACTCGTACCGCGTCATGGCTAGGTGGTGGTACGTCCACACCATCGTCGTTGATTGGTGGCATCGGGTTAATTTCTCCAAAGGCGGGATTGGTGGAGTCATCGCCAGCAAGCAGCTTGGAAAAGTGTTCCCTCCATAATCTCAGTGCACCCTGCGTATCCGTAACCAGATTTCCATGTTCATCTTTACAGGTTGATGCTCCGGGCTTGAAACCTTGGGTCAGACGCTTGACTTGTTGGTAAAATTTTCGAGCATCATTCCTGCCCCGTAACACTTCGAGTTTCTCACGCTCGTGCCTTTCCTGCTCTCGTTTCTTGCATCTAAAAAGGCGCCTCTCATCCTTTCTCTTTTCCCGGTAGTTTTCGTGCACGGCTCGCGTTGCTGCTGACTGCAGGGTTCTTTTGTAGGCGGCGTTTTTCACTGCAGTAGCTTCGCGACACTCCTGGTCATACCATTGATTTCGCGGAAGTGGGCGTCGGAAACCAATGACTTCCTCAGCGGCAGAGCGCATGGAGCGGGATATATGCGCCCAAAGTCCACCGGCATCATCGGGTAGAGAGTCAGGTTGAAGGAGCAGTTCTGAGAGGCGAGCGGAATAGGCTTCGGCCGTCCGATGTGATTGCAGCTTAGCGACGTCCAGCTTTCGTTGCGTACCAGAGCGTACATCCTTTGCATTGCACAGCCGCATGCATATCTTGGCTGCAACAAGATAATGATCGGAGTCAATATTGACTCCCCGGAACGTACGAACATCTAGCACGCTCGAAGCATGCCTTCCGTCGATCACAACATGATCGATTTGGTTGCGTGTTTTCTGATCAGGGGACAGCCAGGTGGCCTTGTGGATATCGAGGTGTTGAAATCTGGTGCTACTTACTACCATGTTTCGCGCCGCGGCGAAGTCGATCAGCCATAGACCGTTGTTTGAGGTGGTCTCGTGAAGGCTGAACTGACCGACAGTGGGGCCAAATATACCTTCTCTTCCGACCTTTCCGTTGACATCCCCGAGTATAATTTTAACGTCATGGGCCGGGCAGCGGTCGTGTACTTCCTCGAGTCTCGCATAGAAGGCATCTTTGACAGCATCGTCCTTTTCCTCCGTCGGGGCGTGCGCGCAAATCAAGCTGATGTTGAAAAATCGAGCCTTGACGCGGATCGTAGCCAACCTTTCGCTCACAGGTGTGAACCTGGAGATATGGTGGCGAAGTCTCTTGCTTACTACGAATCCGCATCCCAATTCGCGCCTCTCCGCATGGCAGCTGTAGTAGATATCGCAACTTGCTTGTTTAGAGCAACCTTGTCCTATCCATCTTATTTCCTGGATGGCGGTGATGTCAGCCTTAATTTTTCCGAGGGCATCCGCCAATTCGATAGAGGCACCTTCCCTATTGAGGGTCCGGATACTCCAGGTGCATATCCTTAAATCATAGTCCTTTTTTCGTTTGCAGTGGTCGTCAACGTTGAGGGGTTCATTATCCGAGGCTTTTTTAGTCTTCATTGGAGTGTTTTTTTTACGTGGCGGGTACCAAACCCTGCGCACAACCCAGTTTACTTCCAGGGAGGACACGCTGCACACATTCGCTCACTATCTCAGCGGATGCGGAGATAGCTACCCAGATGGAGCCGCGGGGAGGCTGTGTGTCAACTTGCTAATGGTTGGCTCAGAGATCGTTCTGGCAATCCCCAGGTGGAAAGCAATCAGAAACTTTACTCTGATCAACCAAAAGCCAATCCATTTAAAGCTCTTTATTTTTCCGGACCATGATACCAACATTTGTTTAAGGGGCCATCTATTAGTTTCGTGAGTCAAAGTAGGGGGTGAGGTGGTCGGCAAAGTCGCATCAAGCCTCACCAAGGGAGAGGCGGTCAATGACAATCTCACGTCAACTTTTTAACGCAGCGAGTATACATTATTATAGCAGATAACATTTAAAAATTAAATGGAAAGTCTCACGGAAGGGATGGGGTCCCGTCAGAATTCACCAAGGAGAGGGGGTCCGAATTTACTAAAAAAACAGCTTACGCACTTAATTGACGGCTTCTAAATTGGCTCACTCTTTGTACAGTTTTTGATGGCTTCACTGAACTTTACCATATTGAATTTGATGAAATTTACTTATTATAAATTTTTCTTTTTCTTATAAATTTTAATCCTATTTATTAAACTGAAGAAAAAGATTTTTTCAAGCTTTTATGATAACTTAGTTTTAATTTGTTCATCATGTTCTCAGAAATCAGATCCAAATGACTTAATTATTCACAATTGATGCAGATTTATTGATTTTTTCGTCAATTTTGCATTTATATTCATGGATTTATTTTTGCGTTCTTTTCAAATAAAGCAAAAAAGTTATGTAAAACAAATTATTTTCAAAGTGTGCTATTTCTTTGTCCATAGTTGTATGTACCGAATTTAACTGTGCTATTATTTTGCTTTCAAACATTTCTTCCCCAAAAAATTAAAATTATGCCCTAAATTATATAGCACAAAAATATAAATATTCCATCGAATCGTTTAATGATATGATTTGCAAAAATAACAAGAGCATCGCACAGTTTTAGTTTCAAGTATCGTAAGATTTTTTTTAGAGTCGTGTTCACTAATATGCATAATACCTAAACTAGAGACAGAATATATCTTCAATATTCTCCACGTACCCTTAAAAATACAAGCGAGTATCTTAAAACTTTAAATGCAACTGTCAAAGATCAGTAGCTTACGAAAATTTTTAAAATAGTGTCGTGCTCCAAAAAAGCAAAACTTATCTTGCATCCATTTTTGGCAAGTTTGCAACTATAAAATAAAGAAAACAACGCGATAAAACAAAGTGCAACTCATTATTCACTCAAAAGCGCAGCTACAGCAAATGAACAATAACCGCAAAATACAGACAACACCCACACAGCAGTGCACTGTACAACATTCCGGCAGACGTACTTAGCTAACCACAATACAACTGCAAAAACAAAAGCAGAAGAAACCACGGAAAAATTTGTCAAAACTTTGCTGCACGAAAATGAATGTTGGCGGTTTTGTGGCGTAAAAGAAAAGCCAAATCCTTAGTTAGGAAAATGTATGCGCTGCAAAGCATGGAAGGATATTTAATTTTTAACAAAAAAAAGGATCAAAATAAAATGAAAAAAAATAAAAATGCAAAACAAAACTAGGCTAAAATAAGTCAACAGAAAACAGCAACCAAGAGCCAGAGTTCTAAGTGAGAAAAAGGATTTTCTACTATGTACTTGCTACAGCGTTGCAAGTATCTTTACTTTGAAGATTCTTTGCAAATAGTAAATGTTACAAAGTGAATGATTTCAATTTCATGAAGCATTGTAATGCTGGTAAGCGTGATGCACCATTTCTTCTAGCACAATGAAATGTTTTTTTGTCCAGGATATCAAAGAAGAAATGGCAAAGAAGTTTGCACTTTTCTGCTGTTATACTCTCATTCATCATTTGAGACATAGCTACTTTTCACTTTGCTTTGCTTTTTCTTTGTCCTGGAGTTCTTTTTTTTACTATCTTTTTTTTTTTGTCTGTGAGAGATTCAGTTTGTGGCACAATTTTGCATCTGTAGTTATCACTTCTTGATTTGGCAAAGTTTGTATTCAGGTCACAAAATGCATAACTTAAACAGTCTTACGAAAAGTGCTTATTTCTGGCAATATGCTGTCTTGGTATATTGAAAAAATATGTCAAACCAACACAAAACTTACGACTTTTGAACAATCGAAAATTTTTGAAATCAATATACTTACACTTTAAGTTTTTTTTTATCAATACTTGATATACATTTCATGATTGAGCTCTTACTGAATTATGTATAAAATAACCACCAAAAGAAAATATTTCAAAATTTTTGCTTGGAGATACTGGGTGTTTTTTTAGAGGTTTGTTTTTCGAATAAAGATAAAACTGGTCCATTTTATGGTCGACATAATCGTCCATCAGAGCAATTAATTCGGTTAACCATGGGTCGTTTTCGCACTACGTTTACTCTATGTGATAATACGCATCCGCAGAGACGTCGAACAGTGCGCACCGAAGAAACAATTGCCGCTGTAGAGCAAAATGTTGAAGAGGACCCGAATGAATCGATTCGCCACCGTGCACAGCAATTGGAGCTTTGTCCATCAACTTTATGGAAAATTTTGCGGAAAGATCTTGGCTTGCGACCTTACAAGATCCAGCTTGTGCTTGAATTAAAGCCGCAAGACCATGCAATGCGTCGTGATTTTGGTGTATGGGCCGAAAATGAGATTGATCTCGATGCTGATTTTCATTGCAAAATTTTGTTCAGTGATGAGGCTCATTTTTGGTTGAATGGCTACGTCAACAAGCAAAATTGCCGCATTTGGAGTGAAGAGAATCCACATGAGACCCTTGAGACGCCATTACATCCACAAAAACTGACTGTTTGGTGTGCTCTATGGGCTGGTGGAGTCATTGGGCCATACTTCTTCCGAAATAATGCTGGAGAGTCAGTTACCGTTAATGGAGACCGGTATAGAGCCATGATAACCGACTATTTTGCTCCCGAATTGGATGGCATGAATGTGGATGAGTTGTGGTTCCAACAAGACGGCGCTACATGCCACACAGCGCACGTCACAATCAATTTATTGAAGGAAACATTCGATGAGCGCATAATTTCGCGGAATGGACCTGTCAATTGGCCACCAAGATCGTGTGATTTGACACCATTGGATTATTTTCTTTGGGGATATGTGAAGTCGCTCGTCTACGCCAACAAACCAGAAACGTTAGGGGACTTGGAAGCCAACATTCGTGGCGTTATTGCCGACATACGGCCCCATATGCTCGAAAAAGTGGTTCAAAATTGGACCTGTAGAATTGGCTTTATTCGAGCCAGCCGCGGCGGCCACATGCCCGAAATCATATTTAAACATTAATGGCATAAAATTATCCTTCCAGTAAAGCCAAATTGATGGACATTAAAACGATTTTCTTGTGTTTTATTTCAATTCTATACCTCTAAAAAAAAACACCCTGTATATACTATATATACTTTTAAAGCTCATTATATGCTGATTGAAATTATATTATGTGTTTTGTCTTGTATGTCTCTTTATATGTATTGTACATAATAAAGAAAAGTGTGATTCGCCTTTAATGTATAATATAATGTATCCCATATAACATGGCGGTTAGCGTGCATAAGTATGGATCGTTAGGATATAGGTTCGAAACCGGCGTACAAAACGTAAATATATTTGAATTTCGATAATAAAATAAAATTAGATATAATAAAGATCTATAATTTACGAATAAAGTCTCTGTTAGACTTTAAGCAATGCACTTTCTACGCAACTCTTTTTTAAGCATTTGTAAGGTGTCTTTTAAAGACCTTAGAAAAATCCTTTACCGAGACTCTTCAAAAATAACGCAAAGGTGAAGAATGTCATTATACTTCATACGCCAAATGGCTCTTATAAACCACTCATCTCAAGGTATTTCCATTATTCGAGCTAAAATCGCAAATGGCGTTTCGCAAATCTTAATAGCGGATGCGAAGATGTTGTTCATGAATGTGAGCGTATAAGAAGCTCGGTCCTCATGAATTCATGAAACTTTGAAAAGTTCATGATACAGTGAATGGCTCGATCCACTAATGAAGTGTAGTAAGGAAAAACTGTTTTTTAAGAGTGCGGTTGCGCAATGCTTATGACAAAGTAAGCCCAATAGTAAATACTTTGTTGCTGATTCTTAATGATGATGGGTGACGGACAATGATGTCCAAACCTTTATCGACCTTTCTCTATCGATTGAAACAAAAAAAAAAAATTCCAAAAATGGGTCAAAAACGATACTTTCCAGGGTCCGGAGTCACCCAAAACTCTTATTTGATCTTTCTCTATCGATTGAAGCAAACAAATGTTTTTCGAAAATGGGTCAAAAACAGTCCATTTCTATGGTCCGGGGCACTCCAAGTAATGTCCAAAATCCTTTTTCAAGCTTTCTCTATCGATTGGAATAAAAAAGCTTTTATTCGAACTTGGTCAAAAACGGTCCATTTAAGGGTACGGAGCCATCTTCTTGAGTGACGTCAAAATCCAATTTCATCCTACCTCCAACGATTGGTGCAAACAAATTTTACGCTGTCCAAATTATTTTTTTAAAAAAATTCACAAAATGTTCTACGCGGGTATCCAAAATTTTTCTTGATACAATTCTTGCCTATGGCAAGCCTATGTAAGGGAGAAATTCATAAGTAGCTCACACAACATTCATATATGTACATACGAAATGAAACAGCATTTACTATAAATGATAGTGAAACAGACTCGCACTCACAGACTTCGCCATGAGACGAATGGTGGCTCGTTTCACAAAATTTTGTATGAGTGCGAATCTGCGCGAATGGGCTGAAAATTTCATGAGCTCATGAATGACTCACATGCAGAGTGGCTCACGGCTGTTCTCGGACCCAAACAGATGTTGTTGTATCCACTCACGAAGCAGATTTTTGTGTGCATCTTTGTAGTATGTGATGTCAATAGTCGAATTAGGAAAAAAATCCATTTGTGCTCTTCAGAAGAGCACAATTTTGTTTTTTAGTTTTGCAGTTAGTGTCGACGTAGATTTTGAGCTTATGGTTTTTCTAAAACTAAGAGAACATATTGATGTTGGTCCAAGAGGTGTACTGTCAATAAAATGCTTCTACCTTACAATAGTTTTTTCAAGAAATCGACATAAGCTGTAACCAAATATTTCGTCATGTTACATTTTTCATTTATATTTTTTAAATTACATTATATTTATAATAAGTTTCTAATTATTTATATTTCTGTTTTCTTGCAGGTATGTTTTTCTGCTACTTACTAAAATAAATCAATACGAAAAGTTCTGTGATGGAATGGAAAATATTTAAAATAAACGCAAGTAACATATATATGAAATTTTCATTATTTAAACAACACATTTCTGCGTACTTGGGCAAAAGTATAAACATTTTTAACTAACACATGCTCCTACTACACTGCCACTACTGCAAACGCACGCAGTCGTAAGCAAATACCAACACAACACAGCTCCGGATTGCATACCTGTGGCATACATTTCACAAATTATAGTCAGGCATGCAAAGGCATAATTCAAACGACACCGCTTCAAGGGAACCCTAAGCCAACAATATTCACCTACCCACTTCGCCTTGAATTTTGCCATGCGGGTAGCCACTTTGGCAAATAAGAAAATGAGTTAAAATGTAAAAAAAAAAAAACAGACAAAACCAATTCCATTGTACAGCATTTTGTAAAAACAGCATGAAATTTTTTGACATTTTTGTGCTGCCGCCTTTGAAGGGAATTATTTGCTTCACATGTTACATATGTACGTATGATCCTATAGGAATTTTATAATGAATAAAGAATAATTCGTAAAAACTTTCGGTTAGCAAAACTTAAAAAAAGAAAACTGTTTAAACAAAACTACTAAGAAAAAACTACGCTCAAGGGGGCTACACGATAAGTTGCAATAAGTAAAATTACAGATTCATGCTGGGACAATGTAAGCAACTACATTTTTAAGACTCATCAAACTTTAAGATCGAAGTCCCTTCTGGAATCGCCCTTTGTTTCAAGTGATACAGCAAAAAAACCAGCAAACTTAAACTCATGTTGGCCATGCAGAATAATGTCTGGTGTTGATGTTTCCTAACTCCCACAAATGACGCAGCGTTATTTCATCAATTTTTGCAGTTTTTTTTAAAACGAAAGGATTAAAGAAGAGCTTATAAACTTAAAGGCTAAACATGCAATTACACATTAAAATGTATTTTAAGAATTTTTTGCAAGACTTCAAGTGTTTTGTCGCATGATAGCGTGAAACAAGGATACATTAGAAAGAACTAAAATATGCTGTGATTTCTGGTTTCTTAAACCTTATAATATGGAAATACTGTGATTTTTTATAAATCTTTAGAGCTTACGTAAATGGATAGACAGTTTTCATACCAATTTCTAAATTTTGTCTTTTATAAAGGGCACTCTTTCGTATCACAGGGCTCCTGTAATTTTTCTAGCTACGTGATATTAAAAATTCTACAGGATTGCCAGTTCTGAATTTCATAGTTCTATCTCTTGTGACCTGTATCTCTAAGTGAAAGGCAGATCCTCCACAATATTTTTTAAGCATGCACGATCATTAGCGAGTGTCTGTAATTCTCTCCAAAACTTATTCCTATTTAGAAATTTGTTTCTTTTAGCGATCGCTTCCACGATGATTTAAGACGAATGCGTTTTCTGCTACTCTGAGAGTTTCACTCCACTATTTGCCAGTAGACTTCAGTTATGTGCCCAATCCATTTCTATTTTCACTATTTGACTTTTGGATTATGTCAGAATCTTGTGAGTAACTCTACTCTGTAGACAGTCCAGGGTCACTAAGCTTACGCTAGTTTGCTTGCTCTCAGATAAAGTGAAGGCCATTCATTTGATCAATGCATGATCTGTTCTCTCGATTGTTTTTTTTTATGCAGAAGAAGTTCTAGTATTTTATTGCCTCTGGTGAGGATGATTCTCATCAGAACTCTGGAATGGAATTGTATTTCTGACATAGCGATCAGTCCCATATATTTGAAATTTTTACTATGGTTTCTATGAGGCAGTCTTTAGGTATGCGTCCTTTTTATTAATTTGAATATGTGCCGATTTTTCTCCGCTTAATAAGGGAGTCGTCAGACGAGACCTATCGTTTTCCTTCAAGGAACGACGTATTGCGGTTGCTAACTGGTGGAGGTGAAGGATCAATAATCTTAGATTTATAGAACTGAGTAAGAAGCTTGCCGTTTTCATTTCTGGTGCCCACGTCATGTTGATCCATTACGTATTTCAGTTAGTGTTGTCGCTTCCCTTTTTAGCGCCGAAGTCGGCCATAACATTGACTGTCTACATACATATGTATATTTCTCTTTTTTGGGTGATTAGTCGATAAGTTATGTAGCCTTAAAATGTTTTAAAACGTTACATGTATCAATACGAATGTTTTTCTGTAATGGATAAAATGTCGTTTTGAAGTTTTGTATTTACCGAATTATTGAAATTTTTCCATATCCGATGTTAATGCTACCGAAGTAGATGGATTTTCCT
This sequence comes from Tricholauxania praeusta, assembly GCA_949775025.1. Classification (NCBI taxonomy): domain Eukaryota; kingdom Metazoa; phylum Arthropoda; class Insecta; order Diptera; family Lauxaniidae; genus Tricholauxania; species Tricholauxania praeusta. The sequence continues at coordinate 31,661,895 of OX459031.1, read as the reverse complement.
GTGTGGCATTACCAAAGTATCTTTCGGACAGTAGGTCGTACTCCCAGGGATTATCCTGCTTGATCCAACTTATAGTGAAGAAATACAATTTTAAGCAGGCCGCTCTTAACCTGTGATACGGACGCTCAAATACCAATACCAAAATATGATTTGGTTATAATAACTTTTGAAAAACGAGTCTTACACAATTACGAGCTAATATTTACTCGACTTATGGGAACTGTTATTTTTCTGTTTTTGTTATTTTTTTTTTTTACATTTCCTCAATATAAAAAATTGTCTGTGTCATTAACGTATTATCTGTTAGGTCAATATATGAGTATTTGACTGTTAAAATGGCTTACCGATATCTTCAAATAAAGCATTAATGGTTACATTACTGCCGAAAATTTCGCCCCATATAAACTTAAGGATGCCTGTCTTCAGGAAAACTTCATCGGGAAATTAATAAGAGTTTGTCATTTATAACGGCTAGTTAGTCCATACTTAGTTTTACTCCATGGAACAGAAAGGAGTGAACTACCTAGAAGAAGAAATGAGAGCTGCAAAACAGGCGAGATATGAAACGCGAAATAGAAACCAGCGTCAAGATGTCGCACAAATATATATCGCCCTAAATAAGACAAAAGCTTAATGCACAAGAGACGAACGAGAAACTTACAACGAACTCGCAGCCAAAACCCATAAGCTGCAGAAATCAGAGTCCTTCATATAACGAAATAGCACGCAAAAGGGCAGGCAACAAAATCGGCCGATAAAAAGCAAAAAAAGTAGCGTTTTAACTACCAAATGACCATCTAGGCCGTTTTAGAGAACATTTTTTCGAGACTATCAGCCGTCCTCCTCCACCCGTAAGCGCTCCCTTCATATATGGCTCTCCCTAAAGGAAGACCGCAGCTATTGGCCTCACGCCCATATTAACAGACATGACAAATCTTAAAATTTTTGACTTAAACGTGACGCCAGTCCTGCTGTACGGTTATCAAATCTTTACAAGTGCTACATTTGTTGAACTTGAACCATTTCCAATATTCACACGTTGCAGAAATTACAAATTGAAGTCTCCCGGCAAGCATTGTAGTAAAACCCTCATAAGGGTGGCAGAAATCGCGGTCGTATTAAATCATTGAGGAAATGTTCACAAGAGCATGAAATACGTGATTCAAGGAAATGTTGGAAAGAATTGGAGGCTTTCGCTATTGATCGCGTTCGTTGGAATAGTTTTGTGGTCTGTGAAATGATTGGATTTCATTCACTCACTTTGAACTTATGCTGATAAGATGACTTTGTTTCAATTTTGAAAATATAAAAAGCAAACTTTTACTTTTTTTTATTTTTAATATAACGTAGTAAACAACTCATACTTTAAAAACATAAATAAATAAATTCGGTGCTTAGGTTATAGAAAAACTTTCCGAATGTTAAGGTATCCCACTGCTTATCACATATCTTAATGTTTCTAATGAGTTATTAATATTAAGAGTTTTTCTTAATGACATTTAACATGAAAGTGAAGAAACCTTCAAACAAACTTTTCCCTTTATAGTAACGTAGAAAAATCCACAATATTTTCTTTGCAAATATGTTAATTTTCGCATCAAGATTAAACTATTCTAACATTGTTTTCTTTGAGGCATATTTTTAGTTGGTTGTGAAAAAGTTTTACAATTTCAGTTAAGAGTTTGAGTTTACTTGGACTGAAAGGAAACTTTCGCCAGAATTGAGTAAATTATGAAAAATTGTACAAATAATTCACATTGATTAAAAATGAAATTAAAATATTTATGCTTTTAGTACTATATGGATATGCTATAATGTTTAAAAGAATTTCCAAGTTGTTGCACATACATGTTTAATATTAATTTTCCCGACCGTTAAATTTTTCTCTCACCAAGTACTAACTTAAATTGACATAATTGACATAATTAAATAATAATTTTTTGTTGAAGTTATCATAATAGCCTAATTTCTTGAATATCACTTGCATCGTATGCTGAAAAGCCTTCAATTCGTTTTATTTACTAATTCATCTAAAATTTGGATGCAACTCTTTTTTCAAAGGACCTTTGCTTATTAAAATAATTGCCAGCAGGAGAAAACCTCCTCAAAAATTTATCGAAAATCTAGAAATATTTTAAAGTTTTCCCAGCTTATGTACTTAAGTATGCATAAATATTTGCTGTAAAATTTATTAAGCACATACTCATAATGCACTTCATGCAAGAACCACTAATAGATTCACATATTAGTAGACAAACACGTACATACCCAACGGGAAAATGTCCACTAAACATTTGAAAGATTAATACATTCATAACTCTTCTTAACAAGTTAAATTGAAATTAAGCCTTTGATTAAGCCTTTTGAGGATATTCGGCCCTATTATGATGCGAATCAACTGTCTCTTCTTTGCCTTTTGGATTTTTCCAAAGCCTTTGATACAGTGGATCACCCCCTATTGTGCTTTAAATTGAAATCTTTTTTCCAATTTAGTGACAGTGTAGTCAAATTATTGTTTAATTATTTAGAAGGCAGATTTCAAAGGGTTGTAGTTGGGAACACGTTTTCTTCATTTAGGTCGGTTAGCTTAGGGGTTCCGCAAGGTTCGATTCTAGGTCCGTTGTTGTTCTCCATGTTCATTAATGACATTTTTTTGGTCTGTAAATACGCCAAGGTTCATGCTTACGCTGATGACGTTCAGCTTTACCTCTCTAGACCCATTGGATTGGTTGAAGATTTAATCTTTAGGCTTAATGCAGATTTATTTGCTGTTAACAAATGGGCTAGAGATAATTATTTAGTTATAAGTCCTTGCAAATCAAAAGTTTTGCCAATAAGTAGAAGCAATTTGAGCTTGCAGGAGATTCCTGAATTGTGCATCGGCACTACAAGTCTGGAATTTGTGAATAAAGTTAGCAATCTTGGCATTATTTTAAATTCTAAGTTAACGTGTGTGGACCATATCAACTCTGTTATTGGTAAGATTTATGGTACCTTGCGCCATTTACGAAACTCAGTAAGCTTCACGCCCATTAACACCAGACGCAGACTTGTCACTATGCTAATCATGCCTCACATACTATATTCTAATGCAGTTTTTGGTGAGCTTGATTTTCAGTCATTGCATAAACTAATTGTTGCGTTTAATAGTTCTGTTAGATATGTTTACGGAGTTGGTAGGTTTGATCACATCTCTGAAAGGAGTAGGAGTATGTTGGGTTGCAGTCTAAAAGACTATTTAGATATGCGCAATATTATATTTTTGCACAGACTCATGCACACTCAGACTCCGGCTTATCTGTTCGATAAAATAAGCTTTTGTCTATCCGTAAGGTCGTTGCATTTAATAATTCCAAGATGCAACTATCTCAATGCGAGCAGGTACTTTTTCATCAGCATCGTTAAGCTATGGAACTCTTTACCTAATAATATTAAACGAATTGAAAAACTCAGTAGCTTTAAGCATGCAATTTATAATTATTATAGGAATAGGCTTTAAATGTTGTTAACTTATTATAAATTTTTGATAAAGTTAAGTTATAATTTCATTTTTCTTTTTTAATTAGGGCTATTAATTAATAACTTTTAATTTATATGTATGTATATTTTACTACAAATTTATATGTTGAATTAATTCTTACGTTTCGTTGAATAATTGTATTAATTTATATTTAAATTCTTTTTATTAGTTAAGTTATAATTATTTTTATTAATTTTTATGCATATATAATGATATCGTTTGATGTACTATAAAAGTTTAAGACTTAATGTACAATACTTGAAAGGAATAAATTAAAAAATTAAAATTAAAAATTAAATATTACATATTCTTAGGTATTTCTAATATTTCGTATAGTTCAATGTTTTACTTACTTATTTACTTGTGTGGCCATAACAACCCGTTATCAGGTTACGGACGACCTCAAAATCTATCTCCAGGCGCCTCTGCATCGCGCGCGCCTCCTCCAATCAGTCACACCAAGCGTGGATAGGGTTTCCTCGGCTTGGTCTTTCCATCGGAGGCATGGTCTTCCTCTTCGTTGTCGCTCAGCGACTTCCGCATCAAACACCTTTTTCGCCGGAGCTTCTTCGTTCATACCCACAACATATTCCAGCCAGCGCAGACGTTGGATGGTGAAGCGCTTGACTATGTCAATGCCAGCGTGGAGCTCGTACAGTTCGTGGTTCATTCGAATACGGTAGTCGCCGACGCGAACAAGACCGATGATTTTGCGAAGAACTTTTCTCTCAAACACCCCAAGCATGGCTGCATTAGTCTGCAACACAACCCATGCTTCTGCACCGTAGAGTAGCACGGGTAAGATGAGCGTCTTGTAGAGTGTCAGTTTTGTCGGGCGAGAGAGGTCTCTACTACTCAATTGCTTACTGAGACCATAGTAACACCTATTAGCAAGAGTTAGTCTTCGCTTTATCTCCAGGCTGACATCGTTTTGAGTGTTCACGGCGGTGCCAAGATAGGTGAACTCCAACACAACTTCGAAAGTATAGCTGTCCTCAGTAACGTAGGATCCAATACGCCGCATTTCACTGTTTGTATACTTTGTTTTGCCCTCGTTCAACGTCAAACCCACCTTCGCTGACTCTTTTTAGATAGCAGAAAATGCAGCAGTATCATCTCGCTTACAACGTCTAATGATATCAATATCATCGGCATTTGCAAGGAGCTGGACACTTTTGTAGAAAATAGTGCCATTACGATGTACACTGGCTCTTCGCAATACCCCTTCCATCACAAAGTTGAAGAGGTTGGAGGATAGTGGATCGCCTTATCTGAAACCTCGTGCGGTATCAAATGATACGGAGAGGTCCCTTCCTACCCTGGCGGAGCTGGATGTGTTGCTCGACGTCATTCTGCAAAGACACATTAGCTTTGCAGGTATACTGAACTCAGACATGGTAGCATACAGGCAATCTGGTCTCGGGCTAACGAAAGCAGCTTTAAAATCGATGAAGAGATGATGGGTATCGATCTGTTTTTGCTGGGTTTTTTCCAGGATTTGACATAGTGTAAAGATCTGGTCTATGGTGGACTTACCAGGTCTAAAGCCGCACCTATAAGTCCCATTCAGTGAGTTGGTGAACGGCTTAATTCTTTCATACAGTACAGCCGCCAGGACCTTGTAAGAGATGGCAAGAAGACTGACCCGGTAGTTAGCACAGATTGTCGGGTCACCTTTCTTCAGTACAGCACTAAGGACACTGAGATTCCAGTCATCGGGCATGCTTTCTGCCAACCATATTTGGCAGATGAGTTGATGCGTACACCCTATCAGCTCATCGCCGCCGGTCTTGAACAATTCAGCAGGCAAGCCAAAGGCACCGGTCGCTTTGTTGTTCTTAAGTCGCAGTGAACCTTGCGTATCCGTAACCAGATTTCTATGTTCTTCTCTACAGGTAGATCTTCCGGGCTTGAAACCTTGGGTCAGACGCTTGACTTGTTGGTTAAATTTTCGAGCACCATTCCTGCCCCGTAGCAATTCGAGTTTCTCACTCTCGTGACTTTCATGCTCTCGTTTCTTGCGTCTGAAAAATTCAATGTATTGGGATTTGATATTAATTTTTTGTTATTTGTATTTTACAAATGTGCAAATACATCAAATGTTGAGATGTGGTTAGTGCCGATTGAAATAAACTAATTTTTGCTCGCAAGTTTTTAACTTGTCATTCGCGTTCTCATGATTGTAGTTACTGCGAGCAATTTTTTGTCCTCTTTTCTTTGGTTTATCCTTTTAGTTTTGTGACAAAGTTCATTGTTTTTCTTTTGTTTTGTATTAAAAAATTAAAATCGAAAAAATAATGTTTAAAAGTGTGTACAAAATAAAATTAATAAATCGGCTATTTTATCCTCGTCTAAATCCTTGCTTATACACGACTTCGAAATTGTCTGGCTTAATCTTCCCTTTTTATGCTAAGTCTAAAGAGAAGTGTGTAATCATTTTTAATCAAAAATTAAATATCACACCGGACAAACAACTTTTGATTATCCAATTAAAGATATAACTAATCTTCTTGCATTCATGTCGTTGAAAAATATCATGTAGTATCAAATACCAAAAGTTTTCTTTAAATTTTCCAGTTTGTGCCAACCAAGTATCGTACCAATTTCCTTAACTGCCGTATAGTTATTTGCTTTAACTTTTTTCAAGAAGATCGATTATTTCTCCAATATGAATCAAAACTGTATTTTCCCGTTGGGTGTTAGCAAAGTCTCGCATGGATAACATTTGTGCACAAAAACACGTGCTAGAACTGTATTAGATCCTGTTATCAAGGTGGCTCTATTTTCAGTTAATATACTCTTTCACTGTACGTTTTTTGTTTTGCCATCCTTTGCATTAAGGACATATTCATATTCGTGTGCATGTGTTTGATGAAGTGCTTCCAAAGCATCCTGATAAAATTTTGATTTATTTATGTTTTTATGCTTTGAAACAGAAGCCTAAAGTACTTGTGAGTTACGTTACATGTCATGGTAATTAAAAAGTGATAATATGGGCTCTTGTTGTGGTTCATCTACAACTAATAAGATAAATGAAGTATTTTCTTATATTAATTTTCTGTATACAATTTTGGTTAGTTGCTCCACAAATAAAAAAACATAACTTCAGCATGCATCGTAAACATTAAAATCATTTTAGTACCATTTTATTCAACCTTTTTTGTGAGACGCACCTACGTCTGTAGGGAAAATTTGTAGGGCTACTCGTATTATTGAATAACTAAAAATAAATTACTGCAAAAGTATATTAGAGGTGTACCGAGAATGCTCATAATGTACTAAAACTCTATCTGTTTTACTTGGATCAGTGATGGAGTTTGGACTTTGTGGAAATATACTAAATCCAGACATGAAATGTACATTCCCCATGTAGTTTTTCGTCATGAACTTTAAAAATTTAAGTAATACCAAATGTGTTAAGTAAAATTACAAAAGTTCAAACAAAATTTTAACTTTTATTCAAAGGAATTAAGGGTAGCATCAGGTTTCTACGCATATATCAGCTAAATTTACTAATAAATACAAAAAAAGGTCAATTTAAAAAAAAAACTAAAATTTAGTGTTAATGTACCGAAAATGCGCCAAATGTACCGGATGTATTAAAAACTTATCGAATGTACTGACGTTATTTCACGATACACTGAAAAAAAGTTTAAGCGTACCGAAAATGCCATCACTGAATTGGAAAGCGCAAAAATATCGTTCAGAGTGGGGTAACAGACAGCCTGTCTATAATTTATGTCTTCAACATTTTTTCACTTCACGGTTCTCAAGTTCTTGACCAGGTTTGTTCGCGTCATCATTTTGTAAGGGGTCAGGCCACAGTAGAAATTTTCAAAAATCAATTTTTTTTTATTGACTTAGAATTTACCTTAGTACCTTAGAAGTAATATAGGAATTTTGAATAGCGGCAGTCGCTGGTACTTCGTACTGGTCCGAACTGAAAACTTGAAATGCATTTTTATTGAAACAATGTTTTTCAAGTTGGCCGGTCACCAAACTCGGACTAACCTAACTTGACCTGTATTTTCAAAACTATATTCTTTACATAAGTACATATTATCTTTTTTTATATTGCATAGTTGTTTTCATAAACATATTCTAGCGATTTTTTGAAATTTTTGGTTTACTTTTAAAAAAGCGCTGCATTTTTCAAAATTCGAGATATCGAAATAATCCCACGTACTTCTCTAGTTATTCATTAATACAATCAAGATTTATCCAAACTTTAAAACAGTGGATGCTGGGAGTCCGATGGCATCATACCCCTCAAAATATACCTCTTGCGGGAAAGGCTGTACAGTAGACATATTCAAAGTAACATTATATTCAGAATTCTTCGGGAACGTATAAAATTCAAAAATTTAAATTTTTATTTCTTATACATGAGCCAACATTTTTTTATTGCTTAAATTAGGTCTCTTTATATTAATTTCACCAAGAAATTTATTAAAAAATACACTCATTCACAATTATAATACAATTAATTCATCATCTAAGGCATAAAATTACAACAAAGTTGTATATTCTTTCGAAGAATACGGCAAATCAATTGACTTTCTTAGTAACGCAGATGCTTCTCATATAAAATATTTCTGTCCTGGAGTATAAGTCTCATCTTATAAAGAGCTGTATCTTAAAATTTTTACTAGATAGCGCCTTAGCTGAATATCACAATAAATGTTAAAAGTCTTAAGCTTTGTTACAGCCCCAATATATACCATTTTTCTAAAAGGTGTAATTAAATACAATATATTTTACACTGTGTCCCCAATAATGAATAATATCTTAGCTACACTGAGTTACTATAGAAACTCAACTTTAAAATAAAACAATTGATATTCTGTAAATCTAATTTCGATTGTTTTATTGTTACTTACCATGGAAGCGTGACCACCGCGAGGGGGGAAAATAGCTAGCCGAATAATTCACCAGACTAATATCGTGAGAGGTGCGTGTGTTTATTGTGTGTCCACTGAGTTACCGTTGGAGAAATGTAAGAAATGACGATATTTGTATTATTATTATTCACATACACTGATATTTAGGTATATATTTAGAATTGTGATAAAAATTTGCTTAATTCTTTCTCATTCAGTACACGTTGGTGAAATAGTTATATTTTTACAACTGCGTTACTGCTATAATGCGTTACTAAACAGAGTAACGCATTTGTTTTTTTGGTAACGCAGTTGATTTGAGTGTACTTTTCTAAGTAAGTATATTACATAGTACGTTCTCTTGAAACTTTGCACGGTGCGGACGTGTTTTTCTCGTAGCCCAATAATTTTATTACTAAGTCTTTAGTTTTTCGTCTAAAAGTTATTATTATGCCTTGTCTTTGTGGGCTAAAGGTTGACCGTGGTCAGCAATCAATCCAGTGTGGCAAGTGCAAGAATCTTTTTCACTTAGCTTGTGTGAACATTTTGCCAGTTGATCTGGAATATATGCAAAAATCAAACAATTGTTTCTTTTGTAAAAATTGCATGTCAGTGCGTCGTAATTCTCTGCGTTCTCCCCCTCCAACGCAGTTTCGCGATAATTCGGTCTCTTTGTCATCGTCATCTAATGCTGAAATAGTACAACAACAACATAAACCGGTTTCAACACACCAACAAAGCTGCAATAGCCGCGAAATTACTCTGCAAATTGTGTTTAGTGAAATTTGTTCTCTTCGATCTGAAAATGCGCGCGCTCTATCCATGATTAACTCTTTACATGACGATAAAAAGCTACTCTTTAAAAAAATTGATGAGTTGCAAACTGAGGTTCTCTCTTTACAATCTAAACTGTGCTACAAAAATCTAACCTCTGCTATCGCTCTTCTAATTGAAGATGTTAATCTGTTAAAAAACAATGTTGCGGATCTCGATAAGCATGATAAAAACTCTGCTCTTAATGAAATTTCGCAGTCATTGGCATTGGTTGATGTCTCTCACATTGATGATGAGGTTGTAGCTGTTAATGATATTGTGAATGTTCCTGCGTTATATGCTGCTGCAAGTGAAGATACAAATCTCTTCAAAAACAATGTTGCTGATCTCTTGAATGATAAGAGTGATAAGAACTTAGCTCATCATGGTACTTTGCCGTCATCAGTTGACGTGACTCACTCTGATGATGTTGTAATTGTTAACAATAATGCGAATGCTTCTACGTCATATGCTGCTGCGGCCGCTGCTCCAAAAACATATGCTTCTGCTGCTGCTACTGCTGTCACTGCTGCAAAATCTCTAACCAATACTAATATGAATTCGATTAATGTGAAGAAAAAAAACAACAAAAAACCTATACTTGTTGTTGGTTCCAATGCTACTCGCAATTCAGAACTTGAGGTCGCTGATCGTATGAAATGGTTACATTTATCTTCATTTGCTCCATCTGTTACTTCTGAAAATATTATTGAATTTGTTGGTAACCATGCAGGTATCGATAGAATTCATCTATCTTGTTATAATTTGCTTAAGAAGGGCGTTTCTTTGGACACTATTAAGAGTGTTAATTTCAAATTGGGAGTTTCTGAAGGCTTCTACGAAAAGTTGATAATTCCTGACCTCTGGCCTGCTAATGTTAATGTGCGACCTTTTGAGTTTTTTCAAAAACCAGGAAAACAACAGTCCAAACCCTAATCAATTTAAATAGCTCCAACAACAATAGTAGACGGATTAAAATCTATTTTCATAACGTTTCTGGACTTAGAACTAAATCTAAATCACTTCTCGCTATGAGTTCACAGTTGGATTATGATATTTTTGTCATCATTGAGACATGGCTAAATGTGAATTTTTATGATAATGAATTTTTTGACGCGAACCTCTACAATGTATTTCGTAATGATAGAGATGCTACAAAAACTGGCTGTGCAAGAGGAGGCGGTGTTCTGATTGCGGTACAACGAAAACTTTTGGCTTCTATGCATGCTCTTGATAATCAAGATTCCTTACTTGACCAGATCTGTGTGCGCGTTCAAAGTATGTCTGGCTCATTGTTTCTATGCGCCTCTTATATTCCTCCAAATAGTGCTGAAAGCCTTTATAAGGCGCATGTAGATAATATTTTATCTTTAGTTTTTAATAAAGTAGGGGATAACCATCTTTGTGTGCTTGGAGATTTTAATTTACCCAATGTATCTTGGTCGCATGTTGCTAATAGTACTGCACTTATTCCTAGTAATATCAATAGTACCTCTGAAGTATATGTGGTTGATAGTTTTTTAAGCATTGATCTCTTGCAAATCAATGGTTTTTTAAATAAACTTAATCGAATTTTGGATTTAATATTTTTAAGCAATAATATTAATTATAATTTGTCGGAATGTTTTTTTCCTCTATCTACATCGAGCCTGCATCATGTTCCATTAATAATTGAACTTGATTTTTATGAATTCTTTAATATTAAAAGTGATAATCGTAAGTTTTCTTTTAATTATAATTTATGTAATTTTCTTAATCTGAATAACTTATTTCAAAGCTTGGATTGGGATGCAATGCTACTCGATTTAGATGTATCAACTTGCTTTGATATTTTTAGATCAAAAATCATTGAAATATGTCAGAGCAATATTCCAGTTGTTGTAAAAAAAAAGTATAAATTACCATGGCACACTAGAGCTCTTAAGAAGTTAAAGAATTTAAGGAACAAATTCTATCGTAAATTCAAAAAAACTAATGATATTAAATATTTCGAATCATATAAAAAGTATTCAAAGGATTTTAATTGCCTTGATAAATTTCTGTATAAGAATTACATCTTAAAATTTGAAGCCAACATAAAAACAAACTCCAAGGCTTTTTGGTGTTATATTAAATTGAAAAGAACTAGCTCAAGTATTCCTGCAACACTATTTTTTAGTGATAAATTTGCTAACTCTGCCGCTGATGCATCTAACCTTTTTGCTGACTTTTTTAGTTCTAATTTTACATCTGAGGCTGATGCTGCAAATTATTCTTGTAATTTGGAATCGACAATTGATTTTGGGTCTTTAATACTGTCTTATAATGATGTAGTTAGGGGTATTGAACAACTAAAGTCTTCTACCCAAACTGATGTTGATGGGCTTTCTGCGGTTTTGCTAAAAAAATGCACATCACTTGCATACCCTTTGTTGGTTATTTTTAACAAATCTTTGTCTTCGGGTGTATTTATTGATGCTTGGAAATTTACACTTATTACTCCCATTTTTAAGAGTGGCAACAAAAATGATGTTAGTAATTATAGGCCCATTTCAAAACTTACGACCATTTCTAAGCTCTTTGAATGCATTATCAAGGATAAACTATTTTTTTCTGTTAAAAGTCTGATTATTCCCAATCAACATGGTTTTGTGCCTGGGCGATCAACAATTTCCAATCTTGCAGTTTTCACCGAAGACTGTATTCTAGCTTTCCAACAAAGTCTTCAGATAGATGCAGTTTACACTGACTTGTCCAAAGCTTTTGATAAGGTTTCTCATGTAATCCTAACAAAAAAGTTAGCTTATATGGGTTTTCATTCCGTGTTTTTGGATTGGATTAAATCTTACCTAAGCAATCGTAAGTGTGTTGTTGTGGTGGATAATGTGCAGTCTCATTTTTTTGTTGCATCATCCGGCGTACCACAGGGTAGTATTCTGGGGCCCTTGTTCTTTGTATTGTTTGTTAATGATATTGGCAACTGTTTTTCTTTTGCTAAATATTTATTGTATGCAGATGATCTGAAAATTTATTCTGTAATAAAAAGCCCACAGGATGCTCTAATGCTTCAGGCAGAACTTGATAATGTTTATTCTTGGTGTTCTGCTAATTGCCTTTCATTAAATATTAATAAATGCTTTCACATTACATTTTCGAAATGTCATAATGTTGTTCAAACCACTTATCGCATTTCTGATTGTTTTTTGCAGTCAGTCAATGAAATAAAGGACTTGGGTGTTATTTTTGATTCCAAGCTTACTTTCTCCAGCCACATTAACTTTACTATATCTAAGTCATATGCCATGTTAGCTTTTATTAGACGTAACAGCTCTGAGTTCTCTAATCCATACACTCTTAAGCTCCTTTTTACCTCATTTGTCCGCTCTAGGCTTGAATATGCCTCTTTTATTTGGAGGCCATATCATGCGTGTCATATTCAACGAATTGAACGCATTCAGAAAGTTTTTATAAGGTATGCTCTGAGATCTCTGCACTTTGCTGATCCAGTTCCTACTTACAATTCTCGATGTATGCTAATAAATTTAAAAACATTGCAAAATAGAAGAGCAATACTATCATTAACCTTTGTTTTTGATGTCATTAGGGGTGTAATTGACTCTCCTTCCCTCTTAGAGAGAATATCTTTCAATGTTCCTGCTAGAGTTCTTCGACATTTCGATACTTTTTACGTTGGCTTCAATAGAACAAATTATGCACTCAACGCTCCTCTTACTAGAGCATTAATTGAATTCAATAATATCTCGCACTTAATTTCAATAGATTTCTCCTCCTCTAAAAACTCTTTTTTGAATTTACTCAATTTAGCTTTTAATTAATATTTTAGTTTGAATTTTATAACCTTATAATTTTATTGTTATAATTACTTTATTTTGTTATTAGTCTGTAAGAATACTTCTGTTCATTGACTAGCAATTTGAAAATAAATAAATAAATAAATAAAATAAATAATTGTAACAAAGATACCAGTACATGGGTTGGCTTATTTAACGGAACAATTTTTATTTGTCAGAACTCTTCAGTAATTTTTAAGATGTTGATTACTACCCATGTTTAAAAAAATACTTTAATGTTTGTCAGAAATTTTAAATTGAAGTTATTTTTGATATTCTATATTGCATTAAGCTCATCCTTTGTTAAGAATAATTATCTGTTAGATCTTCTGTAAAAAAAGTACAAAATGATATGAATGAGCAACTACCGTGTTACTAACACTTCCACTGCGTTACTTTTTTACCCCGGTTTTTATATGAAATAAGAGTTAAATTTAGTCTTCATATTATTCAAAATACCTTGACTCCATATGTGTCTTGAAGTTCACCTAACCTTCTCTTTCAAGTTTGTGTATTAATATATATATTAAGGGATTGTTTTTCTAAAATTTTAAGATTTTTGTCAAAGATTTTGGTAACGCAGTGATCTAATTTCTTAAAAATACTTTACTAAACTGATTATTTCCGGAGTTAACCTTAATGAGAGAATAACATTAGCTCTATTGCTTAAAAGTGCCAAACAAGTTAGTTTAATTAAACATTCCTAAAAAGAAAATATCAAGTTTTAGTTGTGTAACGCAGTTGACTTTTTTTCGACGACTTCCATTATAAATTGTCATAAATCACATAATTATCAACAAAAGTTCGCTGCAGATATGAGTATACTATATATAGAATACATTATAATCATTCTGACTTAGTACTAAGAACTAAAAAAATTTTATCTTTAATTAATTTTTTTTTTAAACTCATGTAATTTTAGGCATTAAAAAGAATTTGGCCCACAAAAAAAAAATTAGTTTTTGGCAGAAGAACAACTGCACATAGACCATTGATTCTTTTTCGGTACTTCCTCATATGCACAGCAGGAAAGTGAATATAGAAAAATTTTAAGTCAGAAAAATGTGCAATTTTATTCATTTATTTACTCAAATGTTGAAATGCTACCCCAGAAGTTAATTTTTTTGATTGAGGGTATACTCGAAACGGAATAAATTTTCAGATTTGAAGCATTCCCGAAGAATTCTCGAACATGAGGTTATTTTGAATATATCAACTATACAGCAGCCATTTTGACCACTACGGCTTCGAAAAATAATAATAATTGAGTTTAGCTACTACAGCTATTATCGCTTTCTTAGCTATTTAGCTTGAAGCTTTAAAACAATAAATAATGTAAATGACAAAATTATACATTAATTTCTTAGTTGTGTATAACTATATTATATGAAAAATTATTTGCTACTTTTTCGAGAATTTTGCTGAAAAAAATTCTCAAAATTTATTTATTTATTACGCTGGTACTTTGGCCTAACCATTTAATAAGTGAATCAGCCCAAGTCTAGTTTTTTGTTTCGAAAATCGCTAGAAATCTTGTAAATCGCAAATCTTGTGGGAAATGAACAGTTTTTTTTTCAAATTAAAGCCAACTAAAATACCGATAAATCTTTGAAACACGATTTTTTTAAAAAAAAAATGTTGAGTTTCTATTATTTTAACTTAAAAGCCAACCAAATTTTTTTAAATATTTTTTGGTCCAAACTTGTCGGAAACTGAGGAGTCTTAGTAAAAAATAATGAATATTTTTTTCTTTTTTTTTAATTGAGAGCTTACCAAAATTTCGACAAATCTTCGGTGACCGAATTTTTTAAAAAAAATTTTGTTTTAAGTTAAAGGCCAAAAAGAAAATTTTTTCTTAACTTAAAATAATAAAAAACGCTTTCTTTTTCAAAGCTCAGCCTCCGACTATCAGTTGGTATTCCGGTTGGGTTAAATTTAAAATAAAAAATTATTCTTTTCCGATAAGATTCTGACTTTCAATTGATCCACCCTCTGCTAAAAATGGATTCGTTATACTTGCGTACGTTTTAAAGCGTAAATGTAGGAAGCCAAAGAAAATTTTAAATTAAAGTGCCGTCACTGCTAGCGTAAAGTGATGAGATAAAGTAAAGGATACAAAAAATATTTGTCTCGGTAGGTTGGAATTTTCAGGAATTTTCAATTTAAATGTTAAAAGTCTTATAACTAGTCCATCGATCTCAATAGTTTGATTTTGGATTTCTTAGAATTACTGCCCAACCAGATTATTCATATACACGGTGTGAGTTTTCAATTAAACCTAATGCACAAGCCATTTAAAAAATCGACAAACATTTCGATGCGGTAAACATTTTTTGTGGAAGAAAATATCCGTATAAATGTCAATATGTATGTAATTATGTAAATGCAATGAATATTTTTTTTTAGTAAAAAAACAAAAATTAAAGTGCACCAATGTTTGCGGCTGGCATATAGTGGCTTGGGTATTAAATTTCCACTTAAGTATTTGTTTAAATTGCGTAAATGTCATGTTTTTTCGTTGTACCACAGTTGTTGTTGTTGTTGTTGTCATACTTGTTGCAAAGCAGTTGTTGTAGTTGTTGTTGTCAGTTTACATTTTGCAAGGCTCATTTTAATGTCAGACATTAATTATTTATGCATTTTTCAGTTGGCAAAGCTACTGCTTTCCTTTGTGTCTGTATTTGTGTTCAAATGAGTTTTTGACATGAATTTGTCATTTAGAACACACAGCACAGTTGCGTGTCGCCAGAGTGTTTGTTATTTGATAAATTTATATATTGCAGCCCAGTGTTTGTTTTTCGTTTCTTTTCTTTTCTTTTCTTAATTTTTTTTCTCATTTCGGTCTGTTTGTTTGCTTGTTAAAAGTTTTTATGGCTTAACTTTGTCACAAGCATCAAAATCACTTTAGTTATAATCGCTTGTATGAGGGAAACATATTCAAAAGTTTTTATATAAAAAAAGTTGAAAACAATAAAGTTAACTTCTGGAATAAAAAGTCAACAATAAGTCACAAAATAAAACCAATAAATTTTTGACAAATTGATGAATTAATTTCTTAGCTTTTTCCGTGGTCCAAAATCAATGTTAATATTTTTAAATTTTAAGTATTGCCAGGACTTAAGTGTTTTGGTGTCTAATGATACGAACTAAATTATGTACTTATGTTATTTGAATCTTGTCTATATGCTTGTACGACTCTGCGTATAAAAAATGTTGCTTATCGATAACGTTTCGTCAGCATTGTTAGTCAATCATAAATATTAGATTAAGATATAGCCTCTTTTTCTTAAAAATCAATTGAGTAATTTTAATAACCGTGTATTGAACACTTTTTGAAGTAATTGCCCAAGAGGCTGAAAGTTATCATATATAAGACTTTAGCAAACAAAAATTTGTGAGATGTTTTTAGATCCACCAATTTCTTTTCAACGCCAATATCATACCTGCTACCAAATGTCAAATTATCTTTTTTAATTATTTTGATGAAACTAAGTAGATTTGGTGATAGATTAAACTCTAAGAAAAAGTATTAATAAGCCGATTTTCTATCAGTGGGCGTGTAACCGCCTCCAATGAGAAAATAAACTACAACATCGATTATGATGGAATTTGATGTGGAGATATATTGATTCCATTTGCTTATAAGTGAGCGGCGCCGCACCCCTACTAGTAAAATACGTTTTTTACGAATTAATTTGATGGAATTTGTTACAAAGATTTGTTAATGGGCGGTGCCACGCCCTTAACCAGAAAATGTGTTTTCACAGCTATACTAACGAACCGATTTTGATGAAATTTGTTATGGAGATGGACTGAGCCTTGAGAAATAATATTTGTTTTTAAGTGGGTTGTGTTACGCCTTCAACTGGAAAATATGTTTTGCTAAGTTAATGATTTAATTTTGATGAAATTTGGTATAACATTATCTTTTCAATGTCTTTGAAACCAGCAACACTTAAAGTGTTCTTTTAATTACTATCTCTGCTGTTTTTGAAATGCATTCAATGGTCTATCTTTTATCCCAAGTGAGATGAAAAAGGGAAAAACATATCCACCTATTCTTCTCCCTTTAAGAGAACATCTATCTCAATGAAAGCACCTCCACTTGCACTATAAGCTTTTACAATTGATAAAATTATTGAAAGGCGTTGCAAAATGTGGAAAAAAAAATCTTCTTTCAAATATTGCAATAGAAAAAAATTCATTAAAAAAAAAGAGTTGTGAGATCCTTACGCTGAAATTTTTGATTGTGATTAATCGTATTTTTTATATAATACTTATATAAAAAAATGAAAGAAATCTACAATATTTTTGTTTCTGTCAAAGTTCAGGAAAATTCTAAATTGTGACTTTTTAAGTTCTAGTTTTGAAAGAAACAAAAATCAGCACAGATCACAATAACTTAAGCAAACGTTTTTTGGAAAGCATGATGTAAGTACTCTATGCCAATTTGCTATTTTAGTAAATTTTGATACAAATAAATTTACAAGAGCATCTCATAACTTTTGACAGCTATCACAATGGATCAATCTACGTTTTTACTATAGTTGAATTTCAGTGGAATGCAGTTTTTACGATTTTCTCTAAAACGCTAAATATGGACTTGGCGGATTTTGCATCTCAGCTCTTCATATGTTGTTCCATCAAAAATTACAATAATTCGTAATTCATTAAATAAAATCCTAACACTGAAACTCTGGATTTTAGTTAATCATAATTTCCCACATCAAATTTAAAATAAATAAGGAAATCCAAGGATTTTCTTTTTATCGTCAAAGTTTGCAAAATTTACCATTTCTACTATTTTTCTTTCTAATTTTTGAAAATTCCGTGCAATTCACATAACAGCAATAGAAAAAAAAATAAATTGTTTTTATAGAGCGGAAACCGTGTACTTTTCATCGATGTGCTACATTGGTGCATTTTGTGTCAAAGAAGTTTCCCGTAGAAAATTTTCTGGTGTTTAAAGTTCACCTTTGAAACCCAGAAACACAGAGAAAACTTAGAGCTTTTATAGTTTTTTTTGTTTCCGTCCTTAAGTATTATCTGAAGATTGTCGTAAAAAAATGTTCAATCGTTAGGGGCCGTCCATTAATTACATGCGGTGTTTCTTTGAAATTTCGGATCCCCCTCCCTTTGTAGAGATTTGGTGAGTTCTGACGGGACCCCCTTTCCCTTCCGTGAGACTTGCCTTATAATATATAAATGTAATCTTCTATAATAACGGATAGCCTCTGCATTGAGAAACTGACGTGAAATTTTTATTGACCTCCCCTCACACTTGGTGAGATTTGGTGAGATTTTTCCCCCTACTTTGACTCACGTAAGTTATGGACGTCCCCTTATTATTTCTATTTATGGTCCCGATCTCCCGGAGGATGGAGCTGCTTGTAGAAGTCCACGTAAGTGGGTAAAGTTCCTGATCGCCACTCACCTGGAAGTAGCCAGGGATGATTATTTTGCAAGCAGTTCAAGCAGCTCACAAACTTCCGGCCTTTTGGCCAAGTATCCGCTGGAGATCCCTTGGACACCCGTCCGGGGGTGAGCTAGTTGTGAGAAGGCGAGTCTCTCCTAGACTTAAAACTTGGAATGTGTGCGTAGGGCTTGGGTCCCACCACACATTATCATCATTTCCAATGAAAACCAAAACAGCCTCGGATAATAACCCCCACTACGATGGCTACCACTGCAAACGAAAAACGGGCAATGATTTACGGATATGCACTTGAGCCCTCCGTAGGGAAGGTGCAACTATCAAACTGGCGGAAGCCCTCGTAAAAATAAAGGCTGACATCACCGCCATCCAGGAGATGCGATGGACAAGGCTGCTCTACACGGACCAACTGTGATATCTACTACAGCGGCCATGCGGAGAGGCGCGAATTTGGTTGCGGATTCGTTGTATGTCGAAAATTACGCCACCTAGTTTCCCGGTTCACGCCAATAAACGAAAGGTTGGCTACGATCCGTATCGAGGCGAAATTCTTCAACATAAGCCTAATCTGCGCGCACGCCCCGACGGAGGAAAAGGACGATGCCACCAAGGATGATTTCTACGCGAGCCTAGAGGATGTGTATGACCGTTGTCCGCCCCACGATGTAAAAATAGTCCTCGGCGATTTTAACGCGAAGGTCGGTAGAGAAGGTATCTTTGGCGCTACAGTCGGTCAGTTCAGTCTCCACGAGACCACTTCAAACAACGGTCTGAGACTGATCGACTTCGCCGCGGCGCGAAACATGGAAATCTGGTTACAGAGTATACTGAGGTTATGGAGGCAGCATTTCTCCAAATTGCTTACGGGCGATGGTTCCACCGATTCCGCCCAGAGAGAATGCAGTACGATACCACCAATCGATGATAACGCAGTGGCAGTACCATCACCTAGCCATGAAGAGGTTCGAGCTGCTATCCAGCGACTCAAAAACAACAAAGCAGCGGGTGCTGACGGCCTGCCAGTTGAGTTGTTTAAAGCTGGTGGCGATGAATTGATAAGGTGCATGCATCAACTCATCAGCAAAATATGGCTAGCGGAAAGCATGCCCGACGATTGGAATCTCAGCGTGCTTTGTCTTGTAATAAAGAAAGGAGACCCGACAATCTGCGCCAACTACAGAGGTATCAGTCTTATTTCCATCGCATATAAGATCCTCTCGAGCATATTGTGTGAAAGATTGAAGTTGCATACAGAAACGCTGATCGGATCCTATCAGTGTGGCTTTAGACCTGGTAAATCCACCATAGACCAGATTTTTACACTACGCCAAATCCTGGAGAAAACCCATGAATATCAAATCGACACTCACCATCTCTTCGTCGATTATAAAGCTGCGTTCGATAGCCCAGTGCGGGATTGCCTATACGCAACAGTTGATAAGGCTCTGCAGGATGACGTTGAGCAATACGTGTAGCTCCGTCAAGGTAGGGAATGACCTCTCCGGAACTTTTAATACCGAGCGAGGTTTCAGACAAGGCGACCCGCTCTCGTGCAATCTCTTCAATTTCATTATGGAGAGGATCGTACGAAAAACCGGTGTGCATCATACTGGCACCATTTTCTTCAAAGGTGTTCAGCTCCTTGCGTACGCTGATGATATTGATATTATCGGTCGGAGTAAGAGAGATGTTACTGCTGCTTTCACTGCTATTGAAAAGGAATCAGCCAAAGTGGGTTTGACGGTAAACGAGGGCAAGACGAAATACATGATGTCTACTAACAACAACAAGAGAGCACCGGATCTAGACTCTCATGTTACAGCGGGCAACTGTAAATTAGAAGTTGTCAAGGAATTTATTTACCTTGGCACTGCCGTAACCAGCAACAATGATGTCAGTCTGGAGATTAAGCGGAGAATAACAATTGCTAATAGGTGCTACTACGGTCTCAGTAAGCAATTACGTTGCAGAGCTCTCTCTTAATCGACAAAGCTAACACTCTACAAGACGCTCATTCTACCTGTGTTTCTTTATGGCGCTGAGGCATGGGTGTTTTCGACAACAGACGCAGCCGCTCTTGGGGTGTTCGAGAGGAAAGTTCTCCGCAAAATCTTTGGTCCTGTTCGAGTTGGCGACGACTATCGCATTCGAATGAACCACGAGCTGTATGAGCTCTACGCCGACATTGGCATAGCTAAGCGTATAACAATACAGCGACTACGCAGGCTAGATCATGTCCATCGTATGGATAAAGAAGCTCCAGCGAAAAATGTATTCGAAGGATAGGTCCCCGGTCAACGACGAAGAGGTAGACCATGCCTCCGGTGGATAGACCAAGCTGAGGAAGCCCTAACCGCGCTTGGCATTAACGTTTGGAGAAGGCGCGCGCAAAACAGAGGTGCCTGGCGAGAGCTAATGAGGTCGGCCGTAACCTGACAACGGGTTGTTATGGCCATCTAAGTAAAGTAAGTAAGGTCCCGATCTCCCACTGTAAGACGGTATGAGGTATTTTTTTTTTTTTTCATCTTACACCTTAAATTCAACGCCTCTGTTTCGATTAGTAATTTATACCATCATAAATAAATATTCTACGATACGAGCTAAGTAAAAATTCCAAAAATGCAGTGAATGTAGCAAAAAAATTTCTTAATCCATTAATTCATAACGCCAAATATTTCGGCGTTTCCATATATGCCTCCAAACAGCGTTTTCATACTACAAATGAAGAATATTTTAGCATCCTTAAGTGATGCAAAAAAATTTTATAACAAAAACTTGGTCACTAATGAAATTCTGTAACATTTCGTTTCATTTCATTTCATTTCATTTCATTTCATTTCATTTCATTTCATTTCATTTCATTTCATTTCATTTCATTTCATTTCATTTCATTTCATTTCATTTCATTTCACTTCACTTCACTTCATTATAATAATAACATTGATTTACTCGCTGCTTCTGCCTTAGACTAATGTTGATGGCTGTTTCAATACCATACTCTTAATATATAATGGATTTTAGTTTTTTTTTTATATTCTTCTCAGCGTAGAAACTTCTGCATTTACTTGGAAGATTTATTTGTTTATTATTGTCAATTTCAGCAAAAATATAACGCATTTGCTCTGTATTATTAAAGAAATTGCGCATGTTAATGAATTGACTCAAAAGAAAAAAAACAACCATTTTTATCGCCGTCATTAATTTAACCTTGCTCCAAAAACATGGCAACAACACAAAAAAAAAAAACGGAAATAAATTCAATATTTAATTGCTTGACCTTTCAACAATGTTGTTGTTATTGTTTTTGTTGATTTGTAAAAATGAGACACAGGAGAATTCAAAGCAAACAAAAACTACTCGCTTACTGTAAGGATCGACAATGCATGCGAGCGAGCGGCAATGAAAGCGGAACGGAAAAGGTGGAATTTTAAAAGAGTCAAGCAAAAACGGAAACGGAAGTGACATAAAATCATATACAATAAAACCAAATACAAACATATACAAACATATAAAGCTTTGTGTGTAAACATACGCCAGTGTGTGTGTACATAAATATGTTTGTATAAATAAAAAAACAAGCGCATACACTCGCAATTTACCAATAATTTAATATCGTTGTTCACACACTTAAGCAGAAAATTTATGTGCTTTCGCTGAATGTTTATTTGTGTGGCCCTTTGGAATTTAATTTCCACAAAATATTGCACTTTTTACGCTTCAAACTGGAGCGTAGGATAGAGCATGCAATGCGTACGAAAAAAACTTAATGGATTCTACAATGAACTCCATTCATTTTAAACTTTTTCACTCAAATGTCTAAAAAAAACTATGGTTTTTTGTCAGAAATTTTTTCAGTTATAAAGAGTGATTCAATTGGAAGTAATAATCAAAGTGTAGCTGTAGAAAAAAAAGTTATTTTTTGACATCTATTATAACTTAGTATTGATCTTTTGAATTATAGAGCGGTTTTCAACACAAGAGCGTATTTTAAGCGTTGAAATCTATTTCCAAAAAGTTAAAAACTTAACTAACACAATTGTAAAGTGACATCGATAACTACGTTGGTACATTTCGAGCCAAGGCTATGGATTTATTCAAGAAATTAGTCGCCAAGACCGTATGATCGTATCACACCATCTGCGGGGCTATATTAAGCAAAAGGTGTATGCCAATGACCCCCAAACCAGATCCAAATTTAAAAACGAATTTGTTCGAGCTATTTGTAGACTTTCGCATTACTTTTGCCAAAAATAAAGAGGTGAAAGCGTCAAAACGGTGAAAGTCTAATAAATCAGATAATACAAAATCCATTTTCCATTTTTGATCTCAATTATGCAATTCACAGTTCATTGTAAATTGGACTGGTAAAATTATAAGTAGCAATTTTACAATATTTTACGAAGTGGTAGCTTGTGTTGTTATTGTTTTCCATATACAGTGGAATCCCGATAAATCGTAATCGCAAGGGACCAGCAATTTTTTACGAATTACAGGGGTTTTCGATTTAACGAGGTTTCGTTTTTTTTCGATAAATTTTTTTTTTTTGCTCCATTATCAATGGCTGAAATGATATTTTGCTTGTGCAACACTTATGAAGTCTTGTTTGTACGTTTGTTTGCAATTTTCACGCCACACTATTTTTTAAACACCTCTGGTAAAGCAACGAACAAACTGTCGAAAATCTCAAAAAACTCCATCAAAAAAAGTAAATGATGAACGTAGCCTTAGTTGCCTACTATGATTGATATTTTGTTTTTTTTTTCAAACTCCAGTTCCATAGAATTTTGCTTTGCATTACGAATTATAAGAGGTTGTCAAATCCAATTACGATTTATAAGAGGTTAAACAGCCTTTATTGCACAAAAAAAAAACGAATTATCGAGGGGACCAAAATGTATGGATTTTTTACGAATTAAAGCGATTTTTTCAAGGGACCAACAGTTTGCTACGAATTATTGAGATTTTCGAATTAACGGGGTACGAATTATCGGGATTCCACTGTTAATGCAAATTACCACTAGTCGATAAATTTGAACATATTCTTAAGCATGTATTTTGAAAGTTTTATTCATTTTCGATTTTGGTGAGAGAATCGTATAGGGAAAAGAGAGTGACAAAAGCCAAAATTTGTGAACAATAAATTTTTGCTATTTGGTGAGAGAATCGTATGGGGAAATGAGAGTGACAAAAACATAATTTGCAAACGATAGCTCACAGTTATATGATTTGTCACATTGAAATTTTGTCACGATACAGTTTTACTATAAACGGTGAATTGCATAAATGTTTCTATATTTTAGTTAAATAAGGCTGTCAAAATTCAAATGCATTTTATTTTTTATTTGAATTGTAAGCTTCAACTTCATCACAAGACAAACTAAGAGGATATGTATTTAGTTTTCGTCCATTGCGGTGATGTTCTCTTCGAAATACTTTAGAATTTGAAACCATAACCTATTTCAACAGCAGCCCCACTGTTGGATGCTAAGTGCTCTTTATTGAATTGATTACCGCAAGGACGCACAGCTCGAAGCTCGTTTAATTCTTCCAGCTCTTACTACCATAACAAAAAATATCGAGCTCTTCTCGAGCTCTTTCCGTGATTCGAGCTAAATCATTTTAGTACGAAATCATTGCATACTTTTTGTTACTGTAAATTTTCCTTCAACACGTAGGGTCGATCAGCTCTTGTCGTTACTCAAGGTAATTAATTTCGGTTCGCTATGGTCGCATGCGTTTTATTTTTAACGCACTTTTTTGCTTGCGTGATTTTGTTTTCCAGTCTTTGCTATTTTAGCTTGTACTTTTTGTTTTTGTTTGCATGCAATTGGTTTGCCGCAATTATCTTAAAAATGTTCGTCCACACTAGTTTTTCCGCAGAATATTTTAGAGCTTTTTGCCCAAACTAATCTTTTTGTAACCAGCTCCCGAAGCAGATTTTTGAGTGCATCTCTGGATTAGAGCACCTCACAAAAAATAAAGTAACATAAAACTAATCTCTGAAGTATTTGTTGATAATAATTTATCTTTATGAAATTCATCGCGCTTAGTCGGAGCGATATGTGGTTCAACCCTCCAATAGTCGATATACTACAAAAAATTGAAAATATGTAACAAAAAAATACTTGCATCAGGTCTTAAAAACTAGTTATTACAATTTCTTAGAATTTTTTAAGAGAAGTAGTCGATAAATTTTTTAAATATGTCAATATAATTTAGATCGTCTGAACCAGCGATGGGCGAAATAGGAAAAATGAGCCAATTTTAACTCTTTATAACAAACAAGTCGTATTTCTTAAGAAAAAAAAAACCAAAACTACAGACACAAGCACTCACCACTGCTACGCACATTTTGATCGTTGTGTTTTTTTTTTACGCGCTATGCACGAGATTTGCATTAGTTATTGTTATTGTTGCGTCATTCAGAAAAAAACAAAAAACCGAAGCAAGCGAACAAGAAACAACAATGCGCACATTGAGGATAGCTTCTCTCATTTCGTTTGATCAGTGTATTTTTATTTCTACACTCATTTTGTTCTAGTTTGGTTCTAGGAATTGGCTTTTGGTTTATTGTAGAATTTTGTTTTGCAATCGTGATCCAATGTATCGTCACCTAAGAGTGTAAGTGTCCTATCAGCAAAAACATGAAACTCAGAAAACAGCGTTTTTAAGTTATTTACTCTACGATTTGTTATTTAAGGATTATTAATGTTTATTTTTATTGTTTTGCCTCCCTTTAATTACCTATACGGTATTTGAAAAAAATTTAATGAAACTTACTTTTGATTTTTCTTTAATTAAAATTATCCGGATTTGTATGAGTTAGGACATTTTCATTCTGAAATTCCACGTAAAAGGTATGTATATATTATGTTTGATCCAAATCACACAAAAAGTCTTCTTTTTTATTCGTGAACATGTTTGATGGGAGGCATAGGATGGCGAGTATGTAGAAAAATCTATTCTAAAGTTTTTTGGCTAAACTGTTACGTCGCGCGGAGTGCTAACGTTCACGGCACGCTCATGCTAGTGTTATATTTTGGACCAAAACTTCTAAACTACTGAGCCGATTTTGACAAACGAAATATCGTTGTTTTCATATTATCAAAAAGAGTATAATAAAGCTATTAGTACTTCAAAAATCTGTTCACAGAGGTCGCTGTATGCAAATAATAATAATATAATAATTTTGTAAGTCACATAATTGAATAAGTCACAAGTCACAGCTCCTAAGATACTAAGCCGATATTGACAAACGAAGATTTTATCTATTTGTTTTCCTAAGAGGACTAAAATGAGGGTACTTATTTATTCAGGAAAGCTTGCAAAATTACGTTCCTTTTTTATGGCTTTCGAACCTTCAATCGTGTCCATATGTGTATTGCATTAATCGATGCGAAAAGGTCGAAATTAAGTTTTGGAAGGATGAAAAAAAATTGATAGTTAACGTCGAAAATGGAAACAAAAATTATTTTGAGAGTTTTTATTTTCCTCATATAGGGTCAAACAAATTCCTTCCAAAATTTAGATTCGACTTTTTCGCATCAATTGGTGTAATAATTTTTTTTTTTTTCATCAAATGAGGCCTAAACAGATATACGAAAGTACCTTTCGTACTTCAAAATCCATTTTTGGCCTTTTTGCAACGATTGGTTTCAGAAATTTTTTGCCTTGAAACGATGCCAAATTACTGCCAGGGATACCGTTTCCCCTCTCTTACAAAAGTAATTTTCACTTTTGACCTGAGAGCGATTGTTTAATATTTAATGTGACTTCAATGGCAGAAAAAGCAGTTAGGACATTTGCACTCCGAGATTTTATTTTGAAAGCTGCAGTTAGGACATAAATTATGTTGGGGTTTTATCTGTTGTTGCGTTTGTTTCTTTTGTTGTTAATAGCTGCTGCTTCTAAATCCTTGCCTATCTATGGTCTGAGCTATAGGTTGAAAGCTTATGTGCCACTTTAAATAATAATAAAATAATAATTTGAAAAAAATTAATTAAGCTTCCAATATTTGTTAATTAGTTTAGTTTGCTCACAAACTCTATTTTTATAGCTTATTAAATTATGTTAAGTTTTGATGAATTTTTTTGCTTAGAATTATTATCAGAACCAAAATGGACTTACGAAAAACAAAAGAAATACACCGAAAGAAAATATATATATTTCTAAAAATATTACGTTCTCCAAAATAAATATATTGGGGCCTCCAAAAATGTACGCGTTAAGAAGAAAATGTGGTCAGGCCATAGAAGCAGTGAAAAAAATATGCAAGTTTTGAGAATTTTTTGCTGCGGGACAGTTCACAAAATTCTGGAAAAAGTACTTCATTGTAAAAGATTTGAAAATTCGAAAATAATTTTTTTAAGGCGGCTGTTCAACTTATCTCCGCAGAAACATTTTTTTTGTGGTGTGTGCGGCCGGACTCCTAGCACCTTCAATTTTGGGCTTTGGATCGAAAAAAAAATCCCAATTGCGTGGTCTTAAAAAAATTCATAAAAAAATTCAAAAAAAAATTAATTTCAGAAAAACTCCATAAAACCCATAAAACTATGCAATAAAAAAAATCCTACGTAGTTCCATGAAAAATATAGTTCTGAGTATACCGTCAAAATTTGAAGTCAATTGTACGAGTTATGTGACCGGCCAAATTTCAAAATTTGAGTTCTTAGATATTTTTCTCGGCATAACCCTTTTAGTATATCATTTTGAACGTAATAAGGCATTTTTTAAGCAATTATAAAAAAATCGATTTTAGAAAATTATTACTGTTCTCTGGAGGGCCGAGGGTGTAATACGTCTTCACCTTTTTCTTTTCAAGAGCTGTTGCTTAATGAACTTTTTTCAACAGTTGACAGCGAAATGCCATTAAGTAATGGGTCTTTCGTTTAAATTCTTAATTTTAAAATGGGAACCAAAATACGGCAGAACAAAAATAAACTTCCTTATAAAGTCAAGGTTCTTTTTTTGTCTTTTATTGCAAAAAGAAAGTGCAATTACTTGTTATTTTTCATTGTTCTTATCACTGTTAATCTTAAATGTATCTTGCCGTTAAAACATATTTTAACTTTAATAGACATCAAGCCAAAGGACATGAAAATTATTGTTATCATTAGTTTAAGCATTAAGAATAAAAATGAAATTAACATTATCGTTTTCAGCACCGTGGTGGCATCCCCAACAAAAACAACATGAAAGTAACCCGTGACAGAACAAAAACAAAATGTCGATAAATGTAACGAAATTTAACAGCACTTGTCAGTGTTGCTAACAGCATTGTGTTTGTTTTAATTTTTTATTCTCTCTATTAAAAGGTCAAAAGTTGACTGAGCAAAATTTCGGTTGGTTCTGTTTTTAATAGCATTTGTGTAGAAAAACAAAAAAAGAAACGGTAATGCTATTAAGAACGTGGCACACAAAACACAAAAAAAAAGCGCAAAGTAACAAGGCCAAAAATCAAGGGAAAAACAAGACAAAAACACCACTGTAAAATGAAACGTCAAAGTACCAGTTCTTTATAATAGAAACAAATGTATATTTCGACAGCTTATCTCCCCGCAGACGTGGCAGAGCCCTCAGTGATAGCATGTGGCTGGCTAATCTGTCAGTTTATTCGACATCGACATCAAATTTGGGGCGGGGGCGTTTGATTGTGGGTAGAGTAGCAGTCTTTCCCAAGACTTTATACACAAATCTGTACATGACAGGGATATATGAAAAACAATTTTTATTTTTTTGCCTTGTCAGCAAAGGATAGGCAGTGGATAAAAAATCATGCTTAGCAATATACGAAAAAGAAAATTGGCGAAAAGTGTGCAAAATATGCAAATAAGCCGAAGGAGTAAAACGTCCTTTTTTTATCGTTTTCTCCATTTCTGCATGTTTTTTTGATGCTTAGCGATACTTTCTTCTACTGCCATCCTGTAGACATTTTTATTTCTTCTTAATACCATGACATATTTCACTTAATGCCTTCAATTGTATAGTATGGTTGGTGAACGCAAAAAAAATACGGCCCCCATATTCAAAACACGAAGTGAGATAAAGATAGGTATTTAAGAGATGAGCCCTTAAAACGCAGGTATCTATACAATTTGAATTAGCTATTTTAACAAGAATTTTATGCGATTTGACAAATGTTTTTATTGATGATGTAAAGAATTTTTTATTTTAGCAGAGTTTCGTGGATTTTATTTATTTCGAATGCGAATAAATGTGGATATGGATGTAGACATACCTTTAAAAGCTTGAAGGCAATATTTTAATGGCTTAAGTTTAACTAAAGACTACGAATTTATTGTGCGTAGGCGATCTCTACGTATATCATTAACTGTGTAGAATTTGATAAATTGACAATTCAAAAAAAAGTTCGTTAAAATGGAAATTCGTTGCATCGTTAAACATTATATCGGATGCTTAGATTTGTCAGAAAACTAAATTTGAAAGTTTTAAAAATAACTCGTCAACTTTAACAATATATGAACTCAGCGAGTTTCTCTCCATAATTTTTTAAGAAAACGGCTATTTAACTATCAATTTTTTAGTACTTAAGTAAGTTTTGGTCAGTACTGTATGACCATTGTTAAAAATAATAATTTATTTTTGAAACTTGAAAATATCATAGTTATATCGTTTTAAAAACATATCCATATATTTTATGAAAAATACACTTAAAAACGAAAATTCTGAATTAAAAAACATGCGTTTTGGCTGATTATTTGCGGAGTTGTGAGCTTTTAAAAAAAAACGTTAAGAACCTTAGTTTCTAATATTTTTTATCTTCGTATGAAGAAAACTCTCAACCGGTATTAAAAGAAACAAGTTAATGTGTTATCTTCGGCCAGATCGAAACTCACATACCCTACACTGCACTGAAAGTCCCTTTTAAATAAATGTTAAAAGACGTTGAAGAGGTTGAAATAAGTCGAAAAAAATGTGAAATGTAAAAAAGGTTTAGGGGATGAAAAATGATGAAACAGCTGTACAAGACTAAAAAAGTCAATAAAATATGGAAACCATTGAAGAAAGTTCAAAGAAACTCAAAATGTCGAAAAAATATGAAAAATACTTAAAAATGTCGAAATAATATGAAAATGTTCAAAAAAGTTGAAAGAGGTTAAGAAATGATAAAACAATTCAAAATCGCTGAAAAGTCTTAAAAAATAAAGAAAATAATGAAGAAAAATGTAAAAGGTTGAAAAAGTCAAACGAATACATATGTGTGGGATATATTGGAAAAAGTTAAAAGGTTGATAAAGTCAAAAGAATATGGAAAATATTGAAAAAAAATCGAATAAAAACTAAGCAATTTAAATATGCCACGCCCACTTCTCCAATTCCGCCTACTTTGGTTTACTAAATTATATTCGTCATTGACATCCACATACCAAATCTTAGCTCAATAGGTTGTATAATTTGCGATATACAGGTAGTCCCCGACTTACGACCGAGATAGGTTCCTAGTCATCGGTCGTAAGTCGATTAAGTCGTAAGTCGAGTTTCATAAAAAATAACTAAAGAAAAATATTACATACATACTGTACTACTAACTTTTAGGGTCAGGATAAAATAATAATATGTAATAATAATAATAACACAAAAATATATATTGAAATATGTATTTTAGGGATTCCCCGAAACTATTTTAAGCATTTTCTATGAAAAAAATTGAAAAAAAAATTGGTCGTAAGTGCGAATAGTCGTAAGTCGAACGGTCGTAAGTCGGGGACTACCTGTATGTCGTAATTAGTCTTAAAACTAAGGGCGGTAGCACACCCACTGGTGTAATATGGTCTGATTTTTATCCAGAAATACATTTTTATAAGCAACACTCTTTAACCAAATTTAAGTCTGATTGATCACATATTTTGAAAGATATGCCACTTAAGGTATTTTACTTGTATGGGAAGTGCCACGCCCACTCGTGCTATTTCGCCCATTTTCGATTCAGGTATACCTTTTAGCAAGTAAACCACCTAAATTAAATTTCATACCAATTGTTGCAATACTTCAATCAATATAGCGATTGCAACTTTATGGTTATATAGGAGGTGCCACGCCCACTTACGCAATCTCGTCAATTCTCAACTAATTTCGAAGCTCATAGCAGCCGACACCTCTAAGCCAAATTTTAGAAGATTACTCTCATAGCATACTATCTATAACAGTAAAAGTTTTTTGCTTGTATGGGAAGTGCCACGCCCACATGCTCCATTGCGCCAAATTTTTGCAAAAACATACCTTCTAGCAAGTGTATCTGGCTTGTTAAATTTCATAACGATTACGTTGTTAGTTCTCTTAATATAACGTTTTTAGGTATTGAAGGCTGTGCCACGCCCTTCAACGTGTTTTTTCAGTAAAGTGGCAGAGCTTGTGTTGATGACTGCTTTCAGTGGCATCATCTCTAAAATTTTTATGAAAATCGTTTGAGCCACTTTTGAGATATATGGAATCAAAATTTTTAACTGTTGAAAAGAGCCACGCCCACTTTTACGATTCCGCCCACTTTTATCACAATTCATGATATATTTGAAATGTACCCGTTTACCAAATTTCATATCAATATCTTGCACGGCTTACGAGATATGGTGTTATAAAGGTCAAAATTTAGGGTTGTGCCACGCCCCTGTAGGAAGCTTTGAAAACTTGAGACCTAGCCTAATCCTAATCTTGTTTACATGTGCATCAAATCACCAAGTTTCATCAAAATCGCTGCAACTTTTTTCAAAATGTGCCTGGGTAAATATACATATATAGAGTATCGGCGGTAGGCGTGACCGTTAACCGATTTCTCCAATTTTCAATAGCAAGATGCCTGCAAGAAGATGTGACCTGTGTGTGAAAGTTTCATTCAATTAGCATTCTTGGTTTTCCCGTAAAACTGATTTCAACAGACAGACAGACAGACGGACGTCGCTAAATCAACTCAGGTGGTGACGCTGATCAAGAATATATATACTTTTCCATACCTGCCACGCCTTCTTCTATGTGTTACAAACGGAAGGACAAAGTTAATATACCCTCGGTGTAGGGTATAAAAAATGCTTGGACAAGCTCTGAAGGAAAAGTTTGCAAATTTCTAAGAGAAGGCGTGGTACCTCCGATACAACCAAAATCTTTAAAAACTTTAAAACGCTATACTGAGAGAATTATTAAATAAGGTAATGTAACCAAGTTTCACAAAAATAGTAGGAATGACTCGAAGCAGCTCTGGAAAAAACTTAACGAATTTCTACAAGTGGGTGTGTCATCCTTCACAAAAACGAAAACTTTAAAGTCTTGCTGGGAGAATTATTAAAAGTTATGAAATCAAACTTTACACAAATATCAGAAATGGTTCGGTGAAGTATCAGATAAAAATTAGTGAATTTCGGAAAGAGGGCATGGCATCTCCCATACAAGTATAAGCTTCAAAACATCACACATAAAGCTATTTAAGTAAATGTTGTCAAAATTAATGTTTGCAGGTTTAGTGAAACCAGCCAGCACGTAGCGGCGAGTTAGAAGAGATATTTTTTAATAAAAATTTAGGAAGTAAGCGCACTTTAATTATTAACGCGGAGTTGGGTATCGAACTTTTCGCGAGAGTAAAGATAACACCCATCTATACTGTTTTTTTTTTTTTTTTTTTTTTTGAATTTGAACGCAAATTTTAATCATGGGATCATAAGGAAAACCCGTACCTTGGTCGGTTTTCTGAATCTTACATTAAAATTGCAAAACAGTAAGCTATCCAGCTGTGTTAAGAAAGAATGATATTTCAGAAAATTATGAATAATTGAAATGCTATGAAACAAGTAAATTTCAGTCAATCGCGCATCAACCGAATTGTCATTGCAAGCATTACTTGCGCCAAGTCAAGCCGATTTATCAACAACCATTAATGTACCAATAAATCCAAATCAAATATTCCCAATTTTATAAGATCCATTCAAAAGACTGCATTGACATAAATTTTGGTAGGATTTAATATTTTTCAAGGTCGAAAAATCTTCAGCTTTTATTTCCTAATGGCGATAAAATGCAAACAATGGCAAATAACAATCACTACAAAGTGATCGCATAATATTTTTTTAATGAACTGTGTAAGCTGCGTACACCATTTGTGTGTTGGTTAAATAAAATAAAAAGTAAAAAAACCACAAAAGAAATTGCTTACCAAAAGCGATCAAATAACATGAAATGCAATCGAATTTAGGTAACCCACTTTCGATCAGTTGCCAACAGCTGCAGCAACATCATTATGGCAAACCACAATCGTGTGTGCCACTCACTCAAAGATTACATTTTTATTTTTTGGCTTTTTTACCTTTCATGGAAGCTGTTACGTCACCTAATTATAGCATAACGGTGCATGAATGAAGTAACAAAACAAAGCGGTGGCGGCGACACTCACTCTGAAACACAAGACACAAGAGCCAGCAACTTGATTTAACGAAAGAAACAAGTCAGCCGTTGCCAGCATCGTCATCGTCATCAGCATCACCATCGTCACCATCGTCATAATCATAACGTGAAACCATATAAAAGTTGAACTCGAACTTGAGTAATAAAACAACAAAACAACGAGACATCGAAGCAACGAAAAAAAAGGCTTTCAACACCTCTTGACAAGCGTAACAGTCGCCCCCAGCATTTATTTCAATTTGTGTGTAAACACTGGTAAAAGTCGTTGTTTTATACTCCTATACTATTAATATATCACATAGTTTTCATTAATTGAGTCCAGCTGGTTTTGTTGATATCTTCTGATTGATAGACCGCTGTAAGGGAAGAGTATTTCATTATATGATTACAGTTGATCCAAGCTTCCATGCCCTATGATGTGAAAGCCTTTTTGTAAGAAATCTTATTTCCTTTGAGTGGAACAAATTCTAATCTGATTTTCGAAATGGACTCCAGTTCTTCGAAATACTTAAATTCTCAAAGATCAATTTGAACTGGGATTTCCCGATTTTGATCCATCAATGACCGAAATTTTTCAGCAAACTTTTGTAAGCTTTCCATCGTTTTTTTAAGGAACGCTTCTTCCTCAGTATCTCTCAAATGACAACTTCACTGTTCATTAATATATCTCCTATTAAGTTTTTTTTTTCCTAACCAATTCTTAGACTTCGAGATACTTAAATTCCCAAAGACCAACCCCCATTTCGATCTTGGATTGACCGAAGTTTCGTTCTCTTAAACTTTTCCAGTATCCCTCAAATTCTAACCTTTCCATTGTTTTTCCCCCTTTTTCCCCAACCAATTTTTACACACACACACACCCGGAGAGAACTCATGTCACCACCTGAACAAAATACCTAAATTCATTTTAATTTTTGTACAATTTATTATTTTCTTTTGGTATCTTATACATCATTTTGTTTTATAAATATTTATAAAATAATTTAATTATAATTTAAAATTAAGGCGAAATAATTGAAGATGCTTCGCGAATGTCATTTTTATGTGCGCATATGAGTATGTGGGATTTAATGAGTTTCTTCGTTAAATTAAGAAAGTTTCAACGCTCAATGACTTATGAGAAATGCGTACGAAAAAAGTGAACGCCGACTGAGGTCGATCCGTTTTCGTTGATTGAGAAAATTAAAAGTTAGTAGTGGACTAGAGATAATGTGCATCCCTGGTGGCGCTAAAAAATTGCGCAACCTACGCCCATCCTCCTGAGCTGGACCAACCACTGACGCCGCCGCCGCCACCGCCGCTTGATTGCCAGCCACCACCACCACTGGCGGGCTCATAACTGTAGCCACCGCCTCCACCAGAGCTACCTCCATGAGAACCTGAGGATGAAATCGCAGCAATAGCGGCAGAATCATCATGACCACCACCACCACCACCATAGCCACCACCGCCTCCGCCACCACCTCCGCTGTAGCCACTATAGTCACCACCACCATGTGAGCCGCTTGATGCTGCTGCAATGGCGGCAATTTTGGCAGAATCATCATGACCACCACCACCACCATATCCTCCACCGCCTCCGCCTCCACTGTAGCCACCATAGTCACCACCACCATGTGAACTGCCACCGGCTGTCGCTGCTATCGCTGCAATATTGGCAGCATGATGAGAGTCATAACCACTGCTACCGCCATAACCACCGCTGCCGCCGTACGATGACTGTGATGATGCGCCTGCGGCTGCTGCAATCGCTGCCAGCTTACCATCATCGTGACCACCGCCCTGATCACCTCCGTATCCACCACCGCCGCTATAACCACCGTGACCGCTATCGTGTGAGCCTGCCGCGGCTATTGCTGCAATGTTTTCTACACCATGACTGCTGCCACTACTATATCCAGAACCGCCGCTGGCCCAACCACCACCTCCGCCGCCGCCACCGCCTGACCAACCACCGCCTCCGCCGCCGCCGCTAGCCCAACCTCCATGATCGCCACCACCACCGCCATATCCAGCATTTTCCTGAATAATAGCATAAGTATCAACATGACCGCCACCACCTCCGTGACCACCACCATAGCCGCCGCCTCCTCCACCACCACCTCCATGGCCACCATCAGCTATGACAAGAGTTTCCTGATGTCCACCACCATGACCGCCGCCATAACCGCCGCCATGACCACCGC
This sequence comes from Tricholauxania praeusta, assembly GCA_949775025.1. Classification (NCBI taxonomy): domain Eukaryota; kingdom Metazoa; phylum Arthropoda; class Insecta; order Diptera; family Lauxaniidae; genus Tricholauxania; species Tricholauxania praeusta. The sequence continues at coordinate 31,626,826 of OX459031.1, read as the reverse complement.
CGCCACCATGTCCACCTCCATGTCCGCCATCAGCAATGACTATAGTTTCATGATGTCCACCACCATGGCCGCCGCCGCCATAACCACCGCCATGTCCGCCACCATGCCCACCGCCACCGCCATGACCACCTCCATGTCCGCCATCAGCAATAACTATAGTTTCATGATGTCCACCTCCATGGCCGCCGCCATAACCACCACCGTGTCCGCCACCATGCCCACCGCCATGACCACCTCCGCCGCCACCGCCAAGTAAACCACCGATTAGAGGACCAATGACGTCACCGTGTCCACCGCCATGACCACCGCCGCCACCATGACCATGACCACCTCCGCCACCGCCAATTAAACCGCCGATAATGGGACCAATATCGTCACCATGTCCACCGCCATGACCGCCACCATGGCCATGACCACCACCGCCGCCGCCGCCATGCCCACCATCATCTAGTATAATAGTGTCATGTCCACCGCCATGACCGCCGCCACCGCCGCCGCCATGATCATCATGTCCACCTTCCTCAGGTAAATGTATGCGTATGTGCACGTGTTCACGTCCAAAAGTGGGCTTGCCATAGGCCGCTCCAGCCAATAATAAAACGGTTAACTGTAAGAGAAGATAAAACTTAATTTTAACTAAAGGATCAATAACTTTTTATTTCAACTGTCAACGTCAGTCCAGAACATTTCGAATTTACTTTAAGTCCAAGAAAAATACGTACTGTAAACCACATCGTCATAATGTTTTGGTATGACGATATCCGTATAGTTTTCTTAGAAGCTCAGTATTCGCTTAAATATTTTATCCGTTTCCGTATTCCAAAGTAATGAAAACTCCTTCTCGTATTCCACTCTATTCGACTTCGTTCAATGTTAATCCTCAAATGTGATGCCATCTGCCGTACTACTGCATTTTATACAAACCAAACAAGCTAACGGTTATGTAATGCCAAAGAAATAAAACAGCAACAACGAAAACAACCCAAAACAACAAACGGTAGTAGTGGTAGTAGTAGTAACGATAATCAAATCTTCCCTAGCTGCAATTTGGTCCAGCCAAAAGGCTTTCACGTAATCGTTCGCGCCATGACCTTTCTCTCGTTCATTCGTTCGTTCGTTTCTTTCACATTTTTCCCACATGCACGCTCTCAATAACAAATGTTTCTTCATCTGCGTCTTCGTCTTCGTCTGTCTTTCTACCTGCAAAGCTCTCTTTAACACTTGCACTTTCTATACCATGACGATGACGGTAAATCTCCATATTTATCACAAAGCTCAAGTGCAAGTTATGCATCTACTTAGCATCATTGTTTAATCAGGAAAACTTGTTCGCTCAGTATTTGAAGAACATGTTTGTGGCGGAAATCGAATGAGTAGGTTACTTGGGAAATCTTTTGCAGAAAATTTCGCTCTCGATATGGGAGCGCCATTGAACTGCCCGTGAAAATGTTGCTTGTACTTGTAAAACTGGTTGTTACATCGACAGCAACTCAATCAAAAGAAACTTCATAAATATGTTAATCAATTTGCATCAAATCACCTCAAATCAAAATGTTGACATATTATGTACAATGTCTCGGAACTACATAACATATGTAAGCAGCAAATACCGCACAATCATTGACTGACAAAGAGCCTGAGAAAAAGATGGAGAGAGCGAGAGCGAGTGTGTCAGATCAACTGGTAGCGGAAATTCCCATACAACAAAAGGTAAAATCAGCATCAAAATCAATGCCAACAACCAGCTATCATCATTATCATCATGAATGAGAGTGAAATTAAACAAATGTAACAATTTGTTACTACAGTCAATTCGACTATCGTGCGATTCGACCTACCTCATGACAGGTCTATTATTTTTACTGTTACAAACAGTGATGTCAAATAGTTTGTTGAAATAAAGAAGAATTCATTTTAGTAATGTAAGGCATCAAGCAAGGAATTTCATGTCAATTTAAAAACCATTACACGATGCTCGATTAAATTTAAATGCCATCACTTTGATTCTTCTTGTCTTATATTAGGCTAGATATCAGGGCTCCAATATTGAAGCGTTATTTCAAAATCACGTTTTCGCCATTTACAATAAAAGATCAATATATATATTAATAAATTTGCAAATCTTCGACTTCAATGATATTAATTACATTAATTCAGTATGAAAACTTTTGCTCAAAAATATGGTTATATATACATAAGTCCCTTACGAGCAAAATATGTCAATTTGTATATAATTTGGAACATGATATTGCTTTAAATAAAATACAAATGATTTTATTTTTCGATAGTACAATCCATCCGGTTAGTTATGGAGCACTATATTTATTTAAGTATAGCCTTTAGTAGCTCATATTTTGAACCCAATTTTCCAGTACATATTCGACTGTAAAGCGTTCTATTTGCCAATGGATGCATCTATTTCGTCCTTAAGACCATCAAGCATTGCTGGATGGTTAGCGAGACACTTAGTACGGCTCTCCACAATTTATGGTCCAACGGAGTCAAATCGTAGCTGCGCGGTGGCTACTGCACATCACCAAAACGGCTAATGACGCGATTTTAAAAAGGTCGGAAAAGGTCGATTGTTGCTTGGCTTGTCTGATACGGTACGCCATCCTGTTGAAACCAAATGCTGTCCAAGTCAACAGCCAAATTAGTGAACCAACATCGAAAAATATGGACCCATTTTCAAAATATAAAACTAATTTGCTGTCATAATACGAATGACATTACAGATGCCACACTCAAAAGAAATAGTATCCAAAATTTTATTTTATTTATTTAAAAATTTTGTAGATTTTTTTATTATTTTTTTATGAATATTTTAGCATTGGGATTAAAAATAAATCGCACTAAATATTAGCTTCCTAGATAAAACCTGTGAACGGCGGAAACAGAGCTTGTTTCCCACATTATTAATGTCTTTTTCGTATGGCTGTAACTTTGCGATGAAACATCGCAGCTTAGCTTTTAAAAGCTCATTTTATAGAGAACGAATGGTACTAAATAATGCTATTATTAAAAATAAGCTGAAAGTAGTAGTATCAGAGATGGCTGGCAAGGTTGAAACAAAAATTTATGTATTTTTTTTTTTGTAAAAAAATTCTCCTCACCTCTAAGCGCGCTTTAAACTCATATCATCTCTTTCTTATATTAATACAAGTCCAAAATAAAATTTTAAGCAAAAAAAAAGTTGGGGTTTTTCAGAAAATTAGCTTTGTTTTTTCTCATAGAAAGCGCTATAGCTCTGCCAATTTTCAACTATTTTGAATTTGTTTTAAAGATTCTAACAAAGAATAAGAAGTTCTGTAAGAATCAAAAGACAAAAGTTAATTATTTTGATTTGGATGGAAATGCCACTTTCTTGAAACAATTTTCAGCCTAAAATGGGCATAACTTAAAATGGCCATAACTTCATAAAAAGTTTTTTTTTTTAATCAAATCGGGGAAATATGGGTCCCCTTATATCCTTTGAAAAATAAACATATTTAAGCAGCAACCAATTCCATAACATGAAATAATCCGCGTGCATGGTTTGAGATGGATTTGGTCTATATACATAAGTAAAAGATAAATTAATTAATTTTAATATAATTCTCTTATGCAATATTTCATAGCTGTTTTAAAAAAAAAATTAAATAATTAAATGTGATATAAAAATGTTTAAGCTTAACCAAGGCATCAAGAATGAAAATGTTTTCAGACTTTTAACAAACACTGTAAATGGTCGCATAAAGAAAACAGCTGCTAGCAAAATATACTCTTATTTGTAATATGTGCTGAATTAAAAGCTGATCATGAAAATACCATAGTCTTCATGGATATGGACATATGTTACGTTTACAACAAAAACATCACAAAACCTGGGAACCACAAAAAACAAATCCAACAGCTTGCGCTATGCGACAAGTCGAATAAAAAAACTTCCAGTCGGTCATGATCAACTTGAACATACCCTATACATACGGTGACCACATTTTTTATAGCAAAAGAAAGGAAAAATTAACTTCTTTTCGCATTCAAACTTTTTATATTAATTAAAGACATTCACACTGGCATCGAAATCAGCATGATTTTTATTTTTCTCGATTTTGTATCGCAATTTAAAAAATTGCTTTCACATTGACACTATCGCGATTTTGCTGACATAAGCTTTCTGTTTGAAGTTATCATAGGGGGCGTCCATAAATTACGTGAGTCAAAAAGGAGGGAGGGGGGGTCAATAAAAATCTCACATCAACTTATTAATGCAGAGACTAAACATTATTATTGCAAATTACATTTAAAAATTATAACGCTCACGGAAGGGAGGGAGGAGTCTCATCAAAACCCACCAAATCTCACCAAAGAGAGGGAGAGGGTCCGAATTTAAAAAAAAACATCTCACCTAATTAATGGACGGCCCCATACTTAACTCTTTTTTTAGCAGTATTTGATTTTTGCTCTCATGATCTCATGGAAGTAGGTTTGCATTTTTTGAAATCATTTCCCCCCGTTTAATTTTTTATTTTTTTTGCAATGATAGCTTAAGTTAGTCGTGGTGGGTCTGGTTGTGAGAGGCCGACAAAAAAATTTCGCTCGAAAAGTAAGCCTTAAGTAGAAAAATATATTAAGACCGATGTTGTAGAGAAAATGAAAATATCGATTTCATGTCCGAAAAGTTTCCGAATGACAAGATTTGATCCACCTTTCATAGTTTTAAGATTCCTAATGACAATCTCCATTTGCGAAAAGATTTAAGGTTAAAGGTTTTAAATTAACATTAGTCGTTCAAATCTGAAAACCGCATTTTTCCCAAAAAATAACTAGTTTTAATCAAAATTACAGTATTTATTAAAAACTTTAAAATGGTGAAAGGTGGATCAAATCTTGTCGAATGGAGATTTTTCGAGCATGAAATTATTTTGTTCTTATTTCCTTACAACATTGGTCTCTTTCAACTTACTTTCCGTGTTATTGAGCGAAAAATTTTTAAACGGCTTTTTAATTCTCACAAGCAGTCCCACCACGAGTCTGACGACTGACGCTTATTTGGATCATCAGCAGAGCTGGACACCACTATACCCGCAGTTTCTCTTCAATTCATGTGTATGTGTTTTTTAAGATTTGTGCGACAGCAGTTTTGCTTTGTTCGCTTTTCAATTCAAGCTGAATTGATTTTTACGCTCTCCGCTTTATATACGTATATGATAACTTATTCTCGTTCTGCCGCAGTCGCGCGCGCTAGGTTCTGCCAAGCTACGATTATGAGCGGTGCTGCCCAGAGAACGAGCAGGCGCTCAATGAGCGTAAAAATGAGAACGAGAAGCTAATGGAAGAGCGTAGAAAAAGCGTTAATGAGCTAAGCAAGGAAATGACTTCTGACTGTTTGACATTAGCAATTGGCATAATTAAAAAAATAACTTAATACCCATAAGCCCGAGTGTAGGGTAAAAAAAAAATATAAATTGTGATGTGAACATAACACTTTTAACCTACACACACAAGCGGGTTATCATTTAAATTACTCTCCATTTAAGATGATTATTTCTTAATTTTCCGCCACTCTCAACAGGTGCAAGTTTTTAATCTTTCAACTCTCTTGCGCACATTAGTGAGCACGAATGCGCGATTACTTTCCTCTTTCGTTAACACATTCGTAATCAAAGATTATTTGTTGTTTTCCTTTTAATACGGAACCGTTGTATGATCGACCGACCATTGGCGAGGTCATGGTCGCATTTTTAGTTTTAATTAAGTTGCTACGATTTGATACGCTTAGTTGGTGCTTTCTTTCCTTCTCTTAATCTCTTGTCTCTTTTTTTTCGTTTTCATTTTATCTTAATTTGGTTTGTGTAGAATTTGCTTACTACCACTATACGGGTAGTGTAATATTTACTGCTCTCGTCATTGTGGAATGCATAGTGAAAAGTTCATTGGTTTTAGGTTTAATAGTTGATGTTGATATTGTTGTTGTTGTTTTGTTAGAGTATCTAACATTTTGTTGGTTTTGTTTTTGTTTTGCTAATACATATCACTGATGAGCGTATTGATGACAACAACAAGACCAAAGTTGTTTGCGGCAATTTTAATTACGTGTGTCAAAAAAAAAAGTTTTGATTTGATTGTTGCCGAAATATTCGGTGCGGTTTCTGTTACTCTGTTTGTTATTCTAATTAGTGACTTTGATTAATTAATTGTTATTTTGTAATAAAGTTATTTTAGTTGGTTGCGTTCAAGTCTTCCGAATTGTCAAAATCTTTGTGGTAATCGCTTATATCTTGAGGGAAGCTTAATTTAATTTTAGCTGTTACATATCATAGGTTATAAAGTTTAAAAAAAAACTTATTATACATATGGATGTTGTTGTAATAAAGCCGGTGATCTTACATTTTATAAAAGTAATTTACAAATTTGGCATGCTGAAATTGTTTTGAGTTAATTTTTTAAATTACTAGTTGCCATCAATAAGCTATTTTTCAAGTATTTTGTGTTTAAGAGTTAACAAACAAAACGTGACTTGTCCACAAATTACCAATAGCGAACGAATGTGTTAAATTAATTAAATTTATATAAACTAGTAAATGTTTTATAGAAAAGCTACTGCATTATTTTTTTTTTTTTTTTTTTTTTGAATTTTGCAATTTGGACATATCACGTTTTGATTGTACAACCTGAGACAATTAATGCTTTATCAATCGAATAAGTAAATTGACCGAAAATTATAATTTATCTGGGAGTGACAGAGTTAATGAATATATTTCTAAATAGACCTGACAGGTAGAGTTACCAGATGACCTGCCTACAAAAGCAGTCCACTTGAAAAATTTGACATTTTTGTAATAAAAAATAAAAATTTGATAATTTTTCTCATTTCAATAAAAATATTTTTGTTGAGCAAAGAAAAAAAAAAATTTCTTCGCATTTTCTAAGGCAATGAGAAAAAAAAATTCCTGACTTTCTCTACACAACAAATATTTTACAATGCAAAGTTCAAAAGTAGTAAAAAGTATTACTTTTCACCCAAAAGTAGTCCATTTCACTTGAAATGGACTACTAAGTATTTTTGCCGTGCAAAAGCGGTACATTTACTACTATGTCATCTGGTTACCCTACTTACAGGGTCAAGAAAGCAATAACAGTCCAGCAACCATTCTTTCGAACCGTAAATAAAAAAGAACTGGAACACTAAAAAGCAAGAAAGGAGCTGAATCAGCCTATGAAAAATATATTGCAAGTGGCCACAAAATAAATTGTGATGCATAATAATAATGCCGTCACAAAATTTTTTAAAGTCTTTGTTCTTATTTTATTAAAAAACCGTTCAATTGTCTTTTACTGTATTCAGATTTTAAAGGTAAAAATACCCTAGTTCATAGTTTCATGTAACTTCTTGTCTTGTTGAATATGCTATTCGTTTTTATGCTTTTTCTTTTTTTCCAAATGAATTGTAATGGGAAACAAACTGGAAGATGAAATTTTGGGAGAGTTTTCTTGCGGCCTATGGGACCACAAAAAAAAAAATGCCCCATCGGATGTACATATAAGAACAATCTTTTTTTCAGCCACACGAAAAATGTGGGCGTGGTTTGACAACAGGGAGTGGCAACTCCCATGCATCTAAAATACCAAAAACGCAATATTTTGGCCACTAAGACAGATTTTTTCTACGTTATAGTATGTCGATTTTTTGATAAAAGTTCAGCAAGTTCGGCCACAAACTCTGTTCGTGCTGTTTTGATGAAACTTAAGAATTTGGTGCACACGTAAATAAAATTAAGAGGTGCTATTTTTCACCTTTTAAAAAAGTATTACAGAGGCGTGGCACCAACTTTAACTTTAGTTTTTATAACTTCATATCTCGCAAACCATTCAAGATATTGTAATGCAAATTGGTAGATGGATGCAGGTCATAACTATCTTAAATTGTACTAAAAACAGGTGAAATTGGAAAAGTGGGTGTGGGACTTTCCAAAAAATGAAAACTTTTATTCAATATTAATCGAAAACAACACTTATGTCATAAAAATTTTAAAAACGATACCACTGAAAACATATGTAAAGCTTAGTCGCTATTTTGACAAAACTCGTTGAAGAGCGTGGTACCGCCCCCAATATTTATGAACTTTATAATAAAAAAGCTTTGAAATTAAATGAAGTTCGATAGAATGGCATCAGTAGGGATGGCAACCGCCAAATTTTTCGTCATTTGTCATATTTTATCGATTTTTTAAGTTTTTTTTAACTGTTTCGACATTTTTTTCTTTGTTCCGTATTTTTAAATATTTTTTTCAAGTTTTTTCGGCATATCAACCTTTTTCAGTATTTTTAAAACATTTCATACTTCATCAAAATTTTTCAATTCTTTCATATTTTTCATTTTTTTTTAAATTATTCAACTTCTTTAATTTTTTTTTCAATATTTTGTATATTTTTTTGACTTATTCAACCTAATTTAACTATTTTCATAATATTTCGACTACATCAGCCTTTTTTATTTGTTCAACCTTGTAAAATTTTTTTCAACCTGTTCCATACTTTTTTTGACTTTTTCAACCTCTTTCAATTTATTTCGATTTTTATTAATCTCATTCAACTTTTTTCGAGAAATTCAACCTTGTTTAATTTCCATATTTTATCGACTTTATCAGTCTTTTCTAACTGTTTAAAAGAGATTCAACTTGTTGAACATTTACAATATTCTTTCGACGTTTTCAACTTTTTTCAATTTATTTCGTCTTTTTCAACCTCATTCAACTTTCTTCAACCATTTCCTTTTTTCAACTTTTCTAACGTCCCTCAGCTTTTTCAACCCCTCTTAACATTTTGCATACTTATTTGACTTTTTCAACCTTTTTCGAATTCTTTCAACATTTTCAACCCTTTTTACACTTTCCAAAAGTTTTCAGCTTTTTTGGATATTTTCAACCTCTCTCAAATTTTTAAATATTTTACATATTTTTTGAACATTTTGCATACTTTTTTCGTTTTTTCCAACCTCAAAACGATAAACCGAATTATGATTGGTCTCCTGGTACTAGATAATACTACAAGAACTTAGAACTATTGAGTGAATACGCCAAGGCGCTTCAAACTGGAAAATTATGAACGAAATGATGCGATCGCAAAAAAACATTACTACTATGATAATAGCGTGTTCATCTAGAAAAAATTGGGTGCATCTTAATATGAACTCTTGCCACACATTTTTTTTTCCACCCAACATAAATAATTAAAATCTCCAACTTGGAAACATACAAGTGCAGTGTACAATATTCATATCATTTTACAAATAGTTTTAAAATGTAGTTAAGCGTAGCTTATGTAATCAATTATAATTTTAAATTATTAAGAAAGAAATGAAAATTCAAATACTCGCTACTTCTCCAAATTAACTAAGCTATGGTAAAAAGCTTCGATAATTAGGCAACTGTATCAAAACTAAAACAAACGGTCTTCCGTTAAATATTTTTTTTTTATAACTTTCATCACCAAAAAAAGTTTTCCCCATAAACTAAAAAAAAAAAACTTCATTAACAATTTAATTAACCTGAATAAGCCGTTACGTTGTACGCGCGCATTTTGCTGACCTTGAGATGATCATTTATGTTTTTAAAAGGGTTTTGTACAATCGTTTATTGTTTTCGCTTTTTAATTTTTTTTTTTTTTAATTAATTGATATCATTTTGAAAAAGAAAAAATTGGTTCATTAATTTATTATGCCATTTAACTGACAGCAATGATTGGGAAAAATTTATAATGTAATGCAGTGATTTAAAGCTTTTATTAAAGTTATATAATGAATGAGTTGTCAGCAACTTAAGTAAAATTAAAGATCAAAAAATACAATAGTATATATATTTAAATTTTAAAATAACCAAATATTTATATTATAAATTTGGCCTAACATGATTTTCCCGTTCAACAAATCGATATTAGTAGATAAAGACAAAATACTATAAATATTTTAAAAGAAATTTTGCGCATGCCAACATCATAACTAAACTATGCCAAAAGACTGAGTTAGAATTACATAAAAAACAACAAAATCCAACCTAACCTGATATCACATGATGATATCTGAAATACAAAAGAGCTCTACATAACTTAAGGCACAATAAAACCAGTTAGCATAAAAATTCGTAAACTCAAGATAAAAAAATAAAAAATCAAAACGCAACATTTTTAAATGGATTAACAATAACACAAATGATAATGAATGGCGTTAAAAGTTTTAACAGTTGAACATAAAATCCGTTACATCAGACGCATGTTGTAAATGCAAAACTTAACATTTAGATAAACAAAAAAAAAAATATTTCAAAAAAATTAATTCAATTTTTAACAATCAAAAAGATTTTACAAATATTCGTATTAAAATAACATACAGACAGAAAGATAGACATCGAATATAATGAAAGAAAATAAAAAGGTTATTAATGCATAATAGCGCATTTAAAACCACACACTAAGTCTGTGTTGAAACGCACATTCACGTACGAATTGACAAGTGTGTGCATAATTAGAGAAAAAGACGTACAGACCACCTGATAATCAGCTGAGGCGGGCAGACTGCTTGGTCGGAAATGCGAGTAGTGACATTGCAGCCGCAGTTGATATTTCTTCTTCTTTTTCAAATGTCAATTTCGACTAAAGCTGAAAAACTGGTGTCGCAGTCATGTTGGCGTCACTGCACGCACAGTGCTGTGAGGGAAGATACGTTTTGGAAAAAAAACGTTTGGTTATCCAACGAGTGTTGTCATTTGGGTCATCCAACAAATGATATAATTTTAAGTCAAAAGAATAATACAATATTTTTGTGGAAAGCAGTGATATTTTTATTTTAATCTAAAGTAAAACCTCTGAGATTAATAATGATATATGATATCTGCCAAATATCCGTCACGGCTCTACCTACAAATGGTAATTCTCTTGATGAAAATTTTTCATCACGTTTAATCATAATTGCGGCTATGTTTCGCAAAAAAATGCTCTGATATTTGCTTTAAGTGCTTGAACCGCTGGTGTAGGATTGGCGTAGACTTTATCTTTAATATAGCTCTAAAGAAAAAAATGTATTATGGTGTTAAATCGCATGATCTCAGCGGTCAATTAAAGTCTTCATTTTAAGAAATCAGTCGTCCAAGAAATTCTTAAAAATGTTTCCTATTTCCTCACGTTGTGCGAATGTGCATCGATTCATATTTATTAGCCTCTAAAACTTTACTTGTCAGAAGTCAGTAGTTCAATGATAGTTGACAGTTCAAAAATGGAGCGAAATTTAAAACGTTATCTTTTTGTTGGATGACCCGTTACATACCATTTCATGAAAAGAAAAATTGTTGAAAAGTTATTTGAAGAAGGCCACACAGTGGGACCAAATTGGGTATTCTTGTGCAAAGATCATGTCCCAGCTCAAGATTAAATGTAACTAGCTGAAATCTGGTTCTCTAAATTCGGATTGTTGAATATGAATCCAGTGCAAGTTTTTTGAAGAGAAGTCCATACAAAATGGTAGCCTGAATTAGATCGAAAACAGTATTTTTCAGTTTTGAGGACAACCTTTTCTTAAATCAAGTATGGTCTTTAAGGAAATATTTTAAGATATCAAAAGAAATTTTTAATTAACCTAAGGACGCTTAGGTAGGTTAGATTGGGTAGAGTAGTTTAAGAACCGACTTACTTAGACCAAATGTTAATCCATAATGATACCACAAGTATTTAACTAAACCATCTTGTTGTACTAACTAGATTTCATAATTAAACCAAGTAGGTGATTTATACAAACGCGTCCAAGGTCATCAATTAAAATCGAATCAAGTATTATATTTCATTTTTTAGCGAGTTCGGGGCAGGAGCAAAGAAAATTTGTAATCTATTTGAAGTGTATGGGAACAGAGATAATCTATGAGCGTACTGTTCCAAAGAGAATCCAAAAAAAAAACACACAACAGAAAAAAGAATTTTGTCTTGCTTTTTTTCAATTTTTGCTGGGCTCTCAACAAATCTATGCAAAAAGAATAACATATCAGGCTTAAAAATTCTCATTAATCGGCTAAATGGTCGCTGATGATTTCATTTAGCTATGGATGAAACTACTTAGTATAAATAGCTTAATACATTTTTTGTTCTTTTGTGTAATTTTTTTGGTATTGACACAAACTAAACTGAGCAGTATTACAAAATGTTTAATGTTTTCTTCTTTTCTCCGCAGATTTTATTTTAACCATTATTTTTTGTTTTAATAAAAAATTGTTTATAATGCTTTCCTGAAGCTTTTTCGGTCATTTATGGTAATACATTTTTTAAAATCTTTTTACGAATTCCTCCGCTTGTCTGCCGATAAGGCAATGGCCAGTATGACAGCAACAACTGACGAGACACTATGTACACACATTTAGTGCGGGATATCAACTCTAGAGTGCCCTTAGCATCACGTTTCTGCCAGACTTGCCTTGTTATATTGCAAGTTGATCCTTGGGTTCATCTAGTGTCTGTAATTTCTAGCATGTCAGCACCTTTTTTGTCCTGATTAATTTTTGGTGTAGTCCCCTGCCTAGCAAGTTCATCAGCTTTGTATATACTGACCTGATTATTTCTATTTTTTTGAGCATAGGCACGATATGAAAATTTTAGCAATAAAAAAGCATGAGATTTGATTAAAAAAATTTTCTAATTTGTTTTTATAGTTCTTAATTTGTTTATGTGAATTTTATAACAAATTTGGATTCCTTCAGAATAGTATGTTACTCATAAATAAGAAAAGAAAATAAGCCAAATAATGTTCAATCCTTTGTTACACACAAACAGTGCAGCTAAAGGCCTCTTGTTATCAATTTACTAAACTCCAGCTTATAAGGACAATTTTGTTTAACTTATAGCTTTGTTTACATTTTATCTAAAATTGGTCTAATGTGCGCAAACTGTTTGCTTACAATTGAGGCATCTTCAGTTGCTGAAGAAGTTCATGCTGCTTGAAGCAGATGAACCGGTTAACAGCATGTATAGTATGCGACATAGTTATGTAATAGCAACCTAAAAATCATGTTTGTTAAAATGTCCAAAAAACTTATGCGGAAGAAAATTATACGAAAACTGTAAAAAAATAAAACTAGCAACTGCAACAATAACAAACAATAAAAGACATCAACTTCAGTTGTAGATCTGCAGAGATGAACATCTTGTTGGCATGATCATCTTTGGGCCAGCAAAAAAAAAACGACATAAAGAAACTAAACGGCTGCAACGACAACAAAAACAAGCGGTGAAGAGGTAGAGAAAATATTGTTTCAAAATTCCCTTACAAAAATTACAACTATTACTGGGAAAAACGCGCGCGTTGCATATGCGCCGTAGTCATTTTTAATTTCTTGCGTTGCATTTAAACTCATTTTCGTTTACAACTTTGAATTTTGCCCAAGGAATGCAACAATGCAACATAAAACACAATAATGACGACTCTTGCGCTTGCACTTAGCAACAAGTTGTTGTTAATGTTGCATTTCAGCATTGCACAATCAACGTTGCAGAAATATCAGCTGAAGCAGACATCAATGCGGCTGATCAAGGCATTAAGATAATGCACAACAGCAACATCAACAGCAACAAAAATAACACAAAGTCACGACTTGCAGGCGTTCACTTCCGTTTTGTGACAGTGGCATTGGCTTTGACTTTTTCAACTTAGGCTGGCATCACTGGTTTTGTGTTTAACTGTATCTTTAAGCTCAAGCATTTGTGTTGCAACATCTCACTGACTGACTTTGCATCATTTGTATTTTTCAGGTTATTGTGCAGCTTTTGCTTTAATCGCTACTCAGCTGTGATTTTTATTTCTCGTTATTTTATTTGTGGCTCGTTATTATCTCATCATATTATTTTCGCATGCCCCCTCTACATTCCCTTTGAATTAGCCGTGATCACCATCTGTTGCCATCTGTAGGCAAGGCAAAGCAAAGTGTTACACATGAATAATTTTGTGAAATAAACGATTTTTGCTCTAAGGATTTATTAAATGCATTGCATTTTATTGTGTAGTAATTTTTTATGGTAAAAGTGTTGTGTACTTCGGTATAGTGCACTGAAAAAAAATATGTTTTTTTTTGTAACTATTAGAATAAAAAAGATTGATCTATTTATTGTATTCAAAATTTAATACATTTTTGCTAATTTGCATTATCTTCACAACTGTCTTTTTTTACCATTTCACCTTTTTCCCTCGATCGTGATCTTCGTGAAATTGATACTTCTATCTGAAATTATATCTTTTGCCTATATTTGCTGAAATAAAAACCAGTAAGCATGTTTTCTTTAAACTCGCCAACAATTAAATTTCACATACTGAATCTGCACTAAAATGGCGCGTAAGATACTTAACCTGTTATTTAAAGGTTATAATTACCAACTGCGCATACATTGCTTTAAAACTTTGCTTGGTCGCCAACTTTTTCCTAATGCTGTAGTGTGTCTCTAAAAATTGTCATAATTTATCATGCAACATTTACTTCAATAAATTCCTTAATGTGTAGTTTTAACTTTTTTGTTCAAATAGAAGGTGTCACCCTCATTTCTTCAAACTAGCCTACTTTTTGTTCTGTGGTTTCTGGGCTCACCAAACATTAAAATGTTAAATTTGATAACATTTACTTAAATAGCTCTTAGTGTAATAATTTCAAGCTTTTGCTTGTACTTAAGATGCCACGCCTTCTTATCGAAATCCATCAACATTTTTTCCTACGCTTTCTTGAATCATTCGTAGAATTTTTATGAAATTTGATGGCCTTCTAAGGCTTTTGTTGGCATAAAAAAAAAGCCCGTTTTTCATTTATATATAGCTTTCACACTGGCATTATCGTGTTCTGGCAGACTCGTTGTTGTTTGTTATTAGTTGTTTTGTAAAAAAGTTCAAAATTTTTAGTTCCTGTTTAATTGTAAATAACTTGGTTATCAAATAGTGCCACGCCATCTCGTTCAATTTTCTGGAGTTTTTACTTAGTAATAGTCCAAACTATTCATTGATTGTGTAGTAAAAAGTGAGTGATAAAATTTATAAAAAAAAAAAGGTTTTTAAGATAGATTTTTAAAAATAAAATTTTCACCAAATTTCACAGCTTACTTCTAGTACACAATCTCTTCAAGTGTCATAGAAATCCATGAAGCCGTTTTGAAAATAAAAGTACGAAGCACTTACTCTTAAAAAAAACAAACTCTTCTTAACTTTTTGATCCCCAAATTATATCTAGCGGGAGGAAAATATGAACTAGGTATTTTAAGTTAATTTGGGTTCAAAATAAGATAAAGTTCAAGTTTTATGAAATTTGGACCAATGGAACTGTTTTTACAGTAGGTTGAATATACGCAAAATTGGGTACCAAAATCTTCAAAAGACTTTATATTTTAACAAAATAAGCTTAGTTGCATTATATATCAATACCATAAATCAATAGAATAAGTGCATTAATTGTATTAAATATAGCTCAAACGATTAAATAAACACATTTGGAAAACCTAACCAAAACCAAAAATTTCTCTGTAATTAAAGCCAGTAACAGTCCGTCCCCCCCGATATCTTCGTAACGATTGATAAACGTAATCTAAAACATAGGAATAAAATGAGAATAAAACAAAGAAACAAAAAAAAGTCATTGCACATTAGATCCCTTGAAAAAAAAACTCAGCTACAGGGGATGAAAGTTAGAAAACTTATACGCAACATTATGGACGAAAGGGTTAAGAGGATAAATGTGCTAGTATGAAATTTACATACACAAAAGATGTTTTGTATTGGGGTATTGTTGAGTTATTTGTAGTGAAATTCGGTTGCATTATCTTAGATAACTATTTCAAAATAGCGAAATATAGCGTTTGCTAGTATGGGCAAGGTGCGTGTCCACTTTTTCGATTTTACAGGGTGGGATTCAATTTATCTCATTTTATTTTCGCAATAGTGATGTTTTAGGCGGAAAGACATACAGTTAGGCGGGTGTGGCGAAATCTATGAAAATCGAATAAATTACTAAGCTCTAAAATCTTAACTCTTACTAGTGAAAGTAGTATAGTGACCCCGAATGGTTTATTGTGATGATTTCGAAACTGGGCTCAAAAATTATTTATTATGTCAAGTTTTTAAAAGAAATAAAGTTGATACCCTTAAAAATAATGAGTTTTAACATTTTTGAAAAATAATAAAACACGTATTAAGTCCAAAGGAAATATGATAGCATGTGCCGTCTCATAATACTTTCTCTTGATTTGACTACATCATTTACTGCTACCGAACTATGTATCTTTTCTTTCGACTGCGTCACTAAGTTAGCCCTCTTCTTCCTTCAATATGAATTTTTTTTTTTTTTTTTTACGCGAAAATGGCAAAAAAAACTATTTGAGGTTCTACTCAGTTTTCCTCAAAAATTGAAGTGATAACTCATTCTTGAGATCAGTTTCATGTTCAATGCGAAAGAGTCTTTCGGCACAACTTTTGTCTTTATCAAATGGTTTATTTAAAATATCGATATGTGCTACACAATTTTCTCTTAGTCTTGCTTTTTGAATAATTTTTGTGGTGTAAAAAATTTTTAAAGTTTTTTCTTTAAATAGGACAGCAGCAAAAATAACTCAAACAATTTTCAAAAAAAAGGTTTATGATTTCGCTTTTCTCAAAAATCGGCAAAATTTCTCAACATTTTTTTTTTTTTTTTGCGATTCAGGACCGAAGTACTGGGGAACTTTTATTGTAAGATTTTTTACATGGTGTTTCCATTCCTTTTGAATAACAAAGTTTTTGTAAATATAATTACGATTTCATAAAATCAGCATCAAGTCAGCGGTTGGCTTGCAATGATATGAAGTAAGAACGCATCAACTTAGGTGTATTTTTATAACGTCAAAACATGTTTTTACTAAACTGTCATATCTCGGAAACTAACCGTCACTTTATTGACAGCACCACCAAAAAAAATTTACAAAAGTCCAACAAGTGGTTTGTAAGTTTAAATTAGACCCATGCGCATTTTTCTAGGGTACATGGCATCCAAGAATTTTGTTTTTTAAATTAACAAACCCGTATTTTCATTCATTGACTTTTTACTTAAATTTTTAATTCATAAAGACCAAGTCGCAAAACTTAATCAATAAGTTTGCCCGAAAACAAACTCAAAGTTATAAAAAAAGTATTTTATCAGTACAAAATATTGACTTAAATGATTAAAGTTATTAGCTGGTAATAATCTACATTTCCATACCCTAAGAGACTAAAATACTAAATTTGCCAATAATAAAAAGCTTGTAAAAACTTAACTACCAGCAGCACCTTAAAATTGCAATATAAAAGTGAAAGTATATTTCTGGCATTAAACGCGTTTGATTGTCATTCAGCAGTAGGACAGACAAGCGCACTTATAGGCAAACGGACGGAGATGCGGACGAACTTTGCGCAAGGTGAAGTGTAATGCAACCATAAGTGATTTGAGGCATGTTGTTGTTGTTGTTGTTCCAAAAGTAAGCTGCATTTTTTGTTTTTTTTTTTCAATTTTGTTGTTGTAATCACTTGTTAGGTTTTTACGCCTCAGCTGCAGGCGCTCTATGAATAAGGAAGTTTTGATGATGATGATATGAAATATTACCGGAAAAAAAGGGTAAAATAAAGTTCAAATTATTGCATGCGAAAATAAGAGAAGGCGTTGAAACTTCAATGGGATTGCTCGCTAATGCCTACAAAAAATTGCCAATACAGTGGCTGCGTAACAATAAACTCGTTTTGAAAACAAACTAAAATTTACTAAAACATTAAATCAAAGTAATTCAATTAACTTTGCGAATAGTCGTAAAAAAGCTTTTTTCAATTATTATTTTTTATGTGTTTTTTTTTATTCATTGACCTATAAAGAGTAATGGTTAATTTATGAGCCACTTCCGTGCATATTTACATAAATAAAACCTTCAATGTTGTACATTTTAATGTTACTCGCATGCTGATATATGTGCCTGCTGGTAAGGAAAATGAATCATTTTGTGGAGCAACGAACTTTTAAAATGTTTTATTCGAAGAAATCGTCAAGTCGATGTAATTGGCCCAAATAAATGGCATAATATAAAAAGTAAAGCTACAGAGTATTTGTGGAGGGGTATGTTTTATTTCAGGCTTTGGAAAAAATATGCAGAACAACATTAACGTATCTAGAGCAGGGACTTACTTAATATGATCATATAACATCTAAGAGCCCTATGCTTCGTAACGAGATAACGGACACAAGAAGGCCATTTTTGTGATAAAAAAAAACTTAAAAAATTTTAATAATAACTTTTGAAACAATGAATATTTATAAATTTTTATATAAAATTTTGTAGTCTCAAAATATTTACTGTGGTGCACAGTATAGCCAGTTTCCTTTATTTTTTTATATAGAAAGCAAAATGAATAAAATGCCTTGTGGAAGCTGAGTTAACTAATTAGAAATCTTGTTTTTTTTTTTTTTGTATTTTAAATTTTTTTATAATAAGGAAAATAAAAAATCGAAAACCCATAGGTCACAATGCGTGGGTTCGATACTCGTAAACGCAACTGTTTTTTTTTATTGGCATCAATGAAAATAACTGTTACTTTAAAACCTGGTTGTAAATATTTAAAACCACGTTGTCCTGCTTTAAAATTTAAAACGTGCTTTTAGAAAAATAAAGCATTTTTACTGACCAGAATCGAACCCACGCACTGTGAGCTATGAGTTCACAGGACTAACCACTTCGCCACGCAGCCTTGTGAATTCCACTTTTTTTTATTATTCCCTTTGTTCGCTGTGTCTACAATATTTTGTATCAATAACGCCTGGCGCGGATCCAAGGGGGGGGGGAGGGTCATGACCCCCCCAAAACAGCCCGAATTTCAAAAAATAGAGCTGAAACCATATTTTACAAACCGAAAAACAAAAAAAAAACAAACGAACAAAACCTAGTTTTTGCAAACTTAAAAACCTGAAACTAACCCAACGACCAAAATTAACTTATTTTTTTGTACTCTGAAAAAATTGGAATCAAAAAATGACTAAATCAACAAATTTGACTAATTTTCTTAAACAAGACTGACTTTTTTATTATTTTTTCTATATTTGGATTGTAGCTATACTTGATATACTATCATCTGTTTACAATCTGTTTACAAGTTCCAACTAAAAGCATCATTTATAAAACAAAATCCAATCTTCTATTTTGTTTTGCAAATCTGTTAATGATCGCATCGATGTCCAATTCAATGTCTCGATGGATATGTAGCAATGCAAGCCCGGTGAATCTGTCTTCTGCCATAGTTGATCTCAACCAAGTTTTGAGGCAACGGAGAGTTGAAAAACTCCTTTCTGCAGTGGCTCCAGAAACAGGAAGCGTCTGCAAAATCCAAAGCAGTGTATTAATAGCCGGATAAACAACTTCATCGCACGCATCAAGGGCAAGAAGAACCGAATCTGGGAGTTCACCGCCGTTTACAACAATTCGGTTTTATTTAGCTACCCACAACTTGAATTCTGCAATAACGTTCGAAGGGGGAGTGTTCAGAAGCTTCTGGTACGTTTCTGCTACAAGATGAACTTCGTCAATGTCCTCCGCTGTATAGGAAGTCCGAGGCAGAAACACTCGCAACCCAAAAAGCTTCATCAGAGAGCCCGAAATAAAAACATTCATCAGCTAAGACATTTCTTAGTTTTAAGAGTACATTTTTTATATAAGAAAAGTTTTCAAGAATTTTCAAGTAAAACAAATTGGACAAGTTTTTGCATAAAGTAATTCTGGCTTTGTTTTTATTCATTGAAGAAATTCGGCTTGCTTTGTTAATTTGGTTATTTTTGATTTTTTTCTATCCTGTGACCCCCTCCGGAAAAAAATTCTAGATCCGCGCCTGAATAACGCAGGGTAATCAATTTTTTAAAATTTTCTCATATTTTAATGCAAGTTTTTGTTTTTTGTATGGGGTCACTCTGCTTTTTCGATTTTGGGTAAAAACCAGGTTTTAACTTAAATTGCTCTTAATCCAACGACTATAATTATGGGACTATGTTTTTTACTGAGCTTTTTTGTTCAGTAATTTTAGTGCAAAAAACAAAAAAGGGTCATTCTTTGTCTAGTGGATCACCCCACCCGAACACCAGTTTTCAAATAAGGACGCCCAACTGGGTTAGAAATTTTCATTTGGAACAACAATGACTTTATAAAGCCGTGTGGCGTATTCGCAAACTTCAAAATGTCATCCACAACGCTATTTTTAGTAGAATATTTCGAATTATAATTTTTTTACTGTTTATTTGGTGTAATTTTATTGGTATTGACACACACTATACTGGACAGTAACTAAGCTCAATATACTCTGAGCCGGATTCACTCCAGGTGACATCGTTTAAAAAGTGACACTCGCTGCATAAAATATATAGTTTGCTATGGTTTGGCTTTTGGAAAAATAAAAATTTTTTTAGAAATTTAATTTTTTTTGTTGTTTTCAACGCGATCTAAACTGAAATAAAATATAAAACTTTTTTATTTATTCATCACATTGAACAAGGAAGATATAAAATGATTTTTTGAAATTAAATTAAATCACTTAATTAAAAATATTTCTTTACTTTGTGAATGGCGGAAAAACATTCCGCCTGAGATGTCACTCATGCTGGTACTTCAAAGAATATAGCCTTCCAGCTAATATAATATTCTATTAACGTATTTTTCAAAAGAAACAGTTTATAAATGGAACATTTTTTTTTGAAATTTATAAAAATATATTACGTTGCTATTTTTCTTTGAGGGACCTCAAAGTGATGTTTGTTTCATGTAATTCACATGACAAAAATCGTACCCGCTTCGCATTGGTAATCGTCAGAAATCACTCAATCATCGTTTTGTGCTTCGATTGGAATCATATGAAAATTCACTTCAATGTGCTACCTCAAAGAAAATCAAATAAATTCAAAAATATTAAAATAAAAAATGGAAACAAGAATCAATCTTATTTAACATATGAAGTTGCGGAGTTGTGAAACGCTTTTCATAAAAATGTAAAAACGAAATTATATTACAACAATATTAAACAAAAAACTACCTACCAATAACAAAAATCAGGTTAAGTAGAACTTTTGAATCTGCTCAGATACATCATACATTTACTGATAGATACTCATACAAAATTTTAGAGTGTTTCGACAAAGACTTAAAAAACAAGAAAGAACGTAACTTTTACATCATGCTCCCTCCTATGATATTTCAATATTTTGCGTCAAAAGTACAAAGTTTAAATATGTATGTCAATCTACTTTTGAAGACTGTTCACTTAAAAAGATTTTTCAACCGCATTAGGTGTCATATAATAAGAATTTTGTACTCCAAATGTTACTGTACTTACTTATTTTAGGTAAAAATTCCATTTATGAATAAACTTCATATATTACGCACACCTTTGGCTTTTCGAATATTTTTGACTACATAATCGTTAGTCCTCAAAAATCATTTCCATATGATAGTTTTAAGAAAGTTATACCGATTTAAGTACAGCGCATTGAAAACTTAAGGTAAAGTTTGCGACGAATATGTATTAGTCTAAGAGCCCGCCAATTGATAGCAATCGAAGAGACTATACAAGTAGAATATGTATACAGTGGAACCTCGATTATCCGTCAGGCACGGGACCAGCAGCCTGATGGATAATCGAATAGACGGATAAACGAATATATGGCAGAACTTTGTTTTGATTCTGTATGGTGATGTAGTTTTGCGCGACCATCCAAAGATTCCATTTGAGAGACACACTTTTCGTTCGCGGAATACCAAATTGAGTGCTCAAAGTTGTAATAGTAGATACACCTTTTTTGATTTCTATAATGATTTCCATTTTTTTTTTTTTTTTAATCGTAAGAACGGTTCTCTGGCATTATTGTTTACCAGATTCAGATGGTTGAGGCTCCATTGTGAAGCCAAAAAAATTGTGTAATCCACTTGACTTGGCGAATAAAGTGCAACTGACCAAAATCAATTAGAGAGCGCAAATGAACAAAATCAATAATGTTATGAAATTGAATCACACACAAAGTGATCTAATTAATTTTCATCTCCGAATTTCGTAAGAAAAATTTCAGACAGAATCGCTTCGCGCATTGTATGCATACATAAACAGAATCGAAACAAAACGAAAAAAAAGTTTGCTGACAAAATGTGACGGTTAATCGGAGTGACGGTTGATCGGCAGACGGATAATCGAGGTTCCACTGTATAAGGTTACATTGTTGAATCCTGTCCGAAAAATGGGTTTTTGGGTCAATTTTTGTTAATTAAGATCACTGCTTGAAATCTGTGTCAAATGATAGAGCTCGAAGAGCCTAAATTGAAAATATGAGATTGTCTTGTCGAATACTATACCAAACATTGGTTTTCACCCATTTTTTGGGGGTTAATTTTTCTTAAATGGATTTATTTTTGTACTCAAAGTAATTATTCGACAAAAAATTTGGGTCATTGGTATAAATACGTGAGAAAATTCACCAAAAATGAGGGATGTGACATTTTTGTCAAAATATGCGTCAATCTCGAAAACCTATCCACAAAAAAGTTGTATCTCGAATTTGATTGGGCCAAAATACAACAAAAATTATATGATGCTTAGTGATACTGATTGTGGTTGAGAGCAAAGTTAACATTTTCCACATACCAAAAGTATATTATAAAGTAATGTACATTACAAAACATGGACAGGGCTAAGCATGTGGGAGTAGCATCTCCCATACAGAAAAAAAAAACTTTAAGACACTACAAAAAAAAAACTATCTAAGCAAAGTTACTAAATTCGGTGTGGCGGTTGGTAGATAAGCATTTCACAAAGTATTTGCCGCTCTTAATAGTCAAAATCTTTTGCTTTCATCATTCCAATTTTTGTTTTGAAATATATTTGTGACACACTCCAGAATTTGTTTTTCCTAAGTGAAAATTAAGCATTTAATTTTTAGGTGCAAAAAAAAATGTATTTTGAAATTGTCCTTTAAAATAAAAAATTTTTTCACTTATGATCAATAAATCATTATCGTGTCACCCTAATAAATTCAAATATGTACTTATAGACAGTACACTTGAACGTAAACTCACTGTCAGTACTGCACAAGTATACTTATGCAAAACAGAAAAACATTCACATTGATACATAAGCCTGTGTGGTACGTATTCATATAACATATTAATCTGTTTGTGCATTAGGGCGGCTCTAAATAATATGGAGTTTTTAAAACGATAATTTTTTCCACGAATTGCCCTTTAACTTTTGCATTGCATGCAGAAATAACATACTTAGTTAAATGAAATTTCGAATCAATGAGATCACAATTAATGGCACCGGATACCGTCTCAATCCAAGAGGGATCTAAGGAAATCATGCATTATTTTGTCTATAACCGCCCTAATGTACATAAGGACTGTCCCAGAAAAAACTTGCACTTTGTTTTTTAGTTATAAAAAAATACTATTTACTAGGCACATTCCCCTTCTTCGGTGATGTATAATATTCGTGCCCAGGTAGCTGCTTAAAATCTGCTTTAACGTAAGTTTCGTCGTCCATAACACAGCAGTCAAATTTAGTCAGGTACCTTTCATACAATTTTCGGGCTCGCATCTGAGCAACCAACTGCTTTTCATCAGAACGGTCTGGTACTTTTTGAACTCTATATGTCTTCAGCTTACTTTTTTCCTTTATCCTTTGCACAGTAGATTTTGATGTACCTGCTCTATCCGCCATATCTCGCACTGAGGTGTTGGGATTCTGCTTAAAAAGGCGCTTCACCTTCGCCGCTACCCTTGGGTTAGAAAATTCTGGTTTTCTGCCTGAACCCTTTTTTCGTGAAACAGGTAGACCCTTCTTATAATTAGAAATAACCGTTTTGACAGTTCTTTCTGATGCACCAACCATTTTTGCTATAGCTGAATATTGTAACCCTGGATTTTGCAGGTATGTGGACAAAATCAGTTCGCGGACTTTTTCTTGCTTGCTAGACATCTTTGTCGTTAGAAGTGCTATCTTCAAGTGTTATACATCATATCAAATGTCACTTTATATGGAATAAATATTTTGTCTTTTTAGACCTATAAGATTATCAGGTAGAGTATAATCTTAAAAAATAAAAGTGCAAGTTTTTTCTGGGACAGTCCTTATGTTACATACATGTTTAAACAGATACATATTTAAGTATGCAATAAATAATACTTGAGGTATTTTAAAGTGGAAAAATTCTCGTGACATTATATTTCATAGGAGATTAATTTCAATTTGCTACCTTCATGCATACGAACAGCAAAAACCAACATAAACAACGACAATTCCATCGTTGTGTTTGTCGTAGTCAGCGACATGAACGGAAAAGGATCAAAAAAGTCATCAGGCATAGTATTAAAAAAATATTATTGTCAAAGCAAATAATTTGAAATATTAAAGTCAGTCAATGCAGGCAAGATTCTTATTAGCTCAGGAAGTTGAAATCATAACATATCGTTTGGGTAGCTCATATAAATTTAAAAAAATTCCAATATAGTACTATGAGAAACATTTCCCTGGGACCCATTTACTATAAGAATAAATAAATTTTTGACAGAGCGTTCAATTTCCGAGGCGTTGAGCGGTTAAAACATAATTTTCTGTTAGGGGCGTGACACCGTCCACTTTAAAACAAATATCTTTTTTCAAAAATAAATCTATCATCACACCGAATTTCATCAAAATTGGTCTATTAGCATAGCTGTGAAAACCATTTTTCGTTTAAGGAGCTCACTTAAAAATAAATATTTTTCCTTAATGTTCAATTTATGCCTTTATCAAAATCGGTCCATTTATTTAACAGTAAAAACATATTTTTTAGTTAGGGCTGTGGCAGTGCCCATTTAAAAACAAATAAATTTTGTCGAGATTCGTCTATACCTGTGTCAAACTTCATAAAAATCGGTTGCATAACAATTAGCACTTGTTAGCCCAGTCCTTTGTACAGCTCTTTCAGAAATTTTTTGTAGCAAATCAAAGTTTTGAGCGACAGTTTTCTTGGCACAAAATATTGACAGAATTCGTTCAATCGTTATAGCTATCAGAACATTTAATCTACTTAAAGTGCCATCCATTGGCAATTTATCAAATTACAAATGAACTCATAAAAATCTGCTTCTTCTTACAAAAGCTATGACACGTCATTTGTCAAAATCGGTTCAGTAATAGTCGAGATATTGCATAATAAAGATACCTAAAACACAAAATTTACTTGCTGCTGGTTCATGGTGGCCTGGTATTTTGGATTTTCATTGGTACACGATTTTGAGTTTTGCTCTGCGTTCAGCAAGCAGCTGGCCAAAAATTAATTTTAGTCAATCAAATACCAAGCGAACATAATCTAGCAGCAGCTGAGCGGAAATCAGCATATGCTCATACGTATGCTACAAATTTAGTAAACTTTCGAAAAAAAATGCGTCTTTTGGGCGCAAATTTTGCACCACTTCTTGCGCTGCATCCATTAAAGGGTTTAAAAGGCAATGGCATCATTTCTAATGGACCGATTTTTACAAATTAGGTGTCATTTTTTTTTGTAAAATGTTTGGGAATTGCATTACAGTAATAAAAATTAGGCTTTTTGAAGATAAATGTTATAAAACGTGTGCATAAAAAGTAAAAGTTTATCTGTTAAATAAAATGAATTGATATCAAAGGAAGGAGATTTATTTTGATTCGTCATGCGATGGATCATTGTGGAATTTTCGACCTTTTTCATTGAAATTTTTTTTAGTTTTCTTCAGATTTTCTCAAAGATTTTTTCAAAAAACATATTAGCTGACAATGACTGGCATACAGATATGAAACTCGTTTTTTTAAATTCGAATACCTAGCTTTTTACCTGTAGTTAAACCAGATTTTAATGAATATATCATGAAGCTAATACTTAAAAAAAAATTATGTTTTAACAACTTACTCACATCGCCAGTGCTGTCCGTTGAATGGGAAATAATAGGGATTATACATTAGCTGAATTTTAATTATACACACATATTTCACAATAATATTTCTTACTGCCATCAGTGCGGGTTTATGTTCTGAAACATAAGGAATACGTTGCTCAAAATTACTTGTTCACAATTAAGGCGTATGAACGGAAAACACTTGCTCTATTAATTTTTTTTTTTTCATTGCTCCAAGCGATGATGTTGGAGTTTTTTTGTATAAAAAGCCATTCAGTAATCTCTTCAAAGTATCGAAATATTCCATGAAAGTTTAAGGATCTATGTGTATCGATATTGCATCACTTTATGTGTGTAGGAAATGTCGTTGAGCAGGGTCAGCAGGCTTTCCTGGCACGAGCTTACTAGCGCTCGCATTTGTTATGAACTACCATATTGAAAATGGCTAAGAGTTGCTATAAAAAATACTACTAGCCCATGTGAATATCATTTATTTTATCGACTTGTGAAAATTATCAAAACCAGGTTGATTTGTATGAAGCAAAATAAAGTCAGCCAGACACCGACTCAAAAGTTAGAAGGTCCCTTAAAAACGAAATCGCAAGTTCGCAATCTTTATTTTTCCAGTAAATTCGGGTAAAGCTGAAGGGATAAAAGTTACGAGCAAAAAACACGTTTTTTTAGCCAAAAAGAACCATCAGAAGAATCAAAAGTGCTCCATTGGTTTTTCTCGGAACGAAAAAAAAATGAAGCAGATATTGTTTTTAAGGGTCGTTCTAACTTTTGAGTCGGTGTCTGGATGAATCTATTTTTCGACCCGGTCTAGTGTTCAGTTTGTAAAAGAATGACCAATATTTAAAAATCCGATAAAAAAATATGTGCTCACTGACTGAAAGGACTGTTTGCATTTTGGTACCGAAAACAAAAAAATTTTTCAATAGCAAAATAAAAATTCCAATGATAAAACTTATGAAAATTTACCCAACAATAACACGACAAAATCACAATTGTTTTTTATTTAATATTTATTGCGTGTCATTATTCTGCAATTTATTTGACTCGGCTTTATTTTCAATTTCTTAATATTTGATATCTTCAATAAGGTTCTTTTAAACATCCACACCACTAGCCTCTCCCCTAACGACACTTTAATCTTATTTGATTTTCGCATACTCAGCCCAACCATGTTTTATTATTATTTTTGTGTACCCTCTTTATTGTCAATGAAATTGCACAGCTTTATCGAGACAACGTGCGAAATTGCCAGTTATTTATCTTTATCTTCTTTTTATTTTATTATTTTTTAAACTTTTTGTTGGTTTTTTTAACGTACTTAGCTGCTATTTTGATGCGTAATTTTGTGTATAAAGTAAATATTTGTAAAGTATTACGTGTTAATGTTTGCGCGCACAACAATCGTGAAATATTTGTCTTTGGTGTTTTGGGTTTTTTTAATTGAGTGAGAGCAATAAATCTTTATTAATTTTATATTAGCACTTTTTTATTTGAAAAATATTAAAACAAAATAAATAGATGACAATTTTTTCTGTTTTCCTACACTCATCGACAAAAATTCACTTTTGTTTTATCGCATGGAAAAAACGACTTGCACGCAAAACTTAGGATCAAAAATAGCTTAACCCTTTCGACCCGGCTTTTTTCTGGTAATGTTAGAATTAAGTCTTTGTATGGAATTGGTTGTTTAGACGTTTTGAAAGTATGCTGTTATAAAAACGTATTTTAATTTTTAGAGTATTTTTGACTTTCATTGGTACATACGGTGTACCATCTGGGTCGAAAGGGTTAACAGTGTTTGCAGTTTTTATTTTATTATACAGGGTGTTTTTTTTAGAGGTATAGAGCTTCGAATTGAAATAAAACACAAGAAAATCGTTTTAATGTCCATCAATTTGGCTTTATTGGAAGGATAATTTTATGCCATTAATGTTTAAATATGATTTCGGGCATGTGGCCGCCGCGGCTGGCTCGAATAAAACCAATTCTACAGGTCCAATTTTGAACCACTTTTTCGAGCATATGGGGCCGTATGTCGGCAATAACGCCACGAATGTTGGCTTCCAAGTCCCCTAACGTTTCTGGTTTGTTGGCGTAGACGAGCGACTTCACATATCCCCAAAGAAAATAATCCAATGGTGTCAAATCACACGATCTTGGTGGCCAATTGACAGGTCCATTCCGCGAAATTATGCGCTCATCGAATGTTTCCTTCAATAAATTGATTGTGACGTGCGCTGTGTGGCATGTAGCGCCGTCTTGTTGGAACCACAACTCATCCACATTCATGCCATCCAATTTGGGAACAAAATAGTCGGTTATCATGGCTCTATACCGGTCTCCATTAACGGTAACTGACTCTCCAGCATTATTTCGGAAGAAGTATGGCCCAATGACTCCACCAGCCCATAGAGCACACCAAACAGTCAGTTTTTGTGGATGTAATGGCGTCTCATGGGTCTCATGTGGATTCTCTTCACTCCAAATGCGGCAATTTTGCTTGTTGACGTAGCCATTCAACCAAAAATGAGCCTCATCACTGAACAAAATTTTGCGATGAAAATCAGCATCGAGATCAATCTCATTTTCGGCCCATACACCAAAATCACGACGCATTGCATGGTCTCGCGGCTTTAATTCTTGCACAAGCTGGATCTTGTAAGGTCGCAAGCCAAGATCTTTGCGCAAAATCTTCCATAAAGTTGATGGACAAAGCTCGAATTGTTGTGCACGGTGGCGAATCGATTCATTCGGGTCCTCTTCAACATTTTGCTCTACAGCGGCAATTGTTTCTTCGGTGCGCACTGTTCGACGTCTCTGCGGATGCGTATTATCACATAGAGTAAACGTAGTGCGAAAACGACCCATGGTTAACCGAATTAATTGCTCTGATGGACGATTATGTCGACCATAAAATGGACGGAGCTTGGGGTAAACTTCGCGAACTGAACCATTATTTTCGAAATAAATTTGCACGATTTGCAAGCGTTGTTCTTTTGTCAACCTGTTCATGATGAAATGACAAACCAAACTGAACATAAATGACATTAGAGTTGCCAGATTTGACCATAAAATGCCAGTTTTATCTCTATTCGAAAAACAAACCTCTAAAAAAAACACCCAGTACATCCATCGTACACTTTTTTATTCGTTGGAAATCTTCAGGTATATTGATGAATAAAATTTTTAAAGGACAAATTTGACATTCGGAGCTTCGGAAAAAGCTTTTGGGGTTGTTATTCTTTAGCAGCAACAATTTCTGTACATTAAAGTCCTTCAGCTTAATCTCTTTTAAATAAACATAATTATTCAGTTTAAACTTTATTAGAAAATACTTTATTGTGTTACTATGTTATCGCGTTTAGGTATTGAATTTCCATTCATACAACTGTCAAATTAAGTCTTTTTAATATGAATTAATTTTAGATTCGATAACTACAACTAAGTTACAACTAAATCGAAATTTTTAACTTAAATACTCGTAGCGTTCTTACTTAATATAAAAAGAAAAAAAAAACTGGGGTATTGTTTAACTACAATATCACGTGTTACGTCCTATGCGCTTATGTTTTATTCAATTCCATATTCTGCTTTCTTTGCATTTACTTAAATACCCTCCATCGTTTTGAATTTATCATAAATACTGAAATACAACGCAGTAGTTATACCAGACTTCAACAGTGTCGGCAACATTCCCTTGTAGAAACCTGTAACGCCCTCCTCCTTCAGAGTCAACTCAATGCAGTGCAATATACCGCAACAACGTTGATTGCGACCAAAAGTTTTACGCTGCTTTTCAAAACCCTGCAATTGTAAACGTTTCTTAATAAAATCCAACGGATAAACCCCTGCCTTGGAAGCAACACCAGCAGCTCCGCCTGTAACAAGGAGACACCATGTCGGTAACATATAATCTGGTGGTTTTAAAATATCACGCGCATAATTATTAAAAATTTTATAAAACATAAAATTAGCGCCCATAAGCGGGCCCAATTGAAGTACAGTGGCCGCCAGTCCACGAAAGAGACCACGTACACCTTCAGTACGCCATATGGTAGGGAATGCACCGCTAATAGTGCGATAGCCACCTTCACAATGGGGATCTTGTGCAACGAGACGCGTACGTATGACATCGAAGGGCATGGAAACAACAGCGGAACAGCAACCGGCAGCGCTGCCGCTAATGAAGTGTCGCGCATTCGTATGTTCGCTTAACCAGGGCATCTGTTTCGTTAGCAGATTGACCTGTTCGTAAGACCAAAATTGTGCAATACCATAGACGATATTCATTAGCTGTCCGGCATTGTGTCCCTTCCAGAAGGCGCGTACACCCTCTTCCTGGTGTATGACGCGTACTGCTTGTAAGATCGAAGTATATTTTGATTTTGCCGCAGTGCCGCTACATTTGACGGGTTCGACTTGTAATTGAAAGCGTATTTTCAATACATCCAGCGGCTGTGTAATGGAACGTGTTATTGCCGCAGCAACAGCGCCAGCAGTGGCCTGTTTCAATTGGGCAGAGTAAGTGAAGGTGCGAAAATTATGATGTCCATCTTCAAAGTTTGAAGTTGTGTATTTTGCAGAGCTCAATTTATGCACTTGCATCTTTTTATTTTCTGGTTGTTTTTCTTCATGTTGTTGTTGTTCTTGAAGATTGTTTTGTTGTTGAGGTATTTTTTCGGTTAGGCTTTGCCCTGGCAGTTGAGTTGACTTGGCAGACATTGTAGGAGCAGAGTTTTGCTGAAAAAATACAGAAAAAATAAATGTTATTAATAAAAAGGATTTCACAGAGCAGGAAGCATTTAAAAAAGTATTATTTTAGCATATGTATGCACATCTGCATAGTCCGCCCTTGCATAGAAATACTCAATAGGAAAATATGTCTACGATGCCTTTTTAAAAATTCATGATATATTAAAATCATATTTTTAACATTAAATATTGTCAAAGTCAGCTCACTTATGGACATTTGTGTGAAATTTGATATAACCTAAAACAATTTTTTCGCATGGGAGATGCCACGCCTTTTTTTTCACTCAATTCTTTTTTTTTATACTTGTCAAATCATTTATAAGAAATTTGGTTACATTTAGCTAGTGAATTTTTGCTTCTATAGGAGGTGCCACGCCCCATTAAAACATTAAGATATGATAGCCATTATAGCTATCATACGTTTGTTTTAATGATAATAAATTGAAATTTGGGCCAGTTATTGACGAGATAACTTCTCCCCTACAATACTTAGACTGCTACTTAAGACCACATGCGGCGTAATCATTTAAATTTCGAAAAAAAATTACAGCTATTTTTCCAAGAAAAAGTCAGAAGATAAATTTGATTTATTTTTACTTAAAAGAAACTCCTTGGTCAGTCACATGCGGCATATCTAAAAGAAATAACTCGCTGAATATTTGACATTTCCTAAAAGGTAAGTTACACAAACATGAAAAGCGTCATAGCATTCCAGACATTCATGCACACAATCGTTTATTTGTTTTCTTTATTTCTCGCTCTATCTCTTTCACTTTGTTCTCAACCGGATATCCGGCTGGTTTTCCATGCGGAAGTGCTTGTGGCCATTTTTCAATTCTAATTTCTTATGCATGCAAAGTGAAGCGCTTTAAAGCTCAAAATCACCCAAAATATAAAATAAATAAAAAAAAGCGCAGAAAGTAAAATCAGAAAAACGAGAAAAACTTGAATAACTCAGTGGATTGTAAATTGCCAGCTAAATTATTCATAGCAAAAAAAAAAAAAAAACGGCAGCAACAACAAGAGTAATACTTTTCATCAAAATCACACAGCAAGGGTGCAAGGATGGGTTTTGTGTGCAAACAGCAAGACAAAAAAATGAACCTTTTCCCAAAGTTTAATTAAAATTGGATTTTTTCCAAATTTTTCTTTTATTTTTGTTTTGACGCGAGCAATGAAAAAAAAAATTTAATTTCCACTGCTGTGCAGCAATCAAATTCAATTTGAACACCATTAAATATTCAACAAATTAAGATTCAATTTATTAATTTTGCAATAATTGCTGGAATTTATAATATAATTTGGTGATTGTGCGCGCTTAAGTAAGTACCACGAGGATTATGTATCAGCGTATCAGCTCGGTTGTTTGTGTTTGTTAAACGATGCGGAGGTCATTTGAAAAGATTTTTTTTTAGATTGTGGCAATGCAAACAAAAATATTCAAGTTTAATATTAAATAAATTTCGCACTAAAATTTGTATTTATTGCTGGTCAAAATAAAAATTAGAGCTTAGCCCGTGTAAAAAAAAATTCGTTCAAAATTAAGGCATTTTTGCAATGTAAATATACGAAAAATAAAATAAAAATTATTTATGAAAAATATAAAATTTTGGGCATTACTGCATTTGTAACATCCCTTTGCAAAAGATTTTTGTTTTTCTAAGAAATCATTCAAAGCTAAATCGCTTCGAAAAAGTTATTTTTTGCACAATTTTAATGTAAAATAACCCAAAGATCAAAAAATAACTCCATCATTCAAGTAAATCTTTTTCAAACTAATTCAGGGAGTTATTTTCTATGAGCAAATCACACAAAATTTGACGTTCTTTTTTTAAATTTGTTTCCGACTTTCTTCTCACAACAGAAAAATAAAGCCTAAATAATTGCAAATTTTAAAGAAAATCATATAAATTGAGGTCCAAAATTGTGTTTTTGGGAGATTTCTCATAATTTAAACGTATTATCCTTAAAGTTATGTTAATTTTATTCGAATTTTTTGGAAAAATTTTGCGGAATTTTGACATGAGAAAAAGACCACAATACAATCACTTTGAAATATCGTAAATTGAACTTCCACAGTTATCCTGCCGATTTTGTTTGAAAAACAGCATTTTATAGATCAGTGTTAAAGGCATAGATGGGCACAAGTTTTTCTTCCCTAGTGTGACGTCACATATTTGCAGCCAGCCTAGTATCTGTTGGCACAATGTATTCGGCAACCACAGAAAAATCAACAATGACCAATTGGTCGAAAAAATAGCCAATCTTTCCACGCTTATATCACAGCTATTGATTAACCAATCTCGAAGGTGCTCTTTGAGTACAACTTTTATCATAAAACATTCTCGTTTCATTCTATCGCAGTTTAGTTTTCTAGAGGTTCCTCTTCGACTACGTGTAAGCTGCGCACATGCCATTTTTTTTTAGAGATTCGTATGCAAAAGAATACTAACAATGTTACTGTACTTAGATATATTAGATTTTTAAATGTGACAAAATTTAAGACCCCCTCCCACTCTTTGCCACACATTGTCACACTTCGTCAACTCCCTCCCTCTCCTGTAACATGTGACGTAATTTATGGATGGCGCCTTATTAACAATCACAAGAAATAATATCTTAAAAGCAGTTTCATTGTTTAAAATTTACAAGTTCTGCTTATTAGGCTTTCACACTAGCATCAAAAACAGCTTGTTTATCATTTATCTCGTTTTTGAATCAGCCGAAAATGGCAAGAAGTGTTCAAATCATCAATCATTCAAATCAAACGTAAAAAGAGATAAAAGAAATAAAAAGTAAGCAAACGGACATAGTAGAAAATATAGAGTGATATGTCAAAGCGTCGTAATTAATTTTATGTTAAAGAGTAGCTTTTTTCAATATTCATAATTTGTTTAATTTACAACAAGAATAAAAAAGAATGTAAGTAAGTTCCTTGATGTGCAGCAGCAACTAAAAACTTTGATCTTTTATTTTCGATTTTTTTGCAAAATAGCTGATTCAACTGACGCCAAACAAAAAGGAATCAGCAAAAGAACAAAAATGCCAATGTGAAAGCTATTTCTTAAAACGCGATACAAAAACAAAATTATTTAAAAACTATTAATGTAAGAACAAATATTATTATAATAAAATACATCGAATTTAAGTTCTATTTTCAAAGTTAAGTTAAACACTTTTTGAAAAACGTGAAAGTCTCATACTGAAAACAGACAAAATCGTACTCAGGTAAACTATAACTTGCATTACCGATAGTTTTTGAAAAACACTCTACATCCGTTCCGAGGCATTTTAAGTCATACACAAAATAAACTACAAATGAAAATTCTAAACTCAAGCACGTTGTTAAAATTAAATCAAAACCAATCATTGTAAAGGACTATTTACGCGTAAATATATCAAATATCAAAGCAAATTTGCAATAAAAAATAACAGCAGCAAATCAACGCGTCAACGTCAAACAGACAGCCGCGAACAAATTGATAAAATAAATCAATTAGTATTTGTTGTTGTTTTTATGCCTTATGGCAAACGACTAAAAGTAATAGAATGAAAGAGTATCGTATTTACGATAAAAGCACACAAAGGCATGAACACACACACACATTGATACGTCATCGTACATTCGTACACTTACGCAATCTTTTGGAAATGCCCTCATAACGCATTAACGCCTCAAATGAAGTGAATATTTATTTATTTTTCAGACAAAGGGTATGTAGACTCTTTATACTTTAACGCACTTACATAAAGACACACAAAAAGAAAAGTAAAACAATGGCAAAGTTATGCTCA
Organism: Tricholauxania praeusta; assembly: GCA_949775025.1. Lineage (NCBI taxonomy): Eukaryota > Metazoa > Arthropoda > Insecta > Diptera > Lauxaniidae > Tricholauxania > Tricholauxania praeusta. Next base: position 31,592,347 of record OX459031.1, on the reverse strand, counting down.
CATAATACGAGTTATAACATACACATTTACATATAGAAAGAAAAGATTGCAAAGTATCGATTGATATTAAATACTATACACAATAGTTGATACTTTAAGGTTTATTTTTTTTTTTTTTTTTTTGTTTTTCAATGGTCGGTATATTACAGTATTTTTATACCCTACACCGACGGTATATTCACTTTGTCTCTGCGTTTGTAACACATCGAAGGGGGCGTGGCAGGTATGGAAAAGTATATATATTCTTGATCAGCGTCACCACCTGAGTCGATTTAGCGATGTCCGTCTGTCTGTCTGTCTGTCCGTCCGTCTGTTGAAATCAGGTTTACGGGAAAACCAAGAAAGCTAATTGAATGAAACTTTCACACACAGGTCACATCTTCTTGCAGGCATCTTGCTATTGAAAATGGGCGAAATCGGTTGACGGACACGCCTACCGCCCATACTCTATGTATATTTACTCAGGCCAATTTTGAAAAAAATTGCAGCGATTTTGATGAAACTTGGTGATTTGGTGCACATATGAACCGACTATGGTTTAGGCTGGGTTTCAAGTTTCCAAAGGATCGTAAAGGAGCGTGGCACATCCCTAAATTTTATCATTTAACTACCATATCTTTTAAGCCGTTCTAGATATTGCGATGAAATTTGGTAAACGGATACATATCAAATATATCTTGAATTGAGAAAAAAGTGGGCGAAATCTAAAAAGTGGGCGTGGAATTTTTCAACATTTAAAAATTTTGATTCCGTATATCTCAAAATTGGCACAAACGATTTCCATAAAAATTTTGGAGATGATGCCGCAGAAAGCAGTCATCAGTAACTCAGCAACTTAAGTTAAAAAAGCTCATTGAAGGGCGTGGCACCGCCCACAATATTTATAAACGTTATATTAAAAGAACTAACAACGTAATCGTTATGAAATTTAATGAGGTAGACATACTTCCTATAAGGTCTCTTATAACAAAAATTTGGTCCAATAGTACCTGTGGGCGTGGCACCTCCCATATAAGCAAAAAACTGTTAAAGATATAGATAGTGTGCTATGAGAGTAATCTTCATAAAATTTGGTCTATAGATGTCAGTTACTATAAGCTTTAAAAATAAATGAATTTTGACAGGATTGCATCAGGCGTGGCACCTCCCATATAAACATAAATTTGTAAGCGCTGTTTTAAATTTAATGTAAGTGGTTCAGTTGCTATAGAGTATATCTGTATTAAAATTGGCTGAAATAGTACCAGTGGGCGTGGCACCTCCCATACAAGTAAAATACGGTAAGTGGCATATTTATCGAACAATGTGAGCAATCATACTAAAATTTGGTGTAAGAGGTTTGCTTATGTTAAGCTATTTCTGGATCAAAACCGTGCTGCATTGTACCAGTGGGTGTGTCACCGCCCTAAATTTTAAATTTAACTGCGGCACATATCGCAAACTATACAAGCTATTGTGCTGAAATTTAATATGAGGATGTCGATCACGAATATAGTTTATTGAACCAAAAGTGGGCGGAATTGGACAAGTAGGCGTGGCATATTTCTAATTTTTAATTCCTATTCGATTTTTTTCAACATTTTCCATATTCTTTCCACTTTTTCAACCCTGCAACTTTTTCCAATATATCCTATATGTATTTGTTCGACTTTTTCAACCTCTTTCAACTTTCTTCATACTTTCTTATTTTTTTCGACTTTTTCATCAATTTTGAACAGTTTAAAATTTTTTCAACCTCTTTCAACTTTTTTAGAGTTTTTCAACCTCTCTCAACTTTTTTCAACATTTTGCATATATTTACGACTTTTTCAACATTTCTCAACCTCTGTCAACCTTTCTAAAATTTCACATTTTTTTCGACTTATTCAACCTCTTCAACGTCTTTTTAACATTTATTGAAAAGGTACTTTCAGTGCAGTGTAGGGTACTATGTGAGTTTCGGCCTGGCCGAAGATAACACCTTAACTTGTTTTTTTTAAGATTACTGTTCGTGACAATAATTGTACCAGTGAATTTTTAAATACACTGTTTAGAGGATTTTCACATGATGGATATGAAATTTTAAATGAACGGAATTTTATAAATGAGCATTATCAATTATAACTAAGAAGCTAGTTTTGATAAAATTCATTACATCAATACGCAATACGATACAACTATCCTAGCCATCTGGCTACCATCTCTTAACAAAAATAAACGCTCTATTAAATTGATGCATTTGTGCCGCAGAATTTATTTCATTATTTATGTGTTGGAATTAATGTTTTTATCTAGATATGCGCCAGAAAATAAAACAGAATTAATGTGTGCACATAAAATAAAATGAATCCACATATCGTGCTCCATTCCATACTAAATTGTCTCTTTCCTATTGATTTTTCTTGCAGTTGCCAAACACCAAGTTGTTGCCTACACACAAAAATCGCAAATCAAACACGAAAATCGCCACATACAGTTGGTGCGTGAATATGGATTCCACCCGAGAACGAAGGCCACTGTCGGAGATGGCGATGTGCTGCCAAAGAAATTTGAACCATTTCCTGATGATATGTACGGCAAACCACTGGAGGAAATTGATACTTTCATTTATGAAGAGGTGAGTTATTGTTCGTTAATGCGTGAGTGAACGTATGAGTTGGAAAAAATTGATTGTTCTTGACAGACAGAGTGGCAGCAAGATAAGGGCTTATAAGACACAAGTTTACTAGGAACATAAAACTGATAGTATCTTTTACTTTGAAAGAATGTTTTTTTTCGTGTGGGCATACGTATTTATATTCGATATTTTTATATGCAAATTGAATGAGAAAATATTCCATAAATTAAATTAAGATAATTGACATGATGAATGACATGTACAAATTTTGTATAAATTGTCGGAGTCAAAAAATAATATTGATGACAATTTAGCAACAAATTTCATATGGTTAATTTTTCGATATATTTTTACATTGAGTTGGTTTCCTTAGGGCTTACGAAATGACATTTTTAATTTTTTTTAAGTCACATGAGACAATATTGAGTGTTATGAAAAAAATTCATTCAGACACTTAAGAAATGCGATGACACCTTTGCTGTGCTGAGAAAAAAAAGCAATATTATTTAAAATGCTTCAAAATTATTTTGGTAAATTTTTCAAATCAACTCAATAGACACTATATTTTAGGTCTTCACTTTTGGATGTATACAATTTTATTGAAAATTGTATATTTGTACCAGAGATGTGCAATGAGTGGCTCGTTTTTATTTACCATTCGCTTATTCATTGCTATTGCGTGCTTTTATTCGACAACATATGAAACGAGTGCTGCAGTGCCTTGCCTTTTAATTTCATTGACATTGCCTGCCTCTGCTTTCTTTGAACATACTCGAAAGACAAGCACTATTCACTCAAAGCTCATTCATTCGTTTCGATTTTTATGCAATGAATTATATGGCTATGCAACGAATGCTATGGCTATGCAACGAATGCTATTGCACAGCATCGAATACCTCATACGATTTGAGCTCATGCTATTGTAGAGTAGTACTTTGCTTGCCATTGTTAGTAATTTTTGAGTTTCTTCTAAAAGACAAAATAATTTCTTATTTTAAAGCATGGAAAATACACAAGTCAAGGAAAATATAGTAAAAAAAGTTAATTCTGCGTAATGACATTCATTGCATAGCCGTAGCATTCGTTGCATAGCCATAGAATTCGATGCATAAAAATAGAAACGAATGAATGAGCTTTAAGTGAATAGTGCTTGTCTTCTGTAGTGTGTTCGTTGTCTACAAAGAAAACGAAGGCAAGCAACGGCAATGCGATAAAAAAGTACCGCACATCAGCATTCGCATTCGCTTTGAGTGAGCAGTGTTTTCATTCGTTTCACACATTTGATGCATAGTGTTGATTCACAATTCGTTTTTTGTGAGTGTTTCACAACTGCGTATGAATGCATTCGTGCACATCTCTGATATGTACCTCATGAGTTGCCTAGATGGAAAATCTGGTATTCAACCAAAAACGTAAATATGACTTTTGGAACTTTGGACAACAGAAATGAATAAAAATATCGGTTCAAAAACTTGTGATAAACCATTTAAATTAAACTTTTAATAATAAATTAGGATACTTCTCGTCTTAGTTTACAGCAAAATATAAAAGTTTTGTTTAAAAACTTCTTATATACCATTCAAAATGAGCTTTAATATCGTGCAAGTTGCAAAACCAACCATATTTTCTCCATTTCTAATACAATTTTAAGACTTAGGGAGCAAAACTTGCAACCGATATATTCAAAACTAAAATATCTTTTTAAAATCGTGAAACTAAAAAGTAATTTTTTTAGATTTAATATCATGAGAATATTTTACTGCAGACATGGTTTTTGCCATATTTTCACAATTTTGTTTTGAAACAAATATCAGGTTTCGTAACTGAACGAATCAATAGTATTTATTTAGCACAAAGTACTTAAGTGAAAAAGTTTGAAGTGTCACCCCTTAATTTAATAACTTACCTCGAGAGTGTTTCAGTGCCACAAAAACTGTTTTCTATTAACCTTGTAAAAACAGTCAAAATCAATTTAAGTATTATCATAAGTTTACTGTTTGATATTTTTTAGAAGTCAATGAAAAATAAGTACAGAATATAGTACTTGTCAAAATATTTTCAAAAATGTTGTACATCAGACAACATAGCTATAATGAAACTTAATTTTGGCGGTTCTTACGGGGATTTGTGACTTCAACGACTTCAAGTGACTTCAGCTTCCTGAAAGTGATTTAAGGTGACTTCAATGCAATCACAATTCTTCCTATCAAGAATCCAATCCAAAATGTGACGTCACCAGATTAATTACATTCTTTACGATGGAAAAGGCTGCAGATTTATGGCATTGAAGTCTACAAGCGACTTCAATTTCAAGTAGCTGCACTCTGAATACTGCATTTTCGGCAGTGACTTCAATGGCAGTGGATTTCAATTGAAATCGAATGCAGCTCTGTTTGTTAGTTTTGTACTGCTTATAGTCAAAACAAATGCTGTCAACTGTACCGGATTTTTCAGTACAGTACTGCTTTGCAGCTGTTTGTACTGTTAGAAAATTTTTACTGGTATTTGTATTCATCCAAAGCGGTAGAACGCGGATGTAGACGGACGAAATGCCAACTTATGCACTGAATTTGGAATGAACAATTCCAAAATTTCAATAGCTTCTTGTGGACTGTTTTGAAATCAGTTCCCAGCTGCAGTATTGTGAATGAATCAATGAAAATTGTTACTGTTAAACATTGTTAAACATCGTTTAACTTGACAATAAATTCATCAAAAGTCTTAATGCAAAACGATTTTATCAAGAATTACTCTAGCAAAGAAAAACCTCTGTGTAGAGAATGGCCAAAAAATGAAGCGTAAGCAGAAGAACGATATGTAGAAATCTTTAAGCATATGCGCATTCAGAATGTGCCATATATGAAATTCTCTCAAATCATCGAATACATTTTATGTTTGACTGAAACATTTTCTTCTGTCGAACGTATTTTTGGTGCCAGTAAAAAGACATGGAAAGGATAAAGTTCCGATCTCCATATATCGACACTGAAGAGCATTTTTTGTGTAAAAGTTAACAACATGGGATTTCACGAATTTTCAAAGACCCAACCACAACTTCTTTGTCAAATCGGCAGTCATCAAAAATATTTGCTTAAGATGATAAGTGTACTGCTTTTTGCTGGTACAGAGTTGGCAGCATTAGTCATAACTCAATTTGAAAATATTTTTAAGAAATTTAATTAAAATTTTTAGAGGTAAATGATATCGATATAAAGGGGTTTTCAATAAGAGCGCTACAAAAACGGTTTGGGATATCAATGAAATTCTTTATTCTTGTAAAAGAACAGTCGATGCCATTATGTATGGAACTCAATTTCTTTTGCATGGCCACCACGGGCACGCCTGCAGAAGTTCAGACGCTGAACCCAATTTTCGACGGTTTCCAAGCATAAATCTACCAATACTGCTGCAATTTCACGTTCGATATTCGTACGAAGTTCATCAATCGTCGCTGGCTTGTTGGCATAGACCATAGACTTGACGTAGCCCCACAGGAAATAGTCTAACGGCGTCAAATCGCACGACCGAGGCGGCCAATTGACTGGGCCATTTCGTGAGATAACACGTTCAGCAAACTTGGTTTTCAATAAATTGATTGTGACATTCGTTGTGTGGCTTGTGGCGCCGTCCTGTTGGAACCACGTATTGTCCAAGTTCATATCATCTAAGTTGGGCCAAAAATATTCGGTTATCATTGAGCGGCAGCGATTCCCATTCACAGTAACGTGCCGGTCTTGATCATCACGAAAGAAGTACGGCCCAATGACGACGCCGGCTCATAAACCGCACCAAACCGTAATTTTTTCGGGATGCAATGTTTACTCATGGAGTACGTGTGGATTGCTGCCTGACCAATAAAGCATATTTTGCTTATTGACGAAGCCATTCAGCCAGAAATGAGCTTCATCGCTGCTTCAGTTTTTGCGCCAATTTGATCTTGTAAGGATGTAGGCCAAGATTTTTTCGCAAAATTCGCCACAACGACGTCACAGAGATGCCCAACGACGTGTGAGAGACTGATTTGGGTCTTCCTCAATTGATGCGCTAGCGGCAGTAATATTCTCGACACTAAAGGCACTTCTTTGTCTCACTGGCACGGAAACAATTTGTACTGTGCATGTGGATTCAAATTTTTCCACTAGACGCTCAATTGTTGATCTGAAAGGACGATTATGACGACCATAAATTGGACGTAGCGCTCTTAAAGTTAAGGTCACTGACTCCGAATTTCGGTAGTAAATTTTAATAATTTCGACTCTTTGGATTGTATATCTTTCTATGATGAAATGGCAAACCTTACTGAAGAGAAATGTCAAAAGAGCGGGAAAAATATGGCGTCGTTAGCTGTCCCTATTGGTCTACTTTTGTAGCGTCCCTATTGAAAAACCTTTTAGTACGAAAGAATTTGATTTGACCATAAATTTTTATGGAAAAAGTGCTAATTTCGTCTCGATTTTGGCTCCAAATCGAGATAAATGTTCATTAGGCTATTTTCGATGCCAATGTGAATTGCAAAACTCTTATCGATGAGAACTTTAAAGAAATTCATTAAGAATAACAAAATTAAGATATGTATTAAGAAAAAAAATTAATGCAACCCAAAATTCTCAATTTAAAGTTCAATTTTAGTTCATGGACTATTTTTGTTAATTTAACAAATTTGCAAATTTTCTCTCCGGAATATTAAGCATTTTTTTTTTTTTTTGCTTATATTTGCTGCTTAATTAGATTGGAAACAACAACAGCAAAAACTACTTTGCAAACATATTTGTATGCAAAAACTAAAAAACTTAAATACCAGTATTGTGCATTATATTCTCCCCATTCTATTTCCATTGCAGCATCACATTGCAGTGGAGGGCTTAGTGATGTAGATTATGGTCAAAATTAAAAAAAAAGAAAATAAATTGGAATATAAAACTGGGAAAAGCTTTGTTTGTTATGCAATGAATTGTTCTGATTTTTTTAGGGAAAAGTTAAATTTTGTTGAAAATTTTTAAATAAAAAATTCAAAGCTTGTTCTTAATCATATGACGATTTTCAAATGAACACTTTTTTGTCTTTAATTTTTCGGATTACATTTTTTTAGAGAGTTTTTGCATATCGATGTATTTTTGCTAAGTGACTAAGTATTTGTTGTTAAATATTTATTACTATGCGTATGAAACAACAAATAATGATGGTATGTACATCTTTTACAAGACAAATATGGCTGGGCTACAATTTAAGACATTAAATATTAAACTTTAGCAGCATTGAATATCGTGTGACCTTTTTCAGCACATTTTACATTTTATCATTTGCAACATTGCAGTTAACCCTTTAAAAATATATCAACTTTTATTGATTGACATTTCAAGGTAACGTAAGGCAACTATCATGATTTTTAATATTGTTGCCATAACAAAACTTCGGGTTGAGCATTAATTTTTATATCAAGGGTAAAAGAATGATTATGCTCAAATGGCAAAAGCAGCTATACTTAAATATGTGATTCCTGCATAAGTGAAGCTATAGATATGTTGTAAATATTTTATCAAAATCAGCACATACAGCTGAAAAAAAGCGAAATTCTCAACAGAAATAAAGTAAGTTTATAAAAGACCACGAAAAAAAAAGGAAATGCTGATATGCTTTTTTAAATGCATATCACGTGTTTCATAATAATATAAAGCTGTCGAAAAGAACTTAACATTTCACAGAAAATAAGAAATAAAAAAACCGCGACCAAAACCAAGCATTTATTGAAAATGCATCAATCTCTTCCACATGTACGCACAAATACAAGCACTTATCAACTTAGCACACACACACATATAAATTAATACATGTTAATAATAATAAAAGTATGTAGCATTATAACCACTGGGTTTTTGATTCGTTTTTTTAGTATATTTTTTATTATTAATATACACCAGCTTGCAAATTTTTCCGGATGAGACCGAATTAATGATTTGACCGCTCTTAACAATACAGTGTTTTTAGGTATTACGTATTATGTCAAAGTTTGGAATTATTCTGTTTCGGCGCATATTTGAAGTTATCTCATACCAACGGGAAACTGTTTACTTTCTTTCTGTTGATGTCATCAGTTTGTATAAGATATTCTAAGAAATTCTTTAACAAAATCGAAAATTTTCGGGACACAACCTTTGGCTCAAATTTTGCATGAGTAGGACAGTGACAGTGGGTCCAATTCTGATAATTACTTTTTTAGTACTGGCTCGTTGGTCACTGTGACTTGGAAAGGGGAAGATGCGGAGTATTGAATATTACTTTTTTTTGGTTCTCAACTTTTAAAATCCTTTAAAAAGCTTAGGTTCCTTTTCAATTAAATTATGACAAGCTGTCATGAGTTAAAGACGCTTCAAGACAAAAGGACGAAACACGATGTAGGCCATACACAGGTCCACAGGGATACGACAAAAAGTCAGCTAGCCAATTTCTACTTTGAAATATTTTTTTTTTAATACTATTTGATGACATAAGTAGAAATATGATAAATAACTTTATCAGATTGTGAAATAATTTCATCAGATTGTGAAATAACTTCATCAAATTGTGAAATAATTTCATCATATTGTGAAATAAGTCTCATAATGCAAAGAAAAATGAAAATTTCAGTTAGGTTTGGAAACAAGAATTCATTAAATAAAATTTGTTTGAAAAATTTTTCAATTTTGCAACCCAGTGTAATTGAGAAAAACTAAATCAAAAGAGAGCAAATACAACGCATAGCCCGTACTATAGTTATGCAAAGCGCGTGTAGAAATATTACTATGACGTGCTGAAAAAAGGCTTTGAAATGGATTTATTGCAATCAAAAGCAATTTATCAGCAGCATTAAATATACATGTAGTGTTGTTTTTGTTACTTTTTTTTCGCTATTCATTAAATTAATGGTAGCAATTTTTTATTGTCATTGTTGCAATGTTTATCAGCCATACGTACAACAGCAGCAATTGTTTGCAAATAAAAATTATATACAATGTATATCAAAAACTTTCACCATTAAATGTAGATTAATTTATTTTCTAATGTACTGCTTATAAAATTTTTCATTAAAAGTTTTAATTGTTGGTTTTTTTTTTGTGGTTGACAGGCAGTATGCAATGCGCGATATTCCTGTAAAGTTTAACAATTCAATTTTTTCTATTGATCGAGTATTTAGGTTTATTTTTAAGAACCTGATAAGTTTTAAATGCATACATCATTACATACAAAAACTTATAAAAATATTCCCTCAAAAATTATTGCCGATAGCTCAGTTTCCAGGGAATTTTTTTCCATTCATCAACAATTTTCTACGATTGCAAAACAGGGAATTGGAGAAACATTTCGAGAGAATGTTTAGTTATTTATTTATTACGGCCTATTTATTGGGCCTTATTCAATACATTTGCTTTTGCTGTGACATAATACAATAAAAAATATGTACACGGTTAGAAGTCTTGGAACATATTTTAATACAAGCGAAGTATTACAAAGATTTGTAATACAATTTTGATTACATTTAATATTTTTGCATAGATTACAAAATTTTGTAAGACATTTTGTATTAAATTTTAATATAGTTCAAGCATTAAAACGATATTTTATAACATTTGGAATCAATTTGATGCAATCGCAAGTATTACATTTGATTTTTAAACCATACTGTATTATATTTTAATATGTACTGTCTTATACACTGGGATTCGAACCTGGTTTCCTTTCAATACAATGGTTGCATGAGCAGTTTAACGACATCAGCCAACGTAGTATCATATTTTGGTTGGCTAAAAGTATATTTAAATTATCAATTGACAACAACGTAAAATTAAAGTTCAATATTTCATTTTGACGGAAAAGTGAGTAATTGAGTTTAAGTCGTTCACAGAAATGATGTGAGTAGCTCAGTTTGTAAAGATGAGCAGATTTGAACAGTGGCATGCCGCAGGACGACGACCTAGGTTCTATTCTGATCGGTGGCAGGTAAAAAATTTACATTCTCCTTTAAAGTTTTAAAAACACAACTCAAATGCATTTACCGATTGATACAAAAGCAGCAGTATCGTAAATAACTTTTTTTTTAAATCTTAATAAAAACGAGTATTAAATTTTAATTCCAATTTGTATTAAAAATGAATTTTTATATCTATTCAGTATTGAATTTTAATACAATTCTGGTGTTGTCATACATATAAGCCCAAAAGTATTAAAATTTATTCCAAAATTTCTAACAGTGTACATATATTATGAAACAACTAATTTGAATATTTAGCTTATCTTATATCTCACGTCTTAGCATATAAATATATTCATGTTAGGGGTCGTTATCTTCGAGGCATTGAATAGTTTCAGAACTATCCGCAGAAACTTTACTATTCAAGAAACTCCATCAGAAGAAATGCAATTGTGCTAATTCGCATGATTTTGGTGGCCAATTCACGTCTGTTTTGCGGGAAATTATTCGATTATTATTTTTTATGGCCCAATTAATGAATTGTAGACGTAATGCGTGGTTATTTGGTTTTAATTCTTGTCTTTACTGTATTTTGTAAGCCTTGAAAATAATATTTTTGTGTCAAATATTACACAAAGTTATTGGGTTAAAGGTCTAATTTCTGTGAACGGCAACGAATTGATGCCCTTTGCTCTTCAACAACACTAGTGCTAACAGCTGCAATATTTTCACTTGAGTGACCACAACGATGATAAAATCTTTTTCTTTGATCTTCAACTGAAACAGTATTTTCACATTTATCAATGATAGGTTTAATAGCATGGTTTGTCGAAACAATTTCTCTATCGTATTTTGAACGAAATTTTCTTCCAAATTCTGAACAAATTTCGCAATATTTAAAATAAGTTTTAATAATGAAAGCACGTTGATCACTCGTGAAGCGATCTATTTTAACTAAACGAAAGGTATTTACTTCAATACCTGAAAAAAAATTAGTGTAATTTAGCACCTGAAAAAAAAATGGAGGCAAATTTAAAAAGATATCTCGAATTTTAACGCTTTTAAGTACCAAAAAGTTTAATCAAATCGATGAATGAAAAGCATCGAAAAACGAATAAAGTTCGAAAGCGACGAAAATCGAGAAAATTTGAAAATTGTCTTACTCATTAAAAAATAACTCTGGAAAATCGAACCCGTTATCTAGATCCGTGATCTTCAATCAAAGCTCCACGGACCACTCCATTAAAGTGTTAAAATGCGCCAGCTTCAGATTCAGCAAATTAAAAATGAGAACAAAAGTTACACATAGTACCGAAAATGCACTCAAAATAAGGCAAATATAACTGGTATCTTGACTATGTTTTAACTTTCTTATTTTCAAGAATTCGGTTTTATTTTTTTTAGAATAACTTGTGTTTTCTAAAGTCTTTTATGCTCACGATCAAATATTTTGTGTTCAAAATTATGAGCATTTGACCAGAAGATCGTAAATGTTAGCTAAATTAACAGCTAACGTAAATGAACTTAAAAATATTCTGAAAATATACACACATTTACTCGCAGTCATCATGTCGTATGATTAACGTTTATTACACAAACTTTTGTATTTTATGTTACTCATACGTCACGTAGTAAAACTTTTTCAAAGCAAGATGTGAGTGCGAATAAGTTTCTCAATTGAGGAAAAAGTTAATAAAATGGTGCAACTGCTATTTTTTCTCATTAATTATGTTTATTAATAAGCAATTATTCATTATACATCACGTGTATTTATGTGGTAAGAAAAACGCACAAGCAATACTAAATAAAATCAAGGTTCCAATGGAAGGGTTGAATGACCTGGCATTTATGCTATTGAAAGTCACAGGAAAATAACAGTGAGTAATTGTAACAACAAATACAAATCCACACAAAACAAATTTGACTTTTTATACAACACGCCAACGCAGTAATTACATACCAAGAAAATAAAACAAACATTTAATAAAAGAGAATACATAGCAGCGTGCTAAGACAGTAAGAAGTTTTTTTTAAAGTGTGTAAGATTAGTATGCAGATATAAAAACACATAGAGTATATAAAGTCAAGTTGACGCAGGCCAAGGAAATGTAAGAAAAAAAAACTTGGTGATTTTTGTTTAAAGTCTTCCAAAGATAAAGAAGAAAACTGAACCAAAACTTAAAACAGAAGTCAAAATTTAAATTATTTTTCATAAGAGATTATCATTCATTAAGAGATTATCTTTTTCTAAGGTCGAGACTAAGATCAAAACTCTGTTTTATCAGACAAATTTTTATTTGAAATAATTAAGCTACAAAAGATTAAATACATTTTTAGCTAAGTATACAAAAGTAGAAATATTTTCAATATATTTAACAAAAGCCTGACCCTAAATTAAGCTCAACTTAAAAAGTGTAACCATAAATGGGCCGCAAGAGTTCATTTGTATAGTTAATCACACAAATACGTAAATATGTACATTCATGTGCTTTTCACATGGCTATGCATATGTGTGTTTTTCCTACCTAGTCATTATAGAACTTGGTAGGAAATAAGAAAAAAAAACATACAAAAATTATCATAACAGTAGATTCGAAGAAGAAAGAAGAACTGATCAAGTCCTGCGTATAAGAAAATCACTTAAGCAGTTTTTTCTTATAGCCACAATTAAAGATAAATGCAATCATAAACAAAAATGCTAAAAAGTATGCAGCATTATTTTTAATTTAAATTATTATCAGTTCATTTTTGCACATTTTCTCACAGGAATAGTAGTGCAAAACACTTACACCGAGATGTTCCTGCTTTCACATGAATATTTGGTAGCGCAAAAGCTTTTGATGCTGCAACTTCCGTTACTACTGTAGCGAATAATAAAATGCAAAGCTGAACCGCAATACAAATACACAGATACTATAGCAGTACAGAAATACTCTGCATCGAAGCACATGCCTGCACGTACGCAACACTACCACATCAAAGTATCAAACTGAAAACAAAAATAAAAATAAGCAAACAAACAGTGAGAAATGTCATCAGCTAAGCTACTTAGTTTTATTTTTAAACAACACGCTGCACGTGTGTGCGTTCATTGCACATACTCGTACATAAACCTCAACGATACCATTTGAGAATTTTTAAGCATGAAAACACATAGTGGACCAACACAGGAAATAATTCAATTGAAATCTTAAATACTCTCATCAGTAGCTCAGCTCTGGGAGAATTGTGTCACTTTCGAAACTCAAATAACTGTCACAAAACTATTTCAACTTTTGACATTAGCAGTTTTAACCAAGTTTTCAAATGAACAATAATAAAATAGAGTTCAGTTTTTTCTTAAAAAATTTTTATGATACCCAAGTTTTTTTTTATATTCATTGCTTTTTTAAAACTTTTTTTTTTTTTTTTGAAACAAAAATCATTTAATAAATTTTTAAATTGAATTTTATTTCTTGACGCGTTTCTAAAATGCAATTTTTAGTTTAGAGAGAATAAAATTTGTAAGAATCTTAATTGTTATTCAAATTTAGAAAAGTTTCTTACAGAAAATTAAAAGATTTTTCTTACATAGTTTAATGAAATAAAATTCCACTGTACAACAGTACACTCACTTCATACTCTCTGTAAAAGCGTTTTATTGTTGTTTTGTAACATAACAGCAACAACTACGGTACAAACTAAACAATGGAAAGAAAAATAGAAAATCGGGTCAGCTCATTCTATGCAAAAAAAAAAATAAAAAAAAACAATAAAAAAAGAGGTTCTGCAGCCACAAAGTGCAAACAAGAGCAGCGAGTTAAAAGAAAAACCAAAACTTATGAAAAATGGCCTTTGTTTGTATGGAAATAGCGACAGTTACTGCGATAAACTATACAAAGCAGGCGTGTGTGTATAAATTAGTTCACGTACATGTGTATGTTTGCACGCTTGTTTGCATACATATGAGCAACATACAACAGCAGCAGTGCTTTTTTTTTTGTTGTATTTTGAAAAATTTTAAATCAAACCAAAATGTTTATTTATGAATTTCATTTAAACTTTGCAATTTCATTTTATTTTATGTTGCATAATTTTAGGAGAAAACCTAAATTTTGTAATTGTGTTGTGTTTTTGTTGATAAAACACAAAGTTGACATTTTATTACAATAAAAAATTAATTGTGTGAAGAAAAAATTACCATAAAAAATCAATTAAGTTTCAACTGAAAGATTTGTAGGCAACATCTTCTTTTTTTTGGAAAATTATAGGAATCACGCTCAGATGGAACATCAGAGAAATTTTCAATTCTATTATTAAATATAGTTTCAGTTTAACTTTTTGACTAATTCGCGCTACATCATCAGCTCTCATCTAATGGAAAATTATAGGTTGGTCAACGGACACTCCTACCATCCACACAAATCTAAGCATATCTCGAAAATTTTAATTAAAAAAAGGGGTTATCTCAGAAAATACTAGACCGTAGTTAAAAATTCTGGTGCAAATGCAACCAGACATGATGCAAACATTAAGAGTGGCTGAGGCAAGTAATATACAAAAACCTTAGGCGGCGCTGGACGTATACCGCTTAAAAAAAGACTGAAAAATTCAGATTTTAGAGTAATAACACAATCCTACAACTTTTTTTTCCTTTTTTGACTTAAGTGCTCATTTATTGTGGTTTTGAATACCCTGAAACCGAATACGGGCGGAGAATTGCTCTATCACGTAAGGCTTTTGAGATATTCTAACCTAAAAGTGCAAAAAATTCAGTTTTTTCTCATACTAATTATTTGAGGATTTTTTTTTTTTTTTATTTCAAAAAAGTATGTGTGAGATCTACAATTCTTCTTCTTTCAAAAGCCGTTGAGTTTTCTGAAAAAGTCTTTTTTTTTTGCTGAGTTATCGGGTTTTGAAATCTTTTCATATCCAAATATCCCTAATGAGTTTGAAGGTATAGGGAAAATCAGATCCAGAAAAAGATTTTTTGACTATTTTCCCGTAATTAGCACACAAAAATCTAATAGAAACACTACCCGAACTTTCAAAAGGGATTTTATTGTAGGACTGTGTAATTAATCATCATATACTGAAATAGGTGAAGGCAAAACAGTGACATCCCTTTTGAACTGCCTAACACAACATAGTCGCTTGATTATTGTTTTTGTAACAAAGGTTGTGAAAAGGGGCAGTGAGTTTTTTAATTTTTTTTTTATAGTAAGCGGTGCCACGCCTCTCACAGGAAAATACTTTTTCACGGCTTAACTAATGGACTGATTTTGAAGAAATTTGATACGGTGATAGACTGAACCCTAAGAAAATGTATTATAAATTGTGTTATTTTAGTGGGCGTGGCACCGCCTCTAAGGAGAAAAAACGCTGTAGCGACTGAGCTGCTACAGCGATTTTGATTAAATTTGGTACGGAGATAGATTGAATACTGAAGCAAGATATTGCTAACAGAAAAATTAGTTTTTACTGCTAAGCTAATAGATCGGTTTTGATGAAATTTTTACAGGGATAGATTGAATCCTGGGGAGAAATGTTTCTTTTTAATGGGCAGTGCCAAGCCTCTAACCAGAAAATATGTTTTTACCATAATGGTTGAATTCCAACTACTGGACGAGTTATAGTATAAATATAAATATAATTTATGGTCTTCGAAATTGGCCTAGTGTTTTAAAAAAAAAAAAATATGAAAAATTGACTCTGCTTTTCTTATTCTGAGTAGAAATTATTATGCTCCCATACCTTTTTATATGAAAAAGCATTATCGGCTTTTATACACCTCTAAGTATTCGAATTCGCAAATTTTTTTGGTGGTGGGTTCGTCTTTATATATATATGTACTAGCATTACCCTGTGCGCATCGCTTCACCTCAACCGTGGTGTATTTTCGATGTGCAGTCTGCGTGAAAATTCTATTTAAAAAAATACTTTTGTATGAGGACCACTCTAAGTATGCACCCTAAATAAAATTTGTACGATCTAATCTGTGTCTCTTCACATAAAAGCCATATGGTGTAAATTTCATTAGAGTCGATTTAGCGGTCTTCGAGAAAATGATATTTAAAAAATATTTTTGTGTGAGGGCCACCCTAAATAAAAGTTTTCTAGCCTAAGCTATGCCTCTTAACATACGAGCTATGTACGTGGTATAAATTCGGTGTGAATTGACTAACCTGTCTTTGTGAATATGATATTTAAAAATATTTTTGTGTGAGGGCCACTCTAAGTATGCACCCTAAATAAAATTTGTACGATCTAATCTGTGTCTCTTCACATAAAAGCCATATGGTGTAAACTTCATGAGAATCGATTTAGCGGTCTTCGAGAAAATGATATTTAAAAAATATTTTTGTGTGAGGGCCACCCTAAATAAAAGTTTTGTGGCCTTAGCTATGCTTCTTAACATTAGAGATACGAAGTGTAAATTCGGTGTGAATCGATTTATTTGTCTTCGCGAAAGTGATATTTAAAAATATATTTGTATGAGGGCCACCCTAAGTATGCACCCTAAATAAAATTTTTACCATCCAATCTGTGCCCCTTAACATAAAAACCATACTGTGTAAGTTTCATGAGGATCAATTTATCTGTCTTTGAGAAATCGCTATTTTTAAAATATTTGTGTATGGGGCCACCCTAAATATGCACCCAAAATAAAAGTTTTATAGCCTATGACACCCGCCAGACTGATGCTCACACGCTGTAAAAATTTCATCAAAATCGGCTGGATAGTTTCCGCGTGCATAAGAGACAGACAGACAGACAGACAAAAAATGACCACTTAAGTTCATTTTACTTGTTTTCTGAAAATTTAATTTTTAAAGATTGAAGTTTGTGTGAAATATGTGTAATGTGTATAAAGTTTGTTTTAAATAAGCCACTAGTCCAGAAAGGCTGAGGGAACACGAAAATTACTTCTGTTCTTTTTGATTTTATAATTAAGTATTTTGACGTTTCCCACTAAAACAGAAAAGTAATCTCATTCATACATATACATAATAAGTAAATAATTTAGTTTTCTATTCTAGTGAAAATATTATATGAAATATATCAACAAGATTTTATTGACATAAAAACAAGAGAAAATTGAAGCAAAAAAGTAAAATTCATCCATTTACTCACAAAGTCATAAAAAATTATTACGAAAAAAACTAAAGTTGAACTAGATTTCACGCAAAATAATACATACGTATAAGATTAAAACAAAACAAAAAACATCCTAATAATCTGCCATTTTTTTCTCTAATACCCTATCAACATGTACCAGAAAGCGCTCTTTTTTCTTAATATTTTTTCTGTTCACATTTCTGTTTTTTCAACTTCATTTTCCTGCTGTCATCTTTATTACATTCAAATTTCCGTCATTTTTGCTGTCAAAATATTCATCTTTTCGTAGCCTTCGTTCTATATAGGGTGTCGTCCACTTTGCGAGTGATATGTCTACTTTTGCTGCAACACCATTACATGAAGTATAACCACTATCATCATCATAATAATCATCATCATTTTCATGAGTTGATTTCATAGCAAAAGTAAATAGTAAAAAAATGCCAAAAGCCATTATTTTGATGACTTTTATGATTATCTCTCATGTTTCCGCCAGCAGTTCTTCTTTCATGAATTCTTGGTTTTTTTTCACCCATTTTTGCTCTATTTTCCATCTTACTTTTAGTTTTGGTACAAACATAAATTTTATTTGTTGAAAGTTGCTGCATAGGTACTACACAACTGAAAAGCAAAAATTCTTAAATTGATTTTTAGTTGAATAAGGCATGCACGAGCAACATCGCGACGTCAACAACAGCCAGCTAAAGCAACATCCGCTGAAAGACAATAAAATCCAGTAACAAATGATACAGTACGCTGCAATCTAAGGGTACTTAAGCGAAGAATATCTAAGATCAAAATATAAAGGTTCAAAGTAGTTTAGCGAAAGTTCTAACATCTTTTACAACCTAACTTAGCTATGTAGGCATAGGTACATTAAAATTACTGTATACACATTAAATTTTTGCCTAGGGCATCAAAAGCAGCATTTTTAACGCAAAACTATATTTATGTATATGATGTGCATTATTAGGACAGCTTAAATTTAAACCGTGCGGTATCATATTATAAAATAAAATTATCTCATCGTTTTTTTTTCTTTACATGTCATATATCCTTCTTTATTTCACATATCCTTTATGCGTCAAGGAGTTGTGTCATCGTTATGTTGAAATTCGCATTAAATTTGTGCGCTTTCGTCGCACAAGCATGTAGAAAAATTCATTTCATTCACATCACTTGCAGTTTTGTCTTTTGTTTTTCGTCTGTTTATGTCGCACACAGTGATGGCATAGATTTACGCATGTAAGCTGATCCAGTAGGGAAATTAGTTATTACTGAGTTACAGAAAACAAATCACTATCGTTTGAAGTAAAATATTTTCTTAACCCTTTCAGGACCAATGTTGATTATAGGCAACATTGCCTTCAAATGTCAAAACCACCGTTATGTTAAATTTTTCCGCGATTTGCTTTACTTTTGTCTTATCGGCAGTTCTGTTTTGAGTAAGGAAGAACCAGGATACCGAGGACATAGAAATTGATATCATCTTACTCTTGTGATCATATTAATAAGAACATGAAATATTTGTTTTTCCTCTCATTTTAATTCGGTCCTGAAAGGATTAAGGTAAATAATGTAATCCTGGAAATATTGTATACAGCCATATTATGCCAATTTCATTTGGGAGTCCATAATATCCATAATGGTATGATACAACAAAACAAATTAAGCACAAATTGAGCATTTTATCATACATTATTTTGGGTGGATTTTTTCTGTTTTGATATTTTGTTAATATTAGAGAAATTGGGCAAAATCTGTTAAAATCTGATATCTCTTTTCAGAAATCTTTTTCAAAGAATTAGGTTTAGCCAAAAAAAAAAAATAGGTACAGCTCAAAAATACTTCCATTACACAGGTCGACAAAATTTGGTCAAATCTCTTTTTTCCGAAAGTTTTTGACACGCTGAATTCGAATACAAGGTCAGCATTACTCTGATGGCTCCAGTTTTCGAGATATTCTAAGCTAAAAATGCGAACATGACGGCTGTTCAAGATATTTGAGGTTATAGTACATCGAAAGGCATTATTTTATGAAACCATTAATGAGGTTCGAAAGATCTACTCTTTTTCCAAAAGAAATCCACAGATGTTTTTGGACTCCATTAATGGTTTGATTTGAAAAAAATGTTACCTTTCTTTTCTCAAATATTTCGAGAAACTGTGATTTTTCGCACATTTAGGTAAGAAATCTCACAAAATAGAGTCAATTTGGCGAATTTATTGTTATTTTGATATTTGGTAGGCCAGAATCACTCAAGATCGACTTGACGACCCCACGCCGCAAAGACATTGTTCCCTTGTGTAAACCGCTTTTCTAATTTAATTTTTTTAAATGTTTTGGAATAGGAAAATATTCTGATATTTTATTTTTTTACGCTACAAATTACACTTGATTTCTGGGCGATTTAAACAGAATTTTAACAGAACAGAGTTCGAACCTAAAAGCAGTTAATATTAATGCTGCACAGCTTTTTTTGAAAGGGAATTTTCTAAAAAGTAATTGTTAATTTACTTTTTCGAATAAGAGATATCTGCATCAATATAAATTGTTTTGAAAGGAAATCACAGGCTAAAGTTGCGCCTCAAAACTATTCTCCAGGATTTATCTTACAATTATAATCTTACATTTTAAATTTTTTTACAATTAAATTTATACCAATTAGCTCCAGAGATGAATTTTTTGAGTTGAAAAATCCGAAATTGCATTTAAAGAAATGTAACGTGATGGAGACGAACATTAATCCCATATATACCAGAGTTAAGGCACAAATTCACCATGGCGATTATATGTAGATTTTTCATCGTTGTCAATCAAAATTTTTTAAAAAATTCTTGTACGGTGTATGTAATTAACGATTACTTACACGTCGTGTTGCGCAAAATTTCTTACTTGGTTTCTTTATGTGCACAAAACAATGATGCCGTACAGTCAAACACACTACTGACAGTGTGTCACAAACACAAATATTGTGCGACTGTTAGTTGTATTAAACCAAAAGCCTCAAGGATAAATTTTAATTTGAATGGTGTTGAATTTTTTCTTCAAGCCTACTTATTTTTATTTTTTATTTATTTTATGTTCTTTGTTGTTTTCTTTATTTTTTCCTCTTTAATTTGTACTTTTTTTAGTTGTGTTCATTTTATTTTTGTGTAAATAGAGATACACAATGTAATTTGTGCATTTCAGCATATGAGAGGACTGCTTAAATTTACTCATAATTTATTTTTTATGTTTTTAAACCCAGTACTATACGAATATACTTTAAAGAATATTTGGTACTACAATTGACTAAGGTTAAAAATTGTATATGAGCGAGCACCACTGGTTAAAATAAGTACTTGTGATATAAAATACTTATCAAATGTGCTATAAAAGATTCAAAGTGGTAAGTAATATTTTGGGCATTCTAAATAAAATATATATCTTTCGAAACGAAAACATGATTTTCATGCAACTTTGATAACATATTCCGAACTGTTGCACGGAAAGTTAAAGTTTGGATGTGATTCTTTCAAATGACGTGCATACTTTACATATAAATATCAGGTGATAGTCGGATTCTTAAATAGTCAAAACCTTGGTATAAGCCAGTTTTTATGTTTCCAACTCTTTTTTTTAAGAAAGAGCTCAACATTGCATACTTAGTTTTTGTTGTCGATTTATAACCTCCTGTAGATCAGCGAGAAGTTTTGAAAAAGTATCGAAATGTCGAATATCGAATCAACTTTCGAGTATTGAAAAGTACCGAGTAGCATTGAAAAAGTAGATGAAAGTCGGATATGTAATAGATACCCATCAAATGATATAGATATGGTATAACTTTTTTAAATCACCAAATATTATCGAGACTCAAAAAGTATCAATAAAGTTAAAAAGCATTAAAAATATATATCGTAGATATATCGAAAAATATCGAATAGTCTTAAAAAGTGTCGAATAATATAGAAAAATGATATATAAAGATATCAAAAAGTGTCGACTAGTATAAAAAAAATTGATGCGAGTCAAAAAGTACCGAAACATACTGGGAAATCCAACAGAAGTCTAAACGTATCGAAAATCATAGCACCGTAAGAATTGATTGAAGTTTAAAAACTAAAAAATAATCAAAAAAAAGATTAAAGTTTAAAAGTTAAAAAGTATCAAGTAGCATCAAAAAAGTTTTAAGAGTATAAAAATATTGAAAAGTCGATGAAGTTTGAAAAATATCAACTAGTATCGGAAAGTCGATAAAAGCTATCGAATAAAAGTCGAAAATATCGTTACGTATTGAAGAAGTCGACAGAGGCGATAGATATCGAAATATTAAGAACAATTTGAGAAAAGATTAAAAGTGACCAGTATTATAAAAGAGTATTGAAAAAGTCGAAACAAGTCGAGAAATATCGAAATGTGTCAAAAAACTCCATGTAATTTGAAGTGCCGAAAAGTATCAAAAAAGTTGATGGAGGTTTGAAAGGATCGAAAAAAACTAATGAAATTCTACATAAGTACATACGCATACCATATAGCATAGCATCGAAAAAGCCGAAAACTGTTTTGCTAAGCAAAATCAGACATCTTTATCTTAAGATAAACCAAATAGTCTATGTGCTATGAATTAAAAATTTTTTATAAAACTTTTTATTATAAAAAAAAAACTCCTTACTATGCTTCTTAGAGATACAATACAATGACACTTTATTTGTCAAAATGTGTTCAGTAGCTTAGGAGATTTTATCTTTGGAACGAATGATGTGAAGTATCAAACGGCACCATAGCGTATTGCAGAATTTGCTAATCCACTCAAGTATGAATTTTCTTACATACCCGGCAGTAAAGATGTTTGAACAGAGATGATCTAAAATAACTTCAAGGAGATAAACAAATCATTGTTATCAAAAGAAATTTTTTTGTTCGGCATAGTCTTAAAAGAGAAGTCCTCAGAATGGTACATTTGCCACATTCAATCTATGGATCAAATACGTAATCTCATGAAATATTTTTGTACTACACTGAGCTTTTATTGAATATAACAAATGCGCATTCGATATAAAGCAATTAAATATTTGAGTTAAACATGTAACGTTTCAATCAAGACATGCCAGTATTTCTTTACAAATAAAATATGTTTGACATTACACATTCACGAAGTAAGTGATATCTTTTTAAAAATTATAAATTTCACAAGTAAATGCTGAGGTTTTTGAGTAATTTTTCAAAAACTTATAGCTAATATTTCAGCTGAAACATATTTCACATTTATTTATTACTATTTTACAGTACTTAAAAAGTTTTGCCAATAATTGTAGAAAATATTATGGGAAGGAAAGAGACAAAATATGCAAAAGTTCTCAAAAATTACCCAAGTGGCACATGGAAAGAATCCCAGTAGGCAAGGGCAGGAGCTAACAGTGCTTTTAGAAGGCCTTCCTTGGTAAGTATAAGGCCTTACACCCTCCTTTCAAACGTACTTTCTTTTTTATTTGAAATGGCCGTAGAAAACAGGCCTTCCTAAGCAGGCTTTCTAAGACCGCTTATCGTAGTAGGACTCTCAGAAGTACTTGGCAAAAATTTAATTTTAATACATCGTAAGGACTCTAAATATTAATTGTTTTTTTTTATCCGCACCATCTCACTTGCGTTGATATTTTTTGAATGACTTTTTTTGTGATGTTTCTTAATTTACAATTTGACAAAGAATACACAAAACTCTACCTCCTTAACGTAACATGAAACAACAGAAGACTAGCCTGCACACCTCTCTTAATTTCTAACCATGTGTCTACTTTTCATGTCGTATATGTTCAATGCATATGACAAAAGAGTTATGCCGAATCATAAAACATTGCAATACATGAAATAAAAAAGAAACAGAAAATCGCTAAAGCGCCTTCTAATATCAGGCCTGATAGCACGTCTCCTGTGGGAAGGCATATTATGCCTTCTGTGATTGTATTTTTATTTGCATGAAAATCTAGTTTTGAGAAGTCCTTATATAATCGCAGCAGTGCTAACAGGCCTTCTCCGAGTAAGTCCTTGCTCATTTGCCTGCTGGGGAGTCATTAACATAAACTGCGTACAATTGTGTAGTGAGAACTGCACACGCTGCAACTACACCTAATTTGGCACACACACAGGTTTTGCACAGATACCAATGCAAATTCATACCAATACTGCAGGAGCACTTAAACAGAAGCGCACTCGCACCACTTAAATTAATTCAAATTAGAAAATTTCCAATTCAGCGAATTTCGAAGAAAAAGAAGATAAAAGAAATAAATAAAAGCCAACAGAGCGAAAAATGTTGTAACCACTCACAAAGCTGCACAACATAAGATATCGTTGATCTAGCAATAATTGCAGCAATAAATTTAATAAAGTATTCTGTACACAAATATGGAAAGTGTCAAATGTCAAGCTCTCTTCTTAAATGTCAAAATGTCAGCATATAAAACAAATTTTTAGAATAATTATGAAATATAGGATATGTGTGAAACATAGACTCAGTTCTTTGTTTTGTTTCAACGCATTCAATTCTAGTGAATAGGTAAACCACCATAATCACACGAAGTTAAATTGTTTATATTTTCTATTTATTAAGCATTATTTTCGAACCGAAAAAAAAATTGTTAAAATTTAAATACACGAGTCGATTTATAAAAGTTTTAACATCTAATAATAGCTTGAAATTAAATGAACGCAAAATGCATTAAACCTACATTTCAATTAAATTTAAAGCCAAAACTGTTTGTCAAACTAACAATTTCGGTTAGCAAACTTAATTTTTGCACAATGGTTGCAATTTCAATTCAAAATCAGCAACAATGAAACATAGGATTTTATTATTTAATGAAGATAACGAAAATAAGCTATTCAGGCAAAATTAATTCCACTTCAAAGGATTCAAAAACGATACTACTATATCTGAAAGTCGTGTGTGCATAAGCATTCATTTGTTTGAGTAAATACATACATAAGTACACATGCATGCACGAACACATAGTTGTAAATTTACTTGTTTTGTTACTCTAACAATTGTTGCAATAAATTTATTTGTAAATCGGTATAAAAAAGCATGGGTGTAGCTATAAAATAGTAAAAAAAAATGTAAAATTGTGTTTTCTTTGTGAAAACCGGGTTATTCGTTCTTATTGCTGAATAAAACAAAGTTTAATTCATTTATTTACCCTACGTTTCGCTTATGGGTTTTAAGCTTCTTCAGGGGTATGTCCAAAATTCTTTATTGACTGTTAAAACATGTTTACAAACAAAAAAAAAAAAAAACGGCGGGTTGCACTCCGGGAGTGCCGACAGAAGTGAAAACAAATCGTTTAATGGCAAGTTAGTGTGTTAGTTGGTATGTGTGCGCTTTCTTTTTATATGGCAATGCAATGGAAGACAAAAACGGAATATGTATTCAAATTTTACTCTCGCTCTCATTCTCAATTTGTCAACGCAACAACGCGGAATTTGAAAGAAACAAACATGTAAGCATAACAATCGTTGAATGAGAATGGAATGTGTCAGTTAGTGTGTCTGCTTTGCTTTTTTTCTTCCGATTGGAATATTTATTTAAAAGAAACAATAGAACATTCAAATTTTACTATCGCATTCTTGACGGGGAATCCTGATGACGGTCGGTGTCGCGAGCTCATACTGTTTTCCTCAGCCGCACAACGTGCCATAAGAAGTTTTCACTTCAATAATAAATTATTAGAAAATTAAATTTTTGAAAAATTAGATCTTAAAAAAAATTTTTTATTTTTTTTGAAAACTCCCTTTAAACAATTTTCTGAGCGTTCATATTTTGTGAGTCTGAAATGATTCATATTTTTGTTAAAAACATGAGCCTAAAACTAATTGCTAGGCACGCATGTATTTTAACTCTGTTCTGACTCCATTATGTTTCATAAATTCTGAACTTCAAAAGAGTAACAAACACGCTGACACTATGACTCTTTTCTGACTCTGATGTGTTTCATAAATTCTGAAACGAAACTTGAACAGAAAATGTTACTATAGTACCAATTTATTTCAATAAATAAACTAAAAAATAATCTTTTTGAGGCCTTAAATTCAACAGAAACTGGGCTGTCTTTTGGAAACTTGGCGCAGAACAATAACATAAATGTGCCAAAGCCGACTTTCGGAGGGTAGGTTGCATTTTAATAATTTAGAGTATATAATAAAGTGAAGGTATTTTTCATCTCATCTTTTATGAACTACAGGGCCTAAGACAGCAAAAAAAGAAAATGCATTAATTCATTTGTCGGATTTTCAACCATTTTTGGGAACATTTAATGTTTTTATGTAAGATATAATTGTATTCTTTCATAACAATTGTTGAAATCTTTAATGGAAATTACCAACTGTGTACATGTTCTAAATTTGATAATAAAATATTACGTTTTTGCCCTTTTATATACAAATATCTATAAAATTCATTTTTCATTACGCCCAGACCATAGTTTTTTTGAAGATTGTGAAAAATCTGAATCATGAGTCACATATGTCTCCAAAAAGAGTTAAAATATTGAGATTTTAGGCTCAGAATAGTTATATATTTCAGACTCTAATATGAGTCTAAATTTTGACTCGTAAAACTTTGAAATATGTGTCGCATATGTCTCCGAAAAGATTAACAACATTTATTTTTCAGACTCAGAATAGTTTCATATATCAGACTCTAATATGAGTCTAATTTGTGTGCTGGGATATATCGTCATTTTTAACAATGTATGTACGAATCGATTTTCTTCAAAAATTTTTGTAAAAAACTGTTATGTATTTATGTTATGTCTGATAATGTTCAAACGATGGGATCTATTTTTTTCCGAGTTTTTAATGTTAATTTTTTTAGTTATCTGTGTTGAAAAATATCCAAATACGCCAATTCGAATAACAAAGCATAATTTTTCTTTATTTTATTTTATCGGAGATGCAAAAGCAAAATGATGTCCGATTTGTCGTGAAATGCCTCATAGGTATATCAACTCTACGTAAAAAATTGTTGGGAAACAAAATGTTATGAATAAATTGGTCTTATTTGCAAAAAAAAATAAATGAATTTCCAAGCCCATTTTTCATTTCGTTAGTGCCATTGTCACACAATGCCTTTGCTTACTGCATTGCCTTGGAGAACTATATGTTATCATTTAAGGCTTTGCTTCTGCAGGAGATAACACAATCACTTGACTTAAGGCTCTCTCGTTTATTGAGAATACGCTTGAATCACGCTGCTTTTTTATACTCACTTTTGTATCACTATTTTTGAAATATTTCATTGATACAATCGACTTAGTCTTTTAAGAACTTAAAAGTTGTTTTTACAGTTTTTTCTTACATTAGCTTCAACTGCATTCGAAATATGATAGTGATTCATCACTTAAACTTAAGTATTCTAAAAAATACGTTGATTTATATACAAAAAAACTTTTGAGCTGATCATTTAACCATCATTTAAAATGCAAACTACGCCAATGACTGTCACTCTTCTATCGCAATATGTGTCCTACACACACACACACATATGTAAATATCAGCTCATTGTTTGTCTATTAGGCATAAAGTTCGTTTATGTTGCTTTTGTTTATGTGTGGTTGTACATATGTATTTGTTTAAGTAATGGTAGTAATGTTTCTGTTTTTGTCCTCATTGTTATTGTTTTCATTTTAATGCCTAATGCACATATAATTTTATTCATCTGTCATAAAATCCGCACCATTGACTGTCGCAGTGTTTGGCATTGTTGGTGTTGATGTTGGTGTTATTATTGCAGCTGGTATTGTGTTTGTTAATGTATTTGTTTTGTTTAACCATTTATGTATTAACCCAACGGGAAAATAGATAGCTGTTTTCGGATCAACAGACCGCTTCATTTGTGTTAGAAATTATTACATTTACTTAATAAAGTAAAATATTAGTAACTCTTAAAAAAATAATAATTTGGGATTGAAACAGACAAGCTTGTCGAACATACTTTTGTTTGGAAACAGCGCATGTTTCTACACAGAGAAAACGATTTATTTGTGTATAAAGAGATTTGGTTGTAATTAAAAAATTGCGTATTTGATATATCGGTCATTTCACGCCAAGCGGACAGGGAAAATGGGGTCATGTTTCCAATTTCAGATATATTTGCATATGTTGTACCTGTATATGTCCTCGACACAAAAACAAAATATTATTAGAATGGCGACACTGGTTTACAAAATGTGGGTCTTTGAATATTTGATAAGTCGTTAGGTATGTACTATTTCAAATGCCATTATTCAGTTCAAAAAAAGTCTGGTAAAATGAATTAACCCCTGGATTTTATACTTCATTTGTTGGCCTTTTAAACCTCATAGTTGGATTTTAAAAATAAAAAAAAAAATACACTGAAAAAAAGAGATATATTTTGCTTTATCGTTTTTTTCAATGTTCGCCCAACAAAATTTTTTTTTTAGTGCATTAAAATAAAGCTTCGTGCAAAGTTTGTTAATGGTGCGTCCAGCCGTTTTGGAGCTATATGCATTGCAATGCCGAAACCAGAGTCGAATCAGTTGATTTTCATAAAAATAACAAGATATTTATAAAGATATCAAGCTATTTATGAAAATGTCATGATATTTATGAAAATAACAAGATATTTTTATGAATATTAACTGATTCGACTCGGGTTTCGGCATTGCAATGCATATAGCTCCAAAACGACTGGACGCACCATTAACAAAAAATTAATATTCTTGTCAAAATGAGATACCTTCACTTAATTGTGAATAAAAGCAAAACGCGTTCATCGATGTCTCATTTTGTTCATTGGCTATGTGACTTAACGTGAAAGTTATAAGACTTGACACTTTTTCCCGTTTTGGATTTTTCATGATTTTTAAAATTAATAAATTTTAATTTTTTAGGCAAAAATTATTTTTTTCTTCATTAATTTATTTATAGCTGCAAAACTGTTGATTACGTAGTGAAACAGTATATCAAGAGATTAAAGCAATTGTAATTCTTAATTTTTCTAAGTTTGTTGCAGTAAAATCGGACTAGTCGTTCTCGAGTTATGTCAAACAAAAGAGCCTGAAACGTGACAAATTCCCTTATATGATACTTACAAACTTTAAACCGATATATCTAAATTACAACGAAATGTCGGGACATGTATAACTTTTTTTTTTACCGGTATAACTTTTCCCGGTAGTCACGGTCGGCTGTCGCACAGTGATATTATTGAAAAAATTATATGTTTGGTAATAATTTCCTAATTATATTTGGATAATTTGGATAATACTAACTCAATCATATATTTGAAAATAATTACCAAATAATAACTTGGCTAAAACAAATATTTCTTTGTTAATAATCACCATCGATGGCGTATTTAAGTAAAAAGCGATGAAAAAAAAACCGATATCGTACCATCCTTGTATTGGATACCCTTTGGTATTTCCACAATAATATATATCTGAGTTGTTTACCAAGCAGGAAGTCATTAAATAGTGTGTTACTCAATTTTTGTTGAGAATTGTATAGGGTTATTTCTATAAATAGATCTATAATAAACCTGTTGAAATTTCGTTTATATTGGAATTATTGAATACATTTTGCACAAGCTTCCTGAAATATAAAATGCATATTCTGACAAAATTAAAAAAATTTTAAAATACGAGTGCAATTTCAAAAAATATAATTGCTACGTTTGCCATAACGTGCAATTTAATTTAAGGTCGCTTCATTTTAAACCTCAAAGTGTCAAAATTTGTGAAATTATTTGCTGCATGCTACAGAAACTTACAAAAGTATTCACACAATTTGATTTATAAAAATGAACTGAACGTGTGTCACATTGCAAAAATGGCGAAATGAAAATAAAAATAAAAATTAAGAACCATATCCATGAAGCCATTACAAAATGGCGTCTAAAAGCGAATTGAAAGAAAAAAACTTAAAAAATATTTGTGGCCACAAATGCAAAATCAATGGAGGAAACAACGTAGTGAATAGTTGCAGGCTAACAGAAGGGCATCAATGTACGTAAATATAATGTTAAAGTAAATAGCAAAAATATAGTGTGACCAGGTGTGTTTTTAATTTGAAAAAGTGTTTAATAAGCAAAGAGACTGGAAAAATCTAATATGAAATATGAAAATATTACCAAATTTCGAAAAAAAGTTTTATTTTTTATTATTTTAAGTTAAATGCCAAAAAAAAAGGTTTTTTTTTTAATTTTTGGTTCTTCTAAAATGGCTAGACAGCGCAAATTTTGTCAGAAATTAACAATTTTTTCCTTTAATTAAAGGTTACCAAAATACCAAAAAATCCTCAAAGCCCGAATTTTGAAATAAAAATATTTTTTTTTGGAAAAAGTCATAAACATATACACATAATTTAAGTGAGAAAATACAATATTCCACTCTGAGGCGTTCAATTTATTTGGCGTATTACGCCAAGAAAAATTTCAGCATAGAATGAATGTAAAAATAAAACCTTTCAGTTTCCACTCAGTCTGGTCACTTCACAGACTTTTAAGTACCGAGTCGTGCAGGTGTTGCATGCTGCGCGTTGAAAGCGTGTAAAAAAATTGGGTTGCACTCGATTCCGCAGTATTCGGGCGCATGTAGCAAACATAAAAATTTTTTATTTGAACTTTTAGATGCAGAGTTTTTTATTTTCAATTTTTCTGTATTTTTGTTTTCTTTTACACGTTTCATGAATACATTGTACATAAATGCATTTTAAGGTTGAGCGAAATGTTTAAATAGTATGTGCAGGTCAGAGCTTTAAACAAGTGGAACGTAAACATGATGATGCGCAGTTTAGCACAAAATACCATGCAAACATTGAATTTTTTTGCATATTAATTGAGTTAAATAAAATAAAAAAAAACATGGTTTTTAGAAATTTTTATTTAGAATTTTGATTAAATAATTAAACTTTGTTGAAATAAAATAAATGCTGAATTTTAGCTTATATTTGGATTTTTATTTGCAAGGCCTAGTCGACAAGCAGTAAAATATGATGAAAAAAGGGAATTTGTTTAAACGAAATTTTTTTTGGGAACATGTCTTGAAAACAAGCGTTGAAATCACCTCCAAATTTCCTATACAACCGAAGAATGTTACCGTTTTTACGTTAACTACACTGCGTTCATAAACTATTGCACAATTTATGTATTTTAAGAAAATGTGCTG
Source organism: Tricholauxania praeusta (assembly GCA_949775025.1). NCBI lineage: Eukaryota > Metazoa > Arthropoda > Insecta > Diptera > Lauxaniidae > Tricholauxania > Tricholauxania praeusta. The sequence goes on along the minus strand of OX459031.1, from coordinate 31,561,544 downwards.
TAGCATGTTGGATATTGAACCTCAGACGCTCATACTGACATATTTTGTGCTTAGATATGTTCTCTTTAAGCTGACATTATCAAATTTTGTATTCACTTGACTCTCTCCATAAACCGTGATCAATATCTCCAACATTGCATTTTTTCCGCCTAAAAATCGTTCATTTAGTATAGCACAAATGATTTAAAGTCAATTTTTTTCAACAAAAACAACAAATTTTTATTATAATGTTTTATTATTTATTACGAAGTGGTTCCACCATTTGATTTAGTGCATTTAAATATCCAGTTTCGCATGGAGTGTGCTAAATTTTGTACCAGTTGAGCGTCGAGAACCTCTCACTCTTCAAATATGGCTGTTTTTAATCCAGCAACACTTGAAAACTGTCGTTTATCAGCATATATTCGCCTGACAAGAATCCCCCAAATGTTCTCAATTGGATATAAGTCAGGAAAACAAGCTGGCCAATCCAAAACGTTGACATTATTCATTTCAAGTCACTCTTGTGTTTCCTTCCTGACGAGAACAGCGGCGTTATCCTGCTGAAATATGTAGTAACAGCATCTATTTTGTTCTATATATGGAAGCAAACTAGTTCTCAATAGCTGACAATACAACTCTCTGATCAGTTTTGTGGGTACAACTTGTAGTTCCAAAGTGCTTTGAGCTGGAAAAATCCCCAAATCACAAAATAATCTTCACTAAAATTTCTCTTTGAAAAATATCAGGGTTCTTTTTTTAAATCACGCCAAAATCCTATATTGTCATTCGGACCGTCCAAGTTGAACTTCTTTTCATGAGAATAAGTTACCAGTTGAAATTAACAACCATTAACGAAGATAAAATGGAGCATATTAAAAAAGCTTAGCTTTGTCCAGTCTCTGTCCATTATACTCCGGCAAAACTCTAACCGTGCATCCTTATGACGCTCGAAGAGGCGTGGCATAAACTCCAATTTTTGCCTGCAAATTTGTTTGGAGCACTTGAGCATATTCCAAATCGTTGTTTTGCACTTTTTTGTTGGAACACAAGCTGCAAGTTGGTTGGTTGGCTGTCCACGCCAACAAGATAACACAATATATTGATATATGTTGTTAAGATGGACACTTAAGCTAAAAAAAAATCTGATATAATTTGATCAATGAAATCAATGAAATTCTATAAGATGGATTTCATGTCAATTGTCCTAACCCAACAATCCAACACAACCAGTTGACCTCGAATTTGGATAAAAGTAGGGAGGATAATTATTTGAGGTTTTTGGTTGACACCCTCTGTTTCGTGTTGATAATTTCTTTCTTGAACGAACTGTAAAAATCGTAGTCCAACTGTTTTTGAGTAATTTTTAAATGGTTTTTCGAGTGATCATAAAAATTTTAAAATTTAACCTTGATTTTTAAAAGACCAAAAATTATGCATATTTAATTTTTTTTTGAAGATGGATACTTTTGATTACTTTTTTTTTGGAATTCTACTATAGAAAAAATGTATGTTAAACTCCAGAAACCGTTTTTTACTTCTCAAGAAACTATACTGAACATTTCGCCATCACATTTTGCAACAACCTTTTTATTAAAATATTTTTTGACTGCAAAAATCCCCAGGATCATTCCTCTGAAAAGCGAACAGTTAAAGCGATATCGGAATTAAATCGCTTTTCAAAAACTATTATTAACTCTGATTCACGGATCATAGGGCCTCAACAAAAGTATTCCAACGTGCATGATAAGTAACGAGTGGCTTCATTTTTCTCTCGAATATTTCTCCGATTTACGTATTGCCTCAATGAAATAATCAAAAAAGGTCGCTGATGAGGAACAAATTAAATATTTTCCACAAAAAAATTTTTATTTTGAATAATTCCGGCTAAAAACTACCTGACGCTTGCATTTGACATCAAATTTTTAGATTCTGCATCAACGAAAATCGATGTAAATTTGCTTAGTATGATTATTACCAGAACATTAGAAATACATTTAAAAAATCAGTTACTCTATATGACTATGAATGTCTCCATTTTTTTGTTGCTGACTTAACATTACTTTGAAAAAAATCAGTCGGCTGAGAAATAGCGTATAGTACATGCAACAGCTGGTAAGTTTATTTCATTTTATTCAAGAGAATTTTCAATAAAAAAAAGTAAATTTAATATCAACCACACCGTGAAAACCTTACTAACTTATTTGATTGCAATATACTACACTAGTGACACCAAGGGCAAACTCATAACCCAACGGTAGATGAAAACTGCAGCAGCAGCAGTTACACAAAATCAACTTCAACACAGATTGTAATTTTAAAATTAAAATTTAACTTTCACGCCAAGCTGTGACCACAACGCACAGAGCGACTGCGAGAGAAATAAAAAAAAAAAAGGACTGAGTACACGTCTTTTACTCTGACTTTTATTAACACACACATTTATAGTATATACTCAGCCAGCAAGAACTGTCTTTGAGCAGACTGACAGTTTCGGTGTTGTTGCAAATACCAATACCAACCAGCAGCACAAATACTACAACTAACAACAGCAACGACTTTCATCAAACATTTTTTATTAATATTTACAACGAAAAATAGTCATATGACATTGAGGTTAAAATGCATTCTGAGAAGAGCGCCAGGTGCTTGTCACGTCAAATGCACACACACACACACTGATATCACGAAATATAGACACACAGAGAACTGACGCATCACACAATCATACTTTACTTGAGTATGATGCGCCATTCGATATCAGATGTCGTACGTTGTATATCACAGTGCACAGTGGTGTCTTACATATGGGATAGAATTTTTGAAACGTATCACTATTTTTCGACTGTGTTTAATTTTTTATGAAAATATGACATATTAGTAGCAATTCACTAGTGAATTTGTACTAAAGTAAATTTAAGCCCAAGTTTCATTATATTTTTTCAAAATACTATGAAACGCTGAGTTAAAATAGCTATAAATTCTATACTAAAAAACCGCACACTTTGAAATTTTGATATGTTTTTACTTATACTTGGAGCATTATTCCTGATTTTTTTCGAATTTTTTCATGACGGAGAAAGTAGTTCTATGGTGATTTTATATAAGCAATTCGATATTATATAAACAAATATTGGTACAATCAAAACAGAAAAAAAATAGTAATAACTACCATGTTCCATATACAACCTACTCAAATTTCATGTAAATCGGTTAAACGGTTCGTGAGATACAAGGAAAAGAATCAAATAACAGGTTGAAAATGTTTTTGACAATAAGTCGAAAAATAAAATTATTTTTGATCCAAAATTTTGCGGAGTGATTTCACTAGTGAATTGCTACTAATATGTCATATTTTCATAAAAAATTAAACACAGTCGAAAAATAGTGATACGTTTCAAAAATTCTATCCCATATGTAAATTTTTTTATCAGAGGAAAAATTCCAAAATGGTACTATGAAGATTTAGTATCGATAAGAAAGTCTTGTGAGTAAAATTTGCCCCTGTATATAAGAATTTTATATTAAAAAGAATATTGAACTTAGAACAATTAGCTGAATAGTGGTAAGAATAAAGTTCAAAATATGAAAACTCGTCTACTACGCTGGCTCGGGTACATCGAGCGAACAAAAGAATATAGCTGAAAAGTTAAAGTATCATAGTCAAAGCTTTAAGGGGATATACCAGTGTAACCCATGAAAAATTAGGCGATTTTCGCGAATTTTTTTAAAAGAAAGTACTCGATAGAATGTTTTGAAGTTTTTTGGACATAATAAGGTATACTTTCAGCTATATTCTAAGATTTTTTTTTACAAAAATATTGAAAAATAACGGAGTTATGTGCCATCTTTGAAGGTGCCAAAAAAAAAAGTTCCCCAACTGCTGACATGATTCCGGCCGAATGAGTAGTTGAAAAAAAAAAAATCAAAAAGGTTATTAAAGTTGAAGTTATTTCCTATACAATTACTTACGATCTTTGAAAAATATCAGAAATTAACAAAATGGCGTAGTTATGAAAAAAAATTTCGTTTTTTGGGGTAAAAAAATGGTCGTTTTTTTAATGCCAAATTGACAATTTTCAACCAATCAAAAAGATCGTAGGTCATTGTATAGTAAATATATTCAATAATACTCAGTTTCAATTTGAAGTCGATCGGTCAATTTCTTTTTGAGTTATGATGTCAGCAATTTTGAAAAATGTCGTTTTGAGAAAAACGCGTTTAAAGTTTCAACTATCGAGGTTTATACCTGCGAGCGGTCGCTCTTTAGAACGCTGCCATTCAAAAATTATTCAAGATACGACCTTTCCGCTTTCACAGGAAATTTTGGAAAGTATAAACTATCGAATAAGCCAAAAAAAAAAATTTTCGATTTTTTGAAAGTGTCACACTGGTATAGCCCCTTAACTGACCGTAAATAACTGGACTGTTGCTCACTTTGAAAATCGCCAAAGTTCGAGTTTTTATGCAAGTTATTTTGATCATGTTTTCGCATGTTTGCGACACAATATTTTCACTTTTTGTCACTATAAAGTTTGACTGCAGTCACTTTTATGGCAATAGGTAATAAATAAATGCCAAAAAAACAAGACACAGCAAGAGATATAAAAAAATCTAATCGAATTTCGGGTTTTCTTTATGACGCACAATATGCAATCAAATTTACTTGCAGCTGCATTAAGTGGTCGTAAGTGCATGCGTGCGAATACGCATACGGGGGGTTTCTTTTTATACGTTTGTGTGAGTAAAAAATTTTGCTATCGATGCAATTTTGTTTGAGTTCGCTTTCAAATATAAGTAACATGCACACAAGGAAGAAAAATAGAATGCTAAAGTGATTTCATATTTTTATAATTTAATTTTATTTAATTTTTTTTTGAAAATGTCTGTTGTCAAAAGCAGTATTTGGCATAAATATATTTAACGCATTCTTGATAAAAATGTTATTGGCACAAAATATGAACAGTTTAAAAATGTTGCGCAGTTATTAAATAAAATACTTTCATTTAGAAAGTAGTTTTATAAAAATGGATTACTAAGGTACATCTAATACACCAATATCCGACTTTAGTTTTAGCTGCAACATAAATGTTGTTGTTGTTTCGGCGGACACAACATATTGTTACGAAATTTCTGTCCCTTTGACGATAATTTCGATCTCTCACACTTTTCTGAGTTCGATCACTGGATTGTGTAACAATTAAAAACACACAAACTTATTTAGTTATAAAATGGTTTATTTTATTAACGTTCAAATTCTAATATTAATTTAACACTGTATAGAAAACTGTTTTGTTCTACTACGGATCACACTGTATTCACTTTATTGCTTACTGCTTCGCTGGTTTAATTCTACTGTTGAACTACAACTGTGTCCGAAAACTCAAATGACACCCTTTTATACTACAGGCATCACTTTCTCGAATAAACTACAAGCTGCCAGATGGCGTATATTCTACTATTATCTACAACCTACTAGTGCTACTTTGTAGCGTGCATTCTACTACTATCCACAATTCACCACAATGCATGGCACACTGACGTTGAGCTAGCTATTATGCTAGATGTTAGATGGCGTTGTACGTTGTACGACGGCGATAAATTCTCTCGGTTGTTGACTTTTTATTGTTTACTGCAGCGTCTGTTTGGTTTATTATTGTTAGCATTTTGCGCTAGATGGTGCTAATATCGTTTAGTTTCTTTTCGTTGGTATTTATTTCAAGAGTCTTCTAGCATAAACCAAATTTCGCTACACTGCCCTCCGCTTAAACTTGTTCGTCCCGAACAAGAGTCTCTCCGTCCCTAGTATAAGGTGCCAGCCTTTCGATGTGGACTACCTTTAATTTACTTTTGTTCCCGGGGTATTTTTGGATTCGATACACAACATCATTAATCCTTGTGACGATCCGGTAAGGTCCCTCCCAATGAGTCTGTAATTTAGGAGACAAGCCTCGTTTTCGTTGTGGGTTATGTAGCAGCACTAGTTGACCTTCTTTGAACCCTTCAGTATTTGCTCGCAGGTCATACCGAGCTTTCATCTTGTCGCTAGCCAATTGAGTACGTCTTCTAATAAGCTCGTGTATATCTGCTAATTCTTCTCTTTTCCGCGACATGTAATCGTCAGCATGGGTCGTTTCTGGGACAACGCTTACTCCGTACTTCAAATCTGCTGGAAGCCTTAAGTCCGTACCAAAAATGGCTTTTGCTGGCGTAACTGTAGTGGTATCGTGTATTGCCGACCGATAAGCCATCAGAAACATTGGTAGATGCTCATCCCAATCTTTTTGCCCTTTATCGACAACCTTTTTTAAATGTTCCTCTAGAGTACGGTTGAACCTTTCGACCATGCCATCGGACTGAGGATGCAAAGCTGTGGTGCGTGTCTTCTGTATTCCAAGCATGTCACAAACCTCCTTAAAAAGTGTCGACTCAAAATTTCGTCCTTGGTCGGAATGCAACTCAAGTGGAGCTCCATATCGGCAAATCCAATTTTTGATGAAAATGTCTGCCACTGTTTTTGCTTCTTGATTGGGAATGGGATATACTTCTGGCCACTTACTGAAATAATCAATTACCACAAGGATGTATTTATTTCCTGCATTGCTGATTGGAAAAGGTCCCGCTATATCCATGGCTATCCTCTCAAAGGGAGCTCCAACGTTATACTGATGCATTTTTCCCCGAGTGCGTTGCCTTGGTCCTTTAGCAATTGCACATTGGTCACAACGGCGGATCCAGTCAGCAACTGATTCTTGGCATCCTACCCAATAAAACCGTTTCTTTATTTTCTCTGTGGTTTTCGTTATGCCCAGATGTCCACCACTCGATCCATTGTGATAATCCTCGATTATTTCCTTAAATTTGGCCTTTGGAATAACCAGCAGTTTTGAGCGAGTTTTACCATCCTCGCTTTCCCAGATTCGGTAGAGACAACCATCATGCAACTCCAAGCTTTGCCATTGCGCCCAGTATGCTTTACAGATTTGGCTTTCATTTGAAATTTCTTGCCACGCCGGTTTCCTACCCAGCTCCTTAAACTTAATTATAATTGCCAAATCTGTATCATTGCGCTGGTCCCGTTTTACCTCCTCTTTTGTCCACTTTTCTTCAGGCAAAACGTTCAAAAGGCGCACATCAATTGTTCCAGCTTTATTTTCTGTTCGCGAACAATGACCGCATTCAATTTTACATGGACGACGGGAAAGTGCATCCGCATTTCCATGTTGGCTTCCTTTGCGATGCTCTATGGTGAAATCATAGCTCTGCAAGCGTTCTATCCACCGTGCGATTTGACCTTCAGGATCCTTGAATTGAAGTAGCCACCTTAATGCCGCATGGTCTGTCCTCAGGAGAAAGTGCTGTCCATATAAGTACTTATGGAAGTGTTTCACGCATTCCATTACTGCCAGTAACTCTCTCCGAGTTACGCAATAATTCCTCTCAGGTTTCGACAGAATTTTGCTGAAATATGCGACGACTTTTTCTTGGCCATTGATGATTTGGGACAAAACTCCTCCAATACCATGGCCACTCGCATCGGTGTCTAATACAAATTCTTTGCCGGGTATTGGGTACGCGAGTATTGGCGCTGTAGACAGTAATTCTTTCAGCTTTTGGAATGCAGTTTCCTGTGCCCCACTCCATTCAAATTTTCGATTTTTCTGTGTCAGCTCATGTAGACTGCCTGCAACATTTGCGAAACCAGGAACAAAGCGTCTGTAATAAGTGCATAGACCCAGAAAACTTCGCAACTCATGAAGATTAGATGGACGTGGCCAATTTTTCACAGCTTTTATTTTATCTTCATCTGTGTGTATTCCTTCTGACGTAACCTTGTGCCCCAGATATTTGACTTCACGCTGGAAAAGTGAGCACTTTTTCGCACTTAATTTTAGTCCAGCTGCCTCCAAGCGCTCAAACACTTCCTCCAGATTTTTCAAGTGGTCATCAAAATCTTTACCCATGATGATTATGTCATCGAGATACACTAGACAAGTCTTCCAATGTAGTCCTTTGAGAACTCGTTCCATTAACCGTTCAAACGTAGCTGGAGCGTTACAAAGACCAAACGGCATGACGTTGAACTGCCATAGACCATTCCCAATACTAAAGGCAGTTTTCTCTTTATCTTTTTCATCTATTTCCACCTGCCAATATCCACTTTGTAAGTCCAGGGTGGAAAACCATGTTGCTCCAGATAACGTATCCAGTGTATCATCGATTCTGGGTAACGGGTAGCTGTCTTTTTTGGTGACGTCATTCAGTTTTCTGTAATCCACACAGAATCGCATACTTCCATCCTTTTTCTTCACAAGTACGACCGGTGAACTCCATGGGCTTTCTGATGGTGCAATGACATTTTCTCGCGCCATATCTTCTATAAGGCCCGTCACTTCTTCTCTCTTAGCGAGTGCTAGCCTCCTTGGAGGTTGACGAATCGGCTGAAAATCACCTGTATCAATACGAAGTTTGACAACTGATGTTCGGCCATTATTTTCTCCTTTGGACGCAAATATCCGCCAATGTTTTTGCAGAAACCTTTTTGCTTTATTTTTGTTCTGGGCAGACAACTCCTTCGTCCATTCTTTCGTCAATACTTCCATGGCCGACGATTTCGTTAAAGTTGGGCCTTGTGTGTTCTGCTGGTTATTTTCACAATTTATCACAGCCGTAACTTTCTCACATTGCGCTATAAGTTCACCTTTTTGCATCCATTTCGGCTTATTTGTTGGATTCAAAATTCGCACCGGTATTTTTCTGTCTATTCTTGTGTTTACTAGGGTCTTTCCAATAATCAGGTCTTTCTTAAAATTTTTCTTATCTGCTTCCACTACCCACAGATGGCTTGTCCCACAGTCTTCATTTGTTGTGGCCCAAATAATTTCTTCGGTATTGGGTTCAATTCGACAGCGCTCACTTATGTAGACTCTTGCAATTGCTAATTTTTGTCCACAGCCAATGTCTAAAGGCAACTCTACATTGGCATACCTTAACGTTTTTTTCTTAAGATCCAAAGTGAACCCGTGTCGAATCATGAAGTCCACGCCAATGATAACCTCATCGGTGATGTTTGCAACAATAAAATCATGTTCCACAGTTTTGTTGCCGATGAGAATACTCGCTGTAACTTTTCCTACTATTTGCGCAATTTCTCCTGTCGCTGTTCTCAATTGGATCCCATTTAACGGCGTTACTCGTCGTCTTTCAAATAAGTCTTTCCTCACAATTGAATGCGATGCGCCTGTATCCAAAGTAAGCTCACATGGTCTTCCGTTGATTTTTCCACCGATGGTAAGGCTGTTGGAATTTCGGCAGAGCTTCGAAACCAAGACTATGGGGCAATCATCTGTAAGAGTCAGCTCACGCCCCGCTGTACTGACTCTCTTTAGTTTAACGACTGCTGCTCGCTAACATTTTCGCCATCGTTCACCCTATTTCCAAGTCTTCTTTTTGGTGAACGTGATGCAGATCGTTTACGACGTGATTTGCAGTCACGTGCCATGTGTCCCTGCTTACCACAATTGTAGCATTTTCCGCTGAAGATACCGCTGGCGAACGATGAATTTTTCTTTTCAGCCTCCACCTCCATCCGACGAGTTTTCAGTGATGGGCGGCATGTCAACGCAATCGTCTCCTGCGTGAGGGCAACCGTTACTGTTTCATTAAATGTCGTCTTCGGGCTCCTCATTGTCTCGCGTTTTGTTTCTGAGTCACGTATGCCGTCAATAAACGCCTCTATTTTGAATTTTTCTGCTACGACACTTAACTCGTCAGGATAGGAAAGGTGTGCCAATCGCTCAATATCCGCAGCATACTCCTGCAAGGACTCACCAGATTTCTGGATACGACTTTTCAACTCCAATCTGTGAATCTGCTTCATGTGGTCACTGCCATATTTTCGCTGTAAGGCATCCATGACCGCCTTGTAATTTTTCTGCTCCCCCACTGGAACTGTTTGCAATACTTCTGCAGCTGCGCCTTTTAATGCCACAATTAGCGCTGCAGCTGCGCTTTCGTTATCCCAACGATTGTGACCAGATGTTGTTTCGAACTGGAGCTTGAAAACACTAAATGGCGTTGTTCCATCGAATGAGGGTGCCTTAAGCCTCTCTGCGCTGATTTCTCTTATAACTTGAGTGGTTGGTTCACTTATTTCCAACTGTTGAATCCTTTTATTAACGTCCTCAAAATTATTTTGAACTTTTTCAAGATTATTTTGTACTTTTTCAAGATTATTTTGAACTTTTTCCTTGAATGATTCAACGTCAACTTGTAACTCAGTCATTTTTGCGTCGAAGCCATTTACCATTTTGGCAACCTCCGTTCGAACAGCTTCGTGGATTTGCGTTGCATTCTGACTTAAGCTCTGATCAATTTCTTCCCGAACCGCCTGGATCTGCAGCGCGTTCTGACTTAAGCTGTGATCGATTTCCTCCCGAACCGTCTGGATCTGCAGCGCGTTCTGATTTAACTTCTGGTCCATTTGCAGTGCATTTTGACTTAAGCTCTGACCGATTTCTTCTCGAATGGTCTGGATATTGCTATTCATCTGTAGTGTATTTTGACTTAACTTTTTGTCTATTTTTTCCTGAACCGCATGGATCTGCAGCGCGTTCTGACCAATTTCTTCCCGAACGGCCTGGATATTGCTTGTCATCGCCATTAACATTTTCTCGAACTTTGACATATCTACAACTTCACCACTTGCCGCTGGTCCAGAAGTTTCTTCCACTTTCGCTGCTGATTCTGATACATCACTATAAAATTCATGCTCTTCCAGGTTTACACCTTGAGCCTCAAGAGCCTGCCGTAAGCGTTTCTGTAACTCCACCTTTCCGCCAGTAGATTGCAGACTCAGCTGCTGCAACTCCTTCTTCAGTTGATCCACTTTCAGATCTTCAAACTTGACCATTTTTATTTATTTATTTTTTTTTTTTTTTTTTTAAATTGATTGTTAATTCTTTTACACAATCCCACTTCTGACACCAATTGTTACGAAATTTCTGTCCCTTTGACGATAATTTCGATCTCTCACACTTTTCTGAGTTCGATCACTGGATTGTGTAACAATTAAAAACACACAAACTTATTTAGTTATAAAATGGTTTATTTTATTAACGTTCAAATTCTAATATTAATTTAACACTGTATAGAAAACTGTTTTGTTCTACTACGGATCACACTGTATTCACTTTATTGCTTACTGCTTCGCTGGTTTAATTCTACTGTTGAACTACAACTGTGTCCGAAAACTCAAATGACACCCTTTTATACTACAGGCATCACTTTCTCGAATAAACTACAAGCTGCCAGATGGCGTATATTCTACTATTATCTACAACCTACTAGTGCTACTTTGTAGCGTGCATTCTACTACTATCCACAATTCACCACAATGCATGGCACACTGACGTTGAGCTAGCTATTATGCTAGATGTTAGATGGCGTTGTACGTTGTACGACGGCGATAAATTCTCTCGGTTGTTGACTTTTTATTGTTTACTGCAGCGTCTGTTTGGTTTATTATTGTTAGCATTTTGCGCTAGATGGTGCTAATATCGTTTAGTTTCTTTTCGTTGGTATTTATTTCAAGAGTCTTCTAGCATAAACCAAATTTCGCTACAATATGAAATTTTAATGCAAAAAACAAGCATTACGAGTAATTCAATACTGCATTGATTTATTGCATAAAATTGAAACTTAAAAAACAATAACAATATGTATGTGTAATGAATAAAGCAAAACAAAAATCTGTAAATCGAAATTTAAGCTTATCAATAACGTAGTTAACTTAGAACTCCTCATCAAAATCATATTCAGTTAAATCACGATATAAATTCACAGGTGTATCATTAGTTGAAAGTATTTTGCGAAACGTATGAAAGCAAGAAAGCAAAAAGGGTTTCTGATAAATGCACACGTGGCTCATATCTCCTTTTGTGTAGTGACTTTCATGTTTAGGGTAGCTTTTAATGTGGTCCTTTATCATTTAAATAACATTTTCACACAGCTTGCTTTTTCATGTTTTTCTCTACTAATTCACTATTAAAAAGATTTATTTTTGACACTTTAAAAGAAGGTTCATTGAAACATTGTAATTTTTTTTTTGATATTTTTTGAGAGTCAGAACTTTGAGTCGTGGTAATGGTAGTGAACTAAGCAGATTTTGTTCAATTTGCAAGCACATTTCATTGCAGTTATCACCTACATTATCATAATTATAATCTGCACAAGAAACGACATAGTAAAAACCTGAAAAACTCCAACATATTTTGTTTTGCATATAAAAGTATAAACTATCGAATAAGCCAAAAAAAAATTTTTTGATTTTTTGAAAGTATCACACTGGTATAGCCCCTTAACTGACCGTAAATAACTGGACTGTTGCATTTCAAAGTTGCTGTTTGCAATAAAGATGCCACGCATTTCTAGTGTTTGTGTGAAATTTGGTTGTAAGTTCTGAAATTACTCTTTCAGTAAAGCGATTTAAAATTTTAGCTTGTATGAAAAGTGGCACGCCCACTTGTCAAAATGCATCTATTTTTTGTATAGGGCGTGTCCAAACTAACCGTAGTACTTGTATGAAATTTGGTTACTCTACCTTCAATAACTCCATCAGTACAGCATTTCAAAGTTTTTGAATGTATGGAAGGTGCCACGCCTTCTTGTAGAAATTTGCCTTATTGTTGTTCAGAGCGTCTGTAAGCCATATCAAGTATTTGTACGAAATTTGGTTGCATTACCTTAAATACTTCACGAATTATAGCGGTTTATATATAATTTGAATAAGCGGTAGGCGTGTTTTCAGATTTACGAAACGGCGGTCATTTAAAAATGGTAAACTTTTTATTTTATGGCTCCACACCAAAAAAAATATTTCAAATCCATTCACATAGCTGGGTTCCGTCATTTTTCATTTATAATGACTAATTTGACTAGACTAATATCTGAACTGATTGTGAGCGTTATGTGCGATAATGACCTTTTTAATTTTTTTCTGAATTAAATTTAAGCAATTTATTCAGCGAAAAAACTTTGAACATTTTCGCACTATCTTTTGTATCGGAAAAAAATAGTGAAGATCTCTTCACTATTCAATGTATAGTCTCTCTAAAAGTTAAAAAAAAAGCTCTCTGGAGCTTAACGTATTTAAAGTGAAAAATCCTCTAAGAGAAAAAAAAAATTAAAATTTATTTTCAAAAAAAAAGTTAAATTTATTTATGATTTTTGAAAAATAAAGGTCAAATTTTACAATTTACTAAAAAACTTACGACCATTAGAAAGTCCATTAAAAAATCTATCGAAAGCCCTTGGACTAAGATTGTTGCAGATAGTTTAGGAAACAAATTATCTACACGAAGCAGATAGTGTCAACCAAAATGCTCAAATTACTATCCCTCTACTTCAGTCAGTTTCTCAAGAGACAGAAAATTTTTGGGAAATAATTACACAAATAGAATTTAAATAGAATTTTTCTGACTATATTGTATTTAAAGTACAATATTGTGAGCATCCAGCATTTTCATTGCTTTTCTCTAAAATTTCTGGACACCTCTGAGATTTTAATTACATATTCACAAATAGCTTACTCACAGCTTTGTAAGCAGTTTTAACAAACACTTCAAAAACATGAGTGCTGCACTTATTAAGTAGCAATAATTAAAATTATAATTTAATTCAGAATTTAAAATAATCATCTCCAAATTTAGCGAATGTGAAAATTGTGAGCAATTTTCCAAAAAATCAATTTAATTTTAACTTTTTGAAAGAAATAGAAGATAAGTAGACTTAATCAAACTTAGGCGGTTATTGCGAATGTAATACGCGCTTACTATATCTAAGTACCAATCAATACTTTCTCGAGTTAAGCGCTTATGGTTTTTGACCACAGTTATATGTAGTACATACGAGTCTATTTGAAGTTATATTTTTAACTCTATATTATTATGTTTCAACTATTAAGTAAAAACTTGCTTTTGCCTTCAAAAGATATCTTAAAAGTTAAGATTGCACTATGTCGAAATTGTTCACACTCTATAAAAAAAAAAGATTAGCTATAAATCAAAGTGCTGTGAAGATGGTATTGTAAACTTTTACTACGAACATTCTTTTGCAGTTGTTTTATAAAAATGTCAGAAATTTCTTTTTTTCTTTTTTGATATTTCATTAACTTGACCAAAAGCAAAAACACATAACAGACACCAGCAAGAAAATATTCCCAGCTAACATTTGAAAGGCGCTGAATTCATAAGTTTTTTAGACGAGTTTTGCGCAATTAATAGGCGAACCTATCCAGGGAAATAAAACAGACAAATATTTCATTTTGAATAAGATTATTTGATTCCATCGTCCATTCGATAAATAACTATATTATTTCTAACGAAGAGCTAAATTGGCATTTTAAGTATTTTTTTACATTTTATATACAACAATGCATAATGAATCGATATTATTATTTTGTTACTTAGATTGTACATACGTATACGGTACAAAATGTGGATATATGGTTAGACACAAAGTAGGGTCTCAATATTGCCAGGCTGGTCCTCCGTTATCATGTTATATTAAGAATAACTATGTAATAATTTTTAATTATCAACGTCACAAAAAAACAACTGCAAAATATCCTATGCAAGTTAGTTTGTTGACGAAATGATAAAAATAATTCCCAGTCTGTCAACGAAATAAATATTTTTACTTCGCACTCAACAGCAATCGCTTCATACTCTTTCTTCTGATGCATATGCGAACAAACTATTGCTTGGCATCAGGATACGTGCTCACGTGCTATCAAACGACTTAAAATGTTTGCTGGGTTCGAACAAGTTAAGGCACATTGCTCGATATGTTAACTTTTGGACAAATGAAATTTGTAACACACAAAAGAAAGTAACGCGTTCGTTCGCTTGTTATGGAACAGCATTTTCACACTTACACTCCAACGAGTACACCACACTGCCTGTAGTGAAACTAAATGCAATTTGTGGGAAATTGAAAATTGTACCAGTGACACAATTGTAACTGCATCACAAAAAAAAGTAGTTTTATGGGAAAAACGTAACGCACACTTTAAAAGTAACATTACATTTTCTGTAGGAAATAAACTTTCAAATATATGAAGCAGGCATTTTTATATAGATTTAAAAGTGTATTATTTTAAGTAGATTAAAAATTTCGGTTAAAGACTTATAAGAACTGGAAAATTAAAATAGTACCAAACGAGACATAGAGAGTGTTACCTTAAGTTTAATGGAATTTACTATTTAAGAATTAGTTTTGTTTATCATAAGTAGTTAAAATTGGCTTTCAAGCCATTAAAGTTCAATGCTTATATAGTGTGCTCTTAGCTTTTATTAAATCAACTGTTAGGTTAGGTTAGCTAGGAGTGGCAGTCAGTTACAAAACCGACTCACTTAGACCAAGTTTGGTTCATTGTGATACCACAGGGTGTCTCACTATACCCTCTCATTGAACCATCCGTAATGAAACTAAATAACTGACCTATGCTAACATGTAAATCAACTGTTAGAAAACCAAAAAAAAATTTTCATTATCAAAAAAACCAAAATCTATCAATCTTTTAAATGATCTATCAGTACCAAAATGAAATGTGAAGAGAATTACCTAATGTCTACGAAATTCTCGATTTAGTTGCAGAGGAGATTATAAAAGAAAGAAGATTTATCTGCAATATGTTCAGCGGCGTACCGTGGAAAATAGGCGCCCGGGGCGAAGAAGTAATTTGCCAAGATTTTATTTTGTTTTGAATAGCAACAAAAATTTTTATTTACAAAAAAAAAAACAAAAAAAAGAAGTTTCACTAAATTAAATAAAATTTTCTACTTATGCTAAAACCTTAATTCGAATATCGTGATTCGAGGGCCATTTTGACACTCTTCTAACCGTTGTGCTCGCGCCCTTTTTCTCCCACTCTTACGTACGCTAATGGATATGTAACAAATAATTTAAAGCCAAAAATGCGAATTCTTACAACCGCTTTTTGAGAAGCTTGTAAGCACACAGATGATTTTTTACGGCCCGTTTTGCGTTAGTATGCCAGGTTTCTAATTACGGTTGACTGGCTGACTACGAACTAATTGTTCAGATTGCAGGATTTTTAAGGTTTTCGGGTCGTGATTAAAAATCTTTCTATTCACATTGTTCCAAATGACTAACTGTTGGGCGTTGGACTTCACGTCCAACCCTACCAACCCTTCAAAAAAAGGGGGGGCTTTAATGCCCATTTCTGGACCAACCAGTTCGGCATCGACCACCGCCTCACGGCATGGTCAGTTAAAGTCGGCTGGGGAATCCAGACATGAGGGGGGATCTTCGCTGTCAAATCGAGGACAAACCAGTTCGGCATCGGCCACAGCCTCACGGCTAAGCCAGTTAAAGTCGGCTGGGGAGTCCAAGAAGGAACAGAATCCTTTAGGGGAGGGTTTTAAGGGTCTTAGACCCTCTAAAATGAAAATCGCGGACAAGCAGGCGGCGAATAGAATTCGTCGTCGTATGGAAGCTGCTGATCCCAGCTCTCTGTCCAAGGAGGACAAGGACTCCCTTCGATGGGCGAAGAGAGTCCTTGAACAAAAAGGCCATGAACAGGCCGTTTTAGAAAAACTACCTAAAAGGCAGAGATCCCAGGACGAGATGTTGGAGTCTAAACGTCAAAAGAATACTGGTAAATCTCTGTCTTTTAGTGACGTTGTAAAAGGTTGTAAGGGGAGAGTTTTGGCTGTGCTTGACAGGGCGGCGGAGGACGGGGCAATTCCTCGGGATAAATGGAAGTGGGTAGACGCTGCCTTGGCAAATACCCTCTTCCAGATATTAGAGGAGTTTCCTGGTCCTGTGCCATCATGTGAGGAGGCAGGCTGGCATCAGGGCCTTTTTAAACTCATCTCCTGTGATGATGAACGGTCTGCCAAATTGTACAAGGTAGCTGTGAGTAGGCTAGGTGAGGTGTATCCAGGCGCGAGACTGGAGGCTGTGGAGAAGGATGAAATTCCTACCAGGCCCCGGGCTCGCGTTTGGCTACCGAGCACACCGTCGGGTGAGGACGCAGTTCTGCGGATGCTCCGACTATGCAATCCCAATCTTCCAACTCAAAACTGGAAGATTGGGAAGCTAGAAGCACCAGTCGGACCATCCATGCAGGCCATGGTCCTGTTAAACAAGGAATCCGTGGAGTTACTGGCGGCAACTAAGGGGGTCGTCAAGTATGGTTTCAACAAGGTGACGCTCAAGGTTTACCGTAAGGACGAAGAGCTGGCCTCCAAAGGTGCTATCTCTCCCTCCCCGGAGACCATCGCCACTGCACCACCAGTGCCAGTGGAGATGGAGGTTGGGGATGAAGAGGTAGAGCCAGAGGGGGACAACTGCACTCCAAGCGGTCAACCTGAGGCGTCCATTGAAGAAGCCGAATCCGTGGATTCCGATAGGTCGTTGGAGGTAGGGGGCCTCCTGGAAGAAGCTCTTCTTTTAGAAGAGGATGATGAAGACGAGGCGGACATAACAGTCGTAGAGAGGGGAGATGATTTGGAATCCGATGAGGGTCCTCCAAATTAATCTCCACCACTCAAAAGCGGCGTCCGCCGGCTTACTGATCCGCTTAAGTAAAAGCGGAGATGATGTAGTCCTCATACAGGAACCCTGGGTTCATGCCGGGAGAGTCTGTGGTCTGAGGACGCCTGGCTATAAGCTACTGGTGGCAAATGTGGAAGGTAACCCCAGAGCGTGCATTTTGGCAAAGACTAATCTTAACTTGTTTTTGCATTCTAATTACAGTGACCTAGATACAGTCGTTGCTAGCCTGGAGATAAAAGCTGGAGGCTTTTGGTTAGCATCGTGTTACATGGCTCACGACATGGCGAGTGGTTTACCACCGACATATTTAAAGGCGGCTGTAGAGCAGGCCCGCTTAAACAAAACCGGGCTAATCATAGGCAGTGACGTAAATGCGCATCACACTGTCTGGGGTAGCACAGATGATAATGATCGAGGTGAGTCACTTCTAGAATACATTTTAAACACAAACTTACTTATCTGCAACAAAGGCTGTGAGCCAACCTTTATAGTAAGGAACAGGGAAGAAGTCTTGGATATAACATTGGTCTCGGACTTTGTTTTTGATTGTATCGTTGACTGGAGAGTCTCAAGCGAGCACTCTTTTTCAGATCATCGTTATATAGAATTTGTTCTCACTGTTAACCCCCCAGAACCGATTATTCACCGAAATGTAAAAAGGACAAACTGGGGAATATATAACAGGAAAATAGCAGAGTATCTGCCTATCTCAACCCCCGTAGAGCCGTCAACTATCCACGACATAGACAGGCTGGTTCAAAACTTAACGGGAGGGTTAAATAAATCCCTGGAGATTTCTTGTCCTGTAAGTAAACCTCGAGGAAAGAAGAAACCCCCATGGTGGTCAAATGAAATTCAGGTTCTTCGACGAAGAAGTAGGAATTTATTTAACAAAGCCAAAAAATCAGGTTTGGACAATGACTGGAATGATTATAAATCTATTCTCAAAATTTACAAGAGTTCGTTAAGAAAAGCTAAACGTAACTCGTGGAGGAACTTCTGTGGAAACATTGAAGAGATTTCAGAAGCATCTAGGCTAAGGAAGATTTTATCTACCTCGCCCACTACTCTAGGTCTTTTAAAAAAGCCTGACGGCTCCTGGACAACATCTAGCGAAGAGACCTTAGACCTCTTACTAGATACTCACTTCCCTGGTAACTCATTGCATGAACCAGAGGAATTGAATGTTCAACCTCAGATGTCCTCAATTATTCTCGGGGACATTGTTTCGGAAACCAAAATTCGATGGGCGATAAATAGCTTCAAACCCTATAAATCACCAGGACCTGATGGTGTGACACCAATTGAGCTGCAACAATCTGCTCGCTTAATTATACCTTGGTTGACAGCTATTTTCAAGGGCTGTCTTAACCTTTCCTATATTCCTCTAACCTGGAGGATGACTAAAGTCATTTTCATTCCAAAGGCTGGGAAGAGCTCTTACATAAATCCAAGGGATTTTAGACCAATAAGTCTTTCCTCTTTTCTTTTAAAAACTTTGGAAAGACTCATAGAAATCTATGTTCGCAGCAGTATCAAACCTGAACTGCTGTCTACTTCTCAACATGCTTACACGAAAGGCAGATCTATAGAAACCGCACTTCACACACTAGTGAGCAGCATTGAAAAATCCTTTGCATGTAAGGAATTCGCCCTGGCGGCGTTCCTGGATATTGAAGGAGCTTTTAACAACGTTGACCCAGGTATTATTATTAATGAACTGCAGAAACTGGGTATCAACAGTTCCATAGTTGAGCTGATTAAAAAGCTACTGACAAACAGAGCCATTACCTCAAATCTTGGCATTTCTGAAGCTAATAGGTTTGTCCGCAGAGGAACGCCGCAGGGTGGAGTGCTATCTCCTCTACTGTGGAATCTGGCAATAAATAAGATGCTCATGTCACTGAAAAGGCTGGGCTGTAAAGCTATTGCCTATGCCGACGATGTAGCATTAATTGCATGTGGTAAATTCCCAAACACACTGTGTGAAATTCTTCAGAATGCTTTAAACAGACTCGTCTCATGGGCAGATGAGGCTGATTTAGGCGTAAATCCGAACAAAACTGAACTAGTACTCTTTACTAGGAGTCACAAACTTCCAATTATAGTACCACCTTCGCTAAAGGGCGTTAGACTTGTCTTAAAAAGTAGTGCAAGGTATCTTGGTCTGATATTGGATAGGAAATTAAGTTGGAAAATAAATGTTGTTGAGAGAGTTAGGAAAGCAACTGTAGCACTATACTCTTGTAAAAAAGCTGTGGGGAGAAGATGGGGGCTATCACCTCGTATTATTCATTGGCTCTACACAGCGGTAATTCGACCGATTCTGTTATATGGCATTGTGTTGTGGTGGCCTGTCTTAGACAAGGTCACCTATTACAGACAATTGCAGAAGGTTCAAAGAGCTGCTTCCATGTGCATCAGTGGTGCACTGAGGACCACACCGACTGATGCCTTGGAGGTCCTCTTTCATCTCGTTCCCCTTGACCTGTTTGGTAAACGAATGGCAGCATGTACCGCCATTAGACTCAGGGAAACTGCTTGCTGGTCCGAGGGAAGTACAGGACACTCAACTATCCTTAATAGCTTGAATTCCGTACCCTCTAAATTGGACTACACTATTCCAGTAATCTCATTCAAGAGAGATTACGTAACCCATATCCCATCTAGGGATGACTGGAAGGGAGGAATCCCGGGGAGAAGGAACCATATTAATTTTTACACGGATGGCTCCAAGTTAAATAACCAAGTGGGTTATGGTATTTACTCTAAGGAACTGAAGATAAGTATTGCTGCGAGGTTACCAGACCATTGTAGTGTTTTTCAGGCAGAGGTTATAGCAATAGAAGAAGTAGCATCCTGGCTGAGAATAAATGTGGTATCCAAGAAGGGTATTAATATTTATTCAGACAGTCAAGCTGCTATTAAATCCTTAGAATCAGTCTTCCTAAACTCACTAGTGGCCCAACAATGCCGCTCGTCTCTAAATGAGATGGCTCAGCATTTTAACATTCACCTCATCTGGGTGCCTGGGCATAGGAACATTGATGGCAATTGCAAAGCTGATGAACTTGCTAGGCAGGGAACTACTGCACAAATTCCTCAAGACAAGGAAGGTGTTGGCATGCCACTTGCTACCTGCAAGTTACTGCTTAAAGAAGACATGATAAAAAAGGCTAACATAAGATGGACCCAAGGGTTAACTTGCAATATAACAAGGCAAATCTGGCCGGAATGGAACGCTAAGCGATCTCTAGAACTGATATCCCGCACTAGGCACAGTGTCTCGTCAGTTGTTGCAGTAATAACTGGCCACTGGCTTATCGGCAGACATGCGGAGAGATTAGGTATTCGGTCTTTTGACTACTGTAGAAGTTGTGGGGATGTGGAGGAGGAGGAAAACATTAAACATTTTCTTTGTTCCTGCCCTGCACTTGCTAGAAAACGCCACAAAACACTTGGCTCGTTTTTGTTTGATGACCTGGAGGACCTTAGACATGTTAGCATAGGTCAGTTATTTAGTTTCATAACGAAATCTGGATGGTTCAATGAGAGGGTATAGTCAAGTACCCTGTGGTATCACAATGGACCAAAATTGGTCTAAGTGAGTCGGTTTTTGTAACTGACTGCCACTCCTACCTAACCTAACCTAACTGTTGGAGATATAATGGGTCGAAATTCAATAAATCCCAAATAAGTACATAATATGTACTTGTCTTTAACAAATTTCAAACTGTTCATAACTCATATTTGTGCGCATATAAACTTTTGATTATACTAAAAAATTAGTTGATTTCATCAAAACGTCCTATTTCATAAAAAACGTGATATTAGTGTACGTAAGATGTAGTTTATATCTCTAGTAGTTTTTATGGTTAGAATTCAGAATTATGGATAGTTAGAAAAATATGGAGGATGAAAATCATTTTATATGGGTATCATTGATTTTTGATCACTTATATTATCAAAAGCAGTAAGTCCCAGAAAACTTTTAATAACACTGGTACATACAAATTTTGCCTGAAAGCCAATTTCCATACAAGTGCAAAGTTCTTTCGTTCAAACGTTTTTCGAGGTTGTTTTTGATAGGGTGCATTAAAAAAACTGCTATGTTTTTTCGTTAAAAATCTGCTTTGAACAATTTCTTGTAGAAATTCATAAAATTTGAAAATGGTTAAACATAATTTGTGATCCGTAATTTGTGATCCGTAGCAATTTCTGAAAAATAATTTTTTATATTTTTATACAGTAAATGAAGCAACTTAAAGTGTGACAAAAAAAACAGTAATAATGGAGAACATCATCGTGTTCTATGTAATCCAGAAACGCTGAAATGGAGATAAGTTTTCCGTTCAACACCTTCCAATTCTTAAATAAAGAAATTCTTTATGTTTAAAAGGCTATTTTTTTCTCAAAACGGCTTTATCGTTTTTGAATATCGAAAGGTTTGTAATTTTTATCTTTTGAGGAAGCATCGGGTCTTAAAAGAGAAATATGAATGCTTTGTCAAAAGGTTTTTTTTTTTTGTTGATGCGTTACACCATCCTAAAACTAAAGCGCTTACTTTGAAGGATATTAAATATAAGGGTTAGTAGATAATACTAGCAAATCTTTACGTATATTGCATATATTATGCTCATTATCCTGACGAATTTCGTCAAGTGAAAAGTAGTGTTAACCAAAGATTTCATGTCAAATTCAAGCACAATAGTTAGACTTTATAGATATTTATTATTGATCGATATTTACAAATTTCAATATCATGTTAGTACCCTAATATTCTTAACATTTAACAAAAAAAATTTAACCGTTTTTAATAAAAGGCTTATCTGTGGCAGTGCAGAGTATAAACTTTGGTAAAAATATGTCCTTGTTCTACTTTATTTCCATAATTTTGTGAAGTTGTCAATTTTTTGGCTTAAATGATTTCTTTATCACGTAGTATGGCACTATTTAAAGCAAATATTGTCGTAGCTAAAATGACATAATTTTGTCTCTCATAAAAAAATAAACAAAATCAACATGAAATATTTAGTTTCAATACAATATTTTAGTTCAATTATGTGCATCAGTAAATTTTATCAGTTTTAACGAGCAAATCTTTTTCCAATTATCGTTTTCTGAGACTTTCGTCGGTTGTTTCTTTTTGTTATTTTTTTGTCCTTAGCTTGTACTGATTATCTTCCCATGCATTTCGTCTTTACCAATTAAAATAGCGTATCATTTTCTGCATCAATTATCAAGAAATTTTGTATCATTTTCTGCGAAGTTGCTTTTTTTTCATCTACTCTATTTATCGTTAGCGCAAAAATGTAGTGGTTCCTTGAATTGCAAGGATTTTTTTTTTTTCCTTTTTCTATTTTTGATGAAAGGTCACAAGAAATACGCTTGCTCAAATGATACTTTATTGTTGGTCAGTTAAAATTTTGCACAAGGATGGTTTTTATAGTCTTACACAGAAAACTTTGTGTTTCAGATTTTATATGAAGTAAAAATTTTATATTGAATAAATTCAAAAAAAAGAAAAAAAAAAAAAAAAAGCATTCATATCATTTTGCAGGATATGTGCACGAAAAAAAATAGTCTGTCATATCTTTTTGCGTACGTACAAAAAAAGGCCATTAAAAGCTTATACTAATGAAGTGTTTGTGTTCTAATTACATGTTTTTGGTTTATGTATGAATTGAAATTGTTACATTAATGTGCACGAAAAAATACCGACCAGATTTTATCGAGCACATCTTCAAAAGAAGTGCATAAGCCACGTGATTGAATTTTGGGCTTAAACCACAAATTGTTTCATATTAAACTGTATGATGTTGATTTCAAGTCTTTTGTGTATTACATTACATCTTTGTTTAATTTTCATGTACATGAAAAAATCTAACCGAACAAATTTTTTTATAGACAGCTGCAATTTTTCGTCGTCAAAAACTGCTAAGAAAAAAATTAACAGCCAAATTTGTTCTGTGACCAATACCATTATTAATATGTTGTTTTTTTTTTAAGTGTAAGCATTATATTACAAATTTTGTTGCGGCGATATTATCATTATTGCACTTTATACAAAAAACTAATCACTTTTAAAATTTTTTTCTTTTTCGCCGCCACTTTTGAAGCAAAAAGTTGTTGATAATTTAAAATAGCTTTTTTTTTTCTTTTGCTCTGCCCTCTTTTTTTTTTTGTAATTGGCGCTACATGAATTTATTATTACGCTGGAGAGTTTGTAAACTTAATTGCAAAGTTTCTTGAGTGGTTGCGGTGGTACATTTTATGTTGATTCGGCTAGCCGTTTCGCTTTGAACTACGCTGGCCTGGTTTCATGTTGGCTGATTGCTAGTCCAGAGAGTTGTTTGGTTTTTTGTATATTAAATTTTTTGTTGAAACAAAAAAAAAATTGCTTTAAATAAGACGCTTAAAAATCAATTTAAAATAGAAATTTGAAACATACAGTGGGATTTTTTGTTTACAGGGGTTTTTTTTTTTTTGGTAATTTGAATATTTTTTGAAGAAATTTGTAATATTGAAAAAATATGCAAAGTTTTACGAAAGTCAGAGAAGTTATGATAAATTTTTCATTATTCTTAATACGCACAGTGGGAGGTCGTGACCTTAAATACAAAAAAAAATAAGATGCTAGTAATCAATAAAAAAAAATTAGGACGATCGTAATATAATACCAAGGGAAGGAAAAAAAATAAATAAATGTACTTTGAACACCAAAAATGTTTTATGGACATTTTAATACTGTTGAATAGAACTCTCTAGTTAAGTTATTTGAAACAAAATATGCCAATACAGCATACTTACTTAGATGGCCATAACAACCCGTTGTCAGGTTACGGCAGACCTCATTAGCTCTCACCAGGCGCCTCTGTCTTGCGCGCGCCTTCTCCAATCGTTAATGCCAAGCGCGGTTAGGGCTTTCTCAGCTTGGTCTATCCACCGGAGGCATGGTCTCCCTCTTCGTCGTTGACCGGGGACCTTCCCTTCGAATACCTTTTTCGCTGGAGCTTCTTTATCCATACGATGGACATGACCCAGCCAGCGTAGTCGCTGTATTGTTATACGCTTAACTATGTCAATGTCGGCGTAGAGCTCATACAGCTCGTGGTTCATTCGAATGCGATAGTCGTCGCCAACTCGAACAGGACCAAAGATTTTGCGGAGAACTTTCCTCTCGAACACCCCAAGAGCGGCTGCGTCTGTTGTCGAAACCACCCATGCTTCAGCGCCATAAAGAAGCACAGGTAGAATGAGCGTCTTGTAGAGTGTTAGCTTTGTCGATCGAGAGAGAGCTCTGCAACGTAATTGCTTACTGAGACCGTAGTAGCACCTATTAGCAATTGTTATTCTCCGCTTAATCTCCAGACTGACATCATTGTTGCTGGTTACGGCAGTGCCAAGGTAAATGAATTCCTTGACAACTTCTAATTTACAGTTGCCCGCTGTAACATGAGAGTCTAGATCCCGTGCTCTCTTGTTGTTGTTAGTAGACATCATGTATTTCGTCTTGCCCTCGTTTACCGTCAAACCCACTTTGGCTGATTCCTTTTCAATAGCAGTGAAAGCAGCAGTAACATCTCTCTTACTCCGACCGATAATATCAATATCATCAGCGTACGCAAGGAGCTGAACACCTTTGAAGAAAATGGTGCCATTATGATGCACACCGGCTTTTCGTACGATCCCCTCCATAATGAAATTGAAGAGATCGCACGAGAGCGGGTCGCCTTGTCTGAAACCTCGCTCGGTATTAAAAGTTCCGGAGAGGTCATTCCCTACCTTGACGGAGCTAAACGTATTGCTCAACGTCATCCTGCAGAGCCTTATCAACTTTTTATTATTATTATTATTATTATTATTTATTGATTCATTTTCTTAATACAAAAATTTAGGTGATTGTAAATATTGTGTAACAAAAATTATTAAGATCATAAATGTATCTAAGAAAAGAAGAATAACATTTAATATATAAGTAACTTATATAGTTTCAAATGTTACTGCAAAATATGTTGTTGACAATATAATTGTGTTGTGGGGTAAGAGAAAAAAAAAAAAAAAACATTAGCGGAGTAATACAGTTATTGATATGAATAATTTAAAAGTAAAAGAATAAATCATATAAAAAAGAAAAAAAAATGTTTTTAGATTGAAGAACATTTTATGTTTGAAGTACACATCATTTATAAGTTTTTTAGGAAACAAGATAAAATAAGTAAAGTTTATTAAACTGTAGGCCTAAGCAAAACTTCGATTTCGAGATGGTTAAAACTAAGTAAAAAACGTTTGACATTCTTTAAAAAGACATATAAATTCCTTATGATACGAATACTAGCAGGAAGGCTATTGAACAATTTACACGACACTTTGCAGGTATACCGAACTCAGACATTGTTGCGTATAGGCAATCCCGCACTGGGCTATCGAACGCAGCTTTATAATCGACGAAGAGATGGTGAGTGTCGATTTGATATTCATGGGTTTTCTCCAGGATTTGGCGTAGTGTAAAAATCTGGTCTATGGTGGACTTACCAGGTCTAAAGCCACACTGATAGGATCCGATCAGCGTTTCTGTATACGGCTTCAATCTTTCACACAATACGCTCGAGAGGATCTTATATGCGATGGAAATAAGACTGATACCCCTGTAGTTGGCGCAGATTGTCGGGTCTCCTTTCTTTATTACAGGACAAAGCACGCTGAGATTCCAATCGTCGGGTATGCTTTCCGCTAGCCATATTTTGCTGATGAGTTGATGCATGCACCTTATCAATTCATCGCCACCAGCTTTAAACAACTCAGCTGGCAGGCCGTCAGCACCCGCTGCTTTGTTGTTTTTGAGTCGCTGGATAGCAACTCGAACCTCTTCATGGCTAGGTGATGGTACTTCCACTGCGTTATCATCGATTGGTGGTATCGTACTGCATTCTCTCTGGGCGGAATTGGTGGGATCATCGCCCGTAAGCAAGTTGGAGAAATGCTGCCTCCATAACCTCAGTACACTCTGTGTATCTGTAACCAGATTTCCATTTTCGTCTCTACAAGTGGATGCTCCGGGCTTGAAACCTTGAGTTAGACGCTTAACTTGTTGATAGAATTTTCGTGCATCCTTCTTGCCCTGGTACACCTCAAGTTCCTCACGCTCACGCTTTTCCTGCTCCCTTTTTTTACGTCTGAAAATGCACCTCTCTTCATTCCTCTTTTCGCGGTAGTTTTCTCGCACGGCTCGCGTTGCGGCTGACTGCAGCGTCTTCTTGTATGCGGCGTTTTTTTCAGCAGTCGCATCGCGACACTCCTGGTCATACCATTGGTTTCGAGGTTGTGGGCGTCGAAAACCAATGACTTCCTCGGCAGCAGCACGCATGGAGTGGGAGATGTGTGTCCAAAGTCCACCGGCGTCGTCGGTACAGTACAGCATACTGGCGGAAATTACAATATTTTCACTTTATAAAAACTAATATATTTTTCTTATATCGCTTTTTTATGAATTGTACGAATTTTACAAAAATTAGAATGAAAAATATTAAAAGTGGCAAACTTTGACAGAAGAAAAATAAAAAATGTATATCCCCGGATTTCCAAATTTTTTTTTTATTTTATGTGGGAAAATATTGTTAATCAAAATGCAAAGTTCCAGCTGCAGTCCTTCATAATTTCTTTTTTATCAATATAATTTTTGAAGGAACAAAATATTTTGACTTTTATGAAATGCTCTCATGAATTTATTTGTATCAAAATTTACTAAAATACCATATTGGCAAAAAGTTCATACATAATACGTTTTAAAAAACGTTTGTTTGTTTGTTTTAACATGTGAATTCTGCTGAGTTTTTGAGAATTAGAGCTTAAAAAGTTATAGTTGAGAAATTTCGCCTTTCTTTAATTTTTTTATAATTATGTAAGAAAGTATAGAATAGAGAAATATGTGTGTTAAAAATGAGCGAATTCAGTACATGGTAATCTCGCTCATTTTCAATTCACCGAGGTAGAATTATAGAGATATACGGTACATCAAATTTCATCAAATCGCTTATTTATTTAATTATTTACGTTTTCGTTACAAACGAGAGGCTAAATGTAATATACGCTGTGTGTAGGGTATAAAAAAATCCTACTGTACTCCTATTGATGTATTATATTTTTTATGAAAGGGCAACACATTTATTTAAAAATAATTATAATTATTATTTAAAAACAATAACAACAAAATAGCGAATAATAAACAAGGTACCTATATTATGTGTTCAGCATTGTCCAAAAGGCTTTAAGTCGAGGGTTAATTTTTTTGTGATATTTCCATCATCTTTATCTCTTTTTTCGACAAAATATTAGTTTAAAAAATTTGTCGCAGCCCATCATGTCTTCAAGAACATATTTGTATTATATGTAAGCCCCCAAATTTTCTAAAAAGATATGTTAGAACAATGATTTGCATGTGTCTAACACAATTTGATATTAGTGGGGGCTTATCTGAAACATTTCCAGATAAATATTGCATTTCTGTAAAAAAAATAAATATCAAAAAAGTGTGAAATCTCATGACAATTTATATAACAATCATTGCTTTATTTTTAATTTTATGGGTTACTCACTTGTATTTGAATTTGTTTTGGATCTTAAATGATGTCAAAATTTTTTTAATCATTAAGGCGTTGAGAATAAAAATGTTTATCATGAAATATATAAATTCCTAGCCTCCCATTCTTAGTCCTCTAACCGACCAGAGCAACTCGAGTTAGTCATGGAAAAACCCGATTATTCTTCAATAACGCTTTTATTTTTACTTAAACTGATGTCAGTGGATTCAGAAACATATTTAAGTAGGTTTCTCAAAGTCCTGTTATCAGATTAAATAAAAAATAAAAGAATTATTGATAAAAAACGAGTTTTTCGAAGAGTACCTCAGGACACTCTTACCGGTTAGAGGGTTAGTTAGCCTGCCTATTATTTCAAATCGTAAAGTCTTCGTGAGGTTTTGTAGCCTAAAGCTAAGGAAGGATATATATCGGTCATTCTTTAAATAACTGCACAATTGGTTTTTTTTAACATTTGGAAAATCTTCTGAAATGAAATATCTCAAAAACTATAGGGGATATGATAGCAAAACATTTAAGCTTTTTTGTTTAGAAATACTTTAGTTTTTTTTTTTAAAAAAAATAAAAGAATTTATATAAATTTGTTTAAACAATAATTTTTAAATATGTTTTTCAAAATATCTTCGATATATCATCTTCTTTTTTTTATATATTATTGTTCAATTGATCTCCAGAATGTATCTGCTTTCATATCGAAATTCCTCAGCTAGTTTTGGAAATTATGAAGTTTTTACTTTTGGAGATATATTTTTCTCAAAATATCTTTGGAATAAAATTTTTTTTTTTTATATAATAATAATTATTCTTCAACTAATGCTAAAAATGTATCTGCTTTCAAATCGCAAATCCCAACATAACTTTAAAAAATATCAAACAATTCATACAATTGGACTGGTGCGCGCTTTCATAAAAAATTTATATTTTCCAAAGTTTTGGGGGGAATTTCGATATGAAAGCAGGTAGGATTTAGTGAGTGGTCGATACGTGTAAGTGATTACTCAAAAGGCAAACGTGACGAGAAATTCTATTTCGCATAGATTATTAATATACGTTACGTTTCCAATTAGATGCTAAAGAGAAAATTTGTTGTCTTATATTTCTTTATGGTACACAAAAATTAGCTCATGTTAAATTATGATCGTTTGAACACAATGCCGCCGGTCTGCTACTCAACACACAGAGGGACCGAATTCAGTTTTCTTGAACGAAATTTATTACTCTGAAAAATATGGAATAGAACTAACTGAAAAAAAAAATACTTCGTGTTATAATGTTACAATGGCCAAACCTGATTGCACTGCAAGTTTTTTTGACAAGATGATTGCTTGATACTACTTATATAGTCCCTTAAATTCAAACACTATGGATATTTTTCAACTTCTGTCAATTTACTCGAAAAGTAACCAAGTCTACACAGAAACACTGTAAGCCGATGAAAAAATAAGCATACCAACTTATTATATAATAAGAGGTTTAACGATAGCTATGTTTCTGATCCATTATTTTTTAAGATATCGACGCAATGATAAATTTTTTCTAAATAAGCTAAATTTTACTTGCTACGTTTAAGAAAATCATTTTATAAAATATTTTCACTTAAAAAAAATTTCAAAGCTTCATTGGTAATAAAATTTCTCAACAAAACCAAAGAAAAATCATTTCTCAGCTAAAATTTCCGTCTGATTTATTTCTTACGCCCATTTTACTGAACTTGTTAAGTCGATTTTTATTCTGAACTCCTTTGTTACAAAATGTTAAGTAATATTATATATTAAGGGTAAGTAACCCGCAAGTTAACATAACATATATATTTGATTTTTGAACATGTGTAATTCATTGTTCCTGATCAGGAAAATTATAATAAATACATACATAGATACATACATAAATTTTCTTATTTTACTTTAATTAATTAATTTATTTTATTATATTTAAACGTTCGCATTTTAAAGTTGAAACGCAACAAAAATGTCAACGAAAGCGAAGTACATCATCTTACTGCTCGTAATCTAAGGCTTTAAAAGCAAGTTTTCAATCTCTATGGAAAAAATAATTTTAACGCAAAATTATTATAAATTATGATCTATTTCTATACATCACAAAAATAGTTTTGATCTCCTTTTATTACTTATGCTTCGGTATATACTCCCTCTAATGTCATCAAAATTGATAAAATGATTCAAAATAAAAGAGGCAAGGATTTACACATAAAAAAAACAACATAATAAAGGTGCATATCTGTGGCCATAAGGAATAACAGCTAAAGTCAATCTGTGATCACAACGCAAAGCAACAAAATTAGGTGTATGAGCATGTAACTTATACTGCCTCGCTTTGTTACCACAGACCGACTTTAGCTGTTATTTCTTAGTGTCACAGATATGTTCGTTACACAAAAATTTTTATCAGGATAGGTTTAGATTACGAGGAAGGATTTCTGTTGACACTTTTGACGAATTTAAATTTGCTTCCCATTGCGTTTCAGGACTCGGTTTACAAATATATCTATAGAGGTTGAATTGACCTAGACATAGAAAATGTCTCTAATAACGTGGGCTCACGGCACTTGCTATAGACTTACTTCACTCGGTTTATGCACTGAGTCCTACTCCTTATAGAAATAAATTACATTAAACTTTTTTTTAAATTTCTTTACTTTCTACAGAACTATTGCGTGTTTTAAATTTTACCAATTATTTTATTAATTTCTCAATAAAATTAAATTACAGAAAAACTTAACGTTTTTTTTATGCCAAAAAACAAAACTCAGGTTTTTTCCAAAATTGGAACATTTTAAAAAAAAAAAGCTTTTTTTTTCAAATACGAAAACTTAAACCAAACAGAGATGAAGCGTTTTTTGGGCGGGAATTGTTGCAAAAATAACAATTTTGCGAGCACGTAAACTTTTAATATAACACTGGCACAATGCATTTACTGAATGCGTTTGCCGGATCAAACCTAACCTCTATAAATGAAAATCTAATGAAAACTTTCTTTGCTACAAGCAACAGAGATTTTTTAACATTATAGGTATATACCTAACAGGACATGCAATTTGAAAAGCTTTTAGCTCTTTATGAATTCATAATCCAATTTTCTCTTCTAAATTTCATTCTTCTTAAATAAACGTTCTTGTAGTTGAAGCTATGTTGTTTTTAAGCATTCGAAAAGAATATTTTCCATTTTACGAAAAATTTATTTTATGTTCTTAAAAAAAAAGTTTTGTTTAGCATTTATTGATTTTAAAAACTAAATTAAATTAAATTTTTTATTATAGTTTCAGGCACATTTTATAGGGACACATATTAAAAAATCAAAATAGAAAATTAAATAATTTTTATCAACATTAACTCACCTTAGTAAAATGCCATGCACATTATTAAATGCTTGGTTAAATTTTTAAATAATTTTTTGTCACTTTAGTTCAATATGGTATATTTATAATCTGAAAATATATAATAAAAAAATTATTTAATTAAAATAAAATTAAGATGAAATGTTTTCAAAGTAATATTTTGTATTTGCCAATAAAAAAAAAAATAATGTAATTTATGCACAGCTGCTGCTGCGTTGTTTCAAATCTCAAAAGCCACATTAAAAACCACATGGTAAAGGAAAACGCAAGTAAATAAAAAATAAAAGAGAAAGAAACGCAGCCTGCCATGAAATGCAAAACAGCGAAACGTTTATCTTTTTTTCTTATTTTTACTAAAAGGTAATTGTACCCAGCTAACACTTGCAAAGATTATCGAATTTTAATTTTCCAGCTATTGAATTCATAGATTCTAACAAAAGAGTAAATTTGAATTTTTTATTGCATATTTTTGAGCATTTTTTTAAATATCACATATTTCAATACAGTATGATTTGATATAGTATTTTTGTTATTTGCATTGTAAAGTGTGTTCAAATTTGAGGTATTTTTAAAATTTTAAGTAAAAGACATAAATTATATGAAACCTTCCGGTTAATAATGATAAAGAATGACGTTCAAGTACTAAAAATTTGAAAAACTTTTTTGCTTACTGATATTTCAATCAGTGATATCTGCTCGATGTTGTTCTCTTTGAGTATTGAACAGTTTGAGGATTATCCGCATAAGCTTTCCTCTTCAAGAAAAAATCTAATGGTGTTAAATCGCGTGATCTGGGTTGCCAATTTACGTCTGTTCATCGTCAAATTATTCGATTATTAAACAACTCTTTCAAAAGATCAATTGATCAGCATGTTGCACCGTCTTGTTAAAACCAATTATTTTGCACATCAATATCTTCCAATTGACTACACAAAAAGTTTTTGATTATCTCTCGGTATCGCGCTCTGTTCACAGTAATTTCATTGTCATTGTGATTTTTGAAAATATTTAGACAAATTTCGCCACCACACCAAAATTCACACCATACAGTAACCTGTTTTGATTTCATTGGCTCTGATCTTGAATTGAGCCAGTCTCTTCAAGCTTATCAATGATAAGTTTAATATTTTTTTTTTGTATTTATTTCATTCAATGGTATACAGTAAGACTTTGTTTTTTAAAGTTTAATACCACGTTTGTCGGAGCATTTTCCCTACCGTATTTTGAATGTAATTTTCTTTCAACTTCTGAATAACTTTTGCCATATTTAAAATAAATGTTGAACACATTGTTTACTTGAGTAGTGATGAAATGCAGTACAAGTAAATCAAATGGCGACAAATTTAAAAATATACCACAAATGTGAACACCTTTTATTATGTTATCATTTTCAATTATGATACAATAAGCAAACAATTACATAAAATATAAACGTTGATTTTTGCGACTGATTATTTTTATTATAATTAAACATTATGAACTTACAGTCATTTTAGCAAAGACCAATATTGTAAATTTTTACTTATTGATCAATGCTATTTTTTATTCAACAAACATGACAAAGATAACAAATGGAACAATTTAACCTGGTAATTGGTGACATATGTTTCGGCTATTACCACATAGCCTCATCAGACCAGTTTTTTGGTTAATGTTGTACACGGAGTCGATCCCCTGACCGTACATGCATTTCAATTGCATATCTGTCGACGGCCGCTCTAACAACTGAGCTACTGAGGAACTGACCTTGAACTGTACAAATTGCGTATATCCATTTATTATCTTTTGTCACTTTCTCGCTTGTTGTCACAGCTGCTAAGCCATTGGCTTAGAGACTTGCTATGATTTTATTTTTCGAAAATTGTGGTGTTGCCAGCCACATATTTTTTTGAAATTGGCGTGTTCTCCATATGGTTTAAGAAAGTTGATTTTTGCGACTGATTATTTTTATTATAATTAAACATTATGAACTTACAGTCATTTTAGCAAAGACCAATATTGTAAATTTTTACTTATTGATCAATGCTATTTTTTATTCAACAAACATGACAAAGATAACAAATGGAACAATTTAACCTGGTAATTGGTGACATATGTTTCGGCTATTACCACATAGCCTCATCAGACCAGTTTTTTGGTTAATGTTGTACACGGAGTCGATCCCCTGACCGTACATGCATTTCAATTGCATATCTGTCGACGGCCGCTCTAACAACTGAGCTACTGAGGAACTGACCTTGAACTGTACAAATTGCGTATATCCATTTATTATCTTTTGTCACTTTCTCGCTTGTTGTCACAGCTGCTAAGCCATTGGCTTAGAGACTTGCTATGATTTTATTTTTCGAAAATTGTGGTGTTGCCAGCCACATATTTTTTTGAAATTGGCGTGTTCTCCATATGGTTTAAGAAAGTTGATTTTTGCGACTGGAGAACACGCCAATTTCAAAAAAATATGTGGCTGGCAACACCACAATTTTCGAAAAATAAAATCATAGCAAGTCTCTAAGCCAATGGCTTAGCAGCTGTGACAACAAGCGAGAAAGTGACAAAAGATAATAAATGGATATACGCAATTTGTACAGTTCAAGGTCAGTTCCTCAGTAGCTCAGTTGTTAGAGCGGCCGTCGACAGATATGCAATTGAAATGCATGTACGGTCAGGGGATCGACTCCGTGTACAACATTAACCAAAAAACTGGTCTGATGAGGCTATGTGGTAATAGCCGAAACATATGTCACCAATTACCAGGTTAAATTGTTCCATTTGTTATCTTTGTCATGTTTGTTGAATAAAAAATAGCATTGATCAATAAGTAAAAATTTACAATATTGGTCTTTGCTAAAATGACTGTAAGTTCATAATGTTTAATTATAATAAAAATAATCAGTCGCAAAAATCAACTTTCTTAAACCATATGGAGAACACGCCAATTTCAAAAAAATATGTGGCTGGCAACACCACAATTTTCGAAAAATAAAATCATAGCAAGTCTCTAAGCCAATGGCTTAGCAGCTGTGACAACAAGCGAGAAAGTGACAAAAGATAATAAATGGATATACGCAATTTGTACAGTTCAAGGTCAGTTCCTCAGTAGCTCAGTTGTTAGAGCGGCCGTCGACAGATATGCAATTGAAATGCATGTACGGTCAGGGGATCGACTCCGTGTACAACATTAACCAAAAAACTGGTCTGATGAGGCTATGTGGTAATAGCCGAAACATATGTCACCAATTACCAGGTTAAATTGTTCCATTTGTTATCTTTGTCATGTTTGTTGAATAAAAAATAGCATTGATCAATAAGTAAAAATTTACAATATTGGTCTTTGCTAAAATGACTGTAAGTTCATAATGTTTAATTATAATAAAAATAATCAGTCGCAAAAATCAACTTTCTTAAACCATATGGAGAACACGCCAATTTCAAAAAAATATGTGGCTGGCAACACCACAATTTTCGAAAAATAAAATCATAGCAAGTCTCTAAGCCAATGGCTTAGCAGCTGTGACAACAAGCGAGAAAGTGACAAAAGATAATAAATGGATATACGCAATTTGTACAGTTCAAGGTCAGTTCCTCAGTAGCTCAGTTGTTAGAGCGGCCGTCGACAGATATGCAATTGAAATGCATGTACGGTCAGGGGATCGACTCCGTGTACAACATTAACCAAAAAACTGGTCTGATGAGGCTATGTGGTAATAGCCGAAACATATGTCACCAATTACCAGGTTAAATTGTTCCATTTGTTATCTTTGTCATGTTTGTTGAATAAAAAATAGCATTGATCAATAAGTAAAAATTTACAATATTGGTCTTTGCTAAAATGACTGTAAGTTCATAATGTTTAATTATAATAAAAATAATCAGTCGCAAAAATCAACTTTCTTAAACCATATGGAGAACACGCCAATTTCAAAAAAATATGTGGCTGGCAACACCACAATTTTCGAAAAATAAAATCATAGCAAGTCTCTAAGCCAATGGCTTAGCAGCTGTGACAACAAGCGAGAAAGTGACAAAAGATAATAAATGGATATACGCAATTTGTACAGTTCAAGGTCAGTTCCTCAGTAGCTCAGTTGTTAGAGCGGCCGTCGACAGATATGCAATTGAAATGCATGTACGGTCAGGGGATCGACTCCGTGTACAACATTAACCAAAAAACTGGTCTGATGAGGCTATGTGGTAATAGCCGAAACATATGTCACCAATTACCAGGTTAAATTGTTCCATTTGTTATCTTTGTCATGTTTGTTGAATAAAAAATAGCATTGATCAATAAGTAAAAATTTACAATATTGGTCTTTGCTAAAATGACTGTAAGTTCATAATGTTTAATTATAATAAAATATAAACCTTATTTTCATGGATCATATTGAAACAATTCCAATGACGCAATAAATGTTTTTTATTTCATTTTCACAAATATTCGCTATGGCGAGCTACAGTTTCTAGCGAACAAACTATCGTGCGACATCAAATTATTACCTCGCGCGTAAACACAATCATTATTGCGGCATTTAAGATACGACTTTTCCGCGTTTAAAAATGTTTGCTGGGTGTGAGCGTAAATGTGTATATATAGGTACTATATAACTA
Organism: Tricholauxania praeusta; assembly: GCA_949775025.1. Classification (NCBI taxonomy): domain Eukaryota; kingdom Metazoa; phylum Arthropoda; class Insecta; order Diptera; family Lauxaniidae; genus Tricholauxania; species Tricholauxania praeusta. The sequence continues at coordinate 31,525,427 of OX459031.1, read as the reverse complement.
TGTATAAAACCACTATGCAACAAGGCGAGAATCATTTCTAACAATAATGGTTTTTATGCACATCATAAAACTGCGAAATGGGCTGTAAGGCAAAAAGCAGGCGGGAAAAATAAATTAAAAAAAAAAGAAACATTTATCAAGTAAAACAATAAATTTCAATGAACAAATTTACTATGCTATAGCATATAGAAGTTGTACATAAATTTCACAAAATACATATAACCTACAAAGCATTCGCTCAAAATGAAATTTTTTCAATATGAAAAAATGTTTTATCTGTGTTCTTTTGCAATATTTCAAAAATATATATGAAACAATACGCATTAACCGGATCAGACCTACGACCAAAATTAGAAGCAACGAAAAAAATCGACCAAGGGTAAATGCCGAGTGCGCCTTTGGAAAACCCAATATGGCGTCACCAATATTCAGGGCGGAATCCAGCGAAAAATCGAGCAACCGATAGGGTCATATCTTGGCTGATAGCTGATGGACGCCCCTAAAAAGCTGGCGTGAAAGGTTTACAAAATCTAACATGGCGATCAAAAATCCAATATGGTGGCCGAATTTTCGGAAAATCAACTGATTTGCAGTAAATTTGGTACACGGTGGATCACGAATCCAAGATCAGATTTGCCAAACCAAAGATGGCGGACAAAATTTTGAAAAATCAGCTGATTTGTACCAAAAATGTAATACGGGGATTTTTGGGTTTGCCCATTACGAATCTGAGGTTAAATTTTCAAAAATCTAAAATTCATATTCGGCGGATATTAGACGGCGGATTTCTTAAAAACTAACCGATTTTCAACAAATTCGGTATACGAGGGTTTTCGGGGTCGCTTAGTACGAATCTGAGGTCAGATTTTCAAAATACAAAATGGTGGACCCAATATTCTGGATCGACTTATTGGCTTGCCGCCATATTGGATCCATCTTGAATTTTAAAAATTTGACCTCAGATTCGTATTAAGCTACCCCAAAAATGTACCAGTAACATATGAAATGGTTTATATTTACGGTGACCATCCGTTCTGTTTTTAGCAGAACAGTTCTGTTTTTAAGGCGCTTGTTCTGCGTATTTTTTTTAATGGAAAATTACAAAAATGTTCTGTTTTTTGTTCTGCTTTCATGCACCACGCAAATCTACTATTTACTAATCTACATTATAAATCTATTTCTACTAACGGCAACCCTTTGCTGATCGATATTTAAGTTGTTATCAATTAGCAATCCCTATTAAAAAGCTGATTGTGCAATGTAATTACCGTGACGCTAAGTTTGTCGGTTTAGATTCCAACCCAAATTTTCGCTGAACGCAGAGATGAAATATTTTTACCTTTCATGATCAAGAAAATAATTTCGGATAGATGGAGAGCCCACTGTAGAAAAGTCGAGTGTATAAGATTACAGGATGGGTTGTACGGGAAACATAGTGAGCCATTTTGGTGAAACTAACGAACCAGGGTTGCCTTGCCGAAGCCTGTCCCGATGCCTGGAAATGATGCCTTAATTTGAGAAAAATTGGCCCTAGAAACAGGTGACAACCCATGCTTAAGACCGGATTCGACCAGCTAACCCTATATATTTTATTTAGGCTGTTCGAGCTCTATCGTTTGGCACACATTTCAAGCATTAAAAATTATGTGACTTGTGAAAAACTAAAGGAATGTCGGTGGAAAGCTTGTCGAGAATAAATGGGTTGAAATATTTGAATATTTTAAAAAGAATTTCATACCTTTACAAAATATTTTAAGTATAGTAGAATTAAGTTTGTATTTACCGGGTTCAAATGCCTCCACTGAAAGGGTATTTTTTATCTTAAGCAATATATGGAATGACGAAAAGTTCCATAAGAAAATTGAGACTGTAATAACGAGATGCCACTATGATCTTAACTGCTTAGAGTTTAAGGAATAATTACAAAGTCAGGAAAACATGACTAAAAAAACTTATAACTCAGAAAATTATCAATGGTTTGCATTTGATGCGTATATTTTTGCTACAGTATTGTTAATTAAAATCAAAACCATTGAAATGTGATTTATGTTTTTTTTTTTGTGAATTTTTAATGATTTCAATATAAAAAAATACAAACACAATTTCTGTTCTGTTTTTTTAATTTAAATTTATGGTTTATGTTGTTTTTGTAAGAACTTTATATAGACATGTTGAATATCGCTTTGAAGATAATATTTTTTTTACCAGTGCAGTAAAACGTATAACTAGGGTCATTACAGTTAACACTGTAACCACGCTTAACCAAATTTAATTCCGTTCTGCAACGGAAACGCGTATGTTACGCTTGCGTTGCATTAACATTTACATCGTTTTGTGACATTGTTGTTGGTTTTGTTTTTGCAGTAGTACTTTTGCGTTATGTTACAACACAATTTGTGGAAAAATGATTTCGTTGACAAAATGAAATTCACAAATTTGTGTCAATTTTCAGCGCTCAATCAAATGTTATTATGGTCAACTCAACTACATAACGAGCATTTCATTGGAAAAGAAAACTGTGATTTTTTTATGTTGACGATGACGATGACGATGACGATGACTTAATCAATAAGAGTGGTTGCGAAAAATTTGTAAAATTGTATCTACAATTAGTCGTTTAAAGCAAATTAAATATTTATTTTTGATGTTTTACTACTCTAAGTGTTGAGGTGTTAGCAAAATCTACAAATTGAGACCTAACATCATAAAAAAAAATCAAATTGTTAAGCGATTATTGAAGATAATTTTGCTTATTTTAGAGTTTTTGTTTTCACAAATTTTTGAATAATTATTAGACCTTTTTCGTTTAAGTATATTTCGATAATTTTATTTCGGCTAATAGGTCAGTCAGTTTCAATTTTATTTATTAATTCTTAAAATTTGATACCCAATATTTCGAAGAAGTTCCTTCTTCATCTTCACGCGTCGCTAAAATTTTTTGTTTTCATTAAAAATACTAAACGAAATCGCTCAAGGAGAAGAACTTTTACAAAAGCATAACATGTTTTGCAGACATTATTTTTTTGCATTACTTTCCTAATGATATTCATTTTTCAAGCAATTTTTGGGTATTTATTTTTCATTAAATGTGTTATTTTAATTTTCTAATTCAAGTCTTTCGACAATTTCGACACACTGTTTTATTGCTCTGCTGATAAATAATAAAACGAATAGGTTTACGGTGCGTATGAGTAACAATTAATTCAATTCTAAAAAAGGAAACATTTCTAACAAAATCTACCAAAACGAAACGCTTCTGTTTCATAATTTTGAAAAATTTCATATTTCAAAATTGACGGCATTTTAAAAAAAAAAAATTAAAACACAAAATTACATTTCCAAGTATAAGTATTTTGTTTTTTTATATTACTGCAAAGCCTTTTTTTAAAGTTAATAAAATTTTAAGTAAGTAATCTACCTACTAATCGAAAAGGTAAGCAAAAGTCAACCAAAAAAGAAAAAAAAATATTATTATAGATATTTCCTTAATTTTACACTCAGTGACTTTCTAAGGACCATCATCATTATCATCATCATCAAGAACATGCTCTTTGTATGCCATGCTGCTGCTCTTCTATTTCTGCTCAATTTATTTTATACTTTGCTGGCTGCGTATGAAAATTAGAATTTAAGAAGCCAAAAACTTAAAGAAAACGGAAGGATGTGCAAAACTTGTAACACAGGAAACGAAACCTCGTTTCATGTTCCGTGTCCGTTTTGCACGTTAAGTTTCAGTAAATTAAATTTTTGTAAAAACAAAATGGTGGAGATAGGTAGACAAAAGACAGGAAACATAGCACAGTATGGTGTAGGTGGTTTGAATTTCTAAATGCCAAATTGAAATGAATGGTGCGGTGGTGTTTGTTGATCTCTTAAAGTTTTATGCTTCCTTTTGTTTTTGGTGCAAAAAAGAATAAAAACGAAAACTTTCTGAGTTCCAGAAGACAAAGATTTTTTTCATTTTTATTGTTTTTATGAATAAAAGTACATACAGGAACAATAAGAAATTAACAGAGTGAGTTTTAATTTTAAACTGTCACGTTATGTGACACAAAATTAATATTGTTTTTCTTTGTTGGCTTGACTTTCATTGAAGTTATTGTGAACTTTCTTGTAAATAACTGATGGCTTTTGCTATCGAACTTTAAGTGTTATGCTTGTATATGCACTTTTCCATGTGTTATTATTTTATTGCTTTACTGTGCTGTACTGTGAAATATCACACCCACTTCATCAATTCCATTTACTTTATGTTCAAAGTTCTATTTTATTTTTTCGCAACTCTGCACCAAGTTTTACTGCATTTATACTGAAAATTCTCAATTTATTGCCTTTTCTGCTTCCTCTTGGCATGAGCGTTCACCTCACTTATTCTTTTCTTGTCCAGTACATTACCTATGTAGTTTCATTTTAATATGAATCATTTTATTTGACGGGTAGAACGTTTAGAGTAATTTTCGTGTCACTAGTACCAACAAATTATTTTCAAATATGATGAAGAAAAGAATTTAAGTATCTATGATATTTAAACTAAATTTTTTCAACTTGATGCATTAAAATTAGAACCTATTGGGCTATCTCAAATCTTTTATTTTCTGTTATTAAGCTACTTAAATAATCTATACTATTGTAGCGAAATTTGGTTTATGCTTGAAAATTCTTGAAATAAAAACCAACAAAAGAAACTAAACGATACTCGCTAGCATTCTGGCTGTGTAAATACTTTTACACCATCTAGCGGCAAATAATAAACCGAACAGACACTGCAGTACACTATAAATAAAAAGTCGATAACCGAAAGAAACTATCGCCGTCGTACAACGCCATCTAGCATAATAGCAACATTCTGGATAATTGTGAACTCAACGTCGATACGCCGTTTAGAAAGTACTGGTAAATTATGGATAATGGTTGATTACACGCCAATTAGAAGGTACTGGATTATTCGAGAGAGTGATGACTGCAGTATAAAAGGGTTGTCATCTGAGTTGAGTGACACAGTTGTATTTAAACACTGAAGCAGAACACTTGAATTTAAGCAATAAAGTGAATGCAGTGTGATCCGTAGTAAAGTAAAACAGTTTTCTATACAGTGTTAAATTAATGTTAGAATTTGAATGTTAAGAGATAAACAATTTTTACCGTGTAAAAACTATTGTGATTTAAATAAACCATTTTATAACTAAATAAGTTTGTGTGTTATTTTTAATTGTTACACAATCCAGTGATCGAACTCAGAAAAATGTAAGAGATCGAAATTATCGTCTAAGAGACAGAAATTTCGTAACACTATTATATAATCTATACCACGGGTTTTTAAACTTATGTAGTCCGAGGACCCCTTAACGACCTACATTTTTTTGCGGACCCCATCCAAACCCTAGACAATCGACGTCTTTCTTAAGCTTAACTTCTGGCACAATAATGACAAAGACACTCAGGCTTGCCAACCGTTCGGTTTTCACCCGGAGTTTTTTTTTTTTGAAAGCTTCGTACGGTTGTCAAACTCAACCTAACATAATATATTCGGTTATATGACAAGGTTGACAAGGTTGACAAGCCTGCAGACGCTACTTATGCATACCATATATCTCTCTGTATTTTGACAAATCTTGCGCATTTGAAGAATTAAACATTTTTTATTTGGATTTTTATGTAATTAAAACACAAATAAAAATTGTGGAAATGTAAAAGAATTAAAAAAGTTATAAGTCAAAATTCAGTTCATTAAATTCAGACAAATATTTCTTGGTCAAAATAAAGCTTAGAAAATAAATTGTTTTTTTTATATCTTTTTTAATAAATAATGTAGTAATAATAAAGCTTTTGGAGACTTTTTAGTTATTTTATAAGCGAAATTTGTTATATTTTCTTCAGTAGAAGTTTCTACTAATGAGATGGATGATGTTGTTTTCTTGAAACCAAATTCACAATATCGGGTTCTATATTTGAAAGTTTTATTATTTTGTGGTGTAGCAAACTGAATACCTTGAATTACAACACACATTTGAAATTTACAAAAATTGATATTGATGTCAAAGAGTGGGAAGAGTGGAAATAGATGCTGGGCATCCCGAGTTTGAACATAAGTAAATGTACATAATTTTTTAAAAATATGTGCAATCATTCAAAAAGCCATGGCCATATAGAATTTTTAATAAATTTTGATGATGTAAGTTAATTTTATGTCAAAATTGTTTCGCGGACCCCCAGGGATCCGCGGACCACAGTTTCAGAATCTCTGATCTATACTATTATATAAACGGGTAAAATTTTTTTGTATGTAGGGGATAATCTTTGAAACTACTGAACCGACTCTAAAAATACATTTACAAATAGAACGCTGAAAGCTACACTATCTCTTAGTAACAAAGGCTTTATTTATTTTGTTGAAAATAAACTCTGCCGTCGTCTTTTTGGCGACGCATTAATATTACAGTTGACTCGCTGCATTCATTGATTCTTCTCATGTTCGGGTGTTGTAAATGTTTTGTTCGGCTTGAACAACGTTTATGGCGAAATACCAGTCAGAGTACAAACGAAGTCAAGCCATGTTCGTATTATCGTTCTGTTTTATGCTAGTCTTTTGATGACTCGCAGACTGTCAATAGAACCATTGTATTCGACAGCGAGTATAATAATCTGTTGACTAAGCAAGAGCACTCGGGCAGACATCTCATATGTACGTAATTAGGTAATACTCTACATTTTAATCCTTCGTATTAAACCTTGATGAGACAAATAATGTTGTTTAATGCATCCCAGCTACAATTTCGGTCGATGCTATTAAAATCGATACTGTATTGGATGCAAGTAAAATTTAAGAAAGCCTGCGGATTATATAGTTCTGGATTAGCGATAATTCCTTATTTTTGGAAATTTTACGAAGTTTCTTATGAGCCAGTTTTCAGGTTTTCTTTCCAAATTTAGACAAGAACGGTGTAAAACGTCAATAAAGTACACAGAACTTGAATTTGCACCGCTACATTTTCGAAAACGTTTCTAGAATCAAATTACTTTGAATGTGGGTGTAAAAATTCTTTGGTTTTTTAGCGATTCAAAGCAACTAAGTCTCAATAGTTTACCTGCAAAGTTGTTGATTCAGAATTGATTTATTAAAAAAAAAATAATATATCATACACATAAATAATTTGGAAATAGCAACAAAAAGGTGTTAAAAACAACAACAAAAATCAAAATGCAATTCCTTTGGCTTAACTGCTTTTATTGTCAGTATGACGCACAATTGTTAACAACAAAAAATAACGACAGTAAATGCAACAACACGCTAACTACCTATAAAACACGAACGCACACTCATACATATGTATGTATGTAGGTATGTGTAAAATAGCACAACGTCTAAAATACTGGTCCAATGACCGACCGCACTTTAGTCGCATTCTGTGGTCAAACGTTGTTTGTGTATCAATGTGTTAATGCGTTTGCATGTGTATGTACATATAAAACCATGCATGCATGACTATTGTGTAAACATTTACATTTGTATGCGCGAGTAAGTATGTCTGCGTTTGTGTGTACATCTTGTATAACAAATATTTTGTACAATTATATAAAGGCGGATTCACAACATTTCGTAGCTTTTAAAATGCATGAGTTGTAGAATTCTTGTAAAAATAGCTAAAAGCAACAAAAAAGAATGTTAAAGTTATAGTTCGCTTGCAAAAATTAATGGGTATTTGAGTTGCATAGCAAAGGACTTGCAGATGCTCTACACAAGGAAAAAGCATATTTGAAGAATCTTATGAGATTCATCGCAAATATTTGGTATTAATTGTCAAATCATATTTAGCGAATCTGGATCGAAACACTAGAAAGAAACATATGGACCAGTAAATCAATAACAACTTAAGCAATGAAAGGGGCTACACGAATAGGATACTGAAACGCTCAATATCTCTTCAAATACGACTATATTCGTCAGGCCGTCATCAGAACATATCACGCACACAGTTGAAAAAATGTATATACTCGAGACATGACAATCTTCTCATTAAAGGCGTTATGTTTACTATAAAGTTAATCAGATAAACTACTGATTTCATAAAATTTATTTATGGTACTGTACTATTGATTCCATAGGTACTACATTATTATATTTGTTTTCATCAATTTACCGACTTCGGCATTCGATTCGCTTTCAAACTATTCGAGAAGTTAAGCAAATCATTTTACATAATTGATTTTATGGAATTTTTCTCTGAGTGTAAACTTCTTTATTTAATTTTAATACTTAGCTTTAAACTATGCATTCAAACATTTTTACAAAACTCGGTAGGGTGTTACCCCTAAAACTGTCAACTGCTAACAACTTCCGCCCCAGACTCGTTACTCTACTTGTTAAAATGAATAATAAGTACGTCACATTTTGATATACATAAGTAGTACAATTAAAATTATTTGAGCATATTATTGAAAATGTACCATCCGATCTTTGGATAGAAATTAAACACATAATCAACAGATCAGTACCATTTGTTTTGCTATTTATAAAGCAATATGGTGTCCTAAGAACTTTCAATAGCATCTCTAGTAATATCAAAATTTTTTTGGTGGATAACACTCGGTTCATGACAAAAAAATTTAACATGGGAACCATACTCTCTCCCAGGCTCTGAGGATACAATTTTTGAAGTTCAGTTTAATTTTATTCAAATAGCAAATTATTCTCACTACTGCCTTGGTCAGCAGGTAAAATATACTTATGCTAATGGACGGCTTTAATGTTGAAATTGACAACAACATCAAACTTGCAGAAGGAAAGCATATATATGATTTGTTAATTATTACCAAATAAATTATTAAACCAATCACATTGTTCAATTTTGCGTAAGATGTGGCATGATAACTAATCATATATTTATTTCGCCAATAGCATATATACCATTTTTTTTAACTGTGTTTTCTGTGGAATTATTTTGCTTAAGAAGTTTTTCTGGTTTTTAGATGAAAAACCTTAGTCGACTCTGCATTTTCTACATAAATATGTAATACCTTAACTTAAAAAGATAAATTCTTTATAATGCGACAAATTGTACGGGCCGACTTATTATATTTTCAATTAAGCTCAAACGTTTTATGGTGCATCGAAGAAATGTGGAGTTTTGTAAACAATAATTACGAATGGCATACTATGTCTATGTCTTTTCAAAGGGCAGCTTCCATGTGTATCAGTGGTGCACTGAGGACTACACCGACTGACGCCTTAGAGGTCCTCTTTAATCTCGTTCCTTTTGACCTGCTAGGTAAACGGATGGCAGCCTGTGCTGCCATCAGACTCAGGGAAACTGTCTGCTGGTCCGAGGGTAGAACAGGCCACTCAACTATCCTTAATAGCTTGCGGTCTGTACTCTCTAATTTGGACTATATTGTTGCAGTAATCTCATTCAATAGGGATTACGTAACTCACATTTCATCTAGGGATGACTGGAAGGGAGGCCTCCCGGGGAGAAGGGGCCATATTAATTGCTACACAAATGGTTTCAAGCTAAATAGCCAGGTGGGTTATGGTATTTACTCTAAGGCACTGAAGATTAGTATGGCTGATTACCAGACCACTGTAGCGTTTTTCAGGCAGAGGTTATAGCAATAGAAGAGGTAGCATTCTGGCTGAGGATGAATGTCGTATCCAGAAAGGATATAACCATTTATTCAGATAGTCAGGCTGATTCTATCTAGAATCAGTCTTCCTTAATCCATTCATCCATCGCTCATCTCTAAATGAGATGGCCCAGCTTTTTAATATTCACCTCATCTGGGTGCCAGGGCATAGGAATATTGATGGCAACTGCAAAGTTGATGAACTTTCTAGGCAAAGGACTACTGCACAAATTCCTTAAGACAAGGAAGGTGCATGCCACTTGCTAGCTACAAGTTGTGCTTAAAGAAGAAATGGTAAAAAATGCTAACAAAAGATGGACTCAAAGGTCAACTTGTAATATAACCAGACAGATCTGGCCGAATTGGGATGCTACGCATTCGTCAGAACTGATTTCTCGCACTAGACATAGTGTCTCAACAGTTGTTGAAGTCATAACTGGACATTGCTTCATTGGCAAACGTGCGGAGAGATTAGGTGTTAGGTCTTTTGACTTCTGCAGAAGTTGCGGCGATGTGGAGGAAGAAGAAAACATAAAACATTTTCTCTGCTCCTGCCCCGCACTTGCTAGGAAACGCCACAAAACACTTGGTTCGTTTCTGTTTGATGACCTAGATGACTTGAGGCATGTTGGTATAGGTCAGCTATCAAATTTTATTAAGAGATCTGGTTGGTTCAACGAGAGGGTATAGTGCAACACCCTGTGGTATCACAATGGATCACATTTGGTCTAAGTGAGTCAGTTCCCAACTGACTGCCACTCCTACCTAACCTAACCTAACCTATGTCTATGACTTTTAAGTAAAAAGTGAGCCAATTTACATTTTGAGAGCATTAAGTTGAAAAAATTTTTAATAAAAAGTTGCAAAATTATTGCATTGTGCTTAAAAAAAATGTACAAAAAACAAAAAGATTTTCATATAATAATGACTGGCTACGCAACTGGGGGCGTTTAAGTGAATAGGTCCGATAATGGGTGAATGATTGATCAAATAAAATTAATATACCATCGCTTTATTTAGAAAACTACTCAAATTTTGATCAGCTCAAAAATTATGCCAATATGCAAACCTTCATCAGTTATGCGAATTTGTAATTGGTAAATTGTGGGAAGAGGAATTTCATTGCTTTGTGATTTCTTATGTTTTTTTTTAAATATGATAAAGCCAATAAATTCCATGACGGTAACTGATTTTGATTCTCTTCAGAAGGCAAAACCCAAAAAACAATATTTAGAGCTAGTTGCTTTGAAGTTTTTTCATTTTGATCGATAAAAGCTCTACAAATGCTTAACACTTGTTTCTTTGTAACACCGATTGTTTATTGCTTTTATTCTTGGGTACAAAATTAAAAGAAATTTTTATTTTTCTTTAGACATGCTTTTTAGCACCCTTCGGTAGCTGTTATGAAACAATTATAGAGCCTAATTGTTTCAATTTAATATGTCACAATATTTTTTTTTTTATTTTATTTTTATGTTTATACAATGTCTTCGCAACATCGTATTTTCGTGTAACGGGTATGGAATGATCTTTATTTTTATTTATTTTTTTTTTCATTTAACTAACTCAACTTTTTTTAATTTATTGTAAAGTTTATTATAATCCGGTCAATGACTTATGAAAAATAAAATATTGCAATGCGTAACCTTTTCCATTATTGCAATTAAAATACTGCATATTATTTCCAACAATTAATTACAACTTAAACAAAAAATCCATTAAATCATTACACAAATCAATGAAAAAAAATGTGAAATAATAACTGTAGTAATTAAAACAGATGCAGCAAAATAAATGGCAATTTTCAACCGCATTAAATGTTTTTATAGCATACATACGGGCGCGAAATAAACATTGAGCTGTTAATATTTATGAATACCGTCGCAAGCGACACAGAGAAATAAAAATGATATATGTGTATGTATGTACATATGTATATGCTTTTACTAGGCACCACCAACTTTATTCACTGGTGTAACCCAATTTTAAGTTGCATATTCTTTTAAATTTGAATTTATTAAATCCCTTGACACTAATAAGGCAATGGTAACGCAAACAGACTACCGTTTTGGTACAACAGAGAACTTTCTTTTTTGACTGTGTGTGTATGCCTTTTGCTAATTAAGTGCAGGGAAAAAAAGCCCAAATAATAAACGTTAAATGCTTGCAACGCATAAAAGTTTCCTCATTTTTTGTGGAATTTTAATTTGTGTTTTATTATTTTAGCTCTACATCGTAATTATAGCAATTAATTATTTTTTATATTCGCAACTGCAGAAGAAAAGTGAAAAAAAAATTGATATAAAAATGTTTCAACACATACTTTGAGGTGCATGCTGAATAGGTACACAAAAAAAAAAAGTTTAAATTACTGCAAATTCAAATGTAAATTTATATGTAGAAAATAAAAGTTAAGTAAGTAGCACAAGGAAAATGGGGTAAAAACTTTTTTGCTAGCGTTTACCTTTTCTTGAAAAACTTGAAAAAGCAGCAAAGTTTCCCCCTTTTTTTGCGGTATTTAATTAATGCAGGTTTTGAAAAAAATGTTACTTATTTGATCTATTTATTTCACCTTTGCGACAGCCCTTAACGCAAGAGAACTTTCAAGTTTGTTACATTGAATAGTGCAGTAATTTTATCGTCTTATACACATACGGTGGAGATATACGTTAAGCGTTATCTTAAATTATTACTTTCTCTTTGGATTTTTTTTTTTTTTTAATTATTAATTTGCGTGTAAAATTAACCGGATATTCTTTAGTCGTTGCTAGAAGAATTAGAGGAAAGGATAAAGTTTGCAAACAGCTTACAGCTACAAATTAAAAAAAAAAAACAGAGTGCTTAGTAAATGTCGAATACTTCAGAAGCAAATCAGACATTCTTCCAAATCAGAAATGTTTTAAGAAAATCGATTCTCTCGCCATTTCTATCCTTAATTCTTTTATGTTACACTTATATTGTGCCACTGTTCCATTACGTTAACTTTGTCGATTGACTTGATATGACCTGTAAAATCTTTTATCTTTTCGTTTAGTTCTCATTCAATCAGTTCTCATACCATAAGGTGCCTATATAAAAAATACTGTTCAATTACGCAATCCTATTCATTTTATTTCCCGAATATATTCTTTTCGTCAAATATCTATATTAAGTGCCACCAAAATTTGTTGCATGGTACATAAACATTATATCTATGAGCGGTCTTATGCCTCCTCAGTTTTGAATTTACGAAATGCTTTTTAGTTGGTTAATTGTCTTTTGAGTGATGTAATAATTTCCCTCCACGATTTCGGCTTATCGCTTTTTTGTGAAAGAAATTTTTCGAAGAGATGCCCTCTTTTGAAGTAACTATTTTTCAGCTGCTACAGGTCACCACAAACTTATAAGCGGTAAAATAATTACATTAATTTTCAACACACGTATTTGGTAGTAGATTTATGGAAGTTTCAAAAAATTAATTGTATTCTGGTACTGGTTCGGTGCAGCTAAAATTAAAAATGGCTTGGTAATGGTTCATTCAGTTCGATTCGACAAAAATCTGAATTATTCAGTTTAAAGGTGATGTAGGACTGGTTATCAGCCCTGCTTTAAAGGTTAATATCTTGGCTTCGTGACTTATTGCGTTATTAAGATAAGCTCTTTTCTTGTCTAAGTTATGTTTTATTTCAGCTTTCGAATTTTGTTTTTAAAGTTTTTGTTTGGCATGGGTTTTCAATTTGTCTTGGTTGTTTTTAAGGAGTTACATCACTGTAAATTTTTTGAGAAATCGATTTTTTTTGTTGGCTTAAAAAATACTCTTATTTATGCCTCTTAATATAAAAGACACGTGCTGTAAATTCCATGTGGTATAAATTCGGTGTGAGTCCATTTACCGGACTTAGTGAAAATTCTATTTTAAAAATATTTTTTTTGTGGGCGACCCTAAATATGCACCCTTAATAAAAGTCTTATATTTTATGACACCCGCGTGATCGATCGATACTAACATACTGTAAGATTTTCATCAAAATTGGCCGGATAGTTTCGGCATCCATAATAAACAAACAGATAGACGGACAGGCAACAGCTAAATTTTATAAAAACAACAAATAACAGTTTACCTGTACGAACCAATGTACACTTTTTTCAAAAATTTATTAACATCGTACTCTCTCATCAAAAGTAAAAAAAAACTCAAGGAGAGTTCTGCCGTACTAAGCGAAAAAGACGTATCTCAAAAAAAATATATACGAGATTCTTATGGCATCGGACTATCTCAATTTTACAGGTATTTCAACAAATTGACATCAACAAAACATCAATTATCTCGAAATGAATTTTTTTGAGATACGTCTTTTTCGCTTAGTACGGCAGAGTTGTTCTTTGAACTTCGAAGCCAAATACAAACGATACAAATGAAAACAAAAATAACAACATAGAATTCAAGAAGCAGCATAAGCATAATCAATGACAAATCGAACGACAATTATTGCGTGAGGTTTTGCAGAAAACTTTATCCTAAAAAATAACATTTTTAACTTAAAAAAATCATAGAAATTAGTATACGATAACCTTTTTTAGTGCAAATTTGTTGTTTTAAAACATAAATTATTAAAATCGGTTCAGTAAATTTTGCGGTTTGGCGTTACAAACCATTTCCATATAAGCAAGTTTAGATAAATAGTTACTATTTTTTCTTTAGGTAATCTTTTGTCTGTTCAAGTACAGTTAAGTTTTTTTTATGACAAGGTGTTTACCTATTCCTATAATTTTTAAATTAATTAATATAAAATTTTTTAATTGATTAATTATAATTTTTTAATTAATTGATAAATATTTTTTTAATTGATTAATTTTTATTTTTTTTAATTAATTAACATAAATTTTTTTTTTTTAATTAATATATAATTTTTACTTAGACATGGCAATTTGAAGGTCCACTGAAGAAAAAAATGATTTGTACTTCACAAGTTCGTTTTTTCCTGAAAAAATTTCTGAAATATTTTTTTCGTTCGTGGCCTTTTTGTTGTTATTTTTTTTTATGCATATAAATTTTCGTTTTTTGAGTCTTTTTAAAAACCTTTTTTTTTAATTTGCATTTTGAGTCCAAATTTTTTTTTAAATTAATTTTTTCGTTAGGGTTAAATATTTATTTTTTATAACTTTTCAATTAAACTGATGTTTTTATTTATAAATTTTTTTATTTAACTAATCAAGACGTTTTCTTAATCCGATTTTCATAGTTCAAGTGATCATTTTAATCTCTTATATAGGGTGTTTTTTTTAGAGGTATAGAGCTTCGAATTGAAATAAAACACAAGAAAATCGTTTTAATGTCCATCAATTTGGCTTTATTGGAAAGATAATTTTATGCCATTAATGTTTAAATATGATTTCGGGCATGTGGCCGCCGCGGCTGGCTCGAATAAAGCCAATTCTACAGGTCCAATTTTGAACCACTTTTTCGAGCATATGGGGCCGTATGTCGGCAATAACGCCACGAATGTTGGCTTTTAAGTCCCCTAACGTTTCTGGTTTGTTGGCGTAGACGAGCGACTTCACATATCCCCAAAGAAAATAATCCAATGGTGTCAAATCACACGATCTTGGTGGCCAATTGACAGGTCCATTCCGCGAAATTATGCGCTCATCGAATGTTTCCTTCAATAAATTGATTGTGACGTGCGCTGTGTGGCATGTAGCGCCGTCTTGTTGGAACCACAACTCATCCACATTCATGCCATCCAATTCGGGAACAAAATAGTCGGTTATCATGGCTCTATACCGGTCTCCATTAACGGTAACTGACTCTCCAGCATTATTTCGGAAGAAGTATGGCCCAATGACTCCACCAGCCCATAGAGCACACCAAACAGTCAGTTTTTGTGGATGTAATGGCGTCTCAAGGGTCTCATGTGGATTCTCTTCACTCCAAATGCGGCAATTTTGCTTGTTGACGTAGCCATTCAACCAAAAATGAGCCTCATCACTGAACAAAATTTTGCGATGAAAATCAGCATCGAGATCAATCTCATTTTCGGCCCATACACCAAAATCACGACGCATTGCATGGTCTCGCGGTTTTAATTCTTGCACAAGCTGGATCTTGTAAGGTCGCAAGCCAAGATCTTTGCGCAAAATCTTCCATAAAGTTGATGGACAAAGCTCCAATTGCTGTGCACGGTGGCGAATCGATTCATTCGGGTCCTCTTCAACATTTTGCTCTACAGCGGCAATTGTTTCTTCGGTGCGCACTGTTCGACGTCTCTGCGGATGCGTATTATCACATAGAGTAAACGTAGTGCCGTAGTCGAAAAACAAACCTCTAAAAAAAACACCCTGTATTAGTTGAATTTTCGTATGTCCAAGTAGTTTTTAAAGTTCTAGCTGATTAATTTAGTCAACTTATTTTCCGTTTCGAAGTAGAATTTACAGTAGGATTTTCTTCAAATTGCTTTGTTGAGCCGAAAAATCTTTTTTTTTATGTGATTTAATTCCAATTCTTTAACTTAACATTTTTGTTAATTCAAACGATTTTACTGATTTTATTTTTTTTTTTTTTAAATGAATTTTCGTTTATCTAACTGATTGTTCAGCTGAGATTTTTTACATGTCCAGGCGGACTGATGAACGTGCATTTGCTGTTTTGTTTCTTTATGTTATACTTCAATCTTTTGAATCGATTTTTAATTTGCATCTAAAAGTTTTTTGTTTTCAATTTTTTTTGCTATTTTTTGGCTATTTTTTATCAACATGTTTTTTTTTGGAAATCACTTCATTTTTGTTTGACGGTCGATTTGTGCTTTGACTAACTGACTGTTTTGTTCGTTGAGCTGATTTTTTCAATTGCTCCGCTAAATTTGTCACACTTTTAAGTATATTTTTTTTTTAATTTTCAATTTGTTTAATTTATTGCTTTCCTTTTTTTCCAGGATTACATCGCTTGCGGATTTTTCGTAATTTATTACGTTTTACGCTTTAATTTTAGTTTAAATGCACTATAATTCTAAAATGTTTATTTTTACTGAGATCACATTTTACTTAACTCTTTTGAGATATGAGACTGATATGTATGAATAACGTATAATTCATTTAATAATATTGAAGTTTTAATCCAATGTCCTCCAGGTAATCGACAGATTATTTAAAAATTAAATCCAAAACATAAACCCATGCTATCACATAAATTGAATGCATAGGTATGGATTCACACGAAAGTGTTAGAGTGTGAAGTGTATGAGATTATTGCTCCTTTCTACAACTACTCTTTTTACTGACATACATAAAACTGAATCCATTTAATTCTTTGGTTATCCATGTGTGTAACTGTGAGACGATTGAAAGTATGAGTGCATGTGTTTACGCTTGGATGTATGCGTTAGTAGCCACATAAACCGGATACTAAGGAATGACGATATCAACGACAAGCAATAAAAACTAAACAAAGGCGTAAGAAGAAAATAAATAAAAAAAGGCACTAAGTATTACAGTAACGAAAGCAAAAAAACGAAAAGCAATTGCGCAGAGTCAACGTTATTAAGACATGAAATAAATCTGGGATTTCTTTCATTCTTTCTTTTATTATTGCAATGAAAGCAATTCCTTTCATTGCATAAGAAAATCAAAATAAAATGTTTACACTTTTATTGTAAAACTTTTGCTGTTGTCAGTATAAAACAAATTGTTTAACAAAAGAAAAAAAAACTATTGCATACTTAAAGGTATAAAAATTAAAAAGTTTAATAAAAACAACAAGCGAGAAAGTGACAAGAGATAATAAATGGATATACGCAATTTGTACAGTTCAAGGTCAGTTCCTCAGTAGCTCAGTTGTTAGAGCGGCCGTCGACAGATATGCAATTGAAATGCATGTACGGTCAGGGGTTCGACTCCATGTACAACATTAACCAAAAAACTGGTCTGATGAGGCTATGTGGTAATAGCCGAAACATATGTCACCAATTACCAGGTTAAATTGTTCCATTTGTTATCTTTGTCATGTTTGTTGAATAAAAAATAGCATTGATCAATAAGTAAAATTTACAATATTGGTCTTTGCTAAAATGACTGTAAGTTCATAATGTTTAAGTTTAATAAAAATGTTAAATACAGCAGTAATGAAAGAAAAAAGGATATAAAAGCATTAACTGACACTGATTTAATGTCTATACAAAGGCATCTAAGTCAATGAATCCGGGGATAAAACTGTTGCGTTCAAAGCGAATCCGGTTGAAGTAGTAATTTACGAAAGTTTGTGCTTAATAAGCTATTTTTCATGGCTATATATTTCTGCGAAATAAAAAAATTTCTTGCAGTGCAACTGCATACAAACTGTAGTTAAATTTACTATATATTTGATGCAATCAGCGTAAAAGACTTTATCTTAAAACAGTTAAAAATTAGATTTTGTCCTTTCAGAGGACCGTATGAGTAATATAACAAGTACTATAGTAATTTGGCCAAAACAACCCAAAACTTGAAAAGTTGTGACCTTTAAAATATCAGATTTCAAAATAAAAAATTTATTTCAGAAAATTAATATAAAAGGTTAAAATCTAATTTACCTAATTGTTTCAAAACGACACAAAAGCACTCTCGAATGCGATTTTTAAACTTAAACTGATTAAAATCTCAAAATCGCCAATTTTAACACTGACTGATATTTTCCGTTCTCTTGAAAATTTTGCTTTGGCAAGATAAGGTCCCTTTATGCAGATCGCTTCATATATACATAGATATAATAAATATTCATAAAAAAAAAATATTTACTATAATTATTTAATGAAAACTAAATATTAAATAAAAATTTCTTTTCGCGATCTTACTATAAAGTGTCCAATAAAAGCCATTTTAAATTTCGCGCCATTTTTGAACTGTCAACATTTAATTTTACATTGAGAACTTTTGACAAACAAAATTTAAAAGGTTGTTAGCGCTAGAAAGTTAACCTTCGTCATTTTGACGAACATCAGTCAGATATTCACCTCTTCCGCTCTAACTATCGCGCCTAGCGTGTGATAGTGTAAAGCCTGTGAGTATTTTGACTTTTCATATTTTAGCTACTTGTTCGTCATTTTGACAAATGGTTAGCTTTTGTGTAAGTTTTCTTATACGTTAAAAATGTATTTAAATACCACACCACATTTAAAACAACAAAAATTTATATGTTCGTCAAAATGACTAATAGTTAGTTTTTAAGGAGTATTAAATAAGGTTAGCAATCAAGAGTAAAATAAGGATCTTTACACACTCGCAAAACTTGTTGAAATAGTGATAGTGACTTTCAGGACGTCTGATTTCTCGAAATAGAGACTTCAATTGATCGCCGAGATCGTGCGACTTAAAACAATTAGGCGTTTTTTTTTTTTTTGAGCAATGTTAGAAACAAAGTATATTCTTCACCAATGATTTAAGCAATAAAAAAAATATCAAAGCTGATGAAAACATTAGTAAAAGGACCATTTTAAGGCAGAGCCGAGGAGGACATTTGGCAGATATTGTATTCCACTACTAACAGTCAGCTGGTGCAATACCAGGGTTGATAATATTGAAAAAGTCACTAGTTTTATATGAGATGAAAGTTATTCACGTTATATTGGAAAATTGGCATGGCAGGCAGCTGGCACTGGAAATGCCTACATATAATGTAGTAGATATAGTAGGCGTAGGCGAATAAATATTTAAATATTTTTTTCATAAAAATAAGTGATAGCTCGAGAAATTTCTGCAAAAACTTCAACCAACATTCTGTTATAAACTTCACCCGAAAATGGGCAACATAGAATTAATTAATTAAAAAACATAAGCGGGAAATGAGCTCAAGTGCAAACGGCTGATAGTTTAATGGAGCAAACATTTTACAACATAACATGCCAGTGCCGTTTATTTTCCTACAGAAAAAAAAAAGACAATAATTTATGCTTCAAAGAAATTGTTCATTGACATTTAAATGAAATTAAAAGTCAGCCATGTTAAATTCTCCATTACAACAATATATACCGTTTTAATGGATTTTTAAAGAGCTTTACACAAAAATAAACGGCGTACGAAATGAAAATACACCAAACCTGTAAAACAATGCAAAACTTAAAAAAAAAAAAAGAAGTTTAAAGTTACCCCAATAAAATTGCATTGGTGCACACTTTTACGGTTCTGGTGCACACTGTATGTCAATTTATATTTAAACCGCATGACAGAAGCAAAAAAAAAGAAATGACAGTACAGCTTATACTACGAGTGTATTATTCTTTGCCGCAATGTCTCGATAACACTTGACAGAAATTACGTTCCTTGCTGCACAATAGAAAATGGTAGTAGGAAAAAAGGAGTAGAAAAAATACAATAAGCAGCAAAGGATTCACTTGGGAAAAATGAAGGAGTTGTAGAAAAGATGTTGATGTTGATTAGAAATAATATCAACTACAGTAAGAACCGCAAGTACCAATGACAAATGTAACAACAACAACAATGACAGCTAAGTAAAACAATTTCAACGTGCCAGTGATAAAAATCATTTAAGAGTGAAATAATAGCTTTGGGAGATCAAATGTAATGGGTATGTGGTAGAGTCTTTGTCAGCAATTTAAAATTAAATAATTGCTGTTTAAGTAAACATTTATACTGGCTTTGCCTTCGAAATAGAATAAAAATTTATTTATGAATATATGAGGAAATGATTTTTTACGTTGATTCATAATTGTTGTGCATAAGAAATTGTTTTCCATTGCCAATAACAATTAATCTCATTTTTGTAAAATTTTGTTGCACCAATCGATGGGCGGAGGTGGTTTCAATGATATCACATGAGATGGTCGAAAATGGATTTTGGCCATCACCATAGCCCAAAAGAGGCCGATTTTTGTCAATTTCCGAAATTTTTGTTTAGCGCCAATCATTGAAAAAAGGTCGAAAATGAATTTTGGTCACCACCAGAGGCGTCTCGAGTCCCAAAAGTGCCCTTTTTTGGAAAAATTGTTTTCTACTAATCAATAAAAAGAGGTGGTCCCGAGTCCAAACAAGGTCTGATTTCGATATATTTTTTAGAAAATTTTTTTACTTATCGATGGAAATAAGTCAAAAATGCCTAATTTCGGTCCATTTCTGATTATTTTTTTTTTTACACCAGTCATTTAAAAAAGGTCGAAACTGAACTATGGCCATCCCAGAAGTAGTTCCGATACCAAAAAAGTGTCCGATTTTGAAATATTTTCGATTATTTTTTTTATCAACGATTAATATAATATATCTTATCAATAACAATGAAAAGGCAATTTTTAAAAATATTCCTTAAAATTGTGCAATTTTTTCAATAACAAAAAAGCAATGTTATAATTCACTACATCAAAATGTTTTTTTTGTTTTTTATTGCAGGTAAAATACAACAAATAAAACAATATATTAATTAATTCAGGATAAAACATATTTTGTAAGTACATATACTAATTTTATTTTGCTGAAAAAACAAATGCAATCCAAAAAATTGAAATGAAAGCAACCATCCAATTTCTCGATCTTAGGAACAAGCAACATTGCAATACATTTTTTGTGTTGCAATTTGGAAACCTCAACCTACTTACATTAACTGCACAATGTACGCCTCTTTCTTTATTTTTTTTTTTTCTCAATTTTATGTGAAAATATTAAGTTATAAAGCTTTTATAATAAAAACAAGGATTTTGAAAAACACCTTTAAAAAGGATTAAGTGTTAACATACAAAAGAAAGCAATCACGCGAGGTGCTGACTTAACAGCAATAATTTTGTTGCAGTTGTTGCACCAATACATTCTTTTTTTTTTAGCAACAACGATAGAACATGCACACGCTAACAGCAGCATACAAATCACAGTAAACTTCCAAGCACGCTAGCATACACCGTAACTTCTCTTCGCTCCCCCTCCCTCCACTTGCTTTTTCGAATCCCCAAGGATATATTCACAGCCATTAAAACTAATTTAGACGCTCAACGATAGAGTAATCGCACTCGTCGTTAGGTTTCCTTTACAACATGAGACTCATCAGTACAAAACTTAACAGTGACAACGTTTTAGGAATGTTGAAAATGGCCGTGTTTTTTTTTTTTGACGCGGTTGGTTACACGCCAATAAAAAATTTTGTATAAAAATTAATCTTGTAGAAGAGAAGCGATATCAATCGCCACTTTCTAAGCAAGCGTGTAGAAAAAAAATAACGAGTAAATAAAAATTGTTGGAAATCTAAGACGATGCATTATTTTTGACACTGAGATATCTATCTTATAACCGCATCAAAAGAAAAAAAACGCCTAATGTCAAATAGATATAATTTTCAAAAGCTGGCATCCCCTTTAACCGATGATTTTTTTTTTTTAATTTTTGAAAGATTTTTTTTTTAATTTTAAATAAAATTTTTTATTGGTTTTTGGTCAATTTTTTATTTTACTTTCGATTAAATTTTTGAGCGATTTTTTGCATAAATAACTTCGCACTAGCATTTCAAAAATAATGACACTATTATACAATAAATGTTTCTTAAATCATTTAAACTGATATTTTAAAAATATGCGATTGGCACCCTAACGTTGCACGTATCACATTACTTGACTGCAGTTGGCTCTGTTTCTTTGTTCAGTTTGAATTTCTGGCAACAGAAAAGAAATGCGGTAAAGCAGCAGCTGCTTGACAGAATATCAGAATTTTTTATTTGTGTTGGTGTTGAAGTGAAAAAGGATAATAACATAAAAAAAATGCTGTCAGTTAGATGTGGAAATGGCAAAATTTGGAAAAGAAATTTAAGATGTTTTTTATTGCTGCAGGTCTTTTTCCCATGTATGTACTGAAATCCAACAAAGCGTGAGCGTAACGAGCAAATGAAAATGATAAACAAAATTATATTTGATATGCCATGTAGGATGTAAATATAAAAGATGAACTTGAAACTTAAATATAACATATGTAAGCACTAAATGGGACCAATTTTATTTTTTTTTTTGTTTTTTAATTTAAAAAATAAATCTCCCAAAATAATATTTGAAACTAAAAAACTTTGGATTCAAACTTAGTTTATATGCGTTTAATTTTAATATTAGATAAAATAAGCCTTTATTTTTGAAAAAAAAACATGTCTTACATACACAAAATGATAAATAAATAACGTGAAAATGCAAAAAAAAATCTGAAATTGCGTATTTTAAGGTGAGAGCAGCCAAATAAACCTTCATAATTGATTTATTTTAGAGCTCAAAACGGTGCTTAATATTTACTCAAGTTTTTATTATTCAATATCAAATTATATTTCAAGGATCAATAGTAGATAAATTAAGTTTATTTGGGGGATGAAATTTTACAAAAAATTTAATATTATATTAATAGCAATTAGCTAGTTTGGGTTGTTTTATGCTAAATTATTGCGATACAAGATATTGGTCACAAAAATCTGTTATTGACGTAAAACTTCTTTAGGCGCACTAAGTCAAAGTTTTCTGTGGTATATTTGAAACAGAAAAAACGAAACGGATATACATGGGCAAAGTTGGATATATACAAATAAACTCATACCCGTTGCTGCTAAGCAACAGAACCAATTTTAGTATTTGGTGAGTTTTATCTTGTTAGTTCACTAAACATTAAAGCTTCAAAAATCTGTTCATTGGGGGCACAGTAATCAAAATAATTACTTTAAATTTGCAAAGTTATAGCTCCTAAATAACTGAGTCGATTTTGACAAATTAAGTGACTTTTTTTTTATTACTAAGTAAGAAAGTTGATGAAAAGAAGCCCATCAAAATTTTTTTTTTATTTTTATATTTGTGAAATCTCAGTGTGCAAATGTTTTCAATTTAAGACATTAGATATTTGTTTCGGTATGGAATTGTTTTATCATTATTTAAAACTAGTTTTTGTGAAAGTTTTGGTCAAATTGGCTGAGACTTAAGAATATTTTAGTTGATATTATCCTGATCAAAAGTTCATAAGTTCACATTTCTGAGTTTCGTAGAGTTTAAAAGATATATTTAATTTAATTTGATATAAAAATTTTACAGCATTTCATCGATAAAATCTCATAAAAAAAGTTTTTTGACCCCAGAGAGTTTTTATCACGATGCCATAAGCTACATTGTGGAAAATTTCAAATCACTGTAGTTTAACCCAAATTTTAATTCAAAAAGTGCGGGGGATCTTTTCCGATAAACAAAGTTTCCTCGAAAGTAAAATTTGCCGATTTTTCGATAAATTTTTGACAGTCTAACAATGAATGACACTTATTATTTATGAATTAATATGAATTTTTTTTCGACAACAAGTTAAAATCTATTTATTAAAACTATTCCATTTGAAGAATATTTTATAAAATTTACATGTAGAAATATTGCAAAATACGGCAATGTCTGCAATTATTTGGAAGCATCTCAGAAAAAAGTAGAATTGCGGTGCCCCTCATAACTCGGTGATGTATCGTCAGAAATTAAAAAAAAAATGTTTCGTTAGATAATCGTTTTCCCAGATAACGCTGGGAGGGTTTTATGAAATTTAAATTTTTGGGAACAATTTGAAGTAAAAAACGCGATTTTTGCAAAAAAAAAAAAAAACGGATAATTTGTTATTGCAAATAATAAATATTGACAAATTTGAAAAGTTACCTCGTAAATTATGTACAGAAATAGGGTTTAAAATTTTAAAAGAATCGATGCAGTACTTTTGAAATTATAAGGGGCACCGACTTTGAAAACGTGATATGTGGGTAAAATGCTTTAAAGTTTTAAACACTAAAAATTTGGAATAAAACGGTTGCTTAAACTGCTGTATCTTCCTTAGTTTTACTCAGATCCGTCTCAAATTTTCCCACAATATTCTCGAAAGGGTTTTCATTCAGAAAATTGAAAAAATTTAATTCGTTACCCTGCCATTAAGGCAAAAAGTGTTATAAGGCATCTACGAAAACCATTTTTTAAAACTAAATGTTTCAATAAATAAACAAACCTTCATCTTGGATAGGTGCGTTAATGTGGGCATCGAGTTTTTGTCGTAAGTTTTTCGAAAAAATCTGCGGTTTTGATATTGAAGACTTTGTGTCTGATGGGCTCATACTTATTCGACTTTTAGTTGATTATAGTCAACCTTTATCGATATTTTCGATGCTTTTTTATTCAGTTCGACTTTTATTAAAATTTTTTTTTTTTACTTATTTCATATGGTAGCTCCGACTTTTTCAATACTATTCAAGTAGTATTGAATTTTTTGTTATTGTTCGATACATTTTTAGAATTTTACAATAGTTTTTGAAAATAATCGATGCTTTGCGACTTCTTCGAATATTTTCGATTATCATCGATTTTTTCCTACATCCACACTTTTTGATATTCCATACTTTTCAACTAATTCAATTATCTTCGATACAATCTGATAGCTTTTGAATCATGTCGACTGATTCACTTAACTGTTTTGATTTAAAATTTTATTTTAGTTTTCGATTAAGTTTCACTTAAGGGACGTATTCCAATTACACGCTAACTTTTTTAATAAAGGAATAGATACATAGACGGATAGCGGATAGAAATTTCGCTCAAGCAAAAGTTACGGGCTATATTATCTCCCACGAAAAAAAGTTTGGTTCAATTTAAACGTTAGTTTAACAATTTTTATGATATTGTATGGCAATTAAGACTTTGTATTTCATTCAGCCCAAAATGAAGGTGGATCTTTTGAGCTTAAAACGAATGTATAATCTAAAATAGTCGGTTTAATCTGGTTTTAGAAAAATATATATCGAATGTTAAGGATATCTTTTACAAAATTCGATATAAGTTGCGCAGTTAAGTTAATAATTTATAGCTTAATATTCCAAACATAACTTTCATGAATTTAGAAAATGTTTACAATTTGCAAGCGTTGTTCTGGCGTAAGTCTATTCATGACGAAAAAGCGAACCATGCTTAGCACAAATCACCTGTCAGCTGCAAAATTAATTGTCACTAGAAACGGTGCTTTTAATTTAAAAATCAAACTTCATAACGAAAACACCCTATATAACACATTTGTTCCTTCGACTGAATGATTCATATGGTAGCTTACTTGTATCACACTAACTATTTTAAAATGCCCAACAATTTTCGTGTTTACTATCACCGCATATACGGCGTTTACATAAAATTAAAGTTTTATTAAGCAACATTTTGTGAGTATTTTTCTGCACATTGCTTTTGCTGCACGCGACAGAAATTCTGGATTTTCCCCAAAAACAAAATAAAATAGCAAAAGACCAAACGACGGATGGGACGGATGGGACGACCTTGTTGTCAAGCTGTCGGATGTCTTTTAACTTATTAATTTGTATGCAGATGATTTGAGCGAGTTATCCTTTTATTTTTCTTCACATAGAAGTTACTGATGTAGAAACGAACGAGTCTCTAGGGACACCCATCAAAAGTTTACGTTTTTATTTTGCTTTAACGTTAAAGTTGTCAGTTCCTATCAAAAGTATGAACTTAAGAAAGTTTTATATACAAAGTTTTTCATTTTATTTTATGAGCAATTGAGTTTTTTCTTTCCTTTTTAACCCTTAAATTTAATGGAAATACAATTGTGATAAAATATTAGTTTCAGAGAGATAAATAAATTTTCAGAAATTATTTTAGTTTCTAAAGAACCTTTTAACATTTAGTGTTTGTACAAAAATAAAAAAAAAAACATCCCATATCAAGTTGGTTGTACAAACGTACACTTTAAGTGAACGCTATAAGCTGATTTTGCAGAAATTTCAATTTTCTATTCAAGGACTCTTGTAAGCGACTACAACAGGCAATGTGGTGGTAAACCTTGCCAATTTCATAAGCAGCTTCATAAAGAATTAGCATAATGTGCTTTCTAATTAACAGCTACACACATACACATGTACGTGTGTGTATGCTGCGTGACCTATGAATAAATACATACATACATACATACGTACGAGTAATGTGGTAAAATTACATTATGGTGGAATGAAGAGGAGGCTTTTGGTGAGGTGAAATTGAAGTTGATTTTCTGCGTCACTACTGATGTGTTGGTAAGAAGTCGGTAGAGATCTATACCAGATGCATTTTTTTACTATACAGCGGTGGGGTGGAAATAATTGAAATAAAATATGCAGCTAAAGATAAAATAATCGAGGAAAGGGTTACATCTGGTTCGAGCTAAGAAATTCAATTTTTTACAGAGCACTATTCGATAATAAAACCAAAAACGACTCGCACTTAAGTTTTCAAATTGAGCAAGCCCTAAAAATTACTCACTCGGAAAACTTTTCTTGAGAAAACTGTTAATCTTAAAGTAAAGGCATAAGACCTATACAAGAGGCTCTAGAATTCAAATATGCCAAAATTAATCCAAAACAAGAATGTCCACGAGGGTGCTTCTTATTTATATCGGAAATTGGTTATTAACATTTGCTGTGCGGTGAACTTACATAATTTAAAAAAGTTTAAGGCGTTATGAAATTTTGATTTTTATGATATAACTCTCCTATAGCATGACTAGAGTTTCTGTCCAGGAACAGCTACGTTGATAGTCAAGCAGCTCTTAAGAATAAAACAATTAAATCCAAAACATTTGCAAACTGCAAGCATTTTCTTGAGGATTTGAGGAACTCAGTATGTTTATTTTGGGTGTCCGGCCTCTGCAGCTCTGACGTGCTTTGCAAGACAGCAAATCAAATGACCTCTTTTATTATATTAGCACTTCTTCAAATTTATTATATGTAGAAAAACAACCACTTACTTTCCTTAACGGAAAATAGATGGAGTAAATATCACGGCAACATGTATTGCCCAGAATCTGTAGTCGTGAATAAACTAAAAGTATTGTGTCTGCCAGAGATATATATTTCGTTTAAAAGGTTTTTGTAAGCACTTTAATCTAATATTTTTATTTCTCGTATGTTTTCTTCAGTGACCAGGCCGAGAAGACGATATTTGATAACTGGCCACTTGAGTACTAGTGCTTGAAGTCTTTACCTCTTTCCTGTAGGTATTGCTTTTGCTTCAGTATGTGCCTTTTAAATCGTATCAGGCTTGACCCATATCTAAATTTTCAGTGTCTCTATTCTCTATTTGAAATTTCAATCAACATTGGTATTTTTTCGGCAATTACCGTAGGGTTTTGCAATGCTGTCAGTTGCATCTTATCGTTGCATTGCCAAAGGAACAAACAATGTATTCACATGCATAGGCTTTAACTCTTTAACAATGGCTGGCAGTGACTTTGGAGTCAAACTAAGCTCACATTTGAGCTTAATGGATTATGAAATATTTCAACAAAACTCAGGCACTGGAAACTCTTTAAACGATGCAGCCGTTACTGAGGTGAACTCTATCCTTTTTTAACCAGTGGCGCTTCTTAAACACAAAAGTGGCATTCACACCAGCCTTGTTAGTTTGATAGTTCGTTAGTTGGTAGTTCGGTAAAGTTTTCAACTGTGAAGACCCTGTTATTTTTTTCTTTCGTTAACCTGGCAGAAAATAAAATTTGAACAGCTGATCGCTATATTAACAACTAACAAAAAAATTATCAGGCATTCCACCTAATTGTTTTGTTATTCGTTATTCCGACAAAAACAACATGCACATAAAAAAGTAACGATATCACGAGGTCGGTGTGAACACCACTAATGTATGTATGCTCTGTTATATTATGAGTTAACCTTTTGGTATTAAGAAATACTTTTCAAATGAGGTAAATGTAAAATGTAAATTTAAGATATGTAAATGTTGATGGAGACTCAAGAAAATTTTAACATTTAAACAATTTTTACCAAATAATTTCCTTGGTGAAGATAGAAGTATTCAGATGTTACTATACTGAAATCTAATAATTGTTATTTCCCTTTGCACCCAATACATTAGACCTGAAACTTTTGAAACTTCTGGGTCAATTGCCATGAAATTACGACAATAACTACTTTGCTAGTCTGCAAAGAACTGGGAATTATCTGATCCCTGGTTATCTTAAGCTGAGCGAGTTGATGCGAACGACAATGCTTAATGGTTACTACTTTTATTTGGTTGCGCTTTTTATATTTTCTCTTGTTGAATCGAATGTCGAAAATATTGTGCTGGGATGTATCGCATAGTGGGTATCACAAGCCAATGTTATATTCGCCAGTTTACAACGAACAGAACAGATAAGAGAAACACTGGTAGACTACACCTTGGGACGAGCGAATTTCCCAGTTAAGAACTGGTTGCAGTCTTTGCAAATTACCACGTATATGTGATTTGTATGTATACGCACATATACACAAAATGAGTTCACACACAACATATGCACCCAGCAAACATTTTTAATCGTGGAAGAGGCCAGTGCTGTTGCACGCTATTTTTCGAATGCGCTTATATTCAAAGATCAATTGTGCTACTCGTGTTACCCAGAGTCACATTACTTTTTTTTCATCCTATGTTTAAAATTACCTTTTATTAAACTAAAAACTAAAATTTATATTTTTCGATTTTGACAAGTTAAGAAGAAAAAATCATAGAGAAAATGCAACATTTTACATTATGGGTGAGACTATGGTTAGGAACCAAGCGCGATAGTTTGTTCGGGAGAAACTTTATTTTTTATTTTTTTATTTTATAATATGAACAAAAGATACTTAATAACTACTGTACAAGAATAGCAATAGCAACCAAGGCCTTCGGCTTACTGATATTATTGATAGTTATTAATTATTCTTAAGAAGATCTGAAAGAGTTCTATCTTGAAATATTTTCTTTTTTATTGAAGAAAAATGCGTGCATTCATTTAAGAGGTGCTTTATGGATAAGTTTGAGTGGCAGTAAGGGCATGAAGGATTTACATCTCCAGTTAATAAATGCGAGTGCGTAATGATAGAGTGGCCAATCCTTAGGCGAATGAAAGCTTTATGATCACTACAGCGGCCGTTTGGTGGGTACGTTGGCTTACTGCCATCGCTGTTTATGGAGGTATAGTGATGTGAAATTGAGCGCCATTTTATTGGCTTGTCATCCTCTAAGATCTTTTTTATAAGGCTAGCATTGTCTTTTTTTCCTGCCAAAGGGAAGTAGGGAAGGGGTTGTCTCGTAGCTAGCTTAGCATTTTCATCGGCTTTTTCATTTCCGAGGATTCTAGCATGGCTTGGTACCCACATGCTTTTATAAAGCAAATTACGAATCGCCACATTTAATGCGTTTTTATTCGATACGTTTTTTATTGCTGTAATGGTAGACAGACTGTCCGTACAAATCAAGAATTTTTCTTTGAATTTGGAGGCATGTAAGACTGCTTGGAGAATGGCATAAGCTTCTGCCGTAAAAATTGAGCAATGTGGATAAAGGAGTCCAATCTGTAACAAATCGGTATCAGAACTGATGATTGCAAAACTTGTGGAATGTGCTGTTTTTGAAGCGTCTATAAAAAGTAGCTTATAGGATTTTTCTCGCAAAGGCAGAGTCACATTCTCGTACATACTGCGATATATGGTGGGATTTGTGCTAGATTTTTGGCAAATAACCATATCAAGCACACAATTTGAATCAGTATTGATCCAATAAGGACAGGCATCAAAAGGCTTCAAAGCAGGAGGTGGGAAAATATATAGCCTTTTAGCTTGGGAAAGCACTTTTACAATGGTGGATTTTCTTTTCAAATTCCTTTTATATTTCGACACAGTTCTTACAATATCATAAAGAATTACTGCAGCATAATAGTTTAGGGATCAGTGATAACGTACTTCGCTGGATCATCTCATCAATATTTGGTAGACCTGCTTCGGGAGAAACTGTCCGGTGTGGCCACTCACCAAAAATGATTGAAGGAATGAAAAATTGAATCAAAAGAAAGATTTTTAACCGATGAAATAATAATATCATTTATTAATTCAACAGACTTAAAAATATTTCATTTTACTTTCGTAACTTTGCCATTTAATTACGTTTGATGTCATCAATACAATAACAAAAAAGTAATATCGAATCATAATGCATTGAAATATATGAAATTTAAAAACTTTCCTATAATGTCAATTTAGCTCTTTTTTGAGAGTTATATAATTATTGCCTGGGAGATTCAACAATCTTCCAATTGTACTCTGGGTATACACGTATATGCTTAAATGCTCGAATATGCCACCCGACGACATTTAACCGAGCGTAAAAAGGAAATTGTGTTTGGCATTACTGTTCCAGCTGGATTTAATAAATCCTTTGAGGCATCTGAGCAACAGCACCAGTAAAACAATGCAAGTAAAGTTTGCACAACGTAGCATCATTATCGATTAATTATCGCGATAATCGTAATTGCGTACGTCAATGTATATACGAGTAAGTATGAGGTCCTATATCTGTAAGCGATTCAAGTGGTAATAACAACAAAACCGGAAGTGCAATAAAAGACAAACCGGTCAAAGCTACCTACAATTTATTGAATTGCAATTTAAATTGAAGCAGAAAGTTTCAATTTCTATACATTTATTTTTTAAAGCACTTTGTTCGGAAAAAATATATTAAAAAAAATTATGTCAGTAGAGAAGGTTTAAAATGAAGTAAAATTTTTGCGTGTGTTTTTTGTAGACCAAAAAAAAAACTTTTTTAAAAATTTTTTGAAGTACCAATTAAAGTATTTTTCCAGAAAGATAGCTCGAAATTTTTTTTACTCGTTGCCAAGTTGCAGCAACACTCAGCAGTAGCAATTAATGTTTTTGCGGTGCGAATACTTTTCGTGCACTCAACCAACCACAGTGGAAAAAAAGTGATCACATAAATAAAAAATATAAATAAAAAATAAAAAAGAAAGTAGAACAAAAGACATGAGGCACAAGGATTGTAATACTACACGTAAATGTATTCGTTTATTTTAACGCTGTCGTTCACACCAATATCATTTTATTTCTCATTTGCATTTTGCAAGATATAAAAAACCAAAATGCATAAAAAATAGAAAAAGAAAAACCAATGTACGACGAGTCTTAATTGTTGTAAGTTTTAATTTCCACACAGGATGTGCAGGATGCAGAGTTTTTAATTAATGACAAAGTTTAACATTTTTACATGAAATCCATATTTTATGGAAATTTATGTGTCGAGAGTACATTTTTACGAGTTTGTTCGCAGATGTGTAAATATCAGAGCTGTGAATGAATGCATTCATTTTCAATTTTAACTCATAAGAAATTCCGCATTCAGAGTGCAGCTATTTAAAAATTAAGTCGCCTGTAGACTTCAATGTCATAAGTTTGCAGCCTTTTCTATCACAAAAGAATGCAATTATTTTGGTGACGTCACGTTTTTGATTGGAATCATGATTGGAAGAATTTTGATTGTATTGAAGTCACCTCAAATCATTTTTAATTCTTTGCAATCACTTGAAGTTGCTGCAATCATTTGAAGTCACTGAAGACACTTGAAGTCATCTGGTCTGAATTAACACGAAAATCTACACATATACATATGTATATACATACATATGTACTCACATTCACTTTTATATATATGTTTAGAAGATATTTGTGTAGATTTTCGAGTTAATTCAGAGCAGATGACTTCAAGTGTCTTCAGTGACTTCAAATGATTGCAGCGACTTCAAGTGATTGCAGCAACTTCAAGTGATTGCAAAGAATTAAAAATTATTTGAGGTGACTTCAATGCAATCAAAATTCTTCCAATCAAGATTCCAATCATGAAATCATGATTCCAATCATGATTCCAATCAAAAACGATACGTCACCAAAATAATTGCATTCTTTTGTGATAGAAAAGGCTGCAAACTTATGGCATTGAAGTCTACAGGTGACTTCATTTTTAAATAGCTGCACTCTCAATGCTGTATTTTGGCAGTGACTTCAATGGATTTCAATTGCAAATGAATGCACTCTTTCACAGCTCTGGTTTTGGTTTTTTGTTTTTTAATGTTTTTTAATGTATCTCAGATAGGTGTTTCTTAGACAAAAAAAAAAAACACTATGATTTAAACAGCCATAATAACTAGTAGGGGCCGCACTTCGGTTAGTCAAGGCCCAAAACCAACCATGGATGTAGTACTCTCGAATCATATTCTTCTTAATGTCTTAAGAGTTACGTACATATAAGAGAGTATAAAATAACAGTCAAAATTTTGGAGCTCAGATTTGAAAATATATGCTGAGCCATTGAGACCCTTGAGCCTAAATTTCACCCGAATCGGACCATTCGAAGGCGTGTCATTGGGTCGATTTGAATGATTTGTGTGCATTTTCAAGACAATTTTATAGTATCATTGCTTTTGCTTAGAATAAATATCAACATCGGGGTATAATTGTTGTCGTATAATCCATGGCCGAAAAATATAGAATAGGTATAGTTTCGGCCAATTAAAGTGGATGCATATAAGATTTGTTAGCTTTTTGCACATTCATTTCAATGAATCAATACTCAAATTTGAGACGATTTTCTGATAAATAATTTTCACACATATTTCAAATAAAATAGAGTCCGTAAAAAATGATAACAACGAATATACCCCGATGTTGATATTTTTTCTAAGCAAAAGCAATAATGCTATAAAATCGTCTCGAAAATGCAGAAAAATTATATAAATCGACCCTCTGACACGCCTTTCTATGGTCCGATTTCGGTGAAATTTTAAATGTAGGATATATTCTGAATGGAGCAAATAGTCTAACAGCCCTATTCTGGCAGCTTAACAAAGCTCACTACATTAACAAAATATTTAATATTAACAAGTTGTTAATGTTCCGTATTCTGGCAAAATTTTTAAAGCTCTTTTCCTTACTATTTTGTTAATGTCAGAAAGTATCTTAACAACGAGTGATATTTTAAGTATTGAGCTAAGTATAAATGCTTTTTTTATAAAATTTAAAAGACAGGACAACGTGGTTTTAAATATTTACAACCATGTCTTTAAAAAACATTTATTTTCATTGATATCAATAAAAAAAAAATTTTGGATTTACGAGTATCGAACCCACGCACGTGTGCTACGAGTCCATAGTCCTAACTATTTCGCCACGTTGCCTTGTGTGTTCCAGTTCTTTATTATTCTTTTTGTTGTTTTATTAATTTAAAATTAAAAAGTCAAAATTTGACAAGTTTACCACGAAAGCTTTTGTGTTGGGAACTCAAAAGCTTTTTTATTGTTAATGATTTTTTAGTATACCAATATTTACATATCTTAACAAATAGATTAACAAGAGCACCTTTATTATTCCTTGTTAAGTTAAAAATCGGAATAGGGCTGTAAGTTTCAAGCTTTTAAGTGAACCAGTTTGGTATTTACGTTGGTGCTTATTAACTCGGCACAACAGGGATTTTATTAAATTGGAACTTATCTCAGTATTTTTTTCACTTTGTTTTAAGGAGTTAGCTCAGAGCTTTCTTTCTGAACAATTAATACAGCGTTGATATGATGGTGAAAAGAAGCGATAAAAATTATGTGTGAACCTTAGACCAAGGTAGCACAGCTCGGAGCTCGTTCAGCTCTTCCAAACCTTATAACAATAACTAAAAATATCCAGCTCTTCTCGAACTTTTACCGTTATTCAAGCTAAATCATTATGGTCCGCAATCACCACATGCTTTATGTTGGTGTACTTTTGTTTTCAAGACAATTTCTCAAATTTAACAATTTCAGTTCATATGCTTTTTGTTTGTGTAATTTTTTTATTCAATGTGGCGGCTTGTTAAGCTTTTTCCGTTCCTCGAGGTAAAGATTTTCGAATAGCAATCGCTGCAAGCTTTTTGTTTATGTGATTTTGTGTTCAAATCACTTACTTCATAAGCTTTTATAAGCTTTTACTTTCATTTTTCCAATTAGCTTGCCTCAGCTAATTAAAAAATTTCGGCAGTACTAGTTTTTTTTTGGCAAAATATTTTTGAGTTTTTACCAATACTGTTGTTGTTGTTGTAACTAATTCCCGACGCTGATTTTTGTGTGCATATCTGCCAATGTGCAATGATTTTTCATAACCAAAGTCAGTTTCGCTCCAAATTTCAATCGCATGAAAAAATTTCAGTAACCGCAAAATAAGCTTTTGTTTAATAAGCTATCTACCCATTTTCAGGCCCCTCACTAGCCGCATTACTTAAAATTTAAAGGACCCATAAGTCCCCTGAACTAAAAATATACAATTTAATATTTCTTCAATGCTTTTCGAATTGTTTTCGATTTATCAATCAATACTTCTCAAATTCTGATTTTTACTTCACACATTTTGCGTGGAACTTACATACAGTACTTACTATACATTTTCGACATTGTTTCTTTGCTATATTTCTAAAATTTGTTTCCAAGAATGAAACATTGTTTCATAAAACGAGAACCTCACAATAAACTGCAACTTCTCAGCAATGTTTCTAAACATTGTATTTCAACATTATTCAAGAACATTTTAAAGAAGTGTAACTTTGAAAATATAATTTTATATTGTACAAAACACTTGGTTGCTACAAACTCGCACACTTCTACTTTTACACAGCAACAAACATTTGCAAAATGTATGTATGAGGAGTGCATTTTTCTAGCGCAAATGCAAATGTAAAAAGAAATTATGATTTACTAAAAAGCTTTTTTTTTTCTTTCATTTTCTGCTGCGCAGCAATTAGACAAGTAATTTAGCGCCTTTTGAATGCAGTAGTGCTGCAGTTGTTGTTGTTGTCGTTGCAATAGCTGCTGTAATAGTCACATCAGTAACAATTACAACAACAACACAACAGCAGTAAGTGACTCACAGAAAGTTGAAAAACTTTTAGCCAACTATAATTTGCCAGTGTTTTAAAAACGTCATTCTTTTGCGTTGAGCACAAGAGTTGCAGCGGCTGCAATGGCAACAGCAAAATCACAAGAGTTACTGCATTTGTTCGAGTGCAACATCTGCTGTAAAGTCGGTCGAACAACGGAAGTTAAGCGCGAATGCATCCATTTCCGCTCAATGCTGCTGCTGCTGCTGCCGCCTTTGTTTCAGTTTTTCCCCTTTTTGGTGTAAATCGCATCGGATATGCGACATATTCTTGGCGTTAAACAAAATTTATGTATTTTTCGTACATCGTATTAATTTGCAGTGGATGAGTTAAGTGTTAAAACAACAGCAACAACAAAAATTTAAAAGTAGGTTACTGCGCGCTTTTATGAAAATGCTAACACGTGAGTCTTTGTGAATATTTGAAACCACGTACGTTTCCTTTTACAGTTTTTTAGTCATATAAATTGCGGTATATACTTACATATAGTAAAATTAATAATAATTTATTTATTAATCACGAATTTTTAAACACAAGCGGTCATGTTATGATAATAATATTTATTGTTATATCTATGGTAAAGTTTTGTAAAATTAATGTTTAGAAACAATAGTTCTAAGCAATTCTTAGGAAAGTCTATTGAAAACAACGTTTAGCAGCAATGTTAAGCAACAATGGCTATCAACACTTTAAAGCAACAATATTTAGAAACAATAATTATGTTAGATATTCTTTGCTTAAGGTGTTTTGTTTTTGCCGTGTGTCTTTTAAGTTTTTGATCCGAGAAGTTAAAGGAAAATTAGCGAAAAATTTCAATATAATAGAATAGAATTAGTAAAAAATTTTATACTCAGCTTAAAAAAATTCCATGGACTGAAAAAGTTCTTAATTCAATATTGTTATTGAGTTTTCCTATTTTTTTTTTGCGTCTGCCTTTTATATTAAAAAATGTGTTCATACACAAAAACAGATAAATGCGAGAGGCAGATGTTTCTGTTACTGCGTTTCAGAGTAACAAAATTTTTTTCAAAATTTTATGATATATACAAATATAAATTATCGTCAGCCAGATTGCGATTATTATAAAGATTATGTCATAAGAAACGAGAGAAACAACTACTGCCACTTAGTTAATCATTTTATCTCGTCTGCCTATTAGCTGACTGGTTCCTTAACTTATATAAAAACATAAATATAGAGAACGATTCCAGCGATATAGCAGACGATTCCAGCGGTGCTTTTTCGAACGCAGACGATTTGAGCACTTAATGTGCACATTATAAAGAATATATAAAAATAATACCGTGCAAATTTTGATATTCAAAGCATACTATACTATTTTTTCGGTCATTCATATAATTTTTTTATTTTATTTTTCTGGTTGTGTAAATGGGGAATTCCACGCCAAATCGGGAAGTTTAAATTGCTCCGATTTTTAAATATGGCCGGAAACTCATATGTGCCCAGACTGACACAGGGCTCAAGCTTAGTAGAGTAGTGGCTTACACATAAGGTTGGCATTGCATTCCATGATTAGCCGAAGATTTGTACGTATCGAGCTTGCCAAACCCCAGACGAAATATTGATATTGAACCAGCACTGAAAATTTCTTTTTTATATTACAACATTTTATATTTATTTACTAAAGATGAAAATGAAAAGAAAAGAAATGAAATGCCTTAGCTCTTTTTTCGAAATTGACTTTTTTGTCGATAAATCGGTAATCACCATTAGATTTTATCGATATTAATATACACTCAAACTTGTCAATTAGAGATACCGCAGATAAGAGAATCCTGCCAATAAGAGAAAATCAAAGAAATTGATAGAACCCGAATTTGAACTATCATAAGAATTATCCTGCCAGTAAGAGAACGTAAGGGAACCTGCCAATAAGAAAATGAGATGAGTCTTGTGCGAAATTTTATCCAAGCGAAAAACGTCGCAGAAGTGTCTTTTTTTGAAGTGAAAACTTCTTATGGCACGTTGTGCGGCTGAGGAAAAAAGTATAAACTCGCGACACCGACCGTCATCGGGATTCCCCGTCATGAATGAGAGCGATAGTAAAATTTGAATGTTCTATTGTTTCTCTTAAATAAATATTCCAATTGAAAGACAAAAAGCAAAGCAGACACACTAACTGACACATTCCATTCTCATTCAACGATTGCT
Source organism: Tricholauxania praeusta (assembly GCA_949775025.1). Classification (NCBI taxonomy): domain Eukaryota; kingdom Metazoa; phylum Arthropoda; class Insecta; order Diptera; family Lauxaniidae; genus Tricholauxania; species Tricholauxania praeusta. The sequence continues at coordinate 31,487,955 of OX459031.1, read as the reverse complement.
ATGCTTACATGTTTGTTTCTTTCAAATTCCGCGTTGTTGCGTTGACAAATTGAGAATGAGAGCGAGAGTAAAATTTGAATACATATTCCGTTTTTGTCTTCCATTGCATTGCCATATAAAAAGAAAACGCACACATACCAACTAACACACTAACTTGCCATTAAACGATTTGTTTTCACTTTTGTCGGCACTCCCGGAGTGCAACCCGCCGTTTTTTTGTTGATGCTCATTATTTTTTACAAAAAAAAAATTCTCGACGATCATTGGTGGCTATGATGAAAAAGATATTGCGAATTGCGACGAAACTGCACTTTTCTTTTGGGCAGCTCCAAAAAATTCGATGGTGTTCAAAGGAGAAAAATCTTCAGGCGGTAAAATTTCGAAAGAAATATTACGTGTCAATGATGTGCGCTTGCAGATGGGACATTCGAGAAGACACTTGTCATCGGTAATACATAAAAGCAACGTTGTTTTAAGACCATCGATACAAACTTAATGCCAGTTCATTGGTAATGGAATAAAACTGAATGGATGACTACTGTCATTACGAATACTTGGTTGACACAGTTTAATGACCGAATGAAAGAACAAAAATGTAAAACTCTACTTTTTGTCGAACATAACCAATGTTTCTTTCCCGCCGAATACCTCCAGTGTGTTACAGCACAAAATTTTAAATCTTGATTTTCACTTCGAATAAGAGAAAACCTGCGAAGAGGAGAGAAAAATAAATCCCCAGATGTAGTTTCTTATTGACAAGTTTGAGTGTAGTTAGTTGGGTAAAGATCTAAGCTAAATAATGAGTGGAAAATGTTCCTTTCTTATCCCCTAGGATAAGGAAAAGAATCGAAAGGACAAATTCTTGTTAACATTAATAACCATAATTCTGTAACGTCTGTGTCGATAACAAAAATGATGATGTCTTGTAATGGGTAATCACAGGGGCAATAAATATGGTATACAAAACTTAGATGTAAGTGTTTGAGATATTTCGAAAATAGCAGTTTTTGTTAAACTAAAAGTAATTCATATAAAAAGTATAATTGGAAATTAAAAACTATAAAATTAAAAGTCTAAAATGTTTTTCATGAATTTTTCATGGGGATAGAGCATTTTTAAATGAATGATTTTAGATAAATGTTTTAAAGGCCTTAAGCCTTGTAAGTAACATAAGGACAAAAAAATATTTCTTATTTCATACTATATGAATATGAAATAAATAAATAAATCAAGAGCTTAGAAATTTAAATGCATCACTAAATAAAATTTAAATGTTTCATTTTATTCGCAAAAAAACATAGCCTTTCTAAATGCGTTACGATTTATTTTGTAATTTTTTTTGTGAAAATGTCAGTCAAATTCTAAGGAAATTTCATACACAATTACATGTCAAAAACACGTACAGATTTCGCACAAAAACAACAAAAACAACAACAACAACTAACAACAAATCTTACACAAAAACATGTTAAACAATGTTTTTATTGTTTTATTGTTAAAACAATAAGAATAAAACAAACAAAAAACAGTTAAAACAACAACAAACAGCTTGAATCATGAATTTGACAACAACAATTAATTTTGCTGGTTTTTAATTTTCTCAAGCAGAATTTTTTCATTCCTTTGAACACAAAATAAAAAGTGTACACATGAAATTGCAACAGCAGTAGAAGCAACAAAAGCAAAAAAAAAAATAATAAAAAAATATTTAAAATAACATGTTAAAACCAAGAGAAAGAAAAAAAAAACCCTGTAGGAAAATTACAGTCGGTACATTGTGAGAAATTTTTTTTTCTTGGGTCTTTCAAAGACTGGCATATTTAAAATATCGTACATGAAAGTAAGCAAAAAACTTTTTTAAAAATCCTTCAATTCTAAAATTTCATATCCTTTTTTTCTCATTTTTTTTTTTTTTTTTCATTAATTTTATGTATATACCATGTACCAATCTGTGGTCAAAAAGCAAATCCTCATAAGTTCTATATAAAATCACAAGACACATGCTGATTTCCTTTTGATCATAGATCGACTAATGTTATTTTGCCTTATGATATATACATTTTCTTTGGGCGATTTATCCTAAAATTTTTTGGGTCATTATTATTTTCAAAGATTTTTGGATACTATTTAATGGCCTTCTTAAAAACAAGTTGATTTTTAATCATATACATAGTTAAAAGATCTTTTTTAAGAACTTTATTTTTCGCTCATAAGCAATGCCATAAACTGAAGAGCATAAGCCATGCTTCAAGAAAGGATTTGTAGGGTAATAAAAAATTATTTAGTTTTTGTTACTTTGTGCGCATTAAATTTTTTATTTTATTTTTATTTTCTTAGTTGTATTTTACAGCTATGCAGCTGTATGAGTGTGCATGTTTTTCTTAGTGTGCGAAATGAAATGAAATTGCTTGAGAGCGATAAAGGCGAAAAACTTTTCATTGCTAAGAAAAATGTGTTTATAAACTTTAGATGAACAAATGTGAAAAAACTACATAACAACAAAAGTAGCTTCTACCATTTTACTACAATCGCATGGATTTTAAGTGAACAAAAAAGAAAACTGCTGTAGATTTGTACAACTGCAGAAAAACTAAAAATTTATCTCGCATAGACCATATATTTGTACAGTAGAGATTTTTGGCTCGCACAAAGATAAAATAAAATGAGTAGAGCTTTTCAGTTAATTAATTTTATTATATTTATAATAAACCTTTAACATTAAATAGGTTCCAAAATTTAAAATAATGATTTATATATATTAACTAGCATTACCCTGTGCGCGTCGCCTCACCTCAACCGTGGTGTAGATTCGATGTAAGGTCTGCGTGAAAATTCTATTTAAAAATACTTTTGTATGAGAACCACCCTTAGCATACACCCAAAATAAAATTTTTACAGCCTAAGCAGTGCCTCTTAATATAAAAACTATGTGATGTAAATTTCATGAGGATCGATTAAACGATCTTCGAGAAAATGGTATTTAAAAATATTTTTGTATGAGGGCAACCCTAAATAAAAGTTTTGTAGCCTAAGCTATGCCTCTTAACATAAGAGCTACGTGGTGTAAATTCAGTGTGAATCAACTAACCTGTCTTTGTGAAAATGATATTTAAAAATATTTTTGTGTGAAAGCCACCCTAATTATGCACCCTAAATAAAATTTTTACGATCTAATCTGTGTCTCTTCACATAAAAGTCATATGGTGTAAATTTCATCAATCGATTTAGCGGTCTTCGAGAAAATGATATTTAAAAAATATTTTTTTTAGGGCCACCCTAAATAAAAGTTTGTTTTTCTTAGCTATGCCTCTTAACATAAGAGCTAGGTGGTGCACCACCGGTGTACATTCGGTGTGAATCCACTAACCTGTCTTTGTGAAAATGATATCTAAAAATATTTTTGTGTGAGGGCCACCCTAAGTATGCACCCTAAATAAAGTTTTAATGATCTAATCTGTGACTCTTCACATAAGAGCCATATGGTGCAAATTTCATGAAAATCGATTTAGCGGTCTTCGAGAAAATGATATTTAAAAAATATTTTTGTGTAAGGGCCACCCTAAAAAAATGTTTGTAGCCTAAGCCATGCTTCTTAACATAAGAGCTACGTGGTGTAAATTCGGTGTAAATCGTTTAACCTGTTATCGTGAAAATGATATTTAAAAAAATTGTGTATGAGGGCCACCCTAAGTTTGAACTTCAAATAAAACTTTTACGATCTTATCTGTGCCTCTTAATATAAAAGCCATATGGTGTAAATTCCATGAGAATCGATTTTGCGGTCTTTGAGGAAATGGTATAAAAAAAAAATTGTTGTATAAGGGCCACCCTAAATAAAACTGTAGATATGACTCTTAAAATAAGAGTTACGTGGTGTGAATTCGGTGTGAATCGATTAATCTGTCTTCGTGAAAATGATATTTAAAAATATTTTTGTATGAGGGCCACCCTAATTTTGCACTTTAAATAAAATTGTTACAATCTAGTCACTGCCTCTTAATATTGGTGTAAATTCCAAGAGAATCGATTAAGCAGTCTTTGAGAAAATGCAATTTTTGAAATATTTGTGTATGAGGGCCACCCTAAATAAAAGTTTTGTGGCCTAAGCTATTCTTCTTAATATAACAGATACGTAGTGTAAATTCGGTGTGAATCGATTTATTTGTCTTCGTGAAAATGATATTTAAAAATATATTTGTATGAGGACCACCCTAAGTATGCACCCTAAATAAAATTTTTACCATCAAATCTGTACCCCTTAACATAAAAGCCATACTGTGTAAATTTCATGAGAATCGATTTGCCTGTCTTTGAGAAATCGCTATTTTGAAAATATTTGTGTATGAGGGCCACCCTAAATATGCACCCTAAATAAAAGTTTTATAGCCTATGACACCCGCCCGATCGATACTAACATACTGTAAAAATTTCATCAAAATCGGCTGGATAGTTTCCGCGTGCATAAGAGACAGACAGACAGACAGACAGACAGACAGACAGACAGACAGACAGACGGACAAAAAATGAATTTTATATAATAGATAATATATTAAAGAAAGTCAATGATTTGATGCGGAACTAAATACTTGAAAAGCTTAAACTTGTTAACTAGTCTATAAGTTCCAGTATGGCAGCATAACTGAAAAAATTCAATTAACAATATTTCGAAGAAGGAATAAAGATATCAACATAATTCAAAGTGGGTTTTGAAGTGAAAAGGTTAACCTTTTCAATTATATAAACAAATATACAAATTTGAAAAAATTTGGTGTCCTTAAAATATATATTTGAAGTTATCCAAAATCAATGACTTCGCCGTATTACACAACCACATATATTTTGAAAATAAGGGCTAAATTTTGTTAGACATTCGCGTTTAACGACCTCGAATTAGTTAAGTGAAGTAGGTATGATTTATTTAAAAGGTCAAAACGTTGCAGACCAATGTAATTACAGGGTGACTGTCGGCACTAGACATTCAAGTTCATTTAACTTTTCGAGAAATTTGAATCAACTTGTTGGTGAATAACAAAATTGAAAACAGTTGATAAGTGATTAATTATTTAATATTCCGAAGCTAAAAAGGGAAAAGTCACCCAAAAAATTAAAATGAATTTTCACCTAAAAATAAATATGCAAATAATAGCCCAAGGAATAAAGCTAGAAAAAAAACATCAAAAAACGACCCAAAAAATTCGGCCAAAGCAAAAATGAAAAAATCGCCCAAAAACTATAATACATTACTTATAGATATTATTTCATAAGGAAATAATCCAGCTTATTTTGCAGGAAATTTGTGAAGACAATTTTTTATTTTCAATTTTTGGGTTAGGAAAGTTTGCTTAAAAATCAATGTACCATCAAAAATCTTTTAAAATATTGGACCATTTTAAAATAAGATCCAAAGAAAATGAGCTCTGATGTCAGCAAATAACAGTAAAGGGGAGTAGCAAAACTCAGAAAGCAGAGTTTGTATAGGAAGCTTTTATTAAATCGATTGAATTTTGAGTATAAAGTAGGAGAAAGGGCCAAAAATTAAGGGGGCTGGTGCCACCACTGGCGTTAATCAGAGTGGTGCTCTTATGATGAGTATGTGATAGTATTTATAATAATGGTTTTTTCTCATATAGGCACCGCTCATTTTTTTCATTGAAACTTACTTTTGCCCATACTTTTTATATGTATATGAACCAAATTTCATTCATCATCCAAGCCTGGAATTGCATATTTAAGCCAGGGGATTCAAGAAAAGTAGACATTATTTTATATTGGGAAGGCCGGGAATTCCTTCTTTTCAACTTGGTAGCCCCGGAAAGCGGTGTCTGTTAAATCGGATTAAATTTTTGTACGGTAAAGCTTATGTCTCATCTTGATCAATGAAAATTATGTGGCTACAAATCTGAATTACGAAAAGTTTTGTATATTTGGGGAATTAAAATGTCAAAGAAACTCATGTAAATTAGCAGTATATTAACTTCTTAAGACTCTTTTTTTAAAAAAAAAAACGTTTTATAATTCAGAATTTGTTCTACTACTGGCTTTTTATCAAAACGGCATAGTTTTTGTCACCCTGATTAAGTATATATGGGCACAAAATTGAATTATGGATAACTTGGGAGCAATAGGAGTGTGAAAAGTTATAATAACATCCTAAATCTGTCCACAATTATCCCTAACAGAAACGGGAACAAAAATCCAGATTATAAAGCAGTGATGTCTTTAAAATAGCTTTGTATCGTTATTAAAAAGATACTTTGCCATTGTAGCAAAATTTTGTTTACGTTATCGTGCTAGAGTAAAATAAAAAACAATAATAAAGAGTGACGTAACAATTATTTTAATATGAATTTTTAAACAACATAATAGGCTGACTATTAGGAGGTGTGATGTCTCGGATGTGTCACTGTACTGTGCAATATAAAGACACACACGAGACATGCCACCTCATGTCTCTTCAAACCTCTTTGAAAAACTCTATACAAGCACTTTTTGAAGTCATTGTAAGCTGTTTTTTTTTGTCTTTTTTTTAAAGGTATCACAGAGGAGAACATGTTTTTATACTTATAGGCTAAATGACTCTTATAAGCCCCAATAAAGATTTTTTAAATATAGTAAGTACGTTGTCTTTTAACTTGTCTTGAATGTTATGCATAAATTACCTGTGTGTTAAATATTTGAACTTGTAGTCTTAAAAACTTTTATCAAAACGATTATAGTCAATTTAACCGCAACATAATTTTTCAAAAGTCAGTCCTCTTAATATGATGCAATTTAGATTACTCTAGTCATAAGTCTTTAAGGATGTGGATAGTCAAATTAGATCATTGGCAAATTTAAACTACTTTCTTGAAGCCAATAATATTGAACTCATTTGAAAATATTTTTAAGCCCCAGCGGCACACAACATCAATGAATAGTTATACTCATTGTAGGCAGTAATGCTCACAACTCCAGCCACAACTGTAAATTCTTTTTACAAAAGAATGGCCGCTTGCCAACATCTCCATATACAATGTGTAACAAACGAAAGGCAGATTGCCTTAAAACATCGTTTACTAAGTGCCTGTATAGTTTCGCGAGTTGCCTACATCTCCTTAGACAAAGCTTGCAGCCTACAGGCAAGACGCCTTACATCTCCATATACAAAGGAAGCAGACTGTCTACAGCTCCATATACAAAGCAGACAGCCAGTAAGCAAATGACCAAAATATCACAGTAACAATTTCATTTGTGAAACATACAACACAAAGGGTATAGCTTTTCATACATGAAAAATCGGAGTACTTCATCGATTTGCCGCTGGGGCGTTTCATTTTTATAAAATATTTGCATAAGCTTTTTCTTTTTTTTGTGACACTATCATCCGACACGCAGATAAAAATTATAATAGCAAAATGCATAAATACAATAAAAGAATTTTTATCAAAATTTAAATTAAATTTTAGCTTGAATCGCAGTAATAAAGTTTTTCTTTTTTTATTCAAAAATAAACAAATTATATGTAGAATGCGAACAAGCAATTATCAACCAGAGGAAATCCGCTTGCACTTTCCTACATTTTATTATAACCTTTGCAAGGGGAAAAAATAGCGAAGGAGAGTAACCAACCAAAAGAAAAAAAGTCAGCCTGATATCGCCTAGAGGGCGCTACTAATTTACATCGTGTTGCGAGTGAGCAAGAGAGTGTACTGTGCTCACACTATGTGTAACAAAGACGGCGAAAGAGACAAGAAAACAAACACTTAAAAGTTTCTAAAATTCGTTTTAAATATTACAAGTGTTTTATTTTTTTATATAATTTTTGTTTTTCTTTTGTTAACGCTTTTCCAGAGCAACATCCCGCTTTGTTTTTCTTTTGTTTCATTTTTTTTTTTTTAGGCAATCTGCCAAGACAAGCAACAAAATGCGACAACAACATATACCAACATTTTAAGAATTTGTCATTTAAATATGTTGGCCTTAAGGTTTTAAGCTGCAATGATACTTTAATTTTATTCTATTCCAATCAGTTAAATGGAAATGTTGGCGAAAACGTATTTCTTTGCTTTTTGGTGCATATACATAGGAGCATAATCATAGTCGAAAGAAAGTTTGTACTAAATTATTCCAATTGCAGAGTTAAAGTAGGATCTATGTTTTTAGTATTTTTCTAACCAAAGTCAGCTTTTAAGAGGCCAACGACTATGCACCATGGGGTTTAAGAAATTGGAAATAAAATTGCTTTAACTAAAGAACTAAAAAACAGCTAAGAACCCACCAACGTAAAATGAAAAATGTCACAAAAATTATAGCAGCAAGCACCGATATCTGTTGGAAATCTATTTTCTTATGAAAAACCAGTTGAAAACTTACCCAAAATACGCTTTAGTAAACTTTTAAAATTTTAAATCAATTTTTAATACAAAATAAAAACCAAATTTGTGAAAGTTTTTATTTGGCGATTTTTCAGCATTTTTTTGGCACTTATTCAAATCTGAATCTAATTAATCTCTGGTGAAAAGTTTCAAAAATTTCAGTTTTAATACTAAAAAAATCCATTGCAAAGTTACGTATTAAACTTGCAATGTTCGATCAAAAGCAAAGCTATTACATTTCAATCACAACTACAAAAATGAAGCATTATGCAGCGTTTCTTTCGCTTATGCATTTCAAACAAAATTTTGTAAAAAAAAACTCGCATTTTTAATGAAAAATTAATATAATGAAAAATGTACATTTATATGTATATAAATATTTACATCTGGTGTTGATTAACGCCAGTAGTCGAACATAGTAAAAAAAAAGGGGAGTAAAATTGTGAATGCAAGTAAATTTAAGATGCAAATTGCGAAATACCTGCAATGGACAAGAATATTCATAAGAAAGCAACGTTTTTAGCAGCTGCAGGACAAAAGTGCGTTATCCTTTTGTTTGATACATTAAAGACCATGACAAGTTTGACCTTTGCCAACAACATTTGGAAATAATACTTTACCCTATCTGTTGTGCACTGCACCTACAATATCCAAGCAAAAGCTTTTGTCCTTTTTTAAGCCACAAGCAAACATTTGCTGAAAAGGAGAGTTTTTAATCAACAATTGTTAACGTGAACGTTAGTTCTCTATAGGGAATATCTGAAATTATTTATGCTTCACTAAAATATTTGAACAGTTTCTTTAAGATGAGTTAAGTTTCTGCTCATAAAATTGCTGCTCATAACAGTGGGAAATGCTACGAAAATTTATGGCAATTTTAGCCTCTTATGTATAAAATTGTACTACGTACTCTCAGTAAAGTTTAAGAAGGACTGCATTGAAAGCTTGACTAAGTTCGACGAAGATGGTGTAGCTTTAGCTAACATGAGTAACTTTATAGGTTAACTGCACAAATCTCTTGCTCAAAAAAAAAATGGAGAAATTTAGCCCCAGTCTTTACGAATTCTGATGAAAAATCTGAAAGATATAAAAACCAATGTAAAAAATACACAACTACTAGAGATAAGGCAATACAATATGCTACGTGTGCATGGATGTATATTAGGGCGGGTCAATTTGAATGGAAGGAAATTGTACCGGTCTGGCTCAGTGAAAATCGTAAGGTTTGGATTATTTTAAGAAACTTTTTCGAAGATAACATATATTGTTCAACATATTTAGTTCAGTAAAAGACGCCCTGAAAAAGAGAACAAACAATTCTCGAAACGTCGGCGCGATAATAAAATTAATTATTAATTAAATTTATTGTTTCATTTAAAAAAAAAAATAAAACATATACCTTTTTTAGGGTTAAATCTATATCCATACCAAATTTTAACATAATCCTTTCATTAGTTTAGCTGTGAACAGAGTTATTACTACCTTTACTTAGGGCTCAATTTATTTGCATACCAAATTTCATTAAAATTTCTATATTAGTTTAGCCGTGAAAAAGTATTTTCCTGTTAAAGCTGTGGCACTGCATACTATTAGATTCAGAATTACATTCTGCATATGCTTTCTTCGACAAAGTTTCGAAAAATCATCAAAACAGACCGGCAAAAAAGGATGACCCGTCCTAATTTACATGCAAACATATATTATCTGTTCCAAGAATTTAGCAAAATATAGATGGAAATGAACAACGGGGCGTGGCACAGCTTACCCAACAAAAACACTTAAAACACAATATCATGGTACTTATAGCAGCTATAACGCTGAAATTTGCTACATGAATTTATATTGTATGTATAGTAACTTCGGGTATTGTGATATGGGTGTTTTTGCATTTTGAATTACACGTAACTTTTATAGCATAGCTTCTACTTCTTTATGTATAATGGGTTGTTGATGCATTGTGCAGTATATTAAGACTTTGGAGCTCTATAGCGTAAGCCATTCTGAAGCTATCTCAACAAAATGGAAAAAAGCCAAGTGACACCCCTTAATAAAATTGGCGGGTAATGTGATATATAGCGTTCGGATAATGTGATATACCATCATGAAAAGTATAACAAGTATAAAACTGTAGGAACTAAAAATACAATAACATTACATATTTCAATAGAATTTCCATAAAAAAGGAAACTAGATTTAAACCGAATCAATAAGCGAAAAGCAGACTAACAAATTTTAGTACTTCGGCTATAATACTTACTTTATTTTGGGCTTAATTCGCACATAAAATGCACACAAATAAAATCTCGACTTGTGGCTCAATCAACTTCACCACACTGAGACCAAAACAGTGAAAGAGAACGCACAAAACCTTGCAGCACGTATCTTTTTCCGATACTGCTATGTTGACAAAAAAATTTTTGACGAGAGTTGTTTATTTAAGGAAATATGATGTCATATTGCATTATCCGACCATATCACAATACCCGAAGTTACTCTACTAAGCACAACGAAAAATTAGATCTGGATTGGACAACGTGGCGTGTCAGCTCACATACATCCCAGCATTATTTCTTGAATTTTATAGGAGCTAAAGTTGCAAAATTGATGGATACATGGATATATGTTTATTGTAGCACTGCGAAAATTGTAGCCGGTATTGAACAACGTGGCCTGACACCTCTATTGAATAACAAATACTCAAAACATTATAGCTTTGCACTTACATACATACGTATACGTATTATTGTTGCAAAATTCGATAACTCCTCTCTTAACTCTAACTTTTTATTTGAACGCCAACTTTTCGATTTATCATTTGTTTCCAATAATGTTTTATACCCTACATCCAAAAAAAAAAAACAATATCTTTCATAGATCTTAATTTATAAGACATTCCAATTTGTAGTCTTTTCCAAAAAAGTTTTGATATTTTATTTTTTCTCAATTTATTATACAATCTCACCAAGTTCCATCAAAATCAATGAAACCAAAAATAATAATCAAAATAAAAGTAGCAAGCATTTACACATAAAAACAGCCTTAATAAGGCGGCACATGTGTTAGTAATAAGAAAATCATTAATTTTTAATCGGAACACCAAACACTTCCAGATGCTTTGACTTCATTTTTGTTATAAAACTCCTAAATTTATGTTTATGAGAATTTCAAGGTTAAATTTTCATAATAAAACTATGTTTTTTATTATACCAAGGGTTAAATGACGCTACTGCTGCTGACACAAAATTTTCGTATTTTTGCAATGCAAATTTTTTGACAAAGTTGCAAATGTAAATAAAGTGACTGGAAAGGAAAAATCTGTGCAGCTCATGAATTTTTTATGTTATACTTTTTACCACTTCTACTCTATGTACACAAACACTGTTGGCAACACAAACGCAGACAACACTACTACATAAGTACCTCGAAATGTACATACTAAAGCACAGAAAACATGTGTAGTTTATGTTAGTAATTTTCACTTGCAGTTGTTGCAAGCGAGTCTATTATATCAACAACAACAAAATCCAGAAAATAGTTATTTAAAATTTATAGAAAACAGCACACGACCTACAGCACTACACTGCCAAAGGCTAAAATTCTGTTTGCAAGTGTTTTAGGGAGGATTTTTTCCCCAAAATATTTTAAAAAAAATCTCACTGGTGTTGATTTCTTAATACAAAGCTATGAAATGATATCAAAAAGTTAATTTAAAGCTAATGATGCAGATCCACCCTAAAAAGTTTGTATATTTTAAATAGCTCCAGGTTGTTCTAGAAGAACAAAAATGTTTAGCTAAAATACACGTGAATGTATTTAAGTTTTTTCACACACCGGATATCCGGTGCATATGTTAGCTAATGTTCCCAGCAAACATTTTTATTTGCGGAAGAGTTATATTTCAATCTTCGGTGATTGAAATATAAATGACGCGCGAAGTCATAATCTGTTGTCAAGCGATAGTTTGTTCGGAAAAAAAACTGTCTCGGCATAGGGACTCTAATAATGACTTACATATGAGTTTTAAACGATTCTTGCTGGATTTATTATTTTATTTTATAAGTACGTTGATATTTAATGACTAGTTCTTTGTTGTGACATTTTAATAATAATTGAAAACGATTACACATTACATTTAGCATAGTATGAAAACAAAGGACGACCAGGTTTCCAACATTGAAATCGTGCAATTAATTAAAATTATTTAATTAAAAAAAAATTCATAAAATTATGCAATAACAATTTTTAAATTTATCTTTCTACAAGAGTTATGAATTCATCGCCTGGGAGATGAAAGATTCAACAATCTTCCAAATGTTGACTGGGTTTTGTACGCTGTTTATATTTTGTGCAGGAGTATGTGTATGTGATGTACATAATTGCCTGCGTATGCCTAGGCTTGTATTTATGTTAAAGAATGCGTGTGTCGCACCTAGAAAATGTGCTACAACAAAGTGTAGTGGTACAGCAAATAAAGCCTAAATGTATTCAAAATGTGTACGAAAATTCTTTACGTGCAAAATTCGTAATCTACCAATTTTCTTTGATTGCGGAAATAAAATTTTAAATTCTGTTATATGAATTACATTAGGAAAAAAATTATATCATTTTTTTTAGATGACTGTTTTAATCAGATTGTTGGCCTAAAAGAATGCCTTCTTTTTGAGCATAATTTTATTATGCTTTGTTGAAATCATTGTTTAGAACTTTTTCACGATCACGTCAGTTAAGCAATTAAATCGACTTTTTTTTTCAATAATAATCGTTAACTTTAATGTTAATTTTTTATTATTATTATTTTTTTTCGATCAAATAAATCATTTTAGATTTTTATTATTATTGATCTTTATTTATTTGCATAAAATCATAGCTCTCAAACGACTAAACTAAGTTTGATAAATGAAATAACAATCTTATCGTGTATTTGTGAAATACATTTTTGTGGCGCAAAATAATCTGGTTTATATACGTATAAACATGAGCCGTGGCCGCATTAATAAACGAAGACTACCATGCGCTCAACTGTGAATGGCAGATTAAATAAAAATCTGATCAATAAACACGGACTAGAATTGTTTATCCTTTTACGAGCGCCCAAATAGTTAGACAACGTACAAAGGCTTTTTTACGAATGACTAGCGTGTTTTGTTGTAACAAAATGCAACCGAGTATGACACACAATGAACAAAATGTTCAATTTTTTAATATAATTTTTTAACCGCAAGCGTCATAAAATCTATAAAATCGAAAAATTTGGTACAAATGATACATCATTTTAAAGCAAATGAATTGAGTTTTTCTTGTGGTGCTAAGTATATGTTAATAATACATTTTTTGGAAAAAATAAAGGTTGTTAGAAAAAAAGATTATCAAAATTTTACAAAAATCATCATATCTCGAAAACTATACAACCAATTTCTAATATTTATAGGTCGATCTTATTGCCTTATTGAATTACCTTTCATATGGTACCCACATTTTGGAAATCTATTCAAGAGTTTCCAACTTATACAGCTTTTTATAAAAGCTACATATACCTTCAACTTTCGATGGCTATATCCCTGAAACTAGATCCGAGTGACACTTAAATAAATTAAAAGTAAACCTGTTCCGCGAAGTTATTGCTGGAATGTTTATAGCTCATTGATTTTGGTCGTAACCAGTCATTTTCACAGATGGTCATTTTTACGAATGACCGTTTTCAGGAATGACCATTTTCACGAATGGTCATTTTCACGAATCACCATTTTCACGCACGACTATGTTCACGAGAATAATTTATCAGTTGTTGGTTTATTTTTCTTTTGTACAATATTAAATACACATAAAAGTTCAGAGTACAATATTGGTCTGCAATCCGCAAATAGTCCAAAATGTTATCTTGCTCTTTGTAAGTGTTATAATTAGCCACTACAGTCCTTATTCTGTTTGGGAGCATTAGCCATTTATTCTTCGGAGCTGCCTTCACGTTCCTCTCTAAATTGAATTCCTGTATTTGGATTTCCGTATCCGCCTGCTCTCTTTGAAACACGGTGATAAGAATAAATTGGGCTGGTTTAAATTGGAGTATGTTTAAGCGATTATGCTAGCTTTCGCTTACATTTTTGGTACGATGAATGTCAGTTCCAAAGTTTGGTGTATATTCTTGGACAGGGAGCCAGAACTAATAAAGTGATGTATGATTTATTTAAAAGGCAAAAACGCTGTGGGCCAGTGTAATACCAGGGTCGATTAATAAAGTAGATTTTGCAATTTCACTTACATCGCAAAAACATCAGTTCCGCTCAAAGTTTTACTCAAAAAATGTATGTGATTTGACGGAGAGGAACTGAGTCTGACGATTTCCCAAAATTGAATTTTTGAGATTGCAAAGTCTCGTAAATTTATCGTTTTTGGCAATACTTTGAGCGATTTTGCTTACTATACGATAAATTTTTTTTGATGGGTTTTTTTATACTTTGGTCTGATTTTTTAGGCAATATTTGGTATAAAACACACAATTAACATTTTATAGTTAAATGAATTATTAGACCTTTTTAAGCGATTTACAGGATTCTTCCATTTCGAAACAAATACAACTAAGGGGGCGTCCATAATTTACGTGAGTCAAAATAGGGGTGGAAAGGTTCCAAAAAATCTCACCTAATCTCACTAAGGGGGAGGGGGGGTCAATAAAAATCTCACGTCAACTTTTTAATGCAGAGACTATGCATTATTAACGTATGCTCAATAAAATCTGGACAAAAGTTTATAACGCAAAATAAAAAAAATGTATTTAATTTATAACAAAAAACTTATTTCAATACTTTAATTCTTATATTTATACAATTACTGCAAACAAATTTTATTTCCATATCTGTTCGCTTTCCTGATTTTAATTGGTACTTTTTTCATTGCCTCTTGAATTCCGTTTGTATTCATTTTGACCAAATCTCTCTTAATTTTTAAGATCAGCGCATCGATGTTTTTTGGTTTAAACCCTTTCCCATAAACAATTCTTTTCAAGTTCGCCCAGAATGTTTCGATTGGGCGAAGCTCTGGAAAATTAGGGGGATTCATATCCTTGGGTACAAATGGTATTTTAAATTCATTAAGAGCTCGCTGAGTGGCTTTTGCGTAGTGGGACGATGCTAGATCTGGCCAAAATCGTTTATGTGATGTATTTCAATAAAACGCTTTTACACTGGAAGATATTTAGTGACATCTGCATTCACAGCCAAATAGCTTTTTATGAAAACAGGCTCACTGATATCACGCTCACTTACAGCTTACCACAGCAAAACCTTTTTAGGGAACTTGATTTTTCCAATATATTTAACTTCGTCCGCAATATAGGTGTTAGGCAGCTTGAAATAAAACTTTGGAGTCCATTAGCTGCCTTCAAGTGTAAGATATTGTTGTATCATCCATTATGCAAACGACGTTTGATGTTGGAGCAAACATATTTTTGGAAAGCCGGTTAAGCCTGAGTTTGATAAGAATTTCTTGGCTGTCTTTGACATCAGGGACTATTTTGTTGGTATATTTTTGATGCCGATGCCTTGCAAATATTTTTTAATAGTATGGTCACTCACTTGGTACTTTTTGGTTAACTGTCTGTTGGAGTTAGCTGTGCAACCCACAGTTTCAGCTTTAAGGCGAGATCGAACTTTACTGTCACTCAAATTACATTTTTTTCCACTTCCTTTCAATCGATTTTCCTCTTTCATATAGTACAATTGTATTATAAACTAGCATTACCCTGTGCGCATCGCCTCACCTCAACCGTGGTGTAGATTCGATGTGCGGTCTGCGTGAAAATTCTATTTAAAAACTACTTTTGTATGAGGACCACCCTTAGTATGCACCCAAAATAAAATTTTTACAACCTAAGCAGTGCCTCTTAATATAAAAACCACATGATGTAAATTCCTTGAGAATCGATTTAAGCGGTCTTCGAGAAAATGATATTTAAAATATTTTTTTGTGTGAGGGCCACCCTAAATAAAAGTTTTGTATCCTTAGCTATGCCTCTTAACATAAGAGCTACGTGGTGTAAATCGTTTAACCTGTTATCGTGAAAATGACATTTTAAAAAATTTTGTATGAGGGCCACCCTAAGTTTGAACTTGAAATAAAATTTTTACGATCTTATCTGTGATTCTTTATATAAAAGCCATATGGTGTAAATTCCATGAGAATCGATTTTGCGGTCTTTAAGAAAATGATATAAAAAAAATTGTTGTATAAGGGCCACCCTAAATAAAAGTGTTGAAGCCTTATATATGACTCTTAATATAAGAGCTACGTGGTGTTAATTCGGTGTGAATCGATTAACCTGTCTTCGTGAAAATGATATTTAAAAATTTTTGTGTATGAGGGCCACCCTAATTTTGCACTTTAAATAAAATTGTTACAATCCAATCTCTGCCTCTTAATATAAAAACCATTATTGTAAATTCCAAGAGAATCGATTAAGCAGTCTTTGAGAAAATGCTATTTTTAAAATATTTGTGTATGAGGGCCACCCTAAATAAAAGTTTTGTGGCCTAAGCTATGCTTCTTAACATTAGAGGTACGTAGTGTAAATTCGGTGTGAATCGATTTATTTGTCTTCGTGAAAATGATATTTAAAAATATATTTGTATGAGGACCACCCTAAGTATGCACCCTAAATAAAATTTTTACCATCAAATCTGTACCCCTTAACATAAAAGCCATACTGTGTAAATTTCATGAGAATCGATTTGCCTGTCTTTGAGAAATCGCTATTTTGAAAATATTTGTGTATGAGGGCCACCCTAAATATGCACCCTAAATAAAAGTTTTATAGCCTATGACACCCGCCCGATCGATACTAACATACTGTAAAAATTTCATCAAAATCGGCTGGATAGTTTCCGCGTGCATAAGAGACAGACAGACAGACAGACAGACAGACAGACAGACAGACGGACAAAAAATGAATTTTATATAATAGATAAACGATCTTTTAAATTTCAGTTTCATAAAATATTTTGCGACTTCACTTTTCTTTTTTCAACTATTTTTTCTGCAAAACTCGACAATTAATTTACGACGGTCAACTTCTTTCAACGACATTTTAAAAACTAAAATGAACCTAATTAACCAAAGCACGTGTTGATTTTTTACCAAGTATATACCGTTATATTTTAAATATTTTGGTTTGGGCGTCATACTTTTCCACACTGTGCAATTTCTGTTTACATTTTTGTCCAGATTTTATTGCGCATACGTTAGAGCAGATTACATCTAAAAATTATGAGGCAAGTCTCACGGAAGGGAGGGGGGACCCGTCAGAACTCACCAAATCTCACCAAGGGGAGGGGGGATCCGAATTTTCAAAAAAACACCCCACGTAATAAATGGACGACACCTTAGATTCAATACTTTATTTATTTTGAATGAACTAAAAAAAATTTTAAGTTTAATATACAATATATCCGACGGGAAGGTATCGTATTAACCACGTCAAAAGCTTATTTTTCCATTAACATTACAATTAAGATAAATCCATATTTTTCAAAACCTAAGAAACCTTAATTTGACAATATTTCAAAACAGAAACGTAAAAAAAATTTAAAATTTTTTTTTTTGGATTCAGAAACAGTTCCTTATTGGCACGAAAATGTTCGGCTGTAGTGTAATTTAAGACTTTGAATTCTCAAAAAATTAACTAGGCGAAAAGATTATATCACGTTAACATATGTACATTAGGGTGATTCAAATTTTTTATTTTTTGTTTTTTTTAAGGTGCTGTTGCTTAAAAAGTAAGTTTATGATATGAAGAAAAAGCTCACGAAAATTCAGCTCTGTAACTCAATTTTATAAGGTGGCGCCGGAGCCTGTTAGTTTTACATGTAAATTGTATGGAAAAATTATTTTTTTCAAAAAAGGTGTCTAAATGAATAGGTGATTAGTGCTGTTGAGCTGAAAAGGGTCTTTTTTCGATGTAATTTTTTACGCTGAATCCGAATCTGGCCTCAGAATTGACCCATCATGTCTGAATCCTGAAATATTTGAGGCTAAGTACCTAAAACATGATGTTTTTTGTCTACTTTCGAGGCCATGTATAGGATTCAAAGAAAGTTGATCAGCTTATTTTTAACAAAAGCATCATTTAGTACCATCCTTGCCCTTTAAAATGAGCTTTCAAGTGGTGATCTGTGATGTTTCCTTGCAAAGTTATAGCCATTTTAAAGTGACATGAATTGGATCCCCTACAATGGGTTGCAACCCAACAATATTAACCAACGGGTTTCAAATTCATGTCACCTTGAAATGGCTGCAACTTTGCAAGGAAGCATCACAGATCACCACTTGAAAGCTCATTTTAAAGGGCAAGGATGGTACTAAATGATGCTTTTGTTAAAAATAAGCTGATCAACTTTCTTTGAATCCTATACATGGCCTCGAAAGTAGACAAAAAACATCATGTTTTAGGTACTTAGCCTCAAATATTTCAGGATTCCGACATGATGGGTCAATTCTGAGGCCAGATTCGGATTCAGCGTAAAAAATTACATCGAAAAACGACCCTTTTCAGCTCAACAGCACTAATCCCCTATTCATTTAGACACCTTTTTTGAAAAAAATAATTTTTCCATACAATTTACATGTAAAACTAACAGGCTCCGGCGCCACCTTATAAAATTGAGTTACAGAGCTGAATTTTCGTGAGCTTTTGCTTCATACCATAAACTTACTTTTTAAGCAACAGCACCTTAAAAAAAAACAAAAAATAAAAAATTTGAATCACCCTAATGTACATACATATGTATTTGAGTGAAAGCTTGAGTGGGCGGGTCTAGTTATCGTGTCGAATAAGCAAAATCTTAAGATAATTGCAAAGTCAACACAATAAATCTAATTTTTTATACTTATAATAATAATAATACTCATCACTATTATATAATTTTATGCAAAATACATTTTTATTGCGTGTCGTCGCTTCGAAATTATTGCGTCAGTACTCACATAATTTTCATGAATAAACAACAAAGATATTCCGTGTCGACGACATGTAATAAACATTTTTTATGTTCAATTAATAACACAGTCCAAAAGTGTTTTTGCAGCAGACGGCTGTGTCATTTGATGGATTTTTTTTTTTTTTTCAAATTACATGATATTTTGAAATTTTTATGAGTTTATTTCATGATCGATAATATGCCTGACAATTCAGCAACTCAATCATAATATTGATCGAGTTTTATGTGATCTAAGGCCTCAAAGCATTGAAAAAGTGCTGCAAAATTTGGTTTCAATACAACAACAAAAATTTTAAAACATTGAATGATATTATTTAAAAAAAAAACCAAAACTGATCCGTTTTCGTGTGAAATTCATCTCAAAAATGCAAATCGCTTTTTCCACTTTATCGGATTCGTCTCGAATTCGGAACGGACTTCATATACGAATCCGTTTCGGACTCGTTTTTTTTAAATAATACCGATTCGAAAATCGACATTATTTGATTAAAAAGTGTTCTTTTAATTCAGGTGCAGGATTCAGGTGATTTTTAATACATATTGTTATTGTTGCATAATTCAGAAAAAAAAACCAAAGCAAGCGAACAAGGCAACAACAATGCGCACATTGAGGATAGCTTCTCTCGTTTCGTTTGATCAGTGTGCTGTTATTTCTGCACTGTTTGTACTGTTCTTGCTTGATTTTTGGAATTGGCTTTTGGTTTATTGCAGAATTTTTTGTTTGCTATCGAGATCGAATTAATAGTGGGATTTGTTTCTGTTGTTGTTTTTGTTGTAAGTAGCTCCTGCTTTTAAAATGTTGCCCGCCTGAGGTTTAAAGCTCCCATTTATGATTTTATTATGTGTTTTTTATTCGTTTTGTCACATCATTTATGATTTTTCGAGAATTTAAGCCAAAATGTGGCTATTTTTTCTCGAAAAAATACTATTACTTGACATTAGAAGAATATACCGCGGAATGAAAACCATCGTCTCTGCGATAATTATATGTCTCTACTGCGCTCAAAAATATTTGCTGAACTCCAACGAAAACAGCTTTGTTTTTTTTTATCACAACATATAAATATTTATCAAATTCAGTTAGTAAATATGTAATTGGCCATAATCAGCAGTTATAAAAGAAAATAAAAGTGCGCAGAACACCATAAATTACTCAATGACATAAAATTCAAAGCTGATAAGAACTTTGTGTTTATTTTGCAAGAAAAAACAAAAAAGTAAAAGCAGAAAAATAAGAAAACTATGAATGACATTTCTCAACGCTTTTAAGCAGATAACAAGTGCAGCAATAAAAGTGTTGACAGCATTGCATAATTTTTATTAGGTAATAAAAAATTAAGTCAATAAAAATGACAATCAAATCAATAGAATGCGATTGGGTTTCCATTAAAGTAGTTTATGTACATTAGACTATACGTTATTCATCAAGTTTTTTATCGGATCTGTACATCTAAGAAATTTGGGAAATAACGGACAGTCTAAAGTACAAACTCCTGGCAAGTGTTACAACAGAGTTATCTCTCAGAGCTGTGCAGCAGCACAAACTATATTAAATTATTACAGCAAAAAGAAAATTTTTACAATTTTGCAGGTTTATTCTACTTTTATTATAAAATGCAAATCACATTTTATTTCCAGCAATTAAAGGTAAATCAGGTAAAGAAAGGCCTGTCTGTCTGCTTGCCTATCTGCCTTCTCGGCAAAGAAATTTCTAAACAACAATGAAAAATAAACTAACGACATTACGACAAAGGAAATGAGCCCTTTTTCCGCCATTTGAACGCTGATGGTGGCAAGTATACGTAGTATCTCACTAACAAACAACTCAAGAGACAAGCCAACAGTTAATGTGGTTAAGCATAAAATGTAACGTGGAAAGAAAAAGTTAGCAAACCTGGAATGCAATGGGCCAATAGTTTTGTTAGTGACTGATAGTTTTTAGAAGTGAAATTTAAAAAATATTATTCATTTTGATTATTGCTTTTTTTAGCAATCAGCATTGTGTATTATTTCTGAGAAGTTAGACAAAAAGGGGCCGTCCTTTGGTAAGATTTGGTGAATTCTGGCGGGGCCCCCCACCCCCTCTCTTCCGTGAGACTATAATAATGTATACTCTCTGCATTAAAAAGTTGAATTGACCGTCCTCCCCCTTGGTGAAATTTGGTGAGATTTTGCCAGACCTCCTCCCCCCTATTTTGACTCACGTAATCAATGGATGGCCCCATTTAAGTATTTGGGTTGTATGGGAGAGCCGCCCACCGTTGTCGAACCACGTCAACATTTTTCGTGTGGCTGAAAATGCGGACAAAATACATCCGAAGGGATTTTTTTTTAAATTTCTGGTCTATGTGCCTATATTGAACTATTGCTTGTATACAAATTTCAATTAGACATTTTCCTTATTATCCATTTCAACAGGTTGAAGGTTTTCGGGTAGCATCGCTAGTATTTGTTTGTCTATCAGATAGATATTGAAAAGAGAAGACTTTGTTGTTTGCTGATCAATTTGAAAACGTTGGGTAAGAAATTCAGCTCTCTCGTATATAAAAAAAACACATTTCCTCAAGCCACGCAGTATAAAACTTAGCTTCTTCACTTTGTTCCCAAAAACTACCGGAGTAGTTCCAATAAACAAAGTTTAAAGGACTTGCATCCCGACTCGCAAATGGCGGTGGTTTTGATTTGAAAGGATTTATGAGGAATGCGTTGGAAACAGTCTATCAGTTAAATGAGGTCACGTTAGAATTGAGTCGGTAATTTAAATGTTCGATCGTTGCTGGATGGTGAGCGTAACACTTATCTTTATCTGCTCCTCATAAATGATAGCCCAACGGAGTCAAATCGCAGTTTCGCGATAACCAATGCACATCACCAAAACGCCTAATAACGAGATTTACAAACTTTTCACGCAAAAGGTCGATTGTTGCATGACCAAGTTCATATCTTCGATAGTAGGCCACAAATAATCAGTTATTATTGCGCGGTAGCGCTCACCATTCACTGTAACGCATCTTCGTTCCTCATTTTCAAATAAATTTGGCCTAATGATACCGCCGAACCAGAAACCACACCAAACCGTTATTCGCTGAGGGTGCAATGGCTTCTCAGCAATAACGTGTGGATTTTCTGTACTCTGGATTCGACAATTTTGCTTATTTACGTAACCACCGAGGTGGAAATGAGCTTCGTCAGAAAAAGTTTTTTTTCGATAAAAATGCTCATCTTCATTTTGCAAGTGAATTTTTATTATTTCCCAATTTTGTTCAAGCCCATATCGTTTTATTTCCTTAATCGGAGATATAAAACTAACTTTCCGTCATAATACGAATGACAAAAAAAATCAGTAGTTTAAATTCCAAACGCTAGATGGACCACCCTGAATATATTTCATCTTAATTTCAATTAACTAAGTATATCCAAAATTCATACAATTTTCTTTTTCCGAAATTATCTGTGTTAACTAAAATTGGATATGTATATGTGACGTTATCATAAGGAGGTGGGGAGCAGATGTCCAAAAAGTCTTAAAATAGCGTTTAGTAATGTGAGATTAACCCCTAAACTATGCTTTAAAATATTTAGTTTTTGATAGAAATAGGTCATTTTAACCCTTCATAGATCGATTTTCTTTAAAGAAGACATCGAATAAACATATTTTCAGTATAAAAAATATCGCACTTAAAAATTTCGTTTGCTCACGCGCTGCGAGCATAACGCCATAAGTTATGAGTATGTGGCCTTAGAGTTCAAAATATTTCGACATTAAGTGCTACGTGATCGATCCACTGTAAAACATATAATATTAAACAGGGGGAGGCGCTAATGGATGCTCTGTTACTAACCAAAAGTAAGCAACGTAGCGGTAACGGCAAAACACTTTAATTTATGTGGTGCCCTCCCTGCCTGCCCCTTTTACTTGGTTGTGCCATTTTTGTTTTTGCTATTTGTTTTGTTGCTCTTACAACGCCCACGTGTTAATAGCCGCCAACTGTCAACGAAGACAAGTGAAAGTTGCCTTGTGAAGGTCAGACGGTTGGTCGTTATGTCGTACCACGTTCATTCAATCGAAGACAATTCACTAGACCCTATGCGCTCTTTGCTCGCAAGAAGTTAGCGAGTGTCGAAGAGAGAAAGGGAAAAACAGTAATAAAAACAACAACTTTATGCGAGTTGGTGAAAGGGTGGGCGTTGGTGGTGGTATGTTTACAAAAGAAAAGGTAAATGCTAGAGAACATAATTTTCACTCAAGATAAAGTTTCGTTCGTTTGTTGTTTGTTTGTTTGTTAAATGAACATAGCAACCAAACAGCCAGCCAGTCAGCCAAGTTAATAAACCGCAATTGAGCAAAACAAAAGAATAAAGAAATACTTGGTTAAATTATTTCACGTGATGCGTAGGCATGAAGTGGCAGAGATTACTGTGGATTTAGATGTTTTTATTTAATTTTGTTTTGTATTTTCTGTTTAGATGATGTCATGTAGAATGTCACAGCTTCTATTTGAGTTGAGAACTTAAGGATGTTTTCATTGCTGAATTTTGTTTTTGAATTTTTTAAATTGAAATTGTTCCACGATGCAAAATGTAAGAAATTAATTTGATCGGAAGTAGTGATGAGAACAAAATTTTTAATCAGCACAGGGTCTTATTCTAAAGATTTTGAATTTTAATTGTACGCCATTCATACTATATACAGGGTGGTCCGTATATGAATAGCCATGCGGAAAAAGTCGATGCCTTGGTTCATTGTAATTAAAAAAAAATTGTATTGAAGGGAACGCTTATCTATGAGTTACAGAGTGTTAAACAAAATTTCTTCAGAGTAATGCTTGCAAAAAAAGATTATCTCGTAACTTTCTAAGTAATAGAGCTTATGCAATAAAATTAGTTTCATTAGGTAATCAACTCATACATTTTTTTGTGGTACAGTGAAATTCCCCATAACCGGACACCTACCGTCGCAGTATTTTTGTCCGGTTATTGGAGCGTCCGGCTATCGGAATTAATTTTGTATGGAAAAGTTAGTGAGTATCGCTGAAATATGTCCGGCTATGGTAGCTGTCCGGTTATGGGAGCTGTCCGTAATGGGGAATTTCACTGTACATACCATTATTTCTGTCCGTGTTTTCAGTTCAGAACTATCGCTTGTCAAAGTCAAAAAAAAATATATATTTTTAATTTTTTTTCTTTTTTTTGTAATTGAACTACGGTGGACGTTCAGTAAAACGAACGATATAATGTTTGAGGTCGTTCACTATAACGAAAATGTTCGTTATATTCAAAGATTTTTTGAATTTTTTTTTTAATAAATGAAAAAATGAGTTAATATTTCACATCTGTAGATGTCTTTACTTAAAATTTAATTTAATTCAGCTTTTAATCAAAAAAGTTTTTGTAAATTTTGTCTTAGGAAAAAAAATCACTGATGAAACTTAGCTTTACTTTACGTTGAGATGTCAAATATAAAGCTATTTCTTGAAGCCGTCTGAGTGTGAAAATGTCAGACATTTGTATATAAGATACACTTGATGGTATTTACGTCCTCGAAAAAAACAATCTTTGAGCACCAATTTCAGTTTTGGGAATAGAAAAGTCACACGGTACTAAATGAGGCAAATACGGCGGGTGATCATGCACGCAGACATGATTTTTCGTTTTGTTAGAAATTGACGTATCAAGATACATAGCATTGTTAGCAGGTACGTTGTCTTGCAACAAACAATAACTTTCAGGATCTTCGTATTCTGGCCGCTAAGAAACTCGTGATGCACTAAACCCTTGCTATCGTAGAAGACGATCAGCATTTCTTCGATTTTTGATGGTATTTGACGTGTTTTTGGGTTTTCGGTTCTTCGAGTGACTTCCAGGCAGCACTTTGGCGAAAATGTTGATGCCAGTCGAAAATTGTTGCTCGGCTTAAGCCGAACGTTTTGTGCGTTCTTGTGTCATTTAGGTTTGATTTCACTTGAAATTTTATGATACTGCGTTGCTTCATTTTAATTTACCGACACATTTTTTTCAAACTATCACTGTAATTTAGCCATTTGACAAACTAGCGCTGCCAACAAGAACGCTTTGAAAAGAAGAAAAGTGATACCTTTTTAGCGATATATAATGTCGGCAGATAGCGTTACGCGTTCAGGCGGGAGATATAAATTTTGAGTGGAAAACTGTCGCTATTTGAAAAGACTAATCAAATTCTAATAAACGTTCGTTATATTGCAAATTCGTTTCATCGACAATCGTTATACCCTACATCCACTATATATGCTTATTTAATACTACCCACAAGTTCACTATTCAAAGTTTTGCCCTGGGTTGTTTACTTACCAGGTATAGTTATCTCAATTAATACCAAAGTGACTTTTTAGCGATCTACTCCACTCAATGAATTTTTTTTTAAAAATTTCAAGGTTAATCCTTTCTTTTTGATGGGATCAAAGTGTAAATAGATGCAATTTTTCATAGCAGATGAGGGGTTAATCAGAAAAATCTTTAATTACAGAAAAAACAATGTATTGAATGGAGTAGGTAGCTAAAAACTCACTTGGGTATTAATTATGATAAGTTTATGAATGGAAAAGTAAAAAATTTTGCATGGTGAACTTGTAGTTAGAATTGGTACACTAAAATATGCATATAATAAAACTAAATTTTTTGTGGTATTTTTGAAAAAAACTGCAATTTAAAAAATTTTTTTTAAGGAAATCGAATTTTTATGACTGTTTGGAACCGGGCCACCCTGTATATACCAGAATTAAATCAAATGATACTAACTCGAACAGCTGTTTACTATTATCGATAAATTCGGGCTAGATATTTTGATTATGATCTTAGTATTTGCTCTTTATTTAGCAGTTAATTTAGTATGCGCTTTTATTAATCAAAATTTTCAATAGATTCGCAAGCAAAAAATTACAATCAAAAGATTAATAACTTATCTTTAGTAGGTAAAACCTGCAAATCAATTTTTATAAAAAAGACATTGTTATTGAATACAATTTTGCGATTATATTTTGTTTGTTTTTTTATTTAGAACTTAGTTTGCAAAAGAAAATTGATAAACAGAAATGTTCTTAAAATAAATTTGTTTATTTTTGTGATTTCTCAATTGGCACTAGATAATGCAGATCTTTAGCATTAATTTTAAATAAAATTAGTTTTGAATACCATTTATGTTTCAGACTGATGCTCTACAGCCCATACTCACATACACACATATACACACATACATTTGTTCGTACAATATATTAATAAAATAAATTTAAAGTTCTAGGTCAATCAGCTTCTAGCCGAAAAGATAAAGAATCTGACTGCCACCTGTTCAAAATTTTATGTATTTTTTTTTTTTTTTTTTTTGACGGGCCTATTTTTTCACACCTTGCTATATTCAAATTTACGAGCGTAACCCGGGGACGGTTTATTCGACAACGACTAGCTAAAGCACGGCAACCAGCAACATTAATAGTGCGACGATTTCAAACCATTTGAAAATACAGTCGTGTCTGGATATAGTGAACTAATTTTTGCAAGGCCTGTTCACAGTATCCAGGTTGTTCACTATATCAAGGTTGAATTTTTTTGTTCAAAATCTCGTTTTATTTGCTCAAAATATATATTGTATAGGCAAATGAGTTAATTAGAATAAATTTGTAGGAAAATAGAATTGTACATAGGTTTATTGAAAGAATTCCCAAATAGATGTTTGCTCCTTGCGTTCTGAAATTGGCTTTTGGACCGTTATTTCGCGTAGACTTCGCTAGTGTTCACTATATCAAGGTGTTCACCTATATAAGGTATTCACTATATCCTATCGAGACACGACTGTATCTTTATTCGATAAATTATATGTACAATACCGAATAATGACAGCTCAAAAACTCCAAAAAAATGTTTTCGCTCAATAACTACAAAATTAAGACTATAATAGAAAAATATAATAAGTCCAAAGTTATAGAAGAGATGAAAATACATCAATTTCCGTATGTTAGATAGGTTTGACACAGTCAATCGTTCTAAAACTATTTATAAAAACGGCATTTTTTGAAAAAAAAAAAATATTTTTGGGGAACATTTGGTTATTTTAGAAAATCTTTCAGCGAAGTAAATAGGTCACATTTTAAAACTTCATCAAATATCGCCAAAATAAATATTATATATTATTGTTTGAAAAATTCGGTTTTTATTGGAAATTGATAAAGCTATAAAAGGCGAGTCAAGTCATATAGCACGTTTCGGGTAAAAAAATCGAGGTGTTTTCATCTCGTTATAACTTCGGATTTAGTAAATTTTCGTATTTGAGGCTTACTCAAAAAATTTGCTTCATATGCTCACACAAGGTGATACTAAAAAAACCTTTGAAGAATAGCTTCGACTGAATGAACATCTTTCCTGGTGGTCACGGTATGACTGGAAACCTTTAATGGAATGAATTTACTGAAATTCAACGCTGCATATTCATGCTATGTATACCTAACGTGGCCAACAATACTTCATTTGGAAGTGCAGTACTTCTTTTGACTACATTTTGAGACTTCTCCACACTGCTTGATACATTTCTATACCAACGTAACGAACATCAGTAAATGCACGCATCACCCGCAAGAATTTGCACTCTCTAATTTATGATAAGCATATGTATGTATGTGTTTCTGTTTGAAAACGGGCTCTTAAAGGAGTCATCAATTCCCTGGTAGTGTTTAAAATCGATTTTCGATTTATGTCATTAAATTGTGAAGTAAAATTTTTTCTGGTGATATCCCAGATACCTAATAATGGTGAAATTGTTTGCATATACATAAGTTTTTTCCCCTTTATCGTACCGAAAAAACGTATTGCATTTCATTAGAATATGGATATGGTTTGTCTTCATGCTATAGATGCATTTTCAGTGATCGATCCTATGATTTTGTTTCCTACCATGAGGACACCACTTCGATTCGCCGGCAGACTTCAGATGGTAATTTGCACTAGAAGTTTCCAGTTCATTATCATTTTCGGTTTTTGATTTAGATACCATACTGTGAGTGTAGGGCCTGAAGCGAGTGAAAATTATTTTTAAACACCTTAAGTTATATTTTTTGGAAGAACTTATTACCTTTTCAACAAACCAAGTACATAGATGTAAAAAGTCCTCACTTTTCAATATCTAACTGATAGACAAACAAGAAATCTGGGGCCTCTGAAGCTGCTTTCAAATCGTTGGTGAGAAGAAAACTCCTCACTTTTCAACATCTTAATGAAAAATAAACAAATAACCCACAATGACATTAAAATTAAATACCGCGGACGGAAAAAAAAACTTAAAGTGGCTCCGTTTAGATGTTTACAAAATGAATTATTGATGTAGTCGATATATATGTAATAAGATGCTAACTACAAGATTACCGGGTTACCCAAAAATATAGATTCAGGTTCTAGAATAAAATACAATGGAAGTATCATATTTAGCCTTGTAAAGTTGAGCTTGTTAGGCTAATAATATATGTATATGTATGCTCAGTGTTCGTCGTTTCGACTAATGTATTGTTTAACAGGATTAAAAATAATTTTTACCATTGAAATGTCTTAAGCCAAGTTTTTTACACAAGCCCTTAAATTGAAGATGGACCACATGCATTTGTGAATATATTCCCGGCAAATTGTTTATGAAATGCACCAGGTGTTACCATGAACTAAAGTTTAAATCTGTAGATAAGCGCAAGCGCTGCGCATGAAACCAACATTTTGTATTTAAATAAGCGGTGTTTATACTTTTATGTCCGAAAATGATACAATCTACAAAATAGTGCAATAAATAAATTGCGTTGTTGACAATTTGATATGTTTACTAATTAAAAAATATATACACATCAATGTATTGTATAACATCATATCTACGTGACCAAAGCTTTTCCAAAATAATCTTTTGTGATAATTCACAAAACTACCCTGCACACTAAAAACAAAAAATTAAGGGATGCATGAGCTTCTGCACGTAGCCGGTGACTTTTTAAGGGCTTGGCCCTAGAAATTATTTCTATTTTCAGGTTATTTTTTGGTATTTTATTGAATTTTTTAAACTTTTTATTAAAATATCTATTTCAAATTTAAATAAACTCATTGTTGCCATTTGCAAAATCAACATACGTGCCAAGAAAAAAAAAAGAATTGCGTATAATAAATTGCGAAAAAATTTAACAAATGTGTTCATCACTTAGCAGTGCAATAAAAAATTCGCGATAAAAACTTACCAAATATTAAAATGGAAATCTCCGCTACTTAAACATCATGCGACGCAATATTTTGCATTATTTTTTACGAAATTTTAGCTGCAAATTTTGATTCAATTTTAATACATAACACTTTATCTGAAACTGCGCCGGAACTTTATTGATGTAAACATAGTGAAGTTGCCGCTTATAAATCAGCTGATTTATAACAGCGTTCCCATTGAACTGTCAAATTTGGCAGTTGGCAGGAACCACGTCGTCATGGATGTAGTGCTGCCACCCTTTTGAGGAAAATCGGATTTATGTTCGCTTTTTATTAGTTAAAGTTGTTAGCGCATATGTCCATTTCCACCAAAAAAGGCCTTTTAGCTGGCCTCGTTTCTTTATATTTTTTTTTGGAGTACATCTTTCAACCATGGTTTTTCTTGAAGCTAAGGCTGTCTTGAATTAATATTCAAGGTTGTTCAATTAAAATTCAGATAGCTATTTTTTTATTTAACTTTATATGTAACATTTCATGTTTTTTTAACTTAAATGCAATTTTAACTATGTCTCCCTTTGAATTTTTATTGTTTCTCCTTGAATATTAATTCAAAATAGCCTAAAATTCAAGAAAAACCATGTTTAAAGAGTCTGCTCAAAAAAAAAACATAAAAAAAAATCGAATTTGTCATCTTAGCTCGACCATGGCTTCGATATTTTTTTTAATTTTTTTTTTTTTTTGAAGCACTCTTCAAACATGGTTTTTAAGTTAAGACTATTCTGAATTAATATTCAAGGAGGAACAATTAAAATTCAAAGGTAGACATAGTTAAAATTGCATTTAAATTAAAAAAAAAACACGAAAAGTTACATATTAAGTCAAATAAAAATAATAGCTATCTCAATTTTAATTGAACAACCTTGAATATTAATTCAAGACAGCCTTAGCTTCAAGAAAAACTATGGCTGAAAGATGTACTCAAAAAAAAAACTAGGAAAGCTAAAAGGCCTTTTTTGGTGGAAATGGACATATGTGTAAATAGCCATTTTTTAAACAGTTAACTTAAGCCTAATTTCCATGCTATCTTTCTTGATCCCATATCAGGGATATCAAATCAAATTTTTGTAAGAAAGAAAAAGCATGCGAACAGAACCTAATGCGCTTGGAGAATGCGAGAGTGAATAGCATACATTTGCTATCTTTATAGCATGTGATGTCCTCCCTGATATTTGATAAGATAAGGTCAAGAAAGATCACATGGAAATTAGGCATCATGTTCGTCAGTTTTGCTCAAATTTTCCTTGTTTGCGTGTGTGACCCATCTTTTTTGTGGTTGAGTGTCAGTCAGCGGTCATATTTTTTTTTGACTGATGAATTTTTGACTGACGAACATGATCGCTAGAGTGTACCCCTTTTTAGGCATGAGAACACATTGGCGCATGTTCGTAGTAGCTATGAGACACAAGTAACTGCTTTTGGGGGTGTGAAATAAATATCAAAAAATGATTGCTAACTATGTAAGTCCCTGTGTTCAAAAATGTGTATGATGTTATATTGAAAATATAGTTTTATGACTTACGAATTAATAATACCAAATAATAATAAGACTTTGCAAACACAGCAAAAATTTTCATTTGACGAAGAAATTAGACATTCAAAAATATATGTGATTTGTCAAATGGCAAATGTCTTATATTTTCGTTAAATGAATTAGGATGTATGTTTCAAAATGGAATCCTTTAGTCATGGAAACACATATGAAACATGCAATTGAATGAAATGTCTTAAGCCGAGTCAAGTTGATATTAGCAATAACCATTATAACGCATTTTATAATAAAAAAAAACTGTTAAGTAATTTAAAACCTTTATACTTATCTTATTGGAACATTTGTTCGGTATGATCACAACTCTTTCCTCTCCGCCAAATACATGCATCTTTGAAGTAAATTGTGAGCGGGTTCCAATCCTTCAAACACATTATTAAATTCATAAATTGACTATTAAATATATTAGTGTCGTCTCGATATACAAGAATTCAATCAATCAAAAACATTTTTTAATTGCCTTATATATTTAGAGCTTTATTATGTATATGTGAAAAAATTGATTTTTTCCCTCAGATTTTTAAAAAATTAGTTGAATAAATAACAAATGAGATCAGGATAAAATTAAATGCTCCTTTTCGAATATATAATGTTTTACTCAAATTTCAGTAAAATCCAATCCAAGAGTTTGTCAGCAACATTTCGCTTCATACTTAATCACAATATACACTTTCTTAATAAATATTGTACAAAAGAAGACTGCTGACTATGGTGTAAGTCTTGATACAACTATGTAGTTGACGACTGATGTTTTCATGAGCAAGTAATTATTTTATAATTGCAAAAATTATAAAGTTTTTGAGTACTACACTTATGTAATGGAAATATTCCAAAGTAACAGAAACCGTGCGATGACACAGGACAAGTGACGCGGATAAAAAAAACGAAAAAATTATTTTTCAGAGTTCGACGACGCCATAAAATTTTTGTGTTTCTTTTAATCTTATAAGGTTTCAGAGACGTATCAAATGAAATCTTTCTCACACGTTGTAAGCGAAATCTTGTTTTATAACTTGAGATAACTATTTTGTCATCTTCATTATACATACATATATAACTATCAAATGAACACACATGGTTGGTAAAAAACTGTGTGAATGTTGCCAAGTTGGTTCTCTGTTTGATGCTATGTAAAGTAGAGTTTCATGTATCATTTAATTTTCAATTATAAATAACGAAACCGTCAAACAACTTCTATTAAATATCAGCTCCTTGTCCCGCGGTTGAGCTGAAACAATAATTCAGATTCCGATGACGTAATGAAAAAGTAGCGCATGTGATGCGGATAAAAAAATAAAAAATTTTCTCCTAATCTTACAAGGTTTAAGAAATCAAAAGATGGACATTATCACATTGCAGAAAGTTTTCTGAAGGGAAATAAAAGCTTTCTGAATCGTAATTGTTGTAAGATTTCTGAAAGGTTTACGATACATTCGGTCAGAAGCCGACTTAACTATTTAATTAGGGTTAATTCACAACCTTATTAACTCGTACATATTGTACGTACAAATACTAACTATTCAATCGACGTCGTAGCCAATCAATTGTTGGCCACTATTTAAATCATGTGCGGTCATCTCTACAGCAATTATAAAAAAAAAAATACAATAACTGGCTGTCTGGCAACATTCCATGTCGCTTTTCTAACGTCAGGTCGTCGACAATTGGTGTTGTAACCGCTAAAATAGTTTATTTTTCTTAATATAACGCGTCGGGCAGGGTATGAAATTTAGTATTCGTTAAATAGATCTCTCCCTTCTTAAGAAATCACTAATTTTCGCTTTGAAGAACCAATCAAACCTGGTTAGGCTTAACGAAAACATCTAAGACTAACCTGCAATTAAAGACCATAACCAGATGGGTACGAGTGCAGTTCTAAATTTTACTAAAACTGCTATATTGTAAATATAAAATGCCACAGTTATCAAACACACTAGACCAATTTGATGTATTATTATTGCTATATCTGTAGAAAAATCTAGTACTTCTACCATGAAACAATAAATAACCTTATTTTACCAACTACTTTTGATGCACTCATACCCCTGCGCTAGGTCCACCAAATATTTTCAGTCCTCGTGCCGTTTTGATAGTCTAGTTTGTGATAAAAGGAAACTGGTGAATCAGATGGAATCACTTTGTGAGAATCCGATTTTCCATTTCTTCCTAAGGTAAACCTAGTTTCTAAATTTTGATGCTTTCATCGCTGATTATTAATTGAATTACATATTAGCAAACACGATATAAAAATTGGCCAATTCTTCTCCAACGAATACACTTGTTTTATATTTGCTAATAACTGGCAGTTCAAATTGTCTAATTGGTTTCTCTTAATTTACATCACTCCCTCCAAAGTAAATTTGCTTATTGCAATCCAATTGACAACTATCACTTTCAGGTTAGATTGAAACCCAAAAACGTGGCCAAGTGCCAAAAAAAAAACCGCATTTTCGAAGCACTAGACTGACACGCTTGTAGAAACACAATTCCGATTGCCACTTTGCACAACAGTAGAAATAAAACAATCTTCAAATATTTTTTCCAACTTCAAGAATAATCCTAAGATTTCTCTTTATTCCAAGAAACTATTAACACATATGAGTTAATTACTTCCACCAAAATGTACAAAAAAACAGTAACTTAAACTCGAAGTCGATGGTATGTTAAAACGTATTACAAAAGCCTGCAAAGAAAATAAAAACCAAAATTAGTTGAAAATTCCATTTGACGTAGAAATGGCAGAGCGCCAGTGCTCCACAAAATACTTACGTTTCCATTGTCAGCCAGCTTATTTAGACCTTGCACGCATCTTTCTGCGCTTACGCTTCAACCTACGCATACGCTTCTTACGCCACTATAATTAAAATAAAAATTACACAAATTAATTTAAGAAATAATTGATATTAAAATTTCACGTGGTTCACATGGAAAAAATTCAATATGGCGGCCTCAAGAGCAAAAACTTGTTTTTCAATTAATTGAATTATTTCGGCACAAATACTGAATAATTTTCACACATTGCACTCTTGTTTCTTATTGTGTTAAAGTCTTTACTATTTTTTAAACTTTATTGAATTTATTTTATTTTTACCTTAGCTCTCATTTTTCCTTCCTTTACTTGAAGACAGCTTGAGAACGAAAGACAGATGAACGGAAATTTGTTCTTTCAACAACTTCGTAGATAACCGAAAAATGTATGCGGTGAAATGCTGGCAACTGCGCAGATAAAAAATGACTTGCTATTTGTTGTAGCTTGTATTTTTTACATGTAGGTGGCGCTAGTGCAAAGTTATTGTGGTGTTGCCATTCATTTGTTATTAAATAGTATTTTGGTAGCAATCTTCAACGAAATTGTTTCTGAACGTATTTATTTTGCGTGTTAATGCAATTCAAAGTTGCTTACAAAACTTTTTTATTAATTTTTTGTTTTCATCGAAAGAAGAAATATATTTTTTATTATAGACTTCTATCGATTTTTCAAGAATTTTTTTAATGTTTTTACGCTTTTTTCGACGCTTGACATTTTTATCGACTTTTTCCGGCTTATGTAGATTACTACAACATTTTTACCATTTTTTTTAATCCCGAGTCGAAAAAATATGGAAAATGTTGAAAGTGGTTGAAAAATGCTGAAACAGTTGAAAGAAAAAAGTTGGATGAAGTTGAAATAGTCGAAATAAATTGAAAATGTAAATAGGACTAAAGGTAAAAAGGAAAAATACTGATAAAGTCGATAACATATGAGAAGTGTTGAAAATGTTAAAAGCGATTAAAAAACTTGAATAAAGTTCAATATATTGAAAAAAGTTGAATGAGGTTGAAAAGTCGAAAAAGTTGAATGAGGTTGAAAAAGTCGAAAAAAATCGATAAGGTATGGAAAATGTTGTGAAAAATTAAGGAGGTTTGAAAAATATTCAAACAGTTGAAAGAGGTTGAATAACTCGAAAAAAGTTGAATGAGGTTGAAAAAATCGAATTAAATTGAAAAAAGTTGAAAGGTCGAAAAAATACGGAAAATGTTAAAAATATTTGAAACAGGTTGAAAATTTCGAAAAAGTGGAATATGTATGGTATTTTGAAAGAGGTTGAAGAAAAATTTTGAAACGGATAAAAAGGCTGAAAGAGTCGCAAAAATATGAAAAAGATGAAAAAAAGTTGAAAGAGATTGAAAAATTTTGGAAAAGTTGTAAAAGGCTAACAAACACGAAATAAGTTGTATTGAAAAGTTAGAAATTCTTGGTAAATTCAATTAAGTTGAAAGAGGTTGAAGAAGTCGAAAGAAAAAGTGGAAAATGTTGAAAAAAGTTGATATTGTCAAAAAATATTTAAAAAAGTTAAAAAATGTCACGTTTACAACCGACATCTCCATACCGAAATTCATCAGGATCACTCCACTGAAGCAGACATATCTACATTAAATTTTATTAGGATTACTCTGATAATACTCTATATATAACATTTAACGTTTTAATTTGTATGGGAGGTGCCACGCTCACTGATACAATCTCATCGATTCCCAAATGATTTCAAAGTTTAAAGTAGCCCACACCTATTTACTAAATTTTATGAAGATTAAACTTTTTTAGTTTAATGGGATGTGCCACGCCCTTCAACGAGTTTTGCCAGTACAGCGACTTAGCTTGTATTGATGAGTGCTTTCATTTGTATCTCTCAGATTTTTATGAAAATCGTTGGTGCCGTTTTTAAGAAATATTCCATCAAAATTTGCGATTGCTGAAAAGTGCCACATTTTGATATTTAACATATATGATCTGCATCTGCTTACCAAATTTCATCACAATATGTTTAGGGTGGTACCACGCCCTATGAATATACATACATACAATTTTACCTCGTTTAATAATAGTTAATATCACTTAAAACAAACAGATTTTTCTTTACTAGTCGGTCAAAAGCTTTGAATTTACTAAATAGAATGTTTATTTTTAATTTTCTCATGTGCTATCTTAAATGCTAGTTATGTTTGACTTAAATTAAAAATGCAATTTGCATTTTTTTCTACGCTGTCATTGACAATTGTACCGACACTTCATGCGAATTACCAGTAATTTGAAGTTTTATTCAAATACAATTAAGTGATCCACACACACAGAATCCGTCTCTTTTTATTTTCCTTTTGCAAATTAAGTTATGTGTGAAAATGCTTCTGGAAACATGTGACATTATTTAAATATTCCCTTTGTTTTTCTTTTTGTTTTTCAGACTTTTTGCGTGGTTTCCAAGCGATTTCGCAAAAACTACATTCATCGCTTCACTGGCACCAAAAGTCTTTTTCTCTTTCATCCATGGAGTCCAGCGCGGCGAGTTTGTGTCTACATTGCAACGAATCAGTTTTTCGACTACTGCGTCATGGCCACCATACTGTTTAATTGTATTTTTTTAGCCATGACCGAAACAGTTGAAGAAGCCGAGTAAGTACATTTTCATTTTGATAATTAGTTATTATGCTTGAATATCTTTAGTTGGCTTTATTTCGAATAAGGTAGCATTTATACTTAGAAACTTAAGATGAATCCATGAAAACCAAAAAAAAATATATGTTAAATAAAAAAATCAAAAAAAAAAGAATTGATTAAGGCTGGAGGATAAGCGACTTTACTTCGGTTGTTGAATGAATTTCTATCCGACTACTTATTTAGTTAAATTTGGCAAAAATTTTGAATTCCTATTCAATCCTATACAATTATAATACAGTCCAACAGTGTTTTTGCAACAAAGTAACCACGGTGTAATCCTGAAAGATGACATTGTCTTAAAACTCTTTGGGCTTTTCTTATAGACCTGTATAATGATTTTCAATTTACGATATTTGGAAAAAAAAAGATATCGATATAATACCAAGTGTGTTTTGAAAAGAAAGAGTAGTTCTTTCGAACCTCATTAATGGTTTTATGAAAAAAGTTATCTTCCTATGTAACTTTACCTCAAATATCTCTATAAATCGTAATTTTCGCACTTTTAGGAAGAATTTCTCGAAAATTGGAGCTATTATAGAAATTCTAACCTTGGATGAACAAAATCATTGTTGTCCTGTTTAATATTAAAGTATTAAGGAAAAAATGTATTTAATACGTATAATTTACCATTTTGTCTATTTATCCCTCCTAAATAATAAAGTTATTCTGAATTATAGATTGCTGAGTGTTCCGGTAGTTGTTCGGAAGTTTGAAATTAGCTTCACGCAAAGGCATATGCCTTAAAAGCCCGCATTACCTATCCTCAGTGTCTTCTAGTACTATTCAGGACTATGATAATCTCAGTCATAGATTGCTGTATGTTCAAGCCAGTTTAGGAAGTCCGAGATAAGCCTTACAAAATCATTCTTGTACCCCATCTGAATATTGGAGTTAGTCACAGCTACGAGTATAAGTCGCTGAGTATTCGAATGTGTAAATGCCACATAGCCTTATGTCTGGGTTTGTAAATGAAGAGGGGTATGGCTGGTATCTTTAAAAAATATAGTTTGAAATTGTTCTTACAACCTTCAAGGCCAGTATTACTAGGTGGTTGGTGTTGTGGACGCTGAACAGTAAGCTGCCAGTTCTGGGTCTGAAGCTTTCTAGATTCGCTGGAGTACGCGGGGTCAGTAGTCCTGTCAATCTTTTTCCACAACAGATGTTCTCGTGGACATTTACGCAGTTTTTTACGCTCTCTATTACTTTTGGGAATAAACTGTGTATCAGCAATTTTCTAACATTATGAAAATATCACACTAGGTAGTTTAGGATTGCAGAATGATCGAACCAATGTTGAGGTTCAGTTCTCAACACATGAGGCTTTGTTATCATAAATATTTGCAAAGACTTTTTTCACTACCAGCTCCCAAAAGTACTTTTTACAAACATGGTCGAAGGCTAACTCTCCTTGATTGGCAATAGCTATAGCTATCTGGGACATGAAGACTGAGTCTTCACTCTCTTGATCCCAGATACTTCGATAATCTGTTATAACACAGTTGTGTTGTATTTTTTAAATTATACAGCTCATTCCTCGAGCTGGTTGAGAAAGTTTGCCAAGCCTAGGAGATATTCTACCCTGTCAGTAAAATATCCTTGGTCCCACTTAACTTCAGGGTTAGTTGATTTTTTCCTTTAGCTGTTCAAAATATATAAGTTCACAAGTCTTGCGAAACTTAAATAAGAATTCAAATGATGCGCTATTTTTATAATTTTCAGATATATCTTCCTTGCCATCTATTCCATTGAAATGGTGATAAAAATCATTGCCAAAGGCTTCCTGCTCAATAAATATACATACCTACGTAATCCTTGGAATTGGCTCGATTTTGTTGTCATTACAAGTGGTTATGCCACCATCGGAATGGAAGTGGGCAACTTAGCTGGTCTTCGTACGTTTCGTGTGCTGCGCGCCTTAAAAACGGTCTCAATTATGCCTGGTCTAAAGACTATCATCAATGCACTGCTACATTCCTTTCGTCAATTGGCGGAGGTCATGACACTGACAATATTTTGCCTGATGGTTTTTGCACTGTTTGCATTGCAAGTAAGTGGAAGAAAATGTATATACATACGTACATGTATGTTTGTTAAAATAATATTTTCTGCATCATTCATTATTGACCATCTGAAATAATTAATTATTCTGTAACTTTCAGGTTTATATGGGTGAACTTAGAAATAAGTGCGTAAAAAATCTTCCAGATGATTGGATCAACACCACAGATCTCGAATGGAGACTGTAAGTAAATCGCTTTGTCGTTATAGCGTTTTTCAAAATGATATATCTCCACAAAATTTTGATATAGACAGCATTTTCAAAACTTTCCATTATTTCATATAGCTGGGTAAATGATACAGAAAATTGGCTGTATGATGAAGAAGAAATGCCGATTCTTTGTGGTAATCTTACTGGAGCGCGACATTGTCCACAGGAGTACACGTGTCTTTGCGTCGGTGAGAATCCAAATCATGGTTACACGAATTTCGATAACTTTATGTGGTCCATGCTGACGACATTTCAATTGATAACGCTCGATTACTGGGAGAATGTATATAACATGGTAAATTTGTAATGATATTACATTAAGGTTTTCACGTCAAAAAAAAACTAATTTTAAACTGAACTTGAAAATTGCTCTTAAAAAATAGCTTAAGCATAATAACTTACAAATATGTATAAGTAAATAGTCCTAAGATTATTTTTTTAAATAACTTTTATTTTTAAGAGATTTTTCAGTCTTAACAACTTTTTTCTTTCTTTTGTCTTAGAAAGTGTAAAATGAAAGTCACATTTTAATTTATAAAAATTAGATTATGTTATTTAAAATTTTATGATATTTAAAAGTTCTTGAAAGTCTTTCTTTTTATATGGAAAACAAATACCAGAGGGA
The DNA here is from genome assembly GCA_949775025.1 of Tricholauxania praeusta. NCBI lineage: Eukaryota > Metazoa > Arthropoda > Insecta > Diptera > Lauxaniidae > Tricholauxania > Tricholauxania praeusta. The sequence continues at coordinate 31,448,446 of OX459031.1, read as the reverse complement.
TTGGCTTTTTACGAAATAATAAGATCCTTTGCGATGTGTCACAATGTCTATTAGCATCAGTGTTGGCATGTCACAAATGCGCGTGACATTTCCGACATTTACTACGGTCGTAAAAGTCGTAAACATTCGAACCTTTGTGACAAGACTTGAGTTTGTGACAAAGACGAATTTTTAAGTTCATACTGGGAAAAATTATTTATTCATAACTTGATTCAGATCATCAAATTGTTTGTCAAACATATTCAAATACTCATCAAATTACATATAATTTTTTGTTCGTTAAATTGTTTGACAAACAATTTTAGTTGTTGTAAAAAAGAGGTTGGTCTAGAGTTTGCGACTTTTGTGACATTTGTGACATTTACGACAGTTTACGACGTGTGACCGTCGCAAACCTAAAAATCCTTGTGACATGCCAACACTGATTACCATGTTTCAGATATACATTTTTGAATAGAGGAAGGTCAAAAATGCATTTATTTATTTTAGATATCAACGAAATTGGCTTGTATCCTGTTTCCAAGGTCAAATTTTCATTGGATCTATGCAAGGATAAACTGGAAATAAACTTTAAACATAAATTGAACCTTTTAAGACGGAATCCTTATTGTCGAGAGTTCCTTATCGATTTAAGTAATAGAAAATTTTGCAATTCAAAGTGGCTTAAGACACCAGCTCAAGAGGATCTTTTCAGTAAAAACTTTCCCAAGCATCCACTTAGTAGAGGCTTGTGCCTTAGGAATAGTCCGTGGTGATGTCAAAAGTACATTTTCATTTTCCCATCGATCGCTTTGATGGAATATAGTTTTTTTTCGAAATATTTCCTTAGAAGGTTAAGGACGTTGATATGCCAAGGGCATATTCACTCGCGACACAAAAACCAATTTAGAAAAAAGAAGCTCAGAAAAAAGAAAGAAATTTACATTTCATATTGTGTTTTCTTTATTTTCATATCCTCTTATGCGTTTTTAAATTTTTCTCTACTTTTTTATATCATGAGATTTTATTTTATAGTATTTAGTTTCATAAGCTTATATTTATTATATAAGCTATTAATTTATGTATGATATGTATAGTTAATATTTAGTTTGATTTTGTGTTTGAGTAACTTTTTTATTTCATGTTTTTTATTTTTCATGAGATTAATTTTATGGGGTTTTTTATGATTTTGAACTTTATAAAATTGTATCTTGTGGCATAATTTTCATGAGCTTATATGTATATTAAGCCCATGTGTGATTTTATTTTTGTTTTTTGAATTAGTACACTCTATGTCTAATTCGATTTTTTTTTTAGTTTTTGGTTTGTGCTGTCTTGTTTCTTATTATTTTATGCAGTCTCGCTCTGTGTTTTTTTATTATATTTAATTTTTTTATTTAGTTTTATATGTTTTAATTTTATGACACGGTGATCAGGAAAAATTTTCCTGTGAAGTAGTATTTTTTTGTTGAATTGTTTTTTTATGAAGATGTTTAAAGGATTTTTTTCTATATTAGACATCCAACACATATTTTTCGTAAAAATATGAATAGGCTTGAAAACTTATCTTAAAAAAATATATTTTTATATTTTCTATGTATATTTACGCTTAGTCTTCATCTTGTAATAATCTTTTTTATCATGCTTGGTTTTTGAGATACATCTATAATTTGTCAAAAACACCGAATAAACACTTTCAGGCACTTTTAAAAAGTATTCCAGTACTTTTGAAGCATTTTTGAGTCAGAAATTAAGTAAAGACAAATACATTTTGAAAAATATGCAAATAAAGGGTACCTTTGACTACTTTTTCTTGACCACTGTGTTGAGTTTTGTTTTCTTATTATTTTATGGGTTTTAATTATGTGCTTTGTGGATTTTGTAAAATTTCATTTTGTTTTTTTTTAAGAGATTTTATTTTATTTTTTTTTATACTTATGTATTTTTAATTTTATGACATTTTATTTTGTGTTTTTATTTATGTATTTTATTTATTTATTTTTTTATGATTATAAGTTTTTATATTGTGTTTTATGTGGTTTCGCTTTGTATTTTCTGACCTTATGAAATTTTATTTTGATTTTATTCTTATCTCGGTTTTTTTAATTTATATATTATTTTGTGTTTTCGACTTTATAAGCATTACAATGTGCTCTTTGTTTCAAAGAGTTCTTATTTTGTTTATGTTTATTTCAGTATTTTTAGATTTTATGGTATATCATGAGTCTGGCGTTATTGTAGGTTTTTATTTTGCTTTCCTCTTGAGCTAGTATTCTGTAACTGTCCAATGATGCTGCTAGGGATCGAGGTAATTCATCCGGGGCAAACACCAGAATACCCTAAGGGAAAGACATTCGATGGAAAAACATTTTATTGGCAGTCAGCGTAGTCGAAAAACATTCCATCCTAAACAAATCGAATATATTTTTGTGATACGAGTTGTAGGAATCGATTACTAATTCCATTTCCAATTGATGTTATGACCAGAAAGTCTTTGTAGAGTTTGTGCTGAAATCGTTATTTCAATATTTTATATCCTATTTATTGATGATTTTTGTTAGCGAGGATAAGCTTTTTATTGATTTTGAACGGTACGGTATCATCCTTTTGACTGTTCATTTTTGTCCAGTCCCTTGTTTTTTGTATTTTTTATTAATTGTTTGTGGTTATTTCCAATTATTGGTTTTCTCGTTGATGATATACAAATATTCATTAATCGGGTAGCCGTGAAAACTCTTCTGGTATTGAATTAACAATGCTCATATATTAACTTTCTCTTCACTTTAAGGTTCTGGCTACTTGCGGCCCAATGAGTGTATCATTTTTTACCGTGGTTGTGTTTTTTGGCTCATTTTATTTAATTAATCTAATGTTAGCTGTAGTTGCATTAAGTTACGAGGAAGAAGCCGAAATAACGAACGAAGTAAATTAACAACTTTCACAATCCTAGTCTTTCGAATAATACTAACTATAATTACAATTTTTCTTAAAGGAACGAAAAAAAGACTTATTGGATCATCGTGAAGATTCAACATTTAGCTTCGACCCGTCCATATTAAATGTAAAAAAATTAAATAAAAATTACAAAAAGAAAATAGACTCACGAAAAGGTGTCCTTTTGGCATCGTACAGCAAAAAGAAGACACGTCGAAAAAAGGTCAAAGGCGGTAAAGATGGTGCCAATAACAATAATGAAAGCAACGGAAATGGCCAAGTACATATGATTTATATAGTACAAGCAATATATAGCATTATTCAAAATTTCTATTATTTTTTTCCCCCCTACAGAACAATAGATCTGTAACGCCTAGTCCAAGCGCCAGTCCGCGCCATAGCAATACTGAACGTCCGCAAGCTTTGGCGCTACAATTGGCACAGCCAAATCAGCAACTGCAGCAGCAGCAACAAAAAGAATCAAGCACTCGTATATCCTTTCATGATGATGCGCCGGGTAATAAAAATCCAAATATGTTATATCCTTTAGATTATAAGGGACAATTACTGCCAAGCAGCCGACAGGCTAGCTCGAATTCAAGCGGTGGTGTCAATCGTGAGTCATCACAAGATGACTCGGGTGTTGTTGATGACCATGAGGAACAGGATACAGGCACAGATATGGTGAATGTCTCAACAGTAGAGTTACAGAACGAACTGACGCCGGTTACGTTGGCGTTATCACCACGTGAGGTGCGTCTGATAAAGTGCAATGGTAATATTGCACGTATTAAGAAGCATAACATTTATGCACTACATCAGGAATTTTCTTCGGAAATAGTTGTTATTGGTAAGTTAAAAAAAAAACATTTTAAACTAAGTTATATTTTTGCTGAATTGTGTAAACTTTATTTCAAAGTTGATAAGTAGGTTTTGAACCGTTATCAACTTTTCGACATCGTTCGATACCATTTGATTTTAATGGATGACTTAATACTGTCAGACTTTTACCGATTATTTCCATATTTCTTGATGTTGATCATTAGTTTTTGGCTTTTCGATACTTTTTAATCAATATTCAGCTTATTAAACTTTCGTTACTTATCGAGTCTTATCAAATTTTCGATAGTATTTCACTACTTGCATTCTTTGACTTCTGTCGACTTTTCGATAAGTATCAAATTCCAATTTTCATTTACATTTTTACTAGCCAATATTATGAAATACTTCCTTTTATAAGTATTTTACTGTACAGTATAAGTCACTACTTCGCTATTTTTCGTTGACATTCGATACTTTTCGACTTGTATCGGCTTCTTCATAGTTTTCGTTACTATGTATTTTCTACCCACTTTTTGGCCTTTTGTGGCATTTTTCAATAACTTTCATATTGAATAAACTTTTATCTGTATACTTTGAATTATTATTGATTGAAATATGAGACCTACCATTAACACATTTTAATGATATATGTTTCCCGGGACCGTACAAAATAACCCAAATAATAAAATAATTTATTTTAGATGATCTTCCCGATCGTAATTGTGATAGATGCATTCAATGTTGCATCGACTATGAAGGTTGGCTACAATTTCAAAATTGTTTGTATAAAGTAAGTACTCTGAAGTAAGAGTTCAATGTTTCTCTTCTTTAAATTTTACTGATATACATACATATATATATTTTATTCAATAGGTTGTTAGAGATCCACTTTTTGAATTAGCAATAACACTGTGTATAGTTTTAAATACGGCATTTTTAGCCATGGAACATCATGGCATGAGTGAGAGTTTTCGCAATGCACTAGACGTAGGAAATAAAGTAAGTATTTTTAACAAATATTAATATATACATAGATATACTCGTAAATTGAGCTTGACAGTTTGTTGTAAAAGCTTTCCTACTTGGAAACTGAAAAAGTTTTATAATATAGATTGTAGCGCAACCTCATAGTTTTTAAGTGACAAAATTAAACTTTTTTTTGCACCTCTTTCAACACTTAAAAACACGCAGTATATGCACGTTTGGCAATAGTTTATTAGAGCTATTCCAAGCTTGAACGGCACATCATAATCAGTTTTTAGAGATCTCAGCGGACTACATATAGAACTCCAATACTAAGCTTAATAAGTTGGTTGATAAGTCGATCTTTGAGAATGAAAATAAATTTATGTTGTGTAGTTACCACTGTCAGGGTAAAAATTATACCATCAATAGAGTCACACAGTTGAATGGTTGAAGTAGTGATAAACGTAAACTCTACAAAGGGCATCTAAATACAGATTTGGCAAAATACAAATTTCGAATTATGGAAATTGCAGTACTCAAACCCCCTCTCTCTCGAATTTTCAGACTATTGATGTATAAGACTATTTCGAATATCAACTCCTGTACTGGGAATAAGACTTCTCTTGAAACGCAGAAGACATGATTCACTAAACATAATCTATTAACAGCAAATAGGTTCTAGGAACTTTTTATAAGAAAATCTTATGTCCAATATTCAACGAATAGAGAATTAAGTATGCTCAGTGGTAGATCCAGAAGTTGACCATGGGGCTTCACACTAAGAAGTGAAATATCTGTGCCAATGTACGATTCGAATGTATTGATCTTGATTAAACTGGGTACTAATATCGGAATTTTGTAGGGTTTGACCCAACCTTCCCGTAGATCCACCTCTGACTATGGTGTTATAGCCAAAGAACGAAATTTCAAATTTATGCTTATGTAAGAATAGAGAAATTTCCAATCCAATGAACAATTAAATTGGAAAAATTTTAATGTTCATTAAATTGAGGATCAATCTAGTCTTTTTGTGGGATTTGATCCGAATTTCTCGTAAATCCGCTACTGACTACGCTTTTACAGCCAAAAAGCGTCAATAGCCATCGATTCATACGATCCATATGTCATCTGAAGCTGTCGTCTTACTTTCTAGTAGTCTTGCTGCTGTTGATGGCTTAGAAACGATTTCTATTCATTGCTGTTTTATATAGAGTCACTAAACAACTCTTTTACTGACTCAGAATTCGAGCAGGTAATAACCTACATTCAGCAACATTGTGAAATTTGCATCAAACTTCTGCAGCTGCAAATAAATATAGAAAATATCCCTCAATACTTGTCTAAATGCCTCAGAATGTTCTTCTCTATAGCTCCCTTTCCCATGAGTCATAAGGTATAGATAAATGAGATGAACAAAGCTCCAAAAAACACGAACAAATTGCATGCAAGTCCCTAGAGATCCCTGTGGACCTTGTTGGTCATCGACGTCATAATTGTCTTCGAAATGACGAATATGATGAAAAACTTTACGGAATCGTATCCTAACCACTTATAATCGACTAAACATATGTATCTTATTTGTAGAAGATACGGTTGAACCGTTTCAGTTATCAGAGAGTTAAAGCATTGAAGTTGCTAAAGTTTTATATTGCTCTTTTTAGCTGCTTTATGATGCAATGACACATAGCATTCATAAAACACTCGATGGGTAGCTTATGTTGCGCCACCCTAAGTGCTTCATTTTTAAGTAAAGTGCTGCCTGCTCAATATACTCACATACATACCATATACTTATAATAACTTGTGAAGTCCTATATATTTATTTTACCTATATATTCTTTTTAGGTTTTTACATCGATATTTACATTTGAATGTATTATTAAGTTAATGGCATTATCCAAGGAGTTTTTTCTATGTGGTTGGAATATTTTCGACCTGCTTATTGTAACAGCCAGTTTATTAGATATAATTTTTGAATTAGTTGATGGTTTAAGTGTTTTACGTGGCCTGCGGTTGGTAAGATATTCAACAAACTACCCATCAGAATTGACTTCAATATAATAACCCGTATTTTTTTCAGTTAAGGGTACTTAAATTAGCACAATCATGGACAACAATGAAAGTCCTGCTCAGCATTATTATTTCAACCATTGGTGCTCTTGGTAATCTAACGCTTATATTAGTTATAGTTATTTATATATTCGCTGTGATTGGTATGCAATTGTTTTCCAAAGACTATACACCAGAAAAATTCGATCCAGATCCTGTGCCAAGGTATATTGAAGAATTATTTTTCGAAATTATTTTGAAAGCATTTTGTATAGCGCTATTTTACAGATGGAACTTTAATGATTTTTTTCATTCGTTTATGATGATTTTTCGTATATTGTGCGGTGAATGGATTGAGCCATTGTGGGATTGTATGCGTGCTGAAGAGGAGGTATGTAAAACTGTTATTGTATTAATAAAGCTATTAATTTTCTTAAAATACCGGATTGAACTTTCTGTCGCAAATGTCGAAAGTATTGTATGAGTCGAAAAATGTTGAAAAGTTCGTAAAATGTTAAAAAACATGAAAGATGTTGAAAAAACTCAAAAAATATTGTAAAATTTGGAATAGGTTTCAGGAAAAGTCAAAAAATGTTAAAGAGTCGAATAATATTGAAAAAGTCGAAAAAAAAATAAAAACACGCAAAATGTTGAAAATGTCGAATATTGTTGATTAAGTCGAATTTTGTTGAAAAAGTCAATATATAACATAAGTCTTTAACATAAAGGCTTCAAAAATATTGCAAAAGCTTTAGTGGAAATATAATATTGAAAAAGTTCTGAAACGTTAAATAAATCGAAAAATTTTGAGAAAGTCTTAAGTTTTGAAGGAGTCGAAAAATGTTGCAACAGTCGAAAGATTTCGAAAAATACTGAAGAAGTCGTAAAACATTTTGTTGAAAACTTTGAAATAGTCAAAAAATTTTGCAGAAGTCGAAAAATGTTGAAATGCTCAAAAAATTTTTATTAGTGTTAAAAACTGGAAATATTTTGATAAAGCCATAAATTTTTTTTGATGTTTTTTGAAATTTTTTTTTCAATATTTTAAAAAAATTATTAAAAAAAAAATTTGTATGGCACTTAACTTTAAATTATTAAAAATTAATATTTTTATTCTCAAAATTTGGGCTCCGACGATTTGTTTTGTTGGCATTTTTTAATTAAAAAAAAAGTTGTTTTTTACGACAGCTCCGTCTCGCTTTGTAAAGAATGCGAAGGTTTTGAGCTTTTGGACATTATAATAGAAATCAGTCTCAGTTGCATTATTTTATTTGACATTACTTTAACTAGTTATATATTATATATTAGAAACTTTATTTTTCTTCCCTTACAGCAAGGCGCCTCTACCTGTTTTGCGATTTTTCTACCCACGTTAGTTATGGGAAATTTTATGGTTTTAAACTTGTTCTTGGCGTTGTTGCTCAATAGTTTTAATTCGGAAGAGTTGAAGTCAAAAAAAGAGGTAAAGTATTTGCATGTTATAGTTTCATAGATATATTTTAACTAACTGTTTAATTGTTTTTCAAATGTGTATGAGTGTCAACTAAAAAATAAAAATAAGCGCATAAACTAAAAAATTAAAATTAAAATAAATCCACCTTTCGTATTCTGGCAAAACGTGACAGTAACTAAAAGGGTTTTTTATAATATCCTGTATTCCCTTAAAATACTTATGTATGCATATTTGAGCACAAATATTCTAGATCAATCTTCAAAAAATTAAAACATTTAAAATTACTCTAAAAATATGTAAAAACGAACATTAGAGTTGCCCCCAGTAAAAAGTTTATGCTTCATATGATGAAAATCTTACTTTATGTGGGATGTAAAAATCCAAAAATAATGCACTTCATTCTTCGATTTTAGTTCTTTTTGTAGTTCGAGTAAGTTGGTAAGATGCGTCTAATATTGTTTCAATGAAACTATTTATTTTCTTATGAATACTTGCTCTAAAAACACACACATTCTTGGGCTCGTAAAGTGGCCAAAACCAACGTCACTGAAAAGGTGTGCGATTTGCATAATTGCGAAATTCTTAGCACGTGTGCATTTATTGACTTTTACAGTTTAAAATAGATTAATAATAAGTTGTTGTCAATAAAGCATAACTTTCAAGTGACGCAAAATATAATCTTTTCACTGTCATGTTATGCCAATACAATAGGAACTAAAGAAAATATCTAATTTATAACACTGCTATATGAAAAAAAAGGTTGCAGAGAAAAAATTGATTTCTCGAGTGCTTTTTGAAATATTTTACTAACTGGATTCACTTAAAAAAAATACTATTTTTCGGAGTAAGTGGTCCGAAATCATACAAGAAAATGAGCTTAGAACTCTGCAACTTTTTTTTGTAGATCTGTGTTATCTTATTAGATTTAACTGCAACAAAACAAAAAAAAACTATTTAAAGTTATTAATAAAAATTGTTAAGTTAAAATTTTTACAAATTAGTCGTTAATTTTTAGTTAAAAGCTTTAATTGTGCATACATCTAAATGTCTGTGTGTGCGTGATTTAGGTGATGAAAACGCACTGATTTTAATTTATTTATGTTTAAGAATTAAATAAGAAAAAATAAAACTGATTTTACATTGTTACATACATACATACAACATATGTAAACTCCGAATAAAATAAAAATACCAATATTTTATTTTCAAGCACAATTTTTATATAAAAAAAATATTTTCTAATATGTATTTATTTTTAACATATCACAACTAATCAATGAACATAATCACATACATACACATACCCTTTTTCAGTAAAAAATTCTTCAACTGTTAAAAAAATCATACAAAATTGTTCGATAATGGTGCTTTTTAATTTTTTGTATGCAAAATACTACGAAAAAAAAATCAAAGCCTTACAAAAATTCAAAATCTTTCGTTGTATTACTTTTATTTTAATTTAGGAAAATTCAAAGAAATCAGAACTGAATCACCAATTTCTATTGTAAGACAGTGCGCATAGTGTTATAGTGCTAACAGTGAGACAGTGAGATACGTTAACCAGAACTCAATAAATTCGTAATTTTTTTATTACTACACTCACACTTTGACTACTATCCCAGCATACGTTTTTAATCGCGACAGAATCATAGACTCCATGACGTTGGTATCTGATGCCAAGCGTTAGTTTGTTCGGCAGAAACTGTCTGGGGTTTGCGACTCGCTACAACGATACGTATAAAATTTTAAATGATTGTTGCTGAAGGCAAATTAAAAAAACAAAAAATTAAAACTTTATTGCTTTAAAAATACTTAAAATGCCAAACTAACTCTTTTACATGAGTTTAAGGAAAACAACGAGCTCTAGTTTTACTTCTTCAAATATTTCTAGTAAATTTCATTTGTTTTCCTTGGAAAATTAGGTTGATAATAGTTGCGTTCCAGCCAAAAAAAAAAAATAGGTAAATACTTATTTATAGTTTTACCACAAAAAGTGTTCCAGCCAGAAAAAATGTGTTGTTTGTGAGAGAAAAGATGAGAGTAAGAAACAGCTGATCACTTCCCCTCCCAAAAATAAGTTTCAGTTTTCACCCAGATAAATTTCTTGTGGCTAAAAATTGAAGACTGTCATAATCGTAGGTAACGAGACTGGAGACTCACTTTTTGCAAGCGAGGGAAATGAAATTTCCTGTCTGAATTATACCTGTCCAATACTTTCCTCATAAAATAATTTTCAGTGTTGATTTTTTTGTTGACTTCTTATAAGGTTGTGTTAAGAAAGAGCAACATAACAAAAAGCTTGAAATAAAAACATTTGTTGGTAAATACTCATTTATTTAATTAAATAGCTGAGCGGTTTTTTATTGAAAAGGAATCGTAAAGCTGAATGTCACCTAAATGGTTGTACGGTAGTCAACCAGATAATTATTTCTAAAATATTGTTTTTCGAAGCGCGCAGTTTTAACATAAGGAACGTGAATTCCGTAATAATGTATGCGAAATGTAAAATTTTTGCCTAGCTTAACATTTTAAGCTCTCTCGAAAGTGTTTTTAATAACACTTTGATAATTGCACTCTTTATACACACATAAATTAAATTAAATAATCAAATGTGAAACACAAAATTTAAACTTAATTAGTTTTCGGCAAAAGTTCGAGCTTGTACAGTTTTATTGTTTTTTTTTATACTTTGCTTAAAAACACTTACATTTTTTTTCTGCAATAAGTAGAGTTCAGTAGAAATAATATAACAAAACTGTGTAACTCAAAATGTAAAATAATTTTGGCTAAAATTTACTTTACGCCAAACCTCTTATTTTTATACTAAGCATTTTTTTAAAATGCACTTTATGCATTTAAAATAAATCAAAGTTCAACATAATTTATGAATCTATAAAAATCAGGTAAAAAACTTTAAAATCGCTTATTTACTTTTTGAGTTATTTCAATAATATTTTCGAAAATGCTTCACTCGCCTTGCGTTCAGAAGTTGTTAACCAAATGGTTATGTAACTACGACGCTAACTTTAGCTTCTGAACTCTGCCATTGTTTGTTTACTAAAATACGCGTAACTTTTTGACAGTCTTCAATTTTTACCCATTTATCCGTTCCAGCCAGAATTGTGATGATTCGAGTAGTCAGAGAAAATTCAGCTTTTACTCTACTCTCTCTCTTTACTCAATTCTGCACATAAGAAAATGTATTTCATAATTTTCCGCTTAGTAGAAGTGATAGGAATTCGACAGTAAAGTGCGGGAATCATACATGGTCTTGTTCAGACTACTGACCTGTAGTTCTTTTGCTCTCCTGAAAAATTGTATTCTTCAACTTTAGGTACACTTTTCTACAAAACTATGAAAGATATCAACTTGTTTTTTTTTTGTTTTAATGTTGGTATCAACACCTACAAATATGGCTGACATAACTTCTTAACATTGAATGGCGGATTTTTTAAAAATGTAAAAGATTTAAAACTAGCACAATTTTTCAACATATCATAATTGTATAATTAATTTTTTCTATTTCCTCAGCCAAAAAAAGGTAGTTTTATAGGTAAGAACATGTGTGCAAAGTTTCAGCAAAATCCGTCCAGTAGTTTTCTAGACAAGTGTATCTTAAAACTACGATCTTACAAAAAACGATTCTAACAAAAAACCAAGAGCACATTTGATTAAAAATAATCAAAAAGTGAAACTTTGAGCATCCATATCACCGAAAGCCATTAGTCAATATTTATAAGATTGCATCAGAACTCATTTTGAAAAATTAAAAAAAACTGCATAAAAGCATCTTCACTGGTTTAAAAGATATATAATTTTGGCCGCTTTTGGCTGATCCATGTTAGCTCTTGTGCTGAACTGAAACTATTTTAGTTTGTTTTATAAAATTTTTTATTTTCAAAATTTTTCATCCAATTAGCATTAAGTCATACAAAAAATTAAAAAAGTACCAAAAATTTACGAAACAATAAGGGTATGCGAACAATAAAGCAAATGAGGCTTGCTTCCTTGTCATTGCACGTTCCTTATTGAACAATTAATCAATCACTACGCTCATATTTCCAATTATTTATACTGACAAGTTACTAAATGTTTATTATTTCTATGTTCTCTCTTCTTTGTGTGTTCTTCCCATGATAAATGTTGCGTAATCTATTCTGTGTCTACTTTATAAAATTTTATTAAAAAAAACATAAACTATCTTCTTAAAAACCTAATGTGTATGCAAAATGTACAATTTTGCACTGAATTATTAAAACAAAAAAAAAAAAAAAATACAACGAAAATCTACTTGAATATATATCTATATATTTTTTTAATAAATATCTAAAAAATGTTTGAAATTAAAATGATACGTGCACCGTGTACTAACTTCTCTGCTTTTAAAAAAAAAAAAAACACAACTTAAAACTAACGAACTTAAAACAAAAATGTACAAAAAATATTAACAGATTTTCAAGAAAAAGGTAATTTTTATTCCCTTAACATTAACTTTTGCTTAACTATCCTGCCCAATATACCTACGTATTTTGCTTGTATAACCCCAACTGCCACAATATAAAGATAAAATTGTTTAAACTACAAACAAAGCAAAATTTATTGCATGTCCATTTGATATTGAAGTAATATATTGGCCCCTATGCTTCATTTTGCTTTTCTTTTGTTGTTATTTGCATTAAAATTGCTGTAGCTGTAAACTTATTGAATTTATTGATTTATTGATGTTAAAATTGTTATATTGACTTAGTTCCGTTATTGTTGTATTATCGATCGGCCCTATTAAAATTTGATAGTAAACTAATTGTAAGTAAGTGATGAAAGTGATGTGATTTTATTTCAATTATTTTTTATTTCTCTTCATAAATATTCCTCGATCCAGGAAGTTGGTGAGGAATCTAAATTAGCACGCAGTATAGAACGTGTACGTGATTTGATACGTAAGAAGCGTCAAGAGCGTAAGGAGCGCAAAGAGCGAAAATATGCCTCGAAATTTCAACAGATTGTCATTGAAGCTCAACAAGCGTCTGCCATGATAGTTGAAAAGCCAACCTTAATATCAGAGACTAAATTTCATAGATTAAGTTATCAGGTAAGTTTCGGCTAAAAAAAACATTTTTCTATGAAAATGATATACCTATAACGATAATGTTATGTTGTTTTCCGACATATCACATATCATTACTATACCCCCCTTAAGGACGTTACGTAATATATAAAAAACAAAACAACAATCTTATATTTTTAAAATTGCATTCTAAGTCCTTAGATTGAGGTATTCGTGATAGTTTTAACAATATAAATACAAAAGCTGTGTAGTGAGTAAGTACGGTAAGACAGCTATTGACAATAAAATTTACAACGAAATAACAACATTAAATGAACTGTACTGTAAAAATGAAAACTGCAAGTACAAAAATATCGAATGATATCAAAACGTTGAAAATGATCAAACATTGAGTAGCATCAAAATGTATAGAATTTTATTGAAAAGTCCAAAAATCGAAGAGAAATAAGGATCTGAGAGCATTGAATTGTACCAAAAAGTCAATAACAAACGAGCATTTTCCAATAATATCTCAGCTGAGGTATTTTCTTTTTGGAAAGATGTATCGACCGCGTGGATCCCAATAAACCCCATTATGTAATTAAACACACAACAATAATCACTTTGCAATACTTTGCTTGAGTGCTGTATTATGTACTAAGAACTGAATTTTAAGCAATTTGTTTCAAAGGTAGCAGTTTTACCACCATACTAGGGAACTGAAGCAAAAAGTTATATGCCGTTCTTTTAATAAAGAATCTGATTTGCTTTAGGAAAACCTGTCGAAGACGGGATTTGGCTTAAAATCAGAGATCGAAATAATTATGAAACTTTTTTTTATTCAGATAAAGGATATTAGTAGTTGCATTATTGAAAAGGCGATATAAGACAGTTCGATAGAAGTCAGAAAAAGTATGAAAATTATAAAAATATTTCGAAACGTATAGAGCAGTATCAAAAGTTGTTATATGTTAAAAATTAACGAAATGTCTCGCTATGTTTGTAGTCTTTCGTTATATATCTGCAGTGAAATCTAGAAAGAAACTTATAAGTTGGACAATATATAAATTTTTTACTAAAAATAAACAATTAATTCCGAAGTTATTGGCAATAGATTAATTTTTTAGTTTTAGTGTGTGAACAAATTTTTTGCTTGAAATATAGTCTCATCTTAAAAGGACTGTACAATTAAATCCTGACACAAAAAACTAAAATTTTTAGAAATTGCTTATGTAAGAAGAATATTTCATGCATAGGGCCAATTAGATAATCCTGTAACTATAGTCTCATAGTTTATTTTTTCATCTTTGTTTCGCTTAGGAATCCATGAATCGTCCCGTATCTGGTTCAGATTTTGGATTTCAAATTCCACTTAAAGAAGGACTGCACACTATTACCGATGGTGCCGAATATGATGAAGACTATCAGCAAAAACAAACTCAACAGCTATCACCACAACATGAAAATGATAACAGCACCTGCCAAAATGACAATAATCTTAAGTAAGTACTACAAATTAGTAAACCTGTTCTTTTTCTTATTTGTATTTGATTTCGTATTTGCACCCATATCCCTATAGCTAGAAATTGCTTGGAATATTTCTAACAAAATGCTTGTTATACTCTTCTTTTAGAAACGATTATACAACACTCTGCCCACAAGTAGAACGAAAGTTACTACATCAAATGTCTTCCGGCTTTGGCACGCAACACAACGATTCACGTGACGAGCCCACATTCACCGAATCCATAGAATTACGCCTGATGGGCCAATACAACTCCACAGATACCGATCCGTATGCAAACGATCAACGCAGTGGATCGTACTACGTACAACATGGCGACTCCTTCCAGGATAATTCTTCGCGCCGCTATTGTAGCGATGAACATGATGAGGCATATTTACAATACCAGAAATCATTACTGACGCGCTCACCAAGCTACCGTAAGTCACTCGATCGACTTTCACAATCGAGCGGTCAATCACAGCGTTCGCTGATACCATCAAAGAGCTGTCGTTCAGATGAAGAGTTAAGTCCAAATGCAGTGCATCGCCACTCAAGCGGACACTCATTTAATACAATTTCACTAGAGCAGGATGACCTACTCTCACAGCAGGGTAATTTGCGAGATGAGTTGCTCAACTGCGAACAAAAGGAACTTTTTTCCTTTCTGCAGGAAGATGTAGACAATAGCAATAACTACTTTAGTGAAACTGTCGGTTATGGGTCAGCTATACTAGATGCCGATACCGATTCACTTATCATCGATGGGCGACGGGGAGAGGAGCGAAAAACCTCGACAAGTAGCATTAAATCGAACCTTAGTTTTATTTCAAATTCAATTATGCATCAGATCGAGTTACGACGAAATGGTAGTCATTCGAGCCATGGCAATGAAAATGGTAATGAGCATATGCCGCTTGTGGAGAATTCCGAATTTGACAATATTATACAGAGCTTTGAGAAGGAGCTGGAAGAGATAAAAAAGTCCACAACCTCGTTGGAGCGACGATTATCAAATCTTTCAGAACCTTCACCTGCAGCGGATGAGGCGAATAAAGCGCTAATGGATCATATCGCTATTATTACGGGTGCATCAGAGCGTAGCGCTGCCGATGAGGTGGTTATGCATCCGCTGAACACTTACGATGGCTACGATCTTTCAAAGGTACCACGTCGTCATCCATCTTCTAACATTGATCGAAATTCGGTGAAAATCAAACGACGAAGTCTTGAGAAACAACGAAAAATTGACGAAGATTTTAGCATATCAAATGAAATACGTAAGATCTGTGATCAAATGCATGCACCCTTCGTTGCCATGGAGGCAATGGCGGCGGCAGCTACACTTACTGCCGGCACATCTTCTCCATTTCTGAGACGAAAGAATGATCTTTTCAGCGCACAGTTTGATCGTTTTAAACGTCTGTCGCTGATTGAACGTGTTGAGGAATTACCCGAAGATGAAAAACCCATATCAACCTTACGTATAGAGTCTGAAAAGTTGCCGCGCAAGTGCCTGACCACAGATTTAAGAATGGACAGCTTATCGCTGAAGAGCACCACCTCTTATGAGAACTTGCTCTTACAAAAACAACTAAGTCGTTCACAACAAGACATCGCCTCCGTTATAGTGCCTCCAACACCACCCGCCTCGCTTAAGTCCCGCATCGAACCACCTACGCTAGCACAAATATCCTCGATAAAAACTACACCACCACTTGCCGCACTTACTGAACATCAACAACACTATCACTCAACGAAAATGCACACGATACCGTCGTCATCGGTAACACCAATCCTCCCAAGGGCTGTTGCTGGTGTCGTGAGTGACAAGCGCGATATACGCTCACAGCGAACCATAGAGCATCCACAATCGAAATTAGACAAGGCCGCTTCCTTTCAATCGAATCACACCGATAATAGCTCACATTCGGCTGCAGCCGGTTCGTCCAGTTCGGTGCTGGCACATGTCACCCACGTAGATCATTTTTCACATGAAGAGGAGGGGACAATCGGTGATGCTACTGGTGGTCAGCCGCAGAAATCGACATTTTCTCGACTGACCGAAAAACCATGGCATTGTTTGGTCTCCTACGTGGACGATCTCACTGTTGGTGGGAGACGTAATTCGCAGGGAGCATACAATGATCCCATGACTTTTCCAAGTTTTGGACAAACAAAGCCACCGAAAGTGCCAGACGATTGCTTTCCACAGAAGTGTTACGATCAGTAAGTTGATTGGATAAAAGAAATAAAGCATAAACAAATCATTTATTTTAAGTATTGTCTGAACGATTATGCTTTAATCAAATTTATTCCAAGTATGTAGCTTGCACATATGTTCAAGAAATGTAAATAAGACTCTTATATGAATAACAGCCTATATTGCAAAGTTTAATATTAAATATGTAGGGAATTTGGAATGTGTGGATGTTTTGTATAGTTAAGAAGCATAGAAAAAGAAACCAATCTCAATAAGCAAAAAACTTATCCGCCTTAAGTCTACAAAGAAAAAAGTTCAAATGTGTAGGTATACATCTTTCTATAACTTCAAGTTGCTCTCCACTCTAACAAGGTCTTACAGTTTAACATGGGTTTGATGTTACTTAAGAAATATAAAAGATATTTAAATGAAATTTGGTAACAGGATTCTAATTATCCCTTACTTACTTCGGACATAAAAAAATAGTGTGTGTAAGTGAAACTCATATCAGTTAAAGTTGATTTAAGACTTTGCGCTCATGAAAACTATCGAAAAATTCGATGACAAGCGAAAAGCCCCAAATATCATAAAAAAGTCGATAAAGGACGAAAAAAATTGAATTATAGTATCGAATAAGTTGAAAATGATCGATGAATATCGATAAACATCGGTAGTGTTAACATCAGCAGAGTATCATGGAAGTCAATATTAGATAAAGGTCGAAAAGTATCGGAAATTAATGAAAAATCGATGAGAGCCGAAAATATCGAATAGAATCTTAAAACGCCAAACAATTCAAAAATATGGAATAGTGTCGAGCTAAATTGAAAATGTCGATAAAGGTGGGAACGTATCGAAAAACATTGCAATATATCACATTGTAAATTTGCTTATATTTCAAAATCGCCATTTAAATATTTCATTTAATATTTCATGTAAACAGAAATTTCGGCTATTCTATGTACGATGTGTAGGAACAGTTTTTAAAGAAAGAAACAAACTAGAAAGGATGTTGTCTTTGGCTACGCCAAAAATTAAATACCATACACCGCGTTAACCGAAAATGTGCGCATAAGTCCTAAAGTATGTTAAAGGTATCTCCTTCACTTCGCTACGTGCTGACTGGCTTAGCTAAAAGTGGCCACATTGAATTCGGCAACGTAGTGGTGCTACCCGCCTTTTTTCGAAATTTTCCAACTTTTTGTTTGACGTTAGACCAAAGTATTTTTAGTATTTGTGTGTAATTTGGTTTGATTACTTTAAAGAACTCTTTCTCGGTGCCACGCACTCTTGTCGAAATTCGCCAAATTTTTGTTTAATGCTAGACTTATATGCGTTACCAATATGCGTGCGGGTTTCTGGTCTTTTCAGAGGAAGTCAACGCTAAAATGCAGGCTTATTTTGAGGACCTCATCAAATGGTACTATGCGAAATTGATCAAAAAATTGGAAAATTGTTGGACGAATTAAACGAGCTAAAAGGAGAAAGTAAATATTGGCCAAAGAGACTACTTTTCAGCCCTGCATCATAATAAAATAAAAAATTAACAAAACGGGTAATGGTGGCAGCCACATTTAATTTCATTGTTGATTAATTAGTTTTTAGGAAGGAATTAATTGAATTTTTTTAAGATTTTATGACAAGGTATTGGTATTTCTATGAGAATCTCACAAAATATATAAGGGTACAATTGTACCCATGCTGACTGTTAGCGTTGTAAATTTATGCCACCGGACGAAGGTGGCAAAAACAATAAATTTTTTAGTTTTTTTGTCATTTTTAATAATACAATATTTATTTAAAAAACATAATAGTATTCCTTTTTTGGATACTTTCTTCTTCTATTCAATTATTTTTAAGCTAATAAATTCTTAATCCTTATTACAGCTTCTATTTTCGCTGTCCATGTTTTATGTCGTGCATGGATACCCAAAGTGCCAAACATTGGACAAGCGTAAGGACGGCTGTCTTAACGGTTGTCGATACTCCAGCCTTTGAGTGGTTTGTGCTAGTGTTAATTTTTGCATCGAGTATAACGCTTTGCTTTGAAGATATTTATTTGGAAAATAACAAGACTTTACTAAAAATACTTTATTGGACGAACTTTTCTTTTTGTATGATTTTCGTTATTGAAATGGTGCTAAAATGGTTGGCTTTGGGGTTTTCCAAATACTTTACGAGCTTCTGGACCATATTGGATTTTATCATAGTTTTTGTGAGTGATTTTATATATTACGATACGAAACGATTGATCTTACTTCAATTCTAACTCTAGGTTTCAGTTTTTTCTCTACTCATTGAAGAGAATGAAAATCTTAAAGTTTTACGCTCTTTGCGTACTTTAAGAGCCTTAAGACCGCTACGTGCGATATCGAGGTAAGTTACACTGCGCGCTAATTGTTTGTAATTAAAATATGAAACATAAATATTTATATGACTGTCTATAAGTCTATGTAAAATATTGTATAAATTGGAATGATTTTTTTTATACTCACTTGCAATGTTATCAGCTTGGTGTATGTATGTACTTAACAATGTTGTTATGTATGGTATATGTTGTATTTTAATAACTTGAAAATTTATTAATTTATTTTCTTGTTTTTTCAAGCATCCAGTTTGTGACAATCTACTATATTGTATTGTAATATCTATCTTGTGAAAAGCTTCTATTCTACAGATATCACGTGTACCTACTATTTACGCAATTTTAGTTACTTAAAAATTTATTACTTTTTTATATATCAAGTTATTCTTCAAATAAGTGCTAATTTCAGTCATAAATCAAATATTTCAAAAAGCCAAAAAGTCTGAAGTTTTTTAAAGGAATAGCGATAGCTAATTTAAAATTGAGGTTTGAAAATTTTTGTAATGAAAAAAATATCATAGCACATAAATTTGTATGGTATATAAGGGTTTCGAAAATGTGACAGCCTGTGAAATTTTATTTGGCAATAGTGTAGCGAAAATATATTGCTATTATTTTTAAATTATCTACTTAAAATACGAAAAACTTCGCATGAAAATGAATGGCACTAGTAATGATGATGTGTTGGAAAAGTATCATTCCAGCAACACAAGAGGGCATTACTCATTTAACTATGAATATTGACTTTTTGTTAATTTTAGCTTCAGTTAACGAAACTTTAATAGTGTCTCAGGTCCATATCGGCTAACTTTTTACATTACGTGAACAAATAGTTTTGAAACTAAAAAAATCATAGCATGGAATGAAGAAAGTTGCATCTACATATTTGAAGAATAATTGTTCAATCGTATTTCCTTTGCATTCTTATATTGATTTCCCTAATTTTTACAACTATTTTTCTTACTTTTTTATTTGATGGCACTTAAGATAATCTCTTAAAACAATAATTTAAAGTATTTAATACAATTTGAATTCTCTAAGAATTTCGAATAGAAATCGATAAAAAAATAAGTTATTTTGCATTGCAGTTTTATTTGTAATTCATTAAAATATCTATGCAATAAATCGGCGTTAATTGTTATCGTGCAATTTATTGCTTGCAACAAAATATAAATTTTATTTAATTTCGGAAATATTAAAGGAGCTCAAATTACTCTATTCCTTAAAATAGTCGCTTACGATAGCTTAAAAAGCTTAAAACCTTTAACATAACTTTTAAACTGCAATAATTTGATACACCATAGGATACAAATAATATTTTATTTATCACCAAAATTTGCAAACACAGAGCAATTCGTGTTACATTTTGCTTTCCACATTAATTGATGTTATTCTTTTCTCAAAAGGATAGCTAAGCCCACTCAAAATCAATCACTATAATTATTTATTTTTAAATTTTTTGCTTTAAAATTCTATATAATTTGTAATGTATTTACATATGTATGTCGTATTGAATATACCTCTTCTAAATTTTTCTAAGTAAATTGTATTTATTTGAATATTAGTGACATTATTAAAAAAGTAATGTGTTTCTTATTGAGGGTTTAAGTCGAATTAATAATAATTATAATTAGCTTCAGGATTATGTGAGATCAGAAAATACAAAACTGACAGGCCTAAATTTCCTGAAAACTAAATGCAAATAAAACTGCCGCTTCCCTTTCTGCCTTTCACAGTAACCCAGTGTGCCAAACGAATTCGTTTCGAATTCGTTTCTTCGTACTATTCATCCGAAACGAATTCCGTTACGAATTTTCGTATGAAATTCCTCTCGAAAAAACGGAAGGATCGTCCCCATTAACGAATTCGTTTCGTATTCGTAACGGACTTCAAATACGAATTCGTTTTTTGTTCATAAACCGGATCAGTTTCGAATTCGTTTTTTGTTAATAAAAAAAATTTAATGTTTTAAGCGACTTAAAATTGCTTAAAAGTTCAAAAAAACTTATAAAATTTTTAACTCAAATTATTTTGGAAAAACTTGAAAATTTTGGAAAAAAATTTTAGTTTTTTTCGACTTTTTAAACATTTGTAATTCGATTAAGAATACAATTTTTTTGAAAATTTTTCCGGGACTTTACAATTTTCCATGAAAATTTGATCTGTTTTATGAACAAAAAGCGAATGCGAAATGGATTCGAACAAAAAACGAATTCGAAACGAATTCGTATTTGAAGTCCGTTACGAATTCGTATTTGAAGTCCGTTACGAATTCGAAACGAATTCGTTTTACTTGCAAAAAACGGTATGCGCACCGAAACGAATTCGCGTCCGTTTTTGTGCACATTGGGAAGGCACAAAACCAATGGAGTTGAAAGAATAAGTTGTGAAATTATACAGAAACATCCTCAACAGAACCTCCCCAAAAAATGTTCATAAGCTCTTGGTCTGTATAGCACGTGTTGTCTGGCGCTGCGTTTTCATAACAGTTTTGACAGCACTGCTGTTTTATGTACACGCTGTGGTTAAAACCATGTTTGCAACAAAACTTATTGCTGCATACTTATAGGCATATATGTATTAAACTATGCTGCAAAGTATCTTAAAATATTCGCAGAGTACAGCAGTTCAGTAAGGAAATGGATAGACCCCACTCTTCAATATCATATAAAGAAGTATTGCAAGGGAATGAATCGTTTCATCTTTCTGACCGGCCTCGGGAGGCTTACAGATATATGGTTGTTAAAGGAGCAAGAAACTTTAAATCTAGCTGGATAGAGTTGAAGCTGTTTGCAAGAAATCGTATACGATGGCCCGATGGAATTAAAGAAAGAAGAAGCTATCCAATGTTGGTAACCATCTGAACTTTCAAGAAAATGCTCGATCGTTCACACTTTTTCGAACCTGATGACTATTAATTTTAATAATTTATTATAATATTGTTATTCTCGTAAGTTTTTCGGACAACTTCCAATAGGAAAAAAACTGCTCAAATGCATAGATAAAAATCATAAAAACGTTAAAGTCTTAAGCCTTTTCGATTATCAACTGCTTTTCCAATTTGTTTATAGTATTCAGTACTGTTTAGAAAAAACTTAAAGTGTGCCCCATATTTTTTTTAGTCATTTCCCCTTTGATGTACTGGTTTTCTACACTGAACTAAGGAATTCCATAATACTAAAATGAATTGGCTTAAAATTGATTAATAATCAAAACACGATCTTAGAACGTTATAAAAATGGACTCAAATTGCACTGCGACCAGTAGCAGTTCTCTAGGAATTTTGACGTATCTTTTGAAAGTTAGACCGAGGTTGTATATTAGATGTTGGCTTGTTGAGCTTAATCTATCTTAATAATTTTTTTTAGCGACTATGCTCACACCTAGGAAAAACTTGTTAATTTTTTATATCAAATTTTCCTCAAAAATTATTTGAAGATAATCCTGTGCTGGATCTGTAATCAAAAAACTTTGTGTGCAAGATACTTATTATCATGTGATATCAATTTGTAATAAAGAAACACATTATTTTATGGTTTTTTTTTTTGAAATTTTTGTAAAATAAATCTTTCGATTGTGTTCTTTATTTTTTTTTTTAATTTCCAAGTCCTCTCGAAGATTGTTATTGATTTTGTAAGAGTTTCAATTTTAAATACACAAATATATGTATGTATGCATCCACATCCTTTATTTGCTGCTGTCGCTGTTTCTCTCTTTTTATCTAAATGTAACTCTAAGCCGCTGCGGCGTTCTCAAGCGTAATCAATTATCATCACATTTCTATTTATTTCTATTCCAGGTGGCAAGGAATGCGAATTGTAGTAAATGCTCTCATGTATGCAATTCCATCTATTTTCAATGTCCTTTTAGTTTGTTTAGTTTTTTGGCTCATCTTTTCTATAATGGGTGTTCAATTTTTTGGTGGGAAATTTTTCAAGTGTCTCAACGATGAGGGCGTTTTGCTGCCAGTAACGGTTAGTGTTTACAAAAAAACAAAAATAAAAATATTGGACGAAACGTGTGGGAGTTTCCTTTTTTTTTAATATAGTTTATCTACCAACATATATATATTTTTAATTTTTCAAAAATCATACATTAAATTTTTTAACCATATAAATACAGGAAGTCAACGATAAATGGGATTGCATTGAAAAAAACTACACATGGGTCAATTCAAAAATCACTTTTGATCATGTTGGCATGGGCTATTTGGCGTTGCTGCAAGTAGCAACATTTGAAGGTTGGATGGAAGTAATGGCCGATGCTGTTGACGCCCGCGGAGTTGACTTACAACCGCAACGAGAGGCAAATCTGTATGCTTACTTTTATTTTGTTATTTTCATAGTGTGTGGTTCATTCTTCACACTGAATCTGTTTATCGGAGTTATCATTGATAATTTCAATATGCTAAAGAAAAAGGTAAGTCATCTATGGTGCATGAAACAGGTGAGGGTGCACTCAAGTTATTATGTTGTATAAAATTATATGGTTTAAGTTCACTGGGATGATGAAAAAATCGCTTTATTTGTGAACTCTCTAGATTTTTTTTATAAATGATGAAAATATGATTCGGCAAGAACTTTCCAGTAATAATATAATATGGCTACATTTTTGAAGAAATTTTTTTTTTTTTAAATAAGTTTCTGTTAGATCATAAAAATATTTGCCCGCCTGCATTCTTCTGATTACCTAAATAGAAATTTGGTCTTGCATAGGTTTCTTCGGAGCGTAATATCTTGAAAAAATCTTTCACATATTGACTTCTATTAAGTATATTCTATGTTGCAGTAAAAAATGTAATAATTTCATATTATATATTGAATACAGTGGAAGTGCGCCCAGCAACATGCATTGCAGAGCATTAACTTTGTTTTAATAATACGGTGAGATCACATGTTAAGGGGCTACAATGTGACTTTATATTAAAGTCATAAAAAAATCGTATCAGCACCGCAATGAAAAAATACTGAATAGGTAATTTAATTATCTGCGTTTCATTTACTTTTAACCTGTAGTCTTACGTTATGGCTCCTTAAAGAATATATTGTTTTGGAAATAAATACATATTTATATCCATTTCAATTCTAACGTTTTCAAAATACAGTAAACGTTCAATATTACGTATAGTAAATTTTCATTTTAATGACTAGTTTTTCAAAATGAGCTTTTTTCCATTGTGTCTCTAAATTACGTACACTAAAAACTTTCACTATTCTGAATAAATAACGCTGTTTAATTCAACAAGTGCTCTTTTTTCCTAGGACTAAATATTTTTTAACATCAGTCTATCGACTCTTTTACTGGGATCGTATTTGTATTCTTTGTCAGTATCAGAAATTAATTGTTAAAAATTATAAAGTTCAAATAATTGAAGATAATAAGGAAGGAATACCAGTAAAACTATTCGCAAGTAAATATGGCCTTCCAAAATCTAACTTAACTTTTACATGAGTATATGCTTAAATAAAAGCTAGTTTCTTAAAAAAAATCAATAAATTAGTTCGTTATATTGGATGTCTACTGTAAATATAAAAAATCAAAAAAAACTTACCCATTGTGACTTTAACTTTCCTGGCGCAATTGAAAAGTCTCTGTCCTAAGCAATTCATTTTAAAAGCACTGAAAATCATCTCTTAGAAACAACTGCGATTTTTACACTTTAGCGGCAACTGCAATACACTAACACCATAAAACGAATTTCAAAGAATTATTTCGAATAAATTAAGCAAAAACACTAGTAAAATTTTAGAAAAAGAAATTAACTTTATAGGTAGTTGTTACTCTTTTTTGGCAAATGAAAAAATATTCAATAAAATAAAGCACTTAAGTTTTCAATACGAAACAACAAAACACTGCACTGGCACGTCTGCTCTGCCAACGTCGTCATGGCTTTATATGAGATTTGGTATTTTCATTCAAATTTATTTAAATATTTTATTGAATTTAACGAAGAAACCACATGAAAACATAAATATCACTGCTTTTGTTTTTAAATATGTTAATATTATTAGTAAAAAACATGAAATTTCACTATTAAACTTGACGCGCACTTATACACAATACACAAATAAAACGATAACTAAAATGTCAAATTGAGAAGCGTTGCCACCTTCTTAGTAAGAACTTCAAATGTAAGCCAGTGATGACATTTGAATGAAGTGAATGTAGACTTGAAATGTAATTTTTATGGTGCCGAATGTACTTTTTCGGCATGAACATAAAAATGTTACTTAAATTTACTCAAATTCAGCAAAATTTTAACTTTTTTACTAAAAAACAGGGGCAGCGCATATTTAGCAATAAATTTACTTAAATAAATGGTAGTTTTTAGAAACAGTCAAAATGTACTGAAAATGCGCTGAATGCACTGAAAAAACTACGAATGTACCGGAAATGCCATCACTGATGGCACTGATGGCTTTTTAACGGGTTTGTCGAAATGATGAAACTTAGTAACATGCGTTGTGAAATTAAGATTAGTAGTTAAGGGTTAGGAAGGATATATTTAAGAAAATATTCTTGTTACAGTCATTTAAAGAAAGCATAACTTACCAGCCTTTTAGCAAACAATTGGAATTGAATCTTTTGATGTTCAACAGCTGAGAAATATGTAATTTGGAAATATTGCTTTATGAACAGCTTGCAAATCTGTTTAGCACCTTCAATTGAGTTTTGTTTCCCTGTCAACGGTTCTATTACGTAGATATATTACCGATTAAAAGAATACACTCCATTTACAGGATGTTGACATTTGATGCTATTCTATTACGAAAACATAATTTTATTACTGTAGAAAAATGTAGCCATATAGTTTATAAAGTTTATGACTGAAAGAACAAAATTATTAAATTTTTTCAATAATTTAATTTTTTCGTAACATGTATAAATGTACCTAACTTTTACATACCTAGAAAAAATACTTCACAAAATTTTTGTAAATTAAAAAAAAAAATAATCAAATTTTTATATATTTTCAACGTTTCTATCACACTCACACTATATCACGCATCACACAACTACATTGAAATTCAATTACTGAAGTATGAAGGAGGAGTGTTGGAAATGTTTCTCACCGAATCGCAAAAACACTATTACACCGCCATGAAAAAGTTGGGACGAAAAAAACCACAGAAAGTCATTAAGCGACCAATAAATCATTTTTTAGCTATGTTTTATGATTTATCCAATTCGAGAAGGTAACAAAAAAACAACAACAATCTACGTTTCTAAAAAGCTTTGTTGTAATTTTGTAGATTTAAGCTAAATTGTGATTTAACAGCTACTCTATAGTTTCTCTGATTTTGTTTTAGTTTTTTTTTTTTAAGTTTCAACATTTAAAATTTTTCCGAAGCATTATTTTTTGGTTAAAGCGCTTTTATAAATAGTTCACATGCTGTCATGCTTCTCTCTACTATATAACTCTATCTCTCTCTGTATGTCTTTCTTTCTCTGTTTAACATTTTGGTTTTTGATAATTCAAACAACATTGAAAACACACATTAACCGCTAATAACCTTTCAAAGTGGTTTTCTTCCTGTGGTACCTTCTACTTATCTTAGAAACCTCCGTTCGATCGAACATCAAAAAACAAAAACGAAAAAGTTGATTTGGTGATAAAATTATTTAAACACTTAACTTCTCCTCAATGCGAGACCCGAAGGTGTTTTCTTCTTTCTATAGATTTTTTTTTGAAAGATTTTTGAGAAACTATAAAAGAAGATGCATCATAAGCATTTTATGTATATTTTTTTTTTCGAAATACCAATTCTATCGTATAGTATATGGATCCTCATGTACAACACTAAATTAGTTGTTTATAACTGTAGTTGCAAATGAAAACCTTTTTTCTACTAATCTATTATTATTATTATTGAATTTTTTTATATGTTGATAAATATCACCAAGGTACATACATGAATGCAAAACAAAAACAAATCCACTAAT
Organism: Tricholauxania praeusta; assembly: GCA_949775025.1. NCBI lineage: Eukaryota > Metazoa > Arthropoda > Insecta > Diptera > Lauxaniidae > Tricholauxania > Tricholauxania praeusta. The sequence goes on along the minus strand of OX459031.1, from coordinate 31,421,183 downwards.
TCTTTACTCGTGACAAAACATACTTTCGATTATTCTATTGTAAAAAACCAACAATGAATTGAAAATATTTCTCTACATGTTAATTTATTTTGTACAAAAATTTGTATTCAAAGTGTCCCCCCTTAAAAAAAACAAAAATTCATGCATGTTATTTTTTTTTTTTTTGCGCTTACATTGACACATTAATTAGGTTATAATTTGTACATTTGTATATCCTTAATTGTGCTAATCTATTGATTAAATATCTAATGATTAATCGAGTAGATAAATAGCAATTTTTGATTTTTGCTTGGCATATTGTATGATTGTTAATAAGTTAAGAAAATAACTACAAGAGAAATCTAGGTTAGGTCGGTTTTAATTAGAGCAGTACTAAGGGCCAAGTCCGAAATTTAATGTCTAAGCTGGTAGAAACTCAAAAATTTCTGAAATAGCCGGGAATTGGACGATTTTTGTGACATGGGTTAATTCGTCTCATCATCGTCTTCATCATTTCTTTTGCAAAAAAAAAGTTTGAGATTTTACCATTTCAAAAAAAATTTTTTTTTTTTTGAGAGAAGGTCGATAAACGAAACGAAAAACAGATTTTTTTGTGTTTTAGTAAATTTTCTGATTTTCGTTGTTTTACTTTTTTGTTTTTCATACGAATTGTACGAGGAAACAAAAAAAGTGCGCCGTTCGCAGGTTTGATCTAGGAAGCTGAAAATTTGGGAGAATTTTCTTCAAACCCGATTCTATTATATAGGCATTAATGACCGCAAATTTAAAAAAAAAAATAAAAATACCTCCTTTGGGTGTATTTTTTCCGCATATTTAGTCACACGAAAAATGGGGGCGTGGCTGTACAACAGTGGGTGGCGACCCCCATTCAACTAAAAAACCCAAAATGCTATATCTTGGCACCTAAGGCAGACTTTTTCTACGTTTTAGTAAGTCGGTTTTTTCGTTAAATTTCAACGGAATTGGACATAAACTCTGTCTGCGCAGTTTTCAGGTTTGAGCTAGGAAGCTCAAATGTTGGGACAATTATTTTTATTCCTCAAGCTATAATATAGGAAAAAATAAACATAATCCCTGTCTTAGAGTTTGAAAAAAAAACACCCTATCTGCATGTTATAAAAATATTGAAGAAGTCGAAAACTGTTAAAGAAGCCGATATAAAATATTTATATACTAAAAAAAATGGCCAAGTCAAAAAATGATTATAAAGACGTAAAACGTTGAAAAAGTAGTTAAATGTTAAAAAAGTCGAAAAATTTTGAACATTTCAAAAAATGTTGGAAAAGTCGTTAAAAGCCGAAAAATATCGAAAAGGTCAAATGATTTGTTTTTGCAGGCAAAAACATTTAAAATTCAGTATTAAGTAATAACTATGATTTTAAGGACTATAAACTCTCGCAGCATAAGTAAAAAGTCTTAAGGTATCTTAATGTATTAAGATATATTTTCCTAATTTAACTAAATGGAAACATATTTTATTAAAAGAAAAAAAATACGATTTCTCCAAATTTTAATTTAAGAATGTACGTTTTTTTTTTTTTGAAAAAAATTTATTTGTTTGTGACCATTGTAGATATATTGCTTTTAATTATACGTTCAACATTCATTTTTAGTTTTTTCACCTAATCATTCTATGTGTAGATACGTATATATGTATGTACTAATGTAAAAATATATTTACTTTTCTTACTTTTTACTAAGCAAAATTAACTTTTCTCATGTGTATTTTTCCTTTACCCCCCTCTGAAATGTGAATTTTAAATCCAATAACAAAACAAACATCAAAATTCTAAACTAAACACAAAAAAAAACACAAAAAAATTACCACACTTCAGATTCGAAATCGCAATATTTGTACTGATTTTTTTAAATATGTTAACCATGGGTATCGAGCACTACAACCAACCGCATGCAGTGTTTTTTATACTTGAAGTAAGCAATGCATTTTTTACCACCGTCTTTGGATTGGGTAAGTTATCATTTAATTTGATTAAAAATAATGTGGATATTTTTATTAAAACCCCTCCCATTAACATTATCAGAGGCCATTGTAAAAATAATTGGTCTACGCTATCACTATTTCACCGTACCGTGGAATGTTTTTGATTTCCTGTTGGTGTTGGCCTCCATCTTCGGCATACTCATGGAGGATATAATGATTGATTTGCCCATTAGTCCGACCTTGCTGCGTGTCGTACGCGTCTTTCGTATTGGACGCATATTGCGTTTAATCAAAGCAGCCAAGGGTATACGGAAACTACTTTTCGCCCTAGTTGTCTCACTGCCTGCGCTATTCAATATTGGTGCCTTGCTTGGTCTGATCACATTCATATATGCCATTTTGGGCATGTCGCTATTCGGACACGTCAAATTGCAAGGTGCTCTCGATGATATGGTGAATTTTCAAACTTTTGGCCGTAGCATGCAGTTGTTATTTCGTCTCATGACATCGGCCGGCTGGAATGATGTACTTGAATCACTAATGATACAACCGCCGGATTGTGATCCATTTTTTAATCGACAAACAAACGGAGACTGTGGTCATCCTCTGCTGGCCATCACATATTTTACAAGTTTCATCATAATCAGTTATATGATTGTGATAAACATGTACATAGCTATAATATTGGAGAACTTCAATCAGGCACATCAGGAAGAGGAGATTGGCATTGTGGAGGATGATTTGGAAATGTTCTACATAAGATGGTCAAAGTATGTTAAGTTTTGGCGTTCGCAAAGGGAAAAATCATGAATATCCATTTCTTTCAGATACGATCCACATGCTGCGCAATTTATACATTTTTCTCAACTATCCGATTTCATTGCATCGCTGGATCCACCTTTGGGCATACCAAAACCCAATACTGTCGCATTAGTTTCTTTCAACTTGCCCATTTCAAAGGGCAACAAAATTCATTGTCTTGATATTCTACATGCACTGGTTAAACATGTGCTTGGTCATGTAGAAGAGACGGACAATTTTAAGCAACTACAGGAACAAATGGATGTCAAGTTCAAGAAGCAGTTCCCCACACGTAAGGAATTGGAGATTGTGTCATCGACACGAATTTGGAAGCGTCAGGAGAAAGCGGCCAAAACGATACAAGTTGCTTGGCGTGAATATCTTAGGTTCGTTGAATTTATCAACAAACGTTTTCTTGTTTGATATTACTGTCTAATTTTCTTCCCAAATAGATGGAAGAAAGAAAGAGATCGTTCATCAGGCGATGATGATGTAACACAAACATCAAGTCCAGGTGGCTGGCAGGCAAAGCTTTCAGCACTTAACTTTTTTCACCTACAGGTTTGTATACTATGTCACAGAATAAACAATTTAAGGAAAATAAAACATTAATGAAAAATATGAAAACGGATAGCAAAAAATTCAGGATATCTTGATTTATTAAAAATCTATTAAAAAACGACGTTTCTAAGTTTCCTTCGGTATTTCCTATGCTATAGGACTTTTTCACTCTAAAAATAAAAATTTTTTGGGCGTGGCATTTTTTCTAAGCCAAACTATGCTAAAAAATTATCACAAAACTAAGAAACATAGATATGTACTAATTCTTATCCATATGTGTCACACAGATGACGAGATATAAAAATGTTGCTTTTTCCTCATTTGGGAGGCGTGGCAGTGCCTTTCAATAAAACTTACTTCTGCCCGTATTTTTAATATGTGTATCAAGACTCATTCATCTGCGTCAAATAGTTCATGAGATACGATGAATTTAATTTTTCTCCTTACATGGAGGGCGTGACGTTGCTCATTTTTACAAAACCTTTCTCAAACCATAAGAAACATATGTAGTAAATCTTATCCATCTGCGTCAAATAGTTGCTCAGATATGAGAAAAAAAATGGTTTTTCTCATATGAGAAAACTTTCTTTAGTATCTTTTATATATGTGGTATACCGTGGTATTTGCTTCAATGGAAAGTAGCTTTTTGTTGAGTTTTGGTAATCTTTCTTCTTCAATGGTTTTTTCTCCAACTACTTTAATCTTAGCAATGTACAACATTTTTGGAAAATTAACATCACGATCAGCGCTGGGGGTTGGGCAAGCCTCGCATGAACACTTAAAAATGATTTGAAACTAAATCACACTTATTTCTGATCTTCATTTTTCTAAAACTAGGTCAGTCGCCGTGGCACTCAGTGCTCCAGTCGTGCCTCATCACGTAAATCTTCACGCGCTTCCGATGCTTCAGATTTGAGTGAACTTGCTGGTCCTTGGTTGAATTTACCATTGATGTTAGTGTCCGGTGCTGATGATGTCGTCAAGGATATTAAACAACAAAGCGAAGAGCTGGGCAAGCGGTATTAAATCTTATATATATTAATACAACAAAAATCTTTAGAAATCAAAAACAAAAATTAACCATCAAACTAAAAGTCGTAAATGAAAACTAACTTTTATTTGCAATTTTTGACGAATCGCCATGCTTTATCTACATCACTACATATATTTAATTAATTTTCCAAATTTTGTCAAGTCCTATTTTTAGAGTATCCTCTTGTCTCTCATTTACCTACGAGTCATTGCTAGCAGATATGGTCTCAACGGTCTTAAATAAAGACTCTTCCTCCCAACATAATGATTTGAATTTGTTAGCAAATGTTAGCGAAGATTGTGCACGAGGTAATTGCATACGTAGCAAAACTTGTAGTGATAACTTAAAACAATCATGTCATTGGCCATGGTTACTTTGCGACAGAAAGTGCCCATATCTATTATAATCTATATATATTTATAAATATGAAAAAATACTCATTTTTACAATAACAAGAAAAACATCGCTGTAAAGTAAAAAAAAAAATATCTATCACTCTCATAACAAAAGTCTATAGCAATATTATGTACAATTTCAGTTTCAAATCTAAATATGTTAAACAATTCGAAGATTTCAATTTTCAATTTGTAAGTAGACGGCTAAGCTATATTTTTACAAAACTATTTTCTTATGTTTGCTTCAGTTCCTGTAGTATCAAAAGTAGTCAGATTCTGTTTTTTAAAAGCTTGTAGAAAAATTTATTTTGAACATAAATTGAAAACTATCACTACCTCTATACTCACCTACATCGATATATTCGTACTCGTACAATGCATCTATTTTGCAAGTAATGATTTACTACTCCTAATAATGATTTATTTTCGATTACCCTGTATAATAAAATTCATAATTCAGTTTCATTATGCTTATGTTTTTTTATTGTAGGCTCAATTTCTACTTATTTTTAATTAACCTAGTACCGACGACGCGTCGCGACGGCTTAATTTAAGATGGCATAACATAGGTGCAATTGTATTTTTTTACATAAATTTGTGTGAATGGTCAAGACTTACATAATATTATCAAACAAATGTTAGATAACCATGACTCCTTCTTCTATGTACAGTTTTTATACCACGTCCACTATAATACCACAAGCTACGCAAAATATCGTGTTTATGTAAATAATCTATTTACTCCAGAGCAATTAAAAAACATTATTTGTTAACGGACGTAATTGCAATGTTCAATGTAATTGCAAATTGCATTGCAATTAAAATTTAATCGAACTCTTAATTTGAAGAGAGTTTTTTAACTTTACTTTCCGAAGCACTAATTTGATATACCGTTTTATTTATATTGAATTAATTTTTCGCAGAATTAATACATTATGACCATGGACACTATAGAACATTCTTCATAAACCGAGTTTTCGTAAACCTCACATTCCTTTCTTATGTACTTATAATCCAATAATACAAAGAATCGTAAGATTATATTATACATATATTATAAGAATCATAATCATTCCATCAAAATAGATAAAGCATTATAGTAGGCGTGGTACGTGCGTGTGACAAATCTTTAATGCTTCAATATAAGAAGCAATAAATGGTGTGCAACTTATGTTTGACATCGTATTGTGGGGTTTGAATTTTCATGCTAAAAGCTACAAATATATGGAGATACAATTGACGATCGCAAATGAGGCAAACAATTTATTATTCCATATCTCAAAATTATATATCACAATTTGGAATTGCTTATGAACAGTTGTATCTATTGCGTCGGACGATGGTTAAAACAATATCTCTTAATACTAGGGATATTCACATTGAGAATTATTACGATCAGAAAGTTCCCATTATAAAATAAATACAAAAGTTTTCAGTTAAATTTTTATCATAAGCTAGGGTGAAATCTGACAATAGAGGAAAGCGTGATATTTCAATATTAACGCCAATTTTGCATTTTTGACTTAAATTGGTTTTTTCATCAAGTATACCAAACTTTACGGTAGGGACTGTTTTGGGAACATTTTTAGGGAAAAAAATTATTTAGCCAGTATATTTTTTAAGAATATACTTTCCAAAATTATTTTTCATCTTTCTTCATAAATAGGTTGAATATATTTTTTTTTTTTTTCATAAATTAGTTCGAAATGAGTTATGGGTGGGTAAGTTCCTAATTTTAAAAATAAAATTTCGATATTTTCCTACTGATTTATAACATTTCGGTCAAAAACTAACATATATAAATAAAACTATAGATAGGCTTTTCATGAGGTCGCGACTGTCCAAATACATTTTTAGGCATTTAAAGGATTAAGGGCGTCTTTTGAAATTCTGTTTCGAACTTTCCCCATACATACATATTTTTAATCTAAGAAAATAAAATCAAAATAGACGGTTCAGTTTTTTTTATCACATTTATAACATTTTTTTTTTGGTTTTACCTGTTTAATAGTTACAGGTACATGATAGAAAATTGCGGTTGCAAGGAGAGCTCATAATATTAATATTTTTTCTTGTGGCTCATCGAGATTTTAAGTTTTCCATAAGATTTATATCCGAAAAAAATGCTTATTGGACAATTTCGCCTATAACTCGTGAAAGGAAAATTTTACACGAACGGGACCAAGCCCAATGGAAACTGTTGAAAAAAAAAATACTTTCCCATATAAATTGTATGGAAAAGTAAAAAGCTCTATGAGTCACCAGTAAGTATTAATATTATGAACTCTCCTTGCTATTAAACCTGTTTGAGAAAAAAAAAATGTCACCCTAATGTTTATGTACTGAAAAAGTTTAAATAATTTTGCATTATAATTAAAAGCTCAAAGGCTTAAAATTAGTGGCAAGGGCAATACCTGAATAGAGTTCTATACATAACTTCATATTAAAAGTCTACCCCGCATTTTCTAAACCCTATTCTGTTCCACAACCACAAATCAATTCGTCTAAAAATTGCAACATAATTTTAATTAGAAATTATAAGAAAAACCCATTGTATTGCTCAAACAAAATTACTGACTTTTACTCCTAATCTTTACTAAATTCCAAATTTACTCATATAACAAAAAAAAAACACTGTAAATTCAAAGCGGTAGCATTTTTGTGGAAGCGCCTAGAGCTAGTCGACGCAGGAGCTTTTATAATTTCTTTTTGCGACATCAGGATGCTGTCGATGATAGCTTAACATCACCATCAGTGCATAGAAAAAGTAATTATATACAATTTATGATCAATTTTACATTATACATTTAAAGCATTTCTATCATACACTCGTGCATATGTGTAAAAATAACACTTTTATATAATAAAAACGTTACTCTTACTAACTTATTTTAAACTAAATCACATAAAGTTTCTCAATATTTCATCACCAAGATATACATTTTACTTAGTACTCATATGATATTAAATAACATTGTTTTCTTACTAAAGCACTACTTTCTTTTGACATTTTACACAATACCCTCCGTTAAGAAAAAGTAACCTTCATATATAGAAATGGTATAAAAAAATATCCCATATAAAAAAAAAAAATTTCCAAAAATATATGATTTTTTTTTTCAAAAACAAGTTAAATTTTACACCTACATACCTAATCTAAAATCACGCAGGCATATCACCAACAACCAACACGATAACCGAAACCGATAGACAAACACAAATAGCGCCAACGCCTACTCGGAAACGTGCAACAAGTTTTATACGTAAAAAGCCGCCTTTAGAAAGAGGTTTGTCAGCACAAAGCGCTTTAAGAGTTAACAAAAATGCTTTTGTCTGTATGTTTGTTTGTATTTTTAAAAATCCCTGTCACAATTTCACCCATGGTATTTTTTCTATCTTCCACTCGACATCATTTATATTCCAGCTGAGGGACCTGCTCCGGCGGTTATTGTTACAGAACCATCACCGGAACAACAATCGGGACCAATGCTACGTCCGGATAATTCAACTTTGGTACACGTCTTAGTGCATCGCGAAAGTGAAGAGTATAAGAATAGTGATGATGAGGATGGTGGTGGTCATGTGTCACCAGCAGCAAGCTTATGTGGTTACGGTAAGTTTGAGAGTATTGGTATTACCAGAGACAGCATAATTTTTGAAACTTTTTATAAAAAATTTCCGCGGAAATATGTTCCCACTTAAAATTTTACTCAAAAAATGTTATAATTTAATTGGAATTGATTGGAAACGGAGGTTGATCTTTTAGACAAATTAATTCTTGAGATTGGAAAGTATTATAAATTTATTGTCTCTATAAGCTAAGAAATGGATTTTGATGCAGTTTTAATATCAAGAGAAGCCATTTCTTGAGAATGATTTCATAAAAGTTTGCAAAATAAAAAATTGAGTAGTGGGCAGTTTAGTCCAGTGTCGGTAGTGAAAAAATGCATGTATCCACGAAATTCGTGTTCAAAAATATTTTTTTTTATTATTAATTTTAGATAAACTACATCACAGACCACCACAAATACGCATTAGCCCCGGCTCAGATGACATTAACATACCACCCGGTACAACTTCAATGGTACAAATAATGGTAGAAAGCCCAAAAGAACCACCACGCGGTGATTTTTCTAGTGAACTACCCGAAGCAGCTCGCATGGACTTAGTTAATGCTACTTTTCATCCAACAACAACAACAACAGTAACCATGGAAATTGATGCCAGCATACCTATTGATGTTAATATACAGGGTGATACCTCAAAAGTTTTCTATGACTATAATCCAGACATTGAAAATGAAATTATTATATTGGAGACCCTTACGGAGGAGTCACCAAAATCAGATTCCAACGATCTTCCAGCTGTTTCACTACCACCAACACCAACAACTACGGCAAGAACTTCGGCATCAATACCAGAACTAGAAACAGCAACAGCACCAGAAATAACAACAACAACAGCGTCAACACCAACACATTCGATAGAACATTCATTCGCTTCAGATGATGATCATAAAGTTAGATGACCATCGTTACAAACAGCACCGGTGTCGGAAAGTTCAAGTTCCAGCACCAGTTGCTGTAGCTCACGTCCTATTTCTAGCTATAGCAGCAGCTCAGAAGCGGCAGCAGCAGAAGATGCAGCAACCGTCACTACAGCTGCTGCTTCTGCCACATCTAAGGATAGTGCGAAACCAGCGCAAATGGATGATAGTTGACAATCTCGAACTTGAGTACTGGCATTTAGTTGGATGGTACGTGTGCAAGTTAAAAAACGTTACATTGTGTTCTTGAGAGCACGAACTCTTACAGTAGAATTTGTATTTAATAAGATAGGAAAAATATTGAATTTATGTAAATATCATAACAATACATAAGAAAAAGTACGAAATTCTTAACTCAATTCAGAAAGTACCAAGTAAGTAGTTTCGAAGATATGCCATATCTTTTTTTTTTAAACTTAGGTATTTTGTTTCTTCAAAATCTTTCTGATTTATTATTTATTTTATAAAAGACATTATGCCGGATATTCTACGTTCTGGTGCCGTTATTTACATTATTTTAAATATCAGCTTTATAAGCTCTATTGAGCATTTAAGATTTTTTCGTTAATTTTACTTTTGACCACATTAATTTTTTTATACAACATCATTGCTCAAAAATTATACTGCAAGCTGCTTATTGAAAAATATTTCAATAAATATTCTTGAAATTAACAGCTGAATCCAAGTCCGGCATCAATTTGTAACACGTTTTAATTCAACTTAGGATTGTTTCGCAAAATGTAATTTAGCAACAAAATTAAATATATTCTTAAACATAACCTGACGCTTTGAAAACTCTTTACCTAAAAAATAAGGCGAAGGCAACTTTTTTTCAAATTGATTTTATAAGTTAAACTTTAAAGCATACATCCCTTGGGAGTTAATCAAAAGAGTTAAAAATCGGCCAGCACCTGATTAAATGAGGAGTGTGTCTTTCAGTTTCACAAGTAGGCTGCCAAATGCTTTAAGTCGAATTGAGTTGTTGTTGCGTAGAGCTCAAGACGCAACATTGTCTCATACCTTTTCCTTTTTTGTGACTTATTAACTCAATAACGGTCAGTGGCGTGCCGTGCATATTCGGCGCCTGTGGCAAAAATTCAACTTGCCGCCCCCGACCTACAAGTTACCATGAAAAAATTGTATTTAATAAATAAAAAACAATTATGTCAGTTTTGGCATTCAAAAACCCTAGGAGAATACAATTTTCTCACATTTTCAAAATTCTTGGGGGCTCTATACATTGCAATTCACTATTTCCATTACTAAAAATAAGGTTTGCAAAATTAATTAAAAAATATGCTAAAAACCAAAGGTCATTTTGCCTCTCCCAAGGGAGTTTTAAACACTTTTTAGCATTTTGAGGCAAGTTTGACGCCAACTTAGGATTCAGTGTTAGAGCATAAGTGTGGACTCAATGTCAAGAGCTTTTATAGAACATTCTGTCTAATATTATGTTAATTATCTTAGATAGATTTTAATGATGAAAAAATAAATAAACTCCAAATGAATCCTAAAACAAAACTCTGTCGGTTGTTGAACCATTCAAAAATTTCATTAAAAATAGAATTTTAAGTAGATTTTAAATTTTAGTGAATAAATATTTATTTTTTTTATAATGCCAAAATATGTAAATTAAATAAATAAAATCAATAAAAAATAACAAATGGAACTGTTTAATTTTTAAGCAAAACAATAAATTTCATTAGCTAGTTACATATTTTCGTTGAAATTTAGATATTTAACAGAAATAACAATTAGTAGTGTAAACAAAAATTTTAAATTTTTAACAGAGTCAATCAATAAAAAAGGCAATAAATTATCTCAAACAATTTAAAGATTGTGGTCGTATAAGCTTATATATTAAAAATCGATCAATAACATCCTGTATTTATGTAAAAATGTAGAAAAACTTTTTTGTTTCAACAATTCTTGTGTAAATATCTAATATACGTAAACATATTTATTGTAAATTATAAAGCTGGATTCTTTTGCCCATAAATCTATCCAGTTAACTGTAAAGATAACGCCAAAATTGTTAGTTAAAACAATATTGAAAATATGAGTATTATTCATTAAAAATAAGTTACTTATGCAGTTACAACAGAAGCTTTTAAATGTAATAGAACAAAAAACAAAAAATTATGAAAACATTTTGCCTAAAGTCTTACAAAACGGGCATAAGCAGCATTTTTTCTATTAAAAGTATTATTACATTAATGAACACAAATTGGAGAATTTAGTTGCTTGAGTCCTATTTAATTTTAATTGAATTTTATTAATTTTTTTTTAATCTATCATTATACTGAATAGCTCTAACAGTGAAAACTCATACAAATTATCATTCAGCTCAAACTACAGAAAAAAGTTATGCACCGGTTTACAAAAAGCCAAGCGTCATGTGCAGGGTTGCCAAGCGCCGAATTTGATGTGAAAGCCGGGGGCCTCGTAGGAATTGAAAAATATCCCAAAAAGCCGGGAATCGGAGTTTTTGATTTTAGTTACATGTACTTAAATGTTTTATTTAATGAGCAAAAAAAGGTCATAAAGTTTTTACTACACAAAAATTTTATTTTTAACAATTATATTGATTATATTTTAATATTGCTGACCAAAAAAAAAAAACTTTCATCAACTTTTTCCCAAAAAATGCACTTTTTTCCCACAGAAAAAAAATGTATTTTCACCATTTTAAGGAGAGATTAATTTATTTTGGGAAGGACGGGAATCCCCTGTTTTCAACGGAATGAAGTCGAATTGTAGTCAATTATAGAATAATTATCGATTTTTTCCCCATGAAATTTAGCAAACTTTGAACGCTCACAGCGAACGCGGAGATTTTTTCTGCGAAACAATCTAGTCAGCATTTTTTTTTTAAAAAAACCCTGGCTAGTGTCACGTCAACTTCTTCAATTTATCTTATTTTTGCGTCTTCCAGCTCCAATTGAGCTTGTTCGCCACACTACCCACTAAGTTTTGTAGCGATATCTTTTTTAGTTTTTTTAGATATTAAACATTCAAAATTGAATCATACGGTATAGTAAAACGACCGCCTAAAAATTCAACAGAAATACTTTTTTCCTCATTTTATTATTTGCCTTTAGGAATACCTAAGGTTACCATACGTCTCGTTTTGAACGGGACAGTCCCGTTTCCAAGCCGCCAGTCCTGTTGTCCCGAAAGAAGACAGAATCGTCCCGTTTTCAGAAAATTTTTTAATGAATTTTAAAATCCATGTAATAGCTGTACTTCACGCGCAAATTAAAGCGTCACGTCGTTGTTTGAAATCTGTAATTGGCTACCCGAGCCGACTCGAATAACTGTTGCTATCCGCCGTGAGTTCAAATATTAATAAAACTGTGTGTCATTTAAGTATATTGAAAATTGGGGTGTTTCTGTTCCAAGTCTTATTTAAAAAGTAGACCCTACATTTTGAAGAAAATTTTCTCTTCCGAAAAATATATCAAACCTGATAAAACGAGTTAGATTACAACCGACTATTTGTTTGCAGTGCAGGTAAATAAAAATTTTGTTGTATTTTATTTTGTATTTCATTTGAAATTTGACTATAGTTCTCATCTCATGTTTCTTTTTAAAAATATCATTCCGAATCTGCTTAAATAACTCAATTTTTTTCCAATATTGTATTTCTATGCTATATGATTTCAAGTTTAGTATGAAAGTATAGTTTATTTTTAAAGGCCAAGTCCCGATTTGAGGCAAAAAAAAATGGTCACGTTAGGTATACCCCTAGTTTCAGAAAAATCAATGAAGAAATTTTGAAACTAAAAGTGAAATATACGTATGTATATGTGAATATACATATGTATATGACACACATTTTTCGAAATTTCCCATTACCGTTTTGCATAAATGTGGCTGATTTTCAAAGAAGAATGGCCCGTTGACATCTCCAACCCAAACTTACAGTAATATTTCGACGTTTTAACCTTTTGAATGATATTTAACGCCACTTTGTAGAACAGAAATTCTTAACCATCAGCAAATGCTCTATGCACCTCCAGACACCTGTGCACCACGTTTCATTAAAGTCTTTTGATGCATAAAAATAATTGGGATATTTTTCCGGCTTTAGTCTATAAGAGTTCAGTCAATTTTGCATTTTTTTAATAAATCTGTGCACTAGTAATTTTAAGATTTAATTTGCATAATTTCAAAAAAATGTAGGTACTTGAGTAAATGTTCATGAATATTTTTTCTTATTTTTTTTTTTTTTTTTAACTTTTTTATTTTTATATCAAAGAAGTTATCGTTGACAATGATTAAATATCCTGCCAACTTATGACGGGTGCGTCTTTTACATGGAATCACCCATATGTCTTTTTTGCACTGCTTTTATTTTGCACATAGGACTAGTATGTTATTTAAATCATTATTCCTTTAAAAAAAATACCTAAATGTATAATATCAGTAAATGATGTAAAAAATTTAAAGATAAAACAATACACTAAACAAATTCTATATAAATAGGTCCAATATTAAAAAGACAAACAAAAAATAAAAAGTAACTTATATTGCATTAAGAATGCAATTCAACAGAGATCTTTTATTGTTTTTTAGTTTTTCTAAAAAGTCTTCTATAAGAAATACGCATTTCTATAAAGAAAAACAGATGTCATTATCTTCCGTGCAAATTAAAAAAAAAATAATGTTATCTATCGTTCAACTTTATTTTGAATTTGATAGTTAAGCTCCTGACAATCACGATTCAAGAAAAATGGTACCAACATATTAACAAAAATCACACGTTATAGATGAAGTTAAAAAACATTTAACGTTATAACTAACCCTAAGTAAAAGAGCTCATCAAAAAACCTCATGCTTTTCAAGTTTTCGGGAATTCCTAATAAACAGTGGGTTGCTACCAGCACACAGGGTTGGGAAATGGCAATCTGAGAGAAAGGATTTACTTTTGCTATCTTTGTATGCCCGATTACTCCACACAAAAGTTACAGCAAAAACAAAATGTCGCTCGTAAGACGATAATCCATTTTTTCTTTAGTACATTTTCGGCACGTTGAAAATATGTATTTTTTTAATTACAATGGCAAAAACTAAGCGAATTTTAACTTTTTTTTTCTAGACTAGATTATAGTTAAATGAATAGTTAAAATTATAATTTTTTTATTTTCATATGCCGTCAATTTTATTACGAGAGTTAATTTTTTAACGTATGATTTAAGTTATTTCTTTTAATTAACAAATGTTAAATTGGTCCCTTTTTAAACAAGTACATACACAAAACAAAAAACATGAATTTTATCTTGGAATATACTTAGTAGATATATTAATGATGTAACTACCCCGCAGTGAAATTTTCACTAAATTTTCCGAAGAATTTAAGATCATAAGGTTTTTTGACGAGCCTACTGAGCATACCAAAGTTAAAACCACAATGTTTCTGAAAAAATTTTGTTTTATTTTAATCCATTAACAATAAATATCAATTCAATATTTTCAAATCCAATAGTAAGAAACAGAAATTCAACAAAAAAAAAAAAGAATATAATTAAAAAACAAAAGAAATAAAATAAAATTAAGCAGCAACAAACAAAATACACTCGTCAATTAAGTGATATTAAGTAATAAAAATGTTAAATAACTTAAAAGAAGAAAATCAAAACTAAAGAAAAACTTAAACTGTAACTCGGAAACCTTATGTATAAAGGGTTAATTTTTTTATTATTACGCCTGATAAGTTAATAATATGTGAATAGCTATTATGATTATGACAAAGAAAACTAACTAATTCATGATAAAAGGGTTCCACGCTTGTTGAATCATTTGTGTGTTCATCAGTTTGAAGAATTGAAGACATAACGACTTGTCTTATCATTAATTTGAACTCGTTGGAAAATACTGTAGTCCGTAAACTTTTCAATTTTGAAAAGTTGGAATTTACGTAATAAATTTTTGGACTAGTCAATATTTTTAAAGGTTTAAAGCCAAAGTACATTTATTTCATGAAACAATTGGCACATGATTTTTTTACACTGTCCTGGAAATGATTATTTAACTGATCAAAAGTACAAATTCTCCGCAAAAGTTTTTGATTGGACACTTTTACTACATAAAACATTTCCAGACTTTTTTTTGAAATGTATTGCAAGCATACAGTTAGATTTTCTATATGGGGTAAAATAATTTTTATTGCAACTTCAAAATTTTCAAAAAAAAAATTGATACATCTTCTTGCTAGGCAAATTCAATCTCTTGATTTATTACACTATTTTCTGAAAATCTTAATTTTTTAATACACATAGATACGTATTTAAAGAAGAGACTTTTAAAACGAGACGCTTTTGTTGATATATGTATGTACCTATAAAATTTTTAAAAACTTTTTTATTTAAAAATAAAAAAACAAACTTCACGCTGGGCATTCACTAAATTTAATTGATAGGTTGGAGATAAATTACAAACAAAGAAAAATAGCCGTGTAATACGCTTTTGATACGAAGCATGTAAGTAGACATCTTCAATACTTGTGATACCCGTAATCAGCTTATACTAAAAGTCATTTTCCGCCCGATTTTGTTGGAAAAATTTCTCAAATTGATATGTAGCTTATGTCATCTTGATCAAGAGTATATATGGGCACAAGACCATAAATTGTCCATTAATCACAATTGTGACCGCTTAAACTTTTGCTAATAACAATGTGAGCTACGTCATACGAAGAGAATCGAGCATGTTTTGAATAAGAAATAGCTTTTCATTAAAATTGACTGAAACTTCAGTATAATGCACTTTAGATTGCAACGATCAAAAGGCACAAATCAACGAATATAAGCATGGCTAATTTATATGGGCTCCATAGACTTTTGACTAGTATTTTCTTCAAAGCTGGCTATAACTCAAATATATGTATGCCTTTAGTACATTGACTTTTGATATGGACGATATTAAGCTAAGTCAAAATGCAAATTGACTAATGTATTAGTATGATCTAGCTTATATCGTCCTAATCAAAAGATTTCATTGGTATATTTCAAAGTTTTATGATTCAATGAAATTCATACAAATTAGCTATTTGTATATTCAACTAAATATTAAAGCTGACTATAGCTCAGACTTGTGACCATATTGTATTTTGTTCGGGGCCGATCTAAATATAGGGCCTCCGATATATGACTTATCTACTTCACATGATTCTGCAGCAAACGGGCACTCTTATAGTCTGTGTTAAGAAAAAGCAGAATTTTCTCCACTAAAATAGCATACAGTAGTAAATTATATGGAAATTCCAACAATAGCTGAATATTAAAAATTAAATATCAAATGCAGTACGTATAATTGATGTTAGTGACAAAGTTTTCATACGAAATTGACAACTTATTTTTTTTTTTTAAATTAATAAGCAATATAAAAAATTCGCTAAATAAAAATAGTAACTTCAAAAATACACCCGAACTCACTCCCAGTTTTTGTGTCATCCTCAAACCTTCAAATTAAATTTGGTTAAAAGCTAACGTCCCTTAAGCTGTAAATATAAGATTAAATTAGATTGTAAGTAAATATAACAAAACAAAATTATGGATCTATGTATGTTGCATATATAAGTTTCTTTGCTGCATATTTCCAAATAAATTCATAAAATAAAATGTATATACATATGTACATAAATAAGCTTAGTTTCTTTTATATAGAATTTTGAAAATTATAAAAAGAACATAGTTTAGTAGCATGCGATTTTATGAATTAAGTAAAACGACAATAATTACACTTTTTATATGTTGCAACAAACGCTTGTTTTAAATACTAATTTCATTAAATTTCATTAACAAACGTGAAATTTAGGGTTATTTTGTGCTGATCAATAGTATGGTTCAAACCTGATGTTCAAGGTGATGCACAAAGTGCTAAAAAAAATACTCCTTAAATAAAACACTTGTAGTAAGTTCAAGGGTCACGTGCTTTACAATTCATATTTTCGTAACTATTTCATGCTCTGATCTGAAACTTTTCACCGGAAAATGTTTCTTATCTTACTTAGTAAGAGTAGTAAGTTAAAATTTCTGTGATTATATGTTACTTTTTTAAATTATTCTTAATTTTTAATGTAAATGTTTAAGTAAAACCAAAATGTGAAGAGGACGAAATTAAATTTTGTTAGGATGAGGTTAGGACACTTACAATCTGAAATTTTATTTTGAAACCAGCAGTTATGACATAATACATACTGAAACTTTTGGAAAGGAAAGAGGTAGCCAAATTTTGATAGCAACAAACGAAATAGTGTGTTTTGTTTTAGTATGGTGGCACATAAAAAAAACTTTGTCATAAATCGAATTAGAGCACTTACTCTCGTGAGGGGACGACGTAACTCACTTTTTCGCAAAAAAATTCGCTTCTGGTAGAAATTACGATGAGTACTCGTAGTATAAATAAAATTGAAAATTTCAAAACTCGCTACATTCATGTGATAAACCTTTATTCTCTTAGATAACTAGTTTCGGATATAAGAGAGTTTTAAGTGGTATTTGGCCATAAATTTGTAGAAACATTACTATTTCTTTATACATAACTTCAACCTCTTACATTTCACTAACTATTTGCCTAAAAGAAAAAAAATTACAAGAAATAAAGGAATCTTTCTAATTTACATTTTTGTCCAACTTATTTTTGCATAATTTGCACAAGAAATAGAATTTTTGAAAAGTTCCATTACCCTTGCTGAAATTATAAGGTCTTTAATCTCTTTAATGCTCTATTGTGTATGAAAACTTACGATATGACTTTCAGATTTTTCTTTTTTTTTCAGGTTGAAGTGGTTTTGATAGAGTAAACTTAGGCCTTTAAGTGGGTGCCACCATAATGTCGTTTGTAGTATCATTTAGGTCAAAGTCAGAACTGATAATATGCATTTTATCCTTCTTTGACTCGGCGCCCTTACACTTCCAGTGAGCTTAAACTAATAAAAATTCATTTCAAATTTTTCCACTATACTTGGCAAAATCATTCTATTATTCTTGAACTTCTGAAACTCAATATTAAACCTCTCCTTTCTGAACGAACTTAATTGTTTGGAATTGGAAAATTTCTATAGCTTGAGCATTGTCTTCCATTCGTCTTATACTTTTAGTGGGTTCTCGTCTTTTAAATTACATTAACATCTTATATAACTCCTGGACATCTCGTTTTAACCATCTTTTTCACAATTCTAAATAATGTCCAACATACAAATCTATATAAAGGAGCAGGCAAAAGTAATATTTCATGTATACGTATACAGTAATAACTCGGTTTTCAAGATAAAAGTTTCTAGCAGAGCTTGTTTGATAGATCTCTATGTATTTAAATGTTTGCTTCAAGGTAAGCAAAGTGAATTAAAGTTGGTTTTGTTATAGTTGGTTTTGATACAGGCATATCGTATTACGATACAACTGTTTTATGCTCTATAAGCTTAAAGAAGCGACATTCAAAATAATTCATTTTTTTATAATTTTTTTACAAAAACTCTTTGCTAGGCAGCTTTTTTGAACTCTTTACTCTTCTAAGGTCATAACATTTATTATAGTATCTATAGCATAACAGGAAATTTTGGAACTTTGAACTTAAAAAAAAATGGGAATTTAAGATTTTTACAAACTTTTTAAGACTACAACACTTATCTCTTTATTACAGCTATATAAACATTTAACTCATTGACGTATATAAACTACTAGTATTCATAATTAAATTTCCAATAAGACAACACTACCTTACATGAAATAATAAAAACTGAACACAATTTTTAACAAAATAAGAAAATTTCCAAAGTCTGCATTTTAATAAAATTTAAAATTAAACAAAAGTCGGTTTTAATTTTTCTCATATGCTGACTTAATCAATCATTCAAAACAACATCATATCAGAAGAAACCAAAGCGTTAAGGTAAACATTTCTTATAAAACAGTAGTATATAAATAGAAATATTCGTAAAATCTAATATTAAAAAGTACAAAATGACAAGCAACAGTAAAAAAAGAATGTAACATTACATATGAAACATAAAGTAAATTCAAAAGCAAAATCATTTACATATTAAATTGTTATAAAGAGTATTTAAACTAAGACCACTTATTCTAGCAATAGTAACAATAAGGGCCTAAAACTCGGCAATACAAAACATTTTAAATTATCACGCTACTTTAGTTTGTAGTAATATGATGGAATGTAGACAATTCATGGCATAGTTTTAGGTTATTATTGTTACTATCTGGCAAATAATACGAATTAGTATGCCGTAAAAACAACTAAAAATATATGTTAACATATTAAAAATTTAAATTGTTGTTGTATTGTTATAATTGAAACCTAAATAGTATAATCTAAAAAAATATATTAAGAAATTAAGAAACAACAAAGTAATACAAAACATTAAAAAAACTGAAAACGCAAAACATTACTTGCCCATCAAATATATACATATATACGAATATAGCAGAATAAAAAAAAATTGGTTATATTTTTCATAGCGTTAATAATAATAATTTATATATACATACATACATGCATAAATACATATTTAAAAAATGTTTTCATTATAACAATAAACATAGAAAAACATATATAAAAAAGTTGAAACAAAACTAGAAATTCGAACATTTATATACATACATACATATGTATAATTCAAAACATTAACATAAAAAACATTTAAATAAAATCAACTTAAATAATAATGTTAAAGCATGTAATGTCAACGAAATATATAAAAAATGATGAATTAAAATAAAAATCGCAAAAATGTCTTAAAACTTTAATTAAGTAGGAACTTAAATAAAAATTAAAAATCATATATAAAAGAAAAACATTTTTTGTCAACGAGTAAAGAATTCATTATAAACAAAAGCTAAATAAATTATATCAAATAAAACTGTTCAATTATGAATACACAAAAAAAAAACTGCAATTTTTATTTTGATTATAAGGGATTAAGAAAGAAAAAATAATACACGCTGTTTTGTTCCATAATCGATACATAAAAGTCAAGAACAATCGATGTGATCATTGAGCCTTAGAGGTTTTTCAATTTAAAGGTCAAAGGTCCTTGATATCTATGTATGTATGTACCGATCATGGATCTCGACAGAACAAACAATATTGCTGAAAATTGTAAGCGATTATCGCTAATCGTTTTATCATTGTGAATAATTGCGATTCAATTGACCCAAATCGATTCCAGTTTCGTACTAAAAATTTTGGCCGACTCTCTCTCTCTACATGGATTGTAAGCCATACAAATAATTAACTCTTACTCAGCCATTACAGGTAAGTTAACAGACTCTACGGCAACATACTCTATCTTTCGAAGAGCTTGAAAACGAGTTTAGTAGTCTATATTGATAAAAAAAGAGCTTTGCATAAAAGCCTACTCCTGTGCTGATTATCGAAATATGACACCTCTAATTCTGCCAATACTCGTGCCGCTAACGCCACTCGCAGAAACAAAACCATCAACCACTGAATGCAGTTTAGGTTACGCTCATACGTCAATGACTTTGTGCATTCAAGGCTAAGCCACTGACTACGTCAACCGCTATAATTAAAATCAAGTTAAGATGTTATCTTCGGCCAGGCCAAAACTCACATACCCTACACTGCCCTGAAAGTACCTTTTCAATAAATGTTAAAAAGACGTTGAAAAGGTTGAATAAGTCGAAAAAAATGTGAAATGTTAGAAAGGTTAACAGAAGTTGAAAAAGTCGTAAATATATGCAAACTGTTGAAAAAAGTTGAGAGAGGTTGAAAAACTTTAAAAAAGTTGAAAAAATTTTAAACTATCCAAAATTGATGAAAAAGTCGAAAAAATAAAGAAACTTATGAAGAAAGTTGAAAGAGGGTGAAATAGTCGAACAAATACATATAGGATATATTGGAAAAAGTTAAAGGGTTGAAAAAGTCGAAAGAGTATGGAAAATGTTGAAAAAAACGAATAGAAATGAAAAATTTAAAATATGCCACGCCCTTTTCTCCGATTCCACCCACTTTTGGTTCAATTAACTATATCCGTGATCGACATCCTCATATGAAACTTTAGCACAATAGCTTGTATAGTTTGCGATATATGATGCAGTTAAATTAAAAATTTAGGGCGGTGACACACCCACTGGTACAATCCAACCCGGTTTTGATCCAGAAATAGCTTTTCATAAGCAAACCCCTAACACAAAACTTTAGTATGATTGCTCACAGTATTTTATCTGTATGGAAGGTGCCACGCCCACAGGTATTATTAGACCAAATTTTTGTAATAAGAGAGCTTATAGCAAGTATATCTACCTCATTAAATTTAATAACGATTACGTTGTTAGTTCTCTTAATATAACGTTTATAAATATTTTGGGCGGTGCCACGCCCTTCAACAAGTTTTTTCAGTAAAGTGGCTGAACTTGTATTGATGACTACTTTCAGCGGCATCATCATCAAAATTTTTAACAGTATTAAAGTGACACGCCCACTTTTTTGATTCCGCCCACTTTTATCTCAATTCAAGATATATTTGATATGTATCCGCTTACCAAGTTTCATCGCATGTGAAAGTTTCATTTAATTAGCTTTCTCTGTTTTCCCGTAAACCTGATTTCAACAGACGGACAGACAGACGGACATAGCTAAATCGACTCAGGTGGTGACTCTGATCAAGAATATATATACTTTTCCATACCTGCCACGCCCCCTTCGATGTGTTACAAACGGAGAGACAAAGTGAATATACCCTCGGTGTAGGGTATAAAAATAGAAAAACAGGGAAAAATGCAATTCGGTAATTTTTCGTTCAATTTTATATATGTAACTTCTCAATTACTTCATCGGTTTTCTTAAATAGTAGGTATTTTAAATTCTTTATAAATGCATTGACTAAGATATAAAAGACAAAATGATTTTAAAATTGTTTTTTTCTTGTATAAATTTGCAGTTGATTTTGATTTTTTTTTCTTTTTTTTTCGAAAAAAAAAATAATATTTTTTAGAAATCAATTTATTTCGCGGAAACTAACAAGCCAATCAAAAAGTGATGTGATCATTATATATAGGAAGTTTGACATATAGAACGTTTAAATATAAATATTAAGTCTTAAGTCTTTTTTTTTTGGTCCAAAAACCGAAAACGCAACAGCCAATTTTACATGAGAAATTAATAGTGGCACCTAAAGTTCAGAAATTTTTTAATTATTTGTAAACTAGTGTAATCTATTTCAATTTCAAGCAATGTAAAGAACATGCCTGCTAATTAACCTGAAATGGCGGTATGTTTACTGGATGGTAAGCAAAAAAAAGTATTTAGCTTAGTCTGTAGTATTAAATTAACATTTTCCAAAATTCTGAAATATTTATTACACTTTTGCAGAAGCAACTGCAAAATTTTTCTACTGAAAAATTAAAAAAATGCAAACATTTAAAGCAAAACATTAACATATAAAGTGAAAGTTGATTTCTAAAATTAACGTTCAACGTTCTTGTTTAATGTTAAATAAATACAAGAACATAGTATGCTTGATAATAATAAGCTAAAACTAAGCTAATCATTGCATTTTTTCATAAATAATTTGCAATTTCAAAGAGGAACTACAATTGGTTTGTCCCGTAATGAAATTGCATTACAGTTGGCAATAACGATATTAACTAGAGGTTGATCATTAACATCGGTTTTTAAGCCATCGAGAAATTGCACAATATTTTCACCGGTTAACACTTTTCCAAAAACAACATGATGTCCATTTAACCAAGGCGTAGGTGCTGTAGTAATAAAAAATTGCGAACCGTTGGTATCCTTTCCTGAATTGGCCATGCTTAGAAAATATTGACCATGCTTAAGCTTAAAATTCTCGTCTGCGAAAGATTCGCCATAAATGGAATAACCGCCTGTACCATCGCCATTAGTAAAATCGCCACCTTGAATCATGAAATCTTTGATTATACGGTGAAATTTG
The DNA here is from genome assembly GCA_949775025.1 of Tricholauxania praeusta. Taxonomy (NCBI): domain Eukaryota; kingdom Metazoa; phylum Arthropoda; class Insecta; order Diptera; family Lauxaniidae; genus Tricholauxania; species Tricholauxania praeusta. The sequence continues at coordinate 31,397,969 of OX459031.1, read as the reverse complement.
CTGCCCTTATATCCAAGTCCTCTGGGCCTATTGCAAAGGACTTTAAAATTATGCACCGTTTTTTCAACAATTCCACCAAATAGTCCGATTTCGATAGTGCCAACGGGCATGCCATTGGCTTCAATATCGAAAAAAACCTGTAAATAAATTTTATGGTAAATTATCAAAAGAAAAGTTTTAATAACTAAATATCTTTATCCCTTAGAAGTATAAGTCGGCACAGGTTAGATTAGGCTTAAATTATTGCAGCTTAGAATATACACCTACTTTATCAGTTATATTTGCTTTTCGTAGTTCTTCGGTTGAAACGCCGCCCACTAGCATCAGAAGGCTTAGTTGTATAAAGTACGAGTATCTCATCCTAGCAAACTATATCTGAATCAAAACGTTAAATAATCCGTCAAAACAGTCACTTGCATTACCAATTTAAGTTGACTGAACTAAAAATGTGCTTTTATAGGTAAATTAAATTTCAATTCAAAAGCTTCAGTTATATTTTTATGTTTGTGAGTTAAGGTCAAGGCCTTCAAAAATATTGCATTACGTAGCATATTCTTTAAAAAATATATAAAGTACAAAAACAGTACTTTTGTTTTACCATTTTTAATCAAAAAAAAAATATTAGCGGTATTCATGGAATCAAAATTTGGAATTACAAAAAAAAAAATTAACTCCAACCCAAAGGATTTGTATTCGGAAACATTTTTTTTTTTTCAATGGTACGGTTCAACATTCTTAGGCCGGTATCCGGCCTATCCGGCGGCCTAAATACTATCCGGCCGAATACCGGATAACTAGCGCCTATGCGTCCGAATACCGGATTTGAAAAAAAAAAATTATTTTAGGTAACTAATTGCTTTATTTAGTTAGTATCATTTAAGAAATACTTACAATCAGTAATCACAAGATAATTCTACAACTTAGAAAATAAATTAGTACTCATACTGCTCTAAAGGCAATTTATGGTGAATTTATACTTATTTCTCTGCATTAAGAAAAAAGTGTTACGCTGTACACACTGCAGCAGAGTGCTGAAAGATAGATTTTGGCAAACTTTGTTAAATTTGGGTATTGTTTAGCATTAGATGCCCACCAAGAATGAGGGTCACAATGTCATTTCTCGTCGTTAAATCTTTTTAGAATTATAAAAATACTTCAGATAACAAGACCACAAATTAAATAATAACCTAAAATTATCCCGCACATGTTTGCACTGCAATCAATACAATAAGTTCTTTCATTAACAAGTGTTAGATTCGTTTATCGAAAAGACCCGAATTGAACCGGGTCCACCTGATCGTTCGCGCGTCGCCTACGCAAACGTGGTTCGTGCGATGCACCAAACGGCAATGTTCCGCTATCCGGCTATAAGGTTGGCCGAATATCCAGTATCCGGCTAAACTGCTATCCGTTTCATTTCTAGTATCTTAAATTAGTTTCCAGCGTCAAAAAATGTTCGTATGATAAAAAGAGAAAGATAAAAGAATAGATAGTATAAGAAAACAAAAGTTCCATAGCATACTTTTAGTTGTTAAAGGAAGCTAAAATCAATTGTGAATTTTAAGAAAACAAAAATTGTGAGAGGCGCGCGCCAGAGTCAACGGAGCGGTTGCATTCAGAAAAAAATATACACTTAACATGCTTGTTACCGCGCAATAATGCAATAGTCCAAATTTACAGAATTTGGTCAGATTTAGTCTGAACGGACAATTTTGCTTCCATAAAAATAATACGATGTTTAAGTGTGACTTATTATTAAAAGAACCAGGAGACCAACCCAAGTTCGGTTTTTCGATTTCAGGTTGAAAAAGTCGAAAAAATGTAATGTAATTGAATGAGATGTCGGAAATATTTAAAAAATATTGAACATGGTTGAAAAGCCGAAAACAAGTTAAAAAAAATTTGAAAGAAGTTGATTATATATGAAAAATATTAAAAAACATTGAGAGAGGTTGAAGCAGGTGAAAAAGTTTGATAAACTCGACATATATTAAAATGTTGAAAACGTTGAAAGAGATTGAAAAGCTCGAAAAAAGTTGAAAGTCTCGGAAAAAGATGAATGAGGTTGAAAAGCCGAAAAAACTTGAATGTGGTTGAAAAAGTCCAAAAAATATGGAACGTGTTGAAAAAAGTTGAAAAATATTGAAAAAGTTGAAAGAGTTTGAATAGTTCGGAAAAAGTTGAATAAGGTTGAAAAATTCGAAAATATATGGAAAAGGTTGAAAGAGGTTGAAAAATGTTGAAACAGTTGGAAGAGGTTGAATAACTCGAAAAAAGTTGAATAAGGTTGAAAAATTCGAAAAAATATGGAAAATGTTGAGAAAAGTTGAAAGTTGAAAAATGTTGAAACAGTTGAAAAAGGTTGAATAACTCGAAAAAATATGGAAAATGTTGAGAAAAGTTGAAAGAGGTTGAAAAAGTCAGACAAATTTGGGAAATGTTGAGAAAAGTTGAAAGAGGTTGAAAAATGTTGAAACAGTTGAAAGAAGTTGAAAAACTCGAAAAAAGTTGAATGAGGTTGAAAAAGTCAAATCGTTGAGAAAAGTTGAAAGAGGTTGAAAAATAATGAAGCAGTTGAAAGACGTTGAAAAACTCGTTGAATGAGGCTGAATATATTGAGACCAAATTTTATTAGGATCACTCCTTCAGTTTGCTAAATATGGCATCAACGATATAATTTTGTATGGGAGGTGCCACGCCCACTAATGAAATCCCATCAAAATTTATATAATTTCAAAGCTTATAGTAACCGACACCTCTACACCAAATTTAAAGAATATTACTCCGATAGCACACTAAATATAACATTTAAAGCGTTTTGCTTATATGGGAGGTGCCACACCCACTGATGCAATCTCGTCGATTTTCATTTAATTTCAAAGCTTATGGTAACCGACACCTCCACACCAAATTTAAAAAATTTGACTCCAAGAGCACACTAAATGTAGCCTTAAACATTTTTCGCTTGTATAAGAGGTGCCACGCCCACAAATGCAATCCCGTCGAAATCCATTTAGTTTCAAAGTTTATGGTAACCGACATCTCTACACCAAATCTTAAAAAAATTATGCCCATAGCACACTAAATATAACACTTAACATTTTTTGCATGTAGGGGAGGTGCGACGCCCACTGATGCAATCCCATCGAAATCCATTTAGTTTCAAAGCTTATAGTAACCGACATCTCTATACCAAATTTAAAAAATCTTATGGAAGGTGCCACGCCCACTGGTGCCGTTTCGCCCACTTTTTGTTACAAAATACCCAATAGCCAGTATATTTGACATGTCAAATTTCATAACGATTGCGTTGTTAGTTCTCTTATTATAACGTTTATAAATATTGTGGGCTGTGCCACGCCCTTCAACGAGTTTTGCCAGTATAGTGGCATAGCTTGTTATAATGACCTCATTCAGCGGTATTAACTCTAAAATTTTTATGAAAATCCACGGTGCCGTTTTCGAGTAATATCGAATCAAAGTTTTTAGTTATTGAAATATGCCACGCCCACTGTTCCGATTCCGCCCACTTTTGACAGCATTTAAGATATTTATGATATGCATCCGTCTACCAAATTTCGTTGCAATACCTGGAATGGTTTGGGAGTTATCACGAAATAAAAATTAAAATTTAGAAACTTGAAAAACTTTAAACCTAGTCCAATCTTAATTTTGTTCACATACGAACGAAATCCCGAAGTTTTATCAAAATCGCTGCAGCCGTTTTCGAAATAAAGTTCAGCCATATATATATAAATATACAATTTTAGCTCGTTTTTAAAAAATTATATTTTAAAGAAACAAAATTTGTTCACCCTTTTGTGACAAAAAAAAAACAAATTTTTTGCTTTTTCAAATTCATATAAAAAAAGTTTCTTTTCTCTGAATAATGAGAACTATTTATAGATGAAAATGGTAAGCATATTAACAGAGATGAAACGTTTTTTCTAAACGGTTAAATCATCGAAAATTGTTTCAAACGGAATACGCTTAACATGCATAATACTGGCACAACGAATTGACTAATGACACCATATAGTACAATTTTGGCGAATTTCAAATAAATCCAAACTGGGAACGCTATTCAAATTTTACTTACTACACACATCTGTACTACATGTTACTCAAATCTGTACCATACAATTTGTAAGATGACGGCTTTTTTTAATAGATATTCCCCTAAACAAATCCGGTAAGACTATGAAATCCAGAAAAACTGCTACATTTATCAAAACGCTATAGTCCATTGAAACTATCAGAGAACTAAACAAACCATCGACAGCAATTCAATCGAAACTATCTGCTTCATTAAACTTTTCATACTCGTATATTAAAATGATATTGTAAACATAAATACTTGAATGGCAAGACTTCATTAAAAAATCTTCTATTAAAGCCATTTTCTGTATATAACATATCTTCTCCTTCATACGTTCTATACACAAGATGAACATAAAAAAAAACAGGTTATTAACCGCTGACGTTGAAGTCTTTTTTGTTTACATTTAATACCGACTCACTGTATAATGGGATAAAATGCTAGCTGTTCCAATATGTTGCTGAAGAGTTCACTAAACTTTCAGTTAAAGAAAGAAGGGAAATAATAATAATAATCACGCATTATTGATTAAATCACAGAATAAACACTTGTTTTCTTATTATATATTTGCGATTCTTGAATCCATTGATTTGGTTTTATAAATGCGAAGACTGAATTTTATACTTAATATATCTACTTGCATATTTTTATATGCGACAAAAATTTCTTCCAACTCTTATAAATAGCAAATGAGTTTTTCTATAAAAATATTTTACAATAAAAAAAACCAGCGCATTTTAAATACATTTTTAACAAAATGTTGCATTAGTAGGTTGTTGTTAAAAAATAAGGAAAATTCATAACTTTATTGCTTATTCTGTGGCATCAGTCTTAGACACAGCAAATGGTTCGCTAACTGCAATAGAACCGGAATCGGCAATAACGACATCTTTTACTGGACGATCACGTCCATCAGTTTCTAATGATTCAATTTTACGCACAACATCCATGCCAGACAGTATTTTTCCAAAAACAACGTGACGTCCATCCAACCAACTAGTTTGCTTAGTTGTAATGAAAAACTGTGATCCATTGGTATCTTTACCAGCGTTGGCCATACTTAACCAACCAGCACCATAATGCTTCAGCTTGAAGTTCTCATCTTCAAAACGTTCACCATAGATGGACCGCCCACCAGTGCCGTCACCTTTGGTGAAATCACCACCTTGAATCATGAAGTCTTTAATGACACGATGGAATTTGCTGCCCTTGAAGCTGAAAGAAAGAGAAATTATAAAATTTTAGTTGAAAATGTTGGGACAGTTTTAATATTAAAAATTATTAGTGGTCTTAGGTTTTTATTAAAGATTAAATATTGAAAATTTCCCATTTTATGCATAATGTTAAATATTACTACTTCAAAAATAAACAAGCCGCTGGAAATTGTATTGGACCATACAAAATCTGGAGGCCCGCTTTCTGGGCTTGAACTTAGCCGCCAAACAAAATCTGCAACTTAAGGTTTTTAATACACAGGTGATGATAATCAATTAGAACTCTATTTTGATCTGTTTAAAGACTATTCCAGGTTACTGGTGAAAAAATGTAAATAACATGACCTATACCTTTTTTCATTTATTTCATAAAAAAAGAGAAAAAAATCCTGAAGAATTCATATGCCCTACAATATACTACATATTTATGTGCCATTAAACATTTCTAATTCTAGTGAATAGTTTCTTAAATTGTTTTTTTCATTTGTTTTATTGTCTAACAATTGACAGCAACCTATTGTAACAAATACGATTCTATTCCAGCATCTCACACATAAATATAGAAAATAAAATTACGCTGTTTTCCTTCAAAACTCATAGTATTTTTTAATTCATTCTTGACCACTTGCATGACTTCATTCAGTTCTAATTCTTCGAATTTACTTAAATGAGATTAAAATAAATTTTAATAAGACTGTTTAAATTGCTTATTAGCGCCAATTTGAAAATTTGTTGTAAGAATTCTTTAGTTAATTTATTTTTGCGTAGATAGAAATTTTTATAAATCTGTATAAACATTAATAATCTGCTACATAAGATTGAATACAATATACATGCATATGTATGAATATTAGAGTGTTTATTTTGAAAATTTTGTAATGTTGCATTGGGTTTAAAAATAATTGTCACAAAATTTGAGCTTCCTAGCAGGTTCCTTTTTTTTTTTTTTACTAAAACGTAGAAAAATCTGTTGTTCGTCCTATAGCTTTTTCGTTTTTCCATATGAATTGTAATAGGAAACAAACTGTTTGCGCCGTTCGCAGGTTTGATCTAGGAAGCTTAAGTTTTGGGAGAGTTTTCTTCAAACCCGATTAAATAATATAGGCCTACGGGACCGCAAAAAAAAACCCTACCTCAAGTGCACTTTTCCGAATTTTTAGCCACGCGAAAAATGTCGACGTGGTTTGACGACAGGGGGTTGCACCTTCCAAACAACATTAATGCCTAAAACGCGATATTTTTCCAATTGAGGCAGATTTTTTCAACGTTTTAGTAAGCCGAGCTTATCATTAAATTTCAACGAAATGGGACACAAACTGTGTCCGTGCCGATTAAAGGTTTGAGCTAGGAAGCCTAAAATTTGTGATAATTATTTTTAAGTCCCATGCTGAAGCATAGGCAAATAAAAATTAAAAAACATCTGCAAAATTTTCAAAATAAACACCCTAATGTATGTTTGTATATTGGTCATTCTCTTAATAACTGCACACTTTGTTTTTTTTTTTTTTGACGTTTTTGAACTTTATTTGAAACGAAATATCTCAAAAACTTTATTAGATACGATAAAAAATCATTTAATCATATTTGTTGAGAAAGACTATAACTTTATAAAAAAAGTTAGCAACAATTTAAATAAATTTGTTAAAACCCTAAGTTTTGTAATTAAAAAATTTTTTCTCAAAATATTTTCAATATAACATGTTTTTCAACATAAAATGGAAAATAACATACAATTAGACTGATGCGCGCCTTCATAAAAACTCATATTTTCAAATTTATGTCGCGAATTTCGATTTGAATGCAAATACATTCTTAGGATTGATTGAAAATAACATTACAAAAAAAATAAATAAAAATTTATGTCGAATTTTATGTTGAAAAAACAAAGTGCGCGTCATCAGTAAAAAACTCGTAGTTTCCACAGTTATATCAGGAATTTCGATATGAAAGCAGATACATTCTTAGGATTGATTGAGGAATAACATATAAAAAAAAACGGAAGATGTTATATTGAAAATATTTTGACAAAAATTTTTTTAATTAAAAAAATCAGTGTTTAAACAAAATTATTTAAATTTTTTTAATTAAAAAAATCAGTGTTTAAACAAAATTATTTAATTTAATTTCATAATAAATGTGATTCAGTGATTTTTTATCCTATCTACTATAGTTTTTCGTTTCAAAAAATGTTCAAAAACGTCAAAAAAAAACAAAGTGTGCAGTTATTGAAAGAATGACCGATATACATACATATGTATTTCAGTTTTTTTCGATCTTACACCCATGGAACTTCGTACCACGAAGGAAGTCAGAAGAGCTATCTAAAATACAAAGGACAATAAGGTGATGCACCTCCCAAGTCCCATACAAAAAAAAAACACTAAAAACGAACCTTCATCTGAGCAGATATGGCCGCTACAGTTTCAAAATTTGATATATTGTTTTATAGTCTTTTACAAAATGGAGGCGAGATTTGACAACAAGGCGTGATTATTTAATACAACAAAAACACTTAAGACGCTTTTTCTTCGCACCCATGTCAACTACAGTTGTGCAATTTAGTATATGGTTGCATATATTGTGTGTATCAAGCACTTTAAAAAATGTAAACGGGATTGAACAGACAGTTTCGTCTTCAAAGACGAAAGATGAAATATTTTAAGCGAACGGGATCAATCCCATTGAAAAGATTAGAAAATTTTGCACAAAAGAATTTATATTTACTTGTTCTGTGAAGATAATAATTCGTCAGTTTATTAGCTTTCCGATTATAGGAATATTTCGAAGATTGAGAAAAAAAAAAGGTTTTTTTTTTTGTTGTAAAAAATGGTTTAAAGATAACCGCTAATTCATGTCTCTAATGGGTTTGGATTTGTGGCTAGCAAGTGTAACAGTGCTGTGATAGACTGCAACAACGTTGCGGGCATTTTATTTTATTTCATTTAATATACGGTCAAGTAACTTGACTTATGGCTGATAACTTTCGCCATAAAATTTGAGATTTGTACATATCTCATTATATGAAATTATGCTTTCAACATTTTAAATTAAAAGTTCGAACATTATTATGACATCTCCCTTGTAGCTATTATTAACGTTTTACCAACTTTAAAAATGTTTCTGCAATAAACCAAGTGTGTATAGTAAAGGTACATTTATATCGTAAATAAGTTTAGTCAATTTTTTATGTAAAATAGCTGCAACCTAACAAATAAGTTTTAATGATCATCATCACTAATTATCATTTGCACGTCAACAAAAGAAATGATTAATATTGTAGTGTATTATTAAAATTACTTATCAGTTGAAATATACTTTTGATTAATAAGTTGTTTAAAATTTCTAGAAAAAAAATCCCAACTACTTATGTATGTATTATCTTCAGCGGAAAGAAAATAGTCTTTTCCATATGAATTTATTACAAGGTTAACAGTAAATGAAACAAAACAATTGAATATAGACGTTTTTCACTTAGTTCTAGAAAGTTTAAGCCTGGACCCTTTATCTAATCCCGGGATTTTATTTGCTTTTTACTGTTACAAACATAAAATTGATATACTTTCAGTTTCCATTCAGCGTGATCTGAGAGTAAGATCTAGACTTTCCCATGGAAAACAGTGCAATTATAAGATATGTATGTCATGTTTTGTGATACTGCTATACGTTTTATTTTTAATAACAATATAAGTATTTTATATAATGCAACAAGCATTTCTAGAGTTTTCTTTTTGCTTATTATGGTGCGATATGCTCAAGATCTATCCTTTTTAACAATAGAAACGGAAGATAAGGAAACTAAATATTTTGTGTACATGAAGTAATAATTAATTAGCTGGCCAGAGCCACTATTTGACACCAATTTTACATTTGAAAATGTTGCGATTAGTAAATATGCAAAATTACACGAAAAAACGCGTTATTATTGTTACAATTAACTCTAAAATTGGGTATTTTTTATTGAACTAAGTATTCAGCCCTTATTAAGTTTTTCATTTCACTATTTAGTTACTAATTCTATTCACTAAACTTTCTTCTATAACTTGGCTAAAACAATTTATGGACAAGTTTACTTCAGCTCCCATTGGCAAAATTTTTTTTTAAAAGGTAATAGGGTACTAAAAGCAAAAAAAAAATTAAAATACAAGTTTCACTCGGATCTAGTTTCGGAGGTACAGCCATCGGGAGTTAGATAAAGCTTTTGTAAAAACCATTATTAGTTGGGAAGCCCTGAATGGATACCAAACATATGGTTGTCTTAAAAAAGTTAATTTAATGGCCTACAATAACAATTAACAAATCTTGAATTTTATTGACATTCTTGACATCAAACCATTTAACACATTAACAAGATTTTTTGGAAAAAAAATAACGGGTTTTGAAATAGTCAAAATATTATATCTCCAAAACTAGATACAGATTAAGTTTCAAAGGTAGGCCGTTAAGTCTTAACTTATGACACCAATATTCATTCAGTGGTTTCCAACTTATAACGATTTTTTACAAAAGCTATTTTCGCAACTTCCGATTGCTATAGCTCCGAAACCAGATCCGAGCGACACTTTTTGATTATATAGTTTTTCTTAGAATTGAAAACCAAGTTTGGTTTAATAAAAAATTGGCGAATGGGAGCTAAAGTAAACTTAAGCCCAATTTATATTGTCAGAGTTTACACAAGAAAACTTTTTCGGCAAAGTTTCCTTGTTTGATGGCAAGAGGAGAAAAGTGACGAGGTAAAATAGTTGTCATATTTCGCAAACGCAAAACGATAATCACAAAAGAGAATACACAAGAATTTGTCTCAGACTTTCCTCGTGTAAACGCCGACATTAGAGCCAAAACCGCAGATGCTAACTTACCCTTCGCCTTGTGGTTTTTCCGCCAATTCCTTAAAGTTACGCGCGGTCTTTTCTACTGTTTTGCCAAAGAGACCGATTTCAATACGTCCAGCTGGTGTACCGCCAATGGTGATGTCAAAGAAAACCTACGCATCAAATGACGAAAGCACAAGAAAAAATATAAATTGAATTAATGCCAAAAGTATAAAATTTAAGCGTAAAATTGAAAGCAAGGCAAATTTTTAAAACCATGATGACCACGCAATTCTTACCTTGTCGGTGACTTTTGGTCCTTTGCTATCATCGGCAGCAACAACGCCAGCCACAACGGCTATTAAACAGAATCCCATGAACAATTTCATGTTGAAAGGAATTTTATCGAAATTAAAAAATATTTTAACCAAAACCGTCGAACCAGCGTCGTCAGCGTTTTATGAGCGAATAACAGAAAAACGATTTCACGATGCGAAGATTCCCCACAACAACGACGACGAGTTTTCTTCTTTCTCTGTGTTTTTATATTGGAGATTATTTGATAATGGTGGAGATAGAGCGCCACGAGTTTAATCACAAAAGAAACTCGTTTGATGGGTTTTGTGGAATGGGCAAACGACACGTATCCAAAGGCTAAACAAAGGAACAAATGTAAAGAAACTAGAACAAGAAAAGAAGAATAAACAAATTGAATGTATTGTGTATTCACAATAGTGCTAATTATAATTATATTATCATATTCACAGTGTTGCTGCCATTCATAATGGCTAACGTACAATTGACGGAACACCGCCAGCGGCTATCCGCTGTCAAAATTAAATGAATGAACGAAATGGAACAGACTTAGGGGCCGTCCATTAATTACGTGAGTCAAATTAGGGGGGAGGTGGTCTAGCAACGCCTCACCAAATCTCATCAAAAGGGAGGGGGGTCAGCGAAAATCTCACGTCGACTTTTAATGTAGAGAGTATACATTATTATAGCAGATTACATCTAAAAATTATAAGGAAAGTCTCACGGAAGGGAGGGGGTTTCACCAGAACTCACCAAGGGGAGGGGGAGTCCGAGTTTTCAAAAAAATACCTCACGTAATTTATGGACGTTCCCTTACGGTGTACTTTGTTACAATCAAAAATATTTCAGTACAAAAATTACTTTCCTGTAAACAGAATGACAGCTGAATTTGCCGTCGTACGTCGAAATTCCGTTTACTCGAACAGATTTTACGACGGTTTTATCGTTTAACGGTCCTTACGCTTGCGGTATTTCAGTCAACCGTCCGTATTGTGGGTTAGCCATAATATGTATCGCCAAAATTAAATCTCAAAAACTCACATTGTCAACGTTTACACGAGGAAAGTCTTGCCGCAAAGTTTCCTTGTTTGTAGGCAAGAGGGGAAAAGCGAAAGGGACGAAGTAAAAAATTTGTCATAAGTTTGCAAACAATGTTTTGGATAAATAATTGAAACATTAATTTTAAGTCTCTCATTAACATGTCGCTCGGTTGATGAATGACCGTCATAAGTCAAAAAACAATGTCGAGTTAATTATTCAGAAATAACCGCTAAATCATGTTTTATCTTGTATGAAAAAATCATAACAGTATTTAACGAACTTGTCTTGTGAGAAGAGTTTATGCCGACATAGTTCTATTTACATATTTACATGTAAAAAGTAATTTATTCAAATATTTGCGTTGTTCTTCAAATTTAGATTTTTTGAGTTATGACGGTATTCCAGCAAATGAGCGATATGTAGAAATTAACAGATTTTAAGACTTTACTCAAACCATTAAAATATATATACAGCTCCGTGCAACTAATTAGGGACAGTAGTTTATTTATTATACTTAAAAAATGTTTTCAATTAATAAATAAATTAAAAAGCAATTAACCTTTTTCGTTTTACATCTTTTATTCTTAGAAGTCTTCATTATAATACTAATAGATCAGGTCCATTTAAGTATTAAACCGCAAAAATGCTTTAAGTTTTTAATTAATGTTTTGCTTTTAGCAAAAACAATCTTAAGACATTTATTGATTTCAACTCATTTTACCTTAATTTGCAAGTAAAAAACTTGATCCATATAATAAATAGGGTACAGCTAAATACAATATAATATTCTAAGAAAACATTTACATCATGTTACAAATGTGTATATCATAAGCGAAAATAACATTATGTTATCTCATAGATATGTATAAAAAAATAAAGATTATTAAATATAGTCAAAAAATAAAACATAAAAATTATGGGTGTTTTGAAAAAAAAAATCACAATATAAATTATTCATTGAATGAAAAGTAGAAACTATTACAAAATAAAATAATGTACATATGTAGAGAAGTTGTCGAGAAGTTAAATACATGTCGAGCATCACGTAATTAAAATAGAGAATTTTAATAATTATATAGACTAGCTTTTTTAATTAAAACATAGTTAAAGTATTTGTGCAAACGCTTCACTAAATTATACTTCGCATCGAAGTTAATCCCGAAAACAGCCAAATTTTGATTGCATGAGCAAATTTTAAATACAATGCATTTAATAACACCAAATTGAAGCGCGTTTAATCATTGCTGCCAATAAGTGACTCTTGCTGCTCTTCATCGTTTATTCTGAAAAATAAGGAAGCATTAAAAGATTTTCAAAAATACTTGCCGCGCTCAAATATTTGCAGTTGCAGTTGCATTTAAAATTAACATTTGATGTTGTAAGCTAAGGGGATTATGTTTTTATTTGTGCTATATAAAACACAATAATTGCTTATTTTTACCACCAAAAAATGTGTTTTTAATTCCAACACATTTCACCGGACAGTAAGTAACATGTTTGATTACCAGTAAAATATCATAAAAATAAATTTTGGAACTCCAGTTGCAAATAATTTGAGCAATATGTATGATTAATTTATGTGAACTCACCGCACTATGTTTGCTTTTTTGCAACGACATATTTTGCGATAAATTAATTTAAACAGTTTCATTATCGGATCGGTATCATCATTTTTCATTAAAAGAGCAACCAACATAAGTGCCAAAAATATTGGCAGAGATCCTATGTAAAACAATGGATTATAGCGCTTTTTTTTAAGGAACACATCGAATACTATGGACAGCGGTATCTGCAGAGACATTGCAATGGTGCCTATAAGTGAGGATGTGAGAAAGCAGCCCCTTTAAAATAAAAAACAATGCATAAAAGATTTATTTTAATGATTCATCATTAAAGTATAAAAATTACCACAGCCACAATGCCTCCGAAATCACAGTTCCTACCAAACCATTTAGAAAAAGAATAGCAAATTGATTTTGATTTGGTAGTTCAAATTTTTCTATGTGTAGAAAATTTAAAATAAAAAAAATTGGCCACATAAGCAAGAGATTCCAAAGCCCAACAAATCCTGTAAAAAAAGTAAAATTTAACATTTGTTTTTACATATTCAAAAAAACTCACGTTTTAGAATTCCTCGGGAACGAAGGAAATTCGAAATTTTTTTAATATTCGAGGGTATCTTAATTTAAAAATAAAAATAAAAAACTCCTAGGGTCAGAAAATAATATACAACGAAAATGGAAAAAAAATATTAAATGTAGTTATAAATAAGATCTTTGTGTCTAATCTTTGAATACTACGGTCACTTGACGTTCAGGGTGAAATTCTAAAAATATATCACTTAAAAATTTTCCACATTTGCTTGAAATTAAAAATTAGCTTTTTGTAATGTTTGCGTTAATATGGCGGTTGTAATTTGAGTGCTGACGTAGGCATCAACCAAAAATATATTGATGAGTTTTTAATAATCGACACATACATATGTATGTCTATACATATTCTAGAATTGTTTTTCTTATTCCTTTGCTGTCAAATTTTGTTAAAATAAAATGCATTGTATCAACTTTTAAAATTTTACTTGAATGTTGATCGCTGCTAAACTGGCTGTAACTATCATTTAATTATTATTATACATAAGAAAAAATTTTAAATTAAGTTTTAATTATAATTTTTTTTCCTAAAATTTCGAGAAATGAAAGTTTTTTTTTTAATAAGGATGTACTCAAAATTTAGTAAATTTTCGAATTTTAAGCATTCCCAAAGAATTCTAGAGCATGAGTTTTTATTAAACATGTCTAATGTACATAAGTACATACATATTTATATTTAAATATTGATTATAGGTTATAGTAAATTTAAAATTTGCATAAAAATTTACCAAAAAATAATGGAATGTCAACTTTTTCCTCGGTGTCACTTTTTCTTTTAACAAACACCAAGTACGCAGCATAGAAAAATGCACTAAAAAGTGCCAAAAAAGCGCCACGTGAGAATTTTGAGTCTTGCACATCAGATATGGTGACTGTAATCTACAAGATAAAAAATATGAGGACCAAAAACTTTAAAGCAATATGTTTAAAATTTATTTTACATACCACTCCACCAATGTTCATGGCAACTGCCAAAAACTTTGTAATAGTAAATTTATCACCTGAAGACGACGGAAAAAATGCAGCTAATACTAACGTAAAAAACGAAGAGGATGAACTCAGAAGTGTCACGGTAGCTCTTTCACTTAATTCTAAGGACATTTGGAATAAATAATTGGCAGCGAACCACTGCAAAATTAGAGAAAATGACGAGCTGTACTTATAAAATTAATTAACGGAAACAAATATATATATTCCTTACCAATACACAAAATAGTAGCGCTGTTTTTGCTGTCTTGTGATGTGTTTTGTGTCGTCTTATGCGCATGCTAGCCGCATATGATAGACGTGACATTAATGCTTCGGTAGCCTCATGTGCTGACATCTCACGTACCTCAGCCATTTTACTAAAGCGTACGCTGCGAATGCTAGAGTCATCACTTTCTGTGCCAGAAACTACACCAATGTTAGCAGTACGTATTGGAATAAATGTAGGATCACCCTTAAAAATTGTGAAAAAAGGAATGTAATTGTAATGTAAAAAATTCATATACTTAAGTCCAATTTAAATACAATGCTTAAAGGTCAATGAAAACAAAATTCTCATTTTTTCAAAAATGAATCAATTTACAGTGTTGCCTAATTTAGTTTATAAGATTTACAAGGTGAAATATTTTGCAGTCAAAAACAAACTTTTCTTGCTTTGGGCAAGATGGATTCGGTTTTGGTGCTTGAATGTTTTATTTAAGAGATTAAGATCAGACCCCGTTTCCCTACGTCAAATGACACAAAAAGTAACGAGTGAGACTTGCATGATAACACACTACATGGTATTCCAAAAACTCTGTTTCAATTTGACACCGTTCATATTCATCACTTTGGCCAATTCCAGCCATTGTTTTTTAATTGTAGCTGTAGTTGACGGTTTTACTAAATTCGTTAAGAGAATTTTATCAATCGTTACATAAAAACTTTGCCTATTATAGTCATCCTCAAATGGTTATTAATGACAATCCTTGTTTAACATCCATTAATTTTCGAATTTTTTCAATCGATTTCGCTAAAAAAAAAAATGAAAATGAAAACTCCAAAATATCTCATTAGGAGATAAAGATGTTAAAAATATTAATTAATTTGTCCTTTATCTTCTTACGGAGCAGAGGAGTTCTTCCAACGTGCACAATTAGTAGCAAGTGCCTTTAATTCTCTCCAAAATTTCCCAGATTTACGATTTCATGACCTTTGAATAGGCGCAATGAAATGTTTTTTTTTGGGAAGCCAGGAATGGTCTTGCCTATGTGTTTAATCTATTGTTAAGGTTTCTCCATCGATAGGTAATATAAAAATAGTGTTTCAAAGAAGCGTCTAAGAGCAGTGTTTAAATTGCTATGCAAGAATTAGTAACAGCACCAAAAATTGTGCTATAACTGCGCAGTAATAGTAAACGCAATAAATAGCTATAGCAGTAGCATATACTCAGCTATCGTAGTTGGCAGTCGTGTATTGTAGTCTGCTGCGTTAAATACGATAGTCGCTGCAATAGTTCACGACGAGCTATCGTAGTTGACAGTCGTTTACTATAGTCTGCTGCGTAAAATACGATAGTCGCTGCAATAGTTCACGACGAGCTATCGCTATTTGTTGTCGGCTATTGCTATAGTAGTCGTAGCTGTTGCTATCGTAGTCGACTATAGCTTTATTTGTCGTAGCAGTTGATGTCGTAGCCATTCTACCTGCTATTAGTAGGATGTTCATACATGCATATCTTATGTAAGTGAACTATTTCTGCGACAGAAAAAGAGTGCCCCATTTTTTTGATTTGAATAATTCACTTACATTTGATATGCATGTATGAACATCCTACTAATAGCAGGTAGAATGGCTACGACAACAACTGCTACGACAAATAAAGCTATAGTCGACTACGATAGCAACAGCTACGACTACTATAGCAATAGCCGACAACAAACAGCGATAGCTCGTCGTGAACTATTGCAGCGACTATCGTATTTTACGCAGCAGACTATAGTAAGCGACTGTCAACTACGATAGCTCGTCGTGAACTATTGCAGCGACTATCGTATTTAACGCATCAGACTACAATAAACGACTGCCAACTACGATAGCTCTTCGTGAACTATTGCAGCGACAATTGTATTTAACGCAGCAGATAGCAATGGCTGACTATCAATAGCAATAGTTTTTTAGCAATTTGGAACGCTGTCTAAAAGCACTAAAATTTAGATTTTTCAACTAATTTCTGTAATTAACTACAAAATTTTACTACCAATTTTCTACCGAAATATATAACGATTAAATAAACCATTTTCTAAAAGCACACAATGATGCCAGAAATTACAATTGCTTTTAATTTGATGTGTAACTAATAAAAGTCAATTTTGCACAGGTCAGTTTATTTTCAATTAGGCGGAACAACCTTTTTGAAAACTCGAAAAAGTTTTTATTGGACAATAACTGAAGTTGTTTTTCGGAATCAGCGTAATACTTTACAAGAGAAAAACTTATTAAACTATTCCAAAGAAATTTTTTTATAATTTCTAAGCTAGTGTTAATTGAAAATTTTAACTTCCAACGAGCAGAAAAAAACTTACCAAAGAACCTAGATTTGTATAATAATTTTCATCATCTACTGACTGGTCCATCATCTAAGCAGCAAAGAAAAGCTAATTTTATACCAGCTAAAAAGGCATCACAATTTTTGTATACATACGGAATAGCTGCCATTCTGTTTTTCGCATGACTCCTTCCACGGTGCTATCAAACCAATTACAATCAAGTAAATAGTAAACATAGACGTCTTGAAATATGTACAAAAGAATGGTTTATCAAAGTGAACATCTTCATAAAGAAACTGAAAAATAAAAAGTTGTTAGGAATACAATGATAATAAGAACACAATGAAATAGTTTTAAAAAACAAACCTCTGTCAGTTCACTAGACGAAACCCAAATTACATCGACGAGTATTAAGATAATGGTGCCTAGTATGAGTTTTTGTGTTTTGCTTAGCATGTTTCTCAATTTATTTGTGCTTGTTTTATATTTCCTTTAGAAATGCTATACAGTTTTCAAGTCGAATTAAAAAGTTGCTTGTACACATTTAATTTACTAATTTTAAATCCAATAACAAACAAGTTGCAGTCAGTGCTGTTTGTTTACATATTTTGCAACAATAGTTGCGTGAATTTTTATCACGCTTTGTAAAACGTTGTGATAAGAGAGTTGTTTGATTCTTAATTATTTGCTTGAATTGATGCCGATGGAATCATAATGTAAAATGGGACAGTACTCTGTAAGTAAATTAAATAAGCTGATTAGCATAAATCTAGTAATAGACAATTTTTAAAATTGTACGGATGTTAAAATAAATTGCTTTTGGTTTGGCATCTTGTCTGTAAAGCGTTTTGTTTATTAACCGTTGCTATGCCTAATAGAGCTGTTTATATCTATCAATTACACAAGTTTGCGAATAAAGGGATCATCATGAATGTTGTTGGGCAAATGGGGGTCGATTCCAAAGCAATTTTTCGCGCTATATACATTAGGGTGTTTTTTTTCAAACTTTAGGACAGGTATTTTGCATATTTTTTCCTATATTATAGCTTGAGGAATAAAAATAATTGTCCCAACATTTGAGCTTCCTAGCTCAAGCCTGAAAACTGCGCGGACAGAGTTTATGTCCAATTCCGTTGAAATTTAACGAAAAAACCGACTTACTAAAACGTAGAAAAAGTCTGCTTTAGGTGCCAAGATATAGCGTTTTGGGATTTTTAGTTGAATGGAGGTCGCCAACCACTGTTGTACAACCACGCCCACATTTTTCGTGTGACTAAAAATGAAGAAAAAATACACCCGATGGAGGTATTTTTATTTTTTTTAAAATTTGCGGAAAAAACCATTGCATAGTTTTATGACTTAAGTTAAATATGATTTTATTATTCTGATTAAATATTTGCACTAAAATTTTAGATTCGCTATTACTTTTTCAATTTTATGATTTGGTATGGACTTTAATTTTATGATGTGCCCTTGGTACGTTAGGATGGTAGAAGCTGAAATAATGTATACAACTAGTCGAAAAAAAAATCTGAGACAAATGACTTCTATGAATAAAGTGTAGTCCATGTTGAGACATTTACAACGATATACCATACTTGTTGATCGGACGTCAAATAGCGGAGATATAAGAAAAAAACAAAATAACATCGAATTTAGAGGCCGAAAAAAAAAATTTTTTTTTCCTTAAAAATCTTTCAATAATAGCTTTCAAACTGGGGGTGGTGGACATTCGAACTTTTTTTTGTGATACTATCTAGTACACACGTAGCTTTAATTTATAAAATTTTAATGTTTTTGGTTTAACATCTACAACATATATCAATGTTATCATCTTTAAATAATGTGCTGGCTTTTTATTGATAACTCTATACATTTGATCCATATACTTGCAGTATTTTAAATTTAAGAAACATTTTACGAGTTATCAAAACTTTTTATTGAAATTTTTTTGACGACAAACCCCTTCTGAATTATTTTTCTGAAAAGGGAACTGTTAAGAAAAAATGGCAAAAAATTGTTTTTGAGTCACTTTTTTCACTGTTACTTCCGACCATTCTGAATGAGGATAATAAGAAAGTTCTATTCTGAATTATGCCCTCCAAAAAATTACGTTTCGCCTGGCTTACAAACAAAATGTTGTTTTGTTTCTTAATTTGTTTTAGCTTTATCCACTCTAGGTACTATTACACAGGGGAAGAGTGATTCAGTGGCGTTAGATTTTTGTGTAATTTCAAGTAGATTTAGTCTACTGAATCCGAAAATTGCCTCCATTTTTTTCAATTCGCTCTAGTATTTCAGATATATAAAAATAAATAAGACAAAAACCCTATTTTTGATCAATTTCAAGCCTTTATTTTAGTAACATAAATTTTAACGAATATTTTTAAAATATGCATAATCGTACATTTTCCTAAACGTCCCTTTTTCAAATGTGTTAAAAATATTATACATAATATATTTTCTAAATTAAGTTATTTTATTCACATCTGCTGATGATGAGGATCGAAGAGGATCGAAATATTCAATAAAAAAATTATTAAAAATAAGACCTTAAGCTCGATTATTCACTCATAATATATTTTCATAAAAACAACAAATAATATACCTGCTTTAATATGCTATCTTTAAAAATCCATATTTTGACAAAAAAAATAGCACATAAACGATTAAAAAATTAGTTTTAGAGGAAAAGTCTGGTATATTACGACTATGCAGTTAAAAATATTATGTTAATATAAAAAATTTATGTCATTAAATTAAAAACATAAAGTTGACAAAAAGGTGTGTTTAACACTTTTATCTAATATTTTATTAATCACAAATATTAGAGCAAAATGGAGATCAGATTCAGCAGGTCAAAAGCACTTTTGAACCACTCTTATATCTACGGTTGTAGAAAAAATGTGTGCCATTTTTATTCCACATTCTTATTATTGAATTTAAAATTTGTATATAAAGATTTTACTCAAAAAACGTACCGCACAATAGAAAAATGTTGGTTTTAGTTTCACATTATATGTATATTGTTCTAAATGTTCTGATTGAATTTTATTTTTTGATTTTTTTTTTTTTGTAGAAATTATGACAATGACTCATGCGTTATAATGAAATATTTTATTAAATAAAAGATTATAAAAGAGTTTAATTTTATATACCAGCTTATATGATAGAAATATTTTTAATCGGCAGCAGCGATTCTTTTGAACGTAATTTAAGAACTCAAGCATAACTGTAACTGATAAAACAATAAATAATTTAATACTCTTACGTTGATATGCATTTAAATGACTTAATTATTTTGATAAACAAACAACGTACTTGATATTGCTTCATTCCGTATTTTCCCATTAAAACGATTAAGATTTTTTGGAAACAAAATTTGCTTCTTTATAATTAATATCTCTGTAAAATCGCAATAGCACAATTTGAACATACAGGGTGAATAATATGTTTGAATGCAAGAATTTGACTTTAATTTATTGAAAAATTATCGATCTATCATGTGAAAGTCCAGATTATTTTCTATCAGTTGTTGAATGGTATTTGTGCGGTGTGAAGTTCAGTAGATTGTAACAATAAGCGGATTATAAATCAATTATTTTCAAAAATGTTAAGAGTGTCTCAAAATTTGACTCAAACATTTTTTGAAACAGAATATCTGAAAAGCTATATGGAAAATAATAAAAAAACCTATGTATAATTTTTGTTTAAAAAAAATAATAATTTGAGTTAAGACCAATTCCATTTCAAACCGTGCAGAAGGATTATTTCATGTTACGGAATTGGATGCCGATTAAATATGTTGTTTTTCAAGGGATATAAGGAGACCCTTATTCCACCGATTTGATTACAAAATTTTATTTACGAAGTTATGCTCATTTTAAGTTATGCAAATTTTAGGCTGAAAATGTTTACAAAAAAGCGGCATTTCCATCCAAATCAAAATAATTAACTTTCGTCTTTTGATTCTAATAGCTTTTCTAATTCTCTGTCAGAATCTTTAAAAAAATTTCAAAATCAAAATGGTTGAAAATTGGCAGAGTTATAGTGCTTTTTATGAGAAAAAACAAAGCTTATTTTCTGAAAAACCCCACCTTTTTTTCACTTAAAAATTTATTTTGGACTTGTACTAATATGAGAAAGAGATGACATGGTTTAATGCGCGCTTAAAGACATTTGAGGTCAGGAGAGTTTTTTTTCTAGAAAAAATATTTAAATTTTTGTTTCAACCTTGCCAGCCATCTGTGATACTACTACTTTCAGCTTATTTTTAATAATAACATCATTTAGTACCGTTCATCTTCTTTAAAATGAGCTTTCAAGTGGTAATCTGCGATGTTTCCTCGCAAAGTTACAGCTATTTGAAAAAGACATGAATTTGATCTGATTTAATATATCCAACTTTTGATGCCTATATTTCCGATACTAGGCTTGAGCGACATTGGCTTAGAATGAAAACCCACACAAGAAAAACTAGGTTAAAAAAAAAAATAAATTGATTGTCGCTCAACTGAAATTAAGCCAAAATTTACCGTTGTTGTATATACTATAGGATGTAAACTCTGAACCGCGGCCGACGAACGTCTACTTACTCTAACTACTGTGTGTTGCGAAGGCGGTGTTGGACATATACAGAATATAAATCTTGAGGCGCGACTGAAGACCGGACACTTACCCCAATTTTTATGAATAAAATTTATTGCTTTAAATTAACTCTTATTACACCATATAAATGTCCTAGATGACTTAAACATTTTTTGGAGCTTATTAGGGCTGGTGCATCACTTCTACTTTTTTAACATATTTTATTCTAACCATTAATTTGAAGCATAGCCTCACCCAGCTTCTTCGCAATAAGTTAGGAGGCCGTTGGTTAATTTAAACAAAAGCTGCGTTCCCGTACAATAATGCATTAGTCAAATTTACAGCATTTTTTTTTCTGAAAAGCGTTCCTGCACTTGGAAAATCCATCACATTTCACATGCTAATTAATTAATTTTATTGATAAATTAAATTGTACAATACAAAAAACATGATGTTTAAAAAAAAAAAGTGCCTCACCTGACGGCCGGGTTTCTCTTCTTTGATTTTCGATCATTTCTAAACTGGAATGTGTGCATTACTCCATGACGGCAGCATCTAGCTCTGCCAATACGGCAGAGCAGTTAGTTTTTTTTTATTAATTTTAGAATTTATACCGTTTTTATGTTGATTAGCATAACTTTGAATGAAATTATATCAAATTAGCAAGTTAATTTAGATTACAACTTTCAGCGTTCACTGGTTGAATCACGATGGCATGAGCACAGTCTCAGGTTTTTATATTTTTAAACATAAAATCTGAATGTTTTTCAATTGCAATTTTATTTATTCGGTTTTAGTAGTTAGATTTTTTTTGCATATATGTTTTTTTTTTATTTAATTTTTCTTTTAACAATATTCACATAGTTTTCCCCCAATCTGCTTTACCGAAGAACTGTCAGAATTTGATAAGAAAAAAAAAATTAGGTCTATTCAACGTTTAATTATAATGGCAAACGTAATACCAAAATGCTTCTTCTTTCTCACAAATTTTTTGTTCGACTAATGTCAAAATTAATTAACAAGCCAAAATTATTCTGTCAAGCTCAAATTAATACAACCGTGAAATGGCTCCATCGCTGTCAAGAACATACAAACCAAAATAAATTTAACTAAATTTGACAGATAAAATTAGGCTAGAAATAACGAAGAAGAGTAATCATTTAGAGTTTCTGCAACCATGTTACTTGTACTATGAGCCAAAGCGCTGGGATAAGCTTGACAGCTTGCACCAATGATTATAAATACATAGTTGAATAGTGAGGCTAGTTGCTTACAATGAACATGGTACAAAAATCATGGTAGCAGCATTGTTAAATGATTACTCCCTTAAAAGATACCACTGTGTGGACCTAGTCCACACTTGAAACTTGAAAGTTAGTAAGTGGCACACAGTCGCACAACTAATTAGTCACATCTAAGCACTAAGAATAATAGAATACAAGATTACGCATTGCTCATCCCATGTCATTTAGAGCGTCATATGGTGGACGGTGAGTGTTGCCATGAAATGAGAAATATGTATATAACCAAGCTATTTTTTTAATACTTATATCCCAAAAAGTACTAGTTACCATTATATTAGCATACTATATATTTTAGGAAAAAATTATGTTTTTCGATATTGGAACTAATCTTTGATACTTCTATATTTTGTTATTGGAAAATTAGTTCAAACTAAGAATTCAAGAAGTAGATGGGAAGACAAATGTATCGGAAAGTGTCTTAAATAAGACTTTTCGATGGACTTCGACATGTTTGGCATTTATTGTACGGAAATTTTAAAAGAAATGTCAGAATTAGTTTCAAGGAAGGCAAAGAAACGTATTACCATTTCAAAAAGGTATAAATTTCAAGATTGTATATTTTTTAATAGTTTAATAAATGTATAGTTACAGGAATTCTTCAAAGCACTAAAACCCACATCAGTGACTGAAACAAACTTACAAAAATTCAACTTCCCTCCCGATACACGGGCTAGAGACAATCAGAGTTGCAAAATAATTTACAAACATTATGAAGCCTACTTGGCAACGTTTTAAAACTATATGCAATTGAAGTTTAAAAAATTCGGTTTTAGAACCCACCACCGTTCTAATCAGTAAAATCATCAATTTTTACACTGTATGACATTTTTCGCTTTCCTGAAGCTTATACTCTGACAAGATAAGGAACTTTTCCCCTTAATCTTAAATTGTAAGCGGCACCAACAGTAAACATTCATGGAAACGACTATTATATATTTATACTTAATTTTATGGAATTTATTTAAATTGTTTTTATTTATTTTTAATTACACATTTATCTTATAATAACGCATATTTTTGACGCAGTTGTTATTTAGTATTTGTATTTTTTGTTTCTAAATTTTGTAGTTCAATATTAATACTAAATACTTAATGAAATAATTATTATCAGAAATTATATTAATAATAATTACTATCAATATAATTAAAAAATCACATATTTTGCATATTCCGTAAATTAGTTGGTAGTTGTTTGCCATTACTAAATTTGTTATTACGATAATAAAATTGTCAGTTTTGAATACATTACAACTGCGAATTTTGCTCATTAAAATATGGTAGGTTCAAACGGTTATATGATTGAAATTAAAGCATAAAAGTTGCAGAATTGATTTTGATAGCGAAAAATTTAAACTAAAAACACTGAATGATGAAAATGTCTATCAAATATGGAAAATAAAATCATGAAGTATATTATTTATCAATTGATATTATTTGCAAATTTGCACATGTTTATATACTAAACTAGCTGCTAATTTAAAGTTACCAATTGTTTACCTAATTTTGGCTGTTGTTTAGTTTTAAAAGGGTTTTATGTTCCTTACTTTACAACGTTAGTCACGAAATAAGATAAATTTTAGTTTGAGTCATTTGTTAAAATAATTTCTGATATTTTAAAAACAAAAATCCAAAGTCAATAACAAAACAAAAATACAATACACCAATATTGATATGTGTAATTTTTTGGAAACTAATACTGAATTGAAGTTTAATAATGTGCATGAACTGAATGCTGATTTCTACAATGTCCAAAATAAAAAAAGTTTGTATCTCTAAATACTTGGCTATAAATGGTTTGTATATTTTTTTTTTAGGAGTATCGTTATAATTATTTTTTATATCATAGAAAGGTATGTAAAGTATTTTCTTTTATAAATTTTGCATATTTTGCTAATTTATAATTTAATGAATTTATTTTTAACTTTTTTTTTTTAATTTCGTATGTATATCATTTTGCTAAAGCCTTCATTACTAAGCATTGTCTTGAAACAAATTTTGCAAGTGTTAAATAATTATAGTATTGCATATAAAAAGCACAATAAACAAAATTAAAACGTTAACAAATGCATATTACATATAGCTGAA
The DNA here is from genome assembly GCA_949775025.1 of Tricholauxania praeusta. Taxonomy (NCBI): domain Eukaryota; kingdom Metazoa; phylum Arthropoda; class Insecta; order Diptera; family Lauxaniidae; genus Tricholauxania; species Tricholauxania praeusta. The sequence continues at coordinate 31,372,851 of OX459031.1, read as the reverse complement.
TAAATACAAAATAATTATAAAACGAAAAAAATTCAAACAATTTAACATAGAAAGAAAAAAATATTGCTTAATTCAATTAAAAATCAGATACATATATAAAAAGTACAATTTTACAAAATACGGCGACGCTCACTTCCTATGACGCACCGAGAACACAAATTATCTCAATCTGCCTCCGATCATTTTTGAAAATATTGCAGTGATTTGGTCAAAAAGAATAACTAATAATTATTATATTTTAATAATTAATAGAAACTTCCAAGTCCAACATCTATTTTCTTCCCTTGCAATTAAAACTCTACAGCGTTGCTAGAATTCTCGTGAAACCTAAGCAAGCTGATACAATCGTTTGCCCTACACCCCAAACCATTGCATATATCGGTGACATTGGCAAACTTGACGCACGATGAACAAACGCAATCACAGCGCTACTAATTACACCACTTACAGCTGGCGATAGAAAACCCATAACCAATATCAATATTGAAAAAAAGCGTCCAAATTTATGTTTGCGCAGCGTAACGAACGCAACTAACGCTGCGCATGTGTGTATAAAGATCGAAGAAAATAGGGCCCACAGGAAAATGTGATACCACATTTCGCGAAACGTGTTAAGGCGATTTTGTGATCGTAATCCCATGACATCGGCGATTGTGTCCAGTTCATCGGTATCATCGACATCGGACAACATTACAACATTAAGTATTTGAAGAGACGTGTTGACGACGTTGAGTATGACGTGTGGCGACGAAATTTATAAATATTTGTATTAGTGTAAGGCGTAACGTTATTTTGTGTATTGTTTCTGTATTTTTTTCTTTAATTGATTTGCGAATAGAATGTTGAAAATATCACAAATTTTTAATAATAATTAGCAAAGTTATTGATTTTTTTATTAAGACTTTGTATATGTACTTTGCTTCGAAGAATTGCTCGTTCGCTTGACTTTTTTTTGTGTATCAGTTCATGAATATTTTGGCCCTCTTTGTGTGGCGCCGTTTCTTAATTGATCTTTTTATGTTTAGAATTTTAAAATAGTTATTAACGCTTTTCCTTAAGATAATTAGATCAAATAATGCTGCTTAATGTACAGCTTTTGAAGCTATTCAGTTTCTGTTTCTGCTGGGAAAACGCTTGTATATTTAAACGTTGTTGATTTACTAAAACTTTTTTAAAGTTTATTGTTTTTCTTGAGCGCTGCCAATTGCGCTGCTTCGATTGATAAGCCACTTGAACTATTAGCATTATTCTTGTAACTGAAAAGAAAAAAAAAAAAAAAACATGAGATTAACAGAATGTTTGTAAAATAACGAGAGCATATGCAAAAAAAAAGCTGAGATATATACTAAGACACTAGTGGAAAAGCAGGGAGAATTTCAGAGCAAGGAAAGTGGTTCTATAAAGGTGAGCATCTGAATTCCGATACCTATTCGTTCTTCTTACACCGCAAATGAGTTTTGGAAGACATGCATCTCGGAAAGAATTCCTTAAGAAGAAGTCCATCATGCTTAAGTCAAAATAAAAATTATTTTAATTAGTTAATAGGTTTATTTAAACGTATTCAGCACATACAATATTTGGGGTTTTGATAATTTTTTGATATTCAATATGTTTTGGGTAAAAGGAATGAATGAGCTCGGTATGGAATATGGCTAGGGATGCCAACACTCAGGGTTTCGCCCGGAGACTCAGGGTTTTGAGTATGATTTCCGGGTCTCCGGGTTCAAAGTCAATCCCTCCGGGTTGAATATCATTTTTGTCGACCGCAACAAAAAAAATCGAATCTAAGTCAGCAGTTTTCCCGAATGTCAAATTCTGATAAATTCAAAGAAAAAAAAAACGAAAAAAAACACAAACTATAAAATAACACAGGGCAACAATGATTTTGTTGCCTTACTTATCCGGAGGTTTTGACGCGCTGAACTCGAATCCAAGCTTAGAATTTCTCAAATAGCTCCGGTTTTCGAGATATTCTAACCTAAAAGTGCGAAAATCACGATTTTTCGAGATATCTTGGACAAATTTATATAGAAATATATTTTTTTTTATGAATCCATTAATGAGTTTCGAAAGAACTACTCTTCCTCTTGAAAACTCACTCGGAATTATATCGATATCTTTTTTGCTTTTCAAAGTATCCTAAATTGAAAATTATTATATAGGTCTGCATACAAACTTTTGTGTGTAAATTTGTATGAAAAATTTGAAAAAAATATATCGATATGATTCCAAGCGTGTTTTGAAGAGGAAGTGCATAGCTTTTATAAAAAGCGGTATAAGTTGGGAGCCCCTGAATGGATATTAAAAATATGGATGTCATAAGAAAGATAATTGAATTTCCTACTATACTGGTAAGACTAGTTTTGAAATTTAGCCTATAGTTTTGGATACATGCAAATTTTTCTGAAATTTTTACCAATAACATTTTTTAAAAAATTGGTAAAATTAAAAAAAAATCTATTCAAATTGTACATCATTTTAAAGCAAAATAATGAAGCATTCCTATCATGCTAAAAAGTATAAATTTTTAACACATTTTTTTGAAAAAATAACGTTTTGCTAAAAAAATAATTAGTCAAAATTTCAGGCCATTAAATTATCTTTTTTATGACATCCATATTTTTGATATTCACTCAGGGGTTCCCGGTCTCACCGACAAAAACCACTAAAAAAAGAACAAAACACAAACTAGCAACGATCTGCTTGCACCGCCAACAACAAGAGTATTGGTCAACCGAAAGGTATACAAGAAGCGGAAGGTCTGAAAGCTTAACTTTTGTATTCATAAAGCTTTAAGTAAGTGTTCCGTCTGTGAGACCGCATGTTAGTAACGGAAGGTTAATAGAATTTCAGCCACCCCCCTAATTGAATCTCCGGGTCAGACAACAGTCCGTGTTGGCAACCCTAAATATGGCACACATTTATACTATCTAAATTTATTAGAGAAGATTGGGTAACGGAACTTTTATTTAAAGCTTAAAAGAAGGGTTGATTTGAAAGAAAGGGTAGAATTCAGTAATGTGAGTTTTCATTAACTAATACATTTTAGCAAGGGTTAATAATCTTTAAAGTCAAAAGCGATGCTTTACCACTGAAGGCAAATGAAATTTTGAAACCTTGGAATTTTTATTGAATTTAGATTAAGGTACTTTGAAAATCTTGCTTAAGATACAAAAAATTTATAAAAGTATTAAACGGAGAGGTTAATAATGGTTGAAATAAAAAGTATTTATAAATATATAAAGTCTGTCTTAAAATACAGAGATCTTATAATAGAAGAATATAAAAACAATTTTGTCAATTACCGATTTCCTGCCCAAAGGTTTAACGAAAATACATTGAATTTTGTTTATGCTGCTAGTTCACCTGAACAATTTTTTTATTATAATATATGACGATAAGCAGGTTTCAAATAAACACAACACTAGTAAGTATGCGAGCGATAAGCTTATCAATTTTTGTTTAACGTTCCGGGTGGAAATACTGATGACCAGTGGATGAATAAAACAACCTATGACAGATCATAAATTTGCATGCTATACGTTGAATGAATGACACTGGCGAAATGATTCACACATTCATACCGGACACAAATTATGTCCTTGAGTTTAATAACCCATGAAAGGACACTTCTGAAGGACAAACAAAATATTAAGGATGAACTATCCAATTAAATTACCTGTAAAACAAATGTATTTTTCGGTTTCCTTGATTTAGCACTGTAAAATTATTTCCATTGACAAGCTATGGCTGTTCATATATGATGCTTCCTCCGTGTGACTCCAGTAGCTTTACCACCCCGCTTGCATACTACTTTTTTGAATCATTCGGTAAACAAATTGCAAAACCTGCTTATTTCACTTTCATTTTTTCGGTTTGATTCCGTAGGATCAATTTGTCTATCTTCTATTTTCACTACTCGAGTAATTTTATTTATTTTTCAAATTGATGTTGATTTGCTATAGATTGCTCGCAAATGGTATTTTGGCTAAAGAATAATTTTTTATTTCGTAATACTTTTACTTAAAAGCTTTAAAATTTAGAGTAGCTTAATTTTTTATACTTAATTTACGTTTATTTTTTAATTAATTGCGAAGAAATTTTTTGGCCACTTCCCTAAAACAATTTCTGTGAAGATAACGTCTTGACAGCTGTCAATGTCAGTGCGTTTTTATTTGCAGAAGTAGACCTACAGTGGTGCCGAAAATAAACCGGGATTTGATGTACCTCATTCACAACTATCGTAGTGCAAGCAAGTTGCCGACGCATACTAACAACTAAATAGTTGCATAACTAGGTGTTCCTCGTAACTATAAAATAGGACGCTTATAGCCGTTTTTACCAAGTGCGGTACGGTTCATACAAAATCTGTCGGTTAATGTTCCGTTTGAGTAAACGGACATTTTGAAAATTGCCGTTAATCTGTATTAAGATTGGAAGACATTTAAACTATTTTTGTGGCGTTGTAGACGCTAATACTAACGTTTTTTTGTATAAAAAAATCGACGATAAAAGATAATGAACAAAATTATTTGACGTATTGAAAAGAAAAAAATGAAAGCTTAGCCAAAGCAGCGATCAATGTCTGTTGTTTCATCACGGTGCACAAATCTGGTATGTTTAGGGCTACCAGATGACCTGCCTACAAAAGTAGTATATGTCAAAAAATTGCAATTTTGGAATGAAAACCAATTATGTTTTTAGTCTCATAAAAATATTTTTAATGAGCAAAAAAAAAACAAAAGGTTCTCTTTTCTTACGAAAAACCCCACCAAAATTAAAAGAATATTTGAAATAACTTTTATTTTACAATGCAAAAATCGAAAGTAGCAAAACCATCCAAAAGTAGTGCATTTCAAGTGAAAAGTAGCATTTGCTACTAAAGTATGCCATCTAGTAGCCCTAGGTATGTGTGATTACCTTAAAGCCTAATTTCCATGCTATCTTTCTTGATCCCATATCAGGGATATCAAATCAAATTTTTGTAAGAAAGTAAAAGCATCCGAACAGAACCTAATGCGCTTGGAGAATGCGAAAGTGAATAGCATACATTTGCTGTCTTTACAGTATGTGATGTCCTCCCTGATATTTGATAAGATAAGTTCAAGAAAGATCACATGGAAATTAGGCATAATGGTCTAATGTATGCGAATGCTCTCGTAGTTGAATCGTGTTCACACACGTACATCCACCTTTTTTCTAATGTCATTTAAATGAAGACTAATTTTTCGATTTGACAGCAGCGCCATATAGTGCTGACACAGCTGATTGCTTTGTGTGATTATTTTTTCCATTACTATTGTGGTAAATAAACAAATATTCCAGATTGAAGTTAACTTAAAAATTTCTTTTTTTTTAGTATCATTAAGTCTAAAGTGGTAACTTGGCGCCAGGAAAAACAATTTTAATAATAAGAAATCATGGCCAACGAAGCTCCCGTACCTGCGATGCAGATTTTTCAATTTGCACCCTTTCAATCTTTTGTGAGTCCGACTTTTTGGCATAAACTCTCCGAAATCAAAATAGACCATGATCGTTTGTCGGACGCACCCAAACAAATCCATGGTTTTTATACAAATCGATCAGCAAAGGCGTGTCTTATAGAAGTGGACTACAGTTCATTCAATGGGTAAGTGCGCATGCGAAGTGAAATATTGATGTACTTTTTTCAATTATATTTTTCTTTGTTTCAGAAACTTTAACCCTCCAAAATATTGTCATACATCAGTGGGCACACTTTGCAATAAAAACACAATTGAAAACTTTAAAGATTGTGATAAAAATGCCTTACTATTGGGTGAGGGACAGAAGCTTTTGGCTGATTTTAAAAATGGTCGTGTTTTGGAGAATCCAAGCTGCTTGGCTCGATTTGCTATTCTATCGTTTGCAGTAAGTCTAATATTAAATTAGGATTTGAAAATGAGAAGCGTCGTTTCAAATCCTGATACTTACATTTAGATCTAAATTAATTTTTCTCTAACAAAAAATTATCATTTGCCCAAACACATCCCAAAATGTTTGAATTGGACCGTATTCTGCTAATGAAAAATGTTGAATGCCCATAACATAAAATATATTAATAACCTAGTATTTGGCAACATATGAAACGCCTACAAGGAATATAACACGTTTTAATTTTGTGATGTACGTCGGTGAATAAGTTTTTGTTAGTTTGTGATTTAAATATCAGTCTTTGAACAAATGCCCCTCAAATATTATTACAAATAATGTGCTATAGATATGTTAAGTGTTTTAGTTCATATAAATCAATATAATCGATTAACGAATCTTCTCTACTAAGATATTTCACATTATGATAAAGGTGAATGAAAATTTTTTCAGAGACGATAAATTTCAAAAATCCATTCCGCGAAACTTAGGCAAAATTATCGTTGAGATTGCAAAGTTTCCTAAATTTATCGTGTCTGATTTTATACTAATGCAAAAGCACTTCTGTTTTATTATTATTTTTTTACACCTTACTAGACTAATTTATAAATTTTTTGGTTTTTATAGGATCTAAAATGCCATAGTTTTTATTATTGGTTTTTATTCCCTTGTCCTTTGGAGCCTACACTTAAAACTCAGTTATCAAAGCCAAAAAAGCTGCAAGATATTTCAGAACTGGAACAATTTGCAACGATATTAAAAAACACAACGCATAATGAACAACAATTCTTTATACTTAATATGAACAATAAAGAGAAACTATTTAGCCTTAAAGAATACATACAATTGGAAACTCCCAAAACTAATTTTGAGGAAGAAGATCTCAACAATTTTTATTTTTGCTTTGCTGATCCAAGTGAATATGAACACCCTTCGTGGGTCATGCGGACTTATGCAGCATTTCTTTATTTTAGCTGGCAAGTTAATTTAATTGACACATTTGTGATGTTTCTTAACCTTATTATACCGAATTCCTTATATAACTATGTTTTATTAGTCCTGCGCTAATTGGACATAATATAAAATTTCTTGGCCTACGTTTTGATACTCAAATGCAGCCTAGTGACAGCCTCATCTGGGAAGTAGTGCAAGATAATGATGTGAATTTCACTGATAATACGGTTAAATTTGTTGGTTGGGAGCCAAATCTTCAAAACAGAATGGGACCACGCATAGCTTCAATGAGTGCTAGCATGGATCCAGCCAAGTACAACATTATAAACTATATTAGTGCATATAAAAAAGTACTAACCATATTTTTTTTTATAGATTGGCTGAAAGTTCTGTTATTTTAAATTTAAAACTTATGAAGTGGCGCTTATTACCTGACCTAGATTTAGAGAAAATGTCTAATACAAAATGCTTACTTTTTGGAGCTGGTACCTTAGGTTGTGCAGTTGCTAGAAATTTATTGGTAAGTAATTTAATATAATGTAAGGAATATGTGATTAAGTTTAACGTTTGTTTAGTCTTGGGGCTTCAAATGTATTACATTAATCGACTGCGGCAAAGTAAGTTTCTCTAATCCAGTACGTCAATGTCTCTATACACACGCTGACGCTGTATTAGGAAATGTAAAGAAGGCTACATGTGCTGCTAAAAGGTTGAGAGACATAAATCCGAATGCGGTAAAGATACAAACAATTTTCTAATATATTTAAATGCATAATAATTTTTTTGCGTTAGATAACCGCTGGATATGTTATGCAAATTCCTATGCCCGGTCATACTATCGGCGAATCAATGCAAGTACAAACTAATGATGACTTAAATAAAATTGTTGCTTTGATAGAGCAACATGATGTACTATTTTTGTTAACTGATTCAAGAGAGAGTCGTTGGTTGCCTACAATGTTAGGTGCTGCTTTTAAAAAGGTATGTTTTTGTAACATAAATAATTTATTTGAAAACAAAAAAAAATTATTTCAGACAGTGATAAATGCAGCATTAGGCTTTGACAGTTATTTAGTGATGCGTCATGGTTGCAGCAATGATAGCCTGTTGAAAGAAGATAATAGTGTTGTAAACGATATTGGAACTTTAAAGTGTGTACCTGGTACAGAATTGGGTTGCTATTTTTGCAATGATGTCACAGCGCCTGGAAATGTAAGTATCGTATTTAAAAATCATGTAAACTTTACGCCTTGAATATCAATGAAAGATTAGGGAACTCTACGTAATTTTCAAACGTAAAATCTTCAATATTATTATACTCATAGTTTCCAAACATAGAATCCCCAAAATACAAAATCCACAATTTCAAAAAATTTTGGGTTATTGCCAATTAGGGTTGGAAGATGTACTATGTGGTGATTTTTCATGTTTTGAAAATTGTCAATTTGTCTTGGGTAATGATTACAGGTCAGAAAAAATACCGAAACTTGAAAATTTCCCTCCATCAAATCGCAAACATTTTTTTCGCGCACAAATTTCCAAGGAGAAATTAGGATATGTCTTACACATATGTAGTCTCTTGTAATAGTTTTTAACTGAAGAAAGTGTTTATCGACTATGAAAATTTTGTCACTGAAAAACATCTAATCTACTTTCAAAATTAGCGGATAAGTTTCATCGACACTTTTTGATTATATATATTACTACTTAAGCATAATCAAACAACTACATTTTTGTGAGTAAGAGGCTAAATGAATTTGTAAGGGGAAATTAAAAAGTCTCTTAAATCTAATTGTCTCTGTACATACCATTATTAAAATGTGTTTTTTATAAGTAAGCATAATTTAAATGATTTTAAGCTTATTTTTAAATCAAGTAAGTTCGATTGGGTATTGAAAACAACATCCCTAATTTTATAGTAAGCTATTTGCTTTTGATATTTTAATAACAACAACGCTTAATTAGGTAACAATTACAATGAAAGAGAGCAGTAGATTTTTTCTCGTCGCTAGGCAAGGCTTTGGTAGTTACTCAGTGTATTGCTTGAAAAAATTAAAAAAATAGGAAACATTTCCACGCTTATATCGCAGGTTTTGGTTAACCGATCTCGAAGCTGATAGTTTCGGGCACTCTGCTCGTTAAAATATCACTTATTGCGGTAGCTATTCTAGATCCAATCAATTTTAATCATTTTAATAAAACATTTTCGTCTCATTCTATCGCAGTTTAGTTTTCTAAAGGTTTCACTTCTACGACATGTGAATTGAAATACATGCACAAAAGTGTACATTTTCACTTCAAATTTTATTTAAAAATTATTTTTCTGTTATAAAAAACAAAACACCTCATCAATCTTATGCGCATTCATAATCATGTCTTGAATATTTTTCAAAACTTGTACATGAAGGATCCCCCATTTGTAAATGATCTACACTTGTTATATGCATACGTAGGCCGTTAATGCAGGTCAGCTTAAATCCAACTAAGTTTTGTAATGCGGTTGTTGTGCGATATGCGTAGCTGCAAAAGTTGTAACCGTTCACCGCGGTGAGAAATTCACGTTCCGTAAATGCTATTGCAAGCTTAAATTGTTGATCAAAATTAAATGGGAAACCACCATGACGCTCTTCTACACCGAATCTAAAATTAAACATAGAAAAATTATTTCGTAAAAAAGAAAAAATGTTAAATACTTACTCAAAACTTTTATTCATTGAATTCCGTACCACTACTTTCTGATCGAAACGCACATTAAAATGTAGCTCTTCACGCTTTGTATCTGTATCCATAAATTTGATGATAAATTGCCCTTTCTTATTATCAAAACAACGGCCAGTGATCACCGTTAAGTGTCCAGGACTAAAAAGTATTGGTATGTCATTGCTAAATGCCTTAAAATAATCGGATGCATGTATGGCAGGCCATGGATTTGGAAATACTGTACGATGATCAACTTGTTTTATAACTTGAATCTGATCCCGTATTTCTAACGAACGTATAGCTTCAAGTGGTATGCGATAGTTGAAAGTGCAAAATGGTCGACTATTGATGGATATGTGAAATTTCTCTTCGCATGCAAGTATATAAACAATAAAGAATTCACCCGATACAATTGGATTTGGCAAGCTGTCATCAGTTAAATCTTTAATTTCTTCTTCACCCCATTGGCCATTAATGCGTGAATTTCGCACGATTATGTCGTCCCGAAAATAACTTGAAATACGCAGACCAATATCAGCATTTGAATTAATAACCGATTTTTCTGTGCATAGGCTTATGTGAAATCTGAAATAACAGATCAAATAGTTTTTTTTTTTTTTAAAGAAGTATAGATATAATAATTTAATGAATTAATCTACAATATTGTATAGCCGCGTCGTAGGCTGTAATAGCTAGTACCTAATAAATTTTTATAATGGGTTTTAAAATTGTATTTTTGGAATAATTTTTTTTGGTAACAAATTTGGTACAATTTAAAAACAGAAAATATTTTCTAAGTGCCTAATTTTAGTTCGCGCAAATGCATCACAATTACAAAAAAGCTTATTAAATTTCATATAATGGCCATATTGTTATCATCATGCTCAGTTAGATTTAAAAAAAAAATGGATTTTTCCTTTTTTTGCTTGGATTTCCGAGAAGTACATATTTTATGCTGATCCGACAAGTATTATTGAAATTACAGGCATATTTGTAAAGACACCATTACTACTCATAAACCTGTTTGAAACTTTTAATGCAATGGTTTTGAAATCGGTGATCAATATATCTCGAAAACAACCAAACCAATCAGGCTGACATTTTAACACAAGCTTTAAAACAATATTGTCTAGTCCTTAATCGTAGATTTTGTCGACGCAACAATGTTATTAATTTTATAAACAATTTAAAACCAACATTTTGGGTCGAAGATGAACAATTTGTTTTGAAAAGCCGCCATTTTGTTCAAATTCAATATTTCGCTTATTCCGTAGGTTAAGCACTAGATTTTACTATATATTAATTATACTGGGTGTTTTTTTTAGAGGTTTGTTTTTCGAATAGAGATAAAACTGACATTTTATGGTCAAATCTGGCAACTCTAATGTCATTTATGTTCAGTTTGGTTTGCCATTTCATCATGAACAGGTTGACAAAAGAACAACGCTTGCAAATCGTGCAAATTTATTTCGAAAATAATGGTTCAGTTCGCGAAGTTTACCGCAAGCTCCGTCCATTTTATGGTCGACATAATCGTCCATCAGAGCAATTAATTCGGTTAACCATGGGTCGTTTTTGCACTACGTTTACTCTATGTGATAATACGCATCCGCAGAGACGTCGAACAGTGCGCACCGAAGAAACAATTGCCGCTGTAGAGCAAAATGTTGAAGAGGACCCGAATGAATCGATTCGCCACCGTGCACAGCAATTGGAGCTTTGTCCATCAACTTTATGGAAGATTTTGCGCAAAGATCTTGGCTTGCGACCTTACAAGATCCAGCTTGTGCAAGAATTAAAGCCGCGAGACCATGCAATGCGTCGTGATTTTAGTGTATGGGCCGAAAATGAGATTGATCTCGATGCTGATTTTCATCGCAAAATTTTGTTCAGTGATGAGGCTCATTTTTGGTTGAATGGCTACGTCAACAAGCAAAATTGCCGCATTTGGAGTGAAGAGAATCCACATGAGACCCTTGAGACGCCATTACATCCACAAAAAATGACTGTTTGGTGTGCTCTACGGGCTGGTGGAGTCATTGGGCCATACTTCTTCCGAAATAATGCTGGAGAGTCAGTTACCGTTAATGGAGACCGGTATAGAGCCATGATAACCGACTATTTTGTTCCCGAATTGAATGGCATGAATGTGGATGAGTTGTGGTTCCAACAAGACGGCGCTACATGCCACACAGCGCACGTCACAATCAATTTATTGAAGGAAACATTCGGTGAGCGCATAATTTCGCGGAATGGACCTGTCAATTGGCCACCAAGATCGTGTGATTTGACACCATTGGATTATTTTCTTTGGGGATATGTGAAGTCGCTCGTCTACGTCAACAAACCAGAAACGTTAGGGGACTTGGAAGCCAACATTCGTGGCGTTATTGCCGACATACGGCCCCATATGCTCGAAAAAGTGGTTCAAAATTGGACCTGTAGAATTGGCTTTATTCGAGCCAGCCGCGGCGGCCACATGCCCGAAATCATATTTAAACATTAATGGCATAAAATTATCCTTCCAATAAAGCCAAATTGATGGACATTAAAACGATTTTCTTGTGTTTTATTTCAATTCAAAGCTCTATACCTCTAAAAAAAAACACCCTGTATCTTTAATATTTAGAGTTAAGAGATATCGTGATCACAGCAAAACATTTTTTTTTGGAGTTGCTCTCGGAGATCGGCTGTAGCAACTTCATAAGTCAATACTTTTATGAAAAAAAAAAATAAAAAAAATATGATTATTTTTCAATTCAATTCAATTCTTTGTTTAACCAATTTTCAAAATAATGTACAATGTACTATGGTTATTACTAATATATGATACGGCAGTTCAGTTATACTTTTCAGCTCTAAAGTTTAGTAATAGTTATTTTACAATGAATATGTTGCTTTAAGAATGTAAAATATATATAAATGTGGTAGAGGAAAAGTAGGGCAAAAAACCTCTGAAAAAAATATGATTATAAACTAGAATATTTACATAACAATTGTAAAAAGATTTTTTTTCAAGTAAAACCAAATTCTTAAAAAATCGACTTTTTTCGCCAATATAACTGGGCATAACCCTTTAAATCAAGGGGGTCAAAAACGTTGCGATTTACTAATATGTAGAGCATTCCAGATTGCTGTATACGAACCTATCGCAAGTCGCCAAAATTCGTTTGAGGCTTAGTTTTGTATGCAGAAGGAGAAGCTTCGTACAAAATTTAAGCTCAATCAACGGTTTTGCATTTTCGGAAATTTGTCTACTGTGATACCAAAAAAGTTCATGCTATGAATAATGTAAATTCGGATAAAAGCAACAATTACTGGGTTCTTTTCCTATTTTCCTATGAAAATTGATTTTTTGGCCTTTGTAGCTTTCTTTAAACTACCGATTCAATTGAGTGTAAAATCTTCTTATCTTTAAAAGCTTAGACAGAATTAGTAGGGACATTTTTTTAGTATGTTCGGGTTCAATAAATTTTTAATCTTCGATCGATGACTTTTAACTTTAACAGAACACACAAAAATTAAAATTAGTTTTAATTTTTTTATCTGTTCACTCCGTGAAGTGAGACATCATTTCATGAACACACATTTGTATAATCTTTAATCGCTGTAGTTAGTCACCAATTACAATTACTGTAAACATAGTCTGACGTATTTATATTATTTATCATAATTATTTTAAAGAAACAAAACAAAATCTTATACACACCTCGATGCACCATCTATAGTCTTGGCAACAATTTCCAGTGCATGTCCAAATTCCAAAGGATGTGCCAAATTTCCAGCAAATTCTGTCAACATTTTGTATGATAAAAATAAACTATTAAATTACTTTTTGAAATTTTATATTTTTGCTCCACTTTTTAATGATATGTGTATGTTTCGGCGTTTTCGTCAGTGCCCGTAAGGGAAGTTTGCTTAAATGTTTACTTAAAACTGCTCAAACTGTCTGCTAAATTCGTAAGTCTTGAGGTATTTTTCTGTTATCATTTTTAAAATTTGTAATGATATTTTCATTCCTATTGGTTTCTTTTTATCTAATCACACAGTATGTGTTTATATAGCAAATGTATAAGTTGTTGTTTGTACTTCTGAACCAAAACTGAGAGAGCGATTTTTCTGTGAAACAGTTTTATTTGCACAAATCAGCTTTTTTATTATTTATGCTCCAAGCAATCAACCAACGCACTTCGATCTCTGATTTTCAACTCTTGGAAATAATGCAAATTGTGTTCATTAATACAAACGAATGAATTCGATTCATATTTATTAAGCGCTCTCTGCACGTATGTACGTCATCGTTTATTGTACAATTTTGTTTATTAATTTTTTCTCATAATTACAAAATGATGTGATAAAACAATAACTACAAATAATTACGCTGATCAGTTTATTACCTGTGGTTTCTGTCATAGTTAATGTGATACTGACATTCGAAAATCTACATATATGCAGCTTGGGTTAACGGGGGTAGTTACCAGTGATGGGACATAAAACTTTTTGACAGAATATTTCAGCCCAAAATTGTGGTAGATTGGGGAATAATGTGGTAGATTTGAAATTAAACTAAATGCATAATTTTCAATGCATTGTTAAATAAATTAAGTGACAAAACAAAAGAAATACAACAATTCAGTAATTTCATCAAGTTGCTCGTAAAACAAATTCATAAATATGTAGGGTGTTTTTTTAAACCTTTGTAATTTCAAATTGAAATAAGACACAAAAAACTGTTCAAATGAACCGATTTTTTTTTCTATTAGCTATATAATTTTATGTCATTTAGCATTTAAATTTGATTTTGGGCGTGTGAGCAACGTATCTGAGCAATACTTAGCGTAGTCTGAAGATCGAACTTTCGATCAGTTTTTCGAGCAATTGAGTACTTATTTGCGAAATAACACGCGCTATGTGGATTTTCGAAGCGTCAATGTGTTTGCTGGCTACCTCCAGTTCTGATCATCGAAATAGGAAATAATACTACCAGGAAATGACTCATGTAGTAATTAAATTGTTTCTCAGGCTGTATGGCATGTGGCACCATCTTGTTGAAACCACATATCGTCCACAATCACATCTTCCAATTTAACCACAAAAAAAAAAAAAAGAATTTGGATTCTCATGTGGCGATAGCGAGCACCATTTACTTTTATAACGTGACCAGCTGCATTTCCGAAGCCCTAAATCCGCACCAAACACGTTGTAGATGTATTTGTTTTCAATAATCAGTCGTGAATTTTTGAACCCCAAATGCGATAATTTTAAACGAATCCATCAAGATAAAAATGAGCCTCACTGCTGAAGATCATTTTGTATGAAAATATCAACATCCAGCTCTTTTCATTGTCCGAGGTCAGTGGGCTTCGGTTTTGAGTCAATTGAACTCTCTAAGCATGAAAATGCAAATTTTTCGAGGAACTTCACAGTAGAGAGCTTCTCGAAATGTCTAATTCTTGACCACGGTGCCGAATTGATATTTTCAGCAAGTCTCTCACGAACTACATACTTCGATGTTTGTGTTGGTGTCTGAGATCACTAATTGATCCATTCTCCCTGAATTTTGTAATTAATCTCTTCACAGTTGATGAAGTTAAATCACTATTCCGACCATATTGTATACGAAAATTGCGAACAGTGGCTGCCAAACTTCATTATTTTCAAAATATTGCTCAATATGGAAAAACACGTTCTTTTCATTTTATATTAACCTTGAACTGTCACACTATCACGATTTTTTTTAACATCTACGTCTTACCGCACAAATAAGGCAAGATTCAATTCTCGCATGCATTTTTGGACACCCCAAACAATGTCTCCGCTTTCTGTTATCATATATTTCAATTGATCCGAAAAACCGATCGACAACTGCATTGTCATCCAGAGCACAATGCGCGGTTATAACCAAATTTAAATTGTAGCCAATTCTGTAGCCTCATCAATAATCAAAAAAACTTACAGCATCTTAACTTCTTCTGCAATATTGCAATAATAATGTTTCGCTTTCGGTAGTAGAAGTTAAAATTTACGGAATAATATGGTAGATCTACCACAATTGTGGAAAAGTCCCATCACTGGTAGTAACGTTTTACGCTTGAAGCCTATTGTATTCTCTTTTCTTATCTCACTGAAGTTTCGACAGCTCTTGGTATATTTAAATACAGTGCAGTACACAAGAACGTGTTTTCTTAAACTGCAAACAGTTGAGTAGCAAATTAAATTATTCTGAGATGTCTCGTAAACTTATGGCCTCTGTTTTTTTGTTATACGAAGTATTTCTACTAAATGAAAGATCTTTTTTAACCGCCCTAAAATGTTTTCAGTATTTAAATAGTTAATCTTACAAATTTTTTGTAAGAAATTTAATTTGTTTTTAGTCGACTGAATATTACATGACAAAGATAACAAATAATTTAATTTAACCTGGTAATTGGTGACATATATGTATAATATGCGGCTAGTACCACATATATACACACCTGCTCAAAATAATAGGTACACCTTTGAGTTTTTAGTTTAAGCTCTATTACATAAATATTTTGACAATTTAGAGGAAAAATCATAGTGGTAACGTTAAGTACACAATTTGGCAGCACGATCTTCAATAAAACAAATCATATGATTGCCTTAAGTTTTGAGCATTTCTACTCACTGTGAATAGTTTGAAAAATAATAGGTAGGTACACTTGTACGTTGATTCAAATTTTCGTTTGAAATTTTATTTTTTAATTCCTTTAATAAACTTTAAAATCCAGTGAATTGACATTAAACATTTTAGTTGAGATAGGTCGTAAGCCATATTGCTCTGCTGAGGAATCGAGACCGACTCTAAGCTTGAAAAAAAGATCTCTTCAATGCATTGTCCGGTTGCTAAATAGATTTCACAAATTCGTTTTGGTAGACCACCAAAAACCGCTCCAAGAGTTGATCTTCATATAAAAAATAGACACATTTAAGTCTTCAAAGACAATTTTAACATAAATTTGGAACGTGGTTACTGCTCAAACAATTCGATAAAGTTTACTAAAGGCTAACATACCTGGGCGCTTAGCTAAAAATGTTTCTTTATTGCGGAAAAAAAATTTTATCATGATGCTATATTTTGCAAGGATCATGACAACTGGTCAGGGCATAATATTTTCGCCTCCGTGTTTGTTTTTTTTTTTGTGAATCTGAGGTAAAACTCTGCTTTTAGGCCATCGCACAATCCTTTCTGAATCATTGATAAATAAATAGATCTTAGCTTCATCAGTTCACAAAATATTACGCCACTTTTTCTTCCATTCAGGTCATGATCAGTTTCCATTATCCTTGCTAAATCTGGCATCATGATAAAATTTTTTTTCCGCAACAAAGGAACTTTTTAGCTAAGCGCCCAGGATTTTTCCGCTGCTAGAAATAAACCGTGGGATATATTGATTTAAAATAAAGCAATATGTTCATAAAATCATATAAAATTGACAAAGGTAAAGGATGAATCATCGCATTTTTTTAAATTAATGACATAAATGATGAAAATATTGCACATATTTTTCAAATTTAATTGATTTATTGCAAAGGCTAAGTTATGAATGCTTATGAAATAGGCAATAAGTAATTAAGGTAAAGTTAGAGATAGGGAGAGGGTCCTGGAGCTCAGTGAGCTCAAACATGGGATGATTTGGGAATGTTTTGTACAGAACGAACAGGAGGAGACATTTTTTTAGGTCACACCGTCAATATATGTACATGACTGACAAAAGTCAGATGCGGTGGTAGAAAAACATTTTTATCTTCTTTTCTTTTATACTTTTCACGAAACATAAGGAACTTTCTTATTTTGATCATAAGATTTTTTGTGTTTAGTTAGATGGTGCGTCTTTTCAGTTTTTAGTCCCGGGCACAGCAAAGTCTCAATCATACGCTGCTTGGCACTAACTTATCCTGTTGACCCATTTTTGCAGTACATTTTTGAATGTTTGAGGACTTATTTCATAAATAGCTTGATTAATGTTGTGCTCAAACGCCTGAATCATTGTCAGCATAACATTGATCTTTTTAAAGCGTGATTATTATGGCCCACTTCTTAGAAGTAGCTTCTTTTTTAGTGCAGACTTTAACCTAAGATTTTTGAGACACGTTCTGGAGAATCGCATTGTAGCTAAAAAGCTTTCATAAAAATATGTAAAAGCTGTTAAAGTAAAAGCTTTTTTCTGGTAACAAAAATCTTTTGCTTACATATTATTTTTATGTTATTATTTTAAAATGATTTTATGTACTATACCATAAACATCGTAAACTTTAGAATTAATTCGTTTGGTTCCCTAATTAAAATTGTATGCTTTTCCTTAATTCCAATATCATACTTTCACAATAAATTTCTAATATCTATTTTTGTGTCGTTACATATACAAATGCATATAACAGTCCCTCAAGGATCGCACACTAGATCAACAGTGCACAGTTACACGTCCTGGTGTTTCCAACATTGCAGCCAGTTATGCCGTCGAATTGTTGGTCTCACTTCTGCAACATCCACAAGGGGCACAAGCGCCAGCATATTATTCCGCAAACGGTAAAACTGATTCTAAAACTCCTGAAGGTATGCTGGGTATAATACCACACTCCATCCGCGGTATGATTTGCAACTATGAGAATATATTGCCAGCCACCAGAAAATTTGCACAATGCATAGCATGCTCAGAGGTATGGAAATGTATTGTATATGTACGTAATTTTTAGATGATTTTTATTTCATATTTTGATTTAATAGCCTGTTATAGCAGAATATCGTAAGCAGGGCAATGCATTTCCGTTTAAGGCATTTGAAACTGCAAAATATCTAGAGGACTTGACGGGTATTTCAGATTTTAAAAATTTAGAAAATGAGGTAAAGTATTGTAAAATGTTTTAAATTAATTTATTGCTTATTTTTCATGATATAAAAATTTTTCAGATCATTGATTTTGATGACGCTGACTTAGAAATGTCTGAGGATGACTAAATATTATTGCTACTAGCCAAAGTATATCTATGTATATCGCTTTCTACTCTATAATGCATTTAATTGTTTGTTTGTGTAATATTTTTCATATTGTGTTGTTACAATATTTTTACAATGCGATATTTAAAACTAAAAAAATAAAAACAATTGTATGTTTGTGTAATATTTTTGACGTTGTATTGTTGCTACAAATTTTACAATGCAATATTTAAAACTAAAAAAAAATAAAAAGTTAAAAAAATAAATTAATTAAAAAAAAAAATTAAAAAAATTGAATCTCCCCGACGGGGAATTGAACCCCGGTCTCCCGCGTGACAGGCGGGGATACTGACCACTATACTATCGAGGATGTTGAAATTTTCGGTTATATGCTTTATATGTAATAATGCATAACTCATTTAGTGTGATCATCAGTTACTAAATTTTATTTATTTTGATTTTTTCGTTTGAGTTCAATGTTTTAGGTTGGCGCATAAAGTACACGATTTTGTTAATAATGCCTCCAAATAACCTTTAAAAAACTCATGTGTGTATGTAAAAAAAAAAACAATACAGTAATACTAACAAAACTTTGAATATGCACATATCTAAATGATTAAAACATGTCACCAAAATATATGGGTTGAAAAATAATGTCTTCTTGGGGAAGACTCCGCCTTTCTCTCTTCTTGGAGATCAGCGCTGGTTGCTTGTTAACAATCTTGACATATCGTTAAAAATCATAAAAATTTACCACCCACTGAGAGTAAATGTCCAATTAGAATTGCTCATTGTAATTGAGTCAAATTACATTCGAGACTTGATTCTCCAACACAAAATACAAATTTGCTGCTGCTGCCCGGACCCGGGCAATCACGCAGTTGTGCAAGAGAAGTCCAAAGTGTCAAAGTCAGCCATACATCGACTTAAAAGTTAGAAGAACCCTTAATAACGAAATCTTCATAATTTTTTTTTCGTTCCAAGAAAAACCAATGGAGCACTTTTGGTTCTCCTGAAGGTCCTTTTTGGCTAAAAAAACGTGTATTTTGCTCGTAACTTATATTTCTTCACAAGATGGATACCTGAGTTTGCTTGAAAATTAAAAATTGCGTTCTTGTAAAAAGCTTGACGTTAAAAAATTTGAAATTTTTTTTCTGTCATAGATAACATTTAGTCCCAAAGTTCGATTTTCCATATAAAAAATGTGAAAAATTCGAACCGAACCGAACTGGCACAGCATAAAACAACGAACCAGGATTCAAAATAATTATAGAACAAGGGTTCTGAAAAAAAGCTCTCTGCTCCAAATCGAGTCTTAGAATATTAGTAGTAAGTACCAAAAGTGAGCGAACTTGAAAAAGTACAAGGTCTAATTTTGAAAAAAATTGATTTAAAATTGGCCGAAAACGGGCGCAATCCATTGTAATGGAAGATAATTTTATGGAGATGATATCCTTAAAATCAGTTATTAATGTAAGCTGACTCTCTTTACTGACAAAACTCGTTGAAAGTCGTGGCAACGCGGAAGGTAGCACTTCCCATACAAGGAAAAATCGTTGATGCGTCGGTTTGTGATCGCGTAACTCTGAACGACTCGACCGATTGAAGTCATGATTTTTTAACTGTTTCATATGACCTGAGGAAGGTTCTTAGCATAGTTTGGTTTTGATAAAAATGAGCGATGACACGCCCCCCACATAAAATCAAAGCCAAATCCAACATATCTTGGTTACTAACTTATGATTTAAATAGATGAGACTGGACGAGATTGTATGTGAGCAGTGCCGCAGATATTGCATGAAATTCAATATGGTATGTCTCCAACAATGTACATACAATACTTAACAAAATTTACCATATCCTTTTACTGTATCAAGAGTATACTTCATTGCACCAGTGGTAGTGACACTTTCCATCTACACAAGAAACTTAAACGTTATAATTGCAGCAATTACCATAAATTTAATAAGAAAGGTAAATTTGGTATTAGTTATCTCTAAACGAAAAGTCTATCTACAAACAAAAAAGCGAGGATGTTATATTTCAAGTACATACTATGCGAGCCAATCAAAAAATAATGAATTTCAGTCGCTGATTACGAATTCGAAGTCGGTTTATACCAATCACGTCAGTTTTTTTTTACTTAAGAAAAAGCCTGTAATAAATATAAAAACAATGCAAAATTAAAGGAGATTCACGTTTTTTCAGTACTATGTAGTACTAAAAAATTTCACAAAAATTCGGTCAATTTGAACCAAAATTATAAAATCTTTAAATTTTCTCAACTACTTAATATTACCTTCAATACAAGCCATTAAAGTTTTAATAAAAAATTATATTAAGTAAATTAATTCGGTCGCTGAAAACGAGTTCGAAGTAGGCTTATACCAATCACGTCAGGTTTTTCTTTACTTCAGGAAAAACCTGTAATTAAATCAATTTTAAAGAGAATCCACATGACCCAAGTTTCTTCACTTAAAAAACCAACATGATAATTAAAAACCAATACTGAATATGACTCCGCATATCGAGCTTAAGGCTACATACATATGTTAATATTCATCAAATATAAGTTTCCTTTTTTAACACTATCAATTCAATTTCACAACAGTGAAATTTTCCATCGAATTGTGATCAAAACATCACACTACAAGTATTTATTTATTTCCTGTCATAAGACCTTAATCTATTTACATACATATGTTTACTATACATTCAGATTAAAGTTATTTGTTAAGGTTTTTAGAAACTATCTGATGTAATATTAGCTAAGAAACGTATCAGATGTTACTAAAATATAAACAAAGAAGACCTCCTTTAATATCATAAACACACGTCTATGCTCGTTAGTAAACAAATTAAAAACCATAAAAAATTAACCTTTTGAACATACATATGAGAAAATTAGAAATGAGTAAAGTTCACCAAAAATAAACATCAGGTAACTAAATAGATCGACTACATATGCAACGAAATTGAGTGAAGAGATGACAAATTAAAGTAAAAGAGATTGAAAGAGAGTTAAAAGTCGCCATGAAAGTGGTAATATCATCAGTCATTAAAAAAGAAATGGCCTAAATTGTGGAGAGAAGTGAGTTTTCAACCAATATAAACAAATTGTAAATATTGAAAGAAAGATGTTAAGGAAAATACAAAAAAAAAAAAAAAACAATCATTTAAAACCAATCGGCGACGTCAAGTCAACTCGCATTCACTCAAAACGCTGTTGCAAATTGCCGAGGCATCTAATGGGTATTTGATGGGATACGCATATTATAAATTCCTCAAATTCGTTAAAGACACCGCAGCGAGCAGACAATTGTTGGTAGTAAAATTGGTCAATATAGTGGCTCTAAAAGTGTAAAGTGATCGTGATTGTATTGCATGTGAAATTAATGCTTTTTCAAGTAAATTCAACTGCATAACTTTAGTAGTACAGGGTAACATTTGTTTACAACTTTCGATTTAATTGTAGAGAAATTGGTTTTTGAACAAGACTGTGTTAGCGTCTGTTGTAAAAACATTTATGTACATATATAAACTTGAACTATAAAGTGCATTCAGTCTATTTATCAAAACGGAGCGGTAATAGTGCAACGACATCTTTGAGTTTACAAAGTCATTTCATTTCACATTCAACAATTTTTTGCGGAAACTTAAGCTGATATTAAAATGGTAAGTGATATTTATTCATATTGCTGGCAAAGATTTTTCATCAATACTATGTTGCAACAGGTAAAATGTAAACATCGCATAAGCACATATGGAGACAAACATTTATTAACCTCACTGAAAACTAACTATCTATAGCAACTATTTAAGGTTTTCTGTTGCAATAAAAAGTAAACAATACCAATTTTCGACTTTAAATCAAAGAAAATAATTATTTTATTGGATAGCCATATTTTAGTTGTCTCCTTGCTTGTAATAAATGATTTCCTTAAGATTTTTTGAATCTTAATCCAATTGAGATCCCACAATAGCCTTTGCACATCATGATTTTGAGATTATATTGTCTAAGAGTTTAAATCGATGTTTTGATATTTTATTTGATAATTTTTTTTTCGAATTAAAACTATATTTTTATAGTACGTACATATGTATATAAAACGAAATCCTACAACGAATAAATTTCTGAATTCGAATATTTAGCCATTGCAATTGTTGATGTGTGTGCCGGTGCGTTGTCTTGAAGAAAGAGCACTTTTTTCTTCTTTAAATGTGGTCGTTTTTCCTTGATTTTATCGTCCAATTCATCCAAAAGCGCAGCATAATACGCTCCTGTTATTGTTTTTCCCTTTTCAAGATAGTCAATCAGTATTACACCATGGGAATTCCAAAATACAGTCGCCATAACTTTATCAGCTGATTTCACAGTCCTTGCCTTCTTCGGTGCACTTCCACCAGGTTCTACCCATTGTTTTGATTGATTTTTGGTTTCCGGTGTGTAGTGATGAATGCATGTTTCATCAACCGTTATTATTCGACGCCAAAAGTCATCTGGGTTATGCCTCATCATACCTAAACATTGCTTTGAGGTAGTGACACGATTTCGTTTTTAATCATTTGTGAGTAATCGTGGCACCCATCTGGCTGATAGCTTCTTCATATGCAAATGTTCATGTAAGATGTTGAATACACGTTCATATGAAATGTTTACAACGTCGACAATCTCTCTCAACTTCACTCGACGGTCATTCAAAACAATATCATGGATTTTGTTGATCATTTCCTCAGTAGTCACCTCATTTAGCCTTCCTCAATGCTCGTACGACCACGTTTAAATTCAGCAAACTAATAAATTACGGTTGAATTCGCTGGAGCAGATGAGCCATAATATTTATCAAGCTTTTCCTTTGTTTCCTTCGCGGTTTTTCCACGCAAGAAATAATGTTTAATCAATGAGCGAAAATCAGTTTTATCCATTTTACAAGAAAAGTTAAAAGTTATCCGACTTATATGGCTGCCAAGCAAAAACTAAATGACATATCGCGCCAAAAATTTACATGAAGCCTATTGACAGATTACACGCGGGGAAAAAAATTACCTTCTGATGCCCAGTGTTGCCATCTGTTGAAAACCGCTTCATTATCAATCCGCCCTCGTATGTATCTAATAAACTATACTTTAAATGTATGTGGACATCGTCACTTTTTCTTGAAATTAATTTTTAGATATAAAGCTACGGTTAGTGAAATTTTTTAGATAGTTTATTGTTCTGTGCCAACAGATAAATTGCTCTTATTCGAAAATTTTATAAGTTACAGGTCTTCAAAGGAAATTGAGTTTTCTAAAAGGTACTAGATGTCTATCGTGTCAGATGAGAGATGAACTCAAAATTTGGTTATTTTTGACTATTTGTTTTTTTAATTTTGCGCTAAAAATAGTAAAAAATAAATAAAAACAAAAGTGGAAATTGAAAACTTTCCATTTTTCTGAATTTTTGACAAATTTAATTTTAAAATTTAACATAAAATGTTACAGCATTTTTAAAAATTCAAACAAATGGAAAATATTTACATCCCCACTTGATTCTAATAAAATTTCCTTAATTTGTGTACAGGTTTTAAAAGGAATAAAAAACATAGATACAAAAATTTAAGTATTGTTCAATTTTCAAGTTTAACTCAAAATATTATTTAGCATATAAAATTTTAAAAAATTTAGTTTAGTTAAATTAACTAGTCCTTAACATTTCAAGTCAAACACTTTTTTATAGATGGACTTAATATATACAGAGATAAGAAATATTTAAAAAATTAATTCTACGATATTATATTCATAACTTTTGAAAATGTATAGTGCAACAATAGTTCATTAACTAGTCACGTACAACACACGTTTAATGATGATCACTCATACGACCTGTTGTATGTAATTATTGCACAGAAACAAAAGAAATTTGTGTCTAAATATGGTGCGCACCGTCAATGAAAAACTTATATTTTCCAAAGCTATGTCGGAAATTTCAATTTCAAAGCAGATACATTTTAAGGATTGTTTGAAGAAGAACATATAAAAAAATCAAAAAAACCAAAAAAAAATATGGTGTTGTGTCGAAGATATTTTGAGAAACATTTTTATAAATAAAAAACTCTTCTACAAACAAATTTTTTTTTATAAAATTAAAGTATATCCAAACAAAAATGATTTGGAGTTTTATTATCCTATTCCCTTTAGCTTTTGTGTGCAGTACTTTAAAGAATGATTGATATTTACATTAAACATGTCACGACTGCAAAGCACATCATTCTAGCGGGCAATAGATGTGTTAATACCTCGAGAAATTTGGACATTGCGTTTTTGGTCATGATCATTTTGACAGAGTACTTCACATTCTTCCATATCCTCAAGACAAAGCTACATTTTTCTATTGCAAATCACAAAACTCATTGAAATGGCGGTGTGAAAGAGGAATGCCCCAGTAGGTTTTTGGTATGTACATACATATATTGGCGGTGTGGACAAAGCAACAAGTCCTCATTTTCTGTTTCCCACAAAACATGATGAGGGTCCGCTTGAGCTTATTCTTATTCCAGCGCCGGAACATATCTAACTGCTACGCACGAATTCACTTATGTCATCTTTGTAATACCAACGCTACAGGTGTATTAAACTTAACACACCAGCGAGAATTAGTAAAGTAAAATATGTATGTATGTATATTTAAAATATAGCGAAGTAAGAGTGTACTTTACTTCTTAATACAGAAGCAAATTAGAGGAAATTGCAAAGGATCTAAGTTCAAAAGAATAAATTTTGCCGGAAATACCCCAAACACAACTCTTGACTCAACGTTCTTTCTACTTTTACCCTTACCACAATATTTTCTAATCATATTAATGTCTTATATACTAGCTTATCAGCTAAATATTTTACCATCTTATTTGGGAAACAACTTAAATTTTGTTGACATTATTGTAAACGATAGATATGTAGTAAACAATCTCTGAAAAAAACAAAAATATTTTTCCAGAAGGCGTGCCTTTTAAATCACTGCGTAAGTTTCATATGTGATGAAAGTAAAGACGTCATTATTTAGTAATTTTATTGTTCTTATCGAAATTATAAAGTTCAATACTTTGAAACACGCACGTATTACTTTTCGAAAAAAAATATTTAAATAATATATACTGGTACATTCATATTTCTTTGATTTTATTCTTGGAATGACATTGTTTATGTAAATCACATATGCAGCGATAATTACTTTTCACCTTAGGTCGCGCTTTGACAGGGTGTTACAATTTTTAAAATACAGTTAGATTGAAAAGGTGCAAAATGTAGATGGAAAAAAAGGAGAATTTGAAGCTCCACATACTTAGTACATATAGGAAGAGACTAATTGAACAAACTGATTATTCAAAATATTATTTCGAAGTGTATTAGAAATTTCTTAGCTCAAATCCATCTATCATATTCCAAAGTAGAAAACTTCACCTTGAAAATTTACTTGTCGATCCAATCCAATTCTTTTCGAGGTGTCGCACATTTGAGATATGATGGTTTCAATTGAAACAAACGTAGAATAATATTGAAAAAGAAAATACCTCTGATATTTGAACAATAATGAGTTAAATAATTTCACATAAACGGCATTTTCCATCAGCTCTATCACATAAACTTTATTTACTCTGAAAAAAAAAATGGAATATGGACTTAGCATGGCTTGAAACAATCAAATAATCAATTTTATTATCTATTTTATTATCTATTTAGTGGCATCTTTTATAGAATATGTTTTAAAAATTAAATTTGCAGCCAAACTTTAGGTTATTTTCATTAAAGGTAGCATTTATTATACAAATCAAAGTTCATTAGTAACTTGAAACTAAAATTTGGCAAATTTCGTTTGAATTAAGACAACATTTGCTGTATGTATGTTTCACAAAATTGACAAACCCTGTTTCAAATAGCAATCATGGACTGCTGTCTTAAATATAGGTTTATTCTGAAAAAAATATAGAAGAAAAGTAATAAAAAATCTTAGAAATAATAAATATGCATATGTACTTCTAGATTGAACATCTACACAGATAAGCATAGTCTAATGAGATTAAATACTATATATATGTACAACAATTTTTATTTGTGTTGCAAATAATTCAATTTATAGGAAGATTAACAAGTGCTGGATGCGTACTTAGAAATCATTAAAAATTTAAACTTTAAATCGAACGCGTGTCGAAGTGCTTTATAGTGGAGAATTATAATTTTTTTAAGCCAAATAAGGCCAGCTCTAACCTGAAAGTCCTTTGTTAATTTCCGAATACAATAGTGAAAGCATTTAACAAGTATTGAACTTACAAATAGTACTTTTTCCCATACAAAGGTAAAGTGTTATTTTGGAAAAAATGCTATATCGTACAGTTAATTATTAAGAAAAAATCAAAATTTTATGGTATAAAGTTATTTAAACAAATTCGTTATCAATAAAATACATATATTTTGATTATTGACCTTTCGCGCTAAAAAATTCCATTCGTAAAAAATTGTTTTTCAATAAACATTTCATAAATAATAATTTTGATCGCATTTTGTAACGATACTGGTATTTAATATATGTATGTAAGATCAAGTTCACTTTTATAACTTGTAGTCATATGGAGCTAAGCTTCTAGAACTTACTTTTTTGAGGCCTGAAATCAAATTCGATCAGTTAACTAAAGACTTGAAATTTAGTAAACTTTTCATCATCAATAAAAATTTTAATTCAGCTAAAACATCTCAGGTCTGATCTTTCCGGCAATTGAATTTTTGAGTTTGCAAAGTCTTTTTAATATAAAGTCAATCGGAAAACTTTTTTTACAAATGACGTGTTTGTTCTATATACTCAGGTCTGCTATAACAGAGTGATGTTCTATAAGTTTTCAGAATTATTTAAAAAAAAAAAACCATACAAATTTAAAGAAACCAAGGGATTTTTTTATTAATCGACTATTTGATGTATTTCAGTAGTCATGAAAATGATATTAATCAATTGGCCGCCTCTGCAGCTTTTGCAACAGTTGATCCTTTTAAGGTCATTTTTCCTGACGATTTCGCACATTTCAGGCGGTATACCTGGTATAACATCTCGGATGTTGGTTTTTAAGTAGGGCTACCAGATGACCTGCTTGCAAAATTAGCACATTTGTAAAATTTAAGAATTTTCAACAAACACAAACAAATTTCGTATTTTTTACAAAAAAAGGATAGTAATTAGCAAAAAAAAGGTCCCCATTTCTACTTTCCCATAGCACTAATAAAAAACATTATTGCGTGTTTTTTTATTTATTTACATTGTTTCCATAAAACATTTTTTGTAAAATTTTGTTTATCGACCAAAAAAAAAAAAGGTCGTAACTTCAAAAGTAGCGCATTTCAATCAAAAGTAGTACATTTCAAGTTGAAAGTAGCAAAGCCTTGCAAAAGTAGCACTTTTGCTACTTTAGTATGCCATCTGGTAGCCCTATTTTTAAGTGTGTTCCAATGTTCTGGTTTGTTGGCGTTAATATGGCTCATAGCGTAACGACACAAAAAAAAAATTAAATAGAATGATGATGGCGGTCAGTTGATATCACACTAATGTTACGGATAAAAGACCTTAGAGCATGCTTAAAATATATCAAAAACGGTGAACGGTCTCTGTAATAAGCGTGTTCTCAATAAGATATCGATGGGAAACAGCGCAAATTTTTTTCGAGATTTGAAAAAACTGGGTTAAGTGCAGCAATCTATCCTTTAATGCATAATTTATAAACGGGACATGGCCGGACTTACATTTTTTGATGTGTGAGCCCCTGGGAAGAAGTTTTTCATGCCTACGATTCTTTTTTATTTTTATTTTGGTGAGCATATCCGGGCGATAAATAATTTTCAGAGAAACTAATTCGAAACCGATAAGAGAAATATTTAATTTGTATCTCGCTATTAAACCCCGAATTATTTGAATTGAGGAATGTTGACGCCTACCTAAAAGGTCGAAGGCGGCTCAACAGAATGTTTTTGCCAATGTATCTTTTGATATTGCTTTTAAGGAAAATATCGCAAGAAAAATATATAGCCTAGATAAATTTTAACAAGAAAAGTTAGATAATATTTTTTAGTAGGTGTTACTATTTCGATGTAAAATGTCTTTTAAATACACGTATGCATGTATATGTAGAAAATACAACTATCAATAATAAGCGAACATGTTATCTGAAGCTTATAATCTTGACATATGTTGTAAAGGAGACAATTGTGAACCAAATTATATAAATATGAGCTAGTGCAATTGAGAGTTTGTAAAGTATAGCCACATCCCTTTAGATAGGGATATCTTTCACAAAATAAAAAAATACAACGAGTTTTCTTAAATTGATTGATTTAAATTTATGATAATATGATATTCTTTACAGTAGTGTAACAAGATCTGTAGTAAATAAAAAGTTGGGCCTTGTCTGTTAATCAAAGCAAACTGCATACCCTGCACTTATTTCAAATTCTGACTATCGAATGTGATCTACAATAGCAACAACAACAAAAAGAGTTTAAGATTTAAATATTTTTAAGAATTTTATGGTGGAAAGCAATTTTCAATTTTTGATGATTTTAATTGATCTCATTGTTTTTCTTTTATATAATATACCGCTAAATTATGAAAAATAATCTTAAAATACCAATTAGATGAAATATCGATAACTGAGCTTATAAGTACTCAACCCATTTTTTGAATTAAGTTAAAAAAAAGATTATGAAAGAGTTTTCAGCAGCTCATATTGCGCACACAGTGAGCAGCTTTTTTTTTTGTCACACCGTAAATATGCATCCCAAAAACTTACTGAGGACTCCCCAGTTTGACACTGCCATTCAGTGATTTATTTTATTTTCAATGCCAAAAATGTTTTAATTCAAAATTTTTTTTAATTTTTACATGAAAAGAGAGTTTTTAAACCCAGACCCCAGAGAGCCTTAATCCGGCGCTTTAAAGTACTCCTCAGTTGCTAAATGATCATAAGTTTGAGTTATGGACGGTTTAAAAAATATGAACAGTCAAAAATGTAATATATGGCTGCAAAGTTAAATAGTTATATGGGGTTCTTTGATTTTTGACAACATATAACTATTGACCTTGATAATAAATGGTCTTGTGCCCGTATAGGATCTTGATTTTGTTGCAAACAAAATTTGGAATTTATGTGTCATTGCTCATATGTAAGAGATAAATTAATTGTTTTAATTACTTCATGTTCAGATGTTGAAAAACAAAATGTATTTCTGCTTGACGTATAGTAGTCATATACAAATATTTTTTTTTTAAAAAACTCCTCTTTAAAATACATACATACTGAAAGCGGGACAATTTAAAGAACACATTTTTTAGCAGATTAAAATCATGTGAAGGATGACAGGGTTTTTTTGCTTCCCACTGTTGAACGTAAAGTATCAACTGCAATATTTATGTCCTAAGGAGACTTTCTTGGATTCTTATGCATGACATTGACTTCTATTTTATCAACGCAACTACAGAAAAATTAAATGATAAATAAAATGACTTTTTATTGATGAAAGTGCTGGTTTATTGATAAAAAGTCATACTGTGTGTATATATATAGTGACAAAACAACACTACATATGTATATACTCAATATCACAAATTTCATCTTAGAAGAAATGTTTTTTTAATTATTGATAAGAAAATTGTTAAAAATTGTCATCAGTTTATTCGATTTTTTGCGCATCACTCAAATATTTATACAAAAATTTCAATTTATTTTTGCTTAAACGAGCATTGATTCATTAATAACGACTATAAATTCGTATTTAAAATTATTATGACTCGTTTATATATTTCATTCAATAAAATTTATGGTGTTTTGCTTTAATGGAAGATACCACGCAATTCCACATGCAATTCCAGCCAGTTAGGTCCAGTGGATATAAACCCTTATGCCGAATTTAGCAAAGATTTCTAGAGTACTTAGTTCACTAAGTCCAGCGTTCACAGTTTTGTGTGATCCAGTGAAACCTTACATTAACCGCCAACCTCATACCAAATTTTATTAAAATTGTTCATGCAGTTCACTATATATACGTACAATAACGCTGAAAGTCTTTTGCCTGCATAGTGTGATCTCGCTCACTTCATCATCTTATGTTTTTTATTTATATAAGAGGTGTCATTCCTTCTGGTTCAATTTCAACCACTTTTGTTAAAAAGTATCACACCTACCTTTTGGGCTTGCCTCTCAAATTTCGCCATTATTTACGTATGTGACGTAATGAGTTTAACATTTAGGATGGCGCCACTCTTCTCTTAGAGCCTTAATGAGCTTACAACTTTGCCCAATTTCGATTTCGTTCTGAAGATTGATCAAAATCTTTTGCCTCATTTTCGATATACAGTTAAGCCATGCATTTTATTTAAATTTAATTTATTTTTATACAAATTTATCTTTCTTAAGCAGAGAAGATAAATATTAACTTCCCATTTTGATCAACTATACTATAAGTTCACAGTTGATTTTCAAATATAAAAACGTGAAATTCCAAGTCAAATGCTTGTTCATTATTTCATATTTACTGTCGGAAATATAAATTTTTAATTTATTCCTTAACCCTTAGATTCTTAAAATGTTTTTTAGTCTTATTCGACTACATCTATTGTACATAAAAGTTCATG
Organism: Tricholauxania praeusta; assembly: GCA_949775025.1. NCBI lineage: Eukaryota > Metazoa > Arthropoda > Insecta > Diptera > Lauxaniidae > Tricholauxania > Tricholauxania praeusta. Next base: position 31,341,703 of record OX459031.1, on the reverse strand, counting down.
TGGTGGTTTAAAAATTCCAAAAATAAAAACAACTTTTTTTGATAATCTTTTGTACAGCATTATTTTTTTTTATTGAAGTACATATTTACACATATGTATGTTACTTATGTGCATTAAAAAACAATTTACGTTGCTAAAACAACTTCTCTTATCAATTTTTTCCCCCAAAAACAGGGAAAAATTAAAGAGCCTAATGCTAATGACGCCAATAGCAACGATAATAAAATCATTCATATATACATATAAGTATTATATATGGTACTTATATATATTATGACAATCCGAAAAAAAATAATTTAGGAGCTCATTAACATGCTAGAGCTAATTTTTTAACTAAAAGCCTATAGAATACGAAAACCATCCTTATCGCAATGCGTTCAACCCCTATGAGCAAATGTATGGGGGTAAAGGGGTGAAATTTTATAAGAAATTTAATCTGAAATCTTAAAAATATTGTTATTTTATGTATGTTTTTTGAGCACAAACAAAAAAAAAAAACCTTTTGCAACCATCAAAGTGGTTAAAAAAAGTACCCCAGAACAGCCTTCTTAAATTTATAAAATAAAGTTTCTGGTTGACCCTTCCTTTGAGCTCGTTTAAGTTTGGCTGCAGCTCTTTTATCTCTAAGTATCTCTCTCTTTCTTTTTTTTGGTTATGGGCTAGGGTGGACTATGGCTCCGGGCTCTGATCTCAAGGGTACCCCATAAGTAGATCCTACATAATGCTGAAAACCAATATCTGGTATTCATTTCATATGACTATTTCAAAATGGGAAGTCGAGACTTATTTTTTTATTAACAATTTGAGCGCGCCGGAAAGAAAAAGAAGTGTCTTGTTCGTAAACAGTGTCATATTTTGATTTAACTGGAAATTATGAATTGATTTTTTTACAAAAATGGAATGCTAACTCGAAGCTATTGGGGGAGTATTTATATAACCTACACTTTATTAACATGGCGTAGCAAGGCCATAACTGGTGACTTTAGGCCGCGGTGCAGAAAGTAGATTGAGAGTTTGTTTGTTCTTAAAAGGCTCACCGTGTTCAATGAAAAGTTATTTTGACGAAAAATGCAGTCCTTAGATTTGACAATAGAAAATATATTCAAAATACATGTTGAGTTCGCCGAAATAGCTTCTTATGCTAGGAGAAATGCGGTTTTATAAGAAATTTTAAAACGATGAAAGGTACATACGCCCTCTTATCATACGGAGATATTTAAGGCATTATGGTTCATCTCATCTGAGCTCAGTTAATTCTTCTATTTGATGCTTAGTTTTTCAGTTATTGAACAAAGAACCTTTTTCGGCCTTTTAAGCAGATATTGAAACACAATTCTCTAGCTCCCGTGCTATAACTACGCACTGCGCTTACCGGCAACGCAAATCTTTTTGTAATAGACCTATCAAATTTTGGGCGTCACTTTCTATGGAAAATGACTTAAAAGCTTACATTCCTTTTACAGAAGATTCCAATCTAAATTTAATGAGTTTGTCTTGGAGTAAATAAATATCTATGTACATACATATGTATATCACTAGACCTTAATAGCAGTTAAAATCTTGAATTTGGTATTGCTTTTACTAAAAATTTCATTTACATATTCTATATGTAGATTAATATGTCAAATCTAAGAATCTAATGTTTAATACTTATCTTACAGGTTAATCAAAGCCTAAAAATGTCATTATCAAAAATCGATACCGATATGGATCAAGAGAAATTCCTGCGTGAAGTGACACATCACTTTCGTGGCATTGAAAAGCCACTTAAATATGGACCGACTATTGATTCATTACAAGATCTTATTGCGGCATTGCATCGTGAATTCGAAACGAATTTCGTTGATGTCGAAATGGTAAATCATATACTGCTCTCATACAAATCGAGCGCAAAGGAATGGCGTAAATTTGCCAAATTCGATCGTTACAAATATACTAGAAATCTCGTCGATGCAGGAAATGGCAAATTTAATCTGATGCTTCTATGCTGGGGTGAAGGACATGGTTCAGCTATACACGATCATGCCGATTCACATTGTTTTATGAAGATGCTAAAAGGTGAATTAACTGAAACACGTTATGAAATGCCAATAACTGATGAAGAAAGTAATGCCACCACCGAAACTGCAAACATAATTGATATTGGCAGTAATATTGAAGACAGTGAACGTAAACTAAGTGGTGCGGAGTTACAAGAAATTGGACAAAGCACAATTTCAATAAATGATGTAGCCTATATAAATGGTAAGTTCCTTTTATTAATAAATGTATATTATTCAAAAAAAAAAAAAAAATAGATACAGTTACAATATAGTCTTAAACTAATGTTCATCTTTTTATTTAACAGATAATCTTGGTCTTCATCGTGTTGAAAATCCTAGCTATTCGGATACTGCAGTTTCCTTGCATTTGTACTGTCCACCATTTAATGCATGTTCAGTTTTTCATGAGAATTCCGGTAAGAAAATGACGTGTCCTGTAACATTTTGGAGCAAATATGGTGTGCGTCAGTCAACAAGTACAGAATAAATGTTTGCATTTATTATTTTTATTTTCGTCACAATATCCTGTAACATTTTAGAGCAAATATAGTGTGTTTCAGTCAACAAGTACAGCATAAGTTTTGCATTTATTATTTTTAATTTTATTTTATTATTTGTACATCTTATACAAAAGGGGATACAAATTTATTTTTGATATGCATATACAATTATATATAGGTAAAGCTACAAAATATTTATTTTTTATAAGTTAAGACTAAGTACAGAGATCTAAACGTAATGTAAATTTTATACATATGATTAATAAAAGTGTTTTTATTTGTTATGTAATTATTAAATGACTTTTTTATTTAATAAAAAATTTACTATTCGAAGGACAATATACATACCTGTGTCCTTACCAGAGGGGAATGGGAAGCTGAATTCACACCGAAAAATTTTATGAAGATCTGATATATTTTTAACATTTTTAAAGCCTTATAAAAACATGTACCTTAAAATAATTGATTGCCACTAAAAAAGGTTTTCTTGCACAGAACTGAAAACCGTATAAAACTATAGTTTTTTATATATTAAACACTAAAATCTTATATCATTTAGTCTTAGTATAAGTCATCTACTCATATACATTGGAGCGGTTCAAAATAAAAACTTTATGATTTTTTCACGATGTGTCAGCGGATTACAATAGCCTTATACATATGTCTAGACAAAGCCCATTACTAGGATTAATGTTAATATTGAAAACTGGATTAGCACCCTCAGTTTTAAAAAGTAAAATATTGATTTAAGAAATGGTGCAAGTTACAGAGGATATCAAATTTTCCAACAAAGTGGGTATGGTTTTCAAGCAACTATCGATCGGGAAATTCAAATCCGTGATTAATTTTTCTTCTTCTTCTTTCTTTCTTATAAAAAATTAATAAAAGTTGACCGGATAAAAGTAAAAAAGTAACGTTTTTCCACTTTCTAGTTGCAACACCTCAAATATTACCTTACCACCGATTCCGTGGTAAATCATTTTTAATGTACTGTTACTTACATAAAAGAATGCCGAAATCGTATGTCATATCTTATTTCAAAACCAAGATATCTCCATTTTTCTAAATTAACAGATCCGCTTTTTTTCGAATAGCTTAAGTAGAAACTTGTAACTTTTAAGGTCACAAGATTCTCGTTCGAGTCACAGCGTGGTTATTATGACTAAATTTTGTATAAAGTCACTATTCCTGTATTGAGACACATTAATCGATTATTAACTACCAAAATACTGAAAAGCGCAGTTTGACTTTATGGTAACATTCCAGTAATTTATGTGTACCGAATTGATCCAAATTGTGATTTTAGTTACATTAACTGCATAGTTCTTCTTAAAAGTAACCTGTTCGTAACCACGATATTTTAGGCACAATATCAGTAAAAGTGACTCAAAATATGACCATTTCGTACACAAATTTAATTGGAGACACATTTCGTCACATACATATGTGTACATAACATTTTGAAAGTAGAGCGGTTGAAAAAAAAATTTTTTTTTACGATGTGTCAGCGGGCATCTATAGCGTTAAAAAATTTAGTCACAATAACCACGCTGTGACTCGCATGCGAATTTTGTGACCTTAAAAGTTACAAATTTCTACTTGGGCATACATACATCATCCATTTTAATTCAAAGGGATTGATTTGATTTGCATAATATTCCACTGGATCTAAAACAACCTCACTTTGCACATTTTTATTTAGATCGATAATAGAGGGCAGAGTAGAGCCTGATTTTTATAGCTTCAAAATTCATAGTTCAGTAATTTTAAACCGACTGGAAATTTTAGGGGCTTGCTTAAAGATATATTTTCCATACTCTTCCATAATAATTTCAGATTTCTAACAAAAATTATCCACACATCCAAAAAAGAGTCGCTTACAGCCCTCAGAATGCTGCAGGTATTGGCGAGATCGCTACATAGTTCACAACATCCTTCGAAGTGAAGTTTGCCCTCTTATCTGAAAAAACCCTTAAAGGTAAAAGGCCATTACAAAGGTTCTTAATTTTTTTAACGTTAATTCTAAATTTGATATTAATTTAATTCTATCACGTCAAGCTTTGGGCCATATGCGTCAAAAACACCCATTTCGACCATTTTCGTACACTTGTACAAAAGACAAATTGAAACTTGTACTATCAATTTCTTAATATTTATACCCACTCGGCATGTAACATTTCAGAAACAGTTCGTAACGTTGCAGAAATGTTTCATTTGAAATGTTGCAAGAAATCTTTCTTATGTGTTTCAAATGTATTGCATTAATCTGAAGTGTTTCTGAAAGATTTCCTGAACCTTTCAAATGAAATCTTTCTAACACGCTATAAAAGAAATCTTTCACATGCAATCATTCTGAAGTGTTTCTGAAAAGTTTCAAATTCAACGTATTTTGAACCTTTCAAATTAAGTTTTTCTGGCACATTGTAAGCGAAGTGGTTCATATGCATTCATTCTGAAGTGTTCCTGAAGGATTCTAGAATTAAATACACCCAATTTTGTTTTTACACGGTTTTGATTTAGCACGGTCTAGAAAAAAACTATTTCCTTCGACTTAGCACGATTAAAAAGATATTTGATTGAAAATTTTAAGAAAAATATTTTTACTAACCGTAATCTTTCAGAAATTAAGTTACAGGCTAGGCAGACATCGGTAAAATTACCAATGCAATAATTTACTTACATAATATCTTACGCGTATTTCCAAAAATGTGCATTTCATATAAGAAGGACTTTTATGTAATAAATAATTAAAAGAGAAAATTCTTTTTTTTTTTATTTAACACAAATTTATGAAAATATTTCATCAAAAAACATTTCATCTTATTATGCAATGTTTCTGTAACGTTTCAAATGAAGTCAAAAAGTGAACATTGGCACATTGAAGAAATCTTTCTGAAATGTGTCTGTAAGATTCAAGAACCACAGCTGAAATATTTCTGCAACATTTCAGCCACACGTCATGAAATGCTTCTGCTTCATTTCAGAAACGTTTCAAATGAAAGAAAAAAGCGAACGTTGCAAAAAGCTTTCTGAAACTATTTAAGGTTTTATGTAAAAGATTTTTGAAAGGTTTCCGAACCAAAAGTTTTCAATAAGTTAGTAGTAATGTACTCTTATACCATCAATGGCTATATATAAAAGTTTTGTGAGCGTCTGTACTCAGGTTGATCGGTTACCAAAAGCATCTGATTTCCATATGAGGCTCGTGTAAAAAGCTTATTTAATAAAATGGAATAGAAAAAAATATAGTTGATAATTTGCAATGCTATTTTGATTTTCCTTCAAAAGATTTGAGATAACACTGAAGTAGAAAATTTTCCCTAATTTGCGAATATATAAAAGTGCTTATTATTAATTGATTTATTTAACATTTAGCATGAAAATTTACATTTTTCCATAAATTATTTTTTATAAACATTATTTTTTATTGGATTAAAAATTTTGATAATATTTGTTATACATATAGTATTATGAAATTGAATTAGTAACGTTAATAGAAGAGTTAATTTCTACAGACAGGTTAAGTCTACAGTGCCTAGAATAATATCAGGCCAAGCTCGATAGTAACACTCAGCAGACCCGATACATTCCTCAATAAATAAGAGTCCAGCTTGAGCATAACTATGGGAAGTAATTATTCTTTAGCTTGTCCTCTAAGTTATTCTCAGACATATTTCTATGGAAATACACTTAAGCTGTTAGATAAGAAAAATCGCGCGCACCTCTTTGAGCCATTCAAAGTCCTTTTTTTGTGGCGCTACCTCCCAAGATATTAGTCAATGTGTTGCGGTGATAAAAAAAAAGAGAGGAAGAAAAATTAAAATTCAGGTTATAGCCCAAAACCCCGCTATAGAAAAGTTGAGTGCTAAGATTACAGGATGGAATGTACGGGAAAGATAGAGATGAAAACAACCAACCACGGTTGCCTTGCCAAAGCCCGTCCCGATGTCCGAAAGTGCCCGAATTGTTTTAAAAAAAGTTAAATTAATATGTTCGCTATTGTAATGTGATAAATTCAACGAAATATTGAATAAAAATTTTGCAAAATATGCAAAATCTTATCTTAGGGGCACCGTCGGCAGAGCCGCTAGTCAAAGTGCAGGGTTTTGTTGTTGTAAATTTAAATGTAATTTTGTTGCAATCTTTTTCATATGGTAATAAGCAATAAGTGTTTAATCAATTTTTATTTCGCAATTTAGCAAGTGTTTTTGTTTATTCAAAATATTATTAAAAATAAAGTGTTAGATTTCGTTTCATTACACAAGTGCATTGCAGTTGCAATGCAGTTATGTATATCCCCCGATATTTGGGGAATTTTGTTATTTTAATTAAAAGTGTATAAGATTAAAGCTTGAAATGTATGCTAAATGATATAACTCGAAGATTCTATATAGAATATATAAAGTTGCAATCCTGACCCAAAAGTTGAGTCCTGACCCAAACATGGGTCATGGGCGGTGCTGCCCAGAGAACGAGCAGGCGCTCAAAGAGCGTAAAAATGAGAACGAGTAGGCGCTTAAAGAGCGTAAAAAATCGTGCACGTATACAGAATTAATAAATAAATCTTCAACACATGCTTATCATGAGAGCATTTACTTGGGGTAGTGGGCACCACTGGTCATGGGCAATGATGGGCACCAACATTCATGCACATTTTGTTTCCATGTAGTGGTACAATAACCATATAAAGTTCTACTAAGCTGAAGTAGAATTGAATCGTTGTTGTGCGCTCACATTTGTATACGTATACACAAATGCTCTCTCGTTACTCTCAATTACGCTCTCGCTAGAACTTCCAGAAGAACTTGTGCCCATGCATGGTCATGGGCCACCGGTGTTCTAGATTAATTTTTGTTAATAGAGATTATAACTTAAATTATATACCGAATGATAGAGCTCGATTAGCCTAAATAGAATATATAGGGTTGTCTTGTTGAATTCTGTCCCAAACATGGATGGCAACCCGTTTTTTGAGCCAATTTTTCTTAAGTGAGTGGAACCCATTGGTATGGTTGCCTGGGCAAGCGGGGTGCTTACGTTTCGCTATTGATACTGTCCTTATTTTACTTGACAAAAAACATTAAAAAGCAAGCATGGTTGCCGGTTAGCCTTTAGCGTTAAGACACAAAAAAGCAATAGAGTTAAAAGAAAATAGTTTGCATTAATACAGAAAAGCCAACAAATATGCTATATTTTGTTTACTTTTTTTACTCTACACTGAGGGTATATCCACTTTACATTCCGTTTGTAACGCATAGAAAGGGCGTGGCAGGTATTTTACTTTTTATAGCCTACACAGAGGGTATATCCACTTTTTCATACCGTTTGTAACGCATAGAAAGGGCGTGGCAGGTATGGAAGAGTATATACACCACCTGGGTTGATTTAGCTGTGTTCGTCTGTATGACTGTCTGTCTGTTGAAATCAGGTTAACGGGAAAACCAAGAAAGCTAATTGAATGAAATCGACACACACAGATCACACGTGCTTGCAAGCATCTTGATATTGAAAATGAGCGAAATCAGTTAACGGACACGCATACCGCCCAAGCTCTATGTACATATATTTACCCAGGCCCATTTTGAAATAAGTTACAGCGATTTTGATGAAACTTGATGATTTGATGCACATGTGAACACGATTAGGATTAGGCTAGGTTTCAAGTTTCAAATCTTCCTACAGGGGCGTGGCACACTCCAAAATTTTAAAATTTATGCTGCCATATTTCATAAGCTGCGCAAGATATGTTGAAATTTGGTTAACGGATAAATATCATATATGTCTCAATCTGTGCCAAAATTGAACAGAATTGTGGTGTGGCACTTTTCAATAGCTAAAAATTTTTATTCCGTGTATCTCAAAATTGGTTCAAACGATTTTCATAAAAATTTTAGAGATGATGCCACTAAAATCAGTCATCAATACAAGCCCAGCCACTTTACTGAAAAAGCTCGTTGAAGGGCGTGGTACAGCCCACAATAATTATAAACTTTATGTTAAGAGAACTAGCAACGTAATCGTTATGAAATTAATGAGGTAGATATACTTGCTACTACTTATTACAAAAATTTGGTCCAATAGTACGTGTGGGCGTAGCACCTCCCATATAAGCAAAAAAATGTACTGCTATAAATAGTGTGCTATAAGAGTAATCTTCATAAAATTTGGTGTATAGATGTTAGTTACTAATAATATAAGTTTTCAAATTAGATAAATTTCGACGGGATTGCATCAGTGGGCGTGGCACCTCCTACATTAACAAAGATTTGTAAGCGCTGTTTTAAGCGAAATATTGCAACAATTAGTATGAAATTTAATGTAAGTGGTTCAGTTGCTATAGAGTATATCTGAATCAAAAGTGGCTGAAATATCACCAGTGGGTACACAGCATGTATCGTAAGCTATACAAGCTATTGTGCTAAAATTTGGTATGCGGATGTCAATCATACTTTATTGAACCAAAAGTAGGCGAAATGGAAGAAGTGGGCGTGGCATATTTCAACTTTTTCATTTCTATTCGATTTTTTTCACATTTTCAATATTCTTTCGACGTTTTAATTTTCTCCAATATATCCTATATGGGTTTTGTTCGACTTCTTCAACCTCTTTCAACTTTCTTCATTAGTTTCTTCATTTTTTCGAGTTTTTCATCGGTTTTGAATTGTTTCAACCTCTTTCATTTTTTTGAGAGTTTTTGAACTTTTTTCAACATTTTGCATATATTTTCGACTTTTTCAACCTGTCAACCTTTTTTACATTTCATATTTTTTCGACTTATTCAACTTCTTCGTTTTTTCAACATTTCCTTTCAGTGCAGTGTAGGGTATGTGAGTTTCGGTCTAGCCAAAAATAACATCTTAACTTATTATACTTAAATTTAACCAAGCAAAGGTATTCGTTAGCGCGTAGTCATGAGATGTTTGACGCTTATCAAGCGTTGGGCTCGCGTCTTAATATTTTTATATTTATGACACCTCTTATGCTTACGTTTTGATTCTTTCCAGTTTGAATCTTGCACCTTTTTAAAATTTTGTACTATCTATACTGGGATTCGATCTTATTACCATTTTGATTGTAGAACAAAGCTTTTTCCAGAGGATCACAGGCGTCACTGCAAATGAGTTACATAAAATAAACTTAAGCTTTAGAGTCTAAAGGATATGAAAATGAGCAACCTCATAAGCATTCTAAATCGGAATGAAATTAAATTTGGTATTGCTTATAATAATCTTCTTTTTTTTTCTTCGCACTTTACAAAATGACCACGTTCTATATTTGTTAGGAAGGTTAGGTAGTAAACATTAGTCCCTTAAGACCAGGTTCCAGGTCTGTACCTGTACAAAGTTTTGATTGACGAGGGATTATAAGCCTTATAAAAAACAATATTCTGACTTCATTGAACAATCGATTTGATTCTTATTATTAAATCTGATTATATCAGGTTTGGCTTGGTCAAATCGAGAGATTACTCTGTTTCTCTGCATTACGAACAGAGGTGTCAAACAATATACCTTGAAATACTAATGTCAGTACTTAATTTTTAAGCCATGATTGCCACTATTATAATATGTATATGCTTGTACAATAAAAAATTTAGTTAATATCACAGGTTTACAAATTTTGGAAAATGTTTGGACCCGAAAAGACGAAAGTTATTTTAGGTCCAAAACCGTGAATACTTGTGTATTTAAAAATGTTTAAGTTTATGTCTTAATACATATGTATATAAAAATAAAAATATATTGAGTATCTGACAATAAGTTCAACGTCCTTTTTTATCACCCTTTTCCAGTACCGCTTTTATTGTTCTCATCATATTTGGAATAAGCCCTAAATGTTGGTCTACACATTGCACTGCACACCGTTCGAATTGATACTGATATCGGTTCATTTCCCCCTCCGTCGGACTAGGAGGCATTTTGACGCGCACATCATCATTACATTGCTGCAATAGGAATATAAACCGAATTTAAAAAAACTTGACTTTGAAATCACCATACCATCACACAATTCTGCAACTGTCCCTGAAAATGACCCAATTCTTGTTGTAAATAATCTTGAGCTCTTAACAATGGTGTAGCACAACCTTCTATACAATTTTGTACTGTTTCTAGTGTGCCAAGCTTGTCTTGACAACATTTTGCGGCGCAAGCATGCATATTATGCTGTAAGAAAATGGAATCGATTTTGGTAAAAAATATTTAGACATAATCTTAAACATACCTGCATTGAACGTAAATGAGTGTTGTATATATCATCGATCATATCGGAGACTGCACGTTCTACGCGTTTCCTTTGCGCTTCAATCATAATTTAAGCCAAGAAAATGCTTTTGCAAAAAATAACATAAAATTTGTGTATTTTTGTTCTGTGTCAAAAAAAAATCAACTTTTGCCAACATTTGACAATAGTTTTATGGACTGACACAAAACAAATTTCAAAATATAATGACTCACAACATAAAACAAGAAAAACATTTGTTCCTTAGGACTAATAATGATTCCTGCCAATTTATTACTTTGATTTTTTTGATAAATGAATAATAAAAACTTAACAAACAAATTTGAATTTTAACACCACAGACAATAATTGAAAGCGACTGTTTTTTTGTTTCCTCTGGAGAATTTCATAGAGCGAAAACGATTGTTGTGTTTTTCATATCTACATTTGTGGTATTGCTTCTGGCCCTTTTGCTAACACTGATTTGATTGTTTTCATCATAGTTGGAATAAGGCCAATATGTTTATCCACACATTGTATTGCACAGCGTTCGAATTGATCTGTATATTTGGCTACTTCCGATTCTGTAGGATTCGGTGGCATTTTAACTTTGACATCGTCATTACATTGCTACAATAGTAAAAAATTTAGCATTTACAAAGAATTTTAAGAGTTCAAAATTAAATACTTTGATTTTTAAATGGAAAATAAATATATCTATCGAGGACCTATGTTAAATCATGACCAAAGAATATAAGTTAAGGAGACTTTACAGAATCAAACATTCATTTACCGGAAAGATCAGACGCCTTTCTCCTCAGTGAAATCACATTTTTTAGAATTTGCAATATGGATAGTAATTTTTATTCTACAGAAACAATCGACCCCACTCAAAAAATAAACTCTATTTGACGGAAGGGAACGGGTCTTAAATTTCCTCGGAATGAATTTTGAGATTGCAGTTAAGGTCCGTAGTTAAAAACGAATATCTAATCAAAAAATGTCGGTCGAGTTTAATTTCGGAGACATACCTATCGGTAATTTCAGATTAATCTTTCCCAAAAGGTGCTACCAATTAACCAATTTAGGCAAAGTGGATATCGGTCTATTAGTTTCTAGAAGTTTTAACAAATTAAGAAACTCTTGATTTCTTTTAAAATAATGTTACATTTGTTATACTTTTTGAGTATTTTACCTTTGATATTATTTTACTTGAGAAACGCCAAAACTTACAAATTTTAAAATGTTTAAAAAATAGAAATGATGTAAATATAACAATATTTTAAAGGTATATAAAAGTATAAATTAAAAAATACGCTAAAAAAGAGTGTAACAAATTGCACATAGCAGCTTTAAATAAAATAAATAAGGCTGCCTTAATTTATTAAATATATGTTAGTTATAAATATTTTCGAAAAAAAAAATGATTTACACAGTTATCAAAATTGGAGAAAGTTGGACATAACTTAAAACGTACTGAACTGATTTTCAAGTTGTACATATATTAAATTATTATTTATTTAATTTTGTTTCTAGAATTTTAAGGAAGAATATGAAATCAAAAGCGTTGCTTGGAGCGTTGCTATCATAATGACGAGTATAGCTTATAGCAGTATATCGTTACTTTAATATAGAAAGGCTCAATCTACAATTTTGGTTACTTTACAGGAGAACGAAAAAACTTAATAAAAATCAATGTTTTTGAAATAAATTCAATCGTAGCTCGCACATTTTTTTATCAATGGTGAACTACTGAAATCTACAAAAAACTCGATTTTGAAGGTAGTTAGGGTCTTTCTATATTAAAGTAATGATATGTAAGTTGTGAGCGATTTTTAAAAATATCATATGAAAGGTAATTTAATGAGCTATAAAATTGGAACATAAAAATTTGAAATCTGTTATAAACATTTAAAGATAGGACGATTTATCATAAATTTTGACTGAGATTTTTCCACAAGAACCCTTATTTTCTCCAAGAAACGTATTACTAAATTTTAACATCAAAGAAGCTAAATTTATTTCCATTTGCTTTAAATTTCCTTGTTAAATCTTTCTAATTAGAAAAAAATTAATTCAAGAAATATTTTTCTTTTTGTAACTTGTGGACAGCATTTTCCAGAATATAAGAATATTATGATAAATTTAAAAATTTTTGTTAAAAATTTCTTGCTATATATTTTTTATTTAGATCGATATTCTCATGGAATATGTTGACTGCTTACCATCACACAACGCTGAAGCCTTCCCTGAAATTCACCCAGTTCATGTTGTACATAGCTTTGTGCTCTGGTTAATGGCGCTGAACATCGATCAACGCAGCGTTGTACGCTGTCCACACTGGCATTTGAGTCTTCGCAACATTTTGCTGCACATCGATGCATGTCAGTCTGTGATTACGAAATAAAATGTGAAACAATTGAAATTGAATCATACCTAAAAACATTTGAATCACCAGATTTTTACCTGCATTTTGCGAAGATGTGATTTGTCCATGTCGTCAATCATATCAGTCACTGCATGTTCAATGCGTTGTCTTTGTTTTTCAATCATTTTCTCTGTGATAGTTATTATTTAAAATAAATGACAGGATTTATAATGTTCAAATAATACGGCAAATTCCGCAGCCAACTCGTGTGGACTTTGACAATTAAAAAAGTGACAGCTTGTGATGACGAACAGCTATCGATAAATAAAAGATCGTCCGTCATCCAAAAGTCAACGTTTACACGAGGAAAGTCTGAGAGACAAATTCTTTTCCATTCTCTTTTGTGATTTTCGTTTTTGTGGCATGTCTCTGTAACTTGACTGAATGTCTAAACAGAATTGGGACGTGCGATTTTTCTTGTTTTTTATTTATCGTAGAGAAATAGAAAAAATTCTATTTTTTGATGCAATTTGACACTGAAGATAAATCGCACGTCCCAATTCTGTTTAACCCTTGATGTCTTACCCACAATACCGATGAGATAGATCGATACAATTTTTCTAACAACTGCCTTTAGGTCATCTAATACCCCGATTTCGCACTTCCTTGTATAACTCTTTACAGGGCTGCCAAGTGGGCAAGCCGGGGGTTGTTTAGAAACTAAAAAATTTCAGAAAAAGCCGTTAGTTGGAGGGTTTTGTTGCATACACTTAAGTTCGTTTATTGCTTGGGAAGGCCGATAACTCCATGTTGACAACTTGGCAAGCCTGACAATTCCAATCAGTGGTAGAGATTGCGCATTTTGGGAACGTAATGATCTTAGACTCGGAATGTGTTTTCTGGATAACGAATGGATTTCTTGTTATATATTCGTTATAAAAAAGTAATTTATGTTTTCTCGAATGTATTAAAAATTACTTCATTGTATATGCTAATTTTTTCTATGGCGAAGCTAAGGCTCCGAATTTACTAAAAATACGTATTTTCCAAAATGAAATCACATTCTATTACTAAATCAATATTTTTGTTTGCTATATTTTCACAGATGTTTTAGTTTTTTATTAGAATTTATGTTTGGAGCTTAACCAATATTACCAATAAAGTTGTTTGAAACTATTATTTTGTTGAGGTAGAAGGCATTTTAATATATAATGGTACAATTATCATGGTAGCAGCAACTGCAGCTGGTTGAAAGTTGCTTTCAATTAAAATTGGTTGCTTATAAAATCATTCGTTGGAACTTTGATTTTAAAATTAAAAATTGATCTGTACAACCCTGTGTAACATTTTCAATCAGCTGTTTGTTCTTTTTGACATATTACAAAACACAACCTCTGGTAAAACTTGCACTCATTTTATTGAATAATGTCTTTTCTTTGTAAAATTAATAAAACAAAACTAATAAGTAGTGCGAAACTACTTACACGCAGTACAACACAATTACAGCACAGATTTTGTACAAAAGGAACAAGTAAAGAACCACCATTTGCAGAAGAGCCCAAAGAAACAGTAAAAGGAGGTTTCGCGCGTGCTTTTGAGAAATACACAGCACCAAAAGTTAAAGATGTGCCGGTCGACAATGAGACATTCGCATCATTGTTACGAAACTCAAAATTCATAGACGTAAGTTCAGATTTATTTGTTTTTGTCTAAATAACAAAGTTAGCAACGTTATTATAATTTAGTTGGGCGATCCGGAGGGAAAAATTGTTAGCGGGAAAATCTTCCACGTTGTCGGCGATGATTTATATATTGATTTTGGTTGGAAGTTTCACTGTGTGTGCACGAGACCAACGCGCGGTGGTGAGTAAGTAAAACAAAAATTTAAAATTACCTTTAAATATACATATTATCTAACTTGAATATATTTCTAGCGATTACGTTCGCGGGTCCCGCGTTCGCTTAAGAATAAAGGATCTTGAGTTGTCAACTAAGTTCTTGGGATCATCAAAAGACTTAACCATACTCGAAGCTGATTGTCAGTTAATAGGTTTGATTTATTCGCCTGCAAGACAAGGTGCTGCAAAAACTTCCGGGGGATTCGCAGAGAATAAAATGGAACTTTGAGAAAATCTTTTTAGATAAATAAAATACTGTTAAAGTTTAGTTAAAAAATTCGCTGTATTATCTTTTTTTCTAAAAGTATATTTCTATGTAAAAGTTAATCTGATATATTGAGCACAATGTTAACTGTCATCAAAGCTCTCAACCAATTTGTCACATTGGAAAACTTCGTAATGATGATTCAACTCTTTCACTGTATGCAATTTATACCGACTGTTGAGTGCACCATTTTGTGAAGCATGCATAAAGAAAATGCGTCTTACACGACTGTGCACCAGTGCCATTGCGCACATCAAACACGGTTCATGACTTAAATAGATATCGTATCCAGTACACAGGTATGGTCCATATTTTGCAAGATTATCCGTTGTATTATCCAAAGAGTCGTTGCTTACTTTTAAACTGTTATCGTGCAAACGTTCTGCTCCCCATTTAAATGAACCTTCAATAAATTTATTTTGTATATAGTCATAGTAATGTTTTACAATACCGGTCATTGTCATTGCATTTGTATCATGCTTCTCGTTAACATCTATAAAACTTTCTTTCAATTTTGTATTCCAAGCCCCTGCGTTCTGTGTGCGTGCTACAAAATCAATTAACACCATGCAGCAGTGCATAACTGGGTTTATATTGCTGCGGCTCGCTGCCATGGCAACAATCGTGTTTGTGCGTGGATCTATGCAGATACCGAATGGTCGTTGCTCTTCTAAATCGATAGACATTTCTCGAGTTAAATTTACCATACACTGATGAAACTGCAATTGCGTCTCATTAAAATTGCTACCATTGTAAAGTGATTCCAAATACAAATTAGGGTAAAACTTACAAGGCCAATATTGCTTCATTTCATCATACTGCCAGCGTAGTTTTATTGGTACGGCGGGTACCGCGCGTTTACATACAGTTGTGCACAATATTTCAATACCATAATCGCTGAAATTTAATGACTTCAGATGCATTCTTAATGCTGCTTTTAGATCAGCATTTTTGTCTAACGTTGATATCCCTTCATTCATTTCTGCGGCGTCGCAAGTTATGATTTCATTTTGGTGCACTCTTTTTAAATGTTGTAATGTCTTCGATGGAATCCGCTGACTTAGTTCTTTCATTATAATGGATATTTGCTTCTTATCAACAATTTCACTGATAATTGCAGGTGTCAATGCAATAGACTTAGTGTACTCTGTGGAAAGAATACATTTAATTTTTATTTTACTATTGGCTTCCAGCCGTGGCTTTTTACAAGCAGGTTCCATAGTAGAAATTACGATTTTTGGTAAAATAACAAAGTTCCTTAAGCAATTGAGACACAAAAAATTAAAAAAAAACAACAACAAAGGAGATATGAAAACATGTGTTTTTGACGTATGGGGCGAAAGTATAATCATGAGTATACACGGTTGCCACATCTTCTATGTAACAAATTTATTGGTGAAGAGTTCTTAACCATAAGGGTATTTACTGGAGGCTCATCAAGTTTTTAGTTTTTTATACTATTTATATGGGATAGCGTCTTTTGACAGTATCGTCTATGTTTCGTGAGAAAAATCTGGCTTAAGCTTACTTTAGCTGCCATTGTCCAATGGTAATTAAACTAAACTTTTCTTATGTGCTTTTTTATTCTAAGCACAAAAATGTAATAAAAAAAAGTCGCTTGGATCTGGTTTCGGATATATAGCCATCGAAAGTTGCGGATATAGTTTTTATAAAAATCCTTATACATAAGTTGGGAACCCTTAAATGGATATCAAAAATATGGGTGTCATAACATAGACAATTTAATGACCTACAATAATTGTGAGCAAATCTTTGAAATCTAACCCTTAATTTTTGCGATATAACGATTTTTCTGAAATTTTGACCAATTTTTTCTTAAAAAACCATTGTTTTTTCCAAAAAATTCGTTTTAAGCCTTTAACTTTTTTAGCATGGTAAGAAAGCTTAATTTATTACCTTTAAAATGGTGTGTAGGTTGTTGTAAATTTTTAAATATTTACCCCCTTTTTGACCGAGAAATAAGAAAATTTGTTGAATAAATTCCTATGGAAACTACGTTTTTATGGTCAAAAACAATGAAAAGCAACAAACCAATAACTATTACAACAACAACAATTATGAGAAGACGATTCTCATTGAAAACTTAAAAATTTTTATTAAAATTTTTTTTAATTTTTCGATCAAAAAGGGGGTAGTTATTTAAAAATTCACAACAGTCTATACACCATTATAAAGGTAATAAATTAAGCTTTCTTACCATGCTAAAAGAGTTATAGGCTTATAACGAATTTTTTGGAAAAAATAATGGTTTTAAAAAAAAAAAATTGCTCAAAATTTCAGAAAAATCGTTATATCGCAAAAATTAAGGGTTATATTTCAAAGATTTGCTCACAATTATTGTAGTTCATTAAATTGACTATGTTATGACACCCATATTTTTGATGTCCATTTAAGCGTTCCCAACTTATAAGGATTTTTATAAAAGCTATATCCGCAACTTGCGATGGCTATATATCCGAAACCAGGTCCGAGCGACTTTTTTTTATTACATATTTGTGCTTAGAATAAAAAAGCACATAAGAAAAGTTTAGTTTAATTACCATTGGACAATGGGAGCTACGGTAAATTTAAGCCAAAATTACTTCGCGCAATTCGCATTTCAAACGTAAACAATAGAATTGACACAAGCTGATTGGAAATGCAACACTGATCGGACGGCGAAAATAGAACTATTGTTTTGAACACAATTACAGCGGTGGCGGTAAAGCGGCGACGAATATACGCTGTCAAAAAAAAACGCGACGAAAAATCGTTTGAATGAACACAATTGCGGCGGACGACTGCTTTTCATGGCTGATTTCTTGTTAGAGTATCGCATAGGGAAAAGAGAATGACAAAAACAAAATTTGTAAACAATAAATTTTGCTGAGAAAATCCTATTGGCAAAGAGAGTGACAAAGAAATGCAACACTAATCCGACGTAAAAATAGAATTAATTCTAAATCGACGGCGAATCGTCAGCAGCTCACCAGTCGTACGCCGCAATTCTATTTAATTTCACATGATCAAGTATGTTATAATTTTTGACAGCGTATATTCGTCGCCGCTTTACCGCCACCGCTCTAATTGTGTCGAAGCATAACGTATAATAATCTCTATTGACATTAGTACTCATATAACATGCCTCACAAAAATCAAAAACAAATTTGTGATGGATATAAGTAGCAAAGGCAAATGTCAAAAATTACGAAAAGCCAATCAAAGCATACACTGCAACAACACTTTTTTTTTTGTTGTAAAATTTTCATTCCATTTTTAACAATTTTCAAGTGAACTTGTGAAATTTTCCATACGCTTTGCGATTTTATGTTGCTAAAAGTTTTAATTGCAAAAGTTAAATTGTGTAGCAAAAAGTAAAAAATCGAAAAAGTGATATTTCTGTTTGAATTTTCAGCAGCCAATTGAAATAGTGCCAAAAAAGGCAAATAAATAGAAAAATAATCTCTGCAAGCTAAAAACAAAAGATAAAAAAGGTCGTCGCCTCCTGCAGCGCTGACGAAGAAATATAAATGCAAAATTAGAAAAAACTCTCCAATCAATTTATATAAAGCGTCTAAGTAACAAAAATGCATTAACCAAGTGAAAAAATAACTAAGTCAAAAGATTTTCCAAGATTTCTGCATTCCGAAGACATCTACGTTGGCTGAGCAGCGACAGCAAAGTGCTGACTTCGCCTGTCTCGGACCCCCTCTAAAGCTTTCTCGTATTTCAACCCCGCATTGAAAACGATTCTGGTATTTACAAATAAAAGGGATTACATTGAATTTTAAGCAAGAAACAGAGAAAAGCATTTGGAAATGTCTGCGGCAGATTCAGATATGGAATATTCAGACAACGATTGTGAATACGACGATTATTACAATTCAGGTAGACCTTGTTACATATGTTTTTTTTAATGTGCTCATTGTGGAAAAAAAGCAAGTGCAGTATCTCTGTTCAGGTCACGATTGCTACCTGTGTAATCAAAAGACAAAAGAAACGACAGCAGTTTTCCTTATACCTATTTCATGATATTGTTTTTTAAATCAGATCCAATTTTCCCAGAATATACATATAAAACGCAACTGAATTCAGTTTCATATTTTTAAATTATGCTTGGCACTTATAAGGTGACCATATTTTTTTTTTGAGTAAAATCAAGGACGAATTAATAACTTGCATTCCCGTACAAGCAAGGACTTAGTCCGAAAATTGTTCCTGTACTCGAAAAATCTATACAAAAAACCGACTAAATGCTGTAAATTGGTCTAATGCATTATTGTACGGGAACGCAACTAGTATTTTTATTAAAAATAATAGAAATACCCAGTAGAAATATGAAGCAGCCATTCGCAGTCAATTTCATGCTGTATTTCATTCACGATATCATTGGGCGTTAAGGCTTGCCATACTCGTTTCCAAAAAGAAAATAAAGGAGGCTTATCGCGTTTGCTTCCAATTGGAAAGGAGAAAAATAGGCGTACCGCGTCAGCTTCCAAATGGACAGTAGAAAGTATAGCCCTTTTTTTGCTTATGTGTAAAGATAAGGGGACAAAATTTTAATTAACTTATAAGAAAAAAAAAAAAAATGCATACATACATACATATGTATATACATAGTGTCGGCCAAAACTTAAGAACCCCCTAGTAAATTTTTTTCAAATCATGATTTTTTTTATGAAAACTACGTTCTTAAAACATTACGTATTTATTTTATTTATTTATACCTTTATTATTGACAAGCAAAAATTAAAAAAAATCTGCGTCTCATAAATAAAAAGTTAACATTATGAACTTACAGTCATTTTAGCAAAGAAAAAAAACTGGTCTGATGAGGCTATGTGGTAATAGCCGAAACATATGTCACCAATTACCAGGTTAAATTGTTCCATTTGTTATCTTTGTCATGTTTGTTGAATAAAAAATAGCATTGATCAATAAGTAAAATTTACAATATTGGTCTTTGCTAAAATGACTGTAAGTTCATAATGTTTAATTATAATAAAAATAATCAGTCGCAAAAATCAACTTTCTTAAAAAGTTAACATCGAAGGAACATTTTAAACCCAAAACCTTAACGGACAAACCCAAAGCACCCCCTTTTTTATGGTAAATAAAAACTTTTAAAATTAGTACTTAGTTGCGAACCCTTTATTCTTGACGACTCGCGCACCTCTTTAAGGCATAGAAAAAATTAAATTATTAATGATATCCTGCGATATCCTTCCCCAGGATATTTTTAAGGACTGAATGGATCTTCCGTGGTTTCGCAATTTTTTCTGATGATATTCATGTTGAAAATATCCCACAAGGTCTCAAGAGGATTCAGGTCGAGGCAGGCCAACCAAAAACTTCTACCCTATTGCTCCGAAGCCAGCCCTTCCAAGCTTTAGAGACATTTTTTGGATCATCGTCCTGATGCAACCTCCGTTTAAGAGGAAGTTTAAAAATTCAAGAGCTGGAGAAACTAAAATAAATTTTTTTTCTTAAATGAAGGATTTTTTTATTTACGTATACATTTAACATATGTAGGTTATATTGTAGTATATAAAAATGTCGCATTATTTAACAACCAAATATCTTTGCAAATTCTGCATCCTTGTTGCTGCATGATTTCAACTTTTGCAGTATGTCATTGAGCTTTCGCACATAGTAATATCTCTCTATTGATCGCAATCGGTCCAAAAGGTTTAATTTGTTGTTCCAATAGAATGGTATGTTATCTTCTTGGACACAATGAAGTAGACGTCCTAACATCTAAAAATAAATGTATTACATATAGAAATCCCCACTCTGCACAAAAATTGGAGTTATTGAGCATATAGTTTTACTTATAAGCCTTAGAAAATAAAACAAAGTCTAAAAAAGTATATTGTGGTTACTAAGAAAACTAAGCGATATAGCTTTTAAGTTTTTCAATTTTTAGTTCACCCTATATTTATATTTTGATAAATATTTCTATACAGGTTCTTAATCAGAGCATAAACTTTCAAAAAGAGGCTAAAATCCTTAAAATCGTATACCATGCTACAAATTTATTTGCAAAAGTAACAACATATTTTTATAAATGGCCCTCTTTAGATCGATTTTGTTTCTTCTTGGTTTATTAAAGTAACATGCTTAAGGTTTTATTAAAAGCTACTACAATTACAATATTTCCAGTGGCTTCAATTTATGGACATCAGTTTAAAAAAATTAGATTATATTCTTAATATCATAAAACAATGTCGCACGGCCTGAATTATTCCTGTCGGTTATAGATTAGACTCCGATTGAAGGTATAGGTACTTCTAAGTTTGGAATCCTTTGGTCTAATTTCAGCTAAATTAAATAAAATCGGGGGTCATAATGACCCAATAATGTACATTTTATACAAATTTTTTATCAAATGTATGAAGACGAAAATTGGGAGTGAATGATGAGTCTGTGTTAGCGCCTGATAAGTTAAAATCTGTTTACAATTCTGTAAGCTATAGCAGACTTTCATCAATGTTGGCCATTTCATTTTAATGATTTTTTTTCCAAAATAAATTTATAATAAATGTGTATTAAAAAAAAAAATAATTCAATAAAATGTCTAATGATTTTGTTAAAAAAAATAGCTTAAATAAAAGTATGAGCGATGTGTCGCTATATAATTCTATCAAAGCGATAATCTATGATGAAAAGAAAAACTTACGTATATCATCAAAACCCCCGTTGGCTGGTCCCAAAACTGTTCGTGCTGTTTTTCAATTTCCCAGAGATACACTGATTTAATGATGTAGCTCTTTAATTTGGGCATACCATTGTGGTCCTTTATTGCTTTAAGCAAACGCAATGAATTTTTCAAATTATTTTTTTCTTTTAGAATTTCGCGTTCAAGATGCGGTGCACAAATCATAAAAACAAAATGATTTATTTTGGATGGTGGATACCTTGGAGATGGTACACCAAACCATGGCTCGTCAGATGATAAGTATTTTTTATTAGAAATCCAATCATCTTTTCCAAACTCAAAAGCTGGTACAAAGTCAAACCAGATTTCTCGCTTTTCATCATTTTGATCCGTAGCTGTAAATGTATGTGCTACTGCATATCCACGTAAAGTTTTATGATAGATCACACGATATGATTTTTTACTGCTTAAACTTGCAATAGTTAGTGGACCTTTTTTGAAAATTCCAACAAATATATCCCTAAACCAGTCTTGCAATCTTACGCGACTAATACAAAAGATACCTTCTGTATAAGGATCAGTTAATTTTGAACCATGCGTTGCATTTACTGCCTGCAAAACGAAGTAACCAGGGTATTTTGAAGCCTCAATTATGCTTATTGAATATGGCAGTTTTATCTTGATAAGTATGTCAAATTCATCCGGCTGTTCTGTCTTTAAATTATCCAAGTAGCTACCTGCGATAAGAAAAGCCAGAATAAAAGTGAAATTGAATATATTTTCATAATTTTTATTTACCGGTTAGGCTACTGCCACTAAACCATTGTGCGAATCTCTTATCTTTTTGCTTCATTTTATCAATTAAACAGTTGCGAATTTCATCGGCATCCTTGGTAAAAGATTGGCGATCCTCGCTTGAGATGACCACATTGGAAAGAATTTCTTGCACTTTACTTTCAAAAGACATATCGAAGCAAATGAACTGAGCAGTAACAAAGCAAAGCTTTACTAAATGAAACAGCGGTGGTTTGTATATAACTACGTACTGACAGTACTTTTCGGTGAATCCCCTATTTTCAATGCATAGAAAGCAAAGCTTGGTCGCCTTCAGAAGGTATGTCAAAATCAAAACATTCAAATTTCTCATCGTAACCAAAAACCAAAATTTAGTAAGGGTGTTCCTTTACTATTTCGATTAATTTTTTGATTAAATTCTATTTCAAATTATATCCAAGAGTTATAGGGTCAGAATACTTGTTATTCCAAGATTTTATCGAAATGTTGTAGAAACGGTTGTTTCCAAATTTTTTTACCAAGTTATTGCGAAATTAAACTTTAGGTAACTTTATAAAAAGCTAGAGCGAATGAACAGATCTGAATGTAACTTTTTAACGTACAATGACTTTTCAATAAAAGTACAACGTCGCGCATTGGTTTCATAATTTCTAAAATAATTGAGACTCCTAGCATTTTAACAACGAATTTGCATTCCTTTTCAGCGTGAAACGTAGCAACAAATACGAGAACTGGAATTATGTAGTTAAAAGTACACCCAATTCTGTTTTACATTTTTTTTTCTAGACCGTGTTAAATCAAAACCGTATAAAAAAAAAGACTGTAAAAACAGAATTGGGTGTACTGAGTTGTGTAACAAGGGGCACAACAAAATGAATTCGTTTTGTAGACTTTGCTTCTTCTTTCTTTTAACTTTGTAGAATATCAAACTATTTAGCAACAGATTCTCATATTGTCCAACTACCGGGTTTAAAATGTGTATACCTGTCCATAAAAAAAAAAAAGATTTATCAAATTTTATTAAATGCATTGAATATTTTATTTTTAATACACGAAACAATGAGAAAGCCACAACACCCTTAACAACAATTAAAATATCCATAGTTGTGACAGAAACCGATATGTTTATGAAACTTCGCAATATCAAAAATTCATTTACTTGAAACATCAGATTCCATTTTCCCCTCCGTTTAAATACATTAAGTTTTTTTTTTATGAATGGGGTCTGAAATTTCTGCGGAATGAAAACATTCGCTGATTGCAAAGTTTTTTGTACTTATCGTCTAAAACAAAAACGGGTGCATAGTTATTTTAGAGATACACTTTCATTCATTCTAAGTGTAGTTGACTTTGGCTATAAGTATGTAAATATATAAACTAAAGATAAAGGTAAATATTATATTTATCAAATATTTTTGACAAAATTAAAATAGGACTTCAATTTTTTATGAGAACTGTTTTTAACTTTAATTAATTTTCAGTTTCGTAACTATGCTTTTAAACACCAAAAATCTTTCCAAGTGCCCCATTGGGATTTGTGCCTTTGTAAGTTTTTAACGCTGTTTAAATGTTATATAGCTTTATTTCATATTCACGCCTTTCGTCCTCTTCCAAATGATCCAAGAGATTTGACTTATTACTCCAGTAGAATGGAAGATTTCTTTTTTGAAGATATTGAATCAGTCGTTGTAACATCTATTAAAATAGCAATTAAATTTTATTTGAATTAATATGTATAAAATGAAAAGGTATTTTCAAATAGTACTACTAAAGACTATTTTGAATTTGATGCAAATTCCAAACAAATTTGAATTTCGCGCATTTAACGGTCGGATTAAAGGTATAATGCACTACCGATGTGACTTTTTCTAAATTTTATTGTAAAAAAAACCATTTGGAAATCATTTTAATTTATGAGGTAGCAATCTACAAAAATTTGTTATTTATTCAGACTTTTTGAATAGAAAGTTTCATTCAACATATAACTGAGGGTTTTCAGAAATATTGCGCTTTGGCATTGTACAGTAAATTAAGAGAACTTATTTGATTTTTTTTTTTTAAGTTAAAATTTTTCTACATTACTGGACTACGTTGAAAATGTAAATAAAATAGATATTTAAAAAGATTACATACATCGATAAGCAAGTCTCCCAATGGCTGATTCCAAAACTCATCACACTGTTTTTCAATTTCCCATAGATAAACTGTTTTAATAAAGTAACTTTTTATCTTCCATATGTCATTATGACCTTTGATCGCTTTTAATAAACGCATTGAATTCTTCAGATTTTGTTTGTCTTGAATAAGCTCTCTTTCCTGATGGGGCGCAGAAATATTAAAAGTAAATTGCGCTGCTCTTGATGGTGAGTACATTAGACATGGAACTGCAAACCATGGCATATCAGACGATGGATATTCCTTATCCGAAACCCAATTTTCTTTTCCGTACTCAAAAGCACCTACAAAATCAAACCAAATCTCCCGCTTCTGATTTAGTTCCGTAGCCTTGAAAGTATGAGCAACAACATATCCACGCAATTTTTTATCATATTCAACGCGATAACTTCTTCCATTGCTTAGGCATAGATTTAATGTATCCTGTTTAAAAACCGAAACGAAAATTTTTCGAAACCAATCTTGCATTTTTATGCGACTAACATAAAAATCATTATCTTTATGGTCAGTTATCTTGGGCTGAATGTCACAATTTGTAGTTGAATTTAATGCCTGCAAAAACAAAAGTCCCGGTAAATCTGGATCTTCAGTTATCTTAATTGGATATGGCAGCCTTATTTTAATATGTATGTCAAATTCATCAGAATGTTCAATTTTCAAGTCATCCAAGTAACTGCCTGCAATAAAATAGATACAATATATTTTAATTTTCAATTTAAAAACAAATTATGAATTAAAAGCAATGAGAAAGGGTTGTGAAAAGGTATATGTATGTAAAAGAGATGAGAAAGCGACCATATATGCCAATTTTTTCGACTCTACAGATTAGAATGGGGCTGCTGAATAAATAAAAGCGGAACAGCGCGCGGTTTTTAATAAAAATTTTTAAGTTTTATAATGAGAATCGTCTTTTAATAATTGTTATTGTTGTAATAGTCGCTTGTGTTGTTGTTTTTCATTGTTTTTGTCCATAAAAACATAGTTTCCATAAGAATTAATTGAATAAATTTTTGTGTTTTTCGGTCAAAAAGGGGGTGAATATTGAAATATTTGCAACAAACTATATACAATTTTAAAGGGAATAAATTAAGCTTTCTTAACTTGCTAAAAAAGTTATGGGTTACTAACATATTTTTTGGAAAAAATAAGTTTTTTAAAAAAAATTGGTCAAAATTTCAGAAAAATCGTCATATCTCCAAAATTATGGGTTAGATTTCAATGATTATTGTAGGCCATTAAATTATCTATCTTATGACACCCATACTTGTGATATCCATTCAGGGGTTCCATACTTATAAGGATTTTTACAAAAGTTATATCCGCAACTTCCGATGGCTATATATCCGAAACCAGATCCGAGCAACTTTTTTTGATTACATATTTGTGCTTAGAATAAGAAAGCACATAAGAAAAGTTTAGTTTAATTACCATTGTAGATTTGGGAGCTAAAGTAAACTTAAGCCATAAAAGCTCTTGAGAGCAAGCGTTCGCGAAGTGTGGCACATGCTTTATTTTAAATGCTAGTGACAGCTGTTGCCAAACAGTTGCGACAAAGAATTTGTACCTTTCGAACGGGATCAACTTTGCAAGAAAGCTTTAGTTATTTGGGGAAAAACTGATTCAGATTCAGTTTGGATAAGAAAGCTAAATAATTAATTTGGCTTCTTTTAACTTAAGCCTTCCTAAATATTTACTACTATTAAACGCTTACCAGTGAGACTTGCTCCACCAAAACATTTTGCAAAGGAATCGTCCTCCTCTTTCATTTTCTCAATTATAATATCTCGAATTTCTTCTGCATCTTTAGTGTATTGACGATCCTGACTTGAAAGGGTCAATTTAGAAAGAATATTTTGCAATTCACTTTCAAAAGTCATTGTAAAATTGAATAAATTAATAGGGCTGGGGAAAAATCGATTAATATCGATGTTCATCGATGTTTTTCAACATCGCTTACTGTCGATATTTTTGAGCCCTAACGATTAAAATCGAAATCTATTAATCATTGAATAAATTTTTTTTTTTTCTTTAAAAAGGGTATAAATATAAAAAAATTTAGAATTAATTACATATCATTTTACAGGGAATAAATTAAGCTTTTTTAACGTGCTTAAAAAGTTATAGGTTATCAACACATTTTTAGGAAAAAATAAGATTTTTAAAAAAAAATTGGTCATAATTTCAGAAAATTCGTCAGATCTTCAAAACTATAGGTCAAATTTCAAAATTGTACGCTTCATTATTGTAGGCCATTATATTAACTTTCTTACGACACTCATATTTACTATTTTCTATCAAGCGGTTCCCAACTTATAATCATTTTTCCAAAAGCTATGTCCGCAACTTTCGATGTCTATATCTCCAGAACTAAATCCGAGTGACACTTTTTTTTAATTTTTTCTCGAAGAGCCTTTGTTAAGTGAGGAAACGGACATAATTCAATACTGGAATAACTATACAAATTGTGATGCATTAAGAAGAGTGGCCTTGCGATATATGTTTATTCCGGCTTCATCCATATCATCAGGGAGGGTCAATTCAGCAGCGGGCAATATTATATCCAAAAAGAGAGCTTCACTCTGCCCCGAGATGGCTGAAAAACTGTTTTTTTTTTTTTTGTGCCAAAATGTGAATTATGTTCAAATTTAAAATTAATTTCTTTATTACTAACTACCTAAGCCATGCGCGCGTTGCAATGCCCTCACATATCAAATAAAATATTTAAAAAATTATTTATAGCATACACCAAATAGAGGGGGAAATTTCGATGTTATCGATGTTATCGATGATAATCGATTTTGTTACCAAAAAACATCGAAAACATCGATGTTTTTCTTAACGATTTTTCCCAGCTCTATAAATTAAATACTCGTTTACTGAAACTTTTAATTATACCGCCAACTGTATCAAAGAATATTCTTTGGCTGTACGCTTTTAACAGGGTGCTCAAGATATAAGATTTACCTTAAGCTAAAACTCCTAAAGGACAAAATAGACTATACAGATCACACGTGTCTGCACAGACGGTCGAACAGTGTACGGTGATGTATTGAGGTCTGTGCGGATATTTGCGTCGTGGGTTCTTCAATAATCAGGTGAAATTAAATATTGCAAATTTCAATTCTAAAGTTCTTCGAAAGTACATTAAAAGATAGAGATCTGTAAAGGAATTTATGAAATTTATTCGCCATTGTCATTATAATTATGCTTTCGCTAATACATCCGCCTATTGCTGTATTAAATCGCTTTGTTTCAGCGATGCCAAATTCTGCCTATTTCTCTTGTTTTTCTACCACAGTTGTCGAACACTGCACGATAAATAACAGATGTTTTCTCTTATTTTTATTTTAATATTTATGTTAAGTTTTAAATTAATTTGAGCTTTATGCTATTTTAAACATTTATTTTACTTAAGGCTCGGTTCACACGAGCGTTTTGTCAACGCACTGTTGGCTGCGACAGCGACGTTGCTATTTTCACTGCCGTAGATGCCGCTGCTGCTACTATGATGTTGACTTCGCTGTGGCGAATTTTTTTTTTTTTATTATGTACACATTTTTTTAGTAATTTCACACCTTCAATGAAAACTTTAAAATTCACTTATTAACGCACAAATTTTATAAATTTCGATAATTTGCGCAATTCGCGCATAACCTATGCACTTGATTTAAATAGAAAGTAACGTGGAAATCCTCGAAATTAAATACAAAAATCGGCGGTATTCGAGGACAGTCAGACAGACAAAAAAAATTCCTTTTATTGGCAATGTTGAAATGACAACAGACGCTCGCAACATTATGATTTACAAAAAGTAAGATCAGGCGTTTTGACAGCCAATATCGTATATTTTTGTAAAGTTTATCAAACGCCGATCAAAGTTGTTCGCGACCGACCTAGCGCCTCATTGCGATTTCAGCATAAGTTTCGGCCAATACTGTATGTACATATATTAGGGTGTTTATTTTAAAAATTTTGTAGATGGATTTTATTTTATTTTTTATTTGCCTATATTTAAGCTTGGGGAATAATAATAATTGTTCCAATATTTGAGCTTTCTAGCTCAAGCCTGTAAACGGTGCGAACAGATTATGTCCGATTTCATATGAATTGAAATAGGAAAAAATTATTGCGCCATTCGCAGGTTTGATCGAGGAAGCTGAAATTTTGGGAGAATTTTCTTCAAACCCAATTCTATAACACAGACACATGATACCGCAAATTAAAAAAAAAAAATAAAAATCCTTTTGAGTGTATTTTGTCCGCATTTTCAGCTAGACGGAAAATGTGGGTGTGGATTGACAACATTGGGTGGCATCTCCCATACAACTAAAATACCTAAAACACTATATCTTGGCATCTAATGCTTTGAACACAATTACAGCGGTGGCGGTAAAGCGGCGACGAATATTCGCTGTCAAAAATTATAACATACTTGATCATGTGAAATTGAACAGAATTGCGACGTACGACTGTTGAGCTGCGACGATTCGCCGTCGATTTAGATTTAGTTCTATTTCAGCGTCCGATCAGTGTTGCATTTCCAATTAGCTTGTGTCAATTCTTTTGGTTTGAAATGCGAATTGTGCACAATCATTAAATAGAATAAAATAAAAGAAATTGCTTAAATAACTTAATTTTTGTATTTAATAAAAACTTTTTTCATGTAAACAAAATGACAGCTAAATTTGTCGTCGTAAGCCGCAATTGTGTTTGTTCAAACGATTTTTCGTCGCGTTTTTTTTTGACAGCGAATATTCGTCGCCGCTTAACCGCCACCGCTCTAATTGTGTTTAGGCTATAAGGCATACTTTTTCTACGTTTTAGCAAGTCAGTTTTTTCGTAAAACTTCAACGAAATCGGACATAAACTCTGTCCGCCCCGTTTCAAGTTTGTGCTAGGAATCTCAAATATTGGGACAATTATTTTTATTCCTCAAGCTAAAATATAGCCAAAAAAACAAAAAATAAAATTCATCTACAAAATTTTCAAAATAAACACCCTTATGTATTTGCTCGCAGACTGGCATAAGAAATACTATACATTATAAACATTCCTACTGGCAAAAGACTAAATTACAAGACGGACACACATAACAGCTCCAAAATTTATATACATATGTACATTTTTTCATGTGTGAACAAAGAAGTAGATTTTAACAAAATCTAGTTAACACCAAACATATATCGTAACAAGTAGTTCATCGATACATTTGATTCTTGTTTTGTTTTTACTAAGTTTATTTATAACTTTTTATAACGATGATTGCCGACGGCGATGGAAATATAGAACAAATAAAAATATCACAGTACTTGTTTTTTTTTAAACCGTATTTCGAGTCAAAAATAGACATTTTTTCAAAAATGTCGAATATAAACCAATAATATTGAACTATTTTATGAGTCCTTTGCTTTTAAGTCCTTAGAAAAACAATCACATTCGGAAATGACAAAAATATAAAATATGATTTTATTTTTACCTATAAACTATGAATATTAATATTTAATCAAGCATTACATTTTATGCAAAGGATTGCCTCTATAAAAAAAAAACCGACTTTCACCTTCATAACATCGAAAGATCTGAGAGCTCGAGTACTTAAAAGTGCTCAACAATTTATTTAAAAATTTAAACCTTTGTGTTTTTGGAACCAAATTTCATAATAACATTTTTGTACAGACCAAAGAGATTACAAAAGCAATTGCATAAAAATGTAGAAGTTTTGTCATATTTTTTGCTGTGATTCTTAACTGATCAACGCAAGAAATAGAACATAGTAAGCTTGCATACTACTAAACTGCAGCTAACAAAGCTCACTGATGATGTGACGTAGCGGTCATTGAAACTAATATAAGCAGCTCGTTGCCCGTTTTAATGTATTTTGAGCTTGTAATTTTTTTGTGGTTTTTTGCACTAAAAGTACTGAAAAATAAGATCTGTACAAAAATATTTAAACTTTTTGTTTCGTTTTTTAAATTGGGAATGCAGAAATATTATAGGTAATTAAGTAACCGTTCGTCAAGAGCACAAAGCGAAGCGATAATTATTAATAACGATTATCAAAATAATTATCAAGAATTTAACGTTTTTATTATCATTTCTACATTACAATGGCTACAAAAACATTTTTCCTTGATTTGCTTTAATTTTGTTTTCTTTGCTGTTTCCAAGTTATTCACATACAATTGTTCAACAAAACCTTCTAATAAGCCTTGACATTTATTGTGTACGTCTGTGCCTTCAGCCAGAGCACAAATCACGTAACCTTTGGCTAAGCACGTTGTTATATCAATTTTAATAATTTCCATTTATTTTCTTACAGCTCATTCCACTCCTTATGTTTCATAAGCATAACCATTAAGCTTCTCCACGTTGATTGTTGTAATATAATAACGTCATGATACCAAAGTTGCAAAATAGTGCATACACATCGTAAAGTGAAAACCCTACACAATTCATTGGTTTGAATAGAGTTAAGCAAATTAATCAAAATACCGAAATTCTTAATTAGCTTGATGATAATGAATAAAATTCAAAAAATAAAATAAACTTTTTCGTTATACTTATCACAATATTTATCCCACATTTTTTTTTGTACGATGACTAAGAACTAACGACAAATGCTCAAATGTTTCGTCGAGTTTCGATTTTTCTACACAACATTGTTTTTCAACATACGGACAAAACTTACAAAACAAATGTAGATTATTTAACTATCTATAACTCCCGCTGATTTTTCCTGTGATCAATCCTATTGGCTATTAAAGGAACTTTTACATAGGAATTTCCTTTGTGCAATATGATCAACACATCTGATTGATAATTAGTTTACTTAAGATCTTCAAGTCAAATAATATACAGGTTGTCAGACGCAGTTAGATCTTCCTTATTTCAAGAAATATTCCATCGCACTGCGCGGTCTGAAACTCCACCCTTATACACCTACTATTTCCCCACAAAGTTACATCAACTATGTATTTAATGCACAGTAATTTATTTTTTTTTGTGTAATTTGATCTGAAGGTTTAATCTGATTCTCGTAGTTTATAAAGACAATCCTAATTTCCTAACCAAACAATTCATTTAAAAAATATTCATATTTTACATCTCTGCATTATACCAATGAACTTTGTGCATGCGTGCACCTCTGACCTCTGAATACATGCTGCTGTAAAGATCTATATAACCTAGCTGCTTATGTGTTTAAGGACGATTGGGTTAGGACTACATATTTTATTGTTGATACCATTTCTTCTGTTATTTAATTTCAATGAAATGACTATGCCGCAACGACTGCGATAATACCAACAACCAACAAAAGCTATGAAATCATAACGTGTATCTAAAATTTAACTGGTTATTCACCTTCCGGTTGTACATCGTCATTCTGTCGTTGTTTTGTATTCTATATAAAGTATGTTTTATTCGATGACGCTGCTCGCTTACTCTTCACCTACAGTTTGTTTCTTAATTTGTGTACAACAGTGTAGCGCACAGTGCAACTTCTCTATATTAAAATTACACAGAAATAAAGAAAACTGGCGAAGGAAAATTTCATTTTATGTGCAAGTTTATAAATTCAATTTAAATTATTCAATTCAGAAAAATTAATTTTTTCGATTTAATTCAATTTTATTTTTGGACAGTCTCATTATACATAGGTCAAATACAAGTCCAAGTTTTTTTCTCTTAAATCGCTCCATTAACAGACTTGAAATATTTTTGATCCAAAGTAAGCGAATGCGTCATTCAACGTGTGGTTTGAATACGCATGTCCAACTCAATGCCAATGTACTTTTTTTTGGAAATTTGTCCTCCAATGCATTTTCTTACGATGAGTTTTGAGCTTATTTGTTCGACATCCATTAGAAATTATTTTAAATTATCTTCTTTGTATATTATTAAAGACCAAAATAAGGTATAGGCTTTTCTCTAAAAGGTGTTATAAGATTCTTACTTGATGCTTTGTTGATTTTAAAAATTCAATAATGGCTTTTTCCAACGATTGGCGCAGTAAAATTTTTTCTTCAAAAACCGTGCCCAAAAATTCTCTAAGAGAAATCGGATACCCCATATTAACTGAGAAATTCATTCTTGACCTTTTCCCATCGATCAGTTAAGTAAAATATACTTTGGCCATTATTTCTTTAAGTATGTATATGTAAATTTCTTGAAGCGAAATAACTCAAAACTATAAGGAGTAGAATAAAAAATATATAAAACTGTTTTTGTTAAAAAATGCTCTGGTTTCATAAAAAACTTACTTCGAATAAATTTTGCTTAAGCATTAATTGTTTTAAAAATGTTTCTCAAAATACGAGTATCTTTGATATAACATCCTTTTTTCATATGCTACTTTCAAATCGGAATTCCCGACATAAGGAATATTTTATATAATTTATACAATTTGACAGATGCGCGCCTTCAAAAAAAAATTCATATTTTCCGGTGCCAAAAACCCTTTAAGGAGGGTTGGGGACCCCATTAAAAATGTCCAATATCCATTTTCGATTACGATTGTTTCTTTATGACTAAGATTGATACTTTCGATTGTGATTTTTTCTTTTCAACTTTGATTCTTAATTCGACTTTACGTTATTATTCGGCTGAACTTTTTCGATACTTTTCTAAATTTGTCTATTATTTCGATACATTTTTCGATACAATTAAATTCATATAGACTTTTTCGATATATTTAGACCTACTGACTTTTTCAACGATTTTCGATACTTTCCTTTTGCTTTTCGATTCTATTCTATGTTTTCTGTCTATTATTGACTTTTTCGATTCTATTCGACTTTTATAGATTTTTTTGATACTATTCGATGTATTTCAGCTTATACTGACTTCTGCGATGCTTTTTGATACTCTTCGACTTAAATAGACCTTTTCAACGATTTTGGGCATTGCGTTACGGATTTCATTTCTAGTTTTTTTGCGATTCGTACGTTAAGATTTATTTGTAAGTAAAGATGCTTTTAAAAACTTCATAGAAAATCTTATGAATCAAAAAGAACCTGACAATATTTTGATCTCAAAATTATAAACCTATAAGGAAGACATAAAATTTTTGTCCTCAAAATAAAAAAAGCAAATAATGGAAATCTTCACTTCTTTGTGAGTTGCACCTTGGTTTTATACACCAAAAGGATATACATAAAATAAAGAATTTCTTACCAATGTTCTCCTCTGCATATGTTCAACAGAGTGTCCGACTAAGGGAATATGAAATGTATACAATCTGAAACAAAAAACTTGGTTTAGGAAAATATGTCTGTTTAAGAGAATTGTGCGTCTAAAAGAGTAGTCCGCTATGGAAGATTTTGCTGCTTTCGATTTTAAAAAAATTAGATTAGATTAATTTAAACCAAATTGAAGACACTTAATTTGTTAAAGCCCAAAATTTGATCTACGCTATAAATTAAAATATTTTTTGAAATTTTAGCTATTTTTTTTGCAGTTTTATTAATAATAAATAAATGATGATCAATATTCAAGTAGAATTAAAAAAAAAAAAATGCTAAAAACTGTGGCATAATTTATGGAAGCTACCTTAATGGTGCTGATTCTAAATCTGTTAGCAGAATTAACCCATCTTTTTTTTCCGATTCGTTTTCGATGTTTAAATAAGCTTAAGTTGTATTATTTTAAAATACTAACTTGTTAAAAAAATTTCACAATCAGACTTAAATTTAGAATAAAAGTCTTAAAGAAATTATAACTTTTATTTAGATTATGGATTATTACAAAACATTATAATTTACTATAAAAAGTGTTTGTTTGTGTTTGATTCATAAAAAGGATTATGTATTATTATATGCACAATAAAACCGTCCGTATACTTAGTAATTTAAACTTTTCGACGCATATGTTACACTGTACTTCATCATCATGTTCTGTTATATTAACTCTACCTTTAGGCTTTTGCAGAGTTTGTTAACTTCCCAACTTTTGCAGTTTGCTTTTAATTTAACCCTTCTTAACTCTACTTTTCTGCTATTTAAGCGATGTGGTGTTGTTTTCTGTTGCAATAATATTAAAGCTAAGCTATTATGTTCTGGCTCTTCGCATGCGCTGACTGACTCTCTTTTACCAGTCATGGCACCTATAATACAATTGAACTTGAAAATATTATATGTCTGTGTTTTTGTCTGGCTGGCTATGCGCTATGTCAGATAGATTTAAATTAACTGGTACTCTTGTTCGTTGTTGGTTAAAAGGCAAAAACAAAACGTGTGTTTGAGTGTATGAAAACCACGTTCATTGTCAGCGGAATTATATTGCTACATTACCCGCATGCGCGCTATTCACACAATTTGCGTTAACTTTCTGGTTAAGGGGAAACCTTTTTCATTGTATAGGCTAATCTAACAATTAAACTATTCCACAATATAAGAAAAGGTGTCCCAATAAGAGCGCAAGTAAGTATGAAAAAAATGTGAGGCAAATGAGACCCATGGGCAAACTCGTGTTCTTTATTAGTTAATTAAATTTTCAATGACATTATTGCATAATTAAGGCTCGATTGAAGCAATAACACTTTGGATTTTCGCCTTAAGCTCAGGAATTGTTTGTAACTTATTGGTATACACTTGTGATTTGAAAATTTTCGTTCACTAGCTGTTGTTCCATCAACTAATTAACAAATTCTCTTTGTGTAAAATGGTCTGTTTGATTGAGTGCTTGTGTCAGTTAGATCTTGAAGATATGGAGATGTAGATCTTTTGGGAGAATTCGTTTTAAGAAGCTGCATGACCGAAGTAGCCTACTACGAAATCTGACCGAATATCAGGAGCAACTAGAGCCTTAGTTCTAGCCTAACTTTGGGTAAGACCCATTTGGAGTATCATAGTGGCTGTGGCTTATACCCAAAATCGTGGGTAAGCACAAGCTTGATATGGAATTGCTATGCAACCTGGTGTCATGACATAACCTAATGCACGACTGATGCTTAAAGTAGATCTCACTCACCCCCTACCGAGGAGAAATTATGACCTCATACATAACTTATTTGAAACTTGTGGAACGGTACTTGGATTGTATCATAGAGGTTTTTATCGAAACTACATTCAATTCCTGGTATGATGGTACACCATTAAATTAAACCATTGAGACAGAATCAAAACAAATCGTAAGATTCAATTCATCAGATACTACAATTTTACTTTTTTATTGAACTCTCCGAGTTTTCAAAAATGTTGGTTCTTTTCGATTATTCATCGAACTGTGAAAATTATTCAATTTTCTGAAATTTTTAGAGTTGTTTAATTAATATAATTTTCTAAAAAGCTCCAATTATTCGAATTGCCTTAGTGAATTTTTAGAATTCATTAAGGCATATCAACGTCAAGAATACTAAAAATACTCAAACTATCAAAATTATTGACACTACTGTATGTATTATTCAAATCTTTATTAATCAATGAACTAATTCGTCTGTTCGAATTTCGATTTTTCTAATGCGTCTTCAGAGCTATTAAACTTTTCGTAATCATTAAAAAATACACATTTGAAAGTCGCACCATCCATTATAAGAACAGAACACATGAGATTCAGATAAGCTCAAAAGTCTAAGTCTACTGTCCCAGAGTAACTACTCAGTTGTTTTTCTTATCTAGCATTTGCGTTATTTTCAATGCCCTGTTGCTCTGTCTGACGGTTCATGACTTACGAAAGCTGTATCTTGTAAGTCTTCCTCTATCGATGTAGCGCAACCAACGTAATGTTTGGCCTTCAATTTATTTTACATTACATTTTGTTCAACTGCTTCTTTTAATTTGCCTATTTTCAATGATATTTACATTCGTTGTATTCCATCTTGTTGTTGTTATTATTTTTCACAATTCGCAAGTTATTTACATATATGTAAATCTTTTTACACATAAATTTATTAAAATACTTACAATTGTATTCCTTAAATTTTTGCAGGTGAGGATTGTGACATTGAACGCATTGATCCGAAAAAAACTGATCCTGAGTATTTTGAATATGAATGCCTTACTGTTGAAGAAGTGGAAAAATTGCTTAATGAGTCGGTTGAAAAACTCAATACAATTTTGCAAATAACACCTTCGTTGGCTAAAGTTTTGCTCTTAGAGCATCAATGGAATAATCAGGTTGTGGTTGATAAATATCGTGAAAATGCTACGGCTTTACTTGTTGCGGCACGTATTAAGCCTCCAACAGCTGCTGTTACTATAACGCTGCCATTAATAGCGCCATCAACAAGTGCTGCGGCAGCTGCAGCAGCTGCCGCAAAAGATCTAATACTATCTTCCGGTGCATATAAGCCAGCAGCGACAGTAGCCGCAGCTTCTGCCACAACAAATACTTCTTCTTCCACCTTCTCCACATCGTATCGCAGTCAAATGTGTCCTGTTTGCGCTACATCTCAATTGGGTGAAAAATTTCACAGCTTGTCTTGTGGACATTCATTTTGCAAGGATTGTTGGACCATGTTTTTTGAAACTCAAATATTTCAGGTAATTTCAAAATGCATATTTTCGAATGTTTGGCTTTATATAAAATGAATACGTATTGGCTAAACCAAAAATTGTGTATCAACTGGATAGTTCATTCGGCGGAAAGATCATCAGACCCGTTCCCCTCCGTTAAATCTCATGCAATTTGTGAGCGGCGTCTGATTTTTTACCTCCGAATGAACTGTATAATCGTTTGTAGTTATATTTGTATTTTAATGCCTTTGGTTATTCTATTTTATCTGCAGGGCATTTCCACTCATATTGGTTGCATGGCACAAATGTGCAATGTACGCGTGCCTGAAGATCTCGTTCTGACACTTTTGACACGTCCCGTTATGCGTGACAAGTATCAGCAGTTTGCTTTCAAAGACTATGTAAAATCGCATCCAGAATTGCGTTTTTGTCCAGGACCCAATTGCCAAATAATAGTGCAAGCTCAAGAGATCTCAGCAAAACGTGCCATCTGCAAAGCGTGCCAAACTTCTTTTTGCTTTAAGTGTGGGATGGATTATCACGCCCCAACTGACTGCCAAATAATTAGAAAATGGTTAACCAAATGTGCTGATGATAGTGAAACCGCAAATTACATTAGCGCCAACACCAAAGACTGCCCCAAATGTCATATTTGCATTGAGAAAAATGGTGGCTGTAATCATATGCAATGCTTCAATTGCAAACATGACTTCTGCTGGATGTGTTTGGGTGATTGGAAGACACATGGCTCCGAATATTATGAATGTTCGCGTTACAAGGATAATCCGAATATAGCAAATGAATCGGTGCATGTTCAGGCTCGTGAAGCACTCAAAAAATACTTACATTACTATGAACGCTGGGAAAATCATTCTAAATCATTGCAATTAGAGCAGCAAACTTTGGATCGATTACGGGAACGTGTCAATGAAAAGGTTATGAAGGGACGTGGCACGTGGATTGATTGGCAATATTTATTTAATGCGGCCAAATTGTTGGCCAAATGCCGATATACTCTGCAGTACACATATCCGTATGCATACTTTATGGATGCAGGTTCGCGTAAAGATCTTTTTGAATACCAACAGGTAATTAAAATATTAAGAAGAAAAGTTTAATATAGTCCAGAAAAATAAGATCAAAAACTGTCAATAGTAATTTAATGTTTTTGATGTACCTAGGTAAGGGACAGAAAAGTTGCTACCTGAACAGTCGAGAAATTTCTTAACTTTGGTACCAGTATAGTCTGACGTAATTATTTTTAGTTAAACTGATAAACAAAACTTGAACTGAATCACTTTCAAATAAATGGCTCAGTTCATAATTTTTTTTTTTTAATAGCCAAGTTACTAGAAAAATAAATGGTTTTAAACAAATAACTTCAAATTTTGGTGACTACTCCATTTAGGTTTTTAATAGCTGAGTTGGCGCCTGTTCGGTTTATCGCGCCAAGTTCTTAATTGAATAAAAATATAAAAATTGCTGTTTTAAAAAAATTTTGAGGCAAACTCATATCGGATACGAACTGTACGACAAATAAAAAAAAGACAATATATATTGTGTTCCTCAAGTCTTAGTAGATTTTGACTTCAAAACGTTTTCAAAATTATGATTTTTATTACTTTAATACAATTTTAGGCTCAGTTAGAAGCTGAAATCGAAAATCTGTCTTGGAAAATTGAGCGCGCAGAAACAACTGATTTAGGTGAGTTGGAAAATCAAATGGATATTGCTGAAAAGCGCAGGACAACATTGCTTAAAGATTTTTTCCCTGTCGATGCGTTATTATAAAAAAGAAATATGATAGTATATAATTTATTAGATTCCTTATTTTTTGGTATCGAATAGAATGCAATAAGTAAGACTAAAAGTAAAAAGTAAAAAAAAATAGATCAACAAAAAATAAATAAAAATTAAACTTATCTACAAAAATAATATTTAAATTTATTGAGAAATACAGCAAGCGGATTAATTGCAATAGAACGCATTGCGCTATATTAAATATATAACTTTTAAAATAAATTTTTTGATAAAAAACTCAATTGCTACATATGGGTCATTCTGTGAAAGATTAACCCTACATACGCTGCAAATTGGAGTCAATGCGAATATTATAATAGGGCTTATAATAAAGCTTTATGTGTGTTATTTTATTTAAAGAGTAGCCCACTAAAAACAAAATTATTTCGTACCTAATACGGCGACCCAAAGAAGACCCCTTCAAAAAAAAAAAAATGTTCCAAAAACTTAATAACTTCATACGTGGTAGTGTGAATGAAAAGAGTTCATGTGTCGGCTCTCAGTTTCCGAGATGTTTTTATAAATAATGGTTCAAATGTTATTTTAGAGAATAATCAATTCGACTCTTTAGGTTACAAATTATTTATGTATGTATATAGCTCTCGAAACCAAAAGTTTTTTTTTGTCGCCACAAATTGGGTTCATTATTATCAGTGGTGCCCACTACTACAAGCAACGATAAACATGTGCAAAGAGAATAAATTATTTAATATTTAATAATTTATTCTTTTTGACATGTGTTGATAATTCTGTATACGTGCAGGGTTTTTTACGCTCTTTGATGCTATTTTACGCTCTTCAAGCGTGTTATCGATCTCATTTTTACGCTTTTTGAGCGCTTGCTCGTTTTTTGGGCAGCACCGATTATTATATATCTTGAAAAAATATTTTTTTTGGTGCAATACTTCAAAACAAAATTTCTGCTCAATATATCTGCCACTTTAATTTCTATCAAAACCGTAAGATAACAATTTTCATCTGTACGGTTTTTGGATTTTGCCTCATATACAAGTATATATTTTCCATAAGAAGAAGTTTCCTAGAAAAAAAGTCTAGTCCAGTCCTAGAGTACTAAAAAGTTCTGTAAACAGTAACTAAGATTAATACTTATGAATTTATGTTATATTTCAAAAAATTGTTTAATCATCCCACCCGTCACAACTTTTAAAGTTTTTTGATAAAATATTTGCTTTAATAAGCACTTCGGAAATAGTAATTGTAGTAACATAATAATGAAAAATTAATGCATTATATTTGATAATGATTAATTGGCACTATTGTCAGTCGAAAGCATATTTTTATTTATTCTTATAATAATTCTACGAAATATTCGAAAATTTTTTTTAAACTGATTCTCGCTCTTGTACTTATAACTTTAAGACTGTCAAAAAATTAATTTTCAATTAATCCTCGATTTTATTGTTTTCTTTGATTATATGTTTATCTAAACCAAAAGAAAATTGGCCGAAATCCGATTTTTTTAAAGCCATAGATTTTTTTAAAGCTCTTAATCATAGCTTAAACTTCAAAAATTGTTAAGGTGTATGAAGCTATAAAGTTAGGTCTGCATGACAGTGTTTATGTAAAACCGCACAAGGCACAAAGCTTTAATATAATTCTTATTATAATATTCCCAGTAGCAGAGTGGGAGGGGAAGTGAGTGAATCTTTCAATAAATTATCCATATATTGAGTTAACTGTAACAGATTTTATAGATTGTAATCGATAAACAAATGAAACGTAATTGAGTGGAATAACAAAGCTTAAGTGTTAATAAGATATTGACACAATAAAAAGTAAAGAAAAAAAAAATTTTACGTAAGGTTGCAAAGTATATTGTATTATTAATACCATAATCGATATTTAAAATTTTAATGTATTTTAATTCAATAAGCTCTTCAACAATCTTTATGAATTATAATTGAACAAGTATTTTTGGTCTGTATTAAAAACGCATTGGTACAAAAGGTTACAATGTTCATTAAAAAAATCCTTTATCATTGAAATTCGAAAATTAAATAAATTCGTATGGCGTAGTCATTACAATAACTTAATGTTGACCAGAATCTTATTTAATGTAAATGTCGACAAAACTTTTCATAGCTTGTTCGCAGAGCGTATTAGGATTCTGTGAAGCTGAAACATATTGTTCAGTGTAAAAGCTGATACAGAAGTGCAAACACTATAATTCCCTTATCAACAACATCAATCTCAATTTGAATTTGAAAATACAAAAAAGTTTAGTGGAATTGCTGACTTTTAAGATTATATAAAAACAACTTATTTACATAATTGAAATCCATTTAGATCTACATTAGAAAATTTAAATAAAACTATAACAAATTCATCTAGCAGCTTGTATTTTTAAACATAAATATGTGTATATTTACACATTGACTGAAATAAAATTCTCAATGTATGTATAATTCAATTAAATATATGTAATATTACGTATTAAAGTTTTAAATTAAATAATCAATATGGAGAATTAAAAAACTTACATATGTACTCTTTAAGTTATACTAGCTTAATTTTGTAATTAAATAAATCTAATTAATATAAATTAAATAAAAACAAAATGTATACAATTTAAAGCAAATATCGCATATAAAATTAAAATGAATAAGTAGGTATTAATACATTCATGTGTGGGGGTAAGGTGCCAAGAGGCTCAAGTGTCATTTGGAGTCAAACTGAGTTAAGTACGGAGCTCAGTTGCTCAGTTGCTCAGTTGACTGGTGTTGCGTTCTGTCGGAGGAGGAAGTTTTGTTCACGAACCTGTATGACATTGAGTAAAGAAGA
Organism: Tricholauxania praeusta; assembly: GCA_949775025.1. NCBI lineage: Eukaryota > Metazoa > Arthropoda > Insecta > Diptera > Lauxaniidae > Tricholauxania > Tricholauxania praeusta. The sequence continues at coordinate 31,299,728 of OX459031.1, read as the reverse complement.
TTGCTTTCATATTACGTCACATCATAGAGATATAATGGCTATAGTAATTTAATTTAATATGGAATTTACACCACATGTCTTCTATATTGAGAGACATAGTTTTAGGGTGGCCCTCATGCAACAATATTTTTTAAATAGCATTTTCCAAAGACCACCCCATCGATTCACATGGAATTTACTTACGTTTCTTTAATATTAAGAGACATAGTTAAGCCTATTAAAATTTTGTTTAGGGTGGCCCTAAAATATTTTTAAAATAGCATTTTAACGAAGACCGATCATATCTCATCAACCATGAATGAAAGCAAAAGTAAGTTTCAATAAAAAAATGGCCAGTGCCATACCCCCCATATGCGAAAACCGAAAACCGTTTCTCGGTCGCATATAAACTCGCGAACTACATAACAGATTTTCATAATCGTTTTGAAAATGCTTCTTATGATCTATGGAAGGTTCTGCAAAGTTTGGTTTAGAAAAATGGGCGATGGGCGTGTCCAAAATCAAATTTATCACATATCATCAACAATTTGACGCAGATGAATGAGATGAAACGCGATGGAAATGGTTCGGTCTAGCATATGATAAGAAATTGGAAAATATCGAAATGAGTGCGTGACACCTCCAATAGAAGCATTACCTCGAAGCGCTACACAGATATTTGAGTAAATGTTGCCAAATTCAACGCAAGTTAGTTAAACCAGCAAGTACGTAGTGTGGTGGAAGAAATACCCTTTAAATAAAAATTTGAGGCTTACGCTCTCTTATACTGTTAATATAGTTGTAAGGTATTTAATTTTTGGAAGGCAAAAGATAGCACATTTACCAATTTTTTAAGGAACATTTATATATTTTTCATGAAAATTAGAAAATGTTTTTCAGGACAAGGGCGCCGGATTGGGTATTTGTTCAGGGGGTTCAATGGTTCACGTTACGCTACTGAAAACAGCGATGTTCAGTAGTTATTATTTCATTGATAGCGTAAGTTTTTTATTTCAAAAACTATTTATGAGCAAATAAAAACGGCCGTAAACCACAATTTAGTGAAAAATATTTTGACTTTTGGTCGGAACGCAACTAGGGTAGCTGTAGCAAAGCTGCAAAGATGCAAAATCTGTCAACATTAAGGTAATGGAGAGGAATGGGGGTAAGAAAGAGAGATATAGCAAATCGTGCGGTTTGCAGACGTGTAGTTTGCTGCTTAAGTTCAACTTTTTGAACTTTCTTGATTTTCGGATATCACAGCGGTTATCAAATGCTATAAAAATAGCACATACATGCCTATTCACTCTTGCATTCTCCAAGCGCATTAGGTTATGCTCGCATGCTTTTTCTTTCTTACAAAAATTTGATAAGATAAGTTCAAGAAAGATAGCATGGAAACTAGGCATTATATAGAAATTGTTCTATTTTGACTGCGACGCAAAGCAGCAAAATATCAATGTTGCATTCAAGCTGCCATGAAATGGAAAGATTTGCTATTGTAAGTTTTTTAATTTATCCAGCATTATTAATGAAGCTTAAATCATTTTAAGAATTCTATTTTTGAATATAGCGGACATTTTATTTTTTGGCCACGATTATTTGAGCGACGATATGTACTTTCCATAAGAACTCATTGAATAAACTTTTTTGTATCCGGTAAAAAAGGGGTAAATATGCAAAAAATTATAGCAATTTACCATTTTAAGGTAAAAGAATTAAGTTTTATTTAAATTTCTAAATTTTCCTAACCATTATTGTAGGCTATTAAATTATCTTTCTTTTGACACCCATATTTTTTATATGCATTCTGAGATTCCTAAATTATAATCATTTTTACAAAAGCCATATCCGTAACTGCTGATGACTATATCTCCGAAAGTAGATCTGAGCAACACTTTTTTTTTCATATTTTTATTTTTCACTTTCAACCCCCTTTTACCCCTAAAAAAAATTTGAGAATGTCAGCTGAAGTAAACCTGTTCCATCAATTTTACATAAATAGTATAGATAAGAAATTTTATATAAATAATATACATATGTATGTATCTCTGTTGGTGATAGTTTTGTGAAATTTCTTCCCTATTGTTATACGTTACGAATTTCCTAATTACTGAAGTATTCTAAATTGCAATAGCATTAGCTCTGGATACCTTAAAAAATTTTTAAACTTAATTCAATTAAAATGTCGATAATGTGTCTCCTGCATTATATTAATAATGTGTCCCCCCTGCGTTATTAATTTGTAAAAAAATTCGCTTTTTTCGTAATAATAAAAAAAAGAGATGCTGGCAACAGCTGAAATGTAACTTTTGAAACTGCCTAAAGGACCAACTAAACTATACATGGCCAGGTTAACCTACTGTCAAATTTGAACGAAAAGCATGTCAGATGCATAAGGAATAGACTTTTTAGTGGTATGTATGTTGTACTCACGGTACAATTATCATGGTAGCAGCAATTCTAAATGCCAGTTCATTATCTATATTATCTATAATAATTCTACATTAGCCGTGATTTTTTTTGTATGAGAATGATAGTTAATATAGTCGGCGATACTTATTAAACCAGAGTCATTAAAAAAAATTTTAGCACATACATGTAACCAAAATCATCTAATCATCATCGATGGTATCCATGCAATGACGTACTGATGTAATTGGATTTGGATAAATTGTTAAAATTTTATTTAGATACGATGTTGGAACATTAAGATTAGGTAAACAATTTGCCGCCACGACTAGCATTACAGACTTTCGCCTTTTTGATGAAATTCCCCCATTAATTTCGGCTAACATCCCGTGGTAGTACACGAAAAACGCAACGAATCTCTTTATCTCTGCTATTGTTATATTATAGTTACGATTTTTTTCCTTAACCAAAATTTTTGAAGTTTTGCTCTTGCTGCCCTAATTGTGTTTCAAGCATTTTTATAGTTATGTCGTAACTTATGAACGTGAACGTAACTATTTGCAACCCTGTGTGCAAATGATAATTTCGCTTTGACAGAACTGTCAAAAATTCCGAAAAAATTCGATTCTTTCTCTGTACTCAATGCACAAAACAATTGCGAATAACTTTAAACCAATTTTCTTTTTATTTACGGAAAGTTAAACTGTTTTTTTTATCTTTTATAACAAACGAAATAAACTGTATGAAAAGTTGTACAATGCAAACAAAAGTAATCAAATGAAGAAAGTTGGTTAGTGTTTAATATTAAGAAAAAAAAGTATCGGTATTATCTTGAGGGGAAAACTTAAAAAAAATTCCAAAAGAAGAACAAGAAATTATTAAAATATAAACAATGAAGATTAAAAGCCGGCAAAATTATGCATTGTAAATGCAGAATGGTTACTTAAATAGTCTATAAATCCTAAATTAAGTAAGAATTTCCTTGTGAACATAAGTCGGGCGAGTGACCTTTATTCATTGTCACGATTATCTAATGCTTAAATCTTTTTCTTTACAGATTTAAATTATTACGCTTCCCCAGATAATGGTCAAACCATGTCTGATGCCAATCAATTCCAATTGCAAGTAGCTCCCGTTTACAGCTGCAGGCGCTGCAAAAAGGTAAGAATTCTGGAAAGTATATTAATCCGCTTTGAACAATTTGTCCAGCCAGTATAAATTTTTTACCTGCTATAAGTACAAATGATTGTGTGATACAAAGAACTACGTAGCGTCTTAAATATGTTTAACCTACTAGTTTCAACGCACGTCGTGGTATTTTTGGTGATCGAATGTTAAAACTACTAATAACGTTATCTTTGTACTCCCCAAAAGTTAAATACCCTACACCGCGCTAACAGTAAAAAAGCGCTTAAGTCGTAAATTTTTATTAAAAAGGTATCTCTTCCACCTCGCAACGTGCTGAATGGTTTGACAAAACGTACCTACATTGAAATACTTAAATAGCTTGTATGGGAGGTGCCATGGCTTTTTGAAATTTGTCAACTTTTTGTTTTATTTGTGTTAAATTTGGTTTCATTATTAATAACTCTCTTTTAAAGTTTTTGTTTTATAGAGGGTGCCATGCCTAGTTGTAGAAATTCACCTTGTGTTTGTCCAGAGCTTTTTCGAATCATTCCTACTGTTTGTGTAAAACTTGGTTCCATTACCTTAAATATTGTTTTGAAGCTTTGCAATTTTTTGTCCATAGCTTGACTAAGTTTTTCCTAGTATTTTTCGAACATTTTTTTACACTACATCAAATAATTCTCTCAATATAGCGTTTTAAATGTTCTACTTGTATGAGCGGTAGGCGTTTCCGTGAACCAATTTCGCGTATTTTCAATTCCCAGAAGTTTGTTTGAAATTTAGCATGAGTGCAGTTATCTTACTTTGTTTTCTCGTAATCGTGATTTCCAAAGACTGACACAAAGGCATGTAGACACACAGATCGTCAGATAGACAGACAGACTCACAGAGACAGACGGACATGGCTAAATCGATTTGGGTGGTGACGTTGATCAAGAATATAAATACCTGCCTTTTGTTGAGTTTTTTTTTATGAAGCATTTCTATAGCAGTGAGTTAGGGTTGCTGCCGCCTAAACAGTTATGAGACTAAGAAGAATAGATCTTTTTGTTCAGTTCCCACATCAATCGGAAAGTAATACGGAACACGAACAAGGATTGGAAACCTCAGTAATATAAAAAAGAATATTCACAATTCACACTGAACTACTAGTAAGTAACTATTCCTTTTTGAGTAGCTTCAATAACAACCCTACTGAAATACCTCTGACTGAATGCACTTTTCGGATTTTTGGGACCCTATGGCCGAAACTACTTTCAGAAGCTTTTTTACATTTACTTTGCATGGGGAAACCGCTTTGAGTCGATTGAAGCAAATTCGCTGAAAGAGCTGAGGCCTATCCTTCAATCAGCCTGCGAAAAATGTGTGATTGATTTTTAATTTTTTTGTTTTAAACAATTCCGAATACGTTTTAAACAGAAGTTCAAATATATTTTAAAACCAAGTATTCTTATATACTTAAGGCACATAAAATTTGATTATCTTAGATTAAATTGTTGTCCAAACTTCAGCATACATAAAAGAGATACCAAAATGTGTTTCTTGATTTGTTATAATTTTCGAAGTAAATTTTTGAATATTAAGGAGCTAAGAGTTATATGATAAAACAACATATCTAGAAAATATCAATTTACAGCTCGTAGGTACATTTTTCTATTATTAGCATTTTTGGTGTATGTAAAGCATGTTAAGTATGTAAATTACATAAAGCCTGTAATATATCATATGTATTGTATACAAATATGCGAGTAAGTAAACAAATGCAAATGATCTTGTGCCCCGAAGCTTAGGCGTTTTCACCAAATTTACTCCAGTATAGATTTTCTCTAATACGCTAGCGGTGCAAATGGTAGTAAACAGCTCAGGGCACAAAGGGGGCCCGCAATTGATGTCTTTGTATCACGTTGTTGCTTTGTCACGTTTGTTGTTTAATTTGGTGAGCGAAAATTAAAAAGTCCTCGATTTAAAAAAAAACCCTACGTCGTACATGTTTTTTTTGTGGGACGTTAACTAACTTTAATGCTTAATATTTTGTTAGATAGTCAATATTTTTTAACAATTGCTTGTTGTAAGGAAAACTTGATGAATTCTCCTTTGATCAGAACGCTTTATTTTTGCTCATTTGCAAAAGTTTCAGTATAAATGCAATAAAAAAAGTAAAGCTTTCAAAGTCTGAGAAAAAAATTACTTTTTGTTAAAGTGTAATCGGTGGCATTTAAAACTTTAATTAATCGTTTGGAAACTTAAAAAAATAAATAATTTTCCATATTTTATAAACAATTTTTTATCGAGTTTTGCGCTTTTTAAAAATCTAAAAAAAATTTCTCTACATATACATAAAAACAACTTCGTTGCAAACATTTTGGAATCGCAATTAATTTAAAAATTATGATAAAAACAATGCTACCATTCAAATATAGCAGGCGATTGATGAAAAATTTAAAATTAATAACAATTAGCTTAGTTGCTCGTGTCATACATTCTAATATTAATACTTATAATTCTATTTTTTATAAATAAATACAATCTTTCCTAATTTATTTTTTGTATTTTCACTACAGACTTTCTCCACAAAACGTGAACAAAATCTACATAAACGAGAAAATCACGAACACTCACAATCCTCGTACGAGTGCAAATTGTGCTCAAAATTTTTCTGTAACAATGGAAACTTGGAACGTCATATGAAGGTGCACAACGACATACGTCCATATACTTGTGCTATCTGTCAGAAATCATTTTCTCAGGCGGTTAACCTACAACGTCACTATTCAGTTCATAATGGTGAACGTCCTTATCAATGCAGTTTTTGTCAAAAGGCTTTTACGCAGCAAAGTAACATGCGTCGTCATGAGCTAACGCATACTGGTGAAAAACCATTTGGTTGCAAACGCTGTAATCGCTTCTTTTCTCAGCGCATCAATTTGAAAAAGCATATAATGGGCCATCTAAATACGCGTCCATATATGTGTGGCATGTGCCAAAAATCCTTTATACAGTCAGCCAACTATAAGAAGCATCTAAAAGTTCACGTCAAGGAGGGAAAATTTATTGATGAAGCAGCCGCTTTAGCAGCTATGGCGGATATTAAACCTAATCCTACAATTGAGCCTGTGTAAGTTAAATACTTATAGAAACATTTAATCAATTATTTATTTTGTAAATATTTTATCAATTAGCGCTTTTGAATGTGCTCTCTGCCGTTCGGTATTTGATAATTTTTCAAGTTTTGAATCGCATGAAACTCGCTGCAATGGTATACCGAAAGATGTACATATTGAGAACACAAGAACTTCTATGGGTCAGTATGCGCCAATACAATATACAGTAACACATTTGGATGGAAATGAGATAATCGTGCAAACAAGTAGATAAAGAGTTTGAAAAAAATTTAAATATGTATGCAACTGAAATTAAGTTTGATTTTCAAAAAAGTAGTAAACAATTGATTGTTTTAAAAACCATGATAGCTTAGCATAAGATGTACGATGTAAATATAATATAATAAAATAATATCAGTGAAAATGAAGCCTTGCTGTCTTGAGAATTTATTTAAGGAAATAAAATTAATTTAGTGGCCTAAGTGGTTAACTTACTCAGTTTCTTAATATTTGGCTAAAATTCTAAGGAATTAAAAGTCGTTTACTTATGTTGGATACTTAAATAAAATTGTTTTTTATTGGTATAACTACAACGACACCATCTAGTAAATCTAAATAAACTTTAAAAATGCACATGTCTACATGATATTTTATATACGTAGAAAAATAAAAGTTTTAAATTTTTTTAATCCAGCATCTTTCTGATCATATAATTCAATATACCACCATTTTTAAAATATGTAATGTCGACCTCAGTATCAAAACGTAAAATGGTATCAAAAACATTGCCATCAGCCTGTAAAACAAAAACATCAGATTAAATAAAAAAAAAAAAATATATATATTAAAAAACTTCACCTCTACTTGTATTGTTTGACCCGGCTTAAGTTCTTCTCCGGTAATGCTGATATTGTAAGTCTCACGTCCAGTTAAACTGAGACTTTCAGCGTTTTGACCGGCCAAAAATTGCAATGGTATAATGCCCATACCAACAAGATTTGAGCGATGAATACGTTCAAAGGATTCAGCAATAACAACCTTGATGCCCAACAAAAATGGTCCTTTTGCAGCCCAATCACGACTTGAACCACTGCCATATTCTTTGCCAACAACCAAAACTAATGGAGTACCTTCTTCTTTATATCTGAAAATAATAATATAAAAAATAATTAACAGATTGAAGCATAACATTGAGTGAAGAGTAAAATGTACTTAAAATATGTTGCCGACCAAGAATTTTGAACCTACCGAAATACATAAAAACTTTTTTCAATTTCGAATAAAGTGGGGACACTGGCCAACAAATGTTTCAATCTCGAAATACTCAATTATGTTGCTGACACATTGAATTTTTTTTTACCTGAATATTAATATCAGTAAATATGTAGATAATTTATTGAAATTTGAGTAATTTGCAAGCATAGGGCAATAGTCTTTTTCTAACCTTATATGATTTTTAGATCAACAATTACCGTACTTTTTATTATTTTTTTTTTTTGAGTGTGGATTTAAATTTTTGATTTTTATTTTTCGGACAGAAAATAGCCGTAATCTTTTATTTTTTATCAAATCATTGTTATTCTGAGTTATTCAAAAGCAATATATGCCTGAAAATTCATCACAATTCACAAGGTTGAGTCAAAAGTCGGTTTTTATTTGGGCAAAGAAAAAAGTATTCGGTTTTTTTTTTTCAAAATTTTAAGAAGGTTAAAAAAGTTTTCGCCAATTTATTTGAAATGAACGAGTCTTGGTTGGTCTTACAATTTAGTTTTAATTGAAGACTCATATATTATTATAAAACAAATAAAATTGAGCTTTATGAAGAAATGCTCTACGATCTAGGTACTTATTAACAGATTAAGACTTTTTGTTTCAATTATTTTCAAAAAAATACTCATTTTCTTATTTTTTTTTTTCAAAACAACGCATTTTTCAAAATTTGTAAATCCTTACGACTCCTGGTTTCGGACTCAAGAAATCAAAATTTAAGACTACCATTCAATGAATCTATCAATTCATTCTTGGTTTTGGGCTCATGAATGCAGCATTCAAGTTTTTCATTCAATGAATTTATCAATAAGTACAGCAATGAAAATAACATATTTACAAATATACCATACCTTTCGGCGCAATCGAAAATATCCATTTCTTCCATGCTTGGAATATGCATTGTTTTCGGTCCAGTCTTTGACACCAATTTATTAACTAAACGTATATTTGCGAAAGTACCACGTGCCATTATTGCATCATTGCCACGACGTGAGCCATATGAATTAAAATCTTTAGGCGTCAAATTTCTATCCGACAAATAACGTGCAGCTGGCGAGTTACGTGCAATTGAACCAGCTGGTGAAATATGATCAGTGGTTACAGAATCACCTAAATATAGTAAGCAGCGAGCATTTTGAATGCTTTTCAGTGTTGGAAGTTGTCTGGTCATGCCTTCAAAAAATGGTGGATGCTTGATGTAAGTTGATTCAGAGCTCCATGGATAGAGTTTGCTGTCCGAAACGTTTAATTGTTGCCAGTCTTCGGAGCCTTGTTCGATTTTGCCTAAAAGGGACATTTAATAAAAGTAAATATTAGCATACACAAAATAATTTCTTTTACTCACTGTACACTTCTTGAAACATTGCTGGTATAACGTGCTTATTTTCAACTTCTTGAATTTCATTACGTGTTGGCCATATGTCACGTAAGAAAACCTTGTCGCCATTGGAATCTACACCCAATGGTTCAGTTTCAAAGTCAATATCAACACGTCCTGCAATTGCGTATGCAATAACCAACAAAGGACTGGCCAAATAATTGGCACGCGTATTTGGATGAATGCGACCTTCGAAATTTCTATTACCCGATAGTACACCACAACAAACCAAGTTATTCTTTTCAATAGTATTGACAACATTTTCATCCAATGGACCGGAATTTCCAATACAAGTCATGCAACCATAGCCGACAATATCAAAACCAAGTTTTTCCAGATACGGTATAACGCCTGATTCTTGCAAATAGTATGTAACTACACCTGAGCCAGGTGAAAGTGAAGTTTTTACATACGGTAAAATAGTGAGGCCTTTCTCAACTGCTTTTTTTGCTAACATTCCAGCACCTAACATAACAGAAGGATTTGATGTATTCGTACATGATGTGATAGCTGCAATAACAACAGATCCATGATTAATGGTGTAGGTTTTGCCATCATCCCATTGGAATTGTCCGGAATCATTGAGCGCATTTGGGGCGATTTCGAAACCTTTGAAACCAACCTAGAAGTTAAGAAAATCAAAATAAACTCAATGTAGTTCAATGACATTTTAGGCATTAAAAAATGGGTATTTTTAATTGAAATATTTAAGTACTAGGTCATTATTTAGTTTGCAGAAAAGCTAATTGGGTTGCTCATAAGTGTCTTATTGTTAGTTGAAAATATATTGCTTAGTTTGACTGTTTTTTTATATTTAAACTTATACAAGTTGGTCGCACTTTTACGAGAAAACATTAAAACTTTTCTTTTAACTTCTATTTCAGAAGACTTTTATGGACTAAAACTTACACAAGTTGGTCGCACTTTTATGAGAAAATATTAAAAAGTTAAAAAATTCTTATATGATCCCGATATTTCTACAAAATTTTAGAAATCGATTCAAAACGGTGTTTTAAATAAACAAACATGACAACAATGTGCTATAAAACATTACAAAGTTGTTGATGTTATTTATATGTTGTCATTTACAGGAATATCGATAGTTCCTAATTGACTCTAAGTTCAAAGTTATCACTTAATTTGTGATATTAAAACTTTCACAAAAACAAACAAAAAAAACAACTAGATATTTGGATTTTTTGTAGACGTTCATGAACGGGGGGGACCTCTTGGTCAGAAAAAAATTTCAAAATTCATACGAATTAAATTATTTAGCTGACAAGTAAAACCGCAACACAAAATGTAATTGTATTGCAATTTGTTCCCCAAAAAATTGTTAACGTACACCTAAAACAAAAAATTGAACAGCATTGTAAATTCTGCAAAGCAAAGCATATTATTTTGGCCAACAAAAAGTGCCAAGTGGTAACATGATTCTACATGAGTGTGTGGAAATTTTAGAGTGCATTGAGCTCGTTTATAAAAACTGTATTTAGTGTCAACGTTTCATTAGTTTTCAGTTCGAAGTCGACGTTAAAAGGTTTCATTGCTGTCTTGCAGTTACCAAGTTGCATAAAGGATTTTTATTTAAATTAATTTTTAATTAATTTTTTCTAGTAATATTCACAATTAGCTGCTTTGGTGTACTAGTTTATGATAGTATTCAAAGTTGGTTTCTAAAAATCATAAAGCTAGAACATCAATGCAATTCGCTGTGAAAGTCAAGCGAACAAAATGTGTGTGTACGTTTAAAGTAAAAAGTGAATTCAAGCTAGTGGTGTTCTAGATTCATAAGCAATTTATTAAAGTATTTATATCGAGTTATCTAAGGAAATAGTAGCCGTGATTTTATATTAATCTATTTTGCATATCACAGTTGCTGTTTCTTTTAGATAGCTCTTTTGTAAGCGCCTTAACTTGATGCTGAATGTGTGATGAATGCAGTGAAAAGAAGTGTATATTGAAATTTTATTATGGCAGATTATTTCACTTTATGGGATACACCAAGTTCAGTTTTGTTCAAAATTTTCAACATTAATCTCATCACTGGGCTTTGTTTATCTCATAATAAAGAAATTGTAACTACGAGTACACTTGTGTTTAGTTAAAATATGATTACCTTGCTCACAAGACACGATTGGAAATCAGCTTTCATGTCAGAGACAGAAACACGATCATGAGGACGTTTCGGACCAGAAACGGATGTCACTACAGTGCACAAATCCAAAGTAATGGACTAAAAAAAAGAATATTCAAATATAAAAAAATACACTTTTAAAGCGATTTTTTTTATATAAATACTTGTGTAAATTTAGGATCCTGTGATTCATCAGAGTAGTCACGAAGTTGCTTTGTCGCTTCCAGGTATCTTTTGATAATTTCAATTTTTTCTTCGGAACGATCTATTGTTTAAAATATACTATATTATAATAATATTTTTAATTGAAGTATAATGCATATAACTTGTCTGTCGCATGTAGCTTAAAGTGTTCATATCTATCGGGAAATAACCAACTGTAGCACCATATTCTGGACACATATTACTGATAGTAGCACGATCAGCGATGCTCAATTCTGCAACACCAGAACCATAGAATTCCACAAATTTACCAACAACACCCAATTGACGCAAGTGTTTGGTAATGGTCAACACTAAATCAGTAGAAGTAACAAGTGAACCAAGCTTACCAACCAATTTATAGCCAATCACTTCGGGCAAAAGCATAGAAATCGATTGACCTAACATAACAGCTTCAGCTTCAATACCTGTTAAGAGATGTGAGACATAAAATTTATAAGTATTATCTGAAAGAAACCCGAATGAATATAAAAAAATATGCTTTTAAATTTTGTTGCAAGTTTAATTTTTTTAATAACTGACATCTAAACTAATTCTTGGAATAAATGCAAAGGAGTACGTTAATTTTTTCGCAACTTACCACCGACACCCCATCCAAGTACACCAAGTCCGTTAATCATGGTAGTGTGAGAATCAGTACCTACAACACTGTCGGGATACAAAATGTTGTTGCCATGAACGTCCTTTTCAAAAACAACTCGTGCTAAGTATTCCAAATTTACTTGATGAACAATACCAGATCCAGGTGGTACAATTAACATGTTATTGAAAGCACGCGCACCCCACTATTAAAATCGTATAAATTTCGAAAATTAGCTTATATTGATTAAATTCGTTAAATATTATAACTTACCTTAAGGAAAGTAAAACGTTCCTTATTACGCTCAAATTCCAGCTTTTGATTTTTCTCCAGTGCATCTGGACTAAATCAAGTAAACATACATTTTACTAATAAATTGATTAAAACTATTATAGAAGAGGAGAGCCAGTGACATATTTCAATCGATAATGTCAGTTGTGTCTGTGATTAAAATGTGTTTACCAAATTTTAAATTTTATTTTCTTATATTTTGAAGTTTTATCTTTAAAACGGTGTTTAGAACTGTGAACTTGTCGCTATTTATACAAAAGATATAGCTATTTAAAAATTACTTAAGTGTGGTTTGCGGATGAAAAACTTTGTTATGGGATATAGAGTTGATACAAATTATGTATGACTTTTTTTTTAAATAACTGCTAGCTCGTTTTTTTTTATTTATGTATATCAGATTCTTTTGATTTTTTTTACATTCACTTTTTTTTAAACTTTTTTAGTTAGCTTTAATTAAAAAGCAAAGGCTTACAACAAAACAATTGTTTCATACTGAAGGTTTGTGTTTATGAATAATACACAAAAATTACAATTTAACTAAATTTATATTTACTCATATTAGTCATTAGATTTATTAAAAAATTTTAATAAGGATACTAAATTGTTTTTCTATACTTAGTCTGTTTCATATTTTGTTATGAACTAAATTGAAAGTTGAAAATATTTGCTCCACTACTGCGGAACAAACATTTGCAGTAAGTAAATGATGGATCATTCCACCTCATCATTCAAAACACTTTGTCACATTCTTTATTCTTTACCATTAATTAATCTAGGTAGTTTTCATAATAACTTTTTCATGGAGAAATATTCCTGTGAAAAGTTTTATTCCTTAATAGAAGTTTAAATAAGGATTTGAAATTCATTTTAATTCTAAGTATGCATGAAAATATGTAGATTTTCAGGAATTTCAGTGTCTTGGGCTCTATTTATAGAATTTTAATTTAAGAAATTTAAAATGTCTGAACATGCTTACACTCGTGCGAAATCCACTTGAACAGAATGATCAATAACCAAATCTGCTGGACAAATAGGATTAATTTTCTCTGGGTTACCACCTAATCCCAGTACAGCATCTCTCATTCCAGCAAAGTCAACAACAGCGGGGACACCAGTAAAATCCTAAGAAACAAAAGTTATGAATTATTAACATTGTGCATAGCAAGATTAAGAAATTAATGAGAATGAGTTGGCGGAGTTTGTGTTGAATATAATTTCATCAATAACACTAGTTTACAAGAAAAAAAGATCTGGTTTCTCATTTTTTTCGATGTATTTTGGGGCGTAGATTCCAAAAATGGCAACCATTTTTTTTTCTTAAGAATCGTTTTCGAGATATCCTCAAAAAACCCCTTTTTCGGCACTTTTTTCATTTATTTGACTATATCTCCATAAACTTTTTTTCGACTCAAAAACGATTTTCAGCATTCGAAAGATATTTGCATTCCCTTTCTAACGATATGCTCTTTGCTTGAATCGGATAAGGTTTGATGGAGTTACAAGCGCTCAAAGTCCAAAAAACTGACTTTTTTGGTCTTTTTTGAAAATCACTCAATTTCAATTGCTCCATTTGAATGAAAATTTTTTTCTTTTTCATATTTTTACAATTTTTAATGAAAGACTATTCTTTTGCAAATATTTTAAGTATAATTTGGCGAAAGTCGGACAAAAAATGTAGAAGTTATTCGAAAAAACACTAAAAAACTTGCAATAAAATTAAACGGAGCAATTGAATTTGAGTGATTTTCAAAAAAGACCAAAAAAGTCAGTTTTTTTGGACTTTGAGCGCTTGTAACTCCATCAAATCTTATCCGATTCAAGCAACCAGCATATCGTTAGAAAGGAAATACAAATATCTTTCGAATGCTGAAAATCTTTTTTGAGTCAAAAAAAAAATTTATGGAGATATAGTTAAATAAATGAAAAAAGTGCCGAAAAAAGGGGTTTTTTGAGGATATCTCGAAAACGATTCTTAAGAAAAAAAAAAATGGTTGCCATTTTTGGAATCTACGCCTCAAAATACATGGAAAAAAGTCTATGAGAAACCAGATCTCGAGATCAAGCCCAAATTTTTTAAACTAGTGTAATAGTTTGAAGCGACAACTTGCAAGATTTGCGAACTATAATTGTGTCAATTTTATTATTGTAATTTTTAAAAGGCATGTTTGAGCTTAACGTTCCACAAGTTAAAAATTAAATCAAACGAAAATTTATTTCAACTCTTCATCGGTTCCGATAAAGAATTTTAATGCTATCGTAAAAATTTGTAAGATATGATCATTACGGTTATATTTGAATTTGTTACCTGCAGTATGACACGCGCTGGCTTAAATGAAACTTCCACATCATTCTGGCCTTGTTTTAGCGCTGGAGACCACCCAAGAATACTTTGTACATCCTTTTCAAGAACATGAAAGTTATCACAATTACGTACTGCCGATTCAAGTAGCACACGTACAGAAAAAGGCAACTGATCTAAATTGTAAAAATAAAATAATATTTATAATTAGATAGTAAAGTTTAGCAAATCGATTTAACAAAATGCTACGTTTTGCTTTATCTCAATAAGCCATTGTTTGATATTTAAAAATAAAAAAAATACTATTGAATAAACTGTTCTGCAATGCAATAAGTTTTTAGAAATGATTTTTTTAGTTCAATGGCAAGAGAAATTGATCAAGAATTAAGATTTGGAGTTTAAAAATTTTAGTTCCATTTCAAAAAATTGGAATTCGAAATAGACTTTTTCAATGCCATAGCTTAAATAATTAATTTCTTTAGCGATTCAACTCCAGCAATTAAAAAAAAATTCTATTTAAAAGAATTGAAATGAGAAGTGTGATTTCTTAGCGAATTGAAAAATCAAGTTCAATGCAAATTTTTCTTAAGCAAATGTTTGCAATCGATGGGGAAAGGTCAATAATTAATTTTAGACATCACGAGATTCGGTTTTGTATCAATCTATAAGAAGAGTATAACAAAATTTTGAACACGTTCAAAAGAAAAAATGCTTATGAACAAAAAAAAAAGGCTCATGAAATTTTCAATTTTGTATTCCTTCTCCATGACAGAAAATGTCGATACCAAATTCCAATTTTTTGGAATGGAATTGAAATTTTTCAATTTCACATATTGATTCCTGGAATTGAATCCACAAATGAATTAATTCCTTTTGACATGGAATTGAGCAAGTCGATTGAAAATAAGTCGATTTCAAATTACAATTTATTTAGAAATTAAAATTGAAAAACTTAATTACTTAGGGCTGTTTTCGCAATGCCCGATTGAATTTAACCTGAATTAACAGATTTTGTAAGTGATTTTATGTCAAACTGCCGGTTAATGGTCGTTACTGTTATATTTTTAACCACAAGACTTAGAAGAAATATTCTTTAGATATAGTAGTGAAGATAGTGGTATTGAAATATTTGCAATAACGGCAGCGAATATCGTAATTAACTTCGCCCAATTTTGATACTTTCGAACAGTATTCGTTAACCTTGTCTGCGACGGGTTTTCTTTATAGAGATAAAGAATTTTTTGATGTTATTTTTAGACACAGTTTATTTGCAAGCCTTATTATGCAACAAATGTGTAAATTTATGGTGCCTGAAGTCGTTTAGAAATTTTTAGGCAGCTTAACGAATTATACCATATTTGTTTTTAATTGGTGTATCATTTTTAATATATATAGAAGATTTCGTAATATGTAGCTAATTATTAAATTTGATTTCATGCATTTAATTTCTAGAAAATTTGTCACTATATTTAAAAATAAGCTCTACAAATGAAAATATACAAAAATGAAATTGCTCAGAAAGTAAAGGATATTGAACCCGATCAATTAATTTGTGTTTAATTAATTAAGGTTTCTATTTATATATGTACAGTTGCGAGCAGTAAAATAGTAGTGCACACTTGCAATATGACTTCTGTTGTTTTTTGTATACCTAAAACGATTTTTGTTTAGATTATCGATTTCAATAATCATCTTTAGTTTATCATCTACATCTCTGCAAATTTTAAGCATTTTAACTGTAACGGTTTTTTTTTGAAGCAGTAGTCATTGCTACATGTGCCATTTTTGAGCGAGCAGTGAAATAGTAGTGCAGGGGAAGTAACAATATAACTTTTTTTTTCGGTCAAAAAAAATAATAATTTTTTGATAGAAAGTAAGTTTTATTGCTTTATTTAATATTTATGCTGGCAAAATAAAAAAAAAAAAATAATTTTACAACTTTAGTGGGCACTGCACTCACGAAAAACCCAAAATTATTCAAAATCTTATAAAAAGTGGTAAAAGTTATAAGGAAGTGGACGAGCTTAGTGGTTGTTCATCAACCATGATACGCAATGCCATGACACATATAGAAAAAGCTGAAAAAATGGGTGGTAATCAGATACTATCAGCGACCATCGTACGATAAATTATAAAATGCTCCAAAGCTCGGCCAACAATGTCAGCTGTTGAAATTTTGGACCACCTAAAATTACCGTGGTGTTCATACCGTAAGGAGACGACTACGCGAACATAACCTGTATGCACGTAAGGTACCTCTTCTGAAAAAAAATCATGTAGCAAGCAGACTTCATTTCGCCAAGCAACATCTGGAATGGCCAATTCGAAAGTGGAGGAACATATTGTGGACAGATGAGTCTAAAATTGTTTTGTATGGTTGTAAAGGTTCTCGGGAATATGTGAGACGCCCCCCAAATACGGAGTACTATTCACGGTACACAACAAAGACGTTAAAGCATGGAGGATCAAGTATCATGGTATCGGGCTGTTTTTCATACAATGGTGCGGGGCCATTATATTGGATAAAAACTATAATGGAACAGCATGCATACATGCAAATAATGCAGACTGTTTTTGCTACTATTCGATGAGGATGAAATGCCTCTCAAGTGGGTACTGCGACAAGATAACGACCCAAAACATACAAGTAAGCTTGCAAAATTGTGGTTTCGGGACACTGGAATTGAGGTTATGGAGTGAAAAGCTCAATATCCTGACCTCAATCCCATAGAAAACCCTTGGACTGACCTCAAGAAAGCTGTGTGGGATGCCAAGCCCAAAAATAATAACGAACTGTGAGTTGTGGCTCAACGTGCGTGGCAGTCCATACCACAAGAAAGGTGCGAGCGCCTCATAGACTCTATGAGGAACCGTTGTGCTGCTGTAATAAAAAAAAAACGGTCATGCCACTAAATACTATTTTATTCTATTTAATACATTAAAAAAGAAATTTACGAAATACAGTTTTTAGTTAACAAAATTATGTTTTTTTCATCCACTACTATTTTACTGCTCGCTTTAATTTTCATATAAAGCACATTTGAAGTGAATAAATATATTTAATGCTTATGTGAAACAAAATTCTTCATCCATACTTTTAGCTGTAAGACTAATTTTACATTAAAACTTTTGCAGAATTTATTTTGATATTTTAGTAATTTTAGGAAACACAAAATGTAGATACCCACTACTATTTCACTGCTCGCAGCTGTATGTAGTTTTTATTTCCTTTTTTTTATCATGTTTATTTGAACGCGGAATTTTGGACTGAAAATTCAAGTTGCCACATTCGGATTTTGCAACAATTTAATTTTTTTTGTTATTTTCGTAGTTTTTATTGAACATGTTTGGATTATGTATTTTTTAGAAAAGATAGGTAGCAGTTCTATTTGACTTCATATCCAAGTTGATTAGTGCAAGCGGAGTTAGCATTCGTATTTGAGGTATAGGGAAAGTTGCTCAGAAGTTAACTTACTAGAATAAAACAAAAAACCAACTAATACGCGTGGAGTACAAAATTAAATGTTTATTTTAACCAAGAGGGGTTCATTTTAGGCTTTTTATACCGCGTAAAAAGCACCGTCCAGATGAAGTGGTAAGGATCAAACAAATTAGAAGTAACATCTTCTATAGAAGTAAACAACCCGAATTATTTTAAGTTTCTAAAGGGAAAGTAATGTAACTTGAAAAAAGAACAAGTGCATTTTCAACAAATGTCTTTAGCTAAAAAAACCTAACCTGACTTGAAAAAGTAGATCCGTGATACTTAAAATCTTTAAGGAAAGTGTAATTTGGCTCGTGAAGACAAAAAAGATTTTTTGAAATTTTTTTGATCGGTTATGATCGCTAAATCCTTAAGTGGTCTTTTTCTTTCAATCTATCACGGCAAATATTTTTTTGAAGTCAGGAATAATAAGTTGCAAAAAGCAAAAATTAAGTTTTTTACTGATTCTGAGGCGCTGAATTCATCATCAGCATCAGAAGAAACCCGAAACTTCAAGTAGACTTAGATCTACTTAGAAGTAGATTTAGATCCCTGCAGTTAATCGGATCGGTGAAAAAATAGTCTGTGCTAAGTTCAAAAAGTACTAGTACTACTTCTACGGCAAAACCCTTTCACACGTTATAAATTGGCGATTTTTCAACATTGATGACTCCATATGAATTACCTCCAGTATGGAAACAACTTTCCCCAGATAAATTAAATTTTATGCGAGTTCTATGATGGTGTATAGGCAGTACATACGGACACAATTGTTTCTTGCTAGAATGTTAAGATTAAAAATTCGTCAGTTCATAATGTCATCGAGAATAATCCTAATTAGATAGTTCCAAAAGGTACTAGTACTAGTTCCATTATAGTTATATTTTTTTTTTAAATAAAATTTTCTACGAGAGAAAATAGTAAAAATTGTAAATTTACGAGAAATTTTGAGTCTTAAAAATTCAGAAAAATTATACAAAAATAATAAAATTTTGTTGTATACCAGTTAGGGTGATGTGAAAGTTTTTTTTTTTTCAATTATTAAATTTTTTTATGGTGGAAGACTTGTCTACTGGGCCTAAGAAAAAGTATAAAAACTTTTAGCTTAGCTTTTAGGAAGTGCACGTTGTGGACTTTCAGCTTAACTTACCTGCACTTTCCGCCTCTCATTTGTCATTATGACTAATGAATTCCATATGAATCGCAGTATGAAACAAACTGTTTGCGCCGTTCACAGCTTTGATCTAGAAAGCTGCAATTTTGGGAGTATTATCTTCAAACCCAATGCTATAGTACAGGCCTATGGGACCGCAAAAAAAACGCCATGGTATGAATACTTTTCGCATTTTCAGTCACACGTAAAATGTGGGCGTGGTTTGATAACAGGGAATGGCACCTCCCATACAACTAAAATGCTATATCTATGCACCTAAGGCAGATTTTTTTCACGTTTTACTAGGTCGGTTTTTTTTTGTAAAAATTCAACGAAATCGGTCACAAACACTGCCCGTGCCGTTTACAGACTTAAGCTAGGCAGCTCAAATTTAGTGACAATTTTTTTAAAGCTCCATGCTAAGACATGGACAAAAAAAAGCAAAAAATATCTACAAGGTTTTCAAAATAAACACCCACACATAAGTTTATTATTAAATATCTGTGTGCACCAGCAAAAATGATTCAATCCAGCTGAAATTTTTTTTCGATTACAGAATTTGGTTGAAAAAAAAAAAATTATTCAGTCTACCCTAATACCATTGTTATCAGTCTGATAGGAAACTTTCAGTAGCTGTCGCAAGCATGCATTTGTCGCTGAAATTGACAAAGCAACAGGCGAGTTTTGACTTTTCACCTTCAACTTGATTCACACAACTTTCGCTTTTGCATGAGTTTAATAGATTAGCATGTTTTCACATAAAACTTCATAGAACACATTTAAATAATAAAATACGTGTGGTCGATCCTAAGTTTTGTAAAACTTAAACAAACAAAACACAATAATTTAAGTAAACAGTGAGCGATAAATATTATCTACTGTAGTAAGTGTTTGGGTGAAACCAAAATGTTTACAAAATAGTGGCTTACATTAGGGCATAGTACGTGATTTATTTAAAAAAAGCATTTAATGAGTTGAAGTATTTCAGAGATGAGAATTTAAGAACAAATTTTTTTCTATTAATTGATGGGGAAAGATTGTTCCGTTTTCGAATGGTTTTTCGAAAATTTTTTAATCCAATTGATAGCTTAAAATCGAATTTTGGGAACTACAAAGGGATTCTAAAATATCGTAGGGCTTCTCCTAAAGGATTCTGTTATTTCTCGAACATCGAGTGGAACAATTATTTGAGATCTTTTGGAGTTAGTAGACAGTTCTAGCAGCTTCTTGGGAACCACCTTAATTTTTTTATGAAGAATAGTTAAGACTTACTTTTAATTTTTTCAGAAAAGCTGACTAAAATGCTCCATAGGGGTGTTAGGGAGTGGTGCTGGAGCGATGGTGCATATGGAAAATTTTTTGTGTTTTCATGAGGAACAACATTGCCTCAGACACCAAACTCTGAGTTGAAATAAAAAAAAAGAAGAGCGTTTGATACCGTGTCAATTACTGGTTATTTTACCATTATCACGAAATGCTGATGTGTAGGCCAGATTCGAGGTCAGCGATCGCAAATTACGTTTGGTTGACTTCAGTCGATCTCACTCGAATTTGACTGCACACAGTGTAAGGGGTAAGTGTTGTTGAAGTCAAACGAAACCCGTCTGCACACAGCGTTATTTTCTTCTGAAATGTAACGCTTAACCTAAGCCTCTTGATGACTTTCAAAATTCATTTTTCACTTTTTCCAATCGATTATTACCGTATATTTTTTCGAAAATTTGGTCCAAAACACATCTTTATGGGGCGGTTTGTGATAATTTTGAAATTTGATTCATTTCATTTTCAATCTTTTTCCATCGATTGTTGATGGCCTATTTCCTGTTTGGCTATTTCCGATTCAATGTGTCCACATAGGTATTTCAACTTAGTGCTGCTAAATAAAATAATGTTTCGTATTCTATTTGTTTCGGTCCAGTTTTTACAAACAAGATGGGAGCAAATTAGAATCCTGAACTAAGAGCGGTATAAGAATGTGTCCTTGTATTTAAAGAGTTTTTGTAATAATTTGTCCGATTGTAAGCTTAATGAGAAACAATGATTCAACTTTGATTCGGTGAAATACACATCGCACCGCTCCGACAAAAATTGGTACGAGGCACAACGGAACAATACCATATCGTTTATTTTCGCAAAGTGGATTTAATTATTCTTTGTTTGAAACTTTAATTTCTAATTTTTAAATATTGCTTAATAAAGTATTCCTGAAATTAAGGTTATTTTAATATATGGAAAAAGTTGAAAAAAAAAACAAATTATTCCAACTATTTGCCTCACTGTGTTGTCCTAAATAGTCGTATCTAACAAACGTGACTTAACAAATTTTGTTATATTCCAATTTACTCATTACTGATAGCAAAGATAAAATCTTTGCGAAATATTAACTAGAGTTCAAATCAAATTGGGTGCCTTGTAAAAACTAGTTGACCCTGTTCTGCTTCGTAGCTTAAGCAACTTACATTAGACAGCATAATTTACATATTTTATTTACCGTATTTAGGGTCAATGGAGGACAAATCAAAGTACTTGTAGTCCACTCCGTCCCTGGAGATCGACTTCTGGAACTGTGCAAATGGATTTGTTTCTGAGGAGTAGACGAATCATTATGTAATTTATATTTCAAAAATTGTTCAAAAAGCATTTAGTTTCTTCTGCGTATTATTAATCTTACCGGCCATTGTTGTAGTTTTTATACTGAATTTGAGCTTGTTAAGCGAGAAAATCACACCCGTTGTACAATCTGATTAAACGTCAACTAATTGAATGACAGCTTTTAACTAGAGTTGAGAAAGTTGAACCCATACGCATGACTCAATTCATAAGATTTTCTATTAAGCCTATAACTTCACTTTTCGTTTTCTCGATAACAAATCTGTCATAAGCGGTGAGCATAAGTGTCTAAACATAATTGGGGCGTGCGATTTTTCTTTAGTTTTTCCTATACGTTTGTAGTGAGTACAAAATTGACACTAGAAAATTTATCACAGAGAAATAAAAAAATTCTATTTTTTGGTGCGATTTGACACTGAAGATAAATTGCACGCCCCAATTCAGTTTAGACATAAACGTCACCAAAATTTCAAAGAACAATGAAATCAAAAGTTCAACTGGAGAAAGTAGTTTCATCTAATTTTTCTTCATGTTTTATTTTTAGTTGCAATAGTAAATAGTTTTTACATAACCAAATGTAGTCGCATCTTGTTTGGCAGAGCTGTTCTTTTCACTTCCGTGGGTTTCATTTAATTTAAATGCGTCAAATTGCTTGACCAAATGATGATTTCATTTTCAAGCTTAAGACCAAATGAAAAGATAGCCCAATTTTCTGCTTTATTTAAGAATAAAAACGATTACATTTCTTGGGCACATAAGCTCTTTAAATTATACCATGGTACAATTGTACTATGGATTATACTTAACAAATAAGATGACAAATGGCAAAAGTGCATCAAAAAGTTTCAAGCGTCTAACTTGGCTGAACGGGTTCAATATTTTAGCAGGTGGCAGCACCATTACAGGAATAACAGCTGATTTTGACGTTAGCCACGAAATTTATATTTGTTTTCCAGTTGTAAACATTTTAAAGCTAACACGTAAATGCTTAAAACATAAAATAATTTAATTTAAAATGACAAAAGAAGAAAAATTGAGTTCAAAAGCTAAAATAGGAGATGAGCATCCCACCAAGGAGAAATCCACACGAACACGTGGACAAAAGAGGGAGAAAGTAAAGCCGCTGACGAAGGTGCGTTTCGGAATTTTAATGCAATCTACGTTAATTTTTTAATGTCATCTCAAAAATTTAGATAATTATACGTCATCTACCACCAACGATGACAGAGGAGGAGTTCCTTAAGCAAATCGATCCGCTGCCCGAGCATGATTTTTATTATTTCGCCGCAGCCGACTGGTCATTGGGGTATGACGCTACATGTCGAGCATACCTCAACTTAAAAAATTATGATGATGTTTTTCTCTTTCGTGATCGCTTTGATGGCTACGTTTTCGTAGACTCTAAAGGAGCAGAATTCGCAGCCATAGTTGAATTTGCACCTTTTCAGGGCTTGGCTAAAAATAAGTCGCGCAAAACTGACCCTAAAGTGAATACCATAGAACTAGAAACACATTACAAAAACTTTCTCGTAAAGTTAGAAGAAGATCGTGAACTAGCTGCAAAAGGTGGTGAATCCAAATTAGAATTCTCTTTGGATCGCAAAAAAGAAGAGAAAATTACCTCTACACCGTTGTTGCAATATTTGGCGAATAAAAAAGAAAAACGACGTGAGGAATCAAAACGACGAACGGAGGAAAAACGTCGCCAGCGTGAGGAGGAAAAGGAACGTCGTCAACGAAATCAGCAGCAAGTGACAAAAATTATGACTGGTCAAGATAGTGGCGCGGGTGCTGGCAAAAAAGAATCCACTTCTAAGTCAACTGGCGGAAAAGATAATAGTGAAAATCCACCAGAAGAGCAAAAAAATTCACGCTCTAAACGTCGACTTGAACGCAATCAACGTCGTCGTGAAGCTTACGAGCAGAAAAAACGTGAAAAAGAAATTTTAGAAAGAGAACAAAAAGAGAAAGGACCTATCAGTGGCAAAGTAGATGAAATCAAACTTAAATCTGAAAGTACAGGCAAATCAGAAGAAGCTGCTAGATCTTCTAGAAATATTGAAGAAAATAAGTCGAATGATACAAAAACTGAAGATACATATCGCAGAGAGTCCAAGAAATATAGCGAAAGACGTGAACGGGATCGTAATCGCAATCGTAAGGACAAGGAAAAAGAACGGCCAAAGGATGAAGCAGTGCTTGGTAATACATCGACACAAGCTGAAAAGTCTAACAAAGAACCTCTAACAACTCAAACTACAAAGGAAGAGGAAGTTAGTGAATCGGTGAAAAATTTTATACGTAGCGTTGTTGCTGTCAAGGAATTCGTTCCGAAGCATAAGCAACTAGAGGCCGAACAAAGAGAAAATGCATTGAAGTCGGCAACCGATGAAAAACTTGCTATACAAGATGCAACAGAAGAATTGGAAAAAACTTCAATAGATGCGACCGATGAAAAAAATTCTACAGAAAAACCGGCTAAGTCTAAAAGCGAAAGCTCCGATGTAGCAGATGAAAAGCAAACTCAAAAACAACGTCTTGCAGAAGAAAGGCGCATAAGAAATAAGGTTTTTTTATGAATTTTACTAGCTAACTTTATAATTTCTCTATTAATCAAGAATTAAAAAAATTTTATTGCATTTCAATTGAATTCTACTATAATTGTGTATTTATTTGTAAAAATAAGTGATAACTTACAGAGTATAAAATTAAAGGAAATTTCTTTACTTCAGGATCGCCCCTCCATTGCTATCTATCAACCTAAACCACGTCTACGTCAGTCTGAAGAAAGCGATGGAAATGCTGTTAAGGATGCACGCAGCAGTCCCACATCCGATTGTGAAAGTGTCAAGAAGGATGAACAGCGCGCTAAGAAGGTGTCACGATATTCTGAACGACGTTCGGAAAGACGATCTAAAGACAAACGCAAAGACAGCTTAGGTGAAATTAGTAGTAGTGAGCAGAAACCAGAATTGCAAAAATCTAAATCTCACGACGAGTCCACTACTGAAATAGAAAAATCTGAAAAAGCAGAATTGCAAGAAGTTTCAAATGAAAACTAATTATAAATCATAGATATCTAATAAAGGCTTCTTTTCAAATGAGTGATGTTTGTCACATTTTTAGCGGTTTTGATTTGTTTATGAAGTATTTAAAGATTGGCAAGTCACTTCATGTTATATTTTAGTTTATAATATCACCAACTCACCTCAAATGAATGTAATTCTAGCGACTTAATTTGAAAATTACAACCTCAAGAAATAATTTGACGCAAAGGTCAGACCTCACTTTGCTTCGTTAAATCACATGCATTTTTCGAGAGAAGTTTTAAAGCTCCCACGGAATAAAAATTAAGCAAAGTCTCATAAATTTATAGTTTCTAGTAATAATGAGTTGATAATCATTATTCTTTTAAATTGCTACAAAATAAACGGTTGACATTTTTCCAAATTTGGTACTGTATTAAAAACCTTCAAATTATTTATAAAATAGTTTCGGTCAAAACTCTTGATGTGGACCTTCATTTCATTGCCTTGGAATTTTTGATGGATTGAAAATTTCAGTGCTCGACTTGTTGCTGAATTTTTCAGCAAACCATATCTTATTTAAGTATTGATTGGAACAGAAATACCAAGAATTACAGAAAATCAGATTAACTATTTTTTTACATAGGGATCCTGCAATAGGGATCCACGCCCACCATTCCATTTAATGACTTGAAATTTTATTGGAATTACTTTGATAGTACATACTATAAATATATAATTTATTGTTTTTGCTTGTGAAGGAGTTGCCACGCCCACTGATACAATCCCTTTAAATTGCATTCACTTAACTTGTAATGATGACTGCTTCAGTCGTATCATCTCTAAAATTTTTATGAAAATCGTATGTGTCATTTGCATCAAAACTTTCAGTTGTTAAAAAGTGCCACGCCCATTACCCAATTTCACCTACTTTTTGTACAATTTTAGATTTCTATGATCTGCATCTATCAAATTTGATATCAATACTTTGCATGGCTTGCGAGACATGACGTTATTAAAATAAAAGTCTATGGCTGTGCGATACCCCTTTAAGATTCTTTGAAAACTTAGAACCTTGCCCAATCTAAATTTTGTTCACTTATGCACCAAATTATCAAAGTCGCTGCAAGCGTTTTCGAAATAAAGTTCAGTCATATGCATACATACATATTATGTATACATATAAATACATTAATATATATTTATAGAATTTATAATGAATGACCCTACTGATATATTGCCAAATATTCTGATCAGCTATTGCATTGATAATGAGTACTAATTAATACGGAAAATGATGTGCACCAACTCGATGTGTGTAGTAAAATGCAAACCAGATCGACAAACAAGTTGACAGGTGTAATTCATGCTTCAGTTTTGCATTTACTTTGAAAAGTGCTCGTGTGATTTGCTCCGTTAAATTTTGCATTTTTAACGATAATATTAATAATAAAATTATGAAAAGTGGGATATGTATTTATAAATAAATTTCGAGTGATAAATCAATAGAATTTTTTAACGAAAATGTGTGAAAATGAAAAATCGGATTTATAGCGGTACCGTCGGCAGAGCCGTCAGTGTAAGTGAAGTGTTTAGTTGTATTTGTGCTTAATTTAAAAGTGTTTCTATTCAAAATCGTTTCATTTGCTAAAAAAAGCAGCAAGTGCTTAAATTAAATTCAATTATTTGGAAACTTTGTATGCCTTTGTTTTATTTGTTGAAAATAATTTCATAAAATCCTTAAGTGTTCTGTGTGTATTGCATTTGCTGCCAAAACGCATTACAGTTGTTGCTTAAGTAAGCGTATGCTATACCTACGTTGAAAGCTATACGTCAGTGATTTCTAAATGTGTCGCATATGAATTTTTAGCAGTGGTTTCTCATTTGTCCAAGGCCACAATCGGTAAGTAATTTATTTTTTGTTTTTCTACAAATTATTTCAAAGTAAACTTTTCTTTTTAGATTTATAAGTATTTCATTATATTACATAGTTATAAGCACCACGTAATCTGTGAATGAGTCTTTTAAAAGGACTAGTGACTGATCCATAGGGGGACTTAAGGTGTAAAAACCCATTTCCCATAAACTGTATATTTACGTTCTATGTATTATTAGAGATGATAATGTAATCTTGAAAATTCATTCTGCAGAAACATCAGACCCCTCCATCAATCATATATATTTTTAAGTGAAGTTTCATTGAGATTGCAAAGTCCTCAAAACTTATCGTCTCTGGTATTCTGTTATATTCAAACTATAGCCCCCTGCTTTCCACTAAAACTTTATTCTATATCCACCATTGACTTAAAGTAATATGCGATACTGTTTTAAGGTTACATGCATATGAAATCGTGATCTCCTACAACCCAACAATCTAAACCAAGCGGTCTCAAATTCTTGTCACCTTAAAATGGATGTAACTTTGCGAGAAAATACTATAGATAACTAATTTGAAAAAGGAAAGCTGGTACTAAATGATGCCTTTATTAGAAATAAGCTGAAAACATTCTTGAAGTACTTAACTTCACATCTATCATTTGGCACAAATTTCAAACTGTTATCTTCATTAATGAAAATTGACCCAAAAAACCGCTGAAAATCATGTTTGGGACAGGATTCAACAATGCAGTTCCATGTATTATATTTAGGCCTCTTCGAGTTCCATCATTTGGCATACATTTCGAGCAGTTATGTACTACTGTTTTAATTAGAGAAACAAAATTGGCTAAAATTCGGGTATTTTCTGCCATCGGGACACGCTTTGGCAAGGCAACCCTAGATATTCTATTTAGGCTCATTGAACTCTATCATTTGGCATACATCTCATCCTGTAATCTTATACACTCGACTTTTCTACAGCCGGCTCTTGGACTATCACATAATTTGAAAATACTAAAACACACGATAGCGGATGCGGCACTTTAGCAGCAACTGCAATATATTTATACCAAACGCACAGGGAGACATGAATGAACGAAGAATTTTTTTTTAAATTGAAAAAAAAAAAACAAGATCATTTAAGCACTTGTTGCTTTTTACCACACAAGAAATCCTTTGACAAAAATACACGATATATTCTTAAATTTACAATATGGTATAAAAAACAACAACAAAACACTGCGCTTTCACTAGCGGCTCTGCCGACGGTGTCGCTTTAAAAAAGACTTATATTTTGCAAAATTTTTATTTTATATGTCATTGAACTTATTACAAAACAATGTAGTCTTACTTCTTTGTAAATTCTCTTAACGTTTACGTAAAAAAAGCAAAACTTGAAAAATAAAACCGCACTTTGCAGTAGAAATTATTCGTATAACTAACGAGTGACAGCTAATTAGTGTTGCCATCTGATTTAACCGAACTACAACAGAGGAGCTCTGTCGTACAAAAACAAAAGAACATAACGTTAGGTACTACATTCGATACATAATTTCGATATTATATTCAGCATTTTTATATGTTACTTTCGGTTCAACCACCAGTTTAATATAATCAGGAAATTTTGTAAAATCAGCCGTTAAAAAAATTTGAATAAATCCCAGCTTAAAGGCAGTAACTTCATATAAAAACTCAAAAATGTAATAGATTTTTTTTTTATAGGTAACAGAAAAATAAAAATTGGAATTAAATTGAAAATAAAAATTAAATTTTCTCAAAATTATGAGAGTTGAGTTTTAAAGCTTTAACCCTGTTTTCAATAATCTCATCTTGGAGCCAAAATGGGCTCTTCCAAGTAAATAAACGTCAACCAAAAACCATTCGGTCTTCAATTTATTTTGTTCTTTGTTTACTTACTTATTTTCTTTATACATTACATTAAGTTTACAAATTTCTGTTGGTTGTGTGGTAGTTGTGTTGGTAGTACTTATTATTTCAAGTGATTTGGTTGCTATCAGTTCGTTTTTTATTTTGAAGAGCAAAAAAATTTTCAGTTTTTTTTTATTGGAGACCCCCGTCATTTGTTGCCGTTCTAAGTCCCAAAGCAGAATTTATTGTCAAATTTTCCACTTTTTGCTATATAATTTTTACATTTGCTGGATAACATGAGAACGAAAAGAACAAAATAAATGTTTTTCTTTCTTGCACAAGTACGCAACAATGAAGAAAGACATATTTCCTTGTGTAAATCGGGACTATACGTCAGGAATGTGCGAATACAGTAGTAAAAATGTGTAAAGCTTAAAAAAATAAAGTTGAGAGAGTTATAATTTGCAATAGTAAAAATATTTAGCCTTAAAGAAAGTTAAAACAAATAAAGTATTTCATCTGAACTCTCAATTTCAAAACATAAATTCATCAGCTAATTTCAGAATCAGTAGGTTAAAACAAAAACCTTTCTGACAAAATTGGTATGATTTTACACTTGTAAATGATATAGGAAAAGCAATAGCAACAGCGTACAATGTAAATTTAATTTCTTAAGCATACACGCTGGGTTTTACTGGTGAATTTTTGAAAGCATGCTTGCATGGAAAATGTAAGGTTAGAAATTTGACTGATTTTAAGCTTAAAAATTCAACTTACTTGAAAGTGAGGCTTGAAATTGAGATGATAAGCGAATTTGTAAATTAAGTTTCCCCACTAAAAGTCAGCTAATTTATAATCTCAGCTATAAATAATATAATTAAGGTCCTAGAGGTGCAGGTATTTTATCGTTTTTACAGAACAGTTGTTGTTTAAAAAATATATGATATGTACCTAAGTGTCATGACCACATTTTTGAAGGTGTAATATCACCGCACTTATATCTTTATAAAAATGTTTAAATTGAATGACATTTTATTTGTAAAAATCAACTTAAATTACTTAGGCGCTATGGCTTACCAAATTATAATTGTTTTAATAATTGCGCCCCGTGTGATCAAATTTTAAAGCCTTAATATCGCCATCGAAATCTATTCAGAGCTCCACCAAGGACGATAAAAAAGTAAACGCAACTTGCAGCCAACTAGTTTGATGAACTAGTTGGTTAATCTGCTAGACGTTTTATTATTCAGCAATAAATCAGGTGGCACCCCTAAGCAACTGTCACTCGTTATTAATAATTTCTATTGCAAAGTGCGGTTT
This sequence comes from Tricholauxania praeusta, assembly GCA_949775025.1. Lineage (NCBI taxonomy): Eukaryota > Metazoa > Arthropoda > Insecta > Diptera > Lauxaniidae > Tricholauxania > Tricholauxania praeusta. The sequence goes on along the minus strand of OX459031.1, from coordinate 31,269,592 downwards.
TATTTTTCAAGTTAAATTTTGCTTTTTTGCGTAAATTTTAATAAGAAAATTAAAAAAGAAGTAAAATTAATGTCTTCACCATTGTTTTGTGATAAATTAAACGAAATATTGAATAAAAATTTTGCAAAATATGCAAAATTTTATCTAAAAAGGCACCGTCGGCAGAGCCGCTAGTGAAAGTGTAGTGTTTTGCTGTTGCTTTTTATATTGTAAATTTAAATGTAATTTTGCTGAAATATTTTTCATTTGGTAATAAGCATTAAGTGCTTCATCAATTTCTATTTCGCAATTCAGCAAGTGTTTGCTTTGTTTATTAAAAATAAAGTGTTAGATTTCGTTTCATTACACAAGTGCATTGTAGTTGCACTGTATGTCATTGGCGGAGAGCCCGCTGCAGAAAAGTTGAGTGTATAAGATTTCAGGATGGGTTGCACCAGAAAGTTTGTGATGAGTTTTGATGAAACTAGCCAAGCAGAGTTGACGTGTCAAAGTCCATCCCGATGCGCGAAAATGGTCGAAATTTGGTCAATTTTGTTATATTAACTAAAATTATGTACATAAGATTACAGCTTGAAATGTAAGCCAAATGATAGCACTCGAAGCTCGAGCTTAAATAAAATATATGGGATTGTCTTAACGAGTTCCGTCCCAAACATGGGCTGCCACCCATTTAAGAAAAATTGACAAAAAAAAAAAAAAAATAACGAGTGGAAACTCATGTTTGGCACAGGATTCGGCAAGACAGTCCTATATATTCTATTTAGGCTCTTCAAGATCTATCATTTGGCATACATTTCAAGCTGTAATCTACTACACTTTTAATTTAAATAACAAAACTGACCGGAATTCGGACATTTTCGGGCATCGGGATGGATTTTGGCAAGGCATCCTGGTTGAAAAGTTTTACCAAAATGTATCTCTATCTTATCCGTACATCCCATCCTGTAATCTCATACACTCGACTGATCTACATTGGGCTCTTGAGCCATCAGTGTCTTCAAAAGAAAGTCATAGATTTCGTATCATTACACAAGTACATTGCATATCATCAGTGTCTTCAAAATGAGCAGTGCTTCTTTAATTCAGTGAGTAAGTACGTCCTTCCGTTTTCTTTTTTTTTATTACTGGGTAACTGACGGTTATAGGTAAGAGTCTATATTCAAAAACTTTCAACTTTCTTTAACGTACATACATATATACGAATGTTGCAACATTTTTTTGAATCCTTTAATCATATCGACTTTATAAACATTTCTGGGCATTGCTTACTTCTTTTTCGACTTTTCAACTCTTTCTCGATTCTATTAACATTTTTGTATATTAATCAAATGATGGAATACAAAATGGATTTTTTTAAGTACCTTTGATAAAAGGTGACTTTTCTTATGTAGTTTCTTCTTCGAAAATTAAGGTTAAACTTTTTTTTATGTTACAGTTTTTGAGATATGTATTATATTTTTTTAATTTTTCGATTTCTTTTCACTATAAAAATCAAAAGGCTGTTCCATAAAAATAATGTTGATCTTGATTTTCGAATTCAGCTTCAAAAAATACATAAGAAAAGTAATTCACATCAAAGTTACATTAAACAAAAAAAAAAAAATTGTTTTGTATACTAGTGTAATTGACTCAAAAACTTCAAAATCAACAGAGTGAACAAATTTTAAGTTATGACAGTAAGTACAATACTTACATCACAAATGAATAAATAACAATTGAGGACTGGAAAATAGCAGCTAACCACGAGTACAATTCTGTGATGTTAAACGTTCAATTGGAAGGGCCAGGTGAATTTTGTTTTCGACATTTTAATTTGATGTTTATAAGAGGGCAAAACTTTAAATTGCTGCAGTCAAGCAGTAAAATTTTGCCCAAGGCCAGCAATGATGGGAAAGATGTTTTCACAAAATTAAAAGCAAAGATATGTACAATAAAAATATTTGTCGGTCAAATTCGAACATCATTTATGCTACACTTTGGATGTTTGTGAGAAAATAATTCACATTGGAGGAATGATTGGAGCATTTTAGGTTAGTGAGTTTTGAACTGGAAACTCGGATGTTATTTTATTTTTCAAACCAATCACGCGATTCGTATCAATGTCATCAATTTGACGAATGATTCTTTGATCAATTTTAAGAGACACACTTTTTGAACTTTAAGCCTTCAAATTGAATCCAAAAATTTTTAACAAGGACTTTTAGATATGTGAACCAGTGATGATAAAATGGGTACTATCTTTTTGGGTCTAATTCGACAGCGATAAGGCATAACTTATAAAAAGAGGCTTTAAAAAAAGCTTTTTTTTAAGTGTTTTGAAACCTTTTCCTTTTGTATAAGTAAATACAGATATGAATTAGCTTCAAACTTTGCATATAACTCAATAAAATACTTACTTATCAACTGATATCTATATTTTGTCAATCGCTTTAAGAATTCCCAAGTCATTGGTAACATCCTCAATTTTTCTTATCAAAAGTCCTCTCAATCATGGTTAAATGTTAACATTTCAAAATGGTGCGAAATTTAAAATGACACCTATTGTTGGATGACCACTTATAAGCTTTTAAATAATGTATTAAAATTTATTTATTTATTTTTTACTTTCACTGATGTTTCCTATACGTAAAAAGAACAAATTGTTAAATCTGGAGATCTTGAAGGCCATTGCATTAGATTGTTCCTTCCAATACATCAAATTCTGAATTTTTTAATTCATGATAAACTTCACAATTTGACTCGGGGTTTTACCATTATTTTACTCGTCTGCTCATAGAATATATTTCATAAATTTATTGTCTTCTAAGTATGGTTCATTCCAGCAACCAACTGCAATACTCCAATCACCAGGTTTACTCACAAAGAGCCCTGTTACTTAAGCCATACTATATGAAAAAAAAACGTGCAAACTTCTTCCCTCCCATACCACCACTTCCAGAACTGAATGCTTAGATATTTTATTTATATGAAAACGAAAATAAACTGGGGAATTGAGATACAATCTTTCAGCTCTTTAGAGACAAAACTATTCAAAATCATTCCTTAGCTGTGCGAAACATGTATAAAATTAAAGTACCAAACTTAAAAGTGTAGGGGTACAAAAATTGCCGAATTTGTGAAAACTTTCTTATCTACCGTTATTAAAAAAAAAAAAATGCAGAAAGTTAAATAAAATTACTTGATGTTTGTTTTCCGTCTGGAAAAATTTAACTTTTTTTTTTTTATTTCAATTTAAAAGATTTTCATTTGTTACATTTAATTTATGCTAAAGGTTCAGTTTTATTTATAGTTACACAATTAAATTCATTTTCAAAAGTTTACATCTTACCTTAATTTTTTACAACATGCGTACATATATTAAGTACACTAGGGTTCTTCACGTTCCATACAAAAAAAAGTGTTTGCTGTTCCATCCAAAAAATAAACTATCATTAACACGACATATGACACCTTGTGAATTCCACAAATATAAAATAAACCAAAGTTCAGTTTTAGGAGGCAACAGCAAAAGTTTTTTTTTTGTCTGTATAAAACATGAGCCACCCTAATTTACATATGCACTTACCTATGATAATAAATTTTATATGACATTTTTACACACTTCAGAAAATATTTTCTTTGTTGTTGCGCAACAACAAAATAACAATTTAAAGTATTTGTATTTTTTTCTTAATTTTAAAATATACATATTTCCAGTCAATTATTTCAGGATTAAATAAATCTTGCGATTCAATATGGCCCAATGTTTTTCATGCTTTCAGCTTTCTTTTGAACACACGCTCCTGCCCAAGCTCCAGCTTTGTATAATCTGCTGCAGGCGTAAATATTGTTCATTTATGTTGTTGTTGTCATAATTTGTTTCTTTGGTCGGTCATCAATGTCGGTGGTAACCGTGGTGGTGATGGTTGTGGTTGTATTCGTAGTAGTAAATCTTTCATTAATTTTAAATTTATACCGAATTTTCCTCGAGTCCTTGCTAAAAAGAAAGAAAGAAAATAAAAATAAAATAAATTTTCGATTTAGTTAATTTATTTAAAAGTTAAAAACAAGAGGAACAAAACCATTATTCTCATGAATGCGCTGAAAAATGTTAAGTTTTTTGCCGCAAGATACAACATATTTTAAAAACATTGTACATAAAAAATGAGCAATTTGAAATTTGAATAGAAACTTTGACTTTATGGTCATAATAGATTTCAGCTCGAGGGTAGTTAAGGTACTCTGTTGCTTCAAAGTTAAGTTTGCATAAGTGCTACCTTACGAGAACTTTCAAGTTTTCAAGAACCAATTCATTATATGAAGAAGTCTGCTAATTATAGAATTAACAATGAATAAACTCCTGCGAATTTAGTGAGATTTACACGTATACAATTTTTGATATAAGTATGCAAAAGAAGGTCAGAAATGCAGGTGTGTCATGAAATATGAAATATATCGTCCTTTCAAATTAACAAAAGATTTTTGAATCTCAAACCGGCGACTCCCAGGAATGAAACTTTTTTCATTTAAAAGCACATATTTTTTGTTTATGTAGAATACTCATACCATGGTGTCAATTAAAAATGATTTTCTCAAACTAAAGCTCTAAGGAACTGAGCATTAGCTAGATATGCAAGATCTCAAAAAATATGTGTAGAGACAAATGTATATTATAAAGGGTGTTCAAATTCATTTAAATTTGTCGCCATTTTCTTACAAGTACTAGATTACACTGATGATTTTTTTCAGATATGAAGTAAATATATTCCGGTTAGTTAAATTGAATTGTTACACGAGTGAACAACGCGTTTTCATTATAAAAACTTATTTTACATATGGTGAAAGTTATTCAGAAGTTGGAAGAAAATTTCTTTCAAAATTCGGATAGAAAATACTCTGACAAAACGTGCTATTAAGCTTAACATTGATAAATTTGAAGAAACTGCTTCAGTTCAATATCAAAGAAACTAAATTTGTCATCGTAGTGTTCGGTTCAATAACGGAATCAATCGATTTTTTGAAAGAGAAGTTTAATAATCGAATAATTTCTCAAAAAATAGACGTGAATTGGCCACCATACGGCTTGACATCATTTGATATTTTCTTCTTCAACACCTCAAAGACAACATCATCGAACAAATATCACTAATTGAAACATCATTATGGGAACAAATTATTCAAAATTTTGGTAAAAGATTGACAGCTTGAACAACATTCTTTATAATATAAAATAAATGAAGACTTCACACAATTTATGTTTTTTCTCTAAAAAATTCATATGAACTGTAATAAGAAACTGACTGCGCCATTCGCAGGTTTGATCTAGAGATATTTCTTTAAACCCGATTCTATAATATAGGTATATAGGACCACAATTTAAAAAAAAAAAATACTCATTTGGGTGTATTTTTTCCGAAATTTTCAGCCACACGAAAAATGTGGGCGTAGTTTGGCAACAGTGGGTTACGTCTCCCATACAACTAAAATACCTAAAACACTATATCTAGGTACCAAAGGCAGACTACGTCACGCTTCTACGTTTTAGTAAGTCGGTTTTTTCGTTCAATTTCAACAAAATCAGACATAAGCTCTGGCTGCGCCGTTTTCTAGGCTTGAGTTCAGATATTGGGACAATTATATTTATTCCTCAGGCTAAGATATAGGCAAGAAAAAAAAAAAAAATAAAATCCATCCATAAAATTTTCAAAATAAACACCCTAATGAACATATATTAAATATTCCGAAACCAATTTGAAATTTTTTACAATCATTAAAACCAGTTTTAAGTTCAATGTCATCTGCTCGAAGTCGATTGTTTTAGATCAGCGATGGGCACAAAAATATAACAAAAGAGGAAAACAACAACATCAAGCAACAACAAACGAAATTTTAAAGTTTTTTTTTACTTTCATTTCCAAAATTGCCATTAGCACAAAAAAACCAAATTACACTACAAACAAAAACAATTGCTACATTCGTCAAGACCGTGGCTGGGCAAAACGTACCGCGCGCGGTACTGCGGCAGAATGAGAATAACTTTTCATATACGTATATAAAGCAGAGAGCGTAAAATTTAATTCAGTTTGCTTTGAAAAGCGAACAAAGCACAACTACACATGCATTGAAGAACATTTAAAAGAAACACACGTGTAGTGGTGCCCAGCTCTGGTCAAGACACAATGCGGCGCCGTCATTTATGCCTTTGTGTTTTGTTTTTGTTTTCATTTGAATTCAAGTCAACGCTGTGCCTCGATAGCGTTGAATACTGCGAATTTTTTTTTGCTTGCTTGTGCGTCGAATAACGGTTAGAGCAATATGAGTAAATTGAGGCACTAAGTGCCCTTCACTGTTTTAGATTTAAAAACAATGAAAATGATCCCTTATTAACTTCATATAAAAATTAAGAACATTAAAATACATTTTAATTTTTTCTTGGTAAAAAAGTACACAATAATTTTGAAATGGTCATAACTACAGGGTGTTTTTTTTAGAGGTATAGAGCTTCGAATTGAAATAAAACACAAGAAAATCGTTTTAATGTCCATCAATTTGACTTTGTTAGAAGGATAATTTTATGCCATTAATGTTTAAATATGATTTCGGGCATGTGGCCGCCGCGGCTGGCTCGAATAAAGCCAATTCTACAGGTCCAATTTTGAACCACTTTTTCGAGCATATGGGACCGTATGTCGGCAATAACGCCACGAATGTTGGCTTCCAAGTCCCCTAACGTTTCTGGTTTGTCGGCGTAGACGAGCGACTTCACATATCCCCAAAGAAAATAATCCAATGGTGTCAAATCACACGATCTTGGTGGCCAATTGACAGGTCCATTCCGCGAAATTATGCGCTCATCGAATGATTCCTTCAATAAATTGATTGTGACGTGCGCTGTGTGGCATGTAGCGCCGTCTTGTTGGAACCACAACTCATCCACATTCATGCCATCCAATTCGGGAACAAAATAGTCGGTTATCATGGCTCTATACCGGTCTCCATTAACGGTAACTGACTCTCCAGCATTATTTCGGAAGAAGTATGGCCCAATGACTCCACCAGCCCATACAGCACACCAAACAGTCAGTTTTTGTGGATGTAATGGCGTCTCAAGGGTCTCATGTGGATTCTCTTCACTCCAAATGCGGCAATTTTGCTTGTTGACGTAGCCATTCAACCAAAAATGAGCCTCATCACTGAACAAAATTTTGCGATGAAAATCAGCATCGAGATCAATCTCAAAATCACGACGCATTGCATGGTCTCGCTGCTTTAATTCTTGCACAAGCTGGATCTTGTAAGGTTGCAAGCCAAGATCTTTGCGCAAAATCTTCCATAAAGTTGATGGACAAAGCTCCAATTGCTGTGCACGGTGGCGAATCGATTCATTCGGGTCCTCTTCAACATTTTGCTCTACAGCGGCAATTGTTTCTTCGGTGCGCACTGTTCGACGTCTCTGCGGATGCGTATTATCACATAAAGTAAACGTAGTGCGAAAACGACCCATGGTTAACCGAATTAATTGCTCTGATGGACGATTATGTCGACCATAAAATGGACGGAGCTTGCGGTAAACTTCGCGAACTGAACCATTATTTTCGAAATAAATTTGCACGATTTGCAAGCGTTGTTCTTTTGTCAACCTGTTCATGATAAAATGGCAAACCAAACTGAACATAAATGATATTAGAGTTGCCAGATTTGACCATAAAATGCCAGTTTTATCTCTATTCGTAAAACAAACCTCTAAAAAAAACACCCAGTATTATATAAAATATAGTTCCGATTTCTTTATTTGTCTCAATTATTTATTTTTATATGAAAAAATTAAAATGTTATGTATGTAATTTTGGCAATTATATATAACATTTTTTTAGTTTTCAATCAATCTTAAATCTAAATTCTATCTTCTTTTGGATTCAAATTAACAATGAATTTTTTTTTTGATTTTTCGCAAACTTATTTAAATATGCGCCACAACACTAAAACATTAAGTTTTTTGAGTTCACGCTATAAAAAATATTTGTACATATACATATATGTTTTTTAAAGTATGAACTAAGCAATTTAATTAATCGAAAACATATTACATCCTTGAAGCAAAATATTGCTGCCTTAACCTCGACCTTGACTTAACCTTGCGCACATTTTACGTGAAAGTATATAATTTTAAGACTTAATTTCTATGGTTATAAAATTGCAAAATTTTTAACAAGCATTCTTAACTTTAAATGACAAAGGCATCAAACAACAAAGTGTCTGATAAAATTGTCATCAAATACATACATATACTCGTACAAATACACAGAGTACAAACGGAAATACAAACACAAACAAAGCAAAAGAATGTATTGTAAAACAAACCTTCATTAAGGGACTTATCGCACGTGGCATAACCGTTAACGCTGTTGATGTTGGCAACATATGAAGAGTGCCATTTGAACCGCGCTGTAGTGTCATTGGTGGATTTTGTCCCAACAAAGTGGTTGTTGTGGCAGATGAAACACATGATTCACGCTTGCCTTTGCCATAATACGCTGTAAGAGGCCTGCGGAAATAAGTGTGAAGTTATGAAAAACCCAAAGAAAAATATGAAAAATAAGAAAAAAAAAATAAGATTCCACTATAAATAAAAACATACAGAGCTTGTTCTTATATAAAGAGTTTTTTTTTAAGAAACTCGTGCAGAAAAAAAAAGAAAGAAACATAATTCGATATTTGAAACTTCAGTTTCACAATTCTGCTGACTTATTCACTTTAATTTTTAAATTGCAATGGAAGTAAGTTTGTTCAAAACCTGCTATTCAAATTTGTTTAAATCTAAGTATTTTTCATTAATTTTTATTGCTTGTTTTCAATTTTTCATCTGTGTCTTCGATGCAGATGTTTTAATTAATTTCTGAAAGAAGTTTTATAATGTAAATAGCAGGTTTTTGAAAAACATTCCACAATTGTTTTAAAGAGTGCTCTAAGCGATAGATGTGCAATATTTTTGAAGCAATAGCCACTTACAACAAATAGAACGAAAGCAACAATTAAAACAACAGAAGAATGCCCCACCATAAATTCGATCTCGATAACAAAAAAAAAAAAAAAAAACAAAATTCTGCAATATTCAAAAAGCCAAGTCTAGGATTAAAACGTCATCATTTATGTTTAAAAATGCCTTAATTTTATAAACAAAAGCTAAAACAATTTAAATAAATCTGTTTGAACCTTGATTTTTTTATTTATGAAAATGTTTCTCAAGATATCTTTGACATCAAATCTTTTTTTTTAATTTTTTTTTCTTCAATCAATCCTAAGAATATAACGGGTTTTACATATAAATTCCCAACATAAAATGTAAGCAAAAATACAAAATCACGAATGTAATAAAATAAAATAAATAATGTTTATAATATTCAATCCAAAAAAAAAAAAAATCATTTTACGTACATATTAAGTTTTTTTGAACTAAATGAAACAAAATTCTAAAAAAAAGTGAAAAAGTTTGGAATTGTGGACGTCTACTTTTTATAAAATCATTTTTTATCTTTGTTTTCGGTAAGATATTTGAGTACGGTTGTGTGGTATTTCTTTGAAACACTTACTGACTTTTACAAAACATCTAGCAGATTGACAAATGAAAGCGAAGGCAAGCATGAATATGATATATTCGTAAAAGATGCGTTTGAAAAAGAATATTTTACTGAATACGCTTAGACTGAAAAAAAACTATTTTATTGAAATTCTGATCATAATAAGCGCTTGACAATTATTCAATAAAAAAAAGGATTTGGAGTTGAACATATTTGAAATTTCTGAACTATCTCAATGGTTTAAGCTTCTATAATAACGCAGAAATAGTGGTAAGAAGTTTACGCAGTGTATATTGGAAATTTCTTTAACGTGCCTAGGTGCCTTTAGTTGGCACCTACATATAACGCAGCAACACAGTTTCTGCTTTTCGCTTGCATCAACCGCAACTTTCCGACAATTTACTTTCCAAGAATAACAGTCGCAGCTAAGACACCTTGCGTGTCTATAGCAATAGTGGCTGCAGTAATATAGTGGCTTTTCACAACAACAACAATCGCAGCTTCAACATCACTGAGGTTAGACCACTGACTTTTGCTGGTAGCAGCACTACCAGAACAGCATTATCACTGAAACTTTATCATCAACCTTTAATTGTTCAGGTAAAATATTACCTCACGTCAACAGCGTATGATTAACATAATATCAAGTTAATTGATATTTTTATGATTACCTATCACTTTTCAATCGACGGTAAATGCCAAGACTTATTTCGTGTACCTTTTTGTATAATAGCAAATATATGGAAAAAAACAGAATTAATAATTTATAAAATAAATATTGGATGCCCTTACATACAGTACAGCAGTTAATCACTACCGCGCCAATTTCACAAATCCGGAGTTCACGGTATTTAGTTTTTGAAAATGCCAATGATAACATAACACGTTTAATGGCACCGAGTGCTCTTGCCTTTTGATTACTAATATATGGTTGCTAACATTTTTAAAATTTGTTATTATTACCTTTTTTTTTACTGTTTTTTTTGGAGAGGCACTGCAGAGGTACTTTTCAGTGCCATATGCAAAAGTATTCAAAATTGATTTTTTGTTCCACAATTCAATTACTAATCGGTTTTTAATAGCTCACCGAATAGCTATATTTAAAAATTTACTTCATTAAACGTGCCACGCTCACAAGAACGACCTCACCCACTTTTTTCTATTGCCACTATTTACTTAAAGAGCTGTCAGTGAAGTGATTTTAAGCTTTTGCTTGAATGAAAAGTGCAACGTTTTGTTGTCAAAATATGCCCACTGTGCTTGTCGGTATCAATTTGATTGCATGAGATTTGGTTGGATTATCTTAAATAATTCCATCAGTATAACATATTACAGTTATTGATGGCATGGAAGGCTGCACTCCTGTTAAAAAACCAGTTAGGATGTTATTTGGCGTGCCTAATAATTAAATACGCTATACTCAGTGCCGTACTATGTGTTTTGCTGTCCCATATATGCGATGCACCGGGAAAATGTGGCCTTTTTTGTATTTTATTTTCCTCATCAATATTTGTTGATGACCTCTTATATGTTTTTTGCTTTCCTCTGATAAGAAATTCACATTTTTCATAATGACACTGCCGCCCCTACGGCATGGAGTTGCTGCCGTTGGTGGTATTGCGACCCTGTCTACACTGTAGAAAATAGTAAAAGTGCGCATAAGTCTTGATTTTTTTATTAAAAGGGGACATATTTCTTATACCATACTGACCAAACGTTCCATATTGAATTTGAAAACGCTTACATAAATAACTTACCAGGTTAGGCAGTTGAAATGATAATTTTAAAAATGAAAAAAATCAGTTGATTTTCAACTTTTTTATTTTCGATTTTTTTACCTAAAAGAAGAATATCCCAAGTTTGTATATTGATTATTCATCTGGAATATACCCGCCTTTGGCCTTGACCACAGCATTGAGACGCTTGTCAAACGACTGACTGAAATGTTTGCGTACCCATGGTAGCAAGCCAGGCACCATCACTTTTTCCCGATAATTTTTTTGATTTATTTTCACCTCATTGCGGCCCATTGGTAGAAAAACGAGTGGAGACTTGCCATTTTCGGTTACAGCCACCAATATCATATTTTTTTCAGCTCCTTGCCGTCGAGTGACTCGTAATTCATCTGAATGGTCGCTGGAGCGTCCCTTAAGCCATACCCTATCGTTTTGTTTGTTTACAAACTGCTCGATGCAGAATGTTTTTTCGTCAGAAAACACCAAATTGGTCAACTAGTTTTTGCGGCGCATGCGAATCAGCTTTCTCGACCTCTTGAGGCGCTTGTCTCGTTGCAATGCGGAAAGGTCCTGCGACTTAAATCTTTTGAAAGGCTGAGTATTCAGCTAGTTTTCCAGAATACGGTTTATGTTTCGTTCGCTTACTTCCACCTCTTTCGTTATTTGAGCTGCACTGCGCTCAGAACTTCGTGCCAATCGTTTGCGCACAATTTCGACGTTTACTCGTCCAGTTGTATAGCATCGCGGGCCACCACCATAGCGGTTTTTAATGCTGCCGGTCTCCTTAAAACGTTTGACGGTACGGCTGATGAAAACATCGAACAATTTCGCTTCCGGCAGCTCACGAAGTATCTCGACGTCTTTTTTGCCTTGCAAATGGAGGCCAATCACTAAATTTCTTTTCATTTCCAAATTGTACATCATGAAAACAGTTTCAAACGCCACAAAATGCTTACGTCACTTAAGAGAAAACATATTAAAGAGCAACTCTATTGAATTTGAGCGTTGTGCGATGAAAGGTTTGGAAATAATAGCTCTGTGAACATAATCTTTCATTTCAATTGCCTAACCTGGTATAGTATATACCGATTTTAAGTTAATGTTTGTATGGGAGGTGCAACGCCTTATTGTCAACATTTGTCCAAATTTTGTCTAGTGATTGTTCAAATCAGGCCTTGTGTTTCTGAAAAATTTGGTTGCATTACATTAAATAACTCTGTCAATATAGCGTTTTGATATATTTTTGCTTTTGTGAAAAGTGCCACGCCTTGTTGTTGTAATTTATTCAATTTTTGTTCAGAGCTTAACCATTGTTAATGCAAAAAATTGTTTGCACTACTTTAAATAATTCCCTGTCTATAACGTTTTCAAGGTTTTACTTATGTGGGTAGCGCTAGGCTATCTTGTCACAGCTTTTTTTCTTGCAATAATCAAACCATTTTTTCATAAGTGTGAAATTCGGTCCCATTACCATATTTATATCTCCAAGTATAGCATTTTGAAGTTTTGGCTTGAGTGGGGGATAACATGCTCTCATGGCGAATGACCAAGAATATATATAGCCATTTCTACCAAGAATGTTCTTTTAGCTGGCCTCAATTTTATTTTTTTTTTGGAGCACACTCTTCAACCATGGTTTTTCTTGAATTAATATTCAAGGTTGAACAATTAAAATTCAAGGACCCATTTTTTTATTTAACTTTATATAAATACCCAATAAAAATTCAATGGCTTGTTTTTAAAACAGTAATTAAATTTTCAGACTCTTTTGTTAGAAGATTGTAGATAAAGAAAAAATTTATGATCAAAAGCAGAGAAAAGAAAATCTATAGTAATAAAATTTTTATTATTTTTGTTGTGTTATAAAAATATTTTTTCAAGGTTTTTGCGTGGAATATTTTTAATTTAATTTTTATTCAAATTTTACTATCAAAAAAGTACCTATTTTGTATAAGATCTTTATGTATAAGACCTAAAATTTCAGGTAATGAATTTTACTATCCAACTGTAATTTTGTCAGGATTATAACTAGAACAACAGAGCTAACAACATTGAGATCGTGGAAGTCAGGCTTTAAGTTTATTATTTTTGGTAGGTGCAAATGTGCATAAAATATGAAAGTGATTTATCAAAAAAAGAAAAAAAAAATCCCATGTTTTGCCATTGACTTACCGTGTGCTCTCAGCTCTAGGCGAACCATCTTTTGAAAAACTCTTCGTTGTATATCTGCAAACATTCAAAAATTTTGGAACTTAAGGTATTTTGAAATTTTAATGCGACATCCACAATTATAAATAGCTTTAAAAAAATCGTATTCCAAAAATTTATTTTAATGGGTAGATAGCAAAATCAGTACTAGGCTTAATTCAGTTTTAAGCCTAAAAATATGTCAAGAAATTTTCATAGCTGAGTTTAAGACAATAAGGTATCATTTTATTATGAGAAAATTATAGTTTATGTTTGGATGATAATTAAAAATTGAATTGAACGTGATGCAAAAGTTCATTAAAATATTAATTTACTAAATAAAACATGTAGCCTAAAAATATGCAGAAAATAGTTTTAACTATTCAAGCTAATGCAAAGTGCGTGTGTATCATATTTTCATATAGCATATTTTTAGGGTTCACTGAAATTTAATTTTGCGCTACAACTGGTAGCAGACAGAGAGTTAAAAAAAGTTTCTTCATATTTACATATTACTCAAATAGTATACTTAAAATAGTTATTAAAATTCATTGTGGCATTGAAATAAAACCAAAATAATAAATCAAAATACAAATAGTTTTTATTGCAATAAAAAGAAGACTAGACATTATTTAGATTTTCTACAAATCATCTATGGTAATTATCATATCAAAGATAAATTTAGCCAGCGTATATTGTGTACATATTTAGGTTGATGAATCATCAGTATTTTAAGTTTATGATAAACCACATGACTGTCAATGTTATGTCATCATTATTTTTATCATTATCATCAGCAGTTGCGGCAATTTTGCTTATAACAAAGTGGTTCGCATCATTATTACCGCAGTAGTGATGGAAATTAAAGGTTAAACTATCATGTGCGCAGGTACATAGGTACAAGACTTTGTAAATGAGACTTATTACATGCATACATATATACATTTAAGTGGCAATATTTGATGACAATCTAATTGAAATTGAAGTTATTTAATGTATGTTTAAATAACATTAAGATATAAACATTGACTAGAAATGAGATTTCCTTAGTGATAACAATTCACTTCTATAAATGGTACTATGTATCAAAAGCGGCACACTTTTGAGCATTCAAAATTCCGTCTGAAGAAAGTCACAACTTGCTAACGTCGTATCATAATTAGTATAAGTAACAAATTAAAAGGATATCACTTTTGAATATTCAAATCCTTCGGACGCCAATTTTCTTTTTTTCTTTTGGCTAAGGCTCAACAACGCTTTGAGGATGTTCAAATAAGCTTCTGATGTCTAGATTTTGCTTTTTATTTCAATATATTCAGGAATCTTAGGAATGACCAAAATGCGCTTCTAGAAGGCCTTCCTTGAGAAGTAGCGGATCTTCCCAACTTCCTTCAAACGAACTATCGAAATACTAACTAACTATGAAATAACCCACTAAAACAGGCCTTTCTAAGCAGTCTTGATAGAAATACTCTTGAAGCAAGTCTTCTTACATCGCTTGCGGTAAGGGGTCTCTAAGACCTATGAGCCGTAGGAGGGCTCATACATAGAACCAAATTCAAAAGGCCAACATGTATCATTTCTATGAGAAGTTCTTTAAAGCTCCATTATATTAGCAGACCTTCTTAGGTGGCGTCTATAAATTACGTGAGTCAAAATAGGAGGAAAGGGGGTCCGGAAAAATCTCACCAAATCTCACCAAGGGGGAGGAGGGTCATTAAAAATCTCAAGTCAACTTTTTAATACCGAGACTATACATTATTATAGCAGATGACATTTAAAAATTATGAGACAAGTCTCACGGAAGGGAAGGAAGGGGGGGGGGTCTCTTCAAAACTCACCAAATATTACCAGAGAAAGGGGGGAGGGTCCGAATTTTCGAAATATTCCTTTCCAACTATACTATATACTATATTTGCTATAGCATGCTTAATAGCATGCTCAGAAGATCTTAAAGCGGGGCAAAAAGAAGGCCTTGTTATAAGCAGGCATTGGGCGTCTTTTCCAACAGGGTCTTAAACTAATCTTTAAGAGTTTAAATGTTTTTAAATTTGAAACCAAATATTTTCATGAACTTTTCATGAATCTGATTTTGAGAAGGTTTTATGTAAGCGCTTACAAATGCAGCAATGCTGATTGCCATAGCAGGCCTTCTTTGAATCAGACTCGCACAGCAGACATAGTGTTTTATATATCACAAGATGAGTTTTGGCGATGGGCTGAAGGAAGAATTAATAGATTTTAGAATAAATTTATGTTATATTAATTTTATTTAATCAATCTTTCGTCCAGAGAACAATTATTCTCATAAACATCCCCCTTGTCAAAAGTATATCAATATACACAATATGCAATCATATACACTGAAAAGATACAGTGATACATGAGTGTATACTACGGTATTAGTATCAGGTACACAAACACCCATCCATACGAAGAAGCAACAACAAACTCCAAATTTTCAAACTGATAATTCAATTAAGTTTCGTTACCAAAATTGGGTATTTGAACCACATTCTAAGAAGGTTGAATTAGAAATGTGATGGTGCATTTTTTCATTGTTGGCTGTATGGGTAGTACTAAAATGACCTTAAATATCATTTTATATTGCTGTTTTCCAATGAAAATATTTCTGTGCTTTAAATTTACAGACGCTTGGAGATATTTCTAGGGTGTAACTTATAAAATGACACACTTGAATTGCAGTATTCGTTGAAGTTTTTAAAGCTCATTTTCGGTTGTTAATGGTGCAACTAAACGCTTTGCATCTGAGCAAATGAAATACACTTAACTAGTAAGATTTATCTTTGGTCACCATCTGAAGAGACGTAACCTTATAAAAATTGACTCTTCCAATGCAATGGAAAGTAAACTTTAAAGATAATATTATAAAATCTTATAACAACACATGAACCACACCCACTGCGAGTGCATCGCTTTATGCTGTACGCGCAATAGGATACTCTTCAAAGAATTCCTAAGACCACATGTCGTTACTCCGCAAATGAAATCAGCACTTTTATCAGAGTAGTAAGACAACACTTGGTATAAGTACATGTATGCTGGCTGAAGACATTACTTAATGTCGAAGTCTCAGTTGTCGAGGTGAGGGCTAATTTTTCAATCTTAACTGAAGGAATATTTTGCATCGGATGATGTCTGGAGCCAAAAGGTCCACAGTGTTTGCTGTCCATATAATATGCTTACAGGTTAATTCATCTCTGAATATGTCATCTAAAGGATGTTCTATAGTGAACGGAATCGTATTGTAATAGACGATGTAAATTAATTTTGACATTGCTTTGAAAAGTATCAGTATTAGTATTAGAAATCTTGAATGATTTTGGTTTCAAAATATTGAAAAAGTCTAGAGGACCACTCAAAATTATTTTAAACATGTGATTTGGCAACAAAATTTTAGAAATGGTACACTCTTATATGGTGACGTATATGAAAGCTGTCTCTGTATATGTTGTCGTACAATAACATGCTAGTTTCACTGCTAATTAGATAGCTGTTGTGACAGTTGTTGCCTGGAGTTACTTTCAATTAAATGAATGCATTTTTGTCAGTGCTGCCAAGTACAGTAAAGTGTTTATTGTTCGAAATTAAGATTTTTTTTTTGTATTTACTCTCTGAATGTGCATTTGGGGAAAAATGGAGTAAAATTTCAGACACAATTTCAGGAATGATAGATATTGTCAGTTTTAACTTACATATGTAGGTATTACAATTTAAGGAAAAGCTTATTATTAAATATTTAGTATTTTGGGAATATGTATGCAATGTAACATATGTATGTATTGTGTTTGACATTTCATACGAGAGATTTGTTTTGTGTAATTTAGTAATGTGAGAGATATGAAAAAAAAAAAAAAAAAAATATGATACAAGTTCTGACATAAATAATTTTTTAATCATATATTTAAAAATACACTGCAAAGCCAAAAATATCCTGCAACAATGTATCTATATGACATTTTCTTGGTAGCGCAATTAATGTTATGTAATAAATTATTGATGTACATTTAATTAAAAAGTTTAAGAAAATATTATTTTTGAATCACTAACCTTCTGCTCTGGCTCTGTTGTATGTCGCGCTCGTCCTGCCAACGTGAGATGTGATTACGCAGAGCGGAACGAACTTCTGAATTCAGAAAACAATAAAATAATGAAACGGCAAATCCCTGGTAATGGCGAAAAGGTAAAAGAAAATAAACAAATTTTTTTTTCAATTTTTTTTGGAACTTATTTTTATATCTAAAACTTTGCTGTAAAAAGTTAATTCAAGTTACACTGATAAAATTTTTATCCTTGAAAAATACTTAAATATGTCGGAGTTCAAAAATATAACTTTTGAATTAAAATCTTGTGGCTTAATTAATATTTAGTATAGCCCCCTCTATATTTTATTTATGAAATTTTTCAACGTATCTTATTTCTCTTCACTCTCTCTGTATGCTTTCTCAAAAAAATTTTTATCAGAACGGAATTTTATCCGCTGAAATGGTCCACAAATGCTCAATCGGAATAAGACCAGGCGATTTGAAGGCCGTTCTATTTTTTCTATCACATTTTCTTCAAAACACTGAGCTGCGATCCTGCTTGCGTGTTAAAGATCACTGTCCAGCTGGAATAAAAAATTCGGCAATTTAATTTTTTCCGCATTTTTTTTAGGTTATCCTTGAAAATGTTTAAAACAGTCACTTTACAATCAATTTTATAAAGTTATTCTATGCCCATACCATCATAAAGTCTTCTTCGTGATTCACCGTGTGAACGACATTTTTTGATTTCATCATCGTACTCACTTTCGTTTCTTAACTCGATTTAAGACTCATCTGACCAAATAATTCTATTCCAAAAGTATTTTGGCATATTAGTGTACTTTTTTGCAAAAGTCACGCCCTTACTTTATATTTGCCGGACGAAGGAGAGGCTTTTCCTTAGCATGGAAGATCTTTATTCCTTGTTTTTGTACTAATTTTTTCTTTTAAATCATTTAATTTTGGGGAACTCCCAATAAAAACATTTTGAAGGAGGATGTATTTCAAAAAAAAATTGCAGAGATCCAATTAATTTCAGCGCAATGGGCTTGCACATTATTTTGTCCGACAGTGCATATGATATATGTATGTTTGGATCTGAAGCATATTGTACGGAAATACTGAAGGGTTTGGAAAACTCATGGTTTGTCTGATTTGAACCTTATTTTTTTAGGATAAGAGTCTCATTGAGTTTTTCTATTCGACTGAAATATAAATTTTTCAAACACTTAACCGTCATATAAACTTCTAGCGATAACATGGTCGAAACCTCATAGCCCGATTCGAAAGAAGTAGATTGTTCGGCGATTTTCCGGGAAGAGTTCCTGAGCTCAAAACTGCACTAATTGGTGGGATTATATGGCTTAAGAAGTCAACGGCGCCGATTTCTTTGAAAATAATGATGTTCGATCAGAAAAATGAACAAGGCACTGTATAAGAGAGCGTATGAAAATTGTTCATCCTTAGCGGTCGGTGACAATCAGTTGGTATGGTGCTACTACCTTCTGTTTAATGTTTGTCCGTATATTTATCTGTCTTTATGTGATCACCCTGTATAACAATAAAACGTAATGCACCAACAATATTTTTGAAACTCACAAAGGCTTAGCATTTTGAAGCAAGTTTTACCTGTGTACTTAGCAGTACCGCACGCACTACAGCAAACATATGACTCATAACACCATCCTCATTTGGACCGGCCAGCACCACCAAATATGTGATGCCAAATAGAGGAATAAGGACGAGCAGCGCCTTCGCAGCCTTGCGATACTGTCGTGTTTCCAAAGTGTTGGCCGAGCGCAATTTTGTGATGAGCACCTGTACGGTAAAAGAAAAAAGAGAAAGAAAAAAATAAATAAAATGAGTAAAAGAGAAAGCAGTTGCTTATTATTATGCAGTGCATTTAAGCGAAAGGATAATGAATTATATGAATTATATAATCATGTGCGAGGAAGCTACAAAGTTTTGCTGTTGTTGCTTGCAGCTGTTACTGTTGTACCTTTGATTTTGTATTTCTGTTATTTTGTTGTTGCAGGATATTTAATTTCCGTACTCAAAATTTTTTACCCAAAAACTTTTCACAGAAAAATAAGAAAGATAAAAATTTTACCAAATTATAATCAAAGCGAAATAAGTTAGGTAAACGAAGTGAAAAATAATAATGAAAAAAATAAATATTTATCCAGAGTTGTTGTTTTTTATGTTTATTGCATTGCTGCTATTGCTTTCAGTGTTGTTTATTAACGTATGCCAAGTTGAAACATTTGAGAAGGTATTACAAGGGCATGACTTACACTGAGTAAAACGAACTTTGATTGAAAAAACTGTAGGTTTTGATCTAATATTTTTATATCTTACGGAGTACATATATTTATTTATTCTGACGCCAGATTACCAAATTGGACAAATTTCACTTTCCGTATAAAACGAGCTAAGTGTTGGTGGCTAATTGATCGCTTAACAAGAATTTATAATTGAAAAACACTCGATCTAGTTTGGGCCTTAAATCAAAAGGCATATCACATTAAAATAACGAAAAAAAAAAATCATCAAGTCTTAGACAAAAAATTTATTTCGATAAAAAAATACGAGTTAACTGCGAATTTTTCGATTTAAAAATTGCATAGTTTTGTTTAGTTCGAATCAAATCGGCATTTCTCAGTATTTGTCAATTTACTTGAAAAAAGTAACTTAAGTTCTGATTACTTTGTGCTGAGATTCAAACACCCGACCGTTCCATGCATTTTTATTTTTGAATTGAGACGGCCGCTCTAACACTTGAGCCATTGGGGATGTGACGTTGATGTCTGCAAAGTGTTTTATTTGTGTTTCTATAAGAACGACTAATGCAATTTCAACGAAATAAAGTACAGTATAAAGTACCATAAGGTACTATGATATTAAATCTTATTGCAATATGTTTTATGGCTTTCGAGAAAAGTAAGTCTAATGCAAATTCATAATCTTATTTTTTCTCATAGATAGATCACCTTCTCAAGTTTTGTTAAAATGGGTGGGGGGTATGAAAGAAAATTCAATGACCGTAGTGATTATGAATTTTATGGTAGAAATGGATTAATGTTTTTTCCGATCCAAAGTAATCGTTATTTTGGATTTTTATTTATTTCCATCTAGAATGATTGTTATTTAAGATTTAAAATTTTTACGATTGAACGAAATTCTAAGTTTCGATTTTTATGTTTGCTAATTAAAAATAATCATTATTTAGGATTTTTATTTTTTCGATCAGAAATAATCGAAATTTCGGTTTTTTTATTTTCTTGGATCAAAAATAATCGTAATTTTGGATTTCTATTTTTTTTAGATCTAAAATAATCGTAATTATGGATTTTTATATTTATAGATCAAATTTGTTCATATATCCATCAATGTCTGTTTCTATCAGGGGGGCGTTTTGTGCTTATTAATCTTTCTTTTTGAGCCTAAGCTTGCAAATGGATTTTGTTTGGCACTCACTCTGCACTGCTCGTGCAGTCTTAAGATACTGTGCGATACTCCTCGACTTTTACATTGCTTTTCGACACTTTTCAATGTTCTTCAATACAATTTGATGTATTTGGACTTTTCGTACTTTATTAATAATTTTCAACTAGATAGGTACTATCGCTCTTTGATGAGTTTTGTCATGAATCAATTTTTTTGATGCTTTTCGATACGTTTCAACTTACTATGAATATTTATCGTTTTTCTCTAAAACCCGTTATAATTTTTAATAACGATTATTTTTAATCGAAAAAAATGTAAATCCAAATCCAAAAATCACTAAATTAAAAAGCAAGTCATATATATACGCTTCTTGCAAAAAGAAACTCTTCTGTACGAGTATGCTTTAACTCATATTTTGTAATTTTCTTCGTTGTGATTTTCTTGGCCTCATTTATTAAAAATAACGATTATTTATGATCCCTGAGAAAACATATTCTGAAGTAGTTTGATGGAATCTAATTTTTTACCATTTTTTTGACATTTAATCCATTTCAACTTTTTTGAACTTTTCCCAAATTTTTTCAAATTTTGTAACATTTTTCGACTTATTCTACGTTATCCTATTTTTTCCACCTTTTTTAAGGTTTTTCTAGTTTGTCAATTATTTAATTTATTAACTTTTTTAGAATTATTCAACCTTTTCAAACTTTTAAGGATTTTTCGACTAACATAATTACATATCATTAACGTTGCGAGTGTATGAACTCAATTGTTTTTTTCCACACCACACGTATAATACGAACGTTTTTCCTTTAATTTTTTTTTTTTTACTAGTGACATTGACGAACATGTTACTTTTAAAAAACTTTTAAGAGTGTTTTAAGTCTAGCTAATGATGCAAAACAGTTGCCAAGCTCATAATAGATTTTAGTTAACATTACTTGTATAGAAACTGCTTAAAGTGATATTCTGACGTTCATCTCGTTAACAATTTGATGCATGAATTTTTTTGGTTTGTTTTGAGACTAATAATTATTATATTAATAATTTTTGTATTGAACTTTTTAGTCATTTATACAACCAACATGAGAAAGATAACAAGTGGATCAATTTAACCTGGTAATTGGTGACATATGTTTCGGCTATTACCACGTATAAACATATTTATATGCATATACATAGCCTCATCAGACCAGTTTTGGTTAAGTTGTACTGAGAATCGAACACCCGACCGTATGCATTTTTTGAATTGCGACGGCCGCTCTAACACTTGAGCTATTGGGTATGTGACCTTGATGTGTACAAAGTGCGTGTTTGGATTTCGCACGTATTGTTCCATTTTTCTTGTTATCTTTCTGAGTTATGTTCAGTTGACATAGCTCTTTTTAAGCTTATTTGGCTTATACATGTGCTATGATTTTTTATAATTTTTATTTTCATATAATTTCAAAGTTCTGGAAAATTTTCCAGCTACTTTTTTATTATTATTGAAAAATTGGCGGGTTCTCCATATATTAAGAATTTTTTTGGTTTGTTTTGAGACTAATAATTATTATATTAATAATTTTTGTATTGAACTTTTTAGTCATTTATACAACCAACATGAGAAATTTGATGCATGGTTACGATTTTTTTTTAAATATGTATTAAAAGAATAGGGACGGGAGGAGGTATGTTATTGATGCAACCATCAGTTTTTGATTTTGTATGTAACGTACCCAATTTTGATCACAACCAATCGGGCCTCATCAAAATGCTGAGTATGTTGAAAAATTTGCTTTTCTTGACAATTTTTCTGCTTCGTTCAAGTTTCTTTTTCTCTGCAAAAACTTATGTTATTTAGGCATTGTTTTGAAACATTGTTGCCAAAAAATGTTGCTAAATATTGTTGTAAAATTTTTGTTGCCTGCTTTGATAGTAAGTGTGTTAAATATATGTATGTACTTTCTGTTTGGCAACTGGGTGTTTTAGTACTTCTGTTGCTATTTTTTTTTCGTTGCTTCTTTTACTGTTGCTACAATTGTGCTACGGGGCGTATGATGAACATTATTTATTAAATTTATTCGCTTTCTTTTTATTTCTTGTACTTTTTTATTTTATGCTTTTTTCTTAGGCATAATAAAATTTGTATTTTATATTCATATTACACAAATCTAAATGAATGTACTATGTGTAAATGTAAATATGTCAGTATACTTACTGTGGATCAAGTGATGATGAGCTGATTTTCTCAGTACTCGTTTCTTAGCAGATATATAATTAAATTTGCAAATTTAATTTATTTTTGCTTGGGAAAAACTTCAAGCAAAAACACATAAGTTTTTCTTCTTTATTTTAGCAATGAAAAGTAATTTAACCATTGTTACAAAATAATGCTATATGATAAGAAGTTACACTCAAACCTTAAACATTTACTGCTAACGCATGAGTTCATAATTTCTGTCTGTCTTAAAAACCATAATAAAAGAAAAAAAAACTTTTTTGGTTTTCTTGAAGGCAAAGCATTTCAAATAAGACAGTTAAGTTTTAAAGAGATTTTTTCGCCTACAACAGGCAAGATATTTTTCATCTTTTAACTTTTACTTTGCAAAACTAATTACTTATTATGGCAACTTTTTTTGTTAATGGATTTCAAGAACTTAGAATTGGTTGCATGTTTGATTCTTTCCATAAGCCTTATGTTGTGGGTTTAAATTAATAAAAAAAAGTTTCTACAAGCTTTAGTACAATTTGCAAGAAAATACATAAGATTTTTTTAGACCTTAAGGCAAAAATTGCTTGGTATACAGTTTGTTGATTTCGTAGAGAATGTTAGTAAGTCGACTTGCAGTAAGAGCGTTGATAGTTATAAATGTACTTTAAAATAATTTTCGAACGAAGTCTGTAACATTTAGTGAAAAGATTATATTCGTTATAGAAAAAGTTATGACTTTCTTCACATATTTTTTCAAACAAAATTAACGAATATATAAGCTGTCATTATGACCAATCAAATAAGACATATTTAATTCTGAAATGCGCAACACTACGCATATTATATGCCTCCCTATTATAGTGAACATTTAAAAAATTTAATATTGCATACTTTCAGACGCTTGGCCGTTAAAGTTTAACCACTGAATACTAAACCAACATTTTTTATTACTGTGTGCCAGTATGTGGCTATAAACTAAAGCATAATTACAGTCACACACGCCACTAATTAGGCTTTAATAATGTTGTACGCATTTAAAACCAATTAAAAGTAGCATTCTATTCAACCTAAACACTTTGTGGCAATTGTTTGTTTTTGTGGTATACCATTGACCGCAAAAATTAATGTGGTTACATTGCCGCCAACATTTCTGTTACCAAAATGTAAAAAAATTTAAAAAGCGTCGAAAACATGGAGCAATGGGAGTTAAAATTTCTCGGTTCTTCGAATTTTAATTGTGTTAATTAAGTCCACCATTAGAGAGCCATAAAAATAAAATGAACATTTATTCATAGACTGTAGCAATTTGCTAAAATAGCTAAATATGCGTGAATTACAAAAGAGTGTTGCTAACAAAATTTCAGTCAACCTTCTTAAAAAATGAACTTTAAGAATTTTGGTCATGCAACTGTTGACAGGATGGTAAGTAGATTCTTAATGAACCTTGAAAGTAACTTAATTAGGCGCTTAGTGTAAGGCAACTGCAAAAAATATATTAAGCTTTAGACAACAAAACTTGGGTTAAAAAAAAGTCAAACCAAAGAGGATTATCAAAAAAAGACTAGGCGCGAGTTCAGGCTACACCAAAAAAAAAAGTACTATTAACTACTAAATAGCAGTGACCCAACAGAAAACATTGTAACTTTAACACTTCTAAAGTCTATACGTATTTCAGATTGTGTTTCAGATAACTGTTCTGATTTCCTTCGAAACTTTTTTGTGAATCGACCCTGTAAAAGAAAACTGTACTTTTTTTTTTGCCGAAAAAGATTTATTTTCTACGAATCAGTTGTGTTCAGTAAAATTTAAGCTTGCTAGCAATTTCGTAAGGATTTGTGAATTGCTATGTTAAGTGAATAAAGCTCACCTTACTTAAATAACTTATGAGTTAATGCATAAAATTAAAAAAGCATAAATAAAGGTAACAATCCCTCCATCGAACTTAAATAAATAATTGGAGATAAATAATTTTGTAATGTCTTGTGAATTGTTATTTAAAGTGAATAAAGCAGTAAACACTCAACATAGTATTTATGTTTGTAGAGCTAGTTAAGTTAGAACTTAAAGAGGTTTCTTTCTTTTGCCCTAGGTCAGAGAAAATTTTTGCAAAAAGTAAGCATATTGGAATGGTTGATTTGGTATTAGAAAGTTTAGATTAAAGACATAACTGCTGTGATTAAAGTAAATATGTTACTTACTATGAGAAAAATTAGCGGCAACAAAGTGCCAGGGATATGAATGTTCTTGGAACATTCGCTGGGATTTCCATTGGGTGTCTCAGCGAAGGTGTTTTTGCAGCCTTTTGGAAACAACATATGCTTGTTTTTTTATTGCAGCATAATTGACAAGCTGGCCGGCTATCTTCGTATTGATTTGTTCAGAAACGTGTTAGAAAGGATAATCAACAGCTGACCACTGGAGATGATTAAAAAGTCGGACGGTTTACCTACCATCTAATTTAAGTTTCGACGTAGGAAATCAACAAAAACTGCCATTGAAATGAAGTATCGGATGAAATAAAATGGAGATGAAGGAAAAAAAAAAAATGCTGTGCGGAAGTAACATTTGATGTCAGAAATGCTTTTAACTCAGCAAGCTGGCGGTGAATTAACAGGATCTCAGAACTACGAGATATCTGCTCTAAATAATCGCAAGCTACTTCCAAGACAGCATGCATTTGAACGACGCAGGTGAGGGAGTCAAGCATTATAAGGTCTCACGAGATGTAGCACAGGGCTCAATTCCCGGTCTCACATTAAGGATCGCTATATACAAAAGCTTCTTCGCTAATAGTACTAGAGAAAACCATTGAAAGTTTGAAGTTGTTTTGCAATGAAGCAATCGATAGGCAAAGCAAAATAGTTGCACAGTGCCAACCTGGCACTAGCAGCCAAAAATATGCACGGGGTCTTCACTCTTAGGTTAGGTGAACGGTGCTCTAACACGCATTATGGCAAATTTAAGTGCAGTAGCGTACCCTGGGCATTTGGGAGAGTGGGGACGGATAAGTAATTTGCTATTATTTTTCCACCCCCTTTGTCGCTTCCCTAGATACGCTGATGCGTTTGTGCACCATGTGCAAGCAGCCAGAAGCTATTGCCAAGGATTAGAAGCAATTGTTCACTTCGCCTGAGACATCGGAGCAAGGGAGATGGATATTTCCATTGATTTCGGAGATTTGCTCGACATTGCTCGCTAACATGAGGAGGTCGACTTCAATTTAATGTGGCTGCTTAGTGGACATGGATGTTTCAAACAGTACATTCACTAATTTAAGCTGACATGATATCTTCAAAAAATTTTTTCTTAAGTGTTTTAAAATGCGTATAATTTTTATATAAAACAAGATATCATTTTGAAACCTTATACATATATTTTCAAACAAAACAATATTTTAAAAAAATTTTTTTAAGTTTTTATGAAATTTATGACCACTAGAATTTTTTGAAAAAAAAAAACACCAAAAAATCACGGCGGGCATGATTGCAGCTCACTGGAACATCTAAAAAAAAATATAAGAGGTTTTAATCAGAATCAAAGCTGCCAGGGAATGATCTATAGACAAAAATGGCGTTATTTTTTTTGAAAATTTTCAATTTTTCGGGCCAAAATCGTGACAAAACTCAAAAACTATAATACCGATCTTTCTGTCCGTAGTTCATTCCCTGCATTTATATGTGCACAGCAGCGTATTGAAATTTCAGAAAGATCGGTCCAGTAGTTTTTTTTTATCATGCCTGCCAACTCGAAAAACGTGGTTTGGAGAAAAACGCGTTTAAAGTTTTTTAACTATAGCTTTTCAAGTACTATAACTTTGACACTATGTTATTAAAATGCTCGCTATATATTTTATAAGCCGAGTTTGAGGTTTATTTTATTTAAAACGTATTTTTCAATATTTTTTAAACAAGAAACAGTAAAAAGTCGCCTTAAGTACGAAGGGAACTCTTTCTGTTTTGACTATTCAAGCGAAAGAGATGTCCGAAACGTTACTATAAGCCTTTACAGAGGCCCTCCCAATAACGAACCACGTACAAAACATATACATAATACTAAAATTGGAATATGGTACAATCGGTTGCAGCGAAGATGATGATGGAACTCTGCCTTACTTAGCATCGCAGAGCAATGGAACCCAGATGTTTGCTAAGCGAAGATTGAAGTACTACATCTAGGATAGACGATTAGGACATATCAATTAACAGACTTTGGCAGAAATATTCTAGATAGTTTAATGTCTAAGTAGGAGTCCAGATGGTGGAATACGTTCAGACGATGGCAGTTTTTTAGAGATTTATTATTTCACACGCGTGTTTTTATTGGCTCATTGAAAGAAAGCAAAAAAAAAAAAAAACACAAACAACGGAAATTTTTGCATGTTCCATGACATCATCCGAAGATCCAGTCAAATTCTTAAACAAAATTTCATTTTTTTTGCGATATAAGCTTTCCATCACAACACACTTATGCAAAAGTTAGAATATTGAAGGGTTGTCTAAGAGTTTATCGACCTCAATTTATTTCACCACTATCACACATCTTAATTTGAACATTCTCATCTTTAACACTCAATTTACGACTGGGTCATCTTATTAATGTCTGTTTATTTGTACGTAAAAAAAACGCACATAAGTCACAATTTTTCAAGGTTAACTAAAACAATAAATACTGCAAATCCTTAGACAGAACGAATTGCGTTGGAAGCCGCTAACAAGAAAACGGTAGTTTCAAATGAAACACATCCACTCTACGCAAACCTAAGCAAAAACAAGAAAAATCAGCTCAGAGTCAAGACGATGATAACGATGATATATATTGGTAACACAGGCAGTCCTATCGATATTTGTGTGCGGGCTGTGTGCTTTATGTGTTGGGCGCACATAATCAGGCAAAAGAGTGTGACTCACAAGCGAAGCAAAATGGATTGAACAAAATACAAAACAAACAAAAAAGAATCAAACAACAAACACAAATAATGGTTGAGAATCCTTAGCAGAAAAACAAAACAAAAAAGAAAAAAAAATGTAAAGGACTCAAGGGCTCAGAACTCAAAGAGTTTGACAAGTTTTCAGCTTGTTTTTGTGGTTCAGACTAATATGTTTGGTTTGTTACAACAAAAAATAAGGAAACAAACAAATTGGTTGTCATTTACTTACGTGGCATTTGTGGATTTCGTACAAGAACAATAACAACAACATATTTAAATTGGGTTTCCTTTTTACTAAATATTATGCAAAAAAAGATCAGCGTAGGGTATTTTTTACATGATGTTTTCACGTTTTCAGCAAATATTTAAGTAAAAGTTAATTAGCCTTAACATGAGTTTGATGAACGTTGACCTTTTTCTCTCTCGATTTTTTTAATAAGGAACTTAAGAGCATTCAATATTTTTGAGATAAAAAGTGAAATCAGCGTTTTTAAAGTTCCATACCTCATGATGAAATGTAAATGATGTAAGAAATCTTTTTGATTTACATTTTATGTCATTCGGCGCTTCGATTTTTGTTAATTTTTTTTTAAATGAGCTCAAGCACTTTCTTAAAGCATGGCTGTCCCTGGTAGGGCTCAGAATTTAATGTTGCACAGTCTTCCATTGATTGGTCTTACGCACAAAAATCGTTTTTAAAAAAAGTGAAATAGAACATTCTCTTAGAGGTACTGTGGTCGTCATTTGTTAACGCCCAGTATTAATTTTGGATCTTCCACCATTGAGTGGTACTGCAAAAACTTCCTTGAAATAAGTAGCATGCTAAATATTTTGCTTGTGAAGGTTTTGACTGACTCTGGTAAAGTCATATTTTTCTTTTTTATTTGTTTTCATGTTTTTAACGATTATTAAAAAAGTGCAAGCCGTTGTCCAAAGTGCGCGGGAAAGTTTTAAAGCACTTGGAAATTATTCGAATGAATATATTTGAAAGTTAAAGTTTTTAACAATATTTTGTGATAGTGACATTTCTTGAATGTTCTGTATCAAATTAAGATTGAAAAATATAGGTTAAGTGTCAATATCATTGTCCATTTTGCCACTTCCGTGCCATGCCACGGTATTGACATTTAACCACTTTGCCCTATTATAGTTTGATACATACCCTTTTAAGGATCTTGCTGTCATAAAACATTATTAAAAACTTTAATATACATTCATTCAAAAAATTTTAGCAAGCCATTATGAGACATAAATTTTTGGAAAATTATGTTTCTTTTCTTTGAAATATAGTACAGTCATTTGGTAGTAAAAAACGACGTTGCTTGGAAAGTTTTGCGGTAGTTTTGAAAATAAGTATTTTTATAGATTTTGATGTGCTCTTTCTGAATTTCAACTTTGCCACCTCGTATTGTTGCCGCTCGCGCCGCCATATTGGAAAAATGGTGCCCAAAAGCAGTTTTTGACAATATCTCCTTTCTGACTCATTTTACGATATATATACAAAATAAAACTAAAGGAAATTTCCTACAATATATGTCATAATCTTTTTTTTTCGTAAAATCAATAGTTCAATCAATTTAACAATGTACGTAATAATCGAGAGTGAAAAATCGATGGAATCTATTTTTACGAATTTTGGGTGACAATACACATTAAAAGCGTATCATTTTTGCTTTTGATTCTCAAAATAAAATTTAGAGGAGACTTTCCTCTATCAAAATATATACTAATGAATTGCATACTTTAATTTTAAAAGTAGTTTGTATATTAAAAAAAAATTCCATATCGTAAGATTATATCAAATATATGGTGAAGATAATCTTCAAATTAGAATTTTTTATAACTTTTAAATATTTTTTAAATTTGACTAAATATTGTGAAATAAAATATATTTCATCAGAAGAGTACAATAAAAATAAAGGCAATTGGAACATATTTGCCAAATCAAATGTAACCAATCCAATCACTAAAGTAACAAAAGGATTGCTATAACAATAACAGCAATAGCAACAATAATACCATATACAACAAATGGAAGTTGAAACAGTTACACTTGACGTTGCAACTGTTCAATCTATTTTCAATTTGATATATATGCACACACACACACATGTACTTACCCACATTATCCTTAGTAGAAATATTAAATTTATAATGAGCACAGCGCATACGGGTCCCTGGAATATCCAGTCGACAGGTGTCTCATGCATCCATGGGCAACCAATGTCAAACTGTGCAGCAGCAGATTTATATATGTGTGTGTCAAGCAATGAAATACAAAAGTGAAAGATATATTAAAGAAAAGAGCAACATTCAGTTGAAGAAAAAGAAGAAAAACAAATGCAATAACACAAGGCAACAAATTTTGCACTTGAGTTTGATGTCTAATGTGACTATAATATTCATATGTATTATCTAAAATGTGTACCTTAGAAATGCATATTGTCGTTATTATCTCTATTTTCTGAATTGTCAATATTAGCTTTATTGTTAAGATTGCCTCTATTGTCATTATTTTCTTAATTGTCTTCACTTTTTAAGTATTTTTTTATCGTCAATGTGATTAATACATTCTATATACTTTTGTAGGGTCAACATGACCTACATTGCCAATAAAGTCAACATTGTCACTGTTGTCTTTAAGGCCTAAGTGAGCTATATTGTCTATATGGTTTAAGTTGAAAGTATTATTCATATTTACTATTATTAATCGAGCTAAAATTGTATATTTAAATATTTATTTATATATGACCGAACTTTATTTCGAAAACGGCTGCAGCGATTTTGATAAAACTTCGGGATTTCGTTCATATGTGAACAAAATTAAGATTGGACTAGGTTTAAAGTTTTTCAAATTTCTAACAGGGGCGTGGCACAGCCCTAAATTTTAATTTTTATTTCGTGATAACTCGCAAACCATTCAAGGTATTGCAACGAAATTTGGTAGACGGATGCATATCATAAATATCTTAAATGCTATCAAAAGTGGGCGGAATCGGATCAGTGAGCGTGGCATATTTCATTAATTGAAAACTTTGATTCGATATTACTCGAAAACGGCACCGAGGATTTTCATAAAAATTTTATAGTTATTACCGCTGAATGAGGTCATTATAACAAGCTATGCCACTATACTGGCAAAAATCGTTGAAGGGCATGGCACAGCCCACAATATTTATAAACGTTATAATAAGAGAACTAACAACGCAATCGTTATGAAATTTGACATGTCAAATATACTGGCTATTGGGTATCTTGTAACAAAAAGTGGGCGAAACGGCACCTGTGGGCGTGGCACCTTCCATACAAGCGAAAACAGTTAAAAGCTACATTTATTGTTCCATGAGAGTAATATTTTTTAAATTTGGTATAGAGATGTCGGTTACTATAAGCTTTGAAACTAAATGGATTTCGACGGGATTGCATTTGTGGGCGTGGCACCTCTTATACAAGCAAAAAATGTTTAAGGCTACATTTAGTGTGCTCTTGGAGTCAAATTTTTTAAATTTAGTGTGGAGGTGTCGGTTACCATAAGCTTTGAAATTAAATGAAAATCGACGAGATTGCATCAGTGGGTGTGGCACCTCCCATATAAGCAAAACACTTAAAATGTTATATTTAGTGTGCTATCGGAGTAATATTCTTTAAATTTTGTGTAGAGGTGTCGGTCACTATAAGCTTTGAAATTATATGAACTTTGATGGGATTTAATTAGTGGGCGTGACGCCTCCCATACAAACTTATAACGTTGATGCCATATTTACCTAACTAAAGGAGTGATCCTAATAAAATTTGGTCTTAATATAATCAGCCTCATTCAACGAGTTTTTCAACGTCTTTCAACTGCTTCATTATTTTTCAACGTCTTTCAACTTTTCTCAACGATTTTCTACATTTTTCAAATATTTTCAACGCTTTCAATATTTGATTGACTTTTTCAACCTCATTCAACTTTTTTCGAGTTTTCCAACTTCTTACAACTGTTTCAATATTTTTCAACCTCTTTCAACTTTTCTCAACATTTCCCAAATTTGTCTGACTTTTTCAACCTCTTTCAACTTTTCTCAACATTTTCCATATTTTTTCGAGTTATTCAACCTTTTTCAACTGTTTCAACATTTTTCAACTTCTTTCAACTTTTCTCAACATTTTCCATATTTTTTCGAATTTTTCAACCTTATTCAACTTTTTACGAGTTATTCAACCTCTTTCAACTGTTTCAACATTTTTCAACCTCTTTCATCTTTTTCCAACATTTTTCATATATTTTCGAATTTTTCAACCTTATTCAATTTTTTCGAACTATTCAAACTCTTTCAACTTTTTCAATATTTTTCAATCTTTTCAACTTTTTTCAACACGTTCCATATTTTTTGGACTTTTTCAACCACATTCAAGTTTTTTCGGCTTTTCAACCTCATTCATCTTTCAAACAATCTCTTTCAACGTTTTCAACATTTTAATATACTATCGAGTTTATCAAACTTTTTCACCTGCTTCAACCTCTCTCAATGTTTTTCAACATTTTTCATATATAATCAACTTCTTTCAAATTTTTTTAAACTTGTTTTCGGCTTTTCAACCATATTCAATATTTTTAAAATATTTCCGACATCTCATTCAATTGCATTACATTTTTTCGACTTTTTCAACCTGAAATCGAAAAACCGAACTTTGATCGGTCTCTTGGTACTTGATATTATACCTCTATGGTCAATATTGCTTGCATGATCTCTTTGGTCTTTGCTATCTTTATTGGCATTACTGTTGTTGGCAACTCGTTGTGCATTACATTCCTTAGAATCGTAATTATTTTTAATATAATCTTTTCTTATGTTGGTTTTATTGTCTCTATTGCCTCTTTGGTCCTTATTGTCTTCAATATATTTATTATTTTTTATTACTTTACTGTCCTTATTTTCTCGATAGTCCAAATCATCAACATTATTCCATTCGTATTGTATTGTCTTTGTTAGTAATATATAAAATATTTTTTCTTAGATTTTGTACATTCTGGACACATTATATACAAAAATTTTACTAAACACATTATATCTTAACCTTGAAATCCTGTTGCCTTGTGTTAAACTCATCTCATATAGTCATAAGATTTTTATATTTAGCTTGGAAAACTCGGAAGTTTACGTACGTTACACCACTCAAATTGCCATAAATACAAACCTTTTCAATTGTATACGATATCGTCAAGCCCTTGGCAATTGTCCAGATAATAACACAAATTGCCGGTCCGCCTGTGAGATACAAAAATTATTATGGTATAATAATAAATTTAATGAAACACTGTTACAACAAAAGGCACAAGTTATGATTGCTGACAGAGGGATATATGAGATGCGAAGGTGTTTAGTGGCGAGTTATTTGTGATGATTTTGTTGTTGGTAAATGGTTTGTCAGTCGGTTGTTGCTATTGTGGTTGCAAGTGTATAGAGCAACATCATCACCATGATGTGAAAACAAATATGTTTTACTTCCAAATGTCTAAGAAATGTCATTAGCATAGATTGTTTTACCAACGTTGACTTAATGTGTTGGTCTGCTAATTAAGAATATGCTAATGAGCATTGAGAATGACGCACATACATATGACAATGAATATGAGAAAATACTAATTATGTATGTCTATGAAATGAGTATTGAGTTGAAATGCAAATTATAAACAACTTCTGAGAAATTAATTTTAAAAACATAGCCTTATTAGAATAACATAAAGAGCATTGAAGCTATTCTTCAAACAAAATTCATTTAGACATATTAAAGCAAATTAAGTGTACAACAAATCAGATATCCTACTTGTATTTCAAGTGACTTAAAGTAATAAGAATTCTATTTAGATAATACAATATTCAAACTTCGTCAAACTAAAGTGTAGCATTTTTTATTCTGATTTGTATAAATTTTACTTTTAATATAAATTTATGTATGCAAAAATTTAAATTGAATTGAATTATGGTTTTCTATAAATTCGTCATTAGTTATTCAATAATTGAGCTCCTCTTTTCCTATTTCTTGGGGAAACAAAAAATTGGACTAAGAAATGTTAGACAAAAAGAAATTACCGACATTGTTTGTCGAAATTTGAATGAAAAAAAATCTAAGCGACAAAAAATGTATAACAGAAGAGTTGAGCGATAAAAAAGTTGGACGATTAAAATGTTAAACAATAAACAGTATGGCCACCAAAAAGTTGGACAGCTTAAATGTTAGGCGACATAAAGCTTAGGCTTTTTTTCGTTCCAACTCTTTTGCGGACCAATTTTTCCATCGCACAACTTTGTAGTCTTTCAACTTTTTTATCGTTAAACTTTTTGTCGTCCAACTAATTTTTCAATCTTTCTGGCGACGCTATTGCGTAAAAATAAATATTTAAGAATTCTGACATGAAGGGTGGATTTTGTGGCCAAATTCAGATTCAGCGCAAAAAATTACTTCGAAAAACGACCTTTAAGAAATGTGTTACCTGAATTAGCCTCATTTAACCTTGAGTTTTGGCCTGCTTTCGAGGAATTTTAATTTTTCTATTACTTTCATCTTCTGATAAAAAACACTGGAACGCCGGGAATAGCCAGAATCTCTTCGTCTGGTTTTGGAATACAATGCTCAAGAATATTAGACTAAGAAAAAAAAATGTATTCCTCGAGTTTACTTCACTTAAACCCAAATTTGCGATGTTTTTTCGCTGTTTTCTGGGAGTTTTTCGATGCTACTAAGATACACAGCCATTGTATAACGAAACAACTATCACCATCGTTTTCAGCAGACTCGAAAATATAAGAATCAATCCCGTACCTCATGCGGTATTGTCCTTTGGGACGAGTTTTAATCATAAATAAAAATGAATTTAATGCAGAAAACGCACACTAGCGACCTCTAAATATCAATATTTTTTGATGAAATTTTCAGCGCCCCATTTTTTTACATTACACTAACTACTTATCATATCAAATTATTTTTGAATTAAATGGACAACAAAGTAAAAAGTCCTGTGCAATTTCTTGTTTTTCAATTAAAGCGTTGTGAAATTGTACTTGAATTTTGAGTCTATATATTACTAAGCTGATGTGTGGGTTACTTTTATTATTGGAAGTTTGTAAATAGCTTCCTGTAACATTATACCGCAACAACAATTTTTTCTCCAAAAAATACTGATACCCACACCACTCCTATTATAGTGTTAAAACATAATTAATTTCGTTATACAACATTCACATTTTATAACAAAATCTGAGCTAACCACATCAAAAATAAGATATAAAAAGAGTATCCAATTTCATGCAACACCTTATGACAAACATTCAATTGCTTACCCCAACCAATCATAGCGTAGATATTAAAGCGTATATTATCACCAGAAAACGTCTTAACGACAAGCATGTAAAGATAAAGACCTGCAGATCAAAGTGGAAAAAAGAAATAAGAAAAAAAAAAAAAAACAATAAATTCACATAAACTGATTAGCACCCAGTAGGCAAAAGCAGGAGTAAGAAGCGCTATTAGAAAGCCTTTCTTTGGAAGCAGTAGACCTTGCCAACATTTTTTGAACTTTTTTTTTCTTATTTATATGAAATGTCTCGGCTTAACATGCCTTTAAAAGTAGGCTTAGCATACTTGCTTCCAAGTGAATGAGAGAAAAGCAGGCATTCGCGGATGAAAGAAAAGTAGGCCTTCCGTGGAAGGAATTATAGAAGAAAGTAATAGTAGGACGGTCAACCGCACTCGCTTCAAAGTGGATGGACGTAAATTAAACCTGCCATGTCTGCTTTCGAATAAAATAAGAATATAAGGTCAGTTTTGAGGATTATTAAAGAAAAATAGAGAAATTTTATTTTCAAGAATTTTAATGTAAAACGATATCGACGTATTTGAACGCTGATTCGATTCCATAACGAATGAAGGATATCTCATATAAATAGTATGTGTATTCGTCTAAGCGCGCAAAACCCTCACAAGCTGTGCATTTTTGCGCTCTCGCAAACGAACTCTCAATAATCCTATGAAAAGTTTTTTGAGCAAACTAAAAAAGTTTGCGCGACAATTTGGTAGCGCAAACTTGCGTTGCTAATTGTGCAATTATTGTCACTCTCTTTTTCCATACGATTCTCTCAGCAAAAATTTATTGTTTATACATTTTCAATTTGTCACTCTCTTTTGTCATACGATTTTCTCACAAAAAAATAACATGCTCATCAACTGTCACAAACTGGACAAAATATTCGAAGGGGCGTTCGTGACACACATCGCGAAACATTGCCTATTTGTACAAATGGAAAACTTGCGCGTTTATATGAATACCTTTAGTAATTTTTGAGTGCTTATTTGTTTAAAAACTCCAAAAAAATCAATTGAAAATTTTTAAAAAGAATCGAATTATGAAAATAATAATTTAGAGTAGATTTGTAGGCTCCTATTTTGCGTACTTATAGTAGACCAGCTGTTACAAGGTGCAATAGCACGACCAAGAGCTCTAAATAAAGAGATGGAGAAGGTATTAAACTCAGATTTGAAAAGACTTGATATAAGCGCTTACGCTGCTGCAATGTAAGCATTTCTATTGACGCTACCTGCTGCAAGTCATTTCCTGGAAAAGCCCTTACTCAATTGCCTACTAAGCAGCTTAAGTTACATATAAATTTCCAAATACAATCTATATATCTATCCATGTGTTTGTTTCCGGTACATTTCTAAGGTAATGACAGCCTACATAAGATATATTTGATATACATATATATGTGTATGCTTGTGTGCATTGGTTATTGGCGTATATATACTATCAAAAATTACCAATACAAATATATTGACTCATAAATTTATTCTATTATGAATGCATAATAAAGGACAAAAACAAAACAAACAAAAATGACGTCAAAAAAATATGAAATTAAAAGCTTAGGGTGCTCTATAAAACTTTCAAGCACTTTTTTCAAAGGTTATAAGTATTCATTTTTAAGCTTGATCAATTCATGTGTAATTTATTTCTGAAAAATTCTAAAAATATTGAATGAAAACATTTTGATTCTGAAAATATATGAAGCTTAAAATATAAGATATCACCCTTATATATGTTATAAAGACTTAGCTCACTGTAATATACGAAAACAACTGACAGAAAAACTTACCCTCTACGAGCATCCAGAAGAAATTCGTTAATGTAAAGAAATGAAAAAGCGTCACCAGGACAATGCAGAAGCCAAGTCCAGTTCGTATATAAATCTGGTATTTGTTTTATTGTTGTCCACATTTATTGTTTTTGTTGTATAGTTGAATGATAAAGCAGCAAACGGTAATGAAAATAGAGCAGTTGTCATTTTTATTTTATTTTTTTTTCGATTTGGTATTATATTTTTTTTGTCTATAATAATGTGACATATTCCATAAATAAGTGCACTTAACCAAAATATTTTATAATTTCTCTCTAATATATGTTGTAGGAGGAGAGGTTACAATGAGGCTACTGACCGAGGTGCCAAAATATTCCTCGCTAAAATAGAGTCACTTTTCATAAACCCATGTTATCGAAACCAAATACTCGGCAGATTTTGAGCTTAGCCGATAGACGAGCTGAAACTCAAAGCACTCCCAGAATACATACCCAGGGAAAGCGAGTTTCGAGCACTTAACACAGTAAATAGGCCAGTGTAGTAACCTTTCATGCAAAAAAATACAAGTTTTATACCCATATAATCGGGAGATAAGAAAACTAAAGATGAGGTCAATATTCAGTTTTTATTTTTTTGACAGCATTCTTATTTCATTGTGCACCTATTTGTGAAACGACCCCCACATTCGCTTATATACGAGTATATGTGCATTTTTATTATATGATTTTATCATTGATGCATATGCCTTACATGCAATATTCATGAAAATCACATTCATCCAATGAATTTTATATGAAGTTAAGCATATTGCAGTAATCCATTTGCATATATTGTTATATTTATATTGATGCAATTTATTACAAATACATCAATATGTCTACTTTATTATTATAATGTTATGATACAATAAGTGCAAAACGATTTAAATAAAAAATTATATGAAATATTGTGTAAATGTCATTTTAATTCCTGCTGTAATTATAATATTTACAAATATTGCATATGCCTTGAGTAAAAAAATGTCATGAAATATTTTCAAATATCATCTTATTAAAGACTTTGTATGATGAGGATTGTGCTACCATGAGATAGTTATAAGTCTTTGTGCCATAATTTGTTAGACAAAGTGGGTAGCAATATATGACAATTACAAAATTTCACTTAAGAAATATCTGAATACAACAGCTCCACATATGTGGACACGTTAGGCCTTAACCAAGTTTAAGTGTTAGGTTGAGTTGCAACAAAAACTTGAATGGGAATTATTGGTTATGTGATTTAGAGTCAATATATGTACAGTGTGGCCCATAATAAGTGTCACCAAATTTCACTGTTCTGAAAAAAATTGAAAACCTGATTTTTTTATAATCTAAGGATGCATTTCTTTTCACAATTTAATTGTACACAACGAAAGTACACGGCAAAAAAAATATTCTTTATATCAAACTCAGAAGCGCCATGGAAGGTAAACCTGACTTAGTTATAAATTTTTTTAAATAAAAATTACAGAAATTGTGACTAAAACCACTCGGAATAGCAGAAAAATTCATACATAAGACAATAAAACCATATAAGGATACGGAAGGCTCGAAGATTAAAAAAAAGTTGGATGCAGTCGGACTCAGTGGGAACAAATGACGTCATAAAACAAGTGAGAGGACGATATCCTGCTCAATCAGCCTCTTCTGTAGAAAAGGATATGAAAATATAAAAAACTTCCAAGCAGCTTCTTATCAGGAATGATCTACAACTCAAGGCCTATAAAAGCTAACGCTTTCATGGGCTTACAAATAAGCAAAAGCAATTACCTGTTACAAAAAGTAAGGATATACTTGACTGGCACGGTAAAATTTTTGGGTATTATTCTAGATCGTAAATTAAATTGGAAACCGAATGTTAGGGAACGCATTAAGAAAGCACACAATGCCTTCTATGCGTGCAAAAAATTCTATGGTGCAACATGGGGTTTGGATCCCAAAATCACCCTCTGGATCTTCACTGCGATAGTAAGACCAGTTTTACTTTACGGAGTTCATGTCTGGTGGACAGCTATTAAATTGAAATCAACATTCAAGCTTTTAGAACGTATACAGCGTCTCATGTGTATTGGCATAACAGGGGTGCAGAATCTTTAAACGTTATACTACACTTATTGCCTATTGATCTTTTTGCAAAGGGAGTAGCTTATAAAACTATACTCAGGCTCAAAGAATCGGGGTGTTTAAAATACCGACAAATTGGTCATAGCAACGTAGGTGCTATTCTAAACGTCACCATCGACTACATGACCCCCACTTTATACATTGACAGGAAATTTTTGGTAACGTTTCCTTCAAGAGAATTCTGGAAGTCAAAGGGTGAGGACCCAACAGACGTAATAAACATCTATACAGATGGCTCTAAAATGAATGAAGGTGTGGGTGCAAGTTTTTACATCTCAAACTGCAAAACAAGCCAATCATTTAAACTGTCGACAGAGTGTAGCATTTTTCAGGCAGAAATTGCTGCAATTTATAAAGCAGCAGTCTACTTAAAAGAAGGTGCTTGTAACAGAAAATTTCATTTCTACGTTGATAGTCAGGCCGCTTTAAAAGCTCTACAATCGTATTCCATTAAGTCGAAAATTGTCCTAGAGTGTTTTAATGCTTTGTGTACACTAAGTGAGGAGAATTCAGTATTCCTTCAGTGGGTACTTGGGCATTGCAACATTGTAGGAAATGAAATAGCAGATTTACTAGCAAAGCAGGGTGCTCAGTCAGACTCAGAACTCATGAAAGTTTCAGTACCTCTTCAACACTACTACGTATCAAAAGACAGAGAATTACTCTCAGTAGCGGATACGAGGTGGACTTCCTCTTCCACGAGCAAGGTAACCAAACATTTTTGGCCCAGTTTCCATAGAAAGGACACTAAATATTTGTTATCCTTAACTCGGAGTGAATGCAGTTTATTGACAAGGATTGTGACTGGCCACTGCCTCATTGGGCATCATGCCTTCAGGCTGGGAGCAGTATCCAATAACTGGTGTAGAAACTGTCATGAACCCGATGAAGAGGAAACCATAGAACACCTTTATTGCTTTTGCCCTGCTTTTGTAAGTTATAGGTTGAAATACTTTGGGCAGCCATTCTTTATATCCCTGAAGGAACTAACTATAGTCCAATTGAGTGAAATCAAAAGATTCGCTGTAACAACAGGCACCTTCATGTTGGACGAGCACCACAATGAAAGGACCAGAATTTACTAATAAGACTGTAGCAGAGAGTTTGTGGTAACACTATGGACCCCTGTGGTCTATGTGAGGCTCTGAAATAGCCGCCACCCTAACCTAACCTAACCTGACTGGCACGGTGGAGATGAAATATTTTTTTCGGATGGAAAACTGTTCTTCCTGCAAGACAGCCACAACCAGCAGAGTAACTGTTTGTACACAAGAAGTTTTGCGAATGCTCCAAAAGATGAATTGACTGCTGAGCGATATCAAAACGTGACCAAAATCAAGGTAAGGGGAGCAGTATCACAAATAGAGTAAGGGCCAAAAAATTTGACTGATTTCATCTCTGCGGAAGAATGGCCATCATCATCACTGGATCTCATTACATTGGATTTTTGCGTATAAGGTCATATGTTATGTAAAGTAAGGTCAACAAAAGGCTTAACAATTGATGGGTTCAAGCAGCGTTTGACAAGGATTTGGGATGAAATAGAGCAGAAAATGGTGCGTGCCGCCTGTGAATCGTTTTTCAAAGGTTTACATCTTGTAAGCAAAAAAAAGGGTGATAGTTTCGAACTTCATCATTAATTTAATTAATTTTGGAATGTTGTTAAGCGTTTGTCATAAAAAAAAAATATTGTAGACGACTTTGATTTTTATAACACTTTGTTTTACTGACAGTTATTATGAACCACACTGTACATCAAAAGCAAAAAAATCCACAGAACAGTAAGTAAACAGTAAAAGACTTTAATTCTGCCAGTTGTTGTCTGTGAATCCTATAAACATTTGTTTATAGAATTTTTCTGTGGTCACAAATGTCAAAATGTCGAAAGCTGATGTTTTGGAATATTGCTTATTTTGTGATAAATGATTTCAGTTTAGGTTTGGTGCAATATTTTCAATATCAGAATCAGTACATACATACATTGGGTAAAGTAAGGAAAGAAAATTTTAAAAGTACAGTTGAACATTGGTTATCCGGTATGATCGGGATCGAACAAACAATTTTCCCGGTTAATTGAGATAAAATTTAGTGTAAGTTTTTAGATAAACTTTTTGTTTATTGAATGAATATATGCACATACAAGAAAAAAAAACAAAAATAAATTTCTAATTGCATCTGTAATTTCTTCCAAAAAATCGCGTAATGTTGCTTGTTTCATATTTTTAATCTTTATACTTTTTATTCCAAGCTTTCTTGGATACGATAAACGTGAGGTTTATATTACTCTAGAATGTCAGATCACCCAAAGGTTTCTAAAAAGTCCAGCAAAGTACTATATATATATATATAGCCTTTCACAATGATATTTTTGAAGTTTTTGAAGCAATTAAGTCATCTGCACCAGATTTCTGCCTGCAAATTTCTATTTCAGGTTCATCAGAGTGATTTATCAAACGTACAATTTTCTTCGTCTTTAAACCGCCATTTTTGATAATAATGCTATTATAAAATTAAATACCACGCAACTAAATACTAGAGGAAGAGTATGTGATTCCGCGTTACTCCTATTTTTTTAGGGTCGCTTACACCTTAACAAGAAAAGCTGACAAAAAAATGTTTTCGTACACCAAAAATTATTGAGGTAATCACGGAAAATCGATCGAGATAAAATAGTGTTTTTCTATTTATCGATCCCGGATAGTTGATATTCCTGCTGAATCGGATCAAGGGCAATCGTGGCTTAACAAAGTTTCTCTATATATTTTTAGAAAGCCTTTACTTTGAGCGTTTTATACTTAAGATTTTCTTCAAAATTTTGGTTTGAGTACAATATACATATGTATATCGCATACGCTAGAGAAGTTATTCAAGGTTACAATTCAAATATATTTTGGTCTTTAGCTAATTTTAAACAAAAAAAGACCTCTAAAAATGTTCGTAGGACCAATAGTTCTCGAGATATATGAATGGGGAAAACTGAAGAAAGTTGCGTACTCCACTACATATTACATACAGTAAAGTACACGAGGTTTGATAAAAAATTATGGGAATTTTAGTTTTTATTAAGGAATATTAACTTGTTCATCAAAGTCAACCTTGTTCAATTTTTAAAACAATTCTGGAACCAAATTTTCGATATTGCCTTCAGCTCTTTCAGCGATTCTGTTTTTATCTCATCAATGGTGGGAAAATGGCGTCTTTTCATAGTTCTCTTGAGTTTCGGGAATGACAAGAAGTCGCAGGGGGCCAGACAGGG
The DNA here is from genome assembly GCA_949775025.1 of Tricholauxania praeusta. Lineage (NCBI taxonomy): Eukaryota > Metazoa > Arthropoda > Insecta > Diptera > Lauxaniidae > Tricholauxania > Tricholauxania praeusta. Next base: position 31,226,964 of record OX459031.1, on the reverse strand, counting down.
TATTTTTTGTTTGTCAAAAAATTACAAACGAGTAGTAATGCAAGTTCTTTAACCATTCTTCGGTTGTAAGTATTTTAGTGGGATCAACGACTTGTAGCATACTTGCATACTGACACATGTAGCATACTAGTTGGTTAGAACCACAGTCCACCAAAATACTGTGCTCTTTTAAAGAAATGCTTCAAAAAGTGATTCAGGCTTGCCAAGTGGCCGCTTTTGACGTGGCCAGGCTGATAAATCAATGTCAAAGCCGTGGGCCTTGTAGATGAATTGAAAAAAATGGTAAACAGAGAAATTTTTGTCACACGCAAAAATACATTGGTTATGAATGACTAAAAAAAGGTCATCAGCTTTATCAAAAAAAAAAAAAAAAAAAAAAAAAAATGTAAAATTATTTTATTTTGGGAAGGCTGTTAATTCCTTTATTCAACTTTGTAACCCTTATTGCCTTGGAGTTTTTTCTTCACTAATGTCCTAAAAAATGGCTCTCTTTCATATAAAATTAACCAGAAACATTTTCGGCATGCTAATTCTCGTTCCGCATTCACTTTCAGAAAATATTTGTAAGCTTGCTCTCTCTTTCTGGAATTAGTTTCGCACTTAATTTTTTGAACAGCCTTTGTTTCTTCAATTTTAATCAATCTGGTAAAGAAAACTTGGCGGAGGTGATATCAGCGTAGTTCCTAATATTGTTTGTTTGTTAACTGTTCCTGTATTAATGAACTTTTTCCTCGCACTTTTTTCGATAAGGATACAAACTGCGGACTGTACGTTCAGGAATGAGGTTTCCATCTGAAGCTGTGTAACTGTTGCCCTCGTTTCGTAGTTTCTTAAGCAACTCGTTCGTGTTTTTTGCACACATCTTATCAGAAACTTTACCTCAGTACAGCCTGTTACCAAATTGATTTCTTAAGGCAAATATTTTCATTATATTCTTGCAACAATTTGTAAAATATTATACTGACGGTTTCCTGAGAAACTTCTTCTTCAATCGTATCATCGCTGCTTAAATCAACAGCTCTTAAATCTTCTTCTTTTTCCATTTCCCCATCACGCACAACAATTCTTCAACAATTGAGCAGCAAAATGTTCATTTCGCAAATAACAAAAGCAACTTATGTGTTCTTAGGCTGTTACATCATCATCTTAAGTAGACATAAGATGTCAAACAATTTTCAGAGCAACTACTTTTATTTTAGCATAAAACTTTTGTTTACTTAAGAGTACGATATCGGTGAAATGATATTTTACATAAGAGCTTATTGAAACATAAGTTTTTGGCTTATATAGAGCTTATTTTGAATTTATGGAGACGGTTTAAGGTTTACTGTTAAAAGATTTATGAAAAATTGAAACATGTATCGAAAAATTATCTTTACTTAAATTGTTTTGGCATATGTCTGTTTGAAAAAACTTAAGTTATAAAGTAAGTTCACAAAACTTTGCTTAAGTGTGGTATTTTTAGAAAGAGGTTGAAAAGGTGGAATAATAATGACATAAAAAATTAAATTTTCGCGTATGTCGACATAAGCTACTCTGTTTCCTTGTCATAGATTTGATTCTGTATGGAAGGAAGGTAAATAGAGAAAATTTAACAGAACTAAACACTTAACTAAACTCAAATCTATAAGCGACAGCGTAGATGTAGTTAAAATGGTGAAAGCTAATTGATTGAATTCGCTTGAACACATTGAGCGAATGGTAAAAAAAACGTTGCATCTTGAGAAAAAAAAACCAATATTTCATTTAACAAACAATCTACACTAAATCACTTGACTTTCAAAATTATGTAAAGCCCAATATCGAAGAAGATGGAAGGCTGCATTAGTTTAGACCGTAAATGACAATGAGTTGGCAGGCGCACAAAGAGCAATTATCATCGCCATTTTGTTAAATTTGCATATTCGAAATTCAATTTGTATTAAAATGACAAAATATTTTCGTTAAGTACTTTGTCATAAAAGCTCTACAAAGCTATCATAACCTTCACAAATTTTATCGACTAAGCAATCTTCTACTTAACGGATTATTATACCTTTGATATAAAAATCCATATTTATGATTTTGCACAAATGACTTCAAATATTGATGACACGTAAATCAGAGTTGTAAAATGTGAAATCAAAAGAAAAATATAAATGGGCAATATTTTATGGAGCACAACTGTTTTGACATTTAATGTTTGCGATCTAATGTTATTTAGATTTTCTTATCACGGTGTTCAAATGATGAAAAAGGAAACAGTTTAGTTTTCCAGATCGAGAATCTGTAACATTTAAGGTTTTCATAAATGCTTAAAAAAAAAAACATTTATTAAACTGTATGTAGTCAAATTGAAGAAAAATCAACTGATGTCAATGCAGGGTAGTTGGGGTCGTTGAGCTCAAATCTGCCATCAGATTTCGGTTTTTACTTCAGCGTTTCAAGATATTGGTTAACTAACCGGTAATGGACACGGTAACAAATGTTCTCTACGACTCTTTTTATTTCAAATCTGCGAGGTTTGGTGTCTGAAGTGGTTTCTTTTGAAAAGACAAACATTTTTTCTTTTTACTTTACACCTCCAGCACCACTTCTTAGCCCCTCTTATGAAGCATTTTGGATAAATTTGTTTCCTAGAGTCATAGGCTAATCTAGTTTTTAGCATAAACTAGTTTTTTTTTAGGCCAAACTAATTCATTCACAACGTGTTAGGATAAACCAGTTTAGCATAAGAAAATTTTAGTATGTTAACATAAGTGGGAGACTTTTGTCTGCGACTCAGGACTTACATCCTCAAATATGTCCAACAACGGCTTCGCGGTTCACTGTAAATAGTACAGTGGAACCTCTATAAGTCGAACCTCGATAAGTCGAAAACCTCCCAAACTCGAAAAAATGTTGTGTTCCCTTCCCTTCAAGCTCTTAAACCTCCATTGCTCGAAATCGGACCCCTCTTTAAGTAGAAATAGATAGTGAGTCCCTACAAGTAAATTCAGTATATATTTTCCCTCTATAACTCGAAAAAATAAATTTGACCTCTGCATCTCGAACATAGCAATGTTTGATTTTACAACCTTTATAACTCAATTTTTTGAAACAAATTACCTCTATAGCTCGAAGAAACATAAAATACCGACTAAGAATAAGCCGACAATCTACATCATTGTTTCTTAGAAATCAATGAATTTATGGCTGACGTTAACACGTGATTTCATTTGATCTTTAGCGAAGTTACTTTATTGCTGTCGATTGAAAAATTATCAGAAATAGTTTGGTCCTACTGTAATACACACTAATTAATGCCTCTATAACTAGGATTTATTTCACCTCTCTAGTTCAAAATAAGTGGGAATAAATCATAAATCTACAAACCGAAGATTTCCTGTCAAAATTCGCTTCAGTCGAAGTCCTCCATAAGTCGAAAACTCTATAACTCAAATTTTTTGGCGTCTCCCTTCAACTTCGACTTACAGAGGTTTTACTGTATATTCAATGCCGGTGTGCTAGCGAAGCGTGTGTTGAACATAGTATGGTGAACCACGGTCGAAGGTTCGTTCGGGAGTGAGGCCGTAAAAATAGCTAATAACCCTAGGCTGAACTGGTTCATCCTAACACGTTTCGGATGAACTTATTTGGCCTAGGAAAAACTAGTTTATCCTAAAAACTGGTTTGGCCGGTAACATAAGCATACTTATGTCTAACCTGCGGGCTACCTATTTAGCTCCATGCTAAGGAGTAGTGCAAGGTAGTGCAATGAAAAGGTTTTGGAGATAAAATTTCAATTGCTATTTGCACACCTTTTTCTGTTACTTTTAATCATCATTAATGCTATTACAATTACAAGAAAAATCTATTCCAAATAGCGTGATTCATAACGTGTTTAATTATTAAAAAATAAAATAAGTAAAGGCTTACAGCGCTGACATTCATATGCATACATTATTACTTATTCGCATATAAAATTCTACTTGGTAGCTATAAAATTGCTTAGCATACACATAAATATTCGTACATACCTGTACAGATAATGTCAGTATCCAAAAGAGCGCTGACATTATGTATGTAAAAAATAAATTCGCATGAATTGAATTTCGCAAACAGCGTAATTCTCTAGTTAGTTGCAGTTGCAGTTGCAGTTTTTATTGTTGTTGCCACGATGTCAGCAATGTTGGTAAAGGCGAGCGGTGTTGTTGGAAATTGTAGTACGAAAGAAAATGTAGGTGCAGCAGGCACGACAGCAACAATGGCGGCAAAAAGAAAGAAAAAAAAAATATGTAAATATAAAAATATGTTGCCTATTTTTAGGAGCATAAAATGGTAAGCATGTAAATAATTTGCAAAAGTGCAGACACAAAAACAGAAAGAAGATAAGAAGAAAAAAAAATTGGCTTGGGGCCATTAAAAGTATAAAATGCAAAATGTGTGTTGCAAATTGTTTGTTTGGTTGGCAAAAGAAGGAGTGTTTCATGTTTTTTGCCTCTCTTTTTTTACCATCGTTTTTTTTAAGGAGATATCAGTACAAAGGCTTGCGCTACCTTCAAATATTCTGTTTCAGTACTGTCAGCTGGAAAAAAATTAAGTTCATAAATCATATAAAGGAGGTACATTAGTAGTTAGTTGAAATTACTTTCTTGATTCCAGTTGGAAAGAAATATTTTTGAATGCGTTCTTATATGTGCCGTTATCTACGAAAAGGCACCTATTGTTCGGAAACAAGTTTTCGAAAAAAACATATGTTAAAGTAAACAAAAAATGAAAATTCATTATTTTTTCAAAACCCAAAAGTGTTAAATAAGTCGAGAGATGTTGATTAAGTAGTTCGAAGAATGTTGAAACTGTCGAAAAGTGTTGTAATAGCTCAATAATTTTGGAATACCCGAAAAAAGTGCAGCAGTGATGGTAACAAATTTTATGAAAACTTTCTCAAAATGGAGCTTAGCTCCAGGAAATACAATAGCGGTGTTCACAATCTATAGCATTTGGTCTTGTGTTGTGTATTTTTGATAAATTTGATATTTGTAGTAAGTTTGATATCTTAACAAATACAAAACAATTGCTTTTTTCAAATACTCTAAATATCAAAAATATAATGACAAAACCTTATTGAAACTTTTGTATAGTATTTGTACATTCCTAGCAAGCATTTTATGAAATTTCCTATCACATTCGAGTCTTTTTCGAGTCCTCTGTCTGATTGAAATGCTCATAAATGCGGTCATTTTCTGATCATAAATGATACTTTTGTCGGGAGAAAATGGTACCCTATCCGCGACTCTTCTTGAAGAGTCGTTTATGACTCGTTTTTCTGATCAGTTTCGACTCATTTTCGAGTCATATTTCTAATCACTTGTAAGTCTTTTTCGAGTCATATTCGAGTCTATTTCGAGTCATATTTCTAATCATTTGCAAGTCTTTTCGAGTCATATTTCTAATCATTTGCGAGTCTTTTTAGAGTCATATTTTAGTCATATTTCTAAGCATTTGCGAGTCTTTTTTGAGTCATATTTCTAATCATTTGCAAGTCATATGACCTAAATTTTTTCGCATTCACGTTTCTTCGCATGTCCTTGCCGTTCTTTTCATCACCATCAGCCCTATATGCATAATTTTACTTATTGTAAAAGTATTTATATATTATCTACTTATAGTAAAGTTATTATGAACTACAAAACAGAACACAATTCAAAATACATTTTCAATGATAAGTTCTAAGCTAATATTCGAATCATTACGTAGATTAAAAAGTGATAATATTGTTACTGTTTTCCTGTGCAATCAGTTTAAGAACATTGGGTAGATCGAAATGTGATTTTTGGAATTTTTTTTTTGTTTTTTTTCTCAGTTATTACTTGTCATCACTTTTTGGTCATAAAGAGTAGTCAAAAATTACTCGTATAGGTGATTTAAAAAAAATGATCATCTAAATGATAGGTGGGATTTGTTGAGCAAAGTTGTCATGACGACAAAAAACAAACAAAAAAATAATTATCAAACACAAAAACATCTTAGAGCGCTCAGACTGTGTAGCAAAAATTGTAAACATTTACAAAAAATACCACAAATCGTGAATACCGCTTATATGTTTATATTGTGTATATTGAAAAAAAAAAAAAATATAAAAATTGTTATGGTAACAACAAACAAGCCATTTGTAGTTGACATGTCAATATATTTTTTAACTATTGAACATCATGCAACAATAAAATTCTTTGTAAAAAAAGTTTCAAAGGCAATGGAAATTCATATCGAAATGGTAAATGTGTTTTAAGTGAATTTGAACATTGAAAAACAATGATTTGTAAGTGGACCAACTGAAACCTTGAAAACGATCCACGTAAAAGAAGTCCAAAAACTGCACCAACACAAGAAATTGTTACGAAAATACAAGACATGGCCTTGGAAGATTACGATTAATCGAGAGCGATTTGGCAGGAGCTCAAAACTAAGTAAAGTTTTGGGTTACAAAAAGCTGTGTGCACAAAAGCACATTTGAAGGCGATTTTAAAATAATCGCTAAAATAAGTGACATATAGTACGTATTTTCATAACATTCACCCTATTCGCCAGAATTAGCTTCCTCCGACTTCAAGCTCTACTCACTGCTCAAAAAATTCTTTCGTGGAAAACGAATTTTTTAAACAAAGAGGCTGCTGCAGAGCAGTATTTTGCAGATTTTCCGCAAAACCATTCTAGTGATAGGAATCATTATATGGGTGTATTGTTGGAATAAGATTATTGAAGTTGAAGAAAATTATACTGAAAAATTAAATCATTTTTACAACAATAAATTTGATTTCTCATTTCCGTTTCGTGAAATTTTTGAAGAATTTGCCATAATAAAATTAATTGCATTTTGTTGTTTCAACAAAAGGCATAATAGTTATAAAAATTTATAGTTTTCCTCATAAATTGAAGATAGCATCCTTATCCTTTAGGGCAAAAGATTTTTTGGAAACAAAGAGAAGGAAACATTTTCCCTTGATATTTTTTTTTTTTAAATTTTTCAATAAAATTTTTCAATTTGAAAGAATAAAGTAAATAAATACAGCCAAAATTAAAAAAAGAAACATTAAATTAAGACAAGACTATGCCTGAAACAAGGAATTGAGTTCGAGTCCTTTGGGTGTAGTTTTGCTCGCAAACCGAGAAAATTGCAAGGATTTTCTTATAACTCAACAACCATAAGAAAAGCCAAAGATTGAATTTTTCACGCAAACTGGAAACTATGATTGAGTCGATTTGTGAATTTACATGAACATCGATCACTGCTATGAATCAGTTGGCAGATAAGATATACCAGGATTTCCAATAAAATTGTTCATACAAAACACATCTCTTTAACCGATGGAATACAAGTCTGCAATTAAAAATATAGGTGTCTATTTAAAAAATCACAGTTGAGCTCGAATCAACCTTGAAAATTGATGTCATGGGCAAAGCCAAGATCGCTGTTATTTGCCCCCCTGGGAAACTTCTAACTTTTGCTTACAATATTTTTCACTATCTTATATGGTTCTCAAGATATTATTTTGTGAAAATTTGAATGATGCAACCGGTCTATAAATTATTTTACTTTGTTATAAAAATTAGATAAGGCTTGTTATTTAACCTTAAAAATTGTAAACGAAATATTTCATAGAATAACGAGATGTTGACACACTGCGCTTTTTAATCATTTTTATTACAACACTTTTATTTCTATGGCTTATGTGCTCAACGCAACACAAAAATTACATCCTTTGTAAACAAAAGTACAATTTTTTTTTCCATATCCGGTTTCAGTTCTTCAGCCCCTATTTCGAATTTGCGCTATGATTTTACGTTGTTGCCGTTTTGTTCATTCTGTAGGTGGTAGAGTATAAAATAACACAGTGTGTGTAATTAATGAAAAACGTGTCTTCATTGTGGTGGTGTCAAATACGCAACAATGTAGTTTCTTTTTTTGCCCTTACAGCTATTTTCCGGTTTTTCTTTCACCACACACACAGACACACACATGAGTAGGTGTTACCTTTGGAGGAAATCCTTTTCTACTTACTACGTGTGTGCATGTTTTTGAGGTTACAAAGTAAGGTTAATTGTTTCGGCTGCTTGCACACATACTAACTAACACGCTCCAACTAGTGACACTGACAAATAAATGTGCGCAAACAAAGACATTAATTTTTTACCACTACTGCTGGCATCATCTAAAAGTAGTTACTCGCATTGCTTAAAATACACTTAAAAAAAAACTACAAGTGCAGTTTAGCAATTCGATGTTGCTATTTTTGCAACAATGCCATGAGTCTGCATGCTGAATCTAAAATTAAAAATGGGAACTAAAATTTATTGGCTTCATTGTAAAAAATAATGAACTCCACCATAGCAGCAGCAAATGACATTTTTATGCTATTTTTGCTTCCCTATAAATTGTGATAAAGTGACCTCATAATTTTAAGGAAAAATTAAAACGTGCATTTATCATTTTAATGCGAGACAACAAATTTGTTTTTTGTACCAATCTTTTTCACTGCATAAGAGTGACACACTTTTGCTGAGTTAATTTAAAAAAAATATGAAATATTTAATAATATCTATCTTAAGCAATTCACATGATTTGGTTGCTTGAATATAAATATTTTGATCAGAGTGATACTAAATACATTATACTCAAATTGACCACCACGAGTTTTTATGAAATGCCTGTAAGAACTTCAATTTTGGTATTTAGACGCAATTTCTCAGTTAGTTGCTCTTTATTCTGCAAAAACTATATAGCCAGATTTCGCCGACAATTCAAATAAGCCTTGGATTCGTTAAGAATATCTGAGATCAGCAACGGCTAAAATTCTACACCATTTGTAAATAATAAACAAAATGTTGGCTTCCACAGAATTTTTTTTGGTTTCAGGACCAGGGAATATCGAGAAGTAGGGTAACTTCGGGTATTGTGATATGGCTATTTTTGTATCTTAAATTACACGTAACTTTTATAGCATAGCTTCTACTTCTTTATGCATTATGGTTTGTTGATGAATTGTGCAGTATATTACAACTTTGGAGCTCTATAGCGTATGCCAATCTGAAGCTAATTCAACGAGATGGAAAAAAGCCAAGTGACACCTCTAAATTAAATTGGCGGGTGATGCGATATATAGCGTTCGGATAATGTGATATACCATCACGAAAAGTATAACAAGTATAAAACAGTAGGAACTAATAATACAATAACATTACATCTTTCAATAGAATTTCCATAAAAAAGGAAACTTGATTTAAACTGAACCAATAAGCGAATAACAGAATATATTAAAGTCAAACAGATGACTCACGTACAAAAATTGCTTGTCGTCTTGGAAGACAATCATTGTAAGCCCAAATTAAATTGCATTGCGGGCATTGAACTCAGGTCTGAATCTTTGTATCCCTTTGGAAGGATTTGTTACAAAAAGCACAGGTAATGTCCTTGCTGGGTGGACCAAATTAAACTATATCACATTACCCGAATTTCAGTTTTAATATACTCGGGTTATTTTTATTGAACCACATTTCAGCAAATAAAGAATTCACATTATTTATGACAAAGTATATTCATCTGCTAACAAATTTTAGTACTTCGGCTATAATACTTACTTTATTTTGGGCTTAATTCACTCATGAAATGCACACAAAAAAAATCTTGACTTGTGGATAAATCAATTTCACCGCGCTGAGGCCAAAAGCAGTGAATGCGAACGCACAAAACCTTGCAGCACATATCTTTTTCCGTTACTGATATGTTGACAAAAAAAATTTAGTCGAGAATTGCTTATTTAAGGAAATATGATGGCATATCACATAGCATGACCATATCACAATACCCGAAGTTAATCTATATCATTTCGTAATATACTATTAGTCTACCTTACACCACCTTGTTCCAATTACCTGTTACATAGACTGTTTTAAGAGGGATGGACTAAGTGCATGGAGAGGGAAAATCACTTACAATTTTTTTGAAATATAGATATGATGAAGTAAATGTCGACTTGCTGATACATGCTTTCAAAAAATCTTCTAAAATATTAATGTAGAGGCTAATAAATGTTATTTAAAAATTCAAAATTCGTAGACTATTTTTTGAGCTACAACCAATTTCTTGAAATTTCTTTTCATTAACCATATTTTCAAAAAGAAATGAATCATTGACCTGCATAAGCTCATTTTATTTTTGGAAAATATATGTATATTCGCAATTTCCGAAGGTATATAGGTACACTATCGGCGGCTTTGGCAGACTAACTATGTACATTTATACTTGCAAGTACTTGTACTTTTGAATTGATTCTTATTTCTGTCGGTGTTTTCGGACAAAGATTTTGATACAATGGGCTCTGAGACTATGAGAGAATATATTGGCGAATTTTAGAAACAAAATTTAATATCAGATATACCCTGCGCTCGAGAATCATTATTAATATTAAATATTAAAAAGAATTTTGAATTGCTAGATTGATTGCCGAGTCACATATTCACAAATTTTCATTGTGATACTGAAATTTTTGCGTTATTCTATAATGAAAATATTCAAAACCACAGTCTGTCGAAGATAAAGTCATGTGTACTTGGTGCAGAACTAAGGTTCTCAAATGTTTCATGTTTTCTTTAAGCATTTCCTGTAAGTTTCATATTCGTCGATGGTGCTTAAAATTGAATGCCAGATAAGTAGCTTGTTTTTTTATTTTCTAAAATCAATTTTTATTGCTTTTGATTTTTCCAATAATTTAATTGAATTCTCGATTTAAATTTCGGTTGAATAAAATTATTTTTTTCACATGTTTCCATCGATTGAGTTCGAACTTCTGCACTAAATTTGAAAATTTTGAGAACAAACTTGTTGGTGACTTAATTGCCTTTAGTTTGATATAATTTTTATCCAGATCGAACAGGCTCCAGAAAAATCAATAAGATTTAAAAATTCATGTCTCGAAAATCTATGCATTAAAATTTTTTTCGTGTAATTTTTGAGTATAGCGGCCCATTTTACATAAGAAAAAAATAGCTATAGTTGAAATTTTTTTTTTTTAAAATTTTTGTTAATAAGTATTAGGGGCTGTTTGTATATAACGTAACGCTCTTTTTCGATATTTGTCAACTCCACTCCCATCCAGTGTCACAATATGTCACACGAAAAGACATGAAACTTTACAGACTTTCAAATTTCCTGAACCCCCCCGTTACGTAATATATGATCAACCCCTACGTTAGGTTAGGTTAGGTAGGAGTGGCAGTCAGTTACAAACTGAATCACTTGGACCAAATGTTGGTCCAGTGTGATAGCACAGGGTATTTGACTGTACGCTCTCATTGAACCAACCAGATTTCGTTATAAAACTAAATAACTGACCCATGCCAACATATCTAAGGTAATCCAGGTCATCAAACAAAAGCGAACCAAGTGCTTTGTGGCGTTTTCTAGCAAGTGCAGGACAGGAGCAAATATAATGTTTAATGTTTTCCTCTTCCATCACATCCATACAACTTCTACAGAAGTCAAAATACCGAATAACTAATCTATCTCTTCGCAAGCCGTGGAAAGTTATGACTGCAACAACTGACGAGACACTTTGTCTAAGGCAGGATATCAGTTCTAGAGAGAGCTTAGGGTACCATTCCGGCCAGAATTGCCTTGTTATATTGCAAGTTGACCCTTGGGTTCATCTTTTGTTATCATTTTTTATTATGTCTTCTTTAAGCAGTAACTTTCAGGTAAGTAAGTAAGTGGCAAGTTAACACCTTCCTTGTCCTAAGCAACTATTGCAGTAGTCCCCTGCCTAGCAAGTTGATCAGCTTTGGAATTGCCATCAATGTCCCTATGCACGGGCACCCAGATGAGGTGAATGCTAAAATGCTTATCTATTTCAGTAAGAGATGAGCGGCATTGTTGGGCCACTAGTGAGTTTAGAAAGATTGATTCAATTTGATAGCAATTTGACTATCTGAATAAATGTTTATATCCTTTTTGGATACGACATTTATCCTCAGCTAGGATTCTACTTTTTCTATCGGTATAATTTTTACCTGAAAAATGCTACAGTGGTCTGGTAACCTCACAGCAATCATTATCTTCAGTTCCTTAGAGTAAATACCATAACCCACTTGGTTCTTAGCTTAGAACCATCTGTGCACAAGTTAATATGGTCCCTTCTCCCCGCGATTCCTCCCTTCTGGTCATCTCTAGATGAAATGTAAGTTACGTAATTTCTCTTGAATGAGATTACTGGCACAGTATAGTTCGAATTGGAGGGTACGGATCTAAAGCTATTAAGATGTTCTTCCTTCGGACCAGCAAACAGTTTCCTTGAGTCTAATGGCGGCGTATGCCGTTTACCAAACAGGTCAAGCGGAACGAGATGAAAGAGGACCTCCATGGCATCAGTCGGTATGGTGCTCAAATCACCACTGATGCACATGGAAGCAGCTTTTTTAACCTTCTGCAATTGTTTGTAATAGGTTGTCTAAGACATGCCACCACACTACAATGCCATATAACAGAATCGGCCAAATCACCACTGTGTGTGAATCATACGAGGTGATTGCCCCCATCTTCCACCCACAGCTTTTTTACAAGAGTATAGCGCTACAGTAGTTTTCCTTACTCTCTCTTCAACATTAATTTTCCAACTTTGTTTCCTTTCCAATACCATACCAAGATACCCGTGCACTACCTTTTAAGGAAAGTCCAGTGCCCTTTAGCGAAGGTGGTTCTTTAATTGGAAATTTGTGACTCCTGGTAAAGAGTACTAGATCAGTTTTGTTCGTACTTACACCTAAACCTGCTTCATCTGCCCTTGAGACGAGTATGCTTAAATCGTCCTGAAGAATTTCACCAATGCGTTTGGGAATTTGCCATATGCAATTAGTGCTATGATCAATTACTAATTGGCCCACAATAATAATTATGAAATATCTTTGAGGCGTCATTTAGAATTTGGATTTCATTAAGAAACAATTTAGCCTCTCAATTGCGATAGTCCAGATTTATAAACGATTGTGGCAAGTGCGTTGAGTCTATTACGGTACAATGCATCAATATATGTTAGGTAGTTTCCACATCTTCTTCATTTCTGCAGCATCTACAGTAGTCACTGTGTAACGTTTAAAATCTAAGGGATGATTTATACGCATTGGATGATTTTTCTAAATACCAAAAGTTTCTTTGTTCTTTTTAATTAGAGCTTTGCCGAATAGTTTTTGTTATATAGCAGTTAGTTTTATTTGGATCACGTGCCTTTGCTTAAGTTCGATCGACCAGTGAGGTTAAGTAGTGAACGTCAAGTTTCAGCAATAGCTTACGCACACTAACTCAATTGTACTTGCATATAGTAGACAATTACCAATAAAAAATTGTAATCTTCTTCACACCAACAATAATAACACAAGAATAATGAGTGGTTTCACTTACTTAAAATAGAGAAAAACTATAATCGCTAACGTCAGTGACACCAGACTAATTGTATATCCGACATAATAAATGATAGTTGGCAACTCTATGATTGCCTCGAATTCCGGTACCGTAGATGTTGCTGGCAGATGCATACATGAATCATAGTTGGTATATTTCTCCCACGTCCCATTTAGATCACAATAGCGTGTGGCATTTTCTGCAAAAGAAAAAGAGGGGAAAAAATTTAAAGTATAAGAATTTAAAACAGCGACGATCACAAAGTTGCTGGTGTGTGTGTAAAAAGAAAAATTAAATGGAAAAATGTAAATGTAATTAAAGCTGATTTGCATGTGAGTTGAATTATTCGCACTGCAACGATTGCATTGAAAATGTTAATGAGTATTGTCTGTGTGTATTTGTATGCACACGGAAGTGTTCAAGTGTATGCGTGGCAAGCGTGTTTGACTGTGAAATAATAAAAACAATTTGTTGCATTCCTCATTTCAGTATGCAACCAACCAACAAGGATATTATAGTTTTGAGTGGCTTTTGAAAAAAACTCTACCAATTGAATTTAATCAGTGCAGGAGGATTTTTGATTAAATACAATTTTCCATACTGCCGTATGTTTTTAAATTTACTGGATTTGTTCACAGAATGAGCGGTAAAGCTTAAAATATATATTTCTATCTCTTTTTATAGGTCGAGACCCAATCGTAAGATTTGTCCAGAGACATGTTAAATGAATAAAACATAGTTTTAACTAAAGATTTCTTATAGCACCAAACATAACTAATGGATTACCTTACTGAGACTTGCAACGGAGTAACACAAGTTATGTTTTCACACAAAATGTAACTTAAAACCATATCTTTTCAAGTAAATTTGGGGACTGAATTCAAATTTTAGTTAAGGTATATGCAAAAGTTATAGTTTGAATCATTTTGTCTTGTTTTCAAATGCTTGTTAAACAAATTTCTTCGGATAAGTCGGTAGTCGCTAGCTTTGACGTTTTTTGCATGACTACAAGTTTTTGATATTTAAAAGAGCGACTCTTAAATTACTTTTCAAAACAAAGTCAAGCTGATTAACTTGAAATCCTGAATACTAAGTAATGTGATTCCTGGATATCGTAGTGGAATTGTTTGATTTCAACGCAGCTATGAAAGAAAAACTTCACATTTCTACCGCATACAGTTTGAATATTTTGAACTCAAAGGAAGATGAAACAATCTTGAATAGAAGTTCTAAGCATATTATTGCTATTCACTGAATTAATGTCTTCTATAATGTTGAACATGAAATCGGATAAGATCAAAAGACTGCAATTAGAAAATTATTTTATTCTTTGGGTCTCATATCTGAAAACACGATTTGCAAGATTAGTAAAACGAAAATAATTACACTCTTCCAAGTAATTTTAACATTTTATGTTTGTTATTATACGGAGTGGCCCCTCTAAACTGAATAGTTTGAAAAATCATAGCTTGTTTGGTCTTAATCTTTTGGATTTTCTTTTTATGTGGGTTTTAGAGCATGTCTTGAAGATTAAATGGCTATATTAGATGTCCTGCAACTAATAAATCTCATTGAATTTTTCCATGAAGGTCATAATTCGGAACCTAAATGACAGATTCAAAATATGTCGATAGAGAAGAAATGGGAGATTTTCCGGGAACAGGCCTTAGGCGCCAGGGCCGTATCTAGATGTGTGCGGGCCACAAGGCTGAAGATATGGCCCAGGCCCTACCGGAAGAGGTTCTTCCCTAAAAGATGTAAATTAATTTTTTTTAAGACATGAAAAATAAAATTTGATATTAATTATCAAATTGCTGACCTTCAATTTTGTGATGGAGGTCCCCCTTTGTAGCTTATGTGTAAACACGGTTCTGCTAGGCGAGCTTGGGTGGACTGCCTATCATAGCATATCCTCATCTATTCAATGTCGCACAGTATCTTCAAATCGATTTTTTTTTGGTTTAAAAATGGCTAGAGATAGCAAATCTTGTCGGAAATTAACTTTTTTTTTTTTTTTGAAATGAAGATTACCAAGATTTCAACAAGTCTTCGGAGCTTGAATTTTAAGAAAATTTTAGTTTAAGATTAGACCAAAAAATTTTTTTTTGACTTAAAATATTAAAAGAAGATTTTTTTTTTTCAAAATTTGAAAATTAATTTATAGTTTTTCTATAGAATTGCAAAAGCAGACTCCGAACTCAAATTTCTTATAATATAAAATTAAAATTTTAAATTCCTAATTTTAAGACTTTGAATAAATGAGTCAATTCCCTTTGCTATGAAGTTCAAAAATTCGATTGTAAGTTCTTCCTATACTTCGTTCGAGGATTTTGGAAGAGTTCAATAGATATATAAATTATTACTATCTACTCGTAGCTCTGGCGGAAACTTATAGTGCTATAAAAAAAACGTTATTAACTATGTGGATTACAGCAAAGCATACGAAATAGCCAGGGCTCAAAATGAAAAAACTGTCTATTAAAATGATTTGATTCCAGCAAATTTCCATCAAAACGAAACTTTTCCCTTTTTAGATTGTTAAGGAGAGATATACATATGTATATAAAGCATCTATTTTAAGTTTGATTTGGACTTTTTTCTTTTTTAAAAGGGTAATATATTTAAAAATATTGGAAAACTATAGTGTTCTGGTGCTAAAAAGCGCGATAATTCTCTAAAATTCTTGATTTTATTGCAAGCGTGCCTTTTTTGTCAATTTGATGAATTTGTTTTAGTTGTGATGAATTAGTATAATTTTTTCAAAAAGTATAGAAGTTGTAAGGGAAATAGGCAATGGGCATCTTATCAAATTGTACTGGTGGTTAGGCGTGTCCATAGCCCAAATTTTCCTATTTTTGCTATAGTACATTTTTAAGCATAAGTACACCCAGAGAAAAATGGCATTACAAATTTGATTAATTTTATTTATAATTTTAATCCACAAATTTTCAAGTTGAAAATAATAAAATTAACTTTTTTCCCTTTATTTTTAGCATATTCAATCTTAAACTAATTTTTAATTTGAAAAGTATTGATAATAATACTTTTTAACTTTACTTCAATCATAAAAAAAACTTCAAATTAGATTTTGAAGTTGTAAAATATTTGAAATAAGTTTTACTTTACACTTTTCGAAATTAACTTTAATAATTTCTCAAATATTTTCTTCTTAAACAAACATCTTTTATTTTCAGGCATTTCAAAATTATATTCAAAATTTTTAGTAAACAATTTATTTTTTTTTAAATTGCCATGGGATCGACAAAAAACAAACCACACACAACTCCCATTCAACTATTTTTTATGTTTACATGCTTGTTTCTATGTGTGAAATTAATTTAGCTTAGCAATTTTAAGACTTAAATATTTTGATATTTAACAAGAATATCGGTAAAATTTTAATTGGAGATTGAGACCAAGCATCTAAGAAATACCCCAAAACAAATTTGATTGAAATTGTTCAAGCAGTTTTTGCGTGATATGCGAACATCAGAAACAGCTATCATTTTATTTATATAGATTAAATACTTTGTCACTTTAAATCATATATGAAATGTATTTAAGTCAATGTCGATTTTTTTTTTGAATCCAAATCAAAAATGTTTCTCCTTAATTAAACATTATATGTTTAGGGTTAAATCACACTTAAAATCTTTGTTTCAGGGACATAACTATTATAAGATTTATGTCAAAAAATTGGTTTATAATTATTATGAATAAGAAATATTTTATTAGTTGTCAATAACTATTATTTTTCAATGGATTCTTTTTTACGTTGAGTCATAACTATTATGAATAAGAGGTATTTTATTAGTTGTCAATAACTATTACTTTTCAATGGATTTTTTTTACATTGAGTCATAACTATTATGCATAAGAGATATTTTATTAGTTGTCAATAACTATTATTTTTCAATGGATTTTTTTTACGTTGAGTCATAATTATTATGAATAAGAAATATTTTATTAGTTGTCAATAACTATTATTTTTCAATGGATTCTTTTTTACGTTGAGTCATAACTATTATGAATAAGAAATATTTTATTAGTTGTCAATAACTATTAACTTAAAAAAAATATTTTTTTACGTTGTTTTGAAAAAAGTGTTCAACAGATTTTCATTTTTGTGAATCTTTTTGCACCAATCGATGGGGAGGTGGTTTTTATGACATCACCAGAGGTGGTCATCGGTTCGAAAATGTACGCGATTTTGACTCATTTTTGAAGTTTTTTTTTGCTTCAATCAATGAAAAGAGGTCTAAAAAGGATATTGGCCATCACTAGAAGTGTTACCGATCCTTAAAAGTGCGCTATTTAGGTCCATTTTCGAATTTTTTTTTGCAAAAAATCGATGGAAAGAGATTGACAATGGGCTTTGGCCATCACCAGAGTTGGTCCCAACTAAAAAAGTGGTCGATTTTGGTCCGTTTTGAAAAACAAATTTTGTACCAATCGTTGGAAAAAGGTCGAAGTCAAAAAAAAGGTACCAAAAAGTGCCCGATTTTGGTCCATTTTCGAAATTTTGTTTGCACAATTTTTGGAAAGAGGTCGAAGTCGAAAAAAAAGGTACCATAAAGTGCCCGATTTTGGTTCATTTTCGAAATTTTTTTATGCACCGGTCGTTGGATACAGGTCGAAAATAGATTTTGGTCATCATCAAAGGTGGTTCCGAGTCCCAAAATGTGCCCAATTTTGATCCATTTTCGAAATTTTGTTTGCACCAGTCGTTAAATAGAGGTCAAATATGAATTTTGGACCTCATTTGAGGCGGCTCCGGACCCTGGAAAGGACCGTTTTTGACCCATTTTCGAAAAAAACTTCTTTTTTCTGTAATAAATGGGAAAAGGTCGAAAATGGATTTTGGACATCACTTAGAGTGGCTCCTGAGTCCGGCCCCGAGAAAGAACCGTTTTTGACCCATTTTCGGAAAAATTTTTTTTTTCTGTAATTAATGTGAAAACGTCGAATATAAATATTTGACATCATTTAGGGTGGCTCCGGGCCCTGGAAAGGACCGCTTTCGATAATTTTGGTAGTTTTCAAGTTCCGGAGCTACTCTAAAAGATATCCAAAACGCATTTTCAACCTTTCATAATCGATTGGAGCAATAAAAAATTTTAGGGTGGTTCATAAAATTTTTTTTTTTTGTTCGAATCGATAGGGAAATGTCGACAATAGTCATTTCCGAGCTTTATCTATGCATTGGAGCAAAAAAAAATTTTTATGAACCACCCTAAAATTTTTTATTGCTCCAATCGATTATGAAAGGTTGAAAATGCGTTTTGGATATCTTTTAGAGTAGCTCCGGAACTTGAAAACTACCAAAATTATCGAAAACGGTCTTTTCCAGGGCCCGGAGCCACCCCAAATGATATCAAATATTTATATTCGACGTTTTCACGTTAATTACAGAAAAAAAAAATTTTTCCGAAAATGGGTCAAAAACGGTTCTTTCTCGGGGCCGGACTCAGGAGCCACTCTAAGTGATGTCCAAAATTGATTTTCGACCTTTTCCTATTTATTACAGAAAAAAGAAGTTTTTTTTCGAAAATGGGTCAAAAACGGTCCTTTCCAGGGTCCGGAGCCGCCTCAAATGAGGTCCAAAATTCATATTCGAACTCTATTTAACGACTGGTGCAAACAAAATTTCGAAAATGGATCAAAATCGGGCACATTTTGGGACTCGGAACCACCTTTGATGATGACCAAAATCTATTTTCGACCTGTATCCAACGACCGGTGCATAAAAATATTTCAAAAATGAACCAAAATCGGGCACTTTATGGTACCTTTTTTTTCGACTTCGACCTCTTTCCAAAGATTGGTGCAAACAAAATTTCGAAAATGGACCAAAATCGGGCACTTTTTGTTACCTTTTTTTTTGACTTCGACCTTTTTCCAACGATTGGTACAAAATTTGTTTTTCAAAACGGACCAAAATCGACCACTTTTTTAGTTGGGACCAACTCTGGTGATGGCCAAAGCCCATTGTCAACCTCTTTCCATCGATTTTTTGGAAAAAAAAATTCGAAAATGGACCTAAATAGCGCACTTTTAAGGATCGGTAACACTTCTAGTGATGGCCAATATCCTTTTTAGACCTCTCTTCATTGATTGAAGCAAAAAAAAACTTCAAAAATGAGTCAAAATCGCGTACATTTTCGAACCGATGACCACCTCTGGTGATGTCATAAAAACCACCTCCCCATCGATTGGTGCAAAAAGATTCACAAAAATGAAAATCTGTTGAACACTTTTTTCAAAACAACGTAAAAAAATATTTTTTCCAAATTAATAGTTATTGACAACTAATAAAATATTTCTTATTCATAATAGTTATGACTCAACGTAAAAAAGAATCCATTGAAAAATAATAGTTATTGACAACTAATAAAATATTTCTTATTCATAATAATTATAAACCAATTTTTAAAAATAATTATTAAAATTGGGCAATTTTTTCAATCTGAAAAAAGAAAATAATAGTTATTTTGGGTCCCTGCTTTGTTTTTTTCTTATAAGAAACATGGAAACTCAGTTTGGCCGGGGCTGATTTTGTCCAATTTCAATATAGTTTATCTTAGCAAGTGACGCCTCAAATATTCTGAAACCACATCTGATATATTTCGCATCTGTTCACTTTCAAAATAATTACTTATATTCAATTTTGCTAGCCAGCTTGGTTTCTATTCGCAAAATTTCAAATTACAAATATCAAGTGCTCACAATTTTTAACGAAACCTATACGAGTTCCATCTAACAAAATTTACAGTGGACATAATTTTTTCTGTTTTATTACTCATGTAAAGGATTACTAAAAAGTCCTTCAATTTCTAACAGTTGAAATATTCTTCAAACTTAACTGTATCAACTTTTTATCTCAGTGAAAAATACAGAACAAGAGCATTCTAAGGAAAACGAAAAGACTACAATCCTGCTGACAGTGAAAAACTTAAATGATTACGCTACCAATGAAATGAAAAAAAGAAAATGAATACAAAGGATACGAGTAATGGATAAAAATAGACTCAAACACGCTCGGTTTGATGTGAGAAAATTCACAAGATACAAGATAATAAATAGAGAAGACGAAAAGAAGCGCTCATACAAAAGATACCAAAGTGTAAGGAAATGACTACGTGTAAAAGACTAACAGGAAAGCAGAAAATGTTAGAAGGCGACAGGCGTAAAATGGAGAAAAAACTCGACAAAACTGCATTAAGAAATCAATTTAAAGTTATTGAAGCAGAAAAATGTTTTAAATCGCTAAGCAACTGCTGGGAAAAAATTACACACGCAATCGAAACGGGTGTGGCGTTGCCTTGATGACTTAAAGCGCGCTTCATTTTCTAAAGCGCAGAGGAGTGCGTCCTTGTTTGTAAACATATTGTGGTAAGAGGTAAGGAATAAGGAGGGAAGAACTTTTTATTAAGAAGCCACAAAGAGGGAATTGCCACAGCAGCAGCCGCAAAAAAAAATCGCGATTAATATCGTGAGATAAATACGCTGGCAGATGGCAAGCCAAGTAAAAAAATGATAAGTATTTTCTACGCACGCATTTTAGTTCCGGGAGTCTACCACTAGCACCACTCTGCCTCGTCTAGATGGGCAAAGTACTAGGGCGTTTCAGTTTAGTTGAATGCAAGAGCTGGAAAAATGTGCGTTTTTTTCCACGTTAATAAAGTCATTGCAAATTGCAATGGAGTTAGTTCTAAATTGTTCTTGTTGTCTATCGCTTAATGGTATGTGTAAAGTGTTAACGCATTTGAAGCTTTTTTTTTTTGCTTATGTTAGTAAAATAAAATGGAAAAGAATGTTGGGATTAAAGGAACTTAACGAAAAATTAAGTTATTTGAACTTATCTTATCGATGTTAACAGAAAGTTTAACTTAATTAGAAATGGCAAATAAAAGTAAAACAATAGGAAGACAAAAAGAAAAGAGATCCTTAAGTGTTACAGAAGGAAATCTAAGAAGAAGGTTTCGTAAGCTTAGGTTTTAATTAATTTGAAAACTTTTAACGAGTTATGCAAAATCAACAAAGAAAAATCTTAAAAATTAACATAAGAATTAATAAATATATAAAAAATTAATGGAAAACTGGTTCAAATATGATTTTTAATTTGTTATTGAAAATATAATTCAAAGATATATTTTTTTTTCTTGCAAAAATTCAGGTCAATAAAAATCTGTCAAAACTTTAAACAATTTTTTTGTATGACTTTAACACTACTGGACCAATTTTAAAGTTTAATTGCACTAGTCACATCTTTCTTTTGTAGTTGGGACATTCTTTTACAAACCAAACGAATTTTGACGAAAATTGACCAACATAATTTTGATTTGGCTGAATTTTTTTTACGGGTTCTGTTTAAAAAAAGAAGAGATACGTGTTCGAGGATTTCTTTGAAAAAACAATTTTTTACAAAATATAGCGAAAAAAAAGTTATTTCTTAAAAAATTATTAAAAATTAATATTGTTATAAACAATTCAAATGTTTAAGTCAATTTTTAACAGTTTATCAAATTTTAAATATAATCATCGTGTTTTACGTCGAATTTCATATCGGAAACGTATTTTTTTAACGAAAAAAAAAGTTCGTTTTCTTAGCTTTAAAATAAAAATTAAATTCAATTCTCTAGCTTTAACAGAACCAACGTTATGCATTTTTAAATTCAAAAATGCGTCGGCAGAAAACTGTTCGGCTTGTAAAAGATCATCCCAGTTTGGTTATTGAATAACATTTTCAGCATCACAATTTTAAGCATACGTTGTTAAAAATCACAATTTATTTTTGAAACTTAGAAATCTCATAATATTATCCGTTTTAAAGCACGTTCAAAAATAAAAATCATTGAAATATATGATCGATGTTTTGCGGAGCTATAAACATTTCAAAAATCATGGAGTCCAGTTTCATGAAGTACTAAAAGGATATAAAACTCTAAGAAATCATAGGTGCAAAAGGAAAATGGTATTCGATTTTTTGAGGAGTGTCTCACACTCACTTTTTATAGCCTGAGTTAAGAGTTATGGATCTAGATCAAAGTCGCACAAAAGCAATTTAATCTTCTATATAAATAAAATGATAGCCATTTTCGATGAACGGGATTCACGCAAAATCTACTGAATCAATTTTGATAAAATTTTTTTAGTTATCTTTCTTAGACGCTTAGTCCCAACATAAAATTAAAACTATCACGATATTCCTTTTAAATATCAAAATATTAAAGTTTTAAAATTGCTAAAAAAATTAATTTCACACATAGAAAGAATCATGTAAGCATAACAAATCGTTTAATGGCAAGTTACAGTGTTAGTTAGTGTGTGTGAGTTTTGTTTTTATATGGCAATGCAATGGAAGAGAATATTCAAATTTTACTCTCGCTCTCATCCTCAATTTGTCAACGCAGCAACGCGGAATTTGTGAACAATGAAAAAAAAAAAAATTACAGTACGTTCACACATAGAAAACACACATGCTGTCCTAAATGGCTTGACAACATGTGTGACTGTCAATATTGCTTTGCGTTCACATTTTCGTGCATGCCATCAAATATCAATTGCAGAACAATTTATGAGCATCCACATCGAAGTGAACTGCATGAAATCCTATTTAAAATGAAAAATGTTCACTAGGCTTAACAGTCAGTTCACACAGGTTGTATGGTTGGACAAGCCAGCAGGAAAATCAACAATTTTTGAAATCCATTCAACATGTGTGTCAAGCGGTCGTTCCTAGAGTTTACATTATCGAACATTGGTGCTGGACAACATGTGTGATAATGTGTTCTAGGCTAATTGAATGTGTTAGTTTGTGTGTGTGCTTTGTTTTTGTCTTTCACATGGCAATGCAATGGAATATTTATGGAAGAGAAAACAACAAGAGCTCTAGATCTGTGAAGAAGAATCCAAAATTGACTGTAGTTCTATTTAAAAAAAGTAAATTGTTTGCCTTCGCAGAAAAACAGGCTACGCGTACAAATTCGCGGGCATCTGCTAGTTTAATAATATTATTTTATCAGCTCTTTTAGCAATATTTAAAACCTATTTCGCAAAATAGTAAGATGCCCAATTGTTTGTGGCAAACACTTGCTAAGTTTTTTTTTTTCGCTTGTTAAACAAGCGAATTCCTGGTGATTTCAGAAATTTTTGAGTTTCTACCAGTCCCCCTGATCTAGCTGATATATGTTACCGGCCAAACTAGTTTTTAAGGTTAACTTGTTTTTCCTAGGCCCAACTAGTTGATTTGCATGCCTGAAAGTATGCAATTTAATCTTAATACTAAAACACTGTAGGTAGCAAAGTCGGTGTTGCACATATTATAGAGTGAACAGCGCCGCAAAGCCGGTATTGGAGATATTGGAGAATGTAAATACTGAGCCGCGGCCGAGACCGCCCACTTACCCTCACTTACCACTTGCTGAGGATACAATGAAATTGATAAGTTTTATTGTCTAACTTTGTCTTCACTGCCACAAAGCCTCTGTATTAAGATTTCATTGCATATCTTTAAGCTTACCGGTAATTTTGGCCGGTAACAAATACATATATGCATCAAAGTCAGAAACATTAAGATAATCATTTGAAAATGTCCAGCAGAAGTCGTGGCGAACACTTTGCCAATATTAGTTTTAAAAACATAATTGGCATAAATAGATTACATGATTCAATAATGAGTTTTTACACAAACATACTGTTCTATTTACTATTTCCCACCTAGCATTTAGATGATCATTTTTTTTTTTAAATCACCTATTCGAGTCATTTTTGACTACTATTTATGACCAAAAAGTAATAACTGAGAACATAAAAAAAAAAATCCAAAATGTCATATTCCGATCTACCCAATGATCTAAAACTGATTGCACAGGAAAACAGTAACAATATTATCACTTTTTGATCTACGTAATGATTTGAATATGACTTTAGAACTTATTCTTGAAAATGTATTATGAATTGTGTTCTGTTTTGTAGTTCATAATAACTTTACTAGAAGTAGATAACATATAAATACTTTTGTAATAAGTGCATATAGGGCTGATGGTGATGAAAATAATGGCAAGGACACGCGAAGAAACGTGAATGCGAAAAAATTTAAGTCATATGACTCGCAAATGATTAGGAATATGACTCAAAAAATACTTGCAAATGCTTGGAAATAGGACTCGAAAAAGACTCGCAAATGATTAGAAATATGACTCAAAAATGAGTCGAAACTGATCAGAAAAACGGGTCACAAGCGACCATTTTCTACCAACAAAAGTATCATTTATGATCAGAAAATGAGCGCATTTATCATCATTTTAATCAGACCGAGGACTTGAAAAAGACTCGAATGTGATCGGAAATTTCATAAAATGCTGGCTGGGTTAATATTTATATCTTAAAATTATTTCAAAACATTCTGTATTTTAGTTATTTCCTTATAACCAATCGACCAAAATTTCAAAGCATTCTACTAAAATTTTTGTTTGGGCGATTTTTCCAATTTAATTTTGAGTTAGATCTACAAAAGCCGAATTTTAAATAAAAAGGTTGAGGGTTTGAAAAACTAAACTTAGCCCTAGATAACTAACCTTTGACAGTTTGACGAAAATCAGTCAGATATGAACCTCTACAGCTCTAACCATCGCGTCTAGTGTACTCTCACGCCAACTCAGCCACCGCCGAAAGCTTGTTTGTGGTAAATTACAAGAGTTTAGGTTTGAACAAAAAAGAAATCAAAATTTTTTTGTCTCTGAGTGTATCTAGAAAGACTTTGCACACGGTTATTTTTGTTGTATGAAAATTGCCACGCCTCGTTTTTCAACCTCTGCTACATTTTACAAGGCGCTTGGTAGAACAATATATGCATGAAATATATATGTATGAAATAACTCTGACTGCCAAAAATGAAAGAATATAGTGCTTAAAATATTTTTATTGTATGGGATGTACCAAGCCTGCATTTTATAAGGCGTATTCAGTTGTGGCTGTCATGGCACGTTATAGCAGTTTTGAGTTGGGTAGTAGGTGTCACGTGCCGTTGTCGAATTTTGCCCACATTTTGCAAGATGCACAAGGCAGACATTCAGAAAATATACAAATTTCAAAACAATTCTAGCCAAAAATATAGCGTTGCAAGTGTTTTTGTTGCAGCGTAGATGCCAAGCTCCTGCATCTCTTCGGGATAAAAAGTAGTATATTTCGTAAAACAATTTTCGTTAAAATCGGTTCAGTCGTTAAGCAGTAAACAGGTAACAAACAAACAGATAAAAACACTCTTGTATTTGCAATGTAAGTAAGGATTTCACTACATATTACGATTTGGTAAATTTTTATTGTAAAAGAAAATATTCGCCATTTTTTGTGCTATTGAGATTGTTGGTCAGCACTTCCAAAATTATAAAGTGCAATATGTTCATGATATCACTGACAACAAATGTTGCAATATATTGAACGGCTGACAGAATTTGAAGTAAAATATATATGGAAAAATTTCATGTTCTATTTACATACAGCAATATAAAAGAAATGCAGATGAGATTGCACAAAACAAGACTCGATATGCTATAGACGTGGTACATGGTTATGTAAACAACGATTCCATCAATCTTTAGCACGCGTACCGTTAAAGTAGTTGTGAAAAAATTTACCGAACAAACCAAACAAAATATAAAATAGGTATCAAAAAGAAAAAAACTAAAAGTGAAAATGTTGCACAGTGGGCGATTTCATGCAAAGGAATATATGGTTTTATATAAAGTAACTGCAATAAAAAGTAATATATCAAAAATAACCATGGTGCAGTAAGAAACAAAGTAGAGCGGACGACGCATAAAATGAAGAGCTGATCGAACAAACAGAAAGACAGACCAACCGACTTCTATTTATCCTTGGGGCTTAAAATTTCCACACGCAGCAACAACTTGTTATGGTTTTTTTTCTCATTTTTTGCTTTGAGATCTTTTCCCGCATTACTTTTTTTGTTTGATTTTCATGAAATTCTAGCATTGTTCCCTTGACCAACAACATAACTACAAACTGACTGCAACATGACCAAACGCATACAAATGTGGAATACCCAACCATGTAGCATGTTCACTTAACACATCATGGTGGGTGTTTCAAAGCAACATTTTACTGTACGCACAAAAGTGCTTCAGTTGCATTCTTTATTCAACCTCTTTTTTGTAAAGTTGTCTTTGTTGATTTAAGCTGTGCTGCATTTTTAAAGTTTCACAAACGTCGATGCTTAAAGGATTATGTAGTACATCTAAGTGCATTTTTTTTGGGTTGGCACATTGTTGGCATAATGTTCCATAGTACACAACAGGGGAAATGAATGGATTTTGATGATGTGTATTTTTTAGAAATCTTTTATTACACTCAATATCCAAGCACTATAATGTATAGACCTTTTTTTCCTTAGAATTTCTTATCCCAACTATTTGCAAATTTTCAACTTTGCTGTCATATTAAGTCTGCCATAACCGACCATAGTTGTATTTTCTTTATTTTATTTCTCCATCAACGAAAGTTACTATTTTTACAATGTCCATACTGACACAAACAACAATGTACCTCTTGTATTCGAAGGAATGTACGTAAACAAAAACTTTCTGCTGCTGCAGTATAGAGTACATTACTCCGAGCTAACATGGGTATATCGATGTAAGAGTTTTCCCATAGTCTCATCGGTCTTGCTGCAGCTGCGTCCTGGTGAATTTATTTTCAATTTAAGTTTTTCAATTGAAATATTGCACGAAATTTCTTGTATAATTCTTGTGGCGGCAGTACAAGTAGTTTAGAACGGATATTGACTATTAATAGTTGAATTGAAATACTCGAATTTGATTTATAAATTGTTTGTAGAAATCACGTATTTCATAAATTTTAATGAAACCATCAATTATAGATGAAGCATAGAAGTTATTGATCTAGCAAAAATGCTATCGAGTATTTGAGACAATAGAGCCATCCATCCATTGATGATAAAATGTAATAGAAAACATTGAATGCTTTGCCGGTACATATGATATTTATAAATTTTCGAAGACATTCTAATAACTACAAGTATATCCTGCATTGAGCGATGCTGCATGAATGAGCTTTTTACCTCATCAATATCTTTTAAATTTATTAGAAAAACTAAAAATGTAAAAGTGGAATGGTAGTTTGAGTGTGGAGTTTAAAATGCTCGTAGTATCGAAAATTCGACAAAAGTCAAAGAGTACGAAGAAGTGGAAAATGTCAATAGAGAATTCAAAAGTAACGTAATGCAGATATATGTATATATGATGGTACCGAAAAAGTCTACTAAGTATCTAAGTGCAATAAAAATATCGATGTCAAAGAGTATTAATTTATTGTAAAATAACAAAAAGGTTGAAAAATGTCGAAGAATAATGGAAAAGTCGATAAGTTGATCAAAAAGTGGAAAAAATAGCTATATTATATTAAGAAGTATAGAAGAAGTTACAAAAAAATTAATACTATCGAATAGTATAAGAGTCTCATAAAGATCGAAAAGTATCGATTAGTGAAAAGTTCAAGAAAACTATCGTACCATACCATACGAAAATACCGTGGAAAGTTTGACATAATTTGAAAAGTTGGAACTTTGGTTGAGAATTAAATAGCTGCATCTTGGCGAGGAAACATCATAGATGATCATTTGAAAGCTCATTTTAATGAAAAAGAATGGTTCCAAATGATATTTTCATAAGAAATAAGCTGAACAATATTTTTCGAATCCTATACATAATATAGAGGGTAAAAAAAGCTAAGTATGTTTTTACTACTAAAGCTGAAATGTATTTTAAAATCCTGACGCACAGTGGGAGATCGTGGCCATTTATACAATACAAAGAATATTAAAGTACTAGTGATTTTAAAATTTTTTTAAGAAAATCGTCAAATAATACTTAGGGGAGGAAAAAAAACTATAAAATTTTCAAACTTTTTTTTTAATTTGTACTGTTTTTCAATGATATACATATGTAAAACATACGTATGAAATTTAATAATTTTTCGATTTTGTTCAAATTTTTGCACGTCAACTAGATAGCACCACATTCCAAATTTCAACTCTCTAGGTGGTCGGGGTACTGAGAAAGAGCCGTTTTTCGGCCTGGAAATAGCCGAATTTAGTCCGTTTTAAAAATTTTAGTTTTAGTCCACAAATGTAAGTTTAAAATATGACAACTTTGAAAATGGTGCCCCAAACCTAGGTCTTACTCAAAATAGTTCACATTGTTAACATTTGTATACACTTCAAAATGAGATATCATACAGTGAAAATGGTTGGACAGGTTCAGAGATATTCGACATTGAATTCAGGAGTTCTCGCAAAAATAGCGTTTTTTCCAAACTTTGACCTAACAGTACTTGTGACTCCGACTATCTAGGGATCAGAAATTTGTGTTGTGGAGCTATCTTTTAAAGTTCTTTAACGTGTCAAAATTTGAGCAAAATTCGAATGCTTACGTGTTTCATACATGTGTAATATTATTAAAAAACAGTAAATACGGAATAAAACAAAAAAAGCTCTAAGGATTTTTTTCCTTTTGATGTATATCGACTATAAATAACATCCCAAATAATTCCTCATTCAAGATTTTGTAGTAAATCAACTTGTCATTTAAACTTGGTTGAAGACCACCCTGTAACTGTTGGATAAAGCGCTCTATAGATACAAAGTATCGACCCCCATACAGAAAAAAAAAAGTTCGAATGTTCACCCCCAGTTTGAAAGCTAATATTGAAAGATTTTTAAGGAAAAAAACATTTTTTTTTCGGCCTCTAAATTCGATGCGATTTTATTTTTTCTTATATCTCCGCTATTTGACGTCCGATCAACAAGTATGGTATATCGTTGTAAATGTCTCAACATGGAATATATTTTATTCATAGAATTCATTTGCCTCAGATTTTTTTTTCGACTAGTTGTATACATTATCGCGGCTTCTACCACCCTAATGTACCTAGGTATATCATAAAATTAAAGTCAAATTATAAATTTCATATCTACAAAGTTTTCTCAAATTATTGAAATTGAAAAAGTTACAGCGAATCTAAAATTTCAGTTCAAATATTTAATCAGAGGGTCACTTGCATATAGCTTGTTTCACTCGGGAGTTTGCCCCTTGTGATACCCTATATATATATAGATATTCCCTTCCTTTCTTTTTAAAAATCTCATTGACTGGGCGTGAACCACCCAGAAGCCTTGGTGAATTTGTGGATGCTGGTAAACTTCAAGTCGGCTAGTTCCTCAAGGCCAATAAATAACGCCAAACTAAAATATTTGGTTGGTTTCTCATTAAACCTGGGCATTCGTAAAGCAGTTGCCCAACCGTCTCATCCTCTTCTTCGTCGCTACAACTCCTGCAGGAATTTCTGAAAGGGGCACCATATTTGGCGGCTATAGGACCAATTTGGAAACTTTGACAAAAAAAAAAAAATTATTCCCTGATTTCGAAAAATGTTTTCGATACCATATAGAAATAAGCAAAGTCCAAAATTTCAACTGCAGCATTTCACAATTTCCTTTTTTTTATCAAGTTTTTCCTTATGAAGTCTTTGAAGTAACAAAATATATTGAAATGCTCCTATTAATTTATTTGTATTGAAATTTACTAAATCAGCATTTTAGCAAAAAAATTCATACATTATTCTTTTGAAAAATACATTTGTTCGAAGTTTTATATTTCATATGTGAATTATGCAGTTATTTTGAAAATTATAACTAAAAATAGTCATAATTGAGAAATTTCGTCAACTTTAACAGTAAAAAAAAGAAAATATGTATCCCGGATTTTCTTAATTTTTTTAAATATTATGTTAGAAAGAAAGTATGGTTAACAAAAATGTAAGGTTTCAGCTGCAATTTTTTTTATATGAATTTTTTGAAGAAAAAATATTTTAATTTCTTCACTTTTCCCAACCCTTCACAATAATTTTATCAGTAAAAGCTTCAGTCCGAGGTGGAGGTGCTTAAACTCAGAAGGGAGTTTCCTAAATTTAAAAATATAAATTCGAATGCTTTCAAAAACAGAAATAATTTTTCTCAAACAACCTAAAAACCATGAAAGATATCGCACAATTTTAGCATTTTTGAAATAAGCATTGTCATATTAATAGAAATTGATACCAATTTTGAAATAAAAATGATTCAACCACATCCCACTTTTTGTGGCAGGTAGGCGTTTTTGATCAGATTTTTTCATATTCAAAATTGTAGTCAAGGGTCTAGCGCTAGTATTACTATTTATGGCCCCCATTTTTTACAAACCCATCCATTGTGTGATGCCATGAAAATCATATTTTCAACTTTGGCCTTTGATATAATTGAAAATGTCTTGCAGTAAGAAAAGCCGGGCCATAGTTTTATAAAAACTTCAGAAATACTTTCTATCCTAGAGTGAGGTTTTTTTTAATTGCAACTATGATATACTCGTGTTATTGCAAAACATCTCTGATTACAGTTTCTAAGAAGTAACAGATATTTATAAAAAAGTTGAACGTTAAAAAGAAGGAAAACTTGGTCTTATTAAAAACTTTCAAGTTTTATTTTACTAAAATAAATTTTTATGACTTAATATTATTGAATTAAAAGTACTGCACTTTTCTAAGTATCATAAAAAAAACCCAAAAGTTCAACCAGAAATTTTTTCAAAAAATAAAAGTTTTTTTCGCTGTCAACAATCAACAAAGTAGTCACTTTGAAGAATTTTGTAACATACATGCACGTATGTTACATAATAGCTCAAATTTGCTACTCGTAAACCCACAGGTAACATGAGGTTAAGCCACTGGATTAGAAGACAAAGTTTGTGATGAAGATGAGAGTAGTTCTCATTTTTAGTATTAGGAAATTGTTCACTGCACACATGAAGTGCATATTAACCCATCATGAGATTAAGACAATGTTGATTAAAGTTTTCGATTTTAAATACGTACAGAGTTATTACTTATTCTTAAGCACCCGACGTAAAAACAATTTTTTTTCTTTAATTTTTTTCTTAATCGTTAATTTTGCATTTGGGTTAAATTTCTTGCACTCATGACTAAAGTCGTGGGAGGTAGTAAACAAAGATTATATGCTGATGTTGATTCAGGACATTAAAAATGCAGTAGCAACTGCTGCTGTTGTGTTCATGTCGTAGAAGACACAATTTCCTGTTACTCGACTCTGCAAACATTTGCTCTTTTTAATATCTTCATCTTATTTTGATATATTACTTTGCTTAACCCATTTTGAACAATAAAATAAAAAAATATTGCAATATAAAGAAGACAGGTATATGTTGCATATTTGTAAAAAACGAAATCCTTAAAATGTAATATTTATTTTACATACATCCTCTTTGCTATTTGGTAAATACTACCTAATCATTATATAAATAGGCGAATGCTGAATATTTCCTTACTCATTTTACTCAACATGATCGCTTGATTTTTTTTTTTTCGGAAAGTTGTGAAGAGGGGCAGTACAGAATGTAATTTTTTTTTTAATGGAAGGCGGTACCTTGCGGCTGATTGGAAAATACATTTCCACGGCTAAACTGTTTTGGTAGATTTCAGTATAAAGATAGACTAAGCTTTAAGGAAAAGTGCTAAAAACTCTTTGTTCATTAGAAGGCGTGGCACCGCCCCCCGTAATGGGGAAAAAACGCTATCACATCTGAGCCACTACACCGATTTTGATGATATTTGGTTATAGATAGATTGATACCTGAGGAAAGATATTTTTTAAGGCGTGGCTGCCATGCCCCTAGCAGGAAAATATTTCCCCACTGCTAAACTAATGAACCTATTTTGATAAAATTTTGTAAAAAGATGGATTGAACACTGAGGAAAGATATTTGTTTTCTAATAGCCAGTGCCACACCCCAAACCAGAAAATATGTTTTCACAACTAAACTAATGCTCCGATTTTGATGACATTTGGTATGGAGACGGATTGTAATCTGCGAAAAGGAACTGTTTTTAAGTGGGTTGTGTCACACCCACAATAGGTAGGGGTTGAGAGTGGAAAAATACGCGTTCTATTTGATTTGATAGCCGATATTTCACACAAACGAATGCTTAGAGTTGGCGCATACTCAGCTTCGTACTCTTTGTTTGTGGGAGCCTGAGGATTAGCGTTTGACCAAAGTATGAAAAAGAGAAAGAATTATTTCGAAAGTTTCGCTTTGCAAGAGTTTCAAATGAACTGAAACTATTATAATGGTTGGATTTCAACAACTGGGAGAACTCTAGTCTAAGTAAATAATTCTCCACTAGTGATCGAACCTATCTACATATATATATTCCACGAATTCGGGATGTAAATATTGCCTAAGTGTTTACTCTCTTCTGTTCTTAATCTCTACAAAACTTTCCAATGTCCACGATCAGTAGCGAGTACCTTTATATCTCTCAAAAATTTCCCCGATTTACAAATATCCTATTTCAACGATCGTTTCCACGGTGACTGTTAATTGAAGTGTTAGTTATTTTTGACCAACAAGAAATTTTAAACTAAGCCCAGTATAGCGTGCTACCGAGCACTTAACTTAGTTTATTCATTATATTTATTATTGAAAACTAGTAGACTCCCTTGTCTATCACATATATGTACTGAGTTTAATTTCAAAAATTTAATGACTTTAGCTCTATTTGATTAAATTCGATTAAGCTGTACACAAGTAATACAAAGGATATTATTAAGTAAAATGGAAAAAGTGGGGGAATTCGGACAATAGGTCTTGGCATCTTTCATCGAAGAAAAAACTTCGAATGCCTTATAGAAAGTTAAGTTGAGGTATCTAAATTATAAAAAATATTGAGAATGGTTCAGATTAACACCAGGTGAAAACCATAAGACCATTAACAGAGCTGTGCTTTTTTTTTTGTTTCGGTCGCACCATTGCGTTGTTGAACGTTCTCTCTTCGAGAGTTTACCCAAAGGCTGTGATATCGGTAGATTCAAGAAAGATTTTTTCCGACCCTATTTTATTAGACCTTATTCTAAATGCATCATTTCAAATCAATACGTTGCATAGCATTGATAGGAGACATTCTCTTGAGGTTTGATTTGCGACAAAAAAAAAATATTGAATTCATTCAATAGTACCATTTTGGGTTAATGTAGCAGGCACCGCTCCACCACTCTCTACTTACGTGTGATATCGTATTTAATGCCTTGAAACTCGTTGAGACACGGCAGTGCTGCCAACGTTCCACGCGTTGTTCGAGGCCAACAGAGTATGGTATCAAATTGCGTCAAGCAGTAGTCGCTGGTATTCCCAAAGGTCGTTGTTTCGATATGTTCTTGCAGCAGACATTGTAGCTCAGCACTTTGATTGATTTCATCAAGATTGTCAACAGCAGCGGCGGAGGCGGCGAGCAGTAAATGATGGTCAGTGTTGTTGCTCATGCTCAAGTCGCCGTTGTGGTTGTTGTTGTTGTTATTCTTATTGCTATTGGGATTGGTGTTAATGTTGCTGTTGCTACTGCTGCCGCCGTTGTTGGATGCGTCGTGCATTTCAGATAACGACGATGTAAAATATAGATGGTCATTGTTTGCAAGTAGTATGTCACTTGCATCCAAATATTCCTAAAAATAAAGAAAGAGAAAAAAGTATAAATGCAAGAGAATTGCGGAAAATTTTAATTTTTTTATTGTTTTGTCTTTGGAATTGAGTAAAAGTTGCAGTTTGATTAAAATAGAGTAAAGTTAAGCTAAAGAGGAAAAAGGGTAGCATAGCTGCATAAGGCCAATATTGATAAGTAACTGAGTAGAAAACTATATATGCAAAATTTAAGTTTTTAAGGAAATAGTTACGATATTTCACAGAATAAAATGTAAACAGCTCTACTGTTCATCTATCAGTGTGCGATGTGGATATTTTTTAAGAGAGATGACCATAAAAAAAAGTTTCAACTTGGGGTAGTAATTTCTTTATTTAATTGAAGTCAGTTTTTCATTAGCTTTTCAGCACTACAAAATAATTCAAATTCTGAAAAAAAAACTGAAACAAAAATTTTTTTCAAAAGATTTGTCTGAAAAGATTTTTAAGCTTTTTGAAATATAAGTCAACATTTGACTTTTGTCTTATAAAAATTTAAGTGCAATTTGAATTTTTTTTCAGAAAATGTTATTAATAACTTTTATTTTAGGTTAAAAAGTTTAATGTCTAACTTAACATAAAAACAAAAATTTTTGAAAGTTTATTTCAAGCTTATATACTTATATTCTGAAACTTTAGTTGGAACATGGGGCCTATTTCAATATTGGGCTGATTATGTAAAATTCTTTATGCTACATTATTCTTCTGTGGAACTGTTTTTCTGAAAGCTCCACCAATAGAAATGATAATCTACATATGTTCTGAATCTTTTAATAAATTCAGCTGAGATGGCAGTATTATTGGCAGCCGAATAAAGTTACTGATAAGAGATCATGCGGATCCCAAAACTTCTTAAAATTTGCTCAAGCAGCAATTCACTAAGTAGTATTTGCATTATCAATGTGCTGCTTTCGATTTGATAATATATTTTATGGATTGTGCAAAGACGCTTATTGCAACCCCCTGATGATCCCAGTAGACCCATTGGACATCATGGCTTAAAGTAAGAACACAGTTGAGCACATTATCTAGTATAATAGTAAAGGGAGTGTAAGTAATACTGCTTGTGTTTGACTCAATTGGTAGTGAAACAGTTTTGTTGTGATGACCGACAACTAAAGCTACAGTAGTGTGCCTTGATGGAGTTAAACATTTTTCTATTGAGTTCCACTTGACTCTCTAGAGAAAGAAGACAGTTTAAAAGGTTTCCTTGCTACTAGAATGTTTGCTAAAGAATAATTTGGAGGATGGCTACTAAAATTGTACGTAAAAGATCTGTGCGGATATTTGCTTAATGTTTTGCAGTTTCTTATTTTTTCTACAACTTCTATGGCAAGCACGTTAAGATGAGCGTAACATATAGAATGAAATGCACTCAAGTAAAGACAGC
The DNA here is from genome assembly GCA_949775025.1 of Tricholauxania praeusta. NCBI lineage: Eukaryota > Metazoa > Arthropoda > Insecta > Diptera > Lauxaniidae > Tricholauxania > Tricholauxania praeusta. The sequence continues at coordinate 31,191,566 of OX459031.1, read as the reverse complement.
TGGGGTATGTCACACCCCAACTCATTGACCGCGTTACAAGGAATCTATGCAAAAGCAAAGGTGGAAGCACTGAAGAAACTTCCTAGGATTATCAGGCTATGATAAAAAGGTTTTATTAGTGTCCCCAGAACAAAAACTGGAAAAACTGTTTTCCAGAACTTTTCATCTTCAATTTACTTAGAGGGAAGCAAATACAGAGCTCAAACCAAAAAATGTACGAGAAACAGTTAAGCATGGCGGTTGGTATGTGGAGGTATGGGGTTGCATAGCGTCTTCTGTTGTATAAAAATACCGTTTTGTATAACAAAATAATTTTATAAATGAGGTGGATCAAATAAGCTGTGAGCCACTGTATATAAAAAAGTATTACTTAGATTTATTTATTACTATGCAGTTATGAAAGTGCAAACACCATCGAAATCCAATATCCAATGAAGTCACGATATTGAAAATAGTGATATATTCCCATTTTTATGGATTATTCACTTAGTCGATAGTAATAAATACATTTCTTAGTGGCAAAAAAAAGTTTCTTCCGCTGACTACATGACTTGGTAACTATTAACAAGTAAATGTCTGCAAAAAACAAATATTTGTTTTAATCAAAACATGATTTAGCAATTACACTAGTTTACACTCAAAATGTTTCATTGATAAGAGGCTACTTTTCTTATGTACTTATTTCTGTTGAGTTCGAAAATGAAAATTTTTTGAATCTTCATTTCATTTCTTCGACCTCCTTTCATTTTGAAGTTCATATCTTGAGCTAGAATACCTTTAATTTGATACCCAGAACAATTAAATTGGGCATTTCTTGCTTTAGATATGAATTTTAAAGTGAAAAAAATGAAAAACCCACAATGTATGATTCAAAAAATTTTCATTTTCATTTTCATTTTTGAATTCAGCGGAAAAAAGCACATAAGAGAAAAAGTACATAAGAAAAGTAACCTTTCATCAAAAGAACAAAGAAATCAATCATCTGCTTGAGCAATAACATTAACAAATTCAGACTGGTCTATGCGCCAAAGTCATCAAGAATTAGACATCTCGGATGCACACCACCCAGCAAAGCTGCGGGGGACATTTCAACGATGTCATATGTCACACATCATGTCATGAATAAGCCTTTCAAATAAAACACAACATTCGTTCATATCTCATACAGAGCTGGTCGTATTAAATTTTAAGATGTGCCCGTTCCTATTGAAAAACCCTTTATGACCAAATCATGATATACAAAATAAAATAAATTCTTTTGTGTAGGAGTGTACCAAAATTAAAGATGGCAAAGACTATTGAGAAAATTACAACACTAATAAGTTTTGCGTCTTCTGAAGAATAAATAAGGAATTATTTAAGGCTTAGTATGCCAGTAAGTATAATCGATAACTGTGCAATTATTTTTCGCGATGTATTAAAGTTTTTGAGAAAATTTAACTTAAAACTGATAGAAATACATAACCTAAATACAGGGTGTTTTTTTTAGAGGTATAGAGCTTCGAATTGAAATAAAACACAAGAAAATGGTTTTAATGTCCATCAATTTGGCTTTATTGGAAGGATAATTTTATGCCATTAATGTTTGATTTCGGGCATGTGGCCGCCGCGGCTGGCTCGAATAAAGCCAATTCTACAGGTCCAATTTTGAACCACTTTTTCGAGCATATGGGGCCGTATGTCGGCAATAACGCCACGAATGTTGGCTTCAAAGTCCCCTAACGTTTCTGGTTTGTTGGCGTAGACGAGCGACTTCACATATCCCCAATGAAAATAATCCAATGGTGTCAAATCACACGATCTTGGTGGCCAATTGACAGGTCCATTCCGCGAAATTATGCGCTCATCGAATGTTTCCTTCAATAAATTGATTGTGACGTGCGCTGTGTGGCATGTAGCGCCGTCTTGTTGGAACCACAACTCATCCACATTCATGCCATCCAATTCGGGAACAAAATAGTCGGTTATCATGGCTCTATACCGGTCTCCATTAACGGTAACTGACTCTCCAGCATTATTTCGGAAGAAGTATGGCCCAATGACTCCACCAGCCCATAGAGCACACCAAACAGTCAGTTTTTGTGGATGTAATGGCGTCTCAAGGGTCTCATGTGGATTCTCTTCACTCCAAATGCGGCAATTTTGCTTGTTGACGTAGCCATTCAACTAAAAATGAGCCTCATCACTGAACAAAATTTTGCGATGAAAATCAGCATCGAGATCAATCTCATTTTCGGCCCATACACCAAAATCACGACGCATTGCATGGTCTCGCGGCTTTAATTCTTGCACAAGCTGGATCTTGTAAGGTCGCAAGCCAAGATCTTTGCGCAAAATCTTCCATAAAGTTGATGGACAAAGCTCCAATTGCTGTGCACGGTGGCGAATCGATTCATTCGGGTCCTCTTCAACATTTTGCTCTACAGCGGCAATTGTTTCTTCGGTGCGCACTGTTCGACGTCTCTGCGGATGCGTATTATCACATAGAGTAAACGTAGTGCGAAAACGACCCATGGTTAACCGAATTAATTGCTCTGATGGACGATTATGTCGACCATAAAATGGACGGAGCTTGCGGTAAACTTCGCGAACTGAACCATTATTTTCGAAATAAATTTGCACGATTTGCAAGCGTTGTTCTTTTGTCAACCTGTTCATGATGAAATGGCAAACCAAACTGAACATAAATGACATTAGAGTTGCCAGATTTGACCATAAAATGCCAGTTTTATCTCTATTCAAAAAACAAACCTCTAAAAAAAACACCCAGTAAATGTTATGTAAATTTAAGACTTTCGAAATGTTGTTGAAATACTTAACGATATAAAACTGAGAATAGCTCAAACATTCAGATGTAGTACTACAGCTAACCTTATTATCGCAGCATAATAAATATTCTCGTAATAAAAGTAATAATAGTATGTAACAACATTCATGTTATATGTAAACTCAATATGCTCCGGCATGTGCGCTTAGTTGTTAGCACATTTTGTGTAACGAAACAAAAGATTAATGTAATATTTAAGTCAAACTAAGACTTATAGCAAAAACAAAAGCAAACAGGAAAAAATTCCTTTGATAGATGATAAAATCTTAAAAGATAAACAAAAGAGTCCCAAGCAACATGAGCATTTACAAAACAGTAGAGGCTGTTGACGTCTGCATCCAAAAATAAGAAATAAAACTTAATTATTGGAGATTATTTGCCAAGCTATGAAAAAAAAGCCAATGCGGAGCCATGAACAACAAAAGAATACGACTAATAACTTAATAATAATTTACGCACTCACACATAACACATATGGGAAAAACTAAGATAAAATGTGATAAAGAGAAAAGCTCATGACGTGAATAATAAAATAGTTGGGTGGTAAAAAAAAAACACCACCACCACCGACACTGACACATAAATCTAGCACATGTCAAAATCGTATAAAGTTATGGAAATATACTTTTGTTTGCTTGTTTTTAAATTGACCTTTTTTTGGAGTTTTTCAATTTCAGTACCTGGATATGAAAAGTGGGCAATCAAAATGGAACAATTCATTTATTCTGTTTTTATTTAGAGGAAATAAGAATTAAATAAATAGGCCTATTTTTTAATAATATAATTGCAATAAGATAGTTCTTATCCCTGAAATTTTAGATTTTTTATAATATTAAAATTACAATGAAAATGTCTCATTTCGATGCATCTCATTGGAAGTGTTGCGTTTTGATGGAAATGCTGTAGAAATGGTAGGTTTTGATGTCAAGTAAAATAAAAACACTTAACTATTCAAATAAAGTTCCATACGTGGTGAGTGGCCATAGTATCCACCTTTGCACTCAAGAAATAGCTGAAGGCTGGTAACTCTTGGACAAGACTCAAGATACCTTAAGAGCCCATTTTACGAAAAAACATTTCCTTATAACTATCAATAAGTAAGGCATGAAAATTGTATTCAAAATATGGACTGGGTCACCTCAAGCTTTTTAATGGCTAGTTTGAAACATTTTTCGGTAAAAGGTTTACTCTATTTGATAGGTAAGATCAAAATCAGATTTGATAACGACCAGTGACACCCTAAGGATCAATTAGTAAAAACCAAAAAAGACGTTTGGATATTACCAATCGATCGCTGCCGTAATCGTTGGGTGTTTTTGATAAAACCTTGTTCTTTTGCAATAAAGTAATATAAAAATAGTTCAACAAAAAAAATTCTTAATACAAAAATTTCAGGGCATAAGACAGGAACGATTCACAAAGTTATCAAAATTTTCGACAACAGGATCCTTAAAGTTTTAACAAAGATCTTCTTTATCAATTAGCTCCAGTTTTGTAACATATTGTACGAAAAAATTACTTTAAAATGACATTAGCTAGATTTTTTTCAGTTGAGTCTGTTAATGATAACGCTTCTCGTGTGCTACTACAGTCATTATATGGGCAGATCGCCCTTGACGTAGGACATCTTGTAAAGTTACATAAGTTCTTATTGAGTGCATGTAAATGTACAATTTGGATAACTTTAGAGCTTTATTAAAGTCTAATTAGAGTGGTTTTATAATATAGAGTTCGGAAGTGATCTACATGCCTATCCCAGCAAAGCTTATCCCGATTATATCAATAGCTTTGTCTGTATTTATTGAGTAAACTTTTAACTTGGTTTAAAGCTTCAAGCTAAATAGCTAAGAAGACTATAGTAGCAATAGTAGCTAAACTACATTATTATTATTATTAAGTGACTTTCAATTGAAATACATAGATTATAAGGACATGTTAAAATAAAGCACTACTCAAGTTTCTTAAAAAGGCACACCCACCAGTACCAGACCACATTTTTGAGTCTTCAGTGTAGATTGCTTTGGATTTGAGGATCCCAAATAAGTAGTGAATCAGCCATGATGTCACACATTTTCCAAGATTGAGATCAAAACTACTATGTACTATGGTTGCAAAACCGAAACCAATACTGCTATAGTTTTTTTCTAACAATTGTTCATCCCCTATACGAATGTTATATTATTTAGAGGTTAATTTAATTTAATCAAATTCAAATAATGTGTAGAGTTTTCCCAAAACACGACGATTTATAAGTCAGTTCCAGATTAAACCGATATTAAAAATAAGACACGATGATTTAAAGGTCGGTTTCAAAAATCTTTTATTTGTTCGTCCGTTTACTTCGATGACCAGATTGTAATGATCATCAAGCGCAAGCTAACACTCTCGTCGAAATAAATGAGCGAGAGGGCAAAAATGAGTAATGCAAGTAGTGAGTAAAATAGAGCACTTAATTCCATAACTCTATGGGAATCCCATTTTTACTTCAAATATTTTCACTTAAAGGTCGGCTGAAAACATAAAAGTATTATTTAGTCGGTTGAACTAAAAATGTCACTGTCAGGAAATAGCATAGCATTGTCGTAAGGTTTTGATTTTCAAAAAAGCTGACTCCCTCAGCCTGAAAGCACTTTTCACTGCAAAAAACTTACTGTAAGTATTAAGAGACTCTACAGAAACAATTCTCTAAAAAATAATTTTTCTGATTAGTTTTTACTTTATCTTTATCTATTATATAGCTATTAGGGTCTGTGATGATTATATAGCAAACATTTCAAACTTTATTTAAACAAAGAAGTTACTTACACATTGAGAAATTAAAGGAACCTGTAGATACACAAAAAAACTAGCGGCGTAAGATGAGTTGCTTTCTTTCTGACTTATAACTTTTATGAATATCGCAAATTTACATACTTCCTATTTTAGTTACAACAATATCAATCGGCTTAACGATACTTTACTCCCTAAGATAGATAAAAACAGTAGTAAATAAAATAAGTCTGCGACAATAAAAAACAAAATGAACAAAAGCACAGTTTATTATGAGTATGGCAGACAACTTAAAGCAAAAAGTTTGCCAACAATGATATTTATATTCTATTTAGGCAAAATATAAACGCGAACAATAGCTATACTTTCATTGAAAATCAATCATACGCACTGTTGCGCACATTAGCTTGTGGATTTAAAGCTTAAAAACAAAAATCTTTTAAAGCGTTTTTCAATGTTAAAATAAAAAGTTTATCATAAGAAATAATATGCATAACTGAAGTTGTTTCATTACAGTCCAATACATTAAAGCACAGTTAAAATGTTAATGGTATTAATTAATATCAATCATACGCCATGTTGGCCTTGTGGTTACTCCTATTAAAGTTGAATAAATTATTATTTAATTTCATTAATGGTTATCAAAACTTTGCACAATTTATTAATTTGCTTGGTGTTTTTAAATAATTTTTTCTTAAAAATAATTAATGATTTTGTTGCAATTTTTTATGTACTGCGATATGATTGGTTTGTTATTTGGTTAGTGGTCGGTCAATATTTATGCACTTAAATGAGTTTTGATTTTTATTGAAATTTTCCCAAGAGGCGAAAAACCCTAGAGGTTATAAAAGAAAAATGAAAATCATTTCGTCTCTGTTATTATCCTTAGTGGCTTAAGTAAGATTTGAAGTTACATTTTATTTGAAAACTTACGTTTAATAAAGGCTGAAATAAAAAAATTTTTTAGCTTTTATCTGAAATATCCTCTTAAAGAACTGATCTTTAAAATTTTGAAAAATCAATTATTATTAAACGTAAAATTTTACCCAATATTAATTCAAAAATATTTAATAAGGAATGTCAGACCCTGGCGTTTTCTTAAAGAATTAATCATTATAATATAACTAAATTTGCATAGATCTAATCATGCTATTAATGAACCTAAGTACTTATATCACGATGCATTAAATTATGCAATAGTTTCTCACCATTGATAAATTTAAATGTAAGTGAACATGAATTTAAATTATTATTACTGAAGCTAAAATTTAAGAACAAAATATTTAATTGAACAATTAAAAGCCGTCAAAAAGTTTTATGTAAATCAAGTCATTTCAAGCTTTTTGGGTAATATTTCATTTTCGATTTTATAAGAAGAAATTGGTTATCAAATTTTTGTTACTGTTACCTTGTTTAAAATTTATGTAATGTAAATTTCACAGAAGATTTTTTTGCTCTTTTGTCAGTAACTCAAAATTTTTAAACAATTTTTATGAAAATTTTTGAACACTGATTTTTCTACCGATTAAGCTTTCAACCTTATTAAACTTAAAGGCATCATTTTTTTTATAATTTTCTTAGATTTTTCTAACGAATTATATTGTCACAGGAAACAATTTTTTTTCAACTAATTACAATTCATGTTGCAATTTATCTCTTAAAAATTCACATAATTGCGCTTTAATTCGCATACATAAATTTCCAGCTACTACGTAATATATAATTATTTTGGGACAATTTTTCTACTCATATTTCGCCTGTTGCTACATTTACCGTGCGCCATAGTCATTAATTATGAGTTACATTAATTAAATCGCACGCACCATAAAAGTTCACAAAATTCCTTACAAATCAGAAGGAAGAACCATTTCAGTGAAAAAAACAAAAAAAAAAAAGAAAAGTTGACTCCTTTTTGTAATATTGCCTTGATGTTGGTTGTTGCTGTTGTCACTAATTTCATAAAATTTGAAACTCAATAAGAAATCGGAGAAACAGCGTTTAAATTTTCTCGCCTTTGTGCCAGAAGGGCGCCATTTGTGATTTTTCTTTTGCTTTCATTTATGAACTTTTTCATCTTCTGTATTTGCTTTGCTACTAAATTTAATCCTATTTTTCCACAGTGTTCTCTAATTGAGAGTAATAGGATATTTTGTCGCATTAAATTTACAAGAAAGCAAAAGCAAAATAAGTCAAAGTATTCGAGGAAATCGAAAAAAGTCAGTAATGGGGGTATTGACACAACCTGGTTGCGTTAGGATTTTTCTTTTTTCTGTGAAATAAGTTTGCACGTGAAAGGTATCGATATCTTACGAAACTAAAAGGTACATATCGCTGTTTAAAGGGAAAAACTACGTGTTCCTTGTGGCTCTATCTCATTTATTGCATATCACGGTTTTGTAGTTTTAACGAAGGTATGCTTAGTTTCCTAGTATGACTTTTTTAAAAATGGAATTAGTAAAATCATTTTGGTTTAAGTACACTGAGAGAACAATTTCTTTGAATATAACAAATGTACATTTTTTATAGAGCAATTAAATATTTATTTGAGCCAAACATATTTTATTTGGATTAAATTAAGGTACATGATGGTTGAAACATTTTATGTTTGACTGAATCAAATATTCAATTGCTCTATATCAAATATACATTTGTTATATTCAAACAAATCGTTTTTTCAGTGTAATAAAAAACATTTTCTTTATTATACATCATTCTGTGAACATCATTACACCAAAAAAAAAAAGTATTATGTTATGGGAACAGTTCTTCTTTAAAATAAGTTGTTTTTTTTTTCCTTAGCATTAGTGGATGTAGCTACTTCAATACAAAAATATATTTCCTTCATCTAATAATACAGTGCTCGCTCGAGGGGTGTTCGAACCGAGCATGGCGGTCTTTCCTAAAGGGCGCTTTGAATATTTTTCTTGTTTTTTTCCGTGAACAATTTGGAAATATATGACTTTTGCGCCCGTAAATTGGTTTACTATATGATTTTTGGACGTTTCAGGCTTTTTAGACCACCAAAATTTTAAATGATAAGCCCGAAGTACTAAAACGTCCAAGCAATACTAGTTGTGAAGCTAAAATTTCCAATTTAAAGCCGATTTGCTTCGAGAAGCTTACGTGGTTTTGCTTGAACAGTATGAAAAGAAGCGAAACGCTACTCAGAAGCAGCACTTGAAGCGATTACTCTGTTTTAGTATCACTTGTTACTTGGTTGCTGATGATGTTGCTATACTTTTCGAAATCAACATCATAAGAAATTTATGTAGAACTGGGAAGTTGATATCAGTAAATGTGTAGAATTGACAAAGTGAAGCACAAGGAATACAAGAAAAATGGTGTGAAAGAAGCCGTCATGGATGCGACAAATCTTGCAGACATTTTAAAGATCGAACCTCAATTTCAAAAGGCTAAAAGAAACTCAACTCAATCAATGGAGATCTCCACAAAATTGAAACTCTATCTCAAACAAAACGGAACTCCCACTGGTCTTCGTACATAATGCTGAAGAGCCAAACAAAACTATTTTGGACCAGTTGGAGTTCCGTTCCATCCGAAATACGTGCCAAGGACCGCAAAGCATGGTGTTGCAAAAATTATCTTTTGGGTCTGCTTTTCGTGAAAGAAAAATCTGGGACTGAGCTCCTTAGAAAAATTTAAAATTTTGTAGAAAAATAAAAAAAAAAAAATTAAAAAAAATCTCACCACATGAAAAGTTTTCCATTCATTCCATTCAATTCATTATCATTTAACACTATACGTTATTTCGTATCCGTATTCAGTAGTTTAATTGATGACCTTCAGTTCATCAGACTTTTCCAATAATATATCGATTGAGGTACACATTGTGATAGAAGTATCGAGCGCATTATATGCCAAACTCAAACTCTGCTAATACTTTCTTATTCAAAGATATATGATTTAAAATCACACCTAATTTAATGTAAAAGATTATTTTTTTTTCTTCGCAGCTTAGCATATTTTATGATACAAGTATTCAACGTAAGTCATTTAAATTATGTATTACGTTATGCACGTAATGTCAGCACTTGTAAACTGAACTCAATGGAGCATCATGGAGAAATTTTTATGATTTTGCTATTTTTGAATGTCGCCTAATGGCGGCATTATGTTCAAATTAAAGGCGGGAAGCGAGAGTGCGGGGTATTGGGTACGACATAATTTGCATAATGTGATTTAAACGATGTTGAAGATGTCAGTGTTTTTCGCTTAATTTACAAAAGTTTGTTGTGACAGTGGAGTATCAGCATAGTAGCAGTAGTAGTAAGAAGTTTATTGGCAGCAGATGATCAGGTAATTAAAAATCTGCATAACTTTGGCGTGGTTTTTAATGTAATTTACAGGGTTGATAGCTTACTTAAATTTTATTCAGGACTTAATACAAAAAGAACATAGCAAAATAATTTGTTTTATAGGGCTTAAGTTACAAGCGAAGATAATGAATGAGTTTTTGATTACAGATATGTGACGAAAAAAATATGTACGTAGTTTAAGCGAAAAAAAGCACTAAGTTTCATTTAGCACGTGGTGGAAGTAAAATTGGTTAATGCTTTATTAATAATATTTTTAGTCTTCAATTATTTAATGTCCGCAAAATGGATGTCACATGAACTGTTTTTGATGCTGTTCAAAAATAGTTTTTAATTTATTGCCTTAGAAATCTTACCTAGGATTGAAATATTAATGTGGTCTCTTAATTATCTTAAATTTTAAATAACCTTCTTTTTAATTATATAAGCTTAATGTTATTTTTATATTGAAGCTTAGTAAAACCCATAAAAGCAGTGAATAGTTGCTTAGTAAACAATGTTCAGTGTGCCCCAACATTCAAACCAAAAAAAAAATTAAATTCATTTATCTAAGACAACATTCATGGAACTAAATAATGTATGCTTAATAATCCTTTTAGACAGTGCGAACTTAAAAAATAGTGTTGATGAAATCAAAATTAACCCACATAAATAAAATGATAGCTGCTTTCGATGTTCGTACATCACGCAAAAACTACTGCATGAATTTGATTAAGCTTGCAAAGTTTTATTCCTTAGGTACATGGTCTAAATCTCCAATAAAAAATAACACGATGATCTTATTAAATATCAAGTTATTACAGCTTAAAAATTGCCAACAACAAATTTAATGGCCAGTTAATGTGTTGTGTGTAAGTTTTGTTTTTTTGTTTTTTTCAATGGCAATGCAATGGAACATTTATGGAAGAGAAACAATGGAATATTCAAATTTTACAACAATTCGGAATTTGTTAAGAATAATCAAACATTACAGTAGGTAGGTAGTATAGTAGGTCTACTTAAAAAAAACAGGGTAAGCGCACAAAGTTGCGAACATTAGCTAGTTGATAATTATTTAAGATAATGCAGCTTTTTAGATAAAAGCAATTTCGTACATGAGCTTTAGATCGCCAAGGAAGCTGAACTATTAGGTATAGCACCTGCGCTTGATCGCGAATAAAATCGACTCGGTATTTTAGCCCGTAAGATGCCAGTTTTCGCGGTTTTCTTTTGGTGCCTGATCGAGATCAGATAGATCGCTAGACAAGCAAACTTATTGGCCTCCTTTATATACTTGCCGAGAACCTAATTCGCCTCAGCAATCACAACAAAGACCTTGTCGATATTTGCGGTTTCATCCAATGTCTGCTCTGAATTTAGATAGTCTCGCTAACTACTCCAGCGATACCGTTCTTATCGGTTTTCTTTACGTGTATGATCGATACTTAGATCGTCCTGGGAATCATGGCGGATAGGTGGATATCTATAGCTCATTTTTTTGCTCATTTAATATTTTATTGTTCTTCAAGTCTTAATGATTAATTTCGCCTTCACACAAAAATCGTCAAATACAGATTTTGATTTTTCAGCAGTGACATGTATTTCGTCTGAATCTTAGCGCTACAGATTATCCCATGTGCTTTACATGAAAACCTAGAGCTTGGAATATGCCAACCTATATATATTATATTTTCAGTTAACGTAAATGTCCTCAAGGCATTTCCAGAATAAGTACTGAAATCAATTGATATATATCTGCTTTGAAAATTCGTTTGTAGTATTTTAATATTTTTGCGATTCCATTGACCTAACAGGTGTATGAAGCGTCATACAGACACTACAGGCTGAAACAAGAGCCTGGTATATAAGCATGGTCGTGGATAAATAACCACAAAGTAATTTTTTGACAGCCGTTAGTTAAAGCGGAAAACTTTAGGGTAGTGACCTTCCACCACTGTCATGCTGTTATGTTAACGTATCTATGCTATTTATAGAAAATTGTTTATGTTGAAATGGTTTGTAACACTTTGGCGCAAAAAGCGCTGAACAAATTCTAAGAATTTATTTTTTAAAACAACATAATTGTGCTAAAGAAGGTTATTGCATACTTATTTTTTTATTTTTTAGGGTTAGATATTGTTTTTTTTTTGATTTTTGCAAAACCTCGCACAAAAATTATCGATAGATTTTTCGTTGCTTTTGATTATGCTGGTTTTTGAATTCTGTGTTGTTATTGTTATTTTTTTTGGTTTGATTCGTATCGTTTGTATTTGGTTTCGGAGTTCAAAGAACAAACAATTTTTTAATTGCTTTTTTTTTGTTTTACTTTTGAAGAGAGATAATAGAATGAGATGTTAAGGGAGTAATATCATTATGTAAAAAACAACGCAACGTGCGCGTGAAAAGCCGCGGGTACCACTTGTTTTAGTATACAATTTGAGTTCAAACATATTTTTTTCTTGATGATTTCCTCTGCAGTCAAACCAAGATCTAAATAGGGTAAATGCAAAACTTATCAATAAGAGTTAAGGTTTTGTTCATACCTCTGATTTGAATTGATTCCAAAATCAAAAGCTTAGATTAAAAGCATAATTTAGTAGAATAAATAATATATGAAATTTAATATGTTTTGTCTTATATATTTGTATACTAATAATGGAGAATATAATTAAAACGTACTTAGGTATAATAACTGCTACGTACTAAGTACATACATATTTGGTTTTCTTTCATTAAAAATTTTCATTTCCGATTGAATTTCTAATTTGTTTTGCCAATATATCAATTTGTTGTTTTATTTATTTTAATTAAAATAGCAATTAAATAGCTATAACATTAAACAAACAAATGATGTTGCTGCGTCTGCTTTATTATGGCTGCCCAGTTGGAAATTGGTTGAACCAGGTCTAAAAGAGACTAATGCTTACAACCTAACCTTTGGAGCAAACGTAGAATGTTCTTCTGTAAGAAACGTAGGAAAGTAAAAAAATTTCACGCTTACCTACAGACTTACGATGTAAGGTAGATTTCATGCATGTCAGCGAAGAATACTTGTCGCTTTCCACATTTTGTACGGCTCTAAGGAACATTAAACATTTTTTCTCTGAACCTCAAAGAAAGATGCGGGTGTTTCATTCCATCGAATTTAAAAAAAATTGCATACCAATACTGTTGCACCTTACCGCGTAAGGTATGTACATATATGCCTCTTACTGCTGTTTATTAAGAAAAATAAACTACGCTAGCAATGAGGAAAAGCAAGCAACCCTTCTCGCCCAGGCTACCATCCATGGTAGCATTGGTAGTAGCATGTTTTCCAATTCACTTAGGTGCTGTTTTTATTGCGGTTGTTATTGATCTCTTTTTCGTGGTGTGCAGTATTTGCATCACCTTCGATGATGAACATTTTGATTGAATTTTCGTTTCATTAATTCTTCGTACTGCATGTTGCTGATGCACAATATTGCTTTTTTCTCATCTTTGGTTGTTGTAATATTGCAGCGTACTGTGGCGCGAAAATCAATTTCAAGTTTTGTGAGTGTAAGAGGATTTATATTTTACATCGTATTTCATATCATCTATTTATTGACATGATAAATTTAAGTGATTATATCGTTACGGGCTAAAAATATATGATGTCAATGTTTCAATATAAATAAAGTCTAGTAGATAATTTACTAGAAATTTCAAAATTTAAATGAATACAAAAAACTTATAAATTAAAAATACCGAAGTATTAAAGCTAATATTTTTTTTTTAAAGAGCCTCTTGTCTAGTACTGTAAGTGCAAAAAACACAAAAAAGTTACCAAGCATAGTATATTTAATTTCTTACATTGACCAGCTAGGAATCATAGTATACAATCTTTTTAAGTTGCCTTCACCATATCCCGAAATAAAAATTCAAGAAAAAGTCCAAATAAAATTTTTCAGAGAGAATATTTAGATAAAATTTATTTGGGATTAGTAAAGATTTAGTATATTGAGGCAACAACAATATGTTTAAAAGACTATAAAATAAAATTGGAATTTATTTACATCTACTCATATAAGTTTTGGACATAAAATCAAATATTTTATTTGAAACTTATTAAAATGCCGAGTAAATTTAAAAGTGTCGATATTAATCATTGTCTTTTATATTTATAGCAATTCATTTGTTATTTTTTAAGAGATAAAAATATTCCGACAGTATTTTCGTTCGTTTTCTCTTGGAAAAGCTTTTCAATAATTTAAATTTTCTGATGATATTTTTTACTAAATTATCAAAGGCTCTCAGGAAAGATATTTAAATGGGAGCGTAAAATGAGGATTTTAACAGACATGTTGTATCCTATTTTGCCCTAAATACTCAAATATTCTTTGACAATACTTACATATTCGTAATTTTTATAAACGCCAAGGAAATTGTAGCCCAATGAAATAAAACTATTAAAGCCTATTCTTTGCACCTACTTTAGTTTGGCTGCAAAGTCGTTATGCCCAATAATTTTATAAAGACACCTAGGAATCAATTAGAACATCTTAATAAGTTTACATGGTAGTTCGAATTTGAGCAGGCATACTCCAGCATTCGATTCCCTGGATCATTTTTAGTAAAAAGTTGTACTTATCAACAAAGATTATCTCTAAGTAATAGAGCTAGAGTAATAAAATAACTTATTTTCATTACAGCTTAAGATTTTGAGAGGCTTATAAAAAGAAAAAAATTCAATTAAAAAATTAAAAATTTAATATTATTTCCTAAAAATCCTATTAAATTATAAGCTTACATATTGATGACCAAAAAAAGAGTCCTTGCGCTACGTTTCCCACAACACATCCAACCAAAAACATTCATTAGCTCTGGGCTCGGGGCACTAGCCCTTTTTTTAGTCTTAGCAAAGACTTTAATACAGCGCTAGTTAGGGACCCTTGAGGTCTAGGCTTCCGGCTTATGCCCAAGCTTAAATTAGATAATCAACTCCATATGTTTTAATAATATAATTATTTCTAGCCATGTTTTCAATTCCGAATTATCGTTTTTAAAGTGCGAAACATTAAATTTAAATTTTTTATTAAGTATTTGTAAAGATTAAATAAAATAATTATCCACAATTTAATGTACCATAAGCATTATAATAATTCATGTGAGTTTACTATACGAAGTTGTGACTTGGGTCGTACATGTTCGCATGTATAAATATGTCTTAATCAATACCTAGAGTGACTTTTTGTAATAAAACTTTAATGTCTCACGAAATACCATAACGGGCTGGGTTTCCTCGTCATATGCGTTGTTGATGAAACCCTTAAGGTTTTTTTATTTTTTTAAAAATTCAAAAACTTCTGGATGTTAATTTTAAAGTAATTTTATTTTCGGAAGTCTTTTAACAGCGAACTATTTATTGAGGTTTCAATATCAAAGACAAAAGAAAAAAAAAAAAAAACGAAAGATGTCATTAATGTCACTGTTGTTAAAATTAATAAACTCATGAAAACTTTTAAATATTTTTAATGTTTAGGATTGTAACTTTTTGGTTGGTTGAAGAGGTCTTGTTTTTATTTTGAAAAAAAAAAGAAAAAACAATAAATGAAAATTAATTCAAAAATTACACAGATTTTATACACACATCTGCTCAAAAATTGCGTTTGGTTCTAAAATAAGACATTTATTATAATTCACCTATACCTAGAACAAACACCATGTCTCGCTGTAAGTAAATTCTCACTGTGATATCGCTTGAAATATTTTCTTATGCGCGAATCACTTTGGCGAGACTTCAACTTCCGACAGTATTTCCCAAACAAACTTGGGACGGGAATATGAGCTCGCGTGCGATTGAAACTACCGTCTCGGCGATTGAAATACAATTCTTAAGCATTGAAAAACGTTTGCTCGGACTTAAATTTGCACAAAAATTCCACTGACTTGTCCATTTTCAGTTATTGCAGTATAAGGTATATTATTGAATGGCAATATAAACATAATTTACAAAAATATATTTACACTTTATTTTAACTATTTTTACTTTTCGTACCACTGTGCAAGTGCTATTTATTTACCGGCTTCGGTTGCAGCGGTCAGCAGAATTGTCATTGTGTTGTGTGTGAGTCCAAGTTGGTTTCGGTTAAAAGTTATTTGTGTCTGTTGATTATTTTTATTGAATTTACCACTTTTTTTTTTGAAATAACAATACAGCGTAACTTTAATTTATTGACCTTCACCAATATGTGGGCAGTGCAACACATTTAAGCAAATATTTTTTCTATCTATTTCAGTTCCTTTAGAATTGGATTTATTTTTTAAAATTTTCTTAGCTTTCAACGAAGACTATTTAGTGCAGCTTTAAGAGGCTACATGAGTCGATAAACTTTTTGCCTTTTTATGCAAAAATGTTTTTCATGAATATATGTAAATTAGTTTGTGTTTGTGTTTCCTATAAGTTCGTACAGAGTTCATACAGAAAGTTTTTTTGTTTTATTAAATTTTTAGTCAGAATTTTTGTTTACTCGTATATTTAAAGTATATTTTTGACCTAGCAAATTGTGAAAGAGAACATTTTTAAGTATGTGACTTGCATATGAAATTATTTTTAGAAAGTCGGGGAAATGCTTTTTGAATATGGAATAGTAAAAATCTGCAGTTGTTGTAAAAATTTATTTTATTAAGGATATTCCAGTAAGAGTTCCAGAATTAAATTTCAAGCCATTTTTTAAAAAAAGATTTACGTCCTTAAAATTTTTATGATAATTTTATAGCTAATTTTGGTAACAACATTTTGAAGCTACAGCAGGTGCTTAAACTATCGATCGCCAGGCAATGCTCGTTTTTGAATGGTTTTCGTACTGCGTAAGTTTCTAGTAATCCGATAGCTCTAGTAGTCCGTTTAACAAATTTTTATTCATTCGTTTGATAGTCAGATGTTTTTCGATTTTTATTTTTTATTTATTCATTCGGCAATCGGTTGTTTTTCTCTTTAAAATAAAACTAAGTTAATTATCTGACTATTGGAGAAGTGAGTGAATATCATATTATGAATATTTTTACTAGTTTTTTTCAGCCTTTTGCCATATTTTGTGAGTTCTCTTATATGTTATGTATGGATATCCAACACGTCCATTGGGATATCTATGTCCCTAGCAATAGGCAATGTCTTCATATGCTTCATCTGAATACTTTGCTACTTAAAAAATACTCTATGTGATGCTATTCCACTTCCAGGAAAGAGCTGATTACTTTAGACGAATTTTTAGCTATGAAAAATTTAACCAAACAAAAAAATTATATGACTGGTTTCTAGTCACTTAGTGGGTTAATTTGGATTAACTTTTGTCCAAAAAACTGTTTAGGTCCAAAGGTGAATTTTTATTTAACATTATACTACTCGAAAATGGAAATTGTAATTTTGTAAAAGAACTTTTTTTTTAAAAAACTTTTACTTTTATATTTTGATGGACAATAATTGCGAGAAATAACAGCAAAAAAAAAAATTATGTTAATTGATTAGAAAATGAAAATAACAGATTAAGTTGCTGTAGTTTCAGTACTTTGAAAGTTATGAGCTACGTAAGAAATATTCTAAAGGCTTTGTGTAAATACCCTTTAGCTCAGTTGGTATTGAAGATAGATTTCGATTCCATACAAGTGTATACTCACCATGAACCAGGGAACTGAAGTTCCTAATATATTTGTGCTCTAAGCTTAAATTTGTAGAAAAAATACATGTCGTATGAGTAACATTTATTTGAAACTCATCAGATTAAACTTTATCAGATTGTGTTAAGGAAACTTATCGATTGTAGTAATTTACTATTTTTCAATGATCGACTGTTAGCGCAGAATCTTGTCTACAGGCGAAAGTCATGATTTTCATTTTCCATATTTAGTAATTTATTCAAAAATTTGTATCCTCCTTGTTAAACTAAAAACTTCATAAGCTTTAAAAATGTCAAAAGTCTGGTCAATAGTGAATTTGGGCGATAAGCATCTTAACTCAGCGAGTCCATGAAAAATTGTGCTTAAGATTACTTACGACTAAGCATTCCAAAGTAAATAAAAAGTTTTCCTTAAAAATACTTCATTTCAATTTGCACCATCATGCTTAACGCGGTTTTGTTATTAAACGTTATGAGACCACCTGCAATTTTACACAATTTCCATGATGTTGCCAACAAAACTCTCGATTAATTAAAATTCACATCATAAATACCAGACAAAACACTGCGTTTTCAACGTAAATGTTAAATTCAAATGTTAAGAAGTCAACACCATCAGTTTTCAGTAGAATAGTAAAATACAAGCCAAGTGAATATTTAAATTCCGAAACAACAAAAACGTAAGGAAGGTGCCACGTAGTTAAATTGGTTGTTACCCAGTTGGAAATGGAGTTATACATAATTACTAACTGTTGTTATTTTGTTCTGAAAAGAAGCTAAGCACCCCCCAGGCAGTATCAAATGCAAATATTCTGAATCGTTCAAGCGTTATAATTTTCGAAAAATGGTCAATACCCATCCAAGAAGATCTTACATCAAAATGTATTTTGTCGCCTTCAAAGTACTCCAGTGTATGATCCAGTCCTTCGTAAATTTTTAGTTGAGCTCCTTCAGTAAATTTTGGATTCAACCGACTCAAAGCACCTTCCTCGAAATAGTAGTTTTAGTTTTGGAAGTAGAAAAAACTCGCAAAGGGCGAGCTATATCAGGTAAATACCATCACACTCTTTATATTATTGGGTAAAAAGTCAAACACGATGATTATCGTGGTGCAAAATCCATTAGTTGTCCCTCCACAGATCTGACTGTTTTTGGCACACATTTTCACGCAAATACTTCATAACGCCTAACTGATATTCCTTATTTACCGTGCGTCCTTCTAGAAGGAAATCGGAGTGCACCATACTACGGTAAGCGAAGAAATCTCAATTTCCCCACATATTCTGTACACAGAATGTATTTGAATTTTTTATGTATACTTCTATTTAATGATCAATGTCTTAATGGTATTTGATTAAATTTTCCTGCTGAGATAGAAATTTGAATGCAACTGGCATAGCAGCACTCACGTAGCTGCAAGAAAATTTCCAGACTTCAGCAGTTGTGATTTAGTGCGACAAGGTTGAAGGATTTTGGAACTTAAGCAAAGGATAATAACGAGGAACGAGATTAGAATGGCACCAGGAATTGTTACGCATTGAAAGAGCTTAGCTTATCATCATGGCTCAGTAACATTTTAGGGAAAAGGATAAAAATATTAGTTAAGAAGATGGTGATTTTTAAAGTTTTTCATTAATAGAAATAAACTATCATAAGACTGGCTGAGATCTTAAATAACTTAACAACACGTTGTAGAAAAAATACGCCGTAGGAAGCTATAATTTTGAGTGAATTTCCATTGGGTCCCAGGTTAAAATATAGCCAAATTTGACCAAAACAAATTCACCTTCATATATATATATATTGTTCGCATTTTTAGTCACACAAAAAAATTTGGCCGTGGTTTGACAACAGTGGGTTCAGTCCGATTATATAACAAACAAGTTAAGGTGTTAACTTCGGCCAGGCCGAAACTAACATACCCTACACTGCACTGAAAATACCTTTTCAAAAGTCGAAAGAATATGGAAAATGTTGAAAAATCGAACTAAAATGAAAAATTTTAAATATTCCACGCCCACTCCTACAATTCCGCCCACTTATGGTTCAATAAATTACATTCGTGATCGACATCCTCATATTGAATTTTAGCATAATAGCTTGTATAGTTTGCGATGTATGCCGCAGTAAAATTTAAAATTTAGGGCGGTGACACACCCACTGGTACAATCCAGCCCGGTTTTGATCCAGAAATAGCTTTTCATAAGCAAACCCCTAACACCAAATTTTAGTATGATTGCTCACATATTTCGATAAATATGCCTCTTACAGTATTTTATTTGTATGGGAGGTGCCACGCCCACTGGTGCTATTTCAGCCACTTTTGATTCAGATATACTCTATAGCAATTGAACCACTTATATTAAGTTTCATAGCAATCGCTGCAATAGTTCACTTAAAACAGAGCTTACAAATTTATATTAATATGGGAGGTGCCACGCCCACTGATGCAATCTTGTCAAAATTTATTTTTAAAGCTCTATACACCAAATTTTATGAAGATTACTCACATAGCACACTATCTATAACAATAAACGTTTTTTGCTTATATGGGAGGTGCCACGCCCACATGTACTATTGGACCAAATTTTAGTTTAAAGAGACCTTATAGCAAGCATATCTACCTCACTAAATTTCATAACGATCACGTTGGTAGTTCTCTTTATATAACGTTTATAAATACTGTGGGTGGTGCCACGCCCTTCAACGAGTGAAGTGGCTGAGCTGACAGCTTTTAGCGGCATTATCTACAAAATTCTTATGAAAACCGTTTGTGCCAATTTTGAGATATAAGAAATTAAAATTTTTAACAGTTGAAAAGTGCCACGCCTACTTTTTAAATTCCGCCCACTTTTATCTCAATTCAAGCTTTACTTGGTATGTATCCGTTTACCAAATTTCATCGCAATGTCTTGAACGGATTACAAGATATGGTGGTTTAAATGATAAAATTTAAGGCTGTGCCAATCCCCTGTACGACTCTTTGGAAACTTTCCTAATTTGGTTCACATGTGCACCAAATCACCAAGTTTCATCAAAATCGCTGCAACTTTTTCCAAAATTGGCCTGGGTAAATATACATAGGGTATGGGCGGTAGGCGTGTCCGTCAACTGATTTCGCCCATTTTCAATAGCAAGATGCCTGCAAGAAGATGTGACCTGTGTATTAAAGTTTCATACAATTGGCTTTCTTGGTTTTCCCGTAAACCTGATTTCAACAGACGGACAGACAGACAGACACTTGATCAAGAATATATATACTTTTCCATACCTGCCACGCCCCCTTCGATGTGTTCGGAGAGACAAAAGTGAATATACCCTCAGTGTAGGGTATAAAAGTAAAGATGCGCGACCTCTATTTTCAGAAAAACTTTTTTTTATTTACGGAATTGCCTTGCAAAAATGCTTCAGATTCGTTGGTGTACGGTGAACCTTTTTTTCTGGTACGGTCTTATGTACATTTGTTAAGCTGATTATGTGCTCATAGAAATTTGACTTCATATGACACATTATTTAATTAGCTCCACTTCCTTAGCTCTTATGCATGACATACCATAAACTAAAGTCTTTTTGATGATGAGAATAAACCGCAGCACCTAATGATGTGCACAAAATGTGTAAAATTCTTCATCTTAAAATACGCTCCAAGCCAATGGAATATTATCAATAAAACATTGAAAAACTCAAAGTTCTTAAAGTCTCTTCATAGTTACGGTGCTTCATTAAAATATGTTTTCCTTTTAAATTTGTTAAGTCCTATGAACTTCTTTATAATTTTTTCTTTGGTTTCAATCATTTTTCATTAAAAATTTAATTTCTCATCACCGTTTTCTTCGACACACCTAATAATTTTCATTATGATTTTAACGCCCTTTTTGACAAGCATTTATGTTGAGAAAGGTCGTATGACAGCGTATTTAATGTCTTTTTAAGTTCAGCTTATTGTTTCTGTTGTTGACTTGTAATATTTATGTTGAAATTAATTTTCATTCCTTTACCTATGTTATTAAGTGTAGAGGAAACAGGGAATTGCTAATAATACTTTGCATTTAAATTCATTAAATAAGTTCTTTAAAAGAAAACTAAACAAATTATTATATTAAAACTGATCTTAAAATTAAACAAAAAGTTTACACTCTCAACGTCACGTACGAATAATAGTTCCATAAAGTTTTAAAAAGATGTTGTTTTTTTATGTAAATTTCTCTATAATCTGCAAGTGTTTATTTTTCAGTATGTAAATTTTGCAAGTATCTTACTTTTTTGCCAAGACAGTGAAATGAAATTATAATTTTACAGTATCTGATTGAAATTTATGCGTAAAATAAAAATCTTTGTTGAAAATAATAGACAGTTTTTGAAAGAAAATCTGTTTTCAATAATATTATTGATACGAGTTGTGTAGCAATGTTTAATGTCGTTACACCATACAACAAAATCCCAAACATCGAAAGAATTACAAACAAAAACTATGACAACCATACAAATTTTCCATTTGCAAAGAATATCAAAACAAAAAAAAAAAAGAAGAAGATTCTTAACACAGTTGAAACTAGAAAATGACAACGTTGTACTGCTGCTGTCAATGACAACAATGTTAGACTTTTGTATGACACACTTTGAAGTACCCAGTTAGAAATCAAATGGAAAGATAAGAAAAATTTTCTATATATGAAATATTTTTAGGAATTTTGAAATTTGTGTTAGCGTAGTCCTATTGCTGTACTCATTAGTATAAGTACACATCGTTTCGCTCATCTCACATTTTACTTTGCTCTTAGGCTCTGGCCCCGTTCAAACCATTTAACTTTAACGTGTTATTTTATGTATAAGAAACAAACAATTTGTAAGGTACTAAAATTTCAAGAAAATCAGGAGTGAGGCCGTTAATTTAATTAATAATAACTCTAGTTCATCCTAAGCTAAATTAGTTTATCCTAAGATGCTTCGGATAAACTAGTTTTTCCTAGTCTAAACTTAACACATATAAATAAATTGAAAGCATGCTTCTCAGAATTTTTCGTAATTTCTTAGCGGAGGTATACACTAGGAAATTCTGTGAACAAAATTCTTGGCTTTTCAAAAAATTTTCACAAAAATTAAAATTTGTTTGTGCTTGTTGTTTTGTCAAAACAATAACTCCGTCAACCCGCCACACCTTACGTAAAGTTAAAGCGTAATATCAACAAACAAACAAAGGGAAAGAGAATTTTCGAATATGAAAAGTTCTGGATTCGACCCTTTCGTTTTTCCCCTTTTGCAAAACAAACAAGAAGAATTTTCGAAAAGAATTTCTGTGTGTAAACTAGGAAATATATTTATTTTTTTTTCTTGACTAAAAGTATGCAATGGAATTCATGTTTTTTACTTTGGATTGTCCTGTGAAAACGTTTTTACTTATTTGAGGCGAAGCACCGCTCACTCAAAACAAATATTTTTCTTCAGGACTAGCAGATGCCCGCGACTTTGTACGCGTAGCCTGTTTTTCTGCGAAGGCAAACAATTTAATTTTTTTTAAATAGAACTTCAGTCAATTTTGATTCAGATCTAGAGTTGTTGTTGTTTTCTCTTCCATAAATATACCATTGCATTGCCATGTGAAAGACAAGGAACAAAGCCTAATTAACACATTCAA
This sequence comes from Tricholauxania praeusta, assembly GCA_949775025.1. NCBI lineage: Eukaryota > Metazoa > Arthropoda > Insecta > Diptera > Lauxaniidae > Tricholauxania > Tricholauxania praeusta. The sequence continues at coordinate 31,168,385 of OX459031.1, read as the reverse complement.
TTAGCCCAGTTCACATTATCACACATGCTGTCCAAAATGCAACACTGATCGGACGGTGAAAATAGAATTAAATCTAAATGGACGGCAGGTCCCCAGTAATACTCCGCAATTCTGTTCAATTTCACATGATCAAGTATGATACCATACCATTTTTGACAGCGTATATTCGTCGCCGCTTTACTGCCACCGCTCGAATTCTGGGGCTACCATAATTCTGTTCAAAGCATAACACATTCCATTCCATTCTCATGTGTGAACATACTGTAATTTTTTTTCATTCTTCATTGTTCAAAAATTTCGCGATTTTGTGTTGACAAATTGAGAATGAGAATGAGAGCGCGAGCGAGAGCGAGAGTAAAATTCCGTTTTTTGTCTTCCATTGCATTGCCATATAAAAATAAAACGCACACACCCTTACTAACCCACTGACTTACCATTAAACGATTTGTTATGCTTACATGCTTCTTTCTATGTGTGAAATTCATTTTCTTAGCAATTTTAAAACTTTAATATTTTGATATTTAATAGGAATATCGTGATAAATTTAATTCTATGTCAAGACCAAGCGTCTAAGAAAGATAACTAAAAAAATTTGATCGAAATTGATTCAGTAGATTTTGCGTGAATCCTATTCATCGAAAACGGCTATCATTTTATTTATATAGATTTAGTCTAGCTCCATCAAAATCGATAAAGCAGCTCAGCCGAGACCGATTTTTTCCTATTAAGGGCGGTGCCACGCTCTATTTAAGAACTCAAAGCATCTAATTACCTTTGTAATTGTTCAGTCTATCTCCAAACCAAGTTTTATTAAAATCGGTCAATTATTTTCCCGTTCTTTCCCAATTCGCAATATTAATTTGAAAAACGGGACTCTACAACCATGAGAAAACGCCAAATGGTGCGAATGACTGTGCGAGTGTGCTTGAATGTATGTATTTGTGTGTGTAGATGTATCTCTGAATATCTGAATGTATGTCAGTGTGCGTCAGGAACCGTAACCATAATTTTGGGCTCGAAATTCGCTGGAAAAATTAGCAAAAATAGGCACTTTTGTGAGCTCGATAGCGCAGCCAGAGAGTCTTTTTCAAACTTCATACTTATGAACTCATTTTGGGGTCAAAAAACACAAATTTTAAGCCAGGTTTTGTCCAAAAAAATTTAGGTAGAACGGAGATATAGCCAGTTGAAAATGTAAAAAAACTTCAATTTCGAAAAAATGGCCATTTTAAAATTGCTGTATCTCGGGTTCGTTGATGAATTTTTTAATTTTTTTGATCGCATTTTAAAGGGCTGAAAAAGACAATAAAAATGAGTTCAAATAAAAGTAATCTTATCAAAATTTGACTACATGGAGTATTTTTCAAAAAGGGATGTTTTCTGTTTCGATGATTCTGAGAAATGAGATGACAAACGATTTTCCAAACGCGGGAGTGTTCTAAACTCTTTTTTTTTTTTATCAAAAAGTTGAAGAAATACAAAAAAAAAAAAAAAAAATGAGACCTATAAAGTTGAATTTGAAGCTAAAGTTCCCGAGATACAGATATTCGAATATAGTGCAAAATACGTAAATTTTTGAGTTTTAAAAATTCATATCTTTGCACCAGGGGTATTTGAAGAGTCAACAATTTAGGGACCGTAGTTTTACATAATGTAATTCGATATTCCAAAATTCCAATCAAATCGAAGAACCCGCTGCGGTCGGTTCTCACGAAAAGTAATAAGACTGCTCATATTCATTTTTATGTGTATATAAATTTAGATTTAAATAATCCTAAGGCTCTCCTTTTTATTATTTTTTTTTTGGTCCGAAAAATCGATTTGTTTTGTTGCTTAGATCAATACCTAAGGCATTCGAGTCGATATACACAGAGCTAAGTCAATTCAAAAAAATTCGGCAGGAGTTAAGCGTATGTCCCGCTACAGCTCTTCTACTTTGTATTGAAAAGTTTCCTTACCGAAAGTTTGATTAATTTACAGTTTAGCTTTGATCTTAACTTAGAATTCTAAACTGCCTTACAGTTTTTAGTGGAACTTAAATTTGGTATTATGACATACTACTTGCATAAAGAAAGTTAAGAGATCAAAATTTCATCTTACGTTTCTAACTAGGTAATTTATAGATTTTGCGTTAGTTCTTTTGAGTATCACTTAAGACGTCAAACAGTTTACTTTGCAAGGCGTCGGAATGAAAACATTAAATTCAAAGGACATGTCAGTCAGTTATTGAAACATTAAAGCTTGTATACATACGAGTAAAAAAAATAACGTATCAAAAGTTTTTCGCAAGAAGATGTTTTTTTTTTTTGAACTGAAATCAGCAATAATAAGATATTAAGAAAAGTTTTGGTGCGAGTAAATATGCAACACATTTAAATAAAGTAAGAAAAATTGAGGGCTTAACCTCATATACTGTAAGTTTCTGAGACTTTTTACTGATTTAAGAATAGAAGAACTTTGTATATAAGAGAATGTAACGAAACATCATTAAGTTCACAAATCTTACCGCATGTGTTTAACTTTATCCATTTTATACATGCCTTAACCATGACTTTAAAATGGTCCCTTCTTAAGAAAATTTTGCATTTAAGTGTTTGGATATGTTGCATCAAACATATGTACATACGAGTACTTTATAACAGATATTCAGAACATTCAGTGTCATATCCTTTCAACTTGCCAAAAGTTTAAATTAAATGAAAATAAGTTCTAAGCTATACCTGCATAAAATAAAAGTAAAACACAAAAGTGGAAATTTTTCATGTTTCTAAAGGAATAATGAAATATGACTTAAAACAATATTAGGCCATGGCATGTTAAATTGCAAGAAAAATTATATTAACTTAAATTTGTGATTACATGAGCAGCAGACGTAAAAATACATATGTATAGTAGAGCGGTTCAATTTAAAAACTTTTTGATTTTTTCACGATGTGTCAGCGGACTACAGTAGCCTTATATGTCTGGACAAGGCCCATTACTCGGATTTAGGTTAACATTGAAAACTGAATTAGCGCCCTCTGTTTTAAGTAAGCAACAATGGTGCAAGTGACAGACGCTATGAAATTTTCCAACAAAGTGGGTATGGTTTTAGGGAAACTATCGATCGGGGAACTTAAATCGGTGAAATGCCATAAGCCGCATATCATTTTCTTATTCCGAACCCAAGATATCTGCATTTTTCTATATTAACAGAACTGACGTAATTTGAATTTTTGAAAATGATAGAAAAATCTATAGAATAGTTCAAATTATGTCAGTTCTTTTAATGTATAAGAATGCAGATATCTCGGGTTTGAAATAAGAAAATGTTTGTTTATTGAGTTTTAGCACTTGCTTTGTTTTTTTGAGACTTTTGTGGTGAAGCTCTTATTAGCGACAAAAAGATAGTTGTGACTTTAGAATCATTATTAGGCGATGGCTCATGCCATTCAAAATCAAGTAGGCATCTTTAAGTTCTTAAATTCGTAAGCTTTAGTAGCATTAGAGTTTAATGAGAGAGTAGGGCTGCTACATTTGCCAGTGGCAATTCAGGAAAAACACATATTAAAAATTAATGGTAATGGAAAATTATCTATTACCATTAAAGTTTAATGGAAAATTGAAAGTAATGCATTACCCCCATGTCTGCTTACAAGCAGATAATTTTTTATGAGATTACTACAACATGAAACTTTTCGAATTGTTGGCAATTGCTGCCACTGTCTTCAACGTACATTTGTCTTACATTACTATAGAATTACTATAGGAATTTCAATTAATAAACGTTTCATTATTAAAAATATTGCAGATTTCTGCCCATTTTCAACAAAGTTGCAACCCTTGACAAAGTTTATGTGCTAGTCTGTGTATGATAATCGTATATAATTTAAGTTTATTTAAAATTATTGATAATACCCAATTTTAAACAAAATATAAAAACGAAATGTGCTAACAAATTGTAGCATTTATAATCTTGATAAAACATGTCAAAAGTTTAAAAAGTGACAAACCCGCAACGATTTTAACCCATCCAATCAGTAAGTTAACAGTTTCCACATATTAGGTAATCAGTGCACGTAATAATTGACTTTATTTAGTAAGTGTTGATGAAGATTTAGAAAAATTAAAGCAATGATAATGATGATCAACATCATGATGTTATGTGACTTTCATTACTATCATTTAAGTTTTAATTAAGTATTATTTTGAACTTTGACATCCAAGCCAATTTAAGTTAAGAAACGTGATAGAGTTTTACCAATCACTGTGCTGACTTACATTTCATATACAGAGAACTTTCTGAAGAAATCAATTTAAATTTTTGACATGTATCAACATTTCTGTACTCTTATTGACAGCATGTACATAAGGATGGACCGAAAACTTTTTTTCTGATTTTCAAATAAAAGCTTAAGGCAAATATATCGTAAATTTAGATTTAAGTAACATTTGTTAAGCTTTCGTAAATTAATAATGAAGCATAATTTCTTTGATGAAAATCAAAACATCGCTTGCTTTTGGATGATTAGAGAAAATAGTAAGCCTGATATTTTTCATTCCGAATTATTTTATTATAATTTTAATGTGCAACAAAAGCTAATGTACAAAAAAAAAAAACTTAATAAGAATCAATATGTATTATTGGAGGGAGGCGTGGTCTTTGAACAGTGACTATAAAATTTTGTACGCATATGTTAAAATTTACTCTCAGGATATCTACCAAAATTTTTTCCGTTATAATGAATTGCTCGAAAGTTATTTCATTCTTACTATAAAACGAAAGGTGGGCGTGGTCGTGAAAATATGTCTTACACTTTTTAGCTGAGCGTTACTATTATATTTCGGTCACTGTGCAAAGACTGGTGGTAGACATATTTTTAGATTTTACTCCTTGGCCATGCGGAATGCATAGCTTGAAATTGTCCAGGAATGAAGAACATTTTCACAGTTATATTATCCTGGTCTCACATAATGCAAAATTGGTGCTTTTGAAGGAATTCTATGTTCTTAAATTACATTAGAATGGTTATAGAATACCAAGTGCATTAGACCTAACCAGTGCCCGGGGGCGAAGAACAATCTGCCGCCCTCTATTTTATTTTTTTGGATAGCGAATGTATTTATGGCCATATATCGAAAAGATTATAATATTATTTGCAAATTTCAATGAATACCAAAGATCATGTTTCCGTCACAAGCTTTTGCGTGCGCGACGATGACCCCTTTTGCCTCCCCGCTACCAGTTACTTTAGAATGACGTCCTTATTGTTGAGTTGTTTAGAATGAATAACTGAAATTAACATACGGAGAATATCACTTAATTCGTTTTCACTATATCAACAAGAACTCCACAGTATCATCTGGTATGATGTCTTGTGGTTGAGTGGTTGACTCACTATTGGTTTATCTACAAAACATTTTAAAGCTCAATCCAATGTGGATGGTTGACCTTCTTAGTTTAATTATAGACCATCCTATGGGAACGTTTGTCATAGAGCTGAAATGGTTCTGCATATAATTAACGACAGGTACGCTCGCAAATTACTACTGGCTACCAGTTATTCATAATTAAATAATTATATTTTTGTTTGCTTGTAGGATAAAGCAAATAAACGGGCTGGTGATGGCCACATCAGAAGTTGTAATTTTCTACCATCTCACAAATCGAAGTGTTAAGGTGCTATGATAGAAAATATAATTTCCTTGAAGCAATACAGCAATTCGAATGACCGATTTTTTTATGTTTTTTTTAGAAAATTTTTTGTTTTTTTTATATATAAATTTTATCTAAAGTAGCCGACAAATTGGTTCGTCGCCTTTGGCGACGAGTGATCGAGATACGCCAGTTTATATGTCATTAATAATGAATCTGATTACATGGTTCTCGTTGAAACTGATGAGATATTGCTTCATTTCACACTTGTTAGGCATGCTGCGTTCTTTAAGATTGAAGACAGATGGAGTTTTTGCATCAGAGATAGGCCTCATATTCCAATCCTGATTTAATACAATTAGTCAATGAAATAAATTGTAGTTCCGGGGTTAGAAAACTTTATAGTAGGAGAACATAAGACTTTTTTTGGCTTGGTAAATCTATGTACATCTCATCTAATCTTTAGGACAGATTATCTGATGAGAGTCCCAAATTGATTTAAATGGTTGTAGAAATACGAAATGAATGCTTCATAATACGTCAAACTATTTCTGACTTCTGCACCTTTAAAGTGACTACAGGGTATTGTTAGCACTATATGAAGGGCAAATTGGAAAGTATTCCTTGTATTTCATCTATGAATGACGAAGTAATGAAAATATTTCATACTGACAGAACACGGCATGAAATTTGCCATCTTCATGGAAATGGAGGAAACTGTATGCTTAGATGCTAACATAAATTATTTGAGTATGAATTCAAAGATAATTTCGACATAGGCTTGGGCAAAATATATCGATTATTATCGACGATATTTTTTGTTTTGATGTATCAAAATTCGATTTAATTTTTCGACTATCGAATTTCGAAATTTTTGTTTAAGCTCTGTATCCAATTCATTACGTCGATATATTAGATCTTCTTTTATGTTTGTGTAATGACGTTAGCTAATGCGCGTTGAAAAACCACTCGTGTGGTCCCAGCCTAGAAAGATTTAGTTTTTTTTGGTCATCTATGCTATTATATAAAGAGGTAAGGTTTGTTTGTATGTTCAGGGTAGTCTCTGGAACTACAGAACCGATTCCAAAAATTCTTCTACTAATAGAAAGCTAAACTATTCTTGAGTAACATGGGCGATATTTTATTTTGATAAAAGCAAGGGGCGTGGCACATTATATGCAATTAAAACCTTTAACTCGCTATATATTGGTTCATATGATAGCAAGAGTCTTAAAATTCGGTGTCAGGATGCACATAGCCTATGTTAAGCACTTCAAAAAATATGAACGGGATTAGACAACAGGGGCGTGATGACTATAAAACTTTAATTTAGGGTGGCCCTCATACGCAAATATTTAAAAATAGCATTTTTACAAAGACCACTTAATCGATTCACATGGAATTTACACCACATGTCTCTTACATTAAGACGCATAGCTAAGACGCTGAAACTTTAATTTAAGGTGCATATTTAGGGTGGCCCTTATACACAAATATTTTAAAAATAGCGATTTCTCGAAGACAGGTGAATCGAATCTCATGAAACTTACACAGTATGGCTTTTATACTATCGATCATCGATATTTCGATAGTATTTTTTATTTGCCTAACCCTATTTCGAAATAATCACAGTTTTTATAGACATCGGGGATATTATATCTTTATAGTCCGGTGGTTTGACTGATGATATTTGGCGACAAAGGTTGATTTTTCCGGTGTAAGAAGTGCTATCGTGAGTAATTAAGTGTTTCTAAAATTTGTTTGAAATCCCTTACTCTGTCAAATTTGATCTGTTCAATAAAGATAATCTATGTATGTATGTTGTGACTGTTGAGATTCAGATGTTGATGGAACTAAGTTTTAATTTCTTTGTAAATGACCCTTCAAGGCTTACAGTAATTACTTTCTCGATGTATTGTCATCAAAAACTCTTAACAAATATCGAAATGTTTCAAATTATGTAGAACGATCATATGTATATCAAATAAACAAAGAGCAAAACTACGAGAGTAAAATTATGATGAAATTGCCATGTCGCTAGCGTCTTGGATAATGGGCGGATACATCGAAAACTGAAATAGATACTACGTGAAAATATACGAAACATGTGAAGCCCATAAGAAATAAGAAATCAGTATATAGTGAAAAGATAGGACCACAGTTAATTGGATATAGTTAGCCAAGGATAAAGCAAAAGTTTCAAGTAGGATTTTACTCAAAAGTGAACGAATGAAGCTGCAAAGTGATATAAAAAACTTTCCTAATTAAAAAAGCAGTGGTTAAATGTTACTCCATTCTAAAATAATTGTGAATCGTAACTTTCTAAATAATGTTTATTTAAAAACTGTTTTTCACCTCTTCATTTGTGTAACCACTACAAACTTTTTGGTGCTGCGACAAATTGAAGCACAACTATTTTTTAATCCATCCTACTGCACAGTTACCGTGTGTGTTAACAGTTTGCACATATGTGTTAGATGTTGCATGATTGCTCACTTCAAAATTTCATAGTTTGAAACAAATAGTGATTTCTTTTTTCCATTTTCACTAACATAGAACACTTTGTTTGCATTTGGCCAAAGGGTTTTCCTTTATGAAACTCAATTTTGTAAACCACAACGTTTGTGAATATTGTACCAAACTTTGTACTCAAAGGCAATGCAATTACAGACAGTAGATGTACATGGCAAGCAAGCAAACCATAAGCAAAATCGTACGAAATGCATGATTGCTTTACTAAATGGAGTGTTGGCTTTTTGAAAAGTTTAAAATTTAAAAATTTCTATTTCGATGAATAATAAAATTTTGCTTTTATTGTAAATTGGTGTGAAATTGAAATTATTCGATGTGGTTGAAATATTTTAGAAGTGCACTGACGTGACCAAAGCGAAATTTTTGTTTCCACATCTAAAATTACATAAAAAACAAGCTAGCGCGCGGTAGTTGAGATATTCTAAACTTTTTTCAAACATTTTTTCCATTCAATTGCCATACAATTAATTTTGTCGAAAACTTTCGTGGTACTTGCCATACATAAATTTAGTTTTGCTATTGCACGCTCAAGCATTCAATTTATTTTCGCTGTACAATCAACTGTCAGGCGACAACTCAATCATTCCGAACTACTTCATCGCTTACTTGTCCCATATCTTACGCCCAGAATTGTCATCATAAAAATATGAGATTTCCATTCCATTCGTATTCAAGTGACTGGTTGTAATTCAGTGAGAGAGTACACGATAAATGTTCAATATAAACTGCCGAAACAACGGACGCTGTTGGTCTTTAAGGACAATGACAGTGGGAGCAGCTGCAATGTAGTCGAGTGTCTGGCGTCAGTAAGGAAAGATTGTTGTATGTCAAACATTGTAGACAACTACTCGTCATGTACATTGGGGACGACAATGATGATAAAATGACACAACCATCAATAAAGTGTGGCAACAGCAGCATTAAATAAATGAAAGGAAATTTTATAGTGCAGCTTTAAGTTGGGCATAAAAACATTTTGTTACACTTTCCTATTTAAATCAAGTAGAAAAAGAAAAATTTTTAAGAATTTTTTAAATCATTTGAATCCCTCAATTTGTATAAGGATTGTAGAAAATCCATTATATACAATTTATTTTATTTACAAAATGCTACTAAATTCATGTTAGAACTTTTGAAATTCCCAAAATGGCATATTTAATGTGAAGAAAATGTAGAAAATCACAAATCAAAAGGAATGAAGAATATGTGAAAATGATACTAGCTTGATCAAAAAGTTTTAGGACTCGTCACCGTGTGGCGCTCTCGTTCGTCCGATTTCAATTCTCTTTTTTTTGTTGTGTTGGTAGAAGTGTCATGGACGTTATGTCAAATTTTCAGCTTGACAGCTTGACATTTCTTGAAGTGACGCCGTATTGTGTGCATCTACTTTTGTGTGTGGTTTCGATTTTTTACAAAAAAAAAAACTTTGCAGCAACGAGTTTGCATTAAATTTTGTGTTAAAAACGGATTTAACGGTGCGCAGACGTTGGAAATGTTGGGAAAGTGTTTTGGCGACGATACTCTAACGAGATCGAACGTTTTTCGCTGGCACGGACGCTTCAGAAATGGTCGAATGGCGACCGAAAAAACCACGTCGTTTTCAATCGAAAAAGAAGGCGATGCTCACGGTTTTCATGGACTACAGAGGTGTTGTGCATCATGAATTCCTCCCAGAAGGTCAGACCGTCAACAAAGAATATTATTTGGGCGTTTTGAGACGTTTGCGTGAAGCAGTTCGCCAAAAAAGACCGGATTTGTGGGCAAACAACTCGTGGATTTTGCATCACGACAACGCGCCGTCGCACAATGCGATCATTATTCGTGAGTTTTTGGCCAAAAACTCCATGAATACCGTCCAACATCCACCGAATTCGCCTGATTTGGCTCCCTGCGACTTTTTCCTGTTCGGCCACCTGAAGAAACCGCTCCGCGGATCGCGTTACAGCAGCCGAGAAGAGGTCATCGAAAAATCGAAGATGGCCCTGATGGCCATACCGACGGTCGAGTATAAAAAGGCTTTTGAGGACTGGGTCAAGCGTTGGCATAAGTGCATTGCAGTCGATGGGGAGTACTTTGAAGGAGACAATATCGATTTTGATGAATAAACTTGTATTTTTCATTTTAAAAATAAAGTCCTAAAACTTTTTGATCAAGGTGGTATGCCAAAAATCTTTCAAATTATTACTATTAGATAAAATTGATTTCAGTATATATATTTTTGGAACAAAATTTAAAATTGCTTCTTACTGACCATCACCCTGTGACCTCACCGATTTATCATCCAAAATATTGTAATAAAAATATATAATGTAAAATAGTTTTTAAGTTTTTGAAATAAAGAGTATTCCATAATTCTGAATTTTTTCCTTATTCTGAAAGTAAAAAATAGTGTAAAAAAAAAAAAAAAATAAAAAAAAGTTAAGTATAAAATAAAAAAAAAGCTGCATCAGAGAAGAATCGAACTAGTGACCCCCAGGATCATACGCTAACTGGTTAACCACTATGCTACTCTGCTGCTCGAACGAAGGTAAGCTTTTTTTGTATAAGACAAGTATTGGAAAACTTTGAACGCGATTTTCTCGCTTTTCCATGAGCATTGCGAAAAACGGTAAAATATGGGTTTTCTTATTTTGCGTGAACTACCATCTGGAAAAATTTTAGCCAAATCAGTGAGGTTACAGGATGGTGGCTTAAATAAAAAAGGTTGATAAATTTTTGAGAAAAAAAAGGATTTATTCTATACTTTAAGACGGGGCATAAAGAGAATTTTGTATGAAGATGTTTTTTTATTCGTTGCAATTTCCATTAATTAAAGATAAAGTTTTGTTCAAATGTTTCCAAAAGTGGCTTTTCGAATCTAAGGATCCAGTTGTTCCCTTATTAACATGAAGGAGCGTTGTAGGGGTAAGACGTTTTTGAGTCATTTGAAAACGAAGATAAGTCTTTAACCGTCGCAAAGCGCTAAATGACATTTCACAAGAAACTGCTCAACCTGGCACTGTGATTATTAAATGTGCCACTCGATAAACTTGATCAAGAAGGTATTTCGTTGTGTGAGATGATTTTCGAAGTTGGTCAGCGATTTCAGGACAGCACGTTGGTTGGTTGCCAGGCATGTTTTTCAATATTTGAGGTTGAGGACGGAGGTTGGTCAGTTCAAAATCATCTGAGAAAATGTATAATTTTGAATCCAAAATTTCTTCCTTTGTATGCATCAAAAAGTATATTTTCTAACGACTTTAAAGCATCAACGCATAAAAAAAAATTACAAATGAATTATCATCATTATGAGTGCAGCAGTAATTAAGAAAAAAAGATTATATACAGATCATTCACTTATCTTTTCATCTCTTGCGTTGTTGTGAATATTTTAGAATTTTTCATATTTGAATTTGAAATCCGTCAAAGAAAGTTTTCACTAAATTTCAAAAAGCCCGATGTCCCTCTTTTATTTCTAAGATTTATTGAGTCTGCAGTCCTAAGGTGATATATTTGACAATCCGTAAAAATTTCAAGTTGAGAATACTCGAGAATGCTCAAAATATTTACTTAAAATATTTTCAATATTTTGACTGTGTTTCGTCATGATCAATAAATATTTTCAGGTTTCAACGTGAATATTTTTTGCTGCTTTACTTTTATGATTCAAAATGATTGATATTCATTTCATCATCATTAATTTAACAAAAACATTTTCTGAGTCCTAAAAATGTTGATCGATCTATGATATAACTTATTTCCGAGTAGGCGGACGAAACTTGTATGGAAGGAACTTTTGCCTTTTTGGCTCAATGAAAATCGTAAAATGTAAATGATTTTAAGAAGCTTTGTCGAAGAAAGCATATTTCTTATTGTAGTTTATCCCTCCAGGAATTTCAAAATAGACTTATTTCTATAGATGACCTGGATGACCTTAGACATGTCAACATATGCTATTTAGTTTCATTACGAAATCTGGTTGGTTCAATAAGAGGGTATAGTCAAGTACCCTGTGGTATCAAAATGGACCAAAATTTGGTCTAAGTGAGTCGGTTCGTAACTGACTGCTACTTCTACCTAACCTAACTTAACCTATTCCTATAGATGCTTATTTTGTGCTTAAATACTTTTAATCAACTAAGTAGCTATTAAGTCAGAAAAAACTATAGATGATTTTAAACTTTTTACATAGATATTTCTACTAGCTTTTGGGACCAATATTCATATCTGAAATTTAAGTGTATTTCAGTGGTGACATGGAAAAAATAGCTAAAAATATTGATATGTAGTCAGCAAAATCCTCAATGAATTTTCTATAGAACGAATATATTTCAAATCATGCAGACTGACTGACTTCAAATTAAGGAATTTGTCGCCGATAAAATATGTTGTTTTTCACATAGCCCTACGATTTTATTGGACACAAATTTTTTTACGAAGCTATACGCATTTCAATTTTGGGTGTCAAAAATCGAAAAACCACAAAAAATCTTTTCTCAAAATAATTCACTTATATGCCCTTTCAAAAACAAATAATAATTAAAAATTGTGCAAAAAGTGACTTTTTGAATTAAGTACATACAAAATAATTAATTCACTTATTCTCACAGAACTTTTTTTCTCAAAACCCCCACTTTCTTTCACTAAAAGGAATATAGTAGATTTGTACTAATATGGCATAGAAGTGATATAAGTTTCATGTGAGCAAAACGAAATTTGAGGTCAGGAGGTTTTTTATTCTCAAAATCAAAATCTCAATTTTTTTTTCAGAGTTGCCATGCAATCTACGGTACTATTCATAAAGTTAATAACAAAAGCAACATTGCGAATTGCTTTTTGCGAATCGTTTTTGGTATCTGCATACTTTCATTTTGCCGCTGCTCGAAATGGCGTCCACAACAGAAAAGGTCACGTTAATTTTTTGTACAATTTAAAAAAAAAAAATTTGTGTAAAAAGTTACAAAAATCTATTTTATAGTCTGAATCCGTAGTTTGGGTGACTTAAAATATTTTTAAGTCTTAAAAATTATCGGAAAAATTTAAGTTTTACATTAGTGATGAAAACCGTTTTGATCATTATTTCACCTTTGTCATTTTTTCTCCACAGCTATAAATTTTGCGCAAAGATTTATTTTTCTTTGAAAAAATGACACAAATAAAAAGTTTTTTTTTGAGTTTTTTGATCAATTTTAAGAATTTTTTACTCAGTGCGATTCGCAGGAGCTAATTAGGGTGAAGCCGCTGCTGATCATGTTCAAAACTTATTTTGCCATTGGTAATCGATTTTGTAGGAAAAAATAAATATAGTCTCATATTTATCTGGATTTCTTTTGTTTCTTCCATAAAACATATCATCGTATTTTCTAAATTACTGCACATTTATTGTTTCCGATATTTTTGATTTTTATACTATGCTTATTGCTTATGTAAAGGTGAATTTTAAACAGATCTAAATTTCAAAAAAAAAAAAAAAAAAAAATATTGTGTAAGATCCTGGTATCATTTTCATTTAAAAATGCTTTAATTTTATGGAAAAGAAATAATTTACTTTTAATAAATTTGCTTAAGCACTGAAATTTTTTTTTGCAAAAGAAATATTTTAATTTTCAAAATAAATTTTTATATTTATAAAAATGTTTTTCAAAATATCTTCGACATGAGATTTTTTTTTTTTTTGATATTATGTTATGTTATTTTTTAATCAATCCTGGGAATGTAACTGCATTTAAGTCAAAATTCTCGACATAACTTTGTCTGATTGTATAATATTTTCCAAATTTATGCCAGGAATTTTTATTCAAAAGAAGATACATTATTGGAATTGAAGAATAATATATAAAAAAATTAAAAAAAGTTATGCCGAATATATTCTTCTAAAAAAATTAAGGTTCTAACAAATGTTTTAAGGTAAACATTTTTTCTTAAAAGACTATAGCAATTTTAAGCAAAAAACATTTTAAGGTCTTTTATTATATTCCCTATACATTTACAAAATATACAAAGTGTTCAGTTATTAAAGGAAAGACCGATGAATATGTATGATATATAGTTTTGTTATAGATTTTTTTTTCACATTTTAATCACGCCCTTATGTGATTGGAGAGTTGATATTTTTTTTGAAGTCCATGATATCATGGTAAGATTTTCGTCATTTTCCAGAAACCAAAAAAATACTATTAAAAATTTATTTATTTTCAATATATATTGCAACCTGTTTTATATAAGAAACTATCGGTTTCCTGTGACTTATACGCGTAGGCTATTTCAAAGGTACCCATACTTAAATTAGAAATCCCAAATCTATATAATATATTCGCAATAATTCTTATTTTTGTACAGCAATGACTTTATTTTGTACCTATTCCTCAAATGTATTTCCCTAATGACTTCACCTTATAAAATTACACCAATGAGAAGACAAAAACAAAGCGCACACACTCAAACACATTAACTTGCCATTGAACAGTTTGTAGTGTTTACATGCTTGGTTATTTATTAGAGCTCTGACTGAGTGCACTCGAAAAGACTATCAAGTCACTCGTACTGATCGCGAGTATATCGAACCCTCGCGCACGGAAACCACAAATCAAAACAAATCGCAACACTAAGCAAATTAGGTGAGTGCTGCACTTGCAAATAAATCCCAAATAAAATCTTTGTAAAATGTAAAAGTTTATTGCATTCTGCAAAAATGACAAATGGCTTGGTGGTCGTTTCAAGTGCACCCACGCAAACTTCTATTGTTTATGCATAATTAATTATGCAAGCAATTTTAAAACTATTAAGACTTCATATTTAAAAACAATATCGTGATAGTTTTAATTGGAGATTGAGACTAAGCATTTAAGGAATAAAACTAAATAAATTAGTCAAAATTGGTCAATTAATTTGTGCGTGATGTGCGAACATCGAAAAGGCTATCATGTTATTTATATAGATAAAAAAATATTTTTGAAATTTAGTCGTGACTTTTGTTTTAGCCTTCTCGAAAAGCTACTTTATGATTTATTTATTTATTCGTAATTCTTAAAGGCATAAAGTAGTCCTGCTGTAGAGTCTTATGTATTAATTAAACAATTTTCATTGGATTATTCAACACATCGGTTATTTTACGTCTCAAGTCTTACATCTTAAATTGACTAGTCATGGAAGCTATCCATATTTTGTTGTTCTAATCACCGTCTTTGTTCTATTCAAAGTTGACATTTGTGGTTGACTCACATATGACACTTAGTATAATTGATTGCATTTTATGAGATACTGCTGTCTAAAACATGCAAATGATTTCAAAAACAGGCACGATGGTAATCCACTCTTACCCACACACAGATATTCGCCTCACGAGACTGCTCGTCTATCAAAGCAAACTTACATTAAGTGTTTGTGTCTGTAAACTTATACTTAATTAATTGGCCATGAGTGTAACTGTGCGAGAAGGACGAATTTGAATAAGTTCAAATGAGTGTACGTGTGTTTGTGAAGGAAAGATGAATTGATGACGTATTCACACTGCTACATTGTAGAATTTTGTTTCAAAGCTTTATTAAAATCCTTTTTGTGTTCCTGCAAAATAATCGATAAAACGTTAAATGAAAGGTACAAAATGACTGATAGCTGAAAATGGCAAAATGCCCATGGCCATATGAAGGGAAATGAGTGCAACTGGTGTTCTCGCTAAGTGATTGGACTGTGATGTAATTTATGCTAATTTGCAAAAAAATAAATAATTATTGTGCTAATTAAATACGGTAGTAGTTTTGATCAAATTGTATTTTTTTTGTTCACTGAGTTTTGTTCTGAAACTTTTTTCACGCCAATAGCGATTTGGAGAAAAACGATCAATAACGATATGAAAAACCTTGGTAAAATCTCAAATTAGTGATTGCCAGATTAGAAGTTAAGTTGCGGCGCTTGTGTATTGTTCTCGTAGGGTACGTCCTCCAATTTATATAGGTGAATTTGACAAAGTGTATTCAAATGCCTTCGCGATCTCGTGTATGTAAATGTCTTCGATTTGAGATTATCTGACTGCAAATATCTTCGATTTAGAGATTGGAAAATTAAAATCATTTTTTTTGCTTATCAATTTTGTTACGCTGAAAAAGAAGGCAGGTTAGAACATCAAAGCTTTGGGCAAAAATGTGAAACTTTTCCAAGTGTCCACGATTTGCTTTTTAGCCATCTGAAAACTCTATAGTATGTTTCGCTAGAGATCACTTGATATCACGGATGATCAGGACCTTTGTCAAAATAATTACAGAAGCGATTGAAAATAAAAAACCATTTCTGTAATTATACAAACACACAAAAAAAAAAACTCGTGAGCCAGAGGGTAGATCTCACTATTCTTACATTTTCGAGGTTGTCGAAACTGAATATGGTCAATAAAAGTTATTTCAATTGCCCACTTTCCCTTAGGTTCGAAATTTAAATTTCCATACAAAGTTGGAATGGATTTACAATGTACATACATTAGATAGTATCGACCCCCATACAAAAAAAAAGTTCGAATGTCCACCCCCAGTTTGAAAGCTAATATTGAAAGATTTTTAAGCAAAAAAAAATTTTTTTTTTCGGCCTATAAATTCGATGCTATTTTGTTTTTGTCTTATATCTCCGCTGTTTGACATCCGATCAACAAGTATAGTATATCATTGTAAATGTCTCAACATGTACTACATTTTATTTGTAGAAGTCATTAGTCTCAGATTTTTTTTTCCACTAGTTGTATGCATTACCTCAGCTTCTACTACCCTAACGTGCCAAGGGAACATCATAAAATTCAAGTCCGTACCAAATCATAAAATTCGTGTCTACAAAGTTTTCTCAAATTATTGAAATGGAAAAGTTACAGCGAATTTAAAATTTCAGTGCAAATATTTGATCAGAATAATAAAATCATCTTTAACTTAAATCCTAAAAAAAGTTTTTTTCCAATCGATTTCCAAGATCATTTATGTTCGTTTTAAAAAATTTTATGTACTGCATATTTTTATTATTATCATTATTATTTATTAAAAAAGTAATAAAATAACAGTTTATAACTTATTTACTAGCACTAGCAAGTAAGAGCTTCAGCTAGGACTTAAAATATAATATATTCGACATTCGAATTTTTTTTTTGTGATACTATCTAATGTACATTCCCATGTTTATTGGCATGCTAAAGCCGAAAATAATAACAAAATGTAAATTTGACCCTTCCATCACCCCCTAGTGCCCGTTTACTTTCCCCAAAAAGTGGTTGAAATTTCAATTGAGATGGAGGTGCATTTTAATGGCTTTTGGAGTGCTGGAACCGAAAATGACAATGAAAATTTGGTATTTGTATTACCCCCTACTACTTCCTGGTGGGGTTTTGAATTTACATTTTTGTTCAAAATCTAAATGGGTGTGAATTTTTTTGTTTTATTCTCAGCTCACTGATTCAAAATCGTATAGTTAAAAAACCAGCATACATTTGTTTTATGTACTTATGGACTTTAAGAAACTTTGTGTCTTGAAATTATTGTTTTGTTTTGTTTTGTTTTGTTTTGCTTATCAGATCAGAAAATAATGAATAACTATATAATATTTTTTATATGTTTATAATGTTTCATCTTTTGCACAGATTTTTTGAAAATCCAAGCAAAAAACGAAACAAAGCAAAGTCAAGATTATTTTTTTCTTTGTTATGTACATATCTTTGTTCTAATAACTCATTTAATATTACACTTTTCTTGCAGGCACATTACTGGAAGCTTTCTCGGCGAATCGAAATAAAATAGCAAGCGCAATCGGTGAGTTTACTAAAAGGAATTTTTATTTCTTTTGTTTGAATTATAATTTCTAAGATTTTTGTGTAATTAAGTTTAATTAAGTTTTAATAAGCATAGTTTGAGGTTTTACAATGTATGTCTGTGCTCATTTACAAGATAAAATATAGCATAAAAATGCAAAACCATTCACTTAAAGTTAATTTAAGTAACAAACAAAAGAATTGCGCATTGAAATTAAAGATTTTTCGATATTCACTTAAACATTATTTTTGATGTGCTACATACATACTCGTATATTAAAAAAGTCTGTAAATAAAAAAATTAAAAAATAGTAACTATAAAAGTGTTAGTTACAAGTTAATAATTATTTTCGTGTATTGAGGCATTTTTATGAAATTTCAAAAATTTCACTGCAGAATAATTTCCAAAGATTTTATTTAATTGGGATAAAACATATAGGTAATTTTGAGTTGAAAAAGTTTTCACTTATGTCTTATATAATAGTTTCGGATTTTTTTTGTTAAGCCCAAAGAAACTAGCACTTTCTCCAGCTTATTAGTGTAAGCTTGATGATAGAAAGCTTGAAAATTCGCGCATTTTAACACATTTGTATTATGTAACAGTCTAGTAAATATAATGTGATCAACATTTTCCAATAAAAGCAATATTTTGCAATTAATTCGTGTGGCACCCAAATGCAGAACTTTGACACATAACCGAGATGTTTTTCGGGTGGATTTCAAGTATGAAGTCCACATAAATTGTTAGATTTGTTTGAATCAAACAGGAAAATCTGGTAACTCATATAATTGAAAATTCGCGAACCAGTTTTGGCGGACTCGAGCAGTTACTTTAGCCTCTGCAAAAACTTCACACATTGTACTTTTCTACATTCATATGTAAAACAAATTTTATCTACCTCATAAGGAAATTTTATTTTTATTTTTAAGATCTGTCTGCCAACCTTTCTCCAACCCTTCAGAAAAAACAGGTCTAAAAAACGAAAGAAATTTTCCTCACACCCTATAGTTTCGAGAAGTGATTCTGGCAAGAACTGTACAAAAAGTTGTCGCTCAAGTGAGCGTGGCATCACTTAACTTAATCACTTTTCTAATGAATCTGTTTCAATTATTGCAACAAGCCTCAGAGGTATCATTAAAACAGACCCGGATTAAGAAATTTACCGCCTCTAGGCAGTTGCAAAAATATCCGCCCCCTCATCAAAACTTCTTCATTTATTAGAAAAAAATAAAAACTTTTTTTCCTTAGAAAAAATTATTTTTTTTTTTTCATTTATGTTAAATTTTAACATTGATTTTAACTAAATGCCATTTTTTTATATTTGTTGTGTGTGAATAGGGTGAATGGTGGAATAAGTTTGGTACGAAAAGTTTTTCAATCAATAAAATGCAACAATTTTTCAAAGTTTCCGCCAATATTTGGCGCCTTTTAAGTCTTGCCACCCTCGGCACGTGCCTACTTTGCCTGTAAGGTTAATCCGGGCCTGCATTAAACAGAAAAATTTGAATTGCATTTCCGTGATAAGATGAATATAAATTTAGATATTATTACTTTGACTTCGAAAATGAATTGAAATTCTACCGAAATCTCATTTGATTTTAAATTAAATAAAAAAATCAAAGAACTAAAAACTATATTCATATCGATCATTCTTCTTCTGCCCAATTTGTTTTTTTTTTTGTTTGGTTTTCTCCAACATTTTTTGAAACAAAATATCTCAAAGACTATGTGAAATATCATAATAACCTTGAATTGTTTTTGCTACAAATATATAGAAATCAAAAAAAAAAAAACTAATGGGGGAAATTTCGATACATTCTTAGGATTGATTGAAAAATAATACATGAACAAATCAAAAGAAAAGAAGATATTGAGGGTATTCTTATAAACGCGAATACTCCTCGAAAACTGTGTAAACTGAGTTAAGTAAGAGCATTTTTGAGCCACGAAAAAATTTGTATGTAGCAAAGCTTACGCAAGCCTCGTAAGTTTTCGAGTTTAACATGCTTTTCGAGTTTTTGCGTTTGACAGAATACTTTTATCAAAGATATTTTGAGAAACACTTATAAATAATAAAAATAATGTTTTAACAAATTTTTTCAAAGCTTTTTTTTTTTTTTCATAAAATTAAAGGACTTTTAAATATAAAAGGTATTGCTTTTTTAATTCTATTCCACATAGTTTTCGAGATATTTAGATTCAAAAAATGTTGAAAAATTAATGACCGATATGATAAAATAGAAAATTCAGCATCCTGTTTTTTGAGTCTGCCATAAACAGTTTAAAGTTTTTCTTTCACAAAGCATGGCTTAAGACAGCTAAGAGAATCCCGAACGTGGAGAGCAATAACAGCCACCAGTATATAGAGCGACAGCTTTAATTCTTTAAGTCAATGAACGAGGGAAAATGTAGGTCATTTGGATTGTCAGATTCCTAGCTAAAGAGTTTTCATTAATATTCACTTAAAATAAACTGAAATAATTATTTTTTTCGTGGAGGTTCAAAAAATTTTATATTTTCATTGACGGCAACTCTTCTTTGATTTCTTGAACTTAAATCCTTTAAACAATAATTTATTTTAAAAATATTCTTATATATTTCAACACTTGGTATAAGAGCGCTTAAGTAAAATAACAAACTGATGAAAGATAACATATTCGTCATAAAGTATGTATGCAAAATGAGAAGTATAAGAGTATCATATAAAAAAATCCTGTCTAGGAAAATAAATTCAAATCACGATTTTTAAATAAATTTTTAAGCGTAAAAGTTCTACATACACATTGAAATAGACTATAATAACACATTTAGTACGTTGAAAATGAAACCTCAGTTGAAAATTGTGTAACAAGTGAACATGATTATTAATATATTGTCTTAGGATTTCGGTATCGAAATAAAAGTGTAAGTTTTTTATTTAAAGAACATTAAGGAAAAAACGATTTTATACAGAGACTGGAAATAACGTGAATATTGCAGTCGCATTGAAAAGTAATCAAAGTTAAATTTTCTACTGGTATAGCATATGAACTAGATTTTGTACAATGGGATAGTATTATTGTTTTTGTTATTGTTTGTCTGTATTTGACTGTCTGTGTGCGGTGCATCCTGCTGTGGGAATGTTTTTAAAGGATATAAATGTTTAGTATTGAACACGAGTATCAGGGTGAGAAAAGGAAGACAGGGGAACAATAAAAGGAAAACAAACAGAGACAGGCAGTGACAGAAACATGACGCGACATCGCAACAAGCTTTTTATGCAAAGCACATTTTATTTACGACATGTGTGTGTGTGGGGATATTTCTATTTGAGATTTTCAATGTTTGTGTTACGTAGTATGTGATTTGGACCAGCTTATGTTCCTATTAAAGATATAAATAAATAAAAGTTTTTTGTACCAGAAATGGTACAGTTGATAAAATTTGCTGAAAAATAATTTTGAAAAGATCATTTACATTTATGGTAGGAGATTAAAGAATCCCGATAATGAATGTAATAATAATAATGAACGTATTCATTTACATATGTAAGTACGTTATTCATTCACTTTAAATGATATGTAAGAGAAATTGAAGAGAACATATATGCACCTACTTTTAGTTAACCTTTTGAACAGAGGTGTCGTGGGGTAGCTGACTTGCAAACCTAAGTTTTTTTTAAGGATAAACCAAATGTTCTGAAAATTTTCTTTAAGATGCGAAGACGCCATACATTGGCATGTTTTATTTCTAGGTCCTCATCTACTCACTTACCCAGTTCGGTCACTGTATAAAATGTGGTAAAAATGCTCATTCATATTATAAGTTCTTCCGCCCCAAGACCTCTGATATGGGTTATGTTTGGCTCCCTTACATATGAGAATAGCTCGATATAGTTTTTTGAGTCCTACCAGTATAAAAAGCAATTCAATTCAATTCAATTCAATTCAATTCAATTCAATTCAATTCAATTCAATTCAATTCAATTCAATTCAATTCAATTCAATTCAATTCAATTCAATTCAATTCAATTCAATTCAATTCAATTCAATTCAATTCAATTCAATTCAATTCAATTCAATTCAATTCAATTCAATTCAATTGAATTCAATGTATTGACAGACATACATGGTACTTCGCGAGGGTTTAGCTAAATATCTCTTGATATTACAATGAACAATGATCTTTAACATGGATGCTGCGTCTGCTTAACTAAATCTTTAATTTTTATTCAAGTTTATTTAGTCTTAATCAAACAACTAGCTCAAATCAAATCTTTTGACTTGAGAACTTTTCTAATTGTGGTTTTGAAGAGAAAGCGTTCACCAATTCTGATGAAAAAACAAAGTTTCGCTATGATAAATTGACAGTCAATTTTGATAAATTTCATGTTAAGTACTACCACACAAAATGTTCGCACAACCAAACGCGAATCGTGCAAAAAACTCAGACACACACATACATACATGCTTGTATCACTCACGCAGCCAACAGCAACACATCATCGCAGCGAGACAGCGAGTAAAACAAATATCTACATAAACATAAAATTAATGTGCTGTAATTTAATTGAGACGGATGTAGAATGTGGGTTGTTGGCGGGCGAGAAATTCTCCAACTAAAACATCAAGAACAGAAAAAAGCGCTTGAAACAAAAGTGAACGACGTGCTGCTCCAGGGAGTTGGACAAACAGTGGTAGCTTCAGTCGTTGAAACAGCAGACGTGTAGACGTATGTTAAGTGAACTAAAAAATAAAAAGCAAAAACGAAACGAAAAATATGAAATAAACTTTTATGACCGCACGTTATATAAAGTTATCAAAATAAGCCATAGTAACAACAACAAATACAACTTTGCACCATGGTGTTATCCATCATTTGGTGGTGGAGTAATTTTTATTTAAACAGCCAAGTGAATTCAATGGCATAAACGCACCAACCCAACATCCGTGCGAGTGAATTTTTCCCAAGCGTGATTGGGAACTCTTCTTTTTTGTGGTCGTCATATGTAAGTGTGCTCATAGTAATGACGCAGAGCGATAGCTTAAGTCGCTTCAGCCAGAGATAATGAAAAACCGATTATTTTCGAGTAGTTTTATTTCAAGCAGTTTAACATGTGAATGTCATTATCAGAGTGTTGAAGTTTATTGACAGCTTAGTTACAACTTTCCATTAGAGGCATTTCATTTTAAATCATGCCCCGTGTATACACCCTCTGGCTTTAACATTCATGCTCTGTATTATTTGGCATATATTCAGGAATAATGTAATGCTAATGAACTTTAGAAAAAGAACAGCAATATGTGTAAGTTATCGAAAAAGTTAATATATGCCATACAAACTATTTCTGATTAAGTTTCCGACTAGGAACTCTACATAGATTGTAACTCTATATGTGGCTACATTAGTCCAACTTGAAGTGGTCCTTAGAATGTGCGTTGTGCATATAGGTTTTCTCTGTTAGATGCGATTAATTTTTGATTATTGGGGTCAGAAAAGTAACAAGCTTCAAATCGAGATATTTTGAAATATTCTAGGGCTCCGATGATGATGAAATGGCAAGCGTATGCAGTAGACTCCGCTTAATTGACGCTCGTTTACTTGAATTTTCCACATAAACCTTCCTTGAAAACTCGAAATACTCGGAAACGCCATCGTTTAAGTGGTAAGAAAAAATCTCATAAAAGTGAAAAATACACACAAAATACCTCTGTCAATTGAACTTTGGCAAAAAAAAAAAAATGTATTTGCCTTTCCATAACGAAACAATACTGAACAGAAAAATATCGTGACAGTTTGACATGCCTCACGCGTGATCTGTCATAAAATTCCTGCTGAGAAGAGTTCCTCTAAATGATTTACCCGTTATAAGATAATCTGATTATGAACTATCTAAATTATGGGCCGTTTACTTTGAAAGACGTCCATGTCCGTATATGACACTTGCTTCTTCTTGTATCCTTTATCTCCTCACAGAGCATATTTTCTCCACAAAAATCTTCCTTATCAGTAGCTAGTACCTTTCTCTCTCTAATATTTTCCAGATTCACGTATTTCCTGCTTTAGCGAATGTTTCCCCGATGATTAATAACGACCGCGTTTTCTTCTACCCTGAGTGTTATTCTCCAATGCTTGCCGGCAGACTTCAGTTTGTGGTTTACACAACGTGTGCCTAAGTCATTTGCACTTTCGTTGTTTGATTTGAGTTGAGATCGGATCTTGACGGCATCTGGTTAGTATTTGGTGTCTTTAGGTCATTAAATTTTCAGAATTCGGTTGTTGTTGAATTCTTGTTAATTGTGTTGCAAGGTTTATTTCATTAAAACGCATTGCAAAGTTGCATTCAAGTTCATTTGAAATTAATAGTGAGTTTATTTTGACCAATATTTTTATTTTTTGATAAAAAATTTTGAAAATTCTTTTCTTAAGCTTTTTCAGTCATTTATTATAAATGAATTTAAAAACAAAAAATGCTAATAATAACTGGTTTCGTAAGATAACCGTAAACCCGAATTTACACATAAGATGCTATTTAAGCATAAAATTGAGACTGAACGTATGCACTCTTCAACAAGCTACGGAAAACGTGACCGGAACACATCCGTTCACGCACTGTTGTAAAACTTATTGATACAACTTTTAATGCATTAATTAATGATGTGCTGCTAGGGTTTTGTTCATAATTACATTCTTTGTCAAGTTTTGCTACTGTTCACTGTGGGGCCAAATTTTTATTTAAATGACAGGAATCTGAAACCGCAACAACGAAAATTAATGCATTTGGATCGTTGCAAAGTTTGATATTTTTGATTGAATTAAAATGTCTAAGGGATATGTTTTCTCCAAAAATCATACTCTTGACAAGCTAGAATTGTTAATTTTGTAGAGGATAGTTATTGCTGCCTTACTGCATATAAAAACAAATCAATAACTACGTTTTATTCACCATATACTGCTAGCTATCCATAGCTAGCAACTATAATTGTATGGGAGCGTAAATACAAAATCTGAAGCTTATCGAATAAGATTTTATTTGCTATGTGTACATAGCAATTTGGTGAAGTGGTTGTGCTACCAAGCAGACATTTTGAAAAGATATAAAGGCGGCAAAAGGAATCAGTTTGAAATAAAAACGGTAGAAAGAACAATAACGAGTAATCGTATAATCAGCGAGTAGGTCGTTTTATTCGCAAAAAGGTTGGTAATTAAAACACAGCTAAGTTAACAACTGCATTGAAGAAAAATCTTTAAACATGTCACACGTTGTTTGCACTTTTCAACAAGCATATGGGCATTTCCATGGGTCCCGTTCGACCGTCAAACACATTTCAATAAAAAAAAGGCAAAATAAAATGGATTTTTATATTGATAATAGGGTTAACTTATAGCTACTAATTAGCTTTATAATTGGTGCTAAGATTTAATTGGGCGATTTTTTGTTTTCAAAATATTGAAAAAAACTTCCACGGGACAAAAACTTCCGTTTTCGTGGAAATGCCCATATCTAAAAATCATAATATTACAAAAAATAGCTCAGACGTTTATAGTCTTACGAGCATTTCTAGGTATGACTATAAACTGTTTTTTGTAGGCCTGTATTATTCATTGTTAAAAATGGTTATCTCAAATAATATACTTTACCTCAATAATTATAATAATCAGCTTAATATTTTAGACAAATCTAAAAAAATGTTTTGTGCATCTCCTATAAACAAAATTCGCAATAAATACGATAATTATATTTGCGCTTAAAAAGTAAATTGTATAAAACTAAGAGGATATTCCAATTTGATATTTGTAGTTTGTTTAGTAGATTTTTTTGTTTTAAAAATTAGATCAAATTTGCTTTAAGTATAAAAAAAATATTGTTGTTTTTAAAGAGCAATATTTTAACGAGAAAATAATTGCTCACTTGATTTTGTCACTTTAAACATCTGTACAGTAAGATTCCTTCATTAATGAGGATTTTTTTGCAAGCATTGTACTTTTGGATTTAAATTAAAAATGAAAATTTGTTGATTTTTGGCCTGCTACATTTCAGTTTAACCTGTAGTACAGTATGGAATGTATTTTCTGCCTGATCTAAAATTAAATCAAGAGCAACTTTTATGGTTGCAAACTTTTATCATGTG
Source organism: Tricholauxania praeusta (assembly GCA_949775025.1). Lineage (NCBI taxonomy): Eukaryota > Metazoa > Arthropoda > Insecta > Diptera > Lauxaniidae > Tricholauxania > Tricholauxania praeusta. Next base: position 31,142,349 of record OX459031.1, on the reverse strand, counting down.
GCTTTTATTATTTTTAAATTTTTTTCTTAACTGAAATGTTGCAAAAGCACGTCATTGCAGCATCAAATTACAGGGTGGAACTATTTGTCGAACCAGTCTCTCTATGAAATGCTATGTTTGCTATTACAATATTGTTAGATCATGAGTGCGAATCAAACCATCTTCAGTATACACAGTGCGTGTCGCAATTCATATATCATTTTAAACAACCCTTCTCTACATTACCATCTATCTTATGAAAATCCATCCATGTTGTCATTTGAGTATCTTGCCATTTATCGTAGAGTTTTCTTATAGTTACATCAGGAGAAAAAATCGCCAATCTTTGAAACTCAAAAATGAACCACGATAGCTCAATGACTTTCATTGCTTAGGAATAAAGATTTAAATATTTTATTTATTTCAATAACATTTTTGGAATGTTTCTTGCTTTCAATAAAAAAAAAGAAAGTTGTTTCGTTTGGAACTACACCTTTTTGAGGAACATGCAAGTCAAAATTTTTTCAATCATTGAGGATAAAGTTGATATTAAAAACATTTCTGACAATTGTTTTCTTTTAGTAGATACATATTTTCAACTATCGAATCATATAGGTTTTGAAATGAAAATTTTTAAAAATCAATTGATAAATAAATGAAAAACTTCGGGAAACGAAACTTTGATCAAATAAGTAAAGAAATTAAAAGTATTACACTAATTATTAAAGATTTTATTTCTATCAAAAATTCCAAAAAGAATACTTTTTTCATTTTAAGATCCATAACTTCTATGTTTTTTCTGTGCACATACAAAGTTCTTTTTGAAAATTTGCTCATAAAAAACATACAGTAAACCATCTAAGGCATCTCTTGATCCTCACATCATTTTGCACACAGGCAAAAGCTTAAAAATCATTTCGTTGTTGTGTGGTCGCCTTAAATTCATGCTGAGGTGAGTGTCATGGTTGATTTTGCATTGTGTTTTTGTATTTTCATATCTCCTTCGGAACCAAGGTATCAATTTAATGTATTGTTGTCATTGTACGTGAGGGTGCTTTTGTCTGGGTTTTACCATGTTACTATGTCACTGTGACTGTGTCATGGCAAGCATCGATTTGGGGATTTAATCGCTCCATTACACCATTGCTAAGGGGACAGAAAGTCCTTTTGAATTTGGGCGTAATTTTTTTAGATATCCTCTAAATGAGGTGCTCAACGTTGCCATCGTACGTACGGTTTTATGGCTTCTTGTTTTATTCATTTTCGAATTTTTTGTGTCACATCTTCTGTCGATAAATGGTCGGTAGGAAATTGTGATTGCTTAGGGTCATTCAAAGATGAGTTAAAACATTAAAATTGCATGAATTGAGGATAAAAAATGAAAAAATATCATGAAATAAATGTAAGTAATATATACAAATGTTTAATTTCAAAGCAAAACAAAGCTTATTGCAGTGTAAGTCTATATAAATAAAATTATAGCTGTTTTCGATGTTCTCGCAAAACGTAAAAACTGCTAGATCAATTTTGATAAAATTCGCTTAGTCTTATTCTTCAGACGCTTGGTCTCAATCTTCAATAAAAATTAATTTATCACAATATTCAAAAAATGTATCAATGTATTCCAATTAAAAACAAGTTAATTGTTCTTCGTCCAGGCCGAAACTCACATACCCTACACTACACTGAAAGTCCCTTTTAAATAAATGTTGAAAGACGTTGAAGAGGTTGAGTAAATCGAAACTAATGTGAAATGTAAAAAAGGTTGAAAGAGGTAGAAAAATATTGAAACAGTTGTAAAAGACTGAAAATGTCAAAAAAAAAAAAAAAAATGGAAGCCATTGAAAAAGTATAAAAAGTGTTGAAAAAAGCTTAAAAATGTCGAAATAATATGAAAATGTTCAAAAAAGGTGAAAGAGGTTAAAAAATCATGAAACTATTTTAGATCGCTGAAAAGTCTTAAAAATTAAAAAAATAATGCAGAAAAATAAACGAAGAAATTTAAATGTGCCACGCCCACTCTCCAATTCCGCCTAACTTTTGGTTTACTAAATTATATTCGGCATTGACATCCACATACCAAATCTTAGCCCAATAGGTTGTATAGTTTGCGATATATGTGTGCCGTAATTAGTCTTAAAATTTAGGGCAGTAACACAGCCACTGGTGTGATATGGTCCGATTTTTATCCAGAAATAGCTTTCCATAAACAACACTCTTTCACCAAATTTTAATGTGATTGATCACATGTTTCGATAGATATGCCACTTAAGGTATTTTACTTGTGTAGAGAGTGCCACGCCCACTGGTGCCCCCTTTTGATTCAGGTATACCTTATAGCAAGTAAACCACCTAAGTTAAGTTTCTTACGAATTGTTGCAATAGTTCAATTAATATAGCGATTACAAATTTATGGTAATATAGGAGGTGCCACGCCCACTACTGATTTAATTTTTATATAGCAACTGACACTTCCAAGTCAAATTTTATGAAGATTACTCCCATAGCGCACTATCTATGAAATTAAGCGTGTTTCGCTTGTATGGGAGGACACGCCCACATGCTCCATTGCGCCAAATTTTTGCAAAACCATACCATAGGCCAGATTTTTACACTACGCCAAATCCTGGAGAAAACCCATGAATATCAAATCGACACTCACCATCTCTTCGTCGATTATAAAGCTGCGTTCGATAGCCCAGTGCGGGATTGCCTATACGCAACAATGTTTGAGTTCGGTATAACTGCAAAGTTGATAAGGCTCTGCAGGATGACGTTGAGCAATACGTGTAGCTCCGTCAAGGTAGGGAATGACCTCTCCGGAACTTTTAATACCGAGCGAGGTTTTAGACAAGGCGACCCGCTCTCGTGCGATTTCTTCAATTTCATTATGGAGGGGATCGTACGAAAAGCCGGTGTGCATCATAATGGCACCATTTTCTTCAAAGGTGTTCAGCTCCTTGCGTACGCTGATGATATTGATATTATCGGTCGGAGTAAGAGAGATGTTACTGCTGCTTTCACTGCTATTGAAAAGGAATCAGCCAAAGTGGGTTTGACGGTAAACGAGGGCAAGACGAAATACATGATGTCTACTAACAACAACAAGAGAGCACGGGATCTAGACTCTCATGTTACAGCGGGCAACTGTAAATTAGAAGTTGTCAAGGAATTCACTTATCTTGGCACTGCCGTAACCAGCAACAATGATGTCAGTCTGGAGATTAAGCGGAGAATAACAATTGCTAATAGGTGCTACTACGGTCTCAGTAAGCAATTACGTTGCAGAGCTCTCTCTCGATCGTCAAAGCTAACACTCTACAAGACGCTCATTCTACCTGTGCTTCTTTATGGCGCTGAGGCATGGGTGGTTTCGACAACAGACGCAGCCGCTCTTGGGGTGTTCGAGAGGAAAGTTCTCCGCAAAATCTTTGGTCCTGTTCGAGTTGGCGACGACTATCGCATTCGAATGAACCACGAGCTGTATGAGCTCTACGCCGAATTTGACATAGTTAAGCGTACAACAATACAGCGACTACGCTGGCTGGGTCATGTCCATCGTAAGGATAAAGAAGCTCCAGCGAAAAAGGTATTCGAAGGGAAGGTCCCCGGTCAACGACGAAGAGGGAGACCATGCCTCCGGTGGATAGACCAAGCTGAGGAAGCCCTAACCGCGCTTGGCATTAACGATTGGAGAAGGCGCGCGCAAAACAGAGGCGCCTGGCGAGAGCTAATGATGTCGGCCGTAACCTGACAACGGGTTGTTATGGCCATCTAAGTAAGTACCTTCTAGCAAGTTTAGCTGCCTCATTAATTTCATAACGATTGCATTGTTGACAGACAGCTAAATCAACTCAAGTGGTGACGCTGATCAAGAATATATACACTTTTCCATACCTGCCACGCCCCCTTCCATGTGTTACTAACGGAATGACAGAGTGAATATACCCTCGGTGTAGGGTATAAAAATTGATTGCGCAAATTGGAACAAGCGTGCAAGCACAACAAACCGTTTTATGGCAAGCTTATGTGCTTCCGTTTGCGCGTTTTGCGTTTTCCCATGTCGATGCTATGAAATATTATATGAAAGAGAAAAAACAAAATTTTCAAATTTTACTTTCTCGCTCTCATTCTCAATTTTTTCATTCACATTGCAGCAACAAAAAGTCGTTATTGTAAACAATAATCAAAAATTATAGTAAGTCTACTAAAAAAATAATAAAAAACGGGCTACGCGTTCAAAGTCGCCGGGATCAGATTGTGTTAAGTATAGCGAGGTATTCAATTAGTTAAATCTATTCATTTTCGTAGTGCATTTGTTGTAAAAATTTTCTGGCGAAATCGCCCAAATTTAAAAGATATTATTTTATGCATTTGAGATTACTTTTCGAAAGTTTTGCGGGAAAATTATTTTTTTTTTGTGAATTTTCTTTTGGGTAATTTGCAATTTTCTTTTACTTTGCCTTAGACGATTTGGTCTACAGCCGATTTTTTGAGTTATTTTTCACATATTTTATTTTCAATTTTTAATGCCATTTTCTCTTCATTAAGCTCGAATTTTTTATTTTTGATTCAATTCATATCAATTTTTTTAGCCGAGCATTATCTAATCTCTTATGAAATTTTGGCAAATCTACTTAAGCTTTATGAGTAGTATGAGCACACTTTTTCTATAAACTATTACAAAATCCAAGACTTATTTTTATTTTTATATATTTTTTATCAATTTTTTTCCTCACGGGGTACATTACGGAATTCGATTCACGCAATCGAACTTGCTGCCTCCAGCCTGTGCATAGTTATCCATCGATCTGTGTGTGTCGTTATCTGAACGTGTGTGTGTCTATCGGGTGATGAGTAATGTGTTAAATTGAGGTTCATAGAAATTGTTCGTGTTAAATTAACTATTTAGACAAATTGGGGTCATTTATATTGCTTCATGGCTGAGGTTGTCAGGATGTTTTTTTATCTTCTTTTTATCTACAGCACATTTTTATTATTTAAGTTTTAAGAGCCGTTTAGTGGGAAATTTTTGCGCGTGCTAGTTCTGATATTATGCAAAACCTTAAAGTTAATTAATATAGCATTTAGCTAATTTTTTTGAATTTGAGTTCTGTGAATACATGAGGCACTATTTCATTTTCATTATTTCATTATAATTAATTTTCTTCTATGTTGTATGCATCAGCACTAAATCATTTCTTTTGTCGTTTCATTACAAAATAAAGTGTGCTGACAAATTTTCTATTAACTCATTGAATAATTACATGTTTTTACTGTTGTCCGTTAAAACTAATGCCAACCCTCAAGAGTTGTGCTAAGACGATGCCAAATAAATTAAAGCTTAGAACAGCAAAAAATACTTGTCAGTTTACTGCATTCAAAATAATTAAAAAACAAAGTTAATTTGAACACTTGCAGCACAAACACTCTGCCAAGCCAATTTCATTTTATAACCGAAAGCTGCATAAAAATCTCTTGGTTTTAGTGTTTCTTGAAGCTACTTTCTCTGACGGTTCTTGTAGAAAATTGCAACAGATAAAAGTTTAAGTGTTTATGAGAAAAATAATATATGTATATGTAAGTGGAATGTTTGGAAAATTAAAATTACTCACTTACTACTTGGAAGCTTTACACAATTAAGATTACCAAAAACTTTGAGTGCATTTTTTGGTCTACTAGACACTTTGTTATTTAAGCAGATTTATCGTGTTTCACTTCATTTCTTTAGATTCAATCATTTACTATATAAAATTAAGTTTTTGTCTGTCTGTTTGTCTTTTATGGGCGCGGAAACTATACGGCCGATTTTGAAGAAATTTTAACGGTATGTTATTATCGATCAAGCGGGTGTCACAAGCTATAAAACTTTTATTTAGGGTGCATACTTAGGTGGCCGTCATACAAAAATATTCTTAAATGTAAATATCAATATATATCTCATCAATTATTTGACGCAGATGAATGAGACTTGGTATATATATAAAAGATACGCCCCCCCCCCTGTGTGAAAACCGAAAACCGCGAAATTTCATAATTGTTTTTTAAATGCTAATTAAGGTCTATAGAAGGCTTGGTTTGGCAAAATGGGCAATGACACCCCCTCCAAAATCAAATTTATCACATATCATCAACTATTTGACGCAGATGAATAAGACTTAGAAAATATGTATATTAAAGGTTCAAGTAAAAGAAAGCTTCAATAAAAAAATGGATGGAGCCACGCCTATAATATGAGAAAAACCAAATTTTTTTATTTCTCAGCATCTATTTGACATAGATGTATAAATTTATGCACATGTTTCTTATGATTTATGGAAGGTTCATAGCATAGTTTAGCTTGGAAAAATGGGCATTAATACGCCCACCATTACAAAAGAAAAACAAATTCATCATATCTTATATGCTATTGGATCAGATGAATGAGACTTGATACACACATAAAAAGTACGAGCAAAAGAAAGTTTCAATGAAAAAAATGGGCGGTACCACGCTTTCCGTATAAGAAAACAATAAAATTTTTGATGCAGATGAATGAGAAATATATAGAAAGTACGAGCAAAAATAAGTTTCAAGAAAAAAATGGATGGTACCACGCCTTCCATATGTGAATAAGACAACATTTTGTATGCATCAGCAACTATTTGATGCAGATGATTGAGACCTGGTAGCTATAAAAAGACAACAACAAATTAAACTCATTGCCCCACCTAGCAGTAAGGACAGAACAATGGCTGTCATGAGTAGTCATCTCATCTCATCTCATCTCATCTCATCTCATCCCATCTCATCTCATCTCATCTCATCTCATCTCATCTCATCTCATCTCATCTCATCTCATCTCATCTCATCTCATCTCATCTCATCTCATCTCATCTCATCTCATCTCATCTCATCTCATCTCATCTCATCTCATCTCATCTCATCTCATCTCATCTCATCTCATCTCATCTTATCTCATCTCATCTCATCTCATCTCATCTCATCTCATCTCATCTCATCTCATCTCATCTCATCTCATCTCATCTCATCTCATCTCATCTCATCTCATCTCATCTCATCTCATCTCATCTCATCTCATCTCATCTCATCTCATCTCATCTCATCTCATCTCATCTCATCTCATCTCATCTCATCTCATCTCATCTCATCTCATCTCATCTCATCTCATCTCATCTCATCTCATCTCATCTCATCTCATCTCATCTCATCTCATCTCATCTCATCTCATCTCATCTCATCTCATCTCATCTCATCTCATCTCATCTCATCTCATCTCATCTCATCTCATCTCATCTCATCTCATCTCATCTCATCTCATCTCATCTCATCTCATCTCATCTCATCTCATCTCATCTCATCTCATCTCATCTCATCTCATCTCATCTCATCTCATCTCATCTCATCTCATCTCATCTCATCTCATCTCATCTCATCTCATCTCATCTCATCTCATCTCATCTCATCTCATCTCATCTCATCTCATCTCATCTCATCTCATCTCATCTCATCTCATCTCATCTCATCTCATCTCATCTCATCTCATCTCATCTCATCTCATCTCATCTCATCTCATCTCATCTCATCTCATCTCATCTCATCTCATCTCATCTCATCTCATCTCATCTCATCTCATCTCATCTCATCTCATCTCATCTCATCTCATCTCATCTCATCTCATCTCATCTCATCTCATCTCATCTCATCTCATCTCATCTCATCTCATCTCATCTCATCTCATCTCATCTCATCTCATCTCATCTCATCTCATCTCATCTCATCTCATCTCATCTCATCTCATCTCATCTCATCTCATCTCATCTCATCTCATCTCATCTCATCTCATCTCATCTCATCTCATCTCATCTCATCTCATCTCATCTCATCTCATCTCATCTCATCTCATCTCATCTCATCTCATCTCATCTCATCTCATCTCATCTCATCTCATCTCATCTCATCTCATCTCATCTCATCTCATCTCATCTCATCTCATCTCATCTCATCTCATCTCATCTCATCTCATCTCATCTCATCTCATCTCATCTCATCTCATCTCATCTCATCTCATCTCATCTCATCTCATCTCATCTCATCTCATCTCATCTCATCTCATCTCATCTCATCTCATCTCATCTCATCTCATCTCATCTCAACTCATCTCATCTCATCTCATCTCATCTCATCTCATCTCATCTCATCTCATCTCATCTCATCTCATCTCATCTCAACTCATCTCATCTCATCTCATCTCATCTCCACGCCCTCCACGAACTGTTTTTCAAATTCTAAGAATTTTCCGACTAAAAAAATAAAAAAAGCCTTCTTTTACAAAATTTTCCACACACACATTTCCTCGAATTATTTTTGAAAAAAAAAAAAAAAACAAAATTGAAATTTAATATGTATTACGAGGACCACTTTGACGCCTCTCCTAGGTACGCTATTGCTCATTTTATCTCATTTAATATCAATCATCTTATACTCATACTGATACTCATGCTAGTGAGTTATCTACTTATGTTTAAAATAAATACAAGTTATCTTATGACCGTTGTTGTTAAAATCAAAAAAAAAAAAATATTTCATTTAGAATTAAATATAGGCATTTCTATAAATAGGATAATCAATATTTCGGTAACTATTTTCGGCAGTAACTTGCAGATTTTTAATTGAAATCAGTTATTGGATCTATCAAATTAATTAATGAATAACAAGTTGCTCGCTTCTTGTCCAAAGTGTTGCTAAAACATTGCGACTAAGAAAACGTTGTAAAAAAGCTCATAAAGAAAGCAAAGAATGTAACGACGTAATATACAAGCAAAGAAATGCCTTCGACAAATCGGTGATAGTAGTAAATGCTCCACACAAAGGAATCAACAAAAAAATATTGCAAAAGCCACTTTGCAGTAGGAGAAGTTATCGACGTGCAATGACCAATTTGGTATAGGATATAAAGCGGTAACTACTTATATATAACACGTTCAACTTAACAGATACATGACAGTCATTTTGAATGCTTTCGAAAAACACCTCATCAAGATAACCTGCGTCACGTATTTCCGATATCAATTCAACAAAATGAAGCAATCGGAAAATAAATCATGCAGCAAATATCTAACAGCTTCCGAAACACAAATAAGGAAATGTGACCATGGTAATCTAAATAGTTATTTAATAATCAATGCATTAGTTGTTTGTGTATTATGAAATTATGAATAACGTTGTAACGACCAAATATGCAGATTTGTTAAATAAGTTACAAAATAACTTAGTGACATCCAAAATAACACAAACAATAGTTAATTTGATTGAATTAAAGGAGAAATTCAAAACAAATCTGAAAAATTAAAAAATCGTCACATAAAAAGAAGAAAGTTTCGACAGCCATACTGGAAGAAACTATCCAGTTGCAAATAGTGCAGCTAATAAAGTATTTTTAAAAATGCTGAAACATAAATGATGGTTAACCGAAGCCGAAAGTGAGGAATCCTGCCATTAACCCCGCATCCCCTCTTGTCTTCGGGTCTGCTCATACTTATATTTTTTCTCAAAATCATGTTTCTTTGGTTGGTTTAAGTGCTCGCAATCATTCTGATTCTCATTTTCTTGCGATTCCCAATTTCATATTATACAACAAAACATACCCCAAACTTGTGATACAATATACACCTACACCCAACAAAACGTTTGGTCATATATTCCATTGATATAACCAGGTAATTAAGTTCCAAGCGCTATAGTAATTAAATGCGTAAGCTCTAAGAAAATCTAAACGAAATCGCACAATCTATAAAAAGCACTGATTTCTCATTATCTTGATAACGAGCAACAACATTCGTTGCAGAATAAACAATGAAACGAAACACAAAACAACAAAAAAATAACAGTTACACCTCACACACTAATAAAAATTTTACAATACACAATGACAGAGAACCGACTGAAGAATAAAGCGGAGCAAACAACAAAAAATGTTTAACTACAAATACAGGAACCACAATAAGAACCACAGCCGGATGTAAATACATTGACTCGCAGAAACTTCCTTCTGATTCATTTTTCTTTGTATTCATGCGCATTTGCTTTCGCTTTGTTTTTTATTTGTTTTTATTTTTGTATTTGTTGCTACTTTTGGTTTTGTTTCTGTTGTTTATTTTATTTTGTCGTCTCGGTTTCGGTTCCCATGTTGATTTTTTTTTTCTTCTTCTTCTTGTGTCTCATTGCAATCATTATTGTGGTACGTATGTAAGTTTCCTTTTGGTTCTTTCGGTTTCTCTTTCTGCTGTACGCCTGTTATTTTGTAAACAGTAACAACAACAATATGATACACGTCTTTACTGTATACCGCCACAGGATATGTGTTTGTGTTGTGTGGTGTAAATGGGGACGAACATGAGAGTTTCTAGGTGTTTGGGTGAGAGTCTTTCTTCATCTTCTTAAAAAAAGACACTCGTGGAGAATCCTTTGATAAAACGTTGAAGGTTTCGATTAAGTTAAATTATAAAGAAGAGTACGTGCACCATTATCATTGGTGTCAACTGTGAATATGAAATGTATGAGAGTATGCTGCGGAAAATTCAGTGTGATATGTTCCAGACTCGTCTAACTCCGTCTACAGCATCTAGATTGATACTGTTTTAAATGATCAGGCATGGATTTTCGAGATTTAAAGGGCTTTCTAAATTTTTATGTCTTCCAAGAAACTCGAAGTGCCCGTTGCCGAGTAAAGCTGGCGCTGTGACAGCAGTGCAATTGTCTACTTTTGAGTTCCTAATAAGTTTTTATTTGACGTAAAGCTTTAAGCTAAATAGCTAAGAAGGCTAATAGCTGTAATAGCTAAACTCCATTATTAGTATTATTTATTTTTATTATTATTACTAATTAAGAATTTTTTTCTTGATAAAGCTAATATAATAATTTAATGTTGTCCAGTACATAATATGACTTTTGTTAGATAACATTGGTCCAACTGTTGTCTTTTCATGTTTTTTATGTGAAAGCATTGATCGATATATAAATTTACATGATTATCGGTCTATGCTTATGACTGTTAGTTTGATGAAATAATGTTGAATTGTAATTCTAAAAATGTTTATAATTAGCAGAATTTTGCTTCAAAATCCGTAAGAATTGAACGAACAAAACGAAAGAATGACGGAAGAGAGAAAGAACTAAGCTGTACTTTTGAATAATATGAATTTACTTATCATTGCAAAATTCAATTTCGTCACAATTTCAATCACGCGACAAAATTTTGAATGACCACAAGTTGCGTGCATTTATTACGTAAGTCTCTTCAATGTCACGTAACATAAGCACTGACCCCTCCATGTCACAAATTTGTGGACTCCCAAGTAATTTATGTTTTGTAAAATGTAAACATTGCTGATGTTTCTTATACCATAATTTTTCAAAAATGTTTGGTGTTTTATTGTGATTTTTATTTTCATGTTATTAACCTCATTTGTAATTTTTTGCGCATTTTTCACATTTTATGTTGTTTTTATTATTTTGACTTTTGAAGTGTAAAAAGGTGGCATTGTGTGACGACTCATATTTTACTGTAAGTTTTTCAATAAACGACGCTACCATGGTTATATGATTCACACAGCATTGTGACTTTAAAGCATTGGAAATACTTGTATACGTCTCACCTCATATTTCAAGGATAAGTAATCGCAAACTTTTTCAAGAAATTTTTTATTTGGTCAGTATTTACGCAACGCAATTGATGATTTATTTTTTGTTGTTGTTGTGCTTCTTAATAATGGCAATAATCATTTTGTGAAGTATATTAAGGTACTAAAAATGTATTGATGTTTCTTGTTTCAGTCGTGAAATCGTTAAAAGCTATGTTAGAAGAAATAAGCCAAAATGAAGTTTTCCAAATTTTTAGCTAGCTAAGAAGTCCTCCATCAAGAGCAGTCAGAATCACCCAAAATTTATTTTTTCTATTTTTTCATTTATCATTTGTTTTACAGAAACTTAGTTGAAATAGCGCTTGTGACCTTATAAATTTAGTAAATAAAAAAATTATTTAATTTTCCCCTTCATTATAAATTTCCTCTGAATGGAACTTAAATATAGCTCCTATAATTTCTATACTGTTAAAAAATGTCAATTGACTTTTCAAGCTCATTTTCGAAATATGGGTGATCTACTTTATTTCCCAGAGGTGAAAACGTTCTTGTTGGTTATATTACTGCAAAACGAGACATTTTTCCATTATCTTTGGCATAAACCTCAACTTAAAGGCTATAAAAATATTTTTGTCATTAAGAAAAAAAAAAGACAGTCTGAAGAAAACAAAATCCCTTGTTTCAACATTTTATGAGGGTTGAATTCTTTATCTGTCATTGATGACTTCGGATGAGTTTCAAGAACCATTCATGGCGAAATATATCACTTTTTAAGTTTTTTTCTTTATTCTACGGTGATGACTATCAAATCAAATCCAAATCCAGCTGCATTGTACTATTTCTAGCACAAAATTTTACATGACTGAAGTCAATTGAAGAATATTTTCAGCAATGGGAAAACAATTGAAGTTAATCACTTGCAGTCTTCAGCAATATTGTTTATCTGAACAAGATTCATGACCACTATATAGAGATACAGAATGAACCTTAAAGGTGAACTTTGATTTCTTAGTTAAAAACCTCCAGATATCAAAATTTAAATGTAGGAAAATGATACTTAATACTATACAACTTTTTATTCAATCTTTTCAAATGCTGTTATATTTTGATATAATTCTACCTGTGGAATTTTAGGTATATACTAATCTGCCTCAGTTCTTGAGTAAAAATTGTTGTAGTGAATATTTGTTTTTAAGTATAGCACTTGATATTATACATATTTTGTGGTCTAACATTCCTAGGGCTTTGATGTTGGCCATTTTTTATCCCATCTCATTTGTAAATAGAGCCACATATTGGTGAGAGATATTGCCTTCCATAGGAAGCTGATTCAGCGCCGGCATGCCAGTTAATATTTAGTAATTCAATAAGAGATTTCAAATTGTCGATGAGGACGAATTCTTAAATATTTTATCAAATAACCAAAAGGTTCTGTTAGCTCTTGGTAACAAAAAAATTCCATATTTATTTAATTAAGAATATTTTTGCAAAGAATTGTAGCAATGCAGCTACATATTTCTAGCCTCGATTTAAAATGTTTCGGTGTCAGCATTTCTATTTAAGCGCCAACTCTAAAATATTTTCTCTTTGTAGATGACAGCAGTCTTGCAAGTCTCATTAAACCGAGAACGGTCCTTTGGTTTAATGCTGATTTTTTAAAAGGTATACAAGGCAATAAACCTGATATGTTTATCTGCGCATTTCAATTTTGACAGTTCATAAAGCCATAAAGCTGAAATTTTTTATATGACAAAGCAGCAGCGATTGCTCAATGACCCAAATTACCAAGAGGTGCATGGAGAAGCACTTCATGTTTTCCATGATGACTCAGTGTTAAGTCAGTTAATGATGTATTTAAAAAAATTTTTTGATTTCGAATTTCGGCAACCTTAGGGCAGAATCGTCCTAAGCTAATTTTTCTTATTTAATGTACATATTAGCTGCAATTTTTCGACTACATCCTACCAGCTGAACAGCGCTATTAATTTATTTAATTAAATGTTACTCATACGTCACGTTGATCAATTTTATTACTGGCTATCATAAAAATCACACTATTCACATATTTATATTTTACAAAAGTAAATTTATTTATTACATTTAAAAGCTCAAACCATAATATCACAAATTAACAAAAAAAAAGCAACAAATCCTTCAACCGCAGTTTATACCATGAAGTCAAAATAAATATGAATACATAATTTCCATATAATTGAACCACATTACTATGCAATAAAATTTAATCATAATTGCTCATCGCTTAGCTTAAATGTATTTCCCCATTCATTTCAACAAGGGTCATTCGCTTTTTATTATTTTCACTACCAAAGACTTATTTTGGCCTACAATCAAATCTAAATTCATATATAAAATACTAATTAGAATATCGTTGCCAACAATGTTTCCATGGCGGGAATTTCGAGATATTTCTATTTTTATTAGTACTTACGCTAAATATAAAAAACATGACTATCACGACGACGACGACAACTTTATTAAAAAATGATTTCTATCTCCTTTAGGGATTAAACATACAATTGCCTTACTGTATACAAGGTGGCCTTTATGGCCTATAGTATTGCACCAAGCTGCGTCGAAGCTGCTGTTTTATCTTGATTGTCTGTCAGCAACATGATAGCCTGCGGTGCTCAAATAATACAAACATAATAACAGCAGCAACAGCAGCGAACATCCTTTGTGAAACATATTTTTTTTTCGTTCACTTTGCTTCTATTCGAGGTTCCTTTAGAAATTCTTTGCTCAAGTGTTGGGCTTAAAAGTGAATTTGAATTTACATTTGAATGCTTGAGCTTAAACAGAAACACGTGGGTTGCCTTCTGGCTTAAATTATTATCCAGTTGTTATTTTGCTTAACTTTGCCTAATGAGTTCAATTAAAAATTAATTTGAATATCTGGCTTTTGTATGCACAGTGGACAGAATATTGTTGCCGCCTAGAGGTTACAGATTCAATGTATTCCATTGATGTTTTGCTGAAAGAAAAAATCAATTTTAAATTTTGTTGAAATAATTTCTACGCATAGTCATTATTTTTGTAAATTCGATATTTTTTTCAACTTGAGGTGATACAATTGGGAAGCCTAATCTAAACGTCACAGCCATGTTCCAGTACATTTTAATGGGCAAATGATTTAATTGACAATTGGTACACGGTGTGAATCATGGATGCTTACGTACCACCTTTTTGTTCCTAGCTCATTCAACAAAAACTTTTTGTTGCGACTTAGATCCTTATGTTTTTTTAATTTGCTAATGTTACAATATTAAGTGTGTCTGTATTTTAAAACGTTTTTCATAAAATAATTACTTTATGCATTGAATTTTCACTTTCAATTTAATTTCCTAATTAAAGCCCAATATTATCTAATGAATATTTTATTATCAGTCGCACCAATTGCTATATTGCACTGCAATGTACGGGACAAAGAGACGATAAGCTGTTGTAATAACACTTGTCAGCAAGCTTTAATATTCTGATGTGAAACAGTTTGTCAAATACGAAAAAAAAACGAATCTGCAGAATTTAAAGAACTCAGTGTGCCAGGGAATTATATCAAACACGAATTGCAGAGCTGCCCATTGGGGGATCGTGGCCATAAGCACAAAAAAAAATTTAAAGTACTAAGTACTTAAAAGTTTTTCAAAAACAATCTTTAGTTAATACTTACGGAAAGCAAAAAAAAAAAAAAACTTTAAAAGTTGAACTTTGACACCAAAAAATTTCAATGAACATTTAAATATTAGCAACTGTTGGATAAAATGTTCTAGATAACGTGTTTGATAAAAAATGCGCTAATGAAACATATTGGCCAAAAGTACGTACATTGTTTCCACTTTTTTAAAAAAAATTTATTTTTCTTTTACAGAATTTTATGTGAATTGTATAGAGTTTTCAAAAATTAGAATGAAAAAAGTCCAAATTTGAAAGCTTTCCCAGAAAAAAAAACAACAAATATTTCCGAATTTTTTTTATTTCATGTGAAAAAGATATTTGTAGAAAGTGTGGCTCGGATCCAGTTTCGGAAAAGTAGTTGCTTCAAAAATTAAATATAGCATAATAAAATGTTTGATAGAATAAAAAATCAACGCGCAGACATACTTCGAACTTCATTTATTCAAACTAATATAAAGACTAAAACTATGGAAATGTAAGAACTAGAGAACATACTTAAGTTAGTATATTGAGAATGTATGTACATGCGTTTGAACATAAGTGCTACTGTAAAAGAATGATATTAGGGTTGCCAAGAGTTCTTAAATATTTTCAACATAAAAATCACAATAAGATGGGCACATTTGCAGTGTCTAAGGTAGTGATGTCCAGCTCATGGCCCAAAATGATACTTGGGAGCCAAGCAGTGTAAGGTGAGGGGTATTTTCAAATAAAACGTGAGAGAGGCTGCTATCATAGTACACTTATAATACAACACAAGTAAAAAATTTAAAACGTGAACTTAATATGAGAGAAGAAAACTTTATCTCTCTGATTTAATGGTAATGGAATTGAAAGTAATGCATTACCCCCATGTCTGATCTCCCAGTTGCATATATATTATATACAACATCGATGAATAGCTATACTCGTTGTAGGCAGTAATGCTCACAACTCCAGCCACAACTGTAAATTCTTTTTAGAAAGAGATGGCCGCTTTGTGTGCAGCTTGCCTTCACCTCTATATATAATGTGTATCAAGGGGAAAGGCAGAAAATATCGAAATATCGCTTACTAAGTGCCCGTATTGCATCTCCATATACAAATCAGACAGCAAACAGACTACCTACAGCTTCATATACAAAGCAGGCAGCCAGCAAGCAAAGTGCCTACTGCTCCATATACAAATAAACAAAATATCACAGCATGTACAACATAAACGGTATAGCTTTTAATTCGTGAAAAATCAGAGTACTTCATCAATTTGCCGCTGAACTGTGTAGCAAATTTATGCATCAAACAATGAGTTTATTTTCAAATTAATAATAAATATCTCTAAAAAAATAAACAAGACAACCGCACGAATAATGTGAATCAGAACGATTACTTTCCCGCAAAAAGCCACTACACCCCGCAATTTTTGTTCAAGTTATTTACACTTTGTGAGTTACACTCTTGAGTCTTCCGATGTTTGCTCTAGCTTTTAGTACCCGATCGGAAAAGCTTATTTATTGATAAAATCAAAAACAAGAATATCTGTACTTGTATTTTTTCCGATTTGGCATTTGTTTTCATTTCAATATCGCACACATACATACATATAATACACATTAAAAACTTCATACCCTTTTTCTCCGCTCATTAAAACTGCTCTCGTCAAGCACCGGCGTGCTCAGCTAAAATCATACGTACTCTTTTCCCATATGTGCTGAAATGAACATCACTAGTCTAAGGTATAATTTGATATAAATATATTGTAATAAGCTAAAAACAATTTTTAAAAAGCTTAAAAACGGCTTTGTATATTTTTTACAAATTTTCACAAATTTTTTATTTTTTTTTGTTAAAAAAAGATAGAGATTTTTCAAAAATTTAAAATTTACCAGCATTCTAAATTTCATTTTTGTTTAAAAAGTGTTACAATTTTTTTTTTTAATGCTGATATTTCTTTTTCAAGTTCAACACGAAAAAATGATTGATAAATGAATAATTTCAAAAATGCTGACTTTATTTTTGAACTATGTAAGTGGGATTATTGGAAGTAATAAGCTTACAGAAATATTTTATTTATTTTGTAAGTATTAACAGCAATTTTACATAAATAATGCTCGACCAAATCTGGAACTTAAAGAGAACATTCAATCCGAAATCCTATTTATAGGACCTGAATCATTGAGAGTTTGTTTTTGCGAACAGATAAATAATGGTCAATTGAAGATGTTGTTTTCCACACATAATGCTGAAAAATGTCCATTTATTATATTTTCATATAAAAAAAAACACGTAACATAAAACTTTTATTGTGACATTCTGATCAAACTTTGAATGTTGCTTAGTGTAATAGTAATTTTGCAATATATACTCAAAGTTGTGCCGTGAAATTTTTATCAAATAGCCGTTGGTTAAGGCAAGCAACTCTGGCGTCTGCCTTGTGGCTATTAAGAATTTTCCTGTGTCTAAATTTTTGCCATAAATAATTCATTTTCATATTGTGCTCAGATCTCATTCGTTACTTTGGATTTGTTGTGTGCATAATAATTTGTAAATAGAACAGATAGAGTCATAAGTTATCGCAAATCAACGAGATATCGCCCAAGATTGATAAGAATCAAATTGGTATCAAAATATATTAAGGGTATTCCTTTAAACGCGAAAACTCGAAAAGCGCGAAAACTCGAAAGTTTTCGAGCTTGCTCGTAAATGATTGTGCAATGGCAATTTGACAGTTTGATCAGTGTTACCGCTGCCATGAAAAAAAAAGTATCACACCAAAGCGAAAAAGTATGTAGAATTAAGTAAATAAATAACAAAACACAAATAGGTAAACAAACAAAAATTCTGAGAATTGCGTTTTTCATATATTTAAAAATCATTCAGTTAGGTTTGTGTGTAAATTTCTAAAGAAACTTCAAACTGGCAGCAAATTATTTCGACAAACGGGAACACTGATTCATTTTCCAACTTTTCGAGACCACTAGCTCAACTACTTAGCCTCGAAATTCGCGCAAACTTATCTTCATACAAATTATTTTCGAGGCTCGAAAATAAGCTCAGTTTTCGCAGTTTACGCAGTTTTCGAGGCTTTATCGCGTTTTCCTCATTACAAATGTCAAACAGATTCGAAATAGTATCAAAAAACATTGAGAGACATAGAGTAGTATCGTAAGAGTTGATAGAACTCAATTAAAAAGAAAACATTTTTAAAAGCACATACGATTCTGAATATATCAAATAAGATCGAAAAAGAAAATATAAGTTCGAAAGTATCGATAAATTTCATAAAGTCGATAATAGTCCGAAAATATTATCGAAAAGTATCGAAAAGGTCATTAATCATCGTATAAGATCGAATAAATTCTTGAAAGTCACACAGTACCGATAAATCGATAAAATACGTTTGAGTGTAAATGGTGTCGAAACACATCGAAGAAGTTAAAATGTATTGAATTAGTTACTTACTTACTTAGATGGCCATAACAACCCGTCGTCAGGTTACGGCCGACCTCATTAGCTCTCGCCAGGCGCCTCTGTTTTGCGCGCGCCTTCTCCAATCGTTAATGCCAAGCGCGGTTAGGGCTTCCTCAGCTTGGTCTATCCACCGGAGGCATGGTCTCCTTCTTCGTCGTTGACCGGGGACCTTCCCTTCGAATACCTTTTTCGCTGGAGCTTCTTTATCCATACGATGGACATGACCCAGCCAGCGTAGTCACTGTATTGTTATACGCTTAACTATGTCAATGTCGGCGTAGAGCTCATACAGCTCGTGGTTCATTCGAATGCGATAGTCGTCGCCAACTCGAACAGGACCTAAGATTTTGCGGGAAACTTTCCTCCCGAACACCCCAAGAGCGGCTGCGTCTGTTGTCGAAACCACCCATACCTCAGCGCCATAAAGAAGCACAGGTAGAATGAGCGTCTTGTAGAGTGTTACCTTTGTCGATCGAGAGAGAGCTCTGCAACGTAATTGCTTACTGAGACCGTAGTAGCACCTATTAGCAATTGTTATTCTCCGCTTAATCTCCAGACTGACATCATTTTTGCTGGTTACGGCAGTGCCAAGGTAAATGAATTCTTTGACAACTTCTAATTTACAGTTGCCCGCTGTAACATGAGAGTTTAGATCCCGTGCTCTCTTGTTGTTGTTAGTAGACATCATGTATTTCGTCTTGCCCTCGTTTACCGTCAAACCCACTTTGGCTGATTCCTTTTCAATAGCAGTGAAAGCAGCAGTAACATTTCTCTTACTCCGACCGATAATATCAATATCATCAGCGTACGCAAGGAGCTGAACACCTTTGAAGAAAATGGTGCCATTATGATGCACACCGGCTTTTCGTACGATCCCCTCCATAATGAAATTGAAGAAATCGCACGAGAGCGGGTCGCCTTGTCTAAAACCTCGCTCGGTATTAAAAGTTCCGGAGAGGTCATTCCCTACCTTGACGGAGCTACACGTATTGCTCAACGTCATCCTGCAGAGCCTTATCAACTTTACAGTTATACCGAACTGAAACATTGTTGCGTATAGGCAATCCCGCACTGGGCTATGAACGCAGCTTTATAATCGACGAAGAGATGGTGAGTGTCGATTTGATATTCATGGGTTTTCTCCAGGATTTGGCGTAGTGTAAAAATCTGGTTTTTGGTGGACTTACCAGGTCTTAAGCCACACTGATAGGATCCGATCAGCGTTTCTTTATACGGCTTCAATCTTTCACACAATACGCTCGAGAGGATCTTATATGCGATAGAAATAAGACTGATACCCCTGTAGTTAGCGCAGATTGTCGGGTCTCCTTTCTTTATTACAGGACAAAGCACGCTGAGATTCTAATCGTCGGGCATGCTTTCCGCTAGCCATATTTTGCTGATGAGTTGATGCATGCACCTTATCAATTCATCGCCACCAGCTTAAAACAACTCAGCTGGCAGGCTGTCAGCACCCGTATTGAATTGCGTTAAAAAATATATTGACTTCAAAAAGTTTCGAAAAAATATGAAAAGTATCGAATAGAATTAACAAACATCGAAAAAGTTGATAAAGATCATGCTGTATCAAATTAAAAAAAATCAGCAAAATTTTTAGATTTCGAAAACTATGGAATAGTATTGTGATGTTCGAGTTAACATCAAAAGGGATTATGAAACACCGAAAATGATAGAATAAATTTAAAAATCATGAAGACCAAATAATATCGGAACCCCTTGAAAAAATTGAAGAGAACTGCAAAGCAACGAAAAAGCTCAAGAATGTCGAGAAGGATTAGTAGGCAGAAAAAATTGTTAAGAGACTTAATACAATACTTAATTGCAGTTATTATGGTAATATAATCACTTTAGCTCTAAGCGGCACCTGCAATCAAATTTGTGCAGCATTAGTGGCCTCTTATTATTTTTTTTAGTGAATAAAAGAATTGTTTGGGAGAAGGGCTCGATCTCAAACACCCTTTCAGAACATAACTTTTTACGCTGTAAGGCTAGAGCATCAGATTATGCAAATTTCATTAAGTGATTAACTCACATATTTTTTCAATAGCACCACTATTGCAAGCCGCATTTTCAGTTCAGAATTATTCTGTTTTTAAATAAAAAAATTTTTTTTTTTAACTGCATATTTCTTCCAGAAATACCATAGAAAACTATGACTATCTTATTTAGGGCGGTTCACTTAGAGGTATTGCTTCGGCAAAGATTGTTTGATACTTAGATTACGCATAAGTCGTGTAAAACTTTCATTTTCTTTTTGTGCAGTGTTGCTTGAAATTTTAAAATGATCAAATATATCTGGGCACAGCGTCCACAAACTATTCAGCTGTTGGTATTACTAAAATCAGCGTTCTACGATGAATGTGTTTCATGCAGTTAGAGCCTTATAATTGGCTCACTGAACGCATAATTCGCTATAGCATCGAAAAATTTGAAAATTAATTTTCATTACTGGATAACGCACGATCAATTTGATCACACACACCACGTAGTGTGGCCAATATAGCGGCGATAAATGTTGTCGTATCCAACAACTTAGCATGTTTTACGTAATGATCTTGGCTTAAAGGCATAAAAATTCAAGTCCAAACCGCCAACCTTCCAAAACGTCACCGCTCCAGTCTTTGGGCTCTTGATAAGCTCAAAGAGGATCCACTCTTCTGGAGGAAAATGTTGTTCAGCGATAAGGCCCATTTCTGAGAGTATTCAATAAGCCAAATTGTTATATTGTTATATATAGGCTGAAGAACAGTTCGAAGAGATTTATAAGCTGCTATTACTTACATCCAGTCAAAACAACTATTTGTTGTGGATTATACGGCTGGTGTGTAACTGTGTATGGCGCTTGTTATCGCGCTATGAAAAGAAACTATTTGCTGCTTGAAAGTGAAGCCTACGATATTTGGTTCAAACGAAATGGTGCTAAAGCCTGTGAAACTATTTCGCTTTATTGTGAAAACAATTCTCTGAACATTTAATTTCAAAATAAAAGTTTTTCCAAAAAACTTGTCAAAACAGTTTTTTGCATAAAAGTTTTTCGGAAAAATTTAAAAAAAAATTTTACATGTTTTCCTTAAAAACTTTTAAAAAAATTTTATTAACTAAAGTTTTTTTCTTAAGTTTTTTTGACATTTATTAATAAAATCTTTTTTTTTTACCCAAAAATGGTTGAAGAAACTTGCTCTAAATCAGATTTTTGATAATATTTCTCCTGCGCAACGAAAAAGTTGTGGTACTTTTGTACGTAAAAAAATTTCGTAAAAAGCAGCTGATTGCTGTTTTTTTGGTCTAACTATTATCAGGCAAACTACCTTTCATTGTTGTCGCTCAACTTAAACTGACACGTCCATAATATCACTCTAAAGATTCAATATTTTTGGGATGTTGCGCATATTTCAGCTCGGATCTACAACAGTTTCGGAAAAGGTAGCTATTTAAAAAATAAAATTAAGTCTTAAAAAAAAACCGCAATAAGTTGAAGACCCCTGCTTTGCCTTTGGCATTATTGGATATGGGCATTTCCGCCAAAAGAGCCAACCGGTAAAAACCAGTTCAAAGCGGTAAAACCACTTTTTCGCAGCCATAGCACAACAGAATCGCATAATTTTTTTTTTTTTTTGAAAGGTTGTGAAGAGAAGAAGGGACATGTATACTTTTTTTTTCAATGGTAGGCGGTGCCACACCCCTAACGGGAAAAAACGTTTCCAGGGCTAAGCTAAAGGACTGATTTTAATGAAATTTGGTTAGGAGATAGAATGTTGCATAAAAAAAGTTAGTAGGGACTCTTTGTCCTTTAAGTGGGCGTGGCTTCGCTCCAAATGGGAAAAAAAACGGTATCACGGCTGTGCCACTACACCGATTTTGATAAAATTTGGTATGTAGATAGATTGAAACTTGAGTAAAAATATATATTTTTTTAGTGGACGGTGCCACTCCTCTTACAGGAAATACGTTTTAGCAGCAAAAAACAATTCTTATAATCTTTTAAGAAAAATATCTACTCCTTCCTCTTTTCTTTGTTAAAATTGATCTCACTAATTAATTTGATATATATAAACATTAAATTTGTTTTATTAATTACTGTATATATCGTCAATAATATTATTTTTTTAAATATTAAAGTTGTTTTGAAAATTGCCCAAGTTAGCCAAAACGTAAAAATATGTCCCGTTCGAATGTCCCGTTTGTTGGAGTATTATGCATTGTAAGAAAAGAAGTAAATAAGTTATTTCAATCAAGCGAAATCTATTAAAAAGTTATATTATTCCATAACATTTTGTCCCGTTCGAATGGCGTTTTTATTGCCTCTATCTTGGAACCAGTATTACGTCTGGCATCAACTTTACCATTCAATATAGTGCTACCAAAGGGCTATTGCTCAATGTAACAGAAAAAAATAAAAGTGTTTTACTTTGACTTTTATTTCACTTTAAAAGTGTACTTCCGTCCCGTTCAACATGAGAGAAATGCCCATGTATATGTATTGTAATAAGACTTAAGTAATTTTAAAACAGTTTAAAATCGAAATCTTCATTTTAGCAATTTTAAAAATTTAAAGATTTTTTTTTTTTTGGAAAAAATAACGATTTTTGTTTTAAAAATTTATAATTTACCAGCATTCTAAATTTCTTTTTTGCTTAAAATATGTACGTTTTCACGTAATGTGTCTTCTAAGTTTGTAGTACTTGATGGTATATGAAAAGAAAGGATTTTGTTAACATAATGTGTTTTGATTTTATATTTTAATTTCATTTTGAAAAGCAATTTTCAACTTTACTTTACTTTACTAATTCTTATCATAAGTTAAGTTTACGCTATCAAAGAATTCAATAACATGAAATTTTTTTGTCGACAACAGTGTACATATTTGCATTTCATTTTTCCGTTCCAAATACGTCCGCAAAAATTCACTAAAAATTTTATTTTTTAGCCTATCTTTATAAACGCTCCGAATAGTTATACCTTTAGAAGAGTTTTTAACAAATATAATGGGAAAATCATTTGGGAACCTTATTTAAATTAATTTTTGAATTCAATCGTTTCAGAGAACTCTTCTTATGTACACACATGCAAATTAATGCTGCCTTGGCAACGAAAAACAATATTGAAATTTTATTTTTCTCTCATAAATTTATATGCATAATAAAAAAACTTTTCCATTTTTATTGCGAACAATTTACGTAAATGCTGGCACTTAAAAAGTTTTACCAAAACCATTAATCAAGTGTTCATACATTGTAAACTTTAACTATAGAAAGGTGACTTCAAGAATCAGTTTATGTTGATGACTGCATACAATTTTTTTTTGTTGAAAAAATACATAAAATTTGAAGCAACAAAACTCCTAAGAATAAACAATTTTTTTCAATATTTACTTATATGTTACAACAACATTTTTGTATTAATAGAATGGAGGATATTTCGAGGCAACCATTAAAAATAAATTGTATATCAAACCAGGCGTTAAAAAAAAGTTTTCAATTACATACAATGATGACAGCAAAACATTTGCTCCATTTGAATTGTCAATACATGTTACTGAAACTGACAACAAAAGCCTATAATGGTGAGAAAAATTTCAGAAAAAAGCACAGCGACACGAACAAGAAAATAAAAGAAAAAGATCGAAGAATTTTAAGAACAAGCTGTCAATAGAAAGGAGAGCAGCACAGCTTCTTTATGCCGGAAATTGCAAAGCAACATTTGGTGTGTTTTTTTTTTGTATTTTTTGTTGCCGACTTTTATGCGTTCACTTGCTGAAATCATGCAGCACGGCAAATAGAATACAATTTTTATGGATCAAATCAGTTATGACATAAACGAGATATAGATAATTCTTTCTTAACTTTTTAGTGATTTTATGTGTTCTTTCTTAGCTTAGGAATGCTTAATTCTTAATGGTCTCAAAGAATTATTATTGATAGATATTAAAGTATGAATTTGAGGATTAGACATTGCTTACATTTTGTCGTGTTGGAATTTTGAGATCAAATTCGTGTTTGTCGTTCGAAAATCTATCAAACATATTTAGCTACTTCCCATTAGCAGACCGAAAGTTGAAATTTGCAGAGCAGTGTTATTACAAGTGATGTTCAAAAGTGATTTACATAAAAAAAAAGTTTCATCAGTTTGTACTTTTTGGGCCAACATATTAGCGACGTCAAATTGAATTATTCAAATGGTAGAGCTTCTTTCGAAGGTATGGATATCAACAAATTTTCCGAACCTTTTGATAAGTTTAATATCATGGTTTTTCGGATAATGCCGACCGTATTTTGAACGAAGTTTTCTTCCAACTTCTAAATAACTTTCGCTATATTTCAAATAAGTTTTAATAATAAAAACACGTGTTTCATTTATATAACGATCTTTTTCAACTAACCGGGTTGTATTTATTTTATACCTGAGAAAACGTCGGTGTAATCAAGTGCCGGGAAAAAATTGAGGCAAATTTAAAAACATACCTCAAATTTGAGCACCCTTTAGACGTTTTTTTTTTTTTATCAAAACACCACTTGAAAATTCACGGGTAACTTCAAGGAACACACTATGAAATTTATTATTATTACAAACTCGCATTGGGTATTTAAAGCACTACAAGCAAATGCCACACTATGTGAGACTATAAAATGCATAATGTGCCTTGCAAAAATTCTATTCTTCGCAAGTGAAGTTAAAAAAATTTCTCTTTATTTATACAGTCGAAGCGTTAAAGTTCTGCAAAGTCAACTCAGCAATTCCATATATAACCAGATCATGCTGGGAAGCTGTAGATGATAGAAAAAGTAAATCTCAACAATAAACCTCACAAGTCAAATAATAAAATTTCTATTGTAATGCTTTTTTAAAAATACACGCACACTCTCTCAAAAGCTACACACACACACACACACACACACACTTTTAGCTTTGCTCATTTCCGATGCGTACACACACTTGATTGCCCTTGCTGTGCTATTAAAACCACAAATCTTGGTGAACGACCGCGTAGCGTCTTCCTGGTCATAAAAGTCAAATAGCGTATAAAAAAGAAAGTCAAGAAACAGGAAAGAATGAAGAACTAACCATGCGAAGCATAGTAGTAATGAAAGAAATGAGAGAACAAATTAACTGCATTGAAATCAAATCGAATTTTACCTTCCCGTACTTTCAAAAGCACTGCACTATGGATAAATTTCGCAGGCTGAAACTGTACAATGGATATTCTGTATTTCTGGAATAACATAAGAAAACGAAAAAAAAAAAAAAAAAAAAATTTTACAAATTGAAATTTATTCAGAAAAGAGCCGTTTTTAACATTTCATTCAAAATTAATTTGAAACATAATTAAAAAACCACTTTGACTCTGGTTTATTTTATAGACCAGCTAACCTGATAGACGTTGTTCTGCCTTTACTGGTAGGTAGCGCGATGAGTTTAGTTTGGTTAAAGTTGTTAAAGAAAGTCTGGACAGAAGAGTCATTAGTGCGATTAGAAAATTAGGCGAAAAGACCGAAAACTTTCACGCCAATGATTAAAATTGTTTGATATTAAAAATTGCACATTGCTCATTACAGGAACATCAGACAGTTCAGACTTGAAGTTCGTAAATTGAATCTTGAAAATAAAATCCTGGATTTCAAAAAAAGTCGATGTAAAAATATTCGGTTCTCTTTGAAAACTTACTTTTGCCTCTAACTTTTATACATGTACCAAGTCTCATTCATCAGCGAAAAATATTGATCAGATATGATGAACTAGAATTTTCTATCATATAAGGAGGTGTGGCATCGCCTATTTTTTCCAAGCTAAACTTTGTTAAAAACCTTCTACAAACCATACGAAACATACATATATAGTTGCTGAGTTGTTTTTTCTCTTATGGGCGGCGTGGCTTCCCCCATTTTTTTTTTATAGGAACTTACTTTTTCCCCTACCTATGTTTCAAGCCTCATCCAGCTGTGTCAAATGTTGATCAGATATTAAAAATTTAAATTTTGTTTATTATAGGAGGGGCATGGCATCGCCCACTATTTCCTCAATCCATACCATGAAGAATCTTTCACAAAACTTAAGATGCATGTGTACCAAATCTCATCCATCAGCGTTAAATCGTTGCTTATATATGTATGTTTATATGAAAATTTTGTTTTTATTCATATTAAAGGCGTGGTAGCACCCATTTTTTTTTTGTGTGGCGAGCATGGCATCACTCAGTTTTTTCAAACCATACTATGATAAAAATCTTCCACAAGCTGTTAGAAACAAATGTGGAAAGTCATTTTCATATGCGTCAATTAGCTGCTGAGATATAAAATTTTCGGTCTTTTATCAAATGAGAGGCGTGGCACTGCCTATATCTTCATTCAAACTTACTTTGAACCGTATCTAATTCATCTGCGTCAAAAACTTGATGATATATGAAGAACTTGGTTTTTTCTTATATATAGGGGGCGTAGCAACGTCCATTGGTCCAAGCCAAACTATGCTAAGAATCTTCCAAAAACCATAAGAAACATATGAGTTCATAAATAAGACACTCATTGAGGTTTATGTATATATGTGACAGAGAAATTTAAAAGGGACCTACCGGTCGATTCACGTTGATTTTCACTTTTTTAGCGATTCTTATAGAAGATGGTACGCTCTTTTCAATGCAACAAACCGCAGCTTTCTAGCTACATTGGTTTTTTCACAAATTTACTTCAATCATGGACATATTGAAAAAAAAAATAACGTACAAAAAATCCGATGTGACAAGTTTCGCTGAAATTGATCAAATTTGCTTTAAATTTGTTATTCGGGAGTTTTTGGGGTTGCTGATTACGACTCTCTTATCAGATTCTGAAAATTCAAAATGGCGGATGCAATATGGCGATCCAAAATCCGATCAAATTTTAAATTACTTGACCGCCATATTGAATCCGCCATTTTGATTTTTGAGAAATTGATACTAGTTTCGTATCAGCGACCCCAAAAATCCACGAGCAACAAGTTTCAAGCGAATTCGATCAGTTTTTAAAAAATTCGTCCGCCATACTGGATCCACCATTTTGAATTTGACCGTAGGTCCTCTTTAAGTTTCCCTGTCACATACATATATAGATCGGTAATTTCTTATAATTTATGGATCAGGTTTCATAAAAATAAGCTCGATAATTTTCTAATTTCAAAAGTGTAAGTAAAGTATTTGATATTTTGGATAAAGCTTAAAGAAGAACCTCATTCACATATCTTAGTTTTTGAATAGAAATAATTTTTACAATCAAATTAAATAAATCCCACTGTACGCAGTGGCGCTTAATTTATAAGCCAATATAAAAGAATGGCTCTTCTGTATACAATACACAACACCAGCGCCAACTAAATTGGCTTGTGTCTATTGTATGTCTTTGAAAGTGCTGTATGTATGTAGGTAGTGGTGTTGTTGTTAATGTAATCAAGTTTGTTTCCTTCCTTGGTACTCGTGTCTGTGTGTGTGCTAAACGCTAGACGTAATACAACATTGTAAGAAAAAATTACTTTCCAATGTCAGAGCGCCATGTTAAAGTTGACTTTTATGTTTGTGTTTCTCCTTCTGCTACTTCATTTTGTATTTTCGAAATTGCGTTAGAAGCCTACCTCCTTTTTATTAAGCAATAAATAAATATATAGCCATAAATAGGGGAGTTTCGACGTGTTCGTGCTTGTGGAAAATTTTGAAAACATAAAATATTTGATTTAATGACATAAAAGATGCGCAATTAGGTGTTGCTTGTAGGTGTTGTCTAAAACAAAGTTACCTTATTAATGTGTAATGTGCAAAAGTTGCTCATACGACATGAGCAACAGAAAATATGGTTGGTGGTTTTTTTATTTGAAGTTTTTTTGAAAAATTTTATTTATTATAAATTTTATTTTGCGCAGTTGCTTAGTAAAAATGCATTGTTATTGATACATAAGATATTTTATGGTGGTCATGGAATTCAAATTCAAAATTTTTTTCATATCAAACTGACACACACGAGTATAAATAGGTGTAGTGCAAACTGTAGAAAAGTTCTTATTTAAGATATTTATTGTGAGTGGACAGAAAAATATATTTTTCTACTGAAAAAGCCAAATTTTGTTATCAAATTTTCCAACTAAGCAGTGGTAGTTTTCGGGGTACTTTCGTGCTAGTTACTACTAATTTTTAAACTAAAAAATCATCCCCATTCATCATAATCACTGAAACAGACTTTTATGTATTTTCGTGCACTATGATGTATAAGACACATGTTTACGTACTGCATTTAAAATTTATGTTCTTTTTATTCAATGTGAAATCAGATTTTTAACCACTTTTTTAAGATCAAAACTTATGTCTTGTGACATTCTTATTTATTTATATTAAAAAAGTCTATCATAATAATTATTACAAAAATCTCCCAAGTGTTGAATATTCATGCCAAAATGGTCCCATGAATCTTTAAAAAAAATTCAACATTTTCTCATTAGCACTTGGTAAACCCAATACTTTTTGTTTTTATTACAATTTTTTTGTTTGTGATTTTCTTAAGCAGCCAATGCTTTATTTATGCCAGTACAACAAAAAAAAAAAAAAAAAAATAAAAGAAAATCCAGAAAATCTCCACTTGAATCAACTCTTTCATTTTTGGTTACACACTTCTGTTTTTTACTTTCTGTACTGCATTCTTTGCTATAAATTTTTAATAAGTCCTCCTACCTGTCTATCTTTCATTAAAGTCGGCAACAGGAAGCACAAAAAGCAACCAGAAAGAATTAAAATAAAATGCAAAGTGGAAAAGAAAGTAAAAGAAACCTCAAACTGAAACTGAAGCTTTACCACACAAACCGCCTTTTGTTTATTTCATGCTTGTGCCAATTTTTGCTGACTCGTTTCCAAAAATATTTTGAGCAATTCCATGAAAATTGTAAATTTTTTATGTACAATTTTTAGAAAAATTATTCAGTTGAATTATTTAAACTTGATTCCATAATTTTTTGTTAAAATTCATTTAATTTTGCTTGTTAATCACAATACATTGCTCATTTTCTAAGAAATTTATTTTTTTATATGCAGCGGCCAGCATTTAAGTTTGCATATTTTTGTAAAACAAGATAATAAGATATATACTCATACAAACTAAGCACCTTAAACTGCATCGAAACAAAGATTTCGAAGCTGTAACGACTACTCGTACATCATATTCAGTTGCATTGTAATTAAATGTTACTCATACGACATGCGATATCACATTTTAAAAATATTCAATTCTTATGAAATTGTTTGCCGAACTGTAATAAGAAAACCATTTCAAAACAATCCTAATTATGTAAAATACAATATAAAGTATTCTTAAGAAAATAGGAAAATTTGTTTTTAAAAAAATTACATATGTACTTAGAAAATACAAGAAATTAAATTTTTAACAAAATTTTTGTTCCAATTTCTTCAAATTTCAGATTTGCCCGCACCCAGATTTTTTCTTATTGCTATCAGAATTTAGCTACCAGTAAGAAAATCTCCTTTCAATACTCCTTAATTTTAAGATGTGCGGTTATTATTTTTCTTGAAATTCAACTTAGTTGGCATAAATTATGTACGCATTTCTTCGATTGTGAAAGTGAGAAAATTACAGAGAAAATTGTTGAGATTTTTTTGCGCTTTCTTTTGAACGTTGAAATTTGAGTAAATAATGAGAATTTAAGAGTTTCGCACACAAATATTAAGAAGAATTTGAGTAGAAAAGTAGTGTCCGAAAACTGACCCTTTTCATCAGAATTTTTGTTAATTAAAATCAGACTTTTGAATTAGCACTTCATGTTGGGTATTTAACAGATTGAAAAAGATCTGAAAGACTTGTCGATTTTATGATAAGCCAAAGGATGCCTTTGTTTCTTGAAAAAAAAAGTTGCACAAAAGTATAAAAAGATCTGTTCAAGGTAACTTGAAATTTGAATTTCATTTCACGGTACAGTTTGTTACCAAAAATTGACTGCTCATTTGGTTATTATTTCAATAAAATTTTACCAAAATAAAATTCTTTGTGGTAAGTTTCTAGCCAATTGGTAAGCAATTCTGTAAAAGGTAACTTTTTATTTTTACTTTTTTAATGGGATTTTTTTTGTTAATGTTGTTATTAAGTATATAAATAGAAAAGTTATTATCCCGTTCCTCTGCCAATACCCGCAGCATTGTCCTATACTTCTCCCATGCATGAGGGATATTACCATGTATTAAATTTCACAATTGTAGTTACCATAGGCCATAAGATATAGCGTTTTATGAGTTTATTGTTTTTTATATGGAAGGTAGAAGATGCCTCAACTACTTATCTTCTACTTCAAAAATCCTTTCACCAACCTTTTCTCCGAATCATTTCGTACATCGCTTCTTACCTGCTCTAAAACCCACATAAGTATGTACAAAAACCTATTGGCGTTAGATCGAATGAGATTCTGGAAATAAATTGTTGATTATCGGCCTTATTTTGTTATTTGAAAACATATAAAGGATAAACGGAAATACATATAAGAAAACGCACTGTACCTAATTATACCGTGTATTCCATTTTAGTTTCCCCAGACCAATATCTCGTCAACTATGCAAATAATATAGGAGAGACTTTGTGAAACGTCAGAGCGTTCCTTCAATTATGCTGCCGAAAAAAGTTTTTGTGACCAAATTAATGTACACCATTTTATATAGAAGTAAAAAATCTACGGATTCAGTAAAGATTCTGATGATAACATTTCATCAAAAAATTAAAAAAACTCGGGACTCATGCAAATTGATTTCCTAGCATATGTCAAAATTCGATAATAATTAACATATTATAAATTTGATATAGGCGAAATAAGTGTATGATATATGTTAAGTTAATATGCGAAACATTCCACTGAATCGAATAATATTATTAAATATTTTGTAATAATCATAATAATCTAATTAGATTATTATACTAATTTAATCATATATTGTGAGGACAAAATATTCCTTTAGAAATTTTGCCCCACATAATTTTTTTTGGCAAGGTACAGTCACATCAAAATAATAGCATAAAATTCTTCCCAAGTAAACAACCAAGCAATAGCCCAAACTGCATAGCAACAGCACCGAAATTGCATCCAGCAACAGTTAAAACTAAAGCAACAACCAGAGACAAACCGCATAGCAACAGCAGTATCACAACAGGTTCGATCATGCAAGCAAACGTGTTCAATGTTGCGCACGCAACTTAAACCAGTTTTGCCGTAAGCCATGCAGTCACAAAACACGATATAAAGAAGGAGCAAGCATACTAAGGGACAGTCAGTGAGTGATCAGCAAGAGAAGCAGACGTCTAGCAAGTGAGTGTGTGGCACACAGTAATAACCATACAACAAGTAAAAGTGAACAAATTAACAAGTACGGCACAGCCTGGCAGGGAAAACGAAAGCAAGCACCGGAGATTCTACGTGTCCAAATCAACAGCGAGAAGGCAGAACCGGAACCACCAAGGCTTGGATTACTGGTAAGTATAGTGTTCACCAGGGTAAGAATCGGGTTTCAAGAGCTCTTTCAAGGGGGAAATACTTTGGCCGTTTGTTAATTGTATGTGTCACCCCGACGGCTTTGACATCTGTCCAAAGTGTTTCCTATCCGCTGAGGCTTCTTTAGAAGTCCTCTTTGGAAAGACTGAGAAGCCCCTTTTCTGAGACGTCGACGATTAGTACCACCAGGGAAATCTTTGAACTTTTGTTAATTATTGATGTCACCCCTACGGCTTTAACCATATTTCAAAGTCTTCCTGTGCCGATTTCGGTTGACCGGTCTAAGACTCGGACGAGCCTGAGTGAGGGCAGCGCTTGCAGTTTTCTAAACCCTTGGTGGCGAAAGGGAAGTTTCTCGTCAAAGGTGCGGACGCGTAGAAGTTTCCCGAAGGAATACGATGGCTTCAATTTCAAAACGAAGTCTAACTAAGAGAAGCAGAGCATTATTTCGTAAGGCGGACCACTGCGGAGCACCAAGAATCCGTTTTCCAGTACAACCGAAGTTTCCCGAAGAAACACGAAGGTTTCAACTTCAGAACGAAGAAAACCCAAGCAAAGCAGAGAGTAATATTTCGCACCAAAAGAGTCCCTGAAATAAATAAATATATTGTAAAGACAAAAGAAATAAAAGATTAAGAACAATTTGAAATTTAAAGAAGTGGTTCTGATTTCTAAGAACGCCTGGACATCCGGCGAGCTTAACCCCGGCAGAGATTTTCCTTACAATATATGTTAAAAATTACTAAATAATTCATTTGATGGAATATATCTTTCTTTGTTTCAAATATTTACATGTTAATAATAAGCAAATAATGTATTTGGCGGAAAAAACATTATTTTATCGCTAATGTATACATTTAATAATATCGATTTTCGTAAATATCGATTTGCGAAAAAAATAATACTATAAAGTATCGATTTATACGTAAATCGATACTTTTTCTTATTGTCACACTCTAATATTGGATGACGTTGGTGTTTGGACAATTATAAATACCTCAATTGTATACTAAACAAATGGTAGTTATATAGTGTATTACTTTAAAATGTTAAGAACTGTAAAGTATTTATATTAATGTGAAGTAAAATCAAAGTAAATAGAGTTATGAAATATGTATATGTTCGATCCCATTAAAAGATTCGAAAAGATATTGTGTTTGGCACAATTAATAACACTTTAAGTTTCAATTAAGAGCATAGTAATATTTACCAAATTTTGTTGATAGTCATTAAATATTTTAAAAATCTATTAACCAAATACATTTTTTCGAAGGAAATATTCTCTTTTCTGGGTGTGAAATCGGGCAGAGATAATATGTATTTAATTTGCAGTTGAATTCGTATTATTTACAAGAGGCTTCATGTCCCTTGAGTAGTGTATTTCAAATCTTATTCGAAATGGCGTCTTCATCGTTTGAGTTGACGATACCGCCACAGTACATCAAGCATTAATAACACAGCATAAAGCTAATTTTAATAAAATTAATAATTTCATTGAAAACTGAAATACTAATGTCATGAATTTTACCACAAAACTGATACAGCTATCCAGAAATTAAATTTTCCTTAAATAGTACAGAGTTTTCAAAACATACTCGCATTAGCTTAGCTAGAGCACATTTCACTTGTATAACTCTTAAAGTGTAAAAAGTACAATTTTAAGCAAAGATGTGCACTGCACTCAACGGTACTTAAGTCATCATATTTAAATCCTAATTTAAACTGTCTGCAATTTGAGCTGTCACTCAAAAACAATCCAGTTTTTTTTTTGTCATGAAGGTCATAAGTAGAAACAAAAAAATAAAATAAAAAGGAATAAATGTAAAGACTGTCACATACGAGTAATTCAATCGATGTCTGAGCTGTTGCTTAGGAGTTTTGTTAAAGTGATTCATTTTTTCCATTCAATTGGAAATTAATTTAATTTAATTTCGAAAAAATACATAGTGAGAGTATGACGGTTTGGCTGGAGACGAAATAATAGCTAAAGAAAAAAAACATTTGGATTGATTATATTAATTTAGTTCTTCTGTTTGTAATGCATTGAAGATGGCAGAGAAAAGTATATATGGGTTATTACAAGTCGTAACAAAAAGAGCTGATCCTGGGGGTCTGTGATTTTGCTGACTTGTTTTTGTTTTGTGAAGTATTTAGTTAGTTTATGATGTACCATTAATCATTTCTCCTTAACTCAGAAAAATTTTACGTAGAATTTTTTAAGACTAATGATATTTTAGTAAATTATTTTTAAAAGTATCTTTTGGAGCAATAGCCTTAGTTATTAGTGTCTTTTTAATTTTAGCGCATTATTATTTATAATTATTCTTTAATAAATAATAATAATTCTATATTTTATCGCAATAAATATTGCCTGAAGTAGAAGAGATTTGTGAAACCATAAAATGCTAAAAATTAAATGGTCTTTTTGAAAAAAGTTTTTTTTCGTGTTTTTATTTTCCACAGAGTAAATGATGTTTTGCATTGAACTTCTAAATTGATCGAAAATTTAATATAAGAAAATTGCACAGAAAACTTAATAAGAAATGTACCAAAACCAATACGTGATCTATTTTTTCTTGACCTTTGAAAAGATAAAACACTGAATTTGATAGGATCCAGTTTTGATTTTGATACATTTTTGACTGTTGATTATGTAAATTTAAAAAAAAAAAACTTAAAAATAAAAACTAAGAAAACTTAAAATTTGAGTACTGAAAAATTTCCAAGTTTAGCTCAAAACATTAAATACCCTAAAGGAGCCATATAACTTATAATTTTTGTGACTTCAATAAGGTTACTTGAGTGAATTAATAGCATTAAGAGTCGAGTTTTGTGTCGAATCTTATGTTTAAAAACATGATGCGCGTCATCAGTAAAAAATTCGTAGTTTCCAAAGTTATGGCGGGAATTTCGATATGAAAGCACATGCATTTTTAGGATTGATTGAGGAATAACAAAAAAAAAAAAAAAAAAAAACGGAAGGTGTTGTACTGAAAATATTTTGAGAAAAACTTTTTAATTAACCCTTATATAAGTAACCGGGTACCCTTTTCGTACTTTCCGTATGATTTTTCTTATGTTCCCGTGAAAAAATTTTTAATTCCAATCAGATCCTCGTTATTTGCTAAATTTTTCATCGACCCATGGATTTCATTTTAAATTTTTATAAATAAAAGTAATTAAAATTAACGGTTTAAGTTAACATACGCTTGTTCAATAACCAGGGTACCCAGGTACCCACATGCAATATACATACTTGTATAAAATTTCAAATATCAACATATGTATATATGAAATAAATACTTTCCAAATTTCGTTGTTGTTAGCTCTTCCATAGTCATCAGTATAAATAAAAAAACAGTACACAGAATTTTATCACAGTTTTTAACCGTAAAATGATGTTAGGGTCGTTTTCGACCAAACTTTTTTTTCATTTCAAATATTTCGAAAACTATCAGCTGTGTGGGTCTGTGTTTTCGTTATTGTGTTTGTAGGTATGTTATGAATGAAAACATGTAGCACCAGAGCTTATCGATAGTTGTCCATAAGATTTTTTCGACTTTGGAACTATTTTCGTCACACGGGTCGTTTCCGGCCTGCACGTATTTTTCGATGTATAGGTATGTTTTCTTACTTTCAGTCGACGTAAAGAAATAACCGCGAATCAGTGTTAACGTTGCATACAACATGTATTTACGACTTTAGAAAATCCTCTCACTCGGCACCGATTTATTACTTTATTAGTGGAAAATTTCGTCAAAAAATACAACTGCACAACTTCGGTCACCTCAAACTTCGGGACCCTCTGACTCATTCTACTGTTAATATTCCGGCAAATTATTATATGCAAAATTTTTGTTGATCTGCTAATCCCTGACCGTCTTTGCGCTTGCGTACTAGCGTTCTAGGCAATTTATCGCGATAACAAGAATCTTATACTCAGTACTCACTCAGAGCCCAAACAGATTGAGCTGCACGGGAACGAACTCAGGGAGAGTGAGTCAGTGTTTTTTGATTTAACTCAGAGGCTTTATTTGGAGCAAAAGATGCAACACACGAATCTGTTTATGGTTGGCGCATTGTGGAAAATAAGCACTCTGCGTAAGCTTCTTATCGAAAAAATGCTGCCAGTATTCCAATCTACATTCGCCTTCACCGAAAATACCATAATTGTTTTATATGTGAGCAAGAAACACAATTCACCACTATTTAGAGCATCATGCATTATTCGCCTGATATCGGACTAGCACCAAAGAAATTGCCTAAGGTAGTTTCATGCTATAATAAAACAAAATGTAGTGTTGAAAATGCCGACAAAATGCTTTCGAGATTCAGTTACAAGTGGAAAGCTAACCGTTGGCCGATAGGCATTTTTTTCAACATCGCTGAAATTTCAGCGCTGACTGCTTTCTTCGTTCATTCAGCAATACATCCAGCTTGGCAATAAAGCACCGAAAACAATGTCGTATGAACTTTTTTCATGAACTTGGCCTTACATTGTTCAAAAACCACAGGTCTAACAGTGCCAAAAATCTACGAAGTGCGTATTTTCTTTTACTTCTGCCTACGATTTCGAATTTATCATACAATTTTACTGACGAAAAAAGGAAGAAGCCGGTTCTTCTGCCAAGCGGAATGGAATGGTCCCACTACATGTAAACAAACGGGGTAAATGCACTCTTTTCTTTTCACCGAGAAGACTTTACCCAAACCAAACACAAGCGGATTGAATTGTTGTGAATGTAACGAAAATGTTTCCAGAGGAACAGAAATTCGAAATGTGATTGTCAAATGATTGCAAGAACTGGCAAATAACTAATTATTTAATTAATTTTATTATAGTTTTACTGTTACTACCAATAAATGTAATTAATGCAATTTCTAAGTGCAATAATCAAACTTTTTTTAATAAAACAGTATTTTTCTTTGAAATTCCATACAAAATATATGCGGGTCGAAAACGACTCGCCAACTTAAGATTAGTCGAAATATTTATAGGTCGGTCTACGGTTAGCAGAAAAATCACCAAACAAGCTTTGCTTTCTATATAACGGAAATCACAACAATGAAAAACAAAAATCTACTCGTACTTTCCCTTAATTATATGAATTACTCCTATGGGTACTCGGGTACCCTGGTTATTGAACAACGTAGGTAATTTTGGTTACTGACATAAGGGTTAAAAAAACTAGTGTTTTAACAAATTTATTAAAATTTTTTTAACGTTTTTTATAAAGTTAAAGTCTTTCTTAACAAATACGATTAAATAGTTTTTTATCTTATCTATCTAGGTTTTGAGATATTTTGTTTCAAAAAATATTCAAATACGTTAAAAAAAACAAAGTTTGAAGTTATTAAACAGATGTCCGATACACATAGTAACATCATTGCTTCTTAGTATTATAGTAAGCATTTACACAACGTGAAATTCTTCTCATATGGAATTATTCAATTTAATGAGCTACCAGCATCAAAACAATTTTCAGGACCACAATATAAGATGTTTCCCAACGTTTTGAGTTTATTTTACTAAAATAAATTATGTATATATTATGTCTTATGTATAAATGAAAATCATCTACCATTCCAATGATAATTTTCCTCTTCAGCCAAACCGTGCATTTCTGAAAATTCTTGTGCTTCTTATTGAATACTTTATTAGATGTAAACTTTTCATTTGCTGATACTTCGCTCACTATAAGTGTCTTAAGGATAAAAACTTAAAACTAAAACTTCTATGACACGTTAATGCCATTAAAACTAAAAAACAATCTTTCTGTAGATAAAACAAAACACTTAAATTTACACACTTTATGGTCAAGAAAAAAGTTTGTGTTTTCTTAACATTTTCTTCGCTACACTTTTGCAACCATAACAAAAAACTTTTCTTCTCAGCGAACAATTAGAAGAAAAACTTGAGATCAAAAAGAGTTGAAGTTAATTTAGTGCAAACTTCCGCTATGCAGTGAAAACAATGAAAGAGAAAGAGGGAGAGAGAGAGAGATAAGTTATTGCCAAGAGAATGAAAGGTGTAATGCTTGCCAATTCATTGTTGTTATTGTTATAATAGAGAAAAGCACTGCAACACTGAGCAAAAATAACTGTGAATAATACAGACAGCTAAATAGCACAGGCAACTAAAATACTGAATACTTTTTTGCGCAGTGTATGTAACTACCGCTGGCTATTGTAATGAGGAAACCAACTAAATGAATTC
Source organism: Tricholauxania praeusta (assembly GCA_949775025.1). Taxonomy (NCBI): domain Eukaryota; kingdom Metazoa; phylum Arthropoda; class Insecta; order Diptera; family Lauxaniidae; genus Tricholauxania; species Tricholauxania praeusta. The sequence continues at coordinate 31,103,856 of OX459031.1, read as the reverse complement.
ATTGATGACTACGTAAACACTTTCATTTGATGTTTATGCCTTGGTTAATTTAATGAAAATGGCTAAAGGCCAACAATTTCACGCCTGACTTAACTTTGATTGCATAAAAGCCTCCCAAGAAGCCAATTAAAATGTAGAATCCACTTCAAAACAAAAGGATATTGTTTCAATAAGATTTTTTTTAAATGTTTAAGAAAAATATATTCACTTCAGTTAAAGCTTACAAAAAAATAAATCACTGAACCATAAAGCATCCAAGCTCTGTGGACAAATGAAAGTCCCGAGTATATGTTAACTATAACAAAGAGCAAAAAAAACATAAGATTAATGCCACTTGCAAAAAGGTTAAAGGCCACTACATACTGGCAAAAAAGGTGAAAAATGCGCTAAGAAAACAAAGGAAACTATAAATTTTATTTTCACTACAATGGCAAACTGCATAATTTATTTAGACAAATCGATGTTTGGCTTTTAGGGATGCAAAAATATCATGTTTTAATTCGATTTAAAATTGTGATTTTCGCGTTTGTTTTTTATTGAGATTAAATTATAAATATTTGAAGGTGTTATATGATAAATTTAAAAAGGATTAATATTTTTCTATCAATAGGTCATAGGGAAAATCAGTTCGGCTTACTATGTGGGATTTTCATGAACTTTTGTTTCATATAATACATTTTGTTTTTTAAGCGATTTCCAAGACTAGGCACTCGTTTTGATTTCTAATTAAAATGGCATGTTTCAAAACCTATCCATCGAAATATAAATCTTCATGCATATGCTAGCCATCTTTGAGCTATGGCGAGCATTCATCAGGTGTTTTTAATTTCTAGCTCAAATTAGAAATCAACTATGGATTACTGAAAAAGTTACGCACAATTCCAAAAGGCTAGAAAAAATCGCCTTCAGTCTTGGCAAGATGGGTGCATAGAGGTCGAAGGCCTTTGAAATGACCTCTGTCCTCGCGTATTTTTTCTATATAGAGGACATCGCCAACTTTTTTTGCGATGCTTAGCAGAACCATTTTTTGTATTTGCGTGAAATTTGGTTACTTTAAGGTACCAGAACATCGACCATTGTTCGATTTTTCGATTATATCCAATAATTAGGAAAAAAGATAAAGAGGTTGAATAAGTCGAAAAAATATGAAAAATATTTAACATAATTGAAAAATAATCGAAGAAGTCAAAAGAAACGAAGAAGTCCAAAAAATTTGGAAAGTTTGAAAAGTTCAAAAACTATAGGAAATATTGAAAGGGGTTGAATAGGTCGTAAAAATATGGAAAATTTTGAAGAAATTCAAATATGTTGAAAATGTCGGGGAATTTTGAAAAGTATCAAAATTGTCGAAAAAATCGAAAAAAAGTGAAAAATGTTGACAAAAAATTATGGAGATCGAAAAATATATTAAAAGTTGAAAAAAATCGAAATGATCATTCGATGGCATGAAAGTCTTGACTCAATATATCTACCAGTTTCTATCAGCTACTAATTAGAGCTTATCGTCCTCAAATGTGGCTTTAAAATGACTGTGATTTAAATGAACATTGATAATTTATAATATAAAGGGTATCCCAATAAGAGCGTATGCATGGACCACATTATTTAATTTTAATGTAATATTATTTTCATTCACTGTATAATAAAAATATTTGCTAGAATAAAATGTCAGACAAATCGTATTTCATAAAATTTTCAACGACATCGTTGAGTAAATGTGATTCAATTTTAGCGTTGGATCTCTACCGTAAGCTAAGAAATTGTTCATGGCTAATTAAAATATATACTTTTGACTTAAAAAATTTTCAAAAAAAAATATTGCATGGTGCCAAATCTCATAATATTGGCAGTCATTTCTAATCTGTAAATTTTAACATGACCTGAAAAGGAGTTTGTTTGCGAGTTAAACACATTTCTAATGCTTTTATTTCTAGTTAATTTTTTTTTTGATAAATGGAATAACCCATAATTTCTGTCACTAACATTCATTAAAATATCAATAGACACACCAAATATCGATACTTTCTTTTTACATTTATCAAATCTCTATGAATTAAAATTTTTAGCATTCAATTTTTCATTTTTAAACCATCAAATATTTGCTTACCATAGTTGTTTTCCAATCGACCCGTCTATTGTTGTTCTTATTGGAGAGCCGAAGACCCGTTAATCAAATTCCAATTGATTAAACTTTCAATGTTAAGATTTCATTGAACTTGAAACCTTATATGCCAATTTGGTTCTCATTATATTGAAAAATGGTTTCTTTGTTTATTTGACTTTTTTGTACACGCAGCACACAGAGTATCCTTAGCTTTTGCGTTATATTTGGCACTATCGTTTCTGAAATTTAGCACTTTATTATTTACATCACACAATTTATTCCTTTTATACACTTTATATTCGTTACGTTATTTCATATCGCATTGAGTTGTTTTACAAGACCTTGCGTTTTACGCTTTGTATGTTATGTGGCTAACAGCACACACAACTTGGGTATCGTTATGCTAATAAGGATTTTTTTGTTTATGACGTTTTTCGTTTTTTTTCGTTACACTTTTTCCTAGTTGCCACTTAACTTATCCTTTGCCAAAGTAAGTGAAAAGAAAAACAACCGTTAGATAAAAAAGGAAACTTCTTTCTTCCTTCATACAAGTAGTTTCGTTTCCATCATCTCCTTTCACTTTGGCGATTTAGCTTAAATAACTGAAAGACCATCAAAGATATTTGTGGCATCTAAAATGTACCATGTAATTTATGCCTTAGCTAAGCTAAGTGTTATACAAAATGTGACTTTCTCAGTAGTTCGCCCTTTTGGTTTTGTCCTTCTTAAGGCAGAACCTAAAATAAACGTTCACACTGCTATTGGTTAATGGCAGTACGAACTCACCTTATAGCCCATATTGTTGGACATTATTTTGAAGTTAGGCTTCTTAGCCGGAAATTTTTGTTGAAGGCATGTGATTACTTTGGAATTGTTCATGAGTTGTGCCTGAAGTGTAAGTAACTTTTCTGATGTTTTATGTTCAAAGTTTTGCTTAAATTGGGTTTGATTATTTTTAATGTGGCCAGGTTTATTAAGACAGGGACAGTTAATGATAAAATCATGAGTTATTAAGAAATATTTCATCTTGATTTAATCTGCAAATGATGAGTGGTGGGATTCCCTAATGGAGGTATGTAAACAAGCACACTATCAGTATGTTAGAGGATAAAATTCAACAGATTTTTTATTTATGCTTACTGCACGCAAGCAAATGATGAAACATGACGCGGAAAGATTTTCTGCGTCGATTGTTTTTTCATTAAATTCAAGAGGTAAATATAATCACTTAAATTATATACATATAAATTTTTGTAAAAAACAGATAAATTAATTTAAATAGTTTTCTTTTTTAAAAAAAGTCTGACTTTTCTTTTATAAATTTAATTTTTAAAACTAAACTTTCTCATTATGCTAGCATAAATAATTTGCAAATTTTTCAATGAAAAATTTTTTTTTTAACGCTGCTTCGGATACGGATTTTTTCGAATACCCTAAACTCATAATATTAGCTTGGCTGGTTTTTTTTTTTGAAAAACTATTTTTTTTTTTACAAATTCGTTAAACAATATTTTAGTACACGTATTTGAGTATAGGGTAAGAATTTATGAAACGGGCGACTTCTTAACCCAAAATGCTAATTTTTTCACAAGACTTTATTATTTAGGTAGTGGTATATGCTAGAACATTTTATTTAACTACTTGCCCTCATGTTATGGCATATCATTTTGAAGCTTGCGTATCAAGCTGTAATCTGCAGTTCACCGAAAAAATATTCAGAAATGGATTTTTCAAAAAAAATTCAAAAATTCATTTCAATTTTCAAAATTTTAGTTCTTTAATTTTATTTAAAATTAAAAAAAAATATAAATAATTTTTTTCTCATAAAAATTTTTACGGAATTAAGCGCAGAATAATAATAATAGTTTGTTTTAAAAATAAAAATAAAATTTTTAAAAAATTTTTTCTTAAAAAAATTCAAAAATAATTTTAAATTCGCAAAATTTTTGCGAAAGATTTTTTTTTTTTTCAAAAATAGTATTTTTTTTCAAAAAGTACAAGTAAAAATCTATAATCGTAGGTATACCAGATATTAATTGATAGAGTTTGCTGTAAGCTATGAATTTTCGAAAAAAGCACTTATTCTGAAAATGTGCAAAAATCGTGAATTTCATACCCGCGTATCTCAACAACAAATAATACTAGGGCGAATTCCTGAACGCAGTTCTATTGCTGGACATTGATATTACAATAACGCCAAATTTCAGCCAAATCGGAGCCAAAAAATTTTTCGCTGGCGTTTTCGTGTGTTACCCCATAGGCAATTGAAATTCGGGTACCATATTTTATCAAAAACTTATAACTTTTGAACGAGTTTGACCATTTTTATAAATTTAACGGTGTTCGATTTGTATTGAATTAGAGTACAAGTGAAATTGTTTTCAATTTTAAGTGGTGTTTTTTTCACTCTTTAAAATATGTTTATTTATTAAAAGTTATTAAAAAACAGCCGATTGAAAACAAAAAAAAAATATATAAATGTAACAAACATTAAGGTACAATATTCCGTTGAGAAAAAAAAAATGGATCACCCTTGACATAATTTTTATTAATATATTTGTAACTCTGTATTCTTTAAATTTTGTTAATTTTTCTACATAATAGTGCAGCAAAAATAGGATTTGAGCAACAAAATAGTTCGTTACAGCAATCTGACAGCGGAATATTATAAAAGAGGACAAAAGAAATCGAACTGACATCAGCTATCCGGGGTTGAATGGGGTGCATTTTTAAAGTGCATTTTAAAGTTTCGTGAAAAAAATAGCATTTTGGGTTAAGAAGTGGCCCGTTTCAGAAATTCTTACCCTATACATAAAACGAACATCCTCTCCAAGAAAATTTAATGAAATTAATATTATAAGGTTGGTCAAGATCAATGAAGATTTTTCCCATGAATGTGTGAAGGATCATGATAGTTTTTGCGTAAAAGGTATGAAGAAAATTCGAGTCTTATAAAAACGCCATTAGTGAATTGCTCGTGCTCAATTATTTTCAAAGTAACAGGCCATCAAGTTTATTTTTTTCGTCACAAATCAGTTTTACTCAACTTGTGTGGCGAAATTGAATTTTTTAAAAAAAATCGTCAAAGTAAAAGCTGGAAGGTCAATGATTTTTACAACGTAGAAGTCATATATAGGTCATATGGAAATATACGTGACCTATGTAATTCTAGCTTTGCCACTTATAAAGAACAAAGGAATAGTTTTAGCATGTTTACTTATGTTGTATAATAAGAACATCTCGCGAACCACACGTTTCACTCAGGGGCGTTATTTAGAGAATTTGATGTCTTTTTAAAATTTTTTCTTGCTTTAGAGATAATATGAAAAATGGTTTTTAAACAGAAAATAAATTTTGCTTAATGTTTATTTAATAATGGCCAAAAATAACAACCAAATAATAAAATGCATGCCGAAGAAGAAACTATTGCTTAAACACAAACTGCGCTAATTGGCGTACCGTTCACATTGGGCGCCCGGGGCATGAGGTAATTTGCCGCCCCCTACCAACAGAAAATATATCCTGTTTTTGAAATTGTAAAAACTATGTTACTACCGTAGTAAAATATGATACATTTCACATTGAATTACAAAATCACTGTAATATACGTATAGGTAATATGATATAAAATTACGTAGTTATGTTAAGAAAAAAATTTTAATTTCTTGTAACTTGGACCATTTTCCCACCCCCCGAGTGGTTGTGTCTGAAACGTTCCTCCTTTCTAAGTCTTTGCTCAAGAGAAACGATAGAAAAGTACAAAAATGATGCATGAAGAATTGCCAAAAAAATCGATTAATCCTTTTTGTGCTTTCCTAATGCTTTTTTCACTTTAATTGTGTTACTTTTGCTTTCGTTTCCGTTTTACATTTACTATATTACGTCTTTTTCAACTCCTCTGATGCTATTTTCACAAACAATATTTGAGTTTTTGCTCATTTTGTAATCTTTCTAAAGTTTTACTATTTGCTCCGTTAGTATTCCTTACTTATTTTTCTATGTTTATTTCTGCTCCTTTTTTATGTTATTTCATGTTATTCGTAATTATATTTGCAATAAATAAAAGCTTCTCTTTTGCTCATTTTTAAATTTTTTCAAGAATTTTTTATTCTTTCTCTTGAAAGCAGGGATGGATGCTGAAAATAATTTCATACGATTCTTTTCGAAGAAAATTTTCTGTGAAATAGTAAAGTTAAAATCGATGACTACGATTTTCCTAGATATCGTATTGAAAAATTTGAATTAACTTTTGCTGCATTTTTGTTTTTATAAGTCTTTTATAAATATATTGTTTGTTATTCTGTTTATAGATTTCATTACAGCCCCTTAACAATCTTTCGTGAATTTATTAACTTTTTTATATCTTAATTTAAAGGTATTTTTTTTTGTTCTAGTGTTTGTGTCGCCTAGAAGTGGGCGTAGTAAGTATAAAAAGTATATATTACTGACTACCATAGAAAATGTTAATATTTTTCAGAGGCGTGGCACCTACGTTACAAACAAATAACTAAACAAACTTTTTACTCAGAGCGATTTTTACTAAATATTAATTGTTTAGAAGAAAAAAGTGATGAATGGTAAAATTGTTTCCTCACTGCCTTTATTCCTGACGCAAGAACTAAAAATTCTTCTCCGAACATTTTTAAAATCCAAATATATTCTAAATGATCCAAACTAAGTATTTAAGCACTTTTCTGCAATATTTTACAAAAATTTTATGTGACCTTTTCGTTGTGGCCATTTTCTTTTAGCTCTGAGTTCAAGCTTCAAATTAAGCTCTCATATGTATTAGAGGTCTGCATGAGTGCACTGGAAACGACCACCAAGACACTCGCTACGATGCAAGTCCATCGAGTATTTGTGCACGAAAGCCACAAATCGAATCAAAATAAATCGAAACACCAAGAAGGAGAGTTGAGTGATGCATTTGCAAATAAATCGCAAATAAAATGTTTTACAAATTCAAGCATTCGAAGTTTATTGATTTATTTATTCGTTTCTTAAAATTTTGGCGGCAGCGATGATCCGGTTTGCCTGAAATGTCCTCTTATATTCATCCTATTTAGCTGATATATTCAAATATCAGAAATACCCTTCAATTTATTTTGCTTTATGAGCAATCTTTCTTTCTTTCAAATTGTTACTGACCACAATGAAGTTATACAGCCTCCCAGATGTCGGCAAACATCTTTGTTGGTTTTAACCCACTAATTAAATCATTACAAATTTTTCATCAAAATTAGTTCAGCTTCTGCGAAATTGGAAGCTAAAGCCATGAGATAGTTAAAAACAAAATAATTATTTGTATTGATTTTGCTCCAACTAAGAATGTGTACAGGCTTATCTCACCGAGCGTACATTTTCTCGTTATCAGGATTTATTTAATATTTTTATTGACTTTAGTCTTCAAGCCAATTAAATTTAAAATAAAATTTATATTTTTATGCCAACTAAATTACTGTGAAATTTAAAATTTCCGCCAAGTCGTAGTAAATAAAACTCCATTGGCTGTATTAAACTGTCACAAAAATGTTAAGCTAAAAATCTTGTTTAACCCTTCACATTATGATATGTGAACTTGTGCTACAATTTAATACAATATTATTTCTTAAGAATCGATTACTAGAGACATGTGCTGATATTCATTTTTTGTTTATCGTTTAACTTGAGAACCAATCTAATTCCTTAGCAGTTAAGTGCCATTGACATGTCTGTTAACAATTTTTTTCTTTTGGGAATTGATAAAAATTCTTATGAATTTATGCATTTTAATAGTATAAAACACTTTCTTTGATAATATAACCTTAGGAAATATATTGTTTTTTAAGTTAAATTCCACTGAAATGAAATGATATGAAAATAAGTGTTAAAAGCCAGGGAGATTTTACTACTTACATTAATGTTATTGTGACCAGGTAAGATTCAACAAGAGATTTCGTAATGAAATTAGCGAAGCAAGAGTCAATCCCGTGAGTTTTAGTATGTAATTTGATGAAAATATACGGGGTGTAAGTATTTGATTATTCCGCCGAACTATGCTGTTACAAATGTAAGATTTCTTAAATAGCGTCTGGGCAATAAATGAGAGTATCAGTTATATTTTTAAATAATTGTACATTCAGCGTTGAAATACATAAGCATTCTTTAATTTCTTAACAAAATTAAATGCTTTTTTAAAATTCAGCATCAATAAAACTTGAAATCAATTGAACGGCCCAGAGAAAGAAGTCCCTTAGTCAAAATAATGTGTTTGGAGATATTTGAAGATTTATGTTACAAACTGATCTGGAAATATATCTGTTATGAGTAAAGGAAAAACAAAACAAAGCAACATTGGTAAATCAGTCAAGCTTTATTTGAAGCATGATAACATTGAGCTATAAACATTTTAAGACTAATGACTTAAATCAAAATCTATTGACTTAGGTACTTTTTACTATTAAATTTAGACGTAGGGACATTAAATATTGAAGAAGACACCACTGTGAAATGTATGATTACTTCATAATTATTGTCTTTGTATTTTGATATCCTTGGTCTAAATATTTGAATAACTAATATTAGTGTGGACATGGACCCTAATGGACCTCACTGAACCAGAAGTGGACGTGTATTCTGATTTTGGCAACACTGAAAACAAAAGGAAGACAGAATGCTAGGTGAAACGAATGAACAATTTGAATGACGAGTTGAGTACAGTATTGGTCGACGAAGTAAAAGGACGCATATTTTAAGAAGCAAAGTCGTAGTGTTTTTATTAATATTAAATAAACATTTTTGTATTCAAATAATATAAATCGTGGCTTTTATTAAAATCCCACATTATTAGTATTTAATTTATTCAATTTCATCTTCAGACTCAACTTCTGCCTTAGTTGGCAATGAAGTTACGCCTGTAGATAAAATGTCTCCATAGAAATATTTTTGGTTTTATGGCACAAACTACAGCAGATGCTGGATATCACTTAATTTTGCAGGTTTTAAAGACAATGGAGCCTGATACGCATCTTCAGGCTCTCCGAATGTTTCTTCCTACGCCAACACGATAGAAAGAAAATAGCTTAAAGGCCAAGAGACGAACAATATACTTTTCCAAAATTTACTTCATGCATCTTTTTTTTCTTGCCAGAATTCAGTACTTTTATGCAAACATATTTACGACTTAGGGACTTTTAATAAGGAAACCGTTTGACTTAGACCTTTTAAAATACTTAGGGATTTCTTGGCGAAAAATCGACGGACTTAAAGAAAATTTGTATTTCGATAATGGCTTTTAGCAACATACAATGCAAAAATAAAAAAAGTTACACCTCATTTTTGTACGTTGTATACGATATTTTTGTCAGATCAAAAAGTGCCTAGGTCAACTTAGGTACTTCTTTCACTGGGGCCTTAAATTGTTTCTATTTGTATAGCCTAATGCGGTTCTTTCGAGAGTGGCCCTTGTCCAAGCATGTTACCGGAAATAGAATGTTATAATATTGGTTTAACATTTGGTATTAGTGACCTTTTGTATAGATACCTTTATATGAGTTCGTCCTATATTTTTTTAGCAAGTGAATAAGAAGGGGTAATTGAATGCAACCCAAATTGAACTCTTTGATCATTCGAATAGCTCGTATGATTAAAATAATAATGGTAAGTCGAATTATTTAAAAAATCATAATTACTTTAGTAATTCTTAGGGAGTTTCATCACTCAAACTGCATAAATTTGATCGTTAAGGCAACATAGTTTTTATATATTATTTTAATTCAGTTAATCCTAATGCTCCTAATGTTAATATCTTGTTGTATAAAAGCTTACTCTTAACAAACTTAAAATACGGCCACTCACTAAGGTTCAATAAAAACAAAATATCTTGGTTTTTCTCTGTTTGACCCCTCAATTATTTTTTAATTAAATGGTCAGAATACCTACATGAGTTACTGTTGTTGCCGACAGTCAACATTAAAAAACGTTTGAAAATGGGGCTTTGCATGCAAAGTCGTCCAAAAATGGTACCCTCTCCACTTCACTCTATATTTATCTAAATCAATTTATTTTTGGTGTGAGAATTACTATACAATAAGGCAACAATTTATCCAATTATCAGCCCTATCGGACAACTTTTTTTTGACATTATACCCTATAGACATATGTAGTATTTATAAATTATTGATTTCATATGAATAGTAAAATATCAAAATTTTTTTAAACGGAAAAGGGTATTTATCTTAACATTTCTCTAACTAAGCCGATAGTTTTCTTTAACTTGTAACGCCTTGTGTATGCAATTTTTGCAAAAATAAATCCATAATCGTCAAATAGTCTCCAAAGGTTATACATTCTTTCTAGGGTGAATGCAAAAACGCCCATAAAACTATTTCTAGAAATTGGACAAACATTTTCTGGAATATTTTAAGAATTTGATACCAATATATGAAATATTCCAATGATTTTGAATATCAGCGTCACCACCTGAGTACATTTATTCATGTCCGACTATCCGCCTGTCTGTGAAAATCACGATTACGGGAAAACTAAGCAAGATAATTAAATAAATTACATTACACAGTTTGTGCGGATTTAAAATAGACAAAATTGGTTTAAGGACATGCCTACTACCTGTACAAATAACACAGTTAAAACGCTCTATTGAGAGAGTAATTTGATTGAGTTAGATAATAGGATAAAGAGGGCTTGTCACCGTATTCCAAAAAGAAGGCAAAGCGCTACACAGAGAGCTATTTAAAAAAATTTTACCAAGTTCAATGTGGTTACGTGGCAGTGTGGAAAAAATACACTTTTGTTAAAAATTTAAGTGTATGTTATTTAATTTTTGCCGAGGCCAAAGACTGGTTATTCTTCTGTTTGTTTGTCTTTTTTCTTTTTATGAGGATAATAATGTGGTAATATGGAACACATACTTACAAACAAATAATCATTAAAAGGTTTGAACCTTTTTTCACATGAAGTGATTGTGAATTACTATTAGCCTAGTGATAAGAAACATATTTTTTTTTTAATATCTATGGTTGACTGTTATGAACAGCCAACTATGAATGTAAATTCAAAGAGTAGAGACCACAATGTATCTTCAATTTGCGATGGCAAAACTTTTTGAAGTTGTATATAAAGTTTTGCATTGAAATAAATTTTGCTTATTTTCTGAAACAATGGTGTGGTTTTAATTTTTAATTTGCAACTTCTTGAGGGTTTGTTTTAGAGCAGATACATTCCCAACTTTTAACAACAATTGGAAGGCAGCACTTGCGCATATCGTTCAATCTCTGCTTAGCTCTGCCCTAAGATAAGACTTGAAAACTTTCTGTTTTATTAAAATATAAAATATTTGCACAGAAATGCTTTAACTTCTTAAAAACTATATTGACAACAAGGAAAGCCAATGAGATTAAAATGATAATTGAGTTAGTATCCTTTTTATTGTTAATTTCACATGAAAGCATTATGTGAAAGTCTTGCAAAGCTTTTACTTTAATGCAGTTATTGTTTTCAGTGTTTTTTGAAAGTCGAGTTACTTATGAATTATAGATGTTAAAAATATAAAATATTTAAATAAAATTAAAATAAAATATAAAATGATTATAAAATTTTATAAACTACTTCATAAACTCATTTTCTAAAGTGGCGCTTAGTCACTGAAATAAATGAGCACAGTAAATGTTCCTAGGAAATTTTATACCTTTTGAATTTTTCGTATGATGTCTTTGTATTCAATAAGAAGTTTCATGTAAAAAATCTATTTTTTTCTAACTTTGCCGATCTATAATTCATTAGCAATCAACTGCATAATGTCATAAATAATGAAAAAGTTCTAGAAATTACAGTGCTTAATACTATAGTGCACTTAATTTTTCCTTAGAACTCGGAAGGAAATAGAATACTTTCAAGGAAACTTGATAAATAGCTCTGGTGAAGTTTAAAAGATCTAAAAATTAAAAAATATATGACAGTTTCAAAAGATGAAGCGTCCAGTTGCAGTCCCTTTTTCATACATTTAGAAAATTAATGAAAAACGTTTTTCTTCATCCATGTTCATTGAAAAGTTAAAACGTATTTCTCACATAATAGCTCATTAAATGTCTTACTCAAATTACGTCAGATCAGACTTTTCGAGTTTCATTTACCTATGTTTTTGAGAAAACAATTTTGGACTTGGCGGGTTTTGATACCAATGTACTGGACTTGGCCGGTTTCGACAAAATAATCAACAAAAAAAGTGGACTTGATTAGTTTTGATGCCAATGCACTGGACTTGGCCAGTTTTGATTTCAAGGAATTGGACTGGTCTTGAAACTAAGTTCATAGAATTGAGTGGTTTTGAAATCTACGCATCAAAAATAAATTTTAAAAATGTCATATTTCTGTCGAAAAATTTTTTTAATCTAAAAACATAGTTGAAAGATAAAGCTTGGTCTAGATTTTTATATATGAGAATATCCCAAAATTTAGTTTAATTGGACTTGGCCGGTTTTGCAACTGGACGCCTCAGATATTGAAAAATAGAGAGCGTAGTGATTCCGAGCTTAAGATTTTATAAAAGGTGGGCTATTGATGGATATCCTACACTTTAAAAAATATGAAGCAAATCGAAAGGGACACAAAATTAGCTTACAAGTATAATAGAGCTTCATGTTAATGGAAACACTTTTAATCTTCAGATTTTGTTTTGTGAAAATCAGATAATTTTTTAATATCCTTGAAAAGTTTTCTGAATTTGTAATAAAAAGTGCGTTAGCCGAATTTTCAAGTTTTGGGTATAACACTCCTAAACATTTTTCTAACTCTTGTATTCATATAAATCCCTTTAAAGTTGTAATCAAATTCATGAACGTTGCGTCACGTAAGTTTCCGGTTCTGTTAAAATATTTTCTTTTTATTTTCTCAGCTCCAATATTTCGTTTTATTTATAATAAATATTTTTTTTTATTTACTTTTCAATTTAATGCATTTAGTTATTTTTCACACAATTTTTGTTTAGTTTTCACTTTTAATTAAAATATGTGGGAGGTACATTTTTGTAGCATATTCTTAATATATATTTATTAATTTTTAATTTTTTTTTGTTTTATAAATTTGCTTTGAAATTTTCACAAGAAACACAGATTTCAATTCACAAATTTTCCCGCCAATGGTTTTATTTTAAAAATGCCACCGCGCGTTGTCTTCCGTTTGCGCTTAAGTCGTCAATCACAACGCGCGTGCCGACCGATGATAACTGAATTTGCACATCATTTTGCAAGTCTTAACAACTGCATGCCGCTTTAATGTAAGAGTACTGTACGAGTATTGTCAAATGTCAAGGAGATGCAGAAATTGTGCAGACTTCCGTCACTGCCACAATGTGAGAGTATAGGGTAGAAAAACATAGAATCTACAGAGCATGTTGTAGTGTGGGGGGTGGGTTGGATGAGAATATAAAGCTGCTTAGCTGTACTGTACAATATGAAGTTTGCAGCATAACGTAACAGAGTTAAGCTGTCTACAGAAAAGCTCTCAATTATCAAAACTTTCGTGCAGAGTAACAAACAAGTGTGTGTGGATAACACTATACCCAATGTGGAACAAAAATAAAAATGAGAGTAGCCAAGCGTGTTTACTCTCAAAAACATAGAATTCTCTTTCGGAGTAGTGTACAGAAATGAACAAAATTAAGTGAATCAACAGGTGGTCTTTTTCACAGCTGTTTTTCTATTTTCTGCACTGTAAGCAGATAATAGCCGTTGCGAATTTAAAACGAAATTATTAAAAAAGACCAAAATGCATAAGGCAAAATGCCTTAACTACAGACGGTATAAGTCAATTTTTCGATTTTTTAAGACTTTTTAGTGGCATCGAAATCCTTCGAAAATTGAAGGGTATTTTGCCACTTCGTCACGTGCTGGTTGGTTTCATCAAACGTTCTCATATTGAATTTGATAACATTTGGTCTCGCGATTTTAATTTCTTGCACTCATTGAATTTGCAACATCTTTTTTCAAAATGCGCCTTCAATATATGTATGTATGAAGTTTAGGAATATTCTCACTTTGGATGTGTGAACCCCTCGTGTCAAAGTGCGCCTACTTACTGCTATGTGCTAGTCCGAACATTTCATGACACTTGGTTGTTTTATCTGAACTAATTTTCTTAGTAAGTACATGCAATGTATTAAGAGTTTGCTTGCACTTGAGGCGCCTTAACCTAAGCAGTATAGTGCTTTGAAATTTTGGCTTTTGTGAAAGGTGTTGCGTCTTCTTGCTTGATTCTGTCCAATTTTTGTACAGAGTTTTCCCGAAAAATTCGTAATAAGTATATGGGTGAAATTTGGTTACATAACCTTAAATAAATCTCGGCATACCTATGAATATATATTCGATTAAATTTTCGAAATCGTGATTTCAGACCGACAAACAGATTGATTAATAAACTAATAAGTTACAGCATTAATATACTTTGTGATCATGTTTAAAACAACCAGTGGTGGTTACAAAACGATTAAAAAGTAATTAAAAATAAAAAATAAAACAAGAAAGAAGAAAAAATATTGAAAATATATAAAATCATTTCCATGGATTCCATTGTAATTGAGGATAGCTAAGTGTTCTGCTTACTCTCTCACCTTTAACACAGGTCACTATGATCATTTACTACGATCTTACTGAACACAAATGACAATTATTTTTCCACCCATATTACTTAGAAAAATTTATCATTTTAACTAGCCATAACGCTAACAAATCACTTAATCAAAAAGTTTAAGTGAATGCCGGTTTCAAAATTTTAGCTTCGAAGTTTCCTTATTTATTTGCTTAGACAAATGCTCTAAAAAACAAGGCTGTTTTAATTATTTTTTCTGAAGGACATTTGAGATCAAAGGTATACAAATAATATAATATTAGATTAGGCAACTCTTGAATAAGAGAAAAAAAATTTTTCTTGATATTTTTTTTTACAAATGGCGGCTGTGCAGTGATTACCGTGAACCGTTTTTTCAAAAAGGTCTACCGCGGCGAGCAGTAGAGGTCTCGTTTTTTATTTATTATCTACATGAGTGTTGCTATTGAAGTACACATGACTATATTTTTAGAATTTTTATCGCAAAATGGTGAATGTTTTAACAAAAAATTGTGTTTTCGGCTTAAATTGTTTATAACTTTTTTTCTTGTTAATAAATCGTTAAAGTTTCAAGTCAATCGGATGTAAGCTTTTTGAGTTCTACTGCTTGCCGATTTTGAAAACATGGTTTCGAGAAAAATGCGTTTGAATCTTCAAGAAAGCTTTTTGGAAAAAATTGATTTAAAAAAATTTTGAGCTTAAATCGATACTTGGGCGTTGTAGATTTGGAATCTAGGATTGTTTTGGCATGATTTAAGCCAATAACAAAAAAAGTTAGGGAGACATAACCCCTTAAATAATATTCCTTTATGTATTAGCAAATGTAAATTTGGATTAAAGTACATACTTTCGAGGTAAAATTTAGGCCAACAGAGATATATAAGCACAAGGATAGCTGATAAGGGTTTTACCATAAGATTAGTAACTGAAAACTTTTTGCTTTGAAATGACTTTCATGTCTGTATTGAATAATGCTTATTGATCGATAGCAATTATGTTGGAAAGATAATATTGGCAAAATGTATACCACAGCTTCGGCAGTTTCCATTTATTCAAATTTAAAAAGACATCTTGGCATAATTGCTCTTTTACTCAACCAATATGCCTCGTTATCTTGCATATTGGCATGATTGGACCATAAAAAGCTAGTTTTAATAAAGGCACCACTCAAAAAAAAAGGTCTATTAACTTCTTCAGCATAAAAACCATACCAAACAGTGACTCTTGAATGACGCATAAGTTTTTCAGCAATCTATCTTGGGTTTTTATTGACCCAAGTGTAACAATTCGGCTTATTAACATACCGTATCTACTGAGATGAAAAAGAACCTCGTTACTAAAAATAATTTCCGTTGAAAAATCGTCATAAAGTTGTATTTGCACGTGCATTCAATCGGTGAAATAATGGCGTTTGAAATGGCCTGCATTGCTTCCATTCCAGCTTTAACTGAATTTTGCAAGCGTAATAGTCAAATATCTTGTTAGAATTCAACGAACAAGTAATATGGTTATTGAGACATTTAAATCCTGTACACGGTGACGAGTTGATGTTGAAAATTTAATTCCTCGCAAGGATTTTCAAAAATCACAGCTGATTGAAAAAATGGTGTTCGTTCTTGGAAGCAGTTGGCCGAATCATCAATAAAATTTAACTACTGCAAACTTTTCTTTGTAGTGAAGTGTTATCCTTCCTGGATTTATTTTACTAACTGACTATGAGTTGTTTATGCAACTATCAGTATGCAAAGTTCATATTCCACGAATATAGTTTAATCAAGTGAGCAGCTTAAACAAAGAGCAAACGTAGCAATAAAATACATAAAAAAGGAATCCACCATAAACTGCCAACCCATAAGCACGCCCATTTTTATCCTATCAGCAATAATAATTTCCAACAACAAACAACGAGTGAATTTTAACGGTAATCTTGGACAAATAAAACCTCTATGAAAATAAGAAAAAATCTATACAAAACAGAAAGCAAACAAATTTTTTCTATGCAAATATTATGTAAATTGTTGCATGCTCTAGTGCTTTAAGCAAGCTTTAAAGGAGCAACCAATAACAACCAAGTGAAACGGATAGAAATTAAAGCTGTCGTCCACAAGGACCAGCATACACAGAAAGGAGTAGATATTGAAAAAATAAAAAAGAATTGATGGGAAATTTCACAAAATATGTCAATAAGTAATGTCTGAAAATAATATTAAGCCTGAAGTTAAGTGTTTTGTGGCTTTGCCAAAAAAAACGCTAAGCAGAAAATCGCTGCGAACACATTAAAATGCCAGAAATGAGTCAAATATTTAAATAAAAATCGTCTTTTTTTTCCCAATGTTTATACTGGACAAATATTTGATGATGTGTACAAATATACGAAAAATGGAGGGGAGGGGGTAGATAACGAAAAGGCAGGCCATTGGCACGTGACTACTACCAACGCAAAGTAATGGTGAACATAGGAAACTTTACAAATATTTGTCTGTATAAAGTTTTTCTTTGATTTGCTTTCCATTTATTTTTAAATTTTTCATATTATTTACAAGATTCTTCTTTGTTGGATTTTGTGCGTCAATAAATTATGCGACTATCTCCATGAGTATTTTAAATCTTTAATAAAAGAACATGTCTATATGTCCGTCCATTTATTTGTCTGTCGTTTCACTGATAAAAGGCTATTAAATCTTTTATGGCTAAAAAACTTTTTGTCAATTGTTGCATTTTTCACTGAATTTAATGGATTTCGTTTTTTATCAACTGTCTTACAAAAGAGTTCATTGTTTCTTCGTGTATGTTCAGTTCTTATTAAATTCTGACTGAAGTTCTTTTGAAATTTTTTTATTAAATTACTAGAATGCTGTCTAGTATGTTGTGTATTAGTTTTATTTTTTTTTTTTTTTTGATTTATTAAAGTTTGCGTTAAAAAGAGCTAAAATTAGTATAAATGTGCCATTTTTTTCTTTTAATTTTTTTGAAATTGGAAAATCTTACAAGGTCTTTTCTAAAGTCAAAGTTCAAAATTCAGTTTAGGAATAAAAAAACTGAACCACATCAATTTGTATTACTCATTTGTTGACATTTCTCATGAAGATACGGACAAATTTTTTGAAATAATTCTCACATGTGTAAATTTTTAGATATTGTGTAACAAAATTTTTAAAGTTACGCTTATTTAAAAAACATAGTGAGTCATTTATTTTTGAATAAATTCCGCATCAAATTAAAATTGAAACAATTTCATGCCAGAATTAGATGCAATAACATAAACTTTAAATATTTTTGAATATTTATTTTGGGGCTAACTCATTTTCGATCGAGAAAATTTTTTTTATTGAAAATGCAATTCCTTTAATTGACTGTCTATTATGATCCTATATAACTTTTAAAAGTAAAAAAAAATATTAAATATCTTTCGTCCTTTATCCT
This sequence comes from Tricholauxania praeusta, assembly GCA_949775025.1. NCBI lineage: Eukaryota > Metazoa > Arthropoda > Insecta > Diptera > Lauxaniidae > Tricholauxania > Tricholauxania praeusta. The sequence continues at coordinate 31,085,729 of OX459031.1, read as the reverse complement.
GTAGGTTGTCGAAAATTCGATCAATGGCTGTTACCGGTAACAAAAAAGAAAAAAAATTGGAATGAATTTTTTATTTAAAAAAATACATTTTTGGTAATTTTTTAAAAGGAGTTGCATCGTTAAAAGTACAGTTTTAATTTTTAATGGACAAAATACAAAAAATAGATGAATATTGGTAGCCGTAATAACCGTAATAACATAGTAACGTGTACTTATAACAATGCTTGCAGTGAAAATGTTTTCCGTGCGGTTCTTGTTGTATTAAATGCCCCTTTCCATGTTGCCTTTCTGAAGGGTGACCGTATTCAGAGTCGTTAAACTAGGTCACTTTTTCTTGAGTCAGCTACTTAGTAGCATCTGACTTCACTTCGAAATTCAAGTTTTGACATAAAGATTTGTGTTAAGCTATAAGGAAATATGGTATATGGTGTTTACAAGAGCGGAATTCGAGCTTGGATGAAGAGTGATCACCACCATTTCTTACCGCATATAGAAACTCTATAGTTAGCGGCAGCATTATCGTGTAGATCAGTGAAGGGCACTTAGTGCCTCAATTTTCTCACATTGCTCTAACCGTTATTCGACGCACAACCAAGCCAAAAAAAATTCCCAGAATTTCAACGCTATCGAGGCACAAAATTCGCAGAATTTCAACGCTATCGAGGCTTGACTTGAATTCAAATGAAAACAAAAACAAAACACAAAGACATAAATGACGGCGCCGCATTGTGTCTTGACCAAAACTGGGCACCACTACACGTGTGTTTTTCTTAAATGTTCTTCAATGCATGTGTATTTGTGCTTTGTTTTTGCTTTTCAAAGCAAACTGAATTAAATTTTATGCTCTGCTTTATATACGTATATGAAAAGTTATTCTCATTCTGCCGCAGTACCGCGCGCGGTACGTTTTGCCCAGCCACGGTCTTGACGAATGTAGCAATTGTTTTTGTTTGCAGTGTAATTTGTTTTTTTTTTTGTGCTCATGGCAATTTTGGAAATGAAAGTTAAAAAAACTTTAAAATTTCGTTTGTTGTTGCGTGATGTTGTTGTTTTCCTCTTTTGTTATATTTTTGTGCCCACCGCTGTTGTAGATCAACGCTACACATGTATTAATTATGTGTGTTAATTAAATGCGATTAAGTTACTAGTAGTTATGTGTTTTTTGTCTGGCGGTTGTAACGGTGAGCTGTTTTAACTGGGATCACATTTTAAAAAATTTGTAGCTAAGATAACATCGGTGTTGTCCGGCCATCTAACTAGAAAAACTTAATTTTTCTTGCTAAATCTATAATCAAATACATAATTCTCTCAATATAGCGTTTTGACGAAATTCGTCATATTGTCTGATACTAAACCGAACTATTTTTATTGCATTTGTGTGAAATTTCGTTTTACTGCCTGAAATAATTATTTCATTAAACGGAAGGGAAGTTTTCGCTTCCGTAGAATGTGCCAGCCTTCTCGTTGAAATTAGTCAATTTGTTGTTTAGAGCTTGTCTAAGTTTTTCATAGTATTTTTAAAAAATTTGGCTACACTACATTAAATAACTCTCTCAATATAGAACTCAAAATGTTTTACTTGAATGAATGGTAGGCGTATCCGTAAACCGATTTTGTCCATTTGCAATCCCAAGAAGCTTGTTTGAAGGTGTGACCTGTGTTCCAAATTTCATTCAATTATTTTGCTTGACTATCCCGTAATCGTGATTTCCACCGACAGACAGACGGACATTGCTAAATCAACTCAGGTGGTGACGCTTATCAATAATATATATACTTTTCTATGCCTGCCACGCCCCCTTATATGCGTTATAAATAGAATAACTATGTGAATATCTCTCTGAGTAGGAAGCGTCGAGTGTTGTCTCGAAATTTGCATCTAACCTCACTTCCAACAAAATAAACATGATGTACTGAATGTTGCTTTTTTGATATTCATAACAGCCATTGGTCGATTTTTCGACCACTTGATTTCTCACTAAAATTTAGTATAACTAACTTCATATAAATAAGTGGAATAAAATTGATTTATTAAGAGAGAACTTTTGTGAACAGAACTGCATTTCCATTTTTACATTTTGTAACTATTTAAATTTCAAAAAAAAAAAGCTTAAAAAAGTGTCTAAAAAAAGGACTTTTTAAATATATTTTTTTCAGTGTATAAAAATAACACAGTAATGATGAAATAACATTTTCTCAAAACCATAAGTACCAAAGTTTATTTTAATAAAAAAGAAAGAGAAAGAAAGTATTTCCTTTTTTTTTAAAAAAAAATTTTATGTGACTAAAATTTAGTGGTCGAAAAATTGACCAGTGGCCGAAAATGAGTTAAAAGAATTATGAACATAACTACAAATTAATTAAAAATTAAATTCAAAATTTGAACTTTATATTTCTATTCCGAAAATAGTATTTTAGAAAAGAAGTCAATATCAAAATGTAAAAGTCACAGGTACTAGGTTGAAAAAATTAAAATTTTTGTAAGATTTGGACCTTATCAGCCACATTCCTCTTAACCTTTTGGTATTACAACTTAGAACAAGAAAGAATATTTACCGACTTTCATTGAGAAATGGTTTATTGTGCCTATTAACGAAGAAAAAATTCAAAAATAACTAACAATTAATTTTGGGCGTTTTAAGGAGATATCTTGAATTATGTGGTGCGAAATATCGATTATTTTATTGCTAAGTCGATTTGATTGAAGAAACAACGATTTTATGAAATTAGCGCGCGTCAATGCAATAAAACTAAAATGTCTATTGAATCCATTCAAAGCTTTTTTATTCAGTATTGTAGTTTCTTCCATTTGAACTGGAAAAAATGCAGATGAAGGATTTTTAAACGACTTCCATAGCCGATTGAAGTGATTTTTTTGCTTTTTTTTTTTTACATAACAATTTTTCCAAGCTTTCAAAAAGTTTAACTTTTTTAAGGTTTTCTGAGTTCAGCCAGATAAAAATTATATGAAAATAAAAGTTTTTATAATTTTTTTTTTACAAGAATATTGAGCTGTATCTTTCCCGCCAATTGGATATTTCGGTGGCGAGGTGTTCGAAGATGCTTATAGCTCGTATTTTTATAAATGTAGGATATATTGTATGGATTTTTTTTTCAAGTTCAAACATACATGAACTTTTGCCAAAAAGTTTGTTGGGCTCAGTCGATTTTTTTGTCTTACAAAAACATTTTACAAAAACAGCCCCCTTCGAATCTCATAACTCAGTATCTTCCTTAAGGGAAGTCTTCTATCTCCTACTGTAATGTTTTAGACCAGGCATTTTTATTTATTTTTTAGCTCAATCGACTTAAAAAAAAATTAATCTTAATTGTGCAGCTCCTGGCAATGTCACATTTTATTTTCGAACGTTTTCAATTGATGGCAATACAAGAAGTTGCAAAAAAAAAATCCTAAAGCAGATGCCTCAAATGCATTTCAGACTATGCGAAATGCTTTTCTGTAAAGCTGGCTGAGAACTTTTTCATGTGGAGTTAAGAATAAATTTAGTAAAGGCCTTTGTCCATTTCTAACTTTTTTAAATAAAAAGCCCAACAAATTACCCACAGTCTCATTAATTACTTCTGTACCTTACAACCGATTTTACTAGACAATTTTGAAGTAAAATTAGAAACTCACCTAAGAAACTTAAATTTTTTATAAAATTATCAAAAAAATCATTACTTTCATATATTTTCAAAAATTAAACCGCGAAATTGTTAGTTAATTCATCGATTGTGATTTCTAGCTTACTTGAAAGCATTGAAAGTCTTAAAAATTATATGTAAAAAAATGTTTTATCAAATCAATTTCAAACCATGCAGTCGGATTATTTCATATTAGCGAATTGGTTGCCGATTAAATATGTTGTTTTTCAAAGGATATAAGAGGACCCATATTTGATTAAAAAAAACTTAGCAACTATAATTTTAGTTGCTAAGTCTACGATTTTGTTATTGTTTTCCCATACATTTATAGTTGCTAGCTTAAGATAGCTAGCAGCAGATGGCGAACAAAACGCAGCTATTATTTAAAAATATTTCAAAATGTTTGCGATATGAAAATGTTTTTATTTTGGATTTGTTTTACTATAAGAAAGAAATGACATGAGTTTAATGCGAGCTTAAAGACATTTGAGGTCAGGAAAATTTTTTTTCTCAAAATAAAAAAATTAAATTGCCAAGCCATCTGTGATACTTTCAGCTTATTTTTAATAATTACATCATTTAATAAAGTTCTTTTTCTTTAAAATGAGCTTTCATGTGGTAATTTGCGATGTTTTCTCGCAAAGTTACAGCCATTTAAAAACGACATAAATTTGAATTTGCAATTTAAGTAAACAAACTAAATTATTTAAGAACATTTGTCTACTGAACCTAAATCTACGTGAAGATAAAGGTCTGACACGTGTTGAACTTGCATACATTGTCAAATTGTGCTGAGAATAAAAATAATTGAAAAAAAAAAATAAATAAGTTCAAAACTTAAAAAAACAAAAAATTCCAATAAAATTAAACGCTCATATGCTACAGGTGTAAGCGCCAAATAAAAAAAAACGCTCCTTTAATGTTTGTTTTTAAGTATGCCCACATGTGCACTTATGATCAGAATTAAGCACTCAAAAACAAATTAAATTAATTTAAAAGAATCTCAAGTGTTGCGCGCTGTTCCCACACACTCACACACACACACACATCTACTCATATGCTAACATACAGCAACAAGCAACCGGTGTCAAAGAACGACAAATTGATTAAAATGCCAATGTCAATATTTGTCAAAAACAGGCGTTACACAACGACAGCATATCCCATGGCGAAGAAAACACCTTATTTGCCATTGCTTAATACTCTGGCATATAGCAACGCTTACACACACACACATGCAAATAAAAAATCACAACAACGAGGAGAAAACAAAATACATAAATCCTTTATAAATTTAAGAACAAACAATTTTGAAAAATAACAACAACAAATTTTTAACAGGATGAATGTAGCTTTTTGACAAAGCGACTATCGGGTAGGCTAAAAGCAAAATAAAAAATTTGGGTGGCACATAAACCAATATAAAATGTTCCATAATTGAGTTGTTTGAAATCAGTATTTTTTTTGGGGGGGGGGGGGGGGGGGTTGACTGGTTGCTGGGCTTAAAATAATAAAATTTAAACGAAGCCTTTGTGACCAGAAAAGTTTTGAGAAAAAATACCGACTTTTTATTTGAGTTTGTACCAGGTGGTAGATTTGTGTTGCAGGCTAACAATCAAAATAAAAGGAATGAAAACAAAAAAAAAATGTACCCAATCACGAGGGCTGCTACTTTTTATGTTGAAGCTTACAATCAATATTATGACTTTCTGTTTTTTTTAAAGATTATGATTCATTATTTTTATTTCAATTGAATTATTGTTTTTATACAAAAAATTAAGGTTATTTTGATATCTAAAATAAAGTATGGGAAATTAAAATAACCTTGGTAAGCATGTTATTTATAGATTGCAAATTATCATAATTTACGTCTATAAATCAATAAATAAGACGCTTTAATCTTATTATCTAAGTAATAATGAAATGTGATATCTCTCTGCTTATTCGGCTTACATTAAGAAGTGTAATGTGAAATATCTTGGCAATATATGTGAACGTTGTGATACATCCTCTATATTTTTCGAAAGCTCGATAAAAGTCGCCTGGTTATCGAAATTAAGTAAAAATCTAAAGGTTTTGATAATATCTAAATGAATCAAAAAAAGATGTATACGAATATGTATTGATAAGCCAAAATGTATTGAATAATAAATAGTAAGTCGCTTTGAAAGTTAATAGAATCCAAAAAATATGATAACTTGTAGTCACGGAGGACTCCACACTTCCAAAATTGGCAGAGATGTGTTTATCATTGGAAAAGTCGATAAAGTGTGAAAAATGTAAAAAAAAAGTTTCGAAAAAATATCGAAAATATTGATAAAGTTGAAAGAGGTTGAAAAAATCGATAAATTCGAAAATTTTCAGAGAGGCTGAAAAATTTTGAAAAGTCTGAATAAGGCTGAAAATGTCAAAACGTTGAGAAAAGTCGAAAGCGGTTGTATAAGTCGAAAAAATATAGAAAATATTGAAAGAGTGGAAAAAGTCACGACATTTTGAAAAACATTGAAAAAGTTGAAAAAACGTCAAAAATGGAAAATTGGAATCCGTAAATAAAAAGATGTTGAAATGTGTGACTTCAACGTATATACAGAAAAAATTTTAAAAAAGTCTAAAGGTATAAGATTTCGTCGAAATGTATCCGAGAGAAGTTTTTTTTTATAAAGATCTTGAGTATAGGAGAAAATACGGAATGTTAAGTGTTATTGATATAGATAACGTCGCTCTCGGGTAGAAAGGCCCTCACTAATTTTTTTTCGAAATTTACTTTTTTTGTCGATTCTAAAAAATAACCCTCAAATACACTTCCACTTAAAATTTTGACGTGATATTTCAAAACCAACTCAAAAGTTAGAAGGATCCTTAAAAATCAAATCTGCATAATTTTTTTTTCGTTCCGACAAAAACCAATGGAGCCATTTTGATTCTCCTGAAGGTCGTTTTTGGCTAAAAAAAAACGGGTTTTTTCCACGTAACTTTTATTTCTTCACAGAAAAGATTTCTGATTCACTAGATACCCGAATTCACTCGAGAAATAACGTTTGAGCTCTTGAAAAAAATTAAACGTTAAAAAATTTAAAATTTTTTTTCTGTTATAGATAATATTTAGTCCAAAAATTTGATTTTTCCATATAAAAAATGTAAAAAAATCGAATTTTGGAACTAAATATTATCTATAATAGAAGACAAATTTAAAACTTTTTAACATCATAAAATTCGAGTATCTATTCTGTGAAGATATAAAAGTTACGAGCAAAAACACGTTTTTTTTTAGCCAAAAAGGACATTCAGGAGAATCAAAATGGCTCAATTAGATTTTCTCGGTACGAAAAAAAAAATGATCAGGTACCATTTTACGAATCTTCTTTTTGGAATCTCCGAACACTAAATAACAATTGTGCATTGTCAGATTTGGTTGACAATTTTTACCGATCTTGACCTTGTTTGAAGCGAACCATGTCGGCCAAAGTGCTAACCTTAAAATGGTCACAAAACGAATAAGTGAGCAGCTCCGATTTTGCGGATTATGTATTTGGAATCACCGGATACTATATAATAATTGTACATTGGTTGACAATTTAATCGATCTTCATCTTGCTTGAAGCGAACCGTGTGTATTGTATCAAGTTGACAAAGCCAGGAAAGCAGAATATTTGATAAATACCGAAAAAGTTGAAAAGTGATAAGTCAAAAATGAAAATTTTCCAGTAGCCAAATTTTAGGCCATACCCACACTCATTTTGTTCGTGACAGTTATATAAAAGTATATATGGAATTATTTACTCATACAAAAGAAGTTCAAACTTGGGATCTCCAATTTCGCTTATTTTTTCCGAGGGTAGAATTTGTTTATTTTATGATTTAGTATTAAATATTGCGGCATCAATAAAATATAATAAAAAAATAGTTTTTCAAATATTTTTTTTTGTGTGTATATAGAAACTTAATGAAAAACTTATTGATTTAGAATGTTAGAAATAAGTTTTTGTCTTCTTTAGGGTAAACAATATTTTAAGTTAATATTATACAAAACTGAAAGTTCATCATAAAAAAAAACTTTAGTTTTTTCCTGTAGATTAAAAACTAAATACAAACTAAAGTAATTAAATTTGAATACTGGCCTAAGAACAAAAAAAATATTAATATTTTTTTAAAGAAAATTTAATTAATTTCCTTTTATAATCTAACAATACTATCGAGATCAGAAAATTATCAGAGTTAAAAAGTATTTTAAGAATTAATTCTTTCATTTTTCGTGAATTTAAGGAACAAAAAAATTCTACAATTATGGTTTGACTTTGGAGACCTTTGTAGAGACTGTATTGATCTAGATAATGACGAGACTAATCGCCATTATCTCTGCAAATGCTCTTTGTTAACGCAATGACGCTTTAAGGCTTTCGGCGGTTACTTCCTCGAATCTTTATATGAACTAGACTCAACAGGTCGTAAATCCATATTGCATTTCATGAAAATATCTAAATGATTCAATTAGGTTCAATGATTATATGTAAATTGTGTAAATAATTGGCCCATACATGGCCTATAAGATGACGACACGTCATCTCCCAGGAATAAACTTATCTAACATATTGTTCGACTTCGTCCAAAATGAGTTATGGTTAGTAACCAATCCGAGAAAATAACTGGCTTAAAGTATAATATAAAAAAATATATTTGGTCCTCTTCCTATTTCTTTGTTATTTTATACTGTTTATATGACTGAAAAATATGATTACATTTACGACACCAATGTCATAACTGTCATGTCAATATACAAGCATAATATAAATGAAAAAGTCTGTACTTTTTTCTGTATTTTTTTTTTGTGCGATAGGCAACGAACCTCTTCAAATAACTCTACTCACGCAATCGCTCTGCCACCTCAACTAATTTGCATTTGTTTGACTGAGTTTTGTGATTACGCATGTAATTTGAAACACACACACACGCACACAAACATAGAGATATGTTTATAAAAATATCGACACACTTAAGCACCCACTTATGCACACTCATATACTCGTACATCCAGACTTATATGTATGCATAAATTTGCACGCAACACACGCCCATACTTAACGTTTCCGCTTCCGTTTCCTTTGTTCAATGGCTTATGAAATCATCGTCTGCTTACGTACGTCTGTGTATCTGTGCGTATTAAAGCTTAAGTTGCATTTTGAAAACATTTTATTGCATATTTTTCTCTTTTCCTTTTGTTACTTTTACGTCTTGTTTGATTTTATTATTTTGCTCTTTTGACGGTGAAATTTTTATTTTATTTTTTGTCAAAACGAAAGTGACGATTTTTGTGCCAAGAGATGTTAACTTTCTTCTTAACTGTTGACATTTGTAAGCTTTTCGCTGTTTGTTTGGCACCCATTTAAGCGTTTTATTTCAATTTTATTACAATGTTTTAAAGTCGGTAAGAACATTTTATGTAACGAGCAACGCGCTGGCAAGTACAAACTCAAATTTGAAAAGGTGTTGACACTGTGCGCACAAATGCTTGCATTATCAGCTTTAAATTTATATTACTCATATTACTAACTACGTCACAAAAGCAGTCAACAGTTAAACGTTTATGTGCGATGTATATGTGACATATTGCTTGTAAATTGAAAACAATTTAGTGTTAAAAATATCAGATATTACGAGGTATAAAGTTTTGCGGGCTGAAGGTCAATAAATTAAAAAACGTTTATTGTTTTTAAATTTTATTTTAAATTATTTCCGATATTTCGACGAAATGACGGAAGTCATCATCAGATATATTCAAATATTCAATGCAAGGATTTTTGTTGTTAAAATTAAAATTTGATTACATTTGGAATTATTCAGCAATAGCCAACCAGCTCTCTCTCTCCCATTCATAGGATTCTCGTCAGTCTGTGTGCGGTAGTTGAACTTTAAATGAGTTTTTTTTTTTCTCAAAACTATGTTTTCGGAACTGGTGGTGACCACTGTAACTCGAAAAACATAAAAAGCTAGTGTCTGATTGAAGGATTTTTTTTTTAAATATCGTTTTTTTATGAACAATTAATTGTTGGTATTTTCCCGAAAATCCGGAGGTAAATTTTCTGAAGCCGCCATCGATCACGCTCTAGATTATTTATTTAAATAACTAATTTTTCTTATCCGATTGATATTAGATAATTTTTCAAGGGCTTCTGATGGTCACCGCAAGACAGTCTGTATGGGACAGGGTCCAAAACAACCAGCTATAACTTTTTTTATTTATATATTTTTTTTTTTAACTTTCGTCAAGTCAAGTTGAAACATAATGTAATGATGTCATACTATCACATTTATTAAATAAATTAAGGGGAGTTTTTTAGCGATACGGTAAAAGTAAATTTGTTTATTTAAAAAGCATATAAAAGTGCAATATTTAAAGAGTATTCTGTAAAAATTTAATTAAAAAATATTGGAAAAGAAGCCATTGGCAGCAAGTTTCAGCGGACTCCTAAAAAAAAAGGTGGTTTGCGGTGGGCAAGATATCTCATCACGTTATCATCTGAAATCAAAAAAAAAAAATCTTTCTTTAGCTTATAAGTTTTTTAAGGTATTGACGAAGGGTTTTTTTTCTTTGACGATTTTTAAAATTTTGGCATAGTTTTTAAGTCAAAAAACGAATTTTTTTGGGAAAAAGGCAAAAATCATCACATTTATTATTGCAGAACTGGTTGTAATGAAAAAAAAAGCCCTCGTCATTACTTGGTTTTATATGTATTAAAGAAGTTTGTCAAATTTCAAGAAAATCGGTCTAGTAGTTTTCGAGAATAAGTGTCCACCGACTTTGAAAAGTTAGTTTCGAGAAAATCACGTTTAAAGTTTTAGCACTGTCTTTTTTTTCATATACTTACACAGAATCATCGAGACTCAAGACACTGTATCTTCGTCAGTTTTACTCCAATCGACCTCAAATTTCAACAGGATACTTTGAAGAGTTATACTATTAAATAAAACAACAAAAAAATTGGAAAAACAAAATTTGGCAAAACTCTACCCCCCGCCCCCCCCCCCCCTTAAATTAATACCAAAAACATATTATTGAAAATGCTCAATTTTTCACGCGTCTAACTGCCCTTGCCCCCTTAAGATAATAATAATAATAGATTTAAGCTAGTACAGCTTTATGTTTTCTTAGCTAAGGTAAAGCTTAAAGCTTTTTGTCTAATTAAATTTATAAAGTGTAGGTGGAAGGTGCAAAACTACAGAATACTAAGAAATTTCTGCCATAGCCTTTGGAACTTCTTGGAATGCTATTTGCAATTTTCGAAATCTATATATGCAAATAAATACTTTCGATATTATGGATTCTAAGGCAGAAGTTACTTTTCCGCAAATAAAGCATGGTTTTGATGAACTATTTTAAAAACATTTATTCACGAAAACTTATCACAGTCATAATGTACTTGAGAATGGCTGAGTAAGCCTCAATTTAATCTGTAAATTTTTTTAAACATATGATAATTTGTGCTATTTTTTCGAGTGATTTTGCCAACCCACTTAAATGCTTACTTACATACTTAATAATTTTGTGCATTCACAAAAATTTGTTCAGGCTCTTAATATTAATTTTAAGCAATCATATAATAATACCATATTTTCCTTCAAGCACTCGTCAGTCAATTTAAATAACCAATTTAATTAATAATATCATTTGAATATTAACTTCTAAGTTCTAATTTCGTTTGTCTTTATGTATACAATTATTTTGATTTAATATTTGATATTTATTTTTTTTAAATCAATTAATTTACATTTCTAACAATAAAATGAACGAAATGTCCTGAAGAGCTTTCACCATCTGCTATTGTTGTTTTTGTTACATCAGAATTTGATATAATTTAATTTCAATAGCTTTAAGTGTCATCTAGATTGTATGCTTATGAGAGCAATTTGTTACTGAAAGTAACAAATGACTCAGTGTCAAAACATTCAAAGTTAATTATTCCATTTAATTTTCTGAGAAACATTTTGTTAACATTTTGATGTGAAATTATTTTACGGGCAATAAAATTTTACTGTAACTAGCTAACAACAATTACAAGTAATTGGAGCGTATACAAATGAAACAGTGATACAATGTGGCGCGATTCTTAAATACTTCTGTAGTGCTAATTCTTTTAGCTTGAAACTGTTCTTTTCGATAATTTCTTATGCTTTCCATTATCGGTTAATACATTCAATATCATTTATTTCGTTATTATATGTTACCTGCGGTCTCATTGAAAGTTTTTCTATACTTTCGAATATTTTTTTATATCATATAGTACATAATGTTCTTAGTTGCCGTCCGATAATTTGATATCTTTGAGTTTAGTGCTTTCTTTTATCTTTTGGTGCCATTCGATGTCGATATTATTTTTATTGCGCCTCGATACATTTTGATATTATCTGACTTTTTTTCGGTGCTGCCCAGAGAACGAGCAGGCGCTCAAAGAGCTCAAAAATGAGAACGAGTAAGCACTTAAAGACTGTTAAAGAGCGTATAAAAGCGTGCACGTATACAGAATTGATAAAAAAATCATCAACACATGCTTATCGTGAGAGAGTTTGCGTTTGTAGTGGATAACACTGGTTATACCCAACGGGAAACGGAAGCGCGTTCAAAGGGCTTCGGATGTGCTTCAAGGGAAGTAGAAGCAGCTTCCAATGCGCTTCTCACTGCTTTTCTTTTTTAACATACGATGTCATTGCGGTGATGCACATCTTTGGAAGCATATTTGATGCGCTTTCTTGGATGTTGAGTAGAAGCACATCTTTGGAAACATATGAAATACGCTTCCTTGGATGATGAGTAGAAGCATATTAAGCTTAAATTGAAAAAAAAAATCTCAACTAATTTTTTCATTTGTCTCCGACCAGATTCGAACCTAGGCCTCATGCGGCATGTTACTCGTAGTGTTCTGAAATGCGCACATCTTAACCAACTGAGCCACTTTTAATATTAATGTGAAGGAGACTGCAAAGTCTTCTGTCAAAATGAAATGTTAAGTTTTTGATTTTTAGTTGCCACTTGATAATTCAAATAATATACTTTTAGAAGCCCAATTATAACAAGAGGCTTGGCTGATATCGTTTAACTGTACGTAACTGCATGTAACAGCAGGGAATGCCTAGGTTCGAACCCCAGTGGATGCGGAATAAAAAAGTTTTTTTTAAATTACATTGAATTGAAAATTCAATGCATCCAAAAAAGCACAGCTGACGTGCTCCACTTAGAAGCTTCTTCCAAATTTCACGTTGGGAAGCACGTCAGATGTGCTGCTTCCAAATTTCCTGTTGGGTATTGAACTTATAGAGATGCTGGTAAGGAAAAAAATATCAAACATTTTCTCTGCTCCAGCCCCGTATGCGCTAGAAGACGACGCATTACAGCTAGCGCGATATTATTTGATGGTTTGTTAACCTAAGACGTGTTAGTATAGGTCAGCTAATTAGTTTCATTGCGTAATCTGTATATTTCTACGAGAGTATCATCATTTGTTCGAAGTGAGTCGGTTTTTACGTTGAATGCTACACCTACCTTAGCTGTCCTAAAAGTAATAAAATGTTCTGTCATTACATCAGTCAATTGTTTAAAAGACTAAAATTTAGGAGTTTAGGATCTTCTTACAAATAATTTGAGTTCAACAAACCACGACAAATGAATTTACGGCATCACCAAGGTTGTTTCTGATTCAACAAGAAGAAATATTTACCCAGTTTTGGAAAAAAAAAACCATTTTCTTGCTCATAGTTAATGAAAGCGGTGCTCGTTACTTTCTAACAGGATGTTTTTGGGCCTATGAATACAATTTTCTGTTCAGCTCAATTAGTTTATGAAATTTGAGTTTTATTCTGGAATCCCAAAATTCTTGCCATTAAAGAGAAGGAGCCTCAAGCTCTAAGAGGGGTTAATCTAGTGGTGTCACATATTGTTCTTGACTTAATTTTTCACGGATGAAACGCAAAATTATTTTTCATTTGATAAATTGTACCTAAGGTATGTAGTCAATTAAAAGTACTATACGCAACAACAACAAAATATTTTAAGTTTCATTTAATGCGCAAATTATAAACTTGGATTCAATCCAAAAAGTTTTTCAAAAAAAAACTATTTTACCTGAAAAACGATTACCAAACTAATCTAAGCAAAAATTTGCTTTACAATTTGTATACTCGTGAAATTATTACAGATAGCTCTGTTGTCATGGAAAATGTTTGCTTGAGATTTTTCACAAAAAAAACTAGCTTATCTACAAGCAGTTGTGCGAAGAATTTCTTTTACCATTTGTGGAATATTCTGTAAAATTTAACATTTTAAAAAGATACTCACGCTTGATAACATTTTCGTGCTATTTAGTTTCAAAATTTCTCCCAACCACTTAAAAAACTTGCAAAACAAAATTGTTAAATGCCCTTTTGTCATCGTTCTTGACATTCAGGAATTAATTTGAGCTTCTTCGATGTCAAGAGCAAAAAACATTTTGAAATATTTGACTAAAACGCTATGTAGCATTGTAATTAAATGCTTTCAACTGACTTTTAACCATTGCTACTGGCATGAATATTCATGAATAGAATCCTACGTAGAAACATTTTCACAGCACTAAAGACACTCAATGCATTTGATGTGCAACATTGAAGACGAAAGAAGTTAACACTGTGAGATGAATTCTGTTTAAAACTTTTGCATGATGCAAATATGACAGAACGATAGCGAAAAACAAGAAAATGACAAAAGAGATTCATTGTATTTGTAGAATAATAACTAAAACAATAACAGAAATGAAAAATTTAATTAAACACTTGATGCAAATGTTGTGTTGTGAATAGCAGTTGCAGCCTGCAAGAAGTTAACAGCTGTGGTAACGCATAAATACTGCATATTTTCAGAAAAACTTAAAAAAAAACTTTGCCAAGGATTGCCATAGAGCGATGATACTTAGTTCAATATATTCAAGTTATGTTTTTTGATATATGCGCATCTTTATGTTAGCATTGAAGCAAACTTGTTTGCAGACTTACAGAAACACTATTCTCTAATAAGTAATACTTTGTCTCTTCTAAGTTTCTAAGGAGCTAGTAAGATTTTTACCTTAATGTACTTAATCGCGTATGCAATGGGTCTGGGGGAGGGAAGCGGGAAAGGGGTACTGACTCACCCCAAAGTAATTAAAGTTTCTGTAGAATTATCATTGATTGTATAAAGAATATTAAGGACATCAATTGCTACATAGAATATCTGAGTACACAAGAAGTCAAAAAATTCTAAGAATCTAGAAGACTGCATTACCGGTAGTCACTGAAATTGTAATCTTTGGTAAAGATCCTTTACTATAGAGGCATCTTAAAAATCAAAAAGGGTTTTATAAAAAATTCTAATGTATAGGAAACCTCCGGAGTTGATTTTAAGAAAAACTAAAATTCGTAATAATGCGAAAACTACCAAATCACTTTAAGACTTTCTCAATAATACCCACAATTTTTGTACATAAAACAATACTGGCAACACTTTTGCATACATAGAGCTGATTTGTGTGCAGTATTAAGCCAAACTCTCCAGTATGATTGTTTTTTTTTAAATATATCTTAGCAGCTTTAATTTTCTGAATATCGATATCAGTAACTTGATATTACTCTTCGGAATGCCATTGCACGTGTTACAATCACTGTATGAGAAAAACAATCGGACAAAGCAAAATTATTGTGAAAATTTTTTCCATCACCACCTTTTCGTCACCAACTTTAAATTCTGTTGAAAAGATTTGGATTTCAAACTTTTTTGTTATTTTGATTTCAATTTGAATTTTGTATCCAATTTCGCTGTTTGTTTTGAAGTGCGTTTCATTATGGATTTCAAGGAGTTTTGTTTGTTTTCGCTTCAGTTGTGCACAAATTTTTCCGGAACAAAAAGAATAAATTAAAAACTTTGCGTATGTAAGTGTGTCAAAAAAGAGGAAATTCAGCAAATAGAAATGAAAATTTGTAGTTTCATTTATTTTTGGAAGGAAAAATTTATGCAAAAATTATTGAATAAAATTTATGCAATGCAAAATCAAAGTAATTTTTACCTATCAAATATAAAAACTTTTTAGTCCTCCAAAATACGAATTTACTTTTCAGTCAAAAAAAGTTAAGGTGTTATTTTCGGCCAGGCCGAAACCCACATACCCTACACTGCACTGAAAGTATCTTTTAAGGAAATGTTTAAAAGATGTTGAAGATCTTGAATAAGTCGAAAAAAATGTGAAATGTTAGAAAGGTTGACAGAGGTTGAAAGAGGTCGAAAAACTCTAAAAAAGTTGAAAGAGGTTGAAAAAATTTGAAACAATTCAAAATTGTTGGAAAAGTGAAAACTTAAAGAAACTTACGAAGAAAGTTGAAAAAGGTTGAAAAAGTCGAACAAATACATATAGTATATATTGGAAAAAGTTAAGGGGTTGAAAAAGTCGAAAGAATATGTAAAATGTTGAAAAAAATCGAATAGAAATGAAAAATTTGAAATATGCCACGCCCACTTCTCCAATTCCACCCATTTCTGGTTCAATAAATTATATTCGTGATCGACATCCTCATATTAAATTTTAGAAAAATAGCTTGTATAGCTTGCGATATATGCTGCAGTTTAATTTAAAATTTAGGGCGGTGACACACCCACTGGTACAATCCAGCCCGGTTTTGATCCAGAAATAGCTTTCCATAATCAAACCCCTAACACAAAATTTTAGTATGATTGCTCACATATTTCGATAAATATGCCACTTACCGTATTAATTTGGTGCCTCGCCCACTGGTGCTATTTCAACCACTTTTGATTCAGAATTACTCTATAGCAACTGAACGACTTACGTTAAATTACATTGCAATTGCTGCACTGGTTCACTTAAAACAGCGCTTACAAATTCATGTTAATATGGGAGGTGCCACTCCCACTGATGCGATTCCGTCACAATTCATTTATGTTTAACGCTTATAGTAACTGACATCTATGTACCAAATTTAATGAAGATTACTCTCATAACACACTATCTATAACAATAAATGTTTTTTGCTTATATGAGAGGTGCCACGCCCACAGGTACTATTGGATCAAATTTTTGTAATATGAGACCTTACAACAAGTTAATCTACCTCATTAAATTTCAAAACGATTACGTTGTTTGTTCTCTTAATATAAATATTGTGGGCGGTGCCACGCCCTTCAGTGAGTTTTTTCAGAAAAGTGGCTGAGCTTGTATTAATGACTGCTTTCAGCGGCATCATTTCCAAAATTTTTATGAAAATCGTTTGTGAAAATTTTGAGATATACGGAATCAAAATTTTTAACAGTTGAAAAGTGCCTCTCCCAATTTTTGAATGCCGCCCTCTTTTATCACAATTCAAAATATATTTGATATGTATCCGTTTACCAAATTTCATCGAAATATCTTGAACGGCTTACAAGATATAATATATATACTTTTCCATACCTGCCACGCCCCCTTCTATGTGTTACAAACGGAGAGACAAAGTGAATATACCCTCGGTGTAGGGTATAAAAAAACAGTCTAAGTTTGTTATAAACACGTGGTATTTAAAGAAAGCTTTGCACCTGCTCAGCTTGAATTATTAAAATTTTTATGATTTTCTTGTCAATTTTTTTTTTTGAAAGACGGCATTTTATGACTTTACAACACGTAACAAGAATTTCTTTAGAAAAATTAATGGGTCATATACACAGGTTAGAAAACCTTAAGAAGCATATATATATGTATGAATTCAATTTTTAAGTAAATACTTAATTCATCTAAGAAATACAGAAAAAACATGAATTGAATTAAAAATATTAAAGTACATCCCTAATATTTTCTGCAATTATTATAACTCGAACCTATGCCTATTAGGTAATATTTTCTGATTGAAAAGTTGCATATTATATTGAATTGTATTAAGTTTGAGTTATCATTTTGTCAGGGTCTCCAGTTTGGAATTTTTTGACTTCTTATAGATTTTTTAAATTATTTTGTCAGTAGCTAAAAGTATTTTCATATGATGATAAAATTAAATTGAAAATTCTTGTATTTTTCAATTGATAATACAATCAATATCTTTCTGCTACATAAAATGCTTATTTTTGCTTTATTCTCACCGATATTTTATTGTGTTCATATTATGCAACAGCGGGGACTTATATTGAAAATTCAGCTTCAAATAGTGATAATTTAGAAAAGATTTACACGGCAAATTATGCGGCAACTATTCGAGAGGAGCAGTAGGTTTGTGTTTTGTGTCACAAGACATGAACACGAGAACTAATTTTCTATATCTTAAGTTATTTAAGACGATTTATTTTTTGAACTTATGTGTGACAAATAAAAATTAATCGAAATTGCGTAAAAGTTAAAAAAATCCGAATTTAAGTGAAGGTAAAATTATACAAAAAGCTTAAAAATAACTTATAAATAACCATTGAGGTCCTTCTTCCTTTCTTTTCTGTGCTAACCGACTTGATGTTGTTATTTTTTAAGAGTTTTCTTTTTTTTCAAATACATTATTTCAAGAAATTTTATTACATTATGTTGTTATGTATTTTGTTTAACGCCAAACAGCAATCAGATAAAGAGCAAATGTTATTTTAAGTCTTATTAACCAACTGAAATTACTATTTGAGGGCATATTTCTGGTAATGGGAAGTTCCATAAGTGCCATATGTTAATGTGTTTTTAAGTAGAATTTTCATGTGCAATATAACTATTTAAAAAACTAAATCAATATAGGTGCTTCTAATGTGAGCTACATTGAATATAGAGTTTTACATTTGTGTTACTATTTGAAGCTTATTTGCAGAAAGACACTTAAATTGGGTCATATACCAGATATGACATTCGTTCTGAGCTATTTAACTACTAAATAACCTTGACTAAAACAATAATAATATTAATGTTATTCACTTATTTTGTACATGCAAAATATTAAAAAAATTTAACGCACAACACAAAAATGTACATAATGGTCATTATATCATTGGTCAAATTTTAAGCTTCATAACTTGGGTGTCAGAAATGAAGCACATGAATGATTCCAAATTGTTTATTTAGAACCAGAGTGCATTTCACGTATATGCGTATGTAGAACCATTAGTAATTTTGTAATCAATATCAAATAATTTAGCATACTCATTAGGCCGAAAACATTTAAAATTTTCAATATAAAAAGATGTTCACATTGTAGTATTCAGTTTTTTATTTTTATTTAAACAATTTGGTCATTTGCTCTGCAAATCGTTTTATTTTTTTGATAATTTTTTTGTGCAAAATACAAAAAGCAATAGATTAAATAAGATGTGTCAGGCCATTTATTTGGTTTTTATATTTCAAGCTATATTTGTTGTGAGTATTTTTGATACGATACACAATGGTGGATAATTATAAATTACTTATGAATCCTGGAATTTTAAGCATCGATTCAAAAATTTGGTTCAAATTATTTGACATTAATGAAATTTTGCGTGCGTGTAGCTTTCATTCAATTCGCTTTGAAGATTCAAAACTTTTTACCAACAGAATTGAAATGCTTTTTATTTTCGCTGCTCCATTTCGAAAAAAGGAAAGCCGACTTTTAGGATTAGTTTTTTTTTAAATAGATTTGATAAGGTTGAAAAAACTGAGAAAATTGTTGTTTTAAATTCAAAATCAAACCAGTGCAAAAATCGTGCCTGTTTTAGCAAAATATAGTTTCAATTAATTCGAAAATATAGTATTTTAAAGATTTTTATAAAATCCTCCATCCTACTTAAAATAACTAAGCCAAGTGAGTGGAAGAATACCTGACGTTACATGTAAACTTTATGATGTTTCGATATATGAATATTTAAAAATCAAAATGTTAAAAATTTGAAATATAAGGTAGATCATTTATAATTTGAAACGTTATTTTGCTATGTATATAAAATAAATACACTTATCCCTCGCTTTACACGCTACTCGTTTTACACGCTTTCGATCTTACACGGTTTTTAAAATCAAAATTATAAAAAAAATTGTGTGGAAAATGACTAATTTTGACTGCACGCGAATTTATTTCAACTTAATTATAGATCTGGCAACACTTCAGACGCATATATAATCTACTGCCATAAACTTATACAATTTTTTTTGTCTATGAAATGGATTTTTTATGTTTTTTTTTTCACTTTACAAATAAATTTAACTATTTTGATATTTTCTATGACTTGAATGATATTTTTATATTTTATTAAGTGTATGTATTAGTCATATTTTGTGTTCAATAAATGTCTAAAAAAGATTTTTTATAGTCATTTTCGTTTTACACGGTTTTTCCATACGAAAATTATTTTTTCGAATTACACGGATTTGTCAGGAACGTATCTACCGTGTAAAGCGAGGGACAAGTGTAAGTTGTTTTCATTGTGTGTTTTTTTTTAATTCAAAAGTAGGTACATTCCTACCAATTAATTACGGAACACTACTTCGTTCAAATAACTTCATCGGCTTTCCATACGATGAATCCAATTTTTCATTACAATTTTGACTGTAAGGCGCTTCTTTTGACCGATGGTTGTACTTATTTCGTGCCTAAGAGCCTTTATCTTTGCTGGATTGTTAGCGTAACACTTATCATCTATAACGGTTATCCACAAATTATAGTCCAAAGAAATCAAATCGCAGATGCACAGCACTAAAACGGCTTCTAACGCAATTTTCAAACTTCTCAAGCAAAAGGTCGATTGTTGCATGGCTTGTGTGACATGGTGTGCCATCCTGTTGTAACCAAATGTTGTCCAAGTCCATATCTTCAAAAATATGTCACAAATAATAAGTTATTATTGCCCGGTAGCTTTCACCATTCACTGTAACGCATCTTCCTTCCTCATTTTCAAAAATGATACCGCCAATCCAGAAACCGCACTGAACAGTTTTTCGTTGAGGATATATCTGTTTCTCAACAATCAGTTTCTGTGCCCCAGGTGCAATAATTTTACTTATTAACGCAAAGTTCGAGCTATTTTAAAGTGACATGAATTGGATCCCCAATTGCAACCAAAGGGTTGCAACCCAACAATATTAACCAACGGGCTTCAAGTTCATGTCACATTGAAATGGCTGCAACTTTGCAAGGAAGCATCACAGATCACCACTTGAAAGCTCATTTTAAAGGGCAAGGATGGTACTAAATGATGCTTTTGTTAAAAATAAGCTGATCAACTTTCTTTGAATCCTATACATGGCCTCGAAAGTAGACAAAAAACATCATGTTTCAGGTAATTAACCTCAAATATTTCAGGATTCCGACATGATGGGTCAATTCTGAGGCCAGATTCGGATTCAGCGTAAGAAACTACGTCAGCGTAAGAAACTTTTCAGCTCAACAACACTAATCACTTATTCATTTAGATATCTTTTCTGTAAAAAATAATTTTTCCATACAATTTACATGTAAAACTAACAGGCTCCGGCGCCACCTTATAAAATTGAGTTACAGAGCTGAATTTTCGTGAACTTTTTCTTCATATCATAAACTTACTTTTTAAGCAACAGCACCTTAAAAAAAACAAAAAAAAAAAAAATTTGAATCACCCTAATGTACATATATGAGAAAAATGCGTTACTGACAGTTTCGTCTATATCTCGTGAAAGAAAAATCTTACACGAAAGGGACCAAGTCTACTGACGAGACCAGAAGCACGACGCACAAACAGGATACAAATTATATTTAGGGAGAACAAATTAGCTAATTTCTTAAAATATTTGTAGACAGCAGCAAAAATACGATATTAGTAAAAACCTCATATCCTAGTTAATGTTGATGTATTTTTTTATGAAGTATACATACTTTCCAATGTAATCAATAAATCTGAAAAGTTACAAGACTTTTGCTGGATTAGGTGGATCGAATTCAATAATTTGCATTTATGTATTTTCATACAATCAATAATTTTTCAACGCTGATTCATAAGTTTTATTTTAAAGAGCATCTAAATGTACATATGTACTTAGTTCTAAAAGTCAAACTTAAAGCAGAATTGTCATGATAAAGTCTCTTAACTCTGCTTACTATTTTTAGTTTCAAGTGCATGGACAGTTTCTTAACTGCTCACAACCACCGAACTTTACGAATGTGGTAAGTATTACCAACAACTTTTTGCAATAACCTTCACACAACACATGATTATCACCTTGATATTCAATGCCAAACTGTCAAAAACAATTTTTCCATTTGTCATAAACAGGATGTAAATTCTTGCTGTCGAATACCAGAAATAAATCTTGGTAATGCGCCTGAGAAATGTGACAAATATATTAATTCCATACGGTCGAATAAAGAAGACAATTTCCCAACCTATGCACATGTGGTAAGTAGTTGAAAAGTTAGGCCAGTGATGCTGATCAAAACTGTCAGTTCAACTGGCAAGTTAAGTAAAAATAGCAACAACTATACCGAGCAATATGGAAAACTATCAGATACATTAAATTTAAACTTTTTCCTATCCATATTTGCAGTGTTATCCTGAGTGTATTTATCGTGAGACAGGATCTTTGGTCAAAGGCGAAATAAAGCTGTTGAATGTACAAAAATTTCTAATAAGCAATATGAACAAGCGTGACAAAGATTTTATGCCACATATCAGCAGGTCCTTTGAGATGTGCTTGACAAATAGTAAGTTAGAAAAACTTTTGATAAGGTTCGTTGACAGTTCAATCACACTAACATACATACATAGTCAGTATAAAATATTAGTGTATTGAGTTTTTGGTATGTTCAAAAACCCGGTTGCTGGGATTATTGTACAATTTTTCTATGGAAACAATATATTGTGGAACATTGGCATGAACAAATCAACTTCTTTAATAGTAAAATCTTAATCTCTTTTGAACGTTGGTTTCTGGTTAATCTCATTTAATGTTGTCACCTACAAAAAAAAAAAATCTGTTTTAATCTTTACAAAACTATAAATATCGATTCTCACAAAATGTCTAGTGTAAAGAATAAAGTATGGAATTTGAAGATTATTATTAACATGAAGATGTCGAAAGTGTCGAAAATGGCATTGAATGCTAGGACCAATGATTGTATCACATCAAAAAGATGACGATAGTCCAAGAGTTAATGAAAATCATTTCCCCATATTATTCTTTTAAATAATATAAAAGGAATGAATGGTAATTTTTATAAGAAATTACAGTTGCAAAAAGTTTTTAAAATTAGTCAAAAGCCAGAAAAAACATTTTATTTTTCATTGTGACATTTTTTAAGAAACCAAAATTCATGTCGTCAAAGTGAAAAGAAATTGTTACAATAAAAAAAAGAAATTATTTCTCTGAAAATTTTAACAAATTCTAAGAACTTTTTATTCTTCTTCTTTGAACCTCGAATCCAATTACAGACGGTACAAATGAGAACAACAAAAAACAATAATAACAAGAGAGAATTCAAGAAGCAGCATAAGAATAAGCAACGAAAAATCAATCGAAAATTTTGCTATGAGGTTTTGCAAAAACTTTATCTTAAAAAAAGGATATTTAACTTTAAAAAATAAAAAAAATGAGTATGCAATAACCTTCTTTGGCACAAATATATTATTTTAAAAAAGATATTACTGAAATCGGTGCAGTATATTTTGCGCCAAAGCGTTACAAAACCATTTCCATGCAAGCAGTTTTACATAAAAAGTATAGTAATATACTTATATTACACTTTGAACAACAATTTTGCTTTATTTGGACTATAATATATTAGCTTTTGCTATGAACGACTATAATTTCGACTGAAACTTACATGTATTGAGTTAGTCTTTGTGCGAGTTACATTACTTAATACAAAGGTTTTCCAATGCAATGTGTACTAAAATAAACGCGGATTAAAATTAATATTACAAATACACTAAAAACTTCTCTAAATTCAAAGAAAAAAGCTTATCCTCTGACAATGAGAAGAAGTCTTACCGATAATTATTACTCTTAACTTTATCTTAGTAGAAAAAGATTAAAATTAAAAATACTCTGGGCCCAAAACTTAAGCTTGGCAAGAGGCCGGGCCCCTTATAGCTAAACATACAAATATCTTTAGCATAAAAATAAAAAAACTTATTTAATGGACTTCTCCCCGCACCTTAACAATTTAATTCAGCGCTGGTTCGGAGCTGGCGCCCCCTTAAGCTCTTCTTTAATCCAGCGCTGCTCCTATACATTGCGTCTTGAAAACTCTTCAGCAGCTCGGCCTTAAATAACGAAGTATATAGTGCGACTTAAGAAACTCGACTTTTCGATTAACTGAGTTTAAAAAAAAAAAATCATAAAACTCGCTATAAAAAATCCTACCACTTGTGAATATTAATTTTTTATTATCTCTATCTCTATCTCTTTTCTTTGTTTTGTTGTATATTCTTTTGTATCCACAGTCAAGGGTCACATGCAAGCAGCAGGCGTCGAAATGTACGCATCTTTACCCGAAGGATGCTCTCCCTATGCCAGCATGATATTTGGTTGTGTCAATGCGGAAACTTTTCTACATTGTCCAGCCAAGATGTGGAAAAACGAACGTAATTGCAATTTGGCCAAAGCATTTGCCGAACAGTGTAATCCACTGCCACATGTCCCGTTGCCCATTTTTTGATGACGCCAAAATCAATGCCGACGGTTGCCACAAGCTGTGAGAATGTCTCCTCACATCACATTTGCTATTGTATTAGTTAATATTAATGCAAAAATAAACCTAATTTAGAAACTTTTTTCAGAGTTTATATATTTTTTTCATGCCTTCTTTCAGTAACAATTACTTAAGGGAGTGTGTTCAAAGTTGTTTATATTAAATAAGAACGTTTTTATACCACTATCTAAGCTAGCAGCAAATTATGTACAAATTATCTTAATTGACAAAAGTTACAAGGAATACATCAAACTTATTGTATTCGTGAGTGAAAGTTGAACTTTTCTTTTATCAGTCAGTGGCCTTATGAGGGAAATATTTTGCTTTAATATTATAGGATAACAGCGTGTGGCGTAATAACAAAAACATTTTGTTTACAAAAAAAAATTTTATTTCGGAGATTAAGAACATTTTCAGAAATTTAAAAAAACATCAAAATAAGAAAAAGTTGCTAAAAATGGCATTTTAGTATTTTTGAATAATAACGAACCAGAATTTTGTACTACGATTGTCTTAGCAATTTCAATCATATGTTTACACAAAATATTCCCTGTATTGAGATTATACCCCAATAGTTTTCCAGCATTCACATTGAAGATATGGGAAAGGACATGATTAATAATCATTAAAAAAGATGGCATTTGAAGATTTTGGTATAAGCTCGAACACGACGAGTGAAAGCAAAAGACAAGCTATTACTATTTTACATCTACACATCTACATCTACATCTATTAAAGATAATTCATAATAACTAAAAATAGAAAAGTAGCAAAAAAGTAATGAAGAATATCAAAAAATATCGTAGAATTCGCTTAGAGCAGAAAAGTGTCGAATTATATCGAAAAAGTATCATATTGAAAAAGTGAATAAAATTCGAAAAATATCGAAGAACAACATATGTAGATATTAATGTGAGGCGAAGTATCAAGTAAGTCAAAAAATATCGAATGGCATCGGGAAAATTTATAATATTCGAAATGTTGACAGACATCCAATAGTATCGGAAAATTGGCAAGTATCAAATGTATCGAAAGCGTTGGAAAGATACAAAAATTGTCGAATAATATCGAATAAGTGACAAATAGAATTGAGAAAATCAATGAAGGTCGAAAAG
Source organism: Tricholauxania praeusta (assembly GCA_949775025.1). NCBI lineage: Eukaryota > Metazoa > Arthropoda > Insecta > Diptera > Lauxaniidae > Tricholauxania > Tricholauxania praeusta. Next base: position 31,060,332 of record OX459031.1, on the reverse strand, counting down.
TGGCAGAGAGTTGAAATAGAAATAATGTCGATTATAATCGAAAAATTAAATGAAAAACAAAACTGTCAAAAAGTTTAAAAAAGTGAAAACCTCCTATTCGAATCAAAACGTCGATTATATTCGATAAATGTTAGTAAAGCTCAAATGATATGCAAAAACTTATGCCAGTATCGAATAATTTCAAAACCGTCTATAAAAGATGAAATTGGCACAATTATATTGAGATGTATTGACAAAGCTAATAAATGTGGAACATAGAAAAAGCCAATATAAGGCGAAAAGTAACGAATAGCTTCAAAAAGTCGATATAAATCAAAAATTATCGAAATGATAATGAAAGCCGATAATATCGAAGAGTATCCATCAAAATAGATGATAGTGAAGTACTGTCAAAAAATATGATAGTTCGATGGCTGTTTTGTGTCGCAAAGGTTTATAAATGCTTAAATGATGAATAGTGTCAAAAAGTTACATTAAGTCGAATCATGTTAAAAAGTCGATGTAGATATGTCGAATAGTATCGAAAAATGCCATGTATCGAAAAAGTTGATATGTACCGTAAGCTGTCGAATAAGTCGATAAGTGACGCATAGTAACGAAAAAGTCGAAAAAATTCAAAATCCGTCAAAAAGTATCGAAAATCAAAATAATTTGAAACATTTTAAATAATATCGAAAAGTTCAAAAAATGTCGATAAGCGTTGAACAATTTCGAAAAACTTGATATATATAAAGGGTTTTTCAATAGGGACGCTACAAAAGTAGACCAATAGGAATATCAAACGACGCCATATTTTTTCCCGCTCTTTTGACATTTCTCTTCAGTAAGGTTAGCCATTCCATCATGGAAAGATATACGATCCAACAACGAGTCGAAATAATTAAAATTTACTACCGAAATTCGGAGTCAGTGACCTCAACTTTAAGAGCGCTACGTCCAATTTATGGTCGTCATAATCGTCCTGTCAGATCAACAATTGAGCGTCTAATGGAAAAATTTGAATCCACAGGCACAGTACAAATTGTTCCCGTGCCAGTGAGACAAAGAAGTGCCCGTAGTGTCGAGAACATTGCTGCCGCTAGCGCATCAATTGAGAAAGACCCAAATCAGTCTCTCACACGTCGTTCTCAAGCGTTGGGCATCTCTGTGACGTCGTTGTGGCGAATTTTGCTAAACGATCTTGGCCTACATCCTTACAAGATCAAATTGACGCAAAAGAACTGATGCCGCTTGACCACCAGAATCGTCCTATGTTCGTGAATTGGGCTGAGCAACAACTTGAAAATGATCCGGATTTTCATCGAAAATTCATCTTCAGCGATGAAGCTCATTTCTGGCTGAATGGCTTCGTCAATAAGCAAAATATGCGTTATTGGTCAGGCAGCAATCCACACGTACTCCATGAGTCAACATTGCATCCCGAAAAAATTACGGTTTGGTGCGGTTTATGAGCCGGCGGCGTCATTGGGCCATACTTCTTCCGTGATGATCAAGACCGGCACGTTACTGTGAATGGGAATCGCTACCGCTCAATGATAACCGAATATTTTGAGCCCAACTTGGATGATATGAACTTGGACAATATGTGGTTCCAACAGGACGGCGCCACAAGCCACACAGCGAATGTCTCAATCGATTTATTGAAAACCAAGTTTGGTGAACGTGTTATCTCACGAAATGGCCCAGTCAATTGGCCGCCTCGGTCATGCGATTTGACGCCGTTAGACTATTTCCTGTGGGGCTACGTCAAGTCTATGGTCTATGCCAACAAGTCAGCGACGAATGATGAACTTCGTCCGAATATCGAACGTGAAATTGCAGCAGTATCGGCCGATTTATGCTTGAAAACCGTCTAAAATTGGGTTCAGCGTCTGATCTTCTGCAGGCGTGCCCGTGGTGGTCATGCAAAAGAAATTTAGTTCCATACATAATGGCATCGAATGTTCTTTTACAAGAATAAAGAATTTCATTGATATACCAAAACGTTTTTGTTTTATTTAAAAAACATTTTGTAGCGCTCTTATTGAAAAACCCTTTATATGAAACAACGTCAAAAAGTATCGAAAAAATTGATTAATATCGAAATGTAAATATATGAAATTTGACAATAATCAAATTATCCCGACGAATTTCGAAAAAGTCATGTGTTGAAAACGCACAGGCATGTAAAATATATGCGACATTGACGTGGTTTTTTGGTTGTTTTTGAGGCGCTGTTGGTTGGTTTGTATGTCGTACTCGGTAGTCCATGTCCCTTCGTCACATTTTTTCGTTTCATGAAGGTGGAGTCCGTAGAAGCTCTCGGTTTTTCAATTGTAAAGCAGCATTAGACACACTAAGTGATAAATCGCGCTTAAATTCCACCTGTTAACTCAGTGCAGTGCTGGCAACATACAGAAAAAATTTCTGACGATATATTTAACTTGCATAAGCATAGTTAATTAACCTAATTATTTATCTATGAATGAAGGTTTCTCTTATTCCCTTCAGTAAATATGTTCACACAACCAGAATTCACTGCGAATTCTTTTGTTAAAGGGATATCAGACTTAAGCAAACTACACTAAGTTCCGTGAAAACTATTTTGTCTAACTTGTGGCAATAAAACTGGTGTGCCTGTGTTATTGATTAAGATTACAAAAATTTCTGCTTCAAAAATATACAATTTGACGAGTTGGTGATCAAAAAGAAACATTTCCATTTTGCAAAATTTTTTATCATATGACAATGACATCATTAAACTACACATGATGGCAGCTTGAAATTCCAAAAAATATCAAACTTTACCCTAAAAAGCGGCTTTTAAATTATGCAAGTGACACATTTCCAATGCACAGTGTCACATGCACAGTGTAACATGCATGACACATTTACTTCCTGTTTGAAGAGCTGCTGATAAGAAAAAAATTTTGTCGTTTTTAATTCTTTGCATATCCATTTCTGTGGCATACCTGCTCATGTTCATGCATTTTTCTCAATTTTAAAGTTTATAAAAGCAGGAACATTTCTGGAGCACCAGGTGACGCTGAGAAAGTTTTTCATTTTATCTTAAAAGAAAAAAAACCTGAGTTGGTATCATCTCTTTTCATCGCTCACTCCTCATTTAAAAAAAAAAATATTATGAAAATTGTTTAAAAAAGTACCTTCCCCTTAAGTATAGCATGACATGTGAAATTAGTGTAGTGAGATGGCATTTTGCTCAAAGGGTTAAAGAGGAAATCCAGTACTATATGCTATTCCATTTAATTTAATGGTTTTTCCATTAAAACCATATACATACATACATTACACATAATACTTGCGCTTGTGAATCTGAAAAGAGCAGTGGGTAGTCTGCTTGAAGAGGAGTTTCAAAATATTTTTAAAATAGTTTCAGACACCAAATCTCAACAGATTTTGATAATTTTACTGTACAGTAAAATATATTTTAGTGTTTCACAGATGTAGTAATGAATATACGAGTACATATATTAAATTGAGTCCACTTAAAATTTAATTAAATTAATAAGCTGTTGCCCAAAAGTTTGGAAGAAGGGCTTGCATCCAAATTTAAAAATTATATTACTTTCTGTCTGGCTATTGATTTCTAACTTCTTATCTTAAATAGAAAAACCCTTCAATTTCTTTTTTTTGAAGCTTTTTATATGCATTCTTCCAACGATTTTCATTACATGCTTGATCAGTAAAAAAAAATTCCCCAAATCGTTCATTTTTTACAAACCGAACACCAATTTAAACTTGACATTTTAAATTTTAAATTTACGTCAGTATTTTGCTGAAAAATATTTTTTTTTTTCGAAAAGATCCACACATAATTTTCGTAGATTTGCTGACAATGGATGACAATTTCTAAATAATATGTGAATAAAGCAACCGATTCTTTTTACTAAGCTTACTGTTCAGTGCAGTGTGTGTCAATATCAAATAAACTACATAAAACATAGTGCAAAGCAACAAAAAAGGGATGAAGCTGGTTATATTAGTTTCATACATTACTAAATGGAATCATCAGTGACCTTTGACCCGAGAGCGTTTCCAAGCCTAATATGTTTGTTTTTTTGCATAGATTTGTTGAGAACCATAACAAAAAGTGGAACAAAAAACAAAAAACTTCTATTCAATTTTCTTTTGTGTGCCTTTGTTTTTATTACTCATTTGAATAACACTTTTTTTGCAAGCGCTACGTTGCAAGCTTTCTTGGCGAGTCAAAATGAAGAAGCAAACGCAAATCGTATAATAAATTTGTGAGCGTATTGGAACAACATTTTTTTTTTACTGAAGTTAATGCTCAGTACAGAGTGTGTCAGCACCAACAAAATTACACACGCCAGAAAGCCTTTGCACATTTTGCTATGGTTCTCAACAAATTTATGTGAAAAAGGCTTAGAAATTCTCGCTAAGCGGCTCAAGAATCACAGATGATCCCATTTAGCAATGAATGAAACTTGTATGACTAGCTTTAGCGCTTTTTTTGTTGTTCAGCATTTTGTTTTGTGTAATTTTTTTTTTGTTGATATTGATACTTACTGTACTAAACTCAGTAGAATTAGTCTAAGTTTTCGTTTCGATACACCTTAAAGAAAGTAAATGTAATTTTTTTTAGTTCCAATTTCAAAAAATTTTTTTCTAAAGAACACCACATTATGTCAGAAACATTTGTCTGAAGTTCCATATTTATAAGACAGTTAGCTTGGTCTCGCCGATCGATCCTGGTTGATAAGTCAAAAAAAAGCACTTTTGTAAAATAAAAGCGAAATTTGGAACACCCACAGCTTTTTAGGGTTTGAATTTTTTAAAATTCTTTCTCCAATAGTTTCTGCGGTATAAAAGAAGTATGCTCCTTAAATCTGATGTTTTCAGAATGATTGGGTCTAGCCTTTATTTTGTAATCAATTCCAGACAATGTGTTTGATGTATGTTCGAGTATAGATAAGACATGAAAATATTCCACAAAGCATTAAGGATTAGCTTGTCGGAAAAAACGTAGTATTTTATGATGTATAAATCATATAATTCTTTAAAAGAATTTTATTATTTATCATACTCATGGTGTTATGGCGTTATTTGTTAGAACTCCCCTAGGTATGGTAATAATTGTTATTGATTATAATCAAACATTATTGTAATTAGATACGCACAAAGTACATATGTTGGTAAATATTTTTATAATTCTAAAACTAAACTTTGCAAGCTGTTTTATTACTTTTAGCAGTTTAAGTGAAGTCATGATGCAGATCATTTGCTTTTTATTTATTTTTGTTATTTTAGCTGAAAACAGAGTTTTTGGTCATATAAAAGACTTCATCATATCAAATGAAGTAAGTAAATAATTTAAATTTTTTATCTAATTTGAATTTACAAAAACCTCTTTTCAGGAAGATCTTAAGAGCATTAATGAAAGAAATGATATGATTGCGGAAGCTGATTATGATGATAGTGAATTGCACTATGAAGATGATCGCATGATGTATGATCAGTGTGGTGGTGCCGGTGATGGTAGTACCGATGATGATGTTGATGGCTTTGTTCATAATCAGGAAGTTACTTTGAATGACTTCGATGTAAAATTAATAACCTTAATAGACATTTATTTTGGAGTTTTTTTTTTAATTTGTAATATTTCTTGCTTTGATCAGATGATGGCTAACGAAAACTCACTCATGCAGAAATATGTTCGCAATGGTCAAATAGATATGGCAATGCTGCGTGATGTCATACAAAAACTAGCAAACGATCCTAGATATGCTGCAATGTTGGAAAATGGTATTGTTCTTTATTAAATAAATAAATTTTCTTATAAATAAAATATTATTTCATAGATTATATGCAGAGCAACAATGACGAATTTCAAGATTCTCAAGCAATGTGTTCTTCTTAAAGCCTGCATAATGCAAATACCTTCCGTTTGGAGGATGAGTTTTGCTTTTATAATAAAATTATGTTGTATCATATTATAAATTTGAACTTTTTGAATAAAATTAATCTATTTATATAGTTTTCTGTTGGCTATTTACTTAAATTAGTTCAATACATTATATGAAACGACAAATTAAATATAAAAACAATTTATGGTGATATCTTCGGCCAGACCGAAACTCACATACCCTACTCTGTACTGAAAGCACATTTTAAATAAATGTTTAAAAGACGCTGAAGAGGATGAATAAGTCGAAAAAAATGTAAAATTGAAAAAAGATTGAAATAGAAATAGAATAGAAATGAAAAAATTGAAATATGCCACGCCCACTACTCCCATTCCGCCCACTTTTGGTTCAATAAATTATATTCGTGATCGACACCCTCATATTAAATCTTAGCAAAATAGCTTGCATAGTTTGCGATACATGCCTCAGTTCAATTTAAAATTTAGGGCGGTGACACACCCACTGGCACGATTCAGTCTGGTTTTAAACCATGAATAAACCTCTTACACCAAATTTTAGTATGATTGCTCACATATTTCGATAAATATGCCTTTTAACGTATTTTATTTGTTTGGGATGTGCCACGCCCACTAGTGCTTTTTCAGCCACTTTTGATTCAGACATACTGTATAGCAACTAAACCACTTACATTAAATTTTATACCAATTACTGCAATAGTTCACTTAAATCGGCGCTCGCAAATTTATGTTAATATGGGAAGTGCCACGCCCGCTGATGCAATCCCGTCGTAATTCATTTAATTTTACAGCTTATAGTAACTGACATTTCCAGAACTGAAAATATTGTAAGAAAGATAACAAGAAAAATGGAACAATGCGTGCGAAATGCAAAGAAATACGCACTTTGTATACATCAAGGTCACATACCCAATAGCTCAAGTGTTAGAGCGGCCGTCGCAATTCAAAAATAAAAATGTATGGTGCGGTCGGGTGTTCGAATCTCAGTACAACTTAACCAAAACTGATCTGATGACGCTATGTATATGCATATGAATATGTATATACGTGGTAATAGCCGAAACATATGTCACCAGTTACCAGGTTAATTTGATCCACTTGTTATCTTTGTCATGTTTGTTGAATAAAAATGTCTAAGGAAGTTCAGTATAAAATTGTTCATAATTGTTCAAATTTGCATATTAAGGTGATTACAATTTTTTTTATGTATTTTAAACAGTTCTTATCAATCGGGAAATTCAAATCCATGATTAGTTTTTCTTCTTCTTTTTTTCTTACAAAAATTCCGATATTGTACTTTAAAGTTTGCGAAATCACCCCATATTTTTTTGCCGTTACGAATGGTCCCTGTGTATGTGAGCGCATACACATAAGCAGGTACCTGGAATTGCCGCTTATTTTTGTGTGTGGATTTATAGCACGCTCTTATTTTTTCGTTTTATGAAATTCAGTTTGTTCTGGAACACACATAAGTGAAGTTTGTCTGCGCATTTATTTGAATTTTGGTTGTGTTTCGAAGTATTTGATAAAAAATGGATAGAGATTTACGTGAAAGAAGGCAGCGAGATGAACTAGAAATGGATTTTGATTTGGAAATCAAAATCGAAGCGGGCGAATCTCTGTGCAATAGTGACGATGATTTTGCATTATCAGACGAGGAGAATGATGAAAGTGAAGTTAGCGTGCATTCGGATAAATACGACATTGAGGCACTTGAGCAAAATTTAGCAGAAGAAAATGCAGCATATCCTGAAAATAAATATTTTTCAAAAAATAAGAAATATTGAATATGAATATTCATCGCATCCATTTAAAATAAATCGAAGAAATTCATTTCGACGTGCAGAAAATTTCACTTCAGGTAAAAACCTATAAAAACCTTGTTATGGGTTCATGTTCATTATATGTTTAATTTTTGTTATAATTCAGGTCCAAAAGCAGTAGCAACTGCTACTATAGTTGATGTTTCGTCTGTATTTCACATTTTCCTTCAACCGGTTGAGAATATTATTGTGAACATGATGAATTTATATGGTGTGCGAAAGTACAAAGACGATTGGGAAAACATTGATTTGGACACTCTGCACGCATACTTTGGATTGTTGCTGCTTTCTGGTGTGTATCGGTCATACGGTGAATGTGTCACTAAACTGTGGAATGACGAAACTGGTCGGCCAATATTTAGAGCAACAATGTCTTTGAAAATGTTTAAGCGTATCCATGGTTGCATTCGATTTGATGACCGCGAACAACGTATGGCCAACACTGCATCTTCAAGTACTTCTGTACGTAACAAATTGGCACCGATTCGAAATGTATACGATAAATGGACTCATAATTTGAAAGTTGTATTCACACCAGGAAAAAACATTACCGTAGATGAACAGTTAGTTCCGTATCGTGGGCGATGTCCGTTTCGTCCGTATATTCCATCCAAACCGGCGAAATATGGCATCAAAATTTGGGTGTTATGCGACTCAAAAAGCTGGTATGCATACAACACACAAATTTATGTTGGTCGGAATCGTAATGCCACTCCTGAACGCAATCTAGGACGGCGTGTTGTTTTGGATTTGGTGGAAGGACTTTCTGACAGAAATGTAACGTGTGACAACTTTTTTACTTCGTATGAATTGGCAGAAGACTTACATAAGAATTGTATGACTATTTTGGGAAAAATAAGAAAAAATAGGAATGAAATTCCTTCAGTTCTACTCGACATGCGTCAAAAGCCAATTTATCATACAGAAGTTGTATATGAACATAAATTGCAAGCAGTTATGTTGTCATATGTTCCTCGCCGGTACCGATTTGTGACATTGCTCAGTACATACCACAATGTTGTCAGCATAAATGAGAATAGTGAAAAGAAGAAACCTAACATCATTGAAGACTACAACAAAGTCAAGAGTGGAGTTGATACTATGGATCAAATGGTGGCTACGTACACATGCAAACGAAAAGTCAATCGGTGGCTAATGGCAGTATTTTGTAACATGCTTGATGTTAGTGCGTTGAATGCATTCGTGACGTTCATTGCATTGTTCCCGAATTGGAAAAATTCTAAAACAAACCATAATATTCGTCGTCGCCTTTTTATCGAGGAGCTTGGATTGAATCTCGTTGAAAAACAGATCACTAAACGTAAAAAACAACCTCAAAGTAATGATGCTTCCAATGTTATTCAAAGAATTCGGGAGATTCGCCATTTACCAAGTACATCAAAACGAGGCCGATGCTACATCTGCACATATAAAAAAAAAACAAAAATCTTTTTGCTACACGCTGCGAAAAGTGTAGAAATTTCATTTGTGCTGAACATAATTTCAATTTATGCGAAAAATGTACAAATAATTGACAAAAGTTAAAAATCAAGGTGTCAATAAGCACTGAAAAATATATGAATGCAGTTTGGTTTTCTCGAATGTGCGCTCAAAATAACTTAATAATTTTTATGTAATAGCAATTCAGCCTAATACTTATTATTTAATTTAATAAAAATAATTAAATCATATCAAAATAGGAAGTTGATATCATCACAATCAAACTAATGATTTCGTTAAGGAACATTTACTTAATTCATTAAATCATTGAAAAAAATACAATAAATTTGAATTTACCTATAAATAAAAATGTCAACAAAATATCAGCCCAAAAATATATAAAATAACAACGATGTTAATACAGTTTTTGATAGCTACGTTAGTTCTACTGCGCTCAACGCAAGCAGAGATTGATTGTCATAAATATCCGATACCTATTGTAAGTTAAAAGTCACGATATATTATGTCTGTTTCTGGAAAAAGTAATATTAATTTTCATAATCTGCTTCTGATTCTTAACAAAAAATAGCCTCTTATTAAATAACTAATATTAATTTTGCCTTAATTTAAAGTCCAACAGCGCCGTAAATTGTTGCAAGGTGCCAGATCCTAAATGGGAGAAGTTACCGCAAGAATGTGCTAAATATATGACAGCACTAAATACACCTGCAAGCCCAGTAAGATATATATCCTAAAATAGAACACCACTTACATATAAAACGATTTATTAAATGATTTTTTTCAACTTTACCTAGTGTTCCTATGAATGCATTTTTAATGCCACAAATGCTTATAAAAATGGCGAATTTAATGCAACTAATTTGCGTTCACTTCTTTCAAAGCTTTATGAAGATAAAGTTTTTCTAGAGCTCTATATGACCGGTTTTGAAAAATGTGCATATGTTATAACTGAGAAAACTGTCAAACTAAAGCCGCTCAGGGCAAATGGATATTCATCGCGTAGGAAGTTGAACAGTAGAAGAAATTGTTCAACACTTGCACTGAAATACACCATGTGTGCACATAGGCATACTTTCGTGAATTGCCCCATCATGGCATGGACAGCTTCCGCAGCTTGTGAAGATGTGAGGAAATTCGCCCAGGGTTGTCAAAGAAAATATGATCAAAATAATGAAACAAATATTGGTAGTAGTGGATTAGTTCCTTTTTAAGGAAACGTAAGCTTTACATAAAAAATAAATGAAAATTATTGAGTTCAAGGTTCTAAATTTAACATTTTTTCTTTGTTTTTGCTGAATAATTAATGTCGTAAATCGTTAATGAATGCAAGCAGAAACCTACAATAATCAAATATATATCAAGAGAGTGTCTTAATTATGCATTTATAAAAATTGTAAGAGGCTGATTATAAAAATATTTGGTGCCATGTCTCGTATATGTCACGATGCTGTACACTATAAAGACACATTCGAGATATGCCATCTAACGTTTGAATAAGCACTTTCATATGACATAAGGTGGTGTGTCTCGAGTGTGTCTTTATATTGTATATAATAAAATGCTTATGAAGACTTGATGCGACAGATTTCTTGTGTGCCTTTACACTGCAAACATAACAGTCACTTGGAAGACATGCCACCTTATGTTTTCACAAGCATTTTACTATGTATAGTAAAAAGAGACACATGAGACATCCTGCCACATGTGTCACATGTGTCTTTATGAGAGGGCACATTATTGCCCATTATTTTTTGGCGTTTTTAGGCGTTTTACCAAAACAAGTGTGAGAAAGATATGATTCACCTTTAATGTATGATATATGACAGCCTAATGGGTAGCGTGGGATCGTTGGGACATATTTTTGAGACCGGCGTACAAATCTTAATTAAAAATGAAATTTGATTATAAAATAAAATTATACCTAATAATGTTCCATAATTTGTACGTTCTAACTACATAACTCTTTTTTAAGTCTTTGTAAAACGTCTTTTATACACCTCAGATAGACACTTTGCCGAGTCTCTTCATAGATAACAAAAAAGGGGAATGTATACTTCATACTCCAAGTGACTATTATAAAGACTTAAAAATATAACATTTTTTCTTTCTACATGTCTTTAAAATGCCTTTAAAAGAAGCTATAAAACCTTTTTTGCTATTAGGGTGTTCTTAGCATTTTCAAGAAATTTTTATTTTATCTCTTCGGTAATTCGATTCATATCAGTTTTATAAATGAAAGTATGTCATCTCTGAACATTTTTTTGTATGAATAAACACGAGGGAGAAATTTTAACAAATTCAGCTTTTTTAATTATACAACAAAATCTGAAAAAAATGCAAAACTTCTGTACAAAAACATTGATAAAATAACTTGCACCTTTGTTCATTTAAAATTCAGTATTATTTTTTTAATGAAACATAAATTGGTATTTTAAATTATTTTTTTTTTTCAAAATGAGCGTAATAATTTTCATATTTCTGAAGTTTTGAAACATGTTTCCAAAATAATATTTACGTTAGTTGTTGTCATAAATTAGTATAAATTTTTAAGTAAGGAAAGTGCATTTTATTCACAAAAGTTGGCCAATGGAAAAAGAAAAAAAAAAAAAAAACTGTGAATGCAGTTTGATCGCCCTTACTAAGTTACTTATTTACATTTGAAACGATATATGCCTTGGCAAAATCACTGTCGAATACTGTATACTTGAAAAAGTTGTCATATTAAAAACCAGTTCGCTTGCCGGTCCGACCACTTGGTGAGAGGTCACAATTTATTGCATATTCCTTCATTTTTTCACAGGCTGGAGTAGATTTCCAAATATGTGCAGGACAATAAATATACACGTACTTGTGAACGCACATCGTAAAGACAACAGCGAGTGGTGAACACTTTTGACCAACTGAAGCAGCCTTTAATATGCCATTTTCTTCGAATTCCTTTATACTTTCATTTACTATAGCGGAACACTTTTCAAAGGCCAAAACATGAGCCTCGCCAACACTGGTATCATTAAATAACTTCATCAGCAATGGTTTTGCTTTAATACCATTGAATGTACCATTCTCAAGGGTTTTTGTTTCCTTCATGAAGCATTCCAAGAGGCACTATGTATATTGAACAAATAAAATAGTTTCAAAATATAAATATACAAATATATATATATTTTTTTTTAATAAAAACTTACTAAACTTGTCGGTTTTTTATTATTTTTCACAAACTTGGCACATTCAGTTGGAAAAGCTTTATAATCTGGTTTTGGTGTACGACAGCAATCAAAGGCGTCCTTGTGCTATTATGTAAGAAAATCAATTAGAATATTGAAATATCAAGAAATTTCTGGAATAACTTACAGTCATATGTGGACGTTTTTGGCACTCAAAAGCCTGTACGAAAACGAACACAGCTGCAAATGCAAATAAGTATGTAACACTCCTATAACTCATTTTTTGGCTTTGTGGTCGAGTTTCGTTGATTTATTCCATTTATAAGTTAATTTTTGTCTAATAGATTTTCAGTTTATATATAACACATATGTATATTATTAAATTTAATGCTTAATGTTGCTTAAAATTTAATTACCATATTTTAAAGAATAAAATAAATCGCATAAATTGGTAATTTTCCGTACTTGGCTCATCAGCTGAAACTCTTTTTTTTTATAATTTCGTCTGGATTGCAGTGCAGTGCCTGATCGGTGTACAATATTAAATGATATAAAAAACCAGGGGCATTTCATGTGAAGCGGACTACGAAATAAAATGAAATTCTGAAATTTGTTTGTATTCTGTCTATGGGTTTCTTAAAAAATGAGCATAGAATGATATCTGCAATTTTTAAATAAATTGATGACATTGATGTGGTCCGCTTTAGTCGATTTGAAAAATAATGTGCATTTATAAGGAAATTTTTTTTTGCATTGATGTTAATAAAAACTCTAGTTATGACTTTTCCAGAAACATATTTACACTTAATATTTTTGCAGTGAAATACTCTATAAGATAGGAGGACTAACTTTATGAAACCCACATAATTAAATCCAGATGAAGGGTTTCAAAGTTGAAATTCGTTAAAAAAAAAAATAAAATTTTTTAAACTATTTTCGATCATAACAGCCATCACATTAATACTATTGGCACATTTTGTACCTTAAAATGTTTGTAAAACTCTTCTCTACACTTTAAAAAAAATTTAAAATTGGTTTGACTGACAATTAAAGTTCTTACAAGCATTTATGTGAAGTATGTGCTCGCAACAGTGCATTTTTTGGAATTTTGCATTTGTATCGAAAATTAGGGCCAATCGAAAAAACCATTGCGATATTCGGATTCTATGGAAAATTTCACTCTAGAAAATGTTATCGGAATTCGTTGTGGAAAATCTTGTTGAGTAGTGTAATTCCATCATGTAAGATTTTAGTACAAAAACCACTGTTTCTTAAATACTTGAGGTTATGTAGCACCGTGATTTTTTTTTTGAAAAAACTATGTATAAAATCTTAAATTACAATCCTTCTTCTTTCAAATGCTTTTGAGTTTTCCAAATGATTTTTTTTTTCGACGAGTTATCGCATTTTGAAGTTTCACGTTTGTGATTTGCCCTGATTTACCTGAAAACTCATTGAGGACATTTTTAGATCAAAAGATTTAAAAGAGAAGGATTTGCACTTTAAGATAGTTTTTGAAAAAAAAAAAAATAATCACGGCACTACATAACCTCAAATATGTCAAAAACAGTGTTTTTTTTTTGCTTTTTTAGGTTAGAATACCTCAAAAACCTTACGTGATTCTGAGCTCGTATTCGGTTTTTGGGTATCCCAAAACCCAATTAATCAGCACTGGAATTTGTAGGACTGTGCAATCTCTTGACAAATCAAAATATAAATATATTCAATTCGAAAAATGCTCGGCAACACTGATAAAGATCATAAAGATGGTAAAGCAGCAGAAAATGTAAGTACAGTTGGTACACAAAACCAAAAAAAAAAAAATTATAAATAAGTAATATGCAAAATAAACAAATACAAAATTTTTTTATAGTAGAGTTAACAATAACAAAAAGAAAAACTAGATTAAAGCTATTCATACCAGTTTCATCCATTGCTAAATGGAATCATCAGCGACCTTTGAGCCAAGAGTGTGATAGTGAGAATTTCTAAGACCGATATATTTTTCAAATGCAAATACTATTTCTGCATCAATGGATCAATTATGTCGTTTTGGAATAATCAATCAATACTGTAGAATAAGTTATTACTAACAAAGCCTAAAAAGGAAATTCGGCCACAAGCCTTTGTTGTTTGAATGCTATTAATCAAAACATTGCAAAACACCCAAATCTTTTTTTCTCTATAAAAATATTTCATTACTTTGGGGGCATATGCATCAGTGGCGTTTACTCTAAGGTGCGCAGGTGTTCTCCGCACAGCCAACCAAAATCCGATGCATTTTTTCCCCCCTATTATACGTTTTCATATTTGTGAAATATATTAAATCAATAATTTGACACTGTTACTGTTCCTACTGGCAGGCTGTAATATGCCATATTTATCATATCATAGTTTCCTCCTCTAAGCGTACAATATACATGCGTATGTACGTAATACGACTACAATTGTTCTAGCTCATCGTAGCAGATCAAACGCAACATTATTTCATGATATTGAATTCCATCCAACCGACTTGAGTGTGCGCTTCTTGATGTTGCACCAAGTCACAGCAAAAATCTATAATAAAAAAAAAACTAAAACACACATATTCTAACGAAATGCGCATAATAAACAGTAAACTGTGTTCGGAGAACATTAGCGCACATAACAACACGAGTCGTGGCAGAGAATCTCTGCCATCCAACAGAAAAAAAACAAATGTACGTTTGTCAAAAAATTCGCAGTTCGACAATCCAGTGCAGCGCTGTTTAAAAATGTTTGACTGAGAAAACTGCGATGTGTGCTCTGAATTTATTGAACAAGAAATTTAACAGGAAGCGATGATCGAACGGCTAATGCTATTGCTAAAAAATTAATAGATTTGATTAGATCTAAAAATTGGGGTGGGAAGTTAGTAGCTCAAACATATGATGGTGCAGCAGTTATGTCTAGTGATTTAAATGGAACACAAACCAAGGTTAGGGAAGAATTTCCAAGTGTTATTTTTATCCACTGTAATGCTCATGCATTGAATCTTGTTCTATCACAGTCCGTTAATTTTATTCAATTTTTTTTATTACCTTGTCCGGGCCATTACCATTACCTTTTTAGACCAAATAGTTAAAAGAAGACTTCCTACAGTGGCACCAACAAGATGGAACTATTCCTCTAGACTTGTTAATGTTGTTCAAGCAAATATCGCTGATCTGATTATATTATTTGAAGAAATGATTGACGATCCAAATACTTGGGGTGCCGATGCAGTGCAGGCGAGAGGATTTCTTCAATTCTTTACTTCATTCAATACAGTTTTCATGCTTAATGTATTGAATGATATATTTTCATTTACTGATGTATTATTTAATATTCTACAAGCAAAATACTTAGATATTCAATATTGTTGTGACCAAATTGAAGTGACAAAAAATAAAATTTCAAACACCACGCCGCAGTTTGAAACATTTTTTGTTGCTGCAAAAAATGCGACTAACCCAATTCCAAAACGTGGCGAAGACTTACAATGTTTTGAAATGCGTTACAAACGTGTATTTTTTGAAATAATTGATACTTTGTCAACAGAAATGGATATAAGATTTAAGTCGTTAAAAAGATTAAAGTTTTTGGAATTGTTGAATTCAAAAAAGTTTCTCAATTTCGAAAGAAGTTTTCCAGATGATGCTATTGAAAGCCTTAAAATTTCATATGCCCCCTTCTTCGAGTTTGTTAAGCTAAGGAATGAGTTGAGTGTATTTTTCTCATGGGAACAGTTTCGTAGCATTTTCATCAAATATATACCCGAAACTCTTTTAAATTTGGACTTGAAAAATACGTTATCAGAAATTTTTAAGCTAAGTTCCTTAATTTTGACAATCTCAATTTCAAGTAGCTTAGTTGAAAGATCATTCTCTGCACTCAAGCGGATAAAGACTTTTTCGAGAAATACTATGTACGAACAGAGACTGTAAGAGCTGGCTTTGATTTCCATAGAAAAACTATTTCTTAAGGAAATCAAAAGCAAAACCAGCTTTTATGAAGAGGTTCTGGAAATTTTCTTGAAAAAAACACGCCGTATTGAATTGACATACCAGTAAAATTGTTTGGAATAAAAAAGAAATAATAATAAAAACTTTAAAAAAATTTAAAAAAAATATTAAAAAAAATATAAAAAAAAACAAAAAAACTAAAATGGGATCTCAGTCTATCACGTCCCCGTCGTGGTCCTGGAAAAACTAAGAATAGGCATTCATATTTAAACAACACATACACGTTGAACACCCAGCTGAAAACGCCACGAGACGCCACTGATATGCATGTATGAATGTATTGCAGTAAAATCGTGCAGTTAAATTTTTAAAAATACGTTTGTACAATAGCTAAAGAACATTATTTTAATACATATAAATTTGAAATAGTTTTATTAATTGATATCATTTAATTTTGAGGAACATTAAATTCCTCATTATTTTTTTAGATTTTTTTATTGTTTGCTTAAATATAAACGAGTAATTAAACATAATACTACAAACAAAAAGTATACTTTTTAAGACTGATAACTGAGGAGTCAAAGTTGTTCAATGCTGTTCTATATACTCTTAGTTAGTATAGTTGTTTCTGTCCAGGCAACTTTCGAATGTCCAAAGCGACTAAATTTTACTGTAAGACATAAAAAATTGTTATATAGGAAATTATTTGAAGATTTATTTAATAAAGATACAAGACGCCAATAGTTGTTGTACTATTCAAAGACCAAAATGGAATGGCTTACCAATTCAATGTTCAAAGTATATGACCATGTTAAAGAAACCAGTTAGTCCAGTGAGTAAAATTTTAATAAATAAAAACATAATAAAAGACTTTGATGGCTAATCAATTTCAAAACTCCACTTAGTGCGCCTATGAATGTGTATTGAACGTCACGAATATTCTACAAAATGGCAGATTCGAAGTTGCTAATATACGTCCAATACTTCAAAAAGTCTACAGCGAAGAAGTTTCACTGGAGGCTTATATTGTGGCATTTGAAAAATGTGCAATAAAATTTAACAAAATAATTTCAGAGCAAAGTGTACACACCAAAAGTCCTCCTAGATCTTCAAGCTCAAGAAAATCGCCATCTTCACTGCAATGTTCGCCAATTCCTTTGAATTTTGTTATGTGCGCTTCCAGAGAAGTTTTTATTAATTGTCCTGCTATACATCGGACTGATTCGTCTAGTTGTGAATATATACGTGAATATTCGAAAACTTGTGACCCAACGTTATCGCTACAAATAAAAAATATCCGAACTTACAGCAGTGGATAACACAATATATATTTTTTCTGAGGTTTGTTTTTAATATTAAAATATTAACGTTTGATAACCTATGATTTTTTTCCATTCTTCTCTTGTGGTCACAGAGGTTCGAATAAATGTGAATAAAAGAACTTAAATTGAAAATATTTTCTTTCAAATTTTAGTCGTTTTATCCAGATTCACATAAAACTTTGTAGCAAGGAAAATATTCATAAAAAAAATTTTTTTTAAAGTTTTTTACAAAGTTTTCACGCGTTTTATTGGATTTGGTTAAACCTAAAAGTGAATAAAACACATAAGTTTAACCTTTTATAATTCTGCATTCGACCAATAGGTGGCATGACAGTGTTTGACAGAAGTTCTGTTTTAAAATCAGAGCCGGCTTTATGGTCGTGTGGTTGAATGGGGCCTAGCACGGTAAGGGGCCTCACGTATCAGTACATAATTTTTTTTTCAAATTCTTGCTATCAAATGAATTCAAAATGTTTTTGTAGTATCGCAGACGCTAATACCAAAGTTTCTTTTCGTTTTCTGTTGTTTCATCACTGTTTTTATTTTTATTAAATGCTTCTATTTTAATATTTGGGCCTAGTACTGACTGGCTGCCCAAGACTGATTCTTCAAACTTTAGCAAAGACAAAAAAAGTTGAATCAGTTGAACTAAAAATTGAGCTGGTTCACATATTTGTATGAGATTTTGGTTTAACCAAAGCGAATAAAACACGGCTAGTATTATAATTTTGCAAAATAATTGCGGATAATTTCGCGTCACTCAAAGAAAATCAGCTTACAAGTAAAAAACTTTAATGCCAACTTCAACAAGTGATTTTGTTTTTTAAAAATAAAATATTTTGCCTCGTCGGCTAAAAAAACCAATACTGATTGATAAAACCAAGTATTAAGTTTTGAGATAACTTTCCGGAAAATGACAAACATTTTGTTCCAGAACGTTGTTACGAGACCCTTCTTTATCGTACCTGAATCGGTGCTCACCGGCTAGCTCTCGGTTTCAGGCGTGTTTTCTCAACCCGCCGAATCAGGTCGAGGTGTCGAACAATAAATCTCACTTCCGATGTGAACCGGAAGTGAAATTTTAAATATTATCTACATGAAACAACTCTTCACACGGCAAACAAAATTTAAAAAAAATGTACTCAAAAAAAAACTCATGTTTTCCGTAGGCCAACTTACACAAAAGAGGGGAATTAATATGCCCCTACGCTCCCACCCATCCTGTGCAGTCTACACTCGAGACAGCACCCACTATATGATCATCGCCGCACCAAACCTTTCACCTCAGTCAGTCACCATCATCCCCCCCATATACCAAACCCTTAGCACAAAACCATATTTTGTTTCTTAAATTCAAATATTATGACATTTATTCATTAATCTTAATTTTTCTATGTAGGCTAATCTTCAAACTCGAATCAATCAAGTTTTTACTGCTCAAGGAACTTAAAACCATAACAAAATCATCAAATTTAAATTAAGGATCAAAGGCACATAAACTATCTTGTACAGAAGGTATATGAGTATTTTAAATTAAACATAATACAAAAAAAAAGGAAAAATGTAACCTAAAGCTGAAAAAAATTAAATACCAAAAGAATTTGTAATAATATAAAATGCTAAAAAGTAATAAATATACATACTAAATAATAACATATAAAAATAATGTAAAATTTTTAAACGTAGATTTTAAACGACACCCAATATCTCATACATCCTATTTCGGCAATCCCAAATTGATTTAAAAAAAAAAAAATTAAAGTTTAGAAAATTTACTGCTATAAGCTTTATTTACGCCCGCCCTTCAAAAAAATATCCCGAATGAATTTAGAACGATCCTAATAGAGCTCCATTAGTGATTATTAAAAAAAAAAAAACAAGTTTTCTATTTGATCAAAGATTCCCCTGTTTATGGAATTTGCCCTTTGAAGGATATTTGGTTTCAAAAAAAAAAAGAAAAACGCACTACGTATATGCAAATACAACAACAAACGAATAAACTTAAGATATTCAGCAACCGCTCTGCTGCTTTTCGGCTCTCCGAGATCTTTCTATTTTTCCTCACAAATTCACCACGATTCTACGAATTTCTGTTTTTTATTACTTTTGGAACATTCTTTTATTCCATGCACACGACCTTCACGGCAGGGTTCAAATGGTTGCTCTTACGGTATTAGACGAATTCACTTTTTAATTTTGCAATTTGCGCGTTTTCAGATTAAGGTTCTTATTTAAAAACATATTAAGGAAAATTTTGTGGCTGACCTTATTTTCTCCTTTTGGTATAACTGGCAGATTTCCTTGCCGTTTTCTCATTACCTTGTCAGCCACACTAGTATAAAAAAAAAATATAAATTAATTAATTTCTATTTATTTTTCATCCAGTTTATAAACTGGCTACTCCTAGTACGCATTGCTCCACTTACATTTAAAAATTTTCCTTTTCTTTTCTACAAAGTAAATCCGTCCTATTTTACTTCTTCCTTCGTAGGAATCCTTTAAGGATTTTCCTTCTTGTCTTGTCTCAAAAATTGTTCGCCTTGATTCTTATGGCGGTTAATGGCCGTAGAATATGCCTTTGCTAAGATGACTAAATTTACTTTACTTAAAAAAAATTCACTTTTCAAAAAAGCACACAATATATTACCTGATTTCAAATGTCCGCAACACAAAAATTTCACTATACGGGATCCTTTTGGTCCCTTATTACTGCACGCTAGGAAACACACAAAACTGTACCGAAACCAACAATTTTAAATTACTTAACTGACGGAACTTTACGTCTAAACAATTACTCGGACTTTTCACTTCTGAAATTTTGGGCGCAAACTTCTCTGGTGCTAAGCCAAAATTTTAGTCAATTTATTACATAGAAGCAATAAACAGAAACAGTTTTGTTTTTAAATACATTTTGTAGTTGGGATCAACGAGCAGGTCAATGTACTTCATCCTCAACTAACCTATACAACCCTAAATTCTAGTCCCTATCTATCTGTCTCACCTTACATTATTTAAACTAACAGCCCTAATTAGTAACATTGCACCTTCGCCTACAACCTACTGTTGTTAAAATTGTGCCACTGTTACGATCTCAGATCTACTACAAATTTGTTCAGCCCTGAAAAATTCTATGTTTTCAGCGCTGTTCTGTTTAACATTCAGCAAAATTTTTCATTTGTATTTGGCGATTGACAGCTTGGTTGCTGTAGTAAAACAAAAAAAAAAATTCTTAGTGGAAAAAATAAAATATTATTTTTGTAGCAACACCAAAATTGTGTTGCAAAATTGTTTAATATATTTGCTGCATGAATTCCCTTCTCATCAATCAACTCTTCTTTATAAACAAAAGCTTGGTGCTGGCTTCCTGTTCATCAGGTTTCCCCATGCGCTTTGCTATCTTTAGTATAGAGCACGAGTGGTAAATCTACGGATTCAATGACATTTCACATATTTTTTTTTATTTGTCTACGTTCGATTTTAATTGTCTAAAAACATGACAATTCTGCTTTGGGTTATTTAGAGCGTTCGTCAAATTGGATATTTTCATACTTTTTTCCAACTCAGTTTTCTAAACTTCTTGCTCAAGAAGATTTTTTTTATGATAGCATCGTGATCCTCAGCTTTCACCTACTATGCTCTCAAAAACGTACATTGGTCAAAAAAAATGATTGAAGCTTATATGGTCCGTCGCAACAATGTCTATTTTAAACGCAAGAGCTACTTAGAAGAACGGAATGTATAAACAAACGATGAGTACACGATGATGGTAAGTTCCATGAATCTTGGAAGACAGGTTTTTAGTAAAGGGCATAAAAGAACCATATCATTTAACTGACCAATTTTAATATTGACTTGGTTTCTGATTTCTATTTTATGTTCGATAAAATTTTGGAAGCAACGAAAATACTGCTCCAAATACGTTTTAGACTAAAAAAAAACGGTCTTCAAAAAAAAAAAATTAAAAAGATTTTATTTTTTTAAATTCATGAAACTGCAGCAACAGTTACGCTATGCACCACCAATGCCAAAACCCTATGAAAACGCCCCAGAGGCATCGACCGACGTTCCCGTTGCTACCCCCATATGCAACAAACAACTGCATTGGCCAGGATATCCTTTGGAAATCAACAGCAAAGGCAGTGTGCTGAGGGGATTCAACGAAAGTGTGCAACAAATAAACTCCATCCGATGAATAACACTGATGCCTGGGTTTCCAACACATCAAATGAGTTCAATTAAATGGTGAAGGCAGGTACACTTCTTCTACTATTTCGATGAAACGGCATACACAAGAAGATTTTGAATATTTCAAAAAAAACAGTGATGTCATACATTTGAAGATGATATTCGAACGTCTTTCCAATTGATGTTTCTGCGCGTAATATTTTTATTTTACTTTTGCAGATGCACTGCACTTATCGTGTTTTAGAATTGCATTGATCAGCATACATGTAGACATAGATTCGCATTGGGCCAGAATAACGTTATGCTGATAAAAACTTTTTTTTTTTTTTTTAAATTTTTATTTAGTTTTATCAACGGTGCCCAACGTAGGCTTCCGCCCACGATCAGATTTTAAAAGTCTCATGCTGTCTGACTGCGTTAGCCGGGCTCACTATTTTGCATGATCCACTGAACCATATTTTGTTATCACTTTGTTTTCTTTCTTTTTTTTCAGAATTGCAGTC
Source organism: Tricholauxania praeusta (assembly GCA_949775025.1). Lineage (NCBI taxonomy): Eukaryota > Metazoa > Arthropoda > Insecta > Diptera > Lauxaniidae > Tricholauxania > Tricholauxania praeusta. The sequence goes on along the minus strand of OX459031.1, from coordinate 31,038,007 downwards.
CAGTTGTTGTGAATACTTGCAGCGTTTCATGATGAAGTACATATATGGATTTATGACGGGAAGTATAAAATTTATTTTTTTGCATATAATCCGGTACTTTGTTAAGAGATTTTCAATAATTTCAGATTGTTCATGGTGGTAAAATACGACGACGAGACAGGCACGCATTACATTTATACATGTTGAGGGACGATAAACTACACTGATGAACGGATCACTGGCTTATTCTAGTAGATGGTAAGTATTGCACGTTGATGTATTTAAAACTAGATAATTATATTGTATTGATCCCGAATTGCACTTGTGTAGTCTATTCTTTTTGTTTAGTGTTTTATATTGCCCCTTGCCCTTACAAATCTGTCTCCTTATTGCTTGAGGTCCTTCGCATGGAATACCCCAATCGGTTTACCACTTAAATTCTCTAATTCGTACAAATTATTGCCTATTGCCCGTGTAATCCTACATTTTATAAATTTTTTACAAAATTTTGCGTTAATGTTTTTCTTAAAGTCACTTAGGACGAAATTCCGTTTGAATATTTCTTGACCTGGAGTAAAATGAATTTCTTTGGCACGTTTATTATAAAGTCGAGCACCTCGCTCATAAGCCTCGTGCAAATTTTTTTTGATTTTGTTTCGAATCAATGAAATTTTGTCGTTCTTGTTTAGATTCAAAATATAGTTATCACTCAGCGAACTTAATTTACGGGCCAGTTTGTAATCGCTGCCGCTAGAAAACATTTCGTGTCCGAATAAGGCGAAAAATGGTGTTGTACCTGTGGCAGTGTGTACTGAGCTTCTGAGTGCACACTCAATTTCAGACAAATATAAGTCCCAGTCACGGTGGTCATTTTGCATATATGATCGTATAGCATTTAACACGGATTGATTAACGCGTTCTGCTGCGTTTGATTGTGGCGCATAATGAGCAGTTTTGATATGCGTTATTTTATAAGCCTCTAGCATTTGCTGAAAATCTTTAGCCACAAATTGCTTTCCGTTATCGGAATGAACGATCTCGGGAACTCCAAATTTGTGGAATACTTCAGTTACCAAAAATTTTATTATGTTTGAAGTGGTGGCTTCGCGCAGCGCTTTTAACAAAGTAAATTTGGAGAAGTGATCAACAACTATGAAAATATAGGCATTCCCGCCTTTCGACCTGGGATACTTCCCCAAAAAGTCGATGTATATTTTTTGGAATGGCCTCTCTGTAATCACTTCTTTTCCTATCGTTGGTTTTAACACCTGGTTACTGGACTTCGCCTCTTTGCAAACATCGCAATTTTTTATGTAGGCTTGCACTTGTACTGCCATATTCGGCCAATAGTATAATTGCCTGAGTCGATGAAGAGTTTTCGCAACGCCACCATGAGCCGCAGTTTCAGGATCATGCGCTTTCGATATTAACGTCGAAGTTAATCCCTCTGGTACCCATAGCTTCCAATTAAATTCTTCCAGTTCGCCACGATCGAATTTCATTTTTTTAAAAACCATGTTGTCATCAATTCGCAGGTCAGGCAATTTCTCCTGATTTTCATGTATAGTTTTCATCAAATCTAAATACTCCGCTGATTCGAACTCTGTTGTTTCTAAGCCCAACCAATCCTCGTCGCCAGCAGTAACGGATTCAACAGAGCGAGACAACGTATCAGCGACAACGTTTTCCGATCCCTTGCGATGCTCGATATTGAAATCAAAAGCCTGCAATTGTAGCGACCATCTTGCCAATCTGCCGCTTAGGTCCTTTAACGTCATCAGCCACTTCAAGCTGGCGTGGTCCGTAATGACTGTAAATGGCATTAGTTCAATATAGGGCCTGAATCTTTTTATCGCTAATACGGCTGCTAGGCACTCCTTTTCGGTCACGCTGTAGTTGCGCTGACACCCGTTTAATTTCTGCGAGAAATAAGCTATAGGATTTTCATTCTCTTCCTGATCTTTTTGAAATAGGACCGCGCCTACACCTATATCTGAAGCATCACATTGCACATAAAATCTCCTTGAAAAGTCTGGGTGTTTTAATACGGGAGCTGATGTTAATGCTTGTTTAAGACTGTTGAAGGCTTCAATGGCTTCTGGAGTCATTGCGAACTTTTGGCTTTTCTTGAGCGTATCGCTTAATGGGGCAGATAGGGCTGCAAAATTTTTCATAAATCTTCGGTACCAACCAGCAGTACCGAGAAAGCTGCGTACTTCCCTAACCGATTTTGGAATAGCTATGCGCTGTATTGCTGACACCTTTTCTGGGTCGGTTTTAAGCATGCCTCCTCCAACCACAAATCCGAGGTATCTTAATTGCTTAAAACAAAATTTTGATTTTTTAAGTCCGATTGTTAAATTTGCCTTCTTCAGGCATTCGGCCACTTCGCTAAGGACTTTTAAATGGGTGTCGAAATCAGGGGCAATAATGAGTAAATCATCCAGATATATGAACACATTTGATTTTAGGCGCTGAGGAACAACCTTATCCATTAATCTACAAAGGCGTTGTGCGGCATTGCACAGCCCGAAAGGCATGACCGCAAATTGGTATAGCGGGCGGCCTGGAACCGTGAATGCCGTATACGATTTGCTGTTATTTTCCAATGCGATTTGCCAAAATGCAAATTTTAAATCAACACTGCTGATAAAGTGTGTATAGTCTATACGACTTAGGATTCCCTCGATATTTTGGAGCGGGTACGCATCTTTTACGGTTCTCTCGTTTAACTTGCGGGCGTCTAAGCAAAATCGATTTTTTTGAGGTTTTCTAACAATCGTGACGCGGTTGCTCCAGGGGCTTTCGCTTTCCTCTATCACCCCGAGCTCCAGCATTTTGTCGAGTTCTGCATACACAAGTTCTTGGACTGCAGGTGACATCGGATAGTGTCTATCCTTGACTGGCATGGCACCTTCAGTCAGTTGTATTGTATGCGTTTCTAATTCGGTCTTACCCAAGCCGTTCTTTTCATACGTGAGAAATTGTTCAACTACGTCTTTTAGCCGCCTCTGCTGCCCTTCATCCAAAATATGTCGTTCCTGATCAATTTGTGAATTATCATATTCATCGTTTTTAAAATGCTCCTGTCTTTTCTCTAGATCAATTTCTTCCACTCCAAGTACATCCTCAGCCAGTTTAAACGCTCGCCAGAAATCGACTCCAAAATACGCTCGCTGATCCAATTCTGGGCATACATAAAATTTAATAAGTTTTGATTGGTTTTTATATTTAACCTGTAAATTGACTTTCCCCAATATCGCATGTCTGTTTCCACCTGCTGTTTTAACTTTTGAGTAATAGCGTTCAACGTCTATTCCTAGTTCTTCAATGAGCTCTCTGCTTCCTCGGCCAAGTAAACTTATTGAAGCGCCGGTATCTAACAAGCCCTTAATTATAGTCCCGTTGACTTCTATTTCTGCAAACACCCTGGGATCTTTGTCGTGAATTTTGCAGAAAGCTTCTGATATTTGCTTACGAATCAGCTTTCTCTTCGCAAAATTTTCCCTAGCCTTTTTCACCTTTTTTGACACTTCCCGTCTGCCGCTTAGCGTACCACTTTCAAAAATTCTTTCACGTGCCTCATAATAACTTCTCATTCTGTCTTCTAACGATTTGGATATGGTTTGGCTCTTATTTTGTTTAATATTTTCATTAAATGTTTTTACGTTTTTTAAAATGTTGATTTTCTTTTTTTCCACAGGACTCGGAACCTCATGACTTACTATGTTACAAATTTGCTTCTGCGCTTCTAATTCTCCACGGGATGCTGATTGGAGCGTGACCCACCCGTCGTCGTCACGTTCCCTGACAAGTTTCCCACAGAACACGTTGGACACTTGGGAGTAATCACATCCGGCATACCGCATTTATAGCAAAAAATAGTTCGCTGTTGTGACGAGCAATCCATATACACGTGCCCTTGTTCACGGCAATTCCAGCAAACTAGTATTCTCTTTTGCTGTTGTTGTCGCTGCTGATGGTGTTGCTGCTGTGCATTTTGCGGTTCCTGTTGATGTATATACTGCTGGTAATGCTGCTTTAAATTTTGTTGTTCTTGGCGAATAGTTTGTTGCTGGTATCGCTGCTGTGGCTTATTCCGGTTTGTTGGCTGCACCTCTTCAACTCGAATTTCATCGTCATTTGACCAAATTGGAGCTCTTTCTTCATAGTCTTCACTCATCTCATTCACATCATGTCTGCGTGGTTGATAACGTTGCGGTTGAAGATTACCGCGCATGTCTCTACGAGCAAGCTGGACCTCTGCTTCAAAACATTCGTCTCTGAGCTGTTCTACTGAGTAGACGGTCATAGCGTAAACCATCTTAGCTAAATTGTCACGTAAGTTTCTTTTAATAATCCTTATCATGTCTCCCTCAGATATAGGATTCCTCAATTTGGATCGCAACTTCAACAGTGCATGAAAAAAGGACTCAATACTCTCGCCTGTTTTTTGTCTGCGTTCAACGAGGTCCCTCATAACTTCAAAATCAGATCTACTGCTCTGATACTGCCGCAATAAAGCAAACTTTAATGTGGGCCAGTCAACTGTGTCTTTATCTTTTATATACAACCAGTACCACTCTTTAGCAACTCCTTTAACGAGCAAATGGAAATCTCGTAGTACATAATCCCAGGGGCATTGATACAGTTTTTGCAGATGCTCCACACGAAAAATGAAGTCATCGACGGTCAGATCATCAGAGCCACCACTGAACATTATCCCCCATTTGTCAACGTTTAGGGTGCTGGCGTTGTGAGCAAATGTCATCCGCGTACCCATTTGTGGTCCATCCATCGGTGGTATTTGATGCCCTGCATTATTTTGTTGGTGGTTCACCCTATTATTTGCCACCGATGGCCATACAAATGGTTGCTGTTGTGGACGTTGGTGCTGTGGTTGTTGATGAACTGTTTGTGGCTGCTGTAATGCTTGCTGCTGCTGTGAGGCTTGTTGCTGCCAACTTGGTTGCTGCTGCGACTGTTTATGCCACGTCTGTGGCTGCTGATGAATCGTTTGTTGCTGTTGTAATTGTTGCTGCATTGCTTGTTGGTGCCAAGTTGGATGTTGCTGCTGTTGCCATACCTGTTGTTGCATATTGTGCTGGGTCAACGTATATTGCGGTATCTTCTGGCTTTGATCATTTCCATACTGTGTTGAATTTTGAATAATCTGTCTATTATTTTCAGATACTGGAATTTGAGGTCCTGACAATTTTGCTGTGTCTTCTCCAGCTCTCGGTGCCAGATTCAAAGTTTTCATCATATGTTGTAATGACACTTGGACATAGTCGGTAATTTTCTTTTCCAGATCTTTTTCAAACCGTGTTCTATAGCCTTCGTTCGCTTCAGCCACTAAATTGCTTACGAGCTTATTATTTGCTTCGCTCTTAGGAGTGTCGTTAACTGGTGGAGGAACGCTTTTATTTGTTGTCAGGCCAGTTGCCCCTAAGGTCGATTCATCCACAGTTTGCCCCGGTGGTGGCAAGTTAAGTGCTAGAGTGTTAGACATTGGTGGTGGAGCATTGGTATTTGGCGGAAAATTGAGCGAATTATATTCACCCGACCTTTTTGACACTGCGCCAGTTCTCTGGTCCACCACACTGCCCTTATTGGACGAAACCCCTTTATTAGTCATCAAAGTCGCTGACAAATCTATATAAAATCTATCCCCGAAGTTCTGAGCCTGATCTAAATCGACTAAATTAGGAATTTTGGGGTATGGACTAGCTGTAGTTTCAGTTCTATTTAAGTCGTGTTGGCGTATACGTTTCGAAAATCTTCTTTGCTTAGCTTTTTCTGAGCTTTTCATTTAAACTCTATGATAATTCTTATTTTATCTGTGCTTTCGTGTATCGACAAGAATATAAATTTGTTTTGTTTTGGGTGGGGGGGGTTATAACTGACAAGGTTATTTTATTGATGTTTGGACAGCGGTTTAGCGATGACCTACATTTTCTACGCATTTCTTTCGAAATCTTTTGTGAGAGTGAGCCTACAGATTTATTGAATTGTACTTAATTGTAATTTTAACTGTAAGCTATACAATATCCTGCCATTGATAAAACTCGACATAACTAAATTCGTGCAGCTAGCGTATTTCTCTCTTTTATTTCAACGCCAGGCCACTCATTCAGTAACCACAGTACGACTTCGAAACCTTATGTGTTTTCGAAGGTTACTGTGTTTACGTCTGGCATTATAAATTTGACAGGATAAACAAAGCCCGAAACTCAATTGACCAATTCATTCCTCCTCCCTTTCCTTTGCCCGGTGCAATTAATCCTTTGTTTATTTAAAAAAAAAACGTATTAAGCCACCGTGCAACCAAAAAGACAAAAAAAAATGATTGGACAAAAAAAAACTTAAAACGAATGCATGAAATATTTTCTACAACTCAAAGTTACTTGAAAACTTTCCCACAAAAATTTGCACAAACCTACTCCATAACTTTTGGCTGGACGAATCCTCAACAAAATGTATTTGAATAAAAAAAAACAAATTTTTAAAATATACTGTGGAATATAAACTCCGATAATTAACAAAGCCGTTTCAAATTCGAAAGCCAAAAAGAAGGTTTCCGACATCATCATTTTTTTATGTAAATCGATCATTTGCTGATTTGTACTATGTTTGTATTTTTATCGTTTATACCTAAAAGGCCAAAACGAACATTTTCAAATCACAACGCCCATTTGCAAACCGTACAACGTAACCTTGCTAATGCCAAAAATGCTTATATATCTATTTTCAAGTCCTTTTTCCAAAAATCAATTATGCTTTGTTAACAATCAGGTTCATTTTCAACAATGAATTAAAAACGTTCATGCAATCAATGAACTGCAACGTTTAAAATAGTACCAAAACTTTTATTAAATTCTCTAATTCTATTTTCTGTGTTAAGGTTCTGATTAAAATTTAAAATATGAATTAGTTCAATCCTCGACAGCATATCCAAAATACAATGCAATTAGTCTCCTTTAAAATTTACTGTTGGACTAAGACATTGCATCCTGAAGTAATGCTTGTCAAAATCTGTTCATACTGTATCTACAAAAAAAAATGCTCGTTTCTGGTTCCCCATTTGCATTCGATCATGTATGCCAAAAAGGCCAACCAGAAAAGGAAATCTGCGTTCTATAAAAAAAATAAATATATCCTATTGTGTCTATCACTACCATCTCTAGTTCCAAATGCATTTAACTTTCTGTCACATAACAACTCGTTAAGCCACTTAGTCATAGAGCTGGCAATGACCGATCGCTCCTTCTTTCATCCTGATGATCAAAAAATAAAAAAAAATGTTTTCTTGTGTTGAATCAATATCTTGTCGGTTCCATGAGTAACCCAGTGCATTTTGGTACCTCAGCCGTAGCTAGCCAAGCCACTGAATTAATGCAAAAACCGCCAAGATACGATCAGTTCTATGTTCATATGTTTCTTTAGGATTCTTGGGTGTCCTGAATCCCGGTTCTAACTGATTTTTAATTTGGGCGCCATTATTGTTACGAGACCCTTCTTTATCGTACCTGAATCGGTGCTCACCGGCTAGCTCTCGGTTTCAGGCGTGTTTTCTCAACCCGCCGAATCAGGTCGAGGTGTCGAACAATAAATCTCACTTCCGATGTGAACCGGAAGTGAAATTTTAAATATTATCTACATGAAACAACTCTTCACACGGCAAACAAAATTTAAAAAAAATGTACTCAAAAAAAAACTCATGTTTTCCGTAGGCCAACTTACACAAAAGAGGGGAATTAATATGCCCCTACGCTCCCACCCATCCTGTGCAGTCTACACTCGAGACAGCACCCACTATATGATCATCGCCGCACCAAACCTTTCACCTCAGTCAGTCACCATCATCCCCCCCATATACCAAACCCTTAGCACAAAACCATATTTTGTTTCTTAAATTCAAATATTATGACATTTATTCATTAATCTTAATTTTTCTATGTAGGCTAATCTTCAAACTCGAATCAATCAAGTTTTTACTGCTCAAGGAACTTAAAACCATAACAAAATCATCAAATTTAAATTAAGGATCAAAGGCACATAAACTATCTTGTACAGAAGGTATATGAGTATTTTAAATTAAACATAATACAAAAAAAAAGGAAAAATGTAACCTAAAGCTGAAAAAAATTAAATACCAAAAGAATTTGTAATAATATAAAATGCTAAAAAGTAATAAATATACATACTAAATAATAACATATAAAAATAATGTAAAATTTTTAAACGTAGATTTTAAACGACACCCAATATCTCATACATCCTATTTCGGCAATCCCAAATTGATTTAAAAAAAAAAAAATTAAAGTTTAGAAAATTTACTGCTATAAGCTTTATTTACGCCCGCCCTTCAAAAAAATATCCCGAATGAATTTAGAACGATCCTAATAGAGCTCCATTAGTGATTATTAAAAAAAAAAAAACAAGTTTTCTATTTGATCAAAGATTCCCCTGTTTATGGAATTTGCCCTTTGAAGGATATTTGGTTTCAAAAAAAAAAAGAAAAACGCACTACGTATATGCAAATACAACAACAAACGAATAAACTTAAGATATTCAGCAACCGCTCTGCTGCTTTTCGGCTCTCCGAGATCTTTCTATTTTTCCTCACAAATTCACCACGATTCTACGAATTTCTGTTTTTTATTACTTTTGGAACATTCTTTTATTCCATGCACACGACCTTCACGGCAGGGTTCAAATGGTTGCTCTTACGGTATTAGACGAATTCACTTTTTAATTTTGCAATTTGCGCGTTTTCAGATTAAGGTTCTTATTTAAAAACATATTAAGGAAAATTTTGTGGCTGACCTTATTTTCTCCTTTTGGTATAACTGGCAGATTTCCTTGCCGTTTTCTCATTACCTTGTCAGCCACACTAGTATAAAAAAAAAATATAAATTAATTAATTTCTATTTATTTTTCATCCAGTTTATAAACTGGCTACTCCTAGTACGCATTGCTCCACTTACATTTAAAAATTTTCCTTTTCTTTTCTACAAAGTAAATCCGTCCTATTTTACTTCTTCCTTCGTAGGAATCCTTTAAGGATTTTCCTTCTTGTCTTGTCTCAAAAATTGTTCGCCTTGATTCTTATGGCGGTTAATGGCCGTAGAATATGCCTTTGCTAAGATGACTAAATTTACTTTACTTAAAAAAAATTCACTTTTCAAAAAAGCACACAATATATTACCTGATTTCAAATGTCCGCAACACAAAAATTTCACTATACGGGATCCTTTTGGTCCCTTATTACTGCACGCTAGGAAACACACAAAACTGTACCGAAACCAACAATTTTAAATTACTTAACTGACGGAACTTTACGTCTAAACAATTACTCGGACTTTTCACTTCTGAAATTTTGGGCGCAAACTTCTCTGGTGCTAAGCCAAAATTTTAGTCAATTTATTACATAGAAGCAATAAACAGAAACAGTTTTGTTTTTAAATACATTTTGTAGTTGGGATCAACGAGCAGGTCAATGTACTTCATCCTCAACTAACCTATACAACCCTAAATTCTAGTCCCTATCTATCTGTCTCACCTTACATTATTTAAACTAACAGCCCTAATTAGTAACATTGCACCTTCGCCTACAACCTACTGTTGTTAAAATTGTGCCACTGTTACGATCTCAGATCTACTACAAATTTGTTCAGCCCTGAAAAATTCTATGTTTTCAGCGCTGTTCTGTTTAACATTCAGCAAAATTTTTCATTTGTATTTGGCGATTGACAGCTTGGTTGCTGTAGTAAAACAAAAAAAAAAATTCTTAGTGGAAAAAATAAAATATTATTTTTGTAGCAACACCAAAATTGTGTTGCAAAATTGTTTAATATATTTGCTGCATGAATTCCCTTCTCATCAATCAACTCTTCTTTATAAACAAAAGCTTGGTGCTGGCTTCCTGTTCATCAGGTTTCCCCATGCGCTTTGCTATCTTTAGTATAGAGCACGAGTGGTAAATCTACGGATTCAATGACATTTCACATATTTTTTTTTATTTGTCTACGTTCGATTTTAATTGTCTAAAAACATGACAATTCTGCTTTGGGTTATTTAGAGCGTTCGTCAAATTGGATATTTTCATACTTTTTTCCAACTCAGTTTTCTAAACTTCTTGCTCAAGAAGATTTTTTTTATGATAGCATCGTGATCCTCAGCTTTCACCTACTATGCTCTCAAAAACGTACATTGGTCAAAAAAAATGATTGAAGCTTATATGGTCCGTCGCAACAATGTCTATTTTAAACGCAAGAGCTACTTAGAAGAACGGAATGTATAAACAAACGATGAGTACACGATGATGGTAAGTTCCATGAATCTTGGAAGACAGGTTTTTAGTAAAGGGCATAAAAGAACCATATCATTTAACTGACCAATTTTAATATTGACTTGGTTTCTGATTTCTATTTTATGTTCGATAAAATTTTGGAAGCAACGAAAATACTGCTCCAAATACGTTTTAGACTAAAAAAAAACGGTCTTCAAAAAAAAAAAATTAAAAAGATTTTATTTTTTTAAATTCATGAAACTGCAGCAACAGTTACGCTATGCACCACCAATGCCAAAACCCTATGAAAACGCCCCAGAGGCATCGACCGACGTTCCCGTTGCTACCCCCATATGCAACAACGTTCAGCAAATTCATACAAGGACTCAAAATATGTACCTTTTTTTTAATAAGAAAAAAAAAATCTTCAACCTATTAAGTGAACGCCTTTCCTGCCAAGAATGCAGAAACAAACAAAAAAGGATCACATTTCAAAAAAAAAAAAACATAAGGTACTTTGCCAAATTAAGAACAATTGTTTTTGAAGCAAGACAAAAAATGCTGTTCTGCTACAGTAATTTGGAAAACAAGCTATCCAAATCTCAAAGCAAAATAATATAATGACTAAATTGGTCTGGAGATTTCTAAATGGAACATACGAGGAAGTATTGATCAAAAAACATTGATTCACTGAAATCAACCTTGTTTACTTATATTCACAAAATCGAGAGTTCCTAGCCAATATGAAGCGTTCCATTCCAGAGTACTTTTTCTACAGCTGTCACGCCCCTCCCCCCTCGCAAGATACCGGTAATATATTCAATTTACGACGTTCTAAGCCTCTAACACTAATAACACAGGCCGACAAAATTTATCTTTCTTTTTTGCCGATCTATCGCATTTTGAAATTTTCATATTTGTGATTTTGCCTGTACCTGCAAGCTCATTAGGAACATTTGTGTGTCAAAAAATTTGTAAATTTCAAAATGCGATAACTGGACGATAAAGAAAGATATTTCAGAAAACTCAACGACATTGGAAAGAAAAAGAACAGCTCTTTAAGATCACACATATAGTTTTTTGAAAAAAAAAAAAATTCACGGTGCTACATAACCTCAAAAATGGGCAAAAACAATGTTTTTCGCACTTTTAGGTTAGGATATCTCGAAAACCTGACGTGATGGAGCAATTCTGCGACCAGATTCGGAATCAGAGCATCGAAAACCTACGGAAATATATAGTCCGGTTTCTGGGTATAATTTTTGTCGGCCTGTGTAATCTGTCCGAATTGTGTCTGTTGAAACAAAGAATTAAGTTGAAGTTACAATTTTCTGTTCCAGAGACAAACAAGCTAAAGCCAACTTTTCGAACTAAAAATTTGAGACCATAGCTGTTTTTAAAATAAAAATTTCGAAAATGAAAAATTCGACAATAACTAATAATATATAATATTTTTTATTTTTGATAAAAGATAGGTACATACATATCTATTTAATCTTAGAAACGCTGGCTGTAAAATTTAAAAAAAAAGTTAAACTCTTACAAATTGATTTCGGGTAGCTTTTCTTCTACCTATAGATGAAGAGTTACAATTTTTTAAATATTCCTTTATAAGCTCACAGGTAGACGTTGCACTCCAGTAAACAGTCGGACAGTTGACAAACAGTTCCTTAAAGGCGCACATGGCGTAATTCAGTGTAATCGCTGAACAATATTGCATAGCCTTTGAAGATTTTCGACGATACGGACTCTTACCATTTTCAATCATTTTATTAAATGTGATTGCACATTTCTCATATGCCATAATGGCGGAATGTAATGTGATATTTTCTGTGAAGATTTTTGCAATAAACGGACGTATGTTACTTATTTGAAATTTACTATTCTGAAAAATTTTTGTTTCATTGAAGACACATTCATGGAAACACTTTAGGTTGGATAAAAATAAAAAAATTAATCAGAAGAAACATATAGTCTTGTATAATGTATTTTCTGATAAGCATTAAACTTACTGAACTGATTGGTATATTTAAATTTCCAAGATACTTCAAACATTTGACTGGAAAAGCACCCATCTTCGGTTCTTGAACCTTACAACATGTACCTGCTGCATTTATCTTTAAATTTTAAAATTATTGCTATAATATTGTAAAAGTATTTGATATCAAAAATGTACATAACTTACAGTAAAGTCAGGTTTTTTCTTGCAATCCACTGCCGCATTAACAGCAGCAGCAGCAAATAAAACAATAGATACAACAGAAAACATCGGAATAAATGCAACTAGGCCTTTGTCTTTAAATAACTTTATACTTCAAAGCGATCTAGATAAAAAAAAAACATTTATATGTTTAATGTTCCTTGAAATTAATGACCAAATTTATTGTTTTATTTTTGATATGTTTTAGGGTGTCCGTCATTTTCAAAGTTAGCTTAATATAGGAGCTGGGAATACTTATGAAATTGCTAAAATAAAAAATTTGATGTCAAAATTTTTTTACTTTAGTCCACACACTGTGCCTGAACCGAGCAAAGTTCGACTAAAGTTGATCCAAATCGGTATTTTCACGGTCAAATTCTTTTCTTCGAGAATTCGGCATTTCAGTTTTAGGTATTTAGGCAGAAAAAATTTTCTTTGGGTTTTTTATGAGCAATTGCTACTAACAAAACATTTATAAAAATTTTATATTTTTTTTCTTTCTTTCTTTGTGCGTCAAGGACACCCTGAAAAATGGTGAATAACACAAAAAAACGTACATATTTTGGGAAAATTATTAGCTCCATTGTGTTCAGCAGCTCAAAATATATGAAGAACAATAAGTCCAATTCAACTACGGTTTGAAGAGGAAGAGTAGTTCTTTCGGACATCTTTAATGGTTTCAAAAAAATCAAATTACTCTTCGGTTTTTCAAATATCTTGGAAAACCGTGATTTTCGCACTTTCATGTTAGAATATCTCGAAAATGCTGACCTTGGATTCAAAATCATTGCATCACGAAATTTCGGACATATATATTCTGGCTTCTGGGTGAAAAATTTGACGATTGTGTTATTGAATCTTGGTGATTCATTGCATTTAAGTTTTTATTTATCTTATGAGCACAAGCTGATGAGAAATGCAACACTTTCCGTCTTCCACCGACAGATCAGGAATGATTTTTCAAAGAGGATTGTTTAAGCCCTTTTCAAAAATCACTCCTCATATAAAACAGAAATAAATCTATGTCGACGGTTGTGTGAAGATTGGACAAACCTTTTCTAGAACGTATTTTAAATTTTATTGCATTAACTACATTAATATTCTTACAAGTGCGCGTTGTCCTCTCATATCTACATATAATCAATATTTCGATCTAATTCTATTAATCGATGCAATTTAATTTCAAGGAACATTAACTTTTTTTTTAGCATTTCCTATTGATAGGCTTAAACATAATAGAATTATTAAACATAATACGTCAAACAAAGAGTGTATTTTTTAAGCTAATAACTCAGAAGCCAAGGGATTCAATGATGTTCTTTATACTCTTAGTTACACTCGTTGCATTTGCTCAGGCAACTTTCGAATGTCCAAAGCGACAAAATTTCACTGTAAGATATAAAATTTACATTTAATTATATATATTATAATATTTTATATATTTATATTTAATTTATTATTACTTATTTAATAAAGATTCAAGAAGCTAACAGTTGTTGTATACTTCAGGAACCAAAATGGAATGGTTTACCAATTGAATGTGCCAAGCATATGATCGTGTTAAGGAAACCAATTAGTCCAGTAAATAAAATTTTAATAAATTCAAATAAAATAAAATATTTTTCTGGCTAATCACATTTATTACTCTACACAGTGCGCTTTTGAATGTATATTCAACGTCACGCACATTCTACAAAATGGCAGACTCGAAGTTGCTAATGTGCGTCCATTACTTCAAAAAGTCTACACTGAAAAAGTTTCGCTGGAGGCCTATATTATGGCATTTGAAAATTGTGCTACAAATTTTAATAAAATAATTGCTGAGCAAAGTGTACACACCAAAAGTCCTCCTAGATCATCAAGCTCAAGAAAATCTCCATCTTTACAAAAATGTTCGCCAATTCCTTTGAAAATGGCTGTGTGCGCTTCCGTAGAAGCTTTTATTAATTGTCCTTCTATACATTGGACCGCTACGTCCACTTGTGAATATATACGGGAATATTCGAAAAATTGCAAATTAACGAAATCGCTACAAAGAAAAAATTTCTGAAGTCATAGCGGTGTCATAGCGCAATGTATTTCAATTTTTTTGCTCAATTTGTTTTTAACATTTAAATAATTACCTACACTACTACTACTTCAGTCGTCCCCGTAGTTTGTAAAATGTGCGAATAAAAGAATTAAAATAGAAAAAAAAAATTTGTTTGTAATATTAGATACGAGCCGGTTTATGGGGATCGGCAGAGAACTTAGACAAAACTTCAATCAACCATTCCAATTTTCTGCAATTTGGTAGTTTTAGTAAAATAATTTCACATTATGCGAAGAAGAATCAAACTACATACAATTGAAAAACGTTCATGCCATCTTTTCAAGTCAGCTTATTAATCGTCCGAACTCTTCACAATGTCAATACCCGACAAGGTCCCCATTTGATACTTATATCATATTCGATTTGCCTTGTTTGTCGATTTTACATTTTGTGTTTGTGAGAATGACAAGGACTGCCATTTCTCATGTTTCTAGATCTTGTCATTTTTTGTCTCTGTTTTAAAAGCCCTTGGATGTTGTTTTCTGGAAAACTATTCTTTCTAAAAATTGTTTTTACCTTTTTGGAGCTTTTGTCGTGGAACTATCCGTCACTAATGTCGAAAACGCTTTGTATAAAATTGTTGGCCATGCTTATAATAATATTTTTCAGATGCTTTGAATAAAAGTTAATAATATGTGCTGTCGATGATGGTTTTTTATATCAATTCATTTCAGTTTTATTGTCTTTTCTAGTTAGTATTGTGTCTAGATAATGTCATTTATTGTCTGTTTCTTTTTCAATAGTAAACTTAGTTCTTCTGTGGCGCGTATTAAGCATATCTAACGTGTTATTTATTTGGTAATTTTTAATTATTACGAATAGGTCGTCCAGTATTCAGTATTGAAGCATGGCAAAAACAACCAAAATTCTTAATCTCTCCATAAAAATATGCAGTATGTTTCGCATAATTCATGGAAACTAATGCAGGTAAATTTTGAAAAATACGTTTTTACAATAACAAAAGAACATTATTTCAAAATAATTCAACTAATTGAAGCGATTTAATTTCGAGGAACATTAAACGCCGCAATTAACTTATTTTCGATTTTCACATTGATAAACTTAAATGTAAAAGAATAATTGAATATAATACCACAGACAAAAAGTGTACTTTTTAAGAGTGATAGCTCAGAAGCCAAAGAATTCACAGATGTTCTTTATACTTTTTATTACTTTTGTTGCTTTTGCTCAGGCAACTTTCGAATGTCCAAAGCGACAAAATTTTACCGTAAGATATAAAAAATTGTTATAACTATAAGAATTAATTTGATTTGTAATTACTTATTTAATAAAGATTGAAGAAACCAATAGTTGTTGTACTATTCAGAGACCAAAATGGGATGCCTTACCAATTGAATGTTCAAAGTATATGATCGCCCTAAACAAACCAGTTAGTCCAGTAAGTCAAATTTTAATAAATAAACACAAGTTATAGAATTTGAAGGCTTTCATTATTCTTAACAGTGCGCCTTTGAATGTATATTGAACGTCACGCACATTCTACAAAATGGCAGATTCGAAGTTGCTAATATGCGTCCAATACTTCGAAAAGTCTACAGCGAAGACGTTTCCATGGAGGCCCATATTGCGGCATTTGAAAAATGTGCAACAAATTTTAATAAAATAATTTCTGAGCAAAATTTTCACACAAAAAGTGCTCCTAGATCTTTAAGTTCGAGAAAATCTCCATCTTCAAAGCAATGTTCACCAATTTCTTTGAAGTTGGCTATGTGCGCTTCTAGAGAAGTTTTTATTAAGTGTCCTGCTGTACATTGGGCCGCTTCGTCGACATGTGAATATATACGTGAATATTCGAAAAATTGTCACGCACCGTTATCACTACAAATAAAAAATATGCGAAGTCATAGCAGTGGATAACGTAATGTATATTTTTTGCTTCAATTTGTTTTTAGCAAAAAAATATTTGCCTAGGATACTATAGATTTTTTTCCATTAATTTCTAGTCGTGATTGAAGTTCGGTAATTAAAGTGCGAATAAAAGAATTATAGCAAAAGATTTTGGGATTTGTGCCGCTTTATGTAAACTTAGATAAGACTTTGAAGACTTTGCTTGTATGTGAGATGCCACGCCCACTAATGTAATCTCGTCAAAATATATTTAATATTAAATATTATGGTGGCCGACACCTCTTCACCAAATTTTACAAAAAAAAATACTCCAATAGCATACCATATCTGACATTAAACGTTTTTTCATTGATTGAACAGCCTGGCATTTCGATTAGTTTGTCGTCAAATTTGTATGGAAAAGGATCTGATATCATCTCGATTTTTGCTCTAAGTCTATATAATTAAAATATGCTGATTTCGATACCATTGTGAATAGCTTAAGAGCTTCGATATTACTCTGAACGCAGCCTAACTGCAAATCGATTTGCAACCGTGCTATCGCTGTAGACTCGCACACCACTGACACTCGCACATTAACGGTTCTTGTGAGTTTTATTTTGTTGTTTTTTTATTGTCGCTTCGATTGAATTGTGTTAATTTTCGTGATTTTCTACGCTTAATCGTTAGTGAATTTTTTAAAATATTATTTTAAATCGATTTAATTAATGTTAGTGAAAAAATATTGAAAATTTTAAACTCTGCACAAAAGCACAGCAGGCAGCGAGGTGTCAATTGTTTTTGTTTTTTTTTTTGTTGTTGTTTTGTATTTCCTCAGTCGGTAAAACGTCTGGAAGCTGCGTCAATGCCGGCAAAGCCACTGTGATTGCTTTTAAATGTTTTTTTTTTTTATGTAAATAAAATTGTGCACTTGTACATACTTACGAACATATGTATGTAATTATGGTTTCTAATTTAATTTTGTATTTAAATCTTAAAAGTGCATTAATTTTTATTTAATGCTGAAAATTTACCAAAACCAATTGATAGTGTGTGTGTGCCTAAAGCCCCACCAGGAATTCAGCTGTTTTATCATTTTAACGACATTTGATTGCAAAGTTTCTTTCGGTAAGTTATTTGTTTTAATTAGCTACTATTTATGCAAACTGGCTTACTTTAGGGACAACTCTCTGTTTTTTTTTTTAGTGGAAAACGCGTTTTATGAATAAATAATATATCTGCAAAAAAAAAATGGGCGCTAAGATCTAGTTTCGGATATATAGCCATCCGAATCACCCCTATCATAAATATCCGAAAGAAAGCAATTTTTTCGGATGTTTTTTTTTTTCCTGAGAGCGAAATTTCGCGATCATGAAGAAAGGAAAACTTCATATCTGGTCAGTGCCTCCAAAATATTATCTGTATTTTTGCATATTTGACTTTAGCTTATCTGTCAGCTTAACAAGTTTATAAACAAAAATGAAGTGCATTTGTCTATATTACAAAAAAAAAAAAAATCAACTAAAACAGAGTAACTATAGCAAAGCTTGAAAGTTTTCCATATACTCTTTTTCATGAAGGTTTACTGTATCCGAATTGGATTCCATGTATTGGACTAATATCAGTAATTGAAGAGCTGAGATGCAAAACCCGCCAAGTCCAAAAATATGAAAATGTGAGATATTGCAGGAGGGGACAGAAAAAATGTTTGTTTACAAGCCTACATACTCTAAATTGTAAAAAAAAAATTTTCCCCTCACAAACTTTTGATTGCAATAATTTCTGATAAATTCTTTTTATCAAAGCCCGCCAAGTCCACATTTCTGAAAATCAAAACCCGCCAAGTCCAATTTTTCATTAAAAAAGATTTGGCAAATAGTTTTATGTTATTTTAACATGAAAATTATATTGTGTAGTTAACATTTCTGTCTGCCTTTATTCAAATGTTTTGGAATTAATTCAAACTTAGCCATTTTTAAAAAATGATTTCGATACCTTTTACTATTAATATTTTTTCAAAACCCGCCAAGTCCCGAGGTCTCACTTTCGAAACCAGCCAAGTCCACGTTTTCAATTTCAAAACCCGCCAAGTCCACAGTTTTTGTTTCAAAACCCGCCAAGTCCAAACGTTTTTTTATTATAGTCCTTATAAATTAGGTCATAAAATGTAATGAAAAATCAGAATTTTAATAACTTTTGACAACTATCACAATCCAACAATCTACTTTTTTACTGTAGTTAAATTTCAGTGGAAAACAGTTTTTTCGATTTTCCCAAAAACGCAAAATATGGACTTGGCGGGTTTTGCATCTCAGCTCTTCAATTGCTCTTTATTTGTCTTGCGGAATCTTGTAAATATGTTAAAAAATATTTTTATCAAATAAAATAAAAAAAAATTGCTAACATTGACTCTTTCCTCACTAAATTCATTGCTACAGAACTAGCAAAAAAAATTTGCGTGAAAGGTCAAAAAATTTTCCTCGAAAAAGTATTTCTGATAACCTCATTTCCCAGGGATATTTTTCTCATTCCCCCAAAGGAATGTATATTCCTGATAAGGGTGAATATGATGAATATTTAAAATTTTGTTTTCATAAAACCGTTTTCCAAAAAATGTATTATTAACGTATAATTTTTTAAAATCTCATGTAAGCTTATTCATTTTACTTTAAAATTATGTATCATTTGTATGAAACTTTTTCATTTTAACCCATTTGGTTTACCGGGAAACAAAAAAAATTGATTCACTAATTTTTTTTGAAAACAATGTATTTATGGACTACAACAACAACGACTGACGATCTTATACCATATCAAATTACCCATCTTATGATATCCATATTTTGGAAATCTGTCCAGGGGTTCCCAACTTATATCGCTTTTCAAAAAAGCTATATCAACTATTTGTGGTGGCTATATGTCCGGAACTAGATCCGAGCAACTATTTTTGATTACATATTCTTTTTTTTAAATCAAAAACTATCTTAGAAAATGTTTGTTAAGGAATAGCGATGGATTGTCCCTAAAGTAAACTCAAGCCAATTTATGTCACCCGATGCAACTAAATATATCAAATTTAGTTGGGGCCCCTGCTCCGATTGTGATAGTCTTCCACTATACTGTGTGTTTTACAAATAATAGCAGTGTTTTATCCGCTTTGGTTAAAAACAGAACGCATATGTTTAACCTTTTATAATTCTGCCTTTGACCAATAGGAGGCATGAAAGTGTCTGAAAGTGTCTGTCAGAGCCAACCAACCTTTTTGTTTTTTCGTTTTCTGTTGTTTCATTACTGTTTTTGTTTTTACTATGTGTTTCTATTTTAATATTTGGGCCTAGCACCGACTGGATGAACAGGGCCTCGCGTGACCTAAAATGGGTTCTGCAATATTCAAGCAAAAATTACCATGTTTTGATATTATTTGATATTTGATTGTTTTAGGTTTGTGTCTACAGCTATTTACAATGAGCGATATCTATTCTTTAAACTTAGCAAAGACAAAAAAGTTCAATCAATTGAACTAGAAATTGAACTGGTTCACGCATTTACATATATGAAATTTTGGTTTAAACAAAATGATTAAAACACGGCTAGTTAATATAAAACAATTGTTATAAAAAAATTTAGAGCAGAGTACAAAATACAGAAAATAGATGCTGTAATTCGTGATGACCCTTATCTACAGGTAAAGGCTTCTTGAACAATATATAATTTCTAATGCTTTATTTGACGCTTTTCTAAGAGCATACTATACTTTATTAGACGAAACTTTCTTATAAAGCATTTTTTCCCATACAAATAAATCGTATAGAAAATTATAAAGTCACCACAAAATATTAAGATTTTTGAACTCTCCTTGCACTAAATTTTTTTGCAGGTTGCTACCAGAGCAAAATATTAATTTCTCGTTATTTTAAAATGAGACCAAATCACCGCCAATTCACCTCTTCTTCTAAAGTTCATTTTCACTTTTGCCTGAGAGCAGAAATGCACCACAATGAAGGACCAGAAATTAAGTAATAAAAATGAAGCAGAAGTGTATGGTAACACTAAGGATCTCCATGGTCGATGTGACCTTAGCTGTTAAAAAAAAATCCGAAAATTAAAAATTCAAATTGAAAACTAAAATTTATTAATTACATTATTCAGTATGTAGGTATACATAACATTTTGTTTTTAATTTTTTACAGTAGATAAGTACCTCACATATGCTATGTACTATATATCTATATAGAAGTGGAAATAAACTTAGCCTTGACAACGGAAAATTTTAAATTCTTACAAATTGATTTCGGCTAGCTTTTCGTCTACTTGTAGATGCTGACTCACAATCTTTTTCATAATCCCTTATAAGTTCACAGTTGGACGATGCAGTCCAGTGCAAAGCTGGACAGTTAAGAAATACTTCTTTGTAGGCACACATAGCGTATTTCAATGAAAGCGGTGAACAATTTTTCGTGGACTGTAATTTTGAAGACTTTCGGCGATTCGAATATTTCCTGCCATTTTCAATGTTGATATTAAATGCGATTGCACATTTCTCATATGCCAAGATAAAGGACTGCAATGTGATATTCTCTGTGGAGAGTTTTGTAACAAACGGACGTATGTTACTTACTTGGAATGTATCATTCTGTAATATTTTTGTTACATTGAATACACATTCATGGAAACACTTTATATGGATCAAAAAGCAAACAACAAAAAATCGGAAACTTAAAGACTTATGCATATGTCATAATATATTAGCTGATAAGCATCAAACTCACTGGACTGAGTGGTATATTTGAATTTACAAAAAACTTTGAACATTCGACTGGAAAAGCGTTCCTATTCGGATCTTGCATGCTACAACAAGAACTTGCTGCCTTTATCTTTAAATTTTAAGAAAAATTTTTGTAATATTTTAAATGCACTAGCAATAAAAAATTTATATAACTTACAGTATAGTCAGGTTTCTTGAAACAATCCACAGCTGCATTAGCAGCAGCAGCAGCAAATAAAACAATAGATAGCACAAAAAACATCATTGGAATAAATTCATCTATGCTTTTGCCTTTATATGTATAACTTTAAAGCTAACTAGAAAAAATCATTTGAATGCTTAATGTTCCTTGAAATTACTGAAATAAATAACCCAAGTCTTTTGCATTTACATATTGTATATGTATTAAGGTTACCGTCATTTCGGTTATTCCAACCAGTAATAGCATTTTTGGTACGTTTGTACTTTTTTTTAGTGCATTTGCATCGTCAATACATTCGAAAAGTTTTTAGTACATTCGGTACATTTGATTCATTTTAAGTACATTAGGCGCATTTTCCGTACATATCAAAAAACTACCATTTTCTGTAGGTAGAAAGTAGGTAATTAAATAAAATTGTCGAATTTGTTGTGCGGAGAACTTAAGAGTTACTCCCAATAACCCAATGCATTCAGCCATTTTTTTTATTTTGTCCACACTTTTTATTTGTTTGGCAACCTTTCGCATCAACAGTATGAAGTATCATGAATGTTGCTAACCATTCGCAGCTTTTTCATTGCCTTTTAATGATTCGCAGTCGTGAGCAGCGCAGCTCATAACGTTTCATTGACAACTGCCGTGCATTCATTCGTTTC
This sequence comes from Tricholauxania praeusta, assembly GCA_949775025.1. NCBI lineage: Eukaryota > Metazoa > Arthropoda > Insecta > Diptera > Lauxaniidae > Tricholauxania > Tricholauxania praeusta. The sequence goes on along the minus strand of OX459031.1, from coordinate 31,015,974 downwards.
GTATGATTGCTGTTAAGTGTTGATTCGCTGTTCGTTTTTTACCAAATGTTTCATACCTGAGTATGAAACATTTCTGCTTGACACCATGCAACATTTTTCCTTAAGAGTTTTTAAGTCATAAGTGTATATCAAGAAGACACGAAGAATTCTGAATCCAACGTGTTATTTGACATTTTGCTCCATACTTAACGCAACATTTTGTAAAAAAAAAATGCCACTTTTCGATATAATAATATCTTTGATACATATGCAAGTATGCACTTAAAATATTTCTATTAATTGATGTCATTTAGTTTCGAGGAACATTAGTTGCCGCAATTAATTTCATTGATTACTTAAATATAAAATAATAATTGAATATAATACGACAGACAAAAAGTGTACTTTTTAATACTGACAACTCAGAAGCCTAAGGATTCAGTAATGTTCTTGGTACTCTTAGTTACTTTTGTTGCTTTTGCTCAGGCAACTTTCGAATGTCCAAAGCGAACAAATTTTACTGTAAGACATTAAAAATCGTTATCTTCGATAATATTTGATGTGAAATAATATATTTGATTAAGGCTCCAGAATCTTATAGTTGTTGTGCTGTTCAGAGACCAAAATGGGATGCCTTACCAATTGAATGTTCAAAACATATGATCGCGCTAAACAAACCAGTTAGTCCAGTAAGTAAAATTTTAATAAATAAAAACAAAATAAAAGATTTTAAAGTTTAATCATTTTCATTATTCCACAAAGTGCGCCCATGAATGTATAATGAACGTTTCGCATATTTATAAAAATGGCACATTCGAAGTTGCTAATATAAGTCCAATGCTTCGAAAATTTTACACCGATGAGGTTTCACTGAAGATCTTTATTGTGGCATTTGAAAAATGTGCAATAAAATTTAACAAAATAATTTCTGAGCAAAATAATCACACTAAAAGTCCTCCTAGATCCTCAAGTTCAAGAAAATCTCCATCTTCACAGCAATGTTCACCAAATCCTTTAAAATTGGCTATGTGCGCTTCCAGAGAAGTTTTTATTAATTGTCCTGCAGTACATTGGACGACTACGTCTACTTGTGAATATATACGTGAATATTCGATAAATTGCGACGCAATGCTATCACCACAAAGAAAAAACATTCGAAGTCATAGCAGTGGATAACCCAATATTTGATTTTATTTGTAACAAAAAATTATTTACGAATAACTTTCTTCCATTCTACTCTAGTCGTTACCGAGAATTAAAAAAAAATTGCGAATAAAAGAATTAAAAAAAAAAAATATTTTTATCTTCCATATTATATATATGCCGCCTTATATGGATTCCCAGAAAACTTTCACAAAACTTAATAAACTATGCCAATTTTCTACAAATTCTTACTAGAATAATTATTTGATCAATCAAGATGAAATAAATTTGTAGCCGGTTGGTTAATATTGTTTGGACTTTGCGAGGAAACGTCGCAGACAACCATTTAAAGCTTATTTGAAAGGAGAAGAGCGGCATGAGATGATGGCTTTATTAAAATTTTGCTGAACAAATTGCTTTGAATCCCTTACATGTCTTCAAAACTAGACGAGAAACCTAATTTTTAGGTACTTAATCTCAAATATTTTAGAATTCTGATGTGATGGGTCAATTTTGAGGCCAAATTCGGATTCACCGCAAAAAAATACTTCGCAAAACCATCTCTAAAAATGAATTACCCAAATATATCTCATTTTAGCTTGAGTTGAGCTTGATTTTTGGCCTTTTTACGAGGGTTTTTAATTTTTCTATCACTCTGGTCTTCTGATAAAAAATACTGGAATATCGGGACTGGTCAAAATTTCTTCGTCTGTTTACGGACTACAATGCTGAAGAGCATTAGACCAAAAAAAAAATTATTCCTCAAGTTGAACCCAAATTGGCACTGTTTTTTCGCTGTTTTCTGGGAGTTTTTTGATGTTACCAAGATACTCAGCCACTTGGATATGGAAGATACGTTTTCTGACGAGTGTTTCCATTTGGAACAGTTTTTAAAAGATAAAGAAAAATGTTGATCTACAAAAATTAAAAATTACAATTATTAAAAAGCCTAAGCATTGGTTCTATTTTTTCGAATGTAGAAATTTTTTAAGAGTTTTTTTTTAACGATTAGCATCACAAGATACAGCGGTGAAAGATATTTCTCTGCATTAAAACGTGTATGGAATTACTTGCGCTCGGCTCTTCGCCAGCAGAAACTTACCGCACTTGCACTATTATTTATTGAGAATGTTTTTTATGTACAAAACATTAAATTTGGCAATGTTGTGGAAAGATTCGGCAACGAGAAACCGAGAAGAAAAGAGTTTTATGTAACGTTTTCAATAAACAACACTAGTTAACATACATATATGGTCCTCATTTTGAGATCTGATTTCTCATATAAATTTTTCTATATATTTTGTGGCGTGGATTCCAATATTGTCAACCATATTTTTCTCAAGAATCGTTTTCGAGATATCCCCAAAAACCCCGTTTTCTGCCCTTTTTTCATTTATTTGGCCATATACCCATGACCCATTTCGACCTAAATCAGTTGCACGCTGAAGTGATATTTTTGACCTTTTTAAAAAGTCACAAAATTTCAATTGCTCCATTTGAACCCAGAAATCTTCTTTTTTCATATTTTTAAGATTTAGGATGAAAACCTATTATTTTATAAATATTTTAAGTACATATTTGCTCAAATCGGACAAGAATGTGAAAGGTGTTCAAAAATCAATGAAAAAATTTAATTTTCATATTCTCATGCATTCCCGTATACAGGCCATAGACTATGTAATTGATTATGGAACTAATTCGTTAAAAGTATTTTATTGTTTTATATGTTCAATTGTACATTGTACCCTAAAAGTGATAAATCCAAAATGCTACTAAATTTAGGCTTGGACTTCTGAGGACAATGCGAATATGTCCCCTTTTTATTTATTTAATTATGACTCAAAAGTTATACATTTTCGTTATATACACATTACGAGATTTTTTGTAGGGAATAAAATTTTCTGTCGAAATGGCACTTTATAAAGTCAAAGTCCTTATTTTTTCAACAAAATATGATGTAATTTTCGTCAAAATGGTGACCCAGAAATGTAATTTTTGATGAAATTTGGTTGTGATGCAGTTTCCTACCTCTGCATGATTTTGCCAATTTTTAGCTTTATACCAGATTAGTTTTAATTTTACACACAAAAATAATTTTTACTCAACGAAAAATTTAGTTTTAAATTATCAATGATAATGACGAAGGTATTTGTTCGCAAATTTTATATAGCATATATGATCTTAGATATAAAAAATTTCAAAAAATTTTAATTTTTCGGTTTGTTTTTTTAAATAGCGATTAAGAACTATCTTTCATTAAAGTAATAAATAAATTTCTGAAAAATTTGAATTTTTACAGTTTCTTTACGCGATTAGTCGTTGGTGAAAATTAAAAAGTATAATAATAAAAAGTGTTATAATATTTTACAATTCAATTGAACTATATATACATTTTTAACCATAAGTTTTACTGTTTCGTGTTGTATTATTTTCGTTATTATATAAATCGTAATAATTGCAGTGTAAATTACACCTTTTATGCTTTTGAATTCGAACGATAGCTTTTACTATAGAAACTGAAATATTTGTAGTCTGGGCAGGTACAAGCAGGATGGGCCGGGGGCGCATATTCATCGTTAGCCTAGGGCTGTCAGAAGTCTAAATCAGGCCCTGGTCCTTAGACCATCCTTTTCTATGTCCAAGACCAGCTTCTGTTTTGTTCATCCACAGTGACGCCTAACAGCCCTTTTATGCTTGTTAACTTAACAAAGAATTGTAAAGGTGGTCTTGTTAATCTTATTGTTATGAAATGTAAATATTATAATAAAATAACAAAAGGAGTAATAAAACAGTTGAACATACAATGCAGCGTGGCGAAGTAGTTAGAGCTGTGAACTCTTAGCTCATAGTGCGTGGGTTCGAATCTCGTCAGAATAAATGCATTTTTTCTAAAAACATACATACAGTCGTGAACAACTAATTAGAAACAGTTGTCCTCTTGGCTTTTACGACATATAAAAAAAATGTTCATGCAACGGCTGTTGAATTTATTGTTGTTGCTATTATTATATGTGCCCTTTTGTGGCAAATATTTGTTATTGGTTTTATTGAAGAAGTGACCTTCTGATGTGAAAACTTAGAGAAGTGCATATTTTGGATGGCCATCTAATTAGAAACAATAAATTGTGTTCAAGTCAGTAGCAAATTTTTGGACCTTGAATTGATCAGTTATTAATCAGACAAAAACCTCAGTTGTGGAAAATCACATTTACTGGGTTTCAGATACTCTTAAAAAGGGGAAAACCACGAAGTTTTGACCCAGTAACCCGAACACCTGAAAATGTCATACCGAGCAATTGTCACACATTTTGGTTGCCAAGAAAAAAACGGCCCCGTAAAACAAAGGAAAGAACGTATGCAAAGATTTCTCTATTAGATAAATTAGAGCCCAAAATATCTTCTAGGAAGATTCAAAGCTAAATTTTGGATCAAACTGATAGTATGATATCCACTCGTACTATACGGAGACTTTTGGTAGAATCTGGACTTCACGAAAGAGCTTCACGCAAGAAGCCTCTAGTTACGGAAAAATAGAAAAAAGGATGCATTAAAATTTGTCTAATTAATTCTATGTATATATTTTTGTTAACACGACAAATAAAAACAACTTATAATTCTCTTTAGTTTTTCTAAGAATTCTTTCTTGTTTATAAGTAAATTTCAGCTTTACAACAATTATTATTTAGCTCAATACTGAAATATCACTAGTTGTTAAGATAATTTTTGGCATTAACCAAATAGTAAAGAAAAGAGCTTTTAAATTTTCGCCAGAATACGGAATATTAACAACTTGTTAATGTGCTGAGCTTTGTTATGCTGCCAGAATAGGGCTGTTAATATTAAATTTTAAATTCTTTCTATTTTGTAAGTGTCAGTTGCACTTTTTGAAATTTAAGCTCGTCAAAATTCATTTAACAAATGCATTAAGGATTGATCATATAGATTTATGTTTATAATAGCCATACATATATTCCTACATATTTATCTATACAGAAGTAGAAATAAACTTTATCTTAACACGAATCACCCTGACGTTGTCATATGGCAACGATCACAACGATCACAAAATGTAAACAAATTCAAGAACCGATATTTTCCAATTAATTTTGAACTCGAAATTGTTCGTTTCTTGGAAAAAAATCGTTACGGGGTCAGAGAGTACATAATTGTTTGTTGAAGCTGGAGTGTCACAAAGTGAGAAAAGTAAAAATTTACTCAGGGTGATTCGGGTTAAGAACGTTAAGTTTTATACTCTAACAAATTGATTTCGAGTAGCTTTTCTTCTACTTGTAGATGATGAGTTACAATTTTTTGCATAGTCCCTCACCAGATTACAGGTAGACGAAGTTGTCCAGTACACAGCTGGACAGTTGACAAACACTTCCTTATAGGCGCACATGACGTATTTCAGTGAAAGCGGTGAACAATGCTGCGTAGACAGTAACTTTGAAGATTTTCGACGATATGGATAGCTCTTACCATTTTCAATGTTGTTATTAAATGTGATTGCACATTTCTCATATGCCAAGATAAAGGACTGCAATGTGATATTCTCTGTGAAGAGTTTTGTAACAAACGGACGTATGTTACTAATTTGAAATTTACCATTCTGTAAAATGTTCGTTACATTGAAGACACATTCATGGGCACACTTAATATTGGGTAAAAAGTAAAAACAAAAACGAAAATAAAAATTTGGACTTATTTAATATATATTTTCTGATAAGCATTTAACTCACTGGACTGATCGGCATTTTTGAATTTACGAAAAACTTTGAACATTCTGTTGGAAAAGCGTTCTTATTCGGATCTTGTATGCTACAACAATCACTTGCTGTCCTTACCTTAAAATTTTTAGAATAATTCTATAATATTACAAGAGCACTTGTTCTCAAAAATCTGTATAACTTACAGTAATGTTGGGTTTCTTCATGCAATCCACAGCCGCATTAGCAGTAGCAGCAGCAGCAGCAGCAAATAAAACAACAGATAACACAAAAAACATCATTGGAATAAATGCAGCTAGGTTTTTGCTTTTAAATAACTTTATATTTTGAAGCGATCTACAGAAAAATCATTTGCATGTTTAATGTTCCTTAAAATTACTTAAATAAACGATCGAATTTATTATTTAATTTTTACATTTGTATTAGAGTGTACGTCATATCTCAAGTTAGTTAATGTAGGAGCTCGGTATACTTATGTATTTGCTTAAGTAATAGAAAATATTTGACTTTAATTATTTTTGAATCATCAAAAAATATATACATATGTCAATAAAGAAAATAGTGTTTTCTGCACATGTCAATATTCAACATGTCAATATTTTGATGGACACCTCGCCTATGTTTACAGTTAGCTTATTATGAACTCGAGTTAATGAGTTAAGATACTCATAGAATACGGAAAATTAATATCTTTTTTCTTCCTCTATCATATTATCAATTGATTCCTTGTTTCTCTTAATGCTTACCTATTTCTAAATGTATTTTGCTTTATCTCCTTCTTACTTCTATCTCTCTATCTATCATAAATCTCTTTATTATCCTATAATATTTTTAAGATAGCACCGCGTTGAAAACATATTTAGCATTATTCCTTGCTAAAGGGTGTCGTTCACCTATTAGTAATATTTTACCGAAAAAATTAGTGTTTATCGCAATAGCATTGAATTAACACGTTGTTTTAAGCTTTATTTTAATTTCAGTGTCCTGTCAGGTGATTTTTCCAGAGGCTATATAAAAACAGCAGTTGTAATGCCATTTTATAAAAAAGATGACCATATGATACTGAACAACTATCGTAGAATTTCGCGTTTATCAGATTTATCGAAAATTTTTGAGATAGGTATAAAATCAAAAATGTTGTTCTTCTCAAAAAGGATGAATTACATCAGTGTTTCTCAGTTTGGCTTTAGAAATGGCAGATCAACGTACTTCTAAAACTAACTTGTGGAACTTACAATAGTTTCAATTCTTAGGAAATCCCATCATTTGATATGGTGAATTTTTCTCTGTTGTTAAATTAACTTTCGAAAGCGGGTTTTAGAGGCTATATATATATATGAGTGGTTTGTTTTGTACTTAAAAAACCGAAAGCAATTTGTAAAAATGTAGAGCAGTCTCAATAGTTCTCAAAAAATCTGTCAATCTGGCCAATCTGTCATAGTCTAGTGGTAGTAATTAATATCGATTTAGATATTTTAAGAAGGTGGCTCAAAGAATATAAATTCGAAATCAACACTAAGACGAAATGTATGTCTTTCAACTTCAAAAGCAAGCGACTTGCCATACATAAAAACTCATACTGGCTACTTAAAGCAATATTTGAATAGAGTAATGGGGAAACTCTACCATGCTAGTCTATAGTGTCTTCAGCAAATCATAAAATTATCATATAATGGCCTACTAAAATCAAAACTGCTATATGGCATTGCTTGTTGGGGTAATGCATACTTTAACAAAATACTTAGAACCATTAGCTACTTATCAAACAAAAAAACTGTAATTGAACTGCTTAGTAAAGTAAACTGTTGAACTCTTAATTTTCATTTATAGACATATCTGGGGTTTCTCCTGTTTAGACATTTTTATTGCTATAAAGTTTTAAAAGTATATTTTGAAAATTCTGGATTTTATTCAGAAAGACAACTAGAAAATTATACTTTTCAAGTCAACTCAAGCAATTTTATAACTCTATTTGCTATCCATGGAGCTAAATTTTCACGTTTTCATAATATCACAGTATCACATTTGTTTAATTTTTTTGCCAGAAAGACTAAGATGCGAGAGAAAAAGAACAATATAATACACATAGTTTAACGTTCGCTTATAGCAACAAAATGGAGAATTACCAGCCCATAGAAAGCATTCTATTCCAGCGGATGCCATATAAAGAGTACTTTTTCAAGAAATACACCTCTTGCAAATTATCGGTAATAAAATCAATTTGTGGCGGTATAAATCTTTAATTCTATTTCTGACTTGGAACATGCCCAAGTTACAATTTGCTTTACCAGAGGAAAATCTAATTTTCGAACAAAAGGTTTAATGACCTTCGCAGTTTTTTAAAAAATTCCGTAAATCAAAAATTAAAAGACTTATTTGTTATTCATATTTTTTAACACATACATGAAATTTTATTTTTTACAATAGATACATAACATATGTACCTTCAAAACTGAATGTAAAAATTAAAAGAAAAAATTTTTAAATTCGTGTAGATTTTATTCTACTTGTAGATGATGAGTCACAAGCTTTTACATACTCCCTTATATGCTCACAGGTAGCTGATGCAGTCCAGTACATATCTGGACAGTTGACAAATGCTTCCGTATAGGCACATACGCCGTATTTCAGTGAAAGCGGTGAACAATGCTGCGTAGATGGTGATTTTGAAGATTTTCGACGATACGGATAACTCTTACCATTTTCAATGTTGTTATTAAATGTGATTGCACATTTCTCATATGCCACGATGAAGGACTGCAATGTGATATTCTCTGTGAAGAGTTTTGTAACGAACGGACGTATGTTACTAATTTGAAATTTACCATTCTGTAAGATTTTTGTTTTATTGAAGACACATTCATAGGCACACTTTATTTTGGGTAAAAAGTAAAAAATCATACAGACATATTTGATATATTTACTGATAGGCATCAAACTTACGGCACTTATTGGTATATTTGAATTTACAAAAAACTTTGAACATTGGACTGGAAAAGCGTCCCGATTTGGAACTTTCAACTTACAACAATTACTTGGGGCCTTCATCTTTAAATTTTAAAATTATTTCTGTAAAAAATGTTGTACTTTTTTTTCAAAAATGTATATAACTTACAGAAAAGTCAGGTTTCTTTATGCAATCCACAGCTTCATTAGCAGCAGCAGCAGCAGCTGCAGTAAATAAAACAATGAATACAACAGAAAACATAATCGGAATATTTTTATCTGGGTTTTTGCCTTTAAATAACTTTTAACTTTAAAGCAAACTAGAAAAAAAATTCATTTGATTGCTTAATGTTCCTTAAAATCACTGAAATAAATGACGGAATTATTTTATTTTTGCAGCTGTATTAGGGTGTGCGTTATTTTTTAAGTTGGTTTAATACAGGAGCTCTATATACTTATGTATTTGTTAAAATGAAAGGAATATTTTCAGCCTGGTATAGCATGTTGCCGAGCACGTAACTTTTCTATTTAATCCATTTTTGTACTCAAGAGCTATTCCCACCAATTTTAGTGATTTTACAGCAGCTCCATCTATTTGTGTCCACTTATAGACTCGTCACACTGTGAGTCATATTTAGAAACACCCAATTAATGGTGGAATCTCTCAAGGTTCGTTTCTGTTTTCTGCACTCTTCCATGATTTTATCAGTAATCTGTTTGACCGTTAGTCCGATCACTTACAACAAACAACTGTAATATCTGTAAATCATATTTTTTCTAAAAGCTACATTTTTCCTTTTCTGCTTTCTAGAAATTCCAAATAATAGACAAAACATTAATTAATTAATATTACAAATTTGTTGTCCCACAAACCGATAGACTGCTCGCTCCCATCTCTCAATATTAATACAATGGATATCGCGTAATCAGCAGCTTTTGAATTAGTAGGTATATTTATTTAGTCCGATCTAAGGTGAACCGATCACATATTTGAGGTATCGAAAGCAACTGACCAGTGCCTAGGTTTTCTAAAACTGTGTAAGAAATACTCCATTTTGTTTTATCTTCGCTTTATATAATTCACATACATTTGGTCAAAATGGAATATAGCTCGCTGGTAGCGTTACACTTTGCTATCGAAACTGCAATGCTATAAGTAATAAACAATATTTTTATAAAAACTTTATTTTATTTGTAAAACGTTTCTTGTCCTATCACGAAAATTTCATTAACTTTTTCTCAATATTTACTGAGAAATCGCAATTTAAAAAAACACCCACATAAAAGTTCACTTGCTCATAACTTTTTAAAAAATCCAAATTTTGCAAAAATAAGTATAAGGCCTTAATATTGATCAATATATCTTCAAAGTTATGCAATAAAAAGTCTAAGTTTAATAACTTGGGTTTTACTGTGTCCAGTTGAGAAAATTTTACTCTATGCTATCCATATCACGAGCACATATGGCTTCAGTAGTTACTTTAATGGGTTGAAGTACATTTACTACGTCTTTTAAGACTTTGAATTCATGATCCAATAATAAAGCAAGTTTTAGATCTATGGTGGCTTTTGTTATATATATTTAATTAATCCCGGGATTCAATGGAACTAATCCCGAAATTTTCGGGACTGGAAAAAGGTCGGAGTGCCGGTATTGGCATAGCTATCACATACATATTTAAATTTGTGACGTCATGGACAGTCGAACTTCGTCATTACTTTTTTTTTTATAAAAGTTAAAGTGTTCTACAACACCTTTCAATTGAATATGTGTAATAGATAAAAAAAAAAACAGTTTTTATAAATATTTGACAAACTCTAGGAAGGAAGGAATCTATGAACTCTAGTACTAAAGAAAAATTATAGAACATAAAGTAATTACCAAATATGTAAGTTCAATATTTTATCACGATTGGCATAATACTTAAATCGAGAACATTTGCTATCAAAACAATTTAAATCTACGAAACTTACAGGTTTTCGAGAACTAAAAAGACACTTCATCAAATTTCCGGATATATCACCAAAATCGCCAATGTGTAGTAACCTTAGATTAATGTAGTTGTTCTTATCACAAATTCAAGCACAAGTAATTGCATTGCGCGGTACCCAATCCATGATAATTTCTAAAAATTTGTGGGCTAGATAAACTATATCGAAATTTCTATTTCTATAGTTAATAAATTGAAATTCAAAATAAAGTAATTTTCATCCTATCAGAATATCGTTACCTTAATATAGAAAGGCCCTATCTTACATTTTTATTATTTTACAGGAGAACAAAAAAACTTAATAAAAATTAAAGTTTTTGTGAGTAATGACTATTTTTATTTGCTTGTATTTCATTTATTTTCAATTGTAGCTCACTCATTTTTTTGTCATTGGTGTATTAGTGGGTGACCTATCGAAATCTATAAAAATCTCGATTTTGAAAAAAATGTTAGTTAGGGCCTTTCTATATTAAGGTAACGATATGTAAGTCACTAATTGCTCAGACTTAAAAATAAAAATATGTTCCAAAATCTTATCGTATTTAAATCTTCAAAATAAGAATGCTTAGCATTGATGCCTGATAGATATAATTCAAAGATAAATATTGCTTTCGAATTCAAATAAAGATAACTAACTAATTTTTTTTCAGTTTAAGGTTCAGAAAAATATTTCTATTTATTTTAATTTTCAAGAACTTAAGAATTCAATTTATTCATAAATGGTCGGTGGATAAATTTTTTTTTTTTGCGAAAATCACAATTGCTTGTTACCACCACGACCTGCAGGATTATGAAAACCACGGCGACCACCACCTTTTTTCTCATGTTGGGGCTCGCAATTCTTAACAAATCCCTTTGCATTTTCACAAACAGGCGTTGAAGTCCAGAGAGGGGCAGGACAATCGATAAATAAATTCTTATGAGCGCACATAGCATAGACGAAGGCAAGTGGTGAACATTGTTGATTGAAAAAATTTGACTTGCGACCACTTGCTTTGAATTCCTGAATCTTCTGCTTTACCAAAGGGTCACACTTTTTTAAGCCATTTGTATAACCATCTATGATAGCTTGATCAGAATATAGTTTCGAAAGCATGGGACGTACATTCTCCATGATGATTTCATTATTTTGAATAGCTTTCGTGGTATTGAAAATGCAGTCCAGAAGACACTGTAATTAGGATAAAAAAGAAGTAGTTAGTTTTCTCCAGAGCAAACCAGTAACTTTCAGTTTACCGGATTCGCCCCTTTGTTCAATATGTTTATATGTTTTGAACATTCGCCGGAATATGCTTGAAAATTCGGCTCTGGTATTTTGCAGCAATCTTTAGCATCGCGAGGCTGTAAGGATAATATTAATTTCAAGGAAACTCTAACACTTATAAAAAGTATATTTAGAACTTACATTGAAAGATGGTCGTTTGTTACAATCAACAGGATCTTGTGCTGAAGCGCCGTATACAAGCAATAAAAGCGCTGTCAAATGCAATACAATCCTGGACATGGTGATGCTTACTGTGATTGAAAAGCTTTAGAACTCTTCAATTTATAGCCATTATTTTGGCTTTGAAGCAATTAAGTTATTAACTCTTTATTTTATATTTAATATATATTGCAAAATTTAAATTTGCTCATTAAATATATAATCGTTAATGTTGCTTGAAATTAAATTAAGGTCATTTATCACTAAACTCAATCGGGGCAGTAATTTGGAAATAATCTTGCTTTATAAATATTATATAATATCAAAAATGGAAACACTCATTTGAAAAAACATATGTAGAAGTAAAATAAAATGCGCTAAACGTGCACAAGTAGTCTCCTAGAGTCTCAAGTACCGTGCTCGTGTGTGCCCATTAGCTAGACCAATTATAATAGGGGCGCAATCTCAATCGGTTTAATGGAAATATTAAATAACTATGGCATTTTGAAGAAAGATCTTTACTCTTCCCATACAAATTGCAAACTTAGCTTATGCAAATATCGTCATTCGAATGAATGAAATTGAGCCAAATTTTTATAAACAAATTCCGATGACAGATGCGGTTCATTTCACACGCTCTGGCACCGTCAACAAACAAAATTGTCGCTTTTTGGGCATCGATATTCCTCACATGATTCACGAAACCCCATTGCACGATGAGAAAGTGACTGTTTGAACCAGTGTTTGCTCCAAAACCATCATTGGGCCATACTTCTTCAGAGCTGGTGAGACAGTCAATGGCGTTCGATATCGGTAGATGTTGGTACACTTTACACAGTGTTGCCACTGAGAAATATATTTTCCTACCAAAATTTTCTCGAAAACCTACCAAAACCGTTTGTAGCCTACCAAAACAAAAACAAATTAAAAAAAAAACCTTTTTGCAGCATTGAATTCGTTTATTAACATTTAATGCTGTTTAAAATACATATTCTTGTATGTCGTCGTTTAAAATGCTTAACCGCATATAGCACAAATTTTCTGTTGCTAAATCGTTCACATCAAAAGTCGGGCAAGTGTGCGCAAAAAGTTACCACATGACACATGCAGCGTACAATTAAGCGACGAACGTTAGAAGAAAGAAAAATAGTAATTAAAAATAATTTTGAAGGCAAGAGCGATCGCAAAGTTACAAATTTTTTAAAAAAATGAAAGCCAGCGATTCACGGTATTATTAAATGATATAAAGGGGACAAAAGGATTTCAAATAAACAACGAACGGTGGCAAAAAAAAAAAGTTTAGCTCGAGAGACGAAAAATGTACCATCCGAGAAATTTTTAAAAATCCATTCATATCTACTCAAAAACTTACTGTAATGGTAAAACTAATTTTCATTAAGAAGTCCATGCCGTTCGAAAAGTTCTCCGGAAAAATAGTTTTAATGGCCGAGTAACACAGGATAAGCCATGCATCAACAAAACAATTTCGCTTGAATTTCGCAAAAGAGCACATCTTAAAATATTCTCCTTTTGGAGCATGGTAAACACACCCTAAGTGGTCGGGGTTCTGAAAAAGAGCCATATTTTAGCCCGACAATAACCGTATATCTACAGTCCGTTTTTAAAATGCAATTTATTGAAGCCGACAAATTCAAATTTATTATTACGGAAATATTTTTTTTCTATTATGTCATCTTAGGGGCCGTTCAAGTATTACGTAACGCAATTAGGGGGGAGGGGGGTCTTGTGAAACGTTACGATGCGTTACAGGGGAGGGGGGGGGGGGGGGGTTCGAACAACGCGTTACGTAACATTGTTTTAGAAGTGAAACTACTTTAGCGGGTGGTGATTTGAAATGAGGTGTGTATAATGAAACACTTTCTTTATGTGTATGCTTATTGAATAGCTATAGCCAAAAAATTTTATTATAATGATAAAAGTTGATAGGATCTAGATAATTTACAGCAATAAATGACATGTTAAATTAAAGCACTTATCAAGCAGAATGTTCTAAAACTATCATCTTCGAGATTGGTTAACCAAAACCAGAGATGTAAGCGTGGAAATTTTCCTATTTTTCTCATTTATTGCTGTAGCTGTTTTAGATCCCATCAACTTTTATCATTTTAATAAAATATGTTCGTCTCATTTTTCGCCATTTTAACATATTTTAAGCTTAAGCAAATGTTTATTACATTATGTGTGATTTTTATTAAATAACAATATGAACAAGTTAAGGTGTTATCTTCAGTCAGGCCGAAACTCACATACCCTACACTGCACTCAAAGTAGGTACATATATTTCAGTAAAAAATGACGTTGAAGAGGTTAAATAATTCGAAAAAAGTGTGAAATGTTTAAGAGGTTGAAAACTGTTGAAAAAGTCGTAAATATATGCAAAATGTTAATGCATGATGAAAAAGTCGAAAAAATAAAGAAATTTCATCACAATATCTTGCACGGCTTACGAGATATGGTGGTATAGAGGTTAAAATTTAGGACAGTGCCACGCGAATCTTTGGAAACTTGAAACCTAGCCTAATCTTAATTTAGTTCAAATGTACACCTAATCACTAAGTTTCATCAAAATCGCTGCATTTTTTTTCAAAATGGGATTGGGCAAATATACATAGAGTATGGGCGGTAGGCGTGTCCATGAACCGATTACGTCCGTTTTGAATAGCAAGATGCCTGCAAGAAGGTCTGACCTGAGTGTGCTAATTTCATTCAATTAGCTTTCTTTGTTTTTCCGTAAACCTGATTTGAACAGACAGACAGACGGACATAGCTAAATCAACTCAGGTGGTGACGCCCTCTTCTATGCGTTACAAACAAAATGACAAAGTGAATATACCCTCGGTGTAGGGTATAATAAAGAAAATAAACAACATACGCATGTATTTCCGGTACTTTTCGCCACATAATTGTGACTTTTAGGTAAATATGGTCACTTGGGTGTTACGTAACGTTTAAGGGGGGGGGGGGGGGTAGAGGAAAACGTTACGGCGCGTTACATAGGGGGGGAGGGGGGGTCAAAAATCTTCAAAAATTGCGTTACGTAATACTTGAACGGCCCCTTATGTACATAAAAAAATTTTAGTTCTTAGAACTTAAGACCTTTTTTAGCGACTTTGATCACAACTGCGATCAAAAAAATTATGTTATTAATAGCGCAAGTAACTTTTGTTTCTAATACGCCGGGTCTGAGCACACATGCAACAATTTAGATGTGCGATCAGTCGCAACACTATTTCGTCACATTGTACATTCATATGCGTATTCTCTAAACGTAATTTGTATGCAAGAAAACAGAGACCATACCCACTTGTTGAAGATAGGGTTGGCAAAAACTTACTTCCAGATGTAAATATTTGCTTCCTGATTCGAAAAACTTCACGAAAAAATTTCAATTTTCGATTTTCATAAAAATTTACCCTAAATCCTACCAAAATCAGATTTAACCTACCAAGAGGAAAAAAACCTACCCGATTTGGTAGGAAACTACCAAAAACGGCAACGCTGACTTTACATGAAAAAGTCTGAAAGAATTTTGATTTCAACAACACGGCGCGACATGCCACACTGCGCGCAGAACAATGAACAATTTGCGTCTGAAGTATCCATTGACCAGATTGAGATGGCGCATCCACAATTTTTTTTTGAAAAATGTTACTTCTTTGGTATTTTTCCATACCATTCAATCTTTTTCAATATTTATTAAATTTTTCGATACCATTCAATACTTTTCAATCTAAACAGACTTAATAGGTCGATATTTTTCATATCAGTAAACTTTGATACTTCTGTTTTTCGCTACTATTTAATAAATTTGAAATTTGTTGGACTTCTTTTGGTTGGATTTCTTTTTAATTGGACTTCTCAAGGGGATTTTGATGTTATTGTATTTGTCGAAACATGGCTGAATTCTGATTTCTACGATGCTGAATTTTTTAATCTGAATATGTATCAAGTCTACCGAAAGGATAGAGATGCTGTCAAAACTGGAATGAATCGTGGTGGTGGTGTTCTCATAGCCGTTAAAAGATCATTGAGTTCGACTTTTTACTTGTTGCAGAATTGTGATTCATTATTAGATCAACTATGCGTTGTTATAAAAAGTCCTAATGGATCACTTTACATTTGTGCGTCTTATATTCCACCAAATAGTGTGACGATATATAATCATCTCATGTTGAAAATATTACATATTTGCAATCCATTTTAAGTAATGTTGATAATCACCTTTGTATTGTTGGTGATTTTAACTTGAGTAAAATTGTTTGGAATCATTTTGTTAATGAACTGCTGCCTTCTAATGTTAATCAATTACATGAGATAAATTTTATTGATAGCTTGTTTTGTTTTGTTTGGATTTAATGCAAATTAACTCTTTATTCAATGGCTTAAATAGAATTTTAGAACTGGTTTTTGTATCTAAAAACTTTAAAACTAATTTGAGTGAATGATTTTGTCCTATTGCTCCATCTAGTATGCATCACATACCACTAGTCATTGAAACTGAATTTTATGAATTTGCAAATCTTCAGCCTATAATAAATCGCTTTAATTTTAGATTGTGTAATTTTGAGAATTTGAATCTTATTTTTAATCATATTGACTGGAGTGTTCTATTTATGAGTAAGAATGTCGCAACTTCTTTTGAAATTTTTAAAGCTACATTTTTTAAAGTGTGTGATGACCATGTTCCTCGTTTGTCTCCAAGAGTATATAAGTTACCTTGGTACACGAAAATTTTAAAAAAATTAAAAAATTTCCGTAACAAACTTATGAAACTATTTAAATCTACTAATAATATTGGCGCATATTCATAGTCGTATTTTAAAGTTGAAATTAACTAAACTCAAACTAAGCTCAAAATAAATTTAGTCATGACTAAAAATTGTTTTCTATTCATAGTCGATTTTTTAGTATTGACTAAGTGGCATAAGCTAATGAATTCACCACACAAAAGCTTTCGTGGTAAACTTGTCAAATGTTGACTTTTTAATTTCAAGTTAGTTAAATAACAAAGAGAGTATTAAAAATTTTTGCACAGAAGGCACCGTGGCGCAATGGTTAGGACTGTGAACTCATAGCCCTCAGGACGTGGGTTCGAATCTCGTCAGTTAACATGTTTTTTTTTTTTCAAAACATATGTGTATATGAATATATATAATTTTTTTTTACCCTTCCGGTTTCTAAAGTGACCTGCCATTATAAATTTTGACTTTTTAATTTTACACTAATAAATTAACAGAAAGAGTAATAAAAAACTGGATTTTACAAGGCAGCGTGACGAAATGGTTAGGACTGTGGACTTATAGCTCAAAGTGCGTGGGTTCGATTCTCATCAGAATAAAATTTTTTTTTTCTAAAAACTTTTTTTGACACGCTAAATAAAAACAGCTTATAATTCTCTTTAGTTTTTTTTTCTAAAATCATATATGCATGTATATTTTTTTTAACACGCCAAATAAAAACAACTTATAATCCTCAAAATTATCAAAATTGAATTTTCTGATATGAAATGAATGAATTTTCTCCATATTTTCTTTTTTGATATCGACTTAATATCAACTTCAGCTGAAACTATTTTTTTAGTTATAACTAAGCAGAAAAGCCGATGCTAAATCGACTATGAATGACTTAGTTATTGCTAAAATAAAGTTCTAACTTAAGCTGATGCTAAATATGACTATGAATATGCGCCATTGAATTTAAATTAAAGTACATTCATTATTTGAGGGAATTTAATTTTTATAATAAATTTCTTTATAAGCAATATATATTGAGGTGTGAAAATAATATTAAAATGAATCCCAAGTCATTTTTGAATTTTATTCATTCAAAAAAAGATGGTTCCTGCATTCCAACATCTATGAATTATAATGGTAAGCATTCTTTGACTATTGAAGACACTGTGAACCTTTTTGCTGACTATTTTAAGTCGAATTTTGAAGCTGTAGTTGATTGGTCAAATGATTCAATTTTAAATAATATTAGTTCTTTTTTGGATCTGGGTGCTATGGTAGTAAATGAATGTGAAGTATTTAGTGCTATGTCTAACATGAAGAGCTCTGCAAAATTAGATATTGATGGTATTCCGTCTTTATTACTCAAAAAGTGTGCACGTGTCTTAGCTAAAAGATTGTCCTTGATTTTTGATAAGTCTCTGGCTGATGGTGTTTTTATACACTGCTGGAAAATAGCGTCCATAACTCCTGTTTTTAAATGTGGGATAAAAAATGACATTTCTAATTATAGGCCTATTTCAAAGCTGTCTAATGTATCGAAACTTTTTGAAAGTATCGTTAAGAGAAAATTATTTTTTCTGGTTAAAAACCATATTTGTATTCAACAGCATGTTTTTTTTGCTGGTCGCTCCACCGTAACAAATTTAGCACTTTTTTCCAAATATTGTGTTTCATTGTTTGAAAATGGGTATCAAGTAGACTGCATTTATACTGATTTTTCCAAAGCTTTTGACAAAGTTTGTCATAATGCCTTGATTGCAAAGCTGGCTAAAATGGGTTGTCATTCCACTTTTTTAAATTGGATTCAATCCTACTTGCTAGATAGAACTTGCTTTGTTGAAATAAATAATGTAAAATCATATCAGTTTGTTGCTTCGTCTGGAGTTCCGCAAGGTACAAGGCAAGGCCCTCTTTTTTTCATATTGTTTATTAATGATTTATGTAAATGCTTTCGTTTTGCTCAATTTTTGCTTTACGCGGACGATTTAAAGCTTTTCAGTAAAATTTCCAGTTTAAGTGATACTTGCTTATTACAGTGTGATCTTAATAATGTTTTTAATTGGAGTGTTCAAAATGGTTTGCCTTTGAATATAACTAAATGTTTTTCACTTACTTTTTCTAAGTCCAGGAATATCATAAATTCCTCCTATTTTTTATCAGGGCTACCTCTAAGGTTATTTGATTCTAATTGTGATCTTGGAGTGGTTTTTGACTCGAAGTTTTCTTTTATTGAACACATTAACTATATTATTCCGAAAGTTTATTCTTTACTTGCTTTTGTTCGTAGGAATAGTACAGAATTTTCAGATCCTCATACCATTAAGACCTTGTATAACTCGTTTGTTAGGTCACGTTTGGAATATGCGTCTTTCGTGTGGAGTCAATTTTTTAGCACTTCTTTGTTTAGAGTAGAAAAAGTTCAGAAAGCTTTTACCAGATTTGCATTAAGATCTTTAAATTTTGAAACGACTTTGCCTTCTTATGAAGCGCGTTGCTTGCTTTTAGGCATAAAGACTCTTGAAACTAGACGTAAGATTCAATCTCTTTCTTTTATTCATGGTATTATCTCAGGTTCCATTGACTGTCCTCCTCTATTGCAATTTATTAATTTTAATGTTCCCTCAAGGATTTTGCGACATTGTGACTTATTTTCAATTCAATTCCATAGAACTAACTATGCTCTTAATGAGTCATTTACTAGAGCTTTAACTCTTTATAATTGTTTAATTTTGAGGAACAATAATCTGGATTTCGCTTCTTCAATCAACTGTTTTAAAAATTTGTTGAATAGTGTATACTTATTATAATTATTATTATTATTCTTATATTTAAGCTATTTTTATTTTTTTTATTTTATATCTAGTCTGTAAAGAACCTGTATTCTAAAGACTGAATTAAATAAACATAAACATAAACATAAACATAAACATAAACATAAACATAAACATAGACATAAACATAAACATAAACATAAACATAAACATAAACATAAACATAAACATAAACATAAACATAAACATAAACATAAACATAAACATAAACATAAACATAAACATAAACATAAACATAAACTATTTCGAACCTTTCTATATTCTTCGAGTTTTTCGAGGTTTTTCAAAAATATTCGACCTTTTGACTATTATCTTCTTTTTTCGGTATTTTCTAATATATTCCGAAATGAATGAACTTGGTCTAAGTGTTTTTTGATTCTCTCTAATTTTTGTTATTTGTATATGATTTTCAAAATCAAGTTTCACTTCTGGATCACGTTCCGACTACACACTTTTTTTTCCAACCAGTACTCAAAAAATTATTGTATTTAAGTCTCTCCATATCACATGATGTAACTATCTGAGCGACTTCCTAAAGATATTATACATTTTTTTGTTTCTTTTAAGTAGTGGAATTTTAGTTTGTAAGCTTTTCATCACAAATAAAAAAAAAATTCATTTTACTATTTATTTCATCGTATATACCCAACGGGAAATGGAAGCGCGTACAAGGCTCTTTGGATGAGCTTCATGGGAAGCAGGAAGCTGCTTCCAATGCACTTCTCAATGCATATCTTTTTTAACATATGATCTCATTGCGGGAATGCACATCGTTGGAAGCATGTGAAATTTACTTCCTTGAATGCACAGTAAAATCACATCTTTGTAAGCTGAAAATGTGCTACTTTGGATATTGATTAGAAGTACATTTTTGGAAGTATGTATATTAAAAATGCGCTAAGTAAGTACTTGTATTTACAATGCAGCTTATTACTGAAAAATAAAAAAATAATAATTTTTTGTATGTCTCCGATCAGAATTGAACCTAGGCCTCCTTCTATTATGACAGTGTTCTGAGATGCGCGCATTTTAACAAACTCAGCTATGTTTATTATTAGTTTTGTAGAGACTAACAGCCCTATTCTGGCAGCTTAACAAAGCTCACCACATTAACAAAATATTTAATATTAACAAGTTGTTAATGTTCCGTCATGTTCTGGCAAAAATTTGAAAGCTCTTTTCCTTACTATTTTGTTAATGTCAGAAAGTATCTTAACAACGAGTGATATTTCAGTATTGAGCTTAGTAAAAATTTTTTTTTTATAAAATTTAAAAGACAGAACAACGTGGTTTTAAATATTTACAATCATGCCTTAAAAAAACATTTATTTTCATTCAATATCAATAAAAAAAAAATTTTTGGATTTACGAGTATCGAACCCACGCACGTGAGCTATGAGTTTAGAGTCCTAACTTCTTCGCCATGTTGCCTTGTGTTCCAGCTTTTTATTATCCTTTTTGTTATTTTATTAATTTAAAATTAAAAAGTCCAAATTTGACAAGTTTAGCACGAAAGCTTTTTGTGTGGGAAATTCAAAAGCTTTTATATTGTTAATGATTTTTTAGAATACCAATATTTTCATTTCATAACAATTAGATTAACAAAAGCACCTTTATTATTCCTTGTTAAGTTAACAATCAGAATAGGGCTGTAAAACTACATTAACTTGCTGTCAAAATGAAAAGTTGAGTTTTCGATTTCTGTAGTTGCCACTTGATAATTCATAAATTCATATAATATACTTTTAGCCAACCAAAATATATTTGTGTAATATATAAATGGCTTGGCTTTTGTCGTTAAACTGCGTATGTAAAAGCACGGAATGCCTAAGTTCAAATCCCAGTGGATGATTAATAGTTTTTTTCTTTTAAATTAAATAGAACTTCAACTATTTGAAATTACGATTTCGAAACAAACTTGAAATCAAATTTTGGAATACTATTAATCGATTCGCATAGTATGCGCATTTCTTTAACGGAATAAAATGTATGTCCTCCCGTGTGCACCAAAGATGAGAGACATACAACATGCGAGTTTTAATTCTTAAATATGGAATTCTATCAAAACCCGTATCATACTCTAAATTGTATAATATATTGAAATTAAATAATTAAATTCAATGAAATAATTTATTACATTTATTTCCTGAATATTTTTCGATTAGTTCAGCAACATTAGCTCTAATGCATGAAATTAATAGGGGCAATTAGAATCCGTAGTGCATATATATAGGAAAAGCAAACCAAAATTTTTGAGCTATGGCTACAAAGTTTATTCAATTATTCATTGCTGTCGTGAGTTTTCTAGCTACTGCTAAGGCAAATGTTGACTGTGAAAAGGATCCTATATTGTATGTCAGTATAATAGTTACTATTTATAGCACTGGAGATACTGCAAAGCCACCTCAGATATACACAGAGCGTTAGATATGTGTTTGAGCAGTGGTCGTGACGTTTTCACTTAATTTTTTATGGAACGATCTTTTAAAACTCAACAAATTATCTGATTAATGATAAAGCCTGTAAAAATACATTATCTTCAAAAAACTGTCTTTCAATTTGCTGTTTTTTCTCTTTTATTCTATTAAGCCGAGGGATACGCTAAAATGTTGCAAGCAATTGAAACCAAATTGGAATGCATTTGCAACAGAGTGTTCAATTGATGGAAAAATTATTCAAAATCCTCCAAGCCCTGTGAGTATTATTTCACTCATGAAATAGAAAGTAATTTTGTCCAATCGAACTATTTATTCATGAAAACTTTTCTTAAATTGAGTGAAGGCAAAATAAAAATTGTTCAAAAAAAGACACACGATTTGATGCCTTACATGTTTGATATGTAACTTTTTCTTTAAAATAATGTACCAATAATTCACAATAGAAATCTTTCGAAAAACTGTTTATTATAGCGCATTAAAATTAATTCAAATTTTATATAAAATATAATGCCAAACATCACAGGAGATTTCTTGAGTAATTTCCTTTTTATTTTTATGCCACTATTTTATTTATGTTTTGGCGAAATGTATGTTCTGTTTTTACCATTTTATTTTCAATTGGACACAGTTTTAATTTTAAAATATTGACTATATCTACAACATACTGACTTTTTTAATTTCTTAAATCAAGTGTATTATTGGATGTATATTCAATGCCTCGGGAGTGTTGCAAAATGGTGCTTTCATTAAGCCAAAGGCTCGCATTATGCTCTCAAAACTTTTTAATGACAATGATTTTATTGATGCCTATGTTAAAAGCCTTGATATATGTCATCCTTTGATAAAACGTAGAATGAACGAACGCATTGAAAGCGAAAAGACGGCAAAACGTTTAAGAGCCAATATAGGCCAAGAAAAGTGTTCACCAATATACATGTTCTATGCCTTGTGCCTGCATAAATATGTTTTTCTGAATTGTCCCGCACATGCTTGGACAGCTTCTGCAATATGTGAAAAAGCAAGGGAACATGCAACAATATGCAATCAAACAGAAATAACTGTTGTACGAGGTTATACGAAAAATTCCAGAAAGGGAAATAAGCAGCATAATGGTGGATTCCAAGCTCAGCAATGGTCTCAATGAAATACTTTTGATAAAACTATTATAAATTCAAAAATCAATAAATAAAAGTTATAAGTACATGAATAAAAAAATTTATCTTTGAAGTTTTGTAATCAGAAATATTTTCAGCACAATTCATATGGAGTACATATTTTAAAAAACTTAAGGTGTACAATCAGTTTCTAAACCTTATGAATACAATCTCTCAAATATTTCTTTGTCTCATTGCATGCTTTTGAGTTCGACCATGCCGCCTTTGGACAATTCAGAAAAGTCTCTGTATGCGCGCATACTCCATACATAATTGGAATGTTGGAACAACGATGTCCATCCAAAATTGCTGTCTTATTTTTAGCGATACTTTTGTCAACTTTTGACTTCACAATTGGCATGCATGTCTGAAAGCTGCTGTAGTACGTATGCACAAAAGTCTTGTCATCGATGATTTTATCGAGCACATCATAAACGGGTGATAAGTTTAACGTGTATTTATCGAGCAATAAATTCGATACATTGAAGGCACAGGCCAAGCCGCACTGTAAGGAAAAAATTTCAAAAAATAGATTAGAATTAATTTGAAGTCAATGGTATTTCTGCGTCAGAGATCTTTCTTGTAAAGAACTTAAAATTTCAACTATCTCAGAAAGGATCTTCTCCAGATTCTGCAATTATTATAAAATTTGTGATGGAAATCACTGCATAATCGTTATTGAAGGATTTGTATTTTTTTTTTTTCAATCCAAATTAATCGAAACTTTGAATACCTACTCATTTAGATTTGAAATAACCGACTCTTTCTTTTTTCTAACGCAAGCTATTCCTTTTCGATGTTTTTTTTTTATCGATGTATTTCAAAAATTATTTTTTTTTTGATTTTACAGATAACTTGCGAACATTACAATTTTTTTTTGAGGTTTTTCTATACATCAATTAATGCCGAAAACACGATATGAGTAAAAATTATCGAAAATCATCGAAAAAATATAAAACCTATCGAATAACATCGAGAAGGTCGAAAACTATTGGGAGCCATTTAAAAACATCTATAAAGTCCAAAACTATCGAATAAAAACTATAACAGTCCAAATCTTTGAAAATAGGCAATCAAATCGAATAAATCAAGATAAGTCGAAAGTTATCAAAAATCATCGAAAATAATCGATTCATATCACAACTAATCAAAAAGTATCGAAAAAATCGATAATAGTCGAAAACTATCAAGAAAGTTAAAATATATCGAAATACTTTAAATATATGGACTAAATTCAAAAATATCGAACTTTATTGAATAATATCCATAAGTGTCAAAAAAAAGGAGCATTGGAAAAGTACCGCACAGTATCTTAAGACTTAGTATAAGCCAATCAAAATCCATTTGCGAGATTCATAAATCGGTGCAAAAAAAAACTAATAGACCTAAAATGCCCTTCGCATATAGAATAGAAAATGACGGATATATTTGATCGATAAAAATAAAATTACGATTATTTTTGATACAAAATATAAATTTAAAGTAAAGATTATTTTTGATTGAAAAAAAAAAAAAAAAATTTGGATTATTTTTGATTTTTCAAATAAAAATCACTAAATAGATTAGTTTTCAAATAAAAATCACTAAATTGATTAGTTTTTGGTGTTATTTTCCTCACCAAAAATTCAATATCCTTCTCCGCGTAAATTTTTATGATAAGGATATATCTACCACATCAATATGAGCTGACTGGTTTGACTTAAAGTGCCCACATCGAATTTGGCATTTGGCGAAAATTTACTTAAATGGATCTCTGTATAACATATATTGTGTGCAAATTGTGGTAACGGACGAAATACATGTATTTTTGTGTCCTGAAGTTTTTACCCTTTGATTTTAAAATGTTTTTTTTTTTTACCCGAAAAAATTGTTCAGTCCCTCGTTTTCAGCATGATTTGGTAATTAGTGTCAAAATAAACAAAACAAAAATTTTCCAGCCCTACTCATAACATTTATTGTATAAAATTTAATGAATTATTATAATTTTTTAAGCAGTGAATTGCTAGAAAAATTATATAAATATCCCAGCGGCAAATAAGCAGAGTACTCCGAAAATTCATCGATGATAAGTAAGTTATTTGTATGGTGCGTTTTATCAATGCCATTTATTTTTATTTTCATCTATATCTCGACTTGATTTTAACTTTTCAATTTTGTCTAATTTAACATTAACAATGAGCTAGCTAAGGAACGGGGTCGCACTCGAGCTATACTAGAAACGAAGCAGGTTTAAATCTCAGTCAAATCAAATTGTATTATTCAAACCATTTTATAAATAAAAATTGTAAGAAGTTTTCAATCAAAAATAGTTATATTTTCCAGGATTTAAACTCGCGCGTTTTGCGTCCCAAGCAAATGTTCTTATTACCGACATACATTTTTTTTTAATATCGTCAAAATTAATTAATATAAATTCCATTTCAATTTTTTAGTTTGTTATAAACATTTTTTGTTTGCCTAACATTTCGAATACTTTGCATGTCGAAATCTAGGCAGAGTGACTGTCATCTGCTAACTTTGTATAAGGAGATGTAAGGGGTCTTATCTGTTGGGCTGCATTCTTTGTATGTGGAGATGTAGGCAACTTGTTAAACTATACAGCCACTTAGTAAGCTATGTCTTAAGGCACTATGCCTTTCGTTTGTTACACGCTGTATACAGAGATGTAAGCAAACTGCCTACAAAGCGGTCATCGCTTTGTAAAAACAATTTACAGTTGCGGCTAGAATTGTGAGCATAACTGTCTACATTATAACTATTCATCGGTGTTGCTTAGAAACATATTTGCCGTTGGGATCTTATTATATATGTATGTATAATTGAAGTGGGAAATTCTGGATAATTTTAAATAGCTACAATTTTTCTAAAAAATCTCATTGCCATTTAGTTTCATTCTTACCGGATGAAAATATCGATTTAACCCAAAGATGCTTGATTTTCTGGGCATGTTTTTGCAATATCTATCATAAATATGCATCTTATATTGTGGAAAACGACAGCATGTTGTTATCTAAAAAAAAAAATTTAATTAAAAAACTATTTCTGTTTTATTAAAAAAGTACATTGATAAAACTCACGTTCTTCATATGTGTTGTTGGTAAACGTAAGCAATTCAGATCAAGAGTCTGTATTCTTATTATAAGCGTTATGAAAACAGCACTAAGCAGTAATAATCTCTTCATAATAAAGTGTTTAACAAAAAATAAATTTTAAGCTTCTGTTGGTTTTATAATATTAACAAAATCACTGAGAAGAATTTTAGGCCTCAATTGACAATAGCTATATATTATTATTTTATATTATCGACTACTCCTGCACAACTTTCAAATGCTGATTATGTTTTTATACTAAATGCAGCATATTTAGATTTCAGTCTTGCAATGTGTATTTTCACTTTAATGGAACGCAAGCAAATGAATTTTACCTGTTAAAGGTTTTTAGTACCTGTATACGAGTAGGGAACATACATATGTAGAGTAAGTAGAAAGTGAACGTTCCCTTCACTGATTCCAGGAAATTGTTGCCCTTTTTTTGTAGGACAATTACATGTCTCCTAACAAACACCAAATCGTATGATGTCAGTGTAACAACTGTGTGTAAATCAGTATACTCAGGAATGTAATAAAAAGCAATTTATCTGATATTAAGTGGTTATTTAAATTCCATTCAACATACAACACTGCATTCCTTATTAGTTATAAGGCTTTTTCTGTTCAATATCGAAAGAAAAACTCGCTAAGTGATGTATCGCGTTAAGGGTATAGTCGATACGATGTCTGTGTGATGTTTTGCGTGTTTGTTACCCTGGATAAAAATCAATACATTTTGAAATTTTTTTTTGTGTCAGAATAGATGGGGCATTGTAGGTGCCGATTGCTTTTTATCAAAAACTCAAAGCCAAATGAATATATATACATGTCTTCACTGAAAATTATGAAATCGAATTTACAGTCAATTACAGTAACCGATATTCATGTGAAATTTCACAAATCGGCTTATGCTTTATAAACAAAGATAACAAATGGAACAATTTAACTTGACAATTAATAATATTCAGGTGACTAAAAACATTTTAAAAATTTCTATTCATGTCTTCTATAAATTTATTTAACGCACAAATTTATAAAACTGAATGGTTTTCAAGATAATTGCAAAAATTTAATTTTTCTCGCAAAAATTATCTAACTTATCAGAATCGGAAAAATGTTTACTTAAGCATATTTTAATAGAAAAACAAGGTGTTATCTTCGGCCAGGCCGAAACTCACATACCCTACACTGCACTGAAAGTACCTTTTCAACAAATGTTAAAAAGACATTGAAGAGGTTGAATAAGTTGAAAAAAATGTGAATTGTTAGAAAGGTTGACAGAGGTTGAAAAATGTTAAAAAAAGTCGTAAATATATGTAAAGAAATACGTAGTATTCCTTATATTAGAATTTTATACCGCCACTGTAATTAAAATGCACTATTAAACTGCACTTACGGCACATAGAATGGGCATAGGAGGAGATATAGAAAAAGTCATGTTATAATAAAGCATATGTATTAAGTTGTGTTAAGTATAAGAATCATTCTTACATAATTGTAATAAGAGAAAGGCAGTGAATAATAGACATTTAATGTCGTTTCTCTTTTATAGGTAAATTTAAGTTTTGTAAATTTAGTTAGTATTAAAAATTAATTAATAAAAAAAATCTCTTTTATAGGAGAAACTCAATTTTGTCTATTTCAAGAATAGAATAAGATCATTATAAAACGACATTATTGTCAAGAAAAATTCGTGAATATGGATAAATTAAAGTTCGAATTTACTATGAGAGAAGCAAATGATGGCAAATCTAACGTGCTGTGCATAACCTCAATAGAAACACCGGACGGTCTCATTTTTGGTGTCCCAGATAGGCATCAAATTGTAAGTTTGCATGTAGCAATCACGAAAACACAAAGTTTTAATAAAATAAAAAACAGTGCGCTAAAAAGAAACCAATCAAGAAGAATATGGATAACAATGACAGAAGAGTTAAGAAGCATTTATCTAGACGAAGAAAATAATGTGCAATTTACAGATTATTACTTACAAGAAATTACAAAGAAAAATGATCCGGCCTGTACTAACATAAATGCCTCAGAGGAAACTTTGACGAAAATATTAGAAAAATTAGTAGAATCAAATCAAAGACAACATGAACACAAAAATTTAGGAAAAATTTCAAATGAGTTTATGATTGAAAAATTTTCTAGCAGAAGCGCTAATGCTCATCAGTGGATTGATGAATTCGAAAAAGAGTGTAACCGATTTGATATAATGGAAGACAAGGAAAAAATTGAGATCTTAAAGTTTTTCTTAGAAAAGACTTGCATGGACTGGTATAGTTGCATGTTGATGAAACAAACAGTGGAGTCAGAATGGGTAAATTGGAGACAAAAATTTTTGGAAACATACGCAAATAAAGGATGGACTTCCATTAGATATGCAATGTCATTTAAGTATCAAATTGGGTCTTTGGTGGATTACGCAATAAAAAAAGAGAAAATTTTATTAGATGTTAGAAAAACAATTGATAAGGGAACTTTAATAGATCTTATAGCAACGGGTCTGCCAAACTCGATCTCAGATAGAATTGACAGAGAAATATTAAAAGAAACTGAAGATCTTTATAATGAATTGGGTAAGCTAGAACACTTAGTTGATAATAACAAATTAAGAGATAGGAAGGTTAGAACCTATAATATGAAAGAAAAATGTGAAAAAAAACCATGCAAAATATGCGAAAGGAATAACAAAGGTACACGTTATCACCCTGAGCCCTTATGCTGGTTCAAAACAAAAGAGAACGAAGGAGTAATGAACAAAAATATAAAGTACATAAATAATTCCGAGCTTGAATTAGAATTGAAGAAAGAAGATCCAAAAAACTAAATTTGACACCATTGATTAGAGTAAAAGTATTACTCAATGACATTCTTGAAGTAAGTGGAATTTATGATTCAGGATCAAATGTATCCCTAATAAATTCAAAACTACTGAAATTCAAAAAAGGAGAAATAAGTAATTATGGAAATGCAAACTTAAAAACGATCAATGGTGTAAAAACAACAGATGGCCTAATTAATATAAAAATAAAAATTTTTGATATTGAAAGGAAATTAAAAGTTTTTGTGATAAACAGCGAAAATTTCAACTATGATTTCTTAATTGGCCTGGATTGTATAAAAGAATTTCAACTAATCCAAAATGAAAAATTAGAAATAAAACAAAAAACAATTCCTGATTTTAAAGGTGTAGATTTAGAGGAAAATCACTCAAAAAATAAATTAATTCCTGACTTAGCAGGTATAAATATTGAGAGAAATTCTATAGAAGTAGATAAAAATATTGAAAATGATATCATTAAAAAACAAGAAGATAGTAAAAAAAGGAATCTAAAAAGTTATATGGTAAATTTTAATGAACATGTGAATGAAGAAAATTTTGAAATTAATATAAAGCATTTGAGTTATGAACAGAAAACTGAAATAAATAAATTAATAGAAAAATATAGCGCGATTTTTGCAAAGGACAAATATGATATCGGTACTGTCAGAAATTATGAAGCACATATAGATCTACTCATTGATAAATATCCTAGCAAAAGACCATACAGATGCACGATAGAGGATAAAAAAGAAATTGAAGAACAAATATCAAAATTATTAGAAAAAAATTTAATAGAGGAATCGTATAGTCCATTTGCGGCTCCAGTAACTTTAGCATTTAAAAAAGAAGAAAATAAGAAATCAAGGTTATGTGTAGACTTTCGAGACTTAAATAAGATTGTGGTGCCACAATCACAGCCATTTCCATTGATTGAGGACCTTATGGAAAAAACGATAAACTGCAAATACTTTTCTACTTTAGATATAAATTCAGCATTTTGGTCAATACCTTTAAAAATCGAAGATAGAAAAAAAACAGCATTTGTGACGCAAGAAGGACATTTCCAATGGACGTGTCTACCGTTTGGTTTGAAAGTATCACCAGCGATATTCCAAAGGATATTGAGTAATATTGTGAGGAAGAATAAGCTTTCAAACTTCACAGTTAATTACATTGATGACATCCTCATTTTTTCAAGAACCTTTGTGGAGCATATTGAACATTTAACCAAACTACTGGAGGCAATT
Source organism: Tricholauxania praeusta (assembly GCA_949775025.1). NCBI lineage: Eukaryota > Metazoa > Arthropoda > Insecta > Diptera > Lauxaniidae > Tricholauxania > Tricholauxania praeusta. The sequence continues at coordinate 30,985,422 of OX459031.1, read as the reverse complement.
TTAAGAGAAGGATTTAGATTGAAATTTTCAAAATGTAATTTTGCAGAAAACTCGGTAAAGTACCTTGGCCATATAATAAAAAACAACTCAGTGAGTCCAATAAAAGACAATTTAATATCAATAAAAAATTTTCCTACACCGAAAACTCAAAAAAACGTCAGACAATTTTTAGGAAAAATAAATTTTTACAATAAATACGTAAAGGACAGTGCAATCATTTTAGATCCTCTGCATAACTTACTCAGGAAAAATCAAAAGTTCATTTGGACGGACGAATGTCTAGATTCATTCAATAATATCAAGAAATTACTTTGCTGTAAGCCGGTTTTGGGTATATTTGATCCAGAATTGCCAATTCATATATATACAGATGCGAGTCTTAAAGGCATTGGGGCGATTTTAAAACAACCACAACAAAATGGAGAAGAAAAACCGGTAGGTTATTTTTCTAAAAAACTAAATGAAGCCCAAAAGAGAAAAAAAGCTATATACTTAGAATGTCTAGCAATTAAAGAAACAGTAAAATATTGGCAGTACCGACTCATAGGAAGAAAATTTACGGTTTTTTCGGACCACAAACCGTTGGAGAATATGAACATAAAAGCTAGGACTGATGAGGAACTGGGAGATTTAACATATTATCTCTCTCAATATGATTTTGACATAAAATACTCGCCAGGAAAATACAATATAGAAGCGGATTGCTTAAGCAGAAACCCGGTACTAGAACCGCATGAAAATGAAGATGAGATATTGCAAATTGTAAATCTAATAAAATTAGATGATATTTTGGCAGACCAAAAGGAGAACGAAGACCTGAAAAATGAAAAAAAAGTTATACTGAAAAATCAAATATACTATAAAAAAATAAAGAAAACAGAAAAAATTATATTGTCAGAAAAACTTAGCAAACAATTAATCAAGAAAGTACATGAACATTACAGCCATATAGGTATAGAACAAATAAAAAAAAAAATAAGTTCGTTCTATACTGGAAAAAATTTAATACCAAACATAAAAAAGATATGTAAAAACTGTGTGATATGCATAAAAAATAAGTCCAGAGGTCAAGATAAGTTCGGTTTAATGTCACATTTAGGGCCAGCAAAGAATCCCTTCGAGATAATGTCAATAGATACAGTTGGGGGATTTGGAGGATCAAGATCCACAAAGAAATACTTACACTTATTAGTTGACCACTTTACAAGGTACGCATACGTATTGACATCAAAAACTCAAAACGCCATCGATTTTATAAAACTAGTAGAGAAGGTTACAAAAAACAACGAAATTGGCATGATTTTAACAGATCAATATCCAGGAATAAATTCGAAGGAATTCAAAAACTTTTTAAACGAAAAAAAAATACCAATTGTGTTTACTGCAGTTAATGCAGCTTTTTCAAATGGTCTCAACGAGCGATTAAACCAGACGCTAGTTAATAAAATAAGATGTAAAATAAATGAGAGACAGAAAAAAATAGCATGGGCAACGATAGCACAAGAATGTACAATAAAATACAACGAAACAGAGCATACAGTTACAGGCTTTGCACCTATATATTTACTAGAAGGTGAAAATACTACAGTTTTACCAGAGGAACTGAAACAAGAAAGAAGCTGGGAAGATTTATTGAAAGATAGAGAACTTGCTTTTCAAAATACTATGAAATCGCATAATTATAATAAGCAAATATTTGATGAAAACAGAAGACATTTTGAATTCAAAGTTGGAGATCAGGTTTTTGTGGAAAACGGCAACAAGCTGAATAGAAAAAAACTAGATGAATTGAAAATTGGCCCGTTTGAAATATTGGAAATAAAATCAAATTCAATATACAAAATAGACACCGGACACAGAAAATCAGAATCAAACCTTTTTCATATAACAAAACTTATTCCAGCTCCTGTAGTAGAAATTATATGAAAAGGAAACAAGGCGGAATTAATTAAAGAAAAAAATAATAACATTTTTATATTTTTTTCTCTTCTTAGGGGGGACATGTAAAGAAATACGTAGTATTCCTTATATTAGAATTTTATACCGCCACTGTAATTAAAATGCACTATTAAACTGCACTTACGGCACATAGAATGGGCATAGGAGGAGATATAGAAAAAGTCATGTTATAATAAAGCATATGTATTAAGTTGTGTTAAGTATAAGAATCATTCTTACATAATTGTAATAAGAGAAAGGCAGTGAATAATAGACATTTAATGTCGTTTCTCTTTTATAGGTAAATTTAAGTTTTGTAAATTTAGTTAGTATTAAAAATTAATTAATAAAAAAAATCTCTTTTATAGGAGAAACTCAATTTTGTCTATTTCAAGAATAGAATAAGATCATTATATATATGCAAAATGTTGAAAAAAGTTGAGAGAGGTTGAAAAATTCTAAAAAGGTTAAAAGAAGCTGAAAAAATTTGAAAAAATTCAAAATTGATGAAAAAGTCGAAAAATTAAAGAAACTTATAAAGAAAGTTGAAGAGGTTGAAAAAGTCGAAAGAATATGGAAAATGTTAAAAAAATCGAATAAAAATGAAAAAAAAAAATAATGAAATATGCAACGCCCACTTCTACGATTCCGCCCACTTTTGGTTCAATAAATTATATTCGTGATCGACACCCTCATATTAAATTTTACCAAAATAGCTTGTATAGTATGCGATATAAACTGCAGTCAAATTTAAAATTTAGAGCGGTGACACACCCACTGGCACAATTCAGCCCAATTTTGATTTTTGTTTTGCTTATATGGGAGGTGCCACGCCCACAGGTAATATTGAACGAAATTAGGTTAGGTTAGGTTAACCTTATAAGCAAGTATATCTACCTCATTCCATTTCATAACGATTACGTTGTTAGTTCTTTTAATATAGCGTTTATAAATACTGTGGGCGGTGCCACGCCCTTCAACGAGTTTTTTCAGTTAAGTGGCTGGCTTGTATTGATTAATGCTTTAATTTTTATGAAAATCGTTTGTGCCAATTTTGGGACATATGTAATCAAAATTTTTAACAGTTGAAAAGTGCCACACCCACTTTTTCGATTCCACCCACTTTTATCTCAATTCAAGATATATTTGATATGTATCCGTTTCCCGAATTTCATCGCAATATCTTGAACGGCTTACAAGATATGGTGGTTTAAATGATAAAATTTAGGGCTGTGCCACGCCCCTGTAAGGCCCTTTGAAAACTTGAAACCCAGCCTAATCCTAATTTGGTTTACATATGCGACAAGTTTCATCAAAATCGCTGGAACTTTTTTTAAAATTGGCCTGGGTAAATATACATATAGTGTGGGCGGTAGGCGTGTCCGTCAACCAATTTTGCCCATTTTCAATAGCAAGATGCCTGCAAGAAGATGTGACCTGCGTGTGAAAGTTTCATTCAATTAGCTTTCTTGGTTTTCCCATAAACTTGATTTCAACAGACGGACGGACGGGCGGACGGACGGACAGACAGACAGACAGACAGACAGACAGGCAGACGGACATCGCTAAATCGACTCAGGCGGTGACGCTGATCAAGAATATATGTACTTTTTCATATCTGCCACGCCCCTTCGATGTGTTACAAACGGAGAGACAAAGTGAATATACCCTCGGTGTAGGGTATAATTAAATATTCATACATACTATATATCTATTTTTCCTGTAATACTGCTCAACTTACTAAATTTTGACCTTTTCTTTAGAAATTCCACTTTATGAGATTTTGAAATTTCAAAACGCATTTCGATATTATTTTAAAATGAAACAAATTTTCCTCATCAAAGATGGCAATCTTCCAATATAAAACTTAGCTAAACTAACACAGTTTACAAAAAGATAATGCTTTGTAGGTATTAGTTGTCAACCCACGATAAGTATATTCTTAAGAAGAAGCGCATATCTACACAGCAAAAGAGTTAATTTTACGCATAACTAAGATAATTTAATTACCCAAACCCTAATGTAAAAAATATTTTAATAAAATAAATGTAAAAACATGATACATTCGTATTTTCTTTACACGCTAATTAATGAAACTCTTATAAATTATTTTACCAAGAACTTTGTATGTAGTGAAATCTATTCTATGGAAATTAATTTGTATAATAGATATCGCTGCTAATTACGAATGTCAACAAAAATACGCTAACAGAACTTAAAAAAAAAACGTTTAAGCTTTAAGAAAAGAACATTAGAACGCTAACAGTTTGACAATAGCAACAATGAGAAATATATAACTGGGTCATTTATCACACGAGTAGTCTTACGAAAGAAAGAAAAACCAGAGCAGTTCTTAAATTCTCATTTATTATTCGTTAACGTATTGATTATTTCATACAGTGGCTGCGACATGAAATCAATAATATTTGTCGTACATTCTATACCATAGTGCTCACATTGATCCTGTCTTCCATCAAATTCTGCCTGATAGTATTTCAAATGCAAATCTTCATTCATAGAAGTAGTTGGTCTGTAATAAAATAAAAATTTAAAATAATTATTTATGTATTTAATCACCCGACACAAAGTATGTCTTAAGTATCGAAAATGAAAGTACATAAGTACATACTATGGAATAATTCTTATAATATATGAAAAAACTTTTTGAACGAACGATTTCAAAACGCGTTATTTAGCATTCTTAACGTTTCTATCATTCGCTTACATAGCGAATAGTACTTTCGAACTTATTTTCTGTTAAAATTCGATCTATTATAACCAAAATACTTACGAGAAAAGCACATGTATTAGACTGCCCAAAACACCATTTATGTCACCTAAGCTGGAAGCATTTGTTTCGCATATTAAACGCAGTAGACATGGTTCACCTTGGAAGCCACTTCTGTTTACAAAACAAGAACAAAATAATTTTAGTACTTAATATATTTCACAGTTTCAAAATAAAAGATATATAAATAAATGCTAATTTCTTGAAATTTATCTATGTTAAAATATTCCGAATAGATTTCGGAAAATTTTTCGTGTTTCAAAATTTTCTTAAGAAATGTTAACAAAAAAAAAAAAAATAAAGATCAAAAGACTGCGCCAAAATCAAGTGGACAATTTTTTTGAGCAGTATTTCTTTGAAATATTCGACAAATTTTTCTTAGGAACACCAAAAATTACTGACCATTTTCCTAATGTTTGATTGATTATACAGCAGGCCAACAAAAAAAAAAGTATTGGTCCGAAAACCAAGCCCACTGATTCTTGTGTAAAATTCGTCGCTGAGTTCGAAAAAAAAAGTTGTCGAACAATTCCTCCTCTCCTCCCCAATTTCCTCCACTCTTTTCACTGAAATATTTAAAAAATCCAATTTTTGTTTCTAAATATACCTATCAATTGTAAAATTCTTCACTTTTTCTAACCATTCCTAGCGGTATTGTGAGGTTTGGTTGAGAACTTTATATTTATGTACATATGTAACGTATTGATTTTGTTTTTCTTTTAAGGGAGGCACTACGCCACCTTGTCCAAATTCACCTAAGTCTTTGTATAATTTATTTGAAGAGCTTGTTTGCATTTTGATTTTAAATCTTGAATCTCCTTTAGGTGTTACAAACGGAAGAATACAGTGAATATACCATATATCCAAATTTCCTGCTGCGTCCTGTTAACATTTGTCTGCTAATGCCCTGTTAAAACTCTGTTAAGTTAGTTGGTTTGTGTCTTTACTAGTTAAATATGGAACTCAATTTCACGCTCTTCATATATGTTGTGTATAAAAAGGGCTTTAAAAAAGAAAAAAACACCCAAAAATATATTATTAAAAGGAAAACAGATTTTGTGTATAGTATATCAAATGTGAAAACATGCATGAGACTAAAACAATATATTTGGGAAATTTTTATTTTTATCATAAAATATCAACCCGAATTCGAAATATTTTGAAAAGAAACTTAACATGAGGCATATTATTTAGGTGAAATTACCTTTCAAATTTATGCGTCAATATTTGATAAAAATGTGTACGCGATAGCAGTGATCTCCTTTCGCGACTTTCAGTTTCTGCGGGTGGTTCCGTTGTTGTTGTTGTAGTTTCAGATGTGATACTTTCCGTAGTTGTTTCTGTTGACGTACAATTGGCGCAATCATGCAGTTTCCGATCTGTATCCAACCAACCTTCTCCGTCCTCTATGCCATTCTATGCAAATAATCAATTACTCTGAAGTATCATATGGTTTAGTCTTTACGTACATATCTGTGGACATTTGACAAAACAACCTCTTTCGATTTACAGTAATAATTCAATACAGCGTAAGTCATACGTTAAAGCGAAGAGCTTATGCTGTATTGAATTATTACCGTAGATCGAAAGAGGTTGTTTTGTTAAATGTCCATAGATATGTACATATACTATATAGGGTGGGTTGAAAAAAATATTCTGGTTTAAAGATTTTAATTTATAATAGTAAGAAAACGTTGCAACTTGTAGTTTGTTTCACTTCCCCTATTTTTTTTAAAACCGGAGTCAATAGTAGAGGGAGCATGTAGTTTTTATTACAATTAAAAATTAAAATTCGATGAAAAAATATTCTTACACCCATAATATTGAGTATATATATTGTCGAGTTTCCTTTTTTCGAACAAGTAAGTTTTTTCAATTTTTTTTTAAATAATCTTACGTCTATCAGATAATATCATAACATTCATACAACCAAATTATTAAATTTTTTAAGTAGTAGTAAATTTTAGTGACAACCCTAACGTTTTATTTGATAGCTGATCACTTAAACTGCGCTATTTCAATTTATCTCATGATCTCGTATCATAGTGTGGAACTCTGATTTGAAATCGTATTTAACTACCTAAAGTTAGTTCAAAAGACTTATTTTTAGTTATCAGCAAGTTTATTGCTTAAGTCTTTTGTTTCCATGCCTCTTCACAAGTGCAAAACAAATGGAAATCAACTTACCGCAATTGGCGGAATACTCCATGTGTTGGGTAAATTATAATTTGCTTCAAAATTATATGAAAAGAAAACATTACGATGTGGTAAATCCAATGGTACTGCTATGGCAGCAAGAATCTTTAAAAACATAGATTTTGCAATTAAAAATTTTAGTTTTTTTTCCAAAAAGTAAGAAAAACATACACCATATGCGCTATTGGTAGGAAACCAGAGCCAACCGTCACAAGACTGATAAAAACACAAGGAAAATATTAAGATTACCAAAAACAGTCCTTTATACATCATACAATATTTATGATTGAGAACTTTTAGAAAAAAAATCCAAAAATTTACTTATCAAAAAGTTAAGAATAATTGACCGACGCGCACAATATAACTCATTGGTTCAAAAGTGATCAAGGTACTGAAGTACCGAGTGACATAAAGTACGTACAAGACTTTGCCGATTCAATTGGTATTTAAATTCTTGCTAATTGCAAATGTAAATACATCATGGAACATAAGTAAACTAAATGAATTTTCAATACGTCATTTTGTTAATGGATCTTTTAAATAAGTGAAGGCTTTGAGTTAATACTTAATTTGCATAGTAAGATCGGATTTATTGACTCTTTTCTTTCCGTTGTCGCATAGCAGACGGTTTCATGTTTGGTTGAGACTACAAATGCAAAATCTGCTGAGTAGCATATTTTACACTCTAAGACCAACCGTATTTCAACAAGAAATGTAGTTGATAGCATAAGGAAATATATTGTAATTTTAGTCTTAAGATTCACTTAATAAAATAAAATTATTAAGCTAAAGCTTAATTTGTTTTATTGACATTCATCATTCCCGCGGGAGTCAAGCCATAGTATTAAATGATATATTGTTTTCCTTTTCCTTTTATATTATTTTTACCCTTTTTTGAAGATATCTTTAAATGAAGAATTACCTTTTATGCGACCCTTCTGAATATCAGTAGAATAAATTTGACAAATCATAGATGAAAAATGGAAAAAATATATGCTCATCGAAACCACAACTTTTTCTTTCTGCCTTTTTGAAACCCACCTCCCCAACTGAAGGCGTTACGTACAATATAAAAAGCCCCTTACCAGTGTGATAAAAAAAGATAACTAAAAGAAGTCTGATATCATTCTAATCTACAAACTACATTTTAAAAGAAAAATTAAGGTTTTTTTTCCGTGGATGAAACAAAAAGCGAATACCTTTAAGAAAATGTAAAAATCTTTTTAATTTTTTGAATGACAGTATTTTTTATTTATTTTTAAAAATAAGCTTTCTTGACCGAAATGAAAAATATGTCCTTCTTAATATGAACTTTATTTTTCTTTCTATTCCATTTTTTTTTTAATGTAGCGTCTTCACTCACTATTAAAGAGTAAAATTTTCACGTTCGTTTCTGTTCGTTTTCATGTTCTATGGTCAAGTAATAAAATTTACTAGCGTAAGTTTGTAGAGGAGATTAAAAGGAGATGATTTACTGCCTCAAAAATTAATAATTAAGCGTTTTAGTTTTCAATGTAATTTTTAGAGTTCTGCTAAAAACTTTTAAATGCTCATTCCTTTAAATTCTAACAATAATCGAAGGCCACCATAAGCAGTTTACTAATAAAGTACCGCCCTCTTAATTCACCAGCCATCACTCATTTTAACAAAATTATTTTATTATGCTGAAAACTCGACAAAAAAAAATTTGATTTCTCAAAGTACCAAACAGTAAATATCTTACCAAAATTGGCGGTATGTTCCATTCAAAGGGCAAGTTATAATTCGCCTCAAAGTTATAAGAAATAAATACATTACGATGTGGTAGATCCAACGGCACAGCAATAGCACCAAAAATCTGACAACACGAATAACAAATTGCAGATAAATTTGTACTATAGAGAACTTAAAAAAAAACTTACTCCAATCGTGCTGCTGGCAGGAAAAAATAGACAATTTACTTGTGAACTTAAAATAAGCAAACAACACATGACGCTGTGTAGTAGAACATTCAATGGACGCATTATTTATCTTTATTTTAGCTATATTTATCTTTATCTTTGTAGTGAATTTATTTTTTTTTTTAATATATATTAAGACTATTTATGAAAAACCAACGATTTCAACTTCAAAATTGCAGTCAAGGAAACAGAACCGTCACACAGCATCTACTGTGTTGCACTAAGAGAAGTGTTAGCAAAACTTAAAAGAATAGGGAACGAAGTGTCGCTGTAGCATATTTGTTAATTAGAACATATAGATTTAAAAATTGACACCTTTGTAAATTATTAGATAAATTCAAATGAAGGTACAAACTAAGCAAAAACTCAGTTCGACTCTATATTACTACGACCAACGAAAGAGATTCGTTATGAGCATTTTCGTTCAAAATCGTAACTTATTGTATGTAATAGAATCAAGAAGTCATATGCATGTGTATTATGTACATTGTTGAAGGCAAACACGAATAAGATACTATAATTTTTTGTTGGACAAGGCCGCGGCGAAACGAAATTCCTACTACGAAACTTCTGAACGAATAAAGATTTCTTATAATTATTTTCTTAATATAATATCTGGCGGATTTGCACATATAGCTTAGCGCACTGTTTTTTCTTTTTGTTTAATTAATGCTTTTACGTAAATAAAGTACAGATTTTTCTACCGGCATTTGTTGAATTTTTCAGCTCAAACATGGAATTTTTATTCCAAAAATTTATTTTTTTGCAAACTTCAAAAATGTCTCAACTTTGGCTAACTGTAAAAACTAAACCACTTATCCGAATGGGTTGAAATTTTAAGTTTATCAGCTCTAGACATTTTTCTATTCGATGCGACTATCAAATTTGTCAAACAGAACCACACCAAAATTTATTTTCGCTACGCTTTTTTGAAAAGTTTTCAGACTATTCTAAGCCCGCCCACTATTTTTCTAATACTAATTAGAAAAAAAAATTTTTATTTCACCGAGTTTAGTAACATTTCTTCAGTATCATAAAAAAAACAAAATTTTGAAGAAATATCATTAAAAATCGCTCTAAGTAAAATTAATAAAAATTTTCCAATTAAAACTTCTTTAACGAATCTCCTTTAAGTATCGATAAAAATTATTTGATAAATGAGATACATTTTTTTTTTGGTCAGTAATTTGAAGAGGTTGAATACGGGATTTCGAAATTAAAAATTAAGGCCATTTTTTTGTCACCATCTTGGATACAGCAGAAAAAACTGGTTCAAAATTTCTAGGAGAATTGCTTTTATGAGTCGTTAGCCCCGGACCCTACGAGGTTTTGATTTGCCGCTATCTAAACATCACATTTTCAGTAAAGCCTGCTTACAAGTACAATTTGAGAAAAATTCATATGCTATGGGTTATGCAAATATCGTTCATTTAACGAATTGACTTCTATCCAACTTAAGCTTTTAATTAGGCCTTAGCTCAAACTAAAATATTCTAGATGTGGCAGCCAGACATCTAGATCAGCTGACTTAGAAGCGATATATCGTTTTTCTCATTTTAAAAACAACATATGAAAAAAAAAAATGTACATCAATATTTTTTTTTTTTTTCATTTTATTTTAGTTTTAGTAAGTTGTAAGTAGTTTTATTTAGTTTTGTGACACTTGTGTTTCTCAATGTTAGCGCTTAAATTAAATTATATAAATTCTTAAACTCGTTTACAGTGCCGTAATATGGACATTTGGCGCCCAGGAAAAAGGTTATTTGCATCCCTCTACCATACCAAAATAAATTTTTATTTCTTTCTCCGTGCACCAACAATTTTTGTTTTTCAAATCTGAAGAACCCTACCCTTTCCCATCAAATTTTAAAACCTGATGGGGTTATGCTAAATCATAATATTACGAGAACCATTTTGTCTGGTCTTTGGTATGCTTATGCTCACTCAGCTATAAACTGACTTTTAGTGTGATTTTATCTGGCAGCACTATAAAAAGCAATTTTTTTATTATCTATTTTTTATTTGTTTTCATCAAATACTCGCCGCGTTGTATAAAACAAATTGAACCATACCCAAATTTCTGGTGCCAGCTTTTAAAAAAACACCAATGTCAATCGTCGTGGATGGTGACATTTTGAATTTATTGGCTTCCACATTTGCCAACTGGCAGTAAATAGCCCAATATTAAAAAAGATAAAATGTATGTCCACATTACAACACCAACTAAGATAAATAGATAAATAAATAACCTTATCAAATAACAATGAATTTAAAAATTGGCGCTATGATGCAGAAATAACTATAACTTTATTTTAGACACAAACCTTGAAGTAAAAGATAAGCTGCTGAGCTGCAGCAGCACGTTTGCAATATGTTGTTTACAGTGATTCTTTCGTTGAAAATCTTTTAATAGTGTTAGTGTATTGGAACAGCTGCCGAAATACAACACTTGCTGTCGTCTTATTCTCAGTGCTCTTAAAATGTTTTCCAATATAATTTTGGGCAGTGCTTCTTCAATAGTAAAGGGAAATTCATGGTCTTAATCGGTAAGTGTTGCCGTTTTTGTTTTTAACTCTCTATTATTATTAAGTCAAGGTTTACACGAGGAAATTCGATGAAACAAATTCTTGTGCATTCCCTTTTGTGAATTTGTTTTGCGTTTACACACGAAAACTAAAATTTCTTTCTGCTTGCGAATATCAAAGCAGTTACTGCGTCGATCCACAACAACAAACGTAAAATCAAAGCATAATATAAGCTAACGAACAGAACGAAAGAGAATTTGCGGGTACGGAAAGTTCTGTACACCACCCTTCGTTTTTCCCTTCTTGCCTTCAAACAAGGAAACTTTGCGGCAAGAGTTTCCTCATGTAAACGTTGACTAAACGGGCTATTTTTGATTATTTTAGGTTTGTGTCTACAGCTAATGCAATGAGCTTCAAACTTTAGCAAATACAAAAAAAGTTGAATCAATTGTCTTAGAAATTGAGCTGGTTCACACATCAGTATGAGATTTTGGTTTAACCAAAGCGAATAAAACACGGCTTATGTAAATATGCACAAACATACACATAGGGAGTTTTTTTTTTATTGTTTCTCTTTTCGTTTCCATGTTTTAGCATTGAAAATAAAGAAAATTCTTCCATTTCCCCCTAGATCAAACCTGTGAATGGCGCATGTTTGTATATAAAAGAATTACGTTTATACAAAAACGTGACTTTTATCATAACTCGCAAATAAACTACGATTTAATTTGATATGCATATACCGATCACGAATATAATTTATTGAGCCAAACGCAAGTGGAATTAGAAAAATGGGCATGGTATTTTAGTTTTTTTTTAAATTTTTTTTCGAGTTTTTCAAGATTTATCAACGTTATTCATTATTTTCCATATTTTTCGACTTTTTCAGCGAAATTCATCTGTTTCAACATTTTTTCACCTCTGCTATATAAAATTATATTCAGGTTTTCAACCTGAATATGTAATTTCCCATTTTTTAGGCTTTTTCATCTACATGTTTCAACCTTTTTCAATACATTATGACTTGTTATGTCTTATATGTATAACTTTTCAACTTATACAGAGATTTCTGAACATTAATCGACTTATTCGGTATTTCAAAAGTGCGCTAAAAAAAAGAGTTGAAAACGTAGCCGGCTAAATTGACAATTTTTTTTTATAAAAAATTAGTGTGATTGTAAGACGTCAAGCTTAAAGAGAGTTATCGACCCTTCTGAATATCAGTAGAATAAATCTGAAAAGCCAGAGATAATAAATGGAAAAATATATGCTCATCAAAACCACAATTTTTTCTCTTTTTGAAACCCACCTCCCCACCTAAAGGCGTTACGTACAATATTAAAAGCATCTTACCAGTGTGATAAGAAAAAAAAAAAACAGAAAAAAATCTGATCTCATTCTAATGTAGGAACTAAATTTTTTGAGATAAATTAACCCTTTCTTATCAACTTTCTCATTTCGTAGCAGAAAAATTTTTTTTGTCTTATTCTCACAGATATAAGTTTTATTAATTATAAAACACAAAAAATTATAGCAAAAAGTTTTTGGGAAAGGCTATAGACCTTAGGAAAATTTGTACAATATATTGACCAAACCGCATCAATGGAGTAAAATTTAAGAAAATCATTATTTATTTATAATACTTTTTTTATTGAAAAACGAAAATACAAATATTAAAATTCTTTTAAAGTCTAGTAGCGTAGCCTGAAAAGCATAAAAACTCAAATTTTAGGTTCAGAAAGCTTATGGAAGGTTTAAAAGCAAGTTGTAAAAGTCAAAAAAGACGTCGAAGTACTCAACTGCAAAGCTATTACTGAGAACCCGTTCTTTGCCAAGTTTTTTGAGTCAATCGGAGTTTTCTTTTCTTGATATAATCCCAGAAATCCAGATTATCCGCAAAAAACATAATTTTTGATACCTCAAGGGTTAGGCTTTCCTTTACCATAAATCTTACAGTAAAATTTTTCCTTAAAGCATTTACGCCATTACGTCAAAAGCAAAAGGATTTGGTTAATACTCTTGTATACACCTATTATTCGTACTTCGTATATTAGAATCTATTAGAATCTCATTTTCGGCAGTTTATTCCCCATTTCCATATTCTTCTTCTTCAAAATCTAATTTATCTACTTCGTTATTAATTTCCTATGCTTATAGAACTTTTTTTGCGTAAAGTCATTGCAAAATTATTTCTGTAAATTTAAAATATTCAAAAACTGTTACAAACAGGACAATAACACCTTTATATAATAACCTTTCTCGTATTTTGTACAATATATTGACCAAATTATTTATGCACAATATATTGTACATTAGCGTTGTAGGAATTTGTACAATATATTGTACCTACACTTTTTTAAGCTATTAAAACAATTTTTTTTCACGTCTTTTTTAAAAAATATTGATTTGAATATTTTAATATATTGAAATATTGATTGACTTCTAAGAATTGGTTCTTTAACTTTGATTTAAGCTCATATAATCAAAACAAAAATGTTCATTACCTTCTCAAAAACCTAAAATATTTTTGCGCATTGCCTTATAACACACAGATGCTGTTTTTCAAATTCAAATAAAAAACTAACTATGCTACCTCTGTTACTCAAATTTGTATTTTGAAAAGGAAAAACATGCTTAATTCAAAACTAAAATGTCTCTTTTCAAAATTTGCGAAAGTTTTAAAAGGAGAAGAATAGAAATGTGATAATTTTTTTTGTACAATTTATTGTACAAAAACAGCGAAAGGGTTAAGGTTTTTTTCTGCAAATGAAACAAAGTGTAAATACCTTCAAGAAAATACAAAAAAACTTTTTTAATATGTTTAAGTTCTTCGACTTTTATAAAAGCATACGGGACGTTCCACGTTAACCGGAACAGTGGTCTGCCCAAAATTGAGCGCAGCAGAAAAACGTTTTCAAGGTGTCAAAATGTTCGTATGCTCAGGAGTTTTCATATGAGTACGGGTGTTTTTGAATTTTTTTTTTAAGGTTATGGCGACCATAAGACGGCATCTACATATAGATATCTATGTATAAATAGGCAGTTGGTAAACAACCATAATCATAAGTGCTCCTTCTCTGAAGAGAGGGAGTGCAGTGTATACTTTTTTTTCAATAGTAGGTGGTGCCAAGCCCCTAACGGAAAATGCGTTGCCACGGCTAAACTAATGGACTAAACTAATTTTAATAAAATTTGGTTTGGAGATAGACTGAACCATAAGAAAAGTAATAAGTAGCTCTGTGTTCTTAAATAGGGCGTGACATCACCCTTAAAAGGAAAAAACGCTGTTTCGGGTGAACCGCGTCATCGATTTTGGTAAGGTGCTAGATTGAATCCTTAGTAAAGATATTTCTTTTGAGTAGGCGATGACACTCCTCTAATGAGAAAAAACGTTTTTACTTGTTTTCGTTAAATTTCAACAAAGTTGGATATAAAATCTGTCCGCTCCGTTTACAGGTTTGAGCTAGGAAGCTAAAATGTTGGGGCAATTGTTTTTATTCCTCAAGCTATAATATAGAAAAAAATCAATAAAATCCATCTCCAAAAGTTTCAAAATAAACAACCTAGTATATATGTATATCAAGCTTAACTGTAATAATAGTCGGAACTCTAACTTTTAATACTCACAGTCAAAGTTGGTTTTTTCAGTGTATACAAAATTTTGTTGCTATCAATAACACTGCTTAGATTTTATGCTATTTCAATCGAAAATATTTGAAATAAATTTTTTTAAAAAAATAAAAACTTTCACTAATAATTTTTGTATTGAACTTTTTAGTCATTTTTACAACCAACATGACAAAGATAACAATTACCAATAACACCAATTACCAGGTTAAATTGATCCACTTGTTATCTTTGTCATGTTGGTTGTAAAAATGACTAAAAAGTTCAATACAAAAATTATTAATATAATAATTATTAGTCTCAAAACAAACCAAAATTCTTAATATGGAGAACCCGCCAATTTTTCAATAATAATAAAAAAAGTAGCTGGAAAATTTTCCAGAACTTTGAAATTATATGAAAATAAAATTATAAAATCATAGCACATGTATAAGCCAAATAAGCTTAAAAAGAGCTATGTCAACTGAACATAACTCAGAAAGATAACAAGAAAAATGGAACAATACGTGCGAACTCCAAAGAAACACGCACTTTGTACACATCAAGGTCACATACCCAATAGCTCAAGTGTTAGAGCGGCCGTCGCAATTCAAAAATGCATACGGTCGGGTGTTCGATTCTCAGTACAACTTAACCAAAACTGGTCTGATGAGGCTATGTATATGCATATAAATATGTATATACGTGGTAATAGCCGAAACATATGTCACCAATTACCAGGTTAAATTGATCCACTTGTTATCTTTGTCATGTTGGTTGTAAAAATGACTAAAAAGTTCAATACAAAAATTATTAATATAATAATTATTAGTCTCAAAACAAACCAAAAAAAAAAAAAAATAAAAACTTTCACTTTTTCACAATGGACTTACAAGACTTTAAAGCTTGCGCGCAATTTTCAGCAAATTTATAATGTTTTTGACGTTATTAACTTTATTTTTCTTTAATTCAAACATTTGAATAAAACTTTCTATTTTGTTTTTTTGATGTAGTGACTGGTTTTGGTTTGGTTTTCGATAAATTTTTTTTATCATTACAAATATCTCGAAAACTAGCAGCTGTGTGAGTCTGTGTTTTCCTGACTTTGTCCGTATGTATGTTATGAATGAAAACAAGTAGTGTACGAATTTATCGATAGTTATTCCTAAGATTTTTTCGACTTTGGGACTTTTATCGTCATTCGGGTCATTTTCGACCCGTACGTACTTATCGATGTATAGGTATGTTTTCGTATTTTCTGTTGACGTAAATAGATACCCGCAAACGAGCGCTTACGTTGCATACGATATTTACTTGCGACAGTAGAAATCCTCTCACTCGGAACCAATTTATTACTTTATTAGTGGACAATTTCGTCAAAAATCACCTCAAACTTCGGGACCCTTTGACTCATTATACTGTTAATATTCTAGCAAACTATTATATGAATGATTATTGTTGCTCAGCTAATCCCTGACTGACTTTGCGTACAAACGTTCTGGGAAATTTATCGAGAAAACAAGAAGCTTATACTATAGTCAGTACTCACTTAGAGCCCCAGCTGCACGGGAATGAATTCAGTGAGAATGAGTGGTTTTCGATTTAATTGGAGGCTACACGAAGTTGTCTATGGTATGTAAGCTCCTACTACATTCGCTTTCACGGAAAATATTACTATGGTTTCATATTGCTCAGAGCACAATGCATTATTCGCCTGATATCGGACCAACATCAAAGAAATTGCCTCAGATAATTTCATACTACAATAAAACAAAAGGTGGTGTTGACTATGCCGACAAGATCGAAATTCAGTTACAAGTGGAAAACAAACTGCTGGCCGATAGGCGTTTTATCCAACATCTTTGACATTTCAGCGCTTATTGCTTTCATCATTCATTCTGCAATAAATCCAACTTGGCAAAAAGCAGCTAAAACAATGTCGTAAGAACTTTCTTCATGAGCTTAGTCTTGCATTAGATAAAAATCCAGCAGAGCCAGATATCTACGAAATGCGTATTTTCTTTTACTTCTGTCTATGCTTTCAAAATCATCATCCAATCTTACTTACGACCAAAGGCAGACGCCTTTCCTTCTGCCAAGCAGCCTAGAATGGTCCTACGACATGTAAATAAATGGGAAAGATGTACACTTTTTTTGATCGAAAAGACTTTACCCAAAGGGTATAAAAGCGGATTGGTTTGCTGTGCGTGTAACAAAAATGTTTGTAGAGGAACAGAAAACCGAAATGTGTGAGTGAAATGATTTTAAGAACTGGAAAAGAAATAATTATTTGACTAACTTTATTATATTTTTACTGTAACTATCTATAAATGTAATTATAAAAAAATAAACTTTTTTACCACCAAAACAATATATTTCTTTTAAATTTTAACATAACGTAAAATTAGTCGAAATATTTTAAGGCCGGTCTTCGGTTAACACATTTTAGCTTTAATAGTATGTATAAGTTTTCAACGTAACTTGTAGAGTTGCAATAAAAACTATTAATTGCTCATTATCTTAAAACTCTGAGAGCTGAAAACTTGACAAAAATAATACAATTTTTCAAAGTATCAAACACTAAATATCTTACCAAAATTGGCGGTATGTTCCATTCGGTGGGGAAGTTATAGCCCGCCTCAAAGTTATATGAAACAAATACATTACGATGTGGTAGATCCAACGGCACAACAATAGCCCAAAAAATCTGACAACATGAATAACAAATTGCAGATATATTCGTACTATAGAGAATTTCAAAAAAAACCTACACCACACGCGCTGGTCTCAGTAAAAAATAGGGAACAATTTACTTGTGAACTTGAAATAAGCAAACAACACATGACACTTTGTAGTACAACATTCATCGAACGCATTATTTACTAAAATTTTTGTAACAACTTTATTTTATTAAATATTTTTAAAACTTTTTATAAAAAACCAACGATTTTAATGAATAAAACTTTTCTTCAAACGTGCAGTCAAGAGAACAGAACCGTCACATAGCATTTACTGTGCTGCACTAAGAGAAGTGTTAGCAAAATTTAAAATAATAGAGAACTATTGTATCGCCGTAACATATTTTAATTAGACCATAAAGAATTAAAAATTGACACCTTTGCTAATTATTAAAATCAACTGAAGGTACAAACTAAGCAAACACTCAGTTCGATTCGATACTATACGTCCAACGAAAGAGATTCCTGATGCGCATTTACTTTCAAAATCGTACCTTATTTAATAGAATCGAGAAGTCATATGCATGTGATTTATGTACCTTGTTGAACGCGAAAGCGAATAAGATAACTTTTCGCTAAGCAAGACCGCGGCGAAACGAAATTCTACTACTTGTATGTCACGCCTTAACGCTTGTAAAACGCATTCGAAGGTCATAAGGATAAATTACCTGCAGATAGTTGAAGTGCAAATGATTTACTGATCAGGGACAAAAATGGTATTTTCGACACTTAATGGTCAAATTGTTCGAAATCAATTCGGGCTTTTTTGGCATTTGCGTATAGAACGGTCAAAATTACATGAAGAAACGTGGGTATTACTACCAGGCCTGAACTTCTATTTAGTCGTGTCTAATCCATCGTATATTAATTTCTCCTCTAGTACAAAGTTTTGAAACTACGCCTAGGTAAAACTCCCAAGCAGACTATTATTGCCTTCCCTTGGACATGCTTATGCTCAGCTATATACTGACTGTGCAATGGCAGTACTATAAAAAGCAAGCTTTTTATTAGCTATTTTTTATTTGTTATTATAAAATGCTCTCCGCGCTATGTAAAGCAAATTGAAGTTTTTGAGCGCCCTAGGCGAACAAAGTATCAAAACAACAACCACACCCAAATTTCTAGTGTCAGTTTTTAAAACACCAATGTCAATTGTCGTGGATGATGACAATTTAAATTTGTTGCTTTCCACATTTGCCATCTGGCAGTAAATAGCCAAATATTAAAATAGATAAAAATTATTTTCACTCAACAACACCATCTAAGATAAATGACCATATCAAGAACAATGAATTCAGAAATTTGCGTTGTGGTGCGAGAACTAACTATAACTTTATTTTAGACACAAATCTCTTAAGATATTTACCTTTGTATAGCGTTGCCAGATTGGCGTACTCAAAATTTATTATTCAGACAGATGTTTCGTGATATGGACTTTTCCCAAATGGTTTTTTTTTTTTTGGTAAAAGAAATTTAAATTTTCGGCCTAATGCTAAATAACGTGACGAAAATAGTTCGAAAATGAAAGCTTCCGCGAAAATCATTACTGATATTGTTGATGGTAGGTAGCGCAGGTAACTTACAAACGGGAGTTGAAGTTCCAGTTAATGTTTAAGTGAAAATTGTGGAAGTGGGACTTAATTTTTGTGTTGATGTGAAATTTTTTGTCTTGTTAGTGATAGAAGAGATGGTGCCATCTGAAAAACATGTAGTAAGTGTGCTTCCAAAGCCATTTGTGCTTCAAGAGATCTAAAGAATAGCAGCCGTTGTCCGATTTCCATAAAGAAAATATTTAACATTTTTAGTTAGATTTCTAAAAGACGAGAAGAATATAAAACGTATTTGAAAAATACGTACGTAAAACGTACTTCTAAAAGGTTCTCAACAATGTAAAATCTTTGTCTTGTATTACATAGTTTTTGTGGATTGATATTAAACACTAAGTTATTTTTATTTTTTCGTACGACTTCACAGGTCTTTCCTTAAAAACTCTAACGATGTCAATCTCATATTTTGAAAAAACAACTTGGTATATTTGTCTCGAGTGCTTACGAAGTCATAGATATGTTCTTCAAGTCTCAATTATCAACCCCATTTTTACGACGCTAGTTATTAAGCTTTGTCAAAACGAATTAATTAATTAATTCATTTGACATAGATTTGTTTTTTCATATTAAAGGTGATGCCACGCCCCATTTAAGAACTCTGAGCTTTTAATTACTTTTCTTATGGTTCAGTCTATCTCCAAACCAAAGTTTAGTAAAATCGGTTCGTTAGTTTAGCCGTGGCAACGCATTTTCCGGTAGGGGCGTGGCACCACCTACTATTGAAAAAAAGAGTATACACTACACTTCCTCTCTTCACACCCTTCCTAAAAAATAAAAAAATTAAGCGATTATGGTTATGGCTGTTTACCAACTGCCAATTTATACATTGATATCTGAATGTAGGCGCCGTTTTATGGTCGCCATTTCCTTAAAAAAAAAGAAAATCAAAAACACCCATTCTCAAATGAAAGCTCTTGAGTATACGAACATTTTCACACCTTAAAAACATTTTTCCGCTGCGCTCAATTTTGGGCAAACCACTGTCCCGGTTGACATGGAACGTCCCGTATATAAGTTTTAAAAAAATTTGGGGCGATTCTAAGACGTTAAGCTTAAATTGTAAAAGAATTATGTAAAACAAATGGCTAGACTAAATATCGATAACAATTGCAACGATTCTGATTAAACTTGGTGAGTTCGCGCATTTGTGAACAAAATTAAGATTGGAATAGACTTCATGTTCATTAATTTTCTTAGATAGGCGTAGAATTGCCTGAAATCTTAAACTTTATTGCGTTACATCTCGTAAGCCCTGCAAGATATTGGAGTTAAATTTGGAAAGGAAATTTAAATCAAAAACGTCATGTAATCGAGAAAAAGTGTGGGCAATAAAAATTAAGGGAATATTAAAAAGTAGTCAATATATACCAAGTCACTTTACTAACGGAACTCGCTAAAAGTCGTGGTCCGCCAACAGCTATTTGATCCGTTGTAATAAGAGAATTAATGAAGTAATCGCTATGAAATTTAACATTTGAGATCTACATGCTATAAGGTATCTCGACACCAAAGGTGGCATAAACCCCAAAACGAAATCCTATTGTGATCGACTATCGACTAGACATTAATATTTTTGAAATTGAAACAAAACTTAATCATAGGAACGAAACAAAAAACCTAATCATGGTTGATCTTTTGGTAGTGTTTAACTAGTGTTTCACCGAAGCCAAGGCGAGGCGAGATTCTAGTTGTTCTCGCTCTCGCCTCGATTTATAGTTAGACTTGAGTCTCTCCTCGCCTCATTCTCAGACGAGAACTTGCCATCGCATTCTCGTCCCGCCTCGCTTCGTCCTTGGCCGAGGCACCTCGCAAAAAGGGGAGGATTTTATTCAAATGAAAAAAAAAATTATGTATGTATCAGGCCTGATAGGCTGATATGGCTGATTACGCTCTAAGAAATAAAATATGTGTTTATATTTTTGGTAAATTGAATAAGATATTATGATTAAGATATGATGAATCTAATTCTTCTCTTATATGGGAGAGCGTGGCATTATCAATTTTTTCCAAACCAAACTAAGCTGTGAACCTTTCACAAACTGTAAGAACGATATGTACCAAATCTCATTCATCTACGTCAAACTGAGGTATTCAAAATGAGGATATTGGCGGCATGGCACCGCCCATTTTTTTATTGAATCTAAGTTTTACCTCTGCCTTTTATATACAACATACCATACTTATGTGCCAAGTTTTATTCATCTGCGTCAAGTAGTTGATAAAATATGATGGGTTCTGTTTTTCTTTTATGTGTGGGGAGGGGCGTGAGATCGCCCAAACTGTGCTACGAATCTTCCGCGAATCATAAAAAATATATATGTCAAACATGAGAAAAATTATTTAATAAGCTCAGTACTATGGCCTCATCGGTGGCCATATTTTCACATGCTTCCCTAATCGATCAACCAAGGCGAAGTCGCATGAAAGCTGATGCGATCCAAGCACTTGTGTGTATTAGCGCTTGGACCAAAGCTGAACTCGTAATACCTACATGCGGGTTAAAAATGAAGTAAAGTGGCTTACACAAAATAAAGTACTAAAATATTAGTTAAATATAAATATGAATATAGAAGTTATATTAATATTTTGAATCTGCATATGGGTCTTACGAGTTCGGATTTATTTAAAACGCACCTCGCTCTTGGTTCCGAGAATGAGGCGAGGACGAGGCGAGATGCCGGTGTGATCTTGCCTCGTCTCGGTCAAGCGCGGAAAATTAATTTTTCCATCTCGCCTCATTCTCGTAACCAAGAACGAGGTTACTTCGTAGCCTCGGTGAAACACACATTAACGCTTGGACCAAAACTGAACTCGTAAGACCTACATGCGGGTTAAAAATTAAGTAAAGTAGCTTACTCAAAGTAAAGTACTAAAACCTTAGTTAAATATAAATATAAAAGTTATATTAATATTTTGAATCTGCATATGGGATCTCGCTCATTTAATGCGTACTTTTTTTTTATTACATCAGTTAAAGGGTCTGTAAGCATACCGTTCATTACAAATTTGCTTGAAGCTTAGGCTGACTGAGATCACTATGGACCAAAGTGTCTTTGTGGGGCTTCCAATCCACCACCATAACCTAGCCTGACTGAGCGTGCCTATTGGCTCGAATAAATCAAACGAATGCAAGACTCTGCTCCAGTTAAGAAAAAGTTCATTCAAAGGTCGTTAGGTTCGAAGGACAGACATGTCAAGAGTCATTTTAGTGACCAGCTGATAGCCTACACCTGATCACCTTGTCCACAGAAATAGCTACTTACATACATACGTACGTAAATAAAAGGTATAGTAAATTCAGGTTATGACTGAGTTAGTAGGCCGGTAAGTTGCTGAGAGATATTTTTTTTAAATTTGTTTAAGGAAAAAATATTAGTGGTTTTTTTAAAATATAAATTTCATTTATTAAACTATAAAATAAACGTAAAACACTCATGAATACAAATATTTTTATGATATCGTAAATTTTTATTTTTTGTTAGAATGTCAAATAAAACATTTTTTAGTAAAATAATTAATGTTAAAATTTAAAAGAATTAATAACACGAAAAATTAATTTTATTATATTTTTTTTTTTAAGTTTGCATTGCTTAGCTTATACGTATGTAACATTAAGAAGTGTCGTTGCTTCGTTTTATAAAGAATTTTTATATTAGTTTGTTGCTTTACTGTAAATTTTACGTCATTGTGATGATTATTCAGTTAATAATTTCCAAGTTCTGTATTTCATAACTATGTAATGTCCGTTATATCTTGTTTACGTATGTATATCAGAGTATAGTACAGGCCGGATCCTGTCGACAGCGACGACTCAGGCATGTGCGTGAACCAATCTCATATATAAATTCCGGATTACCAATGTAATGCTGATGTAATTGCTGTTGGCTGCTCAGCATGGGTGAGACACGCAACTGAGTCTGATGAAGTGGTTGATGTATGTGTGGCAAATGATGTGGCTGCTGTTGTTGCTGCTGCTGCTGTTGATGGTGATGGTGGGCTAGTTGATTAAGGGCGGGGCTATGCAGGATAATGGTACTAATGCTGCTTTGGCCTCATATCCCCTGCAAATATCGTCGCAATTCCTCTTCGGTATCATAGATCATGACAGGGAATGGAGAGCCGGGTACAAATTCACCAGCCCATTTAACTTCTACACGATAATCGCCGGGTTCCGTGGGATCGTACTGTGGAGAAATGTGCAAAATTAAAATTTGCTATTATTGAAAACATATTCGAATTACTTACCTTGCATAAGATAGTGCGATCCTTTTGACTTTCACGTTGCATCTCCACGCGGAATGCGCCCTTGGGACCGCGTACACGCACTGTTAATTGACCGGCGCCAGCGCCGCGTGTATCGCATATGAAACGTGACTGGAATGTAGCTAAAACTCCATGTTCAATGCCGGGTCCATATACGCGAACCTGAAAATGTCATTAACAAATAAGTATTTTTTGATTTCTAACTCGACTTAAAATACCCAATTTCATATACGAATAACAAAAGACTTAAAACCCCAAACTTACCTTGCTAGCATCTGGTGCACCCGCGACTTTAAGAGCAAATGGTGAACCAGGCACATTTTGTCCGCCATATTTAATAGTCAACAAATGTCGTCCTGGCTCTTGCGGTTTGATATTCAGCGTAAATGTAGCATCACCATGATCGTACAGTTCACAATAAGCCACTTTTCTTGGCCCTGCACAATGTGCTGTTAACTCTCCCGGGCCAGCACGTCTGGTGTCAATCCATGATTTAATATCTTTGCCTACAATGCCATGACGCAAGCCCTCTCCGGAACAAATGACTTTCGATGCATCCATAGAAGATCCAACAGCTACAGTAAGTGGACACCCCTTGACCAAACGTCCATTCCATTTGACGGACAAGGTCAATGAACCAGAAGATGACTTCTGCGGTGTATACGAAGCTAACCAAATGTTCTCAGTTGGGCGTGGTTGAGCCAAACTAACGGGTACAGCGGTATTATCCTGATGAATCAAAATGACCTCAGGACGTCCAGCCGGTGCATTTGTAGCATCAATTGTGAAGTGTGCAGCATCACCTGCTTGTGCGGCAGCTAAGCCACGTCCTGTTAACATGACTTTATCAGCAGCTTGCTGTCCAGTAGCATAAGCGCTACGTGGGCACTGTACAATCGAAAGCCCACCCCAGGTCAGATCAAGATCATGTTCACCGGGTGCCAAATTGTCAGCAGCAATGAAAAGTCGTACCTTGCCATCACTAAGCTTGTCCACTGGAATTTCAATGCCATCAATGGTACAGCCCAATTCACCGGGGCCAGAATTTTCAATATCGAATACAATACGCGCTGGCAGTATGAGGCGACCTTCGTGATCGAGTAGTGTGCCCCAGCCGCCAACGGGTGTTATTTTTGAAGTTTCCACACAAGAGAGATTCCATGGTGAGCCGGGTAATGAACCGCGATTTGGACAGCTTGCGCGTATCTCATAACGTCCCACAGAAAGTATAGTATACGAAATGCGCCATTCATTGTTACCAAGAGCCTGTGGAAGTAAATAGAAATTAAATATGTTAACACACAAATATTGTAAGAACTCACTTTAATTTTAGGTTCAATGCGTTCGCCAAACTCATCGACACGTTCGATTTGCACGTTGGGCGCTATCGGACAATAGACTACAAATGAAGCTTCCTTATTGCGATGACAGACTTCCAAGCCATTGCCAGCAGCACGTGTATCAGGTTTAGCACCAGTAGCAGATGCTGTAAAAGTAAATGGTGATCCTTGCACAGTTTCGCCACCATACATTACTGTAAGTCTATGATTGCCAGGCTGGGAAGGCAGAAACTCAACATTGTATAGACCGTCTGACTGCTCGATTATGTGAACAGGAAGGTTCTGATTAGTGGGTGAGACGGCGAAAGCCTCCAGTTCGGCAACACCAGCATTTTCAGTGCGAACTAAGAGAAAATCATTTAGTACACGATTAGAATGTTACAAATAAATCAATGTTTTACCTGAAAAACAGATGGGGCTATGTATAGCAACTTGACCCTTAGGTATGCCTTGTACGGCAATGCGATTCGTGTCGAAAGCTTCACAAGTAAATGGACTGCCAGGCAATGGTTTCGACTGATGAAGTACTTCTACAAATAGCAGCTTTAAGTAGACGCACTAAAATTTCAAACTAAAACACTGCTTACCAATTATACACTGCCCTGGCTTGTTGACGGTAAACTCCGCTTGTAAATGTCCACTTTTGGTTTGATAGCAGCGTACCGGCAAGGCTTGTCCAATAGGACCTGATACGACGACATCGAATTCTCTTGCCGGACGTTTGATAGTATCAATCGAAAATGATGTTGTCTTACCAACTCGTGCCTGATACAATCCCAGACCACTAACGCTGATCTCTTTACCAGCACCAGCTGGAAGCACATTGATTTCTAGTGGCTTTAGTGAAATTGGCACATCATTGTACCAAATTGTGATCTTATGTGGTGCCACACGTGTTGGATGATAGACAATTTCATATATACCATGCTTCGAGGGTCCGCGAATAGAATGTGGTACTTCGGTAGCACCACATTTCACCATTGCTGATAGCTCACCTTGACCGGCTTCATTAAGTAAAACCGAAACCGTTGCAGGACGGTGACACAATGCCTCGCTAACTTCAGCTATTTTCACTAAAGCCGGATCAAAGACTGTTAACGTACGTGTTCCCATATGTTGTCTGGTCTCACGATCAATAAAACGTATCAAATAGTTGCCTGTCATATGCGTACGGAACTCTGCAGTCTGTCTGCTAATGGTATACGGTACTGGCTTATGATCTGGTCCAACAATCTCTGCGATTTGATCGTCAGAGGGGAAATCCACAGTGGCCAAGCTACCAATTTGAATGTGTTGTGTATTCTGTTGTATATCAACCCGGAAGGGACTACCATCCACGGGTACTTCATTGAAGGTTATATTGACATAGTGCGGTTCGGTACTTTGCGGCACAAATGTGACATCGTAGAGACCGCGTGCACAAGCAACAACCTCTGCCTTAACAGTGCTGGTATCTGTGGAGACCACCAGCTCTAAAGTACCCTCACCGGCACCGGCAGCATCAACACTGAATGTAACTGGTATACCAATTGCAGCGGGACCCAATTGTTGATCCAAACCACTAATGCTAACGCGCGAAACATCGAACACATTACATGAAAATGGCGAACCATTTATGTGTTGATCATTCGCAGTAACGCTAATCAAATGACGTCCAACAACTGTGGGACAAAAAGAGGCGGTGTATGAATCTCCACTACCACTGATTAAACAGGGTACATTATCACCCGATGGTGAGGTAACAAAAATTTGCGGCTCAACACCCTCAAAACCATCCAAATCAAAAGAACTGTCCATTTTGACAGCTGCCTGCTTAAGACCCTCCCCAGATGCTATGGCGCGTGGTAAACTGACTGGCGCCGCAGTAATATGACATGTAAATGGTGAGCCAGGAACTGGATGTCCATTGAAACGCACAGAAAGCGAATGTGCTGCTGCTTCGGTTGGCTTAAAGTTCACCTTAAAGCGTGCATTGCCTTCTGACTGCACAAAGTTTGGCACATTTTTGCCATTGACCGCAACAATTATCTCTAAGTTACCAGCACCAGCTTGACTGGCATTAATGCCAAAACTAACACTTTTGCCAACAACCCCAGGACGTATATCTGTGACGATAACTTTTTCCGCTGAATATGCTTTCAATAAGAAAGGACTGCCTTCGACATGTCCACCTCCTGGTAGGCGTACCTCAATGGAGTGATCACCTACTTCAACCGGTTCAAATTTAATATTATAACCAACTTGTGGTATATCGTCAATCTTTACGGGTACACTACGTCGTGCTGGACCCAAAACTTCAACAATCGGCTCAGTATCGGACTCAACGATGAATTCAAATAAGCGTCCGACACTAACTTTGTCCATAGTTTCAGGTGATTGAATGCGTGCTGCTGCTGAAACACGGCAAGTAAATGGAGAGCCAGGCACATCCTGTCCATTGAAACGCAATTCGACTGTGTGATTCTGTGCTTCACGTGGTGTAAAACTAATGGCATAAGTGTGTTGTCCTTGTGCCTGTGCCGAAGTAGGTACACGGCCACCATTGACAGTCACTTCGAGGTTACCGGGACCAGCTTGCGATGTTTCGACGAGGAACGTGACTGCTTTTCCAACAGTACCGCTACTAACATTTTTCACTTTAATGGCGTTGACATCATAAACCTGAAAGTAGTGAAAAATGAGTTATATATTTTTATTAGCGAAAAAATAAATTGAAATGTATCAATTAATCTACATGGAAGATAGTAGTACAGAGAGTATGCACAAATCTATTGAATCAATTTTATATATTTCAATTTGTGTTTAGCAAAATCTGGCATTCCTAGACGAAAATTTTTAGACAGCACCCAACTGTGTTTAGGGTTTGAGCTTAAGATCGATTTCTTTTAACTGAAAAAATAATATTCAGTCTATTAACTCGTTGCAGTAATCATCGTAATGGTTGTTCAAGTGAAAATATTGCAGCTCTTAGCACAAGTGTTGCTGAAGAGCCAAGGACATCAATTTGTCTAACAAGTTTGTTCAATATATTACACAAAGATCTTCATGTAAAGGCAGAAAAGTACAGCTAACACAAGAATTAAAGCCAACTGACCACGCATTACGTCAGAAACTCGTTAATTGGGCCATAGGAAAACAAGAAGAAAATGAGAATTTTTTCAAGGAAATTATCTTCAGCGATGAAGCTCAAGTGACGACAGTGTCAACAAAGAGAACGGTCGCATTTGGGCTGACGAAAATCCTAAAAAATTATTTGATTAGTCAATGAAACCAAAAAAAAATTTATTGTATGGTGTGGATTTTGGAATGGTAATTTGGCCCATTTATAATTCAAATTAATATTTCTTAGTAATAATTCATTTCCACTTACCTTGGCTGCATATGGACTACCAGCGGTTGATAGATTATTTACTGTAACGTGAACACGATGTTCACCAACGATGCGTGGTACAAATTCCGCTTTGAAAACACCTTCAGATGTCTGTTGAACTTGTGCGGGCACAGATTGACCAGCAGGTCCTGATGTATTCGTATTAGGTTTTCGTTTGGTGATTTGTTTTATTTTTTGGTTTTTTGCATTATTTATTTATTTTTATTTAATTTGTGATAAGTTTTTAAAAGTTTTTTTTTTTTTTTTTTGGTTTATTTGATTTTTGCGTAGCATTGCACGAAAAAAGATTACGTAGTGAAAAATAGGTTTTTTGTTGCATTTGTAATTTTATGGTTATTAATAAATTTTGTTTTTAGTTTTGTTTGTAAGTAAGAAAAATTTTGAAAAAATGTTTTGATTAGTTTTTTGTTTTAAATTGTTATCAAATGTATTTATTATGATGGCAGTGTTTGGTAGAAAATAGCATTTGATTGTGATGAGTATTAACTATTAATTAGTTGTTGGTAGGGAAATTATCAAAATGTTTTCAATGAGCACAAAATATAAAAGAAAAATCAAAGCCTTCAATGAGTAGGATGCATGTCAGACAATGAAATACTTGAAACTTTACCATGGGTTGTTAGAGAAGTTTTGAAATTTTTGAAAAATTATAGCTGTTCCAAGAAAAGTTGCTACAAATTCTTCTATTAGTCTTGTCAAAATTCTTAAATATTTTAATACAGAGCCACATAAGTATTAATACTTATAAGACCCCCAAACTGAAATAGGCTCAATAGTGAATAACTCATTTTGAATAGATAACTAACTCTACAAATATACAGTATAACCATCACCATATCAGCCCTGAATTTAACTATAACTTATGTATTTACACCTAAAGTAAAAAAAACTTTTAAAGAAGTATTAGCCCCTCAGTAATATAAAGTACTTATTATTGGGTTTTTATCAATTTACATTTATTTCAAGTAGTAAAAAAAACCTTTGTGAATAAATTTTATTATCATATTATTAATAACATTATATGATATAAACAAATTAGTAAACAAAAATAAAAAAACTCTCTTCAATGACTAATAAAAAATATTAATTTCTACAAATTTAACTTATTTTTTTCTGGTTTTTTTTTTTTTTTTTGCTGACGGCAATAATTCAATATAAGTTAGCAATGGTTAAATAAGGTCAATATAATTTTCACAGGGTATATAGCATAGTAAATATATAAATCCAAACTTCAAAACTTAATCATATTAAAAAGTAAAATAAAACTTTAAATTCTGTAGATATGCAATAATTGTATAGTTAAATATGGATATAATATTGGAAAGGTGTGTCATAAACTTGTAATATTTATATGCATTAAAGAGTCTAGTACAAAAGTTTTCGCCGCCCTGAAATATAATATAGATACAAAAATAAGTTGAAATCATGTCAAAAATTAAGAAACAAAATAAAATAAAATAAAACGTAATTAGACACATAAGTACACACAAATAGTAAATACATAAACATACGAACTTTTAGACAATTATACAAATGTTCATTAGAGTGATTCAAAATCGTTTGGAAAAAATAAAAAACGATATTTATTTTTTTGGTGCATGCGACTTTACAGAAAATTTTGAGCTTAAAAAAGTTGCATAAGTGAAGCGCTATTACATGAACTTATATTTTTTCCTAAATTACAAATATATTCATAAATTTAAAATTGCTTTTCATCAAAAATACTTCAATCCACTTTTGGCTTTAATCAGTACTAATTTTGCCCTTACTGTAGTTTTCAGACAGCACTTCAATGTCATAATCAATTTATTGTGAATCTGAACTACCAAATGACCATATTTTGTTAAATTTTTATTTATTATTTCAAAATTTTTATTCTTTTAAACGAAAAATTTAGTTATTTCTTGCTAATTGCAAATCTTTATTCATTATTATTTTACTGAACTAAGTGTTCAGTACACTGTACACTGTGTGATAAGATAAGTATAAAAATTACAAAACCTAAAAACAACAAAAAAGGGCTAAAGCTAGTCATAATAATTTCATCCAATGCTGAATGGAATTGTCAGTGACCTTTGAGCTGATGAATGGGAGTTTATAATTTAATTTTGCATAAATCTGTTAAGAACCCAAGCAAACAGTAAAACAAAGCAAAGTTCGAAATTTTGGGGCTCTTAAAAAATCTATGCAAAAAAGAAACCTTATCAGGCCTACAAATTCTCATTCATTGGCTCATAGCCCAATAGCCCGCTGTAGAAAAGTCTTGTGTATAGGATTATATGATAGAATGTACGGGAAAGATAGCGAGCCATTTTCATGAAATTAACGAACCAGGTTTGCCTTGTCAAAACCTGTCCCGATGCCCGAAAATGCCTGAATTTCAGCCAGTTTTGTTGTTCAAAACTCGAAGAGGCCTAAATATAATATGAAGCCGTTTTTTGTTGCTTAAAATGTTAGATTTCTGTGAATTAAATCACAATTATTAAAGTTTATTTTTACTTACAAAAGTAATTTTACTAAGAAAAGTAGTTAAATATGTATATGAACTTATTTAAAAAATAAGATTTTGTATAAGAAATCAAAAGTAGGAACCGAAATTACCCCATTGAAAATTCAGATTTTTCCTGACAAATTAAAACTTTGAGTTTAAAGTGCTGCAAAAATGTAATGTGATGAATAATGATTTGAACTTTTTTGTTTAAGTGAACTTTTATAATTTTATTTCGGCTGATAGGTCAGTTGGCGCATATTCATAGTCGTTTTTTTTAAATTAAAAAAAAAAACAAAAAGAGTAATTAGAACTGAATTTTATAAGGCACCGTGGCAAAATGGTTAGGACTGTGAACTCATAGCTCACAGTGCGATTGTTCGATTCTCGTCAGTAAAAACGTTTTTTTTTCTAAAAACATATTTTTTTATCTCAAAATATATTTTTTTTATCGAGCCAAATAAAAACAACTTGTAATCCTCAAAATTAATAAAATCTCGTTGAATTTTCTCCATATTTTCCTTTTTATTTCTTTTTTGACAACGACTTAATATCAACTTCAGCTGAAACTATATTTTTAGATATAACTAAGCAGAAAAGCCGATGCCAAATCGACTATGAATGGCTTAGTTATTGCTAAAATAAAGTTCTAACTTAAGCTGATGCCAAATATGACAATGAATATTTATTATATCTCAAAATGTTAAACCCAATATTTCAAAAAAGTTCTTCCTTCAACATCTTCAGGAGTCACTCAAATTATTATATAAGGGGTTTTTCAATAGGAACGCTACAAAAGTAGACCAATAGGGACAGCAAACGACGCCATATTTTTTTCCGCTCTTTCGACATTTCTCTTCAGTAAGGTTTGCCATTTTATCATGGAAAGATATACGATCCAACAACGATTCGAAATTATTAAAATTTACTACCGAAATTCGGAGTCAGTGACCTCAACTTTAAGAGCGCTACGTCCAATTGATGGTCGTCATAATCGTCCTGTCAGATCAACAATTGAGCGTCTAGTGGAAAAATTTGAATCCATAGGTATAGTACAAATTGTTCCCGTGCCAGTGAGATAAAGAAGTGCCCGTAGTGTCGAGAATATTGCTGCCGCTAGCGCATCAATTGAGGAAGACCCAAATCAGTCTCTCACATGTCGTTCTCAAGCGTTGGGCATCTCTGTGACGTCGTTGTGGCGAATTTTGCGAAAAGATCTTGGCCTACATCCTTACAAGATCAAATTGACGCAAGAACTGCAGCCGCTTGACCACCAGAATCGTCGTATGTTCGTGAATTGGGCTGAGCAACAACTTGAAAATGATCCGGATTTTCATCGAAAAATCATCTTCGGCCGATTTATGCTTGAAAACCGTCGAAAATTGGGTTCAGCATCTGAACTTCTGCAGGCGTGCCCGTGGTGGCCATGCAAAAGAAATTGAGTTTTATACATAATGGCATAGAATGTTCTTTTACAAGAATAAAGAATTTCTTTGATATCCCAAACCGTTTTTGTTTTATTTAAAAAAAAACAACTTTTGTAGCGCTCTTATTGAAAAACCCTTTACAACAATATGTAAATAAAATAAACAAACAAGCAAAAAAAAATAACGAGACAATAGCATTGACTTACATTTAAATTTATTGAGGTCAAAACTTGAACTAATTCAATTTTTGACTAAAAGCTTATATATTCGCACGTAAGCAAAATTGTTGGTGTCACTCTTAAAGTTTATTCTCAGGTCAGTGGGAGTAATAATAATGTGAAGCATCTTTCACGTTAGTCCTTTGCTATATTGGTTTTCTTATTGTAAAATCTACACATTGTCAAAGTTACGAAATCTTCATAGTGGCCTGAAACCTTCAGCCCTAGGAACTTGTTCTCTTTTAGTTTATTTTTTTGTCAGATCGGTATCCTGAGAGTTTTGTTCTAAGTTTTGTTTCGTAGTACAAACATATAACTTATGACATACGTATACATGGAATTTTGTTAATAATTTTTGATTTCTCAAGTTTGTTTACTTTACTTTTTGTGTTGCTGCAAAATTGTCCAACTATGTAATGAGATTTAGCGCATCTCTCTGTGAAACCAAGTATGTGCATATGCCTTAGATTTGTATGTTATTGCACTTAGTTCTGGACGTCGTCTATATATTTCTTTTTAATAAGTGTTTTATAGTTCTTTTTGGGAAACTACTTTTAAGTAAAATTTCCTTAACTTTGTTGTCTATGTTGTCCTCTATAGTAAAACATGTATTTCGGTCAAATTTTCTTAGCTTGTCTAAATGCTCCTGAATTGTAACGTTCTAATATATAACAAATAAAATAGAAACTGACCTATCAGCCGAAGTAAAATTATAAGAAAATTCCATTTTAGCTAAAGAGATACATCATAATTTATTTTAATTTTAATAATTTAAGCGAAACATCCAAACAATTTTTATTTTTTCTTATTTAAGCACTTTTTCTTAGTTTTAAAACTCAATGTTTCTAAAAGGCAGCTTACGTTAACATATGAACTTTTTGTATTTTGAACCACTCTCATGTACCTTATAAAAAATCAAATTAACATAAACACAAATATAGAAAAATATAATGTGGTATTCGTCAAGTTCAGAAGGTACGATTTACTTGTCAAAACTTAACATTTCACAAAGAAACAAAAAGTTAATTTATGAAATAGCTAAAAAGCGGCTATGAAACTCTCGTACATTCTGAACCTTACAATTAAAAGAAATGAAAAAAGAGCAGGGCATTAAAAAATTGCTAAAGTGCATATGACAGTTGCATAGAAAATTGTAGATATATAGGGCAAACAAGAAACGAAGTGATACAAAAAGATAAGTCAGCATAAATCGCAATTTATGGCTTTGATATGCTCAGTACAAAAAAGTTATAATACGATTACAGCTAAAATGTTCTGTATGGGGCAAGTAATATATATTGATTGGAAAGATGTTTTTGATTCTTACAATTATAGAATATTTTCTTCTTTTACTTTGAAAAAACGTAGCCGAAAAATAACTAAAGGTTTTGTTATCCACATATACAGTTCTTACACTCTATTTATGAGCTAAATAATTTGCGAGAGGCAGGGTGCTAGTAGTCCTAGATAAAGCTACCGTTGGGCCGCAATTAAGTTAAAATATATCTGCAAAATTATCGAAAAAATTTGTTAAAACCTGGCCTGCTATCATGGACACGCAATCATTTCGTTTCGGAGCGCAGGACATTCCAGCAGATCTCTGCGCTGTCACATAAAGCCAGAGAACGCAGAAATGTCTTGAAAAAACATTCCATCGAACTTTGGCCGTCGTCCTCTCCCAACCGCTAGACTACTGTATTTAAGACATTTTGCAGGCCAGAACATATGCCAAAAAATACACAACTATGGAATTGCTGAAGAAAAATTTGAACTGAGCATGGAAAAATATTCACCAAAATGTTATA
The DNA here is from genome assembly GCA_949775025.1 of Tricholauxania praeusta. Classification (NCBI taxonomy): domain Eukaryota; kingdom Metazoa; phylum Arthropoda; class Insecta; order Diptera; family Lauxaniidae; genus Tricholauxania; species Tricholauxania praeusta. The sequence goes on along the minus strand of OX459031.1, from coordinate 30,951,152 downwards.
CGGGCGTTGTGTCAGTAGTTCTATAAGAGTCTCAAGGCTGTTTGAAAGTCCAAGGACGAATATATTCCAGATGAATAATCAATAAAAAAACTTTGGATATTTTACTTTCACGTAAAAAAAAAAACGAAGATAAAAACAGTTTAAAATGAGCCAATTTTTTTCATTTCAATTGCCCAGCACGTAATATTTGGTCATGCAGAATTAAAACATTTTTTCGTCGGTCATGTGATGTGCAAACTACAACCCCGATCTTTTAACACTAATTGGAAGACTGGAACTGCGAGTCAAAGTATTTATGCAGGTCCTGTACCTTGTTAACAAAGAAACTTTAAACTATGTGAACTGAAAGTCGACAAGCCGCTGAAAAACTTCACACAAAAACTTTAATAATTCTACGAAGGAGGATCATAAAAATGCATTAAGTACCTCAGATCTTTCTGACTCCAAGACATATTGAAACTTTGTTAGGAATAAGCCACAAAAGACGTGTTTCTATCTTCGGGGCTGTCCATTAATTACGTGAGGTGTTTTTTTTTGAAAATTCGGAGCCCCCCTCCCTTTGATGAGATTTTGTGAGTTTTGACGGGACGCCCCCCCCCCCCCCCCCTTCCGTGAGACTTGTCTTATTATTTTTAAATGTAATCTGTTAGAATAATGTATAGCCTCTGCATTAACAAGTTGACGTGAAATATTTATTGGCCCCCCTCCGCTTTGGAGAGATTTAGTGAAATTTTTCCGGACTCCTTCCCCCTCTATATTGACTCACGTAAGTTAAGAACGTCCCCTATTCAATAGAATTTGGCTATTGAAATGCTGTTTCTGGTAGCTGTGTCTGACAGTTTGACTTCGCAATGCCCTGAGAGTTGATTTTATGATAACTGATCACCGCCTCATAGGATAACTTAAGGAGGGAATGCGCTCGTTTGACTTATGTGGAAGCTGAAGAGATTATAAATTAAGAAAAGGGCACAAAACCACTTCTTTGTTTTTGCCTTTCACTTTCTTGGAGGTATGGTGAATGAAATAGTCACTTGGTTGTATCACAATAGATCGACATTTTTAGCAAACTGCAACTATTAGCTGTGTCTGGAAGAAAATGTTTCAAATATTTCGAGAAAAACGAACAATAACTTGAAGCACACAAAAAGAACAAAGGCAACATAGCCAGTGAAACAAACCGCTTAAGCGAAACTCGATATTTTGTCGATTGATCATCGATAATGTGAGGGTTAAATCGATATTACTAAGAAGTTGTACGGTGCCGTGACATAATCCCCACGGACATAATCCCCATTTTTGGTGTGGGGGTTATGTCCTCAAAATTTTCGGCCATAATCCCCATAAAAAAGCGGACATAATCCCCAAAGCTGTGGGGATTATGTCTTACCTTAACTTTTATGTAGAATTACTGTAGCTAGCGAAGCCGGTGTTGAACATACGGACATAATTCCAATGATGGCTTCTGAGGACTTACATATATGCAACTCCGGCTATGTCCATTCTTAGAGTTGTTATAAGCCCAACACGAAGTGGGGATTGTGACCGAAAAAAAAACGGACATAAGGCCCAAAACTGTTATCATTAACTTATTTTTTCGGACATAGCTCCCACACCAAAAATGGGGATTATGTCCGTGGGGATTATGTCACGGCACCAGGTTGTACTATATTGAGCAATTATATGAGGAACCCAGTTGCAAAACCGGCCAAGTCCAAAAACATCAAATTTTGAGATATTCTCATATATCAAAATCTAGACCATGCTCTACCTTTCCACTATGTTTTTAGTTTAAGAAAATGTTTTTTCAAAGAAATTTTACATTTTTTATACATATTTTAAGGAATGGATTTCAAAACCGGCCAAGTTCATGAACTTGCTTTCAAAACCGGCCCAACGCCTTGGAATCACAACCGGCCAAGTCCATTACATTGGTATCATAACTGGACAAGTCCAAAATTGTTTTCTCAAAAACACACGCAAATAAAACTCGAAAAGTGTGATCTGATGTGCTTTGAGTAACAAATTTTATTAGCTATTATGGAAATACGTTTTAATTTTTCAATGAACATAAGTAGATGAATATAAACGTTTTTCGTTGTTTTTACAAAAGCATGAAAAAGAGACTTGGCCGGTTTTGCAACTGGGCGCCTCATATGTATATATCTAAAATATGTTATATTTTTACTTTCGGGATTTTTCTGGTGCATTTCAACGAACATAATATAAAAAAAAATTACAAACATGCACTTAGGAGCTTTACTTTAAAGGTCGCACTTGGACAAACATATGACTTAAAGTATTTACATACGAGAACAAAATCAAAGAAAAATGATAATGGCATTCCAAAACTAAAGCCATCGAAATCACAATTTGGTCCATACATTTTTTGTACAGATAAACAGTTGAATAGTTTGTGAAATTGTGATTGTTCGTATAAAAATGATATGATGTGAAATGACAAAGTGTAGAATGTGAATGAAAAAAATCCAATTTTTAAGAAACAATAACAAATACATAACTCAAAACTTGCAAACGAACTAAACATAAAAATGAACATAAAAGGAAAATACAATTTTGCACCACAATGGCCAAAATATTAGTAAATATTAAACATATAACGATCGTATGGGAATTTCAAGACTCACCTTCAACATTTACTTCAATATCTTCTAAACGGCCGCCGGTGTGATTGATAACAAAAGAATTCGATTGATGTACGGGTCCAGGACCACCAAGAGAAACTTGTGGTCCTGCCATGCCACCGCTTATATTAACGGTTATAGGGCAACCCGGTACGGGCATTTTATTAAAGGATACATTAATTGTATGCTCACATGCCTCAGCCGGTACAAAAGAAACGGAGAATCTGGAAAGTAAGAATAATATAATCTTAGAATGAAAGTAGGGCAGAATATGATTTCTAACTCACCTTGCATTTCCCTGCGGATGCACTTGTGTCGGTATATTATGGCCTTTGGCTGAAATTGTTATTTCCAAATTGCCTTCACCGGCATCGCCAGCATCTACGGTGAACTGTACAGCACGCCCTACAGTACCACGTGATACACTACCTACGACAACCTTTGTGGCATCATGTGATTTCGCCAAAAACGGTGTACCCTGCACAGGGAAGCCATTATACTCGACATTGATTGAGTGTCCGCCAACTGTTACGGGTGTAAATTCGGCTGTAAAGCCTGCATGTATGTCGCCCGTTACACGCACTGGCAATTCGCCATGTGGACCGCGTACACTAACTGCCAACTCGGCAGCACCACCACCACTTACTGTGATGTGGAATGAAGCCGGTCGATTGACAGGTATCAATTCAAGATTTGTGAGGTTTAGTATAACGCGTGATGTATCCGCCACTGAACAAACAAACGGACAGCCACGTACCGTTTCACCGTTAAATTTAATATCGATCAAATGGGACTTAGCCTGTTCTGGCGTAAAGGAGACCAAACAGCGTCCACCGCCTACCACTTGCACGTGGTTTGGTACTTCGCCTTCATTTATTGAAATTTCCAATTGACCTTCGCCGGCTGCACTTGCATCGACACGAAATTGACATGGTTGACCAACAACACCACCATTAACATCGGTCACTTGTATTAGACTGGCATCGTAGACCTTTGCTATCAAAGGTCCGCCAGCAATTTTCGTCTCATTTATAGATGCTTCAATGATGTGCGTACCCACTTCTGTGGGTACAAACTCAATGCGTGCAGCACCATTTGCCGCCTCATGGGTGACTCTGGCATTCAGTTTTGATTTATTTGGTGTCAAAACTGTTGCCACGCACTCGCCTTTGGTAAGGCTTTGTCCAGGAGGCGGCAGTATCTCAAAAACCGCCGGTGTATTGGCTGGTACGAGGCGTGTCGATTCGCCGAGCGCTGTTAGACCGGGGGTCGACATTATTTCAACGTGCCACGGTGATCCTACAAATAGAAGAATATAAATAAATTTTGGTTAGAAAACTGATTGATGAATAGTTATGAGCATATAAACTTTTAAAATATTTTAGGATAGGAGTGTTTAAGTATTAAATTAAACATATTTAAAGAGCACGGCATTGTCCTTACATTTACATCGATGATAAATTTTGGACATAGCTAGGAAGGCCTCTGACTGATTTTTCGGGATTGAAATTGAATTTTGTCATGCCGAGTCTATAGCGTCATGAAAAATTATAACACCAGTGTAAATTTTGAAAAAAAAACTAAGTTATGGTTTAGTTTTTGGGTTCACCTGAGGGCAGATTGAGGTAAGGCTAGAAAGGGCTATAGTCCCGGGAAATGAGTTTAAAGGGATTTCCAAGTATCGGAATACTAAGCTATTTGCCAGAGGTTTAAGAATATTTTTTTTTTTTTTTGATATTTTAAGAAAACTTCTAGAGCTTATTTGTTTTGCTTAACAAATTCGATTGGCATAGTAAAATAACCTATGAATATCATCTGAAAGGACATAAAAAGTGCTTTTTGTATGTTAATTATATTTTTTTGGCATTTTTTTAAAAAAAGTTTGTCTTAAATTAGAAAAATTGTCGTATCTCGAAAACTATAGCAAAGATTTTTTACTTTGAGCCAATATTATAGCTTTATAAATTACCTTTCATCCATATTTTGGAAATCAATTCAGGAGTTCCCAACTTATAATGATTTTATAAAAAGCTACAACCTTGACATCCGATGTCTATATCGCGAAAACTAGATGCATTCCCCAACTTCTGATATCATATTCGTTGTCAGTTCTAAAAGCCTCGTAAGAAAACAATAGTTTGATAAAATTGGAGAGGGGCTCCAAAAGACAGAGTATAGGTTGTCAGACAGATTTTTCTGAGAGAGCAAAAAATTTCATAAAAATGATCTAATTGCAATCAATTTCTGCGATAACGGCAAAACGTTTTTTTTTTATTAAAAATTGATTTAATTAAAAACACTTTCGGTAAGAAAAACCTGGCTATACCGGACTCATACTTTTCGTATGGTTTCTACAGAAAATTTTCTCTAGAATTCTTAATATCACCGGCGTCTCGCCATCCGCCATCAGATTTTGGCCTGCACCATATCGTATTGAGATAACGGTTAACTAACCAGTAATTGACACTGTAGCAAATGCTCTTCTACGACTTATTTTATTTCAATTTTGACAGGTTTTGTGTCTGAGGCACTTATGGAACAAATTTTAAAATTTTAATTTTGTTTCAGAAAAGTTGATTAAAAGCTTCATAGGGAGATTAATGAGTGGTGCTGGAGAGACAAAGTAAATAAAAATAATGTTTTCATTTTATTAGAAATAAAGAGAGTCAGAGTCAAAATAAAAAAAAAAAACGCGGGTTGCACTCCGGGAGTGCCGACAGAAGTGAAAACAAATCGTTTAATGGCAAGTTAGTGTGTTAGTTGGTATGTGTGCGTTTTCTTTTTATATGGCAATGCAATGGAAGACAAAAACGGAATATGTATTAAAATTTTACTCTCGCTCTCATTCTCAATTTGCCAATGCAACAACGCGGACTTTGAAAGAAACAAACATGTAAGCATAGCAATCGTTAAATGAGAATGGAATGTGTCAGTTAGCGTGTCTGCTTTGCTTTTTATCTTCCACTTGGAATATTTATTTAAAAGAAACAATAGAACATTCAAATTTTACTATCGCATTCATGACGGGGAATCCCGATGACGGTCGGTGTCGCGAGTTTATACTTTTTTCCTCAGCCGCACAACGTGCCATAAGAAGTTTCACTTCAAAAACGTAATAGAGATTCGAGATCAGCGACCCTAAATTATTCTAAGTTGATATCGGCCGATGTTTATTCAGAATTTAGGTCTCATTTTTTCACATAGAATGTCATATTGGAAATCAAAAAACTAAAATTATTTTATTTAACCAAAGTTTTTTTGATTACTTTCATGGTTATGTCATGGAGCTCATAAAGTCATGTGCTTTGAAATATTAGGTTTAGCTGTCATTTGGTATTTAGCCGATAAGCTTGCGAAATCAGTGATTCTATTATGGTACATATCAATGGAAGATTTTTCACTACAAATAATGAGTTGTGTTTGAATTGTTACACTGAAATCTTTTATTTATATAATAAATAAATAATTTTCCACTGAAGAAACACATCTTACAAGGCAAAGATGCACAACCATTGCGCTTAAGGTTTTTATTTTTGTTTGTGCTTGACTTAATACACCAAAAGCACAATTTTTTTTCGAAATTTGCATATTATATTATGTATATACCAAGATTTAAAAATTATTCACACTACAACATACGCTGTTGTCCCCTCTGTTCACTCTAACCACAAATATGCGCAAATTCCATTGACTGCAGCAAAGGTGTTAAAACCAAAATCATTTAGGTTTCTCAAAGAATTTTAAAATTAAGAATTTTCAACAGATCATAAATCATGTATGTACTAGAAAATAGGTTTTCTATTCAAGTAAACCTAAGCGTAGCCAAGCGCTTATTTATTCTTTCACGTTGCCATATCAAAGATTTCCATGAAGGGGAACAAAATGACCACTGCACTATAAAAATTCAAGACATCAGAGCCTTCATTGGGAACAACAATAACTGCAATCAAAAACAATAAATTCTTGCCATAGCCTGCCATTTCGATGGCTTCGCTTTTGTGTGTTGCGAACGGTGCATGTAAAAATATTTTCTTATTATTACAAGAGTGTACCTTATCAAAAACAATCGATTCAAATGTATTTGTAGTTAAATGCTCCTTCAGTTAAGTTCATTTTAATAGCTGAGCTATGAAAAAGTCATAATTAGATACACCCTAATGTCTATAAATACAAAATTTGTTTTTTTTAAGAACCTTTGCCAAACGAAGCATAACTACAAAAAAAAATAAAATACTTAAAAAAATTTCCAAAGGTGTGGATCAACTATGAGAAAAAGAAGAAAAGAAAGATTGCCTTATGATGACTACTACGATCAAGTCCAAGTTTTTGGTTTACTGCTGCAGCAGCAAGTGCAACTGCAACTTTTAGCTTCACAGTACCATGACGACCAGGTTTAATAAAAATGCACTTGTTAAGGCTGTTGTTCGTGTTGTTGTTGCACTTGTTGTTGTTGTTATGTACTGTTGCTATAATTCTTGGTGCAAGTTCTACTTAACCCTTCTTTTGCATTATCTCTCTTCAACAACCTTTTTCGTTTCGAGTTAAATTGTTGCTGCCGTTGCCATAAAAAGAAAACTCCACTTAGTTGTGGCTTAATGGTGATACTTAAGTTTATCAAGTTTAATGACAGCGTCTCTGACAAGGTGTATTGAGACATCTTGTTTTCTTAGGTAAATGAAGGTTTCTACGGTACGAGGTTACCAATGAATTGTTGCGTTTTGGTCTCAAAATGTTCCATTGACAGCCTCTGTAAATTAGTCTTGTGCACCCAAAAGTTTGAATTTAAGGTTAAAGAAAATTGTAGCTATTTATTTGTCTTAAGCTTTTTTTCGAAATTGCATATAATATGGATTGATGTAATTTTGTGCGGTATTAAGTACCTACACATGTGAACTGAATAAAAACAGGTGTAGGAAGTAGACTGTAAATAATAAGTTCAAATTAACTTTATTAGGCCATTTTTATTTCAGTAGATTTGTTAAAGTTTCATTGCATATCGAAAACCTTTAATACTTGATTTAAATCATTTTCTCTGAACTTTCAGTTCTTCTTTCCAGGCCACTTCACATTAGGGCTATTGTGTGGACTACATTTCTTATCTAGGTATGATCTTATCAATTATGAAATACTATCTTATTATGACTCGAAAAATATCGAATATTGTCAAAAAGGCGAAGAGTATCAAAACGCATTCTCGACTTCATATGCTTTTCAAGAAAGCAAGAAATTTAATAAGCTGATAGATCAGAAGCTCTAAGCTAAAGCATAGTGATTTTTTTATACATTTTTGCTTAGTGATGAACACGTTCATCTTCTCATGCCAATTGATTTCGTATGTATCCATGGGTATTACTCAACTTAAAGTTTCGTTTAAAGACGAGTAATCTATGCTCTATAGTAATATTGGAAATATTCTTCGGTGAAAAGACACTGCCCTAGGTAATGTGTTAGAATAAGAATATCAATGGCTTCAGACTTTGTTTCAGTATGGATATTATATTACCTCCCAGTATCGCAAGATATCCATTAACTTTTGGAAAATTGTTACCTTAAAAATGTTGGATCTGGAAAACAGTAACAATACCTTTGGAAACAATGACCACTTAAAAAACGGACATACCACCTATTAATGCTATGGCCTTTCTTGCTCTTACCCTAAGCAAAATGATCAAAAAATATCAAAACCATTTCAAACGGGGAAGCAGATTATTGAGAGTTGAGTGTTTCTAATTTTGACAAGTATGTCCGTTTCAAAAGCCCCCAAAAAAATGTGGGATAACGACGGAACCAAATTGTAAAAATGTACTAAAGGGTGCATGGACAAGTGGGGTTGAGATGGCCTATTACTTAACAGCTGGTCGGTTATCAAATAATGACATTTGTCATTTATAAATTTAACATGAAATGCTACACACTGAAAGAAAAAGAAATCGTTGAATTTCATAACGTAAATTCGGGTTCAATTGTAGTAATTTACAGCAACGATGCGCAAATTTCAACCATTTTTCATCGTAATCATGTGCCTTCTGAGACGTGTGTGTGCGCAACCTAACCAAAAATTCCAAGAACTGGCTCAGCGCAAGATGTAAAGACACAGAAACGTCATTGCCCCAGTACTTTATCAGATTGGGTTTTGGAAACATGAAAGCTGAGGGTGATTTTTGCAAACAAATCAAGTTTTCGCACTTTCACATTGGGATCTAAAAACTAGCGAGTAATTCAAGAGAATCTAATGCACTCATAATGAGTGATTGTTTGGTGCAGGCGTCGAAGGGCCGCAACAGTCGGATGATAAACAATTTTTCGTGGCCGGAGATGAAGTGTATGGACATGTGGCTTTCAACATGATGGTGCTGGTACATGCCATATAAGTTCCGAAGCAGTCGAGTTTTTGCCAACGAAGTTTCTTGAAAGCAATAAATATTTCAGATATATCCAAACAATTGTTCGTTTTATCCCAAAAACAAATCCTACACCTCTTAATGATACACACATTATAATCATTTTGGGAATTATATTGATGAAGAATTATATATATTTATATACTTAGGAATATTGGTGGATTATATCAACTTAAGCCACCATTTGCAAATAATAGTTTTAGTCAAAAAAAAAAAGTACCTTCAGTCATAACTTGAAAGACGAGGAGACGAAATGCTTGGCCACTGCGCACTCCTTGCGTGCACTAGAGTCAGATGTTTAGAAAAATTACGACTTAGAAACTGTTATCCAAAACTTAAATGCCGAACAAACTTTAAGATTCCTGAACAATGCTTAACCCTTTCATCCCCAAATTATTTCTTGCAGGCTGAAAAATATGAACTAGGTATTTTAAGTTATTTCAAAATAAGATAAATATACTAGTTTTTTGAAAATTGGACCAATGGAACTGTTTTTAGAGCATGTTGAGTGTACGCTAAATTGTGTACCAACATTTTTAAAAGACTTTATTTTAACAAAATAAACTTAATTGTATTATATATCAATACCGTTATAAGAATAAGTGCATTATTTGTATTAAATATAACTCAAACGAACAAATAAACACATTTCAAAAACCTAACCACAAGCAAAAATTTCTCTGTAATTAAAGCCACTAACAGTTTCTCGCCGATATCTTCGTAACAATTGATAAACGTACTCTAAAGCATACAAATAAAATGAGAATAAAACAAAGAAAAAAAAAAAGTCACTGCATATTATATCGCTTGAAAAAAAAAAAAACTCAGTTACAGAGGTTCAAAGCTAGAAAACTTATATGCAACATTGGGGATGAAAGGGTTAATAAGGAGGTAAGCCCCTACGGTAAAAAGGATAAACGAGAGATATACAACGACAACGCAGTCAAAGTTCAATAAACCACAGAAATCATACAATTCACGAAATAACACGCAAAACGGCGGGCACAATATTGGCCAATCAATAGCAAAAGTCGGAAGCCAATTAGCAGCTATAGATGATCAATTAATTAAGTACAATTTTTGTCTAGAGATCATCAACCGTACACCACCACATGATTTGAGGTTTTAATTAAAATTTTTGAACTATGAAAAGTCGGCGAAATTTGTGGGAATGATATATAAATTTTCATGGTTGTCAATGCATTCCAATGGTCGAAAATTATGATTTCACGGTTATAATTTTATTAAAAAAGCGATGGATGGCGACCGGCTGTTAATTAATTTTGTTTTTTTAAATGTACTTAAAATGGAGAATTTAAAGTTAAGGGTGAAAAATTTAAGCTCTTGGCCTAAGCATGAGGCACTTAAGTTTTGTTTTTATTAAGCACTAGACTTATCACTTCAAACAGTATCGCAGTACAGCGTATATGTGGATTTTAATTGCTCTTGTAAGCTAAATTTTAATCTCTTCTTATTTTCAAAATAATCTAAATTATCATATTAAGCTAATCAGTAAATCGTAATCATTTCACCAGTAAAACAACAATCACCGACAAATGACACCATCACCGGCGGCAATAACATAAAATGACCAATTGCTATGCACTAGCTACATTCGGATAAACCAACATTATTAAATTTTAAAGAAAATTAACTTTGCAACATATGAGGAGTATTAAAAATATTTGATTGTCAGCATTTAATAGCGGCAATTTGTATTTCTTTTATTTTTATAAAAAAAGTCATTTTTATAAATGACGCTTTTCACATATATGGACATTATTACTTATTACCCATTTGTATCGGTGAGATTTCTTGCAAAATATTTGGACTTTTTTTAAAAGTTTTTCTTCAAGTTGCTTGCTTTTGCTATAATAGATACTTGTATTTTCTTGCTTTTCTCTTTTCAAATTGTGTTTTTTTTTCTCCTGTCGTTCATTTTCACTTGATGATTATTGCTAATTTTCTTGATGCACAATTTTTCTTCAAAAATGAAAAGTGTTTTGCTACGAGCATTTTGCTTTAAGTTTTCCTTTCATATAACGTGTTAAAACAGTCTTCATATTGGACATTCGCTCATATGCTTGAACGGCAATGGCTCGCCTGGCTGGCTGTACGCTTGGATGAAAGTGTTTTACATTTATTTTTGCTCGTATGAAAACTAAGTTTTAGTTAATGTGTGAAAAGTAATCTACTCAAATAATTTCTATATGAGCCGTCAATCATATACTTAAGCTCAAAGTAATTATTCATGTCAAATTTTAATCAAAAATAATTACACTAGTTTACAAAATTTAAAAAAAAAAATTTTTTTCGCAGTTGTCACTATTTTTTCTTATGTAAAATGGGCCGCTGAATTCAAAAATCAGAAAAAGTGAAACTTTTTTGTGAATATGTTTTCGAGATAATAATTTTTGATTTTTTTTTTCGGTTTTTCCGGAGTAAGTCTTACATTTTCGAACAATTACAGATTTGGATAAAAATTATGTCAAATTAGGGGAATTATTGTCAGAATTTTTAAATTGGTATAGAAGCTCAGATTGAATCGATGGAAACATGTGAAAAAAAATTAATTTTTTCCGGGCAAAATTGAAATCAAAAATTCTCAAGAGCGTTATTTTTACATTTCCAGAAATATCTCATTGAACATTTCAGCAATACTTTTTAAATTGCCAAATGTGAAGTTCGATGGGATTGCATCAGTGAGCATGGCACCTCCAATACAAGCCAAAAACGTTAAATGTTTCGAACACGAATATAATTTATTGATCCAAAATTAGGCGTAACCTGCTTAAATTTTTCAACTTCTTTCAAGTTTTTTCGAGTTTTTTCGAGTTTTCCAACCTCTTTCAATATTTTTCAACATTTACTATATTTTATTTATTAATCCAGTCTTTTTCAACTGTTTCAACCTAATTCAACCTCTTACAACTTTTTTTTAACATTTTCTATTCATTTTCGACGTTTTTAATTTTTCGGTTTTTTCAAACTTTTCAAACTTTTTCAATATTTCTCAAAAACTTCCGACTTTTCCAACGTTTTGCAACATTTTTCATATTTTTTCAACTTCTTCAACCTCTTTCAACTTTTTCCTATATTTTTTCACTTTTTTAACCTTTTTCGGCTTCTTCCCCTTGCTCAAAATTTTCAATCTAGTTAATTTTTTTGCATTATTTTCCATACTTTATTTAAGTCTCTATCGACTGTTTTCAATATTTTCCAAATTATTTTTGAATGTTCAGCTTTTTCACAGTTTCCAACTTCTTTTGATTTTTTTAACAAAACTCAACTTTTTAAATATTTTCCATATGTTTTGGGCTTATTTAACCATCTTCAACTTTTATCAACATTTTTCTTATATTTTTTTGAGTTTTTCAACTTCAAAACTGAAAAAAAGCAACACAACTGTTAGAACAAAAAATAAATGAATTCAAGACTGAAACTCCCTGGCAAAGTTTGACTCTGCATCAAAAATGACTCACATCTATAATGTACATAGTCTGAAGATTCAATTTTGAGCTACTTATTTTCAAAAAAATTTAACCCTTATATACAAAATTACCAAGTGCACAGCCCGATTCAAAAAGACTTTAGCTAATTAGCTGAAAAGTCTAATAGCTGTAGTAGCTTAAGTCTATTAGATAATGATTTGAATTTCTTGAAAACAAAACGGGCCTGTTATATGCAGTTTTTCATTTTGTTGCATATTAAAATACAAATGTATTGTGAAACAATTTGATTCGATTATGTCAACTACCTTTTATTTGTTTTGTATTTCTGTAGATTTCCTAAAAATGTAGTTATAATTTGATGTTATAAGCATTCACATGAATAGCCATAAATTAAAACAATAAATTAGCATAATATTATTAATATGAGTGTTACTTAACTCTCTAATAAAACTTTTGTATAGTACTCATGTATAAAAATTATAATATGAACATATTATGCTAACAATTTCATTCAATTTCTCATGCAAATTTTACCCATTTAAATTTTTGTGCTTTACAAGTCTCACAAATATCGATTAAGTTTTCACTCACTTAATAAAATGCCCTTTCTTAGAGACTAAAAACTATAAATATTACTTTAATGATTGCTGTTTTTTCTTATTATTATTATCATCAAACGAATGGTTGTTGTCATTCATATTTATCTGAGGCAGAAAACAATTGAGCGGTGAAATCGTTTATAATGAATATGAAATTGCCAATCAATAAATGAAATGAGTAAGAAGTCATCAGTCAAACAATTTGCACATGAACAATTGATAATTTTTTGCTCAAAGCTATTCTCAACAGATCGAGAGTAAAAGTGTTTACGACATTGTATCTATCTAACAGTAAGTAAAATTGATATTTTTGAATAAATTATACTAAGGAAACTTTAGCAAATACTTTTGGCGCGTCTCAGTATGCGTCATTGTTCGCAAGATAAGTAGTTAGCAAGTTATCTCAAAACATATACATACGTATGTATATAAAATGTATGTATGTACTTCATAAGTTTCGTGATTTTAATTAAGTTGACCTTCAATATCTCAATATTTGTACTCATTAATATCTACATGAGAATAAAACTAGAGTTTACTTTGGTAAATTGAAATATTAAATTTGAAAGCTGTCAGTGCAATCAGCGTTTCAATTTGCACTTTCGATAGTCAATTATTGCTGTCTGTTGCATAAAGCTCAAAAGCAGCAGTGTTAGTGGAACGGTTAGCCCCAGGTTCCGTGATTTTAGGCTTTTTACTTTTCTTAATCAATCTGATTAACTCGTCTAATAGTTAGAGTTTGTAAAGTGCGATCTTTGTCTTTGTTCCTTAATTTGAAAATAGTTGCAAACACATAGATTGTTAAGAATGAGAAATTTTTTCCAAAGTTTACAAGCTTACATGCAAGAAAATTTCTCTAGCCCCCACTCCGCACTTTCAAGGTACGGCCCTGTTTGTGCTTAAAAACAGAAGAAATGCTTTCATCTACCAATGTTTGGTATGAAAATCTTAAAAGATCGACTATTCTTTAAAGATTATATCTTTACATAAAAAAATGGAGCCAACAGTTGTTAGCGCAGAATATAGCTTAAGTAGTCTACTTTCTAAAAAAAAATGTCAGTTTAAAACAATGCGAGATTTGCGAAATTTGATTTTAAAGAAGTGTTCTCTTTTTTCAATTTTGTGATATAAAAAATAAGTTTTTTGGAATATTAATACTTAAAACTACATTTAAGAACATTTACAATCAAGATCAACTAATTGTTTGTGGAGTAGCGAGTGTTAAAAAATAAGGTCAAATAAAAATGGTATATTTTACAACTAGAGTTTTTTAGCATAATAAAAAAAATAATGGTACGCTAAAAGCGCTTGAAGAATAATATATATAAAATTCAAAGGAATATATCGTCGCGCACTTGTACAACGGCCCTAATTGACATTTTTTTTAAAATCTAGTTTATTACATATTCCTGAAGACCAACCTTAAATGCACCTTCACCCAAAAAATTGGAACGGTAACACAAAAAATACCAAGTTTATTAGGTGTAATGTTCCGCCACTGTGTTTTCTAGTGTTATTCACTTAGAATTTTTTTTTTTCTTTCATTGTTGTCTTTGATAGAACTTTGAATAATGTAGCTCTTATTCTATTTGAATTCAATCAAAGCTTTTATCCAAGCCAACAACCAAAATTTTGAATTTTGATGCGATCACCAAACTGTTTCGCGGCTTAATAAAGTTATGTTGGTAGCTCCGAAAATTGGTAGCTCTGGAAATTATTTTTTTTCTAATCCCAAATTATGTCAGGAAAGTTGGCCCAGCCTTTTTTGAAATTCAAAAAAATTAAAGTTGTGCTAGATTGTGCTAGACTTGTGCTGCGTTGTGCCGCAAATTTAAAAAAAAAATTCCTATAACAAAAGTTTTATGAGCAAAACAAATTTTCAGATGCAATTTGGCCCAACCATTATTGATTTCAAGAAATACAGCCAAACTGTTTCAAAATTCAAAAAAATTAATGTTGTGCCAAATTGTGCTAGAGTTGTGCTATATTGTGCCGTAAACTTTAAAAATATATCTCCAAAAATAAACTTTTTTCTTTGGAAAAGTATCATTTCAAGTACAAGTTGGCCCAACCATTATTGGTTTCAGAAAACTGAGGCCAGCATGAAAAAAAATAAAGTTGTGCTAGATTGTGCTAGACTTGTGCTGCGTTGTGCCGCAAATCTAAAAAAAAAAATTTCCAATAATAAAAGTTTTATGAGGAAACAAATTTTCAGATGCAATTTGGCCCAACCATTATTGATTTCAAGAAATACAGCCAAACTATTTCAAAATTCAAAAAAATTAATATTGTGCCAAATTGTGCTAGAGCTGTGCTATATTGTGCCGTAAACTGAAAAAATATATCTCCATAAATAAACTTTTTTCTTTGGAAAAGTACCCATTTCAAGTGCAAGTTGGCCCAGCCATTTTGGAATTTTGAAAAAATTAAAATTGCTTCAGATTGTGCTAGAGTTGTGCTGCATTGTGCCGTAGTTTTTTTTGTTTTAAATTCTTTATTTAAATTCTTATTAGCTAAACAAGATTAAATTGTTTATACCAACCGTGGTAATTTTTAACTAGGGCTGCAGGTTCGATTCGAACCACATGTGGACATGCAACAAAGTTTTGCATGATGCTGTATGAACGCAGAAAGAAGAATAGCGTTGCCGTTTATCAAAACTTATTTTCGCACAAAAAAATTTAACCAAGTTGAGTTAATTAAGTAACAAATTTAGGAGAACTAACCTGTAATTGTTCCCGATGGTTTTATGAGTCAACGAAGCCATCATTTATCGAAGTATGTCAAATATTTTTTTGTTATCTAACATATTCGAAATTAGTGTGAATATGTGATATTTCACACGTCCCTTCACAAATATTTAAAAACAATTTTAAAATTAATAAACCTTTTTACCGTTTTTGAATTCTTTATATAAATTTTTATAAGCTAAGCAAGATCTAATTTTTTAAACCAACTGTGGTAATATTTAATTAGGACTGCACGTTCGATTCAAGTCCGTGCGGACATGCAAGAAAGTTTTGTAGGATGCTCTGTGGAGACACATAAAGACAAGTCCTTAGAGCGTTTTCGTTTGCCCAAAAAAATATACTTAAACTCTACTAAGCCAAGTCTTTTTTTCTTCATTAATTAATAAAAATTTCTTATTAAATAAAAAAAAACTTTTGTTATTGGAAATTTTTTTTTAAAATTTGCGGCACAACGCAGCACAAGTCTAGCACAATCTAGCACAACTTTAATTTTTTTGAATTTCAAAAAAGGCTGGGCCAACTTTTCTGACATAAAACTTGTTGCATGTCCACATGTGGTTCGAATCGAACCAGCAGCCCTAGTTAAAAATTACCACGGTTGGTATAAACAATTTAATCTTGTTTGGCTTATAAAAACTTAAATAAAGAATTTAAAACAAAAAAAGCTACGGCACAATGCAGCACAACTCTAGCACAATCTGGTGCAATTTTAATTTTTTCAAAATTCCAAAATGGCTGGGCCAACTTGCACTTGAAATGGGTACTTTTCCAAAGAAAAAAGTTTATTTATGGAGATATATTTTTTCAGTTTACGGCACAATATAGCACAGCTCTAGCACAATTTGGCACAATATTAATTTTTTTGAATTTTGAAATAGTTTGGCTGTATTTCTTGAAATCAATAATGGTTGGGCCAAATTGCATCTGAAAATTTGTTTTCCTCATAAAACTTTTATTATTGGAAATTTTTTTTTTAGATTTGCGGCACAACGCAGCACAAGTCTAGCACAATCTAGCACAACTTTATTTTTTTTCATGCTGGCCTCAGTTTTCTGAAACCAATAATGGTTGGGCCAACTTGTACTTGAAATGATACTTTTCCAAAGAAAAAAGTTTATTTTTGGAGATATATTTTTAAAGTTTACGGCACAATATAGCACAACTCTAGCACAATTTGGCACAACATTAATTTTTTTGAATTTTAAAATAGTTTGGCTGTATTTCTTGAAATCAATAATGGTTGGGCCAAATTGCATCTGAAAATTTGTTTTGCTCATAAAACTTTTGTTATTGGAAATTTTTTTTTTAAATTTGCGGCACAACGCAGCACAAGTCTAGCACAATCTAGCACAACTTTAATTTTTTTGAATTTCAAGAAAGGCTGGGCCAACTTTCCTGACATTCCCAAATTGTGTATATACCAAGATTATGTCAGGAAAGTTGGCCCAGCCTTTCTTGAAATTCAAAAAAATTAAAGTTGTGCTAGATTGTGCTAGACTTGTGCTGCGTTGTGCCGCAAAATTAAAAAAAAAATTTCCAATAACAAAAGTTTTATGAGCAAAACAAATTTTCAGATGCAATTTGGCCCAACCATTATTGATTTCAAGAAATACAGCCAAACTATTTTAAATTCAAAAAATTAATGTTGTGCCAAATTGTGCTAGAGTTGTGCTATATTGTGCCGTAAACTTTAAAAATATATCTCCAAAAATAAACTTTTTTCTTTGGAAAATTATCATTTCAAGTACAAGTTGGCCCAACCATTATTGGTTTCAGAAAACTGAGGCCAGCATGAAAAAAAATAAAGTTGTGCTAGATTGTGCTAGACTTGTGCTGCGTTGTGCCGTAAATCTAAAAAAAAAATTTCCAATAATAAAAGTTTTATGAGGAAAACAAATTTTCAGATGCAATTTGGCCCAACCATTATTGATTTCAAGAAATAAAGCCAAACTATTTCAAAATTCAAAACAATTAATATTGTGCCAAATTGTGCTAGAGTTGTGCTATATTGTGCCGTAAACTGAAAAAATATATCTCCATAACTAAACTTTTTTCTTTGGAAAAGTACCCATTTCAAGTGCAAGTTGGCCCAGCCATTTTGGAATTTTGAAAAAATTAAAATTGCACCAGATTGTGCTAGAGTTGTGCTGCATTGTGCCGTAGCTTTTTTTGTTTTAAATTCTTTATTTAAGTTTTTCTAAGCCAAACAAGATTAAATTGTTTATACCAACCGTGGTAATTTTTAACTAGGGCTGCTGGTTCGATTCGAACCACATGTGGACATGCAACAAGTTTTATGTCAGAAAAGTTGGCCCAGCCTTTTTTGAAATTCAAAAAAATTAAAGTTGTGCTAGATTGTGCTAGACTTGTGCTGCGTTGTGCCGCAAATTTTAAAAAAAAATTTCCAATAACAAAAGTTTTTTTTATTTAATAAGAAATTTTTATTAATTAATGAAGAAAAAAAGACATGGCTTAGTAGAGTTTAAGTATATTTTTTTGGGCAAACGAAAACGCTCTAAGGACTTGTCTTTATGTGTCTCCACAGAGCATCCTACAAAACTTTCTTGCATGTCCGCACGGACTTGAATCGAACGTGCAGTCCTAATTAAATATTACCACAGTTGGTTTAAACAATTAGATCTTGCTTAGCTTATAAAAATTTATATAAAGAATTCAAAAACGGTAAAAAGGCTTATTAATTTTAAAATTGTTTTTAAATATTTGTGAAGGGGCGTGTGAAATATCACATATTCACACTAATTTCGAATATGTTAGATAACAAAAAAATATTTGACATACTTCGATAAATGATGGCTTCGTTGACTCATAAAACCATCGGGAACAATTACAGGTTAGTTCTCCTAAATTTGTTACTTAATTTACTCAACTTGGTTAAATTTTTTTGTGCGAAAATAAGTTTTGATAAACGGCAACGCTATTCTTCTTTCTGCGTTCATACAGCATCATGCAAAACTTTGTTGCATGTCCACATGTGGTTCGAATCGAACCTGCAGCCCTAGTTAAAAATTACCACGGTTGGTATAAACAATTTAATCTTGTTTAGCTTATAAGAATTTAAATAATGAATTTAAAACAAAAAAAACTACGGCACAATGCAGCACAACTCTAGCACAATCTGGTGCAATTTTAATTTTTTCAAAATTCCAAAATGGCTGGGCCAACTTGCACTTGAAATGGGTACTTTTCCAAAGAAAAAAGTTTATTTATGGAGATATATTTTTTCAGTTTACGGCACAATATAGCACAACTCTAGCACAATTTGGCACAATATTAATTTTTTTGAATTTTGAAATAGTTTGGCTGTATTTCTTGAAATCAATAATGGTTGGGCCAAATTGCATCTGAAAATTTGTTTTCCTCATAAAACTTTTATTATTGGAAATTTTTTTTTTAGATTTGCGGCACAACGCAGCACAAGTCTAGCACAATCTAGCACAACTTTATTTTTTTTCATGCTGGCCTCAGTTTTCTGAAACCAATAATGGTTGGGCCAACTTGTACTTGAAATGATACTTTTCCAAAGAAAAAAGTTTATTTTTGGAGATATATTTTTTAAGTTTACGGCACAATATAGCACAACTCTAGCACAATTTGGCACAACATTAATTTTTTTGAATTTTGAAACAGTTTGGCTGTATTTCTTGAAATCATTAATGGTTGGGCCAGATTGCATCTGAAAACTTGTTTTGCTCATAAAACTTTTGTTATAGGAATTTTTTTTTTAAAATTTGCGGCACAACGCAGCACAAGTCTAGCACAATCTAGCACAACTTTAATTTTTTTGAATTTCAAAAAAGGCTGGGCCAACTTTCCTGACATACCAAGATTGAGAATTTTCGTTCTTTCTGTTTGAGTCAGCATAGGAGCCAACAACTAACCTATCAGATTTTGGAAAATTAAAGTTAATTTATAAACTCATTTAAAACATTTTTTTTTGTGTGTGCATAAAAGTTAGCTTCAGAAATTACGTTAATTTGATGTTGCCTTATGATCACAGAAATATTTGATGTTAAAGGCTGATTTAACAGGAAAAACCTTAAGCGAAGTTGGATAAAATTAGAAAAATTGTCTAAATACAATTTAAAAATATCTTCTCGCATGATATTTCGTTTCAAAGTTAGTTGGAGTAAAAATACGTAAAAAGGTAAAAGTGAAAATTATAGTTTTTGAGTGTAAAAGGGTTATTAAAATGTTAATTTCCTAAATTAGATATGGTGAAGGAAGAGTAAAGAAGTTACGGCTTTCTAGCGCTCTTTTCACCAACGAATTTTTCGAAATCAACATCAAAGGGATCATCGTGTTAATCAGCAATCAATTGCCCCAAAAAGTCTTCATCTTGACAACAAGACATCAACGCTGCTGTCGACAGTAAAAAGACAGAAAAACAAAACTGGCAAAAATACATAGTTGTCCGTCGCGTTTGCCTGGTCTCAGAACGCGTGTTGAAAATATTTAAAAAAAAAAATCGACAGTGCGAAATTTTGAAAACCCCCGAAAAAAACATTTTAAATCTAAAGTTAAAAAAATAGTAGAAAATCATTCATCGCTAGAAATTAATTTTTTTTTCTCATTTAATTGAATTTATGAATCTAAGAGTAGATTGATTCCGTGTTGTGCAAAAATAGGAATACGGTAAATTATGTCATAATTGCCTAGTAAGAATCGAATTTGCGAAATCTAAATAATTCAAAATGTACATATCAACGTAAATAATTTAATGAAATGTAATGAAATAACCGAGCTTAACTGATTTTTCTCGTTATTTTTTTTGTTATTCTAAATTAATTTTTTTTATAAACGTAAGAAAAAAATTGTGGAAAAGTGTGCTTTTGGAATTGGAAACGATGGATTCGAAAAAGAAAAAAAGAATGTAAATCTAAGAGATATTTTCTTATCCTAATGATTGCATAAATTAATTTCGATTCCAATGCTCAACACTACCACATATATATAAGCAAACTCTCAGTAAAATCTACAGCTTGACAAGCAGCCGCATCTATGGAAGGCCTTTCATCAGAAGCAGTGTTATTGGTGAGTGAGTTGTACTCTTTTATTTTTATTTAGTTTCTTTTCCAATGGTAACGTCAAAATAAAAAGACAAAAAAATTACATATTTGTAACATAAAATGTTAAGGTTAACATTTCGTTAACAGCAAGCTTGCCTTGCTCTCGTAAATAGTTCTTTGGCGTTAACATCTGGAATTTTTTTTATATATTATCCCGCTGCTCTCCCATTGTTTACGAAAGTAAACATAAAGTTGAATAATGAAAAATAATAATTTTTAAAGAACGTAGTTTTCTGTGTGGGAAAGCGTATTAATTTATCTAATAATTTTTACGAAAATTTCTATTTTTCTATGAATAAGTTAATTTAAAAATAAATTAAATGCAGCAATAAAAAGTTCAGAATTCATAACATGATCGTAATATAAAATTAGCTAAGTTCAAATAATAAATTAAATTGAAAACGTAATTTTGAAAACAAAATGATTTATCATTTATATATTTTGTTTGTACGCAAAACTTATTGGGTTTGTTTTTTTTTTTTCACTCGTTACTAATTCGGTAGTGACAATATTATTGCTAGGTTTACGTTGATATTACTATATATATATAATTATGCAAATTTTAAAATGGGCAAATATTTAGTGAAATTTTATATCCGGTGTTAAACGTTTGCTTTATACTTTAAAATTTTAAAATGAATTTAAAGAGTAATGTTTAAGAATTTCAAATAAACACCATGTCGAATCATTAAGTTTGTGTGTGTTTTCCTTGGTACTAAGGGCAAAAGGTAAATTTTCATTTGGGATCTTAGGCATACAGTTGCTCAAGCTTAAGATCATGGAGGGGTGGGCCTATGAGCTATCTGCAGAAACATCTAGCAGATTATTCGTGTGTTTGAAGAGTCATAATTAAATTGGTGCATAGTATTTCTGGCCTTTACGGTTTCACAGGTTATGTTTATAGAAACAGTAGGTTAGCATTTTTCTTTATGATAAAAATTATTTTCTTTAGGGACTCTGTAATAAGAGTAATCTATGTATGGGTGCTGGAAGGGAACTAGGCACGAACTCCCCCAGACTGTTAGCTAGCGGCTAAGACGGGTCCCGCCCGCCTTGTGTCTCCCCAGCCCAACTACCCTTCACTTTGTGAAGTGGCCTTAAACCACCTAAGACATGCATAGTACATTACATAGGTGATATTAAAAAGCCCTAACTACATTCAACATTTTTTATATGTTAAAAGGCCATAAATGCTTTTTCTTGCGAAGTAGTTTTCAAAATTTCTAGAGAATTTTGAATTGAAAATTTCCGTGTAATTATCAATTTTAAAAAGTAACAATTAGTTCATATCTTATGTTGGAACGCGTATGTGGCCTTCGTTTTAATTTTTCGCAATGAGTGTTAAGGAAAATATTATGTGTGAGATCTATGCCTCTGATTAAATCCCGGAACAATTAAAACGTGATCGGATTTTAAATATGAAAAAACGAATGCGAGGAGTTCAATACATATGCGTTTCGATTGAAAATGGTTTGTGTCAAGGGGCCGAAAGACGTCTTGGACCACCTTGTACATCAAAATATTGCGAGCAAAGACGTAACCGGTATTGTTTGCTGTTTAGGACGAATGTAAGGAAAGCCATCTTTGATGCATTTTGGAAAATGACATGAGAGCAAAAAAAGTTAAATTTAATAGGCCTTGTTGATCCGGTAAGCAGAAAACGAACTTCGTCCGAAAACTCAGCGCGTACTCAGTCTCTAGAATATTTCTTAAAACACAATTTCCAACGTTTGCAAGTATGTCGTCAAATGTTTTTATCAATATTATTTTTGAAAGAAAAGATTATTTACTAAAAATTACATCAATAAGTACAATATTTGCATATTTTCTTTAATTTTGTTGTAAATGAATTACACTTTTAGTTTTCAAAGTAACTGCAAAAAGCCCTAAATGCACGTTTGCATACATAAAAATGATGTCAAAAAGCCCTAATTGAAATAAAATAAGTATAAATAAAAAAAAAATTAGCGTTTTCATTAAAAATAATTATGTTATTGTTTTTGTAACTAAACTGCATTTAAAAAATTTTCAATATTCTGCTTTGTCGGTTTTTATACAGTTTTTTTGTGTCTCCTGAACAAAATCAAAAATGTCAATTAGGGCCGTTGTACAAGTGAGCGACGATATGCAATGTCCTGAAAGACTGTTTGAGCTTCTAAATCAAATGTAAGTATTTTTCGCCAAAGCGCAAACTCCAATCATTAACTGTTTGACTTAGATGCCATAGTAAAATTATTTTCTAAAAGTAAATAATAACCATGGTACATCAGTCCAAAAATATCCCTTAAGTTTTCAGAAAGTTTTGGTATGGGGTAGTGATCTTGAGCTAAAATTATTTAATATTCCATAACAGAAACTGCACACAAAGATTTTTGTAGCACAGCATTATTTATATTGCAGAATTGAGAAAGTTAAAATATTACTCAAGTAATGAAGAAAATTAAAACATTATATGGAGCAGTTTCGATCAAAATGAGACACTATCTTAATGAAACTTATTTTATTTGTTTTTTATTGAAATAACTGAAAGGACCGTATTTAGGCATAGGATACATAGGCTGTAGGCTAAGGGACCGCACAACAAAGAGGGGCTTTATTTCTTGGTCAGCAATATTATAATTAATATAATCGTATGCATGAAATATTGTGTGGGAAAAACTATGCTGACCTTTTTTTTTTGTTTTCTTTGCTGTTCAAAAAAGTTTCTTTCCATTTTTTAGCCAAAAACCTCCCGCAACATATCGCTCACTTACTTCAAGAGTGGCATAACTCAAAAAACATAAAGTGGGAGAAAAACGCATTTAAAGTTTTCAAAAAGTTGCTTTTTATATAAAAATAATGAAAAGTATGTCTACATAAACTCTTCTCACAAAGCAAGTTTATGAGATAATTTTCTGATTTTTTGACACAAAATAAAACATGAAATGGCAAATATTTCTGCATCATTAACTCAAAAATCATGTTTTTTGAGTTATGCCAGTCTTGAAGTAAGTGAGCGATATGCTTAGCCTATGAACCCGCGGTTTCTAGACACGGCCCTGAAATGACACTTTTAAATACTAAAAAAGGTATATTAAGCCTGTTGCCTGTTGTAGAAAACATTTCTATTAAAACAGAACACTTCGAGCTGGGTTCATTAAAACGAAACATATACATATCTTTTATAAAATTTCAAAAAAAAAAAACAAACAGGAACATTTCAAACCAAATTCATCAATGCAATGATTTCTATTTCATAAACGCTAATAACTTTAATACAACAAAAATATTCCGCTTTAGCATGCTAAGGATGGCGATCGTTTAGAAACATTTTTTTCCCGTACCACAGATAAATATATACGGTCAAAAAGAATAAAAAAAAATCTTGTATTATTATTTAATTACTGAGCTTACTGTACAGTATGTGTCAAAACCAAAAAAAAAATTCAGAAAATAGAGATTAATACAGCAAAAGTTAAGTTAAAGCTAGTCATATTGGTTTCAACTATTGCTAAATTGAATCATCAGTGACCTTTAAACCGAATAGTAAGAGTTTCTAAACGTGATATGTTTTCCTTATTGCATAGATTTGTTGGAAAGCCTAAAAAAAGTGAAAAAAAGAAAAGCTTTCTGTTGTGTGTGTCTTTCTTTGGAAAAGGAGTTCAACATATCATCTTTGGTTATGTTTAAATGTCTTCTGATCCTTCTCCCTCAGCTTAGCTGATTTTTTTTATATATTGTCACACTCTTTTCTAAGTTAATTTCTAAAGTACTAAAGCACTAAAAGCGTTCTATATGAAAAGCTTTTCACTTTCGTTAGTTTAGTACCTATTACGTGTTTTAGCATGACATCACAACACACAAAATCTTTTTTTTTTTCATAAAATGATATAATTTAAGCAATTAAAATAAAAACACGACATCAAGAAATTAAATTTTCTGAAAAAGTGAAATGTGAGATTGCAATAGATACGAGTATTACGTAGGTATGAAGCATAAACAAAATTTGACTTTGCTCATTAAACACGTTCATAAAACAAAAACTAAACGACCCAAATGATGTAAGCCGAGGTTGAAAAGCGTCAGTATGAACCCTTTAATTACTTGTACTTAAAATTAGGCGAAATTACAATTAAAAAACGTTGCTTGCCAAGGTAAAGTGAGAGAAAATTTATGATTTCACGAAGAAACAAATTGCTTTTCCTTGCCATGCTTTCACATGGAATTCCCCATAAATTAAGATGTTTCATTATTAATACTTATTCCGTAGACATAATGTGTGTATCATGAAAAAATGTTTTAATATTGCATACAAATATTTATCTACAATAAATACTCGTATTTTCGG
Organism: Tricholauxania praeusta; assembly: GCA_949775025.1. Taxonomy (NCBI): domain Eukaryota; kingdom Metazoa; phylum Arthropoda; class Insecta; order Diptera; family Lauxaniidae; genus Tricholauxania; species Tricholauxania praeusta. The sequence continues at coordinate 30,925,894 of OX459031.1, read as the reverse complement.
GAAAAACTTAGAAAAAAAAATATTTTGTTATTAACTGACAATGCTGTTATTATTTTTTTTATTAAAGCCAACAGCTAAATAATTAACTACTCATTAGACCAACAAACTAAACCGTGTCAACAACATTGGCTCCCAAAGAAAATATCAAAACAAAGCATTTTTTTGTTATTCAACACAGATCCGTAATTCATCAATCAAGCGTTAAATTGTTTTCACTAAATAGGTAACAACAATTAACAGCTTTAAGAATCTATGAATTCTTAGAAGAATTGAACAATAACGCCTGTTGTCTGTGTCAAACTATGCCCAGGAGCAGTGCAATCAACATTGGGTTAAAAATATTAAAAAGTTAAACGTTTTAACAGTTCTTCGATTTTGGATATTGGTCATTAACTGTTTAACATGCGAACCAAGTTGACCAGTTCTGCTAAAAACGGTTTTTTGTTGTCGTTGTTGTTATTAAATAATTTTTCACATTGTTGACCTGTTTCTGCGTTGTAGCGCACCTGACTTCCTTTCCGTACCATTAGTGTATGGTCTGGTATGTTCATATGTCGATTTACGCAATTGAATACTTTGCATGGGTAACATAGCGCCACAAATCGTTTAAGACGTGTGCGATTTTGTTCAACTATAAAACAGCTGAAAATGCAAAAATGTTAATTGTGGTACCGTTGCATTGGTTAAGCGGTTGGCTGGTTAGCGGTTAAAATAAAAAAAAAAAACAAAAAGTTCAGCTGCGTACATACGCTACATATTTATTACACGCTTGTTAAGTGTGTGACGTTGTGTTGAGAAGCTGCTTTTAGAGCGAGTCATGTGGCGGTGCACTTGTTAGTGGAACTTGTCGTGGTGGACTTAAAGTTCAAAACTTCATCTGTGAGACATATTTTTTGAGAAATAACTTGTGATGGACTCATTTACTTTCTCAGTCTGGGTAAACTCGCCAGTTTCTTGTGCTCGTGTACAAAAATGTATTTTGAAATAACTGAAGCAGGTAATATTTTCAATAACTTTATATATTCATTTATCTTAACATTTAGTTATAGTCGCAGACCAATCGTACGACACTCTCAAGTAATAGCAAAATAATCGAGGAGCAAATATAATTACATAAGTAAAATATAGATTAAGCATACATAATGCTTAGCACTGTCTAAGAGTAAATTTCATATCAATCCTGTAGAGCACCTATTACCATGTTAGACACGTCCATTTGTAACTGTCTTTATTATTGAGAGACACTTCGCTTTTTTATTGTTAAGGGTACAAACTATTCTACATATGGTCTATAACCCCGTGTCAGTTGCAATGAAAGGCCCAAAGCCATTCTTCCCTGCTGTACAAGTCAAAAATCTTGGTTACTAGATAATACAATGGAGTATATATATTCATGAAAACCTGAGGCCTAACCTCTTGTAGTTCTCTTCTTCTGAGAGCAAATGTTACTTTACAATCCAGAATGCACCGGCAAAGGTCCGAATAAGGAATCCGTTCTGAAAATGTTCAATTGTATATTACAACTACACCGCTTTTCAAACGGTTTTACATTTTATCACACTAGGTGTTCATTAGACGTTGTCCATCATTAGATGGATGTCCATCTAGCGCCTGGAATTTGAACAACGGTTTTTTTTTTGAGTGTGGCAACTCTAATGTCATTCGAATTATGACAGAAAGTTAGTCTTTTATCTCCGGTTAACCCTTCGACCCGGCTTTTCCCTGGTAATGTTAGAATTAAGTCTTTTTATGGATTGGTTGTTTGGACGTTTTGAAAGTATTCTGTCATAAATTTGTATTTTAATTATTAGTACTTTCATTGGTACATATGGTGTACCAGCCGGGTCGAAAGGATTAATGAAATGAGTCGATAAATGCTAGAACAATGTTCAAACTAAAGATGAGCATTTTTACCGAAATGTAATCATATCTGACGAAGCTCATTTCCATCTCGGTAGTTACGTAAATAATCAAAATTGTCGCGTCTGAAGCGCAGAAAATCCACAAGAGATTGTTGAGAAGCCAATGCATCTGCGACAAGTAACTGTTTGATGTGGTTACTGAATTGGGTCGTATTTCTTAGAAGATGCGTTACCGTGAATGGTGAGTGTTACCACGCAATGATTACTGATTATTTGTGACCTATTTTCGAAGCTATGGACTTGAACAACATTTGTTTTCAACAGGATGGCGCGTCATATCACACAACCCAAGCGACAATCGAATTTTTGCGTGGGATGTTTGAAAATATCGCTACAGTCGAAATTGTACTAAAAATTGGGTACACTGCAACTCCAGCCGAGGATGTCATTTAGATGAAATAGTATTCCATAACTAACCGGAAGGATTGTACTTTATCTATAGCAAAATCAAATTCAAATTATAAATAGTCAACTTTAGGGTCACTAAGTATACAGTTTGTGTGACTTTTTCTTTCACGAGATATAGACGAAACTATCTAGTAAAGTATTCTTTATCATGTTAATCCTATCGAAAATTTTGAAGATCAATTAGCCACCAGTAAATTTTAGTATTAAAAGCTCATCTTGGGCCGGAATACTGTTAAAAAAAAAAAAAAGAATCTCATACTCAACAATTTACCGCAAATGTATTCCAACCTATAGCCAGCTAAAATCAAATCTACATAATTTGTCACCTATTTTCAAAGGAATCACCGATTAACACAAACGTGAATGGATGCATTAAATCAGACTCACAAACCGCTATAAAGCCAACGGAATTTCTAAAATAAATGCAAAGCAGTTGCTGCCACAAACCAGAAAAATCACAAGACACAGAAGAAAAAGAAGCTGAAATTGATGTAGAAGAAAAAAAAAAAAAGAGCAGATGGGGTCTGCTTTAAAGACGCTGGTTGACTGTCCGGAATAGAAAAAAAACAAAAACAATGAAGAGACACTCAAACAAGAATTGCAGCAAAACTTTATGCAATTGGAATTTTCACACACAGAAGTAAATAAAGTAAGAAATCTTAAGTTATCTAATAAATGGCATGTGCAATAAATTATTAAAGAAATGGCAACGATGTTAATAAAATACAGAAATTGTATAAAAAAAATTTATCCGATTTACACACCTTTTTCTTTTCCAAAAGCCAAAAGAATGAGGAAAAAATGCAGCAAAGTTGCGCACTTCCGCAAGAACTGGTTAAGGAAATTACAACAGCGCGCAGCAAGATGTGCAGTAGATGCAAGTAGCTATGAGTACAGTGGTGGTTTTTTAATTAATACGAAGTTTCAGTTGAGTATTATGCTCACAAATCTTAACGTAGCAGCGTTAGCAATTATTATTATATTTATTTTTTGTTGAGCGGAGAATTCTGAGTAAATAAACTTCTTTTGTATCAAATCACACAGCGGCAGCGAAGACGACGACGATGATGTTGTTTAGAAGATATTCTCACGTTGATTGATTTATTTTATTTTAAACCTGTTGGGAATTATATGTTGATAGTAAAATAAGAGAAAATTAAATTAAAAAAAAAAAATTAAAATTAAATGCAACAATAAACTATTTCTTTTAAGTTTATTTTTAAGGTTATTTTAAGTAGTTTTATTTTTTTTTTTTTATTTTGTAATATTTATTTGTTGTAATTTTTTTAATATTTTATTTGATATATTTTAATATTTTTTAAATTGTTGTTTTTTATACATTAATTTTTATGCATATTAAAATTTTTATGATTGTTTTCTTGTATTAACTATGCAACTATTAATTTTTTCCATTTTTCAAAAAAAAAAATAATTTTTAAATTTTTGGTTAACACAAAATTTTATTTGTAAATTAATATTGTTTATACACATTTAAAATGCGGTCAAAAGTTCAGCGCACGTTTTTGCACTCGCATTTCAATTTTTGTTTTCGTTTTGTTATTTTTATGTATTATTTTTTCGCATATTTTTCGCGACTTTGTTTTGCCCACCGACCGTCGCCGCGCATGCGCAACACCTTCGCATGTTTTATGTTATTTGGTATTTTTTCCGCACTTCCTAAGCGCATGCGCAACCAAGCAATCGAAGCCACGCATGTTCCGTTGTTTTATTTATTTTTTCTTCAGTCAAACTTTTGACAAGCAACAAAAAAAAAAAAACACTTAAGTCTTGCTGAAAACAAGTTTTCAACAGAAAAAAACAAACTCAAGATATTTACTCACAATGAGTTTCTACAATTTTTAACTTCCAGTAATAAGTCCAAAAAAAGTCGTATATTTGTTGCTGCCACAAATTTTTCTTCTTCTTTTTTTTTCTTATAAACATGCAAAATGTTAAGGAAGGTTGGTAATATGATGAAATATAGGGTTTGGCAACATCAAAAAGCTTGGAGAAAACTTAGCATCAATGGCAAATATTTGTTTTTGACTTATGATGGGTAGTTTATTAAAATAATGTGGTTTTTGAGATAAGCGACATTAAAATTCATGTTTGGTACTAGACTTTCTCTGTCAATGCAAAAACTTTACATAAATCTCTTAAAACTCAAAATGAAATGCAGTTCGTATAATAAATTAATGTATTATTTAAAGTACCTTAACGACTTCGTCTAAAATAAAAAAAAAGTTTAAAGACATCTTTAAGTTTTAGGTTTTTGAATATACATCACAAATATAAAAAAAATATTTTATAATTTTTATTATGATTCGTGCCATTAGTTTTTGCATAAGATATTTTTTCACGTTTTTGGATGTTTAAACAAAGTGTTCTACTGTAGTTACTATCTCGCTAGTTTTCTTTGGAGTACCCTTATAATTTTTCCGCTAATAAGTTAGAACATTATATAAACAAGTTGTGGGCAAATAGGTATACATAACTAAGACTGGTTCGAAAAAATGATCCGGATACTCTCTACAACATATTTCAATTTAATATATTGGTTATGTTTTTTTATAAACATCTCAATATTATATCGATATTTTTACACATATATGAGAACTTCACAAAAATTTATTAAAATTAGGAAAAAACTTAAAAAATTTTCTAAAAATTAACATGTTTTCTAAAGTTAACTAAACATTATTAGAGATAGTCCAGATTTGCCGAAGATATGTTCAAAATGTACTGAAAATTGTACCGAATGTAAAAAGTAGTCGAATGTACTGACGCGTATTTTTCACAACGCAAATGTACTGAAAAAAGTACAAATTTAACGAAAATGTCATCACTGATCGGCATAGCAATATCTCGTGATATAACAAAGAGGACATGGGAGTCAAGTTTAGTGACCTAAAATCCATAAGTAATGTAAAGTTTAATTTGCGTAGATTAAAAAAAAATTGAAAAAAAAGTGAAAAAAAAACTACAACTTGTTTTTTGTCAATTCGAACCAAATTTTATCATTTTTTATCACTACATTGAAATCCGAAAAAAAAATATAAAAAACATCGGTTCTTAATGTTAAGGGAGCAAACCAACAGCTTTAAATAATGCGTCCCTATATTGAATACATTGGCTAGTTTGAGTTAACAAACACAAAAATCTTGATTACTTGGTGCAATTTAAGGGGTTATATCACCCCAATTTTTTTTACTTTTCCATTTTTTTTTTCTTGGCTTAAATCATACCAAAACAATCCTAGAATCAAAATTTATAGCGACCAAGTACCGATTGAAACTCAAAATTTTTTTAAATCAATTTTTTCCAAGAAACTTTGATGAAGATGTATAGCATTTTGAGACTTCAAACGCGTTTTTCTCGAAACCATGTTTTCAAAATCGGCGGGCAGTAGAACTCAAAAAGTTTACTTCTGATTGACAGTAGCTTCATTGTCTGATTATTTGTTGAATTACACACGACTTTAGCGATTAATTAACAAGAAAAAACACGTCGAAACACGATTTTTGTTAAAACATTTGTCATTTCGCGAAAAAAAATTTTAAAAATATAATCATGTGTACTTCAACAGAAAAACTCATGTAGATAATGAAAAAATTTTTTTTTTTTGCTATAGGAGGAGTTGGACGAGACTTCTTCTGCCCACCGCGGAAGACCTTTTTGAAAAAGCAATTTACGGTAATCACTGCACAGCTGCCATTTTGTAAAAAAAATATCAGTAAAATTTTTTTTTCTCTTCTTCAAGAGTTGCTTAATCCAATGTTGTATTATTTGTATTTCTTATATCTCAAATGTAATTTAAAAAAAATAATTAAAACAGCCTTGTTTTTTTATAGCATAAGGGAAATTTATCCCCTTAGTTCCATAAAAAAGTCTTGCATTTGAAATAGTTTTTTTTATTTTAATGATTTTTAAATAAAAATACTGCTTGGATTCTTAATGTTATACTGATTTTTAATCCCAATTAAGTGTTGTTATTATTTAAGCATGAAGGACTATTTTAAAAAAACTTTACATTTATGAAATATTAAATGAAACCAGTCAGTTTTACACGTTCTCCTCAATCACTCAAATTCAATCTGTGTCTATTTTGCTTAACTTTTCCATACAAACTCTTCAAGAAGTTTTTTTAAAGCGTAGATATCGCTTAGCCAAAGACGCCAAAGTTCAAATTGAATATTTCTTAATAGTTACTAATTTGGTGAGAATAAGTCTTTATACAAAAACGTTTAATACTTCCGCTATAAACAATAGCCGTCATAGTCTGTTACGGAGTTTTCTTCAATAACAGAAAATTAAAATTTTCCCAGAAAACTGTATTAAATCGAAAAAAAAAAAAAATTGTAAAACTCGAAAGTCTTCGAATATTTCCGATATCAAATTAAGAAACATTTATCAAATTAAAATTGTATAATATTGAGCCTCTGAATATAAAATAAATTTTAATGCAAATAGTGTAAAAATTAAATCGCTGCGATTAGTTTCTTTTTAAGATATATTTTTTTTTTTGAAGTGCAGTTTGCACGGAATTGCTAATTATTACAGACGCGGAAACGCGGAAACGTAAAAGTTTCCTGAATGAAAACAATAAAGATGACTTAGCTATTTCCATTTACAACCAATACCATACAGGGTAGTAAAAACAAAAAATCTTTCTTTCTTCCTATAATATTACAAAATTATATCATAGTTTTTAACAACAGAGCTTTGTTTTTTCATAACAATACTTTGAAATGAATGTGAAAAAAATTAATAGCATCCGTTCGAAACAAAACAATGAACAGAAATTATTGCGGTAGATCGCGATCAATAGAAACTGTAGCAAAAAAAAAAGAGGTTAGAACAATAAAAATGAGAAAAATGTCACATAATTGTTTGCAATCAAAATTTTATAAAAAAATAAATTAAATTAAAATGCAAAAAGTAAAAATTTAAAGCTTTCATTAAGGTTTGAGCCAATATCGTTTTAAATAAGTTAAAGTCGCACTGTTTATTACAAAATAACAACATAAATGACTGCCCCACGATATGCGCTTATCTAGATGCACGCAGCGAATGCTACAAAAACAAAAACTTAACCAGCAAGTGCGTTGGCATTCCTTTGAGCCACAGATGCAACACAACTTGGCAGTTGGTCAACGAGCACAACGAAGGAAAATGCAAGATTTTTCTTTTGCGATTTTTTTTTTTCATTTAACAAAGACTTGATATTCGAATCAAAATGGCGACTTTCTGGCAAAAAAGTCAACAATGATTTAAGAAAACGATTGATATTTTTTTAGACAAAATAAATCAAAAAACTCAAATTATAGTTGCACTAATCAAGTTCATAGCATTTGAAAATGAAGTTGGTCAAGAAACTCGTAAATTTTTTTTTCGTCTACGTCTATTGATAGCTTAGCGCTACAAAAAGTTCAATAAACTGGTTTTCAATAAAAAAATTTTTTTTTTCCTTTTTTTTCTTTCCAACCAAAACATTTGCATATTTGGCATCGAACAAGTACGGGTATATCTCTTGGTTAGTTGGTATGCGCTCATTTCGTTGGAATGTAAATGCTAGATATATGCGTTTTTTTTTCACTATTTTTGTTGCTGTATTGTATTAATTAATTCAATTTGATCATTGGTGTATTAAGGAAAAACATTACGTTTTTAATTTTCACGAAATTTTTAATTGAACACAAAAACTTTCGTTTATTTTCTTTCAATTTTCCTCTTTGCGCATTAATAATTCATTGAAAGAAAAAATTTTCTTTTTTTTTTCAAGCACAGTAGATAATTTTCTCTCTCTCTTTCTAACTTGTTTGACGCGATCGTTTTGAATATTTTGTATTTTTATTATTTACCGCAGACGTGTCAGTTTCGTTTGATTCGCGAGCTAAGACTAACTGCCGGGAATTTCTTTAAGTCGATTCCGCGAAACTCAGGGCTACAGGTAACTAAAACCATAAAAAAAGAAACCACACCGATATCCACATGCAGGTAAACAGACACAGATACTACACCTGTATTGTATCGATGTGAAGACCATGCCGATAATAGGCAATGCGCGTTCACTCTCTGTTGTGCTCTTTTGGCTCCGTCGTTCTAAGCTCAGCTTAAAACAGTTATTTTTTGCATGTTGGTATTTGTAAGAGAAACTGCTCTTACGCACAGGTGTGTTCAGCGTGCGAGTGAGCGTGAGCGTGAGAGAGTGCAAAAACCTGTTGCTCTTCTACATCTCACAATTTATCTTAATTGCAGCTGAGTATCTTACAATAGTTGTCAAAATTTGTTCGGTTACTTAAACATCACTTGTTGACAGCGCTCATTTCACCACAATAACAAAATAAAAAGCCGCCGCTCGTTGAGCTTTCAAGTCATCATCATGATTGGCAAGTTTATTGAGCGTAACAATTTGAGTGCGTTTGTTAGAGTGTCTCGTGGAAACTACTTAGTACTACTATTGCGCGTGTTTCGAATTCGACAAATGCGACTACTCATTGAGCAGCTACTTAACTCTTATGAATCTTTTTTAATCAATTTGAAAAATCTTCATGGGGTTAACATTTACAGCGAGCTATCACCTGCAGATTTTTTTTAAGCGAAATAATATAGCATTTTCATATGATTTTTTAAGCCCTGACTGCTCTATTTTAATATTGAGAAAGTTAAATATTGCTTATATAATTGGAACAATAAAACTTAGAAACAATTTGAAACAGACATTTATTGATACTATCGAATGTGCATTTTGGATATCTGTTTGAACAGATAGCACTTGAAGTTCTGACTCAAACTTGACATATGAGATCGATATTTAGGCTTGGACATAGTCGGAATTGAAGCTTAGACTTCTAATGAAATTCGAGCTTCAATTTGAAATTCGTACATGTACTTGCAACTTGAACTCTTATTTTATATTCCGAAGTCGGTTTCCTCATTCAATTTTAGACACTTGAACCATACCTTTACCTGAAAATTGGGCTATTCTTTAAAGTTTAGTCTTTTTGATACATGAAATTTGACCCCTTTTCGAAATTCAGACTTATGCTTGGAATAAGCACTCATACTTAAAGTTTGGTGTTGAGTTTTAAGCCTCTTCTCTTGTGTGAAATTCGGTCTTTTGATGAAACTTTAGAGGCCAATAGCTTTTTCGGACTCCTACTTAAAATTCGGAGTCCTGCTTCGAACTTGAATTTTTACTCAGGTCAAAATTCGAGCGTTGAAATTTATAGGATTCAATTTCGCTCAACAAAATTTTAGCTTTTCAACAAACCGCTACATCAATAAAGGTAGTAAGCCGTTCTTAACATGTAAAAGGGGGCGTGGCAGTTTTAAAAAATTATAAACACTTTTGATCGACATTACCATCTAAGTTGACTAAGACGTATTCGTCTGCCTGTCTGTCCGTCTGTTTGTCTATTAGACTCGGTAACTTAGGGTAAAAATGATTTTGTTTTGATAATCGATTTTTCGAAATCTTTAGTCATACCGTGCTTAAATCATCTAAAATACCCAATAACAGTTACGAATAATAGTAGTCTGGCAGCTTTTGTTGCGGCTGCTTCTCAAACTGTGTTTTCAAAGTCTTAGAAGCGCTGTGTTCCAATGCACAGGTGAATTACCAAATGGTTGCTGACTTTACTAGAGCACTTTAAATACACCAAATCATTGATGGTGAATAAGTAAAATGGTGAATAAATGAATAAAATTCTTTTCGGTGTGTTGAAATTGAGAATTTGCGCGAAGCTCTCCGAGTTGTGAGCATTTTTGGTCTATGCTGTTGGTCTTGAGAAGAGTCTTTTTGCGGGGAATTCGGAATCATACCACATTCTACAAATATTCTAATTTAATTTACACTGACAAAATTTGTATATGAAGTTACGCCAAAGCCAAACAATTATGTATGTATTTTAATAAAGTGAATTAGTAAGGAGTGTGACTTGAAATAGATGTTTGCCAATAACATTTATTCTATAAATAATTAGTTCCAAATAAATAAATATTTGTTGTAAATTTATTTTATAATATATAAAAAAGTAAAAGCACATAATTAAATATATTATTGACATCAGAGATGGTAAATTTTAAAATTACTAAAAAAAACTAGCCCAAGGGTTATTATTACAAATTATTTCATAGATTTCACTTTTAGTACCGTTTTCTGGCTTAAAATTAAGTAGGTATAAAGATATACCAACTTTTGACAAAATCACTTAACAGCTTCCGAAAATATCAAGACAAAATTGAAGCTGATTTCGTTACTCTCATATAAAGTTAAGAAATCCTTCCCTCTTCCTTTTAAAAATTGCAAAAATTATTTAATTTTTACAAAAAGTTTCAACTACGTCCTGAATATCTGTTCTTTCTTCATAACACTTTTGTTGATATCGACTTTGCTTTGACTAGAAATTTGGAAATTGTAGACAAATCCCGACTAACTGGCAACGCTTTTAACAGCACATAAACTTAACATTTTACTTAACCTTAAAACGCGTTCAATCAATGCATGCTTTTAGGCAAACATGTGCTTTTACGAAAATAAAATCAGTTCTTTAAGGTTAAGCCATAAATATTTTTAAAAATTTTTTCATCATCGACTATCACATGCGGGAATTAGCAGAATGCAATTATTGTATTTACTCACCTGGCACTGTTTCGCCATTAAATGTTATTTGTACAGTATGTGTTCCCGGTTCATGTGGGGTAAAACTCGCAATAAAACGTTGGCCTCCAAGTGAACGCACCGATGATGTAACACGCCCACCATTAACAAGTATTTCCAAATTGCCAGAACCAGCTTTAGAGCCATCAATTTCAAATTCAACTGGACGACCAATAGCTCCATTCGGTATATCTTGAACACGTATTGCACGTGCACCGGTTGCATTACCATCTATTATGGGGCGAAATCGTGAGAGCGAACTATAACCATAATTGCCGCTGGTACCAGCGGCGGTTGCTGTCGACGGACTATTGGTAAGTGTACGTTCGGTGACAACATGTTGACTGGATTCTTTGACGGTTTTTGTATAACCACCAGATTTATCGGTATAGGTGTTGTTCGAATGTGACTTAACAGTAATGGCACTGGGTCTGTAAAGAAAAATTTGAAAAAAAAATTAAAACTTGTTCCATTACAAAATCTATGCTTTGCTCACTTATAACGATCCACATCGTCGGATCCACGCCTCTCCGCCGCTTGTTGTTTTTGTTCGTTGAGAGCAAATTTATTATATTGCGTATTACGATGCGTTTCATTATCGATATCGGGACGTGTATACGAGAGGTCAGTGTTCAATTGCGTTTCGGTCATGTTGGCCAGTGACTCCAAAGAATTGTGTGAAAGCATATTTTTGGTTTTATTGATAACATCCCAGCTATCGCGACGAGCCGTAGAAGGCTTAGTCGAGGAAACGCGCACATTAGACGAATGATCAATGCGTGGCTCTGGTGAATTTGTGCGGCGTATGCGTTCTGTGGTGCTATAGAGCGAAGGTGAAGCGCGTACATTTGAGTCGGTAACGTAGTTTGAAGTTGACTTGTACGTCGAGGTTTTTTCAACGTGGCGTGATTTCTCATAATTGGAACCGCCAACACCGTTCTGTAAAATTTTAAAAATAATTTATGAAATAAAGGTAGTGGAAATGGTTGTGCATTAAAAATCTTCATTCATTCTGACATACCTTATTGACTACGGTCACTGGACTGCCGATACGGTGTGTTGCCGTTGATATATAGGCACTGTTCGGTGAATAGCGCAGCACTGGAGAGGTGGATATATGGCGTGGACTTGCAGCTAAAGTACGCGTAGAGGTCTCGTAATTATTTGATGTTTTTATAGTCAATGGACTATGGTTACGCACTTCGCTAGAGCGTATCTATGTAGAAAGTTGAAAAACGTTAGTATATGTAAACTGTTTTTTATTGAAATTTCAATATATAACACAAAACATTTAAGGTTAAGCACAAACTAAAGCGAATGAACGCCTCATTTGGCGTTCAAAAGAGAAAACATTTTAGTACAATTTTTTATTATTTACATTGTATAGGGGACTGTCTCTGTCTGGTATTGGGCTCAGCCTGCTTGCGTAGGTCGTCGCTGTGGTAGCAGCGGTTACATGTTGTTCCTGTTGTCGATTCTGATATCTTTCATCACGTGATGCCGCAAGTTTTAAATGACGATCTGGACGTTTTGTGGCATTAAATTCATTCTCTTTATCATAGTAATAATCATTCTTTGTAGTAGACGAACTACTCGAGACTTTTGAATCGCGTCTGCCACTGGTCATTGTATAAAGATCAGCAGAGTTGATGTATTTTGTTGTTGGCGAAGAATTATATAGATCACGTAGTGGTGGTGGTGGTGGGGATGTTGCCAATTGATCCTGTTGTGTATGTGGTTTTTGATTGAAATGGTTATTATGGTTAGTAAAATAATTTTGATAAGGATAGGAGTATATAGTGTACTTGAACTATGTTGTAGGATAAGGTTTAAAGCAGTTAAAAGAGTTTTGTTAGTTACAATGAGTATTTAGACTGAAAGTATTTTTTTTTTGTCTTATTAGCTCAAGGTAAAAACTAATTTCTAAAGACTACGGATTTTCTTAAAAGTTCTCTAAGTTTTTTTAATCGATATTTCTCAAAAAAATAAACAATATTTTTAAAAACAAATTAAGCTTTGAAAAACTTAGTTTTTAGCAAATTTTTCAATTTTTATATTTCTTGAGACGAATTTTATGTTTACCACACTCACTTAATTTTCCCTACGCTTAAAAACAATCTATTTTTTTTACAAAGATCGAATTTGTGGCCAACTATTCCTCGAGGAGCAGAAAAACTATCAAGTTTCTTCAATGTCAAAAAAAAAATCATAAAAATACCTACAAAAGTGAAACTGTAAGTACAAAATTTAATGTTAAAATCAGAAAAGTTTTTTGCTCAACTCAACGCTATTCTGATTCCCTTAAGTCTTTAATATTTCTCTAGATTACATCTACTAAGGATTAATCAAAAATATGCCTTCTTTATTATAGCTTCGTATTTTCAAACCTTTCACAACATCAACAACAAATATTATTGAATTTATATCTGAAATTTTCCGCACTTCAGATATTATCGTTTCAACATTTCTGCCTTCTAACGCAATTCACTTATCCCAACGAACGCACACCTCATTGCAAACATTCATTACCTTCTGTTTGCATATCTGACTTCCTCACTTGCTGACCACTTACCTCACTCTCCCGCTTGTAATAGCTCGAACTCTTGCGATAATCAGTTGTGTCCAGTTTTGGTGAGTATTGCTGCTGCGGCGAATAGGAACGCTGACGTTCTGTCGCATTGTTGTGATTCAATAAATCGCGCCGTGACAACGACGATGACGTTGTTGCTGCATTACGAAAGTCATTGTGACGTGTGTTAGTTGTCGATGTGTAATGCATTGAAGGACTTTCCGCACGATGTTTACTCTCGTGCAGAGGACTGCTGCGTGTCTTACCCGAACGTCCCTTGGTGCCAACACGCATGATAAATGGCGAACCCTTCACATCGTGACCATTGAAATAAACGTAGACACGATATTTACCATTCTGTCGTGGCATAAATGTGACACGGTACTTGTTGTCGACAATTTTCTCCACCGAACAGACCAACGAACGTTTGTCATGCACAATGTCGACATGCAGCTCTCCGGAGACACCAACACCACGAGCATCCACTTCGAATGAGTGAGCACGTAGCGGCATGGCGCCATCCAATCCGTGTACGGACACACCAGTCGAATCGAAAACCGAACAGGTGAAGGGGCCACCCTGTATGTGACGACCCTGATAGGTGATGGCAATTTCCCAGATGCCTGCCTCGTCAGGCTTGAATATGGCGCTATGACCCTCTTCGACTTTCTTTAATGGGCAATTGTGTGAAATGCCAGTTGGCGACACAGCAGTTACCAAGATATCTTCAGTTTTAGGTGCTCCTGTTGCATTCACTAGCACCTCGACAAGACTGCCCAACGCACAGGGCGCCATGCCGGGTGGTGCAACTTGTATGAAACGTGGCAGCACACGGAAGAAGTGTCCACCGAGACTGTCATCACCGATTTCAATGACTATTTCATGCATGCCATACTTGTCCGGCACAAAAACACCTTCGCCATGTGCATTGAGACGCACCGCTTGTGCATTGCCAGAGGGTGGCACCACAAAAGCTCTCACCGAATTGATGTCGATATCACGTGACAACACATCGACGCGGAAATGAGTCTGTCAATGAAATGAAATTAAATTTGTTAGTGTTGGGTAGATTACTCGCTGAATGCACTTACCGGTTCACCAACTCTGCCAGAGCTGCTTTCCATGTAGACATTTACCAGATCTGACAATGGTGGACGTGGTGGTACCCATTGTAGATGCGCTGCATATGCCATGATACCCAAATGTTCGACTTCTGGATTTGCCATATCCTTGGGCGTCAAAATTGCTTGCACGCCGAGACGGCTGCCAGCCTCCATAGCTTTACGTATGTTGTTCTCATAGTGAAAAGGATCGACGCTTAGTTTTTCAGGTGCTGGTGCTGGGCCACCGAGACCCTTGATTATTTCGCAAAAGACGCGACCGTCATTCCAATCAGACTGAAATAGTAAGAATTACGTATATAACGAAATGGGTTGCCTAGAGTAGTAGGTAAGACTTACCGTAAAATTCTTGACATTATCCTTAACTTGCGTATTGACCCAACGCATTGTCGCATTATAACCGGGCCCACCGGGTTTCATAAAATACGATAAATATGTCATGCCTGACAATTCATCTAACCATGGCGATGCCAAATATTCGGGTTCTAAGACTTTTGGCACACCAAACTCACTTTGTGCCAAATTCATGGCATTTGTGCAGTTGCGTACACTCTGACTAGGATCCAAAGAACGCCAGTGTGGGAATAAACCCGGTTGACAATAATCCAACAGCGCCGCCAGATTAACACCACTATTCCAATCCGTTGTTAAATTGGTTATCTTGCATTCGGGTAATGCCGCCTGCAGCCATGCCAGCATAAGTTTGCGTGGTGGGAATTTGCTACGACCGATTTGGTAGCGAACAATCAATGACCAAATGAGGCCGAGTATCAGCTTGACATTGCCATTGACAATGTCAACGTTGCCGATGTTCACCAGTTTGATGTGATCCTTTTCAATGGCACTTAAAGCTGTGGTGGCATTTTCAAGATAATGATGTTGATTTGCCGGACGGCGATTCCAAGAGGGCTTAAGCGGACGTGTTTGTAGATTTTCAACCAGTGCACATAGGCAGGTGCCATCGCAAAAATCTGTGGCCCAGTCATGAACCTAAAAATATAAGATGAAAATCTTAAATTATGAAATCTACAAATTTTAGTAAACTTTTTAGAAAACGGTAAATAAAATGAATTGGGTAAAACTTAACATGGAAAACGACTTTGAGCAGAAGAAACTATCGATTCCTGTTACTCATGGTATAAGGTCATGTACATTTTTTTTTTATTGCAAATATCTGTAGGTCGAGGTAAAAGCTGTATAGCTAATAGCTCTCCACAAAGAAATGCTCTAAAAGCAGACTAGACCACAAAAAGCAATTAATTGCAGGAACAAAGCAACAAAAAAGAGTACGCGGCTAGGTCTCTTCACATTAACATTGTTCTTAAAAAAGAACCTAGATATTTGAAAGTTCAAAGTTCTACATTTTTTAAGTAGAACATCAATATAATTGTTTTCGGCAACAGCAAATAAACAAGTTATCGCAAGTCTAAATATATGGTTAAATATGTTAACACAAAGTCGAAACATTACCACGTTTTTATTGTTCTTTTTTGTAATGATTGCTTATTAAAAAAAAACAACATTGAATCGAATTTCGAGTTCTTACAGGAATATCAATCGATGCTAACTAACCGTTTGACTTAAAGTAAAACAAGCGTTAAACACTTTAATGATTTTAATTCAAAAAACCCAAAAATAAATAATAAATTAACAAATTCAAAAAGGGTTGGGCCAAAAATTTATTTTCTTGAAAAAGAATTTTCCATAAATACTTTTTCACATCTACCACGCTCGCTTTTATGGGCTATAAATGGAAGTAAAAATGAATATACATAAAAACAGAGCAATTTGAAGTTGAATTCATTGAAACGATTTTCACTGAAAGGGATTAACTAAGAATATTTTTTAACTAAATCCTGTACATCACTGCAAAGACGAGAAGCTTTCTTATTATATTTGGGCTACAGTATTTTCCACATAATTGTAAGCCCGACACTCGTAAAATCAGCAAATAATTTAAAATTTCTTTTGATGGTTAATTGCTTCAGTAAAAAAAACCTGAGACTAATGCACATTTTCCGTTGAAAATTTTCAATCATCCAAAAAATTTAGCATTTCATGAAAGCGTTTCCATAATAATATTATTCACACCAACCCGCTCTTAAAATTATTTTTCCCAAAATACGGGACAATAAATCTGCCTTTCCCTGATTAACTCCAATATTATTTCTATCATCGCTATAAGTCACTTGGAGCATTTCTCGATGTTCCAGTTAAGTCAGAAATAATTAAACAAATAATATCACTTTCATAAAAATATGAGAAAGTAAATGATGTACATTCTTTTCAATAACAACAACAACGATCACGCCAAATAAAGCAAACAATAAAGTTTTTCTTTCTAATGATTTTTCAAAAAAAAAATAGTAAGTAATATCACAAAAAATGTTAAAATATGTACATATGATCGCATCAGCTTAATAAACGCAGCTAATTAACATTGTTGCCAACTTTCTATGATAAATAAAAAGCAAAATAAAAAAACGAAAACACTGAGAAAAGATAACAACAAATAAATACAAAGCAACTTAAAAATACAATATAAAACATAATAATTGCAAAAACAAACAAAATGAAAAGCAGCGTATGCTGAATTCTTTGAAAAGTCGTGTAAATATTGAGACAAATGCGCAATTGAATTGTGTGGCAACGCTTTATCGTTTTTTTCGTGTTGCTTTGCGTGATTGTTTCAGTTGTATGCTGTTTTGTGCGAACATCTTCAGTTGACTTTGTTTGGAGTGACCCACATTTTTTAATGGACAAACATGTGAACTGTATACATGAAAAATGAAATGACAAGGTAAAGGTTTTATCAAGGTACTATCTCATAGTTAATCGGGTCATATGAATGTTGCACGATAGTTTTTATTTAAAAAGCTTTAAAATAAATTAAATTTAAGAGAAAAGGAAATTGCGTATTTTTGTTGCTAAAATCTTCGAGAGAAAGCATTACATAATCAAGTTTAAATAACCCCGCCTTTTTGGAAAAGTCTCGCTTCCTATTAGTCGGACACTAATTTGCATCAGTTAGGAATTGTTGATCTGGTTATTATACACAATAAAATTTATGTATGATTTATAAGTGTCTTATCATGTTCATGACATTTAACATGATATATCATATCACAGATAAGAAATATCATGACATCATCATACATGAAAAAATCAACTGAAATCGACGATAATGTGAATGAAAACTGGTTCTCAAGAACTTTTTAGTCAATTTTTCTGAATTTTCTGAATCTGAGCTTCGACTCTGCTCAATTTACATTTTTTGACTGATGTCTAACTGTGCACCGATTTTTATATTGTCATGATAATAAAACTGAATTTCTTACTCATGTGTAAAAATTATATCCTGTATTAAAATTCATTGCCATCAGTCAGTGCCGCGCATTCCTTGTATGGAAATGTCCACATAAAGCAAGCTACAGTCATTTAAAAACAGACAAACGTTGTCAAGATAAAACCAGACAAGCCAACAAACAAACAGACAGATTTACAACAGCATCATATAAAACAAAACACAAAATAAAGCAACAACTTGACTTTCATCCGACTGTTGAATAAAACATTAACCCGCGAAAAAGTTGCTCAATGAACTTGTAAAGTAAAAATGCGTACATAACCTTAGTTATTTACATTGACGTTTTCACTGATGGGGTGCTTTGAAAAAAAAAAATCAGGTGAGCGCAATCATTCGCGGCGTGATATATGAATTTAAAGTTTTATTATGTTGTTATAGAAAAATTGAAAAAGTTCAAAAAATGCCGAAAAATGTTTGAAAATGGTGAAGAATTTGAAAATTTTTGAAAAAAATTAGAAAACAATTGCTAAACAATTTACCATGCTTGAATTGGGAACCGAACCCTTGGGTTGCAAGAGCAGTACGCTGTCACTTTGTCACAAAACAGATGAAACTGAAGTAGCCAAAACAAAATAGAAACTTGTCGAATAAAATGTTCCAAAATTAAAGCCAAATTAGATACCAGAGCTGTGAATGAATGCATTCATTTTCAATTTTAACTCATGAGAAATTCCGCATTCAGAGTGCAGCTATTTAAAATTGAAGTCACCTGTAGACTTCACTGCCATAAAATGGCAGCCTTTTCTATCACAAAAAAATGCAATTATTTTGGTGACGTCAAATATTTGACTTTAAATGATTGAAGTCAAGTGATTGCAGCGACTTCAAGTGATTGCAGCGACTTCAAGTGATTGCAAAGAATGAAACTGATTTGAGGTGACTTCAATGCAATCAAAATTCTTCCAATCATGTTTCCAATTAAAAATTTGACGTCACCAAAATAATTGCATTCTTTTGTGATAGAAAAGGTTATAAACTTATGACATTGAAGTCTACAGGACTTCATTTTCAAATAGCTCCACTCTGAATGCTGCATTTTGGCATCACAAATATCAATGCTCTCCTTTCTATAGTGCCCCGTAACACAGATAAGTAAAAGATTGCTTCACTTACGGATTCACAGAATAATTGAGTTTTTAACGTTGGTTGCCAGTCATTACAAGTTGAGTGATGGTACCTTGCGCTTTATTTATTTTAGCATAAATGTCTTTACTGATACCGCCGTCAGGTGTAATTACACTGTCTAAATAAGTAAACTGATTCACTTATGGCAGTGATTCACAATTACAGCTCACGCTTTGCTCAGACATTGATGTGAACCTTGCTCGAGCCCCGAATATTGCTAGCTTAAGCATTTCCTCAAAATTCTAGTGGTCCTTAATCTGTTATTAGTCTTAGACAAACAACTTTTTTCTATGAAAATTCGTTCCATAAAATCTTTTATTTCATATTAAATGTTTTACTTAATGGGATTACTTTAAAACCTTTAAAGTGCCCTAAAAGCTCTTCTTCGAATAAAGATTTCGGACAGTGGTTGCCCTATCAATGCAGTAAAAACATAGCCAGATTGTGTGTGAAAAGATATGACAATATAAAGCTATTCGCCGTGGAAGTCAGATAGCATCTTCATATGGTCTAGAGAGAGCGTGTACCATTAACACACTTTGCAAAAAGCCTTGCTTTGCCAGAAAGAGATAGTGCGTTGAAATCTTTTAGTTTGATGTGTTTTATTTCAAATACTGAAAAACGATTTGTTTGAATATATCAAATACATATTTGATATAGATCAATCAAACTCTTAGTTGAATCAAAAATATTTTGTTTGGAGCAACTAGTGGGAAGTTTTGCTTGAAATATTATTTCTTTGGCTCAAATAAATATTTAGTTGCTCCATAACAAATATAAATTTGATATATTCAAACAAATCGTTTTCTCAGTGTATATATTTCACAGTCTCAGTGCCAATCTGTTTTTTGTTCTTATATTTTTAAAAGTGCCTGAGAGCATTATACTAGAATACAATGTGCCCTTTATATGCAGAGCTGTTTGTGCCTTACTACCAATAATTTTTCAGAATAACCCTGTGTGCCTAGAATAATAAAGTATATTCCTAGAAAACATAATATTGTTCTTCTCAAATATAGCTCATTTCATTTAAATTTTTGGGAAAGTTTGTGTCTGCTTCTTTTTTCAACCACCCTTAAATTTACACTTCAAAAAGTAAGCATCTTAGCTGTCAATGTGACTGCTGCTTTGCTTAGTCGTTACCATTGTCGTTTTTTGTAAAAATTTCCCTTATGCGGCAGTGATATAAATCGTCCATTTTTAGCATCTGAGGCAAATACCCAAAAAAGGTATGCCAGCCATGATAATCTGCCTCAAGTTTTGCTGTTGTTGTTGTTGTTGTTGTTACTGTTGTTGCTGCTTAATTGACACTGAAAATGTCAAAAATGACGTAGGTATTTTAATTGATACTAAACAGTGTGCACACTGTAAGTTTTGCGTTAAATTCTAGAATATTCATTCAATCACTTCATTACCATAATGATGTGTCAGTCAATCAATCCTTTTGGATATTGAGTAAATCTTAAAATTTTATAGCTAGCAAGTTTACTGGCCTACTGCCGTTGCTGTCATTTATTTGGCTTCTTTTTTTTTTGTTTTAACACCCACATGCATGTGATCGACCGCCAGGTGTACGTATACGACAAGTTAACTTGACTTAAAATTCCACAGCTCAAAGTTCCAATGCTTGAAAGTGAATGAAGTCATTTTGGTGTTTATTTAGCCATGCTTGGTTTGTCAAATTTTGTTAAATTCTCTTCCCCAAAAGTTGATTTTCTTCTACGTTAGATAGCATGTCTGTTGAGAAATTACGTCACACAACAATGGCAGTAACGTGAATTACACTAGGCAACATAAAATTTTGTGTTCGAAATGGCGCTATATTTTTGTCATATATTTTGGCCTGCCAAAAATTAAAGTCGCAATTAAGAAATCAAAACGTGATGTTTATGACAATGATGATAGTTATTTTCTCAGGAGTCATCAAAATGTCATGACATATGAAAATTTTTGAATAAAAATTATTTTCAGTGTGATAAAATTAAATCAAACTAAGAAAAACAAACAGTAAAAAGGAAAATTTTCATGCTTTAGCCTAATTGACCATAGTCTCGTTGTTTCTCTATTCTTTGTAAAAGTGCCATTTTCATGGACAATTAGAGCATTTCTACCAGTTTCCGCTTTTCTCTCCTCGATGGAATGAATTTTCGACTTAAATTTTGACAGGGAGAAATTATTTTTCACAACACTGATTTAGAAAATTAAAAAAAAAAAAATATTTATGTAGATACTAAATATATATTATGTACTATATTTTGGAATTGATATTTAATCCAGACCTTGAAACTTTTATACTTTTATTCAAAAAGTTTTCAAAATAAAAGTTTCTTAAAACTTTTTTGTTATAAAAAAGTTTATTGAAACTTTTATACTTTTATTCAAAAAGTTTTCAAAATAAAAGTTTCTTAAAACTTTTTTGTTATAAAAGTTTTTATAAACTTTCTTCAAAAACTTTTATAGAATAAAAGTTTTTCCAAAAAACTTTTTCAAAAAGTTTATACATAAAAGTTTTTTCAAAAAACTTTTATGAAAAACTTTTTCATAAGAGTTTTTCTGAAAAACTTTTAAAAAAAACTTTTATTAATAAAAGTTTTTTATAAAAGTTTTTTTTGACTTTTATTAATAAAAGTTTTTTTTAAAAGTTTTTTTTAACTTATATTTTTAACAGTCACATGCAAAGAGTTTTTTTTGACTTTTATTTTTCAAAAGGCGAAAATAAAAGTTTTTTTTTGTATGAAAGAACGAGGAAAATCCAAAAATAATATCTTGGATTACTAAGCAAAAAATTTCAAAGGAGAAAACTTAGGATTATTGATAATAAAGTCCAAAGGAAAATACTTAAGATGTTTCTGAAAAGAAAGAAATTTCTGATAATTATGCACTTATAATATTTAGAAAAATTGTGCTTAACGCATCAATGGGAAAAGGCCGAAAATGGATTTTGGGAGTACAGGGGAGGTTCCTGACCCTCCAAAAAGGTGTTTTGGACCCATTTTTCGAAAAAAATTTTATTGCGCGAATCGATGGGAAAAGGCCGAAAATGGATTTTGGAAGTTACAAGTGAGATCCCCGACCCTCCTAAATGGGATTTTTGGACCCATTTTTCGAAAAAAATTTTATTGCACGAATCGATGGGAAAAGGCCGAAAATGGATTTTGGAAGTCACAAGTGAGGTCCCCGACCCTCCTAAATGGGATATTTGGACCCATTTTTCGAAAAAAATTTTATTGCACGAATCGATGGGAAAAGGCCGAAAATGGATTTTTGAAGTGACAAGTGAGGTCCCCGACCCTCCTAAATGGGTTTTTTGGACCCATTTTTCGAAAAAAATTTTATTGCACGAATCGATGGGAAAAGGCCGAAAATGGATTTTGGAAGGCCCATTTTCGGCCTTTTCCCATCGATTCGTGCAATAAAACTTTTTTCGAAAAATGGGTCCAAAAATCCCATTTAGGAGGGTCGGGGATCTCACTTGTCACTTCCAAAATCCATTTTCGGCCTTTTCCCATCGATTCGTGCAATAAAATTTTTTTCGAAAAATGGGTCCAAAACACCTCTATGGAGGGTCAGGAACCTCCCCTGTACTCCCAAAATCCATTTTCGGCCTTTTCCCATTGATGCGTTAAGCACAATTTTTCTAAAAATTATAAGTGCATAATTATCATAAATTTCTTTCTTTTCAGAAACATCTTAAGTATTTTCCTTTGGACTTTATTATCAATAATCCTAAGTTTTCTCCTTTGAAATTTTTTGCTTAGTGATCCAAGATATTATTTTTGTTTTTTCCTCGTTCTTTCATACAAAAAAAACTTTTATTTTCGCATTTTGAAAAATAAAAGTCAAAAAAAACTCTTTGCATGTGACTGTTAAAAATATAAGTTAAAAAAAAACTTTTAAAAAAAACTTTTATTAATAAAAGTCAAAAAAAAACTTTTAAAAAAAACTTTTATTAATAAAAGTTTTTTTTTAAAAGTTTTTTTCGACTTTTTGAAATAAAAGTTAAAAAAAACTTTTACTTTTATTTTCGGATATAAAAGTTTTAAGGAAACTTTTACTTTTATTGCACAAAAATAAAAGTTTAAAGTTTACTTTTACCTAAAAAAAAACTTTTATAAAAGTTTATTTCAAGCTCTGATTTAATCACATTGGGTAATTGTGCCTTGATATGTTCAAATACTTCTAGCTACCGCCAAAAAATTAGAAATTCAAGCCTCGGAAATCATTTCATAACAAAATGTTATACTATGGGTATTCATCTAAATGCGCAAAGTCCTCGCAAATCGTTCATTTTTACACCCTCGCAAATGAACTGTCATAAATTATATGGTAAATTTTTGAACAAACTAATATAATAATAATTTATTTATATGAAGTTGTATTATGCTCACATGTCTGAACAATATTTCAGGGGTATGTAGCTAAGAACGATATTTCAGGGGTAAGCAGCTAAATAAAATAATTTTATTAATTAAGATTTCAAGCTTTCTTCCAGCATTTTAATATTGATATTTTTTCATAAAGCACATCATGTAAAATTGCCCATTTGCACAAGTGGGAAACTTGCTCGTTTAGATGAATACCCTTATTGTGAGTTTCGTGTTAGTGAGCATAGTACACAAGAAAACTATCAAGGAAACTCAAACAAAACTATTTTTATATTGATGTCTAGTGTTATTTATTGTAATGCATATAAATTTTGCAGGTTTTTAATCATCCAATTAATTTGTTATGTTAACCATTATGTTCGCTAAGTGTTAAGTAATAAAATATATTTGCATGTCTTAGTTGTTAACTGATAATTAGTTATGGAGCTTTCATGATGGAGTGCAATAAATCCATCACCAAAATATGTACTGAGCGATTTCAAACTCGATACGCTCGAAGCGTAACGAAAATCCGTTTTCGTAACTAACTCTGTGTATTAAATAATTCTAGTGTTCAGCAAATTAAGCAGTTGTTGCGTCTTATACAAATCTTTGCCCATGTGAAGCTTTTTATCTCTTTCAATATTTCATGTAGATAAATATACAGGGTTGCCTATGAAAGACTAAATGAAATAAAATAAAAGACTTATCGCCATAGCAATGTTTGCAGTAGTTAGATGGAATCATACCTGCTGATAATCTCGACCGCTTGGCGTAAATAGAACTTCAAGCTTTTTCCTATATAGTACACTGTTAATTTTTTCTGGTTAACCTTTTCCATTTTCAAATGAATAGAGGTTGATAGCTTTTTCAGCCAATAAACCGTAAAAATGCGTTCTTCAGCCGAAGACCTCTATACGCTGGCATTTCGAATAATTTTTTTCTATGAGATACTCTGGCATTTAAGTATTTGAGTAATTGATGTTTCACTGGAATAGAAAACTCAATGTGTGTCACTCTCTGCTGGACATTACAGTCAGTAGCGTACCTAGAGGCGGCAAAATTATCCTCGTATACATATGTATATCTCATTTTGGGTTTTTGGAAAACCGAAACTGAGGACCTCGTTTTTTTTTTAAATAAGTGATACAGAATTGGAGAGAATTATTTTGCAATTGAGTGTGAAATATATCTCATTTTTCAAGGGTTTTTTGGACAAGAAGTGAGGACCTTTTTTTATTTTTTAGTCGAAAAATTTTGACGGTTTGAGAAATCAAATTACCTGTGCACGGTACGCCACTGTTCACAGTTAACCATTTTAATTTTCAAGAGATGCTCTATAGCCCATGGCAAAACAAAAAAATGTAGTTGATATTTAAAACGTACAAGTTACGACTAATCAAAACCTTCAGTTTTTCAATAGCCTCCCTGTAAGAAATCACTTTGGAACATAAGTTTGATGCAGTTAAAAGTAACTGCTTAGACCTGCGCCTAAAAATGATACTCCTTTATCTGTCTAAATATATATTTTTGGAAGTTCTTATCTCAGAAACTATGTTTGAGATGTAAGAGATTTATGACGCACAGTGGTGAAAAATACATAATTATTGGTCATATGATTTAAATTGAAGCTAGACTTGTAAAAACACCACTTTGCGGTGGAAAGAGTAAAACTGCTTTTGAAATTTTCAATCACTTTACGAGTACTTTAACAAAAACTATTTCAGTTTCTAAATGGTATTACGCCAATAGTCATAACAATTGTTTTAAATAAATAAAATATGCAATTTTCTTAATTTTTTTTACAGAAATTTAGAAAAAATTAACATTTTGAACAGTTTTTTTTAAACTTTTTTTGATTTTAATGGCTTGTAACGCTTTGGCCCAAAATATTCTGAACCGATTTTAATAATTTCTTGTTTGAAACAACATATTTGTGGTAAAGAGGGTTATTGTATACTTTTGTCTTACATTTTTTTATAGCTAAATATCCTTTTTGTAGGAATAAGTTTATGCAAAACAGCACTCAAAAAATATCGTTTGATTTTTGGTTGATTATGCTGCTTTGTGAATTTTGTGTTGTTTTTTATTTTCGTCTCATCTGTTCCGTTTGTATTTGGCTTCGAAGTTCACAGAACAAATTCTCTGTCAACTATTTTTTTGTTACTTTCGAAGAGAAAATATAGAATGAGATTTTAAAAGAGTAATTTCATTATAAAAAAAATCTGGTCGAGTTATTATATAAAATTGGATCATAATATAAAATACGGAAGAAACGAAACTTCTTAAATTGAAAAATGCTAAACTCTTCGCACTTATTGACCGCTTTTTCCTGGGTCATGAAAATATTGTGTTAGCTTATTATTTTAAATTGCTGGTCTAACGCTTAGCAACTTGAATTTGACTTTTATTAGGCACCTGTTTGGATCAGACAAAAAAAAAGTTCTCATAATATTGAATATTATATTCAAATTTAAATGTCAACATTCCATGTGCAAACATTTGGGCAATATTCCCACACCACGTGCAATAACAGCAACTGCCAAAAGATATAGAAAAAAGTCTACTTGAAGTTGGATAGTAAAAGTGTGGGATGTAAGCAAAATACGGTAAATGCGGGAAACATGTTAGACTGCAAAATATTTACCTATACATATGTGCACACATATGTAAACTTACGTTATACTCACACGCACACGCACACTTACACATATCCATTTAAACTTGGGCATTTCTGGTCTTACCGACGCTGCTGCTGCATGTGGGACAGATTTAAAATCAATTTCGATTTCATTCATTGATTTGGTTTAACGTATAGTAGATACTGAATAGACTATCTTAGAGATAAAACTAGTAAACTGTTAAAACAACACGAAACAAGTTTTGCGTTTAAGGAAAAATATAAGCAAAGAAGTTAAGCTGGTCACGGTAATTTGTCGAAGAGGAGATAGAGGGAGATCTATCTAGCGTATATGCGTTTAGACAGGTAGTTAAAGTAGAGGACAGTGCGTTGGCCTCAACAGTTACATAAAAACAAAATCATTTCACTCTTATTTGAAATAGAAACTTGTAAAAATGTCTAAATAAACCTACAGCAAATTAAATTTAAAATATGAGATGTTATATGCAAATGATCTTAAAATGGTAGATCAAACCTACAATGATTAAGCATTTGGAATTTTAGTGCGAAAAAGTGTGCAAAAAAGTAAGAAAATAAATTATTTTTGACCAAAATTATTGCACACAAACAGCATAAAAAACTGGCAATCAATCGTGGTATTATGCGAGAATTTATGTTAGTATTAGGAAGCAGTATCAAAAATCATTGAATATGTATGTATAACTGAAAAATATCGATAAATTTGAAGATTACTAATAACATCGAATAATGTTGGAAAATTCGAGATTTGCCAAAGAAGTTGGAAATGCGTTGTAGTAGACGACAAATGTGGAAAAAGTCGAAATCTTTAAAAAAAAGTTCGAAAAATGCTAAAAAATTCGACAAGTCTTAAGAAATTCGAATAATGGTGATAAATTCGAATAATGGGGATGAAGTCGACAAATATCCAAAATAGTTGAGAAGGTCGAAAAGTCGGGATCAGTGATGACACTAGAGTTTTGTGAAAATTTACTGAATGGTAGGCTGCCATTTGGCAACTGTTCGATTTAAAATTTCCCTAGTTGCAATGTGAAAGGAGACAAAATGTGCCCAGATTTGGCAGCATTCGCCTTGAAAATTTTATCGTTGCCTAAGAGCAACGCGTCTTTAGTTTCATGAATACAGTGAACCTCGGTTAAGCACCTCTACTCAAGATGTCAGGTTTTTGAGGTAATTAAGCGGGAAAGGTACTTAAAAAAATCCCGTATAAGTACCTTAAGGTACTTAAGAACTCCCTAAATAGCTAAAAAGGCTTATAGCTGTAGTAGCTAAATTCTATTATTTTTATAAAAAAATCTCTAAAAAAGACAAGAGTATAGATTTTCTTTCATACTCGTAAAAGTAATCAGAAATCAATAAATTATTAAGAAAATTTCGAACAAACTCAATGACAATAGGTTGTCTTTAGCCAAAACTCAGGTCAAAATCAGTAATAAAAATGTCAAATAAAGTTCTTGTGTTCACAAAGGAGCTGAAGTTCTCAGTAAAAAGAATTTTGTTAAGAAATTTTCATGCACGATTTTTTACATTTACATTTTAATAACATTTTTATTTTAATTACTCAGTTCTGCATGATTTCAATTGAACTTACTGCAGAACAGAGTTGCCCTCAAATCCTGATCGAAACAAATAAAAGTTGTTTTTTTTATATTTATATATTTATATTATACTAGCTGTCCCGGCAGACGTTGTTCTGCCCTTTTTGATGTGTGGCGCAATGTCGTATGAACGCATGCGATGGAATGTAAAAGCGAAACAGTCCATTTTCCCAGTGAAACTAACTTTTGTCCCTATTCTTTTACAGATATGTATATAGCAGGCCTGCCAGACGTTGTTATGTGGGGCGATAATTTTTTCCTCTAAAACTTACTTTTGCCCGTACCTTTTATATACATGTTTATGTACCAAGTCCCATTCATCTGTTTCCAGTAGTTGAAAGGCGTGCCACCGCCCGTTTTTTAAACCAAACTTTGTAAAAACCTTCCATAGGCCACAATTATGAAATCTTCATGTAAATTCTATTTAAAGTTATTTTGTATAAGGGCCACCCAAAATATGCACCCTAAATAAAATGTGTACGGCCTTAGTTGTGCCTCTTAATATAAAAGCCATGTGGTGTAAGTTCCATGAGAATCGAATAAACGGTCTTCGAGAAAATAATATTTTAAAAATGTTTTTGTATTAGGGCCAATATAAATATGCACCCTTTATTAAAGTTTTATAGCCTACTTATGCCTCTTAATATAAAAGAATGTGCTGTAAATACCATGTGGTGTAAATTCGGTGTGATTCGATTTACCGGACTTAGTGAAAATTCTATTTTAAAAATATTTTTGTTTGTGGCCCACCCTAAATATGCACCCTTAATAAAAGTCTTATATTCTATGACACCTGCGTGATCGATACTAATATACTGTAAAATTTTCATCAAAATCGGCTGGATAGTTTCCGCGTCCATAAAAAACAAACAGATAGACGGACAGGCAAAGACTAAATTTTATAAAAACAACAAATTGCAGTTTAACTGTAAAAAGCAATTAACATCGTACTCTCTCATCAAAAGTAAAAAAAAAACTCTAGGAGAATTGTTCTTTGAACTTCGAAGCCAAATACAAACGGTACAAATGAAAACAAAAATAACAACACAGAAATCAAGAAGCAGCATAAGCATAAGCAACGACAAATCGAACGACAAATATTGTGTGAGGTTTTGCAAAAACTTAATCCTAAAAAATAGCATTTTTAACTTTAAAAAATCATAGAAATAAGTATACAATAACCATTTTTAATGCAAATATGTTGTTTTAAAACATAAATTATTAAAATCGGTTCAGTATATTTTGCGGTTTCGCGTTACAAACCATTTCCATATAAGCAATTTTATATAAATATTATAGATGTATATTTATTTATGTATATATGGCTGAATTTTATTTCGAAAACGGCTGCAGCGATTTTAATAAAACTTCGGGATTTCGTTCATATGTGAACAAAATTAAGACTGGACTAGGTCTAAAGATTTTCAAGTTTCTAACAGGGGGGTGGCACAGCCCTAAATTTTAATTTTAATTTCGTGATAACTCGCAAACCATTCAAGGTATTGCAACGAAATTTGGTAGGCGGATGCATATCATAAATATCTTAAATGCTATCAAAAGTGGGCGGAATCGGAACAGTGGTCGTGGCATATTTAAATAATTGAAAACTTTGATTTTATGTTACTCGAGAACGGCACCGACAATTTTCATAAAAATTTTAGAGTTAATACCGCTGAATGAGGTTATTATAACAAGCTATGCCACTATACTGGCAAAACTAGTTGAAAGGCGTGGCACAGCCCACAATATTTATGAACGTTATAATAAGAGAACTAACAACGCAATCGTTATGAAATTTGACATGACAAATATACTGGCTATTGAGCATCTTGTAACAAAAAGTGGGCGAAACGGCACCTGTGGGCGTGGCACCTTCCATACAAGCGAAAACAGTTAAGTGCTATTTTTTAAATTTGGTATAGAAATGTCGGTTACTATAAGCTTTGAAACTAAGTGGATTTCGATGGGATTGCATCAGTGGGCGTGGCACCTCCCCTATATGCAAAAAATGTTAAATGTTATATTTAGTGTGCTATGGGCGTAATTTTTTTAAAATTTGGTGTAGAGATGTCGGTTACCATAAGCTTTGAAACTAAATGGATTTCAACTGGATTGCATTTGTGAGCGTGGCACCTCCCATACAAGCAAAAACTGTTTTAGGCTACATTTAGTGTGATCATGGAGTCAAATTTTTTAAATTTGGTGTAGAGGTGTCGGTATCTATAAGCTTTGAAATTATATGGGTTTTTATGGGATTTCATTAGTGGGCGTGGCACCTCCCATACAAACTTATAACGTTGATGCCATATTTAGCAAACTAAAGGAGTGATCCTTATAAAATTTGGTCTCAATTTATTCAGCCTCATTTAACGAGTTTTTCAACGTCTTTCAACTGCTTCATTATTTTTCAACCTCTTTCAACTTTTCTAAACATTTCCCAAATTTGTCTGATTTTTTCAACCTCTTTCAACTTTTCTCAACATTTTCCATATTTTTTTCGAATTTTCCAACCTTATTCAACTTATTTCGAGTTATTCAAACTCTTTCAACTTTTTCAATAATTTTCAACCTTTTCAACTTTTTTCAACACGTTCCATATTTTTTGGACTTTTTCAACCACAATAAATTTTTTTCGGCTTTTCAACCTCATTCATCTTTTTCCGAGACTTTCAACTTTTTTCGAGCTTTTCAATCTTTTTCAACGTTTTCAACACTTTAATGTACTAACGAGTTTATCAAACTTTTTCACCTTCTTCAACCTCTCTCAATGTTTTTCAACATTTTTCATATATAATCAACTTCTTTCAAATTTTTTTTTAACTTGTTTTCGGCTTTTCAACCATATTCAATATTTTTTAAATATTTCCGACTTCTGATTCAATTGCATTACATTTTTTCGACCTTTTCAACCTGAAAACGAAAAACCGAACTTTGGTCGGTCTCCTGGTACTTATCATTATTGCACCATTTTTTCTATTCGTGATAATGCCAAATAATTATCAGCGAGGCTACACGGACACAAAATTTCATAAAAATCAGTCAAGCCATTTCGGAGGAGTTCGGTAACAAACACTGTGACACGAAATTTTTATATATTAGATAAATTCATCAATATCATAAAAACTAAAGCCAATCCAGTACTTTCATGAATATATTTGTAAGCTGTGAACTTGAAACTTTAGAAATCCGCAGAGACATCCATGGTAACAAAACCACTGTTGACTAGTGTTATTTTTGGAAAATTTCAAGAGAACTAAATTTGATTGTCCTTTATACAAAAAAATAGCTGAGTAGCCTTTAAACGATTTTTTCAGTTATTTTTTGATAATTTTTTATTTACTTTTGCGAAAATGTTATAAAATATTTTCTCTGTGTTTTATTCCACTCACAAGTAAACTTATTTGTTTTAATTTAAATCTTATTAAATTCGAAAGTTATTTTTCTCAATTATAGAACGCAAGTATATTAAAATCTTTCACTTTTCATAAAAGAACGACAACCTTGTAAGTTATGACTAAGAACAGAGCTATGTACTATATATAGTGTAGCGCCATATCGTATGATTGCACAAGTATTTCCGGTTCACAAATGTAACTTCCACAACTTCCGAGTGCGTGTGTGTGCGCGCCCGTGACTGTAAGTCGGTCTGTCTGCCTGGGTAAATGATAAATGTTTGCATAAGTGTAAGTGAATCACTCATATCATTACTGTGTGTAGGAGGAAAAGTGAAAAACCTTAGCATGCAACCTACACACAAAATAAAGAATTCAAATCATAAAAATAAAAATAGCAACGCGAACACACAAATTCAGAATAAACGTTTGAAACTCCCACACAAAAAAAAAACAAATTGTAATAATATCAGATTTTTAATTTCAATTGTCAAGAAAAACTCATTTAATTTTGATGTTCGTGAAAATATAAATAATTGAAGTATGATTCAATATGATATGAAATAATTTAAAAAACAATGTTTGTTTGGTTAATATTCTTAAGAGAATCATAGCCGATAAAAAATTGTAAGGCTTAAGGATTTTTTATTTTAAATTGAAAATTGACTGCTTAGATAAATGCCATCTTTTGTCTTACTTATTCTGGGCGTAACTATGTTATGTGTTTCCAGTAGTTGATGTGAACTTTGTAACAAATAGTAGCGCATGATGTAGATATATAAGAGTGATATATTTGTCCATAATTATATGTTTTCCTTTAAAATGAATAAAAGCTCTCTAGGTTTTAGCAAATCTGCCTTAACCCTTTGACGACCGCTCCTGAACCCCTGAAAAATTTTAAAATCCAACACCGGATTCGTGTTCAGCGACCCCAAATTACTAAACAAAAGTGTTACAAAATATAAATTATTTTACCAGCAAAGGTGTGATAAATCGTGGGACCTATATGTCCCAATGGTCGTCAAAGGTAAAAATGGAATGCATTCATAACGAGGACTGAGTGTCACTTTTGACGGGAAAAATAGTTGTTAACACGAGAGTGTATCGAAAGGAGTGACAAATATTATTGCTTAACAGTTTGTGTGGAATTTTATCAAATTTTCGTAAGTTTCATGTCTTTTTTTTATATGTAATTTAGTAATATTGTTATCGTTCGACTTTTGCAGTCACAAAATGCCGAGATAACGCAGATCTACCTCACAGATTAAGGAATCATTCAATTGATAAATGCCGAGGATAGCGATGACGATGAACGGGTATTCGAATTAGACGAAGAAGATATGGCTTTTACAACAAAATCTCTACTTCAAATAATGATCCATTTTCTATATCTGCATTGGAATTCCACGCGCAGCTGGCAATTCAAATGATCAATTCATTCACCAACCGCCAAAGACCGTCATCAGTAGTTGTAAGAGAGGGACCTAAGCGATTGAAACTTGCGGAGGTCGCTACTCTGTCCGGTCATTATCTCTGCAAAAGTGAACTGGGACGTAAGAGATGTATTGTCTGCTCCAAACAAGGCAAAGACCGTCGAACAAATTCTATTTGTGCCTTTTGCAAAAAACCGTTTTGCTTCACCAAAGACAGAAATTGCTTCGAAATTTATCATAAAAAATAAACTTCAAAGTATTGATCAAAAATGCAACCAATTTTATTTTTTTTTTTTTCAAATAATCAGCTCGTCAACTAAACTAAAATATGTCTTTGATTTTTACCGTTGACGACAATTGGGACATAGAGGTCCCATCAGATCGGGTGGTCGCGTGGGTGGTCGAAGTGGACTATGTTTATTTTTTTTTTTCGTTGGAAAGAAGAAGGTTGCCCGTAACTTTTTCAAAAATTTTGACCCTGTAGCTCCACATACCTTCAAAATATTCCAGCAAGAATATGTGGGAGAAAAAGTTAAGATTTTTCGACTATAGAATATTCCTTTATAAATTAGGTACTTTCTGCAAGCCACATTCATTCTCTATTGAATGATACCTTGATGATGAAAATCCATTCCATAGTTTTTTCAGGAAAAGCTCGAAAGTAAAAGGGTCACCGGTGTACCAATGGTCGTCAAAGGGTTAAAGCAAAGCTAATATCAGAAAATGAGGCAACTTAATTCCTTTATGCTTTTGGGATTAAATTTTGTATATTGTCTTCATATCAAGGGAATAAGATCTAAATGTCCACACTCTGAGTTGAAGAGTTACAGAAAAATGCGACATTATGCCAAACGTATTTTTGATAGTTTTAATAAATGAAGTGCTGAGATGCAAAACCCGCCAAGTCCATACTTTGCGTTTTTGTGAAAATCGAAAAAACTGTTTTCCACTGAAATTTAACTACAGTAAAAAAGTAGATTGATCCATTGTAATAGTTGTCAAAAGTTATTAAAATTCTGATTTTTCTATAAGGACTAAAAAAACGTTTGGACTTGGCGGGTTTTGATACAAAAACTGTGGACTTGGCGGGTTTTGAAATTGAAAACGTGGACTTGGCTGGTTTTGAAATTGCAACCTCGGGACTTGGCTGGTTTTGAAAAATAATAATAGTAAAAGGTTCCGAAATCATTTTTTAAAAATGGCTAAGCTTAAATTAATTTCAAAACATTTGAATAAATGTAGACTGAAATTTTAATTACACAATATAATTTCAATGCTAAAATAACATAAAACGATTTGCATTTATGAAAGCCGAATCTTTTAATGAAAAATTGGACTTGGCAGGCTTTGATTTTCAGAAATGTGGACTTGGCGGCCTTTGATAAAAATAATTTATCAGAAATTTTTGCAATCAAAAGTTTGTGAAGGGAAAATTTTTTTTTTACAATTTAGAGTATGTAGGCTTGTAGACAAATATTTTTTCTGTCCCCTCCTACAATATCTCACATTTTCTTTTTTTTGAACTTGGCGGGTTTTGCATCTCAGCTCTTCATATAGTAGAAGGATGCTGCTACAGTTAAATTGTTTTTGGCTTTTTCTATTAGATAATATTGGTTGCATTAAAAAATATTAACATTTTACCAAATGGTGTATTTTTATTTTTATTTTTATATATGAAAATAGTATTCGTACTGCCTTTTACGTTTTCCTTTTACAAATGATATTTTAAACTAAAACTTCAAGCCAAATAGCAGTCTTTGAAGTCATCGTTTGCATGCTAATGTAATCTAATATATTATTTTATGGAATTTCTACTTTAAACTAATAAACTTGCTAAGAACTAAAACTTAATACAACGACATTAGGTCACTTTAGATGCG
The DNA here is from genome assembly GCA_949775025.1 of Tricholauxania praeusta. Taxonomy (NCBI): domain Eukaryota; kingdom Metazoa; phylum Arthropoda; class Insecta; order Diptera; family Lauxaniidae; genus Tricholauxania; species Tricholauxania praeusta. Next base: position 30,891,394 of record OX459031.1, on the reverse strand, counting down.
GTACAATTTACAGTACGCTCAATTAGTTTGTGGTCAGCGTGATTTGATAAGCGTTTTTGTTTGTTATGCGATAATATGTCAAATCAACTGGAACACAGCGAATCGAATTGCATTGTGGCAATGAGAGTGTGAATGATGGGCGTGGGAGCGTAAGTGGGGCATAGACGGCGTTTCTAATTGTGATGCTATGTGAATTTTTCGTTGCACTAGTGGAATTCAATTTCATGTTTTACCTATTTTTTTTGCATTTTTCACGCTTGTTTTAACATACTTATTACACTAAATAACTTTGAACATTTTTACTAGTTAAATTCTATTGAATAAACGAGTGCGCTTGTTTATTTCAAAAGTATTATGATTTAACATTTTTAATGTTTTGATTTCCAATTGAATGGGTTTTTGAAATTTTATACCAACTGCACAAAAATGTTGTTTCTTTTGCAACACACGTTAAGTGTGAACTAGAAAAAGTATTAAAATACAATTTATATAAGTGCTGGTTTTAAATTACTAAAATTATGTAAAGTCAATAACTGGAACCATCAAGAAGATTAAGTTGAAATTATGTAAATTATTGAAAATTAAACTTAATAAAAAAATTAATTTTTCCAACTATTATCAGTTCAGTTTATAAAAAATTATATACAAAATATAAAAAAAAACAACGCTGATATTTTAATTTTCAGTCTGATTTGTTGTCAGCTTCGAATTACGTCATACCACTGACTTTATTATCAATATATCTACAGAAATTTAAATTTTTCTTTTGTATTTCAGTTGATTTTCTTATGTTTTTGATATTGAAACTAAAAGTTGTCATCACTGAAATGCGTTGATTTTGTTGCTGCTCTTGTGTTTATAGTTTTTTTTTTTTTTTTCTTGAAAAAATGTTTAAGTTGATTGCGCATTTTGTTAAATTGTTAAGCTGCTATTATAATTTATTTTTATTTTTATTGTTGTTGCTGTTGCTTTAACCTTGGCATTCAGTTGCCCAAATTTGGGCCGCTTGTCGTCTTAATTTTATTTTATTTTTTTGTTAATGTTCGAGGTAATAAAAATAGCCGTAAGTCAAAAAGGTTGAGTTCAAAAACAAAACAAGCAGTTTAGTTTAATTGCCAAATAATGTTCATTAATTAAGTGAAAAAAAGTTGTAATTAAATTTTTTTTATTCTTAATTAATTTAAAAGTATTTATGTTATTTAAGTTAATTTATTGTTCACTCCATTGGGGACACATTTGAAAAAAAAGTAAGAACTGGGCCACGCTCGGTAAACCATACATTTTAAGACATACAGCTGCGGTCAAAATAATAGAATCGGAGCGGTCAAAATAATAGCACTCTTCAACTCCTTTACTTCTCAAGCTGATTAAATTTTTTAATAAGAGTAAATATCTATGTAAACTTGAGAAGTAAAGGAGTTGAACAGTGCTATTATTTTGACCGCTCGAAATTACAAATTACTCAATATAATAGCAAACCTAGAAAGTATCGTTATTTTTTTGGAACGAAATGTTATGTGCATATCTTGTGTACATATCAAGTAACTATGCTTTAAAATATTTGAAGAAAAAAAACGTCAGTTGTTCGATATATCTTCTTTCAATTCATAAATGACACCCCGTTTCCATTATTTTGACCGCAACTGTATGTACTAACCTTGTTTTGTGGGACGCAAACATTTATGACCTTTTGAAAATATAAAAGTATGTGCTTACACCGCCCATTTTTTGATATCTCTCACTTAAGGGCGGTTTTTCTCACCAATTTTTTGATGTGTACGTGAGGAAGATTAAACAAAAATGTAAAATTCAGTCAACAATCGTCTCTACAAACGATTTTGTTTCAATTTTTGGCATACCTTTCATATTTTCCGCAACAAAACAAAAAATCGCCATTTTGAAGATGTCGAAAGAAGCAAAAGGATAGCGAGCAGTGATGACATTTTCGGTACTTTTGTACTTTATTCGGTGCATTTGACAAATTTTTAGTACATTCGTTGGAATACACGAATCTTTTGTGCATTAGGCGCGTTTTCAGCACATTTTTAGTACAAAAAAAAATTTTTGTAACTATTAGTAAAGTTTGGTGTCTGTAACAAAAGACAAAAAAAAACCCTTTGCTTTCTACGGAAAACATTCCAAGTCTCGATTCAGTACATTTCCAGAAAACCCAAATGCCATCACTGACAGAGATAATGCCTTGCCAAAACTGATGCGGTTACAACTGAATACGTAAAAATTGTTGAGAAAAATCAACGCAATGTTCATGCGTGTAAATCCAAACTTTTCCAACTCTCATTGTGAGGCTACTCCCATGCTGCTTTTGGGACATTAATCATAGAAAATTTGATTTGACCTTCAAGCCAAAAATCTACAATTTGAAAATTCTATTTTGTAATAAAAAAAAACTGCAATAGTTACTTTTAAATTATATATAAAAATAGCAGGCGGAAATTTCCAGGAAAACATTTTTACAAAAAATTGGCAACTTTTAAGTTATATATCAGAAAATAAAAAATGATGCAAAATGTGTATGAAAATATTAATTGGGTCTCTTTGAAGTTCCTGTAGTCTCTCTTATGTAAACTTTTCATAAATTTGATATTTTTTTGCTTCTAATGTACTAAATTAATGATACTTGCGTGAATTTTCTAAATAAATTTCATTTGTCGACATTTTAATATTTGGGCTACGATATTTTGGAACATGGTTCACAGGATACTGTCGGTCTTATATGGCAAACCTTATTTTTAAGTATTTCCATATCCATATAAATTTTATTCAAATCACTAATGTTTGTGTTCAGAAAATTTTGAATTTTCTATAAATTATTTTGGAATAACTCAAAACTCATTCAAAGAAAAATTCTTTTTTTAATTTAACACCAAAAAACTTTGAATACTTTTCTAAAACTAAGCCAATCTTTTGTGAGTCAAAAAAAAAAAAAAAAATGTTTTCTATTCTTCTACGTAAATGCGTCACTTTGATTTAGAGATATAATTTTTAATGTCTCAAATTTTTTAATAAAAATCTGCTTAAGACATAGACAAACAGTTAATTTTGGTACTATTGAATGTACCATAATTAGCAAAATGAAATAAACAAAATGTTTTCTTAATAAAATCGTTTGCTTGAATATTGAAACTAATTTGCTCAAGACGAAATCTGTTGCCTAGTATTTTAAAATAAGTCACGCATTCTTTACTTTTTCCTTTTATTGGGAATAACTGAAATTCTTATTGAAATGAAAACTCACCTGCATGCCAGTATCGCGTAAATGCTCGTTGACCCAATTGCGAAATGTGTTCGCTTGTATCTCAACCCAAAGATCCTCATTACCGCGTATGTTCATGCCCTTGGCAGCAGTACCTTCAGGACTGCGTGCCACCAGACCAGCATGGGTGATTTTCTGCGTTTCAGTGCTGCCATCTACATTGTGCTTAAGTAGGCCAGCGTGTGTTATTTTGGCGCCTTTGATGTCTTTAACATCCATTTTGTCACAAACGAATGTTGTTTTTATTATTAATTTTGGTGTTTTTTTGCTTTTTTATGAAATATTTGAATTTACAAATTTTTTGTAGACCCAAAAAAAAATCACTTGCGTTTCGTTTTCATATTTTTAACTTGAATTTTTTTTACTGTTTTGTTGTAAAAAGCTTATTATATTGCACTTGTTGCTTTGTAGCTGTCAAATACTACAATCTGCGAAGTATCTGCGAGTGAAATTTAAATTTCAGTAATTTATTTAATTAGATATTCTTAGAAATTTTTAATGTTGTTGATTTTTGTACGAATACTTAAAAATACAAAGCCTTTATATTGAGTTATATGATTTATTGTAGTTATATGATCTTATAATATGTATATATATAATATGTATCTTTGTGATACAAGATTTACGTTCTAAAATACTTTTTTTAGATACAAGCATCACAAAGTATCTGATAAGCGCGCAGTAAAAAAAACGTTGAAGAAAATATTAGATTGTTCGATATGATAAAGGCAATAAATTCTTTGAGCATTTTTAAAAAAATATCTCTGAAATGCAATGTTTAAGAAACAATATTTGTCGCTATATCTATACTTTAACATATTATTATAATAGAAATAAAGTATCTTTTGGATACAAATTCATCAAATTATAGCTTTAGGATGCAAATTTAAAAAAATTATAGATGATAAATTTGTTTACAGTTTCAACTTTTGTTTCTGTTTTGATATAAAATATTCCTCAAACACTGAAATTTTAAAAGTGCTTAGATAATAGGAGAACTAAGCATAGTTCAATGAGTATCTTGGAGATAAAAAATCCCAAAAGAAAATTAACTTTATTTTGGAAAGGAGTTTTGGAACAATTTGTAGATACTTAGAGTACCTGAGGAATAAATAAATTTTCAAGAATGAAACATTTTAACACATTTTATCACAGACACAAAAAGGTAAAAAAATCAAAATTAAATTTAGCAGTTACATTTACTGGATAAAAAGTTATCTGTAGAACGAAGACTTATCAAAATGCAATTCTAAGATACAAATTTGTGGATATATTATATGTACGTTAGATATTAAATTTTCAAGATATGGTTAGAGTTCTGCTTTACTACGATAATTTGTATCTCTCCGATATCGTATATGAATTATAAAAGTTTTTAAAGTATCTGAGTGAATATTTAGCACAGTAAATATTTGCAAGCATAATGCTTTCAATCAAATATGTATTCAATCTCTTTTTGTCACAGATCCCGAAATGTATCTAACAGATTCAAAACTTTTTAAGTATCTTTGAGATACACTATTTGCTGCACCAATTGACACTTTTAAGATAAGTTTCCATGCATATAATTTTAAATTTTTTTTTCGTTTTTCAATTCACTTTCGTTTCCAGCGTTCAGATGCGCCCGCGTTCGTCGTTTCATTCAAACTGATTCGCATTTTTTAACTTCAATTCACAGTTGGCGCTCAGCGCGCAACTAACTACTCGTAAGCTCAGCAGCTACCTACGGAAAAATTGTTGCTGTTGTTGTTGTTGTTATTGTTATGGCTAAAACCAGCTTCAAAACGACAACAAACCACAAAACGGTGACGTCATTTTTTTTTTTGAAAAGCAAAACACAAAAAAAAAAAATCTTCATCACAAAATATCTCGCTCAACTCGTTCTGGTCGCAAAAATATAAATACAAGTTACTCAAAATCAAAATGAAATTGAGAATGAGAAAAAAAAAATCACCTGGAATGGCATTCCAAAATATAAAAAAGTAATAAAAATAAAAAAAAAAATGTAGGCAGACGCGCCGTAATTTTTATCCGGTTGATACTTAAGCGCAATACGAACAACTTGACAGAGCTGCAAAACAGTGCTTAACGCGTATAAAACTCGCTTAAAATAAAATAAGTAGCTTATGTCACTTTTTACAGATCTGCAAATCACGACGATCAGATACAATTTATGTGCAAACGAGTATTTGATTTTTCATTGTAATTTTTGTTTTAAATTTTTTTTTTTTTTACAAAAAATCAACAATAGTCAAATAAAATATATCTGCTGTATGAAAAGAAGTAAAACAAATAAATCAGCAGCAACAACAAAAGCAAAATTGGCAAAGTTATGTAGGAAGATATAGTGCGCTGGCCGCAGAAGGTTGTCAAGTTTTTCTTTGTTCGCTTTTATTGTACTTTTTTGTCTTTGTCTTTTCAATTTTCGTTTTCTTTCACACTTGTCGCTTATGAAGTCTTCATTTTTATGTGGTTTTCAATCATAAATGCGTCAATCTAGTGGTCAGAAATTGTCACTTTTTGGTCAGAAACACCTGCTTGATATTTGACTTTGAGCACTAAACTGATTTGTGGCATAAATTTAAATAAATATTCACAATTAAGAGTTGCCTGCGACTTTGTACGCGGTGTCATTCACTTAACTAATTGGAAAAGTTATTTTTTCTCACTTTAACCTGTCCACTGCTTGCCTGTAGAATTTTGTGTCTTTGTCCAAACCTATATGGTTTTTCTCTTGAATACTTTCAGAATACAATACTTAATTAAAGTTGTTTTCTTTTTATGAAAGTTATCGCGCTCCAACTCGTTTGAGTCCTTGAACTTTACATGCGAACTGTACGTGTGATTCAGTTCTTTTAGAAACGTTTTTAAAACGAAAATTTGAAGTTGTTTCTTACAGGAAGGACCCTTCGGCCGGTTGATGTAACGCGTTCAATTCAAGTACCTTGGTGGTGGTTATCTTAACAGTTTTATATTTGTTTTAATTCGTTGTATTGATGAGTATATCAGGAAACACTCTTTCAAAACTGTTACCCCATGGTTCCGTAGCTAGATATAAAACATCTTACAACTGGCAGAGCAAGCACGCTTTATCGAGCGAAATACATTGAAGAAGAAGTATACAGGAAAACACAGCTGGTCCACCTCATTGACCGCTTTACTGAAAAACTAGGAACTACAAAACTTCTACTAAATTTCTCTCGTTCAATCGATGATCTTCCAGAAACATATCCCATATTTTTGTGGCGACTCTTTTGATGATGCAGTTTTCGGATGTCCTTCACGTTGATCGTCTTTAAGGCTTGGACGCCCACTTACAAGCTATTGTTTTTGAAGGTGCAGATTCACTTTACACATTTATCTTTTCAGTATGAATTTCCATTGCCTTTAAAATTTTTTGTAAAAAAAGTTTTAAGGGCAATGAAAATTCATACTGAAATGATAGCTGTGTTATCATCACTTTCAGTAAGAATTTCCATTGCCTTTAAAAATTTCTTTACAAAAAATTTTACTACTATCGTGTAGTTCAATTTTCTCCATTGTTAAAAAATGTACCAACTTTAAATGGCAAGTAAAGAAAGAATAAATCTATGAAATTTTGATTATATTCTTATGAAAGACGAAATATTAAAATGTCGTCGACGTTTTAGTTCTGCTCTTAACGAATAGTTGGTACACCGCTAACTTATTGAACAACCTGCTAATTCGTCCTTTCTGACTTGAAACTCAATACAATTAAAATAAACATAGATTTCATACATTAGCAGCCGGCACAAAACACTTTGTCAAAAAATGTTAAGTTAAGTGTTTAAAAATTCGATGATCTTAACCTTCATAAGATCCTCAAAGTTACTAACGCTAACGTTCTTCGGGTCAAATATGACCTAAGTAATACATTTCTTATTTGGATCATAATATGTTGTACTAAAGTGTATTATTAGAGCTAATATGTTATTTCCTACGATATTTAGGAAAAACTGTGTTTTTATAGGCACTTATTTAAATTTTATAAAATTAATACGAGAAACATATAAATGACATTAAAATTAAATTTTATTATTAAAAGTGTGTGTTATCAAGTTAAGTATCGTTACATTGGTTATACAAAACAAGCGTTTTGGAATGCTACTTCCATACAAATTTTTTACAAGTAAGGCAAACCAAAGGAGCTTTGCTATCAGTTTTGGGACATAATTGACATCGACTTCTCTTGGTTGAATTTTTAACGGTCCACTATTTCTTTCTTTGGATTGTGTTGAAATAGACTGTTGATTAGGGGATGTAAATAAAATAAAAGCATTATATGATGATATATCCAACATATTGCTAAATACCACTTGAGGCCATCGATTTGGCTTACTTTGGCAAATATAACAAGACACAACTTTATCTTATGTATCAACACCGCCTTTGCATTTGTTGTAGTCTAATATTATTTGTGATTTTTTGTCAATGCTGTTAATAACTTCTGAGCTATGAGTGCTGCAAAGATTCAATGAAACATTTTTTGTTGGGGCTAAAAGACAAGAGGGTGGGGTTTTCAGTAAAAGATAAAAATTATGACTATATAGGTCTGCCTTTCGTTGTCAATGTCTGTGGTGGTAATTTAGGCTTGTTTTTTATATATTTTCCTTCCAAAGTTATTTGTTTCTCTGGTTGTCTCTGTCCAAGTTGTTATGACGTGAAAAAATGATCTATGGTGACGTTATGACTTTTTAGACCAGCTATAAAATCAAGAACTACACGCATACCATGATTTCTATCAAGTATGCTTCCTATTGCTTTGTCTGTATAAGTTGAGTATTCCTGACATAACTTGTAACTGAATCACTTTGACAGTATGTACTGCCGGAATGGACATCTTCCTCCATGGTCCTCCTGGGAAGGACCATAAAGTTTGGGTACATATCAATTGATTCCACAATTCACGAATGGATGCAAATTTTTCTAGCGATCTTCGTTCGCTTCGAGAGTCTCTATTGTCAAATCTTATTACTCTCGAATGATATTTGAACCTCTTTATTGACTCCAAATTCGGGGTTTCCTTTTTCGGAATCCCATAAGCTTTCGGTACTTTCATTATTTGATCGAAACACTCCAGCTAACGAAATTCGATAAATGCCGTTAATGTCAACCCAATCATTACCGAAGATACGTTTACCCTCAATGTTTGTATATTTAGAATAATGATAATTATAGAAGGTGGAAAAAATAATTGGAAGCTAGAGATTTCTTCCTCTGTAATTCTTGAACAAAAATAATGGATCAAACTTCACATTATCACAATAATGTTCTCCATCGATGCTCTTCCATATGTAGTAGTACATGCTACTTTGGAGTATCTTATTTGGGCATTTTTGATGTCATTGTCTGAGCAAACATCATCTCATTAGTAGAACTATCATATGGCCCAGCGTATTTCACATGATCTTCATTTTCCGAACAAGGTTCTTCCTCGTCTGATGCTTCATTCAAAATTATCTCTATTTCACTTTCGATAAAAAATATTTCGCACAACTTTCAATTATCATCACAAAAACTAACTTTTTTATTCATGGGTTAATTTGACTCGAAGACCTTAGGTGTAAAAAAATTTGTAACTGAAACAATTTTTAACATATTTATTCAAAAACTCTAAATATCTATTTAGATTTAAAATTAAATAAAAGTCATAAAATATCAAAAATGGAAATCACTCATTTTTAGAACAATAACTATTTTTCTCCTAAAATGGGTCGAATTTGACCCGAAGACCTTATGAAGGTTAAGAAAGTTGTTGAAAATGTCGGAAAATGTTGAAAAAGTTAAAAAGAAGAAGTCGAAGAAACCGACAAAATCGAGAAAAGTGTTGAAACTATCGAAAAATGTTGAAAATTTTCCAAAAATGTCATAAGGTAAAAGCATTAAAAAGTTATTTAGTACTGAAAAATACTAAAAAAGTCAAAAAATTTTTAAAATTCGATATATGTTGAAATTCTTGAAAATTTTAACATAAAGATTAATATTAAATAACTGTCGAAAAGTGTTGAAAAATCTTGTATTTGGTCAATAAAGTGTTGAAAATGTTAGTGAATCGAAAGGTGTTGAAAAAGTCAAAAAAAAAAAATTATATTTGTATATTAGATCGGGTTCGAATTGTATGAAATAAAGTCAGCCAGACATGGAATCAAAAGTTAAAAAGACCCTTAGAAACGAAATCTGCATAATTATTTTTTTTTGTTCCGAGAAAAAGCACTTTTGATTCTCCTGAAGGTATTTTTTGGCTAAACAACGTATTTTTTTCTCGCAACTTTTATTTCTTCACAGAATGTATACCTGAATTTCCTTGAAAAATAAAGATTGCGTTCTTACAAAAAATTTGACGTTAAAAAATTTAAATTTTTTTTCTGTTATAGATAATGTTTAGTCCCAAAATTCGATTTTGTCACATTTTTTATATGGAAGATATCGTTTTTAAGGGTCCTTATAACTTTTGAGTCGGTGTCGAGACTCAGTGTTTGACCCGGTCTATTGTATATATATAAAAACAGTCATTATTAGTCGGTAGATGTCGAAAGATGTTGAAAATGTCGAAAAAAATGTTGAAAAAGTCAAAAAACATTATATAAAAAAATTATCAATCTTTTAAAAATAATTAAAAAGTTGACAAAAGCTTAAAATATAACGCAAGCGTGAGCATCATGAAACATTAAGCGCAATCTTTTCAGTCAATTGAACACCCGTCAGCGCACACTTTAGTGAAGATGTTCACACATCAAAAACCACTTAAATTTTGAGTTCTAAAGAAACAGGTTCCAAAATCGGTAGAAAACAACAATACCGTCATTCATACGCCTTTTCAATTCATATAGAAATAATTTTAACATCTTTACTGCTAAGTAAAAATGAACTTAAGCTTTCCAGAGCTTTCAGAGCATTCAACAACTTCCAGGAATTTAGTTTAGTAATGAGCTTAAATTGAAGGCGGTTGCGCATTATTGCTGTTGTTGTTGCTATTGTAGCGTAAATTGTTAGATTGTCTGCCTTTTTATGGCAAAGTTTGGCACAAACCCTGTTGTATGGTATATATAATAAATATTTGCATGCAAACATAAAAATTTTTTTTCTTACTCATTGGACATCAAATTAAGCCGCGCTAAATTAACTCAACTTAAAAAAATTGTAGACAAAAAACAATAACAACAACTACAAAAAAACGTAATGAAAAAGCAGGTGGGGCAAAATACAACAACAACAAAAAAATAGCAGCAACAATTTGTTTGCTAGCCACATGCATTTTAAGTGATTACATGTTTGTTTTGTTGTTGTTGTTGTTGTTGTTTCTATTGCTTTACGTCGCTTATGCATTCAAGCGTTTGAAATTTTGTAAACAAAATTCCCGGCAAATGATGTCAGCGAAGAGAAAAAAATGTGTTTTTTTTTCGTAATTTGGCAAATTTTTGGTTGTAAATGTAGGTATTTTTTTTGGAAAATAGTTTCAAAATTGATATTAATTGACTGAAAAAATTGTGACTACAAAGCCGTGCTTAAGTATAGAGTTATGGATACTTTTTGTAAAAACAAATACATTTTTTAGTTTTCAATTTGGAGTGATCTTCAAAAAAAAAAATCTAGAAAGAATATATGTCAATGTTCTACTAAGGCATGCAGCTCGTTCTTAATTTTAGGTTAGAATTTGACCTTCAAGCTGATGTCGACAAATTCTATATTATAGTATGTCATAACTTTCACCTTTCTACAGTAATTTAAGCCTGATGCATTTCCTTCGATTTCAGGCCATTTTCAAATTACTATACACGCGGAAGCTAATTTAAAGAGAAAGAACGGTACTAAATTATGTTTTTATTAAAAATAAGCTGAAAGTAGTAGTATCAGAGATGGCTGGCAAGGTTAAAACAAAAATTTTAATAATTTTTTTTTGGAAAAAAATTCTCCTCATCTCAAATGCCTCTAAGCGAATTTTAAACTCATATCATCTCTTTCTTATATTACTACAAGTCCAAAATAAAATTTTAAGCGAAAAAAAGGCTATAACTCTGCCAATTTTTAACCATTTTGACATTTTTTTAAAGATTCTAACAGAAATTAAAAAGTTCTATAAGAATCAAAAGACAAAAGTTAATTATTTTGATTTGGATGGAAATGTCGCTTTTTTGAAACAATTTTCAGCCTAAAATTGGTATAACTTAAAATGGCCATAACTTCATAAACAATTTTTTTTAATCAAATCAACGAATTCCGTAACATGAAATAATCCGCGTGCATGGTTTGAGATGGATTTGGTCTATTGAATCTCTATTGCTTTTTTGTTACATTAAATAAAAAAATTCAATAAAATTCATAATCTCTCAGAATGTTATGAAACGTTGGAAATACAACAAACCAAATTTGTCAAAAAACGAGAAAATTTATGTTTTCACATTCACACCCTTTTTACTTTTGCTCAGAACTTTTTTTTTTGTCGAAAATTTTTTTGAAAATATTTTTTAAATTGTCTATTTTAAATTATATTCGACTTTGACGCAGATGGAGATTCACTTACACATTTTGCTGATTAATGCAACAAAAACTATTACTATTTCTGAAGTTTTATATTTAAAATGGAATCTTAAATTTTCTTTTATAAATAAATTGTCAATATATTCATAGACGTTACAATCATTTAAAAATAACTTCCCATGTAATTTGTATACGATATTGATATTTCATTTCTATAGCTTGAAATATATAGTTTGAAAATGACCTGAAATCGTTGAAAATGCTATAGAGTCCTACCAAAAAGAATATCAAAGTATGTGTCATTCGACATTAAAATTCTTGTTTTCAGAATTTAAAAAAAAACTAGAAAATTTTCAAGTGTAAAAATCGATTAAAAATTTTATTTACTCGTATATGGAAAACTCTGTGGAATAATTTAAGATTCATAGAGTAAATTGCTTTTTATAAATTAATTGTATTAAAATTTATTTTAAATTGCTTTCAGTGAGTTATATGATTAAGATCTAATAAAAATACATATCTGTTTTATAACTAATTTTTAATCGCATTTATTCGTCTTATATTTTATTATCTTCTATTGATTTCACCGACACTTTGTGCTGATGCATTTCTAGTTATAAATGTTAATGAATTTTAATTGTTGTCATGAAAACTGTGTGTCTATTTATTCATCAATTTATATTTTATTTTCGAATTAATTGTAGAAAAAATTAGTTACTTGACTTGGCTTCATTACCCCATTTATTTATTTTTGCATTTTTTTTTTTAATTTTTACAACAAATAGTTAAGCTAAATTTTCCAAACAGAATTCGAGCCTTATAATATATAAATTTTTGTAGCACTTTGGTGATTCAACTCATCATAGGAACATTTTGAGTTTTTGTAATTAATAATACTAAGACCGGGCTTTATGATTAATGCCATCAACATTTTTAGTTAATGAAATAAAACTATTCTCCACTTAGCCGAAAATCGATTAGAAACTACTATTTGACAATTTTTGATCACAGCAAATCTTCTGCGAGAACAAAAAAAAAAAAAATGCATCTGCACGAAGGGTACACTTTGAGAGTAATGAAATGTAATAGTGCATTCCGTCTCAAATCAAAGTCAGAATGCATCGATCTGCTTTCATAATGGAACGTCTCAAGAAAAGAGTCAAAAAAAGTTCTTGGTCTCAACAATATGAATATTAAATAGATTCATACCGAATTCTACCGAAGGGTTACTTCAATAGCGATCGAAACTGTGACTGGAAAATTGGATTTTTTTTTAAATATTTTCCTATTGACAATGAGCACATAGATTTTTCTAGACTTTTTCACTTTTATCGACAGATTACACTACTCCACAAATTCACTAAAACTTACACAAAAACTAATTTCGATAAAATCTCTACAGTTTAATTTTTCGCAGAATCTGAGTATCAATCAATTTTCCATGTAAAAAGCAAAATTCAAAAAAAAAAAAAATGCATTGTTTAGAGCACTTACTTCACATAAATGCTAGTAAAAACTTAAATTGTCAACCAAGCAAATTTAAAATTTTTGTATATTTTAGTGAAGAGTCAAATAAAATTTTAAGGCATAAAACATTCCAATAGTATCAATGATATGTCGAAATTAGTTTTAAAAAATTACTTTTTTAACAAATTTAAGCGTTGAAGTCCTATATCTGAAATTAATTGTACGGATGACAAAAGATAGCCTTTTTATCTTACAGAAATTTCATTACAAAATTTAATTTAAGTACATACATATAACATATGACCATAGAAAAGCCTCAGCTTCGAAACGAGAGCATTTTATTAACATCAGTGCAAAAACCATTTTTTCTTATAAAACAATTTTATTCTAATCAAATAAAATACGTAAATACCTTTAACGATTTTTTAAATTTAATTTTTCTTTTCGTTGTTGTTGTTTTTGTTGACAATGTGACAAAGAAAAGGTCTAAGAGTTAAGTTTCAATATATTCAGTAATATTTATCAAATAGGTATTTAAAATTTTCATATTACATGGTAGTTAATTTGTTTGATTTGTTCATTACTTTTTTAATTGTGATTAAATACTTCCATAAAACATTAACTAAAAACTTGACCAACAATTTAAATCTGTTTACTATTTGGTGTAAGAATGTAGGCAACTCTAATAAATTGAATAAATACTTTCAATGTCAATGTCAAAAAAAATTAACGTGAGGTGAAGCAATATGTTGACTAAGTGCATGAAGCTGCAATGTCAGCACTCTCATAACAAAAGTGACATAGCTGATAATGTGTTACTTATTAGATTCCTATCGTTATGATCTTATACGTAATATTAATACAAAATAATATGTTCTGCTAATATGTTCAATACATATCAATTGATATTATGAATGTTTCGCCTGTTTGCACTCAAAGAACACATTTTTCAAACCGCAAATATTGTGACTGAAGATTAAATAATATCTTCAAAATGTAGCCTTATGATAACATGACAGCAAAAACGAATTTCATGAAGAGTTTTCTAAATCGTTAAGATCTATATTAAAAGTTATTGCATTGACTTAATTTATTTTTGCTTATGCTAATGGATCAGCAGTTACTCCTTACAAACATGTTATCATGCTAAAGAAGAACAAATCCATGTACTCATTTTCACTCCGATAAACTTTATTACACACGATGGGAATATTTTATAATATTGCTCTTTTACAAAAAAGTTTTCGGACACATTTGTACAAACGAAATGTACAATGAAATGGAAAATGATAAAATTTCTTAAAAATCGTAAACTTCAAGACTTATGACTTTCTCATATGGAACTTTATTACATAAGTATATTTAAGTTTAAGTTGAAAAAAAAATTTATTATTGAAAAGTTCAAAAGGTAAGATTTGATGTAAAAAATTATTAATTTCTGAGATCATTCACTGATTTCCAAAAAATTTGAAATAACTTCAAGTGCATTTTTTTTAAAGCAGGGATATTTCAGTATCCTGAGGTGATGAAAAAAGTCTGAAAGTAAACTCACTTTTGCACAAAGAAATGTTTCGTAACAATATATTTTTACATCTAAATAAAAACTTTGTATACCTGTGATATTCAAAAATATTTTCGTCATTTATTAAAAATACATTCGAAAATGGCTAATATAATATAAGAGCATATCGGCTACCAAAACTGATAACCACGATATGAAAAAATATTCATTAAAAAACTTTACTTTTTTATAATCTTGTGAAGTTAATTCGAATCAAATTCAAATCAAATTTAATTTTATGCAATGTGGCGAAGGTTGATGAATTATCTTTGTTTCTTCTTAAAATTTGTAAGAGAATATGAATACAGCAGAAACATCTTTTTTCATTTATTATAAATAAAAATAAGATTTGTTTTGAATCCATTCAATGAATAATTTTTTACAATGCATTTTCTCCTTAAAATGCTTTAATATCGATTATTTACCAACTTTTTAAATGCCGATTTTAAATAAATGCTCATTTCAATTTAAAGAGAATGCGATCTATACTTCGTCCATAGACATGTCTTGGGGATTGATAGAAAAAACGGTAAGAGCTGATAATAAACAGCTATGTTTTTGATATTCGTAATATCAGTACCTATACGACAAAAATTATTAAAATGACTTTTGACCTCTGAAGGATTTTTCCATATTAAAGGTCGTCAAACATCAATTCGATATTTTTCGGTCTTTCTGTAGCGATTATAGATCTCTTAAGATTTCAAACATTACATGGCGATTATTTTTTGGCACTTTTGATATATGAGAAGAGAAATACATTTACAATGATCATTTTGGCTCTGGCAAGGGATGCACTAGATGTACAGCTGCGTTGCACGCAGGTAGATTTTTTTTCATAATTTCTAAATTTTTGTGAACGAATCTGGATTCCTTAGGAATCATTATGGATGCATAATGACATTTTTTCAAATTTTAAATGGCGTAAAAC
This sequence comes from Tricholauxania praeusta, assembly GCA_949775025.1. Classification (NCBI taxonomy): domain Eukaryota; kingdom Metazoa; phylum Arthropoda; class Insecta; order Diptera; family Lauxaniidae; genus Tricholauxania; species Tricholauxania praeusta. The sequence goes on along the minus strand of OX459031.1, from coordinate 30,875,662 downwards.
ACGAAAAAGTTAGTTGTTTAAAAAAAATAATAGAGAGGTATGAAAAAATATCGTTTTGAAAATTTCCAAACGATTAATTACAGTCCTATTTATTCCCCTTAATATACCAAAGTTTCATTTAGATCCATTAATTTATTCAAGAGCAACAAGCTTTCGCTTAAAAAAGTTACCTAAAATGCAATTTTATATTTTAATTCTATAATTCGTTAAAACTCAGGATGACCATTTTAGTTTTGAAAATTGCAGGTTTTCCGACCCATATCTCTTTTTAATTAATAATGCTTCTGTTTTAAAAAACTTTAACCTTTAATAGAATCTTAGGCCTAAGCTGTACATCCTGTGTACTTAAACAAAACTTTTTCAGGTAAAATATTTGCTAACATTTCGTAGAATGTTCTTCCACAAATAAAAATATACTGTTCTGACGTTGTTGGGGTCATTTTTATCGATATTCGATCTAAAAATAGCAATGTTAATTTATCACTTTTAATTCGGTGAAACATGTACCATATGCTTTCAAAACAGTATATTTGGTATTATTTTTCATTTTACGCAAAAGTGCTTAACAATTTTTGATGTGATCAAACAATATCACAAAGTCCAACCTGATATATAAGCTTTATTGCATCATTTACACAATTGTTTGTCAGCCACTTAGTAAAAAATCCAAATTAAAATGCCTTTTTTTCAAATAACACAGGAATGTGAGAATCAAATTAAATTGAATGCTTTTAAGAGGCAAGTTTAAAGTTAAGGTTATCGTTGAGTAATTTATGTAATTAATATACAAATAGTAGAAGGAAAAAACAAAAAACTTAAGTGACGTGCAAATGAGGCTTAAATGACTGTCGTTGTTTGCTAACGACACTAAAATGTGACAAGAGTTTTGCATTAGTCGAAAAAAAAAAGTTTTACTAACAACCAGTACTCTTATAATGAATGAAAGGGGTTAAATAATTGTATGATTTGTTTATAGTAAAAAAAAAAATTAAAAAAAAAATTATGTAATAAGTTATTATGTATTTAAAAATTTAACAATATCCGTTAGTTAAAATATTTTTATTTGCTTAGTGTCAAGCTTGTTACTTATAGTCTTTTTATGTCTTTGTTTAAAATGGAAAAAGAAACAATATTACCATGGCTCACTGTCTAAGCTTCTACATGGTGAGAAAATTTTCTTTGAATATTTTAAGTTGTAAGCAGCGTTGCAAAAGTTTTAAGCATCAAAAAAGGGTTGGAAAAACTAAAAGTTTCCGGAAAATTTTCTCATGTTTGATTTTTTTGTAGTAAAGAATGGTATGAAAATTGAAGGAGAAAATAGGTACACAAAAAAATATAAATATTAAGGAAAATATTGTAAATATGTTTTGTTTCTTGAGCTATTTTTTAACACATATTTTTGTCTTATTTCTTCTGAAAAAAGTTAACCCAAAATGAAAAAGAAAAATTTGTGCAAAAAATATATTGCAAAATAGATAGAAATTCATGTTCGTGTAATTGAAATAATACCCTGTTATTGTATGTATGTTACTTTAGTTTCAAGTGGCATTTTAACTATAGTTTTCCCAATTTTTGGAAACTTATTTTTCATTTATTGAAAAATTTTTAGTTGATTGAATTTATTTTTTTTTTTGAAAAATTTTTGCTAATTTTTTCTAACTTTATTTCGCCAGCTCCTTTAAAGTCGTCAGTACAAATATCAGAAATAAATAAAAACGCCAAAAAAGCCTTCTTAAAACAAGTAACGAATCATTTAATAAAAGTAAGGACTGTCCCAGAAAAAACTTGCACTTTGTTTTTTAGTTATAAAAAAATACCCAGCAATTTTTTTGGTTTTTTTTGTTTTTTTATTAATAATGGCTAGTGTTCAGAATATAAATATCTAAAAACTAATTAACAATTTTGTTTTTTCTATAAAAATTTCTTACTTTTTTTTTAAGGCCCTTCATTAAATTTTGCACAGTTGTTTCATCGACAGTACGGTACGATCTTTTCCACTTAAGTCTGAAGTCTTGAAAATTTTTTGCAGTCCTGCCACTCTTTCGAAGATCTCTTTTCATTAGAGCCCAATATCTTTCAATTGGGCGAAGCTCTGGGCAGTTAGGCGGATTTGCTATTTTTGGTACAAAATTGATCTTTTTACTTGCATACCATTCCATCGTAGCTTTAGAGTAATGAGAGGTTGCTAAATCTGGCCAGAATATCACGGTACCCTCATGTGCACGAATAAATGATAGAAGACGTTTTTCGAGGCACTCGTCTATATAAACTTTGGAATTGATTGTGCCTTGCGTAACAAAGAAGCTGCTTCTGAGGCCACAGGTGCATATGGCCTGCCAAACCATATATTGCTTCAGAAATTTCGAAATTTTTTTTTCTTTGAATTTACTAAGCACATTCCCCTTCTTCGGTGATGTATAATATTCGTGCCCAGGTAGCTGCTTAAAATCTGCTTTAACGTAAGTTTCGTCGTCCATAACACAGCAGTCAAATTTAGTCAGGTACCTTTCATACAATTTTCGGGCTCGCATCTGAGCCATCAACTGCTTTTCATCAGAACGGTCTGGTACTTTTTGAATTCTATATGTCTTTAGCTTACTTTTCTCCTTTATCCTTTGCACAGAAGATTTTGATGTACCTGCTCTAGCCGCCATATCTCGCACTGACGTGTTGGGATTCTGCCTAAAAAGGCGCTTCACCTTCGCCGCTACATTTGGGTTAGAAAATTCTGGTTTTCTGCCTGAACCCTTTTTTCGTGAATCAGGTAGACCCTTCTTATAATTAGAAATAACCATTTTGACAGTTCTTTCTGATGTACCAACTATTTTTGCTATAGCTGAATATTTTAACCCTGGATTTTGCAGGTATGTGGACAAAATCAGTTCGCCGACTTTTTCTTGCTTGCTAGACATCTTTGTAGTTAGAAGTGCTATCTTCAAGTGTTATACATCATATCAAACGTCACTTTATATGGAATAAATATTTTGTCTTTTTAGACCTATAAGATTATCAGGTAGAGTATAATCTTAAAAAATAAAAGTGCAAGTTCTTTCTGGGACAGTCCTTAGAAAATTTGATCTAACATTCACCGAAAAACTTTAAAAAAAAAGCAAAAGAAAAAATTATACAGAAATTCTTCTGTAAAGGAAGGGGCATTATTTGCAAAAAATTAACGACATTTCTTTACAAAAAAAAAAATATATGTGCATAAGTTTTCTATATAAATTAAAGCGATCTTAGTATAAAAATATATTAGAAATTTTTCCTCGGAAGTGCGAACAAACGTGTCTTGTTATTTATTTTTTTCCGTGTAATTGGCTGTCACACTGACTGCGTCAACTTTTTAGTATATTTGTATATCTCAAATCAAACAACAATATTCTTAAACGGATTTCCGATCATTTCTAGCTTGGCACGTCTTTGTTTTTCTTCACGAGCTGGTATTATGCAGTTTTTATGTTGCTTATTTCTTATGCAAATTGTTTCAAATGTTAATTTTGCTACCAGTTCAGTTACGTTTAAGGCATGAAAATTCTGCATTTCACGCATAAAAGCATGGTTTAATGCAGCTGTCAAGTGTTTCAAAGTTTTGTTTACAAAAGTAGGTTAAGAATTACAAATAATAGCAGAATGATTACATAGTTTTTGTTAAGAAAACATTTAAAACTATAAATATAATATATGTACATATGCTTGTATATGGAACATTTCAGGCTTACTGGACACCACCTCTCATTTTTTATGTGCTTCAGTTGTTTGTATAACTTTAAGCTTCCAAAATTCGTGTAGTCAAAAGATTAATGAAAAAATGGAACAATTTTTGCCCAGAAAAATTTTTTTTCATTGTGTGAATTTTTGAACAGAGGAAGTATCCACTTGACCTGAAATGTCTTATATATGTTATATGTATTAGTCAATATTTCTAAAGATTATTTTTAAAAAACTCGAAAAATTCCTTTTTTTTTTAAATGTTCTAAATGACATCAAATTGTGCTTATTGCATGAATTAACATCGAAACAGCTTCAAGTTTATAATGCAGCGTTTTTTGTTTTACATAGAGTAATAAAAAAAATATAAAAAAATTTAAATACTTAAACGTTTCATTGACTGATGTTATATCATTCAATTCTGACTTCATATTGTTTGCAATTATTGATGATATCATTTAGTAAACAAATGAAACTGAGCCAACAAAGTCAATACGTTCATATTTGTTAAAAAATATTGCGAGTATTTATTGCTCATAGTCTGACCTTACCTCTAAAAAGAAAATTTGTTCTACAATTTTGTGTAGAAAAATTAGCTAGATTATTATTTAAAGCTCCAATGCAATTAAAACGAAAGATTTAAGAAAGAAACTTGACAGCGTCAAAAAAAGTTTGATTAAAAGTTTAATCAGTTTTTCTGGCACCGAATATTTGGAATAGTCATTTTATCTGACATTTAATGTAATTTTCTTCTACAATAAAAAAGGCTTTTGCGGCTTAACCTCAGTGACATTGTGTAAAAAAAATCTTAAGTTTAGGGTGTTATGAAAAGGTTAAAATTTTTGGTTATTAAAATCTACAATATTTTTGTGGGATGGCTTACTTAAATCATTATCGCATTTATTTCTCACTGAAGTAACCCGTAAAATCTAGATAAGACGAAGCATTCCGGGGATCAGATTTAAATCTGCGTGTAAAAATCCTTTCATATATCTGCATTTTAATATCACTTCAAAATAAGTATGTAAAAACTACAAAACAAATCTAATTAGAATCCTGATTTAATTCTTTTATAAAGCAGCCTAACCTAAGTTCAACAATCAAAACGAAAGACTTAAGATGCAAACTTAGTGTCAATGCCATGAAAACCAAAAATTAAAATGAATGTGGGTGCATTTTTATTGTTTTTCGAACGACAAAATTTGAAAAAAAAATAAAAGCACTTTAATAAATGGATTTGAAAATAAAAACAAAAAAAAAAAAATAAATGAAAACAATATACTGGAAAAATAATAAATTATATGTACTGCATACGTATTAAAAAAAAAAAAATAATCGTTTTCAATGGCAAAAAAAAAATTCGATTTTATTTCATGAACGTTGAGAGCAAGTGGGTGGTATAGTTTTTTATATATATTTTCATTTTATTCTTTTTACAATATACTACGAGTATACATTAGGGTGTCTGTTATTTCACAAAACTACTATTTTTTCGCTTGCTAACTTGAATGCTTGAGCTATTAAGTTTTTTCACTATATGAGCTGTTTATTTTGAAAGTGTGGCAAGTCCATCTTGGTTGAGACTTAAAAATTAAATATATTTTAAACAGTTGATTTCAGGCTACTTCATTTTTCTTCTCAGCCAGGAGGGACTTGTACCGCTTTCAAAATAAACGGCGTAAATAGTCAATCTTCCTAAAAGTCACTCAGTCTGCTTATGTTATTTTCATATTGAAAACGTAATTTTAAAATGTTTCACGAGATGCTTGAGAAATTTGCGTTTTTGATGGAGCCCTTAAGTTGGAAGACTTCTCAAACTGTGTTGTTGGTGAATAAAATCTTAGCATTTGGATTTTGTTCAATAGGTAACTTAAAATGTTATATGATAACTCATGTAATATACAATGATCTTTTATTTTTTATCTGATATTATTAAAAATATGTATCTCTTGATAATTTGTATCACATGTCTTAAGTTCTAAAAGTAGGTCAATTTAATTGATTTTCATTAAGTACAGTATTGCAATGATAATTGATTTTTTTGTGAAAATTCTTAAGATTGGTTAAAAAACTTTGCAGTAATATTATTTGACTCTTAAGATCAGAAGAAGAAAAAGTCTTGATAGTACTATTATTATTTGCAAAGTTATATCATGAATTTGTCAGAATGAAAATCAGTTCATTTGAAAAAATATAATGAATATTATAGAGGTGCTTTTCCTCATATGGTACTCTTTCATTCAAATACTATTTTTTAATAAAATTATGGCCATTGATATTAGATTTTCGAATTTGACCTGCAAATAGTTCTTAAACGATTTCCTATACATCTGATGTGTAAGGTTTATTTCAAGTCACTCTTCTTCCTCAAAAAAATGCGAATTTCTCTAGGAAATCGCAGCATTAATTAATAATAATAATAAAGTAAGTTGTTTGGACTAAATTTTAAAGAAACAAAAGCAATCACTTTTGGAACAAATGCTTATTTATTGAAATAAAAAATAAATTTTTGAAAAAAAAAAAACTAAATTCAAATGAAATTTCCATGCAATTATTACCTTCAATAGCCAAATTTTAAATGTAGAAAATTACAATTTTTTTGCGACAGTCAATTCAATTTATAACCTACACCCAAACAAAATATTTTTATATGCATCGTATATGTGTTACATTTATACAAACAGTTTAGTTTTTATTTTATCGTTTTTTTTTTCTTTTCGGAACATGTCAAGTGTGAAATTTGATCGCAACACCTACATTTTCCACTTAACAAATGTTACAGTTCAGGCTTAAAAGAGTTGTTTGTTCCAAAATATATATACATCATATTCAACAGATTTTTGACACTTTTTTGAATTTATTATAATTTTATGCTTCCTGTAGCAAACAAAAAAAGTAATGTTTTTGTAGATTTTTACTATTTGATAGTCGTAGTTGTTTAGCCAAAAATAAAAAATAAAAATGAACATTTAAGCAACAACAATTTTTAAATGCGCATAACAACGCCTTGATTTCGCAATTTAAGCAAAACGTTTGAAAAAACTGAGATTTTTTTTTTGACAACAGTAAAAAAAGGGTGTGTTTGCGCATACATACCTGCAATTAAATTAACTTTAGTGAAGTTGCTTTTTATTGAAATTTTTATAATTTTTTTTTTAAATTACTATTCATACTATTCTTCATGCCTTTTTGTTTAATATTTGGTTTATAGTTTGATGTCTGATCATAACTCCACCTTTAACCTATGAAAAATATTCGCTGAAGGGCTATTTTTTTATTTTGAATTTTATTGAAGGCTTTAATGAACTATTTCTGATGTTTGTTTTTTAACTTTGAGTCCAACAACCTTGTTGGAATTTAGTTTAGCTTTATTTGCTAAAGCTAGTTGAAGTGTTAATTGAGCAGAAACTAAATAAATTCCATTGATGTGATGTTAATTCTTTTGAATCTCCCAAGTTTTAATACCGTTGAAGCTGTTACATAGGGCTTGTGTTGTCTCAAGTGAAATTTTGAAAAATCTTTAATTTGCAACAATTTTACCATATTTTAAACATTCTTTTTACTAAGTAGAAAATAATTTCACACAATTTTAATTTAGAAGAAAATAATAGACGATCAAAAGTTTTCTGGAGTTTCTTTTTAAGCTAGAAAGTATAAAAAAGCAATGAATATTGGTGGCAATTTTGATTTCTCAAGCAGAACTGATTTCCCTAAAGTAGCAAATGTTGCTATTGTAAGAGCTTTTCAAATCGGAAAGTTTTTTTTTATTTAAAAATTATATTTGGAGCAAAAAAATATATACATATGTAAATATATCAGAAATCTGTTATATGTTTTCGATATTGTCGCCATTGTTGCATACTGCGTAAACCCATGATAGACGGTCTACAAACAAAACCATTTTCTGTACGAATCTGAGATTGTGGCATGTGTTGCGATTCTTTTAAGTGTCAGTACTGCAATTTGTTACCAAAAGAATTGATAGAGAATATTTGCCGAAAAGATCATGCTAATACCAAACACCCTCAAATGGCCACTTGAAAGTAAGGTAGTGATGATTCGTGACTGCTGTTTTTCGCTGGTATTACCCTAGAGTTAAGATAAATGTTACTGTTTATCATAGATGTGTCTTGAGAAGTTTATTGTAGCCTTGGATATACAAACACTTCGCATCCAGAGCTTGAATATATCAAAAAGCTTCAACACTGAAATGAGTGCAACAACCAACAACTAACATACGCAGTATAAGAAGTTCCTTCTCGATTTTGTCTAAAAATTGAGTGAATTTGATAAAATATCACAGATATCATGTGACGATGATGGTGTAGTTTTTTTTAATTTAATCGACTTTTTCGAATTGCTTAACAATTTTTCAACTTTTCCACATTCTTCGACATTTTTTAACAATTTTTCAAATTTATTAATATACATATTTGAATTTTTCGAAAAATTTAGATTTTGCGCATGAATAAAGTTTTCAATGTTAACTTTTTCGAAATGACATCTTTTTGAAAATTGATTAAAATTTGAAATACTCCATTCCATAACAAATATTGTGAGTTTTTATATTTAACCCTTAAAAGCCTGACTTTTTTTTTTTAGCTGAGAAAAATATATGTTGTAGATTCTACGATTCTGGACCACTTTTGTTTCATCAATTTTTTTACAGGTGACAGACACGCCCCCTAGGTACAAATTACCTGGCTGGTCCCTGGAGGAACCACCAGGACCCCAAAGTTCAAAATCAATTTTGCAAGAGAACATTTATTTCATTTAATTATGTTAAATATATTGAAGACTTACAGAAGAATGAGACCAAAAAATATTAAGTGAAATTGAATATAAAATTTAAGTAAAGTGAAATTCTGCAAATCAGTTTTGTTTTGAAGTAAACCACAAATTAACTCCACACTTAAAGAAAACCTTTAAGAAAGCATTTTTTAGCGTGATAGTCAGGATAAGTGCCAACTTCGACTTCGATCACCACCTCCTAGTGGCTTGTCTTCGACTCAAAATAGTAAGCATTAAATAGAACAGCGGAACATCCAGGAAGTTTGCCTCACATAAACTCTGTGAAACCTGTCTTCGGGAAAAATTCATCGGTGAAGTAGAAAAGCTCAGCGACACTAACTCTTGGAGCTCAATCCAATCCAAATGGCAAAACATCAAGTCGTCATTTATAACAGCTAGTGAGTCCATAATTGGTGTTACCCCACGGAACAGCAAAACCCTGGATGGGCGACGCTACCTGGGATACCATAGAGAAAAAGGAGAGCTGCAATAGGCACGAGTAATGAAGCGCAAACAAGAGACCAGACCCTAAATAAAGAAGTAAAAGCCTTCTTCAAAAAGGACAAGCGAGAAACCAATAACGACGTCGTATCTAAAGCTCAATAAGCCGCAGATATCAGAGATCTTCGCATGGTCTACGAAATAACACGCAAGATGGCAGGGAACAAATTCAATCAAAATCGGCCAGTAAAATACGAAAACGGAAATCCATTAACGATAACAGATGGATATCCCGTTGGAAACAACTTTGGTCGGAAACCATCAACCTTTCGCCTTCACCCCTAAGCTCTCCCCATATGCCTCTCCCTGCGGGAAGACCACAATGACTAGCCTCGTGTTCGTCTTTACTAACGGAGATAATGAAGGTCATAAGCTCTAAAAAAATAATAATATTACATGACGGGAAATTTTCTGACCCTTTCGAGACTGTCAAGATTAGATTTCCATTTGAATCAAATGACGAAAGTGGAAAGTGGTCACGTTGCGGGAATCCCCAATTGAAGATTACCGGCAAGTAAGCTCTCATAGTGGCCGTCCTGGATCATCATGAAAACGTTCTCTAGAGCAGGAAATACGTGAGGTGGGGAAATGTTATAGAGAATTGAAGGCACTAGCTACTGATGATGCACGTTGGAAGAGATTTATGAAATAGAGGACACAGGAAGACATTCTAAAAATGTAACAAAAACTAAATGATATAAATATGTTTGAATAATAATGCACTAATTGTAAAAGATTTTGAACTCTGGGATCCTGTTGGTCCATACAGGGACCAGTTGAATTTTTTCAAAAATTTTAATGAAAATAAATATTTTTTTTATTGTACATACTCACATTAGTATCTAGACACAATAACTATGACGAATATTATTTTTTCGGGTTCAAAATCACAAAATTTACCGACAAACTAATATTTTCAAAGTGCGTAATATTACAAAAATACCTTTTGGCGAGGTGCGGTCACTCATCTGAAAGAAACACGTGACACACAAAGTAAATAAAGTGCGAAAATTAAACTAATCTTCGGCGCTTGGAGCCGAGCACTTAACTGTGTAAGGCGAAGTTTAAAAATTGTACATTTAATACCTTAAGATCGTTTTTGAAGTGGCTGGTTCCTTGCGGTACCACGAGGAGTTTAAGGGTTAAGAACTTTTTTCAAACGGCGTAGTCATAAAATCTATATAAGAAGCACTAGAATTTAAAATATTACGTTTTATAAAAAAAATAACAGAAAACGGATAGCTTGAATGAAATTGTGTTCTTTTTTTTTGTAAATCTATACTAAATAACTGAATCACCTCAGTGAAAACCGCCCAAGGCTGATAGATGAACAAAAATATTAGATGATTGTCCATAGTGACATATAATCCACTAACCCAAGTTACTTAATCGCCCAAAGACATAACGTATATTAACCCTGAAGTAAAGTGGGAATTTTTTCAATCTGACCATTGCCAAAAAATTTGAAAAATATCAGCTCAAATAAATTAATGGAACTATCGTAAAAGTATTTTTTCAGAAAAAACTCTTACACAAAAATGCTATGGACAACGGTCCAAAACAGGGTGGCCAAGATAAAATCAATGAATTAACGGCCTACTCAAAATAAAGTTCTTTTCCCTTAAAATGATAAAAATTAAATTTTTTTTTAGGAAAAAGTTGATTATCTGCTTTTTTTTAAGTCGCCAATGACAAAATAAAATTTTTTGGAAATAAACTTTCATTGTCTTTTTTTTGGTCATTGATAAAAAAATATTTTTTTGAGCGTTGCAAAAACTTAAAAACCTTTTATAAATAAGTATGTACATTTAAATATGCAATAATATAATAGAAATATCATTTGTAATGTAAATGAGCAAGAACAAAAAATTAAATTAAATTTTTAATAATTTTGTATGATTTTCATAATAAAAACTCGCGCAATACCAATACGCGTAAGCTAAAAAAGATGAATACCCGAGAAAAATGTTTTAATATTTTGGGTTAATGTTTCACTATAGGTAATTTTTACATGAACGATTATTCTAACGACTTAATGTGTTAAGTTGTTTTTTTATTGTATCAAAGTATTTAGATATAAATTGCTTCAGGAAATAGCATATGTTTGCAATGCTTAAAATAATCGAAAAAGTCGGGGAGGCAAATAACTAAAAGCCATGCTGAGGAAATTATATTTAAAATCATGTCACCAAAAACAATGACATGGATTGTTGGCGCCAGAAAATTCCGGCCCAAAATATTTTTGCTCATATGAAAATAACTGAAAATTCATACGAAAGTATTTAATCTTTTTGATCAAGAGTGTTTTGGGTGATGATGTACTGATGTATTTCATAAGACTCAGATCTAAATTTAATTATAATAAAATAAAAATGCAGGAAAATTAAATACATTTCCTCTCTACACAATTCATTTTCCAAGAAAATTATTTTCAAGGACGTCAACTTTAATACAAAAAAAAAAAAAAAAAAACAAAACAAAATGTGTCGTTTCCTGAATGCGCAGACGCAGCCAGCAACACTGCCGCATTTCTTGTTGTGCTAGATACTTTTTTCTTCTTATCTTCGACTCAGCGCACTTCTTGTTGTTTACGTACAGCAAACAGCAACTGCACGAAGAACTTCTTTGTTCATTAAAATACAATTACAGTTTTTGTTTTTTGCCGCATTTTTCATAACTCATAATTGAATATCTCTGTACCGCCCCCAATTGTTACTGTTGCCTACAAATGCGCTCACGTTTTTTTAAGTCTTCACTCATTTTGTTCTTTTAAGCTCAGAGGCGCTGGCTGCCTCATTTACCGGTTTAAGTTTAAATTAAAAATTACAAAAACAAAAATGGTTATTTAATTAAACAACACATTTTTGCGTTACTGTGCTTGTGTCTGTGAGCTGGTGCACGTGTTTGTGCTTAAGCGTTGTCTTCAATTGTGACTACATACAAAAAAAAACCGCTGTAGTCTATAACTTTACCTATAAATAGAGAAAACAAAAACTCAATTCATCGCCGTTTTTGTTTTGTCAAAAAAAAAAAAAAATCGTAAAAGCTTCCAAGTTTTTTTTTTCAATTTATCAATCAATCAAATGAAGGCAATGGCGTATAAATATCTTTTGTTTTTCATAAGCAAAACAAAAGACTTAAGAAACGAACTTTACGTAAAATATAAAATAAAATTTATTTTTTTTTTGTAAAAATTAATCGTATTGCAAATGCTTGTACTGAAAAGTATAGTTTTTCACAATCAGCTTAAATTTAAAATTACAATTTGTGTTTTCGTTTAAAATTTTAGATCCTTTTGGTAATTTCTTTTTCGATCCTTTAGGTGTGTTGTTTCAATATATTTTATGTTTTGTCGATTGTTCAGTTTACAACTGGTTTTTATCACTGATTGCAGAATTTTTCATTATAAAAAAATTTCTTCCTTTAAATTAAAAGTTAATTGAAACAATCTAACTCATTTTATTGCCAGCTGCTAAACGAATAATATTATACAAGCGTCACTTGGAACGCTTTTGAAAATCAACAGTATAACAAGAATTGCTTTGCATGCACTGTTAATAAAAGTCTTTTCACTTGAGTTACCATGAACCATCACCACATATTAGGGTTGGCCAACTTCTTAATCGAATTCAGCTAACCCGATAAGTATACTAAAATCATTCAAGTTTAAAAAATTCACTGAGAAGCCATAACTGACAGTGCATATTTTTACAATCGTTAAGGTTTAGTGTTAAAGTTTGAAAACTGGGGGGAAAGCTTAACTATCACTAAAAGCTTTTGTCTCTGCGTGACTTTTTCTTAGAATTAATTGAAGTTATTTTATCTTTTGCGTATGCCAAAATCGGCGATTTTATTTCATACAATTTAGCCAACCCTAAGATATATAAGATCTGTACAAAAATGTATGAGATTTTCAGAAAGTAACTTTTTTAATGATCTGAAAGCTCATTGCATTTATTTGAAAAAAAAAGTATTGAAGACGTTTTTCCGCAATATTGAAGACGTTTTTTCGCCAATCGCCGCAAGGTCGAGTTTAAAGTCAGTTTGAATCTTAGAAGGTCATCTCAGAAAGATATTACACTTTTTTTTGGGGAAGATTACAAAACAAAAGTATTGCAGTTCTCTACTGTTTAGTGCAACTGAAGAAATTATGGAGGTTAGTCTCAATTGATACTAAGGAAAAAGAAATTTTGAAAAAAAATTAGAGATGCTGAAAAAAAAAAAATGGTGTCTGATTTGGCATGGAAAGCCCCATATAGTATGTATGAATATATGTATGCATATAAAATGTTTAAATAGGAAATTATTTTTTCTGAAATTTACATGTCAATTTTTTATTTCATATAAAAAAGAAATCCACCTTCTGGAGTTGTCCACGACCGATATTACTTTTTCAAGTGAAGAAAAAATAGCCGAATTATCAGACACTATGAATTTTTATAGTATTATTGCTAGAAAAATTATTGTTCTATTAATATTTGATCGAAAAAACCATTTTTCTCAATCAGTATCGAAACTATAGAATTTTAAAATCAATTTTTAGTATCAAATCGGCATCTAATTAAGACAAATAATTTTATAGAAAAATTAAAGAAAAAATATTCAGAGTCATATCATCCAGATCAATGGTATTGTATTAATGGTTTTTGTGTATTGCCTTTGTTCGACATTATCAATCAAAATCATCTTCATACAAAGCAACACATTGTTCATGTTAAGACCTCTATATCTTGAGAAACATCAATCAAATACACTAAGCTCTTAGAAGTTGTTTTTTTTTTTTGAAAAACTTAGTTTTATTTTAAAAATATTATTATAAAAAAATATATAAAACTTATATTATATATAAGTTTTTTTCCAATAAAATCAACAGTTAGGCTACCTAAAAGCTGATTTGCAACCAAAAATTTAACTTGAGCGGCTGTAACTCCCATAATGTTTGAGTAAGAGCATTCTTTCCATTGAGCTTCTTAAGGAGCAATAAATTATCCACATACTTATGTATATCAACCGCACCCTTATATCTAACAATTTGCTTTTGACTTAAACATTTTGAGAAGAAGTGATGATGCCATCATATATTTTATATAAGAAAGCTTCATTTGTCTTGAGCGACATCTAAATATGCGCATTCGGGAATTTCATTGAGATAAAAATAAATTAAAAACAAAACTCAATGTATTTATTTGGTATAGAGATAAGAACTTGTCAGTTTATTAGAAATTTTATGATAAAGTTTTTGAAAACTTTTACTTTTAATGTTTTTCCTCTAGAACTCGGTCCGATAAAAATTTGTCTTTAATTTACTATACATTAACTTCAAGTCTTGCCTGACCTTTAAGTAAATAATTTACTTTTTGTTTTTTTTTAAAAATTAAATCTGAAATTTTTTCTCATGAAAGCCTTTTATATCGCATGATTCATAATATATTCTATAACCTTAAAACAAAAAACTTCATAAAAAGTTTTACTCCAAAATAAGCAGAGATGAAAATAGGCAAAGAAAACGTGAGAAATTATTTGCCGCTAGTTAGCAAAACAAAACAAAAAACTGCAGCAATAACAACAGCAACAATAACAATAGCAACAACAAAAGTAGAAAATTGCTCTAAAAACCTTCACACACACACACACACACACACACGTCCACAAAGCAAACAGCGCCGTCGCACGAAAGTAATTAAAAAAAAAAAGAAAAATTTTTTAAATTATTTCAAGTGATTTGTTTGGAGTAAAACGAAGCAGCAGCGCAGCAACTGAGCAAAGCTGACTGAGCTTTAATTAAGATCGCACTTAAAACGGCACAAATACGGCATAACACACTCTTAGTGTTGCGTTGGAAACGAAACGTTTTATTTAGTTTCTTTGCACTGTAACTTTGATTTCTCTATTTTGTTAAATATCTTAAAATATTTTCATTTTAATTTGTTAAAATTTTTATTGAAAACTTTTAGCGCGTCTAAGCTACCTGTGTTTTTGTTCGTAAAATTAACGTCGCGTTTGCTTCAGCTACAACCGATGACTGATCAGAGTAGCTTTGTGTAAGCCTGGTCTAAAGCAAAGCTGTTGCGCTTTTTTTGAAAGCTTTACACCACAGCTTTTGTTAGTTCAAAAGCTGTTGTGTGTTTGTAAAGCTCTCTCACTGGAAATAATAAAATTAATAATATACCACGTGTTTCATTGCATTTAACGCTCTTATTTTTTTAACCATATACCGAAAATCGTCAGTCATTATAGGCCATGTAAAATTTTAAGTTTTAAGGCAACTTAAATACCGAACTAAGGGTAAATGCGGCGGATGCTTTTGGGGGTTCAAATCCAAGCCGCAATGTGATGATAATTCATTATAAGAATGATAGCTGACTCTTTCTACATAGTTTTTAATGAAAATACAGTGACATTTTTTTACTTTTCGTGAATTATTTCCAATGAGTTGTTTTGAAGTCAGTAAGCCAGGAGTAAGCCAGGAGCACGTTTTCATCAAATTAATATATTTGGTAAGCAGTTTCTTTAAGTGCTTATAATAAATTAATTTTGTTTGGGCAATCGTTTCTTATACTAGTCTGATAATGCGCAAATGATCTGATCTATATTTTTTCGAATTTTTGATGTTAATTTGTTTTTAGTTATCCATTATAAGAAATGTTTATATGTGTCATTTTGAATAACTAAAACATAATTTTCCTATGAAATCATATAATATTATATAAAATAAAGGATAAATTTTGCGTTTGTTGTTCAAAATGAAATTTGGTTGATTATTCGCTTAGTTACGAGCATTTAAAAAATGTCAAAAGAGGTTAGTTTCAAAGTTTCATGACTTTTAAAATAGAATACTCTCAACTATGTAGTACTAAAACAAAAACTCAAAAAAATCAGAGATAAGAAAACAAAATAGTGTCGGATTCGGCATGGAATGCCCCTTTGTAATTTATATACCGAAAGATCAAAGTACTATATATTGACTAGCATGCTTGATAGCTTCATTTGAGTAGATTAAATGAACGTGGTAAACGCAACTAAAATAATTACTTACACCATTATTTACTGCATCATCTTAACTGAAGCACCCTTTTAGTTCCTTTTTTTTTTCATATCATATTTCTTTTATGAAAACGACGAACCATATATCGTATTTATTATTTATATTTTATTTACTTATACCTTTATTATTGACAAACAAAACTTAAAAAAACTCTGCATCTAATAAATAAACAGTAAACATCAAATGAACATTTTTAATAAAAACTATTAAAATTACTACTTAGTTGCGAATATTAAATTAGTAATGATATTCTGCGATATCTCTCCTCAGGATATTTTTAAGGAATGATTTGATATCTTCCATGGTAATGCAATTTTCTCTGTTGATATTCATGTTGACGCTATTCCAGAAAGTCTCAAAAGAATTCTGGTCGAGACGGGCCAACCAAAAATTTCTATCCTATTGCTCTGAAGCCATATCTTACAAGCCTAAGAGGTATATTTTAGATCGTTGTCTTGATGTAACCTCGATTTAAGTGGCTTCTCTACTTCGGCATACGGCAAAATCATATCTTTTAGTATGTCAATGTACATGAAGCGATCCATAATTCCTTCAACCCTATGAATTGGCACAATCCCTTGACCAGAAAAGAAATCCTAGACCATTACACTACCACCTCCGTTCATAACAGTGTGGCCTTGCAATACTTAGAATTCAATCTTTCTTCTTTTGGTTTGCGTACACGCCTTGACTGCTTTGTATTTCTTTTAAGGTAAAATCTCAGATATTTTCTGTACATCTTCTTTTCAGTTTGGTTTGTACTACTGTTTGCTTAAACATTTTTGATCACGTGGAACTACTATCTTCGTAAGCTAAATAATTTGTTAATGCTCGACTTAACACCGCAGTTTTTTAAAATCATTGGTATTAAACTTAAGTCCTTATCCCGAGACACTACGTAAATACCGTAGTAGTGAACGTCGATATTGTATGCTATGATAGGTAAAAAATCTGGAAATAAAGTCATTAAAACCTTAACACCAAATTTGATAGAAAGATTAAATAAAAAACGTAAAATAAAACACAATTTCTTAATTTTTTTATGAATTATTTTTTAGTTAATTTTTATTGTTTTTTCTTAATTGATTTTTTTTATAAGTTTAGTTCTTTATGAATTTTCAATTGAAATTTTATAATAATGTTTCATTATTAATAAATTTTGTTTAATGTTTTTTTTTGCGAAAACAATGTAAACAATTATTTAGCCTTTTTTTGTTATTGAAATAATAAAGGAGAATTATTTACTGACAAAATTGAAGTCAAAATTATTTTAGCCAATTCAAAGCGGATATACATATGAATTGTAATGAGTTTTTTTGTTTATTATTACTTTCAATAAAATTTTTTTTTATTTTAAATTTTTCAAAGGTAATTATTCAGTTTGTTTTTAAGTATTATATATATTACAACAACACAACCCAATCGATGTATTTTATTTATACATTTTACTTTACATAAAAGTTGAATGCTTATTTTTCTCGAAACTAAAAACAACAATAGTAAACAATAAATTTTGCATAATTTAAAGAATAAAAATAAATTAAAATTTCTATTACCTATGTATGTAAAAAATTTACTATTTTTAAATTAATATATGTAATAATGAAACGCCTAAGAAAATATGTATAAAATATTTTTAATATGAAACCCCGATTGAAAAATTAACATATTTTGCTAGTTGTTTCACATATATTCGCTTCAGCAAAATATTTTAGGTTTTTTAAACTAAATAAATTTATCATCCAAATTTTGAATTTTAAACATTAATGTTATGTTTAAATATTTAATTTAATTGTAATGAAAAATCTACATTTTCAACAGAGTTTATAAAATTTGAAAAACTTGAACAAAACTGAAACTTGCGTAAATTATATTTTGTTTTTTTCAACATATTTCATTATAATTAATCAGTTTTCATTTTGTATGTGAAAATCAACGTATTTTGAAATAATTCAAAATTTCTTTTTTATTTACGGTATTAAAAATTGTCTACCCTATGTAAATGGGTTATGAAATTTTTTTTTTTTAAAAACTTTTAAACGTTTTCCGTCTTTTTACTTCACTTTTAGTTTTTGGTTTCCTAATTTTGGTCTTCTGCTTGTATTCTTCTTTTAAGCCATTTGAAAATGTTATCACTACTTAAATTTAAATTGTCTTTTTTTTTTAATTTATTATTGAATTCACCATTCAATGTAATTTTTAGTTTTTTTTTTAAGTTTTTTAATTATAAAAAAGTTTATGTCTTATGGGATTTTTAAGTTTCAGCAATTTAAAATTGTAATCTTTTAACTTTTACTATTAATTATTTTTGCCTATATTTCATGTTTTTATTTTTAAATTTCTCTTACAAATTTCTATTTTTACAGTGTATGTCTTTAAGTTTTGGCAGTTTTAATTTTTTTTTTTAATAATTTTTTTCATAAACTTTATTTTTTTTTTTGTTTCTTTATGTCGGTTAATTTGTTGCTAGTTTAAATTTATTTTTAATTAATATTGTTTTCTTGTTTTAAAGTAAATCGTTTCCATTTATACACAAAGTTTTTCAGTTTATTTCTTTAAAGTGAATATTTTTAAATTTATTTATTTAGTTTGTTTTTTTATTTATTATTAAATTTTAACATTAAAGTGCGGAATCTAGTTTGTATTCTATTAAACTATGTAGTTTTATACCCATATTTCCCATGTATGTAGTGTTTTTCTGTATTCTATAAAATAAACTTAGTTCTCTAGTTTTGTTTTAATTCTACAAATTTAAGTTTTATTTACAATTTTGAAAAAAAAAAAAAAAATTCAGTATTCAATTTTTAGTGAACTTCTCTGAATAGTAAACGGTTTGAGGGCATGATAAAAAAAAAATTATATTTGGCAGTGAAAATATTATGGGAAGGGTGGTAGGAACAATTGATACACAATTTAATTTTTTTTTATCTGACAGTGAAAGTAAAAAAAAATAAAAAAATTTTTATAAACTACCGCGCAAACTTGATAGAAATTTTAATTTGAATATTGGAAACCCTGCGTGGGGACTATGTAAGCTCAGTATGTACATTTCTGTTTTGAAAAATATAATGAAAGCTTACAGATAAGTCTCCATATTTTTGAATGAGCCTCTGAGCTGGGATAAGGTTTTCTTATGTTGCAAAATAAAACCTAAATTGGTTGCCAGCAATTAGCAAAAATAGATCAGAAAAATCTCGATAACGAAAATTCATTTTAGAATTGTAGATGATTCCATTACTATCATGTCGTGAAATTTTTTAATTAAAAAATACTACACAAAGTTATTCTAAGCACGCTAATTTTTAACGGAGTAAGGTTTTTTTTTTAAATTTCGTGATGAAACAGTTCAAAAAACACTTATTGTTCAAAATTTCAAAAAAATCGTCATATCTCCAAAACTATAGGTTAAATCTAAAAGATTTGTGTACATTTATTGTAGGGTCATTAAGATATCTATCTTATGACAACCATATCTTTCCGTTCACGATATCAGTTCCCAACTTATAAGGCCTTCCACGAAACATATATCCGCGACATCCAGTAGCTATATCTGTGAAACTAAATTCGAGCGATACTTTTCTTTAATTTTACCCAAAAAAAAAAAAAACGGCACTGGAAGTTAAAGTAAACCTGTTCCTTGGTGAGACTACGAACGGTTGGGATAAACAACAAAAAGCATTTCTTTAGTTGCTAAAATCTATTGAGATAGGTAAGCTTATATACTCGCATTGAAGCTTTTTATAGAGCTTTTGTTCTTCTGTAGATAAGTTGCAGTTGAGACCTTGTGAGGATTAATTTTGTTTGCATTTGAATATCAAACTTGAGCTTGAACCAACAAAACGTTATTTATGTACCTCATGGTGCGTTCCTCCACAAAGTTTTTAACTATTTTCCATATTCGTCTCAAGGTTCTGTAAAATTTCCCATTTAAAGATGTAATTTCATTATGTTTTTCTTTAAATTAAAAGCATAATGGAGGCAAGGCAGCGGTAGAGAAAAAAATGTTAAAAGGACATGCTTGAATCATCTTGTAACTGGGGTGGCATAGCTTATAACACAAGTATATATGAATATATCAAAGGAATGTTATACTGGCTATATTCGGAAACAGAAAAGTGATTACAATTATTAAACTTTAAAAAAATATTTCGGACCTAATGAGTATACAATTTATAGTTTTTGACGTTTTTTTTCATAAAAAAAAGTATTGAACGAATAAATGAAAATCAATATAATTTAAATTTTCAAAATCACAATAATGAATAACATACTGTGAAATAGATACCTGTAAAACAACTGACAGCGTGGGCAAATGGTTTGGGTTGTGAGCTCTTAACTCTAAGTGTGTGAGTTCGATACTCGGTCAGACAATTTTTTAAATTTTTTTTATATCGATGAAAAGTTTACACACTCGGTAATGCAAAGAATCATACACTACTTTTGCTATGACATCGCCGTGTTAAAAATCATGTATTCTGGAGGCGATAGAAAGTCTATGAGATCGATGAAAATTTATATTACTATCGATGAACAAAATCTGATGGGATAAAACTTAAAATTTTGGTTTATTTTTTAATGGCAGTATATAATATGCAGTATAAATTTGTTTCTATTTTGTTAATTTATGTAAGTCCATCTATTATTTAAAATTAAATAAAAATTTAAGACATTTTCTTACAAAAAATTCACTGCAATTATTACTTTTGAATAAATTTTTTTTAACTACCAATTAGCACATCTGTACACTGAGAAAAAGTTTAAGTTATTTATTTGATCATCGGCGTATAAATTGATTCCCTTTTTCTTGTAAACTAAAACGTTAAGCGAACGATCCTCAGCATGATCTTACTTTTTAATTTTTATATATATTTTCAACATGATAATAGTTTTAGTTTACCGAATGTTATTTTCATTTGAACACCAGGTTAAAATAACAAAACTTTAACTTGGTGCCAGGCAATTAACAGCCTCTAGTTATTTTCTTACTCAGTATAACCACTGTGCTAAAATACACCTCCGGCCGAGGCAGTGTTCGTAATTTTTAACATTTACCTACTATTACTCTAATATTGAAATGCTATGCTAATTTCGTATTAAGTTAACATAAAATTTAGTTACCTACTTAGTAAATGAGGGAAAATATGTCTTATGCCATTATCTGATAAGTAAAGCATACAGATTTTGACACAAAGAGTACGCACACAAATAATTCGCACTACGGCAGCCAGCATCAAATATGTAGGGTGGCACAAAGCACACTTAGCAGTGCCAGTGCACAATGGCTCAAAATAAAAATGATCTGCTTTTCAGTTCCTTTTTTTTAACCAATTTTGAATTTTATTTTAAATTGCTCAGTAATAAACAAAACTGGTTTTAGATTTTTAATATTTTTTTCTCAAATTTTTGGTTTGTTTTATTGGCTTTCTTAATAAATATTAATAATTAAATGATTATTGAACTTTAGCCATTTTTCGCAGCGATCAACATTTTATGTAAAATTTTACAAGTTGATACAATGCTTTATGGTGCAATTTGAGTGCTGACGTAGACATCAAACAAAAATATACTGATGAGATTTTAAGAATCGATACATATGTCTATATTCTAGAGTTGTTGTTGTTTTTCCTTTGTTATCAAAGTTTGTTTAATACATAAAGCATTGTATCAACTTGTAAAATTTTACATAAAATGTTGATCGCTGCGAAAAATGGCTAAAGTTCAATAATCATTTAATTATTAATTTTTTTCTCATTTAACAAGAAACGAAAAATTATGCCAGCATTTTTTTTTTCAGTGTATTTAATTTATTTTTTACAATTTATAAGCTAATAAGAAAATCAAAAAATATATCAAATAAAAAAATTTTTTATAGTTTTCAAATATGATTTTAAGCAACAGTGCAGTGTCAAAAGCAGCGATTTTGACATGCTTTTGCATCAAGGACTTCAACTTCTTTGAAGCATTTTCGAGTACAGATGTGTTTAAGATGTATAATTAAGGATATTGCCAAAATACTCATGCTAAGAGTACGCACTTCAAAATTACTTCAAGAGATCGCATACGAATGATTCGCATACATTTATTTCATGGGTCGCAGATCAACGGTATAAGACATATTTACCCTACTTCTTAAATGTTTAGTACTTTCTTTTTTCACTGTTTTTTCTTTTTCATTTAGTTAAATTTTAAATAGAAGAATATTTCGCTGCCCGTTTGTAAAGCCGATCGTCGTCATGTGCTGCCTCTGCAATGCGCGCTTTTGTTGCCGATGATAGAGATGATGATGATGGTGGTGGTGCTGCTGCTGCTGCTGTTGATGGTGGTGGTGATAGTTCTAGTAGTGATAATGTGGCCTGTGGTATTAAAGGTGGCGGTAGTGGTAGCAGTGTTCTTGTTGTTATAATATCGTTGACAGACAGTCTTGGCCTTGGTCGCTGCCTCGGTTGAAGTCCGAGTTCCAACTTCATCTTCATTTGATGTTGTTGTTTGGCCAGCTGAATTTCGGTTTGAGTTGCAATGGCGGCGACATCTGGCGGCGGCTGTCGATAATGCAGTAGTGCTTCAGTTGTCAGTTTGGCATCTGCTGCTGCTCCTATTGTTACAGTAGTAGTAGTAGTAGTAATAAGTGTTGCCAATGTCGTTTTCTTAGTTTTTTTTATATTTTTTTTTTAATAATTTTTTTTTTCTTATAATTTATGTACATTTATAATGAAAACGATTTTTAATGGAAATGAATTATATTTTTTTCGATTTTTTCTTTTTTTTTTTTGGTTTTCTTTACTATGCATGATCGATGCAGTTACGAAACATTCAACAACAATGTAGTGTTGTAAAAAAGTAGTATAGTAGCAATAATAATGGTAGATATAGTAAGTAGTACTGTTGCCTAAATTGTGGAAAAACTAAAACTTTTTATAAAACTGTGTATGTTTTGTGTTGGTGTTTTGTTTTTTATAGTCGACAAAGATTTCGTGGAAAAAGTAGTGTAAATGGTAGTAGTAGTAGTAGTTGTTGTACGTGTGTTTGTAGTGGTGTGTCATGAAATGCATGATATGTACATCATACCGATCGGCTGATGGGGCAGCTCGCTCCCGTGTTATATGATACTTTCACGATTGCGTTCAATTTCTTCCGCTTCATTTTCTGGATCCAGACTTGATGTCGATGAGACACCACAAATTTGCATTTCGATTTCGGCCAAACGATTCTCCAGATCCCACTGTTGTTGTGACAATTTTGTGTTGAGCGCCTGATTTTCAGATTCTACAGTATGTAGGCGTTCACGCAGTCGTTTAATTTCGTCTTCTAAGGCCTCATGCGACCCAAGTAGTGGCGTTGTACCACTGGCTGCAAGATGAGAACTGGAATCACAAATGTGTCCTGTGGGAGTAGAATTGAAAGTCGATTAGTTAAGAAAAAAAAAAAACGGCGGTTGCACTCCGGGAGTGCCGACAGAAGTGAAAACAAATCGTTTAATGGCAAGTTAGAGTGTTAGTTGGTATGTGTGCGTTTTCTTTTTATATGGTAATGCAATGCAAACGGAATATGTATTCAAATTTTACTCTCGCTCTCATTCTCAATTTGTCAACGCAACAACGCGGAATTTGAAAGAAACAAACATGTAAGCATAACAATCGTTGAATGAGAATGGAATGTGTCAGTTAGTGTGTCTGCTTTGCTTTTTGTCTTCCACTTGGAATATTTATTTAAAAGAAACAATAGAACATTCAAATTTTACTATCGCATTCATGACGGGGAATCCCGATGACGGTCGGTTTCGCGAGATTATACTTTTTTCCTCAGCCGCAAAACGTGCCATAAGAAGTTTTCACTTCAAAAAGTGTGAGTACAAGGTCTCCTAGTGTTAAGTTTATACATAATGATTGTCATTTGCATAGAGACAATTCGATACCTGGTATAGAATTGATTGAAAATTGTAAAATAAATTTAAATATAGAGTGGACGTTTATAATTTCACAGCCCAATTAGCAAACCGATTTGGAAAAAATCGCCCCAATTCCCTTAACCAGAGATATAAAACTAAGTTTCTGTCGTAATACAACATTAGAGTTGCCAAGCTCAGAAAAGCAGTAGTTCAAATTCCAAACGCTAAATGGACCACCCATTATAAATAAGCAGCGGCAAAACGGTTCCATTCCTTTTTTACTATCATAACATAATAGATTAATATTTTTTGGGGAATGTGGAGGGCAGTGCAGAATGTATTTTTTTCCAATAGTAGGCGGTGCCACGCCTCTTACAGGAAAATATATTTCGACGTCTAAACTAATAAGCCGATTTTGATGATATTTAATATTGGGATGGATAAATATATAAGGAAGGGTATTTAAGGTTTGTAATTTTTAAGTGGGCGTGGCACTGCCCCTCTTAATGGGAAAATCGAAGTCACGGCTAAGTCCTTACACCAATTTTGATGATATTCGGTATGGGCATAGATTACACACTGAAAAAATATTATTATTTTTAATGGGCAGTGCCACACCTCCTACCTATAAATATGTTTTCGCAGCTATGCTAATGCACTGATTTTGACAAAACTTTGTATGAAAATGGATTAAGCTTTGAATAAATGAATTTATTTTTTTTAGTGGGTGTAATCACGCCCTTAACAAACAACATTTTTCCGGCTTCATTAAATGTTTAGCAAAAATATAATTTACAAGAAAAAACTTTGGCATACCTATCTTACTGTGCAAAAGTCGAGTAGACCTAGATTTGACATACATTTTTAAAGTCAAATGGTTGTGCTATAATGGGACTTATCACTAGTTAAACTGTCCTTACAAGACAATGACAATATAAAAGTGAGAAAAGACCAACCTGTGCGACTTGGCTGTGATTGTGGGCGTGTCGAATGATGTGATGCTGCACGACTGCGTGGTCGATCATCTGAACTATGTACACTTGGACTCATAGAGCCTGGCGATTCGCTGGTGCGTGCATTGCGCTCCGTAAATGCTTGTGTCGAACGTGGACTAGGAGCGCGACTGCAAAGAAATTTTTTTAAGGAATAATTAAGATTATTAAAAAAAAAATATTACATATCTTAAAAAAAAACTATATATTATAAAAAAAAAAAAATTTATAAAATATGTACTCACCTAAAAGCTAAACTCTGCTGATTATAGGATACAGAAGGCGCTCCCGGTAGCCACATGTCCTCGAGTGTAGTGCGCCCTTCACTTTCCACCAGACCGGGCGTCGATTGACAACGACCCATGGCAACTGTGTTAAAGTATTTTACTACATTTTTAATTAGAATTGTTTTTTTTTGTTGTTGTTGGCAATAAAAGAGCAAAAAAGGGGCAAAAAAGTGTTGTCGTGTTAATTAAAAAAATTTTCTAAGAATTTGTAGGTATTTTAACAAATAATTGATGAATTGTAAAGCATGAGAAGCATGTTAGTATTGTATAGGAAATATTAGTAACAGCGAAAATAGTAGTAGAAAAGCTTGTTTTTTCTGGAACTGCCTATTATACTATAAAATTTGTACCTTTTTCTAATGGTGCCTTTTTATATTTTTCCAAACGTTTAACTGCAATCGATTCCAGTCGTACGCGTGCCGCAGGATATTCCTTCAGTACATCCCACATATCCTTTTTGCTAAGCACAAAAAGATCACTGTATCCTACGGAACGAACACTTGCAGTGCGACGATTGCCTGTGAAGATTTTTTTTTTTGATATTGAAAAAGAAAAGATTTTACACATTAGCACTGCCTTTGATGTAAAAATTTGTAACAGAAAAAGTGTGATTGTGTGTCATGATGATATGATGAGCAAATGTAACGAAAGTAAAACAAAAAAGCTACCGTTTGCTTGATATATTTTTCAAATATTTATGAAAAATGCTTTTAATCAAAAATAAAAATTCAATTCTAAGATAATTTTTATTGGTTATGACTTAAATAAAAATATGAAGTTTTTGATTGAATTTATATTTCTACAAAAAACATGCAGTAAAAAACTTTTTTGGGCAAAATACACATCCGCATTCATTTCAGGGGTTAAAAGAGAGTGTATATTGAATATACGGAAAAGTTGATTATACATTTTTCAATAAATCTAAGTTTGGAAAATAATAATGATTTTATTAAAAGAACTACAATAGAGGTCGTTGATTCAATGTTCAGACATTATGCAGAAGAGTATTTCTATCAACAGAAAATACATAGCTTATTGGAGAATTACCTCGAAAGTCACCAAGTTCTTTTTCAATATTTAAAGGTAAAGAAAGTCATGCATTTAAGCTCAAACTAATTTAACAAAACATAATATAATTCCTGAAATATACAAAAACAAAAAATTTATTTTCAAGAATTTTAAATATAAAGAGTGATTTTTTGTTATTTGTTTTTTCAGTGTAAGTTTGTTGATATCACACGCGTGATTCGTAACATATATTAAGATTAAAAATGCTCAATAAGGTTTGCCATTTTTCCTTGAGTAGACTTACAAGCGAACAGTGCTTGCAAATTATTGAATCTTAATATAAAAAATTCGTGCTCTGTGAGAAATGTGAAAATGAGAAAAATTTTCTTTAGCTCAATGGGTACGCCAACAAACAGAATTGCCGAATTTGTTCTGAAGAGCAGCCAGAGGCAAATTAAGAAAATGCACCCTGAAAAATGCAATCTTTGGTGGGGTTTGTGGGCCGGCGGTATCATTGAACCGCAATAATTTTTCAAAAATTATGAAAATCGCAACGTTGCAGTCAATGTAGCAAGGTACCGACTTATTTGCCCAAAATGGAAGAATTGGACTTGGTTGACATGTGGTTTCAACAAGCCGGTGCCACATGCCACACGGCATGCGATACCATGAACCTATTGAAAGGCGAATTTTTTTGGGCATGCAGAACATGCAATTTGACCTACTACGCTATTTTTTTGTGGGGCTACGTGGAGTCTTTCGTGTACAAAGATAAACCAGCCACAATTCGAGTCCTGTAAGACAACATTACAGCTGCCATTGGTGAGATACCAGCCGAAATGCTGGAAAATTTATGCCAAAATTGGAGCTTACGAATGAACTACCTCAGGCGAAGTCGTGGGCAACATTTACATTAAATTGTCCTTAAAAGGTAAATGGCAGATTTTGATGTATTGATCCAAATAAATACTTAATTTTCGAAAACCAAACGCTTAAGAAATCACTCTTTATTGTCATTTTTTTTTATGTAAAAGTATTTCTAGTCTTATACGTGGGACTGTTCAGTTAAAATACAAGGTGTTTTTTTAGAGGTATAGAGCTTCGAATTGAAATAAAACACAAGAAAATCGTTTTAATGTCCATCAATTTGGCTTTATTGGAAGGATAATTTTATGCCATTAATGTTTAAATATGATTTCGGGCATGTGGCTGCCGCGGCTGGCTCGAATAAAGTCAATTCTACAGGTCCAATTTTGAACCACTTTTTCGAGCATATGGGGCCGTATGTCGGCAATAACGCCACGAATGTTGGCTTCCAAGTCCCCTAACGTTTCTGGTTTGTTGGCGTAGACGAGCGACTTCACATATCCCCAAAGAAAATAATCCAATGGTGTCAAATCACACGATCTTGGTGGCCAATTGACAGGTCCATTCCGCGAAATTATGCGCTCATCGAATGTTTCCTTCAATAAATTGATTGTGACGTGCGCTGTGTGGCATGTAGCGCCGTCTTGTTGGAACCACAACTCATCCACATTCATGCCATCCAATTCGGGAACAAAATAGTCGGTTATCATGGCTCTATACCGGTCTCCATTAACGGTAACTGACTCTCCAGCATTATTTCGGAAGAAGTATGGCCCAATGACTCCACCAGCCCATAGAGCACACCAAACAGTCAGTTTTTGTGGATGTAATGGCGTCTCAAGGGTCTCATGTGGATTCTCTTCACTCCAAATGCGGCAATTTTGCTTGTTGACGTAGCCATTCAACCAAAAATGAGCCTCATCACTGAACAAAATTTTGCGATGAAAATCAGCATCGAGATCAATCTCATTTTCGGCCCATACACCATAATCACGACGCATTGCATGGTCTCGCGGCTTTAATTCTTGCACAAGCTGGATCTTGTAAGGTTGCAAGCCAAGATCTTTGCGCAAAATCTTCCATAAAGTTGATGGACAAAGCTCCAAATGCTGTGCACGGTGGCGAATCGATTCATTCGGGTCCTCTTCAACATTTTGCTCTACAGCGGCAATTGTTTCTTCGGTGCGCACTGTTCGACGTCTCTGCGGATGCGTATTATCACATAGAGTAAACGTAGTGCGAAAACGACCCATGGTTAACCGAATTAATTGCACTGATGGACGATTATGTCGACCATAAAATGGACGGAGCTTGCGGTAAACTTCGCGAACTGAACCATTATTTTCGAAATAAATTTGCACGATTTGCAAGCGTTGTTCTTTTGTCAACCTGTTCATGATGAAATGGCAAACCAAACTGAACATAAATAACATTAGAATTGCCAGATTTGACCATAAAATGCCAGTTTTATCTCTATTCGAAAAACAAACCTCTAAAAAACACCCTATATAATCATTGCAGCCTCAGAAAAACCTTAAATATTCAGCTTCAAAATCCACGAAATATCGCGAAATTTCAAATTCGGTTTTAAGAGGTCATTCATTGCTCAGTTAATTCCTAAGTTACAGTACCAAACCAAATCGATATTTTCATTGTCGTATTTGGAGATATTGTACAAACAATTTTTGGCAAATAACAAAATTGAAAATCGATGTTTTTATAAAATTCATAGCCAAATAATTTTACCTTACTACCACTTATTTAACTCAGAAACCAAATTTTTTCGGTAATCAAACAAACCATTACGGTATCTAGTGAGCTTGCTTTGCGAAAAGAGTGTATGTCGACATACATACTTTTATTTGTGAACACGTTAAAAGGAATATGTTAAAAAGCATAGGTTTTTTCAGTTAAACTTCAGTCTTCCAGCAATCGTGCGATATGTTTTTCTAAAATTATTAAAAATCTGGCTCATGCACTGCTAAATATAGTCTCTGTGAAAAAGTCATACGGATATGATTAGAAATGCACTTGGAAATTGAAGGAAATGGCTTTCGAAAGTATGTTTTATGAACAATTTTCGAAAATAAATGCAGAAACTAAAAAAATAAAGAAATTCAAGTTTTGCGTTAAATAAAAATAGTTCTCATACTTTATTTTACTGTCACACTTACTTAGTATCTCGATGTGAAATTCTTAAAATTTTTATCATAAGAGTTAATTTCGGCTTAAAATTCTGCTGAGTTTGTTCTCAGGTACTTTTTGAACTCATTGTCCATAGCTAGATAAGAAAACCTTAGGCTTAGGTTTTAAAATTAACCCAAGCATCCGCTTATCAAACTAGAATAAGTCTTTAAGAACTTGGCTAGAAGCGTCTCTTAAATTATATGAAGTATTTGTTGATATGTCATTTATTTGAAAATATTTCGATTTGAACATACATATTCTGTGACAATTGCCAAATCATATTTTTCTTCGATTTTGGATAAACTGGATTTGTCCTAGAATTGATTTCCATATGTTCAAATAAGCTATATAGTGAAGTTATTAGTAAGAATCTTATGGTCAAACCGATGGCTTAGTTTTTGGAGTGCAAGTCTTAAGGGGCTCCATTTTCCATTTTTTCTGATACAACTTTATTGTATTGAAACAATTGTAATTATCAGAGAAAGAAAAGAATTGTATTTCTGCGGGATCAATTTTCTAGTCAATATATATAGCTACTTTTTTAAATATTGATGATGATGATATTGATGTTTCTCAAAATTTATATATATTTTTTAAAAAAACAAGATTTTTTCATGCATTTTACTAAAAAAAAAATCAAATAAATACTAAAAATGCATACATGAGATGAGTCAACAAACTACAAATTCTACTAAATAAAATTAAAGGTTCAAAGAAGTATTGTAAAAAAAATAAAAGACTTACGCACATGAAATGAAACACATGGAGTTTGGTTAAATAAAAAATACACAGAGTAAACAGTTCAGTTACTGCCAGGCAAAGCAATATAATTTGGAACGGGTCAACACTCAGAGGAGAAAACAATCGTGGTTGCTAAAAAAATTGCTCTCAAAATTCAAATAGAGTTAAGGTTGATTTCAGTTTTTTATGTAAAATTTTCAAAAAAATTATTTCTGGTTAAAGCTGAAAATTTGTTTTTACTTCTTCATACGATAAATTGATTTAAGACTAATTAATAATTGCATATTAGACATAAATTAAAAAAAAACATTATGATAAATAGGTAGAAAATAGGTGAACACATACATTCCACAACAAAAGTGCGTTTGAAAATTTCGAAAGAAAAATAATGAAGGAACATTTATAAGAATAAAATAAATTTTGTCCACAACTAATAAAAAAAACATATTTAAAATTTTCGATTTCTTAAAAAAAAATTTGAGCATAATATTGTAGGTTCTCTCTTCGCCTTTGATTTCGTTAATCATTCTCCCTATGATAAAATCACACCAAATCCAAAATAAAAAAATGTTTAATTTTTATAAAATATACATTAGATATATCTTTAGTTTATCTAGAAAATATTTCATAAAATGCATTAAAATTTAAAAAAAAAAAAAATACCCAGAAATATTTTTCACAAGGCGATATAAATTTACTCAAAATGCCGTCACTGGTCAATACGAAAAATTCACAGATTTTGGCAGCGCTGTGAAAATATCCACCAAAAGTTGTAGAGCTTAACACTACAACAATTTCTTGAGAAAGTCATAGCAAATGCTGCGACAACTTGACCGGTATTAGCTGCGCAACTTAATGGAAGAAGCTTAAACGTTTAAATAAACATAATCAACAGAGAGAGCACCAATTTTTCTTATTAACAAACAAAGGAAATCGATGTGAACTTTTGCGTCACCTTTTATAACAAATTTGTAATAAGAATAAGAATTTCATAAAATATTCTGGTAAGCTATCGACAAAGACATCTTACTGCAATAAGAAAAAAAGTTCAACAAATTGACCTATAGAACTGAACTGCTTAGAATTTCTTGGTATATTTAATAGCCTCCAACTATTATCCTTGCTACAATAACACTCAGTTTGTACTAACTTTTTTTTTTATCTGCTG
This sequence comes from Tricholauxania praeusta, assembly GCA_949775025.1. Taxonomy (NCBI): domain Eukaryota; kingdom Metazoa; phylum Arthropoda; class Insecta; order Diptera; family Lauxaniidae; genus Tricholauxania; species Tricholauxania praeusta. Next base: position 30,844,482 of record OX459031.1, on the reverse strand, counting down.
CCAACTAAAAACAATAACAATTTTATTTGGCTCGTGTATGTACTATGTACCACATTAAACAATATAAACTTATATGGTACATTTGAAATTAAGTTTTCGTACTTTTTTGCAAAGATTGTCTATGGTTTAGCTCTTCACATTTCTTTTCTAACTTTGGAAACTTTCAAGTGTTTCTACATTTTATTTGTGTTTTCATTATGCCTAACAATGTTGTTACCCTCCGAATATATTGCATTTTATATTCTCCAATTTTAGTTGCTGGTTTTTCACTTGGTACTAAATTTTTATATCCTTATCTGTTTTAATTTTTTTGGCTTTCTCTGAATTTTGGCTTTAACATTTTATTTTGTGGCTTTGCCATGTGGCGGCAGCAGCTGCGGTTGGTTTTATATGCGATGCGGTGTCTCTAATAATTTACACTTGTAAGGCGCGCTCTCAATGATATTGCACAATAAAAAAAACCGAAATTGTTTCTTACTACATTTTTGTGCTTGATACTATTTTTGGCACTTTATGTAGAAGAGCACTTCTTTTTTTTTTAAAAAAATAATCTGTCTGCATTGCTTGTAATCGTGTGGCAAAAGAAAAATTTTGCTTGCGTTGCCAACTGCAATGCAGATGGTGGCGAGTTATAAAAGAATGGCAAATTCCAAAAAAGAACTTCGCCACAAGAAAAAAACTGATTTGATATTTTTCAGCATAAGGCGAAAATATTTGTAAAAGAATTAGTTCAGTAAAAATGTGCCTGCGTTTTCTGGAACTCTCATGAAAAAAATCTTAAAACCGTTTAGCCGCAAAAGTCTGAAAATTAAAAACATTTAAAAATTTTTAATCTTTTAGAAAAAAATCGTTAATTTTGGCTAAAAAATTTTCATACGGCTTATAAGTGAATTTTCACAGAAATTGGCATTTTAGCCGGTCATGGTTTTGATTTTTTTTTTTTTTTTGATCACACCCTTCAACCATGGTTTTTCTATACATATATACTAATAGACCGATTTTGATGAAATGTGGATAAAGATAGATTGAACTCTGAGAAAATATATTTGTTTTAAAGTGAGCAGCGTCACGCTCCTAAAGGGAAATAATGTTTTCGCAGATCAGCTAACTTACCGATCTTATTGAAATTTGTTATGAAGATAGATTAAACCCTAAGGAATGGATAGAGGTAGGAAAAAGCGCAACATGATTTTTACAATTGGGAGAGAAGATATATAATCAGGAAAAATGGTACTGAACTGTTTTGGCGAATTCTAGCTAAGCAAAACAAGTTAAGGTGTTATCTTCGGCCAGGCCGAAACTCACATACCCTACACTGCACTGGAAGTACCTTTTAACTAAATGTTAAAAAGACGTTGAAGAGGTTGAATAAGTCGAAAAAAATGTGAAATGTTAGAAAGTTTGGCAAAGGTTGAAAAATGTTGAAAAAGTCGAAAATATATGTTAAATGTTGAAAAAAGTTGAGAGAGGTTGAAAAACACTAAGAAAGTTGAAAGAGTTTCAACCTCTTTTGATTTGAAACAATTCAAAATTGATGAAAAAGTCGAAAAAATAAAGAAACTTATGAAGAAATATAGGATATACTGGAAAAAGTTAAATGGTTGAAAAGTCGAAAAAATATGGAAAATGTTGAAAAAAACGAATAGAAATGAAAAATTTGAAATATGCCACGCCCACTTCTCTAATCCCGCCCACTTTTGGATCAATAAATTATATTCGTGATCGACATCCTCATAATAAATTTTAGCACAATAGCTTGTATAGTTTGCGATATATGCCGCAGTAAACCTTAAAATTTAGGGCGGTGACACACCCACTGGTACAATCCAGCCCGGTTTTGATCCAGAAACTCCTTTCACCAAATTTTAGTACGATTACTCACATGTTTCTATAAATATGCCACTTACCGTACTTTATTTGTATGGGAGGTTCCACGCCCACTGGTGCTATTTCAACCACTTTTTATTCAGATATACTCTATGGCAACTAAAACACTTATATTAAATTTCATAGCAATTGCTGCATTGGTTCACTTAAAACAACGCTTACAAATTTATGTTAATATGGGAGGTGCCACGCCCACTGATGCAATCCAGTCAAAATTCATATATTTTTAAAGCTTATAGTAACTGACATCTATACACCAAATTTTATGAAGATTACTCTCATAGCACACTATCAAGACAAGACAGACAGACAGACATAGCTAAATCGACTCATCCATACCAGCCACGCCCCTTTCTATGTGTTACAAACGGAGAGACAAAGTGAATATACCCTCGGTGTAGGGTATAAAAAACCTTAAAAACTTCACTTCTTCACTTTTGAGTAATGCAATTTTTAAGCGAGTTGGTCACCCAGCATACCGTGCCTTTTTTTATACCAAAGACAAAAACAAAAATTTTGAGTTCAATTTTTTTTTTTTAAAAAACCATTGTATCGACTGTTTAATTTGAAATCAAATTCGATATCATAGCTATTTAGAAATGTTGTGCAAACAAATGACTAAGATGCCTTCATTAATGGCTGTGGTACTAAAGCGACTGACCAAAGGTCGCAATTTTTTCAAAAATATGATAAAGGCCGATTTTTTTCAAAAACTGTGCGACTTTTAATAGCCATGGTATGACTTTTTTCTGACCAACAATGGAACCACCCATCCGCTGTTAAAAGTTTATTCACTATTTATGGACACGCATAATATAAGAATTATTTGCCGGGTTCTTTTGGGGGAAAGAGGTGAAAGTATAGTTTAAATGGAATTATATATTTTTAGCATCTTTAAATCTCTATACATGTTAATATTTTCTACAAAGTACTGAAAAACTTATTCACTTTGACCTCTCATAGTTTTTGTACGTAATTGTATTTCGACTATCTCTCTCGTTTTTACTGTATCTGTATATGGCCTGTTCAGTATGATATTCATATTCCTTTATTTGCTATATATAAATTTTTCTTCTTTGAACATCATTTGCCTGTTGCTTACTTTTTCAATTAGTTAACTTTCTCTTATATAATTAAAGGATTATTTTTATGAAAATTGATCTTGTGCGCATCCTTCACAACTACCAGCAAATGAACTTCTCTGACCTGAAAACATTTTTCTCAGCTAGACATTAAAATAAATAAGCTTCCGTTTACATGACACGTCCCATGGCCCACTTTTCCCACAACTCATTCCAAACACTCGAGACATCCTAATTCCAATTAATTTGAACGTAAAATAACGTATGCAAGTTGCGTACGCGTATTCGCTGCGAATGCATATCAATTATGCGGTTATCGGTCAGTTAGGCTGCAGTAACGGTAAATTAGTGGCATAACTAAGAGGAAATAATGAGGGAGTAAAGGATGTGTGAACGAATTTGTTTTCGAATTTTTTTTTTTTTTAAGTTGAAACACTTGAGGTACTTTAAGCATTAAAAAGATAGGGAAAAAAAAAATTAATCTGAAAATATTGGGAGTCTATTGACCACGAGGCCTTTGATATTTATCTTGTGTATTGCAATATAATCGAAAATAAAATATATAGGGTTCAAGAATCTCGAGTAGCTTAACAGCTATCATCGTTTAAGGAGGCCAAAAAATTGGATTTTTTTGGCTTAATTACTCGGAGAATATTAGTTATGGAGCCAGAGGCTTCAGTTCCTACTTTCCAGTTGAAAATCTTGAAGCTATAAGTTATATTAATAATACAAACAATCTCTGCCATTGCTTTGCCTTTGCGTTATTAATTGAGAGCACTTTAAAACTGTAAAATAAAACAATTTTATCGCGTCTGCATTTTATATTAAAAAATGTGTCCATACACAAAAGCAGCTAAATGCAAGTGGCATACGTTTTGTTGCTGCGATTAAGAGTAATTAATTTTTTTTTTTATTTTATTTTATTTCTTTTATATTTTATTATCAGGCAGATTACGTTTATTATTAAGATTATATCAAAAGAGACGAGAGAAACAACATCTGTCACTTAGCTATTGCCGCACTCAAAAATTAAAATATTACAAACATACATATATATATATATATATATATATAAAAAATTGAGTACTAAGCCATTTCATCGCGTCTGCCTAATGGCTGACTGACTCCTTTACATATAAGATATATAAAAATTGGGACAGCAAACGATTCTAGCGCTGCTTTTTCGAAGGCAGACGTGTATTTTATTAAGGATATATCTATATAATACTATTGCCGTACAAATGGTGTTAAACAAAATTAACTTTCCAGTTTTTTCGGTAATTTACAGGGCTATTCTGGCAAAGGCAGCTAAAAGTCTTAAGAAAAATTTTGTAAGACATTTTGTAAGACACTTTGTAAGACTTTAGGTACTCTAGCGCAAAAGTCTTACAGATAAAGCTATTGAATTCCCCACACAAAAGCTTTCGTGGTAAACTTGTCAAATTTTGATTTTTTAATTTTTAGCTAATAAAATAACAAAAGGAATAACAAAAAAGCCGGAACTCACCAGGCAGCGTGGATAAGTAGTTAGGACTGTGAACTCATAGCTCCAAGTGCGTGGGTTCGATTCCCGTCACTAAAAAATTTTTTTTTCTAAAAACATATGTATATACATTTTTTTAACACGCCAAATAAAAACAACTTATAATTCCCTTTAAAATAAATACTTTTTCTAACGTTTATAATGTAAACAATACAACTGACAAATTAAAGACCTGCTCGTAGCAGGTATTTAAAATTGTCTTACGAAAGACAGAAAAAAGCTTTCAAGATAGTTGCCAGAATACCAAAACGTCTTAAGTAAGACTTTTGTCTTACTAAAGACTCTGGTGAGTTATAAGATAGTTGCCAGAATAGCCCTGTTAGTTAAGTTTTTATTTTGTATTTTTCTGGCTGTGTATATTGGGGCATTGCACGCCAAATCGAACAAGTTTTTTGCTTTTGCATCTCAGATTTTTATGTAAGTTTTATGTCCTTTTGTACTGGTTGAGCTTAGCCTCCATTATTTAAAAAAATTTTATTTTCATTATCTATACTATGTCTTTATCACAATATATCAGAGGAAGACGTAATAAAATAATTTAATAGTTCTTTTTTCAATTAATTTTGAAATGCTTTATCCACTAAACTCTCTGTTTTTCTAATTCGCATAAATGTGAACAACATTGTATATCAACATATATTTCTTCGAACTAAACTAATCGTAAGTTTTCTTGTAGATTTTTGGTTGCTGTCCAAGGCCCATCAGCTTTTTGCTTTGATTTTTCTTCTGTAAATTTTGAACATCAGTAACGAAGTCTTCAGTTTACCTTAAGATAAAGGTGTTCTGACCAAAAATGAATTATGAATACAGTGAAACTTTCATATAGCGAATACGCACGGGACCAGAAAAAAAAATTCGTTATATAGAAAATTCGTTATATAGAAAAATCGTTATGTAGATATAATTTTTTTGTTTACTATTTATTTAAAGAAGTCAGTAGTTTTGATTTGGACTACACTCTTCCATTTTTTTCCTTCAACAAAATCTTAAAATACATTAAGAGAAGCATACATATTAATCGGTATTCCTTTTCTCCAGAAAGTTTCGAAATTCGTCAAATGTCACGCCTTCTACAACTTTTTTTATTATCAATAACTTTTTTTCCAGAGAAAAAGGCTACTTCGTTGCAACATTTTCACTTCTATCACTGAACACAGACTGAACTATAGTCACCATTAATAGTAAAGGAACTTTCTTTTTTTTTCGGTTGTTGTTGTTTTCATATTTTGGGGATCCCCTTAAAATGTAATCTTTTTTCTTTGTATGTATGTGGTTTTATTAACATGCGTTACAGAAAATTATTTTAAAAAAATTCGCTTTAAGGAGATCAGAAACGCATAAAAGTTTGATTTTCAGCAGAAACATTTCTTCGTTTTAAAGAAAATCTCGTTATAAGGAAATTCGCTGTAAGAAGATCAAAATATACTGAAAGTAGAACGAGAAAGCTGTATATTTGAACTCAGTTCGTAGAAGAGAGAGCTTCGTTGCATAGAAGTTCGTTATAAGGAAGTTTGATTGTATTAGAAGGAGCATTCCAAATTTCACATAGTTGATGTTCCAATCTTTGCGAAAATATCGAAAATGAATAATGAATATTATCAGCAAATATATTTGGTGTCAAACTCAGCAATTTATGGGAAAACATCGAAAATGCATTCGGAGCAACACAATATCATAAGAGGATAGATAGATCTCATATACGAAAAACTTTTAATTGCCCCAACCAATTGAAAATTAATATTGGACATTGGCTACAAATTTTGTAAACGTTATAGATTCGGAAAAGAAAATAAGTTTGTTTACGGTGATCTTATTTTCATAGATATTATAGTTTTCCAGGCAACTTTTTGGGAAAGACCCAAAACGGCCACTGTAAAACATGTTTCCCACAGTGTAAAAAAATTTAATTGTACATATATGAACTGTTAATTTGAGTACTTATCCGCGTTGTAATAATATATTTGTTTAACTCAAAGATCAGATTTTGTTATACTGTGCGATTAACAAAATGTTATGAAAGAAAAAAAAAAAAAATGCAATCGATGGGAGAAAGGTGAATGCCAATGAAGTGAAAAATATTGTACCATTAATTAGTAAAGTAAACATTGTTTCACACAACGAATATGTAAATGAGCGCATACTCATTGTCACTTGTGGTGAAAGGACGAAACATTGAATAATGAGTTCTCATTGAACAACAACAGCAAGAACAAAGTGATTATATGACCGAATCCATTGTATGAACGTGTGAGTAAATGAATAAAATCTGCTGCTTTCGCAATTGCTATAGTTTTTTTTTCAACGTTGTAAATAATTTGCCATTAATGAAATTTTCATGAAAAAAAAAAGACATAAAATAAAAAATCCTGCATATCCTTTTTATAGCAAATTACGTAAGGTTCACATACTGAATTGCGTTATTTGCTTGCATTATTTTACAATTTCTTTTAATTTTTTCCTGTTAAAATTATCGATCAATTTGTTGAAAAATTTATTTCAATTAAATTTGCCCAATTGGTTTGCTATAAGCGAAATGCTAATTTAAATTGTGTTCTTTTATATTTAAGTTAATGTGTTCGTAATAATGTTTTTATTATAAAACGTTGCTATCGTATTTCGATTAAATGTGTGTTTTTGTTTTTGCAACTGCAACTGCAGTTGTTTGCTGTTATTTTAAATAAATTACATTTATTATTAATTGTGTTTACTTTATTTGTATTTTTTTGCATATAAAGATTTTGTGTGAATTCATTTAATATTAAACGTTCGCATATATTTAAGTGTATGTGAAAAATGAAATGCGGCAAAGTGTTTGTTCCCAGGCCAAAAATTGTCATTACAATTTCGTCCTTATCTTATATGAAAAGATATATGAGATTTTGCCGATTATTCAAGCGTTTTGGATAACTGGACTTGAGTGGCGTTTTTAAGGAAAAAAATTACGAAAATAAATATAAGTAAAAAAGCTCAAAAAAAATCTTTCACAAGGAAGTGATATCTTATATTGGGTACATTTTAATTAAGAAATAACATCATAATCAGATATTTTCTGTAAAATTTTTTTGTGTAATTTTTTGCAGCATTTTTTTTTAATTTTTTGGATTTAAGATTGATTTATTTTCGGTATATATATATCGGTAATTTTTGAAATAACTGCACTTTTTATTTGATCTTTGTGAAAATTTACTTAAGCGAAATATCTCAAAAGCTATGGGCAACACGAAAAAAAAACTTAAGATCAGTTTTTATTACGAAATTTTTTAATTTTATAGAAAAAAAAAAAAGTTTTAATGAATAATTTTTTTATTTATAAAAATTTTCTGAAAATATCTTCGACATGAGAATTTTTTTTTTGTATTTTTTTAGATATTATTCACTCAACCTTAAGAATACATCTGCTTTCAAATCGATATTTCCAACAATACTTTCTAAAATTTTAAGTTTCATTATTTACTCCAGCCTAATTGAAGGAATGCTATGATTTTTTCTAAAGCTATGTGGAGACTTTCGATTTGAAAGCAGATAAGTCCTTAGGACTTATTGAGGAATAATATACAAAAAATCAAAAACAAAAAGGACGAAAAACTTAAAATCTTAAATCTATTTTGAAAATTTTTTTAAATTTTTCGAAAGTATAGCTCCAAGATCTTTTTCTTTCGATTGACTTTGCAGAAATTCGTAATTATACGTTAATTTTCAACATTTTGCTATTGATTGGGGCATTATAAAGCTGGTCAGGAAAGTATACGTGGCTCTGATCAAAATATGAGATATTATAAACGATTTTGAACAAATACTAACCTTGGATCGAGTGATTTTGAAGAAACTATTTTCCGAAAAGCGATCAATTTAAGGGGCATCCTTAGTAATGGCTAAAATTTCAATTTGATTTCTTTGACTAAATTTCTTAATCAGAATTGAAATTGTTCAACTTTCCCTTAATTTATATACTCTGTCATAAGTTGGTAATATTTTAATTAGTTTTACGCATCATAATACGATATTTTAACTAGTTATGAAAAAATAAATGTATAGTCTTAAAAATTTAACGAATTAAAAGGGGATTAAGTAAGTGAGTAAACTGAGTGTGAGATAATTATAATTATTAATTTGAAATTTCTTTTTTTCTTATGAAAAAAGTTGATGGCATTAAAAAATGTAGTGTCAAATAAAAAATGTTCTTTCGTCAAACTCACTATAGGAAACAATGCGTAAAGTTATGAAAAAATATATATAGTTTATATTGCAAAAAGAGAGATTACACAACACTTAAATGATTTTGTTTTATATATTTTTTTAACAGTTTAATAAACTAAACAATAAATTATGGAATCAATGCAAATTGCAATTAAAACATTCGTCAATCAATCAGTATCTCATACAACCATTATAAAATCGAGCAATATATTTTTGATTATTTTTATATATATGTTTGTAAAAAAATTCAATTAATTCTATCATAAAAAATAAAATTTCAATGTGGAAAAAAAAAAAAAATATGACAGCAATTGATTTTGTTGTGGGATTTTCAATTTTTTATTTTCATTTAATAACTTCTAATTAATTACTTTTAATATTATAACATAATAAATTTACATTTTATGAAAAAAAAAATGTTCAATTATTATTTTTTCTAATTGATATTTTTATTGAGCTCACTGTTCAAAATAATGGAGAAAAACCGAAAAAATTACACCAAAGAAAAATAAATTGAACAAAAATTGGGCTAAAGCTAGTCATACTAGTTTCGTGGAGGCAGACTCTTCAGTAAAATTTAAGACAATTAGCGAAAAGGGCGTAGTCCATTGAAATGTTACAAATTTTTGGCTTATGCTTGTATTTTGGGCAAAAAAAAAAAATATTATTATTTTGTTGGTTAGGTGGGATCAGTGTGAGTATAAAACTCTGTTTTCGAGTTGGCCGCCTTCCTAAATAATGGGTGTGCCTTCCTAAATAATGGGTGTAAATAGTTTTTCGACGATATCTTGGGAACCGTAAGCCTCATAAAAATTTTTAAGTCGTTTTTAGGTAGAGAATTAAATCCTCCATAATCTTAATTGTAATACTTTTTTCTGTAAAATTGAAAATGAATACTTATAATTAAAAATAGACTTAAATTTTCCAGGGTTGAAAGTTTTTTTCTATTGATTTTATTGAAAAAACACTTTGAAAGTTTTTTGTAGACCATTTTATTGCAAACAATTTTCTATATGCATTTTTTTGAATTTCTATTATTTGAAAAAGTGTTAGGACGTTGAGAATTTCCTAGACCTATTAATATCAGTAACAGTGTCATCTAAAAATATCTTTCTTCGTCTGTAAGTTCAATGTCATTCATGACTGTTCTTGTTATTGATAAATGCACCAAGAAATGGTATGGTTCTTCCGTACTCGTGTCCTATTTTCGTGTCATAATTCTCAGCGTAAGTCATTTGGAAAGTATTTGCTAGCCAGACATAATATATCCAATTGCGCCTATAAATGACATAAGTAAATGAAATCCAATGATTCAAAGCAAAATTTTAAATAGATCAGAGAGAAGATCAGCAGCAGATGTAATGCCTCGAGCTTTCTAATATAAAGACTAGTTGAATGTGAGTAGGTACAAACTCTGAAAAGTTGATTTACATTTTTCAATGGAAGTGATGTAAAAATACAGTAATATTCTGTTGAAGGCGGGTTTATGTGCTGTAAGCATAGGATCCAGTTCTTCTAAAAAAGGTTTTTCAGCAGTTGCTTTAATCGTTAAGCCATTTCATTTCACATCAAGACACATAACGTCGAAAAAATATTGTGATTTAATGACCACGATTATTTGGTTAACAGTAAGAGGAAACAGCTATCAAATCCAGAGTAGTTTTTAGAGAAGCTGTCATTTTCAAGGAAAGACGTCGCAAACTACTGTCGCACAGTGGATGGGTTTGTATAGAACGGTGGCCATAAATAGTAATAACAGCGCTAGACTCTTGAAATTCGGTACATATGTTTCTTAGGTTAAAATAACATATGTATATGCATATAAAAAAATCGGCTAATATACACGCCATCCTCCCATATAAAGGTGGGAAGTTGTTAAAACATTTTCTTTAAAATGGCATCGATTTCCATTAATTTGGCAATGCTCACTTCAGAAATGCGTTATCTTTTATAGTTTCCAAGTTATTGGAGAAAAACCGTTTGCAAGGCTTATCTGCTCTGTTTTTGAAATATATTGAAATTTATATCTTTTCAAGGGGAACGAGAATAAAAAAAATACCCTTTACCTGCTCCCTTCCTTTAAAGGAAGCTCCCTTCTGAACTTAAGCACCTCCCCTTGCACTGTAGGCCTTTACGACTTATAGAATTATGGTAAAGGATTGCAAAATGTGAAGAAAGTGGAGAAATAAAAATATTTTTTCCATCAAATGTTGCAATAGAAAAAATTTCATAAAAAAAAAGTTGTAAAAAGGAAGTTTGCACTTTAGTAAACTTTAAAGTATAAATATGTATATATAAAAAAAAATTTTCGAAATCCCAGAATAAATATATATTTTTTATTGCCAAAGTTTGCAAAAATTTTCATTCTAATTTTTCAAAATTCCATACTTTTTCATATAATGGCGAAAGTAGAAAAATGCATTGATTTTTGTAAAGTAAAAACCATGTACTTTACGTTACTATACCATATTAGTGCATTTTGTTACAAACAAGTTAACTAAATAAAGCACTCCATCCAACAGTTCTATTGAATATTTTTGGTGTTCCAAGCTCAACTTTGAGCCCACTGTGTCCCCAAACCCAAGAAAATTTAGAACTTTTATAAGTACGTAGTTCTTTTTTTTTCCTTAAATAAGTATTATCTAATGATTGTCTTCAAATAATTTTAAATCCATAGCACTTTAATTTTCTTCGTATTTATAGCCACGATCTCCCACCGTTTGTCATCTTCACACTGATTCTGTCCATACAACGCTAAAATAATATGTTGTTCTATCCAAAATGCAGGGTATTTCAACGGACCAAAAATTAAAAATAAAAAGGGTCGAAATTTAAGTTTTGGTCGGATTCTAGTTTGACTCAAATTTTTTCACAACTTTTACAAATTTCAAACAAAATATTTATGAAAAATATTAAAAATCTGAAATTTGAGCTTAGAAAAATTGTCAAGAATAGAAAATTTTGAAATAAAAAAATCTTTTTAAAGTTCAACTTATATGCCAACAATTCCTTAGAAAGAGTTGATAGATAAAGAGATTAGAAATAATTTTTAAAAATTTTTTGTTTTTAGATTTTTTGACGTTTGATAAATAGTAGCTCTATAATGGTTTGCCTTATGCTAAGAAGCCTTGTGTCTGACTCAGCATCAGTAAGTTAAGTGTAAGAAAATTTCGAAATCGAAGACATCATGGTTCAGCTTATAGTTCTCTTTTATTATGTGCAGTCAATGCAGTGTATTCGCAAAAAATTAAATTCGGAATACATTTTTTAAAATGCCCCACATACGAGCTACTTTTTTGGAATCCCAGGAAGTAAAAAATAATTCACAACTTCGCTACACGCTTACAGATTAAATGCAGGATTTTATTATATTCTATGCAAATTGGCATCAAAATTGCAGCGGATGTTCGCAAACTGTATTCCAAACAAGATTCTTAGTGTATGGGATTTTATATTGAAGCAAGAATCGAAATTGAAATTATTATATCGAAGAAATCTAAAATTTTACTAATGAAAACGACAATATAATACAAAATATTTTTTCAGAAAATTTAATAAATTAAATAAATTAATTTAATTTTAAATAAAAAGAGAACTTAATATATAAACATTTCATAAATTCAAACTAAGTAAAAAGGTTAGGCTGACCAAAAAACCTTTTTTTTCTGTGTTCTGCAATTTTTCTTACATCAGCACAATTATTGTTACCACCATAGCAATAAATATTTCGTTATGGGGACCATAAATAATATTAAGTTAAAAAATAAATTAACAAGGCTGATTTATTTTACGAAATCCTTACATTTCCCTTAAAAAACACCATCAATTGCTGTCAACACTTTACTAAATAATTCTTTCATATTTGTTTGTGTTCACCAATTTCACCAAATTCTCAAAAAAAAAAAAAAACAAAAAAACAGCGACATCAATTTAAAAAATAAGAAACAAAAATTTAAAAGAAATAAAAATAAAAACTTTTAAATAAACTACCAATGTTTTTATTTATTTTCGTTTTCCATCACATTGACGAAAATAATTTACGTTTTGTTTTTAAAAGATTTTTGATTCAAATTCAAAAAAAAATTTTTTTATTGTATTTTTTTTTTGAAATTTTTATTCTGTTAACTGGGTTAACATAGTGAGTTGAAAATGTTTTTGCTTTTGTTATGGTGGTAGTATTTGTTGTTGTTTTTGGTTGAATTTATAGGTATTTCAGTTTGTTTATTATTGTTTTTGGGATTGTTATTTGTGGTTTTTTTTCTGTTTTTATTAGTAAACATTAAGGTGGATTTTATTTGAAGAGTTATGAATTCTAAGGCAGATTTACAGATCAGTGTAGGTTATATTAACAAACTTATGCAAACCTTAGAATTCCAAATATGTTCTTCAATATAAAATCCACCCTAATTTGCAGTAAATACTATTATGTGGTATATTGTTCCGCCTGGCATACTAAAACTGATATTTACCAAGTTCTTTACCTGCCGTTCCCATATTCAGAATACTAATTTCGCCAAAATAGGAACCTGCCTTCAATGAAGCCATCACAGTTTTACCATTATCGGCCACCACCTGCAGTCGGCCACGATTCACAATGTACATCTCCTTACCAACCTCACCTGTAGCATTTGTGTTGGTATTGAAATCGGTTGGTTCATTCGTTGTTGGTTTTTTTGTTTTTGTTTTTGGGGGGCAATACGTCAGATAGACGTCAATTGTGGTGCACATTTGTGGCGCATTTTGTTGGCACAAATCGTTGTGATATTGGTGTTGTTGTTGTTACAAGTGGTACAGGTAGTTGTTGGTGAGGATTTTTTTGTTTTTTTTTGTTGGTTCAGTTGATTAATGTTTGGTCGTTGAAGGTTTTAGTTTTATTTTGTTGTTGGCAATTTTTTTTTCGTAGTTCATACAACAGTTGTTCATTTCGTTCGTATTCATTATCGAGAATTTAACATTCATTGGATCCATCACCAAGATGTAGAAGGCAAAGAAGAAGAATGCAAGTTTTAAAGGCGTTAGCATTGTTGATGGTTCCGGTGATGGTGACAAGAATAAACGACGTGTTGTGAATTTTGCAAAATTGCATTCCATTAAATTCAACGTCCGATTCAATCCATTCACAAGAAAAATTAATTTAGTTTTTTTGCGTTGTGAAGATTTAAGACAAGAGAGTAAAATATAAGAAAATTTACATTAAAGATTTACATTTCGAGAATATTTTGGAATAAAACAATATAGTGAAGTTTTTTATATTTTGAAAGTGTTAATACGGGAAAGTGGGAGCATTTACTTTATGCGATGTTAATTATACTGTGCTGTAAAAGTCTTGATATCTCTATTATAAATACTTATTCCATAATATTATTTAATAAGAATGATATACATTAAAATGTGTATATTGATAAGAACTTTATAAAAATTTTGACTGACCGAAACATCGAACTGATGGGTTACCCTCCATAAAGTCCGAAACTTATGCCTTTGCCTAACACCTCAATTTTTCATTTGGTTTTTGTTGCAAGTGGCGCTTGCTCCCAACATTTTGTTCATCTATACTCCATTTATTATTTACTTCCCAATTATTTAATGTATTTATGTACAACGTAGCGTATAAGTAAGCGACAAGTGCGGATACCAAAATTTTCTTCTTTTGAACTATAGATATCTGCGGACGTTTGACTAAACAACCTTTTTCGTTCTACGATAATAATTCAATGCAGCATAAGATTGTTGAAAAAGGTTGTTTTTTCAAATATCCACAGATATATATTTTAGTATTTAACACAAAGTTCAATTTGTTTTTAATATCCAAGGACTCAGTGCTAGCCATTTCCAAACTTTGTAGCCTTTCCCCCAATATTGACGAGATTGTCATCCTTTTTTGATCCATCCTTAGCCAGCAGCTAAATGTTATAGATTTCCTCGCTAAATTTTGTTCCAGCGTCTTTGCAAAATTATCACCAGTTTTTCTCTTATTTTCGTCTATATTTTGCTTACATGCCAATTTTCGCAACAGTTTTGAAAAAAATGAATTGAATTCTTTATTAAAGGGATCCGTGCGGAATAGGGTGGATCAGACATATATGAAAATAATTAAAGTTGCTCCAAACTTCACTACCCGACCACCAAAAGTTTTGTATTGGTGCCAATAAGAGCCACGCGAAATTTTGTCAATTTTAGAAAACATTTTATGGACCCGCCACCGTTTTTAAAATTGGAAAATGGTCCTTAAACTATCGGAAATCCTTAATATCTTCACGAAGCTACCTCCTAGAAATATCAAATGCATGACAAGGTTCCATTAATTTTCCACCTTCAGCATTTTTCCTAAACATACTTACTCCCTATCACAACCCCTTAGATGGGGTCCCCTACAAAAATGACATTCTTATGAAATTGACTTCCCTTCCTTCTTAGATGTCCCAGAAATGGTAAAACACAAGGCCAACTCGCATTACTTTAACTCTCCCAAACTTTTCCTTTGACTCGTCTACCTTCTATCTGCCACCCTTTTGGGGGTCCCCCTATAAAAAACACAAAAAATTTCGAAAAATAGTTCATAGTTAACCCGGAGTGCCCTAAAGAGGGTTCATATGTATCACTAGGTGCTATTATATTTTCTTTTCCAATATTTTTTCCGAACATATCTACCCTCTATCTGCCACCTTTTTGCGGGTCCGCCTACAAAAACCACAAAAAAAATAAGAAAATTTCTGAAAATAATTCATAGCTTTCGCGGAGTGACCCGTAAAGGGGTCTAATGTATTACCAGTTCCTCCCTACATTTTCTCGAAATGGACCAAATTTTATGTGGTTCTAATTGGCACCAATACGAGTTTTTTTGGTTCCCGGGGAGTGAAGTTTGGAGCAACTTTAATATTTTGAACCACCCTAGTGGGGAAGGTATACTAATGTGTTTGAAGATAAATTTTGAATAAATGAAAAAAAAAGATTTGGTTTATTTACTTATGTATGAAATACAATATCGGATAAATATCCGCCTCTGTAAGCCTCAAATGTGGGCTTTTTTGAGCAAATTTTTCATCACTTTGTTTGAGTTGCTCAAAGTTTTGCATAAGCCTTGCTCTCCAGACATTCCCACAAAAAAGTCCAAGGCAGTCAAAACCGGCGACCATAATGGCCAATATTCAATGTTTTAACAATTAAAACAAGTTGGCTTATCGAACATAGTACGCCAAATATGAACTAATAACTAATATTTACCAAAATGGCGACAACACAGAGTAGTATACCTTCCCGGCGGACACCCTGAATTAAGTTTCCCTTTTACTTTTTTAATCAATACATAATTTATAAAAAGCTGATCTAATCAATAACTGCGGGTCGTAATTCCAAACGCAATAACAACATAGAAATGTTGGGCGTCTCTAAGCACATTGCCTGAGGAATCCGCTCCACTTTCCACTCCTCTTGATAAGACCCAGCGCTGTTGTACCAAGCTCTTAAAACTTAGGGTTTCTTTTAAATAAATTTCGAGGCATAATATTTGAAAGCTAAATTTTGTGTTCCATCAAAAACTTATGACAGTCATATTTAAACGCATATTTTCAAGCTCTTAATATTTGCAATCAAACTTTATTTCATTTACAATTTTAAAACCAAAAAGTTCTCTAAACAAAACAAATCAAAAAATACAAAAGTAACTGTTGGAGCATTTTATATTTTTTGTATCACTCTATTTTGCATAACTCTACTTCAATATACGAGTAACTGTTATTCATGCAAATGTTAAATTCCTTAACTTATCTTCTCTTAACAACAACAATTGTTAACTAATTTATCTGTATTAGTATATGCAACATATTTTACTCTCTTTTAATTTCTTTCTTTTTTGACTACTATGCATTTTCTATGTAACTTTAATTTTAGTGTTCTATGAACCTTGAACAGTTGAAAACTTGTCTCTGCCGTGCTGACTGCAGGTTTAATTTAAATAAAGTACAGTTGAATATAATTGAATAGTTTTAATTCAAATCTCATACATTAATTTGGTGCCGAAACCCGGGATATTTCCCACTTAAATTGGACCACGAGCTGATGCTTGTACAGATCCCTTTTATTTGGATCAATTTGGCTTTTGCTGACTTTGGGAAAACGATTTGCCGTACGCTTTCTGAAGACCAAAAAAAAAAAACTTAACCTTGACTGGAATTGGATTACGATTGCGGTAATCATTATTTGTGCTTGGAAAATTGGATCAACGATTTGGTGACAACTTAAGCTTGATTTTGGACAACGCTAACGACTTTTCTGGATATTATCGTATGTATAAATCTTTATTTCTTTAAAATAAAAATGGAGGATATCGCATCAGCAATTGAAAATCAAAATGAAATGCTGCGTGACCTTGAATGCATAAAGCAGAACTTCGACAGCAAACTCGGGTCTGAAAAAACACGTGGTTTTGTTCAGAGTTTACTGGAAGAAATTGAATCGAATTTTAAAACATTTAAAGAAAACCATATCCAACTTTGTGATATTATTCGTGAAAAAAAGTTAAAAGCTGAAGATGTGCCATACTTAAAAGAGGAAACTAACAAGAATTTCCGCGATCTTTTTTTGACCTTCAAGGGCACGCTACTTGATTTCATTCCTGACTCAAACAGTTCTGATCCACTAAATCTTCACTCCAGTACCTTTGGAGCTTCTTCAAGTACCCGTAATGAAACAATATCTTCTGACGTTCGTTTACCTAAAATCGACATTCCACATTTTTCTGGTGACTATCTTACATGGATATCGTACAGAGATATGTTCATTTCGCTAGTTCATAGTAATCTAGCCCTTTCTAAAGTCCAGAAATACTATTTTTTAAAAGGATCTTGTTCTGGTGTTCCATTAGATATCGTCAATGAGTACCCAGCCTCACATACAAGCTATGAACTTGCTTGGAGTGCGCTAAATCTACGATATCATAACAAAAGAAAAATAGTTGACACACTATTAAATAAGCTTTTTTCGATTCCTACTTCAAATGGCTCTGCGGCTAGCGTTCAGATTATTTTAGACACAACTCGCAATTGCGTTGCCCTTTTGCGCACTTTGGAAGTAAATCCTGACAGCTGGGATGCTATTTTAATTTTTATCACAGTTAATAAACTTAACTTTCAAATACGTAAAGAGTGGGAGCAGTCGTTGAAAGCTGCCACCGAAATTCCGTCTATGAGAGACTTATATGATTTTCTCGAAACTACTTTTCGTACATTGGAAACAATTCATGATCAGAATTACTCCACTACTCATTCATCGCCTTTGACGACAATGCCAAAGTTTAAAAATACCACACGAAACTCCTTTCGTCGCAATGTACATCTAACTACTGCCACTACTGCTGACGCTAACTGCCCTTGCTGCGATAAGCGTCATTTGCTTTATAAATGTTTTAAATTTGCCTCACTGCCCGCTGCTGCTAAACGGAATTTAATAACATCGAAAAAGATTTGTCGTAATTGCTTAAAACCTGGTCATGTTGCAAATGACTGTAGAGTTACTTCTCGCTGTCAAATATGTCAACAGCAACATCACACTATAGTACATAGTGAATTTTCAAACTTTTTACCAAATGTTCATAGTAACCATTCTCCTTCGTCATCGCATGGTATTGAATCACCATCACATACTTCTACGCCATCCGCAACACCTCTTACCCCAACTGCGAATTTAGCATGTAATTTTGGTACATTATCAATGCCTCAAGTTCTTCTGGCTACAATACGCGTGGTTGTTAAAACTAATGTCGGTGACTATTTTCTAAGGGCACTGCTTGACCAAGGTGCGCAAGCATCAATCATAACAGAAGATGCGGTACAAACTCTTCACTTGCAAAAATTAAATACTCTTGCTGTAATAAATGGTGTAGGAGGAAAGTCACCCTGTACAACACGAAAATATGTTAATTTGTCTTTAGCCTCGATAATTGAGAGAAACTTTAATTTGCATTGCAGCGCATTAGTCTTACCCTCTCTTACGTCTTATCAACCATCGCCTGTTAATAAAAGCTCTCTCCCTAACTTGGAAAATTACTCACTCGCTGATCCGTACTTTAATGAGAGTAGTCGTATTGATTTATTGCTCGGCGGTGATGTATATGGAGACATCGTGCTACCGCAGCATAAAAAATTTAAGGAAGGCGTTTTCTTGCAACTCACGCACTTTGGTTGGGTTGTGTCCGGACCAACGTCAGAAATTACGTACGGCATAGTGAATGTCAATGTATGCTCTGTTGATGACCAGCTTCGTGCATTTTGGGAACAAGAAGAATTATGCGAGAAGAGACAACTTACTAACGAGGAAGCTGCGTGCAATGAATATTTTGAAAAAACATGCACTCGCGACTCAACTGGGCGGTATACCGTTGCCTTGCCATTTAAGTCAAATTTAAATAACTTACCAATGCCTGTATTTAGTCATACTGACTATAGTGCTCTACGACGGCTAAAACAAATTGAGTCAACTTTTAAATCAAAACCAGCTTTATGCGAAGCTTATCGAAAATTTATGATTGAATATGAAAGATTGGGTCATATGCAGAAAATTGGTGTGTATCCCAAAGACTTAGAGAAAAACGGTTATTTTTTGCCTCATCATGGTGTATTGCGAGAGAGCAGTACGACTACAAAATTACGCGTAGTGTTTGACGGAAGCAGTAAGCGACTTCCTCAAACGTCTTTAAATGAAGAGCTATCAGCAGGTCCAGCTCTTCAAAACGACCTGCCGACAATTATTATACGATGGCGACGATTTAAAATAGGCTTTCGCTCAGATTTAGAAAAGATGTTCAGACAAATTCGTGTCATTAATAAGCATCATAAATACCAACAAATCTTATGGCGAAATTCAATTAACGATGATATTTACATATACAAACTATGCACCGTCACATACGGAACCACTTCGGCCCCATATCTATCGATTCGGGTGCTGCAACAGTTAGCGTGTGACGAGGAGAAAACGTATCCCGAAGCATGCAAGGTGCTAAAATCAGATACGTACGTAGATGACGTAATTTCCGGAGCTGATACTGAAATTGACGCCATTAATCTTCAGAAACAACTTTGTAATTTATTGGAAATGGGTGGCTTTAACTTACGTAAATGGACATCAAATTCCATAAAGCTTTTGAATTCAATACCTGAAGCATATCGAGAAATATCTACTACACTCGAATTAAATGATCAAAACGACCAAAATATAGTAAAAGCACTTGGCCTTGAATGGGATACGATAAGCGATACATTTTCTTTTAAAACAAATTTTGATGAAGAGCGTACAATAACTAAAAGCAGCCTACTATCTGATGCAGCAAGGCTCTACGATCCGTTAGGCTGGTTAGCTCCTACAACAGTGCAGGCGAAAATTATGTTTCAAAAGCTATGGCTATTCGGACTTGATTGGCAAGTTGAATTACCAGAAAATTTAAGAAATGAATGGGCTCAGTATCGCAGTGAGCTAAAAACTCTAGAATCTATTAAGATTCCACGTTGGATTGGTAGCAACAAGTTAAGTCGCATTGAGATTCATGGATTCTGCGATGCATCTCAATCGGCATTCGCAGCAGTTGCGTATGTAAAAGTAGTGGATAGTATGGGCAGAACACGCGTGAGCTTACTTCAGTCAAAAACAAAAGTTGCACCGTTAAAAACTGTTACGATACCACGGCTTGAGCTCTGTGGAGCTACTTTGCTTGTAAAGCTTATTCGAAAAATTGTAACGCAAATTGAATGCGAAATATCTCACATTTTATATTGGACAGACAGTACAACGGTACTGTCGTGGATTCGAAAGCAATCGTCAAAGTGGTCAGTCTACGTTGGAAACAGAGTAGCAGAAATTCAACGATACTCTAATGCCAATCAGTGGCGCTATATATCAACTTACGACAATCCAGCAGACTGCGCGTCGCGAGGAATATCATCAGAAGAACTTTTAAGTCACAATTTATGGTGGACGGGACCACGGTGGTTGAGTCAGCCGCCGAACATTTGGCCAGAGCAGCCAAATCTAAATTTTAACACTTGCGTCGAGTTACGTAAATCACAATTTGACATTCATACAATAACAAGTCATGAAATCAGGTATCCAGATCTAATTACAAAATATTCTACTTTGAACAAAACCGTGCGTGTTACAGCATATCTGTTCAGATTTATTAATAATTCATCGCTTCGACTTCGACAACAACACAATAGTAACGAAAAAACAACTGCATTTCTTCAAACGCGAGAGCTAAAACATGCTCTTCAACAACTCATTAAACTTTCTCAGAAAATTGACTTTCAAGAAGAGATAGCTGATCTACAAAAAGGAAACTTAACCAGCAATATTTCTCGTTTGTGTCCCTTTCTCGACTCTAATGGCGTTTTAAGAGTTGGTGGGCGCATACGTTACTCAAACTTTGATTACTCAATTAAACATCCGATTTTACTTAAAAAACAAAATCCATTATCATCTCTTATTTTTGCAGATGCTCACATTAAAACTCTTCACGGTGGTTTGCAGTTAATGCAGTCTTATGTTGGTCGAGAGTATTGGATACTCTCCGCTCGAAATCTCGCAAAAAACATTCAGAGACGTTGTGTTGTTTGCTTCAAGTACAACGCCAGAGCTGTCCAACAAATTATGGGCAATTTACCGAGTATTCGTTTGCAACCAGCGCGACCGTTCAAACATAGTGGCGTCGACTACGCTGGACCAATTATTATTAAACAATCGACTGCGCGCAACACTGTCACTACCAAGGGGTATATCTGCCTTTTCGTTTGTATGGTGACGAAAGCACTACATTTAGAGGCAGTAACGAGTTTGTCAACTGAATCATTTCTCGCTGCATTCAAGCGTTTTACTTCACGGCGTGGCATTTGTTCAGATTTGTATTCTGATTGTGGTACAAACTTTATTGGAGCCAGCACAGAACTACAGTTTGTCAATAATCGCAATAAATCATCTCTGCCACAAGAATTAAACGAAATTTTAGCAAATACAGGCACACAGTGGCATTTTATACCGCCAGCATCACCTAATTTTGGAGGCCTCTGGGAGGCTGGTGTGAAATCGACAAAGCATCACCTGCGTCGTATTATGATGAATCGTACCTTGACTTATGAAGAGCTTAGCACTCTCCTCGCTCAAATTGAAAGTTGTCTCAATTCGAGGCCTCTCTGCCCCCTCTCAACAGATCCATCAGACTCTAACGCGCTTACTCCATCTCATTTCTTAATCGGCGAGCCTACCCTTTGTGTACCAGAAGAAAATCTACTCGAGTGTAATATTGATCGTCTCAGCAGATGGAAAGTAGTTGAGAAATTAAAGCAACAGTTCTGGAGGCGTTGGGCAAATGAGTGCCTTTGTCGGATGCAGGCGAGACCTAAGTGGTTAAAAATGCACAGAAACGCAGAAATAGGAGACTTAGTGCTTATATTGGACAACCGATGCCCACCTGGACAATGGCCACTTGCTCGTGTGCAGCAAAAACACCCAGGAGCAGACGGAATTGTAAGAGTTGTCACTTTGTTCTCAAATGGCAAAACTTTTAAGAGGCCAGTTTCGAAAATTGCATTTCTCCCAATCAACGAGCCCTCACCATACGTGCTCTCTGAGACCGACCAGCAAGCAGTTGTGAATAGAGGCATAGCTAGATCAACAAAGCAACCAAGCCAAATTACCTTCAACGGGTCAGAAGAAGACAGCAGATTTTAAAGCGGTTTAAGAACAGTCGTTCTTCGTGGTGGAGAATGTTGGAGCATTTTATATTTTTTGTATCACTCTATTTTGCATAACTCTACTTCAATATACGAGTAACTGTTATTCATGCAAATGTTAAATTCCTTAACTTATCTTCTCTTAACAACAACAATTGTTAACTAATTTATCTGTATTAGTATATGCAACATATTTTACTCTCTTTTAATTTCTTTCTTTTTTGACTACTATGCATTTTCTATGTAACTTTAATTTTAGTGTTCTATGAACCTTGAACAGTTGAAAACTTGTCTCTGCCGTGCTGACTGCAGGTTTAATTTAAATAAAGTACAGTTGAATATAATTGAATAGTTTTAATTCAAATCTCATACAGTAACATTTTAAAATTAAGCCAACACAAACAAAAACCAAATGTGAAAACTCTGTGCTGGTGGTAACGCCAGTCAACATCTGCGTACAGAGCTCCCACTCTCTCCCGAAAAAAAAAACTTAGCTATTTTTGTGAATTTCAAATAAATTTTCCAGTGCTTACCTTTCCGACAAATATAATCACCAGGTGAGAAGAGAACCGGTCGCAGACGCAGCACCAATTCACAGAGGAAACCAGCTTCGGTATTTTGAAAAATTTCAACTCGCTTAAGTGTATCTAAATGGACGTTAATTGCTATTTCAGCCTAAAGGATATGGAAAAAAACGAAACGAAACAAAATGAATGAACAAACAAAGAACGAATACGAAAACTGTAAAAATTTCATATATTTGGCTGAACTAAGTCAGCTAAGGCTGTGTGTAAATTGGAAAAAAAAAAAAAAAATCAAAATATCCGGCGCACCAAACTCACACTCGTTGTGCTAAAAACTTCAGAAAATGAAGATTGTGTAGCGTCTGCCAATGAAAATTGGCAATCGAATTTGGTAGTGAATTACATTTTTGTTTTGTCTACATTTTAGGTTTTTGCTTCTCTTTCGTACTGCATGCATGCACACACACAAACGTACCTTTAGTTTATCAGGAAGACAGGATACGGCTCGCTCCTCGTCGGAACACTTTTGGGTTAGCCACAAGTAATCAAACCATTTAATGACTTTTACCTGCAGATGATTGGGTACACGACGCATACGCATGTAAGTTTTGACGCCGTCCAGCTTAGCTGTAATATATGAAGATAAAGCAAAATATTTAGAGATAAATTCCAAGAGTTGCTAGAGATAAAATGCAGTAAAATATAAATAAAGTTTTGCAATTGTTCTCGTTGTTACTAAGCTGTAGCTGGACGATTAAACATTTTGAAATGATTTAATTATGCAGAAATAATTTAGATTGAGCTTTTCATTTTCCAAAGAGCATTTGGTTAGCAACTGTTTGGCATATAATGCAGCTAGCTTGCTACAATTTAAGTTACAAAATGTTTAAGAAATCATTTTTTTACGAAAAATTGATTCATGTTGCGCTATTTGGGAAAATGTCAAAAGCTGCAAGAACGTGAAATTTTAAGGTTCAAAAAATATTGATGCCGATAATATCTATCTATTTGGATATATTAGGATTTCTGTACACTTTCTATAATTCTTCTGATTCACATGTTCTTTGAGGCGGTCATTGTTACCAGTGAACCTCCCATTAGTACGCTATTAACTGATCAAAGTATGTGACACATTTTTTCTTAAAAACTGTATTAGTGACTGTGCCACAGACAAATCATATTTTCGACATCTATGTCAGGTATTCTGTTTCAAAAATATTCTTATAGATATTATACGTCTGAAGTTTTAAAGGCTACATTTATCTTCAAAAATCTACAGAAGTTCTACCAAGGACTTTTTAACCCGTCGTCAGCGAGGTTTGGAAAAATCACACGGCCAAGTTTCATTCAAATGGACCAAAATATAATCTTCTGAATGTCTTATTTTGTAGTTTTTCAAAAATTTCTTCAGAGTTTCTATCTATTTTTTTCTGAAGTTTGCTAGTAACGCGTTCAATGAGCTGGGGTGCGACATACCCCAACAGTGTTTACCTGTGTGTTTTTACTTCAATATGTTACGCTCAACTAAGCGTACTTGCTGTGCCAGTTGTAGACTGTTTAGTCTTCAGCTACTGGGAGCACGGTTAACCACACGTGGGGTTTGTCATGGGTTTTCGATGAGTTAAACGATGATATTTTCTATTTTAATTTTTTCACTAGTGCATCTGTACGTTAGGTGAGCCTTTTCTTTTGTAATTTACTCTGAAGCGTCACTTGTGCATATAGAAAATGATGAAAATGCGCTGTGCCAAACCAGGAACAATATTTCTTCTATATATATATCTTCTATTTTTTCAAAACCGTCAAAAAAACTTACAGAATTGAATCAAGAATGACTTTTTATTTTAAAGTTATTAAATAATGTATAAACGTAATGGCAAAAATCCAATACAAATTTCACTTTTCTTTTGAAAACTTTGATGAAAGTACAACGGAATGATGATGCTTGAAGAAAAAAAGATGAAATATTGGGTAATTTTGTTATATGACCTATCTCCTAAGCTAATGTAGATCATATTTCATACTTGCAAAAACACTAAATTTCCTATAAAAACCATCAATCTTAATATTTTATTGTTATGTTGTTTAATTCGATAAACAGCTTCCGAAAAATGTGTATTTCATTTAATTTAATTTTTAGATGTTCATAACTTGACAACTTAGCCCCATGCAAAATAAAAATTTTGTGTTTTCGTTCCAACTTTCTAGAAGTACAATTAGACCGAATTGGAAAAAATTTTAGAATATCACATTCTTTCATGTCCGCTTCACGTGAAATGGCCGATTTTTAACTTCTTTTTTTTTAAATTCTGAGAAAATTTTTAGCTTTTACCTACTTATTCAATATTATTCGAATTTTTCGATATTTCAACATTATTGGCTTAATTCGTGTTTCATAATATTTTGTGCTTTTCAACGTTTTAAGACATTTATCGTCCTTTGCACATTACTCGGCTTCTTCCTCATTTTTCGACATCATTCAAAATGTATCGAATTTATTAGATCAATATCGACATTATTCGATATTATCAGTACTTTTCGGTTTTTCGTCCTTTTAATTGTATTCGATACTTTTTGACATTACTCGATAGTCTTCAATACTAACGAAACATCATAATTTTTATGCTCAACACTTTGGGTATATTTAATTTGTCGTCTGTCTGTGTCAGTGATGGCATTTTGGTTTTGTGGAAATGTACTGAAACGAGACTTCAAATGTACTTTTTAGAGGTCGAATGTACTTTTTTGGAATTATTGCATTTTTTTTTTTGCCAAATTTTAATAAAATGTGTAAAAATTTTATATTTTATTTAAAAAATAAAAAGGTCATCACTTCTGGGTAACCAAAGGTGATTAATTTTCGATATGCAAACATGAGCAGTAGCTTACAAGAAAACAAAAACCAGACCTTCTACATTAATTCAACTTTATTTATTTATTCTTTATGTAACATAAATATGTTCTGATTCAATCGAACAATAACTTTTTAGCATCACAATGAAACGTCATTCTTACAATGAGTCTTCATCAGTAATATCTACTACATTATCAAATTTAATTCGGAAGTGTTCCAATATTTATTTCAAATTATTCCGATGTGTAGCCAACTACTGCAATGTTGGGGTTTCATTCAATTAACTAAAAAAAAAATGGTCGTACGACTTTTGATCACATAGTTCAGCAAAACTTACTAAAAAAAAAGTAATTATTATAAATTGTTCAAATGTATCGAAAATGTACTGAAAATGTATTGAAAATTCTCCAAATGTACTGAAATTGACCCAAATGTACCGAATGTACTGAAAACTTGTCGAATGTACTGAAGACGATTTTGCAGAACGCAACTGTACCGAAAAAAGTACAAATGTACCGAAAGTGCCAACGCTGGTTTGTGTATATGTCTGTGTGTCTGTCTGCCTGTCCATAGAAATCCCAATTACGGGAAACCCAGGCAAGATTATTGAATTCGGCACACAGGATACATATTCAAACAAGCTTGCCCGGAGTGAAAATGGCTGAACTCTGTTCCCGGAAAAGCCTACCGCCCATGCTAGTAAATCTTTTAACACACTATATTGAGAGAGTTATCTGAAGTAGTGCAACCAAATATCTCAACAACACTAAACAAGCTCTCGACAAGAAGTTGACGGGTTTCGATGAGAAGGCCGTGTACTTCCAATGAAATCGAAAATTTTAAAATACTATAGATATTGAGAGAATGGTATCCAATGTTGTAATGGAATCCAATTTCATATATGTAAAAATTATTTGAAAAAACTCTGGACAAAAATTTGGTGAGCTTGGTGAGCGTGGCTTTCCCCAAAGAAACAAAAAATTTAAAACTCTATACTGAAAGAATTATTTAAGGATCAAATTTCACACATATACACAAAAATTGTTCACACAAGCATCAGTCGAATTTCGAAGAGATGGAGTCGTAATTCTACACAAGCATAAGCTTCAAAACGCTACACAGAAAGCTATTTAAGAAAATCCGAATTTCGACAAAAAGACGTGACATCTCCCACATCTTCAAACATTTCTACAAGGAAGCGTGACACCCATCCTTCGAAACGTAAACTTTAAAACGCTATAGGAAAAGAACTACTTAAAGTAATCAAAGCAAATTTCTCACAAATACTAGAAGTGATTTGGGTTAGTGTGCAGCAAAAAGTTGGCGAATTTGAAGATAGTGGCACTCCTTAAACAAGCATGAGCTTTGCTATACGGAGAGCTAAATATTTCAGTAAAGGTTGTCAAATTTATTGAAGTTACGTTTACTCGAAGAATTTTAGCTTTTTAAGCAACTTGAAAATAAATATCAAATGATTTTTTATTTAGAAAAGCAAGTCCAAAATGTAACACTAAGGTTGACTCAAGGTTAAAGTTATTATTAAAAAACTCAATAAAAGTTGAATAGTAACGATAAAATCAGAGTGTCGATTAGTATCGAAAAGAGGTGTCATAAGTTAAAATAGACATTAAAAATGTTCTCTCATAAAGGCCAGTAATATTACTTACTTCCAGAATCTAAAATTTCATATTTCAACACCAAGAGTTTTTTTACTTTTTTTCTATGTGTAATGTAAAGTAAATTTTTTAAAATGAAAACTTAAAACTACAAATGCATAGCTGAGCTATATGCATACATACATACTTCGCTGTAAGCACCTTTTTGCATGCTTTACCCTATCTATTTTAATTTTTGCATGATAAATGAACAAATTTTTATAAGTTAATGCATTCCGTTTTATATATTTTTTTTTTTTAAAATTTGTTTTTTTTTTTGTTTCTGTAACTTTTTCTGCTATAATTGGCATATACATTATTTTGGAATAGTTTTTGCGCTCATTGGCCCCTGTAGGTATGCAACTTTTTCAGTCGTTAAAAATTCAATCGATAGACATTTGCAACAGCAGCAATAGCGCAACAATGAAGCATCAATTTTCAACAAAAAACAACAACAACAACAACGCTCGTTTGCAGTTTTTAACTTCATGTGTATCGGTGAAATTTTACTTTTATATTGATGCTTTAAATCGACATCGTTTTTTGCTCCCCAACTTATCTCTGCCATATAGCATGGCATGTCGTTTTTGTTTAAGAGGGTTTTTGGCACCGAATTGAATTTTACTTTTACGTTGCAAATGTTTGTCTGTGTGTGTGTTTTTGTGGCAAATGCTTGTGTGGGTGCATGTTAAATTGTTCGGTAGTTAAACTTTAGGGTTACACTTGAAGCTGTAGTTTATTTTTTGTTTTTTTTGAAAGGAAGGGCAAGCATTTAACAAAGGATAACAAAAATATTTTTATATTTTAATTTGATACAGACGATGAAGTTCAAAAGACTTTAAATGTAGCTTTTAAAATGCAGTCTGAAATTTTATTTAAAAAAAAAGTATAGTATGTAGGGAAACATTTATTTTGGTTATCTGTTGTATCTCCAAGCAGGAAAGTATGGGTGTTACATATTCATAGAGATTATTTGAACAAAAACATTTGCGATTAAATTGCAATTTTTTGATAATGCATAGTTTAGATTTTTAAAGCTTTAAGACAATTATTTGTGGTGGAGTGGGTTATAGCAATATTGGTATTGGATTTTGTTTAATATGCTGATGTTTGAATATTAATACATATTTAATAGAAAAATGTTATTTCATACATATTAAGTAATTTCGGATAGATATTTTTAATCTTTTATCAAGAATTTTAGTAATTTTGTCTCGTTTAAAATATTCAATTTGAAATTGTACTTTGATGCTTTCCGATTATAGCTTTCGTTTTCGATATTATATGATATACAATGGGGCTGCAGTATAACGAACACCAATATAATGAACTTCCAATGGAATGTACACTTTTATTATATGCATTGGTGACTCTTTATCATGAACGTTTGAAATTTCAGGTATTCTATTTAACGAACATTTTGCCTTTGTTAATATGCTTCGATTCGTTATGAACTCGTAAAAGAATTTTGCTTGAAAAGTCTCTATAGTTATTTTACTGTGTGATACCATTGAAATAATATACTGTTTTGAAAAATACTGCAAATGGACTGAAGAAAACAATATAGAATATACCTATATAGTTTTGTTAAAGAGTTTGGAACAAAAAGCTTGCGAATTCAATGCTTATCGTCAGCAAAAAGAAACGTAGATTCGAGATTGTGGGAGAATGAATAAGTCTTATTTGATCAAAAACTTGACAAAAAAAAACTGTTACCGATTTAATAAACTTTTCGATATTCCGAACGTCCCTGGACATTATATCTTTCGTTATATTTGATTTTCAATGCTACTTACTACTTTTCGAGCCTTAGAGATTTTTATCGAATATTCGCGATTATCAAAATTATTCAAAACTAATCACCATCTTACATACTTCTTGAAAAGTTTTATTGTTTTGGTTGCTTATCATTATTTTTCTACTATACAATAAAACTTAATAAGCATGGGATTGTAGGTTATTAAGTTTTATCAGAAATTTCGTTGGTCCACCAAAGTCCTCTAAGCGCTATATATTGTATACACTTATGTGCCTAGAACCGAAGATATAACAATGGTTTTTCTACTTTTTAACACTTGTCAACACATTTCAATACCAAATGATAATTTTTGATTCTCTGTATTCGACATGTTTCAAATTTTTTGACATTTTTCCAATTTTTTTGGAAATTTGTAAACTTTTTGTATACGACTTGACGATATCATTTGAAACTATTTCATTAATGGACAGATTAGGATCGTTTTTTTTAACTTTCCGATACTTTTCAATATCAATTCAATATCGTCACATTTGATGTTCTCGATAATTTTAATAACTTGCGATACCATTCGAAAACATTGATTTTTCAATGAATATTCTAATTCTATACGAAAATGTTCGACTTCTTTCTATGAAATGAAAAATTTTATGCAAACAGCGCTACTGTTCAAAATATTGCTGAAGAATTACAAAGTGAATGACATAGCATTTTTCAAATTAGCTTAATTGCTTAGTAGTTATAAGTTTTAAATTTCTCAACTTATGAAAATACACGACAATGTGTAGCACAACCTATCAGTCAATTTATACGAAATCTTTTACACACCAATAAAGATGATTACACGTTAAAAATCTTAAATACCCAAATCTTGCCGTCTTCGGCTGAATTGTGATTTATTTTGCTTATATTGAATATCCGGAGGAAAACGATTCTCGCGGATTTTTCCGTTTCTCGAGAGGAGTATTTTGCGATCATAAATAATTGAGGACTGGAAAACTTCATATCCAGTCAGTGCTGCCAAAATATTTCCAATTACTTCAATTCAGTCCAAAATCACTGTTGCATTTTTCATATTTGACATTAGCTTACCTCTCAGCTGAACAATTTCATAAATAAAAATTAAGTGCATTTATCTATATTACAAAAAAAAATTCACCTTAAATATAGTATAGCAAAGCTTGATAGTTTGCCATCTACTCCTTTTCATGAAGACTTTTACTGTATCCGAATTGGATTCCATGTACTGGACCCAATATCAGTAATTGCTCTTTGTTTAAGTTGCTAAATCTTGTAAATATTTTAAATAGATCTTTTTTTTCAAATAAAATTACAAAATATTGCTAGCATTGACTCTTTCCTCATTAAATTCCTCGCCAAAAAATCAGCGAACAAAATTTGGGTGAAACGTCAAAAAATGTTCCCCAAAAAAGTATTGCCGATAACCTCATTTTTCAGGGAATTTGTTCCCATTCTTCAAAAATCTTCCACGATCGCAAACCAGGGGATTGGAGAAAAAGTCCGAAGAAGTTTTTCATGATAGTGGTGATTTAGTTTGCGAAAGTTATCGCAAAAGTCGAGGTATATATCATAGACATAATGACAGTTGTACAGTGCTTGACATATCCATGATTTCATCATCGATGCATGATGCATTATCATATTTTCGATGATATTGTCATAAGATTCTTAAATAATTTTGTTCTGTATATCTAAAATCATATACGTGATATTCTTTGCTGTTATTCAGAATATGTTTCTTTAAGTGCATATTCCCGGAATCAATTCGAAAACGCAATAGAGCTCGAAATTTTTCATCGTTCAATTGTGGTAAGATCATCAACAATGTTCCACTATCCTGGTCACCTCTTAAGGGCAATTCTTGTTCTGCACAGAACAGAATAGTTTTTATAATAAGTCTAATAGCTGTTTAGTTTTTTTCTTTCTCTTTAGTTTGCTGCGCATCCAATATATGCAGATATGATCCTTTTCCTGACGATTTCAATGACAATTTTTTGCAAACTCAACACAATTTTTGTGGTATTCCTTGTTTGTATGCTTTGCGAAATCTTCTTTTAAAATTTTCATTTTCTGTAACAGCTAGTCACGAGATTTCCTACATTTTTGTGAATTTCTTTGTCAACTCCTACATGAAAAAACTGCCTGCATGATTTGCACTACACACCATGTTCTTGTTGAGAATAAGCGAGGAAAATGAAACCTTAAATTCAAATTGTCTTAGAAAATCGGCATGTTGTCGATTAACATATGTTTGAGACATGAATGTCATTTATAGGAAAATTTTCTTGAATTCGCAGAAATTATGAGGGTTTCGCAAAATTTCTGGGCGTGGGTAAGATACTCGAGTTCTATGGCTGGATATGGCCCTAGTCTAGAGTTCTGCTGATGTCATCGCCTATTACTATCAGAAAGAAGATTGGTCAAGCAAATCAACCTTGGCGCACACCTGAGACGGATTCAAAAGTTTCAAAAAAATTTGTTTTTTTTTTTTTTTGGTAGAAGAACGAACCTTTACTAAGATCAGCATTGATAATACATTTTCACAAAGTTCAATAGGATTGATACTATATAATTAAAAAATACTTGACTTCTATTAGTAGTTCTTCGAATCCAACAGACTATTTACGTATTCAATTTAAGATTATACTTTTTGTTTAATGCTGAATTAGTAAAATGAATATTTTAAATTTTTTTACATTAACTGTCAAAGCAACAATTGTTGCTCATTTATGCCTTTGCGTACTTAAATAAGAGAAACCTCTTAAGTTGACAACTTAATGAAAAGTACATTTCATACGAAAGTGTTATTTTTCTCTTATGCTTAGCTTTTTAAAATCCACAGGCGAGCTTATTTTAACAAACACATAAATTAGAGCACAACTTTGAGCTACTGTTCCTGGTACTGTTTGAATTTGTTACTTTTAAAGGATAAGAGCTCCTTTGTCGGAATAAGTTATGTGCTGTAGGACATTTTTAATGATGCAAATTGCGTGACTAATGCTTAGCATTACAACTTACACTAATGAGGTTGACAAACTTGTTGTTATCGTTTTTGTTGCTTTCTTTTTTGTGGCTGCATACGCGTGTATGAAAATGCAAATCCTTTTAGTTGTCTTAAAAAAAAAAACTTTTCTTGTTTTAAAATTAAAAGTTTGATTTGAATTTAAAAACCTTTAAACAGAAAATGGCAAATGCAACATTGTTAAAAAATTCTAACTCATATCCTTGGGGTTTGATAGTTTTACCAATTTCCTATGAAATGACAACGAACGTTGTGTATTTGCCTGGAGGACGCTTGCACAACAAATTGTTGCAAATCCATTGGGAAAACAATTTTTTTGTTTCATTTTGGTGTTCAATATTTCTTCTTAGCCAATTTTGTTGTGTTGGCAATCCTAATAAAGCCGGAAATCATTACGTTGCCTTACGTTGTGCTGTGTTTCATGCAGAACAAACGAATGCACAACCGAGCGGATGAGAGGATGCGCCGCGACATTTTGGCCATATCGTTGACAATTGCCAATAGAAGCGTAAGGCATCAATATTGCTGTTGCTGCTGTTGTTGTTTACTCAAAAACCAAAGCCGTGCTGTTGTTGCTGTGTGGTAGAGCCAACGCACAGTGGAATGGAAAAATAAAAGGCAGAAATATGCATAATGGCATCATGATCTTATCAATTCTATCCAAGTTCTTGACAAAAATACTCCTCAATAGGAGGATCAATTAATACTCTTTGTATTACCATGGAGCAGAATTATGAGTGTCAGGCCTTGTTTCAATTAAATTTCACCGACTGCAGTACCTTTAATTTTGTTTGCTGTACTCAATTTTGTTGCTTCTAAGCAGAGACTCTACAAATCGCGACAATCAATGGATTTTGGTTAATCAACAACATCCCACTACATAATTTACAAACATTCACGAATAATTGGGTCATAACTGTCAATAATTGTCAGAAGTCTGCAAATTTTGTGGGCTAAGATCATTTCCAACGTTGCTCTACAGATGCTGTCAAAATTTCATTTCCATTCAAATCAAATGACGAAAAAATTTTAGCGTTTTGGAACTGACCATCTGAAGTCCAAAGTCTGAAATATTGGAAAGAATTGATGTCGCCCGCTTCTGATAATCTATGTTGGAAGACTTTTAGGAGGCCCTATGCTTCGTGAGGAGATAAGGGACACAATAACTACTTCTTTCAGATTATATAAGAATTATTTTTTTATATAAGAAATCGAAAGACAACTCCAAAATGTCTTGAGATCAAGGGGTTCCAGAAAAAATATTCTCAAAGTGGAACACTCAGTTAATTGACTGTCAAATGCAGAACTGATATATTAATTCTGTAAGAAAAATTGTCAAATTTATAATTATTTACCATACTAATGGTAAAACTTTAATAATCTTTAACAATTTCACTCAGTTGCAGCAGCTAATGAATTAAACAAAAAATAAAAATCACTGAACATCTGATAGTATTTCTCGCAAGAATTCTTTGACAGGAAAGTTTTTTAAAGCATCTTTAGTATTTCATTACTAAATAAAAAAAAAACTGTGTAAATTTGTAAAATTTACTGTGTCTATCATTTTTGAAGTTAAATGGAACTGATATCTTCATGTTGATATCATTTCCTTAAAGAAAAATATTTCAACTTCTTTATGTCGTTTGAATCTTCTTTCTCCGTACTTTTATCAAATTTTATGCGAACTTCAGAAAAATATTGAATTAAAATAGGCTCAACATGCGCCACTTTCTTTCTGATACTGACTATAAAGGGTATAATTTGAAAAATAAAAAAATCTTCAACAAAAAAGAAAAGCTTACTACTTTATTTGAAAGAACTCGAAAATTGATTTTACTGTCAGATTCGGATCCAGTGTCAAAATTTTCAAATGAATTTAATTAGAAAATTTATTTTTAATATTACTAAAGATGGTACGAAACTCGGAACGAATTGATATAAGAAGGTTGCAAATGGAACAAAACTCGACTTGAATGATGACCAGATTGAATTTCAACCTCACCGCAGACTATATTAATTTTGTTTATGGACTGATATTGGGATCTTTGAAGGCACAGTACTACCTTTGGTGTACTTGAGCTTTCCTCATATTAATTTTTTTTGAAAAAAAAAAAATTTTTAAATACCTTCTATTGATTTCTAATTTCAGTTTCTTGGGAAAAAATCAAAAATAATTGACTCAGTGAAAGGAGTCCTAGCCCTGACTGCAGCAAGCTGCAAAAAGGACGAAAGGTAATGGGTTGATGTGAGAATTACTAAAGTTTGTGTATAGTTTTTGGTACGCAGGGAAACAAACTATAGAGTTTATTTCTTTATTTTGATCGCGATTTGAAAGAAAACGTTACACATTGCGTTGCCTGCTTTACCGCATGTCTGCTATACATTTACATTTCTCCAACATGGAAATGCAAAACCGAAATGAAAATGGAATTAAAAACAAAACCGCTGCATGAGAAATGACAGCAGCTGGCCATTGGCTTAAGAAATTGGCTTAATTGCGCTTATTTTCTTCAATACAAATGTTCAGTTTGTTAGTAGTTAAACTGGCAAAATCATATAATGCAATCAATCTGTTTGTTGAACATTTTTTTTTATTAAAGACAAAATTGAAATAAAATTTACGAAAATTAATTCTAATTTGCTATAATTTTATTTTTCTCTGTGGCTTCTTCGACTTACGGTGCGTTAAATTTAGGTCAATTTAACACCTGTTTAGCTTCCAGGAAAATATGAACAATTGTCCTCACGCTTGGATTCTATTTCAAATACTTGACACGCTTATAGCTCAGGGCTAAAATCATGTGTTATGTAATTAGATGGTTGAACTTTTTATGTTATTTGAAGTTTGAACTTAATTACTAATTTTGTAAAGCATTTTTATTTGAGTTTCTCCTAATAAAATTATGTATCAAATATTAACGAAAAATTAAAGTAAAATTGTAATAGATAAACCCCTGCAGAGAAAATTTTGACATAATTAAAAATAAAAAAAATCATAGATTGACAGAAATTAGTTTTACAAAGACATGAATTTTTCTGTATTTTAATATATGATTTAGAAACAGAACTGATATATTTGTAGAATGCTACATTTTTTATATGACTCTTTTCACTGCGTTTTGCATAAGCTTACAAAAGGTTTCAAATCATAAACGTTTGCTTCAGTTTTATGTTCTCTTTTAGTACTTGAACTATTCGTCGTTTACTTACGAGCATCCTTTCTTTCAAGTAACTCCACAAAAAAGTATGATACCTTCAAATCAGGGGAATGTGAAAACTAAAAATCAGAATTTTTTTGTAAATTATTCGATTACCAAAAACTGTTCGCAATAAACACAAAAGCTTTATCCTGTCAGAATCACACCTGAAAGCTGAAGACAAAATATTATATTTTCTTATCATCAAATCAAAGTTGAAGTCCCGTAGGGCAGCGTTTTGTGCCCAATTCTCTATCATAATTTCACTCATGATTTATCAAATACGCTACTACCGATACTGCAGTTGTAGCCGTCGTAAAAGACTCCAATGAAGCTTCCTCAAAACTTTAAGAAAATATTGACACAATATCTTTTTGATTAAGCAGTTGCGCATGAGGGTGAACGAGACAAAGTCTGTTTATACTATAACAGTCACCATGAGAGGAGATAGCTGTTCTCAAATGAAATTATAAACTGTCATTATTTCTCAATCAGATATCATGAAATATCTCAATATGCATCTGTATAGGCATCGAAAAGTCACATCTTTACCGAAAGGTATTCATCTATACTCTATACTATTATATAAAGAGGTAAGGTTTGTTTGTTTGTTTGTTTGTATGTTCCGGGTAATCTCTGGAACTACAGAACCGATTCCAAAAATTTTTCTACTAATAGAAAGCTACACTATTCCTGGGTAACATGGGCTATATTTTATTTTGATAAAAGCAAGGGGCGTGGCAATTTACGTGCAATTAAAACCTTTAACTCGCTATATCTTGGTTCATATGATAGCAAGAGTCTTAAAATTCGGTGTCAGGATGCACATAGCATATGTTAAGCACAAAATATGAACGGGATTAGACACCAGGGGCGTGGTGGCTATAAGGATTTAATTTAGGGTGGCCCTCATTCGCAAATATTTTTAAAATAGCATTTTTACAAAGACCACTTAATCGATTCACATGGAATTTTTTTTTTATATTAAGACGCATAGCTAAGACGATGAAACTTTTATTTAGGGTGGCCTTCATACACAAATATTTTAAAAATAGCGATTTCTCAAAGATAGGTAAATCGATTCTCATGAAACTTACACAGTATGACTTTTATATTAAAGGGCATAGATTAGATTGTAAAAATTTTATTTAGGGTGCATACTTAGGGTGGCCCTCATACAAATATATTTTTAAATATCATTTTCACGAAGACAGGTGAATCGATTCAAACTGAATTCACACCACGTATTTCTTATGTTAAGAAGCATAGCTTAAGCTACAAAACTTTAATTTAGGGTGGCCCTCATACTAAAATATTTTTTAAATATCATTTTCTTGATACCGCTAAATCGATTCTTATGTGATTTACGCCACACGACTTTTATATTAAAAAGCACAGATTAGATAGTAAAAATTTTACTTAGAGTTCATACTTAGGGTGGTCCTGATACAAAAATATTTTTAAATATCATTTTCTCGAAGACCGCTCAATCGATTCTCATGGAATTAACTCCACATGTCTTTTATATTAAGGGGCACAGATAAGGTAGTAAACCTTTTATTTAGGGTGCATACTTAGGGTGACCCTCATACAAAAATATTTTTAAAAATAATTTTCACGAAGACAGGTTAGACGATTCACACCGAATTTACGCCACGTATCTCTTATGTTAAGAAGCATAGCTTAGGCTACACAACTTTTATTTAGGGTGGCCCTCATACAAAAATATTTTTTAAATATCATTTTCTCAAAGACCGTTTAATCGATTCTCATAGTCTTAACACCACATGACTTTTATATGAAGGGGCACAGTTTAGATAGAAAAATTTTACTTAGGGTTCACACTTTGGGTGGTCCTCACACAAAAATATTTTTAAATATCTTTTTCACGAAGACAGGTTAATCGATTCATACCGAATTTACACCAAGTAACTTTTATATTAAGAGGCGTAGCTAAGGCTTCAAAACTTTTATTTAGGGAGCATATTTAGGGTGGCCTTCATACAAATATATTTTTTGAACATAATTTTCTCGAAGATCGCTTAATCGGTTCTCAATGAATTCACACCAAGTGGCTTTTATATAAACAGGCACAGCTTAGAATAGAATGGGTGATGCCACGCCCCCTTATCTAAAAGAAAATAAGATTCATCATATCTTATCAACTATTTGATGTGGATAAATAAAACTTGGTACATATATAAAGAGTAGAGAAAGAAGTAAGATTTCATGCAAAAATTGGCGGTACCACGCTTCCATATGAGGAAAAATCAACTTTTTATGTATCAACAACTATTTGACGCAGATGGATAAAATTTGGTACATATGTTTCTTATAGTTTGTAAAAATTTCTTAGCATAGTTTGGTTTCGAAAAAATGAGCCAAAAAGAAAGAAAGTAAGATTCAATGAAAAATGGGTAGTGCCATGCCTCCAAAATAAGAAAAAACTATGACTATGAGACTCGGTACATACATATATAGAAGACAAGGACTGTAACCAAACTAAGCTCATTCAAAGGTGCTGATTCTACGTATTCCAATCATTCCCGCCAATTCAATTGTTCATTTATGAGCCAAATAGAAAAACCAACAACGTTGTTTATCCACTCGCAATAAGATAAATATCAATAAAAATAATTTTTGCTTATTTAATCCAACTAAAATAAAAACATATTATATTTTATTTGTTGAGGCGTAGCAATGCGCGCCGGGTTTTGCTAGTTCAAAATAAAATTCCGCTACATGTTCTGGCCGTTGAGTTGGCAATCTTCTCAATCATAAGAAAATACAATTTTTCTATACATGAACGTTTTAAAGCCTGTCTGAACCTATAGCATTTAACGATGGGGTACAGCCACTAACTCTAACTTTGAAATCCTTTCAGTCTAAAATTCTACGAATTATCGTCAACGCCCCTTGGTACGTTAGTTACGCACAAATTTTTTTGACCTGAAAATACCCCGACGAATTTAAGAAAATAGCGGCACAATATCATGATAGAATTCAATTTCACGAAAATTACCTTCTTTCAAGCTTGATGTCTCCATTTCGAGGCTAAGCCGCATAACAGCATTGCAGCTCGCAATACACTGAAAAATCATATTTTATAAGAATGCTCTATAGAGAATATTCCTTCCAAGTCATTCAATCTACACTCAGAAAAAATTTCTAACCTGCGTCACGTAACACATTAACATGATAAATTGTTCTATGGAATTATGTTTAATTAAAAAAAACATTTTTTTCTTGCGTCCAGGGGGGTTCGAACCTAGGCATTCTGTGTTATTATATGCGCAGTACTAATATGCTTTTAGTTTCACGTTATATAATAATAAGAGTAGTATAGTTGGTTAAGATGTGCGCGTATCTGAACTGTGACATAACGTAGGAGATCTAGATTCGAATCTCATCGGTGACAATTAAAAATTTTAAGGAGATTGAAGTTTTTAAAATGCAAAATAAATAAATGAAGTTTCAATTAATAAGCGCAAGGTAAGTAATAAAAGGGAATATGATTAAAAAACAAAAAAAAATTCGGTTTTGTTTTTTGAGAAAATTTTGGTTAGAAAAATCAGGTTAGAAAATTCTAACCTGAGATTTGGTAAAAATTTGATTACATATACCAAATTTATTTTCTGAGAGTACTAACCTGTATATAAAACAGAATAGAAAAAGCCTTTCAAGATATAGACCTTTCTTTTTCGATATTTTCTGTATTTTAGAGTCTACAAAAAAATGAATTATCGCTCAAAAATAACATAACAATAGTTGTCACTTCAAAGTGCCATTGATTCACAAGACTTTTTTATTACGTTTCTTATTTAAAGTAAATACTTTAATGTTTGAAAATTCCCTTGCCATTCTTGCATTCCTTCAAAGCAAAATAATTTTTTATTTTTTGTATACAAAGCACTCAAATGAAAATTGGTGCGTCACATTGACGAACAACCAATTCTTTTATTAAATTTCACCATCTTTAATAAGAACGGTCAAGGCTTTTGCCATTTTTTGGACATAGGTTGACTACTTCTCCTCTGTCTGTTCATTTTTTTTTTTCAGTTTAAATTAAAAGTAAACAGCTTTTGACACTTTTTTCTATTTCAGTTAACACAGCATTAATTTTGGATACAACTCAGCGAAGCATCAATTTTAAAATACAACTGGAGCAAGGAGGTGTCAGCAGCGGCATTTGCGCTTGGTCATGTGAGTCGTCTAAGTGTATGTGTGTGTGTGTACGATTCACAACAACAAACAGAACATTTCTTTATGCTTTAAGCACATATGTGAGTGCCATCCGAAGGGTCAAAGGTTGATGCTTCCTTTTGCACTCGAAATGACATTGCAAAACACAGGACGTTGTCATGTCAGAGCCTGTTTGTTCATTCTGTCTGTACATTTGAGGTTGACAGCTTTAAATTGACGCTTTCAACTCTAAGATATTCGTTTAGCTTTTGCCAACTGTCAGTTGGTATTTTTTCAATTTAAATTTTAATGGATACGTAAAAGGAGTACAGCAAATTAAAGAAGGAGCATGCCATTAAAAATTTGTTGTTTTTTGTGAATAGTTTGAGATTTTTTAAAACTTTAAAGTTTATAACATATCTTGAAAGGAAAAATTACAAGCAAGTAAAATCGGCCATTCGAACGAAACTGATTGTAGATTTTGTTGGAAAGTCCGCAAATAAAATCAAAGAATTAAAATAAATTTTTACGACTTCGCCTTAACAAAAGAGATTTGTTTGATTCACAGTTTCTACCCAAAAGCAGAGACATTGTGTTGTTGTTTTAAAAAAGTGTTTGTATTTTAATACTGGTCATACGACTAGAATTCACAAGCTTAAGTAAATGTCAATGAATTCTTGCAATACTTTCTTAAGAAGAACGAATAACATACAAATTATTTGCTAACATCATTTGATGAGACAGGAAATTCATTAGGAGCACACTAAAATGAAGGTAACCAGCGACTAGAGAGAGCAAAAAGCAAAAGCATGCGAAATTTCAAATTTAAGTGCGAGACGTGATATCCGACTCAATCACCTTTACAAAATGGAAAAATCTGTCAATTTTAAGAATGTACGAAAATGTTTGCGAGTTTTGTGGAAACCAGGATCGGCTGATATAATAGCAGTTTTGTGTGCACAGGAAATAATGCAAAATTGAAGATCTGATGTGTTCTGATTAACGTCGAGACTACATTAAGTGAAAGGATGTAATATGTTTAAGGTTATGTTAATTAGTTTTATAAAGATTTTACTAATGTGAGAAATTAAAAATACAACAGTGTGAAGTCCGTTTTATTTGCATCGCAATTCAATGGTCAAACTCAATGAGAGGTTATAACATTTTTTTTGAAAACGGGATTATATAACAGTACCTTTATAAGGAAGTTACTGTGTTGAGAAACATAAAAAATACTAAAGACTTTATAACTTTTTAATAATCGATCAAATAGTCTCGCAAGAAATGTTTTGGAATGCAAATTAACTTCTTTGATATCACTATATAATTTTTATAACACTATATTCTTTTTTACGCTGTAACCAGTCAAAGTGTTTTCAGATGGTAAATAATTTTGTTTATGCCCAATGATCTAAGTAGGCGCCTTAAGGCATTTAGTCTTTCGAAAGAATTAAACATTTTTTCATAAAATGTTTGCATTCTTAAAGCAGCTCTTTGTTCTTCTGGGGGAAGAGTTTCCCTTAAAATATATGCAGCCGTGGACAACTAATTAGAAACAGTTTGTCTTCTTAGTTTTTACAATATTTAAAAAAAATTTTCATGTAACTGTTGTTGCATTTATAGTTTTTGTTATCATACAAGTGCCATTTTATGTGTTTGTTGTTAGTTTTACTGAAGAAGTGACCTTTGACTGATGTGAAAATCAAAAGGAGTGCATAATTTGGCTGGCCATCTAATTAGAAACAATAAGTTGTGTTCAAGTCAGTGACAAATTTTTGGACCTTGGATTAATTTTACTGGTAAGTTATTATTAATCTGAAAAAAAAAACACTCAGTTGTGGAGGAGCTAATTTACTGGGTTTCAGATACTCTTGAAATGGGAAATGCACGAAGTTGTGACCCAGCAACCCAAAAAGCCATAGTCGAAATGCTTAACCTCAAAATGTCCTACCGAGCAATTGCCATCCATTTTGGTTGCTCAGTAAAGAAAGTTTATGGTGCTTTAACACTTTTATAACGACGGAAAACGTGCCAAGAAAAAAACGACCCCGTAAAACATCGGAGAGAGCGGATGCGAAAATTGCGAGATTGACTAAAGTAGACCCTAAAATAACCCCTAGGATCCCCAAATTTTGTATCTTACTGGACTTAAATTATTTTTTTCTGATCGAGCCATATTGAACTCAATATTAACCATTTTTTTTTGATTAAAAAATTTTAAAAATACATGAATTTTGCAAGTTATAAACGGTGTTTCTAATTAGTTGTCCACGGCTGTATATGCCAATTTATAGGACACACACAACTGAACATTCTTAATCTTTGCTAATGAATATAAAAATCAATTAATTATAATCTCAATCACTTATTATAATTAATGAAAATAGAAGAATGATAAGAACCACTGTAGAGCCATAGCAAAAAGTTTAGGTTGAGCGGAAGTAATTAAAAACAGACAGATTTTTTCCTTACTGGCATAACTTTTTGTAGGATGTTATGGAATTAAAAAAAAAAAAACATTTTAATAAATGCGTCTTCCAAAGTGAATAAATTTTATTTATTATGCAACAATTTTGTTTGCAAGTAATATAACTATGGATACGAAAGTTGAGAAAGAGTCTGCTCGCACAAGTTTGTGCACTTTTATGTAACACACACATGTGGAAAAGTTTCCCTCATAAACTTGCATCCATTTTAAAGTTCAACTATAAATGGTTAGCTCTAAAAAATTATTAAATGTATGTAAACGTTGTATGCAATTGCATGTTTTGTTGTTTATATATCAGGGTGCCAAATAAGTAATTGTTAAGAAAAGTTTAATCACTTAAGGTGCCACCCAAGACTATTGGGTGCATAGAAAATTAATTTCCAGCAAATAATACGGAGATTATAACGTTATAAGAGTTATATAAAAACGACGAGCGAAGGAAGGACAAAACAAAAAGTCGTGTATATGAAAGCTATGGTCATTTTGGCGTTTAAAAAGATTTTCAACTGCAGCGCTTGATTTATCAGTACCTTTTCCCCGAGGAATGCCGCATCGTTGAACAATTCTTTTGATTTTATGTCTAGCCACTTTCGACGAGATTTTCTTCAAAGATTTGTGGCTCTTAGGTTTGTTTTTAGACTGAGTGACAGAATTTTCCTCATCATCGTCGTTGTTACTCGCGTTGCTACCTCCACCACTTAAACTATCTCTGTTCTTTAAGCTTTCGACAGCTTTTTTTTGTAACGTAACTTCTAAATTTTTTTTATGAATTTTTTTACTACATCCACTCGAACTAAATAATTATTGTCAGAACGTGCTTATCGAGGCGCGATATTTTGTTGATTAAAAGTAGGTACTGGATTAACGATTAACGGACATGTGGAAACTTCACGGAAATTAACGATTCCGTCAACAATTTTTATAGTTAGCTTAAAAGTTAATCCGTTAGTCGAAATGTTAACTTCGTTAATAAACGATTAACGGATTAACGAGTTAATGCCCACCTATGACTTTGATCAATATCTCTAAACTCTGTCTAACGTTTTGTAGTATATTATATACACTTAATTGCATAGTTTCCGAGTCAAATCACTACGATTGGCAACTCATAATGTGAGTCTTTGAGTACAATGCTCGTTTTAATTGAATGCAACAGGTTTATATTAAAATTTTTGTATTATTTTAAAGTGCTTCATGCGACCAATCACTTTCCCCTTATTTTTTTACCACATTGAAATTATATGATGCCACTGTCATTAAATACTTTGAAAAATAATTTGCTTGTAGGTTTGCGTTAGCAGGTAAAAGAGAAACATAATCACTGGTTCAACTTTAAAAGCTTGCAGTTTCCAACAATCGAATGAGCCACCCTAAGCACTTAAAATCAGACGATTCATCCAGAGAACCCATAAAATCTAAGAGAATTTTTTAACCTGACAATTGGATGTCGTCAACAAAGTTGGCAATTTTATTGTTTTTATATTGTATGCTAGTGACAGTATTAGTGTCATTTGCATATGTGTGTTATTTTTATTGTAATGTGTGTGTGCAAGTATGTATGGTTGAGTGAGGGAACAATAAAAGTGCAGTTTTCATAAACATGAAGAGAAAAGAAAATAAGGCTAAAAATACCTCCTACGGCACTTAAAAGAAAAATCGCCAGCATTGTGTAAGAGTAGAATAGTGAGAGTATGCATTTGACACAGGCATCAACATTAGCAGGCACTCAAAAACACACACACACACACACACATGCACACGCTTTTGCATGGGCAAGTGTTATTACTCAAGCGAACACCAACAACAAATACATTTCTTATACTTTGTAATGACAATAA
Source organism: Tricholauxania praeusta (assembly GCA_949775025.1). Classification (NCBI taxonomy): domain Eukaryota; kingdom Metazoa; phylum Arthropoda; class Insecta; order Diptera; family Lauxaniidae; genus Tricholauxania; species Tricholauxania praeusta. Next base: position 30,800,518 of record OX459031.1, on the reverse strand, counting down.
AAACAAAGGCAAAAGCAAACAAGAAAGAGAAGAAAACATAAACAATGAAAAATGAGTTCAGTTTTGTTTGTCATTCAAAATGGTGTTATTGTTTTTGTTGCTGCTGCTGTCATTGCATCGCAGGTGTTGACCCATTACAATGGAACACAAACACAAGCTCCCATTTTCTCATTCATTCAGAATGCATATGCATGACAGCTGCAAATACAGATAAACAGACACACACACACTTTTGCATGTGCACTTTTACAGTAAGGTAAAACTCAACTTCTGCACCTTCAACTCTGTAGCACTTAACAGTTAACCTCACTTTGTTTGTCAGCACGAGGTGTAGCAAGCGAAATGTTAGCAGAGGCTTGCCACGCATATTTTGGTGTCGTCCGTGTTATGAATTATTGTACCTACATCTGGGCAACAATGACCCAGTAGGTACATCACTAAAAAATGGTTTTTACTTTTTATAATTTGTGAATTCTTGAGTTCGCTGAATTTGGAAGTGCAAACCATTTCTTTGAATTTGCTCTGGATTTTGATATATTTAACCTTTAACTGTCACAAATTACATTTTTACCCATGGCGCTAAGTCTGTCAAACTTTGAAAATCTTTATGAAATTTCAGACTACAGATTGGCAAATTTCACTCATGACCAGTAAATCTGTAACTTTCTGACAATCCAAATGAAACTTATATTTTTTTAAAGATTTTTCAATACTAAATCTTAATGCTGTTGCAGAATCTCTCTAGCATGATATGACTTAGAGTTATTTCACAGTCAAAAATTATTCTTTTGATATTAAACAGAGCCAACCCGAAGAAATGGTTTGCTTACTCGTTTTTAGCAAACTTAAAACCCCTCAAGTCGTGATAATAATATAATTTCACAGAATACAGATTTCGGTATGTTTTCTACGTGGTGCTCTGGATGGAGTAAAATTTGTTAGAAAATAAAGAATTGTCAATTAAATCAAATGACGAATAATCACTTTGGTAAAATTGTATATATACGGCAGTCACCACGGATATAATATTCAAAATCCGTAAAATCGTTTCGACCGACAACAAATTGAAGTTGAATAAGATATCAGTTGTCGTGAAGATATCCAAATGCAGTATGCTAAATATTTTATACGAACATTTTGGTATGAGGAAGTTATGCTCAAAATGTGTGCCGCGTTTGTTGGTACCAGAAAAAAAAAAAAACAAGCAGTGCTTGCACCTGTTTAAGAGGAATTAAAAGGATTTTTTGCGTTGATATGTGACTATGGATTAACTCGGTGTCATCACCTCATTTTGAAATCAAATAGGTGGATAGTTGAACAGAAGTAGATGAACACCGTCCAAAATGATCGAAAGCGCGTCAGTCAGCTGACAAGGTTATGGCATCCGTATTTTGGAACGCGAACGGAATTTTGTTCAGCGACTATCTTCAGAGTGGAAGAGCTATCATAAGCGAATACTGCATGGAGTTATTGGGGCAATTGGAAGAAAATAAGAAGAAACAGGCACCCATGTAAAGAAAAAACCACTGTTTCGTCAAGACAATGCACCATGTCACAAATCGATGGCAACAATGCTAAAATTGATCGAACTACGATTCAAATTGCTTCAGCATCCACCGTATTCTTTAGACTACTGACTATTCAAAGACCTCAAAGAAATGCTACAGGGAAAGAGATATTGCTCTGATGAGGAATTAGTTGGCGAAACTCAATCGTATTTTGAGGTCAAAGATCAATCATACTGTAGCGAAATTTGGTTTATGCTAGAAAATTCTTGAAATAAAAACCAACAAAAGAAACTAAACGATACTATCTAGCATTCTGGCTGTATAAATACTTTTACACCATCTAGCGGCAAATAAAAAACCGAACAGACGCTGCAGTACACTATAAATAAAAAGTCGACAACCGAGAGAAACTATCGCCGTCGTACAACGCCATCTAGCATAATAGCATAATAGCATTCGAGAGAGTGGTGACTTTAGTATAAAAGGGTTGTCATCTGAGTTGAGTGACACAGTAGAATTAAAACAGTGAAGCAGAACACTTGAATTTAAGCAATAAAGTGAATACAGTGTGATCCGTAGTAAAGTAAAACAGTTTTCTATATAGTGTTAAATTAATGTTAGAATTTGAATGTTAATGAGATAAACAATTGTACCGTGTAAAAACTAACTATTGTGATTTAAATAAACCATTTTATAACTAAATAAGTTTGTGTGTTTTTAATTGTTACACAATCCAGTGATCGAACTCAGAAAAGTGTAAGAGATCGAAATTATCGTCAAAGAGACAGAAATTTCGTAACAATACTTTAAGAATAGATTTGACCAAGGAAGCTAAAATTATGGAAGAATTTTCTTCAAACCCATTCGATAATATAAGCACATGGGACCGCAAAAAAAAACTCATTTGGAGAGTATTTTGTCCACATTTTAAACCACACGAAAAATGTGGGCGAGGTTTGACAATAGTGGGTGGCACCTCCCATACAAATAAAATACCTAAAACGCTACATCTTGGCACATAAGGCATACTTTATCTACGTTTTAGTAAGTCGGTGTTTTCGTAAAATTTTAACGAAATCAGATAAAGACTCTGTCTGCGTCTTTTACAAGTTTGAGCTACGAAGCTCAAAATTTTGAACAATTATTTTAAAATCTCAAGCTTTTCGAAGCTCAAGTATATTGAAAACGAATAAATTTGACCTAAACAATAACTGAATTTCAACAACCGTATCGCTTTCATGCAAGTTCCTGCTGAGGTGCCACTGTCAATTGTATTGGCGGCATATACATATAGAAATATGAATGTATTCGTGATTACAATTTTATAAAATTATATAAAGAGTGCGAGTTCATTGTATGTAATATTGTTTTTTTTTTCTTGTTTTTTTTTTTGTTTCATTCCATACAATCAACAAACGACGGAAGTGAAATTGCAACAATTTGTTCGTTCTGTTTTTGTAGTCTCTCATGCAAAATCCTTGCAAATTGGTATCCATTGTTTTTGGTTTTAATTAACAAAAATTTGTGTAATTTACGCGAGAAAAAACAAAAAATGTGACGTATTTTACAGAATTCACACGTTTCAAAGCAATAGCCATTTAAATTATTTTAAAAATTTCAGGAACACAAACACATTTCAAAATTTTTTTAAGCATAAGCTCAGATTTGAAATTTTTTCTTTTCACCATATGCAATACTTATTGTTTATTGAAAAATGACTTTGTTCAAAGTTTTGATCAAATAAAGTTTGTAGAGAGTTTCCGCCGAATTTCAAATTCCCCAGTATAAATGTGAATCATTAAATATTTCCATGAAAGAATACAATTTTTTCGATTTGGACCGGCGGCATCACTGGGATATATTTTTTTGAAGATTCTCGATATTGGATCAGTTATGCCTACAAAAAATGTGGTTCCAACAAGACGATGCCACATCACACATAGCTCGTGCTATGATGCAAATTTTTGGAGAAATTTTTCACGGCAGAATAATGTCAAAAGCTGTTGATATCGACTGGCCTCAACGATTCCGTGATTTGATTCTTCCAGAATTTTCCCCATGGTGGTACTTTTGGAAGAAGCCAACCACAATCCTGATGCTTAAGCATAACATTGATACGAAATTGCAGAAATAATGCCAGAGCTTTGCAAAATTATTATGAAAAATGTGCTTAAAAGAGCTCGCCTTTGCGCCACGTCCAGAAGTGACCACTTGACCGAAATCATATTATATACTTAATGTTAGAGATCATTTAATTAATTAATAAAAAAAAACAGTGACCTGAAAAATAAAACGCACCCTGTATATTCCATTGTTTGAATATTGGTAACTGCTTTGGCTATGCTATATCGAGTCATAAGGATATATTCATTCTTTAGAATCTAGAGCTAAATAGCAAGCGCCTTAAGCTTTGGTACTCAGTAATTTATTAATTCGCTAAAATCAACTTGAAGTTTCTGCCACAATTGCAGCCCTTGAACAAGACATTACAGCTGCTCTTGGTGAAATACCGGCTCAAATGCTGGAAAAAGTATACCACCAAAATTGGAGCTTACGGATGGACCACCTCAGGTGTAGCCGTGGACAAAACTTACATAAAATAATCTTTAAAAAATAAATGGCAAAAATTGATGTATTGCTCTAAGGAAATATTTTATTCACTTTTGCAAATTTTTTGTTCTTTTTTTAATTTTTAAAAACCAAACGCTTAAGAAATCATCATAAAAAAAACAGAGTTGATTGGCTCCAAATGCAAGCAATTAAATTGAAAAGCCACTCACCACTCACAAAAGCTACCAATACTTTTTAGTTTTTTAAAATTTAAAATCTTTTCCTTTAAAATTCCAATTTAATACGCCAATTTGCAGCTTCATCAATGTAAAACCTCTGAAGGAGTGTTTTAATTAACAAATTTAGTCACGTGAGCGACATAATGACGTCATGTCCTCACTTAATTAAGTTCATGTTGTTTGTGCCTCACCGCAAGTTGCACTCACTGCCGCTGCAGAAATAGCAGCAAGTGAAGAATTTTGACATAACCCAGTAGGCAATTGTGCGAGATCCATGCTGTTTAAGGCTGCATATATGTTTGTTACTAATGCGATTCGCATGGCATGCGTAATCAATTCTCAAAATCAACTTTTCATGCAAATATGCAAAGTCAAAATATATATTTTTTAAATGCCATTGCATCTTCAGGACAAAGCCACAATTTTCATATATTTTTAAAATTTTTAATTTGTTTCTAGAAATTGTGTGACAAATAAATTTACTTGGTACATATATGTAATATTCTTCATTCGATACAAAATATCGACCTTCAAACTTAATGATATTTATTAAAAATTTTAATATAAGAAAAAATATGAAAATACAATTTTAATGCTTTTCTTTGATACAGGTCTGCTCCTTCTAAAGGCATGTATTTTAAAAAGGAATCAACTATCTGATTTTTCACCACTGGGCTATGCAAGGATGTAGTAAATGAATGCACACAATATGTATGTGTTAATTTGTGCATCAGGATATGTTGTTACTATAACAACAGTGAAAATCCGTAGTATCATTTCTTGTAAAATATTTTACTTATATAATAAAACAAAAAAAAAAACAAAAACAGAATTTAAAAAAGAAGAAAAGAAAAATAGTCTTTACTGCTATTTTTATCCAATATCCTTTGTTCACAGAGCAGAGTAGACGGCATAGTCGTCAGTTCTTTGCATCCTTATAGAACTCTCCACTCTATAAAATTTAAATTGGCGCGCACTCTTCATTTCCAACTCTCTTTCGACTAAATTTCTATCGCTTGCCAACTTTTTTTATTTTTCTCTTTATTCTCTTGGTTTTTTGCTCACCTATTTAATTCTTCTATTTCCTATTAGATTTATTCGTATCCTTTATTTTGTTGCATTTTTTTTATTTTTATTGTTCGTTACTAAAAATAGAATAGAAATTTATTTTCAGTTTATTTGTGCAGCGAGTTACGTTGTGGCGTCAGCGTCGTCCTTCTGCCATCGTTAAAGTTAGCAGCAGTAGTTCGTTGTGCCCCCACTTTGTTTTTATTCGTTTCATATGATGGTGCTGTGTATTGCGTGCGCATTCACGGAGCGTTGCCATCGCGCTAATATAGGAAGTGTGTCATTTTTTGTGTAGCACAAAAAAAGGACAAAAAGTTGAAAATCTTAATTTTTTGCGTTTACTCTTGTCATTTCTTCCGTTAACAAGAAGGGTTCCAGATTAAGGCAGCGCTTCCGAAACGTGAACTTTGGTGCCAAGTATGTTCTTACAGAAATTTTTGTCAATTAAAAAAAAAAATTATTTTGGCACCCATTTTTTTTTTCGATTTTTAGTTAGTTTCAGTTATCCTGTTCAAATACAGGATAGAAATTACTGCATTCTCAAAGCACTCACATACATAGGAAACGTAGGATTTAACTGGGGAAGCACAAAAAAAAAACGGCGGGTTGCACTCCGGGAGTGCCGATAGAAGTGAAAACAAATCGTTTAATGGCAAGTTAGTGCGTTAATGGGTATGTGTGCGTTTTCTTTTTATATGGCAATGCAATGGAAGACAAAAACGGAATATGTATTCAAATTTTACTCTCGCTCTCATTCTCAATTTGTCAACGCAACAACGCGGAATTTGAAAAAAACAAACATGTAAGCAAAACAATCGTGGAATGAGAATGGAATGTGTCAGTTAGTGTGTCTGCTTTGCTTTTTGTCTTCCACTTGGAATATTTATTTAAAAGAAACAATAGAACATTCAAATTTTACTATCGCATTCATGACGGGGAATCCCGATGACGGTCGGTGTCGCGAGTTTAAACTTTTTCCCTCAGCCGCACAACGTGCAATAAGAAGTTTTCACTTCAAAAACAAACGAACTAAAATAAGGATTTGCGGAATTAATCTGCGAGTAAATATTTAATTACAAACTGAAACCAATCAATGGATATATGTACAAAAGTTCAGTTAATCAAGTCTGGCAGGCGCTAATGGTCGAAATATATTGCCAAAGTTGTCCCCGTCAGTTTTATATCTTAAAGAAATGCGCCTCGCCTTTACTTTCTGGTGTTAGAACACTGTGCGAGCAAACCTATATTAATTTAAAGTGCAGTCTTCTTTTTACAGCATCTTCTTTTTAGTGGGTGAATTTCACTTGACCCATATCGTACCTTTGATTCGTTAACGAATCACGAGAATTGCTCATGTTTGGACATTTTTTTCATTATAAAATAATAAAAAATTCGAAGGTTTGTATTTTTTAAATTTAAGTTTAATTTATTGGCTTTTCTTTAAAAATTTCCTTTGTTGTGCCACGCCCACTTTTTGGGATTAAATGGGAGTTTTAAAAAAACAATTGTTTTGGATATTATTTTGAAAATTAATCAAATATATTAAAATTGATCAAATATGGACAAATCCTACACAGAATAGATTCAAAAAGACTAATGTTGTTTTCCATAATAAAAATTATATATCCAGATTTTTTAGGTGAGCTATATACATATAGCACTCAATTATGGTGATGCGTATATGAATCAATTGCCACTTCTCAGGATAACTATGTATTTGGCAATTTTTATTTTTGAAGATGTTAAATTTTTTGAGTAGGTCAAGCGTTAAAAAATTCAAAATCTTGAAGAAATAACATTTTTCGATAAATTCAAGCGCAGAATAAATTCAAAAAAATTTTTGGCTAAAAACTTTTTCCGATCGACCCCTAACTTATTTTCCGCCATTTTTTCCAGTCAATTTACAACCTCACTACAACTTTTTTTTAAAAAAAAAGTATGCTGAATATTTTGGTACTATATGGGTTAATTCCGAACAATTTTTTTGGAATTTTTTATCAAGGATAACTTAGCAATGATGGGTTTCATTTACACTACACTCGTTAATTAAAAGGTAGATTATTATTAAATTTAATAGTTAGGAATTTATTCAGGCAATTTTACTTTCTTCAGTCAATAGCTACGGAACAAAATTTATACGCAGAGTGTGTTCAATTTTACATTTCTGCTTGAGAATTTGAGTTCCAATTAGAAATACCAAAATATTTCAGCATAGAGCCAACAAATATGTCACGATGGTAATGCTCTACATGTACATGTGTACTTATTTCATTTGTATATGTATGTCGATCGATATTTAGTACGTAGTTGTCGGCATCGCTGTCGTTGGCGGCGCTTTTCTATTTTTAGAAAAATGGGTTTTATTTTTACTTCAGCAACGTCCATGAAGCTCTGCTGACTGATATCCTTGAAAAGTGCATTATCCAAGGATTTTTATCGTTTTCGTAGTCGATATGCGCTGGGTGTTGGGTTGCTTGAACAGTACGAATGTGGAGCTTCTCTCAGGCAATACTTGCAAGCAAAGCAACCTTGTTGGGAATAAGAATTTTGGAGCAACGTAAACGTGGGGCAGCATATGCGAAGTGTAGTTTAATGTGCTGCATGTTTATTGTAATTGTCGTGCTTTTATGGCAAAAGCAGCTGATTTGATTTTCTTTGAAATGCCACTTCTTCTTAACAGCAGCAATAGCAACAGCAACAGCAACACTTCTTTCAATGCTTTGTACGTAACTTCTCTCCTGGCAACGTCAAGTCAGTGCAATTTGAAGGTCCTTTGGCATTGTTTATTATGTTGCGCCTTACATTGTTGTGCCATGTTAATGGATGCATTTGACGTAGTTATGAGAGTAAGTCCACTGTTTATTATAAGCATTTCCAGCAAGACTGAAGTCGTATTTATGTGTACAACTGGCAATTTGTATTGTAATAATTTATGGCTAGTGGTGGAATTTCATTTTTGAGAAAATGTTATTACCTATCAACGTTTCTATTTTGTATATGAAAATTCACATTTTGAAAATAGAAACATTCTTGCTCGAGAACAGAAATTTTTGCAAAATTTACATCTGTTATCTGTTTTATTAATTAAATTGTTTTTCATGCAGCAAGGCATACAGACAAACTAAATGGAATAAGTTGCTGCTCACTTGAAAACTTTAAATGCAAAGTTTGTAATAAATTGTGGTTTTTACTATCACCACAGTAGTTCCGTTTGGTTAAATACTCCAATACAATTTGTTCGTTGTTTCTGCAACTTGTTTTTGTTGTTTTTCTTTTTGTTGCACAATTTCATTTTCGCAACATTGAAGCAACAGTATACGTTGCAGTTGTAGTGCCTGCGCTTTTTGCGGCAATTAAAATGGTCGCGCAATGCATTTTCTGGCCGTTAAACATAAGCAGCACAATTTCAAGTACAAATTGAAGAACACTCAGTAAAGAAAAGCACTGCGATAGTGGTGAAGAAAAATTTAATGTATTTTATACCCAGGTACCGGAAAGTAGTCGCCATTGATATAATAAGACTTCGGTAAAAATATTTTAATTTTAGGGATAGTTCTAAAAAGAAAATATTCCTCAAAGGGGAAGAAGTTTCTTTTACTACAAATAATGGATTTTTAATATTTTTTCAGTGAAAGCAAATGCTTAGATCAACAATTTTAAGCTGAAAAAACTTTAATATCAGAAATACCCATTGGATGTTCCGGATCTAACATTTTCAAAATTGGAGCAATTGACATAATGGGGTGGATATTTTTTAGTTATCTTAAGTTCATTATTGACTTTAATTGTAAGATAATTACATTCTAATTACGAAAAAAAGTTTCTCGACGAAAACGTTACTCCCTTAACTCCGCTGTTTTGTGTCGAAATTTTGGGTTAATGTTTATTTAGTACCTACAAACTGATTTTTCGTAAATTGTGGCAGTGTGAATGGTGTTTTGGGAAAAATGTGAAGACTGTGCAAAGAAACAAGGTCTGAGAAAACTTAAAATTTCCTAGGAAAAGAGAATACATGTGATGTGTGTGGACTTCACCTACCACTGGTTATTACAACAATGTATTCTTGTTAGTTATTTTTTTATAACATTTGAGATGGCAAATCAAAGGACAACTCGAAAAATCGCTATAGAAAAAATTTTCCTGGAAAAAATTCTGTCAATATGAAAAGCTCGTGTATTCACTGTCACATATTTTTATTCACTCTGTCCTTCCGTTTGTAACGCATAGAAGGGGTCGTGAGAGGTATAGAAAAGTGTATACATTTTAGATCACCACCTGATTGACCACCTTAATCGATTTAGTGATGTCCGTCTGTCGTGGAAATCAATATTACCGAAAAACCAAGCCTTTGAACAAGCTTCCTGGAATTGAAAATAAGCGAAATAGGTTTGCGGACATGCCTACCGCCCATATAAGTTAAGCATTTAAAAACGCCAATTTGAGATATTTATTTCATGTAGTGTAACTATATTTCTTAAAAAAAAACAGGATAACTTAGACAAGCTCGAAATTGGATGACCCGCATTGGCACTTCAGATACAAGCAAAAGCTTTAAAACGGTTTACTGAGATCTATTTATAGTAATGGAAGCAAGTTTCACACAATCAGTAGAAATGATTCGGAAAAGCGCTATACAGGAACTAGAAACATTTTTAAAAGAAGTTATGGCATCATCCATAGGACCAATAAAATATGAAACGCTATACTGAGAGAACTATTTAAGGTAATGAAACAAAATTTCACACCAATATATGAAATAGCTTAGTCTTGTATCAAACAAAAAGTTGGAGATTTTTTAAAAAAGGGCATGGTACCTCCCATACAAGCATAAGAGAAATATTTAAGTATATGTTGACAAAATCACTGGGGCATGTTTGGTCAAACCTGTCAGCACGTACCCAGGGGTGGCAAAATGGTAAATATATTTCATTGTGCTTGGGTTCTTGGGATGTCAAACGTGATAACAACTGATCAACTTTTTTTATTTTTGGGATGAACAAATTTCTCTTCCTCGCCCCGGGTACCAAGTGTTCACGGTACGTCACTGGGTGGAAGAAATACTCATTTGATAACATTTTTCAGAAACTAAGTGCTCTTTATATGTCAACGCGGTGAAATGTATATACTTATTTCTGGCTAGGTCAAAGATAACATTTTAAAATTATTATTATTTGTACACAAATTAAAGAGACTGAAAAATTTATTCCTTCCTGATATTTTTCAGTTACATTCAGGAATTGTACTTGCCAATAGAACACACAAAACTAACTAAGGACTTTGCCTCATTGATGGCAAAAAAAGAGCTTGCACTTGGCGAATTGCTAAATATAGCTCTAAATATAGTATTAAGTTGACAAACTGAAAACTACAGGGGCACCAATAATAATCAATATCATAGATGGGCAAAGTCTTATTCACAACAAATCAACAAAAACAAGATCTACAACAACTGAAAAAAAACCCCACCATTAACCGATCTCGAAAGCAAGAAAAATAACTCAAAATAAAAAAGTATCCAATTCTAAGAATCAAGCAAGAGCAAAATTAGTGCACAAATAAAAGTATACTAACCAAACGAAACAAGAGAAGTTATTCTTAATGTGCGCATTGTTTTTTCATTGTTTTCGCTCGCTAGCTTTGGTTTTTTTATTTTTTTCGGAATGATGCAACAATAAAAACAATAGAAAAACCACAAAGATAAAAATGTAGGTAGCAGTGTTTGTTTTTTTGGATATATTTTGTTAAGAAAAACTGCGTGTATGTTGTAAAGCAGTGAAGGGCACTTAGTACCTCAATTTCCTCACATTGCTCTAACCGTTATTCGACGCACAATCGAGCAAAAAAAAATTCCCAGAATTTCAACGCTATTGAGGCACAAAATTCGCAGAATTTCAACGTTATCGAGGCACAAAATTCGCAGAATTTCAATCGAGGCACAGCGTTGACTTGAATTCAAATGAAAACAAAAACAAAACACAAAGGCATAAATGACGGCACCGCATTGTGTCTTGACGAATGTATCAATTGTTTTTGTTTGTAGTGTAATTTGTTTTTTTTTTGTGCTAGTGGCAATTTTGGAAATGAAAGTAAAAAAAACTTTTAAATTTCGTTTGTTGTTGCTTGATGTTGTTGTTTTCCTCTTTTGTTATATTTTTGTGCCCACCGCTGTTGTAAAGAGTTAAAATTGGCTTACTTTTCTTCCTTTACTCTTCGCCGATCTACGAGTATATCATCGATTTCCTATCATTTATTTTATTACTAAAATTTACATTTTCAAAGATGTATGGTTTCGAAATTATCCTTTATGTTCGTGATTAGGTCTTGCCAGACCTGTTGACTTGTTTGAGGTCATTTTTCTCATTGAAAAATATAGGCATGAATTATATGCTTTAGGATAGCCTTGACTGATTAATTCTTAAGGTATATGTGAAAAAAATTTGTTTAATTTCTTTTTGGTTCTTAAATTATATCAATTTTACTACTTACTACCCGTTCGTTCATATCATCTGAGTGGACCTATGAACATATACATATAAGCTGTAATGCTATTAAAAGCGGTTGATAATTCAAATAATATAGGTAATATGTATACATGCATACCAACTTCCATGTTTCCCAATAAAAACCTTCTAGCCAATTCGATAATTATGTTTTAAATTACGAAATTAATGACAAACATAGGATAGAGAACAGTCGATTATTTTTACATCCGCTGGTAGACCAACTTGTTTGGCCACAAATTAAAAACAGAATGCAAAACAAAAATGCCATGCGCCATTTTGGTCCTCGATCTGGTATTTAAGCCTTTTTGAGAAAACAAGTACTTTTAAAAGCTAATGCCATCGCAAAAAAAGTGAATTCTACAGCCGGAAACTAAAAAAAAAAGTTGTAATACGTGCTGGCGAAGATACAAAAGAAAATTATCAGATAAATCTGATGATTTAACTTGCTAAGTTATATAATATATACCTTTACTCATTGCTTCATATTATTCATGTGTCACTTAACTTTTGTAATTTGGTAATTTTTATGTTTCAATATACATATTTTTATCATAAGTTATTTAAATAAAATATGTATCGTGTTCATATTTACATAATTTTCATTCATAATTTACATTACATAATTTTATTCACATTAATTTTTCTTTTTTTTTCTCGAATATTTGCCAATTTTTCATATAAAATATATATAGGACTGGCCAGACCTATATTATGCATTAGTGTATATTGAAAGTGATACGAACAGAAATGTTACAGCATCTCGATTGCGAGTATTGTGATTTGTGAAAATCATACTTTGACGTGTGGAGCCCCTCTAATTGGATTTAATGATTTTGTCGTCTGAGTTAAAGTTGTTGTACTTAAAAAGACCTATCAAACAAAGCACATGCCTTAAGTGTTAAAAATTACAACTTTTTTGTAATAAAATATATTTAAATTTTTTATTTCCGAAACAAGAATTTTTAAAAAATATATGTCGTCAAGGGAAAATATCGGAACGAGACTAAATGGTATGATGAAATAAACATAGGGACTATATCGCTCACTTACTTCAAGACTGGCATAAATCAAAAAACGTGATTTTTGAGTTAATAATGCAGAAATATTTACCATATTATGTTTTATTTTGTGTGAAAAAATCAGAAAAATATCTCATAAACTTGCCTTGTGAGAAGAGTTTATGTAAACATACTTTTCAGCATTTTCATACAAAAAGCAACTTATTGAAAACTTTAATTTTCACCCACTTTATGTTTTTTTCTTTTATGCCAGTCTTGAAGTAAGTGAGCGATATGTCCTGAATGTTTTCCGTCTGAGTTTTTTTTTTTATCACATAACGATTTCTGAAGACAATGTTTATTATTTTCAAAAGTTTTTGAAAATTCATTAGTATTTTTTTTTTCGAAAAAACTATGATTTAGTGCGCTGCGTTTTGTGTGATGCTCGTATGAGTACATGATATTTGAAAAAACTAACTTTTAAAAGTGAAAGGGATTATCTACCAAGAAGTTTCGAATTTGTGAAATTTGTTAGTTTTTAGCAATTATTGTAAGTAGTATGAAAAGTACACTTACTAAGCAGCAGATTACCATGAAATCAATACAATACAGACTTATGGTATGAGCCTACTAAAAATAGCATTCAAATATTTAAATTCTGAAGTTTTTTCATATTAGATAAATTATTTAAAAATTGTTTTAATCCAAAACGAAATTCCACAAAAACACATCTCATTCGGTGTTTTCATCTGGAATGATTAAATTCTATAAAGCAATAAAACAAAAATTTGTAGAAAAAAAAATGGCCGATTACGCCAATTTGTTTTTATTATGTGAAACCAATTGTGGGCATATGTGCGTATGTAACTGTACACATACACATCTACTATAAAGTATTTGTGTCTGTGGCCGTAAATATGTCCTTTCATTCAGGCTGTCGAGTCACGTTTAAACAATTAACACTAGCAAACAAAACAAAATTGGTGCCGCAGTTCATTAAATAAGAGCGCCTGCTCAAGGGAGTTCAATGAAAAAAAAAAAAAAAATAAAAATGGTTTTTGATTCAAAAGGGTAATAGGAAAGGGAGCGTCGCATGATGATACACTAAAGTACTTTGGCAAATAAAAGTTAAATTGCATGCAAATGCTACACGTGACTTGCTAACAAAATGGCGGAAAATTGCAATTTTTTTTTATGCAGTTTCAAAATTGATTTTGTTGTTCAATTTGCTCTATTTTTTCCTGAATGAATCGTTTTTTTTTTTTGTTGGTTTGTTTGTTTGTTTGCTTGACTGCTGTATGTACGGTACGCTTGCTTTGAAACATGAAAAATGTCCCTTTTGGTTTGCGGAAATTTGTTGACTTTTGTTACTGCTGCTGCAACTGTTTGTGAAAAACGTACATTAAGCAAGGATGCGCTCAATTTATCTATAAATGTATCAGCTATTTGTCTTGGATATCAGTTAGCCCAGTAAACATAACAAGTTGCGACAGCGTCATAGTAATCTCTCGCGAGGTATAAATTCTTAGCAGTGCAACGTCAGCAGCGGTGGTATTTGAGACTTCAGTTAATTTTCAATTAAGACTGGTGATAACGACTTTATCTTTTAAATCAAGCAATACGAGTAGTATGGTCATTGCTATTAAGCATTGCTAAGAAATATTATATATTTTCAAACGAAAGTTTGGTTTTAAGTATTAAATTTCACATAGCACACTGCCTGTGAAGTGCTGAATGTGCACTGTTTAATGCACAATTTACAACTTAAACATAAACATAAAACAAGAGAACGTGTGAATACCCCTATTGCAAAGTTATGCTTAAAAGTTTTCGCTAAGTACTGTATACAAGTTTTAGAAAAATAAAAATATTTTTTTTAACTTAGTTTCTGGATTGTTATAAAACATTTTCGCAAATTTCTCACAAATTTTCATAAAGTTTGCATATAAATAAAAGTATCGATGTATTTGTTACAGCAAACGCATCCTTACGCTGCAAAGAATTTTTGATATAGATAGTCGTATAAGCATACATACTTAGAGCAATTCAAAGAACTAAACTTACAGTACAAACTTTGCAATTTATAGCAACATTTCCACCAGAGGAAGTTCTCTCATGTTCGCAGATGATTTGTCACGCACTTGCATCACACTAGATTTTATAGTTGATTTACGTTTAAGTCCTTATTTGACAAACATATAAGAACAATTTTTAGAATGTTTACTGTAATTTTTAAAGAAATCATTATCACAGGTCGGAAATTGATCTACTTCTACCAATTTTCTATGAGTATTTCTGAGTGAAGCTTTTTTGAAACAAAATCTAAACTGTGCTACAAAAATCTAACCTCTGCTATCGCTCTTCTAATTGAAGATGTTAATCTGTTAAAAAACAATGTTGCGGATCTCGATAAGCATGATAAAAACTCTGCTCTTAATGAAATTTCGCAGTCATTGGCATTGGTTGATGTCTCTCACACTGATGATGAGGTTGTAGCTGTTAATAATATTGTGAATGCTTCTGCGTTATATGCTGCTGCAAGTGAAGATACAAATCTCTTCAAAAACAATGTTGCTGATCTCTTGAATGATAAGAGTGATAAGAATTTAGCTCTTCATGGTACTTTGCCGTCATCGGTTGACGTGACTCACTCTGATGATGTTGTAATTGTTAACAATAATGCGAATGCTTCTACGTCATATGCTGCTGCGGCCGCTGCTCCAAAAACATATGCTTCTGCTGCTGCTACTGCTGTCACTGCTGCAAAATCTCTAACCAATACTAATATGAATTCGATTAATGTGAAGAAAAAAAACAACAAAAAACCTATACTTGTTGTTGGTTCCAATGCTACTCGCAATTCAGAACTTGAGGTCGCTGATCGTATGAAATGGTTACATTTATCTTCATTTGCTCCATCTGTTACTTCTGAAAATATTATTGAATTTGTTGGTAACCATGCAGGTATCGATAGAATTCATCTATCTTGTTATAATTTGCTTAAGAAGGGCGTTTCTTTGGACACTATTAAGAGTGTTAATTTCAAATTGGGAGTTTCTGAAGGCTTCTACGAAAAGTTGATAATTCCTGACCTCTGGCCTGCTAATGTTAATGTGCGACCTTTTGAGTTTTTTCAAAAACCAGGAAAACAACAGTCCAAACCCTAATCAATTTAAATAGCTCCAACAACAATAGTAGACGGATTAAAATCTATTTTCATAACGTTTCTGGACTTAGAACTAAATCTAAATCACTTCTCGCTATGAGTTCACAGTTGGATTATGATATTTTTGTCATCATTGAGACATGGCTAAATGTGAATTTTTATGATAATGAATTTTTTGACGCGAACCTGTACAATGTATTTCGTAATGATAGAGATGCTACAAAAACTGGCTGTGCAAGAGGAGGCGGTGTTCTGATTGCGGTACAACGAAAACTTTTGGCTTCTATGCATGCTCTTGATAATCAAGATTCCTTACTTGACCAGATCTGTGTGCGCGTTCAAAGTATGTCTGGCTCATTGTTTCTATGCGCCTCTTATATTCCTCCAAATAGTGCTGAAAGCCTTTATAAGGCGCATGTAGATAATATTTTATCTTTAGTTTTTAATAAAGTAGGGGATAACCATCTTTGTGTGCTTGGAGATTTTAATTTACCCAATGTATCTTGGTCGCATGTTGCTAATAGTACTGCACTTATTCCTAGTAATATCAATAGTACCTCTGAAGTATATGTGGTTGATAGTTTTTTAAGCATTGATCTCTTGCAAATTAATGGTTTTTTAAATAAACTTAATCGAATTTTGGATTTAATATTTTTAAGCAATAATTTTAATTATAATTTGTCGGAATGTTTTTTTCCTCTATCTACATCGAGCCTGCATCATGTTCCATTAATAATTGAACTTGATTTTTATGAATTCTTTAATATTAAAAGTGATAATCGTAAGTTTTCTTTTAATTATAATTTATGTAATTTTCTTAATCTGAATAACTTATTTCAAAGCTTGGATTGGGATGCAATGCTACTCGATTTAGATGTATCAACTTGCTTTGATATTTTTAGATCAAAAATCATTGAAATATGTCAGAGCAATATTCCAGTTGTTGTAAAAAAAAGTATAAATTACCATGGCACACTAGAGCTCTTAAGAAGTTAAAGAATTTAAGGAACAAATTCTACCGTGAATTCAAAAAAACTAATGATATTAAATATTTCGAATCATATAAAAAGTATTCAAAGGATTTTAATTGCCTTGATAAATTTCTGTATAAGAATTACATCTTAAAATTTGAAGCCAACATAAAAACAAACTCCAAGGCTTTTTGGTGTAATATTAAATTGAAAAGAACTAGCTCAAGTATTCCTGCAACACTATTTTTTAGTGATAAATTTGCTAACTCTGCCGCTGATGCATCTAACCTTTTTGCTGACTTTTTTAGTTCTAATTTTACATCTGAGGCTGATGCTGCAAATTATTCTTGTAATTTGGAATCGTCAATTGATTTTGGGTCTTTAATACTGTCTTATAATGATGTAGTTAGGGGTATTGAACAACTAAAGTCTTCTACCCAAACTGATGTTGATGGGCTTTCTGCGGTTTTGCTAAAAAAATGCACATCACTTGCATACCCTTTGTTGGTTATTTTTAACAAATCTTTGTCTTCGGGTGTATTTATTGATGCTTGGAAATTTACACTTATTACTCCCATTTTTAAGAAAAGGCAACAAAAATGATGTTAGTAATTATAGGCCCATTTCAAAACTTACGACCATTTCTAAGCTCTTTGAATGCATTATCAAGGATAAACTATTTTTTTCTGTTAAAAGTCTGATTATTCCCAATCAACATGGTTTTGTGCCTGGGCGATCAACAATTTCCAATCTTGCAGTTTTCACCGAAGACTGTATTCTAGCTTTCCAACAAAGTCTTCAGATAGATGCAGTTTACACTGACTTGTCCAAAGCTTTTGATAAGGTTTCTCATGTAATCCTAACAAAAAAGTTAGCTTATATGGGTTTTCATTCCGTGTTTTTGGATTGGATTAAATCTTACCTAAGCAATCGTAGGTGTGTTGTTGTGGTGGATAATGTGCAGTCTCATTTTTTTGTTGCATCATCCGGCGTACCACAGGGTAGTATTCTGGGGCCCTTGTTCTTTGTATTGTTTGTTAATGATATTGGCAACTGTTTTTCTTTTGCTAAATATTTATTGTATGCAGACGATCTGAAAATTTATTCTGTAATAAAAAGCCCACAGGATGCTCTAATGCTTCAGGCAGAACTTGATAATGTTTATTCTTGGTGTTCTGCTAATTGCCTTTCATTAAATATTAATAAATGCTTTCACATTACATTTTCGAAATGTCATAATGTTGTTCAAACCACTTATCGCATTTCTGATTGTTTTTTGCAGTCAGTCAATGAAATAAAGGACTTGGGTGTTATTTTTGATTCCAAGTTTACTTTCTCCAGCCACATTAACTTTACTATATCTAAGTCATATGCCATGTTAGCTTTTATTAGACGTAACAGCTCTGAGTTCTCTAATCCATACACTCTTAAGCTCCTTTTTACCTCATTTGTCCGTTCTAGGCTTGAATATGCCTCTTTTATTTGGAGGCCATATCATGCGTGTCATATTCAACGAATTGAACGCATTCAGAAAGTTTTTATAAGGTATGCTCTGAGATCTCTGCACTTTGCTGATCCAGTTCCTACTTACAATTCTCGATGTATGCTAATAAATTTAAAAACATTGCAAAATAGAAGAGCAATACTATCATTAACCTTTGTTTTTGATGTCATTAGGGGTGTAATTGACTCTCCTTCCCTCTTAGAGAGAATATCTTTCAATGTTCCTGCTAGAGTTCTTCGACATTTCGATACTTTTTACGTTGGCTTCAATAGAACAAATTATGCACTCAATGCTCCTCTTACTAGAGCATTAATTGAATTCAATAATATCTCGCACTTAATTTCAATAGATTTCTCCTCCTCTAAAAACTCTTTTTTGAATTTACTCAATTTAGCTTTTAATTAATATTTTAGTTTTAATTTTATAACCTTATAATTTTATTGTTATAATTACTTTATTTTGTTATTAGTCTGTAAGAATACTTCTGTTCATTGACTAGCAATTTGAAAATAAAATAAAAAATAAATAAAATAAAATTATGATAGTATAACATATAATGTAGACTTAACCCTCCAATGAGCGTATGGGTCTGGCCAGACCAAATTGGTTTTCAAATAAGTATATCTTTTTATCCAGGCATTCACCGTCCATGACTTCCTCATGGTCGGAATGGAACAGTAAACGATGCGTTTCCGATGTATTTGTTGTGAGAAATAGATGGGTCTGAGCAGACCCAACAAATTTCGTCATCAAGTATTGAACTAGTGAATGAGTTAGAGGTCGCTTTGGACTAAAATGATGATAACGATGTTGATGAGCTGTACAGGGAAGCCGTACTCGCAGTTGCTAGTCAAGCACCAACCGCAATTCTATCATTCAGTGATGTTGTATCAGACTATGTGGCTTATCAAGTTCAGGAACAGATTTACTGTTTGAAAGATGGCAAGGTAGGAAATACAAATCCACCACATTCTAGAAGGTCACATTGCCATAATATGCCAAAGTTTACCCGTAAATGGCCATTACGAAGAACATTGCCGCATCACCGAGCCATTTTTAAATCCTTATTGTCCTCCAATATTGTGAAACCAATCGATTAGCTCTTGGAACCTTTCGTCTATGAAACGAAGTGCAGTCTAATGGAAAAAACATCGAGTTCGGACGATGACCACCGAGAAGGACAAAAATTTACCTTCTTTAGGTTGTTGCCGTTAGCTGGTGTGTTCCACGGCAATTCCCAATCTAGAAAGCCACCATTTCTTTCTTCCGATTCAAGCACTCAAACACTTAAGTACATCAGCTTCGATAACGATAAAATTAGTGCGGAGAGGGTTAAACAAAGTAAATCTGCAGCTGTGTACGATGTATGGCTCATGGTGATGGCCAACTTAGAGGAAGCATATACCCTGGACTATCAGCTGGTCGTCTACGAGCAGATATATCCGGAACGCGAACGATTTTGGTTAGCTCATTATGTTAAGAGTAAGCTCGCGAATATGGAAAAAAAATTAAGTGATCTTTAGAATCCGTTTCAAATTATATCTTGATTGGGATAATATTATACGGGAAATCCAACGGGTAGCCAACGAAAGACGAACCATGGCAAACGGGTCGTCATAAAATTGATAGAGAAATATTTAATCAGCGGCAGAACATTTTACATTGACTTCTTTTCATCGAATAATTTACATAAATATATTCTAACACAAAATCACACATTTGGCACACCTATGGTCATCTACCTATGACTGTTCGGACATAAACATATTACATATGTATGGGTCGGGCCAGACCCTTTCGCACCACTTACTGCCTCATACATTACTGAAGATGTAAAATGAATGGCGCAGAATATAAAATCAAACATGTTGATGAAATTCTAAGTTTTTGCATCTAGCAAAAACTCTAATGCCAACCATTGTTGTTCCTAACATGAGTTTTTGGAAACAGAAAATCAACGCAAATGGTGATCCGTAGCAAAAATATCATCATAACAATGCTAGACAACATGTCATATAATCCAAATCCAAAATCTTACTGAAATTAATTGGGAAAATTAATTTTCCCCACCGATATGGTACTGGTTGAAGTAAACTGGCGACAAAACTGAATATATAGAATTATTAGGAATTAGGATCAAACAATCACAAAATTGAATCAGATTTTTTTTTCATCTTCAGAAACAAAGTTTTAGTTTAATAGACACAACACGTACCTCATTTGAAAGACGCTTTTTAGTAATTAAGTTCAAATTCAACTCAAAATCTTAAAAATTACAATGTGAAAATACTTTTTACTTTTTTTCTGTCTGCTACAAAGTATTCAGCTTTCGAAATTTTGGCAAACTCTTAAAATGGATCATACTGTAAGATACATAGATAAAAATGGCAACAGAAATAAATAAGAATGTCTATTATTTATTTATACAGTATAACTTATCAACATTTTAAATTAATCGGAATGCATTCGAAAGGAAAATTTTGACTGATCCATATGCAGTTCTGAAGATGGTGAAAGATTTTTAACTCAAAGCAAATAGTTCCTTTACTTACAGTTAGAAAAACGCCGTAAGAATGTCAACTAAAATTATTTGAAATCAGAATTGAAGTTTTTACCTTTAGTTTTTTTTTAAGATCCATCAATCAACACAATAATTGTGAATTTATTTCGACAAAAATACAAATTTCGCATTAAAATGTTTAGTGCACTTTCAACAAATGGGCCCATATTAACTTTCTAGCAAATCATATTTGTTGCATAAAAAAAAATCAATAAAATCAAAGATTGTCTATCTAAATTGTCGCAAATATTTCAAATTTTCCATACGAGAATAAATAATACAATTTTATTTAGCACTACTGAATGCTGTTTTCCTGTTTTACCTCAGCGAAGCCATAAACAGATTGTTTTCAAATTCAATTTCTCATGTAGATAGAACGGCAAAAACAAAAACTAAATAAAATCAAAAAGGTATGGTGGCAAACTTATATTCCATAAGGAATTCGGCAACAATAGCAACAAAAACAAAAACCAACTTTACTTCCATCATCAACACAAAACAACAGCAGCAAAAGTCGAGAAAAGCGCCAAAAAAATGTTTGAATAGATTCAATGTTCAATGAGAGGTGATGGTGCGAAAACTTCTTAGAAAATCACAGGTAGTATGGGAACTTAAAATAAAAATAATAAAAAAATGTATGAGAACTAAAGTTGGAAACACAATGAAAGAAGATGTGGAAAAAACCAGAAAGCACATCGTGCCACAAACTGCAATTTATCAAATAAAAACTTTGAGCTCCTAACGAAAAATGAACATCAAATTTTGTTTGTGAAAGAACGGAAACGGGAGTTCAAATGTATTGGATGGTAGGTCGTAAGACATGTGTGGATGTGTTTGGTAAATCAGCGTCGCACACATCAACAGCTTTGTGTCAAATTGAACACAATAATATGATGTTTATGTGGCCTTACTTTTAAATCGCTTCTTAGAGAATTATATGTATGAAAGTATAGTCGAGTTATGGTTTTTGGAAACGAAAATATATAAATTTATTGTGCTTTATGAAAGCGACGACATCCTTAACAGATGTGGTGGACATCCCAAACTTTGTTTTTTTTTTCACTATTCTTATGGTGTTGGTGTCTCTTTAAATTTTAAAGACTAACAATAACCCAGCAGGCAAATGAGCAAGGCCTTACTCGGAGAAGGCCTGCTAGCACTGCTGCGATTATATAAGGACTTCTCAAAACTAGATTTTCATGCAAATAAAAATACAATCACAGAAGGCATAATATGCCTTGCCACAACAGACGTGCTATCAGTCCTGATATTAGAAGGCAAAGAAGAAGGACTCCATTTAGTTTAGCGCTTTTCTGTTTCTTTTTTATTTCATGTATTGCAATGTTTTATGATTCGGCATAACTTTTTTGTCATATGCATTGTACATATACGACATGAAAAGTATACACATGGTTAGAAATTAAGAGAGGTGTGCAGGCTAGTCTCCTGTTGTTTCATGTTATGTTAAGAGGAGGTAGAGTTTTGTGTATTCTTTGTCAAATTGTAAAGTCATTAAAAAAATATCAACGCAAGATGAGATGGCGCGGATATAAAAAAAAAAACAATTAAAATTAAGAATCTTTAAATTTATTAAAATTAAATTTTTGTCAAGTACTTCTGAGAGTCCTTCTACGGTAAGCGGTCTTAGAAAGCCTGCTTAGGAAGGCCTTTTTTCTGCGGCCATTTCATATAAAAAAGAAAGTACGTTTGAAAGGAGGGTGGAAGGCCTCATACTTACCAAGGAAGGCCTTCTAGAAGCACTGTTAGCTCCTGCATTTGCCTACTGGGAAGTTATAAAATCTTATCTCCAAAACAAACTATTACAAATTATAAATTATTATAGTATTTTAATCAAAAATAATTTCTACGTGTCTCCAAAAAATTTTTAGGCTGGCAGCTTCTTCATTACTGGCGCAAAAATAATTTCAAAAACAGATGCGGGTCATACTGTTGATCAGCATATGAACGAGGAAAAACCTTCCGTTGCCCTCAAGTTTAGTAATTGCAGTCGGTGGGAAATGGATAACCCGTTGAAGCAGTAGTGTGGCGACAGGTTCACGACGATACGACCATAGTCGCAGAGTAGAGTAGAGTAGAGTAGAGTAGAGTAGAGTAGAGTAGAGTAGAGTAGAGTAGAGTAGAGTAGAGTAGAGTAGAGTAGAGTAGAGTAGAGTAGAGTAGAGTAGAGTAGAGTAGAGTAGAGTAGAGTAGAGTAGAGTAGAGTAGGGTAGAGTAGAGTAGGAAAGAGTAGAGTAGAAAAGAGAAGAGTAGAAAAGAGAAGAGTAGAGTAAAGTGGAATTGAATGAAGTACTGCTGAGCAGTGTAAAGTGGATAGAGCAGAGCAGTAGAGTAGAGCAGGGTAGAATAGAATAGAATTAAGTAGAATATCGTTGAGCAGCGTAGCGAGAGAGAGAGCAAAAAAGAGAAGAAATTATTACGTGCAGTTCACCATATTTCAATTCGG
The DNA here is from genome assembly GCA_949775025.1 of Tricholauxania praeusta. Classification (NCBI taxonomy): domain Eukaryota; kingdom Metazoa; phylum Arthropoda; class Insecta; order Diptera; family Lauxaniidae; genus Tricholauxania; species Tricholauxania praeusta. Next base: position 30,776,987 of record OX459031.1, on the reverse strand, counting down.
ATAGCTTTGATGTGGTATGGTACGACATGATACTAATCGTTTTAGTATGTTTGAGTTACATATGATAAGGTATATTATGGTAAGATATGGTACATTGCAATACGGTATAATACAGTACGGTACGGCACATTATGATGTTAATTTCATACAAATTTAATCCAATAAAGTTGTGCGAACTTAATATATTTTTCAAAAAGTAAACTACTGCATTTCGTCAAGACTTAAGTAAAATCAATGCTGTCGTAAAAGCAAAAACATTAAATAAAATAAAAAAAGAAGAAAAATGGTAAAATGGTTCAATGTTCTATTCAAAAAAATGTTACTTTGAATTGTTGAAAAACTAATGTTTGCAACGACATTGGCTGAAATGTTTGCATCTGACGTCACTGATAAGAAATTGAGTTTTCGTTTTTTGCTAACCTTTTTTCTTAAAAAAATGCAATGAAATTTTATGTAACTGCTCGTTCCAGCACTTGATATCAGTAAAAACTTTATATGTTTTTTAATGCCATTTGAGCATTCGTGGTTATTGAACTTGCATCTCAACAGCAGGTTATAATCTGCTGTTACGTATGTCGCTACAAAACGATGATGAAGCTGGAATTTACAGAATATCACTGAAATTTTTCATATCTCACCCTGGACAAGCAATTGATGTGCTGATTTATTGTAACAGACGAACTTTTATAGAAAATATAATATATTTCCTGAGCTCAAAAATAATTCATGCGAACCCCTAATTTTTAAAAAATAATTGTAAAATTCATTAATTAAAAAAGTTATTTGATTATAATGTCTTTTAAATTATACTATCACTGCTTATCTGTTTTCGCATCGATAAAAATAAATTGTTTTGAGTAATTATTAAGTTAAGGCAGAGCATCTTTTGCCAGCTTATTGAAATTAAAATGCTCTCTTTTGTCCAGCAGAAGCCTAATCTAATTAGGATTTTATTAATGAACCTCTTTAAAAACAAATTGCCAATTTTGTCTTCAAAATTTTACCATCATGATGTTTTATCTTGCATTATATGTGATGTATCTTCCCTTGTCCACAGCAGCAACAACAACAACTGCTCATATTAATCCCAGACTTTTTAATTTTTTTATTATTTTCTTTATTTTTATTTTACGTTCCGCCCAGTCAATCCCCAGGAATATAAATCGCTTCAAGTTTTTGGCAACATTTTTAAAATGCTTAGCCTCCTAATCTTTTCACATAGCCCACTTAACAGTCGCAACTCAGTACAACAACAAAAAATAGCAGAAAATCTATGTAGAACAACAGTAGGTACGTAGTTGCCTTGAATGATAGGTGGTACAAAATACCTACTGCTGTTTTTGTATGCCATCATCGATGCGGGCTAGCAACAGCAGCAGTTCGTCGAATCGAGAAAAATAACGTCAATCAAACAATAAAAAAAAGAAATATTTTATTTTAACATTTTGATAATACGGTGGATTGACATCGTTGCACAGTGTTTGAAATTTGGATAGAAATTGAAAGATTTTGGAAACTTTTTCTGAATATACATATGTAAAAGGAGACGTTCCTTTAGGTCTTTAAACAACTTCATTAACACATGGTGCTGCCAATTTTTTGACAATACAGAAATGATTTCAAATGTTTTTCTATTCTAATATGCTAGAATTGAAGTATACTTCAACATTGTTCACAACATATACCTAGTAGTTCTGGCAATGCACTTAAATGCTTTGTACAATAGAATTGAAAAGATGTTTTCAGCGAAACTAAAAGTGTTTGTTCTTGTTTGCTATAAAAAGAGCATTGAAGCAATACACTTCAGAGAAGCCATCAAAATTCAAGCGATGTTGCATAGAAGTTCATCTATGTCTGCAAGAAAATTAGAGCAGTGCACTGTATTTCTGTTCACATAAAAATTGATTCGGCAAATTTAGCGATATTAGAAATGAAATGACGCGGTGGAAACTATGAGTACCACAGTCTATAAGAGTGCTACTCGAATTTGCAGCAGACTTTGTTCAGAGTAAATGCTGGGTATTTCATCATAGATATAATAAAATTTAAATCATTCATTTGTGTCAACTCAAAATAGAAGCTGTAAGCTTAAGTTCTGTTAATTAAGCAATGTACTTCAATTTTGTCTATAACTTATAAAAGCAACGAATCTACTGCATAGTTTTTCACATTTGAATAATACTTCCATATAAAACAGAACTGACGTGCTGTACTTCACATCATTCAACAATGGTATTTAAGTCCGTGCAATTGTTAGAAACAAAATTGAAGCAGTCAAGTTCAACTGCCTTTTCAATAAAAATCATATTTCTCATAAATATACATATATATATGTATGTCCATCGTTGTAACGATATGGCTTACTTTACTTATTTTTCCAACAGAACTGAGCGTTGTCTCTTTTCAGTTTAATGTAGAATTGAAGTAATGTACTTCAGTCCTTTGCTGGGATAGTTTCGATTAAGGTAACTTAGAAAAAGTAAGTTAAGGTGATATAAGGTCAGGTCAGCTCAGCTAATGTAAGGTAGAGTAATGTCAGCGAAAGTAAGGTTGGAAAAGGTAAGATAAAGAAACGTAAGACATGAAAAATAAAGGTAGGAAAACGTAAGGGAAGGTTAGGTAAGTTAAGATAAATACATGTAAGGTAACGTAAGGTAAGGTAAGGTGAGGTAAGGTGAGGTAAGGTAAGATAAGGTAATGTAAGGTAGAGTAATGTCAGCTAAAGTATGGTTAGAAAAGGTAAGGTAGATAAATAAAATTAAGAAGAAAAAATTATGGTAGGAAAAGTACTTTACCTTTTCCTTCCATAAAAGAAAAAGTTAAGATAAGGTAGAAATAGATAAGGAAGGAAAAGATAAGGTAAGGGAAGGTAATTTAAGATAAGGTAATGAAATGTAAGGTAATGTAAGTGAAGAGAAGGTAAAGTAAGATAAAGTAAGGAAATGTAAGGCAAAATAAGGTATAGTAGGGTAACATAAGGTATCATAGGGTGAGGTAAGATAAGATAAGATAAGGTAAGATAAGGTAAGGTAAGATAAGGTAAGATAAGGTAAGTTAGAAAAAGTTAGGTGAGGAAGAAAAGGTAAGGTAAAAAAGAAAAGGAAAGGCAAAGTAAAGTAAAGTACGGTAAGGACAGGTAAGTTAAGGTTAGGTAAGGTCAGACAAGTTAAGGTATGTTAAGATATGGAAAGATGAGTTAAAATAAGGTATGTTAAGTAAAGTAAGTTTAGGTAAGGGTAAGTCGGGCGATGAAACTAAGTGTAAACTTCGAGTCTGACTGCGAGATAGCGGTCCATCAAAATTATAATCATGAGCTTAGAAATTAAGATTAGCGTCATAGACCACCAGTCATTACAAAGTTATATTTATCAAATATGTCCTTTGAAGTACGGGATTAAAGCTCCACACTCTGTTTGCAGCTGAATTGAAATGCTGGAGTTCTACTCCATCCAAAGCATAACTAAAGTATTTAACAATAACTTTGCCTAAAATGGATCTAATGCATTGTAATGAATAGCCGTTCAACACTTTATATAACAGAGCTCAATCAATTGAAACATCAAACGTTATGATTTTCATTATTTGTCCATGAATAAATCACTTTGCACAATTTCCAACGCAATAGATGACGTTTAAAAATTTTACACAGAGTTTTTATGAACATCAAAAAATAGATAAAAAAACAAAACGAAAAAAAATAAATAAATTCCTTCTTAAGCCGGAAGCGTTGCCATTTTAAATATTCCTATGTGCTCAACAAGCCGTACACTGTGAAAAATTTCCTATCGCTATAGCGATGCATCGCTTCACTCTGTTGGTCAGGCTTAATATCATCAACCGAGACCGAATGCCAATATAAAGGTTAATGTATTTGAGTCACTAGCAATATCTCATTTCTAAGGCAATGTATTCATTCATTCAATCATTCCTCAGTTTTTCATGATACTCGTCGTCGTCGTCGTCGTCATTTCTATTCATTGTAACTTCAATTCTCATAGAATTTACAATCTCTGTATTTCTGTCAATTTCGTTTCTCTATCGCTTCAGCCTGTTCGGTATTATTTTGTCCTGTTCATCTGTCTGCTTCACATTACTTACATTCTAATAAAATATCTTTTTACATTAAATTTACACAATATTTGTATATACATAGAAGATAGTATCAGACATTTCAGAAGGAAAAAGGAAAAATGCCCTCAAGTAGCAAAGAATTGTAGAATTTGATTTAACAATCATAAATGTTGAACGAATGAAATTGCAAAGAATCTGTTGTTGAAATACTATTAAAAATTCAATGTAGATATATGTATGTGTGCCAGGTAATCCTTTAAGATAGGGACAAATGTTATATGTAGTTTGTAGTAGAGGAAAAGAAGAAAAGAAAAAACAACAGAAGGAATGCCGAGTTTAAATTGATATAATAAATAATTTATTAGCTTTAGTCAAAGGAATGATATGTTGTTAAGTTTACTTCTGACATGTGCACTCTAAAATTACAAGCCACTAAGCATCGGATTTATTGAATGCCATCATTTAGTAAATGAAAAAGTTAATTATGTGATCGAAATTTTGTCATACCTTAAATTGAAATAGGTTTATGTATATTTTGCATACTAATTGCTAAAAATAATTTTTACGTAAATGGCATTTGTAATATTGCTGTTAACCTTTTTCAGCACTTCAAAGTTAAAGCAGACGTTGGCACTTTTTAGACTCAAATCGGAGGTAGCTACTGATTTTCTTTTCTATGTTTTTATTTGCTGTGCAAATTTTATCCATCGATCTGCTGATGGGCAGTGACTATATGTTTTCTATAGATTTTTCACGCTTAAAAGTATAATTTTTGAGAAAATGGTGGTTGGAACTCTCAAAAAAAGAATTTTTTGGCCATTATTGAAGAACAGTGGGTACTGAGCCCGAAGCTTTAGATCATTTCATACCTCAAATTGAAGCTTTCCACTTTTCCTTTCGACCTTAATAAACCAAAAATTAACCGCATCTAACCTTGAAGCCCTGGGAGACACAGAATCATCAGTTCAGTTGCTGAATAATCTATTGGTCATGAATTTTGAAGATCACAATTTAAGGATTATTTGTATAGGGTGCAATGTACGCCGATCTATCCAGGGATTGTTCGTTGGAGGCCATGCAGATTATTTTCGATCCAGTTTCTGACTAGGAACTCATCAAAGATTGTACCTATCACAAACAATTTATGTTAATCAACTTACGGGTAGTTTCTAGAATGCGAGGAGTCTGTATATTTCATCGAGGTCAAGATCTCATTCGATATCGCCAAAATTAAAATCACGACTGAAAAAGTATAAATTTATTGTTTTCACAAGAACACATGAGGCCAGATGTGTTTAAATATTGTTAACAAAAGAGAATATGACAAGCTTTAATTTAAGAATTGCCACAAACGCATTTTTGGGGGTTTCAATCCCCATTTTCTCAAAAACTATAAATTTTGAGCAATTTTTCAGTTCAGTTTCGTGTTTAACGTGCAAAAGTCTATCATAAACACACAGTCACTTCCCATTAGCAAAACCCAACATTAATGATATAACGTATGTTGAATGATATTTGGACAAACGCTAAGTGGTTGAAATAATATATAAAATTTTTTTTTTTAAATTCATCTTTTATTTATTTAAGTACTTTTAATCATAGAACATAATTTATAAAAAAATATTTACTCCACATCGATTTGCTTTTCATATTTTCTGTGATAGTTTTCTCATGGACTCCTGAATGCCTTTTGTATCGATTCTTCTCAGCTATAATTTAATGTTATTAACTAAACGATCAACATGTTTTGGTCGATAATCCTGGCTTCGCTTCAAATTAGCTGTAAAAGTTTCAACTCATCAAAACCGTGGCACGTTTGGAGGGTTAAAATCATTGGGCACAAGTTCAATGCATCGTAGTTTCATAAATTCCAATGCATCTCTCGCGTAATGTGATAAAGTCAAATGCGTCCGGAAAATAACCTTATCGCGTCGATGATATTTTTTAATAAATTTGTGGAGCTCAGGAATGTATCTTTCCCAGTAAGTCTTGGAAGCAAAAGTCGAACTGCCTTCCCAAAATATCGGTTCATTCACGACACGCTCACTGACTGTCAGCTATAACAATACCTTTCAAGGGAACTTGATTTTCTGGATATATTTGATGTGTTCAGGTGGTTTGTGGTTAGCAGTTTCAAAGAAATGTATATGCTGCCTTTTATTGCCTTCCATAGGTAAAAACTCTAGCCATTCATCACGCAAATGCACAGTGAAAATGTAGCGAAATATTTCCCAGAAAGCACACTCGAATTAGCTTTGATAACTTTTGACTGTTTCTCTTTAGTATCTGGCATAGTTTTTCTTCTTTTAATTTGTACTTTCATGTTCTCCAAGTAATTTTTCGCATTATTTTCATTTTCATTATATTTTGTTCCTAAGTCATTGCCGGTATGATTTTGCAATCCGGCCTACTGTATTTGCCTTTATCAGAGCCCGAATTTTGCTATCTTGTTGCGCGCATTTTTCGAAAAAAACAAATTTCATTTTAACGCTTTTTTTAACCTTGAATAGATAAATTGTACCTATAATATATGGTCGATTTTTTATATCCCATATCTTTAAGGTGATGGAAAATCTTATTTCTAGTTTTATTTGGAAAATCGTCACAAAATTTGCAAATAATTTTACGACGCTGAAACTAGTTAAAATACATTTTCGCGATTAAATGTGAATAGTACTTATATAATAATTTTGACGCCTAACAATCGACAAAGGCTTGTGTTATTTTTTCCCACACGAATTTTTTTTGTCAATTAATAATTTTTAAGGATTGTTTTATTTTCACACTGCAGATGGCATGGTATAACTGAGTTTCACGCAATTTATAATATTAAATTCAGTTTATTTGAAAAGAATTAAACTATACATATCACAAAGACCAAAAAGCTCAATGAAAAAAGTTTTCCACAAATTGTTGTAAAGAAAAAAATATATGTCAAAATAAAATCTGCAAAAAAATAATTAGATACGGGGTAGGTAAAAAAAATGTAAGAACGCTGAAAAAGCAACTGCCACCAGCATAATCTTTTTCTGCATCCTTGTTTGCATTAATTAACAAAAGTTTCTTGATAACTCTGGGTTGTTTAATAAATAGGGCAACTGCTAACCTGATGTTATCCTCGATTTCCTCGTAAAACAATATTTCCATTCTGATATTAATTTTTTTTCGCGATGTCGCTTGAAGGTTGGGGACGACTTCAACTAAATATCGGGTCACGAAAGGACAACTTATAAGATTCTGTCTTAATTTTGTACATATCCTACATGCTCATATATGTAAGTAGTTTTGGATTTCTGTGCATAAGTAACCGTATTTTTATATTATCTATAAAGTTCTGCATTTCAAGCATGTATTTAATTGCAAAAAAAAACTTTAAAGAAATACACTTTGTAAGCTATTGTATTTATTACAAGAAAAATACGGTATCTATTTGCAAGGATATATATATTTTGCTGCCATTGAAGCGATTTTTCAACAAATTCTATGAAATTCTGTGCAATTGTTAAAACGAATAACAGCCACACTTCAAAATAAATTCAGCTTCATGATTTTTCTAGAAAACTACATTACCTGCAATTAACCCATTAGTGCTCACGGCGATCCAGGCGTGATATCAAAAATCTGCTTCGACAGAATTGCTTCTTTTGGCTTTAATAAGCTAAAAAAAATTTTTTTCCGATTCGGAAAGCTCATTTTCCTACTTTTCCGGAACATCCTTTTAGAAGGACACAGAGCATAGAAAACCATTTAGCAGTGGAAAATTCATGCATACAGAAATGCAAATACAAATTTTGTTGCATACCAAAGCAAACTAGATATAATAAAAGTAAAAAAAGCCTACCACCATTCAAAATATCATGCGATAAAATTAAAGTATTGAAATATTTACATCTTCTACATTTTTCATTTTTTCTTTTTTTTCGAAAAATTCACTTTGAACGCCCGCACAACTTGTAATTGTCAATATTTTGAAACGTAAAAAATATGGTAAGCATAAGTGTTGCCATACAATATATCTAAATGCTCAAAAAGGCAAAAATGTTTCTAGCAAATTTTTAAAAAATCAAAAATTGCGCGTCCTTTTTAAAGGTCGTTGAGCACTAATGGGTTAAATATAAAATCGTTCTCACTCAACCAATAATATTTTGCAATACATTGAAAAAGTAAAAATACTCCAAGTAAATTACTTGTACACATAATTGGCAGGATCAAAAATATTTCCTAATTAAAATTATCATCTTAGCATGACTAAGCTACACAAAATTACTACAAGAATAATTATTGTAAATTGCGTTTTCAATACTTCTGCTCACTACACCCACAAATGCCGACAAATCTCTCCAAAACAATAACAACCACAAAATATTTGCTTGAATAATTTAAGAGCATTCGGGCAAATCATGGAGTTGAATTTCAACACCGCAAAAACCTCAAACAAAATGATTGATTGATTTCTGATATCCAACAAGCAGTACCGCATTTGAAATGCATCCTTCGCATAGAACCACTACTACTTGGAAGAAGACAAGCAAATCAAAATAAGGAAAGAAAGAAACGAGAAAAAAATTATTGATTGAAAAACAGCTGAAACAACAATGGCACCCAGGTAGACGGACGAACAGCGGCAGTGATTCTTGAATTTTACTCGCACAATGTAACAACATTTTGTAGCATTTTTGCTAACCTTTTGTGAGTCCTTGTAGTCAGCAGTATCAACATTACTAAGTTCAGAGAAGCTTAGCATGGGCGAACAATGCTGAATTGTAGATTAGCATCGATGACCAGCTGAAATATATTAAAATCTACATAAATTTGTATCACTATAATCTTTATCAATTTTTTTGCAGTTTCTGTTTTATCACCATCAATAAAACAATTTATGCCATTGTAATAACTTTGACTTAAATTGGTGAAGTGAGTTGTATCATTTTTTGTTTATTTCCTTTAGCACAATAAGTACTTTCCTATGTATGTTTCTGTATCCGTTAATGATTTACATTGCCTTCCTTTTTGCCAAAACATGTACTTTAAATCATTTTTTATCTTGGTGCATGTCTATGCTGAAATTGGCTTAAATATCATGCAGCAGAAATTATGAAAAAGTGAGGTTACTCGAAACAGCATCATAGGGTGCAAGGATATTAAAAAGAAACCAATTTTTGTATCAAAGCTATTGTTCTGGGGAAATTAATTATTACTATAAATTAATATATAATTAATACTATAAATGTAAGATTGTATATTCGACGGAACAACATATTTTAAGTAAAAAAAAGATTTCACGGTGTTTGAGAAAAAAATTTTCACAAATGTTTATGCTAAAACGTCGATTTGTGCTGAACAGTATTTCGAACTCGAAGAATAACGAATAGTTTGAAAATTGTCGATTACTATCGAAAAATTCCGGATTTCAAATTACATAGAATCGATAGAAGTCATAAAAAGATTGAAAATAATGGAAAAATATAATATTTATAGAATATTCTATAAAATTTGGAAATATTAAATCAATATATATAGAAAATTTGGAAAAGGATAGACCATGTCATTAGTTTCGAAAATCAGCAAAAATAGTATCACCGATAAGAGCTTAATTCCACTAGAAATATGTAAAAGTCAACGAGTATCAGAAAATAAAAATCTTAATTATCAAAAAAAAAAAAAAAAAAAATCGTGTAATATCAAAAAATTTCCAAAATATGTATTGGAGCTTATGAAAATCGTATCAAATAGCATCGAAAGGTATTGATCAAAAAATATTGAACGATATCGGAAAGTCGACAAAAGTTAACGAATATCAAATGGCAATCCAGTTTATCAAATTGCACATAGGAGTCGAAAAAAATTTTAATATCAACAAAAAGTATCAAACAGTATCGAGAAGTGTCTAAGACTCGATGAAAGTTGATAAAAGTCGTACGTAATCGCAAAATATCATATGGCATTAATATGTAGAAATTCATTTGAATCAAAATCAAAAAGTATAGAAAGCATGTATATGAAAGTCCAGTATTTTCAAAAGTTATTGTAAAAAAAAATTTAAAGGGGTAAAACAGTATCGCAAAACAAAGAAAACTCAATGAAAGTCAATATATTGTATAGAGAGTCCAAGAAAGAATTAAAGCTTCAGAAGAATTGATAAGTATCGACTTTTTTTAAGGAGTTTAATAAAAATCGAAGTGTATTAAAAAGTTGACTAGAGCTGACTATTGAAAAAAATTATTCAACTAAAATACAGTGATGGTCTTTGGGTTTTGCGGAGATGTACTGAATTGAAACTTGGAATGCACTTTTTAGAAGACGAATGTACATTTTTTTTGCAAAAGATACCAAAATTTATTAAAATTTTCTTAAATGAAAATAAAAAAAAGATCATTCGATTTTTTTTACGCAAATCTCATATAAAAATCAAAGGTCGTTCGAATTTTTTTCACGCATATTTCTGGAAAATTAATAAAATATAATAATTATTAAACTATTATTTTATTAATGATAAAATAAGAGGTAATAATTAAAAAAAGTCTTAATGTTCTGAAAATTCTTGCATAATTTTCATAACGAAAATGTACTGAAAAAAAAAAAAATAAAAAATGCCATTACTGAGCATATAGTATCGACTAAGCGAAAATGATCAGAAGTATATAAAATAGTAGAATATTAATGAAAATTCAGCAAACTTCAGGGTGTATCGAAAAATACAAAAGAGTGTTGAAAGTTCTTTTTTACAGAACTTTGATAAAATTTTAAAAGTAGCGAAAATGAACTAGCTCACGTTATCAAAAAATTTCGAAACTCGACACAAGCTGAAGATAACTGAATGGTATTATCAAGCACAACCTAGGTATTAAAATTTAAATATAAGACGATACAAATCAGAATGTATCGAAAAGTATAGCAAAGTTGAAGAGTATCGAAAAATTGATAATTATCGAAGAGTAGGTACTGAATAATAGTATTAAATTTTGAAATGTATTGAATATTCCTGAGAAGTATATATAACTCGAGGTTATTGAAAAGTGCCGTAGAAAGTTGAAAGTGCGGTAAAAGTCGATAGAAACCAATGAAAATCAAAAAATAATTAAAATTTAAAGATAATTCATAAGTCTGCTGGAAAGTATAGATTGTAGCTGAGGAAATAGTTAAACGATAATCGATTTCATATATCCAAATATATCGAACAATATAAAAAGACAAAGCCCTAGCTGAGAAAATATCCATAATATGTATAATCTCTGATCTTGATAAAAAAAGATGGCCAAAATTTCGTTTCAGCGATCACTGTTGCCAGACATTTCGTGAAGCAAACAGTTCAGGATGGAGTAAGAGTTTTGAAATATCAAGAATATAGTTTTCAAAAGTTCCCATAGATGCCATTTAATCATTTGCCATACAACTTGAATCAATTTTGTGTCACCAAATTACAGCAACTTACACTACAACAATGATTCACAACTTCGTAGTTGAATATAAAAAGAAAAAAAAAATATAAATAAAAATGAGGCTGCAACTAATGATAGATGAGTTCAATGGCAACTCCTTTACAATGTAATCTATTACGTTGAGTGGAGAGATAGAGCCAGCCTGCCAGCCAACCAGCCAGCATGCAAGAGTGGCATAATAAGCAAATATAAAAACTACAGAGATATAAAAACGAATTTACAGAGTTTCATACTTTCTGGTATGATGTCCCCTAAGCCATCATCAATTTAAACGCCATCTGGTAGCGCATAAAGTTTTACACCGCAAAAAACTATGTTGTTTCGCAGTCGTTGTAATAGTCATCATCATCGTCATCATCATTATCATCATCGTTATTTAAGTTACAGCAGTTAAAAGCATCCCATAATTAGGCGGAGAGGTGGCCACCTCTATTGAATAAGTCGAATTTCATTTGTGTTGAGGATGTGGAGGGTGTGTGTGCGTGACTTAGCTTTTTACTATGTTGTATCTATTGTTGTTATTGCTTAGCTACATAATGCTATGCTAAAATTTATAATAAATTGATTTTTAAAATGTCTGCCATCAATGAGTGACAACAAATGATAAAGAGAGCGCGCAAGAAAAGTGTGTCCCGTGATAAAACAGTGGAACGAAATGACTTACAGATGCGTTTTTTTTGTCTTAAGTGAACTTTTGCCCTAGAAGCATAATTTCAAATAATTAAAAATGGAAAAAATTTTGATTCGAGACAAGATAAAATCAAAACAAATCTGGTTTACCAAAAATAATTTATACTCAAAATGAAAACCATAAGGAACTCGTTACTAGTTATTTTTGAATCAATTTTTACTTTTAAAAAACATTTTCAAGAAACAGAAATTTTATGAAAATAGTAAATTTAAGCATCAACGATTCAAAATATATTAACAAATCAATGGAGCCTATCAAGCTTGCTATTGAAGAATTATGTCATCAGATTATCCTGTTGATTTTACATCTAAGGCAATTAACATAATGTATGAACATCGAAACAGGTTATCATACCGGAGGGACCCATCTAAAATCCTAACGCTGCCAAAGTTTTCTATGGCTCGAAGTCGCATGCGGCATATACTTTCACTTGCTTCTGACGTCATTGAAAGCAATGCAATTTTACCTTATTCGATATAAGGACTGTCACAGGAACGAAAACTTGAGATTTGCTTTTCAGTTATAAAAAATACCCAATAAACTTTTTGGTCTTATTTTCTATTTTTATTAATAGTGGCTAGTGTTCAAAATATAAATAACTAAAAACTATTTAAAAATTTTTTTTTATAAAAATTTCTTATTTTTTTCTTAAGGCCTTTTTTTAAATTTTGTACAGTTGTTTCATCGACAATACGGTACAATCTTTTCCACTTAAGTCTGAAGTCTTGTAAGTTTTTTGCAGTCGTGCTACTCTTCCGAAAATCTCTTTTCATTAGAGCCCAATATCTCTCAATTAGGCGAAGCTCTGGGCAGTTGGGCAAATTTGTTGTTTTTGGTACAAAATTTATCTTTTTACTTTGATGCCATTCCATCGTAGCTTTAGGGTAATAGAGGTTACTAAATCGAGTCAGAGCATCACTGTACCCTCATGTGCACGAATAAATGGTAGAACACGTTTTTCGAGGCACTCGTCTAAATAAACTTTTGAATTGATTGTGCCTTGCGTAACAAAGAAGCTTCTTCTGATGCCAAACCATATATTGCTTCGAACATTTTGAAATCCTTTTCTCTTTGAATTTACTAGGCACATGCCCCTTTTTCGGTAACGTAAGCTGCTTAAAATTTGCTTTGACGTAAGGTTCGTCGTCCACAATGCAGCAATTGAATTTAGTCAGGTATCTTTCATAGAATTTTCGGGCTCGCATTTGAGCCATCAACTGCTTTTCATCAGAACGGTCTGGTACGTTTTGAACTCAATATATCTTCAACTTACTTTTTTCCTATATCCTTTATACAGTAGATTTTGATGTACCTGCACTAGTCGCTATATCTCGTACTGATGTGGTGGGATTCTATTAAGAAAGACGCTCGCCAATACCCTTGAGTTAGAAAATTTTGGCTTTTTGCCGGAACCTTTTTTTCGAAAAACAGGTCGACCCTTCTTATAATTAGAAATAACTGTAAAAGTAGTTCTATCTGACGCACCAACTATTTTTGCTATAGCTGAATATTTTAAGGTTGAATTTCTTAGGTGAATTTTTTAGCGAATATTTATTCTCAAAAAGATTTTATCTGTAAGCCTAAATTGGTAAGAAAAATTGTTTAAGAATCTATCCAAAAGTTCTCACTGAAAGTAATATCAGATTTTGTACAGATAACACGATTTTCAAAATAAAAAAAAGTGTTTTTCTAACCATTCTTTGTTTTTTTTTTTCGAAATAAAAAACTGCATGGGATTTTTCGAGTGTTTTTTTCACTGTGCGATACTTCTTGAAAGTTGTCCACTCACCCTCACACATTAATAGATACGCTTACACAAGTTTACAAACAACACCAACAACAACAAACATGGATATTATACGTTGTTGGTTGCTGTCATTAAATTTGAGTTATTGATGGTTTTCAAAATGATTTTCCTTCATCCTTCTTTAGTGGAAATTTTTTATTCGTATTTTCATTGAGAGTCTCACAATCAGCTTGTTAGTGTTGTCGTTGCTATCGAAGGACTTACGCTGCTCATCTATACTAAATGGCAGCAAAGGATAAACGAAGTCTTGCGCAAAGTGTGTTATGTGTTGTAAAAAATATTTGTACTAATTTGTTGCAGTCGCCGTTGTTGTCACTGATGTTACAACAACTGATGTAGCTGCTTATGCAAATTGATGCAAAAACTCATTTGTTAAATGTTTTCGCCCACAAGAAAAAAAAGAATTGCATAACAACAGGCGCTTTGGCTGCGGAAAAAAATTCATTGACAAATGATTTGGTTTTGGTTAGCTTTGAGTGACGTTTGATTGAGGTGGTGTAAATTGAGCCGAGTTAAAAGTTACTAAAAACAACATATTGCCTTGAATGATTTTTTTTTTTTCAAAGCCATGTGATTGATTTATGGAAAATGGTATAAAAGTCCGGTATTAAATTTCACCATCATGAAATGAAAAAGTTAAATAAAAATCTATTAATCGTAATAGGTTATTGAAAATTCGTGATGTTAAATAGAATGCCAAATGACATATAGAATTGCTAGACTGCCAAAATGTTTGCTAACCCATTTCTTACGGATGTTAGATAATTTTGGGTAGCTGATCATGCATACAGTGTGTATTTGAAAATCAGACTTTGTGTACTGACCTCGTCATAAAAGTGTTGAAAGCTTGCAATTTGGATGGAAAATATCTTGGAAAGAAAGCGTTCATTACAAAAAGTAACGAAGTAAAACTTAAAAAGAAAGCTTACTTTTCTGTAATGTTGTGAGCAAAAATAGGCCAATTTTTGGTAGCGTCAGAATACGTGGAGTTCGCTAAAATCTAATAACCATCCTGAGTTCAATTTAGAAATATCTTTGTTAAAAAAAGTTTGTTGAACATCTTTCTTTCGTCACATATAACCATTTTTTTTGGAATATTTCGATAAAAATCAAAATGCTCGTTTTAATTTAGCAAATTAGCAATTAGCGTATTGTGAACCAATTAGGTTCGAATGACT
Organism: Tricholauxania praeusta; assembly: GCA_949775025.1. Taxonomy (NCBI): domain Eukaryota; kingdom Metazoa; phylum Arthropoda; class Insecta; order Diptera; family Lauxaniidae; genus Tricholauxania; species Tricholauxania praeusta. The sequence continues at coordinate 30,761,801 of OX459031.1, read as the reverse complement.
TCTACATATTGGCATTTCTCTCATATCGAACGGGACGGAAGTACACTTTTAAATTGAAATAAAAGTCAAAGTAAAACACTTTTATTTTTTTTTGTTACTTTAAGGAATAGCCCTTTGGTAGCACTATATTGAGTGGTAAAGTTCATGCCAGACGTAATACTCGTTCCAAGATAGAGGCTATAAAAAAGTCATTCGAACGGGACAAAAAACCGAAGTGTTTTTCATGGCCATCTATAGAAAAGCAGAAGTCAGCTAAACCTGGCAACATTTTTTAATGTGACTGATTTTAAAATGTTATTGAATAATATAACTTTTTAATAGATTTCGTTTGATTGAAATATTTTATTTACTTTTTTTTTACAATGCATAATACTCCATTCGAACGGGACACATTTTTCTATTTTGGCTAACTTGGAAACGATGCCACGCCTACTTAAAGGACTTAGAGTCTCTACTAACCTTTTTATTATGAAACATTCTATCTCCTATCCAAATTTCATTAAAATCGGTCCATTAGTTTAGCCGTGGAAAAGTTTTTTTTCCCGTTAGGGGAGTGACACTGCCTTCTTTTGAAAATAAAGTATACATGTCCCTCCTTCTCTTCACAATCTTTCCAACAGAAAAAAAAATTATGCGATTATGTATTATGGCAGTTAATAACTGGTTCAACTGTTTTCAACTGCTTATTTAGTACACTTATGTTTGCGAACATGACCAACTTCAAACAGCTCCAAAAATTTTAAATTTAATATTTTTTGCACTCGCTTTTTTTTTTTTAGCTATGTACATGAAACTCTGTTTGTGCAAAAATTTTGACGAACTTGCTGCTGTTATCAATTTCGAAATGAGAACAAATGATGTTTTTCTATTTTATTTGTGACTTTGGAACATGAACTTAAGCAAATTAAAATTTGACAGTTAATAGAGATTGGTTTGATGTTTTTGCATTGTTTTTAGCTAATTGATGTTGGAAGATAGATTTTTCGGAAAGACTATCATCATGTGTCACCTCTCTTAAACACTTAAATATTTAAGGCAAAATACTATTCAATATTACAAAAAAAGAGAAACTGCATTTATGCAAGTTTGCAGGTGGTTTGCTCAATATGATAAATAAATTATTATGTAATTAACAAAATTTGAATATTTTCCTTAGATAATATCAGATGGTAACGCTTTTATGATAATTTTTAATTTTTCTGTCACAGTTGGCCTTTTGGCGGAAACATCTACATCAACATCTACTCCGCAAATAAGCAATCAGAAAAGAATATTCGTTTCTGATGAAATACCGAGTAATAAATGCCTCAGCTGGTTTTCTTAGCTTTTTATCGACGGTATATGCAAGATTATATAGTAGTAGGGCTTCATGGTTTTAGTAGGACTATGGCCCGGACTCCGAGCTCATGAGGCACACAAGTTGACAAGAGATTATGCGCATTTTTGGATGTTCTGTGGTAAACGAAATCAGAAATCTTTTTTTTTTTGATTATTGGGTGAATATCTAAATAAGGGTATTTATTTTGAAAATCTTGTAGATGATTTTTTTTTGTTTGCCTATATTTTAGCTTGATGAATAAAAACAATTGCCCCAATATTTGAGCTTCCTAACACAAACCTGCAAACGGCGCGGCCAGAGTTTATGTCCGATTTCGTTGAAGTTTAACGAAAATACTGACTTACTTAAACGTAGAAAAGGTCTGCCTCAGGTATAAATTTTATGTATAGTTTTTTCGTTATTCTGTATATCCGTATTTCGACTAGATGTTAAATTTTACTGTATACTACATACAATAATTTATTAATCATCATCATCGGAACATCATTTGATATCAACAAAGTGTAATTTCAATGTCCAACAAGCTGTTTGAACATGTTCGAACTTTTGCCATATGCAAAGAGTCAAACTCGAACAACTCAATTCATGTTCAGTTACAGTTCATTCTCTGTCCGTATCATACGAATGCAACTCATGAGTTTCGAGCTACTCGTTTGTTCGAGTTTCAACTTTTTCTCCACCATACCGCGCAAAATAATGAGATCTGAGCGAACATACCGAACTAAACGAACTGAGTTGAGTTGACTAGAACGATATTGGTTCGGTGTTGAAATTTTGTGAAAAGCTCGTCAGTTTCGAGTTTGTTCGTACGAGTTCGGCTCGTTGCACAGCCTTAGTAATTTGCGGTTACAGAGCTCGAACTTGCCATCAGATTTTGACTTTTTAGAGACTTTCATCGTAGAGAGAATCGTCAAACCACCCACATTACTCAATTTTTTTTAGCAATTTCTTTTTACTCGTAACTGATTTTCGTAATGGCTGGTGTCTCGCTTAGTGTTTCACCGAGGCTACGAGGCAGCCTCGTTTTTGACTATGAGAACGAAGCGAGACCGAGGCGAGAACGAGGCGAGATGGAAAAATAAATTTTCCTCGCTTGACCGAGGCGAGGCGAGATCACACGGCACCTCGCCTCGGCCTCGCCTCGGGCTCGCCTCGTCCTAGCCTCGTTTTGGAAACCAAGAGCGAGGCGCGTTTTGACCAAATCTGAACTCGTAAGAATCATATGCAGATTCAAAATATGAATGTAATTTTTATATTAAAATCTATATTTAACTAATATTTTAGTATTTTATTTTGAGTAAACTACTTTGTTTTATTTTTAACCCGCATGTGCTTCTTACGAGTTCAGATTTGGTCCAAGCGCTAATGCACAGAAGTCCTTGGATCGCATCAGATTTTATGCGACTTCACCTCGATTGATCGATTAGGGAAGCATGTAAGGCTATGTATGGCTATAAGCAAAACTGCATGATTGACAGCACTGCATTGAAATTGATTTATTCTAACAGTCTTTCTAAGAACCGGTAAGGTGAAGCAAAACGCACAGGGTAATGCTAGTATATAAATAAAGATCAATATATGTATGTTCGTAAAAGGTTCATAGCTTAGTTTGGTTTGGAAAAATAGGCAATGCCTCTCCTTCCCATATAAGAAAAGAATGAAATTCATCACATCTCATCCAATTCACCAAAAATAAAAACAGATATTTTATTTTATTTCTTGAGGCTTGATCAGCCTGTCAGCCTGGATACATGTATAATTTTTTATTTATTTTAATAAAAGACTCGCTTTTTTACCGAGGTGCCTCGGCCGAGAGCGAGGCGAGGCGAGGCGAGGCGATGCATGTGATGGCAAGATCTCGTCCGAGGCCGAGGCGAGGCGAGACTTAAATTTATAAAACGAGGCGAGACCGAGATCAACTAGAACCTCGCCTCGCCTCGGCCTCGGTGAAACACTAGTCTCGCTTGGAAAAAAACTACATGCTGAGATGCGTATAAACATTTTTTTTGATAGCTTAGTAAAATAAGACAAATTGTTGTACTTTGAATATTGTTAAAATAGCAGAGAGATGTTTCAAAAATAAGTTAACAAATATCGTTATTCATTGGATAAAAATACTGCACCAGCTTATGGCTTATCATTTCGTTGTGATAAAAATCACCAAAAAAAGTGATTTCTGAAAAATACACCACTTGATTTCAAATTATTACCTAGATTATGATAACAATTTTATTAGAATTCTTTTGTTGAACATACATTAATTACCATCCCAGTTAGTATTCGCACGACATTGAGTTTAACAGAAAAAAGTTTCCTCAAACTTTATTATTCAATTAACTACTTTAAAAACTTTACTAACCTTAAGTCAAATCTTTAACAATATACACCACGCTGCTGAAGAGCAGCAACAGGCATAAAATTCACACAGGCACATGTGAGCATATGTATGTGAATCTACGTATGCATGTATGTGTATATGCACATGAAAATAACATGATGTTGAAATACCCTTTTGGCATCTTGCGTGCGTCGAATTAACAGAATTAGCAGGTTGCATGACTGCCTCTGCCTTTACAGTTAGATGAAGTAAGTGAATGAGAATTTGAATGTGAGGCAGGCAACTGTGAAATATTATATGGAAAATAAACGAAAGCTGAAAAGTCAAATACGTGAAGAATAAATATATAGAATAAAGAGAAAAGAGAAAAATTTTGAAAAAAAAAAACACTTTGAGAATGGCAAATAGCTTCAGTTGTAGTTGTAGTAAGCCCAAAAAGAAGAAATGTTGTAGACATTTGTGGATATGAAGGAGTAAAAATCATATACTCTTGAGAATGAATAAAAATTATGTATTAATAATAATAATAATAGAGTTTAGCTACTACAGCTATTATAGCCTTCTTAGCTATTTAGCATTGAAGCTTTCTACCAAGTAAAAAGCTTATTCAATAAAAAATGGAATAGAAAAAATTATCATGCACATTAATTTGTTATTTATTTTATAATTTTTTCTTAGCTTTATCGCACTTTCTCAACATACCCACTCACACCATGTAAAAATAGACATATAGATATTAAAATAATTATATGTATAAATTTACGTGGTCCAAGGCATAAATGTTAGAAAAAATTTACCCAGCATGCTGTGGGGCTCGGACAACACAAACAAAAAAATTCACACCACCATTAAGCTACAAATTTAGCTACAGTTAGTTTTCAGTCTAAGCTTGAGTTGACCTTTTGACAAGCTAATGTTATTAACTTCGCAATTATTAATAAGAGTTGTCATGCGATTAAAAGGAGCTGTAGCCATATAATTAGTTCTACTAACCGGTTGATAAAATAACTGATAAGAGTTACGAGTACTCCTCCGATTACTATTAAAATGTATATAGTTAAGAAGCTCTGGTGCAGCAAGAGACACAGTTACAAGTTGATGCAGATAAAGTATATCCGCAATATTTCTACGCGAGCTCAAAGACTTCATATGTAATAACTTTAAACGATCCTCATAAGGAGGAAGGCTTAAAGGGTCAATCCAATTTAAGCCATTGAGAGCAAAACGAATAAAATTTTTTTGAATTCTTTCAATTCTATTTATATGAATATTATAAAATGGTGACCATACTTGGCTAGCGTACTCTAAGTGAGGGCGCACTATTGTATTATATAAAGTCACCGTTACTAAAGGGCTATTAAATTCTTTTGCCCACCTCTTAATAAAGCCAAGCAGAGATGAGGATTTTTTACAAATTTGATTAATATGCTCATTAAAAGTCAACTTAGTATCAAAATGTATACCTAGGTCTTTGACTACATCGACACGACAAATATTTTTATCTTTTAATTTATAATCAAATTCCACAATAGTTTTCTTCCTGGTAAAAATCATAGCTTGGCATTTATCAGGATTAAGATGTAAGTTATTCTTAGAACACCAAACTTCAAAGGATTTCAAGTCAGACTGAAGTGGAATAGTGTCACCAACCCCCTTTACGTTCCTGTAAATTTTCATGTCATCTGCATATACTAACAGATGGGAGTTTTTAATAACATGTGTAACGTCATTAATTGCTAAAATGAACAGGAGCGGCCCCAGGTGGCTTCCTTGTGGAACACCTGATGTCGCGCTAAATGGGGAGGAAAACACTCTCCTAAATTTTATTTGATACGAGCGATCAGATAAATAAGATTCAATCCAGCTGACAAAACTTAAGGGAAATCCAAGTTTCTTTAACTTAAACAAAATCAAATTATGTATGTGGTAATTTGTCAAATGCTTTACTGAAGTCAGTGTAGATGCAGTCAACTTGCCCACCAGAGTCTAAAGAGCTTAATGCAAAAGAAGTGAAATCAAGGAGGTTAGAAACTGTAGATCTGCCATTAACAAAACCATGCTGACGAGTTGTTATGACTTCACCACAGCACACCTTAACCTGATCGTATATAATATGTTCAAAAATTTTCGGTATTGATGATAACTTAGCCACGGGCCTGTAGTTAGAAACATCATTCTTACACCCTTTCTTGAAAATGGGGCTAATGTATGCATTTTTCCAAAATTTAGGAAAATAGCTTTCTTGAATTGATCTATTAAATAAAATACTGAGGGGCTGACTCAGCACAGAGCTACAGTTTACTAAAACTGTCGCAGGAATGCCATCCGGCCCGGAGTTGAAGTCATCATCAACAGATGAAATATATTTCTCTATGAGGTCAGGAGAGAAAGATATCTCATTAACCGAAACTAAAGGGTCGTTATCCATATATTCATATATGTATTGTTAAGAAAAAACTTTTGGCGGATCAAAATTTAACCTACGAACACATTGAGCATTCCTCAACACCTGTGAGCACCAGCAACAGCGATATCCTTGTTCCAAACTATTTTTTCATTTCTTTCTCTTTTTACGTACGTTTTTCTCAATTAAAATACATCAGTTACAATAGTTTTTCATCACTCTCTTTTTTTCATATCCCAGCGGCAAATTGATGAAGTACTCTAATTTTTCATGCATGAAAAGCTATACCCTTTGTGTTGTATGTTTCACAAATGAAATTGTTACTGTGATATTTTGTTTATGAGCCAAAAAAAAGAAAAAGTCAAACGGAAATTTGAAAAAAAAGTCAATCGGAAATAATTTGCAGACTTATCTAATTCTTGTTGTTATTGTAATTCAAAAGAGCCACGTTATATTAAAGTTTGAGTACTGAATTACCAATTTTCCATATGGAGATGCAGTTAAGTAATTTGCTACATGCTTTCAAAAATTAATCAGTCTGTTTTTAGCTGCCTGCTTTGTATATGGAGCTGTAGGCAGTCCAATTGCTGACTGCCTGCTTTGTGTATGGAGCTGTAGGCAGTCCGCTTGCTGATTGTCTGCTTTGTATATTGAGTTGTAGGCAGTCTGTTTGTTGGCTACCTGCATTGCATATGGAGTTGTAGGCAGTCCGCTTGCTGATTACCTGCTTTGTATATAGAGTTATAGGCAGTCTGTTTGTTGGCTGCCTGCATTGTATATGGAGTTCTAAGCAGTCTGTCTGTTTGCTGTATGATTTGTGTATGGACATGTAGGGCGTCTTGCTTGTTGGCTGAATACTTTGTATGTGGAGATGTAGGCAACCCGGTAAACTATACAGGCACTTAGTAAGCGATTTTTTAAGGCAATCAAGCATTTCCCTTGCTACACATTGTATATAGAGATGTAGGAAAGATGCCTAAAAAGCGGCCATCCCTTTGTAAAAAGCATTTACAGTTGTGGCTGGGGTTGTGAGCATTACCGCCAACAAAGAGTATAGCTATTCATCGATGTTGTTTATAACATATTTGCCGCTGGGATTATTCTCTTAATAAAATATGTAAATGAATTCTTTACCAAAAGAGCACATAAAACTTAGAATTATATTATGTTCATATCTTTTTATTAAAACATTTTAATATCAATATAAAAATTTTACAAATTTTAAGAAATAGCACATAATATGACACCTTCTGAACTCCCTTAATACGTTTATATAACACTGCTGTGTTTCTTGAAGAGTTACCTTTTCATTCTCATTCATGCAAGAAGATATACAATATCAAAGTAACAACAACAACAACAACAACAACAACAACAACAACAACAACAACAAAAACAAAAACAAATTGTGTACAAAGTATTGAAAAATCTTAATTCCACTTGACTTCATTGCAACTTGATTGTGTTAAGTGGGATGAGCAGCATCAGAAGCTGCAGAAAATCATCATGATGTTGTTGCTGACGCTATGAATGACACGGTTGTTGTTGTTGTTGTTGCTCATACCGAGGACGTTGTTAGCATTACTGATATCCTTGATGCTTTTGCTGTTGTTTTTGTTGTTGTTGTCGATGAATTTCCAGTTGAATAAAATTGAAGATAGGATTTGCACGATGATATTCATTTGAAGAACTGATTTTGTAGAGCAAATATGTCATAACTTAACGCTACAGTGCAGTCATTTTTAAACTTTCACTCAAATAAGCACACAAATACAAACACAAACGTAAACACATTGACAAGTAATGATAAACATCACTTATATAACTAGGGAGCTCAATTCCTGGATTTCAGAAAGAAAAAAAATGGGATCACAGTTTTTGACGAGATTATTTTAAGTTCATCGCTGGATTTTAGTTTCAAGATTTTAGCTTTTTTATTAATTGCATTGAATAACAGCGTAAGTCTGTGAACATGTGAACAGACTAATTATAATAGACCTGTATATGAATATCAACTTAGCTGAAGCAGCCTAATTCAAGTAACAATAGTTCTGTGGAAACAAGGAATAACTGCCAAAGGCGATTTCTGATGATAAGGCGAAACCATTTAAGTCACATCCTTATGCACACAACTTATGTTACTTTGTCTTGTGATCATATATCGATTTTAGTTGTTATTTCTTGTAGCCACAAAGTTGGTCTCATGTTTAATTTATATCTTCCAAAATCAGATGAGTCAATAAGACAAAAATGTAAGGAACTGTTCAAAGCTTAGCTAACAGTAACATCCTGGCAATAGCATTGTATTGGAATCGGGGTAGTAGTAGGATACGGTGGGCTTTAACCAACTTTAAATGACAAGTTGAATTACAACAAAAACTTGAATGAGGAATTATTTGGGATATTATTTATGGTCGAACTACATTTAAAATAAAAAAATCCTTAGAGCTTTTTTTTTAATTCCATATTTACTGTTTTTAGTAATATTATCTTGTATAATATGTGTATATCGTACGTATGAAATTTAAAAAGACAGTCTCACAGCCCAAATTTCAGCTCTTTAGGTATTCGGAGTCTTGAGTACTGTTAGGTCAAACTTCGAAAAAAACGCAATTTTTGCGAAAATATCCAAATGTAATGTTTGATATCTTTGGGCCTAATCAACCATTTGTACTATATGGTATCTCATTTAAAACCGAATAGATAGACAAACATAATAAGATCTGTCTTTAGTATTACAAATAAAACTACGATTTAGGACACTATTTTCAAAACTTTAGTTTTTTACAAATACTTATTTCACTTAATCGAGTCGCAAAAATAGGTCTTAAGGTCTAGAAACTTAAATTTTTTTAAAAGCATATAAGATGACATAATAAAAAAAAATCATATCCAGAACTTAAAATTTGGATTTTTCGGCTTTTAGAACTAAAATTTTTAAAACGGGCTAAGAACTTCTATTTTCAGGTTAAAATATGAATATTTCTCAGTACCCCGACTCCCTGCGGAACTGAAATTTGAGCTGTGGTGCCATCCATTTAGGTTTTTTGACGTATCAAAATTTGAAGAAAATCGGATGTTTTTTAAATTTCGAACGTAGGTATATTAAGCATAGTCATATCATTAAAAAACAGTAAATATGAAACTAAAAAAAAAAAAACTCTAAGGATTTATTTTGTTTTAGCATATATCGACTCTAAATTACATCCTTAAGAATCCCCAATTAAAGTTTTTGTTGTAACTCACACATTTATTAAAAGTTGGCTAAAGCTCACCGTGAGGAGTTACCCACAAACCAGTGTACAGGTATTTAACGGTCATTTATCTTGCAAGTGTTGATTTAGAACGTTACCATTCATTAGCTGATAAGGGCGAAGATGTACCTAAATGCAATTAAATAGTTGCCCAACTACTGGACGCTAACTAAATAATTGTTCAACTATTGGATTCCATTAAATAGTTGGACAACTATTGTACAACTTGTGCACTTTTCGAAATGAGAAGTTAAACAAACTAAAAATAAGATTCTGATCTTTCCAATCAAAAATTTGCCTACAGTTAAACTGTAAGTATACGAAATCCCATAAATTTAGGGGCGAAGAAATATTATTGTGGCCATAAGACATAATAGAATAATGGCAATATTTATATATGTGGCATTCATTACCAAATCGGTCACCATTTTGTTTTTAAACCACAGTTTTTTTTTTTCTTTTGGTACTGGTTGAGAGTATTCTTTATAGTTTTTTTTTTTAATCAAGCTTTTTAAGAAATCAAAAATTTTTGCAAATTGACGTATTTAATGCACTTTTTTTAAAAGCTCATAGCTCCACGAAAAATCTGCCATATTGATTTTTTTTTATTTCAAAAACTGTTCTAAGACGAAGTTTTTATTAAAAATTTTGAAAAATTCTTTTATAAAATTTAAAAAAAATTCAATATTTTTTATGATAAGAGTGAGATTCAGAAAAAACTTATTATGACGAATAAAACGATATTTTTTATGCAAAGAACGTTTGTATACAAAACTTTTTTGATAATTTTAAGAACTTATGTCTCTTGATAAAAAAAGTTGCAGAGAATATTCTGAACCCAAAAATCGTAAGAAACTTCTCAGTAGTTTAGTGTCTGGTCTGAATGGGATATAGTACCAAAATATTCAGCATACTTTTTTTTATAAAAAAAGTTGTAATGAAATGGTAAATTTAGTAGAAAAAATGGCGGAAAATAAGTTAGAGGTCGATCGCAAAGTGCACTTAGCCAACATTTTTTTTTGAATTTATTCAGCGCTTGACCTAATCGAAAAATCGTATTTCTTCAAGATTTTGAATTTTTTATCGCTTGGCCCACTCAAAAAATTTGACATCTTCAAAAATAAAAATTGCCAAATAGTTACCCTGGAAAGTTGCAATCACCTAAACAATCTGGATGTATAATTTTTACTGTGGAAAATAACACTAGTCCTTTTGAATCTATCCTGTGTAGGTTTTGTCCACATTTGATCAATTCTAATATTTTTGATTAATTTTCAAAAAAATATCCAAAACAATTGTCTTTTTAAAACTCCCACTTAATTAAGATATTTGTTGAAGAATAATAAATAAGTACTGATTGTAAATACATACATTAAAACGAATACAAATATGTATTATTCAAAATGTTTTTAAAAGAATACTTTAACCTGAAAATGTTAAATGTTTTATTAAGATTTTTACATCCAAATTTTTAGCTTATTGAAAGGAAACTTTAATTCAATTGAACAGTATTTTGTTATAAAATTTTTATTTCTTTTTTGCAAATTCCGGAATATAGATTTTCAATCACGACAATCTCTCGATTGAAAAAGGGCTTAGGATTGAATTCCCTGCCACAGACACGGAATGACAAACAGAAGGATTTTGAAAGGTTTTAAAAATAAACAGTATATCGGTATTGAAGCTGAGAAAAACGCACGTGTCCCACTAGGAAAACGTATTTTAATGCACTTGGATGTGTGAATGAAATTATAAAAGTAGTTTTATTTTCTACATATATACAAATAATTAGTTAAGACATAGAAGATTGTTGAATATTCCGTCTATCAGGTGACGAATTTATAGCTCTTATGGAGCAATTAAATTATAATTGGCTATTTCATTGCATATTCATATGTATGTATATCAGAGATGTGCACGAATGCATTCATACGCAGTTGTGAAACACTCACAAAAAACGAATTGTGAATCAACACTATGCATCAAACGTGTGAAACGAATGAAAACACTGCTCAGTCAAAGCGAATGCGAATGCTGATGTGCAGTACTTTTTTATCTCATTGCCGTTGCTTGCCTTCGTTTTCTTTGTAGGCAACGAACACACTACAGAAGACAAGCACTACTCACTTGAAGCTCATTCATTCGTTTCTATTTTTATGCATCGAATTCTATGGCTATGCAACGAATGCTACGGCTATGCAATGAATGTCATTACGCAGCATTAACTTTTTTTACTATATTTTCCTTGACTTGTGTATTTTCCATGCTTTAAAATAAGAAATTATTTTGTCTTTTAGAAGAAACTCAAAAATTACTAACAATGGCAAGCAAAGTACTACTCTACAATAGCATGAGCTCAAATCGTATGAGGTATTCGATGCTGTGCAATAGCATTCGTTGCATAGCCATAGCATTCGTTGCATAGCCATATAATTCGCTGCATAAAAATAGAAACGAATGAATGAGCTTTGAGTGAATAGTGCTTGTCTTTCGAGTATGTTCAAAGAAAGCAGAGGCAGGCAATGCCAATGAAATTAAAAGGCAATGCACTGCAGCACTCGTTTCATATGTTGTTGAATAAAAGCACGCAATAGCAATGAATAAGCGAATGGTAAATAAAAACGAGCCACTCATTGCACATCTCTGATGTATATTGAGAAAATGGTTTGATTGAATATAAAAAATTTGGTGTATAGCTTTTATAAGATTATTTAAGCTAAACATTTTTCAATTGAAACAAAACGTATCAAACCTTGATTGAAACATTATACTTAATCAAAGCGTTTTCTCAGTAATAAAGTTTTTTCCCAAAAAAGTTCACTAAATATTGTAAAAAAAAATTAACGTTTCTATAATTCCATCAGGGCAATATTGGCGTATTTTTGACCGAAAAGAGATAACGATACATGAACTCGTAAAAGGAGTCAATTCACACCGTGAATGAAAGTAGCAGTAAGACTCATTTACCGCAGTCAAGTCATCTGTCTGCCCGAATGCTGTCACTCATTTGGCTACTGAGGCTCTTTATATATGCCTGTCCTTTGCACAAGACGGATATTCATTTAAGCGCATAAGTATGCTATTGAAGTCAACACAGTGGGATGGAGATAGAATATGGGGCAATACACTGAAAAAACATTTGAATTTGTTTGTGCTTAGATGAGCCCAAATTTTATAACTTATCATTATATGTATTACAATCTTCCGTTTGGCAACAGCTGACATTGAACTCTCTATGTTTAAGAATGCGATTTTTTCTAAAGATAGAAAATCCAGTGATAATCTCATTTAACAGATTATAATGGACTGTAAGATCTATTTTTGCTATCGAAGAAGAAAAAAAACATTTTAAGTTTAACGTTCAAATGTCTAAAAGAGATTGAAACTCTACAAATGTTCAGATGAAAACCCTACAAATGTAAATTCAGAACAACTTCACTTAACAAAAATTTCAAAAAAGTGAAAATAATGTAATCGCAGATCGAGGGTAACGAAGTCTCTTGCTCAGTGAAATCCGACGTTTGAAGAAACCGAAATGCTCTTAGCTCAAAACAGGCATTGAATACAAAAAGATTTTTTTGGGAAATTGTGACGCTATCTTAAAAGCATAATGCTCTATTTTATGCACAGTGCATAGGAAAATAAATGGAGTGAGAAAAATAGCGTAAAAGACGCAGGGAGCTGAAGTTTATCCCACCACCACGTGACTACGAAACTGCATGTTAAACAGGAAAAAAAAAGTTAATGCTGGTAGTTGAGCGAGAAAGAGAGGTAGGGATAAAAAAGCGGCAAAAGTTTGCGTAATGAATTAATACCAGAGAAGCCGGGAGAATGATGCTTTCAAACACAAAAACAACAACGTCGACGATGACGACGACGACGACTGTTGATTCATTTGCCTCCCGATTAATTTTTCGTCGTTTTTCTTTTTAACTTTCATCCTTTTTTTTTTTGTTCACTACTTCATTTTTAGTGTGAAGGATGTGCTTAAACATAAGGATCAAAATTCACTGAATTGCAGTAAATCGTTTCATAGCCACGCTTGAGACAGTGGTAGTGTGAGATGTATAGGGGGAAAAATGAAATTGTGCTGAAAAGAGACAACTGGATAGTAAAATGAATTAATGGCACAAACGTGATTTTGAATTAATTTAAGCATTAAACACAATTACAACAAAAACATATAAAAAGTTTATTTTTTTTTTCATAGCATCTCTTTGTGGTTGTTTTTGTGTGAGTTTTGTTATACTCTAGCCATACATACATACATACATATATGTATAGGAGTGTGTCTAGTAGTGTGTATATTCTTTATTTTTGTCACAAATGACAGTCAGACTTATGATGAGCTTAAAATTTGTGACAGTTTTGTTTGACTTTTTGTGCCACAGTAATTAATTGTTGATGTTGGTAGTGCTGGTTTTGCTTTATGTTCTTAATGTTGCTTTTGATGTTTATGTTGTTTTGACATAAAAACATTTGTTGTTGTTTTCTGTTTTTTTTACTGTCATCCAGTAATATGCTAACTTTTTGGGGAAGAAACAACAAGCCTGACAACAAGATTTTCCGGATGTTATAGCCGCAATAAAAGAAAGTAAATATTTTTAATGCTGACAACATGAAACCTTCCACATTATCCCTTTTTCATTTACCATATGTGTTAGAAATCTGTTGATGAAAATGTTAAAATGGAAAACCTCCCTCCACATTAAATTTAATTAAAATTTTTAAGGCAATGACAAAGATTTTTGTTTCCATGACAATATGCTGCATACTAATAGAAGCCCACCCACTTATTGCCTAGTAATTAAGTAACGACTTTAAAGACATTTCATTTGAAAGTATCCATTGGTAGCGGCATGAAGTGTACGTTTTTTTGTTTTTTTTTTTTTGTCAAAGTCTTAAAGGAAAGAAATGTAATAGCAAAAAAAAAAAATAATAAAACCGACTGTCAAAAATTTAAAATTTTTTATGTCATACTTCTTATGACTTTGTAGGACAGTGTTTAAAAATTTCTTCGAAATACCTTGCACAATTTCGTACTGCCAATTTTTTAAACAACATATTGCAAAACTTGCAAAAATCTCAATAATACGATTTAAAATAAATACATTCAATATTCTCAAAATGAACTCACCTTGAAACTCCTTACGAGCCGCACTCACTGACGTCACAATGTTTGCCACATGACCCAACACTGTCGCGAACAGCATCAAACCGAATAGCAATTGCAATATCACAAACACATATTCACCTTTTGATCGTGGCTTGGGCAAATCCCCGATCGTCGTTAAAGCTAACGTACACCAATAATAACTTTGTAAATATTGTTTAACTACATCGGCCGACTCCGAGTCGTGGTAGACCCAGTTGCGCGACCCAAAACCATTATTCTTATGTATAATATGATATAAGCATCCATTCCAATGGAATATCACAAGTAAATAATGTATTAGCGCGGTCGATCGAAATAAATTCGGATAGTTTGTATGCCGTTCCGTTCGATCCATGAAGGCCCAAAAACGATAGATCTTCACCAGGCGAAACGAGCGCAATATCGAATTGAAGCCGATCGATAGGTATAAAAAATCTAATGGCAGTAGACACAGGCAATCAATGTAGAATGTGGTCGAATTCATGTAGTGTTGACGCAATTTGGTCGAGTCGGTTTGCAGTACGCCATCCTCGAGATACCCGGTACGAAAGTGAAATAATATATCTATGAGATATAAAAAATCCGAGAGATAATCGAGACAAAACCATATGACGATGGTGCGGCGATTGATCTCTTGAAAGGCGAATCGATAGATTATCACCCAGAAATTGTAAAGGAATGCCAGCGATACGACCATTGACCAATAGTAACAGAGACGTCCCGCCGGATCGAAAACAAAAGTGAATTTACGCGAGGCAGCGGCGGCACGAAGACGTTGCGAGGCAGTGCGGCGATGATGCGGTTGCGGTAAAGATTGCGAGTGTTGTTGTTGTTGTGTTGTTTGCTGTTGCAGATGTTGTTGCTGCTGTTGTTGTTGTTGTGTTTGTTGCGTAAAATGATGCTGTTGCTGCGGTTGATGTGAGTGCGATGTCGATGCGGTCGAATGTTGCTGTAAATGTTGAAATTGTTGCAATTGATGCGGCTGTTGTTGTTGATTTGATTGCGGCACCGCCGTTGAGCAACCACCGCGACGGGGATATCTGAAAATGGAAGAGAGAGGGTGAATATTAAGCATCAAGTGTTTTGGAAAATCTTTTTTGAATATAATTTAAATTTTTTAACCATTAAGCAAAATCTAGTTAAGTTAATGGCAATTGTTCATAACTGCGAAAGTCTCAGGTGGACAAATATTTCCAAACTCTGATAGTCTATAGAATTCGGTAAGACGTAAAGGTTTGGAGCTTGATCCTGAGCTAATTCAGTTTTTCATTTTTAACGCATTTTTGTGGATCGCAATAGAATTTTTTAAAGGTTTCCAGCAGAAAGTTGGATAAAGAGTATATGGTTGGAATAGGGATAGTCTGTACTACCAATAATATTACAGCTGATATATTTAATTAAGATGCTGTTTTGTCTGTACGGTTTCGTTCTCCAAAACGCAGATTATTACAATCTTAAAGAACTTTTAGCTTCTGAATTTTTCCCATAAGTGTCGAGAGGCTCTTGATGCAGATGCAATTGGTATACATAGCAATCTTTGAATTTTAATATATAATTTTATATATGTTTTTTTATCTAAAGCATTACTTCAAACCAGAATTCCGTTAGTCCGAATATGTCGGATCATTGCATTATACAACCAAAAGACTATCTGCAGATTGTGGGCTCAAGTTTTGTTACACATGCGTTAACAAGTATAAAATGTAATGCAAACCTCTCTACCACATTATGTTTCCAGTGAAGTTTTCGATCAAGAAAGACATTTAGAAATCTGGGGTTTTCTTGTTGAAGATGGGGAACACCTCTCACTTCAGAAACTTTGAAATTCGGAATCTAATGTGATTTTGTAAAACACGCAGGTTGTGATACCTGCGCATTAACGCTCATTGTATAATCCCGTCAATATATTTTGCACCGTGCGTGAATTATTAAATATTAAAGATTTAAATTAAGGGTATTGTCACGCCTCTCTTAGCGCCTTCACAAATTTCAAGGCTAACCTTATCTTCATATAGTTCCTATATGCACCAACTTTCCAAGTTTCATTAAAATCACTGCTGCCCTTGAAGAGATAATAGCTAGAGAGAGCTCTCACTTACCTATCAGTTCCGTTGCAAAAATTACTCGCCGATAATGGGCCACCCAGTGTATTGTCTTGTGATCCTCTAGCTGTGGAACGACTCCACGAGCCAAGTAACGGTTGTTCGCCGCTCATTGTTTTCAGTCGTCCACGCGATTTGCGTCGTTGTTTGTTGTTGCTGCTGTTGCTGCTGATATTGTGATGCATTAAATCCAATTCGGAGGCAGTGCTTACGGTGGCAACATGTGGATTGGAGGCACGTGTTACGCATGGTGTCGATAGGCTGTCGTGTGATGAGAAGAAACCTTGCTGTGAAACGCTTTGACCAAATTTCGGGACATGAGACATGCCAAATTTGGATCCTAGATCTGAAATAAAAATTATAAGGAAATCAAGATAAATACATTATTTTTCAATTTATAAAAAAGATAATAGCTAAAATTGAGATGAAGCTGAATTATTCGTAGCAAGCAAGTAAAAGGCAAATAGTTCGATAAGAGAAAAGTATGGGAAACAACAATATTGAGATATAGTTCACGTGGTTAAAAATAGATTCTATTAATCAGAATTATTCTTTTTCGAGCATCATTTTTTGAGCAACAGTTGTGTCTTTAGGAAGGCAAGTAAATTTATCCAAGAATTTTGATTGATAGCTGTTAGTCGAAAAAGCCTACATAGTCATACTGTCAGTTATTTTCCAAGCTCGGTACATATATATTTTTTTTAGAACAAGACAAATTAAAAATTCGATCAAACTGGACCAAAAAAGTGGACTTTAATTGATAAAAAAAAAGATTTCGATTAAAATATTAGTCCGAGAAACAGCTTTGCAAATGCCATAATAATTTCGTGTGGATTGATTCATATTAAATTATTGGATTGATTCATATTAAATTATTCCTTTCGAGTAGTAATTTGATGAACCAAGACTCAGCTGCTTCATCAGTGCTGGTTATAAGAGGCCGAAAAAAATGTCAATAACTCGAAAAATTAGCCAAAAAAGAGGAAAATATATTAAGACCAATGTTGTAGAGGAAATGTTATCAAATCAATTTTATGTATGAAAAATCTCCATACGACAAGATTTGCCCCACCTTTCACCGTTTTAAGATTTCCTATAAATATTGAATTTTGAATCATTCAATTTCGGACGGAATGTGGTTTTCAGATTCAGAACAAGTAATGCTGCTTGAAAATTTTCAATAGAGATGATTATTAGTAATTTTAAAAATTTGAAAGGTAGGTCATCTTGTCATACGGAGACTTATCGGGTATGAAATCTATGTGTTTCCATCTACTCTACAACATTGGTTTTAATGTATTTTTATACTTCTGACATACTTTCCGATAAGCTGACGATTAAAAAAATATTAAGCGGGATGAAATGACCATGAAAAGTTCAACGCTACCTCCCGAACTAAATGTTTAAGCATCGAAAAAGTCGAAAATAATCAATATATTAATCCATAATATTCGAAAAGTGATAAACTTTATGAAATATAAATCCAAAACTATTGAAAAGTAACGAAAGATTTGAAAAATGTTCAAAAAAGTATCGGCAAAACTAATGGCGAAAAGTTCAAATAGTGCCGAAAGATATAAAAACGGCCAATATAACAACTCTCAGAGCATCGAATCATATAGAAAGAAGAGAAGATGTCTGTAAAAGTAAAATAAATTCGACAGAAATGGAGAAAATTAAAGTAAATCAAAAGTATCGACAAATTCGATATTAGTCGAACTATTTTAAGAAATATTGTAACGTATTGATAAAGTGAAAGAAAATATAGTCAAGTGAAATTCTATCGAAGGATATGAAAAATGTCGGAGAATATTGAAAAAGACAATGAAAGTCAAAAATCTTACGAGTCCAAAAAGATCAACATTTTTGATAAGCTATATATTAAATAATATCGGAAAGAATCGAAAAAGTTAAAAATTATTCTACTTATCAAAGGAAAAATCTTCAAAATCGGGTTTGCCGTTTTTGCAATATTATTTCTATTTGATTAAAAAAAATATTTTTATTTAATTTAATATAAAATATTTCTATTTAATATATAGTTGGATGTCTCGTTGTTGACAGCTCTCTTAGGATACAAACAACTATAGCGGATATTTTCTCCATGAAATCTTTAGTTCCGGAAAAAGTTCTATGGGAGCATACATATAGGACGTATGCAGTAATAAATGCCCCATCAACTCAACATGCATACTTTCAGTACCTGTACAGACACACATACACACATACTCAGAAATCAACCTTAACCACTACGCTTACCCAAAAAACTGTGACGATCTATTGAGAAGCGTCGTAAGCTTCCCAGATCAATGTATTGCTCATCACCAGTCATAGTTGGTGTGATCGAGAGTTCAGTTGTGTGAAAGTCACCTCCGCCTCTACCTGCTGTATTACTACTTCCACCAACCCTACCACCACTAGCACCACCACCATAGCCACCACGACCGCCACTGCCACTGAATCCTGCATTTGCACCGCCACCACCAACACCAACACCTGAGTAGCCACTGACACCACCATAAAAACTGCTACCATCCAATTCGGCCATTTGTTGTTCGGCTGCAAATAGCGGTTGTATCGAACGTGCGCTGTGTTCTCGAAATAGAATAGGCCTCGGTGAGGGTACCAAGTGTTTAAGCATCGTTGCGGCTGTTGTTGTACCGTTTAGAGAGAGGCGTGGCTGCATTATTTCAGGATTACTGAAACGTGGTTTTTGTTTTGACAAATCGTGTGTGGGTGTTTTAAGTGAGGCATAATTTCTTGTGTTACCAGGTTTGCCACTCATTATTTTATAGTTTTTTTTCGGAATATTTTTTGTTAAATTTTTCCCAGAAAATTTTGTTATTCTTCTGCTTAGCTGTGCCGTCTTTTTTTTGTCTCTTTTGAAACTTAGCTTTTATTGCATATCCAGTTCGTCATCATGACTATGAAAATAACACGAAGTTTATGTTGAATTTAAGTTCAATTCGTGTTGAGTTTCGTATGTTGGACAGCAGTTGGTGGGTAGTAGTTTAGAAAATTCGTCGGAGGGAGACAAGAAAAAAGGGGAGAGTTCTGTTAGAATTTTAAGAGGTAAACAACAAAATTATAAGCCAAAGGTGTAGTAAGTAGTTAACTATGACAATGGGGTTTTTTTTGGTAAGGAACTACGTAATATGACATTGACTTTTTTTTGTGGTTTACTAAACTCTATAAAACTCTGTGATTTATTGGTATTTCTAGTGGTGGTGGATATTGTAGGTGGTGGTGTAGTGATGGTTGCTTGGAATGGGTACTACATTTCTATAAAATTTATTTAACAACACTTTTTTTTTGAGTCTTAAACATGCAAAGTTGTTGTGCAAAGAAATAAATTAAAAGTAAAACACATACATACATATATCAACAACATACAAACTTAAACTATTTCTTTTTTTGGAATACAAATCAAAAGAAGTTAATTTATTTAAATAATTTATTAATTTCTCACTTATTTACTAAGGTTAATTGTACAAAAATAGTAAAAGTATAGATATATAATATTTATTTTCTTAACTTTCCCGAATTGGCTTGCTAATGTGCGTTAATTCACACAATAAATAACAATGCTAGTTTTAAAGACTAGGTCTGAATAGACCCGGACCAACAGCGGCATATTTTTGGTAGCGACAGTTTGTGGAATTTTATTGACTTATATTTTTTGTTATATACCTTACATATGTGGGAATTAGGTACCATGAAACATAAGTGCCATTTATTTTATTTTTGTGGAAAAATAATTTTAAGTTAAATTTATGCAATAATTTCTAGTACATACTAAAGTTACGATGATTTTTACTCAGCAGAATCCAGCACCTATCGGTCATGCACTTGTTTTTTCCACAGACATAAGCTACTTATATATAACTAAACTAAACACAGTTTGACCCAAATTTCCACTTAAATGGCTTCGCACCTAGTTTCCACATATTATTTCCAAATCTACATAAGTAGCTAAGTTTTATTTTTTGCCCAAGATGTATTCTATATACGAAAAAAAAAATTTTTTTCAAGGTGCGGAGAGTATTTCATATTTTATTTTGTATTCGTATTTGTATTCGAAATCGGATGTCGAAAAACGAAATCTTTACTTATTACTCTTAGAAGCAGGAACTATGTTTTAAAAGGGTTACACACTGCAGGTACACATAGTACCATGAGACAGTTCACGGTTTGGTTTTTCATTCGGAGCTTGACAAAATCAAAGTGCTATGGAAAAATTTTTAAAAAAAGTTGAAAAATCCAAAATGTGTTCAAAAAGCAGAACAAAAAGTGAAAAATTTTGAAAAATGTTGAAAAAAGCTTAGCTGGAAAAGTCGAAAAAATAGAGGAAGATTCTTAAAAATTTGAAGGAGGTTGAAAAACTCGAAAAAAGTTGTTGAACAACAGTTAGAAAAAGCTGAAAATATTAAAAGTTGAAGGAGGTTGGACAATGTTGGAAGTCACTGAAAAGTCGAAAAAATATGAAAAAAAATATCAAAATAGGTTGAAAAGCTCGTATACTAAAATGGAAAATGTTCAAAAAGTTGAAAAATATTGAGAGTTGGAAAGTTTTTAAAAAATTCTTAATAGAAAAATTCGCATTGACGATTACGGTAGTTCCTGTGTAATTTTCAAATATATACTGCCCAAAAGCTCCATCACAGACCGTAATTCAAACCCAAATACTTCGTTTTGCTAAAAAAATGGCTTCTCTCAGGTCACTTATGGTTTCACAGAACGAGCGAGCGAGAAATCAGCTATATTGCTGACGCAAACCTTATTCGAATAATTATCATTCAATGGCTGTTGCTCCAGTACCCAATCTGCTTACATTTTGCACTTTCTAAGATTGGTAGGCCTTAATTCTTAGTGGAACTTTATATAAATCATCGAAATTTAAAATTTTTTTTACAAAAATCTGAGAAAATCAGCATTTTCACTCATCAGGATTTTCTATAATTTGTACAGTAAAATGATGAAAATCTTTTAATTTTATAGTTCCTCAGATTCAGAATTTACCCTACAGTCCGAGCAACGTAGTTGAGATTTCTGTTTGCGCAGAACGTTGAAGATGAAATAAATTGGCAAAAGCCTCCAGAGATAAGATTGAATTAATAGAAAACACATATGTTATTTGAGGTTGTATAAAGTAATAAATTTGATTAGAATAAGTTTTGTTATGAGTCGAAATTTTGATCTTAGGCTTGAATTCGTATAGCTTCTAGATCTCATCCCCCTCCTTCTTTTCTATATGTTACAGGTCGGAAGATTTCAGAAATAAAGAAAGATAATCTTTTATTGTTCAAATTTCATAACAAATGTATCCAGTTGAGAATAAATCAATTCACAACTTTTGAAGATAAAAACCAATTTACATTGGAGATCTTTGCAATAAAATCGCAATTTCACAATTGGACATTGGCGGTTGTATTTCAAAAAAAATTTTTAATTATCAAAAAGGGAACGTGAACCTAATGCTATTTACGAATATATAACATGCCTTTGTTTGGAACTTAATCAAAAAAGGAGTGAAAACATCAAATCAATGTTAGTCATTTGACTGCATCACCCAACTTTTATTCAATTTGTTATGAAACAGCATGTGCTCGAAACAAAAGCAACAATTTTCTACGAATAATGTGCCACTGTATGAGTGCTGAACTCAAAAACTATGCGAAAGAGATGAATTTTAACACGTTTATTCAACGGAATCAAAGAATTCAACAATTACAATATGCAATTTTAATTAAGCTGACTGACTGAATTCGATTTCACTCAGCAGTAAAAACTAAAGTCAAGTGTAGACAATAGCACATAACTTAAGTGCCGTATTTGCAACACAATGACAACACTGTTGCCTTAAACGCATTGAAATGGCAGCCAAGGCAGCAAAGTTTAATAATATCATATTGAGACATTCATTCGTTTATTGAATATCAGTTAAAGGGCTTAAGAAAGAAACACTTGAAACTGACAATGTATTTGTATATTGAATTAGAGTGTATGTATATAATAAGTGTAAATTTGAGTGTGTGTATTGTGGGTAGTATTTGTATTTCGCATAACAGCAGGTGTAAGTCATATAATACAAATAGTAAAGAAAGGAAGCAGGTAAGGATGGTAGGTATAGCTGACAAGGGTAATTTTTTGATTGCTGCAGCGATTGCTCACCAACTAAGTACTACGACGAGTATAATGGCAAATAACATGGCAATGAGTTTCAGTTAATTTGATAAATTTGCAGTAAGTTTTGTGTTTAACGTAGGTAATTTTATGTGTTATACTTGAAATGAATTCGACTGTATGACTGTGATAGAGTTAACAAAGAAAAGTAAAGTATCAAAATAATAAGCTTTAAAAGAATAGAACAAACTTTTGTGTCACAGTTTTACTTTAATTTTGTGTTAGTTTAATTTTGTGAAGCCTCTTGAAGGTTAATTAAGGCTTCAAAGCTGTGAACGAGTATTAAGATGACTCTACTCTACGAAATTCAATGATTATTAGGTATATATTTGTGCTACATGACACTAAACTTGAGTATTTATTAGTTCGAAAAATGATTTCAACATTTTCGTGTGGTCGTTCATGACCCCATGGTGCCGTTAAGGGTTAAATATTTATAAACGACTAGTATCAAAGAGTTTTAGTATATATTACTATGCCCTTAGATGAAAGTTAAAGTGTTGTTTATTGTGCCAAACATGGTGTCTAATTCAGTCGATCGAATGGTTTTAATTAGAACGAATATCTATTTGGTAGTCCTATTTTAATTTGATTTTGCTTTGCATAAATATGATTACTATACAATTCTCAACATTTTAAGTAAAGGCTATTTAATTATCTTCTACTCGGTATACAATGAATGTACCAACGGCATCCAATATAAGGATGTTTTGATATTAAAAAATTTCGATTTATTTATTCGACTTTTTTTTTTCATCGGTTCCTGCTTAAATCGATGTTAAGAAATTTATACGTTAGCGACAAAAAAAATTATTTGGTAATTATTAGCATGTGATGTTTTGCAACAAAGATATATAAGTTTCAACTAATAAATCATTTAGTAATTATTACCATGTATGATTAACGTAGTGTAACTATCCAAATTTAATTGAGTAGCTATTACCAAATATGTAACTAATTCAAAACCATTATTTGATTCGATGGAATGGATGGCATGTTAACTTATGTTCTATGTACTTTATTACTATTCACTTTATTTAATCGTAATAAAAAAAAATGTTCATTTAAATTTTAAATTTAAAGTTTCAAATAATTTTGAATTCTAAAATAGTATTGAATTTTTTATTCAACAAACAAAACTAAAAGTTTATTAAGAAAATCAAAATACGTGGAAGCAAAATATTTAATATTTATTTCACCTATAATGAACTTATTATTTGTTTGTTAATTATTACCATATCTCGATACAAACAACTAAATCGTTATTTCCATGTATAAATGAAAATGACTCAAAAAGTGTCGGACATTTTTTGTTAAAATTAAATGGCAATGAGCCGAGCCGAGTGATCGATCAATTCAAGTTCTTGGTACTTGTAGGAAAAATTACGTGTTAGTATCGATGGACAATGACACTGATTTGACAGTTACAAAGAATTGCATAATGAATGACTTACACAATGACAGTGAAAGTGACAATGATAATGACAATGACAACTGTAATATTTATAACAATGGCAATGATAAATAAAAAAAGTGGTATCCACAATCGAGAGCAAGTTAGCAAAACTGTGATGATCTTGCTGAAAATCCTTTTTTTAAGGTATGCCGACATTGTTAAACTAGCAAATGAATAAGCTGTTTTCTGTTGACAAAGACGTCAGATTTGCTGACACAGGGTTGCATTTCGTTGTGACAAAATTGCAGCCCGAGGCGAAAAAAAACAATGCCTTACGAAAAATTAAAAAATTCTTTCACCAAAACATTTTTTTTTAGTTAAAATTTTTGAATTGAAATCGGGACGAGTTCTCTTCTTCCACAAATTAACTTTAAATTGAAAAAAAAAACTCGATAGCAATTTTCATTTAATAGTACTTACGCCATTTTTAGAGTTGGAGTGTACATATGTAAAAATGCAACAATGTAAAACTTTAATATTTTCATAAAAAAATTTACTTAACAAAAAACAGAAAATCGAATTT
The DNA here is from genome assembly GCA_949775025.1 of Tricholauxania praeusta. NCBI lineage: Eukaryota > Metazoa > Arthropoda > Insecta > Diptera > Lauxaniidae > Tricholauxania > Tricholauxania praeusta. The sequence continues at coordinate 30,737,047 of OX459031.1, read as the reverse complement.
TTTTTACACATATTTTTCATCAAATTTTACTAAAAAAATAGTAATTTTTCTATATAATCTAAACGTATTGAAAAAGTACTGAAAATACGCCAAATGTACGGAAAACTCGTTGTTTTACCAAAATGTACTAAAAATAAGTCCGATGTATTGACGTATACTTTTCACAACTAGAACGTACTAAAACTGATACAAATGTACTAAAAACGCCACTATTTTTGTTCAATTTCTTTCAGACTGACATCATCTTCACTGTCAACTAACCGCAATAAGCAGACAGTTTCTCGCCGACACCAACCTCCTCCACCTACTCAGTACAGCATACTCTCAAGCGCACAAATCAGCAACACTGTTACTTGTTATCCCGCAAACAAATGCGTCTTACATCATTGGGGAAATTAAAGCAGCAAATAGATTTGGTATCAAATCCACAAGTTAACAGGTAAAATGGTAAGGGTAGTAAAATTAGCAAGTGTAGAAAAGCTTACCAGTCAAAGTAAAGAAGCAGCAGTAAGCAAAAGAAAATGACTGCCGAACAGCGGTGAAGTAGGTTAAATTAGACAACAACAACAACAATAGGAACAACAAAGTTTTGCCAGTTCTAGTCAAAACACCGAAATACCAAGACTATCAGGCCTGATAACATGAGCATTTTATTTATTTATTTGCAAAATGCGCAGCTAGAAAACAGGCGAACGAATAAACTTTGGCAAACAAACGGCCAGAAAATTTATGAATCAACATAAGAGAGAGAGCGAAAACCATTAGGGATTCACAGCATCAGCAAGGACCCTACTACATACAGTCAAGCATTTACAGTTTATGTGCCAACACGTTTCAGTACAAAGCAAAAAAATGCCTTACGATTTCGCTTGTTACCTTGCAGTCGTTCTGTTGTTTTTTTTTTGTCGAAAAATTAAAAATTAAAGCAACATCAAGTTGTTAGAAACGTGCGCAATAAATCTATGAAATGTCGCGTTTTATGCCCGATTGAACTCGCAAAATAGGGGGACGAGCTTTGGTCTTTCAGTTGACCGAGTAGCTAGAGAGATTGTGCTAATAAATAATTTCGAAATTTAGATTTATATACAGTTTCATTGGGAGCTTAAAGTTACTTAAACAAAGATTTGTTTTATCTTGAAAGTAAATACTTAAAGTTTAATTTTTGGCGCAGATTTAGTAAGGGATAGATAGAATAGCGTCTTTAGCAAAGTTTGGTATGAATTATTTAATCAGTCGTAAATAGCGGAGGGGAGGGGGTTATTTTCAACAGAAATTTCACTTCAAGGAGAATAAGAAATGTTTGCGCGTAGCTTTAGGTTAGTTGACTGATAAGAAGGAATGTTAGGATGCTTGCCATTTTATTCAATTCAACAAATAAACTTAAGAAATATTTTGCATTGATGAAAGAAAGGCAGTTAATTAAATATTTTTGTTAAAACTGCATATTTTGTGGATCCATTAAACATTTACTATTTAAAATATTTAATAGTTTTGATTTTTTTTTGTTCAAAATTAATTTTACTTAATTTTACTGTTAACGTGTAACTTAAGCCACAAAACAAAATACCATTGGTTAACCTCAACATTTCATAATGCAATTTTCCACTTAGCTGTTTGACCTTAGATCTCCAGCGCGCTTTCGCTATAACCGCAAGCAATTGAATAATAAAAATGTGAGATAACACATTCACAGACAAGTAAAATGCATTATCGATTGCACTAAAGTGGAACAATGCAACGGATGAGATGTCAAAGAAAATCAAAAACAAATAAATTGACGCATCATGAAAATGTCAATTTCTCTTTTAAAAGAAAATAAAATAAGAGATAATAAAAAAGAGAAACAAGTTTGCTGAACATTAACTTCTCTCCATTATCCTTCAAAATATAAGAATGCGAGGTTTTTACGCAGGAAAATATAAAAAAATACTGCGGTGATGATTCATTCTACTGATATTTCAATAAAAATTACAAAACTTTTTTTTAAATAAAACAAAATGGGAAAGGATTGCAGCAATGATTTTTGGGTTTGAGCGTTTCTTGCAGTACTTTCTGTAAAAGCAATTGCTACAAAGAGAAGAAGGACAGTGCTGAGCACCACATGTGTTGTTATCCTGCTTTTTGTAGAGAATGTTTCCTAGGAGAAAAAATGGTTAAATAATCAACAGACACCATGACACCACATTTATCAAAATCGGCTTATTCGTTGCCGAGTTATGGCTGTTAGAATATTCAAACTGCTTTAAACGCCATCTAGTGACAGTTAATCAAAACACAAATGACTTAAAAAATTTGCTTGTTCTTAAAAAAACTATTACACATCATTTGTCTAAATCGGTTTAGTAATAGCCGAGATATAACGTTTTAAAGTTTTTCAAAAAACCAAATTTGCTTGCTGCTGGTTCATGGTGGCCTGGTATTTCACATTTTTCTCTGCTTTGGGCTGCTAGCTCTGCTTTCGGCTGCGCTTGCAGAGAAAAATTTGCTGACTGAGCAACAGCTACAAATGCTACAAATTTATAATTTATTTTGATAATTTACCCCTAAAAGTATGCAACACTTTCAAACAAATTTTAAAAATAGCGCCTAAAAGTAGGCAACATTATCTGAAATTTTTAAAATCGTTGCATGCTTTTAGGCGCTATTTTGAAATTTGTCTGAAAGTGTTGCATACTTTTAGGGGCAAATTATTAATAGCGCCTAAAAGTAGGCAACGTTTTTTAATTTATTTGAAATCGAGTTCGTTTTTCAAGTCTTCAAAATTCTAAAATCGAGTTCGTGTCCCAAGTCTTCAAAATTCCAAAATCAAGTTCGTTTCCCAAGTCTTCCAAATTTGAAATCGAGTTCGTTTCCCAAGTCTTCAAATTTCTGAAATCGAGTTTGTTTCCCAAGTCTTCAAAATTCCAAAATCGAGCTCGTTTCCCAAGTCTTCAAAATTCCAAAATCGAGTTCGTTTCCCAAGTCTTCAAAATTCCAAAATCGAGTTCTTTCCTAAGTCTTCAAAGAACATTAAAATTTTACTACCGCATTCATGACGGGGAATCCCGATGACGGTCGATGTCGCGAGCTTATACTTTTTTCCTCAGCCGCACAACGTGCCATAAGAAGTTTTCACTTCAAAAAAATATAGAAAATACTGAATAGGGTTGATAAGTAAAGCCGAAAAATGTTGGAAATGTCGAAAAAAAAACGGAGAAGCTTGAAAAAAGTTGATAGAGGTCGAAAAAATTTTAAAACAAATTTTTAAAAGCTGAAAGTGTTGAAGAAACATGGAATATATTGAAAAAATATGGAAAATGTTCAGAAAGTTAAAAGAGAATCGAAACAGTTGAAAAAGGATAATGAAGTCGATAAAACATGAGAAGTGTTGAAAAAAATTTGAAACTCGAAAAAAATTTGAAAAACTCGAAAAAGTGGAATGAGGTTGAAAAAAATGGAAGGAAGTTAACAAAGTCGAAAAAAATGGATTAATATAATATGGTTTATCAAAGTTAAAGGAGGTTGAAACAATCAATTAGGCTATAAAATATTAAGTCGATAAAACATGGAAAATGCCCAAAAAAATTGAATTAGGTTGAATGTGTCGGATAAATATGGAATATATTGATAAAGTTGAAAAATGTTGGAAAAGTCGGAGATGCTTGAAAAGAATTTAAAAAGGTTACAAAAACAAATTTAAAAACATTAAAAAAAATTGAAACAGGATAAAAAAGGTTGTAACAGTTGAAAAACACTGAAAAAAATCGGTAAAATATAGAAAATGACGGTAAAAGTTGAAGGTTGAAAAATTGATAGTGGTTGAAAAAGCTGAAAATATTGAAAAAAGTTGAAAGTGCTTGGAAAACTCAAAAAAACTTGAAACAGGTTAAAAAATAGTCGTGTTGAATTGTTAAAAAATTTGGTTGATTCAATGAAGTTGAAAGAGGCTGAAAAGTTGAAAGGAAAAAGGGAAAATGTTGAAAAAAGTCGAAATCATCAAAAAATCAAGACGAAGTCAAAAAATGCCACGCTTGCGGATTTTTTTTCTAACATAAGAGGTGCCACGCCTACTGATCTAATCTCATTCAATATTACTAAATATACTAGATTATAGTAACCGACATCTCCACACTAAATTTTATGAGGATTACTCCGGAAGTATGTTAAATCTAACTATAAATTTCTTTTGCTAGTATGGGAGGTGCCACGCCTAGTGATGCAATTCCGTCGAATTCCATTTAATTTCGAAGCTTATATAAATCGACACCTCTACACGAAATTTTAAAAGACTTACTCCCATAGCACACTAAATATAACATTTAATGTTTTTGTATAACAGGTGCCACACCCACATATACTATTGCGCTCACTTTTAATTATGAAAAATCCCACAACAATCGCAATGAAATAGTTATTTCCGACTATTCTCAGGGACCCTATTAGTATTATTCTTCTTCTGAGTACGTCTGTAATTATTCACTGTGCACCAAAAGCGCATAGGGTTAAATTAAGCTTACAAAATTATCCGAAATTGCAACAAAGAGTCTTAAGCTAATTAAAGGATTTGGTAAAATAAATAGTTTTCCTCTTCGAGCGTTAACAATCATATTGTTTTCATGTTGTCTACTGCTGTGCCACTTTGCTTAAGCCATTCATAAGATTTATTGTCTTTCGTCATGAAGTCTTCGACAGAGTCAAAAGTTTAAATCATTCTTCCTTTATTATTTCATAAAAGTAGCAAAAAAGGATAAACTCAAATACAAAGGAATTGTCTCAAATGCAGTGCAAGCAAAAAAATCTTTTCATTCGTCTTTTGTTTTATAGCTCACATCCACACAGCATTCATCAGAAGAAGGATTCTTTAGTATTTTGTGCTTTTATGCTGTGAAGCGTTTGAAAATTTGAAGTTTTTTTATTTGCCCCAAACAAAAACTTTGTAGTTTTCCTTTTTTTGATGTTTCAATAAACCATTGACTTTATTCATTTGTTCTTCAATAGTTTATTTAAAGGCAATGATGATAACTGGGAATGCAAAGGGTGGTCTAACTTTAGTTAACATTAAAAGACGAACTTTTTTTTTTTAAGATGTAACACAATTTTAAAGAAATATTTGAATTTTTCTTTAATTAATCGTTTATTTGAAGTACTTCAGTTGTCGTCACCTCTGGATTTCTGCAGTAATTGATCAGTACGAGGTAATTTTATGCACGTTTCGGGCAGTATCTTTGCAATAACTAGACAAAGGTTGGGTTTGTTGGCGTAAACCTACCACAAAATACAACACTAAAGGTTTCACCCTTTGGTCTATTTACGTCACAAAAACATGAAATTATTTAAACTGGGAGCTTTCAGTACCAAAATTCATAGGTTTTCATAAGTTTATTGCTCTTGCTATTGACTTTAAATGTTAGTTCTTCATTGTTTTTGAAGCTTAAAGCCAATCGCGACGCCTGACCATGATGCGCATCAACCAGCCGGTTTTTGGGCATCAGTCATCTGAACATTTGGAGCGAAAAGTTCTTCATTGAAAAATATGCCAATATATTTAAAATCGGAGAATGCAACCAACATTTTTGCTTGGATTTTTATGCAATTGTTATCAATAATGCGCTTGGATTATAAGATTCGGGGTCTTATAGAACCAAATTTTGGGGACCTTTAAGCCACGTAGAGTCAAAATTCAAATCTTCCACAATGCTGAAAATCTAATTTTTTTTAAAAGTATTTTGAATACATAATATGTGCAAATCAAATTTGTTACACATTCTGAAAGACAAATGCATTTTTTCTTTGCACTAATTAGGCTGTAGTTACCTAAATTTTCAGTCAAAAGGATCAAAATTTTTATTTAGTTCAAGAAAACCACATATCTAACATGAATATATTTTTTATAATTTATAACACCACAGACCTTACGATTGATATTATTTAAGAATCAAAGGTCACATCTCGAAAATCGTAATATTTTCCAAAAAATCTTTATATAAAGCTAGTCCGATGCTAAGAAAATTTCCTACAAAAAGGATATATATATTGTTTTCGTAAAATAAATAAATTAGATATCATACGTCAAATCATGGCGAATGTCAATGGAATGGTACATATGGCTGGTCTGCAACATTTTTACGGCAAGAGTGTTTTATTTAGTACTTGTGTTATTTAGAAAAACTGAATTGAATAATGGTTTTATTTCGCTAAGTCAAGCCTAGATTTTTAGAATAATGAGATTTAGGATTTCAAAAAACTCTGATTTTAGGCTTTACTATAGGGACAACATTATTAAGGTGGAATGTTAAGAAACTGTTTTAGGGTATTTAATGACCAGTGAATCTGTTTATGAATATATATTTTTTAAATCAAATTTTGTTTTGACCTCTAGCATTTAAAATATTTGAGGATAAACATAAAAAAATCGTATTTTTGGGTGAGTTCTCACATTTTCTCTAGTGACACAAATTTTTCTATATTTTTGAATTTAAATTCGTAAATTATGGGCTGCCTAGGAAATCGTCGAAAATGTCCATGACATGATCCTTGCTAATCGCCGAAAGAAAGTGCACGAAGTAGTGGAGTCGTCAACGTTGATGAAACGTGGATACACTATTATACGCCAGATACCAAGAGACAGTCAAAACAATATATTTTTCAGGGTGAATCTGCTCCAAAGAAGACAAAAACTCTTCCATCAGCCAGAAAGGTAATGGTCACGATTTTGTGGGATTCCAAGAGAATAATTCACATTCTAGAGAAAGGAAAAAACATTATAGGACAGTACTGCAACAAGTTTTTGGACAGTTTCCATAAGAAACTAAAGGAGACACGGTCCCACTTCGCTAAGAAAAATTTGCTCTTATATCACGATAACGCACTAACACGTTCATCTTTTATTGTCGCGGCCAAATTGAACGAACTATGCTTTGAATTGCTTCCGCACCCATCTTGCTCCCCGACTTGGTACCCGGCGACTTTTTTCGGTGTCCTAAATTGCAAGCATGGTTCGCAGGAAAAAAATTCAGCTCAAATGAAAAGGTTAACTCAGAGACAAAAGCGAATTTTGGAGAGTTTGAAAAATCATAATTTTTTGGAGTGGTTAAACAAATGGTACCAGCGTTGAAAAAAGTGATTAAAGCTAAAACGAAACTTTATTGAAAATTAAAAAAAAAATGTATTAAAAAATTTACATTATAATTTGATAATTTTGATTTGAATTGAGCAACTTTCTATTAATATCTTTAAATTTTTAGCTTTAATATTCAATTTGGAAAAAACGGTAATTACCGCTTTTTGACATCATCGGCTATATTCGACCTTGTTTAAAATACTTATTTATTTTGGAGCAATTTAAGCTAATGAAATGTACTAAGAAAATGATGTAAAATTATCATTTACACTTTCTGTTACCTTTTATTTTTGATGACAAAAATATTTTGAACTTGCGAACCATTTAAGTCACTGTATTTGCCGTTGAATGGTCTATAAAAATTGTAAAATAATGCAAAAACTAAACACGCTGCTGGCATCTTTGTGCTCAAATAAATCACTTATAACGAAGATCAATGTGTTCACTTCATACCCTTATTTTCAAACATTATCCTACATTTTATTTTTACTATCAACTCTTAATTTATTTAAACTCATTTTTGACAGTCACTTCATTTGTTGTTAAAGCAACAACTTTTAATTAAAAAGTCACCCCAAAGCCGCTTTGTAGATCAATTTAGTCAACTTTATATTCTATAGTATAGTCAGAATGGAAAAAGAAAAAAGTTAAAAGTTTCAACTTTAAACTTGTTGCCTCAATGGCTAATGATGTCTGTCTCTCTCTCTCTCGCTCTGTGTGTGTCCTTAGAGTAGAAATTATCAAAACTTTCTATAGCAGTGCTGCAACGTTTGCGCAGGGAAAAACTTTTGTTTTTTTTTTAGAACTTTAAGTGAATATCTGTAAAAATAGAAAACTTAAGTGACAAGCAATCTGTTTACTGTTGCTACCAACAACACCAAAAATAATAAAACCAATAACAAGCAAAATAATTTTCAGCTGGCGTAGAAAAACTTTTGTTTTCGGTATCTTGAATGGTGCTTAGAGTACACAAATACACAAATTACAGAACAGAGATTCCTTGCAAAAGGATGTCAGTAATTTGTAAGTGGACAAAATGTTGCAATTATATACGTATACCCTAATATGCTACTGTCAGCTTCATGCAATGGAATACGATAACAAATGGTCAAAAAAGACTGAGAAGGCAACAACTTATCATCAGTGCGCGTTAGCATACAAGACAGAGAGACTATATAGTAAGGGAGCTTTGTTTTGGCTTCGAAAAAATTTGATATCATACAACGCATTAACACTAAAAGTGTGTGCGTAAGTGAGTCTTAAATTTGTATTAAAAGAGAATTTCATCCACCACGTTATGTGCTGTAGGGTTTAAATAAATGTAAACATATGGAATTAGGTAACATGTACTTAAATAGCTTGCTGTGTAGCGCTTTGAAGTTTATGCTTTTTTGAGAGATACCACGCCTTTTCGTTAAAATGAAAAAATATTTTTTTTAAAGGTACATAGACCAAAATGTTTCTTATTTTTGTATGCAATTTGCTTTCATAAATTCTTAGTATAACGCTTATATTTGTTTGTTTGTGTGGGAGGTGGCACGCCCTGTTTTCGAAAATTATCCAATTTTTATACAGATTCAGAACTTTTTCTAATATTAGTGTAGAATTTGGTTGCATGGCCTTAAATAATCCTTTCAAAATTACAATTTACAATAAAAATTTTTTACTTATGCATATACTTGATAGGTGCCACACCCTCTATTCAAAATTTATCTACTTCCATTAGTTTTGTGAAATTTAGTTGCACTACCTTAAAAAATTTCCTCAGGAAAGCATTAAGAAGTTTTTGTTTCGTTGGGTGGCACCACGCCCACTTGTAGAAGTTTGCCCTGTTTTTGTCTGGCACTTTTTACAATCATCCTCACAGTTTTTGTGGAATTTTGATTACATTCATTCATTACTCTTAGCACAGTATTTTGAAGTTTTGCTTGTGTGGGCGGTACCACGCCCTCTTTTTAAAGTTCGCTAACTTTTTGTTCAAAGCTTTCTCAGGCTATTCTTCTTATTTGTATGAAATTTGGCTACACTCATCAAATAACTCTTTCAATACAGCGTTTTAGATGGGCGTTTGCATTGGCAGTAGAAGAGTCCGTGAACTTGAATCTTGTTTGAATGTGTAGCCGGTGCATGATTTTTCCGTAATCGTAATTTTTACAGACACACGGATAGAGAGATGGACATATGTAGCTAAATCGACAAAAGTGGTGCCACTGATCAAGAACACATCTACTTTGCTTCAACTGCTTACCTCGCCTTCAATGCGTTACAAACGTAAAGACGAATGAATATATTCGTGCTTCTGGCTTTGCCTCTAGTAATCGACTGCAAAAACTGTCTTTTTTCAAAACATACATCGACAAAGACAAAGAGTACATATGTGTTAAAGATACCCTGCGAGAATTTGACAGAAATATATGAAAAGAAAATAATAGTAAATATAATAGTTGATGACTTCTTAGGCATGGTGGCAATTTAAAAATTGTCTTTTATGTCCTTTAACTACTGCCGCTGCATAGAGTCTTCTTATAATACTCCCACAGTGCGCGATCACTATCCAAGTTGTACACGTTGCAAGTTTTTGGCTAATATAGCGCAATTATAGCAAAACCATTGCTGCATTGCTTTTCTTGCTACTGAAAATTGATCAGGAAGGCACTGTCATATAGCTTATAAAGTGCCTTTGGGAATCAGAATTTAGCATTTCACACATCTTTACAGAAGGAAAAATGCAAAAAAATAGCCCATTGCTATGCCACAAATTGTCTCTTTTTTTACGAAATGTGCAATAATTTAGTTATTAAAATGTTTTAGAAGTATAATTAAACCGCTTTTTTTTCCCATTCCAAGAAATAAAGACGCTCTTGAAAATTGTATTGGTATTATTATGATTGTGTTTGCTTATTATATAAATATGTATAATAAGTATTTACGTTTGTGATATTTATTAGCATTTATTTGAATGAATTTACTGCTTCTCTTTTATTTTCTTGAAAAATATCAGCATATTTTATCATAATATCAATTACATAAATTTCAATCAAAAGCATTTTTTCAGAATTACAAACTGTGTGCGAATAAAAGCCTTAAAATGCATATTTCCCCTCTCGCAATAATCCAACACTTTCTAAAGTGATAATAAAAACTGTTTCCATGGTAATTTATATTATGAGGTTCAATAATAGTCTATTTTGCAAAATTATTTCCCATGCAATGCATTAAAATATAATCAGTGTTTGGCGTTTTTGATTGTTCGAATAAATTGCCTTATTCGAGTAATGGCATCTATAGGGTTCGATAAGTGAATTGCATGAAAGCATCAATAGCAAAAATTTAGCCAAAAAATATGAATATATCACCGAGAGCGCTGCATCCTTTTTTGGAGTTAAATTTTCCTAAATATTTTAAAAAATAGCTAATAAATAGCAGAAAAATAAGTTTTACTACGTTGGTACTTTTCAGCAAAATTTTTAATTTTAAAAGCTGCTTTATAGCCAAGAACTAGCATAACGAGCTAGCGCTCTTGGTAGTGCACATCAGCGTAGAGAAAAGAAATGTGTGTGAATTTTTTTAGCAATAATTTGAAGTATGCATGCAAAATAAAAGCTTTAAGATAGAGCTATTGTTTTTTCTGTTAATTAACTTTTAGTATGCTTTAATAAGAGCCATGAATCTGCGCTATTTTCTTTGATTTTTTTTTTTAGCTATAAATGCCAAATAAAAACAATAAACATAGTTACTGTTGTTTAGCTGTAATCTTTTCGTGAAAGTATAGTTCATGGCTAAAGAAAATAACAACGAAGTTGTGCTAGTTCACAATATCAATTTTGGCTGCATAAAGGCTTATAAAGCAGGTTAAGAAAATAGCAATGCTAATATTATGCTACATACAAGCTGTAAAAGTTTATTTAAAGAATAAATTTTTGCTTTTAAATATAACTTAAAAAAAAGCTAATAAATAACTAGTTTTTTACAGTTTACTCCTAGCACTTATTGCACAGTAGTATTTTAATGCTACTTGGGTAGGTACTAACTTCCTTTCTCCCCATTCTCTTCCCGAATCAAATATTTCCAGTTTCATGTCTCATTTTCTGCTATTCCGCCATATTATTTTATTTGTTCAAAAATTTAATTTGGGCTGTATCTAGCGATCAACTTGACATTGAAGATTGTCCAAGACCATAGGTGGGCAAAGAATTAAAAATGAGTTAAGTTTAGCTCTTCAAAAATCACGTCGTTATCTTAAGAAAAATAACCAAAATAACAAAAACATGCACACACCACTGCTTCAGTTTTTTTTTATATGCGATATTCACGGGACTGTAATTATTGTTATTATTGCTCTATCTATATCATCAAACTATCAATATTTGATGTAGACGCATGTTGGCAAGTACCTGAAAACTGTGTGGTACGGAGGGGTTGATTAACCACATTTCACAACTTGGCAATGGTATGTTGGCTATGGAATAATGTTACCAATTAATGTATATTTCATCAAAAATTTTTTTTAATTGCATTATAGTAAGTTATTCCTATTGTGCTATCCCTGCGGAATGCAATTTTTTTTCCGCATTTTATTTACACTGTGTGTGTTTTTTGTAATGTATGTTTGTTTGTCGTAGCCTGTAAGTGAGTGAGAAAATCCTTTTTATCAAAGAAAACATGTTTATGCGTCTCTTTACTTTCCATTGTTATTGTAAGAGTTCAAGTCGTTGTTTTTCTACGTCTTCTTCTCCTTTTATTCTATTTCTGTTGGACACTTTGCCACATTTTGACATTTAGGTGAAATGCTGGTTAGTCCAAAGACTTTTGCAAAAATAACACAAAGCTTTAGAGAAGGCGTACCCGAAACAATGTGGTGTTTTTATACATAAAAAGGATACTTTATATGCTTTTCCTTGGGAGTAAAAAGGAAGAAACAAAAGTAAAGAACTTAAAGTATAGTCGCTTAAGCTAACTGCAATTTATTTGTAACAGAAATCACAGAAAAGTAAAGAAAAAACGTCTGCGATTCACAAAAAAAAACTGGTTAGTAAAAGAAGATAAAACAAAAGCAATGGAGAAGACTTAACTGTTAGAATATTAGATGAATTGAATCTTTCCGCTAACTGGGAAGTTACTAAACAGTAAAAATTATTGCCTTTGAGGTGATAATAAAACAAATTGCAATGCTTAAGAAAGCGAGAAGTTGAATGAAAAAGGGCAACTACAAAAATAGAATGACAAATAAAAAGCATAATTCGATTTTCATTACGAAATCGTGCGATTTTGTCGTAAGACTCTAAGAATATTGACGAAGCTTTGTCTTTGTTTTTAGCTGAAACCCAAGTAAATCAAATTTAAAAATGTCGATAAGACTGACGAAGCTTAGCAAATTCGTTTGACATACTCAGAATCTTAAAATAATTTAACTCTAAAATCTTGTTAGGGAGCAAGTGCATGGATTAGAAAATGTGTATTATGAAAAAGTTTTAAGGAGCTTGAAAAAGTATCAAAAAGTGTTGTGAGACAATATAGCGAAAAAGCTCGCTTTTGGCCGAAATATTTCACTAAAGTACCGTATAAGAAATCATCTGTAATTATTGAATGAGAATATCATGTGCAGGGAAAAAATTTGGAAAAGCATTTACAATCATTCAGTCAGTCTTTTACATAATAAGCTCAACTAAAAAATAAAAGACGTGATGAGACGATAGCAGCTGAACGAAAGTTTCCACTTGTAACGTCTGTTTTACCATTAAACCCAAAATGTAATGTTAGCGTGCAGGCCAAATAGCTGTTATAATGAGAAGTGACGGTTTATAGTTCAGTTCTTACAAAACAACTCATCTCGTCAAAATGTTTCGTTAACTTTCGGTCAGTTACGTTCATTCATTTGGATTATCAACTTTGGCTTGCATATACTTGAATTTACTCGTAACGTTCTGTTACGTCTCGTTACGTCCCGTGACTTCTCGTTATGTCTATTTTGGATAAGACTGTAGACACAATATTTTTAAGGAAAAACATTTTGGAAGCGTTATGTTAGGCGTAACTTCCGCCTTAGCATTTGAAGCAGTAAAAAAAAATCGACGACTTTGCTCAGTTTCCATGCCAATCGGTATTTATTAAGCGCTCCATCGCGAATTGAAAATCTAGCAAGACGAAGGAATATGCGTAGTTCAAAACGTTAAGATCCTACTATCTCGCTCAACTTTTCAAGCTACATTTTCCTTCAGAGCTGTCAAAGCAATAACATCCAGAAACAATGTAATACAATAACTAGCAAGGACGTCATGGGGGGTAAATGCAAGCTACTTTCATTTATCTGTTTTATAGCTAATGTACTCTGTAACAGAATATGGGAGATTGGTTTGGCCCAATAGCTACGACTTAGAAATATCAGATATTTAGCTTAACATAACTACATCCTTGTGCAAATTAATGTAGACAAACCAGTTTTTACTCAAAAAATGTGTTTTATTCATGAAAAATTAAAAAAAAAATACAAAACTTCACAAATTAATATTCAATGTCTCCACCGTTTTTTTAAGCACCATTTTAATACATTTTGACATGAACTTTATAATTTATTTTCAGTCATTAGGGATTTTGGGATCCCAGTACCATACTTTAATAACTGACTCAATCAGGTTAAGTTTGGTTGTGCAATCCATTTTTATGAACCTAATTTTGCATATAGACAATAAATTCTCAATTGGATTGAAGTCAAGTATTCACCAAGCCAATTCAACACTGTACTTCTATTATCAGTGAAAAATTTTTTTATTATTTTTGATTTTTGGTGAGGTGCTAAATCATTCTGAAAAATAGGATTTTCCAAATTTAACTTCGACAACTCAGCAGCCAGTCTATGCTGTAACATCGTCATATATTTTTGACCGTTCATCATCCCTGTTATCGGTATTAATGACCCTGGATCAAAAAATAAGAAGCATCCCTAAAACATTTGTTTTACAGGATGTTTGACTGACTGGTGAATGTGAGCTTGTGAAATAGGTTCCGTATCAGACCGTCGAACGAACTGGTCGCACATACCCTAAACGAAAAATGGCTTTCATCGGAAAACAACACCTTTTTCCAATCCTCCATAGTCAAATTCTTGTACTTCTCAGCCCAAGCCATCTTCTTTTTCTTCATTTCGACGGTCAAAAGTGGTTTCTTTACGGGTCTCAGTGCCTTTCAGCCAACTTCTAACAATCGACGCCATCTAGAAATGCTACATTCTTTAGCAATCTGTCTTTGAGTCAAATAAGAATGTTCAGACAGTGTAATTGCCTTAGAACGTATCTCTATTGCGATATCATTTTTTGGTACGCATTTAACCTGTCACTTAAAATTCAACAAAACCAGTCAAAACGATATACTATATTTAACATAAAACAAGCAAAATATTCACAGTTTTTTTATAAAACTTCCCGAAACATACAATCACGGGCACGTTTTAAGCTAAGAATAACAATAAGCTCAATACATTAGCTTTAAATAGTGTTTTCAGAATCAAATTTGTAAAAACAGTAGAAAAATTGTTTTGTCCACATTAATTTGCACAAGGGTGTAAGTGCCTTGTATCAGGATAACTGTGCTGAACTCCAATTGTGTGGCTTTCAGAATTATTCGTCTCATTCATTGAAAAATAAAGAGTCTCGCTTTGGGAGTTCCGTAGCATATAATAAATAGATTGATGGAAAAGACATGGGTGCAGCTAAGCCAACTTTTCGGTACAGCTCAGCCATAAACAGTCCTGGCATTGTAAATATACTTCACAAATGATGACTCTAAAGCGGTGCATCTCGTCAAAAAACAAACCACATTCACAACGAATACTGGATGCTTACTTATAAACACCCCATAGACCATATCAACAAATGATGACTGATGCTGTAAGCTGGAAAAATACTTTAAGGATATGGTATCACCTTTGTAAATACAATTGCTAGTGGTAAAATTTCTATTGTATTCATTCTATAAAAAAAAAACTAAAAGCCATATAGTTTCGAATAAAATTGGAATATATAAAATAATGAGTATTACTAGAAAAATATTGGAGGGCATCGTTAAATTGCGAAAGCTCGAAAAAATATTAAGTTATATAAGAACTACAGTGCCGCAGAGCTCATTAAAATTGTGAAGCATCGAATGGTGGCGTCAAAATGTTTGAAAAGCCATAGAAATTAATGAAAAATTCAATAAAAGCAAAAACCACAATAAAACTACGATGTGCAGAATGAGTCAACTCGGAAAAAATCATTTTATTTCTCTTGGTTCAGACACAGGTCGAATGTTGCCTGGCTATAAATGAATTTAAAGTCCATTCGCAAAAAATTAACGAATTCTGAACTTTAAAGAAATATTATGTTAAATAAGGTAATTTGATGAAGTTATTTAAAGAGTAAAATTTTAGAAAAAAAAACATCGTAAAGGTGTTAATTATTTCATTAAAATTCAAATGTTCATTACAGAAATATAAAGAATTAGTTTGATCTACAGTGCCAACTGGTATTACATTTTGAAAGGTCATTGCCACTTACTTTTTTAATAATACAAACGTTATTCTATCTCAGTTGTCAAGCTCCATTTAGTAGCTTAAGTGCTCATATATTTATAAGATATATAGTTTTGTATGCACCTATAACCGCTTCCGTCTTATTTAAGCCCGAGAAACTTCAACTGACTTTGAAGAAAGTTCTCAAGGAGGCTGTAGATTCAGACCTATATTATTTCTATTATATATATCGTGCTGACATGTTTTACGTATACTTAAAGAAATTTTAATTTCAGCCATCATATGAGTTTGATTTATTTACAGAAAATGTGCAAATATTTTCCAATTTATGTAGCTATATCAATAGCAAAGAAAATACAAGCAAAATATTTTTCGAAGATAAATAACCTAAAATAAATTAATTTGTGTTTTGTTTTGAGTCTGTCCGGCGGGTGTATTTACAAGATTATTTAACATTTAGCCTATGGCAATCTTTTGTTTGTTATCTGCAAAAAGAAAACTAGAAAATGGTAAAAAATGCAAAAAAGAATAAAAACAATCACTGTCTTAGTTAACAGTGGACAGTAAACAGTGGAGAGTAAAAAAGAGCACATGAAAAAAAAAATTAGCTTGTCACACAAAAGCAAGTGGCTATTATGGTAAATCTAGCAATAGCGCAAATTAAGAGCGTTCTTATGTATTCGCTTCGTTCGACTACAATTCTTATCCTAAAAGTATGCTCGCATATTTCTATTGTTTGTTATTAGACGTTAAGCACAGGCTAGACATTTTTTGTAATAGCTTACTTTCAGGCTTAAAATCTAAAAATAACACGAGACGATTCGCTTTATATTACAAGACTTTCAACTTTATTAGCTAATAAGTGCAAACAATGCTCGACTTAATATTTATTACAGGTAAAGAAGTTTTAGTAAATAGTTGTTGTAATTTATGAATTTTGTAACAAAAATATAATTCATAAAATATTTTTCTCAATGTACCACAAAAAAAGCTTAACTAGTTCGTAATAAAAAGAAAACAATAACAAGGAACAAGGAACAAGGACATCTAGTTAACGAAAACAAATCGAAAACGAACTATGATCTCAGCAGCAGAAAAAAAAGAAAATATTTTTTTAAGAAGAAAGTACATAAAACAAGAGCGTAAACCAAGCTGCAAAAAAAAAAACAACATTTTTTTCACATTGATATCTTAAGGATTTTTTTTTACAACTACACTGTCCTACACATATGAAGACTCTTACAAAGCCCGAGTAAATTGACTACAACTACAAAGGGTCAGCAGTAAAGTAAACTAAAAAAAGAAGAACAAAAACAATGGAAAGAGGTTTCATAAAAAAAGATAAAAAAATCTAACAAATCAAAAGAAATCTGGCACAAATTGAAAGCGAGGCGAACGTTTGAAATGTGACACGCATACAAATGAAATAGAGTTAAGGGGGGATACGTCAAGCAAAAATAGCATAAAAAAGAATTTTGAGTTTTACTTGTTGGATTATGTTTGGATATATCAATTAAATATGAAAGTATTATTATTTATTTCAGAACTTCATCTTAACAACCAATATTTTTTATTCCGTCTACTTTCATTTCCAAAAAACTACTACTCCCTTCTGAAAATGTTATGTGTTCCTTACCAAATTAATTTTATTCATAAAATCGTTATTCTCAAATTCGCTTATTTTCATTTATATTTATCGCACTACCCCCTTAATTTCATGCAATTTCTTTACGAAATAATCTGCAAGACAATAGAAACAGAAAAAAAAAGTTAAGGAAGTTGTGGAAGCACAAGCAGCGGAGGCAACAGGAAATGACGTCATTATAATTAAGATATCAAAATATTTGAAAATTGCATAATATGTACACATACAAATACAAACGAAAATGTAAAAGATTTCATTGGGGAGAACTCTAAGTTATTTGTCTTTGATGAAAACTTTCTTTGAAAATTTTGCGAAAAATGTTTGCAATATTTGCCAAAAATACCAAAACAGGTGGAAATATTTACAAAGAAAATTCATTTTCACATTTTATTCTTCTCGATGGGAATCCCTTTAGCAACTATGCGTTTAGCAGTCAATATTGGCTGCGAAGAAAACTTCATCAACATAACGTAAATACAACAATAAAAGTAACAATATAGCAAGAGAACCCAAGGGAAATTTCAAGGCAAAAATTTCGCATAACAAAAAATTAAAGAAAATCTTCGCAACGCAAACAATGGAGATTACGTCAAAAAATCCAGAAAAAGTCTGACTAATGTGGTGATGCAAGTAAAAAGAAAGAAAAGGAAAGTAAAGCAAAGAATTAATGTTCCAAGCAAATGTTTTATTTCAACGCAGTATTCAGGAAAGTGAGTAATATATTGAAAATAGCAAGACTCAAATATACAGCTAGAATATTTACATATATTAGGGTGTTCGGATGTTCACCTCTTAATGAGAAAGAAGAAAATATTATTCTACTTCAAAACAGCAAAATTTTTGAATATTTTTATTTGATATAACTTGATTTTAAGATTTCTGCGGTACGGTACGAATATACACCCCACATATATAATCTTTTTCAATTTGACATATGCTACATATTTTTCAAATATATTTTTTCTCTCTGAACTTATCGAGTTCTTTATTCGTGTTATCTTCAGTGTTGGAATTTTCCAAAATTGTGGTAGATACATACATATCGTCGATCTCGGGTAGAAAGGCCCTAACTCATGTTTTTGCAATTTTACAGGAGGACGAAAAAACTGTACAAAAAACTTCAGAACTTCATATTAGGGTATTTTTTCAATTGGGTGTAAGTCCGCTATGCTTTGAAATATCATTTGAATAGTTTGTACATAGTATTGAAATAGTTTGACTACAAATATTTTCGCTGTTGCATACAAATTTTTTGAAGTTTTTACTTGCTCGTGCGTAGTTTTTATAATGAAATATTGTTGTATAAATAAAGTTTTTGAAGTGAAAACTTCTTATGGCACGTTGTGCGGCTGAGGAAAAAAGTATAAACTCGCGACACCGACCGTCATCGGAATTCCCCGTCATGAATGAGAGCGATAGTAAAGTTTGAATGTTCTATAGCAGTGACCGGCAGCCAATCTGGCCGCGGCCATGCGAAGAGCATAAGCATTCGCTCTTGCTTAACGAATTCAACACTTCAGTTTCAATTGAAACGTTGAATGAGTAGGTTCGCGCTGCATATTTTATTATTGCACTGCGAAAAATGTTTAACGTGGAATGGGAAAAACCTTATTTTTTCGCAGAAAATTTTTTTGGTCAACCGTAATGTTTAATTTGTATGCGCGTTTTAGGGGAAATACATTAAGTAAAAATAGAAAGACATTTCTTGCCACATATTGAATTAAAAAAAAAAAATAAATATATCATAAGTTTTCATAAAAACTGCATTTTTTTTAAACTTCACTTTATAAATTTTGAATGAATTTTCTTTAAATAATTTGTTCCTATCCACTCGGTAATAAATAGATTCAAAGAGCTAAAAACAAAGAACTGCGAACGCAATATGAAAATTATAAGAATTTATGGAAACAAATTAAAACACACAAGAATTTCTCTCAGTGGTGAGAGCGCTTTTCATTTCCCTCTTTTTTGAGCGCAAGGAAAAATTTGAGTTTCGCTCTTTGCCGATCACTGTTCTATAGTTTCTCTTAAATAAATATTTCAAGTGGAAGACAAAAAGCAAAGCAGACACACTAACTGACACATTCCATTCTCATTCAACGATTATTATGCTTACATGTTTGTTTCTTTCAAATTCCTCGTTGTTGCGTTGACAAATTGAGAATGAGAGCGAGAGTAAAATTTGAACACATATTCCGTTTTTGTCTTCCATTGCATTGCCATATAAAAAGAAAACGCACACATACCAACTAACACACTAACTTGCCATTAAACGATTTGTTATGCTTGCATACTTCTTTCTACGTGTGAAATTAATTTTCTTAGCAATTTTAAAACTTTAATATTTTGATATTTAAGAGGAATATCGTGATAAATATCAAATGAACAGTAAAAAAAACAAAATTATTAGGGATTATATCTAATTAAAAAATAGCTCATTGTGTCGTATCATACAATAGTATAATAAACATTACAAAACATCATGAAAAAAATAAATCCAAAATATTATTTCAAGTTTTCACTTCTGTCGGCACTCCCGGAGTGCAACCCGCCGGTTTTTTTATTTTAACAAAAAGTTCTGATGTACAATTTCTCTACACTCTACGCTGTTGAACAAAACGTAAAAGTAAACAAAGAGTTATGAATCCTTTAAAAAAGTACAATTCGTGGGTTTCATGATGGCTCCAAATGACTTGCTTCAGAAGGCATTAAAGGCAATTTCATACCTTCCATTACTGTAAATAATTTTATTGCTGAGATCTTTTTGTTTTGTTACAAGTTGCTTGAATTATTTAATAAAATAATGCACTGAAAATGATGCCACATCCAATCTACTACTTATTGTGATTGAAATTTACCACCGTCGAAAAGGTTTAAGTCACATAACTACATCACTGATCAACTTAGCTGTCGGTGAGTTATCGCGGTGGTATACCTTTCGCAGCTCAAGTAAAGTGCAATTCTTTTTTTTTAATAAAATTAAAATTAGTTTTCATCGAATTTGATCAAAGATTGCAGAAAGTGCAACATTTTATTTTCTGCAGGTGAATATCTCGAGAGCTAAGTAAAATAGTGATAATTGTGATAGTGATAAGTAAGATAATGATAAATATTTCAGGTAATAGGTTTCTAGGCGTCAAATTACAGCGATTTAACTATTGATCTTAAATGAAATTTTCGAGGTAAACTCTGCCGTACGTGAAAAAGACGTATCTCAATAAAGTTAATTTCGAGATAATTTATGTTTTGTTTAAGTCAATTTGTTGAAATACCTGTAAAATTGATATAGAGAAAATTTTCTTAGTAAATTTTTTATATGATTGAAATAAGATGCCGACATTTGGAGTATTTCATTAGACGCGTAATTTCTTCAGCTATACGATGCCATAAGAATCTCGGATATTTTTTTTATTAGGATACGTCTATTTCGCTTAGTACGGCAGAACTGTGTTTTTTTTAATACAATATTTTTTATTGCAGGTGTGGATTTATGGGAAAAAAACTGAAATGTTTCGTATGCAAAAAATGTTGTCGGAGACTTTTATTTTTTGCGTTAGTGATAAAAACAGTTTTGGTAAAAATTCCATGTTTTATCACATTTTTGCTAAACTACATACAATCTTTCATTAAAAATTGCAATGAATGAGAAGTTTTTAAAATTGGTCGAAATATAAGGGAAATGATATCCTCATTATTTTATTCTAACATTTTGGTTTTCTGACGTCATAAAGTCAAAAAATTTTTTTTGAATACTTTGACCAATTTTAAGAAATTTTTACTCAGTGCGGTTTTTATTGAATATGGAAAGCTTAGGAGAAAAATGATTAAAAATTCAAAATATTACTAAAATATTAACATATGTTAATAGTGCCCGTTCCCGTAGTTAAACATTGGTGCCGGTGTGAAGGTTAATGGCAACCAATTCCGTAACATTATTTAATCCTCGTGCACGGTTCGAGATGGATTTGGTCTAAAACAAAATATAAATATAAAACAAAAAATAATAATAAGTTTTATTAAAATCAGTTAATGCCAGAAGTTACGCAAATTTGAAAAATGTCATTTCGAGAAAATCACGTTTGAAGAATAATACTCGTACCTAAGATAAGAATTTTACTCAGCTTCGTCAAAACATGATAATACAATAACCGGTTAAAAAAAATCGAAAAAATACTTTTTTTTAACTCGGTAATATTACCTTAAAATATATCAATAGTTCAATAGACATTAGTGCTACTAAGTTTGACACATAAACTTTGTTATCGGTACTTCATATGTTCGATGCATAATAAAGAATTAGTCCCGAAAAAATGAAAAAAAAAATAAAAAAAAATTTTCAAAAATTTTTTTATGAAATGAATCATTTATTCTGAAACCAATTTTGAATTCCGGACCCTTTAATTTATGTATTTCTAAGCACTTTATTATGAAAATGGTACAAGTCCCTCTGCATTGCGAATGAAGAGGGATTTGCACTAATTTCAAAACAAAGGGCACATGTTTCATATATTATTAAATACTTTACCTATGCAAAAATAATATTTAAAGTTTTACCAACATTTAATTTTATTATAAACATTTTCCAAACATAGTCATGCATATGTATAATAAAGTTGTAAAACTATTAGTAAAATGTCAAATGTCCGTCCGACAAACATCTGTCCATCTACAGATGCCTACAAATTTCTAGTTACGTTGCTGAAGCGACTGCAACTTGCTGCCACTGCTTGTTGCTGCCGTACACTCTTGCTGCTGCTGCTGGTGTCATGAATAAATAGCTGCACGCTTGTAAAACACCACAATGGCTAAATTCAAGTGAATGTCTGGCTTTCATTCAGTGTATGCGCTGTAGCCGCATAATGCGCTATTTGTACTTCCGCTTGATGTTGAAAGCGCGCGCGCTCATTTGCAAATTTTCCATTGTATAATAAAATGGTGGCAGCAATGGCCGCGACAAGATGGCGTTTATTTTGCGCATTTGCTTGGTGGCAGATCGCCTTTTTTGTCTGTGTGTGTGTGTGTGTTCCTTTTAACATGACTCGGCTGGTTGACTTAGTTGGTTGTTGGCCAGTTGACGGCTTGCTGCTGTTACTGATGTAGTACATTGCCCAGCAGTGCAGTAAATGCAGTGAAATTATTTAGTGCGGCTAATTTTAAAACATAATATTTATCATACACTGCACGCAAAAAAAAAAATTAATTTTGTAATAAGTTGAATTTGCTGCTACACAACAAATTTTTACATAAGGATTTTTTTTTATTTTAAGTTTCAAATTAAAATTAATGTTATAGGGCTTTTGGCTTTAATTTCAAATTTAAATAAATTTGTGGACTCTATTTTTTCTAGTGTCAAATTACAGAAATAATTGGAAATGGTGAGCACTCATTTGCCATCATTAAGGGAGTGATATTTCATTTCTCTGCAGCATATTTTGTATGCATGTGGAGTTTGGTTCTCAATTATGAAATTATTTTAATATTATTTTTGCTAAAATAAATTTTGCATGTATTAGCATATGTTTAAAAAGGTCATTCGCACATAAAGCTTATTACTTACACATGCATTAACATGAGTAAAATTTCGCGCATCTAACAAACATTTGCGTACAAAGCTAAAACATTCCCGGTCCAGTAGCAAAAAATGGCATCTATTTTTTCACGTTCAATGTGCTTTTAGTTCAATGTAAGTACTTTTTCCAATGTTTTTCAATACATGGATTCTGAAAGGTTGACATAATAATCCAATGCGGCTGATATCTCCACCACAATTTACTCAGAAAATTTGCCAGCCATCAACCGAATTGTTTTATAAGTTGAACGTTCGGATACAAATTTTCTTAATTTTTCCACAGTCACAGCACCCATGTGGGAAAGAATATCGTCCACATGAGTGCAAGCAATTATGTCTTGAGCTTTGTTTTGAAGTTGAATTTTCGGATGTTTCGTTATGGTAAGTAGTATAAAATTTGTTGAAAAATTCAGAAAAAATGTTGACTTAAAATGTTGAAAAAAGATATATTTTTGTTCAAAAAGTAAAAAAATTAGTCCGAAATATTAAAAATAAAAAGAAGTCGAAAAAGTTTGAAAAAATTGAAAATGAAATTGAAAGTTAAACAAATATTGAAGAGACCGAAAAGTTTTGTAAAATTCGAAAAATATTGAAAAGTTCGTAAGCACATGTGGCAAAAAGCTTTCAAGAAGTCGTTAAAGCCTAAAATCAGAAAGTTGTG
Organism: Tricholauxania praeusta; assembly: GCA_949775025.1. NCBI lineage: Eukaryota > Metazoa > Arthropoda > Insecta > Diptera > Lauxaniidae > Tricholauxania > Tricholauxania praeusta. The sequence goes on along the minus strand of OX459031.1, from coordinate 30,713,567 downwards.
TGAGCGTTACTTTTTCACCCATTCACTCCAATAAAATCTATTTCCGTATCTATAGTAACGTCTGTATATCTTACGCCTCCTTTTTCTTAGAATATTATTTTTCCATAGCTAGCTTCAGAAAATTCGCATAGTTTTTATCTGAATTATGTACATAGTACAGTTTTAAAGAAAGTCAATAAATATAAATTCAGGCAAAATTAATCAACTTCGCATTTTTAATGCAAAACTGTCGACGTAATGGTGGACTCAAATTCTATCCATGTTACAAAATCGGTTGAATTATATTTTAAACGATACAAGCACTGTTGAGAAAATTATTTTCTGATTTTTTTCCGTGAGTCTTTAACATATGAGGATTTCTGTCTTTACAACCCTGATCATTTCATAAGACCTCAGCTAACTCGTTTATCTTCAATCACCAAACACTTCATACCATGTAATTTTTGGTCAAGTTACACGTGCATTATCTTCACTACTCCACTGGATGAATTGCAGCCATTTTAGTGAAAAAGAAGGAATAACAAAAAATACTTTTTGGTATTCAAAAACTGATACATAGAAAGAGCAATTTTTTGTCATTGCTACCAAAAGAAAAAAATATGGTTATCGCATCATTTGCTCTATCCCTTTCCTAGATATCAATACATCTCCAAACCAAACTTCATCAAAATCGGTCCATTAGCCGCAAAAAACATATTTCTTGTCAGGGGCGTGGCATCTCCCACTTAAATAATATAATATGTAATAAACATCTTTTTTCAAGGTTTAATCTATTTTCATACCAAATTTCATTTGTTCATAGTTATAAGACCTATTATCTGTTTTGCGGTGCCACTGCCCATTAAAAACCAAAAATATATATTTCCTCAGAGCTTAATCTATCTTGCTACCTAGTTTTAACAAAATCGTTTAATAAGTTTAGCTGTAAAAATGTATTTCCCTGTTAGGGGCGTGGCACAACCCATTAAGAGAACAATGAGTTTCATTAGTTTTTATGAATTTCAATCCATACTGAATCTTTTCAAAATCGGTATAGCGGGTCGCGGTCACGCACTGCGCATTTTTTCGTAAGTAATGGTGCCACGCCCACTTAAGGAACATTCAGACTTTGTACCCTTTATAAGGGCTCATTCTAACTGCAAATCAAATTTCATTAAAATTAGTCCAGCCGTGGAAACTAACGAAAGACATGAGAGTCCTTAATGTCACTGGGCACGTGGTTATCCGAGATATCACGGAACGGTATTTTTTTCAAAGTTCCTAGTAGTCCAGAAACTGGATGGCACATTAGAAACTTGGAGGTGCTTGATGGCCTCTTAATTTTGTATATGCCATGAAGCTCCGAACATATGCTATGCAGCTCAACCTTGAGAACAATTTTTTTAGAACAAGGAATTTTCATCTATTTTCTTACGTGTTTCAACTTGAGTGAAACTTTGTGCTGAATTTTTTTAATACATTACGAAATTTTATAGTAATATCTCTATGTATGTACCTATAGTTTATACTCTCTTTGAAGCTAGGTGTAGGTTTTCTGTGCATTCTTGACTTTTTTACTATGATATCAAAGCTAAGTTGCTAGGGATGTAGTATTTTCTAAAACGCGAGGTCACAATATTAAAAACATCAAAGCAGAGATATTCAAACAATTTCGGGAATACAGCCTAATGTACACATATGAAAAATAAAATGAATACTCAAGAGAGTGATATTCTGTTTAGTTTATTTCCTTTAAATTATTAAATTGTGCTTAAGATGTAATCAACCCTTTGAATTTATTGAAAATTGTTCACCACTTTGTTTGTTTTTGTAGTTGAATTTTTCTCTGAATTAATTAAATTTTCTGCTTGATTGAATTGCAAGAACTTTTTTTGTTCATTTGTTTAGTTTTGTTATCTTTTATGCATAATTATATTCAGAAGAACAATTCATTATATATTATTTTCTTTGTACAGTCTGTAGGGAGTGAGGAAGGCTGCACGTTGAGTTGGACTGATGGAAGCTAAGCTAATTAGTTCGTTTTATCTTTTCAAAAAACTCTCAGTGGGTTTGTTTTAACAATTTCTGACATAAAAATTATTTCCATTTCGAATACAAACATACTTCAATGATATAAAAGTAAGAATATATTTTTTTTTTTAATTTACAGTATTTTTAATAGATATAAGTGGTTAAAAGACTATAAAGAATCTAATTGAAATTTTAAATTAGAGCAAAAAAGTTGCTAAGAGTTTTGGATATATTTATATGATATACTTTTAAAATTTTGTTTCAATCAATAAGCAAGAAATGTCGACGACACCACGAAAATAATGAAGAAAGTTATCTGACTGTTAATTTTTTCATAAAAAATAAAATTTTTGGGAACGTTTTATAGCATCTGATAGCTATAACAAATAAAAAATTATAAAACTTTATCTAAGATGCTACTATCTATACTATTATATAAAGAGGTAAGGTTTGTTTGTGTGTTCAGGGTAATCTCTGGAACTACGGAACCGATTCCAAAAATTGTTCTACTAATAGAAAGCTACACTATTCCTGAGTGACATGGGCTGTATTTTTTTTTTTGATAAAAGCAAGAGGCGTGGCACTTTACATGCAATTAAAACCTTTAACTCGCTATATCTTGGTTCATATGATAGCAAGAGTCTTAAAATTCCGTGTCAGGATGCACATAGCCTATGTTAAGCACTTCACAAAATATGAACGGAACTAGACACCAGGGGCGTGGGGGCTATAGGACTTTAATTTAGGGTGGCCCTCATACGCAATTATTTTTAAAATAGCATTTTTACAAAGACCACTTTATCGGTTCACATGGAATTTGCACCACCTGCCTCTTATATGAAGACGCATAGATAAGACGATGAAACTTTTATTTAGGGTGCATATTTAGGGTGGTCCTCATACACAAATATTTTAAAAATAGCGACTTCTCAAAGACAGGCAAATCGATTCTCATGAAACTTACACAGTATGGCTTTTATACTAAGGAAGACAGATAAGAACATAAAAATTTTATTAAGGGTGCATACTTAGGGTGGCCCTTATACAAATATATTTTTAAATATCATTTTCACGAAGAAAGATTAATCGATTCACACCGAATTTACACCACGTATTTTTTATGTTAAGAAGCATAGCTTAGGCTACAAAACTTTTATTTAGGGTGACCCTCACACAAAAATATTTTTTAAATATCATTTTCTCGAAGACCGCTAAATTGATTCTTATGGAATTTACACCACATGGATTTTATGCAAAGAGACACAGATAAGATTGTAAAAATTTTATTTAGGGTGTATACTTAGGGTGGCACTCATACAAAATTTTTTTTAAATATCATTTTCACAAAGACAGGTTAGTTGATTCACACCGAATTTACACCACGTTGCTCTGATGTTAAGAGGAATAGTTTAGGCTACAAAACTTTAATTTAGGGTGACCCTCATAAACAAATATTTTTAAAATATAATTTCCATAAAGACTGCTAAGTCGATTCACACCGAAATTACACCACGTAACTTTTATATTTAGAGGCACAGTTTAGGCTACAAAATTTTTATTCAGGGTGGCCCTCATACAAAAATATTTTTAAATATCATTTTCTCAAAGACCACTTAATCGATTATCATAAAACTTACACAACGTGGCTTTTATATTAAGAGGCACAGCTTGGTCTTTAAAGAAATATTTAGGGTGCATTCTTAGAGTGGCCCTCATACAAATGTATTTTTTAAATAGAGTTTTCAGGAAGACCGCACATCGAATTTACAACACGTTGTTTTTTTTAAATGTTCATATGGTTTGGCGAAGGTTCTTAGCATAGTTGGGTTTGGAATAAAATTAGCGATAACCGTCACCAAAATCAAATTCATCATAACTCATCGGCTGTTTGACGCAGGTGAAAGAGACTTGGTAGATGTATAAAAGATACGTAAAAAAATAAATATCAATACCAAAATGGGCATTGCCACACCCCCATATGCAAAAACTGAAAACCTTACCTATGTCTATACTATTATACAACGAGGTAAAATTTGTTTGCTTGCACGTAGAGGTTAATCACTAGAACTACTGAAACCGAAGGCTATATGTATTTTATTTTGATAAAAGCAAGGGGCGTGACACTTTTAATGTAATTAATAATAAAATAACTATTTCTTAAAATTAAAAGTTTTTATAATAATATAAGTATTTGAAGGAAATATCTCCAGGTAAGAAACTCTAAGATCCACGTGGGCTACGCCACGGGCTACAGCTAGTTTTATATAAATTCATTATTTTATATATGTATTGTCCTTTTAGTCGACATACTAATACCATATACTGAGATCTCGTCTACTGAAAGACCTCACAAAAACATACAAAGAAATTATACTCATTTCGAAAAGAAGCATTTTATTGACAGGATCAAAAGGAAATATTTGTAGAGAAATAGTTTTGTAAATAATTTTATGGTAAAGAATTTTTCATACTAAATAATTTAACAGCAAGTATTTGAATACGCATACTGAAATATGTGGCAAGGTTTTGTCTACACAATGTAAGCAATCAAAAGTTTCACAAAACTAAGCTGGCGAAACATTTCCTTATTGCAATTTTTATGAAAAATGCTTATGAAACAGAAAAGCTGTAGAGTGCAAAATGTTGCAATTCATATCCTTAGACTCCATTAGGAGCGTAGGGTTTTAAAAAAAAATAAATTTTATATTTATCATTTTATGTTTTTCCTTGTTTTCTGTTACTTTTTCTAGTTGAATTATTTATGTTTAGTAAATATTAACATTATGCTTGAAGCTACTTAACATATTACTGAGTTAATCCTTTTTTTTCCAACTCTGTTGACTTAGGTTTAGTTTTTATGAAAGATTCAAGCAAAACACATAAACATTTTAACTACGTCTTTCTGTTTGTTGCTGCATGTGTATATCCTGTTTACATACTTAAATATCTGCTTATACTTAGTTGACTGTAATTAGCAAATAATTTACACAAGCACATATTTTTTTAAATTTTTTTTTTTAAAAAAAAATTCTTTAAAAAACGAAAAAAAAATCTTCAACTTTTTAATGGATTTATGAAACTTTTGAAATTTATAACTGAAAAAGTTTTATTATTTTCGAAACATGCATGGCGTAGATGGATGATGTGTAGGTATGCTGACACATGCACAAATGCAATAAAATAACAAATACCGATAACCAAAATTTCGTTCATTCACAAACATATGCGCATTTCAAATTATATTTGCGGGCAATACAATTTTTAGTTTTTATTTATCAAAGTTTTTCGAAAAATATCGAAATATCGTTAGTGGTTGGTTTCGTGTGCATAGCATTTTTTTTTTTTTTGCTGTTTTTTATCGTTTAACCTTAAGGCTGCCATAATTGCATTTTTAGTGGAATTTCACCTATTTGCTGTGCTGTTGTTTCGATTTTCTTAAAAACATTTTAAATATTACTTACGTGGAAAAATTGTGCTGTTACTAGCGTTGCAAAACAATTAAAAATTCGTTTAAATTTAAATAAACAATTGTTAGTGGAAAAAAAAGGATATATATAAAGTACATTATTGTTTTGGTGAAAACATGCTTTTGCTTTTAAAAACTCTTTCTATGGATATTCTCCATACGTCTCATATGAGTTTTAGTGTTGTATGCGTAAAAGATTCGGTTTTCCAATTGAGTTCGAAATCATATTTTTTTTTATATGACGTGCTTACGGTTGGATACAAATGTTGGCTTTTTTTATTTATTATCGAAAAGTAGTGTGCAAAACTTTGGCGAAATCGGTCCACAAGGTTCGAGTAATTTTGACTACCGACTTAAACAAAAAGGTTTTGATAAAAACGCGATTGAAGTTTATATTTGATTACTTCTTCATATGACCGCTCGGACTCTATTGTCTGAAACTCGAAAAGTTTTGCTCCTAATGACATCAAATTTTCTGACAATATTTCTTATAACTTGATTTTCCGACACTTTTCCCCCCTATTGTCTAAAACTCGAAAAGTTTTGCTCCTAATGACTTCAAATTTTCTGACAAAATTTCTCATAACTTGATTTTCCGACACTTTTCCCCCCCTTAAGATAAGTCAAAGTCCTATCATATCTATACTATTTATATAAAATTGCTTATATGAAAATGGTTTTGTAACGGTTTGGCGCAAAATATACTGAACCGTTTTTAATAAATTCTTTTTCAAAACAACAAATTTTCGCTAAAAAAGGTAATTGCGGCTTTTTTCTCGTTTGTACCATTTCTATTTGGCTTAAAAATTCAAAGAACGAACTATTTTTCAAATGTTTTTTTTTTTTTTTGTTACTTTTGAAGACAAAAACAACGGGACGTGTGGAAATTGTTTGCTTGGATATCATCTGCAAGAATTGCAAATTGGTATATATTTTCTAAAGAAAAAGCATTTAATCTAACGTTTGATATTTTTTTCGTTGAAAATTTTTTGGGGATATTTCATTTCCAAAACTTCGTCTAAAAATCTTGAATTTACTTGCAAAGATTTTGACCTTATAATATTTGCTGATTAAAGCATATATATCTGATTAAATCAACATAAACTGAAAGCATGGTTATTTTGTCAAAACCAATTCAATTTCTAAGCTCTGATATCAAGGTATATCCTGAACACACCAACAGAGCTTAGGACCTCCGCACAAAGTTCGCGTGAACAAAAAATGACCGGAAAATAACGTTTTGTACTTCATTTATGCTCAACAATGTATTGCAAATTTTCTTAAGGAGCTAAACCAGTGTAACCCATGAAAAATTTGGCGATTTTCGCGAATTTTTTTTAAAAGAAAGTACTCGGTAGAATGTTTTGAAGTTTTTTGGACAAAATATGGTATATTTTTAGCTTTTAGTTTTGTAATTGCTCTTCACTTAGAGAAGTGTTCACGTAAGCACGATTGTTTGCATAGCCCCACAAGAAAGTCATTTATGTTGTTGTTCAACAAGTTTTGATATTCGGTTTTTTCATAAACTATTAAAAATTCTGCATCATCACTACCCACAGCAATTACCAATCACCGCCAATGCATTCTGGCGCTAAGTTACGGCAAGTAAAGTTTAAATCAATGTTGGTTAAAAGAAAATTTACGAGCATACCAACAAAAAAATATAAAAGGATCTCTGAAAATTTCAGAAAACTAAAAAAAAAAAAATCACAAAATAAAACAAACGAAATGGAAAGAAGAAAAAGCAAACCAAAAATACCACATCGAAATTGCATTTGCTGTAAAAACTCGCCATTGATTGCGATTTTTCTCATCCGTTTTGTTTTTTTTTGTTTTTCCTTTTTACAAATACCATGCCAGTAAATAGAAATAAGATGCAAGTGACGTCACCACCACAACGTTGCCTTTGCATTGAAAAAGGATGATGGCTTCTCGTTGGTGGTATGTACCTACGGTGGGTTAAATTAGAGGCATGCTGTAATATTGGTAGGTTGCTGTGGCATGATAAAATTGGTGCCGCTGCTGTAACGCAAAACATCGAATGGGGTCTGATTTGTTGGGTTGCGGTACCAATTGTTTAATTTTTTCTACACACTTCGTTATTGAAAGTTTCCTATTTTTTAGACGTAGCTGCCTTTTTTTAAATGGATTCTGAGGTTTTTGTTTTGTTGGTTGATTTTTTATTGCTACGGTTTCGTTGTGCAAAACAAAAGTTTTTGCGCTGGATTGGGTAAAGTTGTGTGTTGACGTGTTGGAAGGAAAGTGGCAATTCAAATTGTTATTTGTATTTATAGTATATGGCTTCATAGTTTGGAATGAATAGATTGTGATGTGTGTACGCAAAAGTGCGCTGTGTTTGATTGACGCTTTATATGCAATACCTCATTTGATGCAAGTTGGAAATTTAATAAATAATTTTTTATGAAAAGTGAATTAAATTAAACATCTTTTTTTCTGTGAAATTTGCATTTTCGGTTGGCTTTAAGATCCAAAATTTGATCCGCGTAGATATATTTATCTTTAGAAAAATAAAAAATCCAACTGCTGCCAAAATAAATTTTGCTGGAGTTTTTGAAAATAATGAGGAGTAATTATGTTTGAGTGAAATGTTGTAGATGTAAATTAAATGGAGATTGACTGTACATCTTGCTCTTCTAAGGATATCCTGTGGTTGTCAATATTTTGAAAATTTCAAGAAAATGTTATAAGCTTTTTAAGAAAGACACCCTAAGCGTTGATGATAGGGGAAGGCATGCTTAGGCAAAATGTAGAGGATGTAAAAGTCATATCAGTTGGTCGTACATTTTACCACCAAATTGGTACATTAGGGGCCTTGTGAACAAATTTCATAAAAATTTTCACTTTTTACCGGTGCTCATTAAATGGATGAGGATAGAAAGTAAGACTATTTCGGAAAAATGTGGGTGATGGAATATTAATCACACTTAGAAAACGATTTGTTTGAATATAACAAATATATATTTGACAGAAAGGAATCAAATATTTATTTGGTTCAAACATATAGGCCCATAATTATAGTCGCAAATTTAAGTTAAAACCTGATTTTTAACCAAAATCGATAATACAGAGTGATCCCATAAAAAAGAAAAACTTGCATTAAATTCTGAGAAAATTAAAAAAAAAAAGATTACCCTGCCTTATTGACACAAAATATTGTAGACACAGTGAACAAAACGAATAATAAAAAACTCGAATATACAAGGCAGCGTGGCGAAGTGGTTAGAACTGTGAACTCATAGGTCGCAGTGCGTGGGTTCGATTCTCGTCAGTAAAGATGCTTTTTTTTCTATTAGAACGTTTAAAATTTATAAGCAGGACAACGTGCTTTTTAATATTTACAACCAGGTTTTAGAGTAACATTTATTTTTATTGATATCAATAAAAACAAGTTAAGGTGTTATTTTCGGCCAGGCCGAAACTCACATACCCTACACTGCACTGAAATAACCTTTTCATCAAATGTTAAGAAGACGTTGAAGAGGTTGAATAAGTCGTAGAAAATGTGAAATGTTAGAAAGGTTGACAGAGATTGAAAAATGTTGAAAAGTCGTAAATATATGCAAAATGTTGAAAAAAGTTGAGAGAGGTTGAAAAACTCTAAAAAAAATGAAAGAGGTTGAAAAAATTTTAAACTATTCAAAATTGATGAAAAAGTCGAAAAAATAAAGAAACTTATGATGAAAGTTGAAAGAGGTTGAAAAAGTCGAACAAATACATATAGAATATATTGGAAAAAGTTAAAGGGTTGAAAAAGTCGAAAGAATATGGAAAATGTTGAAAAAATCGAATAAAAATAAAAAATTTGAAATATGCCACGCCCACTTCTCCAATTCCGCCCACTTTTGGTTCAGCAAATTATATTTGTGATCGACATCCTCATATTAAATTTCAGCACAATAGCTTGTATAGTTTGCGATATATGCTGCAGTTTAATTTAAAATTTAGGGCGGTGACACACCCACTGGTACAATCCAGCCCAGTTTTGATCCAGAAATAGCTTTTCATAAGCAAACCCCTAACACCAAATTTTAGTATGATTGCTCACTTATTTCGATAAATATGCCACTTACCGTATTTTATTTGTATGGGAGGTGCCACGCCCACTGGTGCTATTTCAGCCACTTTTGATTCAGATATACTCTATAGCAACTGAACCACTTTCATTAAATTTCATAGCAATTGCTGCAATAGTTTACTTAAAACAGCGCTCACAAATTTATGTTAATATGGGAGGTGCCACGCCCACTGATGCAATTCTGTCAAAACTAATTTATTTTTAAAGCCTATAGTAACTGACATCTAAACACCAAATTTTATGAAGATTACTCTCTTAGTACACTATTTATAACAATAAACAGTTTTTCTTATATGGGAGGTGCCACGCCCCCAGGTACTATTGTACCAAATTTTTGTAATAAAAGACCTTACAGCAAGTATATCTACCTCATTGAATTTCATCACGATTACGTTGTTCGTTCTCTTAATATAACGTTTATAAATATTGTGGGCGGTGCCACGCCCTTCAACGAGCTTTCCAATAAAGAGGCTGAGCTTGTATTGATGACAGCTTTCAGCGGCATCATCTCCAAGATTTTTATGAAAATCGTTTGTGCCAATTTTGAGATATATGGAATCAAAATTTTTAGCAGTTGAAAAGTGCCACGCCCACTTTTTCAATTCCGCCCATTTTTATCTCAACTTAAGATATATTTGATATGTATCCGTTTACCAAATTTCATAACAATATCTTGCACGGCTTACGAGATATGGTGGTATAAAGGTTAAAATTTAGGGCTGCGCCACGCCCCTGCAGGAAGTTTTAAAAACTTGAAACCTAACCTAATCTTAATCTAGTTCACATGTGCATCAAATCACCAATTTTCATCAAAATCGCTGCAACTTTTTTCAAAATTGACCTGGGTATATATAAAAAGTGTATAGGCGGTAGGCGTGTCAGTTAACCGATTTCGCCCATTTTCAATAGCAAGATGCCTGCAAGAAGATGTGACCTGTGTGTGAATGTTTCATTCAATTAGCTCTCTTGGTTTTCCCGTAAACCTGATTTCAACAGACAGACAGACGGACTGACAGACAGACAGACAGACAGACGGACATCGCTAAATCAACTCAGGTGGTGACGCTGATCAAGAATATATATACTTTTCCATACCTGCCACGCCTCCTTCTATGTGTTACAAACGGATGGACAAAGTGAATATACCCTCGGTGTAGGGTATAAAAACATCTACATTTACGAGAATCGAACCCACATACTGAGAGCTATGAGTTCACAGTCCTAACATTTACGCCATGAGGCAGCGCATTCGATTTTGTTATTCTTCCTTTTGTTCACTGTGTCAAAAATTTTCAAAAATTGCGTTACGTAATACTTAAATGCCCCCCTATTTTTTATAATTTTGACTTGTTGAGGCGTCATTTAGCCCCACCCTATCCTATTTTAGCTCATTCGTTAATTATAGAAAATTGTAAAATACGAGGTTAGAGTGTGTTCAAATCACATTGCCGAAAATTTTCATACGTCACTATTCCATTGCAACTTGTGGTATGAAGGCGGGATTGAATAACAAGGCGTAGCAATTTTCATACAATAAAACAATTTAGAACGCTCAGCTGCAGTTGTAAGATTTGGTGCTTGGATCCATACAGTCTTTACTAAGCACTTTACTTGTTGAGGGCTTGATTTGATAGAGGGGCGTGGCTCCACCCATTCAAAAAAAAAAGCACTTTAAGTGCAATATCTTAGCACCTATGACAGCGACAAGCTTGAAATTTGATATGTGGATATATATTGCTCACATTTAGCCACTATAAAATGTGGGAGGTAGTCTGACAAAAAGGTTTGGTAACTCCCACATAACTATAAAAAAACTAAAAACGCTTGATCTTGGTGCTTATGGTAGCAAGTTTTATGCTTAAGGGTATATTATTTGTATCAAGAGCCCTGCTAATTGCGCACGGGAAAAGAAAAGTGAGGTGTGGCACCTCCCATATAACAAAGACACATAAAATGCCATATGTAGATATATAGCGACCAGTTGTTAAATATAACACATGGACTTAAATAGTTTGTACTTAGCACATTTGAAAATGTTGACGGGAATGAACAACGTGGGATATATGGCGAATTCGCGGGAAAAAAGCTAGTTCATCACAGTTTTGATAATTCGTAGCGCAAAAATATCTCGACGTCAGCATCATAATTCATAGAACAATAATTAGCCAAATACTCTCCACAAAAAAAAATCGCGAAACTGTAGACCTCAATTACTTTTACCTATGTTTTTGCCTAAAAATATCCCATATGATCTTTTAATTGAAACTTTCATATTGCTATTGCCCACACAATTTTTTACAATTCCACTAAAACTCAAAGCAAGTAAAACAAGTCATACAAAGGATAAAATGCATTTAACTATGTACGTTTTGTTTGAAGTTACCTAAAAATATTTACATAATGAAATCATGGGTGCACTTAAAACTCAAATTTGTTTAAGTTCATTACTTATAACTTTAGGCCGACATAAATAAGAAAATATTTTTCTTCTAAATGTCACAACTTTCATTAAATGCACTCTTTATCTAAGTACTGCATTGACAAAAAAGGTTTTAATTCAATTCCAATGCAAGTCAATAGAATACCAAAAACAAATAAAGCCAATTTCGGCAAAACCTTACATCAGCCTTTGCCATAGTATTGAATACATAAGGCAAGGAAATACATTGCACTTTCAATATTTAGAAAATACGAGTAAATAAAATGAGTTCAATTGACATTTTGACTTTAGCAAATTGCTGACTGAGTGCAATATCAAAGGCACAGGAAGACATCGACGACGTCAACCAGGGGCAAAGAAATTTGTTACAACTGTTTCTTAACCACAAAGTAATAAAAAATAAAACGATAAGAAAATCAACCAAGACCATGACAACTCTGTAACCACTACAACTTTGGACAAGTTGATGCGTTCATACGAAAATTTAACATTTGAGCACGAGTGGCCCTTGAAATATGTCATGAATCTTTTACATGAACATTACAAAATTCATAAATGTCACTCAGATATGTCAATCATATTAGATTGATTTAACTTAAGTCCTTCATTTGCCCTTATGTGTTAGGGCAGATTGATGGCCGTTATCAATTGAGTTTTTTAAAAAAACTGAATCTGTTTTGTATATCTCTTGAACATATCGTTGCTCTTAGTGAAAGTGTCACCAAATAATAAAATGTATCAACTAGGCTCAAAGCTTGTACCATGGCACATTATGGCCTTCTTCATCCATACCAGAGTTTGGAAAAGCTCGCGACAGCTTGCGTGCGCTCCTTAGAAACGCTCTAGAGTTTGTTTTTTTTTTCTGGTTCTTGGCTCGCGAGCAGGAGCAGAGGGTTCTTGTGGCTCTCGGATCTTATTAGCTTTCTTTTTTCAAGTCAAGCAAGAGCTCTTGGCTCCCGACTAGAACCAACGAGATCCCAGAGCCAGAAGAGCGCTCGAGCTCATGCCCATTTCAAAAAAAAAAAAAACGTTTGCGCCAATCGATGGAGAAAAGTCAAAATTTGAACAGGATCCAGATACTGGAAAAGACTTATATCAATCAATGGGGGAGGTCGAAATGGATTTTGGACAACTCTTGGATTAAACCCGGACCATGGAAAGTAAAATTTTTGATACATTTTCGGAAATTTTTTTAAATGGATCAAAATGGAGCTTTTACATAGATTGGAGCAGCTCCGGACCTTCCAAAGGTCTAAATTCGACACATTTTATATGGGTAACTATATATTTTTTTTTTTTGCTTCAAAATTCATTTTCGAATTGATCCCATCAATAGGAATATAAATTAATTTTTGAAAAATGAGTCGCGTTCACAAGTCGAGAGCTTTTCGAAACTGAGCTCTCGTCGCACAAGCAAAAGCTCAATTTAGCTCATGTTTGCGAGCTAAGAGCTTTTTGAAAAAAAAAGATGATGCTCTTGGTTTTCGAGCGGGAGCCAAGTTATTTTTTTCTGCGATGTACATAGCTGGATTCTCTCTCGATGAATACGTCAGTTGGCAAAATTGCTTTTTATAGCATTCTAAAATGCACACTGCATACCGGACTTGAATTGTGCTCTAGTATTGATCTAGTATTATTAAGGCTTATGCCAAACATAATGGCAGTATCAGTCGTATTTAGCTGACACGTTTTTTTTTTGTTTGTTGAATATTATAGAAAACTTTGCCTAACTTTTTACACAATTCAATAATTTCATAAGAGCAATAGGAATTAAATATAAAAAATTTAGTTTAAAATTAAAAATTTTCCTTAAAATAGAGCCACTCTAATGCCCACAGTGACACAACACAAATACAAAATTGCAGTTCATTTGACAGGCAAGAGAACTTACAGTGCCTCTCATGTTTTTCTTATTCTTCTTCTTCATTCCTCCAGACAGTTGCATGTGGTGTTTTTTTTTTGGTATTGACAGCTTGTGAACTAAGCTTGCTGACTGCCACCTATTCCTTTGGGTAACAATTATTCAGCTTGACATATTGAGTTGTTGTTATTATTATTGTTGTAATTGTTGTCGTTTCGGTTGCATTTGTTGTCTAGTAAGTAACAAATTCAATATGTTGTTTTACGATTGTACAGTTGCTTGATACAGCAAAGTTGTTCTTAACTCTGTCAAGTTGATATATCTCTAGACAGCAGCTTATGTGTGTTATTCCCAAGCTTTAAACTGAATTGAATGTACATCTGTGGTTCAAAGTAAATATTTCAAGACATAAATTTTTTAATACCTAAAAATGTACACACAAGCAAGTACGTGAAAAAAAAAAACAAGCTGAGGATTGAAATAGTAGCAACAAAAAGAGGACACAAATAGATAGAGATAGAAAGATATAGCAGCGGTAAGTATTCAGCTAAAGTAAAAGATTTAGTCAATGACTGAATGCATTTCACTTATTTTACTCACACAATGACACAAGTGACTTGGTGTTGTCGCACGGTTGATTAGTGGTTGGTTGGCCTAAACGCAGACATGATTGGCTTAGACGTTAGTAGGTCTTATAAATGCATCACCACTTTTGAAAGTGCACAAAAATGCTTAGGGCATTTTTAAACTTTAATGATTTGGATATATCGACTGTTCGCTTCTTATATATTAAAACAATTAAAGTATTTGTGGGACTCTTGACAACCCATGGTACCAGATATTACAGACCTTTACCACAGATTAGGCAAAGTACAAATAACTTCCTGTTTGGGTTTACTTTAGAACCTTCGGGGACTGGTAACCCTTGTTTCTTAAATAAGATAATAATCAGAAAGTACACTCCACAGTAGGTTTGGCATAACATTTTTCTGAATAAAAAAAAAACCCAGCCAAAAGAAACTCTATAAAAATACGTAACCTCAAATTTTAGCTACCAGTCACAGCATCTCTTTCGTTGCTGAGGACAAGCTGATGAATAAAACATGGACGTCTTGGAGCTAATATTCTCCATTGACTCAGCAACGTCGAGACCCTCATAGGTCACGTGGTATTTTTCGACAAATTCTTCACACCCTATCATCTTCTATGCTTGCAATCAGAAAATGGATTCTGTGCGACTGGAATTGTTCGCTGTAAAGATTTGCCACGCAGCAAAAATGATGAGATATAAATACGACTCTAAGAACCAGTTCACCCTTTGTTGCTGGCAAGATAATAAGGAGGTCACCAGCTCTACGGATTACGATCACTCTCTGCCAATAAATCTTTTTTGGCGTTGGGTTGGAAAAAAAACTTAGGCTTTTAAGATAGGCTCAAGAGAAGAAGGCAAATTTGTCAGTATGTGTCAACCTACCGTGCTTTGCAGCTATCACAAATGGATAGGCGGGGTTGATCTCCACGACAAAGCTATTCAAAATTATTGAGTCAACATCCGTGGAAAGAGATGGTACTGCCCACTTTGGATAAACACGCTGAGTTCTTCTTTGGTTGTAGATGCTTGGAAGCTGCATTGTTTGGGTGCGAAGTATAGAAACGAGAGTCCAAACGGGTCAGAAACAATTTCAGTTGTCCGTCACTGAGTCTCTTCTGTTTACCGACGATGAAGAAGGAATGGAAGTAGATGAAAACCTGTAGCTCCGAAGACCGCGCAACTTACCATATGTGTTTGGTGAGTGCCTCATCGTCTGTCAACCGGAAGAAAAATATCGTCGATGCCAGTTAAAAGGTAGTGGCAAACCAACAATTCGGATGTGGGGAAATGTATTTTCTGCAATTACTTAGCAAATACTTAATGCTTTTTACAAACTCATTACTATGCTCTAAATCATCTAAAATCACACAAATTCAATAAACAAATTTGTTATAAAATGGAAGTAGACAAATTTTCACGTTCCATTAATCGATCGAAAATGGGTTAAAGCAATTTTTTCGCATTTATATTGTTCAATTTATTATACATCCTCTTCTTCAGTATCATTAATGTTTTATTAAAAATTTATAGAAAAGAGCTTTTGTGCTTGTTTCATTTTTCATTTTCAATTAATTAAAATCGCTTTTTCTCTTACCACATTTGCGGCATGCATTTGTCACTTTGAGTGCAACATTTTTTATTTAAATTTATTCCATTTTCTTTTACTTTTATGCAGCTGTGACCAGTGCTGCCTTCGCAGGCAAAAGTAGTTAAAAGTATTTAATTAAACCAAGTGTTGCGCTTTTGCTCCTTTTATTCTACGTCTTTCTTTGTTCTTCTTTCAGTTTTGCGACTTGTTCGCTCCTCACAGATAGTGCATTGTCTTTGCAGCAAAGCAGTTAAAGTGGCAACGCATTAGTGTTAAATACTGGTCTTAGCTGGAGAAATTTTATGAGTGAACTCATTTGGAGTAGCAAGGATATTGTGGGAAGCCAAGGCTCTTACTGATCGTTAGTTACTGATCTTACTGATAGCTCTCAACTATTTTTTTAATTTGCTGGAAGAATTTTAACAACATATTCATTATATTAAAATTGAATTGTCAAAATTTTCCAATAATAAATAAATAAAATTTCAATTTATTTGCATGTCAATTCCAATAACAATTGCCCATACAGCAGTGCATTTGTAGATTTGTATCAAGTTTAATTATAGCAAACTAAATAATTTATTGCATACGACAAAACGATTAAAGTTAACTTAAACTAAAATTTTGCATACAAAACGTAATACAACCACAGCTGTTTATCGGTCTGTCTGTTCTATTTGTTGCCAATAAACCAAGTTGAATTAAATAACAATCAAATATTTTGCAACAACAATCGTAGTAGAAATAGAAAACATAAAACCCGTAGCAGACCACTATGACAGCAACAAAACTGATGTCTGTTCGTCTTCGAAATGAAACTTTATAGCAGCAGCATACGCATAAATATGCACTCGGGGCAATACCATGTGTACGACAAAATACTAAGGAAAAGTTTTGTAATAATTACAAACTGTAGAATAAATGCTCTCAGAAACCAGCTACTATTTGTAGCATGTTTAAATACCGTCAACTAGAGTTATTCGATTTGTAGCCTATATTGTTTATATGGTCTTCATGTTGCCACGATGAAAAAGTTAATTTGACTTACCAACACAATACCAAAACAAATCAAATTGTATTCAAAAATAAGTGAACCGAATATTTTTAGTAGCATATTCTATCATAAGTCTGCCTCTTGCAGGCATAAAATAACAGGCTGTACTTACGATAGTTTAGGAGCAATGAGCCTTTCGTTAAGACATCATATTTTGCTCAAAGTTTGACAAAGGTCCTGAGAAAGAGTCAAAATTTTGTTTGAAAATAACCGTTTTTAGTTCATTCTAAGAAGTTTTGCTTTTAAAAATCCCAAATCCAATTTACTGGAACGCCTACAATCATTTTTGTAGCGGCTAAAGCAAGATTAAGCACTTATGGAGAATCCAAGCAACGACGAAATTGTTGAAGAATAGATTACTCGAGAGAACTCAGGATTGCAAGAGAATGAAGGTTTTTGTATAAGTAAGTATTGGCTGATATGAAATGCAAATTAACAGTGGCCGTCAGTCCAACTTTGGTAGGTATTTTTGAACATCATATTTTGAGCATATCAGCAAACCATTTGGTATTTCCTTGCTATTTTATAGTGAAGTAAAACATTTTTTAAGACAGTTAATTTTGCGAGGATTATAATGGAAACTAGATAAGTAAAATTGAAAACCTCAAGTCGATCAAAAGTCATCTACAACTCTTCTCATTTAGTGTCGTCAGTGAACCAAAAAAAAATCATTTTGAGATTATTAAAAATATATATAATTATTTTAGAAACTCAATTTATAAAAAAATAAGGTTAAGGAACATTTACCAAAATAAACTAGGCAAAGTTTGCCACCTTTATTTTAAGTGATGCCAACGAAAAAAAAAATTTAAATTATAACCTAAACAAACACTTGGTATACATTGCTTTGAGACAAAATATTACCTATGATATTTCTATGTATCGCGACAACATTTTTTATACAAGCAGAAGCTCGTGACACTTCATGAATGCAAACAAAGGCAAAGTTTAAATTTTCTCGGATTGAATTCTTATGTTGCAGACAAATCTAAGTTCTTTGACCCAGGACACTTAAAAAAACCATCCCTTTCAAATGGATTATTAGTTATCGACTCCGAACACAAATTCAGACATTTTGTTAGTGATGAAAGTTGTCTTATATATGTTATTCACATAATTTCATACATGAAAATGGTTTGTAACGGTTTAGCGCAAAAGATACTGACCCGATTTTGATAATTTCTTTTTTAAAACAGCATAATTGTGATAAAAAATGAGATTGCATACATATTTTTTTACAAAACCTCACACGAAAAATGCCATTTGATTTTTCCTTGTTTATGCTGCTTCTTGAACTCTGTATTGTTGTTGTTATTTGATTCTCACTTGTACCGTTTGTATTTGGCTTTGAAATTCAAAGATGATTTTTAAAATAGCTTCTTTATGACTTTGCAGCTTCTATTCGATTTAGATGTCAGATTGTAGGGTATACTTATCAATATTAGGAGTTAAAGCAATTTTCGCTTTCTATTAATCACACATCTACTCATATGACTCTCATCTCATATTCCTGGCATATCATATGGAATTGTCCTTTGCAGCTTTAACTTAGGTGGTGCTAAAACTATACACCACCATCACACACAATATGGTCAAAAGACAATAAGAAAGTTAGGGAAGCAGCGGTAGTGCTGAAAGCAATTTCCTGCTTTTACGAGCGTACGGATAAAGTAGCAGCAGATAAAGTTGTTCACCAACAACAAAGTTCGCTTAAAGGGTGCAGTAAGGTATACAAACATTATTTAAAGCTAAGCAGGATGGAATTTTATTTGAAGAAAAGTCCACACTGAATGCAAAAAATAGTTTAATGCGTTTGAATGGCTAAGGATTTTACGGTGTAAAAAAAAACACAATTTTCATTTTAAGCAAAATCTTTTAAGTTAAGAGTTGTCTAGAGTTGCAGTAGAAAAAGAAATATAAATGCTGGAAGCAGAGGGAATTTGAGTATTTTAAGATTATAGTGCAAAGTTTTATTTAATATTCATTAAAAGTTCATAAATTTAAATTATAAATTTTTTAATAGAATTATTATCAAAGTTTACGATTTTATAAATTAAGCAAACTTAATGGAGATATAAGGTTGTGCTAAAAGTGAGCTGTGTGAATAATCACCGAAGTGAAATTTCCTTAAAATTAAACGATGAACCATAAGTATTGAAGAAAGAAGAAAACGAAAACGAAAGATTTCGCTCAAAAGTTATTTGTACGTTATTTGATTATGAACGTTTGAACAAAAACTTTACTTAGAAGAAACTAAAAGAAGAATAAAAAAATTAGATATTTGTCATTTTTCCGAAATTCGATGAACATTTGCTAAAGCTTTGGAAATGATGTTCAACAAGTAATGTTGCTAAAATTACAGACTGACTTTCCATTGCTGCAATTTTATGCTCTTTGATATTATTCTATACGCATTTATGTTCTTTATCTCCTCATGTAGCGCAGGATATCCACAAACACTGCTTCAAAGAGCATGATCAATGGCAATTGCCTTAAGTTTTCCACAATATTTACTCGACTTAAATATTTCCAACTCTAGCAAACGCTTTCACGATGATGTAGGACGATCGCGTTTTCTGTAACCCTTTCGCTGTCAGTCCAGTGATCAGCGGTAGACTTAATATGGTAATTTTCATAAAATATTTTGTGACTTGATTTTAATGGGAATTGCAGTTGGTGCTTAGTTAATAGGAACGAAGACTGCTAGGAGAAGGTACCTTTCGCTTTGTTGATTCTATCATGAATGTTCTTATTGGTATGATGCTGCTTAAGTCAAATCATCCACTTCTTATTTATGTTGAACTCATCTTTCATGAATTTACTGCTAGCGCTGAAAGAATGAATAGACAAGCCCATTTGTTTCATTAATTTTAGTTTTTAAACCTTACTATTCCGAAGAATGGCTGACGGTAGTGAGTGTTTCTTTCAAAAGTCAGGTCTACCAAATGCTAGCTGAAAGTCCGTTTGAAGATTTGTGAAGTCTAGATCTCTGCCAAGGACATCGTTCAATACTATCAGAAAAAACCAAACAAGAACACAAAGCGATCAGGAAGCTTCTACTGCATAAGACTGAGGGTATATTTGAAATTTTTGTGTTGTACTTTGATGAGGTGAATAACCTTTGGTGCAGCAACTCGTCTGTTCAAAGTATCCCAGATGAAATTGCAGTTCGATGACATTAAAAGCTGTACTTAAGTCAATGAAGGTTAAATGTAACGAAGCCAACCACTCATTTATTTTCTGCACGATAATCCAAATGATATTTTTTTGATAAGTACACGATCTGTTTAGGCAAAAACCTGCCAGTTGTTTTCGGAAAAATGGTTTAACGTTTTGAGCACTTATAGAGTTAAGCTACTACAGCTATAAGCCTTCTTAGCTATTTGATGCATACGAGACTAGTCACTGGAGTCTTCTCTCAGGAAGAGGCATATGAGAAATTTTCGAAACATAGTCTTTCCATCGGTTAGTTGTTACTTATCGATGGTTTTTAATACTTCAGTAAAAACATAAGCTCCCTTCCAACTTCTTCGATGTTTCCAATATTCGATTTTTCGATAATTTGCGAAATGATTCGGTTAACTACGAATTTCTTTTTTTTTGTCGAATATTTCAATGTTTTGAAACATATATAGTTTTGGGAATTTTTTTTAAACTTTTTGACTTCTACCGAATAATTTTTCAATTAAATTTGATACGTTTGACTTTTATATTTTTTCCCTTTTAATTTTTTGATACCAACATTGTCTTCATAAGTTCAAAAATCAACTTTTTTATTTATAGTTTTTTTCTTGTAACTATTCCTTGTTTGTTTGTGTCCACAGCTGCAAATTCAGTTGTAATAAATCTTAAGTTCGGCTTCAGCTAAAGTTTTATCTTTCATATTTTAAGCAGATCTCAATCTCCAGATGCATTTTCAATTTACCACAAGCAATTATTGTAACATCAATTACAAATATTTCCACATACCTTTCTCAATCATTAACTTTTGCAATTTTCTACCAGAGATTCTGTGCTCCTGCAACATCGACTGCTGAATCTTACGATACTGTAGGTACTACCAAACACTTTGCTTCACACAATTGCGCTGGCATTTACTATAAAGCACCTCGTAAACAATCTATCTCGCATGGTTATTACTTTTATGCCACTACTTAACTACCACAATTCTTGCCAACCATGTCAGTAGTTACATTATTATTTTTTTTTCCTACCATTTTAGTTATATTACCTTTTTTGCTACATAAGCTGTCTTGTCTTTTTTCGCTGTGATACAATTACATGTCTTTCGTTTTGTTCATATTTTGCTGTAAGGTTTTTTCCCTTTTTTTCCCCCTTGGCATTTCGCCAACATTTTGTTAGTTTTTTTTTTGCTTTTGTGGCGAAAAAATCATAGCTGTTATCGTAACAACATAATTTTTTTTTTCCTGGCCACAAGTAGTGAGTTACTTATATTTTGCTTAAGATCCATTTTGCCTCTTTAGTTTTTTACTGCGCCACATTTATCAGATGTTTAATGCGCAATTTTATGCGTCACATTACTCCTTCAAAAAAAAAAAAAGGGTAAACATTGAGTGTCACTTGAAGAAAATAAACTTTTTTATCAAAATTCTGAAAAACGTCTTCCTTTGAATTAGATGGGGTACACAAAATGCAAATCACAACTGAAGTTAATAGTAAAAATCCACTTCAAAATAGCAACCAAGAAGAAACTTTTAAGAGTGTTTTGTAAGATATTACTTGTGTGATTGTGCACATTTATCGTTTTTGCTGAAGTCATAAATGTATTTATTTATATGACTTTTCTAATTGTTTTTCTTTTTAAGAAAAATAAATTATGTGTCTGCAGCAGTGCATTTTTTTTAAACAAAACTTAAGTGCATTCCCGTGCTTTTGTTCTTCTGTTATCTGTTGCAAAAAAGTTTAATGTTCTTTTAGTTTAGCTGACAAAAAAATTCTGTTGTTTGTGCGCTCGTTTGCTCCACATTTTTGGTTGCACCCATTCATTATAATGATGCTCATAATAAAAAAAGGGTTGCCATGCAAGCAAGGAGTTATTTTTTAGTGAAGAATATCATCTGACTGAAATATAAAATTTAAGATCTTCGGAAACGGTTGGATTGAAGTGAACTTTGATGTGAAAGTTTGACTAACTACGACTTGAATATCAAATTTATTTGTTTTTAAGATGAAAAACAAAACTAACTAAGAAATACACTAATAACAGTGTACACAAAGAAAACAATTTAAGAGATTATATCTCCCTTATATCTCCCTTATTTGAAAAAATAAAGAATTTTTTGAAGAAAGTTGAAAGAGGTTGAAAAATTAGAACATATATATATTGGAAAAACTTAAAAGGTTGAAAAATTCGAAAGAATATGGAAAAGGTTGAAAAAAATCGAATAAATATGAAAAAGTATAAATACGCCACGCCCACTTCCCAATTCCGCCTACTTTTGGTTCAATAAATTATATTCGTGATCGACATCCACATAACAAATTAAAGCACAATTTGCGATTAATGCAGTAGTTAGCCTTAAAATTTAGGGCGGTGACACACCCACTGGTACAATCCAGAAATAGCTTTCCATAAACAAACCCCTTACACCAAATTTTAGTATGATTGCTCACATATTTCGATAAAAATGCCACTTGCTGTATTTTATTTCTATGGGAGGTGCCACGCCCACTAGAAATATTTCAGCCACTTTTGATTCAGATATACTCTATAGCGGCTGAACCACTTACATTAAATTTCATACCAATTGCTGCTGTAGTTCCCTTAAAACAGCGCTTACAAATTTATGTTATTTATTTCTTGGTTTTCCCGTAAACCTGATTTCAACAGACAGACAGCCAGACAGACGGACATCGCTAAATTAACTCAGGTGATGACGCTGATCAAGAATATATGTACTTTTCCATACCTGCCACGCTCGATGTAGGGTATAAAATGTTTACATTATCTACATGAGTTTTGCTATTGAAGTACACATGATTATATTTTAGAGTTTTATTTCGCGAAATGGCGAATGTTTTAACAAAAAATCGTGTTTCCGACGAAAAAAATCGACTTAAATTGTTTTTCTTGTTAATTAATCGCTTGATTTCAAGTCAATCGGATGTAAGCTTTTTGAGTTCTACTTCATGTCGATTTTAAAAGCATGGTTTTGCGAAAAACCCGTTTGAAGTTTCAAAATACTATACATCTTCATCAAAGTTTTTTGGAAAAAAATTGATTTAAAAAAATTTTGAGCTTAAATCGGTACTTGGGCGTTGTAGATTTTAATTCTAGGATTTTTTTTGGCATGATTTAAGCCAATAAAAAAAATTAGGGAGATATAACCTCTTAATTATAATAATAGAAGTTTGGTAAATATTAACATATTTAAAAAAGTATTTGATATAGCCAAAATAAATATTTAATGTAAGTTAACATGCCGCATAATTCACGGAATTAAATAACATTATTGAATTAATCATATAATTATAATATAATTAATAAGTAATAATTGCTTTATTATATTTAGTTATCATACTAACTCAATCATATATTTGGTAATGGTTACCATTTTAAAATATCGATTAATAAATAAATTGATATTTTTCCGAAATCGTGACATCTTTATATTGAATCCTCTTGGTATTTGGATATTTATAAATACCTGAATTAAATATTTTGAGAATTGTATATTATTCATATAAATGCAAAGTAAAAACAAATAATACTAGGGCTACCAAATATATGTTCGATTCAATTAAATTTAAACAATCGTCTAAAATAAAAAACATTTTGGCACAATAATCAAAACTTTGACTTTCAATCTCTATAAAAATTTGTTGATAGTTAGTAAATATTTAAGAATTTATCAACCAAATGCATTTATTTGTAATAAATATTCTCTTTTCTATGTGTAAAGCTTAGAATCTTCAAATTGATCAAATTTAGCTATTTGATTTAAGGAACCTATCCTGCCTTGTGATTCACCATTCAAACAATTTTTTAAATTGCAAAATTTAATCTAAAGTCAATGTAATTAAAAAAAATTTCGGAAGCCAACTGTCCGAAAATTGCAATATTTACTTATTTTCTGGAAAAGTAAGCCACTAATTGAAAAATGCATTAAGTAAAAAACTTTAGAGCACAAAGCAGAACTCACTTTCATGCTCTTGAGATTACCTACTGTTACGATTTGACTGAGCCTACACAAAAATTTTCATAAAGGATAAACCACATAATGGTACCTTTTTTCAAAAAAAAAACTAAATAAAAAATTCAATTTTATCGGGTATTATATATTATCAAAAAAAAAAACCTTCATTTACATTTAATTTCTTAAATATAAATTCTTTCAAATCTTGGCTGTAACTGTGACTGACGTGGTTAAATCTGATGTTCCAATTTTTAGTGACAGATGACAGCTTTGTCTAACAAGACTATCAGCACAATTTACACAACTCACGCATGACCTGGTATAAAAATCTACTGAAAAAAGTAGCTTTGAACTTTGATAACTAGCCTTCGTCATTCTGACGAACATTAGTTTTATAATTATCTCTCTCGCTCTAACCATCGCGCTTAGCCCATTAAGTCCCAGCGGTCGATCTTTTGACCAGTAACTTTCGCATTTTTTCTAGATGAACTAGGGAGTGGTATCGCCTAAGCGATTAGCTAATATGTTAGTTTGGATTTTTGTGAACTTACACTATTTTTTCTTTGGCATGATTCGGATATTTATATGTTTTTTAGCGCCTTGGAGCGGAGGTATTTTTTTTGAAAATTCGGTAAAAATGTTTGCAACACGGTAAAAAAAGTTTCTCTCAATTTTAACTGCCCTTCAGGGTACACTTAATTTTAAAAATCTACGAGAACAATACGCCATTATTTCCGAGAGCCGTGTGCGTGCAAAAGTGAGTTTCAAAATAAAGAGCTCAAATGTGAGAGCTCATTGCAACACCGCTTTAGCTTCGACAACTTTTTTACATCCCATTTATTGATGTGCCGTCTGTCTGCATTTGGTTAGCGGTACCATTCGAGAAAATTGAACAAAGGAAGCGCCTCTGGATGAAATTTCATCGATTTTGGTTCAGTACTTTAAGCTAGGGATTGAATGGGTTAACTACATGTACTCCACACACCAACACAGTAGTCGCTGAAAGTTTGCATGTGGTGGTAGTGCGCAGTTGGTAAGTATTTTAATATTTTGGACTACTTGTTCGTCATTTTGACGAATGGTTCACTTTTGTGTAAGTTTTTTGTTAGACATTTTTGTTATATGTTAAAAACTTTTTTAAACGTTTAAAGATTTTTTCTATTTTATTTTTAATATTATTGATCTATATTTTATGAATTAGAATCTAAATAAAAAAAAATCAACATGAAAAGCTCATATATTGATTAAAAAATATTCAAAAGAAATTTAAGCTTTATATTTCATTTAATTTTTGAATGAAAGAACTCTATTGTGAATTGAGGCTATTATTTGATCGTAAAATTTAACAGAAATGCTGATGTAAGAAATTCAAAAACAAAAAAAAAACTAAAAAATCATTGAAATTTATTGAAGGTATTTACCTCACTTTACTGCACTATCTTCGACCATGGATCTTAGAGTATTCGAAAATTGATTTGGTAAATGAAATTTCTTTTGTTTCATCTGAGTTGGCAACTTTTGCAACACTGAATTTAGATTTATGTCCTCAGTGGCAGCCACCAAAATCACGATAATGCAACTTGCACACATTCTAAACGTGGTAAGTATCATTACTTTTTGCATGATGAGTTGGTGAGTGACATTTCGCTGAGTTTGTCTTTATGCTTTTGCAATGGTAAGACTTTGAAGTGAAGTTTTTTTTTTTTAAATTTATGGCGACCCATATATGATATACATTTTTAGTTTCCTAGCTATTTTAGAATTTTGATATTTTTTTGGTTTTTCTCATTTTATGCGGGATACCCATGTGAGGTAGCTTTTTTAAGATTGATATAAATAGTTATTTGTTTGAGAGCGAGAACATAAATCAAATTTAAGACGCGCACATTATTTGCATAAAAAAAACAACAAAAATTTTATATATTTTCGCTTTTAAGAAATCTGTATACACGACTCACTCGTTGTGGACAAAATAAAAATTATTAAAAAAACGCCAGATTGCTATGATTTTCGTAGTTTTGATTTCATAATAAAACATAAAATTACCACTATTATTATGAAAACAGCAAAAACACAGATTACAACAATAGCTAGAAAAGCAAAGTCCATATCGCTTCACAGCAAATTAATTCATAATGCTATGTAAATAAACAAATGCAATGGTTGAAACATCCATTGTGAGAATAAGTTGATGCTTTGCTGAATGGGGCTAATTATGGAGAATAACAAAAACAATTTCATTAAAACTATTGTTAATGATTTGCGCAATGTTTGCTGTTTGACCCGGAAAAAAGATAATATTTTTAAATGATTTTATATTATTAAAATATTCAGACCAGCGGGTACACAGTCTTGTTCCAGTTTATATTCAAATTCAATATTATTTTATTATTCATCTTCATTTCATTTTACCTTTTGATTTCGTATTAAAATCAGGGTTGAAAAGTTTTCATAAGTAATTTGCAAAGTCATACCAGAAATTTCGATGGATTTAAAAAGAAGCAAAAAAAAAAGAAATCTGCAATTATTTAAGGAATGACCAATGTAATTTAAAAAAAAAAAAAAACCAAATTTTGCTCAACATTTTCCACGTTTTGAATTACTATGAATAAAATCTCGATTTTGGGGCACCATTTTCAAAATGAATTCTAAAAAAATTATTTGTCAACTCAAGTACTCCACTCCCCCTATTTCCCCCACTCTTCCCCCCAAAATGCTTAAAAATCCAAGTTTTGTTTGAAATTTGGAAAATTGTCTTGACAAATTTTTTTGTTTTTCGAACTCAGCGAAGAGTTTTACACAAGAATAAGTTGGTTAGAGAAAATGCTGACTTAAATTTCCTGGGTAACCGATCTACTACTTTAAAGAGTTTGGTGAACATACGTCGGTGCGATTTTTTCGTACCAGAAAAAGCTTGAAAAGGTTGATGGCAACGTTATTTGTATTGGTGGAGTATGTAGTACTAACAGCGATGACACCGCTGGAACACAACGGATTGCTAATTGCTTTTATAATATCGAATCTTCGTTTGACTCAGACGCCAAGTGTTCCATTACAATTTATCACTTTTCTACAGAATAAGTTAGTCCAAGTAGAGTGGCTTTAGTGACGCGCGATAATTTAACCTCTTAGGTTTACCACTATAAAAATGGATTTTATTATACTAAATTATACTAAAGAACAATATCTGGTCACCATTCATAACATTATAGAGGAACGTAATGAGGAATGTCCTGAATCAGACACAACCATTTGAGTTAAATTAAATTAAAAAAAAAATGTTAAAATACAATGAATTTGTGTCGATTTCATACATGGAGTTATTTAGAACCAAGTGCTGGGGAGCTATTAAAATATGTTGTTAGGTGCAAATTAGGTCCCCATTGGTTTTGCCTGACCAGAACGTTAGGGCTTTGTGCAAAAGCCCAACGAACAAAGAAGACCGATACAATCCAAATGAGGTTAACTTTGAGGTTCCACATTTGTCCCTAACGTACTGGCTAGGCAAAACCAATGGGGACCTAATTTGCGCCAATAACATTTTCTAATCGGGTTGTGGGCTTTGAGAGCTAACATTTTTTTTAATGAACTAAAAACGGTTATTTTTAGACTAAAATATTGCCAGGCTTCAGGACCTCGACCACCTAGATCGCTAAAAACTGGGCTGGTCATATTTCATGAAAGTATTTTAACGTGAAGAATTTCGAGCAAAACTTTCTTTTTCTTCATAGGTATGTTTTACATATGCAATATACTTATAGAAAATCTCAGAGAATTTCTTTTCTTTTGTCATATGCCGAATCTAAAGTACTCCCAAATAGTCCCCAATTCAAGTATTTTTCGTACATCGAACTTTTGTTTAAAATTGGTTAAGGCCCACTTTGTATATGAAGAAAATTATATCAATTTTAGAGATGTTAAAAGAAGTTCATTTATTGCCTATGTCATGTTTTTTGAATTTGTTTTGCAAATCTACAAGAATATTGATCTTTGCTAATGACTGTCAATTCGATGAACTTATGTTTAGTTGTAATTTAACTATTCTTAAGAGGATTTCTTAGTTTACCCGAAAGAAAAATGTATAACTCTTAAAGTTTTCTAAGTTCTTTTGTTTCAGACAAAAATATTGAACTTTGAAGATACAGCCCACCAATTGGATAATTCAGCCTTCAGGTAGTGCGATTTCAAAAATTTTTTTTTCATGCAGTAGAAATTTTTTTTGTGTTTTTCTATCCAAAAACTTTTGCTTCATTCGGACCTCATAATTTAGCATCCCCTTTTAGTTTACTTAAGATAATACGCAAGAGCGTATGCAAAAATTCAATTTATGAAATCGAAAGTTGATAAATGGTTTCAGTGACTTTGCCAGATTTTTGTGAGGGAAATCTAGTCCCCAAACATTCTCCTGAATAACTAAAGTTTTAACTTTCATTTATAATAATAATTTTTGTTAAAATTTCATCGTTTGATCTCGTTGACGAGTAAAATTCATAAAATCAGTGAGCAGTTAATAATTTGTCATGGAGTATTATTGTCTTTGCCATAGAGTAATCTGGCATTAACTTCATGTAGTAAATCACAAAACTTTCCGCTGATTCACTTTAGCACTTTTAGTGAAAAAATACATACAAAATTATTGTTCAAAATATTTAAATGAGAAAATGCCGTGATCCATTGTCATGTGGATCCAAAAATTTTCATTTCGCTGGTATTTCCTACTTTTCAATGTGGTAGAAAACATTCAATTTATTGTTCATGGCATACAGCCTACAGCCTATAAGAAACAATTATTTAATATAAAATAAATATAATGAGTCTATACTATGGTATTATATAATTATAAATAACAGCATAAAATATTTATTAGAAGTGCTTTTCTAAGATCAAAATGGATTGAAATTTTAATATTTTTTTGCATATCTTCAATGTTTTAGTGCCACTGTACTCAAGAGCAGCTCAGTTTGTTTTTTTGTGAACATTTGAATTGGACTTAATTGAATCATTTTTTAAATGCATCAAAATGTAAGTTATTGTATTTCAAATGTTTTGTGGTACTTGTTGTAATTGTTGTTGTTTTCGTTATTGCATATGTAACTTTGATGTCAATTATATAAAATGATATTTGGAAAACGTTTCAAATGTTCTAAGTGCCATTGCCATTTGTGAATGGTATTTATGAATATTACGAAGTTTTTGGTTTCGCTAAATTTTACTGTCAGCAATTAAATGTAACAAATTTTTTGTGAAATTTAATTAAAACTGATTCTGCGTAATTGATTGCATATCTATTCAACTTTAAAACTGAAGAGCTTATGACGAGTTAAATATAAAACATTTATTTTTAGATTGTTTTATCGTTTAGTTCAGTATGAAGATTTTACCATGATGTTTTATATACATGGCTCAGCAGACATTGCTCTGCCTTTTCCGCTAGGTGGTGCGATGAGATTGATTTTGTTAAAGACACATGCATCAAATAGTTGATGAGATATGACTATTTCGAGCTTTCTCTTAAATATGACAGCGTGGCAGCTTCCTTTTTTCAAATTAAACAATGTTAAGCAGCTTCCACAAATCAGTAGTAACATTTATACCAAATATGCTAGTATCAGGGCTGTTCCCCGACGTGATAAGCAATATCATGGTGGGAGCTTTAGTTCAGCTTTGCTCCTGGGCAACCGGGTGTGGCCTGGGGGTAAATCCAGCAAAAACCGAACTGATGTTGTTCACCACAAAACCAAAATACCACCATTCAACCTACCCCGGCTAGTAGGACAAACACTTACGCTTTCCAAAAAAGCTAAATATCTAGGAGTCATACTTGATCCAAAACTCAATTGGAAAGATTGAAATTGGAATGCCTGTAAAAAAACCTTTAGTAAAAAATGGGGTCTGTAACCAAAAATGGTACCTTGGATGTACACAGCCGTTGTGCGCCCGATCCTAAGCTACGGCTGCTTAGTATGGTGGCCAGCCATTAGCAAGGGCTACAACCAAAAAAAGCTAGCTAGAGTACAAAGGACTGCCTGTGTAGGTGTGACGGGAGCAATGAGATCTTGCCACACAGAAGCCCTCAACGTTCTCCTACACCTAATGCCCTCTTATATCTTCATCAAAGCAACAGCGTCCTGCAGTGCGATCCGACTTAGAAAAGCTGGATCTTGGGTACCGAAGCAACACGGGCACTGCTCCAGCATCGACACACTGTCAAGTGAATTGCCTAATCTTCCAACCGACTACATCTGCCCTATTCTCAACTTCGAGAAAAATTTTCTGGTGAGGATTCTGGAGAGGTTTCAATGGGAGGAGGGCACTATCGACTCAAATTTTGAAACCACAATATACACCGATGGGTCAAAGATGGACTGGAACTGGATGGGCGATTTGGCCATCATATAATAAGGTAAAACCACTAACCTATTGTCCAAGAGCCGCAAAGACATCGCGAGAATCACTGCGACTTGCACTGGACACTGAACTATCGGCACCTTTGCTGAAAAATTAGGTATCCCATTCAACCCTTACTGCCGTAGTTGTCTGAATGTAAATGAGAACGAATCTGTTGAATACTTTCTCTGCATCTGTCCGGCCCTTGCCTAACCAGGCTCAAATATCTAGGACAAGCTTTCTTTAACAAATTCAGCGAACTGGCCGAAACTGATGTCGGCTCGCTGCTGAACTACCTCAACAGGACAAACTGGATATAGCTTTTATTCTTACTATGGTCCATAATTAAAATCTAATAACAATCTTCTTGCCAGTTTTGTAGGGTCACGTATGTGGTTTTAAAACGGCACATCAGTGCTATTTATTGGCTTTGCTTATATGCAAAGCCGCCACTCTAACCTAACCTAACCTAACCTAACCATATGAAAGGGGTAGCAACGCCCATCCTTAAAAGTTTAAATTAATTTCTAATACAATAATGATTTCTAAATAATAATGATGAAAGCGCGAGTCTTGAAAGATTATGACTTGATCCAAAACATGGCCTTGGAGATGATTTCGAGTATTTATATACAGCGTGAACTTAAAATCGATGTCTTATACTTATAACTGACTTCATGTTTTGTGTTTTTATTCTTACCCATTATATTTTGCAAATTTAAAATGTTTTCCTAAAATTTTAAGGCTTCATTTTTAAATAATAATAATATTAGAGTTTAGCTATTACAGCTTTTAGTTTTCGTAGCAATCTGGAAAAAGATTTAAATCATATTTAAACCTTATTTTCATATGTAGAAGAAGGAAAATTATTAAATATTTTTTTATTTTCAATATTTTTTGATGCTTACGAGAGTAATTTTTATTTTTCAGAAGTCATTCTCCATAAAAAAATTATCTGCAAGAAACGTAATGCTACCACTAAATGCAATTGCAGTACACGCTATGCCTTACCTTTAATTAGCAGTATCTTTTGGCTTGTGCAACTTATCATCAATAATATCAACACACAGCACCACTGCTACTACCGGCACTGACACTTGAAAGCTTAAGCTACCGCTGAGCGTCACACTCACAAGTTAACTAGCAGTGATTATAATTGACATATGGCTGACCACAGCATCTCTAGGACAGAAGTCTCATAAACAAACTGTCAACGGCAACGGCAACGGCAACGAAACCAACACCAGCAGCAACAACGATAATAACAACAACAACCACCAGGCAGCCAATAACCTCAATTGCTGCAGTAACAACAGCAGAAACATCTACCGGTTCGATCTCATATCCTTTATGTTGTTGGCCCTCTTTCATTTTCGCATCAAATGATGACGCCATGTTTTCACAGCTGTGCTGGAAACAACACTTGTTTTGCTGGTGCTGCATGTGTGTTGCATGCGGCTTGCAACTGTGCATAAATGTGCACATTCGTATACATACAACTGTGTACACGTATGTACTTATGTACGTGTGTTGGTTTTTGCTGAGTTTGCATTTGTATTTTTGACAATGTTTTTCTCTTTTGCGGCGCTTTAAAAATATTTTAATTTTAATTGAAGAACTTTATTTTCAATTTTTTATAGAGGAGAGTATGGCAACAGGTACCATATTTTTTAATTTTTATACAGAAAGGTAAAATTAATGTGGCATTCCTTTATTAAAATAGTTCAAAAGAATGGTAATTAAAAACTGCTGGAGATTACGGCAAAGGATATCGGATCGGATACAATTTATATTTCCGTTAATTTTCATCCGTTTGAGAAATGTTTTTTGAAATCGATCCGGTAAATCTAAACAAAACGCTATAGCCGCTTACCGCAGAACGCCAGACCCCTACTTGACAAGTCGGAGTTCAAGCACGAGACTCGAACTATACAAAAACATGCGTCTGATCCGTTTGAGAGTTTCGAGCCACTTTTGTCGTCCTCTCAATAACTATAAAACTTTTTTGAGTAATCTTTCTATATACCAGCGGCAAATATGTAACAAGCAACATCGATGAACAGTTATACTCATTGTAAACAGTAATGCTCACGACTCCAGCCACAACTATAAATTCTTTTTCCAAAGGGATGGTCGCTTTGTAGGCAGCTTGCCTACATCTCTATATAAAATGTGTATCAAACGTAAGGCAGATTGCCTTAAAACATCGCATACTAAGTGCCGGTATAGTTTAGCGAGTTGCCTTCATCTCCACATAAAAAGCATGCAGCCAACAGGCAAAACCCCTTACATCTCCATATACAAAACAAGCAGACTGCCACTGGGATTCATTATGGATATTTGGAAATTTTTTTAGAAAACACTCAATATTGAAGTGATCTTCTGACAAATAGATGTGAAATTTTTTAGGACATATCATAAGAAAATATTGCACAGATGCTTATATCCATTTCAAGCTAACAGCTTTTTAGCAAACTTTCTTCTTCGAAAAGTCGGCAAAAGCCTTAGGGATTAAAAAATATCGAAAAGACAATTTCATCGAATATTATCAAAAACTCAATACAATCAGAGAGTAAGTAGCATTTAGAGGTATCGGATAAATTCCCATTTATAATCCAACACAGGCAGAGTTAAAAAAGTAAATAGTGTTCCCAATTTCGTCAAATTATTGCACCCGCTTCGCCATAATCGTGAGTTTCATAAACGGACAGAGAGCCAAACATTGTTAGAACGACACAATAACTGACGCTGATCAAAAACATATACACTTTAAATAACTATCATGATTTGTATAAGGAAACAATCTGATCTAGGAAGCTGAAATTTTGGAAGAATTTTCTTCAAACCCGATTCTATAACACTAGCTTACAAGAAAAAAGATCTGGTTTCTCATACACTTTTTTCGATGTATTTTGGGGCGTAGATTCCAAAAATGGCAACCATTTTTTTTCTTAAGAATCGTTTTCGAGATATCCCCAAAAAACCCCTTTTTCGGCACTTTTTTCATTTATTTGACTATATCTCCATGAATTTTTTTTCGACTCAAAAACGACTTTCAGCTTTCGAAAGATACTTGTATTCCCTTTCTAACGATATGCTCTTTTCTTGAATCGGATAAGATTTGGTGGAGTAACAAGCGCTCAAAGTCCAAAAAAACTGACTTTTTTGATCTTTTTTGAAAATCACTCAATTTCAATTGCTCCATTTGAATGAAAAATTTTTTCTTTTACGTATTTTTAAAATTTTAAATGATAGACTATCCTTTTAGAAATATTTTAAGTATAATTTGGCGAAAATCGGACAAAAAATGTAGAAGTTATTCGAGAAAACAGTAAAACACTTGCAATAAAATTGAACGAAAATACATACGTTTTTTATTTAAAAAGAAAAGAGAATAAAAGTAAAGAACTTCACAAACACATAATCGTATGTATTTTCGTTGAATTTTATTGCAAGTGTTTTACTGTTTTCTCGAATAACTTCTACATTTTTCGTCCGATTTCCGCCAAATCATACTTAAAATATTTGTAAAAAGATAGTCTTTCATTAAAAATCTTAAAAATATATAAAAGAAAAAATTTTTCATTCAAATGGAGCAATTGAAATTGAGTGATTTTCAAAAAAGATCAAAAAAGTCAGTTTTTTTGGACTTTGAGCGCTTGTAACTCCACCAAATCTTATCCGATTCAAGAAAAGAGCATATCGTTAGAAAGGGAATACAAATATCTTTCGAATGCTGAAAGTTGTTTTTGGGTCAAAAAAAAAATTTATGGAGATATAGTCAAATAAATGAAAAAAGTGCCGAAAAAGGGGTATTTTGGGGATATCTCGAAAACGATTCTTAAGAAAAAAAAATGGTTGCCATTTTTGGAATCTACGCCCCAAAATACATCGAAAAAAATCTATGAGAAACCAGATCTCCAGAAAAAAATTAGAAAAAAAATCCTTTCGGGTATATTTCCTCCGCATTTTCAGCTACACGAAACATGTGGGCGTGGTTTGACAACAGTGGGTTACAACTAAACCATACAACTAAAATACCTAAAACACTATATCTTTTTTCGTTAAATTTCAACGGAATCGGACATAAAATCTGTCCACGCCGTTTACAGCTTTGAGCTAGGAAGCTCTTACATTGGGAACAATTATCTTTATTCTATAAGCCAAAATGTAGGCAAAAAACTAATATCCATCTACAAAAATTTTCAAAATCAACACCCTAATGAATGTACACGGACAAGGGTAGATTTAGAGTTCCTTAAAGAGGCGTTCATATTTTCATACGTATGCAGCAACGCGTACCAAGTAGACACTTTTTCCTCTATATCCTAACTGAACACTTATAAAACGTATACATAAACATGTTAACTTTCGATGCAATCGCCCGCCATGGCCTTTCCCCTGTAAACTTTTGTCTCTATAAATTTATTAGTGCGCTTTTTTATTTTTAGAGTCGCTTATTTCATGTTATGCTTAAAAATTTTACCACTTTTGCTCAAATTAACCCCATGAATTATTAATATACAACAAAAAACCGGTGATGCATAAAAAAGTTATGACAAATTGAAATGTGTGAGTTTTAATAAAGAGAAGTAAGAAAACAAAACTTTAAAAATTTATTTAAAAAATTGCATAGTATGGTAAAAATGCAGAAAATGTAATCGAGAAATATATTTCCAATCATTTTTATTTTTTTTTTTAGTGAAATACAATATTTATAATATTAAGCCGTAAATTGGATGGGATGGATGGGAAAATTTGTTTATAAATGTCACAAAAATATTAAAAATATCATTGTGGTGTAACGAAACTGACGACTCTTCATAATTATTTTACTAAGCTTACTGTTCAGCAAACCAAAGAAGAATATAACAAAAAACAAGTGAAGGTGTTACCTTCGGCCAGGCCGAAACTCACATACCCTACACTGCACTGAAAGTCCCTTTTAAATAAATGTTCAAAGACGTTGAGGAGGTTGAATAACTCGAAAAAGATGTGAGGATGGGGATGAAAAATGTTGAAACCGTTGTCAAAAACTCAAAAAGTCGATAAAATAGGGAAACCATTGAAGAAAGTTGAAAGAAATTCAAAATGTCGAAATAATATGAAAATGTCCAAAAAAGTTGAAAGAGAGTTAAGAAACGATAAAATAATTCAAAAACGCTGAAAATGTCTGAGAAATAAAGAAAATAATGAAGAAAAATGAAAGTGGTTAAAAAAGTCAAACGAATGCATATGGGATATATTGGAAAAATTTAAAAAGTTGATAAAGTCAATAGAATATGGAAAATATTAAAAAAAATCGAATAAAAACTAAGAAATTTAGATGTACCATGCTCACTTCTCAAATTCTGCCTACTTTTGAGATACTAAATTATATTCGTCATTGACATCCACATACCAAATCTTAGCCCAATAGGTAGTATAGTTTGCGATATATGCCGTAATAAGTCTTAAATTTTAGGGCGGTAACACACCCAATGGTGTAATATAGTCCTATTTTTATCCAGAAATAGCTTTTTATAAGCAACACTCTTTCACCAAATTTTAGTCTGATTGATCACATATTTCGAAAGATATGCTGCTCAAAGTATTTTACTTGTATGGAGAGTGCCACGCCCACTGATGCTATTTCGCCAACTTTCGATTCAGGTATACCTTATAGCAAGTAAACCACCTAAATTACATTTCATACCAATAGTTGCAATAGCTCAATCAATATAGCGATTGCAACTTTATGGTAATATAGGAGGTGCCACGCCCTCCACTGGAATCTCGTCAATTCTCATTTAATTTTAAAGCTCATAGATTTTCCCGTAAACCTGATTTCAACAGACAGACAGACAGGCTGACAGACGGACAGACAGACAATCAAGAATATATATACTTTTCCATACCTGCCACGCCTCCTTCTATGTGTTACAAACGGAAGGACAAAGTGAATATACCCTCAGTGTAGGGTATAAAAAACGAGTTAACGCTAGAAAAATAGTTTCATTCACTGCTAAATGAAATCCTCAGTGACCTTTAAGTTGGTTAGTAATGATATGTTTCATTTTTGGATTGATTTTTTGAGCAATAGAATTGAAACAAAGTAAAGCAACATTCTTTTTCTTGTCGTACCTTTGTTTTGTTTTTTGTTTGCTCTGGCTTTGCTTTGGTTTTTAACAAATGTATGCAAATACTAATCGGTTCCAAGGAATGGATAGCACTTACATATATGACTAGCTATCACCATTGAAAGCCTCCAAAGTAATAAGCCATCAAGATTAGCTGCAGTCTAAAATATACATAAAGTTAAAAAAAATAAATTCGCTCAAGAAATTTTTTTTGAAAAAAATAAATATTTTTGTAATACCTAATACCTGCAAACTTTCTTTAAGTTACAACTAGAAAATGTTTTCTATATCTCAATTTTTTACTAGGAAATTTTTGTTTAAATTGCCATTTTTCTTATAAAATTATATCCAAATTCGTATTCAATGGTTATGTGCGATATTTCAGGACCATTAATGTTTAAATAATTAAACAGCAGCGAGTTATATTTAGTAGACTATTTCGAGAATGCGTGCATAAAATAATAAACTAATGACTATGGATAAATGTAGTTGTATGGCTTAATTTAAGTAATTCGCATTAAGTTCATGCCAGAAATTCATTTCATTTTTTTTTCGCCATGACCATCAAGGCCAGACATCTTTATTAAACAGTAAATCCACCAATATTAAGCGATGTTTGCCACTACACAAAACTGGCTGACTGCCCGATAGACTGACTGACTGACTTTTAGTTTTAATTAAAAAGATATGGCACAACTTTATGAACCATCCAGACAGAGTATTTCAGTTGTTCATTCCTCTGGCCTACTAATCAAGCAGCGTAACCCACTAATGAGTTCATTCGTTGTAATGACTACATCACCGACGTCGACGACGACGACGACGACGAAAAATTCCCCACCCACTAACAAATTGTGAATTGTCCGACAAACGGACAAGTGGTCAAGAAACAAATTAGTGACCAGTAGCAACGGCTATCGCAATGTCAAATGCTGTAGAGAATGAAATTGGAATGTAATGAAAAGGAAACGAAAGATTGTCATGTGACAGCAACACGCCGACAACGTTACGATTGCGTTGTTTTCATTAGAGGACATATGAAAAAATGAACGGCAATGATGTGCCTGCGTCGAATGACGATGTTGCGTACGTAATGTTTGTAATTTTCGTAAATTTCAATTGAATTCGCACATAAATGATAATGACGACGACAACGACAACGACAGACAAAATGCGACAATTAAATTAGCGAAACGCAATTTACACAGCCAAATGGTCAGCGGAGTGTTGTCAGTGATGGTGGCATGCTCAGTACACTTGTACTTTTTTTCAGTACAGTACACTCGCGCTAACAAAAGTACGTCGGTACAATGGGAAGATTACGTCGAAGCATTTGTCTTCATGATCCTCAAAGAATTAAAGTCATCGTCCAGATCAAACAAATCAACTTGGGCTTTTGAAACTAAGAATATGTAGTGCTTTGATGATGCTAACAAAATTTAAGAAAGATTATTTGAAATCATAAATTACGGTCCTCGAAATCATAATGTATCTTTTTCCCATTGACTTATACGTCAGGAATGCTGTGGCAAAAGGGTTCTTAGATTAAGGGAATAAAAGAAGCTTCTTTGTTCTGAGCGTCATGTGTCTATTTTGCTGGATATGCTGCGGGAACTTCCCTTAACGGCAAGTGCTTAGCGAGTACCAATACCTGACTTACACACTGCCTACAACATCTACTTCCAACAAGAGAAGAGTGGAACTCTAGCACCGTTCTTGAAGGAAGTTCCCTTCATTCATGGATGAATCCAAGTTGGAGTTTGGCGCAGGAACGGGTATCTACTCGCTTAATGTAGACATAGAGATTTCTTTAATACTATTTTTTGAAGCTCTAATATATGCTATAGATGAAACCGCACAGATGATAGGGAAGAAGGAGCTTATTCTCTCCATTATAACTATTTGTGTGGAGAGTTAAACAGCGATCAAAGCATTGATCTAAAGATCGTAAAGAGTAGATATGTAGAATACTGCTGGGGGTGCACTCTGTTAAGTGTCCGGACAAAAGGGTATTTCCGAAAATAAAAAAGCTGCCGAATGTGCCGAAATGGGATCAAAATAACCGGAAAATCAGCTAGATATTAAGATATTCCTTGCCCAACTTCATTGTCAAATAGAGAACTCAATCAAGAGGCAAAAGAACAGAAAGTGGAATTCAACCGTCAGATGGAAATATGTGACATGAAAAATGTAGCCTAAACTAAACCTAGGATGGACACAAACTCAGGAGAAGCATAGGAGAGTTAAGAACTGTAGGACTGTGGACATACACTCTGTTATTGGCCCTATGGCCGCCAGAAATGCTGCCATTTTCAGAGTTTTTTGCATGCTGAAATTCTCAACAGCTGGATTCAGATTCAGCATATGATATTTCATAAAAAATTATTGTCCCTACTACCGCTCAGCATTTTTCGTTATTTTCTTTTTAAAATTTAAGTATGAAATTTGTCAAACACTTGAAAAGTTAAAGAG
This sequence comes from Tricholauxania praeusta, assembly GCA_949775025.1. NCBI lineage: Eukaryota > Metazoa > Arthropoda > Insecta > Diptera > Lauxaniidae > Tricholauxania > Tricholauxania praeusta. The sequence continues at coordinate 30,674,325 of OX459031.1, read as the reverse complement.
CCACTTGATAAGTTTTATAACCTTTCTTCCCCAGAACTCCAAAGAACATTTTCAAATTGACCAAACAAAAAATGGAGAAATCAGAATAGTACGACTAAGATTGAACTAACCACATTTTAATTTTTTAATTTAATTTTGCTCATTCCCAATGTGCACAAAAACGGTTGCAAATTCGTTTCGAATTCGCTTGTGTGCATTCCGTCTCTTGTAAGTAAAACGAATCCATTTCGAATTGAAAACGGACTTCATATACGAATCCGTTTCGAATTCGTTTTTTGTTCATAAAACAGATCCGTTTTGAATTAATTTTTTGTTCATAAAACAGATCCGTTTCGAAATCGTTTTTTTGTATGTAAAACGAATCCGTTTCGAATTCGTAACGGACCTCATATACGAATCCGTTTCGAATTCGTTTTTTGTTCATAAAATTGATCCGTTTCGAATTCGTTTTTTGTTCATAAAACAGATCCGTTTCGAATTCGTTTTTTTATAAAACGAATCCGTTTCGAATTTGATTTTTTGTAAGTAAAACGAATCCGTTTCGAATTCGTAACGGACCTCATATACGAATCCCTTTCGAACTCGTTTTTTGTTCATAAAACACATCCGTTTTGAATTCGTTTTTTGTTGATAAAACAAATCCGTTTCGAATTCGTTTTTTGTTCATAAAACTGATCCGTTTCGAAATCGTTTTTTTTTTATAAAACGAATCCGTTTTGAATTTGTTTTTTGTAACTAAAACGAATCCGTTTCGAATTCGAAACGGACCTCATATACGAATCCGTTTCGAATTCGTTTTTTGTTCATAAAACATATCCGTTTCGAATTTGCTTTTTGTTCATAAAACAGATCCGTTTCGAATTCGTTTTTCTTTATAAAACCAACTCGTTTCGTATATTCGGCTTACACAGGTAGTAAATTCGACAAACATTTAGAATATTGATACTCTGAATTCAGAATATTCGCGTAAAATTCAAATTCCATCGCTTACTTGGTGTAGTGCGTTGAAACAAACTATGATATATTAACATTTAACGCTCCAGCAAGCAACAGCGCAGATAACGCATGTGTGAAAAGATAGCGGTGTTGTTCGCTTTGGCAGCAACATGAATGCGTAATGTTGTTAGCAACAGGATAATGAGCAACATACGCGGCGAATGCTTACCCAGTGAGAAAAAAAAACACATTCAGTCATTCTTTGATCAAGCATGGATCTTAGTTCATCTTTAAAAATATTATGATATCTCGAAAGCTATTAAAGCTACAGTAAAATTTTATGAAATTTATTAAACTGATTTATCCATTCTCAAAAAATTTACTTATATATAGAACTGATAAATCAAAGCTGAGTTGTCAATCTTTGTGAGAAAATCTATACTGGGAATGTTCTGTAACGCATCCCTGTGACTTTTAGTCCGTAATATATGACACTTTATACGAATAAAGTTTTTGAGTTACTGAACCGATTTCGGCACATGTAATGTCATTCGGTAACACAATTTAAAATCTTCTGGAAAAGGGATGTTTATGTTAAATAATAAGCTTTAACGTGCAAACATATTATCCTAAGTCAGATAGCTGGCATTAAGCGGTGCACTTGCTTCTTATAATCAACAGTTTATTTTTTTCAAGCGTATCTGCTCACTGGGTATGCAAAATTATACAAAAATACGCACACGAAAACAGACCGAAATAACAAACGCAAACACAATGACAAAACAAAAAATGTCCTTCAAGTAGAAAATTGTCGACGGTGGTGTTGTCAATGTAAAAAGAAAAAAAAAAAAATTTGTTGACAGTGGTGCGTAGAGACGGTTGGAGTGTGCGGGGGTGTAGTTTTAATGCCAAAATTGCGATCATTTCATTTGCATTAAATACGAATGCGTATGTTTGCAATCTCGTCATTGTTGTTGTTGTTGATAATGATGCCAACAACATGCTGTTGTTGTATTGGTGTTTATGTCGTTGCTGTCATGTACGAGGATATGTATGTATGTATGCTGGCGAGTGCGTGTGTTCGTGTAGCAGAAATTATTTCACTTTTCGCTGCTAATTTGGCCACGTCGCTACGTGTTGGTCATTTCTGCAGCTGTACTCGCTGCCGTTTGTTTCGTCGCTGGAATGAATAACATAACGACCAATTTGTACAATGCAATTATCTTGCTATAATTATTTTTCCTCATTCGGTTTCCGTTGGATTTTCTCATAAATTTTTTCCTTTTTTTTCATAAAGTTTTTCTGACTACGTGCGCTGAAATTTTATGCATTGGACAGTGTAATGTTTTAATATAAAAACTCTTAAATAAAATTAACGAAAGACTGGTTCATTGAATGCAGCGGTTTAAGCTTAATTAAAGTATTTCTATCTGCCTAGGCGAATTTTTCAATTTCATAGGGCTATTTAGTGTTTTAGTTTTTGTTGCTAAATATTCTCATCAGTTTCTTGTATTCCAGCTTAAAGGCCTATCAATCAATTTCACCGGGGTAGTATATACTCCTCAAAGCATATGAAAAAACTACGCGAAGTGCTGTCTCTTCACTACAACCTGGGACACAAATCTCTCATGTTTTACTTCAGTTAAACTATTGCAATAATCGCTGGCAAACAAGCCGGCATAAAAAAAAGTAAGTAAGATTGGATAAAGCCATCATGCGACGCATGTGGTTAGTTCTAAGGGTCTAAGAAAAAAAGTTACGCAGTCGGAAAGGGAGTATACTGACCGTTAACCTCTGATGTTAGCCTTATTTACCTACTCTGCATGGGTGCACTTTCTTAGCCTTGCAATCGTGTAACCAAAACAAAAGTTCTTTCTGACAAAAACAGAGCCGTAATAAAGACACCACTCACTGTGCCTATGACTGATGACCTAGGCTCAAGCTCTGAATAAGAACAGTCTGTTGCAAAATGATAAAAAACTACCAGCCTACACGGTGGGCAGGAAGCAACTTATTATCCTATAAAAATGGCGAGAAAAACCAAAAGCGGGGATTTGTTTGTTATGAAAAATATATTCTAAACCCGTTTGAATTGAAATCCTAGCTGCTCCTTTTCTTGAAATATTCACTTTTTTTTATTTTTGCGCAGCAAAATGCACGTGAAAATATATTTAGCTTGGTAGAAAAATTACCCTCTAAACAACAAGATCAAGTTGTAAGTAGTCTTTTAAGGAAAAGAAGTACTGATGATGATGAGCTACTTTTGAATAACGTATCAGGTAAAAAAACTCGAATATCCATTAATAAGAAACCTTCAAATGAGGTAATCTTTTCCCCTGAAAGATTGTATAATTTCCAAGCTAATACTGCATCATCTTCAAATTATATGAAAAAATTAGTCAATTTTATTCGAAGCACAGTTGGAAGGAAATCTGTTCCTATGAATTTTAACCACCCTCTCCAAGAAAAACAAAAGTTAATGGAAACTATTTACCAAGAAGGTATTTATAGTTTTGAGACAAAAGAAGGAATCACTCAAAGACCGGTTGTTTATGCTAACGCTAGTGAAATTCTTGATTTCATTTTTGAACAACGAAACGTAGAGCAAATACAAGAAACAAAAATAAAATTATTCGCAGATGGAGGTCAAAATTTTTTTAAAATCTCATTATCTGTTTTATCTGAAGAAGAAGAAAACGATTCAAACAGTTGTGAAAGTAAAAACGTTTCTTTTTATTCTTCTGGAGGAAATATTGGAAATAAACGCAAATTAAATAGTGTCAATCGATTGATTATATTATGCATTGTACCAAAAATTAAAGAGACGTATGAAAATCTCAAAACTTTAGTTCATTTAACGAAATTAAATGAAATACCTTTTAAGTTTGCGTCTGATTTTAAACTTATTTTAATGTTCAATGGGCAGCAGACAGCGAGTGCCACATACCCCTGTCCCTATTGTTTTATAACTTTGGGTGAATTAGTAGGTTTTAATAAAATATATACCGATGGTGACCAAAATTTGAAAACGTATAAAAATTTAAAAGAGGATTATTTGCAATTTCAAAGATTAGGTTGTGATAAAAAAAAGCAAAGACAGTCACAGTACAGTTAATTTTCCATTATTCGCCGAAGAAAATAATGATGATTTTGACAATACATATGTAATAGAGAAATGTGTTCCTCCAGAGCTCCATCTTCTTTTAGGATTTGTGAACCATCTTTTTTGGAATGGAATTGTCAAAGTAGTAGGTCGTGATAAAGCTTTACTGTGGCCAAAAAAACTAAACGTAATTCATAAGAGTTATCAAGGCGATGCCTTTGAAGGGAATCATTGTCGTAAACTTTTAAGAGAAGCGGATGCGCTTCAAGATCCTATTATTTATGAGAATGTTGGACCATGTCGATTGCTACCTTATATCGCTTCATTGAAAGCAATGAATAAAATTGTAGAATCTTGCTTCTCTACAAAAAAAGTAGATTTTAGTGATTTCGATAAAAATATCAACGAGCTCCGCAATGCTTTAAAAAGTACAGATGTCACTCAAACCCTCAAAATCCATATAATTTTAGATCATCTAAAACAAGCCATAATGCTCTTAAATAACGACGGCTTAGGAGTCTGGTCTGAGCAAGCTGGGGAATCAATTCATAAAGAATTTGTTAAATTTTGGGATAAATTCAAAGTAAATAGTATGGATGACCCATCTTACCCAAGCAGATTACGAAAAGCAGTAGTTTCTTTTTCATCCCTTCACATATAAAAATTAAATTTAATACCATTTTCAATTTTTTTTCTGTATTACATATATTAAACAATTAATTATAAGCAACTAAAAAAAAAACAAAAAAAAATTTAAAAAAAGGTTGAAAAACAAAAAAAAAATTTGAAAATTTAAAAAAATATAAAAAAATTAAAAAATATATAAAAAAATTAAAAAAAAAAGTAAGTTTTGAAACAAACTTCAAAAAAGAGGTGCAATGTAAGATACCTCCATGCGGTGCATCTTGGAAACGTGTTAAATCGGCTAAAATCTTACTTTGTATACTAAATGACAATCAGCCTGGCGAAGTTGGACAAAACTAGTAACCAAAAATCGAAAAAAATTAATATTTCAAAAAAAGGAGCAGCTAGGATTTCAATTCAAACGGGTTTAGAATATATTTTTCATAACAAACAAATCCCCGCTTTTGGTTTTTCTCGCCATTTTTATAGGATAATAAGTTGCTTCCTGCCCACCGTGCCTACGGAATTAGCCAGGCAACGAAGGACTCTATTTAAGATTACTGAAAAGTTGGCCGGTCTGTGCCTTCGTGTCGCAAAGATGACTGACATTTAGATGTTACTAAGTCTACGCTCAACAAGCGGTTTGCCAATCTATATAAGGAGGACGTAAGTAGGTTGGGTAAACTGTGCTTAGGCCAAGGGAAAACTGCATTTTTCTCTGTTGTCATTTACACTGCGCAAGCTGAAGGGTAGTATAAAGGGAAAAAATGGAAAATATGATGGTTTGTCCAAACGATTAAACTAAAGCATGTGGTAAAAACTATAAGACTTCTAATCGGACTCCGAGAAGTACTCAGATTTGCGAACTAAATGATGATGAGAAAATAATTGTCGAAGAAGTCAATGTTTTAGACTTAAGTTTCTTATTTTAGTGTTATCGTAATCATCAGTATTGGAGTTAGTCTCGTTTTCGAACTTGAACAAAATATCATATAACTATAATTTTTATTGATGGGGCTTTGCAAAAGTCAAACTTAAGTTTATTAATATTATCAGAGTTTATTAAAAATAAAAAAAATTGTCAGATAAAACTGTCCTTCTTAGTTTGATTCTCTCTATAATTTCATTAAATAAAAGATTGCTAAAAGGAGATTTATTTTGCTTGATTTCATCAGTCATGAATGCTATATCGCATTCAAATAGATCCATATCTCGAGCACATATGGCTTCTATAGTTGATTTAATGGGCTGAAGTACATAACTACATTTTTCATGACTTTGAATCCATAAACGAAACAAGTTTTAGTTCTATGGTGGCTTTTTTATTATTATTATTAATCCCAAGATTCAATGGAACTAATCTCGGGATTTTCGGGACAGGAAAAAGACCGGGAATCCTCAGACTAATGCTGGTTCTGACTAATTTGACCTCAGGGCATGCATTCTTTCATAGAGAAAGTTTTAAATGGGTTTTGTTCATGCATTCAAGACCGAGTTCTTGCAGAAAACCCTAAGAGCTTTGACAGTCAGCATGTCATGTCGTGAATGAAAGATGAATTAGGTTCCAAAAATATATATATTCCTAGAGCCTATAGTTATTACTATTTTTTATTTTATACATATTGCTTGGACTGTGTTTTCATTAAAATATTTACAGCAACAACAATTTAATTATACCATTTTTGAATGAATAAACATTCTTCTAGTTATCCTTATTAGAATTGCAAATTGAAATATTCCAACATTTTGTCTGAATAGCAATTTTTAGATTGCTAGTAATATAGAAAGTTTTTCTTTTTTTTCCTTTGGTCGCCCAAGTTGAAAATGTGGCCCATAGTGAATGCACTGCACTTATGTACGACCTTCTTAATTACAACTGTGTGCATTTGGTTTTTTTTTTCTCTGTTTTTGTTAAATTGGTCTGGCTTTTATTACAAATCATATGTTTGCTTTGTAGCATCCAAATATAATGTAATTATTTGCATAAGAGTGGATCGAAAATTTGGTTTTCTCAAAACGAAATCTAAAACCCATCACAAATCGTGTGGTACCCTTATACCCTTAAGATTTCGTAGAAACTTCAACCGTAATATTATTCCCCATATAAAATAGGCCGATATGTATTATTTTTTTTTTATTTTGATATTTTTTATCACTTATACACAAACAAAATAATCATCCCTATCATTCTATAATTTTTAAATTTATCTTAAAAAATAATTAAAAAAATTTATTCTCTCTAAAAATCTTTCTTATCTATTTTAACATATTATAATGGTAAAATTCACAGTCCCAAAAAAAAAACCCAACCAATGCATTGACCAGCAGCTATGTATTTTTGGAATAAATTCGTTGGTAAAATTAATCGTCATGTTGGCTTTAGCAACGCAATCCATGCCAGCTCAGCGAGAGAGATAATTAATATCATACGTGCTAGGCAAAAGCTACAAATTAAATGTGGGATTATTGTGATTGCATCACGTTTGGTGGTTGCTGCACTGTGGGAGTAGGAGGGTAGCGACACTGATGTTCGTTAGTTATTAGCTTACAATTGTTGCTCTGTGGCTATAGCCTTTAGCGTTGTTGTGCGAATTTGTAGTTTGCCAAAATAATACGAAAAAAAAATTTGGTAAATTCTCTTAGTAAAAGCCAAACTTTTGGATTAAATTTTTAATGATTCTCAAATTCAATTTCGCATAAATTCATTACAATAAAGTATTTAGCTTAATGCAAGGATTTGGAAATGTAACATGGAATTTGGTTGGTCAAAAGGGAGATTTTATTAAATCAGCCATTGTTGCAAGTGAATTGAAAAAAAAAAAAAAAATAATGAATAAAGCAATTGAACATCCACGATTTTATTTTGTAAAATTGTTGTTAATTTAAAGAATGTAACTTTTTAAAAATTCCACATTAAAGAAATTTTCTAAAAGAGTTAAAAAATTTAAATTTCGTTGCAATATTATTTATCTCCCAGAAAACACATAATATACCATTTTTAGTGAAAATCAAATCAATTCGGTGATACGCTATACCTAGTCAAAATAAAAACTTCGGACTGAGTACAATGCTCATTATATTTATTTTTATTAACATTTAATTAATTAATGTACGTTAATGAACGAGCGATAGATATTTTCAATGTTTTTTTAATTGGGCAGATAAATGATTCAAAAACTGAAGCACGAAAATCAATAGGATAAATCTTAAATGAAATACAGAAGAATTTTGTGAATATTTGCATAACAAATTTTGATAAGAGATTTGGTTCCAAAAACATTAAAATTCAAACTTATAACTCCCCTTCAGAAGGTGTACTTTTTATTTTTCTTATGATTCAAAATCATTTATTATGTTTCCAGACAAGGTCAAACCCCGTTTGTTCATAAACTTTTATATCCTGACTACCATTGTCGTAAAATATTGAAGACAAGTTTGCTTTTCAAATTTAATTTCTGTAAGAATTATAAAAAAATGTCTGTCTTCTTTGAAATCAACCACATAAACATGATTTTAGGAGACTGCTACTTTGACAATAATTCAGGGAGAGCAATTTTTTTGCTGAAATCTTATATCTGAAAACTTGGGTCTCAAAAAAGTTTTGTAGACCTAAGGTGTCTTTCGAATTCGGTAATACATCGTGGGGTGTGGACTATTGATTGCATTTTCGGTACATTTGTACTTTTTTCGGTACATTTTCGTCGGAATAAATCAGTACAATCGACCACTTTTCGGTACATTCGGGGCATTTTCAGTACATTTGGTGCATTTTCAGTACTTTTTCGGCACATTACGCCAATTTCTAATAAAATAAATTCTATGGCGAATAATGCCTGGAGCAAGCTTTGCTGACTCTTTTTTTTTTTTTTTTTTCAAATTTTGGTAATTTTTTGTCATTTTAAGTTACTTTTTCATGTTCACGTCGACAAAAGTATATTCGGCATTTTGAAAGTAAGTATTCCAATTCTCCATTCGGTACATTGCCACAAAGCCAAAATGCCATCGCTGGTGTGGAAATATCTTCATATTTCATATTTATATACTAAAAATTTATAATTTAAATTTCACAAAAATTAAACAATCTAACATACATTCTAGTAACTATGTTCGTACAAAAGACGTATGCAAATTTTATGATGCTTAATATGTGTCAACTTCGCTGACAGTTTGTCATTGTTTACTAATGGTTTTTTTGTTAAATTCTATGTTGTCTCTTGGTATTATTCATTTTGTTACAAATTAATTTGTTATATATTTTGTATATGAATGTCAAAAGAAAAGAAATACTGTACTAAAATTTATAAAAGAATTAATTTAATATAAGGTCAGTATGTTTGTGCCTCAAGTCCTAAATATAAGTTTCTAAAATTAATGAGATACAAAACGAATTTTTACAAAAGTTATTAGCATTTGAAATTTTTACATATCTCAATTTAAAATATTGTTTGCTCGAGTTCTAATCGAACAATTTCAGAAATCAAACAAACGTTTAAGTCGTCTCGAGTATTCAAAATTAATTTTTATTCTGATTTTCTTGACAGCCCTTGTTAGAAACAAAACTTTCATAATTTTTTCTGATCCGTTTGAAAAATACTTAACATATGAAAATATTAGCTTTAACAGGTCGTATGAGTAACCCCTAATTGCATACTTCTTTAACACATTGCAGCTCTGCTTCTGTTCGTTATATTTTCATTAAACATTCAAAAAATGTTCTTCAAAAGTCTGTTGAGTAACTATTCAAATTACATTAAGATCCGTTCTATTATTTTTCATGTTTTTGCCGAACAAGAAGTGTGTCGAAAAATCAAAAATTAACAATTAATGCAATTACTAAACTTAACGCTTTACTGATTGTGCAGCAAAATCTCTTGCCAATTTTTGAATTCTTCATTGATTTTATATAAAATTTAAATATTTATGGCAAAATGAAGAAAACTCAATTAACTCTGCAGCATAAAATAAACGATTGCTACCATCGTCGTCTGTTAGCATCGTAGTTAAAAAGAGAATAATAAATATACTGCTAAGGACTTTACTAAGATGGACAGAAAGCGAAGAAATGCCAGATTATAGATACATTCAATATTCAAGAAAAAAGAGAAATTTTGCAAAAATTTAAAAAAAAACCGACATTAAAGTGGTTCAAAAAGATTTTTTCTTTTTTCAAGTACTTAATTGAATTAAAAATTGAGTTGCGCAGAATTTAGTAAGATTTAGTGATCGCGACAGTTAGATTTATGATACAATGCTAGATATTTTCACCTTTGAATAAATTTGTCGAGAACCCGAACAAATTTATTTTTATAGATTATCGAGGCATCTGGGTCCAAACTATTGACCTGATCAATCACTTTGACAATGAGAAAATGTGCAGATATAAATGATTCAATCTGGCAACACTACTACCATGGATGACAGCCATGTACAGCATGATAGAGTGAGTACAATGAATACTAAAGAGAATGCCGTAAAAGGCGTTTAGTTGCCATAATAAAAATTATATTGAAAAATTCCAGAAAGGATGCAAACAGGAAACAAAAACAACATTTAATATAAGAACAATTACAGTCATTACAAAATATTACACTGCATAATGAAAAGGCGCAAAAAGTTAGAAATTTTAATTATTAATGAAGATTCAAATTAAAGCTGCTTTTGCTGCTTGTGCTACTGTTTTGCTGCTTGGGCAAGTTAATTGCTTTTCGTATTAAAAGTTGGTACTGACCGTGCCTATTAAAAAGTTGATACTTCAAATTGTAACAAAAAAAAAAAGAGCAAAGTACAAAACAAAGAGCGCAAACGTGTAAGAGAGAAAGAGTTATATGTATCTTACGTGTACTTTGTTAATTACAGTAAAAGCAACAATACTTTTTCTTGAACAGGATGCTTACAAGAATTAACTCAGCTCGACCATTGAAATTTAATGAATTTCTTATTTCGCAAAGTTTTGTAACAATGAATATTTTATTTTTTCAGCTTTCACCTGAAAAATATTCCAAAATGCTGTATACACAATGAGTATATGGCAACTTTGTAGTCAAATTCATAAAAAGTATTAATAAGCTTTCAGAATAATAAGGAACAAGCTAAATTTAAAATATATCATTAACATTTAAATAAATATTTCTTTTTTTGAAAAAGTCACAATGGAAACCACAATATGTGCAAGAGGGTTAACAACGCCAAACATATTATCAAGAATAATAAGGTCTTTACTATAAACAAACCAAATATAATTTTAATCTTTATGCTTTAAAGTTTTAAGGAAAATTTATTTTTTTCTTTGTCAAAATCTTCAAAAGGTAGCTTTTTAAGCAGCTTAAAGCAGATATCAGCTGTTGTCCTTAACTTCGCACGGGGAATCTAACCATTCTTTATCCTTCAACCAATTTATTTCATTACCTTAAATTTAGCTTTTTGATTTCCTGGCTTACAAGTTCTTTACCTCCACATCTTTCCAAACACATATTGCTCTCACTTTTGCTTATAGACATCTCTATACTATCTCACATCTTCTGTTTTCTCATCTTTTCATCTCTTCATTTCGCTATTACTCTACTTTCTGACCCCTTATTACTACACCTTTTCATTTATCTATTGCTTTATATACACTTTCTATATCTTTGCCTTTCACTTAGGGTTGCCAGATGGTCTGGATTCGCCTGGATTGTCCAGATTTTTAGTCTCAAGTCCCAAGTCGAGACAATCAGATATGTGTCCAGATGAAATTCGAACAACCTTACCAAAAATGCCGTTAACGAATCACTTGTCGAAAAAGCGTTCACTACAGTAGGCAGACACAGATTTTTATATTCCAAGGCATAGTGAGAGCGCGGCAGGCATTCCAACCGCTCAAGACACAAATTCGGGTTTTATAGCTTTTGCTGAAGTAGCTGTGGAGAAATGTTTGCTATGAAACATAATCGCATTTGATGCAAACGATGATATTATGAGCGCTCCTTTTAATGGAGAGCTCTCTAAGTATGTAACTTAGTAACTTGGATTTAGTTCAATTGCTGACACCACGCCCACTTGCTAAATCCCTTTCAGTTCCTCATTGTGAATTTTCACTTTGCATCCTTATCCAATCTTTTGACAAACCTTAACGTTATTCTTCTATAGAAAATACCAAGTTCACTTTTCAAATCCCATCTTCTATTCGTTCAAATAACGCATTTGAAAAGCCACAGCAAAATTCCAGGTTAAATTGGTTTCCCTGAAAAAAAGGAATAAGATATTGTGTTGGGAAGCCAAATAGCGTTTTCGAAAACAAGCGTTTCTTTAGAAAAAGAAGATATTCTTTTTTTTTCAGTGAGCTCGTTAAGCATACCCTTAGTGATTTCAAATAACATTATTTACCTTGTGAATTAGTTGATAAAACATTCCATTCCTTGTTCTTGGATAAGTTTAGATTTATAAAAAAACTTTTATGTCCCTAAGGGTTTGGAGCAGTTACGTATAAGTTCATGAATGTCAGACAAGAGATGAAAAATGATGTCTCATTCTAATTCATTTCAGCCACTTTAATTGCTTTTCCAAATTTGCCGCTAAGCGATAAATGCCCAAAAAATGTCAAAACCCCATTTCTGAACACACTCGAACACATTTACCCACATTGTCGTTAACTCAGCAGATAATGGTGTTCTGTATTTGAAGTTCGTAAATTTTACGACATTTTAATAATTTTTTTGATTTATTAAAAATGTGCCATAATTTCCAACTTGTTTGACCAACAAGACAAACTCGGTTAAATGACAGATGAAATGCCAGTTAAATTAAAGAAAAAAAAATAAAATTATTGAGCAGTGATCAATGTATAGCTACCCATCTAAGCTTTTATTTGAAAAAAAAAAAAAATGTGAGTTTCCGACAAAATTTGCATCCTCAAGCATTTTTTGAATCCAAAAATATTTTGAAAAAATTTTTCTTTTGGGTTTTAACTTAAAATAACTAAAAACTATTTTATTTTTTTTTTCGAAATTGCGATACGACAATCTTTTGGAGTTAAAGTAAGCTTTCTTTTAAAAATTGTTGATTTCTGACAAATTTTCCGGTCTCTAGAAATTTTTGAAACTATAAATATTTAAAAAAAACTTCTTTTTTTTTGCCTTTTTTCAAAAAACAATATTTTTAGGTCGCCAAGAATGTGTTTGAATTTTGGTAAGCTTTAATTTGAAGAAAAAAAATGTTAGTTTCTGAAAAGATTTCCGCTGTCTAGCCATTTTTGAACAAAAAAAAATTAAAAAAAAAAACATTTTTTCGGCATTTAGCTTAAAATAATAAAAAACGAAATCTTTTATTAGAAATTCGATCTCTGGCAATCTATTAGCATTTTAGTTAGCTTTCTTTAAAAAAAAAAATAGTTAATTTCCAACAAGATTTGCGCTCTCTAGCGATTTTTGAACCAAAACTCGATTTGGGACCACCGTGCAGAGGCACGCAATATTTTCAGGGGTGCGCGCAAGAGTTCATTTATTTGGGGTATACCGTTGTAAGGAAATTCTCTGCCGGGCTTAAGCTCGCCGGATGTCCCGGCGTTCTTAAATCAGAACCACTTATTTTATATTTAACCTGTTCTTTGTTTTTTTATTTAATTTACTTCACTTTTCATTTACAATTTATTTATTTGATTCAGGGACTCTTGTTGTACCTTCTAACTTTCTGCTTTGCTTGGGTTTTCTTCCTTTTGCAGTTGGAGTCTTCGTGTGCTCCTCGGGAAACTTCGGGTGTAACGGATAAACGGACTTTTAATGCTCTAAAGTGTCTCGCCTACGTAATAATGCTCTGCTTGTCTTACTTAGACTTCGTTTTGCAGTTAAAGCCTTCGGATTTCTTCGGAAAACTTCGGTTATCCTGGAAAACTGAGTTTTGGTGCTCCGCAATGGTATGCTCTACGTACGAATGCTCTGCTTGTCTTAGTTAGACTTCGTTTTGCAGTTAAAGCCTTCGTATTTCTTCGGGAAGCTTCGAATGTCCTGGAAAACTGGAGTATTGGTGCTCCGCAGTAGTCCGCTCTACGTAAAAATGCTCTGTTTGCCTTAGTTAGACTTCGTTTTGAAGTTGAAGCCTTCGGGTTTCTTCGGGTCTTCTAAGCATCCGCACCTTTGGCGAGGGCCATCCCTATCGCCACCAAAAAGTTGATAAGTGGACAAGTACGGCGCCCTTCCAGGCTCGTTCACGCCCTAGACCGGCCAACCCAAGTCGGCACAGAAAAGTTTTGGAATAAAGTTAAAGCTGTAGGGGTGACACAAACAATTAACGATATTCCAAAGACTCTCCTGGTGGTTCTAGTCGCGAACTCAGAAAAGAGATTTCTTGAGTTTCCTCGAAGGAGGACTTCGGACAAATATCAAAGCTGTAGGGGTGACACAAACAATTGATAAGCGGCCAAAGTATTTCCTTCGAAAAAAACCTTCAAAAACTCGATCCTTTCCCTGTTGGACACCGCACCTACCAGTATTACAAGCTTTGGTGGTTCCTGTTCTGCCCGCTCACGGTTGGTTTGGGCACGTAGAGTCTCCGGTGATAGCTTTGACTTCGTCGCCAGGCTGTTGCACTTGTTGATTATTTGTATTATTTTTAGTTCACCTGTTCACTTCACTTGTCTTCGCTGCTGATCACGTCTGACTGTCCGCTAAACGTCTGCTTCACTTGCTGACCACTCACTGACTGTCCTCCCTGCTATGCTTGCGACTTCCTTTATTGTCTATCGTAACTGCATGGCTTATGGTAAAACATGTTTAAGTTGCGTGCGCAACATCGAACACGTTCGCTTGCTTGATCGTTCTATCGCACGTGTTGTTTTGTTTGCATTGTGTTCTTTGTGCTATGTACCGTTGTTGTCATGCAGTTTGGGCTATTGTTTGGTTGTTTACTGGTTGCTGGCTGTTGTTTTGGAACAATTGTGATATTGGTTATTATTTTGTTGTTTGGGTAATTATATGGCGTGTTTTTATGCTGTTTTGAGGTGACTGTACCTAGCCAAAAAATTATGTGAGGCAAAATTTCCAATGGAATATTTTGTCCTCACACCGTATTTACCTATCACTATGAAAAAATAAATTTTTAAAGGAAATTTAATGAGGATTTTAGTGTTATTTTTTTTAATTTCGTAATGAGTGGCCATCGCTCAATTAACTAACTACTTATAAGCAATTGATTTGTTATAACAAATTTTAATTTTTCATCTAATGCCATAGGTAAACATTTTGTAAAAAAACTTATCTTTTTAGCTTTCAAACGATATAAAAAAAAACTATTATAATTTTAATATGACCATAAAACGTAAAACCTTCAAACTTCACAGCTCGATATCTTCAATAATAAATTAATTCCCAGCACACGTGTCCACTAATACAACTCATAGAATACGTAAAAAAAAATTGCAGCGATTTGAAAATGTGGCGGTCAGAAACTGTTCGGTTTGTAAAAGAACTTCTCTATGAACAAATATTTTGTTTTGGAGGTACAGTGTACACTGATTCAAAGCATTCAATACAGTCCAATTCATACATGTACTATGATACAGAATATGACTGAAATTTTAGGTCAACCTCAGTCCTCACCACATTGAAGTTATGTTCTCATACAAAACTTATTCGGCTTCTATGGTACCATTAATTGTACTCAATCAAAGGAGTGGTGTACACAGTAAAACAAATACTTCGAGGCGCAAGACGCATTTGCGGCCGGATTTATTAGACAATAAGCCAAGTATCAACGAAAATCATTGCGGTTTGTTAAATAAAGGATATTTCAAAAGTTTTCTATGCAATTTCACGACCCTAGCCAGATCTACGATTCTATTTCTAGAGAAACTGACGTATCTATATTGCCCTCAGAAGTGAAAAAGGTGTATCTCAAAAGAAAAGCGTTTCGAGAAAATTGATGTTTTGTTTATGTCAATTTGATAAAATTCCTCTAAAATTGAGATGGAGAAAATTCTTTTCGAAGATTTATTATATGTTTGAACCAAGCTACCGGCATCAAACGCGTAATTTCTTAAACTATCCAATGCCATAAGAATCACGAATTTGGATTTTTTTGAGATACGCCCTTTTCGCTCTAACCGTTCATAACCTCAAATTGAGTTCTATCCAGTTGTACATTTCTATTATGCTAAAGTATTTTAATTTACAACATTCACAAAATGTTTGGCAATTTGGAATTCTGTAAATGGCAAATTTCAAATACAAACATATTTTTATGAAGAAACCAAATAAACAAAAATCCCAAAACTCCACTCATTTAACTGTCAAAAACTTAAAGTTTTTCGTTTAACCAATTTTTGCGGTACACGTCGTATTTTGGCATTAAAACTTTTAAGCTTCTCATTGCAATCGCAGTCGATGACTTTTGACTTAAAGCTCTGTTTTGTTATGTAACACTCTGCACTTTTCGGTTGAATTCTACTTCTGTTCGTTCGGCACAACTTTGTGACAAGTGAGACCGCGCAATAATCAGCTTATTTCTTAAATTCAAGCCAAATTGAATGAAGGAATTTGTTGGTTTTTCCCCATTTCTTTTTTATTAAGTATTTTATGTCTCGTTTGCTTGCTCACTCATACATGTACATGTGCGAACGCACATAAACATCTACACATACACATACATATGTCTGTATTTTTTAATGCTACTTGAGTGTGTGTGTGTGTCGTCAGTATTTCACTTACTCATGCAATTTGGCATGCAAAATACGACATTTATTCAATGAAAGTTTTCTGATTTCATTGTTTTATTTGTGGAAAATAAACTTTTGTGTTTTTGCTGTTTTTTTTCATCTGAATGAGGAGCAATATGCTGCGCATGTAAGGGTACAAACGATAGCATTTTGAATAAAATGGAAATTTTGCTGCCGCATATCAATAAAATGAGTAATGTGGTGTTTAAGTACGCGCTGGTGTTTGCAAGCGAAAAATTTGGTTTTTTTTTTTGTTTCAAGGAAAAGATTGAATGTTTCTGTCTTTTGTCTTAAATTTTATTTAATTTTATGTATGAGGTTTTTTTGAATTATTCAAATTTAAATAATGCATGACTGCATTTATTGGCATGGACACACGTTGATAAAGATTTCCTCAAGTTTTGCAATAAATTTTATTATAAGTATTTTGCGGTAATTTCTGTAATGGTTGTTTAAGTCTTAACTCAGTGTAAGATAAGCAGCAATTTAAAGTTACAAAACAAAATGAAATATGCATATGTTTTCGTTTGATTAATTAAAAATTTTGAAAAATTTTCACCTTTACTTAAAAATACTTGCGAAATATTACATACACAGTTTTGATTTACAAAATTTAACATTTTATTTGGCGGATTTGAAGAAAATCGAAGCTGAAGTAGTGTTGGCATTTGCAATTTTTTCGAATGTATTGAATTTAGAGTGGAAAAGCACTTCTTGGGGCTTAAGCATTTCAATTTTTTTTTTTTTCTGACAACAAGCAAACAAATTTACCTTTTATTAAATTTCAGAAAAATGATTCGGGTGATCTATTTTAATAACCCCAGGCCAATATTTCGAAAACTATGTAAGTAAGTAAAGGAGTGATGAGTTCTTAAGGCACATGTTATATGGCTTATAGGGGATCAAATAACAGTGACCTTTCCTAAAACCTTGAAACCAATTTCTAAAGGCAATTTGAGGTCAACCGTGATTTTTTAAATGAACGTAATCATTAATAATTTAACACTATAGAAAATATTTTCTCTTCGAAGAGCATATTAAGGCGTCTTCGAAGTGCTATATTAAACACTTCAGGCTGGATGCTGAACATTTCACAGGACGTTTCGTTTGAGTGTCTTTAAGAAGTCACCAAATTGCTCTTGACTTCTTCAAAGGACTTTTTTCAAGTGCACAGGAGTTGCAATGCAGGAGGACATTTACCGCAAGTCTTCAGAATGTAACTTCAATATCACATTTTAAATATTTCAGATGCTTTCATAAGAACCTACTCATGTTTCTACAAAGTGCTTTTAAAGTTTATAATATTAACATATTATATTTTCAAAATAAATTTAGCTTCGTATTTACTACAGTTACTAAGCTTTATAGCGTAGGTGGGCAAAATTTTGAAAACAGGAGCTACTTGCAACAAAAACAACAACAGAAAAAATCCCATCATAAATTCAATCCAGACAGCGAAAAAAAAGTGAGTGTAAAAATAAAAGTACACTGCTCAAACGAAACGAGAGAAGCTGTCCTCAATTTGCGCATTGTTTTTTCCTTGTTTTCGCTCGCATGCTTCGGTTTCTTTGTTTTTATCTAAGTGATACAACAATAACAATAATAAAAGTCACGTGAATAGCTCTATAAAACCGAAACTGTGCATGTGTTTGTTGTTTTGGTTATTTTTCTCAAGAAAAACAACGTGTCTATTCGTAAAGAGCTAAAATTGACTCATTTTTTTTACTTTGCCCACCAATCCTTAACATGTGCACATAGTTTGCTTGCATCAAAATGTCAGGGACGAGACTGTTAATTGTATTATTCTCTATTATTCAAAATGCTGCACATTGAAATTTTACAACACGAATATCTAAAATACTTATGACTTAAAAATCTCATAAATTAATGTTTTCATATATTAAAAGGTTGAACAAAAAACTTTCCCTTTAAAAAAACTGCCATAAAGTTGATACAGAGTATCTTTAATAAAATGTTGCCAAAGTTCAAAAGAAAATAAAGTCAAAGTAAAGAAAGTTTTACTTCAATGAAATTAAACGCGGCGCTTGAAACGATGCTCGCTCGCCATCACTGACATCACATCAACGCGTTAACGTCTCACACCCATCAAACATAAGTCCTGCTCTGCACCGAACACCACCCCATCACGCCTACTTGTCGTATGCTAATTGGCGACTCTGGGCGTAATTAAAATTTCATTTGCAGAATGAGCGCTGCGATGTTACAGAAAGGATTGCAACAAATTACTGACTAAAGCAGCATAAAAGAAAACAGCAGCACAAAAAGAAAATGAAAGAAAAATAAAAGTAAAAAAATGGAATTATGCAAAAACGAAATAGGAAAGACAATGTAAAAGGAATAACGTTGGTTGTGATAAAGTGAAAGACGTGTGCTTGTTATATTAAAGAAGTTATTGGTACAGACCACAGAGATGGTTTTGATGATTTTTTTTCGACAAAAATTTATCGAATTTCGTAAATTCGACGTATCGATGTATCGATTTTTAATATCAAATATTTGGAGAATTAGTTACATTTTTCCAAAAAACAATATCTGCGTACTTTCCACTCTTGTGGTCTGTGCTTATGTCCATAATGAACTACTCCTGAGAAATCACCAAAATATAGTTATGTTTGACGCCGATGCAGCTAAAGATGTTACACCTTATTATGAGTCAAACGTCAGTGAAAAACCTTAATGGTCTTTTTCAATGCCTAGTACTCTTCATTAGAATTTCAAAAGTATCAATAACTTTCCATGCCTCGATTACTGCATCTATTATCAGAGTAATTCATTCAAACAGCGTACCAATAACAATAACAAACTTGCAGCAAATGTAGCAAAATAAGCGATTGCTGCAGCTGCTGATGCCGCATATCAAGTTTACTGTGCCAGACTTTTGTGGTGATGAGATAAATGAGTAAATTGCATAAAAATGCGAACAAAGATGTAGCAAAAAGACTGAACGTCCATAATTAATTTTCAATTGACACTTTAATTAAGTTCTTTAGACAATACATTGTTGTTGTTGTCGATAAATTTATTTTTTTTTTTTTTTTTTTTTGTTGTGATGATATAATTAACAACAACTGCAATGAAATTATCCACTTCGAGAAAAGTTTAAAAAATATTATTACATTCAGGAGAATCACTTTGAAGGCAGAAAACAAACAAGGACTTCGAAAAACACACTAAAAACTGTAAAGAATATTTAAATTAATTGAAGATAGGAGCTTGTTGAGATCAGAGATCATACTAAGTATGAAATATTGACAGAAAGTAAGTTGCCGCTTTTTGAGATACTGCTCCCCACACCATGATATTGGTCACATTTGATATCGCTCAACAGTCAATTCATCTTTTGGAACATTTGCAAAACTTCTTGTGTACAAACGGTTATTATGCTTAATCTGGCTGTCTTCCAGGAAGAACAAGCTTTTTCATCCGAAAAGATTATTTCATCTCCACCGTGCCAGTCTAGTAGCTCCATACTTTTTGTAGCAGGTAATTGCTTTTGCTTATTAGTTTGCCCATGAAGGCGTTAGCTTTTATAGGCCTTAATTCGTAGATCATTGCTGATAAGAAGCTGCTTAGAAGTTTTGGATATTTTCATATCCTTTGCTACAGAACAAACTGATTGAGCAGGATAGCTTCCTTTATGACGTCATTTGTTCGCACAGTCCGACTGCGTTCAATTTTTTTTTTAATCTTCGAGCCTCCCGTTTCCTTATATCGTTTTACTGTCTTATGTATGAATTTTTCTGCTATTCCGAGTGGTTTTAGTTTTATAATTATGTCACGATTTCTATTTACTTTCCATGGCACTTCTGAGTTTGATATAAAGAATATTTTGATTGCCGTTTACTTTCGTTGTGTTCAATTAAATTTTGAAAAGCAATACATCCTTAGATTATACAAGAAATCAGGTTCTCAATTTTTTTCAGAGCAGTGAAATTTACTGACAGTTATTATTCGCCACATTGTATATTAAAAATATAAATTGTTCATTTCAGACAGGATTAGCACCCTCTAACAGTTTTGGAACCCAAAAATTTTTTTTGGTCTTTAACAGAAAATATAAATAACCACATATTTTGTTACAAAATTCAGAGCCCGCTGATTTGTTGGCAATAAAGTTAGCTCTCATTTAAAAAAGAAAATTATTAATTACCGTTTAAAAACCGTTTCAAAAAGACCCTGTAAAACTGAATTGGGTGTACTATATATTGTTTCCCATATTTCCATATTATGTTTTAGTAAGTTCTAATTGGAGGAAAAAATTGTAAATTTTTGACAAGATTTGCGCTTTCTTGCCATTTTTGAACCAAAAAAGATAGCAGCAAAATTTTCGTTTCGAAATTTAACTTAAAAAATATGTTGGGCAACACATCTTTCAAGTTATTAGATTTTTATTGGCTCAGATGTAAGTTTGCAATTAAAGTCATACACACATATATTTAAAATTCTTCAATATCTTTTATATTCAATCAATTTAATGTATCTGCTCTTTTCAAAAATTTATTTCAATATGAAAAACAATATATTTTTTTTAACGCAGAAATATTTATTGGCATTTTATTAAGGTTTCGTTAAAAAAAAAAGTTGATAATGGGAAAGGAATAGAAAAAGTGTGGAATCTTTATGCAACAATCGAAACTTTCACGTCTGGAACGGAAATATGCGTATGGAACGAAAGTATTGATAAGATTCAATGTACTGAAAGATCGCAAAGTACAGTTATTTTAGAAAGCTATTGTTTTAGAAAAATATAAACTGTAAACCTAGTATAAGCTATAGAAATAAGTTTTTTAATTGCTTTTGTTTCCCCGACTTTTCCTTAAGTTTTCCTAAAAAATCGCGTGAGGGACAAATGAGATGCGTGGGGGGACAAAGCCCCTCCTAGCCCCTGGGTTGGTACGGGCCTGCAATGAAAATTTTTACTCTGCAGTTATTTCCCAAGCTATTATTATTATGAAATGTATCATATTTTCACCAAATGACTCAATTTACTTATGAGAAACCGGAATAGAGACAAAGCTGCACCTAAGAAGTCACATAGAAAATTTAATATTTATGAATGTTGCCATCAAAAATATACTTAGTAACTCGACTCGAATTTTTGACAAGAGTGGTGATGTTGAGATGGAATATGCGAAGCAGCTCAACCAACTAGATGTCGGTATAGTCGATAAGCAACAAATCAATATCAGTTAAATTAAACATCAAAAATATCGTTGGTACGAGCCACGGTATTGTCGTATATAACGAAAGACTTTTTGTGGAATACTTTCTTAGATTCCAAGAGTTGGAAAGAGTACGATCATCAGTTATAATCAATTCTTCTATCAGGTATATAGGTGGCATATCGTACAAAAGATTTTTAAAATATATTTTGGCATAAGCAACATATCTTCTTAAAATTATTGTTGAATAAAAAAAAACATTTCAATTACATTTTAAATAAAAGAAACGCATAAAAACGCTTAAATTCACAAGTTTGTTTTTAAAAAAAAAAATTAATTCACAATCAGAATTTATTAGCCATTTGTGTCTATGTATTTAAATTTGAGTAATTTTTTCTTTTGTATTTTTATAATAATTCAACGGCAGAGATCTTAATGCATAGTTTACACGTTATACTGTCGTCTTCAATTAGTAGCAATTTCCGGTAAAATGTCGCTCAGACGATGTCACTTGTATGTTATGTTGAAAATCAAAAGAAGGGAAAAGCAGCAACCAAAAGCTTAATACAAAATAGACAAATGCAAAAGTGGACATAAATAAGTACACAGAAAAAATTTTTTTTTTTTATTCTAACAATTTTTATTTATAGGACACACAGTGTTTTTGTCTAATAGTTGTTATCATAAAAACTGTCTTGGAGTAGAGTTTCTTAAATTATTAAAAAATCGCAAGTAATAATCTTTGAATATCAAAAATCATGTCATAAAAAGAAAAATTTGTTACAATAAAAATAAAAATATTTTTTTGAATATTTTGATAAATACTAAGATCTCTTTATTCAGTGTGATTTATACTGAAAATTTATAGCTTAAGAGAGAGAGGTGATGAAAAGTAAAATTTTGGAGCATTTGGTTGCTCGTCGGTCAATTGTTAAAACTCTAATGTATTTGCTTTACTGAAAGTGTGTGAACTTATATAAAAAAGCACAACTTTCTTTTAAAATAATGAAAATATTTATATTAATTTTTATTTTCAAAATTGGAACTTAATTTTTTTTTTTCTTAAAAAAATTATAACTCACTGGAATTCAACAAAGAACACTATCGAAAACATTTAAGATGAAATTTTCATGCGTTTGAAAATAACGCTTTGCAAGAAAAGTCCAAAAATTGCATCACCCCCACCTCAGTCTATATATGTCCAAATAAATTAATTTTAAACCTTATAAGTATTACTTAATAGGACAATAATAAGCCCAATTTTCTGCCCTAATAAAGAAATTTTTTTTGGCCTGGTCCACTTGGCAAATTATGTCCCCCATATACATTGAAAGTTCAATACTTTAAATTTTTGCAACTTTTAAAAATTTTTTTATTATTTTTTTTTTTACTTTCTTTTGCTATGATGTTTTGTTTAAAACAAGTAATGATTTCGTTGTAAAAAAACTCTGGCAAAACATTTACACCTCTGCATGTACTTTATATTCTGTTTTAATGTGTGTGTGTATGAATATATGTTAATAAATACATATATATACTAGGGTGTTTTCTTTGTTGAACATTATTTTTGATTTTCTTAAATTTTCGTCAAAATTTTTGGATTTATATAAAAGAAAATTAATCTAAAATAAAATTTTTGAAGTAAAACATTTTGAAGAATTTTTCGTTTGTATAAAAAGATACAATTGTTTTCATTCTTAGATAATACATTATTCTTTAAATGTCACTGGACACAAATTTTTACTACAATAAAGAAAATATTATCTATTCAGAAATCAACATTTAATTATATAATATACATAGAAAAATAAATATATATAAATGTTAAAAAAAAAACAATTAATATTCATATGAAAGGAAATAAAATTTTCTCATCCCATTGTTAGGTATAAATTACTACAAGGCTATCATCAAATCTTCATGCTTCAAATCAAAAAAAAAAATTCACCAGTATGGTGCTGAAATGTTAAGTTAATTAATTTGAATTTAAAAAATATTTTTCTTTAAGGCATTAAATTTTTGTGCTTTATGATTTTGATTTCTTTGGAAATTTTTGTTTAAAACAAATTCCTTAAGTTATTTGCAATAGTTTTTCAGCTTCATTCGGCAAGGTAAGGCCCATATTTTTTTAGATTTTAAAATAATAATGATTAAAATTAGCTTCAAGAGGATAAGACGAAAAGTTTTCTATTAAATTCATCAACATTTTTTTCTTATTTTTTTTTTTTGTATATTTTGTTTAAGAAACTTATGGCCTTAGAAATATTACAAATTAAAAAAAAAAAAATGTTTACATTATCTCGAACTATAGACGTGTTCTGTTGTAAGTTTGCTTGAGAGTTTTTTACTACTTTTGTAATACAATTAAACATCCAAGAATTAAAAGCAGTGCATATTGGATAAAATTAAAAAAAAAAATAATATAAGACACCCTACATATACGTTAGAGACTACACATCAGAAAAGTGAAGTGTCTTTGCACTACAAGTAACACGAGAACATAAAAAGCAAACGAAAAAAAACAGTAAAAGGGTAAAAAGGACATTTATGATGATTACAAGTGAGATATCAGTACTGTTGAAAAGAGGCAGTAGCAAAGGTACAAAGTGGTAACATTAAAACTAAAAGAAAAGTTTACCAATAGGAAAATAACTTTAAGTAATAGATATTAATTACAATTTTTTAACTACAATACTAAAGGATAAATGCTTTAAAAGACATAATTTGGGAAAAAACAAAATGTATGAAATTATATGAATAAGTCGACATAAGGGTTAAGTAAAAATTTATTCAGCAAACACAGATTAAAGCTGAGAAATTTCAAAGTATTTCGCGGAAAGCATGAACACTCGAAAAGTTTCGAAAAATTATAAGAAGGTTGAAAAGTACCCGAATGCTACCAAAAATGTTTAGAGTTTCAAAAATATCGCAAATTCGATATAATAGTGAATTTTATCAAAAAAGTATATAAAAAGTAAGAAGATAAGTATCGAAAACAATTATAAAATATTAAAAGTTTTCGAAAAGCCAAAGTAAGTTGATACGCAAGTTATAATGTCGAAACATATTAAAAGATCAATAGAGATCGAAAAGTATCAAACAAGTTCAAATAGTTGAAAAATTAATGACGAAAGTCGAATAAAATTTAAAACCATCGAAAAGAGGTGATACGACTACCATTTTTATATGGACAATAACAAAATTGGTGAAAGTATATTGAAAAAATATTTAAATAAAATGACTTAAGAATTTAAATTTATTGATTTTTAAACGAAAAAGATAATTGTTTCTGAAAACCAGACATTTTTTTCAATTACAATTACAAGTAATCTTTCACTTGTAATTGAAAAAAGAAATTAAAAGTAATTGTAATTGAAGTTTTTTCAATTACATTAATTTTAATAACAAGTAATTTAAGATTACAATTACATGCTATTCTAATTACTTTTGTAATTGAACTAGTAATACATGAAAATGTAATCCCTTAGAGAATTGTAATCCATTACTTTTGCCAAGTAATTTGGAACGAAGATGTAATTGATTACTCATTTTTCTGCAATTCATTAAAATTTGAAACAAAATTTTTTTTGAAGCGATAAAATTTTATATAATTCACAAAAAATATTTATGATATTGCATATGATTTATATGGGAATGTAAAACAAGAATTTTCGCGTGACTGACTCATTGAGTCAATGACGTCGACCTCATATTCCTCAAGCTATCGTAAAGAAGATTTGGTTTGTGGGCTCATCTTATAACATAGAGGTGCATACAAACAATAATATATATTTACATGAATGTAATTCATATTTATATCGTGTAATTGATTACTTGAAATATTGGAAATTACAAGTAAAAGTAATCCATCACAAATTTCGTTCAATTACTTTGCTTTTCGATTACATATTTTGGATTACAATTATTTCCATCGAAAATATTTCAATTACAATTACAAGCAATTGAAAATACGTACACTTTCAATTACATTAACATGTAATTGTAATTGAAACATTTCAATTACAAAATTACAAGTAATTGGAATTGCATATGTAATTAATTTCCAAATGTAATTGATTACGCCCAAGTCTGCTGAAAACAGCTATCTCAAGTGAACAACTGTTCATATAATTTTTTAGAGTAGATACGATGCCTAAAGCTATGTAAGTACATATAAATAACTATTATGTAAACAGCTTTGGATTGAGAATAAGCAGCTGCAGAATAATTAAGGTAAAACGCTAATATTCATCGTCTGCATAATTTGACATTAAAGGCTTTTCACATTCAACGAAATTATACTGCGTTAGGCTGTAAGATCAAGTACCTATGGACGCAACAGGATGATGTTGAGAAAAGGATTTAAAGAAAGCTTATCGGTAGCGAAACTTAGTCGTTAGCCAGAATGCAACTGTTGGAAAAAAACAACAAAAAAATATTAAAATTCTCGAACTGTAAAAATTGGCATAGTTGGGGAGTATCGAAAAAGTCGAATAAATTCGAATAGTTTTTTCAAGTATCGAAAAATTGGAAACGTCTTTAAATATTATTAAGAAACAACAAAATTTATTAAATTAAAAAAAGTTATTGTATTGCACAACAACGATGATGTTTATTTATCGGAAAGTACTGAATGACATCGATTTACATCGAAATTGTTGAGTGACATTGAAAAATATCGAGAAAGCATATATAAGTCAAAAGCTTGCGAATGGTATCGAAAAGCCGATATATGTCGAGGAGTATCGAATAGTGCCAATAAACGTCGAAAAATTTCATTATCGAATATAACGAAAACTAACGTCAGAGTTGAAAACATCAAAAATTCGACAAAAATCAAAAATATCGAAGAACATCAAATAATGCAATGGAGGGTCAAAAAGTAACAAAAGAACGTCGAAAAACTAGGTAACACCAAAATGTAAGGAATAGTATAGAAAAAGTCCTGTAAAAATCATAAGGTATCAAGTATTTTCAAAGCGAGTGCAAATACGATTCATATGATTTTATGTTTTCAGTTTATGCCTGTGCATATGTTTTTGATTGATCGTTGAATTTTGCTTAATTTTGAAATTTTATGAAATTTGAAAGAAAAGCGAACTTTTAATTTTTATGGACTGTCGTTCCCGAAAATGTTTGAATTGACTCCCCTTCTTTCTCGCGACGATTTACGTTATTCGAAATAAATAAAACATATCCGTAAACAAAATATGTACTCTGTAAAAAAATTAAATTTAGTCGATTTTGCAAAATGCGCATAATTTCCCAGACTTCACAAAATTCGTGGAATTTTGGAAAATTTGAAATATTGGAAATTTTGAATTCGAAAAATCGCATCGAACTTTCCAAAAGCTGTGACGTTTGGCAAAATAATACAGAGAATTGCTTTCGAGGGATATTGACTCCAACTTAATATTAGAATCAAAAAAAAAAAAAATTTTCATGTAACAATGCTAGAGGTTTTTAGGATGGTGGAGGGTCAGAATTTGTAACGTAATTTGTGAACGTTCCTCAACTGTACAGTCAGGTATTGTTTGTAGTGATTTTTCCTACGAGGTTGCATAAAATCTCAACATTTATTTCACAAAGTATGTATGTTTGATACATTCAATTGCACATAGCTACAAGAAGCATTTTAGCACAATACCACTTGACGCAAGCATTAAAAAGGACACTAATGACTGGACGTTGCTTTGTATTAACCAAGCTGACTGACTGACTGTCTGACTGGCCAGATAGTAACATTAAGGAATGTACATTATTAAGCAGTAGATTGAACATATTCCCCAATGTGGCATGTATATTTCACAATAAAGAGATTTTTTCCATGCCTGTTCTCTAGCTATTTAAATATTAAATTAAAGCCAAATTCTAATTAAAGCTTGTTAGTATCAAACTTTTTACTCAAAGCATAAATTGAATAAACATTCATTCAAGCTTTACGAGTTCCGGTTTAGCTTTAGTTTTGGCTTCAAAAATCCTACAAAGCTTTAATTAAAAAACTTTTGAAATGCGTAACCTTTAATAAAATGGATAAGTTGCAACAATGCTAGCTAAAGCTTACGTCAAACTATAAAATACTTAAGTAGAAAGTAAAGCAACGTGTTTGCACATAAAGTTAGTACTCGTTACTAGAAGTTTACGTGGTAGGATGTGGTCATACGTTTCATACTGCGGTGCATTGACCATGAGCATGTTAACAAACAAAGTTACGCTTATGATATGTTGTTTGCACACAACGACAGTAATTAGTCTGACAAGTAGACCAACTTTCAGGTAATCCATCATCTAATGTTTAACAATTAAACTTTATAATTCCAGCATTAAATTTTCAATTATATTGAGCGAAATATTAAAAATAATGCTGAAAATGATATTCAAAACAACATTTTAAGGGGGTGCTCTTATGATGAACTTCAAAACACCTTCTCTTCGTTTTTTCAGTAGTTGGTACAGTTAATTTTTTGATTTGATAAATGGGTTCAAAATACGGCTAGGTGAAATCTTTATTAAAAATAAATAAATTATTAAAAATAAATAAAGATTTCACATTTTTTTTTTTTTAAATTTAAGAAGATACCTCAAATTTGTACACCCTAACATTAACCATGTTCCTTTAATTTAAAGATCTACATATATGCTAATATTGTCTCCAACCCAGAAGCAGACAAGAACTCTAACATAGTAATTCCAAGCATCCATTTCAAATTCGTTATACTAAAATGTTGCGAAAAAAAATCCTTCACAGTGGATGACGACCACAGCTGGTGACATGGTAACCACATGGCTGTGATATTTGGTTGCTATGTAGTGTAGTCAGCGAAACGCAACGCGGCGGCGCGAGGCACAACTAATTTCGTTAATTCATTCGTCCGTGAAATTAAATGAATGCAGTTAAAATGCATACAAAATGTTGGCAAATTGCAAGTGCAACAGAGTTTGTTGCATCAACATTGCTTGATACATTGTTGTTTTTGCAGTTGTTTCGAATGCTGCTGGCACCACACAGCGCAATTTGTGAAGTAATTTTCGCTAGAGATATATTTTGTTTCTTATCGCTCTAATTTTTTTGAATATTTCATTTAAGTGAATTTTGAAGAGCACAGAAATTAAATAGTTTAGTCTAAAAAAACATAGGAAATGATAACAAAGATATTAAAACTAGATTGACTGTCAAGAATGGACCGTGAAATGTACGGAAATGAAATGTGAATCAAACAAATCCTTGCTTCGCATCAAACAACAACCAAACAACTAAGTTTTCTGACTCATACGGTTAATGTTTCATATCAATATAGAAAATTGGCCAGCGCTCTTAATTTGAAGCTCTCTTTCCTATTTCAATAAAAGAATGATTTGAAAGCTTATGACTTTAATTTTTAAGTAGTATAGGATTATCCAACATGAAGTATAATTTTAAATTAATGGAAAAATGCAACATTTTTGTAAAAAGTAATGATAAATATTTTTATTTTAATCTAAAGTAGAAGCTCTGTGGTTATCAAGCATGGATCGATACCTACTCGCAAAACATATGAAAATAATGAAAATTCACTACAAACCGGTGAAGATATCACGAAAATATTTAGTAAAGATCGTACTCATTTTAGTCGCCTCAAGAGCCTACTCGCAGAGCTATAGTTAATTCATTCGCTAAATATGAACGTCTTCGACAGTGTAATGCATTCTGCTTCCCGCGGTCAACTGCGGCAGAGCTCAAGCAAAGGCTATGTGTATAATGAAAAAAAATATACCTGAACCTGTTTAATTTAACCCTAGTGGGACGGGAAAAACTTACATCATATATGGACGGCCGGTGGTACATGTGTACCACCAAGTATTTCGATTCAAACACAGCTGGCATGCCTATACTTTGCGCGGCAGACGTCGTGTATGTTGTTTATTAAGCATTTTAGGTAAACGTTAGACGCTTAGCATGGCGAGAAATATTCATTCTCTGTGAAAGATCATCGTAGACATGCCTTGGAAACCAGTAATCTACTCTGCAGACGACAAAGTTCACGCAATCAATTCATGCCTGAAAATCAAAAGTCCAAATATAAAATAAAAATTCGATGGGTATGTGATTTGGCCACTTCGTATCCCCTAAGAAGGATTATTTATCAAGGAAAGTCCGTCGACCAGTTACGGCAAGCGAACGATGGTTAGAAGTTGTGATGGATTTGGAATCCAAATATTATCAGTCTGGTTGTAATGTTAGTACTGACATCGTTGGCGCTGTTTCGGTTTTTCAAAACATAGAACATGATACTGGTTGGTATTCTACGTAAAAACATACCCTACATTAAATATCTACATACAACAATTCTGTTGGGAATGCTCGCTACGCATATCGCGATGAATCAACCTCGGTTTCCGTAAGTGTAAAAGGCAAAAAAGCGTTATATTTCCTCAGAAGCCAACATCTTGGGGTTCAAGGCACGCAGATAATCAGAAAGTAGGTACAAAAAAACGGAAGGCCAACCGATGGTCACTGGCGATAGTCTATAATATGCTGGATGTTTTAAGAGTCGCTGTATACAAAATATATGATGCGCTGCATTCAGATAAGGCGAAGGATGCTCGACGAAAGTTTCTGGATGACTTGTCTTATGAACTGTGTGACAGAAACATAGAGGCAAGATGTAAAATACCTGTGTTGGTGAATCGACACCAAACCCGCACAGGATTTCCATTGATGTTCCACCAAGTGCACTCATTGAACGCATTCCCAAAGGCCACAAAACGCAAAAGGGGAGTTGTTTTATCTAGTATGCCATCGATTAGAAGAATAGGAAAAATCGCAACGCGTGTGATCATTGCAAACAGCCAATATGTGTCACTGATTCCGACATAAAATGTACCTGAAATCTCTCTTGCCCAGACACAGAGGAAGATTGACCGGTCTTTAAATTTTTACTATGATTTACTTATTTTCAATTACTACTTTGACTTTCTGATTACTTATTGTTTATTCCTCACGAATTTTTGTATAAAACCACAAAACACCAAAATTCCTGCATTTGTTGAACACATGTACCACTGACCGTCCTCCACGAGGTAGGTATGTAAAACTTGCTCCTAACCGGAGCAGTATAAGTGTTAAATAATACAGATAGCTTAAAAATGCGTAAAAATGACGGGCCGAAGTTGTCAGAAAGAACCATGCCTCTAACTTAAAATAATTCTGAGATATTTGATTTCAAATGTCGAAAAGTACACCTGTACCACCATCCGTCCCACTAGGGTTAAGTAGAAAACGTAATGTTTTGGTGCCAAGCTAGATATTTCAACGAAAAATGGGTTGGTGCTAGTGTTTCACCGAGGCTACGAGGCAGCCTCGTTTTTGACTACGAGAACGAGGCGAGACCGAGGCGAGAACGAGGCGAGATGGAAAAATAAATTTTCCTCGCTTGACCGAGGCGAGGCGAGATCACACGGCACCTCGCCTCGTCCTCGCCTCGGCCTCGCCTCGTCCTAGCCTCGTTTTCGAAACCAAGAGCGAGGCGCGTTTTGACCAAATCTGAACTCGTAAGACCCATATGCAGATTCAAAATATGAATGTAATTTTTATATTAAAATCTATATTTAACTAATATTTTAGTATTTTATTTTGAGTAAACTACTTTGTTTTATTTTTAACCCGCATGTGCTTCTTACGAGTTCAGATTTGGTGCTTGGATCGCATCAGCTTTTATGCTAAATGGGTGATTCCACCCCCACATAAGAGAAAATCAGAATTCATCATATAAAGGGTTTTTCAATAGGGACGCTGCAAAAGTAGACCAATAGGGACAGCAAACGACGCCATATTTTTTCCCGCTCTTTTGACATTTCTCTTCAATAAGGTTTGCCATCTCATCATGGAAAGATATACGATCCAACAATGAGTCGAAATTATTAAAATTTACTACCGAAATTCGGAGTCAGTGGCCTCAACTTTAGGAGCGCTACGTCCAATTTATGGTCGTCATAATCGTCCTGTCAGATCAACAATTGAGCGTCTAAAAGAAAAACTTGAATCCACAGGCACAGTACAAATTGTTCCCGTGCCAGTGAGACAAAGAAGTGCCCGTAGTGTCGAGAATATTGCTGTCGCTAGCGCATCAATAGAGGAAGACCCAAATCAGTCTCTCACACGTCGTTCTCAAGCGTTGGGCATCTCTGTGACGTCGTTGTGGCGAATTTTGCGAATAGACCTTGGCATCCTTACAAGATCAAATTGACGATTTTTGATGATAATGGCATCGAATGTTCTTTTACAAGAATAAAGAATTTCATTGATATCCCAAATCGTTTTTGTAGCGCTCTTATTGAAAAACCCTTTTATAAAAGGTAGAGGCATAACTAAGATTCAATTAATAAAATGGGCGGTACCATGCCTTCAATATAAGAAAAAATTAACTTTATCATATCTCAATATCTATTTGACGTAAATTAATAAGATTTGGTACATATCTTTCTTATAGTTTGTAAAAGGTTCATAGCTTAGTTTGGTTTGGAAAAATAGGCAATGCCTCTCCTTCCCATATAAGAAAAGAATTAAATTCATCATATCTCATCCAATTCACCAAAAATAAAAACAGATATTTTATTTTATTTCTTGAGGCTTGATCAGCCTATCAGCCCTGATACATGTATAATTTTTTATTTATTTTAATAAAAACCTCGCTTTTTTACCGAGGTGCCTCGGCCGAGAACGAGGCGAAGCGAGGCGAGGCGAGGCATGTGATGGCAAGATCTCGTCCGAGGCCGAGGCGAGGCGAGACTTAAATTTATAAAACGAGGCGAGACCGAGATCAACTAGAACCTCGCCTCGCCTCGGCCTCGGTGAAACACTTGTTGGTGCACTACACAAAGGCACTAGAGAGCCATCTTGGCAACGTTCGTTGAGTGTTTCAATAAATATTTTAACCCTTTCAGGACCGAATTAAAGTAGGAGGACTAAAAAAAATGTTTGAGTCATATTTTTACTAATGAGTAAAATTTTCTCAAGTGAGCACAATAAAAACCAAGTTATTAAACTTAAACTTTTTATTGCATAACTTTGAAGATTTATTGATCGATATTAAGGTCATAAATTTTTTTTTTGCGAAATTTGGACTTTTGAAAAAGTTATGAACAAGTTAGAACAGTAAATATTGGGAAAAAGCTTTTGAAATTTTTTGTGATAGGACAAGAAATTATTTATAATTTATATGAAATAAAATTAGCTTTTTAATAAACAAACAGAACCTTAACTATTTACTCATATGTACATAAACAAAATTTTCCACAGAATTGTTCTGTCACAACTTTTCCCTGAAAAAAAATTTTATTATTTTAATTGGTCCTGAAAGGGTTAAGCAAGAATATCGTGGTAATTTAAATTGGACATTGAGACCAAGCATCTAAAATACAAAACTATACAAATTTAATCAAAATTGGTGCAGTAAGTTTTGCGTGATGCGCGAACATCGAAAACGGCTATGATTTTAATTATATAGATTATAAACACATAATTAAAAATCATGTTTCTCTTATACTTACCGTGTCATTTAAACCGTTTCAAGCAAATGATTTTTTTTTGTTTGTTTCTTTTTTAAAAAGGAAGTGCAAATGAAAAGATTTTAAAATTTACTGATCTGAAGATTTTTCCAAAAACAAAACTAATGATGCTGATGATTTTTTCACTTAAGTTCTTCATTTAACCGGCGTGGTATTTACCGAAGCTACAATCGCTTGTGGTAGTTTTAAATTTAAACACGTATTCATGGTAAATATAAACCTACACATGGATGTGTATAAATGTGTAGGTATGAATAAAATCGATTGGGTATTGCATTTATAAGCCAGGTGCTTTAGTTTAAGGTGTATAGGTATATCGAATGCTAAACGCAAAATTGTCGTTAGTTGCAACAAAGTAAATTTTTCGGGAGGATGAAATTAAATTTGCGAATTCGAACATTATGAAAAGCTCATAGAATCAAACACTACTATATAACGATTCAAAGTGAACTTCAACCAGAAAATTCAAGTTTTTTATTTTCTCAGAGAAATTAGTTAGTTTTATGATAATTTTTTTTTTCAAATTAATATCATAAAATGTCTTATTTATAAAGTAATTTTCCTGCTAGTTCTTCTACTAGTTGTAAGAATAAAATAATATTTTGTTTGGAAATTTTCTTTTCTCAAAATAACTAATAATGTGAGAAATATGCCCAGTCATCTAATGATTTTTCGTTATTCAAATGTGTAGATAAATTATTGTAACAACATGAAACAAATACCCTTGAGGCTGTAAAGTTATTGAGGCATTAACAGAGACTACAGTAGGCAAGAATCATGGCCCATGGCTGCGCCTGTAAGCAAATCCCTAAATAAATCACTCACCACAGTCAACAATCTGCTATACTAACACTAATACATTAATGCTCACAAATACAATAAAATAGTGTGAGTTGGCATGATTTTCCCAACAAACAATGCCATCTGTTGATTAGATTTTGCATAGGCTTAACCAGATACAACAAATGCCAATAAATGACAGCTGTCCCAGTATACATTTTCAATTGCCAAGGCGATTGTTTTGATCGGGCGCTTATATTCTGATATGTAATGACGTTTTGGGTAGAGTTGTAGTTTTTTCATGATACGTCGCTCTTTGAAGAATGCCATAAGTACAATGATGCTTATTACATTATGAGAACTCCGAGTAAATCTCGAGTAAACATATGCGATAAATTTAATCTTTTTTTTAATTTTTTAAGTTGATATGTGTAAATTCTAATAAGTACTTATATGAAACAATGTCATAAAGCGCTTCAGATCTTCGAAAAATATGTTACAGCTCGCAATACATTGCATTCAAAAAAAGTTCAAAAATTAACACTGAATCTAATGTGCAACTAAAACTTTGTGCTGGGACAGCTGTCATTTATTCGCATTTGTTCAGGAGAAAGATTTCGTGTGAAGCTTATTATTGCAGAATATTTTAGTATTTCAGACATATGTATATGGGACGGTCTTTTACAAACCGAACACTTTTCGGACGACACATTTTTGATTTGACTAAAATTTTTTTTATGGGTCCTGTATCGAAAAAGAAGAGACACGTGTTCGAGTTAAACTCCGGTTCTGTTAAAGTTAGAAAATTAATTTTATTTTCATTTTAAAGCAGAATAAACAAACTTTAAAAAAAATTATTTATTAAAAAATTATTAACAAATTAATATTTTTATAAATAATTTAAATGTTTAAGTCAATTTTTAAAAATTTCCCCTACCCTGTATCAAATTTTTAATGCAATCATCGTGTTTTACGTCCAGTTTCCTTTCGAAATTGCATGTTTTTTACTGTAATAACTTCTACATTTTTTGTTCGATTTCCGCAAAATTATGCTTAAAATATTTGCAAAAGAATAGTCTTTTATTTTTAATCCTAAAAATATGAAAAAGAAAAATTTTTTCTTTCAAATGGAGCAATTGAAATTTAGTGATTTTTAAAAAAGACCAGAAAAGTCAGTTTTTTCGGACTTTGAACGCTTGCAACTCCATCAAATCTTATCCGAGTCAGACAAAAAAAGTATTGTTAGAAAGGAAATATAAATATCTTTGGAATGCTGAAAAGCGTTTTTGAATCGTCGAAATATTCATGGAGATATGGCTAAATAATAGAAAAAACTGCAAAAAAAGGGTTTTTTTTAGGGATATCTCGAAAATGGTTGCCATTTTTGGAATCTACGCACCAAAATATATAGAAAAAAGTCTATGAAAAACTAGATCTCGAGATGAATCCCAAATTTGTAAATAAGTGTAGAATACGCGTGAAAATAAGACGTTCCGCACTACATAAATTAATTTATTTCTAATAGTTAAAATAGTTTGCCCATTAAAAAAATACTTTTTCGATAGGAAATTTGACGTAAAGCACGATGATTGTATTAAAAATTTGATACAGAGTGTGGGAAATTTTTAAAAATTGACTAA
Source organism: Tricholauxania praeusta (assembly GCA_949775025.1). Taxonomy (NCBI): domain Eukaryota; kingdom Metazoa; phylum Arthropoda; class Insecta; order Diptera; family Lauxaniidae; genus Tricholauxania; species Tricholauxania praeusta. The sequence goes on along the minus strand of OX459031.1, from coordinate 30,638,829 downwards.
AACCTTTAAATTATTTATAGCAATATTAATTTGTTAATAATTTTTAAATAAATAATTTTTTTTTTTAAGTTTGTTTACTTAGCTTTAAAATGAAAATAAAAATAATTTTCTAGCTTTAACAGAACTGGAGTTATGAATTTTTGAAAGTGACACGTATCTCTTCATTTTCGATACAGGACCCATAAAAAAAACTTTCAGCCAAATCAAAAATGTGTCGGTCAATTTTCGTTAAAATTCATTCGGTTTGTAAAAGAACGTCGCATATGTACCTTGGTCGTCAAAGTGTTGACCGCCTTCAAGCCTTTGTGCCAAGGGCGTCGATATCTTTCGCCCTAGCCTTGCTACGTTTCTAAAAAGCAGAACGTTTTCATTATCGAGTCTGTATACTAAGTAACTGTCATTGGCCAAATTTAAGGTACAAATGATGAAAAATTCAAAAATGAAATTCTATGTTTAATGACATTCGACTGAATACCAAAACAGGGGAACAAATATAATTTTGTTACAGACATTTTCCCATATTTCCTATTTTTTCTGGCTTCTAATATTTTCCCAGATTTTGTATTTTTGTTCGATTTTGCTATGAAAAGTGTTTAAGAATTCTATTGTTTTTTCTGTGAAGAGTGGGTAGAAAATAATGCAAGATGAAATATGATACGCCAGAAAGAAAATACACATAAAGCGTCATCAGAGAAGCTAAATAAAAATAAAAGTTCAAAACTTAACACCAAATATCAACTGATATTAAAAATACCTCCACGCAATGATTCAAATCAGTTAAAGTTTGTGTTGTTATGCACAGAAAATTCAATCATATTAAATGGAATCAAAGTTTGTGAACAGTTGTGTAACTTGTGAACTTATCTGAAAAATAAACAAAGCAGATAGATTTTTGTACTGAAAAGTGTTCTCAGATTGCAATACAATTCAATTAATGCAATTTTTATGTACAAGTGTTGCTAACTGAAAAACTACATATATTTCAAAGTAATATGAATGCAATAACTTTTTTTTCCGAAATGAATGACTTCTTGTAGTTAGCTTCGCAAAACTTATTTAAGATATGTATAGCTTATGGAAATTGCAGTTATAAGAGAATTCTTTACATCTTTTTTTGTAAAAATCACAATTTTTGGGCTCAAGTTGGAAAATAAACTTTTTAGATTTAAAAATTTTTTAAAAATCACATAATTCTTCAATTGGGAAAAACGAAATTACTTTCCAAATAAAGCGGTGTTTTATATCAGAATGGGCACAAACAAGTCAAGCACTGACTAAAAAAAAAAAACAAATTATTCAAAAAATTTCCATACTATGGATCAATTTTAAATGACCACGCCGACTTCACTTGGTTCCCCGGACGATAATTCTTTTTGGTTTTCTTGATTTGTGTTATAACTTGTTAAATTTTGCTTGGGTCAATTAGAGAAATGATAATTTGCAAATTTTATCGTTTGTTTTGAAAAATATCTACAGATATGCATTATTTGTCTATCACTTAATTACAACATTAGAAGCACAACATATTCTTAAATATCACTTTTATTTGCAGTAAATACTTTTCATCATATTTCAACAAGCTAAGCTTAACACACGAGCATTTTCCTTTAAAGTAGGTAATCATGTGCATACGCAACTTTGTTTGTATGTGTATGTGTGAATACACACAAACTTTGGAATATTTAATCAGCTTTAATGTTATAGACAAAGGAAAAAGGACACAAAATATACATAAATACGAAACTTACCAAAAATACATTACAAAAGACAGTGAAAGCAGCAACAGCAGTGACAGCACAAAACAAAAGCTTCAGAAGTAACAGCAAAGCAGACAGTAAGTCAGCAACAGGTCAAAGGAGTCAGCAAAAGTTCAAAGTTTAGATATATGTATGTATGTATGTGTATACTCGCAAAAGTTTTAACATGGCTTACTGGCTGTTTTATGTTGACCTCTAAAAGCCCAATACGAAACTAAGGATAAGAAAGGGTGCGAACAAACCTAGCATGACTTTTCAAGTTTGTCAAGACAACAGCGGAAACATATGTTAACAAATACAAAATGCAGGAATTACAATATTAAGCTAAATATTGAATAAAGATTCGAAATTTCGAATGATAAATCGATATTTAAATGGAAATTACGAGCACAGAATGATAATTTAAATCGTAAGGTGTTTTTGTAATAACAATGAAAATCTGTTAAATATGTATCATCGATATCAATTGAAATTCTGTTAAGAATAGAATAAACCTGATTTGACAGCAAGCACACTCACACCTATTGTTTGTTTGTGCGGAAAAATATGACACAAAAAATTATTTTTAAATATTAAATATACCCATTATTGCTTTAAAAAAATCGCCGAAAAAAGTGCTCAAACACCCAATAATATTGGGCGATCATGTAAAATAAAGAACTGCCCAATGAACAAACACCCAAAAATAATTTCTTATTTCGGGCGAATGTTCATTATACACAGTCGCCCAACGAGCACTTGTTCAACGACCAATCGCCAAAAATTAAGGCAATATTTTGGGCAGTTGCGTATAATGAACAATTGTCCAATAAAAACTGAGTATTTTTCCATAGTAAAAATGGCAAAATACCCCAAAACATCCGAAGCATATGAACATCTGCTCAAAACTTTGTATTATTTTAAAGTATTTAACAAGATGAACGCTGTAATTGCAACGATAAGGATAAAAGCGCCACAGGCGAAATATTTTTATTAAAATTTGCGCGAGTAATTTTCTTATATTTGGCGATTGTTTGTTATAAAAAACTGCCAAAATTATCTCTTTTCTTCTACAATTGTCCATTATGAAGGAATTTCCAAAGGAATAAATGCTCAAAAAAGTTCATTTCTGATTTTGGGCGTTTTTTTTTTTTTGGGCAAATACTGATGCAGTTTAAGCTGACAAGAGTCAGTTTAAGTGACAGTTTACGCCAAACTGATTTAAGTACTGACATGAGTGGTTAAATTATCTTAAATGCTTGTGCAGTAGGGTTACAAGTGTTTGACTGCGTTCTAGTGGTTAAAAATCATTTCACTTTCAGAATATGCTGGGAATTTACTTTAAAGTTTTAGCTTTGTGTTCGTTTGCCATCTTACTACCAAATACATATTTATGAATAAGTTGTGCTTCATTCACAAGTGTCGCTAAGAGCATAGATATATTAATTAGGGGTGACAATTCCACAAAACTGGTACACAAGATTTTTCACTTAATAAAGGGTCAGTTGTTCCGGTATTATTGAATTAAAATATAGTGATTTATGGGACAAGGAAATGGTTAAGTAAAAATACAACTTTTTACAATTTTTCTAATTATTTACTTAATCGGAAGTTCATTTAGAGCTTCCACCTATTCCTTTGCATTGTTACTTTGTAACGCGGCCAATAAGGTGGGGTGTCGTGCACCCCAGCTGCATTTACCTGCGTGTTTTTCCTTCTATAGGTTACGATTATCTTAGCGTGTTAGTCGTGTCAGTTGGCAGATATTATTGAGAGAAGAAAGTTGTCTCTGTATGTAATCACGTGGGGTTTGTCACTCCCCTCCTAATTGACAATGGGTCACATTGATTTTTATGACATAGATCATTGGAAAAGATATTTTCAGAGCTGAAAATATTGCTACTTATATGTATAATGTCATAGGTTTTGCATCAGTGCTACAAAGATTTAAGCCTGTTAAGTAATGACATAGATCTTGTTGTCATTGACATTAAATATATATTATAAGTAGGTATATATTTTTCTATAGTTGGACCTACAGAGGCTGTGGTTAACTGTTTATAACCATGTTGCCTGAGCAAAAATTATTACATCAAAGAAGACTGTTTCCATGAGGTTCATATTGTTGGTGTTGAAAACATATCACGGAGGTCGACGAATGATTAAATATTTACGGTATTCTAAAGGAGCCTTTATAGAAACAATGTCAATTAAGCGGAAAACTGAGCCACATTAATTTCTTGAATAGGCGTTAGAAGAGAAAAATAGATCCATTAAAATGCAATGTATTTACTTTAAAAGGGATCAATTGTATTAGTTTCAAGCTCAACAGGTCAAAGTGAAGATCGTATTTTTTGAAAAAAATGTTGTGGTCTCTTAAAATGTGCTCCTCCTTTGGAAGGCCTTCGTGAACACTTAAATATTTATTCAAAAATGAGTGCCTTCAATAGTGCCCAACAGACGTTACAGCTCAAAATTGGGAGCATTAGCTCCAATAACATATAAGTCCTTACAAATTGCTTATTGCTCTTTTTTCATTTTGAACTACAACAACTGTGAAATAACTAATTCCGGATTTTTGATAATCCCGGTTCCAAAACTTTTGAATTCCGGGAAGTTTTCCAGGATAACAACCCCTAATACATGTAATTCTAATCTATTGTTTGCCATACAGGATATAAGTGACACAAGATTAGTCACATGTAATTCAAACTATTTTAGTAGCTTGTCTCAACGACATTCATGCAGTGAATAAGTTTGTCTACAAAACAGTAAGTTTAGAAATTCCCGCTGCGTTCGTTACATGCTGCTGCTTCTGTTAAAGATGACGAGAGATGGCACTAGCGTATAGCATTGAAAATATCATGCAATTTATTATCTTCGGCACGCAGTAAAACAATTTTTGGATTTGCTAAAGTATGCACACACTGCTTCGACTGCCAATGTTGCTACATTTTTTTTGTTTGTCATACTGTGATGTCATGTCATGCTGTTTACTTTGACATCCGAAAATTTGAGAAATTAGCAACGAAATTTTCAAAGACATAGGGTGGGTTCATGAAGCGTCAAGAACTGAATTTTTTTAGAAATAAAATTTTGCAAGGATAAAATTTGAGGTATGATCTTTCAAAGAGAGCTGAAATTACGGTTTTGTATAGACTCGTACTTTGTATTGAATGTATGCAGACTTGATTAAAATATGAATTATATTTTCTTCAGTGAAACCTTTTTGAAACATTAAGTTTTGCATTTACTATCTGTTCACCAATTCTTGTTATATGATACTTGAAGCCTCTTCGAAGCATTATAGAGTCAAAGCTATTTGGAAGATATTGATGTTCTCAAAGCAACTGCATTATTTTGGCGCAAAATGGAAATTGGAGATGTTCGAACTTAAATATATTAGCAAACATTTCATTAAAATGGAGGTTACTTTCTAAAACAACGAGCTAGATGACATTCCTCTTCCGGTTTTCTTATTCTCTTCTTTATATTTTTTGTAGCAAAGTTATTAAACTTGGCATTTTATTTCTGACTACATCCTTGTATATCAGCTTTGTGTCCTTTTGTTACGTGTTTAATATTTGTCACAATTTCTGTCTGACATTCTTTTTCACTACTACATACGCACATACATATACATATGTACATAACTTGCTTATTGTGTCACGAACTTTAATCTGCTTTATTTTGCCACGGTTTCTTTATGCTTGCAATTGCTTTATGTTCACCAAGCGCCCATGCGCTTCTCCAGCAACGGTCCATGTTATATTTGTAACCAACTAACTATCTCTTTGTCTGTCTGTCTGTCTATCCGCCTGTCTGTCTGAGCTGCATATTTCTTGTTTATATGTCATTTGTATGTGTTGTATATTTCCACATTCACATCTGTAAATTCTATGGTTTCCCCGCCCGCCTTGACTTGATCTGGGAAATGTCAACCCGGTTTCTATTTGGAATTTTTATGTTCGTTTATTGTTTTTTTTTTTTGCATTGACATTTTTAGGGATATACGCGCGCATATGAAGAAATTAATATGGCGCTTTGTAGTTTTTGTGTTTTTATTTTTGTTGTTTTTTCTTCGTACGCTACGAACGAAAGTTCTTTGCATTGCTAACAAGGACATTTTATGCATATGACGTCAATAGTGACTTATTTATACTATGTAAATATTAACATAGGATAACTGAGTGAAATGGATGAATAAAAGTATTATAATGTTTCATAGTCAAAATTCTATGTTTTGTACACAGAAACTGAAGCATTTGTAAAGCTCACAATTCAAACGGTCTGAGAAAATGGTGTTTTAATTTTTGATTTTTTGCAAGGAACTTTTTTTGAAATGACTTGAAGTTAAAGTCTCCAAAATACTGATGAACAATCTTTGTGAGTTCCTCTGAAAAAATCGACATTTTTTTTTTTTTTTTTGAGTTAAGCATTTGAATATTCAATTTCTAAATTCATAATATGATATTAAAGAAAAATCACAAGATTCACTCCATAAGCCGGAATGGTTTGTGAAAAATGAGATAGTTAAGAGGAGAGGGGGAAATAGAGTGATATCGATGAATATTCTAGGAAAATCTTTTAAGGTAACAGCTAACTCTATGTGACGTCCAAAACTACTTAACACGTTGACCGATTTTGCTTATGTTTCCCCAGGGACCACGGTATTTTCGCGAAAAAACACCCATGGACCACGGAATTTTTTTTAAAGATATGTGTTCTCTAGGTAAATAAAAGTATTTTTTACCCGCTCCTGGATCTCTGACGTCTTTCTAAGTACCTTTTTTGAAGAATATTCATGTCGCACGTTTTCAGATTCAGTCACTTGGTTATAAAAAAAGACGTTACCTGGAAAGTTTTCCGGTAATTTTGAATATGTACATATATTCTTATAGATTTCGATATGCTCTTTCCAAATTTCAGCCTAAAAGCAATTTTTTGACAATATCTTCTTTCTGACTCATTTTACGATAAAAATATTTATATACAAAATTAAACTAGAGAAAATTGTCTACAATTTATGTTACAACCATTTTTTTCATAAAATCAATAGTTTTGTCGTGGGGGATTTGTTTGTCTAGGCTTCTTGGACGACACTCCAAAGCTGGTTTATACCATATTTGTTGGCTTAGCATTGTTTACATATTTTTTGATGTCGAACCACAAGTTTTCGATTGGATTTACGTCTGGTGACTGAGCAGTACACTGTATGACCACAAAACCTTTCATCCGAAACCACCCCTTTGCCCGTTTACTGGTGTGCTTCGGGTCATTGTCTTGCTGGAAGACTCAAGGAAGTGGCATTTTATCTTCGGCAAAAAGGAGCATACGTTCTTGTTTTTTTGTAAAAGTGCTGCTAAATACTAAGAACTAAGTTTCCTGAAATAAATTTTATTTTGTAATAACTAAAATCTAACAAAAAAATCCTTTTATTTGCTTTTGTGTGTTATCGCTAGGATTATAATAGGAAAGATCGGTCAATCATAAGCTCGTTATCAAATGATACTATTAGCCTTAACTGGTAAGGGCGTTATCAATGGCCTCACTAAAAATTAAATGCTCCACTCCGTGTCAACAGAAAAAGTGGGTGTTAAATTTTTATTAAAAGGGTATTTATTGCACCTGGTTGGCTAAACTTACCCACATTGAATTTGGCAACATTTACACAAATAGTTATCAATGAAATTCGCTATTTTTTTGTCTGATGATAGACCAACATTTCGATTTCGTACAAAGTGGTGTAAAATTTGGCCTCATTATTTTAAATAATTCCCTCAGTATAGGGATTTAAAGTTTATGTTTCGATGGAGAAATTTTTTGAATTCACCTTGTTTTATTTAATTCCATTAACTTAAATAATTCTCCAAGCATAGCATTTTGAAATACCGCTTGCATGGGCAGTGCCACGACCTCTAGTTAAAATTCACAATTTCTTTTCCAGAGTTTGTCTAAGTTTTCCCATTATTTTTGAGAAATTTGAATAGACTAAACAAATAACTTTCTCAAAATATTCTAAGTAAATGCCTGACTTGTATGGGCGGTAGGCATATTCTTCAACTGATTACACACATTTTCAATCACATGAAATTTGTTTGCCCAATTATTCGGACAGACAATTAGACAGACGTGGCTAAATCGACCTAGGTGGTGACGGTAATCAAGAACATAAACTCATAACTGCCACGCCTCCATGCAATGGCTGATTTCTACTTCCTCTGCATATTTTTGCAGTGATGCTAGCCATTTGATTAGCTTTATCATCAGTGTTTGATAATATTTAGTCTTTCTTGAAGAAAATTGGAATAGACTTCCTATTGAAGAATAAAAAAAAAGTGCTTGCTACTTGCAGATTCGTTTCTGCACGAACTTTTGACCGCCTAGGCCGTCGAAAATTGCATTAAAAGTTTCATTAAATTACCTATAGAACGTACTAAGAACACAATAGTTTGTTACAGTTCTAAGTTAACATTCACCATCATTTCAATCTTCTCTTTTATCTTTTCTACACGTTGTACTTTAATAATCAAAAATCTGAAACTTACTTGCCACCGTTCTTCAATCTTCCTCGCCCTCTACCTACATTTTCGACTTTTGTTTTTAACTCCATCACAGGATCTTAAGAAAACAAAATTCGCAATGCTGAAGAATATTGAAGAAATAAAGTGCTGTTTCAAATAGTTTTTCAACATATTTTTCGACAGCATACTTAATGAGAAAGATTTAATAAAAATAGCGCAAGTTTTGTTGCCATAGCAAAAAGGATCCTAGTTTTTTATTTGCTCTTTTCACCTCAGCTTTTCTTCTTTACCGTAAAGGCTTAATAAATACCCAACTTATAACAACTTATAAATTTTATTACTTTTTTTTTTCAAATGTTGACAAAAACTTTTAAAGCAATTCTCTATAAATCTTTTAAACACCGCAATTTTCGCATTACTCCTTCGACGCACAGTGCACTTTTTATGCCAAAAACTTCACTATTTCTTAAATTGCAAATAATATGAACAATCAAGATGACCACTTAAAAAATTAATGAGTCTTTCGTTCTATTTTCTTCTTTCTTACATAATACAGTAAAACTCATTGCATTTTTCAATTCCCTGGGAATCCTTAGAGAATAAGTTCAGAGGATTATGTTGCTTTCAAAGATATGTATTTGCGAAATGCAGTTTCAATGGTTTTGTCCATTGGCTGAAATCACTGATGGCATTTGCTGTATATTTACATATATATTTTATAATTTTAAGTAACTTCTTCATGTTCATGTCGAAAAAAGGACATTCGGAATTCAAAAAGTACATTCCAACTCTCCATTCAGTAAATTTCCACAAAACCCAAATGCCATCGCTGGCAGTAATTCAACCATTTTTCAGCAAACATCAGTCCACTAGTTGAGCCCTGAAAACATATATTCCTGTTATTGGCGTGGCACATACCATTTAAAAAAATACCTTCTCCAAGCTTGAATCTATCTCTATACGAAATTTCATTAAAAGCGGTTGATGAATATAACGGTGAAAATATATTTTCTGGTTATGGGCGCGGCGCTGCCAAAATGTTAAATTTTATATTAAAATTCTTCCCATTTTTTCGCATATTTCTGGAACACTTTGAGTGTGAAAATAATCCACTGTGCACGACGTATACTGAATGTTAGAAAACTAATTGACGCTAATTTATAACTTAATTGTCTTCTATGGAATTTTCTATTTTTTCGTTTTATTCATTTGCTTGGGTCAGCAAATTTTAAGAGGATTATTTTTAACACCCTTCATTGACACAGCAAATACATGCAAACACACACACACAAAGACACACACACACACCTCCTAAAGCTCATTGCTGATGTACATGTGGTTGAGTAGAGCACGCAACTCTACGTTGAGTTTGAAAATAAAAAAATGGTAAAACCAAAAATGATTTTTATTAAAAGAGAAACCGAACCGATGTTCAGTGCGGAAAATGAAAATGTTTAGAAAAAATTTAGAAAAAAAAACCACAAATGAAAAAAATTTATAAAAAAATGATTTAAATTTATAACGTTTGCGTTTGTGAATTGTTTTATTTCTGTTTTTTTTTTGTTTTTTAGCTTAGTAAGCAAGCCACGAAAGTATGCTCATCACGTAATTACAAGGAAATGCTACAACGGCAAGTTTAACTCTCATTGTATATGTATTTGTTAGCTTACAGCTGTCTCGGTTTGTAAATGTGTGCGAATTTACCCAGTAGGTTACGACTATTCTCAATACGTTATCTTGTTGCGGAGTAACAAGCAAAAAGGAAAGTGCTCTTTGAAGGTTACCCATTAAGCGTTCAATACTTTAACTTCATTTATCAGAAGTCTCCTACGCTGTTCAGAAATGGGTTAGCAATAGTTCGTGAAAAAAGAAAACAGTAAGCTTTTGGTCTACATTTGCACTACATGTGGGGACTATGATAGGAGTAATCACTGCACACTGTCTTATAGGCTATCATGCTCACCGAATAGATATAATGGCCCATAAGCGTCGATGGGCGCCAGTGTTTCTGCAAGTTCTAACAAGGATGTATTTGAGAGTAACGAGGGAGCATTTTTGTATACATACACATTAGGGCAGGTTGATTTAAATGGGTGGAAAAAAAACCAAAAATGTTATAGCAAAATCGTATTCTACGGAAAACTCTAAGAAAATTCCCCTTAGAAATCATGGTCCTAAAATCAATCCCTGTTCCGCTCAAATCGACTTCAAAATTTTTGCTTATGAATTTTCTTTAAAAACCTATCTAGACAAATAACAATGTAAGCTGACATTTCGAATTTTCACAGTAGGCGATCATGGCCCAGGCGAACTGTATTAGTTTTTGTTATTGATATTGTTTTTGTTTTTGTTTTTGTTTTTATTTTGTTTTTGTGTTAGTTTTTGTTTTTGTTTTTGTTTTTGTGTTTGTATTTGTTTTTGTGTTTTTTTTGCTTGTTTTTTTTATGTTTTTTTTTGATTTTTTTTTTGTTTTTTTGTTTTTGTTTTTGTTTTTGTTTTTGTTTTTGTTTTTGTTTTTGTTTTGTTTTTGTTTTTGTTTTTGTTTTTGTTTTTGTTTTTGTTTTTGTTTTTGTTTTTGTTTTTGTTTTTGTTTTTGTTTTTGTTTTTGTTTTTGTTTTTGTTTTTGTTTTTGTTTTTGTTTTTGTTTTTGTTTTTGTTTTTGTTTTTGTTTTTGTTTTTGTTTTTATTTTTGTTTTTGTTTTTGTTTTTGTTTTGGTTTTGTACACGCAATTCGTAGCCTCTTTTGCATAAACTATTGTTCTATGCTGACGTAGCACAGTGTTGATCAATCAATCTGGACATATCTCCAGAAGGATTTCGAATCAGATTTCATACGACTTTCAAGCGTTAAAATATATTGTTTATAAAGGAATTTGTTTAGAAAATCAAATTCACGTTTATAATGAACAAATTTCTCTTTAAACTCAATAAGACCCGTTGAGTTGAATTTTAAACAAAATTTATTACGAAGATTTTTAAGCTTTTTCAATCCATTAGTATACCACGGAAGTTTATGGATTTTCTTTTTTAAAGGTATATGAGTTATGACATTGTCTAACAAAACTTTAAGAAAAACTTCAAAACAATCCTGAGTATTCAGCCCATTAAAGTGTTGATGCCATTCTACCCCATCAATGAGTTCATTTAGCAAATCAAAATTACATTTCTTATAGTCATAAAGATATGAATCAGGGTTATTAGCTTTCAAGAAAGTATAAAATTCAATTTCAAAACATAATGCTGAATGATGTATAGTTGCTTCAGATATAGGACAAGCGCACTCAAATAATTTAAATTTTAAAGTTTTAGTCACAAAAATTAAATCAAGAACTTTGGATAATTTATTGAGCACAAAATTAATTTGGGCAAGATCCATACTTAGAAAACTATCTATTAAATAAATCTCAAACAATTTATTGACATTTAATGGAATAAAAACCAAGTCATCATCAGGAGCAGGAGCCCAAGTTAAATTTGAGAAATTAAAATCACCAACAACGCAAAAATAGTCATCGATGCTGGCAGTGGATGATAAAGAAATAATATTATCAACATGTTTGCAGTACAGTTCAGGAGAACTATTTGGTGGAATGTAAGACGCACACAAAATAATATTACCTCTTTGATGATGTAAAGTAATACACAATTGATCCAACAAACCATCTAGACTATCTATACTATGTACATATGTACATATATCCCTTCTAACAGCAACTAGTACTCCTCCACCTCTCGAGCAACCAGTTTTAATAGCACTCCGATCTTTACGATAGACTTGAAACAGAGAAGTATCAGCAATTTCTTCATCACGAAAATCATCATTCAGCCACGTTTCAGTAAATACATACACATCATAATCAGCATTTAAAATAAAATTATGCACAGCAACCAATTTTGTTCGCATACCAGAGAGATTTTGGTAGTAAAATTTCAAAGCATTACAATTAGTGCTTAAGTTGGTTAACTTTTGGTCAGAGTAGTCCCCTCCACTGCGAAAAAAGAAAACGGACGTACCACAACTGCAGAAGGCCAAAACGCAGTATTGAAAACCTTATTGTAGCAACATGTAGGAATAATCAACTTAAAATTTATTCGTTTTAAGCCAGAAACATCAACATCCTTCTTTACCAAGCTATAGCAGGCTATATGTTGTTTATCAATTTTAGCGTGTGTTGAAACATAATCAATAATATTATCAGGAGATACAGATGGCTTAAAAGAGGAGATGTGCAGAGTTTTTTTCGGAAAAGCCACATCAAGCTCAGCATTAGAACAATTTCCAACGACAAATTTATTATTTTTTGTTTTGTTTTGTTTTTTCATATTTCGAACGGTCATCCATTCAGTTGTTGGTGCAGTAGAAACAGCAGCAGTCGCAACATCGAACACACACTCCAACTCAGCATCAGACACAGTCACATCAACATACTGTGAAACAGGTGACGTCGTAAGCGCAGCGGCGAGAGAGACACCAGATTCTGCAACCGAAGAGATAGTACCCATTGTTTCCGACGAAGATCCAGAGGGAGCGACTTGCTCACCACCCACCAACACATGTTCACCATGAACTGAGTTCAATGCCTTATTATACGCAAAACCAGTTTTAGCAGAAGAAGAAGCATCAGTGGAAATAGAAACAGATGAAAAAACTCCAACAGCATCAGAAGCAATGTTTTTATTTTGTGACTTATTATTATTATTATTGCTTTTTTTGTTGCTATTATTAGGCGTTAATGCATTGTTCAACTCACGAACTTCACTCGTTAAATTAGAAATTGTTTTAGCAGAAGAAGAAGCATCAGTGGAAATAGAAACAGATCCAACAGTATCAGAAGCAATGTTTTTATTTTGTAACTTTTTATTATTATTATTGCTTTTTTTGTTGCTATTATTAGGCGTTAATGCAGTTTTCAGCTCACGAACTTCACTCGTTAAATTAGAAATTGTTGAAATTACGGATGAGTCACCAAGAGAATGATTAGCAGCATCAACCGCGCCAAAATTGTTGTTTACACAAATTGAGTGTTTAAGAGCAGAAATATCAGCAGAGAGATTACCAAATTTTAATGCAAAGTCAATTTCGTGATTATTTATTTTTTCGACTAAACACTTTCTTGTATCTTTTAATTGCTCAGTCAGAGCTTTAATCTGCACCTCAAAGACATAGGTTATTTTTTCCAAGCTCAAACTATACGCTTCCAACAAAGATTCATGGCCTCTAACTAATTTCGCAGGAACACCAATACAATCGCTACAAAAATAACTCAGATTGCGATTCTGCTTCAATAATCTGAGGTCATATTCAGTAAGCTGACCCTCACAGCATCCACGGTGAAATACTTTTTTACAGTATCCACTGCACGGCACAATTTGAATGTCAGCTCTAGCAAAACTTCTATTGCACTTGCCACAAAAATCATCCATTTAGAAAAGTAAAATAAAGATATCACTAGCGAAAATAAAACACGTCTACTCTTGACGAACGAAAGCAACGACTGACCTTACCTAGTAATCGCGATTTTTTGAACTACTCCTTCTACTTAAGTGAGCTTGAGAGAGAAAAAAGAGCAAAAAGAGGAAATAGAAAATAGTATTCTCACTCCAGTTTCACTCCATAAGTAGCTGCAAAATTAAATGAAATTTGGAGCAAATCAAATATTTCGTTGATTAATCCGAGAAGTACTTACTACAAATACTACTTAAAAAGTACCAAAGTGAAATAAAGTATAGGTCTAGATTCAAAAGCTCTTCACAATTTTTGATAAGAATAAGCGATGTTTTTTATATTGGAACGTGTCAGTGTCCAAAAACAGCTCACTGCTTCTGTGGGTCGATTCTTGTTGACCTGTAAGAGCCTATGGTTGACCAGCATAACGCAAGAAAGCACTGGATTCCCGAATATGTTTGAAACACTGTCGACCAACCTTCAACATTGCCGCCGCCAGCAAGTCACGACTTCACTTATCAGCCTACCTCATCGCATATGGATATTAAATCGAATATTCACTTCGCGACACCAACTGCATGACAGCCAAGAAAAAATATTTATTGTAAGAGATATAATGTTTTGTATTTTCCCATGATGTACGATAAGTTTGGTTTCTCAGACAGAGTCGCATCTTGTTTGGCTACTGCGCTTTTTAAGCACGAAAATGGGGAACTTATTGTTATGAATAACGAGATAGTGGCTCGCGAAAAATTAAGATTCCTTGCGTCGAAATCAAAACAACAATTTTGATGGTCCATAAAAAAAAACATTTACATTTCGAGTTTCGAACCTACGCATTGTGAGTATGAGTTCACAGTGCTAACTACTTCGCCCCGCTGCCTTCTGTATTCTAGTTTTTTATTATTGTATACTTGGAAAGACGTTCTTCAACAACCTTAAGGAAAAATCTGGCAGGTACTAACCTCAAGTCACTAAAGGATTTAGCAACACATTTAAGGTCCTCACCCTCAATCATTTGTAAAATAGCGTCTTAACAGTAAGATATTACTTACGTGACTCAACGTTCGTGATGCTGTGATATCACTATGGACCTAACTGAAAATATGTGTGACTACTAAGGCGATACTCTAACTAAAACAAACCTACTATTACCGCTGAAATCACTATCGGGTTTCTAATTTTTAACTCAAATAGTTTTGTTCTGACACTTTGGGAAACTCACGACCAAAGGACTTTTTTCCCAATTCCCAATTGGGTACGTAGCTGACTGCTCGTATGTCACCAAAGTTTCTATCGCTGTGTTTTACTATGCTGCGGTATGTAAAGTACAACGACATGCTCAGCTTAAGTTTTAGCTCAAACCGCGTAGCTCATGCTGTTCCATTTTTAATTTTGTGTGCGCCCAGTGTTGCCACAGCGAGCGAGCAAAATATTTACACAAATGAAAAGAACGAACCGACGATGACATAAACGTGAATTTCATGCATCGCGGCATTTACAAAGCTACAAAGCATCATTAGAGTCAATAGTTTGTTGGCCCCAACGCTATATTTACGTACTGGTGTTTTATATTCACTTCTTCATTCTGTTCTGTTAGGGGAAGGTTTTGTTGCTGAATGTCTATGTGTGTGTATGTGTGTGTGTGATTGTCCAAGTGAGTTAGTGTGTGTGTGTAATTTTCGGAATTTAATGAATTCCGTTTTGTAATACACTCGCAATTCACTGCATATTTTAGTGCTGAATTGACTGTTCACATAGATCTAAGGTTCCATGTCTGTGTTTCTGTTTGAGCGTATGTCTGTATTTGTGTTAGCAACTTAAGTGCGGTTTAGCACCCACAGCAATGATATTTCTTATGGTGACCCAAAGTAACCAATGGAGTAAAAATGTATTATAAATACATGTAGAGCAGTAGAATGTACAATTTATTTAAAACATTTTAAGGTGCGAATTTGAATTTTCAACGTGGTCTGGTAATTAGTTAGTGTTGGAAAATTTTGTTAAATTTTAGTATCTATGATTAAAATACATATATGATATTATTTTGAGCACTCTTATATTTAAACGTTTACAGATACCATAAGTAACACACTTTGCATTTAATAAAAGTGCTAGAAGACAATCAAATAATCGGTACAATAGTTCAGTATGAAAGTTTGCCAAAATTGGTATTGTTACAAGATATTAATGATCACCCTAATATACACAATCCTCATCTTTTAATGGTTCGCATATGGCCGTCTGTCGCTAGATTTTTGTAGCCGTAACTAACGAATAGTTTAAGTGTGATGGTGCTCCAATTTCTGTGATAAAACGACTACTATAGCGCAAGAGCTTTACTAAAGTGCGTCAGTGATTGAAATTAATTGACACATTGTGCAGACTTAAATTGGAAAGTTACAAGTTACACCACCACGTACATCAAAGCAATTCAGCCAATTTAGAAATTTACTTCAATTGTGCTCAGGCAGAGATCATCTCAGCTGATTGGGCAGCGTCGTTTTGTTCATGTGCACACATTTGCATATTGAATTTGGTGGATTTTTACCGCGATGTCAAAACTTTTCAGCAGTTAAATTTTTGTTTTTTCCTGCAAATCCCAGCAAATCAAAATCTGACTTTACCAACTCTGATCATTCGTTTAAGTAATAAACTTACTGACAAGTTTCTGA
This sequence comes from Tricholauxania praeusta, assembly GCA_949775025.1. Lineage (NCBI taxonomy): Eukaryota > Metazoa > Arthropoda > Insecta > Diptera > Lauxaniidae > Tricholauxania > Tricholauxania praeusta. The sequence goes on along the minus strand of OX459031.1, from coordinate 30,622,448 downwards.
GTCAATTTTTTGCTTCAGTGAGATGTTCACGGATCTGTTCATCAATGTCTTGCTGGTAAAATAATGTTTCCGGCATCAGAATGTCGCTTATTCTTTTTTTGCAACGAGCTGGGCAATTTTTTACTAGACTGAAAAATCGATTTGTTTGAATCAGGGACCCAAAATAACTATTATTTGTTTCTTTGTAATTGAAAAAGTTGACCAATTTTAGGATTATTTTTGAAAAAATTATTTTTTAATTGATAAAGAAATTTCGAAAATAACCATTTTTGGGATTTATCTATCCATTGGTGCAAGAAATAATATTTTTTTGATCCACCCTAAAAAAATTGTTTTGCTTCAATTGATAAGGAAAAGTTCAAATTGGCTTTTGGACATCACTTAGGATGGCTCTGAACCTTAAAAAGGGCCGGTAGGGTCGAAAACGGTTCTTTCCAGAATCCGGAACTACCCTGCGTGATGTCCGAATTCCATAATCCAGCTTTCCCAATCGATGGGAGCAAAAAAGTTTTTTCGAAAATGGGTCAAAAACGGTCCTTTCCAAGGTCCAGAGCCACCCTAAGTGATGACCAACATCCATTTCTGACCTCTTTCCATCGATTGGTGTGCAACAAAAATTTCAAAAATGAACCAACATCGGGCATTTTGGGTCACGCGACCACCTCTGGTGATGGACAAAATTCATTTTCGACCTCTTTTCATTGATTGGTGCATAGAAAAAATTTTCGAAAATGGATCGGTAATTTTTGTTACTAAGGACCACTTCTGGTGCTTATCAAAATCCATTTTCCACCTCTGTCCATCGATTGGTTTATAGAAAAAAATGTTCGAAAATGGACCAAAATCGTTAATTTTTGGTGTTCAGGACCACTTCTGGTGTTAATCAAAATCCATTTTTGACCTCTGTTCATCGATTGATGCACAAAAACAATTTTCAAAAACGGAACAAAATCGGGCATTTTGGGTCTAGGTATTATTTCTGATGCAAAAAGATCCACAAAAATGGGAAACTCTTGAACTCTTGACACTTTTTTTTAAAACAACGTAAAAAAAATATTTTTTCCAAATTAATTGTTATTGACAATGGAAAAACAATTTCTTATGCATAATAGTTATGACTCAACGTAAAAAAGAATCCATTGAAAAATAATAGTTATCAACAATTAATATAATATTTCTTATCCATAATAATTATAATCCAATTTTTTTGACAAAAAACAAAACAAATGGTTGTGTTGCGTGAAACATTTTATGTTTGATTCAATCACATATTTCATTGCTCGCTTTATGTACGCCTTTCTGTCTTTTTATTTTCTTTATTAAGAATAAAATATTACCGGCCTGTGAAATTTCCCATTGTACACTAAGAACAAAGATATTCTGTCCAGGTTCCTGTTTTTGCCATATCGTTGGCTTCAGATGAAATCGAAAATTTCTGAGCTTGAACGGTAATACCTGCATAACTATACAACCAAAAGAAATTTTATCATTTGAGCCACAGTAGACACCAAAGATTAAAAATAGTTTTCATAAAGAACCGACAGAAAGTAACGGAGTTTTGCTGAAACATTTCAAAGTATCAAAGAACGCAGACACGAAAGGAGATTCAGGTAAGCTTTCCTCGCACTCTTCTTTTCAGATAAGAATTCCAAAATATGTTGAAGGGTCTCTAAAACTCCATAGATAGATCTAGAATAATTTTAGAAATCGTATGTCCATGAGTTTGACTCAAAAAGGACAAACTATTTCAAAGCTTGCCTCATTTATCTTTTACATAGCCCATTGAAGACAAATTAAAAATCAAAACTAAGTACTTTTATGGCAAACAAAGCAAACTTCAAAATCATTCGACTTTTCTTTTCGATGTAAAATAAAAACAAACATTTTGTACATTATATGACAGTAGCAATTTTATATCAACCCTTAAATTTTATTAATCTAATAAAACAGAATAATAAATCATAAAACTTTAGTGGATTTGTACTAAAGTTATGCCAAATATCTTAAGTAAAAGAAACATTTACTTTTTATTTTAGTATTGTTAAACTTTATTAACAGCATATGTTTAAAGTTTTGTGTACGTAAGTGATAAAAGAAAAAACCAAATAAAATTGAAAAGAATGAAACACAGAAAACTTTGATTCCCAAAAGGAGTGTAATACATCAAAATCTCGACAAAACTAAAAGTTTAATGTTCCCATTAGGAAACATATTTTTTTACATTAAAAGGTCAGCAAAGTCGGATATTATATTAAGTTACACAACAATAGGACTTAATGTAAAATAGTAATAGATTTCTTTGTAACATAAATTGAAATTAAATAAAGTGATATTACCGAAATGCAGCACAACATAAACTTATAAACGATCATCAGCAACTTCATTTTGAAATGAACAAATTTTTGTTCATGGAACTTCTGTTCGTAAAATGAAATCGAATCATTTTCATAATCAACATTATGTTGATATACGACAAGGACACAACGTGTACAATACAATAAAAATTTTTCCTTTTGCTTTTTCATATTTTCCTTTTATCGCTGTTGTTGTTGTTGTTGTTGCCACATTTCATATTTCACAAGAATAAATTTTTTGAGTCCATTAAAAAACTTTATTTAATTTCATACAAAAAGAAATCAAGAGGAAAAAAAATGTTTCCTAGGCATTTGAAAGAAATCATCATGACGACAAAAGCTATCACTGTAGTGGTTTTTATTTCTTTCTTTTTTATTTAGTTCCTTATGTACACAATCGACAACAGCATAGAAAATATTATATACATACAACACCATTTTGCGCAGTCATTTCCTTTTTACTTGGACTTTTTGTCGCAATTTCCGAAACATTTTCTCTCGAGAATATTGCGATGCTTTGATGTATTCGGTTTTTTTGATGCACAGTGTTTAAACAGACTGTTCGTTAGACCGGGTCGAATTGTATGAAGAAAAACAGAGGCAGCCAGACACCGACTCAAAACTTAGAAGGACACTTAAAAACGATATCTGCTTCATTGGAGCACTTTTGATCCTCCTGAAGGTCCCTTTTGGCTAAAAAAAAAACGTGTTTTTTGCTCGTATTTTTTTTCTTCACAAAATCTATACCTGAATTTGCTTGAATAATAAAGATTAAATTTATTTTCTTTTAAAAATAATATTTAGTCCCAAAGTTCAATTTTTACACATTTTTTATATGAAAAAAAAACGAATATATATTATCTGAAATGGAAAAAAAAATAAATTTTTTAGCGTCAAATTTTGTGCAAGAACGCAATCTTTATTATTCAAGCAAATTCAGGTATCAATTTTGTGAAGAAAAAAAGCTACGAGCAAAAAACACTTTTTTTTAGCCAAAAAGGACTTTGAGGAAAATCAAAAGCGATCCATTGGTTTTTCTCGGAACGAAAAAAAAATTATGTTTATGGAAGAAGTTTTTGGCTTAAAAAATGTATTTTAAGCCCAGTATTAAATTTTTTTCTGAAAGAGCTACAGAAAAAATGTTTCATGCTTTTTTATTTATTAATGCAGTTGAGAAAAAAATGCACTGAAAAAAAGTTCATTCACGATTTTTGTGCATGGAGTTTTCAGTATTTTCAATTTTTTCTTTAAGAATAAATAGAATTGTGAACTTATTGAACATTTTTTTAGTCAAAAAAAAAATTTTTTCTTATGCCGTGGCACTGAATTTAAGAAACTTTCAAAACAACCAACTGCTGTGATATACTATCCATTCCTTTCTTAGTGACTTTAATCGTGGAGCTCGACACATTATTATAGTTTTTAAGAAAAATATTTACCGAAACAATTTTTTTATTTTTTCTCAGTGCAACTGAGCACTTAGCGTTCTTTTGCATATATTTATTTAAAAACTAGTAAGTTTGCAGATTAAATGATTAGACATACTTTTTTTCATTGTTTACAAGGACTTAAGCAAAAAATAAATGCACTAAAAAAAATTGCATACAAAATTTTAAGTCAAAAACTTTTTGTCGGTGCTTCAAACGAAGAATAAAAAGCTCAAAGCTTTTTTTTTTGTGGAAAACTTTTTGAGAAAAAACAAATTCAATTGCTTAGGGACAATGTACAATTGGGTAAAATAATAAAGTGGATCAATAATTGAACAAAGACATTAAACAGCCTCGAAAAGCTGAAAGATAATTTAAGAAATAACGGCAATAAGTAATATAATCGTTAGGTTTTTGTTGGAGCACTGCACTGCAACTGAGTGCATAAAATTTCATAATTCAATTATCAAGATATTCGAAATTTTATGAATTTTGTGGTAGCAAATATTTTTGATCTACGAAAAAAAATTTAAGGAAAAACCATTTTTCTTTTTTGATTATAAGTATCTTAATCGAAAATCTTAGAAAAAAATATTTTTAAAACTTATACAAAACACTTGCAATGATTAGATTTGGTGATATTTTTAAGTTTTTAAGACTAAAAATTATTAAAAAAGATAAATCTATAGTGCACAACCCAGGACAAAACTTAGCATGGTGAACTTGTAGAGAGTATTATGGTACACTAAAATATGTATATATAAGAAAATAGCCTTCTATTACGGTATTCTTAGAAAAAAATTGTAAATTAAGAAAGTTGAAAAGAACAATTTTTATAGAGTTGTACAAGCGATAATTCTGAACTTAAAACACGGCTTATAATAATTATACCAATAAAAAATTTATGATCCAGTAGGCTTAAAAAATTCTTTCATATTATTGTTCTAGCTTTATTAATTACAAAGTTATAAAATAATCTCTGTTTGTAAGTACTACTCTAAAGGTACTTTGTCGAACACCTTGAAACTTATAGGGCTCTTCCTTCCAAACAATTTTTTAGTCACAATGAATCAAAGAATCTAATCTTTTTGGATAGTGCATGGAATCCGGACCACCCTGTATAATAACACTGAACTTATTGCAATATAACAAGGTTCTGATATTTGATTCCTTACGAAGACCGTTTATAAAAATATATGAGGCTCCCAGTTGTAAAAGCGGCCAAGTAACTTTTTCATACTTTTGGAAAAACAACTTAAAACGTTCATCTTCATCTATGTTCATTGAAAAATTAAAAAGTATTTCCCACATAATAGCTTATAAAATTTCTTATTCACAATTTTAGTTTTATTTGCGTATGTTTTTGAGAAAACAATTTTGGACTTGGCCGGTTATGATACCAATGTACTGGACTTGGCCGGTTTTGATAAAGTAATCAACGAATTTTGTTTGAAGAAAAGTGGACTTGGCCGGTTTTGATTCCAAGGCGTTGGACCGGTTTTAAAAGCAAGTTCATGGACTTGGCCGGTTTTGAAATCCATGCGTCAAAATGTATTTAAAAAATGTTATATTTCTGGCAAATTTTTTTTTTTAAGCTAGAGTAGAAAGATAAAGCATGGTCTAGATTTTGATATATGAGAATTTCTCAAAATTTGATTTTTTTTTGGACTTGCCCGGTTTTGCAACTGGAGGCCTCATATGTCAACCGTTTGGAAATCAATATCCGAAAACTTTAATACTAAGGATTAAGCATTCCATATTTTTTTAAAAAAGAGTTCAGTTTCTTATTTCGCACTTGCGAGAAAGACTTTCTTATAACATTTTACACAATTAATGCTATGTTTAATGGTCATTTTGATACTGTTTTTGAGCAAATCCATAAAAAAAGACATTTAATAAGAATACTTTCGGAAAAGGTTGTATGAGACAAGAAACGAAAACATATTAAGAATAATCAACAAATTGCTCACAAGCTACTAAATAATTCGTGCAAAAATATTTCGTAAATTAAAAATGACCCAAAATTTATATCGCTTAAAAGGATTATGTGGAAAAAATTATCCAAAAAAATTGCTATCTTAAGAAAAAATTGAAAATTCCACGAATTTCGGTTATAATTTTCATAGGCAAATAAGTTCAAATATTTTTTTTTTTTAAGTGTTTTTTTTTAGTTTCGTTATTATTCAATTCTCTGTTAAGAAAGCCGGAAAAGGCGTTAATTTCTGAGAAATAAAGAAGCGATGTTTTTTAAGAAACAAATCTTGTAGTCAATTTTTAATTTTCGTATCTCTATCGGGTGTCAGCAAAAATAATGTTCCAAAAAATTAAATTAAAATCGTCAATAGAAGGTATTTCTTCCTAAATGTGGATTTATTTCGTATGACAAATTGCACGGTATATAAACAATTATCTACGAATAGTCTTAGTTGGTAATAAAATGAATACCAATTTTTTCATGGTTACATTAAATGGCTTCAGAAATATTTCTGTGTATCGTACATTGTCAAGCTGCCGAGCTAAATACTACCGAATTCCACTCTTGAAGATATTCATTAAATAAAATAAAAATCTATTCACTTTGCTTAATATTTTTCCAATGTACCAGACAAAAGTCAAAAAAAAAAACAAAATATTAAACCTTTTCAAAATCTTCATATCCCCATAGTATTGAACTGGTGTTGGTCTTTAGTTATGTCCATTTCCCGTCCTACTCCCTCTATATTTTACTGGTAGTACATTTCTCATATGTTGGTTTTCTCATCATATCCGTATGTTTAATTTTTCAGTTCTTCCCACATTTTTTTTTTTCTGTTTTTACTCCACATTTTTTTGCTTGTTGCAAAGGCATTCATTGTTGGACTAAGTCTATTTTTTCTTTTCTCTGCTTCTCAAAATGTTTTGCCTTTTTGTTGTGCTTATTATTATAGTTTTGTTGTTGTTGTTGTTGTTGTGTTTTTTTTTTTTTTTTTTTGTTATTGCTACTTGCTATTAGCCCACAATATAGTATATATATTTAGGTCAAGTGATTTTCCATGAGTTCTGTACGCTGTTGTATTAATGGACCACAGTTATTGCTCTTATTGTACTTGTACTTTATAGTATTCATAAAGTGCGGAGGGGGAGGAGTGAATTATTTTTAAAATTGTTTAGAAAGACACTTTGAAAAATATATCCTTAAAAAATTGGGAAAAAAAAATATTTCAAACTCAATTTGATTTTGTTAACCATGTCGTATGAATTACATTTTCATTAAACATATATTTTTAATGGATGAATTATTTGGATTCGACATACTTTATGAACTGAGACTTTGACAGTTTTAAAATAGTGTGAAATGCCTTTCAAAAGTTTCAAGTCTTGAAGATTGGCCGCTAGTGAAAATCATATTTTTCAACCTATTCAAAAATGCACAATCTCAGAATGGGTTTTTTTTTTTAATTTTGCACACTTAAAGCTCTTTATTTTTTCAATAATACATTATTTTGCCACTTAAACTAATAAAGGCTTCTTGTAAATGTGTAGAGGAAAGTTATAAATAAATTATAAAATAGTGAAAAGGAGCAGAGGACGTTATGAATCATAAAAAGCTTATAAGATTTTATGCAGAGATTATTTAAAAATATTTATGGAAATCAAAAATTCATAGAACCTATAAAACTTGTGTTATTAAACTATTATTATAAGCTTTTATATTTAAGTTAAAGCTTTTTGCCATAGTTGAAAAATCATTGCCGTTTTATGCCAGTTAAGCTCAAGGACTTTAATTTCTTTTTTTTTTTTTGAGTGTATTTAATGCGTCTACGTCTAAGTGTGCTGTGCACACAAAGGACTATCGCATTTTTATTTTTTCTAACTTTATTTTTTGTTGTTGCTATTATTGTGGTATTATTTTATTGACTTTTTTTGCAGTTTCGTATCAGAAAAAATGTTAAAATTTTACATTGGAACGCAATTCGATTTCTTTTGTTGAAGTCTAAATATTTAGTATTGATTTTCATTTTTTTTATACTTTGGAACATAATCCTTGTATTGTATATTTTAATGCAATTTTTTCAGTTTGTTTGTTTTGATTTTAAAATTAAATGGAATTTAAATTATATGTAAAATTTGAGTTTTTTTTCTTAATAAAAATATAACACAAAATATTTTATTTTATTTTGATTAATTTTATAGGGTGCTCTATTTTAATTATTCTTTCTTGAAATCTACATGATAATTTATTGATTTATGCAAAAATAAAATTTGAGAAATTTTCCAACAAATATACACAGAGGAATCTCAAGTACATTACAATTTGTGCATATGCTGCACTTGTAGAAGATATTAATTGTGAGTCAAATCATCAGGTTTACGTCCAATCACGTAACAGTCAGATCACACTTTTCAAAAATTACAAATTACATAAAGAGTAAAATCAAATGCAATCTTTTATCTAAAAAGTCAGGTATAATTTTAAACATAAGTGATTATGAAACATTTCCATGATAAAGCTTCATCGAACTTCAGCAACCTATAAGTATTAAAATTCAAGCAGCTCTGTGTGCGCAGATTTCTGTTTTTATAAAATTCAAAAATCGTAAAATAAATTCAAAAACATTTCAAAAGAAAAAACACCCTAATGGGTATACAAATACATATTTCCTTTCATGTTTATGCTTACTAAGAGATGTTTACGTACGCAATAGAAAAATATTATTGCATGTTGAAACGCTCAAAGTATTTTTTTTTGAAATTTGATAGCTTGGAAAAATATAAGCAGATATGCTTAAAAGACAAGAATATTAAGTTTCTCTAAAGTTATAGGGGATAAGTTTTGCAATTTGTGTACTTTCATCCAAGGGAGTATCTAAGAAAAATATCTATTTGCAAGAGTGGGGCTATGTGAAGAGAGGTGATCTTAAAATCATAATTATATGTAAATGGCGTTTTCATCAGATGGGCCACCCTTTTCCTTCACTACACATTTTTATTTTTAAGATAAATAACGCTGGGAACTTATAATTTAAGTTAGATCTTAAATTTTTTAAGGACATGTGGCGTTTCACTTAACATTTTTGTAAAATATTGTAAAAAAAAGATTTGAATTTCGAATTTTAAAAATGGGGATCGAATAGCTTGTATGATTAAGAATACTTATGGTCCTTAAAAATTTAATGAAATTTTTAATTTTTGCGTTTGTAATAAAAAATTGTTGCTGAAAACTTCACATTCTACAATTTTTCTCCTAAACTAAGTATCAAATATCAGTAAAAAATGCACTGAGTAAAAATTTCTTAAAAATTAGCAAAATATTCAAAAAAATATTTGTTATTTTATTGAAACTATTTTTTTTTTTTCGATAATAAATTTTTGCTTAAAAAAATATCACAATCAATTAAACAATAAAAAAAATTTTTTTGACAATATTGTACTATAAGTATTTTTTAAAAAAAATTATACTTTATACTTTTAAAAATAATTTTCTAATTTTTTAACGTAATTTTATAAATCAATTTTTAAATAACTCGGAATATCTTAATCGACATATGTATGAGCCTATTTTAAGAAATGCATAGCTTTTTAAACTTAAGTGCATAGTTCGATTTGGCTATTGTTACTTGTTTTTCTATTGTTTCTTATTTGATAATGTACAATGTTTCTTATATTTTTCAAAAAAAAAAAAATTATTTTCACCAGCTATGTTAAGCACCTAAAGTTGCTACTTAATTAAAAAGGTTTTATGGTTTCTGAAAAACATTTTAATAATGTTGTAAGTAATTTCACACTCCCCACAAAAGTCTTAAAAATACTTTCATATTATATATTTAATATTACACCAAATGTTTTCAAAGTTACCCTTTCGAAGTTTTATTGAAAAGAATTTTTTTGCGTAAATTAATTACCGCAAAAAAGTTTTGTACATTACATGAATTGTAAAATACGGTAAGCACCTGCTATATGCTGCATTTCTTTTGAGCCTACTGGCAATATTTTTGTTTATTTATTATACTTTCCATTTTATTTTTTCAGCAATTGCTTGGCATAAATTTTATGCGAATATCTTAACAAAATTAACCCATTGTTAATAATCAAATTAAGTTTTCTCAAACATAAAAGAGTAAATGTACAATTCGACTTCATATGCATCATTGATGAAGGGAATCAATGATCTCTAAGAATGTTATCAATTTGATACCGCATTCAACGAATTTTTGGAAGAGTTAAGCATTTCAAGCATTATGCTTAAGTGCGTAGTGCGACGCTGCTCTGTTTCACTTCACTTTTCGAGCAGTGCTTGATACAAAATGTCTCCAAGCAACTTTTAATATAAGCTTTAGTTATATGGCAGATAACACGCCTTTTTGTCAGACCTTATCTACATTCTATCAAGTGCTCTCTTCTGTGACCAAATATTTCGTACTAAGTTTAGTAAAAGTTTCTTGAAATGTTTGAAGCCCCGTCCAAAATTTTGTTCAATGCTCACTTGTTTCATTAAATGTTCTTGTTTAGAAAATGTTCTTTCATTTAGCTTTTGTTAGGTGCAACGCCACGAATCTATCAAATTTCACAGATTGAAGGTTTTTAGGTGAATTAATTTTAAATAAGCTGAACAACAGTTCTTAGATCGTATATATAACCTCAAAATTAGACAAAACAAAATTATTCTTCAAGTACTTAATCTTAAATATTTCAAAATATTGACAAAATGGGACGATTCTGAGGTTTAAGCCGCATTCAGTGGAATTCGAAATTGGATAACTAACCTCTTCATTCACAGACTCTTTTATTAAAACATAGTTTTTCCATATAACTTACATGTAAAACTAACAGGTTTCGGCGCTACCTTTTAAAACTGAGCTGCCTTTGCGTGGAATATTTCTTAATATCATAAGCTTAATTTTTCTGTAACAGCAGCTTAAGCCAAAATAAAAAATTTGACACACCCTAGTGTGAATGTTATTTATACACCTGGAAGCTACTAAGCCGACTCAGCTCAAATTTACTTGCTGTATATGCTTTGTAGTTGGAAGACTTAAAACATAGTTCGAAATGTTTGGATGGGCGGTGCCACGCTCTCGATGCGAGAAAACACTAAATTGTTTGTCACACCGCAACTAGTTATTTGACACATTAGATAATATGTGGTACATATAATTCTTATGGATTGTGAAAGTTTCTTTGCATAGTTTGAATTGAAAAAAGTCGCCAATGCCACGCCCCCCCACATAAGAAAAAGTTTAAAATTCATCATATTTTATCAACAGGTTGACGCAGATGAATGAGACTTGCTACATAGATACATAAAAGATTGGAACAAAAGAAAGTTTCAATGAAAAAATGGGCGGCGCCACGCCTCTTAAATGAGAAAAAATTTTAATTTTTTATATCGTCTTATATATAGATCTTAAATTTTATTTTCAAAATAAAATTTTCATCACCAAAGTTCAAATGCGAACATCAAGCAGATGATTTTTTTTTTGTCATTCAAATAATCTGTATTTTTTCTCTAATAATTAAATGCATTTTTTTTTCAAAATTTTTAAGTTTTGTTCTTAAAAAAGGAACAAATCCAATACTGATAAAACAAAATTTTTATATAAATTATAAATGGGTTAAGCTTACAATTTCTTTCGCAAAATCTGAAATTTCTTTTCAGCATAATTGTTGCCACTGCAAACAGATACAAGACCACAAGAAAAAAAAGTTCACAAATATCTTACTTTTTTTTTTTTTTTGTTGTTTGTTGTTTGCTGTTTTAACTTTTTATTTTTCGGTGTGCAAACTTTTACCATAAATTCGTTGCGTAAATAATTGACTGAAAATTTCAATTATTTCATGAAAAATGACAAAGTCATTTATGGTGCCCAATGAGAAAAATTTTTTACCAAATGATTTAAATGAAGAAGTTGTGCCCCATGGTAACGCGCTGAACAAAACGACGTTATTGAGAGGGTGCGATTGTAATGGTGCTGCTGAATGAAAAGAAAAGGGTAGCGAAAATGTGGGAAATTTATTTGGTACTTATAAAAATTTAACTATAAACTTGCAAGTGAAAACAACAATAGAAGGAAGAAACAACAAAGAAAAACACCGAAATCTTCCTCCAGCGTATCAAATTTTAACTGCTGCTAGTGATGCCATTGAAGAAAAGAAGATGTTTTTTTTGGAAAAGTTTTTAAAATTTGCGCGTGTTAAGAATATCAAATTTTGTTATTTGTCTTGTGTTTGATTTTTTCCTTTTATTTTTTTTTTTTTGCTGATGGTATTTGTGTTGACTAGTGTGGCCGGAAAAATTGAATTTTAATAGAAAATTATATTTACAAGATATGAAACGTAGTGGGAGTTCAGGTATGATAGGCTCATGACGTTGAATACTTTTTGGAAGGCAGCCTTTTGAAGTAAAATTATCTAAGCTTCCGACAAATTGAAATGGAAATATGGAAACAGAAAGAAGCTAAACCGAAATATATGTGTAACGAACATCCTGACGAAATTTGGACGAATAAAGATTTTTTTAAAATCTCTTCAAGTTTCACATCTGGTTTGTCTTCTAATTACATACCCTGACTGTTTAGGAAAAAATCCCTGAAATCGTATATATTGCAATAAACAATTAATTTTTGTTTTTTAGGTTATTTTTCTAAGATTTTCTTTTCATTTTTGAACATCTTTTCATTATCGTTTTTGAGTGATTTTCTCCTACCAATTTGTTTTTTAAATTTTATGCTGATTGCGTCTCAAGCTTGGTTTTGAAAATTGACTTAGAATTTCTTATTTTGTTTTTTCAGCACCACCCTATTCTCGTTGTTAAATTTTATATTTCGTACATGTGCAATTTTTTTTTCAAAACCAGCTCGTTTGCCATTGTAATCAGAGGAAAGGAAAAGACACAAAAAAAGAAACAAAAAGAGAACACAACCAAGAAATTGAAGACGAAACAAAAATGTATAAAAACCAACAAGACAAGTTGAAAATTGACTTAACTTTCATTTTGGCCGCAGTGCGGGGTCACAGCTTTCTTGTACAGCACACAAACAGGTGGATGTAGCGAGGTGTAGGGAAATAACTACCGACTTCTTCGGGTTCAAGATGAGTGCGTTTCACTTACTGAAACAAAATTTTAACTACAACATAGCTGAAAATTTATGTTATTTTAACTTTTTCCGCCTTCTGTTTTATTTCTGTTCACTACCCCACGGGTCTGTCAATAAAAGTAAAAAGGATGACAACTCGAAGCACAGTTCTTGCAGTAAGACTGGACAACATAAAACCAAAAACATGAAGAAAAAAGGTTGTATTCCTTTTGCTTCTAGAGTTGTGTGCCAGCTGCTAAACGGCCATCAAGTGAAAGTGAAGTAAAAAGTTATTTAAAGAACCGAACCGAACTGAACTGAACTAAAGTGAAAGCACAGCGCTCAAGTAAAGCGGCCTCAAGTTAAAACTTTGACATGGTGTTATACGGCAACGGCAACGGCAACGGTGAGTTGGGTTTTGCATTCGAAGTTGAAAGTTTATTTTAATATGCGTTTAATATTTGCAAGTTTCAAATTGATTTAAAATTTACGTCTAAACTTATAATCTCTTGGTCAGAGAAAAACCTTAAATTTAATTTCGTTCCGTTGAAGATCTTATTAAATAAGCAAATTTATAAAATATTTACATCTTGTTATACTCCAAATATTTTCATAGGTGGTCAATTTTCAATTACGAAACAAAAAAAAAAACAAAAACTGTGGATACGTTGCTGCGTAAATTTAGTTGTAAATTAGCAACTTTGCAACAAATAATCGAACTTGAAAGCAGCGTTTGCATGTGGGTTTCATGTGAGTGTGAACGATGAAGTAGTCAGATTTAACTTCCATAACATGCCGAATAATAATTGAATATTGTTTTTTACATCACGCAATATACATAGTTTTAAGAAAGTTGGAAGAGCATAAATTTGCCATCAAACTCTAAAGAAATGAAAACCACCTCTAACCAGAGAAAAAAAAATCGGAATAGGCCACTACATCAAAATGTATTACGAACTTTTGGTGAAACAATTGCGAATATAAACGGAAATCTAAGAAAGCACAAAAAGGTGGTTTAACGCCATAAAGTTTTTTTTTAAATAAAATGGAAAAGTTGTGCAGATCAAAAAAGCATTTTGTAGGGAACTCGAAAACGGAGAAGGAGGGTCTTGAAGATTGTTTTGGGCCATTTTCCGCATAAATACAAAACATAAATAAATAAACACACGGGGCATAATTTGCCAAACCCACAAAAGAAGTTATCCAATTACGCTGAAAACTGTGCTAATTATTTTCCTATCAGATGGTACTCACACCAAAATTTTATTTAATTGGACAAATATGAACTGAGGTGGAGAGGATTCAACTAATGTACTTTTCTTGCAAAGCATTCTTTTCAAGCGCTTGTTACTTTTCTCCGGATGCATAAAAAAATGTCACCTTTGATGTTTTCTACAGGGTTTTCTATAAAGTTTCAGTGAATAACAACAATTTAAAAAAAATTTAAATTTTGAAATCAAATTTTAATATTTATATTTTTTTTTTTCAGAGTGGAGACTTTTTTTTAAATAATTTCAACTGGAAGATGAGCTTTTTTTCTATAAGATCACAAATTTTTTTGAACAATTAACTAGCGAGTAACCGAATGCACCCAAATTCACCTTCAATCACTCTTTTCTCCTAAACTGCCAATTTTCAGTAAGAATTGCATTAAATAAAACATTGTTAGAATACGTCAATATATTCCGAAAAATATTTGTTTTCTTATTGCAACAATTTTTTTACTATGACGTCATGTAATTTCTTTAAATGGCAATGAAGTAATAAAAAAAATTTTAACGATTTTGAGATATTTTGCTCCGAGCAATTATGACGTCAGGTCAGGTGACCCGACAATCTGCGCTAACTACCGGGGAATCAGTCTTCTTGCCATCTCTTACAAGGTCCTGTCGACTGTACTGTGTGAAAGACTTAAGCCGTTTGCCAACACACTGATTGGGCCTTATCAGTGCGGCTTTAGACCTGGTAAGTCCACCATAGACCAGATCTTCACACTACGTCAAATCCTGGAAAAAACCCACGAAAAACAGATCGATACCCATCATCTCTTTATCGATTTTAAAGCAGCTTTCGATAGCCCGATACGGGATTGCCTGTATGCCACCATGTCTGAGTTCGGTATACCTGCGAAGCTGGTGCGGCTTTGCAGAATGACGTTGAGCAACACAGCCAGCTCCGTTAGAGTAGGAAGGGACCTCTCCGAACCATTTGATACCGAACGAGGTTTCAGACAGGGCGATCCATTATCCTGCAACCTCTTCAACTTTGTGATGGAAAGGGTGTTGCGAAGAGCCAGTGTACATCGTAATGGCACTATTTTCTACAAAAGTGTCCAGCTCCTTGCATATGCCGATGATATTGATATCATTGGACGTTGTAAGCGAGATGTTACTGCTGCGTTCTCTGCTATCGAAAAAGAGTCAGCGAAAGTGGGTTTGACGGTGAACGAGGGCAAAACAAAGTATATGCTGTCCACAAACAGGGAGACGCGGCGTATTGGATCCTTTGTTACTGCGAACAACTATACTTTTGAAGTTGTCAAGGAATTCACCTATCTTGGCACCGCCGTGAACACTCAAAACGATGTCAGCCTGGAGATAAAGCGAAGACTAACTCTTGCTAATAGGTGTTACTATGGTCTCAGTAAGCAATTGAGTAGTAGAGACCTCTCTCGCCCGACAAAACTGACACTCTACAAGACGCTCATCTTACCCGTGCTACTTTACGGCGCAGAAGCATGGGTTGTGTCGCAGACTGATGCAGCCACGCTTGGGGTGTTTGAGAGAAAAATGCTTCGCAAAATCTTCGGTCCTGTTCACGTCGGCGACGACTACCGTATTCGAATGAACCACGAACTGTACGAGCTCTACGATGACATTGACATAGTCAAGCGCATCACTATTCAACGTTTGCGCTGGCTGGGACATGTTGTGCATATGGACGAAGAAGCTCCGGCGAAAAAGGTGTTTGATGCGGAAGCCGCTGGGCGACGACGAAGAGGAAGACCATGCCTCCGATGGAAAGACCAAGCCGAGGAAACCCTATCCACGCTTGGTGTGAATGATTGGAGAAGGCGTGCGCAAAGCAGAGGCGCCTGGAGAGAGCTTTTGAGGTCGACCGTAACCCGGTAACGGGTTATTATGGCCACCCAAGTAAGTAAGTAAGTAATTATGACGTCAGAGGAAAAAAAATTGTTAAAAAAAAAACAAAATATTTTTCTGAATATTTTGACCAATTCTAAGACATTTTTGCTCAGTTCAATTTTACTTGAAATTGACAGTTAAGTGGAAAAAAGTTTGGTCACTAGTCGATCAATTGTTCAAGCTCAATTAATTTGTCACTCAGAAACTAGGTGATCTTATAAAAAATTATTAAAAAAAACTACTTTTGTTCAGATGAAAAATGTTAACTGGTGGTTTAAAATACATACTGTGTCGTCTTACAAATCGGGTTTTTTTCGTCAGAAAATCTCTAGTTCAGGAAAATTCTCCATATATATACGCTCCATGTACACTGCGCGTCATTTGAATAAGGCCACACATTTTTTATTGGATTTCTTCTGATTTTTCATCTTGTGAATGTTCTGAACATCTTTTTTATTCTAATTTTGTAAATATGTATATCATTTACGAATTGATAGGAAAAAAAGTGTATCTCGTAGAGTTACCGTTTTTTTAACTTTGTTATTATGAGGTACAAAAAAATGTTTTTTAATTGCGTCATTAGAATAAGGCCACTTAAGAAAATATAGCAAAAAATGTCATCTGATATTTTTTTTAAAAAAATTTGTTTACATTTAAGAAATTCAAACTATCAGTAATGTGTGGAGCCTCTTTTTTTATTAAAATTCAGTTCAAAAATACGGTTATGCACTGCATCGTTGAGTGACTCTAAATAATTCCAAGAAATGGTTGCCCATGGCATGATGTTCATATCGCGCAAATACGGCGGCCATTTCAAAACCTTAATGTTTTGCTGTTGAATCCAGGCTCTAACGATTTGCCAATAAGTAAATGGAATTTGTTCAAAGATGCTTTGAAGTTGTGGGAATGCTCTTTCTAGCTTGGATTTGTCGAAGTTTGCTGTAATTTTTGAATTTGAAAACACCAAATCAATTGTTGCAAAATATGAAATGGCCCCCCATGCTATTACGTCACTTTCTCTGCTGCCATGTCTACCAAAAAACTTCCAAACATGGCCCTGATGGTTATAACCATTATTTTCATGACTTGAGAAAAGAAGAATAAAAAAAGATGTTCAGAACATTCAAAAGATGAAAAATCAGAAGAAATCCAATAAGAAATGTGTGCCCTTATTCAAGTGACGCGCAGTGTATGTACTATACATTCACTTGGTGAATCATAAAAGAGTATAGCTACTACAGCTATTTAGCTCAAGTCTTTAAATCAAGTTAAAAGCTAGTTAAAAGCAATTTTTATTCATTTAGCTTAGGTGCACAACTATGTGAAAAATATTGTTGTTTAATAAAATTGATATCCTGAGTCAAACTAACTTTTTCCATCTACCTATCCCCGCCACCCAACTTCCATAGAAATTTAAGCCTACTAAAAGTTTTTTACTTAATTTCTCTGTACAGAATAATGTTTAACCCACTATGTAACAGATAGTACCAAAAATACCTTGTTGATACTCGGTAATAGCATCGAAAGTGTTGGCAAAAGTACTAACGACTGGACTGACACCTTTCTGTGAACACGTGAGACTGTTGCAATCTAGGGATCTATGATATTTTATTAGAGGATAAAATTTAGATTTTTTTTTTAAACACTAAATTTTTTCATTATATATGCAATTTTGTGTCTTGGAAAATTCACACAACCTTTATTTTTAGTTCAAATATTAATTGAAGTCAAGCGTTGAATTGTACTGGTCAATTTAGTCACATTTCATTCGAGCAAAAATAACAGCTTAAAGCTATGTTACGATTAAGGCTTGACAAAATTTTTCCACCATCTTTTAGAGAAATTTGTTTGGATTCATTGAAGAGAGAAAAACACATATTAAAACCTAAATGCTAAGTTGTAAGCTGTGCTTTTTGCACACCTGAAAATCAACAAAAATGACTTGAGAACTTCTACAAAGTTCTTGCAGATATAATCAAAACATAAGAACACTTTGTGTAAAATTCATCAAAAATAAATGTATATCTTTCTGAAGACTCGTGGCTGCTTATTTCAAAGTTTGAACGTACCAAAAAAGTGCTTTACTCAAAATTACATAGCACGCACATAAAGAGATGAGATAAGAAAATTACCGCCTGCTACTGCAAACTTATTGCTTAACTATTTTGCAAGGTAAACATTTTTTTAAACTTTCACTCACAAGGCAACATTTCTACTCCGCAGCTACACAAAATTACAATTTGCCAGCAGCAATAAATGCAACAAAAGCATTAATAGCAACAACAGCAAAAACACTAATTTTTCAAGCACTGCCAGAATAATTCAAGCTGAACGCCCAGAATACTTTGTGTTTGGTGCGCTGCAAAACTTTAGTATTTTACAAGGGAAATTTCATGCATGAGCTACTCGGCAGTGGGTGGGTGGCAAATATCTGCGTAAATATGCCAGTTGTAAACGTAAATATTTTTTTATTGCTGAAAAGTTGGAAATTTCTAGTAAAATAATTATTTATGGAAAAATTTTTTAAATAATTTGAGCTATCCTAAGGAAAAGCATTTTATTTTTAAATAGAAAAAATTGCAAATAAATTTAAATGCCTGTAGCAAAATCAATTTTTTGTGAGTTTAAAACGAAGTTATTAATATGGATCTATATCATCTAATAAATTTATTTTCTACTAGGATTAAAAAATTTATAACGATTTTAAAATCATTAACCAAGTACTTAATGGATTACGGGGCGTATGAGTAACATATTATATTTCATGTGAGCTAAAAGAACAATTTTTATTAAATGGGAAATAATTTATAAGTAGTCAAAGTTTTTGAAAAAATAACAGCAAAATTAATAGCTCCAGCACCTTTTTAAAAACTAGACTTAAAAATTTTGATATTAACTCCAATTTTTGAACAGTTGAAGAGGTCAATCTTTCAGAGCGTGACTCACACTTTAAATTGAAAAAAAACAACAAAATAATAAAAGAACATAATATGCATTGAATTTAAGCTTTGTTTACTTTTACATGGAACCGCCCATCGATTTTATGCTTGTTATCGTTATTTTACTATGCAGGTGGTATTGTTGTTTTTGTTATGCAGCTGTTCTTTTGTCCGGAAGTGTTTGATGAATTTTAAGCACCGGATGTAAAGCATGACGATGATGACGGAAGCTTTGCTTGAGAAATGATGCGTTGAATATCTGCTTCACTTTAACGTTGCATTTTGCAATGTTAAGAATTTGAAACAATGATGAAATTACAAAGTATTGTGTACGAAAATTAAAGAACAAAACAAACCACAAGATGATACAGTGTCGACAGACTAAGTTAAATGGAAAAGTGCGTTTGAATGAAAGTGTAAAATTTAAGTAGCAGTGATCCTGCTGCTATTGAATAATAGCATTGTCGGCATTTTGTTACATTTTTTTGTTAAATAAAACATAATAGTCAAAGCTATTTTCAATGATTTTCTGTGCCATAAAATATTCTTGTAACAAGTTTGGTAAAATTTGCATGAATTAATCAAGATTTCGTGAATACCGTTTCAAACGTTTTGCTGGCATTTGTAGTGACACACCTATTTTTTTAATCGCATTCACTATTTGCTTAAGAATCAGAAGTTCCCTTACTAACTATTTTTTGAGTAAATAACATTTCCCTTATCAAAGCATTTCAAAACTCTAACTTAAATGGCCACCATTTTCTATCTAATGCTCTTTTAAGCCTTTTTCAGCACATGTGACAAAATCGGCAGCATTACTCTGAGTAACTCCCTCAGTATAGCGTTTCAATTTTTTTTAACTTCATTGATGTTGCTACTACCTCTTGTCCAAAGTTTCTCAATTTCTTGCAAATGTTTCTACTTCAACTATAAAAACTGCACTATATTACAAAAACTCAACGTTGAAGCTCATCAAACAACTGCATGGGAGAAAATCAAAGGACTTGGTGTCATGTATTGAAGCTCTGCGTTAAGATGCGCCATGAACATAGCTACCGAAAAGTTGATAGACCAAATGAGCACACGTGATTAAAATATTGCTCGTCATGTTGAGAAGAAGCTTTTACTATATACCACCTTCTTTCTGCTGTGAGGCACAGGAGTTTAAAAATAAAAATTGAACTTTTTGCAAAGTCACGAAATACCGCTAACAACGTAAGTAGTGAGAGATCATCTTAAAAAGTTTTGCTGTGTGCCTGATAGAAATGCAAAATAAAACTCCGCTATGAGTTACTGTAAAAACTGATTAAACTGTAATGCTGAAAAATAGTATAGGGTGTTTTTTTTAGAGGTATAGAGCTTCGAATTGAAATAAAACACAAGAAAATCGTTTTAATGTCCATCAATTTGGCTTTATTGGAAGGATAATTTTATGCCATTAATGTTTAAATATGATTTCGGGCATGTGGCCGCCGCAGCTGGCTCGAATAAAGCCAATTCTACAGGTCCAATTTTGAACCACTTTTTCGAGCATATGGGGCCGTATGTCGGCAATAACGCCACAAATGTTGGCTTCCAAGTCCCCTAACGTTTCTGGTTTGTTGGCGTAGACGAGCGACTTCACATATCCCCAAAGAAAATAATCCAATGCTGTCAAATCACACGATCTTGGTGGCCAATTGACAGGTCCATTCCGCGAAATTATGCGCTCATCGAATGTTTCCTTCAATAAATTGATTGTGACGTGCGCTGTGTGGCATGTAGCGCCGTCTTGTTGGAACCACAACTCATCCACATTCATGCCATCCAATTCGGGAACAAAATAGTCGGTTATCATGGCTCTATACCGGTCTCCATTAACGGTAACTGACTCTCCAGCATTATTTCGGAAGAAGTATGGCCCAATGACTCCACCAGCCCATAGAGCACACCAAACAGTCAGTTTTTGTGGATGTAATGGCGTCTCAAGGGTCTCATGTGGATTCTCTTCACTCCAAATGCGGCAATTTTGCTTGTTGACGTAGCCATTCAACCAAAAATGAGCCTCATCACTGAACAAAATTTTGCGATGAAAATCAGCATCGAGATCAATCTCATTTTCGGCCCATACACCAAAATCACGACGCATTGCATGGTCTCGCGGCTTTAATTCTTGCACAAGCTGGATCTTGTAAGGTCGCAAGCCAAGATCTTTGCGCAAAGTCTTCCATAAAGTTGATGGACAAAGCTCCAATTGCTGTGCACGGTGGCGAATCGATTCATTCGGGTCCTCTTCAACATTTTGCTCTACAGCGGCAATTGTTTCTTCGGTGCGCACTGTTCGACGTCTCTGCGGATGCGTATTATCACATAGAGTAAACGTAGTGCGAAAACGACCCATGGTTAACAGAATTAATTGCTCTGATGGACGATTATGTCGACCATAAAATGGACGGAGCTTGCGGTAAACTTCGCGAACTGAACCATTATTTTCGAAATAAATTTGCACGATTTGCAAGCGTTGTTCTTTTGTCAACCTGTTCATGATGAAATGGCAAACCAAACTGAACATAAATGATATTAGAGTTGCCAGATTTGACCATAAAATGCCAGTTTTATCTCTATTCGAAAAACAAACCTCTAAAAAAAACACCCTTTACAAAATAAGCGAGCATCGTTAGTAAACAGAAGAGGTGTCGTTTTTCATTGTGACAACACTCTATCACATGTTGGGAGAGACTAGACCTTATAGATTGAGAAATTTAATCTGAATTAATGCATTCAGCCAAAATGATAGTGGAGACATTTCTTACTTCAAAAGACAAGAAAGTTTTTCTAGAGGAGTAAATAAGCTACCAGTAGCTTTCGTTGACAATTTTACTATAAAATTCATATTAAAAAGTACAAATATAAGCAAAGTATTTATTTTTATGTGACATTTATGTTATATATTTTTTTAAATATTCATTGGAGACCTTATGGATCATTGTTAATAATGCTTGAAATACTTTATGCGATGCAAGCAAAGTACGAAACATTTCCTACCGTATGTCTATACCATTTTTCCTCTCATGCATATTTTGATATCTCGAAAAATTTACATTTTTCAGCATGCATGTAAAATGCCACGCCTACTCAAATAAGTTTGCCCATAAATTTTTAATTCTATATTGTGTCGTGATTATATTAAATAGCATAATACAATCGTTTGAAACTCTCAAGACTCAGCACTTTTCACATTTTAAGACTTTATTTTTCGTTGGATGTGGATTAAATTGTTTCTGCCACGCCCATTTTTACTATATATCCCAACTTTTTTAAACATTTGTTTGTTTCTCCAGACCCATGTTTCATAGTATTTTCAATACTAAGCCATTGCTGGCATGCGATTTTCTTGTAAGGAATGACTCATGAACTGATTTAAGACTCCTTTGAGCTGTTCTCCATGAATCTTTTTTCGTGTAACCGATTTTCACTTTTCATTTTAACTTCAATCCATTTAAAGCGTATTTTTTATGATTTCATCTAAAATTGGTGGGGTAATACAGGCTCTGAAAAGTGCCCGATTTTCTTGTAAAATTTTTTTTTGCACAAATCGATGAAAAAAATTTAAAAGTGAATTTTGAACAGCACCAGGAGTCTTCGAAGTGACCGATATGGGTCTATATTTGGTTTAAAAAATAATGATAATCAGTCAAAAGTTCATTTCTGAACTTCCTCATCGATTGGTCAAAAAACTCTTTCACAAAAATCTGTGGATCCCATTATCTTACCAATAATTAAATACTAAAACTTATAACTTTTTATACTGACTAAAAAGATAAGATGATAATTTCCTTGAAGGAGTTTCTATAGCAATAAATGTTTTCCAATTTTATGTATATGTTTATAGTAGCTATGTCTCCATCAAAAGATATTGCATTCACATCGCAAACATCAAGCAAATCTAGCAATCTTAATGAAAAGTCTTAAAAACCAAATAGTTTCTCTTAAAGTTTTACTTCTTTTAAATAACCAATTAAATCGATTGGCAAAAGTGGCGACAAATTCAAGAGCTTGATTTTGTCACTATGTTGCAGTGTATGAAATTTGCAGTGTTGCCGTTTAACCATAAAATTGTAGAGTACACAAGGCAAAAATGAAAGCAACGTTGTCAATTTATTGAATTTGAAATGAAAAAGTTAACCAAAGCAGTAAATTTTTTTTAAAGTTGCATTATTTATTTTTAGTCATAAGTTTTTTTTTTTTTTTTTCGGTGAGCTGCTTATCTATAAAAGTTAAGTTGGTAAGTTGTTTTTGTATTCTGAGTAAACCTCGGGGGGTAGAAACTGCTTAACTACTTTGTGATGCACTTTTTAATAATCACACACACCCATTTATATGCAACTTTTTGGATATTTTTTCGTAAATTTTTTCCAAGATTTATATTTGCCGAAAATTTTCAACAGTTGCTCTTGTTGTTGCTAAAGCAATTTTCAACTTTTTTGCAACTTTTAAAAACAACTCAGCATAAAAGCGCGGCATTTTTGCTTTTTGGTCTTACCAACCTGCCTGGATGTCTTAAAATCCTTTGAAATTTTCCCACTATCACTTCACTTTTCATTTTTGCTTTTTACCACCATGTCGTCGCGTTGCTTGAACTTTTACTGTTTTATTGCGCTGCAGCCTATTAGAAATTCTGTCTATATGGCGCTGCCAACAGAAACTCAAACCCCGTGTGCCACAAAGTGCTGCGTTGTGTGTAAGTAGCGGTAGCGGTAGGTATTTGTGCATGAATTGGTGAAGTTGTCGCTTGACACAAAGTTTCGGTGTATTTTTTTTTTTTTTTGAGTTTGAGTGACGTGTTGCATAGTTCTTTGAAAGTGGACAAATCTGAAGAAATTGCCTTTTCGGAAATTGGGTTTTGCTTTCCTTTGTACATAGACAAAAAAAAAATGTGATAGAACATTAATGGGAAGTTGTCCAACAGCAAAATGGAAAGATATTGTTGTTGTTTTTGTTCACAATTTTCAAAACTTAAGCCAAAAATTTTGACAAAAATTTGTTAAATTTCTTTTTCCATACGTTTCCGGAAAAAATGATAAGCAAAAAAAAATTTCGAAAAAAAACTTAAAAAAAAAATTAACTTTTTAATATGAGGTTAACAATACATTTTTTGAAGGCAAAAATGTAATCTAAAATAAGCGATTAGAATAACAGAATAGCTGTCATATCTTGAAGAAATTTTGGAACCGATTTCTACTTCTATTTTCATAGCTTAACAAAAGAAAAGTGATATCAACTTATAAAAGAAAGAAAATGATTTGGGCTTTTTTTAAGTCGCAGATTTAATCAAACAGTTTCTTTGGATTGGCTGTGCATTTTAAGATATTTACCCTAATATGTGGAAAATTTTATTTTTTTCGTGATCCGAAAACTTAACGTTTTTAACAATTTAAATGAAATTTATTATTTCTTACAGACTCTTTGGTACTGAACCTGGATTCTATTACATATGCCGAAATCATTTGGATATGAAAACATTATCCGCAAGATGGGTGCCGCGTTTGCTCACTCTCGACAATAAATGAGCGCTCGTGTGAATGATTCAAATGCTAGTTTGGCAATGTTGAACAAAGATATGAAGGATCTTTTCAATGAATTAGCAACTGTGGACTTAACATGGATCCATCTCTACACACCAAAGACAAAGGAACAGTCAAAACAGTGGACTTCACCGACCGAACGTTATCCGGTTATGGTGACACTATTTTGGGATAAACGATAAACGTACATCGATTACCTTCCACTGAAAAGAACGATCAATGGAAAATACTATAAAGCCAAATTGGACCCTTTTAACGACACTTTGAAAGAAAAACATCCCCATTTGGCGAGGAAATAAGTGCTCTTTCATCAAGACAATACGCGCTTTCACACAAGTCCAGCTCCCATGGCAAAATTCCATAAATTGAAGCACGAGTTGCTTCCTCATCCAGCATATTCTTCAGATATAGCCGCCAAGCGACTATTTTCTGTTTCTCAACCTGAAAAAATATCTCGGCGGAAAGAGATTCACCAACAGAGAGGAGCTCTTCACCGAAACAGAGTCCTATTTTGAAGATCATCCGCAAACGTATTTTTCGTATGGGATCAAAAAATTGGAGGAACGTTGGACGAAGTGTATTGAGCTAAAATAATTTAGAACAATTTAAAAAAGTGCAAATATCTTGGTTTTGAAATAAGATAATGTTATGTGGTTTTGGCATTATTTTATGCAAATAACAGTTCATTAGAAATTATGTACCATGGGATCAGCGGTAACATAATATTTAAGGCATTGCAGCTAGACAGTGGAAAATCGGTACTTTTTTACTTTTGTGCGATTAGTTGTCAATTTTTTTGTAAAAAAGAAAGAAGAAGAAGAAAAACAAATTATGGATTTGAATTCCCCGATCGATAGTTTGCCGAAAACCATACCCACTTTGTTGGAAAATTTTATAACGTCTGTAACTTGCACCATTTTTTAAATGAATATTTTGGAAAATGGGTTGTTTACTTAAAACAGAGGGCGCTAATCCAGTTCTCAATATTAACCTTAAGTCTAGTAATGGGCTCTGTCCAGACATATATAGACTGTAATCCGCTGACACATCGTCAAAAAATCAAAAAGTTTTTATATTGAACCGCTCTAGGCTCTCGTATATATTTTGTCATTTTGGTTCAATTTAATTTCGCCGAGCTTGTGATGCTGCTAATATTTATTTTCTGATGAGGTTTTTGGTATAGGTGGTCATTCTCGGGTTTGAATAAGGTGATATTTTCAATTTTACCGTAGAATTCTTAAATGCTTATTTTTCTGCAAAAAAAAGTCGGCAATCGGTGGCAGTAACAATACTTTTCATAGCCCACACATTAGAAAACTGTCATACAATCCTTTTACAGGACCTTTTACCAAATCCAATTTATCGCGCCACCTACCGGGAAGGGCAAAGCAGCGTCTGCCGGGCCAGCAAGGGTGTTTTTACATGAAAATGTTTTATTTTGCATTTTTGTCTAGTGTTTCCTTTCCAATTATTTAACATCAGAATACTTTTCTTCGAACGATGGTCACAATGCAGAAGGCAGCAGTTATCATATTTTCCTATTTCCAAGACTGACAAATTGCTCTACTTTAATATTTTTGGATGAGCCGCTGCATTTTCTTATCATCAGAACATAATACGCTGTTTCGAAAGCGAGCACATGTTCCAATCAGCAGATTTCGAGTTTTATAATTTGCAACAACTTTTTGATTCATCAAGAAAATAATTACGAAAATAATTACGAATAAAATAAAAAAGCAAATCAGTAATTTAAACATTACACTCAATTCCGTTTGCAGATTTTCATGCTATTGGCATTGCAATGAAGTGATTATTTTTATTTATTTATGATAAATTTGTCAAAGAACTTTTTGGCAATTTTGCTTTACATTTTAAAAGGATTTCCAGCATTTACATAGGATCTTAGTAAATTTAAAAACTGTGCATGTTACAATAAAAGCAAAGAAATTTCGAATTTATGAAATTGCTGTAGCTCAGGTTGTTAGCAAATTTTTTGACATTTTCTTATCCTTGTAATTTTCTACCCTTACTAATTTGAATTTTGTTTTTTATGTGAGTAGAATTTGAATTTGTGAAAATTGCGCATTTTCCATGCAGCTGCACTCTATATGCTGCTGCAGCTATGCGTATGCGTTTGTTGCCTTTAGTTTAAAGGCATTTGCCGTTTTTTTTTTCTTATTCTTTATATTCTTACTACTCTTCATTATTTTCTTTCTATTGCTTCACTTGCAGCAGCAGCACATCCTTGCACAGATTCCTTACGCATTCATTCATTTATTCAGCTTTCAATAGAAGCAGCAGCAGCAGCCTTAGTTGCTATGAGCGACACATTACAACTATGCGTTTGTGTGTGAGTGTACTCATGCATTTATGATCAGTAGGGTTTAGGGTGAATTTATTTTAAGCATTTTTAATTTTATCTCCTTACAATTAAAAAATGGAGTTATTTCTTAAAGCTTTTTTTGCCAAACAACTTCAAGCAATATATATCCGTTTCATGAATATTCAGCGATATAAGTCGAGAAATATCATAATTTTATATACTAACTTAAGAAACATCACAAATTAATGGAATTCGATAAAATCGGAGCATACACTCGAAGTAATGCTAAAGGCTTCCAATAAGATAATAAATAAGTACTTGCCCAAAACTTTTGATTATTCTTCATACGGCAAAAATTCAAATGAAAATTTTTCTTAAAAATCAACTACTCGGCACAATACAACACATCATCACTAGTATTAAATAAATTTTTTAAAAAAAATTTAATTCCCATGAAACATACCTAACAATGTAACTTAATTTAAAATGCCAACTATTAGTAAGTTGTTACACCCTGCTAGACAAATTATTAAGCAAATGTTCGGTCAGTTGCAAATTTGTCCAGTCAGACAATATAACAAGCACATTCAAAGCATACTGCGCAAAGTAGGCAATATTATGCTGTTGTCTCCTTCAGCTTAAATTGCAATAGTGCATCAGTTTATGTGTCCTTTTGGCATTTGCCACTTTAGCCATCTCGTCATTTTATTGCTATTTGTACTGCATTACATTTACATTCAACTAACTACATATACTGCAACAGTTGCGCACCCATTCACCCCAAAGCATATCAGGCTTATATTCCTCAAATTGTCAATTATTATTTTGTCCTGTTATTTGCTTTGATTCTTGTAGGGATTATGCCATCGAGGACAGGCTTTTACATTACAAAAACAAAATGGAAAAAAAATTCAATTCAAATTGAAATGTTGACCGTTTTCAAAGTATTAGCACTTACATGCTATGGGAAAAAAAATAATGTATTCTCTGCTTTGACTACATGTTTTGGTAGAAAAAAAAAAGCAAAAATAAAGTTTTAACTGAACGAAAGTACACAAAAATTGTTGTTTTAAAGAGACTTGCCATAAAACGGTTTCTTGTGTTTGCATGCTTGTTTCTATTTGCGCAAACTATCTTTTTGAAGTAATTTTAAAACTCCTATAACTTGGTATTTAATAAAAACATCGTAGTAATTTTTATTGGAGATTCAGACCAAGAGTATAAGAAATGAAACTAAACAAATTTGATCAAATTCGATTCTATAGAATTTTACTTAATGTCTGTGCCATTAATA
Source organism: Tricholauxania praeusta (assembly GCA_949775025.1). NCBI lineage: Eukaryota > Metazoa > Arthropoda > Insecta > Diptera > Lauxaniidae > Tricholauxania > Tricholauxania praeusta. The sequence goes on along the minus strand of OX459031.1, from coordinate 30,594,351 downwards.
CACATTCCATCATTTTATTTACATAGATTCTGTATTAAAAAACAGTACAAATTGTGGCAAAGTTAAGATGAGATATCAGTAGCTTCTATATTTTTAAAACTTTTGTAAAATATAACTTTTGCTCAAAGTTTTTCATAAACTCGAATGAAATAAAATTTTTACAATGGCCTCATCATTGTTATAATAATTTTTTTTTTTATTTTTTACTTTTTCAAAGTCTAAAGTACGAATTTAAACTTACTTAAATTTTGGTCAGTTTTTAAGCTTAACTAAAAATATTATTAAATTTGTAAAATCTAATAAACAGAGGAAACTTTTTCCAAAAATATTAAGTAATTTCAAACATTAAAAATATTTAAAAAAAAAAATTGTAGTGCAGTAAATCTGTCCATTTCGGCATTTAGTTTCTTTTATATTCTTTTCTTGTGAAAATATCCCTTTTATTTTAACCACACTTATTAAAATTCTACTGAAATATATTATTTTTACAATTCCAAGAAATAAACCAAAGAATCTGTAATGCAATAAATTTTTTTTTTGCATCTAAATTGGGCTTAAAAAGACAAAATATAGCAAAGCTTGTGATTTATTAAATTACAAAACAACAACAAAAAATGCAGTGAATAGAATAAATGTAAGACTTCAGACTTTAAGCTTGAAGAACAATAAAAAACGATATCATTGTAGGAAGTCAAAAGAAAATAATACTTAAAAAAATGTTCAGAAATAAAATACAAAAACGAAAAGAGGTAGCACGATGCCTTGAAGAAAATAACAACAAAAAGCAAAGACCGGCACTTGTCAGTAACATGAAAACAAACAATGAAAGGATCATCAATAAAACAGCAAATGAATGCGAAATATCTCACACATATGAGCACACATTTGTAGTAGTGATATGCCGTATGTTTTCTTCCAAACACAGCACAGCACAGCACAGCAATACATTAAAAGCAAGAAAAACAATTTAAGTTGAACGCACAGCAAAGTTTTTGAAGAGTAATGAGAAATGCCACAAATAGATGATGATATGATGATGTAGTTGATGTTGGTGATGATGTTGAAAGAAATGATGTAATAATAGAAGTCAAAATTTCATCATAATTTTGTTCGCTGATGTTCGGTCTGCGAAATATGCACAGTTTTAAAAAGACTCTAACAATCACTACACTTTTTTATTCAGGTTTTATTGACCTTATGAAAAATGTTTTGCATTTGACAATCAGACGTCAATCACAAGATAAGAATATTGTAAAAAAAAATTATACGGCCGCTTTTAACAGCAAAAATTAACAAAAAAAAATAAACAAATTAAATTTAAGCAGCAATTTAATGGTTTTTGTTTGAATTTTATTAGTTACTTTTTCTTTCTTTTCACTTGCCAATAAGATATTCATGTTACAAAAGAATAAACAAAACTTGCTTCATAAATATTAAATTAGCTTGCTTTCATTCTGGCAAACCTCTAATTATGTAAGCCTTTCCAATCCTTAGTTTTTCCACGTCGTGTGTGTGTGTGTTCTTAGCTTTTTATCTGCTTCACTGAAGTATCGTTTTCGAGTTCACTTTGCCGCCAGTTACTATTGCGCTTTCCAATTTGCGCTGCACGGTACGTTGTGTGTTGTGTAAGTGCATAAAGTGCCTTTATCTGCACTGATTTTGATTCCTCTCCGGTTTTAGCTCTTACTTTATCTTCTTCTTATCCTTAAGTGACATGCGATTACATTAAAGTTGGCATAGGAGTAGCCATTCTGATGAAGATTCAGGTGAATTGCGGTACAGTTGAAATGAAAAAGTGATTTCTTTTTTTATTTAAATTTTACTTTTAAATTACATTTTCAAGGAGAGTAGTGCTTAGTGGTAGAGGTATTGTTTCTAGTGCTGGTACAGGATTATTTTTTCACTTTTTTTAGGGGGGTATCACATTTCTGCTAACTAAATTCATTTAAAATTCTATGTAAAATCTCCATTTTCGAGATTGGTTATAAGTCCGAGAGACCATATCCTGTATACGTAGTGGAGTAGCTGCTAGTAGGTACTGGTACTGGTACTGGTACTGGTACTGGTACTGGTACTGGTACTGGTACTGGTACTGGTACTGGTACTGGTACTGGTACTGGTACTGGTACTGGTACTGGTTGGTTGCGTATTTCAAAATAATAACAAATCGTCGAAGAATCCTTTATTTTTTCGCTTGGAATGTAGACAACGGTTGGCAAAATTATAAGATTATTTCACATTAAGGTAAATTTCAAGTAAACAATAACACTTTTGTAGTAAAAACAAAACAAGAACATGCAAATTTTCAAATATGATAACATACAGTGAATATTGACTATCCAGAATATATCATAGAACACTTCTTTTCCCGCTGAGTAAGGATTAAAACACACGAAAATACACACACAATATAAAGGTGTATCCTTCTCGTATATATAAAATTTTGTTTTTCTTTTGCGTAATTATTCTTCCATATATCCTAGTGTGCAACTCAAAACATTTCTCTCCACATGTCCTGATGTTCAAATGTCCACCACAAGAAAGAAATCCAAGCTTAAAGTTTATTTTATGCCAGAACACAATAAGATTTAAGGCAGTTGCACTTAAAAAGGAAATTCGAATCGTGCCAATGCACAAGCAAACAAAAATAACACCACAGATTCACATAAACAAACACCTTACACACTCACGGTGTGTTGGAGTACAAATTATATCAAAAGAGAAAACAAAAACACTCAGGCAATCTTAATTTTACAAAGCTATTTTAAATATAGTTCATTCTTTGAACTTATCATAATGGAATAGTCTGAAAGGATATGTGTAGATCATCAAATGAAGCGCAAATTTTTGTTTGAAAAGAATTAATAAAAGCTCTTGTAAAATTTGTGATGCTCTAAAGTTGACTGCTCCATTCCATCTTATCCATTTTAAGGAAAGTATTTTCCGAGAGATCGATGCAGCTGTTTCTCAACAATATTGAAAACCTGATTATATTCATCCTATGTTCCTTAATTCAGTCTTAAAGATTTGCAAAAAACAAAAAGAGATAAAACTTGGCAAAAAAGATTCTGGATTCGGAAATTTTATGAATATTTTCTTATGGTGATTAAAATAATGTGCAAAAAAAGTTATGAAAGAAACATTTTTCAATGACAAAATAGACATACCAAAAATTCAAAAGAAATAAAATTTTTGGCTCTGAATTTTAGTAAAATTCAATGTTTTGATTCACTGCCTTCAAAAATTAATTAGCAACATAAATTATATCTCAGCAAACCGTGGTAAGCAACTGCGAATGCTTGTACTTTTTTCTCTTTGCTCAACAAATACATCAGCAAAAACAAACCTAGGTGTTTACAGCAACAACAAAGAAAAACAATCAGATGAAGAATGTGAGTGGTTTAAATAAGTTATAGTAAAACAGAAAGAAAACTTTTAAGAAATGTTTTGTCTTGCAATGCGTTTCCTGCTAAAGGTTTCTTTTTCAAGTTTTTCTACTGTGCATTTTCGATTTTCTTGGCAGTTAAGGAAATAGAAGTGTGAAAGCACATCTAAATGTTGCAATAGCCATTACATCTACGGGTAAATAACGTAGCAAGGGACTATAAGTCAATGGCACTAAAACATGGTTAAGGTATCTACAAATTAAATGAGTATAGCAACCAAGCTAATGATTGAAAATGTTTTTTTGCATTGTGCTGTAAGGCATCAAGTACATATCGCACTTAGAAAGTCATTTAAAAATCAGGATTAATTAATTAATTAATACTAATTAATTGGTTTAAATAATACTTCAGTAACTTAAATTAATTCAGAAAATATTTAAATGTTTTTACCCAAATGAATAATAATTAAATATATATGAAACTTAAGATTTTTTATCAAAATAGTAAAACGTGGGCGTGTCATCACCTATTTAAAAACCAAACACCTTTTCTCAAGGTTCAACCATATTGCAATAAAATCCCTGCTTAAGTTTAGCTGTGAAAAAATACTTTCTGCTGAGGGGAGTGGCATCGCTCACAAAAAATAAATTCAAATATTTCCTTGGAGTTTTTCAATCTGTTTCCGTACAAATTTCATCAAAATCAGTCTGACTGAGGCATTCTTAAAATCTTCTAACAAAAATGAAAGATTTTGAAATACGGCTTCTTCCGAATAATCCAAATTTTGTATTATTGTTCTATAAGCCTTAGTTCTGGAGATATCGCGGCATAAAACCTGAAATTCCATCATCAAATGAGCTTTTCATTAAAAATTCATTGAAACTACCGCAAACATCAACATTCTTAAAAGTTAATGAAAGCCAAATTTTTTAGAAAAAGTTTTATAAAACGGTTTTTTTTTTTCAATTTCTCTTTCCACCGATTTAAATAGCACAAAAGCGATTAAATTGTGTATTTTAAACGAAACGAACGAGCGATTAAATTGTGTATTTTAAACGAAACGAACGACAAAGCAACTGGTAATAGAAAAAGCCAAAAACAAAGGAACCACCGAAGTCCATTGTCTGACCTGTAGCTGCAATTTCATCAATGCTTTCACCGGCAAATAGGATGTCGAAAAACATTTCATATCAATGAAACACAAAAAGCCATTACAAGCAGCATCGACTTCCCAAATGGCGACACAATATTTTTCATTGACAAACGGTCACCGTTTAGCGGCATTCAAAGAAGCAAACAGTTGAACCACAGTTTTTTTTTTTATTGAACTTAGACTTAATTGAATCCAAACTATTTAGCACATGTTTTGAAACATAACAGTTTCATTATGTTCGGACCAAGTGCGATGCAATTTCCCCAAAATTTTAGCGCCACATATTTGAGAGACACTTTAAACAGCGAAGTCGATACGTCAAATTGGCAAAAATCAAGGTACTCAAATTCATTTCGGATATAAGGCTAAGAATTTTATATAATGTCGATGTTTTTAATTAAAACTTGCAGAAAGAATAATATAAGCAATAAAATTGTAAGATGTTACTGTCCAAAATGTACAGAAATAAAATGGAAAAAGTATTGCTGTACACAGAAACGTGATCATTAGCGTAAAGATCAGTGAATGAAACAATTCCAAACAGTTTGAAAATATTTTGGAAATTATCCAATTGTCTGTCCACACTCCGTCTGACTATATCTAATTGGCCTTATTGGGTTTAACAAATAATATGTAGTTTTATCAGTTTCATATAAATTAATATTGCTAATATGAAAGAAAGTAATTAAGATTTCAGTTTTAACAAAATCTTAATTGTTACAATAATAGATATCAAAATTGAAGTAGTCAAAATTCAATGTTGCCGTTTTGCAATAATAGTTGGTTCATAAAACAGTGCTGTCATTTTTACTTAAAATTCAATAAGAAAGGGGAAACTTATTTTATTTCATCATGCAACAGATATTTGTGAAATCGCTTCCTGAGCTTTATGATAGTACTTTTTCAAAATCAAAAAGATATATAGTTTAAGAACCCGAATGGCTTAAAAACGAATTTTTAGAAAATTAGCATGCTTGATAAACAAAAGCAACGAACTGAGAAGCCACAGTTTTAAATTTTAGAAAATAATTTCTTAAATATATTTTCGGAGCAATTTAGTAGAATACAAAAATAACTATTATTAGATTTGCAAAACTTTAAATTGTACTAAAAGTAAAGGTAATAAGTAGATAAGCGTCAATCTTGTAGGATTTAAAAAATTATTTTACCCCTTTACAGGAAGCTGCCATTAACTATTCTCAACATTGTTTGTAAATGAATGTCCTTTTGCAAATCTATGTGTGAATTCTTAATCGTTAATTTTCTTTTTTATTCGGAAAACCAATTGGAATCCAATTTGGTTTCAAAAAAAAAAAAAAAATCCGATTTGCAAGGACTGCTTTGCTTCATTTGCACACAACCGGATTTAAGTACATACATTTGCGAGCTTTAGTATGTGCACATGACTAACATGAAAGATTATAAGCAATATTCTCATGCAGTTTGGTGTTGTGGTATTGCTGCTAATGATTAGCGTGAGCAAACCGTAGAAAATGAACAAATGAGCTTGTGTGAAATTTTGCCATAAAAATTTATATGCTGTGCCACTACACTTTCCCAAAATAAATTGTGTATCGGGTGTCGAAGTAACTTGAAAACAAATTCCTAACTTATTAAATACTACTCATGTTATATTTCAATTGTGCTGACATAATTGAAGTAAATGAAACATTAAAACATAATAAAGCAATAATTTCTTTATAATGAATGTAATTGCTGCTATTGCTATTATGTATAATTTTGAATTAATTGTTAATATTTTGTTAATGCTTTTATATTGAGAACAACAAATATGCAATCAATCGAATAAAATTCCTTCATGACATTTTAATGAAATCTAGTAAGAGCAATTAAAATAAACTGGAATACATGTCGTATGAGTGATCGCAATTTAATTAAAACGCTCACATTGGTTGTTTATTAGCGTCGTGTCCACAGGAACATCAGTCATCAGTGGTTATATGAAAAAAGTGTTTTAAGTAAACTGTTTAAAATGTTAATGGTTAATAATCATCTTGGGTGACGCAAAATGGTCTGCTGGCTGCTTTTTAGATGCAATTACGGTCGAAGGTATTAACATCGATACTGAAGTCGATGTAGGTCAAATGTAACGATGTAACTTATCAGCTTCCCGAATAAAGTGATTGGCAATAATTTCATTAATGCACTATTCGTACAAGCGAAAATCGGTCTGTTGTTTCCGCATAAAGTTCTATATTAAAAATGTCAAAAATTTCCTTATTATTTTTTCAGTCGTTTTTTTTTTCTTCATTGATGGCGATTTTTTTCTGTGCGGCATCTTCGATCTGGTCTTCTTTTTACGCTTCTCCAAGTGCTTTTTGCAGTTTTTTATTTTAAATTCATTGCCAAAAATCTTCACTTATACCGGGACTTAATATTATATGCGATAAAACCAAATATGATCTCAGTAGCTGTTAAAAAAAGCGTTTTTTGCCATTTCCGAAAGAGAACATTCTTGAGTCTATACGGAGTGAAATTTTGGGGTTTTTGTGCGGATCAATGTTCAGTGTGTACCAGCATGAGCCGAAGATAAGCTGCTAGAAGGCGACGCTGACTCTCACATCAAAAAAGCTATTTTTTTAGGGTCTTTTTATACAGAGTTGGCTCAGAAACGTATTTGTCATTGGAATGTCAGTCACCTCAGTTGAAACATACATTTGCCCTATATGGGCACGTTCCTGATTCTGCTTTTGAGGAAAATCTACACTTTTCTCCTATTGACAGATTGCCAATTCATTAGCGTTCTTACAAAACTTTTTCTGAGAAGGATTCTGATTCCGTTGCTATATAGATTATTATCAGTTTGACAAGAGTAGAGAAATGTTGACATGTCCATGCCGACAGCTCTAATGTTTGGATACTGAGATTCTTGAATTCGCTCTCCGCTTCGTTGATTTTTCGAACTTTCTGCTAAAACTGCTATACATGTGGTACTTGAGTTTTCGAAAAGACGACTCGGATTTCCAATGACTTTTCCGAAATTTGTCGGTTACTTTTTTGTATTTTATTACCTTGCACTATAGTGGTGTCAATCGTTTTTCCTAGTGAGCACAAACTCGTGTCATTGGCATTGCGTATGCTCACAAAACTAATAGCTTACAGCATTGAATGCTGCTGTTTGTTATTTTATTGTCTGGTTAGTTCTGTGCGCGTATTTAAACGCAGTAATGACGTCTATAAAACTCTAAATATTATTGTTGCAATAACAACGAGTTCATAAAAACAAGCGTCAATCAATTTAAAATGTATACACATTTTAACACAAATAATATTATTGCACGCATGTGTTTTCAACACCTGGCTTTATAGCTGTCAACATCAATTTTCAATTAGTTAATAATTATGGAAATAAATATTCAAAAAAAAAAAAAACAAATTACGTTTGTATCTAATTAAAGTGAGACTTAATTTGTTAAATGAAAACCCCCAAATTTGATTGTTATTTTTTTTGCTAAGCAAAAGCTTAAAAATGCTTATTTATGGTCTAGTAAATAAAATTTAATATTTTTAGGCAATAAATTTGGTTATAATTAACAAATCGTGTTTTGATTGAAACAATTTTTTTTTTTTTTTTTGTTACAAACATTAATTTTTTAACAATTAGTATATCATGTGTCGCTAACAAATAAATTTAGTATTATCAACTAAGATAAAAGGTGGAGGTGGAAGTCGATAATTGCAAATATCATTACGTGAAAAAGCTGCTATTTTCCAATATTGATACACTCGATGTCTTTATAAAATTGAATTTTTACTTAAATTAACTGCTTTAACGTCAAATTCAGTGCAATTTAATATCTGCCAAAGTTTGCTAACTGTCAACCAAATATATTTATTTCAAGAGGATAAACTTTTCTCTTAGGCTAAGGCGAAAAATTTGAAAATTATTCACTGTTAAAAGAATGTTATTTACTGCAGGGTGTTTTTAAATTGCTCTTCTTTCAAAAATGGGTGAAACGACTCTTGAGTTCACTAATATTATTCAACATAACAACACAACTATTTTAATGTGTTTCAATTTTTATCGAGAGTTTTACCCTCTCCCAACTTTAACGAGTTTTTCAACTTTATTCAACATTTTTCATATTTTGCCGATTTTATTTATCATCCTTTTTCAACATTTTTTAATATTTTCAATATTATCTTTTCCTCCATTTTCCTTTTTTTTCATTCTTTCAATTTTTGTTTTTTGTACTTTTTCAAACTCATTCATTTTTTTTTTCAACTGTTTTCCTTCTTCAACTTTTGCTAAAGTTTTTCTTATTTTATCGACATTTTCAATGTTTTGTAATGTTTTCCATATTTTTCGACTATTCAATCACTTTCAACTTTTTTCAATATTATTCATATTTTTCTACTTTATAGCGTTTTTCAACTTTTTTTAGTGATTTTAAACTGTTTAAAAATGTTTCAATCTCTTTCAACTATTTTCAATATCATACTTATTTTTTCGATGTTTTAAAATTTTTCAACTGTTTCAGTGAATTTAAATTCTTTCAATATTTATCAACCTCATTCAACTTTTTTCGAATTTTTCAACTTTACTCAACTTTTTTAAGCATTTTGAATATTTGGTGGACTTCTTTAGAATTTTTTAAAATATTTCAATCATTTTCAACGTTTTTAATTTTTTTTCGAGACATATTTCGGAACATATTTCGACTTATTAAACCTCTTTCAAATTTTTTCAACATTTTCCATTTTTTTTTTTCGATTTTTTCAACATTTTTCGGGTTTTTCAACCTTTTTCAAAATATTACAACCTATTCGACCCTATCTAGTATTTCAATACTTTTTAGACTTTGCTTCGTTTTTTTCAGCCTTTTTAACATTTTTAACACTTTTAAACTTTTAGATATTTTCAACCTCTGTTGAAAAAACATAGAGCGCGTCATCAGTAAAAAATTCGTAGTTTCTAAAGTTATGGCGGGAATTTCGATATGAAAGCACACGCATTCTTAGGATCGATTGAGAAATAACATATAAAAAAAAAAGGAAGATGTTATATTAAAAATATTTTGAGAACATTTTTTAACTAAGAAAATTAGTGTTTTAACAAATTCCTTTATATTTTATTTTACTTTTTTTATAAAGTTATAGTCTTTCTTAACATATATGATTAAATGATTTTTTATCTTATCTACTATAGTTTTTGAGATATTTTGTTTCAAAAAATGTTCAAAAACGTCAAAAAAAAACAAAGTCAGCAGTTATTAGACGAATGACCGAAAACACAACATATTTAAAATTGCAATAAAATTCAAAAATACTATTTAAATGGCTTGAATTTTGATTATGCATATTGCGAAAACTGAGAATTTCACCGCTAAACAGCTTTATTGATCATGGTGACAATCCTGCTGTTTAAGTTAAATTCAACTCATAATCTGATCTAGACCCCATTGCCTATATCTGCTCACAAAACTTTAGCACAGAAAAATACTGCTATTTCATATATACGCGATAAATAATTATAAATATTATTCTGTTAAAACGATTTCAAGAAAATGAATTAGGTTGCATGGAAAACCTATCTATTTTGTATGTCAATTCATTAGCATGAGTAATAACAACTAAAAAATAAAACCTTCAAAACAACTACAGAAGTAAGAACATTATATTAGTTGTTGACTACTTCCGACTATCAAAATTTAAAAAAAAAAAATAAATTAAAAGTTTTACCGCAAACATTTTAGTGAATAAAAAATTTTCCCTTAATATCGCCACGAACAAGTTTTAACATTATTGTTCATTTTAACTTCATTTAATCGCAAATAATAAACAAAAAAATGAAATTTAACAAAGAATTTCTGATGCTTCATTAATTTGTTTTTTAAGCTTAAACTCAACATAAAAAGTTAATATTGCGCAATAAAAACTTCAATAGCAAATTAAACAATTAACATAAAATTAAAAAACTCGCAGTATAAAATAATTATTGATAAAGCGCTGTAATTAAAAAAAAAATAAAAATAAAACACTTTTTGAAAGTGATGCAACAAACAAAATATAAAGGACAAAAATCGCTTTAAATATCAACACTTAAAACAATAAAGCGTTGTCAATGACTTTGACGAGTGTTGGCTATGTGTCATTGAATAATTTTTTCCCAACCGCAGGCAAGCAATGATACAATCACATTAAAGCATACAAACACATACATAGAGAAATGATGATATAGATAAATACCGACACTCGTAGTGTGAAATTAATAACAGAAAATTACACAGTTGTGTGTGTGTGTTTTGTGCTTTGTTAACTGTCTGTCTGTTTAGCTGTCAGTCTTGCTGACTACCTGTATATTTAACTCACTTTTCAGTTATCTGTCGATAGTAAAACTTCAATATATTTCCAATCAATCAATGAGCGTAAACACAAAAGTTAACTAGCAGTGAAAATAAAAAGAGCAGCATTATCAGCTTCAAAAACAAACAGAAAAAGTACACATAAAAGTACATAAGTACACTAAAAATTTACTCCAGTTACTCAGTGAATACCAATAATGAACATTAAATACATACACCCAGTTTTATCATAAAAACATATGGGTTGCTTTAAATATTTTTTTTTTTTAATAATAAAAACAATAGAGTCTAGCTACTACAGCCAAAGGCCTCTTTAGCGATTTAGCTTTAAGTTAAGTAATAAGCTACTTAATTAAAAATAAATGATAATTGTTATTATGCTATTCTTTTATAATTTTTTTTTTTTTAGCTTTTCGCACTTACACAATTCAGCAAAAACCAACCTCAAGTTCCTGAATTTTCTGGAAACTCTTCAATTTCATAAGTGTACGTCTTTAAAGGAATATTCCTCAAATATATCATAAAATATAAATTTTGGCGTTTCAAGGTTTTAATATTTCTACAAAAATTCTCTTTCAAAAAAAAAAAATGTTTTTGAATTTTTGTTCCGTCCTTCTTGTCGTGCAAGTAAAAAATACCGAAAAATATATTTTCTTCATCTTAATATTACGAAAAAATGACGGTGACGATCTATGTATTTTTTTTTTTAAGTATACTTATTTTTAATTACTCTTAATTTAAAAAAATTTTGATAAAGAATAAATTTGGAACTTAATATTTTTGCCTCAATAAATGTTATTGTTTTCAATTAATGTTTGTAAGAGAACACATAATGTTACGATATGATCTTTATTTGGCTTTGAAAAATGTGGTCCCAGTACTTTTACTAAAACAAATAAGTAAAAAAAATAAAAAGAGCCTGATGTGCCGTGTTAAAACGATAGCTGAATGTGAGTTCATTTTTTAAGAAAAACATATATTGATTCGAGTATAAAAAAATGTATAGTCTGCACAAAAATAATAAAAAAAAATGTCCATCACTTCAAGGGGAAAAAAATTTTAAGTTCTATATTTTTGCAAACTTTAGGCTTTATACAATTCAAGAACTTTTGGGACATCTTATATACACTATCACTTCCTATATAGTCGTTATACTAAAAACAAATAGCAGACATCAAAAATAAACAGAAGATAAAAAATCAAGTGGATATGACATCCATTTGTTGTTTCCGTAGTTAAATAAAAATCGTGTGAGTATAAGAAAAAATTGGGCAAACCTTATGAGCGTTTTACAAGAGACACTAAAAAATATGTCAAAAGCACATTTGGCACTTGACAGCACCAATGTTGTCAGTGTGATGTGAAATAGGCTCACATACTCATACATATGCATAACAACATGAATGAATGATTTCATGCAGACAAATAAATACATGTACGCGTACACACATCTACATATTTTTTTGAACTAAATCAACATAAAATTATGTTTAAATCTAAAAAACTGAAAATATGTGTGATGAACCTAACAAAAAAGAGCAACAATTTATAAAAGTGCGATGCAGAAATCGTTAAAAAACAACAAAAAAAAACCGATGATTCTTATATAGAAAAACAAATTGTAAACGAAAAACATAAATATTAAAGATGAAGCCAACTCCTCCCTAAATAATTATTTTCTAGAGTCTTTTTGAGACAGACTTTTACATTTATAATAATGGAACTGTCAAAGGTAATAAGAAAGCAATTAGAGCAGCTTTGACTTAACTTCAAAAGAAACCCCATAAGTAGGAAACTAGAATTTGGAAAAGAAAGTGTATAGGTACATGATACACACACCAGAAGTAAACTTTAAAATTTGTACACAAAAGCATCGAAACTCAGTAAAAGTTCAAAGTACTCGATGGTATTGCAAATATTGAGAAAGTCGAATATCAAAAGAATCGAAAAACATTATAAATGTTGATACAAGCCGAAAATTTTACAATAAATAGCAACGAAAAATTAGATAAAATTCAAAGAGTATGAAATTGTTGTTTTCAAAAAATATTGAAAAAATTGAGAACACTATCGGATTTGTTGAAAAGTTCAAACATTTTCAATTAAATGTTTCAAAAAATTGTATAAAAATGAAGAAGTAACGAAAGAACTGACATAAGGCTAGATGTATTGAATGGTATCGAAAAATATGGAAGTGTACAGCATCCAACTCAATTATTTTAATGTAATGATTACTAATATCCTCCACTTTCACAATTTGTATTCAATATATCTTGGGAAAAAAAATTCAAACGACAAAAAGCCCAAGACCTCTTTACTAAAGCGAAAAAAAAATTAATTTTTCACTTTTGATGAACCAGTCTCCAGATATCTTGCTCACCGCAAATTTTGAGGTCATTCACGGTATTGCACTTTTCTAGCTTATTGACGAATATTTTAATAATGTAAAAAACAAATTTTGGCCTGAGATAATATGCAGCTTCAAAATGAAATTTTAAAATAGTGTCTTTTTATTTTTCGAAAAACTACCGGAGGTTAAACAAAATATCCATAAGAATTGAAGACCACAAGCAAGATAGCACAAAATTTGGACGCCATGGTGAGCAAATTCGCATGACTCAATAGCCGTCACTTAATATTAGCTGATACTCAGCTTAACACAACTATTCGCCGTATAACAATCAATATCGGGTTTAATAATCTCGCAGACTTGTACTTTGAAAAACAGCAAAATTTTGAATTACAATCACACGATAATATATTCATGGAAACTATGACATAAAATCCAGTATTGTCAGGTTTGACTTAACAAGCTAAGAATTTTGCGCACAATCAACTTTTAGTTCAATCAATGATGCAAACGATGCAGCAAAAGTATAAAATCGTTTTCTTCTCTAAAAAATTTAGTCTTAACATACTATATGTAAAAAGAGTAATTCATTTATTCTTTTAGTTTCATTAACTTTTTGTAGACAGAAATACATCACTCAATTTGTACATGAACGCCGAAAAATGTATACAATTAAAATAAAAAATAGTTAAGCTGTGAAGTTTAATATGGAATTATTTTACTTTAAGAAAAAGAATAAATTTTTGAAGTGAAAACTTCTTATGGCACGTTGGGCGGCTGAGGAAAACAGTATAAACTCGCGACACCGACCGTCATCGGGATTCCCCGTCATGAATGCGATAGTGAAATTTGAATGTTCTATTGTTTCTTTTAAATAAATATTCCAAGTGGAAGACAAAAAGCAAAGCAGACACACTAACTGACACATTCCATTCTCATTCAACTATTGTTATGCTTACATGTTTGTTTCTTTCAAATTCCGCGTTGTTGCCTTGACAAATTGAGAATGAGAGCGAGAGTAAAATTTGAATACATATTCCGTTTTTGTCTTCCATTTCATTGCCATATAAAAAGAAAACGCACACATACCAATTAACGCACTAATTGCCATTAAACGAATTGTTTTCACTTCTGTCGGCACTCCCGGAGTGCAACCCGCCGTTTTTTTTTTTGTAACTCAATGATTCATAAGCAATATAGAAAATGTTATTAAGATATTTATTCAAACAGTCTGGGATTAATTTGTTCTGGATCGTTGAATAAAGGCACTGTGTGCAAATATGATACCTCATTACTGAAGAAACATCAACTGAAGGTAATTTGGGGTCGCTGAATTCGAATCTGCCAATTTGGTTTATGTGATAAAAGGAAAATAATTTGATTTTTACACGGATGCAAATGCTTTTATACTATATTTTTATATCAAGTATGAGAGGTTTAATGTCTGAGACTAATGAAATTTCATGACGACATGATAGTCAATTTTTTTTCATTTACACTAGTCTTTTAGCTTTATACTTTAAGCCCACTATAGAGCATTTTATTCAATACTTTGCCTAAGACAGAATGAAAACAAACATTCTCACTTGTCATTTGTCTCTTACATAAATTTTTTCTGAAAAGTTTTATAAAATGCTTCATAGTGGGGTTAAGGGGTACCATAAATAAAAAAGAAATAGTCTTCTTGTGAGGAATAACTTTGCCTCAGATACCAGACCTTCAGACTTAAAGTATAAAAAAAGCATAGAAAGGTTTTTGTAACCGCGTCAAAATCAGCAAAATTCACTCTTTTTTTTAAAACGCTTACATGCAAACCAACGACAGTATAGTAGCAGTAAGATTAACGAAATAGCAACACGAGAAAAAAAACAACAAGCATAAACAATACTGTAGATAAACAACTAAGCACCAACATATTTCGAAGTTTTGTGTTAATATATTTTG
Source organism: Tricholauxania praeusta (assembly GCA_949775025.1). Classification (NCBI taxonomy): domain Eukaryota; kingdom Metazoa; phylum Arthropoda; class Insecta; order Diptera; family Lauxaniidae; genus Tricholauxania; species Tricholauxania praeusta. Next base: position 30,579,192 of record OX459031.1, on the reverse strand, counting down.
CAGACTTTTTGTAATTTTAGATAACTTTTTCATGTTCATTTCAAAAGAGTACGCCATCTAAAAAGTACAGTTCAACTCTCCATTCAGTAAATTTTCACAAAACCCAAATAGCATCACCGTGTGAAGAATCATTTCCTTTTTGAAACGTATTTTTTTCATTTTAAAATGTTTCATTTAAATCTTTTTAAAAGATAAAAACTTCATTGACTTTACTAATTTCGTAAGATATCAAAAAACTACCAAGAGGATGTAGTCATTTCATAAATATTAGTGATATGAAAGTAGTTCCTGTTGCAGAATTGTAATAATGAAGGTAATGTGGAATTTCACACCCCTACGTTTTTCCTTATTCGTTCTTCTATCATTCTAACTCATAGGCACGCAGAAGAATAGTTTTTCCTTGAGCACTCACATTCTCCTACGCGTATACTACATGTTCCAACAATATATTCCATTCATTTTAAATAGCACAACAAGTTTTGCCTTGAATGATCATACAACAATAAGAAAATAAATCGTTAACATTCATTCATACTTATACTCGTACAACAACAACAAACTTATTATTGTTGCTAGTGTGGGTGTTGTTGTTCTGCTGTTGCTGACATTATTGAAGCTACCACTCCTCAAAATTGTGGCTTTTTTTTTCTGTTGCCAACAAATTGAAGTCATCTCCTGCTAGAACTGATTGCTGATTGTTGTTGTTCTGGCAACTAATGGCAGTGGAAGCAACAGCAGCCCTAGCAGCAGCAACAATATGGTAGACGTCTTCGTCATGAGGAACTAAATCAATCACATGCGACAAATATGTTAAAGAAATTGACGACTTAAGATGTGTTATGGTATAGCAGCAACTTGATTTTTTGCGGCCTTTGTTGTTATTGCTGGTATCGTCTGCTTTTTCTTGTAGTTGTTATTTGGCAGTAGACATAAAAAACGTAGCTATTTCTATGGTTTTTTTCTATTTTCAATATGTATATTTCATTTTATTTATTGCAGCAATAGCAGCAGCTTAATATGTTGGACATTTCTATTCAATGATTCTTTTCTTTTGACAAAAAAGGCTTGTGCATTTGCGGGGAAATTTTACATAGAGAAAACGATTTATTTTTACACATCGTGATTTGGTAATAATTAACAAATAATATAGATTTAATATAAACGTAGCTAATATTTGATATAAGTTGTCGTATATTCCAACGAATCGATTAAAATTATTGGATCATATATTTGGTAATAGTTATCTAATTTAGTTCGGATATTTGACTAAGTGTAATCATATATATTTGGCAATATTTTTCAAAAAATAACTTAGTGCAATCATATATGTATATCGGAGAATATTTTTCAAAAAATAACTCGGTTGAAACAAATATTTCCTTGTTCCAAGCATTCACATGTTAATACTAACCAAATCATGTATTTGGCGGAAAAAATGTTATTTTGCAGTCATTTGCACAGTCATAAATGTCTTAATTGTGTAAATAACACCAAAATTATTTCAAGATTTTACAAACAGCTATCAAACTTTGAATATTCATAATTTTTGAACTGCGAACCAAAGCAAAAATGCGATCAAATGAGCGAGCTCTTCTCAACATACTCTACTCTAATCAGCGTAAACTTAACATTCAAAATTTAGGGTCCCATTTTTGTATGGGACAATTTGAGTCAACCCCTTTTTTTCGGTAGGCAAATCAAGTGTGTTATTTGTGAATAAACCCTTGTAACTCTGTGTGTGTATACTTCTCGTACAACGATACAACACATGAAGATTGAGTGGATTATTTATTACATTGCTTGATTGGTTATAAGCAGAAAAAGCTGCTGATTTTCTTTTCCCCTTTTTTCTCAATTTTTTTATGGAAAGGATTTAAGTGTGCGCCTCATGTTAAGGATACGCATCATAAGACCTTAAACATTGTTCAATATTTTATTTTTGTTTTCTCAGCTAGAAGAAATCGATATAAAATCGCATGTATGTTTACTTCTAATCACTTTGGCGAGCACAGCTGCATTTTTGAAATGTTGTATTGCTAATCAATAATTTATTTAATGACTCTTTTCTCTCTTTCTTTAATTTATTAATGCCATTTATTTTAAACTAAAAGCGAGAAAGCATAAATGGCGAAATTTTTTAACTGTCACCAAAGAATTATTGCTCAAAATTTTATTGTGCTATTAATATGTGTTGCACATGTGATCGCTTTAGTGCGCATTAGTGACCTATGTGGAATTGGAGACAATAATTTATTATTGATTAAAATTTTTAATGTTTTCTAATTGACATTTTAAGCGCAAAAGTATTAGAAGAAAAATAAAAGTTTTTTGTTTTCGCCAAATTTTGTTACACGAATTTTTTATAACTATCATTAGAGCTTAAAATTTGTAAAGTTTAAGGTGGAAGCAGCTATTTTTTGTCATCTTTCTCAAAAATAAAAACCATGGTATCTCGTGGCTCTATCTCTATCTTTCTTTTTCCATAACCAAAATCGGTCTATTAATTTAGGCGTGAAATAATATTTTCCCGTAACAGGCGTGGCACATCCCACTAAGAAATAAATATCTTTAATCATGAATTAATATATGTCCACACCAAATTTCATCCAAATCTGTGGAACGACTTAGTCGTGGCAGCATTTTCATTAGAGACAGTGCCATGCCTACTATGAGATTAAAATGTTGCGAATACATTTTCTTAGGATTCAATCTATCTCCAAGCTAAATTTCATCAAAATCGATCGATCCATTATTTTTGTAAAAAATTTGCTCAGCGGCGGCAGCGTTTTTTCTCATTACGAACGGTGTCACACCCACTAAAATATTAAAGGGTCCTTACTACCATTTCCAAACATTGAGATGAGGTTGAAGGTAAACATTTCCTTAACTTGCATTAAAAAAAAAGATGTTTGTATATTCGTTTTTAATATCCATTATGTTGTTCGAAATATTACTGCTTGTCAAAATATGCTAAACAAACTAGTCCAAGCACACCCATATTTAGGAGTCAATATTGAATATTTCAAAATGAGTTTAAGCTTTTAATCAGCCAATCGAAAAGCTAAGGACTCACATTCAAATATTTCAAAATGCTGTCATGTGAAAGAAGATTTTCTTCAGATTCGCCTACATCAACTTAAGTCTGGACATATCTGCAAGAAAATAACAGAAGCGTACATTATCAATATTATGGCTTTGTTTTCTTTTAAGCTGCTGTGTATCGGAAATCATTTTTAGCTAAATAGAATATGTACAAAAAAATGAACAGACTTTCAGTAAAATATTTTGCTATGCCAGAAAAAAAATCTTTCACTCCAAATGAATGTACTGGCAGATTTCCACCTTTGTTACTCACTTTCTCACTTCAAATAATTTATGACATTTCACACTTTCAATAGCAACAAAATTCAATTTGTAAGCTGACAAAAAAAAAATTTTTAAAATGAAATATCTGAAAAAACTGCAGCAGTTGAAAGTCATAAAAGCGAACAAAAATTGCAAAATAAATATGAAATTCTATAAATTGGGACTTTTTCATTGAAAATATTATTTTTATTTTGACGATTTTCAGAATTTTGAACGCTGCGTGATATTTTCATTTAGCATGAAATTGCATTCGAAAAAATTGTCACTTTTTTCACATTACTGCATTACGAGGAACAACCGTCATCATTCATTTTTTTTTTTTTGAAAATTTTATTTAAAGGTTTTTTTGCGTCGCACAAAGTAGTGCAATACATGGCAATTCGACATTTCAATTACAAAACTTTTAATGATCACAAAGTTTTCGCAAATTTAAAAAAATTTAATAACTTACTATAGATACGAAAAACCACACTAAGCTAACAAATCTATCAATTGATGCATTTTTATTTTAATTCCAAAACATCTCGTACGTATTGGGATAAAGCCTCCCCAACCAAAAGAAATTTGTAAAGTTGTAAAAAGTTTAAAAAATCTTTCAATGAGATGAATCAACCTGTGCGATTTTATGACAACATCTGCTGATTTCTTTCCCTCCATTTATCGTTATATCATTTACGGTATTTGCCCAATTGAGACCTGCGCCGCCGTTGACAGTTCCCGATATGCATGCAATAAAATAAAAATAATATTTTATTACCTACTTAAGGTACCTATGCTATAAAATTTCCATTTGCTTATTGTCTTGCAGATATGCTGTAACTAACCTCTTATGCGGCAGGAATAGCAACCAACCAAAAAAAAAAAGGTTATTTTTTTATGCGACATACAAATGACTCTAATGATTGGCATCTAAAAGTGTGCAATTGTACTCACATCATCAGCCCATACACGAATACACCTTAAGTATTCTCTAAGGTCTACTTAAGTGAAGTTTATTTGCATTTTTGCAATGTATTTTAGAAGACAAAAAAAAAAGAAAAACTCAAAACAAAAACCAATTTCGGTTTAAGACATAAAATCTGTGCAAGGCGTAGCTGAATGTAATGTCCTTTTATGTGACACACACATTAAAGGATTTCATTGTTATAGTCCACTTGCTACTGTGTGTGTGTGTGTGTTGTATTGCACCAGCACTGATTTTCTTTTTTTATTTCTTTATTTTTTTCAACACAATTGAAGGTACATTGAGTGTGAAAACAAGGTATTCCATGTATATTTCATCAGATTTGATAATATTTTTTATTATGTTTGGAAAGATTTAAGTTCATTTTCTTAAACACATTTTTTTAAATTTTTTTTCATTCTCTTTGAAGTATTTTTATTTCTTTGGTATGTTGAGCTTCCATCAAATGATTTGCAGCTCTTTCAAATATCCGAAAGCTGTTTATGATTAAAAGAAGTGGAAATCAATTAGCAACTATTACTTCAATTTTGTTAAGCAGTGTCAATGCATATCAATGCTTACATCGATGCCTAGCTTTGAACTTATAATAATGAAAAATTTACTTAGTATTTATTAAATGGAAAAGATATAATAGTTATACCAAAAGTGCTTAATTTTATTTCTTAGGATAAATGCTAACGAATTTTTATTTTACGTTCAATCTTTCATACTGGCATTTGTGTTAACCACGTCGTATGAGTAACATTTCATAGTTTTGCCCTCAGTGTCATCGTTGATATTTATGGTAGCCTTTTATTAAGCTAAATGGCGCATAATCATAGTCGAAAGAAAGTAAACTTTAAAGTCTGTAAAGTATGCTTTGAATAGAGTATACTTTAAGACATTAATAGTCGATTTTTCCACAGATTTGGTTTGCTTTTTGCTCTACATAGTTGCTCATCCGAAGAAGCATACTAAATTAACTATGTTAATTGCATATTTAAAGTAGGTGCTATTGAGATGATTTCAATAAGATAAACTTGCCGCATCGTATTGCAACGAATTAGTCTACAAAAAACACTTGAATTTACAATGCTTTTTCATGCAAAAAAAAAAATCAAAACAAAAGGTTTTAATGGAACTTAAGTACAGCAGCACAAAACCAAAAAAAAATATAAAAATTGCGGAAAATCATTTGTTATACTCCCCTTAGATTCAAATAATATAATCTTTGTATCTTATTTTTGCGCTATTGTAAAAAAAGCTAAGGTATGTTTTTTGCAGCTTTTTACTGTTCATATTATTTTCATTTATGTCGCTTTAAAAAGCAGCGCTAATATGAGATTGCAACTTCGTTAACTTCAGTGTATTTTTTTTTCGCTCAATGTGGCCATAACTGGGTTTTTTTTTGACAAAGTGATGCAATAATATTGTCGTTTAAACATACATGTGCGTACTTTTAAGAAAAATAATTTTGTGAATATTACATTAGAAGTAGTAGAAAAGTGAGGGCGTTTGTGATAAGCTCATAATTTACAGTGCATTAGGGTTAAGCGTTCACGTTTAAGGCAGTTTAAATCCAGTTTGTTGAATGAAAAATGAAAACTGTTTACTTTAATTCAATTATACTTAATAAGATGTATTCAAATTGGTATTTGTTTTGTCAGTCTTGCAATTTTCTGTACAATTTTTTAGTCAGGTTTCGCCAAAAAAAGGGTTTTGAAACTTAAATATCTCGCTGCTAATATTTTTAGTAATACATATTGAACCAAATAATTCAAAATAATAGTTTACCCTCTACTGACAACCTGTGGGTCTCCACCATACTTGCGATGCTTCGCAAAGGTTTTTTTTTTATCGACCGATTTAGACAATTAGTTGAAGTGTCTAAGGGCTGGTATATGGCATGTGAAATACATGTAAATTTACAGAGATAAAGCCCTTGCATTATATATTTTTGAAAGCCAAGTAACAAGGAAAAGTATTTCTGTCAAATCGCCTTTTTTTTAAATACAATCAAAGTTTGATGTTTTTCACACTTAAATATGAATATCTCGAAAACTAAACATAATACAGGAACTCTGAACTTTATGAATTTTTTGAAACTTTATCTATCATTTAAAACAGCAGCAGAAAATCTTGAATTTTTTAGATTTTTGTATGAGAAATCTGCGTTTAACATAACTATTTTTCGATAAAATTGATAAGTATAAGAATCGAAACATATGTCTATATTCTAGAGTTGTTGTTGTTTTTTTCCTTTGTTATCAAAGTTTGTTTAATACATAAAGCATTGTATCAACTTGTAAAATTTTACATAAAATGTTGATCGCTGCGAAAATTGGCTAAAGTTCAATACTCATTTAATTATTAATATTTATTAAGAAAGCCAATAAAACAAACCAAAAATTTCTAAAATTGATAAGCAGAATATGACCGTTCAGAAAATATATATTTTATCTCTGTCAATCAAAACGTTTTAGTACCTGTTGGGTCATTATGCAAAAAGGTATCAAATTTGAATAAAGGTGCATATTGTGAGACTTTAGGTGTTTTGAGCCCTAATATTTGAAGTACATTGTAAAATCCAAAGTGCGAACTAAAAAAAAATTGGAATGAACTTTAAAAACATTCTGCGATGGGTTAAATACTTGCACTCAGAGTTTTTGGGTTGTTTAATTTAAATCTAAATCGATACACAAACAAAATTCAAAATGGCGAAAAAAAATCGGCAAAGTTTTTTTTTTTTTTTTTCATTTCATAATTCAATTTTTTCCAGTGAATCTCTTGATTTTTTTCCTTTCTTTTAGCAAATAATAATTTTTTCTTATAGGGCCTCGCCCGCGAAACTTGAGTCTTATATGAGATATGCAATTAGTATTTAAGTATTCTGAAACAGTCATGCAGAGACTTTAGGTTCGATGAAAAAAGGCGTTGAAACATGTTATTTCTGTAATAGTTGTGTAATTAATTATAACATTAATTTTTCTAAACCGAATCTTTTAGTTTGCACTGACACTTGAAGACTAAAATAATTACTTTCAGTATATCTAACCGAGCAGAATCTGCATCAGGAAGTTAAGGATTACACTATGAACAATTTCAAAGAAAAATTTCCTTTTTCGTGAATTCTGACAATTTAAGTAACTAAATTTTGAAAACGCTCAATAAGAAATAAATTCGTAGAAACACAAAATATTTATTACCTTCTCAAAACATAAAATTTCTCAGTAAGGTATTTAATTTTCTATATTTACTTGAGATCCATTCAGCAGGATTATGCCAATTTGCTAAAGCAAAGGGATTAAAATGCTTTTGATTAAAATAGAAACATGCGCGGTATGCTGCAAGCAGCTGTCTACCCGTAAGTAAGTATAATAAGAAATAATAAGCGCTTGCTATTTTTTTATCGTTAAATTATTTTAAACTAAATAAAAATTATCACAAGTGGGCCGACCAAAATTGAACAATACTTAATGCAACAAATACATTTCTTCAATACTGCAAAGAATAGACATTGGACAATGGACATTATCAAGAACAAATACACATCAACGAATAATTATTTTGTGTAAAAATTTGCATTAAGTATTACTTTAGGCTTTTTCTTTAACTCAATCAATCAATCAAAATTCAAGTTTTGTGAAATTTTGTTATCAGTTAAGAAAATATCATTTCATGAATTACTGTAAAAGTTCACTTTGATATATGTAGCTTGCAGTATACAGTAAATGTAGTAGAAGCATTATGGACGTCTTTGTTTTTGCCTTGGTTGACTGTGCCTCACAATGCTGTGGAAAACGTAAAACTTTTGGAAGCCTTAAACATCTTAAGCTAGTGAGTATTACACTCTGATTTGGCAAAGCCAATGCCACTAAACTTAAAATATAAATATGTAATGCAAAAATTGCAACAGTTGGCAACACTTATAGTGAAAATATTAACCCACGTATTAACATCAAAAATCAAGACATTAAAATGAAAATTAAACCTTAAATACGCAGTAATAAGATAACATAACAAAAACAAATAAACGCCGCTAATTTATGGACAAATAAATACGCAATACTCTCATACATGTACGCATACACATATAAGCTAACATACCTACACACATATTGTTGAGGCAGATAAAGGAAATTAACGCGATCCATACACAAAAATGAACAGCAACATCAAATAAAAGAAAGAAATCCATGAGCAACAACAATAACAGCAATAATAACGTGAAAATACGAGCATAAAAGCAAACGAAAATGCGTGGTGTCCAATAAAAATGTGACCATATGAAGGCGGCAATAACAAGAGCGAAAAAAAACAATAACAACAACAACAAAAGAAAGTCCAACAGGCGCTATGAGCCAGGTAAAAGAAAGAAATAATAAACAGCAGCTTAAAAAAGGATGCAAGAGGAAACTGATGTCAGAGTACTCTACCAACAAACATTCGTATGTAGTGGACAGCACTACAACACACATGAATTGGTTGGTACACAAGAGAGCACTTCAGTACGTGTGGAGGTGAATGGTGCGTACGTATATTTATGCATGTGTGTGTGTGTGTGCCTGTTTATATTGGTAATACAATTCATTTGATGACAAATTTTACGCTGTAAGATAAAATACATTTATGGGAGAAGTTAAGAAAAATTGCAGCAATGAAAAATTTACATGTGTCATACAAACTATATACTAAAACGGCCATTAATAAAATCACGAAATAACTATAGAGCATTAAAAGGTTATTGAATAGGACAAATCATTTTGCCACTAACTTGCATCAAAGCTGTGATTTTTTGAAATAATTTATGGCAACGGGGGTCGTATGAGTAACATTTATTGATTATTGAAACTTTTTATTGATAATTTCGAAATAATTCTGATTTTGGAAGGAATATTATAAAAAATTACTCGGATAATAAATGAATCAGAACATATTAAGTCTTAAATAGTGAAAAAAAAAATTAAAACGTATTCGAATTTGATAAATATTCTACTGTGCAATGGAAATTGACCTTTTTATGATGCACAATAATTCAGTGCACTTACTTAGGATTTCAAGGTGTAATACTATTAATTAGTCAAATATCATTTTTCTCACATAAAACCGATAATTTTTCTTGGTAAATATTTAGGATTGATCATATTTTTGGATCTATTGCGTACTTTCTTACAATATTAATGTGAAAAGTTAGTAGCAATTCTAAGAATTTTTGTTGAACCAAAGGCGCCAAACGAATAAACAAGTAGAGCTTATATGTTAAACTGAGTAAGATAATATAATGTCATAATTTTTCAAGGACTATTAAGTTTGCGTAATTCTTTAGAATACGAAGAGATACCAAACATAGTAAAATATTAAACATAACTAATTAAAGAATATCTCAAGGTCATCATGACAAAATTTTAAAGCAAAAAATTAACTTTTTCTCTAATTATTTAATAGTCAAACTGTTATTATGTCATATTAAAATGGCCATTAATTGAACTAGCATCTTACTATGGCGCACTATAAAGTCTTAAAATAAGATAAAACATAACGATTCTAAACAACATCGAAGTAGTGACACTAATAAATAAATCAATCACAACGCGTCGTATGAGTTACCTTAATTTATCAAATCTTTTGTTTTTTTGATTATATTTTTTTCTCACAGTGTTGGTGAACATTTGTGTTTATGATTGTGTTTATGCTAGGGTTTTGTTTCAATATCACTACACGCAGTACATACAAACGACACATATTCAGCAGCAACAGCAGCTACAGGCTAAAAGGGTGACAGCGTGTAATTTAATGCGTCTGTGATTTGATTAGGCAAGGGTTTTTTTTCGCAAAAAATATAAAAGCTTTACATATGTTTTTTTATTTTTTATATTTTTTACTCTACTTCAAATTATTTTCTGCAGGTATATGCTACACAAAAAAAGTCGTACACTAAGCGATATATATACGTGGGTCGATTCATTAAAACAGATTTCTGTAATTGGTTTTTTACGCAATGAGTACGAATACAAACAAATAACAACATTCACAACGGGTGTTGGGTATAAAATAATTTCATTTTCAAAGCGGATTTTCGGCGTGCTCTTTTGTGAAGCTTAATTCAATATCTCGAAAAGGATCTACATGAGTATTAAGTAGTACTAAGGATCTAAAGTATTATTTAAGATTTGATTTTGGAATATAGCTTACCTGTCGAGTATCTGGGACCATTACAAAAGTCGCTGCCAATACCGCCATAAGTTAAATGTTGGCTCGTACCGCCGGTGCCCGAGACTATGGCTATTTCGTCAAGCTCATGGCCAGGCGAGGTACCGGCGGATACAAGACGTGTCGACGATGTCGCTGTGTTACCCTGTGAATGCTTGCGACCGCGTAGCGAAAGTACCAGCCGTTTGGCTGTGGACATTACACACACCTAACTGAAAAGAGAAATAAAATATGAAAGCAAAAATTATTAAGTTGAATTTGGCAAATGAAACATCAAATTATATGTAAAATGTACTTAATTTTTATTTTATATTATAAATTTAAGCTATTTATATAAATTAAGCCTTCGTTAGAAGGGATCGCTAGAAAGAAACTGTGAAGGCGGAAGTTGGTACCCGCGTTTCCGCCCACAAAATCATGCGGAATGTATTTTTATTTTTGTATTACCTTGAATTATACTTAGAATTATTTAAAACCATGAATTATTTAATTTAATTTACTTATAAATAAATTACTTGTACGTATTAAAAATAATTATGCTAAGAAAATTGTGTAACACATAACAAGTAGAACGGCAACACTTAGGGAACAGCTGTTTTTGGAGACTTTACAAACAGCTGTTCAATCTCTACACCACGCAGTCGGCTGGTGATCTCAGCGAGGAAACAACTCTGCAGTTGGTAAGCCCTAGTTAGTGTAGTTAGCAGTAGAATAGAAAGTAGCTAATTGGTGGTTCTGCCACACGCTGTTGAGCTGCGCCGACATTCGTGTGAACAGAGCAGCGTCCAAAGATCTGTGGGATCTGTCGTACGGCAACTGCGCTGTGCCGGGAACCGTGCGACTGAGACCAAGCAGAAGCCGTGCAAAGTAGCATAGACGGTAGCCTAGAGTTTCTGCCACCCGCTTGTTGAGCTGCGCCGACATTCGTGTGAGCAGAGCGGCGTTCTAAGGATCTGTGGGATCTGTCGTACGGCAACTGCGCTGCGCCGGGAACCGTGCGACTGAGACCAAGCAGAAGCCGTGCAGAGTAGCATAGACGGTAGCCTAGAGCTTCTGCCACCCGCTTGTTGAGCTGCGCCGACATTCGTGTGAGCAGAGCGGCGTTCTAAGGATCTGTGGGATCTGTCGTACGGCAACTGCGCTGCGCCGGGAACCGTACGACTGAGACCAAGCAGAAGTCGTGCAGAGTAGCATAGACGGTAGCCTAGAGTTTCTGCCACCCGCTTGTTGAGCTGCGCCGACACTCGTGTGAGCAGAGCGGCGTTCTAAGGATCTGTGGGATCTGTCGTACGGCAACTGTGCTGTGCCGGGAACCGTGCGACTGAGACCAAGCAGAAGCCGTGCAGGGTAGCGTAGAAACATAACGGTGAAACTCTGTCTTACATTCGTTGCGCTGCGCCGACGCTCATGTGAACAGAGCGGCGTGCGAAAACCGTCGAGCAGCGACTGAGCCGTGCCAAAACCCGTACGACGGGAGTACAGGAGAGCAGAAGCAATCAGCGTGGGACCAAGGCGACCGAACGCAAGAAGCGAAAACACGACGTACGCGTTCGAACACTAACACTTTCGTCAGTAGAAAAATGAATAGATTAAGTAATATGGATTTAAGGAAATAAAATTATAACGTTTTTGAAAAGAAAAAAAAGGAACAGTGGATTGTTATTATTTATTTTGTTGAAAAGTAAATTCTCGTCAGTCACCTGCAAAAATATAAATTTTTGTAGCCAAACCTTGGACACCGACGAGTTAAAACCTCGGCGCGAGGTTCGTTACAAAACACACGCCTTTGGATCTCAATATGGCATTATTTTCTTAAATCCAATGGCTGCGATTGCACATAGGTAGTGCTTCACCGATACGAGAACGATACGATAATTCAAAAATTATCGTATCGTCCTCGTAGTAGCGCCAAGCTTATCGTCTCGTACTCGTTCTCGTACGAGACATTTTTGATCTGTACCGTTATCGTCTCGTTCTCGTCTCGTTATCGCCGATATTTCTCGGTTATTCTCGTTTACTTGTTTTATAATTATCTTGTCAAACTGAAATTAAATGCAACCGTGAAAAAGGCTCCATCGCTGTCAAGAATAAGCAAATAAAAAATTCAACACGCTTATTTTGATGGGAGATGAAGGAGTGCTGCTGCCATACGAGTATAATGTGATGTAAATCACCACATATTGTTTTGATTAGGTTTTCATATTTTTGTGTTTTCTTGTTTGTTTTTAGTAAAAAAAAATACTTTCGTCGGTGTATGCGTGTATATATATATGTATGTGCAAGTGTTTTTGTAAAAACAAATGGTGCAAAATATACGCCTTCAATGTTCGAAATGCTTATCGTACGATAAACAAGTGTTTATCGCCGAGAACGAGATATCGGCCAGACCTTTCTCGTTCTCGCCCTCGGTCATACGAGAAATTATTTTTTTACTATCGTCTCGTTATCGTACTCGTTCTCGGTCCCGATAACGATAACGAGAACGATATTTATCGGTTTTCGGTGAAGCACTACACATAGGAATGTTTCTTAAGTTTTTAAACAGCCACCTATTGCTCCTAATTAACAATAAATTTGTGATATTGAACGTGACGTATGAATTATATTTTTTTAATCATTTACATATTGATGTTTATAATCTTTCGCAAAAGAAAAACCCAAGTATCCAACAAATTTAAATAAAAAACTGAACATTTATACGTACTTCTAAAGTACTTTCAATGAAACTTATACATCAAAAGTTTTAGGCTCACAAGACTTGCAGTTCAGCGAATTAGTTCGCCTCTTTTTTTTTGCTTTCATCATAATAAAATAACATCTAATTTAATTTGAAAAGTATTTGCCATTTAAAGTTACTGCTTATGTTGTTTGTTCTTATCAAAAATCCCAAAATCCCACAACAATTTCTTTCGAAATCTCCCTAGGCGTATACTCGCTGCGCGTATTTAACACAAATTAAAAAAAATAAATTCCCGAAAGTATGCTATGTTTTATTTTTGGAAAAGCTACGCTCTTGCAGCGTACGAAAGTGCTCAAAGGTAGGCTACTAATATTTGGCAGCTATTAAAATAGCAAGCAGAGAGCAGAATTTTTCGTTTTTCTGGTTTTATAATTTTGTTAGTACTCAAGAGAATTTTCTTCTTTCTGTTACACAGCATATAAAAGATGACGAAAAACAAAAACAACAATAAGAATTTTAATATGCAATAAAGTAAAACAAGATGATGATGATGAAACTGATGATAAAGAAAAATATGAAAATTGTAATATATGAAAAGATAAAGAAACGTAGGCAGTAAGGGCATAAAGAGCGCCAAAATTTGTTGGCTATGTTATTAGCAACAGAAGATGTTAAGCAGACATTGCAAAAAAAATTAAGATGTAGCAAGCAACCACCATTAAAATTTTTGTTAGAACAAAAAAAGAATTAAAATGTTGATGCAATAAAGTGCCAGACTTAAGACAAGGTGTCTCATTAGTCGAGGAAATAAAGCACTAAAAAAGGCTCAACCTCCGATATTTTGCGCAGTAAGATGGATTTTAATGCGGTTTTTTGCATTAGATTCGTGAGCGCGCCCCGAAACTTTGTGACCGGTCCCCATGAATGAGAAATGAAAAAGTGCATTTGTGCAGTAAAAAAATGCATTTGAAAAATGCATTTCAGAAGTACAATAAAATGAAAATTCATAATTCGTTTTAAAATGATGGAAATAAGTTAGTATCGATCGGGCGGGTGTCATAGGCTATAAAACTTTTATTTAGGGTGCATATTTAGGGTGGTCCTCATACAAATATATTTTTAAATATCATTTTCACGAAGACTGCTTAATCGATTCTCTTGGAATTTACAATAATGGTTTTTATATTAAGAGGCAGAGATTGGATTGTAACAATTTTATTTAAAGTGCAAAATTAGGGTGGCCCTCATACAAAATTTTTTAAAATGTCATTTTCACGATAACAGGTTAAACGATTTACACCACGTAGCTCTTATGTTAAGAGGCATAGCTAAGGATACAAAACTTTTATTTAGGGTGGCCCTCACACAAAAAAATATTTTAAATATCATTTTCTCGAAGACCGCTTAAATCGATTCTCAAGGAATTTACACAGTATGGCTTTTATGTTAAGGGGTACAAATTTGATGGTAAAAATTTTATTTAGGGTGCATACTAAGGGTGGTCCTCATACAAAAGTAGTTTTTAAATAGAATTTTCACGCAGACTGCATATCGAATCTACACCACGGTTGAGGTGAGGCGATGCGCACAGGGTAATGCTAGTTTTCAATAAATATTTTTGTATGAGGTCCACCCTAATTTTGCACTTTAAATAAAATTGTTACAATCCAATCTCTGCCTCTTAATATAAAAACCATTATTGTAAATTCCAAGAGAATCGATTAAGCAGTCTTTGAGAAAATGCTATTTTTAAAATATTTGTGTATGAGGGCCACCCTAAATAAAAGTTTTGTGGCCTAAGCTATGCTTCTTAACATTAGAGGTACATAGTGTAAATTCGGTGTGAATCGATTTATTTGTCTTCGTGAAAATGATATTTAAAAATATATTTGTATGAGGACCACCCTAAGTATGCACCCTAAATAAAATTTTTACCATCAAATCTGTACCCCTTAACATAAAAGCCATACTGTGTAAATTTCATGAGAATCGATTTGCCTGTCTTTGAGAAATCGCTATTTTGAAAATATTTGTGTATGAGGGCCACCCTAAATATGCACCCTAAATAAAAGTTTTATAGCCTATGACACCCGCCCGATCGATACTAACTTATTTCCATCATTTTAAAACGAATTATGAATTTTCATTTTATTGTACTTCTGAAATGCATTTTTCAAATGCATTTTTTACTGCACAAATGCACTTTTTCATTTCTCATTCATGGGGACCGGTCACAAAGTTTCGGGGCGCGCTCACGAATCTAATGCAAAAAACCGCATTAAAATCCATCTTACTGCGCAAAATATCGGAGGTTCAGTGCTTCATTTCCTCGACTACATACATTTTATAAAAATTTCTTGATTCTCATAAACGATAAAATCCTTAACAGATTTTTGAAAGAATTTGAACTTTTCAGCCTAAGCTAAAAACAATTTCTTATATTTTTTAGAGTTAGTGACACTTTTAAAATATATCCGATTCTCGAAACTGTAATCAAATACCAACCAGATGTAACTTTTTTTTTTGTGTAAATGTATTGATTCGAGACTTGGAATGAACTTTTTAGAGCGCGATTGTACTTTTTCGTCATGGACACGGGAAAATTTACAAAAATTTTTAAAATTTTCTAAAACTAAATAAGCTCTTTGAAATTTCTTTACGCATATTTCAGCAAAGTTTACTACAAAACAAAAAGATTTCGATATGCTCACTCACACGTGAAGTAAATTTACCTAAAAAAAAAGTTTAAAAAAATGTAATTTTTACAAATAGTCCACCATAGTCGAAATTACTGACGCATATTTTTCACAACGTAAATGTACCAAAGAAAGTACAAACATACAGAAAAGGGAATCACACATATCAGCAATGCAAGCTGTTTAAATTTTACTTATACGCCATGTTGTTCAAAAGAAAAAGAGTTTGATATTTTCATAATTTGTGAGCGGCCATTTTTCGAAACAAAATATTTTTTGAAGCCTGCAAAGATTTCAAGCATTGACAACAATAAGTGTGTTCTTAGTTGCATCGAACTTAAAGTAGCTGCATTTAACAAAATATTTATTTTTATTATATTATATTTTATAACGACTTATCTTATCTAGAGTGTCAGTAATTGTGGTGAGTTACATGAAACATGTACATGTCTTGAGCGATGTATCAAAATCTAATAAGAATACAAAACTAATTAATTGAATTTTAATTGAATTTACAGTCAATTGCAGTAACCAATATTAATTAAATAAAGCAATAACCGATTTGTGAAATTTCACATGAATATTGGTTACTGCAATTGACTGTATATTCAATTAAAATTCAATTAATAAATAATACTCAGTCGACTAAAACAAATTAAAAATTTCTAATACAAAACTAAGATAAGCAAAAAATCTCTTGTGACCTTGTGGATTACGCAAAAAGTCTTTGAAATTACTTAATTTCATCCGCACCTTAGATATATATTTTTTGTATTTAGCTTCAAAAATTTGTAGCTATTATTGAAACATTTAACTATAAAAAAAATGCTTAAGTTTTTCAAAAAATAATGGGCAATAACTTTTAACCGTAGCTTGCTTTAAACTTATAAAATTTGCATATGATACGACAGTTCAAATTTGCAAGAGAAAAACTGATTAAGACAAAATCTATATATTAAACTCTTTGTTCCTTAATGCACTGAATGTATGTGATTTTATATATTTTTCAATATGGAAATCTGTAAAACTTGACATATGAAACCAAAGCCAGATGCAAATTTAGCAGATCAGTGCTGTGTAAAAATTCACTAGACGAATATTAATTACACGAAATTAACGTACACAAAAAAATTACTTGCAAACTTGTGGCTTATAAAAAAAGTCTATCAAACTATAGCACACTGAATATAGTGCTAGAAAATGTAATGCAAAGCACTAATACTTAATTTCAGTCGCACCTTAAATATAAATCTTTTGATTCAGTTTCAAAAATGTATCGCTCTTATTCGAACTCTTGAATATTCATACCTCATGATTTATGAAATAAAAAAATAGTTTGCTTAAGTTATTCAAAAAAATCATTGGCCATAACTTTAAACTGTATACCGTATAAAACATTTAAATATAAAAAAAAATATAAATGACATGGCAGTTCAAAGTTGCAACAGAGTAACACCAGTACAACGAAAAAAACTGACCGAGAAAGAAAACTTCTTGTTTCTGTACTTTAAGTTTAGGATATTACACACCTTTCGATATGGACATCCAAAAGTATGACATATCAAAACAAGGCCAGATTTTAATTCAGTGGATCAGTGCTGTATAGAAACGTTCTTAACGAATATCTAAAAAGTTATTATTTTGAAATAAAATCAAATACAATCAAATTAGCTAAAGAAAACGTTGACTTTTGAAACTTTGAGTTTATTTGGGGAAAAAATATGAAGTGATGGACATTAATATTGCTTTGAGAAAGATCTGCTGAGCGTTTTCTTTTACACGCTATATGTTTTATATCTGACAACTAAAATTTTTAAAAATCATTTCACAATGTTATAAGCGTCTGAAATTATAAAAGTTGCATATCTAATTAGTTATTAATCATACGTCATGGTGCACAAAATGAAAAACATTTCGCAAAACTCAGTGTCTATGAAGAAAGCCCTCACTTTTTGTATTTTCCAAAAAAAAAACAAGCTTATTGTATTCCGTTTTTAGCGTAATATTTACTAGCCATATTTTAATTACAAGAGTACCACAGGTCGTATGAGCGATCTTTATAAATTTAAATTTTTTACAATTTTTTTGTTATTTTTTGCTAAATATGATGATTGCCTTTTAAATTCACAATGCAATAAGACAGAGAAATCTATAATTCTTGAAATGTTCGCCATTCATTACCGCTTCAATTTGTTTAGTTCACCTAAATTTAAGTTTTCTTGAAGGTTTTTTCATTATCAAAAATTAATCAACATTTATTTTTAAATATAGAATATTCCATAAGACTGGCAGTTGTCATTACTGAGCGGATAACTTTAATACAAAAGTAGCCTAAAAAACCTAAAGTGAAGGCCGCTGCAGTGGATTGAAATGCTAGACATTTTTAATGGATTCCATGGAATGCCGTTCAATAAGAATCAAATGATATTACAAAAACAGAATATTTTCTTCTGAATGTATGTATAGCAAATGTTGTTGACTTTTTTTTCTCAATAGTTGCATATTAAATGTTAATAATTAATCTTTTAAGTTTAATGTGCAAAACAGTTAAGTACTGTGAGCTCAAAATTTGATTTTATCCAATTAACGAAAATGATATAAAATGTATTATTTAAGCTTAAAGTGTTTGCCTTAAAAATGCGAATATACATGATTTTTTACATAGTAAAACTGCATAGCAGCAATCAGCTAAAAACTACCAGCAATTATTTATTTGCATTAACGGCATTAACTTTTCATATTTGAATTTAAAATATTAAAATTATAACATAAACTAATGTGTTTATTTATTTACTATGCCTTAATCGTTGAGTGTGGTACAAATGGTTTTCAAAATAAATAAATTAATTGAGTGATTACAAAATATTTTGTTTTGATACCGATTATTTCAAAGTCGAGTACTTAAGGTTTGGTATTTATAACACCAGATGGCAGTGTCAATAAGGACATTCATGCTTAAGTCATAAAGCGAAAGGTGCCTTTGTTTAGTTTTGTAATTATTTTCTTCTTTCTGGTGATAAATTCATCAAAGTACTTTTTGTTTTGGAAATAAGCTGTGTGAGTCAGCTTAGAGTTTTTGATGATATCTTCGATCAACTTTCCAAATACGCAAGTTTCGCCAAGCAACACAAAGTTGTTGCTGACTTCATTCTTTGTTCGAGTCAAATCGTCAAATTTTTGAAAGAATATTTTTTTGCTAAATTTATTGCAATTTTAAATAATGCTTACCTAAGTCACGCTTTAGCGTTTGCAAGAAATATACAATTAAATATTAAAAATGAACATAAATCTTAATCTTAACTAAATTCTTCAAGCCTCATTAATGTTTCAGCATATTTAAGGGCTTAATGTTTGCTTACATATGAAGCGCAGTCAAACAAAAAATATCAAATTACTCGACAAGTCTGAGCACGTTTATATTAAATCCAAGTTAATGTTGTTTGTTCATAACAAATTTAAGTTAAGATATCAAATTCCTTAATGGATTTTTTTCCATATTTTTTATTTTGGTGCGATTTTGTGTGCAAACAAAATAAAATTAAATTACCTACAAAAATGTATTGTATGCTTTATATTTGTTTGGAAATGTTTCAATCTTTTATTAATTTTCTGAAATAAAGAAGACGTTAGCATGAAATCTAGATAGGTTTGTGTTCACTCGATTTCATGGAAACGTTTTTATTTTATTGCATAATTTATCGGAAAAAAATGAAAAAATTCCGATATTGTACTTTAAAGTTGCAAATTCACCCCATATTTTTTTGTCGCCGATCTTGTGTTACATCGTTGTTAATGTATTGGTTTTTGCTTAAAAGTATGCCGTTAACCGCATATCACTTTCTTATTTTAAGCCCGAGATATCTGCATTTTTCTAAATTAACAGAACTGACATAATTTGTATTTTTCAAAATGATAGAAAAATCAGTAGAATAGTTCAAATTATGCCAGTTCTATTTTCATCCAGTTTTCAATATTAACCTTAATCCTAGCAATGGGCTTTGTCCAGACATATAAGGCTACTGCAATCCACTGACACATCATGAAAAAATGAAGAAGTTTTTATTTTGAACCACTCTATTATACAAATCTGTGGATATTAGTGTATTTGTATTTAATAAAATAAAAGTGTTAGCAGTGATCTCCAGTTGCCTCCTAATTTGATTTGTATGAGTGATAGTAAGCGCGCATACACTTACAATATTATACATATACACATAGGCGCTTGTATGCATATGACATTGTCTGCTACCTATAAAAGCCGACAGATACATGAATATATACTTACAGCAACAACAATCTAATAACCATAGCTGTCAGCACGTGTTGATAATAAAATTTAAAGATTTTGGTTTTATCGTTTTCAAAAGATAAATAAACGTTGAAAAAAGGATGCAAAGTGATAAAAGAAATCGCAAAAAAACGTTCGTGTCTGGGGTTGAAAATGTGCGCGAAAAATGTAAGATAATGTTTGTCATTGACATTGCTTGATAATTCTTTTTTAATATAATTTTTTTTTTTTTTTTTTTTCATTTTTTAAGAAAGTTTTTGATTCAAAAACAAAATAAATCCTTGCAATAAAAAAAATTTCTTAAAACCAAATATAGGTTTTTTTTTCATTTAGAGAATAATTTGGCAAAATTTAAAGTTCTTATTTTGTTAAATTACACATATAGCGAAATTGATTCTATTTTTTTCAACAAAACAAATCATATGTTTCAGTTTCAATAACTTCAATGCAATTGCCGCAATAGAGTTTCATCTTAAATATTTATATTAGAACTTGGCCGTATACGAATGTTCTGGATAATATCAAGATCAAGACAAAAATGTTTACTAATTCTTACCGTAATTTTTTATTTTTATTAATTTTCCTTAAAAAATTTAATTATAAGTTTCACAAAGTAATTTCTTCAGCATATGCATAGGTGAGATATCACGTTTTCAGGTAAAATAAATGGTAAAACTGACAAAAAAATGTAGCTGATGTTATACCCTACACTCAAGGTATAAGTATTCACTTTGTCATTTCGCTTGTAACGTATTTAACGTGGTGTGGCAGGCATAGGAAAGTTCATTTATTCTTATTTTTCACTAATGACTTACAAAAGCTCCAAACAAAAAATTGGCAAATTCCAATAAGAGGGCGTGGCACCTCCCCTATAAGCAAAAATGTTAAAATGCTATACTGAGAGAATTATTTAAGGTATATGCAACCAAATTTTATGTAAACAAAACTTATGATTCCGAAAACCTCTGGACAAGAACATAGCAAATGTTTCCGAGTAGGCGTGTCGCTACCCAAAGAAACAAAAACTTCAAACTGCTACACTGATAAAATCATTTAAGTTAATACAACTAATTTTCACACAAATACTAGAAAATCTTCGATCTACCACCAGACAAAAATGAACACAACTTAAGAAAAATGGGCGTGACACCTACTATACTATGTGTGTAAAAACTTTAAAACGTAATACTGTAGTAGCTATTTAAATACAATCAAGCTCTACACTAATACTATGAATGGTTCAAACGAGCTCTAAGCTAAATTTAGATATATTTTAATTAGAAAGCAAAGGGAGTGGCCCCTCCCATACAAGCAAAAAAAATCAAAATATTCAACTGAGAACTTATGCAACCAAATTTAATGCATATATCAGAAAAACATAGTTTAGTTTGGCTTCAGACAATAAGTGGGCGTGACACCTCTCATACAACACAAGTTTTAAAACGCTTTAAAATACCTTTTTAAGGGGGGATTTTGAATTATGAGTTCCGAAAATCAAACTTTCTTTTATTAACATCTTTAAAATACCGTTTTAAGGGGGGATCGTATATAATCGGATTATGAGTTCCGAAAATCAAACTTTCTTTTATTAACATCTTTAAAATACCGTTTTAAGGGGGATCGTATATAATCGGATTATGAGTTCCGAAAATCAAACTTTCTTTTATTACTTATTTCAATACCTACCGGCATTCAAAAATTTATATACAAAGCTGCAGAAACCAACTCAAAATCTTTCGGATGAAATCGAGCGTGTGCCTCGCTACAGATCTTCTGCTTTGTTTCCCTATCGAAAATTTTGAAGCGCTTTTCTGTAGTCTTAAGATTTTATGGAAGTGGCGTTCGTTATTGCAAAATAACTAAGTGATCTATTGGCTCCATTAAACTTTGTTTTACTCAATATTGTATATTCTTCTATCTGAACTATTAAGACTGTAAAAATCTGATTTTAAACGTTTTTTATAGTTTTTTTTTTTCAAATCTTCAAAAAGTTCGATCTTTAACTTTTTTTCCTAATTTTTCTGGTTTTCAAGAAGAAAATTATATGCAAATAAGATATCTATTTATAATTCTGTATATTCGTTATGTATTCAATATTTTTTTTTGAGTAGAGTTACAAAAGTGGCTCATAAAAGTTTTAAAGTTAACACCGCTGAATGCAGTCATTATAACAAGCTATGCCACTGTGCTGGCAAAACTCGTTGAAAGGCGTGGCACAGCCCACAATATTTATAAACGTTATAATAAGAGAACTAATAACGCAATCTTTATGAAATTTACCACGTTAAATATACTGGCCATTGGGTATCTTGTAACCAAATGTGGGAGCGACGGCACCTTTGGATGTGGCACCTTACATACAAGTGAAAACAGTTATGTGCTACATTTATTGTTCTATGAGAGTAATATTTTTTTAAATTTGGTACAGAGATGTCGGTTGCTATAAGCTTTGAAACTAAATAGATTTTGACAGGATTGCATTAGTGGGCGTGGCACCTCTCATACAAGCAAAAAATGTTTAAGGCTATATTTACTGTGCTCTTGGAGTCAAATTTTTCAAATTTGGTGTAGAGGTGTCGGTTACTATAAGGTTTGAAATTATATGAATTTTTGTGGGATTTCATTAGTGGGCGTGGCACATCCCATACAAACTTATAGCGTAAAATGCCATATTTAGCGTACTATAGGAGTGATCCTAATAAAATTTGCTTTCAATATACTCAGTCGTATTCAACTTAGTTCGAGTTTTTCAACCTCTTTCAACTGCTTCATTATTTTTCAACCTCTTTTAAGTTTTCTCAACGATTTTCTACATTTTTTCGGAATTTTCAACTTTATTCAATTGTTTTCGCGATTTTTTAAATTTTTCAAATATTTTTAACATTTTCAATATTTGTTTGACTTTTTCAACCTCATTCAACTTTTTTTTGAGTTTTTCAACTTCTTTCAACTGTTTCAACATTATTCAACCTCTTTCAAGGTTTTTCAACATTTTCCATATTTTTTCGAATTTTCCAACCTTATTTAACTTTTTCCGAATTATTGAAACTCTTTCAACTTTTTCAACATTTTTCAACCTTTTTTCAACACTTTTCATATTTTTTCGAATTTTTCAACCTAATTCAACTTTTTTCGAGTTATTCAAACTCTTTCAACTTTTTCAATATATTTCAACCTTTTCAACTTTTTTCAACACGTTCCATATTTCCTGGACTTTTTCAACCACATTCAACTTTTTTCGGCTTTTCAACCTCATTCAATTTTTTTCGAGCTTTTCAATCTCCTTCAACTTTTTCAACACTTTAATATATATACTATCGAGCTTATTAAACTTTTTCACCTGCTTCAACCTCTCTCAACGTTTTTCCAACCTCTTCTTTCAAATTTTTTTAAACTTTTTTTCGGGTTTTCAACCCTATTCAATATTGTATAAATATTTCCAAATTCTCATTCAATTGCATTACATTTTTTTTGACTTTTTCAACCTCAAAACGAAAAATCGAGCTAGGGTTGGTCTCCAGGTACTTTATTTAATATGTGACCAAATCCATCTCAACCATGCACGCGGACTATTTCATGTTACGGAATTGGTTGCCGATTATATATGTTGTTTTTCAAGGGACATAAGGGGACCCATATTTCCCCGATTTGATTAAAAAAAAAAATTTTATAAAGTTATGGCCATTTTAAGTTATACCCATTTAAGGCTGAAAATTGTTTCAAAATAGCGGCATTTCCATCCAAATCAAAATAATTAACTTTTGATTTTTGATTCTTATAGAACTTCTTAATCTCTGTTTAGAATCTGTTAGAATTTGATCCCCTACGATCAAGATGAGCTTTGTTAGGCTCAATTGTTTTGTTTTTTTTTTCGCTTCCAAAAACATTTCACAAAAACATCTACTTTAGGACCTCATAATTCAGAATCCCCTTTAATAAAAATTTAAATTCCACGCTCACATTTGCTGTTTTTGCGGTGTATGGTATTGATTGATTAGCGAGGACGATGATAACACCTTTCCTATGTTTTTTGTATATCAAAAAAAACCCTAAATACACTATACTAATCTGCATATAAAGTTTATTTCAAACATTCAACGAAATTTTTGTTCTATTATTTTCTTAAGCTGTTGGCGAACAAAATTTTCGTTTTACACTGCCTAAGCTAATGATGTTTTCGCAAAGCATACTAGCTACATCAACCAAGCAACGTAAATATTGGCACATGAATTTACCAATCCGCAAGCACACACGCATGCTTTCATACAATCAAACAATAGCCGGAAGTATTATATTTTAATCAGCCATAAAGTAGCAATAACAACAACAGCAACAACAGCTCATGGAGTAAAAGCAGCAATCACTACGTTCATTTCTCATATGCACATACATACATCTATGCATTGTTACTTAAATAGTTACAAAAAAAAACATAATTCTACCACCACCAATACTAACAACAACAGCGGCATAACAAAAACCATATCAGCTGCAACAATAAAATCAACAGCAACAACAAAGACAGCAATATTTTGCATATCTAAATGTAAATCAGTCGCTGCAATTTTACAATTATTTCCGCTTGATTAAACATCATGCGCCGCATTTCATAAACAAATTCAATCAAAATTCAAACAAAAACTACAAAATAGAAATGTATGCACAGCACAGAGAAGCTACCCAGTGAGAAAATCGATCGCTCGTGCATTTTCTCATTGGTAAGTCGTGTAAGGTTCGATAGAAAGTAGATGGCAAGTAGGTTAAAAATTCAATTGTTCCATTTTAACATGCTTATAATCTTATATTCCCACTATTTGAACGATTTCTTGTATAGAGCGACAGACAGACAAGAAGACAGACAATTAGACACACAGACAGAAAAAGATGGCTAAGTTGACTCAGGCGGTGACGCTGATCAACAGTATACATATATACTTCACCATACCATATCACGCCACTTTCTATGTGTTTCAAACGGAATGACAAAATGTATATTAGGGTGATTCAAATTTTTTTTTTTTTGTTTTTTCTAAGGTGCTGTTACTTAAAAAGTAAGTTTATGATATGAAGAAAAAGTTCACGAAAATTCAGCTCTGTAACTCAATTTTATAAGGTGGCGCCGGAGCCTGTTAGTTTTACATGTAAATTGTATGGAAAAATTATTTTTTACAAAAAAGGTATCTAAATGAATAGGTGATTAGTGTTGTTGAGCTGAAAAGGGTCGTTTTTCGAAGTAATTTTTTACGCTGAATCCGAATCTGGCCTCAGAATTGACCCATCAACAAAAGCATCATTTAGTACCATCCTTGCCCTTTAAAATGAGCTTTCAAGTGGTGATCTGTGATGCTTCCTTGCAAAGTTATAGCCATTTTAAAGTGACATGAATTGGATCCCCTACATAGGGTTGCAACCCAACAATATTAACCAACGAGTTTCAAATTCATGTCACCTTGAAATAGCTGGAACTTTGCAAGGAAACATCACAGATCACCACTTGAAAGCTCATTTTAAGGGGCAAGGATGGTACTAAATGATGCTTTTGTTAAAAATAAGCTGATCAACTTTCTTTGAATCCTATACATGGCCTCGAAAGTAGACAAAAAACATTACGTTTTAGGTACTTAGCCTCAAATATTTCAGGATTCCGACTTGATGGGTCAATTCTGATGCCAGATTCGGATTCAGCGTAAAAAATTACTTCGAAAAACGACCCTTCTCAGCTCAACAACACTAATCACCTATTCATTTAGATACCTTATTTGTAAAAAATAATTTTTCCATACAATTTACATGTAAAACTAACAGGCTCCGGCGCCACCTTATAAAATTGAGTTACAGAGCTGAGTTTTCGTGAACTTTTTCTTCATATCATAAACTTACTTTTTAAGCAACAGCACCTTAAAAAAAAAACAAAAAAAAAAAAATTTAATCACCCTAATATATATACCCTGAGTGTAGGGTACAAATATTGATTATATTTAAAAAATCAGCAAAACGTAAATTTATCGAAAGCCATCGATCCAACTATTTCTAGACCACGCGCACATTAGCTCTGCAAATGACTGTTCTTCTCTTCGCCAGTAAAATCTTTTAGTGCGAAATCAAAAATTGAATAATATAGCATACTTTTTGGCGGCGTTTTCTATGTAAACTAAATTGTTTCCATTGAACCCCATGAAGTTTGTGACTTACCGCGTCAAACAGAAAGTAATGTCATTTCATTAATTCAGTTCTTAATATAATCGATCCCATTGATTTGTGCTTTACCACATAGAGCTCAGCAAGAAGCCCCCTAATGCTAAGTTTGCTAAGGAAGAAAAGTTACAACAGCAATGGGAAAAAGTTATCATCATATGTCCGGACAACGAAACAATCATTAGTCTTCTCATGCTTACCAGTACAATTTAATAATTATTTTTAGATCGAAGTAGTTTTTTTCATAAATTCTCATGAAATATCAAAGAAATTTTACGACTTCAGATATTACACTATCAATATTTTTACTTAATTGGAAAAGGATAAGGTTTAATATGATTTTTTGTCTTCATATATTTGGGAAAAATATTTATGGAAAAAATTTCAAGCGTAACCAAAGACGGTTTTGATTGTACTCCAAATTGAAAAATTGATTTCTAGGCAGTTTCATAAATAATATCTGATAATGCCACTTTATTTACAGATTAGAGTAATCGTAATATGCGTCGGGTAGCAAAAAACTTATGGTCATAAAAAAAAAAATTATGAACTTCACTTTAACAAGAAAAAAATAATATTCTTTCAGAACATTATTTTATTTAGCTACTACAGATGTTAGTCATCTCAGCCATTCAGCTTGATGGTTAACATCAAGTCAAAAATCAGATTTTTCTCGTTTAAGGCCAACTATGACCGAAAAAAACTAAATAAACTCCCAGAAACTGATCTTTTTTATAAAAAAAAATTAGTGTGCTTTAGACCAGGGGTCGACAGCGCCTAACTCTTTCCACTCTTTGCACTCTTTTACAACAACTTTGTACTGTTGTGATCCGCCGAATCGTTGACAGGCGCAACTGCACCAAAACAATTCAACCCTTGCGTGTTGTTGCTTTGCATGTCATTGTTGGTAAATATGTAGCGCTTGCGACTGCGCACAGTTCTTGCTATGCTTTGTTTGTTGTTTGCAATTTTGCGTTGTGTTTCGTCACCAGCTATTTTTAAATATAAATTCACTTGTGTGGATGCATTGAGCGTTGCTGCTTTTTTATTTTTATAAATCCTTATGGTACCGCATACAACGATTTGTTGTTGTTGTTGGGTTTTTGTTGTAATTGCTGTTGCACTCTTGAAATAAAATCTTTGTCGACCCCTGCTTTATACCACACAACTCAAGTATATACTTCTTTAGCTCCATCTATATGTATGTATATTTATATATGTATATCAGAAAACGTCATTGAGTAGCTCATTGAGGGTTTTGAAAGCTGTAGTAGTAGTAGCTCTGGGCTCATGAAAGTGAATGCGCGTGAAGCTCATACTGACATGGATTCTGATTCATGAAGCAGTGAATGGCTTGAGCCACTTATGTTGAACTGTAGTACAGAAAAACTGTTTTTTTTTTCTTTCCGATCGATGGGGAAATATCGAAAATGGATTTTAGACATCACTTAGGGTGGGTCCGGACCGTGGAAAAGACCGTTTTGACCCATTTCATTAACATTTTTAGGGTGGCACCGTGTTTGACCCATTTTCGAAATTTTTTTATCTGTAATTAATATGCAAAAGTCGAAAATAAATTTTGGCCATCATGAAGAGTGGTTCCGGACCCTGGAAAGGACGGTTTTCGACCATTTCGGTCCTTTGTAAATTACGAAGCCACTCTAAGTGATATTCAAAAGTAATTTTCGACCTTTCATAATTGATTGGAGCAAAAAAAAAAATTAGGGTGGATCAAAATAAAAATTTTCTTGTTCAATCGATAGGGAAATGTCGAAAATAGCCATTTCGAGCTTTATCTAATGATTGGAACAAAAAAAAAATTATTTTGATCCACCCTAAATTTATTTTTTTTTTCCAATCGATTATGAAAGATCGAAAATTACTTTTGGATATCACTTAGATTGGCTCCGGAACTTGCAAAGGACCGAAATGGTCGAAAAACATTCATTTAGGGTCCGGAGCCGCCTTAAATGATTAATTATAGAAAAAAAAATTTATGAAAATGGGTCAAAAACGGTTCGGAGCCACCCTGAGTGAAGCAGCATTGAGTTAAATTAAATGCATGCGTAAACACCCAATTTTTATAAGACCTTAAAGTATGCCACACTTGCTAGTTCGCTCATTTCCGTAACATATTTCATTCGCTCATTTCCGTAACGCACTCACCAGCTTACCCCCAAGTCAAACGCGCGTAAAGTAGTATATACTTCAAAAAAGTGCTAAGTGAAATCTTACTCAGAAAATTTTTAATATTTTTCTAAGAAATTCAGCCCACCTATTTGATTTATATAACTATTCTAAATTGAATAAAGTTTTTACAAATTTATATTTATTCTTCTTTTATAATTTAGAAAGCTTTGCCACAAACAAAATTAGATGATTTGATTTCACTTGAAACGGCATGACTAACCAATGCGTAGTATAATTTTCACCTCAGTTGCATAATTAATATTTTAGCACATAATGAATTATATTAAGCGAATAATAAAATTCCTCATTTACTGCTAATTTTCGATAGCATAATCAACCAACGAAGCAGGTGCATTAGCATTAAACAGTGGTGGTAGCAGCAGCTGCAACGATTTTGCATCATTTCACCCAGCAAACATTTGAATGCATTTTAAGTCTTCCACATTTATAGCTGTGAATCTATAAATAATTCAGCGAGAAGAGATTAAGGCGATCAAACTTTAGCACGATTAAGAGGCGCATCTTTTCAATGCTTTTTATGAAAATATATAAAAGCTTACGAGAAAAAATAAAACAAAAATTTCAAATTCAGTAAGTATTTTTATATAGCATTCCGCAATGATCGCTTTCTACT
This sequence comes from Tricholauxania praeusta, assembly GCA_949775025.1. Taxonomy (NCBI): domain Eukaryota; kingdom Metazoa; phylum Arthropoda; class Insecta; order Diptera; family Lauxaniidae; genus Tricholauxania; species Tricholauxania praeusta. The sequence continues at coordinate 30,549,990 of OX459031.1, read as the reverse complement.
TTTCATAATGACTTACATATATGTATACGCGAGTTGCTTTAGCAGGTCACTCGACGAATAGTGACATCACTCACAGCAAGAGCAAGGTCCTTCTTTATTTCTCCAGACGAAGCTCTTGGGTCATCTTTGCAGGCATCTTTGAGTATATTTGGTATGGGCAGTCCTATTATTTTGAACACAACTGTATACGCGAGTTGCTTTAGCAGGTCACTATCCCTGTTAAATTTTTGCCCGAAAAAAACTATCGCTTGGCGTTCACACGTTAACAAAACTATTGTCTAGGTTATTGAGAAACGACTATTTCGCAATACAAAATATTTGCTGGGTAAGCTCACAGCGGTGGCATAATTACAGAGGTAGCAAAAAAAAATTTAGTTACACACACCAACACACATACAAAGATGCGGTGTACAAAAACGTATCGACTTGCATAATTAAGATATAATTTCAAATGTCCATGCAACAGTTGTGCAACTCTCCTGATGAATTAATTTTAAATTAGTTTTATTCAACACTTGACTTGCTTCATAGCGCTATTTATTGACTTTAAATATATTTCCATGCACAAAATGCGGAAAGTCCACGTAAGACCACTACTAAAGATGCTTGAAATACCTATATACCTCATCCACGCAAGAGATCGTAATACAAAAAAATATTCAAATAAATACAACACATACATATGTTTCATAATATAACAAAAATTTTTGAGCAATTGGAAACACAATAAAAAAACTGCCTACCATGTCGTATGAGTAACAATAAATAATGATTTAAATTAGGGTTGTAACGGAGGTCATCTATGCGGAGGCGGATGCGAATGCGGAGTTCAGAAATTGATTGGATTATTCCACCACTAGTAAAAGATATGAATATAATTCTTTTCAGGATCAATAAATACACTCTTGCAATACACGAACGAGTTTTTTTTAATTCATTTAATATTATATATATGCAAAATATTGCCAACTGCGTAGCCATACATAAACAATTGGTGTCAACGGAACCAATGAAACACAAAAACCAAAAAAATTTAAATTCAGCATGTCAGTGGCTATCGCCTGTACCAAGATTATTATATTTTGTGCAAAAATGGCAAAACGGCGGCTGTTTGAGCAAAACTATTCGAAAAATAAGAAGTCTGATTAAAAAAAAAAATAGAAAAAATTTATATTTTGACTTAGTTTTGGTTCATGCGATACACATACATATGACGAGTATGTGGAAAAAATTTTTTTAAGGATCGGCTTAGTAATTTTGGAGAAAAGACTGGCATCGTATGAAAAAAGTGAATTCGAGAGAATCGCGTTTCATTTTTTTTTTATTGAACCGGAGACCCGGAGAGTGCGCTCAAATAAAGTTGCAAAAATATACTTAGAGAGCTTGAATCTTCATGAAATTTCAACACGATATTTTTGAAGTGGTCTACTTTCAAAATCTGTACAAATGAAATTCATACTAGGTTGTACCCATAACCATTTCTTATGAAACTAACTAAAAAAGATAGCTAAGTTTCTAGCTATGGTCGAGCTAATCGTATTTCAGCCACTTACCACTTAATGTAAATTAACTTATACACAAAATTTTCCGCTTTGATTTTATGACTTCCGTTATACCTCCGATTTGCCGCATTAAAATTTGCGGAGGTGGAAGCGGAAGTACGATATCAATCGGAAGTTCCGCATTTGCGGATGCGGAGCTCCGTTACAACCCTAATTTAAACTCAAAATCTGTATCTAAACCCGTTGTCAATGAGGTTCGAAAATAAAACACGGTCAATGATGTGGGGTGTGAAATACCCCAAAATATTTTTAGCTGTGTTTCATCAAATATGGATATTACACTTGTTTTCAAGTTGTTTGTGTCGTTTCATATTATGTATTCAACTAGTCTAATTAAATATGAATCAAAAACTTAAATTAAAAGAATAATTTTATTCAAAAAGTTCGTAGCGCACTTTTTAAGGCAAAGTAACAGCAACAAATCATCAAAATACAAATTACCAAATACAAGCAAACATTTTTCATAATATATTGTTTACTGAGCTCCCTGTTCATTAGTGTAAATGCAAAAAACACAAAAAAATTTCAAGCTCAAAATTAATTAATTAATTTTTTTTTTATGTTTTATGCACTTACAGCACTGATCACGAAGCTTAGTAAAAAATATATTATCAAATATGAACTGTTTCAAAAACACAAATATTCTTTATAAAATTAAAGATTTCATACAAAAGAATTATTTTATAAATACATAAATTTTGGACAGTTATAATAATCATTTTTTAATAAGACTGACCAAAAGAAAAAAATACGATCCTCAACTTTATTCCCATATTTTAATTAATTTTAAGAATTTTTTTTTTTTATTTTGGAAAGGCCATAAATTCCAACTTTTTAACTTGGCAACCCTCGGTGTGACATACACTAGCTTTGTTTGCTTACGTGCTTCTCCTTCCTTTTATATATTACAATCACCCAAGCGTACTTGCCGTGTCTGTGGTAGGATGTTTTCTCTTCAGCTACCAAGAGCGCGATGGCAGCTATTATTGTGAGGAGAAAACTGCCTCTCTTTTTGAGCATGTGGTTTGCCACAACACACTTGGTTGCGTTTCTAGAAGAAAAAGGTGTATTTTATCACGATTTGCCCATTTTTTTAGTGGTAATTCCAGGTTTAAGGCAAAACAAAACGAATCCAATTTTGGAAACAAAGCCATCGAAAGTTGCACTTATAACTTTTACAAAAATCAGTATGTGCTGGAAACTAATAAAATAAATAAATATATAATGCTTCAGATATCTTAGAATTTGTTCTACGATTTTGACAAATTATTCTACTATCTTAACTGAGATTATGAAAATACGCTAATAATGGACAGTCAACTCGCTCAGGAACGATGCTAGGAAGATTTGTTGTTCAGAGCCTTCGTAAAATCTGCTGGAAGATATTTGGAACAATAGAAAGTAATATGTCAAACAACTCAGCTAGCTAACACAGCATAAAACAACGAGGAAGGGATCGAAATAGCTATAAGAATTTTATACATAGCCAACCCTTTTGACAGAGTTATGGGACGATAGCAGCAGTAGTAGTCATATAGAAAAGATAATGTGCCAAGATTTGAACACTAAAACTTATAGTTTTCAATTACAGTAACAAGACAATAAACTGAATATCAAAATTATTGAATAAAAGCAGAAATTTTTATACGTTTTAACAAAACTAATCTATTTTGCACAATGCTGGTTCAATTTATATGACTATTTGTTAAAAAGCAAAAAATTTAAACCGCATTATGTCCAAAATTTTGACATACAACGTCTTAAATTTTTTTGTGAAGCATATTTTCATCCCCTCTATATATTCTATACATTTCTTTGGTCAAATTAATTTTAAAATTTTATGACTTTTGAACGAACTTTATTTAGCCTGAAACTTCTTTCCTGATTTGAGCACTGATTTATTAAAAGAAAATTAAGTTTAAAATAAAATTCGTTTCGACACTTTTGACAATTACATTAAGATAATTTCCCACATGTCTGAACTTTGAACTATGTTAAACCACAATTTCTGGAAAAATTTATGTTAGTTAAGTGTAAAAATTTACTTATACTAAGAAATTCAAGTTTAATATATTGCTTGTGAAACCCAAAAGCAATGTCCATTACTTTTAATTTATTTACAAATTTTAATTAAATCTAAAGTGACTAATGAAATTGCCCACATAGTTGTAAATTTGTTATTTTCTAACTATCGCTGTTAAATCTTTTTGCATGTATGTATGTATGTGTATGCGAACATGTTTATATGTATGTATATATTTTTGTGTGTGCTTGCATAATTATGTAAATTTCATTATTATTCATAAATATTTTACTTAAGTGTTGCTAATAGCGTAATATACTTTATTATGTGTAATAAAATCAAATTTTATTATTTCAAAAACTTAATTACATACACGCATAGTTGTAACATTTATTTACATGTGTTTGTGTTTCAAAATGTAGAAATTCAATTAAAGCAAAGTATAAATAAAACAATTAAATAAGACAATGATTACAAATTTTCACACTCAACCCACGATGCTGCGGAAGACAATCTTGCGAAAATGTAGAACACCCCTTTCTCTACAGTTTGTAAATATTGTTAAGAATGTACCTTTGAAACAATCGCAATGAAATTGTATTTATTTCATATAATTTTTAGCTCGTTTAAGAAGCAAAAACTGCCCCATGGCGAAAGTTGTAGCGAATAATAAGCTGCGTATTTTTTTTGTAAATGACTGAATACATTTTTCAAATTCCGGATGCATCACATATGTATATTGGAATAATATTTACCAATTGGAAATATTTACAAAGATATAACTTTTGGGAACTTGGCAGTGCCTTATCTAGGAATCGGTATAATTTGGTAATTTCTGTACCAATTAAGACAAAACTAAGAGATTAAAAGTCAATTCAATTAGCATAAGAATGATTTATACAGACTTTGAGATAAAATGTTTATCTAAAAAGAATTTGTTTACTTGAGTTTTTTCTTGATAATAGCAATTTTAATTAGAAATCTGTAGTTTCAATGTAAAAAAATTCTTATTAATATCAAAAATAGTTAACCGTTTAAAAACGTTTGTACTTTTGTCCAAAGGTTATACCGACTTAGGTTTTTTTTTAAAGCCGCTCACAATATTTCTCAAAATAAATCAAAATCAAAACTTTATTTCTTTGGAAAATATCACACACTAAAACCATTCGACAAAAATATAATACTCGTAGCTTATCAAAAGGTTTTATATGACACCAATTTCATGAAAATCTCTCCAGAGGTTCATATTCACATTTTCGGATAGCTATATCTCTAAAACTAGATTCGAGCGTTATAGTACATTTTGAATATATATTTTTTCTTTGCATTAAAAGCCGCTTGAGAAAAAGTGGCTTCGGAGGAAAAAATCAATTCTCACTAAACTTGGTTGCTAGCAAAATTTTTAATTGAAAAATATGCAATTGGTCCGAATATAATAACTATAATAATTATTCGTGGAGCTTTGAGCATTTCAAACAAAAAAGTTAGTTTCCAATGGAGCCCAATTTGGCGTAGAGTGCCCAATATACATATAAATATTTAAACTATGAATAGCAATATTTTTCAACAATTTTGTCCTCCCTTTTCTACTAAATATTCCGATTTTAATTGATGCTGCTCTCGGCGATCCCACAAAAGCTTTCTGCTGTCAAATCTTATAATTAGCGGAGAGTTGTCTTGAGAACAAGACAAAAATTTTGCAATCATTTTAATGTTAGAAGTGCTCGTGGTTCGTTTTGTTGCCCGCTTTCGGCAAGAATGCATTTTTTTAATCAGAGACGAACTGATTGATCTGCATCAGCCACCAGTTGGTCAATGACTCTTTACACTTTTTTTTTTTGCTTCACAATAAACCAACATTTGGTCCAAGTGAGTTGGTTCGCAACTGACTCCAACTCCTAGCTACATTCACAGCGGCTTTATCTATCTCGTCACCATATGTGTTTTCAAAAAGGCCGAACTATTGCCCATACCGCCAGAGGTATGATGAGTATTCATCGTAAAAATATTCACTAGCCAAATTATCTCAAAAAATGGATGTTACCGGCCAAACTAGTTTTAAGGATAAACTAGTTTTTCCTAGGCCAAACTAGTTAATTTAAATGCCTAAAAGTATGCAATTTAATTTTAATACATAAGCACTTTGGGTAGCGAAGCCGGTATTGCACACGTTAAGGACTGAACTGCGCCCCCTTACACTCACTTCAATAAAATTGATAAGTTTTACTGTCTCATTTCGCTACTTCCTTAGTTTTCACTAGCCATAGTGCTTTTGCATTAAGATTTCATTGCATATCTTTAGGCTTAACGGCAACTAGTTTGGCCTAAAACTAATTTGGCCGGTAATAGATATGTTGACTGATCTACCCGTTTTTCGAACTTAACAGCAGCGGATATCTTACTTTGGGGATTATAACCTCTTGTTTCTTGTAAGCGTTAAATGAAAACATAAGTTCCATATATTGCCCTTGACACCACAAACTTAGGTAAAAGTGATATGAAATTTTATTATGCATTATTTGTCAAAAAAGAAAAACGAGTGCAAAAAAGCGCTCAACGAGAATTCCAACTCCAAAGCAGAACTTTCTAAGAATACTTTAACCAGCTTTTAAATTAAAAATTATTAGGATACCTGCTACAGCACCAGAAAGCATTAATTAACTGCTGTAGTAATTGCAGCTATTCCTTACTTTGGAAATCATTGTTGAAACATTTTTTCTTAATCTTTATATTTTTTACTTAAAGACCGACTAACGAGAAATCATCCCTCATTATTCAAAAATTTCTTAGTTCCAATAATTTCAGTAACTATGGCCTACCATGCTATTATTAATGCAAGTGTAAAATAATCCTGACCCTTGGGGCTAATCTGTGACGACCTTTTCTGTAAATTACTTTATACAAATTGCAAACAAAGCAAACAATTTACTATGGATGCTTTTCTTTGCCAATGGTAGAGAGTGAGTGATAAATTGAAATTTTTATGTCATAGCAACAAAGGACCATCAATTTAAATGATTTAATTACAATTAAATATTTATCGTTGATTAACACCAAAAGGACCTATCATTAACTTGGTCTTTCCATTGTTGTTTTTGTACAGCGGGTTAAATAAAGATTATTTAAAATTTCTTACCAAATTGCAAACATTTAACCCAAAATTGCAAAGTTAATCAATTTTATTGGACCCAAGGTTATACCCTTATACCAAAGTATATCCTTGCCATTAGCAAGGATTTGTTAAAATTTTTACATTTTAATGTATCTTACTCTTCATGAACTTAGCTGCCTGTTTAAGGCACAAACAACAATGAAATCATTCACTTTTTCAATTGTGAAGTTTGACAGCTTTCTTTTAAAATTTCTTTTATTTCTCAATTATTATATTATTTTTCATTTCTTTTTGATATTTTCTCATTGTTTGCGTACTGTGGTTTTCTTTGTTTTCCCTTCAACATTTGTCAGATTGAAGTGATAAATGTTTTCAGATTTTCTTTTATTTTATTTTTTTTCAACGCTCCAATTCTTACGCTTCTCAGCTCGCTTTCAATGTCTTTTTATATTTTATTGTTCTTTCAGTGTACTTTTTTTTTCTTGCTTTCTCGCCTATTGACTGTTATTATACTTTTTATCATGCTTCATGCTTTGTTCTTGTGGTTTCCTCTTTCTTTATTCATGTGCTGTTTTATATTCGTTTAATGAGACGCGCCAAATTAGACTCATTTTCATTATCCTTGCGTAACGCTTTAGAAGTCAAAATGTCGATGGAGTTGTAAAGGAAGATAAAAGTTCTGCTATCACAATTATGAGAATTCTAAAAAGTATCGGTTAGTCGAAATTTTGGAAACCTTTTACAAAAAAAAGTTTTATATTAATTTTACTAAAAGTTTTTTTCTAAAATTTCTTGTAAATGGGTGCAAATAGTTTTTCCGCAATATCTTGAGGCCCGTGAGCTTAACAAAATTTTTACAAGAATTTTTTTGTAGAAAATTAAATTCTCTACAATCTTAAGCAAAATAAGTCTTACCGTAAAATTGAAAATAAAAAAGTCATTGACATTGATTACGAAACATGAGGTCTGAAAATTCTAAGATATTTGCAACGTCACAAAAAATACAATAAAAAAAAACTCAGAAAGGTTTTTCGCGATAATTTCAAAAATAATCAAACAAAATCCAATAAAATTTACTTGTTTTAAAATTTGCAAATGTGTTCATGCCAAATCAAGCCTAATATAATGATAAGGAAAAATTTTAGGGTGGGTAATAACACCCCTATAACGAAGTGAAATAGAACAAAAAATTGGTAAACAATTTTACTATTCTACTTTTTGCTTCGAATTTGTACATATACATTTCTTCAATGACAACTTTTAGTCTCTATATCGCTTTTTAATGAGAGAGTGAGTTGTAAAAAACAAAATTTTAACGATAAAGGATCATAAAGAAAATACAAAACATTTTGTAGACCAAAAGAAGTATGAAAAATAAATAAATAAATTGTGAAAGCTGGTCTTAAGCACAGTACAAGAAAAAAAAATGACAGACTTTATTTTACGGAAGCTTTGCTGTTGTAACCTTTTTAGCCAATTTATATATAAAGGGCTTTATATGCCAAAACACTGCATCGTATTTGGACTTTGCGTCCCCGAAGGAAAAACTAGACAGAGACGTCTTATGAGTAAACATAAAAAAAAAAAAAATATAAAAATAAACAAGTTAAGGTGTTATCTTCGGCCAGGCCGAAACTCACATACCCTACACTGCACTGAAATAACCTTTTAAATAAATGTTGAAAAGACATTGAAGAGGTTGAGTAAGTCGAATAAAATGTGAAATGTTAGAAAGATTGGCAGAGGATGGAAAATGTCGAAAATATATGCAAAATGTTGAAAAAAGTTGAGAGAGGTTGAAAAACTCTAAAAAGTTGAAAAAGGTTGAAAAATTTTTAAACAATTCAAAGTTGATGAAAAAGTCAAAAAAAATAAAGAAACTTATGAACGAAGTTGAAAGAGGTTGAAAATGTCGAATAAATACACATAGGATATGTTGGAAAAAATCGAATAGAAATGAAAATTTTGAAATATGCCACGCCCACTTTTCCAGTTCCGCCCATTTTGGTATAATAAATTATATTCGCGATCGACATCCTCATATTAAATTTTAGCTCAATAGCTTGTATAGTTTGCGATACATGCTGCAACAAAAATTCAAAATTTAGGGCGGTGACACACCCACTGGTAAAATCCAGCCCGGTTTTGATCCAGAAATAGCTTTCCATAATCAAACCCCTAACACCAAATTTTAGTATAATTGCTCACATATTTCGATAAATATGCCACTTACCGTATTTTATTTGTATGGGAGGTGCCACGCCTACTGATGCTATTTCAGCTACTTTTGATGCAGATATGCCCTATAGCGACAGAAATACATACATTAAATTTCATACCAATTGCTGCAATAGTTCACTTAAAACAGCGCTAACAAATTTATGTTAATATGGGAGGTGCCACGCCCACTAACGCAATCCTGTCAAAATTAATTTATTTTTAAAACTTATAGTAACTGACATCTATACACCAAATCTTATGAAGATTACTCTCATAGCCCACTATCTATAACAATAAACGTTTTTTGCTTATATGGGAGGTGCCACGCCCACAGGTACTATTGGACCAAATTCTTGTAGTAAGAGACCTTATAGCAAGTATATCTGCCTCATTAAATTTTATAACGATTACGTTGCTAGTTCTTTAAATATAACGTTTATAAATACTGTGGGCTGTGCCACGCCCTTCAACGAGATTTTTCGGTCCAGTAGCTGAGCTTGTATTGATGACTGCTTTCAGCGGCATCATCTCCAAAATTTTTATGGAAATCGATTGTGCGAATTTTGAGATATACGGAATCAAAATTTTTAACAGTTGAAAAGTGCCACGCCCACTTTTCGATTCCGCCCACTTTTATCACAATTCAAGATATATTTTATATGTATCCGTTTACCAAATTTAATCGCAATATCTTGAACGGCTTACAAGATATGGTAATATAATGATAAAATTTAGGGCTGTGCCACGCCCCTATACGACCCTTTGGAAACTTGAAACCCAGTCTAATCCTAATTTGGTTCACATGTGCACCAAATCACCAAGTTTCATCAAAATCGCTGAAACTTTTTTCAAAATTGGCCGGGGTAAATATACATAGAGTATGGGCGGTAGGCGTATCTGTCAACCGATTTTGATCATTTTCAATAGCAAGATGCCTGCAAGAAGATGTGACCTGTGTGTGATAGTTTCATTCAATTAGCTTTCTTGGTTTTCCCGTAAAACTGATTTCAACAGACACCCAGACAGACAGACAGACAGACAGACGGTCATCGCTAAATCGACTCAGGTGGTGACGCTGATCTAGAATATATATACTTTTCCATACCTGCCACGCCCCCTTCAATGTGTTACAAACGGAGAGACAAAGTGAATATACCCACGGTGTAGGGTATAAAAAGTTCATTATGTTGTATTTCGTGAAAATGCATTAAAATATTTAATAACATACTGTTGATCAAAAAAGGAAGGTCGTTACCCATATTAAAATATATTTTTTCTTTTCAATTGCCTTGAATTTTGTACTAAAATTTAAATAATCAATTATATGAAACTTTTGTGTGTGTATTGAAATCTTTCTATTTTTAGTTTTTCGGCATTATTTTTTAAGGAAGGTTGTTTTGTGATTGCTTAACAAAAACTGATTTTCAAAGAGGTACAAAAGTAATTGTGATTTTTTTCGAAATTATAGTCTCCATTTGCAGAAGATTTCTGTCAGCTTCACGTTCTTCTAATAACAAATATCTGCCACAAATTTTTATACAAAACTTTTTCTAAAGAATTGGCAACACTATCGAAAAGTTAAAATGGCTGTTTAAGCAAGAAAAAACTTAATCGTTAACAAGTTGAAACTGATAAGACGAAAAAATGCCATTTTTTGATGCAAAGTACCATATGGCCACACTAAAAAAATAAATTTATAGAATTCGATCAAGTGCAACGGCTTGGCTTATTTTGAAACCTCGACATATGGGTTCGAAATTATCTTGCAGAAAGATATTTGCTTTGTCGCCTGTGATTTGCTACTCAAACGTCACGAAAACTATCCATTTTAGAAGTAAAGCATCACAGGTGAAGAGAAATGGGCTGTCTACATCAATGTTAAGTGCAAGAGATTATGGATTAAAAACAGCTTAACCAGCTCAAAGTGCTTCAAAAGCCGATATTCATCAAAACAAGGTGATCCTGTCTGTTTGGTGGGGTTTCAAAGAAATCGATTTTCATTTTTTACCTTTTACCGAATAATACCTGAATACATTTTGAAATGTCATTAACTGGGCAAATTAAATGATTCACTCAAACTAAAAAGACCAGAATTGCTCAAAAGAAAATGTCCAGTATACCAAAAAGATAATGTGAGAACTCATAAAAGTTTAATAACTGGCAGTTTGGTCGGAATGTATCACTACATCCACCATATTCCATCATCATATCACCATATCACCATCATCAAAAAATATTGAAGAAGTCAAAAAATGTTGAAAAAAACTGAAAAGTGTTGAAATATTTCGAAAAAGTACTGAACCTAAAATATAACACCATCGTATTATGTTAGTATGCAGCGAAAAACACCAAGAAAACTTTCGGACCTATGTAATCTGACCCCTAGGTTAAAAACTTTAAGATTTGTGCCAGGGCTGCCAAGCTGATTAACTTTTGCTTAAAATGGAAAAAGTAAAATTTTTTTGAAAAAAATAATATTTTTTTTGAAAAAAAAACCATAGTAAAATATAAGTTTTTGTCAGGGAAAATCTTGATGGCCTAAAAACAAAGTACATGCTTTGGCGTAAAGTGTACATTAGGTAAAGAAGTAATTTGCCGCCACTTACAAACAAAAAATATGCTTTGTTTTTTGATATTGTGAAAATTTGCTTAGTAAAAAATAATAGTAAAAATACCGAAAACCGTAGCAAAATGAGATATATTTCACAATGAATTACAAAAACCTTCTTTCGAATTATTTTTCATTTACTAAAAAAAAATAACAGGTACATAACATCTACAATATTTCGTAGTTATGTTAAAAACGAAATTTACGCCCCCCACCCCTAGGTACGCTACTGAGTAAATGTAACAAAGCTCAACAAATTCCCGGCTTTTTTAGAAATTTTTCAATTCCTACCGAGCCCACGCTTTGACATGAAATACCGGACTTGGTCATACCAGGCTACTTGGCAACCATAAACCATGGTCCGTGCCATAAATAATCGATTGCTCTTCACGTTTTAGGCGATTTCACCAGCAACCCTCCTCGATGTAGTCAGGGTTATGCCCTGATATTATATAACCGACAAAACTGATCTCTTGGAAAAATTTTTTTTATCAAAGCCGAACTAATTCACTCAAACAATACAAAGTACATCACTTCTTCAGTAAAGTCTGGGTAAGTGGGCTAAGGGTTTTCATCCAAAAGTACACCGTACTACCAACACAAGTTTTCCCTGAATATCAATTTTTCATTTTTCTTATATCTTTCGTAAACGTTTAAAATTTAAGACATAATGAACACTTTTATTTAAGTCAACAGACCTACCTACCCAAATACCGTAGAAACCTACATACCCTAACTAAAATATGAATCATAAAGTTTATTTTTATATCTACCACTTCAAGACTGATTTGATTACGAATTCAAAGTTCTTTATAATTGTTTTCATGGTAAATTTTGCCAGCCTTTTTTCTGCCAATTTTTTATACACCCTACATTAAGCAGATCAACATATATTTTATTATCACAAAGTTAATTCATGCAATTTGTGAATTGTGTGGGTAAATCAAGCTTCGAGAATGATATAAGCTGTATGTGTTAGTTCCAAATTAGAATCATGAGAAATTTCCTATTCAATAAACTTTTGGAGCGCAGTTAATAACGAAAGTATTATCCCTAATGTTTGAAGAAAAAGAAGGTCCAATGAAGTATCATTCTTCCAGCATGTTTTTCACGCTCTATCACAACGAACGGAATTCTATAGTATCATCCCGTAATGGGCACATTTTACAGACATATTGAGAGTACTTATGATTTTCATAATTTTCTTAAATTTTATTAACTTTTGTAGTTCTTTAGTTTTCTTGTTCCCAAAAAGTACCTCGCTTACAGTAGACCGTTGCAATAGACGTAGGGCATCTGTAGCATAAATTTGACCGCCATTAATTTTCTTATAATTTGTTTTTATTTTCTCAAGCAGAGTAAACAATCAACTGGTAATTGCTTCATTGAACAAAACAAATAAAGCAACATCGACGGTAACCAGCGCACCGTAAGGATAACGAAGGCACAAAGCATGTGACAGCAAAAACTCAATGAGAAAAACTTTTTTGGCTGTATTCTCCATCCCCAAAAATAAGAAAAATAAATAAAACAACAAAAAAATTTGGATGAAGAAAAAAAAAGGAACAGGCTATTGCTCTACACAAACCATTCAGAGCTCGCTGTATTTCGCAACGAAACGAACGAAGCCTTGTTGGTCTTTGCAGTGTACGCCGCTTTAACTGTGCAAGGATAAAAAGTTCTATAAAGATCAATTGATTTTAATTTTGATTGATGATTTTTGATGCCTTAATTAAATGAGTTTTTTGTATTTTGGATATGAAAGTCTTAACTTTTTTCCATTCTCTTAAGGATTTTTTCCATAAAAACAGACTTGATTAAAGAAATATTTATAAACAATTGGTGTAATTGGAAACACTATTTGCTTACTATATGCGAAATATGAAATCAAAAATTATATTTTTTCATTCTACGCACTTAAATTACATTTTGCCTGACAGTATTGGCTATGCAGTTCATGATGTGAAATGAGACAGATTTTTACTCTGCTCCCCATATCGGAACTTTCAAGAAATTCAAAGAGTATTTTTGTGGTCCAATATGATGATTCTCAGTTTTTTCAAAAAAAAATATTAAAATATTATAATTATTCAAATGTTAAACTAAGGATTTGCTTAAAGTTTAATTAAGTGAGCAATCGTAGCCATTGAATAAAATTTCAATTACACAAAAAAAAATTTTAATGTGTCTAATATATTTTAACTAAACTTATAGCTTTTAGTTTTATAACAAACAAGCAGATGCCCGCGACTTTGTACGCGTAGCCTGTTTTTCTGCGAAGGCAAACAATTTACTTGTTTAAATAAAACTACAGTCAATTTTGGATTCTTCTTCACATAAATATTCCATTGCATTGCCATGTGAAAGGCAAAACTAACACATTCAATTAGCCTAGTACACATTATCACACATGTTGTCTAACATCAATGTTCGATAATATGAACTCTAGGAACGACCGCTTGACACACATGTTGGATGGTTTTCAAAAATTGTTGATTTTCCTGCTGGCTTGTCCAACCATACAACCTGTGTGAACTGACTGTCAAGCCTAGTGAACATTTTTCATTTTAATTAGGATTTCATGTAGTTCACTTCGATGTGGACGCTCATAAATTGTTCTGCAATTGATGTTTGATGGCATGCACGGAAATGTGAACGCAAAGCAATATTGACAGTCACACATGTTGTCAAGCCATTTAGGACAGCATGTGTGTTTTCGATGTGTGAACGTACTGTAATTTTTTTTTTTTCATTGTTCACAAATTTCGCATTGCTGCGTTGACAAATTGAGAATGAGAGCGAGAGCGAGAGTAAAATTTGAATATTCTCTTCCATTGCATTGCCATATAGAAACAAAACGCACACACACAAATTTGCCATTAAACGATTTCCCAGTAAGCAAGGGCAGGAGCTAACAGTGCTTCTAGAAGGCCTTCCTTGGTAAGTATAAGGCCTTCCACCCTCCTTTCAAACGTTCTTTCGTTTTTATATGAAATGCCCTCAGAAAACAGGCTTTCGTAAGCAGGCTTTCTAAGACCGCTTACCGTAGTAGGACTCTCAGAAGTACTTGGCAAAAATTAAATTTTAACATCGTAAAGACTAAAATATTATTTTTTTTTTCATCCGCGCCATCTCACTTGCGCTGATATTTTTTTAATGATTTTTTTTTTTTTGTGATGTTTCTTAATTTACAATTTGACAAAGAGTACACAAAACTCTACGTCCTTAACATAATATGAAAAAAAAGAATACTGGCCTGGCAATATGCTCACCTCTCTTAGTTTCTAACCATGTGTCTACTTTTCATGTCGTATATGTACAATGCATATGACAAAAAAGTACTGCCGAATCATAAAACATTGCAATACATGAAATAAAAAAGCAACAGAAATGCTTTAAAAAAAATGGGGTCCTTCTTCTTTGCCTTCTAATATCAGGCCTGATAGCACGTCTGTTGTGGGAAGGCATATTATGACTTCTGTAATTGTATTTTTATTTGCATGAAAATCTAGTTTTGAGAAGTCCTTATATAATCGCAACAGTGCTAGCAGGCCTTCTCCGAGTAAGGCCTTGGTCATTTGCCTGCTGGGTTGTTATGCTTACATGCTTCTTTCAATGTGTGAAATTAATTTTTTAGCAGTCTTAAAACTTTAATATTTTGATATTTAACACGAATATCGTGATAACTTTAATTCTATGTTGGGACCAAGCGTCTAAGAAAGATGACTAAAAAAATTTGATCAAAATTGATTCAGTAGATTTTGCGTGAATCCCGTTCATCGAAAACGGCTATCATTTTATTTATATAGATATTTTTATTGCTTTTAAAAAGCAAATAAAATTTAAAAAAAAAAATTACAGAAATTGTGACATCATAAAAACACTAAAACCACTCGGAATAGCAAAAAAATTCATACATATGACAATAAAACGATATAAGCAAACGGGAGGCTGGAGGATTATAAAAAAAAATTGGACGCAGTCGGACCGTGCGAACAAAGGACGTCATAAAACAAGTGAGAGGATGATAGATATCCTGGTCAATCAGCCTGCTCTGTAGCAAAGGATATGAAAATATCCAAAACTTCCAAGCAGCTTCTTATCAGGTATGATCTACGACTCAAGGCCTATAAAAGCTGACGCCTTTATGGGCTAACTAATAAGCAAAAGCAATTACAAAAAGTAAGAGGCTACTTGACTCGAACGGTAGAGATGAAATAATCTTTTCGGATGAAAAACTGTTCTTCCTGAAAGACAGCCACAACCAGCAGAATAACCGTGTGTACACGAGAAGTTTTGTGAATAGTTCAAAAGATGAATTGACTGCTAAGCGATATCAAAACGTGACCAAATTCAAGGTGTGGGGAGCAGTATTTCAAATAGAAAAAGGGCCAAAAAATTTCATCTCTACGAAAGAATGGCCAGCATCATCACCGGATCTCAAGACATTGGATTTATTCGTATGGGGCCATTTGCTAGGCAAAGTAAGGTCAACAAAAGGTTTAACAATTGATGGGTTCAAACAGCGTTTTGGGACGAAATGAAGCAGAAAATGGTGCGTGCCTACGAATCGTTTTTCAAGGGTTTATGTCTTGCAATCATAGAAAACGGTGATAATTTCGAACTTGATCATTAATTTAAGATATTTTAGAATGTTAAACTTTTGGAATAAATAAAATAAGATATTGTAGACGACTTTGGTTTTTATAACACTTTGTTTTACTGACAGTTATTATTGGCCACACTGTAAAGAAAGTGTAAAAAACCCCTTAGAAGTAAAATTTATTCGTAAACTAAAAAAAAGTTAGAACAAAATCCCAACCAGTCTATAAATCGAATATCATAGGAAAAAGTTCATTAAAAGTTTCAACTAGTATCGAAAGCATCCAAAGGGCAGAGAAGTATTGAAAATAATTGCAGTTGCTGACAAAATTAAATGAAAATCGAATTCCATCAAAGCGCTTCGAAAAGTCGATACGAATTGAAAAATATCGAAAGATATTAAAGTATTATTAAAGTGTATTAAAGTGGATGACGAAAATTATCATGAAAACCTCAAGTATTAATCTTAAAGTATCAAGTATTATGGAAAAACATTGAATATTTTAGTAAAAGTCGAAAAGCATCGTATAAAAAACATCAAAAGTTACAATATCAAAAAAGTCCAAAATTATGATTGTTTAACAGAAAATCGGATAGTATCAAAATAAAATGAAAAAATCTATATGTGTCGAAGAATTTTTCATAGTTTCGAAAAGTATCAAAAAAGTCAATAGAAATTGAAAATGTTTGAATAATATCGACAAAAAAGAAACGAACAAATAAGAAAGAAGTCATTTGGTTTCTAAAAACATCATGATGTTAAAAATATATAATACGGAGAAACGATAAATATAAGGAAAATAGAATAGTATTGAAGATCATAAAAAAGTTGATAAAATTGGAAAATTATAAATAATAGTATTCTAAAAAAAAACAAGCTTACCGATTAATATCAAATAAGACAAAAAGTATCAAACGCAATCGAAAAACATCGACGAAGTCAAAAGGTAAAAATTAGTATGAAAAGAGTACATAAAAATTGAGAAAAACTAAAATATTCGACGAAGAATCAATGAGAAACTCAGCAGAAGCCGAAAACTATCGAACGATAAATTTTAAAAGTATCGATAAGTATGGTAAAAGTCTATAATGCTGAAAACTAAGTACAAGGGCATAAAAAAACATAGAAATGTCGATAAAGATGAAAAAAATCGTTTAAATCGAATAGTTTTCAAGCATAGCTATGTGATTTCAGTTGAAGAACATCGAAAACCCTTTAGCAAAAAGTATCGAAAGTCTCAAATTATTAAAGAATACTAAAGTATTTAATTTCAAGGAAAAACTTTTAGTGCGAAATTTAATATAAAATCAACTCTAGACATCTTGGAAAAATAATTTTTTTTTTTGCATAAATGAATCTTTGTAGCATTGGTAATAATTAATAAAATAAATTGTATTATGTAATAATAAAAAAAATGTATAACACATTAAAATTCCCAATTAATTGCTTTATGAAATTTGAATTGCCAAAATAAGCATCGAAATATCTTCACAGAACATTAAAGAGTCAACAAATGTCACGTCTGTATGTGTGACATTCATTCTCAAGGAAAGCAATCAACGAAGTTTTATATATGACACGCTATACTGAATTTTGTGACAAAGCAATAAAAGCAACGCTTAAGAATTTTGACCACTTTAGCTGTCTGTTGACAGTCATAAATAGTTTATTGCCATTTTGGCAATAGGTGGACACACTGACAAACGCATAGACGCCTATTAATTGAGTATTGCAATAGAAACCGATGACTCTGTGAATTTTGGTTGACTGATTTTTATAACAGTTGTGCGTCATAGTTTCAGAAATAAAATGTTGTTTGAAGCTTTCGCAATTTCAATTGTTTTTTTCAAATTGAGTGCTTTGCTTTTGTTATGATATTTTCAGTAAAATTGTAATATTGTTAGTACATTCACATTTTGAATCAGTGCATTGAATTGATTTTTAGTACATTAAAGAATTCTTAGTCCATTTACAACATATATTTGTGATAAAAATTAAATGTAATGACACTTATATATAAGTATTGACATACTAATAACTGTATTATTTTGTTCAAATTGATAGAAATGATCAGGATTTCCTATTGATATTTAATGAACAATTAAGAAAAAGTAGGCACGACCACAAAAAACCATATTCTGAATTTAAGCTCAGAGCATCAACGAAAAGTTAAAATGCATTCACTGCTTAGCTTAAGAGACAAATACACGATACAAGCCATCTTAGGAAATTGCTAGTTCGGAAAGTCGTTGGAACGACTACACAAGCACAAACAAAGTTTGCGCAAATCAAAATTTTCATTTCGTTTTGACATTAGTGTACGTAACGTGACTGTGCACTGTTATATGTACTGTTTTTAATCGCTCTACTTCTAACTTTGATTTTTCATAACAATGGTAAACTAAAATATTTTCATTGAATTTCACCTCATACAGCACAACCCATTTGCGCAAATCGGGGGAAAAAAAATAAAAAAGCAAAAGGTCTGCGTAAACACGAAATCAGCACACGATCTTTCAAAATGGTTGTACATTTTTAAAGAAAATATTTTTGAAAGTATTTTAAAAAAAAATTACCTGAATTTGTAGCCAGTAGCAGCTTTTGAATACTTTATTTTCAAGAAACTTTTACAAATACCAGAAACTATTCGAAATAATGCCAAACAAGAAGTTAGTGCACTTTAACACAAGGGCGTGGCAACTTCCATACAAGCATAAGTTTCAAAATGCTATACTTAAGAGTTATTTATGGTAGTGTACTATGACTTCGCATAGATACCACAAATGGTTCAATAAGGTCTGATGAAAAATTTGTCAAATTTTTACATGAAAGCGTGCCATATCCCATAAAAGAAAAAACTAAATTGCGCTACACATATTTTGTCATTATATATTAACATTTATTAGAAATAAATATCAATAGCTAGTAATAAAACCATACATTTAACGCGAAAAAAAAATGTATATATTCGTCATAATGACGAATAGTTAGCTTTTGAGGGGTTTTCTATCAGTGGCTAAAAACTGGATAAAAGAAATTAATTTAATATCATGTCGAAAAATTAAAAGTTATTGTTTTCGGACTTAGTGTTCTATTTTACATTAAACACAATTGATTACTGCACCCGAATATGTTGACTGTAAATTAATGCTATTAAGTCCCTGATAGCTAAGCTCCCTTATTTCTTTTTTTTTTTAATATATATGAGGCGTCCAGTTGCAAAACCGACCAAGTCCAAAAAAATTAAATTTTGATATGTTCTCATATGTCAAAATCTTGACCATGCTTTACCTTTCCATTATGTTTTGAAGTTAAAAAAAAAATTTTTTGACTGAAATACTTATTGCAGTTTTTAAATTTATTTTTTGATGCATAGATTTCATAACCGGCCGAGTCCATGAACTTGCTTTCAAAACCGGTCCAACGCCTTGGAATCAAAAGCGGCCAAGTTCAGTACATTGATATCGAAACCGGCCAAGTCTACTTTTTTTCAAACAAAATTTGTTGATTACTATGTCAAAACCGGATAAGTCCAGTCAGTGGCGGATATAGAATTTAAGATAGGGGGCACGTAGTTTTGAAATTGATCATCGTCTTTCGTTATCTGTTTGTTGATGTTTCGCACAAGAGTGATAGGTCTTTCTACAGTATCGTTCACATGTAGTTTTTGGGTCACAAACTTCAAATACAGTAGACTAACTAAAAAAATTTGAATTGTAGCCCAAAAATAACATTTTGTGAACGACATTGCAGAAGGACCGATCACTCTTGTGCAAAATTTCAACAGAGAGATAACGAAGGACGAAGTTTAGTTTCAAAAATTACTTAAAGTGAGCGCCGAAAATTGAAAAATATCTCCAAAAATGGACAAATGTGAAATACTAGCGTTTCTTGAACAAACATTAATTAAAAATCTTTAGAATCTGCTTGTTTTTTTTAATCGAAATCGTTGGTACGAAACATTTTTCACATATCGTTTCCCTTGTAAAAGAAGAATCGATTGCGCGTAGTGCTCAGTATGGTTTCGGGAGAGCAAAGTGGAGGCATGCCATATTTTTTTGCATTTCTGCTTTATAATTTTCACATATACACTCCGCGACACTTGATTGCCCTCACTTGAATTTTTGCGGAAAAAATTTATTTTGTGGTGCAACCAAAAAAATTTAAATGTGAATATATGTGGCAACTCTGTAAAATGTTATTGTCTCATATCGCAAAAAAAAGAAACTAAAAATAAACGGGGAATCACCGTTTTGTCGATATTTTACTCAACGCAAGTGCGACACTTGTTTACCCTCACCATTTAATTGATAGCGTTCGATGTGAAATAAACTGAAGAGGGTAAGTAAAGTCAATTTATTTCTTTATATGGAACTCACTTTTTGTCTTAAAATAAAAAATGGGCAGTGGAAAAACGTTGACGGAAATGGAGAAGGGACAAATTCTTGCCTTTAAAGCAGAAAATTGTTTCAACAGGGAAATCGCTCGGAAAATAGGTCGTGATCCTTGGGTTGTCAACAATTTCCTTAAAGCCCCCGAAAATTATGGCAAAAACCGAAGAGGACGCTTAGCTACGGCAACAACATCAAGGGAACGGAGAAGAATTTTGCGCGAAGCCTCTAACACGGCAATGTTCGCTCGCAAAATAAGAGAAAAAGTGGAAACATCAGCTTCTGTCCGAACTGTCCAAAGAGTGATTAAAAAGTGTCCTCACCTAAAACGAAAAAAACTCAAGAAGAAGCCACATTTACTGGAACGGCACAGAAGTGCACGATTAGGACTTGCGCGATCTCACATAAACTGGAACAATGAATGGGAATCAGTTATCTTCTCCGACGAAAAGAAGTTTAATTTAGATGGTCCGGATGGTTTGAAGTATCTTTTTCATGACTTGAGGAAATCTGAGCGATTTTTGCCCCGCCGGCTTCCTGCAGTTGGTTCAGTGATGGTGTGGGCAGCTATTTCGTCATATGGCGTCATAGCTTTAGCTATATTAGAAGGTCGACAAACGTCAATGGACTACATTGAACTTCTGGAAATTCAGATCATTAATATCGACGAAATGTTTGAGGATCATTCACGGATACTTCAGCACGATAGCGCTCCAATCACACAGCAAGGCAAGTAAAACATTTCGCATGCTTTAACCCTTAGCGGCACCATGGGGTCGTGAACGACCCCAAGAAAATGTTGAAATCATTTTTCGAACTAATAAGTACTCAAGTTTAGCCACATGTAGCACAAACATTTTTTGAGAATTGTCCCTAATAATCATTATATTTCTTAAAGTAGAGTCTTTTCAACACTCATTTGCAGATTTGAAGCCTGGAATTGAAAATTCACTTTTTTATACATTTTTTTTGCAACATGGGGTCGTGAAAGACCCCAATGTGCCGGATCGTTACAAAATTGAAGTGGTGCCGCTAAGGGTTAAGTGCTTTTTAATTTTTCAATGACAATGAAGTTTTTCATTGTTTTTCCAAAAGCCGGTTTTGCAACTGGGTACCTCATATCATGCCATCGCTTTTTTAATTAACATAAAATGTTTAACTCATAAGCATGTAAATATTGCATTTATAACACCAATAAAATTTGTTATTGATATAATAAAAAATAATATGGAGACATTAGTAAGGAACAATGTTTTGTATTGTATCACAGTATAATACAATGTCCACTCATATCATACCAAGAACAACATTCCCGGTAAAACAATACTTCTTTGACAAAAGGACGCCATGTATTACAAAAGTGATAAGCAACTACGAGCGCATTACATTATTTTACATAGCTGGAAATTAATAAATTTGCTTGCAAAACTCAGTGGATTAGCTGAAATATCCGTTGATAGTCTGCAGTTGCAAAGATACCGTGAATTTAACATAAAAAATCTACAAAAAATCTATACACTTCTATTGCCAATAATAATTTGCGTCACTGCAAGCTCTGTAGTTATTGTGCTACTGTATCTTTTAACACGTTATGGCTTTGCCACGATAAGTGATAAATTCTTCAGCCACATGCAAGAAGATGAGGCTCTGTTGGCATTTATATTGGATTCCATTTGCTTGCAGCATTGCATTGTCATTTATGTCTATGAAGAAACGTTTGCTATTAAGAAAAATCATCATTGAGTATTTGGCATTATCCAACATAGTGCAACGTCTCACATATCGTTCAAATTATATCGAAGGAATTTATATAAAACTCTTCATCTTGCGTTGGCTGGCCATTTTGTTGAATGCACTACAACCAATGGAATTTGAAATGCTTACAGTTTCAATGGCCCTGCCATACGTAACATACTGCATACTTTGTTTTGAGTTATGCTACCACGCCTACCTATTATGTTTGTTGACAATTATACATTTCTTCAAAAATCTCAATGCCTTTCTCTGTGACTTCTTGTTAACTGACATGAAAATATTGCGATTTCCAATAGAAATTCTAAAAATAGGACGTAAAATTCAATGTTTTCATTCTAAAGTGACCAAGTTCTCGGAGGTATTTATACTTTGCGTTTGCAGTCGTTTGGGCTTTACTTGCTTGAAACTGTACACGGGTACACGTTGTTCACTTAGTAATAATCTAACGACAGCGCAACGTATTTACACATTGGCTCAAAGACCATTTGTGACGCTTAACTTTTTGGAGATTTTCATTATTGCATATGCGACAGATGTACTGCAGCAGGAATGGCAACAATTTCATGTGTTGCTATCAAATATTACGTTGGATCTTGCAAAAAGTCCAGCAGTGGAACGAAAGCTTGTGAAGCGGTTGGAGATGCTAGAGAAGGAGGTAAGTCTTAAATCAATGAAAACAACTTTTTAATAACGAATATCCTACTTTATACATTTCAGTTAGAGTGGAATATTTTGTATTCAAAAATCAACGGCATTCACACCTATGTTTTTGGAATATTTCAACTCAATCGTTCCACATGGCTTTTGTTCCTTAGTACCATTGTGACATTCATGCTAACACTTGTGGAGCATTTTGTTGAAGTGATCATCACAACCCGCACAAAGTATATTTGCCATGTAGGGTTTGGGAACAATTCCATGACAACGATTAATTAGCTTTAAAATATATTTTATATGAAATACAAACTATATAAAAAATAAATTAAATGTACGAATAAATTGTATAATAAGCTGACTGAAGTTTGGCACTTCTAAGTAGTGGCAGATTGCTCCAGAAATAAACATTTGATTCGAAGAGGCTTGTTTACATATGCTGTCATCATCTTCCGAGCTTCTCACCGAAGTCAAATTTATGAAAAGCAATAACATTTTACTGATTGGAGAAGGCGCCCGCGAAGCAGAGGCGCCTGGAGAGAGCTTTTGAGGTCGGCCGTAACCCGGTTACGGGTTGTTATGGCCACCCAAGTAAAGTACTTAAGTAATTACATTTTACTATAGATTGTAGTATTCAACATTAGATCATTTTTGCCAATAGTAGTTTTTGAAGTTAAGACTAGAAACTTTTCGAAAAGACTATAAACGTTATAAAAACACATCAATACTCGTAGTTGTCGAAACAATCAAAAAATTCGAAAACTAACGAATATAGTCGAAAAGAATCGAAGAGTCGAAATTTTTCGAGAAATTTCGACATTTGTCGAAAACTATGGGAAAACATCAAAACTTTCATATCATATCATGTCGAAAATAATCGAAACTTTGCAAAATATCGAATAGCATTTGAAAAATCGAAAATAGTCAAAAACTTTCGGAAAACAACGAAAAAACGAAAGTTTGAAACTGATCGAAAAACATTGAACAATTTCTCTATTGTAAATTATTGAAAAATTCAAAGAAAGTAAAAGGCCATCGATACACATCGATTAAAGTCAAAATTATCAAAACTTGATGGCATGTAATAGAAAAAATTCAAATTGCCGCTTATTTTTGATCGAAAAAAATGATAAATAATATAAAACTCTTAAACAGCGATTGCTTTGAATCAAAAGAAAGAAAAAAATAAATGCAAAATAACTATTATTTTTGATCGAAAAAAAAACTAATCCAAAATAAAAATTATTTTTGATCATAAAACATACAAATTTACAGCTATGGACAAAGAAATAGCACACTTTGAAAATAATGTGTTTTACATAACTTAACGACATTATTTAAAAAGAACGCAAAAACAACTAAGCGTTATACTTTATACCGCAGTTGATGAAGTAATTAACGGCATAAAATTTACCGTTACGATTGTTCGTTGTTGTTAATGGTCATCTAACTAACTTCTCATATCATTTTACGTAAACAGAGAAATAGCACACTTCAGTTTGAGTGATCAGTACTTGTGCGTCAGTCGGGTAGTGAATGAAAGTTGTACGATTTTACAGTAGTTTAGTATAATAAACTTATTTAAAAAATAAAATGGGATGTGGTTTTCATTGCATTCCAGAAAAAGGTGAAAATTCCACTCAAATTTACAAAAAACTAAATCATTCAAGGAAAATTGTGTGCAGTGCAATTCGCAAGCCATCTCCTCGAAAACCCGAAAGCCATCGAAAGAAAGTCTAAAGTTGATCCTTTTAAGTCGTCGCACATAATAATGACCGAGAATACTATAATGATAAATTCGATAACAATGTTTCGAGCAGACTTGTAAGAAGTCGATTCAATGATTCTGGACTATTTAGATGCGTCAGTAGGAAAAAGCCATTTCTATCAAAAAAAAAAATATTTGAGCGCGGCGTAATATAAATGCAAAAGTCTCATATAAATAAGGACGTGTAGTTTTGATAGAGAGTACTTTGGAGCGATGAAACTAAAATTAATCGCATTGGAACTGATGGTAAAACATTTGTGCATCGCCCGAAATTCCAAGCATTTTACCCATATTACACTACTAAATCTGATAAGCACGGTAAAGCTAGTATCATGGTATGTGGCGCATTTTCGAGGCGTGGGGTGGGACCTCTGGTCAGAATTGATAGAAAACATATTTTGAAACACGATAGAGCCATTTCCATTTGAGTCCATGCCAGTTAATTGGATCCTTATGCAAGATAATGATCCAAAGCATACTGCTAAGGTGGTCAAAAACTGGTTGTCGGCTGAAAACATTGATGTTTTGGACTGGCCAGCTCAAAGTCCTGATCTTATTCCGACAGAAAACCTTTGGAATGATGTAGAAGATAAGATTGGCGAAAAAAAATAAAACTTTAGACAAGATGCTTCAAGATGCTTAGTATACCATTCCGCAGAATAGATGCCAAGAACTGGTGGAGAGCTTGTCTCGTAGATGTCAAGCAACTATTGAAAATCGTGGTCACACTACAAAATATTAACATTGTAAGTAAATACAAAATGATTCAAGTCACTTTTTCAATACGTTGTTTTCTTTTTAGATATTTTAACAATGTGCTATTTCTGCGTCCAGCTGTTTCTGCATCTTCAAGTGGCTATATGACTAAAATTAAATTAAATGAAGAAAAATAATTGAATTTTCTTGTTTTTTAGACCTATGAATTCAAAGTTAATTTCTTACTTCATTCAACCAAACATTTTTATCGAAAATATTAAATAAAATTAACTACTTTAAAATTAACATCAAATGTGCTATTTCTTTGTCCATAGCTTTATTAATATCGATTATGCAGCTATTTATATAAAAATTCATAATCGTTTCGGTCCCTTAATGTAACCATGCAAATATAGTCAGCCTATTTGATGGGGATGCCTTCTTGCAAAAGCAACTCTGCCTCAATGAGTTAGCTACAATTCAGCACAATAGGAGACTCTCTTATTATATAGATAAGTATATTTTTATACACCTTATAAACAGTTTTCATAGAATTGTCTCCTTTATTACAAAAATACTCTTCAAATAGCAACATTTTTAACGCTGCTTATTGCACTCTCTTAAGATTTGAGCTACTGTTAGCTGCGTTTATTTACAGCATCGTCATCACTGAAATAACCAAAAACTCAAACAACAACAACCACAAAGCTAAGGTACATTACAACACTTGTGAATTTCAGCAGCAGCGATTCAGCAGCTCAATCTTTTTTGCCGTATTTGTTGCTCCAATTTTCAAGTTGGTAAAATTGTAACAAGTTTGCGCGAGGCCATGCAACATAAAAAAAGGCGCACATCTACGCGATGCAACTTAAGAGTGCACGACAAGGAGGTAAGGAAGAAGGACGAGAAGCGAAGCGGAAGCTGAGAAAAAATATGATAACGTGTGAATGTGTTGGGGTTAATTTATGTTTGCATTTGCAATAACACAACATCACCGAGAAAAAACAACAAGGTGAACACCAAATCCCTGGGCGTAATAAAATTAAAAAGAGAAAACAATAAGCAATCCCAACAACAATAAGAGCCGCATGCAACAATGCATCCGCAAGGATAAAAATAAACTTTGCGAACAGAAAACGGAGATGAAGAAGAAAAACAATAAAAGCAAAACTATCAACGACGACACTTACCCGAATTACGACTACAAACACAGCGACGTGCTGGCAAAATTGGTGGCAAACGTGAAAAGTCGCAAGTGCACATTGATTTGGATGTTGGAAAATATTAAAAAGTTCATGATGACGTGAAGAATTATTGGAGCAACAATCATTCAGAAAAAAAGCAAATAAAAAACCGAAGCGGGCGAAGAAGGAAACAACAATGCACACATTGAGGACAGCTTCTCTCGTTTCTTTTGATCAGTGTATGTACTTTTATTTTTACACTCATGTTGTTCTTGCTTGATTCTTGGAATTGGATTTTGGTTTATGGCCGAATTTTTTTTCGCTATCGAGATCGAATTTATGGTGGGGTTTTCCACGTTGTTGCTTATATAAATAGCTCCTGCTTCTATAATGTTGCCCACCTATGCACTAGACCAGTGGTGGGCACGTAGTGTCCATATTCGCTCTCATTGCCCGATCTGTTATTCGACAGACAAGCAAGCCAAAAAAAAATTCGCAGAATTTCAACGCTAACGAGGCAAAACAAAGGGATTAGCGCTGCGCCGCATTGCGTCTTGACGATGGTAGCAATTGTTGTTGTTTGTAGTATAATTTGGTTTTTTTTGTGCTGTTGGCGAATTTGGACATGAAAGTAAAAAAAACCTTAAAACTTCGTTGTTGTTCCTTGATGATGTTGTTTCGCCCTTTTGTTTGATTTCCATGCCCACCACTGCACTAGACTAAGGATAAGAGTGTCTAGCAAAAACTGTGGAAATTATTAACTTCTTCAAAATAACAATACTCATTATTGTCAATTAGCTTAAGAATACTATCAAAAATTAAAGTTTTGACAATCTTTTGATCATGCTTATTTATATTCTCAGAAAAACTTTGAACTTTGTGCAACTTTGTACCCGATTGTTCCCATTTAATTTTTGATTCAATTAAATTCTTGATGTAAACTTTCAACGTTTTCACTTTACTTTTGTCAAATAACAAATTAAGGCATGAAGCACTGTGCGCTACGTTGAAGTTTAATCGAAACTGTTACAAGCAAACAGCAGAAAAGTGCACGACGCAGTGCACAGCAAATAAAATTAGAGCTGCTCTAAATATAAAACAATTGCAATTGGCAATGCGTGACACACAAGCACACATGCACACAATGATGCAGATCATACGCATACGTAAGTACTTACACTCATACAAATTCATTGAGATGCAGATGAAGATGCTTTCACAACGCTTGCAAAAATAAATGGATAATTGCAACACTTGAATCCCTTTGCAACACTTTCTAGGGTGTTGTTTGAAACGCGAATGATGATGATGATGGCAGCAGTGCTGTTTGCTGCAACCTTGAGTACTGCATGACTCTTAATGTGACATTGTAGTGGTTAAGATACATACATACATACACGTTAGGGTGGAACTTATTTTCTGAGTACATTACAATCTATATATAGAAATAAAGCATTTCAATAGCGAACATATATTCAACATTTATACTGTCAAAGAGCGCTCAGAAATGATTTGTTGATTTCTAAAAAAAAATAAAACTTGTGGCACAATGTGCTCGACTTGTGATATGATGTGCCGTATTTTGGAAAATCGACAAAAGCTGGGCCAACTTCATATACAAATTTTTGTATCATTTATAGCTTTTTGCAAGTTTCGTAAAGCAAAAGATGAAATATTTTTTACATCATAGCACAAGTTGAGCACAATACAGCACAACGTTTTTTTTTTGGAAAATCGACAAATGCTGGGCCAACTTCACACACATTTTTGTATGATTTATAGTTTTTTGCAAGTTTCATAAAGCAAAAGTTGAAATATTTTTTTTTTGTTATACGGCACATCATAGCACAAGTCGAGCACAATACAGCATAGCCATTTTTTTTTAAATCGATAAATGCTGGGCCAACTTCACAAATTTTTTATAATAATTTTTTTCATTAAATAATTAAAATTACTTTTTTTACGTTACGGCACATCATAGCACAAGTCGAGCACATTACAGCACAACATCAAATGTTTGAAAATTCGAAAAATGCTGGGCTAACTTCACATTCAAAAAACGTTTCTGCTCATTACGGTCGAAATTCCAGGAATAACTTTATATCCTTGACGGCACATGGCAGTACATCCTGAGCACATTTTAGCACAAGTTTTCTTTTTTATAACTATGAAAAATGCTGGACCAACTTCACACTAAAAAATTATTTTGCTCATAAAAATCGAATCCTACGAACGATTTTTTTTTAAATTTGGCACATCATAGCACAAGTCGGGCACATTGGAGCACAAGTTTTATTTTTAAAGAAATCAACAAATGCTAGGGCAAGTTCACAGACATTCAGAAATGAATAAATTGAGTGTTATAAATATGTTTATTTGTCTTAAATTTCATCGACCCTTAAGGCACTTACGCGACGTTTAAGAAAACAAACTTAATTAAGATACACTTCATATGTGATCGACTCTTACCACACACACATCGTAAGTATGTAAACACACTAAAGAACATACAAGTAAAATGTTGTAGTCTTATTATTGTATTTTTAAAATTCGATACACGAAGAAGAGCTGCAATTGCATCCACGGGAACTGAAGCAACTGCAAAAATAATATTTGCCCGCATATCGTAAATATTGTCTACAAAAAAATAATTCCAAGGAAATTCCCAACGGGAAATAGAAAATGATGCTTGCAAAAGAAATGTAATTGAAGCTAAGTCGAAGTCTTATTTTAAGCAAAACTTAGGGTATTTTGGATAATCAAAAGCTCAGCCGAGTGCCTACAAACTACTACAGATGACCAGCTTATCCGTTGAAAAGGACATTTTTTGATTAATATTCACTTTCCAGCTTATCCGTTGAAAAGGACATTTTTTGACTACTATTCACCTTCACCTTTACAAGCACTGGCTTCGTAACCACCTACATTAACGGAGATAACAGAGGCTTTAAAATCTCGCAACATCTACAAAACAGACCCATTTGCACTCGCTGAACGTTACCGAAATCTAGAAAACTTTCCAGGAAATCATCGCTGAACTTACATATGTAATATATTTTAATATAAATTTGGCAATAAAACAAATACTTCAAGATTAATTTATAGGTGACCTGATATCTGAATCTTATCCAAAATTATGACGAAAATCCTTCTCATAGGAGTCAGACAAAAAATAAAAGCTTTTACCAGGATATAGCATCCAGATTTTACTCCCTTGTGTTATCATAATTTTTAATCTTTAACAACTTCAGTATCGCCTTTGAAAAAATCGACCATATTTTCATCTGCAATTTAGTTAATATACGTGATGCAAGTCCTGAAATTGATGATCCTTTTGAGCCCGAGTCGGGCTTGCAACAAAGTTGTCTGTTGCAACCAAAAAATCCGGACGACGCTTTCAGCATATTTGCAGAATCATTAGCCGTATTATTCAATAAAATTTCAGCGGGCATCTGGAAGATCTCTTCGCCATCAAACAGCCGGATATGTAAGGCACTTGAACTACCACTAGGTCTTCTTCGTTAGAAATGTTTTTGAAAATCAACGTTCAGAAACCATATCTATTCCTTTAGTCAATGCGAGCAATAGTTTCATGAAAATTGAACCCAGCAAAGATGAAGTGGATAGCTTCACTTCTTGAGGCAATGTTATACATAATACATAATTGAGGTAGCAAAAAGGACATCCACATTTCACTGCACAAGAGTCTACCAACAATTGTCTACTCCGAATTCTATAGCTCCCAATACCATCTTTGATATCAAATTGCTCCCGGTGCTGACGAGCTCTTTTTCAAATCTAAGACAAAAATTTAATTAGATTGGACACATCGTTATGATAATTCACCCACCGAAATCAAGCGGCAATCATTGAAGTTGTACCTCCAAAGTAATAGAAATCGAGCGAATTCCAAGCCTTTGTGGAAACGTTTACTAAGTAGCACTAAAACTACGTGAATCGAGAAAATATTATAGAGAAGTCAAAGCGCTCGCTAATGATCCTTCACGTTCGATGAATTTTATGAAGATTATATGCTCCTTGAAGAGAAAAGGGACACAAGAGGATTTTGTTATTTCGCTGAAATTGTTAAAGTCGTAAGTTATGTGCTTTCCCATAACATCAGTTGCTTTGACTCTGTCTCGATCAAATATGTTTGCTGGGTAGTAACTTAAAAGACATAAAAGTGTAAGTACACAAATGCAAATGATACTCAAATACCTATGGAATAAAGAATAATCAACAATACTCTACACGTTGTCTGGGAACGTGTATGTGTTGCAACATCACGAAATTGCATGTTGATACAAAATTTGCATGAGCTCTTACTTTGTATTGCATATCCAATGCTTTTGGGCTATAAATCCTTATCTGCATCTGCAACATAAGAGCTGGCATGGGCTGCTGTATTGCAATCAATCAAATAATTGGTAATCATTTTGAAATTGATACTAAGAAAAGTTTAATTATTTTTCTTCAGCAGATGGGTACTTCAAACTGTGATGAAAGTTTTATTCGACTGCATTGTGAAGATGTATGTAAATAATCAGAGCAATGGCCACACAGCTCATAATATTCATTCAATTTTCATTTAGTTCCAAAATTTGAGTTTCCGAATTTTTGAATATTTTAAGTATATGCAACGAAGAAGAAACTCATTACCACTACCTGTTTTGACGATAACTTGTAGTGTAATCAATTTACATAGTTCAGACATTAAGTAATAATGGAATTCCTCTTAATGTTCAGTGGGACTCAAACTTCTTTCCAACAAAGAGTTTAGTGCTTGCAAAATTCAAATATAAATTTCTAATAGAATTGATTTCCATAAAATTTTTGTATTAAAAAATATATTCATTTGAAAAAAGTTTAGTGAGAAAGTTAATGATAAAGTAATTAATTATTTGAATTTTATTGAAACTTTAAATATATCCACTAAAAATTTGGATAATAGTGGATAAGTAGCAGAATACCAATCATTGTTCGGTTTGAGGTTGAAAAACTTGAAAAAAAAATATGCAAAATGTTAGAACAAGTTGAATGGGTTTGAATAAGTCGAAAAAATATGGAAAATATTTAAAAAGTAAAGAGAGAGGTTAAAGCAATCGAAAAAGTCGAACAAAGTAGAAAACTATTGACAACTGTCAAAAAGTTAAAAAATTAATAAAATGATATGGTAAATGATAAAATAAAAATGAATGAGGTTATAACTTCAAAAAAAGTATGAATTATTTGAAAAGGTTGTAATAAAATGGAGAATAATGAATAAGAAAAGGGAACAGGTTAAAAAACTCAAAAAAAA
The DNA here is from genome assembly GCA_949775025.1 of Tricholauxania praeusta. Taxonomy (NCBI): domain Eukaryota; kingdom Metazoa; phylum Arthropoda; class Insecta; order Diptera; family Lauxaniidae; genus Tricholauxania; species Tricholauxania praeusta. Next base: position 30,518,115 of record OX459031.1, on the reverse strand, counting down.
TTTAGAGGGGTTGCAAAATGGTTAAATCAGTTAAAAAATTCTGAAAAAATTCGATAAAACATCGAATATATTGAAAACATAAATTGAAAAAAGGTTGAAAAATGTTAAAACAGTTGAAAAATTCTGAAAAAAACGATAAAATATGGATATTATTGAAAACAGTTGAATAAGGTCGAAGAACTGAAAAAAAAGTGGAAATAAGAAAAACAGTTGAAAATCGCTGGAAAAGTCAAAAAAAAAAAACCCAGAAACTGGAAAAAAATTGAAATAAGTTGAAAGCAGTTGAAACAGTTCAAAATCGTTAAAAAAAAGCCAAAAAATTATGGAAGCTCACCGAGAAAATGGAGAAATGCTGACAAATGAAATGGGTCGAAAAATGTTGAAACATTTAAACAAGGCTGAAAATATCCATACAATATTGAAAATGTTGAAAAAAAATACTGAAATAGGTTGAAAAAATCAAAAAAAAATATAGGGTTTGAAAAACTCGAATAAAAATTGAAACAGACTAAAATATTAAAAAATTTTGAAAAAATTGATTGATTTGATTATAAAGGTCGAAAGAGTCTAGAAGAAAAACGGAAAGTATTGGAAAAAGTTGAAATAATCAAAAAACTTATGGAATATGTTGGAAAAGTTTAAAAATGGGAAAATGTAGAAAAAAGTGGAAAAGATCAATTATGTCGAAACACTCAACGCCCACTTTTCCAACTCCATTTTGTTTATCAGAATAGCTTTTTGTTAATCACAATAACTTATTTAATATGAGAGATATGCTGTAACTAGTTCTACAACTTTGGGCAGTGACACACCCACTGGCAATATCGAGCCCAATTTCGATCCGGAAATAGCTATTTATAAACAAAACTCTTACACAAAATATTAGTATGATTGCTCACTAAATTTTTTAGATACGTCACTTAAAGCGTTTTCTTTTTATGGGTGGTACCACGCCCACTTGTGTTATATTGCGCACTTTCGATTCAGATATACCTTATAGCAATTAAACCACCTACATTGAATTTCATACCAATTGTTGCAATAGTATACTCTAAATAAAGCTTACAACTTTGTGTTAATGTGGGTGGTGGCGCGCCCACTGATCCAATCTCTTCGAATTCCCTTAAGTATCAAAGCTTAAGTAACTGACATCTTTATACCAAATCTTATTAGGATTACTTCCAGAGTACAAAAAATATAACTTTAGTTTATAAGATACCTTACGCCCTGATAATAGCAGATATATCCACTAAATCTTTCAGTAGTAAATAAGAAACCACCACATTTTTCAGTGGAAATAGAATTTTAAAACAAAAACATTTTCATAATATTTATTGGTAAAAGCTTTTCATCGGATATAAGATCCACAACTTAAAAATATTACTTTTGACTTCTATTACACATCAAGAGGCTGTGGAACAACCACCACTACTGGCATTAAAGTATTTAATTTCATTAAAACTGTAACAATTACTGATAGTGAAAACAAACCTTCCAATGCAATAATATATTTTCTGATATATATGTACATTAGGGTGATTCAATATTTTTTTTCTTGTGTTTCAAACAGGTTAAGTAGCACAGGAAGAGCTCATAACATTAATATTTACTAGTGAATTATTGAACTATTTAGTTTTCCATAGAAATTTTATGGGAAATATTGCTTTACTAGACAGCTTCGTCTCATTGAAAAGAGCATACGATTTAAAAAAAAAAAAAACATAAATAAAAAATTAACCAAAATCGATTATTTTCTTAATTTTCGAAATGTTTCTAAACTCTCAAAGCTAATTGACTGACGAAATAACATATTCACGAAAATAAAAGGATTAAATCCTTTTTATTAAAATTTTTCAGGTTTTTCTAATGGTTTTAGCTATAATTGTGTGAGAACTTTATTTCATGATATATAGAGGAAACTGCAAAGTAAAGTATTCTTTCCCAAATATTAAGCCCGCTTAAAATAAAAAAACAATTTGAATCCTCCTAATGAACATACATACAACAAAAGGCCTACGCAGTTCAAATTTCACAGTCACGTTGATATTTCCGGTTTCCGGTAAATGCTTGTCAAGAGTTTAGAAAAAAAAAATATAAAAAAGAAACTGTAGAGCACAAACCGAAAACAAAACAAACCAAAACACAGCAAATACGTGTAGGTACCTACTTTTCTATAGTGTAACTGTCAATAAAATTTCGTTTGCAGTCAAAGAATTTCAAAAATCTATGAAAAAAAAAACAAAACTGAAAAAGTTGACTTGTGTTGTCATTTTATAGCGAGTGAACAAGTAAAATGAAACAAGCAAAGTTTGCAAAAAAGTTTTGTACATTTCAAATGAAACAACGTATAACTTTTACTGGATGAGCGCTACTAAGCGGAAGTGGTTGAGTTTTGAAGTAGACGGCATCAGAGGAATGAACGTGTTTCCGTTTCAGTGTCAATTTTAAAAATGACAAATTCAGGGAAAGTTAAAATACACTGAAAAAAATAATGCCATAGTTGAAAATAAATACATAAAAGTTCAAGAGTGGAATGTTACAATTTATGCAGCATATCTGACGCTTAGATGAATATTCAACATCAAATCTAAAATTCAGATGTTAACAGTTTTGTCAAAATCTATAAAAAAACCACAGGGTTAGAACACAATATGCAAATGTCTTTTCGAGCGTACTGAAGCAGATAAATAGCAGAGATATGATAAATAAAACAATCAATTGAGTGATTGACATGTAGCGCAAACTTCAAACTTGAAGTTGCAATGTTCACTAGATTTTGTTAAAAAAAGCTTGAAAAGTGGCAACAACTTTTGATGTACGTGGTATTCTTTCCCTTTCAACTAGTTCGCTTTCAATTGAAAGTGAAAAATGCAAGCAAATGCTTGTGAATGTCAGAGCTTGATGATACTTTGTTGACGTATGGTAAAAACTTGAAAAAGCATATTGCGTTTCATATTTTTGTTAACTTTTTAAAAAAAATTTACAAAAAAATGAAATCAAATCGTGATCGAAAGTTATTTCAAAAGGTGTGCCTTGAAATGGTTAAACGGTCTCTCGAGAAAGTTTTAAGCAAATGATCTGTGGCAAAAAAACAAACAACACTTTCTATGCTGACATCAACGTAATGCAGCGATCGTAGATGGTGTAACATATTGTTACGAAATTTCTGTCCCTTTGACGATAATTTCGATCTCTCACACTTTTTCTGAGTTCGATCACTGGATTGTGTAACAATTAAAAACACAAACTTATTTAGTTATAAAATGGTTTATTTTATTAACGTTCAAATTCTAATATTAATTTAACACTGTATAGAAAACTGTTTTGTTCTACTACGGATCACACTGTATTCACTTTATTGCTTATTGCTTCGCTGTTCTAACTCAACTGTTCTGCTTCGCTGGTTTAATTCTACTGTGTCCTCAGCTCAGATGACAACCCTTTTTATACTGCAGTCATCACTCTCTCGAATAATCCAGTACCTTCTAAGTGGCGTATATTCTACCATTATCTACAACCCACCAGTGCTACTTTGTAGCGTGCATTCTACTACTATTCACAATTCACCACAATTCACCAGCATGGCGCACTGACGTTGAGCTAGCTATTATGCTAGATGCTAGATGGCGTTGTACGTTGTACGACGGCGATAGTTTCTCTCGGTTGTCGACTTTTTATTGTTTACTGCAGCGTCTGTTCGGTTTATTGTTTTTACACCATTACGCTAGATGGTGTATGCTAGCTAGTATCGTTTAGTTTCTTTCGTTGGTATTTATTTCAAGATTCTTCTAGCATAAACCAAATTTCGCTACAATATATACATATGTATATTAGAGGTCTGCACGAGTGCACTTGAAACGACCATTAAGTCACTCGCCTTGTGTACAAAACTCAAAACGAAACACCAAGCAAGATAGGTGAGTACTGCACTCGCAAAATAAAATGTTCCATTAGCTCAAGCACTCTTAGTTCATTGCATTCAGTAGCGTTATCAGATGACATACCTTAGTAGGAAATGCACCACTTTTGCACGGACTTTTGAAATGGACTAGTTTTGGGTAAAATTTAATACTTTTGACCTTTTGAAATTTGCATTAAAAAATATTTTTTTTTTTTGCAGAGGAAGTGAAGACCTTTTCTTTAGTAAGTTGTGAAAATCGAAGATGTGCAAGTGTATTTGCAATATTTTTTTCATTTTTCTTGTGTTTTCGGAGAAATAAAAGCGAGGACCAGTTTTTCTTTTTATTTTTATTCAAATCAGAAAAGTTATGAACTTTTCCTTTTTTATTATTTTATTACAAAAAATTTGGTAACTCTAGCATTCAGCATACATACAATCAAACTTCAAAAACTCTACTGTCGCCCTTTTGGCGATGGCTTGGTATTACAGTTGACTCGCTGCATTCATTTTTTTTTCTCATGTTCGATTAACATATAGAAAATGTCGATATATATCAAAAAATTTCATATTGTACAGAGTAACGAAAATTATCGATACATTCGATAAGTATCGAAAAGATATGAAAATAATCGAACGAGTCAAGATCAATCGAAAAAACTTTAGAAAGTTCAAATGCATAGAATAATATCGAATAAAACGATAGATCAAAAAATATCGATTTAATTGAAAAAAATCGGAATAAAATCGGAAAATATAAAAGTGGGAAAAAATAGAGCAGCAAGGAAAAATATCAGAAAAGGTGAAAATTTGCGAGAAGTATCGAAAAATATTACTAATAATTGGAGATATCGAAATTAATCGAAAAATTATCCAATGGTAAAGAAAAACTCTATAACGACGAAAAGTATCGAGAGAATTTCGCAAAGTTTCGAATTTTGTTAATTTGAATTTAGTCACGCAAATTATTTCAAGAAACTCAAAGAATTAATCTCAGCGATATTGCAAGCGGTATATTTTTTTTTTTTGGGTTTGGGTACCACACTCTATGGACGAGTTATCGAAACTTTAATTTCTGAGTAATGATCTCATTAGCAAAGTTGTGGAAATAGCAATGCATATATTGTGCAGCAATCATTATTTAAATAATCGACCCATTTTTAAATCGCTCCAAGATTTTTTACTTATTCTAGGCATTATATGAGAGAGCGTGTGTATCGGGAGTTTTTTTTTTTTTTTTGTTATCCAAAATATCGAGAGATATTTTAACGGAAAAATACTTTTTTATATCGTTCTGAAGCTAAAAAGTTTTTTTGTTAAATTTTTGTCGATGGTTATATGAAAAATTAAAATTTTTTTAACAAATCAATTGTTAAAAGTTGATTTATAGAGTCAGCGCCTTTCGATACGATATTAAAAAAAAACACTGAACACTCCACAAATTCTTTTAAAAAAAAATTATCTTTCCGAATGGTTGCAAAATAGTTACTATTCGAAATAAATTAATTTTCTCCCGCGCACCTCGCAAATTACTCGCGCCGCCACACAGTGGCCCCGAAGGTAGTTTTTTGGTTAAAAAATCGCTAGAGAGTGCAAATTTTATCAAAAATTGAGAATTTTTTTTTTAATAAAAGCTGGTCAAAATGCTTATAAGTCGTCGGGGCCAGAATTTGGAAAAAACGGTTTAGTTTTTCATTATTTTCAGTTAAATGCCGAAAACTTTTTTTTTCAATTTTTTTGCTAGCGCATTACACAAACAAAAAGCATGTGGCGGCAGTGAATAGAAATTGTTTAACTTAAATATATTGTGTATTAAAGACAACAATTACACAAACAAAAAGCTTGCAATGATTAAGCTCAAATAACAGAAAGAGCTCAAAAAGAGCTGAATATTTTTTTTTATTGTTGTAAGAGCTGAGCGCGCCTCGAGCTGTGCTTATTTGGTTTAAAGCATTGAATCCTCTACTAAATGAGAAGAGAATGACATTTAAGTGCTCAAAATTGATTCAGTAACATAGGAGCTATGAGTTGAGTTGAGTTTTTCTGTATGCACTTTTATCCATGGACTGCTAAGGAGTGCTAAGGAAGTTTCTTTAAATTCTTGGGTGCATTTTACTCGATGATTCTGAAATTGATTACTATTTTTGTCCACCGAATTTATTCGTTTTAGTTTGCTGTCAATACTTTTAGTAATGCATTTAAGTCAGTGGTGGGCACACTATCAAGACACAGCGTTAACTTGAATTCAAATGAAAGCAAAAACAAAACACAAAAGCATAAGCGACGGCGCCTCATTGTGTCTTGACGAATGTACCAATTGTTTTTGTTTGAAGTGCAATTTGGGTTTTTGTTTTGTGCTGTTGGCGAATTTGGAAATGACAGCAAAAAGACTTTAAAATTTTGTTTGTTGTTGCTTAATGTTGTTGTTTAACCCTTTTGTTAGATTTCCATTACCCCTGATTTAAATAAGCACCTAGGATTTGGAAAAAACAACAATAAGCTCACATTTGAGGAGAAAAATATAATAAAAACTGTCCTGATTTATTAAAGTCCGAAACAATTTATCGATTGTGATGAAACTCTGACGCTAGCAAATACTATATGGTATAAGAATTATACAAAATACAATGGAACTTTGGTTTAGTTTTTTTGAGAAACTAATTTTTAAGAGTTTAATGAAGTCTTCCGCATAACTACAATGTTATAGAGCTACTAAGAACTCAACAGTTCCTTGCAAAAATTTTTCATTATTTGCCATGGAAATCTCTGAAATGCACTTGTAATTTTAAACAAAAAAAAAAATAAATGGGAGAACTTCCTCACATGCAATTGAATTAAGCCAACATGTTGTTGGCCAACAGATTCATGCGACTGCCGTTGCACATTGCATCTCTTTCTTTTGATTTTTGTTCTTTCTTTAACACTTGTATTGCCGATGGCAGACAGTGTGAATGTGTTATTATTTTTTCAACATTTGTTATGCTGTTAAGGAATATTTTTTTTGTTTTATATCTCAGCAGCATTTTAGTTGTTGCTAAGTGCCCGAGTGCAGCTTTGTAGGTGTGTAAATGTTTACATTGTAACTTGTGGAGAGTTTAGTTTTGGCACATGCTTTCCAGCTGCTGGCTGACTATCACAGCTTCTCCGAAAATGTTGTGCTGAATTTTCTCCATGGAAGGTTTGGACTGCCATTTAGTCACAGTCCAATTAGTTCTTTGAATAATCTGCATTTTTTACACAGCACCGTGTAATTTATCAAGTTACCAAATTCACAACTCCAGCGCAGCTTGTTATTTTATTCTTGGTAATTTAATTTGAGGCGATGAGTTATAAGGATTTTAACAGTTGCTGTACTTCTTAACTTAAAATGTAAAATTTTGATGAGCATAACTATGACAACAGGTGCTGTAGATGTTTCAAGTGCGAGAGCTCATAGCAATGGATATGCTGCAGCATGGGTTGGTCACATTTTATGCAATTATTACGAAAATTATAAGAACTTTTGAATTGCAAATTTAATTAAAAACATTCAATGTTGAAAAATACAAATTTTAATTCAATTATTTATTAAATATTTTCTCTTACTAAACGTGCATATATTTTATATGAGTACTTTTCATAGGAAAGTTCTAAGCAGAGCTGTGTGGATATTGAATTCTTCATAAATTACAACTCGACTTAATTGAATTTTGCAATGTCATAGCAAAAGAAGTGACTCCTTTTTGATTCGATTAGAAGCATAAAAGTCTTAAAATTGAAAAATATTCAGTCCATTCCAAAGGATTGGCATTAGGAATCGTCTTTTTCAATTACATGGCAAAGGATTGTTTCTTTTGTCGATTTCATTACCATGAACAAAATTTTGAATTAAAAAAATTATAATTCATTTCAAGGAATTGTAACAAAAAATTTGATTCAATATCGCTAAAAACAATTGGTATTCAACTGACCATATTTCTATAATGAAATTAATTTTATTTTAACTTTTCATAATTTGATGGATTTTATGAAAAAATTACGGTTAGCCCAAAATAAAATATTTTGCGGAAAAAATGCTATCAACACAGAATGTCTTAAGCTACATTTTGTAAAAGTCCCAACTCTCGCAAACTGCTGGTTCTTAATTGAGAACATTTTTTTTTCAAACTATTTACAGTTTCAATTTAGTAGCTGGGTGGAATAAGTGCTCTTTTGCGTGAAAGTTTTTTATCTGTAAATTACCTCTATATATACTAGAAACCCTCTTCTACCTTCCACCAAAATACCAAGTCGATATACGAAGCGTATATATTGAACGTAGAATGATATCAGTAAATTTAAAGCAAATCGATGAAATTTAATCGATTTGACAAATAATGTGTATTTTTGTTGGGAGGGCTTGATTTTTAGATTATCGACACTACTTTTTGTGACACTCATTTCAATTTTAAATTCACTCAAAGTTCACATGATATATTTGTAATTATGAAGCCAATTATCCGTCAAGATTTGACAACAATGTAGTATTTCTTAAGGCCATGTACGATCGAAAAGTGACCGAAAGTGTAACCATAATATATGTCAGTTGTTGCAATTATATAGGGGAAGGTGGGACTAAACCGGACACTTTTTGTCTTTTTGCAAAAATAATGTAAAAAATTATTCGAAACCTGGGGTGTTATATATCATTCGAAAGCTACATCCTTTAGCTACAAATCGCATATCGTTTGATGGTTTAATATGTATTCAGTTTCGCGTGAGCTCGTTCAGACTATACCAACCTCGAATTCGAAAAAGCAAAAAATGGTGGGGCTTAACCGGACAGAGGGTGGGGCTAATCCGGACAGTCGCGCCAAAACCAAAATGAATAACAAACATGAAGGCACATTATGTTTAAATGTTATTTTGAATCTTTATTGATGTATTTTGATGTGTTTCGTACAAGAAAAGATTGTATTTGATTGAAAAAATGTTGATTTTAAGTGCTAAAAGCAAAATGATGATGAAAAAAATTTTGGATAGAAAAATGAGAATATTTTTTTTTCAACGAAAACTTAACGGAAAATCGGAAAATATTGAAATTCATTCAAAATCTTCATCTGGTTTTCTTGATCCAATCTACCAATGTTGCTCGCTTGACACCATGCAATTCCGATGCATCTCGAATCGGCGTCTTATCACGAATCACCGAAATAACAGCTAATTTCATTTTTTCCTTATCGACTGCAGGCATTTTACGTTTGTAATTACGCACCATTTGCTGTGAATAACTTAAAATAATTAATATTAATGTTTGTTGTGCTTTAGTTATGTCGTAGAAACATTCAATGTGCTTCAGAAGTGTTTATGAATAACAAACACGAGATTACAATGACAAATAAGGTGTCCGGTCCCCACCAAAACGTGTCCGGTTTAGCCCCATTGTGTCATTTTTTTAACTCGATCTAAAAACATTGATGAAAAATATTTCATCATAAAAACAACTAACACCATTCGATTCAGCACATCTTAATTACCTAAAAACACTCACCGAATATTCTGCGCACTTGTATATTAATTTCACAATCCAAAAATTTTGAAAAAAAAAAAATTTTTACTTTGAGCGAAAAAATACATGTGTCTGCACTCTTCTCGACGACTGACGCTAAACTGAATTATGAAATATCATCGACACTTCGGAAGTTAGTAGCTTATGACAGGGTGCGTTCATCGCGCATATGGCCGTTCCGATATTCAAAGTAGTTTTTGATTAATCGCGACTGTCCGGTTTAGCCCCGCGTCCAGTTTAGCCCCACCCTCCCCTATGTAAAAACATACTTAAAAGCTAAATTCTATACAGCTATCTAGCTAAAAGTGACAAAAATCTCTTAATTTTGATAATTTTTTGTACATTATATCAATTCGAAACTACGATAGTTCAAAAAAAAAACACCCTTTATTTGTTAATATTGATCTTACATATTATATAGTATATATGAAAAAGCATTTGTTTGTTCTTTAAGCACCAACTTAAAAGTAAAAAATTTTGAAAATCGATAAAACTTCTTGCGACAGCACTCTAAGTAACATTTTACCAAATTAACTACAGAAAACTTAAGAAATGCAAGTCAAGAAAAAACTGCTCAGGCAGTGGAAAATCAAAAGTACAAAGGACCCCTCTACTTACATTATTGCATAAGAAAAGAATAAGTAAGGCCAATTCGAATAAAACAAAAAAAAATAAAAACAACACAACATTCACCGCTAAATAGTGCGCTCCGAAAACAAATTGTTGATAAGCAAAGCCAAAGGATAATCATAACTTTTCTTATTTTCATTCATGTCCTTTCTCTCTATTTCCAGGGTTGTGCTTTCATTGTAGTCGTATTTATTTATGGATTAATTTTTTTCTTTTCTTACTTTGCTTTAATCTAAGCAACAAAAAATTTCCTGCTGTCAGGATATGCTAAAAGCAAAAAAAGTGAAATAAGTCTCAAAAGAGCAACTAAATAAAAAACAAGTTATAATATTACAGTCCAGCTTAACCGACCGATTGTTTGCTTACACATAACTGACGGTTAATACACTATTGGTACTAGTAATCGTAATAGTACTGCTAATCGTAGTAATGGTACTGGTAATGATATCTACTGGTAAATAAACAAAAAAAAAATTATTTTTGTAGAAAAAAATCTTTTCTTACTGCGTTACAAAACTCTGTTTCGAATCAATATAATCTACTCAGATAGTGTAAGGTGCTGCGATTAAAATGTAAGGTAGAGAAAATGAGGAAAGAGCATCGCAATTATGTGTCTTAAGGAAATGAGAATTAATCTGTGAGAACGTCGCTGCCAGCACCATCTAGTTATTTAGCACTTCAGGCCCATTCTTTTGCTCTTTTTCCTTTTACTTTGTTTTACTTTTTAGCATTTGCCAACGTCTTTAATCTTTAATGTGGCAGGCATTGTAGTAAGGCTTTTGTTCTTACCGTTGTATTTTTTTATTCTCTTGTTTTGTTTTTCTTTTTTTTTTCTTTTTTTTTGATAAAAAATATTTTCGTTTCACAAATTGCAATTCTTAATGAACTTTTTCGTGTTGTTCTTCTCATTATGGCTTCGATGCCATTGTTGTAATTTTAACATGTACATATTTATTAAGAAGCTAGTTGGCCTTGTTTTACATTTTCTTTATATTTTTTTTCTTAAAAGATCTCGTACATTTCATTTCAGTGAAAGATTACTTAAGAAGTGTTTCAGAGATTTTTTTTTTAAAAATTTTATTAAATTATGCATAAATAATATTGACTTTTGATGTATACACCTAAATCTTAACTAATATTTAAATAATGATGCCTGCAGACACCACTTACTTAAACCATTGTGTTTACATAGGCCAGTTATCCAGTCTCCTTTGTAGACCCAAGAGAAACTAACAAAAAATAGAAAGTTTCTACTTAGCTTCTAGGAAAAATTCTTCGATTTTTCTTAAAAAATAATGGACTTACGAAAATATCGCTTCGAACCAAATAGGTTTATTTTTGTTCTACAAACTTGAACACGCGATTAAAAAAAAATGTTGAAAAAATTTTTTTAAGAAATACTCGGAGAAATTCATAAGTAAACAAAAAAACCTACTTTAATCTTGTAATTTTTTTATAAGATCGTTATTTCGAACAAAAAATCGAAAAATTTTTACAATTTGTTTCGAATGAAATGACTTTGTATAAATTATTTTATTTAGTCGTACTAAAGTTTTTTCTCATAGCTTAAGTCATCGTTTTTTAACATACATATTAATACCATATTATGGAATATTTATAAAAAAAATTCAATTTTTTAACAAACCTCTCACTCAAGTCCCGAAAGGTTGAGGTCTACCCATGCTTACCTGCAAGGAAATGAAGAAAATAAACATTTTAGAAAATTTAATGTAAGATAATAATTTCACTGTAACAACATAAATATACAAGGCCGTCAAGTCTGTAATTTGTAGTTAATAATATTGTCAACTGTAGCAGCATATTATCTTATATACATAGGTTTAATATTTTACCATTTTTTGAAGTGAAAAAAGTATAAACTCGCGACACCGACCGTCATCGGGATTCCCCGTCATGAATGAGAGCGATAGTAAAATTTGAATGTTCTATTGTTTCTTTTAAATAAATATTCCAAGTGGAAGACAAAAAGCAAAGAAGACACACTAACTGACACATTCCATTCTCATTCAACGATTGTTATGCTTACATGTTTGTTTCTTTCAAATTCCGCGTTGTTGCGTTGACAAATTGAGAATGAGAGCGAGAGTAAAATTTGAATAAATATTCCGTTTTTGTCTTCCATTGCATTGTCATATAAAAAGAAAACGCACACATACATACCAACTAACACACTAATTTGTCATTAAACGATTTGTTTTCACTTCTGTCGGCACTCTCGGAGTGCAACCCGCCGTTTTTTTTTTTTTTTTTTTTTTTTTGCTAGAAAGTTACATATGTCGCCTGCTTAAAGAAATCATGGTAACCTCTTAAAAAATATTATTTTTTTTTTTTAGTGTTAAATATATAAGAAAAATATTCAAATCTTTTTTTTAAAAAAATAATTTTGTTGAAAATGGAACGATCGGAAAGTCACCCTTTTACGAAAATTAAATTTTTATGTGGAACAATAATGGCGTATTTAGATCTAGTGTTAGTACGCAGCAGAAAGTATCAATTGATACAAAAATTCAAAAAAAAACAGCCTAGATTGGTCAACAGATCGACTCCTATGCAGTGTTCGAAAATAAACAGTACAATTCGTTGTGTACCGAGCCGAAGCACAAAACTATAGTGTGCAATCCAATGCACAAAACAATATCAGCACAAAACAGAAATGTGTACTCAGTAAGGTACAAAATATGAATCGTTCTGTGCATTTGTTGGCTTTTGTTTTGTTCTGTATTTGTGTTTGCACCGTAGCATGTACTTTATAAATAGAAATAGAGTGTCGTGCTTTGGCTCGGTACAATTCGCAATTGTGTCGTTTATTTCACTCAACAGCGAATTTCACCAGTGATACCACCGGTTCAAAAAATATTTAATTGTTTTTTTTTGTTCAATTTTTTTTAATTCCAAAATTTAGAATACATAATCATGAAATATGTATTTCAGTCTGAGTTACGGTTTTTTATTGTTTTCTGAAAAAATTTAAAATACACTTTTTTTTATTATTAAACTGCTTTTTTACATTTTTTTGTCGCATTTGTCTAAAAATTCGGAAAGTATCGAAACATGTGGCCACATTTATGTAAGCTTCTCACAGCAAGAAGAAGCAAGTCTGACATGGTAACGAATTGGTTTTGTTTCGTGCTATTTCACAAAACATAATGAGAATAAAGTTATGTTCTGTGCTCAGAGACGTACAAAAGAAGATTGGTTGTGTGCACTCTTCGTTTATGAAAAGTATGTGTACTCGTTAGAGCTTCGGCACGCTATTTTTATAAGGAAAAATAAACGTATTGTGTTTGCACAGTACAATACTGAATTGTGCGCACATAATAAAATCGTCACAAATCACGATTGAATTGTACCGTACTGTACATTTTCGAACACTGCTCCTATGTACAAATGACGGAGGCAAAACTACAGGAATTGAAATTTAGAACTGCTTCATCATCCTCCATACTCAGACATAGTCTACTACTGACTTCTACTTCTTCCTCAATTTGGAGAACTTTTTAATAGGAAAATAATTTAATTCTGACAATGCTGTAGAACGGTCCTTCCAGGAATTCATTGATTCTCATCTGCCAGGGTTTTATACTACTGCGCTGAAGACGCTGCCGCTTAACTCGCAAACAGTGTGTAGGCAATATTGGTGTATACTTTCATGAATAAAATAATTAATCATATTTGTAAGATATCAACCAACATTATCTTTTTTTTTTTTTGTTACAAATTTCATCCTTGACAACAGCAAAACAGTAGCACGATGTAGATCAAGTTAAAAAAAATTAAAAATACTCCAGCACTAGGGACTTCCATCATACCGCAAATTTTAGGAACAAAGAACTGTTTTTCAAAGGCTTCGCCCTATTTTTTCCTATAAATTCGGTAGTAGTATCTGCTGTACAAAAAAGTTTATAACGATTTTTTATAGATGTCATCACTGGTGTTAAAACGACTTGGACAATGTTGCAACCAACTTCATTTTGAAGCCTTATCATTAGGTTTTCTTTTTCAATATGTGTCGTTTCGCTGAAATGTAAACAACATTGGTTTTGTGTGCTGCGAATATGTCAACTTTTGTGCCAACAAAACACAATTTGGGGGAAAGTTTACTTTTTTGCTACAATGGCAAAAAAGAAAGGGATATTTGCATCGTATTGTGACTGGTGATGAAAAATTGATTCATTACCAAAATTGACGCCAAAGCCAAATATTCACAGTGACAAGGTCATTCTCTGTAGGGGAAAGTGGGGTACCTTTGACACTGGGGCACATTTGACTTTGCCGATTTCAGTATGAAAACGACTAAGGCGCCAAAAAGTTTAAATGCAGCAAGTAACCTACTTCGACTTAAAAAAACGTTATGAACTTTGACAATTCTTCTTTAACTCCCTTCGGAGTAGCACGAGTTTTTCTGTTTTCGCGATTCCTGATGTAATTTTCGATACCAAGTACGTAAGCGTTTTGCGAATTATTGTGGTTGTTTTTGTAAATCGAGTGGCAAAATATGTTAGCATTACGTTTAAATAAGAACACAATTAAAGTGTGCTTTGTGAAAAAATTTTAAAAAAAATACGGTGACGTAGTTTTTTTCTTAAATCTTTTTCGAGGTTTGATGCCAAATAATCAATGTATAAAAAAAAGCAACGGTTTTTAAAATCCATTATTAGTTTAAGAAAATATAGGCCTTTGAAAATAAAGTGCCAAAGGTACCCCACTTTCCCCTATTTGGTGAGACCAACTGGGCGTGGTTTACTATGAGCTGCTATAGTACAACCGGATGAAACCATCACAGAGCAACTCTGCCGAACTGAATTGATGAGTTTGAGCCGAGCATTGAAGCAAAAACGGCCACAATACGAACAAAGGCACGGCAAGAGGTAATTCTTCAGCATGACAACACACGGCCATATGTTGTGCAGCCGATCAGTCAAAACAAATCTTGAAACGCTGAAATGGGAAGTATTATTCCACCCACTGTATAGCCCAGATATTGCCACTTCCGACTACTATTTATTTTCGTCATTGACGCATGCCCTTGAGGATCAGCACTTGCGCTCTTTTGAAGAACTCCAAAATTGTTTCGAGTGGATTGCATCAATAGACACATAATTTTTTCGATATGGTATCCAAAAATAGCCAAAAAGATGAGAAAAAGCAGTGGCTAGCCATGGACAATACTTTGAAAAATAAATTTATAACAAATTTTTCACAATAAAACGTCAAACATGAAAAAAAAATCGTTTAAAACTTTTTTTTACACCTAATAATTTGATTTTTTATTTTTGTAAATCATTTTAAAAATGAGTTATAGACACTTTAAAAATTTCTAATTTAAAATATTTCGATAAAAATATGGTAGAGCTCTTGGGCCAAATATCAAGCATTGATTAAACTTTTTAATATTTTTTATGTTAAGATATATGTATAGGATGTTTACTTTAGAGGTTTGTTTCTTAAATTGGCAACACAATTTCAAGTGATGGTCAATTTGACAGCTGATAGGTAATTCGTAATCATTTTAGTTTGTCATTCAACAATGAATTCAAAAGTTCATTCATTGTAAATTCACTAAAATTGCAATTTTAAATGCCTATAAACGCGACTCAGCGGACGACGTGAGTATCTTCAAATATACTCGAATATATCTCAAAAATGGGAATCTCAAAGCGAATATAAACTGATAATTGACGATTAATTTTAAAATCAGTTCCACCTTTACCGAACTTTGGGTTCAAAATATGTGTGCCATTATTATTAATGAATTATTCTGCTGCAACTGATAACTTCCACCTAATTTAATTATTAATATTACGAAGTAAAAAAAAAAGTATAGAGTCTATAACTACCATCAATACAAAAGAAAATAAACAACGACCGATAATTAGTTGTCATCATAACTCAACATCAACAGCAGCAGCAACAACCGCAACGGCAGCAACATAACAAAAACTTTATCGGCTGCCAAACACAGTGAAGCAGCTTTCGTTGCAGCAACTAAAATTCATACACACACACACACACTCACGAAGACAAACTCATACATTTACATAAATTATTATAGTTAATACATACATAAATGTATGAATGTGTGCAAGTACGTATGTATATAAATAAAACAATGCAAGTACAAGTATTACAAGTTAAGGAGAATAACTGCATACGTTTGCTCTAGTACAGGGTGGAAATGTCTACTAAGAAATAAATGTTTATTATTTAATCCAATTAAAAGAAATTAAGAATTCATCAATGACCAAAATAACGTTCATTTTGCAGAGTAAAATTAAATAGAACCTTTAATCTATTTTATTATACCCTACACCGAGGGTATATTCACTATCGCTCTCCGTTTGCAACACATCGAAGGGGGCGTGGCAGGTATGGAAAAGTATATATATTCTTGATCAGCGTCACCACCTGAGTTGATTAAGCGATGTCTGTCCGTCTGTCCGTCTTTTGAAATCAGGTTTATGGGAAAACCAAGAAAGCAAATTGAATGAAACTTTCACACACAGGTCACATCTTTTTGCAGGCATCCTGATATTGAAAATGGGCTAAATCGGTTGACGGACACGCCTACTGCCCATGCTCTATGTAAATTTACCCAGGCCAATTTTGAAAAAATTTACAGCGATTTTGATGAAACTTGGTGATTTGGTGCACATGTAAACCAAATAAGGATTAGGCTGGGTTTCAAGTTTCAAAAGGGTCGTACAGGGGCGTGACACAGCCCTAAATTTTATCATTTATACCACCATACCTTGTTAGCCGTTCAAGATATTGCGATAAAATTTGGTAAACGGATACATATCAAATATATCTTGAATTGAGATAAAATTGGGCGGAATCAAAAAAAAGGCGTGACACTTTTCAACTGTTAAAAATTTTGATTCCATATATCTCAAAATTGGCACAAACGATTTTCATAAAAAATTTGGAGATGATGCCGCTGAAAGCAGTCATCAATACGAGCTCAGCCACTTTACTGAAAAAACACGTTGAATTACGTGGCATCACCCACAGTATTTATAAACGTTATAATAAGAGAACGAACAACGTAATCGTTATGAAATTGAATGAGGTAGATATACTTCCTATAAGGCCTCTTATTACAAAAATTTGGTCCAATAGTACCTGTGGGCGTGGCACCTCCCATATAAGCAAAAAACGTTTATTGTTATGGATAGTGTTATAGATAGTTCATTAAATTTGGTGTATAGATGTCAGTTTAAAAATAAATGAATTTTGACAGAATTGCATTAGTGGGCGTGGCATCTCACATGTTAACATAAATTTGTAAGCGCTGTTTTAAAAGAACTATTGCAGCAATTGCTATGAAATTTAATATAAATGGTTCAGTTTCTATAGAGTATATCTGAACCAAAAGTGGCTGAAATCGCACCAGTGGGCGTGGCACCTCCCATACAAATAAAATACGGTAAGTGGCATATTTATCGAAAAATGTGAGCAATCATACTAAAATTTGGTGTTGGGGATTTGCTTATGAAAAGCTATTTCTGGATCAAATTTGGGCTGGATTGTACCAGTGGGTGTGCCACCGCCTTAAATTTTAAATTTAACTGCAGCATATATCGCAAACTGTACAAGCTATTCTGCTAAAATTTAATATGAGGATGTCGATCACGAATATAATTTATTGAACCAAATTTGGGCGGAATTGGAGAAGTGGGCGTGGCATATTTTAATTTTTTCATTTCTATTCGATTTTTTCAACATTTTCCATATTCGTTCGACTTTTTCAACCCTTTAATTTCTTCCAATATATCTTATATGTATTAGTTCGACTTTTTCAACCTCTTTTAACTTTCTTCATAAGTTTCTTTATTTTTTCAACTTTTTCATCAATTTTGAATTGTTTGAAATTTTTTCAACCTCTTTCAACTTTTTTAGAGTTTTTCAACCTCTCTCAACTTTTTTCAACATTTTGCATATATTTTCGACTTTTTCAACATTTTTCAACCTCTGTCAACCTTTCTAACATTTCACATTTTTTTCGATTTACGCAACCTCTTCAACGTTTTTTTAACATTTGTTGATAAGGTGCTTTCAGTGTTGGTTGGCAACAAAGTAATTACGGACTTCACTCATAGATGGCTTTTAGTTGAATTTTTAGGTATGTTGTTTTATTCAAATTGTCAAACTCATAATAGTACAAGAGCCGGCTATAGAAAAGTCGAGTGTACAAAATTATAGGATGGGATGCATGCCAAATAATAGAGCTCGACGAGCCTTGTCAAAGCCTGTCCCGGTGGCCGAAAATGCTCAAATTTTAGCCAATTTTGTTGTTCTAATTAAAACTGTAGTACATAACAACTCAAAATGTATGCCAAATGATAGAACTCGAAGAGGCCTAAATATAATATCTGGGATTGCATTGTTGAATCCTGTCTCAAACATGGGTTTTCACCGGTTTTTTGGGTCAATTTTCATTAATGAAGGTAACAGCTTGAAATTTGTGCCAAATGATAGATATCGAAGAACCTGAATAGAATATATAGGGTAAACTTGTCGAATCCTGTCCCAAACATGGGTTGCCACTCATTTAAGAAAAGTTGACCCCAAAAACGGGTGTCAACTAATGTTTAGGACATGATTCGACAAGATAGTTTGATGTGTACATTCAAAAACTCCTTTTTTATCCTCAGTTTATAAGCTTCTTAACTTAATCAAGGTGCTATAGTGTTTCTTTAACTATGCTTTTCCCTGTAAGCCTTAAAATTTTAGGAAACTCTGTACTATGCTAGCATATAGATAAAAAAAACCTTCTTCAAAATTCTGGAACCTGCAAATTATATTTTTTCAAAAGCAAAAAACTTCTCTAATTTGAAGAAATAAAGTTAGCAAACAAGCTCACCCTGTTTTTACTAAATAAGTTTGTGTGCTAACATTTGTGTGTGTGTGTGTGTAACTTTGGCTGTCTGTAAAACATACACATTATTAATTTTAATAGTTTATAGTTTGTTTATTTTATCAGCCACATCAATTGTAGTTGCTATCGTTGGTGTTGTTATTTTTGTAACTGCTGTTATTGTAGCCGTTGTAAAATATTCCTGAGAAAATATTTACAATACAAATAAACTTTATAATTTGCTGCAATTTATTATTGCGTCCTACGTACGTGCATTAATATGTATGTTGGTCTGTATTATAGCTGGGTAGGAATTACTCCTTTCATAAAATTTATTAAACTTTATAAAAATCCCATTTGCAAGGAATTGAAATTTGGAATTGATCTTTAAGACTCCCATAGCAAAAGGAATGAAAGTTCAAAAATTTTGATTCCATTCCACTGAATTTATATTTGGAATCAACGCAAAAAGAATCATTCCATTGCCAATTCCAATAGAGGTATCAAAATTCGGATTTCAAATTTTGATATAAATTCCAAATTTTGATCGACATAGGAATTATTTTTTTGGCTACAGAATCCATTTCTAATTTCAGAGAATTGCAGTTTAGAAAACTTTTCATTCCTACCCAACCCTCGTCTGTATATCGTTGCTTGTTTTTGTTATTATTAGTTGTTTTTGCTGTTGTGCACTTTATGTTTATACTGCGCTATAATTTTGAAACGCACGAAGTTACTTGGTCTTGATAGTGTCAGTGTCTATCATATCCTATTTTGCATATGCATACTGCAATGACGTCATAGCAATAAACAAATTGACGTCAAGCCACCAAAACCATGACAGCAAAAAAAAAATGAGCATCATAAAAATGACAGCGAACAAAACTATCAATGTTATGTGAAAAAAAAAGTTTCATATGCACTCGCAGAAAAAAAACGCTCATGAAAAATTATCCGCAATAATAGATAATGAAGCTGTGTTTTTAATTTTTTTTAAATTATATCAATAATGTCACCTCATTATGTCGCAGTTTTAAAATATAAATATATTCAATGTTTGCATTTTTTTCGGGAAACTAATTATTGAAAAGTATTTCACATATTTTCACTCAAAGAAAAATTTTTTTTTTTTTTATTGGTCAATGTTGCGTGAAGTACTTAAGTTGTCAAAAGCACAATTTGTTTACTTTTTTGTGGCGATGAAAATTATTAGATTGTACAACACATGTATCTAGTTGCTTACTTTTTTGTGACGATTTTGAAAGCTCAACGCATTTGTAAATGTTTACTTTTTTGCACCGATGAAAAATATAAAATTGAGCAATGCATTCGTAATTTCTTACTTTTTCGCATTGATGCAATATTTTTGAATGAACTTATAGTTGTTTATTATTTTGCGACGATAATGTAGGATTAAATAACGCATTCGTAATTGTTTACTTTTTTGCGACGATACATTATTTTTAAATGGACAACGCATTTTTAATTGTTTTCGTTATTACGTCGATGAAATATATTAAAATGTGCAATGTATTTGTTATTTCTTACTTTTTTGCGACTATATAATATTTTTCAATGAACAACGCATTCGTAATTGTTTACTTTTTAGCGACTATACATTATTTTTAAATGGACAATGCATTTGTAATTGTTTACTTTTTTACGTCGATAAAGATTGTTAGAACCAAGCAATGCATTTGTAACTTTTTTACGAAGATGCAAATTATTAAAATATACATGTTTTATAAAAAACAAGTTGACAATGTTAAGAAGATGAGAATTTTTGGCATTAAACTTAAGTATATATCTTCAGTTCTAGACACTTATGTACTTGAGCCACAAAAAAACTGGGAAGCCACCCAACAAATCTCAACAGCGCAATCATTGTCTTAGCACTATATGGCTGAAGAGAAATACTTCTTATTCGAAATTTGTAACCTAATAGAACATGAAAACGTGGGACATACAGAAATCGTTTCTATTGAAAAATCAATGGTGATACTTTTTATAAACATGTGGCACCAGTGTCAAAGTTTCAACTTTAGTAAAGACGTGACAATATTAAATTATTTTGCTACTAGCAAATAGCAATAATTCCTTTAATAAAAACACACTTTATACTATTGCTTTATTTATTGTTGACAATAATTCACAAGTCTTTGCAAAAATTATTTGCACACTTAAAACAGTTACAATACGATTTAATAAGCGTCCAACATTATATACGTATGTAGAATCTAATCAGGTGTTTTCTTCTTTATATATTTATTACAACACGTTTGCTCAGTTTATTCCAATATTTCTAATCTTTAAAGCCATTTTTAACTCACATATTCATAAATTGTGTTTTGAGAAAATAAAACTTAAATCATCAATTTGTGGGATATTGTCGTTGCCTGGAGTTTTTTTTTTTTTAATAAGTTTTGGGTGTTATTCCACGATGTAGCTTATGGTATCTTTATTGAAGTTTTGCTTTTTTTATGAATGTGGTTTCACCATTTAAGTATCAATGATAATATTGATGTCCTGCTTAGTCCTTAGGTCCGCCGTTAACAGCACAGCTCTCATCACACTTACATATATACGTGTGCTGCTTAAGTCACTCTCTGAATTCACTCGTACCACTTGCTTATCATGACAATTGTTTGACATTTGACAGACATTGATTTTGACACGTAATCGTAGAATTAATACTTGTGTATGTGTGACTTTGAAACGTGTATGCTTGTCAAAATATAGTGAGCATTTCCGCAATCAATGACATTTTTCATTTCCGTAGAGTTCGTCGACTGAACCAGTTGAAACTTTTAAAGATATTTAATATAAAATAAATAAAAAGCTTAGATAAATTAACTTGCTTTACACAAAAATAATAATAAATAAATAAACAAAAAATGCGGATTCATAAGTTAACTTTCTTATATTTTAAATACATATATTAAGCAAGCACTCAAAAAGCCTATTTTCGCAGTAAAAAATATTTTGCAAATCATTTATATGAAATCTCAGTATATTCAAGAAATTGACAAACTACAAAAGTCGCAAATCTAAGAAGAAATTCATTCAAATCATTTTGAATTTGAAAAGTATTAAAAATAAAATTTTTTCACTTTACTTCAATCGTGAAAAACAACAAATTACATTTTTATGTTGGAAGGTATTTGCAAGTAGGCTGAGTTAATAAATTTCAGTTACATTGCAGTCATACAAAGTCACGCGTTTCTAAACGCAACCCTTTATAATGTTACAATGTCATGTGTCCAAGCGTCAATTGATATAAATAAATATTCCTTTTGCACAAGCTTAATTAAGAAGCCACTAAATCAGGCAGAGAGTAGAAATATTTCTTCACACACGTATACAAAAAGCAGAGCAAAGCAACTCTACGGCCTCAAGGAATAGTTAACAAGTAAAGTCAAGATATGTGATGAAACGACAAGACAGGATATGTAAGTCATATGCTTACATACAGAGCTTATGTGGCTTTGCCTTGTGACCACACATCGACTTTAGCTGTTATTCCTTGTGGCCACAGAATTGTTCACACCATGTTTTGACATTTCTGCATTACTACCATCAAATTCTGGAAATATTCACTACGTCAACGAATTTGACTGATAAGAAACAAGACATATTGAAGCTTCGACTTTTTGTAATTTTCTGACTTTATTCGATGCATCCTTAAAAAATTGTACTTTTTAACAAGTTGAAAACTTCAATTTTTAAAATGTTGAATCTTTGACTTTCACATAAATTCATCATCTAGATTTGATTTTCTTATATGCTTTTGTCCCACTTTTTTACTCGCTGCATTGTTGGTTGTAATAAGTTTAATGCATTTTTTTAATGCATCGCTGCTTTTATTCTCATTGCCGCCATTCTCGCTGAACATAAGTCATTTTTATAACAACTGCCGATTCGCTAACAGCAAAAACGTTCCACTTTCATTACATTACATTATACTCTAACAAAACAGAATTTTCAAAAAGCTGTAATGTTGATTGATTACTCAGTTTATGTATTGTAATAGTAAGAAATTGTTGCATTAAATATTCTACTACTTCAGTGCGTGTCATCATTATTTGCTCTTGATTCAGTGCAAGTGATTATTGCTCTCTGTTTTATTAACCAAATGTTTAATATATAAATTTAGTTTCTTATCAAATCTGATATCCAATTTTACATTAAACTTCCAGACTTCAATGTTTAAATGCTAATGCTAAAACTTAGAAGTAAAGCACCAATTGCGGCTTACAAGAATGGCTCAGCCTCTGTAGCACATAACTAGACAATGGTCTTCGATAAATCCACTATGCATGGAAGCGCATGATGGCTCTGACTT
This sequence comes from Tricholauxania praeusta, assembly GCA_949775025.1. NCBI lineage: Eukaryota > Metazoa > Arthropoda > Insecta > Diptera > Lauxaniidae > Tricholauxania > Tricholauxania praeusta. The sequence goes on along the minus strand of OX459031.1, from coordinate 30,494,840 downwards.
ATAGGTACCGCCAAGTTCCTTGTTATCACATTCACATAGCAACCTGGTATGTGATGTGATATGAACCAAAATATACCAAATAATATACCAAAATGTTTCATACGTTTCTGCTGATTAATGAGAACAAAACCAGGATTATGTTTTCTAGTAGCCGGTCCACCGCCTGGGACAAATATTTACCATTGATAGTTATGATTTCGAGGTAATTATTCAATATCATATGAACCGTGGGGGTCAATCAATATCATCACTTTTTTGACGTTATTCGTATTTCCCATAAAATTTATGACATGGTACAGTCTTGTTGGAAGCACATGTAGGCATATTTGATTCAATTCAAACACTGAAAAGTTTTTCAACATGTCTTAATTGCTGTCATCAGAAGCTGTTACGATATTGCGTCTAGCATCTTCACAGAAATGTGGCTAGAGAAAATCTTGTAACATTGCCCAATTCTGTCGTCGGCTCAAATGGTGCATCACGCACTTTCTCCATGAGGGTGTTGATGTCTGTGCTGTAGCAATTGAGGGTTTTCTCTGCGTCTACAGCAGCTATTTTGTTTACAGAAAAAGCCAGCCAAGTCGAAATGAGATTCGCTACTTTTTGCCAAAAATGGTGACCGTCTATATCGAGCTATAAAAATCGATAAAATCATCACCTTCCTTGAAAGTTTGTTCTGTATTATAGTGTTAATAGTTAGGAAGACGGTGGACAAAATTTTTATGTGATTTTAACATGCGGCAATGCGGCAGAGGTTGAAAATTATGAAGTTCTAAGTAATACGAACAATCTCGGCATGGCGCTGTCTCTGCGTTATTAATTGACAGCCCTTTAAAACTGTAAGAAATGGTAATAAAAACAATTTCATTGAGTCTGCCCTCAATTTTAAGAAATGTCTCTAAACATAAAAACAGATAAATTCAAAAGGCAGACGTTTTTGTTGCTGCGACTTAGAGAGAATAATTTTTTTTTTCTAATTTTTTCTAATGCACAAATATAAGTAATTTTACTGTGAGGCAGATTGCGATAATTATAATGATAATGTCATAGGAAACAAAAGAAACAACCTCTGCCATTTACTTATTGCTGCATTTAAAAATTGTACTTTTACAAACAAAAAGAAATTTGCGTACTAAATCATTTTATCGCGTCTGGCACTTAGTTGACTAGTTAGCTTTTTTATAAAAATCATAATAATGGAGAAAGCAGATAATTCCGCAGGAGCTATTTCGAAGGCAGACATTTTTGAGCACTTAAGGTACTATATAAAATACATAGCTCCAAATTTTGTTATTCAAAATTTACCATACTTCTTTCGAAAATTTTGTATTATTTTTCTGGCTGTGTGCATGAACCCCATATTGATCTTGCATCTCTGATATATCTGAATTTTTGTTTTTATTTTAGTAGATACTGCTTGAAACCAGCTTCCAAATTTTTTTTCAATTTTTTTACTTTTTTATCTATTTTTTCTCCAACACTCCAACGCTTAACGCGTGAGATCACTACAGGTCGATCATGTTTCTGCAAACTTGGTATACACGTACCAGCTATTAGAGGCTTTATTTGATTAGGCGCTCCAGCGTCAAAAATTTCTCTGGTCAAAAATCCATTTTTTTCTTATCAAATGGTGCAAACAAAAGCTATTTAGGTATCTGCAACTTTTCTTTATTGAATGCAGGACAACAATAGTACTGAGATAACCTCATTAATTTATTAAGATAATCTATAAAATTAAACACTTTAACACTTAAATAACATATTCCCCATAAATTTTCCTCATCCCTTATTGCATACACGCACACACACACACACACACTAAAGACACATAATATATTTATGACGCGACCCTCGCACATTCACATAGCACGCTTTGCTTTTGTCCTTCAACGCGCCCTCTAAGTTAAGAACGAAGTTCTTGGTAAACTTTTCTTAATATGTAATTAAAAATTATTTCACGCATTTACGACTTGAGTTTTCATTCTACATCACTCTACTGCGATTCAACTAAGTAATTTAATTTTTATCCATTTCACTGCTATTTCTGCTACTGCAGCTAAATTTTTTATTACAACAATAACTTTAACAGGGCGTGGTGAATGGGAGTAACACACAATCTTGCCCAGGATGACTACAGCAGCAGCAGCAGCTCAAGCAAAACTATAGAGAATGTTTCCGATTTTCTTGAATAATAATGTCTTTTTTTGTGTGTTTTTTTCACATTATTAAAATTAAATTTTAACGAATGCATAAATTAATGAAACACAACAGATGAGGAGCTATAATGGAAATGAAGATAAAACTGTGAAAAATTTCTACTGGGAGTGAATTTTTGTTTTTAATAGAATAAGAACAAAACACATTAACTGTCTTAAGCTACTAATAAATATTCGACAAGTATTATTGCACCATTCTTGGCTTATTAAATTTTAAATAAAATATTATTTCAGGCTTCTGAATTATCATAGATTTTATATTAAACCTACACATTAATAGTTTCATAACTTTTGCTTCAGGTTGTAATAAGAAAAACGAAGGAAGATAAATATTCCATATTTTCAAACATTAAGTATAGAAAATCATATACATTGTGGGAAGAGAAAAATTTCGTTTTAAACAGGTGACATGTTAGTTGATAAGAACGAAATTGTAAAATTAGAAAAATATAAATCAAATGAGGATATTGTGTTTGAGCATATTGTATTTGTGTAGAAATTAATTCAGATTTGGATTTTGAAATAGGAAATCATAATAATAGTATGGCTTATGTTATGTTTCTGCAAGCTAAATAATTTGAGTTTAAATCTCAGCCAGACGAAACGTTTATAGAACTGACAATAGGAAATAGGAAAGTATTCCTGATTAGCGTCGATATAGCTATATTCGATTTCAGCAGGTGCGTTTGGCTGTCTATCTGTAAAAATTATTATAAAGAAAAAACGATTGCGGGTAATTGGATAAAATTAAGCAAATCAGTTATCTCTTTAACTGTTTCTCATTGGATTCTCATTTCTCATTCCAATGAGAAATTTTACAAGGAATTTCTTCCAAATTTTGCGCAAATATTTAGAATGGTTTTCACAAGCACCAGACAAAAGGTGGATTTTGATAAAAACAACTTTCTAAAGGACAAAATTTTTAAAACGCCACACGCTTTTAATACTTTAAAAATGCAATTATAATGGATGTTAAATATTGTATGTAACAAGTATAAAATATTTTCTATTATTTAAAGTTATGATGGCAACCCTATAATTTACTATCCCAACTTTCAAACCTCTCCCTCATTTCCAATATTGTACTCTCAAAAGCTATACGCTCACTTTAATATTCCAATTACCATTCCCACCCACGCTGCACAGCATTAAGAACTATCGTTTAACTTTACTTGAGATCAATCCGCTGAGGCAAGTAGTACTTCTACCATTTCTTATATTTTATATTACTTATTTTGCTATATTCTATTCAATATGATAACTAGCAGATGCCCGCGACTTTGTACGCCTGTTTTTCTGCGAAGGCAAACAATTTACTTTTTTTAAATAGAGCTACATACAGTCAATTTTGGATTCTTCTTCACAGATCCAGAGTTGTTGTTGTTTTCTCTTCCATAAATATTCCATTGCATTGCCATGTGAAAGACAAAAACAACACACACACACAAACTTACACATTCAATTAGCCTAGTACACATTATCACACATGTTGTCCAACATCAATGTTCGATAATGTGAACTTTAGGAACGACCGCTTGGCACACATGTTGGATGGATTTCAAAAATTGTTGATTTTCCTGCTGGCTTGTCCAACCATACAAACTGTGTGAACTGACTGTCAAGCCTAGTGAACATTTTTCATTTTAATTAGGAGTTCATGCAGTTCACTTCGATGTGGATGCTCATAAATTGTTCTGCAATTGATGTTTGATGGCATGCACGAAAATGTGAACGCAAAGCAATATTGACAGTCACACATGTTGTCAAGCCAAGTCAAAATCCAGAAGGTTAACCTTACATATGGGGCATTTCAGGCGAAGCGGACAATGCAAAAAAAATGAGATTTAGAAATTTGTCCATATTCGGCTTAGTTGCACTTCTAAAAGGTGTAAACACTTAATATTAATTTATATAAGGCTTAGTTTTCAAGTTGTAAACTTCCCAAAAATTGACGAAATATGAATAATGGATTTTTCGGAAGCAGTTTTTCGAATTTAACAAAATTTCAATAAAATATGAAACATTGTGGTTTCAATAGGAAATTTGTTGTTCTTTTCAATTATGAAATCATATTGGAAATTTAATTTTTTTTTCTTGTGGAAAACCGAAAGTGAACACTTCCTCTCAGAATTGAAATAATTTCGACTTATTTTATGTTTTTTATTTTAACTTTAAAATAAAGCATAAAGTATACCGGTAATATGCTAAAAATTTTTTAACGTGATCTACATTAGCTTACGAGATATATGAGTTGAAGTGCATACGTGTCGCAATTTGTATGGGACGTGGCACTTTCTTAAGTACTTTAATTTATATATCTCCTTAACTAATAATGATCACGTTAAAATTTTTTTTGTGAAACATTAATATTCTTAAGGCTTTTTCTTAAAAATAAAATATTTAAAAAATATTATGTCGAAGTTACTGAAAATTTGATTTAAAATTTTTACTTGCGGTTTTCCATACATAAAAAAATTTAAAACTCAAAATTGACTAAAAAATTAGAAAGAACATTCTTTTTACTAGTTCAATCAATATATTTTATATTTTATTATAAATTCCTTGATTCCAATAACAGCGTTCAAAAATGACGGTCCTCTACCTTCGCCAATTCTTCAGAAGCCCATAACTCGGCAATTAAGCCTCATACGAAAAAAAAAAACGGCGGGTTGCACTCCGGGAGTGCCGACAGAAGTGAAAACAAATCGTTTAATGGCAAGTTAGTGTGTTAGTTGGTATGTGTGCGTTTTCTTTTTATATGGCAATGCAATGGAAGACAAAAACCGAATATGTATTCAAATTTTACTCTCGGTCTCATTCTCAATTTGTCAACACAACAACGCGGACTTTGAAAGAAACAAACATGTAAGCATAACAATCGTTGAATGAGAATGGAATGTGTCAGTTAGTGTGTCTGCTTTGCTTTTTGTCTTCCACTTGAATATTTATTTAAAAGAAACAATAGATCAATCAAATTTTATTATCGCATTCACGACGGGGAATCCCGATGACGGTCGGTGTCGCGGGTTTATACTTTTTTCCTCAGCCGCACAACGTGCCATAAAAAGTTTTCACTTCAAAAATTGCTGGAAGAAGTATATTCGGCTCAGTAGCCTCAACTGTGAATAATTAAATTTGAGCTAAGTATTCCTTATGTTTGAGAACAAAAATTTATTCTGATTGCAGTAAGAAACATCATCGCGAATTATGTAAGTATAAGAAAAAATCAGGTAAAGAAAGTACCTGAACCTGTGACTAAATAGCTTAGACATAATTTTTCTAAAACTTAACTTAAAAATCTGCTTCTTCCTACAGACACTATGACACCACATTCATCAAAATCGGCTTATTCGTTGCTGAGTTATGGCTGCTTGAAACGCCATCTAGTGACAGTTTATCAAAACAAAAATGACTTCAAAAAAATCTGCTTGCTCTTAAAAAAACTATTACACCTCATTTGTCTAAATCGGTTTAGTAATAGCCGAAATATAACGTTTTAAATTTTTTCAAAAAACCAAATTTGCTTGCTGCTGGTTCATGGTGGCCTGGTATTTCAGATTTTTCTCTGCTTTGGGCTGCTGGCTCTGCTTTCGACTGCGCTAGCAGAGAAAAATTTTCTGACTGAGCAACAGCTAACCGGAAGTCAACATATGTATGCTACAAATTGAAAAATTTTTTACAAAAAATGGCATATTTTCATAAGCCAATTTTTCAAAAAACGTTGCCAACTTTTAGGCCCTACTAATAATTTACCCCTAAAAGTATGCAACACTTTCTGACAAATTTCAAAATGTCGCCTAAAAGTAGGCAACATTATCTGAAATTTTTAAAATCGTTGCCTATAGGCGCTATTTTGAAATTTGTTAGAAAGTGTTGCTTACTTTTAGGGGCAAATTATTAATAGCGCCTAAAAGTAGGCAACGTTTTTTTAAATTTTTTGTAATCGAGTTCGTTTTCCAAGTCTTCAAATTTCTAAAATCGAGTTCGTTTCCCAAGTTTTCAAAATTCCAAAATAAAGTTCGTTTCCCAAGTGTTACAAATTTGAAATCGAGTTCGTTTCCAAAGTCTTCAAATTTCTGATATCGAGTTCGTTTCCCAAGTTCGTTTCCTAAGTCTTACAAATTCCAAAATCGACTTCGTTTCCCAAGTCTTCAAAATTCCAAAATCGAGTTCGTTTCCCAAGTCTCCAAAGAACATTCAAATTTTACTATCGCATTCATGACGGGGAATCCCGATGACGGTCGGTGTCGCGAGTTTATACTTTTTTCCTCAGCCGCACAGCGTGCCATAAGAAGTTTTCACTTCAAAAATATGTGTACACATTTATGTCTACTAGATGTATAATTTACAGGAATATAAACAAATTTCACGACCTCACTTATTTTCATTGTCCGCTTCGCCTAAAATGCACCATATATTACGTATTTAGGTGTGCTAAAATAACATCTACCCTTTATCCCCAAAGGGTCAAAAACTCATCCGCAAGTATTTTCGTGCACAAAAGCTCAGAATTTCGATAAAATCCTTTGGAGAGGTGCAATAAAGTACTTTGGTGGGTTTGGGGGTGATTAGTTTTTATTGATATTAACAGTCTTAGTGCACCAAAATACCAGCGGATATGCATTTATTTTGAATTTTTATGGGGGTGGAACAACTTTTTTCCTTAATTAATGATAACCAAAGTGCCGAGCCCAAATTTCGAAAAAAAAAATTTGTTTCTTATTATTTTAAATTAAAACCCAACAACAAAAAATTTTTGAAAATCGCAAATCCTGTCGAAACTAACTTTTCCCTTTTTTAAATGGAAGCTTATGGAAAAAAATCCAATGAAACTCAAAATCGTTTATTCAAACGTGAAGCCTGTTCTTTTGTACGATTGTGAAGTTTAGTTAACTAACAGCACTCAGTGAATATTTGGCACTTGGGTTTTGTGGAAATGTACTGAATCGAAACTTCAAATGTACTGTTTAGAGGCCGAATGTACTTTTTTGGAATTTGTGTCTTTTTTTGTGTAAAAATTTTGATATTGTATTTCACTAAAGAAAAATTTATTTTATATATTTATATTTATTTATGTTGCTTTAAAAAACCAAAGTTCATTGTTTTTGGGTATGCAAACATAAGCAGTACCTCATTCCTTACTTAGTTACGGAAAAACAGACAAGAAATGTGTGATATCAAAAAGATTACAAGAACAATTTGCATATGAAGAGGGAAATGTAGTTTTTGGCGCACTATGTTTATATTTGTTGCGATGATTCTTAAATGGTCAACGCAAGAAGTAAGATATAGTATGCTAGTTAGACTATTAAATTTCGGCGAACAAAGCTTACTGATGATGATGACGTAGCGGTCATCGAAACTAGTATAAGCTGCTGGTTTGCCCAAAAGAAATGATTTGTTTCTTTTTATGCATTTTGCGCTGTAATTTTTTTTGTGTTTTTTTCACACTAACAGTACTGAACAGAAGGCTCAGTAAATAATAATTAGACCTACATTAATTCAGCACTTATTTATTCATTTTTTGCTTTTATGTAACTTAAATATGTTCTGATTCAATCGAACAATAACTCTTCAGTACCACAATGAAACTTCACTCTGCAATATCTATTATATTATTAACAACATATTCAAACTTAATTTGGAAGTGTTCCAATATTTATTTTAAATTATTCCGAAGTGTTGCCGCTACTGCAATGTTGAGGTTTCATTCAATTTACTATTATTCGTACGACATTTGATCACATATCTTAGCAAAAGTTACTTAAAAAAAAAGTAATTATTATTAATTGTCCAAATGTACCGAAAATGTGCTGAAAATTCTCCAAATGTTCAGAAAATTACCCAAACGTACCGAATGTACTGAAAACTTTTCGAATGTACTGAAGACGATTTTTCAGGACGCAAATGTACCGAAAAAAGTACAAATGTACCAAAATGTACGGAAATGCCATCATTGACAGAACTCTACTACACAATTTACAAACGTTCACAATCAAATCTGGTGGCACACGACCATTCCCAATGTCGAATTGCTCACCAGACGCTATCAGCATCCGATTTCCATTCAAATGAAATGGCGAAAGTGGAAATGGATTGAAAATTACCAGTAAGCATTGGAGTTGAACCCTCCTCAGGGTAGCAGAAAACTCAACATCAAATAAGCGTTTGCTAGAGCAAGAAATATATGAATATTTGAGAGATGTGAAGGCTTTTCGATCGTGAAAGCTGCAAGAGTTATGTAAAAATCATAATGTTTCGTGAGTAGATAAAGGAAACATGGGAGTATTATAGTATTACCTCAAAATATTTTGCAATTTTTAAAATCAGCTTAAAATATATCTGTTTTTTCTTACTTTTTCAACTAAGTAAATTTATTGAGTAAATTCAACCTGTGAAAATAAACTGAAAAAAGCGTCTGAGAGCAAACTTTCTATCGTATAGAGCTCCAAGGTAAAGAAACGAAATCACAAAAACTAACAAAGCAGAAGAAGTAATCATGAAAAATTTAAATTCATGCTTAATGCGGGAATAAGTTAAAACTACGACGCAAGGACCACATCAAACAAACCCATCTTCCATCTAATGCCACCAACGTACATTACTTTTACTTAAAGTTGAAGTTGTTGGAAGGTTTGTTGCACCTACACACATTAGACACAGAGAAGGATAAGAAGTGGAAAAAGCAGCATAATAGACGCTTTAAGTTTATGTGCATAAACTATTGTGCTTTACTTACTTATAGAGATGGGAATATATCGTGGGAGTATCGTTTTAACAATATCAACTGTCGTAATCATTGAAGCAAATACATAGCATAAAAGTAGAGATACTATAATAATTTTATTAAAAATATTTAACAACATCAAGGAAATCTCATGTATTGAAAAGTTTTCTATAGAAACTTGTGACAGTAAGTGCTAAAAATATTCAATCCAAATTTGATTTGCTATTCCATAAAACTTTTCCTGATAACAAGAAATATCAATACTTCCAACTTATTCTGATTTTATTTCCGACTTCCTGACAAAACATCAACAACGATATCAAAGGAAACGGATATGCTGACAACACAAAATGTAAGAGATATAAGAATATTTATAGCTTTCCTGCTTAAGGGAGAGAAACTGTAAACGGTTTAAATTATTTTTTTATTTTTTTTTTACACAAACATAGAAAAAATATGCAGCGCTTACTACTTAAAAACTGAATACGATTCCGAAGACAATGCAAATCACAAAGGTAACAAGCAGACGCAGCAGCACTTCTTTGTGCACCATTGTACTAAAACTACAAAACTACACAAGTTGCCATTTTTTTGTAGCTTATGACAACAACAGCAACAGCCGCTTTTAACTTAACAAATAGGCGTTCAAATGGAGCATCAACCGCTTCTTGTGTATACAGGAGAAAAAACAGCATCCTACTCCCTTATCAATGTGAAAAAAGTAGTTGAATGCTTACAAACGTATCTGCGGTTTATAAGAGGCAGCAGAAGTGGAAGAAACAAAACGATTTCCTATTGCAATTCCACTAATGAATGAGAATGAGTTGCTTTGAATACAGATTTTGCACAACAAAAACACTTACGTTAAGTTCCACAGCAACCCAGTAGGAAAAGTATTTAGATCATGTTACATTGGAGGTCTAAAACATTTCTGTTCTGATGAGATTCTTATGGATTTTTCGAAGCGTAGTGTTCAGAAATCCGTCATTGGTTAAACGGTCGACAATGAGGCTTGGAAATGTAACACGACAAACGACGTGGGGTGTGAAATACCCCGAAGATTTTCAACTATGTAATGTTTAATATAAACACGACAAGCATTAACTGATTGTTCATCGCTTTTTCGACAAACTCTCTTGTGTTTTCGTCGGCGCACGTGCGATAATTTTGCTTATTATCGCATACGCTCTAATGAGAAAGAATATGATCCTATTGGCGAACGTACGGCGCTTGAAATGGCCTGGAGACTTGAATTCCTGCGTTAATAGAATCTTTTGAGCGTTTATACTCAAATATTTTGTTAAAATTTGACGTAATGTGGTTCTGTAGAGGTTTAGTCCTGGCTTACGATGATGTTTTGATGTGCTTGAGATCTCGGCCACATTTTCACTTACGGCAGCAATATTTTCGGCTGAACGACCAGTATGAATACGAACTGATGATTTCACATTTACTACCGATCCAGTTTATAAGAATTTTTACACCACATTAAAAATTGTACACTCAGTTGTTCGATCGTTAAGACCAAAAAAATCACGCAATGCGCAATTTTGATTTCTTTTTGATCGACCATTTTCTTAATGAGTTTTAAAAACAAAGTACTACACAGTACTTCTTACCCAGAAGCCTGAGTAAGGTTATTGATGCACTTAATTCGAATCGGAGGTCAGAATATCTCTAATGGCTCCGGTTCTTGAGATAATCTAACCTAAAAGTGCGAATAACAAGTTTTTATGAGGTATTTGAGATTATGTTAAGTTGAGACATATTTTTTCGGATTCGAATTCAGTGCGTCAAAAACTTTCCGAAAAGTAAATTATAGCTTCTGGGTAAAAAATTGTTCGGCCCATGAAATTTTAACACGTAGTGCCACTGTTTTTCACATTTAGACTTTACTTGCTATTTTCATGGGTAAATACCCATTGGCCTTCCCTTTAATCACCTACACCTATATGGAAGGTTAATCTAATATTTTAGCGTAGGACTACTTATTCCGTAAATAGAATTGCAAGCAAAATTAATTTTTTACATCAATGTACTCTGTTACATTTACAGCTGCTGTTGCTTTCAAAAAATTTTATATTCAATAGTTTACTTTTAAATAAAAGCCTTACAATTGATCCAACGAAATAAAGTGATGCTACCACAACAATCGTATATGTTCTGGTCTGACCCCACGACCCTGCAGAACTTTGAGGATTTCTAAACGAAACCAAATAAGCAGCCGCTGTATCTCCCTTTTAAACGATATATCTGAAACAAATTGTAGCCTAAAAGTCATCAACTATTTGCTTTCCAAACGGGATACAGCGCGCAGCTACACAAATACACAAGAAAACTACATACATTAAGGTACATGCATAGTTGAACAGCACTTGTCAGGACACGCGCCGTCGTTGTCCTTAATAGAAATGATGATAATGATGACGCTGCGGAAGTTAAAGATGTTGCTTGTTTGGTTAAAATAGTCATAGATGTCTGCATATCTGAGCGTGTCGAGAAAATTGTTATTATAGCCAGCGGCAGCTTTTTCATTAAGCGGTTTTATATATCCTTTATACATAAGATGAACGCAAAAAAGGCAAAGGTAGAGTAAGTAGGTAGGCTGTAGATATTGAAGCATTTTGTCCTTTTACACACACACACACACGCATTCCTTCAATGGGCTATTTGTATTTGAGAAAAACTAAATGGTTTAAAGATAAAATTGGTTAGTCGAATACCAGCTAACCAGTCTGCGTATCAAGCAAATTTGCTGGCAAATGTTTTTTTGGTTGGCTTTTTCTATACGCAAGCAGAAAAAGTTACCGTAAAGAAACTTAAGCCTTATGAATGTTTATTTGTTCACAGGGTGTATGAGCTTAAGGCTTTCAGGGCTAAATTAGTTGAAGTAAATTTATGTTGAAATAATTTACTCATTTAAATGTAAGAAATTTTTGCCTTTTAAAGTGTTTTTTTAGCACAAGTGCACAAGCTGGTTCGGGTGTAGGGAGGGTGCACAATACCCTAGCGGCAACAACATCTTAGTTTGAACTCGACCAATAATGGCTAATGTCTGTAGAAATCACAAAATTCACAGAAACGAATTATAACATAGACATCAATATGGATTTCTTCAAGGCTTGTGTAGACTCCCTTCATTGAATTAGACGAAAATATTGAAGAATGATGAAGTTTTTAACTGGAATGTGATTTTAGCAAAGCTTTTGACTGCATTAATCACAATATTTTTCCTCATAAAATCATTTATTTATTTATTGTTATCAAAGTTTGTTTAATACATAAAGTATTGTATCAACTTGTAAAATTTTACATAAAATGTTGATCGCTGCGAAAATTGGCTAAAGTTCAATAATCATTTAATTATTTAGAAAATAGTTATAGCATTTTGAAGTTTAATTTTTGGTGCAGAGATTGATTTTCTGGTAACCAACCTTTGTGATTCGAAAATGTTTTGACTTATCCAGTTTAAGTCAGAGCTTGAAATGAAATTTTGAGATATATAATTTGTACGTAAAGTTAAGCTTAAAGCTTTTATGCTCTAAAATAAAATTGTGCAATAAAATTTGTTTCGCAAGAAAGATCCATTAAACACATTAAGAAGGGTTGATGCTTCCAAAATCCATTTTCGACCTTTTTCCATTAGTACCATTAATTTTTTTTTTCAAAATATGGGTTCAAAATACCTCTTTAGGAGGGTATGGGACATTCTTGTGGCTTTCAAAATCCATTCTTAGGCTTTTCCCATCGATTGGTGTCCAAAACACCCATTCTGAAGAGTATGAGAGAAAAAAACTTTTATTGAATAAAAGTTTTTTCTAAAAAAAGTTTATAATAACTTTTGTAACAAAAAAATTGCAAACTTTTTAAATAAGAGTATAAAAGTTTCAAGGTATTCTGTTTTAAATTGCTTAGAAAAAATAATGTTTAACCTTGCAAATTGCAAAAAATAAATCAAATAACCACATCAAATCCTATTACGCTTCTTATGTAATTTTGCTGACAATGACGTAATGGTTTAGATATGTTAAGTGAGAAGCTATTTCAATTGTCCGTAATATTATGCTCTAATAAAATATCAGCTCTTCAATAGCCCAAAGTTGACAAAATTTTTTAAATTTAACATAAAAAATTAGCTTGCTAACATTAACTTTTGTCTCTCACTATTGTGTCCAAGCATTTATTAATGGCATACGATTCTGTCACTTATATATTTTTGACATGCGTCATTAAATCAAAGAAAAAATTTTCATAAGTCGTTATTTTAAGAAAACACTCCATTTAACAAATGCAATAAAAATTGTATTTTCTCAATTCTTTTTGGTTTAATTCAGGGTATTAAATAAAGTTTCATAGTCATTAATTTAATGAAATAAAAATAATTTATTTGATTTAATATCACAAAAAAAGTTCAATTTATTGTGCTGTAACACAACTTATTTTAATCCGCTAAATGGGTTACTGAAATTGGCTGCTGATAATGTCACCTACAAAATAAAAATTGAAGAAAATAAGTACAAACTATACGACTGTGTAAGAAATAAGGCCTATGCCTCAAAAAAAAATTTATTGATAACTGCTTATTGAAGAGGGACAAAGTTCGAGAGCCATAGTTTAACAAAGGTGACAATGAACATTTTTGAGTGTTAGCACGAAAGAACACATACTATTTCGAATTCATAAAAGGTATTGAAATAGAAAAATAGTTTTACATATTTTGATTTCATAAATTTAACATTTTTATTGCTAAATAAGATGACTCTTTTTTATTTCTTTTGATAATATATTTTGACTATTGCCACTTTTTTCGAATGATTCATCTATGTTTTGATTAAGATTGTGCAACGAGCTGATGGAACATGTTCGAACTTTTGCCATAAGCAACGAGTCACACTCGAGCAACTCGATACGATCGCCTAATCTCATATTGAGTTCGTTCGTTGTCAAACTACTCGTCTGTTCGAGTTTCGGCGGCAAAAAAGGACTTGTACGCAGGCAGAAGCAAAATAACGACAGTTGAGCGAACATATCGAAACAAACAAACTGCGTTGAATCTAGGTAATCGAACAATGGTTCGGTACTGAAATTTTGTGAAAAAAAACTTTTGAGCTTCGAGTTTGTTCGAACAAGTTCGGCTGGTCTTAGTTTTTATTAATCCATTTTCTCAACTTTTTCAAACTTATCGACTTTTTAAACATTTTTTGAACTGTTTAAAATATATACATTCCTCAACTTTTTTAACATTTCTCAACTTCACACATTTTCAACATATTCAACATTCGGCTATTTTAAATTTTATGAGCTTTTCAACATTTTTCAACGGTATCAGAACTTACTCGAATTTTTCCACATATGTCAATTTATTCAACACTTTTCGACTTTGTCAAACATTTTTCGGCCATTTGAAAATTTATCTACTTCCTTACCATGTTTCGACTTTTTCAACATGATTCAACTTTTGCAAAATATATCGACTTTTTCATACATTTTCCGACTATTATATCGACTTTTTAATATTTAATTTTTATTTTAATGTTACTATTTTATTTCATATACTTTGTACACATAGTTCACTTTGTAATTAGTGCTCAATTATAAGTTAATTCTTATAAGTGCTAAATTTAAATAAACAATACAATACAATACAATACTAAATTCTTCGATTTTTTCACAATTATTCAACATATTTCAGCCATATAATATACTTGAATTTTTCAATATTTTCACACCTTGTCAACACTTTTTTGAGTTTTATAATATTATTAAATTCGAACATTTTTGACCTATTTCAAAACTTCTTAGCATTTTTTGACTTCTTAAATATATTTCGGCTTTTTCAAAGTTTTTCAATTTCAATATTTATTCTTGAAACTTATCAACATTTAATTGATTTTTCCCCCAAAAAAAAAAATGTAATATCAAATGAGTTACAGAAACAAAGACACAACAGAAAAAAAGGAATTTGTGCTTTGCCTCGTTTCACTTTTTCTTTGGATTCGCAACAAATCAGTGTGAAAAAAAAATTTAACAAATTTTGAAATTCTTACGCATCGACTCAAAGGTCACTGACGATTTCATTTAGCAATGGATGAAACTTTATGAGTTGTTGTAAGTTTTTTGAATTTTTCACACACCGCGCTAAAGATTGAGCTCAGTAAAATATCTTATATACTACATATATTAATATTCTAAAAATAAATACTGTAAGTCATTTATGAAACATAAATAAAACATCAATAAGTGCACCACATATCACACCGTAAGTGATTGCATTCATTTTTTTATTTTCAGCCGACAGACTTGTACGAATAAATAATCCCTATAATTTTGCAAGAAAAAAAATTTCAGATATATTCTAAATTTATAGTTTTCTTCTGTGAACATTTGATTAATACTGTCCTAACCAGAAATGAAGATTTAATTGACCAATGAATTAATTTGTATAAGAAAATAATCTTCTTGAAATTATACCAAAATTGCACATAATTGTTTGTACTAAGAAGAATGCAAAATCCACATAAATTAATAAAATGACATCATAAAAAAAAAGACATTTCGCAAACATTACATTTATAAAGAATTCTTCGAACATTTAATTTTGATTTTTATAGACAACGACAGTAAAAAATTTAATATACAATTTCGCAAACAAATAACTTCTCTGCATCATCATAATAATTTGCAGAGATTTTGTATGTAATTTACAATTACTCTATTAAGTTAATAAATTTATTAACCGAATTTAAATCCTAAAATTTTCCAAACATTAACCTGAAAATGTTTAATTAAGAATGATGTCACTGTTACAACAACAGCAGTGTATGAACTTTACTAGGATTTTGCATGAATACTCTTGGAAAATATTCATATAATTTAACATTCTAAGCAAATATAAATCATTCTCATGAAACGTACGAAAAGTCCTTTTTGAGAACAAACACAATTACAAATGACAGCTGCACTTGATGGATTGATGATGACGAAGATGATGATGCTGATGCTGATGTTGATGCTGATTCTGATACCAAAAATGAAGATGATACTAATGCTGCTGAAGAGAGTTGGTACTGGTGGTTATTATAATGTTTATATGGTAACGGATGGTTGGTGTTGTTGAAGATAACAGACAGCGCAAGTATGAGATGTGTGTTTAATAAAGTAAATCAGAAAAATAGTAACTTAAATTCTTCAGAATCTACTAGGAGCAAAACTCTCGTACTGTACATGTAATATGTACTACACTTCATTAAGCTATAATAACACTACACTTATGTTTTCATCAGGCTGGCTTTTTTGGTAGCTTTTAACGCAAGGTAGAACAAATTGTCAATTTGGTTAGTGAAGCCGCACCCACCGCTGTAATTACAAAAGTAGAAAATAAAAAAAAAAATTTAATTTTATTTCTACTAACTTTATTCACTTCTTATATTTCACTTCCGTTTTCCGCATATTCCAATTTTAATAGAACCTTTCACTTCTGCTTCTCGTTTGATGTCATGTTACATGTAATTTGTGTTCTGTTAATAAAATGAGTAACGAGTAATAGAATACGTTTGAGGAGTTGCGCCGTTAATGTATCAGGTACTTTATTAAATGTCAAATGGAAGCACAAAAGCGGTTTAAATTTGTGCCATTTAAATGTACAATGTTTAAGAGCAAAATAAATTATCTGCGTGTTCTTATTAACGGCAATGTGGTTCATGTTTTATGTCTGTCAGAACCTAACTTAAAAAGCAATGTGTAGTAATTTACTCGAGCTTAAAAATTTCTAGATTAATTCGTGCATATAGGCAAGATGATGGCGATGGTACTTATGAAAAATCTGTTATGAGTACCTTTTTGTTAGCTAATTTACAAATAAACCCATTCGGGATTAAGTATTTTGTTTGTATTTGTATTTCAATTTTTAACAGAATGCTACAAGATCGTTTATCTTATGATAAGCATAAGCATTTAACAAATACGAAAATATTTTACAATACTAAGAAAGAAGAACTTAAAATTATTAAGGTTATTTAAATTAAGTTACAAATATATTCAAGAAGTCTTTTCTGAAATTGTGTCGATGATCTTATCAGTTGCGATTCAGACGGGAGGTTATTCCACAACCGAATCGCAGATACAAAAAAAGAGCATTCCAAAATGAAACAACTGTATCGCGGTATTATTAGTCTCAGACCTTTACGAGATTGCGCGAATCCCAACATTTCGACAAGGTAATCGGGACACTTGTCGTAGATAATATTATGTAATTTAATAATGTTCCTATATCTGTAATATCGCTCTAAGTCCATCCCGAGCATAGATGTTTTCAAGTGACTTACACTTCTGATTCGAGGTACGCTGTAAATAAATCTAATGCAGCGGTGGGCACAAAAATCTAACAAAAGAGCAAAACAACAACATCAAGCAACAACAAACGAAATTTTGAAGTTTTTTTAATTTCATTTCCAAAGTTGCCATTAGCACAAAAAAAAACCAAATTACACTACAAACAAAAACAATTGCTACATTCGTCAAGACACAATGCGACGCCGTCATTTATGCCTTTGTGTTTTGTTTTTGTTTTCATTTGAATTCAAGTCAACGCTGTGCCTCGATAGCGTTGAAGTTCTGCCAATTTTGTGCCTCGATAGCGTTGAATTCTGCGAATTTTTTTTTTTTGCTTGCTTGTGCGTCGAATAACCGTTAGTCAATTTTGCAATGTGAGCAAATAGAGCCACTAAGTGCCCTTCACTGATCTAATGCAATCGTTAAATGCTACATTAAGCCTGCGTTTACATTCAAAATCTGGACATGGGTAAACCGAACAATTAAAAGTAAAAAAAGGCAATAACAAACTTTTGACAAGACGCATTTTCAGAGCTACGGGCAAGGAATAAGCAGACGAACTAAGACTTCGAAGGCCAGCATAAATCTCTGCCTAATGGTTGCAATAGTAGCATCGCAACAACTCAAAGTGGCGTTTGTTTTGTATCCTAGGTATTTGATGCTGTTAACATTCGGAATCGACATACCATTGAGACGCAATTCAGGAAAATTAACAGAACTAACATTGCTTTTGCAACAAATCAATCCTACACTTTTTGAAGGGTTGAGTTTAAGTTTGTTACTAGTATTAAAATGTTATGTTAGTCTGGTTTTATTTTTGGTTGGATGCATTTGAATTGCTTTCAAATATTTCATATTCACCTTAATTTTGAACATTTTAGAAAATCTATTGACTTTTTATACTGACCTTGTTTTATGTGAGTACATAAATTTTAAATGGTAGAGTCATTTAATTTCAAATTCATCAATATTGATTTTCCTGCTAAATTTTTATTTGACTATACACTTTGTTTATTAGATATATTCCTAGTATCAGACATAAATACAATTCAGCATTGTGATCAATTCTCACTTTCACATTTTCTTATCATGACATGCTGATAAAACCATATGGTTCACTTAATACATATAACCATAATTCATCATTGCACAGCAGAAAACAAATAATGGCATATATTTTTGAAAAGATAATTTTGTGTTAATCCACTATTTTAAAAATTGTTTACCTCTATCACGTCAAAATTTTTATTAATACACTCAAAATTTAAATTTTATATAGAGTTGGATGTGAATATTTCAAAATGTAAAAATTACAACGCAAAACGAAGGTCATATTCAAGTTCTGCACAACAATATCCTTTCAGAATGCTAAGCCACTGAATTTTTCTCAATTTTTTGTTTTTTAGTTTTAAATTTTTTACAAAAAAAAATTACATTTACTTATTAGTAAGAAACAAATGTGACGTTATGGAAACGAATATTACTCGGAAAACTTTTACAGCTTACAGTTTTCATCAGTGACCTTAGAGGCGAAAAATTTCTAAGCCAGATATGTTTCCTTTTATGCATAAATCTATTGAGAACCCAAGCAAATCAAGAAACGAAGCAAAGCAATATTATTTTTTCTGTTGTACGTCTTTACTTTTGTAACTTATCTGGTATTCCACTTTTTTTGCAATTCCTTCGTTGCAAGCTTTACTGGCGAATCAAAAGAAGTAGCAAACGCAAATCGTATAATAAATCGGTGAGCTCACCGAATTCCTTTGTCATGTTTTGGAACAGAAAATAGCTTATAATTATTTTACTGAGCTTACTTTTCAGTACACTGTGTGGTAACTCCAAAAAATTACACGGAACGCAGAAGAGCACAGCAAAAAAGAAAAAAAATTGGCTCGTTTAGTATGTGCTTGGTTTGTCAACAAACCTTGCATTGGCAGGCAGATCACTGATGATTCCACTTAGCAATGGATGAAAGCAGTAAGACTAATTCCGACCGTTTTTTTTTTCTTGTGTTGTGAGTAATTTTTTTTGTGTTGCCACCAGACCTTGAAACTTTTATACTTTTATTCAAAAAGTTTTCAAAATAAAAGTTTCTTAAAACTTTTTTGCTATAAAAGTTTTTATAATCTTTCTTCAAAAACTTTTATTGAATAAAAGTTTTCCAAAAAACTTTTTCAAAAAGTTTTTACATAAAAGTGTTTTGAAAAAACTCTTTCATAAGAGTATTTCTGAAAAACTTTTACAAAAAACTTTTATTAATAAAAGTTTTTTTTAAAAGTTTTTTTTGACTTTTATTATTAAAAGTTTTTTATAAAAGTTTTTTTTTTTAATTTACATTTTTAACAGTCACATGCAAAGAGTTTTTTTTGACTTTTATTTTTCCAAGGCGAAAATAAAAGTTTTTTTGTATGAAAGAACGAAGAAAATCCTAAAATAATATCTTGGATCACTAAGCAAAAAATTTCAAAGGAGAAAACTTAGGATTATTGATAATAAAGTCCAAAGAGTAATACTTAACATGTTTCTGAAAAGAACGAAATTTATGATAATTATGCACTTATAATTTTTAGAAAAATTGTGCTCAACGCAACAATGGGAAAATGCCGAAAAAGGATTTTAGGAGTGACAGGGGAGGTTCCTGACCCTCCTAAAAAGGTGTTTTGGACACATTTTTCGAAAAAAATTTTATTGCACGTATCGATAGGAAAAGGCCGAAAATGGATTTTGGAAGTGACAAGTGAGGTCCCCGACCTTCCTAAATGGGTTTTTGGACCCATTTTTGGAAAAAAATTTTATTGCATTTTTATTAAAAGTTTTTTTTAAAAATTTTTTTTTGACTTTTTGAAATATAAGTTAAAAAAAACTTTTACTTTTATTTTCGGATATAAAAGTTTTAAGGAAACTTTTACTTTTATTTCACAAATATAAAAGTTTAAAAATTACTTTTAACTAAAAAAAAACTTTTATAAAAGTTTATTTCAAGCTCTGGTTGCCACACACTGTACTAAAAATTAATTAAATTACCTTTCAGAATATATATTTGTTCATTGCCAACACGATTTTGGTTCATATTTAATACCAAATTGTTGAATTAAAGATAATAACACTGTGTTCAGTAAAATTCTAAGGAAATGAACTGATGTCAACTTAGGTTTTTTGCATCGACTACACGTTAACGTTTTGAGATAGCATACTTATGTTTATTTTTTCACAAAATACAATTTTGCCTCATACACAAAACTTCTTAGACTTATAATAAAAAGAAAAGTCGTAGAAGAGCGTTTGTAACCATGTAAATTACCAGTTAATTTACCGTTATCTCAAACCACTGACTTTCAGGCCAAAACCTGATGGTAGATTTGATCTCAGCGAGATCAAATATCCTTTCCTTCAAAACTTACTAGATCTAAATTTTAAACACTTTTAGTACTGATGTGGTTTCGAAGTAATCGAACAATTTTATTTCCTTTCTAAGCCACAGGTTAAATTTTTTTATAAATACTTTCAATAGAATTCACAAATTGCTCTGATATTTCAAATATTTGCAGCTTGTAGATTAGCAATTTTTAAGGCATATTATCAAAGTACGCTTTAAAATCAATAAAAAAATTTTAAAATCAACTGTTCATCGGAAATTTCAAAACTCATCATTATTTTTAATATTTGGTAATTCATTAAAAATCTCATACTCAAGAAAGAAAGAGTTTCATGAAATATGATGACAGCTTAAAGGTGAATTTTCAAGCAGAAGCGATTTATTGCCGTGATAAGCGCCCATCAGCGCGCTTCTATACATCGAATCTATTTCATGTTTGCCAAATATAATTTGTACAGACATGATTGATGGCAACATTTTTGGTAGCTATCTAAAAATATCATGCCGTATACTTAGAATTAATTAAGCATGACTACAAAGGCAACAACAACAACAAGCATGCAAAACCAAACCAGCGATATAAAAAATTAAGTGGATAACACTTAAAGGTCAAAAAAAATCAAACAAAAAACCAGGGCAGCGCAAACATTTACATAGCCAACAGAAAAAGACCAGAAAAAATTTGCTCTACACAAGCAACTCTGCTGAAAAGCGCTCAATACACGTAATTATTGCTATGCGACAACAGAAAAAAAAAAGGAAATTTCTTTACCAAATTTTCCAAAATAATTTGGTATTAGAATATGGTGTTGCGATGACGCTAAAATGCCCACCATATTGAATTTCCCCTGATGTCATTCGCAATAGAGATAAAAATTGGATAAGAGTAAACGGCAACACTGACAGGCAGCATAAAATGTTGCCGACGCAGAATATTTGCCTATCGTCGCGCCACTTCAGACCAAATCCTTGCAAATAAACTTTTATTAACGATATCCTGAAATCCATGCTGCTGTAGCTTCCTGCCACAGAGCTTTGCTTAAAGTGGCATTTTTTGTGTGGTATTTCAGCGCTTGCATGCGTTTCTCATGTCGTAGCAGAGTTTTTTTTTTTTTTTTTTTCATTGAAAATTCCCCCCCCCTCCTAGTTTTGTGCTGCCCCGCAGCATTGATTCAACAAGATACGCACTCGTATTTCACAACGTTACGTATGTGGAATTTGTGTCAATATTTTTTCAGTTCATTTTTTTTTTAATTTTTTACTACTTTTTTTCGTATTATGTTATTCTTTCCACTTGTCACAATTCACATGTGCACATCGTCAGTTTTTTTCGGCATGGCAACACTAGTGTTGCGTCATGTTCATTGCCGTCATCGTCATAGAACGTGTGCGCTCATACGGGAAACTTGAATAATTGATTGATACGAATATTTCACCTTAACCCTTTGAGCGAACATTATGAAATCAATTCCATTGATGCGTATATTTTGTTACTTTTCGTCAGTTTTTTTAGGTCGATCCTCCCTTGCACTTTGCACGTAATGGGTTTTTTAGCATTAGTCAAAATTGTGCACTTGACCAACGTTTTTAATTTTTATGATAGCAATAACAATAAAATGTGGACTTTACGATCAAAATACGAGTCCAATAGTTTGACTTTTTTATAAAGAAATAAATAAGAATTATTTTTATTATCTTATGATTAAAAATGCGTAACGAAAATCTCCGCGTCGACTAACTTTTGATAGGAGTTTTCGGTGGAGGAGTGATTTGTAAAGCATGTTTTTTGAATAGTCATAAGGAAATTTGAACTCTTTGCATGGGTAAAATGCGAAATTATAGCGTGCACATAGTAAAAAAAGCGACACGCAAGTATGTCATACTCATTGAGTGGCCAAAACCTAAACGGAGGAAAAAAATCTAAATCTTAACCAGAAAAAAAATTTGGATCGGAACCTTTTGGTCCTGAAACCGGAAGAATAGGCTTCTTATACAGAGACTCGGAAAATTCGGCTCTTCAATGAAAACTTATCACATAAAATTTCTAAAAAACATAGGGTATAATTTGACCCTTAGTACCATTGAAGGAGAACATTTGATATCCTAAGGTTTCGACTTGCAAAATAAACTTTTAATTGTCCTTTCATAATTCGGAGCAAAAATTGAAGAAAATTTAGAAGTAATAATGTGTGCACAAAATATTCAAATGAAGTCTTTTATAACTTTAATTTTTCAAGTGATATCAATTGCTTTCTTATTGAAATAGTATGCTATTTTATATATCTACGCATCAGAACTGACGATCATATGAGTTGATTTGAGCACATTGAGCAGTTTTTCTACTCTAATGAAAAATCCGGCTTCTGGAAATCGTTTTCTGAACGCTCTGATAACACTGGCCTGCAAGCACTTTTTTCTTAACTCTTTAAAACATATTAGATGTAATCTTACTGATTCGAGGTCGCTGAACATGAATGTGTAAACCAAATTTTCACATCAGGTCCAAGTTTCAAGATATGTAGGACTGTAGGTTATATGTAAAAATTTTCGGTTTTGTAAACTTCGAGTACTTATATTAGGCTATCCTGCGTAATTAATTTCAATATACGATATTTCGGAGAAAAAAAAAGATATCAATGTAATTCTAAATAGGTTTTGAAGGTAAACAAACTAAGCTTTTCAGCTGTTTAGATATATATATTCCAACAAATTTGGCGCCACTTAACTAATATACGAAGTTGACCAAAATCGACTATTTCGACATATACAACTCCATATATTTTGAAAATTAGACCTGATGTGAAAATTTAGCTTAGATATTCGTGCTCAATGATCTTGAATTAGTTTAGTAAAGTATGATTTCTTTAATAATCAAAAACGGCCAGAGGGAAACCTAGCTGATCATGATCATAATTTTTCGTGGAAAAAAATCGAAACAAATTTTATTCCATTTTGCTTTGTGGGCTCTGACTATTATTTTTCATTAGTTTTTAGGCCGAAGAAATTTTTTTGGTTTTCTTAGTATGTTTCATGAAAAGTATAGTTTGGAACTAAAATTGGATTTATTAAAACGCTTTAAGTCGGGAGAAAAAGCTGTTGACACATGAAGAGCCCATAGGTTAGCACCTACAACAGTAAAAATAATTTGTAGCAGAGACAGTGTTAAAATAACTCAATTTGGTACAACTGCCATACTGCCAATGTAAACAAGTTACAAAAGTGTGAAATTTTTTAATTGTTAAAATGAAGTCCCTTCTTTCTATTTGGATGCAAAATCAAGGTAAGCGAAGCATGCCAATGATCAATAAGAACCTGCATTTATATAAAAAAAAAAAGATTCAATTTGCGTCGTATCCATTTGCGTCGCATTTCTTCGGTCCCTATTAACGACGTAAATTAGGGCTCTTGTGTACATTATTTTCCAAATCGATTAAGGTAGACTCCATAAATGTCATCGATTTGCTTAAAATTTACAACTCAATTTTAAGAAATTGTATTTTTCTGAATTATTTTATTTCGCAGAAAAGCAACGTTTTTCAAAGATAATGTCATTTAAATTTCGTATGCTAAAATAACATATGAGCAGGGACATAACTATTATAAGATTTATGTAAAAAAATTGGTTTATAATTATTATGAATAAGAAATATTTTATTAGTTGTCAATAACTATTATTTTTCAATGGATTCTTTTTTACGTTGAGTCATAACTATTATGAATAAGAGATATTTTATTAGTTGTTAATAACTATTAATTTGGAAAAAATATTTTTTTACGTTGTTTTGAAAAAAGTGTTCAACAGATTTTCATTTTTGTGAATCTTTTTGCACCAATCGATGGGGAGGTGGTTTTTATGACATCACCAGAGGTGGTCATCGGTTCGAAAATGTGCGCGATTTTGACTCATTTTTGAAGTTTTTTTTGCTTCAATCAATGAAGAGAGGTCTAAAAAGGATATTGGCCATCACTAGAAGTGGTACCGATCCATAAAAGTGCTCTATTTAGGTCCATTTTCGAATTTTTTTTTGCAAAAAATCGATGGAAAGAGGTTGACAATGGGCTTTGGCCATCACCAGAGTTGGTCCCAACTAAAAAAGTGGTCGATTTTGGTCCGTTTTGAAAAAAAAATGTTGTACTAATCGTTGGAAAGAGGTCGAAGTCGAAAAAAAAGGTACCAAAAAGTGCCCGATTTTGGTCCATTTTCGAAATTTTGCTTGCACCAATCTTTGGAAAGAGGTCGAATTCGAAAAAATGGAGCTAAAAAGTGCCCGATTTTGGTCCATTTTCGAAATATTTTATGCACCGGTCGTTGGATACAGGTCGAAAATAGATTTTGGTCATCATCAAAGGTGGTTCCGAGTCCCGAAATGTGCCCGATTTTGATACATTTTCGAAATTTTGTTTGCACCAGTCGTTAAATAGAGGTCGAAAATGAATTTTGGACCTCTTTTTATGTGGCTCCGGACCCTGGAAAGGACCGTATTTGACACATTTTCGAAAAAAACTTCTTTTTTCTGTAATAAATGGGAAAGGGTCGAAAATGGATTTTGGACATCACTTAGAGTGGCTCCTGAGTCCGGCCCCGAGAAAGAACCGTTTTTGACCCATTTTCGGAAAATTTTTTTTTTCTGTAATTAACGGGAAAACGTCGAATATAAATATTTGACATCATTTAGGGTGGCTTCGGACCCTGGAAAGGGCCGCTTTCGATCATTTTGGTAGTTTTCAAGTTCCGGAGCTACTCCAAAAGATATCCAAAACGCATTTTCAACCCTTCATAATCGATTGGAGCAATAAAAAATTTTAGGGTGGTTCATAAAAAATTTTTTTTTGCACCAATTCATAGATAAAGCTCGAAAATGACTACTGTCGACATTTCCCTATCGCTTCGAACAAAAAAAAATTTTGAGATATTCTCATATATCAAATGGATTTGAAAACCGGCCAAGTCCATGAACTTGCTTTCAAAACCGGCCAAGTCCATGAACTTGGTTTCAAAACCGGTCCAACGCCTTGGAATCAAAACCGTCCAAGTCCGAAATTGTTTTCTCAAAAAAAAAATTTATAAAAGGCCTTATTTCAAATTATCGGTATTTCCTTAATAGATCATGGGTTTTCATACATTTTGTTTCTTAATTCTTCATTGTTTTATGGGTTTCATGAAAAGATAACGATTAGTGCAAAATAAATTATTTTACAGCATTTTTTAAGTTAGTAGCATTTTTTTTTTTAATCAAAAAATTTTAAGGTTCATCACCTTTTTGCTCTTGAAATTTTTTTCTCAATAGGAAGAAGTTGAAACTACATTTGGTAAAAATCTGAGTTCCGAAAAATGCTTGACCTAAGTTGTGAACACTTTTTAAACCATTAACTACTTATTAACAATTTCAATTGAGTAGTTGAGTAGTAAATTGCCTATATATAAGAGACTATTTACCACCATACAGTAGAATATGATATCGATATATGCGGCACTGATGTTACAATTTTACAGCAAGTACAACATGGAAAAACTTTAAATTGATTGGCTGGCAATCAAGCATTTTTTTGAGTATGTGCTATGTAAAATGCATTTTTTGAATTCCCATTTATATAGAAAATTTGGGGCCAATCGAAAAAAATTATTAGTATATTCGAATTATTCTAAAAATTTTCCTGTAGAAAATTTTATCGAATATCGTTGTGGAAAATTTTGTTGAATACTTATAAGAAAAAAATATAAAAGAATTCTCCAAAAAATTTTTTATGAAAAATAACAAATTAAGGGAGTTCCTAGTTATTTTTGTCATTTTTTAACTTCATTAATTTTTAAAGACTTTTTTAAAAAAAAAAAAAATATCAATAATTTTACTCAGTCTAACAATTACAAAAATTTTACCATTGGAAAAATATAATAATGTAATTGAAAAATAAATTTTCTTATAAATTTCACTAGGGAACGTGGAACATTAACAAATTGTACGATATTTTAATTTTCACAACTTTGCATTTCCAAAGCAGACCGGCTTTGATAATTTTTATTATGCCCAAAACGTCACGGCGTGCACTACATTCAACTAAATTTTTAATAAAGACTTTTTTTATTGCCAGTTACTTCTTTACCATAAATGAATTTTTAAAATTCCCTCACATTGCATATTTTATATCTTAAGAAATTTTCCATTTTTTGTGCGCCGCCCACTCACTACACTCCATCGTCGTCAACACGCTGCCGCGTTATCTTAAGCAATAAAACAAAATTAAAGTCTTTTGTGCAGTGCGAGAATCCTTTTCAAAAGCATCCTTTAAAAATCGCTTAACGAGAGAAAACGACACGCAGCAAAGCAATGGAAATTTGACGCGTAACCATTTTCATTCGCAGCATGACGACGAGGGTAAGGCGAATGAACGCAGAACCAAAAACTTTCACAACAAAAACAGCAGCCGCAAAAAATAAAATATAAAATAAAGACCGGGTACGAAATCACTTTACACCCGAATATTTGAATGTTTTGTGAAGTGGTCGCCCGTTCTGTTGGCCGTTGAGAAATTTGGGGTTGTTGAAAAACTTGAGATGTGGGGGAGTAAGACGCAACACCGAGGAATTTATTGCTGAGTATTAGGTAGGTAATAAATACGAGAATTCTGAAAAAAAAACCGCAACTACAGCCGAACATTTATGCATTTTTATTAGAGTTGATGGTTACTGCGGCTTGCCTGCCCCGTCATTGGGCTCTGTGGAAAGAGTTATTAATTGAAAAAAGAAAGAAATACAGCCACTCAACATAGTAGGGACAAAAGTGATAAAAAGGGATTTTCAAGCGATGAAAAAAAAACTGCATAAAAAGACATTGAAAATATGCAAAACCATTTTGAGGATATTTGCACTTTTTTTTTTCAAGTGTGTCAAATGGTTGTGTAAAGTATAGAGTTTGAATTCTTGCAATGTCAAGAGTTTTTGGGTTGAGTGTTGATATATAGTATGCTTTTCAAATAAATTTCTTTTAAGTAGATATAATAGCTGGTTTATAAATGGCCTGTCTGGCCTTTGTAGTATTTTTAGAAA
Source organism: Tricholauxania praeusta (assembly GCA_949775025.1). NCBI lineage: Eukaryota > Metazoa > Arthropoda > Insecta > Diptera > Lauxaniidae > Tricholauxania > Tricholauxania praeusta. The sequence goes on along the minus strand of OX459031.1, from coordinate 30,467,145 downwards.
GCGATAAAGCATTGAAAGTTGCAAGACTTTTACGGAAGTATGTTTTTATTCAGAGTTCGAAACTCTGGATAATTGTGTTTAGATTTTGAGTTGCATAAAATCCATTACATAACATTTCAGTAAACAAAATATTTGTTTATTGGCTTGAACACTTGTTCTTATTGATATTTTAAGCTCAGAAGAGGAATACGAATGGCCATACATTCGGTCAGTTGGATTGAAAAATTGGACAATAAAAATGTTTGTGTCACATCTTTAATCTTCAACACTTAGTTGATGCACATATTGATGCATCTTTTTGGCAACTGTATCAGCTCTGGATTTTTTGCCGTTGATCTAAAATCTGTAACAGTTGTTATACTTTACAAAAAGCGTATCACCCTACTTTCAAGTTTTCTAAATCATTCGTGCCATAACTTCATCATCTTAGTGCTGAAGAGGCTCTCAGCCTGATCTTTCATTTTTTCAGCATTTAGCTTGAAAGTAGAATATTTTCTAATTTTGCTAAAAGAATTTTTTAGTCAAATGCACTTCGGTCTTAGAACGGGCCTATCAGCGGAATATGCAATTTTGGATTTTTTTCTCCTTTATTTATAAGGAAATGAACAACAGGAAGAACTGTGCTGTTATTTTTGTTGATTTACGAAGGCTTTTGATATTTGGACAGAAAAATCCTTCGTCATAGTCGGCATAAATGGAATCTAACGTACAGAATAATAAAAGTAAAACTGAGTGTTCCTCAAGGATTTGTCCTTGAAGCAATTGTATTCTTCATCTACATAAACACTATTTTTTCTCTGCGTTATGTGGGTAAAGTCACTGCGTTTGCCGATGATCTTGCCATTATCTATAACGCGTCCAGCTCTCCGGATTTCGTAATTGGAGTCAATAATGATCTTTTTTTATTAAGGAACTGGTTCGCTAGTCATTTGTTAATTGCCAGCAACTAAGCAAAACTGATGTATTTTAGTTCTTATGCAAAATCTCCTTTTCCATTCCATTCGATATGTTACAATTGTTGCTGTTTTCATAGCCTAATAGTCACTCCCATCAACCGTGAATAGGGTTTTCTCGGCCTGGACTTTCTCTTCTTTGTTGTCCAGCGGCTTTCCACTTCAAACACCTTTTTTGCCAGAGCTACTTCGTCCATACGCACAACAGTCCCCAGCCAGCGCATATGTTGAATAGTGATGCATTTGACTATATCAATGTCAATTTCAGCGTATAGCTCGCACTGCTCATTCGAATACGGTACTCATCGCCGACGCGAACAGTACCAAAGATTTTACGAAAAATTTTTTTCTTAAACATTCCAAGCGCAAGTGCATTAGTATGCAACACAACTCATGCTTTTGTGCCTTAGAGTAGTAAAGGTAGAAGAGAAGCGTCTTATAGAATATCAATTTTATAGGGCGAGAAAGGTCTCCCCTTCTCATTTGTTTACTGAGACCATAGTAACAGCTATTAGCAATAGTAAGTCATGGCTTTATCTCCAGATTGATATCATTTTGAGTATTCACGGTGGTGCAAAGAAGGTGAATTCTTTGACAACTTCGAAAGTAAGATTATATACGCCGCGTTTCTCTGTCTGTGGACAGCACATACTTTGTTTTGCCTTCGATCACCGTAAAACCCATCTTCGCTGACTTTTTTTCGATTGCAGAAAACGCAACAGTAACATATCGCTTACAACGTCCAATGATATCAATATCATTGGCATATGCAAGGAGCTGGACACTATTGTAGAAAATAGTTCCATTACGATGTACACTGGCTTTTCGCAACACCCCTTCCATCAAAAAGTTGAAGAGGTTATAGGATAGTGGATCGTCTTGTTCGAAACCTCGTAAATTATGAAATGCTCTGTAGAGGTCCTTTCCTACCCTGATGGAGCTGGATGTGTTGCTCTATGTTATTCTGCAAAGCCCTACTTGCTTCGTAGGTATACTGAACTCAGACATGGTGGTATATAGGCAATCTCGTGTCGAGCTAACGAAAACAGCTTTATAATCGATAAAAATATGATGGCTATCGATCTGTTTTTAATGGTTTTTTTCTAGTATATGACGTAGTGTGAAGATCTGGTCGATGGTAGACTTACCAGGTCTAAATCCGCACTGATAAGCTCAATGAGTGTGTTGACGAAAGGCCACAATCCTTTCATACAGTCCATAGATTCAACCACATAGAAATCGGTGTTTTGCTGAGACCTACAACATACTAGTCCCTTTTCAGTTCGACACACCTACCAGTATTCCAACGATTTTCTAACATTGCGATGCCCTTTAAATAGTAAGATTACTCAATATCTCCGAAATAAGCTTCAGTTTCCAATTCTATCTGTTCATCATTCATGAACAGATAATAGTCGCTGGGGGTCAAATCAGGGAAAAATGGGGAATGAGGAAGCAGTTCGGAGCGTAACTCGTGCAGTTTTTTTTTTGAAACTTTGCTTCTATAGTTGCTTTTAATGTGGATTAGCTACTCTGTACGTCATTGTAACCTGTTTTATATATATTTTTTGATTTTTTTTTTCGTTTTCTTTTTAATTTCGTCTTAAAAACTAATCAATATTAATGGCATTAAATTACATAATAAATTTCGTCATTTCCGCACAACACTTGTATGCAATAATTATGAGGTTTAAGTCTTTTGTAATATCTTTTTTTATAAAAAAAAAAAATGAATATATTAATTAATCAATTAATAATTAAATTAAATTGATTAATTAAAATTAAATTTGTGTGTAAAAGGGTACTGTTTTCCTCACGCCATCAAAGAGTTTCCTAACATTTCTAGCCCCTTGTTCTTATCGAAACTTCAATTGCTTATAAAAAAAGGCGTTCAACGAAACATGGGAAAGACCGATAAGGCAGACAACCTCAGTATAATGAAGTTTAAGTCAGCTATGGGCCAATTTTAGCTCTTTACAATAAACATGTTGTTTTTCTTAATAAACTTCGAATATGATCAGAGGCGTTGACTCTTTTATTCCCAAGGCATCATTTCTCATTTCTGAATGTTTTTTGTTTCCTTTAAATAAGACAAAAGGATTTAAAATACATTTCGGATGCATGACTCCGACCTGTAAAGTGTGTTTAGCTACTATATTTTTAAATTAATATCTCAGAAGCAGAATGGCTCACTCAAGCAGGTAATTAATTAAGTAAGCTCTCTACAAAGGTATTAAAATGACTTATGTGAACTCCAAATTACTTACTTGGTGGGATTAAGTTTTAAGTCCTTTTTTGTATTGCTTGCCACATGACTTTCTTTGGTTCAAAGTGTATCTCAAAAATATAAACTTTTCTTTGCTGTTATAAACTCACACTATAAGGGGTTTCATTTAAACCCAAATAAACACCTACACCACTCAATATGGCATAAAACTACCTATCTCGTTGTACTTAAATTAAATGCTTTTCCTTTAATATTTGCCTCAAACCTTTTGTTGCTTCCGTCATTTACAAGCGCAATTTAAGCAAAATTAAATTTGGAAGATGTAACTTCCGCTTGTTATATAACGTTAAAACCATCATCTTGCTATTTGGAGCCAACACATAAAGCGAACTGAGTAACAAGAAGATTATCAACAAAGCGCAAAAAAAAAATAACAACAAGGTCACATTTAGGGTTACATTTTTAAGTTAAGGCTCTACACATAATTTGTAGTTGGCAACATTGTGATGACTTTATAAATTTCACTTGCCACATTCATTCACAAGTGGGCATGGTAAAAGTCAACGACAACAACAGCCATAAACCAGCAACAAAATTAACAAGCAAAAGAAGAACAGCAACGACAACAGTAATAAAACAGACTTTTAGCCAGCCGCCTGTAAGCTTTTGTATAAACTCGAGAAAAAAAACGTAACATATTTTTTGGCGCATAGTAATTAAATTTAAATTACAAAGCAAACGGGAAAGCAACAATTCTTAATGTTGCAACAAACCGTATTGTAGGAATCTCCCTCTGAAATATATGTCAAAGGTTCTTCAACATAAATATTTTTCGGAGCAAACAAATTAAAGGTTCACTGGTCTGATTGCTGTAGTCAAAGTTCAAATGTTACAGAGCAGAGCAGATGAATTCGATAACAATTAAAAATGGAAATTGAATTAAATGTGGGCAAAACACACAATCATGCTGAATCAACAAATTCTTTATTATTTCAAAAAAAAAAAAAAACATTTTTTTTTTAGTCAACAACGATTTTTCATTTCGAAAAGAATAAATAAAATAATTCTTTCCACTTAATATTTTCAAAAATTTCCAAATAATCCTCAATCATTGTGTATCACACCAATGTACATTTCGCATTTTGCTATCAATTTTCTTTTCCATTTTTTATCTATTTTTCTTACTTTCTTTATCGGCAACCGATTTTATTTATTCATTTCCGAAAACGCGCCTGAGGCATTTCTTCGCAAACTGAGTTATTTTTCTTTTTCAGCTTTGACTTTTGTGCCACTACTGCTGTTGCTAATTTTTCGCTCAAAGTTTATTAAGTTAAGCAAATTCGCTCCATTTTGTTCGATGCAACCAAAATTTTTTGGTCTAATTGTCTGCAGGCTGTTGTGGCAGTCAGCCAATACTACCTATTTCACTAACTGTCGTACAGTAAAACTCGTTTAACTTCATTTAGTAACAAAACCCGCACAGTGAATGTGAATTCGTGAAAGAAAAATTTTATAGATCAAACACGAAATCGGGTGGCTTAAAATATGTGTGTACTAAAATAACTGTGATAAAAATAAATTCTGGAAGAATGCTTCGGCGGTACTGAAAAATTGTCTCAAAAATAACCTCTTAACTGCTTTTTTTTTGTGATTCAGGCTATTCGAGATTCTGAGTTTATAGTAATTTTTTTTTAGTTTTTACTTGTAAATTAAATGTATTTAAATGTACAAAAATAATTTTGTAGAAATTAGGATTCATTCATAACGATATTTTAGTTTTGTTCCGAAGTTCACAAATGTGTACCTTATGAACATAAGACTAAAACATAATTATAAAATGGAACAAACGACCTAAACCAAATTGGTCTAGTTTTCCTGACAAGTGATGAACGATAAAGACATTGAAGATTTTTTGAACAAAAGCGATGCAGACTTCTCTGGAGAAGATGATAACGATGAGTATCTACCACCAGAAACACTAGTAATACTATATCGCGAGTGTCTGAAGAAGATGAAGAAATTGCTGAGGAGCGAATTGAGGAAGAACTATCGCGTTTGTTCTGGCGTACCAAGGAAATAATACCTCAAGGCTTAGATATTGCAGATGAGGTACTAATTTCACTTGGCAGTTCTAAAATGAACAACTTTTTTTGCAATATTTATGCCTCGACTTTTGAAAATTGGTTGCGGAACAAACCAATATATACTCGACTCAAAAACGGAACATAAGGACAGTAAATACCAGTTTTAAAGAGACGATCCGCTTCTTTAGTGTACAGTTAATGATGGATAATCTGAAACATCTACAAGTAAAATTATACTGTAGCAGAGACTTGTGCGTACCATTTATCAGGGACACAATAACACGTGACAGATTTTTTGAGCTTCGTAATCATCTTCACTTCGTTGGTGGAAAGTTACAAAGGATTAACAATGCTCTCAACATTTACTGAAAGTACATCGGCAAGCGTTGGTGTAAGAAAAAAAAAAAAGGAAAATTGATGTAAACCAGTTGGCAAAAACTATAACACCTGTATGGGTAGTATAGATTTATGCGACAGGTTGATTGCGTACTACCGCAGCGCGAAGCGTACAAAAAAGTGGACTGTAAGATCCTTCAGTTACTATATGGATCTTGTCGTGGTGAATTCTTGGATAATGTGCATTCGCTGCAAGATAGAAAAAATTGTAGAAAACAACGACAAGCTGGGTCTTCTCCAATATGATCCAAATTTAGTTACGCGATGGTAAAACATGAAAGCGGAAAAGTTAGCAAACATTTTATGGAACATGCCTGTACATCTACAGCCAATTCAAGTTCTAGGTCTAGTAGACAAAATGAGAGCGATGGTGAAGTTCCAAAAAAGAAACATCGAATGGTGTTGTCCCATCCAAAACCAGAAATCAGGCTTGATGGTATAGGTCACCTAAAATGGTACCAAAATGAAAATTTGCCTGGAAGTGTAGGCATTCAAGCTGTTCCTTTCGATGCCGAACCATATATTCCAAGTGCCAAGTACACATCTGCATTCCCAAAAATAATTGTTTTGAGCAATACAGTCAATAACCTTTCAACTTGTTAAGTCCTCAAGTGCACACATGTGTAATGTCTATATCTCTTAGTTTTTAATAAAATAAATAAAAAAAAAAAATATTCTATTTTATTTCTCCATCTCAAAGGTCTAAAAAACATCTAACATTACTTTTATATAGTTTCCTTCATGTCTGGGTCTGAAGAGGATAAATATTTTTTGAAAAAAGTAGCAAGTGACATTTCGCCGAAAAACCCTTTCTTAATTTCAATTCAAAATGCACAATATGCCCTTAGTAGCGAAAAGGGCGTCCCTCAAAAAAATGCGTTACGAGATAATTGATGTATTGCTTATGTCAATTTGTTGAAATACCTGTAAAACTGAGATAGAGAAAAATCTCGTTGGAGTTTTTATATATGTTAGAACTAAGATATCAGCATTTGGAGTAAGTCACTAAACGCGTAATTTCTTATCCGATACCATTAGAATCAGGAATATAAATCCTTTTGAGAAACGCCCTTTTTTTTAGATCATAGGTGAGAATATTGAACACATCAGCTGTTCACTCGGAATCGTTCAAATTTTCCCTTATCTTGAATGGAGTTTTCATGTTCAAAATATTTTCAATCTATCGGCAAATCCTGGGGAATAGAATTTTCGAAGGCACCAGATGGTGGATTCCCAACTAGGCGATTTCAGATACCATCTTAGGTTTTGATCTCATATATAGAAAAAAATTAATTTCTCCAATAAATGGGAAAGTTAGAAAATTGTTTGTGGAAGTCTTCGACTTCCTTAATGAGATATTTTGCCTCCATTTTTGAAAATGAATTCTGAAACGATTAGAAAATACGGAAATGGATTTTGAAAGGAAGCTGGAAACTTCAACGTAAAGTTTCTATCCTCCATTCGCAATGCTTTTTTCTCGTTCTTTTTCTTTTGATTTTTTTAGAAACTGGTCTCTAATACGCTCACTACAATTAAGATTCTTCAATTTCAAATTATCGTTGTTCCACTGTGCAAAAATATATTAGTGAACATGTGTGCGTGTTTCAAAACATGTTCTGGTATTTGTCAGACATCGACAACAAAGCTTCTAAGAAAGCGTTCGCGCCAATTCAAATTCGTTTTCATTCTTCATTTTTGTAATGTAAAAATTTATATATTTTGGCGCCTTTGCTCAGAAGTGGGTGAAAATTCAAGTGATTTTTGGTTGCTCTCATTTTATCTTTTCGAAATTTGTGTGCACCCCTCACTATTGTTATTTGTGTTTTTTTTTTTTTTTTGTTTTTCTTCTTCTCTTTTGTCACAATCGCACAATGAAATTCCTGTACGAAAATCAGCCCCAGCAGCATTAAAGCAACTGTAAGTGGTGACATTCCGCGTCTTCTTTGCTGCGTTTTATTTTAATAAATTTTAATTCAGACAATTTGTCAGAACTTTTTGAATTTTTTTCCTTTATCAACATTTTTTTACAGTATATATCTTCGTTGGCAATAAGGTCTTATTTATTGCAAATTATGTTTCGCATTGTTGTTGTCAATTAGTTTTCATTTAATTGAATATTTAATCTCTTTCGACTACTACATGAAGTAATGTCAGGGTATTTTTCGTCAGTTCGCTGTTGTTATAGCAATCCACTCAAAGCAGGCGTTGGTGCTATGGAGAAGAGCACCTGCCTTGCAAAGTGCGCTTCCTTAGAAATAGGTAAGACTAAAAATAGCACTCTCAAATTGAATATATTTTATGCAAGAAATTAAAATATTAAATTTTCTTATTAAAAAATAAATACTTTATTAGAGTACATAAATTACAAACCATTTATTTAAATTGAGTTCCAAATTAACTTCGTTTCATCTGTGATATTGAGAAAATATCTACCAAAATTTAAATTTAATAATTTACCTGAAAATAAAAACATAAATTGTGAGTTAGAATTGAGTAGTGCTTGGATAATAACATTAATTTACAAAAAAAATAATGGCAATTTCTTATGGTATGTTTGGCTAAGATAAGTATAGAACAGAAAAAATTTCGGATTTTATATTCATTTTTTTAGTTTCATTATCACACAAGCTTTACCACTTACTGTTAAGAGGTAAGAAATTCTGTATGACACCAACTAAGTAGTAATGAAAAAAGTCAGTCGTGGTATTGGTAGCTGCGTTTTAAATAATCAAGACTACGGCAGTTTCAGAATTATAATGGTTTTGAGTTTGCTCATCACCAATATAAGCACAACGTTTTAAGATTAAGATAGCCCATGGCGTTAAATAAACCTTTCAAACGAGAAACCACTGCATCCCAATAATGATATTTTAAATAAATATAATTTAAATGCGACCTGTAGCTGTATGCTGATTTACAAGATAAAATCAGTTAAGAAATATAAGAACTGTCATTTAAATTTTTGAAAGGTTTTTGGAAATAGTTTTCTATTAATTCACTAACAAAAATTAAGGCTTATAATAAATCTTATAGCGATTTTTGCAAATTCTGTAGTTATTAGGAACTCCCACGTTTAAGTATTCTGAAGCACGAATTTTCAGCGGTGTTGTCTCTGTTCCACAAAGTCCTAATTCTTTTGAAGTTTTTCAACTTTACCCCGTATTATTTTCTTGATATTTTTTAGACTTAGATCAAACATTCCACAAAGAGAGTCTAGGACAAACCCTTCTGAAAGATTATCTTACATAAGAGTATAGTCTTCAGTTTCATAACTCACTCTCTTGATGCCTGAATTGCTTTTAATGGGCGGTACCACGCCATGCTTTCATAGCTATATAAATAGACCGATTTTGATGAAATTTGATACGGAGATAGTTTGAAAACTTAAAGAAAAGATATAGATCGAGGTTGAGTAACGTGAAGCCATGATTTTTATTTTTGGGAGCAATAATATTTAATCAGGTAAAATTATACTGAACTGTTTTGTATTTTCACTATAATAGTTGAATTTCATGCATTGCACTATAGGTCAAACAGCACAGTTGTCTGGCCAAAACCCAATTTGTACAAGTATCGCTATTTAATTTTTGTTGATGTAATGTAACGGAGCATACCTCAAAATAAACAAAATTACATTTGGTTTTTGAAAAAAATAATTTACCGTTTTTTAGCGACGTGTCAAAGTTGATGCATTTGCATTCTACTGTGATAACGCAAACAAGTGGTGATTTTTACTACATTTTTAACTATTGTGAAATAATTTGAATAATTTATTTTTTTTTTTAAATAAAAATGGAAAAAAATTATGATGGTATGTAGTATGTAATTTAACTTAAAACATTTAAATATATTTTGTTTTTCTGTGAAAAAAATCTAAAATTGAAATGAGACCCTTGATTTGTCAAATTTTTTTTAAATTTCCAAATTTGTGTAAGCTTTTAAAATTTGGTTGGGATTTGTTAGTTTTATGACACCCTAAATTAGTTAGATGTTGCTATTGTGAGTGTTATTGAGGAATTTTGATACCCGATTTTGCACGTTTTTTTGTAATAAATTTTTTTGTCAGGTGACTCATTCTTTCAAAAAGGAAAAAGAAGAGACTGTTTTCAATTACTCATTGTAAAATACTGAGAATGCTACCAATCCAAGTTATTTGTGGCAAAGTGCGCATAATTTTTGCATTAGAGCTTACGAAAAATGGGTAAAAAGCCTCTGGAAGTACCTGTTTTTTTTTTTTGAATTTGTATGACATGCAGGTTACAAGTGTTGCATTCAAAAGTAGCAAATCAGAAATGAAGTTGATAAAAAAACAGTGTCAGAAAAAAAGAAAACAATACAAGATTTATTTTTCAAAAAGCTTGGCCTCATAGTAGATAAATCGAAAGTAGGTGGTTTTGGGGGTACAAGCGATGGCAACACTACGCGCCGAGTTTTTGCGGAACATGAAGTGTTTTCTCAAATTAACGGCATTGACAAGGACTTGATTTTTCGCCTAAAAATAATTTTAATAAGCATGTTTTGTCAATTTCCATTAAATGTAAACAAATTTCAAGTTTACTGCTTTGAAACCGCAAAAATTATTCAAAACATATATTATTGACTCCCAACTTTACACAAAATTCTTATTCATTCAAAGGAAATTATAGAGGGTTTAGTTCTTCCTGTAAGTTGTTTTGAAGAATAATCAGCAGAGTCTCGACACAAATTATACAAATCTGATAGACTACATCATGAACGCAAAAGTAGCCGCGTTAATAGACTTTTAGTCGTGTTTCATAGAGCAATGGACACATCAGATCCAATAATTTGGTCGCTGACTTTAAATAGACGCATACAGACTAAAAAGCGTCTCCAACTTTCGACCAAAGTGATCCGATTATTGAAGTGTGAAATCACAGTCGAAGAACTTAACTCAACAAGCTGTGAAACATGCGAGAATGAAGAAGAGGAAGATGAAAGTGGGGAAGCCAAAATTTTAAGTTCAATGTATTTAAACATTTTGACTAATTTATTGTAAAAAAGTGATGCTTAAATAAACGTTATGTATTTCTTAACCTTATAATACAGTCTAAAAATAAAAACACATCTTTTATTTCATTAATTATGAAATTTTAAAAAATTTAGTAAATGCCATTTTTGACCCGGTAGCACAAGGGTTAATATTTTTCTCAGAGTTCTTCTTTTAGCCTAGAATCAACATAAAAAATACATTTCTAGTTAATCACCATGATAATATAGCCGTTGTTAGTTTTGGCCAGTGAAATATGCTATTTGACCCATAGTGCATTGGGCGAACTTTAGTTGTCTAGTCTAATGAACCGAAAACATTCCTTACATGCACATTGCACAAAATTTGTTAGTTTACCATTTACATATCGAAATTTTTGTAACATCGGACACGTTAGTAACTATCGACTTTCTTTCTTCCGAATATGTATTTTTATTTCTGCTAGTGATAGTAACCTATTATAAGCAATTTACCCATAGTGTTTAAAGACTTCCTGTGTAACATATTGAAATGATGATTTCTTATTTCTATAGTATATTTTGCATATCCTACATATTTGAGTTTCAAGGATATAAGCAAACTTAAGCGTCTTTTAGGGCTGCCAGGAGCTTGAGCATCACTGATATTTCTACAGACGTTCAGAAATTTTTCTTCTGCGACATCAATTTTTCATATAAATGATATCTGTATTGTAGACTAGACTTTTAGTGCTCAAAAAGCCACATAGTGGAATCGTGATTATCTAAATTTCAATAGTGCCTGCATTTAAATCGTGATCTTTTACAATTTAATTGGTTATATACCAAGTGTTCACATAGAACACTTACAACATTCTTTTAGCGATCTACTGACTCTTTTTGACAACTGCGTAGTGTTTCACCGAGGCCGAGGCGAGGCGAGGTTCTAGTTGATCTCGGTCTCGCCTCGTTTTATAAATTTAAGTCTCGCCTCGCCTCGGCCTCGGACGAGATCTTGCCATCACATGCCTCGCCTCGCCTCGCTTCGCCTCGTTCTCGGCCGAGGCACCTCGGTAAAAAAGCGAGGTTTTTATTAAAATAAATAAAAAATTATACATGTATCAGGGCTGATAGGCTGATCAAGCCTCAAGAAATAAAATAAAATATCTGTTTTTATTTTTGGTTAATTGGATGAGATATGATGAATTTAATTCTTTTCTTATATGGGAAGGAGAGGCATCGCCTATTTTTCCAAACCAAACTAAGCTATGAACCTTTTACAAACTATAAAAAAGATATGTACCAAATCTTACGTCAACTAGATATTGAGATATGATAAAGTTAATTTTTTTCTTATATTGAAGGCATGGTACCGCCCATTTAATTTATTGAATCTTAGTTATGCCTCTACTTTTTATAAATATACCAAGTTTTATTAATCTGCATCAAGTAGTTGATAATAAAGGGTTTTTCAATAAAAGCGCTACAAAAGTTTTTTAAATAAAACAAAAACGATTTGGGATATCAATGAAATTCTTTATTTTTGTAAAAGAACATTTGATGCCATTATCATCAATTATCGTCAATTTGATCTTGTAAGGATGTAGGCCAAGGTCTATTCGCAAAATTCGTAACAACGACGTCACAGAGATGCCCAACGCTTGAGAACGACGTGTGAGAGATTGATGCGCTAGCGGCAGCAATATTCTCGACACTACGGGCACTTCTTTGTGTCACTGGCACGGGAACAATTTGTACTGTGCCTGTGGATTCAAATTTTTCCACTAGACGCTCAATTGTTGATCTGACAAGGCGATTATGATGACTATAAATTGGACGTAGCGCTCTTAAAGTTGAGGCCACTGACTCCGAATTTCGGTAGTAAATTTTAATAATTTGGACTCGTTGTTATATCGTATATCTTTCCATGATAAAATGGCAAACCTTACTGAAGAGAAATGTCAAAAGAGCGGGAAAAAATATGGCGTCGTTTGCTGTCCCTATTGGTCTACTTTTGTAGCGTCCCTATTGAAAAACCATTTATATGATGAATTCCGCTTTTCTCTTATGTGGGGGTGGCATCACCCATTTATCGTAAACTATGTTACGGAGCATCTCAAATCATAAGAAACATATAGGTATATCAAATCTTTCGTCGGTCGGTTGAACGGTTTAGGAGTCCATTAGCAACGAACATACATATATTGACCTTTATTTATATACTAGCATTACGCTGTGCGTTTCGCTTCACCTTACCGGTTCTTAGAAAGACTATTAGAATAAATAAATTTCAATGCAGTGTTGTCAATCATGCAGTTTTGCTTATAGCCTTACATAGCGTTACATGCTTCCCTAACTGATCAATCGAGGCGAAGTCACATAGGAGCTGATACGATCCAAGCACTTCTGTGCATTAGCGCTTGGACCAAATCTGAACTCGTAAGAAGCACATGCGGATTAAAAATATAACAAAGTAGTTTACTCAAAATAAAATACTAAAATATTGGTTAAATATAGATTTTAATATAAAAATTACATTCATATTTTGAATCTGCATATGGGTCTTACGAGTTCAGATTTGGTCAAAACGCGCCTCGCACTTGGTTTCGAAAACGAGGCTAAGACGAGGCGAGGCCGAGGCGAGGCGAGGTGCCGTGTGATCTCGCCTCGCCTCGGTCAAGCGAGGAAAATTAATTTTTTCATCTCGCCTCGTTCTCGCCTCGGTCTCGCCTCGTTCTCGTAGTCAAAAACGAGGCTGCCTCGTAGCCTCGGTGAAACACTACAACTGCGAAATAATGAAATTTTCTTTAAATTTTTTATCATTTTAAACAATATTGTGCTGTGTTCGTATGCCGAGGTCTTGTACTATCATATGATACAAGATCATCTTGTTTTAAAATGGTATGAATTTGTAATGGCATTTGGATAATTTGCAATAATTACATTTCTTTAAACTCTTCGGCTCTGTTATTTTTGTTTAATTTCATTATTACTTAAGTTTTAATGCGAACCCTACACTTAACTTTGAAAAAGTTTTTCTTGTAATTGCATTACAACCAAAAATTATTTTCAGGCTAACATCAAATATATATATACATAATATAAAAATATATATATATATATATATAATTATCACAATTAAGTTCTACCATCTAAGCAAGGATATCTTCTTAAACCAATAGTGAACAGATACATGTAACTTTGTAGCTCGTATATATTTCAAGAACATTCTCCAGAACTTTTGACCAATTGAATGTTAATAATTTTTGATATTTTTATGTATGGCGTCAAGAAAGTTTTCTAAAGCCTTTATATATCTACAGTAGTGGTCTTTCTTCACAGAAAAAATATCGTTTTTTAAATAAAAATGATTGAAAACTAAATTCATGCAAGAGTTTAAAATTTTTCTTACAACAGATTAAGAAAACAAATAAAGTTTTATTAAAACAAAAAAACATTTTAAAAGATTTTGATGGATTTTTCGATAAACAAATCAGAATAAAAAATTTAACTATATGTGCCACATGCCACATGTCTGTTAATAGTAAAGATACAAACGTGGTGGACGCGCACCTTTCAACTATGAAATTCATCAACAATTTCCGGTTTTTCACTTGCATGTTACATTTTTCATTAAATTTTATCGCTTTTTCGCTGGCGTTTTGCATTTCCATTTTTTATGTGTTGCCTTCCCCTTTTTGTTTGCTTTATCTTATTTGTGTTGTTGTTGTTGTGGTTTCGGTGTACGAAAATAAAATTGTTGCTATTTTTTTTTTTTCGGCTATACCACATTTCCTTGTAGTGGCAGTGGTAGCAGTAGTGAAAAATCTTAAAGCAAAGTGCGGTGAACGCGCGCCAGCTGGGCAATGAGGCAGAAGTACCAGTCTGTGCAGTGGTATGTGAGAGTATATGAAAAATTTGGTGCTCTGTACTCGTTGTAAATTTGAGTAAGTGGAAAAGAGTGTTCATTTCACACAATTCATGGTGGTGTGTGTGTGTCTTATAAAAACATCCGTTGCCTCAGTCATTTTTTTTTTACTGTCCAGCTACAAAAGCGTCAGTCGACCATTAAAGCTTGTGCAACCACAGCCACTTACAAAATCTCTCACATATACTAATAAAACATATGAACACATGAGCACATGTTTTGTAAAAAATTCTCAGTGGACTTTGAAATGGCGTTTACCTACTTTATGCACGGGCTTACTATGTTGCAAGTACAGTGTGGAGTAAAATGTGTGAGATATTTGAAAATAATTGCGTTAGACAAGTGATAGAAAATAAAAAAAAATATCGATATAATAATTTCAACGAAGTCTTTGTGTTTTGATTTATATGAATGGGGTTTTTCTTAGAAAAAATACTCCTAAAAATAATCAAAAAAAAAAAGTTCGAAAAATTTTCAAGAATAAAAAAATAATGCTTTGTTGTTTTTCAGTAACTTTTCAATTTGATTAAGGTCAAATATTATTGGCGCAATCCCTGCATTAATTTTTAAGCTGATGAATAAATAAAAGAATAGGTCTTTTTACTCTTATGTAGTTTATTATCAAAGTATAATCGGACCTTTTATCAACATTTACTGAAATAAATGACATAACCTTAGAAGTTTTATTACAACACTATCATAAGCAACTCAACTACTAATTTTATTTTGGCTTAGCATTTTGGTAGCACACATGAATTAGAATTATTTCGAGAATGATCTTAAATAGTCAATTCATAGAAAAAATTAGAAAAAAGTTTAAAAATTACTCTCAGAAATCGGCTGAGCTGCTTCCCAGACCCGTGCGCAGAAATCATTTAATAATACAAAAAAAAAAAGTTTTTTGTCCAAATTAGTTATTTTATTTTGTTCAGCTACTAATAATCAGACATGAAAAAGAATAGTCAGAGGGTATTTTGAAAGAAAACATATATTTTGTTTGATTTTACAAGCATCAGAGAAAAATAAAAACTCTTCAGATGAAAATCGCTTCCTCTTATTCATAATGGAATTGACTAAAATTTTAAAGAAGTTTACTCAACGTATTATTCGAATCGTTTCATACTAGGAGACCTAAGCATTTCAAACAATCGATTTTTTCTTATCGTTTATTGTATGTTCTGCGCTGATTCCGCGAATCACTGATAAAACTCTTCCCAAAATCCTTTGTACATTAATTTCAGCATCGAATAACTTTCGCTTGGATCTAGTTTGTCCGAAATTTGGCAATGGGGGGGTTGAACCCCCAAAACTGTCCCTGCGCATGGTTCTGCTTCTTCTTAATACTTAATTGATGGTGTTTGTGTAATGGAACCAGTTGCTTATTGCAAGGGCAAATGAACTAAAAACTAATTTTGAGATCGACCATCAAGCGAATAATTATAATTACATAAGTTCTTAATCCTCCGCGGGACGCCTACATTTTTAATGCTTACTAGGAACAGCTATGACGAAATCGTCCTCGGCGGTTTTTAAACTTACGAGTGGCCAACTTTGGCGTTGGCTCCAGCTCCGGAAAAGAGGAAATTTTTGTATGGGAAATTTGCAATCTATTTCATTATTTTTCAGAAAATAATTTTTTATTGAATACACCTGTTTTTTAAATGTAGTAAATCACTGCAAAAATATGGTTTTATTTTACGATATAGTTTTTTTCAGGTAGAGTCCCAGTCTACACCCAAATGTCGCTACCAAGATACAGAGATGGTCTAAAGTACGCATGGACAAATTTATCATTGGGGTCTCGAAGAGGGCTTCGTTTTCTCTTAGGGAAGCTGGACAGTGCGACCAACACCTCAGTCGAACAGATAGACAGAAGTCTCTGAATATTTCCAAAAACAACTTAGTAAGATGAGGAGAACTGAGAGATCAGACTGCATAAATGGCGCCGTAGAATTAAATGACATGGAACATACGCTTTTCAGTTACAAAAAGTAGATGACGCTTACCAAATTGGAATAAAATGAAGTAATGGGGCCTGGTTTAGAAAACAGATGATGGCAAAGAAGACCCCACTGAAGCAATTCCTAAAAAGTTTTTCATTGGATGGTATTCTCAAATAAGAGTAGGTGTTTTTTTAAATCATAGTTTATACCTTATAAGTCCATCTCAATAGTAAGATATGATCGATAGAAAAATTTCTTGTAACCGACTTAACTTTGTGTTAAAAAACTGATAAGCTTGCAATAAAGCACCTTTATTATTCTGCTTACTTACTGCAGCATCTAGCAGTAAAACCAGGAATAGTTCAAAAGTACACAGAAAAAACAGAATTGGTAAAATCAAATAATTACAATTCTATGATTAAAATTTCTAGAATTCAATTATTCATTTCTTTAAATTAAAGAAAAAATTTGCAAAATCAAAACACCTTATTTGTTAGATTTTCAAATTCAAATTATCTGATTTTACAACAAAATATTTTAGCTTAATCAGCTAAATGTTTCACAGTTAGTGCAAATATAAAGCTTCGTTACTGAATTAGAAAAATCAATTCAAACTTTGGAATTTTAAGCCAGCTCATATATGTTTAAGTTTTATCAATAGCATTACCCTGTGCACCTTAAATAGAAAATTTCGTCCTAATTTTTTTTTTATTTCAATAAAATAAAATCAATTATTTTTTATAATGAAAAAGTCACTATAATTTTTATGTAAATTTAACATAAACACTCGAAACACACTTGCTTTTGAATTGGTTAAAACTGTAAAACCGGTTCTTAAAACAATTATTGAAATGTATCGATTCCAATGCAGTGTTGTCAATCCTGCAGTTTTGCAGTTCAAGTATTGCGAATGCATGCTAAGGAGGGAATTCAATATTTTCTTACTTTTGCTAGTATAAGGAGCGGAGCTACTTTAAATATTTTACGTAAGAAAAAATCTTGCAAAAGCTATGCTATGTATTTAAAAATATTTTTGTATAAGGGCCACCACGTGGTATAAATTCCAAAAAAATCGATTAAGCGATCTTCGAGAAAATTATACTTAAAAAATATTTTAGTGTGAGGGCCGCCCTAAACAAAAATTTTGTAGCCTAAGCTATGCATCTTAGCATAAGACCTACGTGGTGTAAATTCGGTGCGAATCGACTAACCTGTCTTCGTGAAAATGATATATATAAATATTATGTATGAGGGCCACCCTAAGTATGCACCCTAAATAAAATTTGTACTATCTTATCTGTGCCTCTTCATATAAAAGCCATTTTGTGTAAATTCCATGAGAGTCGATTAAGCGGTCTTTGAGAAAATGGTATTTTTAAAATATTTTTGTATGAGAGACACCCTAAATATGCACCCTAAACAAAAGTTTTATAGCCTATGACACCTGCCTGATTGATATTAACATACTCTACAAATTTCACCAAAATCGGTTGGATAGTTTCCGCGTCCATAAAAGCCATACAGACAAAAAATGAATTGTATAAGTATAAAAGATTATAAGATTTTTCAAATCATACTTTTCACTCTAATGAACTAAATAGTTCTTAAATAGTTTCTGTCTTTTCAATGATATATTCTTTTAATTTTAGGTGAATTATATAGAAATAATTCTTAGATATACCTAAAGTATTATATGTTTGCACCAATGTTTTTTTGTAACTAATTCTTCCATTAAACCAATTTTTCATCTAATGCTCCCAAAACCTAATTTGCTAAATGGTAAAAATAATTATTTGACTTATCTAATTCATTCTATGTTTGAACCAAAGTTTTTTTTGTAAATTTAATGAATGAAGTGAACAATTTATCAATTGTTCAATACTGCAAAAAAAAAATTCTCTAAAGCCAGAAATATTTATTTAATTCAACAAATTTTAATTTTTATAATTCGTTGAATTTTCCAAATCTTTAAATAATTTTTCTAATTAAAGTTCGTTAATAAAACCAGAGAATTAATTGAAGCAAAAAATGTTTTAGTTGAATCAAAGATTGACAGAAAAAATTCCTTGAAAATACGAATTAAATATTTGCAATATTTACAAATGTTTTTTTGAAATCAACGAATTTATTTTAAGTTTCAACAAAAATTGTAGGATGAAAAACAACAAATCACGATTTGATATATCAGACAAACTGTTTCTATGACTGAAAATCATACAAAAAATTCGTTGAAATCGGTCACGAAATTGTTTGATATCATAGAATCTTGTTTTTCTGTGTAGGTTTATCATAAATTAATTGATTAATAGTAGTCTTTGAACTTATCCATCAACTTATGGTTGAAAATCTAAATTTTAAAAACTCAAAGAAAACTATATATTTAAAACCTATAGATGATAAGTGAGTTACTTTTACTATGTTCCTTGAATATTTATTTTCAATGGCGAGCGTAACTTAATCAGCTATAAGTTAATAATTTTTTAATAATAGAACAAATTCTGCACTGTAAAATTTCACTTTTAATGATTTTGACCCATAACGCCACCTAAATAATGCTGTTGCCATGTTGCAACTGCTGTCTGTATTTTAACTTAAGCCGTAAAATAAAATTGCATATTAAAATGTTGACTGGTCACATCAAGAAAAAACAATCCACAAATAGCAGGAACAGCAGCAACCACAAAAACAACAATGATGAAATTTGATATTTTTTCGCTGTCAAAATGTAAAAATTTTGGTGACAAATTTAAAAAAAAGAAACCATATAACTTTTTATAAAATATGAAAGCCATGAAGTCTAGGGATTTGACTTCGTTTACACATACATATTCATACATATTCTGGCATGTGTTAGTGTCTGCTAGAGTGTATGTGTGTGTGTGTGTGCAAGTGACTGACAATAAATAAATGGCGTCGTGTCTCTTGTGATATTAAAAAAACTGTCCGGGTGGCCATTTTCCGTTTTTTTTTTTTGTTTTTTCTCTTTACTTTTCGTTGTTATCAATCCCAGCTAACATTTGGAAATTTTTTGAATAGTACATTTTTTAGGTAATGAATTCCTATATCGACCCTCTTGCGCGAAATTGTCGTATGTACCAAAAACCAAATTTTAGAATGGAAGGTTTTTTCAACTTTTCTGAGCTTTAGCTGGCAATATAAAAATCATATTTTCGATGTCAATTTTTGACGCAACTATAAAAATTTTAGCTACAGTATTTTACCAGATGATGCATTACGGATTGTAGAACAAATTTTTCTCAGTAAGGTAATTTCGAAAAAATAGCACATAGGTCGATATCAGCGCAGAATTTGAAAAAATTGACACTTAGACATTTTTTGCATTTCATATATAAAGTTCAGCAATAATTTTGAATCTAATGATGAATAATCCAAATATTTTTATTTCCTCTCCAGCAACAATCGCTGGAAACTATTCCTTATGTTTCGCATGCAAATTGCTTTGGCGAGTTGCTACCTCCGGACAGTTTTTCATAAACAAACTATTGCATGTAATCATCAGATTATGAGCACGCGAACGACCGAAGCCAGCGTTTCAGAGATTGAAAATGTTTACTGGGAAATTGATATTGCTGTGGTTGTTATTAATATTGTTGTTGTGGTTGTACGTTTGGGAAAGCGTGTATGTCTGTATATGTGCACTTGATTGAACGTGACATGAATCGTTAAAAAACCTTTGAAGATTTTAATTTTTACCACTTTAAATTAACTTTTTTTTAAATTGTCATTAAATTTCAATTAAGTATTTATTATTGTCCGAGTAGCATAAAATAGAAAATGCTTTTAATTTGTATGTGACATTTTTTGAGAGTAATTTACCATCATGCCACAAACGGAAAAGGAAATTAATTACTCAATTGACTGTAATATTTTGATATCACTATAAGACCAGGAAAGCCTATGTGTATGTTTCAACTCCGAATTTTAATATGAACAGGGTAACCAAAAATAACCTTGACAAACTTTTTTTTTTTTTTGAAAAATTGGCTTTCTTGGTGAAATTGGAAAAAGAAATAACGAACTACATTTTCAAAATGAAAAAAAAAAATCTGAACTTCAATTTTTCAGATTGAAGTTTAAAAATTACAATCTTACATTTTTATTCTTTCAGTTTCGATTCCGAGTTCCGTTTTCTGTATTCTAAATTCCAACCCAGCACTTTTTAGTCAACAAAAACGAAAAAATCAATTCCGTGATGCATAAATTCCAAACCATGAGAGATTTGGAATTTTTTTGTGCTAAGTACGTTGAATAAACACTTAAAAAATTTTTATAGAGTGAAAATAAGCAAGCAAAGGAAGAAAAGTGTTCAATATTTAAGAGAAATGTAAGGAAGAAAATTGATTTATAAAACAGAATGAAAAATGTTTAAGAAAATTGCATAAACTCGCACAATAGAACGCTTCTATTCAAATATTAACCGGAAATGAAATTGATAACAAATGCGAGCAAGTTTTTCAAAAACGATGCCTATCAAAATGCCTAACCTATCTTACATAGAATACCAACCATTGTTATAAAAAGTTTTTACTTTAAATTTGGTAACCAACCAACCTTATAGCAACTGTAACATTTGAAAACATGACCGGATATGACGCATAGCACAACAAGCAACGCAGCAGCGTTCGTCAAGAGGTGTCCATGAAAATGTCAAAATATTTGAAATGTTGACAGAATTAAATGCAAAATGAAATCGAAATAATTTTCCTAGCGGAAAATTTATGAGTAATATACAATATCTGGAGTGAGCGACGGGAACAAATTTTAAATAGAGGGCAGGATTGGTACGTGTATTATGTACTTTGACATTATGAAATGGGCAAATTGAATATTGATAGATATGGCATGGGTTAAGGTCTATAACAAAGAGTGACAATAGATAACAATATCAAATCATTAATAACATTGTATTAATGATGATTGAGAGCCAGAGAGTTGTTATTGTTGAAGAAAATAGCATTTGACAATTGAGGTAGGGTAAGGCACATTGATATTCCAATTAGCGAATGAAATGTAACAATAAATGATACTTAGTTTTGCAAAATTAATGATACGGTGAAAACTTCAAAAAGTTGAAAACACATTTATGTTATTTAGACCGGGTCAAAAACTACATTCAGCCCAAAAGTTAAAAACGATTTTTTTCCATCGGAGAAACATTAATGGATCAGTTTTGGTTCTCCTGAAGGTCGCTTTGGAAAAAAATAAATTTTTTGTGCTTGTAACTTTTTTCTTCACAAAATGCATACCCAATTTTGTTAAAAAAAACTAATATACTTAAGGTAAAAAAAAAATATAAAATTATTTATTTTTATACTAAATATCAAGTATCAAAAATCTGATTTTTTGGGGGTTTTTACATATATCATTTTATTAACGCATTGAGGACCATGCCATTTTTGCTTGTTTCCATAGGGATCACGCTATTTTCGCGAAAATACACCCAGGGACCATGGAATTTATTTTTTATGATATATGTACCTTAGGTAAAAAAAAGTATTTTTTCCCGGTCCCGAATTACTGACTAAGTACTTTTTTAAAAAATGTTGATGTCGCACGATTTCGGATGACATGGGCTCACAAGTATGATATTATTCTGGCTTTCTACTTCATTCTCCAATATAAAAAACATAAAACGTAGCACACAAAGTTGTGGTGAAAAAAAAAAACTAATAATGCTAGCGTCGTCTGTTTTCGTACGACATGGTCCAGCAGGAACATTAGGTGTTGGTCCTCAACGTATTAAACCACCATAAAGGGTACATGTCTGATCGGATTTATATAAGAACTGAGCTTTTCTCTCTACTGATATATTGTATGGTGTGTATTAGAGGTCTGCGCAAGTGCACTTGCTGTAATGTCAGACTATAGGACTTACTGACAAGTATAGGTTAAGTTTAACATTCTGCAACTCATCAGTAGCAGTAGACCGGAACAGACCGATGCAACGAAGTGGCTTAGCTTCGTTTGCTTATGATGTGTAGTCTGCTGTGAACGTTATTCAACTGAACAAAACATTTACAACAAAACATCGTTTTTCTTAAGATAAAAAAAGAAACAATAGCAAAAGGAAACAACAGCAAAGCGCACATTGATGCCAGCTTCTTTTATTTCTACATTTTTGGAATTGACATTTTCAACAAATTTTTTGGCTTTCTGTTAAAAAAAAGGGTAAGTGCAAAAATTAAGAATAAACGATACATCATACTAAAGCAAAAGAACTAAGCTTTTTAGAATTTTGAAAAAAATATAGGTTTTTAACACATTTATTGAAAAAATGTCAGTTATTTGAAAAAATATTTGTAAACATTTCAAAGTAATCATTACATCTCCAAAGACTTGCAATGTGTCAAGTGACTTGACGGCCATTTCAAATGCTCTTACGCATTTTTTAAATTTTTTTTTTTTTTTTGTCAACATATCAGATTTTTTTAATAAAAATTTTCTTTTATATTTTCTTCATTTTAAGCCTATAAACAAGGAAAAAATCCATGATCTCTACACAAGTAGATCTTTGGATTTTCTTGTTTGACAGCTTAAACCTTTTGCTGTTTTCACTACATTCATATAGTATTAATTGAAATTGTGAATGCCACTACGTGAGTATCGCTTTAAAAAATTATTATATGTATATTGTTTCAAAAATTATCACAATTAACTTTTTTTTTTCCTTTTTTAAAAGTAATGCATGCACTGTTGCTTATGCCGACTAATCATCGAAGAAAAATATTGTTATTTCTTGTTAATAAAGTACTTTGATAATTTTTGAACTTAAAACTAAATTTTTTTTTCTTATTTATTTTGTTAAGCTACTACATTGACCACTGTAGTATTTAGTAATTAGTACAAGTCATCATTAGACCATAAAAATGGATGGTATTTAGTCTAACATGGTATATCTTACGACTTATCTTTAAGTTTATGTACGGAACAGGCATTGAATTTCGCATTAATTGCACTTTACTGCACACTAGACTGTCTGTTATTTCCGAAATTTTTTGCTAGTTTTTCGTAGTATATTTTTATATTAAAATAAAGCTCAGTGTAGATTGAAACACCAACTATTTTTTTTTTTTTTTTTTTGTAAAGTTTTATACTCGAAGAATTTGGTACTGTCCAAACTAGCCTTAGGCCAAACTAGTTATGTTATTTTTTTTTTATGAAAACTTAAGATTTTACGGACAGTCTATTTATTGCACACTGACTTCGAAGCTAGAAAAGAATGCAAACATTTTAGCTGATTATACAAAAGCAACCAAGCATTAGACAAATAGACATAGATCAAGTCATGTAAAATATAAGACAAACAACAAAACACCATTTACATTTGTTTGTGTATACAAGAGCGTTCGGGAACGGGAGGCGTAGACAAAATGGCCCAATGGATTATAGAAAATTTCATTAGTAAAAAGTTGACTTAAATATAAAAAAAATATTCACATAAAACAAAACAAAGTATTGCAAAATTATGAGCACAAAATTCTATAAAATAAGTTTTTTTTAATAGACATCAGATTTGTGTTATTATTCTTAAATGAAAAGAATTTTTACAAATTTTTGAGGGTTTGTTAAAAGAAAATGGTTCAACCTTAACGTAATTGAGGCCACTGCTTGCACACACATTAGATGTTCAGCAAAATGTTCCTTCAACAACTATGCGACAGTAAATAAATGCGACTAACGTTTCAACTTCTTCGTTATCAACATAAGCATTTTCATCATAATCCATCTACTTTCATAATTCAGGTAGTCTTCATGCAAAATTATAACAATTTCAACTTGCCATGTCACTGCATGAATATGATGCATTGACAGAGATGTGACTTCATAAAGATGTCTCTCCCTCCGAGTTATTCGATGATTCCTATATTATTTATTGTGTTGATCGCAGTCCGATAGCCTCAGGTCATTAGAATTTTTTTTCCTTTGAAGCAAAAAATTTCACGAAAAAAACTCTTCGGTTTAAATCATGACTGAGATAATTTAAAAAATTCCAAAAACAAAAAATTTAAAGATACAAATTATGAATCAGATTGCTTGTGCCTTGATCGAATAAGAAAGAAATTTTGTACGCTCCACAATTTGTTTTATCTTCTATATAAATAAAATGATAGCAGTTTTCGATGAACGGGATTCACGCAAAATCTACTGAATCAATTTCGATTAAATTTTTTTAATTATCTTTCTTAGGCGCTTGGTCTTAAAATAGAATTAAAGTTATCACGATATTTTTCTTAAATATCAAAATATTAAAGTTTTAAAATTGCTAAAAAAAATTGATTTCACACATAACAAATCGTTTAATAGCAAGTTAGTGGGTAAGTAAGGGTGTGTGCGTTTTATTTTTATATGGCAATGTAATGGAAGACAAAAAACGGAATTTTACTCGCTCTCGCTCTCATTCTCAATTTGTCAACACAACAACGCGGAATTTGTGAACAATGATGAATGAAAAAAAATTATAGTAGGTTCACACATAGAAAACACATGCTGTCCTAAATGGCTTGACAACATGTGTGGCTGCCAATATTGCTTTGCGTTCACATTTTCGTGCATGCCATCAAACATCAATTGCAGAACAATTCATGAGCGTCCACATCGAAGTAACCTGCATGAAATCCTATTTAAAATGAAAAATGTTCACTAGGCTTGAAAGTCAGTTCACACAGGTTGTATGGTTGGACACTGCCAGCAGAAAAATCAACAATTTTTGAAATCCATCCAACATGTGTATCAAGCGGTCGTTCCTAGAGTTTACTTTATCGAACATTGATGTTGTCAAGCCATGTTGGACAGCATGTGTGATAATGTGAACTTGGTTAATTGAATGTGTTAGTTAGCGTGTGTGCTTTGGATTTTGTCTTTCACATGGCAATGCAATGAACTGTTACAGTAGTTCTATTTAAATAAAATTAAATTCTTTGCCTTCGCAGAAAAACAGGCTACGCGTACAAAGTCGCGGGCATCTGCTAGTAATAAATATGTTTTCAAACTTGAAAGTACCTTTGAAATTTTGACGACAACGGACGTATTATTTTTGAGCGATTTTCCCTTGTTAAGCTTTTATCTTATATCATCGCTTTTGGACTTTTGAAGTATGGGTCCAAAAAAAATTTTCCAAATATTCTGTAAGTTTTTTGATTAAAAATTATCATCTACTATTTTTGAAGCATTTCATTGTACAATAGAAATTTTAAATGGAATAAAACGTTTGGATAGAGTCGAAGAAATAGAGACCTTCTTTATTAGGTCGACAGGCTGTCAATGTTTTACCAAAATTTTGAATAACTTTTACTTTAAGAATGATATTTGCTCGATGATGTTTAATTTGAGGTTTTGAGCAGTTTGAAGATAATCCGCATGTTGCACTATCCACATATTCTGCACGTTAATTTCTTCCAATTGACTCCGAAATATTGAACAAAGTTGTTTGTTTGATGTTTATTTGCAGTGAAGGACAACGGCTCTTCAGCAACACTTGTGCAAACAGTTGCAATATTTTTGCTTGAACGACCACTACGATGATAAATTCAGATTCTACGATCTTGAATTGAATCAGTTTCCTCAAATTTGTTAATGATAACTTTAATATCATGGTTTGTTGGAACATTTTCTATACTGAAAAAATAGCGAGAAATTTAAAAACATACCTCAAAACTGAGCACCCTTTTTAAGTGCATCGAAAAATCACAAAATTAATCGTTTTAAAAAAAAAAATAATTACATCAAATTATCATAATATTTTGCAATCAATATAAGAAAGTAAATGTTATATCTCATACACCGCTGACACCACCAGCCTACAAAACAAAACTTTATACGCGGGCTCAGATCGTCATTTTTTTATTTGCCATTGTCGTACATATAAGAAATAAACTACATAACTATTTAGGGTTTAAAGATTCACAATTTACATAAGTTACATCTGTATAGAGATATATTAAATAAGTTAACAAACTTTGATAAACCATTAAGAAGAGAAAATATTTACAAAAACAAAATGACCAGACAATGGCTCAACAAAAAAAAAAAAAAACTTTTTTCAACCAATCATGCAAACGAGAAAACAAATTTATTAGTTTTTTTTATTTTTTTTTAGAAACTCAGTTCTAAAAATAAATCGTAAAACTTTACATCAAAATTCGAAGTTTTGCACGTCCTTTTGCAGAGGACATAATTCATAAGCTTGAATGCTTGAATTTGTGAATGTGAATATGCGAGTGTGAGTGTGTGTCCATAATTTATCTGAGCATGTGTTGTTGTTTTGCTTTATTTTTGCTGCCGCTGTTGACCACTTCAAAAGGCGAAAGCGATACACAAAAATAAAAAATAAAATAAAATATAGCATGGAAGAAAAAATAATAATGTAGAGTTGGGGACATGAATGTAGTAAGTAGTATATCAAACCGCAGTAAACATGTCTGACGTCACATTAAGCTAAATTATTGCCGCCATTGATCAAAAAAAAAAAAAATTAAAACCGAAATGCTTCTTAGTGAGTGAGACCCTATTTGCCCTTTTTTGTTGAAAGTTGTGTTACACCCTACATTTTCAAATGGGGTATAAACAGTGGCGGCCATAACGCTTGTGGTTGCCGCTATCGTAACTCAAGAAATGATTGTTTGTAAGGTTTGAGTAATTTGCTAAAATAATATATTAACAAGCAAGTTTTAAGTAAGTATGCACAGATACTAAATAGTATGTTTCTGAAGAAAAGCTTTTTTTGAAGTGAAAACTTCTTATGACACGTTGTGCGGCTGAGGAAAAAAGTATAAACTCGCGACACCGACCGTCATCGGGACTCTCCGCCATGAATGCGATAGTAAAATTTGAATGTTCTATTGTTTCTCTTAAATAAATATTCCAAGTGGAAGACAAAAAGCAAAGCAGACACACTAACTGACACATTCCATTCAACGATTGTTATGCTTACATGTTTGTTTCTTTCAAATTCCGCGTTGTTGCGTGGACAAATTGAGAATGAGAGCGAGAGTAAAATTTGAATTCATATTCCGTTTTTGTCTTCCGTTGCATTGCCATATAAAAAGAAAACGTACACATACCAACTAACACACTAACTTGCCATTAAACGATTTGTTTTCACTTCTGTCGGCACTCCCGGAGTGCAACCCGCCGTTTTTTTTTTATGTGGTTTTTTGAACAGAAAATAATTTATAAATGTTATTTTTTTGAGCTTACTGTTCGATATGTGAAAGAAATTACAACTTAAAAAAAAAAATCAAATGGAAAAATGGGCTAAAGCTAGTAATACTAGTTTCATTCTCTGCTAGGAGCACTCATCAGTAACTTTTTAAGCCTCTTAGTAAGAGTGTGCAAGCCTACTTTGTTCATTTTCTTGCATAAATCTGTTGAGAAACCAAGCAAAAATTTTAAACTTTTTTTTATTGCTGCTGTTGCAACCTCAAATTTAGTGAAGACTAATGATAAGATAAAAATAATATTCGCACCGATTGACCGCTGTAGGTTTAGGCTCTGATGCTACTTACGAGCGATTTTTTAAATCCTAGGACCATCACGAAAAAAAATTACCTTTTGCCAATGACATAGAATCTTTTAATACAATCGGAGATTTTTAAGCAATTAATTTAAAAAAAAAAAACGGCGGGTTGCACTCCGGGAGTGCCGACAGAAGTGAAAACAAATCGTTTAATGGCAAGTTAGTGCGTTAATTGGTATGTGTGCGTTTTCTTTTTATGTGGCAATGCAATGGAAGACAAAAACGGAATATGTATTCAAATTTTACTCTCGCTCTCATTCTCAATTTGTCAACGCAACAACGCGGACATTGAAAGAAACAAACATGTAAGCATAACAATCGTTGAATGGAATGTGTCAGTTAGTGTGTATGCTTTGCTTTTTGTCTTCCACTTGGAATATTTTTTATTTAAAAGAAACAATAGAACATTAAAATTTTACCATCGCATTCATGACGGGGAATCCCGATGACGGTCGGTGTCACGAGTTTATACTTTTTTACTCAGCCGCACAACGTGCCATAAGAAGTTTTCACTTCAAAAATTGCTGGAAGAAGTATATTCGGCTCAGTAGCCTCAACTGTGAATAATTAAATTTGAGCTAAGTACTCCTTATGTTTAAAAACAAAAATTTATTCTGATTGCAGTGAGACACATCATTGCGAATTATGTAAGTATAAGAAAAAATCAGGTAAAAAAAGTACCTGGACCTGTGACTAAATAGCTTAAACATAATTTTTCTTAAACTTAAGATAAAAATCTGCTTCTTCTAATAGACACTATGACACCACATTTATCAAAATCGGCTTATTCGTTGCCGAGTTCTGGCTGTTAGAATATTCAAACTGCTTAAAACGCCATCTTGTGACAGTTAATCATAATACAAATGACTTCAAAAAAATCTGCTTGTTCTTAAAAAAAAATATTACACCTCATTTGTCTAAATCGGTTTAGTAATAGCCGAGATATAACGTTTTAAAGTTTTTCAAAAAACCAAATTTGCTTGCTGCTGGTTCAAGGTGGCCTGGTATTTCAGATTTTTCTCTGCTTTGGGCTGCTGGCTCTGCTTTCGGCTGCGCTAGCAGAGAAAAATTTGCTTACTGAGCAACAACTAACCGGAAGTCAACATATGTATGTATGCTACAAATTTAAAAATTTTTTCCACAAAATTACATACTTTCATGGGCCAATTTTTTCAAAAAACGTTGCCTACTTTTAGGCGCTATTAATAATTTACCCTTAAGCGGCCCTCACACGATCAGTATTACTGACAGGATTTTGCATACTGACAGTATTACTGATCGTATGAGGTGAGTACTGATGTACTGTCAGTATAGAAAAACGATACTGATGACTGATGAAAAAATCGGATATTACTGACGAAGTTTTTAAGTACTGACAGTAAAGCGGCCCTCACACGATCAATATTACTGACAGTATAATTACTGACAGTATTTACATTACTGTCAGTGTACCACTCACACGGTCAGTATTGTTTATTGTCAGTAATCAGTTTTTTTGACATTCGACTGGTGAAGGTGCGAACTATGCTCCGGCTACGTGACCGACAGCCGAAAATGGCATGCCACTTTTTGGGGCAGATTCCATCCAAACTTGCACCACGCCTCCAGCTAGGCATCGGACGACCATACCCTTGGACGCAATGTTCCATGCCACTGAATGAGGAACTTTTCCAAGTTTCTTTCAAGTTTCGCTGCCTCATCGTCTATCTGCCACAAAATGGGGCATGCCACGCCCCCTCCCAGGATTTTTCCGTCCCGTGCCTACTTGCACCCTCTGACCAACTTTCAGCCGGATCTGCCCCAAAAAGTGGCATGCCACTTTTTGGCCACTTTTCTGTGCAAATAATACTGATGAACTGTCAGTATTCACCTCACACCATCAGTATTAAGCGGCCCTCACACGATCAATATTACTGACAGTATTTTGCATACTGACAGTATTACTGATCGTATGAGGTGAGTACTGATGTACTGTCAGTATAGAAAAACGATACTGATGACTGATGAAAAAATCGGATATTACTGACGAAGTTTTTAAATACTGACAGTAATACTGATGGTGTGAGGTGAATACTGACAGTTCATCAGTATTATTTGCACAGAAAAGTGGCATGCCACTTTTTGGGGCAGATCCGGCTGAAAGTTGGTCAGAGGGTGCAAGTAGGCACGGGACGGCAAAATCCTGGGAGGGGGCGTGGCATGCCCCATTTTGTGGCAGATAGACGATGAGGCAGCGAAACTTGAAAGAAACTTGAAAAAGTTCCTCATTCAGTGGCATGGAACATTGCGTCCAAGGGTATGGTCGTCCGATGCCTAGCTGGAGGCGTGGTGCAAGTTTAGATGGAATCTGCCCCAAAAAGTGGCATGCCATTTTCGGCTGTCGGTCACGTAGCCGGAGCATAGTTCGCACCTTCACCAGTCGAATGTCAAAAAAACTGATTACTGACAATAAACAATACTGACCGTGTGAGTGGTACACTGACAGTAATGTAAATACTGTCAGTAATTATACTGTCAGTAATATTGATCGTGTGAGAGCCGCTTTAAAAGTATGCAACACTTTCCGACGAATTTCAAAAATAGCACCTAAAATTAGGACACATTATCTGAAATTTTTAAAATCGTTACCTACTTTTAGGCGTTCTTTTTGAAATTTGTCAGAAAGTGTTGCCTACTTTTAGGGGCAAATTATTAATAGCACCTAAAAGTAGGCAACGTTTTATAAATTTTTTTGAAATCGAGTTCATTTTCCAAGTCTTCAAAATTTTAAAATCGAGTTCGTTTCCCAAGTCTTCAGAATTCCAAAATCAAGTTCGTTTCCCAAGTCCTCCAAATTTGAAATCGAGTTCGTTTCCCATGTCTTCAAATTTCTGAAATCGAATTCGTTTCCAAAGTCTTCGAAATTCTAAAATCGAGTTCGTTTCCCAAGTCTTCAAAATTCCAAAATCAAGTTCGTTTCCCAAGTCTTCCAAATTTGAAATCGATTTCGTTTCCCAAGTCTTCAAATTTCTGAAATCGAGTTCGTTTCAAAAGTCTTCAAAATTCCAATATCGAGTTCGTTTCCCAAGTCTTCAAAATTCCAAAATCGAGTTCGTTTCCCAAGTCTTCCCGATGACGGTCGGTGTCGCGAAATTATACTTTTTTCCTCAGCCGCACAACGTGCCATAAGAAGTTTTCACTTCAAAAATTAACTTTTTTTAAAATACAAAGTATAAACACAGGGTGTAGCAGAAGTTAGGATTGTTTAAATCAACCATTTTTACTTTTCTATCTCTAGATTTATGTTACTCATGAAATACCATGAGCTTGGCCTTTAAATATTTTAATTCTGCAATTCCCTCACTGCCTGGAGTGGTTTTCGGATCCAAATACCCCTCTACAGGCTATAATCTCTTGAGGTGTGGGAATAGATAAAATGTCAGAGGGAGCCAAATCATGTAAAGAGGGTGCATGTTCCAAAAATTCATATTTCAGTTCGGTCAATTGAAAGCCGGTTAAAGCACATTTGTGAACAGATTCATTGTCATGATGATAAATGATTGATTCCTTCGCTACAGCAGGTTTTACCTCACATTTTGCATTCAGCTGGTCCAAAAGCTTGCAATAATATTCTATTGTTGCTTTTTTACCGTTTTGGAGCTAGTCAATCAACAAAATTCCCTTGGCATCCCAAAAAATTCTTTTTATGAGATTTTGACTCCCTTTCCCAGCTTTGGAGCGGAACAAACGGGTTCAGTTCACTCAGATGTTTGTTGTCGCAGCTCAGTAAGCACAAGTGTAATCTATAGTTACAAGTCGACAAAAAAACTTATCTCATTCTGTGTAAAACGGTTCAAATGTTCGAGTTTCACTCGAATGGAGTTTTGTTCCAAAGTTAGCAAGTGCGGCAGTCGTGAACCGTGTGAAATGCATATGACCTTAGCTTACTCGTTCTCAGTTAATCTGCGGTCTTCCATTATCATGTACTTTCTGGGACAACCATTTTTTTTTGAGAAGCAACGCTTTTTGGACGACTTTCAGAATCCTCATCTGTAATGCTGGTACGACCACTGTTGACATCAGCTACCCATATTTTAACGGTTACATAAGGAGCACCCTAATACATTCATCATATCCCTTCTGGGATATACTCTTTTTACACAAATATTTATTGCACGATTTTCTATATTGATTCGTGTTAAGAAAACACGTATCACGTATTCACGTATGTTCTTCTGACCAATGTACCAATTTCAAAATAACAATATATTTTGGCTAGTGCTGCCATCTATGTGACAAACTCAAAACTTATTGACTAATATGTTACATATGTAAATACTTTCAGATTATCATGGCATTCGACAACTTAAATAGCATCCTGTGATTCTGAACAAATCATTTAATCGTCGTTGCTTGGAAGTTTACTTTATCATCGGTGAGAAAAAATCAATTTTAGTTCGGATACGACATTGCCAGTGGCCCTTAGCTATGGTCTGTTTCATTAGTGAAAAGATTAACCAACGAGAAAGATGGCAACAATGATTCTGAGACTTCCAATGACGGAAAGTATTTCTCACAGATCTACATAAATCCTCATCTATCTCCTTTCTCCTGATACTTTTTTTGAAATTTAGTACCTTTTTTTTATCAATTACTCTGAAGACAAACGTACAAATAATAATGCTAATAAAAAGATTTTAGCTCCTACACCTGTTAGCCATCTTAACTATTTTTACTTAAGACTTCAAATCAAGAAAAAGTAGCGAGTATTGCATTTGTATTGGTATTATATATAATATATATTTTAATCATATGCTTATTTAAGTTTCCTCGTCATAACTTTTTGTATAGTTATTTTGTGCTTGAATGCAAGAAAGTATGAAAATAAGTTTTCTAAGAACTACATTGCCTTTAGAATGTTTAAAAATACACAAAGTCATCAGGGGTTGATTCCCAAATTTAGGAATTTTTTTGAGGCCACTGAGCTTACTTCGAAATAGCCTAAATAAAACAAAATCTAGCTTTGGAAACGTTATGAAGAACATTTGCGAGGAATCGCAGTTGAATTTTATTAAAAATGGGTTAAGCCTGAGCGTATAGTTATACTGCCTCATTCGTTAGGAAGCCCGTTTAGCGATTTCAGATGGTAAAATTATCCTATTTGCTATATCAGAATGATTTGGCTGTAATAATTTTTAAAACGGACAAATTTTGTTATAGCGGAGATGGGAATGATCCGGTGTCAAATGGGCAATTACGTTCAATAGCAAAAGAAAAGTCACACAAAATATCTTCTGTAAAGGAAATATGAAACATGCGGTATTAATATTGCCTGAATTTTTCTTCTTATGACCCAGAAAAGTAATAAAAATATTGTGCCATTTTTTACGCCAGTCCAAAATTTAACAAAATATTTTCTTCATTTACCATTCGTTTGTATTCACATTTTAATTATTTTTTATATGTTGGCCATGTTGACCGACTATAGAATTTTTCTTGTAATTTCGATTTTTGTTTATAGAAAAAAGCATTGCCGTCAGAACTTTTTTTTCTGCTCTCTGCATAGATATTGTGCACGCTTCGTTAATATAACGTGCGGATATGTCGCTCTTTTAAGAATTTTAAATGACCAACAACAGCAACAAAATCAAGCTACTGCTGCCAGCTATAAGAGAGAAAAAAAAAACATTTAAATTTTGCCGCTGTATATTTTTGTACATTTTTTCGCATGGATGATTTCATTTCTGTAGAGTCTTTATTCGAACTACAAATGGAGAAAAATGAAAAAACATGATACCAAAAAAGAAAAATATACAAACAATTCGAGTTTATTTTTCAAGCGCCAGTTAAGTTAAAAGCATCCCTTTATTATTCTTCTGCGTATCCGGGCGTTGTAAGTTGTGTCCTTTTTTTTTCAAAAGCAACAAACAAAATAGCAAAATTAACCATTACATTCTCGTTGTATTTAAAGACTAAATTAAGGCAATTCCAAGAGGACTGGTCGATTGGTCAATAAAGTTTACAAAAAAGTTTATACAAAATTGAATATTTTATACACAAGTTGGTTTTAATAGGAGATTGGAGCAGTATTTTGTTCGTAAGACTAATAATAATAATTAGTAGCAACATATTTTTATAAAACATGAAAGAAACAAAAATCATACAGCACTTGTTGAAGTCTCTATTATTTTGCTGACTGTAGTTGACTATCATAAGATAATTAACTCCCTTAAAAGGTCCTATAATTGAATAAATGAATTCTGCATGGTGCACAACAGTTCTTAACGACAGTCGCTAATTGTTAGGTGTTTACTTGAAAGAACTATTGGCAGAGACTTCTCAATACAAGGCTGAACATTTTATTTGCTTAGACATTTATAACTATAAGGTTATTGTCTCACTATATGCAAACTCGGGTTAGCTCATGATTTGCCGTATCATTCAAGGTATGCCATAGCTATTAAAGTTACGGACCGAAGTAAAGAGCCTTTCATTTTGTCGATCTTGAGCCGGTTTATTTAAATTTTGTGACCCAATTGATTTTTGCTGGTGATTTCTTTGTAAAAAGATTTGATCCGCCACCTCTTTTTTACGCGAACTAGATGGCTGTGAACTCGATATAATCGAACAAATACAATCATTGGGTACTTACTTTTTTAACTACATAGTGTAGCTCAATGATTTCTTTATTGAATTCTCTTTTCCATATACGTTTTCGCATATAAAACTTGGTATGGATTTCCTTACGAAAGACACTGGGACCCTGGCATCATGTAGAATAACTGGCAAACCTAATGTCATATGCAAAGTAACGAATTCCGATAGATAAGTTTCGATTATCCAAAACTACAACTGTTGCTATTGTTTGTGAAGTTGATATTAAATGCAATGTAGACAAGCTCCTTAGCGAACTCAACAGATGTTGCTTTGTTGTTGAATAGAATGTCTCGATCCACCAACATAATAATTACCAAATGGAGACTAAGCCAACTGGAGACTTTTGTCTCTGACTTTTGTCTCTCACTTCTCAGCTGAATTTATCATCTGTTCTTAACTATTGTGACATCCACTGACTGAAACTTAACTTAATTTCCATCGCTGTGATGCGATATATGGAAGCTGCTTTGCAGCAGCAACTTGTGAGTATTTTGGGCTAAATTACAGGAATAGTAAAGTTAAGCTACTGCAGCTATTAGTCTCCTTAGCTATTTAGTTTTCTCTGAACACAACGCAGAAGGCTAAAGGAGCTTCGAATAGAGGTTATAGTTAAGTCCAATGTTCCGAAGATTTTATAAACTATGGACATATATCCCATTTACTGTATGTGTTGTCAAAACAAAGTCCAAAATTTTTCCATTAACTTCAGTTACCAGCGGTACTTAAGTTGGAAAACGTCATAGCCATGTTCAATAAAAGTGGTTGTTCTAGACGAGCTGTAAAATATTTCGGAGTGTAGCATACAGCTAAAGTTTCTAGACAATTTGTTGTGAAGTCTCCAGACACTATCAGCAGAGTTTGGGTGAGTTACATTGTAGGAGCAATATAACTTTACAAAAGTGCAATCTCGATATTACACCTTCAGAGCTAGGTTATGCCACTGAAGACAGTTAAGTGATACGGAAGGTGAGCCATAACTTCATTGTACTTTTACAGTCATAGCCCAAAAACTGCGCAGGAAATTTTTGGAAGATCGTGCAAGAATATAACTGAAGTTTAGTCAATCTCTTTTCTAAAATAGAAAAGCTGATTATATCGTTTAATAATACAGGCCGACAGCATCTCAGCTCCAGAAATCAGACTATATATTTCCGAAGGTTTTTGGTGCGCTGATTCCAAATAAGGCCTCGGAAATACTCTATCAGCTCTGGTTTTTGAGATATCCTAACCTAAAAGTGCAAGAAACACCGTTTTTGTTCATTTTTGAGGTTAAGTAGCACCGTAGCACAAGGTTAGGAACAACCAAAAACTACAAAGGTTACAACTACGATAAAGACGATAACGATGGAAACGACAGCAACGCATTAAACTAAGACAATAAATGCAACCATCACAATTACTATAAAAAGCCAACGAAGACAAATGCCAATTTTGAAGAAAATGGAGAGAAGAATGGCAATGATAGCAATAACGACAATATTGTCAAGGGTAACAAATCCAGCGCTGGATTAAGGTTAGGCTATACGACGCTATAGCTTCAAACTCAGGGGCGCCCCCATATAGCGATGGATTAAGATATACATATGCTAGTTATTTTCATAGAACTAGGGCCCAGACCCCAAGCTTAAGAGACCCAAGATGTCAACAGGAAGATATTTTTTGGAACAGTGTTTACACTGTGCGCCTAGTTATGACATTTTTGTGTGAGTTGGAGTAGAGAACTATATTATTATCTTAAGAATGATATTTGTTTACGTCTTCCGCTTTTCTACTCCAACTTTCCACTTTTTAGCACCGCGCACAGCAAAGTCTTAGTTCGGCACTGGCAACGACAGCTACAATTATGATGACAGCGATGATAGCAATGTTAATTATTGCAAAGTCAATAACGAAATCAACGATGACAACAACGATGACATCGACAACGACAGTAGCATTGCCCACATCAGTAAAGAAGTGAAAAAATTAATCAAAAAAAACCCACCATACTCACATTATGCCGTGTTTTTGTATTTATTTCAGAATTCAACTGTATATTTGCTAACATATCTTTTGCAGTTAAAAGTTCACACATCAACAAAAGGAAAAGTTCATATTGATTAAAAATAAATATAAATTCCATCAACTCAAACAGAGAGCAAGTGAGGGCAAATAAAAAATTCTTTTAATAAAAGCAGAAAACGCATGTCAAGAAACGGACATTGAAGGCATACAAACACAAATAAATACACATAATTTTACAGCAAAATGACAGCAGTGGCTTCAGTGAAAGAAAATTATTTAAAAATGGAATCAGAAATATTTTCTCAAAAAGGATGATAAAGGATAAAGAAAAAAAAACAGCAAAAAACTTAAAATGAGTAAAGGTACAAAGTGGAATGGAATGTATAAATATCCAAATGCAAAGAAAAATTACATAAATTTTTAAATAGTTAATAATAAATGAGTTAAGTGTATAGGCGAAATATAAAACTGTAGCTAAAAAGTTATGACTTCATAGCATACTCATAGATGGCAAACATCTACATCACCTACACAAAGTAAAGATTTTTCTTAAGATAATCTCAGTACGTTGGAAATTCAATTTTAAACAAATAAAATATTCTTCAAATATTTGTAAGTGGAAAGATAATTCAGTCAAAAAAGATATCTTTCAACACACACGCTCAATTTCACATATTTATCTTTGCAATATTTTACACTCGAACAGATTTAAACATCAAAGCTATGTGTACCTGTAATCATATCTACGTAAGTATATTTATTTTATGTGTTATTCAAACATTTATGTTGCATAGAAAATATAAATATAATTTAATTCGTGCAAAAAAAATCGTATTTTACATCTGAGAATCCAGCTATTTGTTTATATATTTGTTATATGAAATTTTAGATTCAGTAACCAAAAATCCATTTAACATACATTAGTTGGTTCGGATGTAAAAAAATTTATTCTATTTTTTTAAAAAAAAATTTTGTCGCTATCTGTTCTTCCCTGTCAAATAAGGTCTTCTTAAGACTTTTCTAATTAACGTTCCATACATTAAGGTACCGCATTTTAAAAAATCGCTTTTGAGTTTTCTCTAAGTGCTTAGCGGCTGAAATAATTTTTGGGTGTGCCAGCTTTCAAACATAAGCTTGCATTATAACTTTATGTTTGTGGCCATATCAGTAGAAGTTTCTATAAAAATTTCCTCAAGTTTTACCAAGCCCTGCTCTAAACAATAGACTCAATCTAAAAATTTAAGCCCTTATGAATATGATACTACGGCTCAAATAGTACAATCTCAAAAAAATATTTCTTTAGCAAATCATTTTTAATCTATACGGTTATTGTGATTAAAGCCCCATTTTTCTGGGATTATAACTTGATCAGAAATCAAGCATTGACAAAAGTTACAAGATATATATAGGTGCGGATTGGACAAAAAATTCAAATGCTAGAAATTTTACCCAATTTTTCTTTTGTAGCTCCATCTGAGGGAAAATAACTATATCTTTAAATTGTTTTTTTATTGTAGTTAATTTCATTGCAATTATAAGTAACCAAATAGTTAAGTTGACTTGACGATATACTTGTTATTGCTTTCGGTAAGAATTAGGATATTCTTGAAAGAATTTATAACTTTTTGCTTCATACTTTTGTAGTACAGAAGTAGACATCTCAGACATTTACAAAATATCGATTATGGATATCGATTGAAATATCAAATTTTTCATATTCCATTGTTTTCAAAAAAATGTCTGGTACCTTGATATCATACTTGACCAACAAATTAGCTGCGAAAATATTTCGAAAAAGAGGTTTCGAATTTATCGCATAAAACTTAATAATATGTAAGTATATGTTAAATACGACTAAGGTTAAAGCCTTGAAGTAATTGTTTTCTATCAGGCAATCGTCACACCAAATCCGACATATGAAATTTAAAGAAGAGTTAATACTTAAGAAAAATTTAGTACACGCAATTAGTGCTGCAATTACCGGTGCAGCATTTACTATGCCAGCTCTATTGAAACTTTGCTTAATTTTGTCAAAGCAGTTGCCGCAAACGAAATGTCCTCAGACTCAAAAAATTTGGTTTTATGTCCATTTGTGCTAAAATCGTTTTTACTCTAACTGCTAAAAACCTTCAAAACTTTTTTACTGATCAGCACAGACGGTTCAAAAGTATGAAATGGAATTTTGGAGCATAGTGTTCTAGCTTTAGGTAGTCGCAGTTGTCGACATGAGCACATCAAGATCAATTTGATGACCACGATTTTTATTTCGGGTACAGTTTCGATAAAGCAACAGTGCTGTAAACATTGGCACCTTCAAATTTTCAAGAATTAAAACAATTTTTTTTGACTGTTTATTGTTTAAAAAATATTGAAAAAAAAAAAGTTTTTAATAAAATAAACCTCAAACTCGGCTTATAAAATATATAGCGAGCATTTACATTGTGTCAAAAATATAGTACTTGAAAAGCTATAGTTAAAA
The DNA here is from genome assembly GCA_949775025.1 of Tricholauxania praeusta. Classification (NCBI taxonomy): domain Eukaryota; kingdom Metazoa; phylum Arthropoda; class Insecta; order Diptera; family Lauxaniidae; genus Tricholauxania; species Tricholauxania praeusta. Next base: position 30,427,994 of record OX459031.1, on the reverse strand, counting down.
AACTTTAAACGCGTTTTTCTCGAAACCACGTTTTTCGAGTTGGCGGGACTAGACCAATCTTTCTGAAATTTCAATATGCTGCTGTGCACATATAAATGCAAGGAATGAACTACGGACAGAAAGATCGGTATTATATTTTTTATTTTTAGCACGATTTTGGCCCGAAAAATTGACAATTTTCAAAAAAAATTACGCCATTTTGTGACCAAAACTTTTGCATAGCAGCTTTGATGCTTTTTTTTTCAGATGTTCCAGTGAGCTGCAGTCATGCCCGCCATGAATTTTTGGTATTTTTTTCAAAAAATTCCAGTAGTCAAAAAAACATTTTTTTAAATATTGTTTTGTGTCAAAATATATGTGTAAAATTTCAAAATGATATCTTGTTTTTCTTATTAAAATTATACGCATTTTAAAACACTTAAGAAAAAATTTTTTGAAGGTGTCATGTCCCCTTAAGTAACAAAGACCAGAGTAATAGTGGGGGACTTCTGACTTCAGTCAGCTTACAAGAGCAAACAACATTACGTTTTCTGGCATAGAATATCCATCAATGGAACATATGTTGGTTTCTAAAACCAATTGACACATTATTAAATAATCAATAAAGGTGAACTCCGCGGAATGTCGCAGTTCACCGTTGAAAATTATCAAAAATAAATTCAAGAAAATTGTTCTGCCCCTGTCGCACTTCATTATATTCTACTTGAATAGCGGTCAGCAGTTTTATGTCTATTCATACAGGGCGTGACTTTTTTAAGAATTTTTTTCTCATAATTTACTGCTAGTTATATATTTTTTCATGGTGTCACTCTATTTTATACGAGTACTAGCTGTCCCGGCAGACGTTTGTTCTGCCCTTTCCGGTAGGTGACGCGAAGCTGTATGCTATGAAATGTAAAAGCGAATCAGCCCATCGTTAAAGTGAAATCAACTTCTGTCCCTACTTTTTTACATATAGTATAGCATAGTAGACCTGGCACACATTTTTCTGGCCTTACTGCTAGGTGAAGCGATGAGTTTAATTTACTATAGCTTTTGTGTTTTATATAATTACCAAGTCTCAATCATCTGCATCAAATAATTGCTGATATATACAAAATGTTTTATTCGCATACGGATGGTGTGGCACCACCCATTTTCTCATTGAAACCTCTTTTTGCTCGTACATTTTATGTATGTATCTAGCCTCATTCATCTGCATCACAAATTATGGTATCTTCTTATATGGAAGGCATGGTACTGCACGGTCTTAGCTTAACCTCTTAATATGAAAGATACGTGGTGTAAATTCCATGTGAATCCATGCAGTGATCTTTGTGAAAATCCTATTTTAAAAATATTGCTGTTGAGGACCACCCTAAATAAAATTTTTGTAGGCTTAGCTATGCCTCTTAATATAAAAGCTACGTGGTGTGAATTCGCTGTGTATCGATTAACCGGTCTTCGCAAAAATGATTTTTTTAAAAAAAGTTATGTTTGGGGGCCACCCTAAATAAAAGTTTTATAAATCAAATAATGTCTCTTAATATAAGAGACACGTGGTGTAAATTTCATGTGAATCGATGAAGTAGCCTTTGGGAAAATGCTATTTTAAAAATATAGGGGCCACCCTAAATAAAAAATTTTTAGACTTAAATATGCCTCTTTGTATAAAAGCTACTTGATGTGAATTCGGTGTGAATCGATTAACCGGTCTTCGTGAAAATTCTTTTTTTAAAAATATTTTTCCATGAGGGCCACCCTAAATAAATGTTTTATGAACCAAACAGTGTCTCTTAATATAAAAGCTACGTGGTGTAAATTCCATGTGAATCGATGCAGTGGTGTTTGTGGAAATACTATTATAAAAAAAAAATTCTATGAGGGCCACCCTAAATATGCACCCTAAATAGAAGTTTTATAGACTAAACCATGTCTCTTAATATAAAAGCTACGTGGTGTAAATTCCATGTGAATCGATGATGTGGTCCTTGGGAAAATGCTATTTTAAAAATATTTTTGAATGAGGGCCACCCTAAATATGCAGCCTAAATAAAAGTCTCATAGACTAAGCCATGTCCCTTAGTATAAAAGCTACGTGGTGTAAATTCCATGGGAATCGATGCAGTGGTATTTGTGAAAATGCTATTATAAAAAAAAAATTGTATGAGGGCCACCCTAAATATGCACCCTAAATAGAATTTTTTTAGTTTACCCCCTATTTTCAGACCTACCAAATATACACAAAAAATTTCAGAAGAATCGATCAAGCCGTTTTGGAGGAGTACGGTAACAAACACTGTGACACTGTGCCATTTAAATAAGATGTGCTTTTAATTTTAAGTTCAGTTTCAGCTAAAGCGCATTTTGTTTTCTGACTTTAGTTATAGGACAGAGTTTTTCAAGAGCTTTAACTGCTGTCATATATTGGCAAATACTCTAACAAGTAAGATTCTGGCCAACAGCATCAGTCTATTTAGAAGCTGTAGAGATTCATATGCTGATGAAATGGGAATACATTTCCGCTGAACATGTCATGCATGTGTTGCACAGAGGTGGATGGGGCTTTTCGGCAATTGTAAGTACATTTTGAAATTCATAAAAATTGATCCATCGAATCTTGATAGCAAAACAATTGAACTGTTGTAACGAAGGATAGTAGCACTATTGAAATGTATCGCAAATCGATAGAAGCTCAAAATTATCAAAATGGAACAAAAGGTATCGGATTAGTCTAAAAGTATCGAAAAAACTATAAAACTTGTACAGATTTGAAAAATACCAAAGAGTTTTACTTTTAGAATTTTTGATACATTTAGATGCTAACTTTTCATACTATTCGAAACTATTCAGTTTTCATTGTTTTTCGTTCTATATATTTTAACGTTTAACCATTACTGCTCTCTTATGTGAACTTATACATTATTTCCTGATGTGTAGAATGAAAATTATTTCAAATAGTACGTAACTTTCTAAAATCAAAAATGTTTGTAGAGTTCTAACTTATATGCACAAAGTTGCTTTGAAACTTTCAAAGATATGTAGAAAAGGCATTTCATTAATGCATTTGTAAAAATCGTAGCAAATATTTTCCGAAAATATTTAAGTTTTTTAGATATTTTTAGACGTTTTTCAATAAATTTTTTAGTAAAAATATTAGAAGAATATTTTAACGTTAACTACGCTATGAAAATGATTTGTTTGCATATAACAAATTAAATTTGATATAGAGAAATTAAATATTTGATTGAGTCAAACATATACCAATATTTGATCCAAATACAATGTGTTTGACTTAAATAAATATTTGATTGCTCTATATGAAACAAACATTAGTAATATTTAAGCAAATCGTTTTCTGAATTTAGAGATAAATGCTTCTTTATAATACCGTAAGGTATGTAGTGTATTTTATTTTGTCAAGTATATTTTTTGAAGAATTGTTATCACAAAAGATTACAAAGGCCTATTTTAATTTATTTTTAAAATTTTTCTCTTTGTTCTTAAATTTATGTTTGATTTTTTGTACTTTTCTTTAATCACATCAGCAAGAAAATCAATTTTATATACTGAACAACTGCTTTGAACTTTTTCCAGAAATATATTTATTTCCTTATATTCATATGTATGTGTTAGTGTGTGTGTACATTAATATGTCATAATAAATAAAAATAAGCGAAAAATTGTTTCAGGCTAAAAGTATTGCGTTTGAGTATCGAATTTCCCAAGAAAGTTAATTTATGTCGAATGTCCAAAAATTGATGAATCTATTAATAACTTTATTATAAAATTTTACTTACAACAAATTTAGTTTAAAGAAAATATTTCAATATTTTGTAAGCTTTGAGAGAAATATTACATTATGGTAAATGCAAACTTTTCGAGGAAAATTCTTAATTTACCACACACGACATTTTCTAATTTTCTTTAAATTTTAAAGTGATATACTTTAGGAAAAGACCCACAAAAAATTTGATGGGTAGAAAGAAATTTAAATCCAATGAAGAGGTCATTTTTGTAACATCGCATTATGCGGAAGGCATCATAATATTGGAGGATCGTTGGATTAAAATTAAGAGCTAAGTGAAGATTATATTGAGAAATGAATTAAGTTTTATTCGAAAAAGTTTTTCTCTTGCCTAAGCCGATAACTTTTCAGCCCACCTAACAAGCTGCCAAGATGATCTTGTAGGTTGAACAACACAAAGTAGGCAGAAGATTATTACCAAGAACTCTTTCAAGTAATATGTGATTTCTACAGCTCCTTTTAAATATTTATGCTGCGACTACAAGCCGCTTGCTGAACTTTTATTTCCCTATGGTATTTAGAAGAAAAAAATAGCAAAGCGTGTATATATTTTTTTATTTGATGACCTTTTAAAAATTGAGTCCATTGCGCACACATTAAACACATTAAATTCTTTTTAGCAAATTCATCTAAAAACATTTGACGACTCAATGAATGCTGGCGCTTTTTTTTTTGCTGCCGCTGATGTTGCTTTTGAAAATGTCATTACGCCCACAGCGCTGTTGGTGTTTTAGCCAATGTTGTTGTTGTTGTTGTGTTTGCTGTTATTGTTTTTTCCTGCCGCTGCTATTGTTGTACTATTTGACGATAATGATTACCGCTGTGTCGTTCGTTGTTGTAACGAGATACTTTTTAGTTATTTATTGAGTAATATAGACGCAATAAAAGTGAAAGCAGTAAAAAATAAAAAGCTAAATACATACATCCCACCGAAATAAAAAATAAAAGCAAAAATGTGAAATAAAAAATATATATGTATATATAACATTCTTTGACGCATTTTACTTTTATGATGATGAATTCAACGACACCAAATATACACAAAATTATCAGAGAAATTAGAAAAATTGTAGACAACAAAAATATTAATTGCATTTTTTATTGGCTTTCTTTGACATGTCGTACAAAATAAAGGTTAAATTACTATACTTTGTCACAACGACATCTAAAAGTTCATTGAAAGCAAATGGAATGAACTTTTATGTCATGAGAATAAAATTGATCAGAGTGCGATTTGTAAACAACATGTCGTATAAGTAACATGCAATTAATAACTTAATGATTAGGCGTTGCTCATACGTCATGGTTTCTCTTGCGAAAAGATGCTGAAATTTATATTAAACTTAAGTTCTGTATAGCGTGACGTGAATGTGTTATCCCTATAAGAAGAATTTTAATGATGTTTGATATACGTTATCCAAAGGACTGTTTACTTCGAAGTTCCACGACAAAATATCGCATATTATTTTGTCAATGTATGGTCATTCAATGGTATAAGCCACATTTTTTTTTTAATAAAGAGAGCGAATTAGCGTGATAGAAAATAGCTTCTTTCTCAAAGTCAAGTGTTATGGTATTCATGGTTTTATTAATTTGGAAACTATACATAATTTGTTAGGACGAATAAAAAATTGCAGAGAGAACTTAAGCCTCTTTGAAAAAATGGATGAGTTCAGAAAGTAAAAGCGACAGGACAAGCAGGAATTTGCAATCGAGAATTTGAAAATTTCAGTGTGATTTTAAATGTTCTGGATTTTCCTTCGCAGCTATCAGCCTGCAAATTCCAACAAAGAGTTGACCAACATCATTCTTAATTCTGTGGCTCATACATTGTCAACGTATTTTCATAATTTCAGATTATCGAACAAATTTCTCAATTTTTTCTAAAAAAAATTTAAAATGGCTGGTAATAACTTTTAAATTTTACTCGAATTCGATATTTTACAACCATTTTTTTTAAAACATTTGCTTTTTTTTAGTAGATTCTATTTTTAGCCAGCGTTCATAAAAATTCAAGAATTGCAATGAAAATTGAATTTTTTTCAAGATCTTAAAAGGGAATAAAAAATATTGTTGTACTCCTGCAGTCCTGATTTACAGCAAATTTTCTAGTACCCAGTTTTAAGGTATAAGTTCTGCTCCAAACATTTTAAACTCGAGGAGATTTTCATTATTTTGTCAATTGTGCGATCTGCATTCGCTGTTAAGCCCCTATGACAACCAAAAAGTCATTATTTTTTTAATACTATTTTTTGACACCTATGTTGCTTCCCAAAATCTCGGGCCCCTACGACACCTTTGAGCTACCAGATATTTTCTGATTGACCTGAAAATAAGCATTTTCATTGATGCTGAGTTTATAAAAACTGTTCTACCCGCATACCGATAATCTTGGTACATAAGTACTTAATTTAAAAAAAATGTTAACGAAACCACATTACGTTGACATTTAAATCAAAATGTTGAGTCTTTAAAGCTTAATTTCAGCTTACAGCAGCTGCCTAATGCCGTTCATTATTCAAACGTTTCATGTGTCAACACGTATGCGATGCTTTATTGAAAAATTTTGCTTTTAAGCTTTATGCGGATGTATTTCTTTGAGTACTTGCTAACGAGGATACTGCTCTAAATATGTTTTCATCACTTATGCTACTACGTAATTAGGTATTGAGGGAATAGTTAAGTTATGCTATTCAGTTTTGACGGTTTTTTTAAGCTTACTTTTTACTGACTCCGCAAATTATCTTCTTTTTTCTTTTTATATTTTAGCTTATCAAATTTTTGCAAAAACATATTTTGGAAAGCATGGGACTCTAAAAACCAAACACTTTTTATTTTTTTTTGTCAATAAATTTTTTCTGCAAATCAATCTAATTGAAATTAAATTTTTAAGCACCACAACTCAAAAAAATTATATTGAATTTTTATGAAAGTAATAAAGTTATTACCATCACTTCTTAAGAGATTAAACATGGAAAATAAAATCGCTTAAATGCCGACACATTGGCAAGCCGCATTTTCTGACACTATGTCTGGCTCTATCCGAACGAACAATTTCTTAAAGCAGCGCCAGCGGGATATTTTTACCTCCAACAAACCTAATGTGCAAGCAAGCGATATTTTTATTTTGTTCAAATGGAGTGAATTTCCTTTTGTTCGGTAAAGGGGGAGATGGGGTATACCCACTTAAAATTTGTAGCGCCCCAGCTCTCATCTTGTTTAGAAACGTCCAAATTAAGTAGGAATTAAAAAAAGTTTCAGAAATGTGCGCGTAGTTTGAAATTTACGGTACCTGAGCACGTCTAAGACCAGAAAATTTAAAGAATTCCTCAGTAGCAGAAGATAAAACATACTGCAACTGGCACAGCAAGCACGCTTAGTCGAACATAACACTTTGAAGGAAAGCCACACAAGCAAACACTGCTGGGGTATGTCACATCCCACGTCATTGACCGCTTTACTTGGGAAAAGAATAGGTTAAGAATCGTTTGAGGAACTATAAAATATGGAATTCAAAAGATGTTATTTTCAGTGCTCCCGGGACAAGGACGGGAAAACAAAATATGTATATCTGCGCCGACTACAATCAGTTAATTTGCATGGAACATATAAATTATACTGCAAAAACTGCATATATTCTGAGAAGTTTAATTAGCTTTCATATATATCATCACTTAATAATGTCCTTATAAGATTATTATTTTGTATGCTTTTAATGTTTGCAATTAAAACTTTATTAAAAATGTTTAATGTTTAATTGTATTCAGTAAACTGAATTTTGCCGAACTGTTACATTTACTTGGCCTTAATAGAGCGCTACGTACTTTTTGAATTAAATAAATCGAACAATGAAAAGGCGACTGAATCTATAAAGCCTAAGACGTCAAGAAGGTATATTTTTATATTTTGGTGGGCACAGTTTTTGTAACTCTATGATGTGTGATTTTTTATTGTTTTCATATTTTTCGGAAATATTTGACTTCCTTCAAAATAATTTACAAGAAAATAAGAAATTCTATTTTTGAATTAGTAAACATATTAGTAAACGAAATTTCTGTCTCTTTGACGATAATTTCGATCTCTCACACTCTTCTGAGTTCGATCACTGGATTGTGTACCAATTAAAAACACACACACTTATTTAGTTATAAAATGGTTTATTTTATTAACGTTCAAACTCTGATATTAATTTAACACTGTATAGAAAACTGTTTTACTTTACTACGGATCACACTGTATTCACTTTATTGCTTCAATTCAAGTGTTCTACTTCTTTGCTTAGATACAACTGTGTCATTCAGCTCAGATGACAACCCTTTTATACTACAGTCATCACTCTCTCGAATAATCCAGTACCTTCTAAGTGGCGTATATTCTACAATTATCTACAACATACCACTGCTTCTAAGTGGCGTATATTCTACCATTATCTACAACCTACCACTGCTTCTAAGTGGCGTATATTCTACCATTATCTACAACCTACCACTGCTTCCAAGTGGCTTGCATTCTACCACTATCCACAATTCACCAGCATGGCGCACTGACGTTGAGCTCACAATTATCCAGAATGTTGCTATTATTAGATGGCGTTGTACGACGTTGAATTTCAGAATCTAGATGTCTCTCAGTTATTGACTTTAATAGTGTACTGCAGCGTCTGTTCGGTTTATTATTTTTACACCATTACGCTAGATGGTGTATGCTAGCTAGTATCGTTTAGTTTCTTTTGTTGGTATTTATTTCAAGAGTTTTTCTAGCATAAACCAAATTTCGCTACAATATGTTAAAAACCTGTTTTCTTGAAATGTCAAAGAACTATAGCTAACTCAAACACCTAAAGAAGACAACTCAGAAATCATACCAAACCTTCCATGATTTGAGTATTAAGAACAATCAAAAATTAAGGATGCTTTGTTCAACAAATTTTTGTTGACTATGTTACGCACTCAATATTCCAGCTAGGTAAATGTCATAAACATACTAAAATATTACGAATATTTTATAAATTCTTGAAATTTTCCATTTACTGTAATTATTTCAAACTATTCACATAAAAGTAAATAAAAATGTTTATTATCAACAAACTATTTTTTTTTTCTTCCTCGGCACATGCCTTCGGTCCCTTTAAATTTTTTCTCACAACGCTGCCCGACATAATCATAATCAAGTCAAGAGGAATATTTTTTTTTTCTGAAATCAACATGCAGCAACACTTTGAAGTATTCTTAAAATGACTCAAAGAGTTACACTTAGAATATTTCATGCATTCACACTTATGTTTTTTTACCCAACCCAACTCGACCCAAGCCTTGCCAAAAAGGTATCCTCCAGTCATTTTTCGTGCTTTTGTTATGACGATCGTTACTCTTCTTTTTCCCATGTTTTTTTTCATTTTTGTGCTACCCGAACGCTTCTTTAACTTAAGTACTTACGTACTTTTGTACTTGACTTTTACTTGTATGCAGCATAAACTCAATGTTGAGTTCAAAAAATTCTGAAACTGCCCAGTCCCGTTCTGTCCTTTTTCGTGCTGTCAGAAAGTATTCATTGGCCAGTGATGATGGCGGCGGTGGTGGCAACAGCAGTCATAATGAATCGAGAATTTCGCACAAATATTTAAGCACGATAAATTCTTTACTGAAATATATTTACAGGCAGAAAACAACAACAACAACACAAACAACAAGTAGCTGTTGAAAGATGAGCCAGGTCGAAAGAAATGCCTTAATGGAAGTTTTATGTTGCAAGTACTTACGTATATTGTGTAGCATGACACTGGAGCGAGTCTGAAGGAGTGCGAAAATGAGTTTATCTAAAAGGATTCAAGCAAAGGTAAAGTATCGCCAGGACATCATCTAAAGGGACTATAGAAAAATTTTGTATTTGGGAAGTTCAGTTGATTTAAAAAAAAAAACTTATCCTTTGACAAATGTTAAGAGTGTCACGAGTACTAACATAAAGAGATCACTCTGATCAAAGCATTACCTAAATAAAAACTTTAAATTCTTTTTAAGCTGGGGTGGCATCTCTTTAAAGAACAAAGTATTTTTTCTGACTATGATTAACAGCCTTACTAAAACACTTCTTCGTTTCTGTTATAAAAGTATACCCATGTACAGGGACTTCAAAGTGATGAAAACGTACGGGGCGCCAAAAACGAGCAGAATGAATGAGACTCTAAGGCAGTGGTGGGCACGTAGTGTCCCTATCCGCCCTCATTGCCCGCACTGTTATTCGACGCACAAGCAAGAGAAAAAAAATTCGCAGAACTTCAACGCTATCGAGGCACAGCGTCGACTTGAATTCAAATTAAAACAAAAACAAAACACAAAGACATGAGCGACGGCGCCGCATATTGTCTTGACAATTGTTTTTGTTTTTAGTGCAATTCGGGTTTTTTGTGCTGTTGGCAAATTTGGAAAAGACAGCAAAAAAAAACTTTAAAATTTTGTATGTTGTTGCTTGATGTTGTTGTTTAGCCCTTTCGTTAGATTTCTATGCCCACCACTGCTCTAAAGAGATTTTAAAATGGATCAACGATCAAAATGGTTTTCGTGATTTGACAAAATAGGCGGATTTAAAACAAAACTAAACGCACTTTCTGATGCTGAATTCAAATATGTAACCCTTTGTGAACTATCACATAATAATTTAGAAATTTTTATAAATTGTTCACTATGTTTCGTTAAAAACAATTGAAAGATTAGTTGATAAACTTATCAGGAAATGAGAAAGGAGATGCCTTCATAAGACTGGTCGTTCTATCCGAAACTTCTTTGATTGACAAGCACAGTATATTTATGTTATTGTAAAGCAAAAAAAAAATAATTTATATCTAGAATCTTAAAAAGCTTTATTTCATCCCAGTAAAGCCTACTACCGAGCACATGCGTTTATTTTTTGGACGAATTTATTTTTCGGAAACAAATCAGCTTGCAGGGCAAATTTTTATGGTTGAAAAAATTAAATGAAATACATTGAAAAAAAAAAATTATTTACATGATTTTGTCACCCAATGTGCACAAAAACGGACGCGAATTCGTTTGTGAGCATTCCGTTTTTGCAAGTAAAACGAATTCGTGACGGAGTTCAAATACGAATTTCGAATTCAAAACGAATTCGTTTGGCACACTGGTCTTAAGTTTTTTTTCCAGTAGTATGAGTCATACTAGATCCAAACCTCAATTGGAAAGATAACATCGAACATAGAGCAAAAAAAGCGTATGTAGCTTTCTATGCCAGTAAAAAAAACCTTTAGTAAAAAATGGGGTCTTCAACTAAGAATGGTACTTTGGATGTACACAGCCATGGTGCGCCCGACCCTAATCTACGGGTGCTTAGTATGGTGGGAAGCCATTAGCAAGGGCTACAACCAAAAAAATCTAGCGAGACTACAAATGACTGCCTGTCTTGCCTCACGGAAGCCCTCAACGTCTTCCTACATTTGGTATCCTCTTATATCTTCATTAAAGCAACAGCGTCTTGCAGAGCGATCCGACTTAGAGATCTTGGATAGCGAAGCAAAACGGGCACTGCTCGATCCTCGACACACTGCCAAAAGAATTGGCTAATCTCCTAATTGATCACATCTGCCTTACTTTCGAGAAAAACTTTCAGGTGACGGATTCCGGCGAGGTTTCAATAGGAGGAGGGCACTATTGACTTAAATTTTGAATCCGTCATATACACCGATGGTTCAAGGATGGACTGCGGTGTGGGTGCCGGGGTCTACTCAAAAGACCCTGAAATTTCTAAATCTTTTCGCTTACCGAACTCAGCTAGCGTTTTCTAAGCAGAAGTCTTTGCTATTTTAGCAGCCTGCAGGCTAGTGGGCAAAGCTAATATGGGAAAACTAACAATCTTCTCCGATAGCCAGGCAGCCATCAAGGCTCTAAGCTCGGAGTTGATAATATCTAAATTAGTAGTACTATATAGAAAGGAAATACTTAGCTAGGCTCGGATGTCAGCTTGACATAATTCGCATATGGGTTTCAAGCCATAGGAACATTGAGGGTAATAAAAAAGGCTGACGAATTAGCAAGGCACGGTTCCTCCCTTGACAAAATCGGAACCCCAAAGCCCTTGTACAATTCGAGTAGTACAGTTAAGAAAAAAGTCTTCTCGCTCTTTCTTTCCGAGGCAGCAAGAAACTGGAGATCTGCAGGACATCCAGAGCAATATGGCCATCATTTAACAAGGCAAAAACCACTGGCCTATTGTCCAAGAGCCGCAAAGACATCGCGAGAATCACCGCGATATGACAACATAATTAGCAACTAAATAAATTTAATTAATTTTCTTTATTAGTAAATTATTTAGTAAATTTTCTTTTTCTTTAGAAATAAAGAATAAATGTCTCTTTCAGAAGTATTTTTTTTTTCGAAACCGCTTCGTAGATATTTTTATGCAGTTTACTCACTCAATTTCATTTTCGTATATATATTTCTAACTTTCGAAGTGGAATTTTTTGAAAACGAATGAAATGGACTTAAGGCGTTAATACAAACAGCAACAGAGAAAATAAGCCAGCTCAAAATTGAGTTTCTTAGAAATCTTATCACTAAAAACTGAGTTCATATTGGGTGTCAGGGCGTACAAAAATTTATAATAACATAATGTCCAATAAAATCAGCTGCTATTCAATGCATTGGACGACAACACTATTGAACTATTATTTTTAGTACCTACTTAAAAACCTAATGAATATAGAAACCATGTTTTGATGTAGAAAATCAGTGCTGCTGAATTTTTGAAAATGCGAAAACTATGGTAAACCTCGAATATGAGAAAAATTTCATACAGATTCATTTGTAAGTGGTAGAGCTGTTGCTGGAATTCTGTTAGTCGGACGACTTTGTTTATTATTCTTTCGATAGTCAAATGATATCTTTTCATTAAAAAGAGAAAAAATATTCGAGTGCGGAAGAATAACTAAAAGAAAACCATCCGACTACCAGGCGAATAAAAAAAAAAATAACCACTCAACTATCAGCTTACTAGCCACTTTGAAAAAGTTATTCCTTTAGATGTTAAGAAGACACCCTAACTTTAATATTTATGTGTCTGTATCCCTTCAGAAACTAACAGTGCGTCAGTTATAGTCAATTGTCACATGTAAACTTTTCAACAACGTCAATATACACAAGCTGTGTGAGAATTTCTTTTAAGTATCTATGAAAGTGAACATTTTTTATGCAAAAAAGGGTTAGATAATAGCAAAAAAAAAGGAGAAAAAAGCATTGTGTTTGGCTTCAAAATGTGCAATGTAATGTGGAAAAAACGAAAACAACTAGTAAAGGAGCTATCTTTGGCCTCACAAAAAATTGTAATAACCTACACTACAAATGCTCGCATAAGGATCTAAGTTTGTACTAAGAGAGTATTTTTTTAGTTGGACAACTCTAATGTGCTATATGTAAAAGTACGCAGCTTTTTTTTGCTTCACTATACGTCCGTTGCCCATAACACATAGTTTCAAGCTACGTTCACAATCCCTCTACTTTTTTCTAATAATAATTTATATTACATAGTATTTATTTTGGCTGCATTATCTCATTAGCATTTAAAAGATTTTGCCTTAACTTCTTGTTAAAATCCGCCTTTTTCTCTGTAGTGCTTGTCTGAACTAGTCCTTATATTTGTGTTAAAGTTAGCTGTATTACATTAAATAACTCTCCCATTATAGCATTTAAAACTTTGCGCTTACAAGGTAGGTACCAGACTTAAGATTAGCCAAGTTTTGTGCAGAGCTTTCCCAGTTCATTTCAGTTATTTACTGAAATTTTGTTGTATTTATTTGCACAACTCTTATAGGAAATTAAGCTTTGAGTTATATTATATATTAATATATATAATATTATATATTAAGTACTGAACGTGCCACGTCCTCTTATAAATATTCGCCCACATTTTGTCTAGAGCTTGTTCGAAATATGTGTGTGAAAGTTGATTATATTACCTAAAATAACTCGATTTATAAAATGCTTGAAAGGTTTTATTTATAAGAAAACATCCATAAATTACTTTAGTCAAAATAGGGGGAGACTGAGTCCTGAAAATTCTCACCAAGTCTTATCAAGGTCAACAAAAATCTCACGTCAGAATTTTAATGCAGAGACTGTACATTATTATAGCAGATTAAGTTTAAAAATTATAAGGCAAGTCTCGCGAAAGGAAAGGGGATCCCATCAGAACTCATTGAATTTCACCAATGGGAGGAGTGGGGTCCAAATTTTCAAAAAAAATACCTCACTTAAATAATGGACCACCTCTAAGCCGTAGGAGTGATTGTGAACTGCTTTCGTACATTTTAAAAAAGTTAACTGTGTACCAAATTTTATCAAATAATTCCCATAATCCTAATTTCGATAGACAGATGAACAGACGTACTATCGACGAAGATCAAGAATATTTGCTTATCACGCCCTCTTCTATGTGTTACAAACGAAAGGACAAATTTAATATACCCTGTGTATAGGGCATAAAAGTAGAATACTCCAGTGCTCTTCTTTATGCCTTTTATCCCATAGTTGAGCAGAAATGTAATAATTCAGGCAGTTCACTACAATTCTGATGCATAATAAATGTTCTGCCGAAATACTTGCATACATTTTTTATGAAGTTTAAGAAAAATAGCATTTTTGCTACTAGAGGGAACACAAAGCATTTTATGTGTGTGTTGTCGCTATAGTTGGTTTTAAATATTAAATGCCATAAGTATAAAACACATGAGCACTATTTACTAAAGACGCACTGGGTGTTATTTATTTCAGATGCATCTTTCTATCGCATTGTACCATACACACAAGGTACATATATCCTTTAAGTTAAACTATATAAAAAAAGTATATATATTTGTCATCAGCTTCACCTCCAGAGACTTTCTGTGTATTCGTTCGTCTTTCTGTATGTATATCTGTCTAATTGTATGTTCTTTTGTCTGGAATTAAATTGTACAAAAAAAAAGCGAAAAAAAGGTCTACGTCTCATAAAAATTTCAAGTTCTGATCAAAAACAAATTTTAAAGTGATACCACGAAGCACAACAGCACACATAATGTACTATTAAAAAAATTAAGTCACAAACAGAAATATAACACCTAGCGTGTCGTCATTTGTTGTACAGAAATTATTTTTACATCCGCTTGTAATTTGAATTCATAAATAAAATCAATTTGTTTAGTCCTTATGATGAGGTATGTTTCCGATGACCATATATCTAGGAGAGAAGTAGGGGATAACAAAGGAGAGTAGTGTAAAGAGAACACATTGTTATGAAAACATACATTAAGTCGAAAGATTTTTGAAAGCAAAAATTTTTCTAATGCAGACAAAAATAACAAACAAAAACAAGGCCTTAGTGACTTAAAAAAAATTTAACTTAAATACCTTTAACAGTTTGTAGAATTAATTTTTCATGAAGTTTCAAAAATATAAAGTCTTTAAGACTCTAACACAAACTTTCAGATCCATTGTCCCATGGATTTATTTTTAAAACAAAAAAGTTTCAAAATATTATTTTTTATCATTAGTTTACGGAAATTAGACAGTAAATAGCATTCAGAAGAAAAAAGTCCAAGCCGATTGAAATTGGTCTTAAAAGTTAGCAACAAAAAATGTTTCTACTTTATAAATGTGAAAAACATTACAAAGATGGATGTTTAAGAGATGTTTCTTAATTTCTCTGACTGTGTATATTATTCTATCTAAGCCAAATCGGACTCCATTTTCCTTAAGCATCTCTGATTTTTTGAAATTATTTTTCTTTTAGTACTGTTTGAGACTAGCCTCAATAATTATATTCCATTTTACTTTCAAATACAATTCAAAAAAAAAAAATTCAAATTTTTCTTATCGGATGGTTTGTAGGAGTAAAATTGCTTAGGTGGCGACACTTAAACATTAGTAACTTTATTATTTATGAAACGTACTAACACTTTTTTTCAAGAGAAAGTTGTGTAGACTTTACAGAACAATTCTGTGAAAAAATTTTGTTTCTGAACATATGAGAAGTTGGTTTAAATTCTATTTGTTTATTAAAAACTTAATTTTTTGTACATAAATAATAAATAAAATTTTTATAAAGACTTTATTTCATATAAATTGCAAAACATTTCTTGTCCTATCACGAAAATTTTATTAACTTTTTCCCAATATTTACTGAGAAATCGCAAATTAAAAAAACACCCACGTAAAAATTCACTTGTTCATTCATAATTTTTTAAAAAATCCAATTTTTGGAGAAAATAAATATAAGGCGTTAATATTGATCAATAAATCTTCAAATTTATGCAAAACAAAGTTTACGTTTAATAAGTTTGATTTTTCTGTGCCCACTTGAGAAAACTTTACTCAATATGTTCGGAAAAATCTGGTGTCGCTAAAATAAATATATGAAGTTGACGATTTTTACTTTAAGCCCTATATATCTTAAAAAGTTGGGCAAAGTTACTGAAAATGTTATCACTGCTATTGACAATGCTCACAGCATGTTTTCGTTATCTTAAGTATTTAATGCAATTTATGTCACAATTGATATTTATGATTGTCTCACCGCTAATATGACTTTAGTACTAGAAAAAAAAAAAAACTCTTCCTCAAATTTTTAATGACTGCATAATTCAAGTTGGCATTTTTCAGCAACATAAAAATAAATAATTTTGATAAAATAAAGTGATGTTTTTATGAAGTAAAACTTGAAGCAATCAATTCTCTTATAAAAGAGAAGAGAAGAGTGCATTGTTTGCACTACTATATTCAGAATTTTGATACGAAATACCACTATCCTTTGAAATCTTTCTGGCGAAATATTTTTTATTATGATAGCGGTCCTGGTAAATAAGCTTATCGTAATTAGTAAATACTAAACATAATATACCCTCTATAATGTTTTGTATATGCCAACATTGTTGAAATTTTTTTACCTTTGACCTTAGGGTGTGAGCTAAGTTAATTGATGCTGCAACGTGCATTTTTTCTTTCATGCAATTTTAATATGACATACACGAGCACTTACTCACTCGGATATAAAGACACACTCATACTACAGATGATATGTCTACACTTAAATGTCGCATTACGTCATCATGATTAATCTCATGAGACAAACAAAAAGTTGATGACAATAATTACCACATTGGGTCTCATTCAGTGTATTGCCCTCTTCCTTTACGACAACTCTGCTTCCCTCATCAACAACTGTAACTGTAACTGCCTGTCTGCAAGTCCGCCTCTTGTGTACCCAGTAGAAAATATCAGAAGTAAGAAGTGATGGTATTGGAAGTACACTTTTGAGTAAAAGCACGTTTTTCCGTTTTTAGGTTTTATTTAATTGATTGAAATGACTAAAAAAAAAGAAGATAAAAGAAGGCTTTCCGCGGAAGGAATAGAGTTAGACCTTCTATGGAAAGGTGAAAGGTTGGTATTTCGCGTTCGATTCCAAATAGGAAATTGATTTTCAAACGAAAACAAGGCAAATGGTATTTTCATGAAATTTCGAGACATGAATACATGGATACCTTAAAAATTGATATTTTTAATATTATATATTCTGTATCGCCAAAATTTTTGAGTGACAAGTAACATATGTTGTACACAAAACTCTATTAAGTTAATTGAGAATATTAAAGCAAAAATTGAGCGCAGATTTTATGGGTTCTAAGTAAGGCTCTGATAGCAGCAGGCTCTGAAGCTTACTGCCTGTAGACATAAAGGGTGTTTTTTTTTTAGAGGTATAGAGCTTCGAATTGAAATAAAACACAAGAAAATCGTTTTAATGTCCATCAATTTGGCTTTATTGGAAGGATAATTTTATGCCATTAATGTTTAAATATGATTTCGGGCATGTGGCCGCCGCAGCTGGCTCGAATAAAGCCAATTCTACAGGTCCAATTTTGAACCACTTTTTCGAGCATATGGGGCCGTATGTCGGCAATAACGCCACGAATGTTGGCTTCCAAGTCCCCTAACGTTTCTGGTTTGTTGGCGTAGACGAGCGACTTCACATATCCCCAAAGAAAATAATCCAATGGTGTCAAATCACACGATCTTGGTGGCCAATTGACAGGTCCATTCCGCGAAATTATGCGCTCATCGAATGTTTCCTTCAATAAATTGATTATGACGTGCGCTGTGTGGCATGTAGCGCCGTCTTGTTGGAACCACAACTCATCCACATTCATCCATCCAATTCGGGAACAAAATAGTCGGTTATCATGGCTCTATACCGGTCTCCATTAACGGTAACTGGCTCTCCAGCATTATTTCGGAAGAAGTATGGCCCAATGACTCCACCAGCCCATAGAGCACACCAAACAGTCAGTTTTTGTGGATGTAATGGCATCTCAAGGGTCTCATGTGGATTCTCTTCACTCCAAATGCGGCAATTTTGCTTGTTGACGTAGCCATTCAACCAAAAATGAGCCTCATCACTGAACAAAATTTTGCGATGAAAATCAGCATCGAGATCAATCTCATTTTCGGCCCATACACCAAAATCACGACGCATTGCATGGTCTCGCGGCTTTAATTCTTGCACAAGCTGGATCTTGTAAGATCGCAAGCCAAGATCTTTGCGCAAAATCTTCCATAAAGTTGATGGACAAAGCTCCAATTGCTGTGCACGGTGGCGAATCGATTCATTCGGGTCCTCTTCAACATTTTGCTCTACAGCGGCAATTGTTTCTTCGGTGCGCACTGTTCGACGTCTCTGCGGATGCGTATTATCACATAGAGTAAACGTAGTGCAAAAACGACCCATGGTTAACCGAATTAATTGCTCTGATGGACAATTATGTCGACCATAAAATGGACGGAGCTTGCGGTAAACTTCGCGAACTGAACCATTATTTTCGAAATAAATTTGCACGATTTGCAAGCGTTGTTCTTTTGTCAACCTGTTCATGATGAAATGGCAAACCAGACTGAACATAAATGACATTAGAGTTGCCAGATTTGACCATAAAATGCCAGTTTTATCTCTATTCAAAAAACAAACCTCTAAAAAAAACACTCTGTATTTTCATGAAAACTTGACTTTGAGAAGAACGCAGCAATGTTAGCATGCTCCCAGCGGCAAATATGTTATATGTGCACAACATCGATGAATAGTTATACTCGTTGTAGGCAGTAATGCTCACAACTCCAGCCACAACTGTAAATTCTTTTTACAAAGGGATGGCTGCTTTGTAGGCAACTTGCCTACATCTTTATATACAATGTGTAGCAAGGGAAAAGCAGATTGTCTTAAATTATCGCTTAGTAAGTGCCTGTATAGTTTACCAAGACCCCTTACATCTCCATATACAAATCAGACAGCAAGCAGACAGACTGCCTACAGCTCCATATACAATTAAGGTAGCCGTATACAATTCTTCGCTATCTGAGAGAAACCTGTCGCAATTGCTTACTGGGTGCACATGCCATACGTTAGTGTTGGTGGTTGCCTGCAGTCATAATTGAATATTTATGTTATGCAATGCAGCTATGTAAAATTCGTTTATACTTTATAGCAAAGTTTCTGTGGCTGCTGCTTTTGCTGCCCAACACTGTCCTCCTCTCACTTTCTCACTATCTGCTGCTTTCACTACAACTCTCGTTGATATGCTGCTAGTGGGCAACTGCATTACAATGTAGTAAATTGCATTGCGTTTGTAAATGTGATTAGGTTAGCGTGTTTCATGTGTATGTGAGTGTTTATGTGTGCGTGTGTTGGCGTCACCAAAGGATCGCAATCAAATATTCTTAGATGTTGTTATTGCTGCATATTCAGTTGAGAAACACTTAAGTGATGCATTATTGATTTCCTATTCTGTATGTAAATTCGAAATTTAATTATTGCATGTAATGTTAATGATTTGATGAGTTTACTTAATTGTTAGTGTAACTACATTTCAAATATAATTACTATTACTATTGTTGTTGTTGTTTGTGCGCTGACAATAACAGTTTGATATGACAGCTTTTAAATGACAACTATTTCAGTGAGACATATGACTGTCTACTGAAGGTAACTTTACATTTTTGAACAAATTTACTTCAAGTCATTTCTCAGAATCTGTTAAGCCTTTTGTACATACATACTGTACTGAATAATAAAGATTAAATTTTTTGGAGCCTACCAGTTCGTGTGTTTGTGTTCTAACTTTATTATATAGTTGACGATGCCATTATTTTGGCTGCTTCATCCCTATTACAATTTTTTAAGCTTAAAGTAACGCCCAGTTGCTGCCATCTGTGAACATAATGCACCATATTAGTTCGAAAAAAATAAGAACACAGACTGTTAAAATACAGATACAAGAATCTACTCGGCAAATGAACAAGTATGTAATGCGGATTTAAGAAAACAGTTGGCACACCAATGCAGTGTGTAGCATATAGATTTGACATGTAACATTGTTGCACCATCAAAAAGTACCAAACTCGCATAATTGATAGACTAAAAATGTGTTTTCATAGCATTGTTTTGCTATGTTCAATATTTTGAAATCTGTGCTCAATAAAGAGCAATCGCCAACTCCATTACTTTTGAGCTCGAACGATAGAAAAGAAAATCGTTTTTGCAATGGATCATTACTGGCGATAAAAATTTTATTTATTTACATTATCGACAACACTTATACGATTTGGCAAGAGCGACAAATTCACTATGTTTGTTGTGACCAGAAGGGTAGGCCTAAGCAAAACTTCAATTTCTAGATGGTTAAAACTAAGTAAAAAACGTTTGATATTTTTTAAAAAGATAAATAAATTCCTTATGATACGAAAACTAGCAGGAAGGCTATTGAACAATTTACATGACGCAAAAGGGGATGTTAACAAGAGAGTGGAAATTACTTTGCAAGATATAACTGGCAAAATGCGACTGATCTAATAAAGAACATTTTCGAAGCTTTTAAATAGTACAATTTCTTTACTGGTAGTATTCCAAGTAATCTGAAAAATTCAACGGAGTTCACTCTACGATTAATGTTGCAAATATTCCTGATAGCGCACTTCTGTAGAGTTAAAAAAAAGAGAACCTTATTAAGAGAAACACCACCTCAACAACTTAAGCCATACTGTAGCTTAAATTGGCATAATCCAAAGTATACGAAAGTAAGCGATTCATTTGAACAAAATTTACGTAGACGATAGAAGTATGGAATAGTAGTTAACATGTACCGCTTTAAATGAAAGATATGCTCCGACCAACTCAGTTGATGATCAATTAGCCGACATATCATCAACTTAAAAGCAGCTGTCACTGCAGCTAGAATAAAACCAAATTCAGAACTATTCAAGGAATAAACTTCACTTTGCAAACTGAATCTGTTACAGTGTGAAGAGTGGAAAATAATTTCAGCAGAGGGTGATTCATCATTATAATAAGAAACCACGTACTCAAGAGATGAATATCAAGATTTATACCGTATACTAAATCAAGTGGATTAAGCTCACTATAGACGATGCAAAAAGGTCATCAGCAAACGCAGTGACTTTACCCAAGAAAGGTAAAGAAAAAATTGAATTTAAGTAAATTATAAAAAGAATAGGTCCAAGAGGAACTCCCAAATTTATGACCTTAGTGTAGCTAAGACAATGTGCTACTTTTACTTTTTGTACTCGGTCAGTTAAATACGATTTAAGTCAACTGTGTATAATCCCATGAGGATTTGGAGGTCGACCATATCAAATGCCTTCGTTATATCTACAAAAAGATAGGCGCAGCTCTTTTTTCTATCAATTCCCTTGTAAATGGAAGAAAAAAATTCATGGGAAAGAATACTTTACTAGACAGTTTCATCTATATGTCGTGAAAAAAAAAAACTATCACACGAGCGAGTCTAACTTCATTAGAAATAAAATTTTCTATAAAAAAATATCTAATGTTTTTTTCGCGGATATTAAATTTCATCGCTTCATTAGCTTTCAGAGTTTAGGAATATATTTCGAAGATCGAGAAAAAAATCGATTTTTATGATAAAAATTGTATATGCTTTTTCTTTCACAAGATATAAACGAAACTGTATAGGAAAGTGCTCTTTACCATGATATTCCTATGGAAAACTAAAAAGTTCAATGAGCTTCTCAAAATATGTTTATTTTTGATCAACAAAACCAGACACTTGGCAACGCTGTCAATGAGCCACCAGTAAATATTAATATTATGAGCTCCCCTTGCACTAGAGTGCAGTAGTAGTTTAGAAACAAGTTTGAAAAGAACTCATCTTCTTCTGGTTCGAACGAAAAACAAGAGAATACATCCCTCTCGTCGTCAGAGTCAGAATTCGTTTAATCCATCGCCTGTCTCGATTTGTTTTTTTTTTAGAATTTACTTAATCAATTTCAGCCTGGATAACATAAAGTTTCTGAAATACATGGTTCAAATAATAATATATTTTAAGCATTTGTTTTATTTTAAATTATTTCGTACAATTTAAGGATGCATTTTCTCCTTAACAGTCGAGTACGATAACAGAGGACTTCATAGCTGTCAATGATTTGTATACCTCTTTCGATATTAGTAATAGCTGAAATCAGTCCGGATTAGTAATAGCTGAAATCAGTCTGGACTATTAAACCTGAAATCACTTCATGTCTTGAATTAAAAGCAGCATGATTGAATAGCTCATTGCTTTTTTTCCTGCTGAGAAGGAACTTCCAACTTATCATTTTTTGTGCTTATTTGCTTCAGAATAAGCAATTCAAGGTTAGTTTTATGGCTTTATGTTAAAAATGATAAATAATGTTACAAATGAAAGCTTTCGTATTTTGACTCACATTTGAAGAAATATCCATCCATAACTATTTTATATCTTTTTAGTCTGCTTAAATTGATTAACCATTCAGATTAAAACTGAATATATATTTTTATTACCGTCAATTTAAACACTTAAATTGTCTTTGACTTTGATTATCTCTAAGAATGGTAGAAACATCAAAATTAGCAAACTTTTATTCATTGAATTCAAGTACACACGATAGTTTTTCACTAGAAGTTAATTTCATTTCTAATCAACAATAACAAGAAAAATCCCGAATAACGAAACAATCGCATGATTTCTAAATTAATTTTGTTTTTCACTTTGATGTAAAGAATTTCTCGGTATTTCAAATGAATATTAAAACTTCATTTGTTACATTTTATTGCACATATCATTACCATTAATTGTTTCATTGAAAAAAATTTCACTTATTAATATTTTCTTTTAATTTCATAAGTATCAAATATCAATTGCTGAAAGGCCCGAGTATTGCGAAAGAGTATGCGATGCTTACGAGCTAAGAAAATTCTTTCCATGACGTCCTTAAAGTGATGGTGTCTTTTTTAGGTAAAGGCTTTTCTCTCCATCTTTTGTTTTCTAATTCAATCTTGTCATATCAAAAGCTTCGGCTTAGACACATCAAATAGAAACATTTTTCTTCATATTGTCCTTTTAAGATCGACATTAGATCAAAATACAATTGCGACTTATTTGATCCCCTCCGAATTTTTTCGTTTCGATAAATTTGGATCAAAGCACAAATTCAGAAATGTTACAATTTTACTTTATAAAACTTTGTATCATTTCCATGGGTCAAATTTTTTAAGTCATTTAGGTTACCCATTAAACAATGCATGATTGAAGTGTGCTAATTAACTCGCTTATCTCGCGCACATAAAAGGATAGTGGAACCAGAAAAAAAAATCCTTTCCCTCAAAAGCATTATCCTAAGTACACAAACAAAAAGAGAAGCACTTTATTTTGCTGTCATTAATGGTGACCAAAACTTCGCCAAAAAATAATATTAGTTTTACTGGCTCAAATTTAGCATATTTTAAGGAGCTACTTAGTGATGGTCCTTAAGGGTTTGTTGACCTCAAACAAAAAAAAAACAAAACAAACGTTTTACATTTTAACCTCATTTGGCAAAATTCTACACATTTATCTATAAATTTCTCAACTGTCTCTTTCACATTTACTGTGTGCGAAGCATCTTCTTTCAGGCTAATTAATTTTGCAGCGACAGCTTCACTTGAAAGTTTCAGTGTCCTTGCATGCTTAATACGTAGCGGTTACAGCGCAAAAAGGACAATAGTTGGAGGCAATGAAACAGCAACCGGAAAATAAACAGCTGAATTAGTTGCGCAACCACCTAATTTTAATTATATAAGCTTAATGAAGGATCTCTGATATTTCAAAGCCCAAAAACAACAACAACAACAGGCTCACGTTTGACATTCCTACATTGTGAAAAAAATGTTTGAAAAACAAAAAAAAAAAAGGCATAACCTTGTGAGTTATTTCTGGTTTTTTAAAATTCAAAATTTAGGTTATTTTTCCTTTTTAGAAACTCTCAAATAGAAACCGCCCAAAAATATCTCCTGAAGAATTGTATATGGCTACAACGCATGCGGCAATGTACGACAAATTGATACTAAAAATAATGCGAGTTTGTCTCACGTTTTACCCCTTCCGAGGGGTAAATTCACAATAATGTCATTTTTGCAGGGGTGCACCTCTAAAGGGTTGAAATAGGGGGTAATTATGTTCAGAAAAATGTTGGAGAAGAAAAAATAATAGGACCTTGTCATACATTTGATCCCTCTAGGGGGCAGCTTGGGGGAGATATTAATGATTTTTGATAGATTGAGGACCATTTTCCAGTTTTCAAAACGTTGGCAGCTCTATCAAATGTTTTCTGAAATGTACCAAATTTTACGTGGTTCTTATTGGCACCAATACAAAACTTTTGGTGTCCGGGGAGCGAAGTTTGAAGCAACTTTAATATTTTGAACCACCCTTATGTAGATCAGAAACGTTTATAACGAAGACATTACATAGTAAATGTAAGAAAGTATTTTGGAATGTTGTATTCTACTTCAGGTGACTGTTTTTAATTTTTGAACCACATAACTCTCCCAATATAGCGTTTTACAATTTTTGTTTGCGTGGGAGTTGCCACTTTTTCTTTCTTTTTTTATCTTTTCTCTCTACTTTTCTTAGACTTTTGTAGTATTTTTGCGTCATAAATAAGGAAGACAAAAACTGGTCAAATAAAGTTAACAAAGGTTATATTATTTATTTTCAAAAACACTCCCATAATTTTTTTTTTAAGTTATGAATACTGAAAGAGTTCCCAAGAAAGGACTACATACCCTGAATTATTTAAAGTATTAAAAAAAAAATTAATATTTTTATTGTTCTCAATTTTAAATAAAATTTATTTGAGTGTACGTACATTCTTGTGCATTATAGGTATTTCTTTTATGCTAAACAGTATCGCTTCAACTTACGTTATTAACGCAACAAAACTTAACGTTTTAAGTCAATCCTTAAAGTAGAGCAGCTACCCAAACAAAAAACGACAACAAAAACAAAAAAATCAGTGAAACTATAAACAACAACAAAAAAATATCCTTTCAAAAGGACATCAAAAACAAAGCGAAAAAATTTGGGTACGTAGAGCTGCAGGGTTTCAAATGTAATTTGCATGAGTGGCATTATTTTGTAATTTAATATTGTCTGAAAAGCTTTTGCACAACTCAAAAAAAAAAAAAGAGATAAAAACAACAAAACGAAAGAGAATACAAATGCCAAACAGCAGCAGATAAAAGAAGCAGCGAAAGTCATGCAAACAAAAAACAACAACACAAATGAGTGCGAAAATATAATTTTTGCCTAAATATTTAATGTTTCCACAACATTAACACCCTATTTTGGAGCTTATATTAAAGAATATAAAATGAACCAAACGAAAGCACCTTTGACCTATGGTAGTTAAATGAGGAAGTCAAAAAATGTTTGTAATTGTTATAAAACTACTATATACCATATATGTATGGATATCCGAAATTAAGGAAAAAAGTTAATTGGAGCTTTAATTCTTATTCAAGAGCGCTGTTTCGAAATTTTAGATAATTGAACGGATAATGACATATAGAACCTGGTAGTATTCACAGACAATAATAATCAGCTTACATTGGGGTAGGATTTTTTTGCAATTCAAGTCCTAAGGGGGTCTTATGCCATCCAAAAAAACAAAAACTCTAGTCCTTAGATAATTCTTTTAGCATGTTTTAAGCCAATGAAAAAAGTCAATTTCTGAAAATTTTTACTGTGGCCTAACCCCTTAAGACCGACTTTCTTAGACTTTAAATCCTTTAGATTCAAAAAAAACTCTTGTTCATAACTTACAGGCATCATAACTTCATCGCATAGGCCAAAGTAAAATTTCCAGATGGCTCAAAATTTTAATATAGGATTCTCAATCAATGTTATATTTTTAAAACAGTTTTTTTTTTTAATTTAAACTCTAACAGTCGTGGCACCTCACTCAAAATATGATATATATTTTTTTTTTAAGTTAAGCATATTGCAATGAAAATTAATTCAAAGTGGCAATATAAAACATCTATACTATTATATAAAGAGGCAAGGTTTGTTTGTTTGTTTATTTGTTTGTTTGTATGTTCAGGGTAATCTCTGGAACTATAGAACTGATTCCAAAAATTCTTCTACTAATAGAAAGCTACACTATTCCTGAATAACATGGGTTATATTATATTTTGATAAAAGCAAGGGGCGTGGCACTTTACGTGCAATTAAAATCTTTACTTCGCTATATCTTGGTTCATATGATATATCATATGATGGCAAGAATCTTAAAATTCAGTGTCAGGATTCACATAGCCTATGTTAAGCACTTCACAAAATATGAACGGGATTAGACACCAGGGGCATGGTGGCTATAGGACTTTAATTTAGGTTGGCCCTCATTCGCAAATATTTTTAAAATAGCATTTTTACAAAGACCTCTTAATCGATTCACATGGAATTTACACCACATGTCTCTTACATTAAGACGCATAGCTAAACGATGAAACTTTTATTTAGGGTGCATATTTAGGGTGGCCCTCATACACAAATATTTCAAAAATAGCGATTTCTCATGAAACATTCACATTATGGCTTTATATTAAGAGGCACAGATTAGATTGTAAAAATTTTATTAAAGGTGCATACTTAGGGTGGCCCTCATACAAATATATTTTTAAATATCATTTTCACGAAGACAGGTGAATCGATTCACACCGAATTTACGCCACGTATCTCTTATGTTAAGAAGCATAGCTTAGGCTACACAACTTTTATTTAGGGTGGCCCTCATACAAAAATATTTTTTAAATATCATTTTCTCAAAGACCGTTTAATCGACTCTCATAGTCTTAACACCACATGACTTTTATATGAAGGGTCACAGATTAGATAGTAAAAATTTTACTTAGGATTCACACTTTGGGTGGTCCTCACACAAAAATATTTTTAAATATCTTTTTCACGAAGGCAGGTTAATCGATTCATACCGAATTTACACCAAGTAACTTTTATATTAAGAGGCGTAGCTAAGGCTTCAATACTTTTATTTAGGGAGCATATTTAGGGTGGCCTTCATACAAATATATTTTTTGAACATAATTTTCTCGAAGATCGCTTAATCGGTTCTCATGGAATTCACGCCACGAGGCTTTTATATAAACAGGCACAGCTTAGAATAGAATGGGTGATGCCACGCCCCCTTATCTAAAACTATAACTTTGCAAGGAAACATCACAGATCACCACTTGAAAGCTCATTGTAAAGGGCAAGGATGGTACTAAATGATGCTTTTGTTAAAAATAAGCTGATCAACTTTCTTTGAATCCTATACATGGCCTCGAAAGTAGACAAAAAACATCATGTTTCAGGTAATTAACCTCAAATATTTCAGGATTCCGACATGATGAGTCAATTCTGAGGCCAGATTCGGATTCAGCGTAAAAAATTACGTCGAAAAACGGCTCTTTTCAGCATAACAACACTAATCGCCTATTCATTTAGATACCTTTTTTGTAAAAAATAATTTTTCCATACAATTTACATGTAAAACTAACAGGCTCCGGCGCCACCTTATAAAATTGAGTTACAGAGCTGAATTTTCGTGAACTTTTTCTTCATATCATAAACTTACTTTTTAAGCAACAGCACTTTAAAAAAAAACAAAAAAAAAAAAATTGAATCACCCTAATGTACATATATAAAGAGTAGAGAAAGAAGTAAGATTCCATGCAAAAATGGGCGGTACCACGCTTCCATATGAGGAAAAATCAACTTTTTATGTATCAACAACTATTTGACGCAGATGGATAAGATTTGGTACATATGTTTCTTATAGTTTGTAAAAATTTCTTAACATAGTTTGGTTTGGAAAAAATGAGCCAAAAAGAATGAAAGTAAGATTTAATGAAAAAATGGGTAGTGCCATGCCTCCAAAATAAGAAAAAACTATGACTATGAGACTCGGTACATATATAGAAGACAAGGACTGTAAACAAATTAAACTCATTCAAAGGTGCTGATTCTACGTATTCCAATCATTCTCGCCAATTCAATTGTTCATTTATGAGCCAAATAGAAAAACCAACAACGTTGTTTATCCACTCGCAATAAGATAAATATCAATAAAAATAGTTTTTACTTATTTAATCCAACTAAAATAAAAACACATTATGTTTTATTTGTTGAGGCGTAGCAATGCGCGCCGGGTTTTGCTAGTATCTGATAAAGTGGTTGGTATTGAACAAGTGAGCGTTGCACCTCCGAATGAAGCAAACAATTTAAGTTATCATAACCAGCGAGTTTTTTAATGGAAAAAAATAAAAACTTTCTACGAAAATATAGATCAAAAATGCAACATTTGGAGAAGTTAACGGAATTGAACAAGTGAGTGTGGCACCTGCCAAAGAAGCACATATGTTACATTAATATTTCGAGAGCATTTTCTAACAAAACGTAATGAATCCTTGCTTTGGATTTGAAAGCTATCGAAAATAGACTAATTTCTTTATTTGACGCCTGGAAGTTATATTATATCAAAAAGTTTATTTCGCCGCAGTGCTGGCCAGCTTTCTTTCAATTCGCATTATCTCAATTTCAAGAAAAATTTGAAGTCGTAGAAAACAAAAAACAAATATTTTATTCGAAATATCTGGCGGCACGCGATTATTGAATCTTTCAGACTTCGAAAAAGTTTACCACCAAGTTGTTTATTCGACATCCGTCTGACCTTCATAAAGGTCTTTAATGTGAGAAATAACGGGCAGGCATATATGATGCAACTAAAAAGCATTCAGTGAGAGTAAAAATCTTGTTTGCGTAAGCACGTGCTACACGAATTTTAGCATATACTCGTGCACATGAACTTTTGCAGATACACGTGTAACACGTGTTTGAAATACATGTGTTCTTCGAGTTTCTGCTTTTAAATGATACACAGCGTTTAAATGTTCTTTAACAAGTGCACACGGTACAAAAAAAATGAGCTCTATTTCAGTGTCGAAACTTACACTCAAATGCTGTGGTTGCCTTTAGATAGTTGGCCATTGTGTCACTTAAAAATAAAAACTGTGATAATGTTCACTTAAAGCCTTGTTAAACTTTGTCATAAAATGATAATCCATTGTCAAATATTTACTATTAGAGGCTTGCCATCTTTTTATATTTCACACGAAAATCAAACATAAAAGACATAATTTTCTTAAATTCCAGAATATCTTACTAAACAA
Organism: Tricholauxania praeusta; assembly: GCA_949775025.1. Classification (NCBI taxonomy): domain Eukaryota; kingdom Metazoa; phylum Arthropoda; class Insecta; order Diptera; family Lauxaniidae; genus Tricholauxania; species Tricholauxania praeusta. The sequence goes on along the minus strand of OX459031.1, from coordinate 30,398,638 downwards.
AACAATCTTCCTATTCTCCTTTGTATTCTGCAAGTGTTTAATGTTCTTGGAAATCTAACTTATGTATATAAGTTTCCAGACCAAATATATCACAAATAAACTACATTCAATGCTAAGACTTTACGTAATTTTTTTCATCACAGCATGTTGGCACTTATAAGCATGAAATCTGGTACATCATTTCCAACTAAATTGAATTCTGTGTTATTGCCTCCCTTGCTATGCGAATAAAATTGTATTTTTGCCACTGGCCGGCCGCCCGCTGCACTCCCAACTCGGTACCGTTATGTTGTTTGGTCTTCTTTGTGTGCTGAACCATTAACGATATTTTCTGCTTTTAAGCCATTCAATTTCTGCTTGTTTTGGCCGCATTGTCATTCTCATAATCTCTGAAAACGTGTGTTGTATCATTCGTTGTAGTGGTTGACTCTGTTTGAGTTTTCTTAAATAGCGAAACAAAGAAAAATTTAAATTGATTTTTTTTTTTTAAATGCTGCCGAATTTTCCGAACCACTCCAGAGCACACAGACAAAAAATTAAGGAAAAAAGTCCTTATTAAGCATCCGCATGACATACAAACAAAAACAACAACGGTAATAGCAACAAAAACGGCACACACAAAAGGAACGTTATATGCATGCAAACAGACAAACAAACAAACAACATTTGAGCATCACAGCAAATCTTTTTTGCCTTGGCAGCACTGACAAAATAATTCCAAAATAGCGGGGTCGTCTTTGTGCACAGTGGGCAGTTATAGGTTTGAATAACTTTTCGCTCACATTTTGATTATATGGTGCTTCAAAGCTTAAAACTTTTACTTTTGCATCTCAAAATCTCAACCCCATAGTACGTACGTCGTACGTACGTACGTCGTACGTCGAAAATTTTAATCTTCATTCAGCTTTCTATCAGACAACAATTTGACATTTCAAAAATAATATTTTGATTTCTTATGCATTCAAAGAACTATTTTTAGCTTAAGGCCCCAAAATATGTTCAATATCCTTTTTCTTCTAAGTTGAGCTCTGAGGCAATTTTCTGTTAAGAATTGCATTCAAATATTAATTATAAAATTTATATTTTAGCATTGACATTACCGCTCCGTCCACATATTTTTTTTAGTTTTTTAAAGATTTGGAAAATCAATTGAAATATTGCATCTACCAGGAAAAAACTAAAGAAGATCATCAGCATTAGCTACCGCTTTCACATTTTTCGACTCTTGACTCGCAGCAAAAGTAATGTGAATAAACCATCCGGTGGCTTTTCCATTGAACGCACATTCTCTTATCTGGTAAGGGATTTTTAAAGTACATTGAACAACAATATACGATTCAAAGTTAGAAGAATAGTCTCCCAACATTGTTTCAACCCAATACCCTTTAATTTGGTACTAAAGACTTTGGACTTTTCTAGCTCGTTATACGAGTTTTAAAGTGAAATGAGGTCAAAAAATAAAAAAAAATTACTATATCTCAAAAACTGTTCCATAAAAAATCTTCAATTCAATTCAATTTCAAACTTAGAATACATAGGAAAAGTAACCTCTCATCAAAGATATATTTTAGGTGTAAGCTAGTGTTATGGGATTAACTGGATAGTGCTGTTTTTATTGCATTTGGGAGTCTGAAATTCTTCCAAAAATATTTTTAAAGAAGTTAGATATGAAGTCAATTGTGTCACTTGCTAGATTTGAAGCTTTCGGAATAAAGCTCTATATTCCATTCGAAAGATAGAAAGCATTAAATTAGACTGCTCCTTAAAAAATATTTCAACCAAGCCTAGAGGATTATACAATAAGGCCCTATAGAGATATAAGACGCATCTAACCATATTTTTTTTAAAAAAATATCAATAATATTTATTTAGACATTTTCATTCAACCAAGATAGAAAATTATTTTCAAAGCACTACGTTGTAGACAAGATTTTTCAACAAACGAATTAAGTTTTGTTGTCTAAGGTTATCTCGCCGTAGGTTATTTTATTCTTATTGCTCGGGCAGATATTCAGTCTGACAAAAATATATGAATTAAATCATTTGTTAACTGAGTTCTGTAGAATCAAAACAATTTCAAAATTATTTTCTTCTACAATATAGGCTTCAAAATATTCTTCCGGAAAATAATTTTGAGATTTTAATTCATTCGCAATCTGTTTAACTGAGACACTCATAACGTATTGAACCATACAGTTAATAACTCTAAAGCTGTGCTGCCACATCGAACGTCTGATGCAAAGTTCTATAAGCTTATTTCGAAGAAAAGCAGCTATTAAGACCCATTTATCCCATAGAAAAGCATTGTTTCTATTACACTTTTCAACCAAACTCATTTTAAATCATTCCTCTGTAACATCGCAAACCAAACATCTCATTAATTTTCAAAATCTATAATCGGGGAACACAGCCCTAAAAAATACAATTTCGGCCTTTTCCATTGGCTTGAGCAATAAATTTATTCGTAAAAAACGACACAAAATGTAATGTTAATGGGCTGCGGCTGCGATTTTCAAAATCTCTAATTTTCCTAGAGATTGTGATTCCACAGTGATTTTGTTCTTGTAGTGATTACAATTGAGAATACGATTTTTACGGTGATTTCTATTCACTTGTGATTGTGATGTCAGCTGTGATTTTTTTCCTCTTAGTGATTTTACGTTTAAAGGTATTTGACTAAATAATCGATATTTATTATTACTCATCGACCCTTAATTGTCGATATTTTTTATAACTATTTAATACTTTTCAATATTTTCAATTGTAGTTTGCAAGTTTTTATTTATTAACTTTTCAATAGCACTTGATATTGTTCGAAACATTTCGACACTGTTGATATGCATTTAAGTACTTTTCGAGTTCGGTTGGCTTTTCGATACCATTTGATACTTTTCGCTCATGCAGAACTATCCGATAATTTTTTATGCAATTTTCGTTACAATTTGATAGTTTTTGCTACTATTCGAAATTTTTCAATCTTAAACTAAACTTTGGTGATCAGAATTATTGACACACGTTCCCACAGCAAACCGCGAGAATTCACACTAATTTTTTTTTTTTTCACTTTATTCCTTTCTACTATTTACTTAATAAAAATTTCAAATTTCTCACTGTAACGCACATCAATGTGCCTCACATCCGCAGCGTCATTTTCCAAGCGCTGCTGTCATTTCTGCCGCCACCACTCGACATCACCGTCTTTAATGCCCATGGATTAAAATTTAAATGTTTCTCTTGTGACAGCAGAAAAAATATGGCGCTCGCGCTGCCTGAAGATTTCTTCCGTAATTAGAAGAAACTCTTTTACGTTTATGGTATTTTGTTTTGTTTTTCTTCCTTTCTCTTCCTTTCATTTATTTTATCATTACTTTAGTAGATATTTCAATTAGTTTTTTTTCCGTTGTATTTTGTCTCTTTCACTCACAATATTCAAGTCACTGTATAAATGCAAAATAATTTGAAATTAGAAATTTTTGTTAATATAGAAAATGAAATTCTAGCAAAATTTACATTTTAAATTAGAGGATTTATGTGAATGAGAAATGCTGCTTCAGTGAATTTTAAACAAGTGAGTTCATTATGAAATCATAATGCAAGAAAAGGTAATTATGCGTTTTAATAGCATGAATTATATGGAATGATAATTTATAAATAAAGAAAATAAAAGGTTTTTAATTGAAAATTTCCACAATTTGATATTGTAATCAATGGTCTTTGTAATCTTTATTTTTCCCAGAATCAAAACCCACACATCTTATTACTCAGGAAAATCAAGAAATAAAAGAATTCGATACAATTCCTTATTTTTATTTCAAAAATGGCATTCTTAAGGTTGTTCGTATATTATTTAGTAATACTTAAAATCAGTACAAACGACAAAAACTATATGTACTGTCTTGGCAATAGAAAATTGATTCATATTTCATAAGAATGTTTTTCTTTCCAATTTTGAAGTCCCTTCCAAAAAAATCATCACCAGGTCTTTTATTCTGGCACTTAATCAAGAGCTTTCATTAAGCCTTATTTTTACGCCAAATTTTCGCCAGTTTGTTTGTTTAAGTTAACTTAACTAAATAACAGCTAATATTTGAAAATAAGCTCTACACGCATATATCTATGTTTTTGCAATGAATTTCGCACAGTTTGACTAAAATTCCCATATGGGATCTCATTATTGTACTTACTTCAACAAAAATTTAACTCAAACGTGAAAAATTAATTCAGCTCTCGTTTAATTTTACTTAAATCCCAATGCCATAAAATCACATTAAAAGTCGATTGAAATATTTACTTGTGTCTATTTTGAGAATTTGAATAAATGACAAAGGTGTTTACTCATATATTTCATGAGTGACATACTATATATATTCCATGTAATGAAAAGGATTCAAAGCATCCGAAATAATTGAGGTTTTATAGACTTTTTCAAAAACTTTAGCTTCTTGACTTTAAATTCATGTTTTGGAAAAAAGCTTGCTCTATAAAAACATTTTCTTATAAGTTTTAATTTTCAACTTGTAGCATAGATATGAATATAAATGTTTTTATTTATTAAGAATAAATGAATTTTATAGCGAATTTTATACGAACAAAATTTCATTTGCAGTTCCTTGGTAACTTTATCTTAGAACAGAATTCATTTTTGAAGTCTTCTTGCACAAAGCCTATATGTTTCACTTTGGAAGCTTACTTTATATTAAATGACCCCAATTTATTCACTGGAAAGAAATCTCTTTATCTGAATAAAAAAACGACAACGACACTTTCAACTCAATAAATAGAAATCAGTGAACACTCGTAACGTGAAAAAATTCAACCGTACGCTAAGCACAAATTTTTCAAACATACATTAAATTCATAAAAGTAAAAATATTTTAGTTAAAGATAATAACTGTTGCTTTGGACTTCATAAAATCAGTAAGTAACATGGAAAAAACTTGAAAATACCATACAGATACAGTGAAATTAGAAAAGTATCGAAAAAGCCGGTAAAAGTTCAAACCCATAGAAAAAATCAAATAAAATAATATCAGCCTATTGTAACATTATTCCTTAACAAATAGTATAGGAAAATATCGAAAAATTCGATGAGACCTTTAAGGTATCGAATAAAATTATCCAACGCCGAAAAAGCCGGAGAGTATCGTAAACGTCGAAAAAAACTATCAAATATTATCGAAAAACATCGAAAAGTTAAGTATATCAAGTTAATAATAAAATTTTTTTTTTTTCTAACTTCGACCTTCGACGGACTGCGTGCACTACGTTTCGACTTGTGTCATTTCTGAAATATAGCTTATGTATAACTTTATATATCGGGTTAAAGTTTTAGTAACAAAAAATTGGAATCAATTTTTTTATGTGAAATATTAATTCTGTTGTTGAATTTATTTAGTTCTGAATTTAAAAAATCTGATTTACTTAGATACCAACATTTTTGTAATATGATTTAAAATTTCAGATACATATGGGACGTTCCATGTGAAAGCGTTTTTCTTATCAGAGGCGTGGCACCGCCCACTCAAAAGGAATATCTTTACTCAGGATTCAGTCTAGCACCATACCAAATTTTATCAAAATCGATGACGCGGCTCAGCAGAAACAGCGTTTTTTCCTATCAATGGTAATGCCACTCCCCATTTAAGAATTCAGAGCTTCTAATTACTTTTCTTATGGTTCAGTCTATCTATAAACCAAATTTTATTAAAATCTGCCAATTTATACATAGATATCTAAGGGTAGGCGACGTTTTGTGGTCGCCATTATCTTAAAAAAAAAAATTCGAAAACACCCGTGCTCATATGAAAGCTCTTGAGCATATGAACATTTTGACACATTAAAAACGTTTTTCGGCTGCTCTCAATTTTGGACAGACCACTGTCCCGGTTGACATGGGACGTCCCATATATAAAAATATTTTAAGATGTTTTTTTTCGAAAAAAATATTTAAATAGTAAAAATACATTGTAATATTTGTTTTTCTCAATGTTTTATATTTTTTTACATATTAACAAAAAAAACTTAAAATGACTATTGCTGTAAGTCAACAGGCTTTCGAGTAAATAACGTTATCAGTTTTGAAAGTTTTATAAGTCTCCAAAATGTTAAGAAAATCAGAAGGCTAAAAAATATATATTTCGCTTGAAATACCCGATACATATAGTTTTAATCTCGTAAGCTGCCCGAAATTATTTTCTTTAATAAGCACTTTTTCCTTTTTTATAGTACAAATATTTCTTTAAAATATTTACTCAAAAGAAATTTATGATAAATTTATTCATTTGCAGCTCTGTTACATTAAAATGTGCTACCAACTTGTCATTACACACTCACATGCTATACACATGCAATCGAATTCAAAAGCTTTATCTTCAGCCATAAATGACCTGCTTACCAAATGCACTTCAATGGTGTTCATCAAAGTAAAAAAACTACCAAAAGTTGGAAAAGTTGGCATAAGAGATTGATGCAGTTTTTGATTTCGGCGGCAACACTCCTATGGCATCATTGTTAAAGTTTCATGATTTTTCACACCTTGAATTAGTAAGTTTTAAAGTACGTACACACCTTCGTATGCAATTTAGTTTTCAATAAAATATGGCACAGTGAAAGAAATTACCAAATATTTGAACAATATTTCTCAATTGGTTTAGCAGTAATCTGAAAATGTAGTAGTAGTCATGGATGATGGAATATCAACTGAATACGGGACGAAGTAGGTACAATTTCCAAACCCATCTCTATAAGTTTGTGGACATAAACTTTTTGAAGTTTATTGACTTTATTTCAAAAGAATAAACTTAACTGAATAAAAAAATGAATTTTATTGAAAAACTGGTGGTAAAGTATAGAAACCACAAGCAGTTGATTGAAATGGAAAAACAAAATTTAAGTTTTGGAACCTTTTTTCTAACATAGATTATATTATTATGTTTTAGTAAATTTTCTGATTTTCTTTGTTTTGCTTTTTCGTTTTTCATACGAATTGTACGAGGAAACAAAAAAAATGCGCCGTTCGCAGGTTTGATCTAGGAAGCTGAAATTTTGGGAGAATTTTCTTCAAACCCGATTCTATTATATAGGCATAAACGACCGGAAATTTAAAAAAAAAAAAAATAAAAATACTTCCTTTGGGTGTATTTTTTCGGCATTTTTAGTCACACGAATAATGTGGGCGTGGCTGTACAACCGTGGGTGGCGACCCCCAATCAACTAAAAAACCCAAAACGCTATACTTTTTCTACGTTTTAGTAAGTCGGTTTTTTCGTTAAATTTCAACGGAATTGGACATAAACTCTGTCCGCGCAGTTTTCAGGTTTGAGCTAGGAAGCTCAAATGTTGGAATCATTATTTTTATTCCTCAAGCTATAATATAGGAAAAAATAAACAAAATCCCTGTCCTAAAGTTTGAAAAATACACCCTAATATATATACTAGCAATTCGGACTATCACTGAGCAAAAAAGGAGTTAATTTGGAGGTAATTTCATTGTGTTATATCGAAACAAATAAAAATATATCATTATTATAACCGATTTATTATATGATTTGTGCTTGCTAAGTACTTCATCTTGACTCACCAAGAAAGCTTGCAACGTGGCGCCAAAGATTAACATTTACTTTTACTTTTTGCTTGGCTTCTCAATAGATCTATGCAAAAGGAGAAACATATCAGGCTTAGAAATTCTTACCAATTGACTTAGGAGTCGCTGATGATTCCGCTTAGCAACGAATGAAACTAGTATGAATAGCTGTCACCGCCTTTTTTTGTTAGTTTATCTTTGTTTAGTGTAAGTTTTTTGGTGTTGACACACCCGGTACTGAACAGTAAATTTAGTAAAATAATTTTTAATATGGAAATATATAATGAATGGTATGGCGTAAAATACCTTTTTAATCAATTTTAATTTTTTTTGTATTGTCCATTGCTGTGCAACTTCGAAAATGGGGGCAAAATAATAATGGGCTGTTTTCATTTTAAGTTGATTTTAATAAAATTCTGAGAAACAAAAAAAAAAAAACTTCTCTTGTTCACATGTTAATATTTTTGTTGTTTTTAGAGCAGTTGTTGTTTGTTTTTTTAGCCCACCTTTAGGCTTTTTGGCGCATGTAATTGGATCATGTTTCGGAAGTCATTACAAATGTAATAAAAGAAATAAAAACTCTTAATTTACTGTTATAAAATCTTTTACATTTGTATGTGTTTTGTTTGGGGAAAATTTTTATGCTTTATTTGCTACTCACTGAAACAATGTTAAGGACAAAAAAGATGAACAGAATAAAACAATAGATATTACACAGAGAAAAATTATTAACAAAATTATAGCTTGAAAAGGAGATGCCTATATATGAATAGTAGATTAACTAGTTCTGAAAAAATTTAAGGAAAAAATTATACTTTTTTTTTCATATGTCCCAAATTACGTTCTTATATTTAACTTTTTATACATATGTCATAATTATCTGAGCCATAATTTTTAATTTGGTTTATCAGAAAAGAGAAAACCCAACAAAAAATTAATTCTATACAGACTGTGTTACTTCTGCTAAAGTATACAGTTTCATTCAAACATTTCTCTCAATGTCTTATTATAGGTATTTTTTATATTCCGATTTTAGCCAGACGGTGTATCTTTTACACTGCAAATACAATAAAAATTATTAAAAATTCAGTCACGTTTATACCGCAGAAGGATTTTATGTAGCATAGGTTTGGTGGTGATTGTGGTGTTGAGTGTTGGTGATGTTGCTGATATTTTTGCTACTACTGTAAATCATCCCAGTGGCCAAAATTAGAAGTAAAAGACGTTATTTGAGAGTTTTCGTTGGGAAGCAGCAGGTCTCTCGTTTCTATTTTATTAGAAAAGATGAATAGAATAAGCCTGTCCTAGTAAACCTTCAGCGTAAACGAGTAAAGTGAACTTCCAAGTGGAAAAGTTGGCTTGCCTCTTCCAAATAGGAAATACCAAAAAGTATTTTGAGGATTTTCCTATCCCAACTGTAAGACAGCTTACATGTTTTAACTAAATAAATTGGAAATAGTACGAACGTCCTAAGTAAAAGTGAACACCATTTCAGAGTTTCATTTTTTTCATTCATTTCATGTTTATGTAGGTCAGTAAAATTATTATGGATAAAATTAAGAGAACTTCGGGACACCATCTTCATAGGGCCTGCTATTGAAAGTTAAAATACCGTGTAATTAAAACCTCAATAAAGGTAATGTCTCTGTTTCTGAGAACAATATTCACACCTCTATTGGCAGAATAGGACTTACTCAATTGACTTCTGGGATATTTTTGCTTACGCGTACACTTAAACTGTTAAGAAATGCTTATAGAAAAACATTATTTTTATTTTATTGCTGTGGGAAAAGCAATCGACATTGAATATAATTTGATATGCTGTGCTTTATTTTTTTTTTTTTCGTTCATATATTTAATAATATTTTCATTATACTGACAGCACATGATTAAAATTTATTAAATTGAAAATGTTTACTGTAAGATGCTTACCTTTTAAGTAAGTCAAATCTTAGTTTATTATATTTCATTACAGTTTTAATGGCTATGGTTAAGGAGAGTAATTTGATTTTTGAAAACATTTGTATCTCATCATGTATTCATAAAAACGCCTTCTGAACGAGCCGATAAATGAATAAATTTGTAAAAATTCTAACAAAATATGATAAATTCACCCATAAGTTAGTTTTCAAATTCAAATATTTATAAGTCGTCCAAAACCGATGAAGATTTTTTTATAATTTTTTTTAATTTAATATCTTAAAACCATTGACCTGGCACGTTAAACTCTTATGACATCTTTTTAAATATTTCCCTTTTAATGTCTTATTTTAATTTGCATATATTGAAAGGAACAAAATCAAAGTGCATACAAAACAATATAAATATAAGAAGATAACAAAATTTCTATTGCATACTTTTAGTTGCCAAAGAAAGGTAGAATTAAGTTGTCGAATATAAGAAGAAAACTAAAATTTTGAGCACCAAATCCCTTGAGCGAAGAAAAATGTGCGGAGACGAGGGTTTTGAGAGCGAAACATGCAGAGTAGGTTCCCCTAGTTTTAAAAAAAAAAAAAAAATATCACTTAAATTTCTAAAAAAAATTGCTAAAGAAACAACACCCTAATGTACAAACATATTTTGAAAGATTTTAATTTTAGTATAATTTTGAAAATTTGACACAATTAGAGGTGCTATATTTCGGAAAATCTCATATTATATCTTTTTTATTAAGTCAAATTATCTGTCTAAGTTTTAAACAACTCCAAGTACATGTCGCCGTAGAGTGCGTGAAGTTACCTGGAATGTCTGAAAGTTCATTTTGTTACCAAAATTTTTCTAAATATTTCCTGACTTGGAGGGGCTGCAGCCCTTTAACCCTAAGCGGAACCATTTCAGTTTAGTAACAATCTGGCACATTGGGGTCTTTCACCACCCCACGCGGAAAAAGAATACATAAAAAAGCGCATTTTCAGTTCCAGGCTATGGCTATGAAATTCAATAATTATAAGGAATATTTTTCAAAAAATGTTTGTGCTACATGAGGCTAAACTTGAGTATTTATTAGTTCGAAAAATGATTTCAACATTTATGTGGGGTCGCTTACGACCCTATGGTGCCGCTAAGGGTTAAAAAAAGATAACGAATCATTTTTGCTTTCTTAATTATAAAATTCATTCTAAACTGGTTGGTATGTTTTTCTGAACAGGTAGTTCGAGTTATGACCAACATTTTTTTTTTTTTTTTTGTCAATCTTTTGTAACCGATTGGTGCATTAAGAAAGTTTTTAAAACATTAAACAAAATAATGTTTACATATTTTTTTTCATCGATTAAATTATTAAAATTTATTCGAAGACTAGGTGCCGAAACCTAGAAATCAACTCTAATTATGCCCATATCAATTTCTAGCTTATTTTAATCGAGTTGATACTATTTAGATCTCACAGAATTTTGAGCACCAATTATTGCCCAATTTCCATTATTTTTGCTAGATATCTCAGATATTTATGCTTTCCGTATCGATAGAGACTAGTTGAAAATAATCTCCTATAAGAGATTATTTAAAGGACCTAAATATGGTAGAATTGCATTATTTTGTTAAATTTGCAACAATTTTACTAACAATTTAAGTTTTGTCACTAACACTCCTTTGCCTCTCACCAATTCAAATTAAGTTTCACATAAATATTAAATTGCAATTGCTTCTTAATGCAATTAAAGTAAAAGAAGAATGACATAACTCTCATTAAGCAGACATTAGGGACAGTCCGTTAACCAAGTGCCTTCCTTAGGATGGTAGGGGCTTACCAACACGTTAAGAGCCCGTGTTTCATGCTTCCACATTGACAATGAGACTTACAAATTAGTGTTTTGTGCAAAAGGACCTTTCGTACGGTTGTTCAAATATATCTTACAATTTTTATATCAAGCAGCAACAAGAAAAGAAATAAATTTTGAAACTAATACGTCCTCAGCTGCAAGAGTTAATAAAAAACAAATTACACATTCTTAGGGAATTTCAGCAAAGAGCTACATAGGGGGGGTCAATATATGCCTCTGACTGAGCCACGTTGCTTACGGACAGACTGATCTCATAGCTTGAAAATATTTTGAAATGAATTTACTTTTAGGTAACTTGCATTTATATAATTTTTCAAATTGGTGGAAATTTTACCTTTCATAATTATTTGATTTCGTCAATAGCTTATACAATTTTTATATAATTTTGGAAATAAAAGAAACATTCTCTTTCGATAATCCTACACCCATTAGAATGGAAAATGTGTATGTGATAGCGAATAAATGCAGTCAATGACTTTACATGTACCACAAGGACAAAAAGTCACTTGTACCAGAATTGTTTTTGTTTTTCTTTTTTTTTGCTATTTTTCTTTTTTATTCCGATTTTTTTGTTTTTATTGTCATCTGGTTCATGTGCGTTTGTTTGTTTTTTGCATGTTTCACTTTTGCGAACCGCTGCCGCCATCTTGTTGCAAATATACTTTACATAATTTTATGAATTTTATTAAATTTGTTGAGTAAGAATTTTGAAACTTTGTAAATATGCATACAGTATTAAATAACTTCAAACTAAATAAAGTTGGTACAAGACTTCAGCGGCAAATCGAAAACGTTGTTGAAAATTAAAGACTAAGATTTATCATAGCTTTATAAATACTGTACGCGCTTATGTCACACGCACAGAAGTTCCATCCACAGAAGACACATGCAAAGAAGCCCCATATGCAAAACAATTTCTTGTTTTTTCGAACTGCGTTATCTGCTTGATAGTAACAGTCTTTTTATAACACTAGTTTACACTCAAAATGTTCCATTGATATGAAGCTACTTTTCTTATGTAGATTTTCCTGCTGAGTTCGAAAATGAAAATGAAAATTTTTTGAATGGTACAGTTTTCGAGATATTGTGGTTTTTTCACTTTTTCGACCTCTTTTCACTTTGAATCTCATATCTTGAGCTATAAATGCCCAATTTCCTTGTTCTTGATGTCATATTAAAGATAATAAAATGACAAATAAACGTGTGTAATTATATTTCTTATTAAAAAAGTCGTTCAAAAGATATAGATAAAAATAGACCAGATTTTAAGAAAAATCAAATTTTACATTTGATTCTGTGGCCACGAAAAAATAGAAATAAAATAAAAAAAAATAATTTTACTTTTTGTACGTAGAGTTGATACTTTTACGCAAATATTAAAACATTCCACAAGAAAATCGACTGTAAAATAACAACGTTAGAAGCGATTGAATGAATGAATCCAAATTCGACATTTTATGAATATATTAATTTTTTCGACAATTTGTTGAGCCTAATCGTTACAAAAAAATTTTTCTCATGTACCTTTGATAAGAGGATACTTTTCTTATGTACTTTTTCCTGCTGAATTCGGAAATGAAAATGAAAATTTTTTGAATGGTACGGTTTTCGAGATATTGTGGTTTTTTCACTTTTTCGACCTCTTTTCACTTTAAAATTCATATCTTAAGCTAGAAATGTCCAATTTCCTCGTTCTTAGTGTTAAATTAAAGATAATAAAATGACAAAGAAACGTGTGTAATTATATTTTTTATTAAAAAAGTGGTTCAAAAGATATAGATAAAAATAGACCAGATTTTAAGAAAAATCATATATTACATTTGATTCTGGGTCACGAAAAAATAGAAATAAAATAAAAAAAAATAATTTTACTTTTTACACGTAGACCTGATGATTTTACGCAAAAATTAAAATATTCCACAAGGAAACCGACTATAAAACGACAACGTTAGAAACGATTGAATAAATAAGTCTAAGTCCCACATTTTCTAATCATTTCAATTTTTTCTACAATTTGTTGAGTTCAATCGTTGCAATTCTCTATATTGTTCGGTGTTTTCGTATTATTAGAATAAGTTTGCGTAAAACCTTCAATAGCACAGAAAATAAAATTGCACTGGTTACTGTGGAAAAGGAACTATGTTCAAAAATTGATTGATTGATTGATATTGTTGAAAAAATTGATATGATCAGAAAATGTGGGACTTAGACTTATTCATTCAATCGTTTCTAACGTTGTCATTTTATAGTCGGTTTTCTTGTGGAATGTCTTAATTTTTGCGTAAAATCATCAAGTCTACGTGTAAAAAGTAAAATTATTTTTTTTTATTTTATTTCTATTTTTTCGTGGCCACAGAATTAAATGTAAAATTTGATTTTTCTTAAAATCTGTCCTGTTTTCATCTATATCTTTTGAACCACTTTTTTGATGAGAGATATAATTACACACGTTTGTTAACCATTTTATTATCATTAATTTAACACTAAGAACGAGGAAATTGGACATTTCTAGCTTAAGATATGAATTTTAAAGTGAAAAGAGGTCGAAAAAGTGAAAAAACCACAATATCTCGAAAACCGTACCATTCAAAAAATTTTCATTTTCATTTCCGAATTGAGCAGGAAAAAGTACATAAGAAAAGTATCCTCTAATCAAAGGTACATGAGAAAAATCTTTTTGTAACGATTAGGCTCAACAAATTGTCGAAAAAATTAATATATTCATAAAATGTCGAATTTGGATTCATTCATTAAATCGCTTCTAATGTTGTTATTTTACAGTCGATTTTCTTGTGGAATGTTTTAATATTTGCGTAAAAGTATCAACTCTACGTGCAAAAAGTAAAATTATTTTTTTTTATTTTATTTCTATTTTTTCGTGGCCACAGAATCAAATGTAAAATTTGATTTTTCTTAAAATCTGGTCTATTTTTATCTATTTCTTTTGAACCACTTTTTTAATAAGAAATATAATTACACATGTTCATTTGTTATTTTATTTTCTTTAATATGACATCAAGAAAAAGGAAATTGGGCATTTGTAGCTCAAGATATGAGTTTCAAAGTGAAAAGATGTCGAAAAAGTGAAAAAACCACAATATCTCGAAAACTGTACCATTCAAAAAATTTTCATTTTCATTTTCGATTTCAGCAGGAAAATCTACATAAGAAAAGTAAACTCAGATCAATGGAACAGAAAAAAAAAATCATTTTGTAAACTAGTGTAATTAGTACGTGTAGAGTTTGCATCTTAAAGCAATTTACATATAACTAAATCGGAAATTATTTAAATAAATGCACATTTTGTTTATTTATTTTTTGACTTTAAACATTATTTGACAAAAAATATCTCAAAAACTATGGCGAATAGAACAAAAAATCTGTAATCATTTTTATTTAAAAATGTTTTAATTTCTTAGAAAAAACAAACAAAAACCTTCATTCAACTTGTTTTAACGTTAATTTTTTTTTTATAAAAACGATTCTCAAAATATCTTCGATATAATTTTTTTTTTTTTTTTTTTTATTTCATAACTTTTTTATATGTTACTCTTCAATTAATCCTACATAACTACTACATAACTTTGCAAATCATAATACAATCCATACAATAAAACTGGTGAGCACCTTCAATTAAAAATGCATATATTCCATAGTTTTGGCAGGAGTTTCGAATTAAAAGAGGATTGATTGATGAATAACACATAAAAAAATTAAAAACTAAATTTCTTATGTCATAGATATTATGAAAAACATTTTTATAAATAAAAAATGTATTCTATAAATAAAATAATTTAATGTTTACACAAGTTCATTTAAAGTAAACTTTTTTTTTTAGTGAAAACATTTTTAAACAAACCTTGTTGGTCATCGATGATCATAATTGGCTTTGAGCTGACGAATATGATGAAAAATTTTATGGAGTCGTAGCCTAATCGACTTTACATATCTTATTTATAGAAGTCACAGAGGCTTGAGCTGATCGTTTGAAGTCACTGATCGTTGAAAAGATTCATCGATCATCGGAGGGTTAAAAAATGACCGATATGTATGAACTATATAAATAGAAGTGGTGTCCTAAGCAAATTTTTGTATATTTTGCCAGCATGTATGTTGGAAATGGTGCACGGTGGGCTTTAACCAAGTTTTAATGCAAAGTTGAGTTACAAAAAAACTTGAATGGGGATGCTATTTTTAGTCGATATACGACAAAATTAAAAAATTCCTTGAGTTTTTTTTTTTTTTTGATTACATGTTTGTTGCTTTTAAACCCTTAAATGCATGAGGTCAGCCCCCAGTATGGAGACCAATCTTTTTTATGTTAAATCAGACGCTGACCACGAAATGAGCATTTATTTTCCTGGAAAATGCATCGTTTTCCCGGAAAAGCTCAAAAAGTGTGATTTGTGCAGTGTTCGAAGTTTAGAAAAATAGGTAAAAAAACTATTCCAGGTGATCGAGTTCAGACTAGATTCTCAATAAGTTGCTAAAACTTATTCCCCTATACTCCCCAATATTTTTTTTTTTACAAGAATAATGGAAATTATCAATATACAATTACTGATGAAAATCACTTTTAAAATTATTTGTAAACGCAACGTCCGACCTCTTCGACAGCTTACTGGGAGCTGAAAATAAACATCAGAGAGCTAAAGAGGCATTTATGTGAAAGCTGGTAATGCCTGCTACAAGTTAGAGCAAAACTTAACGCGATGCAGTTTGTTTGGGTAGATTTGGCTATGATTTTAGGCACGTACCATATATGGTACGCTATGCATTTAAGGGTTAAAGATATTATGTATATATATTAGCGTATTTATTTTGAAAATATTGTAGATTTTTATAATTTTTGTGCTTATGATTTAGCAGTGAGCTTAAAAATAATTCTAATTCAAAACTTCAGCTTCCTAGCTCAAACCTGTAAGCGGCGCGAATTGAACTTTGCCCCATTTCATTGAAATTGACAAATAAATGGACTTACAAATGCGTAAAAAAATCTAAGATATTTGAGTTGCATGGAATGTACCACACCCTTTCGTCAAACCACGCCCATATTTTTCGTCTATCCATTTCATTTATCCGAAGGTATTTTTTTTTTGTTTTTTTTTTTTGCATGCCCATTTGATGTTTTTTAAATTACTAATGTTTGTTATGTATACACATATACAGACATGTATAATACGAGTATCATTAAAATGATAATTTATTTGATAGTAAAAAATTATCTCAAATAATCCCCAATTCAAATTTTTCTTGTAGCTCGAACTTTTATTTAAACTTGTTTAAAGCCCACCGTGAATGCTATAGAAAGTATAGCGTTTCTCCAAATCAATTTGCTCTGTTTTTTAATGAATTTTAAACTTTTTAAATTTTAAAACTTTGTGTGTTTGCAAAGGTGTTCAGAAAAAGTTGTTGTTTGTATTGGAAAAATAAATAAAATATTAGAAAGGTAAACTTTATCATTTCAAGCATATGAAAAAATTAGTTTAGTACTTTTTATAATGTTTCATCAATATACAATATTTATTCGCATAAATCTAATTAATTTTAAGGAGTTTAAACTTACATCAGATTTTTTTGTTATCTATGGTAGTCTAGTTTTACACTATGTAATAAATATGCAGTCCACTTGCTTATTCTGGAAACCAAACCCGTAAAATATACAGAAAGTTTTATAATAGTGATTTGAGAACAAACCCTCTGAAATTTACATATTTAGTGTTTAAAAAAATTTATTTTCGATACAACTACTTTTGAATTGTTTTATTCATGAAAAAATTGACTACGAATACATATCGTCGATTAAATTAAAATTTCAAGATTTTACAGCGAATTAATTTTTATTTTAAGCTTTCCAACTTAAGTCACTTTTCAAGATTGAATGCAAGATATCATTACCTTTGCAGACTAATATTATTAGGTCTACAGAAAACGATGAAAATAGTTTCATATTATTAATTATAAATTTTGAAGAACCTACCTTATTTTGCTGTGCTTTGCAATCCTCACAAAAACATTTTCTAGCTGGAATTCGGCTAAATAGCAATTTTTTCTTTTTTTTACCTTATGCACTTATTATTTCATTTTTATTGATTATAAATAAATTTAATTTGTTCTTTAGGATATATGCATATTTCAAAAGATTAACATTATTTACACAACAACAATGAGTTATTTTTATTAATTTATTTTTTTTATTTTTGCACTTTAACACTGAACACCTTTCATTTTTTCTAATATTTTTTTAAATTTATATTTTTTTCTTAATGAACTTTAAATTTATAATTTTCATATAGTTATAACATTAATTTTTTATATTATTATTTAAATCTTACACAAGCGTAGGTATTAACAGCGACGACAAAGACAACGGCCACATAAACAAAATTGCAGCATATTTTTAGGATAAAGTTTGGATTTAGTTCGCTTTTAGTTGCTAAAAAATCTGCCAAGATGCGTGTTAAAATTTAAACTTTCAATTTTTATTTTGGAACTTTTCTCTCATTATATTTTTAATTAATTTCCTTCTTATTTTTTTCGTTTTAACGTAATAACTTTTGTTTTCCTCATGCAATTTTCCGGTGCTTTAGAAGAAATGTTGCTGACCTTGATTGCGCTTTTTCTTTTACCCCGCTTCTGCCGTTACGTTTTCTTTTAATACTTTTTCATCTTAACACATTCACATCTTTTTTTTCTCCTTTTCTCTTTGCTATTTCTTCGACGTATTTCACAAATAAATTACAGCAACAACACACAAGAGAAAAGCAGAAGAAACGACAAAACCAACGCAAGGAAAGCGCGCACGCACACAAGAGATTATGAGAAAAGAGTGCTTGAATAAATAGAGATTAAAAGAGGGCCGCCGAAAATAAAGAAAGCTCACGTACCGACCGCGCGTCTTTTTGCAAATGTACCGTTATGCGAGGCGCGTTTTTTTCACAATTTAAATTTCTTTCAGTGTTGTTGAATTTTAATAGTTTTCTGTTGGCTATCATTTTTTTCTTTTTGTTTTTGTTTTCAGCTGATGCTATGGAGAGAATTTAAACTTTTGCTCTTGTTGTAGATTGGATGCCTGTAGTCTCAGAGTGGAGAAAGAGTGTTTGGTAAAGATAAGCGGGAGAGAGTTTCTTTGTTTTATTTTTGGTACTTTTTCCACACAGCAAAATTTTTCTTGTTGCTCCAAAAAAAATATTCTCTTGTTTTTTTTTTTATTTATTCGCTATGTATTCTAATACTTCTTATTTGATATTATAATTTTCATAATCATTTTTTTTTCTTTTTTTTATAAATTAATTTTTACTTTTTGCTACTACTAATGTATTAAACATATCCTAATCTACGATGTCGCTGACATTTACATTTATATATAACACACGCACAAACGCGTTAAAAATGTTTGAATGTGTATGTGAGCTTGTGTTATTTCAATATTTTTATCCCGGTATCTTGCTGTCGCGACAAAAACTTTTCGTCGTACTTGAAGTTTAGAGCAGAACTGCTCCTGTGGCTGTAAGGAACTTCGCCAGCTTAAAAGTATGCAACAAATATTTTTTGCAATAAAATACTTAATCTTAAGAGTTTCTGGTCTTATGCAAATGTTTGTAGCCAAAAACCATGCAATACTTTATTAATAAAAATTCTTGCTTGTTTTATAGTCCTATAAATATGCAGCTCGATTACAAACATACTTTTATAGTTTTTCATTAATTTCTTTCAACTTTTACGTTGTATTTCATTATTTTTTCTAAGAATTCTAATGCATTTTAGATTTTTTTTATGATTTTTCACTCTGCTTTTGCTTGATTTAAATAAAATTGAGTGAGATTAAGCTTTTTTCAAAATCACCAACACTATTATATTAATTTTTATTTTTTCACTATGTAATTTTTGCATTTGCTGCTGTTTTTCACAAGCACCTTAAAGTATGCTACACAAAAGTGTTGTAATTGCCTTAATTGAAATTTTTATATCTCCTCCACGCGACCGTATCCGTATGTACCAGCTGTATCTACGCTGCATGTGCTCACAACTTTCTGTGCTGCTACTGCTTATGCTTGTTCTTTTCGATTTTCAACATAATTTAGCACGCACTTAACTTTTGCTGCTTCGCACTTTTTGTTTGCAAAGCTAAAGAAAAAACGTTGTCTACTTTTAGGCCTTTGAAATCTGTATATATTTACATAGCCCCCGTCAATCACATCACTTTAAGTATTTTTGTTTATTTTTTTTTTTTTTTTTTTTTTCTTAGTAAAATTAAAGAACACAATTTATTTAAGCAAAACCGAGCATCCGAGCATCACAACTTTAGGCGTTTATCTCCCGTCTTTTGTTGCGTACGCAAGCCAACACAAACTCCGACTGCTCATCGTCGCATCACAAGCAGTTTTCATCTGCTGCTTTTGCTCCGGCTGATGTTGTCTGTGAAGCTGCTGTAGTACTTTCCATCTCTCGTTGTGGAGGTTTCCTTCCTGTGGAGAGTTTAACCGAAGACTAAAAATAATAAAAAGATGTCAACGTATGTACGTACATATTCTACTCCTCGGTTTTCTGAGGAATATAGCGTGAACCTTTTTTAGAGATTTTTTTCATTGATTTAATTTGTGTTAGGGATTGATGTTATATTAATATTATGTCATACAAAAAATGATTACAAAAAAGTCTATGAAATCAATTTCGCGCTTTATTCTTCAAACACCGAAGCGCAAATTTTCCAGTTCGAACATAATGAAACATCTTCTTTTGCTCACAGCTTTCTGTTTAACTCTCCACAGCAATTTGTGCTCGCGCAAATCACATTTGTGCATGCTACGCATTTTTCTACATTTTCCCTTCGCATAATTTATGCCCAAGTTGCTACAAATTTGCTCAACGTAGCTTGGCTCTCTTGTTCTCCAAATATGTGCTTTATTTTAGATTTCCCATCGTTTATTTCACACTTCAGCTTATTCTCTTTTTGAGTAGTGTCTCGATTTTTGTGCGAGAGATTTTGCATTTTTGACGTTTATGTTAAACTTGTGGAAAATATGCAATATTCAATACATGGGATGCTGTCACAACGTACATATTTCAACGCCATCTTGTGACGAGACAAATGTACTTCAGTATAAAGGGTTTTTTTTTTGTGTATAGCTGGCAAATGTTTCAACTCGATATCGAAGGATTCCTTGAATAACGTAAATATGAAAATATATAACTCTTTTTTATACCACCGAGTAAATATTTTATTGATTGTGTAGAATGCTGCATACAAAAAACATATTGAAATAATTCCAACATATCAGAATTTTAAGATTATTCTTTCTTCAAAGAGTTATGCAAGATTGGCGCAAAGACCTGGATTATAGGGGGTGGCATATTTTGCATACAGTGAACTTTTTTTTTTTGCAATCATATACAAGTCAGAAAATACTGCACAAATTGAATTTTTAACGATTGATATCGGTGATAGTTTTAATAAATGTTTGGTTGTATGCGTTTACAATCCAAGTAAGCTCTTTGACATGAGTGATTTTTTTGCCAAGTTCTCTGAATACATGTTAGTTTATGAAAATATTATTTTGTGTGGTGATTTTAATGTTGATCTTTTAAATAATGATAGAAGATCTAATGATTTTCTGGATAATATGGTGTCTTTGGGCTTAGGTGTTGTAAATAAGTATGCTACGCGTTTTTCTCCGAATTGTACCCCAAGTTCACTAGATTTGTTTTGCGTCACGGATAAATCAAAAGTACTACATTTTGATCAATTTCCTTTAGCAGGTTTTTCTGACCATGAGATGTTATTTCTGTCGTATAGTATTGATTTTTCGAATTTGCAAACTGAAACTCATTTGAGTTCCAGAGATTTTAAAAATATAAATACGGAAGCACTTCTTTCTGAATCTAGCACACTTCCTTGGAATGATTGTTGGATGTTCTCCACTGTTACTGGAAAAGTATCAAATTTTACCCACAATTATCAATTATTTATTTGAAAAGTATGTGCCCTTAAAGCAATTAAACAATCAAAAAACCAAAAACAGCCTTGGTTCACCAGGGAGGTTTCGCGTTTAATCAAGGAAAGGTATAGGCTGCATTCGGCTTGGAAAAGTAAGCCTAACAGTGTAAATTTGGAATATTACAGATTATGTAGAAATTATGTAACATTAATAACACGTAATTCAAAAAGACTGTATTACCAATCAAAATTAGCACAAATCTATCAAGCGAAATTCTTTGCAACAATCTAAAAACTATTGGACTTGAAAATAAAAGTAAACCAAATTGTAACATTGATCCTAATATGATGAATGATCATTTTTATTGTCAAATTTATTAACAGACAGTTCAACATTTGTAATCAACCAAGACTGCTTGTATCAACCTGATCAAGAATTTAATTTTCAAGTAGCAACCGAAGACGATGTGGTGAGAAGTATTTATGCTATAAAGTCGAATGCAATAGGTTATGATAACGTTAGTCTGAAATTTATTAAAATAATTCTACCTTGCATTTTTCCAGCCCTTACCCACATCCCAAATTTCTCTATAACAACATCTGTTTTTCCCGAAACTTGGAAAATTGCAATTTTTACACCAGTTGCTAAGAAGAATAAAGCTATTGTGCCACAAGATTTTCGGCCAATTAGTATACTGCCGGTTCTTTCAAAGGTATATGAGAAGTTTTTGACGAGGCAAATTACGACTCATCTTGAAGCCAACAATGTTTTAACTGAAAATCAATCTGGTTATAGAGCAGGTCATAGCAAAATAATTATCTATACAAGTATATAAATATGCAATCTCTAAACGGTTACACCACTTTTTCTCAGCCATAGCACAACATAATCGCTCAATTTTTTTTTGTTGGAAAGGTTGTGTAGAGAAGGGGGGATATGTATACTTTTTTTTCAATAGTAGGCGCTGCACGCCTCTAAAGAGGAAAAACGTTTAAACGGCTAAGCTAATGCACCGATTTTGATGAAATTTTGTTTGAAGATAGATTGAATCCTAAGGAAGATAATTAGAAACTCTGATTTCTTAAAGTAGGCATGGCATCACCCCAAATAGGAAAAAACGGTATCACGGCTGTGCCACTAGACCGATATTGATGAAATTTGATACATAGATAGACTGAATCTTGAGTAAAACTATATTTTTTAGTGGGCGGTGCCACGCCTCTTACAGGAAAATACGTCGTTACTACTAAACTAACGGACCGATTTTGATAAAAGTTTGTTAGGATATAGACTAAGCTTGTAGCGATCATTTAAATTATATTGTTTTCAGAATGTATAATATTTTAAGAAAACTGTGGCACACAACGGCATTGATACCCCAAGAAACTAAATTGAAATTAGTAAGAACTAGTTTATGGAAATTTAGATAGTGCAGCAAAGCACAAATTGCAAATCGTACTAAATAATTCAGCTAGATATATTTATTGCAAAAGAAAATATGACCATATTTCGCATTATGCGATAAATATCCTTAATTATAGTCTAACAAAGTTCCTCAATTTTCTTAATATAATTTGTTTACATAAACAAATTGGACCGTCCGCCGTCCAAATTATTTATTTAAAAATTTAATTTTTGCGCAATCAAGCAGGACAAATAACCTAATTGTACCGTTTTCAAAATTTCGTGCGTCAGAAAGAATGATTTTTGTCAGTGTTATTAAACTTTGGAATTCTTTGCCATATAATATGTAAATGTATATGTATTCGTATGTACTGAAAACTTGGCGAATGTACTGATGACGAAAAAAGTACAAATGTACCCAAAATGCCATTACTGTACTATGTATGTATATCAAAGCATTACCGCCAAATTTGATTTTAATGGATTTTAAAATAAAAAAGAAAGCACTTCATTTTGATGTGGAAAATACTTTTTTAATTTTTCAATTAACATAGATGAAGATAAATGTTATTCGTTGTTTATCCAAAAGTATAAAAAAAGTACTTGGCCAGTTTTGCAACTGGGCGCCTCATATTATGTCGAAGATATTTTGAGAAACATTTTTAAAAAAAAAATGTTTCAACTAATTAACTATAAGGTTTTATTTACTTATTTTTTCTTAAAATAAAACATTTTCAAACAAATATGATTTAGGGTTTTCTATTTGTTCCCCATATTTTTTGAGGTCTTTCAAAAAGACCTGGGGCAACCACTCCCGAGTCTATGCTTTTTTCTTAGAAAGATATGTTTGACGATGCTGTGAAATTTTGATTTATGAATCTATCTTAAAAATGGATTTCCAAATCGAATTTTGCCAAAAAAGTTAAGAAAATTTTACACTGTCCGGTATATGAAAGTTAAAGTGTTGCTCTATAGAGAAAAAATAGTCCTATTATGATATCACTACCATTTGACCTTGAAAATGAAGGACTAACTCAGGTTTACTTGCACTCTGTGCTGCTTTTCGTATGCACGAGGTAAATTACCATTGTTTTTTCTAGTAAAGACTCTTGAGATAGAAAATCGAATATAAAAAATTACTGCCGAATTGAAAGTGGTTTTGTTTTTGTTTTTAATTAATGCCTTAGCTACTGCAACAACATTTTTAAATTAGTTGGATTGCCTGATATTTCAAAATTTTATTTTTAAAATTAAGTATGACAAAATTATTGTTTTTCTGTTGTTGAAACTCAATTAGTTTATAGACAAGCCGTTATATGGTAGAAAAAAAATGCTTAAGTGACTGGAACTTCTGTAAAAATAATATAAGAACTGTTAAAAGGACAAAGCTTTAAATTATGGGACAAATTAAGTTTATACATTTCTTGTATACTTTGACAGCAATCTCCTCAAAAACCATTTGACCCATAAAGCTTTTCGATGTGTCCTTCAATTTGTCATCTCAAATGGCTTAAAAATTAACTTCATTTTTATGATCAAATGAGATATTTATTTATCAAACTTAAGTATAATATGAATACAAGTTTTTTATCAAAGATAATTAATTTTAAGATAGGTAAATGCTATACCAGTGATGACATTTGGGTTTTATGAAAATATACTGAATCGAGACTGCAAATGTACTTTTTAGAAGCCGAATGTACTTTTTCGTCATAAAGATGAAAAAGTTACTTAAAATGCCGAAAAATATGGTTGGCTTCTATGTCTATTTCTGCTGAATTTACTAAAAAATGGCCAAATGTACCGTATGTACTAAAAACTTGGCGAATTTACTGACGACGAAAAAAGTACAAATGTACCGAAAAAGCCATTACTGTACTGCCAATACTGAACTTTCGTTAGTTCTGGTGGTCGCATAATACAACATTTTGCATCAGATAAGTAGGGGAGAAGTGGGGGTTGTGGGCATGGGTCGGTTGTGGGCACCCCTACGTATATTTTCACAAAATGAAGATTGAGTTTCGTTGGTAATGTCATTCGCAAGCAATTACCCTATGTATGATTCATGCCAAATATCAAAGTAAACGGACGCGTTTGCTTTTGGAAATGAACGAATTGGTTTTTTTTTTTGGGCTTTGAAAAGGTGGTGAAACTTTTTTCAAACATTTTCAATAGTGTATCAATCAAAGTGGATCGATTAGAAAGGTAAGTGTAATGTATTTTTATTTAGTCGAAGTATTATGCTGAATGGAACAATATC
Source organism: Tricholauxania praeusta (assembly GCA_949775025.1). Lineage (NCBI taxonomy): Eukaryota > Metazoa > Arthropoda > Insecta > Diptera > Lauxaniidae > Tricholauxania > Tricholauxania praeusta. Next base: position 30,373,672 of record OX459031.1, on the reverse strand, counting down.
GATTTGAACCAAAAAATTTATGCATAAACATTTTTTCATTACTTTTTAAAATGTCTGCTAAAGTTGGTTGTGGGCACAAAAATTAGGTGGGTTGTGGGCACACAATTGCTAACAATTTATATCTCTTTGAAAGGTTTAGTTTAAGTTAATGTACTTTGAAATATGTCAAATTTTATTGAACATAGATTACAACTCACAAAAAACAATCACCAAATTCGAAGATCGCAGGTTCAACTCTTTTCGTTTAGACAAAGAATGTGTAATATCTTCACAACAATGCTACTCTATTTTGGAGTTATTCATTTTTGTTTTACTTATTCACACTGATTTCCATTTTTGATTATTTGTTTAATTAGCCTTAAAATGTGAATTATATTTTATTTTCGACTTGAATTGTATCTTATATTTTCTGTTTATTTTAAATTTGCGTTATAAGTATATCAATCTTTGAGAATATGATTTTTTTCGCAAGTGACATCAACTTTTGATTAGGAGTTTCAATCAATTATAAAGGCGAAATAAATAATAACATTTATTGCGACATCGACTTCGAATTAAAGTTTCATTTATTCAATAAATTTTCGTGGATATTTTCAACCACTTGTTTTTGGTAACGTTTCTACTTAAATGTTACTATTATACTATACTTAATACAACATGAAAAACAAACGACCAACCTGGTAACATTAACAATGTAATTTGCTTCTTCACATACATATGGATGATCATAATGGCGCTTCGTTCACCCACACAAATATATGCAGCTTAAATTTTCTTTCTTTTTTCTAACACATTTTTTTTGAGCTTTTGCTTTTAAATAAGCTTTACCTTTTTCAAACTTGAAATTGAATTGATTTCACTATTCACTATTTCACTATCTGAAAACATTTTTTACACTTTTTTGATTTATTTCACATTTGTTTAGCATTCAAAATTTCACTTGTAATGCAAACCGTATTTTACCCAACCGGAAGCACGAAGTACAACATGAACAGCGTTGCCAGCCTAATAAATTATAGATGAAACTTGACGATTTTTTTTAATATTTGATATTGATGTGTGAACATCTTTACTGGGGGGTAACATGTCTATTAGGAGTAATAAGCTTATTTTATGACGACGATTCGCCACTACACACAATGCGATTATAGAACTCAATTGGTAAATTACTGATCCGATTTTTCCAAGTGCAATGTCGTTCTTATTGGATCATTGAATATGTATATTATTATGGGGCAATTTAAGCCAAAGAATCATTTCATAGAGGGCGCAGTTATCGACACAATTACTTATAATTAGTCATAGCTCTTAGGCTACTGAAGTTATTTTGACAAATAAAGTGTCAATATTTTTTTATGCAAAGAACATGAATACGAAAATATAAAATGCTCAAAAGTTTGTTGTTGTATAGATATTATATTTTGCAACTATCCTACATTTCACTTTTGGATTTTTACATACTCTTTTGGTGTCTTTTCGAATTATATCGTTACATCACATTTTTGTATAGTACTCTTTATATTCCAACTTTTAAAAGGATTTCCGATTTAATCGAAATTTCAATATCTATCGATACCTTTCAAATATGTAGTATCAATTTTTTAACTTTTTTCTTTGGTCAGCTCATCAGAGTAGAACTTATGTTGGAGAGGCCAGTAAAAGCGTGGGTGCGTAGGTAGACTAGAGTTCTACTTATTTGCAAGTGCACTTTTGACATACATATATTGCATTGAAATTTTAGTTCTTACGCACGTCGCCGCGTTCGCGTATATTGGTTCTCGACTATTTATGTGGACAAACCTTTATATAAACAACAAAAAAATTAATCAGCATTATCAGCTACGTGGTGGTGGTTTAGGTTTAGAGAATCTGTAGTTAAGCCACATAGCTTAGCCCCAAACTTAAACAACTTTAAGCTATTTGTCAAAAAAAGTTAATATCTGGCATCTTCAGCATTGCCCACATAAGCGAACGAGCTTTTTGTATGCAGTGGAAATTTCAATTCAGCGCATGAAAATGACATTTGTAAACTTAACGAATCTCCTGTTTATTCAACTGATGCCATATTATCTTAAAGAAATATTTTTGTAATAATAGCCGTGTTTTATTCGATTTGGTTCAACCAAATACAAGTGCGTGGACCAGCTCAATTTCTAGTTCAATTGATTAAACTTTTTTTTTTCCTTTGCTAAATTTGATGAAAGGATGTAGCACATTTCAAGTAACTGTAGACACAAACCTAAAATAATCAAAAACATATAGCAACTTTGCTTAAATTTGCAAAACCGATTTTAAGTCACGCGATGTCTCATTTATTCAGTAGGTACTATGCGTATATATTAAAATAATGTCGCATAATAAAACCAAAACAGTGATAAAACACTAAATATTTATCACTGCTTTGGCTCTGCTAAATTTTTTTTTTTGATACGTCATTTAGTTATGTTTTTCACCTTCTATCGTCTAATTTTTTTTCGTTCACAGACAACAAAATAAAAAACGCTTTTAAAAAAAATTTAAAAGCGTTTAGTGATATGTATTTTGAAAAATAAATTATTAAAATATTCAATAATTTTTAATTATATATGTACATGCGATTCTTACAATTAGACTGGTGCACGCCTTCATTAAAAAAATTATATTTTCCAAAGTAATGTTGGAAATTTCGATTTGAAACTAGATACATTCTTGCGATTGCTTAAAAAATATCACAAAAAAATTCAAAAAGAATCAGATGATTTCTCGAGGATATTTTGAGAAATATTTTTATGAATGTGAAAATCTATGTTCAAATATATTAATTCCAAATTATTTATTCCACATTATTTTTCAGGCCTTCCGTTTTCAGCCACTAGTTTCCATAGTTATCTGAAAAAAACATATGTGATTCAACAAAACAGATATTTGATATTTTATAGTTTTCAAGGACTTGGGTGTTTTTGGATTATATTTTTTTCGATTACAATTACAAGTAATCTTTTCTTGTAATTGAAAAATAAATTAAAAGTAATGTTTATTGAAGTTTTATCAATTACATTAATTTCAATTACATGTAATTTGAAATTACAATTATATGTAACTCTAATTACTTTTGTAGATCCATGAAAATCTAATCCTTTAAAGAGTTTTAATCCATTACTTTTGCCAAGTTATTTGAAAATGTAATTAATTGCACATTTTTCTGCAATTACAATTTTCTTTCAAGTGATAAAATTCTATAAAATTCACTAAAAATTTTTATGTTATTGCATTTTGCTTATATGGGAATGTAAAATAAGAACTTTGGCGTGATTTACTCATTGAGTCAATGACATCGACCTCAGATTCCTCAAGCTATCGAAAAGATTTGGTTTGTGGGCTCATTTTATAACGTAGAGGTGCATACAAACAATAATACTTGAAAAATTGGAAATTACAAGAAAAAGTAATCCATTAAAAATCTCGATCAATTACATATTTTGGATAACAGCAATTTCCATCGCAAATATTTCAATTACTATAACAAGTAATTGTAAATACGTTACTTTCATTTACATTACATGGCTATTGAAACATTTCAATTACAAAATTGCAAGTAATTGTAATTGCATGTGTAATTTATTACCAAATGTAATTGATTACGCTCAAATCTGGTGTACATTGACATTCCACTACAATCACTGGTATTTGGATATATTTGGTTTCAATTGCAATTTTAGTCTTTAGAAATACATAGCTCCGGTAACACTGCATATGAACGGCAACGTCATATGGCAAACTCAACGAATAACGATTCGTCAAATCAGCGGCACCAAAATTAACGAATAGACCGACGAAAAGTATTCAGCTCTTTACGTGCGATTTACGAGTTGAGCGAACGTGAATAAATTTGTCAGCAACCATCTTAAAAATTACGTCTAGAGGAGAGTTGGAGAAAATTTTATTTCTGCCAGTGACAGTAAAAAATTAAATTAAATAAATATGTCGATGATTTCTGCTCGTTTGGCCTCATCTGTGGCCCGCAATCTGCCAAAAGCTGCTCAAAAGGTATAAATTTTAATAAAAAATGTTTATTTTTGTACTAGAAAAGTTCAATACAGTGTTGTGAAAAAACAAATTTGCACGGGAATTTAATCAAAGGCTTGTGAATTTGTGTGAAAAAAAGTGGGATCTTATCAAAAAATGATTTTTCTACCTATTTAGAACAACTCATTGTTTAAAGTATAAGCAAATTCATCTAATGATGGAAATTGAAAAAGTTGGTTACGCAATGGAACTGTTTAAAACTGGTGTAAAGAACAAAGCTTAGCAATTTGGAATACGGCAGAGTTGAGAGAATGGTTGCATAACAAGTGTATGAAAATCTCAAAGTGAAAAAAAATCTAAAACTTTTATATAGTCAAATCAATAAACACTATTTTTTTTTTTTACTTTAAGGTTACATAATTTTCTTTCAATATCTTTGATTCCCTCCGTCTTCGTTAAAAAAATTTGATTGCTCGGTTTTGTTTTTGAGGTTATGTTCGCCGCTACCACTACCTTCAAAAAGTGGACGAAACTTGCCAATGGCTACTACATCATGCGAATTCTGATGTTAATGCAAAAAGCAATTTTTCTCATACAATTTCGCCAACATTTCTTATGAAATTAATAAATTTCTATATTATATTTAGTATAAACTTATTACCATAAGTAAAAATAAAAAAGAAAGCTTTTTCTGGTTCTGGTAACAAGAACTCGTGTGCTGTCGTTTTGGTTGGATAACCAACCAATAACCCAAGTAGACGTATTAGAAACAATTTTTATCGTCTTATATAAGAAGGCAACATTCTTTTTTAACAAAATGCTCAATTTTATCTTTTTTTTTTAATTAAAAATGTTTAATAAAGATATCAGCCCTCATTCCTTCTATAGCGCCGAGTTTGTTATATTTGATTTGCATAAAATTTTACTTCAATATGCTTTTAGGTTAAGTTTTTCTCCATCAGAATATCTATCTAATGGACTGGCTTAATTTAATTCTTCAAAGCATTACCGCTGTTGAATGTGCGAAATAAAATCCTGGTTACGTTAAAAATTTTAAATTTTGAACAATTATTAGCGTAGCATGGCTTATGTTATGGGGGCAGACCAAAATTTTTAAGAAAGCAGAGGCGAAAAATTAATTAAATTTTGCAATATCAAATATAAATTCTGCGGAAGCATCAGATCTCGTTCTCATCGTCAAATCATAGACATTTTGCTAGGGAAATTTCTAGGAGGTCCGATGTTTCCGCGGAATAAGTTATTTTCTTTCGATTGTAAACTCCTTAATTTATCGCCCCTACTTTTAATTTTTCTAATGGAATTATTTAATTGTTACCTCGACTTCAATGTTTCTAATCTTGAAAAATCCTTTAAATGGTTTTTTCCATAAATTTTTGTTTTGGCCATGTAAATTTTGTGCTCAAGTCCAGTTCATAATTTTATACGTTAAATTATTCAAGGTCATGGGAATCTGGCTATTGCAAATCGATATCTCATTTTCTATTCGTCGGTCATTAGTTCAGTTGCAGAACGAAAAGTCTACAGAAAAGGTTCTTCACATTTTACTAATAATAGTAAACTTTAGCTACTACAGGTTGAAGCTTTAAATAATGTGGAAATTTTGTTAAGAAATAATGAAAATTAAAAAATTGGAAACTATTTAAAACCTTTGATTATTGATTTAATGTGTAGTTCAATAAATTTTCTATCAAATTGCTTCAGAAATTTCCAAATCATTTCGATTTTTCTTACCTCTGCTTTTATTTTTACTCGAAAGCATTTTCAAATCAATTTTGTATCATATTGTACTAACTGAAACCCGTAAAGTTTAAATCGATTTAGTGCTCAAATTATTGTGATTTTTCTGTTTTTTCTAATATCCTTTTTTATTTTCATTAAACGCTTTTGTTTTTTGTCAGCTGTTTGCTTTGAATTTTGTACCTATTTGGGAAGGGGAAGTGATCAGCTGTTTGTGTCTCCCATTTTGAGTTTTTATTTGACTAAGTTTTGGGGCACGGGAATTAGATTTACTCAACTTCAGGTAATAAAAGCTACCTTTTGGTGAGTACATGAGCTAGCAAAGATGACTTTGAAAGACTTAATCGACGATTTCGATGATTTATTTATAATATTATTTGTATCATAAGCTCGTTTCGAGCAGTCAGAAAAAAATTTGACTATAAATAAACAAATAATATGGTTAGTAAAATAATTTGTTTGTTTTAAAACCAAATCACAAAAAAACACATTTGCTTATTGTAGATATAAAGCCAGAACACTAAAATACTCATAGTCTTTTGTATTTTTGGTATTTGTAGTTGTAATTTATTTACTTAAGACCCCTTTCTAATGCACGTTACATATTCATTTTAAAGTATCCTTATTTGAGTATTTAACATATGTACGTATGTTTGAACTACTAATGCAAAAATATGGCAAGCGCACTCTGTATCAAAACCGTAATCTAAATCGGTTGATACAATTTTTAAATCTTGTCAGAGCAAGAAAAATGGCAATAATTTATTCATTGATGGGATGTTTAATACATATTTTATCAATTGTATTCCTATTGCTATATACTTCACATTTAATCCAGTAGTTGTAGTCCAATTTTTCAAATACAGACTTACAAAAAGCTTAAATTGCAATGTACAACTTGTGCTAACCCAAACCTTATTTGCAAATAATTGAAATCATTTTTTAACTTTGTAATTTATCTTTGACACTCGTATTACCGGAGACAATTACATTTTATAGACTTTCCACTTTCCGGTTGCATTTTATCGTAAAATTTTGAGTGGGAGGATAATGTTCCTTAAATGTAGTTATTTCCCTATGTAGTATTGTTTGTTTACTTTGATTTTAAATTAATTTCAATGTTTTTCAACTTGTTACATTTTCAGATCGCCTGTAAAGCAGCTTACCCAGCTGCTTCTCTAACAGCACGTAAGCTCCATGTATCAAGCACACAACGCAGCGCTGAGATCTCCTCCATCTTGGAGGAACGCATCTTGGGTGTCGCCCCCAAGGTCGATTTGGAAGAAACTGGTCGTGTCTTGAGCATTGGTGATGGTATCGCTCGTGTCTATGGCTTGAACAACATCCAAGCCGATGAGATGGTGGAATTCTCATCTGGTCTTAAGGGTATGGCCTTGAATTTGGAACCCGACAATGTTGGTATTGTCGTCTTCGGTAACGACAAACTGATCAAACAGGATGATATTGTCAAGCGTACTGGTGCTATTGTCGATGTTCCAGTCGGTGATGAATTGTTGGGTCGTGTTGTCGATGCTTTGGGTAATGCCATTGATGGTAAAGGAGCCATCAACACCAAGGATCGTTTCCGTGTGGGCACCAAAGCTCCCGGTATCATCCCACGTGTGTCTGTGCGCGAACCTATGCAGACCGGTATTAAGGCCGTCGATTCGTTGGTGCCAATTGGCCGTGGTCAACGTGAATTGATCATCGGTGACAGACAGACTGGGTATTTTTAAAATTGATTTTAATAAAATTAATGTGTTTTCAATTTGAATTTTTTTTCTCTTTTGTTTTGTTTAGTAAAACTGCCCTTGCTATCGATACCATCATCAATCAAAAGCGTTTCAACGAAGGTACAGATGAATCCAAAAAATTGTACTGCATCTACGTTGCCATCGGTCAGAAGCGTTCCACTGTTGCTCAGATTGTGAAGCGTTTGACAGATGCTGGTGCCATTAATTACACTGTTATCGTCTCTGCTACTGCCTCTGATGCTGCTCCCCTGCAATATTTGGCACCATACTCTGGCTGTGCCATGGGTGAATACTTCCGTGACAAGGGCAAGCACGCTTTGATCATCTATGACGATTTATCCAAGCAGGCTGTGGCCTACCGTCAAATGTCCCTGTTACTGCGTCGTCCCCCAGGTCGTGAAGCTTACCCCGGTGATGTGTTCTACTTGCATTCCCGTTTGTTGGAACGTGCCGCTAAAATGTCCCCCGCTATGGGTGGTGGCTCTTTGACCGCCTTGCCCGTAATTGAAACCCAGGCCGGTGATGTGTCTGCTTACATTCCAACCAATGTCATCTCCATTACTGATGGGCAGATCTTTTTGGAAACTGAATTGTTTTACAAGGGTATCCGTCCAGCCATTAACGTCGGTTTGTCTGTATCACGTGTCGGTTCTGCTGCTCAAACCAAAGCCATGAAGCAGGTTGCTGGTTCCATGAAACTGGAGTTGGCCCAATATCGTGAGGTCGCTGCTTTCGCCCAATTCGGTTCAGATTTGGATGCTGCCACCCAACAATTGTTGAATCGTGGTGTTCGTTTGACCGAATTGTTGAAACAAGGTCAATATGTGCCCATGGCTATTGAAGATCAGGTATATTCTTGAGTCGCATTGGTTTATGTGAGATATTAACTAACTAGATAACTATCTCTATTTTTTTTACGTTTTGTAGGTCGCTGTCATCTACTGCGGTGTCCGTGGCCATTTGGACAAATTGGACCCCGCAAAGATTACCAAGTTTGAAAAGGAATTCTTGCAACACATCAAAACCAATGAGCAAGCTCTCCTCGACTCCATCGCTAAGGAAGGAAAAATCTCCGAAGCAGATGATGCTAAACTGAAGGGTATTGTGCAGAAATTCATGTCCACTTTCCAGGGTTAAAAATATAAAACGCGCTTTACCACAACATAGCAACACACTACATACACTATTTTATAGATGAAGAGCAAAATACCAGAAGTGTCGTCTTTAAGAATACACAGTCAAGTTAAATAAATTAATTATAATTACACCAATAATAAAATATTAATGAAAAAGAAAAAATCGAAATTTGAAAAGAGAAAATTATAAAAATAATACAATTCATGTTTCCTTTATTTGTTCTCAAACCCACTACCAACAATGGGGATTTGAAACCAATGCAATCCAATGAATAAAACAAAATCAATGATGAGCGCCGCAAAGTTTTAACGATTATTATCTAAATTCGAATTTCGAAATTTACTTGCATTAATTTTAATAAATAGTTGTTCAATATTTGAAATATTGTGAAATAAAATACGAGATTGAATAAAAGTGAATGAAATAAAACGATAAATGAGAGAAATCTTATTTAAGAAAAAAAAAAAATAAATAAATGTCTGCGTGTTAATTTTGATATCGACACAGACGATAATTATCGTCTCTGACAACAGACCCCCTCGAAATTACACTTTAAAATAGGTATGTGATTTGACGGAGGCCATTATCAAAGACGTAACTTGCTTTGCTATTGTCAGGGACACTACATTTTAGAGACGTTCCATTTCCCCAAATTAATTCATCCACGAAAACTTTAGCCTCGTACTCAAAAACTACAAGTGATTTGACGGAGAGAAACGGTGGCTGGTGTTTCTGGCAATTAAGTTTTTGATATTTGCTGAATCTCTTAAATGTAGTTGCAGAGACGATAAGTTTACAAAATGTACTCCCCTTTCATAGTTGGCTACTATCTCGCGTTTTAGTCGCCGAGGAAGAATTGGCTGTATGTTTATAAAGCCGCGGAAAATTCAGATCCCACTCAAGAACGGAGTCTGATGTTCCGCGGAATGAACTTTTGAGATTGTAAAGTTTCTGGTAGGGACACCAACTTTAGTTACACAAAATTCATATTCTTTATTAAAATTTTGATTTCAAGCGTTCGTTTCCCTCGAACTGCGCGATTTTGTTTTTACCACCGAAATTTCGCATTGTGCGGTAAAAGTTTCGCAGCAGCGCGTACGTATTTCTCCATTTCTCTTTTTATATTTTTTCGCACTATTTTTCATGCAATATATGTACATATATGCACATAAAATTTGGTGAATCCCCTTGAATTGTGTGATGTGGCTAGTAATTTTTACATATACAGTGAAATTCCCCATTACGGACAGCTCCCATAACCGGATATATTTCAGCGAAGCTCACTAATTTTTCCATACAAAATTAATTCCGATAGCCGGACGCTCCAATAACCGGACAAAAATACTGCGACGGTGGGTGTCCGCTTATGAGGAATTTCACTGTTGTCATAATTCAAATTTTGTTTTCGAAACTCTTCACGTAATGATGATGTAAAGTTTTTGTTTTGTCATACATACATACATTTGTACATATGTATTTTTATAAATGAATTTATAATTTTTATTTATTTTTGTTTATGTTTATTTATATGTAATATAACTAGTCCATTAATAAAGACTTCATTTGACTATGGACCTACTTAAAATTAAATTTTTTATAAGAAATTTAGGATTTGGAACGTATTCCCCAAATTTAATACAAAAGTGGGTTCACACTGCGCGGTTTCCGGTAACTCGCATCTTTATCATTTATCAAGAGTTTCTGATAATTTTTATCTATCTTCTTTAAACTGAAATTTTTTTTTGGTATAGGACCAAATACCGCTCTCGGCTGCCGAAAAAATAAAAAAAAGAAGGAGGGAAAAATTAAAGTCGAGGGAAAATATGATGATTTCAAAAAGACACATAGGGAAGCTTGCCGAAAGAGTAGAGCAAAGACGAGAGCAAAAATTGATAGTTTGTCTGAAGCAGAAAAGAAATAAATAATACGTAATGAAAACTCCCGGACGCCCTTAAATAATAGTCCAGTCGGTTTAAAAAAGGTCTAGTCTTTTTGATCTTCTATTTAACTGGAATGTTGCTAAATTTTTTTTGCTAATTTCTTAAAATTTACGTGGATATGGTAAGGTAAGGGAACCTACAATTATATGGTTGGAGGAGAGATTGACCAATTTGAAACCGAAGCTATAGAAAAGTTCCCAATAACGGTAAAGTATGATGCATAGTAGACATAAGACAAAAATCAAGATTTTATTTGAAGACCTTAAAGTTTAGAGGAATGGTGAAATGGTGGAAGATTTTACAACATCTCTGATTACATTGGCTTGAAATTGTAAGTCAGACCGCTCTTAAATTTCAGCGCTTGAAGCTTAACACCTTTAACACACATGGCATATTTCCGCCCACAAGCGAAAGATTTATATACTCGGGACATAACATTAAAGGCTTAGGATATTTCCTGAATAAGGAAACATCACAATCGCTTATAGAGTCGCAGTCAATCTCCCCCAGAATTATCAGAGCACGACTCAACTCCAAAGTAAGAAAAATAATAATAGTACAAGCATTTGCCCCGAAGTGATATATCAGGAATGAGTGTGCTTTGTTTATTGTGATGTATGTAAAGTATAATTTGAAGGACCCTTAAGTTATCTTCCTTAACCATGAAATGAATTAGATTTTTCTTTAGATTAATATCTTTGAACGCATAAAGATAATCTTTTTGAGATTTAAAGAAATTTTGACATAAATTTTATTAAAATCTCATTGTGTTACTTAAATAAGATTATCATCTTAACTTCTTATTTCTTTACTTTAAGAAAAAAGCTAGTTTTTCTCTTTTGTTCTTTCTGATCACAAACAATTCTTTCACTAGCGTTTTTGTTTTAACTTATCAATTCTCCTTTGAGTCAAGTGAACTTACTATAGCCGAGCTAGCTAATGAACGAAATCGCAACCAAACAATCTTAGAAAGTGGACAAGTTCAAGTCCGACCGAATCATATGTGTTTTCAAATCATTTCAATGGACAAAATTGATGTAAATAAAGTTAAAACTACTATGGTAAGGATGTTATCTTTGGCCTCGCTAAAAATGAAATTTTTTTACACCTACATTAACAGTAAAAGTGCGAGTAAGTTATAAGTTTTTATTAAAAGGGTATTCCTTCTACCACATTTCGTGCTGGATGGCTTGACTAAATGTACCCACATTGCATTTGGCAATATTTACTAAATTAGCCATATGTAGCGTTTTGAAGCTTATGCTTGTATGGGAGCGTCACACCATCTTTTCGAAGTTCGCCAAATTTTATTTTATATTTGTGTAAAATTTGGTTTCATTACTTTAAAAAATTCCCTCAGTATAGCGTCTTAAAGTTATTGTTTCTATGGAGGGCGCCAAGCTCACTTTGAATATTCGCCAAGTTCTTGACCAGAGCTTTTCCTTATAATTCCTATTTGTGTGAAATTTCATTATATTGCCTTAAATAATTCTCCCACTATAGAGTTTTATAGGGTGACTCGTCTCCTTGTCGAAATTCGCTAACTTAATATACAGAACTTTTCCAATCTATCCTTAGTATTTAGTTATACTAAATCAGATAACTTCCTCAATATAGCATTTTAAATGCTCAATTTGTATGAGCGGTAGACGTGGCGCAAAAATCAAACCTTGCGTTAATTTTGCACACCCTTGACAAGTGTTTGTGAAGCGATTAACTTTTGGAAAATCAAAAAAAATAAAACTAGTTTTCCTCATTAAAATTTTTGTTTCTTCAACTAGTTTGACAGCAGAATTGATACTGGTCCTCTGTCCTTTCATAAGGATAAATAAACATATGAACTATCTATCGGTTTTTTATCACTGGTCTGCAGCATTTTTGGGAGAGATATTAAGTGTAGTTCGGACCGGTGTATCCAAAATAACCTTCAGTTTACTCAATCTGCTCTCATTTTCGAGATATAAAATTTAAAAATTCTCAACTTATTATTAAAGGGTAATCAATTTAACTGCAGGATCCTAATGACCTATTTTAGGGTACTTTAGACCCGTTGAATAAGAAAATTAACTTTCTTCCACTTTTGTGTTTGAGTATGTACTTGTTTGTTAAGCATATTACAAATTTGTTCAAGCTTTACATTTTTATGTCTATTTTCCCCCGGAATATTGTAATATTCACCATGGGAACTATCTGCATATATATTTAGTCATATAAAATTTGTATAGAAATTTAGCAATTTTGTTATTAACGCTGGTGAAAATATCTAAAATTAGAAAACTTAAAATTTCCCGACCCTAAGTAAAAGAATATGCAAAAACTTAGTGCGACCATTGAACGCAAGATATACAACTTCCCAGCTAAACAAACTTATGAATCGAGTTTAAGTTCAAAATTGTACTCACGCAACAAAAATCTCTTGGTAAGAGGTCAGTTACATGATAGGTATTCCTGTTCTCGTATGTGTGTATTCATAATTGGTACTAAAATGAACGCAATTCGTTCGTTCTTTCTTGCTGCTGTCATTCAATTTTTCTTTCTTTCTTTCCGGTATCAACTTTAACGTAGGGTTTTTCATACGCAACTTTGATTCCATTTTTATCTTTCCCTACCACGTTTGCTGTGCGCCTGTTTGAAATACAAGTTTGACGGTTTTATGATCGTCATTATGTCGACACTTTTATGACTGCTATAAAAAGAAAATAAAGTTTGAACATGTAATTTTCTCCAAAAAAATTATACACAAGTAACCTATGTATGTACGTGCTTTCAACCAAGCTTCGATGATTCATTCCATTTTTATGATGCTTGCCGTTGTCGAGACTTTGTATAATTTGTTTTGGGCATCTTACATAGTGCATTCAGAAGAAATGAATTTCAGCTTCTGCGTGTCTGGTACCGGAATATGCAAATCGTTAAAGGGTTGATTTTTAAGGTATCTTTTTTTGGAACAAGAAGATTATTGATTACAATATGTTGTATTAGCTATGGTTATTTTATGTAATTTTTATGTTATAAGCGGTAACATAATGGGGATATACACATCGACTGCTTACACAGCGTGGGTGAAGGCTGTTGCTTGTCATCCTGTTTGATGAAGCCAAAAATATATGATTATTGTGCAATGATAAAAAAAGCGTAAAAATTCAAAGAATTGCATTTATTATCAAACTTATCAAAAAAAAAAAAAAATAGTTACAATAGAAATTGAGTGATTTTTAATAAAAGTTTTTAAAGAATATTGTTAATAGCTTTATTTTCAATCGTAGCATCTTTTTATCAATGGTGTATTTTAGTAGGTGACCTGCCAAAATCTACAAAAAAAAACTCACTTTTGAAAATAAATGTCAGAGGGCCTTTCTATATTAAGGTAACGATATATACACATATGGTCAAAATAATAAGTACACGCTCACATAATTAGTTCAATGGCTTGTAGGCAAAAATTTATTTAAGTTAATAGAAAAACAAATTTATAGGTAACTTCTTACAACATATTTAATCAAATAAAAAGGTATAACATTAATAAAAAACAAAAATATCTTTCAGTCTTATCAAAAAAGTAAAAAAAAAGGATTAAAATGACTGGACAAAATAATAAGTACATTCAGTACATTTTAATAAAACAAAAAAATTAACTCGATTTTATCGGCTCTATTTGTTGATATTTAAAGTTCATCATTAGTAGCCGGTATATCAACCATTATTTTGAATAATTTTGTGAACTATTTTTGGCATACTGGAGATAAGCTTACGGCAAGTCTCTACTGGTTTTTCATACCAAGTTTTTTGGACAAAACTCCATAATTGCTTCTTATTTTGGAATACTTCCTTTTCTATTCTCTGCTTCAACTCTCGCCAAAGGTTTTCCAAAGGGTTCAAATTCAGTCATTGACTTGGCCAGTTAAGCAAGGTCACACTATTGTTTTGACACCAATTCTTCACCAACTTGGAAGTATGCTTAGGATCAATATCCTGCTGAAATGTCCATTTTAGCGGCATACTTTCCTCAGCATAGGGCAACATCGTACTTTCCGAAATGTCTTTATAGTGGAATCTGGTCATGCTATCGGAAAATCGATGTATTGGTCTGTCATCGTACCATGAAAAATAACCCCAGACCATAATGTGGCCACCCCCATGCTTTAGTCTTTTTTGTGAAGCGTACGTGAAATTCTTTACCCTTGGGGCGTCGAACATTTCGGGCGGAGTCATTTCCAAACATATTTATTTTTGACTTGTCGCTCCACAAAGTATTACGCTATTTCTTCTCGCCGTCTGGTCCGGACCAATTTGAATGTTTCTTTGCGAATGATAAACGCATCTTCAAATTTTTTTTCGAAGCATAGAAACTTTTCTCGCTATCCGTCAAGGTAAATTGGTTCGTTGTAATCGTCGACGTACCGTTCGGAACGAGATCATATTGCCAATGTCTGCTGAAATGACTCATGAAGATGCGAAATGGTTCTTTTTTGCGACATTGACAATATGATTATCTATCGTTGTTGAAGAATTTTTAGGTCTTCCGCGGGTTTCAACCACTTTTTTAGCTTTTAAAGCGTTTTGGACGAAAAAATTGACTGATCCATGGCTTCGGTATAAGTACGAAGACTTTGGCCGTAATTTCTGAGTGTCGAAACCATCTGCCTCTCCTCGGCAGTACAATGTTGATTTCTTCCCATCTATGAAATTTTTTTCTTTTTATTTTGCTATAACTAAATATGAACATAAATAAAATTAACAAACTTGTACGATCAGATTGTTGCAAAATTAAAGAAATGATTAATGTACTTATTATTTTGTCCAATGAAATAAGCCCTTTAAATGAAAACATACGCGTATAGAAAAATTCAGGGAAATCCCTTCTTCCTTTTCACTTTTAAAGGCATAGCCATATTGAAATTATCAAAATAAAAAAGAATTTCCATATATATTTTCAGTAAAACAAAAAATAATTGAGAACTAATAAGATATCAGGTAGTGTACTTATTATTTTGACCATATGTGTACATATGGGCATTTCCACGGAAACGGAAGTTTTTGTCCCGTGCGACACCTTGGTTTTTTGCAATGATCTTGAAAACGAAAAATGACCAAACTCAACTTTAGCACCAATTATAAAGCTAATTAGGAGCTATAAGTTAAAACTATTGTCAAAATAAAAATACGTTTTATTTTGACTTTTTTTACTTTAAATGTGTTCGACGGTCCGACGGGACCGATGAAAATGTCTATATGCATATATCGAACATTTATTTTTGGTCATAGAACAGTTTTTTCAACATTTGAACAAAAATCAGAATGGTCATTTTATTTTTGCAAATTACCCATATTCTGACCTTATATTGAAATATATAAAAAAAAAGACAAAATAACACTTGTTAATCGAATATAATTATCGATTACAATTTATGGATACAAATTATTTCAAATAAAAAAAAAAAAAGATTCAGAATGTATGCAACCCCCGTGTTCAAGAATAGGCTGCAGCCTAGGGGCCCGCACCACAAAATTGATGACCTTTTTTTTGGTCAGCAATCTGATAATTAATATAATCGTAAAAATTTAATTTTTCATGTGTTCAAAAAAATTTCTTTGCAATTTAAGGGAAGAACCTCTCCCGATATGGCCAGCAACTAATGTTCAGCCTAGGGTCCCGGATATTGGGGGGATCTTATTTGAATTTTTTGGTTAGTAAGAAGGGTTTAAGATAAAAAATTCCTAAAATTTTTTTATCCTTTTTCGAATCAATTGACAGGCGTCCTTAATTTTTTTCCCTAAGAACTAATAACTAAAAGTGGCGGCTTAAGCCAAATGTTACATCGAAAAAGGGTCAGTAAGAGTTCAAGATATAAATTTGAAAAAAATTTTAAACATTTTTTTATCCTATTTCGAACCAATTGAGGGGCGACCTCATTTTTTTTTTCTAAGAATCACCTTTATGCATATAATAGGCTCATACAAATTCACCGGACAAACATTAACACTTTTGAATGAATGGAATCAAAATACCTGACCAAAACCGAAAACTGAACCTTATAAAAATATTTAAAATTTCTGAATCTTGACAAAATATTTATATTTTTATTGATTTGAAAGAATTTATTTTGTTTTTTTAAATTACAATATATTCTTTTTTATCTTCTCATACAAAAAAGTAATAATTTTAAAATGAGTGCCTTTAAATAAAATAAAAATAATTAAAAAATATTACTTTCACCAGAAATATAACAAAAAAAATAATAAAATTAAAATGCACACAAGAATTTCATGTGTTGCATGAAATTCTGCATTTGTATTCAGTTTGAAAGAATTTACAAACTTTGTTATATTTGTAGGAATCAGATGGTGTCATGAATTTTATTAAATGCAGAAATGAAAAAAATTAAGACACAAGTAAACGCAACATAGTAAATATAGTGTAGTTTTCCAAATATATAATTTCTGTAAGTTAAAATTCGGTTATTAATTAGGAATCAGTTACGAAATAAACACAAAAAATTAATCGCAAATAATTTCTGCCAGCAAATGCGAAAGCTCATTTGTGTGTTTAAGGCGGAACAAGAAAAGACAACAACAATGATTTGAATCTAATAGCAAACCGCATAGATTTTAATATTGCCGCCATCGCAATATGCAATTCCACGTCATGCTTTTGTAATTATCGGCATATTCTGTTCTGAAAACGACAATGCAAAGCAAAATTCCTTATTATTTCTGATATAAGGAATAGGGAAAATACAAGACAAAAAAGGAGACAGCTTGCTTGTTTATAGTTTCTTACATACTAGATTACATTACTATTAAATTAAATGTTTAATAAAATAAAAGTTTACAAAATAAGAAACAATTAAGCTAATGTTTTAATAGAAATGCATGGATTTCACTCGTATATATTTCACCTTTCCCATATTTTACTCCTCCTTGCTATTAATTATTGATTTCATCAATACGCTGCTAAGCTCAGGTCTTAACGATATTTTCAGAAATGACGATGATTGATATTTTTGATAGACAGCCTTCAGTTTGGCGTTGGGTGCATTATGTGCAATATTGGCGATTTGCTTTGCGATGGGACGTAGATGTTCGGAGGAATAACGTGAATACCACTCAAGGGTTTTCGTCCAGTGGGTGTAGTCGAATCCAGTATCACATGAACTATTACCATTCAGCAGATGCAGCGAAAGAAAGAGAGAAGCGGCAGCAATCTAAAATTGATTTTTATTGTTTTACATACACTCTGTTATCATTTAACAACGTAATCATTGATAACAATGACAAAAAATTCAAGCAATAAGGCTTTCAAAATTTTGAAGATAGAAAACTTGTAGGCCATATTTGTAAAAAAAAGGCTTAATTTTATTTACCTCAGATGGCTTGTATTTTGCCAAATCATACTCAATCAATGCCAGCTCTACAAAATATTTAGACAATGCGTGATGACTATCTTCTGCATTTGCAGCTTTTGAGTATCGTCGCAAGAAATGCAGCGGTACTGGGCGTGATAGATTGAAGTCGAGCTGCTTTATTATTTTTATTTCCATTTGGATGATTTGCTTGGCACTGTATGTGTCATCAGTTATGTACACAAAATCTTCTAAAGCTGGCGGATAGAGTTCCTCAAATTTCGCAGCAATAAAAAGTGCCGTCACACCGACCAACTGCAGCTGAGAGCGTTGCGTATTCCTAACCATCTGTAGATAACGATCAATAATCGCCACCGCAATTTGGAATGTTTCTGCCACCAAATGAAATTGCAAGTGTACTTCATTTATCCAATCAATTAGAACAGCACGCATCTTGGGATAAATTTCCTTTTGTTCATCAAGATGATTTGGCCGTATGCTGTGTATAACTTCTAAGCTGTACAAGTAATTGTAAATGTCATTTGCGTACTCTGAAACAAGCACTAAGTTATCAGCATCATCAGCGTCAATGTCCTCCACCTGAAAATGTAGTGAAATAGTACGAGTATGTATAAAAATCAGATAAGACATTTGTTTGTTAATGTTCTGAATTTAAAAAAGATACTTATGTTAGATACTTCCGACAATTTTAAATGACGTTGTTAATAAAGTTCAAAATTAAAGTTAATGGCCTATGGAACCTTAATTGATTATGTTGTCGGGTGTGCTAAATTAATTAAAATAGCCACTTTATATCCCAGAAGCTTTTTAATTGATTTGATTAATAGTAAATATGATTTAGAGATGTCAGGTGACGCGGAAAACGTTAAAAAATGCAAATGATAACTTTGTATAATGATGCTGGGTAACCCAAAAAAAAAAGTTTAAGAAGAAACAAGTAAGCTTATGCAAGTCGGCGTGGCACCTCGACACAATTTAAAGTAAAAAACTTTATATCATAGCGAAAAAAATTAAAATTGGTATGCACGCAGCACAACATAATAAAATAATGAAGAAAAAGTAGGCGGGCCGAGTTGGCGAATCACCTCCCAACAAATAGTTGTTCAATCCTGTCAACATACTTTTTAAATTCATGGTGTCAAATATACAACTACAGCAGCTAGATATAGCGTTATCTGTTTTTAATGTATGGGATGTGCCACGTTTCGTTATTTAATTCAGTCTACATTTTGCAAGGTGCTTAAACAAAATGTAGAATTTATTTTTTTTTTCTGAATAAGCCTACCTTTTTCAAAAATAACGGTGGCTTATTGGTTCCTAAACTAAATGCATACTACAGTAAATTAATGTTTAGAGAGTTTAAGTACTTACGCCTTTTAGCAGTTCTGCGGAATGCGTCTGAACGCTTACAATTTTCAAATTACAATTTTTAGCTGGTTTAATCGTAATTGGATCCGATAGTGTCCTCTCCTTTTTATTTGCAACATTTTCGGAACTATTCACACTTGGAACTGATGATTTTGCTGTTACTGCACCTTCGAGCTTTACTTTTGACACAGCTGCACCTAACGATTTTGCTTTTGCTGTTGAAGCACCTTCTGTTCTAACTTTTGCTGTTGCTGCAACTTCTGTTTTTACTTTTCCTGCAGCTGCTGTTTTCGCTGTTGCTGCAGTTGATGTAGCTTTGCTAAGCAAATCAGTAGTTTTTGTAGAGGATACATCACGTGATAGTGCTGCCTTGAGTTTAGACAAAGATTTGAGTGATAAATTGCTGTCTTCACGGCGTAATGTTGGTTCTATAGTTGATTGGACAATGGTCTTCTCTTCTTCGATTTTTGTTTTGGTAATATCTTAAATTTTAATTGGAATTAAAAGAAAATTTCACTTAAATACAATTATTATTTCTTACTTTTCACGTGTTGAACATTGTTTTCGACCACTTTGGTAGTCAACGTCCTTATTTTGATTTGTCCAAGCTGAATATCGCTAGGATTACGTTGTATAACATGTGAGGGGTTATTTTTGTTTGTACCTACTAACCGTACAGAGTTAGATCGCGTTACAATTTTGCGTGCAGCAACAGCTGCTGATATACCTCTCTTTGTACAGAGCAGATTATTTTCGCTTTGCTTTTGATTTGCTGTAAGAATGCCAACATTCCTCCACTGAGTGTCCACCCGAGTCTTTTCAGTTTTTATATCCTTCACGCTATATTTTGAACAATAGAGATAACAAAAAATTGAATTTCTTATACATACGAGTATTTAAGTTGTCCAAGGCTAATTTTTAATAAAATTTCTATATATGTACAAATGTATGTTATTCGATATTGGCTACGTTTAAAAATACTGATTATACACAAATTTATATTTGAAAAACTGATTGCCACCAATGGGAAATGAAGAGAGCATTTTTTGCAAAGGTTGCGTTTTTGAGCTTCATAATTTATTAAATTGGCCTTAGATTAAAAAATTAGTTTTTGTATTCTATTAGTTGTGCGTTTTCATCTTTATATCATGAAAACAGTAGGCTCTAGATAATATCATCAAAACTGTCTAACTTATGCACTGAACGCGAGCGATGTATCTATCAACGCCATAACCTACATTTTGTCACACAAATTTCAAATGTATTTTTTCATAAATGTCCAAGTTAAGCTTACGAGTCAAGTGACGTTTCTTCAATAGGACCCATTTCCGGGACCTTGATAACATTTTTTTTTGTTTTTTCATCGATTGGGTGCAATGAAATTTTTTCCTTTATATTGAATCTTAACACTTTTACTGGGTGATTGCTTTAAAACGGGGCCAGGGAGCGCTCCTAACCATGTCCAACATTTATTTTTGACCTTTTCATTTGGCGTAATAAAGTTTTTTTTTTTTTTTTGAAAAATGGCCCTTGAACTTGAACTTCATTATTTTCATATGAATTCAAGAAAGCATTTCTTTTATTAAAATCTACTTAAGTCGAATAAGTACATAGATTCAAAAGCATGTGTGTATTTCTGCACTTTAAAGTTTTTGTAAGCTTTTGACGTCATCTTTCAGAAAAAAGAACTCAATTGACACACCCTATGATTCGTGTGAATTTAAAAAAAAATTGCCTTTTGAAATTTTAAAATCGATTGAAAGTGGAAATAATAATACACATAAATTTAGTTTTTTAATTATGTATGTACTATTTTTTGGATTATATGAAATAATTTCACTTATTTTATTTTTTAAGCAAACATGAGAAGAGGAATTGATTTAACCTTTTGATGGTGAAATATTGAGTCCTAACCGGCGGATTCTTACTACATCTTACGAGAGGGGGTGGTCAGTGTTCATCTTCCGTAAGATTTAAAATGCGTACTTATACATTAAAGTTGTATTAGCGCATCATCATTTGTGACAGTAATGAAATATATTTGAATTTTTGACAGTCACGAAAGATTCAGAAATATCGATTACTATCGATTTAAGTAATTGACTCTGAACGGGACAACTTCTCTTCTGTTTATGTAATGAATTATATGTAATTTTGTTTACACGCAGGGCCGACTTGTAACACCGTCTCACAAGTTTGTTATTATTTAGGCATTTACACGCAGATACTTGTACGTCGACGTTGAAATGTGGTTGTTGTTGTCCGAGTTTTTTCGATTCCTTCTTCAACAGTAGACCAAAAGACTGATTGCTCTTTTTTTATCCTCTATTTCTTCACTTAGCGTTAAATTACGATTGGTCAAAAGTACATCTACAATTCAAAATCATGCCTTACGATTTTTTTGTCCTTCACTTGCAAACGTCTTAGCTCTTCGAGTTTGTAATATTTGTGGCTAGTACTTTGGCTCTAAAGAAGCTACTGTAATGCACAAAAACTCCAAGGAAAAGACTGTAGTCGTACTCACATGATTCAACCAGTTTCAATTTTGAAACGCGGACAGGGGAAAAGCCTTTGCATTTTAAAACAATCGGAGATTTGTCAAGTTGCAGAGTGGCATGACGATGAGGATATTGATGTTACAGAGTTTCAATGTGAATCAAAAAATTCAACAGACGAACCGGGTGTGCCAATTGTAGGTTCACTATTAGACTGGTTGCAAAGCGCATGGACTAACGATGACTTACGATGAATTTTTTTATTCATCTTGAAAAACAAATGTGTCGGACTAAAATGAAACAGGACCTGGGTTATGCAGGTTTTTTGCGAACGGTCCCAGTGATTCGCACGAGAGAACAGGTGACCAAATTTGAAAAACAAGAACTATGTGGTTATATACAAAATATTTATTGATTCAGATGAAAAATATGTAGTTTTAGCTACAATGAAAATAGTTTCACTTGACGATAAGTGCCTTAAACGTTGAACTTTATAGTTCCAAATAAAAGTTTATTTCACCGGTAATAATAATAATAAATAATGCGTTTAGCATGGTCCTTCTTTTTAACGAAGGTAGGTTTTAGGGGACTATCATGAGATGAAGAGTTTTGTTTTTCAAAGCAGTTCACGAAGTGCAAAAATTAAAAATTAATTTGGGACAAATTCAAATACAATACATATTATATTATGGATCATATACCAGTGACCAGTTAAATTGAAGTTTTAGAAAAGTGAAACATATTAGTCATTAAGTCTTTTGACAGATTTAAGATTTTACTCGTAATGTTGTGTTTAGGACAGCTTATCTTGAGAATGCTGTTGTCTTACATTTACTTAAAATTTATACAATGTACCAAATTGCGAACAAATTTGAGAATCTTTTTTTTGGTCAAGTTAAAAAAAATATTAAATATAATCTTATTTTTTAGTCCTCAATATTCAAAACTTTTGTGTAAGAAAATCTTTTTGTTTGCTTATTAAAAACAAAAAATGATCCACAATTATCGACATTTTCAGAAACTTTTACAGGGCCCCGGCATTGACCTGCGATTCCGGGTCAAAACCGGCAACTTCGCAATCCTGGTGACACTATTCAGCCAGAACGTAACAGATGTTGCGAAGTTGAATTAAGGGAAAGAACAAGTTTAACAACATCCGCGTACAGCAAAATTTTACGATTACTGATAGCTGAAGGTAAATAAATTATTTATAAATAGTAACAAAATGTCCGAAATGACCACCTCTTGTGGAACACTGAAAGAAAAAAAAATTTATTCAGAGTAATATTTTTCAAATTGAACACGCTGCTTTCTGACTGTTAAATATAAGCGTAATAGTAAAAGAGAATGGTTATTTAAAGCTTTACTTAAATCTCTAAAAATTACACCAATTTAGCTATGCTGCGACGAGTACCAAATTGTTGCCCTGTTATTTATGTGACAGTGTAATTGTCAACTCTAATGGGACAAGTGTTAAAAATTTATTTGAAGATAACGGATGCTCTAGTACAATTTTCGGTTTAAGTTTACTTTAGTTGACATTCTCCAAATTAATTTATTTTTTTAGGGGTAATAGAGGGTTAAAAATAAAAAAATATGATATAGTGGCTCGGATCAAGTATCGGAGATATATAGACATCGGAAGTTGCGAATATAGCTTTTGGAAAAATGATAATAAGTTAGGAACCCCTGAATGGAAAATATGGGTGTCATAAGAAGTATAATTTAATGGCCTACAGTAATGGTAAGCAAAGTTTTGAAATTTGACCTATAATTTTGGAGATATTACGATTTTTCTGAAATTTCAACTAATTTTTTTTTTTGAAAAACTTTATTTTTTCCAAAAAATGTGTTGATGACCTATAATTATTTTAGCACATTAAGAAAGCTTAATTATTTTCCTTTAAAATGGTATATAACTTGTCCTAAATTTTTTTGTTCCCTTTTTTGCCGGAAAGTAAAAAAAAAAAATATTGAGTAAATTCTTATGAAAAGTCTGTATTTATGGACAAAAACAATAAAAAACCAACAAAAACAACAATAATTCTCATTGCAAAACTTAAAAATGTTTATTAAAAATCGCGCGCGTCCTGCGGCGCTTTTTTTCCAACATAACCTAATTTTTTATAAAATTATTAATTTATGTAATGATCTTGTCATTTTATAATGAGAATCGTCTTATAATAATTGTTGTTGTTGTAATAGTAGTTGTTTTTGTAGTTTGTATAAGAATTCATTGAATAAATTTTTGTATTTCTTGGTCAAGGGGGTGAATATTGAAAAATTTACAACAAACTATGTACCATTTTGAAGGGAATAAATTAAGCTTTCTTTACTTTCTAAAAAAGTTGTAGGTTTATTAATC
This sequence comes from Tricholauxania praeusta, assembly GCA_949775025.1. NCBI lineage: Eukaryota > Metazoa > Arthropoda > Insecta > Diptera > Lauxaniidae > Tricholauxania > Tricholauxania praeusta. The sequence goes on along the minus strand of OX459031.1, from coordinate 30,349,486 downwards.
ATTTTTTGGAAAAAATAACGGTTTTAAAAAAAAAAAAATGGTTAAAATTTCAGAAAAGTCGTCATATCTCCAAAATTATGGGTTAGATTTCAAAGATTAGCGGACCATTATTGTGGGAAATTATCTTTCTTATGACTTCTATATTGTTGATATCTATTCAGGGGTTCCCAACTTACAAAAGCTGTATCCGCAACTCCCGATGGCTATATACCCGAAAACAGATCCGAGCGACTTTTGTTTTGCTATTTTTATTTTCAGTTTAGGGGGTGAAACAAAAAAAAAAATATTGGAGCATGGGAGCTAAAGTAAACCTGTTCCTAAAATTGGACAATGTCAGAATAAGTAAACCTGTTCCCAATTTTCTATATTTGCAACAGTTTAAACAAAAATATTTCTTTTCAAAACTATGTACCAGAAGAAATCAGCTTTTATAAATGCATCTCTGGCAGATAACTAAAAGAACATGGTTGGCAACGTAAACTTAACGAACAATTCAGCACATGAAACTGTCAAAAAACAGTTGTTTTTTTTTCTCAACAGAAGCGCACAGAGGTTATGTAAAACAAAAAGTTACTTACATTTGTAAAATTATAAAACAGAATTTGGTTTAAACAATAGTTTGAAATAATTAAAATGGTTTTCCCAACTTTGGCGCTGTTTGTGCGTTCACGTGGTCCCGATGAATTCTGGCGCAAGCGAAGGATTTTCAAAATGACGGCGGTAAGTCAAAACAAAAACAAATTGAGCTGCGTACAGTAACGTTTCTTTTTTTTATTATTGTAGCACTTTCGGGGTAGGAGGCGCAATGTTTTTTCCATCGCCATAAGAAATGTGCACCGGGCTATGGTTTATGCAACAAAAGGACGGAGGCTCAAAAAACTGGACATGAAACAGGTAAGAAATGCTTTGCATAGTTACAGAAAAAGTATTTTCCCAATTTCGTTGACCACCATAAACATTTTTTCTAGTTATGGGCTACGCGCGTGGAAGCAGGTTGTCAGCAGTATGGTTTAACCGCAAATACATTTAAGGATGGGCTTGTCAGAAGTAACATATTGCTAAACAGGTTAGTTTTCTCTAATGAAAATAAATTGAAATAAAATGTTTGTTTAATTTTTTTTTCAGCAAAGTACTGTCCGATCTTGCTATTTGGGAACCTCGATCTTTCGAGTCTCTAATTAAGATTTCACGCGAACGTGCTGCCGTCGAAGGTTTACCAGATTTAAAGGAACGTTCTGTTATGAATCAAGTTTACGGATTGGAAAATTTAAAAATTAGCTAGACTATTTACTTACCCACATGTATTTATTTTTAATTTTTTAATAAATCTACTCATATTTGATTTAAATTCAAAATGGATTTTTAAGGATAAGGAATTACGACAAGCGAAGTTACAGTGATAACAATTTTAAAATACATTTTGGATAAGATTTTCACATGCTGTAGAAAAATAGTAAGTTTGTTTACCGGTTAATATTTGGTTCTTAAATATATATCTTTTTCATGTCAGTCGGAAATTGAAAAATTAATCCAAAGATGAACTCGTATGTAGGTATAATAAAATTTTTTTTTAAGGAATTCCATGAACTTTTCAGGACTATTTCTAGAAAAATAATAGATATACAATGTGATTTTTTAAATATTAAATACAATTTTACTGAATTTGTTATTATTTTAAAGTATCAGTTAAATCGTTCAATTTTCTATTTTCATGTGACTTCGGTAGAAACCATAAATATAAGCTTAAATTTATTAAGCAAGTTTTAAAAGCATCTAAAAAGCAGTCAGGAAAAAAACAAAAATAGCTAAAAGCTAGAAATCGATTTTTTGATTTGTGGGTACATTTGAATTTTTTTTCGAAAACATGTATAATTTTTCTTCTAATTCGTAAGTATGCAGTTTTAAAGAAATTAACCGTTGAACAAATTATACATGTAAAATTTCCGATATAACTCGACCTGTTTTAACATAATTCATTTAGAGTATTGGCCAAAACTGAAGAAGCACCTCCTTTGTACATTTTTTTCATATCATAATTTTTTTTTTATGAAAACGACGTTATTGGACCAAATAACATATTTAATTTAATTTTTGGCGAGGCCAAAGGCAACACTTGTTATTAGTAAATTTTGGTTCATGGGGAAAAAAGTAGTTTTTTATTAGAATCTCAAAACTTGATACATAAAAATGGTTTCCGTACTTCAGGTTACATACTTGAAACTGAAAGATTTTAATTACCATCTTCAGAGCTTTTGCGATGTTATGGTTTCGGTTTTGATGATGCATCCTCAAAAACCTGTGTCCTTGACTAAAAATAAACGCATACTTCAGATTTGTAATTTGTTTGAAAATCCACCACGCCCCTAACAGGAAAATATGTTTTCTTAGTTTAGTTAAGACCGACTGATTTAGATGAAATTCGGTATGGGGATATGTACAGCTGCGAACATGAAAATAGCAGTGCCTTCATCTAAATTTTACAAAGTCCCATATTTTTTTTTCACACAAGCCTTTAATAACAATTTGAACACTAATTTAGTACTAGGGGTTCTGGGCTTATGGAGGAGCTTAAATTTCATAATAAAAAATCTTAACTCTGTAGATAAAGGGTTTTATTAAAGTATGTTACCACGCTTTTTTGCGTAATATTAAAATAGCAGTGCGATTATCTTTTTTGAGTTTTATTGAAAGTGAAGTTTTCCAAAAATTTGAATGAAAGTAAGTTTATTCTTCGTTTGTAATCTTTTTATAAATTACACTGAAAATTAATGCATTTATTTTGACTTTTTTGACCATAGTAGGGCGCGGTAAACATTGAACTGCTAATCAGCGAAAATTTATTTTTAAAGTTGATGAAAGAAAGGAAATCTTGGCTTAAGTTTACTTTAGCTGAAATTCTCCAAATCAATTTATTTTTTTAGGGGTAATAGAGGGTTAAAAATAAAAAAATATAAAATTAAAAGAAAAACGTGGCTCGGATCTAGTATCGGAGATATAGACATCGGAAGTTGCGGATATAGATTTGGATGATTATAAGTTGGAAACCCCTGAATGGAAAATAGAAAATATGGATCTCATAAGAAGGATAATTTAATGGCCTACAATATTGGTAAGCAAAGTTTTGAAATTTGACATATAATTTTGGAGATATTACGGTTTTTCTAAAATTTCGACTAGTTTTTTTTTTGAAAAACCTTTTTTTTTTCAAAAAATGTGTCAATGACCTATAATTATTTTAGCATATTAAGAAAGCTTAATTGATTCCCTTTAAAATAGTATATAGCTAGTTCTAAATTTTTGCGTATTTATTCAATGAATTCTTACGAGAAGTCTGTATTTATGGACAAAAACAATAAAAAAAACCATCAACAACAATTATTATAAGACCATTCTCATTGGAAAACTTAAAAATTTTTCGTCTGCAGCGCTCCCTTCTTTCAACATAACCTCAAATTTTAAAAAATTTATATGATAATCGTCTATAATTGTTGTAATTGTACTAATTGTTGTTTTCCATTGTTTTTGTCCACAAAAACATAGTTTTCATAAGAATTCATTGAATAAATTTTTTGTTTTTCTTCAAGAACGGTGTAAACATAGAAAAATTTACAGCATTCATTTTAAAGGGAATCAATTAAGCTTTCTTAACATGCTAAAAATGCTTTAAGTCATTAACACATTTTTTAGAAAAAATTTGTCAAAATTTCAGAAAAGTCGTAATATCTCCAAAATTATTAGTCAAATTTCAAAACTTTGCTCACCATTATTGTGGGTCATTAAATTATATTTCTTATGGCATCCATATTTTCCATTTTCCATTCAGGTTTTCCCAAATTATAATCATTTTACCAAAAGCTATATCCGCAACTTCCGATGTCTATATCTCCGATACTAGATCTGAGCCACTTTTTTCTTTTAATTTTATATTTTTTTTTGTTTTTAACCCCTTTTTACAAAAAAAAAATAAAATTGGACAATGTCAGCTAAAGTAAACCTGTTCCGAAATCTTATAAAGATATTCTAGATATTACATCGTGCTCAACAAAAAAGACAATTACCGCCATTTAAATATGTAGAAATCAGGAGAAAAGAGCTGGAAAACGAAAAATTTCACCACAAGTCGATGGCGAAATTTTTGTGGTGCCGTCCAAAAAAGATCCAATGAAATCGGCTAGATATTCACAAACTACTGACGTCTGGCACTAGCCACGGCTCCAAAAACCCTATTTAATTAGTAACCTGAACAGAAGGAATTTTCGTATGAGAAATTTGCAATAAAACTTATTTTTTTATAATAAATCACTTCTTTTTTTTTAAATTGATGGTTAATGCGTAAAAATGTCAAATTAAATAAGAAATGACAATTTTTACAAAAAATTCAGGATTCAGGAATGATGAATTCGTCTTCTCACTAGTTTTATCTCTTAATACTCAAGAACGGCTCCAAAGTGACAAGGGTGAGGACCTATGGTACGATAAATGTATTTTACGGTAGGGTCCCAGGCCACGCTCACTGTTTCCAAGAAATAGAGATAGCCAAAACTATGCATGGACGAGATCGTCATAGCTGCCATGGAAAAAGTGAAATTACCTTTCAAATTGCAACTATTTTGTCTAAATGGGTGAAGGGGTCTGAACTGATAGCGATTTTTGGAAAAGTTATATCCGCTGCTGCTGGCGGCTTCTCCTCCAGAACCAGATCCGGATTAGATTTTAATTTTTAATACTAAGCATCTCTATTTAGAGCTAAATAAAAAAAATCGCACTGGGCGATTCTCATCATTTGCTACATTTTTTCACGATCAATTATTTTTGCTTTAAATTATACAGATCAAGCTGCACTCATACAAAACAATACAAACTCACTCTTTTTGTGCAGCGTCCTTGCCGGTAACTGTGCGAATAACTCCACGATTCTGGAGATCTCCCAATGCAGCACGTTTGGTAATTTCTGCTCCAGCTTTCTTAGGTTTTCCTACATGTTCCGCATCATTCTGTAAATAATTAAAATTGAAAATAGACAAAAACTTCAATAGGAGGAAAATGGTGGACAGACCACCATGATAGCGCAGTGCAGAAAATACCGTTCGAACAAAAAGAAAGAATAGAGAACCGTAATTTGCAATAAATGAAAAAGGCGCGCTATAAAATTCTTTTATATATTGTAACAAATTATTTCTTGCAGTGAAGCAACTCGGCATTTTTGTTCCAGACGCTGCTGATACTTCAGATACTTTCACAGAAAATAAAAATGCTCTTACCTCGTCTACTCTGATTTTCAATGATGCCATTTCTGAGTTTTCACTTAATATATTTGATAGGAACTTTTAAAAACGACAATTAACGCAAGGACTTTAATTTTATTATACAAAGCGAGACAAAGTGCACACAATAAACAGAATTTACGATAAAACTACGTTTGAAGTAAAAAAAAAACACTATTTGGTAGTGACCCGAAGTGCTAAATGTTCGTTCTTTCTACAAATAAGATTGCTCAATTTATAAAATATTTATTCTATTTTAAACAAAATGCATGTCGGAGCGACACGCAACCAGACCGTTGGAGTTTGTTTTTAAAATGACTTTTTCAAATTACCCGCACTTTAGCCAACTGAGAGCGTTTTCGTTAAATTTGCAACTAAACGAAAAGCTGAATGCACACGATTGGCTGCTGAATGAAAAGTTGCACAAAATTTAAACGGAGCTATGTTGAGGTCGTGTTAAAGAAAATATTATAATTGCATAATTAATTGCTGAAATTATTCTTACACTAGTGTAAGGTATGAAAATAAATATTGCATAAAATATCTTTTATTTCAAATAAATAATGCACAGATTGTTGTAGAATAATTTAATGATGATTGTTTTGTATCTTCAGGTAGTGGGGTTTCACAACAGTGCTCTTTAAACTTTTGCTAAGTAACGAGTAGAACAGCATTGATGCCAGAATTTATTGAAAACTTATGTATTTTTGTACGAGGCTATTGCAAAAGTTAAACAATATAATAAAATACAAGGTCTGTTCCGTAACTTTTATAGCAGAAATTCGCAAGTTGAATAATTTGTAAGAATAAGCAATAGAATCCTCTCTGAGCGTGAAAAATTACAAAAAGTACGGGAATCCGATTTAGTATAAAGTTGCAACTTTTGAAGAAAACGACAAAAACACATTTATAATTTTTAAATTTTCAACTTCAGTTTTCAAATTCAACTTTATTTTATTTTTGATATCAATATTTTTCTATTATTTATTTCATTGATTGAACAAATTTCACTTTAACTGCCAAAGCATGAGCTTGAAAATTTTTACTACGCGAAATTTGTATAGCAGAAAGAAGCAACATTTGGTATGAACTGGAATTATTATATTCACTCTCTTCTGCAATTTTTTTTTTTGTACAGGAACAAGAAATAGCACAAAATACTATATAAATTTTCAAGTAATGGAACAAACCTATATATTTTTTATAATTTTAAATTTCAAGCACTTAATGCGATGTTACCACACTTCTAATAGTGGTTCGTAATTATAAAACCAATTGGCACATGTAAGCAGAAGTATAAAATGTGTGTAGGCCAAACACGTACACATATCTTCAAAATATTTAACCGATCTTACATCCATTTATGTTTCTGCAAGCGAATTTACTAGTATGTATCACAAGTAGGAAGAAGGATTCTGGTGTATGCTATTATAAAAAAATTAAAACGCAATATCTTCGCATCTACAACAGTAACAGTTGTGAAATTTTAAGCATGGATGAATGTTTTCTGCATTAAACATAGCCAAAGACGTAGGCAGTATTGAACAACATGGCAAGACGAGGGCTTTGGGAGCTGAAAGCCACCCAAAAGGGTTTAAGACTATAGTTCTTAAAATTTTCTCAACATCCTGATTGAAACAATGTGAAAGCTTATTTCATCATGATTTAAACTTGATCGTAATAAAAACAAAATTTAAAAATTATTCAGAATTGCTTCTCTATCTGTAAGCGATTAAAAAAATTTATGAAGAAGAATAACCAAAAAGCATCAGCACCAAATAGTCAATTGCGACTTTTGAAAACTCCTGCTTCAACTCAAGAAAGCTAAAATCCTGCTGATTCAACTTGCGACATTTCTCACAGTTTCAGTCGATCAAAACGAATATTGTCGAAGATATTAATTGCCGAAGTGCTTTGCAGCTTATCACCGACAATTTTCTGCTATGACTTCAATATTCGATTTCTGCAATCGCAAGTTAAAAGAGTAGTAGAGGAAGTGAGAATTTAAAAAGTTGTTAAGCCCTGATTGAAACTGAGTTTAGTGGAAGTTTGGAGATTGTTTTAAGTGTCCAGTTTTTACTTTTCCATACAAGAAAAAGACTAGTATCTGTTTTGAACCAAACTGGTTACATCATATTATGAACTTTTAATTTGTATTTGACTTTCACAAGTAATCTGTAATATACGACTTTGATCATGACTTGATCGTAGACTGTTTAAAATTGGTGAAATCAAAGTATGTAACCTTATAAGCTCTGGACATGAAATATTTTTCCGCAATAAACTGTTAACTTATTGCTATTTAAAACAATTTTACTTCTATAAGCACGAATATTATAAAGTTGGTATAATTTTATCAAAACTGGCACTCCAGTTGAAATTAATTACTTTCAGAATCTGGCACCACCATAGTAAGCAAATTTAACGAAAATGTTACCCAAACGATAGATGAGCAAAGTTATTAGAAACTGTGCTGCCAATTTCATAGGTATGTGAACATAAGCATTGCCATTTCGAAAAATATCAAATTTATGATAGCGCGACAGAATTTGAGCGCCGTCGTATGACTTCGGAGTAGTTTTTTAGTTGTGTGAATGCAAAATTCGTCGGTGTAGTGAGTCGATGCATAAGTTGGCTGCCGTGTGAATAGGGATTTTTACGTCGGCGTTGTTATTAAATTTGAATTTGTGTAAAATAAATGTTTAAAATAGCTTTAGCTAAAATTAATTTTAAGATATAATATAAAAAATTTTAAAATAAAAATCTGTGCATGTACATATAAGAAAAATAAGAAAAAACATCTATGACCAAATCCATCTCAAACCATGCACGCGGATTATTTCATGTTACTTAATTGGTTGTCGATTGAATATGTTGTTTTTCAAAGGGTATAAGGGGACCCATATTTCCCCGATTTGATTAAAAAAAAAATTTTATGAAGTTATGGCCATTTTAAGTTATGCCCATTTTAGGCTGAAAATTGTTTCAAAAAAGCGGCATTTCCATCCAAATCAAAACAGTTAATTTTTGTCTTGTGGTTCTTATAGAACTTTATAATTTCAGTTAGAATCTTTAAAAAAAATACAAAATGGTTAAAAATTGGCAGAGTTGTAGGTCTTTTTATGAGAAAAAATAAAGCTAATTTTCTGAAAAACCCCACCTTTTTTTCGCTTAAAATTTTATTTTGGACTTTTACTAATATAAGAAAGAGATGGTATGAGTTTAATGCGCGCTTTGAGATGTTTGAGGTGAGGAGAATTTTTTTTCCAAAAAAAAAATATTTAAATTTTTATTTCAATCTTGCCAGTAATACTACTACTTTCAGCTTATTTTTAATAATAACATCATTTAGTACCGTTCTTTCTCCTTAAAATGAGCTTTCAAGTGGTAATCTGCGATGTTTCCGCGCAAAGTTCCAGCCATTTGAAAAATACATGAATTTGATCCCCTACGACCAATCAATATTAGCCAACCGGCTACAAATTTATTTCATCTTGATCGTAGGGGTCAAAATATTAACATAGTATATTAGGGTGGTTCTTAGAAAAAAAAAAAAAATTGGGGACGCCCCTCGATTGGTTCGAAATAGAATAAAAAAAATTTAAAAATTAATTTAAAATTTGTATCTTTAACCCCTACGGACCCTATTTCAAAGTGAAATTTGACCTAAGCCGCCATTTTTTTAAACTATGTTTTCTTGAGTGGCTTTTAATTTTAAGAAGGAATATATTAAAAAAAGTATTATTTGGGTCTAGTTTTCGAGATATAGTCATGGGAAGTTATGGATATGGCTTTTCTAAAAATCATTTTAAGTTGGAAACTCCTGAACAGATTTTGCATATATTGATGTCATGTGGAATTAAATTGGGCTATCACATTAATGTTAATAAAATTACAGCTTAAGAAATAACGCGTCTAATGAACTACTCCAAATGCCGGTATCTTAGTTCAAACATATAAAAAGTTTCCTAAGAGAATTTTCTCTATCTCAATTTTACAGGTATTTTAACATAGTGACATAAACATATCATCGTATTTTTTGAGATACGCCCTTTTCGCTTTTGAGGGCAGTATATGTGAATGAAATTTACTATCTAAAATAACCCACAGCTATTTTACTTTGACAGAAGACTGGATTGTCCATCTCGTTTCTGTTTTATAGTTAAGTATACTGTATTAGGCTTGTTAGGATTGATATAACCCACTGTTGTCAAACCACGCTCACATTTTTCGTGTGACTGAAAATGCGGACAAAATACACCCGAAGGTTTTTTTTTTTAAAAACAAATTGCTATCCTATATGCCTATATTGTAGAATCGGGTTTGAAAAAAATTCTCCCAAAATTTCAGCTTCCTAGATCAAACCTGTAAACAGCACTGTTGGACTGTTTTCGTTTTTTCATTTGAATTTTAATATGGGACCAACTCGCTTACACCTTTTAACTTACCTCTCGGTGAGAGATAACCCTTAATGCTTATTTGCCTCCATGATCACATCTAAACATTCGCATCCAGATCAATACAAATATGAATATGCGTTGCATTCGCAAGAAATAATTAATTATTTGCAACAAAAATTTTAAAGTGCACAGAGGACAGTATGTCCGCAGGAGTTGCAGTATCGAAAATTTGACAGATATTTTTAGTAATGTCAGATCCTAAAATAAGTAGCTTATGCGCTAGATGAAAACTTACATTGAATAACTTAAGTTTTTTCTTATGATTTCATTTAGTACTTGCTGGACTACCAAAGGTCCCAAGATATAGCGCTTAAAGTGTTTTTATTGTATAGAAAACGCCACCCTCCGTTGTCCAAAAAATTTTACCCTATGCTCTAAGCCAGCGGTGGGCATAGAAATCTAACGAAAGAGCAAAACAACAACATCAAGCAACAACAAACGAAATTTTAAAGTTTTTTTACTTCCATTTCCAAAATTGCCATTAGCACAAAAAAACCCAAATTGCACTACAAACAAAAACAATTGCTACATTCGTCAAGACACAATGCGGCGCCGTCGTTTATGCCTTTGTGTTTTGTTTTTATTTGAATTCAAGTCAACGCTGTGCCTCGATAGCGTTGAAATACTGCGAATTTTTTTTCGCTTCCTTGTACGTCGAATAACGGTGAGAGCAATGAGAGCAAATAGAGCCACTATGTGCCCATCACTGCTCTAAGCTAGGTTTCACGTCCCTGCTTTGTGTGTTGCTTTTGTTTTCATTTGAACTAAACTCAACACTGTGCCTCGATAGCGTTGAAGTTCTGAAATTTTTTTTTCGCTTGCTTGTGCGTCAAATAACGGTTCGGGCAATGAGGACGGATAGGGACACTACGTGATCACCACTGCTCTAAGCCTTTTCGATGTAAAAGCAAATATAGCCTATAAATTTGAGCTCAGTCGGCTCAGTAGTTTCCAGGTCTATATACCATATGTATAACAAACAGACATACATTAATTTTTATGCATTAAAAACGTAGCTATTATTTTATTTATATAGATTTCGCTAAAATATAGCCACCTTAAACTCATTTTTAAAAGTTTTTAGACGTCAATTTTCAAAATGCTGACACACGAGTTTACTTATTTTTTGACTAGCTTCAAAAATCCGTTGACAGAACGGTTTAACACAGCGTGATTCTTCAAAAGTCTTAATTTCCGGCTGTAGGGTGTCAGCTCCTGGCAAATTAAAAAAAATTTAATCAAATGATTAAAAAAACATCCTATCAGATAATTTATTGAAGATTTTCAAAGATAATGACCAAAGTACAAGTATCAAGCACTAACAGTATGGAAGTTATCGTTTAAAACAGGTAATGCGCTCATTTTGCCTATGTTTTTCCCAGTGTGCCCCGTTTATAGGTTTGAGCTATAAAGCTCAAATATTGGGACAGTTATTTTTGGTCCTCAAGCTAAAACATAGACAAAAAAAAAAAAAATTCCACTTACAAAATTTTCAAAACAAACACCTTACTGCGCATTCAGACGACTAATTAGTTGCTCAATTTTCATAAAGGCATTGCTCGTTACGAGAGTGCACATTGACCACAATCTGCATACTCCATGGTAACTCTGTGTGCAGTCTCTGCTAACAACAATTCATACAAGTTTTTTTGTTTCACTGCGTTTTGAGAGCTCGTGGAGTATACAAATTGCAAATGAATTTTAGCCCCAGTCATGTTAATGATACAAATAGTCTGAAGAAAACTGAAAGACAAGCATGATATGCTCCTCAAATATTCTGCTAAAGTTTTTAATATCATTTTTCATTCAGGCACAATTGCATTGAAAATAGTAGTAGTAACAAAATAACCCTCCCTTACAGCGAATATAATATAGGAATTACATACATACATATAGTACATACATTTATGCTTATATGTAAAAGTTATGAATATTGAAAACTGCGATATGTTTCGCTACACACTTTTAAAACCAAACAAAGCTTTAAACTCACAGCACAATGTACATAAGTTTACACCCTCTAGGTAGAATTTTGCTCGTGAACATTAATTGAATCTGTTTAAATTAGGCAAAACAGAGCGCAATCAAAATTGTGCCATTATCATTCAGAAAAAGCTCTTCCATGTCATATTCAGTACTTCACTGTAGATCGAACCGTAAAGTCGTACATTGTTTGCTGACGCTTTTTACTGAGAGAGAAATCACTACAAAAAATGTTTCAAAATATTTGCCAATTAAAATCAAATACTGCAGTATCGCTGCTACTGATAAGGGCAAATACCCTCAAACAGATAGGACGCACATTATCAGTGACACCTTTATTGCACAACCTTAAGGTATGTTATGGGAAAGGGTAAACGGGAGCGGAAGAACGCTTCGCGTATCTCAAAATGAGAATGTTAATCAACTTTAAAAACTTAATTGGTACTTTTATTTTAATATATTTTATTTGATTACGAAAAACTTTTCTCTCCTCAGTTAGAGCCAAAGTTGGCCTCTAGTGAAACCACAGAGCTTGAAGATGCTTCGTATGTGAAAAGTATTTCAGCAGAATGGGAGAACGCAAAGCCATTTAAAAGTTTACCGGGTCCATCAAGACTAAAAATGATGAGAGCATTTATGAAGGGTGGTAAGTAAGCGAGGGTATGTCTTATTTTGACGATTTATATCATAAGTGTTAGAGCGTACCTTTAAGTGTATTCATGTACATTTTTAGTTTAAGTTTTATTTGCATCCCTACTCAAATTATATGAGGGATTAATAGTGAAATTACTCTCAGCGAAGGATTTTACTACAAAAAGTATGGGAACGACATTTAGTTAAAAATTTGGCAAACTAAGTTAAGTGTCAAAAGTGGGATACAAAAAACATGCCATTCTTATGTAAAATTTTGGGAACTTATTCCCTTTGTAGATATTTGTATTCTCTCTAATATTTCCCCGATTTAGATATTTTCTGTCCTAACGATCGCTTCGCTTTCCAGATGATTAATGTCGACCACATTTTCCAGAGGTTACGACTCCATTCTGCTACCCAGGTGTAAACTTCAGTTTGTGATTTCCACGCCATTAGATTTCGCCATATTATTTGAATGGAATTCGGATCTTGACTGCATCTGGTGAGCAATTTGGCGTTGGAGATGGACCAGCAAACTTTGGCTTTACGTTCGACTCAAAGATTTTGAGCTTCGGCATCAGCAGTTATTACGCTGCTCAAATAAGTGAAGTTATAACATTTTTCTTTGCTGAAATTCCATTGAACGCCACGATTTGTAGAGTCTAGATTGGTGAAAGCAGACAACCTTGGTGCACACAGACTTTTATCAATCGATGATTATCGATTTTATTCGATATATTCCCAATTTTTCGATACAATTCGATACTCTTCGATTTAAGTTACTTCTTTTTGATAAGGATTGGCAGATTATACTATGTGTAGTGTAGTGTATCAGCTGTAGGAAGAATAATAGAATTCGAAAATGAAAAGCTGTACATTGTTAAAGAAACATTTGGAAATAATAGAACGAGTACTTGTACCTAAACAGAAAATTTACACCTTGAAACATAAAAAATTTTAACACTGAAAAGAATTGTCGATACCCATTAAATATGTTCTATGCGCCTGCCCAGCACTTTTGAAAATAAGAAATCGGACCAAAATGACACTGTATTTCTCTCTCTGATCTCCAATCCTTTGATCCATCTTTTTATTGCTCTCATCTATTTTTAGGAGAATACGAAAAAATATCCTTTAATGACCTGATGTTGACTTGCCGCAAAAAATATGGTGATTCTTTCCTCATACCTGCTGCATTTGGACAACCACCGCTACTGTCGATATTCAACTTAAATGATTTTGAAAAAGTGCATCGTACTGAAGGTCCATACCCAGAGCGCCCAGGTGCTGAATCCATAGAGTATTACAGAGGAAGGAGAAAAGATGGATTCTTCAAGGAATCGAAAGGACTAATAGGAAAGTATGAAATTCGAATGTGTAAAATAATGTTAACCTCTTACAATTACTTTCCCCTCTAGCGGCGAAGATTGGTCCAGCTTTCGTTCAGCTGTAAATCCGATACTAATGAAGCCGCAAAATGCACGACTTTATCTGGATCCAATGTTGGATGTTAATAAAGATTTTGTGCAGCGGATACGTGAAATACGCGATCCGGTGACACTTGAAGTACCGGGAAATTTTTTTGAAGATATAAATCGTTTAACATTTGAATCGATTGCTGTTGTTGCTTTGGATAAAAAACTCGACTTAATCTTGCAACGGAAAGATACCACGGAAGCGGAAGAACTATTTGAATGCTCCCGAACCTTTATAAAATTAATGTATGATTTGAACGTTAAGCCCTCATTTTACAAATACTTTCCAACTCCGACATACAAACGTTTCGAAAAAGCATCAGATAGGGTATTTGAACTTTGCAATAAATATGTCCAGGAGGCTATAAATCGTGTGGAAAATGAAAATGGTGTTGGAGAAGGAAGAAGTGTCTTGGAGAAACTTTTGAAGATAAATCGGAAAGTTGCATTGATAATGGCGTTGGATATGCTGCAGGCGGGTGTTGAACCGGTAGGTATTAATAAGAGAAATTCGTTAGCATAGATTTCTTTGTTTGAAAAACTTGTCAAGTTTACTGATCAAAAATTGATATGGGTTTCTTCTCAATAACTTTGAATTAATATATATTTTGATTCAAGGTATTATTTCTGAGGTTTTTATAAAATAATTTGTTAACAATCAATTAGCATTTTTTAGCTCATAGTCTTCTTTTTTACTTTCCAGGTTTCATCACTGCTCTCCGCTTTGATTTTACTACTGGCTGTAAATCCAGAAAAGCAGGCAAGGCTCCGCGAAGAAATTCTCACTGCAGTAACTCAGAATGGTCGTGTCATGCCATTTACAATAGAAAATATGAAAAATCTTCCATATTTGCGAGCCTGCATTAAAGAGGCTCTTCGCATCTACCCAATTGTCGCAGGTAATTTTCGAGCAACAGGCATGGATATTGTACTCGATGGTTATCAGATACCGAAAGGAACTCGTTGCATTATGAATTCAAATTTATTACTCTGTGAAGAACGTTATTATCCACGCGCTAAAGAGTTTTTACCAGAACGTTGGCTACGTGGTACCGAAGCCAAGGGGCTGGTGGGTGAGAATTTAAGTCCCTTCATTTATTTGCCTTTTGGTTTTGGTCCAAGAACTTGTGTTGGAAAACGTATTGTAGACCTTGAAGTGGAGCTGACTATTGCCAATTTAGTGCGGCACTTTAAGTTTGAGTTCAATTATCCAACGGATAATGCATTCGTCTGCCATTTTATCAGTGTTCCAGCAGTGCCATTGAAATTTAAGTTCACAGATTTATAGGCAAAGAAGGAAAAAAAAAAAACGTATAGCCGTTCGCTATCTGCGAAATCATAATGTGCACTGTCTATTTAAGTTGACCACAACAATGAAGTACGTTTGATTCTTCTAGAAAACACTTTTAGATATAAATAAATGTTGGAACATTAAAAATCATCTGCGTTTTGCTTTTGTCATTTGTAAATATAGTTTTTTAATTGAAGATGCATTTGCGTTCGTGCAGGAATAATCTTTTATCATTAAGTATCCATTAAGTGAATTTAGTAAAAAAAAAATTCCATTTTAAATTTAATTTTTACTTTGAGTTACAAAAGAACAATTTAAAAAATTTCAGAAAATACAGTACGAGTCGAAACATAAGTACATATGTAGGTGCGAGCGTCTCTGACGAGGGCAGTAAATTGAAGTCTGTTCAAAGTGATAAAATTCTATTTCCATAACACTATTAATTTTTTATAAAATTTTATTACACTTACATTTTCTGTGCCAAGGGACATTGTTCGGTTGTAGCACAAAATAAAAATTAATACTTCATGACTAAGGAGTGAGATTGAAAAAATCTTAACATACGTTTTACCTAATAATTTTTTTTGGGTGCAAAATTTAAAAATTTCTTTGATCTAGTTATCTTTGAAAAATATGTCAGTTATTATTTTTAATGACAATCATGTTGTTTTGTTTTGAGTTTGATCAAAATGAGTAAAGAAAAAGAAGTACGTCTTAAAATTAATGAAAATTTTCAAAAAAATCCAAATTGGTCCTACAAAAAATTGGCCAAAGAATTGAAGGTCTGCCGTCAAACTGTTTCCAATGTTATTAAACAGTTTCAGGAGAATTTGACCATCGATAGGAAACCTGGTTCGGGAAGAAAAAAAGGACCAAATGATATTGGCAAAGCCAAGAAAATTGAAAGCATCTAGAAAAGATCTCCAAACACATCTGCTAGAAAAGCTGCCCGGTTAGCCCAGTGCTCTGACTATTTGGTGCGAAAAGTGAAAGCCAATGCAGGTTTGAAAACATACAAAGTCCAAAAAGTTCCAGACTGCTGCAAAAAATTTAGACGCCAAAAGTAGGGCTCGGAAATTAAAATTGAATTTCATACAAAAATACTCATGTTGTATAAAAACGACTATCAAATCTCTAATGGAAGGCTTACCAAAAAAGGTCCACGAGTTCATAAATAGTGGTTAGAAGTATAAAAATTATATTGTTCTGTAATTTGTAAAATATTATCAATTAAATAAAAAAAAAATTAAAACTCTAAGATGAACTGTTTAAAATTTATTGAACTTTATATATGTTAAGATTTTTTCGATCTCACTCCTTATAATAGTTCCATTTTATATATGAAGCTAATTAATAAATTTCTTGTAACTATTAAGTATTTAGTACTAATTATGCAATAATTTGTACTACTTTCCTATTGACATATTTATAAGGCCATACATATTTGCAAGAGGACATAACCAAGACACAAACGAGCAGAAGGTGGAAAGACGTGGCCTAAACTGAAGCTAGGAAGAACAATAACTCTCTTAAGGCTTAGCAGAGTAGAGTTAAGTACTATTGTAGGAGCTCTGACGGGGTACTGTGTTATTGGCTCCATGGCCGCCAAATATGGTGCCCCTTTCAGAGATTTCTTCAGGACTTGTGAAGACGAAGAAGCGGATGAGACGGTTAAACATCTACTCCGCGAATGCTCGGGGTTAATGAGAAAATGAACAAACTGTTTTGGTTCTGCATTCTTTGTTGGTCTTGAGGAACTAGCCGACTTGGAGCTCACCAGCATCCTTAATTTCAACAAGCCCTCTCCCAGTTAATAAGATTTTTAAGAAAAAAGTAGGGGACTATATATAGATATGAAGGGTATCACAACGGGCAAACTGCCTCCGAGTGAAACTTGCTATTTATTCTAAGCAACATATTTGCAATTTGGTAACACTGTGTGAGCTTTTATTAAATAATGACGCTCCGAATGGAATTTAGCCGTGATAATAAAAACTGTTACCTGTTCGTTGACGCGTCAATTTTTAAAGTCCTTCACTTTCTGTGCTGAGTATAATATATGTATGACTTAATATGTCCAAATTATTGTTATTGTTTCAAAAAAAAAAGTTTTTTCTTTAAATATTAAAATAAAGAAAAAACTTAAAAATATGTTCAAATAAAAAAAAAAAAAAATACCATAGCATATGCAAGTCACGATCCATATAAGAAAAGTTCACACATGGAAAACCTCTTGTTTGCAAATTCATTATAAAAATTTATTGCTTCCGTAAAGAAGATTTAATACAGAGTGAAATCTTAAAATTCATTAACATTTCAGATAGCCAAAGGTCTAAGATGCTACACGATGGTAACGCCGTTGCAAGATAAAATCTAGAATCTTTCAACGCTTCTTTTGCAGAAAAAGCAAAAAAAAAAAAAAAAATGGAATAACAAAAAATAGAAATGAAAGAACGAAAAATAAACTGCAAATATCAATGAAATTTCAACGGTTAAGCGATCAGCAGCAGATCACTTAAGATCAGTAAACTGATATGAAACTCTTCCGTCGGAAACACCATAAATGATTTGTTTTTGTTTCTTTTTCTATTCTGTTCTATTTGTTGCTTCTAGCTACATTCAACGGTGATGATCAGTGTCAAGATTTGACACACAGCCAGTTAGCTACTCCAGTAGAGTTGGTGCAATATAGATTTTCTTTAACCTATTTTACACCATTGTTGACGCTAAGGAGAATCAAAATGCTTGCTATGAAAATTGTAAAAAAAAAGTACGATACTTAAGGATGGAATCAATTTGTCAGTATAGCTTGCAGTTAACATTCGTTCAATATTTCTTTAAGCCCAATTTCCATGTGATCTTATCTTATCTTATCAAATATCAGGGAGGACATCACATGCTATAAAGATAGCAAATGTATGCTATTCACTCTCGCATTCTCCAAGCGCATTAGGTTCAGTTCGCATGCTTTTTCTTTCTTACAAAAATTTGATTTGATATCCCTGATATGGGATCAAGATAGATAGCATGGAAATTAGGCTTTATGGTCACATAACTAACAGTTCAATTCAAAATTCATATATCCAGCGAAATCAAATTTTGACGAAATAAGCATGTAGATCTTTTTCAAAAATGAATAATATGAAAGTTTTTATCTCATATATTTCTTCAAAAAGAACTTGATTTTGGTGAAAAATTCGCAAAGCAAAGCACTGTAATAAGAGATGGGTTCCGAAAGAGAGATAAAGGGAGAGTATTTGTGTATATGAAGTTGTTTAATATGTTTGAATCCACATCAGCGCCAATAGTTTTAGCAATAACAATTTTGTTTCAATCGTTGGAAAATGGGTTAAGTTTGTTTATTGTTTAATGTTCTATGCAAAACACCCTCTTATCTTAAGGCACTTGACCGTAGCTTTTTTTTCGGGCTTATTATAGTTTTTTGCTTATTTGTTTATTTGATTGCTTCCTACAAAGCTGCATTTGCCATAATTCTTTACGTTATTTGTTACAATCGCCTTTGATTCTATGGTGAATGGAACTCAACTCTGTAGTATCATAGCCCCATAGGTATTTGGTTTATGCATCTTACGGTCCATTGTGTTAAGCTCCAATGTTCTTATTTTTTTTAATGTAAGTAATTACCATATTTAGCTGTTGTGTGTTTTTTCTGTTTATTGCCTTTTCATTGCTATCTTTGTATTAGAAAGACACAAAAACTTGTAGTTTTATTTTAACAATTTTGGTATAATTGAATAGAAATTTGCATAGATATATCCTAAGGGATTTTTTGTCTTTCTGTACTTTTGATAGGATTTGTCTCGTAGCCATTGATTTATTAAACGTAAAATTGTTATCTTATTACAATGTATTATAAAGAGTTGAAATTTGTGTAGTTAGTTTAAGCAAATTTAAATTTTTTGTAAACATAGTAATTCTGGATTTTATATAAGATGATAACACTTTTGTAAATTAAAAATGTTAAAAACATTAAATAGAGATTAAAAGATATTAACTTAAATTACTAACAAAAAAGTACATGAGTGCAAATACTTGCGACATGATATGTAAACTTAATAATGTTTTGTTGAGTTAAAGGTCTTAATAAAGTCAAAAAGTACTAAATATGTAGTTCCAAAAAGTAGCGAAGAAGTTGATAAAAGTCGAAAAGTATTAAAAATATTGAAAAAGTCGATAATCCATAGTTAAAAATATCCAAATTTCAATTTACTAGTTAAAAATTCGAAAAATCGATAAATATTGAATTATGTTGTACAAATTGGCAATGTAGATAAAGCAAACAATGAAAAAAAAAATCGATAAGTGCAACATCCAGTTGCAAAACCGGCCAAGTCCAAAAAAATCAAATTTTGAGATATTCTCATATATCAAAATCTAGACCATGCTTAATCTTTCAACTATGTTTTTAGATTGAAAAATAGTTTTTTGATAAAAAAATATTACATTTTTAAAATTTATTTTGATGCATGGATTTCAAAACCGATCCAACGCCTTGAAATCAAAACCGGCCAAGTCCAGTACATTGATATCAAAACCGGCTAGGTCCACTTTTTTTTCAAACAAAATTTGTTGATTACTAAGTCAAAACCGGCCGAGTCCAGTACATTGGTATCATAACCGGCCAAGTCCAAAATTGTTTTCTCAAATACTTAGGCAAATGAAACTCGAAAAGTCTGATCTGACGTGCGAGTATGAAATTTTATAAGCTATTATGTGGGAAATACATACGTTTTAATTTTTCAATAAACATAGATGAAGTTAAACGTTTTTCGTTGTTTTTCCAAAAGTATGAAAAAGGGACTTGGCCGACTTTGCAGCTGGGCGCCTCAAATGTCGATCCTCAACAACCATAAAAAAAAATACCCAACATTTACAAAATTTCGTAGTTATCCCTAACAGAATTTAAATTTCGAGGTACGTATTTTTAGCCAAACGAAAAATGTACATGAAATGCTATATCGTGGTACCTAAGGCAGATTTTTTTTTACGTTTTAGTAAGTCAGTGATATCGAAGTCAAACTTGGTTCGCGCAGTTTACGGTCTTGAGCTAGAAAGATGTAATTTTGTAAGAATTATTTTTAACCCCAATGCTAAAACTTGGGGAAAAAAATAAAAAAATCCACAAAGTTTTCAAAATAAACACCCTAATGATGACACATGTCGTGTTGTTCGCCCAATTAGAGTTTGAATAGAAAAGGTTTTTGGTTCAATTTACAATTAAAATGCAATTTCTTGAGTGAACGCCTAAAAGTATACAATGTTTTTAACGTTAAATTGTTAATTCATGGCTTAGAACTGAAATCAATAATAAATTACAAGAAAAAATTAATTTAATGTTATAAATACAAATAAAAATATTTTATTGCATTTGAATTACAGCCATAAATCAAGCTAAACACACACGAGTACGAGTGTAACAATGAATTATTGTAAATAAAATTCTTCGTCACAGCACGAATCCATCAATTGCGACTGCGAGTGTGAAATCAAACTCAACGCTGCGTCGTTTGCGATCAAAGACTGAAAAATCAGCGTTTTCAGCGATCTGCATGCAGTCAGCGTCGGCACTGACGACGACGCGACTTTTGTAAGCGACGATGATCGTGCTCGCTTGCCAACAATTTTCCAGCTTTGATTTTCATTCGCAAACAAACCATCGGAGTGGCAAAAACTGACGCGGAAAAGCGTAGTAAATTTTGTGTTGCGCTTAACTTTTGTTGCTTTAACGGTTGTGATTTCGAGTTGAATTAAAAAAAAAAGTTCTCATTTGTTTAATAGAAAATTAATGCAGATAATCGTTTTCTTTTAGAAATGCACAAAATCAGTTATAATTCGTGCGGCTAATATATATAAAAATTTTATTTATTTTTTAGTAATTTTATTACAAAGTGTTAGACTTATTTTAAAGCACTCAAAATTAACCATTGAGCGTATTAACTTTCCACTAAAAAATGCCTACACGTTACGGATGAGCAACATAATGTAATTTTTGTTTAAAAAAATATAATTCATAAAAATTTGAAAAGTGAACGTCATATGCCAACGTTATTAATTTAAAAAAAAAAAAACCAAATCAAAACACCATAATGAGCAATAGTCAGACAGAATTGCGTGTATAGAACCAGCATAACATTAGAGCAGCGCCATATGAAAAACTGACCAAGAACAATTTTTCGACATTTGAAGTTTAAAAGTTAAGCAGGAAATCAATATTTGGTCTTTGACATAAGTGTGTAGCTCCAGTTATAAAATTTCTGTTAACGAAGGTGAAAATCACAAGTTTATATTCAAGTTTCAGATTATTGAAGGGATTGCGAAAAAAGTGCTCTTTAGAAACTTTTCCATTTGGTACCTGCATCTTTGAAAATTTAAAATTTTTTTTTTTCAAACTAAGAAAAGGGGCGTGTCTGGTATTAAAAAGTTTACGTGTTATTATTAAGCGTCACCTACTAAGTCTTATATCCAGCCGTCTGTCTGTCAATCTATACGTCTCCAGTAAAACACGGGAAAACGAAGCGAGATAATTTAACGAAACTTTGTGCAACGGCTAAATCATCAATTATAGTTTGGGATTAAAATTGGTGAAATTAGTTCAAAGATGCGCCTATCTCTTATGCAAATGAGACACTAAGACGCTTTACTGAGAAAGTAACTTGAGGTAAAGCAAAGCTCACCTAAATAATAGAAACGATTCGGTCAAGTTCTGAAAAAAAAACTGAACCAATTAATACCAACGAAGAGACAAGCAAAAGCTTAAGAACATTATACTAAGAAAGTTATTTAAGCGATGTACCTAAAACTCGTAAGTATTTTAGGAATATTTTGGCAAAGCACTAGCACATTTTGACAGGAGGGCGTTGTAACTCTCATACAAGCAATAACTTTTAAATCGTAATCTATAGGAGCTATTTAAGATAATGCAACCAAGTTGTACGGAAATACTAGAAATGGTTCTAATAAGTAGTAGATGTTTTTTGTTCCAAATTAAGGTTGAATTTTACTCAAATTTTGTAAAAACTTTTGAAATAATGTGACATCACATTAATTTTAAAAATTTATCACTTCATATCTCGAAAATCATACAAGATATTGTGAAATTAAGTAGGCGGATGCTGATCAAGAATATCTTAAAATGAATCAAAAGAGAGCATAATTAAAAGAAATGTGCTCAGAATCGGATCTAACGCTTTTAATATAGATTAAAAAGATAGCGAAGACACTCATTGATATGAGATAGGTCCCTATATTGTAAAAACTCATTGTAAAGTATGGCGCCACCCACAAAACTTCAACACGTTATAATTAGAAAACTGCTAAATTGATCGTTTTAAAATATAATAAAGCGGGTGTACTTGCTATGAAGTATCTTTGGGAATAATAGCACCAGTACACGGTGGGCAGGAAGCAACTTATTATCCTATAAAAATGGCGAGAAAAACCAAAAGCGGGGATTTGTTTGTTATGAAAAATATATTCTAAACCCGTTTGAATTGAAATCCTAGCTGCTCCTTTTCTTGAAATATTCACTTTTTTTTATTTTTGCGCAGCAACAGTTTTTGGAATACTTCCAAATAGCAAAAATTGCTTAAAAAAAAAAAAGAAACACTTTATGAATAAATTTATAAATCACTTTTAAAGTCGAATTCCACTGTACTTATCACATTTTAAAAATATTTACCAATGCTAGACCAAATTAAAAAAAAAATAATAAATAAATTAGCAAAGTAACAAAGTGGCAACTTTGCCAACAATATCAAAAGTTATAATAAAGGAGAAGCAAATAAAACATGTTCACTTTAATATAATATTTCACTTTGTGTACATATGTATAATCTTACGTGGCTCATATTTGCTTTCAAAAACTGTTTTTATAATATAACATAAATTTATTTAGAAAACAAAGATCTCACTCGCCTGCACACATCAAATTTTCACTGATCCTCACTAAACATTCTTACGCATGTTAAAGTGCATTACTGCGTAGTACAAAATATCAAATGCGTAGTAATCGCGCAACTTGTTGTACTCGCAGCATACATGCATATTATCCGTACACATGACGCATTCATCTACGTACAGTTGGTTACGAGTAAGAAGAGAAATTTATAATGATGGTATACCATTTCTTGTTCACGGATCATATTTATTCGAATTTTTGAATAAAACCAATACCTGTTATAGTAATTATCAATTCGAAATAAAATGTCTCTTCATACTCATTTGAATCGCAAATGTAACCATGAAGAGAATCGTCAAAAAGTGTGCGCCCCTTGTGGGAAAAAAATTTTTTTCCAAAATAAGGAACCAAAATATTTTTTATTAAGTACAGAACAAGTTTCATTAATCAAGAAATACTTCAATGACCACTTTGACTCTTCGAATGAAAAATATCCCCTAGCCATTTGTCATACTTGTAGATTAACTTTCACTGAATTGCAAAACAAAGGTAAAAATGATATGAAAAGACCACTTCCATGTATGCCTAATTATGAGGATATTGTATTGATTAAACAAACTAGACAAGTAATGGTTTGCGACTGTTACATTTGTTTCACTGCTCGGAGTACTAGTCATTGCAAAGTAAAAAAAGGTCGAGGGAGAGTAAAACAATTTCCGACTATTGATGTCAATAATGTTTCCAAAAGTACTGTAGATAAATCTTGTTCAGCAACAAGTAAAGAAAGAACTTCTTTAGAAATTTGTAGAAATTGCTTTCAAGAAATTGGGAAAGGTATTTCACATTCTTGTAAAGGCGCAACTTCCTCAAATGCACGTGAAAATATATTTAGCTTGGTAGAAAAATTACCCTCTAAACAACAAGATCAAGTTGTAAGTAGTCTTTTAAGGAAAAGAAGTACTGATGATGATGAGCTACTTTTGAATAACGTATCAGGTAAAAAAACTCGAATATCCATTAATAAGAAACCTTCAAATGAGGTAATCTTTTCCCCTGAAAGATTGTATAATTTCCAAGCTAATACTGCATCATCTTCAAATTATATGAAAAAATTAGTCAATTTTATTCGAAGCACAGTTGGAAGGAAATCTGTTCCTATGAATTTTAACCACCCTCTCCAAGAAAAACAAAAGTTAATGGAAACTATTTACCAAGAAGGTATTTATAATTTTGAGACAAAAGAAGGAATCACTCAAACACCGGTTGTTTATGCTAACGCTAGTGAAATTCTTGATTTCATTTTTGAACAACGAAACGTAGAGCAAATACAAGAAACAAATAAAGTAAATAGTATGGATGACCCATCTTACCCAAGCAGATTACGAAAAGCAGTAGTTTCTTTTTCATCCCTTCACATATAAAAATTAAATTTAATACCATTTTCAATTTTTTTTCTGTATTACATATATTAAACAATTAATTATAAGCAACTAAAAAAAAAACAAAAAAAAATTTAAAAAAAGGTTGAAAAACAAAAAAAAAATTTAAAAATATAAAAAAATTAAAAAATATATAAAAAAATTAAAAAAAAAGTAAGTTTTGAAACAAACTTCAAAAAAGAGGTGCAATGTAAGATACCTCCATGCGGTGCATCTTGGAAACGTGTTAAATCGGCTAAAATCTTACTTTGTATACTAAATGACAATCAGCCTGGCGAAGTTGGACAAAACTAGTAACCAAAAATCGAAAAAAATTAATATTTCAAAAAAAGGAGCAGCTAGGATTTCAATTCAAACGGGTTTAGAATATATTTTTCATAACAAACAAATCCCCGCTTTTGGTTTTTCTCGCCATTTTTATAGGATAATAAGTTGCTTCCTGCCCACCGTGAGTAGAGGTAAAATTCATTTAAAGCATATGACATTAAATATTTAACAGATTGTGCTATGCAATATATTATAAAAAAGTTTGGTACGACGATGGCAATTACCCTAAACTCTTAAAATGGATCGGATTGATCGGGATTGAATCAGTGGCGCCTCCTACATACACAAACATTTGCCAAAGTTATGTTAAGTAAAATATGGCAGTAATCTCTAGCATGGGTTTTCCTTCTGCCAAAGAATATATTTGAATTAAAAAGAGATGAAAATTCTCAAGCGAAGGCGGCACCGCTTATACAAGCAAAACGTGTTTTATAGTGAGTAAATTAGTTTTAGGCAGGACAACGTCTATGGGTCCAGTATGGGATTGGGGATGAGTATGGGGCTGGAGATAGGGACAGAGAAAGCAGAGCAACGTCTGCTGAAGACACTAATTTTCAATTAAAAATTCAACAGTTTTCAACAAATTCAATTTTGGCACATTCTAATGAAAGATTGAAGAACCATGTCTTTAATTCGTCAATTACTATTTTAAAACCTCGTAGAGAATTAATTTTTCAAAATTTTTATTCAAATTTCGATATGTTTTAGTGTTACTTTTGGGTAAAAAAATAACGCAGATAGAGAATCTTATCGAGATATATCAGAAGAATTTGACATCCCTTTTAAAGAAGAAATAAAGTGCGGTGCGATGCTTTTGAGATATTGTTGATTCATACAAGCTTAGTGTGATAGTGCTGAGGCTTATTGCAACTTCCAGAGTTGCTGCTAAATTTTTTGGATACCCACAGCTTCAAAGAAACTTCTAAGACCATTTCAAATGACTATGACACAAAAATATCTTATTTAGTTTCAAGCGGTGGTGCTATCTGATGATAATCGCAACTGAATTTTCGCCCAAATATGGAGCAATCAGATTGTTTGAAAACCATGGCGAATAAAATTTCTTCGATATGCACTCTATGAAAATACTCTTACACACTTATTAGCAACGTAATGAGCTGAATAACGTGAACGGCTTAAACATTTGGCAGCAGTGTAGTATTAATAGCAGTTTAATAGAAAGACCCTGAAAGCTTATAAGCCAAAATTCATATTTTAAAAAGGTTTTATTCTTTGAAAATGTTAATAGCTCACTTCAGTGATGGCATTTGGAAACTTAGTGAATGTATTGAATTTAGAGTCGGAATAAATTTTTGGATAGCGAATGTATTTTAAACTTATAGGTACCCAGAAGAAGTTTCGAAATTATTTGTAATTGATACATAAAAGTTTACTAAGAAAGATTATACTGTTTTTTTTAAAATAAATATTTCATCAAATTTTACTTAAATCAAAAGAAAAGATAATTATTATAAAACAATCGAAATGTACTGAAAATTCGTTGATTATGCCAAATGTACTAAAAAGGAGTGCAATTTACTCACGTATATTTTTCACAACGCGAATATAATGAAAACGATACAAATGTACTGAAAATGCCATCGCTGACTAACTTATGTATATTGTTTTGCCATTAGAAATGAAAACCACAAATAATTCAAATCGGAAGCACGGTATTCGATGTATTGAGATCATATGTATAAGAAGCATAACATTATAATGTTTGTGGTAAAAGTGCTTCCATGGAATGGCTTAAGTTAAACTAAACATGCCAGTGCAAAGAAAAATTCATTACTTATAAAAATCGAAAACTATAAGATCAAGCGTTTAAAAGAGACTCACTTAGAAAGCGCATGCAATACAATAACTTATGATTTTTTTTTTTTTTTTTGCAAGATAATGTTATTACAAATTTAATATTCGATTTGCTTTCAAATGAATTAATATCTTAATATGTATCAATTGAATATAATTAAAAAAAAAACTCAAGCAGAAAACAACAAGAGAAATACGAAGCCACTCAGCGGCGTTAAAAAGACTTAAGCAATAAGCGCGCTATTTGTGAGGGTTTTTAATTTAATTCGAAACTCGAGTACATACAGTAAGAAATGCAAACAGATTAAAACAAAACCATAGGCAACAACAACACTGCAGCAATTAATTAGTGCATAAACAGTGCAATTACAGCTACCGTTATTATATGCTAGATTTAGTTTTGTTGTTGTAATTTTTTTGTTTTACTGTAAAATGTTACATGAAAAATATGTACATATCTTCATTAATGGTACCACAGGTTTTACTCGTAATCAATGATATTGCTCATTTTGAAAATGAATGTATTGATCGGATCGGAGTTTTGGTCGGATATATTTTTTTTTTAGTGACGAATCGCTTTTAAAAAAATACTATGCAGCCATTCTATGGGAATTTACAAACTCTACGGTTTCGATACAAAAATTTGAGCATAAGTCCACTATTAGCGCAATTTGCAGATACATGATACTTTTCATTTAGTAAATTTTTCCATTATATGATGGAACATAACCGATAGACTTTAAACTTAAAATGTTGTCCAATTATATTCTAAAATATTATTCTGTTTCTTTAAAAACAGGCTGAAGTAGGGGGGAACTAACTGTAAAAATCTTAGTCTAAGTGCTTTCGATAGATTTTTTAATGGCCTTTTGAATGGTCGTTATTATTTTTCGAATATTTTAAAATTTGATATTGATTTTTTGAAATCAAATCAAATTTAAATTTTTTGTTTGATTTTTTTTTTTATGATGGATACTTTTGATTTTTTTTTTATTTTTTAGAAAGAAAGCTGAGGTTTCTTCAGCTTAAATACGTTAAGTACTCGAGAGTGTTTTTTGGTTAAGCATTTCGTCATTACTTTTGCACCGGCGAAAGTAGTGCCGAGCTATTCAATGTGTAGTTTCTTGGAAATTAAAAACGCCCTTAGGAATTCAACGTATTTAATGTGAAGAAACCTCAGCTGTCTTTCTAAAATATATATAAAAAAAAAATAAAAAATATCTATCTTCAAAAAGAAAAAATATTAAATTTCTTTTGGATTTTGAAAAATTAAGGTCAAATTTTAAAATTTTGCACTTGAACTACGGTATTTTCAGTTCACGCAATAAGTCAACACTTTGACCAAGTTTGAGGTAAATCAGTTATGTTCGGCTTATAATATTTGACATGAAATGCATCATATGTATAGTACATATAGTGAGAAAAATATATCTGAGATATTGTTAATTCAACTGGGAATATATATGTATGTCTTGGAATCAAGTAAAGATCTTACCCGGGCATCAGATCAAAAATAACAGAGGGGAATCCATTTGATTGAATACCTAGAATTTATATCTTCCAATGAAATAGGTGCTGGTCAGAGTCCAGTTAAAAATAAAGAATTAAAACAATTGAATTAAGAAATTGAAAAGTTTGGCCATTCTAGGTTCGAACTTAGAACACCAGATTGAAAACGTTTGGCTTTGTCACTGCACTGTACAAGCACCCAAAAAATTATCGTATTTTTACCATTTTTATTGCTAAAATGCAAATTCGCATTTGTTTCTATTAAAATGCAGAGGACAGGGTTTCGTTTAAATACAATATATGTAAGTTAGTTTAATTTATTTTGTGGTCCCGTTTTATAATTTTTATTTGCATACAAACAAAATTAACTACGAATTCCTTAACCGTGCCCTGGTTAAGAAAATCGTTGTAATTATATGTATACAGCCACTCAACTACGTATGTATGTATTTCGTTACAGCAATCTGACAGCGGAATATTGTTGAACAAGCTCTTGTAAAAGAGGACAAAAAATCGAACCGACAGCAGCTTTCCGGGGTGGAATGGGGTGCATTTTTATAGGTCGATTACAGTTTTTCACGATTTCTGGCTAAACTGTGCATCATATCAAAAAAAAATCTTAAAAAAAAGTTGCAAGAAATATGAAGATCTACAACTTTTGTATTGATCATTTTCACCTTAACCTCAAAGTTTTTCGAAAAAATTACTGAAAACTGGTTTTTTGGTTTTTAATTTTTTCTTTGACAAAAAAGTTTCTATGGAGCTGAAACTTAGGCAAAATATACTTTTCAGTGTTACAGAAAGGCAGTAATTTTTTCAGAAGGAAATATTTAGAGGTTGCTGTTAAATTTAATTTTTAAACTAAAAAACCGAAATTTTTAACTGAGATTCCTCTTGAAACTACACCTCCTAAGGAGTTCTGTTTTGTTTTACTTACTCGTTGTTACGTCTTCTTAAGATAAATGATTAAAAAAAGTATACTGAAATGGAAACAATGACCGAAAAATTGAAAATCTGTGGTCTCTCCGCGAGTAGAGCTTTGGTGTTTCGTGTGTAACAGCTCAAATCCTATGTTGTTTTCACTGTATTCACCTTAATACACTATAATTTGAAATTGTCAATGCCATTATATATGTACATTCCATTTTTCCCCATTTTCTCGACTATTTCTACTGGACTATAAATTATGGCAAAGCATATAGTTTGAAAATGTCTTAAAATAGGTTTCCTCGAAGAGATCAAAAAATATACTATGTTAAAATCAATGAGATCAGAATAGGATACATTCTTACTCCAATAAAAAAGGTTTTGCGTGCTCAATAAATTCATAGCATAGTTTTAAAAAATTTTGAGCGGTGATGAAATTCATTGAGCGGTTTATTGCGATCGGCATTTTATTCAAATTTTGAAGGCAGTTATTAAGGCTTTTAACTAACTGAGCGGCATTTTATTGTACTTTAAGCGGCAAAACAATTCATTGAGCGGAACAGAAAATTGTTAGCCTAGATGAAATTATATATATGTATACTTTTTCAGATTCACCGCTCGATTTAATTCGCACCACTCAATTTAATTTTCACTACTCATTTATAAATTGCAAAAAAAATTACCAATTCATATATTGAAGAAATATCTTTAATTTTTTTTTATAATAAAAAAACTAAAATTCGTTCAACGTAACGTAGAATATGTAGTTTTTCACAACAACATCAACACCAGTAGCAACATCAAGAAATGGCTCATCAAGTAAATGAACACAACAACAAATATCATAGCTGCACTAATAACAACCACAATAATTTTATGCAACGGTATTAAAATAAAAGCGAAAAGCCAAAGAAAAAAAAGTGAAAAATTAAAAATTTAATAACTACAAAACATAAATTTAGAAATCAGCAATTAAGAAATCAACAGAACAAAAAATAAAAAGAAAAAGAAATTTAATAAATAAGCCAACCGTCCAAGCCACCCACAGTTAAAACGCACACAAATTAACTCTACAACTCACGCACACACTCGCGAGCGCGTAATTAAGATTTAAATTTTCGCGGTACATTTTCTTTAGTTTTTGTCGCGATTTTCTCTCTGTGTGCGTTGGCAACACGTGAGTCCATTGAGTGACACACTGCGTATGTGTGAATACTGTGCTGCGCTTGTGTTTCGTTATGTGTTCACCTGGTGGTTTTGTTCTCTTCATTTTGAGCGTGAGTTTTCTTTTAAATTTGCTGCACATTCCTCGCGTTGTTGTTAAAGCCGACAGCAGGAGCAGCAGCAGCAGTGACAGCAACAGTGATAAAGTTGGTCGGCATATCGATATCACACGCAAGCGCAGCGTTCAACTAAATGGAATTGAGGTGAGTTCATGTATTTTGAACATTTAAATTAAAGTGACATGAAATTTCTTAAAAAATGAAAAGCCCGAATTAGCAGGAAATCTTTATGGTCTTTTATGATACAGATTAGTTAACCCTTAAATGCATGGGGTCAGTCAGCACCCAATATGGAGACCAATCTCCTTTTTAGTATGTTAAATCAGACGCCGACCACGAAATGGGCATTCATTTTCCTGGGAAATGCACCGTTTTCCCGGAAAAGCTCAAAAAGTGTGATTTGTGCAGTGTACCAAATATACGTATAGTACACAAGGCATTAAGCCTATATAGTCCAGGAGAAATAGGGTTTGAACAACAAAATAATTCGTTACAGCAATCTGACAGCGGAATATTGTTGAACAAGCTCTTGTTAAAGCGGACAAAAAAATCGAACCGACAGCATCTATCCGGGGTGGAATGGGGTGCATTTTTAGAGGTCGAACACAGTTTTTCACGATTTCTGGCTAAACTGTGCATCACATCAAAAAAAGTTCAATGCTAGAGTACTTTAGTACTGATAATTTTCGCCTTAACCTCAAAATTTTTCGAAAAAATGGCTGAAAACCGGTTTTTTGGTTTATAATTTTTTTCTTTGACAAAAAAGTTTCTATGGAGCTGAAACTTGGACAAGAGATATTTTTCAGTGTTACACAAAGGCAGTAATTTTTTCAGGCGGAAATATTAAGAGTTTGTCGGTTCGATTTTTTTGTCCTCTTTTACAAGAGCTTGTTCAACAATATTCCGCTGCTAGATTGCTGTAATGAATTATTTTTTTTTCTCATTTTCTCGACTAATTCTACTGGACTAATATATTTGAAATGAAAAACTCTTTTTTAGAAACTTTTTTTTTATTAGAAATTAATGAAAAATGAATAATAATGAAATATGAAAATGAATAATGGAAATTATAAATATTTAATTCACTGATGAGGGTCACTTTTAAAATTATTTATAAATACAACGTTCGAGCGCTTTGACAGCTTACTGGGAACTGAAAGTGGACATCGGAGAGCTGAAGAGACATTTATGTGAAAGCTGGTTATGCCTGCTACAAGTTGGAGCAAAACTTAACACGATGCAGGTTTTTTGGGTGGACTTGGCTATGATTTTAGGCACGTACCATGTATGGTACGCTATGCTTTTAAAGGTTAACGTTGGATTGTCAAATGTTATAATCAAATAGAATTTCTTTAAGACTCAAACCAAGAATCCTCATTTACGTAGCTTAGACATTGTTAAATAACATCATTTCTAGAATTCTTCGGGAACGCCTAAAATGTGCACATTTTCCAGTATATCCTAAATCGAAAAAAAAAAACAAACAAAAAATTCTAGAATTGCAAAAAAAGCTGAAAAAATTTTCATTTTCCAAAACTTGAGTAAATATATTAAAAAAATTTGGACTTCTTTCTTATTCAAAATTATTTTTCTGAAATCGTATTTCCATTTTCCTGTTGTACACATAAGGAAGAACCGACAAAAATTTTACCTCTATATTTTAAAGCTTAAAATTTCAGCCTATATACATATATGGACAAAATCCATGATCTCTGCGCAAGTAGAGCATCTGTTTTTCTTGTTTAAATTAACGAAGAATAATTTTAAATAAGAAAACATTGCAGTTTTCTTAAATTTTTAACCGAATTTCGTAAAATGAAAACTTTGCAAGCACAAAAATGGGGTGGCAACTCTTTTTTTGAATAGGATTTGGCAAGGCAACCCTATATATTCCATTTAGACTCATCGAGCTATCACTTAACATACATTTTGAGCTGGAATCTTAAACCATAAACTTACATATGTTGCATCAAAAAACGGACGACAACCTTTGTTTAGGATAGGACTTGGCAAGGCAACCCCATCTATTCTATGTAAGGTCATGGAGCTCTATCATTTGGCAAACATTTCGCACACATTTAGCTAAAGAGGCACAACTCAAAACTTTCGTATTTTCAGAAAACTCAAAAAACTGTTTTGAGCTTGTGAACTATTTTTCATAAATTATTTGTGGATTACATAGATCAGCGGTGGGCACAAAAATATAACCAAAGAGGAAAACAACAACATCAAGCAACACCAAACGAAATTTTAAAGTTTTTTTTACTTTCATTTCCAAAATTGCCATTAGTACAAAAAAAAAACAAATTACACTACAAACAAAAACAATTGCTACATTCGTCAAGAC
Organism: Tricholauxania praeusta; assembly: GCA_949775025.1. Lineage (NCBI taxonomy): Eukaryota > Metazoa > Arthropoda > Insecta > Diptera > Lauxaniidae > Tricholauxania > Tricholauxania praeusta. The sequence continues at coordinate 30,316,815 of OX459031.1, read as the reverse complement.
ACAATGCGGCGCCGTCATTTATGTCTTTGTGTTTTGTTTTTGTTTTCATTTGAATTCAAGTCAACGCTGTGCCTCGATTGAAATTCTGCGAATTTTGTGCCTCGATACCGTTGAAATTCTGCGAATTTTCTGCTTCGATAGCGTTGAAGTTCTGGGAATTTTTTTTCGCTTGGTTGTGCGTCGAATAACGGTTAGAGCAATGTGAGGAAATTGAGGCACTAAGTGCCCTTCCCTGACATAGATGAAGGTAGATATAGGATACAGCTTGAACTCTCCGACACTAAAAATAGGACACTTTTGCATATTGTAGCCTAATTTCTATTGCAACATGAAGCAAGACATAACTGTTTTTTGACACCAAAGTACAGCAAAGAGATTAGCTCTTTTATGCTGACAGATATGTGTATGATGAACAGTTTTAACAAGTAAACTCGAAAATGGCAAATTTTGAGTTATGCCTCTTTAGCTAAATGTGTGCGATTTGAAGCTGTAATCTTATACACTTATTATTTAAAAAAAAATCGGTCCAACGTCGGTTTTTTCGGCCATCGGGACAGGCTTTGGCAATGCAACCTTGGTAGGTTAGTTTCACCAAAGTACATTACTACTTCTCCTGTACATCTCATCCTGTAATCTTAAGCACCCGACTTTTCTACAGCTGGCTCTTGAGCTATAAGATATTTTTTGTAAGTTTACAAGTTTTCGAGTAAGAAATTATTATTAAAAAAACATCAAGTACCAAAAATAAAATTTAAGTTGAAGCTAAAAGTTTTATTTGTCCTTAAAAATAACATGAAAAGTGCAGAAATAAATTTTGAAAATAGCGGACAGCGCAATATGCAGTTACCACGGTACTGTCCTATTTGGAAAATAAAAAAAAATTAAACAATAAATTCGTTAAATTAAAACTAGTTCTTTTATAAATATGATATTATAATTTAAGCATAGGAAGGTTAGCTTATTAAATTTAATATTTATTTCTTTCATACTTATAACTCATTATAAATTAAGATAGAAGAACAATTATCTGTGATGATTAAACAATTATATCTTGTCTTCTACTTCTTATCTAACAAAATGCGCGGCCCAATGCCAACAACCGCAACTGTGCCATAAATAATTATCAAACTTGACGCCTAATTGACGCATACGTTTATTTAGCAAATTCACGATCAAAGTTGCAACCAAAAGCGCAAACGTAAGGCAGCTGAAGTTCTCTGAATGCTGCAGAAAAGTCAACAGAATATGTTAATGCGATCAGCAAGATTTGTCATAGAAAAATTTATGAAAATTTGTGCGAAAGAAACACACCCCGATATGCTGCGGTCTTGATAAATGTGCTAAACAGAAACAAAAGAATTCAAAATGTAAATTAACGAGATATCGTATAAAATTGCAATTCAACTGAATTTATTATCAATTGTGCTGATTTTCAAGTATTAATATTTTTTTTATAATATATGAGCGGTACGTTTTGCAAAAAAAATAAAAAAAACGAAAAATCACCCAAAAAACGTAAAGATAGAAAAGTGGTTCAAAAATAAAAAAAAAAATCCTCAACAAATCTTCTACAAAATAGATATCAGATTTAAGATATATTTCTATGACAAAAACGCCAAAGTCGAAAATATTAACCAATGAACCAGTGGTATAAAGCTATGCAAGATTTTTACAATTTCTTTATTCTGCCGGCACCGCTTCATATTAAAAAAAAAAATAAATAAAGCTCTTCGAAGAAGATTTAATGTGTAAGTTGGTTTTAATTTAACAATTCAAAACCGTTACCAAATCCCAATTAGTTCAACTTGTGAATTCATGTTTATTTGGCTGTTTTGTGCAAATTTTTTATAACAATTTTTTTTTGTTTTTACTTTAATAAATTAGAACGTATTATAACACAAAGTAAAACACGTTTTCTTTCCTAATTTAAAAAAAAAAAGAGTTTGAAGATGGTTGACTGCACAAAACATGAAGTCATCTTGTCTGGAAATTTATGTACATGATGTACATACTTATGCCAGACATGACAATTTCGGCTGTTGAATAAATTTCGCACAACGCAATTGTTTTAGTTTAATTTTTAATAATTTAAAATAATAGTAAATTTTATAATTTTTGCACTTTGTTTTACATAAAAAAAACACACCTACATATATTTTGTTACTGCATTGAATATAATTAGGCAACAGTTTTCTTTTAGTTTAGTGTAAGCCAACGTTTTCATAATATTTTGACCACTTGCTGTGGTGTGGTTCATTTTTGCTTATCTCAACTCATTAATCATTTGAGTTTGTGTAATTAAGGAGAAAAGTTAAAATCAAATCTATCATATGAATGTTAAAGTTTCAACCTTTTACATTTTTTTGGAGAAAAATAAATAGAATAACAAAAAGCGGCCAAAAAATTGAAATATATTTTTACCGAAAAAAAATATTACTTTCAAATTTTTTATTAATTTACGAATGTCGTAAGAGTTTTGAGGAAAAACCCTACAGACACTGGACTATAAGTTATGCAACAAATTTTCACGAACAGCAAATTGTTGAAGTCTTGGCAAACGATAGCAAAGAAGTAAGTAAATATAAATATCGATATTTCAGGTTTGGAACGCATTGGATTGTAAGCTTCCTGTGCTAAAAAGTATAACCTACGGTCAAACGAGTATTCTACTCACTCGTTTTTATTTTCTGATGAGGCATGTTTTATACACTTTGAAATATTTGATAAATAAAATTTCATCTGAAACTTAAAAAAAAGAGTAATTTGGGAACTTCTTGATACTTATCGCTTAATTCTGAGCAAATTTGATTTGCGTTAATAAAGCTGACCACTTGAAACTAAACTAAAAAAAAAATGAGATATAGTCATGTTTTGAGGTTTTTTCAAACAATATCTTAATATCACCAACTGATCAGTTAATGTTGAAAACAAATTCAAGTCACTCAAAATCGAACCAAACAATTGATAATACATTTTCTTATATTTGGACGGAAGATTTATACCAAAAGGGTTCTTACCAAATTGCGTCAGCTGTATATCAAAGATTATCAAATTTATCACTTGAGAGAATTAATAGTGTTATACTGTTGTAAGATGGATGTGGAGGTCAAAATAAGAATACAACAATGATATCAATGTTGTCAACTTGGCTTCTATGTGCTCCTTCTAACCATATAACAAAAGTAGTAGTTCATTACCCAATAGTAGGCCATTCATATATTCCTCCAGACAGAGTATTTGAGAGGCTGGAGAAACAAATTAAGAACTTTTTCTGTAATTGAAAAATACAAAAATACTGCACTATTATTCCTTTAGAAGAAAAATGTCGTGTTCTAGACTGGAAAGCATTAGGAGATGACAAAATTAAGAAACCTGGACAACGGCACTTCAAGTTTCAAAAGTCAAAAGAATTTATTACCAAGAAGAACCAAAACAAAGAAAATCATTCTGAGACCAAAGCAGTTGCAAAAAGAGGTAAATTGCTTAAAACTCAGACTAAGAATATACCAGATGTTTCCAAAGGAGTAAATATCAATGTTGATAAATTAAAACATGTCAAAACTTTACTTATTATGCTGCTAGGTGGAACGAAAACAAGAATTTGAATTATTGTTCTGAGCTTTTTAATATGGAATATACCCTCCTTGGAGTTTCATCAGATTTATCTGACAGCGATCAAGCTTCAGATATAGAAAACAACGATTATGATGACATTTTAGAACTACTATGTGAAGAAGATGAGGATATTTCGATTGAGATAGTTTAAACAATTTTTTAACATGTTTTTATGTATTGAATAATTTAATATCTAATAATTAGATTGCAATATTTTTATTCTGAGTTTATTTAGTTCAAACTATAATTACATACATAATACTTAATATGACCAAAAATTTGTTTTTTTAGTAAAGTCTATAAAACTTGTTTTGCACCCGGTTGATAAAACAACATGGAAATACTGTTCCAAAACAAGTTAAAAAAGCTTACAGAAGCAAAACAAGTTAAATTCTATTAAATTTATTAATAACATGAATAAACTGAGATTATTTACATTTTGTAATTTGGATCAGTAATATATTACCTTCAATCCACCAAAAAATTGGATCATTAGCCGTGTTTTATTCGCTTTGGTTAAACCAAAATCTCATACAAATGTGTGAACCAGCTTAATTTCTAGTTCAATTGATTCAGATTTTTTGTCTTTGCTAAAGTTTGAAGCATCATAGACACAAACCTAAAATAATCAAAAATAAGTATATGGCAACTTTGCCGGAATTTCGAAGAAGCGTTCTTAGGCCAAGCAAGGCCTTGGGCACCCAGTCAGTGCTAGGGCCAAATATTAAATAGAAACACATAATTAAAATAAAACAGCGATGAAACAATAGAAAACGAAAAGAAAACTTTGGTATTAGCGTCTGCGACACTATAAAAACAGTTTGAAATCATTTGATAGCAATAATTTGAAAAAAAAAAAAAAAAAAATTATGTACTGATACGGGAGGCTCCTTATCGTGCTAGACCCCGCTGAACCACACGACCATAAAGCCGGCTCTGATTTTAAAATAGAATTTCTGTCAAACACTGTCATGCCATCTATTGGTCAGATGCAGAATTATAAAAGGTTAAGCTTATGCGTTTTATTCACTGTTAGGTTTAACCAAAGCGAATAAAACACGGCTAGGAAAATTTTTAGCAGCTTTTCGTGATTTGCCAACAATTATGAAAACTTAAAATAACTGCTTTTGGAATTGGACGACTCAATTGATTAATCCTTGCATTTTAGAAGCCTGTGAAGAGAGTTTGTCAAAGCATGCTATCGGGAAACTGACAAGTTTTCTATGCCTGCGAAAACCATTAATGTCTAAACAGAATTGGGACGTGCGATTTATCTTCTCTGTCAAATCGCACCATAAAACAAAATCTGTTCTATTTCTCTGCGATAAATTTTGTAGTGTCAATTTTATACTCACTACAAACATACAGGAAAAATCCTGACGATATATCACCTCCCAATTCTGTTAAGACATTTATGCGCAGTGAATTTCAAAAAATTCATGAGTACAAAATGATTCTCTTTTGTTTTGGGAGGCCTGAGTAAGAAAGAGAGTTGTAGTAAGAAGAGTGGCGTACCGTGCACCTTGGGCGCTCGGGGTTGAGTTATAATTTGTCAAAATTTTGTGTACTATAAAAAAAAGGCCTTTAATTTTGATCCTGAATTACAAAATCAACTACATATTCTTTAGAATTAGTTGCATTTACTAAAAAAAATCTACAACATTAACAAAATTTCGTAGTTTTGCTAACAGGAAAATTTTAAAACACACATTAGGGGCCGTCCATAAATTACGTGAGTCAAAATAGGGGGAGAGGAGGTCCGGCAAGGTCTCACAAAATCTCACCAAGGGAAAGGTGGGTCAGCGAAAATCTCACGTCAACTTTTTAATGCAGAGAGTATACATTATTATAGCAGATTACATCTAAAAAAGTCTCAGGGAAGGGAGGGGGATCTCGCCAAAACTCACCAAATCTCACCATGGGGAGGGGGAGTCAAAGTTTTCAAAAAAACACCTTACGTAATTTATGGACGTCCCCTTACGAGGACCACTTTGCCAACCCCCAAGTTGTTGCGCCCGGTGTGACCATCGATTGGCAAAATACTAAATCCACAGTTCACACTGTAAAAAGAAGTCAAATTATTTTTCGGCACTCTAAAATAAACAGAAATTTAAAAAAGATCTGCAAATATTTTAGAATTTTTAAAAAACTATTAAAACTAATCGAATAACAGAAAAAATAATTTTTTTTTGTTTCATTGACATTTAAAAAAATTAAGAAGAAATTTATGACGTCGTAGAAAAAAAAAATGTTTCAATAAAAAGAAATTTTTTTTTAATTATTTTGATCAATTCTCAGATTGGTGATTTTATAAAAAAAGCCAACCTTTCTTTAAAAATTATTAAAAAAAAATATCCAACTTTATGCTGGGTTCTGCTTCAATACTGCTTCTAATACATTTGAGAATGAGGTTTTCCCTTTTTCTCCGTAGTCTTGACGCAAACAAATTGTGTGTCTTGTAAATTTTTATTGACAGCTCGATGTTCGATTTGCTCCATACACGCCTTAGTTCAACTGTTTTGATATTTAAAGTAAAGTCTCAACTCCGACCATATTTTGGCTGATTGAATTTTCGTGTCCGTTTTTTTTTATTGATAGCAATGCAAGTTGAAGACTGCAATAAAATCAATGCAGGTAAATGAGATGTTGCCTATTCATGAGGAAGTTGATTGCTATTAACAGCATTGAATAAAAATTAAATTTTTTGTTTTAAAAATATGTACATATGTATAACAAGGCTTTAGAAATAGTAATTTAACCAACCTCACTGCTTATGAGACTAATTTAAGTATCAGTTTAAAATGACAATCACTACAACATTAAGTACAAACATATGTTAAAATTTGCATTTTCTAATTTTTATGCAAATCGCTACATTATGTTTGACGTTTACTTGTAATGAAAAATGCTGCAACATGAAAAATAATTTTAGCTGTCATGTCACCATTATGCGACCAACCACTTTGATGGCAATAAAGTGACAGATTTCATTTGAATTTATTGCGCTGACGAATGATCTGCCTCTTTATTTCCATTTACACTTGAATTTGTAGTTGTCCATTGATATCTGAAGTCGTTAAAATGATTAATTGATAATGGCATCATGTAATGGATTAATTTTACTGTAGTGACAATATAACAAGCAAATATTTGTTATTAAATTTTGTATAATTGTTATTTATAAATGAATAAGAAAATTAAAGTTTTCACTATTTTCACTCTTAATATTTTTCGAGTTTTGTATGATTTATCAAGTTTTTAATCTTTTTAAACATTTTCGAGTCTTTCAATACATATCGACTTTTTCAACATTAGTTTGTCATTTATCGAGTTATTTGTACCAACATAACGAAACATCGCTAAGCTGAGACATTGCCGCGAGTGCTTGCACTCATTCAACAGCTTTTTTTTTTTGCAAAATTGAGTGACAAAAAATTTAAAAAAAAAAATAAAAATTTAAAATGCTTAAAAGAAAATAAGAAATGACATAAATTTGTATTTATTTATTTTTTTTTAATATCAAATAATTTAGTTCGGGTTTCCGAATTTGCATAACATCAGCGATTTTTTTTTTATTGATTTCAGCAATTCTATGTGGCAGCAGGTGATAATCAGGCGATGTGTATTTAGTGTCAATGACGCATAATAAACATTCAAGAATGTGCCATCAACCTTAATAAATTTATTTTGGTTTAGACTACGAGCGGGTCATTCCAAACAGCACATTATATAATTCATTCACTGTAGTTACAAGTTAAGTTGATTCTTCATGTTTTCCAGAAATTTCACTTTGAACATTTGAAATATATTTTCAGTTCGAGGCTTACTTAAATAATTTATAATCAGTGAAAAAATAAAATCCGGGTCTTAGTTTCCCAAAAGAGTTTTTGTTAATCGAAAAAAACTGTAGCAGTCAGTGAATTAACTCGTTAGTTCGGGAATTGTGGAAAAAACGTAAATTTTAATTAAAATAATCTTTTATTATCTCTCGAAAATTAACTTAACTGGTTTCGCAATGTCAACATATCTACGAAACAGTTGATCCAAAAAAATCCGGTGGCAACCCATGTTTGGGACAGGATTCAACAATGCAACCTATTATATTTTGGCTGTTCGATTTCTATGATTTGGCATACGTTTCAAGTTGTAATTTTACACAATTTGATTTTAAATGACAAAATTGGTCAAAATTTGGGCATTTTCGGGCATCGAGATGGGATTTGGCAAGGCAGCCCTGGTTGATTAGTTTCACCAAAATGCATCACTACCTCTACCGTACATCCCATACTGTATTTTTATGCACTCGACTTTTCTACAGCGGGCTCTCCGCCTAACAGATACCAAAACTCACAGACTTCAAACAAGAAAGACGCCTTTGTAACCGTGTTTAAATCAGGAAAGTTCACCTTTATTTTGAAGGCTGAATCGGATGATTCAGCTCAAGGTGGTGCAGCAGTGCAATCCACATAAGCTTTCTAGCTGTGATAAGAAATCCAGTATTTAGGCAAAACATGAATAATTAAAGTCTTATAAGGTTCAAAGGTAAACCAGAATTATCACTTGCTTCAGATTACAATCGTTCTCATCGTTGCGCTAGAATAGTTGATATACCCAAAAACAAAACACGTAATTGTAAAGTTTGATTTTATGCCTACCCTTCTGTCTCCCCTTCTGAAGTTAACACACCACATGCCAAAGGGTCGTTCCCTAAAAAAATTGACTTGTCTTAGCAAACCAATTTCATAATACGTCGGCAAATATTTTGCTTGAGTAAAACTTCCTAAATTTAAGCAAGTAAAATCATGTCGAATCATGTCCCAAACATGGGTTGGCACCCGTTTTTGTGGCCAACATTTCTTAAATGAGTTGCAACCCATGTTTGGGACATGATTCGACATGATTTTACTTACTTAAATTTAGGAAGTTTTACTCAATCAAAATATTTGCCGACGTATTATGAATCATGTCCCAAACATGGTTTGCAACTCATTTAAGAAATGTTGGCCACAAAAACGGGTGCCAACCCATGTTTGGGACATGATTCGACAAGGCAACCCTATATATTCTATTTATGCTCTTCGATCTCTATCATTTGGAACAAATTTCAAGTCGTTATCTTCATTAATGTAAATTGACCCAAAAAGCTGGTGAAGACCCATGTTGGGGACAGGATTCAACAATGCAACCCCAGGTATTATATTTAAGCGTCTTTGAGTTCTACCATTTGGCATACATTTCGAGCTGTTATATACTACAGATTTAATTAAAACAACAAAATTGGCCAAAATTCGGGCATTTTTAGGCATCGGGACAGGCTTTGGCTAGGCAACTCTGGTTGGTTAGTTTCCATATTTACCATGTAACCCAAGAGCCCGCTGTAGAAATGTCGAGTGTGTAAGATTACAGGATGGGATGTACGGGAAAGAAATTGAGCCATTTTGGTGAAACTAACGAACCAGGGTTGCCTTCCCAAAGCCTGTCCCGATGCCCGAAAATGCCGAACTTTAACCAATTTTGTTGTTTTAATTGAAACTGTATAATATTATACCTCAAAATATATATTAAATGGTTGAGCTGGGAGGCCTAAATATAATATAAAGGGTTACATTGTTGAATCTTGTCCCCAACATGTGTTGAAACCAGTTTTTTGGGTCTAGTTGTAATGATGGGAAATACTTAAAAGAGGATAAAAAAGAAAGTAAATTTAATCAACAGTTAAAAGAGAACTCTCAAAAAAAAAAATAAAAAATTATTAAAATGACTGTTGATAAAAATTCTATCTCACATGGATTTGCCCACAATTTCTAGACGTTACGAGTTTATAGATAAGAAAGAAAATTCATTATTTTTATATGTGTAATTAAGGGGATTTTTCCTTGGCTTACGTAAGCGCAATTAATTAAAACTTTAAATATTTAGTGCACCGAATATAAGCAACACATTTGACACCAAAAAATATGAAATGATACCCAAGTGGGACTTAAGCAAAAAAAAAACAACATTTTTTGACTACGATATCAATTTGGTAAAAAATATTAAAATAATGTCGAACAAACAACGTTTAATGACCTCTTGTAATTTAGGCAAATGATTAAACATGCCATATTACGAGTAGCGAGTTATTTGAGTACAACAACAATAACAACAGCAGAAAATATTTTTCGCAAGTGTCAGTCACTCGTCAGCTGGGTTAATGTAATTAGAAGCATTTGACAAATGTTATTATTATTACTTTTGAGTTATTTTTTTTTTTAATGTGGTTCCACCACTTAGAGCTCCGATTACTTAAATTAATAATGATGAAGACTTGTGAGGTTAGACAGCGTAGAAGATGCTTGTTAATGTTTACTGAACATGTGCTCAATTTGAAATATTATGTCTACGACTTTCGTAGAATGATTTTCTATTGATGTAAGTTAAAATACTCAGAATTTAATAATGGAATTTCTGCATTGCTTTTTAGAGATTATAATTTTTTTTTATCAACGTTGCATATATTTTCTTTCGCATTGCGATGACTTAATGGAATGTTTTCTTCTTCAAGTAAATTTTTCAAAGAATTCAAGAAATTATTGCACTTGTTTCCTTGCACACCAATTCCATTTGTTTCCCAAAAAATATTAAAAACAACTAACAGATTTTCCAAATTTTGTATTTGAGTAATTTTCGGATTTTTGGACCAGCGAACACAGCCCAGATATGTTAAACTGTATTATGCTACTTTTTTAAAAAAATGGAGAAAAAACTCATATCTCGAAACTAATCGTTAAAAAGTTGCTATTACGATTTCCGTGCTTAGCTTCTGGGTCGTACCAACCCAAGGGCAAGGGGGGGGATTTGCGTTTCCTTTGCCCCTCACTAGTTTTTTAAGAAAACTAATGGAAAAAGTCAAAAACAGAAGCAATCCGGGAGTGAAGATCTTTAGTATATATTCCGACTGCTGAAAAGTTGGTTGAGAAAAAGAAAAGTTTTCAAAGAAGACGTTAAATATAGTAACATTTGTTTGCCCGCCCACGCAAAGTTGGGTTGGTACGGGCTTGCTTAGCATGCCAAAATTCAGATATCCAATCTGTGAAAAAATAAAAGTTATAAGCAAAACGCACGTTTTTTTTTTAGCCAAAAAGGACCTTCAGGAGAATCAAAAGTGCTCCATTGGTTTTTCTCAGAGCGAAAAAAAATGACGCAGTTATCGTTTTTAAGGTTTTTTTCTATTTTTTGAGTCGGTGCCTGACTGAGCTTATTTTGCTTCATGCAAATAGACCCAGCCTAACATACCATCGGCGACAAAAAAATATTGGGTGATTTTGCAACTTTAATGTGGAGCAAATGTTCTTTATCAGGCACAAGACTCGACATGATCACTGAACGATAAAACAAAGACACAAGTTTTTGGCGGACTCAACTTGTGGGTGTTTGTAGTTAAATGTCAGACGAACAAAATGACGTATGTATGTGTAAAATCAATACGCTGCGTACTTTTCGCTGGCGCCATCTCTTAGTTAAACTGGAAAAAACTTATGCATACACCTGATATGTATCTACAACAAGTTATATATGTCTTAAAAAAAAAAATTAAAATATACTAAAAAAAATGTAATTTGGATAACATTAAATGAAATTTAAAGTTCTGGTCATTAGAATTTTTAATATTATTTGCAAATTTCAAGGAATGCCGAAAACCATTTTGCCGCCTCGAAGCCTTTACGCCCGGAGACTTTCCCCCCAGTTACACTATTTTACCAAAGATATCCTTATTTCTGAAAATTCGACTCTGCTTTCCTTATTTTAAGCAAAAATTTATTATGTTGCCATACATTTTTATATGAATAGGCTTATCGACATTGGACAATTGCTAAATATTCGAATTCGTAAATTTCTATTGAGTTGCTTATTGGACACCATTTAGCTTCTGCATATCTCATTTTTATAAATATTTTTTTTCTTTGGTACTGGTTAAGAGCATTCTCTAAAAATTTTTTCCTATCTTTTTTATCAATATTTTCAACTTTCAAAAAAAAAAAAATTGCCAGTTTTAATAATGTATGTATGTACTGATCGATTTTCCTTAAAGTTTTCTGAAAATCGTTCAGTACTTATATTCCTAAAAATGACAATTTAATTTTGATACTTGAAAATATTGTTTTAAGAAAATGTTCGATAATTTTTTATGAACGTACGCCTAAGAGCAAAAATTCTGAAACAAAACACCATGCGATTTGGCTGATTATTCGCTGAACTATGAGCGTTTAATAAAAAGATGTTAAGAAACGTTAGTTTTTAAAAATTTATAAATCTTAAATAGGAGTACTGCCGTACTAAGCGAAAAAGACGTATCTCAAAAAAAAAAAAAAAAATATCCGAGATTATTATGGCATCGCATAGCGTCTAATGAAATCTTCCAAATCTCGGCATCTTAGTTCAATCATATAAAAAATCTACTAAGAAAATTTCCTCTATCTCAATTTTACAGGTATTTCAACAAATTGACATAAACAAAACATCAATTATCTCGAAATGAATTTTTTTGAGATACGTCTTTTTCGCTTAGTACGGCAGAGTAGCTTCATTAAAAAAATTAAGAAAAATACTTGCAAACAGTATAATTTCGGTTTTGACTCGTTCTGACAGTGTTATCCAAGGCCGGGTGGTTGGCTGGTTTTGCATGTCGATCTTATTAACCAGAGTTGTTACGTTTTATGATTTGATGATCTTTTTTTAGAAAATAAAACTTTTTGGAGTTAACATTTCCACGACGTATTTCATTTGAAAATACAATTTTCTATACTCACTATAAAAGTAAATGAAAAATGTAATTATGATAAGGTATACAATACCCATTTAATTATTTATAATGAATTAAGTGAATTATTCATTTATTGTAAGAATTATCAATTAATAATACTAATGTATATATGTATGTACGTAACTAAACAGATTATTAGTTTTTACACGTGCTGCTATTAAAGATAAGCGTTCGTTTGTAGCTTTTTTCGTTTGCTTTTTTTTATGCAAACCTTACGTTTCAGTAATAATATAGTAAATACCCAGTAGGCAAGGGCAGGAGCTAACAGTACTTCTAGAAGGCCTTCCTTGGTAAGTATAAGGCCTTCCACCCTCCTTTCAAACGTACTTTCTTTTTTATATGAAATTGCCGCAGAAAACAGGCCTTCCTAAGCAGGCTTTCTAAGACCGCTTACCGTAGAAGGACTCTCAGAAGTACTTGACAAAAATTTAATATTAATAAATTTAAAGACTCTAAATATTAATTGTTTTTTTTTTTCATCCGCGCCATCTCACTTGCGTTGATATTTTTTTAATGACTTAACAATTTGACAAAGAATACACAAAACTCTACCTCCTTAACATAACATGAAACAACAGAAGACTAGCCTACACACCTCTCTTAATTTCTAACCATGTGTATATTTTTCATGTCGTATATGTACAATGCATATGACAAAAAAGTTATGCCGAATCATAAAACATTGCAATACATGAAATAAAAAAGAAACAGAAAAGTGCTAAAGTAAATGGAGTCCTTATTCTTTGCATTCTAATATCAGGCCTGATAGCACGTCTGTTGTGGCAAGGCATATTATGCCTTCTGTGATTGTATTTGTATTTGCATGAAAATCTAGTTTTGAGAAGTCCTTATATAATCGCAGCAGTGCTAGCAGGCCTTCTCCGAGTAAAGTCTTGCTCATTTGCCTGCTGGGTACATATGGATGTACATATATATGATCTACATGTAAAAAAAAGAAAACATTACCCATACACAGCGAAAATTTAATTCCCTGGATTAAATTTCTTAAGAACATTTTATTTATAAGTCAAAACCAATTTTTTCACACATAATATTTAAAAAAGAATCTATTTTGCAGTTTCAGCTTAGTTGAAAATCATTTATTTAATACAAAACTTTAACACATAACATTAATTGAAAACATTAAAATTAATCAAATTTATTTTTGTCAGTGAAGTGAAGATGGTGAAATGGCTCAATAAGGAAATCTTCTTGATGTATGTGGTTGTTTTTAGGTCCGTGCAAAATAGATTGAAATCGATAGAAATTCAGTAATTTTCTATTTTTTTAGAATCTCTATAATTGTAAAATCGAGAATATAATTTTTTTTTTTGCTCATAAAAATGAACATGGCAGAAAAAAACTGAAATGTCCTTATCAATTTTGATGGGACATTGGAACTTTCCGCACCAGGTTTCACACATCTTAGAGAAGCCTTTGAACCTGACTAAGTGATTAAAGTTGAGTTTTTTTTTAGAATTTTCAACACAGCTTTCGAACAACTGTGATCAGTTCGAAAGTCAGACTGTAGCGGAGATTGTTATTCCTAGTTAGACGATTAGTAATTTGATTACACGGTATATTTTCAAAACAATTTTCCAAAGCATGCAAAATATTTATAAGTTTATCTATATTCATTGACTTCAGATGTAGTTGTTGTTTTACCTTTAAAATATACTTAGCAATATTTTTTTTTTTCATACAAACATATAGTTTCTCCCAAAGCCTCTACACTTTATATTATGTAAAAAAAAAACCTATATAAATAATATTTAAATGCAAAGTTATTGACCTTAAGCACAAAGTCTTATAAAGGAAAGCAAATAACATTTTGTTCCGCCTGAAATTATGAACGTTGATTTGAAAATGAAAACCAGAAGTAAGAAAACTGAAAAAATTATGAATAAAATGTAACTAAGCTAAAAATGTTTATGTAAGCATAGTCTACATCTAATCACACCTGCGCAGAACTGACGCACGCATCAGTGATTGTAATGATGATGTTGTTGATGTCGATGACAATTATGATGATGATTATACTCATGCAGTACCTTTGTAGATGGATAAATGATACGCCAGAGCTTAAACCACTAAAGTTATAACAATAATCACTAAATTAAATCCAACTCACTTTTGCACTGTTCTCATCTTTCAAGTGTAGAGTAATTGTGTTGCCAGCATGTGGAATCTTTTCGATTAATTGTGAATTTTTTTTAACGAGAAAGTGCGCGAGAGTTTATTACCTTATTTCGAAACATCTTGTAGTTTTTCGCGAGCATGACTTTCTTTTGATTTGTTATAAAAAAATATTCTGAAGATTTTTCGCGCAAAAAGTATACTATAATAAAAATCAGAATATTTTCAATAATGAATTTTCTTTACAAATTGGCATTTGGTTGATACCAACAATACAACTTATGCGGCATGTGTGTCAGCAAGTATTATAGCTAGGGAACCAGTGCTTTAAGTTTCTATATGATTTTGTCAGTGCGGCAAGGGTTGAAAGTCATGAAGCTCTAAGTAATATAAATAATACGAACAATCTCTGCCATTGCATTGTCTCTGCGTATTACTTGATAGCCATTTGAAACTGTAAAAAAAGTACCATAAACAATTTTATCGCGTCTGCCATATTAAAAAATAAATCTATACACATTTCGCACTTGCAAGAGGCAGACGTTTTTGTTGCTGCTGTGTTTAATGAAAAACACAAAATTAAGTGATTTGATCGTCAGGCAGATTACGATTATTAGAAACATTATGTCATAAGAAACAAGAGAAACCACCTCTGCCACTTAGTTAATAAAAATATGTAAAAAAAAGTTGAGTACTAAATAATTTTATTGCATCTGCCTCTTGGCTGACTGCATCCTTTACTTTTAAAAATTATAAATATTGAGAAGGCAGACGATTCCAGCGCAGATTTTTTGATGGCAGACGTTTTAAAGCACTTAAAGTACATATTATTAAGGATGTATGATGATGATGATGTATATAAAACTAATACCATGAAGTTTTGCTATCCAAAATTTACAATTCTATTTTTTCGGTAATTTTTTTTTTCATTTTTCTGGCTGTTTATATGGAGTATTCTACGTCAAATCGGATATCATTTTGTTTTTGCACTTCTTATTTTTGTGTAATTTGGTTTTCTGTTATTACTGGTTGAGGCTAGCCTCCATTATTTCTTTTAAATTTTTTTAACTTTTTTTTTCTCCGATATATCATTATTTGAAATTTAATACACTATTCGAGCTCCGACGATTTGTTGACATTTTGGTTGGCATTAATTAAAAAAAAAAAATTTAATTTTCGACAAGATTTACGCTCTCCAGCAATTTTTAAGCCAAAAAACCAAAAGTTAAACAGGCACATTTTTGTGAATTTTTTTCGACAACACAGTTAAAATCTATTTATTAAAACGAATAGCAGATCAAAGTGTAATATTTGAAGAATATTTTGAAAAATTTTCAGGTAGAAATATTGAAAACTACGGCAATGGCAGCATTTTTTTTGAAGCGTCTCAGAATAAAGTAGAATTGCGGTGCCCACGATAAGTCGGTGCTGGACCATCTCAAATCAAAAAGAAAAAATTTTTTCGTTAGACAATCGATTTCCCCAGGTAACGCTGGGGGTTTTTTTGAAATTTCAATTTTTCAATTTCTGGGAACACTTTGAAGTGAAAAACGCGATTTTTGCAAAAAAAAATCGTAGAATTTGTTGTTATAAAATAATAAATATTGACAAATTTGAAAAAAACTCTCCAGCGTTACCTTGTAAATTATGTACAGAAATAGTTTTTAAAATTTCAAAAGAATCGACGCAGTAGTTTTAAAGATACGGTGGGCACCAACTTTGAAAACGTGAGTTGTGGGAAAAATGCTTTAAAGTTTTAAACATGGACTGAGGCATGTATGAGGCACGGTTGCTTAAACTGCTGTATCTTCGTTTTTTTTGCTCCTACATATTTGTCTCAAATTTTTACACAATATTTTTGAAAGGTTTTTCATTTAGATAAAACAATAAAAAAATAAAAAAAAGTGAAAAAATACGTTAAATACGTTACCCTGCCCTTAAAGGCCAAAACAAAATTTTTATTTCAATATTTTTTAGTTCAAAAATGCCTAGAGAGCGCAAATCTTGTCGGAAAAGAACAATTTTTTTTAAATGAAAGCTAACTAAAATGCCAACAAATCGCCGGTACCCAAATTTTTTTAAAAAAGTTTTTGGTTTAAGTTAAAAGCTAAAAAATAAAATTGTTTTTTAACCTAAATTAATAAAAAAAAATATTTTATATTTCAAAATTTCGGCTCCGACGTTGTACTAAAAAATATCAAAAATAAAAAGAAAAGTCCAGGATATAATATCAAGGGATATTAAACAAATGCCTATCTCTAATATTGTACTCATAGAGCATAACTAAATGTCTGGCAACACCGTGTCACGCCAAAGTTCATCGCATAATGAGCGCAATTTATTACACGCACTAAAATGGGTGCGATAGATACGCACGATCTGTAATTTATGTATTATATTGTTTCCGGCTATCTGGGAGTCATAAATTGTGAGAGAGTAGAAAAACGTATAAAAAAGCAATAGAATATTCTGATATTTAGTTTGTGTTTTGACTGTCTTCATATATCAGCCAAATTAATGTGGTCAAAATAACAGATTTGTGGTTACCTAAGCAATTTCAGTACCTATTGGTAATAAAGTTGCACTTTATGCTCTATAGTTCCATGCTCTTTTTTTTTTTGTTACCTTGACTGCCCTTACAGGCCAATTAGTGGCGTTTAGATGAACTATTGTTGCAGCTCACATCAACTGATAGTCTTCATGGTTCGTTGATGTTTTTTTTTTAAATGTTTGTTAAAAAATACGTTGGAATTTATTATAAGTATGTTTTACTTAATTTTATACGCTTTTTATTTATACATAATTTTCCATTTCATAGAGGCGCCAAGAGGGTTCGTCTCTATAATGGCATAATTATGGGTACACTAGTGATAATAATTTTGTGTTGAAGTTGTTAACCTTAAAAGATATAGAACTTATAGTTTTTCTTAATAAATGATGGATTAATTATATAAGTGCTTAGATATTCCCAAAAATTAAACTTCAAAATCGACATTGATTTTATTTGGCATGAAACCAGTAGCGTAGCAATGGTGCTAAGGGGGGAAAAACGCGGACAAATGATCATCGGTACTCTTTAGGAATATTTCGATATGAAAACAAGCCATCAAATTCGTATCCTTTCCAGTGCAAATTTGCTTTGCTACACATTTGACATTAATTTGTGCTCAAACAGCTGCTTTGCTGCTTAATGCAAGACAAATTCAAACGTTACTGTCTTAGTTAAAGAACTGAAAAAAACCCTTCTCTCTCTAAGCGACTGTTAAGTGAAAGTAAATCTTTTTTGTTTGTGAGACACTTTAATTTCGAGCAGTAGCTTAAACTATTTAACAAATTTAAATAGAAAGAAAACTTTTAGTGTTTTTCTTTGATATTTTGTTTCTGCATTTTATGCTTCGTCTGGCAATTAATTAATTTTATTTTTGTATATCTTTTAACTTTTCATTTTCTTTTGTGTTACAGATTGATGAAAATTCATTGTTGAACCACTTGGAAGATCATGAAAGAGAGCTAATTTTTGGTAAAGATAAAACAAGTGAGTAAATGTCAAAAAAACACAAATATTTAATTAACTTTTTTTGAAATTTAAACATATAGCTTTGTGAAGAATTCACATTATATGAATTTTTTTGACCTGTATTTCAGGAAAAAGTTATTTTTTTGCACCGATGCATGCAGTAAAATTCGGTGTAAAAATGACTTTAAACGATAATGGCTCCCATAGTTTTTACAATATTTTCAAACCTCTTCCCAAACCAATTTTTTTTTTATATTCAGATAATTGTCCTTTATCGCGGTACCTCTAAAATATCAGGTTTGAAACCATTTACTAACCTGCGACCCAAATTATTCATTTGCAGTATTTCGTACTTTATTGTTGGAGTTATATTTTTGCATATCGGGTTTTATTTGGCAATCGCCATGTCCTTATCTTTTCGTCCATCTTGAGGTTTCCACGTTTAAACATTAAGTACCAGGAGACCGATCATAGGTCGGTTTTTCGCTTTGAGGTTGAAAAAGACAAAAAATGTGCAAAATATTTAAAAACTTGAACAAACTAGAAAAATGAATATAGTTGAAAACGGTTGGAAAGTGTGAGAAAGACTGAAAAATAAAAAAAGAAGATATGAATAATGTTGAAAAACGTCAAAAGAGGTTAAAAAAGTATGGAAAATGTTGAAAAGGTTTGATAAAGCCAAATACATATTAGCAAAAGTCAAAAAAAAAAAAGAAAAGTGGGAAAGGCCTAAAAGAAGAAAGAGGTTGAAAAAAATTTCAAATAGGTCAAAAGGCTGAAAGAGTTGCAAAAACATGAAAAATGTTGGAAAAAAAGCTGAAAAAGTTTGAAAAATGTTGAAAAGTTGAAAGAGGTTGAAAAACTCGAAAAAATTTGAATGTGGTTGAAAAAATCGAAATAAACTGAAAGGGGTTGAAAAAGTCGAAGAAATATGGAAAATGTTGAAAAAAGTTGAAAGAGGTTGGAACAGTTGAAAATGGCTAAATATATCTATAAAATATTGAAAATGACGAAAAAAATTGAATAAGATTGAAAAGTCGAAAAAAATTGAATGAGGTTGAAAAATGTTGACCGAGGTTAAAACAGTTGAAAAAATTGATAAAATATTGAAAACATTGAAAAAAGTTGAAAAACGGTGAAATTGCACTAATCCATTATATAGAAGTAGTTTCAGTAGTTATAAACACCCTGTATTATATTTATATGTTTAAGTTACACACAATTTCTAGGTTTTCTGGCCAATTAGCAGCCACATAACAATGGCAATTTGAAATACACGAGAAAATTAGCACTTTACCCTTTAAACGAACCATGGTCAACATCACTCCTTTGCCGTCACTCAACATGACAGCGCAAAAACAGCAATTGCCACCTCATTACATAAACTTGAACTCTTTTCCATGAACCAACAAACCCACCATCATTACTCGTACACCCGCCCACCAGACCATTGCCTCCTTTTCTGAATCCCTGACCAGTAAGTTGGTTTATAAGTTTGCTTAGAAAAAGATCACAACAAAGAAATCGAAACAAAAACACAAACAAATAATCGTATTGATCTTAACTTGCAGAGCGTGAAGTCAAATTGGTGCATTTAAGACAGCGAACAGATGCTGCCACGCAAGCGATACGGAACGAAGAACTGCAAAAACATCAACATCAACGTGTTAAACGTTCTGACACCGCAGCGAATGTACAAAGTGGCGCCCAACGGCCAACTCAAGAGGTTTCAGTGCAAATACACGGTAAATAAATATTCATACTACAAATACAACCTATGATATATATTATACTTATAAGAAAAACAAAATCACATGTAGCGAAAAGTCGCCCTACCGTGATTGCATTGGCAATGATTGCAATCTGTTGCTATGGACTGCAGTTAGCGAATAACCCAGTGAGAAATTTTTATAACAAAAAATAGATTTTTCAGAGTCGAATTGAGTGTTGTCGCGTTTTATACGAGCTTTTGAAATATTTTTTGTGGGGCTTATTTTGATTTAAAAGTATCATTCTTCCAGGAAGAACCAAACGAATTTGAAGCCCATAAATTTATTTTAGTTTTGGATTTTCTAATTCAGTACTTCGAAATTCTATAATGGAAAGCGAAAATTCTGCAAGAAATTTTTTGTTAATTTTTATTCAATCAGTTCACAAATGTTGGAGCAATTTTTATTTTAATGAATACAAAAAGTTTAAAAAAATGTTCAAATTAGCTTTGGTTTTTAAATTTGAACGTCCATAGGTTTTGCGTTAGTTGAACAATAAAAAAATTCTTCGTATTAAGACATTCCAAGTCAAACATTAATGCTGCTGCCAAAATTTGAAGCGACAAAAAAATACGTATTAGGGCTATATATGGAATTTGAAGTCAGAACTACAAATAGCCACATGCTAATTTGCAAAAATCAATAAAGCGGCCGCGACAAAAAATATCACGTGATATTTTTCTAAAATATTGAAAAAAAAAAAATATGTTAAAAAAAGATTTTTTATGATTTGAATGCATAGTTTAGATGACTTAGAATATTTTTGGATTTTAGAAATTTTTTGAAAAACTTAAGTTTTTGCATTAGTGAGGTTGTGTCAAAAGGCCATATTGTATCACTTTTTCTCATAAGATATCAATTTTCAGTAAAAATCGCACTGAGTAAAGAGTTTTTAAAAGTTTCAGAAAAAAAATATTGGTTTTTTGATTTTATTTTATTTTTTTATTCAAAGACGTCATACATTTTTGTATTTAAATAAAATCATCTAAAAAAATTAATTTAATTTTTTTATAAAAGGCTTAGTTCGATTTTTTCAGATTTTTAATTTTAGTTAAAATAAAAATAATTTAATAAATTTTATAATTTTTTTTTAAAACTTACGAGATCTAAACTAAAATATAAAATAAATTATATGTTTTGTTTGACCAATCTTAAGAACTTTTCACTCAGTGCGATTTTTACTGAAAATTGATAGTTTAGCAGAAAAAGATGATAAAAAGTGAAATTTTTAACCAAAACTGTTTTTATCACTAACGCAAAAACTAAAAATTTTTAAGATCCAAAAATATTCTAAATCATCCAATTTATGCATTCAAACCATTAAAAGTATTTTTTGAATTTTTTTTCCATTTTTCGTAATCTTTTCCGTTGTGGCCGCTATTTTGATTTTAACAAAGGCGTGTACGCCTATTTTAGTTACGAGTTCAAGCTCTATTCGTCGCTTCATATTTTGGCTACAGACTTGATCCGTTTGACTTGAAATATTCCATAACTACAAATAAAATATGTAAAAAAAAATTATTCTGAAATAATTTTTTTTACTGAAAGCATTCCAGAATTTCTCCAAAATGTTGGCGCTAATTGCTCAATTTCTAAGAAGTGATTAAGAAATCTCAAAACCTCTTACAATTTTTCCAACTGGGAAGTTCAGTGCTGCACTATAATAGTACGGGGCCTGGGGCGAATGAAATTAACTTTGTATACATTTTGATTAATAGTTTTCGGAATAACCTTTTTCTTTCGCAATGTTGTTTAATAGATATTAAAACAAATAATAAGAAATGTCCTCGCTTTTGAATCTCTAACTGACAGACGAACAAATATGCAATTCAACAAGTACGGACATTTGAACTTGCATTTTTATCAACCGACTCAAATCGATGAGCTTATAACAATAGACTCTTGAAATTTGGTACCGATTTGTTTTAGATTAAGACAAGAAAAAATTGTGAATATAAAAAAATCGACTGACGGACACGCCCACCTCCCACACAAAGGTGGGATGTGATTAAAGCAATTTATTCAAAATGGATATCAGTTTTGATTAATTTGGCAACGCTGATTTCACAAATGCTAAAAATTGTGCGATATCTTTTAAAGTTTTCAAGTTATTAAAGAGAAACTAAAAATGGTGGCTATTAATAATGATTATTTCATTCCCATCCCTTCTCACATCGTAAGCTTTTACAACATCAATTCGTAAAAAAAGTTGTGAAAAGGTGGAACTTTGGGTTTCGGTTACCCTTACTTTCCTATATAATATATAAAAAAATTAAAGAATTCTGGGGGTATATTAGCCTTAATACAGGGATTCCACTCGGGGCAATATTCAATTAAGAGTCTGAAAAATATCTTTAACAGTTTTTTTTTTTCAATAAGAATTGTACGATCATTGATATATTATTAATTGTCCCAAAAGAAATTTTTCACAATCGCTAAAGCAATACATATGTTTCGCTCCAAATATTGTAGCAAATAATTTAAGGTGAAATATTTAAATATTTTTTTGCTAGGCCTAAAATTTATCAGCTCACTCTTGTAGTTGTGTTAAAATATGCAATATTTCCTACAGGTTGTGATACCTACGAGCATTTTCTTTTTGTTATTCAGTGTATTGCATTGAAAACAAACCATTGTTGTTTCATGTGCTCAACAACGATCCAATAATACCTTCTACAACATTTTGCGGTCATTGCATTTTAATTAATTCAAATTTTATTTACCGGGTCTACAGTTCATTAAAAAAACTTAAGCAAGCGTTCAGATATCATTTCAAGTATCCATTTCTTTACTTTAGATGACAATGGAGATCGCTTGGCGAATTTGCATTTGCGCCCTACACCGAAACTGATCGATGATGCATTCATTTTAATACGACGCTATGCCAATTCATCGCAGTTGATTGAGGGTTCGAACGAATTGGCGCAGAAATATGCAAACTGTTTTTACAGTAATGAAAATTCAGCACTTGACCTCTGTGATGATGAAAATATGGTAAGTTGTTTGATAGCAAGCGCTTTTGTTAAAGCGTTTTTCTCTGCACCGTTTTAGATGATCCCATTTTTTTAGTTCTAAGCCAGGTAAAAAAAAACCACTTTTATAACTATTTAACAATTTTGCAGCGTGGTATTCTGCATCACAATTCAACAGATTACATTATCCATCCATTGCCACCACGTTTTGGCAAATCCACTCACGTTATTGTGGCAAAGAACAATAATTTACCATTAACACCAACTGATTTCTTTCAAACACCACTTACATCAGAATATCCAAGGTTAGATGAAAACATACAATTTGAACCCGAAGAAGAGGATTTCAATGACATCAATACAGCAGAATTCGTATCAAAGCGTCCAACACGCAATGTCAATTATATTAGCAATTTGTCAACAACAATTTCAAATCAACACAAATCAGCGCTACCAACTTCATACGATCACCTGCAACATTCCTATCGACCACGTTATCAATATAAAAAGGATCGACAACAGCAGCGCCAAACTGAACACACGCAGCACAAACGGAAACATCGCCGGCATCACCACGAGTCGCCACCAAAGCTGAATTCTGTACCTCAACCTCATTCTCACGACGAACGTGATTTTCACAGTCCAACTCGCAATCATAATCATCACAAAATGCATCGGCGTAAACGTCGTCACATATCATCCGGCAGTCAATGGGATATACCTCGAGAGTTGCACATTGAGACGGCAATTTTCGTTGATAAAGATCTTTTAAAGCACATGGCCAATAACTTTCCTGAGAATACTGAAAGCCATGTGATACGTTTCGTTTTAGCCATGATAAATGGCGTACAGCTGTTGTATCATCATCCTTCGTTAGGCCATCGCGTAAATTTTGTACTTAAACGCTTAGAGATACTCCATACGGATCCGATAGATTTAAGGCGGGACAGCGATATTGACACTTATTTGAGTAATTTTTGTATGTGGCAGAAGAGTTTGAATCCGCCCTCGGACGCTGATAAACATCACTTTGACCATGCAGTTATTTTAACAGGTAAGTGAGTTATTAAGTTGAAAATTGCAAAGTATTGCGTTCAATGAGGATAGTGATGGAATTCACTATAGTTGGCGTTGTAACTTAATTTCGTTTTTCTGTAACATTCCAGACATTCCAGACTAAATTTTTTTTTTATTAACTTGATTCAATAAAATATAATATGTAGTACCCAGACCGACCATAGTTCGGAGTTTTCATTTTGAGATTGAAAAAGACGAAAAAATTTGGTTAATGTTGAAGAAAGTTGAATTAGGTTGAATAAGTCGATGAAATATAGATAGTGTTAAAAGAAGTTGAAAGGGGTTGAAAAAATCGAAAAAAGTGAATAAGCGTTGAAAGAAGGTAAAAAATGTTGAAAAGTTGAAAAACGCTGAAAAAGCTGAAAAAATGTGGAATCTAATGAAGAAAGTTGAAAGAGGTTGAAAATGCCGAAAACATATGGAAAATGTTGAAAAAAGTGGAATACGTTGAACATACATACATAAAAAATATTTCAAAATGTTGAGAAGTCGCAAAATTTTTAAAAGTATTGAAGAAATAGTCGAAAAAAGTTGAATAAGTAAGTTGAAAACTCGAAAAAAAGTATGAGGAATATTGAAAAGTTGAACGAGGGACAAACAATTGAAATAGGCTGAAAAAGTCGATAAGTTATGGAAAATGTTGAACAAGGTTGAAGAACTCGAAAAAAGTGGATAGGGTTGAAAAAGTCGAAACAATTTTACAGAGGTTAAAAGACTCGAAATAAATTGAAAGCGGTTGAAAAAATCGTGTTCAAATATAAATAAAAAATTTTGGTAAATTTGATTAAGTTGAAAGAGGTTGAAAAAATCAAAATGAAAATGTGGGATGTTGAAAATAGTTGAAATAGTCCAAAAATGGTAAAATATGTTGAAAAGGGCTAAAATGTTGAAAAAAAAAAATTGGATAAGTACATATTAACCCCTTTGGGTGAAATCATCGTATGTGCCATTTTTTCGAAATTGACTTTTTGATGCAAATTTGTTCTACACCCCAAAACGCATCATCTGGTAAAATATTGTAGCTGAATTTTTTATAGTTACGCCAAAAATGCACATGGAGAATTTGGTTTTGATATTGCCAGCTAAAACGCAGAATAGTAGAAAAACCCTCTTCTGTAAAATTTGGTTTTTGGCACATACGAAGATATCGCTCAAAGGGGTCAATATGTAAACTCGAAAAAAGGTAGGAAGTTGATTAAATATTGAAAAAAATTTAAAAAGAGTGAAGAAATCGAAACACTCGAAAAATGCCACGCCCACTTTCCCAAATCCGCATGCTTTGGTTCAATAAATTATATTCGTGATCGCTATCCACATACCAAATTTTATCATAATTGCTTGTGTGATTTGAGAGGTATACCATAAAGTTTTAAACTTTAGGGTGGTGACAAACCCACTGGTATACTTCAGCCCGATCTTGATTCAGAAAAAACTACTTATGTACAACATCCTTACACCAAATTTTAGAATGATTGCTCAAATAGTTTGCTGGATATGACATTTGCGTTATATGGGAGGTGCCACGCCTACTGGTGCTTTTCGCCTACTTTTGATTCAGATATACCTTATAGGAGGATTATAAAATTAAGTACTTGGTGGCTAAAATAATTTTTTTAACGCTAAGGACTAAAAAAACTTGAAAAATAAGGGACACCCTAATGCATATGAGATTTTACATTAAATTTCATACCAAATATACTTTTTCGATACCACCGTTTCATCAAAATCGTTGATCCACTGCTATACACCGGCAAAAGAGTGGGTAGGCCTCAGTGGAAATGCACCTAAGCGACCGAAGACTCAACAAACGGCTGGAAAGGTGTTGGAGTCTTTTTTTTTTGGATTTAAGTGGCATTTGAGCCAAGGAAAAACAATCAACAGCCAACCGATTAAAGAACGAAATCGAAAAGAAACGGCCCCATTTATCGAAGAAAAAAAATCATCTTTTTGCAAGCTCACGAATCGATCAAAACCATTGCCAAATTTCACGAGCTACGCTTCGAACTTCTTCCTGATCCCCTATATTCTCCAGATTTGGCCCTTAGCGACTATTATCTGTTCCCAAATTTAAAAAGCTGGCTCCAGAGAAGGAAATTTGCGACGAATGAACAGGTTGAATTGGGAACTGAAGCATATTTTGGAGATCTTGAGAAACCTTACTATTCAAAGGGCATCGCAATGTTAGAAAATCATTGGAATTACTGTTTCGAACTGAAACGGAGCATAAAAATAATTTAGGCGAAAATCGTGTTTTCTTTGTTAGACCGGCAGAATCTGGAACGCCCTAGTATAGTATATATTAATATACAAAAATTTAGTATATTGTAGTTGTATCGGTGGGGTATCCGTCATTTAACACCCCAATGTACAAATGATATTTTTGATACACATTTAATCGTTCGTTTAAGTCGCTGAACAGATTTCTCCATAAATAGTTGAACACTTTAAGAACTTTCACTGTCAGAAAACTGAAATGTAAAGGACACAGGAATTAATAGAAAAATTCAAACAAACAAAAAAGTTGTTATTCTTTGCAAGCATCATTTATTGCTTCAAAACTTTTTGTTTAAAAATGTTTTCTAATTTTTTTCAGGCTTGGATCTATATGTTATAAACAATAATGGCAAAAACATCAGTCAAGTGGTTGGTCTTGCACCAGTGGCCGGCATGTGCCACACGCAAACATCTTCGTGCACAATCAATGAGGGAAAACACTTCGAGAGCGTGTTTGTAGTGGCGCACGAGATCGGGCACAAGTAGGTTTTACTAAAAATATTTTTTTTTTTTTGAATAAATGCCAAATAGGTTTGTCTTTTTTTCTTTTTACACTATCATTATAGTCTTGGTATGCGTCACGATGTGAATGAGAAAAACTGCGATCCCCATGCATTTATAATGTCACCCACTTTGGGCAGCGGCAAAACTACATGGTCAAAATGTTCGCGAGATTATTTAAATACATTTTTGGCGTAAGTACTTTGTTTACTAATATACGTATATACATAATTGAAAATGTGTGAAATGTAATAATACAGTAAAAACTATGTAAGTACATCTTAAAGAAAGCCTTTATTACTGATAGGAGACAGTTTCGAAGTGTTCCTTATAAAAGTCCCTATAACAGCAAATTCTCTTTATAGAACAAAGCAAGCGAGGTGTTTGTTCGATCGTGGACAATTTCTGAACAATCTCGATCACTCAGCTGAGGGTATGTTGCCAGGTGAGCGTTTTGATGCGGATCAGCAGTGTATGCTTAAATTTGGTAAGAATACGATACGCGCTCCCAGGCAACTAAAATCGGATATATGTCGAGACTTGCACTGTCAACGTGATCGTTATACATGGACATCACATCCTGCTTTAGAGGGTACCGAATGTGGTGATAGTAATGTACGTAAAGCGTCAATAATTTTGCAAAATTCTATTTCATTATCTGCATTACTTTAGTGGTGTCGCAGTGGTGTTTGTGTCTCACGACTAAATCATCAGTCGGAATCATATACTGAGCCCAAACAATTTCAAAATACCGCGAAGCTGAGCTATGATAAATCAGATGGAGGACCTACAAAAATGGGACACCTTTTGCAAGGGTACAATTATAATAAGGTTCGAAAAAATAGCTTTATACTTTAAAATGTCAAGATCATTTCTCTATCAATATTGTATTTATTGCAGGAGCCCAGTTGGAGTGATTGGAGCGATGTAAGTGCATGTGATTCTGGATGTTTGTATGGTCCTTCAAAACGTTTGCGGGAAGGCAGCACGGGTTTGAGAATCTATACACGGAGTTGTCAGGATTATCGACGTAGATGTCATGGTAGAGATCGCAAATATGAATCCTGCATTGCAAAAAATTGCTACAGCAGTACCATCAATACTACGACAATAGCGGATTTTGCAACGCAAATATGCGAAAGAGCACAAAAATTTGATACAGAATTGACAGGAGAAGGATTACAGATTGTCGGTGATATTGGTGAGTTGAATTAACTTTGGTGTCTTTCCAACAGCAGTCGTCCTATAATTATGGGCGTATATAAAATAATTAAAGTGTGGTAGGGCACATCGTCGTCTTAAGCCTTTCCAGGCAGGCGGTTACGTTAAAAAACCAAGGTTGTTGTGATCTGTCACAGTTGTCTCTATCTCTCAAAGGTATTGCGTTGATAATTCAGTCGGTATTATACACATGCAGTGGCGTAGTGGCATTTTACCCCGAGGATGCCGCCCCAATCGTTCCTTACGCCACTATACACCTGCATAATATATTAAGATTTTTTCGATCGTATCATAAATGACTTTCTCTTATACCTTTCTAATTCGTTTTTTTCTTGTTTTAGAGGAATCTTGTAAAATTTTCTGTAAGACTAAGTCCAATGGCAACAAGTCACGAAGTTGGACCTTCCCGGATGGTACAACATGTCGTTCTAAGCAATACAATTCGGATGATACATCATACTGTATAACAGGACGTTGTGAACGTTTCTCCTGTGAGAACACAACTACCAATTATTATAAAATTGATTCAAAATTTTATGAGTGTCGCCAACAAGCACCAACACCTACGGCAGCAGCAGCACAATCGTCGGAGCAATATATTCGACGTTGGCATAACAATGTCAATAACCGACAAGTGCAGTCTCCCTATAACAGATATGCAGATCGAGATAACAACTATATTAATAGGGAAGTCACCTTTAATAGACCACCTACAGAGCGCAATAAATATGAAAACGGTGAGTGAATCTAAAATTTAAAATTCAAAGAGAAGTTTAATTTGACAAATAGTGAACTTTATCTAAGCAAATGTATAAAATAACTCTAAACATTCCATTTATCTCAAACAAATTTACTAATACATGCATATACATAATCTCAGAGGTGGCAATACGTAGCTATCATGGAATTCAACAAGATCAATCATATAGACGCAAGTCTGATCCATATCAAGCATGGAATAAATACAATTATCAACTGAATGAACAACGTCCATTGCCAGCACCACCACCAACACAAGCTGCGCCCGTATCAGCTTCACTTATTTCAGCTACAGCACCGGAGCCCGAGTGGATTGTTAAATCTGGCTGTCATTCCAGTTGCATGGCCAAGTCAAAGGGTATACAAGTGGTGACATCACGAAGAACTGGTGTCAACAACATACAGTTGTGTACGCATACGGCTAAGGTTTGCTTTATTTCTGAATTTTGCTGTAGAAAACATCATATAATTCTAATTTTTTTTCTTTTCAGCCCTGCGAACGCTTGCAAACGCCTACTGAGCATGCTGAGAATACATGCTCTCGGTATAAACTCAAGGTACGCGGTCTATCTGGTCATGGTACACAAATTGCCGCAAGCATTGAAGAGCCTGACCGTAGTTGCCGTGTTGGTTGCCAAGATGAATTCATCAAATATCGTTTTTATTTGGTCAATGGAAGATATGGACATTTTCCACTTGGTACCAAGTGTTCCAACACAGAGGAACGCTATTGTGTGAATGGAAAGTGTTTGGAATTTGGACCAAATAATATTCCTCTACAACAGTCTCATATAAGTTTGGCACTATTTCGTAAAAAACGTTCGCTGACGGCGCAGAGAAGTATTGTCCAAAGCGAAAAAAATGACAATGAATTAACTGACGAAAAAAGTCAGAGCCGTCGAAAACGTAGCTATCTATATTATGATCCGGTTAATATTACGGAGACAATAACGCAGGATTTTCTTAATACCATCATCCAAGGCATCATTGATTTCGAGCAGCAACACATTTATGGTTAGTGCTATACACTGAAAAATATGTTTAGCAATTCGCATTGCAATTTTCATTTAGCCTAAAAATTCTTGAGAGTACACGTAAATTTTTGTAACAAAGTGACGCGATTTAGTTTTTAGTTATCTACACAGAATCGTGTATTGATATTCTTTTATTTTTGCTATTTTATCTCTTTATTTATGCCAGCTTCTATTTCTATTTATAAGTTCTATTGAGAACTGACTATTTAAAGTTTAAAAACTGTTTCTCCTAACCTTTTTCACACACATAGACATTTATTCCAAAAAATGTGTCAAATTCTTTAGCGATTCCATTATTTAATTTTTATTTAACTTTTCAAAAATTCACCGAATTGAAAATTGTAATGTTTTACATTAGCAATTTAATAAATTTCTTATTACTTTTTTTCAGATAAATTAGCAGCCTTAGAGAAGGATCACATCGAATTTAATAACCCCATTCACGTTATGACTGACGAAATGAAAACGCAGTGAATGGCAAAGTTTAGTTGAAAAAAATTAGTGGGAATTTTTTATATTTTATTTAAATTTAAATACTGTAGCAATTACTTTAGCTCTAAGTGTTTTATTTACGTGATATTTATTAGACTAAATATAAAGTAATAAAACAACTACTGATTGGAGTACAGCTTGATGTTTTGTATACAAAACATTGTAGTTTTTTGAAAAATTAATAAAATTACTGAAATCAAATTAAGGTTTGAAAATGCTTCAATCAACGCTGGTTAGTGAAAGTTTTTTCCTTAATCCATAATCTATAAAATATGATAAACTGTTGATATATTTTAAAAGATAAAATGTTGAAACTTTGACATCAGACATGGAAATTAGCACTGTAGACCGCCGAACTGTGTATGAAATTTTCGATTACTATTTAGCATACAAATAATGCAATTTAAAACTGGAAACGTTTTGGCATCATTGGCACACCTTTTGCTTATCAAAAGCCCACAAAAAAAAGTTTACTGGCGTAATACACACGGTCAATTTTTTAACCATAGCACGAGATGGACGGTTATGGTTACCAAATTTATTTCCATATGAACTAATGGCATGAATTAAATTTTCTTCATTTTGATGCTAAATTGATTAAATTGCGATCTTCTATTGAATATCGAAATGAATTTTAAAAAATCTTAAATACCAGATGATCATTTTTAATAAGGAAAAAGTATTGCCAGATTTAAAATGTTGCCTCCAATTCAATCGCAGTTTCTATAACTTTTAATAAGCTTTTGAAATAAAGAAAAAAAAAAATGGGTGCATACTTTTATGCTGACATCTTAAATCAAATATATATTCCTGAAAATAGATTTCAAGAAATATTTTTTTTGTTGATATCTGTATATTTGCGAAAGAAGACAACAATACCTCAATGGAAAATTTTGTAAAACTTTAAAGGTAAAATATTTGCCGTACGAGTGACAGTTTATAAAAATGCACAAAATGAAAAATAACTACACAAAGCAGACCAATATACGAAGAAGAAAGGAAGTATTTTTCCTTATAAAAGTGTTAAGTTCATTCATGAAAAAATTCCCTTCCACTTACGGAAAACAACTCAAGGTATTAAACTTGTTCGTATACTGTGCGTTAGAAATTGAGCGCAATTTTAGTGTACTAACACACCCACCTACGACTAAAAGTAAATGAGTAAGTAGGGGAGTATCCACGTGGGACTTACTTAATTAAAATTTATGTGCAACTAATCTTTGAATAAAATTTGTGTACGCATTCTTTATTCGCGTACTTTATTGCTTCGTGTAACTGCGATTCTGAAATAAATCTTAAATTTTTCGCTCCGTTCACGCCAAATTGAATCTGAGGTAGGAGCTTTGATCACTACATAGAGGTTAAAAACTATTAAAGTGACCTTTGACCTTTAAATTAAAAAAATCATCAGGAGTTTCAAATTTTTCAAATTTTCATAAAAAAAATAAAAACGAAAGGTGATTGATTTCTTTCCACATGTTTCATCATATGAGGCGCCCGGTTTCAAAACCGGCCAAGTCCATATTTCATTCTTTTGGGAAAACAACGAAAAAAGTTTGTTTTCATCTATGTTCATTGAAAAATTAAAAAGTATTTTACACATGATAGCTTATAAAATTTCTTACTCAAGGTACGTCAGATCAGATATTTAAAGTTTTATTTGCGAATGTTTTGGAGAAAACAATTTTGGACTTGGCCGGTTTTGATTCCAATGAACTGGACTTGGCCGGTTTTGATTCCAAGGTGTTGGAAAAAAAAGTGGACTTGGCCGGTTTTGATACCAATGTACTTGGACTTGACCGGTTTTGATTCCATGTCGTTGGATTGGTTTTGAATGCAAGTTCATGGACTTGGCCGGTTTTGAAACCCAATAAATTAAAAAGTGTAATATTTGTGTCAAAAAATTTTTTTTTTATCTAAGACCATTGTAGAAAGATAAAGCATGGTCTAGATTTTTATATATGAGAATATCTCAAAATTTTATTTTTTTGGACTTGGTCGGTTTTGAAACAGGGCACCTCATACATATATTGAAAAAGTGTATCATCACGTTAAAATTTACTATAAAAAAAGGGTCATTCGGACAAAATTGAATATTATTCACAAAACTCAATGAATACTGAGGACCATTTAGGCGCCCCCAAACCTCTGCGCCCGGCGCGATTTATACATGGGGTATGTTGATTAAATAAGAAAAGGACCAGACCTTCCACAACCGCGTGGAGATCCGTCACTGTATCTCCCTCTGAGGTAGTCGTGCTAAAATTTCGAAAGTTATGGTCAAACTATTTTGTTATGCAGGTATTAGAAGAAGTGTAAGAGTCATAATAATTTATCTAAAATCTTCAACAGGACTGGTTTCATAATATTCAGTTAAACGTTAACAGTAACAGTTTAAGTTACGTGTAATTTGTTTTTAACAAGAAGTCTAATTTTAAGTTAACATTGTGAAACCGGCAGTAGTTTCAAAACTTCTTCCTCCCACCTTCTGTATGAAGATCACTCGCACTGTGCTATCCAACTTTACAGAAAGTTATATGACTACTTTCAAACAACTTCGCAAGTAAGAGCATAAGTTGAAGATATTTTTTATGTATCATCTGCATTATAATACCATTACCGATAAGATAAAAAGTATTTGATGAACTACAAATATGGATTGTTAAGTAAGAAATAACCTCAATGAACTTATAAGAAATTAATTTTTATTCATTAACATATGGAGTTGCCCTTAGATAGACAGGCAGACAGACAAATAGATGGCAACACGCAAACATAGAAATTTCATTAGAAAAGCAAAAGAAGGAACATTGAGACACAGAACATAGAAAAACATCGAACTATCGAATCGAATATAAAATATCGCAAATAAGAGTGAGAAAGACAAAGCAAGTGATAGTAAAAGAAAACTAACAATGGGAAAACTTTGAAAAAGTAGACCAACCCACAGCGACTTAGTGCGACGCGATTTTGGCAACTTCAATAAAAACACCTACACCTGCAAGGATTAGCCGCAGTACGCGCGTGGTACGCGAACCAAGTGTTTCGTTAGAAAGTGAAAATTCAATAGAAAGTTCCTCTGGCATCAGTTTTTACTGTATGTGCATTTTAGCCAAGGTAGTAGTAGAACACTTAAAGTGCTACATTGGCTACAAGCCAAAAGTCAGTTGTTTGTGAGCCATTGTAGTGAAGTGTTGTGCATTAAGGATATACATAAATTAAGTTTTATTTTGAGTGCAATTATTTTTACTGCCCATTTGATGTTAACACATTTACATCAAGTACACATTCACACTTTCGTATTTATGGTGGTCATTAGCATGCAGTTTTTGTTGCATCGAGTTTATTGAACCGTATAGTGGTTTTTTCAAAGTAAATGTTTATATATTTCTTAAATATTTTTTCTCGGCATAATGTTAATAATTGAGAAATTGAAAGAAATATAATAGTTTCAATTTCGCCGTTTAGCTAAAGATCCGTAATGTCCAGAGACACAGATTCTTTTCATTTCAAAG
The DNA here is from genome assembly GCA_949775025.1 of Tricholauxania praeusta. Classification (NCBI taxonomy): domain Eukaryota; kingdom Metazoa; phylum Arthropoda; class Insecta; order Diptera; family Lauxaniidae; genus Tricholauxania; species Tricholauxania praeusta. The sequence continues at coordinate 30,283,130 of OX459031.1, read as the reverse complement.
CGAACTGCGGCATCTAAATTCTCGTTTAGATTTCAAAATACTTTGCAGCCTAAGTATCTGAGTAATGCACGTTGTGTTGATCATATTTCGAAGTATAGAAATTAAATTTAATTTCGAAATTTTTGTTTTAATGGTTCTGTGATCATTTCTGACAAAGTTTTTTCTATTTCTGTGCAAAGTTAATTTCAGTTAATTTCAGTTAACTTGAATTATGAATTCTTAAATATCAATTCAGGTGAGCGATTTTTCATAATATAAGGGGCGTGAACCAGTTTTCAATCGAACCGATTCTGAAATGGAAAACCGATTTTTTATTAATTAACTGAACCATTAACCGAACCGAAATTTTCCACAAATTTTTGATCCGAACCGAAAATCAAATCACTTTTTATAAAGGTTTGGGGGTTCATTCTGACCAATTTTTATACTTTTATATTTATTCTTGTTACATATGGAAATTGATGAAATTTTGAAAGAGATAGGGAAGCATGAGACAGAGTTCAAAAATAAATCATTAATTGATAAAATCAAATCGTTTGATAATACAAAGCGGCTTTCAAATAATGTTGATGTTTTGAACTTTTGGAACAACTACCCTGGCAAAGAATTATCTCAAATGGCTGAAATTATTTTTGGTGTTCCAGCAACCCAGATTTCGGTAGAGAGGACATTTTCCGCCCTAAAATTTATTATCGGAGACCTGCGGGGAAATATTGACGAGAACTTTTTAGAAGATATTCTTCTCATCAATCACAACTGATTATTGTAAATCTAATTTTTTATCAAATATGAATTTTTTACTACGTACTTATAGCATATGACATAAATTATACGTACATACATATATATTTCTATATTATTTTGGATTGTTACTGAATTGAAACAACACAAATGTGCATAGTTTTTTTTTTAGTTTTCGAAGCATTGAACTGATCCAAAACCCCGGTTAAAAAAAAAAACCCAAAAGTGCAAAAACGGTTCAAACCGCTGATCCGAACCGACCAAATTTTCACGACGCTGATTGATATTGAATGTTCCGAAGTTCCAATAAATATTGGTACACAATTATTGGTTAACTATGGGCTTAATTTTGATTCTTACTTACAACATTTTTTGGTGTTGAATTCTTCCCTCTTGGCCTCGCGGGAAAAATTTTTTTATGAATACCACAGTTTTGATGAGCAAAAAATAGATATTTAACCGGCGAAAAATAAAATATTACAACTAAAAAAAATAGTCAATTAATAAAAAGTAGTCAATTTTATCCAAAACTGAGTCTTTTTAGGAGTAGGCTGAATCCAACCAATAATCAGTGCCTAGTAATAATTTTTTTCAAAATAAACTCTACATTTTTATGTAAGACTAGTTGATATCCGCAACTTTGAATGTGAAGTCTCTTAACTAAATCATTTTTTTAGAATGATGAAAATTTATCCAACATACATATTTTTAATTCCTCGACCAATTGAACACTTATTTCCAAAATAACACGAGCTATGTGGATTTTCGAAGCCCCAATTATTTCTGGCTTATCAGGACACGCCAGAAACCACCAACAAGAAAGAATCCAGTGGTATCAAGTCACGCTGTCTTAGCTTCATAATAGCAAGAGAGTAAATTCAACTCAATTTTTTTTTACCATAATATGACAAACTTTACTGAAAATAAATGATTTTGATGTTTCATCCTTTAGAAAGGATACCTTAAAAAACTCCGTATAAATTTTAAATATAAGACATAAATTTACATGAAATATTTATATATTTTTTTTTGGAAATTAAAGTACATTTGTTCCGGTTAATGTCGTTCAAGTGGTCTCCTCTGCTAGCTCGCAGGTTGTGAATCTTTTACCAACATTTTGAAAAACTTTTTCGCATAATGGTGGTTCAGGATATTTGTATAATGATGTTGTCTTTGAGGAATTTATTTGATTGAGGACTATCCGCATAAGCATTACTCTTCAAGAAACTCCATAAGAAGAAATCCAATGATCTTGGTGGCCAATTCATATCTGCTCTTCAAGAAATTATTCGTTTATTAAACTTCTCTTTCAAAAGATCGATTGATTCCATTACTGTGTGGCATGTTGCATCGTCCTGTTGAATCCATATATTCTGCACATCAATATCTTTCAATTGACTCCACAAAAAGTTTCTAAATATCTCTCAATATCAAGCTCCATTCACAATAATTACATTAGGGGAGAAGTGGGGGTTGTGGGCATAGTTTTGTTTTCGGCTTATAATTACCGACCTAGTGCATATTATTTGGACATATGGGTATCTGTGTAAAGCTAGATACCTAAGCTAACTAATTATAAAGAAACATACCCGATTCCGACATGCAAAAAAAATTTTACATGGACTTTCGTAAAATCGTCATTTTCAGCTACAATTTTTTTTAGGGGGGGTTGTGGGCACCCTTGGAAAAAATGCTACAAATGGAAAAAATATGAAAAAAAAACCACAACTAATATGAACAAAATGACAGTTTATTAATCTCAAAGCCTGCATAGGCGTTATTCATCGTCGGAAATACAATTTTGACATATATAATAACTTGCCCGCATGCCCGCACATTTCAAATGAAAAGCTCGATCGCAGATGTTACAATTGATGGAGTTGGCTGCGGTCAATTGGCGTCGCAAAAATTTCAAACAAAACAAAATTCTATGGAACTAAAGTTTAAAAAACAATATCAATCATAGTAGGCTACGTTCACCGTTCAATTTTTTTGGTGGAATTTTTTGTGATTTCGTGGGAAAAAACGGGTGCCCACAACCCATCCAATTTTTGTGCCCACAACAACTTTAGCAGACATTTTAAAAAGTAATGAAAAAATGTTTATGCATAAATTTTTTGGTTCAAATCGATATTGTTCCATTCAGCATAATACTTCGACTAAATAAAAATACATTACACTTACCTTTCCAATCGATCCACTTTGATTGATACAATATTGAAAATGTTTGAAAAAAACTTCACCACCTTTTCAAAGCCCAAAAAAAACCAATTCGTTCATTTCCAAAAGCAAACGCGTCCGTTTACTTTGATATTTGGCATGAATCATACATAGGGTAATTGCTTGCGAATGACATTACCAACGAAACTCAATCTTCATTTTGTGAAAATATACGTAGGGGTGCCCACAACCGACCCATGCCCACAACCCCCACTTCTCCCCTACCACTTTGATTTTCGAACTTTCGAATAACTTCCAACATATTTCTAATAAATTTTAGTAATGATTACACGTCGTTCACTAGTGTAGCGATTCATTTTAACCAGCCGCAATGTATTTACTTCATATCTGAAAGAACATCGGTGTAATTTAGTTCCTTCTGAAAAAATGGCGCCAAATTTAAAAATATACCTCAGACTTGAACACCCAGTATTAGCTTCTTCCTCTATTCCCTTTTTGTCACTTTGTCCACTTTGTGCCTAGTGCTTGCTTGTGACCTCAAACGCCTCCTATGAGAAGGCAAGGACACTAACTTGTTAAAACTATGCCACATTTTGTCCAATAGGATGTGCCACGTTCATATATCCTTCTTCAAACACTTTCCATTTACATGAAACTTTTTTTTATCAAGTTTTGTTTTAGTCCGAGTTGACAAAACACTTTTCTTATGCTTATTTAGTTAGTTGATGATTGGCCCTATATCAAGTATCTTTTGAGAAAATTTATTCCCCAGCTACAAATGAAGTATAGCTAATAAATCATGGGTTTTTTGATAGCTAAATGCAAATCTACCGTCTAATCTGTTCACTTAAATTCGAACATAGTCGGCATTTGAACAGTTTCTTTCCAATTTACTGGAAAAGTAAGTCCTGTTCCACAAATTGAGTGGCAGACGGCAGTATTTTGTGACTCCATCGCCCTAACTATTACAGCTTTTCAATAAATTTGAAAATGAAGAAAAAAATCATTATCCCTCGATTTCCTCAAGCTCCTTTAGCTGGGAGAGCTTCGTTCCACTCATATTGCCAATCAATCTTGACGTTTTCTTATGAAGAGACAAATTTTTCAGATTACTTTTTGAGATGCGCTGAAGAATCGATAGCAATGCAACCTCCAAAATAAATTTTCGCAAATTAAACGGTTTGAGTTTTGCATTAAAATGGGAGGGATAACTTATGCAAATGTCTCAAAGGCGTTTCAACACTTTCGAAATCGAAATATAGCCATTTCACTAGCTTGCAGACTTTTTGTTCAGCAACTACAGATTTTGTATATAAAATGTGTAAAAATATATAGCTAAAAGTTTTCTCACGCTTACCTTTTTGAGATATTGTAAGATTACGTCTTTTTTGGTTTTTAAAAAGCGAATCCGGTTAATTGCAAATGAGCCAAATTCTACCCAAATGTTTTAATAAAATGCTTAAAACCTTAGTAAAACTTGATGAAATAACAAAAATCTTGTTTTTTCAAAAAATTACTTGAAAGATTAAAAACAATTCAATATTTCGGTCAGTTGGTCATTTTGTTTTAAGATTCTGTATTATAAGAAAGAAAAAGGAGGTAGAGTGTTCATCCTGCAGCTGCTCAAAGTACATTTTAAATCATGTTGGCATTCTTCAGAATAAATATTTTCTGAGAAACTGGTTGCATAGTTTTCATTATGGAGTTAGAAGTAGTCTTCAACACCATCAATTGGTGATACTGGCATTTTGCTTCAAAAAAGTGACCAATATATAACTAAGTTCCAGTTTTTTTCAATCAATCGCCTGTAATTTCTATATTTTTACATTCTTTTTACAGAAAATCATGTTATTTTCTCATAGCACATTCTTTTGAAATAAAGTAAAGCGTATATTAATTTTGTCAGTCTCGCCTCATCCGGGGCTAGTGACTCTTAGAAGACGTTTTTCTTAGAGATTTTCTCAGGAGCTATTTTTCCCACCACATTCTTAAATTTATAAAAAAGGATTCCGAAAGACGCAACAAAAACTTTCAAATTGCTGAACAAATAAATAGTAAAAATATGTCCTCAATTCCCTGTGAAAAAATTTATAAAATGAATGTTAGTTGCATTGTAGGTAAATTTCAAACTTTTGAAAAGACACACAAAACCGCCAAGATACGTCAACTTATTTTTCGGTCGTATAATGAGGTGACAGTTTTTCCCAATCAGATCAAAATCTCGTATTCTTGTGCGGCGATTCAACAACAGAATGTATTCGGATCGCATTGCGATTGCGCACCGTAGCTCGTATTGTCATGTATTGATGGATGTATTGGAACAAGTAATGCATCACAGTGTGTAAAAGGTACATGGGCACTTGGTACGCCTCTGTACACAAAAGAATATCATTCTGAGAAAATAAATTTACGTATTTTAATATGAAGTATAAGCTCGTATTTTCATTGTTCCACCATGGAACCATCGTTCCGATGAAGTTTTCAACAAAAAAATGTTTATTTATTATTTTTAATAATAATTTCAGGTTACGTTTTTAATGTTTGAGCGTTGGAATATGGACTTTTTATATGAAATTGCAAAACAATAGTTTCAAATAATCACGCCCATGTTTGGTGCCCAACTGAGAATTGATGGTGGGCACACATACCAAATTTGTTCTCCTTAGCTCATTTATAAGCCCTGTTATTGAGCAAACACTATTGTTGGTGGTATGGAAGGTGGGCGTATGCGTAGGCGAAATACACCTTTTTTGATTTCCAGATGGATAATAATGCTCCATATACACATATCAAATTTTAGTTCTATGGGACATATATAAGGCCTATTATTGAGTTTTTACGATTGTGGGTGACGTAATTTTGAGCGAATGCCAAAAAAGTTTAATAGATCTGATCCTTGGGTTCATATGAACGTATGTACCGAATTTCATTCTATTTCGATGTCTTTTTCGTTATATATAAAAAAATATAGCTAAAACAAGGGAGACATCAATCGCGAATATCTCGAGAATTTGATCTAATCGGAAAGAACTGAGTATGCCACCGTATTTTACGGCAAAAAATTAAGTTGGGGTGTCTCGACGTTTTTGTGTGACTTTTTTTAGGTCCTTACAGTGTTACCAGCTTCCCAATATGCAATTTTTTATTTCAAGTACAAAGTCTTTTGTCTTTACAGAATATATACTTACTTATCTAAGTTATTTTTATTCGTAATGTAAACAGTACCGAAGAGGAAAGTTTTTATTACAAAACTAAATAGCTAGCGTGATTTTTAATGATCTATCTTACCTTTTTAATTTTTTGTTTAAGATTTCTTTTCATTAGAGATTTTTAATTCAGGTTTTGAAATACTTTATTCAAATATTTATCAACGATTTAGAAATTCGTATTTTTATTGGCCCCTTCTTTTTTTTTAAATGCAAAATTCATACAAATACTAGAAATTGTTCGAACAGTACAAGACAAAAAACTAGACAGACTAGGAGACTATACTACTTGAGTTTATAAATGTTGCCAAAATATTATTTGGTGCTATTTGATTTTATATTGCCTTGTGTAGCTTCACGGACTAACTAGTTATGTCATTTTTCGATCAGACTTGACAAAAAGGAGCGGCAATTGTTTAAGTTTTAATTATTAGTTATTCAAAATGACCACCAAGGGGCCGTTCAAGTATTACGTAACGCAAATAGGGGGGGAGGGGGGTTCTTGTGAAACGTTACGATGCGTTACAGGGGAGGGGGGGGGGGGGTTCGAACAACGCGTTACGTAACATTGTTTTTGAAGTGAAACTACTTTAGCGGGTGGTTATTTGAAATTAGGTGTGCATAATGAAATGAAACTCTACTCTTTCTTAATGTGTATGTTTATTGAATACCTACAGCCAAAACATTTTATTAAAATGATAAAAGTTGATGGGATCTAGATAATTTACAGCAATAAATGATATGTTAAATTAAAGCACTTATCAAGCAGAATGTCCTAAAACTATCATCTTCGAGATTGGTTAACCAAAACCAGAGATGTAAGCGTGGAAAGATTTCCTATTTTTCTCATTTATTGCTGTAGCTGTTCTAGATCCCATCAACTTTTGTCATTTTAATAAAATATGTTCGTCTCATTTTTCGCCATTTTAACATATTTTAAGCTAATGTTTATTACATTATGTGTGATTTTTATTAAATAACAATATGAACAAGTTAAGGTGTTATCTTCAGTCAGGCCGAAACTCACATACCCTACACTACACTCAAAGTAGGTACATATATTTCAGTAAAAAAAGACGTTGAAGAGGTTAAATAATTCGAAAAAAGTGTGAAATGTTTAAGAGGTTGAAAACTGTTGAAAAAGTCGTAAATATATGCAAAATGTTAATGTTGAGAGAGGTTGAAAAAATCTAAGCAATTTAAAATCGATGAAAAAGTCGAAAAAATAAAGAAATTTCATCACAATATCTTGCACGGTTTACGAGACATGGTGGTATAGAGGTTAAAATTTAGGACCGTGCCACGCGAATCTTTGGAAACTTGAAACCTAGCCTAATCTTAATTTAGTTCAAATGTACACCTAATCACCAAGTTTCATCAAAATCGCTGCATTTTTTTTCAAAATGGGATTGGGCAAATATACATAGAGTATGGGCGGTAGGCGTGTCTATGAACCGATTACGACCATTTTCAATAGCAAGATGCCTGCAAGAAGGTCTGACCTGAGTGTGCTAATTTCATTCAATTAGCTTTCTTGGTTTTTCCGTAAACCTGATTTGAACAGACAGACAGACGGACATAGCTAAATCAACTCAGGTGGTGACGCTGATCAAGAATATATCTACATACTTTTTCATACCTACCACCGCCCTCTTCTATTCGTTACAAACAAAATGACAAAGTGAATATACCCTCGGTAGGGTATAAAGAAAATAAACAACATACGCATGTATTTCCGGTACTTTTCGCAACATAATTGTGACTTTTAGGTAAATATGGTCACTTGGGTGTTACGTAACGTTTAGGGGGGGGAGGGGGTAGAGGAAACCGTTACGGCGCGTTACATAGGGGGGAGGGGGGGTCAAAAATCTTCGAAAATTGCGTTACGTAATACTTGAACGGCCCCCAAGTCAGATAAGTCAACGATTCCTGGACTAACGAGTTGAGTCACTGATTTCTTTATTTTTGTATGTGAACAAAACTTTCGAATTTGAACCACTCTAAATGCATCTAAATACTTATATATGTACATATGTATGCAAGTACATACATTGGAAAAACTAGAAACGATGTAAACATATGGCTTATAATTGCTTTTGAGAATATAATTATTGCTTGTAATCAATTTTTCGACCAAACATGAACTAAATTTTTTACACTTTGACACCATTTTGTCATGTTTAGTAGATGACACAATGATTAACGTAATTAAATATTCTTATTCACAAAAAAAAAAAAATAAATATATTGCTAAGGATGTTTTCGGTTTTATCGTTCTATTATATAAAATAGTTTTTAGTGTTAGAACTTTCGTATAATGCAAGAAAAAAGATTAAGTAACTTAATTCCATTGCATACTTTTAGTTGTTAAAGAAAGGTAAAATTTCATTGCATATTATAAAAAAAAGGTTGTATTAAGCTTTCAAAGATAAGAAGAAAACCAAAAATTCTGAGTAATGCGCTCAAGAATAAATGCTTAGTCTTTTTCAATAATAACGTAAGAAAAAATATTTAAAAAATCATTGGAATTAGACATTCCATTCCAACAAAAGGTCACATTTCCACTTTAATCGCATCAAAAAGTTGAATTTAAATTTTTTTTAATAACCAAATGACAACTAATCCACCAAATGAAAACTGCTAATCACTTTTTTATGTGGACCTCTACATACATATATAAACTGATAATTATTACACTATAATTGTTAAATGACAAGCACTTATGACTGTAATTACGTGTTAGCAATGTACTTAATTGCATGCATCGACCACAATTGTAGAAAGGAAAAATTCATTTAGAAAGAACTGTTTTCAACTTAGTCGAACTTTTGTATCCCTATAATATTGTAATATCAGAGTGAAGAAGGTGATATTATTACAGAATTTAAACAGGCAGATAAAAGAGCAGGCGGATCATGATTTTTAAAGTGAATATTTAAGGAAATTTCGCTGGTTCAAGAAAAACGTCATCTTTTACGCATTACTCTTGCTAAGCCATAGGTATTGTGAGATATTTACTCTCTAAGTGGCGAAAAGTACATTCTTGTCTATGATCAGAAAGTCTTAAGTCCTTCGACAGTTCTGTAGTATTTAAAAAAAAAACTTATAATTTATTAAAGGAATTTTTTTTTTTATGGTCATAAAAAGACTACATGAATATAAAAAATGTTCTTCTAATGATTTTAAATATACTGGGTTAACTAATTCCATGTATACTTTTGCGATTTATTAAAGGTTGCAAGAAAAAAACAACAATCAAAACTTTTTTAGTGATATAGCAATATCATCCACATTACAAATCAGATATTTTGAAAACGACTATCTCCAAGTTTTTATTAAACATCTTTTGGGCGGTCTCAATTGGGCGGTGACAATTTTTTTTTTCGTTAATTTCAAATATTTGTTGTTCAAATAAATTTTGTCGTATTAAGGATTTTGAATAAAAATCACGACTTTCCACTAAAATTTTAAACTAAATACATTTTTGGACTTAAGGCGTTATTTTACATTAATCAACAAAATTGAAAAAAAATAAAATAAATTAAAGTGCGCATTATTTTTGGAAGAATCGAATTTCATTGTCATTTACTTTTACTCAATTTTGTGTGAGAAACCGTTTTGCTTTTGTCAACCGCTGTTTAAATATTTCCTCAAAGTTTTCGCTCAGTACTAAGACTCTTTCTCAACCATTGTAGGAGCGGATTTTGGTGCCGTAGGGTTCATAGCTCATGTCGCCATTTTTGTAAAACTTAAGATAAAATTAAGCTATTTGTTCCCTCAAATTTTTTTTAACAATTCTCTAGGGCTGGCAAAAAAAGGGTCATCAAAAAATTTTGCACCCCTTTATAAATCCGCACCCTGGGCTGCAGCTTACTCAGCCTATACATAAGCCTGTGCGGTGAATAGTTGCCATATATCTTGTATTGTAATTAGGTGGAAGATAGGTCATGTTGGACTGAATCTTCAGGTGCCGAGAGTAGTTCAGTAAAAAAAAAAAAAAATTGCCGTCATACATATATTATATACAGTAGCTTATAAAAAAAGATCTGGTTTCTTATAGACTTTTTCCTATCTATTTTAAGGCGTAGATTCCAAAAATGACAACCCCTTTTTTTGCACTTTTTTCAAATACATATTTGGCTATATGTATCTCCATGAATTTTTGTTCGACTCAAAACGCTATGAAACGTACTAAATTTTTTTTTCAGGAAAAAGTTGTGCAGATTTTACAAAACAATTCTGTGAAAAATATTTGTTTCTGTGCATATAAAGAATTGGTTAAAGTTTCGTTTGCTTATTAAAAACTTAATCTATATAAATAAGATGATAGCCGTTTTCGATGAACGGGATTCACGCAAAATCTATTGAATCAATTTTGATCAAATTTTTTTAGTCATCGTTCTTAGGTGCTTGGTCCCAACATAGAATTAAAATTATCACGATATTCCTGTTAAATATCAAAATATTAAAGTTTTAAAATTGCTAAAAAAATTAATTTCACACATAGAAAGAAGCATGTAAGCATAACAAATCGCTTAATGGCAAGTTAGTGGGTTAGTAAGGGTGTGTGCGTTTTATTTTTATATGGCTGTCTTTCACAGGGCAATGCAATGGTATATTTATGGAAGAGAAAACAACAACAACTCTAGATCTGTAAAGAAGAATCAAAATTGACTGTAGTTCTAGATAAAAAAAAATTAAATTGTTTGCCTTCGCAGAAAAACAGGCTATGCGTACAAAGTCGCGGGCATCTGCTAGTTATAAATAAATAATATTTAAAATTTTTATGAAAACTTTATTTCATCTAAATTGAAAAATATTTCTAGTCCTATCATGAAAATTTCATTAACTTTTACTCAATATTTACCGAGAAATCACAATTTAAAAAAACACGCACCTAAAAATTCACTTGTTCATAAGTAAAAAAAGTTGAAGAGTTGATCAATAAATATATTTCTTAATGACAGCTCTGATCGTGATGGTAGGGTGCATAATTGAAAAACTTTTTTTAACACATTTGTAGATTAATAAAAATGACATCAGCTTAGCGTTATGACAATAACTCCAATATCAGGTGTTAAATATTTAAAAACTAAGCGAAAAGCTTAGGAAGTTAATGAATGCTCCACATTTTTGTGTTTTGCTGTAGAATTTCCTATTTCCAATGAAATTTTGTGGCCATGGAAATTAAACAATTTATATATTTTTGCACGCAATTTCGTTCAAAGTAAAAGAAAAATTAATAACAAATAAAAAACAAAAAATGGTGCTAAAGTATTTGTAATTTTTATACTTGTGTGTGTATGTAAATACTATTTGTTGTCCCACTTTTGTCATCATTAATTGATTAGTTTTGAAAAACTATCACTAATTGCTTAAATCAAATTCTGCATTTCCTTGAATTTTTTTGTGAATAGTAAAAAATACCCACGCAATTGTTTTTTAACTGACACGCGCGAACTTTTTGCGCTGTCAGCTGACAGCTGTCAGCTGTTTTAAGCGTGTATGAGGAACTGCTTGCCCATCGAATTCCAAGGCTATAATCATAGTTTTGCTGTGCTCTCGCTAGGATATTATTTCTCATACTTGAAAGTTATTATTTTTTTTTTATGTTCAAATTGACTAAATAATAAAATCTTTTTGCTCCAATTTTTTGTTGTCTTTATCCACAATTTGTTAACCAGCGTTGCATTACAGGTGCTATGAATGAGTAAAACGTATTACTCATTTACAATACTCACTGTTGGTATTGTTATTGTTTTTTTTTTTTTTTGTCAAATAGGCCACGTTATAGCATGCAATGCAGTCATTATTAATTATTTATCAACGTATTGACTGTGGACGGACTAGTGGCCATAGCTGAGTGACAGTGGAGACAAAGCGACAGGATATTAAGTAGTACACTTTGATTATTGTGGCTTATAGGTTTGCATCTATTAAACAAATTGAATTAAAATGTTATGCACTCAAAAATTGAATATTTTTTACTGAAGGACTTTTCTTTGACAGAATTTTAGCTGCAGGTGTTTTACCAATTAATTTCAATAGATATCAATCGCTTCAAAGGAGTGAAGACTTATACTGCATTTATAAAAGTACTATTAGAAAAATTCCAGACACCACAAGAGCTTACAGAGGTATCATTTGACTGCCACTATTTTTAATTAATAACTTTATTGTTCATCTAGAACAGCGATTATCCAATCTTTATGGAAATCAGCCAATGTTCCAATTTTTCTCGCATGAAAGCTTCGATAAAGATCATTTGTTGCAAAGTACTTGCCTAAATCTATCAAAGCATTATCGCAGTAGAGCTTAAGATGAAACGTTTGTATGGGGACACACATACCAATTTTTTTTGCTTAGCTCATATATAAGCCCTTTTATTGAGCAAACACTATTGTGGGTGGTATGAGAGGTGGGCGTATGCAAAGGCGGATTACACCCATTTTGGTTTTCGGATGGATATTAACACCCTTTTTAGGTCTCCACAGTGTAATTGCCCCTAAAAGAGGGGGGGAAAAATAGACTTAGCTAGAGCAGCCAAAGTTCTCAATAAATGACTGAAAACTTTGTGAATCTCTTACTGGGATAACAATCTCGGTCTTAGTCAAACCAAAAGACTTGTTGTTCCTTTAAAAGAATTATTAAATTTTGCATTCAAGCCGATGAAGGCTACGAAATCTGGTATGATTCTTCTCTGGTCGCTATCTAGTGAAATATCACTTTAGCAGACTATGAGCTTCCAAATAAAACTCAGCGTAGACTTTGTCGTGAAGAAAATGAAAATACAGAGCACATACGCTGCGATTATAGAACACTTCATGGAGCTCATTAATCCGACCGACCGAATTTAATAATCTATAAATGAAATTAGTACCTTCATTAAAGATTTGAAACCTAATTTGTCTTGAGTTCATCTCGGCACAAGAGTCAAAGTCTACGACTAGGATATTATACGCGTATCGCAATGAAACAGATTAACAAGCACACTGTCATAGAGATAGCAATGCTTTTGCTTAAAAGTGCAAGTCATTCATAAAGAGGTGTTTTTCAAAGCTTTTGCATCTTCATCTTTTCAGTTCTGCAATAGTCGTGATTGAGCCGGATCTTTAGTTTTGGTGCTGATAGTACATTGCCATGTGAGGAAGTTCGTCAAAATTTCAATCATGCTTTGGTAAAACAAAGTTCTTCGCTTCTGCTGATTCAAAGAAGGTTACAACTAATGCTATCAATTATAATTTTTTTTAAAGTATACTCCTTTTTCCGACCCTTTCAGGATCATGTTCTTTTTTTTCCTAAACTTTTAATTGGCAACGACTTTGAGACCTCTTATACAATACCTACGATTAAATAAATTTCTCCTAAATCGAGCAATATAGCCAAACAGAATACAGTCTGCGGGGCCATGTATACATTGGCTAATTTTAGTGAGCGGCAAATTTTGTATATAATTCTGTAATTGTTTTTTCCTCATCAGGCTCATCGCTTTCCTTAGAGGTGCCAACTATTTTTGCGCCTGAACTACCAAAAAGTGTTAACCCGATTTAATGTTAGCTCCGATCCGATTATGATCTCCCATTCATTTCGAACAAGTACTTCGACTCGTCCCGATATAAAACAAGCCTTCAATATTACCTAAATTTCCACTTATTCCTTAGAAAATACTGGCTTTGTAAGAAGTTAATGTTTAATTGAACATTTTGATATAGACCTCTAGTTTCCGAAAAATTGTCCCATGGTACCAGCGACATTTAACTTCCATGGCATGCAGCTGTTGACCACAGCAAATAACAACAAAAGTTCACTCATGAAAATGATAAGAATTAGACAACGATATATGAACTGGTTGGTCTATGTACTGTCATTAGAACAGCTTGTATTTCACCACGACATATTGGGAGATATTGAGTGGAGGTAAAGAGTGCATTCGTCATAAATGTCCTTTTTTCAAGCACCTACTAAGTATTCGAACGAAAACAGACAAACGTTCGGAGACTATCAAACCTAATGGACGCAAAAAGGCAGTCAAGTGTCGCTATCTATCATTTTATATATGTATTTGAAATGGTATATATTTTTTTATAAGTTGCATACATACAAAAAAGTGCAAAGGATATTGTTGTGAAATCAAAAAGATAAAAAATACTCTTGTGAAAAACCAAATTTTAATAATACATTTGTGCGGAAAAGTGTAGAATATAAAAAAAAATGTAGCAAATTTTGTGCAATATAGAAAAACGAAATTGTAGACATTAGAATAAACACTAATTTGTTGGTGATATATGACGTACAATTATCAAAGTGTCATGCAACAATAAAATTTACTGGAAATAAAGTGTGGAAAAAAGAACTTAAAAACCGATATGAGCTAAACATTTGCTGTAGAAAGTAGACTTTTGAACAAACTTAGTTGTTCAGTCGTTCAGAGTGTTTCATTAAATTATGCCACCGAAAAGAAGACGCAGGTTTCAAGGATTATACTATCATTCATCACCACCAAAAGGTGAGTTTCATTAACTATTATTAATTACATATATTCAAATGAAATAAGCAATTTTGTCTTATTTTAATTAACTGTAACTAGTAGATATAATTTTATTTTAATAAAAAGTAGCAGTTCCAATTAGAAAAATTTTATATTACTGATTACGTGTAATGTAAATGAAAATGGCATGATAAAAATTGAAAAGTATAACCCATAGAATTTAATACTTCTATATCTGCTTACATTTTCACCAAAATAGCCAAGTTATGTAAGTTAATATTTATTTATTAGTATAAAACTCTTTGTCTTCACTAAGCATTCCATATAAAAAACTTTTTTATCTGACTGACTGAATCACCCCAAAAGCCAAACTGTTAACTCCAAAAACATAAAATTAGAAATATGAGATCACAATTTAATGGTTGAATACTACATCAATAAAATAATTTTTCGAAATAAGAAAATGAAACATACAATATTTTGTACGTACTCTTTATAAAAAAGTTTCAAATTTGGAATACCAAAAGAATATATCGCTTTTTTTTCATATTGCAAGGAAACGTTGTTTCCAAATATCATCTTAATTTTTTAAGAGTTCGACCTCTGGAATGTAAGATTAATTGCAAATTCAATATCGAAAATTTTTTGAAAATCTTTACAAAGCTTTGCACTTTACTTTTGAAACACTTTGCTATAACCCAGAACAATTTTATGTATTGAAACACTGTTTATTACCTTAAATCGAGAATTTAACTGTACTGCCCATAGCAAACTTCTAAACTCTGAAAAAAATCTGACTGTGATTTTATAATGAAACTAGAAAAATCTACATGTTTCTATATCGAATAGTGGGTTTGTAACAATATTTGTACAATCTAAGTGATGTTAACTATTCTACCACGTCATAATAAATTCGTTAGAAGATACTATATACGGTTAAATGATGCATACTTTATTGAAATATGTACGTGAATTTGATCTTTATCTACTGGCTATGAATTACGGATGCGTGCGGGCCGGAGTTTTTTCGTGGCCTGCAGGACTTTCCTTTTCGGCGACGGGATCGAAAGCCTCGAAGCCAATAGATACATATAAATTTAATGCAATATGTAAATATTGCAATCAGGTTCAACTTTCGGAAACGATGAAATACAGATTTCCCATTTTTCCGATACGTTAATTCTCTGCAAAAAAGGGAGTGCAAGTGATTTCAAATGATTAGTGTGTTAGTTTTTTCAAAAGGTTTGGTTCAATTACATTGAAATTTTTTTGTAGAATTATTTCAAAATGAGATGTGTAGTGTTAAACTGGGACAAAATTTCAATTTTCGTTTTGAGTGTATCAAATCTTGCATTCCACCATTAGGACAGTTCACATGATCCGTCATGTTGTTGCTTAATAAGCTTTGTTAATCGTAAGGTAATAAAATTATAAATAAGTGTGTATGTGAAACTTAATACTTTATGTTAGTTTCGGGCCGTGCAAAATATTCGTGCGGGCCCGGACATTTTCCCAAATGCTTGTTTGTTGTTCGTGTTCGGGCCTAATTCAAAAATTAGGCCCGTTCCCATCTTTACTATAAATCATCGTATTGGCCAAAATAAAAGCATTTGAAACTTTGATTGAAGGACAAAATTAAAATGTTACTTAAGATAGAATTTTTTGAAATTCAAATCTTATGCGAAAAGTCACTAAATAGTAGAGTTCTAAAAAAAGGGTTTACCTGGAAAGTTTTCCGGGAGTCTTGAAAATGTGTAACTTTATAGATTTTGATGTGCTCTTTCCGAATTTCAACTTTGCCACCCGTATTTTTGCCGCACGTACCGCCATATTGGAAAAATGGCGCCTGAGAGCAGTTTTTTGAAAGTATCTTCATTCCGACTCATTTCGTGATTGAATGTAAATATAAATATAAAATATATACTAAAATATAAAACGAAACTAGAGGAAATCGTCTACAATTTATTCTAATACCATTTTTCGTGAAATCAATAGTTTTTGCATACGAGCAAAGTGTTACATTATTTTAAATGTATTTGCTTAAAAGAATGCCGTAAGCCGCATATTATTTTTTTATTTCGAACCCGAGATATCTGCATTTTTCTACATTAACGGAACTGGCATAATTTGCAATATTCTATAGATTTTTCTACCATTTTCAAAAATTCAAATTATGTCAATTCTGTTAATTTAGAAAACGGCATTCTTTAAAGCAAACAACAATACATTAAAAATTATGTAACACGAGATCAGCGGCAAAAAATATGGGGTGATTTTGCAACTTTAAAGTACAATATCGGAATTTTTTCATTTTTTCCGGTCAATTTTCAGTTCTTTTGTAAGAAAAAAGAGGAAGAAAAAAAACTAATCACGAATTCGAATTTCCCGATTGATAATATCTGTTTAAAATAAAAAAAAAAATTTGAATCACCTTAATATGCAAATTTGTCAACTGCGATTCGAAAAATATCAGGTCTGTTAATTTAGAAAAATGCAGATATCTTGGTTTTGATATAATATAATAATATGCGGTTTCGGCATTCTTTTAAGTAAACAACAGTACATAAAAAATGATGTACCATGGGATCGGCGGTAACATAATATTTGAGGTGTTGCAGCTAGAAAGTGGAAAATCGGTACTTTTTAACTTTGGTTCGTCAATTAAAAATTTTTTTATAAGAAAGAAAGAAGAAGAAGAAAAACAAATCACGGATTTGAATTTCCCGATCGATAGTTTCCCGAAAGCCATACCCACTTTGTTGTAAAATTTTATAACGTCTGTAACTTGCACCATTTTTTAAATCAATATTTTGGAATATGGGTTGTTTACTTAAAAAAAGGGCGCTTATCCAGTTTTCAATGTAATCCGCAGACACATCGTGAAAAAATCAAAAAGTTTTTATTTTGAACCACTCTAACGTACATACGAGGTGTGTCCCAAATTTCTCCGCTACTGTTATTTTGTGTCAGCGGATTCGTGGTATTTTTCGAAGTAGTCCCCATTTGACTGAAGAATACGCTTCCAACGGCCTTTCCGCTTTTGGAAGCTGTCCTGGAATTCGTTTTTTAGTATTGCCTTTAGAGCGTTCGTCATATTAGTTTCGACTGTTTTTTTGTCATCAAATTGGTGTCCTTTGAGCAGTATTTTTAATCTTGGAGACTGCCAAAAAGTCGCACGGAGCTGCGTTAAGACTGTACGGAGGCTGACAGAGCTGTACGACTTTGTGTTTTGTCTAATATTGCTGCACGAGGTTCTCATTATCGTGATGAAGGATTTTGGTCATTTTTTACAATAGCAAAATGCGACAAACGTAAAATACCTTGTATGTTAAAGTTTTGTGCAAAGAGAAAATGTAACGAAGTACCCATTCGAGCGAAAAAAAGATGAAGTTTAGGATTAATCAATTGGGGAAGGCATTTCTAACAGAAACAAAGATTTAAATTATCGTAAGCAGACAGTTTTTTTAATAAAATTGAATGGAACTTTGTATAAATAGATAAAAAGATATAAAGTACTGGGAGAGTTCGTTCAGGTGGGGGTCGCGTCTATTAGGACACTCTTTGATTCACCACATTTTCTTATAACTTTTCTAAGTAATCAAAATCCTCATTTATTAGAACTCATTTAATTTATAGAATACCTTGAAAATAAAGTAGATAGGTCAGCTTGAGAAAGGTGTGCAGGTAAATTGTGCACTTTTCGAAGTTTGCATACGCTAAAATAATTGTTTTTTTTCTGAAACAAATGTAGGGTAAACCAATATTACTTTAATTCATAGTTTTTGCTGCAAAAAATTGCCACCGCATGTTTTCACACTTAACTTACTGAACTTCTTTGTCAAAACAACACTTGAAATTGTCGTGACAAATGACAATTTAGTGATACAAAATACCTATACCGCACATAAGAATTGTACGAACAGCAATAAAAATTTATTGCCTTTCTGCTAATTAAAGTATAATTCAATGAATTTCATACCATTAAAGGAAAAAAGGAAACAATTTCCAACACTAAAATAAATTTCATTTAAATGAAGAGCAAACATAAAAATTTCCTCAAGGGTGTTTGGATTTTATTACAAATAGCACGCAAATTGCGTGTAGAGTCATTCAGACAGTAAAAAAAGAGCTACTATTAATGTCCCTACTACTCCGCCTATTGTTTTATTTTTGAACTGTTCATTTGGTTTCCCCATCCGATGTTTTTCATATATCTAAGTGAATTTCGATAGCAAAAAAATGCGTGAGTAATTTCCATAACCAATGAAAGTCTACATTGTAAGAAATGTTGATTCTATTTAAAAAAAAAATAAGTATTTCACGATTAGAGAAATTGGCTAAATATATTTTTATATACCGAAATAAGAATTCACAGAAATCATGTGAAAATCAATGGTTTAAGGACATTCAACCAGAAATATTGAATATCTCAATTACGCTATTGAATTTGAAATTTGAGATTCTTTTCATACAAAAATCTAAATTAATATATACCATAAACTTCGGCCTATTTACTGAGCTTCCTGTATAGCACTGTATGCTTCAACACCAAAAAAATACATTAAACAAAGATAAATTAAGAAAAAAGTACAACCGACTGCTAAACGGAATCATCAGTGGCTTTTAAGCCAATTAGTTAGTAAGTATTTCTATGCCTGATATATTTTCTTTTTTGCATAGATATGTTGCGAACCAAAGCAAAGAGTGACACAAAACTAACCAAAAATTCTGCAAGAAAAGTGTAATATCAAATAAGTTACAAGAACAAAGACACACAAACAAAAAAACGAAAAAAGAATTTTTGCTTTGCGTTGTTTTACTCTCTGCTTGGGTTCTTAACAGATTTATACAAAAAGGATAATATATCAGGCTAAAGAATTCGTACTAATCGGCTCAAAAGTCACTGATGAGTCCGCGTAGCAACGGACGATTCAAATATGTCTCTTACATACATACATATATGTTTAATATATAAAACATATATGTACACATATATTTTCTATAATTTTTTGCTTTCTGCAAATTTCCCCTAAGGACAAACGGGCCAGACATGAAAATTAAAAAGTACCCAAAAAAAATGATTAAGTATAAAAGAAGGTAACATCGCCTTTCACAGATGAGTCTTATCTTTTTTACCCAAGTTTCAATATATTTCGAATATTTTTCGAACAATTTCACTTACACTCTTATATTAATTCAAAATACAAAAGTAAAAATTAATATTTCATTACTGTAAAATTTGATATAGCAATTTCTCAATAAATTAACAGTGTAATTTTTTTCTCAGTGTACACTTCCCATACATACGTTGTGTTTGTGTTTTGCGTTTAGCCAACTTTCTAAAACCACTAAATGTCGGCAATAATTTAACGCATCCACGTCCCACCACTTTGTGGCAACAAGTGGTGGCACCACTTTGTGGCATTAGTGCTGCGTAACGAATGCAACAAGCATTATGTAAAGATAAAGTCGATAGATTTTAAAAAAAAAAAAAAAATTAACTATAAAAACAACAACAATTAAAACCGATTAGATCCAGCAACATGTTGGTACCGATGACCGATTTAGATATGTTATTAGTTATGGTTTGTCATTAATCAGGTTGAGTGTAGGGTGAGGGATGGCAAGTGGACCACCCCACCAGTGCATCGCAGTTTTTCATATCAAAAGACCTAACTGGGCTTAAAATTTTCATTGCATCAATTACTTTACAATGCCGTATGGCGTTTTTACAAATTTCAAAATGGCGGCTCAAGATCGTTTCCACAGCGGCTAAGGTTTATAATATTTTTGAATTTTATATATTTTCGCAAAATTTTGAGATTTTCCTTTGGTATTAAAAACAGCGTTGTATCGAAATTTCACCTTTTATCACTTTTTTCTCATACACTAACCATTTTCAGTAAAAACCGCACTGAGTAAAAAGTTTTTAATAAGTTATTGATCAAAATGTTCAGAAAAGCATTTTTTTTATTGTAACAATATTATTTTTTTTATGACGTCACAATGAAATAAAAAAATTACAAGTTGATACAATGCTTTTTATTAGACAAGTTTTTATGGCAAAGGAAAAAAACAACAACTCTAGAAAAGACATATGTTTCGCTTCTTAAAATCTCATCAGTATATTTTTGGGTATTGAAAAGTTAATTTTTAATTTCAAGCAAATGTAAATGTGTCACATTTTAAGTGATATGTAGTATCTATATTTAGAATTTCACCATGAACGTCAAGTGACGTTTTCTTATTTTATAATTTTGATGTTTTCTTATTAAACATTTTTCGACAATTCCGACATTTATCGACACCTTCAACATTTATTGCCACGAGTTTTTCAACGTTGAGAATGTCTTGCAATTTTCGACATTTTTCGACTTTTTGAACAATTTTTTTCTCTTTTAACAACTTTAAACTTTTTTTAACATTTTTCGACTTTTCAATATTTTTTCGGGTTATTTAACGCTTTCAACATATTCCATGATTTTAATCTTCTTCAAGATTTTTCCACATTTTCAAAATTTTTTGACTTTAATACCTTTTGAATTCACGCACCTACATAGCATTTTTAAGAAATAAATTATTTTATTAATTTCTGGTGTACCTACTATTGATTTTGATACATGTGTTGTCAAAGATATAGTTTAATTGTGCGTAGAGCTTATGACAGAAGCCTCATTATCTATTTTGGGCTCTGATACAAGAGATGGGTACGTACGAGCTAAATTTAAAGCATAAAAAAATTAAATGAAAATAAATAAAAACATCCATGTCCATTTGATCCTCAAAATTATATGCATACATTGTATTGAATGGGATGAATCTGTAGAAAAGGATATAATGTTTCGAATTTTGATTCTTACAGAAAAAAAGAAAAACCACGATTTCTTCACAAGAAATTTTTTCAGTGTATTATGTTCATTTCGTAAGAGTTTATAAAATAGTTAACAAAAATGTAAGCCAATTTTTTCAATAAACCTGAGAATTTTCAATTAAAAAATTTAATATTGGAAGACGTCCATAAATTATCTGAGGTGTTTTTTGAAAATTTGGACCACCTCTGAGGAGGTTTTGTGAGATCTGGTGAGACCTCATCTACCCATTTTCCCTCAAGTGAGATTTAGCCTGCAATTTTTAAGTAATTTAATTTATTTGACATGTTCATATGTTTTGCTTCGTACCATTACGATGATGTCTTCTACCCATTCGACATGAAACGTTTCAGCAATCACTCTGAACTATTTCTGTTATGTTAGTTCCAGAAACACCGTTTCTTCAAATTTCCAAATAACATTTTTCTGACTCGCTGTAAATGAAATCTTTCACACGTAATTATTCTGAAGTGTTTCTGAAAGACTTCAGATTTGATAGTTACAAAATTTTTCTGATGAAATTTTAATAATGTTTTATTATTCTCTGTTTGACGCTATGATAACTACATATTAAGTATCAACAAAGTGATAAAAACAAAATTAGGTGACACAAATCCCTTTAATCTTAGAAGATTTCTGAACGTTTAAGAAACGCTTCAAATGAAATCAAAAGGCAGACATTGACACATTGAAGAAAGCTTTTTGAAATGCAAATGAAACATTTCTGAAACGTTAGATTTGATGTGAAAGATTTCTGAAAGGTTTAAGAAACGTTACAGGTCAAATAGGTACGTACTAAATTTTTTTAGAAGCGCTTCAAATGGAATCGAAAGGCAGACATTGACATATTGTAGAAAGCTTTTGAAAATACAAATGAAAAATTTCTATAACGTTAGATTTGATGTGAAAGATTTCTGAAACGTTTACGAAACGTTACAAGCCGAATGGGTATGTAGTAAATTTGTTCTGTGAAGTAAGTCACAAAATGCCATCTGTTATATTAATTTATTTATATTCTCTGAATTGCAAAGTTTTTGTGAAATTTTCATTGATCCCCCCCCCCTCCCCCCGCCTCCTCCTCGTTAAGATTTTGCCAGACTGCCCTCCTCTATTTCTGCTCATGTAATTAATGGACGCTACTAATAACAAAAGTTAATAGCTCGGTGGCACGATATACTCAGAAACATTTTTTTAGTATTTTTTTTTTAAAAAAAACTTTGTTTTTAATAAAAACGTAAGTATGCCGAGCCCCTAGATTTAAAAAACGATGTTAGACTGTCGTTAATCATATTATTTTCTGTAAACAAGAAGTTCGGCACATTAGTGTCTTTGTTTTTAGTTTGGCTTATTACTATTTAAGATAATAATCAAAAAAAAAAACACTGAAAAAAATATCTACCACATTAATTTTTGCAGGTTAGGATTTCTTAGAAGCTCGTTAAACATAATATGTAAAACTTTCCTGTTCAGATAGAAATTTATGAAATAACTAGAGAGCTATATGTACATCAACATGTTGAAGCAAATGCTAGCTTACACAGACCTCTCCCTATTCTAACAGTTTAATGATGAAAGCCACTAAATATAGCTTTTTGGTTACTGATATCTTTCTTGGAAATTTCCTTTTTCAATTCTCTTTCATGCCACTTTCCTACAGCCGCCTCTTGGACTAACACATATGCGTATTTCATTGGACGTGAGCAACTGACTCATGAATATTTTTAGAACGTGTCTTCTCCACTGTAATATTTTCAACTTATTACTTAAAATTTATAACTTTCACACTTTTTTTAAAATTTAATTTTCATTTGTTTGGGACAATGAAAATTTCGTGTATTTAGGCAATTGAAGTTCTATGAAGGTCATTTCACGCATGTCCACAAATCGTTTGGCATTGGTATTTAGTCAGTTGGGATAGTGCAGTCATAGTTGACATGTAGCATTTCAACTTTTAGAAAAAAAAAAAAAACCAAAATCCTTAGCAAATATAATTTCTTACGAATTTATACTATGCAACAGCATTTGTTATATTGTTAAGAATTCTCAACAAATTTTGGTAAAAGTTAATTATTTGCTGACATCGCTATTAAGTGGTGAATTTTTCCATTTAATGAACAAACATTCCAGGAAAATTTGAATTCCTCATAACAATGGTGGCCACAAATTGTCGCAACATTTCGACACCTTAATTATTGTGGACTTTAATAAATTAGTTACATTTCAGTTGTTGACCGGTGAGCAACTTTTACTGTTGCCTTAATCGATTTACTTAACTTGTGTACTGCGGTCGTTGTTTTAGTTTGCTGAGAATTTAAGTAGTTTGTTTTATTGATTATTTTAACTTTTTATAGAAATTTATGCGTAGTACATATTCATAGTGGATAATATTTGTCATTTATTATTTTTTTTTAAGCTAAAAATAAATTTAAGTGGCAAAAAACTATAGCTTTTTTTTTAAATTTGTTTCTCTTTGACTTTTCAGCCCAGATATTAAAACTAAAATTGTATTCTTTTTTATTTCAGTATTACCAATGAACGGACAAGTATCGATTCAGCGACGACGTCGCGACTTAGATGGTAAGTTTTTATTTTTTCTTTTATATAGTTTTAGTTCTTAAGTTTCTGATTGTGATAATATTACTTGAAAAAAAAAAAAAAATTGGAAAGAATTCTTCTATATTATTAAAATAATGTGGGAAAAATTTATTAAAAATTACCTTGACAATGGCAAAAGAAATGAACCGTTTAGAAAAATGGTGAATAACACAGCTCTACAAGAAACAAATTTCATAGTTCAAAGCTCATTTTATTTTGTGTTATTTTTTTGAAATATGTAAAAAAATTGGTTTCGAAAAATTTTTTTATATCCTTCGCGAAAAAAAAATTTAAATTAAATCATTGAAATGTAAGCCAAACCTACATAAGAAATAGATAATCTACATGTAATAAAATTAGGCTTAAGCACAAAAAGATCCTTGATTCTTAGCCAATATAATATACACATATGTTTTTCATGTGGAAAAATTAGTTCAATAAATAAATATGGTAAAATGTTTGGCTTAGTGCCAAGAAGTAGAGTCCAAGTATTTGGTGGCAATTCCTATTGGTGGCTGTCAAATAAAACAAGACAGCTAACAACAATAACAGTACGTAAGCCTTTTGAGATGTTCTCGTATAAGAAGTTTGACCACGAATATATAGGTAATCGCAAATGTGTACATGTGTCCACAGCTGCTTTAAGCAACACCTTCTCTTCAATGAGGAATTTCCAAATTTGTATCGAAGTACGTCAAAAATTAGCACGGATAGCCTGAACTTTTAATAATGCGTCCAGCAGCTAGGGTATGAATTAAAATTGGTATTATGATCTCTCTTACAATGGCTGTCCTACAGCGATATCTCTATTAAACCTTTATTTAGATTGATGATGGCACTGACAATTAGCATAGACAAAACATTAAACTTTCTGTCTAGTAACATTATCTGACAACTACAGGGTGTTTTTTTTAGAGGTATAGAGCTTCGAATTGAAATAAAATACAAGAAAATCGTTTTAATGTCCATCAATTTGGCTTTATTGGAAGGATAATTTTATGCCATTAATGTCTAAATATGATTTCGGGCATGTGGCCGCAGCGGCTGGCTCGAATAAAGCCAATTCTACAGATCTAATTTTGGACCACTTTTTCGAGCATATGGGGCCGTATGTCGGCAATAACGCCACGAATGTTGGCTTCCAAGTCCCCTAACGTTTCTGGTTTGTTGGCGTAGACGAGCGACTTCACATATCCCCAAAGAAAATAATCCAATGGTGTCAAATCACACGATCTTGGTGGCCAATTGACAGGTCCATTCCGCGAAATTATGCGCTCATCGAATGTTTCCTTCAATAAATTGATTGTGACGTGCGCTGTGTGGCATGTAGCGCCGTCTTGTTGGAGCCACAACTCATCCACATTCATGCCATCCAATTCGGGAACAAAATAGTCGGTTATCATGGCTCTATACCGGTCTCCATTAACGGTAACTGACTCTCCAGCATTATTTCGGAAGAAGTATGGCCCAATGACTCCACCAGCCCATAGAGCACACCAAACAGTCAGTTTTTGTGGATGTAATGGCGTCTCAAGGGTCTCATGTGGATTCTCTTCACTCCAAATGCGGCAATTTTGCTTGTTGACGTAGCCATTCAACCAAAAATGAGCCTCACCACTGAACAAAATTTTGCGATGAAAATCAGCATCGAGATCAATCTCATTTTCGGCCCATACACCAAAATCACGACGCATTGCATGGTCCCGCGGCTTTAATTCTTGCACAAGCTGGATCTTGTAAGGTCGCAAGCCAAGATCTTTGCGCAAAATCTTCCATAAAGTTGATGGACAAAGCTCCAATTGCTGTGCACGGTGGCGAATCGATTCATTCGGGTCCTCTTCAACATTTTGCTCTACAGCGGCAATTGTTTCTTCAGTGCGCACTGTTCGACGTCTCTGCGGATGCGTATTATCACATAGAGTAAACGTAGTGCGAAAACGACCCATGGTTAACCGAATTAATTGCTCTGATGGACGATTATGTCGTCCATAAAATGGACGGAGCTTGCGGTAAACTTCGCGAACTGAACCATTATTTTCGAAATAAATTTGCACGATTTGCAAGCGTTGTTCTTTTGTCAACCTGTTCATGATGAAATGGCAAACCAAACTGAACATAAATGACATTAGAGTTGCCAGATTTGACCATAAAATGCCAGTTTTATCTCTATTCGAAAAACAAACCTCTAAAAAAAAACACCCAGTATAAACTATAACTTCGAGGTTGTCAAGGAGTTTGCCCACTTTGAAGTAAACGTCAATTCGACAAACGAAATCTTGATAGAGATCACAAAACTTTTATGCACGAAGCCCATCTATCAGAGATCGAAATTTATGCTGTAAAAGGCATTAATGTTGTTTGTCGTCCTGTATCAGCTGAACTTTGGACACTAAGCATATTGTCAGAAATTGTGTTAGCGTCTTTCCTGAAAATGCTACGACTGTCTTAGTTGATGATTCAACCTAGAAGTCTTTGTGCAGTATAATGATGTGGATGTAATTCAAAGGCTGAAATTCGTTAATATGATCAGACTCATCAAGTAAATGGAAGACAATGCTACAGTTGAAAAGATATTCAATGAACAGACAAAAAACTCGGGAAAATAAGGCAGGCCGAATATTCGTCTCAAGGACCCAGTGATCGCCGATTTTAGATTACTTAGGCTACACAATTGCAAGGGACAAGTCTCAGATTGTGGGCGCTGGTAAGCTTCTTTAGCTTAGGTCAAGCGAGAATTGTTAGACACGTAAAATTAAAAAAAAAAAAAAAAATAAAGCTGTTTGTGCTTTGAATTACATATCGGTCATTCTTTTAATAACTGCACACTTTGTTTTTTTTAAGTTTTTGAAAATTTTTTGAAATAAAATATCTCAAAAACTATGGTAGATTGGATAAAAAATCATTTAATCATATTGGTTAAAAAAGACCTTAACTTAAATAAAAAAAAATTTTCTCAAAATATTTCCAATATAATATAATTTTTTTTGTTTTGATTTTATTATATTTTATTCCTTAATCAATCCTAAGAATGCATGTGCTTTCATATCGAAATTCCCGCCATAACTCTGGAAACTACGAATTTTTTATTGATGACTGGCACCATGTTTTTTCAACATAAAATTCGACATAAAATTTTTTTTTTAATTTTCTTTTTGTAATGTTATTTTCAATTAATCCTAAGAATGTATCTGCATTCAAATCAAAATTCCCGACATAACTTTGGAAAACATGAGTTTTATAAAGCTATCAGTCTAATTGTATGTTATTTTCCAATTTATGTTGAAAAATCATGGTGCGCGTCATCAGTTAGAAATTCGTAGTTTCCAAAGTTATGGCGAGAATTTCGATATGAAACCACATGCGTCCTTAGGATTGATTGAGGAATAACATATACAAAAATCAAAACAAAAAAAAAAAAAAATATGTTATATTGAAAATATTATGAGAAAAATTTTTTTATTAAAAAAATTAGTGTTTTAATAAAATTATTTAAACTTTTTGAATTTTTTTTGATAAAGTTATAGTCTTTCTTAACAAATATGATTAAATGATTTTTTATCATATCTACTATAGTTTTTGAGATATTTCGTTTCAAAAAATGTTCAAAAACGTAAAAAAAAAACAAAGTGTGCAGTTATTGAAAAAATGACCGATATAAATATCATCTAAAGGTGCGAAGCATTAAAATTTAGATCTGTGATTCCCGTGAAACAATTTCTAATGACAATATTTTAAGAACTGTGCTTTTCATTTTTCGAATCACCCTGTGATGTTAGCAGTCAAAAATTAAATTCAATTAATTTTGAAAAGAACAAAATTAAATGGCAAAAATAAGTCTTCTGTGCGTAAAGTACGGTGACCATCTGTCCCGTATTTCCCGGGTCAGTCCTGTGTTTCAGCATGCTGTTACGATTTTTGCTTTGAAGAAACACTTAAAAATGTCCCACTGTGAACGCATAGCTCACAGTACGTGAGTTCGATTCTCGTCAGAAAATATGCTTTTTTCTATAAGCACGTTTTAAATTTAAAAGCAGTATAACGTGCTTTTAAATATTTACAACCAGGTTTTAAAGTAACACTTATTTTCATTGATATCAATAAAAAAAAACATTTACATTTACGAGTATTGAACTCACGCGCTGAGAGCTATGAGTTCACAGTCCTAACCACTTCGCCACGTTGCCTTGTATTTTCGAGTTTTTTATTATTCTTTTTCTTCACTGTGTCTATAATATTTTGTGTCAATAACGCAGGGTAATCTATTTTTTAAAATTTTCTCATAATTTAATGCAAGTTTTTCTTTTTTTTTATGGAGTCACTCTGTATCTTCGATTTTGGGCCATTGTGTTTAGAACTTGTCATTGATATTTGATTCAACTTCATTCACTTCAGTCACTTTTCAAAAGTAATCGAAAAATTCAAACATAGTTAACTTTTTTAAGTAACTCCCAAGAAAACAGAGATCTAATTTCAATTTATTTGGATATCTCAACCATGCCACCAAGAAAAGAGCACTGAATGCTGAGTTATTATACCTACTTATTTAATAAAAATTTTAAGTTTTAAGATTTTTAGTTATGATTTTGATACGTTATCATGGCATGATTGAAAATTCTAGCAAAAGTCGGTTATCAAACCAATTCTTTAAAATTAAAAAAAAAAAATATAATAATTATTTTAGATCACGATATGGTAAAAATCGTTATGAATATTTGACATAAATTCAAAGTAGGCTAAATGCTGCGTAGAAATGAAAAAATAATTGAAATATTTTATTTATAGGCCAAATACGACGTAAATATTATTTAAAGAATATTTCAATGCACAAATACTTATGAATTTAGAACTCATGCAACGATTGTTTGTATATATGTACGTACGTACATGCATACATGAACTATATAATAATGGAAAAATGTATGTATGTACATACATATATTAAATTCTCTGTGCTTCAATTGAAATAATAATGAAATCAAGGTCACATATGACTTTGACACAGTGTTCTAGAAACACACAAAAATCAAATCAAAAAATTCCACTCCTCAAACTTTCCACAATCAAGCAATGAGAGTTGACCTTCAAACGATTACGCTCGTAAGCATTTAAAATTCCTGAATAACTACTCGGAATTTCATGTATTTAACAGATGTTTAAG
This sequence comes from Tricholauxania praeusta, assembly GCA_949775025.1. Lineage (NCBI taxonomy): Eukaryota > Metazoa > Arthropoda > Insecta > Diptera > Lauxaniidae > Tricholauxania > Tricholauxania praeusta. Next base: position 30,253,892 of record OX459031.1, on the reverse strand, counting down.
TGAAACGTTTTTCCTTTTGCAACATGCATGAAAAATACGATTACAATACTGCTATCCATACACAGACACACACACACACACACGCTTTTAATTCTATAGTCAACATGGTGGTATTTCCGTTTCAAATTGCAGTACAAGTTTACATGAGTCAAACTTTGTACATGCCTACATGAGTGCTTCTTTTAACACTTTCGAAAGTTTACAACTTTGTGAATGGTATTTTATTAATTCTTTTTTTTTTTTCATTTCGTTAAGAAAAACTTTGCTTCGACTTGCGAAATTCATCCAATTTAAGTTAAATTAAAAAGAAAAACAGAAAACATCACGAAAAGAGCAAAAAAACACTTGGTTCTTTTTAGTTTCCAAAGTAATATTTTTGGGTTAGATATAAGACATGGTATACTTAGCACATCGATAAAATCGATTATTCTGGATTAAAACACCATCGATATCTTCCTAACTTCTTCCTAAACTTCTATTTAAATGAAATATTTATTTTAAGTCCTGAAAAGGTAGTCGAGAGAGCCTTATACGTCTTGCAATAATATGTGATCCTATTTCCACTTCCGCCTCCTATGCACATTCATAGAGTAGCTTCCTAATCTGAGAGTTAAAATGTGATGAAATCAACATTGTTTGCTTGAAAGTGATTCCCATAGAAAGCTGTCAACCTTTCCTACGACATTGCTTAATAGAGCTAAAGTAGATTCTCGTTCAATATAGACACCAGATGATCCAAATGGACTTTGAGCTCCATGAATTGAAACAAATTATTATATTAAATTTCAGTAATTACCTTAGGCACAGCGGTATCTTTTTGTGAGAGAGATGACAGTATTATTAGCTGCGCATAACATATTAAGCCCGCGAGGCATGTGATTCAAAGTGGGCAACTTCTTGGTCAGTATCTGTGAAGACCATATACTGCTTTGCAAATTCAACTTTCGGTCTGCAAATGGGAAGTAACTAGATGTTTTCGATAGATTTTTGCACGCTGAGCACGAATCTGGGCTTAAAAGTTGTCAATCACTCATAGTTTTTGAGAAAATGGGGGTTAGAAAACCCCTAAAAAAATGCATTTCTTATGTCATTTTTGCCATGTACACTAAGCTCGGTACCCAAGAATTCTCTTAAATTCCTTAAACTGAAGCTTGTCATTTTCACTTTCGATCCCCATGAATTAAACTTAAACGCAAATTTATCCGTTTTTTGTCATGAATTTGATTTTGGTTAAATCCGAAGACACCTTGAACATTGCGTGATGAAAAGACCCTTTAAAAACAATCTTTATGTTGCAATATACCCTTACTTTTTTTAAAATCTTTGATGAGTTCCTAGTTGGCCAACGAACAAACACGGGATGGATTGGCGTACATTGCACCCTAAACAAATATTTATTAAAATGTGACACTCAAAATATATAAACGAAAGATCATTCAGCCACAGAACTGACGATTATGTGCTTTCCAGGATTTCAACGTATGAAGTGATTAATTTATGGTTTATTGGGGTCGAAATGTAAAATGGCAAGCTTCAATTTGAGATATTTGGGATCGTTCTAGGATCTCGGATTTCGCTTTGAGGTGTGAACGCTTTTCCAATTTTTAAGGACCACTCTATTATTACTCGCTCTCAATCGACCTAAGAAAAACAATTTTTAAATCTATGGACCGTAAATAGCACGCAGTTTTGTTGATACAGCAAAGTTTCAAAAAATTGCTTTGATACATTTCCAAAGTTATATACAATATACAAAATAAGCTTTAGATTTTTACCAATTTTATTAAGGAAACAATTCAAAACGTAATCTATATGGTATTTAATTCGACAACTATTAAATGTTTAATAACTTTTTAGACTTCTCAGTAAAGTTGTCGACAATTCGAATATGGATGCATGAAAAAGATATTGGAAAGCTAACACGCATCTTATGGGCTGGACAGGGTAATCGTTTACGCCAACAGGCCAGCACCAATGCAAAAGTCAAGCGGTTTTTGGCCGCAGTGCCCTATGCCATGGTTAGTATTTAAATTGATTATATAGCAAACATATAACTCATTTTCGTTCGGTTTTCTTTAAATTTGTTCAGAATAATATAAAAGATGTTCATCAGGCGGTAGTTGATAATACTCTAGAGACATTACAAGCAAACTTAGAACCACCAGTTCCACCAGCGCTAATTACTTGTAAAGATGCCAATGGCCTTAATGTCATACATAAGGCAGCTGGATTGGGTCATGCAATGATTCTGGAATATTTAATAGGTGTATGGCCAGATGGTGTTCATGAGATAGATATAACTGGAAAGACACCACTTCACTGGGCAGCAAGTTGTAAAAATAATATGCGATGCTATACGCTATTAACCCAAGCTGGTTGTGATGAAGAGGCACAAGATTATGTAAGATAGTGAAGATCTTTTCATTAGTTTAGCTTTTGCACTAAATAAAATATTTCTTCCAGAAAATGAAAACCCCATCATATTATCGACATAAGCCAAATGAAATTGAACGTGCTTTCTTAGTTTATGTACCGGAAGCACCAAGGGTGTCACCGATAATAACTACCGACTGGGAAGCATTCAGTGATGATAGTGGCGATGGCAAGGTACATATTAACTTCAGCAGAGGTTGCTTTTGGTGTGAATAAAATCGGTGATTGCTTTATTTTTTATTTGCAGAAATTGGATATTAAAATTCCCGATGCCATAACAAATGGTTTTCATGATCGATCAAGTGATAATATGTCGGAAGCAGATGTGCTAGATAGGTGAGAATAAATGCTTTTTATACTTTTTTAAATCTTTATGTATTTTCTAAAAGCTTCAGCAGCACATTTGGTATGTTTGGGAAAAAAAATATTTGATTGCAGATAATAGGAAGTTTTGCGGGCTAAGGTTTTCGTTCACTAATATCGTAATTATTTTATTTCGATAGCGGTTACAGTCCACTAAGACTAATGTTTGCAATGCTTTGGAATTGTTGGACAGTCAAAAAAGTATGGCTCATCCTTGAGCAGTCTATGAAGGCTGCAGGCAGAATTTCCTCAAAGACATACCGCGGTTGCACTCAGCCCGTGTATGGAACCATGCTGCAAACTCTGTTTCAAGTTTTTATCTCGAAATATCGTACAGTTCTGAGCACTATACTTCAACAGCAAGCTACTGTGGTGACAATGTTTAGTGTACCAGATTGTCAGCTTCTTTAGATTTTCAGCACTAGAGTCAGCTGTGTGGACTTTATGCAGGGCTAAGCGCATATGTTGAGGAATTACGTTTAGTGCCTGCGTAGGACTAGAAAATAATGTTTCTGACTGTTTTATTTTCTGGGTGGAGTATTTACTTACGTGGGACTTGCTATGGTTGTGCATATACAATGAGCCTTACTAGGAAGAACTTCTATCATGATAATGCTAACCAAAGGAGACATTGACCTAACACTAAAACGGCCATATCATCTGCATGCTCAAAGATCTTCGTCGTGTATTGACCTTCCTCATATTAAGCTGCTTAAAGGCCGAATATAATACAGCCCGAAAAAAGTTGGAGAGAGATCACACCATCTTTTTGACTTCTACCAATGCTCGCCTGAATAATTCTAGTTTCCAGCGACGCGACACTTTTCAACGCCCAGCTCGAAATAAGTAGTTTCTATAGCTTCGGTATGAACATTGTTAAAACCATTCTATACCCAGTAATATATAAAAAAAATTATATATAATCCGAGGGAGTAGCTTCATGTGTTAATCTTTCCTAGAAATATGCATGTTTTGAGGAAAATAAAGATGTATTGTCTAGTCTTATCTGATATTAATATATAGTATTTTTGCTATTGACATTAGTACAAAGGAAAACAGCTTTGCCCATTTTAGAATCTTTGTTTGGACTCTGAAAAATTTTCTCCAGGAAATCGATGCCATTCATTCAACACGATCAGCTTTATAAAAGTTTCGAGAGAAAAAACCTTTAAGATAATAATGACTTCTGTTGGTGGCATTGATCAAAGCTCTTTCTCGTAGCCATCCTCAGATTTTGGTATCACCAATGCAGATGGTATTTATATAGCTATGTGGCAATTTCTTGAGCTTGCATTTGACTATAAGGGTGGAGAATCGTCTTTATTAGGTTTCACATTGAAAACTATCCACGTGGCTTCAACAAAGAGTCCTACGTCATTACTTGCTCGTAGACTTAAGTAATTTTGAGTTACATAATGAGTCCCAAGGGGACAACGGGAGAAGTCACTTTTTCGGGTAAGTATTGATCAATGAAATTTTGTAGGAAACATATTTCACAGCCTAGGGGAGAAAACATTTTTTCTTAAAAATTTTTAAAAGAAAACGTTAACTACTTTTTTTTTGAAATGTGCTGCTGAAGTATGGTCGTTTAAGTGGTCAGTTTAATTTTTGAATGCTAAAAGTTAAAATTAAAGTATATAGTTATTAATTGCCTTGACGCTAGCCTTACTAAGTCTATTATAACTTATTTAAATGCACCATTAATACCATAAAGCTTATATTAGTCGACTAGTGCTCATTTACTTATATTATTTTTGAAGTAGTTAGCGAGCTTTTCTTTGATAACGTAACCCATATTTTTCCCTTAAAATATATCGCCAAATACAATAAATTTGCACGAAAATCAAACAACAAACGCTATAGTGAAAATAACACTGAAGATATTGAGGAAGCAAAAGTTGATGAAATCGTAGCAACTCCGGAGGAAGAAAAAGTTGAAACACCATCAACACCAGAAATGCAAAATACAGCAGATACTGAAGAAATTGAAGATAATCGAGATGATGAAGATAATGAAGAGGTAATGTAATTATGAAAAAACACTTTTTGCTCAATATATTGTATGTAGTGCACAATAAGCTTAAAAAAAAAATACTTGAAACGCTCTTATTTCTAACCACAAGAATGTTTGGAATTAGGGGTTCTATAGCTTTTTTTCTTGGAATAGAGCTATGTATGTAAGAATTTCGTATGAAAGCTATGCTTCATAGTTGCTTACCCTAGGATAATTCGGAATGTACATAAGTGAAGAAATTCAATTTAAGTTTTGTTTCTTCTCATAAGTATTTATGCTAATATTAAGTGCTTTCATTTATATGTATACTCGTATGATGCTATGCTAATTTTGAATTTCGATGGCACATTTTAAAAAGTTTTAACGCTGTTTTATAAAAAAAAAATTATTACTATATTTTTTATTTCCTACACGCTACTTTTTATAAGAAAAAAATTTTATACAAAGAATTATTTCAGTATATCTCTTTATGACTGTCAAAAGTAAGCCATTGTCGGCAGTGATATAACTTTCTTTCTCAAAAAATTGGAATGTAAAATTATGATTTGTATTTAATTTTCTTGTTCTGGCTTTTGTCTTACAAAATATACTTTAGAAATCTCTGAAGCTTTTTTAAGTCTTTGAATAATTTTGTTACATAAAACATTTCCACACATTTTTGTACAATATATAGATTTTTTGATGATATTTTACTTTTTTCTTTCTTACTATAAAATATTATTTGTTACTTCTATCAAAATTATTGTATTCATTGTAATACAATTTTTACGTTATAAGGAAAATTTAACGATATATACAGAAAGAAATCAGTCGACAATTGTTTACTTTTGCAGAGAAAATTGAATGAATTAAATGAAACTACAGCTGAAACAGCAAAAATGGTGGAAGAAACAGTGAAGGAAGCATTAGAAATTATAGCAAGTAATGAAGTAGAAGAGCATGCAGATAATGAAACAACAAGTAATGATGCACCAGAGACCGAACCCTTGAGTGAGGAAGAAAATAATATTGAGGTTGAGGTTGACGCAGTAGAGGAATCTAAAGAAGACACAAATGAAGTAGTAGTAAATGAGAATAACGAAGAACAACAGCAAAATGATGAAAGTGTCGATGATATAGTGAATGATACAGACATTTCAATCAATGAAAATGAGAAAGAAACAATCGAAAATATCGATAATAAGACAGTTGCTATTGAAAATGCTGCAAATCTAAGTAACGATAAAGATGTTGATGATGATGATCCGAAAGATAACGATACAACTAATGATGAAAATTATGCAGAAACTGTAAAACCTTCATGTGTGGAAGATAATGACAATGCAACAGATAAGACTGAGGATGCAATTGAAGATATTGAAAAAGAAAATAAAAAAGAAGGTTACGGTACAGCAGAAGAAGCTGCTGATGTATTAAATGAATCAAATAAAACCGAGTCCGATGTTGATGATAATGATAATGAAAATGAAAATTCCAATGATGTGGTTATTAATAGTGATACTGAAAAAGATGAAATCGCCAATGATGATACAGATAATAATGAAGAAAGTGTTGAAGCAAAAGAACGACCTAAATCTACATTCATCAAGAAGAAAAAGAAGAGGTCCACAGATTCTGAGAACAGCGATGATGATGATCAGGTACAATTTGGAACGCTCTAAGCTATAACAACTTTAACAAATCAGAAAATACTGAAACTTTGTTAACAGTACTATTTTGAACTTCTTTAAATGAACGTACTCTTTGTATCTGTAGTATTTTAAACTTTGTCTTTGTTCAATTGTAAAATAAAGATTTTGTCAAATTTTAGCTTAATCTAGAAGTGTTATAAATACCTACTTATGCTTGATTTGCTAAAAAAATATATATATGTATTAAAATTATGTGCGACAACTTTGTCAGGCATTTGTAATTAGATTCATAAAAGATTTCATCTAATTTCAAGGCTTAGCTTACCATGATAATAGTTAATTCTTTTACTATGATACTCTTCCGCTGTATTGAACATTTTTGATGTAGGCGTGTGATAAATATTTAATTTACAAAAAAATTATAAGCTTTTCGGTATTAGTAGCACAAGCTCAAACTTTTAAGTAATCAATTTTGAAAGCCAAACTTCATTGTTTAATGAAAATATCAGCATGTATCAAAAGAACGTAACGCACACAGCGATAAACGAAGATGGACAGACCCTTTAACAAAAGAAGATGATAATACGACTGAAACGAAACGAATCAGAAATTTATCACGCAGGGCCGTGCTTAAGCACAGGCCTTATAGCCTAGGGGCCCGGGCGACAAAGGGTGGCTGCAATATTATTTTGGTCAGCAATACTATAATTAATATAAACGTAAAATAAAATTTTTGTATGCGAAAAACTTTGGGGAAATTTTTTGGATTGTTTTTATTTGCTGCTTGAAAAATGAATTTGCATCTTTTAGCTTAAAGCCCCTCCCGGTAAGGACCGTACCACATGTTCAGCCTAAGGGCCTGCGGATCCTAGACACAGCCCTGCAATTACACAATGTAATCTGGAGAGTAGTAGCATGTAAGGTAGGTGGTCATAGCATAGCATTGCTTATAGCGCCCACTGTGACATCAACCTAAGGATATTCCTACCGTACTGGCATCATTTGCTCTATGCTAATAGCAACTGTCGAATTGTGTCTGAAAAGATTTTGAAAATTGGTGCTAGCATGTATATTGCAATGCTAAGTATCTTGCGAAACATGGATGAGATCAGACAAGGGGGCGCGGCACATCTTATGAAACAAAAATATTTTAAAAGCTATGCAGCCGCTTAGGGGCCCGTGCCGCAAAGGGGTGCCTGTGCCACACAGGGAGGCCCCACACCACTAAGTTGATAAATTTTTTGGGAAATAATATGGAAGAAAGGAAATTTATGATACGTGAAAAATGGACTACCATAACTAAACTGACTTTTGGGTCTCAAACGCAGGAGAAAATCACTGCGTTCACTTTTAAAAACGGGATTGCGGAAGGCACCATCCATTAAAGCAAAATTGGTGAATAGACACTTGATCATTTGATTAAATAGTGGGCATCGCAGCCTCCACAAAACATTTTGCCTGTCAAACAAAACATTTTTGTTGCGATTAGTATACATACCAGTGTTGGTATGTCACAAATGAAGACATAGACTCTGTGACAATTTTTCAGTCAGCTATTTCATCTGCGGTATTTGCTAGCTGTTTTAGCTCTGTTAACACATAATTTTTCCCTGTGATCTGTAGATTATAAGACGTCTCTGTTCATTTTTTTCACTTCCATAAAAGTTTTCCTATAAAAAATTTTTAACTGTCCAATTTACTGTCTTGCATTACATTTCAAGTAGCTGGTGAGAAATATAAAGGAAGATTACCTATATCTGTTTGGGAGTTTAATTTTGTGCCCTGTATAAAGAGAAATACATATGTCTATCCTTTGACGTTCACTGCGGTATAAGACAATGAGGGGTTCATGGGAGGGGTTTACGTTAGCGTGACAAAAAAAAAAAAAGGGGTTCACAATTCGTAAGCGAAGGTCCACGAAAATTTATCTTCTTTCGATAGTGAAGAACTAAAATGTTGGGTTGACTTCACCTGTAAATGTAGGCAGATAATATTTTAAGAAGCTCATCGACTGTTACTTGTAAAAACTTGCATATTCCATATTCAGTACAACGTGTCGGAACTCAGCTGCAACGCAAATTTCCATAGTTAGATCTAATCTTCACATTTTTTGTCGAGTTTTGGGAATATAGTAGAAATGTAGCTGCAGAGAGTCCACCGGAACCAGCTAAATTTTGAAAGTGGTCTATGAGAAAAAAAAGTTTAGGAAACTCTGGTTTAGATAGACTTACTTTTAACATGCTCAATAAAGAAAAAATCATTAAATCTATAAAATCTGAGAGATTTTGCATTCTTAGAGTGCGCTTTCAAAAATAATTACTGAAATATGCAATTTGCCTCAGAGTTTTTGAGCTCAAAACAATTAACATTAATATTTGCTTTTAAGAAATAAGTCATGGTCAGCTAGTCTTTGACATTAAAAAATATACTACACTTCAAACTGTTATTATGTAAAGTAAATTTTACAGTATAAAACTCGAAAATTTAAACAAATTTTGTTCATGTGAAAGTAGAGTTCATTAAAAGTATTTTGTCTAAAACATTTTCAAACTGTGTTATAGTTCGACTATATGTATGTATTACTAAATGTTATTCTGTTCTAATCTTTAAATGTTCAATTAAATATTAAATAACTATATGCTATATAAAGTTTATTTCTCTTATCTATAAAAATGTGTCTTTTCTTCTTCTGTAGATATCTTTTAGTCATAAATTTTGAAACTTTTTTCGTTTTATATTTTATTGCATATTTTCAAAGTTCTTAGTCTCATAGTAAAAGTTAGACATGTCATAAATATTGCCTGGTTTGGTTTTATTTCATTTTCTTACATTTGTAAAAATAGACGAAATATGAGAAGATGTTATGTTATTACTAAATATTTCCATGTAAAATTAGTTGCTGAATCGAGAAGTGAGGATATTAAATGAACAAAAGTAGTTTAGAATAACTCTTCTAAAGTGATTAAATTCATTATTTATGCAAACAATATTATAGAATAAATCTTTACGCTAAAGATTACAGAAATCTTATAGGACAGCATAAGTCACTTCTACTTTGTTAGACATTTAGAAATCTTATTTTGTCGAGCAATGTGTATCGAATATATTTTTCTTTATATCGTGCAAGGTACGCAAAAATAATGTCACTTCTTAACTATAAATTTTTACTAGCAGTAATATGTACAGTTTGGAAACATTCTCGTTTATTTCAAGCTTAATACATTTTATTTGCCTTTAACTTAAAGAACATTTTTTCTACAAAACTTGAGTTCCGGAAATTTGTTGGATTTTTGAAGTGAAAACTTCTTATGGCACGTTGTGCACCTCCGTAAGAAAGCATTCGCGGCTGAGGAAAAAACTATTAACTCGCGACACCGACCGTCATCGGGATTCCCCGTCATGAATGAGAGCGATAGTAAAATTTGAATGTTCTATTGTTTCTCTTAAATAAATATTCCAAGTGGAAGACAAAAAGCAAAGCAGACAAACTAACTGACACATTCTATTCTCATTCAACGATTGTTATGCTTACATGTTTGTTTCTTTCAAATTCCGCGTTGTTGCGTTGACAAATTGAGAATGAGAGCGAGAGTAAAATTTGAATACAAATTCCGTTTTTGTCTTCCATTGCATTGCAATATAAAAAGAAAACGCACACATACCAACTAACACACTAACTTGCCATAAAACGATTTGTTATGCTTGCATACTTCTTTCTACGTGTGAAATTAATTTTTTGTTTTAAGTTTTCGCTTCTGTCGGCACTCCCGGAGTGCAACCCGCCGGTTTTTTTATTATTATTGTATTATTTTCGAATACGATTAGCAAAAATAGCAAGTTTCAGGGAAATGCTTAGTTCATTCGAGACTTCACTATGTTTCACCTTGATTATGTTTAAAAATATTGTTTTTCATTAAGAAATATTAAAACTTTACAATTTGCTTTTGTACAGAGTTTTTATGTTCAGTACTTCTAGTGCAAAAAACCACAAAAAAATTACAATCGCAAAATGCATTAAAATGGGCAACGAGCTCCTTATACTAGTTTCAATGACCAGCTTACTGATGATATGACGTTTTTTGAGATACGTCTGCAAGCCTACTATGTTCTATTTCTTGCGTTGATCAGTTAAGAATCACAGCAAAAAACAAAACAAAACTTCTACATTTTAATGCAATTGACTTGTAATCTCTTTGATATCACACATTTTTTTTTTGTGGTTTTTTGCACTAGAAGAACTGAACATAAAAACTGTGTACAAAAACAAATTATAATACAATTTTGTTCCAAAAAACACAATTAAAACTTTATATTTAAAAAATATAAAAAACTTTAATTGTAAAAATTCAACATAAGAATTCTTAAAGCCTGAAAATATTTGAATAAAAATAAATATCCACCTAATAAACACCTCAGGCGTACTTGATATGATGCCGATCCGGATCAGTTATGACATTTTCTGAACATTTATAGTTTTTTCAGTACATTTTCGTCGTCAAAAATCGTTGTTAGTACATTCGGTACCTTTGGTCCATTTTCAGTACATTCTACACATTTCCAGTACATTTTGACTATTTCTAAATATTAAATTTTTTTAGTAAGCTTACCGCGAAATACGCCAAGAGCATACCTTGCTGACCTTTTTGTTTCTCTGAATCTTATTACTTTTAATTAACTTTTTCATATTCATGTCGAAAAAGTACATTCCGCATCAAAAATGTACATTTCAAGTCTCAATTCAATACATTTCCACAAAACCCAAGTGCCATCAATGATCCGAAACACTTTTCCATTCTATTAAGCTAGGACGACAAAGCTTGCATACCATTAGATTCAGCTTGAACGCTATAACAAAAACGAGCCTTCAAAGCTGGTAATAACACATTTTTTTTTTCATCGAGCAAAAAATTGCCTCATGTAACTCGCAAACTTGAGAATAAGGATTATGATGAGTGCAATTAATTTTTATTAATAATATAGTTTTAGTTCCACGAATACATGCCTAGAACTTTTTTTTAATATATGAACTTTCTTATGTCATATTAGAATAATGGTACTGATGACCGAACAGCTAAGGTAACACATTCGCTTATACACGGCGATTTAAGGGTTCAAATCCTTTCAGAATTTAAATATTTTAGTGTCAGCGCTTACATATGTTTGTATAATAGTTTTTTCACATATATTTGCGGACGTCCATAAATTACCTGAGTCAAAATAGGGGGAAAGGGGTCCAAAAAAATCTCACCAAATCTCACCAAGAGGAATTTTCAAAAAAACACCTCACATAATTAATAGACGGCCCCTTTTAGTAAGAAAAGTCTAAGAACTAAAAGAGAATATAAAGCTCATTCCCCCCCAAATCGTTTTGCGTGTGCGCCTATGTTGGTAAATTTAGTTTTTATCGATTACTTACCAGCTGTAAAATATCTGCAATAAAGAGAAAAAACCATTTATATTTAATTTAAAAAAATTTTTTCGTTATAAATGAGCAGCTTATTTCTAAAATGCGAGCTGTACGCTTAAAGTAATTTGTCAGAAATCCCGGAAACGAACAAATTAAAAAAAAAAAAATCAGATGCGTTTTGGAAACCATTGGTATTCTGGGGTGATTTACATAAGAAATTTATAGTTAACTCAATTTCATAAAAATTTTAAAAGGTCACGTTTAGGAAATAGACGACTCAAGTCTTTTATATCAATTAAACATTAAAGTTCTGTAGACTATTTTAAATGGGATCTTATAATACGTTTAAGTACGTAGACAACTTTATCTGGACAAACGGCCAGGCACGGGTAGATTATTTTTAGTCTTAATTTCAGTATATGCTGGATTTTTCCAAAGATAGGGGTAACCAAAAGTTGTATTTTGTTGGATAATTTGTGCTTATAATTTCTTATAGATAGTTTTTATTTTGGAACATAATATAATTCATTTTAATGACTCATCTAAATTTTTTTCTTTTTTGTTTAATTCATGTATTGATTGGCGAAGATAGCTTTCCACTTGTTACAAACGTTTCACCGACATTTCTTCTACTTCATACGATTTAAATATTTTATTAGAAAACAAAAAACTTTCCGCTGAATTTTAAACTGTAAATAGAACAAAAATAATTTAAATCGATTAAATTTCATTTTACCCAGCTGCTTGTGCATGATATCAGCATTACGGCTTTCTACGCTATACTTCAGATAACTTTTACTTTCCTTTAGTAATAAAAAGTTCGTTATTTTATACTTTTTGCATTAGGTGCCTAACTGAGTTATCCGATTGTTTTCATTCTTCAATTACAATCTGTTTTTTTTTTTTTTTTGTATTTCTATAACGTGACAGAATTGGAACTAAAGTGCACCTTTATTGCGAACAGTGAAAATATTTTACAGGGTCGTAGGCTGTAACACTGTAGCTGTCAAATATCACTCGTTCACTGCAATTTGAAATGGCGTTTGAGCATGCAAGTCCCAGCAATATTGCAGCTGTTTTATTTTTATCTTGTTATCTGATTTGTTACGTGATGATGTTTCAAAAAAAGTTTAAAAAAAGTGTAACAGAAAATATTATTAAAACAAGTCTTAATATACATGTAATGGGATTATAATAGGCATTATGTGGATAAGTAGTTTTGTATATCAAACAAAGAATTGACGATTATATGACTTATTGCATGTCAAAGTAACTTTAATAGCAACTTGCAAAAGGGGAAAATCCGGTTAAATATTAGTTTTTCTTCTTATATGATATTTAAAATAAGTAAATAAAGAGCAAACATATGTATGTGGATAGCTTTAGACACGAAAGCAGAAAATGGAACTAATTACGGCACGATATTTTCTTCGCGTATAAGTCCTGGCAAGTAGTTTTAGTTAAAGTTGATGACATTCTTTCAACTATCTGAAAATCTCCAAGTCCAAGACGTTATTTTATCATCTATTAGTAAAAACTGAGCAATACCACGGATGGTTTTGAGGTTTCGGTTGTAGATCTCTTTCGAAGCAGAACATTTTAAACTTATTAGTTCAGCAATAAAAGAATTGGACAAATCATTTTCATACTTATCACATAATTTCTAAACTATTTTTTTTTTTATTTCGTGTCCGATCAAGCCAATCAATTTCAAAGGATTCAAAAACATAAAAATATTTCTGATAGTCCACATACCATTGAAACGCGTTTCCTTTGGCACCTTTAATTGAAAGCCATCTGATAATTCGTCATAACATTTCGTAACTTTTCGTTGCCGTTGCTGAACGAAAGAAATATGTATCTATTCGCCAGCTTTTACCAATGACTACAGCTTCTTCCAAAAAAGCAGAAAACTCATTGCATAAAGCCAATAGATTACAACTTAAACGTACAAGCAAAAGTGATATCTGGACTATGGAACATTTTTGAAGCCAAATTTATGCAATTAAATATTTTGCTTTAAAAAACAAGCAATAATATGATATTATTACAATATTATATACATATGATACCGGCCAAACTAGTCTTTAGGCTAAACTAGTTCATCCGAAGCGTGTAAGGATATTCCTGAGCCGCGGCCAAACACCAACCACGTACCCTAAAGTACTATAATCTTCCTAAGATAAACTGAGTATCCTTACACGCTTTGAGTGAACGAACTAGTATGGCCTAGGAAAAACTAGTTTGGCCTAAGAAAAACATACAAAGCATACATGTATATATAATAGGGACTTGAAGGTGCTATTGGCTTTGGTACGTCCCCTCAAGCTCTGCTTTATTAACGCTATTGGTAAGCAGTTTGCTTCACAAAAATTTCGGTTAGGGTCCAACATTTTTAATTTCAGGTCTTGTTACATCACTGGAAAGAATAATTTATTTTCTCTTAAATTACTCTATGTAAGAAAGTGGGTACCAATATTTCTTAGTGAAAGAAACCCCTATCCAAATGCAAGCATGTCATTATACTTTACGAACTGACAATCGGACAATTCGAGAGCAGGATCCTTTTTTATTGATAATTTTATTTTCTCCATTTATATTTCGAAGAGCTTTGAAATGAAGTGATATTTTACATCAAAAGGGTCAAGCCTTCGAAAAAATGAAAATATTTTACAATTGCTTTTATTAAAATGCTTGTCAGCTGCAAGACTCACTTGCGTTTTTGTCTTCAGAAGCGAACGGCTCAAAATATATATTGGCACAGACTTGTTTCTGATCCATTTTTTTAGCGTTGATACCGATCTTGTTTAACGGGGATAAGTTTAAGGGCTTGCTAGCAAGGTAAAAATTAAACATTTAACAAGACATATACTGTTTTGTGTCATTCCTTCTAAAAGTAATTGTTGCTAAAATACTATTTTGAATATTTCTTTTTCTAAATATGTAGGTGTGAATTTCTTTATAAAGAATTCATTTTAGTTTTTTATAACTTTTTAATTTACGGCCAGCTTTATCGAAGTAGTTCATATTTTTGCTATTAAGTCTCTCTTAATTATCTCTATATGTGTAATTTTAAATTAAATAGAAAACTAAGGCTGTACAACTTTGTGCTGATCGAACATGCTCGAACTTTTGCAACACGCAGCGAGTCAAATTCGAACAACTCTATTGCAACTCGTTTTATCGAGTTTCGACGTTTTCCAACTGTACGGCACACTGTTATTTTCATATCGACTAAACTGAGTTGAAACGAGCCAAACGACCTGGTACGGTGCTGAAATTTTGTGAAAAGCCTGTGAGTTTCGAGTTTGTTCGAACGAGTTCGGCTCGTTGCACAGCCTTACAAAAAACAATATGTTATATTTTTTTTCCATGAGTGTTAAATTTTCAAAATCTCTTCACTATTTTCCATAACAATATGTAGTTTCAAGCATTTAAAGTAACCAAAATCGTAAAAATTTATCAAGCCGATTAATAAAACTTTATCTTAGGATGTTGTAGCAACTACTGCAAATGAAAGCTTAGAAAACACCCCATTTGATGAAATGGAAAACAACGCAGAGCCCGAAGTTGATCCCGCTCTTGAAACAGCGACAATCGATGAAAGTTTCGATGAAAATCATAATGAAGAGAAAGAATATGACGTTGAATCGCCCACATCATCACTGGCTATTGAGGGCTTCGTACAGGGAGAATCCGAGGATAATACAGTTCAGTCACAATCCGCAGCTTTTGTTGATGAAGTATTTAAATTTTTTGTCCCTTCCTTAGAATCTTATTATATATCTTATGATAAAACAAAATCAGCACCGAACAATTAGTGTGATTTGTAATGCATGTAAATATGTGTAAGCTTAAAAGCACTAGAAAAAATGTATGTAACTTGAATATGCCATATATATGTACAACAGATTACACGATATTAACATATATAAACTTGAATAACCGGACGGGACTTTCACGTCGTTCATGGTGGCGCCATCTGTTCACAGACGGGGATTCGTCTATCATGATCAGATGATGGTAAATAGTGGGCACTATTGGATGGAAAGATTGTGGAAGATAACCTTACTATTAATACCAGAATATCGTGAACCGGGCAGCTGCTACCTTTTACACGATAATGCACCTCCACACAAGACCGTCACTGTTCGTGAGCTCTTGGCCAAACAACTAGTTCGCGTCATCCAATATCCGCTTGTACTGTCGCCGTGCGACTATTTCCTGTTCCCTAAGGTGTAATGCGCGATAAAAGGAACGCTTCACGACAATATCTCTGAAACTTGCCAGTCGAGCTGATGTACCATCGGTCGATAGCCAACAGATTGAGCCTCCACGAACGACGTGTAAAGTCTCGTCCGGTTATTTAAAGGACATACATACATACTGTGAAGACAATATATAAACCAATTAATTATTAACATGGTCACGGTATGCAAGGAGTTAAAATAAGAGTTGTTACAATGAGTATTGGATTTTAAGAATATTTACTGGAGGTACCCTGAGTGATTTTTAAAGATTATTTAATCTCAGGGTTTTTAAAAAAAGGAAAATGCTCTTTGTTTCACGAAGAGGTTCAAAAAGTTGACACCAGGCAGCAAGCAGGAGGCGAGAGTGTGATATTTGCGAAGGGATATGTATTGCATTAATGCATTGAAGAGAGACGAATGCTTGACTGATGACTGAAGTATAAGCTCCATTTACAAAATATTGTTATCCTTTATAATGCAAGAATTATCGGTACACTTATTTGTTAAATGCATTCTACAAAATCCAGTTTAACTATGTGAACGTCTACTACCTACTTCTACTTTAAGAATTCGTCTGTCAACCAGGGCCATAATAGTGATATAAGAAACTTCGAAACTCTTAGAAAATTAATCGAATAATGCCACACAACACTTAGAAATACGCGTTGTTTTGTGCAGTATATTAATGAACTATCTGAGTTGTTCAAATCTTGCGTCTAAGTGATACAGTATGATACAGTATGTGATTTCTTAATCCGCATACACGAGCAGATAGTGCTTATGGTAAACATCAGCCCGGAAGGCACTATCTATATGATGTTTTTCGTTGAGAATGAAACGAATGGGACTGACGGAAATGGGGACAAACCCAAGTATGTACATTCAAGTAACAAACCAACTTCA
The DNA here is from genome assembly GCA_949775025.1 of Tricholauxania praeusta. Classification (NCBI taxonomy): domain Eukaryota; kingdom Metazoa; phylum Arthropoda; class Insecta; order Diptera; family Lauxaniidae; genus Tricholauxania; species Tricholauxania praeusta. Next base: position 30,236,891 of record OX459031.1, on the reverse strand, counting down.
GTTAACCATAAGGGTTGAGAGGTAACCATCGATAGTAGTAAATTTGAAGCAGTTAGGGACTTATTTACCGTGCAGTAAATGTCAACTCCTCAAACGACATTTTTGTGAATATACAAAAGAAGGTTAACCTCATGCAACTATTGTATTTTCGAACTTCCGAAACTATTGGGCTCAAAATTCATCTTTCGAAAGACCAAATTAACTTTGTATGAAAATAAGTAAAGTAGGGAAATAATTCTTAGGTTTTGAAAAATTAAGAAAATATCCTGTGAGTTGCACAATGATGTAGATGTAGCTTAAAGGATGAAAGCCCCGCAAATGCGTTGCTTTTTCAATACTAACCAGGTTGGACAACACAATCCAGGACGTTTTTCAGAGACCGTAAAAAGCTGTGGGCAGGTATCTGTGACATGCGCACTTCTAGCAGAAACCTCGACTGTTGGGCTTAAGTCCAATGAACGTAACCTTTCTTATGCTGTTGGATTAATGTCTATGAAACTACGCGAGTGCACTTAAACTTCTGTTTATTCTAACGATTCGTTTGGCATATCAATGGTCTCATCAATGTTGACATTTACAACAAAATTAATGCCGAAGTTGACTAAGAGGGAGGACTGGAATAACTCCTCCACGAAATTTATTTGTGCATAAATAGATAACTCTCTATGGTATTAACATACATGAAACAGGTCAATATCAAAGAGACCTACCTCTATAAAGGTACAAAACTATTAGTTTGGATTTTGTGACCTTTAAATTATAATAATGATTTTAAGTATTGGGGCTGTAGGTCTGAAGAATTAAAAAGTGTGATCTTTTTGAAATCTTTTAATTGTCGAATATTTCGACGTCCATTGGATGTCATCTTCAGGGACTCTAAAGAATTACATTATCACATATACAACTATATTATCTGGAGAAGCTGTTGTTATCCAAGTATTTAAAAGAACTTATGCACACAGCAATACAACCCTAATGACTCTTTATGTGTAGTTAATTTGGGTCCCGGAAAGTGCAAATATTACAAAGAACGAGTTGGGTGATGAACTAGTTGGATTAAATTCAGTAGGACATTCATTGAAACTGAGCAAACAATGACATTGTGTAAGATTCTCTCTAGCTGCAAGAACACTATTTTTTTAGCATCTGAAAATGATTGGGGTCTCAACGACTACCTCTGTGACTGCGGAAAAGATGAGGAGACTTTGGCACATTTTGTTCAGAGGTATTGGTGGCTTAACCGACTGTATCTTTGGGAACTAGGCAGGCTTAGTATTGAAAATTTCGATCATCGTTTTAAAAACTTCACGATACTTGTAAGATTTATCAATTTTAGTAAAAGAATCCTGATTCCAGCTACCGTAGAGTAAATCTTACGCTCTGGCGTCAGTTAAATTTCCACTTTGACCTATTCTACAAAAAAATATATTGACTGCTAAAACTTATGTTTTTACCTCTTATTGAATACCATAGTTTAAACATAACACAAACGTAACATTAACACAACAGAAATTACATACCTACAGGAAATCCTTTATTAGCCTGTGTAGTATTTTTTTTTTTTTAAATTTTTGAGTTCAGCTATCTAAAGAACTCGTTTTCTGAAATGTAATTTTTTTTCTATTCCACTAATAGTTCTTTTCCTTTGCAATTTTCCTAAACATACTTAATATCCTTTATGATGCGTGTAATTTTTTCTCTTTATTTCTTGACGTTATATGCATAATTGTTGCTAGTAACCTATTTAAGTAATTTGCCAACAATTTTCTTGAAATTTATTTTTAATTCCAACTTCAAAAAATGTCTACAAAACAACAATGAAAAAAGGAATCTCGCATACAGGATATAATCGCCTCCGGGGACATGGAACAATTAGCTCAAATCGTTTTAAACGGCGATGGTAGTAAATTGTTAGGCATGCAAACGCCGGAAGCGGAAATTCAAGCATTTCTGAATAATGTACCAAATTATATGGTAAGTGAAATTGTAGAAAATATGAACGTAGTAAAAGCTGTTTGGCGAAGTAATGACCAATTTTAAATGCAAAAAAAAAAAAAAAAAAAAATTTTAAAAATAATTGCATTGCGAATTTGAAATATCCTAAATGCAAATTTTTATATTTTCTATTTCGTCCAGAGCAAAATACGTCGTGTCCATGAGGCCGCTCGTAGTGGTAAGATAATGGAGCTACAACAGGCCTTAGATCGTCGGAAGTTTGCAATTGCCAAGGATGAAATTTCACCAAATGGTGCATCACCATTGCATGTTGCTGTACTCTTTGGACACTCTGGTGAGTAAATATATACATAGTTATATAATTTGGAATTCATAAAATAAAGTTATAAAAACGCAATTAAAATTTAAAGTTCCATTCAATTTTTATTTTATTATATGACAAGAAAAAGTCAAATTGACTTCTCCAAACCTCGAAATATTTTTTGTGTAATAAAGTCAAAATTGGTCGTGATGTATGACTAGTGGTGCCGTCATTTTGAAACCACATATCGTATAGCTTAAAGTTTTCAGTTGTAGGTCAAAAAAGTCGAAACGAATTTCACCGCTGAAGTAACTTTTGCGAAGATTCATCATTTATTGCATCTTCCAGTATACAAAATTTGTCGATATTTTGCGAACATTAGAAATTTTTCGATATTTTTCGAAAAGCTTGGACAATTTTTAATATTTCTCCATAAGCTTCGACTTTTTCGTTGTTTTATGATAGTTTTTGACTATTTTCGATTTTTCCAATGATATTTGATTGGGTTAGATTTTTTCAGTAGGTTTCGATAATTTTCGATAGTTTCCCACACTTATTGAAATTTTCGACAAGTTTTGATGTTTTTCGATAGTCTTCGATACTTTTCGACGTAACCCATTAGTGCTCACGGCGATCCAGCAGCGATATCAAAAATCTGCTTCGACAGAATTGCTTCTTTTGGGTTCAATAAGATAAAAAAGATTTTTTCCCGATTCGGAAAACTCATTTTCCCACATTCCCGAAACGTCCTTTTAGAAGGACACTGAGCATAGAAAACCATTTAACTGTGGAAAATTCATGTATACTGAAATACAAACACAAATTTTGTTGACACATATTTTATGTATTTTTTATTTATGTTCGGGTTTTTTTGTTAGAAAAATATTATAAAAGTATAAAAAAATAAGCTGCACATACAAATATAATTATTCTGGTTTAGTGTGGTAAATCTTAAAACAGCTTTTGGGGTGTAATGGCTGGTCGCATTTTATGCAAACATAATTTGCTTTTAGAGTACATCCACCACAACGCCTTTGTTTTTCAATAAAACGAATTATGTGACCTCTCCCGTCGTATCTACAATCAATAGATGTTTTGGAGTGATGAGATTCCCGCTTTTATTCCATTTCATATACTTCTAAAATAGATTTTGCTAAGTCTAGACGAAAATTAAGCAAAGACGAGCATTTTACATTATTAGGCCTTACTTTTTTCATCAAATGCCAAGCGTTAACAACTGATGCATCTAATAAATAAGAAAAAATAGGCCAATACCATTTTTGCTGGCGCATTCTGGTACGGTATACGCTTATCAATTGGTCCAGGAGGTCCACTCCGCCCATTCTTTTGTTGTAATTTGCAAACATAATGGGTTGAGACACATTGACCTTTTTTTTAAGCTCTTTTGACCAACGTAAGCATTCAGTTTCTTCAGCCGAATCAAAAGTGCTGCCCATATTTACGGATTGATTGTCTTTCCATTGGCAAAAAATTATATTCAAATTGTCGCAAGTTCGATAATCATATGAACCACAGAAGTCTTTTTTTACTTCCTTTTCTATTTTGAGTGGACATTAACCCATTCTGTTTTCCATTACAGTACCACTAGCACAATATCCGAGAGCTGATAAATGACTAAGGAGTGCGTATGATGTAAAATATCTATCAAAATATAATTTGTGGCCTTTATTTGGTAGTATCTGTGCTTTGAAAATCAGATTTAAAATAACTTTACCACCCAGACAAAAAGAATTATTGCTAGTTCTTTCTGAATCTGCACCAGTGTAAACAATAAAGGTCAACAAATATCCAGAGATTAAACATAAACATCAAACTTTGTATCCGAATCTAATCGGTTTCCCTTTTATGTATTGTTTTGCAAAGCGTTTGCCATAATAAGGTATCATACTCTCATCTATTGAGAGATATTCAGGTATGCCACCATGTTTGAGGAAAGCTTTATTTAGCATGTCAATTATTGGTCGCAATTTGTACAGTCGATCGTCATTCAATAACGTGTTATCGTTAAAATGCAAGTGCGACATAATCTTTTCAAAACGTGCTCGGCGAATTGCATTCGAAATAGCCGGTGGTACATCTGTTGAATTCTCCCAGTAAATTTTTTTTTTGGGTAATTTTGAATAATCTTAACAACAATAATAGGCTACAAAAATCTTAAAAGTAAAGAAGTCAAATAAGATACCTGCCAATATCATTGCTCCCAATATGACAAACAAATCGTCTTATTGCTTATCTAAATTTTCCATTTTTTGCTGTGCGTACAAATTGGTTTGCTTTACAATATGTTCATTTATTTCATTTGTGGCATCAATGCTCAATCGATTTTGTAATATTTATTTTTCGCCTTCTAGAGAATATCCTATTTGGCACATTTGATACGGTTAGAACTTCGTAGTTAGGATCGATGGAAGTATCATCAGAGCTGAAGTTATTGTCTTCGGTTTCATCCCCAAATTTCTGACGATATGTGCCTTCTGTGTTCATCAATCCACGCCCTACATGGTTGATAGCATTATAGTCTACACGTCTTTCATCGTCAAAGTCGGACGCTTTTGAATCGCAATCAGACTCGGTGGCACAAGAAAAATATCTGTTTGAACTGGTGCATTTCTATCAGAATCACTACTTTTCAATTCCTCCAATATTTGATGAATTTTAAGCGGTTTATTTCTAAATAAGTCATATTGTAGTCAGAGAAATTCACCTGAATTTTTCGAATCATATTTGGATGGTACATAGCACTCATTGTCCTTTATAAAGGTTCAAGGAAAAAATCTTGGAGTTCGAAAACTAACGCAAACCAAGTGCATACCAAAGCAAACTAGATATAATAACATTAAAAAAAAGCCTACCACCATACAAAATATCATGCGTTAAAATTACAATATTTCAATATTTACCTCTTCTGAATTTTTGAGCTTTTCATTTTTTCGAAAAATTCACTTTGAACGCCCGCACAACTTGTAATTATCAATATTTTGAAACGTCAATATGGTAAGCATAAGTGTTACCATACAATATATCTAAATGCTCAAAAGGGCAAAAATATTTCTAGCACATTTTTAAAAAATAAAAAACTGCGCGTCCTTTTTAAAGGTCGTTGAGCACTAATGGGATAAACCGATAATTTTCGATGTTTTTCGAATTTTATGATGGTTTCCGAACACTACTGATTTTTCGAAAAGTTGAGACTTTTTATATGATGTTTCTCGATAGTTTTCAACTTTGAGAGACTTTTTGATGTTTTTTGAAATTTTTCTGCTATTCTTCTTCTCCATGTTCCAATGTTCCAAATTTCAGCATATTTCAACATTTTTGGGATTTCCTCCAATTTTTGTATATTGCAGAGTGAGTGCAAAATAAATTCCATTTGCAAGCTTAATAGGTCGGTGCAAAAAAATAATAATAGCCCAAAGCACCCCCTTCTGATAGAAATGGTAAGTGCCATTCGAAATTCCATTTTTTTTTTGGATCGAAAAAGATAGATATTCGATTAGATTTGATTTTAACAACAAAAACCAGAAAATTAAAATGCAACGCTTCTCTCGGAAACTCAACTGTACGGTTTGCCATTCCTAATATACCTTTCAGATTTAAAATTGTATTTGGGAGGACTATACAGCCCATTGAATCCACATTTTTGTGGATTGCTTAATTGATTCTAGAATGAAGCGGCTTTGAGTTAATACACCCATACATTTATTTTACATAAAGCGATGTAAATCATATTTTAAATGTATATAATTTTCAAATTTCATTCAATTCATGATCTGAGTGTCATTATTCTTGTTGTAAGAAAAGGTCTTGTTCCGCTTAAATACGGTTATTGTATCCTTAAGTCTTAGCCTCACTAGTAAACTGTAATCTTATATTATAATAACATACTCGAACTGCTGTAATGAGTTTAAAGTTATATATTATACTTTAATTTGAATACGTGATTTTTCCAATTACAATGCTTTCAATTTGTTCCTATTCTTTATAGATATTGTGCGCTATTTAGCTTCACGTTTTCCTGAAACGACAAGCATCACAGATAATGACGGCCGCACAGCACTGCACTATGCGGCTACTATTAAGGATAATGGTCACTTTTACAATGTGCTAACACAGTTAGGCGCAAATTCAAAGTCTATGGATAAAGTAAGTACACATATGCATATAAGTATATAACATACACACCGTTATCAAATGAATAAAAACTATATCAAAATCTACGCCGGTAACGTAGTAAAAATCTAAAGTACTACTACGCAGGTACAAATACAGTACAACACAAATAGTTTTCACAAACTACATGTCGTATTTATAATTCATAATTCCAACATGGGTGGTACTAATTAGAATACACAATGCTTCACAAATGTATTGGGACCAAACAAAAAATTAAGTCGAAAAGTACTTTTGCTGACTATGAGGAAGTTTTTAATAAAGGTCAAAAGTGAAAATTTAAATAAGTCATGGGAAACGAAACATTTGCATTGACCTCGTTTTTAATTTAATGTTATTTTAAAATATATCTATATCTATATTTTAAATGATCTATATAAATCAATATTTTGCTAGAAAACCCAAATTAAACTTTAAGCTCGTGAATTCATAAGTTATGACTCATAACTTTTGCATATGCGAACACATCCATATGCCTAAATGTGAATGTGTATATTTCTCTATGCTTCTTGGATGGATCGGTAAATATGCTAGGACTAAAGTTAGCTTGGTTGACTGCTTCAGCAGAGATGGAAATTTTAATGAAGCAACCTTTTTACTTTCTGTTTTACGTGGTAAGGCACAAAAGTAAGGGGGTTTGAAAGAGAAAAATATACTTGACCATTTATTAACTAACTTAAAGTTGGTGAAACTATATAAGCATATTGGAATAAGGGTTAGATTAAAACTATTATATTTGAATGAACATTTTTTTTTACCGAGAGTGGGTTTTTGAGAAAAATCAAAATGGCGACCCAACGAGCAAAACTTCGGGATAAAAATTTTAAATTTACAAATATCTTTTTATCTCCATTTGCAATAATAATGTGAGGTCAAAAGTTTGACATCAAACAAACGTAAAGCATGATATGCCTACAAAGCTATACAACCATAGTAAATTTGTTTAAGGTTTTGAAATTTTTTCCTTGAAACAGTACCTAAATTATAAAGATTTGACATCTCGAGATTTTTTTTGTTTTTTTTTTTTTAATTTAGATATAATTAATTGATCAAAACTTTTGATATACATTAAACAATTTTAAGTAGTATTCTTAACCTTTTTCAACAATTACAACCTTTTTACTTTCTTTATAGCTATAATTAATGATTAATCCGAACACTTTTTTTTTAACCCGCTAATAACTTTTGAAATTAAATTTTTTTAACCCTTAGCGGCACCATGGGATCGTGACCCCACGGAAATCTTTAAATCAGTTTTCCAGCTAATAAATACTCAAGCTTAGCCTCATGTAGCACAAACATTTTTTGAAAAATATCCCTAATAATCATTGAATTTCATAAAGCACAGTCCTCTCAAAGCTTGTTCACAGCTATGAAGCTTGGAATTGAAAATGCGTTTTTTTATAAATTTTTTTTTTCAACGTGGGGTCGTGAAAAACCCCAATGTGTCGGATTATTATAAAATTGCAGTGGGGTCGCAAAGGGTTAAATGATCGTTGATATTTTGAAAAAAGGTCAAATTTGTCAAAATCGTTTTATACTTAAGACATGTCGAAGTTCTCGAAATCCCAAAAAAACAAAAAAAAATTGGAAGCCACTTGAGAAATTTTTACCCTTGTTAGTAGCCTGTTGCTTTAGTTACACACATTTTAGAAAAAATATCAAAAGTTCTTGTACTATATCTATTCATTCCTTATTTAACATGAATTTTCATTTTCCACCCACATCTTAGCTCGGTCATTCATCAGAATTTTACCTGGATCCCGATCAATCGAAGGATAAGTTGACATATAGTCAACTTCTTAATGACTTTGGAGCTCCAGAATTGGAAGAAGAACTTTTGAGTGATCAAGGTAGGTTATGTTAACATTTTCTCTCTTTGTGTTTATCGCGTTATTTTGAGCAGATAAGAATATCAGTCATTATAGGGTAAGGGGACATAAATTCTTAAAATATTGTTGATTTTTGTCTTATAAAAGTTATGGATATTATTGACTGATTCACAATAACTCAAAAAGTAGACTTTATTTACAGCTGTATATTTCTTGATGGACAAAATGAAACCTTAATTTACGGAATATTTATGTTCTTCAGAAATTGGAGACTGTAGAGAAGATCTGATGAGTACTACAGTATTTGCTATGACTTAATGCTTTCTGTTCACTTTACTATTGCACTATTACTTGTTAATAGAGCAGGCTTCATTAGAAGGTTTTGTTAAAATTCTAGATATTTCATGCATTGATATGAGAGGTACTAATCTGAATCTGAATTTACTGAATGGGAAAATTAGAAAAAAATTTAAATGACCTAAACAGATATTTTATATATAAACTCAAGCCGAAACTGAAGATATATATATTTATTGAGCGACTATAATTCTGGAGCAAACAAAATTTCGAATTTGAGTCTAACTTTCGAAAATAAAATGGCGATTATTTACTTAAATAGTTTGGGTAAAACAAATTCAAAAAAACAATTATTACCTTCAACATTTCAAAAAGAGGAATGAAAGATTTTTATTCAAAGCAATAGCAATGGCAAACAACAATGGCAATGAAATAGCCAATAATACTCTAGCAAAAATAAGTTCATAGAACCAGAGCCTAATTGATGTGTTCCCCTTATTAATGTATAAATATTATCCCGAATTCTGGCTGAAAATAGAAACCTGATATTCTGGAATAAATTGAAGACCACCGAAAGATAGATTAGTCATTTTAGAAATTTTCCAGAAAATAATAAAGCAGCAGATAAGCCAACGAATCATCTCAGGATACTAGCTGGGAATTCGAGGTTGAAAAGCATTGCTCTCACGTAGAATTAGCAAACGGCGAGGAGTGCAGGAAGAAATTGAGACTGTAGAGCACATATTTTAACATTGTGCTGCCCAGTTCCAGGCTTTGTCAGCCATGGTCTTCTTTTGTAACTTTGGAGGTAGTTTGCTGGAAGAATTTAAATAGTATAGCTTCTAGCATATTGTACTCAAAACTTAATGAAATCTTGTAAAATACGAGGTCACCTAAGGCTCCAGTAACTTGACGACTTGTGCTCAGTTCTTTGGATAATATAGTATACATAGTAGGATTACAGCCATTATCCAAATACGTCCGAAATCCATCCAACAATAGATATAATAAAAGTTTTAATTATTTAACAAATGGCTATATATATATATATATATCACGAAAATATGTCCACTAATCCTATAAGATGACTAGTGAATGTGTGGTGTTTCTAGTTACTTCATTTGCTTTTTTTCTGACGAAACCTACAAGTAGTCATCACTTTTTTTTTACATTTCTTAGCCACTCACCTACCTGCAAATTACTCACTGTTATTTTTTCACTTTTTGTTGTTGTTTTGATTCATAGTTTGTTTTAGTTTTTCTTGTCCAATTATTGTTTCATTTTCAAATTATTAATTTATATATTCTACATATTTCACGTAATACTCGTACATACTATATTGTACATATAGTTTGAGCATTACTTTGTTTGGCCATTTTATTCACCACATGTATTTCGTGCTGTCAGTCGTCAATTGACAGCGTCGGTCGTCACACATTGTTCTCTACTATAGCGGTTTATTTCATTTGATTTTTCCGTCTTGACCCATATTAACGTGATAGCATTTACCAACAAAACACGCAAGTAATCGGGTATGATATATTTTTATTGCATACTTTTGTGCGCGTGTGTGTTTTCGACGTTATAGTGGAGTCCTTTGCACAAGCTATGATTATTAAATAAAAATCAATCATTTTTTGACATTTGAATATAAGCTTTTATTGGCTTTATTACTGAAACTTATAGAAGTTTAAACCAAATCAAGTGTTCCTGAAGTGTTTTAAAATAATTTATAAATAAAATCGTGTGTTAATTCAGAATGTCGCACATGTTCGACGACCGCGCATTTTTCAATCACATAATACAAAATGTGGATGATATTTTTGGTATGTTAATAACAATAATTAGTTGCTTGTTTAACTATTAAATGTAAGTTTCTTAATGGTTAAGTAGTTGAAAAATATATTAACTATCAATTATAATAACAAACGCTTAATTTTGAGACTACGATAGTAGTCCGTAAAACAATTATTTTGTCTTGTCTTTCATATAAATCATAAATATATTCCCGTGCTACTTTGCGGTTGCTGAACATAATTATACAAACGAAATTTACTGGTTTAAGTATACGCTTTCTACAAGCTAAAATTGCCACAATATAGTGGTATATAAATTCAAAGAAAAAATTTGTGCCAAAAGTAATATTAATGTAGTTTTATCTTGATAGGCAGGCAACTCCAATAGCTCAAAAAATCCATGAAACGAAATATTTGAGGTCAAAAACAATTCTTAAAACTATTGACGCTGTAAGCGGCTTAAATAAATGGAATGAAATATTCCTGCAATAGGTGCTAGGATACGGCGAAATATTTGTTAATGAAAAGACAGATCCGATAGCAAAGTAAGTTGATATGTAAAGAAGAAGTAGGCAACAGTACCTTGGAAAGAAGTATAATGAAATATCTCGGTCAACTGTCCCATAAATGCTTGAAGAAACTCAATTTTAGTGACATTAAAAGAAGTTTTATGATAAAAAAAATCTTAATACTAGACGAGTATCATGTCGCTAGGAGAAGAATTTATCAATAACATAAAAGTAGAGAGATTATGATATCGATCGAATAATGTCGTTACTCCACTATTTTTTTCCAATCGCCTGCCTTATTTATAACTTCCAAATCATTTTCGTCACAATTCTTTCTTGAAGATCTTTCACAAATACGATTTTAAGATATTTTCCAACATCATCTGATATTGAACACTATAGATGGTAACTGCGGCACCGGGTTCATCTTTGAAGAAATATTGGTCAATGTTCATTTTGATTTTTTGACAATTTTACTTAAGTTGAACTACCGTAAGGATCTTAGTCCAACTCTGGTCATTTATGGCCGAGCAATTATATAGAAATTGGTAATGACATTTTTCTTCGTCTACATACACTTGCTATCTGCTATGAAGTTACGCTTTGGCCGTAAACTGAAAATAATCTTAGTCAGGCCCTTGTTTACTTTTTGTTCGATGTGTCCAAGCTAATGGAATCGATAGACTTTAGCCTTCTGAATTACACTCGCCATTATGTACAGCTCACATCCTTTCATGCAGGATAAAATTCGGAGAAAAAAATCAGTCATTTCATTTTTTTCATTCTCAGAAGTACAAAGAAAAAACAAAAAGCTACGCAGTTCTGTGCAACGAGCTGATCGAACATTTTCAAACTTTTGGCATACTCAAACAACTCGATTCGGTCAACGCAACTCACGTTCAGTTCGCTCGTTGTCCGGAACATACAATTGCAACTCATGAGTTTCGAGCTACTCGTTGAACGACTTGTCACAAACGGAAAATCAATAACGAGATATGAGCAAAAACGTCGCACTAAACGAGCTGCATTGAGTAGATTTAAACGAATTTAGTTCGGTGCTGAAATTTCCTGAAAAGCTTGAGAGTTTCGGATTTCTTCGAACGATTTTGGCTCGATGCACAGCTTTACTGATCCACCCCATTTCTTAAGCCTAAACCAAAATAGACGAGACGAGACATAACGAGTAAGTTCGAGTGTATGTAAACTAATGCTGATAGCCAAAATGAACCTACGTAATTGATTGAAAGTGAACGAACAATTTTAACGAGACGTAAGAGTTCTGTAAGAGCCGAACTTCAAAACGTTGCTACTCGTCATAACAGCTTTTTCGGTTCGTTCGCTAGCGTAACATTTTGGGTTAAATGTCAAAACAGACGAAACGAGTGCAAATGTTCGTTCAATTGCTACCGTCTCGTCACGTCTATTTTGGTTAAGGCCTTACCTGCATTTTTTAATTTCACATAAAAATTAAAGTTTTTGTCAAATTTAATTCATTGTACAAAGTGTGTTATGTTTTGAAAAACATTTTTTACAATTTTCACGCCTAAGCTTTTTAAAAATGTATTTCTTTAAATGCACAGAATCACCACACAGGATACATTTTTTTTTGTATCATAAGAAATCCTTAAATTTAATTATTTTCTGTGTCCTACCATTTCAATTTATATTTTTCTTTATGATCTGCATTTTATTCAATCTTTATGAGAAATAATGCCAATGTTTTATGTTTATTGTTACTATTAATCAAATTTTTTCCCTAATATGCAAACCACCTACATCCCCAATCCAAACTACACACACAGTACCCGATGACCTGCACAGCTCACGTCGCATTCTACATGATGGCGACACAGCACATACCCTTGATCGCTGCTTTAATGTCATACAGGAATCGAGCAAAGTGCTCAGCGGAGCTACAGCATCAGCGCTAAAACAACGCAAAACATTGAGCGCATCTTCGCTACAAATTGCTGTGACCAGCTACTTGAGTCGCTTTCTCAAGCGTAGCATCTATGATAAGATCAAGAAACGTCAGACTCGTCTCGATCACAATCTCTTCGATGTCATCTGGCCTGCCATGCGAAAGACTTCGAAGCAACGTCACCTCGAGGAGGATGTTAATTGTGGTATCATAGCACCTGATTTTGATGTTTACGTAGTATTCCAAGAATTTTTAGTGCCACTTATTAAGGATATGCACTGTTTGAGCATCGGCGCTGATTTCAAGCCACATCCCAGATTGGCCTACTTTCCAATGGAAGATGGTGAACGGCTCAATACGGCGGGATTCATTTTCGATGATGAGCCCAATTTAATACTACGTTGTGTTGTGGAGTGCTCAAGAAATCTCGAGGATTTTGATTTACCGCTGAACTTAACAATTGGACAGATAGAACAGGCTGAACGCATGATGATGGGGAAGATTTTCAACAGCACTTTCGCCGAGGCGATCGGTGATAGTGAGTCGGGTAATTATTATACACTTACTGAGGTAGTGGAGCAAAGTTCCGAAGTACATGCAATGCTAACAGCGTTGGGCCTAATGATATCGATACCCGATACGAAAGACACCGTACAGGCTGCTGAGTCTATGGCTTTTAATGGCAGCTTATGGCCATATGGACGTGGTGTTTTCATCAATTCTGAAAATAATTTGGCACTTTGGTTAAACTGCCAGGAACATTTGCGTATTATATCGACCACCAATGCAAGTAATGCTGCTGACATGGGTGCTTCCTATACACGTGTGGGACGTGCTGTTTCTTATTTGGAAACTCAGTTGCATTTCAAAGAGAGCTATCTATTGGGTTATCTACAAGCACGTCCTTCCTATCTCGGTACTGGGCTGAAAATGTTCACAACTCTGAGGCTACCGAATCTTATGAAAGAAATGGATAATTTACGTCATTTGTGTTCGGTACGTGGACTCAGTTTGATAACAAATCCAAAGACAAATTTGACCATACGCCTGGTGAACATGCAAAGTTTGGGCGCAATTGAATACGTGCTCTTTCAGGATTACAGTACGGCTGTTACGAATATTCTGTCGTTGGAGAAAGATATGTCGCTGACTAACTCAAAGCATATAGCGTCGATGTTGGTGAAAATTTTCCGTCGTAAGAAGAATAGTATAGTGGATCGTAACTAGCAAACAAAATCAATTTCAAACAAAAATCTTATTAACTTTTTAAATTGTACATAAAATTGCATCATCCGATTTCACTGTAAAGTTACATACCAATATGCATTTGTAAATATTTATACTAATTGCAAATGATTCAAAGATCTTGTATACATAGAAGCATAAATTCATAACTTTTGTATTATACAACCAACTCTAAACTATATGCTTTTTACCTACATTACTATAACATTGCATATAGATTCTTTCCCGCATCACCAGATTATAAGAACTTCGTATTCAGCTTAACGGTTAGTAAGCTTTTAATGCATTTTTATCATAACTGTTTGTATAATTAGATATTCATATTGTAAAAACGTCTTTGTATAAATTTAAATTTTATTTTGCTTTGCTTATCATATCATAATCTGTCGTAGTATTTCTCGATATGTATCTGTGGCAACAAGCAATAACAGCTTAAGTCGATCTACGATGACAATCCGAAACGGTATAGGTCACAGGCTTATACACAAAAATGATGTTGCTTTGCCTTGTGATCATATATCGGCTTAAGCTGTTATTGCTTGTAACCACAGATATATAATACTTAATAAAAACAAAATTTTTTACCTGACTCCAAACTCTAAGTTCTTAGGTAAATGTTGGCAGTCTGTTAAGACACTTAACTGCTCTAAAAATGCTCATATTTGAGTATATATTAATTTTCTCAAAATGCCCATATTTTGTAGTAGTTATTATTGAATGACTTGTGACCCAAACAACATAACGCTTAGATCCTGCATACTTAAATTTTTTGAGTGATATTTGGAGAGGGTCTTACCTTCCCATCTTGAAATTTCTAGTGTCTTTACATTTTGACAATTTTTGATGTGCTTATGATTTGGATGATTGGAATACTATAGATTTTTCTGATATTTTAAAGATTCTTCAAAGGAAGATTGCTGTGTTTAAGGCTCGCTAGCATGTTACACCATGTTTTCTCGGAAGAAAAATATCAGTATCGCGCATTTGTTAGCCAGAAACGTTAATATTTTTGCTCGAGCTGAACCAAAACATTGTCCAAGCTGCACACTTCAACGGGTTTGATAAAACATCCAGATCTTAGTCCTGAGGTTAGGCTATGTTAATTTTAGCATTGAGGGTATATGGTCCAGTGCTCGGGAATATGTATATTAAACAATAGCAATTCAGAAATTGATAATCAATGGCAATGAAAGAAGAATAGTGTAAGTACACAATCTTGTTATGAATTTTTTGAAATTAATTCTAACATCTTTTATATCTAAGGTATCAGTTATATCTATATAAAAATGTGAAATAGCGACGTGATTTAAACGGCTCTGTTGCATGGAAAGCTTAAAATAATTTTTTAGTCGGCAAACATTTTAATTAATTTCTTTCGTTGATACAATAGAAATCCGGAATTGTCTTCAGAAGTCTAACAAATCTCACGTATTCCAGAACATTACCATTAAAATTTCCAATTTTCTCTTCGCTTCATTTCGCCAAATTTAAAATTATATATGAGTTGTTGAGTAATCGTTCCTCTTCAAAATTGACTTCAAACAAAATTTTCAATAATTTTTACATGAATAGACTTTATAATAATTTCAAAAATCGTAACTAATCAGTTTCGAAAAGGCTCTTTAAAGACCCGTAAGTTTCGGAAAACTCTTCGGAAGCCACTCTTTGGGAGTCGGCTGCAGTATTCATGATATCAGCAATGAAATTCTGCTTAGATGTAGATACACAGTGAGTGAGTGAGAAATTTTAAGCCAAACTAGGCTTTCAAATACCGCCGCAAGGTAACAATGGCTATGAAGCGGATATACGAAGAAAACTTGCATTTATTCTCTAAATTTTTTATTAAGTTGCTTCACGCCAATATCAATTGTATCAATTCCAAGATATTTTCGAAACAAATTGTGAGGGGGAATGACACCGCTTTACACAACATTAAGTTCTCGATGGGTTTCTAGATTATTATCTTGGATGCAGCTAGTTCATTTCTGCACCACCTAACACGTCCGTAAGTTAAGTTTCATTGCAATTTGTTAAGTATCTGACAAGATTTCCGCTATTCATTATGTGCATTCTTTCGAAGCTATTTGACTTTGGAAGTGTATTACTCGTGTGGCTATTATCTTCTTCAAAAAACTGTTCCAACGCTTACGATCAATAGCGAATGTCTTCAATTTTCTCCAACATATCCCAGATTCACATATTTTCTATTCTAGCGATCGTTTCTACGATGATTTTGGACGTCTGGCTTAAAGAATCCATTACAATACTTGCCGGTATATCCAATTCAATATTCGTCGCTCGATTTGAATGTAAATTGGATCTTGACACCTTCTGGTGAGTAATTTGACATTAGAGATGAAACTGGGCCACCAAATTTTCAGGATTCGACCAAGACAATTATTGGTGGAAACTTTTAAATTCTGTAGCAGGGCGCTGCTGCTAAGCAAAGTCGTACAAAAGAACGGGCTTCACGTTTGACTCAAAGATTTTGAGCTTTGTTGTCGTTGATAATAACGAAGACGGCCAAACATTACGAATCTGAGCAAGGGAACCTTTCGCTTTATTGATTCTAGCATGGATGTCCTTATTTGTACTGCCATCAAGTGGCATCGCCTAAGTAATTCACACTTCTATGCTGGAGTCGCCTATCATGGCCTATCATGAAGATATTGCCACAATTCGTTTGGTGCATAGACTTTCTTTTTGTCTAACACATTTTAGTTTCTAGAACAACTTCTTCGAAAGAGAAAGAGACAGTGAGTTTTTCTTGCATAATGAGCGATGTCTTCCAGATACTCGCCGAAGCATCATTGAATGCCATGTGTTGTAGAGCCGAAGGCTCTGTCGTACTCTACATACATTTGAAACCCTCACATTGAGTGTGAAAAGAAGAATGATCTTTGATGTAACTCCTCCAAAAGAGGATTTTCATAAAAACCTTGGACGGAGCGGACAATATCATGACGCCCCTGTAGTTCTGACATTAAGATAAGTCCCCTATTTATGTGATTTTCACTAAGGTTCGTATGAGCCAGTCTACAGTTAATCGTTTTTCTTCCAAAATTTGATTAAAAATAGAGTACGAAAGTTCAGTGGTCAACTCTGAGGAAACTTTCAATATCTCGGCAACTATAGCGTCTGCACCTGCTGCTTTTTTGTGTTTAAGAGATTTGATTTATTTGTTATGTCCGTTTATGAAAACGGGCACGCAGACAGTCTTCCCTCAGGACAAAGTATATGACGAGTGGAGGCCAACGGCTGATGGTCTCCCAAAAATGCTCATTGCAACAGGTTAGCTCGTCATCTGCTATAGTTAATACGATCCCTTTTTTTACTTGTTGCGTGTGATTTCGTATTCGGTTGGAATATCTCTAATTTGTGCGGCTTGCTAAGCTTTGGCTGCGAGGTCGATATAAATTTTGCTCTTATACCTTTTGCATGAGGCTTTTACTTCCCTATAGAAGCTATTTGAATTCGTTTGAGCTTCGAGGGATGTGTAACGGTGTTATTTTTTTACTTTGTCCATGAAGTTTACCTAAAATCAGGTATTCTTGAGTTTATTTAAGAAGCACTTTATGGTCGCTGAGCGGGTCTGTTGAATTTACACTATTTTGAGCCGCAGAGAAGCTTCAAGAAGGTAGTGATCGGAGCCGATGTCGGCGCTCTGTTAGCTTTCATCTAAAAAAGGCCGATTTTCCCATTTTAATTCTATTAAGAAAATTTTTCATTATAAAACATAACTACAACAAAATAATAACACATTTTTCATGAGTGTTGTGAATTTTGTTCTTCTTTTAGATCTTAATAATTTCTTAGAATGGTTGTTTTGTGTATTTATGAATATAATTTCCGTATTTCATTTATTTCTCTTTGCTTTTTTTCTCACTCTCTACATAAATATAGCTTTAGTAGTGTATTAAACACAAAATTGTATGTGCTGCCGCTAACAGCTTTTCTAAAAATTTCTATTTCAGGCCAAGTTGAGAATAACACTCTTCAAACAAATCCAATATTTAAGACGGAACAAGGAAAATATTTAGCTAGCAGTGAGTTATCTTTAAAACACTTAAAACCCTTGCTATATTATTCACTTATTGTCTGAAACAGCACTTGCGGAACCACTGATCAAAGCGCTAACCGAAATAGCCAATAAACGCCCAGCAGATCCTGTTTCCTTTTTATCCACTTATCTGCAAACATATATGCGCTCAAAAAATACAAACTCTTCTGAAGAAAATATGCATAATAGTGGTAAAACAAACTCTACCGCTTTGGTAAGATCACCGGCTCCGGCATCGCAAATCACGCGCAATGGTCAACTACAAAATGGAAACAGCGTTGAGCTCGAAGAGGAATCAGCAGATGAGTCTGCAAGTCCGAAACTGGAAGATCGCGATGAACACGGACAAAGTATGCTACATTTTGCTTGTGCACGTTCCCATCGACGTGGTGGATTGTTACATCTTATCGAGGAATCCAAAATTGATGTGACCTATCGTGATGAGTTGTATCGTACGGCACGTGATGTCTCCTTGCAAGCAAATCAACCATCGAATGCCAAAGAAATCGATCGGTTTGTACTATCTATGGCGGTAGTTGGTAAGTTTTGGAATTTATTTTTAATATATGCTCATAAGAAATTAGTTGTGTCTCATTATAAATATATATGTATTAAATTATATAATAATTTATTATCTTATTTCAGGTGACTTGGCGCCCTTCGAACATTTGACTATATCAGGCTATGATCATATTATTGATATGGTCAATGATGAAGGTGTAAGCATAATTGATGTCGCTCATTCTAAAGGTCACGATGAATTGGTGGAATTTTTGCAAAGCATAAGATCTTTAGAGGTATTGCTGTTTTGGAAATTAATTTGCAAAAATTAAAATAATAAATTGAATCTCTTTTTAAACATAGGAAAAACGTGAAGAGCTACATGAATTAATACGTGAAAATAAAGTTGACCATGTGAAAGATATGGTATCGAGCTCAATTGGAAAATGGTTAATATGTGCTAAGAACTATTATGGTAAGGAAAAAAATATCTAATGCCCAAGGTTATGAATTAAAAAAAAAATGGATCTAAAATAACAAAATATTTAGATTTTAAGAAAAAATGTAGGGTGAATTTTTTGTTTTGATAATCCATCGACAAAAATAGTTTACATAAAAAGTTAAATTTCATACTGAAAATTACTAGATTGAGTCTTAGTCGAAATTGGCGATCATTATAAGATGAAATGTTCATAAAATAAAACATAATTTCCACAGCACTTCCATCATTTTTGCAGTCTTAGATTAAAACTTTGCGAGCCTCCCCCGTATGGTTTTATCATACTGTTAGTGTGGACAACAAAAAAAAATACAGAAAAATTCCCCTGTTTTGTTTTTCATAAAACATGAACAAATGTACTCATCTTCCCATGCATGAGGTCGAAATATTTTTCACTGAGTCGAAGTCTTATCAGAATCAGATTTCGAATAAAAATGTTACAGCAAGTTATAAATTGCGAGATTTACATACGTGATGCCAATGTGAAGGTTAAAGATAAAAACCTCTGCTGACTGGACTATATACTTGAAAAGCAGTAGTTAGATAAAAATCTTAAGTGTTCTCAATTAAGAATTTTGGTTTTTTGCTGAATACACCATTGAAATACAGTTGAACTTCGATTATCCATAATTCTATTATCCGGGACAATCTATTATCCGGAAAGTTTTGAAAATTTTAACGTTGCTCATTTTGCTTCTGTTAGCCGTGATTGACTCTTATCCGTGATACAAAAAGTCTAACTGCTTCGTTCCCTGTGTTTTTGTTCGCTTTTCCTTCGACACGCACAATAAAATGAAGAAAGAGAATGGTGATATAATACGGGGAATTCCCTTTTGTGCATGCTTATTAACTTTCGCTGCACATTTTTTCTATACAATGCCGTCAAGAGACAGAAAAGTTCTTAATGTTAAGGAAAAAATGTCCGAAGAAAAAATTATGAATATGACAAAATAATCTTCATAAACCTGAATCAAGTTCTAAGGAATCCGATGAAGGGTAAATAGCGGTAGAAGCTCGTAGAGTTTTATTTGACTTCATGGAAAATTTGAACTGCCTTGGGATCACAGAATAGGATAATATTAAAATCTACCGCATCCAACAGCATTTTCTAAGAGAAAGAACCAAAAAAAGTAGGCAAACTACATTAAATGAACATTATAAGTAAATACTTTTGTAAAATGGTGCTGTAGTTAATAAAATAGTATGCATACATATTTGCGCATACATTTTAGGCACTTTAGAAATAATATAAAATAGTGATTCGATTATCCGGGATTTCTATTATCCGGGATTTTCGATTATCCGGGATTTTCGATTATCCGGGATTTTCTATTATCCGGAATGAGCTTGGGTGACTGTATATTACTTTGTAGAATTAAAATTTTCTTGATTGATAATTTTTCCAGCTTAGCGTCGTGTGGTGGAATCGCAAAAAGTAACATAATAACATTATTTTAGAAACTTCCAGCTTTGTACAGAATGTGAAGCCTCAAAAACTTGTACACTTTTTGCATGAGATAGTTTTCAGAGAAGCTTTCATTTTCAAGATTTTGATACAAAAAAAATGACTTTAGTACATACTTGAAACATTTTGTATCATTAATAGGTGTATCCTTTTCTGCTAAAAGTTCTACGCACTGGGAGATATGTGGTGGTTTTGGAACATATTTATAAGACTTAGCTAGCTAAAAACTTTGGTATTTATCAGAAAATTCTGATAGGCTCTCATATGAAAACATCTATACAAATGTACTATATGATATCTTTCTAATCAACTCTAAGGAAAATTTTAAATGGTAGGTTTTCATCTAATTTGATTTAGGAATTGTTTTTTTTCGCTCTTCAAGGAATTTTTGATTTTTAAGCAAAACGCTTCGGCAAAAAAATTCTGCGCTAAAACAAATTAAGGATGATATGGCGGAAACTGCTATCAGAAATTGTGATATTTCTGAATATTTTCAGCGTTTCTTAAGCACTTTATTCGTAGTAGTAGGGGTTTGTTTCGAAAATTTTTAGTATTTGAATCTTAAGTAGTGAGAGCATCAGATTTTCGAATGTTTTTTATTCGTATTAAATCTAAATATTTAAATGATTTTCATGCGATACAATTCATCATTTATTTTGACGCATTTGTTGTCGCGTATTTACTGACCTTATATTCAATGATATTTATTTTTCAGGTCGCACAGCGCTTCATATTGCTATCTTGAAAGAGTCTGAAGAACTGGTTGACCATTTTGTTAACTTATGCCCAGAGGCTTTGAAAATTGGCGATAATGTAAGTAAAATATCAAAGCATGCAAAAATTAATATGAGACTTACTCAATTCTATTTTATTATTCATATTACTGATCTTAGCTGGAACGTACGGTGCTACATTATGCAATGGGCACAAGTGCCGTTGAAACTTTAAGTCATATTCTAATACAAAAAGGTGCCAAGCGTACGAACAAGGATTTGAAAGGACGTCAACCAAGTTATTATTTTATGAATAAGGCCGATATTTTGCGATTACAGGAAGAGGAAGATGAAAATCGTTAAAATGATATCATTGTTTTTATTTAAGTACATAATACTTCAAATCGAATTTAGTCTGCGCAATGTAAAATTTTTTAATAGAAAAAATTAAATTTTATTTGGAAAAAGAAAGTTGGTGAAAGAGCTTTAAAAATATTTTAACTAAAGTATTATAATATTGTGTTAATCTTACAATTAAATTATATTAAAATAGCAAGTTAATTAGATTATAAGACTAATCTCAAAATAATAAAACACTTAAGGAATATTTTGACACATTCATACATATGTATTTAATCGTATGTTATATTTAAAATCAATTTCTGTTAAAAATTTAACATTGACACATTGAAAGTTCTATTGTATTTGACATTATAATGTGCCTCTGAGACGCCATTTAATTTAAGATTTCAATCGTTACAACTTGTATTATTATTATACGTATTTAAAAGTCAATTTTGGTTAATTTAAAGGAACTTAAGAGGAGTGGCATTTTGGAAGTTTTTTGTCAAAATGTAAGAATTCTAAAAAATGCTCATTCTGATGAAAATATTGGTAGCGAAATAACTTGCACTCATGAAATTTAACTAATAAGTTTAACATTAAGAAATAAAAATAAATTATATAACTTAAAAACAAACAAAAAAGAATACGTTGTTTCTAAAATAACAATTAGGTGATCATAGAAATAATGTAAGAAATATGAAAACATGTTTCCAGTTAGGTTGTAGTAGTAGAAGAAATCTGACTAAGTAATTTAAGTCAGAGCTTCATGTAAAAAAAAATCACGTGCGCAGTTCACACGTGGTAGAAGCGCAAACTTAAGAAAACAAAACTGCGATGGAATGAGACCAAAAAGTTTTGTTAAAATAATAAAAGTTGACAAGACTTAAAATAAATCATGTATCAAATTAAAGTACTCATCGAGCAAAGTGCCCGAAAACTATCACCTTCGAGATAAGTTAGCCGAAGACTGAAATATAAGCGTGGAAAGATTTACTCTTTTATCAATTTTAACAGGCTTTGCCATAGCGAAGAGCATAAAAAATCCACTACTCTCTCTCATTGTAATTGTTATTGTTTCTCAATCAAGCTTTGTTGTTATTTAAATATCAAAAGCAATAGCAAATTACAATGAGAGAGAGTAGTATATTTTTTTCTCGATGATATGGTTAGGCATTGGTAGTTAATCAGTGCATTGCTAGGAAATCTTTCCACGCTTATATCTCATCTTTTGCTTAACCGATCTCGAAGCTGATTATTTTCGGGGACTTTGCTTAACGAGTACTTTAATTTGATATATCATTTATTACTGGAGCTATTCTAAGATCCTGTCAACAAAACCTTTGAGGAAAAAACTATACTAAGTGAATGAAGGGCACCTAATACACCTAATATCAAATCATATCCGTACTACAGAAGTTTTACTTAAAAAAAGAAAATCATTTCATCGGAAACTCTTCTCAGAAGTATCAACGCGAAGAAAGCGAAATTCACGCGGATTTTTCCAAATGTTTTTAAGACGAACTAAGCGTTTATTAAGTCCATTTTTTCTGTAAAACAAATTTTTTTTAGTTTAAAAAATTACTTAATTATTTAGTTTTGAAAATTTTTGGTTGTTGCAAATACCAATCTTTATCATTATTCATAGTAGTAAATATTATCTATAGGTATCAAGATTAAATTATTAATTTGTACAGGCTACAAAATAAGTAAGAAATAATTCTATTTTGCGCTTTCCTGTAAAAGTAACATTTTGTGACTTCATAATATTTTGCTCTGGGGTACGGATTAACCAAACTTCTTAAATATACTGGAAAAAAAAATTACAAGCTATGGATAAAAATTGGCGAATTTCAACGAGAGGGCGTGGCATGCTGCAAGATTTATTTAAGGTAATGGATCCAAATTTTACACAAATAATTAGAGTGACTCAGAAAAGCTCTGGACAAGAACTTAGTTAGCTTGGTGGGCGTGGCCTCCATAGAAACAAAACTTTAAAACGCTACACTGAGAAAATTTTTAAAGTAAGGAAACCAAATTTCACACAAATACATAAATGGCTCGTCCGTCAAGCTTTTGAGTTATTCTAAGCTAAAATTTGGCTAGTTTCAGTCCTCCCATTTGAACTTTTTGTCACTGACATACAATGAAATGACTTTTAAACTCTTTTGCATCTAAAATTTAATGGTACATTAGGTACACGAGTTTTCGCGCTTACTATCGTTTAACCGAAAATCAGATTAGTCATTTTTCGTAGAAGCAGAATTGAGGAAATATGCGCATGCTAATGGTTTTCCCAAAGTGGTACACTTGAAAAATATTATTTAGAATTTGGGTTCAATGTCATTTCTTATCATCAAAGTTAACAAAGTCACTATATTTTTAATAAAAAAATCTGTTGCTTCCTCGTCGTGATAATCCAATAAATGCTTAATTACGCTTTTTTATGAGTTGTAGCCACATAAAACAAGTGATCAGTTGCAATTGACAAAGTCAAATACAGACAAATTGCCTTATAAATAATATGCCAGCCTACCAACTGAGCAATTTAAACAATGCATATCAAATCAAGATAAAATTCAGCTAGTGCAAACATGCGCTACGAGTCAAAATTTCAACATTTAGCGTTAAGCGTCGGTACACAAGACCAAAAACGATTAGACTGTAATTCCCACAGTTAATCTTATCATTTAACTATACCATTAAGCGTTGCGATAACTTTGCTACTGACAGTTCAACGAAGCTGGGTTGCTATCAATTCGTTTGCGATAAGATATATTAACCTCGCACACAATATGTTGGTATTGCAAATATTTCTATCAATTGTTTATATAAAGGGTGTTTTTAAGCCTTATAGAACATTTGCGGACAAATATTATTGAGTTTTGATCATTCAGAATAGGCAGGTATGTCGTTTAATTCAAAATATGTTTTCAGGTATTTAATTGGCCGCTGAAATTTTGTATCTTTTTACTTCCGATGTGCAAAGGTAACTCAAAGTTTTTGTCAAACTAGGATTTTTTTTTGAAAGAATCGATTTAGTTTTTAATAAAAAAAGTGTTTCTGTCCCACCTTATTAGATTCGATAGAATTTATTTTGTTTTTAACATAATTTCTGCTAAGATGCTTTGGTCACAATCCGAATACAAGAGACTCTACATTGTGAAAAAAGTATGTTTACTTCAAATAAATGTATTTGGTTGATAGATTTTCAATATATTTCCTAGCTATCAACAAAAGTTGGTAGATATTTGTATGTAAGCTATAAATGAGAATTAAAGTGTTGGTTATTCGGATAAACAAAATATTTGTTTGAGTTGATTGCAGAGAATTTAATTGTGTCAAATACATATTTGGTAACACAATTTCTTTTTTATTTTGATTTATATTAATGATAGTACTATACCATTTTCAACATTTTTAAGTTGAACCCAACTTAAGTATTTTCTGCTTGGTACGACTAACGATATCCAATTTATGGTTGTGACGATATTGGAAAATATCAGTTCACTTAACCAACCTCAATGTTCGATGTTAAACCCTATTGAGATACCGGTCTACGGAACGCTGTCATAAGCTCCGTACATGTTTAGAGTAAACTTGTTAAAGAGGATACAGTTTTTTTTTATGGCTTGACAGATTTTTTTGAACAACAATAAGCTAAGTAACTAACGAATCTGCCAAGTGACAAGATGATACACAGAGAAAATCACTCATTTCACGTTGGCAGATCTCTGTTAGTTGAACAACTATTGAGTCTCTAAGACCAAAAAGAGAATCCAAACACTGTAGCAGCAATAATACCAATGCAGCAACATCAAAAGGTGAGTACCCGACAATTTTAATCGCGGAATATTTCATCACATTTGAATCATCGAGGTGATGATTTCGATTATATCGAAGTATAGTTTGTTCACTAGTAACTCATCCACCATCATATGCAGTGGTGCCCACTTCCACAAGCAATGATAAGAATGTGTTGATGCGGTGCTGCCCAGAGAACGAGCAGGCGTTCAAAGAGCGTAAAAATGAGAACGAGAAGCTACTTAAAGAGCGTAAAAAAAGCGTTAATGAGCGCAAGAAAGCGTGCACGTATACAGAATTGATAGACAAATTATCAACACATGCTTACTGTGAACACGTTTGCTTGGGGTAGTGGGCACCACTTGTTGATGGTACAGTCAGCGTTGCCGTTTTTGGTAGTTTCCTACCAAATCGGGTAGGTTTTTTTCCTCTTGGTAGGTTGGTAGGTTAAACCTGATTTTGGTAGGATTTAGGATAAATTTTTATGAAAATCGAAAATTGAAATTTTTTCGCAAAGTTTTTCGAATCAGGAAGCAAATATTTACATCTGGAAATAACCTTTTGCCAACCCTATCTACAACAAGTGGGTATGGTATCTGTTTTCTTGCATACAAATTACGTTTAGGGAATTTGCATATGTATGTACACATCTAAATTGTTGCATGTGTGCTCAGACCCGCAGTATTAGAAACAAAAGTTACAAGCACTATTAATAACATAATTTTTTTGATCACAGCTGTGATCAAAATCGGATCGCTAAAAAAGGTCTTAAGTTGTAAGGACTAAACTTTTTTATTTACATAAGATGACATAATAAAAAAAAATATTTCCGTAATAATAAATTTGAATTCGTGGGCTTTAATAAATAGCATTTTTAAAACGGACTGTAGGTAAACGGTTATTGTCAGGCCAAAATATGGCTCTTTTTCAGAACCCCGACCACTTAGGGTGTGTTACATATGCTCCAAAATGAGAATATATTAAAATGTGCTCGTTTGCGAAATTCAAGCGAAATTTTTTTGTTGATGCATGGCTTATCCTGTGCATGAACTTCTTAATGAAATTACTTTTACCATTACAGTAAGTTTTTGAGTAGATATGAATGGATTTTTAAAAATTTCTCGGATGGTCCATTTTTCGTCTCTCGAGCTAAACGTTTTTTTGCCACCGTACGTTGTTTATTTGAAATCCTTTTGTCCTCTTTATATCTCTTATATAAAATTAATTTTGTCTGTCTGTCTGTCCGTTATGGACGCGGAAACTATCCAGCCGATCGTGATGAAATTTTTACAGTATGTTAGTATTAATCAGGCGGGTGTCATAGGCTATACAATTTTGGTTTAGGGTGCATATTTAGGGTGGCCCTCATACAAAAATATTTTAAAAATAGCATTTTCTCAAAGACAGGCAAGTCAATTCTCATGAAATTTACACAGTATGGCTTTTATGTTAAGGGGCACAGATTCCATGGTAAAAATTTTATTTAGGGTGCATACTTAGGGTGGCCCCTAGACAAAAATATTTTTAAATATCATTTTCACGAAGACAAGTTAATCAATTCACGCCGAATTTACACTACGTAACTCTTATGTTAAGAAGCATGGCTTAGGTTACAAACATTTTATTTAGGGTGGCCCTCACACAAAAATATTTTTTAAATATCATTTTCTCGAAGACCGCTTAATCGATTCTCATGAAATTTACAACACATGGTTTTTATATTAAGAGGCACTGCTTAGGCTGTAAAAATTTTATTTTGGGTGCATACTAAGGGTGGTCCTTATATAAAAGTATTTTTAAATAGAATTTTCACGCAGACCGCACATCGAATCTACACCACGGTTGAGGTGAGGCGATGCGCACAGGGTAATTCTAGTCATTTAATAATACCGTGAACCGCTTTCTTTAATTTTTTAAAAAAATTTGTAACTTTTCTAATCACAATTTGTAACTTTTCTTTCTTCTAACGTTCATCGCTTAATTGTACGCTGCATGTGTCATGTGGCAACTTTTTGCGCACACTTGCCTGACTTTTGATGTGAGCCACTGTACACGATTTTGCAACAGACAATTTGTGCTATATGCGGTTAAGCATTTTAAACGGTGCTGCCCAGAGAACGAGCAGGCGCTTAAGGAGCGTAAAAATGAGAACGAGAAGGCGCTTAGAGAGCGTAAGAAAGCGTGCACATATACAGAATTGATAAGCAAATCATGAACACATGTTTATCGTGAGCGCGCGTGCATGTAGTAGTGGGCACCACCGATTTTAAACGACGACATACAAACATAGGTATTTTAAACAGCATTAAATGTTAATAAACGCATTCAATGCTGCAAAAAAGTTTTTTTTTTTTAATGTGTTAAGTTTTGGTAGGTAACAAACGATTTAGGTAGGTTTTCGAGAAAATTTTGGTAGGAAAATAAATTCCTCTGTGGCAACACTGGGTACAGTATATGTGCACACCTTTTTACGCTCTTTAACGATTTTTTACGCTCTTCTTGTTCTTCGCGCCTGATCGTTCTCTAAGCAGCACCTACCATAAGGAAGAGTTTTATACGATCATTGTTCAAGTCAAAATCAATGAACTTTTTTTTGTTTTGTTAAAAAATTTGTTTGTGATTTTTTGCCTCAATTCAGTCCGATTCAATGAAACGAAAGAAAAACTCAAAAATAACTCTTTTTTTTATTTGCAAAAAGAAGTCGTTATTTTGCCGTAAAGTGTAAGTATTTTACCCTTAACAAGTTTCATTACGTTCACTTTGAAAACTATTCAAGGAGTCACGCTCACTTAGAAAAATTCCTTATTTTCTGTCTTTATTTTTTTAATGTTCTTATAAAAAGCTTAACATTCCCTTAGAAAACTTTCTAAATATGAACATTTAGGTCTGTTGTTTCTTCGGAAGGTGTCTTTTTCAAAAATTTCGCCCGAGTAATGATTGTGTGACTAAGAGTTCTGGACCAAGTCTTACAGTGGATAACTTTTATGTTGGAGATAATTCAAAGTCTTAGATTCTATTCTAGTAGACTGTCACACCATGTGATTGAATATCTCCTTGTTTTCGAAAAATTTTGAATAGGTGGATATTGTCATTTTGTAAAGATTCAATCAAGGTTTGGCCTAGGCGTTCTAATCAGTCCCTCAGGCAGAATTATTTTTAATTTGGAATAAAAGAGTTATAGGATAGTATTAGTATATTGTATATTTTTAGCCCAACGACTGGGCATTGATTCAGTCAGTAGGAAAAAAAGACTTTTATCGGAGGGTAACACATCCCTTAGAAGTCTTGAATTTTGAAAAGTTCCTTCTTAAATTGTTATTACCTCAAAGTTCTGACATGATAAGAAAAAACCCACGAACTGATTGGGATTGAGCATTGAAAATTCATAACCAATGATAACGATCATTTAGAAAATATAATATAGTCACTCAGCACAAAGAGTTTGCATACTTCGATTACTATATCTGTAGTTTTTTCCTAGAAAAAAGAACCTGGTCTGCTTAGATCGTTTGACTGACAGGTGAAACCACCTGGTGTTTATATATTTTCTAAACATAAGTCGTAAATAAATGCGTCTTCTCAACGATTAATTAAGATAACGTCTGAAGTATTTTTTTACGTCAAGATAGCATTTTTCTTGACATAATTTCAAATTCATTCACAATCAGCTAAGTTATATTGAATGCCAATAATTTCACCCATTTATTTTTGAGTAGAAATACTCAATACTTTGCTTTGACCTTAATTTCTCAATTTCTAGCGTCTCGCAATAAAACATTCGATAGAGGTAATACATTTACTATCGGTAATACCGAAATACGCTTTTGTTAAAATTTAATGATTACTTTAAATACAAATGATACGATAATAAAATAATGATTAAATTTTGCAGATCTTATCGAATAAAAATAAATAAAACTTTGATTTATTTGCTAAATAAATCCAATACATTAAAGAACAAAGACCATTTGAGTCTAAAATGTACTGTCAATTGATATGAAATGTTAAGTTTGTTTTTGACCGTCGTTTGGTGTGAATTAAAATTCGGTAGAACGGTTGAATACATAACTCCTTTCACAAATAAATAAATAAGCATGACTGCAGAAATAAATAAGGGTAATAGAAAGGATAAAGCGGTTTAAAGAAGATTTTATAAACAGCTGGATGAAACGATAAGAATTTGCTTGGATGAAAAGATATTTACTTAAGAAATAATAATTTTAGCATGCATTGGTGCCGAAGTTCGGAAGAAAAAAAGTTCGAGACACAAAAAACTTGAAAACTGCGTGAACCACAGTTAAAGTGAAAATTATAAAATAACCATATAACGCCTGAGCGAAACATGAAGCTTGTCCCATTGAAAGTTTTTTAAAATTAAAAGTACATAGTTTATAAAAAAATTTTTCGGTTGATAGTAAAATACTTATGAAAAAAGGCTTTTTTATGTAGCTTTACAGAGCTTAAATTCATGTTGCTCTAATTTTCTGACAATGAAATTGTGCCACACCGGTGATCAGCAAAAAACCTCTTTTTCATTTTATTTCGGCAAAAATCATATCCTAACAAGACGGTCTGCAAAATGACTTCCTATTTCAGGAAGTTAAAGGGCACCTCTTCGTCGATGCTGAAACTGTGCTGTCAAAAAAAAAGTGATAGGATGTAACGAGGATTTAAATACATATATTATGTTCATCTCTCTTCACCCTACTAGAGTATTAATAAACTGTGATTTTTTATTTGATATATTGTTGCAAAGATTGCGCGCAGACACAATTCCAAGATGGTTAAACGGTCCTTGTATGTTAATTGCAGGACATTCACCTAATATGTGCTCTGACGTTTTAATTTTCGTTCCGCAAAATCTACAGATATCATTTTCAAAAAGACCAATTTTTAATGTGGTATCTGAGATTATAATATTCTTTTTAGGGACTAACTCAGATCTTCTTTGCACTGATACAAGAAACATCTGCGCTGAATTTCTTTCCTTCTGATTTTTATTAGATCAAATAGTTACAAGGCAGAACTAGCTACAGAAAGATTTTGGTCCAATCAAGTTTAACTTGCTATCTTTTTGGTAAGGGAGTCAGTCCTTTTTTGTCAGAATATACATCACATCCTGCATCCCAATCAACTTTAAGAAAGCTTAGCAGAATAAAATATTACTCTTTATGCTTCTGTCAAGGATTTTGAGTGTGAGATTGTTCGGGACGTTTTCGAGGATTTTCTTATGACCCATTAAGAATCTACTGTTTACATTCCTTTGGCTTACACCAGCAATCGTATTGAATCTTAATAAATTAAACTCTAAAAATGCTAAACTTTAAGATTTTTCTTTAAAAATAGGTACTTCCGATGATTTTTATACGTGTGATTGAAAAGTGTAGAAAGAAAGGTTTATTTGATAAAGTTGATTTTATTTCATCGCTTCTAAAAAATATTTTTATGTGGATTTTTATATCTTTCAAAAATAATAACGACCTGATAATACGCTTGTAATGACGATATCTGATCTGACATATTATATAGGATAACGACGTATTGTTTGCTCAATTCTCTAAATTATGGTACTCACATATTCTCGGTTGCTGTTGCGTTCTCGAAAACATACCTTTGTATTTTTTGCTCATCTATTTTTGAACCTATTGCACAGTGAAACAAAAAATAAAAAAAATGCCCCCAAGCAGCGTATTGGTATTCCCATCGACTAGAAAAACTCCGTCGGCATTTCGTAATGTAAGCTCGTATAAGAATTTAATGAATGTCAAGAAAAAATATTCAATATATTACGAGTTACGATGGAAAGCCATATTACTCATATTGAGAAAAATCCACTTAACCACGAAAACTGTCTATAGTCATAACTTTCTCATACGAGTTAATAATGCAAGACACCGTCGGGGTGTTTCGAACATAATAATAATAATAATTACAGGCTGTAGAAAAGTCGAGTGTATAAGATTACATGATAGGAAGTACGGGAAAGATAGTGAGCCATTTTGGTGAAACTAAAGAATCAGGGCTGCCTTGCTAAAGCCTGTCCCGATGCTCGAAAGTCCCCAAATTTTAGCCAATTTTGGTGTTTTAATCGAAACTGTATAATATTTTACCTGAATGTGTATGTCAAATGAAAGAACTCGAAGAGGCCTAAATATAATATTAAGAATTGCATTGTTGAATTCCGTCCCAAACATATGTTGCTAATGTTCTGGGTAAATTTTTAATAATATATATAAATGCTTGAAGTCTGTGCCAAACGATAGAGCTCGAAGAGCCTAAATAGAATGTATAGCCCTATACATTTGCCGAATCCGGTCTCAAACATGGGCTGCCACCCGTTTTTGGTGGCATTTTCCCATAACGCAAAATTTGTAACAGTTTTATAGGTTAATGGCTTCCTAATTCGATCTTCTCCTACTTTAGGCACGATACTGTTTAACAAAAATTTCCAGTAAATACAAATTTTTTTAACTAAAAAATTATAGAAATTAGTCTATTTTTTGGCAGGAAGTAAAATCCCATTAAATTACTTAGCTCTGTAGCTGTATGTCGTTTGAGACAAGGATGCATAACTCTAAATACGTTTAGCTCCTTGAGCTCATACAACAATATCACAAAATATTCAGCTTTTCGCGAGCCATTTTCGTTATTCGAGTTCTACCATTTCGGTTCGCTATCCCCATATGCTTATTGTTTGTGTAATTTGGTATTCAAGGCACCGACTTGTTTAGCTCTTTCCGTAAACACTTTCGGTTCGAAATCGCTGGATGCTTTTGGTTTGAGTGATTTTGTTTTTAAGTCTATTTCTATTGTTGTATGCAAATAGCTTGCCGCAGGTAATTATAAACTTTTTCAACACTTAGTTCCCGAAGAAGATTCGGGCTTTGAATCAGAGATGGCCAAATCGATCATAAATTAATTATTCGGGCTTCTTTACAAATATGATGAGCTGTTATATAAAATTGATGAAAAATGTTATTTTAAGATTTAACAAAAGCTCCCTTACTCAACTCTTTTGGGCATGCCTGTTTTGAAGCATACTTTTTGATTAAATTACCTAAGCGATCTTCATCTGATTTTACTTCTTGGAACTCATTTTCACTGAGTCTTGTTCTTATTTAAAAATGGCTTCTGTTAGATATTATAAATATGCACAATGTAAAGTGATGTTGATGTACAGCGATTCATAGTTTTTGCTTTTATGGGAGATGCAAAGTTCACTTAAACAATCCCGCTTTATGTTTTGCGAAATTTGTAGTGTTTCACCGAGGCTACGAGGCAGCCTCGTTTTTGACTACGAAAACGAGGCGAGACCGAGGCGAGATCGAGGCGAGTTGGAAAATAAATTTTCCTCGCTTGACCGAGGCGAGGCGAGATCACACGGCACCTCGCCTCGGCCTCGCCTCGGTCTCGCCTCGTTCTAGCCTCGTTTTCGAAACCAAGAGCGAGGCGCGTTTTGACGAAATCTGAACTCGTAAGAATCATATGCAGATTCAAAATATGAATGTAATTTTTATAATAAAATCTATATTTAACTAATATTTTAGTATTTTATTTTGAGTAAACTACTTTGTTTTATTTTTAATCCGCATGTGCTTCTTACGAGTTCAGATTTGGTCCAAGCGCTAATACACAGAAGTGCTTGGATCGCATCAGCTCTATGTGACTTCGCCTCGATTGATCAGTTAGGGAAGCATGTAAGGCTATGTAAGGCTTTAAGCAAAACTGCATGATTGACAACACTGCATTGAAATTGATTTATTCTAATAGTCTTTCTAAGAACCGGTAAGGTGAAGCGAAACGCACAGGGTAATGCTAGTATAAAAATAAAGAACAATATATGTATGTTCGTTGCTAATGGACTCCTAAACCGTTTAACCGACCGACGAAAGATTTCACATACATATATGTTTCTAATGATTTGGGATGCTCCGTAACATAGTTTACGATAAATGGGTGATGCCACCTCCACATAAGAGAAAAACAGAATTCATCATATATTATCAACAACTTGATGCAGATTAATAAAACTTGGTATATTTAAAAAAGGTAGAGTCATAACTAAGATTCAATTAATAAAATGGGCGGTACCATGCCTTCAATATAAGAAAAAAATTAACTTTATCATATCTCAATATCTATTTGACGTAGATAATTAAGATTTGGTACATATTTTGCTTATAGTTTGTAAAAGGTTCATAGCTTAGTTTGGCTTGGAAAAATAGGCAATGCGTCTCCTTCCCATATAAGAAAAGAATTAAATTCATCATATCTCATCCAATTCACCAAAAATAAAAACAGATATTTTATTTTATTTCTTAAGGCTTGATCAGCCTATCAGCCCTGATACATATATAATTTTTTATTTATTTTAATAAAAACCTCGCTTTTTTACCGAGGTGCCTCGGCCGAGAACGAGGCGAAGCGAGGCGAGGCGAGGCATGTGATGGCAAGATCTCGTCCGAGGCCGAGGCGAGGCGAGACTTAAATTTATAAAACGAGGCGAGACCGAGATCACCTAGAACCTCGCCTCGCCTCGGCCTCGGTGAAACACTAGAAATTTGCTTAAACAGCTTATCTAGCTGGAAAAGATTTCTTTACGGTAGTTAACCATGCGTTTGAAGAAAATAATATTAATGGCACTGTGTACCGATTGTATTGTCAAATAAGTGTTGATTTGTAAGTTTAGTGTATCCAAGTTGTAATCGTACAAATTTAGATAAGTCCAGTCTAGTTAAAGAATCTTCTTAAGAAAATGCAGTTAATTTGTGGCGCTTCTTTTTAGATTATTCTTCAAACATTTACTGATGATAATTTATAGTAAGCTGAGGAAATTTATTCACATTATTTGCTATTTTCTCAGCAAATTCGTTTCCAGGGCTGCCTGTGTGGCCAGAAACATATACCTAAGAGATTTTTTTTGAAATTTGATAAGTTGGTTTCTAAATTTAGCTCGGTAAAAATTGCTATTGTCGATGTCTCAAATAGATTTTATTGCAGTTAAAGAGTCTGTGCATATTGCAAACTTATTGAATTTAGTTACAGCGTAATCTATAGCTTCGGAAATAGCTAAAATCTCAGCATTGAAGACTGAGCTCTGGCTAGAGAGATTTGCAATTTTAATGATTGTATTGTTGGAGGTGAAACTAAATGTACAGTGGTCTTGCGACTTTGAACTGTCAGTGAATATTAAAATGTAGCTCTACAGATTATTTATTAATTCTTATTGTGTACAAAATATCTAATAAAATGTATATTTCTTTTAGGTCCCATGTTGGGTCAACGACATTTACAAGTTTTTCTGCTGTTTCTATGTATAGTCACGAATTATGTAGCTAAATTCAATATTGGTGTAGCCGTTGTGGCCATGACAAATGCTGAGACAACAAATCCTAATTTTCCCGTAACTATAACTACCGATGTGCACCAATTTAATGTATGGTAGTAAGCAATTCTCTCGTTCTATTTTCAGGAATACTATTGGTCAGCAATGGAAAAATCCTACATTCTCTCCAGTTTCTTTTGGGGATACTTTGTAACGCAATTTCCAGGTGGTTATCTTTGTCGGCGTTACGGTGCCAAACGCACAATATTTGTATCCACATTTGGATCAGCACTATTCGCTGTAACCCCACCATTCGTTGTATCATGGGGTGGTTGGGGAGCCTACTGTGGCATACGAGTTATAATGGGTCTATTCCAGGGTTTAATGTTTCCTTGTATACACGCCCACTTAGCAGCTTGGTGTCCAGTCAACGAACGAAATCGTTTGGGAGCACTAGCAAATACCGGAATTGAATGCGGCACCGTTATGGCCTTGTTTCTAAGTGGCACTATCGCAGCCTCAAGCCTTGGCTGGCCTGGGATATCATATATCTCGAGTGCAGTTGGCTTAGGGTGGTGCGTATTATGGGTGATATATGCATCTAATTCACCAAAAGAATCACATCGAATTAGTCAAGCTGAACTTATCTATATTGAGACTTCAAAGAACACACAAAAGGCAGTGACAGCTAACGATGAACCTGAGCGAAGAATTCCAGTACCATGGAAGGCTATAATGACATCTTGGCCATTTTGGGCTTTACTGGTGGCACGTTCATCGCAGTCATGGGGTTTCTCAACACTCCAGGCTGAAATACCTTCCTATATGAATGGTGTTTTAGACATGGACATGAAGAGTAATGCACTCTTTTCGGCATTACCCTACTTGGCCATGTGGTGTATGTCTTATGTTTACATAATAACTTCTGATATCTTGTTAAATCGTCAAATTTTATCCTTGACTGCCATACGGAAAACATTTAATTCACTCGCTTTCTGGGTGCCAGCCATTGGTTTGATTGGTGTCGGTTTCGTTGGTGAAGATCAAAAAACCTTGGCCGTTGTACTAATGACCGCGAATGTGGGTATAAATGCTGGTTCTACGATTGGCAGTGCTCTCAACACCATTGATTTGTCTCCCAATCATGCAGGCATTTTGATGGGTATCGTTAATACTGCAGCCAATATTATTCCCATACTGACGCCTCTACTGGTCGGCATCATTGTGCAGGACGAGGTTAGTATTATGATTTTATATCCAGCAATAAACTGATTGTATTATTTTATCTTTTTTTCAGACTGATCGTACACAATGGCAAATTGTATTCATTATATCAGCTGTTATATTTGCGGCGGGTAATCTGTTTTACATAGTCTTTGGGCGAATGCATCTGCAGCCTTGGAACGATGAAGACTTCTTGACAAAACATGAAGTACAGAATGAGGATATTAAGAAGAAAAAGGCCATGGAGGCGAACAAGAGTAAAGAAGCAATTAATTGAAGATTTAATTTTAATTTATTTATAAAATAATTTTAGCATAAGACAAACGAATCAAATAAAACGTGGAAGGAAGTAATTTATATATAATCTGTGTTGATTTTTTTCCCGCACTTTCAAAGAGCAGATCTCAGGTGACCTATCTCCAACACGTACTTTTAAGAAAATTTAAGATTAAAAATTGAATGAAAATAAATCCAAAATTAAACAGAAAAAAAAACTCCTAAGTAACTGATATGTATCATAATACAAACACGATATTCAGAGTTCACTTAGCAACCGACTTTATTCCAAATGTGCATGCTTATAATAATAGATTGACAAGTGGTAGCATAACATAATCAGTGTTGTGCTATATTAACATTCTTATATCGTAACTAACATTAAACTAATAGAATGTGCAAATATATCACACGCTCTTCCTAAAGTTTATATTATAAAATAATCATAAATAAAAATAAGTTCAATATAGTTCACTTTGATTCCTAAAAGTAATAGTATTACATGTTTCAAATATGTATGAAAATAAAAGTAAAAATAATTGTTATGTATTTTAGATAATTAATTCATTATATGCAATTCATTGTATGCTATACATATTCTTATTAATTATTCATTTATTTATGTATTAGTTTAAAATAGTGGCTTTTCCATCTTTACGTGGTCGTAAAATTCTTTTTGAAACAATTTCACTCTCATCAAATTGATTATAGCTACCTGTAGGTGTTGGTGGTGGATGTTCATCATGTGCGCTCGTATCTGACTCGTTTCTAAGACTACAACTTTCGGCGCGTTCTTCGTTACTGATATCTCGATGCGGTGTGATATCATTTTCATTACTTGAAGTCGCAGCTTCAGGTACTCCGGGCCTAATTTGGTTAAGGTGTCTCAATAAAAGTCTATTGTTGTGCGATAAAGCGCATTTATACATAAGTGGACCTACTTTTTCTTGAATTATAGCAGGTGACCAGCTAGTTTTATTTGGGTTCCTATAATCACTTATGAATACTTTTTGGCCTGTATTAAATTTAACATTTCTTTTTCCTCTGTGATTAAGAATATTTCTCTGTTGACTATTCGAGATTTCCTCTTTCACTAAGGGAGGCTTTAAAAGATCGAATCTCGTACGCGCAGATCTTCCTAAAAACAATTTTGCAGGAGTCTCCTTAGTAGAAGAATGAATTGTGTTGCGGTAATCCATTAAAAATCTGTTAAGTACCACATCAAAATTCATATCACTATTATTGTTCAAATTCGCGTACAAAGACTTTTTTAAAACTTTTACAAAAATTTCAGCTTGGCCATTTGTAGCTGGATGACCTGGTGCGGTAAGAATGTGTTTAATTTTGTTCATATAAACAAAATTTTTAAATTCGTCCGAGACAAATTGTCTACCATTGTCACTCACAATGGTATTAGGAATGCCATAGCGGCAAAACGTTTCCCTTAATTTTGAAATTACAAAACAGGACGTCATGTCCTTGGTTTTGAAGACTTCAACCCATTTTGAATGAGAGTCTATCAAAATAAAAAGAAAATAGTTTTTTATTGGACCGGCAAAGTCAATGTGGATACGATTCCAGTTTGAATATGTGGGTGTCCAGGGAATTAAAATACTTTTCTCAGGACTTGGTAAGAGTTTTTGACAAGAATTACAATTCTTGATCAGCTTTTCTATGTCACTGTCTATCTTTGGCCACCAAACGTAAGACCTAGCTAAAGCCTTAGTTTTCACAATTCCTAAGTGTGATTCGTGTAAGTGATCAAGTATCTGTTTTCTTAATTTTTGCGGTATCACGACTCTATATCCCCAAAGTACACAATCCTGATCCACAGACAATTCCAAATCTTTTTGAATAAACGGAAAAAATTCATCGCCTTTCAATCCATTAACATTTCCTTTTTTAACTGCTTCGCATAGTTTTGATAAAATTAAATCACGCCTAGATTCTCTAGCTATGTCCTTAAAATCTAAGCTCAACGAATTTTCACTCATCAAAAATTGGACATAAGTCTGATCATCCTTAGATCGCGTCTTTTTAACTTGAGGAATACGGGATAAATGATCCGCATAATTTGACTTGCCTTTAATATATTCGATTATGTAATCAAATCCCGAAAGAATAAATGCCCATCTTTGCATTCTCGCTGACGCCATAATTGGTAAGCCTTTCTTCTCACCAAAAATTGAAAGGAGGGGCTTGTGATCACTTTTCAAAGTGAAATGATTACCTATTAAGTATTGTTTCAATTTTGTAACGCAGAACAAAATGGCAAGGGCTTCTTTCTCAAGTGTGCTGTAGTTTTTCTCTGTTGACGATAACGCTCTAGAAATAAAAGCTACTGGTTTGACAGAACCGTCAGAGAGTTTGTGTGATAAAATACCTGCTACAGCATTGTTCGAGGCATCAGTAGTGAGAATGATCGGCAATTTTGGATTAAAGTGCACCAGAACCTGATCTGATGCAATATCTGCTTTTATATCGTCATACGATTTTTGACACATTTTTGTCCAATCAAATTCAATGTCTTTTTGTAATAACTTGTACAACGGTGACATCTTATCCGCAAATTTATTAATAAATTTAGAGTAATAATTGACCATCCCTAAAAATGCTCTGACTTCAGAAACATTTTCGGGGACAGGTGCGTCGAGAACGGAACGAATTCTATCGTTATTTTTGCTTAGACCGGACCTGTCAATTGTGAAGCCTAAA
Organism: Tricholauxania praeusta; assembly: GCA_949775025.1. Taxonomy (NCBI): domain Eukaryota; kingdom Metazoa; phylum Arthropoda; class Insecta; order Diptera; family Lauxaniidae; genus Tricholauxania; species Tricholauxania praeusta. The sequence continues at coordinate 30,197,919 of OX459031.1, read as the reverse complement.
TACGAAATTTTTTCCTGAAAGAACGCACACTTAGCTCGATTCAGTTTTAAACCGGCCTGATTTAATTTTTCTAAAACAAGTTTTAATGTTTTAATATGTTGAGCCATATCTACGCCTGTGATAGTAATATCATCTTGATATACAACAACAAACGGTATATTTCTTAATAAATTTTCCATAACTTTTTGGAAAATTGATGCTGCTATTTTTATGCCAAACGGCAAGCGTTTCATCTTTAAGGTTCCTATGTGTGTAGACCATGTACACAACAATTGAGACTCATCGTCAAGTACTAGTTGATTATATGCGTTGGATAAATCCAATTTAGTAAAAAGCTGACCTCCTTGCAATGAAGCGAAAATTTCGTCGATAAGTGGCAGTGGATACTTAAAATCCAAAACATGTTGGTTAATGGTAACTTTATAGTCGCCACATATCCTAAACTCACCATTGGGCTTTAAAATTGGTACCAACGGAGTTCCCCATTCAGAATGGTCAACAGGTTCTAGAACACCCTTTTGAATTAACTCACGCAAATTCTTTTCTATTTTGTCTTTCCAAGCTATAGGAAGTGAACGCGGCTTAAAAAAAATTGGCTTGGCATCTTTCGACATAGCTATATTTATCTTTGCTAATTTATATTCACCAAGACCGTCATCAAAAACCTCAGCAAATTCATTTTTAATTTGCTCACCTATCATCGCGTATTGATTTATATTGACTATCGCATTCACTTGTTTTAAATCATAATTAAATTTTCGTAGAAAATTCCTACCAAGTAAAGGCGGATTGTCAGTATTTGTAACAACTACACTAACTTTCTTTCTATCACCTTTATGCTCTATAGTGGCTTCATATTCACCTAACACTTTTATACTATTTCCACCATAATCCAAATACATTGATTTGCAACTACTTAAACTCACATTTGTTGTTAATTTTTCAAATAATGAGGATGATATCAAACTGCATGGCGCTCCAGTGTCACAAGCAATATTTAGCGGCATTCCATCAAAAACCACTGAAACGGTATACATAGCAGATGAACTCCCACCAGTAACACTGTAAATAGAAAAATTTTGTAAATCATCTAAGCTAGAACTATTTGATTTATCTGATTCAGATACATAATTCACAGTTTTTTTTATACGGCATACAGTTGATAAATGTCCGATTCTTCCACATTGATGACATCTGCTGCTTTTGTATCGGCACTGATTAGACAGGTGGTTCCGCCATCCACAATGGTTACATGGTTCAGCTTTCTTTTGAGTTGCATGCTTTTGATTTTGGACTCTGCTGCTATTATTATTATGCATTCTACCGCCGCTGTTGTTGTTGTTGCTGTCGTAGTTTTTATGGCTGTTATTGCTTTGCTGGTTCCCATACGTTGATTTATTTTTGTAAGCATTACGTTTATAATTTTTAACATAATTGACACTCTGTTGTTCGCTGTTTTTCGTCAATTTCAATTCCATTATTAGAGATTTACGAAGTGCATCTTCTAAGGTCAGCTTCTCGTCTTCTTCACAAATTCGCTCGAATATTTTGTCTGGCAAACCCATCACGAAACGATCAAGAACGAAAGCATTGAGGTTCGATCCGAACTTGCAGTACAAAGCAAGTTGTTTGACTCTAGCATACCACTCCGAAACGGTTTCTTCACTTCTCTTCATAGAGGTATAAAAGTTTTTTCTCTCGCGGAACACTATTGTCGGTGGAGTATATTGCGCAGTCATCATTTCACATAGATCTTTATAGCTTTTACTTACTGGCGAATTTGGGCTGCAAAGACTGTGTAAAACTGCATACGGTGCAGCGCCTATAGATTTTAACAAGATCGCCTTTTTTACGTTATCATCTATGCATCCAATTTCGCAAAAATGTATTTCTAATTTTTCTCTATAGAGAGTCCATGATTCACTCTGTGGTAGAAATTCAGCCACACTATTTGCTTGAAATATGGTAACTGTACCACTGCCAGCATTACTCTCTGGTGAATTTGGCATGATTATGTAATTAATATATTAATAGTCTTGCATTCGCCGATTTATCATTTCTTTTTTTAAGTTGTTTTTTTTTTTTTTTTGTTTTTGTTTTATTATTATTTTTTTTTTTTTTTTTTATATCAATTGTTTTATTTATCAATTGTTTTATTAATAAATATTCTTTTGATTTATTAAATCACTTCACAATACACGCGTTTTATGTAATTACATAAGTTCAATAAGTTTACTTTTTTATTTTACTCGTCGCCATTTATGATATGTATCATAATACAAACACGATATTCAGAGTTCACTTAGCAACCGACTTTATTCCAAATGTGCATGCTTATAATAATAGATTGACAAGTGGTAGCATAACATAATCAGTGTTGTGCTATATTAACATTCTTATATCGTAACTAACATTAAACTAATAGAATGTGCAAATATATCACAGTAACGTAGCGATTTTATCGAAAAAATGCAAACTATTTGTAAGGATTATGCAGTGATTTTGTTATAAAAATCAAACTGTGATGGTCATGGCCATAATTCTAGCATTTTCGTAATTAATTACATATGTATTTAGTTATAGTTTGAGGTGTCTGGAATCGATCATGCTATTTATGGATCAGATTTAATTCTGACAAATTCCGCTGGAGGTAAATTCTCGCGAAAAGGTAGCTTTTACGATGTAAAATCGAAAGTAGTATAACTTATGGTTATGTCTTTTGGGTTGGTTAGATCATTCCTTCCCAAGTTGCACACGTTGCGAGTTTTTGTTTAATAAAGCGCTTTTATAGAAAGAGTCATTGCTACATTCCTTTTTTGGATTTTAGGAATTGATCAGGAATATGCTGTAATATGTTAAAGTTTGCAATGAATACTCAGCATTTCTGATTTTCTAACCTAAGAGTGTGGAAATCATGGTTTTTTGAGATTCTTGAGGTTATATTACATCGAAAGTGATTTTTTAAAAGGAAACAATTAATTGAGTCCAAAATACTCTTTCCCTTCAAAACACACTTTGAATTATATCGATATTTTTGTCTTCTGAAATATCGTAAATTGAAATTTATTACACATTTCCAGATATTCTATTTTACCGAAACTTATGTAGATTTGTATGAAGACCTATGTAAATGAAATTTTTCAACCTACGATATTTTGTAGAAATCATCTTTCACTTCTTGTCACGGCTGAGCCAAAAAGTATGGGAATAAGCTGATTTCTGAGTAAAGATATTTATTGTTTATTGAGCGGTGCCACGCCCTCAATAGGAAAAGACGATATTATTCTCACACCAGCGGATCAATGTTGATGAAATTTAGCAAACCGGTGAATTGAATCCTAAGAAGAGATAATTATTTCAATAGGCGGTGCCACGCCCTGAGCCAGTAAATGTGTTTTCACAGCTATACTAATGATCCAGTTTCAATGAAATTTGATATGGAAATGGGTTGAGCCCTGAGCAAAGTTATTGGTTTTTAAGTGGATGGTGCCACGCCACTAACAGGAAAATATGTTTCCACATTTAAATTAATGGACTGATTTTGATGAAATCTGGTATGAAGATGGATTGGGGCCTGAGGCAGAAAAAGAGATAGGTATTGTGCAATAAAGTGATACCGTGATTTTTATTTTTGAGAGCGATGAAATGTTATCAGGTAAAATAGTACTGAACTGTTTTGTGTTGTCACTACATATGGTTTAATTTTAACCTGTAGGCTTCTTTTTTTCTATAGAGCAACGCCTGTTGCTTTCTTTAACTCAAAAAAAGTTATAGGCAAAAAAACAAAAAAAGTGAAAAAAACTAAACCTTGGGTTTTTTTTTCTTTTTTTTTGTTTCAACATTTTTGGCATAAAAACATTTTCAACATTTTTTAGATAAGCCATTTCGATGGGAAATTTAATTTTCTACAAAAAGTTTTATGTGAAGTATGTCGAAATTTTTTCTTTATTTGCGAGGCATATTGAAAAAAACTAAAAAAGGGTCCATTTGCACCAATATCTCCGATTACCACCCTCTAATTTAATATCACTCCGCGGTTTTTTTTCTTCCTAAATGACCCATTGACCGATTTCTGCAATAAAAACCCCTTGTGTTACACCATTACATAAACCCTACACCCTCACATAAGGCTAAACCTCGACCGTCAAAAAGTAATCTATACTCTATACTATTATATAAAGAGGTTTGTTTGTTTGTATGTTCAGGGTAATCTCTGGAACTACGGAACCGATTCCAAAAATTTTTCTATTAATAGAAAGCTACACTACTCCTGAGTAACATGGGCTATATTTTTTTTTTTTGATAAAAGCAAGGGGCGTGGCACTTTACATGCAATTAAAACCTTTAACTCGCTATACCTTGGTTCATATGATAGCAAGAGTCTTAAAATTCGGTGTCAGGATGCACATAGCCTATGTTAAGCACTTCACAAAATATGAACGGGACTAGACACCAGGGGCGTGGTGGCTATAAAACTTTAATTTAGGGTGGCCCTCATACGCAATTATTTTTAAAATAACATTTTACAATGACCACTTAATCGGTTCACATGGAACTTACACCACCTGTCTCTTATATTAAGACGCATAGCTAAGACATGGAAACTTTTATTTAGGGTGCATATTTAGGGTGGCCCTCATACACAAATATTTTAAAAATAGCGATTTCTCAAAGACAGGTGAATCGATTCTCATGAAACTTACACAGTATGGCTTTTATATTAAGGAGCACAGATAAGAATATAAAAATTTTATTTAGGGTGTATACTTAGGGTGGCACGTATACACAAATTTTTTTAAATATCATTTTCACAAAGACTGGTTAGTCGATTCACTCCGAATTTACACCACGTAGCTCTTATGTTAAGAGGAATAGTTAAAGATACAAGACTTTTATTTATGGTGGCCCTCAGACAAAAAATATTTCTCGAAGACTGCTTAATCGATTCTCTTGGAACTTACACCACATGGCTTTTATATTAAGAGGCACAGATAAGCTTAAAAAAATTTTATTTAGGGTGCATACTTAGGGTGACCCTCATACAAAAATATTTTTAAATATCATTTTCAAGAAGACAGGTTAGTCGATTCACTCCGAACTTGCACCACGTTGCTCTTATATTAAGAAGCATAGCTTAGGCTACAAAATTTTTATTTAGGGTGCATATGTAGGGTGGCCCTCACACAAAAGTATTTTCAAATATCATTTTCTCGAAGGCCGCTAAATCGATTCTCATTGAACTTACGCCACATGGCTCAGATAAAGTCGTTGAAATTGTATTTAAGGTGCATACTTTGGGTGACCCTCATACAAATATATTTTCAAATATCATTTTCACGAAGACAGGTTAGTCGATTCACACCGAAATTATAACACGTAGCTAAGGCATAGCTTAGGCTACAAAACTTTTATTTAGGGTTGTCCTCACACAAAAATATTTTTAAATATCATTTTCTCGAAGACCGCTTAATTGATTCTCATGGAATTTACACCACGTGGTTTTATGTTAAGAGGCACTGCTTAGGTTGTAGAAATTTTAATTTGGATGCATACTAAGGGTGGTCCTCATACAAAAGTATTTTTTAAATAGAATTTTCACGCAGACTGCACATCGAATATACACCACGGTTGAGGTGCAGCGATGCGCACAGGGTAATGCTAGTTCCTTATAAAGACCCTTAGTCCTTAGATCATGAGTCAGTCAACCTTACACTATAGTCTTCAATTTTTGAGTCGTTTATTCAGCAAAATCACATCATTTGAAAGAAATAATTTCAATTCAAATTGTGACTCAGACTGAAGTTATCCTGAACATACAACCATGTAATCCTGTAGACAAATAAAATTTATTAAAATGTAAAATAAAGAAAGTTTCTTATTATCTGGTAAATAATGTCGAGATCAACAAGCTTCTTAAAAATATTGGTATGCTAGAAGAATGCAAAATTGAAACAATATGCAAAACGCATTTGCATAAACTGTTATACAAATTAATTCAATTTTGAGTGCGCGCTAAAGCATATTTTAGTTTGCCCGCTTTGGCACATTAATTTCTTTTTAGCTTACACATGTTTGTGCGTCTAAACGCTAATTTTGGTAGCTCTACGTTTGCTCGAATACAAAAAGCATCAACCTGTCGTATATATTGCGAAATTGTTTTGCTTATAAACAAACAAATATAATAGCGTATCTAAGTACTGTTCTTGCTGAACATGTTTGTGTTCTTATATGAAATAACTTGTTTAGAGAAAAGACAGTTTGACCAATATAATGTGAACCAAAATCAGAATCAAGCGATTTTGGATCATACTATACTGGCCAAACTGTATTTTCTCTAAACAAGTTATTTCATAAAAGACAAATAAAATTTGACTGTCCCAAAGGCATGAATAGATTCTTAAACTCAGTTGCTGATTCTATTGCAGTTTGGAAACCGTGGTGTAGAGATCAAAAGCAGATCAATTTCAGTTTACTGTATAACAAAAAAAAAAAAAAAAAAATTGTCTAAAAACATTGTTTACTCAATGTTAATTAAAAAAGTGGTTTTCAAAATAAATTAATTAGAGTGTTGAAATTAAGATACCTAAACTAGATTACAGAACTTTTAATAATTCTAAGGTGAAATATTTGAATTATTATTATTTTATAAGTATTTACTGTGAAATGAATTCAAAGTTACAAAAAAGAATGGTAAAGTGCAAAAAAAATATGTATAAAAAATGATATTTATAATTGCAATCACTGCATAATCCAACATTACATTTGATACACATAGTTTTTCCTACCGAAACGTTATTGGTTCCAACTCGTCGCCTTGATTTTCTGTCACGAACTTTCACCAAGTAGTACCCATTATTGTCATATTGTGATACGTGCTCCACTGCTAACTGTGGGTGTCGATAGTTAGCTGGTGTCTAAATTTCATCATGGCACGCTGCTCCTTAATCAAGATATTTGATTCAAAAATTGCTAGAGAGCGTAAGTCTTGTCGAATATGTACTACTTTTTTTTTTTAATTAAAGCCAACCAAAAAACCTAAAAAACGTCGGGGCGCTAGTTTTGGAGTAAAAATATAACGAAATTTTTTTTTTAAATTCGGGCTTCGTGGAATTTCGGTTAGATTTTCTTCAGAAAAAAAAAATTTTATTTCCGACCAGATTTACGCTCTTTAGTCATTTTTGGCCAACCAAAATGCCATAAATCGTTAGCATTTTCAAAAGTCAATCAGATTAATCCACTTATAATTTACTTCGGGAAAATGAAAGAAACCTACATCAGGATTTTATTAAAAAGGTCTCCTTAATATAAAGAGTTTATAAAGAATTTCCTAATTTCATCGAACTTAAACTTTTTAGTTTAAAGAAGGTCATCATAAAATCTATAAAATAGCGGATTATTCTAATTATTCTCAAAGGACTATTTTTTTTGTATTTTTGTTCTACTTAAAACTAGACATGAAACCAGAATTTTGATCCTGAAATCAATTTTCAATTTAAATAAATCTAAAATAACTGCATGAATTACTTAATTTTTTAACATGAATTGAAATAATTGGATAAGATTTTCATGAATTTTAAGTTAATATTGCTGATTTAAATTTCAATTAAAGTAATTATTTAGTATAAATATTAATTCAATTCTTGGAACAGTTTGAGTGGCTTGAAAACAAAATTATTCAAAGTTAAAGTTGAATTCTTTCAATAAACAAATTAACTAAGTATTTCATATTGAATATATTATATGTATTACAAATTGATTACTTTTGAATTTAAAATTTCGAAAACATTCAATCAGAAGCATTCAATAACAAATCTAAAATTTTTCAAATTGAGACAAGAATGAATTAATCCAAAATAAGTAAAAGTATCTAAGTGTATTCAAATTATAAACAATAAGAATAACATAATCTTATTCGGAAAAGATAACTTAAAATTAAGGAGCTAATTTTTATCATAATCTCTAGTGAGAGAGCATATTAAGTAAATTGAAATATATGTTTCACACATGTTAATAATGCAGCAAAAACTTTTAACATTTAACATACCTCAAATTCAGCAGCAGCAGCTTTACATGGCAACGCTGAGCTCAACGTCAACGATTCCGCAGAAGCAAAGTGAGTAAAATATTAATTTTTTTGCTTATTCGCAAATCTCGTTTCAAATTATTTTATTATTTTTTCTCGTAAAGGAATTGATCTAAAGAGAAAAAAAAAGTTGTTCAAATTTGTCACAACTTTGTTCTATTTTCACAACATTTCGCTAAAATCTTTAGACATTTTGTCATATTATTTCACTAAAGAAGCTATTTGATCTAATTTCTTTTCGCAAGCTTTTAACATAAACAGATTCCTCTTCCATATATAAGACAGAGAAAATGTTTTAAAGTGATTTCTAATTTGATTTTGGATTCATGCTGGCTGATGTTTCTAGTGCTCGCAATCTAATAATATAAACCTTTATGGTGGTATTTCTGTAAATCTGGATCTCATAATTCGATCACATTTAGAAGACATTCCATATGAGTACAAAATAGCTAATTAAGTATATCATTCTTTTAGCTCCCATTTTCGGTCAACGACACTTACAAGTATTTCTGCTATTTCTATCGATAGTCACCAATTATGTAGCTGAATACAATGTTGGTGTAGCCGTTGTGGCTATGACAAATGCCGAGACAACAAATCCTAATTTCACCGTAAATATAACTGCCGATGTGTACCAATTTAATATATAAAAAATAATATTCTCCCATTCTTGCTTACAGGAATATTATTGGACTGAAATGCAAAAATCCTATATTCTCTCCAGTTTCTTTTGGGGTAACTTCATAACACAATTTCCTGGCGGTTATCTTTGTCGGCGTTTCGGTGCCAAACGCACAATGTTTGTATCTACATTTGGATCAGCTATATTCGCTATAATTCCACCATTCGTTGTATCATGGGGTGGTTGGGGAGCCTACTGTGGCATACGCGTTATAATGGGTCTTTTCCAAGGCTTAATGTTTCCCTGCATACACACCCACTTAGCAGCTTGGTGTCCAGTCAACGAACGAAATCGTTTGGGAGCACTAGCAAACACCGGCATTGAATGTGGTACCGTATTGGCCTTGTTTCTAAGTGGCACTATCGCAGCGTCAAGCCTTGGCTGGCCTGGAATATCATATATATCGGGTGCTGTGGGATTAGCGTGGTGCGTATTGTGGGTGATATATGCATCTAATTCACCAAGAGAATCACATCGAATTAGTCAAGCTGAACTTAACTATATTGAGACTTCGAAGAACGCACAAAAGACAGTGATAGCTACAAATGAACCTGAACGAAAAATTCCAATACCATGGAAGGCAATAATGACATCTTGGCCATTTTGGGCTTTACTGGTGGCACGATCAACGCAATCATGGGGTTTTTCAACACTGCAGGCCGAAATACCTTCATATATGAATGGCGTTTTACGCATGGACATGAAAGATAATGCACTCTATTCGGCATTACCCTACTTGGCCATGTGGTGTATGTCTTATGTTTACATATTAACTTCTGATATTTTGTTGAATCGTCAAATTTTATCCTTGACTGCCATACGCAAAACATTTAATTCACTCGCTTTCTGGGTACCAGCAATTGGATTGATTGGTGTCGGTTTCGTAGGCGAAGATCAGAAAGCATTGGCCATAATACTGATGACCGCGAATGTAGGCATAAATGCAGGTTCCACAATTGGTAGCTCTCTCAATACCATTGATTTGTCCCCGAATCATGCAGGCATTTTGATGGGTATCGTTAATACTGCAGCCAATGTTATTCCCATACTGACACCTCTACTGGTTGGCATCATTGTGCAAGATGATGTAAGTATTGTAATGTGATATCCAGCAAAAAATTGATTGTATTATTTTATTTTTTTTCAGACTGATCGTACACAATGGCAAATTGTATTCATTATATCAGCTGTTATCTTTGCGGCGGGTAATCTCTTTTACATAGTCTTTGGGCGAATGCATTTGCAGCCTTGGAACGACGAAAATTTCCTGACTAAACATGAGGTACAAAATGAGGACAGTACAAATAACAATGCCACCTAACTGAAGAGGTACTGAAGCAAGCTATAAATGTAGCTTTAATTTTAGTTTATATTAAACCTTATTTTAGATAAGTCTAATGAATATAATAAAACGTGAAAGAAATTAGTTTAGATAATCTGTGTTCATCATTTTTTCGCAATTTCAAAAAGTTGAACGAACCTATCTCCGACATATGTGTATTAAGGAGCTACGTTTAACTGAAACGTTTTTATGCAAGCATTAAAATTACGTTATTCTTGAATAAGATTAGGTTAGGTAGGATTCAAAACATCAACTCTTTGTCATCAAAAGCGTAGGTTATTGAAGCAGCCAATACTGAACGCTTTGAATGAAACCTATGGGAACCATTTGGAACTCACCGCATTAAGTGAATCAAGTGAATGTAAAGTTAAAAAAATCCGGAAGCGGTTCTTCGTTTAAAAGCAGGCGCTGGGCAATTACAAAAGAATTAGAAAATTGTCTCTTCCATAACTACCACAGTACAACTACAGAGGCCACGGATAATTTAGCAGCAATAGAACGAATCTTGATAGCTCCACTTTGAATCGAGGCAAAAAGTTTGTGTGCAATTTCATCAGAACATGAGAGGAAAAATCCTTTAAGGAAATTTAGATTGGTGAGGTAAGAGTGGCTTGAGAGTTTGAGAATCAACTTGCTTAGACCAAACGTTGATCTATAGCGAACCAACCAGATTTCATAATAAAAGTAAGTAGCTGAACTATATCAACTGCTTTAAGTTCATCTAGGTCATCGAATAAAAACAAACCCAGTGATTTGTGTCGTTTTCTAATAAGTGCGAGGCAGTAGCAAAGACAATACTTAATGTTTTCTTCCTCTTCAATACTCCTAAAACTTCTACAAAAGCCAAAAGACCGAACATTAAATCTCTTCACATATCTGCCGATGAGGCAGTAGCCAGCTGCGATTTCAAGAGCTGCCGAGATTGTCTTGTACGGGATAAGAGCTCTAGCATCCCATTTCAGCCAAATATTCCATGTTATGTTGCACTATAACCATTTTGTGTTAAGCATTTTTAACATATATTCTTTCAACAGCAACTCGAAGGTAGCAAGTGGCATGCCAATACCGTCTTTGCTTTAAGGAATTAGCGTAGTAGTCCTCTGCCTAGAAAATGCATCAGCTTTGCAATTGTCATCAAATCCTATGTTGAGCCACCCAGGCGGAGTTATTGTTGAAATTACGAGCTATCTTATTAAGAGACGAGCGGCATTACTGGCCCACAAGTATCCCACTGATTGTATAGATCTAATAGAAGCCTGACAATATACGTAAGTGTGAATTTCTCTTTTGGATATATATGATTTTAGCCAGGATTCTGCCTCTTCTATAACTATAATTGTTGCCTGAAAAACGCAACAATAGTCTGGTAACCTCGCAGCAATCCTTAACTTCAGCTCTTTAGAGTAAATACCATAACGCACTTGGTTATTTAGCTTGGAGCCATAAGTCATTACTGTAAAAAAAAAAACTATAAAATAAAGAGATTATTTTACAGAAGATGGAATGTGAGCTATGTAATCCTTCGTGAATGAGATTACTAAAGCAGTATATTCCAAGTTCGAGGGTACAGAGCTCAAACTATGAAGAGTAGTCGAGTGTCAAGTTTCCCTGAGTCCAAAGGCGGAGCAAGCTGACATCAACCTAACTAACATGTCAAGAGTATCGTGATGATATAGGACCTCCAAGGCGTTAGTCGGTATAGTCGTGAGAGTACCGCTGATGCACATTGAAGCGGCCCTCAGAAACTTGTGGAATCGTTTGTCTTATATGTTATTGTTTAACACAGGCCACCACACTACAACGGATTATAATAGAATCTTTCGAATTACCGCTATTTAAGTCCAGTGAATAATACGAGGTGATAGTCCCCATCTTCCACCGCCATAGGAGCTTCCAAACTCTCTCTTCAACATTCACCAAGATACCTTGCGCTTCCTTTTAGGATAAGTCTAGTGCCTTTTAGCAAAGGCTTTTCAATAATAATAATAGGATGGGCAGTTTTTTTGTGAATCACATTCTTCAAGGGAGGCGCGCGCATTAAGATGCAGGACCGTACTGCTCCAAGTACTGCGGCCACTTGTGGAGACGGAACAGAAAACGTGTTACACAGAACGCATTTCAGTCCTTTTTTTGGTGGTTAATAGAAAGGTAGTGTAAACAGAGGATTTTCGGAAAAATAATTCAATACAATTTTTGAAAATTTTTAACTTATGGACAACAACATCTAAGTCAACGGAACAGGTGATTTTCTTTTGAGCTCTCTCAATTTATTTTTGGAGAAAAACGGGGTTCTGAAAAAATTGTAAAAGAAAATAGAGGAGACACATTGCTTTGGAGATATAGCTGTCGGAAGTTGAGTTTCCCTGGATCGATCCAGATGTGTGTGTCATGCGAAAGAACATTTAATACGCTATAATTGCAAAAGATCAAAATTTAAGTCATAATTTTCAGGTTGAAAGTTTTTCTTAATTTCTGACCAATATTTTTTTTTAAAAATACTTTATTTTTGTGAAAAATGCATTATTAACATAAATTTTTGTTAATGCATGAAGAAAATTCTTTTATGTCCATTCAAATGAGTTGCTATTTAGTGTTGATTTTCTTTGCAAATCCAATTTTTTTCGGAAAACAAATAAAAAAGCGATTAAAATATACTTGAAATTTTGAAATTTGTCGACATCACCAACCAAAACAACAATAACAGCAATAACCATAACAATAATAACGTATTTATGTTCGGTGGTATTTATCACAAAAAAATAATCAAAATTTTATTAATAAAATTCTTGGGCTGTGGCACTGCTTTTTCCTAAAAAATAGAAAATTTTAATTAGAACTCGCGTGATTTATTAATAAAACATTTTAGTTCTTTTTTGTAAAAATATCACTGAAAACAAGTATGTTGTTGTCGTTCTTTTCATTATTGTTAGTGTTGCTGTTATGATTGTTGTCATTGATATTGTCAACGAGTTCTAAGATTTCTTGTTTTCCGAAAAATTGGGTTTGCAAAAAAACCAAAATCAAAATCAAATAATTTTGGGTCACACTATACTTGTCAAACTGTATTTTCTAGAAACAAGTTATTTCATAAAAAAATCAAACATGTTCGGCAAGAACAGTACTTAGTTACATACGCTATTGGATTCGATTGTATTACAAGCAATTCAATTTGCAATATAGTATACGACAGATAAATGCTTCTTATCGAAATCAGCATTTAAACACACAAATATATGTATTCTGAAAAGAAATTAGTGTGCAGAAGCGGGCATATTTTCTCAAAACAAGTTTTTTCATTGAAAACAAATATTTGATTTTGGCTTACACTTTACTGTCCCAAAGGCATGATTAGATTCTCAAATTCGGTCTCTGATTCTATTGCTGTTTGGCAACCGTGCTGTAGAGATCAAAAGCTGATCAATTTTAATTTACTGCATGACAAAAAAAAGTAAACTAAAACGTTGTTTACACAACAGTCTTGAAAAAAATCAATAATATAATTTAATTAAAAAAGTGGTTTTCAAAATAAATTAATTAGTGTTGAAATTAAGGTACCTAAACTGGATTATAGAGCTTAAAATATTTCTAAGGTGTAATAAAAAATTGGAAAAATAAGTAAACTTAAGTTATTTTCATACATTAACGACAGGAGACCCGGAAAGCTAGAAAGTTGAAAGTAACAGCTTTTTTTCTCCGATTTCAAGTGAACAAATAAAGAGAAAGAAAAGTATAATCCCATGTCCCACAGTTTGATTTTTTGTGCCTTAAAATATTATATATTTCAATACGAAAAACTTTAATTATTATTATTTTATAATTATTTATTGAGCAATGAATTCAAAGTTACCAAAATATTAGTAAAGTGGAAAAAAAGTGTATAACAAATGAAAAAAAGCAATTAACTATAATGGATATTCTTTGTGATATTTGTAATTGCAATTTAATATCACATTTGGTTGATCTTCCTGCCGAAATGACGTTTATTTTAACGTGTATTCTTCAAACTCATCCTGTTCGAACTCTATCATATACCGTAGTATATCTTCTCCAGTCATCTTGCGTTTAAATTGCGTAAATACTAAAAGTATGGAAATGATCTTAAGTATAAGAAAAATCAAATAAACTTAGTAAGGTTCGGTCCAGCGTTCCCGTTTGTTAAAGGCTGTTTTTAAATATGTTCAGGCTGGTCAGAATGATTTGAAGTTATTGATTTTTCTTTTGAAATATTTTCCATACAATTCATTACAACAATACAATAAAATTTCGGTGTACTGCCGAAATTTTTGATTTTTTTGGTGAAATTTTGATTGTTCAAAAATTATCTGACGAAGGAGGGATAACGTTTTATTTCCTTGTTTGTTGTGACTTTTTTCTTCGTAAAAAGTATTATCAGACATGTCTCATGCACACATTGTTTTCAATTGAAAGTCACGCTAGCCGTTAATGGGTTAAAAAAAAAATTTGAAGTGCTGTTGAATTCTAGCTTAAGAATGCTCTATATCAGCGGTGGGCACAAAAATATAACAAAAGAGGAAAACAACAACATCAAGCCACAACAAACGAAATTTTAAAGTTTTTTTTTACTTTCATTTCCAAAATTGTCATTAGCACAAAAAAAAAACAAATTACACTACAAACAAAAACAATTGCTACATTCGTCAAGACACAATGCGGCGCCGTCATTTATGCCTTTGTGTTTTGTTTTTGTTTTCATTCGAATTCAAGTCAACGCTGTGCCTCGAATGAAATTCTGCGCATTTTGTGCCTCGATAGAGTTGAAATTCTGCGAATTTTGTGCCTCGATAGCGTTGAAATTCTGGGAATTTTTTTTCGCTTGGTTGCGCGTCGAATAACGGTTAGAGCAATGTGAGGAAATTGATGCACTAAGTGCCCTTCACTGCTCTATATACACACAGTCTAACTTCATCATCAGCAGAATTATATAAAGATTGGAAAAGGAGGAAAATATTGAAACTGATTTTTCCATTAAATTGTGTAAAAGAAAGACTGCGTTTTCTTCAGGAATTGAACGAAAAATCCACATATAAATAATTTTAGGGAAAACGAGAGAACCCTAATTAAAGATTTTATTAAGAAATGTTCTTGAAAAAAAAAAAAAAATTGACCGTACAACTTTTCATTCAATCAAATCTGATTTACTATAGCTTCCCACATAGAATCTTTGAATTTGTTTCGAGCTTTTTTCTTTAAGTTTTCAAATTTGCCTGAATCGATTTTCCACCAAAATTTTCGAAATTTTATGTTACCTAAATTCTACCTCACAAAAATACAGGTTAGTCAAAGAAGTTCGGAAAAATAAAAATATTCATTTCAGACCAATCCTTCCTCTACCTAAAAAAGCTTTAAAAACCACAGCACCTCTTACCTGTCGCTTGGTAGGATTTTTTAAAATTCACTCTTCTTATGGGTATTTAAATACCCAATAGTCTGGAATGAGTTAAATGGTTTTTATTAAACTTAAGGGGATGCGTTACTGTAGCCGTAATAAACTTACGATTTTTTCAGGTATAAACGGGTATAAGAGAATAAAAGAAATGATAAGGAATATTTATTAATACATATTACATAATGGCCGCGCTACACACTTTCTCCCGAGTTATGTTTTCGCTGCAGGGGTCCGCGGCACACACTGTAACTTCCGTAATTTTAAACAAAAAAAAAAATAGTTTGGCTTAATCAAGATGAGTTTAACTAGATAATGTCGTCAGAAATTTTTCAAAATTTTAATTTCAATGGAAATGGTGAGAATTTGCAAAAAAAAGTAGAATTTTTACCCCATAAATTCACAAAAAAATAATAAAATAATGTAAAATTTTTACGGCATTCTCAAGATACTGCTGCTTTAATTTTAGAGTCTCAAAGAAATGAAAAAAGATTAAGCGAGTTATTCGAAATTTAGTTATAAAATTCTTAAAAGACCATTCGCGTTTATCAGAAACATCAAATGTCAAATTCTATAATTTCTCAAATTGAAACACAATAGGTTAATCCAAAAAAAGTAAAATTATCTCAAATTCTTCAATTTATAATTAAAGCAAATAATAAAATTCAACAAATTAAGTGGTTAATTTTTATTCAATACATGTTAATTAATACAGAATCAACTTATAATAATTAGCATACCATAAATTCAGCAGCAGCAGCTTTACATGGCAACGCTGAGCTCAACGTCAACGATTCCGCAGAAGGAAAGTGAGTAAAATATTTTAAATTTTTTATTTATTCTCAATTGTCGTTTGCTAATTACTCTATTATTTTTCCTTATTAAAAGAATTAAAGTAAAGAGAAATAAGAAAGGTTTTTCATAATTGTCTCAATTTTTATTTTTGATAATTTTGTTCTATTTTTAATACGTTTCCCCAAAATCTCTATGCATTTTGTCTTTCAAAAAAATGTGACCAACTTGTGCTATGATGTGTCATATTCTAAAATAAAATTTTTCTATGGATTCGAGTTTAATGAACAAAATAAATTTTTAATATGAAGTTGCCCCAGCATTTTTCAGACATATTTCTTAATTAAGTAGTACCCTTGTGCTGTATTGTGCTCAGGATGTTTTGCCATGTGCCAGAAGTATACATACATCGTATATACATACATCGTATATACATACATGTAGATATGTATATACCTTTGGCTACTACTCGGAGTCTAATAGTATATACATATATAGTGGCATTTCTGTGAATCTGTAGTCGTTTTGGACATTAACTACATTATATTTCAATCACAGTTAAAAAATTTTCAATATGCACAGTGGACTTTTAGCAAGTTGATCTGGTGCTTTTTTCTTAAAATGTATATCAACTCTAAGTAACATCCCAAATAATTTCTCATTCAAGTTTTTGTTGTAACACAACCTTGCATTTAAACTCATCCCTAATTATATTCATCTTTTTTTCAGGTCCCATTTTGGGTCAACGACATCTACAAGTTTTTCTGCTGTTTCTATCGATAATCACCAATTATGTAGCTAAATTCAATGTTGGTGTTGCCGTTGTGGCCATGACAAATGCCGAGACAACAAATCCTAATTTCACCGTAACTATAACTACAGAGATATAATAATTTAATCCATGAAAGTAACCAATTCTCCCATTTTTACTTACAGGAATATTATTGGACAGAAATGGAAAAATCCTACATTCTCTCCAGTTTCTTTTGGGGTAACTTCATAACCCAATTTCCTGGTGGCTATCTTTGCCGGCGTTTCGGTGCCAAACGCACAATGTTTTTTTCTACATTTGGATCAGCAGTATTCGCTATACTTCCACCATTCTGTGTATCATGGGGTGGTTGGCAAGTCTACTGTGGCATAAGAGTTATAATGGGTCTTTTCCAGGGCTTACTCTTTCCTTGCATACACGCACACTTAGCAGCATGGTGTCCAGTCAACGAACGAAATCGTTTGGGAGCATTAGCGAATACCGGCATTGAATGCGGCACCTTATTGGCCATGTTTCTAAGTGGCACTATTGCAGCATCAAGCCTCGGCTGGCCTGGAATATCGTATATCTCGAGTGCACTGTGCTTGGCGTGGTGCATATTATGGCTGATATATGCATCCAATTCACCAAAAGAATCAGATGGTATTAGTCAGGCTGAACTTAACTATATTGAGAGTTCGAAGAACGCACAAAAGGCAGTGACAGCTAACGATGTACCTGAACGAAGAATTCCAGTACCATGGAAGGCGATAATGACATCTTGGCCATTTTGGGCTTTACTGGTGGCACGTTCATCGCAATCATGGGGTTTCTCAACATTGCAGGCCGAAATACCTGCCTATATGAATGGCGTTTTACGCATGGACATGAAAAGTAATGCACTCTTTTCGGCATTACCCTACTTGGCCATGTGGTGCATGTCATTTGTTTATATATTAACTTCTGATATTTTGTTAAATCGTCAAATTTTATCTTTGACTGCCATACGCAAAACATTTAATTCACTCGCTTTTTGGGTACCAGCCATTGGTTTGATTGGTGTCGGTTTCGTTGGAGAAGATCAAAAAACCTTGGCCATTGTACTGATAACCGCGAATGTGGGCATAAATTCTGGTGCCACAATTGGCAGTGCTCTCAATACCATTGATTTGTCCCCGAATCATGCAGGCATTTTGATGGGCATCGTTAATACTGCGGCCAATATTATTCCCATACTGACACCTTTACTGGTCGGCATCATTGTGCACGACGATGTAAGTATTGTGATTTGATATCCAGCAATAAACTGATTGTATTATTTTATCTTTTTTTCAGAGTGATCGTACACAATGGCAAATTGTATTCATTGTATCAGCAGTGATCTTTGCGGCGGGTAATCTGTTTTACATAGTCTTTGGGCGAATGCATTTGCAGCCTTGGAACGATGAAGACTTCCTGACAAAACATGAAGCACAGAATGAAGACAATAAAAAGAAAAATGGCATCGAGGCGATGCAGGCTAAAAAATAAAATAATTTTAGCATAAGACTTACGAATCGAATAAAACGTGTATTATTTTTCGAGCACATTGCCAAACACTGTAAAAATGCCGGTTTTTTTATTGGAAACGCTTACAATAGGTTCTTGTTGAGCAATTAAAAAACTTTTGAAACTTATGAGCTCGGAAATTAATTTTGCCAAATGATATCATCGGATTTGGTTTAAGACTATAATACTAAATATCATGTATAAATTTTAAATGCAGATCGCACATATTTAGAGATTCTATATTCCAAAATTATAGGGTACCTTATGAGTTAAACACGAATTCCATTCAGATTTTTTTCAACACTCTAGGGTTCTGAGTTATCCTCTCTCAAAAGTATAAAAAAATGCTATTTTGAGATTTATTGAAGATATATTAGGACCTTTTACGTATTAAGGTTGGTTTGGTAAACCGGGTAAAAAATTTGATCGGTTCGGTTCATCGGTTCGAACCGTTTTTGCACTTTTGGATTGGTTCGTCAAACCGGTTTTTGTTTTCTTCGAACCGGGGTTTCGGTTCAGTTCAACGGTTCGGGTATGGAAAAAAAACTATGCAAATTTGTGTTATTTTTATTCAGTAACAATCCAAAAGAATATAGAAATATATATGAACATATAATTTATGTCATACGCTATAAGTATCTACGTACGTAGTAAAATATTAGTATTTGAGAAAAAATTTAATTTACAATAATCAGTTGAGATTGATGAGAAAAATATCTTCTAACAAGTGCTCGTCAATATTTCCCCGCAGGTCTCCGAGAATAAATTTTAGGGTGGAAAATGTCCTCTCTACCAAGGGAGGTACCTGAGTTGCTGAAACATCATAAATAACTTGAGCTAATTTAGATAATTCTTTGGCAGGGTAGTTATTCCAAAAGTTCAAACGATTTTTTCTATTAATGATTTTTTTTAACTCTGTCTCATTCTTCCCTATTTCTTTCAAAAGTTTCATCAATTTCCATATTTAATTTAATAAAATTGGTCAGAATGAACCCTCGAACCGTTATAAAAAGTGGTTCGGTTTTCGTTTGGGATCAATCATTTGTCGAAATTTTCGGTTCGGTTAATGGTTCAGTTAATTATTAAAAAAAGCGGTTTTCTGGTTCAAAACCGTTTCGGTTCAAAACCGGTTCACGTCCCTGATATCTATGCAATAGTAAACTTTTCTCAATGGCAATTATATTCTACACATAAATCGAAAAAGTAGAATTATCGTCTAAGATTGATGAAAAAAATGTTTTCATATGAGATTAAATCATTTATCTTAATTTTTTCTCCCCCCTCGACAATATGAAGTTTTTCTATTTACGGCAATCAGTGATAGTAAACATCAAACAAGCAATTCTACTTATCAGTAAGCTTTAAAAGTTAGTAGTACTACCTAATAGGTCCATAAAATGGGATCATACACGAGTATATATGAATGCTACATGATATAAAACGAAATAAAAACGATTTATTTAACTTCAACAACACGGTACTCGCATTTTATCGATTGTTTAATCAAACGTGAGATTAAGTTAAAGCGATTGTGCCATGTGAGCACACTCCAGAACGACAGACATTGAGGGCCCGTTAGCTACATTAATTAGTCAGCTTAAGTTAATAGCTAATTAACGCTAAGGAAATTCGGACGTAAAATTTAGCGAGATGCAAAAACAGTAGAAATTTAAAAATTATATTCGATAATAATTACAACTTCAAAAACAAAACAACTTTAGATCGTTATTTTTGTTTTGAGTTGTTAAAGTGCTAACGGAAAATAATGACTGCCGTCGAAGCAAAAGGTTGGCGAAAATCAGTAAAATTAAATCTTTCTGTTAATAAAATTAAATTAAGCATCAAAGTTATCAAGTTTTTAAATCAAACTCAAAATGTGCTAGAAGACTATCTACTTTAAACACCGAAAACTTAAACCGATTTATTAGCTTAAAGTGTATTATGTTTTAAGTTCATATATATGCAGCTTAAAAGTTGATCGGAGCTATAGACAATGCAGGCTCGCTTACTATTTGAAGTTTTTGAAACGTGTTTAATTAAGCCGACTGAAAGTATACTACTTTGTTCTCTTAGAAAACTCAGAACTAGAGATGAAATGCGGTTTGAATCGGATTAAAATGTGCAATATTTTTGAAATGGTATCGACAGTACTTATTACGAAAGATGTGCTAAGTGACAAAATGTGCTAAGTAACAAATTATTCGTTTAAATTGAGCAATCATTTTTTTATAATAATAATTTTAATATTGCTTGAAAATATGGTAAGAGATTATTGCTTAAGTATAGTTCCGGCGGAAAAATCACTCACTGATGATTGTCTAGTATTTTGGAGCAATATCTTAAAATTCAGTAAAGCATTAAGTTTGGTGTTTTAAATATTTTGCTTATATGGATTAACTGCATGTATTTTTTGTTAGTGCTAGTCCCAATTATTCTCACTGATTTTGTGAAATTTAGATGCATAGTTATAACTCTGTCAGTTAAGCGTTAAAAAATGTTTTCTTGTATTGAAAGTTGCACGCTTTCTTGTTAAAATCATACCATATTGTATTGGTATGAAATTTGGCTGCATTACCATAATTGTCTTAGCTATACCATGTGGTAAAATAAAAGATTAAGATATCATGATATGTTTTCCATTTTGCATAGATCTGTTGAGAACTCAAAAAAAAAGTTCATCCATTACTAGTGTCATCAGTTGTTACTTTTAAGCCGGTTTATTTTGGGCAATTTAATTTATTTTAATTTTTTTAGTTTAGACACACACTGTCTGCACGATAAGCTCGATAAAATAATTATAAGTTACCTTCAGTTCCGATACACTAGTAAGGAATATAAAAAAAGTTTCAGATAATAGAGTTTCGTGGAATGTTTTGCTTAGCTCCGATACTATTTTTCTAAATGCAAACAAAATAATTTCGTTCTAAAAAGTTTTAACAGCTAGAAATAGGAAAAAAATTAATATACGATAAATACAACATTTAGTGTACTACTATATTTCGGATTTCCCATGCAATTACATTGAAGTACTGTCATAGTTTTCTAGACATTTTTAATTCTTGTTTGTAAAGATTAGTAGCTCACTTGATGTTTTTGAATAAAATGCCCTTTGATTAAAAGACTCGAAAATCGTCAATGAAATATGAGTGTACTTCAGAGTACTTGACTTTCAAGTGTAATCGTGAAACTTGTAACCACAATTGGTCTGTTTCAGTACTAACTATTGTTAACAAAGGCGCTTGTCTTTACGCAGAAATGACAAACACGAAAAGAGATTGAGCACCCACCTCCACCACAATGACTGGAAAAGTCCCCCACATACATATCTTCATTCCATTGCCGCTTAAGAAAAGCGGCTATTCTTATCTAAAAATTCAGCAATATTTATATAAAAATAAAATTAATCTATTGGTTATGGTACTAATCTCAACCATTCAACGTATCGTTTGCATAAATGATTTGTTTTTAAGTGCCATTTATATCTTAATTGCGCACAAAATAATTTAATTTATATTTTTTTTTTTTTTTTGATAACTCAAACTTGCAATACTCTTGACTAGATTGCTAAATAATAATTTAAGCAATCGAGGAATTGTTGATAACATTTTTATAGTTATTAGGCGTATACAGCCAATAAAGACTAACTAACACCCGAATCAAAGTGATTATATAAATTTACTAACGTAATTTGTTTTTTAATGAAAGTTATAGATGTATTTTAAGAAATGTGCTAAAAATATTTATTTTTTTTTCTTTTCTTTTCAGGTCCCTTTTTGGGTATACGTCATCTACAGGCATTTCTCATATTTCTCAATATTTCTTTTGTTTACATTGGTCGATTAAATGTAGCAATCGCATTGGTGGCTATGACGAATAAAGAGACGACTAACCCTGATTTTCCGGTAAGAGAAGCTTAAGTTATTGGCAAAAATATTGTCAGTAGATTAAGATATTGACTTTTTTAACTCACAAACTTGATGTTACCACCTTCTTAATAAATAAGTTCGCAGTTAGAGAAACGATCTGACTTGTCTTCAGATCCCATATTATGCAGACGACTCTATAATATTGTCAAAAACTTTTGGGTTCTTTATGATCTTTATTGCTTGATGAGTTTTCACAGAAAGTTCTGACCCATAATAAATAACAGACAAGCAATTTCTGTTAAATTCCCAGCAGATTTCACTAGCTGTCAAATTAAATGTCGTCGTATCGGGTAACTAAGAGATAATGGCAGTGAATCTTATGATAGCTTGGCGCGTGTGGCATCATCTGATCCCGCCATGCCTTAGTCCTATCATAGGAAAATCTTTTGTTGCCAAAAGAGCCACTGTCTGCGAATTTTATGATCATTGGTGGGAGGTCTTGAGTGGCTGCAAAATCACAGGTCGCAATCTTTCTGTTATCTTTTTAGTACGTATGACGGTTGTAGAAATACCTCTGCCTATCAAAAAATTCCACTGGCGAGTTTCTGAAGCGTACCTAATGGTGCTCGAAATCAATTTTTTAAGTTTTTCTCAGCGATTGTTATATACGTATAAAATATTTCCAAAATAGCAGATTGTTAAATTCATTTGATGCATCTTTTGATAATATTTTTGATAACTCATCCCTATATTACAAATTTGGATATAGTGCTCCTTCATAATCTTAATTAATTAATTATTTATTTTCTCATTCAACAGGAATATGACTGGAACGAAAAAGAGAAATCCTATATAATTTCTAGTTTCTACTGGGGATATGTGCTGACACAATTTCCTGGTGGCTACTTTGCAAGGCGTTATGGTGCTAAGATAACCATGTTTGTTTCAACCTTTGGCTCAGCTATCTTTAGCTTAATAACACCTGTGTGCATACCATGGGGTGGTTGGCAAATTTTTTGTGGAATTCGTATAATGCAAGGTCTGTTTCAAGGCTTGATGTTTCCTTGCATACACGAGCATCTGGCTAAGTGGTCACCGCTGCATGAACGTAACCGACTTGGTGCACTCAGTCATACTGGAATCGAATGCGGAACTGTGCTAGCAATGAGCATGAGTGGATTAATTGCCGGTAGCTCGTTGGGCTGGCCTGGTATATCATATATATCAGGTGGAATTGCTTTATTCTGGTGTGCTCTTTGGCTTACGTTTGCAGCAAATAATGCGCCTGAGTCGAAACTCATAACGAAGGAAGAGAAAAAATACATTGAATCATCATTATCTCGTCCGGATGCATTCCATCAGCAAAAAATTCCCGTACCATGGCGCGCCATTTTCACTTCAGTGCCTTTTTATGCACTGTTGACGGCACGTTGTGCCGAAGCTTGGGGTTTCTCGACAACACAAGCTGAAATACCATCTTATCTGAATGGTGTTCTTGGTATGAATATAAGAAGTAATGCCTTCTTCTCATCATTGCCCTATTTGGCTATGTGGGTGTTATCATTTTGCTATTTAATTGCGGCCGATTTGCTATTTAAGAAGAAGATTCTCAGTTTGTCAGCAATTCGGAAGACCATGAATTCAATCGCATTTTGGGTTCCAGCTGCAGCGCTAATTGGTGTTGGATTTTTGGATGAGCAACAGAAACCTTTAGCTATTGCGTTAATGACCATAAATGTTGGAGTCAATGCTGGTGCCACAATTGGTAGTACGCTAAACACCATCGACTTGTCACCAAATCATGCTGGTGTTTTGATGGGTATCGTCAATTGTATAGCTAATTTTGTTCCAATTTTAACACCATTGGTTGCTGGATTCATTGTGTCAGATACGGTGAGTTATTTTTGATTGAAGTTTCTATTGTGGTCTAATATATCTAATGTCACTATGTATATTTAAATTGGTTTCTTTACAGAGTGACCGTACGCAATGGCAAATCGTTTTCATCATAGCAGCTGTAATCTTTTTCTTCGGAAATATTATATATATTTCATTGGGCACTGCAGTAGTTCAACCATGGAATGATCCGAATTACTTGTTGTCTAAAGAGGTGGATGAGGGTGCGATCGAAAAAAAAGAACCGCGTAAATTGAGTTTTTCTTCGTAGTGATAAAGTTAATAGTATTAATAAATAAGAAAGCAAAGTCAAATGCAATTCGCATTACCATAAGTATTTTAAATATGCAATAGTTCAATTTAGTCCTAGGTAGATTTAAGTACTTTTTTTAAAATAGCTTTGTAAGACTTAAATTAAAAATATGATAGCTGTACATACATACAATGAGCTGGCTCCTTTACAGAGATAAAATTCAATATTTTTTAAATAAAATCATTTTTATCTTTTGTTGTGGATATTCACGGGTAGAGTATGTCTATCTCCCTGAATGCCCAGCGATAGCAAAGTGAAATTTATAAAAGTCTGCTTTTTCTAGATTTTCAATGCAGCTATAATGTTTTGAAAATGGTGTTTGGGAAATGGTTTTTGTGTTCTGTTTTTCATAGAGTTGAGCAATTTGAACCCTTTTGTATGGTTGTTGCTGCTACACCTTCCGTGGTTAGCCTTAGTAATAGTAACATTAATACTAATATGTACATTAGGGTGGTTCAGACACATATGAAAAAAATTAAAGTTGTTCCAAACTTCGCTCCCCGGGCACCAAAAGTTTCGTATTGGTGCCAATAATAACCACGTAAAATTTGGTCCATTTCAGAAAACATTTGATGGACCCGCCACCCTTTTGAAAACTGGGAAATGGTCCTCAATCTATCAAAAATCATTAATATCTGTCCGAAGCTGCCCCTAGAGGGATCAAATGTATGTCAAGGTCCCATTATTTTTTCTTCTCCAACATTTTTCCTGAACATACTTACCCCTTATCACAACCCCTTAGGGGTGCTCCCCTGCAAAAATGACATTCTTGTGAAAGTATGAAATTGACTTCCCCCTCTTCTCAGATGCCTCAGAAGGGGTAAAACGCAAAACGAACTCGCATTATTTTTACTCTCCCAAACTTTTCCCTGTACACATCTACCCCCTATCTGCCACCTTTTTGGGGGTCCCCCTACAAAAAACAAAAAACACAAAAAAATAAAAAAATTTCTAAAAATAGTTCATAGCTTTCCCTGAGTGACCGTAGAGTGGTCTAATGTATTACCAGGTCCTCCCTACATTTTTCCGAACATACTTACCTCCTATCTCAACCCTTTTGGGGGGATCCCTTTGAAAAATTGAAAAAAGTTTCGAAAAAATAATTCATACCAGTACTAAGTTGTATTATATTCATTTTTATTGCATTCATTGTTTATATTAACTGGCTCTTTTCACAAAAAAAGATACTTTTTGCGATATACTTCTACGATTTGTAGCATTAGCTGTTTTTTTTCTTAATAATTTGACAAAATTTGGTTGTAGTCTCTCACAAACGCAACACCTCTTTCAGCGGTGTCATTTACGACAGCTAAGCCTTTGCAAAAAGAGAGCACATCTCTGATCTCATCATCAGATTCCCATGATTATTGAAAATTCTGTATTCAATTCAAGGAAAACAAAAAAGTTTTTGGTTCTGTATGAAACAAAGTAACTTAGACTGTGGTTTAGTAAAATTTTGATGTTTTCGATGTTCCTGCCGTTTGTAAATTTCACGACGGGATGCAAGAATTTGAGAAGTTCAACTGTTTTACTCTACAATCAAAAAATGCGAGAGATACTGTTTCCTCTACCAAATACCACAAATGATTTTTAAATTTTTCTGTATTGTCATGAAAATGGTTGGATCAATATTTTCATATTCAATCGAGTCTCTTACGAATGAATAATCAATAAATGGAGCTTCCACAGCAGTGGTACATCCATACAAATATGTAACTCGGACTCCATTTAATCGTTATGCAGCCAAAATGAATTGATCACGAAACATAAAAATTAAAAGATTGTATGTCAACCGCGCATGGCTCATACAGGCTCATACAGGCTTAAAGAATTTCGCACTCCCCCTGCACCAAGAAATATTAGTGCTAACTCTAAAAACTCCTTATAATCATCTCTGCTAGGGTTTTGATAACAGAAGCTTCATATACATACATATGTGTATTATCGCATTCATCGTTTGATCGCATGAAATTATCTTCCAGGCCGCTTTTACAGGATTTTTGATATAATTTATTCCACTCATTTAAAAACCGTTCAAAAAAGGTAACCTCAATAGTACTTAGTACTCGAACCAAGCTTTATATCAAAAACAATTCGAAGTACAATTTCATTTACATATCTGATGGCGGCATGGAAGATTTGTTGGTTTACGTTCTAGTCGGTTCTGCAATACATGCTCCAGATCTTTCGCCTGTATCACTGGGAGTCATATCAAAACCCATAGCTGCAATATCATCGACTATATTCTATTGTAGTAATACATTATATACTGCCATTGAAATATTTTCACCAATAGAGCTGCTGATTTTGGCTGCACCCAGAAACTTTTTTGTTTTGTTTGAATTGAATATAGAATGTTCAATAATCATGGGAATCTGATGATGAGATCAGAGATGTGCTCTCTTTTTGCAAAGGCTTAGCTGTCGTAAATGACACCGCTGAAAGAGGTGTTGCGTTTGTGAAAGACTACAACCAAATTTTGTCAAATGATGAAGAAAAAAACACAGCTAATGCTACAAATCGTAGAAGTATATCGCAAAATGTATCTTTTTTTGTGAAAAGAGCCAGTTAATATAAACAATGAATGCAATAAAAATGAATATAATACAACCTAGTACTGATATGAATTATTTTTCGAAACTTTTTTCATTTTTTCAAAGGGATCCCCCCAAAGGGGTTGAGATAGGGGGTAAGTATGTTCGGAAAAATGTAGGGAGGACCTGGTAATACATTAGACCACTCTACGGGTCACTTAGCGAAAGCTATGAACTATTTTTAGAAATTTTTTTAATTTTTTGTGTTTTTGTAGGGAGACCCCCAAAAGGGTGGCAGATAGACGGTAGGTATTTTCGGGAAAAATATTGAAAAAAAAAATATAATAGGACTTAGTGATACATTTCAACCCTTTTGGGTCACTCCGGGGGAGCTATGAACTATTTTTCGAAATTTTGTTTGTTTTTTGTAGGGGGACCCCCAAAAGGGTGGCAGATAGGGGGTATATGAGTACAGGGAAAAGTTTGGGAGAGTAAAAATAATGCGAGTTCGTCTTGCGTTTTACCCCTTCTGAGGCATCTGAGAACAGGGAGAAGTCAATTTCATAACTTTACAAGAATGTCATTTTTGCAGGGGAGCACCCCTAAGGGGTTGTGATAGGGGGTAAGTATGTTCAAAAAAAATGTTCGAGAAAAAAAAATAATCGGACCTTGTCATACATTTGATCCCTCTAGGGGGCAGCTTCGGAGAGATATTAATGATTTTTGATAGATTGAGGACGAAACGAAACTTTTGGTGCCCGGGGAGCGAAGTTTGGAGCAACTTTAATATTTTGAGCCACCCTAATGTACATGCATACATATTATGTGCAATTTCAAAAGTGAACATTGATTGAGCTGTAAAAACATAAATTCAAGCAATGAAGACATAAATTTTGAAAATTATTAATATATCCATTTGTAAATAATATATTAATTTTTTATTTCGTTTTTATTAACATTCATTTTTATTCTAAAATTAAATTTTTTGTAGTTTTGTTAACGAGAAAATATGAAAATATACATATTTTCGATAACAAGCTTTTATAATGAAACCGGCAAAAACGAGTTTTGTTGCTTATTCCTCTGAATACACTGACCTATCGTAACTTAGTGTTACACGTGTTGTTTAGATATAAAAATATTTTTTTTTGATTTTTGTTTTGCTAACAAAATTCTCATTTTTAAGGTTCCATCTTAAAGTGCGTCATTCAAGTGCGTTCTCTTCAGCTATTGCTTCTTGACGTTTCAGCGGCGCATTAATGTGTCTGTCGAAATTGGAGTGAGATTTTTACACAGCTGCCAGGCGATTACTTTTTCAGTCGTTATGGCGTCAAAATTTTATTGCTTGGTAAGCAAAATAAATCCTACGGGTTATTATTAAATTAAACACACAAAAAATAATACGAACAATAAGAGCAGAGTTTTAAAAGATGTCATAACCTCTTAAAAAGGATTATCATGGCAGTCGTAATTATAAAGCGGCTCCGGAGATATAGAAAACAATAGCCGTGTTTTATTCGCTTTGGTTAAACCAAAATCTCTTACAAATGTGTGAACCAGTTCAATTTCTAGTCCAATTGATTCAGCTTTTTTGTCTTTGCTAAAGTTTGAAGCATCATAGACACAAACCTAAAATAATCAAAAATATATGGCAACTTTGCTGGAATTTTGAAGAAGCGTTCTTAGGTCACGCGAGGCCTTGGGCACCCAGTCAGTGTTAGGCCCAAATATTAAAATAGAAACACATAATAAAAACAAAAACAGCGATGAAACAACAGATATGATATTAGCGTCTGCGACACCACAAAAACAGTTTGAAATCATTTGATAGTAAGAGTTTGAAAAAAAAATTATGTACTGACACGTGAGGCCCTTTACCGTGCTAAGCCCCGTTCAACCACACGACCATAAAACCGGCTCTGACTTTAAAAAAGAGTTTCCCTCAAACACTTTCATGCCACCTATTGGTCAAATGCAGAATTATAAAAGGTTAAATTTATGCGTTTTATTCACTTTTAGGTTTAACCAAAGTGAATAAGACACGGCTAATAATTTTTTATGTCATATTATTATGCAAAATAACACCTTTATGGTAACTTTCAGTGAATTGCACAATGTAGTTATTTTGACTACCTATCAATATATGTAATCTAGTTTTAACGCACATTTTACTTTTAGGGCCATTTTGTTTGTTTTGATAATTTCGACATATGCTTTGTCTTATTTGCCAAGTTGCTAGCTACATATGTACGAAAAAACAATCAAGTCGCTAAGTTTTCTACTGGTTGTATTCACGAGTACTTGTTTCTCCTTTTTTAATTTCAAATTGCTTTTTTTTGCCGCCTGATGTTTTAAAGTTAAACAATGGTTTTTCAGCGAAATAGATTTTCTTCTTTTCAAAATGCACAATAGACTATGTATATACAAATCTGCTGGGTAGCCCTGACACTTAAGCAACTTGCTATGTATGCATACCAACTACAATTTTACTCGTTTATGATTTTATTTTTGATTCCATACAATTATCGTTGCTAGCTAAAGATAACTAGCAGCTATAATAAAGCAAAATATCGTTAATACACTTTATTTTCTCCGTAAGTCAGAAAATTCACCACGATCTGTTATCACCATATTTGCCATAATTACTTCAAACGTTTCGCTTAAAGGTTTTTGTCATAAATGCAAGCCATTTATTTGAACGTGCGCCTAAAAGTATAGACAAATAGTGAAAAGCAACGCTCATGCAAAAAATCATCAGAGTACTTTTCAGTGAAGGTTAAAGTTTTTTCGTGAGATTAAGTAAAATACCAACTTTTGGCCTGTAAAAATCTTGAAAAAATTAAAAAATTTTCAGATTTTTGGTTTGAAATTTGTACAAATATGAAGAGAGTAATAATTATGTTTCTAGTTTTTTGAAATATCCAAAATTTTAATAATTAAATGTTTATAAAACTATAATTAAGAATCTAGTTTATAGGCAACAGTTTTTCACGATATCAGTACAGCCGACTTTTTGAAATTATTTATGCACATTGTTATATTCCGAGATTTTTCAATAGGTCTGATTGATTCTTCAGAAATTTAACAAGACTCAAGAGGTGTGCCTTTAACAAAAAAAAAACTTCAAATCTGTAGTTAGTTGTAAAGTAGTCTTTGGAATTTCAACAGTGCCACATAATGAGGCTGATTAAAAAAAAAAATTTATTTTTTGCAGTGCTGTCAATTTTTATGAAATTCAAATGTATTTTTTATCTTACACCCTCTTCAGGTGTATCATGAGGTGGTTGGGAAGCCTAATGCGTCCTCTCCTGCACTTACTGTTTCCTTGTATACACGCCCACTTTGCAACTTGGTGTCCAGTCAATGAACGTAATCGTTTGGAAGCATTAACGAATACTTGCATTGATTAGCGACTACTGGCATTGAATGCGGTACCATATTGGCCATGTTTCTAAGTGGCACTATCGCAGCATCAAGCCTCGGCAGGCCTGGAATATCGTATATTTCGGGTGCACTGTGCTTAGTGTGGTGCGTATTATGGTTGATATATGCATCTAATTCACCAAAAAAGACACATCGAATAAGTCAAACTGAATTTAACTATATCGAAACTTCGAAAAACGCACAAAAGGCAGTGATAGCTAACGATGAACCCGAACGAAGAATTCCAATACCACGAAAGGCGATAATGATATTTTGGCCAATTTGGGTCTTACTGCTGGCGAGAAAGTAGAGCTATCGTCTAAAATTGATAAAACAAATATTTTTATATGAGATTAAGTCATTTATCTAAACTTTTTTCCTATCTTCGACAGTAATTTTTTTCTATTTTCGGCAATGGGCCAACAATTTTACTTATCAGTAAGCTTTAAAATTTAATAGAAGTATCTAACAGCTCCATAAAATAGGATCATACGCGATTATATATTAATGCTACATGATATTAAACGAAATAAAAACGATTTATTTAACTTCAACAACACGGTACTCGCATTTTATCGATTGTTTAATCAAACGTGAGATTAAGTTAAAGCGATTGTGCCATGTGAGCACACTCCATTCGACAGACATTGAGGGCCGTAAGCTACATTAATATGTCAGTTTAAGTTAATAGCTATTTAACGTTAAGGAAATTCGGACGTGAAATTAAGCGAGATGCAAAAGCAGTAGAAATTGGAAAAATTATATTCGATAATAATTACAACTTCAAAAACAAAACAACTTAAGATCGTTCTTTTTGTTTTGAGTTGTTAAAGTGCTAACGGAAAATAATGACCGCCGTCGAAGCAAAAGGTTGGCAAAAATCAGTAAAATTAAATCTTTCTGTTTACAAAATTGAATTGAGTATTAAAGTTAACAGACTTATAGTTTAAACTCAAACTGTGTGAGACGTCTTCATTTGACGCAATAACTAAGACCGATTTATTAACTTAAAATACATAATGTTTGAAGTAGATATGTGGCGTACAAGTTTACTGCTTGAAGTGTTGTAACGTGTTTAATTAGGTCGGGCAAAGTTAGCTAACTTTTTTCTATTAGGAAATTCAGAACTAAAGATGAAAAGCAATTTGAATCGGTTTAAAATGTGCAATATTTTTGAAATAGTACCGACGGCACCTACTATGTATGATAAGCTGAGTGACAAAATGTGCTAAGTAACAAATTATTGTTTTAAATTGAGCAATATACGTGCGAGTAAATGGTTAAATCGAAATTTTAAAATTCCCTCATTAGATGTAAAGGATATTTTTTTTTAGAATGTCATATTATTGACTTAAATAAGGCACAAAAAAAAAAGTATTGTTAATTTTAAATTTTTTGATTTTACATTTGTAACGAACCTCGCGCCGAGGTTTTAACTCGTCGGTAACCAAGGTTCGGCTACAAAAATTTATAATTTTGCAGGTGGCTAACAAACCTCATGTGACTAGTTTTCCAACAAAAATAAAATAGCAATACGGGAGTTTCTCGTTTCAAAAATACGTTATAATATTTTATTTCACTTTGTTATTGCTTAACTCCTAATGTTTACAGTTATTTAAAATTATTTTACATGCGACCGTTTTTCGTTGCTGTATTCCCGACGCTTCATGTACGCGCTCCGACGTTGTGTAGCTGCCGTGCGATGGATCGCGACGCGGCTCCTTCGTCTTATTCCTATGCTATTTTGTTGACTGTGTTCTGCCGACACGAATGATAGCGTTGCACACAGACGTGCGACATAATCATCAACTGCAAAAACTACAGGGAGGCCGAATGTTATTCTGCCGATACGACTGATAGCGTTGCACACAGCCGCGCGATAAAATCGTCAACGGTAAAAACTACAGGAGGGGGGCGAATATTATTCTGCCGACACGACTGATAGCGTTGCACACAGCCGCGCGACAGAATCGTCAACGGTGAAAGCTACAGGCAGGGCCGAATATTATTCTGCCGACACGACTGATAGCGTTGCACACAGTCGTACGACAAAATCTTCAACGGTGAAACAAACTACAGGCGGGACCGAATATTATTCTGCCGACGCGACTGATAGCGTTGCACACAGCCGTGTGACAGAATCGTCAACGGTACAAACTACAGGGAAGGGTCGAATGCCATTCTGCCGACACGAATGATAGCGTTGCACACAAACGTGCGACAGGATCACTGGTACTACAAGCGTTAAATGTTACTCTGTCAACACGACTGTTAGCGTTGCACCCAGACGTGCGACAGAAGCTTCAGCTATCTACCTTCTAAATTACTTGCTAAGATCTACTTCTAACTACTACGATACTTCCTAGCCCGAGGCCACCGGTCGACTACGACCGACTGCCCACACTCCAAGTGCGCTGCCTCTTATATACGCTATTCTCACTGCTAAGTGTAGAGAATGAACAGCTGTTTGTCAAGTCTCCACAAACAGCTGTTCACTAAGTGTTGCCGTTTGACTAAAATTTATTTAAGGCTTAACTTAACTTAACATAATTTCAATTTGTAATTCATAATTTTTTCTTAAACTATAAAATAACATAGGAATTCAATATATAAATAAATAAAAATCAAAAGCCTTTGTTGTAGGCGGAAACGCGCGTGCAACTTCCGCCTTTACAATTCCCCCTTACTTTGGGGGCGCGCGGTGACTTTGGCATACCTGTAGTCATGCGGATGCTCGCCTCGCCGATAGCATGGATTAATTTGGCATCAGACTTACGTCGGCTTGGCATCTGAGGAAAGTTTTTTTTTCACTTCATCTGCGATTCTCTCTGCTGGCATCTTCGCTGTTGACTCCGCTGGGTACTTTGCTGAGAGCTTTGCTGTTGACTGTGCTTGTACTTCTGATGTTGTCGTTGCTAGTATTTCAATTGTTAACTGTTGCTCAGAACTCTGTTGTTAACTTTGCTGTGAACCTGCTGATATCTCTGACGTTGACTCTGCAGGTATCTCCGATGTTGAATTTGCTAGTATTTCTGTTGTAAACTCTGCTCAGACCTCCGTTGTTAACCTTGCTAGAACTTTGATAGAAACTTTGCTTTGGATTTCTGTTGTTGACTTGACTGGGATTTCTTCAAGGAACTCCACTGGGGACCCTCCTTGTTGACTCTGCTGGTATCTCTGTTGTTGACTCTGCTGGTATCTCTGATGTTGACTTTGCTGGTATTTCTGCTGCTAACTCTGCTTAGAACTCCGTTGTTAACTCTGTTGGGAATTCTCCTTGTTGGCTCTGCCGGTGTGTTGGCTCTGCCGGTTTTGTTGGCTCTGCCGGTATGTTGGCTCTGCCGGTATGTTGGCTCTGCCGGTATCTCTGATGTAACTCTGTTGGTATCTCTGATTTTGACTCTGCTGGTATCTCTGATGTTGACTCTGCTGGTGTTTTTTTTTGCTAGAAACACTGCTGTGGATTAATGTTATTAACTCTGCTGAAATCCCTGGTGACATCTTATATTCGAACTCTGTTGTTGGTGTCGTTGGCGTCGTCTGCTTCGTTATTTTTTTAAACCCGTATTGTTCTTGCTATTGGTTTTATTCGTTTTATCGTTCGTCTTTGCACTTTGTTAATTTTTTTTTTCTCTCGTAGCACAATGGTTAGGGTTTTATGGGCGTTTCAAGGGCTGCCTCTTTCTGAAAAGGGTTTTTTTTTAATATCACTGATTTATTATTCATTGTAGGGTTTTTTTTTTAATTTTGATTTTACTGTCGCACTTTGGGCTTTCATACAAGGGTTGCCTCTTTTCTGAAATTTTTTTTTTTTTTACTAATTTATTGTTCACTGTAGGTTTTTTTTTCAAATAATTATTGTCACTTTGTTCCACACTTTTGGTTTTTTTTTTTTGCTTCTAGCTTAGTTAAGTTTCTTTTTTTTTAGTTACGTCGTCTGCCACGCACACAGTGATTTTCCACGCATTATTAAACTATTAACATTTTTGTTGTGATACAGGTTTTTTTTTTGTTAGCCAGGGTCCCTGCTCGGGCGCCATTGTAACGAACCTCGCGCCGAGGTTTTAACTCGTCGGTAACCAAGGTTCGGCTACAAAAATTTATAATTTTGCAGGTGGCTAACAAACCTCATGTGACTAGTTTTCCAACAAAAATAAAATAGCAATACGGGAGTTTCTCGTTTCAAAAATACGTTATAATATTTTATTTCACTTTGTTATTGCTTAACTCCTAATGTTTACAGTTATTTAAAATTATTTTACATGCGACCGTTTTTCGTTGCTGTATTCCCGACGCTTCATGTACGCGCTCCGACGTTGTGTAGCTGCCGTGCGATGGATCGCGACGCGGCTCCTTCGTCTTATTCCTATGCTATTTTGTTGACTGTGTTCTGCCGACACGAATGATAGCGTTGCACACAGACGTGCGACATAATCATCAACTGCAAAAACTACAGGGAGGCCGAATGTTATTCTGCCGATACGACTGATAGCGTTGCACACAGCCGCGCGATAAAATCGTCAACGGTAAAAACTACAGGAGGGGGGCGAATATTATTCTGCCGACACGACTGATAGCGTTGCACACAGCCGCGCGACAGAATCGTCAACGGTGAAAGCTACAGGCAGGGCCGAATATTATTCTGCCGACACGACTGATAGCGTTGCACACAGTCGTACGACAAAATCTTCAACGGTGAAACAAACTACAGGCGGGACCGAATATTATTCTGCCGACGCGACTGATAGCGTTGCACACAGCCGTGTGACAGAATCGTCAACGGTACAAACTACAGGGAAGGGTCGAATGCCATTCTGCCGACACGAATGATAGCGTTGCACACAAACGTGCGACAGGATCACTGGTACTACAAGCGTTAAATGTTACTCTGTCAACACGACTGTTAGCGTTGCACCCAGACGTGCGACAGAAGCTTCAGCTATCTACCTTCTAAATTACTTGCTAAGATCTACTTCTAACTACTACGATACTTCCTAGCCCGAGGCCACCGGTCGACTACGACCGACTGCCCACACTCCAAGTGCGCTGCCTCTTATATACGCTATTCTCACTGCTAAGTGTAGAGAATGAACAGCTGTTTGTCAAGTCTCCACAAACAGCTGTTCACTAAGTGTTGCCGTTTGACTAAAATTTATTTAAGGCTTAACTTAACTTAACATAATTTCAATTTGTAATTCATAATTTTTTCTTAAACTATAAAATAACATAGGAATTCAATATATAAATAAATAAAAATCAAAAGCCTTTGTTGTAGGCGGAAACGCGCGTGCAACTTCCGCCTTTACACATTTAAATTGGAAGATCTCATTAAGAAATCAAATCAATTTGGGCATATGAGCCCCGTAACGTCGAGAAGTTTTTTTTTTATCATGCCCGCCAACTCGAAAAACGTGGTTTCGAGAAAGACGCGTTTAAGGGGACATGAAAACACCAAAAGATCACGGCGGGCATGATTGCAACTCACTGGAACATATGAAAGAAAAAAAAATGTGAGGTTTTAATCAGCATCAAAGCTGCCAGGGAATGATAAAAAAATAGCTTCGTTTTTTTGGAAATTTTCACTTTTTCGGGCCAAAATCGTCCCAGAAATCAAAAACTTTAATACCGATCTTTCTGTCCGTAGTTCATTCCCTGCATTAATATGTGCACAGCAACATATTAAAATTTCAGAAAGATCTGTCATGTAGTTCTTTTGTTATCATGCCCGCCAACTCCAAAATCGTGGTTTCGAGAAAAACGCTTTTAAAGTTTTTTAAATATAGCTTTTCAAGTGTTATTTCTTCAAGATTTTTAATTTTTTAGCGCTTGGCCTACTCAAACAATTTGATATCTTCAAAAATAAAAATTGTCAAATAGTTACCCTAGGAAGTAGCGATTGATTCGTATACTCATCACTATAATTGGGCTATAGCTTACCTAAACAATCTGGATATATAATTTTTACTGTGGAGAATAACATTAGTGCTTTTGAATCTATTCTGTGTAGGTTTTGTCCACATTTGATCAATTTTAATATTTTTGATTAATTTTCAAAAAAATATCCAAAGCAATTGTTTTTTTTTAACACTCCCACTTAATCCTAAAAAGTGGGCGTGGCACGAAAAAGGAAATTTTTAAAGAAAAGAAAATGGATTAAGCTTTAATATAAAAAATGTAAGCCTTCAAATTTTTTGTTATGTTATAATGAAAAAAATGTCCAAAAATGAACAATATTCGCGATTCGGTAACGAATCAAAGGTACGATATGGGTCAAGGAATAGAAAAAAATGCTTGCACTACACCATGCCGTAAAATTGAAAATTAATTTTGAACATCAATAGAGGCGGTTTCGCCCCATTGGATGTAGAAAACTTAAGATAGCATTTAAGACATCTTTAGTTTCATCCATTGTTATATGGAATCATTAGCGACTTTGAAGTCGATAAGTAAGAATTTCTTATCCGAACATGTTTCCATTTTTGCAAAGAGCTGTTGAGAACTCAAGCAAAAGTTTGTATCTATTGCAAAGTGGAATCAGCAGTTACCTCAAAGCTGATTTGGATTGTGTAATTTGTTTGTTTTTGACAAGGGACGTGAGCCAGTTTTGAACCGAACCGGTTTTGAACCAGAAAACCGCTTTTTTTAATAATTAACTGAACCATTAACCGAACCGAAAGTTTCGACAAATGATTGATCCCAAACGAAAACCAAACCACTTTTTATAACGGTTCGAGGGTTCATTCTGGACAAATTTTCCCCACTTGTTTTATTATTTTTTGTTAAATATGGATATTGATGAAATTTTGAAAGAAATAGGGAAGATTGAGACAGAGTTCAAAAATAAATCTTTAATAGATAAAATCAAATCGTTTGATAATATAAAGCGGATTTCAAATAATTTTAATGTTTTGAACTTTTGGAATAACTACCCTGCCAAAGAATTATCTGAATTAGCTCAAGTTGTTTATGATGTTTCAGCAACCCAGGTTTTGGTAGAGAGGACATTTTCCATCCTAAAACTTATTCTCGGAGACCTGCGGGGAAATATTGACGAGGACATGTTAGAGGATATTTTTCTCATCAATCTCAATTGATTATTGTAAATCAATTTTTACTACGTACTTATAGCGTATGACATAAATTATATGTTCATATATATTTCTATATTCTTTTGGATTGTTACTGAATAAAAATAACACAAATTTGCATAGTTTTCTTTTCATTCCCAAACCGCTGAACCGAACCGAAACCCCGGTTCAAAGAAAACAAAAACCATTTCGACGAACCAATCCAAAAGTGCAAAAACGGTTCGAACCGATAAACCGAACCGTTCAAATTTTTCACCCGGTTCACGTCCCTGGTTTTGACACACACTGTCTGCACAGTAAGCTCAGTAAAATGATTATAAATTATTTTCATTCCGATACACCAGAAAGGAATATAAAATTAGTTTCAGCTAACAGAGTTTCTTGGAATGTTTTGCTTAGCTCAAATGCTATTTTTCTACATGCAAACAAAATAATTTAGGTCTTAACAGTTTAAACAGCTAGACAGAGGAAAAAATTAGTACGCGATAAATGCAACATGTATTGTACAATTTTGGATTTCCCATGCAATAACATTGAAGTACTCTCATAGTTTTCTAGACATTTTTAATTCTTGTTTGTAAAGATTAGTAGCTCACTTGATAAAATGCTTTTGAATAGAATGGCCTTTGATCTAACGAGTTGAAAAACGTCAATGAAATATGAGTGTACTTCAGAGTGCTTGACTTTCAAGTGTAATCGTGAAACTTGTAACTACAATTGGTCTGTTTTAGTACTCACTACTCTGCTCTACTAAGCGAAAAGGGCGTATCTAAAAAAAATTTCAAATTCGTTATTTTTATGAAAGCTTAAGAAATTACGCGTCTAATGAACTACTTCGAGTGCCGGTATTTTGTTTCAAACATATATATAAAAATTCGCCTAAGAAAATTTTTTCCATCTCAATTTTACAAGTATTTCAACAAATCGACATAAACAAAACATCAATTATCTAGAATCGCATTATGTTGCTAATTTTTCTGATTTCCCAGATAACAAGATAACCTTAAGTATTTCATGATAAATTCTTTGAGCAAACACAGGTGAAATATCGATAAAAGCGCACTACAGTAAAATCAATCTATTGGTTAGGGAATTAATATCAACCATTTAACGTATCGTTTGAATAAATGATTTGTTTTTAAGTGCCATTGAGGCCATAATTGCGCACGAAATAATTTAACTAATTTTTTTTTTTTTTGATAATTCAAACTTCCAATACTCTCGACTAGATTGCTAAATAATAATTGAAACAATCGAAGAGTTGTTGTTAACATTTTTATATTTGTTAGGCATAGACAGCTAACAAAGACTAACACCCGAATCAAAGTTATCATATAGTATGTATACAACTTAATTTTTTTTAATGGAAAGTTGTAGTTATTTTCAAAGAAATATGCTAAAAATATTTAGTTTTTTTTTCTTTTTCAGGTCCTTTTTTGGGTATACGTCATCTACAGGCATTTCTCATATTTCTTAATATTTCGTTTAATTATATTGGTCGATTAAATGTAGCAATCGCATTGGTGGCTATGACGAATAGAGAAACGACTAATCCTGATTTTCCGGTAAGAGCAGTTAAAGTTAATTGCAAAAATATTGTTAGTATATTAAGAGATTAGCTTTTTTAAGTCAGAAACCTGGTGTTACCACCTTCTTAGTATGTACATTAGTTCGAAATCATTTTTTAAGTCTGAGATAGTTCCAATTTTACGTTGTTGCATGCCCTATAAAGGTAAATGAATTTGGAGTGGAATGATAAGAGAAGAAAATACACCCCGTATTCAGATTAAGCGTTCATTGCACCTAGTCTCGATGGAAAAGAAATCAAGATGATTTATGCAAGCATTCAAATTCCTTCGTTCATTGTAGGTAACTAGAAGATTTAACCGTAGACTGATCCTAGGGTCGTTTTCGACCAAATTTTTTTTTAATTTCAAATATTTCGAAAACTGTCAGCTGTGTGGGTCTGTGTCTTCGTGACTTTATCAGTAGGTATGTTATGAATGAAAACATGTAGTGTCAGAGTTTATTGATAGTTGTCCCTAAGTTTTTTTCAACTTTGGGACTTTTTTCGTCATTCGGGTCGTTTTCGACCCAGGATCTATGTACTTAGTTTTGTCCACAAAATTTACAAAATTAACAAGAACAGTCTCGGTACTTCTAAAACCCATTGTTGTTTTCGAAAATATAGAATAGAAACTTGAAGTCCACTGACGAGTTCGAAATCAAGTTTTGAGTTTTCCTCAGCGATTGTTACATAAAAATTTTTCAAAATAGGCATTCAAAATTCTCCATTACAAATTAAGACACAGTGTTCCTTTACAAACTTAAACAATTAATCATATATTTTCCCATTCAACAGGAATATGATTGGAACGAAAAACAGAAATCCTATATAATTTCCAGTTTCTACTGGGGCTATGTGCTGACACAATTCCCTGGTGGCTACCTTGCAAGACGTTATGGTACTAAGATAACCATGTTTATTGCAACCCTTGGCTCAGGAATCTTTAGCTTAATAACACCTGTGTGCATACCATGGGGTGGTTGGCAAATTTTTTGCGGAATTCGTATAATGCAAGGTCTGTTTCAAGGCTCTATGTTTCCTTGCATACACGAGCATCTGGCTAAGTGGTCACCGCTGCACGAACGTAACCGACTTGGTGCACTCAGCCATACTGGAATCGAATGTGGAACTGTGCTAGCAATGAGCATGAGTGGATTAATTGCCGCTAGTTCATTGGGCTGGCCTGGTATTTCATATATATCAGGTGGAATTGCTTTATTATGGTGTGCTCTTTGGCTTACGTTTGCAGCAAACAATGCGCCTGAGTCAAAGTTTATAACGAATGAAGAGAAAAAATACATTGAATCATCATTATCTCGTCCGGATGCATTCCATGAGCAAAAAATTCCCATACCATGGCGCGCCATTTTCACTTCAATGCCTTTTTACGCAATGCTGACGGCACTTTGTGCCGAAGCTTGGGGTTTCACAACAATACAATCTGAAATACCATCTTATTTGAATGGTGTTCTTGGCATGGATATAAAAAGTAATGCCTTCTATTCATCATTGCCCTATTTGGCCATGTGGGTGTTATCATTTTGCTATTTGATTGCGGCCGATTTGCTATTTAAGAAGAAGATTCTCAGTTTGTCAGCAATTCGGAAGACCATGAATTCAATCGCATTTTGGGTCCCAGCTGCAGCGCTAATTGGTGTTGGGTTTTTGGACGAGCAACAAAAACCTTTAGCTATTGCCCTTATGACCATAATTGTAGGAGTCAATGCTGGTTCTACAATTGGAAGCACGCTAAATATCATCGATTTGTCACCAAATCATGCTGGTGTTTTGATGGGGATAGCTAATTGTACAGCTAATTTTGTACCAATTTTAACACCGTTGGTTGCTGGATTCATTGTGTCAGATACGGTGAGTTATTTTTGATTGAAATTTCTATTGTGGTCTAATATATTTACATAATGTCACTATGTATATTTAAATTGGTTTCTTTACAGAGCGACCGTACGCAATGGCAAATCGTTTTCATCATAGCAGCTGTAATCTTTTTCTTCGGAAATATTATATATATTTCATTGGGCACTGCCGTAGTTCAACCATGGAATGATCCGAATTTCTTGTTGTCTAAAGAGGTGGATGAGGGTGCAATTGAAAAAAAAGGAACCGCGTAAATTGAGTTTTTCTTCGTAGTGATGAAGTGAATACTAATAATAAATAAGAAAGCAAAGTCAAATGCAATTTGCACCAACTTAAGTATTCTATTTAGTCCTAAGTAGATTTAAGTACTTATTTAAAATAGCTTTGTAAGACTTAAATTAAAACAAGTTAAAATGTTATCTTCGGCCAGGCTGAGACTCACATACCCTACACTGCACTGAAAGTATCCTTTAAATAAATGTTAAAAAGACGTTGAAGAGGTTGACTAAGTCGAAAAAAATGTGAAATGTTAGAAAGGTTGAGAGAGGTTGAAAAAATTTTAAAAAAGTTGAAAGAGGTTGAGAAAATTTGAAACAATTCGAAATTGATGAAAAATTCGAAAAAAT
The DNA here is from genome assembly GCA_949775025.1 of Tricholauxania praeusta. Taxonomy (NCBI): domain Eukaryota; kingdom Metazoa; phylum Arthropoda; class Insecta; order Diptera; family Lauxaniidae; genus Tricholauxania; species Tricholauxania praeusta. The sequence goes on along the minus strand of OX459031.1, from coordinate 30,156,129 downwards.
AAAGAAGCTTATGAAGAAAGTTGAAAGAGGTTTAAAAAGTCGAAAGAATACGGGAAATGTTGAAAAAAATCGAATAGAAATGAAAAATTTGAAATATGCCACGCCCACTTTTTCAATTCCGCCACTTTTGGCGAGATCGACATCCTCATATTAAATTTTAGCGCAATGGCTTGTATAGATTGCGATATATGCCCCAGTTAAATTTAAAATTTAGGGCGGTGACACAACCATCTGGTACAATCCAGCCCGGTTTTGATCCAGAAATAGCTTTCCATAATCAAACCCATAACACCAAATTTTAGTATGATTGCTCACATATTTCGATAAATATGCCACTTACCGTATTTTATTTGTATGGGAGGTGCCACGCCTACTGATGCTATTTCAGCCACTTTTGATTCAGATATGCCCTATAGCGACAGAAATACATACATGAAATTTCATACCAATTGCTGCAATAGTTCACTTAAAATAGCGCTTACAAATTTATGTTAATATGGGAGGTGCCACGCCCACTGATGCGGTTCCGTCAAAATTAATTTATTTTTAAAGCTTATAGCAACTGACAACTGTACACCAAATTTTATGAAGATTACTCTTATAGCACACTATCTATAACGATAAAAGTTTTTTGCTTATATGGGAGGTGCCACGCCCACAAGTACTATTGGACCAAATTTTTGTAAAAAGACACCTTATAGCAAGTAACTCTACATCATTAAATTTCATAATGATTACGTTGTTAGTTCTCTTAATATAACGTTTATAAATACTGTGGAAGGAACCACGCCCTTCAACGTGTTTTTTCAGTAAAGTGGCAGAGCTTGTGTTGATGACTGCTTTCAGCGGCATCATCTCCAAAATTTTTATGAAAATCGTTTGTGCCAATTTTGAGATATACGGAATCAAAATTTTTAACAGCTGAAAAGTGCCACGCCCACTTTTTCAATTCCGCCCACTTTTATCTCAACTCAAGATATATTTGATATGTATCCGTTTACCGAATTTCATTGCAATATGTTGAACGGCTTACAAGATATGGTGGTATAAAGGATAAAATTTAGGGCTGTGCCAAGCTCCTGTACGATCCTTTGAAAAGTTGAAACAATGTCTAGTCCTAATTTGGTTCACATGTGCACCAAATCACTACGCTTCATCAAAATCGCTGCAACTTTTTTCAAAATTGGCCTGAGTAAATCTACATAGAGCATGGGTGGTAGGCGTTTCCGTGAACCAATTTCGCCCATTTTCAATAGTAAGATGCATGCAAGAAGATGTGACCTGTGTGTGAAAGTTTCATTCAATTAGCTTTCTTGGTTTTCCTGTAAACCTGATTTCAACAGACGGACAGACAGACAGACGGACATCGCTAAATCGATTCAGGTGGTAAAGCTGATCAAATATATATATACTTTTCCATACCTGCCACGCCCCCTTCTATGTGTTACAAAGGGAGAGACAAAGTGAATATACCCTCGGTGTAGGGTATAAAAACTGGAAAATACAAGGCACCGTGTCGAAGTGGTTAGGACGGTGAACTCATAGCCCACAGTACGTAGGTTCGATTCTCGTCAGTAAAAAAGCTTCTTTTTTTTCTAAAAGCACGTTTTAAGTTTAAAAGCAGGACAACGTGCTTTTAAATATTTACAACCAGGTTTTTAAGTAACATTAATTTTCATTGGTATCGAACCCATGTACTGTGGGCTATGAGTTCACAATCCTAACCACTTCACCACGTTGCCCTGTATTTTCCAGTTTTGTATTATTCTTTTTGTTCACTGTGTCTACAATATTTTGTGTCAATAACGCAGGGTAATCTATTTTTGAAAAATTTCTCATAATTTCATGCAAGATTTTCTTTTTTTATGGGGTCGGTCTGTATTTTCGATTGGGGGTAAGAACCAGGTCTTAACTTAATTTTGCGACTACAATTATTTGCCAATGTGTCTATCGGAATAGAAGTGAGATTTTTACACAGCTGACAGACGATTACTTTTTCAGTCGCTATGGAGTCAAGATTTTATTCCTCTCTGCACCTTGAGCATATCACTGATAAGCAAAACGAAACCCGAGAGCCCGCTGTAGAAAAGTCGAGCTTATGAGATTACAGAATGGGATGTACGGGAAACATAGTGAGCCATTTTGGTGGAACTAACGATCCAGGGTTGCCTTGCCAAAGCCTGTCCCGATGCCCGAAAATGCCCGAATTTTAGTCAATGTTGTTGTTTTAATTGAAACTGTATAATATTATACCTCAAAATATATGTCAAATGTTAGAACTCAAAGAGGCCTAAGAATAGTATTCAGGGTTGCATTGTTGAATCCTGTCCCCAACATAGGTTGCTACCTGTTTTTTGGGTCAATTTTTAATTATATATATTAATGCATCAAATGTGTGCCAAACGATAGAGCTCAAAGAGCCTCAAAACAATATATACGGTTGCCATGTTGAATCCTCTAAAAAAGGGTTATCATGGCAGCCCTTACTATTCATAAGGCTGTCCTGGAGATGTAGAAACAATAATTTTTTATGTCAGATTATTATGCAAGATAACACCTTAATTGTAATTTTCGGTGAATCGCACAATGTAATTATTATGGCAATATATAACAATATATTCGACCCAATTTTAATGCACAGTTAACGTTTAAGATCCCTTTTTTTTTTGTTTTTATAATTTCGAAATAATAAAAAAAAATATCGTTGATTTTCTCCGTATGTCAGAAAATCCACCGCGATTAGTAATCACCGTGTTTGCCATAATTACTTCAACCGTTTCGCATTAAAGGTTTTTGCCATAAATGCAAGCTATTTAAACGTGCGCCTAAAAGTATAGATAAATAGTGGAAAGTAACGTTCAGAGTACTTTTCAGTGAAGGTTAAAGTTTTTTCTTGAGATACCAACTTTTGGCCGGTCAAAATCTGGAAAAATTAAAAAATTTGCAGATTTTTGATTTGAAATCTGTACAAATCTGATAAGAGCAATAATTATAATTCTATTGAAAATTCTTATAAAAATATAATTAAGAATCTGGTTTACAGGGATGATTACTAAAAAAAATGTACTTTTCTACAGTGCCGTCAGTTTTTATGAAATTCAAATGTATTCTATATCTTACACCCTCTTCAGATAACTTTCTAAAAATTTTTAAGGGCAAATTTTTTTTCCACTTTTGGATCAGCGGTATTCGCTATAGTTCTACCATTCTGTGTATCATGGGGTGGTTGGGAAGTCTACTGTGGCATATGAGTTGCAATGGGTTTTTTCCAGGGCTTACTGTTTCTTTGCATACACGCCCACTTAGCAACTTAGTGTCCAGTCAACGAACGAAATCGTTTGGGAGCATTAACTAATAGCGGCATTGAATGCGACACCTTATTGGCCATGTTTTAAAGTGGCACTATCGCAGCATCAAGTCTCGGCTGGCCTGAAATATCGTATATTTCAAGTGCACTGTGCTTAGCGTGGTGCATATTATGGCTGATATATGCATCCGATTCTCCAAAAGAATCAGATGGAATTAGTCAAGCTGAGCTTAACTATATTGAGACTTCGAAGAAAGCACAAAAGGAAGTGATAGCTAACGATGAACCTGAGCGAAGAATTCCAATACCATAGAAGGTGATAATGACATCTTGGCCATTTGGGTGGCACTGCAGGCTGAAATACCTTGCTGTATGAATGATGTTCTACACATGGACATGAAGAGTAATGCATATAAATTAATAAAAACTTCTATTCAATAGTAGACTTTTCTCAATGGCAATGATATTCATCGCATAAATCGAGAAAGTAGAATTATCGTCTGAAATTGATAAAAGAAATGTTTTTATATGAAATGAAATCATTTATCTAAACTTTTTTCCTATCTTCGACGATGAATTTTTTCTATTCCTTAAAATTTGGTAGTAGTATCTAACAGGTCCATAAAATGGGATCAGACGCGAGTATATATTAATGCTTCATGATATAAAACAAAATCAAAACGTTTGATTTAATTTCAACAGCACGGTACTTGCATTTTATCGATTGTTTAATCAAACGTGAGATTAAGTTGAAGTGAATGTGCCATGTGAGCACACTCCATCCGACAGACATTGAGGGCCCGTTAGCTGCAATAATCAGTCAGTTTAAGTTAATCGCTATTTAACGTTAAGGAAATTCGGACGTAAAATTAAACGAGATGCAAAAACTGTAGAAATTGGAAAAATTATATTCGATAATACTTACAACTTAAAAAACTTGAGATCGTTCTTTTTTGTTTTGAGTTGTTAAAGTGCTAACGGAAAATAATGACCGCCGTCGAAGCAAAAGGTTGGCAAAAATCAGTAAAATTAAATTGAGTATTAAAGTTAACAGACTTATAGTTCAAACTCAAACTGTGCGAGAAGTCTACATTTGACGCAAGAACTAAGACTATTACGATTGTGGCTTAAAAGTTTACTATTTGAAGTTTTTGAAACGTGTTCAATTAAGTCGGGTAAAGTTAGTTAACTTTGCTCGATTAGAAAATTCAGAACAAAAGATGAAAAGCTTTTTGAATCGGTTTAAGATTTGCAATATTTTTGAAATAGTACCTACTATGTATGATGTGCTGAGTGACAAAATTTACTAACAATAAGTAACATGCAAAAGATGTTGGTTTTTAGAATGTCATTGTATTGACTTAAGTAAATCACAAAAAAATATTGTTAATTTGTAACTTGATTTTTGCGACTGATTATTTTTATTATAATTAAACATTATGAACTTACAGTCATTTTAGCAAAGACCAATATTGTAAATTTTACTTATTGATCAATGCTATTTTTTATTCAACAAACATGACAAAGATAACAAATGGAACAATTTAACCTGGTAATTGGTGACATATGTTTCGGCTATTACCACATAGCCTCATCAGACCAGTTTTTTGGTTAATGTTGTACATGGAGTCGATCCCCTGACCGTACATGCATTTCAATTGCATATCTGTCGACGGCCGCTCTAACAACTGAGCTACTGAGGAACTGACCTTGAACTGTACAAATTGCGTATATCCATTTATTATCTCTTGTCACTTTCTCGCTTGTTGTCACAGCAGCTAAGCCATTGGCTTAGAGACTTGCTATGATTTTATTTTTCGAAAATTGTGGTGTTGCCAGCCACATATTTTTTGAAATTGGCGTGTTCTTCCGTATGGTTTAAGAAAGTTGATTTTTGCGACTGATTATTTTTATTATAATTAAACATTATGAACTTACAGTCATTTTAGCAAAGACCAATATTGTAAATTTTACTTATTGATCAATGCTATTTTTTATTCAACAAACATGACAAAGATAACAAATGGAACAATTTAACCTGGTAATTGGTGACATATGTTTCGGCTATTACCACATAGCCTCATCAGACCAGTTTTTTGGTTAATGTTGTACATGGAGTCGATCCCCTGACCGTACATGCATTTCAATTGCATATCTGTCGACGGCCGCTCTAACAACTGAGCTACTGAGGAACTGACCTTGAACTGTACAAATTGCGTATATCCATTTATTATCTCTTGTCACTTTCTCGCTTGTTGTCACAGCAGCTAAGCCATTGGCTTAGAGACTTGCTATGATTTTATTTTTCGAAAATTGTGGTGTTGCCAGCCACATATTTTTTGAAATTGGCGTGTTCTTCCGTATGGTTTAAGAAAGTTGATTTTTGCGACTGATTATTTTTATTATAATTAAACATTATGAACTTACAGTCATTTTAGCAAAGACCAATATTGTAAATTTTACTTATTGATCAATGCTATTTTTTATTCAACAAACATGACAAAGATAACAAATGGAACAATTTAACCTGGTAATTGGTGACATATGTTTCGGCTATTACCACATAGCCTCATCAGACCAGTTTTTTGGTTAATGTTGTACATGGAGTCGATCCCCTGACCGTACATGCATTTCAATTGCATATCTGTCGACGGCCGCTCTAACAACTGAGCTACTGAGGAACTGACCTTGAACTGTACAAATTGCGTATATCCATTTATTATCTCTTGTCACTTTCTCTCATAGCAAGTCTCTAAGCCAATGGCTTAGCTGCTGTGACAACAAGCGAGAAAGTGACAAGAGATAATAAATGGATATACGCAATTTGTACAGTTCAAGGTCAGTTCCTCAGTAGCTCAGTTGTTAGAGCGGCCGTCGACAGATATGCAATTGAAATGCATGTACGGTCAGGGGATCGACTCCATGTACAACATTAACCAAAAAACTGGTCTGATGAGGCTATGTGGTAATAGCCGAAACATATGTCACCAATTACCAGGTTAAATTGTTCCATTTGTTATCTTTGTCATGTTTGTTGAATAAAAAATAGCATTGATCAATAAGTAAAATTTACAATATTGGTCTTTGCTAAAATGACTGTAAGTTCATAATGTTTAATTATAATAAAAATAATCAGTCGCAAAAATCAACTTTCTTAAACCATACGGAAGAACACGCCAATTTCAAAAAATATGTGGCTGGCAACACCACAATTTTCGAAAAATAAAATCATAGCAAGTCTCTAAGCCAATGGCTTAGCTGCTGTGACAACAAGCGAGAAAGTGACAAGAGATAATAAATGGATATACGCAATTTGTACAGTTCAAGGTCAGTTCCTCAGTAGCTCAGTTGTTAGAGCGGCCGTCGACAGATATGCAATTGAAATGCATGTACGGTCAGGGGATCGACTCCATGTACAACATTAACCAAAAAACTGGTCTGATGAGGCTATGTGGTAATAGCCGAAACATATGTCACCAATTACCAGGTTAAATTGTTCCATTTGTTATCTTTGTCATGTTTGTTGAATAAAAAATAGCATTGATCAATAAGTAAAATTTACAATATTGGTCTTTGCTAAAATGACTGTAAGTTCATAATGTTTAATTAATTTGTAACTGTTTTGATTTTACACTTTAATTGGAAGATGCCATCAAGCATTTTATTATGTTTTTTGCCAATATATAACGCAGTTCCAGCAACTGAGTACTTATATACGAAATTACAAGAACAATTTGGATTTTCAAAGCGTAAGTTATTGATGGCTTAGCAGCACAAGTCAGTCGTGAGACACAAATTGCCACAAGAAGTAATTCAGTGGTGTTAAATCACGTGATCTTGTCGGCCAATTGACGTCATAATTGCAAAAAATCATGTGAACTTTGAGCAAATTTAATGTTTAAATTTTAGTAAATTTAGTTTATTTCTACAATTTGGAAGCGACGATGCTTTGCCAACCTTTTTACAATAAAATGATAACCATTACTGCGCATTAATAAGTTGATGAAGTTTTAAGCATATGGTTTTCATTGAAAAAAAAAAAACACACCAACAAAAAAAAAACACCCTATATAATGTAAAACGCATGTGATTATAGCGGTATATGTGCTGAATATGATAAATTTTTTTTATTTTGCTTGAAAATATGGTAAGAGATTGTTGCGGAAACATAATTCCGATGGAAAATCTGCCAGCGGTTGCCCGCTGTCAAAATTAGAGCACACTTCACCGATTAAAATGGACCAGAATTGCAATGCAAGATCAACTGCAAGAGTATGAAAAAAGTCACTGGTTTTCTGATAAAAATCGTTACAAGTCATTTTTGCGACAATAAAAGTTTTCGCATTGGGCTTAGAATTGTTCACAAAATTTAGTTTTGTAGTCGGAACTTAAACTTTTGCGAACTTTTTTCTGAAAGTCCATTTGAAGTTGAAAAAATGGGCAAAAATAGGTTTCGGAAAAGTACAGTCACCTTCTACATTAAAAAAGAAATCAGTTCTTTTTAGTGTTAGTTGATAGAACAAAAATCGCTTATGTCGTATGCGCAAAAAAAACCACTTTTCTTTCATAACTTGTAGAAAAATTTGAACCTCATCTTGAACTACAAAAAAAAAATAAAAAAATAAAATTAAAAGACTCGAAAATCCTATCAACTTTTACCAGCTCTACAAAGAGAACCATTAAACATTTCTCCAAATAAGTTAGAATTTTACATTCGCAAGTTGAGAGCAATTGTTTATCAAACTGCATCATTAGATTTGCGAATTTCCACCACAGCAAAACTGATTTTCCTAACCCTCTTTTTAGAAAACATTGTAATAAAAATGTATAATGTAATATAGCTTATAAGTTTTTTTAAAAAGAGTATTATTGGGTACCATAATTTCGAATTGTTTCCTTATTCTAAAAGTAAAAAAAAAGCATAAAAAAGGTTTAAAAAAAAGTAAAAAAAAGTTGCATTAGCGGAGAATCGAACTAGTGATCCCCACGATCATACGCTAACTCGTTAACCACTATGCTACTCTGCCACTCGAACGAAGGTAAACTTTTTTTGCATAAGACAACTATTGGAAAACTTTGAACGCGATCTACTCGCTTTTCCTTGAGCATTGCGAAAAACGGTAAAATATGAGTTTTCTTATTTCACGTGAACTACCATTTGGAAAAATTTGAGCCAAATCGTTGAGGTCACAGGATGGTGGTCTCCTTGTTAGTAAAGCGATTTCGTATTTAATATGGGAGTTGCAACGCTCTCCGTTAAATATTTACCCTGAATCTATTGTGTAATTTGTTTGGTTTTGACACACTGTCTGCACAGTAAGCTCAATAAAATGATAATAAATTATTTTCATTCCGACACACCAGAAAATAATAATTCCAGCTAACGGAGTTTCTTGGAATGTTTTGCTTAGCTCAATTGCTATTTTTCTAAATGCAAGCAAAATAATTTCGTTCTAAAAAGTTTAAACAGCTAGACAGAGGAAAAAATTAATACACGATAAATGCAACATTTGTTGTACAATTTCGGATTTCCCATGCAATAACATTGAAGTACTCTCATAGTTTTCTAGACATTTTCATTTTTTGTTTGTAAAGATTAGTAGCTCACTTGATAAAATGATTTTGAATAGAATGGCCTTTGATTGAAAGAATTGAAAAACGTCAATGGAATGTGAGTGTACTTCAGAGTGCTTGACTTTCAAGTGTAACTTTTGCACAAACTTTTGTTAACAAAGACGCTTGTCTTTACGCAAAAATTTGTTAAATGAGAGAGCAGAAATGGCAAACACCTACTTCCCTGTCATGTTGGCTCGAAAAGGATTGAGCATCCACCCACCCACAAAGACTGCGAAAATCCTCCACATATCTTCATTCCATTTCCCACAGGAATTTTATGGTAAAGAATTATTCTCCAAACAATTTCGTCTGTATCACGTGGTAGAAAAATCTGCAGCGAATGGGACCAAACCTATTGGATAGAGCATATCATTATTTATAAAAAAATCGATTTTTTTCTCAATCTTTAAAATTATTCCATCGCTCTGAAAGTTAATAAGCTGACGAAGTGTTATCTAACAACATCTGCTTTGCTAATTTTTCTGATTTGCCAGATAACAAGAGACCCTTAAGTATTTCATGTTAAATTCTTTGAGCAAACACAGGTGAAAAATCGATTAGAGCGCACTACAGTAAAATCAATCGATTGGTTATGGAATCAATCTCAACCATTCAACGTATCGTTTGAATAAATGATTTGTTTTTAAGTGCCAATTATACCTTAATTGTGCATGAAATGATTTAATTTATTTTTTTTTTTTTTTGATTATTCAAACTTGCAATACTCTCGACTAGATTGCAAAACAATAATTTAAGCAATCGAAGAGTTGTTGTTAACATTTTCATATTTATTAGGCGTACACAGCTAACAAAGACTAACACCCGAATCAAAGTTATTACATATATAACTTCATTTTTTTAATGAAAAGTTGTAGTTATCTTCAAAGAAATATGCTAAAAATATTTTTTTTTTCTTTTTTTAGGTCCCTTTTTGGGTATACGTCATCTACAGACATTTCTCTTATTTCTTAATATTTCGTTTAATTACATTGGTCGATTAAATGTAGCAATCGCTTTGGTGGCTATGACGAATAAAGATACGACTAATCCTGACTTTCCGGTAAGAGAAGCTTACGTTAATGGCAAAAATATTGTCAGTAGATTAAGACATTAACTCTTTTAAATCACAATCTTGATGTTACCACCTTCTTAGTACATAAGTTCGAAAGCATTTTTTATACATGTGTGGAATGATAAGAGTGGGTTCATTGTACCCATTCTTGATGGGAAAAAAATGATGATGGAAAGAAGGTAAACATATACCAACATTTAAATTCCATCGTTCTCTGTAGGTAACAAGAAGATTCAATGGAGAAATAATATGAGGAGAGCTCACGCCTACATCATAGTCAAATAGGCAAGACTAAACAATAACAAAGAAAGTGCTCTATACCGTCTACCTTCTCGAGACTGGACTCGCTTATTGCATCAGCGAGTTCGCATGTTGGCCATATCAAGGCCGCGTGATTTGTGCCCAGTGAGTACAGCGACGATCACCTGCAGATCTTTTCTCTTTTGACGTTTTTTTTTCGGTCTTAGTACAAAACAATTTGTGATGGATGGTCGCAGATTGTTAAATTCTTAATGAAATTGATGCATCTTTTATCCCACTATTAAAAATTTAAATATAGTGCTGCTTCATAAACTTTAATAATTAATTATATATTTTCCCATTCAACAGGAATATGATTGGAACGAAAAACAGAAATCCTATATAATTTCCAGTTTCTACTGGGGCTATGTGCTGACACAATTCCCTGGTGGCTACCTTGCAAGACGTTATGGTGCTAAGATAACCATGTTTATTGCAACCCTTGGCTCAGGAATCTTTAGCTTAATAACACCTGTGTGCATACCATGGGGTGGTTGGCAAATTTTTTGCGGAATACGTATAATGCAAGGTCTGTGTCAAGGCTTGATGTTTCCTTGCATACACGAGCATCTGGCTAAGTGGTCACCGATGAATGAACGCATCCGACTTGGTGCACTCAGTCATACTGGCATCGAATGCGGAACTGTGCTAGCAATGAGCATGAGTGGATTAATTGCCGCTAGTTCATTGGGCTGGCCTGGTATTTCATATATATCAGGTGGAATTGCTTTATTCTGGTGTGCTCTTTGGCTTACGTTTGCAGCAAATAATGCGCCTGAGTCGAAATTCATAACGAATGAAGAGAAAATATACATTGAATCATCGTTATCTCATCCGGATACATTCCACCAACAAAAAATTCCCGTACCATGGAGCGCCGTTTTAACTTCAATGCCCCTTTACGCATTGGTGGTGGCACGTTCTGCCCAAGCTTGGGGTTTCTCAACAACACAATCTGAAATACCATCTTATTTGAATGGTGTTCTTGGCATGGATATAAAAAGTAATGCCTTCTATTCATCATTGCCCTATTTGGCTATGTGGGTGTTATCATTTTGCTATTTAATTGTGGCCGATTTGCTATTGAATAAGAAGATTCTCACTTTGTCAGCGATTCGGAAGATCATAAATTCACTCGCATTTTGGGTCCCAGCTGCAGCGCTAATTGGTGTTGGGTTTTTGGATGAGCATCAGAAACCTTTAGCTATTGCACTAATGACCATAAATGTGGGGTTCAATGCTGGTTCTACAATTGGTTGTATGCTAAATACCATCGATTTGTCACCAAATCATGCCGGTGTTTTGATGGGTATCGTCAATAGTATATCTAATTTAGTACCAATTATAACACCGTTAGTAACTGGCATCATTGTTTCAGATACGGTGAGTTATTTTTGTTTTAAATTTCTTTTAGACCACTCACAATATATATTAAAATTGGTTTCTTTATAGAGCGACCGTAAGCAATGGCAAATCGTTTTCATTATAGCAGCTGTAATTTTTTTCTTCGGAAATATTATATATATTTCATTGGGCACTGCCGTAGTTCAACCATGGAATGAGCCGAACTTCTTGTTGTCTAAGGAGTTGGATGAGGGTGCAATCGAAAAAAAAGAACCCCGTAAATTGAGTTTTTCTTCGTAGTGATAAAGTTAATAGTATTAATAAATAAGAAAACAAAGCCAAATGCAATTTGAACTAACTTAAGTATTTTAAATGTACGATAGCTTAATTTAGTCCTAAGCAGTGACGGCATTTTCAGTACATTTGCATCCTGAAAAATCGTTTTCAGTACATTCGACAAGTTTTCAGTAAATTCGGTACATTTGGGTCAATTTCAGTAAATTTGGAGAGTTTTCAACATATTTTCAGTACGTTTTCGGTACATTTGGACAATTTATAATAATAACCTTTTTTTTCAGTAAGTTTTGCTAAAATATGTGATCAAAAGTCGTACGACAATTTTGTTTTTAGTAAATTGAATGAAACCTCAACATTGCAGTAGCTGGCTACTGGAATAATATGGAATTCGGAATAATTTGAAATAAATATTGTAGCACTTTGATAATGTACTTAGTAGATATTACAGATCGTAAGAAAGAAGTTTCATTGTGATACTGAAGAGTTATTGTTCGATTGAATCAGAACTTATTTATGTTACATGTAGGTAAATAAGCAAAGAATGAATAAATAGAGTTGAGCTAATGTAGAAGATCTGTTTTTCTGTAATTAAGTTCAGTTATGTGGTACTGCTCATGTTTTCATACCCAAAAGTAATCACTATTGGATTTTTTTTTAGTGAAATATAGAAATTACACAGTTCAACATATTCACCCAGAAGTGATGATCAGTTTTTTTTATTTAGTAAAATATCAAGGTGCACAATACAACACAACACAACACAACACAACACAACACAACACAACACAACACAACATAACATAACAACAAAACACAGCACAGTACCATGGTGTAATTGTGAAGATCATTCTGAAATTGAAGCCATTTTTGAGATTGAGAGTAAATCGAATTTCAATTGGTTGTCAATCTATTTGCTTTGATTTTGTACCAATCAAAACAATGATGCGTTATCAAATAAAATGTTTGAGAGAGAAAATTTTCTTATAACTTCAGCTTTATAATTATAATTATTTACACTATGTACAGTACACTAAAAACAAAAGAACTATTTGATTTTGGCACAAAAAGGAGACATAAAGAAGACTGTATTCGAACAGTAGAAAAATCCACTAATGACAAAGGAAGCAAGATGGGGGTTTTTCATTAAAACAAACACAAAAAAAAAAAACAAACGTTAAGAGCAGATTTGTAAAAGATGTTATGATCTCTTGTCATGACAGCCTTTATAGTCGAGGAAATAAAGCACTAAAAAAGGCTCAACCTCCGATATTTTGCGCAGTAAGATGGATTTTAATGCGGTTTGGTGCATTAGATTCGTGAACGCGCCCCGAAACTTTGTGACCGGTCCCCATGAATGAGAAATGAAAAAGTGCATTTGTGCAGTAAAAAAATGCATTTGAAAAATGCATTTCAGAAGTTCAATAAAATGAAAATTCATAATTCGTTTTAAAATGATGGAAATAAGTTAGTATCGATCGGGCGGGTGTCACAGGCTATAAGACTTTTATTTAGGGTGCATATTTAGTGTGGCCCTCATACACAAATATTTTCAAAATAGCGATTTCTCAAAGACAGGCAAATCGATTCTCATGAAATTTACACAGTATGGCTTTTATGTTAAGGGGTACAGATTTGATGGTAAAAATTTTATTTAGGGTGCATACTTAGGGTGGCCCTCATACAAAATTTTTTAAAATGTCATTTTCACGATAACAGGTTAAACGATTTACACCACGTAGCTCTTATGTTAAGAGGCATAGCTAAGGATACAAAACTTTTATTTAGGGTGGCCCTCACACAAAAAAATATTTTAATTATCATTTTCTCGAAGACCGCTTAAATCGATTCTCAAGGAATTTACATCATGTGGTTTTTATATTAAGAGGCACTGCTTAGGTTGTAAAAATTTTATTTTGGGTGCATACTAAGGGTGGTCCTCATACAAAAGTAGTTTTTAAATAGAATTTTCACGCAGACCGCACATCGAATCTACACCACGGTTGAGGTTTTTAAAATATTTGTGTATGAGGGCCACCCTAAATAAAAGTTTTGTGGCCTAAGCTATGCTTCTTAACATTAGAGGTACGTAGTGTAAATTCGGTGTGAATCGATTTATTTGTCTTCGTGAAAATGATATTTAAAAATATATTTGTATGAGGGCCACCCTAAGTATGCACCCTAAATAAAATTTTTACAATCTTTTCTGTGCCTCTTAATATAAAAGCCATACTGTGTAAATTTCATGAGAATCGATTTGCCTGTCTTTGAGAAATCGCTATTTTGAAAATATTTGTGTATGAGGGCCACCCTAAATATGCACCCTAAATAAAAGTTTTATAGCCTATGACACCCGCCCGATCGATACTAACTTATTTCCATCATTTTAAAACGAATTATGAATTTTCATTTTATTGTACTTCTGAAATGCATTTTTCAAATGCATTTTTTTACTGCACAAATGCACTTTTTCATTTCTCATTCATGGGGACCGGTCACAAAGTTTCGGGGCGCGCTCACGAATCTAATGCACCAAACCGCATTAAAATCCATCTTACTGCGCAAAATATCGGAGGTTCAGTGCTTCATTTCCTCGACTATTACTATAAGGCTGACACACACTGCGATATAGAAAACATTAATATTTTATGTCATATTATTATGCAAAATAACACCTTTATGGAAATTTTTGGTGAATCGCAAAATATGCAACCCAATTCTAAAGCACATTTAACTTTTAAGAGCCTCTCTTTTTTTTTTCATAATTTCGACATAATAAAGTAAAAATATCGTTCATTGAATTTCCCCGAAAGTCGGAAAGTTCACCACGATCAGTTATAGCCATATTTGCCATAATTACATGAACCGTTTCGTTAAATGGTTTTTGCCATAAGTGCAAGTTATTTGAACGTGCTCCTCAAAGTATGGGCAATTGGACGAGAGAAACGTTCATTGAAGATAAAAATTTTTTCTTGAGTAAATTTAAAATACCAAAATCGGTCAAAATCTGGAAAATTTTCAAAAATTTGCAGATTAATGATTTGAAATCTGTACAAATCTGAAGAGAATTATAATTATATTTGTTTTGTTTTGAAATAGCCAAAATGTTAATAATATGAATCTTCTTTATAGCCAACAGTTTTTCAAGAAATTAGTACAGGCGACTTTTCAAATTTATATAGTTATATTCCGAATTTAATCAATAGGTGTGATTGCTTCTTCAGAAATTGTATAATACGAATGCAAATACATTTACTCAAAAAGTGTGCATTTGAAAAATAAAAAATACTCACATTTATAGTTAGTTGTAAAGTTTTTCAACAGCGTAAACTATGGGCAGGTTAAAATTAAAACAAAATACTTTGGCTGTATTTGTTTTCCACACCCTCTACAGATATTTTTTTGAAATTTGTTAATTGCAACGATGACGAGTTTAACTCAAAACTTTATTAAGCTTGAATAGTAAAATTTAATAGCCTTTTAGTCCTCATAGTAAATCTTAATAATATTCAATAAAAATAATTAGTTGGCTTAAAAAAATAATTTTTCATTATTTATATGTTAACATTTATTAAATAAATCAAGACTCTCATACAACTAACCTCTAGGCGCTAAAATGATCTAAGTTATTTTCTCTGATGAACAATTCGAGCTTATTTATGGATTTTTTTTAAACACCTATAAATTGCTCAAATTAAAGTTACTGTAAATATACAATACAACAGTATTAATACAGAAAACGTTAAAGTTTTTGTTTTTATCAACTGTTTCTTATTAGAATTGTTAGTATTTAAATTGAACTTGCGGTCATTAGCAAGGCTGCTTAATTCAAGAAAAACCATGTTTGAAGAGTCTGCTCAAAAAAAAAAAAATAAAAAAAAAATCGAAATTGTCATCTTAGCTCGACCATGGCTTTTTTTTTTTTTTTTTTTTTTGATGCACACTCTTCAATTATGGTTTTTCTTGAAGTTAAGACTATTTTGAATTAGTTAATATTCAAGGAGGAATAATTAAAATTCAAAGAGAGACATAGTTAAAATTGCATTTAAGTTAAAAAAAACATGAAAAGTTACATATAAAGTTAAATAAAAAAAAATAGCTATCCGAATTTAATTGAACAACCTTGAATATTAATTAAAGACAGCCTTAGCTTCAAGAAAAATTATGGCTGCAAGAAGTATTAAAAAAAAAAAAAAACGAGTCCAGCTAAAAGGCCAAATCTGATGGAATTGTACATATGTCGCCATTATCTCATAGCCATCATAGCACCACTTTGTTTAATACGTAACGTGGGAATTTGACTCTCTAACGAATGAGCCACTGCTAAGTCATGTCATGCCTGTTAGAAAGCATCGATTGACTTGTAAATCTATATAAATGAAATGATAGCGGTTTTCGATGAACGGGATTCACGCAAAATCTTCTGAATCAATTTCGATCAAATTTTTTTAGTTATCTTTCTTAGGCGTTTGGTCTTAACATAGAATTAAAGTAATCACGATATTCCTCTTAAATATCAAAATATTAAAGTTTTAAAATTGCTAAAAAAAATTAATTTCACACATAGAAAGGAGCATGTAAGCATAACAAATCGTTTAATAGCAAGTTAGTGGGTTAGTAAGGGTGTATGCGTTTTATTTTTATATGGCAATGCAATGGAAGACAAAAAACGGAATTTTACTATCGCTCTCGCTCTCGCTCTCATTCTCAATTTGTCAACACAACAACGTGGAATTTGTGAACAATGAAGAATGAGAAAAATTACAGTAGGTTCTCACATAGAAAACACACATGCTGTCCTACATGGCTAAGCAACATGTGTGACTGTGAATATTGCTTTGAGTTCACATTATCGAGCATGCCATCAAACATCAATTGCAGAATTTATGAGCGTCCAAATCAAAGTAAACTGCAAGAAATCCTATTTAAAATGAAAAATGTTCACTAGGCTTGACAGTCTGTTCAAACAGGTTGTATGGTTGGACAAGCCAGCAGGAAAATCAACAATTTTTGAAATCCATTCTACAAGTGTGTCAAGCGGTTGTTCCTAGAGTTCAGATTATCGAACATTGATGTTGTCAAGCCATGTTGGAGAACATGTGTGATAATAGGAACTGGGCTAATTGAATGTGTTAGTTAGGCTTTGTTGTTTGTCTTTCACATGGCAATGCAATGGTATATTTATGGAAGAGAAAACAACAACAACTCTAGGTCTGTGAAGAAGAATCAAAATTGACTGTAGTTCTATTTAAAAAAAAATTAAGTTAATAATATCGCTTCATGCTATTTAGTGACTGTAGTAAATTCAATAAAAAGATTTTCAACATGTAGAAAACTATAGTATATCTTAGGATTTATTTCTAAAACACCTTGAAATAAATTGCTCATGTTTTTATTTTTTTCTAGTCTTTCCATAATATTTTCAGAAAATCATTTCATTATTTTTAATAATATCTGATATATTTTTGATTAATGTTTGAATAATTTTTACTTATATACTTTTCTATAAATTACTATATGTAGAGGGAGAACCTATCTATCATGATAAGATATTTGTGACATGAAAACATCAGAATACGCGCTATAAGCGGAGCCAAGCGCAGAGCTTATTTTTTCATGCGAGTAGCGTGTTTATGTATTGCCAGTGTGAATGCGAGAAACGGCGATGGTATTCTGTTCGTGTTTTGTTATTAAAAATGTACTTTCAGTCTCGTAATTTACTTATATTTATGCAAGTGAAATGAAAAGTTATGAATTCGTCAGATGAAGAATACTTTGTTTCTCCCAGTGTTTTGCATTTTGGTATTAAAGAAAATGAATTTGGAAAATGTCGTAAAGACTTAAAAAGAAATTAATGTGGTTAATTGCGGAATTTAATTAAAGATTTAAGAAAATACCTTGGAAATGATGCAAAACAGTTCATAATTTAAGTTTACTTGAAAAACAAATAAACAGTCCAGCAGGTACTTAACTGGAGAACTAAATAATATATGTAGTGATAAGTGTTTCAGACAAAGGTCATAAAGTTTGTAGGATGTCAAATATTAGTGACCTTGCATTTGACTTGATTTGATTTGACCAATTTTCAATGTCGCTTCTAGGTTAAATGCGATTTTTTTGTAAAGATATATATGTACATATATGTTATATTGCAGATTTGTATTCTGTAGGAAAAAATAGATGTTTCTTATGAAAAAATTTCTCTAGGACTAAAAATTATTAATGATAGTGTCCATTTGAACAAAACACTGTTAGACAACAGTGCTAAGAAAACTACGAATTATTTCGATAAAAATAAAAATTGGGTGAATTTAAAAAAGAAGGCATTGCACCACATACATATTCAAGCAAATATTTCAGAACGTAATGCTGAAGAAGCTTTTACTATAAAAGTGTAGAAGGGAGGGAAAAATATCTTTCGTCAAGGCCGATATAATTTGTTTTAATTTTTAAAATTAAAACAAAAAGTATTCAGTTGGAAATTATAGAGAAAAAGAACCTCCAAACTATTAGTTTTGTTCAACATAAGTTGCTTTGAATTCGAAAATGTGAGATAATATAAATATGACAGCAGCAAATATTTTGAGTACTTCATCAGCAAAGTTCGATTCACTAATTCACTAAATTATAATTCGTGAAAAATGAAAAAAACAAAATAAATTCGGTTGCTTCGAAATGGGCTCCACCGCAAGTAATACAACTACGCCAACGCATGATCCAGTTCTCCATAAATTTTTCATAGGTTGATATTGAGAAATACCCCACAGTTCCTTCAGCGAGTTTGCTTCTATGGCTTTAACCAATTCAATGCGTGAAAAAGTCAGACAGGGCCATTATCCTGATGACATTCGTTGATTTTTTTGCTAAAAAATCTTGCATAATAATGGCCTTAGGCGATGGTGCGAAATCCATAAAATATCTTTACACAAATTTGCCGTTTTCGACAGAAATTTTGAATTTTTCATCATTATTTTTTCGATAATTTTTTTAATGATCAATATTCTAGTAGTGCCACATAGTTTCGTCACAGTTTGAGTACATAAACTTTAAGCTAAAACTTTATTATATTCTGACTGGGTTCGAAATTCAATTCGAAAATACAAAACATAGACTAAGCTATTTATGGCTTATATGTTACATTGCGCAGAAAAGTTCTCCCAAAACAAACTTTAATCTGGAGTTAAATAGTTTTTTTATAAGCTTAATATCATTATTTGTAATATGCTAGATTTGTAAACTTTTTCGTTTAAATTATTGCTTCATTATTTGATAAAGCATCATTGACAATGACAATGAATACGAAAAAATCAAAACAAATTTCAAGTAAAGGTTAAGATACTTAAAATTAAATAACTTCATTTTAATATACCATACATAGATTTAATAAGAGATCAACATACTTATATATGTATGTACGCCTGAAGGCATTACTAAACATTGCAAATACTTAACCACCGAAAAAAAAGATAACTTTCCTCTAACAATGCGATTCTTATACGTTATGTTGCTAGCCACACTTTTATTATAAGCAAAATATGAAACCTAAATAATTTTAGAAGTATTACCACTTTATTAATCAATGCCATCATAATTTGCAAGTCTCAACCAAAAATGAGTAATACCTACATAAATATTGTCATATCATATATTTACTTACATGGGTAATAAAAATATGAAATTGACTTTCACATCAAATTGTATATCCATAGCATAAACTTTGAATTAGCAAAATCAATTAGAGCCACAGTATTAGTAGAGAAATATCGATATTTTGTTCAAAAAAAGTATCAATGAAAATATTTTAAGACTAAAAAATCAAGCAGGACAACAGGACTGTATTTTAGGGTGCTTATTGTGAAAACTTTGTTGAAGCATTTTTTTTTTGCATAAGGTAACCGCGTTTTTTTGAGTACATAACCTCAAATGTTTCAGAATTCTGATCGGCTGAGTCAATTTTAAAGCCAGATTGAGTTTTAGCGCAAAAAATTACTTTGAAAAACAACCCTCAGCAGCCCAACAGCATTCATTACCTATTCATTCACAAATCTTTTTAATAAAATGAAGATTTTCCATACTAAATATTTACATGTAAAACTAACTATTATATATTAACTAATAAATATACTATGTTAAAACCGATTCCGATTCTGGTAACATGTATGTATTATGGCAAACAATAAATCATAGGATGCATCTAAAAATATTTGTGACTCATATACCATTTAAAGCCAGAAATGAAGATATTTGGAACTAACGAAACCATATTTTGGATACCTGCCTGAAGAAAAAATATATGAAAATAAGCTTTTCTTCCTTAAAGTAAGTACTAGTGAAATTTATATGCTTGAAGTATCGAATAAATATACATGGTATCGAGCAACGATATAGTGCTATTACTCAAAACAACAATAACCCTAATGATCGCATATGAAGCACATGTTTGTCTTTATGCCAAGTGTCAAAACCTATTCAATCGTCCAAACAGCCATTAAGTTAATCAACATTTGGAACACGCTTCAACGCATGCGAAGTGGCACCTGGTGGTTGGTACTGTGATTTGTTGTTTTGATTTTTATCGTTGCAGTAAATGCTCTTCATGTGAAATTTTTTACATTTTTTTTTCAAACTTGGCGAGAAATTTACCTTTTATAAAAATAGCACTAAAAATATTACATAAATAATATTAACAACAAAAAACAAAAACTTGGTAGTCTGCGTAGTTTTTTAATATGTTCGGAAAACAACTTGGGCAACCATAAAAAGTACAAAAAAGAAATTGATCGATGATACCACCTTAAAGTGGTAGCCTAAATAGCTCATAATTTACGAGACCTGTGTCAAAATATGCAATAATAAATGGGTTACAAAATCGTCTGAAATGTGAGAAAAATAATTTTTTCAGTTATACGGATACTAACTTAAAATGTCGATCATGAAGATACATTTGTTAAGGAAATACCTAACTTTTTTTTAATATTTGTGGTGATATTATTGCGTTAAATACTGCAAAAATATGCAAAAATTAATATATTTTTGTTGCAACGAATATGGTTTGGTCTATGACAGACAGCACAAAAGAAATTATTTTACAATTTAATTTGTAAAAAAACAAGTTAAGGTGTTATCTTCCGCCAGGCCGAAACTCACATACCCTACACTGCACTCAAAGTCCCTTTTAAATAGATGTTAAAAGACGTTAAAGAGGTTGAATAAGTCGAAAAAAAAGTGAAATGTAAAAAAGGTTGAAAGAAGTTTAAAAATCTTGAAACAGTTGTTAAAGACTGAAAAAGTCGAAAAAATATGAAAACCATTGAAGAAATTAATGACGAGAAATGAAAGAGGTTGAAAAAGTGAAACGAATACATATGGGATATATTGGAAAAAGTTAAAAGGTTGATAAAGTCAAAAGAATTTGGAAAATATTGAAAAAAATCGAATAAAACTTAAGAAATTTAAATGTGGCACGCCCACTTCTCCAATTCCGCCCACTTTTGGTTCAATAAATTATATTCGTTATTGACATCCACATATCAAATAGGTAGTATAATTTGCGATATATGCCGTAATTAGTCTTAAAATTAAGGGCGGTAACACACCCACTGGTGTAATATGGTCCGATTTTTATCCACAAATAACTTTTTATAAGCAACACTCTTTTATCAAATTTTAGTCTGATTGATCACATATTTCGAAAGATATGACACTTAAGGTATTTTACTTGTATGGGGAGTGCCACGCCCACTTTTGATTCAGGCATTCCTTTTATCAAGTAAACCACCTAAATTAAATTTTATACCAATTGTTGCAATAGTTCAATCAATACAGCGATTGCAACTTTATGGTAATATAGGAGGTGCCACGCCCACTACCGCAATCTCGTGAATTCTCATTTGATTACAAAGCCCATAGCAGCTGACACCCCTAAGCCAAATTTTATGAAGATTACTCTCATAGCACACAATCTATAACAGTAAACCTCTTTTGCTTGTATGGGAGGTGCCACGTTCCATTGCGCCAAATTTTTGCAAAAATATACCTTCTATCAAGTATATCTGCCTTATTAAATTTCATAACGATTATGTGGTTAGTTCTCTTGACGTTTATAAATATTGTGGGCTGTGCCACGTCCTTCATAGAGCTTTTTCAGTAAAGTGCTAGAGCTTGTGTTGATGACTGCTTTCAGTGGCATCATCTCTAAAATTTTTATGAAAATCGTTTGAGCCACTTTTGGGATATATGAAATCAAAATTTTTAAGTGTTGAAAAGAGCCACGCCCACTTTTTCGATTCCGCCTACTTTTATCACAATTCAAGATATATTTGAAATGTACCCGTTTACCAAATTTCATCACAATATCTTGCACGGCTTACAAGATATGGTGGTAAAAAAGTTAAAATTTAGGGCTGTTCCACGCCCCTGTAGGAAGCTTTGAAAACTTGAAACCTAGCCTAATCCTAATCTTGTTCAAATGTTCATCAAATCACCAATTTTCATCAAAATCGCTGCAACTTTTTTCAAAATTGGCCTCTGTAAATATACATAGAGTATGGGCGGTAGGCGTGTCCGTCAAACGATTTCGCCCATTTTCAATAGCAAGATGCCTGCAAGAAAGTGTAACCTGTGTGTGAAAGTTTCATTCAATTAGCTTTCTTGGTTTTCCCGTAAACCTGATTTCAACAGACAGACAGACAGACAGACAGACAGACAGACAGACAGACAGACGGACAGACAGACAGACAGACGGACATCGCTAAACCAACTCAGGTGGTGACGCTGATCACGAATATATATACTTTTCCATACCTGCCACGCCTTCTTCGATGTGTTATAAACGGAAGGACAAAGTGAATATACCCTCGGTGTAGGGTATAAAAAAACGATAAAGTATGCGTATATGAAACAATGTATTTTAGAACCCAATGTTTTAACTAGGAATAAACACATTATTGCGTCGCAGTAATTAAAAAACGTAAGTACTCTGAAAACATGTCGTCTGACGTCAACCTCACACTTCAATACATATGTCCTTCAGATTTAAAATACCACGTGCCAAAGAGACATACTCCCTGAAGTGTAAGCTTTAAAAGAAATATTGAAACTAAATTTTTAGAATTCCTCTTCAGTGGGTATTAAAGCCCTTAAAAGATAATAAAACAGATTTTAAGCTATTAAATTAAATGCTATTATTTTATGCAATTAGATTTTGACTTTAATATAAAGAGCATTTATTCAATAGAAATTCCCAGTCATAGTAAAACCACTTTTGTAAAATTGCATTTCATGTTTTCGTACTCAAAGACATCAAAAGACGTCAGACTTCTTTAGTAGGTAATCAAATCTGATAATAAATACAGATATATGAGGCAATGAAAACAAGCACGTGCCATCTGTTTAAATAAGAAAATTAAGCCAAATAAAGTTTTAATAAGTATATTTGTTCATATAAAATCTATAATTTTAATTCCAACTAAAATCTTTTTCTAGAAACTTAGTCATTTAATCACATTCGGGACAAAAGTTGTGAGCTAAATAGGAATACCTGTAAAGTACCTAGTTAAGGTTAGCCGGAAAACTTTAAATATGGTTTGCTCAGTAATTGCCTCAATTTTTAGTTTGCCTCCTGAGCTGCAAGAGATAGCACTTATAATCCAATTACTTAAACTAAATAAAGCACCAGGTTACGTAAAAATCAAAGTATTAAGCGATTACCTCACATCATAGTTGTACAAATGCTGCTTTATTTTTTAGAAACTATTTATCAAAAGAAAAAACTTTCTGACGAATTGGTATGCTTGTTACACTTCCTAAACAAATAGATGTTACCCTTTTCAAAAGTTATCATCTCTTCTTCTGAAGTACGAACTAAATTTATCCTCAAACGCACTCAAAGCATATTCAAGAGATTATCGCGTAGACAGTTAATCGAATTCCGAACAAGTCACTCATATACGCATCAAAATACTACTCACCGCATTATCCTAGAGCAGCGGTGGGCATAAAATCTAACAAAAGAGCAAAATAACAACATCAAGCAACAACAAACGAAATTTTAAAGTTTTTTTTACTTTCATTTCCAAAATTGCCATTAGCACAAAAAAAAACCAAATTATACTACAAACAAAAACAATTGCTACAATCGTCAAGACACAATGCGGCGCCGTCATTTATGCCTTTGTGTTTTGTTTTTGTTTTCATTTGAATTCAAGTCAACGCTGTGCCTCGATAGCGTTGAAGTTCTGCGAATTTTGTGCCTCGACAGCGTTGATTTCTGCGAATTTTTTTTTGGCTTGCTTGTGCGTCGAATAACGGTTAGAGCAATGTGAGCAAATAGAGCCACTAAGTGCCCTACACTGTCCTAGAGCATATATGCGAATGGCAAACGAGCCTCCATACGTGCTTCTTGACTTCACTTTCACATCCGTGCCCTCAGGATTGGTTTTCGGGTTAAAAACACCCAGGAAGCTTTAAACGTGCAATTTTTAAAATTTCTGAACTTCTGATTAGGACAAATGTTTAAGTTATATTCGTCATGATTCCACCATTATGCTTACTTACTTACTTACTATTATGCTTACTAACATAATTAAGGTGAGAACTATGAGAACTTTAAGAGCCGCATCATCCATTCCAACAATTACGCATCACTAATCTATTTAGAAATCATGGGAATCAATGGAACTTTTGGGGTTGTCTGAAATGACTGGCTTATGCCACCGATATGACTTTGATGTTATCAAGATCTTCCAATATATAAACCAACCTTAAACGACTCAGCGTGCGAGACTACGAGACTATTGTAGCGTTTTTCAGACAGAGGTTATGCCGATAGAAGAGGTAATATCCAGGCTGAGGATAAATGTCGTATCCAAAAAAGATATAAACATTTATTTAGATAGTTAGGTTGCTATCAAATCCCTAGAATCAGTCTTCTTAAGCTCACTAGTGGCCCAAAAATGTCAATCGTCGATTCATAAGATGGCTGAGCATTTTAATATTCACTTCATCTGGTAGCTTGGGCATAGGAACGTTGATGGCAATTGCAAAGCTGATGAATATGTTAGGCAGGGGACTATTGTACAAGTTCCTCAGGACAAGGAAAATGTTGGCATGGCACTTGCTACCTGCAAGTTACTGCTTAAACAAAAAAATATGATAAAAAAGGCAAACAAAAGATGTACCCAACTTGCAATATAATAAGGCAAATTGAGCCGAAATGGAACGCTAAGTTTTCTCTAACACTGATATCCTAGACTAGCACTAGACATAGTGTTTCAACAGTTGTTGCAGTCATAAGGGGACGTCCATAAATTATGTGTGGTGTTTTTTTTGAAAATTCAGACCCCCCTCTCCCCTTGGGGAGATTTGATGAGTTCTGGCGGGGCTCTCCCCCTCCCTTCCGTGAAACTTGCCTTATAACTTTTAGATGTAAAGTGCTATAATAATGTACATATACTCTCTGCAATAAAAAGTCGACATGAGATTTTTGTTGATCCCCCCTCTCCCTTGGTGAGATATTGCCGCACCCCCTCCCCTCCTATTTTGACTCACGTAATTTATGGGCGGACCCTAACTGGTCACTGCCTTAGCGGCAGATATGCGGAGATAATAGATGTTCGTTCGGTCTTTTGAAGTTGTATGGATGTGGAGGAGGAGAAAAGCATGAAACATTTTATTTGCTCCTGCCCCGCACTTGCTAGAAAACGCCACATAATAATTGGTTCGTTTTTGTTTGATGACCTGGATAACCTTAGACATGTTAGCATGGATCAACATTTGGTCTAAGTGAGTCGATTCGCAACTGACTGCCACTCCTACCTAACCTATGACTCAGCGTACAGCCAGCGAACTACGTATCAACACAGCGAAAACTGAGGTATTATCAACAAGAACGTTTCCACAAAATTTTTGCATATGCAGCATCAACAATATGCATCTAATTCTGCTGAGAGGAATACTGAGATTTTGATGGCCTTGCACAATCTGAAATCATGAATTTCATTTGGCTTCCAATTATACTTCAAATGCGGAAGCAGAACATCTTGGCACCAAATAATGAAAAATAAGGAAATATCAAAAATTGAAATGAACTGGAAAAGCACTTAACTCATATAAGTCTTATATACAATTTAATGCATTTAAATAAATAAAATAAGAAAATAAATAAATAAATATATTGGTCAGGCCCTACGCTCATTATGCTATGATTGTGACAAAATCGATTAATGTCTGTTTCCAAAGAAATTCAGCTGGGTTAAGCTTAAGTGACAGCCAAGTTGGGTTTTACAAAACTCAACCAAAAGTCTAAGGCACAACGCCAAATTCAGCTGGGTTAAACTGAAGTGGCAGCCAAGTTGGGTTTTCCAAAACTCAATCAAAAGTCTAAGGCACAACGCCATTCAATAAAATATAGTTATGTATAGTTTTCAAATGAGTACTCAAAATGTATATATATGCACAAAAATAGCCGGATGATCATTAAATGTACGTAAAATTCTTTCAATTAATTAGCATGCTGCATTACGAAATCTTAATCACAACTCGTATTTACGTTTTTTATTGGCAATAATCGCCATTAATATTCGAAGAGATTTTCACTTAAACCTAGCACGTACGTCAAACTACTTATTAGCATTCTAAGCATAACACCTTCGATTTGCCGAATTTGATGGAGTTCCAATGAAAAACGTCATGAACTTGAATTTGCATGTACGTACGTATGTACGTAAACATGATTAAGTTTTAACCATGTTCTCGTAGCTGGTAACTCTTGTTGCTACCTTCGAATTTTTCGAATTTAATTTGTTGTTAAATTCATTTAAATAAAAAAATCCCCAATCTTCAAAGAACTAAAGCAAACATTGTCATGTTGATGTCCTTAAAGTCACACGCTAATGTTTGCCAGCAATTAGCGTTCAAGTTTAATTGTTTATTATTTGCAATTACATAATAGAAAAAAAAAAACATAACGAGCAATTAATGTCCGAAACATGTCCAAGTCATGAATATTCAAAAAAAAAAACTAACTGACGGTTGTCAATTTTAAATAACAACAACGACAACAAAATTTGAATCAGATTCTATTTTGATGCGTCAAAATCATTTCTATTATTTTTAGAGTAGTTAATTTTTAAATTTTAAATACATACTGGAATGAGAGTTGGCAACGCCTTAAACATGTTATTGCATAATATGAAATTTGCACTATAAAAAATGTTGAAACTTTTTGATTTTGTACATATATTAGAGTGATTCAATTTAAAAAGTTCAATGAGCCATAATGTGTTAACATTATGAACTCTATTTGCTCCAGAATTTTTATTTGATTGAACCTGTTTGAAACCAAAAAAAAAAAATAAAAATTTGAGTCATCCTAATGTATATGTACTCGTATGTATATAATTACAAAAGTTTAAATTAAATTGTGCAAAATAATACGTAAGTTATTGGCAAATAAATTGGTAGTTAAACAGGTTGCTCACTATAATTATAATTTTATGAAGCTTTAAATATTTTTTGTGCATTTACTTACGTTTTACAAAGGGGTTTTTAATAGCGTCAGATAGATGTCAAAATTAAATATAAAAACTTGTGTGTCAGATATCAACGAATTTTTGTTTTATTTGAAAAGCCCATTGTTGACATTACGTATTACATTCTTCAAATAGTCGCCGCGACTTTGCTGGATCCGAGAGGTTAAATTTTTGATGGCTCTAGCGCATAGATCAGATTGATTGAAGCGATGGCAAGGATTATGTTGACTTTGAGGACACCGGTGGCTTACGGCTTATTGACTTAAACCTGCGGCTTAAGAAAACTCCACAGGAAAAAATTTAACGGGATGAAATTGCACGATATCGATGGCCAGTTCCCATCGCCTCTGCGTGAGATAACCATGCCCTCAAATCGCTCGCGCAGAATGTCCATTGTGGCATGAGCTGTGTGACACGTAGCATCCTCCTGTTAGAAGGACAGAAGATCGGTTGCGTGACTTTCTGCTGATGCATTGACATACCCTCCCCCCCATGTCAAAACATGTTGAAAAGATCGATAAAATCTTGAAAATTACAACAACCGCAGTGTGAGCGTTAGCATTACTTTTTCGCCAATTCATTTCAGTGTGAATTTTCATACATACCCGCCCCACCGGTAAAGATGTTCACATCACAAAAAAGTGCTTACTTTAATATGCAAATCTTTTATTTAAATCATTTTTTCATGTCATGTCATTATGTATTATTATTCAAACGCGTGCTTTCAGCAATTTTATAAAGCATTTTATAAAGTAGCTTTAATAACAACTCGACACCCATGTAAGTAAATGAATTGTTCATTAATTTCAATTTACCAAATCAAAAAGTTTTTTTTTCTTTCCATAAAACAATGAATTGTATTTATTTACGAGTATGTGGAATTAGTTTATATTGTTGGAATGTGCATTATTCAATTGTTTATCATAATTATTAGATTTCGTTTTATGTCAATGAATGTGAACTTTTGCTACAGTTCTATGAACAAATCTTGAATAGCTACAGCTTATCACAGATAAAACCAGTTATTAATTAAATATTTAACCGCCATAATTGCAAAAATATAATGAAATATTTTTACACATTCTCAACATTGTTTTCACTTTCTTTTTACTATTCTTGTGAAAATATAAAAAATTTTCCAGAAAGAGATAAATATTTAAAATCATTTTATAAACTTCACAAGAAATTCCTCTGAGCAATGTGTTATGTTAACCTTTTCTTATCGTGCACAGATTTTATTATGAAATTATTCTTGTGATGTTTTAATTACTTATTATATTATCATTTATGATGCTGGAAATGTTTGATTTCTTTAGTAAGTTTAAGGAGGCTCTTATATGAAGAACAATTTCTTTGGTTGTTACTAGCCGTGTTTTATTGGGTTTGGTTAAACCAAAATTTCATACGAATTCGTGAACCAGCTCAGTTTCTAGTTCAATCGATTGAACTTTTTTTGTCTTTGCTAAATTGTACGCTAGTGAACAACAGATGACGCTTATCGCATGAAGATGTAGACACAAACCTAAAAGAATCAAATATATCCGGCAACTTTGCGATAAATGTCAAAAAAACTCAATCTATCAAAATAAATATTGTTTTTCTATTCAAAATTGAATATGAATGTGAAAGAATTGTAAGATCTTATTTGTTTCTTTTTTATTTATTAAACTTTAATATTAAATTATTTAAGCGCAGAAAGTGGACGAAAAAAGAGACCTTGGCATTTTTGAGTAGGAGGATTGCGATGATGAAGAGGATGAATTTATAACGAGTTCAATTAAGTCTTTTACTCAGCTTGCCATTTTCAAAATAAGTTAAAAATTGTGCGTTTTTGTTATGACAGATGTTTTAAAACAGATGCTCTGTCAAACACAGTCAGGCCTTTAATAGTCAGTAGCAACATTATAATTTGCCTCCAAGTGGTCAGTAGCTGAATTAAAAAAAGTTTAACTTTTGCGTTTTATTCACTTTTTGGTTTAACCAAACCCAATAAAACACGGCTACTGTCGGTACTTGAAGCAACAGTAATAGAAAATATGTTTAATGTTAATAAGGGCACTTACCAGTGTTCGGGAGAAATCTTCTTAAATTGATGAGCCGATAAAAACCAAGAATGTTAATGCAAAATATAAAACTTATTGATTCTTGAGAATTAATTACAATTTTAATTCATTTTACTTTAGTTATAGTTCTTGTACAAGAAAGTCTGGAGAGAAAAGATCGATTGGCGCAATTGGAAGATAGGCAAGAGAACCGAAAAACTACCGCTCCATTCATCAATCGCCAACAAATGCAGGTTATTTGAATGGAGAAAATTGAACTGCT
This sequence comes from Tricholauxania praeusta, assembly GCA_949775025.1. Classification (NCBI taxonomy): domain Eukaryota; kingdom Metazoa; phylum Arthropoda; class Insecta; order Diptera; family Lauxaniidae; genus Tricholauxania; species Tricholauxania praeusta. Next base: position 30,126,341 of record OX459031.1, on the reverse strand, counting down.
TGTCGCTTAAAATCTCATTTCTCACATTTTAGGCGTGGCACCACCCTTTTTTTAATAAAATTTACTTTAACCAATACCTTTTATAAGTAAATGTACCAAGTCTTATTCATCTGCGTCAAATAGTTGATTAGATATGATGAATTTTATCCAAACCAAACCTTGCCAAGAACCTTCCCCAAACCATATGAAACATGAGTCTATAAACAACACACTCACAGATTTTGCCATAGAAATTGATCAACTTAAATAACTGCCTGCTTAGCAGGTGCTAAGCAAGCAGTTAGTTATGTTAATTAAACAAAATTCTTTGTATTATTTTTAATTCTTTTTTAATTCTTTTTATTCTTTGCAAATACTACAACTATCTACTGTTCCATTCAATACACTGTAAAACCAAATACTACAAATACAAACAAGCCCTCAGAAGCGAAAAGGGTGTATCTCAAACAAGTTCGCTTCGATACCTGTAACATTGATATAGAGCAGTGAAGGGCACTTAGTGGCTATATTTGCTCACATTGCTCTAACCGTTATTCGACGCACAAGCAAGCAAAAAAAAAAAGTCGCAGAATTCAACGCTATCGAGGCACAAAATTCGCAGAATTTCAACGCTATCGAGGCACAGCGTTGACTTGAATTCAAATAAAAACAAAAACAAAACACAAAGGCATAAAGGACGGCGCCGCATTGTGTCTTGACGAATGTAGCAATTGTTTTTGTTTGTAGTGTAATTTGGTTTTTTTTTGTGCTAATGGCAATTTTGGAAATGTAAGTAAAAAAAAATTTAAAATTTCGTTTGTTGTTGCTTGATGTTGTTGTTTTGCTCTTTTGTTAGATTTTTGTGCCCACCGCTGATATAGAGAATATTCTCTTTAGAGATTTTTTATATGTTTGAGGTATTTGGAGTAGTTCATTAGATGCGTGTTTTCTTAAGCTATTCGATGCCATAACAATCACGAATTGCGAAAAAAAAGAAAATTCATGGTGCTACATAACCTCAAAAATGGGCAAAAACGGTGTTTTTTGCACTTTTAGGTTAAGATATCTCGCAAATCAGAGCTGAAAGAGCATTTCCAAGGCCTGATTTAGATTCAGTTCATCAAAAACCTTCGCAAATGTATAGTCTTGTTTCTGGGTCTGAGGTGCTGTCGGCCTGTGTTATTCTTTGAAATCTGAAAGTTTTCGAACATTATTATGCTGTATACATAAACTCGTCAAGGTGCTCTTGAATGCGAAAAAAGTTTACCAACGTTAACGAAAGATTCGGCTTATGGCAATGAACGCTCTGATAATAAAAACACGCCAAATCCTAGCTGATAGTCAGTTTATTTTTTTTTTGTGATATTTATTTGGATAAAAATCGAATAAAAAAACTTTTTTTCGACCTAAAAAATAGTGAAAAATATTTTTTTTTGGTTTTGTAGTTAAAAATGGTTTTAAGAACAAAAAGAAGTCATAAGTTTCCACTAAATTTTGGCCCGGAAAGAATGTTGTTTTGATTTTTTTCGATATTTTTCTATTAAAATGGTGAATAACACAATTAAAAACGATTTTTTTTTTGGGTTTCGTAATGAAATGTTTTCAAAACACAAAAAAAAGCAAGTATTTTCTACCAGTTTTTAGGCCCGAAAATAAAGTTTTTATTTTTTTCGTGCAAAATGGTACATATCACAAAATCAGACGATCAGCTAGGATTTCGGTTTTAAAGTTTTTTTATTTTCAGAGCGTTCATGAAAGGAATTTGAAAAGCCGATTCCTTCGTTTGCGTAGGCAAACTATTTTCACGTTCAATAGCACCGTGTTTAGAACAAAACAATTTTTGATTATCGATAGATTGAGCAATGGATTGCAAAAGGTAAATAAAATGATAAGCCTCCTTGATGGTTTTTCAAAATGCACTTGAATATCTTAAGTATTTTGTCCACGTACACATCCACATACTTTGTTCAATAGAACTTTTCGCAGATAACAAGTTAAAACTGTCATGGTAGTTCAGTGATAGGATTTGGGTTTTGTGGAAATGTACTGAATGGAGACTTGAAATGTACTTTTTTTGTAGCGAATGTACTTTTGCGATATGAACATGAAGAAAAGGTTAGCAAGTTACTCCAGGCTTATTTTGCGGTAAGCTTAAAAAAAAAATGGTTATTTTTAAGAAATCGACTAAATGTACAGAAAATGTACCGAAAATGTACTGAAAATGTTTCGAAAATGTATTGAAAATGCCCCAAGGGTTCTGAAAATGAATCTAGTCGAATGTACTGACGACCATTTTTCACGACTCAAGTGTACTGAAAAAAGTACAAATGTACTGAAAATGCTATAGCTGTGGTACTTCACTGCAATAAGTGACATCTATATGTTGAAGCGCATAATACATATAGTTCATTGTAAATATTACTACATATTTCCAATTAACTTCATTAACCTTTCGGTAATTAAGTTTGTGTGCTTATCCAATAATAAATAAAACAATTATATCTTTAATAATATTTATTTGCCAGTAATCCGATAAAATCAATGGGATTTTACTTAAACCGTAAAATAATAATAAATATTTATATACATAGTACTCGTAAATAATAATCGCTTTATTTGACGAAGGTTAAGTCTTTTGAAAATAAAATAAATATTTATTTTCTGATAAATGCGAACAGTACCGAAAAAAATGCACCAACCATTCTTTATCAGGTCTATGAGTGGCTTCTTGTCAATTTCATTATAAAATGTGTATAAATACACTGTAAATTATATTATGCGCAATACACAAAAGAAAACAAAATCTATTACAATTTATTGACCTAATTAATCAATTTTGACACTAATTGACATCTTTATAAAGAGTCATTGATTTAAATCTTTTTACTTTTCAGACAGTTAGTAATGCGTTGTTTGTTTGCCATACTCAATAGAATAACATATCTTCAATTGTTTCAAAATATCTTGGTATTAACTTAACAAGTTTATCACCTGTTTGTTGACCTATATCTTTCAAGGGTAAACTTTTGCGTTTCTCAGATAATTGTTGAAGTGTTATCTACTCATTGTTGGAAATGACATTCCATCGTGATTTCTTATTCTTGTACGTTACAATTTTAATTCAAGGTCTTAAATCAATTTATCAAAACTTCTGTATTAAATTTAGACAAAAAATTTTTTATGGGCAAATAGAGTTTTATACGATCCTTATAAAATTTCTGAAAGACAGGGATGTTTGGCTCTTCGTATTAAGAACTAAACGTTGAATTCGACTTTTGGTAAATTTATAGAATTAATAGTTGTAATCAGGGCCTGATTTAGACCTCTGACAGCCCTAGGCTAACTATGAATATGCGCCCCCGGCCCATCCTGCTTGTGCCTGCCGAGACTACAAATATTTTAGTTTCTATAGTAAAAGCTATCGCTTCGAATTCAAAAGCATAAAAGTTGTAATTTATACTGTAATTATTACGATTTATATAATAATGAAAATAATGCAGCGCGAAACTGTAAAACTTATGGTTAAAAATGTATGTATATATAGTTGGATTGAATTTTAAAATATTATAATACTTTTTATTATTATACTTTCTACTTTTCACCAACGATTAATCGCGTATAGAAACTTAAAAATCCAAATTTTTCAGAAATGTATTTATAACTTTTTTGAAAGATCGTTCATAGTCGCTATTTAAAAAAAAAACCGAAAAATTTTAATTTTTTTAAGTTTCTCATGTCTAACATCATATATACTATATCAAAATTGTGAACAAATACCTTCGTCATTATCATTGATAATCTGAAAATAACTTTTTCGTTGAGTAAAAATTATTTTTGTGTGTAAAATTAAAACTAATCTGGTATAAAGGTAAAAATTGGCAAAATCATATAGAGGTAGTCAACTTTGAACGATTGCATCACAACCAATTTTCATCAAAAATTACATTTATGTGTCACCATTTTGACGAAAATTACGTCATATTTTGTAGAAAAAATAAATTCTTTGACTTTATAAAGTGCCATTTCGATAGGAAATTTTATTCCCTACAAAAAATTTCGTAATGTGTATACACCGAAAATGTATAGTTTTTGAATCATAATTAAAAAAATAATCAAGATACACATTTGCACAGTTCTCAAAAGTCCAAGCCTAAGTTTATAGCACTTTTGGATTTATCATTTTTAGGGCACAATGTACCATTGAACATATAAGACAATAAAATACTTTTAACAAATTAGTTCCTTAATCAATTACATAAGCTATGGCCTATATACGGGAATGTATGGGCATATGGAAATTACCTTTTTTCATTAAACATTTTGTCCGATTTGAGAAAATATGGTCCAAACGGAGCAATTGAAATTTTGTGACTTTTTAAAAATGCCAAAAATATCAATTCAGCTTGCAACTGATTTAGGTCGATGTATGATGAGAATATGGCCAACTAAATAAAAAAAGTGCAGAAAATGGGGTTTTTGGGAATGTCTCGAAAGCGATTCTAAGGAAAAATATGGATGACAATATTGGATTCCACGCCCCAAAATATATAGAAAAATTTATATGTAAAATCAGATCTCGAAATGAGGACCATAAACTAGTGTTGTTTATTGAAAACGTTACATATAACTATTCTCTTCTCGGTTTCTCGTTACCGAATCTTTTCACAACATAGCCAAATTTAATGTTTTGTACATAAAAAACATTCTCAATAAATAATAGTGCAAGTGCGGTAAGTTTCTGCTGGCGAAGAGCCGAGCGCAAGTAATTCCTCACACGTTTTAATACAAAGAAAGATCTTTCACCGCTGTATCTTGTGATGCTAATCGTTGAAAAAACCTCTTAAAGTAATTTCTGCATTCGGAAAAATGGAAGCAATGTTTCGGCTTTTTAAAAATTGTAATTTTTAGCTTTTGTAGATCAACTAATTCTTTATCTTTTAAAAACTGTTCCAAATGGAAACACTTGTCAGAAAACGTATCTTCCATATCCAAGTCATATAGTTGTAGCAACTCTTTAGCCTTGGGTCTTTTTTAATTCATTTCGGTATAAATTATAATTATTTGTTGACTTTTCAACTGATTTTTGAGGGAATCAGTAGCAGCGTATTATTTATCTACAATAAAAGTTTGTCTTCCTTCAAATTCGGCTTTGCTTCATCAAAATAAAATTTTGGTTTCTTTTTTCTTCTTAAATCTTTTTTGTACTCAGAGAATTCGCACCTATCGATTGCTTCGGACTTAAATTTTTCTTCTCTATTTCGTTACACAACGTATTAAGATCAGTGATGGCAGTTGGGTTTTGTGAAAATGTACTGAATCGAGACTTCAAATGTACTTTTAAAAGCCGAATATACAAAATTTTAAATTTTTACTTAAAAAAAAAGCTCAGCAAACCATTACGGTAGGTTTGAACGCATATTTTACCTGAATTTACTTAAAAAATTGTTATTTTTTAGAAAAAGTCCAAATGTACTGAAAATCGACCGAATGAGTACATTCGAAAAAGTACAAAAGGGTCATATGTACCGAATCTACTAAAAACTTGTCCAATGTACTGATGACGATTTTTCACCGAAAATGCCATCACTGATTAAGATTTGTATGTATATAATAACTTACATATATAGAGTAACAATGTTTGACAAATCAGCATTATTTGCTGGAAGCTGTCCACTAATGATTTGAAATTTGACCAGCACAGAGTTCCAAAAACACAACATTATCATGTAATTTCTAGGGTTTTCGATTTTTCTGCTATTCTTCCTGCTTCTATTTTGAATTTAAAGCTAAAAAATATCGTTTTAATATTTAAAGTGGTCCGTAGGTATCGCAGGAGTATTATATTAGAATTATTTTGAATTTAAAATTAATGTAAAAGCATTAAAAAAAGAATGTATAACTACTTGTAACTGAATAAAAATACGAAAAAAAAAATGAAAATCAAAGTTGATTCTCAGTGCCCCGTCGGACCTTGCGCCCCAGGCTTAAGCCTTATTAGCCTATGGGCAAATCAGTCCCTGGTTGTAATGTAGTTTTCAAAATTTTTGGAATTAGTTCATTTATACCTACAGGCCTTGAAATAATTCCCATCAAAAAAGGTTGGTATCACTCCAAAAAGATCGAAAAAAGTGGCTCAAAGTTTATCTTATGACAGTTTGTCTTTACAATTTGTTTAACAAAAAGAATGCGCGATTAAAGAATTTCCTACAAATCAGTTGTAAGGCTTTTTAGGAGTGGTTGGTTATCATTTTCTCACAAATTGTTGATAGAAGAACCAAAGGTTATAAACCTAGCATAAGTTGAAGAAGAGATAACTCTGTATAAAAAAATTTTTTAAATAAAATATTTATCTTTTTTAGCTAATGCAAAACTGATTCCAGTTTTTATAAGATTAGTTGCTGATATTCTATTGGATATAGACATACATCAAATATTGAATGAAAGCTTAAAACAATGATAACTATTTGAATTTGAAAATCACTTTCCGAGGTGAAAATTCCTTAAAATTGTACGAATTGAAATCTTAGTTGTTAACGTTGCTGTTGTATTGGGTGTGAAATTTGACTTAAAATAACCGATTAAAGACAACCACATTCAACAAAGAACAACTAACAAAACTAAGCATATGGACATACATATATGTGATGCATTTCATGACAAATGTCGTGTGTACATATTTATGTTTCGAATACTTACATTGAAAAACCTAATTTTGTCTTAATTGTTGAATTAAAGTTATTCGATTCTTATCCGCTGCTTATTTGAAAAAAATGGCTCTAAGAGGGCCAATTATGTTTTGAAAAGTTTTGAGAACGTAGAAAACATTTTAAAGTGTGACACTAATGTAAACCATATATTGGGCACTCCACGCCACATCGGACACTATTTTGCTTTTGCATTGAATTTTTTTTTTTTTAACTTTTCCATCATATTATTTATTTATTTATCAAGTTTTTCTAGAGATAAACATTTTTGGAAGATTAAATTAATCCTTCTTGAAGTTCTAATAACTCCTTGAATAATCGGCTTAGTTCAATTTTTATTATTTGTTTTAAAATTTTAATTTTTCAACGTACTTTTATAAGCGATATTACTTTGAAGTTCTCAAATTTCCAAAATAGATCGTAATTTTTTTTCAATAAGAACCAATAATAATAACCAACAAGTTTAGTCAGATAATGTGCAAACGATGGAATCTTTTTTTCAAATTTTCAATGCTCATGTTTTTACATAGTTATCCGTGTAAAAATATATAATGGACCAATTCCATTTCAAACCATGCAGTCGGATTATTTCATATTACGGAATTGGTTGAGAATTATATATGTTGTTTTTCAAAGGATATAATGGGACCCATATATCCCCAATTTGATTAAAAAAAAATTTTACGAAGTTATGCCCATTTTAAGTTTTGATGTCAAAAATTAAAAATCCACTGAGAATTTTTCAAAAAAACGGCATTTTAATTCAAATCAAAAACAAAAACTTTTGCCTTTTAATTCTAATATAACTTCTTATTATAAATGGGTATAGCTTCATAAAAATTTTTTTTTACTCAAATCGAGGAAATATAGGTCCCCCTTGGGTCTCCTTTGAAAATCAACATATTTAATCAGAAACCAAATCCGTAATATGAAATAATCCGCAATTTGCATGGTTTGAAATGGATTTGGTCAATAATAATTATTTTTTCAGATAATTTCCAACACGAATAAATAAAACTTGGGCATAAAAAATTGGAAATCCCATCGTTTTTTATTGTTAGAAACGACGATTTATTGTGGAAACTTTGAAATTTCATGGTACTTACATTAATTTCGTTTTGATACATTTTTTCGATTATTTTTATCAAAAATTTTGAAACAAAAATGTATTTTGGTCGACTATTTGTGGAGCCCTCGAAAACGAAATAGGCGTACCTCAAAAAAATTCATATACGTCATTCTTTTATCATCGGATAGCTTTAGAAATTACTCGTCTAACTAACTAACTAAAACTGCTCCAAATACCGGTATCTTAGTTCAAACTCAAAAGAAAAAAAGTTTTCCAAAATGTGAAGCAAGTTGTTATAAGAAAAAATTGTACGATTTGGCGTGGAATGCTCAAATTTTTGTTTCATACACGGGTTTTTTCTAAGACAAAAATTATTCTGAAGGTATTACGAAGAAGACTGCCATCAACACGTATTATTGAAGCTTTACTGTACTGATTTTTTATTGGTATTTGCAATTATAATTTATTTTACTTAATTATAATTTATATCTTGGTTAAAAAAAAAACAAATACCTGTATGTTTATTGCATCACACTTTACAACATTCTTAAGATTAAGGAAACAAAAATCAAACACAAAGTTTCAGTACTTTACGATATGTAAATATTGCAAGCGCAGAGAACCCAGCGCTTAATTGAAGCTAAATTTAATTAGCATGTGATACATACGGTTCACCTGAGCAGCATACAGCATTAAAATTTTTTACAGTGTATGCATTTCGGTACTTCATCGCATCCATGCAGGCGACTTAACGACCATCTATCTATCGCCACCCTTTGTTTTTACATTAAACAACAAAACAACAGTGCAACACTAAACGATGGTGGTAGAAAAGTTCTTAACAAGAAACATTAAAAATCAGAGCCATAATCAAATAAAATTAAATTAAAGCAAAAAATCATTCATTAATAAAAAAACAACAAATTGTTAATATAAAATAAATCGCTGCGCGAAAAGTCGCTCAGTCGTTTTTCGTTTGCGACGCCGATTGTGTTACTCGCCTGCTTAAGCTCTTGCGCTTGACATAACGATCGATTTGCTACGATTTTTATTTGAAAACGCGATTTGTGATGCCTGCACATGCCATTGAGGCTAAAAGCTGAAAGTGAAATTTTAAAACTTTACGTGGAAAACAGCTGTGTGGCTTTATTTTGAACTAAACCTTTTGTTGAGAAGCAAGTGAAGTTGTTAATGCTTGAAATAGTAGGAAAAAATGCATTGCTAAACTCGTGCTTGTACGGGTATTTGAAAAAGTGTTTCAACTATTGTTGGATTTTTTTAATTAATCTTGTTATTTATAAATTAATTAATGTAATTTTGCATTTACTTGCATTCTTTATTGTTTTGGTGCTCATTCAAAATCTGTGAAATGATAATGTCTTAATGATTCTTATGGAATTTCATAAAAATTATTAACCAAAAATATAAAAAAATAGATACCATATTTCCAAAAAACAAAGTGCAAAAAGTGAAAACTTATTTGTGTTTTAAAATTTTCAAATAAAACAGCCAGCATGAAACTTCCAAGTATTACTGGTGCCAATGGCACCGTGGATCTAAATACTCCAACTTCAAATGATGAACAAAATTCAACAGTTGCGGTCAAAAAAGGTGCGTTTGTGACTTTGTTTAAATTTTTAGCGTATTTACAGTTTTTATATTTTATTGCACTAATAAGTATAAAGATTTTTTAAAAATTTACTCAGGTTTTTCTTTAAAATGAAAACCATAGTTGACTTAATCCAACCATCAATATTTAAACATAAACCATGACTTATGGAAATTACTCCACTATTGTGACAGAGTCACAATATGGTACACGAATTAGATAGCTATTTTGCATGTTATTCACATTTATAATTCAGATTTTTATACATTTAAAATCTGCCCATCTGAGGACTACATCAACACGAATCCAGTGCAAAAAAAAATATTTTTTAAAATAATTTTTGAATGAGGGAAATTTTTCTTATATATTTATATTAATCGGAGATTCTGAGCTAGAGCTATTTCTTTAATAAAATTGGCGCTCTCAATTTTTGAGAAAAATTTATTATATTGTCCATAAAAATAGCATTGATCAATAAGTAAAATTTACAATATTGGTCTTTGCTAAAATGACTGTAAGTTCATAATGTTTAATTATAATAAAAATAATCAGTCGCAAAAATCAACTTTCTTGTCCATTACTATCAGCACGAATATTTTTTAATATTTTTTTTTTCAACATTTTGAGAAAATTATTCCAAAAATCTACTGAAAATAATAAATCATGAGCATAGGAAATTTTATGTTGATCAATAAAAATATTTCTTTTTTTTTTTTTATAAATTGGAACGTTTTTGTCTAAGAATATTAACTTTTATTTGGAGTTAATTTCAAAATTCAGTATTAACTCCGTACAAATTGATATTCGTTCAAGAGGAAAGATTCCCCACTATGAAGTAAAATTATATACATATCAGAAGTTTTATTTCAAATATGTACCATTTTCATGTTTTTTAAGGTTAAAAGATAAATAGTTTTTTTTAACATTTCGTTTCCAGACAAAATTTATAAATTATATGATTCAAAGACAATGTTACTAAATTTAACTATAAGTAGTTTGTAATTTCCAATTAGTCCATTTTTTAAAAAAATATTCCGAGAAACTTTCAAAAATCATGTTCTTGCGTCAAAATGAAACTTTGGCTGAAATTGTTTTCATTCGGGTTGCCAAAATCAGAATAAAATGTTAAAAAAAAAAAATTTCTAAGTGATATGCTAGAAATAAGGTGATTCTACCACGTTTCGGTAAATGATCTTTACGACAGAAAAGTTATCTTATTATGATTATACATATGCTTTTGAGAGTGAAGTGTTTTCGATAAGCTTATAATTGTTCGAAATTGTTTTTCAAAAATATACCAGGTGTATGCATAAGTTTTTTTCCGGTTTAACTAAGAGATGGCGCCAGCGAAAAGTACGCAGCGTATTAATATGACACAGTTCTGTTAATTGAGAAAAATGCAGATATCTCGGGTTCGAAATAAAAAAATGGTATGCGGTTTACGACATTCTTTTAAGCAAATAACAGTTCATTAAACATGTTGTAACACGGGATCGGCGACAAAAAAATATTGGGTGATTTTGCAACTTTAATATGCCACAAATGTTCTTTTTTAGGCACAAAACTCGATATGATCACTGAACGATAAAACAAAGACACTAGTTTTAAATAGTGTTTTAGATAATTTATAATAAGGCAAGCAAGCAATACATCAATTCAACACTTTCTACACTGTTAAATGCAGATCCTCAACGGAAAAATAACTTCGATAAATGCGACTCTCAAAGTATAGATATTGCTCAATTCTACAATAACATCAAGTAAATAAATGTAATGGAAAATGCAAGTCCTAAAATCGATGTACTTTTGATACATGACATAGCCTTAGACTCTCCATACTTTGAACAACAAAACGATGAAACTTTAAGATTACTTAGCGATAATAAGTTGTTATATTTAAATCTAAAATAACTTATGATTCCGGTGCATAACTTTCATATTTGATATGACAATTCCGGAAATACACTGACGCCATACGTTCCAAATCCAAACCTTTCACATGCAGGTGTTCGTCCAACAAGACGTTCAATTCAAAATAAATACTTCTGATGTAACATCTGACGTGACATAAATTAATGAATGTACAATAAGTTGCGCTTATTGTCAAAAATCCAAATTAATTTATGCACCAAATCACCTGTTCTGAATATTGATATTCCAATATGTTGGTTAGAGCAAATTCATATAGGCTTGGCCTATATGAATCCTGGAGAATTTATTTCCTCAAGAGCGCATTAACTTTAAATACCTTTTTTTCGAAAACATAACACCGATTCTCACTAATGTGAGAACTGCTTGTTAGTTCTGAGTATATAAACTAAGTAGTTGGAGTGGAAGAATGCAATATAATAAAATATACGGCATAAAAAAAAAAACTGATGTGTTTGAAAATTGTGCACAATCATTCTAAAAATGTGCAAGCACTTGACGAGGACCCTTAAAAAACAAATTTCGAAAAATAAATACACACCAAATAAAATTAAATCTTCTACATATAACCAGCGCATATAAAACAATGTAATAAAATTCAAACAATTCAAGTAAGTTTGAATTAATTCATCGTTATTCGAAGATTAAACTTTCAGATTTATTGTTAAACTATAGCGAAAGTTAATGTCGAGTGAAGTTTTTAAAAACACATTATCATTTTATTCATAATTATGAACCATGTATTTTTACTTTTGTAATTAAATTTTTTGATAAAATCTTAGTTAAATAATTTGGGTGAGTTAGAGCAGTGGTTCCCAAAGTGTGTGAAAAAATTTAGGGGTTCCGCGTGACAACATTTATCTCATCAGAAAAAAAAAACAATAGTGTTTAATATATTCACATATTCCTCGGAAAGTTTACAATCGACCACCGAATTAAATTTCAAATTTTTAAACAAGGCGACTGAAAACACAAAGTAAAATAATACAAATAGCTTAATAATGCGTATAAATGATGGGCCGAAGTTGTCAGAAAGAAAAAAATCTCTAACTTAAAAGAATTCTGAGATATTTTAATTTCAAATATCAAGGGGTAAACCTGTATCACCATCCGTCCCCTAGGGTTAAGAGAATCATGGAATCAAAGAAGCAGGTGCATTCTTCACATTAAAGTTTTTTCATTTATTTTAGTTTGTTAATGTTTTGTATTTTTATTAATTATTTCTATGCTGAATTGTTTTTTTTTTTTTTTTGAGTTTTGTTTAATTCAATAAGATCTAAAATACAAAAATAATACTTGCTTCATTTAATATCAGATATTAAATATTGAAAAGTTGTTGCTTAAAAAATATTCATTGGCAACAAATTTGAGGGTTCCGCGACCAAAATAGTTTGGGAACCACTGAGTTAGAGTGTTATTGCTCTATGTAAGAGAATTAATTACAAAAACTAAACAAAATGGAATTAGTAAGCAATATAGTAAACATGTGGGGTATAAATCATGGAACTTTTTTTGTAATATTTCAGAACTTTTTGCTGTCTTAAAATACTTCAACTTATTACTCAGCGCTTACACACAGAAACTTTTTCCGAAAATTATTCTTGTTTGTGGGTGAGAAGGGAAAAACAAAAGGGACGAGGCAAAGAATTTGTCATTTGCCGCAAACGCTAAGCGAAAATCACAAAAAAGGGACAATAATTGTCCCATAGAATTTTCTAATGTAAACGTTGACTTAGGAACTCAATAATTTTGTAGCATAGTCAAGGTTTACACAAGGAAACTTTTTCGGCAAAGTTTCCTAGTTTGTTGGCAAGAGAGGAAAAGCGAAAGGGACGAGGTAAAAAATTTGTCATATGTTGCAAACGCGAAACGAAAATCACAAAAGAGGATGGACAAGAATTTGTCTCTCAGACTTTCCTCGTGTAAGCGCCAACATACTAGTGGACCCACGATTTCTCTTAACATCTCATTCTATCTTCTCTCTTCAAAAGTAACGCAAATAAAAACAATTGAAAGAGAGTTTGTTCTTTGAACTTCGAAGCCAAACACAAACGATACAAATGAGATGAAAATAAAAACAACAATAGCAATACAGAATTCAAGAAGCAGCATAAGCATATTTGGTTTTGCAAAAACCAAATCCTAAAAATAAGGATATTTAACTTTAAAAAAATAAAAAAAATATGTGTACAATAACCTTTTTTAACACAAATATATTGTTTTACAAAAGAAATTATTAAAATCGTTTCAGTATATATTGCGCCAAAGCGTTACAAATCATTTCCATAAAATCAATTTTATATAAAAAGTATAGATTAAACATTCTACCTTATGATTTCGGAATATACAAATTATTTAGATTTTTCTTTATAATCTTTACTTTACTTTTATTAATTTTCGATTTTTTTTAATAGCTGTTTACGTCTTTCACACCTAAAAATTTTTTACAAAAGAAGTTTTTAGTCAGTGAAAGAAAAGTAATCAGCTGTTTAATTTCTTCATTTTTGCAATTTCAGCTAACTAAGTTTTGGGGTAAACAGACAAGAGTTAGGCAACAAAAAGTGCCTAAAGTAAACTTAGTCACGTAAACATGCTAAACTTTATTGTTTAAAAATAAATTTTTTTTTTATTGTTAAATTGCATATAAAAAGATTTCAGATAAAAAAAAAATAAATTTAAATGAGAAAAAATTTATAATTAAAAAAAAAAAATATTTATTAATTATGGAAACAATTGAATTACACAATGTCGCCATACATGTACTTAGTTATTCATGTGTTTTATTTGCATGTTAGGGGCTTTTCTCTAGGGACTTTTCTTTGTCTCAAACTGATGTATTTAACTATGTAGCAAATTTTGCTTAAAAGTTTGAATACGAATAGCACGTTTTTGGCCAAAATAAAGATTTTAGCTCACTTTCTTTTTTTGATGAATGGTCACTTTCAGTTACTTTGAAGTTCACCAATCAGTAAAATTCACTGTTTTGAACCAGTTAAGACAAAAAAATAAAGTTACAAGGGTGACATCCAATGAAGAAATATTTAATTTGTTAATTACAGTAGAATAATTTCAGATGAAAACATCGAAAATTATTAAAAAATATATGCGAATTTTTTTTTAATAAGCTACCCCATACGAAAAACCAATATCGCAGTATTTTTTGGATGCTTCACTTCCATTCGGCACACACCATAAGTTTGAAAATATGATTTTTTCTTACTCTTCTATGATGAACTGTAAGTTTTTTTCAATAAAAGATATTGAATTCTTTCAAACAAAATTGTTATACTTGCCAACAATCGATTAAAATTTTGAAAATTGATTTAAACCATCAAAAAGGTTAAACCGGAATCATAAAAAGTGTACTGACACAGTTTTGTAACTGTTGGTATGTCCTTGATGTTAATCTATGTTTTCAACTTTACATCATCCATTTGTGTTTTAAAAATGTTTTAAATGTTTTAAAAAGGAATCAATGAAATACTTAAATTTCAGTTTTTCCCAATCAACCGATAGTTATTTTGTATTTTTCGAAATAAGCGCATCAATTACATTAGAAATATCAATTCTGTAAACTATTGAAAAATAGATAAATTTTTTTTTACAAATTGAACGCGGTTGAAACAAAAAAAAAATTTAAATTTTGTACTTCAATTTTAGTTAGTTTTACATGTAATTAATATAGAAAATCCATATATTATTACCAAGCTTCTATCGATATATCAAAACAAATGGAAAATATGTTTCTTGTAAATATTTTAATTGAGAGTTATGTGGAAGTTTTGAAAAACTGGTGGCAATCCGAAAATTTTTTGGTATTTTGTTTTTGTAGGGATATTCTTCTGATAATTTTCAATCATCATAATAGAGAAAATATGTATACACTTTTTAACAGCAGACTACTTCGATTTGGTTCAAATTTTTAATAAGGCTTCTAAGAATATTTTACAGTTTTGGATTTAAAAAAAAAAAGTAATTTAGAGCATTTTAAGTTATTTTGCAAGTTTTCCTTACTCTAGGAGTATGAGTCAGCTGTTAATCTAGCGAACAACTAAAACGTCAATCAATAGCTTGCAAACACTAAGTGCTACGAAACAACTAAATGTATTATTCTATTAGGCGTTGTTTTTTACACAAATCAATGATCTTGTCATTGTGTTATTGATCGGTTATTGGTTGACGAAGTTAGCAGAAACGTAATTAGGATACTTATTTCTTATTTTTCTACAATATTTGTTTACATTGTTATTTTGAAAGTTGAGTTTTTTTATGAAGTTAAGCATGTCAAAGATATAAAAGACTAAAATTAATTACTTAATATCTACATGCACTTTAACTCACAAATGGATTAAGTGAACAGCGTCTTTGGAAAAAGTTGTAGGAAATGCTTTAGGCGAAGAATTAATTCCCGATATCCACTTTTATATTTGATTTATATAACTAATATAGTTAGGGAACCAGTGGTCTAAATTTCAATATGGTTTTATTGTGCGGCAGAGGTTGAAAATCATAAAGTTCTAAGTAATATAAGTAATACGAACAATCTCTGGCATTACGTTCTCTCTGCGTTATTATTTGTAAAAAACAAATGGTGTCATAGACAATTTTATTGCGTCTGCCTTTTGTATTAAAAAATGTGTTCACACACATTAACAGATAAATGCAAGAGACAGACGTTTTTGTTGCTGAGTTTAAGATTAATTAATGTTTTTTTTCAAAAATTTATGTTATAAACAAACCTAAGCCATTTTATCGCCAGGCAGATTGCGATTATTATAAAGATAATGTCATAAGAAATGACAGAAACAACCTCTGCCACTTAGCAATTGCTGCATTTGAAAGTTGCAATATTACAAACATGTGAAAAAAAAAAAATTAAGTAGTTAATCATTTTAAAGCGTCTGCCACTTGGCTGACTGGTACCTTTACTTAAAAAAAACTCAAAAAATAAGAAGGCAGATAATTCCAGCGCTGCTATTTCGAAGTCAAATTTTTTTGAGTACTTTAGTAGCAGATTATTAAAGTTATTTCGTAATCCAAAATTTACTATTCTATTTTTTCGGTCATTTGGATTTCTTTTTTGTTTTTCTGGCTGTCTGAATTTGGTATTCAACGCCAAGTCGGACGTCATTTTATTTTAGCATATCTGATTTTTGTGTAAGCTCTTATTGTTTTTGTACTGGTTGAGGCTAGAATCAATTAGTTATATTTTTAATTTTTTTTTTTCTTAAATATCGTTAATTGAAATTTATTTTACTGGTCTACATACAGACGATGTAAGTTTTAGTATGGCAGGATAATTTAAAAATTTAAATTTACGATATCTTGGAGAAAAAAGGGATATCGATTTAAGTCAAAATAGGTTTTGAAGGGAAAATTTTAAGCTTTTAAGCTATATAAATAAACATATTCGAAAAAAAACCTGGTGTCCCTAAAATTAAAATACTAATTTGACAAAAATCGGTGATTTTGACACGTTTGCCTCATGTATTTTCAGCTTCTAGGGGCATTGTTGACGACAACGAAATTTCGAAAGAGAGCGATAGAATTACTTATTCGAATTTTTAACAATTCTGTTATTGAAAATACTGCAGTGTAAACGTCTGCCTCTAATATTTCGTTATCTACACTCTATTCTTATTCTTATCATAATATATAAGAGGCAGATGCTATAAAATAATTTAATAAAATTTTTTTTATGCAACTTCAAAGTAAATTTGACAAGAAAAAAAATATGCGCTATCTTCACTTTACTCTTGTTTTTTCTAATTTGCATAAAAGTGTACTACATCGCATCATCAATACAAACGACGATAAAATCATAGCTTAATAAATCCACCTGTTTCCTAGCTATAATGTATATCTGTGCAAAACTTAATTCCAAGGTTTTAGTCACAAAAATTATCGATTTTGTTGCAAATTGCTTGAAATGTCAAATTTTTTTTAAAAAGGGAAAAATTTTCAAAAAAAATAGAGTTGCTATTATTAAGATCTCTCCATAAAAAACAAAATAGAGAGCAATTTGAAATTCAGCGAAGCAAAGGTAATCTAGAACTCTACTGAAGAATGCTTTACCTTTTTCGTTTTTATTTTTATACATTGGTGTAATCCAGTGAAGGGCACATAGTGGCTCTATTTGCTCACATTGCTCTAACCGTTATTCGACGCACAAGCAAGCGAAAAAAAATTCGCAGAATTTCAACGCTATCGAGGCACAGCGTTGACTTGAGTTCAAATGAAAACAAAAACAAAACACAAAGGCATAAATGACGGCGCCGCATTGTGTCTTGACGAATGTAGCAATTGTTTTTGTTTGAAGTGTAATTTGTTTTTTTTTGTGCTAATGGCAATTTTGGAAATGAAAGTAAAAAAACTTTAAAATTTCGTTTGTTTTTGCTTGATGCTGTTGTTTTGCTCTTTTGTTAGATTTTTGTGCCCACCGCTGGTGTAATCTATTGCTACTAAAGAAAAGTGTAAAAGCTTTACCCTTCAATTGTGATTTACTGTACAATTAAAGTTTTTATCAGAAATAACTTTAGCAAAAAACTTAGTTTGCACCGTGTTTCAAAGCTTTGGAATGTTCTTACTTTTTTTAGAATTAAATAATATTTACTCAAACAAAAAATATACATGAAAAATACTATCTATAACAAAAATATAACTATTAAAAAATTGAAACACTACCTAATTTAAATAAATATGTTTTATAGAAATTAATTTATAAAAATACAAGTACATTTCATGTGAAAATAACTTCGAAAATCCCCTAAGCAAATTCATTACACACACAACCGGTTATAACTAAACTATTGCAAAAATGCCATTAGTATTTTGTTAGTATGTAGTAAAAAACAAAATTTATTTTGTCTATGGAAAACGACCAAGTTAAGTAATCGCACACTCTAGTACAAATGACATTAACATAGATATAGCCAGCGTATTGAGGCATAATTTAGGTAAACGAGTACAAGACCAAAAACAACAACAAAATAAAAAAAAAATGTCGCCAACAAAATTACAGAATTTCCTTCAATTAAACTGGTAGTGACTGGTCGTAGTAACAGTCACTAGACAAAAATTATTAGTGGCGTTAATATGTGCGGCACGTAATTGCAGTTCTAGCCAAGTTAATAAATGACGCCAAATTTTAATGCGAAGAATATGCAAATTATCAAGTGGCAAAAAAAAAATCGAAAAATTATAGTGCTCAAAACTTTAAGAAACTCGTTCAATGTCAAGCACATGGTTCGACGTCATAATACTCAAACTCTTGTACGATCACCAAAATTTATTAAAGTCTTTATACTTAAAATAAAAGTGCAGATAGTTCGAAGCATTTAAAGCGTTTTGTCAAAAAAGCATTCATTTATTTTATTTTCATTTTATTTATTTTATTTTATTTATTTATGGTTATTTCCTTTATTAAGGAAGTTGCATGATATCGATAGTAATTGACAACTAGTTGCAAATCAACGCTATATATGG
The DNA here is from genome assembly GCA_949775025.1 of Tricholauxania praeusta. Classification (NCBI taxonomy): domain Eukaryota; kingdom Metazoa; phylum Arthropoda; class Insecta; order Diptera; family Lauxaniidae; genus Tricholauxania; species Tricholauxania praeusta. The sequence goes on along the minus strand of OX459031.1, from coordinate 30,107,566 downwards.
CAACGACATAAATCGAGTTTTATTTTGACAGCAACATTACGAAATGTTCCTGAAACGCTATAATTATCAATAATTCTACGAGTAAATTTGCTGCAGCTATCAACTATTCAACGAGCACATTTACTATGAATGTCAATACAGTAGTCAATAAATGAACTGGAGTAACCGCTTTCAGTTTCTTTGAATACATTAGAAACTTAATTATTGTGTCTTATAAAAAACATTGAAAATATAAAAGCGTAATTTCATCATCTGTGAGATGTGCCGGTTTAAATCAAAAAATTTTACAAAATGTTTGTGGCAAATACTTTAAGTGTCAGATCAATTCCAAAATTTCTTGAAAATAAGCAAATTCCAAAAAGAATTTTGCAGACAGTGCATACTGGGCGATGAAAGTACGAATTTGACCAAGAGATATAAACTGATTCCCTTTATGCATGGTTCTATTAATATGAATTGAAATGATATTTTAAACGATTTTGATTTTTAACAAACGTCTGGACAAAATTGAACCGGTAAATTTTAAACTTATTGGAGCAATTTTTATTGCTAAAGCACGTGGTAATCAAATTTCAAAAGAACGAATCAAATTTGCACTTTGCAGTAGAAAATAAAAATATACTGATCGATTTTGTGCTACTGTGGCAAAGCCATTTGCTTACAACTCTAGGGTACACAGTATGACTAAACATTTTTATTCAAATTATAGATCAAAATGCAAACTTCAGGCATTTAAAAAAGAATTTTAAGCTTATCAAAACTTTGAAATTTCGTTGTGCTTCAGAAAAAATAGGGTCATAGGCATTGATTATGGGGGCTAGGCACTTTCTCCCTCGAAAAAAAAAGTATTTGGAGGGGCATTGCTCCCCAAATATTTTAGAGAGCAAAGATCTATATATGAAAACTCAGTATGTACAAAACAATTGCACGGGAGAAAAAATAATTAGAGTCAACCTGAAATCAAGCTCCGTTCAGCCTGATAGAATAATGTTCAATTTTCAACGTTGGATTAGCCCGTCTGTTACGCTGGATTAGTCTGGCGTTATAAGGTAGACAACTTCACCTCGAACCAGGCTGGGAATCAATGTAGAAACTAAAACCTTATGGTACTATATAGACTACCATATACATATGTACTTTTATATTCTCCCTCTCCCCATTAAATGTTACTTGAAAAGTTTTTGAGACGTGTGCCCCTCAATCTTTTTTAGAAGTTTTCGCTTCTGCTTAGGGGAAATAGTTTATGCGCCCTTTACCACAATGTTGATTTCTTAATGTTCTGGGGTCGCTTTTCACGAATCAGGCGCTGAATTTGCTGGATTTACTCTAGTAATCGGGATAATTAGATAAATCGTTATTTGTATTTCAAAAAAATACATTTCTTACATAGATATATTGTGGTAAGCGGTAGATTTCAAAAAGCCTCAAAGAAAAAAGTCTGGCTCCATCTGATCTGCTGATCTGGCCGGCGAGTGCAAATCGAAGATCACACGGCGTGAAAATTAGTGTTTCGAAATCTCCATACTGCTTGTTGTTAACTTATTCTCTATCTATCAACTGCAAATCACAGTGACATTTGACGCCATTTGCAAAAAATGTTGGCACATTCAGATTATGATATTACTTTTGCTCCACCTAGTATAAGTCTTTTATAACATTCTTTTACATGAAGCACATCCAAATATTATATGTAAATAATTATTTTTTAACAGCACGTTGTTGGTATACGATTTTTTTCCTATTATGAATATTTTATAATTTTTAAATGATACCGTGTTCAACGCAGTATTGCTAATTACTATCGGTTGAAATTTGACTGAAATGTTTACTATTTTTAAGCCGGCATTATGCAGAGCGCAAAGATGACTACACATTCAAAATTTTAATGGAATGTGATTGATCATTAATTTTTAAGTAAAACAACATAAAAGCATTTCATGTGCAAGCGAAACACATTAAAAAACAAATTAAAAGTATATTAACAACATCAGTTATTCTATGATATTGTAACTATCGTAGACTTTAATAAATTAAATTAAATATTAATTTAAAAAACGCCTTTCTATGTAATATCTAGAGTAAGGTTCAACAGTAGTCCGCTATCATATGGTGGTCCCATCTTTCTTGATACTACTTTTTATTATCTATATATTCTGATAAAACCGCTTCCTTTGCTGAAATCATCAAGATTGTCAGGGAATCTACTCAACTGGCTGTGCAAAAAACGTATACTTAGGGTACGTCTATAAATTACGTGAGTCAAAATAGGTGGGGAGGGGTCCGGAAAAATCTTGCCTAGTCTCACCAAGAAGGAGGGGGAATCAATAAAAATGTCATTATATATTATTATAGCAGGTTACATGTAAAATTATTACGCAAGTCTCATGGAATATAGGGGGGTGGGGGGTCCCGTCAGACTCACCAAATCTCACCAAGGGAGGGAGGAGCTCCGAATTTTCAAATAAACATCTCACGTAATTAATGGACGGCCCCTTATATCAGATGCAAGTTGAGTAGTTTGTCAAACAATTTAAGTTTATTAGAGTAGAAATTTGTGACCCATCAAAATTGCCTGCCCTTATTTTTGTCATACTAAGACTATAAAAAAAGGGGAAACTATATTTATAACAATCATCACCAGACTTTGACGAACTGTTTTATAAGCTGCATCCTAATAATAATGGCGAGAAAACAATCTTTTCTTGATTTATCAATATTTCATCAGTGGTATTACCTACCCCAAGGTTATACTTTTCCAATTCAGTTTCTATTTTAGTGTTGATTTTATTGCAAAAATAAAATAACTGCATTTGTAATGAACGATTGGGAAAGTTCAAAAGAATATTTCAAACAAGATCAGAATGGACATACAATTTTATCGTTTATTTCACAAACTAACTATTCCCTAAGCTATTTTGAATAAAAATTTTAATAGCTCAGTCAATTTGTAACCGATAATAATAAGCAATACCACTAATTTTAACATATTATCTTTGAAAAAATTAAAAATAAATTTTCGAAAAAAAATCTCATACAAACGTGCTGCTAGAAATTAAATATGTAGTTCCTTAAAAGTTTGGAAGTGCTTCATGTTTTCTCAAAAACGAAAGACGTAAAAATTAGCTATTGGTTGCTTTCTTGCCAAGTGATGGGTTTTATATGGCATTTGGAATGTGAAAATTCAATGATGCTATCAAATGCATTTGCTTAAGGATATTTTTATAATCATTTAAGTAATTGGTTTTAGCCGTAACAAAAAACTTATGTCTTACTATAATTACCAATTCTGCTACCAAAATACAATGATTTTTCTAACTTACTTCAAAAAAATAAAATAGTCAGAAAATGTAAAAATATCATTACAAAACAAATATTATATATAAAGACCCCAAAAAAGATCATGTATCATACTATAACCCAATTATTTTTTTTGACGGAGTCTTTACAGTAAAATAATACTCCATGGTAATATCAACAAATGAAGATACTGTTACTGATAATTTGGAATTATTCAGTTTGATTTCTATGGTTAACTAAACCTAATCTTGAACCTTCTTTGATTCTATTAACCAATAGTATAAATCATCTGCAAAACCAACAGAGAGAAAGTTGTTGGCATGGAGAACATTTTCAAAAGGTCGCTTACTACTTTTACAAAAAACTGTAAAAATGTTCGTAATTTTTGTTTCCTAAGATTCTGTTGTTATAAATATTTTGAATAATGTCCATTTATACACTGGATTTGAAAATTTTATCCAAATCAAATGTATAGTTTTCACAAAATGAACATTTTTCTACAACATTACTGAAAACATTGCAATATAAATTTTTTTAAAGATGATAAGAACTTCTTATATACATACATAAACGACATTATTTTGCGCTAATAAATTTAAAACAACGAATACACTTCAAGAAATGCAACTTCCAATTTATATATTTCAATAAAATTACCTTAATGCTGCCGAAAACTTCTTCCGTAGCTTTCTGAAACAAATAAAAAAACAAAATTTAAATAAATTTACGAAAATTCATTTTTTTCAAGAAACGAAACTATGAATATAAGATATGTGCATATGTATGTAGAGTGAAGCCCACCTTAATTACAAAGTAAAGCCACTAGACATTTTCTAATAATTATGATGACGTTATTGGGCGAAACACGCGCTTGCGCTTCAGATAATTCAAGATATCGAAGTCCATTACGCTTACTATAACTTTAAAGACTTAAGAAATACTGAATATATTTTTTCTGTACTCTTTTATTGTACAACTGGAAAATGAAAAATAAATTTAAGAAAGAAATTTTTAAAAAAAAAAAAAGTGGAATTTTCTTCTTTTTTTGACTCAAATTTCGAAAAATTAAAAATTTAGAACCCTGGTAGCAACTCTAGAAGTAGAAGCTTTTTTTTATATGAAGATATTCCCAAACTGTAGTTTATTTTCGAGTTTTAAGCGCTTCTGAAGAAATCTAGAAAACAAATAAATAACCTGAGCTCACAAACTACTGAGTTTAAGGAACGAAGTTTCGATCTTGTTAAATCACTAAGCAGATTGATACGAGACTACTAAAGCCTCTAAGATCTAATGAGTGAATGCGATGTCAGAAAAGCAAATATTTTTGAGCTGCCAAGGCATAGCTCCTAAGCTAATCAATGATAACTCATAGCAAGTATACCTTCTATAATAATTCCTATAACGATTACTGGCAATTTAAAATACCGTGCACAAATTTTGCATATGTCACGCCTACTTTCCCGTTCATTCCATACCAAATCATCGTATTAAATTTATTTGTATTTGCTTACATAATACACTACATAATCTTTAACGTTTCTAATTTGCTTGGGCGTTACCACGCCTACTAATATAGTTTTGTCTTCCTAAAGCAATGTTGTTTCAAGTTTTCTGTTAATTGGAAAGGTGCCATGCCCACTTTTTTAAATCCATCCAATTATGGGCGTTTGCTATCGGTTATACCTTCTAAATCTTCTATAGTCTGCTTGCTAAATTTCAAATTTTTGCGCGGTGCCACGCCTTTTTGAGAGTATTTACAAAATCAAAATCAAGAATTTGTTATGTCAGGAAGCTGAAGTGGCCAATTCATGGATGAACAGCTTTTACAATAAAGACAGAAACATCTTATGACTTGTGATCAAGTTCTGCATCAGGCAAATCTGATATGTGTCACTTACATACAATATCCTTTGCAAATTTGCTTTATTTACGAATATATGTATGTAATTAGTTTAAGCTTACACAAAAAAGATTTTCTATAAGCTAAAGCGCACAATTCATCTATTTTTAAAAAGCAACTAGCTTAAAACGCAGACTATCTAAAAATAGCTGACATTTTTTAGTGACAATCACATCATTGATGATTAGAAAACATTTGCAATAACTTGCGAAAATGTTTACAAGACACTTTGCTTATACCTACATATTTATTATGAAGGTTTTGATTAAAACATTTATCACCTAACATAATTAATTTTTTTGCAGTTTAACTTAAAAATATAAAACGCAATTTTTGAAGAATTTTCAATGTCACACAGAAGGAGATAAGTTTTTAGTTAAAATTTTATACAGAGATCTTCTTCAGTTATCTAATAAAGTGCGGGTGCTAGTCTAATGAGAGTTACATTTGTCATTTGAACATCTTTATATAAAGTAAAAATTACAAAAATATTGGTAAAAGCCCTAAAATTAATGTAATCTTGGACTCTTGACTGTAGTGATTTCGATAAAACGACTATAACTTTGCAAAGAAACATCATAGATCAACATTTGAAAACATTTTTTCATAAAGCGTAGGATGATACTAATTGATATATTTATTAGAAATTAGCTGAAAAATTTTTAAAGGGTATATACATATGACCTCAAAAGTAATAACCTAAAAACAAAAAAAAATCAGTAAAATTGTTACGACGAAAAGAATGTTCCAAAAAAAACAAAATGGATTTTTTGAGAAAGCTAGTCTGCATTCCTAATTTTAAGATAAAAATCAAAATTATGGAATAAAAAGTTTACATTTTTTTTTTTATAAATTGATTAAAAAATTATGTATACGGAAGCACCTTTAAATAGTGAAACACAGCCGAAAAATCAATTTTAGTTTCAGAAAAACTTCAAAATACTTGGATTCGTCTAATTTGTTGTTGTTACTTTTTTCCCAAGCTAACAGCTGTTTATAATTTGTTTTTTACTATTTATTGCATTCATAGTTGAACATCTCCCTTCAAAAAGGTGTATTATATCAACTTATTCAATTCAATTAAATCAATTTATAATCTGTCTAACAATCACTTTGATAGCAGTCAATAACTCTAACTAAGGTCCACGAGCAGTAGTTACGTGCTTAGTAAAAATTCTTACCGCTGAAAAGCACTATCTATGTGATTTCCCTCATCTTACATCATCAAATTCTCTGCTGTTACATTGCTTAACTGACAAGTGAAATTATCGTTTTGCCATCTGCCGACTCACAGTCAGTTCAATAAACCTCATTTATTAAAATGCAAACAAAATTTAATTTCAGTCGAGAGAATAAGAATATCACAAATATTAATCAATGCAGTTAAATTGGCTTGTACATACCATGTGTTTACACGTTAAATTCAACCTTATGCAAACAAATTTGTTATAAATTATATTATTACAATAAGGGCTGCAGAATCAATATTCACATTTTGCAAACTTTTCGAAGAACTCAAAATATGATCTTTAAACTTTCTAAAAAACTTCATTGATATTAATTAATTCATTGACATTACTTTTCAATTTCTTATGGTGCACAAGATAGTGGCTACGCTCACTTGTGATATTCCGTTCTTAATATTCTATACCAGTGAGGGGCACATAATGGCTCTATTTGCTCTCATTGCCCTCACCGTTATTCGACGCACAAGCTAGAGAAAAAAAAGTCGCAGAACTTTAACGCTATCGAGGCACAGCGTTGACTTGAATTCAAATGAAAACAAAAACAAAACACAAAGGCATAAACGACAGCGCCGCATTGTGTCTTGACGAATGTAGCAATTGTTTTTGTTTGTAATGCAATTTTGTTTATTTTTGTGCTAATGGAAAATTTGGAGATGAAAGTAAAAAAAACTTTAAAATTTCGTTTGTTGCTGCTTGATGTTGTTGTTTTGCTCTTTTGTTAGATTTCTATGCCCACCGCTGTTCTATACCATTGGTGAGCAAAATTTTGAAAGCAGTAACTACTTACAACAAAAACAACAAAAATAACAAATACAACAACCAAAAAAAAAAAAATCTCCACCATAAATTCGATCTCGATAACGAAAAAAAAAAATTCAAGCAAAAATCAAGCAAGAACAACATAAGTGTAGAAATGAAAGTACACTATTCAAACGAAACGAGAGAAGCTATCTTCAATGTGCGCATTGTTGTTTTCGCTATCTTCGGTTTTTTTTTTGTTATTGTTTTCTGAATGATGCAACAATAATAATAATAAACATCCACAAAAATGTGCGCACCAGTGGTGAGTACTTGTGATTGTTTTGATTATTGTTTTTAGTAATAACGACGTGTTTTCTGTAAGGATCTATAATTGGTTCATTTTTCCTATTTTGCCCACATATGTATGTATGTTCTACACAATAAAACACAACGCATATTATAAAGTGTTTTATAAGTGTAGTGATAAGAATTTACAAAGGTTAAGTTAATTTCTCCAATCAAAATATTATATCCTCAGTTGTTTGAGTACCCTCCAAAAAACAATGCTTTGCGAAGTGACTTACAATATACATTTATTAATATCGATTCATTATCTTTTAAGCGTTTTCTGTACATGATCAATGATTTAAACATTCCCACTTCAAATAAAATTCTTTCAGCATTTTCATGTAATCAGTTTAAGTGGGTAACGACTTTGAGAGTTGTACATATTGCAATTTAATTGAGGACTTTTTAAGTACTGCAATCTACATTACGTAAATTGTCCTCTTTAGATAAAAATTTATACTTTGATATTATTGTTAAATTGTGTTCTAATTTTTTTATCAGAATTATAACCGTGTAAACCATTTTTGTTAAGTACTTAAACCTTTAATTGAAGTTAAGTTTTTAATGTCGCATTTCATTTGAGCCTTACTTATAAGGAAAACGTAATAAGTTGAGCCAAAAATGAGTACAATGGGAGGCATTCATTTTACCACATGTTAATTTTTCATTTTAAAGCAATGCGAGTAATTAAAATTAACCTTAACCCTCTTCGGTAACTGTTGGCTTTACGCTTGATTGATTTTTAGCTATGCGGTTTAAGCTGTGAAAATCAAGCTTGCATGACAGAGTTGAATCCTATTGAATACGTTTCACTTGATGTTATATTTCAGTTTTTTAAACAATTAAAATTATAATTTTATTAAATAACAAATATTGTCAAGCTTAACAAAAGTTAACTGCGTAGAGAAATAATTTCATGGTATGAATCAAGGTTCAGTTATAGTTAGTAAATTGCATATTTCATAAAGCGAAGCAAATATTTTGCATTAGTTAAAAGAGCGCATTTGAAAAAAATGTTACTATCTAAACTATATTTTATTATGTACAGCATAAAGAAGCACACGAGACAAGCCACTATATATCTTTATAAGCAGTTTGTTACTTACAATATAAAGAGACACACGAGACATGCCTCCTTATGCCTCATATATGTATGTCTTTCTACGAAGGCATCTCAGTAGGCAAGGGCAGGAGCTAACAGTGCTTCTAGAAGGCCATCCTTGGTAAGTATAAGGCCTTCCACCCTCCTTTCAAACGTGCTTTCTTTTTTATATGAAATGGCCGCAGAAAACAGGCCTTCCTCAGCAGGCTTTCTAAGACCGCTTACCGTAGAAGGACTCTCAGAAGTACTTGACAAAAATTTAATTTTAATAAATTTAAAGACTCTAAATATTAATTGTTTTTTTTTTATCCGCGCCATCTCACTTGCGTTAATATTTTTTTAATGGCTTTACAATTTGACAAAAAACACACAAAACTCTACCTCCTTAACATAACATGAAACAACAGAAGACTAGCCTGCACACCTCTCTTAATTTCTAACCATGAGTATACTTTTCATGTCGTATATGTACAATGCATATGACAAAAATGTTATGCCGAATCATAAAACATTGCAATACATGAAATTAAAAAGAAACAGAAAAGCGCTAAAGTAAATGGAGTCCTTCTTCTTTGCCTTCTAATGTCAGGCCTGATAGCACGTTTGTTGTGACAAGGCATATTATGCCTTCTGTGATTGTATTTATATTTGCATGAAAATCTAGTTTTGAGAAGTCCTTATATAATCGCTGCAGTGCTAGCAGGCCTTCTCCGAGTAAGGCCTTGCTCATTTGTCTGCTGGGATATTATTGTTTGTTTATTGTTGAATTATGTTATTGTTGTTATTTATTGTTATATTATTCATTGTTGAGGAAAATCGATTAGTACAAATGTATGTATGTATGTACATTAGAGCGGTTCAGAAAAAAACTTTTTGTTTTTTTCACGATGTATCAGCGGATTAAGTTTAAACAAAGCCCATTACTAGGATTAAGATTAATATAGCTAACTGCATTTTCAAAAATATTGATTTGAAAAATGGTGAAAATTATATAGGGGTTATCAAATTTTCCAACAAAGTGGGTAAGGTTTTCGAGCAACTATTAATTGGGAAATTCGAATCCGTTTTTCTTCTTTGTCTTTTTTCTTACAAAAAAATTGAAAAATAACCGGAATAATATGAAAAAATTCCGATTTTATACTTTATAGTTGCAAAATCACCCATTTTATTTTACCGGCGATACCGTGTTACATCATTTTTGGTGTATTGTTATTTGATGAAAAGAATGCCGTAAACCACATATCATGTTCTTATTCCGAATCCGAGATATCTGAATTTTTCTAAATCAACAGACCTGGCATAATTTGAACTATTCTATAGATTTTTCTACCATTGTAAGAATTTCAAATTATGCCAGTTCTGTTAATTTAGAAAAATGCAGATATCTCGGGTTCGAAATAAGAAAATGATATGCGTTTTACGGCATTCTTTTCAGCAAATAACAATACACCAAAAATGATGTAACACGGGATCGGCGACAAAATAATATGGGGTAATTTTGCAACTTTAATGTACAAAATTTTTTCAATTTTTTCCGGTCAATTTTCAAATTTATTGAAAAATTAAACAAATTCGATTGTTAAATCAAAAAAAAAAAAAAAAATGAAATTATTTATTCATCAAAATTTATTTCGTCGCCTTCAGACGGTAAATATGAGGTGTTATTTCAGCGTCATAACGCGCTTGCGTGAAAATGTCCCCCAAAATCGGCCATACCACTACTATGCCAAAAATTCATCGAATGCCAATGACTAAGCGCCATATTCAAGTGATATGGCCTCAACATTTTCCAGGTCGCAAACCAAAAATTACAACTCCAAGCAAGGTGGGTTGATTCCAGCTACTTTTTAAATGGTATAGTTTTAATGCGAAAAATCCTAAGCAAAAGATAAAATAAGATTATTTTAGAAAGCCTTACTCCATTAGAACCTATTAAAAAGATTAAATAAATTAATTTTCAATTTCCAATCTTCATCCCCATTATGTATTCCGTGAAAGCAATGTGCAAATAAACTCAGTGAAAAATCTGGGTAAACCGTTACTAAATGATGTGAAGGGCACAACAACAAAAGCTTCCAATATTGTATGCAATTTCTGTTGATATGGAACTAATATTTAATCAAATTAAAAGTGCTTGCACCAATACACTAGCCCTAATTTACATGTAAATTATATACGGATGCATTTATAATATTAGAAATAACTTATCGACATTACGGCACACAAGATATGTAAGTTTTTCTATTCACATTTGAATTCCATTAGACTGAAGTATGTTCAAAAATGCACTGTAAATGTAGCCGTTAATTACGTGCCTAACTCAGGTGTGTAGAAGATTTGACATTATCTTGCGGTAATTAATTCCTCGCATTTTTCGTTCTGCTTGAGTTGCTTGTAGCTTTTATGTACAAAATAACAAACGTGGAGTATGTTATTTAACAGTGAAGTTATAACAGAAAGCTTATAAAAACAATTTAACAGAAAGTTTATAAAATCGATTTAACAGAACGATTATAAAATCAGCTTAACAGAAAGCTTTCCAATAGCACTGTTGAATATAAAATTTGAAAAGTTGTTAAAAGTCTTGCAGCTAACAGCTTTTAAAAAACTTTAAAATGGTGTTGCCAATGGCCGAAAGTTTTAAATCATGTGGGTAACATCCCTTAAAAATCGGAACTATACGTATTTTTCTAAATAAATAATGTTCCTGATGAAGTGGAGGATCGCCCACGAAACGTGGAATAAAAAATTAAAAGCAAATGAGAATTTTTTCGAAATATGTAAGATACTTTACTACGAAAATTTTACTTCATTACTATTAAATAACAAACTGACAGAAACAATAGTGATATTCATCTAAACGCGCAAGTTTCCCATTTGTGCAAATAGGCAATTTTGCGCGATGTGTTTCACGAACGCCCCTTCAAATATTTTGTGCAATTTGTGACAGTTGATGAGCATGTCAAATTGTAATTGCCAAAATATAAAAGTTAAAATGCCGAAAGAAAGCGAAAAACATAAATTTATTAATCAAATTGTTTGAAGAAATCGCTGAAGTCGATTTATCAATACTGCAATTCTTCGGAAACACTATGTTAAGTACTTCATTGAGTTGCAAAATATCGCAAATAGTTGCCAAATGCGCAGTTTGCGAGGGCTTTGCGAACTTAGATTGAATACCCATAATATATTATAATATTTTTAAAAAAAGCAAAATTCGGAAATCAGTTTCTCGGTTGTTTTTTGGCTGACTGATACTCAATACTGTCACAATATTTCTCAATCCGGTCTAATTTTAGTGTTACCTTAGAAAGAAGACTTATGAGAACTTGAAAGCCTGAACATTTTTATTTCCGTGTTGAAACACTTTGCAAATCATTTTAAGAAGAGTCAAAAATACCAAGGATTGAGAAGAATCATACATTTCATGGAAGAACAATTATTAAAATAATGATCAAAGCGAAATTGAATTTCAAGATTCAAAGTGTCGTAATTAAATTCACCTTACTTAAAACAATTTGCTATCATACATTAATTGATTTTAAATGCATGGGATGAAGATTGTTGAGTATAATCATACTGGAGAAATACATTTTTACTCCCCAACCAGACTGTGATATGTACGACTTGGGTTAGTTATGTATCAAAATGACATTCAAATTTTAAATAGAAAAATTACGTAGATTTCAATATTATCTGCTTTTGTCCCCAGACTAGTAGGAAACATCGCAAAATCCCTTTGCCTCACAAATTGATATGAAATAATAACATAGGAAAATGTTCCGTTGAAGGAATTAAAATCCTTAAAGCTTAAGAAAAAAATGGTAATCCTGCTGCAAATCATTTTTCCCACTTCCGAAGAGTTATATCAGGCAGTTATAAACTTCACGTTACATGAAAGCTGAAAGCCTTACTAACTTATTCCATTTTTCTTGTGTCCTTTTCTAACGTAGCGACACTTCTGCGATCCGCGTATTGCTTGCTCTAGAGAACGTTTCCACGATGATCTAGGACGGCCGCATTTTCTGCTACTCTGAGGGTTCTACTCCAATGTGGATGAAGTCTGGCAGCTATAAGATATTTAAATGGCGCCAATTACGCGTATTATTCTTTGAGATTCATTGACACTCAGAAAACGTCGATTGTCCGCGGCTGCCAAACAGCTATTCCGCATATTTACGGAAAGTATCACTATCCGCAACCTCTGGCGCATCTGGTAGCACTCAGCTGTGTTCTCCGTAAAGCAGAGAACCAATCATGTGGTCACAAGTATATGCCTTATTCTCTTCACAGACGGAGACTTTGCATTTACGGGTTAAATTTGCATTTTTACTTCTGAAATTTCTCTGAAATGTTTTTTTGATGTAGATTAGTACTTTTGGCCCTGCAATTGTTTATCATCAAGTTTGTCAATTTTCGATAATCACGTCGGGTTCTTCTTTAATTCAAGAAAATCACTAAAAAAGTACAGAATTTTCCTAAGCTACAAAACAACTAATTTGATTTAAGTATAAAAAGTGGCTCTGGATTCAGAGTTACCTTACTGGCTACAAGGGAGACTTAGCCCTCTAGCCCACCTAGATCCACTGCAGCTGAACGCATAATTTTGTCCTTAGAAATTATTTAAAATATGAAGCTTAAATTATAGTTCATAAATCGTGCTCATTAACATAGCTAGCAGGGTTGCCATTGACTGTAGTTCTAAGCGTATGCAAATAAGTTAGTAATAAAGTAACTTCTTCAATGAAAAAAAAGAAAAACATCAAGCTATAAATAACAACAATAAATGGCGATGTTAACCATATGAGGTATTGAGTTCACGGCGCTCTAAAAATATGTTCAACTCTAAGGTCTGCGAGTTATGATTTGAATACATATTAAATTCAAATAAAAGAAAAGTTTCAAACAAGATATATTTAAGCTGGTATTAAATTTGTTGTTAATATTTGTTTAAGATTTATGGCTAATAGAAAATATTTAACTTATTTTCATACGTATCTACGCCACCTAGTATTTGATATCTGACCTTAGTTTTAAAGTAAATATAATACAATCTACATAAATAAAATGAACGGGATTCACGCAAAATCTTCTGAATCAATTTCGATCAAATTTTTTTAGTTATCTTTCTTAGGCGTTTGGTCTTAACATAGAATTAAAGTCATCACGATATTCCTCTTAAATATCAAAATATTAAAGTTTTAAAATTGCTAAAAAAAATTAATTTCACACATAGAAAGGAGCATGTAAGCATAACAAATCGTTTAATAGCAAGTTAGTGGGTTAGTAAGGGTGTGTGCGTTTTATTTTTATATGGCAATGCAATGGAAGACAAAAAACGGAATTTTACTATCGCTCTCGCTCTCATTCTCAATTTGTCAACACAACAACGTGGAATTTGTGAACAATGAAGAATGAGAAAAAATTACAGTAGGTTCTCACATAGAAAACACACATGCTGTCCAACATGGCTTGACAACATGTGTGAGTGTCAATATTGCTTTAAGTTCAAATTATCGAGTATGCCATCAAACATCAATTGCAGAACAATTTATGAGCGTCCACATCGAAGTAAACTGCATGAAATCCTATTTAAAATTAAAAATGTTCACTAGGCTTGACAGTCAGTTCACACAGGTTGTATGGTTGGACACTGCCAGCAGAAAAATCAACAATTTTTGAAATCCATCCAATATGTGTGTCAAGCGGTCGTTCCTAGAGTTCACATTATCGAACATTGATGTTGGACAACATGTTTGATAATGTGTACTAGGCTAATTGAATGTGTTAGTTTGTGTGTGTGTGCCTTGTTTTTGTCTTTCACATGGCAATGCAATGGAATATTTATGGAAGAGAAAACAACAAGAATTCTAGATCTGTGAAGAAAAATCCAAAATTGACTGTAGTTCTATTTAAAAAAAAGTAAATTGTTTGCCTTCGCAGAAAAACAGGCTACTCGTACAAAGTCGCGGGCATCTGCTAGTTGAAAATATATTTCAAATGAGAAACATCTGCCATTTTTAAAAGCTTTTTTTTGTGTTTTTTTTTTTTTAAATAGTCCTGCTGAGAGAAAAGAGCATCGAATCCTCTCAAAAATTCTTTGATGACAAAACTTGAAGGTTCAACATATTTCTGCAGCGCCGTGAACTACATACATTTGATCTATTGTATTAGCTACAGATTATCATATTGATTATAAATCGATCTAATAGCAAGAGAGCTGAAATTACGCTTAGTATAGACAGCTATTCTGACTATGAAGCAGCAGTTGCTGCTGCTATGGGGGACAGAGCGATCAAGCGATCTTAAGTGTTAACAATATTTTAGTATGTTTGGTAGTTGAATTACATTTTTTTTTTCATAGGCTGGTTTTATTATGAAAACAACGCTTGAAGTTAAGCTTATTGCAACAAAATTTGTCAGTAGGTGCATAGGCTTTGTCACGTCAAGAAGTGACAAAATAATTTCCACTTAAGTGTCTTAAAGGTTTAATAAATTAAAAGAACATTAAGTGTAAACTTGAAAAATGGTGAAAAATAGACGTTTTGAAGATAGTGAAGGTAGTTGATGGAATAAAAAACAAAATAAATAAATAAAATCTATTAACAATATTATTAACAAACCTTCTAAAATTAATAAAATTTTGAATTTGAATAATATGTTAACACCTTAGCCTACCACAACACTGTTTTTTTTTTTTTTGGAAAAATTTTTTGTGACGACAAAATGAATAATGCGTTGAAATTAAACAAAATCAACAGATGATACCTATTATTTACACTTCTTATTTACATCACTTTGACAAAGGTGTTGTGATGATTCTGTTCTGATGCTGAGGAATTCAACTGTTTATTATATTAATTGTGTCAATTTAAATTAGCAAAAATATGCAAAAAGATTTACGCAGTTGTTCCAAAATGTAAATATAATTTGCCATGTTCATAAATATAGTTTAAATATAAAATACACATGAACATGACAACTCCATGAATATTGCCCAAAACGAAAATAAAAAACCAATAATCCAACAACTGAATTGGTAATAAATAAAGGTTTTTTATTTTCTAAAACTGACATTTTCAAAAAAAAAAAAATCATGTTCTATAACTCTTCGGAAGCACTCGAATTTCGATAATTTATTTATATAAGAGTATATCTCCATTTCAAAATGCTACCAGAGTTGCAAAGTTTTTTTCTTATTTAAAATTATTTTTTAAATTTTTTTTTTTTCGATTTTCCTTATCTGCACAAAGGCAAGAATCGAAAAAATATTTACCGTTATTTTTCAATTATAAAAGAATAAAATGTATGATATCTGCGTAAGTAGCGCTTTGGTGTTTCTTGTGTAACAGCTCAAATCATTTGCTTATTTCACTATATCTACCTTAATACACTATTATATGAAACTATCAATGCCACTACATGAAGATCGCTTGAAAAAATTAATGAGAAAAAATAAAATAAAATTTAATTTTCAGTTCAAAAATTTTCAAACTATTTTATTAACAAGTAATTACAATATTTTGTATCAATACTAGACATTCTAACTAACAGTGATTGCATAACTTAAAAAAAATAAAACAAATTTAATTTTGATAATTTTTGGAACAAAAATAAGATTTTTTTTTCTCATTTCTTTTTTTTTAATTGAAAATGATGATATTTGTTCAAGGCAAATCAACCGAAATCGGTATGGAAGTGTTTCGTGATATTTGAAAGTTTTGACAAGAGGCCATGAAACTACTTATGGATATAAGACAGTTGGGATTGTTATCTCGAGCTAAAACAATCTGAAAAAAGAATTGAATTAAAAATCTTAAAAAAAATTTTGCCAAAAAAAAAATTCTACAAAAAAAAAAAAATCAGAGAATTAAAATCCCGAAAAAAATATTCTTGAAATCAGCGCAGTCTTAATAGAAGTTTTGAAAGTATTTAATTGTTCAATACATTACTTTTACGTAGCGCAACAGTGGATATTGGGCGCTCGGGGCTAAAAGATAATTTGCCAACCACCACTAACAGAAAATATTCTCTGTTTTTGAAATTATAAATGAAAGATATATTTAACATTAACTTACGTAGCACATTTTCTCAAATTATTTTCCATTGACTAAAAAGACAAAAAAAAGTTACCCAAAATTTACAAAACTTCGTAACTATGCTAAATACAACATTTTAATTTCAAGGACCATTTGGCAACTCTGGCCGCAAATGAAAAACTTATGCTAAAAACTATTACATATGTACTTTTTTTGTATAAATATTTAAAAATTTTAATATGACCAATAAAATCTTTTGTATTTTGATAAGCATTGTTGTATCACACGATTCTTTTTTTCAAGCGTTTAATTAAAGGCTTTAAAATATGCCAAAGTTTCACTCAGATCGGTTTATTTACTTAAGAGCAACCAGTTTTTGTTGATCAAGTTACCTTAAGTTTTATTTTGCAATTACTTTGCTAAAATCTCTATTTTTCTAATTTGTTTTGTTTTTTCAAAATTTAACTCGAGATTGAGCTCAAAAATCCTAAGCCGCAGACTTTCGTAGCTTCCGGCGACTTGAAACCACTTTACGGTGGTAATTTAAAAGTCAATTCTTCAACTGAAGATAACTTATCAGGCTTAAAACGTGACTTTATTATTCTAAAAGTATTTGCTTTCAAGCATTAATTCTAAATTAATCACATTGGTGTCTACAAAGTTCAAATAAATGTCATTAATGATCAAAACGAATAAATACGTATATGTACGTATGTACATGTTCAAAATAATAAACAATAAAAAAAACAAAAGGATTACAAAACTTTACATAACGAAGAAACATATGTTTACACACAACAACTCACCAGAATAAATTAATTACACTGTATTAACTTAAGCGTAGAGAGTAAACAATGCATGAAATTATTTATTATATTCCTAATGATGCACTTGATATCAAATAATAAAATAAATAGTGCTGATGTTTGCTTTTTTTTTTCATTTTGTTTCAATACGAAGCAGGCCCGTGCGCTGTAATCATCCAAGGAGGCGGGGGGCGTCAGGTTATGAAGTTCGTAAAAAAAAGTGTTTTTGACTGCGAAACCCGCAAAAAAATTATAAAATAAAAAATTTATTATATATATAGATGTATATCTTTATATATATATGTATATATTATATGTACATATGCTTTTAAAGCGCATAAAACAAAAATATATTTAAAATTTATTTCTCACTAGTTTTTGGGCCACAAGAATTTTTTTAAAACTTTTTTTTTAGTAACAAAACATATATAAGCTTTTAGGTCATGTTTATGACCTACGGTCGTAAACGTCGTAAATGTCGCGCGACATTTGTAACATGCCAACACTGTTAACGACACAGCGTTGAAAAGGAGCTTTCATTTGTTACTGTTGTCGCAGTATATGTTGCTTAAGAGTTTATAAAACTTTACCAATGTCAAAAAAGGTTTCAGAAGGTATTTAGCTGGGAAAAATTTTGGAACAAGTTAACCTTCGAAATTTTTATGTTCAAAATAATTTTTTTTTAATGAAACAGCAGCTTATTTTAACGACAATTTTCACTTGGATCTGGTTTGCGAATATCGGAAGTTGCGGATGAATTTTCTAAAAAAAACTTTAAGCTGCGAACCTTTTAACTGATCTTAGCAAAAGTATATACATATGTACAAAAGTACACTTTTAAATGTATCACCTAATGTGTTACACCTTTTATAGCTACTTACTTCTATATGTGAGTTTATAGAATTTTTAATTTTTGTTTTCATAAAAAGTTAATTTTTTTTGCAATAAAAACTAATGTGCGAAAATTCTCAATGGAGGGGTCCTATACTCCCAAAATTACCCTGTTCACGAGCCTGTTACCTGCCTACTTTAAGGTGTCATGTAAAATGCGGAATTGAATCGAACTTGTTCAATTATTTTGACATTGTTCAATTCTTTGACACATACTTTTCATTTGAAATTGATAAGAACTTTTTTGTTTACTTGCAAATCAAAGTTCACTCGGCACTTATGCAAGCAAAATCTTAATTTATAGAAATACTTAATTTGCATATTAATAGAATTTATACCTAATTAGTGCAATTAATAATGTTAAAAACTAATAAAATTTATTTATATTCAATTTGCAGCTTCCTTTTTTGGAGTGCGTCATTTGCAATGTTTTCTGCTCTTTTTGGGACTGTCAGTCGCCTACGCGCTACGTGTCAACCTTTCAGTAGCTATAGTTGCCATGACCGATAATAAATCGGCAAATCCAAATTTTACTGTAAGTATTAATCAGTTGTAAATTATGTTCCTGTTCGTTTAATAAATTTTTCCTTTTTAATTTAGGAATACACATGGAATGAGAAGACGAAATCATTACTGCTCAGTAGTTTTTTCTGGGGCTACATCATTACTCAAGTGCCTGCTGGTACATTGGCACGAAAATTTGGTGGAAAAATTATGTTACTCTATGGTATTCTTGCTTGTTCGGTATTGGCAGTACTAACACCACTGTGTGCAGCCATTGGTAATTGGCAATTGGTTTGTGCCCTGCGTGTATTACAGGGCCTTTGTCAAGGCGTTGTTTTTCCATCGACGCATACGATACTCTCAAAATGGGCACCAGTTGAGGAACGTGGTGTACTCGGCACTTATAGCTATGCAGGTGCTCAATTTGGCACTGTCGTTATGTTAGCTAGCAGTGGTGTTTTAGCTTCATCAGCCATGGGATGGCCCAGCATTTTCTATATATCGGGTGGAGTTGGTGTTGTGTGGTCTGTTGCATTTTTCATTTGGGGTGCAAGTTCTCCGCACGAATACAAAAAAATTTCAGCTGAAGAAAAGAAACTTATTGAAACCTCTTTGGGACACAATGATGATGAATCACAACCACCACTACAGACACCATGGTTGAAATTCTTCACATCAGTGCCATTTTTAACTTTGATTTTGGCGCATTGTGCACATAATTGGGGCTTCTGGACGCTGCTGACTGAAATTCCTTCATACATGAAAAATATTCTTGGCATGGATATTAAAAGTAATGCACTTTTATCGGCGCTACCTTATTTGGCTATGTTGTTGTTGAGCTTTGTGTTTAGCAGCATAGCCGGTGAGCTGGGCAAACGTCATGTGCTTAGTCTTTCGACAAGCAGAAAACTTTTCAACACAATTGGCCAGTGGATTCCCATGTTATCATTGATAGCATTGGGTTATGTTGGAGTCGGACACACAAATTTGGCAATCGCATTGCTGACAACTACAGTGGGCATTAACGCCGCAACATATGTTGGCTTCCAGGTGAATCACATTGATTTGTCACCGAATTTCGCAGGCATACTGATGGGTATCACTAATTGTGCGGCCAATATAATGAGCATTATTGCTCCATTAATTGTGGGACTAATTGTTACCGATGAGGTGAGTTGAGAAGATTTTTGTAAAGCTGATCACATTTAATCTTAAAATACTTTATTTTTTTTTTTTTTCAACAGAAAGATCCAGATGAATGGCGTATAATTTTCTTCATCGCTGGAGGTTTTTACTTAGTTGGTAACTTAATGTTCATACTCTTTGGTCAAACTGATATACAACCATGGAATGATCCTGAGACAGCGAAAAAACATAGTGCAGAACAAGAAAAGAAACGGGATTCAGTCTTTGTGGAATCACAGCATTAGAGCAAATTAGAAGAATATAGCTAGTATTTAAGGCAATATTAGTAAAAGAAAATGTTTCTTATTGTAAAAAGATCAGTGATCTAGTCAGTTTTAAAGAATTGAGATCAAAATCCTAAAGTGCTGTGCACTGTGAAGAAAAAAACATTTACTACCATTGGTTTGAAATTCATACCAACATACTGTTTTATTGATCAAGTGCGAATTTGAAGTTGTTGATTATATTATTTAGTTGTAAGTCATGTAAATACGCGTTAATGTACCTAATATAAATATATATATATATATGTACAATTCTGATTTATTCGTCCATTGGCTAAAATGTTTTATTAGTGTCAAAAAGGTTAGTTTTATCAATTTTATTTAAAATCAGAATAGTTGGCTAATCGCTATTTTATACTAAAGCAACTTTTTAGCCGTTTGACTCGCAAATGTAAATACTATTTTCTATTTTTTGTGGGCGAAAAAATAGGAATAGCATTGGCTTTTTTGCGCCATCTTAACGTACATAAAAATAAAATAATAAATTTTAAAAATTTTGTATTGTATTTCATTTCTTTTGATGAGCTTACCTCAGGTAAGTTAGGTTGAAATCTATGATTGAAATTTCATTGGTTTTAACTGCAGAGTTCACCAGGTATATATTTTATTGTAATTTGCCCTGAGAGTTACTGCTGAACCATATTAATACCAGACCATGCTGAGACTCTAAGTCTGCACCCATTAAATACCACTTAAAAAAAGAAATATTTAAGTAGGTACCTCGAAGAGATTAGCCGGCCGAATTAGTTCTTGCTGAATGGATGATTAATTTGATGCATTAATGGTGCTTGAAGAACATCAATTCTCATACAATATTATGCTAAAATTGCTCCGTCAGTCCTCATTTTTCCGGAGTCCAAGATGTCATTGCAAATCATCTCTGCTGTTGACTTATTAGAAATTTCAATATTGATCTGTCTGTTTGTTAATTGTACAAAGCAACATAAAATATCCTAATCGTTTAATAATATGGCCGTCTTAGTCACAATTTGTCCAAGATATTGGTAGTAATCGATGATTGTATAGCACCGGATAAAATCTTGGAGGTGTCTTTGAAAATTTGAGATGATGCACACAAAATGTTCAAAGTGCTGTTCTTCACAGAATGGTAAATATGTTACCGCCCAAACTAGTTTTAGGCCAAACTTAACCGTTAAGCCTAAAGATATGCAATGAAATTTTAATGCAAAAGTACTGTGGCTAGTGAAAACAAAGGACTACCATAAGCCCTTTAAAGTTATATACATATGTAGTATTTGGATAGTATACAAAACACTCAAAGTGTTGAGAAGAAGGAGTCTTTAAATATATCAATAGATTTCTTTAGATTGGACTTCATTACCTTTTAAAAAAGTAGCACCACGAGACCGACCATAGTTCAGTTTTTCGTTTTGAGGTTGAAAATGTCGAAAAATTATATCAATTGATGAATGAGGTTAAACTTTCGTTGGTCAGTTTTTTTGATACCCTTCGACGGTCGGATGTGATCTGTATGTGCAAGTGGCGATCTTGAAAATGCGACAATCATCAAAACTCGTTACGGCGCACAGTGGCTCCTTTTTAAAAAAGTGATTGCTAAAATCAAATTTTCGATTTCTGATTTTCGAATTATTTTTTTTTACAGATAATTGACCAAAGGTTCTGAAACCGAAAACTTTTTTGATTTATGACAAGTATTTTGGTTTTATGGGTGCTCAAAGTTGGATAACGTTTTATCGTTCATTAAAATAGCATTTTTTTACATTTTTCGCAAAATTAAAAATGGAAAATTTCAAAAGTTTGAAAAAACATGGGAATTTGAAGTATGCTCTTTGAATTTATGGTATTTTAAAATAAATAATTTTTACAAGATGTAGAAAAAAAATTTTAGTTAGTAATTTTCATGAATTTTTCAAAAAAGCTCGTTTTTAGCATAGTTTTTCAAATTTACCTTGGCCTATAATCCACAAATCAATGTCAATCAAGGATTGGTGAATGGGAAATTATAGTTGACATATCTGCCAACAAAAATCATGTAGGTCTTACCTGCCAATATTTGCCACACAAAGAGATATTGGGTGTCATGTAAGAGAACCAAAGCGTATTTTTATATAAAGTATGCAGACTTTCTGAAAAAGGACTATGAGCTATCACTTGATGATATTCCTAGCACATCACAGGCCTCCAGAGGAAGACCAGCAAAACAAATTGAAAACTGTGGGGAATTTACGAAAAAGAGAAAAATAGCAGTCGCCACTGGAAACATTTCAAAAGAGAACTTAGCAGATGCGCTCAGCATGAAGTACAACAAAGATCATGAAATGAAAAAGGCAGAAATAACGAAAAGAGTTTTATTGGCAAGTCCAACAAGAGTCGATCGAATCAAAAAAAGTATTCCAACTCCACAACGTGATCCCATGAAATATGACGGTTCCAGTGCTTTAGCGCTTTTCCTAGATTTGGGGCTTTCAAAGGAAAAATATATTAACTTGAGAAAGATCTTAGCTCATAGTGGACAAATTATCAATTATGAAGCCTTACCAATAGGAGAATTATCAGAAAAAGCCCAAGAGTCTAAAAACAAAGATTATAAGAAGATATAGCAATACATGTAAAATTTTACGTATTCGACAGAATGAGGACTTGTTCAATATACTTTCAGCATCTTCAGATCCTTTGATTTCATCATTTAGGCACGTTAGGTCACGAAAAGAACTGAATGATAAATTCTGTAGTACTGTTTTAAGTTTCTTAGATATCCAAAATAATGATGATATTTTTATAGAATTGTAGATTGTTGTTGATTTTTTAAGGAAATTACCTAATTTATTACTGTTACCCTTTTTTTAAAACTTTTCTACCCTTTGAGAAAGACTGTTTATAAATTATGTTAAGAGATAAAAAAAATAAATGCATATGAATGAATTAGTAAAAATTAAAAAATTTTTTTTTTTAAAAAGTATTTAAAAAATTTTTAAATTATTTAAAGTTCATTAATTTAATAAAGCGCACTAAAATTTATACAAAAGAAAAATTTTTTTTATGAATTCATACCACCAAAAACCAAAAATTTCGAAATTCGGACTTTCACCTCTTTTTAAAAGTATTTATAGCTAAGCTTCAATCTTATATATGTGATATCTACAGAAATTACCAACCAAAATCAAAAAACTTTACTCAAATATCTTTACCCGTTCAAAAGTTATGATTTTAGCAACGCGAAATCGCCCTTTCAAAACCCGTTTTGAATTATATCGATATCTTTTTTTTCATATATTATTCTACAATACGAATGAAAATAAAAACGAATGCAAACGAACGAGTGTAGTTAAATTCTCCTTTTTCAATTCCGCTTATATTTCAACGTATTTTGACCACTTTATTGAGAAGAAATTCTCTTGTAGGTTTTAATTTCAGAGCAAAGCCTTATACCAACTAGCCTCCCGGTACGATTTTGAGCAATATTTTCTCCAATAATTCGTTTCAAGTACCTAATTTTTGCACGTCGTATTCGGAGTCGATTTTCGGCAATGGCGTTGTGCTATTATTTAATTCAATAAAATCACTAAAAAATTATAGAAATTTTTTGTTCTATAAAACATCTGACTTGATAGGTAAAAAGTCATTGGATCAAAATTGAAGATGTTGTGTGGTAACATAAGTATAGAATTTAATTTTTTTATCTATTCCATCTAGATCCACCACAGTTGAGCGCATAGTTATGTCCTTTGATATTATTGAAAATATAAATTTTAAATTATATATATTTCATAAATCTTGATCATAAACATAGCTCACAGGGTTCCGACTACCTGTAATTGTAATCATATGCAAACAAGTTAGTAACTTCTTGAATGACAAAAAAAACCAAGTTATATCTAACAACAATAAATGACGATGTAATCCGATGTAATGTATTGAGCTCACGGCGCTCTAAAGATATGTTCAACTCTAAAGTCAGCGAGTTTTGATGGGGACAAAAAATATTAAAAAAAAAAAACTAATAAAGGTGTTGCTTTGGCCTCGTCAAAAATTAAATGCCCTACGCAGCGTCAAAAGTTAAAGTGCGCATATGTCTTAAATTTTTATTAAAATTGTTTTTCCACCACTTTACATACTGACTGTTCTGACTAAACGCATCCACATTGAATTTGAAAACATTTACTGAAATTACTCTCTGTGTAGAGTTTTAAAGCTTATGCTTGTATGGAAGATGCCACGCCCACATATACTATTGCGCCAAATTCTTATACTAAAATGTTCTACTGCAATTTTATCTACAATACTAAATTTCAAAACGATTACGTTGTAAGCTCTCTCAATATAACGTCTATAAGCATTGTGGGATGCGCCACGCCCTTTAAAGAACTTTGAAAGTAAATGGACTTCACTTGACCAAAATCGGACACTTTTTGGACTCGGGACCACTTCTAGCGATGGCCAAAATCTATTATAGACCTCTTTTCATTGATTGATGCAAACAAAAAATCAGAAATGGACCACCTCTGGAGATGTTATAGAACCCATCGATTATTGCAAAAAAATTCACAAAAATGAGAGACGCTGTGAAAATTTTTTCAAAACAACGTAAAAAATATTTTTCTAAATTAAAACTTATTGGCAATGAATAAACAATTCCTTATGCATAATAGTTATGAATCAACATAAAAAAGAATCCATTGAAAAATAATAGTTATTGACAATGGAAGTAAAATTTCTTATGCACAAAAGTTATGAATTAACGTAAAAAATATTTATTGAAAAATAATAATTATCAAAAATTAATATAATATTTCTTATCCATAATAATTAAAAAACAAATTTTAAAAATAATCCTTAAAATTGGACAATTTTTTCAATCGCAAAAAAGCAAATAATAGTTATTTTGGGTCCTTGAATTTAACTAATTTTGACTTGTGCAACATTTGGAATACTTACAATTCTCAAAAAGTGTTTTTTTTGGTTTAAAATTTTGTTTTTTTTTTTTTTCTTTAAAATACCCTTTTTTAAATTATTTGTTTCACAATGCTCAGGAAAGATAACAGAATCAATTCCTAAAATTCCTTAGCGACAAAACTTGAGGGTTGAACATATTTCTGAAGCGCCGTGAACTACATTTGATCTACGGTATTAGCAGGAGATCATCACAATGATTAACAATTGATCTGATAGCAACGGAGCTGCTTCTCAAGATAAGAATACTGGTAGTATAAAACGCTAGACACATGCACGCACTTAGAATAGACGACGATCAAGCAATCTTAATTGTTAACAATATTTTAGTATCTTTGTGGCTTGTCGGAACAGAAAATAATTTATAAATGTTATTAATTGAGCTTACTGTTGAACAGTTCAAATTTTTTAATATTTTAGTATGTTTGGTAGTTGACTTATTTTTTTATCTTTTTTCATAAGCTCTTTTATTTTGAAAATAGCGCTTGAATTTAAGTTGATTGCAACAAAATTTGTCAGTAGGTGCATAGGTTTTGTCACGCCAAGAAGTGACAAAACAATTTCCACTTAAGTGTCCGAAAGGTTTAGTAAAGTAAAAGAACATTAAGTGCAAAATTGAAAATGGTGAAAAATAGACGTTTTGAAGATAGTGAAGGTATTTGATTGAATAAAAACAAAATAAATTGATAAAATTCTTACACAATAATATCAAAAACATTGATAAAACTTTAAATTTGAATATGTTAACACCTTAGCCTAGCAGAAGACTTTTTTTTTTTGGAAATATTTTTTGTGACGATAAAATAAATAATGCATTAAAACCGTTTGACCAAGGTTTTGTGATGATTCTATTTTCATGTTAAGAACTTCAACGTTTTATTAATTGTGTCAGGCCCATGTGCAGAAATCATCCAAGGAGGGGTTTTAAACTCGAATATTTCATGTTTTGTTATAACGTTCATAGTAAAAATATCTCAGTAATAAAGCATATAAATTTTTTTTAATTTTAGTAGGCCTTGTAGTCAAAGATACTCTTTAAGCGGACAAAAGGACAAAAAAAATTAATAAATTTGCATAATGAACACGAAGAAATCTGCTCGTTTGGTTTCATACATTTTTTATGTGGTCTAAGAAAAAGTTCGAGTTCGTTTTGTCTGATATTTCTTAAGCAAATTCGAAAACGGACGACCTAGCAACTTAAATAAAATAAACAAATAACAGCTGATTTTGAACTTGTTACTTATGTAGGTGGAACTATTATCGTGCTTGTTTTGCATATATGTATATTTTAATTTACGCTATCTAAAAATTTGCAAAAATAAAAAACAGATTTTGCATTTACCACGCTTTTTTTAGCTGCATAAGCTAAGGTAAAATTTTCCATTCATAAAAAAGTGTTGATTTAATAAAAGGAATCTTAACGCGTCATAAAGAGATAAAGCATGCAACTCTTTGATATTTTTGACACTGAATATAAGCTAAAAGCTTCAAAGTTTTTACAATTAAGCATATGCGAATTTAAATGCCGCAAATTTTGTTCAAGATAACATTTTTCTTAATACCTTAAAAGTAATAAATTAAAACTTCTACTATCTGTTACAATAGATCATAGTGAAGACTTTAAGGATACGATTATAAATTTTGCAGTTTAGCTTGACTTAAGATTATATGTCTTAAGTGATAAGCATAGAGGTAGTTAGTCGCTTGAGAACATATTCTTTTAATAGAACGATCTCTGATGACAATACCGACACAATTTATTAGAATAAAAGTGCAACTAGCAGTTATTGAAAAAAAAAAAAACATAAAAAGCATGTCACTATTGGAAAATATACGAGTAAGCACAAATATGAAAATTTAAAAAAAGGCTTGTAAAATATGTGCCCAGTCATGCCAATCCGAAATTTGCTATTCAGTCAATTTTTTGGGAGCTTGTGGATTTTTGAAGTTTTCAGTGTCCTTTGATTATTTATTTTTACAGAAACTGATCAGTATCTTGGAATCTTCAATATTGTTTCTAAATACTAATATCAAGAAAGAAAAGAAATTAGTATAATGTTGCTTCTCCGTTAGCCTGTATTACAGCCATTATCCTTGATGTCATAAAATCAACCAAGGCTTTGTCTCGGACATCTGGTCAGTAACTTTGCACTTCATTATATGCCACAAGTGCATGATAGAATTCAGGTCCGGTGAGTTTCCAAGCCAGGTCAGACGCAAAGTTCCGAGATCCCTGAATACTTCTTCGACCTATAAAAACATGGTTCGTTTTTTTAATATCCTGTTTATAATTTTAAAGTCTGTAAGAATCATAGAAAAAATTGCATACACGATATACCAATTTCGCATGGTTCAAGGCACAAAATCGTCTTATAAAATTGCAACCGTAGTGCAGGATAAGTGCTTTTTAAGCACGTGCTCCTAAGCAGTTCTTCATTAAAATATGCCCATATTTTTTAGCATTCACAAGTCCTTCTAAATAGTGTAGAGGACCAGGAAAATTGTAACAAAAACATCCCCAGATCATCTGGTTCTGTGGGAATTTTCTTGTTTTCACTATGCAGTTTTTTTTTTCTAACGTTCTACATCGGAACGACGCACCTACGGCAAATTATCGGCGCATAGCAAGTTGAATATACTTTCATCTGACTAAATCCGACTTTTTTGCAGGACGTCTTCCATATAACCAGCATCTCACAGCCTCCTGCGGTCAGTTTTCATAGTAATTTTTATGGAATGATGCGTTTCTGTAGCTCTGTAGCAGCAACTACAATTTTAAAATGATTCTTCAAACTTATTTTCTACAAGGCCATCTTTGTCCTTCTACTGGTTGTACGTTTAGGACCAGATCCTTGTTTCCTCTCAAGCGGCTCCTAAATACCCTTTTTTTCCAAAATGTCACAATAGTCGATTGTAAGAAACCCATTCTTTCCGAAATTTTACGATACGATACATCTTAGTCCGCTAGTCAGTTTTTGATCACGTGAAAGCTGTTTAAGTTTTGGACCCATTACTGCACTTTTTTTAAAACACGAAATTCTGTTTTAAGTAAACGATTAAAAAAATACGGATCGTTTAAATTTTTACATATAAAAATAGTTTTGCCAGTGGTGCGGTTTTCATGATCGCCAGTGTATGTAGCTTACACCATACGTCGGCAAAGTAGGAAAGATGAGCCCATTTTGATTGTTTACAACAAGCACTTCGTTTTTCTGAAGCAAAATAACCAAAACAACAAACACACGAACTCACCACCACTGCGCATATTTTTATCGTTGTTTTTGATGTTTTTTTTATACTCGCTATGCACGGGACTTATATTATTGTCGCATCATTTAGAAAAAAACAAAAAAAAACCGATGCGAGCGAACAAGGGAACAACATTGCGCACATTGAGGACAGCTTCCATCGTTTCGTTTGATCAGTGTACTTTTGTTTCTACACTCATGTTGTTCTTTCCTTATTCTTGGAATTGGTTTTTGGTTTATTGCAGAACAACAACTCACTAGAATAAATTAATAACACTGTATTAACTTGAGCGTACAGAGTAAACAATGCATGGAATTATTTATTACATTCCTAATGATGCACTTGATATCAAATAACAAAATAAATAGTGCTGATGTTTCATTTTGTTTCTTAATACCTACCTAATTTAAGGTTGCATTTAAAATGCGGAATTGAATCAAACTTGTTCAAATACTTTGACATTGTTCATTCAAAATGCACTTGGCACTTCTGCAAGCAAAATCTTAACTAATAGAAAAACTTCATTTCCATTGGAACAGAACTTATACCTAATTACACAGTTTATTTATATTCACTTTGCAGCTTCCTTTTTTGGAGTGCGTCATTTTCAATGTTTTCTGCTTTTTTTGGGACTATCAGTTGCCTATGCGCAACGTGTCAACCTTTCGTTAGCTATAGTTGCCATGACCGATAGTAAATCGGCAAATCCAAATTTTACTGTAAGTAGCAATCAGTTGTAAACTATGTTCCAATTATTTAATAATATTTTCTCTTTCTATTTAAGGAATACACTTGGAATGAGAAGACAAAATCATTATTGCTCAGCAGTTTTTTCTGGGGCTACATCATTACTCAAGTGCCTGCTGGTGCATTGGCACGAAAATTTGGTGGAAAAGTTATGTTACTCTATGGTATTCTTGCTTGTTCGGTATTGGCAGTACTAACACCACTGTGTGCAGCCTTTGGTAATTGGCAAATGGTTTGTGCCTTACGTGTATTACAGGGCCTTTGCCAAGGCGTAATTTTTCCTTCGACTCATACGATGCTCTCAAAATGGGCACCAGTTGAGGAACGTGGTGTCCTTGCCACTTATAGCTATGCAGGTTCTCAATTCGGTACTGTCGTTATGTTAGCTAACAGTGGTGTTTTGGCATCATCAGCCATGGGATGGCCCAGCATTTTCTATATATCTGGTGGAGTTGGTGTTGTGTGGTCTGTTGCATTTTTCATCTGGGGTGCAAGTTCTCCGCACGAATACAAAAAAATTTCAGCTGAAGAAAAGAAACTTATTGAAATCTCTTTGGGACACAATGATGATGAATCACAATCACCACATAAGACACCATGGTTGAAATTCTTCACATCAGTGCCATTTTTAATTTTGATTTTTTCGCATTGTGCACATAATTGGGGCTTCTGGACGCTACTTACTCAAATTCCTACATATATGAAAAATATTCTTGGCATGGATATTAAAAGTAATGCACTGTTATCGGCGCTTCCTTATTTGGCTATGTTGTTGTTCAGCTTTTTGTTTAGCAGCATAGCTGGTGAGCTAGGCAAACGTAATGTGCTTAGTCTTTCGACAAACAGAAAACTTTTCAACACAATTGGCCAATGGATTCCTATGATATCATTGATATCATTGGGTTATGTTGGTGTCGGCCACACAAATGTGGCCATCGCATTGCTGACAACTACAGTGGGCCTTAACGCCGCAATACATGTTGGCTTCGCAGTGAATCACATTGATTTGTCACCGAATTTCGCAGGCATTATGATGGGTATCACTAATTGTGCGGCCAATATAATGAGCATTATTGCTCCATTAATTGTGGGACTAATTGTTACCGATGAGGTGAGTTGAAAAGATTTGTGTAAAGCAGGTCAGATTTAATCTTAAAATACTTAAGTTTTTTTTTTTTTAATAGAAAGATCCAGATGAATGGCGTATAATTTTCTTCATCGCTGGAGGTTTCTACTTCGTTGGTAACTTATTGTTCATACTCTTTGGTCAAACTGACATTCAGCCATGGAATTATCCTGAGACAGCGAAAAAACATGGTGCAGAACAAGACAAGAAACGTGATTCGGTCTTTGTGGAATCACAGCATTAGAGAAAATTAGAAGAATTTAGCTAGTATTTAAGGCAATATTAGTAAAAGAAAATGTTTCTTATTGTAAAAAAGATCAGTGATCAGTTCAAAAGAATTGAGCTCTAGATCCTAAAGTGCTGTGCACTGTGAAGACAAAAACGATTACTACCATTGGTTTGCAATGTATTCCACATACTGTTTTATTGATCAAGTGCGAATTTGAAGTTATTGATTTTATTAATTAGTTGTAAGTCATGTAAATACGTATTGATGTACTTAATATAAATATTTACTTACACAGGGTGTTTTTTTTAGAGGTATAGAGCTTCGAATTGAAATAAAACACAAGAAAATCGTTTTAATGTCCATCAATTTGGCTTTATTGGAAGGATAATTTTATGCCATTAATGTTTAAATATGATTTCGGGCATGTGGCCGCCGCGGCTGGCTCGAATAAAGCCAATTCTACAGGTCCACTTTTGAACCACTTTTTCGAGCATATGGGGCCGTATGTCGGCAATAACGCCACGAATGTTGGCTTCCAAGTCCCCTAACGTTTCTGGTTTGTTGGCGTAGACGAGCGACTTCACATATCCCCAAAGAAAATAATCCAATGGTGTCAAATCACACGATCTTGGTGGCCAATTGACAGGTCCGTTCCGCGAAATTATGCGCTCATCGAAAGTTTCTTCAATAAATTGATTGTGACGTGCGCTGTGTGGCATGTAGCGCCGTCTTGTTGGAACCACAACTCATCCACATTCATGCCATCCAATTCGGGAACAAAATAGTCGGTTATCATGGCTCTATACCGGTCTCCATTAACGGTAACTGACTCTCCAGCATTATTTCGGAAGAAGTATGGCCCAATGACTCCACCAGCCCATAGAGCACACCAAACAGTCAGTTTTTGTGGATGTAATGGCGTCTCAAGGGTCTCATGTGGATTCTCTTCACTCCAAATGCGGCAATTTTGCTTGTTGACGTAGCCATTCAACCAAAAATGAGCCTCATCACTGAACAAAATTTTGCGATGAAAATCAGCATCGAGATCAATCTCATTTTCGGCCCATACACCAAAATCACGACGCATTGCATGGTCTCGCGGCTTTAATTCTTGAACAAGCTGGATCTTGTAAGGTCGCAAGCCAAGATCTTTGCGCAAAATCTTCCATAAAGTTGATGGACAAAGCTCCAATTGCTGTGCACGGTGGCGAATCGATTCATTCGGGTCCTCTTCAACATTTTGCTCTACAGCGGCAATTGTTTCTTCGGTGCGCACTGTTCGACGTCTCTGCGGATGCGTATTATCACATAGAGTAAACGTAGTGCGAAAACGACCCATGGTTAACCGAATTAATTGCTCTGATGGACGATTATGTCGACCATAAAATGGACGGAGCTTGCGGTAAACTTCGCGAACTGAACCATTATTTTCGAAATAAATTTGCACGATTTGCAAGCGTTGTTCTTTTGTCAACCTGTTCATGATGAAATGGCAAACCAAACTGAACATAAATGACATTAGAGTTGCCAGATTTGACCATAAAATGCCAGTTTTATCTCTATTCGAAAAACAAACCTCTAAAAAAAACACCTAGTATATGTATGTACTTCTGATTTATTCGGATAAAATGTCTTATTAGTGCCAAAAGATTAGTTGCATCAATTTTATTTAAAATTGTAGAAATCTGAATAGTTGGCTAATCGCTATTTTTATACTAATGCAACTTTTTAGCCTTTTGAATAAACCCTTTTATTAGTTTACTGTTGATTCTAGAATGAATATCTTTATTAATGATGTTTTCAGTTGTTATAACGCTGTCCAATTAAAAGAAGTTATTCACTTTTCCTGTATAGGATGTGCCTATCATAAGGCAATTACTGCCACTGCTTGCACGGATGGAGATAACTTTTGTTTTATTAATGTTGATTTTCAGGTCTATCATTTCCGAAGAAGAGCTGACGGTAGTGAATTTTGCTTGCATATTGGACTGCTTGGCTAGAGTTCTGCTGAGAACATCGTCAAGCGCTATCAGAAAAGTGTATGCGTTTCTCTACCCAATTAAGAAAAATGGTAAACTACAGAAATTCAGCGGTAGACTCTGGTGTAGACTCCGAAATTTCGGCAACGGTACCATTTACAACCGCTGCTTTGTTATTCTTAAGGTATTTAATAGCCGTTGTTATCCCTTTTAGTGGATGTGAACCAATCATGAGGTTCAAAAAGCCAATAAATGAAGTATATAATCCAGTGATTAATTCATTTTTTCAGACTTTTTTTAAGCTGAATAATGCCATTTGAAGTAGTACATACCTTACAATTTCTCAAATTTCTGCAAAATTCTTTATGTTGAAAAAAATTTTTCAAATTTTGATAAATTAAAGTTACCATGAATTAAAAAAAAAGATTCTAAATTTTTATTCATACATGTCGCTCACTTACTTCAAGACTGGCGTAACTCAAAAAACATAAAGTGGGAGAAAAACGCATTGAAAGTTTTCAATAAGTTACTTTTTATATGTAAATTATGAAAAGTATGTCTACATAAAGTCTTCTCACAAGGCAAGTTTATGAGATACTTTTCTGATTTTTTTTCACACAAAATAAAGCATAAAATTGTGGATACTTCTTCATCATTAACTCAGAAATCACCTTTTTTGAGTTATGCCAGTCTTGAAGTAAGTGAGCGATATGTATAAACAATACGGTGTCAAATGACCCACCTAGCATTTAGATGTTCATTTTTTTTTTTTTAATCATCTATACGAGTCATTTTTGACTACTAGTTATGACCAAAAACTGATTATAAGCAATAACTGAGAAAAAAAAATTCCAAAAATCACATTTCGATATACCTAATGTTCTAAAACTGATTGCACAGGAAAACAGTAACAATATTCTCACTTTCTGATCGAGGAATGATTCGAATGTGTCTTTAGAACTTATTCTTTGAAAATATGTATTTTATATTGCGTTCTGTTTTGTAGTTCACAATAACTTTACAACAAGAAGTTAATATATAAATACTTGTACAGTAAGTAAAATTGTAGATATAGGACTGATAATGATGAAAATAACGGCAAGGACACGCGAAGGAAAAATAAGCCAAAAATGGTAGGAATATATAGACAAAAACGACTAAAAAATAAAGAATAAAATGAAATGACTCGAAAAAGATTTCCAAATGCTTAGAATAATGACTAAAATATGACTGGAAAAAGACTCGTAAGTGATTAGAAATATGACTCGAAAAAGACTCGCAAGTGATAAGATATGTGACTAAAATATGACTCGAAAAAGACTCGCAAGTGATAAGATATGTGACTAAAATATGACTCGAAAAAGACTCGAAAATGATTAGAAATATGACTAGAAAATGAGTCGAAACTGATCAGAAAAACGGGTCATAAACGACTCTTTAAGAAGATTGGCGGGTAGGGTACCATTTTCTCCCGACAAAAGTATCATTTCTGATCAGAAACTGAGCGCATTTATGACCATTTTAATCAGACAGAGGACTCGAAAAAGACTCGAATGTGATCGGAAAGAAGATCGGCTGGGGAAGAGTTAAATGAAAACAATAGGAATTACCATATTTAATGTTAAATTTTGTAAAAAATGCTAGTGATGAGGTTTTTAATATTACGAATTCACGATCTGATCGTTATACTAAACATTTTCAAAAAAAAAGATGTTGCAGTTTCTACCAATTAAGTTCTCTATTTGAACACCGTGGTCAACTGAAAAAATCTCAAGTACTCGGATCTAAATATTTAATAAGAAAAAAGATTAAATATAAAACAGCGTTATTATCAAAAGAAAATCAATTTTTTATGCTTATGAAACCATTTTTATTAAGCTCACGGCGCTCTAAAGGTATATTCAACCCTAAGATCTGCGAGTTTTGATGGCCCTACTCATTTTTGAATTTCTTAATTTCACAAAGCTCATGAAAGATATCAGCATCGAGTTCTATCTAAAATTCCTTTACGATAACACTTGAGAAGTGAACATTATTCTGAAGCGCCGTGAACTCCATTTTATCTATGGTATTAGCAGGAGATCATCATAATGATTAACAATTGATCTGATAGCAAGGGAGCTGCTTCTCAAGATAAGAATACTGGTGGTATAAAACGCTAGACACACGCGCGCTTTTAGAATAGACAGCGATCAAACGATCTTAAGCGTTAACAATATTTTATCTTTTTCCATAGGCTCTTTTATTATGAAAATAACGCTTGAAGTTAAGTTGATTGCAACAAAATTTGTCAGTAGGTGCATAGGTTTTGTCACGCCAAGAAGTGACAAAACAATTTCCACTCAAGTGTCTGAAAGGTTTGGTAAAATAAAAGAACATTAAGTGCAAAATTGAAAATGGTGAAAAATAGACGTTTTGAAGATAGTGAAGGTATTTGATAGAATAAAAACGAAATAAGTTAAACCTATTAAAAATATTATCAAAAAACTTTCTAAAACTAATAAAGATTTGAATTTGAATCTGTTCTGGTGTTAAAAAACTCAACTGTTATATTCATTGTGTCTGGCCCGTTCGCAGAAATCACCCAAAAAGGGGGGGGATTTGACTCGGATATTTCATGTATTGTTATGAAGTTCGTAAATAAAGTACTTTCGACAACAAAGCCTACACAAAAAGAAAAAAAATACAAAAACTGTTGTCACATGTATGTGAAGAGCTGAGATGCAAAACCCGCCAACTCCATATTTTGCGTCTTAGAGAAAAACGTAAAAACTGTATTCCACTGAAATCTAACTATAGTAAAAAAGTAGATGGATCCATTGTTATAGTTTTCAAAAATTATTAAAAGCCTGATCTTTCATTACGTTTTATGATTTATAAGGACTATAGTAAAAAAGTTTGGATTTGGCGGGTTTTGAAACAAAAAAGTGGACTTGGCGGGTTTTGAAATTGAAAACGTGGACTTGGCTGGTTTTGAAAGTGAAACCTCGGAACTTGGCGGAGAAGGTTTCGAATTCATTTTTTAAAAATGGCTAAGTTTAAATTAATTTAAAAACATTTGAATAAATGTAGATTGAATTTGGCGGGTTTTGATTTTCAGAAATGTAGACTTGGCGGGTTTTGATAAAATGAATTTATCAGAAATTATTGCAATCAAAAGTTTGTGAAGCGAACATTTTTTTTATATAATTAAAAGTATGTAGACAAACATTTTTTCCATCCCCTACTACAATATCACACATTTTAGTTTTTGGACTTGACGGCTTTTGCATCTCAGCTCTTCATGTATGTTATTTTTAAAATTTTTTCTAGTAAAAATCCACAAGAGAACAAAAAAATATAGTTTTTTACAAGTTTGTGACCAGGCAAAAAAAAATTTTTTTCTATACATGAAAAATAATAGTCAGATGGTATTTTGAAAGTAAAGCATTTCGTTTGCCTTTGCAATCATCGAAGGACAGTAAACGTTTTTAAAAACACTTCAGATGAAACTAGCTAGACCTCATATTCTTAATAGAAATGGCCAAAAGTTTGCAGAAGCTTGCTCAATGTGTTATGAAACCATTTCAGACAAGATGACCACAACCCCTTAGCTAAGTTAAAATTTTCCATTCATAAAAAAGTGTTTATTTAATAAAAGGAATCTTAACGCGTCTTAAAGAGATAAAACATGCCACCCTTTGATATTTTTGATACTAAATATAAACTAAAATCTTCAAAGTTTTTACAATTAAGCATATGCGATTATAAAATGCCGCACATTTTGTTCAAGATAACATTTTTCTTAATACCTTAATAACAGCATATTAAAATTTTTGCTACCTGTTATAATAACAGTTAGATCACAGTAAAGGCTCTAAAGATGGGATTACAAATTTTGCAGTTCAGTTTGACTGAAGATATGTATAAAGGTCAGTCTCCTGAGAACATACTTTTTAAAAGATAATTCTCTGATGGCAATGTAGACGCAAGAAATTATTATTGGAATAAAAGTACAACTGGCAGTTATTGAAAAAAAAAATTAATAAACTTGTCACTATTGGAAAATATAAGCAACAATATGAAAAACCTTAATAAAAAGCTTGTGAAATAGTGTCCAGTAGGGTGATTCAAATTTTTTGTTTTTTTTTTGCTTCAAACAGGTTCAAAAGTTGCAGGCACACGAAAGGAAAATTCTGGTGCAATTATTGCTCATAATATTAATATTTACTGGTAGCTTTTTTATTTTCCATACGATTTTTAATGGGGAAAAATGCTTTACTAGACATTTGTCTCTATATCTCGTGAAAAAAAAAATATTACATAAGTGGGACCTAGCCTATTGGAAAGATTATAAAATTTCCTTTAGGAAACTGCAACTTTTGAACCAGTTTGAAGCAAAAAAAAAAATTTGAATCACCCCAGTGTAAAGTCATGCCAATCGAAATTTGCCATTTAGTCATTTTTTTGGTATTTTGTAGTTTTTCGAAGTTTTTAGTGAAAATAAAAAGTTTATTTTTATATAGCTTGCAGCATAGGTGATTAAAGTAGAAAAAATGATCGAATTTTAGCTCCTTACAACAATTACGTCGTTTTTCTTAAGAAAAAAAAACCGGCGGGTTGCACTCCGGGAGTGCCGACAGAAGTGAAACTTGAAACAAAAAATTAATTTCACACGTAGAAAGAAGTATGCAAGCATAACAAATCGTTTAATGGCAAGTTAGTGTGTTAGTTGGTATGTATGCGTTTTCTTTTTATATGGCAATGCAATGAAAGACAAAAACGGAATATGTATTCAAATTTTACTCTCGCTCTCATTCTCAATTTGTTAACGCAACAACGCGGAATTTGAAAGAAACAAACATGTAAGCATAACAATCGTTGAATGAGAATAGAATGTGTCAGTTAGTGTGTCTGCTTTGCTTGTTGTCTTCCACTTGGAATATTTATTTAAGAGAAACAATAGAACATTCAAATTTTACTATCGCTCTCATTCATGACGGGGAATCCCGATGACGGTCGGTGTCGCGAGTTTATACTTTTTTCCTCAGCCGCGAATGCTTTCTTACGGAGGTGCACAACGTGCCATAAGAAGTTTTCACTTCAAAAATATTTTATATTTCAAAACTTCTGCCCCGACGTTTTACTAAAAAATATAGAAACTAAGAAGAAAAATCCAGGATATAATATCAAAGGATATTAAACAAATGCCTATCTCTAATATTGTACTCATAGAGCATAACTAAATGTTTGGCAACATCAATAGAACATTCAAATTTTACTATCGCTCTCATTCATGACGGGGAATCCCGATGACGGTCGGTGTCGCGAGTTTATACTTTTTTTCTCAGCCGCGAATGCTTTCTTACGGAGGTGCACAACGTGCCATAAGAAGTTTTCACTTCAAAAAGAAAAAAACAAAACAACAAACACATGCACTCACCACCGCTGTGCCCATTTTTATAATTTTTCTTGTTTTTTTTATACGCGCTATGCACCGATCATTAAAAAAAAACAAAAACAAACCGAAGCTAGTGAAAACAAGGAAACAACAATACGCACATTGAGGACAGCTTCTCTCGTTTTGTTTGATTAGTGTACTTTCATTTCTACACTCATGTTGTTCTTGCCTGATTCTTGGAATTGGATTTTGGCTTTTTGCAAAAGCTATTTGTTTGCTCTCGATATCGAATTTATGTTGGGTTTTTTCCTGTTGTTGTAGTTTTTGTTGTAAGTAGCTCCTGCTCATGCGATTTAGTAAAAAGGTTTAGCTTATTTTGCAGTCATTACGCTTATGGCATTTGGGTTTTGTGGAAATGTACTGAATGAAAACTTGAAATGTACTTTTTTGATGACATACTTTTTTTGAGCAAAAAGTTACTTATAATTATGTACTTAAATTCAGGAAAATTTTTTCTTCCTAAAAAAAAAAGTCAGCAAAGTTTACTTATTTCTCAGTAGTCTTACTAAAAATAAAAATGATAATTTTTAGAAATAGTCGAAATGTACTAAAAATTTATCTGAAAATGTACTGAAAAAGAGTCGAATGTACTGAAATGGGTTAAATGTACCGAATGTACTAAGAACTTGTGGAATATACTGACGACGATTCTTCACGACACAAATCTAAAAGTTCTATATCAGACAGCTCCACTATATTAAGTCGAAAAAATATATTATATTTTGACTCGTGGAGCCTCGAGTGACTATATTTTTATAATAAAAGCTATAGTACTTACGGATACCTTCAAATGAAGCACATATGGACCGTCGGTATTGAATTAATAGAAGCTTGCACTAAGTTTTAAACTCCTAACCTCAGTAGTACCCAAAATATTGAAAATTTTACTTAGCTGATTAATACTAAATTTGCGACCCACTATTATAAAGAAAGAATTTAGCTGAACATATTAAAAGCTTTTATATGACAAATTGCACATTAATTATTATAGCCAAGGGCAAAGGTTGATTTTACATAAGCGAAATGTGAAAAAGAGTATATCACAGAAAGCAATATTTTCTAAAATTTTGATAGAAAAATATATTAGGGGGGACATTTTTGTCTTCACTTGGTAAAAATTTAAAGCAAAATAAATCATATGAAGGGTTAAAATTAAAATTTTTTATTTTGTATACGAAATGTGACAGTATTGCGGTTCTTGAAAATTTAATAAACTGTGAACGAAGATGGGCTTTAAGCTTGAGATTGCAAATGAAACTTGCCGTACAACACGAGATACAGACATGGGAGAAACACCAACGTCATAAGCAGCTTACCCCGAGCTGTTAACTCGTGAGCAACACAATTTGTATAAAGTTCAATAAATCCCCTTACCGAAGTTTTTTTACTTTTGTTTAAGTTTTCTCGTAAATCTTCCTTGAAACTAGGTGTATAGTCTGTTTTGACAATCAAAAGCGTTGGAAGAACTTTTCTTCAGACTTCTTTGTCCAATTATTGGATCGCGAAAACTATTCATTTTGCTTCCTTTTGCGATTCTGTATAATTTCAACTTTATAAAAGTTTCCACAAAGGTCCCTTTGAGAGAATATATTTTTTGATTTAAATATTTGAATAAAACAAGCGCCAAACGTAGTCGAGTAAACTTCGATAATCTGAGAAATTTCTCTTATTAACTTCAATCGCCGATTTGCACGTTAATAGCCGATTACATAACATAAGTTATTGATGTTTGCGACTAATCGGTGATTAATACCAAATCACAGTTTATTCTACGATTTAATTGATATAAGTTAAGAGGTCTAAAAGATTTCGCTTTCAAGCATAAATTCTAAGTTATTTGTGTTATAAATAATAAACAATAAAAAACAAAAGGATTTGAAAATTTTATATAACGAAGAAACAAATGTTTACATACAACAACTCACTAGAATAAATTAATAACACTGTATCAACTTAAGCGTAGAGAGTAAACAATACATGAAATTATTTATTACATTCCTAATGATGCACTTGATATCAAATAATAAAATAAATAGTGCTGATGTTTAATTTTGTTTCTTAATACCTACCTTATTTAAGGTTGCATTTAAAATGCGGAATTAAATCAAACTTGTTCAAATATTTTAACATTGTTCATTTCTTTGACACAACTTTTCATTTGAAATTGATAAGAATTTTTTTTGTTTATAACTAGTACTTACTTGCAAATAAAAATGCACTCGGCATTATCCATTTTAACAGATTTTATATGTTACCTAATTAACCAATTACTGCCATTAATAATACAAAAATCTAATAAAACTTCTTTATATTAATTTTAAAGCTTCCTTTTTTGGAGTGCGTCATTTGCAATGTCTTCTGCTCTTTTTGGGACTATCAGTTGCCTTCGCGCAACGTGTCAACCTTTCAGTAGCTATCGTTGCCATGACCGATAATAAATCGGTAAATTCAAATTTTACCGTAAGTAACAATAAGTTGTAAATTATGTTCCTATTTGTTTAATAAATTTTTCCACTATCATTTTAGGAATACACATGGAATGAGAAGACGAAATCATTACTGCTCAGTAGTTTTTTCTGGGGCTACATCATTACTCAAGTGCCTGCTGGTACAATGGCACGAAAATTTGGTGGAAAAGTGATGTTACTCTGTAGCATTCTTGCCAGTTCGCTATTGGCACTACTAACACCACTCTTTGCAGCCATTGGTAATTGGCAATTGGTTTGTGCCCTGCGTGTATTACAGGGCCTTTGTCAAGGCGTTGTTTTTCCTTCGACGCATACGATACTCTCAAAATGGGCACCAGTTGAGGAACGTGGTGTACTTGGCACTTATAGCTATGCAGGTTCTCAATTCGGTACTGTCGTTATGTTAGCTAGCAGTGGCGTTTTGGCATCATCAGCCATGGGATGGCCCAGCATTTTCTATATATCGGGTGGATTTGGTGTTGTGTGGTCTGTTGCATTTTTCATCTGGGGTGCAAGTTCTCCGCACGAATACAAAAAAATTTCAGCTGAAGAAAAGAAACTTATTGAAGTTTCTTTGGGATACAATGATGATGAATCACAACCACCACATCAGACACCCTGGTTGAAATTCTTCACATCTGTGCCATTTTTAACGTTGATGTTTACGCATTGTGCACATAATTGGGGCTTCTGGACGCTACTTACTCAAATGCCTTCATATATGAAAAATATTCTTGGTATGGATATTAAAAGTAATGCACTTTTATCGGCGCTACCTTATTTGGCTATGATGTTGTTGAGCTTTGTGTTTAGCAGTATAGCCGGTGTGCTGAGCAAACGTAATGTGCTTAGTCTTTCGACAAGCAGAAAACTTTTCAACACAATTAGCCA
This sequence comes from Tricholauxania praeusta, assembly GCA_949775025.1. NCBI lineage: Eukaryota > Metazoa > Arthropoda > Insecta > Diptera > Lauxaniidae > Tricholauxania > Tricholauxania praeusta. The sequence continues at coordinate 30,066,161 of OX459031.1, read as the reverse complement.
ATGGATTCCTATGATATCGTTGATATCATTGGGTTATGTTGGTGTCGGACACACAAATGTGGCAATTGCATTGCTGACAACTACAGTGGGCCTTAACTCCGCAATACATGTTGGCTTCCATGTGAATCACATTGATTTGTCACCGAATTTTGCAGGCATTCTGATGGGTATCACTAATTGTGCGGCTAATATGATGAGCATTATTGCTCCATTAATTGTGGGACTGATTGTTACCGATGAGGTGAGAAGTTGAGAAGATTTGTGTAAAGATGATCAGATTTTATCTTAAAATACTTTAATTTTTTTTTTCAACAGAAAAATCCAAATCAATGGCGCATAATTTTCTTCATCGCTGGAGGTGTCTACTTTGTTGGTAACTTAATGTTCATACTCTTTGGTCAAACTGATATACAACCATGGAATGATCCTGAGACAGCAAAAAAACATATTGCCGAACAAGCCAAGAAACGTGAATCAGTCTTTGTGGAATCAGAGCATTAGAGCAAATTAAAAGAATTTAGTATTTTGTGCAAAATTAGTTAAAAGAACGTTTCTTATTGTAAAAAAAGATCAGTGATCTAGTCATTTTAAAAGAATTGAAATCAAATTAAAACGTGCTGTGCACTGTAAAAAAAAAAACGTTTAATAGCATTAGTTTGGTTGGAAATATAGTATGCCAACATACTGTTTTATTAATCAAGTGCGGAACTGGACTTGTCGATTATATTAATTAGTTATAAGTCATGTAATAAGCCTTTATGTATATTCCTGATATAAATACACATATGTGTACACTTCTGATTTGTTTGTTTATTGGCTTAAATGTCACTTAAGTTTAGTTATATAAATTTTATTAAAATTGTAGAAATTACAATCGTTGGAACATCGTTGTTTTATTAAACAAACTTTTTAGTCTTTTGAATAAACATTTAAACTGGTTGACTCGCATATTTCAATAACACTTTCTAGTTTGTGTCCGAGAAAATCGGAATAGGGTTTTAAGTGCGGTATCCTATAGGTATGAGTTTTATTGTAATATGCCCTGAGAGTTACTACTGAACGTAAGAACACCATATACATATGTGCTAAGCTGAGCTAAGACTATAAGTCTATTATGTAGGTACAAATGTACCTTGGGTACCATAAGTTACAAAAGAGGAAAAATTTAATTTATTTTCTAACTGTATTTTTTATAACTGAAAAACAAACCGAAAGTTTTTTCTGGGATGGTCCTTACTATTTATTACATATACACATACATAGTATCCTATCTGCTTGTATTAAATTTATTTGATAAGTTTTATACTGACCATAACATGAGGGCAAGTAGTTAATTAAAATGTTTGAGCCGTCAACCTGAAAATAAAACTGAAATTTAAGATCAGTGCAGTAGCCTTTCAACGCGTAGTACAGCGCGCGTTTAGCGGCTCAAACATTTTTAACTCATGTTATGACATATCATTTTGAAGCTTGCGTATCAAGCTGTAATCTGAAGTTCACCGAAAAAATATTCAGAAATGGATTTTTCAAAAAAAATCAAAAATTCATTTCAATTTTCAAAACTTTAGCTCAGAGTTTTTTTTAAAAATAAAAAAAAAAATAAAAAAAATGGTTTTGTTTAAAAAAAATACAAAAATAATTTTAAATTCGAAAAATTTTTCGTGTGTTTTACCCCATATATAACGTTAAGGCGATAATTTTTCAAGACTTGCAGTTTTTTTGTCATCTACTAGTACACAGCTATCTAAAAATAATATGAAAGCGAATTTGAATTGTGTTTGTTTGTTTATATTCATCAATGAATGTTCTTGTGCTTTACGGGCGGCTCTAAACAGAGTTTTTTTTATCAAAAATTATTGGTCGAAAAAAATTGATCTAATTTTTTCTATCTTCTACGTTATGGCCAAATCACTCAACAAATGTTCAGCCAATTTAAAACACCTCAGGGTAAACATAGGCAAATTATAGATGGAATGACCCATATTTAAAAAAATGTATAAGTAATATATTTTATTTAATAAAAAAAAAAATCAACATAAAATTGGCTGCTCTTAAATATGTATGAGAAAATAATTTAATGAAATATTTTTGTGCAAATCAAAATTTGCCTCTTATGAATAAACTGGTTAACATACATATTATGTATTTTGTTTATCGTTATAACAAACTAGTTAAGGTAAATAGAACTTTTGATTTTAGTTTTGTCGCAATTAATTAACATTGCTTTAAATTGATTTATATAAGGCATAAATGCATAAAAAACTATGGCCCCTAATTATAGTCGCAAAATTAAGTTATAACCTGGTTTTTACCCAAAATCGAAGATACAGAGTGACCCCATAAAAAAAAAAACTTGCAATAAATTATGAGAAATTTTTTAAAAATAGATTACCCTGCGTTATTGACACAAAATATTATTGACACAGAAAACAAAAGGAATAATAAAAAAACTCGAAAATACAAGGCAGCATGGTGAAATGGTTAGGACTGTGAACTCATAGCACACAGTACGTCTGTTCGATTCTGGTAAATGTAAATGTTTTTTTTTTTTATTGATATCAATGAAAATAATTGTTACTGTAAAACCTGGCTGTAAATATTTAAAAGCACGTTGTCCTGCTTTTATATTTAAAACGTGCTTATTGAAAAAAAAAGCATATTTTCTGACGAGATTTGAACCCACGTGCTGTGGGCTATGAGTTCACAGTCCTAACTATTACGCCACGCTGCCTCATATATTCGATTTTCTTATTATTCCTTTTATTTACTGTGTCTACAATATTTTGTTTCAATAACGCAGGGTAATCTATTTTTTAAAATTTTCTCATAATCTAATGCAAGTTTTTCATCGATGTATCTTTGATTTTGGGAAAAAGCCAGGTTTTAACTTTATTTTGCGACTATAATTATGGGCCTATATATTTATAAAAATTTGTTATGTTAGTTAAATTTTTCTTACGACTAATTACTGTTAACTATGTAATTGGTATCATATCCTTGGGCTGAGCTGGCTTTTTAAACTTATATTAAAGAAAATGTATTTTTTGCCTATTATCATTAAAAAAAAAAGTTTCAAACAAAACTGCATCTTTACTTTTTCCCATTATGTTTTACGATTCTTGAACTAACAGAATTTGGGGGTGTATCTATCTTGACTTTTGTCGGACACTGTAGCTCACGGGGTTGTGACTGACTGTAGTTCTAATCATATGCAAATAAGTTGGAAAATAAATATCTTCTTGAATGAAAAAAAAAAAACTATACAAAACAATAATAAATGACGATGTTATCCGTATGAAGTTTTGAGTTCACGGCGCTCTAAAGATATGTTCAGCTTTAGAGTCAGCGATTTTTGATGGGAATAGATAAAAGTTTCCAATAAAACAGAAGTTTCAAACAAGATATAAATAGACTAATATCAAATTTGTTGTTAAGATTTGTTTACGATTTGGTTAATATGTAAAATATTTCACTAATTTGAGCTCGTGCGTCATTTGATGTTTGACATTTGATCTTAATTCCAGAATAAATATAATACAATTTTAAAGTATCTTTCAAACGAGGTGTGTACATATAATTTGATGTGAAAGTTTGCAAATTGCCAATCTGAAACTTTTTTTTTTGTTTTTCAATATATATTTATTTTTTTTAAATGTCTCCCACTTTTTTTAATTTTTTGTTTCACAATGCACAGGAGAGATAACACAATCCAATCCTATCAAAAGTTTCTTAACGACAAAAATTGAAGGTTGAACATATTTTTGGAACGCCGTAAGCTATATTTGACCTATGGTATTAGCTGCAGATCATCATACCGATTGACAATCGATCTGATAGCAAAAGAGCTGATTCTCAAGATAAGAATTCTGGTACATAGTATATAAAACTAGACACTCGCGTGCACTAAGAATAAACTATACAAATATGAACAAAAAGTAGATATACAAGAATACAATATATGTATTGTAAATATATTTTTATTTTTTTTTGGCAGAACGACTAAGCGATCTTAAATGTTAAGAATATTTCAGTATGTTTGGTAGTTAAATTAATTTTTTTTTAAGCTCTTTTATTCTGAAAATATCGCTCGAAGTTAAGTTGATTGCAACAAAATTTTTCAGTAGATTCATAGGTTTTGTCACGTCAAGAAGTAACAAAACAATTTCCACTAAAGTGTGTTAAAGGCTTAATAAAATAAAACAACATTAATGTAAACTTGAAAAATGGCGAAAAATAGACGTTTCGAAGATCGTGAAGGTATTTCCTTGAATAAAAACAAAAGCAATTATGAGTTAAAATTAAACAAAATCAACAGATGACTATTTACATCAGTTTGACAAAGGTCTTGTGGTGATCTTGTTCTGAAGTTAAGAAAATCCACTGTTTGTTATATAAATTGTATCAATTTAAATTAGCAAAAAGACTTACGCAGTTGGTCAAAAAAGTAAACATAAATTGACAACCCACTAAATGTAGTTTAAATATTAAAGACACGTTCAAAAAACTCATGTTCTATAAGTCTTCGGATCGCTTAAGATTCGAAAACGTATTCATCTTCGAGCATATTCCCACTAAAAAAAATAATAGCTCCCAGGTTTGCAACCTGAGTTTTTCGGAATTTAGGTAAAAATATGAAGAAAATTGCGGCACATCGAGAAATTATCATCAGTGGTGCCCAAACGCTCTCACGCTCTCAAACGTGCAAGCAAACGCTCTCACGATAAGCATGTGTTGTTGATTTGTTTATCAATTCTGTAAACGTGCACCGTGCACGCTTTTTACGCTCTTTAAGCGCTCATTTTTACGCTCTTTGATTACCTGTTTATTCTCTGGGCAGCCAATGATGCACTTGGTATCAAATAATAAAATACCGAAGTACCGATATTTATTTTGTTTCTTAATACCTACCTCCTTTAAAGTTGCATTTGAAATGCGGAATTGAATCAAATTTTGAAATTCACAAGTACATTTTGTTCTTGCAAGTCACAGTGCACTCGGTACTTATGCAAGTAACATCTTAATTAATAGAAATACTTAATATAAATTTTAACAGAATTTATATCTAATTAACCAATTACTGCAATCATTAATGTAAAAATCCAATAACATTTATTTTTATACCCTACACCGAGGGTATATTCACTTTGTCCATCCGTTTGTAACACATAGAAGGAGGCGTGGCAGGTATGGAAAAGTATATATATTCTTGATCAGCGTCACCACCTGAGTTGACTTAGCGATGTCCGTCTGTCTGTCTGTCTGTCTGTCTGTCTGTCTGTCTGTCTGTCTGTCTGTCCGTCTGTCTGTCTGTCTGTCTGTCTGTCTGTCTGTCTGTCTGTCTGTCTGCCTGTCTGTCTGTATGTCTGAATGTCTGTCTGTCTGTCTGTCTGTCTGTTGAAATCAGGTTTACGGAAAAACCAAGAGAGCTAATGGAATGAAATTTTCACACGCAGGTCACATTTTCTTGCAGGCATCTTGATATTGAAAATGGGCGAAATCGGTTAACGGACACGCCTACCGCCCATACTCTATGTATATTTACACAGGCCAATTTTGAAAAAATTTGCAGCAATTTTGATGAAAATTGGTGATTTGGTGCACATGTAAACCAAATTAAGAATAGGCTAGGTTTCAATTTTCCAAATAATCGACCAGGGGCGTGGCACAGCCCTAAATTTTATCGTTTATACTACCATATCTTGTAAACCGTTCAAGATATTGCGATGAAATTTGGCAAACGGATATATATCAAATATTTATCTTGAATTGTGATAGAAGTGGGCGGAATCGAAAAAGTGGGCGTGACACTTTTCAACTGTTAAAAATTTTGTTTCCGTATATTAAGATTGGCATAAACGATTTCCATAAAAATTTTGGGGATGATGCCGCTGAAAGCAGTCATCAATACAATTTCAGCTACTTAACTGAAAAAACTCGCTCAAGGGCGTGGCACCGCCCACAATATTTATAAACGTTATATAAAGAGAACTAACAACGTAATCGTTATGAAATTTAATGAGGTAGATATACTTCCTATAAGGTCTCTTATAACAAAAATTTGGTTCAATAGCACCTGTGGGCGTGGCACCTCCCATATAAGCAAAAAACGTTTATTGTTATGGATAGTGTGCTATGAGAGTAATCTTCATAAAATTTGGTCTATAGATGTCAGTTACTATAAGCTTTAAAAATAAATGAATTTTGACAGGATTGCATCAGTGGGCGTGGCACATCCCATATAAACATAAATTTGTAAGCGCTGTTTTAAGTGAACTATTGCAGCAATTGCTATGAAATTTAATGTAAGTGGTTCAGTTGCTATAGAGTATATCTGAATTAAAATTGGCTGAAATAGCTCCAGTGGGCGTGGCACCTCCCATACAAGTAAAATACGGTAAGTAGCATATTTATCGAAATATGTGAGCAATCATACTAAAATTTGATGTAAGAGGTTTGCTTATGGAAAGCTATTTCTGGATCAAAACCAGGCTGGATTGTACCAGTGGGTGTGTCTCCGCCCTAAATTTTATATTTAACAGCGGCACATATCGCAAACTATACAAGCTATTGTGCTGAAATTTAATATGAGGTTGTCGATCACGAATATAGTTTATTTAACCAAAAGTGGGCGGAATTGGACAAGTATGCGTGGCGTATTTCTAATTTTTCATTTCTATTCGATTTTTTTCAACATTTTCCCTATTCTTTCGACTTTTTCAACCCAGTAACTTTTCCAATATATCCTATATGTAGTTGTTCGACTTCTTCAACTTTCTTCATTAGTTTCTTTATTTTTTCGACTTTTTCATCCATTTTCAATTGTTTCAAGTTGTTTCAACTTTTTTAGAGTTTTTCAACCTCTCTCAACTTTTTTCAACATTTTGCATATATTTTCGACTTTTTCAACATTTTTCAACCTCTGTCAACATTTCTAACATTTCACATTTTTTTCGACTTATTCAACCTCTCCAACGCCTTTTTAACATTTATTTAAAAGGTACTTTCAACGCAGTGTAGGCTATGTGAGTTTCGGCATGGCCGAAGATAACACCTTAACTTATTTTTTTTTATAACAGAACGGTTTAATTTTAAAAGAGGACATTGTTCTTGTCAATTTTGCAGAACCTAGTTACAGCTCAACAAGCCATGTTTTCGAGATATCCTCCTAAATATGAAAAAAAAAAAAAAATATTTTGTATTCCAAAGTATATTCTTTTGCGAGCATATTCCTAACAAAACAACCATGGTGAAATCCAAAAAAAAAAGTTGTCCTGATAAATTTTACTGAATGAAGTTATAGCATAGCATCAGGCTTTAGAAATATCCTAACTTAAAAATGCGAAAAATACTTCCGAACATGGCAAAAATATTGTGTTTGGCATTTTAAGGTTAAAAGATCTCGAAAACCTGGCGTAATGAACTATAATTTTTTTCAGCAAAAACGATCAGATCAACATCCTCTTTTAGGATTATGCCGTAAATAATGTTTCAGAAAAACACTATGAAACAGAGCTATGACCTTATATTTCTTCTTGTTCTAATCTTGAAGAGGACAATTAAATCTTGTTTATATTCACTTTGCAGCTTCCTTTTTTGGAGTGCGTCATTTGCAATGTCTTCTGCTTTTTTTGGGACTTTCAGTTGCCTACGCGCTACGTGTCAACCTTTCAGTAGCTATCGTTGCCATGACCGATAGTAAATCGGCAAATCCAAATTTTACTGTAAGTACCAATCTGTTGTAAATTATGTTCCTGTTTGTTTATTTAATTTTTCCCTTTTTATTTTAGGAATACACATGGAATGAGAAAACGAAATCATTACTGCTCAGCAGTTTTTTCTGGGGTTACATCACTACCCAAGTTCCTGCTGGTACATTGGCACAAAAATTTGGTGGAAAAGTAGTGTTACTCTATGGTATTTTTGCCTGTTCCGTATTGGCTGTACTAACACCACTGTGTGCAGCAATTGGTAATTGGCAAATGGTTTGTGCTTTACGTGTATCACAAGGTCTCTGTCAAGGCGTAATTTTTCCTTCGACTCATACGATACTTTCCAAATGGGCACCAATTGAGGAACGTGGTGTCCTCGCCACTTATAGCTATGCAGGTACTCAATTCGGTACTGTCGTTATGTTAGCTAGCAGTGGTGTTTTGGCATCATCAGCCATGGGATGGCCCAGCATTTTCTATATATCGGGTGGAATTGGTGTTGTGTGGTCTATTGCATATTTCATCTGGGGAGCTAGTTCACCGCACGAATGTAAAAAAATTTCAGCTGAAGAAAAGAAACTTATTGGAGTTTCTTCGGGACACAATGATGATCAATCACAACCACCACTGCAGACACCATGGTTGAAATTCTTCACATCAGTGCCATTTTTAACGTTGATTTTGGCGCATTGTGCAGATTTTTGGGGCTTCTGGACGTTACTTACTCAAATCCCTTCATATATGAAAAATATTCTTGACATGAATATAAAAAGTAGTGCACTTTTATCGGCACTACCTTATTTGGCCATGATGTTGTTGAGCTTTTTGTTTAGCAGCATAGCCGGTGAGCTGGGCAAACGTCATGTGCTTAGTCTTTCGACAAACAGAAAACTTTTCAACACAATTGGCCAATGGATTCCTATGATATCGTTGATATCATTGGGTTATGTTGGTGTCGAACACACAAATGTGGCAATTGCATTGCTGACGACTACAGTAGGCTTTGAGGCCGCAGCATATGTTGGCTATACAGTGAATCACATTGATTTGTCACCGAATTTCGCAGGCATTCTGATGAGTATCTCAAATACTGCAGCCAATATGATGAGCGTTATTGCTCCATTAATTGTGGGACTAATTGTTACCGATGAGGTGAGTTGAGAAGATTTGTGTAAAGCTGATCAGATTTAATCTTAAAATACTTTGATTAATTTTTTTTTTTTTTTTTCAACAGAAAGATCCAGATGAATGGCGTATAATTTTCTTCATCGCTGGAGGTTTCTACTTCGTTGGTAACTTATTGTTCATACTCTTTGGTCAAACTGACATTCAGCCATGGAATTATCCTGAGACAGCAAAAAAACATATTGCCGAACAAGCCAAGAAACATGAATCTGTCTTTGTGGAATCACAGCATTAGAGCAAATTAAAATAATTTAGTATTTTATGCAAAATTAGGAAAAAAAAAAGATTCTTATTGTAAAAAACGATCAGTGATCTAGTCATTTTAAAAGAATTGAAATCAAAATTAAAAGTGCTGCGCACTGTGAAAAAAAAAACGTTTACTAGTATTAGTTCTTTAAACAAATTTAAAAACAAAAACTTCTGAGTCAGAGACTCAAAATGATTCCAATCGCGATAGCGCATGCACCTCAGGTGGGACTGGCGCTGGGCTTCGGGTGGCTGGACCTGTCTCGAAGGCGGGAGTAAAGGAAAGGGCGTTGGACTTCACGTCCAACCCTACCAACCCTTCAAAAAAAAAGGGTGGGCTTTAATGCCCATTTCTTAGTGTTTCACCGAGGCTACGAGGCAGCCTCGTTTTTGACTACGAGAACGAGGCGAGACCGAGGCGAGAACGAGGCGAGATGGAAAAATAAATTTTCCTCGCTTGACCGAGGCGAGGCGAGATCACACGGCACCTCGCCTCGGTCTCGCCTCGTCCTAGCCTCGTTTTCGAAACCAAGAGCGAGGCGCGTTTTGACGAAATCTGAACTCGTTAGAATCATATGCAGATTCAAAATATGAATGTAATTTTTATAATAAAATCTATATTTAACAAATATTTTAGTGTTTTATTTTGAGTAAACTACTTTGTTTTATTTTTACTCCGCATGTGCTTCTTATGAGTTCAGATTTGGTCCAAGCACTAATGCGCAAAAGTGCTTGGATCGCATCAGCTTCTATGCGACTTCGCCTTGATTGATCAGTTAGGGAAGCATGTAAGGCTATAAGCAAAACTGCATGATTGACAACACTGCATTGAAATTGATTTATTCTAATAGTCTTTCTAAGGACCGGTAAGGTGAAGCGAAACGCACAGGGTAATGCTAGTATATAAATAAAGATCAATATATGTATGTTCGTTGCTAATGGACTCCTAAGCCGTTCAACCGACCGACGAAAGATTTGACATACATATATGTTTCTTATGATTTGGGATGCTCCGTAATATAGTTTACGATAAATGGGTGATGCCACCCCCACATAAGAGAAAAACAGAATTTATCATATATTATCAACAACTTGATGCAGATTAATAAAGCTTGGTATATTTATAAAAGGTAGAGGCATAACTAAGATTCAATTAATAAAATGGGCGGTACCATGCCTTCAATATAAGAAAAAAATTAACTTTATCATATCTCAATATCTATTTGACGTAGATAAATAAGATTTGGTACATATTTTGCTTATAGTTTGTAAAAGGTTCATAGATTAGTTTGGCTTGGAAAAATAGGCAATGCGTCTCCTTCCCATATAAGAAAAGAATTATCTTCATCAAATCTCATCCAATTCACCAAAAATAAAAACAGATATTTTATTTGGTTTCTTGAGGCTTGATCAGCCTATCAGCCCGGATACATGTATAATTTTTTATTTATTTTAATAAAAACCTCGCTTTTTTACCGAGGTGCCTCGGCCGAGAACGAGGCGAAGCGAGGCGAGGCGAGGCATGTGATGGCAAGATCTCGTCCGAGGCCGAGGCGAGGCGAGACTTAAATTTATAAAACGAGGCGAGACCGAGATCAACTCGAACCTCGCCTCGCCTCGTCCTCGGTGAAACACTACCATTTCTGGACCAACCAGTTCGGCATCGACCACCGCCTCACGGCATGGTCAGTTAAAGTCGGCTGGGGAATCCAGACATGAGGGGGGATCTTCGCTGTCAAATCTAGGACAAACCAATTCGGCATCGGCCACAGCCTCACGGCTAAGCCAGTTAAAGTCGGCTGGGGAGTCCAAGAAGGAACAGAATCCTTTAGGGGAGGGTATTAAGGGTCTTAGACCCTCTAAAAGGAAAATCGCTGACAAGCAGGCGGCGAATAGAATTCGTCGTCGTATGGAAGCTGCTGATCCCAGCTCTCTGTCATAGAAGGACAAGGACTCCCTTCGATGGGCGAAGAGAGTACTTGAACAAAAAGGCCATGAACATGCCGTTTTAGAAAAACTACCTAAAAGGCAGAGATCCCAGGACGAGATGTTGGAGTCTAAATGTCAAAAGACTACAGGTAAATCTCTGTCTTTTAGTGACGTTGTAAAAGGATGTAATGGGAGAATTTTTGCTGTGCTTGACAGAGCGGCGGAGGACGGGAAAATTCCTCGGGATAAATGGAAGTGGGTAGACGCTGCCTTGGCAAATACCCTCTTCCAGATATTAGAGGAGTTTCCTGGTCCTGTGCCATCATGTGAGGAGGCAGGCTGGCATCAGAGCCTTTTTAAACTCATCTCCTGCGATGATGAACGGTCTGCCAAGTTGTACAAGGTAGCTGTGAGTAGGCTCGGTGAGGTGTATCCAGGCGCGAGACTGGAGACTGTGGAGAAGGATGAAATTCCTACCAGGCCCCGGGCTCGCGTTTGGCTACCGAGCACACCGTCGGGTGAGGACGCAGTTCTGCGGATGGTCTGACTATGCAATCCCAATCTTCCAACTCAAAACTGGAAGATTGGGAAGCTAGAAGCACCAGTCGGACCATCCATGCAGGCCATGGTCCTGTTGAACAAGGAATCCGTGGAGTTACTGGCGGCAACTAAGGGGGTCGTCAAGTATGGATTCACCAAGGTGACGCTTAAGGTTTACCGTAAGGACGAAGAGCTGGCCTCCAAAGGTGCTATCTCTCCCTCCCCGGAGACCATCGCCACTGCACCACCAGTGCCAGTGGAGATGGAGGTTGGGGATGAAGAGGTAGAGCCAGAAGGGGACAGCTGCACTCCAAGCGGTCAACCTGAGGCGTCCCTTGAAGAAGCCGAATCCACGGACTCCGATAGGTCGTCGGAGGTAGGGGGCCTCCTGGAAGAAGCTCTTCTTTTAGAAGAGGATGATGAAGACGAGACGGACGTAACAGTCGTAGAGAGGGGAGGTGATTTGGAATCCGATGAGGGTCCTCCAAATTAATCTCCACCACTCAAAAGCGGCGTCCGCCGGCTTACTGATCCGCTTAAGTAAAAGCGGAGATGATGTAGTCCTCATACAGGAACCCTGGGTTTATGCCGGGAGAATCTGTGGCCTGAGGACGCCTGGCTATAAGCTACTGGTGGCAAATGTGGAAGGTAACCCCAGAGCGTGCATTTTGGCAAAGACTTATCTTAACTTGTTTTTGCATTCTAATTACAGTGACCTAGATACGGTCGTTGCTAGCCTGGAGATAAAACCTTGAGGATTTTGGTTAGCTTCGTGCTACATGGCGAGTGGTTTACCACCGACATATTTAAAGGCGGCTGAAGAGCAGGCCCGCTTAAACAAAACTGGGCAAATCATAGGCAGTGACGTAAATGCGCATCACACTGTCTGGGGTAGCACAGATGATAATGATCGAGGTGAGTCACTCCTAGAATACATTTTAAGCACTAACTTACTTATCTGCAACAAAGGCTGTGATCCAGCCTTTATAGTAAGGAACAGAGAAGAAGTCTTGGATACAACATTGGTCTCGGACTTTGTTTTTGATTGTATCGTTGACTGGAGAGTCTCAAGCGAGCACTCTTTTTCAGATCATCGTTATATAGAATTTGTTCTCACTGTTAACCCCCCAGATCCGATTGTTCACCGAAATGTAAAAAGGACAAACTGGGGAATATATAACAGGAAAATAGCAGAGTATCTGCCTATCTCAACCCCCGTAGAGCCGTCAACTATCCACGACATAGACAGGCTGGTTCGAAACTTACCGGGAGGGTTAAATAAATCCCTGGAGATTTCTTGTCCTGTAAGTAAACCTCGAGGAAAGAAGAAACCCCATGGTGGTCAAATGAAATTCAGGTTCTTCGACGAAGATGTAGGAATTTATTTAACAAAGCCAAAAAATTAGGTTTGGACAATGGCTGGAATGAATATAAATCTAGTCTCAAAATTTACAAGAGTTCGTTAAGAAAAGCTAAACGTAACTCGTGGAGGAACTTCTGTGGAAACATTGAAGAGATTTCAGAAGCATTTAGGCTAAGGAAGATTTTATCTACCTCGCCCACTACTCTAGGTCTTTTAAAAAAGCCTGACGACTCCTGGACAATATCTAGCGAAGAAACCTTAGACCTCTTACTAGATACTCACTTGACTGGTAACTCATTGCATGAACCAGAGGAATTGAATGTTCAACCTCAGATGCCCTCAATTATTCTCGGGGACATTGTTTCGGAAACCAAAATTCGATGGCCGATAAATAGCTTGAAACCCTATAAATCACCAGGACCTGATGGTGTAACACCAGTTGAGCTGCAACAATCTGCTCGCTTAATTATACCTTGGTTGACAGCTATTTTCAAGGGCTGTCTTAACCTTTCCTATATTCCTCTAGCCTGGAGGATGACTAAAGCCATTTTCATTCCAAAGGCTGGCAAGAGCTTTCCTCTTTTCTTTTAAAAACTTTGGAAAGACTCATAGAAATCTATGTTCGCAGCAGTATCAAACCTGATCTGCTGTCTACTTCTCAACATGCTTACACGAAAAGCAGATCTATAGAAACCGCACTTCACACACTAGTGAGCAGCATTGAAAAATCCTTTGCATGTAAGGAATTCGCCCTGGCGGCGTTCCTGGATATTGAAGGAGTTTTTAACAACGTTGACCCAGGTATTATTATCAATGAACTGCAGAAACTGGGTATCAACAGTTCCATAGTTGAGCTGATTAAAAAGCTACTGCAAAACAGAGCCATTACCTCAAATCTTGGCATTTCCGAAGCTAATAGGTTTGTCCGCAGTGGAACGCCGCAGGGTGGAGTGCTATCTCCTCTACTGTGGAATCTGGCAATAAATAAGATGCTCATGTCACTGAAAAGGCTTGGCTGTAAAGCTATTGCCCATGCCGACGATGTAGCATTAATTGCATGTGGTAAATTCCCAAACACACTGTGTGAAATTCTTCAGAATGCTTTAAACAGACTCGTCTCATGGACAGATGAGGCTGATTTAGGCGTAAATCCGAACAAAACTGAACTAGTACTCTTTACTAGGAGTCACAAACCACCTTCGCTAAAGGGCGTTAGACTTGTCTTAAAAAGTAGTGCAAGGTATCTTGGTCTGATATTGGATAGGAAATTAAGTTGGAAAATAAATGTTGTTGAGAGAGTTAGGAAAGCAACTGTAGCACTATACTCTTGTAAAAAAGCTGTGGGGAGAAGATGGGGGCTATCACCTCGTATTATTCATTGGCTCTACACAGCGGTAATTCGACCGATTCTGTTATATGGCATTGTTTTGTGGTGGCCTGTCTTAGACAAGGTCACCTATTACAGACAATTGCAGAAGGTTCAAAGAGCTGCTTCCATGTGCATCAGTGGTGCACTGAGGACCACACCGACTGATGCCAGTGGGCAAGTAGTTAATTAAAATGTTTGAGCCGTTAACCTGAAAATAAAACTGAAATTTAAAATCAGTGCAGTAGCCTTTCAACGCGTAGTACAGCGCGCGTTTAGCGGCTCAAACATTTTTAACTACTTGCCCTCATGTTATGACATATCATTTTGAAGCTTACGTATCAAGCTGTAATCTGAAGTTCACCGAAAAAATATTCAGAAATGGATTTTTCAAAAAAAATCAAAAATTCATTTCAATTTTCAAAACTTTAGCTCAGAGTTTTTTTTAAAAAAAAAAAAAAAAAATAAAAAAAAATGGCCAAATCACTCAACAAATGTTCAGCCAATTTAAAACACCTCAGGGTAAAAATAGGCAAATTATAGATGGAATGACCCATATTTAAAAAAATGTATAAGTAATATATTTTATTTAATAAAAAAAAAAATCAACATAAAATTGGCTGCTCTTAAATATGTATGAGAAAATAATTTAATGAAATACAAAATATTTTTGTGTAAATCAAAATTAGCCTCTTATGAGTTAACTGGTTAACATACATATTATGTACTTTGTTTATCGTTATAACAAACTAGTTAAGGTAAATAGAACTTTTGATTTTAGTTTTGTCGCAATTAATTAACATTGCTTTAAATTGATTTATATAAGGCATAAATGCATAAAAAACTATGGCCCCTAATTATAGTCGCAAAATTAAGTTATAACCTGGTTTTTACCCAAAATCGAAGATACAGAGTGACCCCATAAAGAAAAAAACTTCAATAAATTATGAGGAAATTTTTAAAAATAGATTACCCTGCGTTATTGACACAAAATATAATAGACACAGAAAACAAAAGGAATAATAAAAAAACTCGAAAATACAAGGCAGCATGGCGAAATGGTTAGGACTGTGAAGTCATAGCACACAGTACGTGTGTTCGATTCTGGTAAATGTAAATGTTTTTTGAATATATGTGTGTACGTGTACTTGGGCTTTTTTGGTCACAATGTTATATATGCAAATAAAACAAATTTTATTTCATATTTTCACCCGACGTTTCGCCAATGGATTTTCGGCTTCTTCAGGGGTTATATATTGAAGTAAAAGCTTAAAATAAAGAACAGTGATTTGATGTTGTAATTTTTGTTGTGATATTTTTGTTAATTTATTTAAGTGTTTATTTTCAATTTTATTTTTATTTTAAATGTAATTTACATGTAAGTTGACAAGTGTTCGTGATGTTCATAATTTATGTTTTAAAAATTGTTCTTTATTTTAAGCTTTTACTTCAATAGAATTCAAGAAGCCGAAAATCCATAGGCGAAATGTCGGGTGAAAATATGAAATAAAATTTGTTTTATTTGCATATATAACATTGTGACCAAAAAAGCCCAAGTACACGTACACACATATATTCATATTATTTAAAAAAATATTGGTCATATGACTACAAATTGTAAATGTTTTTTTTTTATTGATATCAATGAAAATAAATGTTACTGTAAAACCTGGTTGTAAATATATAAAAGCACGTTGTCCTGCTTTTAAATTTAAAACGTGCTTATTGAAAAAAAAAAAGCATATTTTCAGGCGAGATTCGAACTCACGTACTGTGGGCTATGAGTTCACAGTCCTAACTATTACGCCACGCTGCCTCATATATTCGATTTTTTTATTATTCCTTTTATTTACTGTGTCTACAATATTTTGTTTCAATAACGCAGGGTAATCTATTTTTAAAAATTTTCTCATAATCTAATGCAAGTTTTTCATCGATGTATCTTTGATTTTGGGAAAAAACCAGGTTTTAACTTTATTTTGCGACTATAATTATGGGCCTATATATTTATAAAAAATTTTTATGTTTGTTAAATTTTTCTTATGACTAATTACTGTTAACTATGTAATTGGTATCATATCCTTGGGCTGAGCTGGCTTTTTAAACTTATATTAAAGAAAATGTATTTTTTGCCTATTATCATTAAAAAAAAAAGTTTCAAACAAAACTGCATCTTTACTTTTTCCCATTATGTTTTACGATTCTTGAACTAACAGAATTTGGGGGTGTATCTATCTTGACTTTTGTCGGACACTGTAGCTCACGGGGTTGTGACTGACTGTTGTTCTAATCATATGCAAATAAGTTGGAAAATAAATATCTTCTTGAATGAAAAAAAAAACTATACAAAACAATAATAAATGACGATGTTATCCGTATGAAGTTTTGAGTTCACGGCGCTCTAAAGATATGTTCAGCCTTAGAGTCAGCGATTTTTGATGGGAATAGATAAAAATTTCCAATAAAACAGAAGTTTCAAACAAGATATAAATAGACTAATATCAAATTTGTTGTTAAGATTTGTTTACGATTTGGTTAATATGTAAAATATTTCACTAATTTGGACTTGTGCGTCATTTGATGTTTGACATTTGATCTTAGTTCCAGAATAAATATAATACAATTTTAAAGTATCTTTCAAACGAGGTGTGTACATATAATTGATGTGAAAGTTTGCATATTGCCAATCTGAAACTTTTTTTTTGTTTTTCAATATATATTTATTTTTTTTAAATGTCTCCCCCTTTTTTAAATTTTTTGTTTCACAATGCACAGGAGAGATAACACAATCCAATCCTATCAAAAGTTTCTTAACGACAAAAATTGAAGGTTGAACATATTTTTGGAACGCCGTAAGCTATATTTGACCTATGGTATTAGCTGCAGATCATCATACCGATTGACAATCGATCTGATAGCAAAAGAGCTGATTCTCAAGATAAGAATTCTGGTACATAGTATATAAAACTAGACACTCGCGTGCACTAAGAATAAACTATACAAATATGAACAAAAAGTAGATATACAAGAATACAATATATGTATTGTAAATATATTTTTATTTTTTTTGGCAGAACGACTAAGCGATCTTAAATGTTAAGAATATTTCAGTATGTTTGGTAGTTAAATTAATTTTTTTTTTAAGCTCTTTTATTCTGAAAATATCGCTCGAAGTTAAGTTGATTGCAACAAAATTTGTCAGTAGATGCATAGGATTTGTCACGTTAAGAAGTGACAAAACGATTTCCAGTTAAGTGTGTTAAAGGCTTAATAAAATAAAACTTGAAAAATGGCGAAAAATAGACGTTTTGAAGATCGTGGAGGTATTTCCTTGAATAAAAACATAAGCAATTATGAGTTAAAATTAAACAAAATCAACAGATGACTATTTACATCAGTTTAACAAAGGTCTTGTGGTGATCTTGTTCTGAAGTTAAGAAAATCCACTGTTTGTTATATTAATTGTATCAATTTAAAATTTAAATTAAATTTTAAATTAGCAAAAATATGCAAAAAGACTTACGCAGTTGGTCAAAAAAGTAAATATATATTGACATACCACCAAATGTGGTTTAAATATTAAAGACATGTTCAAAAAACTCATGTTCTAAAATTCTTCGGATCGCTTAAGATTCGAAAACGTATTCATCTTCGAGCACATCCCCACTAAAAAAAAATAATAGCTCCCAGGTTTGCAACCTGAGTTTTTCGGAATTTAAGGAAATGAAGAAAATTGCGGCAGAACAAGAAATCATCTTCAGTGGTGCCCACTACCGCAAACAAATGCTCTCACGATAAGCATGTGTTGTTGATTTGTTTATCAATTCTGTAAACGTGCACCGTGCGCTTTTTTACGCTCTTTGATTACCTGTTTATTCTCTGAGCAGCCAATGATGCACTTGGTATCAAATAATAAAATACCGAAGTACCGATATTTTATTTTGTTTCTTAAAGTTGCATTTGAAATGCGGAATTGAATGAAATTTTGAAATTCACAAGTACATTTTGTTCTTGCAAGTCACAGTGCACTCGGTACTTATGCAAGTAACATCTTAATTAATAGAAATACTTAATATAAATTTTAACAGAATTCATATCTAATTAACCAATAACTGCAATCATTAATGTAAAAACCTAATAAATTTGATTTATATTCACTTTGCAGCTTCCTTTTTTGGAGTGCGTCATTTGCAATGTTTTTTGCTCTTTTTGGGACTATCAGTTGCCTACACGCTACGTGTCAACCTTTCAGTAGCTATCGTTGCCATGACCGATAGTAAATCGGCAAATCCAAATTTTACTGTAAGTACCAATCAGTTGTAAATTATGTTCCTGTTTGTTTATTTAATTTTTCCCTTTTTATTTTAGGAATACACATGGAATGAGAAGACGAAATCATTACTGCTTAGCAGCTTTTTCTGGGGTTACATCACTACCCAAGTTCCTGCTGGTACATTGGCACAAAAATTTGGTGGAAAAGTAGTGTTACTCTATGGTATTTTTGCCTGTTCTGTATTGGCAGTACTAACACCACTGTGTGCAGCAATTGGTAATTGGCAAATGGTTTGTGCTTTACGTGTATCACAAGGTCTCTGTCAAGGCGTTGTTTTTCCTTCGACGCATACGATACTGTCAAAATGGGCACCAATTGAGGAACGTGGTGTCCTCGCCACTTATAGCTATGCAGGTACTCTATTCGGTACTGTCGTTATATTAGCTAGCAGTGGTGTTTTGACATCATCAGCCATGGGATGGCCCAGCATTTTCTATATATCGGGTGGAATTGGTGTTGTGTGGTCTATTGCATATTTCATCTGGGGAGCTAGTTCACCGCACGAATGTAAAAAAATTTCAGCTGAAGAAAAGAAACTTATTGGAGTTTCTTCGGGACACAATGATGATCAATCACAACCACCACTGCAGACACCTTGGTTGAAATTCTTCACATCAGTGCCATTTTTAACGTTGATTTTGACGAATTGTGCAGATTTTTATGGCTTCTGGACGTTACTTACTCAAATCCCTTCATATATGAAAAATATTCTTGACATGAATATAAAAAGTAGTGCACTTTTATCGGCACTACCT
This sequence comes from Tricholauxania praeusta, assembly GCA_949775025.1. Taxonomy (NCBI): domain Eukaryota; kingdom Metazoa; phylum Arthropoda; class Insecta; order Diptera; family Lauxaniidae; genus Tricholauxania; species Tricholauxania praeusta. The sequence continues at coordinate 30,046,735 of OX459031.1, read as the reverse complement.
TATTTGGCCATGATGTTGTTGAGCTTTTTGTTTAGCAGCATAGCCGGTGAGCTGGGCAAACGTCATGTGCTTAGTCTTTCGACAAACAGAAAACTTTTCAACACAATTGGCCAATGGATTCCTATGATATCGTTGATATCATTGGGTTATGTTGGTGTCGAACACACAAATGTGGCAATCGCATTGCTGACGACTACAGCAGGCTTTGAGGCCGCAGCATATGTTGGCTATACAGTGAATCACATTGATTTGTCACCGAATTTCGCAGGCATTCTGATGAGTATCTCAAATACTGCAGCCAATATGATGAGCATTATTGCTCCATTAATTGTGGGACTAATTGTTACCGATGAGGTGAGTTAAGAAGAATTGGGACTTAATGTTTAATTAATTTAATTTTTTTTTTAACAGAAAAATCCAAATCAATGGCGTATAATTTTCTTCATCGCTGGAGGTTTCTACTTTGTTGGTAACTTAATGTTCATACTCTTTGGTCAAACTGATATACAGCCATGGAATTATCCTGAGACAGTGAAAAAACATGGTGCAGAACAAGACAAGAAACATGATTCGGTCTTTGTTGAATCACAGCATTAGAGAAAATTAGAAAAATTAAGCTTAAAACTTAAGGGAATATTATTAAAAAAAAATGTTTCATATTGTAAAAAAAGATCAGTGATCTAGTCAGTTTAATTGCATTGAGATCAGAATCATAAAGTGCTGTGCACTGTGAAGAAAAAAAGTTTAATACAATTAATTTGGTTTGAAATTCATGCCAACATACTGTTTTATTGATCAAGTGCGAATTCAAAGTTGCTTATTATATTTAGTGGTGCCCAGAGAACGAGCATTCGTTCAAAGAGCATAAAAATGGAAATGATGAGGTACCTTAAGAGCGTAAAAAAGCGTACACTTATGCAGCTATGTGAAGTTGGCGCATAATTTCCAGATATCAAAACAAGATCTACCCACAAAAATTGCTCGTCCAGGAAACGTGTCCAAAAAATTTGCTCCCAAAATAAAGTAGAGAACTTTTTTGTAAATGCGATATAACATGGTAGTCCTGATCCAATTTGATCGATGTTTGTACCAAACATAATGTTAAGAGCCATATGGGCATTTCCACGAAAACGAAAGTTTTTGTCCCGTGCGACACCTTGTTTTTTTGCAATTATCTTGAAAACGAAAAATTGCACAAGTTCAAACTTAGCACCAATTATAAAGCTAAATAGAAGCTATAAGTTAAACCTATTGTCAAAATAAAAATCCGTTTTATTATGACTTTTTGTTTACTTTAAATCTGTACGACGGTCGAACTGGACCCATGGAAATGCCTGTATAATTAATTATTCAATAAAATATAAATTATAAAATTGTATTTCTTTTTAAATTTTTTAAAAAACACTTGGATAAAGTTATCTAGCTAATAAAGTTAAAATTCATTTCATCGTTTGGAAATCATTTGTTTCACTTAATTTCAAACTTCAACATCCTAAAAAAACAGCCTTTATATTAGAAGTTCCTAGTAAAAGCTTAGAGTCAAAAGATTACTACTTAAAGTCGATAGTGTTGCTGCATTAAAACGATTTACTGTTTGTCACAAGGAGTCATGAGAAAATGAGTCAAACCATTCTCATTCTTTTGTACTAAGTCGGTGCAGTTGGTTAATTTATGATATTTACTATATTTACCGATTCGATATAAAATTATTTTATTAAACCCTTCTCAATATACGAAAAATAAATAGCAAGTTGTAATTGTCAATTGTATATCAAAACAAAATTCTAAATTGACTTTTCAATACATTTTAAATTGAAGTTCTATTTCGTTTTTGTTTTCGAAACATTAACAATATAAAAATTTCAGTAGAATATTGAATATATCTCGTGAAGCACTGGCTTAGACTTAGATTTTACATGTGTAAAAAAAATTTATTTGATTCTACAGGTCTTGGTTGGGGTATACGACACTTGCAAGTTTTCCTGCTATTTCTTGGATTCGCCATTGCTTATTCGCTGCGTGTAAGTCTTTCATTGGCCATAGTCGCCATGACTGACAAAAATCAAGATCCAAACATTCCCGTAAGCTCCAAAGTCTTGGAAACCTTTAAATTTTAACAAGTTTAACAATCCAAATTTTCTTTAGGTGTATGATTGGAAAGAGAGAATAAAATCATTAGTACTCAGCAGTTTTTTCTGGGGCTACGTTGTCACACATATACCCGCTGGACAATGGGCACGTCTACATGGCGGAAAAGTTGTTTATCTTAGTGGAATTTTTATATGTTCGATTTTAGCCATGCTGACTCCAATGTGTGCAGCAATCGGTGATTGGGAATTGGTAGTCGCTTTGCGTGTACTGCAAGGTCTCTGCCAAGGAGGACTATTTCCTTCTGCACACACTATTCTATCGCAATGGGCGCCGGTTGATGAACGTGGTGTTTTGATTACTGTCAGTTATGTTGGGACGGAATTTGGAACTGTCGTTATGTTTGCCACTGGTGGTTTATTGGCAACCTCCCGTTTTGGTTGGCCCAGCATTTTCTATGTATCAGGCTTTGTAGGAGTTTTGTGGTCTGCAGCTTTCTACGTTTGGGGTGCCAGTTCACCAGAAGAATATAAGTCTATTTCTGAAGCGGAAAAGATATATATTGAACTATCTTTGGGTACTACACATCAACCAAAGAATATTCCTTGGTGCAGAATTTTCAAATCGGTGCCATTTTTAGTGATGCTAATAGCACATTGTGCTCAAACTTGGGGCTTTTGGACGCTACTTACTCAGATTCCTACATATATGAAAGAAATTCTCGGAATGGATATTAAAAGTAATGCACTGTTATCAGCGCTTCCCTATTTAACCATGATGTTGCTCGGTTTTGCATTCTGCGCCTTGTCTGAAATTCTGGACACACATGATGTGATCGGTCTTTCGACTAGCAGAAAACTTTTCAATTCAATTGGCCATTTTGGTCCTATGATGGCGTTAATAGCATTGGCTTGTTTTCCAGCGGATACCTATTTGGCTATCGCTTTGCTAACAATTGCAGTGGGAATTAATTCTGCTATTTTTGTTGGTATTCATGTAAATCACATCGACTTATCACCGAACTTTGCAGGCGTTCTGATGGGTATCACAAATTGTGCGGCCAATGTAATGTCCATCATTGCTCCATTGACTGTGGGACTAATTGTAACCGATGATGTACGTATAAACTCAATGTAATATGCTGAGGTCTTGTTTCAATAAAATTAAAATAGTCTCAGATATCCTAACTGGAAGTTAAAGAACAATAAATAAAGATTCAGTATGCTGGTCTTTAGAAATGTGTTATTCGCACTTGACAAGATTTGGTAATAGTTAACAAATGGAAAATTTCATATGATTGAACAAAATTTTCTGAAGACATTTATTAAGTCAAACATGTAGTATAAGAGCTAGCAATGTCAAAACCTACATTAATTTGTTATGAAAATTTTAAATACCATCTTGATAATGAACTTTCTTTTTTTTTTTGTTTCAAGTATTTGCAATAATTGTTGACAATTACCATATAATGTTTTGAATCAAATATATATTTACAAGTTGATTTGATTACAGACTAATCCCGATTTATGGCGCATAATTTTCTTCATTGCTGCTGGTTACTATTTTGTTGGTAATTTGCTGTTCGTTGTTTTTGGTGCAACTTATACACAACGTTGGAATGATGAAGAGAGAGGATCAGTAATGTCTGAATACTCCCGAATTAGTGGATTTAAATAAAAAAAATTGTAATTTATGGCAAAAATAAAATATTTTGTACAATTCAAAAGCAAATAGTAAACGAAACTTAAAGTATAACATACGCCTATTTCTTTACATAAGTATTAAAAAAATGTTTGGAGCTATCCAACGAAAAAAATTTTTCTTCACATATTTGTACCAATAAATCATTATAAAATCGTGGCAATGCTCCCATTTAAAAACATAACGTACAATTTTCGCATCAAAATCGGAAACATTTGAATATGAGTACTAACGATTTCATTACAAATTCGTTACTTCTGGCAATCAGATTTCAATAATCTTGGCTGTCCTCTATACTACTTTAAACAACTCCACTTGAATAGTAGGTGCCACGCCCTTTATTTAAGATAAGTCCAGAGCTTTCCGTATCGTCCTTACTGATTGAGTGAAGTTTAGTTTCGTTGTTCCTAGTATTTGTGAGAAATTTGGTTACACTCTTTCAAAAAAATCTTTGAATGCAACGTTTAAAATGCGTTATTTTCATGGGCGGTAGGCGTGTCCGTGAACCGATTTCAATCATTTTTGAGCCCAAGAAACTTATGTGTAGCCTGAGTACCGAAGGTTATTCACAAATCTCAAGGAGTATCACCCGAACAGCTTTCAAATGGTAATCTATGATGTCTCCTCGCAAAATCGCTACCATTTCAAGATGACATGATTTTGATCCCCTACGACTCAATAAATATTAGCCAATTGGTTTAGATTTCATGTAACTGAAAATGGCTGTATTTTTGTGAAGAAACATCAAAGATGGCCATTTGCAACTCATTAGTCGTAACTAAATAATTTTTTTATTAAAAATAGCTGAACATGTATTTTTAAATCATATACATAACTTCGAATACAGACAAAAAATAAATATTTTTTAAGTAATTAACTTCAAATACATCAAAATCCTAACGTGATGGGTCGATTCTGAAACCAGAGCGCTAAAAGTTACTTCGAAAAACGACCGTCAGAAGCCCAACAACATGCACCGTTGAAGAGACAACACTAAAGCTTTAGAAAATAAAACTGAATCTCAACTATATCTATGTTGTGTTTGTTGACGAATAGTCCTTTAATAATACGAAATCTGTAAAATCATAAGGTTTTTTATTTATTCGCTACCTAGCGAGAAAGTGAAATTCTAGGTAATAAATACCCATCGATGTAAATTTAGTAAATTTTTGCTTTAGTATGCCCGCAAATACATAGCCTGAATCTTTCCCATACATTTTTAAACTTTTCATCGATCGAATTTAGGTGAAATTGTTTTTCAAAAATCCGATTATTTTAGGATTAATAAAAAAATTAAAAAAGCGGACATTGAAACCTTGCAGAAGGCTTTCTGAAACGAAAGCAAAAGCTTTCAGAAACGTTCCTGAAACGATGTAAGTTTTCAAGTGAAAGATTTCTGAAAGGTTTCTGAAACATTACATACTGAGTGAGTAACGTTACGTTACATCAACTGCGTTCTGGATTTTAGTCAGTCTTACCCCGAAATAGTTCATGCACTCGAAAACCCTGTAAATGAGAGCAGAGATGAGAGAGTATTTGAGTTTCTCTCTTTGTCCAAAGACACAGAATTTAAGCTGGTACGAGAGCGATGGTTACAATAAACAACGAGACAACATGAGTTTTCTTATACGTTAGAGCAAAATATGCAATAGAGGTTTTTTGACCAGATACATATATCAAACTTTTCTAAGTGACACTACAAAAGTTTTCGCTGAGCGATTGAACAAATTCTATTTTTAGTGCGATTTGTCGGTAAGAAAAAGAAGACAACACAAAAAAATGACAACCAGCAAGATAAACAGCTTAAAAAATTGTTTTTTTAAAAAAACTCTATTTTTATAGCCATCGGAAATCGTCTCAGCTATGTTGAGAACTTAACTCAGAAGAATTTTTGCTTGAAATTCTCTTTTTGTATGAAAAATTCGAAAAAATATGATGTTGTGAAGATAATTGGCTGAGAAGATCAATCAATAGAATATTCGTACCTCATATCTGCCAAACAAAATTTTTTGAAAATCGTTTTACTGTGAACTGAGTCGTTGAAATCATGCGATTCGGTTCCATTGAGCGTCGTCAGCATATAACAAGCTTTTGGTCTATATCAAAATAAAGATGTAATCAAAAACCAAGCTATACACAGTAAGGGGTATAAAGGCTACTTCTTGAAATGTATCTCATATAACAATTTTCCTGGCTGATAAGGTTCCGAGTGTCTAATTAACGACTCTGCAGTCAACATAAACCAATGGCTTGCTATTTATTTTCAGATATGTTCACAATGGCAGTTCGTAATGACTCAATATTCATTGTCGTCTTAAAAATTCCCCAATAAAAAAAAAAAAAGCAGAAAATTGAAGTGATTTTATTAAACCAATCTCAATAAAATATTTGCCAAATTGAAAAACCAGTTGTCAACTCAGATAATAAAAGAAAATTTGAGAATTGTCAAAAATTATTTTATTCAAACCAAAAATTGTTTCTATTTCGGATATCATTAAAATGATTTAACTCAAAAAAAATCACGATTTCAATAAGTGTGAACTCCCACTTCCTGCGGATTGTGCGCAATATCAAATTTATTGTATGTAAGCAATAAAATTCTTTTATGGGTATGTGAAACTTTTACGAAAAACACCAAATATATATATATGTATATGTACATACTTTTATAAATTGATATTTTCGCAGGTTCCATTGTTGGTGTGCGTCACTTGCAGTGTTTCCTACTTTTCATCGGTTTTGCGATTGCCTATGCGTTGCGCGTAAATCTTTCATTGGCCATCGTTGTCATGACTGACAAAAATAACACAAATCCGAACTTCGAGGTAAGGTATCAACCTATACTATTAGTAAAAAATTTATATATAATTTTAATATTTTTTAAGGAGTACCATTGGCCTGAAAAAACAAAATCTTTGATACTCAGCAGTTTTTTTTGGGGCTACGTTATGACACAAATACTAGGCGGACAGCTTTCACGTATTTTTGGCGGAAAAGTAATATTCCTGTGTGGCATACTCATTTGTTCCGTTTTAGCCACATTGACACCTTTATCTGCTAATATTGGCGGTTGGCAATGCCTTTGCGGACTACGTGTACTGCAAGGACTTAGTCAAGGTGTAATTTTCCCTGCAGCGCATACAATTCTATGTAAATGGGCACCAGTAGATGAACGTGGAATTCTAACGACATATAGTTACGCAGGCATGGAATTTGGTACTGTCATTATGTTTTCGTGTAGCGGCGTTTTAGCCTCTTCCGCTTTAGGTTGGCCCAGCATTTTCTACATATCAGGCTGTTTTGGTATTGTATGGGCGTTAGCTTTCTACATCTGGGGTGCCAGTACACCAAACGATTGTAAATTCATTACTGCTGCTGAAAAAGATCTTATTGAAAAGTCACATGATGTAGAAACCTGTGATTATCATAATAAACTGAAGACACCATGGACGCAAATTCTTACTTCGGTGCCATTTTTGGTCTTAACCTTGTCACACTGTGCTAATAACTGGGGTTTCTATACGTTACTAATAGAGACCCCTACTTACATAAAGAACATTTTAGGTATGAACATTAAGAAGAATGCATTATTTTCATCATTACCATTCCTTGCTATGCTTATACTTAGTATTGTGATCAGCAATTTGGCGAAAGAGCTGGGGAAACGTGAACTCATCAGTTTATCGACAAACAGAAAACTTTTCAATACCATTGGTCAATGGATACCAATGATCTCACTGGTATTTTTGGGCTTTGTTGAAAAATCGCAAACCAGTGCTGCTATTATATTGCTCACCATCACGATGGGTGTTAATTCCGCTGTATTCGTGGGATTTCAAGTGAATCATATGGACTTGTCGCCAAATTTTGCTGGTATCCTAATGGGAATTAGTAATTGTGCGGCCAATATAATGGGAATTTTGGCACCAATAGCTGTAGGGTTAATTGTAACCGACGAGGTAAGAGCAATTGTTTAGACCGTCGGCAAATTCGATTTAAATCTTGATTATGTTCCAGAAAAATCCAGATCTGTGGCGGATAGTTTTTTTCATTGCAAGTGGATACTTTTTCATCGGTAACTTAATGTTTATATTATTTGGTAAAACCAAAATTCAACCTTGGAATAATCCTCCAAGGCAAAGTCAATAGCTGGCAAAATATCAACCTTAAAAAGATGCTACTGCCAGTGGCATTAATTTTTAAAAATGCAAATTCAATGTAAATATATAATTTTAGCTTTAAGTAGTATGTATTTTAAAAATTAATAAATCCAAAAGTAAGTAATGATCATTTATTTCAATAATTTCTTGAATTATTTATTGTATTGCGTTAGTTAGATGAAATAAGTTCCATTTATAATTAGAATGTTTTATTATTGTGTAGTGGAAAAGTGCTCTTTCAAATCTTTCATTTTGTCGTTAAAGAATTTCGACTGATCATTTTTGAAAGGTCGTATCTAAATTTTAGTTCAGGTGCTGATTTTGTATAAGTATATCTATATAACATCTAGATTTTTTCATTATACATATCTGTACAAAAGCTCATACGAGTATTTTAAAAATATTTTTCTTACTCAAATATTCCTTTGATTTCTTTGTTCTAAAATTTCTGCCTAAAAGTATGCAACATTTTTTGAGGGCAAAAGCCAGGGCTGTAAGATGCAAAATTGTACAATTCTATCTAAAAGAAAATATTTTTGCATTGAAGTTTTTAAGGTGAAATCAATCCAAGCGACAAGTGCTTTATTTATCGGCAATTTTGGAAAAGTGTGCCAATACGATTTTAGTTTTAGTTGTAGCTTAGACGTTAAGTTTTTAGACTTTATTTCTGCTAAATTCAGACTAGCGATGGCAAGTATTTTCACTTTCATTTCCTGCTAGTATCGGAAAACTTACAAGTGATTTAAGTGGAACAATTGAAATCGATGGTTACGCCGTACTACATCAGTTTATTTTTTATTTATTAAATAATAAATAAAATTATTATTATTATTTTATAGAAATAAAAGGAACTATAGCAGCCAGGGCTTTCAGTTTTTCTTTTTTATGTTTTTAGGTGTTGGCTGATTTCAACAATTTCTCTATATCGATATGTAATTGCAATAAGTAATATTGCACAAATCGATGCGCATAGTTCGAAAATGTCTTATAGAAAAATCACTAGAGACGGCTGGGCACCAATTGATGAGAAAAGTTGTAAGACTAATTCCGAATACCGAAGGCGGTTTAAGTTATCTCGTTTCAATTTTTAATAAAAATTTTGCCCCAAAGGATCTAAATAAATAGCCAAAAAACTGTTCGAAGAAACGAAGCTGCCTCAAATGATGTCCAAAATGCATTTGAACCTTTCGCATCGATCAATAACGACACATATTTTGTCAAAAACTTGAAGTCGGTTTCGTCGAGTGCCAATTCAAGACCTAATTCCTAATCTTTTATGCAATTCTTGGACGTAGGTACGTACAACCAATTCTTTTTGCCTTGAATTTAAGAAAAAAATTTATTCTGAATTTCAATTCTCAGGAATTATAATTCTTGTAATGAAATCGATAATCATCCAATCAATCAATTCATTTCGTGATGGAATTAAAAAAAGTCGATACCGTATTCCAATTCCATAGAAAATATAACAACTTCTCAATTTAGCTTTCTGGAATGAAACCAACAAAGATATTAGTTATTTTTATCAAGGAATTGAAAAAATAGGTGATTCTAAAAATAAATTCTTTGATCAAAGTTTTTCAATTCTATATTTTTATTTCAGAAATCTATATATAAATAGGCAATATCTAAACGGTTACACCACTTTTTCTCAGCCATAGCACAACATAATCGCTCAATTTTTTTTTTGTTGGAAAGGTTGTGTAGAGAAGAGGGGACATGTATACTTTTGTTTTCAATAGTAGGCGGTGCCACGACCCTAAAGAGGAAAAACATTTCCACGGCTAAGCTAATGAACCGCTATTGATGAAATTTTGTTTGAAGATAGATTGAATCCTAAGAAAGATAATTAAAAACTCTGATTTCTTAAAGGGGGCGTGGCATCACCCCAAATAGGAAAAAAAAAACAAAACGATTTTGATAAAATTTGGTATGTAGACAGATAGAATCTAGAGTGAAAATATAATTTTTTAATGGGCGGTTCCACTCCTCTTACAGGAAATTACGTCGTTCCTACTAAATTAACAGACCAATTTTGATGAAATTTTGTTAGGATATAGACTGAACCCTAATAAAGATTTCTAAAAACTTAAATTTTTTTAGGAGGCGTGGCAGCACTTCCAACAGGAAAAAGCATTTTCACTGCTAAACTAATGATCCGATTTTGATGGAATTCGGTACAGAGATAGATTGAACCATGAGGAATTGATGAAATTCAGAAAAATAATGAACTCTGAGGAAACGTATTTGTTTTAAAATGGAGGGTGCCACCCCTTCAATAGGAAAATATGTTTTCGCAACTTAACTAATGTAATCGCAACCGATTTTGATGAAATTTGTTATGGAGATATGTATATTGAACTCTAAGGAGATATAGATATAGGGATAGGGAAACATTTTACCATGATATTTATTTTTAAAAGCGATGACAAAAATAGCTCTTTTTTATATCAGTTTTTTAATACCAAAAACATTTTTAATTAAAAAAATGCCGATTTTCACCAACGCTAGTACGTAACTATACAATTTCCCAGAAAACACATCATATTGTTCAACACTTGCGAAAATGCAAACAATCTCCAAAATATAGCAGCAATTGCATGCTAACTGCTCGTAAGTAGCTTGCGTTCACATGACGGCAAACTTACCGCATATTTGCAAGAGAAGAGTTTCGCAAAATTTTGCGCTCCGAAATCAACAGTTTGCAAGTTGGCTATGAATCTAAGTCTAATTAAGTCCACGACTTAATTAAAGCAGATTCTTTGCAAAAGTTCAAATTCATGCAAATCTTTGCAACAAAGCAAATATTTTCACAACTTCATTACATGTAGTACGCATGTTTTGCGATACGGTATTTACAACCGATTACTTAATTTTCAAGGATTTGAATATCTTTAGCGGACCCTGTTTTCAATGTTTGAATAAAAAAAACTAAAAATCGTATTCAAATGTCAAAACATTTTCACCAAAATTGTATATTTCAGTTATTTTTTTAATTTTATTTAATTAAAAACTTTAAAGCAAATAATGAGTAAGTGCTATTGGAAAATCATAAATTAAATTATAATTGTTATTAAAATAAATCCTTACAGATCCTTTTGGATTCTTGGCAGTGCGACATTTGCAATGTTTTTTCCTCTTTACAGCAGTAATGGTTGCATATGCGATGCGTGTTAATCTTTACATAGCCATACTAGCCATGACCGATAAAGAATACACGAATCAGGAACAGCATGTTAGTTTTATATGATATCGGAAACTTATTGGATTTTCATGCTTCTCTTTCAATCCCACCAGGAATACAAATGGTCAGAGCGAACTAAATCAATTGTACTAAGCAGTTTTTATTGGGGTTATAGTATTACGCAAATACCCGCTGGCCTATTGGCAGTCAGGTATGGCGGCAAAGTAGTCCTGTCGTGTGGTATATTTGCTTGCTCAATAATGGCGATGATAACACCCATATGTGCTGATTTTGGTGACTGGAAATTGGTGTGTGGCGTACGTGTGATAGAAGGTTTAAGTCAGGGTGTGATTTTTCCATCATTTTATGCAATTTTATCCAATTGGTGCCCCATTGCAGAGCGTGGCGTTTTGGGTTCATTTAGTTTTTCTGGCGTACAAGTTGGTATATTCATTATGACTATCAGTAGTGGTTATCTGGCAGCCTCCTCATTGGGTTGGCCTTTTGTCTTCTATATTTCGGGAGCTCTCGGTGTCATATGGACCATATGTTTTTATATTTGGGGAGCTAGTTCACCAAGTGAATGTAAATTTATCTCAGAAGAAGAAAAAAATTTAATTGATGCATCAATAGCACGAATTTCTAGTGATGGAAAATCGCGGCGATCCTTAACAACGCCTTGGAAAGGAATTTTTTCATCAGTTCCATTCTTTGCAGTCATCTTCACACAGTGTTCGAATTCATGGGGCTTGGTAACACTAAATATGCAAATTCCAGCATATTTCAAAAATATATTGGGCTTAAATATTAAATCCAATGCTACACTATCGGCATTACCTTGGCTAGTAATGTTGATCCTTTGTAATATATTCGGCAGTATAGCCACAATAATGGAAAAGCATTGTAATATAAGTACATGGACAATCCGGAGAATTTTTAACACAATTGGTGAATGGATTCCAGCTATAGCTTTGCTAGGAATAGGGTTTTTTGGGGAAGGCCACACTATTCTGGCAGTTGCTTTGGTAATGGTAACAGTTGGCTGTAATGCTGGTATATATGTAAGCTTTACGCTAAGTCATATGGATATGTCGCCGAACTTTGCAGGCACTTTAATGGGTATCGCAAATTCTATTGGCAATCTTATGGGACTTTTAGCTCCACTTTTTGTTGGTGTTTTTGTTACAAATGAGGTAAGTGGATACATTCAAAATATAAATAAGTTTCTGTGCCACAGAGTCTTATTTTATCTGAGACTTGCAGTTCAAGACAAAAATTAATTCCACGTCTTTCAAATATATATGGACTTAAAAACAACATTTTTCTTACAGAAAAATCCCGAACAGTGGCGTATGGTTTTTTTCTTTGCAAGTGGATACTATTTTTTGGGAAACCTAGTGTATATAATTTTTGGTTCGGCAGATGTTCAAATTTGGAACGAGTCTCGAAAATCTTCATTTTCTCAGTAATAAAACATCAATTAAAATTATTAAAAAACATCTTTAATTGAAGGCTAGAGATCATACTGAATATTATTGTACCATTTTCTAAGAAACAAGCCTATCAAAGTAAATACCTTAATAATATCAGAGACAATCCTTTAAAAATTTATTAACAGAACATTAGCTTACGACTGAAAACTTTACTCAAAAAATTATATATGATTTGATAAAAATCGCGGAGGTTAGTTGATCCCTTTTGCAAATTATTTTTTGAGATTGAAGTTGCCTATAAAATGTAGTGGTATCTGATAATGTGTACCCTAACGTTTCCAATATTCATTAATCCTAGAAATATGCAACAAAAAATATGTAATGTATGGACAACTTTCGAACTGGTTGACGCAAAAACTACTTACTTTTTACATACTCGTCTATTAAAAGTATAATAAAGTCAAGTACAGACGCTCCAATCTATTGTACAACGCGTTGTGCAACGGTTTTCACTGCTCTTTCTACACACATCCAAAAATGTTGTACAATTTAATTATTCTTCTGTTGTTCATGTGTGGATCGAACCAAATCAGGAGAGTAAGAGGAAAGAATCAAAACGATAAGATGAAAAAATTATGGAGTGGTGTTTGGAAAAAGCAGAATTTTCTGACAGAACTTTTAACTCATCATTATTTCATTTGCTGTGGTTCCGTAGCCACTTATTGGCCTTTCATGCGCGAACAATAAGCGACGACTAACCATATGATATTGCATCAACTTCGCTACAAACGTTGCAACTCGTTGTACAACCGCTAATTCCGCCCACAAAAAAATTAAATCATTTAAAAATCATAAAATGCGTTGTACAACAAGGCTTTCTTTGTTGTACAACATATTGAATCGTCTGTATCTTCCTTAAGAAACAGTAATAAGAAGTAGCTCTAAGCAGTTCCTCAATGGAAGCAATTACCAGAACCTAATTTATGACATGTTACTCTAAAAATTTATAAGCTTTTGGGAGTAGCCATTTTAAAAAACTGCCAACTAGGGACATATTATCTCAGTTTAGAGTTTTATCCCCTTTCTTTACTTCAATAATTCCTTAGGCCAAGGAAGACGTTTGTAAAAAGTTAATAAAAGATGGTAAACTAGCAATATAACAAGGCAAATCAGGCCGATGTGAGATGAAAAGCGCTTTTTAGAATTGATATTCTGTACTAGTCATAGTGACTCGTCAGTTGTTACTCTCTAGCTGGCGACTGAATCATCGGCAGACATGCGGAGAGTTTAGGTGTTCGGTTTTTTTATTTCTATGGAAGTTTAAGGGATGTGGAGCGTAATTGGAAAATCCTGAAAATAAGGTTTTGTTAAGCGCACAAATATCTTTCGGACCAACATCTGGTATGATATCTGAGCAGAAAGATTGTAGACCTATGTCATTATATTCAAATAAATTTAAAATATGATCATATGCTGTATTTTTTCTAAATAGATAAAACTCGCAAATGTTTTTAAAATTGTTAAAAAATGCAATTTGTTGTTTATTATTTTTAAGTTATTTTTTGTTGCTCTGATTAACCTACCTACTTTAAATTTTAATAAGTACCAAGATAAATGAATATCATTCTCGTTAAAGTTATGAATTAAAAAAAGTATGAAAAAACAAAACGTGACTAAATAAAGGTATTAGAGGTATTCACAAAAAAATTTAAATTTATATATTTACACAACCAGACTTGTTTACAAACACAGCCTTAACATTTATTCTATAGTATATTTCGACACGATACCAACTAAAAACTACACAAATAAAGCATTGATAAGACAGGCCTGCGAAGTGTTACTTTTAATTTCCCCTTAAAATAATAATGCCTTGTTTTGAGGTACATTCGTATGAGTATAGCACTAGATTTTTCATAGCTCATCAAGATTTACTTTGATAAGATATAATTTTTAATATATGTATGCATAACTTTTAAATGCCAACATGATTTGCATAAGTTAAAAACAATTTAAATTTAATGTGCACTATCTCGAGCAGAAAGTAACCTATTGAAAAGGTAAAAAAAAGTTTTAAACTTGAAGAGGAGAATTACTTCTATGTATGTTATGTATGTATGCGATAAGGGGACGTCCATAAATTACGCGAGGCTTTTTTTTTTGAAAATCCGGAACCCCTCCCCCTCTTGGTGAGATCTGACGAGACTCCTCCCCCCACTTAGGTGAGATTTACCCTATAATTTGTAGATGCATAATTAAATTTAATTTATATGTTCATTAGGGTGGAATGAAATTGTTCGAATATTGGTGATATTTTAAAAATCATTATTCCTGTGTGATAAAAAGTTGTAAATTGATGGTCCAAAATGGTCTTCAAAATATGACCGATTTTCAATAACATCTTGAGGTGCCGAGACCCAGAAGATAATAATTCTTTTGCATAAGGATATTTAGCATTACATTCACTTTTTAACAAAATCTTCTCCACAAATAATCTCTCATGACATTTGCAAAAGTTGGTAATAAATTTTCTTTTAGTTCCTCTTGTGCTCTGAATATCGAGCATACAGTAGCTTCACGAGTTCGTATTTTATTGAATGGATTTTTTTCATTATATGAAAAAAGTAAAAAATACGTTGAATACAAATTTTTTCAAAATTAAAACGCGCTTGTCTTTTTTTAAATTTTGCTATATTTTCTTTATTCTCGCTTTGCTCTAATGTTCATGTATTTTGCTTCATGACACTTATACTAATGCCTTATACGCATTAGTCATTCAACTTTAGAAAGAGTACGTTACATACCAGAAATGTTTCATTTGGAATATTGCAAACGGATCGTTACAAAAATCTTCCTCATACATTTCAAAGGTACTATTTTACATGAAATCATTCTGAACTGTTTTGAAACGTTCCAGTAATCAATCTGAAGTGTTTTTGGAAGGTTTCAGATTTGATATTTACTGAATTTATTTAATGAAATCTAAATAATGTTTTATGATTCTTTATTTGATGCTATGTTAAATATAGTTAATTGCTGATTATAAATTAACACCCCTATCATATTCGGAGGAATAATATTCTCTCGGGTTTTTCTCCTGAGAGCAAAAATTTGCAATCTTAAATAATTAAGGAGTGGAAAACTTTATTTCCAGAATATTTTCAATCACAATACAATAAATTACTTTTAAACTATCTTCTGTCACAATAACGTAATTTTCGTTTAGTTATTGAAAATTTGTTTTTTTAAGTTTCTATCTATGAAAATTCTTCAAAAACTCATTGTCTCAGAGATCCTTAAGCTCTAATAAATATTCATCAATAGATTTATTTAAATTTATCAAATATAGACGCAATAATATAAGGTTGGTTCTATATATGCCATCGCAAATCTATTTGTATACATTATGGAAAAATTTGTTTTTTATTTATCTTTTGTTTTACCTGAAATAAGTTTTTTGGTAAATAATTTTATGATAGTAAAATAAATAATGCAATGAATGAAAGCCATAAAATTAAAAAAAAAAACACATGCAAATTCACCATCACAATCTCGTGATATTCACGGTTTTAGTGATTCAAAATATAAACAATGGAAAAATTTCAATAAAAATAAAAAATTAATTACGGTTGAGCAAATACTGGCACCCAAATTTATCGCAATATCTACGTATATATGTATGTATAAGCCAAAACAAAATTAGTTAGACTACCTACATGAAAGCAGTAGCTACGAAAAATCGGGAGTAGAAATGCTTATAAGCGAGAGGCAACATTTTCGATATGTCATGGTAATTTAATCAAAATCGCGTATAATGACTCGACATGTGGAATTATTTGGAAGATTAAAACCAGTTATACTTTTTGTTTTAAAAAGGCACATTGGATAGCCCCATTACTTGACAATAGTTTATTTTTGGAATTAATGTAGTGTGTAGACGTCAAAAAGTGTGCTGAATACAAATAATGTCGATTGGCTTGACGCCGCATGAGACTTTGCAGTAATAAATACAGTGGGACTAAAAACAAAACAAATGTAATGAAAACCAAGTCTGTTATTGTGTGACTAACTTATTTGACTTTTGCTTGGAAGCAAGCAAGTGCCGCTCCACACTTAAAGTAATAACTTAATCTTACTCGACCCTTCTAATCTTATATGTATAAGCACAGTAATGAGTAAGTTATGGATCACTCTCAGTATTATTGTATCCTGTGATATTTCATGTATCAATTCGATAGTTTTAACCTTTTTGCTCGTTCCAAGGACGTAATATATTTTTGAATATTTTATATTCTATTTCCCATATAAAATATATTTTTCCTGAAATAGCTGTATACTTGCGAAAAATTAACGAATTTCTTAGTTGATGTGCTTGGGAGATTAAAGTGCTTCTATATGGTATCCAGATACGAGTAAGCCTCATTAAGTTTTCTTATTCTAACGAAAGATCAATTATTCAAGATCCGAGAATATACCGAAAAATGTCAGAATATCTCCTACAGATAACTTGGCTTGGAGTCAAATTACCCGATTTGAATAGTGTGCATAAGTTGCCAAGAAATCACTGGGGTTACCAGCCCCTGTTCCTTTGAAAATGAGTATGGTTCGCCAGAAAATTCCAACAAGACCCTCATAAGGGACAGTTCTTGAAAATTTTCTACTTTTTGGGGTCGAAATTAATCAGCAGGTTCTAACAGAAGGGAGCTACTACGTAAACTGCCAGGGCGACGATGTATTTTGCTATTTACATTATTTAAAAAAAATTTTATATAAGCTTGCTGCAATTTCAATTCAGAGATTCCCTTTTCCATTTAGGGCATGGTTCTACATTCTCTATATTTTCTTTAAAATCCTATATTTAAAATCGTTTGCCTCCTAAGATCTGAGCTGTAGCACTGGATGATGTTTTGTAAAAGTGTACTTAATCGAGACTTTAAATGTACTTTTTAGATGCCGAATGTACTATTTCGTCATGAAAATGAAAAAGTTACTTAAAATGCCGAAATAACAAACAAAATTTTAAATTTTTTACAAAAAAAAAAATTAAAGGTCAGCAAACCATTACGGCAGGTTTGTACGCATATTTCACCTAAGGGGCCGTTCATAAATTACGTAAGACAATTTCATGACTTTTTGACCCCCCCCCTCCCCCGAGTAAGATTTAATAAGATTCTCACTACCCCCCCCCCCCCCCCCTTCGAAATCTTACGTAAGGTTCATAATTAAGGTGAAACTAGTCAAAAAATGTATTTTTCATGTGATGTACTATATTACTATGTATATTTAATTTTAATATACATATGTTACATATTAAATAAATATTACGAAATTACAAACTACACATTTGTTTTTCAAGATGAATAAAAAAAGTCATCGTAAGTCATCGTTAGTCCATGCGTTTTTCAACCAGTTTGATAGTGAACCTACAATTGGCACACCCGATTCGTCTGTTGAATTTTCTGATTCACATTCAAACTCTGTAACATCAATATCCTCGTCGTCATGCCACTCTGCAACTTGACAAATCTCCGATTGTTTTAAAATGCAAAGGCTTTTCCCCTTTCCACGTTTCAAAATTGAAACTGGTTGAATCATGTGAGTGCGACTACAGTCTTTTTCATGTAGTTTTTTGTGCATTACAGTAGCTTTTTTCGAGGCAAAGTACTGGTCACAAATATTACAAACTCGATCAGCTAAGACGTTTGCAAGCGAAGGACAAAAAAAAATCGTAAGGCATGATTTTGAACTGTGGATGTACTTTTGACCAATCGTAATTTAACGCTAAGCGAAGAAATAGAGGACAAAACTGATTGCTGTTTTGGTCTCCTGTTGAAGAAGGAGTCGAAAGCGAATCTTCTTGTTGAAGAGGACAAGTGCCAGGGGGTGGTAAAGAACCGGGACAACATCAACAAAATTTCAAAGTCGACGTATCTGCGTGTAAATGCCTGAATAATAGCAAACTTGTTAGACGGTGTTACAAGTCGACCCTGCGTGTAAACAACATACGTATATTTCATTACATATACAGAAGAGAAGTTTTCCCGTTCAGAGTCGATTACTTAAATCGATTGTAATCGATATTTCTGAATCTTTCGTGACTGTCGAAAATTCAAATATATTTCATTACTGTCACAAATGACGATGCGTTAATACAACTTTAATGTATGAATACGCATTTTAAATCTTACGTAAGATGATCATTCACCCCCCCCCTCTCGTAAGATGTAGTAAGAATCCGCCGACTCCCCCCCCCCCCCCTAAACGTCTTACGTAATTTATGAACGGCCCCTAAGTTTACTTAAAAAAATTTTTGTTTCTTAGAAATAGTCCAAGTGTACTGAAAGTGTACCGAAAATGTACTAAAAATGCTCCGAATGTACTGAAAATGGGCCAAATGTACCAAATGTACCAAATGCACTGAAAACTTGTCAAATGTTTTAATGATGATTTTTGACCGAAAATTGCATCACTGTTCCAGTGACCATATACGTAAGTCTTAGCTACAGAATTTTTTTATAAACCAAGTGTATTGCCTTTAAACTTCATAACACTTCAATTGTTGATGCTTTGTATAATCTTGCCATAGTTGGAAAGCTCAATGTGGTGCTAATTTGGTAAAAGCACTAAAAAACCTCCAGAAAATTAGGGGAGGAGAAGAAAATAATTAGAAAGAAAGGAAAATTAGGAAAGTGTATTAGCATGAATTAACCGAGAACCGAACCCGGGAGCCTCAGAGTTGTAAGCGCAGTATACTAACATTGCGTCACACGGCTGACACCGTATCCAAAATATCTTACAAAATTCCAGAAAAAGAACAACAATTAAAAAATAGTTTTTTTTTTTGCTTTAGATACCGTATTTATTTTAAAAGAAAGAAGCTTTGGTGTTCAAGTTCCTCAACAGAGGTTGAGGATTATCTTATTTTCAAAAAAAGTTTTCAAAGTGAATTTTATTTTAAAAAAAAATCATCATTGCTACTTTGCAAAGAGTTAATTCACTCAATTGGAAATATGAATCATCATCATTTTCAATCACTAGAGACGAGCCTCTTAACTTTAAATTTATTTTAGCCTACTGTACCAATAAAGTTAAGTCATTTAATTGTTGCTATACTACTTGGAAACCAACAACAATGCTACCAACACAATCGGTCGGACTGATAAAAAAAATTCACAAAAATTGGCTCGTATCACGAAAGAAGCAAAAACATTATGAAACTGTTCATTTGATATTCACGTGAAGTGCGAACAAATAACGTGTAGAAAACGTGAATCAAAGATCAATGTCACTTGTTGGTTCTCCCTTGAGAACGGAAATTCTCTCTTAATCTCATTATTGGTCGTATCACAATTCACTTGAGTTGCTCGGAAAGAAATAATAAAAAGTCTGAGCAACAGAGTCTCAAGTTCATTTCGAGAGCATTTTGGGAGAGACTCTAAACTAGAGGTTATCATTAACTTAACACTCACACCAGTGATTATCAGTACTTGCACCAAAGTGAAGAAACTTGAAATAATTTATTGTCACTTTTTATATAACGCCAATCGCTGTAATCACGTGAAATGCGTCAGAATATGAACAAATAATGTAGTGTGCAAAATATGTAACGTTTCAGTATTTGTTTAAATTAGTGCTGCAATAAATAAATTTTGCTATTCTTAGTAAACAAAAAACTTTTCAATCTTATCTGTGATGATACTGCATCTGCTAGACGTCTAATAATATCAAGACTGCGACGTTATTTCGCAATACTTAAGTCTTTCGAGAGAAAAGTTTCGAGCCCCTTTGATACTCGTATATGAAAGCTTTGTTCCTCACAAAAATTATTTATTTAATTTAAAAACAAAAACAATAAACATTTTTTATTCATATAGTGGTTTCAGGAAGGTGTCCGCTTCATATTCTGTACTATATGTACAGTCGTGTTCGAAATAATGAGAACAGCTTAGCAATATTTTATATTATCGATTTTTAAGGTTTTAAAAAATTGAAAAATTAGTTACCAAATGTAGGCTACGCATACATTTTTCGAGTGGCTGAAAATGCGGACGAATAACACCCGAAGGGAGGCTTTTTAAATTTGCGGTCCTATAAGCCTATATTATAGAATCAGATTTGAAGAAAATTCTCCCAAAATTTCAGCTTCCTAGATTAAAGCTGCAAACATCGCATACAATAAATGTCCTGTGACGCAAAGCAAAAATCAAAGCAACATCGGTGACAGAACGTTCGACAATCTGGGAATAGTTACCAACACACTATTGGAAGATATTTAACAGATTCATCTGAAGCACGAGGTGGTTTTGGCAATCTTAGGAAGAATCGAGACAAGAGGGCTTACTGCAATTTCGTGCATTACAGTGGACATTTAAGGCCTCTGAGTGTTTTTGCCATAAGATTGGGCACGTTGCTTACTTAATCTTATCTTTGGATTGTCGTACTTATTTCGATTACGTAGGTAAAGCTTACGTAGTAATTCTAAGCTCCTGCAGTCTTCAGTAAAATTGTTCTTGGAATTCTGTCAGTTTTTTTTATCATGTATCAAACACAGCGTGCGCACAATGAAAAAATGATTCATTTGTTGCACTGTGTTATAATTAAAATAATAATTTAGACTTTTCGTTTTTTAATTCATATACATATTTAGATAATTTAACGTTACCTACATTAACTGGGATTTTATTTTCATTGATAATTTTTTTATACCGCAGTAAATACACGCAACAAACACGCGTAGTATAACGCTGTAGCAAAAGCGGTACAAAGAACTTAATTCAGATAGGTTGTGACGTCATCAATTTATTGCTACTATAAAGATTTCTCTTGAGATAAGTTATATTCCTTTGTTTTTATGGGTATTCACTCATAAATGCGGTGATTTTTTCAAGTATTTAAAGAACGTTGAAACTTTTACTAAGAATTGTCAGATGTTTATTTTTGGGCAAAATCTACATTGCTTTCCAATAAGCTTATATTATTAGCTTTTATTTTATTTTGGTTTTAAGCTGCGCGATTCCTGGCAAATTAATATATGTATGTATCCTAAAATGGAACAATATTTCAACAAAATATATTCAAAACCATTCACTAAAAAAAAAAGTAGTTTGACGAATTGGAAATTACTTTTTTGAAAATAGTTTGGAAATCATTAGAAACTACCAACATTAATTTCACAACTTTGTATAATCTCTCAGGCTACGCCCTTCAGTAATGGCGAAAGGATCTTCGTTTTCAACGCCTCATTATTTATAAAAAAAACACCGTTTTTATCTTAAAGCGCTGTAAGTCAAAAACTATGACACCTACGGAAAAAAAGTTTCAACAAGAGTTATAGAGAATTCAGTTATACACAAAACAATTTACTTCAGTACTACAGTTTTTCTTATCGGATGATTTGTTGGAGTAAAATTGCCTAGGTGGCGACATTCGTAACTTTTTTATTTATGAAACGTATTAAAATTTTTTTTCAGGAAACAGTTGTGCAGACTTTACAGAACAATTAGCTTAAATTCTATTTGCTTATTAAGAACTGATGTAATAAATAAAATTTTTATAAAAGCTTTATTTCATATAAATTGTAAAACATTTCTTGTTCTATCACGAAAATTTCACTAACTTTTTCCCAATATTTACTGAGAAATCGCAATTTAAAAACAACCCACATAAAAATTCTCTTGTTCATAACTTTTTAAAAAATCCAAATTTTGCAAAAAAAAAAAAATATCAGGAGTTAATATTGATCAATAAATCTTCAAAGCTATGCAAAAAAAAAAAAACTTTAAGCTTAATAAGTTGTTTTTTTCTGTGCCCACATGAGAAAACTTTACTCACAATGATGTGTTGTACACAAAGAAAACTGCTCGATGGGTTCCACGAATTTCTAATGAGGTCCAGAAAGAAGCTCAAGTTCGTTTTGCCTGAAATTTCCTAAGCAAATTCAAGAACGGAAGATCTAGCAACTTTAATAAAATTGTATCTAGTGATAAAGCTTGGTCTTATAAGTACAATTCGGAAATCAAAATCAAACAATATTCCATGGTATGGAGTCCGAAAGGAGTGAATCCTTATATTAAAGCAAGGCATAACAGAGTCTGCAACAAAAGTAATGATGTTAATTTACTTCACTAGAGCAAAAATAGTAGCTGCTATTCCCTTGAATACTGGACAGGCATTAACTGCAAAATGGTATACTAAAAACATCTATGAAATAGTTTCGGAAAATTTGTCGAAAAAACCAAAAAAAAAAGTGTAATTGCGTTACTACTTTTTACATCACTGAAATATGCTGAAATAACAAGTAACTTTATTGCGGTCTCTGGCATCGAGAAAATTCTCCCAGCATTACATTTTCAAGATTCAAGGAAAAGCCTTCTGTAGCAATGCGGCGATAATTGATAAAGTTAATGCAGAAACTGAGAAGGTAAAAAAGCACGATTTTCAGGACCGTCTTGACAAGTGGATCTACATACATCTTAAAAAAGTGTTAGGAAATTAATGGTAAGAAGTTAAAAAATGATGAAGGTTAAAAATAAAAAAAATATTTTTCCTGTTTTTTTTTTTCTATCCAACTAAGCGAACTCTCGTTAGTCCCGTCGTATATAGTGCATACATACAATCATTTACAAGGTGCGTTCAGATAGCACACTTCGTAAGCGCATAAAAATATATAGCACATAAACTTATCTGCTTATATGAATGCGCTTAATGTCGCTTTATTTCAATTTTAGAAGCAAATTAACATTCGCTTCAAATGACGTCATATGTAGGTGGGATTTTGTTATGTTTGACATAATTGATTAGGTATGAGCAAATCAAACAAAGTCAACACTGTAAGACAGCAAAATTTACAAAAAATAAAAGAACTTATAAAAAATAAATTATTCTACTTTAAAATGTGTTCACAGTTGTGTACAAATTTAAAAAGAAATTCATTCAAGTTGAAAATTTCACAAGACAACAAATGGTAAAAAGTTAGCCAAAATATAACTGCTATTAACAATTAGTTTTGCTTACCAAATTAATGACAATCCGAATGTGACAATGAACGCGAATTCGTGTTCGAATATTCAAAAAAAAAAAAATCACACAAAGCTTTTTAGAGTCGTCGAAAGTCAGAAATCTACCCTTTTAACAAAATCAAATTTTTACAAAATTAATTAGTAAATTGGGAATTTTAAGAAATTTCCTTTGAGGTACAGTTTTTCTTGACACATGTATTTTTTCTTTTCTTTACAATATATGTGACTTAGACCGGTTCGAAAAAATCTCATGCTCTCGAATTTGTCGAGACACATTTTTGAAAAAAACCTCAAACAAAAAAAAAAAGGGCTGCAAAACTTTTTTTTCGAAGTTTCTGTCAAAAAAGTTATGTATTTATTTTCTTAATTCGAATTCTGGCAAATGAATTTTGTTTGAAATCAAAGATTTAAAAAATCTTATGTTCTTCAACTTCATATCAAAAATTCAAGTATTTAACAGGATAAATGATATGTGTATTACAACAAAAGAAGTAGTTCAAATCTCTCTAAAATTTGTTAGTTCAAATCTTTTGGGCAGCGCCCTAAGTCCGGTCTCAGTTCCAGCGTTGCATTTTGTTGCGATTTGTTGCTCTTGCATTATTATACAAGAGTAAAAGAGCATATAAATATAGTACATCCTTTGCACATGCAACTTACTAGCGGTATTCACGATCTAGATCAATTGGCAGATGCGCAGAGTTGCAAATTTGCCCTTAAAGACAACAAATTACATGTGTGGTAAGTCTCCTCTCTTACTCTACAAAAACATAAAGTTAAGTGCGAAAGCAATTTTGTCAAAACGAAATACAATTCTGCGTCAGCAAATCTGATTTTTTTGGCAACAGAAAACAACTGATAAATGTGCTACTTTAGCAATGCAAAATGGTTTTTTCTTTTAAAGCAAATTTGCCCATCTGCCATATTACTTGCGCTGGCTGGGGAATACCGCTAATGATTTCACATGTTTTATGGCACGTAATATTTTTATTCACAGTATACGTCTTTATTGTATTTTGTCAAAAAAAAAAAAAAAAATCATAAAATACAAAAACCAATCTTTTCGCGCGACAATTTTTATTCTTCTGGATGCTTTATAAAATATATACTTTTTTTTCGATTTTTCAAGTGTGCCAAGAAAAGCGTAGGTGTTACCAAATCGCTTGCGGCTAATATAAAAATAATATTAATATAGAACTTATTATTATATAATTTGCAATTTACATAAACATCTTATAAAGGGATTGTCAAATTGACAATTTTGGAAGGGTCAAACCGATTGAGGATATTTGTAAAGCTTGGAAGGAAAATTTTCGGGTAGCAACTGCAGCTTAGAAACTTGAAAAATCACGTGACGCTATACATTAAATATGCAAATTTACAAATTTTTGTTGTTCTGAACCAATTCCAATTTTTTTTTTAATTGACGTAAGTTGAACTTGAAAGTAACAAGAGAATGCTGCTGGGCTGAGCTCTAAAGCATTGATGCTGAAAATAGCTATCAATAAAAAAAAACACAAAAAAAAAACGGCGGGTTGCACTCCGGGAGTGCCGACAGAAGTGAAAACAAATCGTTTAATGGCAAGTTAGTGTGTTAGTTGGTATGTGTGCGTTTTCTTTTTATATGGCAATGCAATGGAAGACAAAAACAGAATATGTATTCAAATTTTACTCTCGGTCTCATTCTCAATTTGTTAACACAACAACGCGGACTTTGAAAGAAACAAACATGCAAGCATAACAATTGTTGAATGAGAATGGAATGTGTCAGTTAGTGTGTCTGCTTTGCTTTTTGTCTTCCCCTTGGAATATTTATTTAAAAGAAACAATAGAACATTCAAATTTTACTATCGCATTCATGACGGAGAATCCCGATGACGGTCGGTGTCGCGAGTTTATACTTTTTTCCTCAGCCGCACAACGTGCCATAAAAAATTTTCACTTCAAAAATTGCTGGAAGAAGTATATCCGGCTCAGTAGCCTCAACTGTGAATAATTAAATTTGAGCTAAGTATTCCTAATGTTTGAGAACAAAAATTTATTCTGATTGCAGTAAGAAACATCATCGCGAATTATGTAAGTATGAGAAAAAATCAGGTAAAGAAAGTACCTGAACCTGTGACTAAATAGCTTAGACATAATTTTTCTAAAACTTAACTTAAAAATCTGCTTCTTCCTACAGACACTATGACACCACATTTATCAAAATCGGCTTATTCGTTGCTGAGTTATGGCTGCTTGAAACGCCATCTAGTGACAGTTTATCAAAACAAAAATGACTTCAAAAAAATCTGCTTGTTCTTAAAAAAACTATTACACCTCATTTGTCTAAATCGGTTTAGTAATAGCCGAAATATAACGTTTTAAATTTTTTCAAAAAACCAAATTTGCTTGCTGCTGGTTCATGGTGGCCTGGTATTTCAGATTTTTCTCTGCTTTGGGCTGCTGGCTCTGCTTTCGACTGCGCTAGCAGAGAAAAATTTGCTGACTGAGCAACAGCTAACCGGAAGTCAACATATGTATGCTACAAATTTAAAAATTTTTTACAAAAAATGGCATATTTTCATAAGCCAATTTTTTCAAAAAACGTTGCCAACTTTTAGGCCCTACTAATAATTTACCCCTAAAAGTATGCAACACTTTCTGACAAATTTCAAAATGTCGCCTAAAAGTAGGCAACATTATCTGAAATTTTTAAAATCGTTGCCTATAGGCGCTATTTTGAAATTTGTCAGAAAGTGTTGCGTACTTTTAGGGGCAAATTATTAATAGCGCCTAAAAGTAGGCAACGTTTTTTTAAATTTTTTGTAATCGAGTTCGTTTTCCAAGTCTTCAAAATTCTAAAATCGAGTTCGTTTCCCAAGTCTTCAAAATTCCAAAATAAAGTTCGTTTCCCAAGTGTTACAAATTTGAAATCGAGTTCGTTTCCCAAGTCTTCAAATTTCTGATATCGAGTTCGTTTCCCAAGTCTTCAAAATTCCAAAATCGAGTTCGTTTCCCAAGTCTCCAAAGAACATTCAAATTTTACTATCGCATTCATGACGGGGAATCCCGATGACGGTCGGTGTCGCGAGTTTATACTTTTTTCCTCAGCCGCACAGCGTGCCATAAGAAGTTTTCACTTCAAAAATGTATCCTTTTAAATATAAGTTGCCTGGTTGCCAAATTTGCTCCTAGGGGGTTTCTATAAAGACATGCCCTCATACAAATAAAAAAAAATCTTAATAAAATACTTATCTCAATTTTTTGAGAATAAAAGCTTCCACACTTTTGAAGTAATTAATCCTAAATCAACGATATTCAACAAAAAAAAAATGTAATTAATAAAAAATATGCTTATTGCGATACATGGTGTAATAAAAATCTGTTTTCTTTTTTTGTTTGATTAAAAAATTTTCCATAACTTTCACAGTGAATTTCCGCTGCACTCGATCGAGGTAAACGGAAAAATCATAGCATCGAACGCCGGAGGAGCGTACAAAAATTATCACAATAATAACATTTGCAGATGCAGCAATAAATTAATCACAAATCAAAAGTTTCACCGCAGCCTACTACCATCAGTAATTGCGCTGAGAAAATATTTGTCCACGCCCACTTGGCACAAGCATCATCTAATACAAATTAAATTTATGGCATTTCTGTAAAATTTTTATTTTTATTCTGTGCTATCGCATTGTTTGTATTAAATAAAACTTATTCGTGCGCTTGAAACGTATATTTATACAAACATTTTGTTATATATTAGAATCATTTATAGGAGAAAGTCAAGGGAGTTTGACGTCAAATATGAAAAATCACAAGATAAGATTTACTAACTCGCGCAAAATTAAAGGGCCGCACTATGTCGTTTGTATTTACATTTATTTGTTTATTAATATTTATATACGTAGTATAAGTTAAGTATATAAAGCAGTGTAATATTTTAAGAAAAGCTGTCGCAGTTTAAGACTTGGATATTATAGGATGAATGATGATGGGTTTTGCAAAGTTGGCTACCGAGTGAATTTTATCGACAAAAAAGGACCATTTTAATTCAGTGAATCTTTCAAAAATCATTCTTTGATTAAATATATTTCCAATATGTATATTGCATAATAGAAAGCAACAATCAGAATTAACTGAAACAGGTTGGTTATTCTATTCAATAGGAATGGCAGAAATTTACTAATGATCTAAAAAAAATGTATTTATTGATAATAAAAAACAAAGAAACTTCGATACAACAGTTGTTTAAATAAAAAATTAAATGAGATGCATTTTAAAGACTGTTTAGTTAAATACTATATTATACATACAAATTTATGAATGACAATAATTATAAAAACAATGTTTTGTCTGAATAATACATAAATTAACTTCACACTTTGTGAAGAACATTCCGATTTAATTTTGATATTTGCGTCTTCCTTTTGCTCCCGTTGTAGTCCAATGATCCGTCAATGAATGAGAATGTCGCATTCAGGTCGGTATTGATCTATGTTTGGTGAACTATTTGTAGTTCAAAAGATTCCAGAAACTAGTAAGACCAAACTTGGAAGGGAGTTTCGGTTGCTTCTCCTCTAAACTGAATTTGAGCTCTAAACTGAAGATTCGCTTGCTTTAAATTTTGAAATTTAGAGTAGATTTGAAATTCTGAAGGAAACAAATTTGTTTCGGCCTCTATAATGATAGGCTGAACTGATCCATAAGCTAAATGCTCTATTGAAATTCCTTGATTAAAGCCAAAGAATTGTTTATAGAAGTACGAGTACTAAAAGATCGATTAAAGCTCGTTAAACTGTTCAGTTCGATTCTGGGTATAGTCACAAGTAATCGCGTAACTTAAAAAGCTTCAAATTGGCCCAACAAACTGACCATGAGTGATTTGAAATAGTTTGTTATCAAAATATATACAGGGGATTTATCTAGCGTTTGGAATTTAAATCTGGCAACTCTTATGACATTCGTATTATGACAAAAAATTGGTCTTATATATTGGGTCGATATACGCTTTAAAAGCCTTGGGAAATAATAAAAATTCAAATCCAAAATGTTGAATATTTTACCGAAACTGTAAAAAAATTAAGTTTCAGATCACTTACTTACTTACATGGGTGACCATAACAACCCGTTACCAGGTTGCGGCCGACCTCAAAAGCTCTCTCCAGGCGCCTCTGCTTCGCGCGCGCCTTCTCCAATCATTCACACCAAGCGTGGATAGGGTTTCCTCGGCTTGGTCTCTCCATCGGAGGCATGGTCTTCCTCTTCGTCGTCGCCCAGCGGCTTCCGCATCAAACAGCTTTTTCGCCGGAGCTTCTTCTTCCATACGCACAACATGTCCCAGCCAGCGCAGACGTTGGATTGTGATGCGCTTGACTATGTCAATGTCAGCGTAGAGCTCGTACATTTCGTGGTTCATTCGAATACGGTAGTCGTCGCCGACGTGAACAGGACCGAAGATTTTGCGAAGAAGTTTTCTCTCAAACACCCCAAGCGTGGCTGCATCAGTCTGCGACACAACCCATGCTTCTGCGCCGTAAAGTAGCACGGGTAAGATAAGCG
Source organism: Tricholauxania praeusta (assembly GCA_949775025.1). Taxonomy (NCBI): domain Eukaryota; kingdom Metazoa; phylum Arthropoda; class Insecta; order Diptera; family Lauxaniidae; genus Tricholauxania; species Tricholauxania praeusta. Next base: position 30,017,610 of record OX459031.1, on the reverse strand, counting down.
TCTTGTAGAGTGTCAGTTTTGTCGGGCGAGAGAGGTCTCTACTACTCAATTTCTTACTGAGACCATAGTAACACCTATTAGCAAGAGTTAGTCTTCGCTTTATCTCCAGGCTGACATCGTTTTGAGTGTTCACGGCGGTGCCAAGATAGGTGAATTCCTTGACAACTTCGAAAGTATAGTTGTTCGCAGTAACAAAGGATCCAATACGCCGCGTCTCCCTGTTTGTGGACAGCATATACTTTGTTTTGCCCTCGTTCACCGTCAAACCCACTTTCGCTGACTCTTTTTCGATAGCAGAGAACGCAGCAGTAACATCTCGTTTACAACGTCCAATGATATCAATATCATCGGCATATGCAAGGAGCTGGACACTTTTGTAGAAAATAGTGCCATTACGATGTACACTGGCTCTTCGCAACACCCCTTCCATCACAAAGTTGAAGAGGTTGCAGGATAGTGGATCGCCCTGTCTGAAACCTCGTTCGGTATCAAATGGTTCGGAGAGGTCACTTCCTACTCTGACGGAGCTGGCTGTGTTGCTCAACGTCATTCTGCAAAGCCGCACCAGCTTCGCAGGTATACCGAACTCAGACATGGTGGCATACAGGCAATCCCGTATCGGGCTATCGAAAGCTGCTTTAAAATCGATAAAGAGATGATGGGTATCGATCTGTTTTTCGTGGGTTTTTCCAGGATTTGACGTAGTGTGAAGATCTGGTCTATGGTGGACTTACCAGGTCTAAAGCCGCACTGATAAGGCCCAATCAGTGTGTTGGTAAACGACTTAAGTCTTTCACACAGTACAGTCGAAAGGACCTTGTAAGAGATGGCAAGAAGACTGATTCCCCGGTAGTTAGCGCAGATTGTCGGGTCACCTTTCTTCAGTACAGGACAAAGTACACTGAGACTCCAATCGTCGGGCATGCTTTCTACTCAGATCATCGAAGCTTATTTCCACCTCGATGGTTACTTAGAGAAGCTAAACTGTCGCATCTGGGGAACAAAAATTCAACACGTGAGAAGTCTGTGGACCATATCAACGTGTAACTATTTGGAATGGTTTCTGGATCCACGGTATAATTCAGCCTTTTTTTTTTTTGAAGATGCGTTACAGGGAATGGTGAGGGCTACCGCACAATGATAACTGAATATATGTGGCTTATTTTCAAAGATATGGACTTGGACAACATTTGGCTTCAAGTGGATGAAGCGCCATATCACACAAGTCATACAAAAATTGATCTTATGCGTTATTTTGGTGATGTGCATTGGCCCTTGCGAAGCGATATCGTGCATTGAAGATTGTACTTTAAACCGAATCGAAATTTAGATTCAGATCGATACGATTATTTTTTAAAAATTTAAATAAGAGAGTTAACAATGGCAGCCAACTTTAAAATAATGAATTTGACTTTGCTTAAACTAAACAATGGTTTAAGTAATTATTGAAATCGGGCCTATTCAGTAAAACTGTTTTTTAAATACACTTTTCCAGTGAATAATCCTGAATTTATTGTTTTATCATATCCCAACTTGAAATATTATCCAAAGGTGGCAAATTCAGTTTTGAAAACAATTATAAGACATGTGATATTCGTTAAGATTTTGCCAAAAAATTTGTGTTCAGCTAATTAAGAACAAACCATTACCAGGGGCGTACTATGGACATTTTGTACCACAATTCTTACATCCCAAAAAAAAAGTTTAAAAAGTTAACACAAAGTTTAATATATTTGTTAGTTATGCTAATACCTAATCCCCCTAGATATGCTTATGAACATACCGCGACGGGTGTTATGCCCAAAATAAAATTAAGTACTGCGAAGTATAACATGAGACATTAAAATGATTCCACTTTTTTTTTTTTGAATTTCTGGAATGCAATCTTGTCTTATTATTTACATCAAATAAGGCCCCTAACAGCCAATTTTAACTTTAAAGAGGTTATTCATTTATATTTTCTTATATTGCAAAATGCGACTTTTTTTGAAGTAAATTTCTGATAATTTTGGTGTTCATAACGAAATAACGAGTCTGGATTCTGTACGTTTCCACAAAACCCAGTCGGGGGCATCACTGTACCCGGCACAAAGGATGATCTACAGAACTTAATGTACCGACACTCAAACAATCTAGTCGATTCAATATAGAACATGTCAAAGCAATCGCTAATTATAATTTTCAAAGTTTTCTGCTCAATCACGTGTTGACGCAATCATAATAAATCCATCAGTGAGAAATTTCGATAAGATTAGCTAGCAACTTAACATAATGCTGAGTGTCGAATTTGAAATTAATTAAAATCTTTAAATAATTACGTTTAAATTTGACGTAATCGGTATCCAATCTGGTTGTTATTTTTTTTTTTTTTTTCTTTGAATGTGACAAAAATCCGACAAAGGTACAAGGTATCAGAAATAGACTGGTGCAATCTTTAAAGAAAAAATTGGGAAAACAAAAAAATTGTGTTATCTATTTTGCGATTTAACTTTTTCGAACAATAAAAATGGCAATAATCACGTTTCACGCGTCTGCACACGAGGGTTCCACACATTTTGTGGGTTATCAATTCTGAAATGTTGACACTTAGAAAAGTTATTTTAAGACAGCCGATAAAATGGAAAAATAAAATCGCTGATAAAATATAAAGCATTTCATAACAATTCACAGGAAATTTCAATTAATGTCTAAAGCTATTTGGACAGTACTGGACTGACGTTTGTGCAGTTCGGATGTACGGACTGCACTTAGTGCTAACTCTACCGTAATTGCACTTAATATCTTATTTTAAATTAATTTCTGTATGATTTTCCAAACAATTTGTCAACATCTTGGTATTTTGATGCAAAGTTTTTTTTTTCAAATTCATCAAACAGATTTTTGTTGTTGGCAAAAGTATCTGGTATATGAGAGAGAAAAAGCTGTTTCTAAGAAATGTCGATTAATTTTGAATAAAAACTGAGTGCAGCACAAACTCATCGTATGTTTTGGATGATTTACTTTGCTGCGATAAGACAGAGTATCAGAAAATGCCAGAACTGTAAAAATACTCATTATTTGGTTTGTTGCTTATGTTTATTTGTATAGAAATTCTTGAAATTAGAACTTAAGCTCAAATAAAACAAACGAGGATGATTGAATAGTGTTGAAGATCATAAGGAAAGTGAATTATATCGAAAAGCATCGAAAAATCACACAAAATCGGAGAGTATAGAATGATACGGAAAAACATGAAAAGTCAATTCAGATCAGAGGCATTGAGAATTTCAAATAAATAGAAGTATAGGGAGTCGTATTGAAAACATCGAAAATTATCGAAACAACATAAAATTTTTCAAATTTTATTGAAATTCATGAAAATGTCAAAATGGGTAGAAAGTTTTTAAAAAAACATTGTAAACTTAGACTAAAGCTAAATAATACTAAACCGTATTGAAAAATACTGATGAAGTCGAAAACTATCCACCGAATTCGAAAAGTACTTACTAGTAATTTTATTTCTTTTATCATATCATAATTTTATTTCTTTTATCAACTGATTATAATTAACTACAATTCGCCCAATGGTTGAAATTCAACCATTATATAGGTAGCGTCAATGCAAAACAGTTGAGCACAATTTTACGAGATTAAATATTATCGCTCCCAAAAATATAAAACAATGGCACCATGTTGTCCTAGCCCTAGATACTCTTGCTATCCCTTCTAAAGGGTTCAATCAAACTCCACACTAAATATCATCAAAATCGGTCCATTTGATTAGTTATGAAAACAAATTTTCTTGTAAAGGGCGTGGCACCGTAAACTTAAAAATAAATACCTTTCCTGAGAGTTCAATCTATTTCTTCACCAAATTTCATCTAAATTGGTTTATTGGCTTAGCCGATTTTCCTGCTTAGGTCGGTGCATCGCCTACCAAAAAACAAATATCTTTACTCAAAAACTAATCTATCTGCTCACCAAATTTTGTCAAAATCGGTGTAGCAGCTTAGTCGTGGCAGCGTTTTTCCTATTAAAAGCAATGACACACCCACTAAAAAATTCGAAAGTCCTTAATATTCTTCTTTAGATTTCATCAAAATTGGTTAATTAGCTTAGCCGTGGAAACATATTTTCTTGTAAGAGGCGTGGCCCGCAATCTGTTGGAAAAAAAAATTCACCACACCTCTTTACAACTTTACCAACTAAAAAAAAACCAAGGAATTGTAGCAGTTAAAAGGAGATGGAATCGTTTTGCCATTGCGTATATCGATTATGATCGGTGCTGCCCATAGAACGATCAGGCGCTCAAAGAGCGTAAAAATGAGAACGAAAAGACGCTTAAAGTGCGTTAAACAGCTTTAGAGAGCGTAGTAAAGCGCGCACGTATATAGAATCATCAACACATGCTTATCATTGCTTGTGGTAGTGGGCACCACTGATTATGATTAAGCACGAGACATGAGGTGGCATGTTCAGTATAGAGATACTATTACTAAAAAATACAACAAAATGTTACTATTGGATATAGTTCAAGTGTACCGAAAATTCGTCCATTGTGCCGAATATATTAAATATTTGGCGAATGTACTTACTCAAATATGGTTTTGATGCGATTTTTGTTTTTTATTTAATTTATTTAATTGAAAGCCACTCCTCTTGTTACTCTTTAGCAATTGTCCTCATATATGACGAACTTAGGACCAGAGGAGTACAAGTGCATCATAAGTATTTCTCAGCAGAATAAAGTGAAAGTTTTTTGTCAGTAGTAGAGTACTAATTAGTTCGTTTATTCCTACAGATATAACAGCAATAATACATTCAATTAATTAGGTGTCATTGATAGTTTTACTGGTTTCTAGTAAAAAATTCAACTCTGCGCTTGTACCCCTCTGGTTTTAGGTCCATCATATACAAACCTATGTACACGTTCTTAATCTTTTGTGGGCCCGATGTTTGTTACCTATTTACATTTTTTTATTTGTATATTCGATTTTTTGTTGTTTAACATAGAGTCTTATCAAGGAAATTGTCAAAAAAAAAAAAAAAAAACAAATGAAAAAATTAATTAAAATTTATAAAAAATAAATGAACTAACTAAAATTTAATCAACATTGAGACTTTGATTCCAGTAAAACATAAATGAATTCTTTATAATTTTTATGAATATTGTCATTGAGTGGGTTCATGATTGTGCTTTTAAATGTTTTGTCAATAATGCGCCAGCTTTAATTTGTCAATAATACGCCAGCTTTAAAGTACTGTCGGTACTGCATATCATGCATAAATAAGTAAGTACTTACTTAAATAAAATGCAATGGTACTTAGTATCTTAAAAAAAGGTACATAGGAAAATATGTTCTCTATATCTTATTTAATTTTTGCAATATTCAGTTATATTTAAGTAGGATTCAGAGGTTTTGAAGTAGGTACTCAACAAAATATATTGTAAAAATATATAATATTTCTCTTAGGCTTTGATATCTTTTGTATTAATTTTCTGAATTTCATATTTTCATACAAAAATTTTTCAAAAACTGCAATTTAAGTGTTTTTTACAAAAAAATAAACATTTCGAAACACAAGTTTAGCATTAACCTTATAACGAGGTGGTAGCTGGAAGAGCATTTTTCCGCCCCCCAAGTGGTTGCGCCCAGGATGGCAACCCAGCCCACATTACACGCGTCATTCGTCAAATACCTCTCGAAATGCTCGAACGTGTCATAGAAATTTCGAACTTCAGAAAGGACCATGTTAGCCGCAGTTAGGGTTAACATTTGAAGAAACTATCTTTAAAAACTAAGATTGCCCGATAAAATTGAAACTTTTTTTTTGTATAGAGTGCTTTTAAATGAATCACCCGATATCACAACATTTGAAGCTATGTATATCTGTAAGTTTCCTCTGTTAGTATGAAGTAAAACTGATATGAATTGTTTACTTACACGATTTCTAGATTGGAACAGAAGTTTAGTTTAAAAATTTCCTATGTCGAACTACCTTAAGTAGAGGATAGTCTTAAATTAGTACACAAGTTAGAACTTGAAACTTCATCTGATTAAGGTGCAACGCAGCGTGGTGATAAGAAAAGATTGCATACTTCGTTTTACTTAAGTTTCTGGTTCTATAAAACAGATTACAAAGTATTGATTTTTAATCATTTAAGTAGGATGATTAAATATTTTAAGCTTCTAACATAGATAAATAATCTATTGCAAATTGTTTTGAATTGAAATGAAGAATTGAATATACTTTGTTAGTATATCAAACATGGCTGTGCCAAATGATAGAGCTCCAAGAGCCTAAATATAAGATATAGGGTTGCTTTGTCGTATCCTGTCCGAAACATTTATTGCCACTCTTTTCAGAAAAATTGGCCCTAACAACGGATGGCAACCCATGTTTAAGACCGGATTCGACAAGGCAACCATATATATACTATTTAGGCTCTTCGAGCTCTATCGTTTGGCACACATTTCAAGCATTAATATACTATATTATTCAAAAGACCCGAAAGTCGGAGGCAACCCATGTTGGGGACAGGATTCGACAAGGCAATCCTCAAAATTATATTTACGTCACTTCGAGTTCTATCATCTGACATACATTTTGAGGTATGATATTATACAGTTTCAATTAAAACAACAAATTTGGCTAAAATTCAGGCATTTTCGGGCATCGGGACATGCTTTGGCAAGGCAACCCTGGTTCGTTAGTTTCACCAAAATGGCTCACTATCTTTCCCGTACATTTCATGCTGTAATCTTATACACACGACTTTTTTACAGCGGGCTCTTGGGTTATAAGGCTTGTTATTATAGAAAAATTACTACCGATAGAGTAGAATTTTGATATTCAATTGTGTAAAAAATCTTCTCGCACATAGCTTTTACATGATTTCTGCCTTTTGAACTGAAATTCCTTTGAAGCATCGTTTCGTTCAATGTCGCCAGTGTACCCCAGTGGATAAAGCACGCTTTCGTTATATAGTATACAACGTGGTGCGCGATCGAACCTCAGTCAAAGCCATTGAAACTTTTTATGAGCTGTGTTTTATTTTCTATGTGCGAAAAAATCGACCAAGTTGTTAAGTTTGATACTCGTTGTTTATGCGAGTACTCGTTGTTCGTGGGAGTACTCGTTGTTTGTTGTTCTTTTTACTTTTTTATTTGAAATTGTTTCTTTTTACCGTCTGACATTTTAAACAATTGAATCGAATCTCAGTACAACTTAACCAAAACTGGTCTGATGAGACTAAGTATATTATTTATATACGTGGTAATAGCCGAAACATATGTCACCAGGTTAAATTGATCCACTTATTATCTTTGTCATGTTTGTTGAGTAAAAATGACTAAAAAAGTTCAATATAAAAATTGTTCAATTATTGACTAAACAAATGTTTTTCCGCGAAATAGCTCTTCTTCCTTTCAACACAATTTGGCTGGCTAGCCCTGGCATTTAAGCAATTTGCTATGTCTACATAGCTTTTTACTCGTTAAGTTTACGATTTTGTTTTTGCTTTTCCATACAATTATAGTTGCTAGCTATAGATAATTAGCAGCGAATAAAACGCAGCTATTATTATTAATTTTTTAATCAGTAGATGGTAGATTAATAGAAGGATATGCCCTAGAGAAAGTATATTGAACTTGTTGATTATTATGTCGCTATATTTTAAAATTCGATTTCATGCATACGAAAACATAATACCCATATTAGAATGTTTCCCTAGTTAAGTTTTCAATACAACAATATTTAAGAATTTCAACAAAAAACTTATTAAAAATTATAAAAAGATATGAATGCTAAAATTAAAAAAAAAATATGCTTTCCTGGTAGTAATTATTTCGAAGCGTAGAGGAATTTTAAATTGTTTCAAATAAAAATTCTTATCTGCGAGATTAAAATATATTTTTTTTTTTTTCAAATGAACTACTTAAACAGCAAGACCTTTTACTTTTAGAGTAAGGTTATTAAAAACACGATTTTTAAAATTTACTATTTTGGTTGTGATAATGAGCAACTCGAAAGTATTAATTGTAATTCATAGAAGTGCTTCCTTAAGTATTGAAACGTTTGCAAATATTTACTAACTTTTACGTGCATCTGATTTTCATATTTGCGCCCCCTTATCAAAATACGCTCACTTTTTCTTAGTGCTATTCCAAGTTATTTTAAGTTTTGGAGGAGCCTTAACCATTCATAGCAGTATTGACTGGTCACCAGACAATGAACAGCTGGAACTAAACTGAAGAAGTTTCTTTACATGTCTTGTAGGATTCTCATGTACTTCAACGCAATCACCACAAATCCTTAGTATCACATGCACTTGAACACTTGAGCAAACTAAGGTATATTTCACTGAAGAAACTGCCTGCTTTCATAAGGAAACTCAGTATGGTGGAACAAATTACCAAACCTCGAATATTTTTTTTTTTTTAACAAAGCAACAATTTTTAATTTAAAAAATAAAGTTAAATTATTTGTTTAAATATCACATGATTTTAAATTGAACGCAATTTATTTTCTAACAAGTAAACATTTTGTATCAGTTTTTACATGCAAGAAAGTACAATATTTGATTTACGATACTATTTTACGTCTTTAAAATTAGAACTATTCCTATTGCTATAAAATTGTATGCCAAATGATTACATAAGATAATAGTGAGATGTATAAACATTAATTATTTGAAATAACTGTATGATATATTTTATAAAAGCCATACATGTCTAATGTTCGAATAAATGGCAGGTTCTAGAATTCTTCGGGAATATTCGATTTTCAGAAATTTATTCATATAGTATTCAAGTATATACTTATTTAAAAAAAAAATAAAAAAAAAATACTCCTAGGGTTGCTACCAGAGCTGCAAAATTTTCATTTTTCGGAATTTGGCCAAAAAAATGAACAACATTTGATTTTTTTCTTATTAATAATGTTTTACTTCCTTATGTGTTCATCATAAGGAAAATCGGAAAAAAATTTACCGCTAGCTTAAAAGCCTGTATATAAGGAAACAAAAACTGTGGTCTCGCCTCGAGTAGAGCTTTGTTGTTTCTTGTGTAACAGCTCAAATCCTTTGTTTTTTTTTCACAAAAACAATAAACTTGAATAAACTTTCGAAAATCGAGTGTTCCCGAAGAATTCTATTTAAAGCATATCTTTCGTAGATATTCAAGTATGCGCATTTTAAATGATTTTAATATGTTACTACTTAGCATCCAAAGATGCATAGAAATATACGCTTAAAAATATATATCACATTAAAATAAAATAATTATTTATTGTGTTTTTTGACTAATCTTAAGAACTTTTTACTCGCAGCTATTTTTTCTGCAAATTACTCTATGAGTATAGACAAACAAATTAATAACGTCATAGAAGAAAAATTAGTTACGTGGTGTATCGGAACAGAAAATACAATATATATAATTATTTTTCTAAGCCTGATATTCACAGTATGTGAAAAGACCAATAAAGTAATTACAAAAACAAACGACAAAACCGCAAAAAACGGCTAAGGTTAGTCACACAAGTTTCATTCATTGCTAAATGGAATCATCAGTGACCTTTGAGCCGATGAATGAGTGTTTTGTTTGTGTTTTTGTAATTTTTTATACCCTACACCGAGGGTATATTCACTTTGTCCATCCGTTTGTAACACATAGAAGGAGGCGTGGCAGGTATGGAAAAGTATATATATTCTTGATCAGCGTCACCACCTGAGTTGATTTAGCGAAGTCCGTCTGTCTGTCTGTCCGTCTGTCTGTCTGTCTGTCTGTCTGTCTGTCTGTCTGTCTGTCTGTCTGTCTGTCTGTCTGTCTGTTGAAATCAGGTTTACGGGAAAACCAAGAAAGCTAATTGAATAAAACTTTACACAGCGGTCACATCTTCTTGCAGGCATCTTGCTATTGAAAATGGGCGAAATCGGTTAACTGACACGCCTACCGCGCATACCCTATGTATATATACAATGTCAATTTTGAAAAAAGTTGCAGCGATTTGATGAAAATTGGTGATTTGATGCACATGTGAACAAGATTAGGATTTGGTTAGGTTTCAAGTTTTCAAAGCTTCCTACAGGGGCGTGGCACCTAAATTTTAACCTTTATACCACCATATCTCGTAAGCCGTGCAAGATATTGTTATGAAATTTGGTAAACGGATACATATCAAATGTATCTTGAGTTGAGATAAAAGTGGGCGGAATCAAAAAAGTGGGCGTGGCAATTTTCTACTGTTAAAAATTTTGATTCCTTATATCTCAAAATTGGCACAGACGATTTCCATACAAATTTTGGAGATGATGCTGCTGAAAGCAGTCATCAATACAAGCTCAGCCCCTTAACTGAAAAAACTCACTGAGGGCGTGGCACCGGCCACAATAATTATAATCGTTATATTAAGAGAACGAACGACGTAATCGTGATGAAATTTAATGAGGTAGATATACTTGCTGTAAGGTCTTTTATTACAAAAAATTTATTACAATAGTACCTGGGGGCGTGGCACCTCCCATATAAGCAAAAACTTTTTATTGTTATAGATAGTGTACTAAGAGAGTAATTTTCATAATATTTGGTGTTTAGATGTCAGTTACTATAGGCTTTAAAAATAAATTAGTTTTGACAGAATTGCATCAGTGGGCGTGGGACCTCACATATTAACATAGATTTGTAAGCGCTGATTTAAGTAAACTATTGCAGCAATTGCTATGAAATTTAATGAAAGTGGTTCAGTTGCTATAGAGTATATCTGAATTAAAAGTGGCTGAAATAGCACCAGTGGGCGTGGCACTTCCCATACAAATAAAATACGGTAAGTGGCATATTTATCGAAATAAGTGAGCAATCGTACTAAAATTTGGTGTTAGCGGTTTGCTTATGAAAAGCTATTTCAGGATCAAAACCGGGCTGGATTGTACCAGTGGGTGTGTCACCGCCCTAAATTTTAAATTAAACTGCAGCATGTATCGCAAACTATACAAGCTATTGTGCTGAAATTTAATATGAGGGTGTCGATCACAAATATGATTTGTTGAACCAAAAGTGGGCGGAATTGGAGAAGTGGGCGTGGCATATTTCAAATTTTTTATTTTTATTCGATTTTTTCAACATTTTCCATATTCTTTCGACTTTTTCAACCCTTTAACTTTTTCCAATATATTCTATATGTATTTGTTCGACTTTTTCAACCTCTTTCAACTTTCATCATAAGTTTCTTTATTTTTTCGACTTTTTCATCAATTTTGAATAGTTTCAAATTTTTTCAACCTCTTTCATTTTTTTTAGAGTTTTTCAACCTCTCTCAACTTTTTTCAACATTTTGCATATATTTACGACTTTTCAACATTTTTCAACCTCTGTCAACCTTTCTAACATTTCACATTTTTTTCGACTTATTCAACCTCTTCAATGTCTTCTTAACATTTGATGAAAAGGTACTTTCAGTGCAGTGTAGGATATGTGACTTTCGGCCTCGCCGAAAATAACACCGTAACTTGTTTTTTTTTCTTATGTGTAAAATAATTAAAAAATGTTTACAATATAATAAAGAAATATTTTTCTGAATAAATATTAAAAATGTTTTAATCATACCGATTTTTACTGAAAATTCAAAATTCAAAATTCATTCATGAAAAATCATTTAGGAGAAAAAATTGATAAAAAACGAAATTTTGACAAAACTCTTTTATCACTAACGCAAAAATTCAAAATTTTCACAAAATTATTAATATCGAAAAATATTTTAAATAATCCAGACTATGTATGTTTGCAAACCATTAGAAACAATTTTTGATTTTTTAAAATTTTTTTTTTTTGGAAAAAATATATGATTTTTCGCTTTTAAGTTAAGTTCGGACTTCGAGAATTTATTGACATCTCAGTAAGCTCTTATTGAAAAAAAACTTGATGATTTCCGACAATATGTAACTGTTGTAATATTTATTATTATTGACAATTAAAAAAAAAATCATGTTCCATCTTTCCTGCTGTATACAGAAGAAATCACTAAATGTCCTATATTATGAGCAAGCTAAGACTTTTAGATATGCATCGAATTTTTTTTATATATTGACATTATTTTTAATCCTTGTTATTGCTTCTTTTGCTACCGTTGGGGTCTAAGCAAAATATACTTTACTCATTACTGCTCCCAGTCTTATTTTTCGAAGTAGCAGGGCCTTTTCATGCACAAGGACCATGACCGTGTTACCGCATACGCCACCGACGCCATGGCGTATGGGCGGCAAGGCCACGGGGGTGGCAAAATTTTGAAAAAAGTTTTTTTTTTTTTTTTTAAATCCAAAAATTAACACCAAGTATGAAGTGGTAGAAAGAAATGAAAGCCTATATGAATATTTTCTTTAGAACTCAAAGTTGAAAGAGACGGTTTGCTCCGAAAAATTGTACCAGTTGGGTCGATTCGGTGCAAATGAATTGCAGTTTCAAAGTTCAAAAAAATAGCTTAAGGCTACTGAGGCTACTGGGGTTACTTAGAGTTCACTTGAAAGGCATATAACTTATAAATTCCTAAGGTGCTTTTGTTGTCAGGCGTTTGTACTACTAAAAATGTCATGATGTCATGCTTCATAAAGTATAATTTTTGTTAGTAAATAATATTTAAAATATACAACAATAGAGTTAGAATTTGTACGCTAATTAATGAAATTTTTATATTGCGCAAACTGTGAATGGAAACAATTGAATGGAACAACAAAAGATCAAAATAATTGAAAAATTTCCATAAAACTTAGTAACTACTTATGTACATAGTACATATGCATATGTATGTATAATAAAAAGCAATAACTGTTGACTTAATTTCTTTAAGAAAAATGTAAAAATAATTAAGTACACACTTCTTGCTAATAATAAAGAAGATATGACTATAAATTCATAGGAAGACAATTTACACAAAACGGCATGAGACAACAGTTCAAATAAACTCTTGAACGCTGGAGGAGGAGGTAAGCAAAAAGTACAAGTTAAAATCAAATGAAATGAATAGAAAATGTAGATGTTGGTAACGCAAGTCATAACAATATGTCAACAGCAGCAATCTTTATCAGCAACTTTGAAATAGATAGTTGACAGAGCGATAATGGAAAGAGCGAGATAATTTATATTAGCCATGAAATAGAAAAAATAAAATGAGAGAGTAATATACTTTCATTAATTAAATGAGAACAAAATTACAAATTACTCATACAGTAAAAACGTTGATGGAGTAATTCCCAACTTACAAATGGATTTATATACTTAAAAAAATTTGATTTCTTCACACACAGGAAGATTACTTTGTCGAAAAAAAATGTGTTTTTCTTTCTTTGCGCAAGGTCTAAGTATAAGTAAAACAAAACAGTTTTTCTTAAAAAAAAACAAAGTTCATACTAATATTTTAATAAATTTTACTTACTTTTTATTTTTTTATCCCGAACGAAAGAAATGATTCTGACAAAAAAAAATAAACAAAATGAAATGTCAAAATATTTGTGAGAACAAAATAAAAAACAAGAAAAAATTTCCGAGATCGACAAAGATTACAAAGTTTTCGCTCTTCTCAACGAAGACAACTTTGAAGAAAGAAAATTTTCTTGAGAAAATTGGAAATTAGAAAGCAAACTTTACAACAGTGATCACTTGCATTCTTTAGTTTAGTGACTGACGAGTAAAAAAGCTATTATTTTTATGTAAATGTACGAGCCTGGCACAAAAAAACTTTTACGCCCACGGCCTAAAAGGTCTTATTAGTATTTGGAGAAAACCCAATTTAAATTTTTGAATCAAAATATTCAGAATACAACGAATGCTTGTCGTTATTGTACGGTCTGAACGTGAACAAAAGTTTGTCAACGCTAACGAAAAATTCAGCTTATGCAAAATGTTTCCTACACGCTCCGGTAATTAAAATTAACGAACGAAATCCTAGCTGATCGTCTAATTTTTTATATGATTTTCACCATTTTTCCTGGAAAATAACTATTTTTTTTTTTGGAAAAATATTTTTTTTTTGGAAAAATAGTTTTTTTTCTTTTGTGTGGTCTAAAATCACATTTATCTACAAAACTCAAAAAAAAAATTTTTTATGTGCTATTCATTTTTCATGGAAAAATATCAAAAAAAAGAATAATTTTCGGTCAAAAAATTATTTTTTGTTTTGTTTTGTGGGCTTTCAAAGTATTCCTGACTAGACAGAGCCCACAAAATAAAAAAAAATTAATAATTATTTTTCACTAGGGCGAAAAAGGTTTTTTGATCTTTCCCCTTAAAAACAATAAAATAACACAATATTTTTTTTTTTTTTGCAGTTAAAAATATTTTCAAAACTCACAAAAGACAAAAAAATTGGTTTTCACAAGTTTCTGACCGAAAAAAAAATCAGACCATTTGCCGTTGGTGTTTTTTCTCAGAGCGTTCAGGAACTGAGCCCCATAAGCCGAATCTTTCATCAGCGTAGGCAAATTTTGTTCGCGTTCAAGAGACCACCATGAGGAGCTTATATAAATAAGTTCCGAAAACATTTTGTCTTATAAAATTTTAACAGAGAAATAAGATAATATATTTTATTTTAATTTCGTACAAAAATTTGTCGTTTGACTCAGAAAGGCCAAAATATTATTGAAATTTTATAGAAAAATCAAATTTCAGTAACAATTTATTTGGAAATATTTATATGTACATGTAATCAATTTTGATGACATTTTAATAAGTAATAGTGCTTGTCATCATATTAATCAACTTTATTTAAGCTTATGACCACAGCTTTCATTTATTTACAGAGCTACATACATATGTATATGTATGTTAACATTGGAAGGTCTGTATACAGGTCTTCGTATTAATTGAAACCACTGTGTTGACTGAAACAAAATGGGTACTTTAAATTGTTATATAAATATTTAAAATCGTTACACTATTTTTAAACTTGTAAAGAATTTTCTACACAAAATTACTTTCTTATTATTCAGATTTAAGCTGGTTTTAATTTACTCAAGGCATATCACATTTTTCTTGTTTATTTTGTGTCGCAACGGGTACTGACCGTTCATTTCTTTTTTTTTTTTTTTGAAGTGAAAACTTCTTATGGCACGTTGTGCGGCTGAGGAAAAAAGTATAAACTCGCGACACCGACCGTCATCGGGATTCCCCGTCATGAATGCGATAGTAAAATTTGAATGTTCTATTGTTTCTTTTAAATAAATATTCCAAGTGGAAGACAAATAGCAAAGCAAACACACTAACTGACACATTCCATTCTCAATGAACGATTGTTATGCTTACATGTTTGTTTCTTTCAAATTCCGCGTTGTTGCGTTGACAAATTGAGAATGAGAGCGAGAGTAAAATTTGAATACATATTCCGTTTTTCTCTTCCATTGCATTGCCATATAAAAAGAAAACGCACACATACCAACTAACACACTAACTTGCCATTAAACGATATGTTTTCACTTCTGTCGGCACTCCCGGAGTGCAACCCGCCGTTTTTTTTTTTTTGTTATTAATTTAATTATTATAATTAAAATAAATATATTACATATATTGGATTTTAGCTTAATATAAGAACGTAAGAGATTAAAATTCAAAACAACGAAAAAAAATTGTGTGTGCCAAATTTCATATTGAAATAGGGTCCGTAAGATAAAAATTTAAAAACTTTTCCTGAACTTTTTTAATCCAATTTCGAACCAATTGAGAGGGCGTTCCCAATTTTTTTTTCTGAGAATCAATAACTAAAAGTGGTGGCTGAGGCCAAATTTCATATTGAAGCAGGGTCCGTAAGAGTTAAAGATAAAAATTTTAAAAAAAATTATTGTTTTTCTCTAATAACCTCCCTAATGTACATACATACATATGTACAGCCACAAAAGAGAAAATAACAAAATAATCAAAAAATCAATTTTCTTGTGGGATTAAGCCATGTTCAATAAAAATGAACATTAGCAAGTAATAATAAAACACAGAGTAAGTATTAAAAATATATTAACATTTAGATTTTAATGACTTATCTCACAAAGAGTAAGTAGCTACTATTGAAAATAGCCAAAATTGGCATGAAATGACATATAGAAAATATGGTTGAGAAATTTTTTGAAAATCAGCGCAAAAAGTTTTTGGCACAAATTAAAAGAAAATGCATTTTTTGTTTTTCCAAAGCTATAATTTTTGGCAATAAACTATTGTTCCAGTTATACATGAATGAATTTTTTTCTAAATAAACAAATTAAGATCTTTTACATTCGTTCGTTTCTTTCAGAATTGTAGCTAAAGAGAGGCTGTTTGTGTTTTGTTAGGTGTAAACCATACGATGTAACGGCGGCTACCCAATCTATTTGATATTCTGCTGATGGTGGTCAATATTTGTTTTTGTTTCTTTATTTGTTTGTTTTTTGTTGACTTTAAAATTTATTTCTCTCTGTGTCTCTCTCCGGCTTTCTAGAGGTCTGCCGCTCTACCTCTCGGTGCCATTGCCATTTTCCCACTTTTGTGCGCCAAACTGCTCTTCAAAAATAAGCAACAAAAAAAGAAGGAAAAATTACCGCTCTGCAAACTGATAACTCGAAAAGTCAACCAACACAGTAGTGAGAGCGAGAGCCAGCGGGCGCTCTAGCAAGACAGAGTAGAGTGGCGTTGAAGTTGATTCATACGAATTTTTGTTGTTATCTCGGGTCTAAAAGGAATTCACGCGATTTTTTTCTGAATATCTCCGACGCGTAGCGCTGAATTGTTGTTGCTACTGTTATGGTTGGTATTGGTGCTGCTGGGTGCTGAGCTGCTGCTCCTCGAGTATCGTCGTCGTCGTCGTTGTATGCGTTGTTGTTGTTGTCGCTCAGACGGACGATTTCAGTCAGCGATCGTTGTTGCTAGCACGTTTATAAAAGCATTGTTCAAGCAGATATTTTAACCAGTTGATTATAGAACGTTTCTCATTTGAGAACGCGTGAACAGAAACGACTTCACGCGTTAATTCACACAAGATACAGTTTTCATAAAAGTTCAATTTTCTTGCACACTTTTATCACGGTTTTATTTTTTTTCAAAAAAGTGTTTCGACATTTCGTAAACTAAGCAAAAAAAAAAATTATTTTGTACGTCATTCCAATGTGCTTTTGTCGCCGCATCAACAAAAGTCACCAAAAATAAGCAATAAATCGGTCAGTTTTTTTAAGACCTCGTGTTACTACTCGCTTAAATCGTTTTGTTACAAATTAGAGGAAAATTTTAGTATCTTCGTTAAAAAATAAATTAGAAATTCATTAAAAAAAAAATGGTGCAATAAATTATGCAAATATAAAAAGAAGAATAAACAACTAAACTCTTATAGCACTTTTCGAAGAAAAGCTGTATTAAGTAAAACAGCAGATACAAAAGTATCTCAAACTCTAAATCAAGTTGGCTTTCAACAGTAAAGAAAAACTTACAGCCACGATGGTGAAAAATCGCAGATTCGACAAAGGTACGAAAATAAACTCAAAAGCTTATTTTTTGAAATAAAAGTACCTATAAGTTTCATGGCCCTGACTAAGTTCATTGAAAATAAATGTGTATTTTTTAAATTGAATTTTTTTTTTAAAACTTTAAATTTTACCAAATAAATAAATGAATACGAACCCAATTTTGTGCTAAAGTAAGGTTATAAATTTTCCTACAGACAATTGAGTAATAATGTGCGCAGTATTTAATTTTTCAAACCGAAATGAACAACATTTTCATAGCACACAATTAACGTTTAAATAAATTTTTATCATTTTTTTCGTAACGTTTTATATAATTTATTAAAAATTGAAATTTATTTTTTTTATTGTTTTTTGTATAATTTATGCCGGAAATATATAATGTGCTTGACAACAATGTGAAGTAGTTGTAAAAATTATGAAGTAAAATTGTCATATTGACATATTTAGTACTATAATATATTCGTGTGTACAGATAAATAATGTTTTTTTCAATTCCATTAGTTGCCCCGTATGGGCTGAGCTAGTGTCGGTCGTGCATTTCTTTTTTCCCTCTTTTGACGCCGACAACTTGTTTTTGTTTGTACAATTGTGTATTTTCTTTAAAAATTAAATAAAATACAAATGAAATTTTGTAAATACCCACCCGGCATTAAGTTCGACTTTGGCATCGAAATCAAACTATTTTTATTCCGATCCGTTTGACGTACTTAACGAACTCAACGACAATTAAAGTTTGAAATTGGCTACTTTCCAAAACGCAATCTGGCCATTTCTATTATTTCCACTTTCATTGTGCAATTTATTTGCATCGACATTGCTTGCCAAAATCTTTTCGAATTTACCAAAACTTTTGAAAATTTCATTCTGATGAGGGGCTGTACGAAGTCTATGTGGCTTCTCTTGAAGTCTTTCCTCCTCCCCCTACCTTGGTGGTATACTTTGTTTCCAAGTTTAAAGTGTTGCTTTCCGAAATGTCAGCTTGAAAATCGTCACTCTTAAAAACTCTTTTTTACGTTTCTTACGAAGAATTTAGAAAACTTTGTGTTTTTTGATTAAATGGAAGTAATTTAATAAAATATAAAACCAAATTTTGAATTAGTTCAATAAAATCGATTCTGCACTTTGTTATTTTTTAAAACTTTATGGTAATACACAGAGCCTTCAATAATTTCTGCGTGAGCTTTAATGTTCCGCAACATAGTTTTTTTTTTTTGTGGTTTTTCATGTTTTTGATGAACACATAAATCCATCTCACCTGTAATTATGAGTCATATCAACGACCTTTACGCATAGCGTACTAAGTGACACAGTTATTGATTCAAACTGAGCAACATATGCACGTGCTGTAAAGTGCTGAAACCAAATTTTATAAATTCCTTCAAGCTGAAAATTTTGGACAGACGTATAGCCTTCAATCTGGATTCAATGTCTTCAATATAAAACGTATAAACTTGCATGTGGGAATCAATACACGTACACGTGTACGTCGGACCTAATATCAGAATAAATTTTCAAACGCTTTTCTTCATGAAACCTCTTTTTCCCCATTTACATACAGAAAATCTTTTCGAAAATTCTATTTGCTTGATGGCAAGAGTGGGAAAACAAAGGGTCGTGTACGGAATTGTTGTACTCGTAAATTCTCACTCGTTCTCTTTCGTTCGCTGATGATTTTACGTTTGTTGTGGCGAGTTGTAATTGTTTTGACATTTACAGGCAAACAGAAATTTTTGTGTGTAAACAAAACAAAAGGGAAAAGATAAGAATTTCTTATACAGAGCTTCCCAGTGTAAGCCAGCACTTTGAAGGTTACTGTAGTCGCAGTCATTAGCGTAGCTAGGGGGAGAAGGCAAGGGGTTCGTTGCTCCGGGTGCAAATGCTTGGGTTGCGGAATAATGGTACTTGGTGGAAATTTGGAAATTTTCAAAAGAAAAGGTGTCGAAATTACTGTGGACTGTAAAATATTTAATTTTGCTAGAGTTTTTGTGATGTAAACAGTGCCTGAACTTGTTCAGACAATCATTTCTTATTTCTTCCTTTATCGATACATATTTCTCTAATATTTTACCAGTTTGGATTTTATGAATAGGTTTTGTACTTTTTCGAATATTAAGCTTAGATTTCCAATAATTACCCTTTTATTTTTTCTCTATTATATATGCAGTATATCAAGCATGCAAGTAATCTTAAATATTAGCTCTTCATTAAATGCTTTTTTTTTTCACTTTTACTTCGATAATTGGACTGTAAAGTTACTTAACATTTTTATTGTATGTACGTGTTTTTTTCTGTATTTTTAAAAGTTTACTTAATAAGTTAATAATGCACTCGTGTTCTGCTGTAAATGTACATTGTACATACGTAAAATATTTTCTTCTGTCTTTTACTATAACCTTTTTAAAATATTTAAAAACTATGCAAGTTATTTTGTTTGTTTGTAGAATCAGATCAGCAAGATTATTTTTCATCAAATTTAAGTCCATAATATTTCAAATTAGCAGCAAAATTTCTGAACTGTTCATAGCAGCTACTCAAACTTTAATAAAATTCTACTGCTACGATATCCACTACATGTATCTCAGGATTTCAAAGCATTTACTAAGCCACGAATTCATTCATTCTTTGCTTGCCTGGAACAAAGTATTGTTTGTCTTTTATTAAAATCATTTAGAAACGAAGTCTATGCGAAACTAAATAATGTCAGAATTTTAAGTCAGACAACTTATCCGACATACATTATTTTATTTCATTGGGCAAATTTTCAGACATAAATGTCCCGACTAAAGTCATGTCAAAAAAAGTGCGATCTACACTAGACAAATCGACCTGACAACTTGAGTCTTGACTCTCTAAAAGGTATTTTGCACTTGAAAAGTAATATATGTAGATAACATTTGTGTTGCTTTCATACAAGCCGCGTGATATCTCAGTGGTATTGATTTCTTGAAAGAATATGGAGCTGCTGACCCCAGCAAGATGCAAATTGATAGCGTCCGTATTGTAGACTATGAAAGCGATTCTTAAATTTGTTTTTAAAATCATTTCCTCATTGAGAACTTTTTTTTTTTTTCAATATATGTAACAAAAATAAATATTACTCTCTCTCTCTTATACTGATTGCAAATTGATAATCTGTACATTTTTGAGTTGGTATGATTACACATGGTAGCAGGGTCGTATATAGACTCATTATTTTACTTACTCCCGGAAGCGTCAGGCCTATACTTTTTTACATTTTGTAAATATTTTATCGAATTACATACATACTTTAATATTCAGGGAGGAAGTCATGATCCCCAGAACTCATCTTCTATATGCACGCATGGTGGTTATTAAGTACGTGTCATAACTTCTAAAACCCTTAACATCAGATTTCAAAATAATAATAATAAAAATGCATTTTTTAGTTAGTATTATGAAACTCAAAAATGTTGAATTCCTGCACCAGCTTATTCCGATTTCTGGTCTTAAAATCATTGTGTTGAAGTATTTGTATAGTACATAATGTATTCTAAAAACACTGATTTTTAAAAGAAGCTCATCGTTTACTTTGCAAGTAAACAAATTATAATTTATAAATAAAAATACAAAAAGTAGAAATTTAGAGACCAATTATTTTGTGTTGAATTCTTAACTTTCTATAATAAGGCTTATATTTTAATATCTAGAAAACAAAAATTATTGTTACCGGTAGTGAGCAGAATTTTTTAAAATAATAATTCAACAATATTAGAAATGCAAATTCAAAATATAATTAATAAAATAATATAAACAAAAATAATATTTAAAAATATCTATTTTTTTTTTAATTGATGCATATCAAATTGTTCTCAAGGATATTAATGTGCTTTTCCTATATAAATTTCCCATCTGTTGCGATAAATAAAAATTGAAAATTTTCTTTTTTATTTTCAATATTGGCAAAGAAAACGCATATGTCCTTAGAATAGAGAGTCAAAGAAATTAATGAGAGTGGTACCAAAATAGAGAATAGAAATTAATTCACATTTCACTTGAAGACACACACTAATATTTCGAGACTTTTTATTACTGCACACTCACTGGCACACAGATACAAAAATATATACTATATGAATGAACGAACGACAAACACGTGTTTCGATCGTGTTGCTTTCGTATTTTGTAAAAAGTAATGAAACAAATTAAAAAAAAAAAAAAAAAAAAAAAACATAAGTCCATGTGTTGCGAATCATTACCAAATGACGTGGGCAAAAGTAACACCAAGTGGAATGAAAGCAGAGGAAAAATAATAAAGATAAATAAAGAAAATGACTAAAAGAATGAAAGAAAAAATAATAAATATCAAGAGATTTAAAAATAACCAAAATAAAGTAAATTACTTTATAAATGCAATTTAATTACTACTAGAGACAAATCGTGAAAAAACTTTAAAATTTTATATGTATATTCACTCATTTTCGATATTTGCGCTCTTTAGACTTCGTGTTGGTGGCAGCGGTCTCGTGGTTTCGTTTTAAATACATACATTCTGATTTTTAAACATCTAATTTAAATAAAAATATTTAAAAAAACGGCGTAAACAAGTAGAGTATATAGTACACGTATAGTATGTATGTAGGGTTACCAAATACAAAAACAAAATTTAAATTTTTAAAAAAGTTCGATAATTTATATATAATAGGAAAAACAAAATTCTAACAAACAATATATTATTCTCATTAAATATTTTAGAAATTATACTAAGCTCTTATTATTCTTTTAATCATATTTCAAAACATATGTACTAATTCAAAGTGAAATCTGTACCGATCGATTATCGATGTAATTATTGCTCAGAAACGGAAAAAAAAATTTTTGACAAAGACAATGTCTAAATGAAATTTAACACCAGATACAAGGCTGATACTAATTTACAAAATGTTAATTTTTTCAGCATATTCATATTATGGCTTTTGAGATGTATCCCGATAATCACCGAGGTTTTAACCCGACCCTCATCGATTTCGCTCATTTACTGATATGTTTTATTACTTATTAAAATCATCAAGCACACCAATCCATTCATTTGTTCGAAACCGTTATTGAGTAATTGGTTTTTTAAATTTTAAGACAAAAAATTTTCAATTAACGATAGACTACTAGTAATAAATATTTTATCAATAAAAAGTAGCATATCTTTTTTTGTCTTTAAATGTTGTTTTAGAAAAAAAATAAAAAAAAAATTCTTCGAAGTAATTATCACTTAGTTATTAACGTTTAAAAATTAAAATCGGCATTTTCAAAAAGTCCGACCCCTTCTATTTTTAATAAAAATTTTCCCAAAATTATACTCTATATTACACTACTTTTAAGCTGCATTTCGAGATGTGATCACAATTTTTTCTATTTTTTTTTTCGAATTTTGAAAATATTATATTTTTTTTATGATTAAATTATCCATATCACCAGTTTATTCAAAAAAGATCTGGTTTCTCACATGCTTTTTTTTCAATGTATTTTGGGTCGTAAATTCCAAAAATGCCAAACATTTTTTTTCCCCCAGTTTTTTGCACTTTTTTCATTTATTTGTCCATAAATTTTTTTTTCGAACTAAATTATTTGCACACCGTTCAAAAGGTAATTTTGTCTTCTTATTAACGTTTTGCTGTAAATAAGAATCGGATAAGATTTAATGAAGTTATATACAATCAAATTTCGATTTTTTGGTCATTTTTTAAGGTCACTAATGTTCAATTGCTTTGTTAAAGTCCGAAAATCTTTTTTTTCATATTTTTAAGATTTAGGATGAAAGTCCATTCCTTTCTATAAGTTTAATGTCTAAAAAATGTTTTTTAAAAAAAAATATATCATTATACAAAAGAAAAAAGCAAAAAATATCACGTGATCAGATACTCGTTTTAGACCATTACTGGGATGCTTGAGATGCTTAATTGGTGTGTTTTGATATTCCTACCAGTGATTGCATTTTGTTTTTCTGGAAATGTACTGAATCGAATCTTGGTATGTATTCAAATGTATTGTAACGTACTATATTGAAAATTCGTTTAATTTTTGTCGAATGTACTGACGCATATTTTTCACAACGCAAATGTATGGAAAGAAGTATAAATTATACTGAAAATGCTATCCTATTTGTGCACTAATTAGGTTTAAACTCCATCTTATGTGGGCTATAAGCTTGTAAAATAGTTCTAGAATAGAGTTCTGTCCAAACAGATCATCTTATGCATACATCTAAAACTCGTTTCAAAGTACTGACTTATGACTGATTTATATCTGTCTTATCCAGGCAGATGGTAACTCTTAGTACATATGTACGAGTATTACAAAAATTCTCTCATGTTGTTTTTCTCCTCTCATTTTTTTGGCGAGTTTTTGTTGATTTATTTATAATTTTTGTTAATGCGACGCTAAAATTCATTATATTTTATTGCATAGTATATTTATACTATATACTGAATACTGCCTTTTTTTATCACTAGGGTATAAAAAAAGAAATGTCAGAACAAATAAACAGTAAATACATTTTGTTTTTCTTAATAATAATTAATAACAATAATAAAATAAATTAACAAAAATTTCGTAAAAACAGCATGTCTTCATTTTTCACTTTGAATGCACGAACAATAGGTTTTAACTTATTACATTAGAGAAAATTTATTTCTTATGAACTTGAAATTTAATATAATTTCAGAGAATCAATCAAATCAGTTTAGTTCCAATTATTGATAACTCTCAAATCATGTTTTGAATGAAACAAGAAGTTTGTTTTTGTATTAATATTTTCTATATCATTTTTCGAGTAAAACCAATATTCAGTGTTATATAATCGATAAAACTCTTATACATATATTACAATATGAGATTATTTAAAATTTCTTTCTGAAATATTTCAAAACCTGGAATTCTCAAAAAAAGAAAAAAAAGTGCAATTACTCAGATTGTACATTAAACTTTCACATTATATTTTTTTTCGAAAGTACTATGTACTAAACTTTGCCCAATCAATAATCTTGATCGCAGAACAATTTTAAGATGTTAAACACAATGAATAATTTATCAATGTCTTTTTAACTGAAATTTTTAAGCGAATAACACATTACTTTTTATGTTCAATCAAATATAGTTTAATATATGTATGTATATTAAAAAAGTAGTTGATAAGGCACAATGAAAAAACCATTTTTTGACCATAAATTTATCAGTAAAAAGAAACGATATCAACATGGATAAAAAAAAAACTTTCTATGGAATTATTTAAGTGCTATATACGAAAGTTTTTTTTTTGTGCATATCAGCATTGCTTTGATAAAATTATTCCGTACATATGAATGTAGTTTTAAGCGCACATGTATCAATATATGATAGTTGAAAAAATTAAGAAATAGAGAAAAAAAATTGACATTTAATTTCATCAATTAAAATTTTAAACTTGAATGCCAAACCTATGCAAAAGCCTTATTGGCGTAAAACAACAAAAAATAAGTTTGTAGGCTTTGGAGGATATTTGAATTAGGAATGAATTATGGTATTACCTAAAGGTTATACCTAAAAAAAGCATACTATAACTCATGATAAAAAAATATAAAATGTAACACTCTTGAAACACGTGTGAGAAAGATAAGTTAGTATCGGAAAGTATTGAGTTAAACCAATATCCCAGCAGGCAAATGAGCAAGGCCTTACTCGGAGAAGGCCTGCTAGCACTGCTGCGATTATATAAGGACTTCTCAAAACTAGATTTTCATGCAAATAAAAATACAATCACAGAAGGCATAATATGCCTTGCCACAACAGACGTGCTATCAGGCCTGATATTAGAAGGCAAAGAAGAAGGACTCCATTTACTTTAGCGCTTTTCTGTTTCTTTTTTATTTCATGTATTCCAATGTTTTATGATTCGGCATAACTTTTTTGTCATATGCATTGTACATATACGACATGAAAAGTATACATATGGTTAGATATTAAGAGAGGTGTGCAGGCTAGTCTTCTGTTGTTTTATGTTATGTTTAAGGAGGTAGAGTTTTGTGTATTCTTTGTCAAATTGTAAAGTCATTAAAAAAATATCAACGCAAGTGAAATGGCGCGGATAAAAACAAAAACAATTAATATTTAGAGACTTTAAGTTTATTAAAATTAAATTTTTGTAAGTACTTCTGAGAGTCCTTCTACGGTAAGCGGTCTTAGAAAGCCTGCTTAGGAAGGCCTGTTTTCTGCGGCCATTTCATATAAAAAAGAAAGTACGTTTGAAAGGAGGGTGGAAGGCCTTACACTTACCAAGGAAGGCCTTCTAGAAGCACTGTTAGCTCCTGTCCTTGCCTACTGGGATATGCTATTTTTTTAGAATACGTGAAACAATGAAATTAAATTGTAAATGCAATTTTTCTGGTACTTAAATTCAGTAACGCAAACATATATAACAAAATTATTCAATCAAAATTGGGTTAATAAAATATGTAAATAAAAAACTTAATGAAATGTACTTGCACCTTTAGCATTAATCACTCAAAGCCCTATCTTTGCTAAATAAAAATTATCTATAGTACTCATAAAACTTTTATTAGAGCGTAAGCAATTAAGAACCCTACCCTTCATATCAGTATAAAGCTTCCCAATAGGAAAGAATTTTGTCACAGAAATCTGTTACTCGACCAATTTCTGCTTGGATTACTTATTTGAGGAAACTTCCATAACGTGTCTATTAACATTTCATTTCCAGTAGGCAAGGGCAGGAGCTAACAGTGCTTCTAGAAGGCCTTCTTTGGTAAGTATAAGGCCTTCCACCCTCCTTTCAAACGTACTTTCTTTTTTATATGAAATGGCCGCAGAAAACAGGCCTTCCTAAGCAGGCTTTCTAAGACCGCTTACCGTAGAAGAAGTCTCAGAAGTACTTGACAAAAATTTAATTTTAATAAATTTAAAGACTAAATATTAATTGTTTTTTTTTTTTTTTTCATCCGCGCCATCTCACTTGCGTTTATATTTTTTTAATGACTTTACAATTTGACAAAGAATACACAAAACTCTACCTCCTTAACATAACATGAAACAACAGAAGACTAGCCTGTACACCTATCTTAATTTCTAACCATGTGTATACTTTTCATGTCGTAAATGTACAATGCATATGACAAAAAAGTTATGCCGAATCATAAAATATTGCAATACATGGAATAAAAAAGAAACAGAAAAGCGCTAAAGCAAATGGAGTCCTTCTTCTTTGCCTTCTAATATCATGCCTGATAGCACGTCTGTTCTGGCATGGCATATTATGCCTTATGTGATTGAATTTTTATTTGCATGAAAATCTAGTTTTGAGAAGTCCTTATATAATCGCAGCTGTGCTAGCAGGCCTTCTCCGAGTAAGGCCTTGCTCATTTGCCTGCTGGGTTGTTTTCAAGTTTTGTGCACTTGTATTCAAATTTCATAGGCGTTACTTTGAGATTTTCCATTATGTTTCAAACATAAAATAAAACATAGCTTAAAATTGATCATTTATTTAAGAAAGTCTGACTGAGTTTAATCATACACTCAAGTAACATTTTTGCTATATTTTTTAATTCCATTATCAAACATTATCAGCGAAAACTAGTGCTTCACATTTTTTTCCTATTCAAGTTGTTATTCGAAAAGAAATTTTTAATATACAAAAAAGTAAAATGTGTAATAAAACCAACTAGTATGTTGATATTATATTAGAGCTTTCATATGGGTGATTGTACAAAAAATCCCCACTCTTTGTGTACAGAGTCAATGCTATTGACTTAAAGAAAACTAACACTTGAAACCAAAGTTCACATAACTGTTCTTGAGTGTTATCGTATATTTATAGCTAAAGTGCCTTCGCCGTGGCAAGCCCCAAATGACGAAATTCAAGGAAAACTTAAAATAAAATTTTTTAGAGAGAATATCTGGTAAAAATACAATTGGGACTTCTAAAGATCGAATTCGAAACTATAAATTTATGAGGCAACAACAAGATTTAAATATCTTAAACATTCGATTATAGGGCACATAGAATGATCCAATGAATTGATGTAAAAATTTATTTTTTCTAAATAATAGGTCATCATAATTATACGACTGTGTTCGAAGGAGGAGGCTTTGTGAAATGTTTAACTTAATTTGGTAAAAACCAACTTGAGTTAGAGGGAACAATAATTTATTTCGGTTAAACGGATATTCTTATCATTCAAAATCGAGATAAAAAAGGGACAAATTAGTTAACTATTCTTATATCCTCCAAAATATGAGTATTCATGAAGCACTTCTATTAAGAAGTTCTTAGAACTCATGGTTGGGAGTTATTAAACGTGTCTTCTGTCAAGACGGTATGAGTTTTGAGTCATAAAAGAGATGATTTTTAAGAGTTTTAAGACATGTACTACAGTTGGAAATTTATTAATTTTTTCCAACACCCGTTACTTTATGAGGGTTTTCTTAGTGTTAAGGTACACAACATAAAACAAGACTACGTGTAAAGGATCTTATTATTGTTTTGATATTTTAATATATTTATGTTATCGTAATTTTATTTATGAAAATTATGTCAAGAATAATGATTGTCCGTCAAAAGTTCTTCGCCAAAACATCTCGCCTTATTGATTTTAAAAAGTTATGCCAAATATTTCAACAATTTCGTTGGATATTTGTTTCTGGGTTTTTCCTTAATATTTCTAAATATTACACATTCTGAGAACAATAAAATATTATTGTTAGCATAATCCAAATGTTCACAAAATCTCTTCGAAGCCGTCACGAATTCGTGAAAACAATACACATAACGTTAACATAAAAGGCAATTTTCAAGTTGTCATCAAATCATTTATTTTGGAGATACGTTTTATGGTAAAAAAGTCGATTCTGTCTCGAATCCACATTGTTAAAAAAAAATGAGTCCGAGAAACGGATTCGTATCCGTACACTTGTACTTTTTCCGTTACATTTGCATCGTGAAAAATCGTTTTCAGTGCATTCGACAAGTGTTCAGTACATTCGGTACATTTGGCCAATTTTTTTAGTAAATTGATCGCGAATAAGTAGAATCCGAATCCGAAAAAGTAGAAAAAGTGAATAGAGGTTTTGAGAGGAGTTTCATACGGAAACGGATACTTTTCGTATAAAATATACGAAGAAGCTGGTCTATTTCGAATTCAAAATAGATCCGTATGGCACACTGGGATTTTCACAAGTAAATTTCAAAGAATATAAATTTAATTATTATTTTTAATAAAATTATAGGTTTCTTCACGCGTAGTCTTGTATAAGTGTTAAAGTGCAAAATTTTAAATTGACAAGTGTACCGAAAATACCATTATTGATTCAGCTTTAAGAAAAAATTGCAATACCATGCGATAAATTTCTAGCCAGGAAAGTCAAAAACTTTTACGCCTGGTGTATTCACCAAACCTACTTTGGACCTTGTGACACACCTACTTAGATAAGACTCAGTGGCTGAATTTCAAGAATCTAAATCTATTCATAATACAAAGCTACAGGGTTTGAGCTTTTTCATATCATTAAATGGGTCTAGGTTACATATATTTATCTATAAGATTTCGTAGTTCTGATATGCTTACTTTGCACAATTTATGATAATATTGCACAATACGACAGCAAATAAGAATAATAAAAAGCTTAAAACTAATGTTACCATATCGTTTTACGAGAGTGCTTTAACTAAATATTTGCAAACTGATTAAGTAAAAAAAAAATGAGCAAAAAACCAACTGTAACAAAATTATTTGACTAATAAATTATGGAACGTTATAAAGTGAGTCAGAATAACGTGAGTGCTAACAAAGAAAAAAAGTGTTCTTCAACCTTGTCATAAGATATATGTATTTACGAATAAAGAGAAAAGATAATGTTAATGTGTTAGCGATAACATTAAATTATCATCAAATGCTGTTAAGGCTTCATTCATAAACTTACGAAATCCCCAAAAGAATTTTATGCTAATTTACGTCGCTGCTTTTGGCAGAAATGCATTAAGGGTAGGAGGATTTTTTTTTTTATCAGACATAGGGACTTTATTTGCCATTCCTTTAAAAAATAAAATCAATAAAAATAACAATTAAAAATTTTTCCATTAAATTATTTTTGGCGCAAATCTCGAGAAAAAAAAGCACAAATACAATGAGAATAATAAAAAAAATACAGTTTATTATAGTGGCATTTATTGAACTGCATCTTAAATTTTGTATTGCATTTTATGTACAAAATTCCTAAGAAATCTGCTCATCTTAATGTTTTTTTTAGTTCATTCATATGTTATATATCGGGCTGTTTCTTTTTAACTTCAATATCAATTAAATTTATGTCTCAATTTAATGCAACGATTTTAAACATCAAAACTTTCGTTTGATTTAATAAAATTGTTGAGATTCATTTTAATTAAAACTCAGTCTGTGAATGCAATTTAAGTGAAAGTTGGTACAGATTTTGTTTTTTTGCTCTTCAGCCAGTGCCAGCCAGATGCATGTCGATGACGTCAAGAAGTTAATGAACTTGTTATTTTGATGTTTTTTGAAATTTTTATACGAAAATTATATAATATTTAATGGTTCAAGCTTGGAAATGATTGTGAAGATATGATATGAAGTGTCTTTTTTTAATAAACATTTTAGTATTAATACGCAGGTATTGACGTCTTTAAGTCAAATGTTGTGCTAAAGTTATTTACTCTTCGTTAATGTTGGAAGTAAATTTAAAGTTTAATCCATTTTTTTTACAAAGCAACCAACGATTTAATGAAATCCTTTTGTATCAAAACACATGCAATACTTTAGAGTAATCATCTGAAAAATCGATTGAAAACTCTTTTTGATGCATTTCTAAGTAGTAAAATCATAATATTTTAATTCAGAGTCGATTGCGTTGTCAATCGTCCAAAGTTATTCTTATCAAATTGAAGCAACGAGAGCAACAACTCCAATAAAAAAAACTCAGCTTGCACTATAAAAATCTAAATTTCCTAGCTTAAAGAATGCGAATTAATTAAATATCGAAAGTATTACAAACGACCATCTAACGCATATTTTCTACATAGCTATGTAACCAATGAAGAACTTTGAGGCTAGTGGAGCCAATGGAGTCATTGCCTGACCATCGCTGACGTTAAGAACAATCGTTTAAGGAACACATATAATATTGGTTAGGTTAGGTTAAAAGGGTCGCTTGCATATAGCAAGTTTCACTCGGAGACAGTTTTGCCCATTGTGATACCCTATATATATATATAGTCCCGTCCTTTCTCCTCTTATTGACTGAGCGTGAACGACCCAGAAGCCTTGTTGAAATTAAGGATGCTGGTGAGCTACAACTCGGCTAGTTTCTCAAGAACAACAATGAATGCAGAACCAAAATATTTTGTTCGTTTTCTCACTAGCTCCGAGCATTCGCAGAGTAGATGTTTGACCGTCTCATCCTCTTCTTCGTCTCACAACTCCTGAAGAAATCTCTGAAAAGAGTACCATATTAGGCAGCCATCACCACTCCTACCACAGTCCTTAACTCTAGTTTGAACCTTAAGAGAGTTTGTGTCCTTCCTAGATTCAGTTTCGGCCATGTGTTTCGAGATGTTCTGCATCCGACGGCAAGGTTCCACCTACTATTCGTTTGTTTCTTGGTTATGTCCTCTATTTAATAGTGTAGTTCCGCCAGTGGTATTCTAAGATCTATCACATGTTGATTCTCCAGTTCTGATCATATTTCTTTCTCATTTCCGGAAATACCCGGGCACCCAGCAGAGCTCTATAGATTTCAGCTTGAAAAACGCTACAATAATTGGGTAGTCTGAAAGACCACATTTTCCGATTAAACACCCGCTCCTACGCCAAATTCCATCTTGGATCCATTCATGAAGATGGTTAGCGCCCTTCCTTTCAGAACGGTGCCAGAGTTCACATATATGTACCTATAATATAAGTAGTAGCTATTTATGGAAACACTTGTTCCTTTATTTTCGCCTTTTCATTATGGTTAAGTGAAATTAATATAGGCAACAAAGAACATCGTTGGTATGATCACCGATCTTAGAAACTAGCAAAAGGCCGATGCCAATGTACAAAGACAATTCAGGTAAAGCGAAAAGTGTCCGTAACGTTTGGTGTAGCTAATTTAGACTTGAGTATTATGGGATTGTCTAGGAGATGAAAACCATAAGAAATCATTCATTTTTTAATATTGGAACCAACAATAAATTGATATGTTGCCAGTGGTGAAAAGGCATAATTTTTTAATAATCTCAACTTTATAGTAGTAATTTCACCATGATCAACTCATATCAACGAAAACCAAAATTGCAATTTTTGATCAAATTTATATGAGACCTTATCATATTTGTGGACGTGGGTTGAACAAAGTTTAGTTCCAGTTGGTTACATACCATACAACTAAAACTATGTTGACTGCAGCCTAGAGACCGGCCCACACCAACAAAATTGTTGAACTTTTTTTTGGTCAACAATGTTATAATTAATATAATAGTAAAAATTAAATGTTTGGCGTGTTCAAAAAAACGTTTTTGCATTTTTTAGCCAAAAACCTCTCCGGGTAGGTGCCGCACGAAATGTTTAGCCTAGGTGCCCGCCGATCCTAGACACAGCGAGCCTTATTATATTATTACATTGAAATATTTTTCCATACAAATTGTTTGCCTTTGTGCTGAAATACTTTCATTGCTTATTGGTGACATTATTGGGCTATTATATGTTATCAAATGCATTTTTATTTACACATCTTATCTACTTCATTGGACAATCGCGATTAGCGTTTGTGAAAAGTGAGTTCGTATATAATTGAAATGCGCAATATATGAAAAAAGAAAAAAATTTTTCTTTGTAAATTTGAAAACCGTATAATTTAAGTACCGTGCAAATCGAGACATAGGTGAATTCATAAATTATTAATCTCAATTCCAATAAACAGTCAATTGTCCAAACCAACTTCTTTTAACATTCATTTAGAAATAAATTAAGCCGAAAAACGCAATTTAAACAAAATTTAAATGATTTTGTTTACAAGTGCAATAAAAAACGTATACTTATGTAGTATTAATGTGCTAATAAAAATAATCACTAAAAGATATTCGTACATTTTGCCGTATATATACCGGTAGTTATTTAACCAAAAATTTTAGATTCATAATTTCATAATTTTCCCAATTGGCCTCATATTTATATTGATCATTTAATGTTTAGCTAATTGTTTTGTTGATTTTCGATCAAAAACAATTTCATTTGTTTTCAAAGCTATAAAATACTCCCAATGGCAATGGCTTTATTCGTTCAAATAAGAATAATCTAAAGTGGACTTTACTTACGAGTAGTATCACCTAAAAAAGTATACTTGTTTACAAAAATGTTTTGTTTTGAACCATAATTTGTGTTTTTTTTTTATTTTATTATATTTGTAGCAGTTTGTTGTTATTGTTGATATTAAATTTTGCAGTAATTTTTTCTTACATATTTCTGTTGTTTTCTTTTTCTGTTGCTTATTTTTAGAACAGATTTGTTATCTATGGTTTTGGATCATTTGAAAACAGACATTTTTATTAAATTGTGTACCTCAAATTGGTTTGAATGACATAGACTTCAGATCAAAGTGAGAAGTTAAGAAATAGATAGATAATAAATTTAATGTTTTTGTCAGAATTCTTAACTGAAAACAAGCTAGATAATACACAAGAATTTCATTGCCGAACCTTTATTAATTTAAAAGTTGACATCAGAGTTTTCATTAAAATAGTTAAAAAGGCTAATAGCTGTAGTGGCTAAACTCAATCATTATATATGTATATAGAGGCATTAATATGTTAATAATAACAATTAAACTTCTCAGAATTTGCTAAAACGTACCAAAGCAAGCTCAAGATGCGAAACAAAAAAAAAAAATAAAGAAGTCAACACAAAACTGGAAAATGTGGTTCAATGTCTAAAAATGGACAATGAAAAACTAAAAATAACTTTTTAATAACATTCCGTACAAAATATGCATTGCAAAAGAGTTGCAAAAGAAAAAAAAGTTGAATCACCTTAAATAGTTAAACTAATCTAAAAATAAAATCTAAGAAATTGTATTTGGTCTTCTTACGCAAAATTATACGTTCATATACATAGGTAGTTAAAAAATGCTCTATAACCAATCAGTAGAAAAAAAAATGTATATTTTCCGAACCAAATCACGTGAATGAAACGACAAAGCCAACGACGACGATGACAACAACAAAAAATGCTCTTGGCAAGATCGTTGTTCTTCGAAACAGGTAGTGGGCCAAAATGTACTCCGACCTGCGGCATGACTGACACACTGTTCAAAAATAAATCCAACATCGTGAGAGAGTCTATATAAAAGAAATCAAAACTCAATGTCTAGCGGCATGAGTATGAAAAAGAAAAACCGGTGACTGCGAAAGAGAGTATATTATATATGTAACTGAGTAGGAATAAAAGTGAGAGATGGTAGATCTTCAGTAGATAATTGAGAGAGAGCCAAATTGCTAAAAATATAACATGCGACCGACGCATTCTACGCACGAGACACACGAACTGTCTTTAAGTATCGGCGTTTTTTCTTTTTTATTTTTTATTTTTTTTTTCTTTAACGTTTGCTTCGTTTTAACATAATTAAAATTCCAAAAATGCGGCTAAAATTAGTCGAGTTTTTAAAATTCACCACAGGCATGCAAGTGTAATGCAATTCAACACAACTGCGAAAAAACGACTTACTGCACGGTGGTGCCAATTTTACACGATTTTTTACTTGCTTAATACCAATTTTTCTATGGAAAATTTAAGAAAATATAAAACTAGTTTCAAGATTTCATGTTTTCGAATTTGAATTTCCTTAAAAAAAGTTCAAAAAATTAGCGACAGAATAAAGTGTTTCATCAGTTTTTACTCTACATATGTAGAGTACTACTTCAATCTGAAGGAAAAGTTAATTCCTCTTCTGCACGAAGGCTCTTGGGTGTACTATGAGTTCACAAGAAGTTGCTATAGTAATTGGTAGTTGAATACCCTCAACAGACCTAAATACACAAGCAGAAGCTTGTATATTAGGGCAGATTAAATTGTATTGAGAAACATTTTTTTAGTCCGGAAACTCAATTTTTCTGAAAGCTCGTCAAATTTTAAGCAAAAAAGTCCACTACACCATATGGCTACAATGAATTTCGTGCCCGCGAGTTTTTATTTGAACTAGTTAAAACTTTTCAAACTGCTTATACTGCCATCTGGTGACAATTTTCAGAACTTTACAGTTTTTCAATATTCAAATATTGCTCGTAAGCAATCAAATTACGTTTTATTCGTTGAAATCGGTCCATTAGTTTCTGAGTTATTCAAGTTTAAACAAAACTGTTGAACAACTCATGGCTTCTGTTTGCCTAATGTTTTGTGAAATTTTCAATATGAAAAAATGAAGCTCGCTCATAACAGCAGCAGAGAAGAGTTGTTCAACAGTTTTGTTTAAACTTGAATAACTCCGAAACTAATAAACCGATTTGAATGAAAACGTCATTTTATTGCTTACGAGTTGAGGAAGAGAATAAGAAACTGTAAAGTTCTGAAAACTGTCACCAGATGGCAGTGTAAGCAGTTTGAATAGTTTTGACTACTTCAAATAAAAACTCGCGGGCTCGAAATTCATTGTAGCCATATGGCGTAGTAGACTTTTTTGCTTAAAATTTGATGAACTTTCAGAAAAATACAGTTTCCGGACCACTTAAAAATGTAATCCGCCCTATTGTATATAATTGACTTCTGGTGTACTGGCAAAGAAGTATCAGTTAATTCCATTATTACCATTAATAATTATTTGACTAAGCTAACAGTTCAGTACAGTGTGCGTGAACACCAAGAAAATTACACTAAACAAAGGTTTATACAACAAAAAATGGGCTAAAGCTAGTCATTCTAGTTTCACCCCTTTCTAAACGGAATCATCAGTGACTTTTAAGCCGATTAGTAAGTAATTCTAATCCTGATAAGATTTTCTTTTTGCATAGATCAGTTGAGAACTCAAGCAAAAAGATAAACAAAACAAAACAAAAATTATTTTTTCTGTTTATCTTTGTTTTTGTAGCTTCTTTGACATTAAAATGTTTTTTTTTTTTTTTTTTGTTGCACCTAAATATGAAAATAATTATAAATTATTCTCTGTTCCGGTACACAATTAAAACTAATTCTTCAGTTGTTTGATAAAGCAACTATCTCTGAAGAGTAGGCTTACCAGACTTCAAGAATCAATGGCAATATTTTGAACGGGAGCCTTCCCGACAGTCTATTATGCTCTGTTTGCAATTATACTGTCTACCGCATGGTTGACAGCAGAGTTTGAAACAATTGTGACTCTATATCGCACCTTTTAGCTGAAGTTTGCTCTGTAAATTTGAAGGGTTTACTATTATTAAACCCATGGATTACTTTATAAAGACCAGATGGAAAAATACGTTTAGATCACAGTCTCACTAATATTGAGCCCCTGAATAAGTCATTACGCCAAATTTGAAACCACTCTGTTACACTGGGAAAAAAGAGAAGAACCCATCTGGCAACACGTTAAACCTAATGTCTGATCAGCGGCAAGCACAATGCACATTAAAATAGCCTTCAGAATTTATAAATTATGAACGTGTTCTTTGCTATGTTGTTGTTGTTGTTGCTAAACTAAGCTTCATTTCGTTCCGTCCGCTTCCGATCTTATGTCCCGTAGGCGCTTCCATAACATAAGCTATTGCCTTGTATATACTGCTGACTAATTCATGGTGCGATCGCGCGCCATCTACGATCATAGTCGTTGTTTTCGACGTCGTCGTCGCAGTAACAAACTTTGATTACCTTTTCTATTTACGAATGCCTCTGGTGTTTTGACGCAGGCTCTAATTTATTTTAAAAATAACAACCTGTCGATTTTAATTCGTTTTTTCAATTTTTTTTTTTTTTCTTCGTTTAGGAATGCAATTTATGACTTTTGCATTCTTGTGCATTAAATGGGAAAACATTTTATCCAGTGGCTTTTCCGTTTCTGATTTTTTTCTTGTTGCATTTGACACTGACCACTTAAAAGTGATACATTGGTAGATGTGTTGTGATCAGTGATAATTAAATATGTATGATGAATATTACAGTTGATGTTTGCGAACAAATAGGATATAGGATTTAAATGAACTTGTAAAAATAGATGTAGAAATTGTTTTGATACGCAGACTTTTAGTTGAAAAAAATTTGTCTCCTGACGTTTACATTAATTTTAAGAACACTCATTCACTTTGCTTTCTCTTAGTCCTTAGAATTCTATCGCTTTACTTTACTTTCTGAAGGTTGTATTGTCAACGAATAATTTGAGCTCCCCATTCTTTTTTAAACATCGCGTTGAATTTCGGAAAAAGTACTAATCTGTTTGACATGGAACGTCTCATATAAAAATTTTACTTTAATAATCGATGTTATCACTTCTGTTTTATGTATTCATTGAACTATCTTCTATTTTAAGATGCTATAAGTCTTATATTGAACTAAAATTTAATATAAACATTTCATTAGTTTCTTTTGAGATCACGTGCCTTATTATAGAGAATATAACCTGCTTGATAAGAACTAGTAAAAAGCCACATTTTTATGGAAGCTTTTTATGTTTGTAATAACAGCGACACTCTGTACTCGAGAGTAAAATTTTAAATTAATTTCTTTCCTATAACTATACATTACTGTTTAGCGAAGGTTGCCAAAAGAGAGAAACAAATGCTTGTTGCTTGAGTCTTTTTGAAACGTGTATCCATAAACACACTTAAGAAGTAAAAGCTCCCACGGAAAATCATTCATTCTTGTACATCAAGAAAATCTCGTGCGTAGTATGAACACAATCACACCTACTACAAAATACCCATTATATATATCACGTCTTATGGAGGAGAGTCTGTCAAGTGTTCGAACGGCGATACTGCCGTTGATATTTTTAGTATCAGCAGTGGGTTGGTCTCATAATTTCTTGCATTTTGTGTTTTTTAATTTTTTGTTTTATTTTTCACTCTTTTGTTTTGTTTATAGTTTCGCGATTGATTACATAAAGATAAGACTTTATTTTTATTATTGTTCCACTTGTTGTAAGCTTAGGTATTTTCTATATAAAATTATTTCTTTGAAGGACCTTTTTGTGTTTATTATTATTTTTGGTATTACTGATAAGAGATACTTTCAGCCACTCGATCATTTTTATCGCTTAAATTTTTTCACTATAGCATTACTAGTATTATTAATTACATACATACATTTCAAGTGATTAATTATAATTTTTATTTTTTTCATTTACAGCCGGTCCACTTATCGGTACCCGCCATATACAATGTCTGCTGTGTTTCTGCTGCCTATCACTGTCCTATGCCCTTCGTGTAAATCTCTCTGTGGCTATTGTCGCCATGACAGATAAGAATGCAACGAGTAGTGATGTTGAGGTAAGTCTCAATATGAAATGATGAGTTTTCTGCTAATCAGGACCATGTTGTTCCAGAAATAACATTAAATTTAGTTTCATTTGATGATTTTATTCCAATGAATTCATTAATAAAATTTTTTTATTTCTTCTTTTTGCAGGTATTCGATTGGGATGAGGGCACAAAGTCCTATTTGCTTAGTAGCTTTTTCTGGGGTTACATTGTTACGCAAATACCAGGTGGACACATTGCACAACGTTACGGTGCTAAGACTCTATTGCTTATAGGTGTCACACTTTGCTCACTGCTGACACTAGTGACACCACTCGCTGCGTCCGTTGGTGGTTGGAAATTATTATTTGGTGTACGTGTTGTGCAAGGTCTATTGCAAGGTTCAGTGCATCCAGCTACACATGCGATGTTGGCCAAATGGGCACCAGTCGAGGAACGTGGTACTTTAGGTACTTACATTTATTCTGGGTCGCAATTCGGTACAGTCGTTACTCTTGCAATGAGCGGTTTTATTGCAGAATCAACTTCCGGCTGGCCTGGTATTTTTTACATTTCTGGCTCCATGGGTTTCGTTTGGGCCATATTTTGGTTCCTCTTTGCGGCCAGCACACCCGCTGAACATAAGCGTATTTCGCCGGAAGAACGCAAGTTTATTGAAACTTCATTGAGTGATGCTGCAAGTGCCAGCAGTCAAACAGCTAGCATTGTAAATGCACCCACACCATGGCTGAAGTTCTTTTCTTCACCACCATTCATTTCGCTTATCATCGTGCATTGCACACATATGTGGGGCTTCTGGACATTGCTGACCCAAATCCCCAACTATATGAAGAACATCTTGGGTGTCGATATCAAAAATAGCGCGCTGCTATCGTCACTGCCATATCTTTTCATGTTGCTGCTCAGCTTCTTTTTCATCTATTTGTCCAAGGTCTTGGCGCGGAAGGAGAACGTATCGCTTTCTTTTAATCGCAAATTCTTTAACTCAATCGGTCACTGGATACCAATGATTTCGCTGATTGCGCTTGGTTATGTGACGCGCGATCATGCTGGTCTGGCTGTAGTGTTGCTCACACTCACAGTGGGTATTAGTGCTGCAACTTATTTGGGCTTCCAGGTGAATCATATTGATCTATCTCCCAATTATGCTGGCACACTGATGGGCATTACAAATGGTACGGCAAATGTGATGAGTGCGCTGGCGCCACTAGCTGTGGGTTTCGTCGTAACAGATGTGGTAAGTTTCTATCATAAATGAAATAGTTCTTGAGCTTCCATATATTACTGCGTTACGGTCATTTTACTGATTTCACTTTTCTTATCTCTTTCAGACTGATGTTGATGAGTGGCGGATTGTGTTCTTCATTGCTGCCGGCTTCTATTTCATTGGTAACCTGCTTTTCGTATTGCTCGGAAAAACCGATGTACAAAGCTGGAATAGTCCAGAAACGGCATTCCTTAAACGTTTAAGCACCCATGTGGATGCTGAGACACCAGCGTTATTGTCAAATGGTGATCTAAAAAAGACACCACTTGATGGTGAGCTACCAGCACTGCTGTCGAATGGTGAAATTAAAAAGACACCCCTGGAGAATGGTACCAAGCAACTGAACGGCATTGTGTAACCTGGAGCCACAATCTAGAATTTTAAGCGAACTGAAGACCTCTTTTAGTTTTAAGTAGAAAACTCTCGTTAGGCCATAAAAACAATTGAATTAAAGAAGAATTATTTAAATTTTAATTTGCAAATTTAATTTATTGTGTAGTCATTTTTTTATTTTAAGCGAAGCAATCAAACGAAAAGAAAAATTTTAAGCTTCGACAAAAGAAAATATTTAATATCAATTCTTTTTCCAGTATTTGAAGAAATCCTTTTATTTTCTTTAATTAAATAATTCGACTAAAGTCTGAAATTTTGTAAGAAAAACAATGACAAAAAATAATGAAGGTGCAAATGAGAGTGTAATGTAGTTATTTGTAAATAATTTAAATATGATTTTAAGTAATTTATAGAATTATATACACACATTTTTTAAAAATGCAATACTTACATATATTGTTAACGTTTGTGCATTGATCAACATTTTTAAAAAAAAAACTTGCTTGAATTTTGATTTTTAAAATTTTCTTGTGAGTTTTTTTTACTACACATAAGCGATGAAGAAAAAGATCAAGATAATTAGTTGTTAAATACTAAAAATTTAGAAATTTAGTCTTAAGTTTATTTAATTATTATGACAGAATTGTTATGTTTTTTATAGCTTTAAGTTTTCATACGAAACACGAGAAATTGACAAAAAATTACAAGTCAAAAATATATATCTCTTCAAATGAAAATTAATGAAAAAATAATACGAAAAAAGACCATGAAGAGAAACCACAAGACAAATCTTTTTATTCAATGTCAGATATGGGCGATCAAAATTCATTTTTAGAATGAAGTGGGATTTGTATGATGATTTTTTTGATGAAATTTTTTTCATGCAAATGGTATGTACATATGAATGTTGGCGGCAAAAGTGTTTTTAAGAATAAATTTGTTTTTCTTTTTGATGTATATGGACTCCAAATTACATCCCAAATAACTCCCCATTCAAGTTTTTTTTTTTGTAACTCAACCATGCATTTAAATTTGCTTCAACTGTGAATAACGTTTATGAATGGGACATGACATTAATCTTCTGAAATCAATATCTGCAGAAAGCAACTATAACGGTGAAGCTTTTAATAACACAAGTTATTATGCGCGTTCATTATTCTTAAAAATTCAAGGATTTTGTTTTCTAAAATCATATTATGTAAAAACTTTCTTTTTCAAGATAATCACATTTACTTATGGAATCCTCATAAGGACGCTCACGGTGGTGAAAGAAATATTTCTTAGCATATTTTAATGTAATTAAACAAATTGAGAAAAGGATAAATTTATCAAGCAGTATGAAGAGACATCCTAAGCCAAAACAAATTATGCGATAGTAATGCGTTTTTATAAAGTAGGGGTAAAAGTCACAAGTATAAAAGTCTGTCGAGTCGCGTAGTGTTTCTCAGGTAGAACCCACTTTTGACACTTTAAAAATGTCAAACTTTTCTAGCATAATTATGTGTAAGAAAAAATCCGGAATTGTATAATAAAGCAAAACAAAATTATTTATTTATTAAATTTTATTTTTTCGCCCCTTGCTGATAGGAGAAAAGTAGTGCATCACCGATACTAGAACGATACAATAATTCAAAAACTATCGTATCGAGCTCGTACTGGCACAAACAATTTACATTTACGTATCAGGCTTCACAATTGTAGCTGCAATAGACGCCAAAATATAGCGTTTTAAGTATTTTTGATGTATAAAGGTGCCACGCCCCGTTGTCCAAAAAAGTTTATACTATATTCTGAACATTTCGACATCAAAGCCAATATGGCACACTTAGTTTTTGATTTTTAAAGAGGAAATATAAAATGCAACTGTAAAAGGGGCTCCATCGCTGTCATAATTGAAATGCACAATTTTCTAACTTCAGTATAGACTAACGAAAATTTTAATTTTGAAGAATCCATGCCGGAGATAATAGTTCGACAACTTTTAATCGAAATGGCAAAGGATTAATCATATAGTTTTTGCTCAAATCAATATAATTAGCATACATACATATGTATATCAATATAATTAAAGTCTAATATTTGTTTTTAAGTAGGTAGGTCCAATGGTAGGTACATATATGAAAGTAATGTTTACATCTTTTCTGCTGTGAATCGACAAACAACAGAGTTATGAAAAGTAAAAATGAGCAGATTATTGTGTTCTTCACGTTTGAAATTCAAACTTTGAATAGTCTTTCTTTTACAAATATCTTAAGGTTATGAGTTATATGGTAAGAACCAATTCAAGGCACATTTAAAGCGAGGCTGAAAAAAATGCAGAGCTTCCACTCGATCTTGTTTAATCTTTTACAAATTAAAAATCTCTACTGACCGGACTATTAGAGCAAAGTCCCTCAATGTATTTCCAATTTATATGTAACAACTAAAACTTTAAAGATCTAGTTTTATTAAATATTATGAATAATGCAATTTGATTCTTTTACAGTTTAATTCACTCACCTTTTATACTCTGATTTTGTTCTATTTTCCAAAATTGCAATTTCATTCATTGCTGTTAAACACACAAACACACACATGCATACACACTTATTTATCCATCGATTTCTTTGATTTTTTCTTTTCACACTTTTTAACTTTATGCCTTATTTCTATGCTTTTCACGAAATTGGATTATAGAGTTTTTACCACTTTTTTATAAAACGATTACACACTTGAGCAAAACTTTAATTTTCTTAAAGAGTTTTGTGGAAAAAACGGAGCCTTTAAAATTACGCTTGCTTCTAATTCGATTGAAACCCGTACTGTACTTAACGGAAGTTCAGTGGCAGTGTTGCCAATTATATAAAAATTTTAGAATCAGCATATCTGTCAATAGAATGAATTGGGGAAAACAGTTCACTCAATAACCCTAAAAGGATAAACCACGTAAATTTGCAATATTTCCAATCCAATTTTATTTTTTTCTAGTTACATCCAATTGCGCAGAGTTTGTTATCTGAGTGTTTGGTAAGTCTTTTATTGTGTGTCAATTAATCTAGTGTGCCATGAAAATTCAAACAAATGCGTTTGCAAATATTTTTTTTTTAATTTGCCATCGTATTTTTTATGACGTTTACCCCTAATATAATTTTTTTGTAGTAATTCATATCAGTTTTAAACCAACATGGAGCGTGATCGCAAAAACAATAAATATATACATACATATTATATAAAGAGATTCACAACAAAATTTGTAATTTTTTAGAGAAACTTTGAAATTGAAATAAATGATCAAAGTGAAACGATGGAAAGTGAAAATGATGTTTCTGTTAATTCTGACCTGTCCAAATCAGAGAATGGCCAAGTTGATTATTTTATGCGATGTTAAGCATGGCCAGTATTGATGCGTATGTAATTAATTGTACAATGTAATTAAGTATGCCGGAAAACCTATGAACAGA
Source organism: Tricholauxania praeusta (assembly GCA_949775025.1). Taxonomy (NCBI): domain Eukaryota; kingdom Metazoa; phylum Arthropoda; class Insecta; order Diptera; family Lauxaniidae; genus Tricholauxania; species Tricholauxania praeusta. The sequence goes on along the minus strand of OX459031.1, from coordinate 29,974,693 downwards.
AGGAATTTCATGTTGCAGTTGAGTAAAGTTTTCTCAACTGGGCACAGTAAAACATAAGTTACTAAACTTTTTCCCAATATTTACTGAGAAATCGCAATTTAAAAAAACACCCACATAAGAGTTCACTTGCTCATAACTTCTTAAATAATTCAAATTTTGCAAAAATAAGTATAAAAGTTTAAGTTTAATAACTTGGGTTTTACTGTGCCCAGTTGAGAAAACTTTACTCTGTTATATAACTACATACTAAAGCCGTTCTCATTAAAGCGTTCGCATGTCAAAAGTTTGTGCTTTTCGATTCGCTCCCACAATAAGAATATTTGACAGCCGCCATTGAGTCTTGAAAGAGGAGGATGACGTTAATCGTAAGATTAATGAGGCTTGCCCTTAATGTTACTCCTTAGAGGCTTACTTTTCTAGGACTAAGTTCTAATCGAAAATTATAATTGTTTTCTTCTCTTGATACAATTATATTGCAGATTCGCAGATAACCACTTTTTTATAATAACACGCACTTGACCAAGACTCTAGTTGAATTCTAATCGAGGATTATTCGCATGAATGTTTTAGAAATAGTACGTAACGTACAGGGAATGTTTCATTTAAAACATGGAACGTTACAAAAATCTTTCTTTTATATTTTAAATGTAATGTTTTACATTCAAATATTTTGGAGTACTTCTAAAAGGCTCCAGATTCAACGTTTCTTGAATTGAATTTACAAATTAAATTTTGCAAATGAAATGTTTCTGATACGTTATAAGCAAAATCTTTCTCATGTTATCATTTGGAAGTATTTCTGAAAGATCCCAAGGTTAGCGTTTAAAGAGTTTTCTAATGAAATCTAAATAATACTTTACGATTCAATATTAATTTTTTGTCTACTGCATTATATATATATGTATGTACGACATCAAATGCTGATACCTACATACATACATAGTAGAAGTAAAGAACAGTGCGAATGTTGCCAGGCCGAATATCTATTTGAAGCAATTGAAACAGATATTGTTTTGTCTTTTCATTTTCAAATAACAAATTTTAAAACCATCACAAGCAATAATTTTCAAGTAACTGCTCTCTAGTGAAGCCTAAAATTATGAAATAAATAGCATAACCACAATTTCGGCAGAAAACCGTCACAGGTAAAATCCGTTTGGTTAAGCACTATCGCGACTGACGACAAAAAATTCAAGTGTCATTTTTTGCTTACCAGAAAATAATTTTTTTATTGAAATATTTTTTGATTGTGAGAAAGTCAAACTTTTTTTGTGAGAACATTCTTTTTCTATTACTAATTCGTTATAATTCATTTCATTTATGTTCTTATTTATATTAAAATTATTGTATAAAATTATTATATAATGATGCAAAGAAATATTTGATCTTTCCCTTTAACAACAATCCCTCAACATGCAAATCAATGTGAAGGCAGTTAACTCAATGTGAACATACAACAAAAAAATTATGTAAAAATTTTAAGGCGCAAGATAATTTTCTTGTTAAACACACTGTATTTATGGCTCAAATAAGTAAATACTTCAACCTTTTTGTCATATTGCTTCGTACTGTACTAAAACCCATAAAACTTCTAAGTCCGGCAGCATTAAGAGCAGCTGTTCCAGTTTGTTTTCTTTCTTCCTCTTTTCCAAATGTTTACTCTGCACGTAGTAAAAAAATTATTGGTAAGCCACTGCGAAAAAAATGGAAAAAATGCGGAGCTTCCACATGGTCTATAAATTGGATTTCCACCATTTTTTTGATCTCAGTGATGTGTTAGACTTGATTTTGTTTAACCTTCTTGCAAAGCAAAAATCTCTACTGACCGGACTATTAGAGCAAAGTCTCTCAATGTATTTTCAATTAATATGTAACAATTAAAACTTTAAAGATCTAGTCTTATAAAATATTATGAATAATGTAATTTAATTCTTTTATGGTTTAATTCACTCACCTTTTATACTTTGATTTTGTGCTGTTTTTCCGAAATTCAATTTCATTGCAACAATTTTATTCGTTGCCGTTAAACACACACATCCATACACACATGCATACACACTTATTGAGACACCGATTTCTTTGATTTTTTAACACTTTTTGCCTTATTTTTATGCTTTCCACACAATTGGATTATAGATTTTTCACCACATTTTTATAAAGCGATTACACACCGGAGTAAAACTTTAATATTTTTACAGAATTTTGTGAAAAAACGGAGTTTTAAAAATCACTTTCGATTTCTTTCACGATTACTTTCGATTTGATTGAAACCCGTACTGTACTTAACGGAAGTTATTCAGTGACAGTGCTGCCAATTATATAAAATCTTTACACTCAGCATATCTATCAATGTTTGGAAAACAATTGAATTCTAATCGAATTATTATGGATTTTTTGCCACTTTTTTATAAAATAGATTACGGCACTTGAGCAAATCTATAATATTTTTAAATAATCTTATGAAAATAAACTGAATTTTAAGAATCACTTGTATTTTTATTTGATTGAAAGCCGTACTGTACTTTTCGGAACTTATTCAGTGTCAGTGCTGCTGGCTATATAAAATCTTTGACCACAATATCCAAAGGATCCAAAGAGCCAAAGGATCTAATTTGGATGGAAAGCAATTCACTCAATTGAAATCTAATCGAGGATCATAAGTATCGGACAGCTATTAACGTATGTACCATTTCGGCATTAGTGTTTTATAAATATGTGGCATGTAATGCACAAGAAATGTTTCATTTGAATCACGGAAAAATTTCTGAAAGGTGTGTAAAACGAAATTTGCTGAGGGAGTATGTTCAAAGCTCTTTGGTTTCCTACGGAATAAGAGGTGAACTTCTTTATTTTTTTTTTGCAATAACTAGTAATGTACAACCACAATTTTCTCACAAAAATTAATATTAAAAAGATTCTGAATCCAGTTTTGCGGTTTATTCAACAAACCCAAAGCGCAAATTTTCCAGTTTGCTTGTGTGACCAAAAATTATAGCGCAAGGTAATTTTTCCTATTGAACACGCTGTTTTTATAGCTAAATTAAGTGGTTTTTTGCTCGGTACTGTACTAAGAACCTTTAAGTTTCTAAGTCCGGCAACACTAAGAAACAGCTGTTCGAGTTTGTTTTCTGTCTTCTTCTTTTTTCAAATGTTTTCTTTGTAAACGTAGTAATAAATTGTTGGTAAGCCAATTCATTGCGCGTGAAATGAGCGAACAACTTGCTATTAGTTAGTTAATTTCCCTCCTCCAATTTTATTTATACACCGTCACTCTGCACAATGGTTTTCTGGTGTGATTGCTGCTCCGCTGTTGATCGGCCTGGATATCAACAGATTGGAATCAACCGTGCTGTTCAAGGTTAGTGGAAATTTCAACATTGTGATGCACAAACATATGTTTATCTATAATTCAATCCTTAGCACCACGCTTTGGAACCCGGCATTTCCAATGTTTTTTGGTTTTCTGCGGGCTCGCAGTTGCGTACGCGTTGCGCGTAAATTTATCGGTTGCAATTGTGGCCATGACCGATCGTAATGCAACAAATCCTGATTTTGAGGTAATTACAAAAATCATTGATTAAATTCCAGCACAGCACGTTTCGCACAATAATCATTTTTGTTATCGCTTGCGTTTTTTTTGTGTGTTCATTTGCTATTATTGAGTTGCACAGTGTACGATTTGTAAAATAAACTGGATGGTGAAATTATAAGAAATTTTTGCCTGTACATAAGAATTGGTACTGAATAGTTAAATTTTGACTTTACTATACTTATTTCATTCAATAAGTTTTAAAATCATACCTAGTTCGCTCTATACTACAAAAGCTAAAGCAGATATCTAGAAAAGCATGGAGTTTGAGCAAAAATGGGTTTGATAAAAAAAGTTTATGTTAAAGATCCAAAATATACGTCCAGAAATTTCAAACGCCCTAACCATCACTAATTGTGCAGTTTTAAAACCACATACCTATGTGACCTTACAAAACTGGTTAAGAAAGTTGTCAAAATAATTTAAAAGGAAAAACTTTTATGACGATCAATGCTATATCCAGTTAATCTGGTTGAGGTAGTTAAGCAGCGATCCGATATCATTTTCGGCCAATTCGTTGAGATTGTTGAAGAAAGCTTGTTCTTGATATCTGAGCCTGATTGTGTTTCTCAGAAAGTTACAGAGAAGGTGCTCAACAGATTTTCGTTTACATTTAGACAACTACGGCAGAAAGGGTTGAACAGAATATCTAATTTTTCAGCATGCTTGCTGGCAGTTCAGTGTCCAGTGTAAGTCGCATTAACTCTCTGTATGTTATACAGGTTTTTAGGATCTTCCAGTTCTTTGCTAACTCGGTGAGAAAAAACGACAAGACATTTTCATTAATTATATTGAGAGGAGTGTGCACACGGTCCGCGGCTCAGAGAATTGTATAGTCTTTATATTTTATTCCAGCTATTTTTGGGTAATACTTATATCGTTGAGAGTAGCAACAACCTAAAACCGAAAACTCTAAACTCACCAAAAAAATACTTTCCTCGATCTTTTACAGATCCGATATCTTTTTATTTGGTTGTTCTATTTATTAGTGTCGAATTCGTCCGATTGTTATACCTCTGCATATAAATTTTTTCTTGCACAATATCCTTACTTATTTTCCTTCCTTACTGGAATGATCAAATCAAAAAAAAAATTTAAAGAATGTGTTGAAACTTGACTTTTTCCCGAATAAAAGTGGGTAGGTGTGCAATAGAGGCATATGGAAACTTATAAATCGTATGAGCTAGAAAATAGACTTTGTGCACGAAGTAGAGGGCAATACAGAAGCATACAGTGATTGGCATTTATTTGATTAGAGACCTCTAATTTTTTTTTGTTGTGCAGCTATCTGAAGTCATAAATGTCAAAATCCGGCTGGCAAGTCACTTGTGTTTCTTTATAAGACCCAACTTTCATATTATCGAAACATTGTATTGTTTTCTACTAAAAGCTTCAACTTTTGCCAAAAAACCTATATCGTAAGTTGGAAACGAGAAGGAATCCAGACTAAAATAGATTGCATTTCATGTTTCCTATTAGAACCGTAAGTTTTATTAAATTGAACACATGGTAAGAGTTGCCTCGTTGTTAGAAAAATTTAATGGGGAATACAACGTTACTCGTTAGCCAGACTTTGATATACATATGTATATGACTTCTATCTTATTTTGTAAAATTGTGCTTTTGATTAGGATGGTATTTTATAATCTCGATATATCTGCATTTACATTTTTCGTTTGATTACATTAGGATATGCAAAAATATTTCTTTCTCCGTGCGTTAACTTATGAAGATTTCGTAAGCCAATATGACTTTCTCGAAAAGCAAAGTTTCAATAAAAAATGATGCAGGCTTTAACGTTGCTAGCACTTTGACTCTAAAATTTTCGGTACCATATACTTTTTGCAAATTTCTGTGAAAAAAATGTAATTAATTTGATTTTTTTTTTATTTTAACAGTTAATACTTAGGCGTGAAATTTTACAAATTATCGCTTAAAAAGACAAACGCTGCTGCCGCTGTAAAAATCGTAAAAGTTTCTTGAAAAATTAATCGTTAACTGATCAATAATTTCTTTGATTTCTGATCGGCTTAAACTAAAAAAGGTATTAATAAAAAATAGTGGGAGATATTTTCATTAAACGGATTATTATACTTGAATACCATGATTTTCAAGAAGAAATAATTCTATACACTTATAATAGTAAATTCTTATCAGCAAGTTATTTCATGGAATACATTTATTAAGTCTATGAAACTTTTGATTTTTAAAGGATAAAAAAGGCGCTCGATGACTATTGTTCGACAAATCATAAATTTATTAATGTTACCATTTTTTTTATACAACTTTCAACTTATTTGGTCATACCATGCCATGCTTATGTTTTTGCCATGCGTCACTCGATTGTGCTTTACAAATTTGTCGTTGGCAATGGTCACTTTGCATTATCATGGTTAGCTGTGGTGGCCGCTATGTTGGATACACTATATGAGTAGCTAAAATTCGCTATCTTGCAACAGCCGTTTGTGAATGTTAGTTCAAAATACGATTGTATTTGTTTCGAATAAATTATTTAATCAAACACTGTGCTCGATGGCAAATCATTTGCAATAAATCAGCTTCATTGTCTGTTACTCATTTGCTTAAATATTCCATAGTTGCTCTATTATTATTTAAATTCAAAACAATTCTAATTTCTTATCTTTCCAGGAATTCGATTGGGATGAAAGCATAAAATCGTACCTGCTCAGTAGTTTCTTTTGGGGCTATGTGATAACTCAAATACCTGGTGGCTATCTTGCGCACAAATATGGTGCTAAGTACACACTGTTCTTTGGCGTTTTAATTTGCTCGTGCCTAGCCATACTTACGCCTTTTTGTGCCAAATTTGGAAATTGGCAATTGGTGCTTGCCTTACGCGCCATTCAAGGACTTAGCCAAGGTATGATTTTTCCATCCACACACACGTTCCTATCAAAATGGGCGCCTGCCGAGGAGCGTGCACGTCTTGTTAGCTATTGCTATTCAGGAACACAATTTGGTACGGTCCTGATGCTATCTGTGAGTGGTTATATTGCTTCCTCTTGGCTAGGTTGGCCAAGCATATTTTACATCTCTGGAGTCGTTGGCATTTGCTGGTCTCTTGTTTGGTTGTATAGCAGTGCCAGTACGCCTGCAGAACATCCAACAATCAGCCCAAATGAAAGACATTTTATTGAGATCTCTGGCCACACAAGACGTTCGTCAGACGCTGGTTATGTGCAGGGTTTAGCTCTCACTCCGCCGTGGAGGAAAATCGCTACCTCAGTGCCTTTTTACACATTGCTACTAGTGCACTGTGGAAATAATTGGGGATTTTGGACATTGCTGACTGAAATTCCAACATATATGAAAAGCATTCTTGGCATGGATATACGAAGTAATGGACCATTGTCGGCGTTACCATATCTGGCTATGTGTTTACTTTCCTATTTATTTATTTTTATTGCCGATGTGATAAATCAGCGAAGCGTTATGCCGCTGTTCTTCTCGCGAAAGCTGTTCAACTCTATTGGTCAGTGGTTGCCTATGCTGGCGCTAATTGGACTTGGCTATTTAACAACTGCTGATAGTACAAAGCTAGCTATTGCCTTGTTAACTATCGCTGTGGGTACCAATGCTGCTACTTACCTCGGATTTCAAGTGAATCACATAGACTTAGCGCCCAACTTTGCTGGCACTTTGATGGGTATTACAAATTGTGCGGCAAATGTTATGAGTATCATTGCGCCACTAACAGTGGGACTCATTGTTACTGATGAGGTAAGAATTGTGGTATTTATTTAGAATTCTTTACATGACATAAAGAAGATGATATTGTATTCAGAGCTGGGTAGAAATGAATACTTTTCGATTCTAATCCGAATTTTAGTAAATTGAAATTTGCAATCATCTTTTGAAACTTCATGGCATAAAGAATTGATTCCTCTGTGCATTCAATTCCAGTAGTCATAATTTGGTACTTAAAAAATTGATATTGTTATTAAAAAAACAAGTTTTTAATTCCATGGCAAAAATAATGGTTATTTTCTCGATTCTATTCTAGAAATCGATATTTGAAATTGTAAAATTTTAATTCCATTCCAAGGAACTTTGCAGTAAATCTTCCCCATAGCGAATTTAAATGGCCATAAAATATATTCATTTTAGAGAAAATTCATACTACAAAATATAGAAAGTAATTGGTTTATATATTGATTTTAATTCAAGAAAATAATTAATTTTTGTTTATCTAAGTTTTCTTCCGCAAAAAAGTTTTAGCATATTAAAAGATACAAACACATTATTAGGAACACATTACTCGAAACCGAATTCGAATTCAAGTGCCTTTTTTTTTGTGTAAAGCAAATCCTAACACCATTTGATGTAGGGTCGAAAATGAATTTTAAACATCACAAGAGCGGATTTGCAAAAATCGATCAAGAAAAGGAAACATTTTTGTTGTTTGCTCCAATGGATGTGGAAATGGATTCATTGATTTACCGGAATATAAAAATTTATTATAAAAATTCCTCATTTGTTCGTGCAAAATTGCCTCTTGCGATGTCTAAAATTAACTTCTAGTTGAAATCTTCTTTTCAATTTCCTTAGGAATTTTTCCACTCAAACTTTTGATTCGCGAAATTGAATCGACAAAGAAATCAATTCCTTTTGCCATGGGATTGAAAAAGTTGTCTCCAAATTCCAATTCATTGAATTGGAGTTAAATTTTTATTTTCCTTTCATTGAATTCAACGCACAAAAAGTAGTAGAACAGAAAATATGGAAAAATTAAAGATTGTGAACCTAAACTCTAAATTATCAACTCAAAAACAATTAATTCAACTTATTTTTGAATTTTTTTTTCCTAATGTAAGATATTAACGAAATTAATTTACAATTTCTTTGATTAAAGAAAAATCCTGCTCAATGGCGTATTGTTTTCTTTATCACGGCCGGAGTATATTTTGTTGGAAACTTATTGTTTATTATATTTGGACGCACAAGCATACAATCATGGAATTCTCCTAGCCAAAATCGTAGAATGTCTTACACAAATGTCACAGGTGCCGAATCAATAATTGAAGAAGAAGAACCATTAACAAACTCGGAGGAATCTTAAATAAGCATAATTTTTTTAAAATAATTTACAGTCTGCCTGAGAATCTTATAAATATCCAGTATTTTGAGTATGTTGAAACATTCCATTTACATTTTTTTATTATATTAAAGTTCCATTTATTAATGCGACTTGGTAGAAATAATTTAAGTAACATTTTATATTACTTTATATGTGAGCCCATTATTTTAAAAGTGGCCTAAGACCCTTTTCGTTGAGCAGAAAAAATTAAGTAACTTGAAATCAAGTTTTTAAAATTTATTTAATTTTTTCTTCTTAACGAACAAAATAAATAATTCAATATAAAAGGTTATAGTAACAATATAAAATTTTAATGAATTTTAAGCACAAATCATGAACAAATATATTTCATATATGTGCATATTAATGTGAAATATGTACATTACATTTTTAAATATGTCTACTTTATTTTTAAACGAAAGCCATTTAAAGAGAGTTAATGTGAAAATAGTGACGAGCTTAGGCGTAGCAATGAAATTTTGCAATGTCTCAGACTGCTAATTTGACGTAAAAAAAACAGACTAGTAAAAGTGTTACCTTTGATCTTGCCAAAAGTTAAATGCCCTACACTGTATTAACAGTAAAAAAAGATGCAAAAAAGTCTTAAATTATTATTAAAACGGTCCGGTTTTATGGCGCATTAGAGATATGCACGTACCCTATTGTGCTATAATAATAATTTGATTCACTTATTTTAAATGCGGACATAACAAATATATCCGCCAGATTTCTTCTTTGTAACATCAAATGTTTTTTCGTAATACTGACTTTAATAGCTTCTGCACATTTTTTTATGAGGAAGCTGCCACACTATTTCTTAAAGTTGGCCCAAACTTTGTCTGGCTTATCAAATGTTTCATATTATTTATGTAAACAGATTTTTGTTTGGGAGGAGTCACGTCTTGTCCTAATTTATACATTTTTTGTCCAGATCTTGTCGAAACCATTTATTAATAGCGTGGGGGTATACAAATAAGCCTGGAAATACTTTTACCCAGTCAAAAATAATCAGCTGATATATGAAATCTGGTCTTATTAAGTTATGACATTTTTAATTTTAATAAAATGGAGAAAATTAAACTAACATAATTCGCACAATTCGCGGAAGTCTGCAATACTGCTCGTGGTGTTAAGTTGTTTCAACATAATGTCTAAATAAAAATATCAAAAGTTTGATTTTCTTTTTCTGTTGCATCTGTTGCAAAGGATCACAGACGCATAAATTATCTTAATTTTTTATTTTCTTGCTGTAAAACAATTCAAAAGCATTTTATCGCAAAAGTTTTAACATCGCAACGTTTTATGCATACAAATGCTCGTGCACGGTTTTATAGTGAATCTTTGCTTATATTGCTTACTCTTTCGGGAATCTAGGAGCTGATATAATTAACAAGTATCTTCATTTTGATTGATAATTTAAAGCTTTGCTGTTGCTGTCAAGAAACCATTTTTTATACGAAGAAAAAAAAAAAAAAAAAACGTCGCTGCATATTATTGATAAAAAATTCTTCCAAAGATCTCAAGCTGTTAAAAATGCTTTCGTGTTCAAAATGTTGCGGTAAAAAGGAACCTACAGAATCAGGAGAAAAACGTAAGTTTCTTAATTTATGTAAATGAAAGTCGGCCAAACAAAAAATTTTGGAATTGTAAAAAGTCTTGTCAACAATAAGTGTTTACCTAAGTATATTGTCTGTTGTTTTAAATAAAAATGCGTTAACTCCAAATACCAATTACAGGCTTCGGAATCAAAACTCACATTTTAGAAAGCTATAAAAAATCATTGCGAATATCCGCCGTCACTCAGATGAACCCATAAAAGATTATCTTAGCAATTTGTACCCATGGAAAACAGAGAATTTCATATTATATTTTGAAAAGAAATTATAGAACAAATTGTTTGTATAAAGTTACAGTATTATGTAACCTAATAGAAGGATTAACATTTCAAAAATATTAATTTTACCTCACTAATTTTTAAAACAATATCTTCAAAGGTGTATACATTAGTCCTACTAATTAAACTATAACATGCACGCAAAATATTGTTTAAGGGAATACATTTTATTTACTTTTACGAAATACACGATTATATAAAATTATTGTATCCATGACAGAAGGAACAAAATTCTTAAGCATATACATATGTACATACGTCGGTCAACCTCTGAGGCTAATTTTGTTTCAACCGCGAGGTGAAAAATAAACTCTAAGTCGGGGTGTACCCTTTAAAATTGATTTTTAAAAATATCAAGTCTGCAAAACTAGCATTGTAAACAATGGTGAGAAATAATACTCAAATAAAGAAGGATCGAACGATTGAGGGGAATATTAATAAATCATGCTCTTTTTCTTTCTTCTGCACAACGTACACTTAAACGAGCAATAAATGCTCGTTGTTTTTTACGCATGTCAAAATTGGAATATCCAAAATCAAATATCCATGCGGCATACGCAGCGTATTTGGGGCATCATAATACTTTTCATATTTGCATGATGGTTCACAATACGCAGTCTGTATGCCAGCTCTTACACAATGAAACGAGTTGCATGAAACGTACGCTATTATAAATAGATAAAGTCTCTTGAGTCCTTTATCTCCTCACAGGGCATAGGGCCTGCACAAAACTCTTCTAACGTGCTTTTAATTTTATCCAACATTTCCCCGAATCCAGTATTTCGTGCTTTAGCGAACGTTTCTACGGCCTTATAAAAAAACTAGAAAACGTCAAAAAGTTTCATAAAAAGACAGCCTGAACGATTTTGCGTTTCTAACTTCTGGTATTATAATTTATTTATTTATTTATTAAGTGAAAAATAATAATATAATTATTATCTCACAAAAATAATAGGAGCAATAGCTGCCAGGGCTTTCAGCTCGCTGTACTAATAAGAGCTGTTTTAATTAAACAATTAAATATAATTTATGGAAATAGTTTTATTCGACAAACATACAGTCTAAAAGCCATGCCACAAGAGCATTTTTCAAAAAATACAAATACAATAATTAACCTTTGCTATGTTGGTGATAGTGATGTTCACTTCTTTTGGTTGTATGTATTTTTATTGAAACAAAAAATTAAATAATATTTTATTTAATAGAACCTTTGATACCAGTACGATTTATACAATGTTTCCTGCTTCTTCTGGGCATGGCACTCGCTTATGCCCTACGTATGAATCTATCAATTTCTATCGTTGCAATGACTGATCGTAATGCTACTGACGCTGATGTTGACGTAAATATGTATATTGCTTATATAAGTTTGGCTTAAAGGTATAACCTCATTTTTCATTCACAGATATTTGACTGGAATGAGCGCATAAAATCTTATGTATTAAGCAGCTTCTTCTATGGCTATATAATTACACAAGTACCTGGTGGTTATATTGCACATCACTTTGGCTCTAAGATGCCTATCTTCTTTGGTCTTTTAGCATGTTCTTTGTTAGGCATGCTAACACCAATATGTGCTAAAATCGGTGATTGGTATCTGGTGGTTGGATTGCGTTCGTTGCAAGGGCTTTTTCAGGGTATGCTTCTTCCCTCAGTACATAATTTTATTGCAAAGTGGGCACCAGCCGATGAACGTGGAAGACTTATCTCTTTCGTATATACTGGCACACAATTGGGAACGGTTTCTGCACTTGCCGTAGGCGGATACTTTGCTGCATCGCCGCTTGGTTGGCCACTTAATTTCTATTCTGTCGGCCTGATTGGTGTAATATGGTCTATCCTTTGGTTTACACTTAGCGCCAGTTCACCTCTAGATCATAAAACCATAACAGCCAGTGAAAGAGAATATATTTTGTTAGGTAATGAACACAAAAGTGTTGAAGCTGGTCCTGCACTAAAACCACCATGGGATAGAATTTTTACTTCTGTGGCATTTTATGCCACGCTTGTGACATTCGTTTGCAACAGCTTTGGATTTTGGGTGCTTTTAACTCAAACACCAACTTATATTCATCACATCTTGAATTTCAATATAAAAGACAATGGTATATTGTCAGCATTGCCATATATAGCCTTTTTGTTTGTAAATAGTTTTTTCATTTACATGAATGGTCTGATAACTGAACGGCAATGGCTGTCGCTAAATGTCTCGCGTAAACTCTTTAATGCAATTGGTCAGTGGACTCCAATGGTTGCGCTTTTTATAGTGGGCTTTGTGACTACGGGTGAACATAGAAATTGGGCTATTCTACTTTTAATAATCGCAGTCTCGGCTAATGGTGCTAACTTATGTGGTTCAGTCGTAAATCCAATTGATATATCTCCGAATTTTGCTGGCGCTATGATGGGTGTATTGAACTTTTTTTCAAATCTTATGAGTATGTCTGCACCTCTAATTGTGGGAGTCGTTGTAACTGATGAGGTAAAACCCATTTATTTTTTGTAATTTTGCAAATGCTTATATTTTCCATTTCATATTGTTTTTTAGAAAAATCCTACTCAATGGCGCATTATATTTTATATGGCTTCATTATTTTATTTAGTTGGCAGTTTGACGTTTATTATTTTTGGAAAAACTAACGTCCAACCTTGGAATAATCCTGAATAAAACTACAAAAAATTTAAATTGATTTTATATAATACATGAAATTTAATGGATTAATAAATATTAAATATGCAGCTTTACAATTAAAAAAGGATTGAATAAGATATATGTATCAATCATCATAAAAATCATATAATATAATCAAATAAGCGTCCATATCAGTTGTAGGGCTATGGATTTTTAGAGAAGTACAGTACAGTAGAAGTACAGTTTGTTATATCTTAAATGCATATTTTAGCCAGCTACTAATTATACATTTGTGTAGTTAAACCTTGGACACTGGCGATTCCTGTTTTTATGACGCTGAGCAATAAGATTTTCCTCCTTATTTTTATTTTTGCTTTTGTGAAAGACGCTGTTGGTTATATTTATTTTTAAAAAACTCCTGCTCCGAATTAGACAAAATGGGCTGCATCTGAAAGACTATATATATAAATGTAGTACAAAAATATAGGCATAGTAATTTTCGAATTATAGGAAGCTTTGTAAGGTTCTGACCAATTTTTCTTATAACATTTAGTTTTTGATAATATTTAGCAATAAACTCCATTACTATTTTAAATATGTTTTCCTTTTAATTGGGTAAACACAAAAGTTAGAACACAAACAAATTTTCCAACTCTGGCTACACTCAACATATTTGTGTTCCAACTTTTTTGTCGTCCAACTATTTTGCCATACCCACTTCTTGTTTTTGACAGGTTTTTGGTCGTTTAATTTATTTGTAGTAGAACTTCTTGCTGTGCAACTTTTTTTCGTCCAACTTTTCGGTGTCCAATTTTTTGTCGTCCAACTATTTTTTTCGACATTTCTTCATCGATTCGTACAGTAAATCTTTTTTCAATATCTGGGCCCAAAACCTTGCATCAGTGTACACTTTGTGCCTAAGTTTCAATCCTGTAGACTAGTTTTTGAAATAGTTACTTACTATCACAACTTCCGGTAGCTACTTATATCTCTGAAACCATGTTTTGAGGACTAGATAAAATAAATTTATGCCCTATCAAGCAATATCACATATTGTTGAAAGTACGCTCAGTGGGTATAGGATTATTTTCTCTACACAGAAATAAATACAAATTCCAAAGGCTTTGAGTAAATATTTATATTTCATTATTATAAGTAGAAATCACAGCACCAGAAAAGCTCGAAAATGCGTTTTCATTTATTTTAAGTAAAAAAAATACAAAACTTCAAATCCAATTCATATTTTTTTAGAACCTCTGATTCCAGTACGATTTTGGCAATGTTTTCTGCTTTTTACTGGCATGGCCATATTATATGCTTTGCGTGTAAACCTGTCCATTTCCATTGTAGCAATGACCGATCGTAACGCTACCGATACAGATGCTAAGGTAAATGTACCCTTTTATCTATATGCAAACATGTAAACCACGAAATAATCCAATTTTCTATTTACAGATATATGATTGGGATGAACGCGTTAAGTCATACATATTGAGCAGTTTTTTTTGGGGTTACTTATTTACACAAATACCTGGTGGTTATTTTTCTCACAAGTTTGGTGCTAAGTTTCCGCTCCTGGTGTCTCTTTCTGGTTGTTCTGTGTTAGCTATACTTACACCACTATGTGCTGAAATCGGTAACTGGCATCTGATGATTGCAGTGCGTGCGCTGCAAGGTCTATTCCAAGGTGTAACCTTCCCCTCGGTACAACATTTTATATCAAAGTGGTCACCACCCGATGAACGTGGAGGAAATGTCGCATTTGTTTATTCGGGCTTACATTTGGGAACGGTATTAATGCTTTCCGCCGGTGGTTTTATTGCTGCTTCATGGTTTCGTTGGCCATGTAATTTTTATTTGCCAGGCATTCTTGGTTTAATATGGGCTGTATTTTGGTTTTCATTTGCAGCTAATAAGCCTACAGAATATAAGCATATTACAGACAATGAAAAGGAATATATTCTGTCATCTCAACACGGTAAAGACCGGAGCGGTATGAGACCTGGTAATAAGCCACATAAGCTACCATTGCGTAGAATTTTAACAAGTCCGTCATTTTATGCCCTGTTATTTCCATATATGTTTAATAGCTTTGGATTTTGGATGCTCCTCACTGAAATACCTACATATTTTAATAGCATACTAGATTTTGACATACGAAAAAATGGTCCATTGTCGGGACTGCCGTATTTTTTTTATTTTGTTCTATCTTATGTGTTTATTTGGATGAATGGTGTTATTAAAAAGTACGAACTAATGACGCTGAATACGTCACGCAAATTCTTCAACACAATTGGACAATGTGTTCCAGCAATTGCACTAGCTGGATTAGGTTTTCTGACTACCTCAAATTGGTCTGTAGTATTGTTGATTATCGCAGTATCGTCTAATGCTGCCACTTTTTTTGGTATAATAGTGAATCAAATCGATTTGTCGCCTAACTTTGCTGGCCACCTAATGGGTATAATGAATACGCTTGGAAATTTAATGAGTATTTCTGCACCAATTACGGTGGGGCTCATTATAACCGATGAGGTAAAACAGATTTTAAAGTGTTCAATTCATCTTATGTTTTTATTTCGATAATTTTTTCTTTCCCTTGTTTCAGAAAAATCCTGTTCAATGGCGCATAGTATTTTTTATTGCGGCATCATTTTATTTTGCTGGCAGCATGTTGTTTATATTTTTTGGAAGAACGAATGTACAATCTTGGAATGATCCAGATAATGAGGATGCAGAAGCCAAAAGTAACTAACTAAGATTTTAATTTACATACATAATTGTAATATATACTTGTATTTTATTTAAGTTTAGTTTTTCTTATTGTTTGTAATATCTTGAAATCGATTTATCCTTAAGAGGGAACGCCCCTGAAATTTGTGTCAGCTTTGTTGCAGCTTACTGCGCTACAACACAAAAATCTCGGACTCAATTTCCGGTTCACATATGGTAAATTCCTTAATTTTCCTTTCTTCCTGTTTGTGTTTCTCCTTTTTAATTTTCTGGAGTCTTCATTTCCAAATTAGCATCACACTGAGCTTTCTAACAGTGGTAAGATAGTGCACTATTGAAGCGTCTTAAGTTCGAAGTTATAACGCTTGCCTCAGGCAACTTATTCTCATCTGTTTGAATATATAAATGACTCCCACACTTCTGTCTACACTTTCGAAGCTTTATATATTAGTACTTATATTTAGAAATGGATTCTTGTACACTTTATTTACCAAACCTTTGCTAGTGGCATGGGTCTTGACGCATCGAGTATTCTGTTTGGAGGAAAAGGTGGGCGAATTTGGCTGAAATTTATATGTGTATAAGGCATTCCACGCAAAATCGGACACCATTTTTTTGCATCTTTGATTTTATTAAAAAATGTGTTCTTTGGAACTTTGAGTTTGAGACTAGACTCTATGTATTTTTCAATTTTAACGATATTATACACGTCACAAAAGCTTGCAAGAAAAGTGTAATGAGTTACAAAAACAAAGATAAGCAACAGAGAAAAAAACTTACTTTGAGTTGTTTCACTTTTTGTTTGGATTCTTAACAGATCTATCTAACTAATCGGTTTAAGAGTCACTGATGATTCCGTTTAGGAACGGATGAAACTAATATGACTAGCTGTAGCTATTTTTTTTTAGTGTAATTAATTTGGTATTGATATACATATTACTGAATAGTTAGCTCATTAAAATAATTACAACTTATATTTTTATTCGGAAAGTAATCGTTTCAATATGTTTTATCATTAGAAACCTAAAACGACGTTACATGCTGCAAGAAAGATATCAAGTAAAAAGTGATTTACGAATTGCCTGCTTATTAAAAAAGTTGATTTCTATTGATAAAAATTTTAAAAACTATAGTTTTGTGTGGCAAATATAAAACACAATAAAATTTTGATTTTTTGTATTTTTTTTTTATTTGTTTTAATTTAAGTTTCATTATATTATTTTATATTACAAACTTATATTTAAAATTTAATATTAATTGTAAACATATTACATATTACATTTTATTTAATTCGATATTTTATTTAAATAAAAAGGTATGCACTAAATTTAGAATAAAGAAAAGTTATACAAAATAATTATTATTTTCCTATAATAGAAAATATTTATGTTATATTAAATACACGTACACATAAGTGTAAGTTATTTCAGAAACAAAATATCAAAGCCCAAATTGTGTTATTGAGCTTTAATTATTTCGAAAATGACCTATATTCATAATTACATTGACATATAATTGCCATATTAAAAAAATTGTAATTTTCGTTTTATACATAAAGCTATTTATAATCCTATTATTAAAAGAAACGGTTATGGTAAAAAAGCAACGTCTGGTGGCTATGAAGCAATGTATTTATAAAAGTATTGCAATGACTTGATTTTCAGTACCCGAAATAGTTGGTGTTTCAGAGAAAAAATTTTGTTTTTTTTTTTCAAGTAAACCTAAAACTGCGTTGAAGTGAGTGCAAATTTCGAAAAACTGATATTTTAATTTATTTTTTTTTAAATATCAATGATGCAGATAATAATATTTTTTAAAAACATTAATTTTCCAATAAGTGTTAAATTAAACAAATAAAAATTAGCAAAATTTCTAAGTCGCTTAGAAAAATTTGTTTATATGTAGCATAATCTATGTAAAAATATTCTAAGCAACTTTCTGTAGAAAAAAATTTGCATTTGCTATAAAAAAAGACCCATACCTGTTATTAGCTTTTGACAGTGGCGTAGTTAGGAAGGGACCGTCACCCCGTGCACAAAGGCCTCTAAGCCTAAGGCAATTTTTTTTTTAAAGTAAATTTTAATTTCGCCATTAGCATAGTAACTTATCTGTTTATAACGATTGAGAACTTACGTTATCAAGAAAATATAGTAATTATTTGAACAGTTTTCTGGACGAATAAAAAGTTTGTGAAGTTTTCATTAGCTTAAAAAATGAATATATTTCTTACATATAAATAATATAATGCATTACAGAGAGTCCTACATAATAGAAACTTTTAAGTTTTCCATTTAACTGAAACGGCTATTGCCGGAAAATTGAACCTCGCCGAATCACATACATATGCTGTGAAAAACTTGAGCCAACTATATGGTTAGAGACTGATCTTTTCGTGAGCGTGGTAATTGGAATGTTTCTACAATGTAGGTGTTTCAGTTACTGCCCCGATTCTCAAACATTTTTTTTTCTGATATAGCTTATTGAAAAATTAATACTATCAAAAAATATATAATTTAATTATTTTAAATTTAGTTCTTGTTGTGTGAAATTCCCACTAATTTTTTACAGATAAGACAATCAAGAACTAAGTGCCATTGCAAATCTTTTGAATTTTCGACAAATGTTCTTATCACAATCTATATACTACTATCTCTTTTTAAAATAAAAGCATACAAATAACGTATAGTATCGCTTAATTCGCACTCGTTTTCGTTTGCTAACATTTTTTCCCTCTTATGACCGTATGTATTTCATTTTATTGCAAAAAGTGGCTTTTTTTTCAATTTTAATTTCCTATACTTTGACAAAAGTTTTGCTAATTCAATTTAATTTGTGATTTGGTGGCAAATCTTCCGAACGTATGCATCGCCCCCTATAGCAAATCTCCGTCTCAGATGATATTTTAGTTGATCTTTCCGTCGCGTAAACAACATGATCCATTAGATTTTTATGAAATGGTTTTTTAAGACCACTTTCATCCGTAACCTCTGTAGCTGTTTCTGCACTTTGTGGCGCCACCGTTGTTGGTTCTGGTTTCGGTCGCTTTATATTCGTATACTCTTGACGACGTCTGCCAACAGCTGCCAAAGCGGCTGTCGCTGCCTCATCATCACTTTCCTCTACGGCGAATAGTTCGTGTAACTGCCTTTTCACCTCAGAGAAGAGACTGGGTTGTGTTTCCAAATCATCTTCGCTTGCAAGATCATCTTCACCTAAGCGACTTGTTGCACTTTCCTCGGCAGTCGTTTCCGCTAAACTTACTGTAGTCGTCTTTAAGTTGTCCAACATTTCATCCATCGGTAGTGTAGTTGGCATAGTCGTCGACTCGACTACTCTGGCCGTTGTCATATCGTATTCGTCCATTGTTGTTTGTGGTGTAGGTGTTGTTGTCACTGGTAACAGTGTGGTGAGTTCAATCGTAGCAATCGTTGTAGCGCTTAACGGTGTAGTTGCAGACAAATCGCTCTCATATTCAACATTTGTTTTAACTTTCTCTCCGCCCTCACGCAATGAATTAAGCAGCTGTGCTCCGATATTTTGTGATTCAGCCGTCTCAAAACTTTCGCCATTGTTTGCTCCCACTGCAGTTGTTTTCAGCTTCTTCCATTTACCGCGTCGATTTAAACGGTTGTTTATTGATGTTTTTTGTGATTCGAAAAATGTACTGTCTGTAGTGCGTGTGGTTAAATCAGATTCAGTTGTGTGTTCCTCAGGTGCTTTTCCCATAACATCCTCAAGAAGTTCAGCGAAAGATTTTTCGGGTCTGAAAGTTGGTTTGTATTGTTTAAGCTGAGAGTAAAAAAAAATCGAAATAGATTTGTTGGGAAACTTACTTTAAATTTGGTTGTTTTATATTGACTTTAGTTTCACCGCCAGTTGATCCCAAGTTAGCAGACACATTGACTTCATATGTATCAGCGTTCTTTCCATTTTGCTCTGGACCGGCTGTTACTATTTCAGGCTCATTTTCAAAATCATGTTTGTTTTCCTTGCGTTCTTCCTTTGTGTCGATTGGACTAAAACTATTTCTGTTTGCTGATTTTACCGCTGGTGACCATTGTGATTCTTGTCCGTCCAAATGGAATTGTTGTTTATAGCGACGTCTTGGTGTCTAAGGTGTAAAAAAGAAAACAATAAAAAATTTAGATAGAACAAAACTCTGAGGCTGTGGGAAATAAATAATGAAGAATATCGTTTTAAAGAAATCTGCAGGGTAGCTAGCCTGCTTTTTAAATAGAAGTACATTAAACATCATAGATATAAATTAATTTAGAAAATATTACTTTAATGAAAATGCGAATAATCTTGATTTATGAAATTGCGCACATAACTAATAAGTCAACTTTAGTAGCATAAGGGAAGTATCAAGACAAAAATCCAGATAACAAAGCAGTAATGTCCTTAAAACAGCTTGGTATCGCAATTAAAAAGATGCTTTGCCATGGTAGCGAAGTTTTGGTTTTATAATATCTTGCTAAATCAAGTCATGAAATCATGATAAGGAGAGACGTAAAAATGTATTTTTAATACATTTTTAAAGTTCATAAAAGGCTGATTATAAAGACATTAGTTGGAACTTCTTGTATGTATTACTGTATAGTATGATAATGGTAAAATCATATCTTGGAACAAGCGTAAAAATGCCTTTTATATATACTAACTGCACAGTATAATAATTGTAAAATCATCTTACGGAACAAGCTAGTCTAACGTCATCGGCTATGGTAAAGACATCCTAAATTTTATAGAAAAGAAGGATTTCTATATAATTCACAAAAATGCAAACGAATTCGGATGCTATGAGATGAACTATTGACTTTTGGATGGCAATATGGTTCTTCACCTCGTATCTATTTATCATTATGTAAAAAATATTAAGACTAATAACTTACATCATTTTCATACAAGTCCTGATTGAAACGACTTAGCTTGCGATAGTTAGCCTTCACCTCTTGCTCCTGCTCTACTTCATCTTCTGGTGCAATAGTAGATGAAGCGGGATGCTGTGGACGCCTAGTACGTGTGCGTACTTTAATCACTTTGCGTGGTGGAATACGTGGGCGTGCCTACAATACATAAAGTTATCAAATGCAAATTAGCTTAAATATTTATTCTCCATTCACCGTTTGTCTTTCTTCGGCTGCTGTAGTAGTTGTTGTTGGTGCTTCTGTAGTTGTCGAACGCAACCTGGGATAGTTACGGCGAATGAAAGGTGAACGTCTGGTCGTTATTGCTAAAGGTTCTTCTGTTGTAGTTGTCGTAGGTGCGGCTGTTGGCAACGTTGTATAAACTGGACTTATTTCGTTTTTCAGTACTGGTTCAGTTGGATTCAAATCTTCTTGATTTGGAAAATAGCCTGGTCCGTAATTATCTTTTGAGTAATCATTATATTGCTGCGCAATTTGCATAGGTTCTAGTAAACCACCCGGGAATACCTGATCGCTGTTTTCGACTGTATTACTTGGCGTCACAGTGTATACTTGCTGTGATTCTGATGTGGGTCTATCAGTAGTAAATATAGCTGAACTATATGAACTCGGAATTGCTGTGGGGCTTGTAGGTCGACGCGATAATGTCGAAGATGATGATGATGATGACGATGAACCAGAAGGTCTAAAAACGGGATAATTTTGTTTCAATACGTCACGCTGATAGTCCAAGTCTTCGCTTGCAGTCACTTTGTTAGAGCCATTGTATTTCTTCTTTGGCTTAATGCGCAGTGTTTGTCTTTCTTCGGGAGTAGGTTGGTAACGTATGCGGTTGGGGTTACGTATCAAAGGATTACGTGAGGCTAATGGACGACGTGTTGTCGTGCTGGTACTTTCATCATCGCCAGTATAGGAATCAGATGAAACGGTTGCAGTAGAGCTTCCTTTGGTGCCATATGGCCGTCTAATGCGGTGTGTAGGACGCTTGGTGGAAGTTTCAGATTCCGAATATGAAACAGATGATGAGACCTTAGCGACAACAGGCTTACGTATGCGATTGAGAGGGCGCCTGGTAGGACGTGTCGGCTCTTCATAAGCTGGCGTAGCGACCGACGTTTGTTCGAAGGCATTTTGCTTATCCTTTTCTTGTAAGCCATTAACTAGTCCAGGCAAGTTTGGTGTTAGTGGTGGTAATTCCGAAGGTAGTTGGTAGGGGTTAGGCTCATATTCAACAGTGCCGTCGAGTATTTCATTTTGGTTGTATTGGTGACGATGATTGTTGGGAATAATCTTATCCGTTGAGCTCTCAGTAGATGATGCCTCTTCAATATTGTATTCAACAGCTTGGGTGCGTGGGGGTATCGTATTGATTGGTTGCTCTTCTGTAGGTGTTGTGGGTGCAGGAGTTGGCGTGTAGAAGGTTACACGCTGCTTATGTGTTGTTGATTTTTGTGTAGTTGCTGGACTGTTCGCTAGTCTTTCGTAGTCTAGAGATACTGGGGTATACTGAACTTGTTCGAATGGTGAGTTTGTGGTGGCGACGGAGTGTGGACGATTACGAATAGCGTTTTGTTGACGGAAATATTGTTTCATTTCATATTCTTCTTCGGCTGTGGTCACCGGTGGAGGACGTGTTGTGAAACGTGGTACATATTCTTCTGGCGCCTTGGGTGCTGTGGTGAAATCATGGTATAGTTGACCATTTGTGCTCTGGAACTCAACTTGCGGACTGCTATTGAAGCTATAGAATGTTGGTGCAGGAGAAGTGGAACTGGTGGTTGATGTCGATGTGCTGGTGGTGCTTGTTGAAGTGGTTGTTGGACGTGTGGTCTGCAGTTTGTAGTAATCGTCATTTGATATTTGGTTTGGCATCGGTTGGAATTGAGCGTAGGGATTTTTAATGCTCTGCGTGAAGGTCGGTTGCTCAATTTGTACATTTTGTGGTCGTTTCTTTTTTGGGCGTTCATGTTTACTTATCTTCGGTGATGTTACCTCTTGTATGACATCCTGATCGTAGAAGTAGTTGAATTTGTTGCCTCGGGATGGCTGTTGTGAGGTAGTACGTTGCGTAGTAGCTTCATGATGGTTACGATTTTTATGTGCTGTTTCGCGTAAGACATCAGGATAGTAGTCATTGGGAGAAGTTGGCTGCTGTTGTTGCTTGTAACGATGCTGCGTGCTTGGACGTGTACGCTGTGTGGAGCTTGGGAATTGATTAAAGTCATTCGATTCGGGTGTAATGAAGACAGCATTTTTTTGCGGTTGCTGTGGCAATGCCTGTTCACTGTTGTCTTTGGCACGGTTAATGACAATCGAACCTACATGCGGTTCGGGTAACAATATTTTATTGAAGCCATTTGGAGTACGATAGCTTAGTGGCGCAACAAAGAAGGATACATCACGTAAGTCGCGTATCTGTGACAATTGTGACAGGTAGGGCAGATCAAACTTAACATAACCGCTTGGTATCGGCATACCTGCTGGACCAACGAAAATTTCCGGTGTAGTTTTTGTGGGTGCATCAAGCACTGAAATGGTATTGGCATTCCGCAGCGAAGCAACAACATCTGATTGTGTTGGTCTGGCAGAGTTACGTATGAGGAACATTGCTAGAGGTGGCTGATGCGCTTTAGGTTTTGGTTTTGGTGTGCTAAACTGTTGGCTTGCGAAATTTTGAAAAACTGCTGCTGGCTTATTGGTTGTGGTGGTAAGCGGACGGTTAGTGGTGCTTGTTGTGTAATAGTTGGGGTCTTGTGGCACCAATGGGTCCTGAGTGTAGAATTGATTAATTTGGTAAGGATTAACAGCTGGTAGGCCAGGGTTAAAATTGAATTTGTTGACCTCAAATGAAGGGTTTTGCGTTGGTGGTGGACCCTGTGGACGTTGCTGGTTGTACAATGTATCGTAGGGCACATAAAGCAATTGTACTTCTTCGGGTGCTGCTCCATTATTAACTGATGGTGCTGATGGTACTGGTGCAGTTGGTGCCGCAGATGGTGCGGTGTGATGGAATGGCGATTGAGCTTGGAATGATGCAGGTTTGTTAAATTCATAAATTTGTTCTGATTGTTGATCAACCGGGAACACTTGTGGTGTTACAGTTTGCAAAGCTTCCTGTGCTTGCTGCAGCGGCTTAGAGTCCCGAAATGAATTCTTTACAGGAAAAGTGTCCTCTATGAAATTCTGTTGATGCAGTGGCTTTGATTGTAGTGACTGTTGTTGTGGTTTTTGAGGTAATGGATGAAATTCGGGCGGAAATACGGGATTTTGATTAAATAATGCCGAATTGAAAAGTGCTGCTTGTGCTCCACCACCAAAACTGTGTTGAATCTGATAACCTGTTTGCAAACTGGGTGGACCATTTGCCGGACGATTGTTATCACCATGGAATGGCATTTCAAACTTGAAGAACGACTGAGAAGTAGGTTCTTGAGATTGTATGTTGCCGGATGATTTCACTGTGTGCTGACGCAGTGAATGAGCTTGTGGTGCGTTCGCAAAACGCTGAAATTGGTATGGAAAATCAAAGCTCTGCGGTTGAGCTAATGGTGCATTGTTGTGGGTAGCCTTGGGTAAGTTACCAAACCGAGCATTAGGCGGAAAAGTTTGTGAGTAGGTAAGCACTCGAGCATTTGCAGATCGATCCTTCGTTGTGGTGGCTGAGCCATCAACAGGCTGCGCTAGTGGTACCCAATCGAATGAGTCAGCTTGACCAGGTCCAGTTGCTTCCAGTTGACGTGACCATTTTTCTAGATTCTGTGCTGCTGCTGATACAAGCAGACAGAGGCAGGTAGTTGCGATACTTAGTTGAAATCGACGTGACATTTTAGTGCCTGCAAGTAAAAAAGTATCAAGTGAGCTTGGGTTGCATTACAAGTTTGTTGAATTATTCAAAGGGATACTAAAAACGTGACTGATAAGAATATACTTTTTTTTTCTTTTGTATTTTTAAATAAATGGTATATTTTTTTAATATTTAGCTGTCGAGAATATGGTTGAAGAGGAAAGTAAGAAGACAATTTATTCTGCTGTTCTTAACAAGTGAAATAAGATAAAAGCGTTAGTTCAGAATCATTAGTGAAACTTCAAATCTATCATATATAAGCGTTCTCAAAAGTATTAAAATACTAAAAATTTGCTATTTTCATGTCTCATTCTGTAAAACAGTTCTTAACAACCGGGGGCTTTGAAGGAATTGAAAAATTTCAGGAAAAACCGAGTATTTTTGTTACACATACAGTGGCTCCAACGAATAATCGGACAAAGCTTTTTTTTTTAGAAAATTATATGAAAAATTACGAACTAATTGGAACTTCAAAAAAATTGGAATGCCATTCAATTCATCCTTAATCCTCCATTCATACAACAACAAACAAATTTAAAAAAATCTAACCATGAATTTTTTAAAAATTATAAAGAATGAATAACTCAGTTTTACTTGCTCAATGAATAATCGGACAACATACCAAGTAGTGAAAAAACTGTCGATATTTCTTTCTATAAAGGATTATTAAGAGTATTTTGTCTTACGTTGCGTTACTTTGCACCTATTAGTTACATTTAGTGTTAGAAATTATATTAATTTCAACGCGTATTACCAGCAATGGCTCCAAAAGGAAAGCAAGCATGCCAGCTTATTGTAAAATCACATGGAGAAGGAAAACTGTCCACGAAATTGGTGAATTAGTCGGAAAAAGTCATTCGACTGCCCACGGAATCATAAAAAGGTACCGTCAAGACTTTAGATTGACTTGCAAGTCCAAAGATGGGCAAGGAAAAAAGTTTAATAGAAGATTAGAACGCAACATTTTAAGCGAAATTAAAAAATATCCGCTCAAAACTGCAAAAAAAATCAATTATCTGTGGATAGTATGCTTGGAAAGGATGTATGCTTGAACACTCTATGCAGTGTGTTACATAGGAACGATT
Source organism: Tricholauxania praeusta (assembly GCA_949775025.1). Taxonomy (NCBI): domain Eukaryota; kingdom Metazoa; phylum Arthropoda; class Insecta; order Diptera; family Lauxaniidae; genus Tricholauxania; species Tricholauxania praeusta. The sequence goes on along the minus strand of OX459031.1, from coordinate 29,948,890 downwards.
TTCATGGTAGAGTTGCAAGAAAAAAGCCATTTATGAGCCCAATTAACACAATCAATATGGTGAAATTTGCAAAAGAATACCTTCTCAAAACTGATGAATATTGGAAAACCGTAAGAACTCATTTAATATGTTTAGAATGTTGTCATTTTAACTTTATCTGTATAAAGAATCTGTGTAGAGAATATTTAATATACAGAAAAAAGTTGAAATGACAACATTCTAAACATATTAATTGAGTTCTTACGGTTTTCCAATATTCATCAGTTTTGAGAAGGTATTCTTTTGCAAATTTCACCATATTGATTGTGTTAATTGGGCTCATAAATGGCTTTTTTCTTGCAACTCTACCATGAAATAAAATTTTTTGTTAACGACCCAAAAAAAAAAAATAAAGTAAATGTCATCAATTTTTTCACTAAAGAAAATTTGGTGACTAAGTAAACATAAAAAAATAATCTTTTTTAAATGAACCATTTTTATATTATAATAGCTATTAAAAAAATATTTTTATATTGTTTTATTTTGGGAAGCCGTTACTGACTTGTTTTCAGCCCCGAATGTCTCCATTTTTTTGTTTGTATACGACAGAAACTATGCTGTATGTGTGCACAAATTTGTCATGCAAATTATTCGTGGGTCAGCTGGGTATGGGCGATAAGTCATATAAAGTCATAAGTACTTGATATTGTTAAGAGCCTGGACTGACACCGTTTTTTTTTTCTAAGAAGCATCTAACAGTTTTCCTCCTCTAGCTATTTATCAAACCTAAATTCCTACAAACAGGTTAATATCTCTTGAACTGGCATCAATGCATATAGTATGTTTTTCAAATTAATGTTTTTTCCTGCTTGCTAATTCTTGTAAAAATATATTCAGCAAACTGTTGAAAACTTTTTCACAACTAGAAAAAAAGTTCTATTCTGCGTTTTTCTTACTTTTTCCCCTTCAAGGGTTTTCCATAAAAAAAGAACATTAAAGGTGTTCCTCTAAACATGAAAACTCTAAAGCTTTCGAGCTTGTTTACGAGAAAACCTCTATACATTAAAATGAATGAGTAATGGCAGTCCCTTAAGTGTTACCGCAGTAATGAAAGAAAATGTATTACACTAAAAAGAGAAAATGTGTCAAAATAGGTAGAATTATGTAAGTACATAAATATGAGAATACAAATGAGAATAAAAACGAAAACTCTGCAACTTTTCCGACTTTTGAGGCTGCCTCAAATTTGCCTCGAAAGTTGTAGACATGCGTAAACTTTGCTTCTTACAATTTTTTTTTCGAGGTTCGAAAATGTTCTCAGCTTACACAGTTTTTGAGGCATCTTTGCGCGTAGAGGAATAGCCATATCAATTGCCTTTCTGTATAGGGCTACCAGATGGCATACTAAAGTAGCAAAAGTGCTACTTTTGCAAGGCTTTGCTACTTTGCTACTTTTCGCTTGAAATGTACTACTTTTGGTTGAAATGCGTTACTTTTCACTACTTTCGAAGTTACGACCTTTTTTTCGATAAACAAAATTTTACAAAAAATGTTTTATGGAAACAATGTAAATAAATAAAGAAAACAATCATGTTTTTTATTAGTGCTATGGGATATGGGAAAGTAGAAATGGGGACTTTTTTTTTTTTTTGCTAATTACTATACTTTTTTTGTAAAAATTACGAAATATGTTTGTGTTTTTTGAAAATTCTTAAATTTTAGAAATGTGCTACTTTTGCAAGCAGGTCATCTGGTAGCCCTATTTCTGTACCAACTTGTGTGTTAAACCTGTGTGGTTAGCTACAAATTGTACCAATTTTCAGTTTGCCAACATGTTCTAATATTTTTTGAATTTTTTACCATGTCTTCTAAGCATAGAATAAATCTTAAAAATCGGAGTTCCCGTTGTGAAAATAAGCCAAACAATTTATATTGAATTTTGCACCTTGACCTTTTGTTCTAAGGTCAGTACCTAGGTATTAAATAAAACACACAAAATTTCGTTAAAATCGAATTAGTAACAATGGAGATATGAGCCAAACAGTATTTATTTTATTCACAGCGCCATTTGATACATATAAAAATTATTTTATTTATTTATAAATTCATTCCAAAGTAATAAATTACAATTAGAAAATTTCTTATAAGCGATAGAAACAAAAGGCCTTCCGCTTACATATAAAAATAATGGCACATCATTTGTCGAAATCGACTGAATAATTTCCGACACAACCACCTTATGGACGATGCAACTTGCAGTCAAATGCACTGGTTTACGCGGCGCACAAGTTGTACGCTTAACTCCATAGCTGTCATTCTGCTTAAACATATGGCAACACTAATCAACTGTCACCGTTATATTTATTGCACGTTAATTTCTCGTGTTAAATTGTGGATATTCTGAATAAATAATTATTAATAAAAAAAGTTTCTGCAATTATGACTTCAATATTATGTCTACTTCTTCTTCAGCAGTTGTTTGTGATATTTTCAATAAAAATTTGTAGGAAATTGCATAAAAATCTAAAATCTTATTGAAAGTGTTGTTTTGTTTTTGGTGTTTCTTTTTTATTGTAAATTGTGCGCGATTTTGTTCGATGTTTTTTGATTTAATAAAAAGCAAAAAGTGTTCCATTAAATTTATTCGTTTCTCACAATTTTGCAATTGCTTGTTTTTATTATTAAAGTTTACTCGCTGAAAACCCTTCAATAGAGTAAATGCATTGCAGCTGCTGCCAAAGTTCAGCATCCACTGTGTTATATTTCAATGCTTTCAAAAGCTTTTACTTCGGAATTTCGTGCATCACTTCCTCAACTGTATGAGAAAATTTAAGGCCCCAATCGGTAAGTGTTTCCATTTTTGTTTTTAACATTTTTTTTTAAGTTCCACATACAAGTATGAAATAGAATTTCCCTTTTTACAGTATTTTAAAGGTCGCTGCTCAATTTTCTTAACTTCAAAGCAGAAGCAAATAAAATGAAAAAATTTCAAATTGTTTCAGAAAACTTATGACATCTTATAAAAATGGATAAAAGTGTTAAAAAATCATAAGAAATTATACTTTATTGAAGAAAATAAATCAGGCTTCATAAATTTGCTTATAGTAATAATGTTGCTTTAACATATATTTTTCAAAATTATTATATTTTCATTAGCAGAAATTATAATTTTTGTAAAATAATTCTCCCTTTTAAAATCCCACATTCGTATACATTACAAAAAAGTTATTCGTCATTGTTTCAAACAAGCAGGTGGCAACGCTAAGCAACTGTCAGTAATTAGTTTTGTTTTCATTTACAAAGTGTGGGTCAATTTGTCCAATTTAATTTTGCATTTTCAATATTATAAATCAATTTAATAAGAAAAATATATCGAAATTTATGGCCTTACGTGTTTTAGTGTTAAATTCAATAAAATATTTTAATAAAAAGGCATGAAAATGCAAAATTTTTGTTGAAGCAGCGTCGTCGGCAAAACTGCCAGTGCAAATGTAGTGTTTTTTTTTTGTTGTGCTTTATTTTATTGTAAGGTGAAATGCAATTCAACAAATGCTTGAAATTAAATTTTTCCAATATTACGCGTGTGTTTGTTTTATTGTTGAAAAGAATTCGTTAAAATCATTTATCAGTATAAGTACATTGGAGTTGTTGCTTAAGTGCACAGCATTCGCTTTTGTTTTTCACGGTTGTGCTCCACAATTATTTACTACGGGAGTTTTGGAGAGTGTCACAAAGGGTAAATGCTTACTTTTTGTTTTTATTGTTTAAAGTAACATTTTTTGAATGCATTACCAGTGGGAACTGGCACCAGATCCTCGATTTTTTCATACCCCAGATATGGGGTGGACATAAAAAAGTGTGTATATTCTTGATGAGCGTCATCACCTTAGACAATGTATCCATCTTTGTATGTCTGTCGCATTGTTATACTGTCAAAGTCACGATTGCGAGAAAACCAAGCGAGATATTACTATGAAATGCTATTATTTTGGCCTTTCCTATACCCTATACCGTATTAACAGTGAAAGTATGCGAAAGTCTTACATCTATATATTAATACGTGAACATCGAATCTTGTGGTACACTTTTTTAGTATTTACTATAAAGAGAGGGGAATGAAACTTATATCATTGGAAAGGTACTGTTCCATAGATGTGCAGAAAAAGAAAATCAGGTGTATCAGTTGCCGTTAAGGCAGGTAAAATAAAGTGAACATATTTACATGATTCCCCCATACAAAACGCATTAACCCCTAATGGAAAAAATAAACGAAATTTCACGGCAGAAATGCTTCACCGATTTTTATGAAATTTGATATGGAGATAGATTGAACCTTGAGTAAAGATTTTTGTTTAGAGTGGGCGGTGCCACGCCCCTAACAAGAAAAATCGTCTCCACGGCTCAACTAATGGACCGATTGTGATGAAATTTAGTTTGGATATAGATTGAACCCTTAAAAACATTTCTGAAAATTTTATTGTTCTTTTGGTGGGCGTGGTACTGCTCCGAACAGGAAAATTGTTTTTATTGTTAAGCTAATGGACCGATTTTTATGGAATTTGGTACAGAGGTAGATTGAATCCTGAGAAAAGGTATTCAGTCTAAAGTGGTTGGTGCCACGCTCCCAATAGGAAAATATGTTTTCACAGCTAAACTAATGGACCGATTTTGGAGAAATTCGATATTGAGATAGATTGCACCCTAAGGAAGAGTAAGAGGTAGGGATAAACAACATGATACAAAAATAGCTCTTTCCAATTTAGTTTTTCAATACTGAAAAGTATTTTTTTTTTACTTTTATGCCCACATCATCAGAAAATATCTTTATAATTAGAGCTAGCTGATCTTCCTTACATGGGTATTAGAACTACATAAATACTTTTGTAAAACGGTGCTGTAAAGGGCCGTCCATTAATTTCGCATACATATTATGTATTTACAACTTTGAAAATTTATAAGGAATAAAATAAAATAGTGATTCCATTATCCGGGATGCGCTCGGTCCCAACTATCACGGATAATCGAAGTTCAACTGATTTATTTTGAGTTACAGTTGTGATTTAACTTATTTTTGCTTAAAAATAAACGAAAAAGGGATGAACGGTAAAGGGATAAGGGGACAATTTATGAGTCAAAATCAAATAGACCGCATAATAGAAATTATGTAGCACTAATAGAATGTTGTTTTGCGCTCAAATGTAAATTAAATGTAATTCCAAAGGTGAGATGAGGTGAGGTGAGGTGAGGTGAGGTGAGGTGAGGTGAGGTGAGGTGAGGTGAGGTGAGGTGAGGTGAGGTGAGGTGAGGTGAGGTGAGGTGAGGTGAGGTGAGGTGAGGTGAGGTGAGGTGAGGTGAGGTGAGGTGAGGTGAGGTGAGGTGAGGTGAGGTGAGGTGAGGTGAGGTGAGGTGAGGTGAGGTGAGGTGAGGTGAGGTGAGGTGAGGTGAGGTGAGGTGAGGTGAGGTGAGGTGAGGTGAGGTGAGGTGAGGTGAGGTGAGGTGAGGTGAGGTGAGGTGAGGTGAGGTGAGGTGAGGTGAGGTGAGGTGAGGTGAGGTGAGGTGAGGTGAGGTGAGGTGAGGTGAGGTGAGGTGAGGTGAGGTGAGGTGAGGTGAGGTGAGGTGAGGTGAGGTGAGGTGAGGTGAGGTGAGGTGAGGTGAGGTGAGGTGAGGTGAGGTGAGGTGAGGTGAGGTGAGGTGAGGTGAGGTGAGGTGAGGTGAGGTGAGGTGAGGTGAGGTGAGGTGAGGTGAGGTGAGGTGAGGTGAGGTGAGGTGAGGTGAGGTGAGGTGAGGTGAGGTGAGGTGAGGTGAGGTGAGGTGAGGTGAGGTGAGGTGAGGTGAGGTGAGGTGAGGTGAGGTGAGGTGAGGTGAGGTGAGGTGAGGTGAGGTGAGGTGAGGTGAGGTGAGGTGAGGTGAGGTGAGGTGAGGTGAGGTGAGGTGAGGTGAGGTGAGGTGAGGTGAGGTGAGGTGAGGTGAGGTGAGGTGAGGTGAGGTGAGGTGAGGTGAGGTGAGGTGAGGTGAGGTGAGGTGAGGTGAGGTGAGGTGAGGTGAGGTGAGGTGAGGTGAGTTGAGGTGAGGTGAGGTGATTAGTGAAACTAAATAAGATCATAATCAATGAACAAAAACGTTTTGTTATTAAATAGGTCGGCAAAATTCTTCTAAGATTAAAATTTAGTGCTAACGGTCGAATTTCGACCTCAGGCGATACTAGTTTTAATTAAAAGCCGATATCTTCCATCAAGTTACGTGCTGGCTGTTTTGACTACATAAACGTACTCGCATTGGGCTCGACAACATTTACATAAATCGCTCTCTTTCTAGCGCTTTAAAATTTGTATTTGTTTGGGGGGATCCACGTCTACTTTTTGTCTGATGCTATACCGAACTTTTTCTTATATTTGAGTGCACTTTGTTTCATAACTTTTTTTGTATAACGCTTTGAATTGTTTGCTAGTATGGGAGCTGCCATTGATTTACGAACGGCGTGTCCTTAAATAATTGTTTTCATCTTTGATGCCAAGAAGCTCCTTTGCCTGTGTACCAAATTTCACTTACCAATCTTGCTTGGTCTTCCCGTTATCGTGATTTTCACATACTGACAGACGAACGGACATGGTTAAATCGACTCAGGTGATAACGCTGATCAAGAATTTATGTTCTTTTCTATATCTATCACGCTCTATTCTACAAACGGAATATATCCTGAAAGTGAATATATCTTGAGTATAGGGTATATAAAAATCAGTTAGTGGGGCACCTGTATCTTGCTTTGCTCCTTTCTAATGGTTCAAATGCGCTTTTTTCAGCTGTTGGCAAGTTAGTCGTAAGCTAATCGTTATGTCAAAATTAAACTTAAATGCAAAGTTAAAAAAACTAAAAAAATACTTTCGATTTTTTTGAGTCTCCCAAAAACCTAGAAAGAGCCGATTAAGCACTTTGAAAATTATAGTAGACACGTGGTTTTTAGCAACAAAAAAAAACAGGTCTTAGGGATTAGTTCAGTGGAACGAATTGGAGCAGCCTTTTGCTCAAATTAGCAGCTACTCCTTTTTAAGTTCGAAATTGATAAAAAAATCATATAATTACAAAAGTTGGACTTATGAACTGTTAACAAAATATAAAGAATCAAAATTATTGAATGTCAGGATGTATGTATGTATGTATGTATGTATGTATGTATGTATGTATGTATGTATGGTATGTATGTATGTATGTATGTATGTATGTATGTATGTATGTATGTATGTATGTATGTATGTATGTATGTATGTATGTATGTATGTATGTATGTATGTATGTATATTCAATGTATCAGGTTTCATCATTTCATTTAACTTATTATATATAATTACTTAGCTAACCACAGAAATTGCTCTTGTACCGATAGAATCTTTTAATCAGAAGGCATTATGATACATCATGCCAAAACTTTAGCCAATTTTGATAGTAAGTCGTTTCTTACACATATTGTGTGAGGTACTTTTTGCTTGAAATGTCTACTTTCAAAAAGCTATAATTCGGCTAAATTCGATAAAAATGTAAATTGACTATATATCCGGAACCAGATCCGAGCGACACTTTTTATTTTTGCTATTTTTATTTTTACGACTTGGACAAGTCGGACAAATGAGAATTTCAAAAGGGAATCACTTATACGAGGATGGGAGCTAATGGCAATTTCTTTATCTTTCGTACCGCCATCACCAACATTTCAGCCGACGCTACTAAAGTATGTACTTGATTTGAACTTTAAGGCAACATTTATGAGGAGGCCATGGAGGGCCATCAAAACAGAACATTTCCACTTTTAATGGAATGAGATAAAAACTGAATATTTACTTGGATAGTTATGAAACAGTTGCAAACATTTTTCCGGTCAGATTGGTTTACCTGGAGCTTATAGTTTTTTATACTGTTTAAGCTTATCGCATTGTTCGAAATATTTCATTTTGATGTCATCTAATAAAATATTCAACAATTGAAAATTGGTGTCCGTGGTGTAGGGCATAGACTAACGTGTAGGGATTAGAGTATCCGACTGCTGTACTCAAGACGATGGACATGGGTTGTAAATTGTACTTGAATAAGACCAGGTTCCTTTACAAAAAAACGTTTTGCGACACTTTTTGATTATATATTTATATTTAGAATTAAAAAGCACATAATAAACGTTTAGTTCAATAAAAATTGGCAAATGGGAGCTAAAAAACTTAAGCCATATTCTTTTTTAGGATAGTTTTGCAAAACTGAAAAACAAACATATGTATAATCATAATTTGTGTGCATTGTGGTTGGGGAAGTTTATCGATAGTTACATATAGTTTTTTTAGAAACTATCGTTAACTATCGATAGCTTGCCTTACCGATTTTACCCAGCCCTACTCAATAGGGACCTTAACTCCGATTTGGACCTCCGAAATTGCAAAAAAAATCCAAAACTTATTTTTTTTATGCAACAAATACGTTGATTGCTAGATTTTCCATGTTTTTGGGCAAACCGAACAAAAAAACGCAATTATTTTGTGTGTCCTTTGACATAAACTTTCAGTTCGAATTCGACACAACGTTTGCTTTTAAGGTATTATGCCAAGAACCGAAAAAAGACAACTATAAGCCTCTCTAAAAGGTTGATAGTATACGAATTTAGGTGACTACATTTTTAGCTTCTACTCCACCATTTATACTTTACGACACAAACATAACTATGTATCATTAAGCTAACATATCACGCCTTTTTTCTCTGCTCTTAGTATGTTAGCTTCGTAAACAAGTCCCCGTTTAGTCAATAAACTTTATGCAGTTCCCATGGCGAATATCAAACTCTTGCTCAGTTTTTTATGATGCAAATTAATAACAAATTGCATCAAATTGTGTACAACTGCCAGTATGCATGTGTGAGTTGTATCAAATTTTCATTAGAAAAAACTTAACTTGATTAATGCTCTAACGATCCATTTTAAATGATGGCGAGAAATTCGCTGCTGTAGCTACCCATTGAGTGAGTGATCATTTGGTGGAAAATTACTTTGTGAAAGTCCGTCTATGTCTTGATCAATGTGTCTTGTCCATATTTAAAAAACGCCTGTCTTTTTCATTTAATGTCTGTCTGTCTGCTTTTGTACATTTTTACATTTAACTACATATTAAATAATAATTTTACTTTGTACAATGAATTATAATAAAGTTATTAACAATTTAATTTGTATAGAAAATGGTGCTGTGTCGATTTCCGTATTCCGTGTGATTTTCGTTACGGGAATAATTTTCTACTGCAAGTATTTTGGTAGAAAATTACTATGAAATTTAAAATTTTCAATCATCACTCAACGGTAATGAATCAATTTGATCGTGCGCTCATTGCTACTTATGATATCCGGTCTGCCAGTAGGAAGCTGTATGCTGCTGTGGTAGCAATTTCTGCAAAGGTGTTTGTTCGTTATTTAAAATTAGATTTTCCTTTTTATTTTAAGTGGCGTCATTTTTTCATTTCAATTGTAATTAATAGACAAGCTTAAGATTGAGTACAATTTAAAAAATGCTCATAATCTAGATCATTAATTTCACAGAATTGTAATGGTTTGACCTTGATATTTGATATTTTGTTCTAGGTTTTTTTTCTTTTTTATCTACTGCGCAACAGTCATTTTTACTATGCAGAGTCCAATATGGGTACTTTAAAAGAATGCCAATAATATGAAACCTGTTCTTAATTTCGCTCAATTTACTTATAATTAACAACATTGAATTTAAGTACTTATATCTGACAACACGATTAAGAGTTATGTGTAATTTATTGGAAGCACTTTATTCCATTTGTCTGGTATGTACTGAAGTTCAAATATTTAAATTACATATAGATTTTCTTTGAAGTTGTATGTTCATCATTACATATTTTCAGCGAGGGTTCCAGTCTACAAATCATGTTAAATTGTTGGTTTGCAATTAGCCAATGCACATTCTAGATAATTTCGATAACTGATAAATGTATTTAGATGCCATTCTGTAAAGCTCAATACGATATTGTTTTTTATGTGTAATCATAGTTGAGGTTCTCAGTTTAATAGCCAATGAAGAACTTATAAAATTATATTACATATATAAGTCGTGTGACTGTTTAATTCCTGTATGAATTTCTGACTTAACTTGTGAATAAACCCGTCTATAAAATCTCACACGTTGGTGGGCATATTCTAAGTGCAGTAGATCTCATTTGAACGCAGAGTTGCCGCTTTCGACGCGACCAAGCCGTTAATTGCATGGCCGGAAACCTTGTAGGAATTGAAAAATTTCGGAAAAAGTCGTTTATTATTCCGGGAAAGGCTATTCATTTTAGGATTTTTGTTACACTCGTACATACATACAGCTACGTGCACATAATTAGGAGCGATTCATACATATATCTTAAAATTATTGTTTTCATATAAATATCTTAATAGTTTAAAAAAATCTTTTCGCAGTCTTATGATAGAGGACTCCTTCATTCTTTTGCCAACAAAATCGTTACCAATTTTTAAGCTGTTTAAACTGATATCAGAAAGAAAACCAAGCGTGCACATAATTAAAAACGACTTATTATTTTGTATTTTAAAGTTTTAAAAAGGTTTATTTTGTTTTTATTTTATCAATATTTGGTTGGAAATCCTTTACTTGAAAGAACTGCTGCATATCGCCGAGGAATTGAAGCCACTAGATCCACACACAGTCCTCAGGCAGTCTTAGGAATGGTTTTTCACACCTTTTGCACTTCCACATAGAGTTGCGTAAAATTTGTAATTTTTAACGCACCAATACGTTCCTTCACTACTTTCCAGAGGATCCCAATCGGATTTAGATCCGTACTCTGTGATAGCTAATCTAAAACAGTCCGTGAACCACTTCTTTGTATGACCAGCAGTGTGTTTAGGATCATTATTTGGTTGAAAGATTCAACTCACGGGTAAGTTTTCATTGGCATATGGAATAGGATATGTCTGTAATATGCCTGTATACTAGATTCTGTCCATGTGACCTTAATATGACATCGGTCTTAATTATGTGCACGTAACTGTATGTATGTACTTAAGATTTTTTAGCGAGCAAAAGTTTTTTTAATATTTAATATGAACTATTTTAATATTGCCGACTAAAAAAAAAAAAAGAAAAAAGGTTTCAAATTTTTTCCAAAAAAAAAATGTTCTTATCATTTTCTGAGTTTTTTTCCCTGCACTTGAAGATGAAATGAAATGATAATGGTTTGATGTCTGAGAAAAAATAATTCCTTATAACCCCAGTCTTTTTCTATTTTTTTTGTTGATTTTTAACATTTTAAAAATAAATTTCTTTGTGAACTTAAGTAATGCGAAAAATTAATGATGTTTTCGGGAAAAATATTCATAATAGAAAAATAAGGGGTCTACAGACAATAAGAGTTCCTTCCAACTAACACTTTTGAAAAGTTAAGATAGACTCAAAGTCTTAAGGATTTATTTCATTTACTTTGTTTCCTAACTTTTATCCCAAATAAATTAACTAAATCAGAGAAATTTAACATTTTTCATTTTGTGTGATTTTTTCAAAGTGTTGGTTCTGAGGAAACCTTGTTGTTTACTGTCATTCTTCAATTTTTTAAAGAGGAATATTTCAGCTTTTTTTAAGAAATAAATTTATCTCAGAGAACGTCGCTATCGCTACTGATATTTATATACTCTTGATTTCAAGATTACTTTAGCCTTGGCTTAGGTAAAATGAAAATGCAGCCTAGCAGTCCCATAAGACGTAGTGGAACATTACTTTTTTCGGTAAAAATTATCAGGACGAAGTTCTCATTCAGAATAATACCCTGATATATGTTGCAACCAAAATACTTTAATTTATTGGCTTGTGTGTGATTATTGCAATGGATCACGTATTTTCTCACTATAAATTTTTTTTTCTTATAATTCCACTTTATCGCCCTGACAATGTTGCACGGCAATTTGAGTATGTGCAGCTAATGCCGTTGCAAACGCTCACCATAACAAACGACATATTGCAAAAATGCAAAAAGGATTTAATTGAAAGCAAAAGTTATTTATAACCAAAAAATAAGAGCAAAAAATACAGTGAACTTTACTGTTGCTATCTGAGCTGCAGGTAACATTAAGTGAAAGAGCACAAAAACATGTTTAAGTACAAATAAGTGTTCGATAAACCCAAAAGATATCCGCTTTTTTTTTTAGCGTAACAACAAACGGAACTTGTCAGACGTTGTATCTGCTGCAAGTAACGCTTATTGAAATTTTTCAGATGAAAGTAAATTTCAACACGAAGCAGGTGTATTCAGGTAGACCATTGTTAAACCAATTCAAAAAGCGCAGTGCTCTTGTGGTTCATGTGCAGAGTGCAACGCCCAGAAGGGCGTACTTTTAAATAGCGAGCGCATTGTAATTACAGCAGAAACAACGAGTACACGACTGCTTGCAGTGGAACAGAATACAAAAATATATAATTTACTTGTCTTCAGAAAATATAATTTCTATAGTGATGAAGTCATTCAGTCACTTAAGTGATATATCACTTGGACGAATGGCATTTTGCCTTTGAAGTACTGGGTAGAAACTTTGCCATGGTCATATTAATGGCAGTATTAATGAAATCATATATTGATTAGTTTAACAATTTGAAACCCGTCAAAAGCGGATCTTTTTTCCCATTATTAGTGAAGAATAATCTTTATTCCGATATTTATAGATGTCTTTTCTATCTCTGGTTTAATACCTTACACTCAGTGTATATTCACTGTATCCTTCCGCTTGTAACGCATAGAAGGGGCATGGCAGGTAAAGAAAAGGTTATATATTTTTGATCAATATCACCACCTAAGTCGATTTAGCTATGCCTGTCCATCTATTTGTCTGTCTGTGATTCTGTCTGTGTCTGTGGAACTCACTATTAGGAAAAACCAAAAAAGATAATGGAATGAAATTTGGCAGACAGGCTACTCCTTCAAACAGGCTTGAAAATTTGTGAAGTCAGTTCACGGACACGCCTACCGCCCGCACAAGTAAATCATTTAAAACGCTTTATTTAGAGAGTTATTTGATGTAGTGTAACCAAATTCCTTGAAACTTCGAAAAAAATAGTCAAGCTCTGGTTGGCGAATTTTGACGAGAGGGCGTGTCTTCTCTCATGCATGCAAAAATTTCAAAACGTATACTGAGGGAATTAATTAAGGTAATGATAACAAATATCACACTAAAACAAGAAATGGTCTACCATCCAACAAAAAGTTGGAGAATTTTGAAAAGAGGGCGTGGCATCTCTTATACAAGCATAAACTTCAAAACGATACGCAGCCTAAATGATGCCAAACTCAATGTGGGTACATTTAGTCGAACTAGTTAGCGCGTAGTGAGATGGAAGAGATACCCTTTTAGTAAAAATGTTGGACTCAAGTGCAGTTTTACTGTCTACTGCCCGGTGTAGGGCATTCAATGTCTTGCAAGGCTAAAAAACTTCTTAAAAAACGACCACATTTTCACTGACTTGGCGAAGCAAAATATGCAACTCACTTTCAAAAAGTAAAAGTTCAATTTTGAAGATATAATCCAGAACCTACACAGGAGTGTTTTTTATTGACTGTGCCGCAAATATAGCCCACTAGAAAAAAAAAATTTCTTACAAAAGTCTATAACTTAACATCAACAAAATTAAACCTAACCCACCCACTATTCACAAATGCCACAGATGTATGTATCTATAGTATAAGTAGAGCGTAGGCCTATTAGTTAAGAGGCTGCGCCACTGTGCAGCGGTCATGGAGTGCAGTGTTTCAAGTTTGTTTTGTTGTACAACAATAAGAGTGCATACCGAATCGTTGACTCAGATTTCTTATATCTTGTATACCTGTGTATTTATATCTTTTTCTTTATCTTTATATGACAACTTTTGCTTTTCATACTCCAAACTCGTAATCAGTTTTATTTTCATTTCATTGAAAAAGAAAGTACAACTTTTTTTTCTCTTCTTGACCTTTCAATGTACGGTCACGTGAGCTCTCATATTACAAATTATTGTTACCATATTTCATTTTATTTTATTTTATTTTATTTTATTTTCTTTATTTTATATCGTTATCTCCTCGGTTGAGCTTCTCAATTTTGTAGTGGCGATTAAAAGTAGATTAAATGTTGCTTGCGGTCAATTAAATGCGTTAATGGTACTTGCATGGAAAATCAGAGCTCGTTTGAAAGAAAGCCAGTGGATGGATGATTCTCTTTGGTAAAAATGAAAGTTAGAGTATTGAGTTATTGAAAAAAAAGCTACCTCAAAAGTATTTATGATGAAAGTAACTAAAAGGGTACTTAAAAGCTAAACTTAAGATCATAAGATAAGCGCTGTACGTTGACTAATTTTTTTAAAAATTTAATAACAAATTTGCGTAGATAAAAAAAGTATAATCAACGACATGTCTCGATACAGATGTCATACATTTTTTTAAAATTCTTTTGAATGCCTCCATGCAAGGGTTACTTTTATGAAATAAATTTGATTTATTCAAGGTTGATAGGATTATATGCTCAAATTCAAGTAACCTTTTCTTTTGTTCAATATAATAATACAACCATAATTATTTAATAGGATTAAAGCACAAGACATAACTGAGAATCGCTATTCTTTATGCAATCGTATTTTTCGAGTGTGGGCTGTCAAAAAATTAAGGAATGCAGTTGACAATGAAATTGGCCACCAACAGCGTTCAAGCGAAATTAATTGTGTTTGAGCTTATTAACATTGGTCTCAAGATTAATGTTTGTTAAAGAAAGGAATTATAAAGCTGTTGTTATAAGTATTATTCATTGTCTTGCATCAATTGTATGGAATTACAAAACTTTAATCCCTTTCACGGCATACAAATGTTACAATTTAAATGAATGAACCAGAAACTTTTCAAATCAAAAACCAATAAATATTTGCCATGCCAGTGGCGTACCTTAAAAATTTTCTGCCCGACGCCATTTGGACTCTTTATAATAACTAGTATCGCCTGAGGTCGAAATTCGACCGTTAGCACTAAATTTTAATCTTGGAAGAATTTTGCTGGCCTATTAATAACAAAACGTTTTTGTTCATTGACTCAAAGTTTTACTTATCACCTCACCTCACCTTTGGAATTACATTTAATTCACATTTAAGTGCAAAGGAGATAGAATTATCAATTTCTATTAGTGCTACAAAATTTCTATTACGCGGTCTATTTGATTTTCACTCAAAAATTGTCCCTCCTTATCCCTTTACCGTTCAGTCCGACCCAATATCGTTCTTCTTCAAGGCACAACACAACTATATTTTTCGTTTATTTTTAAACAAAAAAAAAGTTAAATCGCAACTGTAACTCAAAATAAATCAGTTAAACTCCGATTATCCGTGATGGTTGGGACCGAGCTCATTCCGGCTAATGGAATCACTATTTTATTTTATTTCTTATCAATTTTCAAAGTTGTAAGTATATAATATGTATAAGAAGTTAATGGACGGCCCTTTACAGCACCGTTTTACAAAAGTATTTAGTTATAGTACTCATTTGAAGCGCGCATAAAAGTAACAAAAAATACTTTTCAGTATTAAAAAACTAAACTGAAGAGAGCTATTTTTTATCATGTTGTTTATTCTTACCTCTTTCTCTTCTTTAGGGTGCAATCTATCTCCATATCAAATTTCATCAAAATCGGTCCATTAGATTAGCTGTGAAAAAAATATTTTCCTATTGGAGGCACCGTGGCACTGGCACCAGGATTCAATCTATCCCTGTACCAAATTTTATCAAAATCGGTCTATTAGCTTAGCAGTGAAAACGATTTTTCTGTAAGGAGTAGTGCCACGCCCACTAAAAGAAGTCAGAGTTTTGAGAAATGTTTTTTGGGGTTCAATCTATATTCAAACTAAATTTCATCACAATCGGTCCATTAGTTTAGCCGTGGAGGCGTTTTATCTTGCTAGGAGCAGTGCCACGCCCACCAAAAGAACTTACAACTTTTAGGTTTGTTTAGGGATCAATTTGTATTCAAACCAAATTTAATCAGAATCGATCCATTAGTTTAGTCGTAGAGACGTTTTATCTTGTTAGGGGCGTGGCACCACCTACTTTAATCAAATATGTTTACTTAAGATTCAACTTATCTTCATATCAAATTTCATCAAAATCGGTGAGGCGGCTCAGCCGTGACAGCGTTTTTTCTCATTAGGCGTTAGGCGTTAATGCGTTTTGTATGGGGGAATCATGTAAATATGTTCACTTTATTTTACCTGCCTTAACGGCAACATATACACGTGATTTTTTTTTCTGCACATCTATGGAACAATACCTTTCCAATGATATAAGTTTCATTTCACTATCTTTATAGTAAATACTCTAAAAGTGTACCACAAGATTCGACGTTCACGTATTAATATATAGATTAACTTAATCTTTAGGAAAATTTTGTTAATAATATCAGTAAACTTTGGTGAAATATGCGATCAATATAAAAAGATCTAATGACATTCTTTATTTTTTAGTGACAAAATTTAATGAATTTTTTTTTGGTAAGTTTTAGAAAATTTTTTGACAAAAAAGTGTATTCTCCCTCTAAAATGCCTCGATTCAATACATCCCATCCCAAATCCCATCACTGAGTCAAGTGATAATAACAAGACCCTAGAAGTGACAAAGTTCCTTCTATTATGACAATATTTTTTAATGAGCCTATAATTCTCTGTCATAGCTTGGATCCCTTCCAGCGCTGAATTGTGGACAGAATGCGAAAACAGAGTTATCTTAAAGCAAAGACATTTAATATTTCATTCTAATTATGAAATCACAATTTCAGCACTACAAATAATAGTTAGTAACAAAGAATATAAAGAGTTCTTATCAGTGCATTAAAAACCGGGAAACGGTGATACAACCAATGGGCTAAACATAATGTTTAATGGTTTTTTACATAAAAAAATTACTAAAAGTTTGGCCGGGTTAGTTTAAGTGGCGGTTTCACGCTTTTGATGTGTGAAATTCTATACTTAAGAGATTTGACGGTAAACTTAATACCAACGGGATTCGTCAAAGTGACACAAAGTGACTTTTGAATTATATCAGGAGTCGAGATAATTCAAATCGTATCAATGGAAGATTGGTATGGAATAAATAATTAAAGGGATAAAAATTTGCAAGAAAACTTAAAATTTGTGAGCTGTACAATTTTAGAGCTTTTGCAAATCAAAGATAATTTAACAATTCAATATAGGTATTCACAATCGCTCATAAAATTCAAAAGATCAATTTCATATCAAGATAAAAAAGCAGTAGGTACATTCATATATTACAATAAAGTTAATATTTGGGGCTTCAGCAGTAACATACCCAAGCAGCACAGTCCGACTTTAAGTGGATTTTTTCGGACGGATTTAGTAAGAACTTGGTACAACTGCAGTCGAAGCAATCGGACTTACTGCGTTTTTATTACATTTCTGGTCTGGTATTCCGACTACTTTAAGACCACGCAAAGACGTCGGCGTACGACTGGTTGATTTTAGTCATACTCCGACGTCGTAACGACGTCGTATCTGGTCATCGAATGACCGTTTACAATTGATCACTTGGCGACGTCCTGACGACTCACAAAACAAGTCGGAGTGCGATTTTTATTTCATCGTGTACGACCAAAACTGAACTAAAAACGACTTTAGCGAGCGTATCTGTACGCCATACGACTATTTCTGGACTTATCTATTTTTTTTAAAATGCTTACATAAAAAGGCTGAAATATTTCTTAATATATTGTTAAGCCAAAGTGTAGAAGATTTTAAGAAATGATAAAAAAAAATATTTAAATACTTTATGGCTTATTATGGAAATGATTTGGTCGTTTCTTAACCACATTTGGTCGTCAAAAATTTTATAAGTCGCATTTTAACGACAACTGTTCGCCAAAGTGCCGTTAGTCGTTTTATGTACACATTAGGTCAGTGTATTTCTAAAAATTAATCGACTAATTTAATTAGTCGTTTTTGTCTCAAAATTAGTCGTATGGATAATGACTCCGCCATTTTCATTAAGAGGTGTGGAAATGTATGCAAAACATGAAATTTTTAGAAAAACATATTTTTTATTTAAATTTAAGAGAAGGGCATTGTATTTTTTCGAGGTAACGCATATAAATTTATCAATAAAATTTGCAAATAATTTTCATAAAAATAATAAGTATAGCAAAAGAAAGCTATTATTAATTTATAAAAATACTATCAGACTAATTTTAGAACAAAAATAGTCTTTAAATTGGAAAAGAATTGTAATCCGACTGGTTATAGAATAAAATGAGTCGTGAAATTTCGTCGTATTTAATCGGAAAGAGTTGGGTCATAACTATTCCATTTTCGGTCAGAAAATTGGAAGTCGGCAAAGTACACACATGCAATCAATCGTTTTTTTCCAAAATTGAGTCGTAGCATGGTCGCGTGGACGTCGGAAGGGTCGGATGTAGTCATCTTCCGACGTCGTAACGATGTTTTTACGACCTTGTTGTGCTGCTTGGGTAATTTAAAAGTTATTAAGAATTCTTACCCAAAACTAGTAGTCACCAAAAAATTAAGAAAGAAAATTCTTCCAAAAAATTCAATACTTCACATACTCAATGTGTAAAACGGGTGCAATAAAGTTATGAAACATTAAATATTGAGGAAACTAGTCATTATTACGGTTTTTAAACAGTACAATCATGTTATTATGCACTGCTGTTAACAGTTTTATTTCCATATATCCGACCATATTTTAGACTCTGGCTGTTAAGCGATGATTATTAAAGAAAAAAGGACTACGCAGAATGGAATTCGGTTGTTTAGAAAGTAATTTTTTTTTCTAATGGTTTATAAATATTTCAATTGAATTATATGTTCTTCATTTTGATGCAATATCTTATGCCATTCATGCATAAAACTTCTGATCCTTACTTGGCAAGAAACTGATCCAAGTCATTATGATGTCTTCATTTGAATTAAAGGTTTGCCATCTAAAAATTTTTATAGAGACCAGAACAAGTAAAAATCCGAAGGCGCCAGATCTGCGGATTATGATGAGTGTTGTAGTACATCTCCTTCCAGCTATAACAGCTTTTGGTGAGCTGCCAAACTTTGTATGAGCAGTTGTCGACAGAAACTCAAAAAAAAGCGTTTCATTTGAAATCCCATCAAACCGACAGCATCACACTTTTTTTTATAGATATCGACTTTCAAAGTACTTTGAGTCCGTTCATCTTTTTTCTCATCCCCAGTAAAATGAATAATTTTATAAAGTTTTGGGAAGCAAATCACAGACGACGAAGCAAATTTCGTTCTGTAAGAACATGTGGATTCCATATGTCTAGTTTTGAAATTAAACCAAGGCGTTTCACGTGATCATGAATGGTCGAACTAGATAATTGGAGTTGTTATTTGGAAGTTTGCATCAATCAATGCCTTAATTTTGTTTTCATTTGCTTTAGAACGTGGTGAATCTTCAACATCAAAATTAACGAATGAAAATTTTGCAAATCAATTTTTCCACTAATGTTCTATCAATGCATCTTCTTCGTACAAATCGCTTAGTTTTTTTCTTGCTTGAACAGCATTTTTATCTTTTCGATATTAAAAAAGTGCAAAAGGACGAAAATGCTGCTTTCGACTATCCATATTTGGTAGGACACCAAGCAAAAGCTATTGCGTTGAGTCAAGCAAACCAGCTGTCAAAGTATATTAATGACATTGCGGCCTAAGTGTTAAGTTGCCTGCGCTAAAATACAATTAATTCCTCCGTTGGGAAAAAACGAAATTACTTTCCGAACAACCTGTTACAATTACACATAAGCTAAATGTTATAACGGAACTTATGTTGCCAAATTATGAATACGTAAGTGTATTTAAAGATCAACGATAAAAGAGTTAATTGCAAAGATAAAATAAAGTCTTACCATAAAAAACACAACCCCAAGTAGCGTCAGGAAATTTACGAAATCTGCAAATAAACAAGAAAATAAAAACGAAAATTACTAACTTGTTAACACTGTTAATTTGTTGAAATCTTTGTTTTTTCCTTTTTAATATCAATGTGACGTGTAACCTATTTAGATACTTATACCAATGGTAAACTTAACTAACAATTAATTTGAATAGATAACAAATGACTGTAATTATGCTACACGTACGAGTACATGCAAATACACAAAACGCGCGCATGCGTTGTTTGGTGAAGAAATCGAAATTGAAATTAAAGCTGTCAGATGTACACTGAACTGACCGCTAACCATATTGAGATACTTGCTAAAAGTTTGTACATCTATAAAGTGTTTGTTGCTCTTGCAATTGAAGTTAATTGTACATTTTTTTCTATATATTTTGCACTCTGCAACACTCGAGTGCTTCCCCCTGCGGTTTTGAATGCGAGTGAGGATTTCTTAGTTTTTTTTTTTTTTTTTTGCAAAATTTTTGTATCTTGATGAAGTGTTATTTGTTGTACACATTGTTTACCTTGTTGTTTATGTTTTTTCTTTTTATTGTTGTTGATGCTTAGTTAATATACGACGTTAGTAGAGCAGAAATAAAATAAGTACATATACTACGATTGCATTGGTGGAACATTGCCTTTCATACTACATATATTATATTTTATGCATGTGGCTTGGTCTTAAATTACAATAATAAATCAAAAACTCATTAAAAAATTAGTCTCATTCGATTTTTACAAAAAACCAACCATGGTTTACCATCAACTTGTTCTTGTATGAAAATTATTCATGAAGGACTATCCGAGCGATGGGCAAAATACAAAAAATGAGCCATTTGTAGCTCAATTCAACAAACACGTAATTTTTTCATAAGAAATATAACCAAAACATCAAAGACAAAGAACAACGAAACAACAATCATTGAAGACAGCTTCTCTTGTTTCGTTTGATCAGTGTACTTTTATTTCTACACTCATCTGGTTCTTGTTTAATTCTTGGAATTGGCTTTTAGTTTATTGTAATTTTTTTTTTACTTTCGAGTTCAAAGTTATGGTGTGGCTTTTTTCTGTTGCTGGAATTGTTG
Source organism: Tricholauxania praeusta (assembly GCA_949775025.1). Lineage (NCBI taxonomy): Eukaryota > Metazoa > Arthropoda > Insecta > Diptera > Lauxaniidae > Tricholauxania > Tricholauxania praeusta. Next base: position 29,927,863 of record OX459031.1, on the reverse strand, counting down.
TTTATGTTGCTTTTATTGTAAGCGGCTCCTGAATTCAAAATTTTGCCCATCTATGGATTATACAATTATCCTGGGTTCAAGGTCTATTATATTCTCCCCTATTCAAGTATAAAATCATTTTTTTAACGTTTATCTCTTGATTTTGTTTTTGAACTTCAAATCAAATTAGATATTTCGTATAAAGATTCGACATGTAAATGTAAATAAACATATCTATATACATATAAGCATTTGAATATGTCTAGTTTTCAAGTTTCAACATTTTTTTTTGAAAACATTTAATAGATTTTTCGTTTAAATCAGCTTAAGAATATCTTACCACAAATCCTTTTCACCAATTAATCATAACCAAATAAGTTACGGTCTGACTCACTGTGTAACTTTTCCTTTTCATTCTATTCTTAAAATTCATAGAAAAGTTCGTGGTATCTTAAATCGATTTGAATAATAAATTGAAACCAATATTAATTTCATTTAAGTCGACGGCTGTCAGCATGAAAAAGTTATCAATTTTGATTAATCTTTATCAAAATATCAACCTACTCGCATATGGATCATGCAGCCTAAATACAAAATATTTCAAAAGACACGCATTACATACAAATAAATCAAGTCATAATTGAAAGTTAAAAAAAACAGATACAAAAAAAAAAATTGTTCATGTCACGTTGTATAAACGCCGTGCGGTCTTTAATATTAATAAAACATGCAAGTGTACGCAAGAGTGACGCACGCATTATGATCCAGTATTGCCAATGCAATAGACTGAATATTTTGTGGAGTAGTTTTTTTGTCATTATATTTTTTGCTTCATTAACCTGTATGATGCAGTGCATGTTTTTTTTGCAGCAGTGCACTGGACCGAGTTTATTTTTTTTTATTGTCAATAGCTATAATTTTTGTGCCAGTTTTAATGAACGCTTTTCTGAGTATGTTCAATCACTTACGGTTACATGTGAGTGTAATAAACAGCTGTATTTTATTATGAAATTGATGTTATAATTGCAATATTAAAAAAATTTTAAAGAAAAAACTATAATTTTGCTGCAATTTTAATTATATTTTTGATATAAAATTAGGGGAGCATGGGTATATATGTTCATTTTTCTTATACGTATGTGTATGTGGGCTTAGTCAGATGAACATACATATGTATTTATTATTTCGAAGGAAAGAAAACTACGAAATTATGATAACATAAGACATCCATAAAATATTGACTAGCGTCGTAATACAAAAAGTTTAAAATTCGTGCCCTCATGGAAGATAGGACTTACAAAAAAAAAAAAAAATTTTTAAAATGTGCATGATTAGCGAATATCTAAAATTCTCTTTAACATCATCAATGGGCGTGTTATCTCCCATATAAGCAATAAGCAGTATATATATATATTGCATTTAGTGTACTAACAGAGAAATAATAAGTAAATTGAGTGCAGAGTTGTCAGTTATTATAAGTTTTGAAATTAAAAAGAGTTCGGTGAGATTATATCAGTGGGCGTGGCACCTCCCACATCAACATAAAGTTGTAAGCGTTCTTTGAATTGAATTATTGCAGCAATTGGTATAAAATCTAATATAAGTGGTTTATTTGCTATAAGGTATATCTGACTCAAAAACGGGCAAAATAGCAGCAGCGGACGTGGTGCGTCCCACACAAATAAAATACTTTAAAAACATAGATAGCAAACTATGTGAGCAATCATACTATGTTACAATGTTGTCTATAAAAAGCCATTTCTGAATCAAAATCAGTCTGGATTTTACCAATGGGTGTGTCACCGCCATACAAATTGTAATAAAATTTGGTATAAGGATGCCGATCACTATTTTTTTAAAATTTCAGATTTTTCGATTTTTTCAATCTCTTTCAACATACTAAATTCCATTATTTTTTGACTTTCTAACTTTTTTGACTTTTTTCAACATTTTATAAATTTATCCGTCTTTTTAAACTTGGTCTTTTTCAACAAATATTTCAAAAGTGGCTCTTTTTGACTTTTTCAACCTCTTTCACTTTAAACGAATTTGTCTTAATTTTTCAACATTTCTACACGACTCTTTCAACTTGTTTCAACGCTATTCAACTTTTATCAAGTTTTTCAACCTCTTTCAAGTTTTTTCAACATTTTCCATATTTTATTAACCTGATTCTTTTCCAACTGTTCAACTTATATACTTTTTCGGATTCTTCAACATTTTTCAATTATTTCGACTTTTTCAATTTTTTCAAGTTTTTCAACCTCTTTCAACTTTTTACTGATTTTAAATATTTTTTTTTGACTTTTTCAACCTCTTTCAATTTTTTTCGAAATTTTTTATTCTTTTACTCGACTTATTCAACATTTTGCAAGATTTTCCATATTATTTCGACTTTTTTATACTCTTTCAACTTTCTTCAATAGTATTGATATTTTTTTTTTCGACTTTTTCATCGATTTTCAACCGCTCCAGCATTTTTCAACCTCTTTCAACTATTTTCAACTTAAGAGTTTCTCAAACTCCTTAAACTCTTTTCCACATTTTCCATATTTTTCGACTTTCAACCTCTTTCACTTATTTCAAAATTTTTTATTTTCATTTTTTTTTTCAATATTTTCAAACTTTATTCGAATTTTTCAATATTTTTCGGCTTTTTCGACCTTTTTCGAAATGATCCAACTTTTACAACCTCTTTCAAATTTCTTTCAACATTTTCGACTTTTTTCAACATTTTCCATTTTATTTTTACTTTTAACCGTTTTTCACATTTTTCAACAGCTTTCAACTTTTTCGACTTATTCGATTTTTACCACTTCTTTTAAGTTTTTGTATTATTTTTATAATTGGTTAAAATGAGCTACAGGTCAAAAACTAAATATATTTTTTATAATCAAATGATTATTGAACTTAAGCCATTTTTCGCAGCGATCAACATTTTATGTAAAATTTTACAAGTTGATACAATGCTTTATGTATTAAACAAACTTTGATAACAAAGGAAAAAACAACAACAACTCTAGAATATAGACATATGTTTCGATTCTTAAAATCTCATCAGTATATTTTGGTTGATGTTTTTTTTTTTTATATTTACGCCCATTTATTCAAATCCTGCATTTAATTTATTGCCACATGTCACAAAATGATCCTGTACAAAATTTGATAAAATTTGCTGAAACATTTTTCTGGTTTTAAAACTTTAATTTTATTTATTCCACTCTAAATAAGTCAAGTTTGCCAACTTTTCCCTACGACTTACTACCTATGGTACAAATATCATTAACATTGTTACCATGCCATTACTGCTGGGGAATATTTGTGCGTACAGATTTGTTGTTATCTTTTGCTGACATATTTTTGATTACTGTCACAACAATTTTTTTAATTTTTTTTGCTATTTCTATTTGTATGAGTAATACTACCTTTGTAATTTAAACAAATAAAAATTACTGCTGCTCACAAGCGCATGTTGTTGCAATCAGTCAATTTTACGCTCCAAGCGAATTGCCGCTGTATGTTGCCAATTTTTTCATATCGTGTGTTGCAATTTTGCATTATGTGTCAAATTTTCAACTAATGATCAATTTGGCAAAGAAGAAGCAAATTAAAGCTCATTAAATGAATATCAAAATTCTTCTAGGATATAATGCTTAAACTAAATCAGTTGGCATGGTTTTGTTGGCGTAATATCTCAATAAGGTGCTAGTGTTTAATATGAAATCATAAAGTATTTACAAGTATCATATGTTCATTAAGCACAAACGGTATGGTGAAATATAAGAACCACTCTACCATTACAACGGCAATAATAATAACAGAGCACAAAGCACTTAAAGTGCAATTAATGCCGACTTTTTGCCATAACCTTGACAGGTGGTAGCAATAAATTTAAAATTAAGTGCAATTTATGTAGAAATATGAAGTTCTCGTTAATGTAAGCTAAAATAATAATTTAAACTCAACTACTTATAAAAAAGCAGTAAATTTTTAACAACACCATACAAAATATAAATAAATAAATTATTTATCGACGTCAAATACACGCATTTATGATAACCCAGAAACACACAACGAAGGAAAAACCAATTGGTGTTTTTCGTCTGTCACGCACATCAGCTGCGCAGACGCAACCAACTGCATCCATAAGATTCGAATGCTAATCGAACTAAAATAAAATGCATTCACATATTTAACCCACAAAATTTAGTACACGCCACTTTTTTCGCGTGTATGTGAAAGAATTGCTAATAACATGAAAAGTAAATAATGTGAGTAATTTTGTGGCGTAAACCAACTTGAGTGGTTGTTTTTAATCAATGGTTATAAAATATCAGTTACAAGATACAGTGATTTAAGGCACCTATTCTGCCGTACTAAGCGAAAAAGACATATCTCAAAAAAAATTCATTTCGAGATAATTGATGTTTTGTTTATGTCAATTTGCTGAAATACCTGTAAAATTGAGATAGAGGAAATTTTTTTAGTAGATTTTTTATATGATTGAACTAAGATGCCGATATTTGGAGTATTTCATTAGACGCGTAATTTCTTAAGCTATCCGATGCAATAAGAATCTCGGATATTTTTTTTTTGAGATACGTCTTGTTCGCTTAGTACGGCAGTATTAGTCTTCTATCAATTTAAGCATGAAAATGAAAGTTGTTTGAATTAGAGATGCAAATCAGTTCGTCTGAACTGATAAATATTATACGAGTAAGTGGAGCAGATGGCAATAATTACAATTGTTTGATGTTTTTTTGTGGGCGTATTTGATCTATGTATTTGAATCTGTTAATCTATAACATTCATCAAAAAAAAAAAAGTGTTGTGCCTTTGTTTTTTAAACATGAGCGTGAGCAATTTTACTTATGTAAATAAAAAATTCAATTTATTGAGTTACAACGATGGGCTTATATTTTTTACCTGGAGTCAAACTGCAATGAAAAATATTTATAAGAACACATACAGCAATTGATACACCTGCTATAGATTGAGTTTATAACATATATGGTTCTATCTGCAATCAATGCAAGTTGGGACCGTCCGCAGAAATCATCCAAGAGGGGAAGAAGGGTGGCTTGACTCTTATATTTGATCTTAGGTCATAATGTTCGAAAAAAAATATTTTTTAACTACGAAGTTCAGAAAAAATAAAAACAAATTTATTAAAAAATAAAATAAACACGTTTTTTTGTTTATTTTTTTGGGCTTTGGAGTGAACGATTCTTTAAAAAAATAAAATTTTCACTAGTTTGGTGGCCGACAAAAAAAGTTTTCCTTTTTTTTTCAATTTTTGTTCATGAAAAATGGTTTTATCTTGTTCAGTGACATTAATTTCGACATCGCGATGTATACTAATTGAGGATAAACCGTTCAGCTGATCTTCAGAACTTCATAACCTGACGTGAAATATCCGAGTAAAACCCCCCCATGGAAGATTTCTGCACACTGGCCTTTAATATGGTTTCTCTCAACACCCTCCATTACGCAGAATTCATTTAATTAGTATTTTCTTTTTTCTGGCCAGTATGTCGGCTCACTCGTATACAAACAAGGTATTTGCTGAAAGTACTTTGAATAATTCTCTGTTCTCGAAGACTGTGTTTTGCACTGTAATCTCCATTGACATAGTGACTTCTAAAATATTCGTTATGATCTTTTCTAACCTAAAAGTGTTTCGATTGGAAAATCTTCGAAGCCAAGTGAAACCGGCTGAGTTTTGGGTCACCCACCGCTGCTCTACTATGTGGTAATGAGTTTATTGTGGCTTACTTCCTGCATCATTGCAACTTTAAATTATTCTAGTATCTCGTCAAATACCTGACTTCTTGTATTGTAGTAAAAGTTGTTTACAAGGTAATTCTTCCAAAAATATTTATGAAAATGCCTAGAATATTATGGGTACACAGAAATTCCCCCCATGGAAAAATGTGTCCCGAAAAAAATGAAAAATCCGAGCGAAAACCAAAGCAAACTTTTTGCCCAAATGTAATAAAAAAATTGCTGAAATAAATGTTTTGTATACTATAAATTTATATCATTGTTACGCTTTTATTTTCTCCAGAGTTTGAGAACTTTTTTGTAAAATTTGAAATACTTTTAATAAGTCTAGAACATAACAAATGGAATTTTTGAGAATTCGAGACAGTATTTCATTAAAAAAAAAATCAAAACTTGATTATGCAGCGATTGACTCTTGAAGACGTTTCTAATCCTCATATTTCTTATGAGACCAGACCATAAGAGATAAGACTACAACGTTCCTAAAATTCTTAGAGTTGTAGTCTTATAAGCTTCAAGAACACAAATTGAATTCAACGTTTGAGCTCAGTTATTTGGCATTTTGCAGAATATCTTTTTCGCAAGTTCTTACATCCAGTTTTTTTGCAAAATATCTTCTTTTAAGACTTTTAACCCACTGCAACTGATGTGGTAGTCTGTGGAATTTTAAAGTCACGATCTCCGGGTTTGTAGTACCTTAATGATTCTTGTTCGACTTTTTTACATTAACATGAATTGTCAGGTGTAAATTTTTATAATTAAACAAAACTTAATAGGCTTTAATACTGCAATGACTAAAACAAACAATTTAAAAAGGTGTCTACAAGACTTCGACGTATTATTGCAGTATTGCTAAAATTAGGAGATGTCAGTTGCAGAGGGTTAAGTCTCTACGCTCTAACCATTTACCACTTTCATTCGAGCATTAAATACCGCGCAGCCATCGTCAGATCAACAAATTCATTTTTTGGTGACGCTTGCATAAAGTGGCAATTTGAATAAAAATGTTAAAAGCATGTCTTATCACATTTTTTATTATTGTGCATGATAGATTTTTCAACATTATAACTGCATAGCAATAAACCAGACAGATATGAAAAATATTGCGCCCTAAAACTGAATGCATAATAAAAAAATAACCGGTATGACAGCTAGAGAAAATCACCAAATGCCATTGAACTTAAAAAAATAAAGAAAAACACATAATAATAACAATAAAAATTAAAAAATGCAGCATAAAATGCAGATTACACTGAAAAAAAAAAAAAAAATAAAATACCGAAACACCTGAAACTGAAACTTTAAAAATTTTAGAGACATAAAGAAAAGACATAAAAAAATGATTGCCATTTATGTACAAGTTAACAAATGTGGCATAACAAAGATGTTAAAGCCATAACCAAAAAAAAAACCCATAAAACAAATTTAAAACAAATTCGAAAAAGTATGAACAACAGCAGCAACACCGCCAACATGAGTTTGAATTTGTTGTAAAACAATTTCCAACCCAAAAGCGCGCATGTTGAACGCCTTTCTCTGGTTTTTCATTACCATTTCTTTCAGCTGCATATAATTTTTTAATTTTATTTTTTGCTTATCAATTTCACTTATTGTTGCTAAGGCAAGAGGAGGTGGTAGCTAAAATATTTTCAATTTACAGCATAGTTGATATTTTTGATATGGTGGTTGATTTAGCCCATAGATTTAAAATGGCCAAGTTTTAGATTTTTGATTTGCTTAAAGTTGATTTGAGCCCATACTGAATATGTTAGGTGCTTAGAGTTACTGCATAAAAAATTAATTCCAACTTTTATAAATATTCTCCGATGTGTAACCCCGCCCCTGCAAGAAGTTCGTAAACTTTATGCGATTAAAAAATTTTTCAAAGTGTTGAAGAACATTGTTTGACAATCAATCTTTACATACTAATTATTTTTATTGTGTGTGATAACACACCTTAAAATAAAAGTAGGTAACAAAAAGATCTAAATGTTTTCGAAACAATGAAGGTACTTTTGAAGTTGTGTTTTCATATTTTTTTTCAATTGTTAACGCTCACCTGTTGATTGACAAAACTTCCTGTACAGTTTAAAATTGCTAATGCCATTTCAATCAAGTTGGTTTTAACAAAAATACGTAGTCGTAAACTTAATGAATATGAGCTGCAATGTGTAGTATAGAAAACTTCCTTTTATGGAAAATTACCAGTCGCACAGTAGATCGTGTAGTGGTCAAAAGTGAAAAATGATTTTGTCTTGAAAACCAACAAAAAGGGTATCGTTGTAAGGGAAATACTTTGAATAAAGTAAGTCCAAAAATCAGTACTTTTGGACAATTTTATTGCTGCAGATCTTTTTTGCTTTTGAGCGACAAGGAAAATATATTTTGTTAATACATTTTTGAAAATATCAAAACAATTTTATTCTTATAATTATTTTTTACTGAGCCTTCTTTTCAGTACTGTAAGTTCAAAAAACACAAAAAAATTACAGTGAATGCATTAAAGAAAACGAAATAAGCTACTTATACTAGTTTCAACCATCGCTACGTGGTATCCTTAGTAAGCTTTGTTAGCCGATGCTTAAGACTTCCCAAGCATATTATATTTTACTTTTTCATTGACCAGTTAAGAATCATAGGAAAAATATAAACATAGTGTGTACGAGCGCTCGTCAAGAAATGTGTAATATCAAAGAAGTTACAAGAGCAATTGTATATAAGGAGGAAAAAAATGTAGAATTTTTGGTGCACTATGTTTATATTTTTGCTATGATTCTTAACATGTGTAAGCTTTAAAAATGTTAAGTAAAGTTTGCCATTTTACTATAAATAGATTAAGAAACGAACAACTCTTGCAAATTATTGAATTTTACTATCAAAATTCGTGCTCTGTGAGAAATATGTTTCTCCATTTTTTATCGAAAACTTCTCTTCAGCAATGAAGCTCATTTTTGGCTCAAAAAACAGAATTGCCGAATTCAAACTGAAGAGTAGCCAGAGGCAGTTCAAGAGCTTGATGTATCTTTTAAATAAATATTTTATTCACTATTGCAAATTTTTTGTCCTTTTTTTAATTTTAAAAAACCAAACACTCAAAAAATCACCCCTTACAATACAAGGAAAAGCTCGAGGGAAATTTCAAATACAGATTTGATCACACAATTAATAATAGCATCAGATCCTAACTTATCTTCGAGAAAAATTATTTATATAAAAATAAGTTCAATGAGGAGGACCCTTATTTAAAATACTATATTAATATCATATAAATCATTTAAAAAATATAATATAATAAATATATCTCAGAAAAAAATGTGTGAGAATCATTTCTTTCAATTTACGTGAAAAAAATCCGCCGAGTTTTACCGACCGCTGAACAGACTTATTCAAGGGAGGTACCTCTAGGGTATAACAGATTTCAACTATATTCTATGCACAGCAATTACTCCACTTTTCTAGCATTCTGACCGAGTTTCACTAAGATCTGTCAACTTTTGTATTTACCTCCCATACAAAAGCATGTTAAAAATTAATTTAGCGGGCATTTCACTCGAAGAGGACAGGGTAAATGGGGTTCATGTTTCCAATTTCAGATATATTTGAATTTGTTTTACCTGTATATGTCCTCGACACAGAAACAAAATATTTTTAGAATGAAAACACTGGTTTACAAAATATGGGTCTTTGAAAATTTGAGAAATCATAAGGTATGTACTACTTCAAATGCCATTATTCAGTTTAAAAAAAGTCTGGTAAAATGAATTAACCACTGGATTTTATGCTTCATACTATAAAAAAAAAAAATGGGAAATATGTCCGCCTTACAAAAAATTTTTTTTAAGTGCATTAAAAAAAAGCTAATATTATGTTTATACTTCGTGCCAAGTTTAATAATGGTCCGCCCAGCCTTTTTGGAGTTACATATATGCATTGCAATGCCGAAGCCCGAGTCGAGTCGGTTGATATTAATAAAAATAACTTCATATTTTTATAAATATGTTGATATTTTTATGAATAACTTGATTTTTTATGAATAGCTAAATAGTCACTTGGATATTAATAAAAATAAATATATGAAGACCTGGAAAATTGTACGACCGAGGGCAAAACTTTGTATAGTGAATTTATAGGTAGGGCTACCAGATGGCCTGCCTACAAAAGTAGTGTATATCAAAAAATTCCAATTTTGTAATGAAAACCAAAAATTTTTTTAGTGCCATAAAAATATTTTTGATGAGCAAAAAAAAAAAAAGGTCCTCGCTTTCTACCCCAGCAAAATTAAAAGAATATTTGAAATAACTTTTATTTTACAATGCAAACATCGAAAGTAGCAAAACCATCCAAAAGTAGTGCATTTCAAGTAAAAAATAGCAAAGCCTTGCAAAAGTAGCACATTTACTACTAAAGTATGTCATCTGGTAGCCCTACTTGTAGGTCGTATTATGGTGGACTAAAATATGTATGAGGAAGGCACCTTTTATAAAGACATTTTTGAAAAAAAAAATATAATTAAAAAAAAAACTGTTTGAAAAATATTTTTTCTTAAATCTAACAAGCAATAATTCTGAATTAAAAACACAGCTAGTGATAATTTTACCATTAAAAATAGCCGAGTTAATTACTTAATGAAACACAGTCATTTTATTGCTTTAGCTGTATTATTTAGAGATTTATGAGGTAATCTTTGTTTGTAAGTACTACTCCAACGGAACTTTGATAGATCCTACCTCCTATACAATTTTTTACTCACAATGAGCCAGGAAATCTAAGTTTTTCGGTTGGCAATGCGGATCCATACATATGAATAATTAAAAAATTTAAAATGGATCAGTATCTAAATATGACCTTTAGTACATGAAAAGAGATTTGAGAAAAAAGTGAGATTTATTTCATCTCCGGACTCCAAAAAGGTATTGCCACACCACAGTATAGACATCCCATATAAACTTTCTAATTATATAAAATACTAGTTTTCGTTTTATCTAATACCACCTGTCCTAACAACCGTCACAGTGGAATGATCCCTAACTTATAATCATGTCGCTTGCATTTATAAACATGGTACTTAAGCTGGCGTTTAAGCCATGTTCATCGACTGTTTAATTTAAATTTTAAGCGCCAAATAAACATTTTTTACAAATTTTTTTTTATATTTTTCATATTATAATTTCTAACTATTTATTTATTCATTTTTACTAAATATGCAAATTTAAAAAGTCTTAAGCTTTTTGGTCACATGTGAGTTAATTCAGGTTCCTGTTGGTTGTTGTTGCTCGTTTATTATGAATTTGTGAAGCAAAACAAACCGGGTGAAAAGTTTCACTTTCATTTTCTTTACTTTGCCTCTTCTAACGCCAACGAAACTGAAGCCAAGCCATGTCAGAAAATGCAAATTCAGCTAATTTATAGAATCATCGGAATTTTAAACATAACGAAAGCGAAAGTTTAAAATTTTTTTTAAGTTTTAAAAACTTGTTTTATTTCTCGATTAAATTTGGTTAACACAAAATTTTTGTAAGCGTGACAAAAATTAAGTAAGAACTTAGGCGCGCACATATTAAATGACCCAGTGTGAACGATGATGAGTTGTTGTCTTATGAGAGTGTATATGTCGCTAATGGCTGGGACGTGCACTATTGTCTCTGTGGTTTTCGTCATTTTTCTCTTGCCTTTCCTGTATATGCAACTTTTTCTTACAGTGTATGTTGAGTAGGTTGGTACGTGCTAAATGGCTACAGCGTCATCATTAGGCAATCATAGACCACAGTTAGTTAATTTATAGAAATAGCAAGAAAAAATGTTGTCACAAAAGAAAGTTAAAAATATTTCTATTGGAATTTCAAACATTGCGTAATATAAGAGATTTAAGATAAAAAATTCAAAAAAAATGTTTTAACTAGCCGCAGCTGTTTAAATGTTTAGTTTTATATAATTTTTTAAGTAAATTGTGTTGATTTCGGACATTAAGAAACTTAAGATTTTGAAAGGTATAAATTTATTTAAGGAAGACATTTATGTGCATTAGACCTGTTCAAAAATCTTATGAAATTTTAGTGCATGATTTTTTCATATGAGCTAAAAATTTTTCTTAAAACCCTTTGCAGAAAATAAGACTTACAAAAAAAAGAATTATTTTCTTAAATCTCCGCTACTATGTTCATTGAACCTTTGGCTGAAAACTCTTTCACAATGGTAACTTTTTGCGATGGTGTAAATTGCATGAATTATTGTTCAACAGAAATGGTCGTTTTTAGCAAGATTTTCATAACGCCTAAATAATATCCGTCATTTACCGTTTGTCCATGTGGAAGGAATTCAGAGTGAACCTCATCACAGTTTTTATAGAAAAGTGGATACTTTAAAATTGTCTTCCTCAAAATTTAAATAGCCATTTATGTAGGATCATTAGCAGAGAAGTTTTATTGAAGAGACTAGTTTTGGGAAAAGTTTTGGGCACAGTTTTGGGTGAGTGAAAACGTAGAACTTCTTTATCCTTACTTATCTCAATCACAATATAATTTTTCACAGAATCTTAAGTATCTACATATATAAGACTCATTCTATCCGAAAATGAAATTTATCTTGCCCTTTTATTTTAAAACACTTATGGTAAAATGCAAAAATATCACGCATTTAGTTAAGAAGCACACGGTTTTTTCAAATTGAATGGGTAGTCTGAAGAAGGCAACATTGACGAAAAAATCGATATTCGTTTTTTGCTCCAAACTCAACATTGGAAATATGCTCACAATATGAGTTGGAAAAAACCAGCTCCTTCTGGGCCAGAATTGGCTCACATTATACTTTTAGTATGGAGATAACAACAAATATGATTTTTTTTGCCTTCTTTAACCTAATTTAGTTCATAGCAAGAGCTTGCTCGGTTTTAAGTTCTTCCAGTTTAACTTTTTGAAATGAAAAATACCAAGAAATTCCTTTAGTACGTTAAATTTTATTGTCCTTGATGCTCGGTTTCTTATAAATAAATTTTTAAAGCCAAATTAGCAAAGATGAGAAGTTAAAAGTTAGATTTTCTGTGCGATGCTTTCACTAACTAAAACGACTTTGCTACGCTTCAATATTAATGTTATTCAATACATTCGGCACCATATTTTTTTAAATTTTCAGGCCATTAAAATCCAAAAATTCGCAGTAGTAACAGACACCTTTTTATTGAACGAGTATAACAATGAAATGACCAGAATTTACTAATAAGACTGAAGCAGAGTTTGTGGTAATATTATGGACCTCTTGTGTCTATATGAGGCTATGCGGCTGCCACCCAAACTTAACCTAACCTGGGCTATCGGAAAGTTTATTTGATACTTATTTTTATTAAAATATTGATGTATTTCAATACTTTTCCATTCGATAATATTCCATGCTTTTGAAAACATTTAGCTTTCATTCATTACCTTTATTTTACTTTTCAAATTTTGTCAACTTCGCGATTTTTTTTGACTATCAATATTTAAGATTTGAGATTTATGTATTGTTGAAATCGGCTTTCTTAAGTGAAAACTTTGTTTGAAAAATTTGAGATTTATTGTGATTTTTTTGATATTATTTGTAACTTTTTAATACTTAGTATAAGTTGTTATTTCTTCAATACACTTGTCAGCTGCTCGACACAACTCATTTCGATTTTTTAATATCCTGTCAGCCCTTGCGGATATTTTGGTTTTATTTGCAGCACAATTTGTTATAATATTTATTGATTTCATTCCATGCTTTTAGATTTTTATCTTTTTGATATTTAGCTACATTTACCATCATTTCTTTTTTATTTGAATTTGATTGATTCTATAATTTTTAACCTAACCTAACGTTTTTTTGTTACAATTGGACCGAATCAACTGTTTAATGTCGTTAAGTTACAAAAAAAACAATTGTGTCATAACTCAAGAATTCTTTGTAAGACAATCCTACGCAGAATCAATTTTTTTTTTCATATTGTATCGATTTCTTTTAAGAAGTTGCTTATGTTGATCGTATCAAGCAACATTTGTGTCATTGCATCATCAATAATGCAACAATTCGATGATTATGCGTATATGTAATGCGTGCTAGTAAAGTTTTTTTCAGATTAAAATTCAACAGACGATTTTACACCTACAAGTGAGACACCCACCTTAGAAGCGTAGACATGTTGCGAAACTCTGATGATATTCTTAACAAGAGAGATATTCTCTAGATCAAATGATTAGTTTCTTTGAAAATTTCAGTGACATAATGTGAGTTAAAAAGACTATATCGCAAGAGTAATAAGAATACGACAGATTTAATTAAGTAATTATTTTGAAATAAATAATTGTTTATATTGAAACCAACAAATCTTGTGCTGGATTCAATGCAGAATTTCTTCAGAAATTATGTTATTAGTGATTTCAAGCCATTTCAGAACAAATTTTCATCTATTAGATGAAGTCCACTAAATAACCCCAAAAACAAATATTTAATAAAAATTAATTTCGAATAGTCTTAAAAACCCTAAGCTCAAATTAATGGGGCTCTTCATTGGATAATGCTTGAACGTTTTTTACGTCAAACAGTCAAAGATAATCAGTTGGAATAATTTCAACAAAACGTAGTAACTGTGCAGACTGCTAGGCTGAAAATAAATCACCTTCATTTTGTATATGCAATCTTTAAGTGACCACCCAGTATTTGTCTTTTTTTTTTGTCATACAACATTAATTTTTTTTGAAGCATAAAAACAATTTATTGCAAAAATTTTTTTTTTTGTTTTCATTGTGATATTTTTTTTTTGCAGTTGTTGTTTTTCTTTGACCAAAAGTAAATTGTGCATAAAATGGTACATCAATTTGACTTCATGTAAAAGTTGTAAAATAACAGCATGTTGTTATTGCTGCTGTTACACTACAATCTAACAACATGTTGCTACATATTGTTGCGGCTTTTCTTTTATTGCAAAAATTTTGCATCATCAGCATTTCTTTTGTGGGTGATTTAACATAGTGGCAGTGATAGAAACAAAAAAAAAAATATCGTAATTCGAATGCATGGAGTACCACGTTAATAAGTAGGTTCATTGGGTAAACTGTATTTATGTTAAAGACGGAAATTTTATTGGGAAACTTTATTGGATTTTGTTCCAATTTTATTGTTGTTATTTAGGTTATTGTACTTTTTTTTTTATCTGTTAATTTACAAGTGTATGTATGTAATTATTTTGCAATTGTTAGTGTTATGACCCATACATTAGTGTTTTGTTGGCTTACAATTAAGTATTAAGTTAATTGAGTTACTCTTTTGCTATTTATTTGATATACACAGGGATACTGTGTTCTTGTGTCCGTTTGAAAAACTTGTCCTAAGTTTAGACTTATATATTTTCCAAAGTATAATTATAAGTAAAATTTCCACTCAGTGCACTATCAAATTCCTTACATGAATTAAGGTAATTTGGGGTTCCTGATTCCGAATCCTGGGCAGACACTCTAGTTTGATTCGTATAAAAAAAACTAAGCCACAATATTTTTGACAAAAACTCTGTTCTTTTACTTTGCTTCAAGAAAATTGTCTTCCACTTTTTGTGTTAAGTTTTCACTTCAATTTGATTCCCGATTTATGTAGATAAATGTATCCGCATTTGTTGCAATATCCGGCCAAAGCCAAAGTAACAACAGCAGAAATGTTCCCTGTCTACCCTCAAGAAAATCACCAAACACTAAGCTTAAGCAAAAACATAAAGTATTTTTTGATCCATAGCAATCAGTCATATGATAACTCCTTTTTTTTTTGTTTTCAAAGAGTGTGGGAAAATTATTCATCAATAAAAAATTGCAAAAATTTTCCAATGGTCTGTCTCTGTTGAATGCCCATAAAAAGTGCATATGTTGAGTCATAATTTCAATCATAAAAACAAACACTATAACTTGGATAAAACAAAAAACTACAATAAACTCAATATGTAGTAAGTATAACAAGTCTTAACATGTATATGACTCACTATAAAAAGCTGAAAAAAATGCGCTATAAAACTATATTACTTTTATTTCCAACTTTTATACGCATATTAAAAAATAAAAAAAAATCTTTTAATACATTCTGAGCTGCAGTTGCATTAAACTAAAGGGTGTCTAAATTAGTGTGCCTAAAGCTTGTCAGCTGATTAAAGTTGTACTTATTTCAATCTAATCAAGTTATGTTTGGGCTAACATCGCTATGAATTTGTAATGCTTGTGCTTTTTCCAAATGGGTTGTTAATGTTGGAAAATATTAGGCTCATCAAAGGGATGTAGTGAAAATAAACTTAATTCACAAAAAATTTCAATTCAAAATTCTTTATTTCTATTAAAATTTCTTCAAATGGTTAGATCAATTGTCAATCAAAATCGTTCGATTTAATGCCCTTAGAGTTTAACTTAAAGGTTATGAGCTACATCAATAAGTCAGTATCAATTGATAACCTGCAACCCTATATTTGAAATAATATTCATGTCAGCTTTGTAGAGGTATGTCACGGTTGGATGCTATATAAAAACGGATTTGCGAAAATTTCTTCTGAAAAGCAAATTGAAAGTATACAATATTATTTCAAATATCTGAATATAATGTTACTTTTTTGGAAATATAAATGACTGGAATACAAAAAGTCTTTGCCAGAAGACACCGAAGTGTGAAGATTTCAGCCGAAACTGTTGTAAAGTTGCTCACAGCATTCTTGTATCCTAAAAATCGTACAAGTAAGGGTCGTGACGAAAAAGTCTTACATACATACATAAAACAAACTGGTCCATAATGATATCCAAATCACTCTACATGAAGAAAATTGGAAAAGTCCTAGAATTATCATTGTGGAACTTCTTCAAGAAGATGACGTATGTTATTGCAGAGCATCTTTTAAAATTAATGAGGCAACTGCTTAAGAATATGAGGTGTCTTAAAAGAACGACCATAAGCTGTTAACGTTATTCGATAATGACAGAATTCAAATCCATTGTTAAATACAAACTATAATTGCAATTATGGCATTGATTCTATTGATTTCACATTCAATGGAGAGATTTTACTTATACTCAAATGGTACCAGCAAATTTCCGTAGACTGGAAAGGTTTCTAATTACAAACATTCTTCAAAAACTCAAAGGAAATTCATTTGTTTTTCAAACTGAGTGCAGATTATCTCGGGGATATGCTTCGCGTCGTTGTAGGATGTTGGTAAAATAATTTCAAGTCTTTCTGACACCAGGCTGTTGGTGCCGAATTTGATTAATACTTTTAAAAGGAATGAAAGCTATTTTCATAAAAATTTACACTGGCATTATATTATTATATCAATCAAAAGAAAATGTTGAAAGTCTTATTTCTAATGTAGTTAGAGGTGACCTGACTCATTTTAAAGGTAGTTTTAGGCTATTTTATGGAATAGAAAAAATTATAAAATTCGATGAGAAAAAGCCAGAATTCATTCCTACATGTCCAGAATATGAAATTATTCAATGATAAAAGCTTCGAAATAGCTGAGGTAAACAAAGTTCCCGCTCCCCTTTTGAACAAACTTTTTGGATCGTTCTAAATGAATTTTTAACATAAAAAAGGTATGCCCTCCTCGGCAAATAACGTGGTCTACAAGTAGAGCCTTATACAGGGTGTTTTTTTTAGAGGTATAGAGCTTCGAATTGAAATAAAACACAAGAAAATCGTTTTAATGTCCATCAATTTGGCTTTATTGGAAGGATAATTTTATGCCATTAATGTTTAAATATGATTTCGGGCATGTGGCCGCCGCGGCTGGCTCGAATAAAACCAATTCTACAGGTCCAATTTTGAACCACTTTTTCGAGCATATGGGGCCGTATGTCGGCAATAACGCCACGAATGTTGGCTTCCAAGTCCCCTAACGTTTCTGGTTTGTTGGCGTAGACGAGCGACTTCACATATCCCCAAAGAAAATAATCCAATGGTGTCAAATCACACGATCTTGGTGGCCAATTGACAGGTCCATTCCGCGAAATTATGCGCTCATCGAATGTTTCCTTTAATAAATTGATTATGACGTGCGCTGTGTGGCACGTAGCGCCGTCTTGTTGGAACCACAACTCATCCACATTCATGCCATCCAATTCTGGAACAAAATAGTCGGTTATCATGGCTCTATACCGGTCTCCATTAACGGTAACTGACTCTCCAGCATTATTTCGGAAGAAGTATGGCCCAATGACTCCACCAGCCCATAGAGCACACCAAACAGTCAGTTTTTGTGGATGTAATGGCGTCTCAAGGGTCTCATGTGGATTCTCTTCACTCCAAATGCGGAAATTTTGCTTGTTGACGTAGCCATTCAACCAAAAATGAGCCTCATCACTGAACAAAATTTTGCGATGAAAATCAGCATCGAGATCAATCCCTTTTTGGGCCCATACACCAAAATCACGACGCATTGCATGGTCTCGCGGCTTTAATTCTTGCACAAGCTGGATCTTGTAAGGTCGCAAGCCAAGATCTTTGCGCAAAATCTTCCATAAAGTTGATGGACAAAGCTCCAATTGCTGTGCACGGTGGCGAATCGATTCATTCGGGTCCTCTTCAACATTTTGCTCTACAGCGGCAATTGTTTCTTCGGTGCGCACTGTTCGACGTCTCTGCGGATGCGTATTATCACATAGAGTAAACGTAGTGCGAAAACGACCCATGGTTAACCGAATTAATTGCTCTGATGGACGATTATGTCGACCATAAAATGGACGGAGCTTGCGGTAAACTTCGCGAACTGAACCATTATTTTCGAAATAAATTTGCACGATTTGCAAGCGTTGTTCTTTTGTCAACCTGTTTATGATGAAATGGCAAACCAAACTGAACATAAATGACATTAAAGTTGCCAGATTTGACCATAAAATGCTAGTTTTATCTCTATTCGAAAAACAAACCTCTAAAAAAAACACCCAGTACTAAGACAGTAAATACAAACAAAAACACAAATACAGTCACTTCAAAACATCGAATTACGAAGTTGTGTAAACAATTTTCTATTGATGTACTACCGTACACTGCACAAATTAATCTATTTTTTAACTGATTTCAAATAAAAGAGTTGCTGAGTTAAAACAAAGCGATTCAGAAAAGTTTTAAAAATGGTTAGAAAAGGGTTAAAAAACTTAAAATATCAGAGTTACTCTAAACGAAGCTTTTTGTAAGAATAACTAAGTAAATCTTGAGATTTTTTTTCTATCTTAGTACACAGCACACAGCGTATAATGCACTCAGTATGCAGCGCATTTGTGGTAACTTACAATAACTGTAGCAACAACAACAACAATTGCCACTATACCAGCACCAATCCGCCAACAGTCTGTACTGTGCACCATCGGCCTTTATACATAACTTGGTGTTTTACTGAAGGCGCATTTAAACGCCATTCAAGGTGGTTTATTTGAGATTCTTGCCATGATCACGATCTTAGTTACAAGTCTTAGTATTATTGTTGTTGCTTGTGTTGATTTTGTTGTTACATTTGTTTTGTGCTTCACTTTATTGTTGCCACAATTGAGCTTTGTTTTTATTTTGTTGTTGTTATTAACTTTGCATTTCACTGTGGTAATTAAATTGAATGAGGTTGCCTTAGAATTGCATCATTGTCGTTAATGTTGATGGCAAAAACAACAGCAAAAAATAAAAAAAAATTGACAAGAAAAAATTAAACTGACAAGAGGGAAATATTTGCATGTCATGGAAGCTGAAAAATGTCTTTTGTTGTTTGCACTATATTTTGAAAGATCTTGATTTTTAATTTTATATATTGTGGTAAACTTTATGAATAGTTCGTAGCTGAAGTCTTTTGTTTGGCTCAACCGAAAATTGTAATTTTTAGTAATTGCAAAATTTGAACTTTATTCATGCAAAAAGTCAACAGAAATCCATTTAACAAAGAATCATAATGAACAACGCCTTTGTGCTACCATATTTCAAGTTTATTGATTTCACATAAATCAAAAATTGAAGTTTGTTGCTTAAGTCTTTTGTTTCGCTTACCGCATAATAATTAGGCAGGCGTACAATAAAAATTGTTTTTCAATTGAAAATAAAATAACAGAATCTTAACCGGACTTAGCAGTAGGTAAAACCGCAAAAATAATTAAACAACAACAATTGAAAAGAAATAAACGAAAAAAAAAGCATTGAATGCCGCAAATAAAAAAAATTCCCATCGAACGTGGAGCGCCACACCAACAAAGCACGCTTCATTGTGTGGGTGAGTTTTCACTTTCATTTGGAAAACAATGGCAAAAACTACTGTCTGCTTGTATCGTTGAGCGACGCAATGCCTGAGTGACTGAGTTTGAACGAATGACAAGGCAATGACCAGGAATTTAGTGACACTGACCAGCAGCGAAATCGATGAAGTTTAATTTGAAAGAAAAGAAAAAAGATGATTACAGAAAATAAAAAGTTTTACTGTGCATAACAAATTAAAAGAAAACGAAAACATAAAATTTTGCAAAAAAATAAAGAAATTTCATACATCACTTGTTTTGCATCGTAATACATGGGGTTTGCTAATGTGTTTTCTTCTGCTCAACTAAAGCAGACCTATTTGCATTTTCACAGTGCTCTGGTAAAATTTAACTTCTAAAATATTTAACTACTCAAAACTAAGTCAAGTTAGACCAAGTTTCTCATACTTCTGAACAGTCGCAATATATGGGTGTAGTGTTGCATTTTTGTGATAGAGAATAACACATTTCTTCATTTTGTACTGAATCGTTTACAGATAACCCATAAATCTTTTCAGTTTTGTATGGTGGTCGTCAGAATTAATGATTCAATTTCTTAAACCTAACAGCGTTTTTGGGTCATTTCTGGTTTTGCCACCATTTATAGAGTCTTACATCATTTTATTCTTCTTCAACACAATATGATAAACACATCTTTACTTTCAAGTCCATTGCCAAAGTGTGACTTTGGTTTTAATTATCATTCAGTCAAAACAATTTATAAACAATATTCCAGATAACTTAACTGAGACTTCTAGCTAGATGTTGTATTCATTCTGAGCGATTTTTTTAAAATATTTTTTGCAAATTTTATTGGCAGATGAACTTTAAACTACTTTTTTTGTGATCGCTCTGTATGAATTTAAAATAGAAAAATTGTCAATTTTTGTAATGGAAAAGTTTGAAAATTTCAACCTGCCTATGACTTTTAATATTTGGGTTAGAAGATTTTCTTGATTTGATCATATCTGCCTACGATACTCATCGTAATCGCAGCATTTAATAAACACATTTCACAAGAAAATCTCTTAAGCTTGTTATCAGAAAAATAAGGCTTTATTCAATCATTGTCCATATCCATTCTTAAAACATACAAATAAATTCTGATAATATCTCTCAAGGCTTCGGCTTTGTATATGCAAAAAAAATTGAGAATATTAAGATTTTTGAGAAATTTATTGTGAAAAATTAAAGCTTTGGCCGTAGCAATAAAATAAAAATATTTATGTGACCTAGTTATGAGGAAAAATACCTACATTAAACTAGACTGGTATCAAAAACCATCAACATCAGGAAGACTGAAAAATTTTTATTTAGAAACATCGTAAACATCGTCAGATATATAAATATCAGTAATGATATCTATTACAAAAACAATAAATTACACATTAAGCACATACTAACTATGAACAACTATCTAGAAAAAACATTAAGTTGTTAAATTAGAGAAATCACGATCAAAGCCAGAAATATAATACGTAACCTTGAAGTAAAAGTTTTTGAAGGAGTAAATATAATCACGTGCTTACAGAAAAGTTCAAGAAATTTTATTTTTTTGCTACGAAAACGTATCATACCTTTACAAAATGTATAGTAAAAAGAAAAGTACAGTAGATGATTTGGACAAAGTGAGCCTAATATATAGAAAATTGCATGTAAAGGGAAAGGGACCAATATATACGGACAGGTATATTGGACCAGGCCGAAATTTAAATTCATCCAGACACCGACACAAAAGTTAGAAGGACCCTTAAAGACGATATCTGCGTCATTTTTTTTCATTCCGAGAAAAACAAATGAAGCAAAATAAAGCCAACCAGACACCGCCTCAAAAGTTAAAAGTGTCCTTTAAAACGAAATCTGCATAATTTTCTTATTCATTCCCAGAAAAACCAATGGAGCACTTATGATTCTCTTGAAGGTCTTTTTTGGCTAAAAAAAACGTCTATTTTGATCGTAAATTTTATTCCTTCACAACAGAATGAGTACCCAAATTTACTCGAAAAATATAGATTGCATTCTTGCAAAAAATTTGTCGCTAAAAAATTTTAAATTGTTTTTCTAATGTAGACAATATTAAGTCCCAAAATTCGATTTTTTCACATTTTTTATGTGGAAAAATCGAATTTTGGGAACGCAATATTTATTTTTCGAGTAAATTTTGGTATCTATACTGTGAAGGAACAAGAGTTACAAGCCAACAACACGTTTTTTTTTAGCCAAAAAGAACCTTTAGGAGAATCAAAAGTGCTCCATTGGGTTTTCACGGAACGAAAAAAAGAAATGATGCTGAATTCGTTTTTAAGGGCCCTTCTAACTTTTGAAGCGGTGACTGGCTGATTTTATTTTGCTTGATATAAATGGACCCGGTCTAAGGTACACGCTAATACGGCAAAATTAAAGCTTTGAAAAATAAAATCGTCACATAAATCCAATTTAGAATCCAAAAGCGAAAACAAAACACTGCATTTATAAAGAACACTCCCCAGTTTTCGAAGAAACTACAATTCTCTGCAATAAGAAAAAATTACGAGAGACGATACACGGTCAAAATGTCGCATTTATTACAATAAATAAATGGCTTACATTTACAAACACTTTATTAGACATAAAATTAGTCGATAACACGAGAGCTGATGAAATAGTATGGACCATTTAGCATCATGTCCGAATACATTTTCGTAGTAAAATAAATTTTACTGCTCCTATGTTGTTTAAAAGCACATTCTACTTCATATTCGAGGCACAATGCCATTATTTCATTTATGTTCTCTCAATGAATATTAAATTATGATTTTTATTTTGCAAAAAAAAAATCCCATTTGGTTTTCATATTTTCTATGTATTTACTGTCAATACTTTTTTTTTGTAATTTTTGCCAACACACCATGCACGTATGGTGGCAATTTTACGTGTTGCAGCAACAAAACAACAGCAATATTTCATAGATAAAACGTTTAATTTGTCATTATTGACATTCAACGACACAAGTTCAACATCGCTTCGGTGCATTTTTTTGTGATTAGAAAGTATTTAATTTTAATATACATAAGTAAGGAGACACGTACCCGAGCAATTCATTGCTGCAAGCCAAAATGTTGCTCATGCTTGTCTGCTCATTGCTATGCTCTGCATTGAATAATAATTTGTACATAAATTGTTTAATTTGAAAGCGCAAATTTTTCAAAATAATTAAAAGAAATTAATTTACAATAAAATAGTATTTATTAAACAACAATATGCAATGGTTGCAACAACAATATTGGCGGCAATTCAAGCATTGCTTTCAGTTTCGATGAAAGTCGTTCAGTATGTTGCTACATGCCATTGACTGCCAATTCTTTATAATCATTTGTATATTATTTATTTATTTACGCTTAGTTTGTACTTTTTTTTTTTATTTATATTATCATTTTATAAGTAATGAAAGTGAAAAGAAATTTGATATATTTGGTAAGAGATTTGTTGTTGTTGCTGTTTTTCAAGTGCGTACCTAGTGAAATAATAAAACTATCACATCATGTTTACAATTGAATTGTAGAAATCTTTGGCTAGAAAGCATGAGTTTTATAAACTCAAACTTGAAAATCATTAATTTAAATATTTGACAAGCCACCAAAAATATTTGTTTTTTTTTTTGGTATTTGTGTGTTAATGTTATTTTATTTACTTTAGGTGTTTAACTTTTTAACTTTGTATTTAAATGCAGTAGCAGCAAATCAAAATAAACTTTCCCTTTCTTTGACTTTCAAGTAGGAAATCATAGCACATTTAGAATGCAGCGTTATTTTTATTGATAAAACAAAAGACTTAAGCAACGAACTTTTTTTTTTTTTTTTTTTTTTAATTGTCCTTCAAGATTAATATATATGTTCAAATATGGGGACGTAGGGAAATCAGCCATCACATATTATGACAAAGTGTGACATGGGAGATGGGCCACTGTGTTAGAAAAAATCTTAAAACTTTTACAAATACGTCTGAACGCGATTCAACCCACGACCGAACTGCTTGTTCTTAAGACTTGAAATTTAGAATATGTATATGGCCTCTCCTTGAATTGTCTTTCATATAGTAGAAAATTTTGAAATTTTTTACTGCTGAAAAAATCGCCGTATTTTCCGTAAAGCAGAAATTATAATCTTGGTAACTACTTTTGTAAGAAAAATTTACCAATATCTGAAATTATTACTATTTATCACAATTTAAATTTTTTTTTTTTCACCTTAGACTTTTTTTCAAGCTTAGACCCTAATCAAATTATCTTCGAAACTCTAACTAAAAATTATCATGCAATGTTTTTTATTAATCTAAATATTCTTATTGTATCTCAACTTCATTTGCTTAATTTACTTTTTTCAAAAAAGCATAGCTTTTAAATTATTTTACCTTGTAACTTCAATTGGAACATCCGATATGACTTTAACTACAAGTACTAAAAGATTAGTGATAATAAATTACACTTTCTACAAATCAAGAATAAATAGAAAGGAAAGAAAAAAAAAACGAATTGAAACTTTTTCTCTAACCATCTTAACGATAGAAATTCATTATTTTTAAACGAAAGACTTCAGAAGCGAACTCGATTTTAACTTTCAACTAATTTAATTGCATGAAAAAACTAACATCAACTGATTTCAACTAATAGAAACGTTAATTAAACGACGCAAACACGCAATTATTAAGACAACAACAACAGCAACAACTCTAACTCTAACAACAAATATTTACTCCACATTTCGCAATTGTTGGAGCAGAACCACAAAAAACACATAAAATTTGTAAAAATAAAACACAAAAACTAAAAGCGAAAACAAGAAGTAGATAAATAAAATATACGTAGCTTACATCAAATAAATATTGACCCAATTTTTGTAAATTTTTTATGAAAATTTATTGTAAAATACAAAATGTTTCTAAAGCCAAGGTTTATTGCACATAAATAATTTAGCATAAAAGCTTTAAAAATTATTCAAAAATTCTTAAAGTAATAGCACTCAAAAGCAGAGATCCGAGGAACTGGTATTTTAAAGAATTTCTGAAACTTATGAAATTTGTGAACAAAATTTTGTTCTTTGACTCTGCGCTCAAAGATTTTTAGATACAGTGAACAGGGCCATCGCTAACTAAGTACTGAAGCACTCGCGTGTAAGTTTGAATTTATCGGCTTCTTCATTTAGAACAAAGTGAGAAGAGCAATAACTCCGGTTCCTCCTTAAAGATCGAAATTGTCATGTGGGTGAATAAAAATGAATAGCGCGTCTAGTGGGTTTATGTACCAGTCATAAGAAATAATAAAATTTAACTTTTTTTGTTGTATGTTGATTTCATAAGAAACATATTGAAAAAATAATAAATTTTTCATTCAAAATAGCCGAAGAGCCAAACATTTCCATTGTAGCGCCCCCTGGCGGATGTTTTAGGAAAAAAATGTCAAAAATAGATTCCTCTTATTGAAAAACCACCTAAGGCAAGTTTTTATAAAGATACGAATAATTTTATAGCCTCATTTGTATGTAAAGTACTATTTTTAGTGTTTTTTCGACAATCAAAACTTTCAACGAGATTTCCGGCGGCTCGGTTTTGATTTTAGACCCATGGTTCTTTGGGCGAATTTTCTTAGAATTGAACGTAGAATTTAGTTTTGCTATACCCTTTGTCGCTTAAAAATTTGACCCACCCTAATGAGTACCCTTTTTTCTTAAATAGAAAATAGCAAACTCTAAAGATTTGGAAGATTGAAAGTTGCATTTTGGATGGAAAATTACCCCTAAAGCAATGGTGTGTTTTAAATGTACTTATTTAAATATTTAAGTAAATATTTGAGTAAAAAATGTTTGCAAAATAATTGAAACATGTATTTATTTAAAAGCTGTTCAGTTTTAAAGGAATTTCTGCGGGCTTTGATAACAATTATTTCAAATATGTTTTGTAAAACAAGAAAGCATTTTGAAACGCACAAAAAACCCAAGTGAGTTCTTAAAAAACAATGGTCAATTAAAACAAATATTCACAAAAAAACTTGATTTTTTTAAAGTCTTAAATTAATTTATGTTCATTCAGATGACATTAAAACTACTGAGACCGATACTTTCGAAAAGTTTAGTTTCAGTATCCAATATTTATAGATATGCTGAATGGACATCGAAATCTAACACGACTGCTGATTTACCGTAAAATGTAAAATAAAACCAACATCTTTTGAATTGAACTATGTATAAGAATTATGAATACTTAAAAATATTTCTTTTTGGAAACTTTTCATGAAATTCCAGATCTTAACATTTTCGAACTGAGCCATATTGTTCATTTAAGCATTTAAAACTGAAATTTTCCACTTTTGAATTAATTTTTTGTAGCCCTAATAACTACAGTGATTACTTGACTTTTAGTTTAGGGAACACTATAAATTTTCTTGCGCTTTGATTAAATGCATGATACCAAAAAAATCTGTAAACTTAAATTAAGTACAAATACCACGAGTAGCAGTAAAGTTATTGAAATGGAATTCGGTAGAGAAAATATGGGTTGAACTCCGCAAGTTAGAATTATTTCATATTACATACAAATTTTCTTCTTACTATTCTTCTCCTTGAATACAGTTCCAACGATTTTAATAAAATTTGTATGAAATATGAAACAGGATATATTGAAGAAATAAAATTATAGCTCAAGCATTTTACACCATACAGATGGGCTCTATTCGTTTCGAAATTTCATTTGTAGAAGGAAGCATGTCAGAGATATTGAAAAGTGCACATGAATATTCTTGACAAACGTCACCTCTTCAGCCGAGCCATGTCCGTCTGTCAGTCTGTTTGTTCCTCCATTTGCTTATGAAAATCACGCATACAGAAAAATTAATCGAGATAATATCACGAAACTTGGGATACTGGCTATATTTTCAATTATAGCTCGTGGAATTGAAAACTCCCGGATACATCAACTTAAAGATTAAAAAATTTACAAATATTATCAGTAATGATTTGGACTAGAACTAAATAAAAATTGTGCGCATTTTAACAAGAGGACGTGGCACCTCCCATACAATACAAAGACTTTATAGTGTAGTAGTGAGAGAGTTGCTTAGAATAATTTCACACTATTACTAGGAAATGTTTGAAAAAGCAACAGACAAAAGTTGACGCAGAGGGCGTGACAGCTTCCACATAAATAGGAACTTCAAAATGCAATTACTGACAGAGGATTTATAGGTAATATAAGTGAATTTCATGCGAATGTTCGAAATTGTTCGGACTATCATTAGACAAAAACGAGTTTCATTCTGACAAGAAGGAGTGGCACTCTCGATTCAGGCAGAAGCCTTAAAATGATATGCCGAAAAAGCTCTTCAGTATAATACACAATGAAATAAGTAAACAAATTTTATTCTTATATATATGTGAGGCATTCCAAGCCACGTCAGATGCCATTTTGCTTTTGTATCTCTGATTTTTGTGAAAACTTTTTCCTTTAGTTCTGGTTGAAAGTATTCTCCATATTTTATAAAAATTTTTTTATCATGCTATTGAAAACTAACTTTTTTTTTTGAAACGCCGCTATCAGCCAAACTAAATTTTTTCTGTTTTTTAAATTTTTTTCCTCAAACTTATTTTTCATAAAAATGTCGGATATTTAGAAGTTTCAATGATAAATCGCCATTTTTAACAATGTATGTACTGATCGATTTTTATCAAAATTTCTTGTAAAATACTATTATTTACATATTTACTTAACTTAAGGTCTAGTCTGGTAATTTGCAAACAATGGGATCTATTTTTATTTTTGAATTTTCAGTGTTCATTTTTGTAGTTATCCGTGTTGAAAAAATATTCAGATGCAGCATTTTGAATAACAAATGCATAATTTTTTATGCTTTACTCACAATAATCTTATTTTATATGAAAATTATGGCTTCGTTATTCAAAATGTCGCGTCTGGATATTTTTCAACTCGAAAAACTAAGGAAATTCAAATTCAAAACTTGAACATTATCAAAAAGTTATGTTTTCTAATAGTTGTAACTTTTGCAAATAAAAAATACTCACATATATAGATTGGTCTTTATGACTTTTATATCCATACAATTCTATAGTTTTTTATTTTCATAACATAAAAGTATATTATTACACATCAAAAAAAGAAACTTTTTATACAAAAAGTCTGGAATTTTGCCTAAAATAGTCTCGAAATAGACTTGGCAATCTTGACACCGATGCAAAACTTCCACAAGTTCAAAAACAAGGATTTTATTTAAAAGTTTCGGCATTAACAATAAATTTAAAAATCGTCCTTTTCTGATAATTTTTGTTGTTTTTGAATTAGTGCATAGCAATGAAAAAAAAAATGAACTTTTAAAATTAGAAAAAAATCAGCTTCCAATGGAAAGAATCAAAATCCATTAATTTCTTTAGTAGAAAAAAAAATAAGTCCCATAAATTTTTGTATGAACATTTTCAATCGCTTGATGGCACCATATAGACTTTTTCAATTGAATCAAAATTTCCCACAAATTATTTTTTGTCACCCTAAGAAAAAAATTGGGCGGGGTTACCACGAAATTCGTAAAATCGCTCTACTAACTTACAAATACTTAATATAGGGATTAATTCAACGCATTAAAACACTTGTTTCAATCAAAAGAAGGATTTGGTATGTTTACTAAATATTAACAAATCACGTTAAATACAAATAAACTTATTCTTAGAACTTACTCTTTTGTCAAATCACTTCAATGAAATCCAAAGTATGACGGTGTTAGTGCGCTCTATTCGTAAAAAAATGTGGTAATTTTCACTTGTTAGGCTGTTGAATTTCTTAATTAACCACTTTGAATTCTAGAGCGTTTCAGCTGACGTTTTACTTTAAAATTTTGCAAAACTTTTCAACGCTCAGTGCATGCAATAAACGTTTCGATATATGAACGCTAACAAATTTTCACCGCTTCTCTTTCTTCGATTTAAACTGAAAAATTTCTTTTTTTTTTATTTATTTTAATTTTCTTTTTTTTTTTTCCTTTCGTTTTGTTTCTAAACACTTTTACTCTGTTACTTGTTTTTCTCGTATCTGCAATTTAAAATAATTTTTTGAAAATTTTATTCAATTAAATTTTCTTGTTTTTAAGTGCTGTTCAATTTGTTCCTGCCTGTCTGAGCAGGAAGTTTTTTTTTTTTTTATGAAAACAAATGGATTTTTCAAAAATCAAAACTTTAAATTAAAACCGTTCACTCGTTAGCGTCTTAACGTTGAAAGCGTCTGCATCGTTTGCGTTGCGTTAACAAACTGAAGAAATGGAAAACAGCGGCTGCCTCGCAAGGTACGCGGTGGTAAGCAGCTTTTTGGTTGCTTTTCTTCTGCAGTTGCTGCTGCTGTTGCTACAATTGGCAGCCAGCGGCTTTAAAACAAACCAGCAAAATCAACAAACTGCCAATGGGTTGTATTTCGATGATGATGATGATGATGATGATGTTAAAGTGGAGCTGGGGACGGGCGGCAGAAAGAAGTAAAATTGTAGCGGTGCACAAAAGTGTAGCGTTAGTTAACGTCAAGCGTTTTACCAGCTAATTTAAATCAACTTATAGTCTACAGCTTGTTGTAGTAGGTAGGTAGCTAGCTGCTAATGTTGGTTTTACACCAAAGACATTGTTTTCAGTTAAACTAATTGTTACGATTTGTGGTTATCTTTGCAAAGATAAATGCTTCAGAGATATTCTTAGCAAAGTATTTAAGCTTAAATAAGAAAATGCGTCTAATGGATGTTGTTGAGCAAAATTAATTATTGTGTCGATGATTTATTTTTATTTAATATGTTTTAGGAATCTTAATCGGCAGCCTAAGCTTCGGATAGCGTAAAGGAAATCAATCATAATAAATCAGACTGTAATTGGTAATTGAAATTTAGTTAATAAGTCAAAAAGAGACTGCACTTGATTTATGTTTCGCTCTTTAAGTGGTAGCAAATTTACTTAAAATTCACATAATTTCTTGAAATTGTGACATAATTTATTTAAATTATTTTAACGAATGTCATGAATCAAGCATAGTGTTCTCCTGATATGGCCTCGTTCGATATTTTCTGTTCTCGAAGCTAAAATTATTACTTATAGGAAGGCGTTTTGAGTCGGTTGAAGCCATAAGAGCAAATTTGCTGAGGAAGCTCAAGGCTAATCCGCAATAAGCCTACAATAAAGGTATGGAGGACTGAATCAAGCGCTGGCGTAGTGGTACTGTAGGCAGAGGGACATATTTTGAAGACGATATAATTAATATCATACATAAAAATACAATACATCCAATAAAGCAACATTGTAAGGAGCAGTAGGATATATTCCTTTACAAACGTTATAAGAGGATGTTGGATGTGTTCTATTAAGCAAAATTAAGTTAGTTCCTTTTTATACCCTACCCTACAAATTTCACTCAAATAGTAAGAATTGTTCGGAAAAGCTCTGTTCAAAACTTAGTGAATGTGGCACCCTCCAAACTTTAAAACGCTACACTAAGAGAATTAATTAAAATTACGAAAGCAAATTTTACACAACTATCGGTGTGCAAAAAAGTTTTAGGAGATTTTTTTGAGATGGCGTTATCGAATTGGACAATGTTGCAACCAACTTTATTTTTAAGCCTCATCATTAAGCTTTCTATTTCAGTATGTGTCGTTTTGTTAAAGTGTAAACAACATAGTTTTTGTGTGCTTCGAATAAGTCAACTTTTGTGCCAACAAAACACAATATGCGGAAGTATTACTTTTTTGCTCCAACGGCAAAAAAAGGAAAGGATTTTTGCATCGTATTATGACTGGTGATGAAAAATGGGTTCATAACAATAACCACAAGCGCAAAAAATCATATGGGCCGCCCGATCATACGCCAAAATCGACGCCAAAGTCAAATATTCACATTGGCAAGGACATGCTCTGTATTTGGTGAGACTTATTCGGCGTGGTGTACTATGAGCTGCTACAACCGGGTGAAACCATCACAAGGAAACTTTACCGAACCAATTGATGCGTTTGAGCCGAGTATTGAAGCAAAAACAGCCACAATACGTGCAAAGACACGACAAGGTAATTTTTCAGCACCACCAATTCTTCGGCCGTTCAAAACCTACCTTGAAATGCTGAAATGGAAAGTCCCACCCCAGCCGCTGTATAGCCTAGATATTGCTCCTTCCGACTACTATTTGTGTTCCTCGATGACGCATGTCCTTGAGGATCAGCACTTTCGCTCTTTTGAAGAACTCTGAAATAAGATCGATTCGTGGATTGCATTAAAAGACGCATCGTTTTTTCGAAATGGAATTCAAAAGTTGCCAGAAAGATGGAAAAAAGTAGTGGCTAGCAATGAACAATACTCTGAAAAATAATTTTGTAACAAATTTTTTCACAATAAAGCGTCAAACATGAAAAAAAAAAATCCTCAAAAACTTTTTTGTACACCTGCTACAAAAAACTTTTTGGTCAAGCATCAAGCAAAAAAGTTGGAGTTGAACTATTAAGAGGGATTTTTGTTCCTCAAATATATATAAAAATCACATATATTGAACTGCTAAGGATTATATCTATTTCATGACGAAAAATATATATCTAAGTGAATCCAAAATTTTGAATGCAAAACTCCTTTGGGAAGATTAAGTGACACCAACAAAGCCTTGTTATTGTCATGCATTCAATCGACATGTTCAAGTTGTAATTCCACTTTAATGTCAAATACCACATTGTATCAACGGCCTTCGTGGTTTAAGCTTTATCAAACATTTTTGTTTTTCAAAAAAAATTGTATTGTGTTTTGTAACAGAAAATTAAAATTATATTTTGTAACAATTTTTTAATAAAAATGTCATAGCAATTGACAGCTGTAGATTCAATGAAAATTTGGGTCACCAAGCATGCTGCTACCTACAGCAGCAGTAAAAGCACAGTAGCTAAAACGTCAAACCCATATAATGCGATAAATCAATTGCCAAATTGTAAAATGCTGCCAAAACTACTAAACAATATAAAATAATAATAATTGTGAAAAATAAAACAAAGAAATCACTCTTTTCATTTGGCTGAGTTGTATTAAGAGGATTACAATAAATTGAAATTACCCAAGGCAACGAAAAGTATTGATTTTTATTCGACCAATTCATAAAAATTTTATTTTGATTTGCAATTTTTATTAACTATATAAATCGATAAATAACGCAACAAAATTCTTATATACATACATACAAATATCCTACGTATAATAGTAAGATAAAAATTCCAAGTTTGTTGCTTAAGTCTTTTGTTTCTCACCAAGTAATAGCAATAAAATTCAAAACAATTGATTGCAATCAATTACACAGCCACAACCAGACAATAATTGAAAAGTATTTCTTCTCCAAGTTGTTGTTGTTGTTATTCATTTCGCTGTTACAATATTAGCAAAAAGAATAACAACAACAACAACATGCAGGAATAATGAAAATGGTAAATAGCGAAAAAAAACTCTCACTGTTACTTGAGCTAAACGTGCACACGACTGGAACGTCTCTACTGTCCAATACCGCGCCACCTGCTTGCAACATTCATTGATTGGTAACACACATACATACATGTGCATAGTACATAGTATAGACAAATAAACACATATGGCAACAACTACTGAATACCGGCTATAAAACTGCAAAAATACAACAGAAGCCGTTAGACGTCGTTGGCTACTAAGTAGCAAGTAGTAGCAGTGGCTAAGAAACGCGCAAGCAAAAGTAAAACTCCAAAGAAGATCACAAAGAAATTCAAAGCTTTAGCAGCAGTTTATGTTGTTGCTTTGAATGAATGGATTTTGGTCACAACGGCAAGTTTTGTCTGGGAAAACAAGTCGCATTGATTGCAATTGCAATTCAGTTTGTTACGATTTCTTGTTTTTAATTTGGGCAATTAATTTAAACCTCTTAAGTGCACTTTTTTGCTTTATACATATGTGAAATCATGAATACCATAATTTATTTTTTTAGTTTTTTCATAAAACTAATGCAATTATGCATCAAAGTTTAGTGTTCTGCCCACCCTTAATAACTCAATTTTATTTGTTTTTTGTGGTTTGTCAAATGGACAGATAGGTCCTATTTAAATTACGCAGAGCGTATAAAAATTTAGCTTTCATCGAAGTTTTGAATGTGGATTGGGAATGTAAAAAAAAGTTTTTAGTTACAGTCGGTTTTAAAGTAATTTGAAAATAAATGTAATTAGAATTCTCCAAAAGCATTTGTTATTTGTTTTTGATATCAAAACTGTGGCAATTAAGATACTTGTAATTGATAGAAACGAATGAAACAGAATGATCTCAGATATCTATTTGAGAGTTAAGGGTATGAAAGCGAAAAAGTATTATGAATAGTGTTGAGCAAAATTAGTCTTGGTTTTTTGGTACATACATATGTTATGTATGTTATGTGTCAAAACGAATACGCGTTAGGTGCCATTAAAGAGCCTGGTTGGTCTTAGACCGAAACATATGGTGGCTTTTTATATATTTTCATTTTTTGACCCAAAATCAGAATGGATCGACACAAAAAAATTTGCTCAAAAAATTTTCAAAATTATGTACACATATAGTTTGCTGAACTCCAAGCTATTTTCATATCATTCTTTAAATAAATGCACACCCCTATGACTCAAAAATTGTTTGAAACGGAATATCTCAAAAACTATGGGGAATAGAATAATATAATTTGTTTGCTTAGAAATGCTTTCAATATGAAATAATACCCAATTAGAACGTATGAACATGAACATGAACATTTTTGGGGGCTTTTTCATAAATTTTATTGGAGATTATTTCGTTGGGAGCAATTTCGTAGCGCCTTTATCGCAAATGGGATAGAAGACGAAAAATACCACTTATCTATTTCCCCCTTTGAGCGAACTTCCTTCTGAATTTAAAAACCTCTCCTCACACTGTAAGCTAGTTTTTTGCTTCAAATATTGCAATTCATTAAAAAACAAGACTTTAAAGGCTGCAACTGTATCATTGGATTTTGGTTAACAATACATTTATACATAAAATATTAAAACTTATGGAATCCGGCGATATATTTTTATGTTTTACTATTGAAGTTTGAGTTGTTGAATTTTTCACAACTTTTCAGCTCTGAAAACCAGCATATAAAATATAAAACCTCTAATAGACCAAGAGCCGGCTGTAGAAAAGTCGAGTGTATAAGATTACACCATGAGACCTATGCCAAGTGATAGAGCTCGATGAGCCTAATATCTAGGGTTGCCTCGCCAAAGCGTGTCTCGATGGCCGAAAAAAATCCGTTTTTTGGGTCATTTTTTCTTAATAAAAAGTGTATAAGATTACAGAATGAAATTGGTATCAAATGATAGAGCTCGATGAGCCTTAAAAGAATATCTAGGGTTGCCTTACCGATGCGTGTCCTAAGCTAGGGTCGCCTCGCATTTTTTGGGCCAATTTTTCTTTATTTTTATTAAGAAAAATTGGCCCTAAAAACGGGTTCTTTTGGCCATCGGGACACACTTTGGCATGGCAACCCTAGATATTCTATTTAGGCTCATCGAGCGCTATCACTTGGCATAGGTCCTATGGTGTAATCTTATACACTCGACTTTTCTACAGCCGGCTCTCCGCCTATAAGAAACGTTTTATGAAAAGTATGTTGCATAAACTTTTTGGCAATATGTTATTTTAGTAAATTTTGATTCAAATAATCATCATATCGTAAATGTCAATATAGTTTTTTCCTTCAAAAATTACATTAGGAAAAAATTGATAAAAAAATTATGAAAAACTGCAGCTTACACTTTGGATTTTGGTTAACCATGCTTACTCACATAAGTAATACATAAAATAGTTTTAGGAATCCGGGGATATTTATTTTATATTTCTGTCAAAGTTAGAAGGTTTGAGACTTTAAACATTTTTCATTCCAATTTTTGAAAAGTCCGTACAATTCGTATTAATTATTACAACGTGAAAACAAAATACTTTCCGTCAATATGATAGATTAGCAAATTTTGCTACTAGCAACTTATCAAGAGCATTCTTTTCAACATATGCTAATATTAAAAGTTCCATAGAATATTTTGGGTGTTCATTATTTTTTTGTTTGTGTTAGTACTTCCGGCACAATACACGTTCTGATCATAACGAATGGGCACATTTCATGTCTGATTAACATTCTCAATTCTTATAAATATTAGAAAGGAATAAGGATCTTCTGCTGATAATTCATCTAGAGTCATGGTCAAAATCTTTGAAGCTCAGGTTTAGGTCAAACAAACTGAAAAGAACTCGTCCAAAATCGATAAAGATGGAAAGCTGGACTTCATATTGATAAAAGAAATTCGCTTGTGTATGAAATTAATTACATTTTGTTTATCTTTGATTTAACTTTGTTGCAATTTTAATGCAAGTCAGAGAAAACTCAAGATTTAAGACGCAAGACGCTTAAGATGTCAGCACTTGTGTTAAAGATAATAACAACAATGACAGACTTAAGACGCAAACTTACTACCAACTTAAGCAGCAAATGGAAATGTCATTAACAATTTGTCAAAACAAAAGTCATCTTCGCACGCATGACACAGACATCAGGTGTAGACTTTGGCACACAGCGGCTCTAAGCTGCTGCCTCGCTTAGGTCAACAAATCGATGTTTTGATCATCGATTGAATGATGATGCTTGATGACTGCAACTTGATTACAGCTTCATCAACAATAACAAAAACAATTGCCTTTGCCAGCAGCATTTTCAAGGTAAATCGCAAAATGGTGAAACACAATTTTAGCAACACGACCGTCAAACTGCATTTCTGCACCAACAGCTGAGATCATTGAACGGAAATACAGCGCCAGCCTACTGCATTGAAGATGGCATGAGTGATGAGCGATTGTGCGCATGCGCAGCGAAATGAATTTAATACAGTGCGCTGCATTTTGCAAAAAAAGCAGCTTAACTAAATTTTTTTGGTTGCAATGTTTTTATAAGCAGACAAATATGAAATTGTTTAAAAACAATTGATTAAAATTATATGGATTACAGTTGTTGTAATAACTGTTATGTACGAGTTTTTTGTTTTGTTGCAACTGGTCAAACTGGTCGAAAGTGAAAATCTTCCTTAAAATTAAAACTGCTCTTTATCATCAGACCGTAGTTCGTCACTTGAATTGCCGCTGTGAGCCACGAACATTGTTGTTAGTAGACTCAATGCACAGTCGTACAATAGGTCAAAAAAAAAAGTTGGTTGAAAAATTTTAACACCTATAATCCCTCTAAAAATACTCGGATTAAGTATAAATTGGAAATCGGATAGAAAATTTTTCAGGCCATTTAAATCTAAAAAAAATTTAATAAGAAACTATCATCTTTTGGATATAATTTTCAAAAGAAAATTTATTCTTATTTTAATATTCAATTGAATCGAAATAATAATTTGTTTCCCAAGAAAAACAGCACCAGGAACCATGAAAAACTATATAATAATTCATTTCAAACAAATTCCTAATGTTCGACTTACAATTAATTTGCATATAAAACTAATCGTGCAGTATTTGAACCAGGCCTGGATTAACCTTACAGGCTGAGTAGGCACGTGCTTAGGGCGGAAAATATTGGCGGAAAGTTTGAAAAATGATTAAAAAACTTTTCAAATTTTGTTTTCATTTTGCTAGTGTTTTTCGTTTTCGGTCATCAAAAATGTGAACATAAATAAAAATTTTTTTTTTTCTAATAAATGAAGAAGTTTTGAGGAGGGGTGGGGCGTCAATTTTTGCAACTGCCTAGGGGCGGCAAATTTCTTAATCCGGGCCTAATTTGAACGCAGTCTAGTCAGTGCTAATCTTAAATCAGCACAATAGGTTTTCAATTGTGATAAGAACTTGAAGATTCGTCATTGATGATATCACCCCAGAAGTATGCTGATGGCACTTAAGTTCCTCTCGAGCCGTTTTGTTTTACACTGGTTGACGTCAAATTACAAGTTATGAGTTATATCAAGTGGAAAACAATTAAATTCCTAATTTTTTTAAGGACAAGATAGAAGCAACAAATTGAATTAACGTGTAATTTAAGACCAACTACTCGAAGTTGCTAAATAGCGAATCAAAAGTTTTACAGCAGCAAAAATTGTGAATTAAAAAAATTAGAAAAAAAGATTTGTATATATAAGCCAGCATCGGCTGATATCAAAGGAAATGCGTTTAGTACGTGCAACTTGCGTAAAGTTCTGAGCATTTTATGTATGAAAGAAGTTCGATTGAAACTGTATAGTAGCGACTTAATAGTCCGCTAGCACCCCGTCAGATCTCCATTGAAGAGAGTTTTCAAGCACCGGAAAAATACCACAGACATTCTAGAGTTGAGAGTAAATCATCTCTGTGTTTCTATATTGAATTTTTACTTCTCGGTCGTCTTAAACACGAAAAAAGTTTGCATACACTAACGAAAGATTAGGCTTATGGGAATCGTTTTCTGATCATTCCCTGAACAGTCCTCTATATACGCACATATCGTCGCTCTCGGGTAAAAAGGCCTTAACTCATGTTTTTGCAATTTAACAGGAGGACGAAAAAACTGCATAAAAGCTTCAAAATCTCTTATTAGGGTCTTTTTCAATTGGGTGTAAATCCGCTATGTTTTGAAATATCACATCAAAATTTTGAGGGGACGTATACTTGAGGGCTATCTTTTAGGATCGACAAAAAAGTAAATTTTTGAAATAAAATGAGTTAGGACCTTTCTACCCGAGAGCGACGATATGTATCTATTTATCGATTTTATCCAAAGTTTTCGACTTGATTACCCCTTCTTAGACTTTTTTGAAATAATTTAGCATTTGTCGAATTCTTTCCATTATTATTCAACATTTATCGATGTTTTCGACATAACATAATAGTAATCGATATATTCGACGTATATCGACAAATCGATTTTTTCGATATTATTCGTCTGATCAATCAATAGGTCAATATTTATTAACCTATTCTACATTTATCGACCAATTCGACGTTTATCTACCAATTTATCGATTTCTTCAAAATTTGTGATGCGAAAAGTGTTGAAGTGTTTTTTTGAATTATGACACTAGCATCCTGCCATACAGTATACATTCTATTTGAAACAGTAAAGTAAATCAAGCTTCATAAGTTTTAAGATATCAAACTTGATTTTCTCAAAATCGATTTTTTGGGATTTCGATCTTGAAAATTTTTTACTTCTTAAGTTTTCCGGTGACTAAATAAGAGGCTGTTGTATTGTTTTCGATAAGAATATAGGTAATTGTTAATATTCACATTTGGTAAGTTAAAGTCCTATTACGTATATCTCATTACATTTTTAACATTATTCTACATTTATATATTTCTTTTTCGACAAATATTAATATATTTGAAATGTTTAATTTGCTCGACACTTATCGAGTATCGATACATAAATGTAGCGAATTTTTCCACAGTTATAGAACTCTCCGACTTTTTTTTACAGTATTCGAAATTTTTCGATATTATTCGAAATTGTCAAGACTATCGTCATTAAGCTTTTGACTTATTATTTGTCATATATCGATATTTTCGACATTTTTGATATAAATCGATATTTTTAAGTAATGTTCGATATTTATCGACATTTTTCAGCAACGTCCGGTATTTACCGACATTCATAAAGTTTTTCGACATAATATGATATATTTCGAATATTTCAACATTTTTGACATTGAGCTTAGGAATATTTTTCAAATTATTTATTTTTTTCGAAGTGCTCAACCTATGTTTTTTTGACTTTTTCAACATCTTTCGTCACATTTATCTTCTAATTTGATATGCTATACTTACACAGCTTACAAATCATGCCGCGATTGCTTGTATTCAATTTTTTTTTATAATAAGCAAGTAAGTCTTAAAAATCTTAAGTGCATTTAAGTTTATGTTGCTTAATAAATTTATACATTTTTAATTAAATCTAAAAATGACTTTTCATTTCTTGTTATTTACGTAAGTTTGCAAACCTCTTAAGCTCTGCTAGCCTCGTTTACATTGTAATTTGTGAACGCCCTCTAAGAAACTTTAAACAATGAGCATAATAAATTCTTTACAATTAAGACAGGTTTTTGAAATTCTCAGTGGTATACATTTTATGTCTTAATGCTCTACTTAAACAACGAAAGACAAAAAAAAAAAGCAAAAATAATGATATTAACAATTAATTTGCTCCAGTTATCTAAGTTTGTGGTAATTAACATATTTTCCATGCCTTGAACAATATCTGCAAGTCTTGTTAAAATTTGGTGGGAATTACGTAATTTCAGAGAATTTTTTTTCTATTCGAATTTTAATAAAAGTTTTTGTTAAGCGATATAAAGTACCGTTGTGAGAAAAATGCACCACAAAATAAGTTAGTAAGAATTAACCGCTTTAATTTTGTTTTTTACTGTCTTTGTTACATCTGTCAAAATTAAATGATTTTTTATTTGTGTAAAAACTTAAGTCACATAAGAAATTTCCCCCAATGCTAGTAAGCTAGCAGTATAATGAAATATAACTCGTAATATATACGCTGCTAATCAGAGCTTTGTGGGCGTGGCAGATGCAGAGAGCCATACATAGATTTGCTTTTAAAGAGTAAAAAATAATCCTCTTATTGTTTCCCCCACTTTAAAAAGTGGAAAATTCCGTAGGGATGAGAAATTTAAGGAGCCGCCCGACAATTGCAAAATTCAATATGAAATATCCCTACCGACGGGTGCCCAGTTTAGTTTAGTAATTTTTGATTCTGGATATACATACATATATATATATTTGAAAAATCGCAAGATCAGCAGATTTCTTGTATTTATCATTGGAGAGTTCAATGAACAAAACTACGTAAGTATGTACCTCTAACACAAACTTATTTGAACCTGCAACTTTAGGTATTTGCATTTATCAATTCACTTTTTTTTTCATCTTATTTTGCACGCTAACTAAACTGAGACAAAGTTGTAGCATTAAAATTTTTATTAACATGCCATCATAAGAAAAAAAAAATTCCAACTTACCATGAATGGTGGGAACATTTTTTTTTTTTTTGTAAAAATTAAACACCTTAAAAACCGTTTTAATTTTTATGCTAATTAAAAGCATGAAAATTCTCGATGCAAAAATGAACCATTTTCTGTGTTTACGAGTAGCATTGTGTGCAGACTTAAGAGCAGCTTAAGTTGAGCGGTAAAGCTGTTACCAGCAAAAAAAAAAAAAACAATAACAACAAAGGCCGGTCACATGTGGGAAAATGTGAAAAAGCCACTTGGGAGTAAGATGAAGAGAAAAAAAAATTGTTAACACCAAAGCTCAACAAGGCAAACAACTGAAGGTCGTTGCAGAAGCTTAAGCCAATTGTTGTAGCAGCGTCTTAAAGTTGCCATAGCTTGAGCCCCAGCAACAACAACCACACAGACAATAACAATTAATTACGCCAACAACAAGTGGAGGCAGAAGAGGTCAAAGCGTGCCAGCTACTCATTTTTTGCTATTCATCATAAACCGTTTGCTTAGCAATTAATTTTTATTATAATTTTATTATTTTTATTTTAAATTTTTTGCTTTTGTTTCATTATTATTAACAATAGGGGGTGAATTCATTTTTTAAGTGCAAATACAAAATTCAGATAAATTTTTTCTTTTAAGGTTTGATTTAAAAAGCGATATATATTATTTTGTGAAAACCTTTTAATGCAGATTCAAGAATTTAATTTAAGAGACGATATTATCTATATATTTTTTGTAAGCTAAGCATATTTTAAATTATCGACAAATATTTATGGTTCTTTTTGGCGGAAAAAAATTGATGAAAGAACCAATCGATC
This sequence comes from Tricholauxania praeusta, assembly GCA_949775025.1. NCBI lineage: Eukaryota > Metazoa > Arthropoda > Insecta > Diptera > Lauxaniidae > Tricholauxania > Tricholauxania praeusta. The sequence goes on along the minus strand of OX459031.1, from coordinate 29,887,030 downwards.
TTTATTTTGAAGTGCGAACAGTTTTACTGGTAGCTATGAAAGAACGGTTATGGAAGAAAATCTGAAGTGAGTTACATTTCAGACTTTTATTGATTTTTTCAATACCTTTTGAGACTTTTCGACACTCTCTGAACTTTATCGACAGGAACAATTTTATCGATTCAACATTTTTTTGAATTTTTAAAAGATTTTGAATTCTTGAAACTGTTTGACTTTTTATACTTAACATTTATAGCATTTTGACTTTATATAAATTTTTTTTCTTAAGAGTTATGGTACCGACTAAAATATGTCTAACAATAATAATAGAGTTTAGCTACTACTACTAAGTCTTCTAAGCTATTAAGCTTGAAGCTTTTAGTCAAGTAAAAAGCTTCTTAAATAAATTATATAAGGTGCAGGTCATGTAAGTACACTTAATTCTGTTTTAACATGGTAGATGCGTTTCAGAAAAAACCGTGCAAAAAAAGACATGAAGCATGTTTGTATATTAAAGCAGTTCGAAATAAATATGTCTATACAAATATGTCTGGACAAAGCCCATTACTAGGGATAAGTTTAATATTGAAAACTGGATTAGCGCCCTCTGTTTTAAATAGACAACCCAATTTTCAAAAATATTGATTTAAAAAATGGTGCAAGTTACAGAAGTTATAAAATTTTCCAACAAAGTGGGTATGGTTTTCGGGAAGCAATCGATCGGGGAACTCAAATTCGTGATATATTTTTCTTCTTATTCTTTCTTTCTTATAAAAAAATTGACAATTGACCGGACAAGAGTAAAAAAGTAACGATTTTCCACTTTCTAGTTGCAACACCTCAAATATTATTTTACCGCCGATCCTGTGGTACATCATTTGAAATGTATTGCTATTTGCTTAAGAGAATGCCGCAAACCGATTTTGAAAATCGTTGAAAACTCTATAGAATACTTCAAATTATGGTAGGTCTGTTAATTTGGAAAAATTCAGATATCTTTGGTTTGGATATCTTCTGGTTTGATAGGTTGAAAAGTTGCTCTGAGATAAAACATTAACTTCTGGAGGTTGCGTTAAGAAAACCGATTTAAAATGAAATTTTGAAAAATTCGTCCATTTAAATAGCTAAGTTTAATGGTCTTATAAAAAATTTCATAAAGTCCTGTTTAAACGCTGCCAGAAATAAATAATTGGATAAAACTTTTAGAGATTTTAATATAGATCAACTTTGGAAAACTTTGCTGAAATATGGGTGGGTTTGAGCTTTAGTAAAGTTAAATATCGTCTTATGTAATGGTTTGATATACAGCTGTTGACAACTAATTGGAATTGGATGGAAGTATGTGGTCTGGAGCGCAATACGAAGATCATCCGCCTTGGCCCAGATGGTAAGAGATATGTAAGTTGAACAAAAGAGGAATAATTCCATTTAATGAGCAGCCAACCGGCATGTGCTTTAGCGAATTGTATGCGGCTTTTCCTCTGCTTTACTGTCAACAATGGTTTCTTGTGGGAGATTCGTTCATGGAGTCCAACCTCAACCAATCAACAAGCGACAGTTCATTAGGATATTTGTGCATCGTATTGATCAATTATTTCGCATTAGATGTCTGCAGGAGTCTTACGAGAATCCAATTTCGCGCTTCGCACAATCTGGCGACTCTTCTGCTCAGAAGTCTTACGAGGTCTCTTTCTGCGAGGAACATTTTTTGCTGTGTCCTACTTATTAAAATGATCAAGTGTATTGGATACCATCTTTTTGGAGCAATTTAGCGGTGTTGCCATCGCCTGATATCTCATGTCCGTCCTTCGAAGCTAAGAAATTGACGTACACATGGCCGGTGTACAAGTTTATGTCGCTACCCGTGGTTAAGGATATGCTAATAAGCAAATTTATCAAAAAGTAAATAAAAATATAACTATAGTATATCGTTTCTAGAATATTTTATCCAGTTTTTCTTTAAATTTTTTGCTAATTACTTTTATGATTCCAATTAGTTGACTCAGTCAAACCAGAGGTTTGAGCAGAAAACCACTCATAAGACATATTTATGTTGGGAACTTGAACTCATTTCTGTTCTTTTTTTGAAAGCTTAGATGTTCCAGATTTGTATTGTATATACATTTTCTGGTACACAAAGAAAAATAAATGAGAAAAACTACCGATATCACACTGAATGATTTCGTTTCCAATTAGTTGTCAACAGCTGTATTTGCATGTTACAATTTTTTTTAATGTTTCTTTCAACATGTAGTGAAAAAAACAACTCTAAGTATTTGGATAAAGGATGTAATATTATTCAGTTTAAATAATTTTAAGCTGTTTATTTAACAGTGAACCCTTAATCATTTGAAAACGAAAGTATCTTAAGCACCTTCATTTGCTTGTACTCGTACAAAGTGTAACTGAGGCGCGCCTTCTCAGCGGGAGTGAAAGTTAATGCTACATACACGGATACATGTGTACATTTGAGAGCTTTGAATAAATAACCTGATTTCTGATGTCGATTGAGGCTTTGTTTTAAAGTGGTCCAGCTTCTCAGCTTGCGTAACAATCAAGCAATGTGTTATTGGAAGTGATGTTAAAGTACAAGTACCTACATACATATATTAATTGAATTGGTGTTATCGTATGAAATATATTTGCAATATCATGAAAATTTCATTAAATATTTATGTTTTATGGGCAGATATATTGATTTTACATATTTCAATAGCATATTTTTCATTAAAAGTCAAGGCTTTTTTTTTAATTAAAGGGCTTGTAGTTTTTATATAAATAATTTTTTTAACGTATGTCTTCTATCTTCTTAATCCATTCTGTTCGATTTGACTGTTGACCTTCATTAGCGAATAAAATCAACATTTTTAAAATTTTCAATTTTATTCAACATTTTTTGATTCCATGAACCTTTTTTTGACTTTTCATTAATTTATCAGACCGTGCACTTTTTTTTTTGAAAACGAAAAAAATGATTTCCTTGCATGATTTGATTTGATCTGATATTAAAGAAATCTTCTGTGCCTGCACACCATACGTTAATTTCTTTTTCATTTTACCATAATTGAAATGCAATTGATGTTGGCTGACAGCTCAAGTGATGGACAGGTGCTAGGTCAAAACCACTACAAGAAAACAAAATAAAAATATTCACTGCCTACTTTGGATGCGTTTAAAATTTATGGGAATCGCATGCGCTGCCATGAAAAGTGAAATTAATTTCACTTTAAAAACGAAAAAATGCGTGTGCATTCGAATTTGATTTGTTTATTTATATCTTTATAAAAATACCTACACTCTTTGGTGTTTTTTTTTTTAATTTCCCTTTTTTCCCTTAAAAACAAACAACATGGAATTCGACATGGGCAACAACACTTCATTAAAATGCTCGCCACTTGATGGCTGCGTGTAGTGCACGTCACAGAAAGTGATTAGAAATCGTTAATGAAACCGAACATGAAAATAAAATTACGCACCAAATGAAATTGATTTTTAGTAAAAATTTAAATTTAATTGCAAGTAAATTATTACATTGCATTGATTGGTGAAATTTACTTAGAAGGGAAACAATTTGAAGTGAGCAACAATATATGAACTCCACTTCATGGAAAAAAAAAACTAAATTTGATTTATTAAATTTTTATTTATAAGAAATTTCAGTTGCAGTTATAACTTATGAAGCTTTGGACATATTTTGAACTCATTCGTTTATGCCTTATAAATATGGGTTAGTTGATATCAATTCGGTTAAGCTTTTCCATGCATGGAAAAAATCCTTTTTCCAAATTTATCTACACTTATCAACATATCTCGATTTATATTAAATTTTTGGTTTGTTCAACATTTTTCGAGTTTTTTGTTAACAATTTTTCAAGCTTTTGAGCTCATTCTTTTTTTTCACGATTTTTCGATTTTTCTACTTGACTTAATTAACTTTTCTTGGTTTTTTTCTATGTTCATTGTGTCACTCAAAATTAGAGTTTTTCAATTTATTTTATTTATACAAAAGTTTTCGGTGAATATTTCGTCGTGTTTAACATATTTACAATAAAAAATTTTATTTTGTGTAAGGCTTAGTTGTGAAGATATGAACTTCTAAAAATTGAAGTAATATTAAAAAAAAGTACATTTCGGAAGCGGTTTTTTGAATTAAACAAATTTACAATACAATACTAAGCACAGTGGCTTGAGTAAAAAATTTACTGTTTTTTCAATTATGAAATCAGATTCGAAATATTAACTTTTTTTCTTATTCGAAAACGTAAGTAAGCATTTCAATTCAAAAATTTCCTCTTTTTTTATTTTTATTTCAAAATATAGCTTAAAGTACGTAGACAATTTATAAATAATTTTAAAATCGGATCTACATTAGCTTAGGTGATATATGAATGGAAGTATATACGTGCCGGACTAAGCATGGTGCCCATTTTATTTCATTGCTTAATTACTTTAATTCATTTATCTCCTTAACTAATGAAGATTACAGTTTAAAATTGTTCGTATATTATCTTTATACCTTAAGCAGTATTTTAAAATCAAAATAAAAAATAAAAATTGTCGAAATTGCTGAATTTTTGAAAAATTACAAAATTTGAATTCTAAATCTGATTTTAAAATTGAAAAGAACAGTAACAGCCCCTCCACGGTTGGCTACTGATTCTCATCTCCGAGACAATACAGTATGGAGACAGTTTCATTTTTCGGTTTCATGGTTGGCCACAGTTTATTGTCTCCATAGCATTGAGTTCCACACTTTGTGGATGGCAAAAATATAAACATTTCTGGATTTACTTGCTATTTGTTGCGAAATTCGATATTTCTGCAAAACATTTATTAACATAAATTTTGCTATTAAGCTTTTGTAGGTTCATTTACAATTTTCTTCTCAGCAAAGAAGATTTATGTACGTGATTAACGAAATAAAGTACTCTTTATGAAAGCCAATACGTGCATCAAGCTACTCACTTTAAAATCCGGGATTGCTTCCAAAACTTAAATTTTTTAAATTGACTATCTGTGGTGATTTTTGTACTGAAAGAGCATTTTCAAACACATTTTTTTGACATACATTTTTTTATTTACGTGCATTTTTCCAATTTAGTAATATCAAAATGGCTTTCTACAAATTTTGATATTTTTGGATACAATTATAAGAAACTGTAGCCAACCATGTAAAAACCAAATGCCATTTTTTCTCGACGACTAAAACGGCGAGATTGTAGCCAACTAAGAAAAGACTGTAAGTTTTCTATAAAAACCACCATTTTTAGTATGTTGTTGTAAATTTGTTTAATTCAAAAAACTGCATCCGAAAAATTCGTATTTCATTTACTTCAATTCAATAGAAAGTCATAATTTCACGACAAAGCCTCACACAAAACAACCACTGTATGTTTCACCTTCTAGAAGTTCACTTAGGCCGAATGTAAAAGAATTTCAGAATGTCACATTTTTTCCCCTGCCCGCTTCAAATGAAATGCCCGATCTACAAACATATCGGTTATTCTTTAAGTAATTGCATAATTGACTTCTTTGAACAATTTTTTGAAACGTAATACCTCTGAGACTATGTGGAATAGAATACAAATTATAAACACCTCTATCAAGAATAAGCCTTCCATCGAAATTTTTTTCCAATTCCTTATTTTGCAATCGTAGACAAATTTTTGTGAATGAGAAAAAAATTCCTGTAAAATGAGCCATCGACAATAATTTTTGACATTTCTTGAAAATTTGCTTCTCCAACTTTATTGCAAGGGATAGCAAATACAGATGTTAGTCCAGTACATGAGTTCAATTTGGAAATTGCCAAAGATCAAAATTCTAAGGACAGAGGTTCAATAAGAAAACTTTGACCATATGTTTCTTAGATGGTGAAAATGCTTGCACATAAAAAGCATTTGCCACTCCCACTTTTACTACAAGGAAATAATATGAAGCGCTGTAAAATATGTTGAGTTCTTTGAAAACTTGCAAAAACTTGCAGAACAAAAAGTAGTGAAATAATACATAATAAATGTCCTAAGCAATTCTGTTAATATTATATTAAACAAGTTTAAACAATTTCTTAAAAGCATAAATAAAGTACAACCTTAGTATTATACCACTTTAAATAAACACAACTTCACAAGTATGCATTTATCTGCCTCATCTAAAAATTTCATAGAACTTTTTTATGAATAAATGATATATTTACTTTTACTATTTCAATCCATTATTTTGTGTTTAAAAATTTTATTTTTTTTTAAATATACGCTGCCCGAGTCTTGCTTTGTTGTATTTTATCTATGAATTTAAATGAATGAAATTTTAAATTTCATGTAGTGCATATGAAGAAGTTTTGGAATAAAATCGACACACTTTTTCTTATTTACAACTTATAACATATAATTTCAAAAACTCCTTAGCAATCTTTTCACTCATACCAGCAGAAACCATTTGTATGTTTGGTTTGCCATTTTTGCCAATTTATCATACTTAGTGCGTAAGCATTTGTTGAAACTTAAAAACTCTATGGTCAGCGTAGGGCAAGTGCAGCTTATGCTACCAATTACAAAATGTTACAAACATGGATATAAAATTGCTTGGTTTTCAAAATAAAGTACTACCGAAAAGTTGATACACTTTGATGCACAATTCCTTTCAGTAGAATAATCACAATGAAAATTATTACAAAAGCAAACAAAAGACTTAAGCAACAAACTTAACATGTGGTATGCCAAAATGTTTGTGTGCAAATAACAAAAGATTTAATGCACTATATACCTTACAACATTGTAAGAGACAATAAATAGTGATCTTTTTTTAAACTAAATTTTTGTAGTTTTCCATCATTTTCAACAGAGACAAAGTGTAACAATATTTTAAAATCTATTCACTTTGACAAGTAGCACACGCCTACCCAAAAAAAAAAAAAACAAAAAACCAACAACAAAATGAATTGCAGCACAACCACACTTGAGAATTAATTTCTTTTTATTTTTTAGTGGAAATAAAGAAATTATCGTTAAGAAATACATACACACGTCTAAAAAGAAAAGAAAAGAAAAGTGATGTAAAGCTTAAGTTAGACAAAAACGATTGTACAAACTCACAAGTATAAAAATAAAAGTGAAAAAAGTTTTTTGACCCTTGCACGCTGGCATTCACGAGTAGTGTACACATGAGCAAGTATTTAAATTTTTAATTAAATACTAAAATTTAAACTTCAGTTGACGAAAAAATTGCGTACATCAAGCAAAAAAAAAAAAAAACTATCATTTGTTGAGTATTAAAATTAAAAGTAATTCACACTTCAATGTTCCATTGTGTAATTTTTATCTGGCATTAAAAGCCGGATGTTGGAACATTGCAATGCGTACCTGATATTTGCACGCACACACGAAAATCGAACTGAGGCGTGAATATGCGAAAATAATTTAAGTGTACCAGTGAGAAAATTGCCACAGCAATTACGGTCAGTATGGGAATCTAAGCAATCTAAAAATTTAAATTTCTAAAAATAATAAAAAAAAATTTCGAAGATAAAATGTCAATAGCTACTTTAAGTCTATTGGTCGGAATTTGTTATCTAGTTTTTTTTTTAACTTCGAACTGTTATAGTTCCAATAATACAGGTCGAGAGAATTTGGTCAAACCTTAGTATATGAAACCCAAATGTACTTTTGCGAAGGTTTTCAGCGCTCTGAATTCGATTTGAGGTCAGAATTGAGGACAGAATTTCTCTGATGGTAAAAGTGCGAATATCACAGTTTTTCAAGGTGTTTGAGGTTATATTACATCGAATTATAATTTTTATTCATGAAACCATTAATGGAGTCCAAAATAACTACTACTCTTCTTCAAAACCCACTTTAAATTATATCGATACCCATCTTTTTTCCTCCAAAGTATCGTAAATTGAAGTTTAGCTTCTATATAATTATTTTTCGCGATATAGACAATCGATTTTTTATGTCTGTCCAAGTCTGCGAGGCCCTCAATAAAGCCAATTTAAATGTATGCGTGTTATGAAATTGATCGCAGAAAGGCTTAAGATATTGGATATTTCTGATTGTGCACGTAAATTAAATTATTATTTCCAAAAAGGATTTCGAAGAAGTTCTGAAGAAATTTCAGCTTTGTCACATGCGATGAATATTCACCGGAATAATTTTTCAGTGAAACGTGCAAATTTAAAATGCTTTCGATTGACTTTTCTTGAACAAGAAGCATCTAATTTAGCTGTAACCGAGTTTCTATTGACATGAATCGCAAATTGCAGCAAGAACGGTGCGGATATAAAAATGAACGTAAGTCTTTACGATAATGTGTATCGACGTCCACGATATTGGTATGTTTCAGAAGTAGAACCGAACATTGTCACCGCTAAGTGCAAAACATTTCTTTTTATTTCCACTTTCAAAAATAGCATTCTTTAACAAGTCGAAATAATATTCAAGTTTTCGCTCTTTTTATACGTGAATTTGAAGACGCAAGCTATGACGTCGAAATTTGGGAGAAGCATTCGTATAAGGACGGGAAACATCGTTTTGGAATGATGTTTGTACGCAGCAGTCGAAATGGTAATGAGTCTGGATTTTTCTAAGTTTTCTTGCAGCAATTCATATAGGTGGAAGCAATCACATTCGCTGCGAATACCTCAAATTTTGTTTTTGATCAAGAGAATTTCGTCAATCTGAAAAAAAAAAATTCAAAACCCTCTGTCGAGCAATTGCTAAATTTATAGAAAAAAGTAATAGTCAGAAGTGAACTGATATTTTATACACAATATAATGAATAATCATCATAATGCCATTTTGTGCTGAAAAAAAAAAAAATGACAACTATGGTTTACTCTAAAAAGTGCGTTTGCGTGTGTTATTTTTTTCGTAAAATTTGCACATACAAAATGTATGGATGTGCTGCAACACTAAATTTGCATTTTTTTTGCAAGTTACCTAATTAAAAACTGAAAATATTGTTAGATTGGTGCTACGTGAAATGACAATGTCATAAAGTCAAGAGCAATATTGGCACTACGTGCTTTATTGTCTCCATATCGTGCTACGTGCTATAGTGGCTTAACTAATTTTTCTCATTAAGGACATGTCATAGACAATTTTTTGATATCGTAGTATTCATGATAAATTTATAACAGATGGTCACATAACGTTAACTCTTTGTTTGACTCCTACTCCCTATTTTGAAATAAACGTTTGTGTCGATATTGATGATAGTTAGGAAAGGTTTTTACGGAGAAGTCACGAAAAACAGGAATGATTTCAATATCAACTGCATATCCTAAAGCTTGAATCAATTTGTAAAATATCGTGCCTTCTGTTTTTACTTACGTCATATGCATTACTTGTTTGAACACAAAATTAAGAATTTACATTGATGCGATTTACTTCCGGCTTGCACCTTCTTGGATTACACAGTACTACAAAAGTTGGATAAGCCTCTAGTTATGAAATCCGACTATACTTTTCAGAAGGTCTTTGACGCGCTGAACTTGAATCCGAGGTCAACATTTTTTCGAAGATTCCGGTTTTCAAAATAAGTGCGAAAATCACTTTTTTTTAGAGATATTTGAGGTTTTTCTTAAAAACCGTTAATGGTCCAAAAAAACTATTCTTTCTCTTCAAAACCGACTTTAGACTTAATCGATATACATATATTTTTGTTCTGAAATATCGTAAATTGAAATTTATAACACATCATCAATTATTTTGCCTGATACATATGCAGATTTGTATAAAGACCTGCATATTAAATTTAAAATTTACTTTACAGTAAAGATATCGATATAATTCAAGGTGTGCTTTGAAGTAAATGAATAGTTCTTTTGAGCCCTATGGTTTCAAAAAAAAAAAAAAAAAAAAATGCCTTTCTATGTAACTTTGCCTCAAATATCCCGAAAAACTATGATTTTTACACTTTAAGTTGGTTCCTACAAAAGCAAATCAAAAATTCGACAAAAAAATATATATTTTTTAAATATTTTTAGTTTAAAAATGGCCAATCTTCTCAAAATGAACTAAAGATTACTAAAATATCAATATCGCTTGAAAAAAATGATGATTTAAAAAAATTTCCGTTTAAAGTTAAGAGCCTAAAACAAAATTTTTACGAATTTTTTTGTACAAAAATGTATAAATTCTGATCTAATAAAGAATTTACTTTTTCGAAAAATAGATTATTTAGATGAAAGGATAAAACATAAAAAGAATATTTTTTTTATTAAGTTATTTAAACAATTCAATTGTTATTATCTTTCATTTGTTGAAAACTAAAAATTTTTTAATGTTTTTGAAAGCTAATGCAGCAAGATATTAAATAAAAAAAATCCACATTGATCCGATCAGTTAAATTGAAGATAATATACTAAAAGCAGGAGAGGATGAGAAAAATTCAGCGAATTATCGAAAATTCATGTGCGATTTTTTCGAAAAAAAAAAAAAATTTTCCAGCAAAGTCCTGATAACTGAATCTGTTAGAAGATTCAGAGAAAAAATATTGATCGCATTTCTAGAAGTCGATATTTTTTCCTGAAATTCATGCGGATTGGAAGCCATTTGGTTAGTGACCAGTGGAGTCAGGTCTGGATTAACCTTACAGGCAGAGTAGGCCTAGGGCGGCAAATATTAGCGGAGACTTGGTAAACATTGTAAAATATTTTGTGAATGTTGAATGTTGAAGTGTATTTGAAATTTTGGTTCCATTTTGGTAGTGTTTTTCGTTGCGGAAGGAGAACCCTTTTTTTTTTTGCTCGTCAAAAATGAAAAAAAAAAAAAAATGATTTTTTGTAATAAATTCACAATTTTTGGAGGAGGGGGGGGGGGGGCTTCAAGTATTGCCACTGCCTACGGGCGGCAAATTTCTTAATCCGGCCCTGAGTGGAGTCATATATTTTCTATCAACTTTTTAAAGATATATTCTTTGCTGACCTTACATTGCAGCCCTTGAATATAATTTTTGTTTTATGCTTTGAATAAGTTCCTCAAATATAGTCTAAGTTGTCGTTAGCTTCTGTCTTACTTTATTTATCACTGATAAGATCGCTCAATACACTCTTCCCATATAAGTAATGAATAAAAGTAAAGAAATGATCGGAGTTTAATGAGATAAGTAATTATTTCTAATTAAAAAATTGTTATACTGTGACTAGCCAGATATATGTAATGCATCTTTAATACAAGGTGGGGCAAAACTCAACTATAAGTCATCAATTTTACACCTTCAAATAAACTTTCCGTGAAAAAAGAGCTCGATTTTATAATTTCTAATAAAATGATATCCAATTGATATTATGATATGATCTTTTGATACTTTTGACCCACCTTGTACCAAGAAATTTTTTTTTTGTTGGTTTTTTTACGAAGTTAAGAAATTCATTGTTTGTATTGAGAAAAGTTTTTTGTGTGGCATTATTTATATTAAGTATTCATAATTTTAAGGTTAATTATTAAATCGTTATTTGTATGTTATTGCTAAAATTTATAGAAAAATCATATAATCCATACAAAAATTGTCTGGAACTAAAACGATATCTATACATGGGATCAGATCACATAAAAACATAAAACAAAAAAAAAAACACAAATTTGTTAAAACTAAAATTGCACAATAAAAATATCGACAGCACATGGCAACATCACCAACATGGACTACCATGGAATATTATGAAATAACAACAACAAGCGCTTGGTGGCATTTTTCTGAACCACATTTTCACACTATGCTCTTTTTGCGGCCTATATTGGAAAACTAAAAATCCTACTTTAAACGCTTCCTGGTGACCAAAACAACTTTTGAAATATTTTACCGTAAAATTGATGAAACTTGATTTGCTGCCGGGCAGTTCCATGAGTCTGTTAAAATTACAAAAAGAAAAAGAATAGTGCTTTTTATTAACCAAGTTAGTTGTTGTTAGTTACGAAGAAAACAAAGTTTAAAAAAAGGCTCTAGTGACATAAAATTATTGACTGACAGTGATTAAATTTAAAAATATAAAGCACGCTGTTTTCATACATATTATATAAGCTTATAGATTATGTCTCAAATTAAAATTTGAAATTTTCTCTTCAATCATTGCAATGATGTTGATGATGTTGCCGTGTCTGGCGCTTAGCAATTGCATATTGAAACTTGAACCTGTTTCTGTTGATGAATGCAGCTTCCTTCCTTAATGCGAATCTTACATTGATGTTTATTTCTTTATTTATAGCTAAGCGGTAGGCAGGGAGATTTTTTTATTTAAGTATATTTATTTGCAGCTTATCTCTGTTGCTCTCCTCTTTGTTGTCGTAATCCTGCTTTTATCCGCGAAAGATGTGAATGCTTGAAATTTAACTGTCTTCACTTTGTAACATACAAACCAAATTTCACCAAATTAGCAAAACTAAGGAAATGAAAATGCGTGCATTACGTAATAAGGAGCTTGATTTTTTATAAATTGACATATGAAATTTTAGTCATTTAGAGTTTAGCATTGAAAAAGGAATTGCGTAATTGAAACAGACGCTGGCAGTGATACCTGATTTGAACTTTGAACTAAAATTTAGTTTAAGTTCAGACGAAAAAAAAAACAAAAATGAACGTTTTGGCACATCGAAATTGCGTAAATTTTGAACAGCTGCTTGTCGGCTGGAAATTTTATTCTTAGAAAATCGTCAAAAAATTAACGAAAATCGGAAAATATCACAGAAGTCGAAAAATTTCATATAACATCAAAAAAATTGAGTTAAGTACGAAACAGAAATAGTTCATATGCTTGTGCCAAAAGTACCAGTAATAATCGTCAGATTCAGCAAAAGTATTAAAAAGTTCTATTTCTCAACTTTGAAAAGAATCAAAAAGACAAAATGTATCAAATGCTAACAGAAATTCAATAACAACACAGGACCACAAAAAAAAAGGTCTTGTAGTTGGCGTCCTGAACACGAATCCGAGGTCAGAATTTATCTATCGCGCTCAGATTTTGACATAACCTCAAAATTACGTTTAAAATGCGTTATAAGAAAGTCCGTCAAAAAAAAAAAAATAATCAAAAAATAATGAGGGGTGATTAGAAGGTAGAAATGAGTTTTTATCGATATTAACAGTTTTAGCGCACCAAAATACCTTCGGATATAAATTTATTTTGAATTTTTATAAGAGTTTTTTAGATGAGTTTTTGATCTTTTTTTTTTTGTGGTCCTGTGTAATTGAATAGTTTTGAAAATTTATATTAGAAAAAGCCAACAAATTTGGAGAATATCAAATACAAGTAGAATAGTAAAATCAAAACTAGATCAATAATGATCGAAAAGTATCGAAGAAATCAATAAATGTCGAAAAACGAAAAAATTATGAATATCAAAAAGTATGGAAAACCCCAATGAAATCAGATGAATATCAAATCGTCTTGAAAGTATGGAATACATATGTTGTTGAACGTCGAAAAACGTATATACCATGGTATGAATATTATGAAAGAACTTGAGAATCATGAACTAAATTGCATCAGAAAGTAAAAAAACGAGTCAATAATACTGAAAAATAATTGAGAATTTTCAAAAAACTATATCTCGAAACATGTCACTAACTAATATTCGTCAGTTTGCAAAAAATGATCTTTGAATTTCTTAATTATCGAAGAAAAGTAAAAAATATCCAATACTACATAGCATTAAATATTATCGAAAATTTAGAAGCGGTCAATATGATTTATGATAGTAGAAAAGGTCATATAACAATAAGTAGTATCTTAATGTTAACCATCTAAAAGTATTGAAAACATGCCACAATTAAAGAAAAGTATTAAAAAACTGATGTAAGAGTCGAAAAACTTTGAATTGGATCGAAAATTCAAAAAAACAAAACTTATAATTTCAAAAAATATTAAAAAGTTGATGATTTCGAGTTAAATGAAGTTATATATCTATTCGTCGAAGGAAACGGTTACCATTTTGAAAGCAGACGCGAATTACTTATCTTTTACTTTGAAAGAAAAGATATATCCACAATACCGATTTGTGCATATGTATATCTTACATTGATTCTGAGGACACTATTTTTTAAGTATTTTCGATTATTCAAAGACGAAGTGCTGTCGACTGATCGAGAAAGGAGATGAGTTTAATTTGCTGTAGAGCTTATGATGAAAGAAGTTAGACTACTTGACAAATGACTTATAAAAATCCCTAAAAAGGGCAAAAAAACTCTTTATAAAATTTTTTGAGTAATCTTGCTCTTGCGCTTGCATTCTTAAGCACTAACTAAATTGATCCTCAATCACATTCTATATAAGCGCGAGAGATCAATGTGCAGACAGCAAGCTGATTTCCGCCCAAAACGCTTGAGTATGAATCAAGTCATCAGATATTTAAGAGCATATGTAAAACGTTGATTCAGAACACACTGTAAACAAGGAATGTTAATAAACATATAACACTCAAACATAATTGAGGTGCAATATGACGGACTTAAATGCCACATTGTTTACAACAGCCTTATCTCACCAACAGTTGAACCAAATACAGGAGTCAAGGAAGATTAACTAACGTCCTCCAAGTTATTAACTTTTATAAGCTTCTTCTTGAGGTAAATTTGAAGGATTCAGTGATCCCATATGATATTAAATCAGTAACTTCATTTAGATACCAACCATATTTCTATCTCAGCTGAGATTATGAAGAATGCTGTCAATAGTTAGGTCATAACATCAAAAAAATTGCTAGAGAGCTTAGAGATCAGCACTTTGATGGAATGCCCGAGATGACAAATGCAAGGTAGTACCTAAAGTGTGATGACGAAGAATAGTAGACGAATGTGTCGATTATTGGATCGAACTAGCATAGCATAAAAACAAGGAATCTAAATAGCTATCCAATCTTTATTCAGACCCTACGCTCCTAAAAATTGTACTGATGGGATATCAGTAGTTAAGTTGAAGTAAAAACTTTTTTCTTTAGTATCATTCTGGTGTGGATTTTTTCACTCATACCATTGCGTCACGCGCTGATTTGTACAGCAGGACCGTGGATCTGGAATCACAAACCAATTTTATCAATTTTGGCATTATAATCCTAGTAAAATGGATGTGTAGCGGTCGAAAGTCACAGTAGTCGTGATTTATTGTGTCATTGATGTTTTGGGACATTCTCCCAAAAGAGTGTATAAGATTCTGGATCAAACGATTTGTTCAGCATCACCTTAACAGCATTTTGACCATTTCACTGTGACCCAATTTATAATAAATTAACACTCAGAGGATTTTTTTGTGACATTTCTCAAAAACATTTCCTTCATTAACATAAAAATTTTGTGGTTGGACAGTGAAAATATTTCATTGAAAAGGGGTTGTCTTATTTTTAATGCAAACACAAGCCTTCAAGTTCTGATGATTTTATAGTAACAGGAAACCTCAAAATTTGCTGAAAGAAAGTTCAACACTTTTTATATTTTCATTAAAAATATTTGAAAAATATCACAGAAATATAATTTCTTAAAAAAAAAATACAAATAGCCTTACCCCCCTCCTTTATTTCAACATCCGTATCTAAGTACCTACAGTTTAGCAGAGCTATTGGAAAATGTAGACCATCAACTAAACATCGTATGTAAATACGCTTATGCTCCACATTTTGCAAGGCAAAAATCTCGACTGACTGGACTTAAATGAAACTTGATATATTCAATTAACGGCTTATTTTTACTAAATAAAAATTTGCAACATAATTTCACTCATGAAAACTACGAAAAAAATGAAGAATGTAACAAAAGCCGCTTTTGACATTACATCACTTGCAATAAACAAACTGGCCCAGTTTAACTTTTGTATCTACTGAAATTTGGCGCATAGGTGCACAATTTTGTTTGGTAAATGACTTGAAAAAAAAAAATATATACAAAAATTATGGTCAACAAACCAGAAAAATCGATACGAAATTTTGAATTGTTGCTTGCAACATTTTAGTAATCGTTTTCTATTTTAACAAAAAGTTGCGGACTTTTTTCATAAAATTGGAAGAGTTTACTTTATGTATTACGTTTTTCAAAATTTTTCGAAAATTTCAATAATTTTTGAATTTTTCAATATTTCTGGACATGTTTTAACATCTTCTAACTAAATCTTAGTAACAAAAGCATGATAAAAATGATTTTAAAACTAAGCCTATAAGATTTCGCCTTTTTGGAATGAACATATCATACATAGTACATTCTTATCCCAATTTAACTTACAAAAAAAAAAAAAAATAATTTTTTCAAAAAATATTTATAAGAAAATATGTGATTTTTTCTTGCCTTAACGTAACTTCCGGAAATAGAAACAAATATTTTCATTAACTAATTTTCGATTTGTTGTTAAGGAAATGTAAATAGAAAAAATTATAGATTATTACCAAATAACCTCAATTTCTTAGGCTATTAAGCACATTGACGCAGCAACATGGTGTTTCCGTTTTAGACAATTGGGTGTCAATTAAAGTGGCAGCAAACAAAACAATGACGGATAAATCAACTATGAAATACAATGAAAACGAAAAATCGTTGAAATAAAAGCTTTGTTTGTACTAAATAAATTTTTTTTTAGCCAAATAATGTGTGTCTTGTAGACACATGAATTCATTATGTACTTATTATAGACATGGTCACTTTTGTCGCAAACTACAAGCCTTGAGACGGTCAACAAACCTAACACATTCTACATTGAAATTTTGCTTTGTTTCCGAGACACATATATTGAAAATACTAAATAGGGTGCATTTTCACCCATATCTGCAATTTTCACCCTCTAATTTAATAGCTCTCCGCGATTTTTTCTTCTTAAATAACCCATTGACCGATTCCTGCAATAAAAACCCGTGAACGTCTTAGTTCCTTTCCTTAAGACATAATCAATAGCCTACTATACGAGCTTATGAGATTACTTCCAGAGGATTGATTCGAATGTCACCATAAAAGTTAATGCATTTTTTCAGACAATTTTTATTTTTAGATTCTAAAAATCTGGCTATGTTTCTGTTGATGTTCAGGCCGAACTCTTACCGATATAATCAATAATTTTTTACACTTTCGCCATATATTGGTGGAGAGAAATTTTTTTTTAATTATTGAACCAAAATCGGGCTTGTCCTCGATCGCCATTTTCGAACTTTTCCTATCAATTTTTGCAAAAAAAAACTTTTTCAGAAATAAAATGATCCAAAATGTGTTTTGCCAATATTAAGGGCCAATTGTAGCGAAGTCCAAGCTCCTCCTTGATCCTTACTTATATTTTTATACTTACATATTCTGCCTTCTGGGGTCCGAGGCCGCTCTTGGCAATGTTTCAATTAATTTTAAAACTTTCCATAGCAAATGAGGTTAAAATTTTATTTGTAAGAAAATTATGTTACAACTTGTTCTGTGTTTTTCAGTGTCTTGGGATGCACCCTTGGAGATATCCAGGAAAGTCCACTTTGAATTTATTGCTGTCGATTAGAGCAGAACGTGTTTTCCCAAAAATGGGCCTAAAACGTATGGGTATCGATATATTTCCAAATGAGTTTTGTAGAGATAAATTAGTTTGGGGTGTAATATACTCCCTGATATAAAAATTGTTTGACGGTGTAAGTAAATTTACTCCAGTACTCACTGAATATACCAGATTTGACCTTCTTACGAAAGTACTGAATTCAAAGATTCCTTAGAATAAAATCCCACATATCGGATAAGATTTCTGCAAATTGAATTTTTAACACAAGAACACTCCTTACATTCTGTCAAGCAATAACATAAATAAGAGTTTCCGGTATCTATTAGTGAGATAAGCAGACGTGCCTTCACAGCTAAAAACAATTGCACCATGTAAGGCACCGTAACTTTTAATATGAAATATGGGATCAATAAAACGAAAGATGGATACTGCATGTGTATGGAGTTTTAAAGTGGATTGGGGAACAGAGTGTTTAGAAATATAAAGATTTAGAAACAAAATAAGAAAGGTATTTCTGGGGAGTGATACTTAGATATAGAAATTCATTTAATTTTGGAAACCTATGAGTTAGCAGACACACTACGCATACTAAGTTGTAACCAACATTTAGTGCATTTATATTAAAAAAAAATTCGTTCTTTCAGCTGCTACTCACCGTATAGGTACCCCAAATAAAATTTCAACTACTTATTTAAATAATTTTTGAGTTTATTTTTTTTTAATTTGTCAATTTTTTTTAGTATTAAAATGAAAACTTATTGAATTATCAATATGTACAGAGTAAAGTTTGTCGAATATTTAAGAAATAAAAATACAATATTTTTAATTAAATATGTAGTTTAGTAGTAAGATATTTTAATATTTTATGCATTAAAATTGTAAGCGTAAGTTTTAAAACTTTTTAATTGAAATTTTTTGTAGTGTAATTAATGCTATGAGTAATTTATGTGTGTTTTCGTTTCAGGAAGGAAGATTAAAAGGCAAACTTTGGAATAAAATTCTTAAGTAAATTTCAAGTACATACATTTTAATTTATTATCTCTTTTCTCGAGTCCCATTATCTGAAAACTTTATGACTTGAAAGCCTTAAGTAAATAAAATATTATTACCTCTGTCTAAAGCTACCAGTGAAAAATTTACAGGAGAGCAAAAAAAGTGCCGAAATTGACAATCTAGAGAATTTTTTGGATTCTAACATTGGGCATCTTGCCACGCTGTGTCACGGCTTTTTTATTTTTGTTTAGCGTGGATTTAATAATTAAAAAATATTCCAAAATATAAAGCTCGATTCTCCCAAAATCAGCTTTTTTGAACTCCGATCTTTTAATATTACAAATTTTTAAAATTATGTTTTTTTTTGCGTTATATTAGAGCTTGTTTTATTAGAAAAAATCGAAAGTTATCGAAAAAGTCGAAAGAGTTTAAAAAAACCAATAAGCATTAAAAAAGTCGAAAATTTTTAAAGAACATCGAAAAGTCGAAACTTATCGAAGAACATCGAAAAGGTTGAAACTTTTCGAAAAGCGTAAGCTAACGAAAAATTTGAGAAAAATAAAAACTTTCCAAACAACATCAGAAAGTCGAAATTTATCGAAAAAATTGTCAAAACATACAGAATAATGAAAATTTTTTATCAATGCGAATAAAAATCAAAACTATTGCCGTGGCTTCTTCCGTTTTTATGCTTTTAATATCCACTTTAAGTGTATACCGAAGTCTCAATTTTCACTGCTGATAAGATAAGTAGGTTTTTCACTGATCGTATTTAGTTGAACAATCTAAGTTATTTGGTTTATCACGATCACGGGACGCTTGAAACTAAGATTTATAATTTCTTATTTTTAAAAACTATTTTTCTGTATATAAAAACTTTACGGTACAAAAATTGTTTATTAAATGCTCTTAATAAAGTAATAACGTTAATGTTTCATAAAATATTTACATAAAGTATTGGTTTTCTTAGTAATTTAAATGTTCGTAATTTAATAAATATTAGACGAGCAAAAAGGGAAGTCTTAAGGTGGAAATAGAAATAAAAAGCAGATGCTTTTAAAGTACCCAGAAGTAATACCCAAAAGATTAAGTCATTATCTAAATACATTTGTCATCTTTGTCCGTTGTCGGATCTAAGTAAATCAATTGTAAATTTGTATTCACTTACTGCAAAAGTTTTCTTAAAAAAAAAAATAAAACTCTAATGAACTGAGCAAAACTCATTCATTGATTTTTGAAAGCTTTTTGGTTTCACAAACATGATGTTGTTTAAGTTTTTATAGCAGGACCTAATTTCAATGAATTTTTGGAAATAGCTTATTTCAACAAAATTTTCACTATTTATAATTTTGGGAAACGTATCGATTTTTAATTCTAACGTAAATTTCAATAAAATATTTTTAAGAGCTTCCTACGATGCTGCAAAGAAATTAAAGTCTAACTTTTAATTTAATTTGTGGGAAAAAATATGAATAAAGAACATTAGAAAACTGTCCAACTTATAAAAACTGAAATGCCTGAATTAGTTTGTTCAAAAGCTATTTCCAAAACTAAATTTTAATTGTTACTGCTACCACTTCACCTAGTTCCTTAAAGTGATAATTCATCTGTTTCTGGGTGTAAGTAAGTAAAAGTCTCAAAAATAATGTTGAAAAGTTCAAAAGTCGAATATTGCTTTGAGAAACAGTTTGTATAGTTGAAACGTCATCCAAAATATTTCATACTTTGACGATTATCAAAAATTTTTTCAGAAAGTTGGGCGGTTTCTTTTATTTATTTAAGTGACTCTCCCGCAATAATTTCAGGCGAAAATTTACTTCACGAATTTACTTTTTCTTAAATGTTTTGGCTTCTTTTCTGTATGCTTTAGTTGGTATCCTGTCTTGAATTTATGTTTAGTTTTTTGAGCGATTTTTAATTTTCAAACTGTTAATTATTTCTTTTATCAACTACAGCTTAAACTATTTGAAAATAAAATAAAAATAGGTATATTTTACAGCAAAGAGTCAACCAAAACTTAAACGGTTAAGTTGGCAGAGTAGATTAAAGCATTTGTTTTTGTTTTTATAAATTATTACGTTTTAACTATTTTGAAAAGGATAGCACTTAGCATTTTTTTTTATTTTATATCCAAAAAAAAAAAAATTTTTAAATAAATCTCACTTTCAATAAATCAGTAAATGTCTGTTTTGGAAGCAATATTTTTTTTAAGTATCACTAAAATAAGTGAAATCAAATATTTTAATAAACAAAAAAAAAAAATAAATTTTTTCTAATTCTAAATACACTACTTTATCCTTGCTTAAACTGAAATACAAATACTTTTCATCTATATATACTTGGATCTGGTGCCATCCCCCATAAATGTGTCGAGAAATGTACTTTTTAGATGATGAATGTACTTTTTCGTCACGTACATCGTTAATTTTTAAGAAAAAGTTTAAGTGTACTGAAAAAGTACCGAAAATGTACTGAAAATGCGTGATATATATTAAATATATTAAAAACTTTTCGAATGTACCGATGACGATTTTTCACGGCGCAAATGTACTGAAAAAAGTACAAATGTACCAAAAATGGTATCACTAGTGAATAACATTTTTTTCTAAGTTAATAAATAACATTTTTGACATTTTTCTCGTACCAAAAATTAAAAATTATATATTTGACCTTGGGGTTCCATATCCTTAATTGTGTCAGTATAACACAATAACACTATAATGCAAAAAAAAGCGTAGCGCATAGGACCTTTGCAGACAAAATGCGAGGCTTTTGCTTGAAGTTTCTTGCAAAGGTTAAAGTCAAAATTCACTCAAAATGCGTAGAATATTGAAGAACTTTTTGAAAAAGGTTGTGCTTTATCAACTGTGCGACAAATGGAAAATAAGCAGTGTTATTGTCAATTTAAAATTAAAAAGATTGTAATTTAAATAAAAATAATCTTATCAACAAATTTTTTTAATCAATAAAATTGGTATTTTTAAAGAATTTTCGATGAGAGGTTAAGTTTTTAGAAAAAACAATGTAAGCAATATAGAAAAGGAGAAGTTTTTTTTTTAAATTTAAAACAAATAAAATCAAAAGTTCATAACAAAAATTAACAGTGTCATACTTATATGATAATGTAATTCGAAAAAAGTATTAATATATTGATTAAAATTGACAATTTGTTTGGGAAGTATTTCCACATTCGATTCAAATAGTTAGGAAGTATTAGGAGTTTAATCTACAGATTGTTTTAATAGAGTTAGGAATTTGTCATACATTGTCATTAAAAAAGTTATATTTTCAATAGAATTTATATATTCAATAAATTTTTTTTTTATTATATAATATTTTGCTATCTAAAAGTGTGCAGATTAATAATTAAGCTAAGCTAATTAAGCTAAAAAAGTTAATTAATTTTTTAACTTGATGACATGATTCAGCTGTTAAAAAGGCATAAATTAATGTACCGTAGCAAAAATTTGCAATTCAAATTTAATTACAAATGTCGGTGCGTTGAATTATTTTTTTTCTTTGAAAAATATCACAAAATCGTTTAAATTTGTAATTAATAAAATATTTTATGTTTTATATTCAAATAGAAATATTTTAAAAAATATTTTTACTAGTGTATTTACATGTATTTTTGTGGTACTGTGTGTTTGTAAATAGTTGCTAACATTTTAATAGTTTTACATATAGAAAATTATTTTGGACTTTTTATTTGTAATATTATAGTTATTTTTGAGTTAATTGGTGCTTACTTGATTGAAATTGCTTTATTTTTCGAGCATTGGTTTCTTATGTAATTGCATGAGTTATAATTATTATTGGAACAAATGAAATTATTAGGTATTAGAAAGAACTAGCAATTTTTGACAATTTAATGATAATGCTTAAAAAATTTAATTGGAATTATTTGTTCAACGTTAATGAAAATAAGTTTGAATTGGCACAAGCAAGTTTAAATTTTCAATTATAGTGAAATTAATATTACTTATTAATTCTTTAAAAATTTTCTTCTTTGAATTTCTATGAAATTAAGCAAACGAAAAAGTTGAAACATCGTTCAATAACATTGTTTTCGAATGTAAAATTCGCTAATTTACATAAAAAAATGGCTTGTTTTATATAAAAAATTGTTCTGAATACATATGGTATGTACTTCATTTGTAAGGTAATTTTTAGTGCTACAACTATTATTCAGACGAAGAACTCATAAAGTTAATATAAACCAATATAATTTTACCCAACATAGGCCCTTCAATAGAAGCAATAAAATTTTTTCCCTCAGATGCGGATAAAACATCCTGCTGATGGGTCGATTATCTCCTCACAAAATTCACTTTTTCCAATAGATTCGTGCAGTAACTTTTTTTTTTTTGTTTATTTGTTTACAATTTTGCTTTTATCTTTTACGAATTACGAATAAAATATGATAACTTCTATGAATAATCAACAATGGCTAACTTTTTGTAATACAGCGTGGACGCTCTCATAAGAAAAGTACTATTGGTGTGATGTTTTCTTTTATCATTTTTATCGGAAATGTATGTAAATTGTGTTATTTTTATTAAAAAAATTGATATTAGCCATTTAAGTTTACTTTAAAATCAATAACACTGTGCGACAGCCAGAATCGGCGGGGGTTCTGAGTATCGGGAAAAGTTATATTGGTCAAAAAAAAAAGTTATACTTATCCCGTATACTTACTAACTTCAAATCGATATATCTTGATTCCTAGACGTGATCCAGCGAAACGCCGGGACACGTATAACTTTTTTTTGACCGATATAAGTTTTCCCGGTAGTCAGAAACCCCGCCGATCACTGAACCCTACCACTTGTCGCACAGGCTAATTAAGCTCGCAGTGAAATAAATTTTAAGAGTAAAGTTCAATTACTCTCAGCGAGAATAATAAAATTGAAATCTATAAGCATTAGTTAAAAATTTTGTTAGTTAAGTGTCAAAAGGTAGGGTATCAAAATATGCTTCCTATTCTGATATTTTGATTTTGTAATTAAATACATACATATGTATGTGCATGTGTATTTGTACCGATTAGAAACTTTAGCATTAAATGAATCGTTTTTGATAATCCTGACTTATTGAGAATTTTCTTGATGTTTCTAAATGCTGTTTTTTCTTCTTTCCAACCTGGGCTTTATTTTTATTTATTTTATATATTTGTGTATTACTTAATAACTTATTAAGCTTTATATCAAATTATTCTCATATTTTTTATTCGGCTTAGAAATTCCCAAATTTTTACGAATTTATCTTTCTAATCTCAGCATTATCTATATAAATAAAATGATAGCCGTTTTCGATGAACGGGATTCACGCAAAATCTACTGAATCAATTTCGATCAAATTTTTTTAGTTATCTTTTTTAGTCGCTTGGTCTTAACATAGAATTAAAGTTATCACGATATTCCTTTTAAATATCAAAATATTAAAGTTTTAAAATTGCTAAAAAAAATTAATTTCACACATAGAAAGAAGCATGTAAGAATAACAAATCGTTTAATAGCAACTTAGTGGGTTAGTAAGGGTGTGTGCGTTTTATTTTTATATGGCAATGCAATGGAAGACAAAAAACGGAATTTTACTCTCGCTCTCGCTCTAATTCTCAATTTGTCAACACAACGCGGAATTTGTGAACAATGAAGAATGAGAAAAATATACAGGACGTTCACACACAGAAAACACACATGCTGTCCTACATGGCTTGACAACATGTGTGATTGTCAATATTGCTTTAAGTTCACATTATCGAGCATGCCATCAAACATCAATTGCAGAACAATTTATGAGCGTCCACATCGAAGTAAACTGCATGAAATCCTATTTAAAATGAAAAATGTTCACTAGGCTTGATAGTCAGTTCACACAGGTTGTATGGTTGGACACTGCCAGCAGAAAAATCAACAATTTTTGAAATCCATCCAACATGTGTGTCAAGCGGTCGTTCCTAGAGTTCACATTATCGAACATTGATGTTGGACAACATGTGTGATAATGTGTACTAGGCTAATTGAATGTGTTAGTTTGTGTGTGTGCTTTGTTGTTTGTCTTTCACATGGCAATGCATTGGAATATTTATGGAAGAGAAAACAACAAGAACTCTAGATCTGTGAAGAAGAATCCAAAATTGACTGTAGTTCTATTTAAAAAAAAGTAAATTGTTTGCCTTCACAGAAAAAGAGGCTACGCGTACAAAGTTGCGGGCATCTGCTAGTTTTCAATAATTTCTGATTTGTTTTGATTAAGTAGCTGTTTGCATTTTTGACACTTAAAGTTTTAAATTAAAGCAATTCTCAACGCAACAATTGCAAATTATTGAGAAATGGTGATGAGCTAGCTGCTTTTTCACTTATTTTGCAATCGCCTTTAGATTGAGCTTTACTAAACAGCAGTTAGGCAACAAAAGGTGATAAAACTTAACTTTAAACAAATCATACAAAACTAATACGGAGAAGTCAAAAAATGTAAAGGTTGCTTGTAATAAATGACAAATTTTTATAAACAAATATTTTTTTGTAGAATAAAGTATTTTTTTTTTATTAAAATATAAGATTTCTTAAAGATTCTGGCAGCAAAATCTAAATTAAAAACTGCCCGAAACTTAAAATACTTATTTTAAACTTAAAAAATAAATCGCAATATAGTGATTTGTTTTTTAAGACTAATAGAAGAGCTAAGTTTTTTAGTATTTAAGTGTCGGAAAATTTCCGATCCAGTTGGGAAATTTTGTCTAAAGGGCTTCTTTTAATGACTGTCAATATTTTAGTTAAATTATATAAGAAACTAAAAATGTTTCTAATTTCCCGACGTTATGAGTCACTTAATTTAAAAAAACTGTTGGTCATTATAAAAAAAGGTTGTTTTTTTAAGTCCCAAAATACTATTAAAAAATTGATGCTTTGTATGTATAAAATAAACTTATTCTTTATTGTTTTAAACACTTTCGACTTTATATTTTGAGCACCCATTTTCAAGTGTTTCTGTATCATTTGTCAGTCCATTGCTGACATCAAATGCGGGTACAGCACGTCGATATCATTAACGATCAACCAATCTGGGAGTAATTTTTTTATATCTATATTATTAAAAATATATCTACTGTGGCTTGAAGTTTTTTCTTACAAATAAAGATTTAAGCAATTAATGAACGATGTCCTTTAAGATTCGAGCTAAATGCTTTTGTCACCTTCTATTCCATTTTTCTCTCCAGTGCTCTGCTTAATTTCTTTTTCGCCACCAACTTGAGATTATCTTTGCTTGCCTTAAACATTGATGAGACATTTTTAAGGGAACGTGAAGAAATATTTACAACTTGTTGCGGCAACACAGTTCCTGCACCAGCGCCAGCGTCACCTGCATTTGCATTATATGAGGACGAAGAGAATTGCAATAGCGCATTTGACGCATCGACGCTTCCAATGGACTATGAGGCTTTTGTTTTCTTTTTCAAATTACTGCGTGACTGCTCGGTGGGTGCGCATGGTGGCAATTCACGTAACTGATGCTATACAGCAAGAAACAGAAGAAAGATGAGTTTTGATTTAGTAAAAAGTTTTGAAACGTAGTTGCTTACGATTTCCTCATCGTCTGGTACACGTGACAAAAAGTCAAGTAACTCATTGTTTGGTATCGTATTTGGACGCAATATTCGACGTGAAAATTTCGTAATGCCCCAAAGGAGCAATATTACACGTACAGGAACAAAGTGTAGCACTACAAAAGCACCTAGCAATAGGACAACAGCCAGCCATGTCAATTCGGGGACGGAAAAATTAAATGTGCTGTTGAAAATTAAGAAAGAAAATATATTAAGAATTTATGTTTTAATCTTTAAAGAGCAATAATTCTCACTTCTTGGTACTTTCTCCTAGTGATGCTAAATAACCAATAGTATTTTGAACCGTTTGCGAAACTTCTTGTATCGCTTGCAGCCGTTCCTTTATGGATTTTTTCTCTTCCTTTTCCTTGTCATCATCATCATCTTCATCGTAGTCATAGATATAACGACCAGCTACAGAGTCTGCGCTAGTGCCAGTTATCAGTCGTATCAGCCATTTTCTGAAGGATAAGAGAAATGTTTTAGTTTTCACCAAGAGATCATGTACTTTAATTAATCCCTTAAGTCGTTGTTACTCACTTAATTATAATAAGCAGTAAAACTAATGGAATTGTTTCTAAATTGCCATAAACACAGGCGAGTATCCATAGTACAAATGCAATAACAGAACGTAGTGGTGACTCCCATTCAAAGCAGCTTCTGCAAATTAAAAAAAAATTATATATATTAAGTCAAAAATGCTGAATAGATTCCTGATGATTCTATGTAATATTTTTGGTTGCAAGCTGAAAAAAGCTGACAGAGATAAGTAATCTTTGCTTTTACACACAATGGGAGGAAGCCGAGCTGAACTCCAAAATAATATTTAATTAGAGAAAGGAACACTTTAACTCAGCAGAACTATTGACTGATTTGAGGGATATTTACTGGCATGAAGGAAGTGGATAAGTAAAGACATCCTTTGTGGAACATCGAAATACAATGGCTTTCTTGCAAACTCTATCAATTCAAAAGCTCGTTGGGCAGGCGCAAGAGGTAAGAGATGACCTAGAGCAGAGAAGCACATATAGAAACTGCTTCGAGAGCTGATTCCAATAATATCAGCTTGGGTAAAAGTCTCAAAAATATTTTCGGAAAATACAACTAGTCTTGACGAATAATTTTTAGTTAGCTGCGGCAATCTAATTGCATACAAATAATAAAAATAGCAAAAGCTGAAGGTGCAAGTTGCTTAAGAAAAATCACACAAGCAAAAAGCTTGCAGCAAGGAACTGAAATTGTTTAACTTGAGGAAGTACCTAGAAACAAAAATTATACTAAAAAAGCGATCCCATATTATTTAACTTGAGTGCCGGTAAGAGCTGAATGAGCCGATGCGTTGAAAAAAAAAAATACAGAAACAAAAAGCATGCGATGATTGCGAACCAAAATAATTTAGCTCGAATAACGGATAGCTCTCAAAAAAAGCTAGATATTTTTGTAATTTTTGTAACAGCAAGAAGAGCTTAAGCAGCTTCGTCTAGGGTATTCTCCTGTTACTATAATCAGAGTATAGGTTGAAGAGCTTGATAACGGCGATAGATCACAACTGCCTTGGTTTTTGATGTAATCGCCTGCATTGAAAAGCGATGTGCCGTGCCACATTTGATTATTTTATATACGTCCCTAATTATAGGACGACTGCTATTGGAAACAGTTACCAAGAAAAGCTACATTTAAGGCCGTAGGTTAGGTTAGGTTAGGTAGGAGTGGCAGTCAGTTGCGAACTGACTCACTTAGACCAAAAATGATCCATTGTGATACCACAGGGTGTCTCACTATACCCTCTCCTTGAACCAACCAGATCTCTTAATAAAACTTGATAGCTGACCTATACCAACATGCTTCAGGTCATCCAGGTCATCAAATAGAAACGAACCGAGTGTTTTGTGGCGTTTCCTAGCAAGTGCGGGGCAGGAGCAGAGAAAATGTTTTATGTTTTCTTCCTCCTCCACATCTCCGCAACTTCTGCAAAAGTCAAGAGACCTAACACCTAATCTCTCCGCATGTTTGCCAATGAGGCAATGTCCAGTTATGACTGCAACAACTGTCGAAACACTATGTCTAGTGCGAGAAATCAGTTCTGACGAACGCTTAGCATCCCATTTCGGCCAAATCTGCCTAGATATGTTACAAGTTGACCCTTGAGTCCACCTTTTGTTAGCATGTTTTACCATTTCTTCTTTAAGCAATAACTTGCAGGTAGCAAGTGGCATGCCAACACCTTCCTTATCTTGGAGAATTTGTGCAGTAGTCCCTTGCCTAGCAAGTTCATCAGCTTTGCAGTTGCCATCAATGTTCCTATGCCCTGGCACCCAGATGAGGTGAATATGAAAATGCTGGGCCATCTCATTTAGAGATAAGCGACATTGTTGGGCCACTAGTGAATTAAGGAAGACTGATTCTAGAGATTTTATAGCAGTCTGACTATCTGAATAAATGGTTATATCCTTTCTGGATACGACATTCATCCTCAGCTAGGATGCTACTTCTTCTTTAAGGCCGTAAGTTGAATCTTGGTTTGAATACAGATCCGTATTTACCTCTTGCCGTTCTCGGAACGACCACCAGGTTGAGAAAATGCAATTCTACACTTTGTTCTCCCTGCAATTTAGGTTTCAACCACAGACACCACGATGCATACTGCCACATGCGATCCGCCCTATTGAGCTCTACGCAGCTGCCAGGCTAGGACCAAAGACCTAGGGGCTCCTGCCTACCCGTGGTACATGATTGGTGTGCACCTTTACCTCTGGTTAGGCTTAAAAATTTTTTAAAAGTACACTCAGTACAAGGTCAAACGATCAAACGCCCCTTAACTATTTGCTTAACCGAAAACAATTTAATTTTCTTTTTTCGGATGAGCCAGTCTCCAGATATCTTGCTCACCGCAAATTTTGAGGTCGTTCACGGCATTAAACTTTTCTAACTTACTGACGAATATTTTTGGACCAAAATTTCAGAGATAAATTTTGAATAGTTGTACTTTATTAATGTAAAATAAATTTTGGTCTTAGATAAAATGCAGCTTCAAAAAAAAAAAATTTAAGAAAATGTCTTTTTATTTTCAAGACTTTTTTGCATATCTCTCATAGTTTTCGAGATAAACCTGAAATATCACGTTTTTTAATTTCGAACGATTTTTGTCAAAATTGGCCGGGGTTAGGATTTTGCTTCTCATCGAAAATTAGTTGTGAGGCATCATATATTCAAAATCAAGAAAAACATTTGCAGTGTTCCGACTTTTCGGTTGAAGTCACTTCCGACAAACCGTGTCCTATTCTTCACTTCTTAAAGATAATGAGATAAATCATTTTTAAATTTACTTACTGCACATAGCGTGCTGCATCCAGAATATCCATAATGATGTCTTTCAGTCTGTTCACATTGCGTAGGAATAACTGGCGCTTAAACTTTGCCTCTTGCTGTATCAGTTTTTCCTCTTTTGGTTGCAGTGCGCGACATACAGCACGTACCTCATTCCAGACAACATGTAACTCAAGCATTATCTTATATCAAAGTGATAAAAATTTCAGATCAAATCTATTACAATACTTATAATTTTAAAATCATTTCATCATACCTGAGGTGATGTTCCTTTGGCGCGTGAGCAGAGATTCTTATCTTTAAGCGTGTACCAACGTTTGACACCGTTTTTGATGCGCAACAGCGGTATTATAAGCTTTCCCAAAAACTCAACGCGATGATCGCGATCTTCATCATAGACAGTTACTTCTAGCACTTGAGTTATGTCTTTGATATTGCTGAAAATAATAAGTGATTGAGGATACTGAAATACAAGTGTTCTTGTTTGAAACAAATTATCATTTTAAACTCAATACAAACTCTATAATTAGCGATAAAGCTAAATATTTAAGGGTTGGACATACAATTTGTAAAATAAAAGCTTAAAGCATTTGCAAAGCTTTTTTCATTGGGTACTTACAATGTAAAAATCTTATTCCATGTTGGCGTCAATGTCTTGTACTCTGTTTGTGTTTGCAAACGTGCATTTCCCAATTCTAACACGCAGAATGGATCCGACTTCCCACCTATATCGGCGGCAGCTAATCCCGTCGCACCAAAAACTTTCACCGTTAAATGGCCAACATCGCGCAAATTCTGAAAACAGCGATGCCATCTATAACGATCGCGTAACTGTTTAGTTTCACGTGGATCCTCTTTGAAGGCCTTCAAGTCACTGATCGTCTCCAGCGCAGTGGTGCCGCTAATGGTTAACATGAGAAACACCTCACCGGGACAATCTTCGAATGGCTTCCATATGCCATGCGTTGTCTCACGCTGAAAGACGCTCAAATCAATGATGGCCTTACCATAGAGTGTATTACGATTCCAAAGAGAAATTTCTAAGTTTTGATCCTCATCGAAAAGATGCAGATCAAATTGTTCTAACCAGCGGTCTGTCCAGGAAGATTTACTTTTATATTTTTCATTGCCAAGTCTGGGAAGAAAATTAATCAGTTGTAAAAAAACTTTATTTTGAAAAGAACTATTGCGTCCAAAAAAAAAAAACTTCTGAATGCAACCTTCAAATCTTTTCTCACACTTGAAGCCTCTGACTCACCTAAATTTAATGTGCGTATCTGTTAATTTGCTGCCATCCTCGGCCAATTGCAAGTCTTTGGCTTTAACCAGCAATATCGTCACGACAGAGCTCCAGATTTGTGATTTAAGACGCTTCGATGACTCGGCCAGTTTGGAATTACGTTGAAAATGCTGTAACAATAAGAAAATAAAGGAATAAAAAGCTACTTAAAAAACAATTCAAGGTTATTATATGAATACTGATATGTATCTCATTGTTAGCGCTATTGATCAATCGAACGAACCTCTACCAATGCTCCAATTTCGTATCGCAGCTGTTGACGAATGGTGCAACGCTTACAGCGCAAACGCTTCAATAGAGCGGCGTGCTTAAAGAAATTTGGCTTAAGCTGCATTGGTCGTAATCCGATTTCAAATTGCCTTAAAATCTTTTTTTTTTCGTGAAGAACTTTTTGACAGCAGTTATGAGCGCATTAAATGCGCTATTGCAATTGTTATGAATCGTCACAACCAACTAGAGGTGCTTCATCATTTGTCCACAAACAATAGACTTGACACCAAATATTGATGAATTTAGCCGACGCCAATGACGAGTGTGCGAGCTTTGAAAAATCCCGCTTAGTTGACAAATATTATAAAATACAATAACCCAGTAGGAAAAGTGATTTTTTTTTAATCTTAATTTAGATGAGATGATTTGTATTTATTTAAATAAGGCAGTAAATGATCCGAAGAAATTTCTTAAATATCAAGCCTGATAGGGCTAAAAAATGTGAAGTAGGGGTTGCAAGTTATTGCAAAAATGTTTGGGACTATTTGGATAGGTTATAACCAGTGTTGCCGCACGCTATTTTTCAAATGTCCTAATATTGAAGAGTCATTTGTACTAGTCATACAACCCAGAGCTGCATTACGTTTTTTTTGCCGTTCTATGTTTGAAATTACATTTTTTATTTCTTCATCAATGTAAGATATTGAAATTAACTTACAAAAATTTATTTATTTTTTTTTTAAATTATTTAAAAATTAAAAAATTTACGTTTTTCTTAATGTCTTGCTCGATTTTGACAACAAAGCCGAAAAAATTATAGAGAAATGGTAAAATTTGGCATTGTGCTACTTTTGGATAGCGTGTGCTACTGGACATCCAATTTTGCTACTGCGACAATTCTGGTTATATCTGAGAAAGTAGCTTAGCGTGACATTATTTGCTTAAGTTTATATTTCCAGAATAAAAAACAATCAAGCATAATAGATTTTGATTAAAGAATAAATTGCACCAAAAGAAAATTTATATCAAAAATGGTAAATATTTCCTCTTCCTTATAATTTATGAACTTCCAAGAAAAAAATTTCGGGTCAGGCCTAAAACACCTTTTCTCCTCTTCTCGCCGACTCTCGTGCTAGGGAACCCTTTTATTCAATTTACACTTAAAATAAAGAACTACTTAATTCAATTCAAAGAAATTACTTTCTTGATCATTCTAATACAACAGTTTTGATCGCTAAATATTTTGCAAAAATAAATATAAATTAATAATTTTAGCACTGTTTTAATGATAAGATTCCAGGTCCTTATAAATTTCATTAAAGGACAACTGCCCCCATAGTTTGCAAGTCTACTTAAAATGAGACCAACATATGTTGGCCAATCCTGTCAAATCCTGTCATACGATTTTGTAATGTCCATTGATGCTTTTATTCAAGAAACAATAAACAAGTTGAGGTGTTATTTTCGGCGAGGCCGAAACTCACATACCCTACACTGCACTGAAAGTACTTTTTCATCAAATGCTAAGAAGACGTTGGAAAGGTTGAATAAGTCGAAAAAAATGTGAAATGTTAGAAAGGTTGACAGAGGTTGAAAAGTCGTAAATATATGCAAAATGTTGAAAAAAGTTGAGAAAGGTTGAAAAACTCTAAAGAAAATGAAAGGGGTTGAAAAAATTTGAAACTATTCAAAATTGATGAAAAAGTCGAAAAAATAAAGAAACTTATGAAGAAAGTTGAAAGAGGTTGAAAAAGTCGAACAAATACATATAGAATAAATTGGAAAAAGTTAAAGGGCTGAAAAAGTCGAAAGTATATGGAAAATGTTGAAAAAATCTAATAAAAATGAAAAATTTTGAATATGCCACGCCCACTTCTCCAATTCCGCCCACTTTTGGTTCAACAAATTATATTTGTGATCGACATCCTCATATTAAATTTCAGCACAATAGCTTGTATAGTTTGCGATATATACTGCAGTTTAATTTAAAATTAAGGGCGGTGACACACCCACTGGTACAATCCAGCCCGGTTTTGATCCAGAAATAGCTTTTCATAAGCAAACCGCTAACATCAAATTTTAGTATGATTGCTCACTTATTTCGATAAATATGCCACTTACCGTATTTTATTTGTATGGGAGGTGCCACGCCCACTGGTGCTATTTCAGCCACTTTTAATTCAGGTATACTCTATAGCAACTGAACCATTTTCATTAAATTTCATAGCAATTGCTGCAATAGTTTACTTAAAACAGCGCTTACAAATTTATGTTAATATGGAAGGTGCCACGCCCACTGATGCAATTCTGTCAAAACTAATTGATTTTTAAAGCCTATAGTAACTGACATCTATACACCAAATTTTATGAAGATTACTCTCTTAGTACACTATTTATAACAATAAACAGTTTTTGCTTATAAGGGAGGTGCCACGCCCCCAGGTACTATTGTACCAAATTTTTGTAATAAAAGACCTTACAGCATGTATATCTACCTCATTAAATTTCATCACGATTACGTTGTTCGTTCTCTTAATATAACGTTTATAAATATTGTGGGCGGTGGCACGCCCTTCAACGAGTTTTTTTAATAAAGAGGCTGAGCTTGTGTTGATGGCAGCTTTCAGCGGCATCATCTCCAAGATTTTTATGAAAATCGTTTATGCCAATTTTGAGATATATAGAATCAAAATTTTTTGTAGTTGAAAAGTGCCACGCCCACTATTTCGATTCTGCCCACTTTTATCACAACTCAAGATATATTTGATATGTATCCGTTTATCAAATTTCATAACAATATCTTGCACGGCTTACGAGATATGGTGGTATAAAGGTTAAAATTTAGGGTTGTGCCACGCCCCTGTAGGAAGCTTTGAAAACTTGAAACCTAACCTTATCCTAATCTTGTTCACATGTGCATCAAATCACCAATTTTCATCAAAATCGCTGCAACTTTTTTTAAAATTGACCTGGGTATATATACACAGGGTATGGGCGGTAGGCGTGTCAGTTAACCGATTTCGCCCATTTTCAATAGCAAGATGCCTGCAAGAATATGTGACCTGTGTGTGAAAGTTTCATTCCATTAGCTCTCTTGGTTTTCCCGTAAACCTGATTTCAACAGACAGACAGACAGACGGACAGACAGACAGACAGACAGACAGACATACAGACAGACAGACGGACATCGCTAAGTCTACTCAGGTGGTGACGCTGATCAAGAATATATATACTTTTCCATACCTGCCACGCCTCCTTCTATGTGTTACAAACGGATGGACAAAGTGAATATACCCTCGGTGTAGGGTATAAAAAAGCTCTCTGCAAATGGGAGTAATTGATTGAAACCCATTTTTCATACAAATATTGCGGGGTCCTTATGAGCTTAGAATTGAGAAAAATTCAGTAAATCGCGATCCTTAAATGTTTGAAATTCGACATAAAGTGGACAAATTGCTGCATACCAAGTTTCTTCAGGAAGGTCAAAATTAAACAATAGCTTATCACACTAAATGTCATTGGAAGCACAAGTGAAGCTCCATACCGTTTAAAAAATCCTTAAGCTTCTGATGAACTTTTGAAAAAATATAAAGAAAACCAATAATAGCAAAGGAACTCTGTTTTTTTACATTTCAGATGTCATACCTCAGCTCCAGGGTTAATTTAGGCGGCTTAAGTATTACATGGACTCTTAATTTTGGAGTATAACATATATAAATTTTTTACCAAATTTTTTCAATAATCCACCCAAAATCAAAATTTAAAAAAGTGTTAGAATGATATCTAAATAGTACCGTATTGAATGGTGCTAGAAAATCTTTTATATTTTTATGGCATGAAAAGTTATATACAAAATTACCCTCAGTAAAACTAACTAAAAAAAAAAACAGGACTCCAATTAAATATAAATAAAAATAAATAATTTTTTTACAAAAACCTCATGAACTGAAAGTGAAAAAAAATCCCAGCAGCCAACATCATCATTATCCTGAAAGAAAAGAAAACGTTTCCACTTAAAATAAAATTGTAAAAAAATGAAATAAAAATAATATGATGTCAAAACTGAATGAACATTTTTAATGAAACTAAGGAATTTAAAAACTAAATAAGCACTTCAATAGTTTATTTTATTTTTATTAAAAATTTCTGTTATGATTTCTTGGCAAAGGACCTAACCGATTTAGCGTAGTCTGAACATTTTTTTTAATAACTTTTGAAATTTTGCCTAAAAAGTGCTTTGTATTTGATGCAACGTTTTTTTTTCTAATTTGACAATTATTTTTGATGAGAAAACATTACGCAAGGCCTTCGATCCTGCTATCTTTCCTCACACTCTCTTTAAGGTTATGACCAAAAATAAGATAGGTACTATTTTCAACATTAAGGCTTGAGACAGAACACATATTTATTTGACAATTGCTTTAGCTAAGTAAATTGAATTTAATTTTTTAAAAATTATAGCTAATAAAATGATATCAAAAATATTAAAATAAACATTTTTTTATAGAGTGCGCTGAATCTAAATTTTATATCTTGCGATATCTCGGTAACAGTAATATTGACCTACATTTCTCGGCGGAGTAAGGTAAGTTTAAGAAAGTTTATTTAAGCTACATTAAAAAGTTTTTAAAATAAGTTTTACATGGATATATATGATTTCTGTTTCTTAAAACTCTTCTTAGCATAATTTTTTTCTGGGACGCAATGCTTCTGAAAAAATACTACAAAAGTGAAATATTTTGTTGATTCCATGATTCTAAGAATCTCTTAAGTCTCTCACTCTAAAAAAAATACCAAAAGCATACTGAACTGAATTTTATTTCCTTTTGTGATAATTTCTGTTAACCCATTAACGCCGGCTCCCAGACTAGTGGACATGGAGGGTTGAAACTTCGAGGAGGATGCCTTAGGGACAATCGTATTCCACACACAAAAAATTAGACCACTATCCCTACTCATAACCCATGTAGGGGGTGGTTCATTTTCGCACCCGTCGGCGTCAGTGAGTACATTTTTACTAGTGCAAAGAGTGGTTATGAAATGTTTGGATTATAAAAGAAATGAATGGATAAAGTCAAAGTTTATATTAAAAAAGTTTAAAAAGTCGTGTCGGAACATATTAATTCAGAATTTTCGATAAAATATAGAAAAATATGTCATGTCCAATGCACTGCCAATTTGTAGATGGTGTGAAAAGCACAGTTGCAGTTGATTCAGTCACAATGTTGCAGAACTCGAATTGGTCCATCTGCCTGAATTCTTTTTTGGAGCTATCCTCGTAAGCCATTGCGTTTTTGCGCTGGTAACTATAGATGGCGCTATGCAGCTTCCAAGCATTGACCATGGCAGCATTCAGACTATTTGTTATCAATGGCCAATACTTAGTATTTTTAGCCACGAAGAGTAATAAAATAATTATTCATTGCACTGTCGAAAAGATTATTCGTTTGCTTTATGGATGATTAAACGCTTTAAGGCCTGGTCATGAGAAGCCTTTGGATCGCAAGTACATAAACTTGAAAAGCTGAAGGTTAGATGTCCCAAAGAATTTTTTGGTTTTTTCTACTGGGTGTTATTGGTCTAGATATACATTAACTCGTAAGTGTATGTGACATTTTATATGCAAACATGTATATGGGGCATTCTTTGTCAAAACGGTAGTAGTGGACACTTGAGGTCTCCGTTTTTAATGCATTTTTTTTTTTGGTTGTTTTTTAATTAGTTAACGACTTATCATAAGTTCGACAAAAGTCGAAACATGGTTTCGCCACAAAAGTTTTTAGTTTTATGAAAAATATTAGAAATAATTCTTAAAATATTTTTAAAAGTTTTTGTT
Organism: Tricholauxania praeusta; assembly: GCA_949775025.1. NCBI lineage: Eukaryota > Metazoa > Arthropoda > Insecta > Diptera > Lauxaniidae > Tricholauxania > Tricholauxania praeusta. Next base: position 29,850,333 of record OX459031.1, on the reverse strand, counting down.
AGTGCATAAAGTGTAAGGAACAGTTTGATCTATTGAAAAAAATGTTTTTAAGTTTTTTATTTTTCACATCGCCAAAGCGAAAGTTGACGCGCCACGCGAACTTCCAATTTCGTGATATTTTCTATGTTGATTTCTCTGAATCAAAAAAACAACATTTTTAACTATTTTTTTTAGGTCTAAAAGAGTAGTCACAGTAAGGCCTGGATTTCGTATTTTAAGAATTCTTTAAATTTTTTTTTGAACCGATTTTCAAGTAAAAGTACTTGTTTTAAAGTATATTATGCGAATTTAAAAATATGAAACATGTTTTGTGCCTATGGAACAAAAGTCAGTCAAAACTTAAGTATTTATTTTTAATACCTTTTCAAAGACATATAATAATATTGGGGACGTTAGCCATGCCTGAACTATGGTGACCAACGTAAATGTTTTTTTTTTCGATTAGTAGTACAAAATTGGAATCGACTTGAGCCCTTTGAAAAAAATTGTTCACAAATCCTAAACAATTAAGATATCACTTACAATATTCAGCAATATTGTTGATCATAGCGAGATATATTATCGCCTCATACAAGTTAAGTTTTTTCGATATAAACTTTGACCTCTATATCGGAAAATTCTCCAGAGACCAAGGTCACGTTGAAGATCATTGACTTTGCTGAAGGTAATAATACTTTATATGTAGCCGTTTTGAAATTGTGAACCATTCTTATGCTTTTCACAAGCACCATTAAAGCAAGCCCCAAAACTTGCCAACCAGTTAAAGAATTATGAAGCTACGAGTATATTCCCAAAATAATAGGTCGAAGTAATAAAAAAGAGACGGTTGTTATATATTATAATAATTATCTTTCTTATAGACAAATGTCTATCAGTGATGCCATTTTCGTGGAAAATTATTGTTAGTACATTCGACTTGGTCCATTTTTAGTACATTTCAACTGATTCTAAAAATCACCATTTTTTTAATAAATTTACTGCGAAATATATCTGGAGGACTTAACTTTGCTGATTTTTTTTTTTTTTTAATATAAAAGTTAAAATTGTGCTGAATTTATGTAATTTTTTAAAGCATTTTCATGTTCATGTCGAAAAAGTACATTCGGTATCAAAAAAGTACATTTCAAGTCTCCTGTCAGTACATTTCCACAAAACCCAACAACCCATCAATGGTGTCAATAGACAAAATTTAACGAAAGTCACCACACATGTTGACCTAGGCCGACTTTCCACGTGACGTGAAATGAGCGATTGGTATATGACAATTTGAGAAAAACTTTAAAATTTCTTTAATCTTTAATACAAAAACAAATAAATTATTTCGAAAAAATTGAAAGTATTGAAATCGCATTTTAATTTTCATACATTTTTTTGGGCAGACAATAAAAAAATTGAAATTATTAAAGTTTGAGCTTTGGTTTGAAAAAAATTTATTTCAAGAAAGGCCTACTAATTCCTAGCATTCTGTGTCCCAATAATATTTTTTAAAGAGTTGAAAATTTTAGAGATAATAGTTAGTTTTAAAAATTAAGTAGTTATACCTGAAGAAGGTGGAAACACCCCACCGAAACGTCGTAAAATATTGGAATAATTGCCAAATAAAAATTATTTTGTATTAAAAAAAATATAGACCATTTAGCAAGAAAAAAAAAAGTTGGTAATGCGGAAATGAAAAATATGGAACTCCTTTTGTTTTGGCAAAGAATGCCCCCATATATCTATAAATCTAAGCCAACAAATACACTATTTGTTTACAATGATTGTTGTTCAAAATTATCATTGCCGCACCATAACGTCAACAACAACACAGTTCCACACTAATTGACCAATGTGTACAACTCACTTGTACTTCCACAACAATTAGCTTAACCAGCAATGACTAAGCGCAAATGAGGGCTTTTAGTAATGCAATTTTTTTACAATAACAAAATCTGTAATATTATTACATATTTGTTTGTATGTAATACATCTGGTTATGAGTTATGATATTTGTGGGAAACTTACGCATTTCAGTATTGATTGCAAGTAAGGATAGAAAAGAGTTATTTAATAGACATTTTTTTAATAGATATTCAATATACTATAAATCGGAGCCGCCATTTATAGAATAACATTACAAAGTCTGTGTGAGCCCGTATCAAATCTAATTGCGTGAGGTGTCCGTAATTCTTTTGCCTTTTGTATGAGAAGCTTCATCTATTCAGCTTGCGTTACGTGCGATTAACACTATTTGCTTATGACCTTAAATTCCTTACCACCTACACGCAGTAAAATACCTAAAAAACAAACAAACATTGCTCTTGTTTTATTTCTCCCAGGCTATCTTGCTGACACCCTGAGTGTTATAAGTACAACAGCGAATCCGTCAAGATACATGCTGGCCACCTTCATAACTTACAGGGTGAATTGAAAGACACGGAAATGAAAAATTCAATGTCATGGGATTACTTAAAATTATTTACAATAAACAATATGAATAATGAATGAAACACAAATAACACAAAAACAAAAGAGATAAAAAATGTTACAGGAAATTTTCGCTGTAAAGAGTAAACAGAGTCATCACGAATGACATAAATATTAAAACAGGGTAATAAAATTAAATCCAATAAATGGTGGGGTGGCTAAAAACAAATAATTTGATTAATATCAGTTAAGTTGAGTTTACTACAGATATCAGAATGTGTTACAAAGTCGTTGCTTGAGTTGCCACGTCAAGCGTAACTAACGTTATGTTTCACACGATTTGTCTAAAGCGGCGTTCAGTTTTGTTGCCGCCACCGATTTTCTTATTATAATCGTTCGTTCCACCATTCAGCTGACAATTTGAATATTTATGTGTGCGCGCTTTTTTACTTACCATTTCCTTATCTTCTTGACTGCGCGGCCAAAGTGTTAAATTAATTAAAATTTCGCCCATTTGACGTTCAGGATGATTTGTATCCAGTAGTTTTAGGTTGATGTCTTCCGCTTTACCTAACTCTAATTGTGTTAAATCTAATTTGGCTGAACCCATGAAGTCATCTTGCAAGCCCCAATCATAGTCGAAAACCTAAAATGTGAAAAAGCAAAACAAAATCCGGAAATTGAGAGTTTTGATTAAATTATGATGAAAATTATTATGGCAAGTAATGTTAAGCACTTTTTGCAAAAATATTGACAATGTCGTGTTACAAGAATGCAATTTTACCATCCAAATTTTTAAATGTGTATTAACAGATAAAAATCTGAAGAAATGATATTATGGCAATGCGAGTTTGTTTTGATTTAGGACGACCACGGGTACCAAGTTGTTTGAAAGCAATTCCCGGAACTTAAAAAAAAAAGTAGTTTTTACCTCAAATAATAAAAAGGAAAATTTTTTCTTTTGGGAAAAGTTGATGACCTTTTTCGTTTGATTTTTTTTTTTGGGTCGTTAAACAATTATTTGAAGTTATTGTCACACAAATCGTCAAATTCGCCCTTGTCCCTTGGCTTTCACATGAAATTCCGGGCTTGGACGAGTCAATCTCGGTTCGGTCAGTACTCTGAGGACTACTAATCAATCCGTTCATAATCGAAATAGACTTTTTCGATGATTTTCAACTTTTAACAACTGTTTTCATACCGTTCGTTACATTATCGATACAATTAGATACTAATATTAAATCCTTAGATGTGTTTCGATATAATTCGGTAGCCTTTTCGACTTCAATTTTCATTGACCCTTTTGATTTTCATCGATTTCATATTGATGCTTTTTAACTTATGGCTAGTAGATTTTGTTGATGTTTTCGAAACATTTCGACACTTAATAACTTTTTAAATACATGAGTTTTTTGACTGTATTCGAAAATTTGTCGACATATCCGAATTTATTCGATACCTTCGAAATTCCATCGATTAACTCGATATTCTTCGATACTATTCAACTTTTTCAATGTGAATCGAAACTATTAATTTCATATTGATATCACCGATGTTTTTCGATGTTATTCAATACCATCGACACATTTAAACTTTTGTTGACTTGATCTATCGAGATCGACAATTTTCAATTTATTTCGACTTCTTTGATGCTTTTCGATACTTTCATGCGCTCGAATATTGTTCGATATTGAAAATAATACAAAAATAAGTGGTGTACCTAAAGCTATGCAACAACATTCGATATTAATCGACATTTGCGTACTTTTTCGATACCATTCGATATCTTCGAAATTCCATCGCATTATCATTTTAAATGCTTATCGATACATTTCGACTTCTTCGAAATATTTATAAAATATTTGATATTTTTCAAATTTATCGATACTATTCGATACTTTTGAACTTAAAATTTATCCATGTTTTCGATATTACAATCGACGTGTATGTGATGGACGAAGCATATTTTACCCTCTTAGCTCAACCCCAGAAATCGTTTAAAGTAAAATCAAGTTTGATCCATTTTGCAAAATACCATCACAGATTAATCTAAAGTAATCGAACGGCTGATATAGTCTCAGTTACAAATCACGAGTCAAGATTCTGAGATATCTCTCTGAAGTCTTATGAGGTCGGTATTAATTCCATGTTCAGGAATAGTCTGTCAATATTAAAGCATTTAATTCAAATACAATCACTTTCCGTATCTGTTAAGAGTGTGGCAATATTTATGAAAAACAATTCCAATGATGTGAAAGCTCTGGCCAAAAGCCAATAAACTTGTAACAGCTAAAGTTATGCTCAAGCAGCGTTAACATGTTCAAGTAAAACACTCAGAATACAAACAGAACAATTTGTCACATGAAATATGTACTACTCGCACATTTATTACAAAAAGTTTTCATCTATTTAACTGTCAACTATACACCCTACTATGAATGTCCTTTAGGATGTTTCTGTTTCACTAACCAGACAGTAAATCAATTCACATTAAACGAATAAAGTGTAGCAGGAAAAGAAAAAAACTGTCAAGAATGATTTGAAGTTGTCACTCGTCGGAGTCAAAGTAATTACCTTAGAGGATACTTGGACGTGTGCTACGATTTATTTGAATAGAAAACTTTTGTGATGGTGTTTCTTTATCTCGTTTTACTTTTTTCTTCCTTAGCATATGTAGCTGAAAACACAACAAGGACAATATAGTGATATTATTTTAGCTACTACTACTCGTATACCAACCTCAAATGTTTTATAATTTTCTGAGGTGATAAAAATTTATGGATTCATTTAGAAAAATTGTTTTCTCCACAATATGATCTTGAGGCATTGGATTTCATTTTCTTATGAAATTAACAAAGTGGTCACGTAAGACTGATTTCCGATACAAAATTAAGCTAATCTTAACAAATCTTTTGTAAAAAATTAATTAACTTAAGAAAATAACACAATATACGAGTAACAAGAAGAAAAATGTTTAATATTAAAAGTACTTGCGATTCGAAACATTTCATTTGTAGTTTTCTTGATAAAAATATGCTACTTATTAAATTTTCAATGAAAATATAAATGACTTGTCCTAACTTAAAGTATATTTAGAAACGTGGCAACCATCAAACGATTTTAACTTAGCTTATGCATGCAGTTCGATTCTAAATAATGACAATCATGCTGGTAACCATTTGTCAAAAAATCAAGGCATTATTTTGTTATTAAAAAGTTCAAGTAAAATTATTTCACAATTTTATAGGAATTGTTTGACGAAAAACACAGCCCATTTATAAACATTGAAATGCACTAGCATGTTTTAGGCTTGAAAATTAAAGACGACTCGATAAAAATACAGATGAACTATGTTTCTATAAATGATCGAAATGTGTAAATTTAGGCTTAATTGTAAAAACTTAAGTTTTTATAGATATGTGTATGGTTGGCATTGGATTAAAAATCCAGAAACAACCCAGCAAAGTCTAGTGCGCCAAACAGTGACACACGGTGGTGGTTCTACTTATAATGATTTATGAAAGTATTTCGAAAAATGTAGTGGGATCATTGGTACTCTTCGATGGAATTATGTTATGAATTATTAACAAAGTCTTCAAGATGTACATGTGGGCTTTGCTGCTCAAAAAGTAATTTTTTAGCAAGATAATGACTGAAAAAACTCTGCAATTTTGTCTTAGCTTGGCTCAAAAGACAGAAATTTGGTAATTTGAAGTGGCCTTCATAGTCTCCAGACATAAATCCAATAGAGATTTTGTGGAGCCACGCCAAATCACATATTGGGAAATATTCTAGCCCACCAAGGCGCTGTGAACGAACTCTGTGGGAACGAACCCTAGAAGTTTGGAAAATAATTCTGCGTGATATTGTGCGGAAATGCACAACCAGCATTAAGGACCTCAAAAAGGCAAAAGGATACTGGACTAAATACTTAAACTGTTGGTTTCTTATGGGTAAAAAAATATATGTGCAGAGAGTGGAAAACTGTGAAATTTGACTTTTTTCTTTTTTTTATATTTTGTTGTAAGGACGATTTGTGATGATTAATTGTAGAAAGAGAGTATAAACGCACCAACGAATCAGCAAAGCAACTACATCAGGAAAATACAAGGTAGACCTTGTTAAAATGAGATGTTACAGCATTGTTCGTCAGTGTATATAGATTTTGTTTTAAATTGTTTTTTGCACCTGACCAGTGTTTACCGTACTAAGTGATCTCAAATGCAACAAATCTTTGGATTCGGATGGAGTTTTCTTTCTTATTAGTTAGTTTTTTCATTCTGGCCAAATCTCCATCCTAACTCATTCAGTTGTCGTACACGCTAAGCATAGCCACTTAATTTTAGTGTTTGTACAATCTTAAGGTTAGAATAATTTCAATTTTTCTTGACTTTATTTTATACAGCTGCCAATTCATATAGACTCGTGGACTGAACTATGAAAGCCAACCATTTTCTTCGACCCAGAAGAAATAATTATATATTATAATATCTTCGAGGCTTTTCCTAACTTCTTACATTTTTATCGAATTGTTCAGTTCTTTTCGATACTTTTCGATTTTTTCAATGCTTTTTAATACTATTAAATACTTTTTAGCTTGTTTCATGTTCATCAATGAAATGCGTTACTATTCGGCATTTATCGTCTTTTTTTTATATTTTTCGACACGCTATCGAATTTTCGATATGTATCGGTGCTTTTTCGATAGTTAGTTAAATTGTACGATGTTTTGCGGCATTCATTGATGTTTTCCATACTTATCAACTTTTATAGTTTTTTTTTTTTGATATGCCTTGATGCTCATGTTCTGTTATCGAATGTTCAAAGTTATTCAATACTATTTTAGACTTTCCCACCTTCATATATAGACAATTTTGATATTTTACTCTTAGATACATATATCGATGGTGTCCTGATTTTTTTTACATTATCGACTTTATCTAGTTTGTTTTATACTATTTGATATTTATTCACTTTCGACTGTTATCGACTTTTGCTTAAGGTTTTTATACTCTAACGATTTAGACCTACATACATACATCGACTTAATATATTTTTCAATATCCTTTCGGCATTATATATAATTTTTAATGTACTGTTATTTGCTTAAAAAAATGCCGAAACCGCATATCATTATCTTATTTCAAAACCAAGATATCTGCATTTTTCTAAATTAACAGACCTGATTTTTTTCGAATCGGAGTCGACTAATTTACATATTAAGGTGATTAAATTTTTTTTTTTGTTATTTTTGATCGTGAAATTCGAATCCGTGATAAGTTTTTCGCCTTCTTCTTTTTTTCTTATAAGAAAATTGAAAATTGACCGGAAAAAAATTAAAAAATTCCGATTTCTCCATAATATTTTAATATATTTCTACCCAACGGGAAACGGAAGAGAGAAGTTGATTCCAATGCACTGAAATGAGTTTCCTTGAATGCTTAGTAAAAGCACATCTTTGGAAGCAGATGAAATGCGCTTCCTTGAATGCAAAGTAGAAGCACATTTTCTGAAGCATATAAAAAAATGCACTAGACATGTTCAAGGTAGCTTTATACTGAAAACAAAACTCAAATAATTTTTTTAGTTTTATTTTAACTAAATAGAATTTCAAATTCAATGCTTCCGAAGAAGCATATCCAACGTGGTCCCGTTGGATAGTTTATATTTCAATTAAACAATTCCTTAATTTTTAATTGAAAAATAAAATTATTTATGATTCAAAATAACCTTTTTTTTTAAAGAAATTATAATTTTCTTTTACAAGACTTATTTCACCTAGAATTCTTGCATTTTTTGAATGCACAAAAAGGTTATTATTGCATTTTTACTTTCCATTTTAAATTTTATTACAAATTCAACAATCACAAATCGCAGTTAGAAGCACTTGTGTGCTATCATGACATTTGAAATATTTTCATATTTTAATATGCAATTCACAAATAAGTCAGCATCGTTAAGAAAAATGACAAGCTGCCAACTTTCATAATTAAAAATATAAATGCTATGCGAGTTGCATTAAATTAAAATTTTTTCTCCCAGGAATAAAAAGTTCTTGAAAAAAATTAATTTAAAAATATACTTCTATTGGAACGAAGAAATTGTGATAGTTCAATGAGTAAGACAATTGCGATGTAAGATGTTATTTCTAAAAATATTTGCCCACCATTTTGTGCCAATTTAATGAAAACCTGTTAACATTTTAATTCAATAATAAAACTTTAGTTAAATATAACCTTAGCTGTTCAAAGATGCTTCCACATAAAGCTTCTTTAAAGCAAAAATTAATTAAAATAATCTCATTCGCTGATTTCCTAATTCCCTTACAAATTTCAAAGAGCAACGTCCGTATTTGTTTCCAAACTAAACGAAAAATTTAAATTTTCATTACAATAACTCAATTACCTTAACAATAACTGGCAGGAATGGATCCTCAATTGGTACAATGAATACCTCGTCCCAAATAGGATTTAGGTCACGATGTATCGTACGTGATTTGTGCAATAAACGTCCGCCAATTTTGAATTTTACATAAGGATCGCTCAAACCTATGCCGCAAAAACAAAAATGAAAAAAAAAACAAAAATCGTAAAGGCGGTTAAATAATGAAAATTTGCGGAAAATTAAAATTTCCTTTTGTTTATATAATGGAACGTGAGTTCAAGTTATTGCAAAAGTATTTTACTACAGAAAGGTATGCGACGTACTACTTACCGTTCTTGTCCATGGCTACCAAGTCGCTGCCACACTTGAGATGAACGCGCAACTGAAAGAAGACATATTGACGTAATTGCGTTTCCTTTTTACGGCGCAACTCATCGGCCTGTTGACGGTGAAAAATGCGAAAGCAAATTAAATTTTAAATTTAAAGGCAAAATCCAAAATGTGATGGTTATTTTATTTTGTGAAGAAAAACAGCCAGGGTGAGCAGAAGTGCTGATTTTGTGTACTAATTGGAGCAAACAAAAAGCTGTCAAGGAGCTTGCAAAATAAAAACGGCATGCTTTCTAAGCTATGAAATTATATAGTCAGATTGGTGTGTGGGTAATTGTAATTATATTCTACTGACATGCAGTGATAGGGGAGCTACAAGGTCATATATTTAAGGGGTTTTTTGCAATGCAAACAAAAAATTGTGCACAGAAATTCATAAGAATATAAATTCTTCTGGTACAAGTAGTTAAATTATTTGCTTGAGAACTTGATTTGTGTCTGTAAAAATAGATTAAATAAAGATTTATAATAAAGTCAGCTGACATTTGAAGATAAAATGAAAATTATACTTCCATGGAAACTGAAACATGAACTTGACTATTTCTCTCTTAATTTATATTTTTCGTGGAATTTTAAACGGCCAGTGTCGTGTTTCTAATATATCAATTAAAAATTGAGAACTGCTTAAGGGTGCAGAATAAATGAATACTTGAAGGAAACATTTTCTACAAATTAACGTTGTTGTGTGGGCAACCGATTTAATATAAGATAACTTATAAATTGAAGTGAGCCACCTACGATGTTAAAATGCTTCAAGTTTGTTGATAAGAATTTGTAAGAAATGTAGTCGTTTTGTTTTGTATTTTTGCTACACTCAGGGAAAAATGCAAGCTAAAAATTAAAATAAAAATTTTGATTTGATATTTATTAATTTCAATTCAAAATTTAGCAATTTTACGATAAATTTGTTCAATTTTAATTTAAAATTTGCAAATTGAAAATTAAATTAAAAAATTTTGATTTGAAGTTTTTCAATTTCAATTTAAAATTAAACGACTTTAAAATAAATTGGTTTAGTTTCAAATTTTAAGTTAGCAACACTCAGAGAAAAAATACAAATTTAAAATTAAATTAAATATTTTGATTTAATATTTATCAATTTCAATTCAAAATTAAACAACATTGAATTAAAAATGTTAAATTTCAATTTTAAATTTTCTACGCTCTAGAAAAACATGTAAATTGAAAATTAAATTAAGAATTTTGATTTGAAATTTTTCAATTTCAATTTAAAACTAAACGAGTTTAAAACAAATTTGTTCAGTTTCAAATTTTAAGTTTGCAATACTCAGAGAAAAAATACATACCCACTTAAAATTAAATTAAAAATTTAGATTTGATGTTTATCAATTTCAATTCAAAATTAAACAACTTAGAATTAAAATTGTAAAATTTCAATTTCAAATTTGCTACGTTAATTTCAATATTATTAAATGAAAAGATTCTTTTTGTATCATCATCGAATCACTTGGTAAGACTAAGCTCCGAAAGTGGAACGTCCGTCCAAGCAGAAAAAATGTGGCAAGAACGTATGTTCGACAAGTCTGTAGACCGCATTCCACATTTTTTGTTATTCAAGGAGTTTTCTTGTCCTGTACCTTCATATAAGGGTGTCATCAAAATAAATCAAACTTATTATCTGGGACGACGAGTGGCTCAGCATTCTATACATTTTGGCCAATCGTAGCTAGGGTGAGGTGTACGCTGACAGCCATGGAGATGAAAGATTTTCCCTCTAGGCCTAAGGCGCGTTATTGGTTACCCATACACTGTCAGGTGAGCACGCAGTCTTGCAGATGTCTCAACTATCGATCTCCGATCTCTTAACTAACTCAAAACTGAAAAATTGGCTTCCAGGTTGAAACTGCCAAACAGTAGTGGCGAATTTCTTGAATTAAACTTATTTTTCAGCCCAACATGATATGTACCAGAGAACGTCATTGAGTATCTCACTGAGTGTTTTGAGCCCCTACTAAAAATATGAGCCGTGAGTGTGCCTTTTGCATGCAAACAGTGAGTGTGAATCATACTTACACTCACTAATAGTTAATCCGTAGATGACATGCTGCTCATGAATCTGAGCTTTTAGTAGCTCTAGGCTCATGAATGTGAATGCGTGAAAAGCTCACACTCACATGGATTCAGATTCATAAAGCAATGAATAGCGTGAGCCACTTATGTTGAACTGTAGTACAGAAAAACAGTTTTTTTTATCTTTCCAATCGATAGGGAAAGCTCGAAAATGGATTTTGGACATCACTTAGGGTGGGTCGGGACCGTAGAAAAGACCGTTTTTAAACCAATTCCTTAACATTTTTAGGCTGGCTCCGGACCCTGGAAAGACCGTTTTTGACCCATTTTTGGAATTTTTTTTTCTGTAATTAATTGGAAAACGTCGAAAATGGATTTTGGACTTCATTTAGGGTGGCTCCGTAGTCCGGCCCCGGGAAAGAACCGTTTTTGACCTATTTTTGGAATTTTGTTTTTCTGTAATTAATGGGAAAAGGTCGAAAATGGATTTTGGACTTAATTCAGGGTGGCTCCGTAGTTCGGCCTAGGGAAAGGACCGTTTTTGACCTATTATTGGAACTTTTTTTTTCTGTTATTAATAGAAAAAGATTTTGGACATCATTTATTTTTTATCATTTATCATTTATTTTCGTAAAAAATTTTTTTTTTTCAGTAATTAATGGAAAAACGTCGAATATGAATTTTTGACATCATTTAAGCTGGCTCCGGACCCTGGAAAGGTTGTTTTCAAGTTCCGGAGCTACTCTAAAAGAAATCCAAAACGCATTTTCGACCTTTCATAATCGGGTAGGGGCTCAAAACACTCAGTGAGCTACTCAATGACGTTCTCTGATATGTACCTAAAATAGCTAAAATTTGGCAAGATATGTATGTATTTTTTGATCGTTAAAATTTAAGTTTTGATTGCAGTATGGCCGCTTGAATTTGATCAAAATTGAAAATCTTAAGTTTACTCCCAAGGAAGCCGAATGAATAAGTTCGCTTTTATATTAATATACGAGTAGTTTAACTACTAATTTATCTTATGAGTAATTAAGGTAATGATTCAGAGGTAAAAGAATGAAAAACATCATTGTGATCAATCAGATTAAAACTTTCTTCGAGAAGCTTGAATATATTTATTATTTAATAATAAATGAAATTTAAAAAAAAAGTTATGTGGTTTTTAATAAATAAATAAATAAAAAAACTAATAAAACTAATGAAAAAGTGCATAAAATTTCTACAAATTTACCACTACGAAGTGAATGAATTCACTACATTTTTTTCTTTTATTGGTAACAAACTTTAGTAGAATGGGGCATCTTACTTACAACGATAATAAAACATCATTACTCTCAAAGAACATTAGGGGTAAAATAAATAGAATACTAAAATGTGCACTGGGGGTATCGTGCCACTAACCTGCAGTGATTCCAATTGCTTTTGTGCAGTATATTCCTCCATTGTAGCGGCACCCGCACTGTTACCATTTTCTGGATATTCCTCAATGCGACCTTCCATTGAACCACCACCAAAACGCTGCACAACTTGCGCCATCTTGGCAGTGTTACGAATTTCCTTGGCCAACGATGAACCTCCTATTGTTGTTGCTCTATGTCGTGGACTATGTGTGACAGAGCTACTTTCTGAACTGTAGTCTGCCGCATAGTCAGTGCTTTCTTCAAGAAAATCACTTGGTGATTTGCGTCCAATGCGATCTTTGCTCTTTGCACGACTCCAACGATGTTTCAGATTATTAAAAAATCCATGTGTCTTTTGAAAAACACCACCACTACTGCTACCGCTTGCTGTACTCGTTTGTGGCACTGCGCTTTTGGCACGTTTCGGTGAGATGTTTAGGGAGTCAACGCTACAATTGTGTCCATTCAATTCTGTAGCAGATTTACTCAAATGTCGTCCCAGACGTTGTGTAGCTATGGGCGAACCATGCGGTGTTGATATGGGAGTTGCATTGGCGGAACGTTGGTTATTCGAAATGTTGCCACTACAGCTGGGCACATCCTCGCTGTAATGAATGCGCGCTGCGAAAATTGAGAAAATAGAAGAGAAAAATGATATAAATCAAATGTTAATTCTATCTTATTTAGCTGGGGAAAAAGAAAATTTTCTATGTAGTTTAATTATCGTAATCAACCGTTTTTTCAAATTAATTTTCATTATGCTTTACTTATTCTATTTATTTGAAAACAGAACATATTTCAATCATCCGATTACTTAGAGTAAATGCAAAACACAAATTAAGAAATGAGAATCTTTAAGAATCGCATGGTCGCATTATATCTCCAAGAACATTATTGCTTTGACACCAAATATCTTCGCCTTCCAGGGAAGAGTATTCAGACAGCAGAGAAGAAGCTCTTCAAGATGAGTCGAATAAGTTTGAGTCAATCTTAAAGTATAGAGACAAGGAGTTTTTGAAGTAATTTAAATTCCGATCTAAAGTATGTACGATGCTTAACTTTATCATAAGTTTTTAAGATATTCAGAACAGCGAATATGATATGAATTCTTACACCAAAATATGTAGAAACAGAAACTTGTGTGAACCATGTCAAATATCTTTCAATATAGCTTTTTGAATGTACTAGGGGTAGACATGTTCATGGACCAATCTCATTCAATTATAAATAATACATATATATACGGAAATATCATGAATTCAGAATATAAATACACGATCATTTACAACTTCGGCAAATGAGTACATAGTTGGTTGCTCCGTAGCCATACCAATCAACCTTATATATGAGGTAAAACACGCGAAAAAATTTTTTTGGCTCCGATTTGGCTGAAATTTGGCATTATTGTAATATCGATGTCCAGCAATAGAACTGCGTTCAGGAATTTGCCCTAGTATTATTTGTTGTTGAGATACGCGGGTATGAAATTCACGATTTTTGTACTTTTTCAGAATAAGTGTTTTTTTCGAAAATCCATAGCTTACAGCAAACTCTATCAATTAATAATTGGTATACCTACGAATTTAGGTTTTTACTTGTCCTTTTCAAAAAAAAATATTGTTTCTGAAAAAAAAAAATTTTTTTGTAAAAATTTTGCGAATTTAAAATTATTTTTGAATTTTTTTTAAAAAAAACCATTTCTTAAAATTTTTTTTTTATTTTTAAAAAAAAAAAAAAAATTTTAAACATGGGTTTTTTAAAAAAAATGCAAAAATATTTTTCCTTTCGCAAAAATGCAAAAATATTTTTCAATTCGCAAAATTTTTGAGAAAATTTTTTTTTTTTCAAAAACAGTATTTTTTTCGAAAAGTACAACTAAAAACCTAAAAATGTAAAAACAAAAAAATATTCAGAAATGCATTTTTCAAAAAAAATTCAAAAATTCAAAAATTCATTTCAATTTTCAACATTTTGGCTCTCTAATTTTTTTTTTAAATTAAAAAAAAAATATAAATAATTTTTTCCCCATAAAAAATTTTACAGCATTAAGCGCAGAATAAATCAAAGTTTTTTTTAAAAATAAAAAAAAAAAATTTAAAAAATGGTTTTTTTAAAAAAATTAAATTCGCAAAATTTTTGCGAAAAAATTTTTTTTTTTCAGAAACACTATTTTTTTTCGAAAAGTACAAGTAAAAACCTAAAATCGTAAGTATACCAATTATTAATTGATAGAGTTTGCTGTAAGCTATGAATTTTCGAAAAAAACACTTATTCTGAAAACGTACAAAAATCGTGAATTTCATACCCGCGTATCTCAACAACAAATATTACTAGGGCAAATTCCTGAACACAGTTCTATTGCTGGACATCGATATTACAATAATGCCAAATTTTAGCCAAATCGGAGCCAAAAAATTTTTTCGCTGGCGTTTTCGCGTGTTTTACCCCATATATAAGAAAGGATTATGACGACGTGTATGGCTACATTTAACTGATGGTGAGAGAAAGAACTCATTCAATTTTCTCAATCTGGATCAAGGGGACATTACCTAAATTCGGCTCCGAAGAAACCAACTTTTAAAAATTCTTTAAAAACCATCTCATCGTCATCTGATTTAGTTTTAGATTGTAAGTAAAAAATGTCCGATAAAGATGTAAAACAGCCTATCATTATGCAGTATGTTAAGAAGAAAAGATTGAATATTAATGTTTTAGTTAAAAATAAAGAAAGTTTGTGGACCTAAAGTAAAAGTTTTATGTTTTTTGTTTTAAAATAATTTTTTGATTGAATGCTATAAATTGTTTAATTAGACTTATTGAAGAAATAATGTGACTTGAAAAGAACTCCTTCTACGAGTGAGTTATTTAAGACAATTTCGCCAATTCAAAGAATGTCAGAAAGAGGGCGTGGCATCTCCCATTTAGGCACATAATTAAGAAAACTATATCAAAAGCGTTTTTTTTTTCAGATAATGCATCCTAATTTCAAACAAAAGCTAGGAATGGTTCTAACAAGCACTTTATAAAAAAATGCAAATTTCAATATAAGGGCGTTACACCTCCAATGCAAACAAAAATCTAAGAATTGCTAGGCTGAGAGCTTGAAGAGCAAAAAAATTAAAATGCTTGTAATGTCATACACTAAAAATAAAAATTACAGAGGGCATTACTTAACATTTCTTTGAGTTTCACAGCATTTTATCCAAAGTAGAATTTTTTCCAAAACAGAATTGTCTAATTTGTGTCTGAAAACCTCAATGGGGAATTTGTTTGAAGTGAGAAAATGATTTTTACAAATAAATTTATCGAAAAGGCATGCGGTAATTGAGCGCATTTTTAAATTTTTTTATTGTTTTAAATTTTTATTTGTTGAAATATGTGCAGACATCTTATGCTTTTTTTGTACAGTTTTATATGTGATGTGCTATATCAACCAGCATATGTACACAAATAATAAAGTAGTTATGTAGGTACTTTATTTTAATGTACTATTACTTACATAAATGTCACATAACAAAAGAATCATGTTAATGATTATTCTGACATATGGTACTCTTATTTTGTTGCGCAAGAGGTGAAAAAAAAAACACTTATGAATATTGCGTTTTATTAAGTTAACCTTTTAGGTTTAGGTTTTCATGTCTCAGTATAACTAAGTGTCTCGTTCAAGGTCATTGCAAACATGTCAAGTGGTGGATTATATTATACATATTTTACTCTCATATAGCAAGTATTTGTTGTCGCACAATATGACAGTGGGCTCACAGGTATTTAAGGAATTTTGAGTACGTGATCTAGCTAAAAATTCCAACACACATTAATTTAAATCTGAATTCGAGTGAACTTTTTGTTTACTTTTGCTTAAAAAATTTATGAATATATAGACAAAACCAATTTCAGACAAAAATATCATACTGGCTGTTATGAACAGAATGTTCCACTAAATTCATTATTCAACTTTTCTTTTAATTCAAAACCAGAAATCTATGTGAAATTTTAATTATTCAAATTACTTATTTGCTTATTGGAATACGTTCATAAATGAATTAAAATTATTTTTCAAAATAGGAATTTAACAATAAAGTTTCGTGATCAATGTCATTTCTAATATGAAGATGGCTTAAAAAGATATGTGAGAGTTGAAGTCATGTGAGAGTTGCAGTTTCACTGCGTTTTTTGATGCCATTTTCTTGATGATATAAGAAAGTTTTGGTACCCTCAGTAATACTTCTAGCCTTCTGCAAGACATTACTGCAGTTATATAAGAATTAATACAACAGAGTCTAAGACCATCAAAAAAGGAATGCATATTGTAGCGAAATTTGGTTTATGCTAGAAAACTCTTGAAATAAAAACCAACAAAAGAAACTAAACGATACTGGCACCATCTAGTGGCAAATAATAAACCAAACAGACGCTGCAGTACACTATAAAAGTCGATAACCGAGAGAAATTGTCGCCGTCGTACAACGCCATCTGGCAACATTCTGGAAAATTGTGAGTTCAACGTCAATGCGCCATGCTGGTGGATTGTGGATGGTGGTAGAATGCACGCCACTTGGAAGCACTGGTAGGTTGTGGATAATGGTAGAATACACGCCACTTAGAAGGTACTGGATAATTCGAGAAAGTGATGCCTGTAGTATAAAAGGGTGTCATCTGAGTTTTCGAACACAGTCGTATTTAAACAGTGAAGCAGAACAGTTGTATTTAAACAGTGAATTTAAGCAATAAAGTGAATACAGTGTGATCCGTAGTAAAGTAAAACAGTTTTCTATACAGTGTTAAATTAATGTTAGAATTTGAATGTTAATGAGATAAACAATTGTATCGTGTAAAAACTAACTATTGTGATTTAAATAAACCATTTTATAACTAAATAAGTTGGTGTGTTTTTACACAATCCAGTGATCGAACTCAGAAAAGTGTAAGAGATCGAAATTATCGTCAAAGAGACAGAAATTTCGTAACAATATGTTATAATGGTGCCTAATAATCATCTTTAATTTCCAGATAAGCCCGAGAAGCTCAAACAATGATTTAATGACAATTTTTTGCTCGCGAAAAGTTTTTACTACTGATAAATTTTTTAGATATTCTTAAAATTATATCATTTTGATATTATTTTTTTTTAATAGAATATCAAATACACAAATTAGCGTATTAAAACAATAATAACCAATATGAAATAAAACAAAACGTTCATTAATTTCACTATGACATGCGTTTATTACCGTGCTTTAATTATAACAATGGGCTTTGGTTTTTTCACAGCTACAATGGAATAACATATGTTGTAGGTATGAAAAATTGAATTCTTTAACAATTTTGTCTTTAATTAACTAATATACAACGGAATATCATTAAATTGCATATCGCGTATAATTCCAATTTGTAGAGAATTTATCAATCATTCAAAACGTCAATAATAACAAGTGCTTTTATTAACGATTATACGGCTGGAAATATAAGTTAAATCTAAACGACATTTCCAAAAGAAATTTAATTAATCGATTATTTGACAGCTATAGCAATGAAAGAAAATATTGACAGATAACAGTTCACGGGATTGCGTTGAACGAATTAAACCAATGTGTAACAGGTGGTAGTTGCAGCTCAGAATAACGCAGTGATAAATCTGTTGTTCTAGTATACGGTACTGCCCGGGTTCAAACCTTCCATAGTGCTAACTAACCCAAATAGGTTTGATGAGGCTACGTAAAGGGGTTGCATGTTGGAGTGCTAGAAACAGCAACGTTATATTTCAGTGACTTTGCAATAGCTACTTTGACGTTAAAATCACACCCCATTCCTTACTTTTTGTCTGTGATTTGACAAGAATATCCGAGTTCTAATCCAAAGTCTCTTTATATAACGTTTCTAAAAGAAATTTGAAATTATATAATATACACATAAGAATAAATTTTGAAACAATATTTTTACATAGAAGACTATTTAATAGCAAGTAGAATAAATAACTAATTTTGAGATTACAGGAACTCAATGACCTATCGCTGTCACTAATTCATAAAATCATATAAATTTTATGTGAATTTATTAAACTATTTTAATACTTTGTGACAGTGTAAGTTTTACATGCCAATTTGTCAAACCTTACTATGCAATCATATCAAAACAGATGTCATTCACCATTTGTCAAACAACAGTAGTCTCTGTCAAAATCAACTATTCAACATATTTATGTCTCTGTGGAAATAGCCAGCACATATGACACCGATTACCAGTTTAAGTTTATCCAACTGTTGTCTTATCATGTTAAAAAATTGCATTAATCGACTTGTGAATTTACAAAAATACAATTATAAGTATTTGCTTATGACTGTACATAAGTGCAATTAAAATAATTTTAATTAAAGATATAATCTATATAAATGATAAATGATAGCTTGGTCTGTCGATGTGCACGTATCACGCAAAAAAATTGTGCAATTCCATATCTTTTTTAAATAATTTCATGACTGCGATAGAGGCAGAAACTTAAATGTTCATATCGCTCGTTTGCTGGAAGACCGTCAGAATAGAAAGAAAAAAGGATTTTAAGATTCAAAATTTAAATGTGGAAATCTTCGGAACAGCATCCAAGTTATGCGTACAAAGTCAAGGGCACCAGCTAGTTACATATTCATAAAAGATTTGTAAAAATGAAAATCTTTTTTTAAATGAAACGGTCTAGCGTTATAAAACGTAGCGCTATTATTTCAAATGTTCTTCTTTTAAGTATTTCGAAAAATATTAGCTTAAGAAGCACAACATCTTAATAACTGAATCCTTAAATTGAGTTATTTGTTAGCTGACGAACTGAAGAGATATTTAAAAATTCCTTTCATTGAGATGCAGAAAACAAATGAATTGTAGAAGAATTTCCCAAAATATTTAAAGTTTTTTTTTTCCTGTGTCTTTCGCAAGAATTGAAATTTAATCTATTCTCAAAATTTTCGATAAATCGAAAATAAATTTTGAAAAAATCTAGTAAAATAAATTTACCAGAGTGCTTTCGGGAAAAAATATCTTTCGAGAATAATCTTAGTCAGCAGTTTTTCGCAAATAAATTTGAACAAGGCTAAATAACATTTTTACACTATATAGAAACAGGTTGAAGCTTTGAATATAAAATTTTGGAGTAGACCTCGGCTAGGAAAAGTGAACTAATGCTTAAACTTATTTATCATAAGAAGAGAAATGCAACGGTTTAAGTTCAGTTAACAAAGAACTCTTGCCTTAAACACCAATGCCAAGTAGTTGCGAATGCAATGCATTACATCGTGCAATAATTTTTCCTATAACAATGATATCAAATTCGACCAAATAGCTGATTGAATCATTATTTTATTCGGGCAGTATTGACAGCAGATCATTAATGACCAAAACCTCGAAAAATTAAGGGACTACACCTTTTGGGAAGACAATTTATGAAGTAAAAGAGTATTTTTTTTTTTACATGAAAGACTCTCTAAATGCTCTCATACATAGCGCTTGTCTATTAGGGTGTTTATTTTAAAAAAAATTTTTATATAACTATTTTTATTTTTGTTTCTTAGATATAGCGTTTTAGGTATTTTAGTTATATGGGAGGTGCCATCCACTGTTGTCAAACCACGCACACATTTTTCGTGTGGCTGAAAATGCGGAGAAAATACACGCGAAGGTGTTTTTTTTTTTTGATCCCATTGGACTATATAATAGTAACGAGTTTGAAGAAAAATTCTTCAAAATTTCAGGTTCCTAGATCAAACCTGTGAACGGCGCAAATATTTGGTTTCCTATTACAATTCAGATGGAAAAAACGAATGGCAGAGTTTTTCTACGTTTTAGTATATCAATGTAACAAACTGCTTCCGTCGCTTACAAGTTTGATCTAGTAAAATTAAAACTCAAAACAAAAAAAAAATTTATTCATTTTTTTATTACAAAAAACAAATGTTGTCTTTATTAAGCCTTTTCAAGAAATAAATAAAATAATAAAAAAAAAAATAA
The DNA here is from genome assembly GCA_949775025.1 of Tricholauxania praeusta. NCBI lineage: Eukaryota > Metazoa > Arthropoda > Insecta > Diptera > Lauxaniidae > Tricholauxania > Tricholauxania praeusta. The sequence continues at coordinate 29,829,724 of OX459031.1, read as the reverse complement.
TTAACATCTACAAAATTTTCAAAATAATCACCCTATTGCCCACGTTATGGTGAATAGATCAATACTTTTCCTTTCAATCACCTTACATATTGAATCGAAATTAAAGTTAGCGGAAGGATATTCCAAGTTTAGAAAAGCGTAAAATTAATTTTTCAAAGTAATTTTCAATACAGGAGACTAAATGAAAAGTTGAAAATGGAAAGTAGATTCTATAAATCGTCGCTCTCAGGTATAAAGGCCCTAACTCATGTATTTGCAATTTTACAGGAGGACGAAAAACTGCATAAAAGCTTCAAAATCTCATAATAGGGGCTTTTTTCAATTGGGTGTAAGTCCACTATGTTTTGAAATATCACGTCAAAATTTTGAGAGGACGTTTATTTGAGGGTTATCCCTTAGGATCGACAAAAAAAGTAAATTTGGAAAAAAATGAGTTAGGGCCTTTCTACCCGAGAGCGACAAAATATTTTGTACATAGTATATCAAATAGTATTCCAAAGCGCTTTAGTTTAAAATAAGAAATATGAAATTTTTATTAAGCTTGAAATATTAAAAAGAAATTAAAAAATTGATGGTACATATTTATATAATAAAGTTACCTGGATGAATTTTATTCAATTTTCTGGGACATGGTGAAAACTTTTGGTGTTTTAATAATTCACGAAAACGCATAACAAAGATCTTTGTAGCATGATAAGCACATTAAGTAACAATTATTTTGAGTACATTTTTGCAACACAAAAATATCACTAAAATCACTTAAATGTATTAATTTACCTAATGCGAAGAAAAAGTCAATGAAAGCAATCAAGTAGTAGTCGAAATCGATCAAATAACTTATCCATTACATCGACATTTTAGTTGGCCTTCAGGGTATGTATGCTTATTCTGAAGATTTTTTTTTTTTTGTTTTCATTTCGTTGTAGTGCCTACACTGAGAATAATATTTTTAAGTCTTATTTAATTTAAATTTAATCTTTTAAATATTTCTTAATCACACTTATAAGTCTTTTTAGAAATTTCTTAATTTACATAAGCTGCAATTTCTGCCTTTATTAAACTTAAATAAATACTTTTCGCTTGCAAAACTAAATAGAGCAATAATTTCAACAAGTGTATGCATTGCAAACGAACACACATAAGCGTTAAGTTCTGAATTTATTTCGTAGTTTTGCTCCATTTTATTCTGCTAATGCGACAAGTGAATGCACTTAAGTGAAAATGCTAAATTGTGTATGCAAAACAACGTCTAAAAGTATGCAAGGAAATAAATTCAAACGCATTTTGTAGTTAAAGCGTTGAAGCGAAGCGCAAAAATGTACGTTTCCGTTTCGCTGAAAATGTCACAAGGAGTAGAGTTTTTCATATCAAAGTTCGAGCAGATTGAGCGTAATAAGAGCGTTTTTTTTTTTAATTACAGCATTTTAGAGCATTGAAGCCCAGTGATGAAAGTGGTTATTGTTAGTGGGTAGAAGAAAATTTAAAAAAAAAAAATGCTTGAAAAGCGGTAGTCAGCTGTGCGAGAGTGTCTTTTCGAAGCCAGTATTTTTGTAAGAGGTCTTTTCTTCACACTACACCGTAGGAAGGTGCAAGAAACTAGGCTATTTTTTTCTTGTTCCGAAGTATTAGAGGTCATGCCGAACAATTTTCAATTATTGACTTTAGTAAAACATGTAAATAACGTATTTTAAAAAATCGATTTAAATAACAGTTTTTTATTTTCAATATAAAATTTTTTGCAAATCATTGTATCCCAAAAAAGAAAATCTACAAGAACCACAAATCTCAGTAAATAAAATATTACTGTGTGCAGTGAAATTCAAGGCAAATCGACTGATATCAATTGAGGGTAATTTGGAGCCGCTGAGTTGGAATCTGCCGCCATATAATGGCCTGCACGTCAGTGTTTTGAAATAACGGTGAGTTGACCGATAATTCACACGGTTAAAAACATTCTTCCTCGACTTTTATTATTAGAAGTTTGAGAGGCTTAGTGTCGGAGGCAAAGTTGTTCTACATGAAAAGTTAAATTTTTCCTTTCCATTTACACTACCCCTCCAGCACTACTCCTTAACACCCTTAAATAAGTAAATTTAGGTTTTTGTAAATTTTTACAGACAATTTGATTAAAATGCTCCATAACGTGTTAAAAAGTGGTGCTAAAGGGGCAAGATAAATAAGAAAATAAAAATTTTGGTTTTTCATGAGGAAGGACTTTGCCTCAGACACCAGACCTCACAGACTTCAATTAAAAACTTCGTAGAAGAGAGTTTGTAACCGTTCCAATTACTGGTTATTTTTCGGTTAATTTTGGCATAGTTTCGATAAGTAGCTCTGTTCACATATCGATAAATTTACGAATCTATCATTTTCCTGGTCAGACAACAGATACTATTTGTGTGGAAATATATTGAATACATTAAATATGTAAGTGGCCAATATTACACTTGTTTACACAAAACATTTGTTTTTACATACAACTAAATTCAAATTGGAATGCTATTTTCTGAAACTAATTGACCTAATTTGAAAGATTTATAATTTGTAAATGATTGATTACAACGACACCGAGTCCGATGACGTTATTATATTCTAAATAAGCCTTCAAAAACAGTCACTTAAAACTTTTCTTTATGATTCAAATGCGAATCGCTGTGACGTTTTGCTATGCTTGAAAAGTATCTTCCGAACCATTATCTCATCAACTGAAGCAATTCCGTAGTAAATTGAAGTTTTCTCTATGGAGGACCAAATCAAAATTATGTGTATCTACACTATACACACACATATGTAGCCAGAAATTTGTATTACATATATTTCCAAAACTATGCCTAATTTTTTAATCAGATCACCACTATTATCAAATATTTTTGCTTTTCTCAATGTTTTGGTTGCATATTTTCAAATAAAAATGTTTTGAACTGAATGATTTATACCACGTAATTTGATGGCTTGTTAAAAAAGATGAATGTTTTTAAGTATATTTTTGCACTTTTATTACAAACATGCTGTTTTCAATAAATTTTGATATGCACAATTTTACATCAATATATACTGATACTTAATTCATTTTATGTGTTAACCAAAAACAAAAAACTTTTTGATCTTTATTTCACTACAACTGAGCACAAACTCGTCATAGCGAGGAGCGAACTGACACGTTCCACGTTCGAATTGACACTCAGCTGTTCTGTGTTATGCCATAAATGTAAGAGCTCCTAAAAGTCGGCAATGCTATTGTCTATAGTATATTTGTAAAACATTTTTATTATGATTTTTCCTTTGCTGCTGCTGTGTGATGTTCGTCTATACTGCATAATTGTGCATAGCATGAGAGTGAATTTGTTTCGCGCCACTCTTTGTCACTAACACGAATAGCCATTCACAAGAAAAAAAATAAATACATACACACTAGCAATACAAGCACCAACGCTTACAAACACAAAGAAAGAAAAGTCAAACGTCAAGTAGTTTGTGCTGGAAACGTGCTAGAAGTGCAAAGTGCGAATGTTTCCAGTTACTCGTCCTGTTACAACAGCATCAACGGCACAAAGGACATGTTATCCTTGCTGTTGCATATTTTAATGAATTTTTATTTTGCGAGAACTTGTGCATGTAACGAATGAGCGTTGCTTTTTGCAATGGTTGCTGCTGAAGAGCTTACTCAGCCACCCACATAAAAGTTTTTTTTTTTGTTTAGTTTTTGCAAAAACTAAGAAGGTATAACCTATTTATGCCTTAGACCGAAAAAAAAAACAAAACTGTTAAACCGGAAAAAAATAAATGAAACTTAATGCAATGAGAGTGTGTCAGAGAGCAAAATCAATTTCAGAAGTGGGCAACTCACTGATTCAATTATAAATATGAAAGATTTTAACTTCGTTTAAGGCTGTGTTTCCAGCTAGAATACAAATTTTTTAATTGCGTCCTCATGTCAGTTTTTCCGTAGAACGGAAAGCTCTCTACTATTCTTCTCAAATGTACTCTACTCCTATCTACTCTTTTCAATTTTCTTCTCTCTAAATTAACTATACTCCACTTCATTCTACTTCTCTACTTTTTCACTCCACTCTGCTCTACTGTACTCTAATATGTTTTTATACTCTACAATACTCTATTCTTCATTTCTTTTCTTTACTCTACTCGTTCTACTTTATTTTGCTATAATGTTCGTTACTTTTCGCTACTCTAGTCTATTTTACTCTACTCTACTCTACTCTACTCTACTCTACTCTACTCTACTCTACTCTACTCTACTCTACTCTACTCTACTCTACTCTACTCTACTCTACTCTACTCTACTCTACTCTACTCTACTCTACTCTATTCTACTCTACTCTACTCTACTCTACTCTACTCTACTCTACTCTACTTTGCTCTATTTTACTCTACGCTACTCCCATGTACTCTACTCATCTGTACTATAAATTACTCTGTTCCACTCTACTCTAATCTTCTCTTATTTGCTGTATTCTAATATAAACTACTCTATCAGAAGCCTTTGCATGTCCACTTCTGCAATTGGCTATTAATTTTTTTATCAACAGTTTTAATATTGATTGAATGAATGAATAAGTGAAGAGAAATAAATGAATGAATGAAGCAGTAAAAATAGCATTCAACCATGCAATGCCATTTTAGCAATGATTGCCAACTATTTTTCATTTCATACGGAGTTTTTTCTTTTATTCTTTCGCTATTTAAAAGCAAAAAGATTTCTACTGAAATATTAACCACATAACCAAAGGCAACTTTATGCTTTAGTTATGCTGACAGCAGTACTGAAGTAGACAAAAGAAGGCGCGCCTGTTCAAGGACACTTCAGGAGAGAATTCACTCAACTAAAAGTTGTAATAGATTTTGTTACTACAGGTAGCTGCAGCAGTAAAGAAACAAAAGAACAACTGAAAAAATTACTAAATTTTTAATGCACCAGGTTTTTTTTTATTGGCCACAAGTGTACAACGCCAACAAAAACATGGAGGCTATTGGTAAATATGTAAACTCAATTTTCACATTAAATTCGCGCGTATTATAAATTATAAATAAAACCTTTTGACATTAACTATGAGTATGAGAGCTTAAGGGTTATATTAACTGCAGCGATTTATCTATGGGGATTGGTCACTTTATGTAGCGGCATATGTCATGACATCATTACATCAACATGCAAGTGAATTGGTCACTAAGCGTAAAGTTTTCCATTAGGAAAAACTGTCATTTTAATTATACCCACCACATTAGTTTTTCAGATTAACGACAATTGGCGCTTATACAGCATTCTTTATACATTACATAGGTCTACGAATTTAGGTGTCATTAATGTTTTTAGACGGATGGGGGTTATTTCCGAAGAAATTTTTTTTCGTGAATCCGAATGCGGCCTAAGAATAGGCCCAACGTCATTAGTTCCATCATTCATCTTTAAATTGAGATTCCAAGTGGTCATTTATAATATTTTCTCGCAAAGTTATAGTTGTCATAAGGTAACATAAATTTGCAGTATGCAGGTAATAAGCTAGAATTTATTTTGATAGAAAATCGATATATTTAATTTTTGACATATGAATGTTAAATGAGTAAATAATTGCAATTATTATATATATTGCTGATATCTATTGCATTTTTAAGCGACTTTCCTGATGTTTGTGAGTTTTTTTTTCATGGATCTCATGAAAAAATATTAGTCCAGTGTCAATGTTTACTCAAAAAGAAACGCGTTTGTGAAGAATTCTTCCTCCTCCAATAGATTTTCAAACTTTCGTAACAATGTAAGAGCGGAAGCAAATACTTTAAGGCTACACAGATAAAATATAGTAACTTTGCATAACGAGTTACGATTTAAAAGCTTTTTCAAATGAATTATATATAAAATTTTCATTTAAATTTCGATTTACGAATTTAACTTTTACCCCCTCTTTATGTAAGTATCACGATTTGTTTTATTTTGTCTCTAAATTCCAAGCCAAAGAAAATGATTTTGTATTTTAAATGAATACAGAATCATCCAGTCCGTGTTTAATTCATAATTATTACAAATATAAAAATAGTGTAAGCATATTTTTTGGCTTGAAAATTGAGACGAAACGAGACGAATCGAGATACATAAAAAGTTAATTTCAAAAAAAAAAAAAAATCGTGAGCTAATTTGTTTTCCTTTTGATTTGTGAGTTAAATTTTTCCATGCCCTAACTTTTAGTCAAAACAAGCCAACTGACAAAAAAAAATTTAACAAAATCTAAGAGGTCAGGTAAGGTTTTTCCTTAATTTTCTTAAAAGTCAAATTGAATGAATCAATAAGTTTTTGCTTCTTCGTCAAAATACTTAACATCTTAATTCAAGTATTCATCTCGAGAACGCAAACATCTAATGTAACATATATTTGTTTAAATTAATTAATTGTTATATGCATAAATTGCTCTAAGTATTCTGTTGAATTACTCTGAAGTTAACATACATGTATCGTACTTTGAGCGGCATATGTACATAGTTATATATAGATATCTTAGAGATGTGAAGAATTAAGCTATGAGTACACACAAGGGAGTAAAGGAATTTAACTTTAATTTTTTTGTGGGACTTCGGTATTTCCCAGTATTGTAATCGTTTTCAATCCAAAGGTTGTCATTTTGGAATGCCGGTATTCATTTTTATAAATTGAAAGATTAGTCCAGTAGAATTAGTCGAGAAAATGAGAAAAAAAAGTAATTCGATGCAGCAATCTGACAGCGGAATATTGTTGAACAAGCTCTTGAAAAAGAGGACAAAAAAGTCGAACCGACAGCAGCTTTCTGGGGTGGAATGGGGTGCATTTTTAGAGGTCGAACACAGTTTTTCATGATTTCTGGCTAAACTGTGCATCATATCAAAAAAAAAATTTAATGCAAAAGCTGTAGGAAATAAGAAGATTTACAACTTTTGTACTGATCATTTTCACCTTAACCTCAAAATTTTTCGAAAAAATGGCTGTAAACCGGTTTTTTGGCTTATAATTTTTTTCTTTGGCAAAAAAGTTTCTATGAAGCTGAAACTTGGGCAAAAGATACTTTTCAGTGTTACACAAAGGCAGTAATTTTTTCAGACGAAAATATTTAGAGGTTATTGTTAAATTTAATTTTTAAGCTAAAAAAACCGAAATTTTTAACTAAGATTCCTCTTAAGACTACACCTCCTAAGGAATTTTGGTTTGGCTCACTTACTCGTTGCTATGTCTTTTTTAGATAAATGGTAAGAAAAAGGTATACTGCAATGGAAAAAATTACCGAAAAATTGAAAATCTGTGATCTTTCCGACGAGTAGAGCTATAGTGTTTCTTGTGTAGCAGCTCAAATCCTTTGTTGTTTTCACTGTATGCACCTTAATACACTATAATTTGAAATTGTCAATGCCACTACATGAATTTCCATTAAAAAAATAAATGAGAAATTTTTCCATTGCAGTGTAGCTTTTCAATTGAAAAGTTTGACAACTATTTGATTTCAAGTCTGCGTATTTTCATATAGCTCAATGCCTTTTTGAAAGTTGTTCAACTAATTTATCACAAGTTTAATGCTTAATGCATTACTACGGTAAAGAAAAGTTTTCGATAAAATTTTTTCCATACCTTTCTACTTTTCATTAAGCTGAAGAAAGTTCATACTGGCTGCCTTCATAATCGCTCAAAACTCAAAATTTTTTTTTTTTTGCGATTATGTATTCTTTTGAGTTAAAAGAAAACTTCATTTGAAATAGATAAACTTAAGTTAAAAATTTAATTAAATTAAATTAAGTAAATATTTATGACAATCCCATAAACAAGTTGGATAATCAATGCCGGTAATCTCTGGATTATAAAAAAGGCCAGAATTAAACTCCCTAATACATGCATACGCCTATGTCATCAAAAAATGCAAATTCAATTGAAACCAAAACATTTATTTTAAACATGCGAACAATTTATTAGCCAAGACTGTATAAATTAAATTTCAATTGCGTAGCCTACTTAAACGCAACACTATTCACATAAATTAAATAGCATAGTTTCAGGCATATTTTCTGAAGATAAGAAAAGTATGCAACAATTTAATAAAAGTTAATTTAAGCGCTTCACTTGCAAATTCATCAATTTAAAACTTTAAGGGCGTCCGGAGAAGAATGCCCTTACTATGTTATTGTGCGCGATATTGCAGAGACCATGTTACACATTATATTCATATTAATTCTGTGCCTATTTCATATGGCAGCTTTATTGATTTGTATATTCTGACTGGAACGAGTTGCCTAACAAATTTTGGCTAATTAAAAAACTGTTATAAAAAATTGTTACCAAATATTGTAAGATTATAACAAATCACTTGTCGAATTTGGATTTCTCAAATCTAAAAATACCATGACCATAACGTAGTTAAGTTGTAGTAGTTATTGTTAATTTACGAATGCATATCCGTATTATTGGCTCTGAATTGCTTTCATTGGCAAATTGATTTTTCCGTAGGCTTTCTTCCGTGAAAGAAAAAATAAACTTAACAATTTTTTTTTCCATATTTTATTTGCACAAACCTATCCCATGTTTTGGGAATTCAGTACCTGTTTTGTTACATCACGTGTGGTTAGCCTACACAATAGAAATACATCACTTGATTCAGTTAAAGTTCAGAAAAAAAGAAAAAAATACCGCTTGGAGGCAAACACTTTTTTCAGGCTGCGAAAATAATTACACTGGTCGAAAATAGGGTGGCTCGTTATTATTTATATATATTTTTGTTATTGAATCCGAATGTGATCTCAGTACCTATTGCTTTATTATGTACGTATGAATTAGAAGGTATTTTTGATCAGCAGTGAGCCAAATTATAATTTTTTTTATACCTTCAGGATATTCCTCATCCGGTATGAAACTTATTTTTGAAGTTGAAATGTATTTATGTATAGATATTTTTCGCATATGCTTTTATAATTTAAATGGACGATATCTTGCAATAATTTTAAGCTTAAAATAAATGAAATTGTTCCTTTTAGAGTAACAAAAAAATTAATGTCAAAGTAGTATGTTTAAATTTCGTCACAAAATTTTTCAACCCATATACCCTCATGTATTCATCATGTATGCGTGTGTGCTACGCTAAAGGATACATTGATACTAAGAAATTCTTATAAAAGCAATCCTTATTATTAAAGAAATGGTTCAACAACAGCAGCAGCAGGTGATACAACAGGGTCACGACGGCATTTCGTTTTCCAGCAATAATGAATGTTTTCGCTGTTAAAAGTAATTGAGGCATTAAAAAAATATATTAAAAGATAAAGTCAGAATAGTTCGCTGCAAAAAGTAAGGAAGAGCGTGAAACTACTAAAAGATAAGAGACGATTGCTAACAAAGTGACATCCATTAAATAAAAAAGAAAATATATAAAACTCTATTGCTAAGTGGGAAATATTTGCTATCGTACGAACTTAAGTCCATAAGGCTCTTAATAGTCCAACAGCGTACAAGCGTTGTGTCATAGCGTTTTAATATGTTGCTTTAAAGTTATTAGATTTTTATTATTATTGGGTAGGTATTTATTAAATTTAAACGATTAACTCTTGAATCTACTTCTTTGACATGCAAAGAAATTACAAAAATTATAGGATAGCACGCAATATGCTGACTTCAAACAGTATAACAAAGTCACAAAAAATGTCGAATAAGAAAGTACTGTTCTAGGCATTGCCATCACGTTTAATGGAATAATCAGAAAATATGTAGAAATTTGCACTTTATACTTTAGAAAACACAAAAAATGTTTCAAAAAATATTCTTCCATGAAATTAGGGCTGAATAATTGTGTTACATCATCTCAGTTTCTCTCCGAAGTTTCATAATAACCTCTAGGACCGAAATGACTCTGAATCTAAAATTTCAAATCTTAGCATCATGGTACACAAAACTTGCGACGATAAAATGGAAGTGATGTATAAAGTTTTGTAGAAAAATAACACTTAGGTAACACTTAAGTAAGCATCCGTCAACGCAAACATGCCAACCATTTTAGTTATAATTCATGACTCTGTATTAGGAGAAGGCTATGGTCGTAGGTCTTTTGCAAAAGACAGGACAAAGACCGAAAATCGAACTAAGACATCAGTAAGAAGTCCTCAACTACAGTAGTGGTCGTTTTGGAACATTGTTGCGAAAACGCTTCCTGTATCAGTCGAGTTTGTGCTTCACTAGTAATGCGCCGCCTTCCCTGAGAAGTGCCCGTTTTTGACAAATATTTTCAAATTGCTTTTTAGACATAACCAGGGGCGGAACCATTTTGGATTTCTGATATCACTATGAGCGACCCCAGATTTTAGAAGGAATTTTTTTTTTCTCAAAATTGAGAGGACAAGGAAGTTGAATGACACAGAAGTTGGATAATTGCAAGCTAAAGAGAACGTCAACGTTGAGTTGGAACGTCAAAGGAGTTGGATAACAATGCCTATAAAACAAAGTGTTGAACGTCACAATTTTTGTCAACCAACTTTTATGTTGTCTAAATTTTTTGACGTCCAACTTTTTTGCTATCCAACTTTTTGTAAACAAACTTTTTTGTCGTTCAACTTATGTATTTGCTGTTCTATTTTTTGTCATTCAATTTTTTGTCGTCCAACTTTTTTGCCCTTCAACTAGCTCTTGTTAAATTTTTCATGCCAAAAATATATTTTCGAGCTTCCCCGTCTATTGAAGCAATAGATGAGCAATATAAAAATCTAAATCGGTGTCGTTTTGAAGCTTTTCCCATCGATGGATGGAAAAATATATTCAAAAATGTGTTCCACAACGTTTTTTTTTTCTAGGTCGGGACCGTCCTTAGTATTGCCAACTATTCATTTTTGGTCTTTCCTACCGATTGGTGCAATAATACACACAACCTGCTTTGGTCGGTGGGCGCCTTTACTGATGCCGAACTTTTACCTAAATTTAGATACTGTTCGATATTTTTCAATACTAATTGCGTCATATAAACTTAATGGTTTTTTTCGATATTTTTAGTTACTAACCGAATTCACCCCACTTCTCTATGTAAATCCACTTTTAATGACTTTTCGATACTCATAGACTTTAATATATTTCTGGATATAATTTTTTACGCCCAGCACTATTACAATCTCATATACCCTGCGACTGCTTGTACTCACTTTCATTAATTTTTTTTCGATTGAATCTTGATTTCTTTAGAGGAAATTATAATTTTGGCCCACAGTAATGTGAAATCGATTTGCATAGAACCTATGATGGTGTCAAATAGAAACATTGAACTCAACAAAAGAAAAACTGGCTATAATCATGCCAAGTACTTAGTTAGTTAGTTAGTAAAAGTGATGGACGCTATAAATAGCTTTAGTTTCAAAAATGGATTGTATGCTGACAAGTCAAGTCACTAACTCACCTGTTGATGTTGAGGGCAGGTGCTCAGACATTTTTCCTTTCGTTTCCTCTCCGCTTTATCCGTGCTGAACGAGTAGTTTGACAGTGTTATGTAATCAGTTGATGACTGTTGTAAAACAATTTGATTTTGCGCTTCGATTTGACAAGTAGATTTTGTTTTGTTGTCTTTAGGGGTTATCCTTTTTTTTGCTGATAGATATTAAAGTCACACTCTTACTATGCCATGACTTTGACACAAGCCAAGTTAAGAAGCATAGAAACGATGGCGTCGCTGGCGACAACTACAGTGTGAACGGATGTAGAAAATGACGTCATTATTTACAACGTGGTAGGGGTGGTTGTATCCTTTATAGCGTTTTATGTCCTATTGTTGTATTTGTAATTGTTGTTGTTGTTGTTATTGTTGGCGCCGTCTGCTTAACTGTCTGATGTTGTTGATGTTGCTGACGCTGCAATTTGTCGCTGTTTCTGTTGTTATCATGATGGGGTTGGAGTGAGGGTGAAAAATTGTTTTTATGTCGTCCATAGTAGTAGTTATTCGCATGCTATTTTTTTTGTTCATGGTTTATCAACACGCAATTATTTTTTGTCATAATTTTCCAAGTATGTTGTTATTTTATTGGTTATGATTTTTCTTTTTTATATATATCTGATTTGCACATATACTCGTGTATATATATATTTAAAATATTAACGTGTTGCGTTTTTTATATTTTTTCACATATTCGTTTTAAATAAGTGCACTAATTTTTATTTAAATTTTGATTTATATTTATAATTTCTCATGCAATGCAGCTTATGGATTTTTCATGCACTAATATGTCACTGTTTTTGTGCTTAAATATTTATTTGGTGTCGTTGTCGGAAACTGAATATTTACATTTTGTTTGGAATATTGCAGCAATTTTTATATTCTGAAAGTAAAAATAAATAAAAAAATTAAATACTTACATATATTATTTAATTCATAAGTTGTTTATGTATAGTAGAATATATTTAGCAAATACTTTGGACTCAAAAAAAATTGGCGATGTCACACTCCCTACATAAAATTCAAATTAAATTCATTATCTCTTATCAAATATTTGACGCAGATTTGCTACATATATAAAAAATATGGGAAAAGGTAATTTTTAATAAAAAAGTAGGCGATGTCACGCCTCTATTACGGTAAAAAAATTTCCAATCCTTATATTGTCTTATATTTAAGTCCTGGATTTTATTATTTAAATCCAAGTTAGGACTTTACCTTTGAATATCCATTAACAATATTCAATTTTAAGCATCAAACAGTTAATTTTTCTTTATAAATTTTTTTTTGATCATTTTTCGGTCCCATTGTCTATGCTTCAATCGCGCATCTTTTGTTCAGACTTTTTAATATAGGAACTTTTATCAATTCAATTTAACCACAACGCGCCACCTACTGGAGAGGGTACAATGCCGGAACAGCTATTGAATTTATATAAAAAAAAAATTCAGGACAACAGCTGTTATTTAAACGTCCTCAAAAAAAAAAAAAAAAAAAAATAAAAAACAAAAAGTAGGGGCTGGCGAACTAAAATGATCCAAAAAAAAAATTTTTTTTATTCATCAATTTGGGCGCGATATTTTTTCATTCATGATCATCCCGATTTGACCTGCACACATCTAAATCCCGTCTAGATGCATCCCTTTCTGCATTTTAAAGTTAAGCATTAATTGATGCTAAAACCTAGTAGTCTCCATTTTTTTACTTTTTTTTTCAGATAGAGTTATAAAAAAGGGTATCTGCAGGCACGTCGGGCAGTACATAAATGTATTTTGCCGAAGGAAATGCATTCATGCGTAATGTTTCATTCTATGTATAGTATTCTTGAAAGCAATTGCCTTCATAGCTCATTTAATTTTTGCAAGTATAGTATTTTCATTGTCTTTAAGATGCCCTGGTCTCTCTTCCTCTCTCACTCATTCGTTTGCTCAATTTCGTTTTGTTCTTGCTCTGAAGATACCATATGCTTTGTCCTGTGATCGCTAGTACTAATATCAATTAATAAATTAAGTTATATATCCTTTAATAACTTACTGAAACTTTAGTTAAAAGATATAGTTCGTTCTCTGGCCGCGAGGTTCAGAAGTGGAGTCATTACCAAGCAAGAAACCATTCTGACAACGGTAGCAGATTCAAAATTATTATTTGTGATTAGTGCTCTCTTCAAAGAAGGTTTTGTTCGCGTTTACTTAATCTCTCATGAAAACTCTTTCGATATTATATTAAATTTTCTGACTTTATAAAAAGTGTCTTATAAGCCCAAGTTTCTATAAACTAAGAAGTGTTTTTAGAGAAATTTTTAAGCAACGATGCATAGTTGTTCTATGGTTAAATGCTTACACTGATAAAATGATGATGTAAATAATGATGTGATGATTTTTACTCACAACCTTTTTACTTAAAAAAAATGTTCATCGTCTGATAACTCTTACAATTTGTATTGGGCTGGTATCTCTCGAATTTGCCCGTTAAAGTCATAGTCAATGGAGTAAAACATTCCGTTTTAGCTATCCACCCATCAACTTTCCACTCAAGCCCAACTTAAACCTACGACATTTTTATTCCTAGCAGATATTTCACACTATTCAAGGACTTACAAAATATGTTTACATATTTAATATAACACAAAACAATTTCTATTCAAAATTATCATTTATTTAAAAAACAAATTAACATTCATTCATAATTCAAGAACATTTTCGATGTCGCCAACAACTATTCCCCAATGATTTTCCAACAGTCAGAAATTTGCATGAATAATTCAGTTTCGTTTTGAAACGTCACGTTTTGTTATTTTCACTGATGCTGAATGGACTTAATAGACTGCGTGTAAATAGATATGTAGATAAAATAAAAAATAAAATTTTATATATAAACAAGCTTGAAAGAGTGTTATCTTTGGCCTCACCAGAAATGAAATACCCTACATTGCATTAACAATAATAGTGTTCATAAAAGTGTTAAATTTGTATTATAACGACTCTTATCTTGCAAGCCACGCCATGCTTACTGAGCTAACCAAACGTTTCTATATTGAATATGGCATGGAATTTATATTACTTGAATAAAATAGCTATTTTAAGTTTTTATTTGAATGGAAGTTGCGATGCCCTCTTCTGCCATATTCTAATTTAGTGCATCTTCAAGGCATTCCGAGCACCGCAAATATTTTTTTTGGTGTATTATTTTAAAGTTTTTGCTTATAAGAAAGGTGACTCGCCTTCCAGTTAGAATTTGCTCACTTTTTTGGTAGCTATTTACGATATTTGTGTAAAATTTGGTTGCATTGTTTCTAAAAGCTCTGTTAGTATAGCGCGTTAAAATTTTCGCAAATGTGGAAGATGCCACGCCTCTTGTCGAAATATGTCAAATATATAACCGAATTTGTCAAACTAAGTACGAGTATTTCTAGTATTTGTATACAGTTCGGTTATATTACCTTAAATAAATTTCTGCGTACAGTATTTTAAGGTTTTCGCATGTATGGGAGGTACCACGCCTCTTCGTCAAGATCCTCCCTCTTTCTCCTTTGTGCTTGTCCAAACTATTTATAGTGTTCGAGCGTAATTTGGTTGAAACACCTTTAATAACTATATCAGTGTTGCGCTTTGAAATGTTTGATTTTCGATAGTGCCACGCCCTCAAGTAAAAATTCACTGAATTATGTCCAGAAATTTTCCGAATTATTTAAATTACTAGGTGTACAAATATGAAACCAGTAATGACATCTAGCGGTCGATAGCCGTATATGTATGAGCTTCCGAACCGCACCAAATGTCTTAATTGTTCATTCTGTCATCTGTCAACAATATTCAGTTCACAATTTGTCAAGTTTCATACAACAACGCATTTTTTCCGCTCGTAAAGATGTCGAATTTTGTGCCTGAAAACTCTCATTTGCGGGAAGCATTGATTTTCTGTTTCCATTTGAAGAAAAACGCTTCTGAATCGCATCGAATGCTTGTTGAAGCTTACGGCGAGCATGCTCTTGGTCGGACACAGTGCAATGAGTGGTTCAATAAATTTAAAAGTGGTGATTTTGATGTGATAAATGAGGAGCGCGGCCGGCCACCGAAAAAGTTTGAAGACACCGAATTGCAAACATTATTGGACGAAGATGATGGTCAAACGCAACAACAGCTCGCTGAACAACTTAATGAGACACAACAAACCGTTTCCTTGCGTTTGAAGGCCATGGGAAAGATTTTAAAGGTCGGTAGATGGGTGCCACATGAACTGACCGACAGGCAGCATGAAAACGGAAAAACCACTTGTGAATTGCTGCTCGCCAGGCAAAACAGAAAAGGTTTTCTCCATCGAATCATCACTGGCGATGAAAAGTGGATTTATTTCAACAATCCCAAACGAAAAAAATCATATTTGAGCTCCGGCCAACGACCCAAAATCAACGCCAATGCTTCCCGCAAATGAGAGTTTTCAGGCACAAAATTCGACATCTTTACGAGCGGAAAAAATGCGTTGTTGTATGAAACTTGACAAATTGTGAACTGAATATTGTTGACAGATGACAGAATGAACAATTAAGACATTTGGTGCGGTTCGGAAGCTCATACATATACGGCTATCGACCGCTAGATGTCATTAACGGTTTCATATTTGTACACCTAGTATTTGAGTGAAATTTGCTTGCATAACCTTAAATAACTCTCTCAGTACAAAGTTTGAGATTTTTGTTTGTATTGGAGGTGCCACACTCTCTATTCGAAATGTGCCAATTTTTGTCTAGTTCAAACAATTTGTGGTATTTTTGTAAAAATTGCTTGAATTACCTAATAAAGCTCTGTCAGTAAGGAACTTTGAACATTTTTGTATGGAAGGTGCTACGCCTTTCTATTAAAGTTCGCAGGATTACACGTTCATAGCTTGCCCACAATTTTTTAGTATTTTTATGTTATTTGATTTCATTGCATTAGATGACCCTCTCAGTGTAGTGTCTTTTGGCAAATGCTTATATTTGTTACAAACAGAATAACTAAGTGAATATAGCCTGCGTGTAGGGTATAAAAATAAGAAATACATGTCCACAATATACATACATGCAATATTTACAAGAAACAATACACACATGACACAGTAAAAATTGTTACGATACTTTCGGCGAATATTTTTGTGTCAAAAATAAAATGCAAAAGGATAGCAGAAACGATACAATTTTACTATTTGCATTTAAGGCAAATGGGTCACATGTGTACAGATTCGTTGTTACTGATGACAGTAATGAAATACTTTTCGTATGTGATATTAAATTTCATAGATGGGTTCAGAGTGTTTACACTTATGACACAAATGTTTGTAAAACAATTTTCTTGAAGACAATTTATATAAAAAAAAAACAAGCGCTTTTAATAAGAAATAGATTTACGTATCTAAAAGTAACTATTATTTGAATCGAATATTTTTAGAATTCCAACAATGATTTTTTAGCACAGTCAAAAATAATCGCGCAGTACGTGGTCTTTGATTTATCAAACAGTAGAAGATTTAATTAAATCTTTTTTGACTTAAAATAAATAACAAATTAATCATGTCGGATTTCATAACATTGAATTAAGATACATTTATTCTTACAATCTTTTTCTGAAATCATAGTAGTAGCATTCACTATTTTGTCTTAAATCATGATAGCGTCAGAATCTTTCTCAGCAGAAGTGTCACAAAATCATTAATGAATGGACAAACTGTTAGTGAATGAAAAATGTTGGTCCGCTATAAAAGTTATTTTATAATTCAAGTAGAACCTGAAGTTTCGATCCAAAGTAATTATGATGTATTTCAAAATTTTTCTCCATTACCAAAACAACGTAGTTCTTATGCTTTTTTAGATTTTTCATCCGAGCTGCTTGCGGTTTTGAATTGGTTTCTTCGTCACTGACAGAACTTTTTTTAAAATATATCTTTGTTTTAATTTTGAATTAGCTTCTGAATCGCATCCAAGGTATGTGGATGTATGTGGGCTGTGAAATTTCCGCTTTTCGCAATGGATAACTTGTTTTTTTCTGTATAGATTTTTTTACACTTACACTTCCAAATTTTTACTCTTTTATGGATTAATCTCTCATGCGAGCAGTACACATAACGGTGCTTTTGTTATTTATCGTATGCTGCTGTTCGCTATGCTTGTTGTTTGTGGACTAGTGAACGATGGTGTTCTGCGGAATGTTAATGGGTTTTGTTAATTTTCAATGACAATTAGTTTAATTCCATCATTCACGTAATACACATTGACATCTATTATATATCAGAGTTTCCATGTGCACACATAAGTAATTGTTTTAAGTGCCAGTAGGAAAAAAACTTTTTTTATATGATCTGCCCTCTCTAAGGTCAAGGAATACATAAAAAACTTCCAGGTTGTGAACTATCGGTTTACTTAGTGATAGCCAATACGTTTGCCATAGAGATCATTCTGCTAGAAGGTAAAAAATTGTGTACACCTTTTCGACTGTTACTCTAGATATTGCAAGGGCGTTGGAGTTTATCATGTTGTCCTTATCTATAACGAAGATATTATTTCATCAACTTCCTACTATATCAATATCTCGGTAAGCGGTATGGTAAGCTCAAACTGGAAGTAGATTCTTAACTGTACTGTACTTGGCTTGTTCTGAGCCTTGTATTAAGGGTACTTTAAGCAAACTACTAAGAGGTGGAGTTGGATTATCAATCTGGTAGCACGGTTTCTTAGGAGCGCCTATGACTTCGGTAGAGTTGCGTGATGATCTAGGATGGATCTCATGCGGTAGGTCGCTCAGTATGGAGTTGCATTTTCTCAATCTAGTGGCTAAGAATTGCAAGAGATGTGGGTAGATTTCGACTCTAACCAAGGGTGAAGTTCAGAGATATATGGTAAGTAGCAAGGAATGACACTCATTCCAATTATCTCAAAATAATCTTTGTGTGGTGTCGTTTCCAATCCTGAAAGTCGCTAGTCACTTGATTATAGTAAAAGAACAAATCCGTAAATTTGCAAAAAAAATCCAAATATCGAAATGCGATGCGAGCGATAGCAACAACAATTACGTATATTGCCTTTCGAAACACAAGCATAAAGCCGAATGTGTCCAGACATTTTCCGAGCCGCGGCACTAGTTTGCATTTGTTGTTATTGATTTATATTTTGCAAAATAGAAAATTACAGAAACAAAAACCATGGAATTGATAATCAGCAACTGAATAGTGACAAGAAATTATGACAAAAAACACGCGGAACGATAAATGTGACAATATTTAATTTTTATTGTAATTTGGTTGTGTTTACTTTTGTATTTTTTACCCTTTGTGGAATCTTAAAATTAAATTTTTCATCAAATTTATATGAGAGTTCATTATGTTTGTAAACGAGTCGGAATAACTAACTTTTGTTTGACTTGGCCATCTCTGTCAGGCCCGTGCGCAGGAATCATCCATGGGGGGGTTTTTAGCTCGGACATTTTATATTAGATTATGTTCATAAAAAAAGTCAAAAAATGGTTTACTTTTAATATAGACATTTAATTATAATTAAATACATACATATGTACATGTGTTTATGTTATGATTCGATATTCAGTTGTCATTACGTAAGTAGTTAGTTCTGTGAGGTACTTAAAAAAACTCGTCCAAAACTCTTTCCACGTTGATTTCGATATCGCGATGTATATTTAGCGAAGCTAAGTCGTTCAGCCAATCTTTGGACATAGTTGATCTGAGGTATGTCTTTAAACGACGTAGCGCTGAAAAGGAGCGTTCATTTGTTGCTGTTATCACAGGCAAAGTTGCCATAACACGAAACATTTGATGGACATTTGAAAACGCGTCTTCATTGCAAATATCCAGTGCTTCGATAGAATTTTTGATGACTTGCCCGGAAATACGTTGACGCCAAAGTTGAACTTCATTTATCCACATACCACTTGAATTATCATGGAAAATTTAAATATATGGCGCGAATAGATTTGTGCATGAATTTTCATTGAAGTTTTTCATTTTGTTGGGGAAGAGGCAGGAGAAATTCGATAAGACATTACGATGATTCAAAAACCGATCTTCCAAATGTCGTACCAACAAATCAATGTATTCAATGTAGATTGTTACATGAAAATAATCTTCAAATGAGTCAGTTCGGACGTTAGAGCGACAAGTTTGTCTTGACGTGATCCTGGGCTTCCGCAACTGAATGTCATCATTTTCGCTGATTCTGCTCACGGTTTTCTCCAAAGTTTTCCTCGGCTTTTATTCTTCTTTTCATTGGAACGCATGTTGATTTTATTGATGCCGGAGCTATGATTAAACGCGAATTGAGAAAACGCTGGTGCTATTTTGCCTTAGCGACGCGCAGTGGTACCGAGCCCTGTTTTCGGGTTCAAAAATAGCTAGAGCGTTAATCTTGTCAAAAATGAAAAACTCGGGATCCGACGATTTATTGGCATTTTAGTTATCTTTCATTTAAAAAAAAGTTTGCTGTGTCTTTTTGATTTTTCATTTCATTGTCAATAAAAACCTTTGTGCGAAAATTCCCAATGGAGGGGGGACGGGGTGCTTGAACCTCCAAAAACCCCCCTTGCGCACGGGCCTGATCGCTGTTCTAATCAGTCAAGGAGACCTAAGCGAATTTATTATTCTCCTTCATCTCGACTATTGATTTTCTGGAGTACCGACGCAGCATATAGTGATTAATCCTATACTATAAATATTTCAACCGGATGTGCTCTGCAGAGATACTTGAATTGTTTCCATCAGTCCTCTTTTTACTTTACCGCTCTAAGATATCTTACTGTCTCTATTCCAACACAATGCCATTCAAAACAAGAATCTTCTGAGATTTGGTTTATGCTCAAATATATTTATTTGGCCCTGTATGTAAGGATGGCACTTGGTGAAAGAGACTCACCCGAGAAACCTATAAATGGTAAAATCATGTGCATGTAGTTCAAAATATGAAAGTCCGTCGACTGGATTTAATGGGATGTTCGAACGCATGGAATACAACGCTTCAATCAAGCGAATTTTTAATTCACGTCCTTCATGTTAAAAATAAATAAAACAGTTCGAATCTTCTTCTTTGTCGCCAACATCAGATCTCTCGAGTTACAAAATTGCAAAGAACTTGCACGGAATTGAGAAAAAATAAAATATGCCCTTCGATAGATGTGGTCTATAACGTATTGATTCCATCTTATTTCGCTTAGACTAAGAATAAAGAGGTTGAAAGTGATGTCCACACGTTTTTCATAGTTTACTAGGTTGGTCTATTATCCTCATATTCTATGTTCCTAAGCTTTACATAAAACGCAAAAAGTCAAAACTGATAAGAGAGTACTTGAAATTCAGTACTCCACCACACGTATACATCCAGCCGATGTGGCAGTTTAAAATATATACCGCATTTACCTTTATGAAATAAACACAATTGTATTAAAAATCTTAAAGTTCAGAAAGAGAAACCCTTAGCAGACGATTTAGCAGAAATGTTAAATGTTTTTTTTTTTATAATGCTACTAGCAAAGTTGTCACTGCTGTATTTAAAATGTGGAACAAATATTTGCCGTCAGCTAATCTGCAAATAAATATCAAGCAGTTGAAGGAGACCTTCAAAGAGAGCAGCCTTCCGTGTCAGAGCACATTAGCGTTTTACCTTAACGTAGTGTGCTGTAAAGAATTTTTTACACACACGAGCATTAGTACCCAATGTCATACTCGTATGAAAATTTTAAATTCTGTGTATGCACGATAATGTTAAAAAAAGAAACATTTTTCTGTTTTAACGACATCTTAAAGCTTTAAGTAAATTCAATTCATTTCAGTTACTATGAACCAGCATATTTCTTAAATCATAATATGCTGGTAAACATCTGTGTTGCGTCAAAAAAAGCAACATGAAAAATCGATTTTTATCTTTCTAACAGGCGTTGACAACAAATATCAAAAAATATTTTCGCCAACGTTACATAGAAAGATAGCACTTTGACATGCAATTTCAAAAATATAAGTACTTTTTGTTTCTGCTACGGTATTCGTTTAGATTTAACAGCTGATATTGTTCCATTGTGGTTACGGCTTTGAGTGTCAAAATTGGTTTAGTTTTTAGGTTGTCATCGTTATGTTATTGCTGTTTAGGGCACCAAAGGTTCATGTAACAATATGAGAAGGACAAGAATTATATTTACGATGACAGCGAAATGTAACTTATATTTGCAAAATAAAAACATAATTAGTAACATAAAATGCATAAACTTTATATGGTATCAACAAGGGCAAAAGCCTAAGCAACTTAATAGTGTACAATGTTCGAAATAAGAAAATTATATGCGGTTTACGGCATTCTTTTAAGCAAATAACTATACATTAAAAATGATTTTTAATTTGTTTTAGTCGATTAATAAATTGAATTTTAAGTGAATTTACAGTCATGTGCAGTAACCAATATTCATGTGAAGTTTCACAAATCGGTTAATGCTTTATAAACAAACATGACAAAGACAACAAATGGAACAATTTAACCTGGAAATTGGTGACATATGTTTCGGCTATTACCACATATATACACATATTCCTATGTATGTATATACATAGCCTCATCAGACCAGTTTATGGTTAATTTGTAATGTGATTCGAACCCCCGACTATTCCAGAGGGCGCTTATCCAGTCTTCAATATTAATCTTAATCCTAGTAATGGGCTTTTTCCAGACATATAAGACTACTGTAATTCGCTGAGGCATCGTGAAACAACCAAAAAGATTTTACTTTGAACCGCTCTAATATACACATGTGGTCACCAATTACCAGGTTAAATTGTTCTATTTGTTATCTTTGTCATATTTTTTTATAAAGCATTAACCGATTTCTGAAATATCACATGAATATCGGTTTCTTCAAATGACTGTAAATTTGATTAAATAATTTTCAATTAATTAATAACAATCAATCGACTAAAAACAAATTAAATTAAATTAACTAATCAAACTTCATCGAAATTGATTATTTTTATGATTAAGATACAACTTTAATTTTTTCAAGTAAACCCCTTTTTTCGTTTTGATAGTGCTCATGCCATTTAATATCTTTATTTATTATATTGCCTTAGAAAACCACTTTGATGTGGTTACTTAAGGGCTTATGATTTAGAAGAAGAGCCAAGCTTACTTGTCGAAAACCCCTTTTTCTCAGAATGAATTTGTAACAATTTGTTTCATTGTGTCCAATTTTATAGCAATCTTTTGGAAAATGTAGTATGTTTGACATACTGAACAATTATTCTTATTCAGTCAGTTATGCAAAAATTTTACATCTCTGGAAGGTTGCGGGGACTTTTTAGGATAGAACTTATCCTAAAAGATACAAATAGTAAACATTCCCAGAGGAACTGTTTGTTTGATAAGGGCGTTAATTTTCATTCTCAATGCACAAAAAGGTTACAATGCAGAGACTTAAAGAAATTTCTTTGCTTGAAAGAATGTTTTTTTCTTAATTTATAAAAAAAAACTTAAATGTGTCTACAAAATTGTGGAGATTGGCTTCGAATCTCGTAAAAATTTATCAAGCATTATTATAGAATGGCAGAGCAAGGAGAGCGGGAGGGTTGTCTGTACCTTAGATTAATGCGCAGTCATTTGTATGACCAAAATCAATTTCGCTAAGGCCTGTTAACTTATCTTTTTTCTTAATACCACTTTAATCGGAGATTTTATAAACTGCGATTATATCTCGAATTAAATTTGGTACTTATCTCTGAATTTATTGAGCATTAAGAAATCTCAGTTTAACTAAAAATGCAACACTTAAAGTTAATTGTGAATTGTTTATATAGATATTTGAAGTTAATTGAGCATAGTACATTTGGCAGATAACAAAAATATTTCAAAACAGAGATATGCAGACATGGAAGAAAAGCCAACAAATTTCCCAGCTTCTCCCAAAATGCTACATACCATATTGCATAAAATTTCAATGTCATAAGCAACTTACTCCGAGCTGATAAATCCTGGACACTAAAATTTGAATAAATGCTAATATATGCAAGAAAATTAGCACTGTTTAGCTCCCCTCTGACTGTGTGTTTTGACATGCGAAAGCGTTGGAGGAACTGTTTTTCAGTCCAGTTTGTCCTTTTATTATATCGCGAAAAACACGCATTTCGCTTCCTTTCGCGATTCTGTATAATTTCAACTTCATAAAAGTTTCCACAAAAGTCCATTTGAGAGAAAAACTTTTTGATTTAAATATTTGAGTAAGACAAACGTCAAACAAAGCCGAGTTAACTTCGTTAATCTGAGAAATTTCTCGTATTAACTTTAATTGGCGATTTACTCGTTAATAGCCGATTACACGACACAAGTTATCGATGTTTGTGACTAATCGGCGATTAAGACCAAATCGCAGTTAAAATTACGATTTAGTTGAGTTAAGTTAACAGGCCTAACACTTATAATATCTCTTTAATGTGACATAACAAACAATATGGCTCTTCTCCATGAGACACTTGTTACAAATTCGTTGACCCCTTTAAGCTCACGTAATATTTGAACAACCAAAATCATGAAAAATTTGTTTCAAAAAACATAGAGATAAGGACATGGTACATCTCATAAAAACAAAAACTCCAAGTAATTACTTTAAGAAAAACAGTCCAAAGAATATAATAAAAATCAGTAAAAATATAAACGAAACAAAGAAACAAACATCCTCACGAAGAAAAGCCAGATGGCTCGAAGAAGACGAAGTGAACCATAACAAAACTTAGATAAGAAGAATAGGTGCCACAAACACTGCAAATAAAGTGGAAAAGTTTAAAAAGAGAGGAAAAAATAGGAACAGAAACATCAATTTATCCAATAAGTTCGGAATAAAAGTCCGTATACAAAGTCGTAGAACACTTTTGAAGAAGCAATACTTCATAGAATATTATTTACCTAATTTTGGTTACTCTGATACTTTGACGTTTTAATTATTTGGTCTTTTATGAAAAGCAGGCTTTTTCTCTGCATTGGATTTGACATATTTTTTGGTTCAAGACAAATTGACTTTTTCCGAGTAATTCCATAAGTAATAAGAAATTACAATTTTTGCCAAACATAAGTAGTTTGCTACCAGTTTGTTTTTACTTTTTAGTTTTTTCTACATCACGAAAATTCATTTTCTGCTACAGAAAACATTTGTGTTTACGGACCACCCACATTTACACATGAACTTTAAGTCTACAGGCATAGGTTACTAAAAACTTTTTATTCACATATAATATAATCGTAAAATCTCACGTTTAAATTAAAACAAAAGGTTAGTGTTAAAATATATGGAACGGTTGAAAGAATTTACTATCTTCCGTAACGTACCGAAAGGTTAGATAATTAAAATGAAATGTAATCTATCTAAAAAAAATTGGATAAGCTTCGGAGTCAAATACAAATGTATATTAGGGTGAGTTTTTGAAAATTTTATAGATTCTATATTTTTGCCTATATTTCAGCTTGAGGTTTAAAAATAATTATCCCAAAATATGAGCTTCTTAGCTCAAAGCTCTAAGCGGCGTGGACAGTGTTTGTGTGCGAAAAGATTACGTTTAAGGATTTTCGTATTGTGTGGAAGTTGTCAGCTACGTTTGTCAAACCACGCCCACATTTTTCAAGTAGTTGAAAATGCGGAAAAAATTCACCCGGATGGGGTCTTTTTTTTATTAAAAAATATTGCGGTCCTACATGCCCTTATTACAGAATCGGGTTTGATGAAAATTCTACCAAAATTTCAGCCTCCTAGATCGTACCTGCGAACGGCACAATCACTTTGTTTCCTATTACAATTCATATTATAGAGGGGAACAAAAATGTATATCCAAAAATACTTTAACTCTTAAAAATGTTGGTAAAATTGGCAGCAACAACATGTACACCGGACATAGCTTATTTTTATTTTCGTATAAAACTTTGCCACCCAAAAATATTAACTTGGTTGGTATTTATGTCAACACATCGCCAAATCAACATTAATAAATACAAAAGATGACATAAACTTATTTGTTAGCAAAAAGGCTCGAAAGTTAAACTTTATTTTTGTAATAGCTAAATTTATGTAGATACTCACTCATTCGCTTTTATAGTAAGCAAAATATCAGATGGCAATGTTTGTTAACATTTTTATTACTAATGCAAATAATAAAGAAGAAATATATAACGTTTGAACATTAGGTCGTTTTCAAACTACCCTTTTGAATCTGATTGGAAAAGTTTATTTATGTTTTGTTTTCTTTTATTCTGTATATTTGTGTGTCGACGAACAAACTTTCTTCTTGTTAACGAAACATTTTTTATAATATAAAACTTTTGAGAACTATCTTTTTTTTTCTCGGGCTATCATAAATATGCGCTAATGACGTACCAATATTTTAACATAAAAATTTTATTTATCGCAGCGGAATATATATTTTTTAATTTTTCATGTAAATAAAAATGCGGAAAAGATACACCCGAAGGAGGTATTTTTATTTTTTTTTAAATTTGCGGTCCTATGGGCATATATATAATAGAATCGGGTTTCAAGAAAATTCTCCAAAAATTTCAGCTTCCTAGATCAAACCTGCGAAACCTGAAAAACGAAAAAGCATAACAACGAAAAACAGATTTTTTTTGCGTTTTAGTAAATTTTCCAATTTTCTAAAATTTTGTCCAATAGTACCTGTGGGCGTAGCAACTCCCATATAAGCAAAAAACGTTAATTGTTATAGATAGTGTGCTATGAGAGTAGACTTCACAAAATTTGGTGTATAGTTTTCAGTTCTTATAAGCTGTAAAAATAAATAAATTTTGACGAGATTGCATCAGTGGGCGTGGCACCTCCCATATTAACATAAATTTGTAAGCGCTGCTTTAAGTGAACTATTGCAGCGATTGCTATGAAATTTAATGTAAGTGATTCAGTTGCTATAAAGTATACCTGAATCAAAAGTGGCTCCAGCACCAATGGGCGTGGCACTTCCCATACAAATAAAATACGGTAAGTGCCATATTTATCGAAATATGTGAGCAATCATACTAAAATTTGGTGTCAGGGGTTTGCTTATGAAAAGCTATTTCTGGATCAAAACCGGGCTGAATTGTACCAGTGGGTGTGTCACCGCCCTAAATTTTAAATTTAGCTACGGCATATATCGCAAACTATACAAGCTATTGTGCTAAAATTCAATATGAGGATGTCGATCACGTATATAATTTATTGAACCAAAAGTGGGCGGAATTGGAGAAGTGGGCGTGTCATATTTCAAACTTATAATTTTTATTCGATTTTATTCAACATTTTCCATATTCCTTCGACTTTTTCAACCCTTTAACTTATTCCAATATATCCTATATGTATTTGTTCGACTTTTTCAACCTCTTTCAACTTTTTTCATAAGTTTCTTTATTTTTTCGACTTTTTCATCAATTTTGAATAGTTTCAAATTTTTTCAACCTTTTTCTTTTTTTTTTTTTTTGAGTTTTCAAACCTCTCTCAACTTTTTTCAACATTTTGCATATATTTACAATTTTTCAACCTCTGTCAACCTTTCTAACATTTCACATTTTTTTCGACTTATTCAGCCTCTTCAACGTCTTTTTAAAATTTATTGAAATTTATTTTCAGAGCAGTGTAGGGTATGTGGGTTTCGGCCCGGCCGAAGATAACACCTTAACTTGTTTTTATTTTAATGTCATTTTTATTTTATTGTCATAAAAAAATTAGAAAATGCCGAAATTATTTCATGTGCTATATTTTAGGCTGTAATATTTTTTTTTTTTTTTTTGTTGTAAGGCTTACACTTAGAGAAAGAAAATATATTTTAAGAGTTAATTATTTTAGTTTTTAAAAATTGTAGCGCAACAATAGTTCGACTTATGATGAAAGATTTATAAATAGAACCCACAAAAAAATTAACAAATTTGATGACAAATTTCTTCTTGACTTTTAATGCCCCATACAAATATGTGTTTCAGCCAAAAACATATGGTCCATGCCATTGACATCAAAAAATTCAAAATTTAAGTATTTTGTGTAAAAAGTACAAACATGCTGTATGTGTACTTGTACCGTGAATATTTTCAATTCATTCTACATTTTATAGATTTTGTTTTTGAACAGGTGCGCACATACGTATGTACGTTTATGTATGTACGTGTAGGAGTACGTGCTGTTCTATGTGTGCAACGAAGCACATAATGCTATCAAATATTGTCACTATGATGACTTGATGACACACAAAAAGTTGACAAATTCGTAAATGAACTTGACGGTATGACTTTCCAATTTAAGGTAAACTTTTCATATGTTTTTATGCAAATTCAGTTAGGTTTATTAAGGCTTGCGAATGCTATGCAAATACAAAGCAAAGAAAAAATAAATAAATTATAATAAATTGATTTCACTGACATTTTGATATCCATCGAATTTATCTTGTTTGTCGTTAAAACAAATAACATTTATTTTTTGCTGATTTATTGTTATTCATTTTTGTTGTTGTTGCTTCTGATTGAATGTTTATATAAAAGTTCAACTTTGTCAAAAACATAAGTTTTTCACGACTCTTTGAGCATGTACTAAAAAATTTCATTAATCATTCATATGAGTAAAATGAACTTATAGCAAAAACTTTTATTGACGCAACTATGGGTCATTACATGACAAAACCCATCAAGATTTTTTTACGCTGAGCAGCCCGTATGTTATATTTTGAAACGCAAAGTTTAACAAGACGAGTGTCAAATAAAATTAATTTATTTTGATCATCTTGTCGCAAATAACATGTGTATATACATATCGCTCACTTACTTCAAGAGTGGCATAACTCAAAAAACATAAAGTGGGAGAAAAACGCATTTAAAGTTTTCAATAAGTTGCTTTTTATATGAAAATAATGAAAAGTATGTCTACATAAACTCTTCTCACGAAGCAAGTTTATGAGATAATTTTCTAATTTTTTGACACAAAATAAAACATAAAATGGCGGATATTTCTGCATCATCAACTCAAAAATCACGTTTTTTGAGTTATGCCAGTCTTGAAGTAAGTGAGCGATATGTGTATATAGATTTAGTAAAAAAGTGGAGTGTATTGAGTTAAGGGATAAAAGTTAAAAATTACTATCATACATAAATAAACAAATAAATATATACATACTATCATTACTATTGACTTTAACTTAAACACCTGAACTTAGTCAATGAAATTTATAACTTAAATTGTAGTTTTTTGACTAAACTATTACCCATAAAGTTTTCCTCTAGAAATTGATAAAATGAATTTTTCAGCAGCAATGGAATGAAAAATAGAAACTGAATCATTTTATTGCCACTTTGACGAGGAATAATTTTGTTGTTATGAATTTTTTTCATATCTTTCCAGATTAAAAAGAAAGGATCGTCTTTCTATGCAAGTCACTAACACCGAACCAAACTAAACAGCTCAAACGTTTTACCTACCCTCCGAGTCACTACACGTAATCATCAAGAATCATATGAGGACTTTGTACCGGGACCTAGCTCGTCTTGGGCACACTTGGCACCTTATCGCCACCAGCTCCCCTTCCGATGAGGGTATAAGACAGGGACCTAGTTCGTCTCGGCCGCTTTCCGATGAATTGGAGAGAGTAGCAGGATGAGAGTTGAAACAGTGTCTCCTTGGTCTTCTTTGGGTGCTAGACCGGAACCTAGTTCGTCTCTGCTATCACCTCAAGAACGTCCTGGAGGCACTAATCACTCCCAACGTGGTCGACTGGGACCAAGTTCGTCTCGGCGACCACGAAGACAATCGTTTTTGTGGTACTCGAAACCCCCATTCGGGTAGACTGAGATCTAGTTCGTCTCAGCTACCAAGCCAAGACCGGGACCTCAGTCGTCTCGGCTGGCAAAGAATATGGGGAGAAGCGATCGTCAGCTGCGTTCATACCTATGCTCCAACGAGTTATTCGCTCTTGTGCACTCGCTGTGCTGAGCCATACACAAGCTGCACCTACTACACAAGAAGTATAAGTCCCTGCTAACTTTTGTTTCTGGAGACAAGTTCATTATTAAATTATATATTCATTATTCACAATAATAATGTATAATAATGTTATTTAGTTTAAGATTTTAAAACTTATTGTTAGTCTCTTAAGAGAAGATTCAATAAAAGAAAATGAAGTTTAAAAAAAAAAAAAAAAAAATATCTTTCTTCGTTTTCGAGAAAAACTTCGATTTTTTGAAATATAAAACAAATTTTTTCAACAAACGGGCCCGACAAAGATTTTGTTTT
Organism: Tricholauxania praeusta; assembly: GCA_949775025.1. Classification (NCBI taxonomy): domain Eukaryota; kingdom Metazoa; phylum Arthropoda; class Insecta; order Diptera; family Lauxaniidae; genus Tricholauxania; species Tricholauxania praeusta. Next base: position 29,800,047 of record OX459031.1, on the reverse strand, counting down.
CATCAAAAATAGTTGTGAGACATTCCAGATATAAAGTAAAGAAAAACTTTATATCTGGTTCGCACTTTTTGGTTGAAGTCATTCCGACGAACCCGAATTTTGAAAAAATTAAGATTCTGCAGCTCTGGTAGCAACCATAAAGGTTTTTTTTTATTGAGGCTATGCTCGGAAATGAGTTAATTACAGAATTATATATAGTATAGGTACAGTATTAATGTGTTTTGTATTAACACTGACTTTGATGTATTTGGAACAAAGTGGACAAATACTGCTTATGTATGTATAATGATTTAACTTACGTATTTTTTAGTGCATTTTTAATAGATGGTTGGCTACTTAATTTCTGTACATTCAAAAAAAATCACAATACCTAAAAAAATAATCGTCAATGTTAAGGATATTAAAGAAATAGAGGGCTGCGTAAAAAACGCCATAACTGAATACAATAAAAAATATATTGCGCAGAAAACATAGGCACATAAAGTGAGTGTTGCAGCCATTCGACTACAAAATATCCACCTTTGTTGAAGTTCATTCTGACGTCACTGCGCTCTGAAAAATTCAGAAGAAAAATATACTACACTTAGGGAAAAATACCATTGTAAATTTAGTTTTTGGCCTTAAACCGCAAGCTTTCAAGTTGAAAATAGTAAAAATTATCTTACTACATCTTTTGTTTATTGATTTATTATAATATGTTATAGTGTAATACCAGGAATAAATACAAATTAACGAAAAGAACTTGGTGAAAACATTATTTTTTTTTTTTTTTACTTTGAGCAGTTATTCAATTTTTAATAGGTAACGCCAATAGGCATTAAAATCAATCATTAACAAAGTTCAATTTGGCATTAAATTCCCTCGAGATATTTTTGCCATCAAAACAAAAGCACATTATGCATAAAATAAGGTACCAAAAGTTTTTCACGTTAAAAAAAATATCTGTAACAAAGTTTCATATTTTATGTTTCACAAAGTTTTATAGAGTGTGAGCGAAACATAAGTGAAATGAAGCTGAAATAACAGAACCTTAGCTGTTTTTCTCAGAAATTGGGCCAATGCAGCATTTTTTATTTTCAGCAGAGTGAGCAGAGACAGCTGTTATGAAAACTTAAAAAAAACTTCATTGATGGATATATTTTTATTAACACTTTAAAGAAAATTTTCAATGATTTGTTAGTTTTACATACTTAGATGAATTCTCATGTTAGATATCAGCGGTGGGCACAAAAATTTAACAAAAGAGCAAAACAACAACATCAAGCAACAACAAACGAAATTTTAAAGTTTTTTTTTACTTTCATTTCCAAAATTTCCATTTGCACAAAAAAAACCAAATTACACTGCAAACAAAGACAATTGCTACATTCGTCAAGACACAATGCGGCGCCGTCATTTATGCCTTTGTGTTTTGTTTTTGTTTTCATTTGAATTCAAGTCAACGCTGTGCTTCGGAAGCGTTGAAATTCTGCGAGTTTTGTGCCTCGATAGCGTTGAATTCTGCAAATTTTTTTTTTGCTTGCTTGTGCGTCGAATAACGGTGAGCAAATAGAGCCACTAAGTGCCCTTCACTGTTATATATGAAAGAAATTTTTATAATTTTTTAACGTTACTTTTTTACGCTTTCAGTGAAATAAATAAATATGTATCATTTTCAATTAATCGTCGTTTATGTACTGCTATATGTGTAGTGTATATAAAACGAACCGTCAATGAAAGTTAACTTTAAATTACCTTTCATTACTTATTCAAGCAAATTAACATATAATCGTTGTATTTAAGTGACATTTGATTAACCCTCAACAACAGTTGTATTACAATTTTATTGATAAACAATTTCAATTTGTTTGTTGTGACATTATGTCCTTAGAAGCAATAATAGCACGATAAAAAAAAAGTAAATTTGTATGAACTACACACAGGGAAAAAATCAATGATTGTATGTTTGACTCAATCATAAATGCTTAAAATTTAGCACCAAGGAAATGTTTAAATTGAAGAGGATCCACTTTGATTTAAAATGATTTCATATTTGATTCAAAATCACAAAGTGATTGATCTACACATCTAAATAAAATGATAGCCGTTTTCGATGTTCGCGCATCACGAAAAAATTACTGGACCAATTTTGATTAAATTTGTTTAGTATTATTCCTTAGACTCTTGGTCTCAATGTCCAATGACCACGATATTCATGTTATATATCAAAATTGCTAAAAAAAAATTAATTATACGCAAAGGAACAAGCATAACAAATCGTTTAATGGGAAGTTAATGTTTGTTTTGTTTTTGTCTTTCCTATGACAATACAATGGAATATTTATGGAAGAGAAACAACGGAATATTCAAATTTTACTCTCGCTTTCTTTCTCAATTTGTCAATTTACATTGCAAACAACAACAACGCAGGATTTGTGAAGAATGATCAAAAATAACAGTAGGTCTACTAAAAACATTTGAATTGTTTACTTTCGCAGAACAAACTAAAAACACGATACGCGTACAAAGTAGCGGGCATCAGATAGTGTGAAATAGAGGTCTGCATAAGTATAATCGTTAACTTACGAAACTGTTACCGAAGTCAATTTTATTGATTTGAATGCGTATACATAGCGTTTGCTTGTGTTACTGTTACCATCATTATAAATTTCTCTTCTTACTCGTAACCAACTGTACGTAGATGAATGCGTCATGTGTACGGATAATATGCATGTATGCTGCGAGTACAACAAGTTGCGCGATTACTACGCATTTGATATTTTGTACTACGCAGTAATGCACTTTAACATGCTTAAGAATGTTTAGTGAGGATCAGTGAAAATTTGATGTGTGCAGGCGAGTGAGGTCTTTGTTTTCTAAATAAATTTATGTTATATTATAAAAACAGTTTTTGAAAACAAATATGAGCCATATAAGATTATACATATGTACACAAAATGAAATATTATATTAAAGTGAACATGTTTTATTTGCTTCTCCTTTATTATAACTTTTGATATTGTTGGCAAAGTTGCCACTTTGTTACTTTGGTAATTTATTTATGATTTTTTTTTAATTTGGTCTAGCATTGGTAAATATTTTTAAAATGTGATAAGTACAGTGGAATTAGACTTTAAAAGATATCGAAAGAACTCAAGTGCTGCAGGAATGTCGACACATTATGAAAAATTTTTCTGACTTAACTGCAGAAGTGCCATCATCTTCATCAAATATTCCATTTCTCACTTCAGATCTATATAGCGGATTTGTAGAACGTACTGAGTACTTAACTGTTGAAGTCAAAATCAATAGTGAAATACAAAAGTATGAAAATACTGACGTTAAACTTGAAAGTGACTTCAATGTCTTAGATTGGTGGCACCTACATCGCACAGAATTTGAATTTTTATACAGGTTAAGTTGCAAAATTTTAGCAACTCCTGCCAGCAGTGCCGCTTCAGAAAGAACATTTTCCAAAGCGAAAAATTTAATATGCGAAAAGCGCAGTTCACTTGGGTCTAATCCTACATCTGTTAATAAAATTATGTTCCTTAACACTAATTTGAAAGAAGAATGTTTACTCGAGGAAGTAGAAAATCAAGACGAGATAATTTTATAAAAATATTTACATATAAATCGATCATAATTTAAATACCTGTAAAACCTTTTTTTTTACTTTTTCACACATTTTTTGAAACGAAAAAATCAGAAAAACTATAGAAAATAGCATGAAAAACATTGAATCGTTTTTAATAAAAAGTGATGTAATATAAGTACTTTTAATCGAAAAAGATTCCGGGTTTTTTATTCTATTTCCTATAGTTTTTGAGATATTTCGTTACAAAAAGCGTATGTGATTTATTTATGAATTATGTTTACTTATATATTTTGTTATTTATTTTATATGGACTGAACTAACATTTTTGTTTTATCAATGTGATTAATAAATTATTCTAAAAATTTGACTTTGTAAATGTAAATATAGGGCAGTAGTTATAGTAATTTTTCTAGCATCGATCTAAGGATAAAACTACCAAAAAGTATTTTAAACAGATCCACAATGATGTTAAAAATTAATATAATCCCGGACATTCGTTTTATTTTAGTTTTCAGATAAATAAACAAAAAAGTTGCGCATTTAAATCTTCTGGCAACGCCTTGGTGCATAAATGAATTCTCTCTTCCTCACTTTCATCGAATAAATAAAACAATAACGCACGTCATTCAGTTCGATTCATTACCTTCAGTTTTGTTGTGCGTACACATACACGAAGCTTATTCAACTTTTTTTACTTTACGCTATGGTACTCAAAGGAAATGTGTACTTGTAATTGGAGGAACAGAAAAGTGAGCGAGTACTGAAACGAGTAAATTTTTGGTATCCGTGCAGACCTCTAGTGTGAAATAAAAAATAGTAATTTCAAATTCTTTGCAATTTGAAGACTTTTGTGGTTGAAGTAAAGTTAAAAAATTTAATTTTTAATACGTTTTAAGTCCAAAATAAAATTAAAGTTGTTTACGCTAAAAATAAATGGAAAAAAAAGTTATTTTTATTATCTTAAACTTCAAAATCAAAACTAAAATTTTCAAACTTATAATGTCATTTTTCCCTGAGCGTACGTGTACCTAAAAAGAAAGTATTTTTCATTATAGATAGTACCGAAAAGTCAAGTAACAGCAAACATTATGAAGAAGCTGACTTAAGTAAAAGTGATTTTAGAGAGGATCTAAATCATTGGTTCCCAAAGTGGTGTAGGTGGACCCCCAGGAGTCCATGGGAGACTCGACAGGGGTCTATGTTGGCGTAACAAAAAAATGGGGGTTCACAATTCGTATGCGGAGGTCCACGAAAATTTATCTGCTTTCGATAGTGAAGAACTAAAATGTTGGGTTGACTTCACCTATCAATGTAGGCAGATAATATTTTAAGCTCATCGACTGTTACTTGTAAAAACTTTCATATTCCATATTCAGTACAACGTGTCAAAACTTAGCTGCAACGTATGTAGCTGCAGGGGGTCCACCGGAACCAGCTAAATTTTGAAAGTGGTCTATGAGAAAAAAAAGTTTGTGAAACTCTGATCTAAATGTATCGGTTATTATTATCAAACTATCGATCTTCGTTTACGATTGAAATTTAAAGTATAATTTTTCTACTTTACAACTTGACACAAACAGTCTGTCATAAAATATTAAATTTTAGTCTTTCTTAGTTTGATCATAAAGTATAAACAACAATATATATGTAAGTACGGTGACAATATTTTTAGACTCAAATAAAGTAAATTAAAAGAAAATATGGACTTATTACTACGTAAGACACAAAGCAAAAAATATCGAAACCTTAAAAAACATTATACAATAGTAACACTAAAAATTACTCTGTATTTAACGATAGCAAAGGGTAGAAATAAATTTTAGAAAAAAAGACATGGGAGCCATTCCCATTTAAGGTTTCCGAGGAGTCATTTTGAATTCGCTAAATGCCCCTTTGGGTTAATTTTTTCAAGAAACTTATTGCGTCAGTCGATGGGAGAGAGTTGATAATTTTCATAACGATCTTTTGGCTTACTAATCGAGAGTATTTGTAAGGTTGGAGCGTCTTTCAAAACCCTGGCTTCTTTCCGTAATGATCAATACATTACTTTTTCATTCATACATATTTTCATAACTATGGTTAATGTCGTCGATGATCTTTATTTGTGCAATATTAACTCAAAGTACCAAATGTGTATGCACAGAAAAACAATTAACACATTTACCGATGACAACTCAAATTATTACAATTTAAATGTAACTTAAAATAAAAACACAAAATATTGTAGGTAATGCCGCAGTGTACATAATGCGCAGCTAATTAAAAACAATTGACCTTATTATAGTGAAAAATTGTGCAAAACAAATAAGAAACAAACTTTTCCAAAAGCAGAGACTGCATCACAACATCATGATTTGTTTTTACTGCGACACCCCAAAGCGTTTTCTGGCAACTGTTGACATGAAAGCATGCTTTTCCATACAAACAAAATTATTGATTGTATGGTCAAGTACTGTAAGTGCATACATACATCTATACACATGTGTGTACGTATATTACACAATATCTTACAAAGTAGCCGCTGGGTACCCAAATGTGTTTAAAATTAATTAAAGCTTCTGTTTTTGTTCTGTATTTATTTCACTTGTAGGTTATTTGCCTTTAGTTTTAAATTTTTTTTTATTAAATCTACAATTTTAATATAAGATATTGCTTTGAAAAATGAAAAAAAATATATACTTATCATTGACTCATACTTCGGATGCTTACTTTGTTTTCTGACGTAAAAGCTCTTTACTTTTATTATTCACAGAATTAAACTCTCCATCCACCACTACTTCCGTTATTCGTACATATTTATATTTTTGCATACAACCATCGAATACTCCATATACATACTAATCTTCTATGCATCCATGCTTCTATTTATACCTCAGTTCATTTAGTTTTGCGTCTATTCATCAGTCTCTTCATACATCCATATCTACACAGTACCCTTGACACATACTTTCGTCCGTGCTTGCCGCTATTTGTTTGGCCATATCCTTTTATACCCTTCAACCTATCTTTTTTCTAATCATTCACATATTTATCCATTGTCCATCTCTCATTCATCTATATTTCGGTTAAAACATCAATATATTCATTCATGCAACTATTCAAATGACATCCGTATATTCATTCCAACCAATCCAACTAAGTCCTTCTATCTCTCTGATTATTTTTAATTTTTTTATTTTTTGTTTGTATGCGATTTGCTATGTTCTCCTGCAAAAATATCTTCAATTTTTGGCCAGTATTAGCTCGAATTGCTTAACTTATTTGTGTGGGTAACATAATCTCTAAAAACCCTCTTAGTAGAGCCAATTTAAGTACTTGCTTTTATGGGCGGTGCCGAGCCCTTTTGTTAAAAGAGCTAGTTCAAAGCTTGTTCGAATTATTTCTTTTACAACAATGTGTGAAATTGAATTGTATAACCTTACACAACTTTCTCAGCATAGCATTTTAAGGTTTTTGCTTTAATTGTAGTTGCCACGCCTTTTCTTAATGTGCCCGTTTTTTGTGTAGTTCTGGTCTGATGACCACAGTTCATAAGAGTGGAACAAATCGCAACAAACATGTTTGTAAACTTTAGGTTCAATTTACAATAGTCTATTTTCACTAACACCTTTCACGAGTGTAAGATTATTTACTAATCTCATTTGCGCCAAATAACTCTTCGTTGCTATAAATAATTCGAATTTATATAATTCATGCCTGCATTCACTTCTTATCGATGGTTAACTGGATAAAACGAACTCATCAAAAATTGAGTGTTTTGGCAAAGGGAATGGATGTGAGAATTCATTTCACTCTTCGATGAATAATTTAATATGGGGGTTTTCCTTAACTAACTGTAAGTGGAAGTCGTTAGAAAGCATAATTTTTTTTAAAATTTTTATGTTCTTGTTTGAATAATAATAGAAAATGGATCAAATTTTGGTTACAGGCACGTTAAAATATGCTTCTTTATATGAAATAATGTTTAGCGTTGTGGCGTGTCCAGAATCATTTTTATACTTCTCAAAAGACGTAAATAAAACTTTTCACTTCTAGGCACTAAGAAATATTTTTATAAAATAATATAAATATTTATATACTTTCAGAGAAAAATATATTTATATAAAATATATTTCGATTAAAAATTTCAAACTAATTAATAACATTCAGTCGACTAAAACAAATTAAAAATTTCTACAACCGGAAGAATACGTCCAACCGTTATTCGAAAAATAAGTGGCAGAAGCCCGAAATTCGAAATAATAAAAGCTACATCATATAGCAAGTCCTTGAACCGACAGTTTAACAAAGCTATGCAGCAAACGAGAAATGACAATAAAAATACAACAGATGGCGCAATATGTGCATAATATAAATGTGCACTTTGTACATGTCGTTCAGCACAACCTCCGTGGCTCAAGTGTTTGAGCGGCCGTCCACATATAATTCATGGAATGGTCGGGGGTTCGAATCGCGTTACAAATTAACCAAAAACTGGTCTGATGAGGCTATGTATATACATATGAATATGTGTATATATGTGGTAATAGCCGAAACATATGTCACCAATTACCAGGTTAAATTGTTCCATTTGTTGTCTTTGTCATGTTTGTTTATAAAGCATTAACCGATTTGTGAAATTTCACAAGAACATTGGTTACTGCAATTGACTGTAAAGTTCGATTAAAAATTTCGAATTGAAAAATATATTTTCTTGAATACTTACTTTGTGGGATCTAAATAAGTAGTTTGAAAACTGGATTTGATCAAAAATTGAGTTACTTGTCGCTCTGACAGTTTAATTCGGATATCAAAATTATTTTTCAATAATTGGAAAGTGAAGGACTGAGTGTAAGTGCAGAAGATTTTTAGATTCATAGTCTGCGCCAAAAGTTACTCTGGGCATGGCAGGTCTGAATTTTAATTTTTGGTGATCACGGCACATACCGTATGAAAATCGAATACGAATCGAATCAGGAAATATTTTCTCTTTTGAATGTTTTCATACAAAGAAGTCCTGAGCTGCTGCTCCATATTTCGAGTTAATCGCTTATATGCTTTTTTTCATGATCTCATATTGTATAAATAAGACTATAAACAATGCGTAAAAAGGTGTGCATCATCAACAAAACCTATAGATGGAGAGCTGGCTACATAAGACTGCACTGATCATATAAAGACGTGATTTTTGTTTTATACATTCTCAATGACTTCGTCAAAACTAGCGTTCATTTTGTAGAAGTCGCATTGGAGGCGGAGAGCGTGGGTGAATGCTCAAACGTGGCAAATTTAAAAAAAAAAAAAAATGATCAGATATAGTTCTGAAAATTGGTATATCATTAGATTTTGAATATACAAATGACAAGAAAATATTCCCAGAAGAGTAGGTGGGGACCTAATAGCTCCCAGAAGCCATAAGGCAGTTAGCTATAAATTGAATATGAACTCATAACTCATAGTTCTGTAAGTTTGTTTACTGTAAGTTTACAATAAAAGTGAGGCTAATTTAGGGCTACCAGATGGCCTGCCTACAAAAGTAGCACATATTAAGAAATTCCAATTTTGTAATGAAAATCTAAAATATTTTTAATTTCATACAAATACTTTTGATAAGCAAAGCAAAAAAAAAAAGGTCTTCACTTTGTACGACAAAACCCCAGCAAATTAAAAGAAAATTTGAAATAACTTTTATTTTACAATGTAAAACATCGAAAGTAGCAAAACCATCCAAAAGTAGTACATTTTGAGTGAAAAGTAGCAAAGTAGCAAAGCCTTCCAAAAGTAGCACTCTGGTAGCCCTAGGCTAATTGGCAAAAAAACGTGTTTTCACCGTGCGCACGAGTTTCGCCTTGCTATCCGACCTCAACGTTGCAGTCCTTTTATTGTTAGAAAATGATCAAATAAAGTTCTTTCATTTGTCGTAATTATTCTTTATATTACTTTAAAAAAATTCGAGGTTTTTTTTTTGAATTTATCGTTCCTCAGCTCTTTCTTATGGCTGCTTGAAAAATTCATAATTTTATTTTGTTTTACACGCCTTTTAAAGCGATCAGTACAGTTCGCACATTCTGATATAAAATTTTTCCATTGAATTTCTCCATTATTACGTTGATAAAGATATTTAGTCAATCAGAAAAAGTTAACTAATTTTAGTAAGGAAATTATTCAAATATTTTTTCGAAAAAACAATATCTCCATATTTTGCAGGTAATTGAACTTACTGCAAAGTGCCATACATGTTTTCCTCGAAACTTATTTTTCATTTTGGAAAGAAGAATGAATTCATTTTCACACTTTCCAAATAATTCTATATCGTTTCCGAAAATTTTTCTCACTAATTCTATTACAAACTCGTTTACAAACTTCACAAATTACGTTTCGTGAGCTATAGTGTGCCATAATCTCATTCCCTTCATTCGATTAACGTATCACGTAAAAATTTTTTTTTATATGATAATTGAAATTTATTTTAAGGATAATTCTATGCATCAAAAAAACTATAAAATCTTGCTCAAACTTTTTTCAACCTTAAAGAAAAAAGTGGTACACATTTACAGCTATTAAATGGTCTTAAATACAACTTTTCCTTAATTTGATCATTTCCACAAATGAAGAAAACATTTTATCTTCGAAGAACATTTAAAAACTCAATTAAGATTAGCAAAAACTTTTTAGTATGTAGCAGCATCAAGCCTATCCATAAGCCACAAACACAAGCAACCAAATCCATGCATGTATATGAAAACCTTCATAGTTGGTTGTATGTAGGCCGCCCAAGGTCAGCATTGAAGTTTATCAAGTTTTGTGGTATGTTTTTATAGGGAAATTTGCCTTCAGTACAAATGTCTAAGTACTTTGAACATATCCTTTGCTATAGTGATGGCAAGTTTTAATTCCGATTGCTAGTATTGTATGGTAAGAGATGTCTTGTTCGGTTTGGTGAATTATGCGGCGGAACTTAATGAAATTACACAACAATATTTTGTAAAGGGAAAACCACAGGATGTGTCTAGTGCAATAAATTTATTGAGACAACAATTGTTGTAAAATTTTAAAGGAAATAAAAACAAAATTGGCTTAACTGCAGCTTTTGATCCTTTAAATATATGCATGTGAGGGTGTGATGCTGCTAATGCGATTTAAGAAATTTAATTAATTTCTGTACAAAGTTCAAAGTAATGGTGGAACTTAAATGGGACAAATATTTTTTTTTATGAAAATAGAGCTATATTAAAGTTTAGAGTGAACTAGGACAAGGAATTCAGAATAACTAAATCGTTAAAAAAAATTGCTGTCGGTCGATACGGTAATTCTGAAACTTTGCTGAATTTAAGAGGTAGGTTATATTAAATTAAATTTATCTAATAATTTATTTGTTTGATAGGTATTTATTTTAATTAGATCAGTATATAATACAAAATGTTAAAATAAATATAAAAAACTTTAATAGCCGTATTTAGCAAAGCACAGCTTACATTTTTTGGGGTATTGTGCACCCCACATCATTGGGCGTGTTACATTTCCGAATCTTACTAACGATGGGTTAATATTGACTTCTCCGTTCTTCGCAATAAGGCGACTCGTTCCTAAACTTTGGGATATCGTATAGCTCAGCTTACAATAGTTAAGGGGCTATACCAGTGTAACCCATGAAAAATTTTTATAACATACGACCGTGCCGCTTTCACAGGATATTTTTGAAAGTATAAACTATCGAATAAGCCAAAAAAAATCGATTTTTTGAAAGTGTCACACTGGTATAGCCCCTTAAAGTTTAATGTTGTTTACGTGCAGCGTAAGCAATTGTTGATGCTACGTTAAACACTACATTTGCTCTACTGAGGGTTCGTCAATGTTGATGAAGGCACCAACAAACATTGATTTGCAACGAGCCACTTAATATACAGTATAAATTTACACAGCTAAAAAGTTATGCGTTTAATTCAACAAGAAGCTCACAACACCACATGGACAGACTACAGCGCAGCGGTGGGTTTTTAAGAGGAATAATATCAGATATTTAAGTAGTTCCACCCGTAAGCTCAAAACCACCCACATAAACAGATGTAAATACGATAATTTGCAGATTATTGCAGATATTTGCTTTCCGCTTTTAGCCATTGAATAGCTTGCAAGTGCAGGCCAGTTCCACCCATTTAGTACCTCCATAGCTTTGAACTCATTTAAGAGAAATTTGTTCAAATGAAACAGGAGTATCGGCTTCAATAAAGGGTATACGCTTACGAAGTGCTTAATACACTTTCGCCAAAGTAAGCTACTGAGATTACAGTTGACGTTCGTTGTGCTTATGTATGGCTGATAATTTAATTTTAACAGACTCTCCCTTTATGTAAATATTGTATTTATTTTATCAAAGCTGTAATTTTCGTTGAAATAATTGATATCGAATAAATTGAAATGTGCCAGCTTGTTGATTTGCCTTCCAATACTTTTGTGAGGATTTTTTTTTTAAGTCTTATTCTGCCAGTTGTATCATTTCTTATAACACACAGTGCCGAATCTGAAATCGATAAAATTGCCTTATTGAACTACATATTTCACTATGTTTTCTTCTTAAGCTATCAAAAAGGTTAAATTTTTCATGAGATAAGTCTCTTCGAATTCTTAGAGGAAATCTTTTTGAATGTTTTAAAATATTTTCAACTGAATATCTTCATTGTATTACTCAAATAACACTAGTTTACAAATTTGGGGTTGATCTCGAGATCTGGTTTCTCATAGACTTTTTTCGATGTATTTTGGGGCGTAGATTCCAAAAATGGCAACCATTTTTTTTTCTTAAGAATCGTTTTCGAGATATCCCCTAAAAACCCCTTTTTCGGCACTTTTTTCATTTATTTGACTATATCTCCATAAATTTTTTTTTTGACTCAAAAACGACTCTCAGTATTCGAAAGATATTTGTATTCCCTTTCTAACGATATGCTCTTTGCTTGAATCAGATAAGATTTGATGGAGGTACAAGCGCTCAAAGTCCACAAAAACTGACTTTTTTGGTATTTTTTGAAAATCACTAAATTTCAATTGCTTCATTTGAATGAAAAATTTTTTCTTTTTCATAGTTTTAAAATTTTTAATGAAAGTCTATTTTTTTGCAAATATTTTAAGTATAATTTTGCGAAAATCGGACAAAAAATGTAGAAGTTATTCGAAAAAACAGTAAAAAACTTGCAATAAAATTAATCGAAAATACATACGTTTTTTATTTAAAAAGAAACGGAGAATAAAAATAAAGAGCCACACACAAACAAAAACAAAATAATTGAAAAACATAACTAACTAACTATTATTATGTGGTTATGTTTTAGGATGAACTATTTATAATTTGGCATTTGATTTAGCCATAAATAACAAACTACTTAATATTTTTTTCCAATATGTTTTTTTTTTTTAATTCGAAAGTATAATTCTTCCAGGTATTAATGGAACGCTATTTCATTCAAATGACTTCCTCGGCTGGCCTCGATGACCCATACGATGAACACAATTTTTTGTACATTTTCGACTGTAAGACCCTTTATTTGACTGATGGCTGCACCTTTTTTGTCCTTAGGAGTCCCAATCGTTAGCATACCATTTATCTTAACATAAAGCCTCCCCACAACGGAGTAAAATTGCAGCTGCGCGGTACGGCCAATAACGCGATTTTCAATCTTCCCACGCAAAACGTTGATTATTGCATGGCTTTTGCGACATGGCGCACCATCTTATTGAAACCAAATATAGTTCAAATCCATAGCTTTAAAAAATGACCGTAAATATTCACTACTCATATTGCACAGCCACCACTCTCACTGTAACGTATCTTCCTTCCACGAGTAGAAGAACGTGTTTTTTATCCAATAAGAATTTAGTTTCACTCAGACGTCTCACAAATTGAACCACAAATTGCGTGGAAGGCGCTCCATTTCTACCAAATCTGCAACAGTTTCAGTAGAAGATTCACCATTTTGCAAGTGATTTTTTTTAGTATTTCCCAAAGTTTTTCAAGCGTATATCCATCTATTTCCTTAACTGGAGATATAAAACTAACTTTGTGTCATAATTCGAATGATATTAGAGTTGTCAAACTAAAAAAACTAGTAGTTCCTATTCCAAACGCAAGATGGGACCCCCTGTATACACTGTTAGAAATTTGGGAATAAATTTTAATACTTTGGGCTTACATACATACATATATGACTACACCAGAATTGTATTAAAATTCAATACTGTCTAGATATTAAAATTCATTTTTAATACAAATTGGTATTAAAATTTAATACTCGTATTTATTAAAATTTAAAAAAAAAATATGTCGTATCCACTGGGATTCGAACCTGGTTCCCTTTCAATACAAGGGTTGCATGAACATTTTAACGACATCAGCCAACGTAGTATCATATTTACGTTGGCTAAATGTAATACTTGCGATAGCATCAAATTGATTCCAAATGTTATAAAATATCGTTTTAATGTTTGAACTGTATTAGAATTTAATACAAAATGTTTTACACAATTTTGTAATATATTCAAAAGTATTAAATTTTATCAAAATTGTATTAAAAATCTTTGTAATACTTCGCTTGCATTAAAATTTGTTTCAAGATTTCTAACCGTGTACTTATAATTAAAAAAATGATAATGTAAATAGTTAAATAAAGAACCATCAATTAACCAGCATATTCTGCATCTGAGTCAAAAAGTTGACATCAATAGCTACTAAATTGAGGTATTCAATGAGATCATTTTCATGACTTGAAGTCTGAACAACGATAACCTTAATCAATTGTTCTTGTTTGCGCAACTGCTCCTAGAATCTTTTAAGCAGAAAATATTGCGTTAAGTGTCTTGTCTCATTTGTGATGACAGTGTTTGGAGAAAAACCGTCAGAGATTGGTGGATAACGGTCTAGCTAAGAGAAGAAAAATCAGAAGTCAGACGCCAGATTACTTTTGTGGACAAGTAGAGTGAACTAGCTGCTGATCGAAGAAAATGGAAGACTTAAAACTATGGAGCTACATGGATTAATAACCGCACAAAATGAAGTAAGTTATGAAGTTAGGTAGAAGGGCTTTACGTCGCACTAACGTTTCTTAAATGAAAAATATATTGGGCTTGGATTAGGTGCGCTAGGCACCTCCCATATAAACCAATAATTAAAATTATCCTAAATTCCTATCAAGAACACTTTTTGGCTAAAAACCACTTGCCAAATCTATACGTGACCTTTATTAACAAGCGATTAAGTAAAACTAAATTCAACAAAAATTGATATTTTTAAATTTGGCAAGTGATCAAGTGACAGCTTTAACGAAAATTACAAGCAATTACTTTTTATATTACGTACTACGCATATGTGCAACATTATAACAAATTCTAGCCCGTCAAAGTTTATCAGCTGACTTTGTAATACATTTTTGCCTGCAAAAAGCAATTGCTTTGATATAGACCACATGCCGAAAATAAAAAGTTTTAATTGTTTGCTTTACATGGTGTTTCGTCGTTATTGCTTATTCACCAATGAGCGCTAATGAATAAATTAACATAATAATAATGCTATTTCTAAGCTTTCTAATATGAGTCAAAAGCAAAAAATTAAACGAAAAAACAAAAATTGTTAAAGTTTCTATCACACATGTAAATATTTTTGATTTTAAATAAGCAGATGGCACTTTTTGCACTCAGATTGTTAAAATTGTATAGATTTGCTTTCAATATTTTATGATAAGGTTCTGTGGCGAAGTTTCATTTATTCATCCAGCGAGAATTCCTACTTTGTATGTAAATTAGGGTGACTCTACTTTTTTTTTTTGTTTCCCACAGGATGAATAGTTGCAGGTATGTACATCAAATAAAAAAAATAAATGCTTGTGCAAGGAGAGCTAATAATATTACTTATTCGCTGGTGGCATTTTTAACGTCGTTAAAATTAAAATCGTCAACTCAAGTAAAAGTCTTATAGCGTTAATATATCTTGTTTGCGCCTTTAGTTACAGGGTGTATTTAAAATATAAGTGGATTTTAAAAACTCAAAACTTTGGGACGAAGCAATAGTTTTTAAAATTTATATTGTTTTTAGCTAGATAATCTGATTTTAATAAATCGTTGCACAGGATGATCCTACAACCGATTTTTGCTATAAAATCTCACATTAGGCATAACTTGTGAACTATAAACAAAATCAAGATGCATTTTTTTGGACAATTTGGTAATATCAATTTCTGATGTGCAAAAAGACCTTAAGAAATCAAGAGGATCAGCTGTATTCACTTTGAGTGACAGTTTGCTGTGATATCACGGCCATACTTCGCTATTCCTTTGTAGACGAAAATAGGCATTCAGTAACGATAACTGTGGACGAGTACAGTACAATGCTCGAAAACTTTTTACATACGCAATTGGGTCATCTAACCCGTGCCCATATATGTTTTCGTCAGCATAGTGCTAAAGACCATAGAACCACAGACAACGGCGGATTAAGGTAGAACTTGAGGGTGCTGTACAATCGGGCCCTCAAATAGCTAAATATTAAGCTGTTCCCTGGGGTTCTAAGATAGGAAAAAGGTTTTGTGCTGTTTTTAGAAGGATCAAAACATTAGGTCCTTGTTCTTTTTTTGGTCACACCGTTAATATACATATGTACATTAGAGCGGCTCAAAAAAAAAACTTTTTGATTTTTTCATTATGTGTCAGCGGATTACAATATCCTTATATGTCTGG
This sequence comes from Tricholauxania praeusta, assembly GCA_949775025.1. NCBI lineage: Eukaryota > Metazoa > Arthropoda > Insecta > Diptera > Lauxaniidae > Tricholauxania > Tricholauxania praeusta. Next base: position 29,783,768 of record OX459031.1, on the reverse strand, counting down.
AGAAGCCTCATTACTAGGATTAAGGTTAATATTGAAAACTGGATTAGCGCCCTCTGTACTCTTAAGTAAACAACCCATTTTCAAAAATCTTGATTTAAAAAATGCTGCAAGTTGTAGAGGTTATAAAATTTTTCAACAAAGTGGGTATGGTTTTCGGGAAACAATTGATCGGGAAATTCAAATCCGTGATTGGTTTTTCTTCTTCTTCTTCGTTTCTTACAAAAAAATTGACAATTGACCGGACAAAAGTAAAAAAGTACCGATTTTCCACTTTCTAGCTCCAACACCTCAAATTTTATGTTACCGCCAATCCCATGGTACATCATTATTAATGAACTGATACTCCCTTAAATGAATGCCGAAACCGCATATCATTATCTTATTTTAAAACAAAGATATCTGCATTTTTCTAAATTAACAGACCTGATTTTTTTCGAATCGGAGTCGACAAATTTGCATATTAAGATGATTCTAATTTTTTTTTTTTTTTTGTTTCAAACAGTTATTATCAATCGGGAAATTCGAATCAATGATTAGTTTTTCTTCTTCTTCTTTTTTTTCTTACAAAAATTTCAGTATGTCATTTCATATTTTTTTTATAGATTTCCTGTTAATATTGCGATCATAAAATTTTTGTTTTCGTGGGGGTCCATTCCCACTTTTAAGCGCCGCGCCCTCCAAAGCCTAAATGCTGTCCACAGATACTATTAATATTTTTGAAAAAATAACTCTTCTGTCTAAATGAAGGCTTTTATTAGGCGAAGTTAACAACTCCAGACTTCATCCTTTGGGATTATCTGAAAAAAATAGTTTGGAGAATTTTATCAAGAGATTAGAGTTTTAGGAAAACCGATATAGCATTCACTTGAGGAATATTAATTTGCATTCCTAAGGCGCAGTATTCTTTTGGTTTTTGGTGAATCTGTTGATCAAATATACGGATATTAAAATTTTAAATCTACTAATTATTTTTGGGGCACACTGTACAAATGGTAACCTTTGAGCATTTTGCAAAAAGTTTTTTTTTTGTTTAATCGTTTTTTTTAATTAATTTCATTCCACACATTACTCACATTCAGACTAATGTACATATATCTTAAGTTAACTTGTGTTCTACATTTGATTTTGTTGAAGTTGTGATACTTTTACTCATTTAGTGAAAGCTTGTTCTTTTGAGCCACAATTTTAAGCTTATAATATGGCTATACAATAAAAGCACATATGTATATTTGCTCGTATTCCCATAAATTGCTCTTAAAGCGAAATTGCGTCATCTTATGACGCCACTCATTTTTTATTTTGATGTCTTTTATTTATATTTTTTTTTTATTACGATACAATGTTAGTATGAACACAATGTTATGGTTTGTTGAAATAAAAACAATTGAGCTGCATATGTGAAGTTTCAGAAATCTAATAAGATTTAAAATCAATCATAAATAATTTTTACTATGCATAGTCGTATATCATCCTCTTAAGTATGCGACAACATTTTTATTATTAATTTTTATCGTTTCATGTTCAACACCAGTAGCAGATCTAGGATTGAGTGTGGGGTGTCTGAATGTTGGTTTTAACAAAAAAAGTGTGGGAAGCATAAGATTTATTTTTTCGAGGAACGAGGAGTTATTAGAGCAAAACAAAACCGTTCAAACAGAATAGTCTTATAAAGACTATTTGCGTTATAGCCAATATAGAAAATTGGGGTTCCAGAAGAAGATCTGTGGACTGTCACGTAATGTTTTTAAATTTCACATTATCCTCAGCTAATGCTAAATATAAATATATAATTTTCATAGCGTGGAAAAGTGTAACTACGGGAATAACTAGAGGTTGAATATTTTCATTTGCTTTGTCCGAAGTCCTCAATATCCGAGTTCTATTCATTTCGCCGTTCGAAAAGTGTGAATGGCTTCAACACTCAATGCGGAAAAGGAATACAAGTTTTTAACAACATTTTGATAGTGTGTTCGATTAGAAAGCCTTCGATGAACTTTTATTAATTTATCTCAAAGCTATAAGAATTATTCTTAAATCTCTTTAATAACGTAAGCTTTTCGGACTTTGTCTCTAAATGCCTTGATATTGAGCTGAAATTAGAAAATTCATGCGGGGAAAAGTTTTAGAATATCTGGTAAAAAAAAAAATTTTGTAATGTGATGACTAAAAAAACATTTTTTTGAGTTTATCGTAAATGAGTTCACTACATCTGCTGCTGTAGACCTGAGCTTTTTCAGAAGTACCCTAAGTCTTGCGCTGTCCAAGGCATGGTTCCTTGCGTGAACTATTTATTGCATATATGGGACGTTCCACGTCAACCGGGACAGTGGGCTGCCCAAAATTGAGCGCATCTGAGAAATGTTTTTGAGATATCAAAATGTTCGTATGCTCCAAGAGCTTTCATATGCGAACGGGTGTTTTTGAATTTTTTTTTTTAAGAAAATGGCGACCATAAAACGGCGCCTACCTTTAGATATCTATGTATAAATTGGCAGTAGTTAAACAGCCATAAACATAATAGCTTAATTTTTTTTTTTTGACAAGATTGTGACGAGAGGGAGTGCAGTGTATACTTTTTTTTTGAATAGCAGGCGGTGCCACGCCCCTAACGGAAAATACGTTGCCATGGCTAAGCTACTGGACCGATTTTAATTCAATTTGGTTTGGAAATAGACTGAACCATAAGAAAAGAAATAAGAAGCTCCTAATTCTTAAATGGGGCGTGGCATCACCTTTAATAGGAAAAAACGCTATTTCGGCTGAACCGCGTCATCGATTTTGATAAAATTTGGTAAGGTACTAGATTGAATCCTGAGGTAAGATATTTCTTTTGAGTGGGCGGTGCTACGCCTCTAATTAGAAAAAACGCTTTCACTGCTAAACTAATAGACCGATTTTGATGAAATTTAGTCAGGATTTAATAGGTTCATTAATTTAGCTGTGTCAACATATTTAAAACAAACAACTAGCAGTAAAAACGTTTTTTTCTTATTAGAGGCGTGGCATCGCCCACTCAAAAGAAATATCTTTACTAAGGACTCAATCTAGCATCATACCAAATTTTATCGAAATCGATGACGCGGTTCAGCCGAAACAGCGTTTTTTCCTATTAAGGGTGATGCCACGCCCCATTTAAGAACTCAGAGCTTCTAATTACTTTTCTTATAGTTCTGTCTATTACCAAACCAAATTTTATTATAATCGGCCTATTAGCTTCGCCATGACAACGTATTTTCCGTTAGGGGCGTGGCACCGCCAACTATTCAAAAAAAAAAGTATACACTGCACTCTATCTCTTCACAATCTTGTCAAAAAAAAAATTAAGCGATTATGCTTATCGCTGTTTAACTACTGCTAATTTATACACAGATATCTAAAGGTAGGCGCCGTTTTATGGTCGCCATTTTCTTAAAAAAAAAATTCAAAAACAAAATTTTCGTTCCAATTTGAAAACAAAAATCACAGTTTAGTTAGAATACAACGACCAGAAACTTTTTTTTTTGAATCAGTATAGTGGACCGAATGCAACTAGTTTTCATCCCCAAAAATTCTAGAGAGCTAACTATAAACTCAATGAAACGTTTTGCGTTATTATGACGTTACGTATGAAAGTAAGCAATTAAAGTCTTTAGATCCATTGTATTTTTTCCTAATGCTCACGTTATTCTTTTTCTCTATTATATTCATTACTTTGCTAAATGTATTTTACCTACTTTTTTGTTTAATTAATTCTTCATTTTTTATACATAACTGACAACAGATTGTTGGAACAAAAGAATCTGGCAAACAAAGTCCTTTTACATAAATTGACAAAAAAAGGTAAATATAATAATATATAGTTCACAAACAATGGCCAATAGGACTTTGATTTGTTTGGCGAATTTTCGCTGCAGCTTTTAGGGTTGAAACACTCGGAAGAATAAAAAAAATAACTACACTCTCAATATTGCTTAATTATGCGACTAAAGCAAATTGCAGAAATGAGGGAACTATTTCCAAACAAAAAAAAAAAAACACATTCGTTGTTTTGCTTATCTTCATAGTTCACTCCATCGCTGAATTTAGATCAAAGGAAAGAAATATCAAATTTAAAATGCAAATTTAATCCTTTGCACCATACACACGCATAGTCCTGCTGCTAACCAATTTGCAAGTCAATGCAACAATTATCCTTGGCGTCTGATGAAACAGTTGAATGAATAAAGGAACTTTCTCCCCAAGTTAGGATTTTGAGCGTTGAGGGAAAGCATTGTACAAAACAACGTTATAACACGCTTCAATGAAGCAAGCCAAAGCCAAAAAGCAAAGGATTATAGTTAAAAAACTTCGCTGAAAAGCAAAGAGGAAAATATATACATGTATTTTGTTTTTTCAATTTTATTTTTAGCTGCAATTTTGATTTGAGTAACATCAGTTACTACTGCAAAAGGGATATGTATGTATGTATGTATAAGCTTCTTAAGCAAGTTAAGCCAAAAACAATAGATGTAATAAAGTATTTTACCAAAAGTCTCAATTTGAAGAATCGCAGAACATTGTAATATTGAATACATTGAAAATAAATGTTGTCATTCAATAACTATATTTTCTATCCATCTGACTGAAAGTGTGTTAAGTTTGTCGAAATGTACTTTTTAATGTACCAAGCCAGTTAAGATAAAGAGAAAATATTCAGAGACGAATTGATTACTGTCCTACTGAGTTTTTTGAAGTACTGTATTCGATATAATACTTGATCAAATTAACACCAAAACGACAATTTAGAAAAGTAATTAATGATACTGATAGTAAATATTTTACAATTGATACTTTTACGTTGATTCATAGCTTTTATTTTTAATGTTAATCTATAACTATTTTTCAAAAAAACTGAATAAAAACATAATTTATTTATTCTAATATTGTTCTGAATGCAAGCAATTCAAAAACTTTTTTTTTTTCATCTATCGATGGATACATATCGAAAAATTCATTTTCAACATCACCGAAAGCGGCAACGATCGATATTTTTTCATCGATTTGGGAACAAAGATCACCTTTGTTGATGACCAAATCGATTCTTTATTGATTGGTAAAAAATATTTTTACAATAACGGCCAAATTGGGGACCACTCCTGCTGATCTTCAAAATCTATTCCGATCTTTTGTCATAAATTGGTGCAAATTATAAATAATTGTTATGATGAATTGTTTTTATTGATGCATAATTATTCTATGTATCAATGATGACTACAAGGCAACTTTTTTGATAAAAAAAAATGATAACGAATTATTTTTTGTACTGGGTTGAATATAAAACATCGCGTGGAATTGAAAATAAGCATTACATTTAAGTAGCGGATGCGCGCGTTTGTTTTTCTTTTTTTGCAGTATTGACATTATGAACTAAATCGCACGCACCGCGTTCACGAACATTTGGTTTCTAAAATAAATAATAAATAACTTTTTTTCAACAACTAGCGATTGATATTAACATATTGTAAACATTGAATTGGGAAAGAAAAGAAAAAAAAAAAACAAAACATAAATTTCATACACCTGTTTAATTTATCAGCAAACAAGAATGTTAAAAAAAAAATACTCAAGAATTAAATTAAAAGTTTTTTTTTTTTTCAGAACATCATAACAGTCATAGCTTAATTTACTGGCATTTATTACAACGACAACAGGCCTGCCAAAAAAAATAATAATTTAAATTCATATTATGATGTTACCATCGACCGATTAAGTGGTGCACTAAATATTTTCTGAGCTTTTCAACTTTCACTAGCAAAAATTAATAAAGCAATTCCAATGGTATTTTGAATATTAAATAATGAATTTTGAATGAATGAATTTTGAATATATGAGTACATAAAATATGTCATTCAATAATACTATAGTAACAAAAGAAAAACAAAACTTTGTATGTAAAAATTTTTAGCAGACCTAATTTGTAACTTTTTTTTTATGCAATAAAAAGAAAATGATTGAAATTTGAAAAACTAAAATTTTGGTCCGAAATCTATTGAATATGGTAAAGTAAAATCAGCATACTTGGGCTTCTAGAAACATCTTATAAAAGCATGGTTGGGTGGGTTTGGCGCAGCTATTTACGAGAAAGTTGCATAGTTTGGTAAGATGGGGATTGTTAGTTATCTTGGGCTGTTTTGGTCTCTTCAAGTTTTTTTTTCTTTTCGTGTGCATAGTTTATTTCTTGTTCGTCCTATAGCAGTGAGTGCAGTCTGTCAGTGCCTTTGAATTGAACCCTCCCCAGACTGAAGCTCCGGCATGAAGCAAAGTGCACACGGGGCATGGTCAGATTAGTAAGCCCATAACAATAAATAATTTTATTTTCAGTTGAAATTTTGAACTGCTGCTGAAGGTTCATAACATTTTTTATCTATTTTTCTTAAATGCAATTAATAAAGCTAAGTTATAAAGTCCGTAATTAATGAGCATTTTTTGTGCTGTTCCCGATAAGACGAAATGTTCACTTAAAAAAGTTTGGTTTATGAAAATACGAAACAAACTCAATATTAAATTTTAAGCTATTATTATACGATAAATCATATTTTAAGATATTCTGCTTCAGTAAATGTACAAGAAAATAAGAACTTTGCTTGTAACACATACATATGTATGTATGCATATTCCGATTGTATCACACTTTTAACATAAGCTCGCACCAATTCACTATCGATAATATCTATTTTCAGATAATATAGATATGGCAAAAACTAATGAGATATGGATAACAATAACTACCAAAATAATCATTCTCTAAATGAGTTTCCAATATATTTGCTGGTACAACATATAGTGTTTGTTATTTTGGGCACCATTAATTAAGAACAGAGCAGATAAATGTATTGTAGATTAGTTAACTCAAAGAAATTATAGAAATTATTTCATGTATAACGATATATGAAGCGTCCCCATTATGAATTTGCTTCACTTATGTTAAAAATGTAATAATAATAAAAAAAAAATGTAAAGCTTACAATTTAAATCAAACATTAAAGAATATATAGCATTTAAGGTTCACCATTGTTATCGAAAGAAAGATCCGAATCAAATATTCTACTTCAATGATTTTGAGTCATACATAAGCAGCGATATATAATTGATTAAAGAAAAGAGGTGGGCAGTACAATACGGACATATGAACTGAGAATAAAGTATAACATTAACTTATGAGCAGAGCTGGGCACTACCACACTCGTAGTTTCTCTTCAATGCTTATGTAGTTGTGTTTTAAGATATGTGCGACAGTAGTTTTGCTTCGTTCGATTTTCAAATCAAACTGAATTGAATTTAACGCTCTCTTGCTTTATATACGTGATGCCTTTTACCCAGCTACGCTTTTGTGCCCACTAACACAAGCAACGATAAGCATGTGTTGATAATTTTGTATACGTGAACGTATAAGTGCCTTATTGTTAAACAGTTTTACGCTATTTGAGCACCTGCTCGATATCTGGGCAGCACCACTTATGAGTAACTTCTATTCTCCAAAGAAAATGAAAGTCACTCATCTATTTTCTACCAGTTATAACATTATGAAAATACCTTTAAAATAATTACGTTTTAGAGATAAAAATTAAAAATTTTTGAAAACAGAAACAAATTTAAAAAATATATTACTGTGGTCACAAATAAGAAATTGAGTAACGTTTTTAGGCTTATGAATCTTAGTGCTCCTTCTTAACATATTTTGTATTTTTGTAACGTAAAACTTTTGTAACGAAAAATAACTGCAGCTTAAGTAACTTGCCCAGTGGGCAAAAAGAGGCAGTAAAAAAACTTTGAGAAAGCGGAAAAATTCCCCAACTCTTTGCAAATTATATTTCTAGTTTGTATGAAATGACTTTGGTCAACTCACCTTAGAAAATAATAATACCCGTTTCGAAATTTAAATGGAGTAAGTAGGCCTGTGGCGTCCGCTGTATCCACATGTGAAACATTTTTAAGAACCATGTCGTGCTTACAGTCTTGTTGTTGCATGAAAAGTTGCTTTGTATAAGCGCTTATGCATGCAACAATACTGGCATGTAAATTATGCTGCAGTGAAAGCAGATCTTTTCTATGAGAGGCCTTGCTTAGTAAGCTAATGGGTACTCAAGCAGACGAAATTATGTTACGCACCAGACCGAGATGGCAATTAATTTTTTTATAGTGTTGGATGCAGTTGAAATTCTAATCTGCCTTATGATGTAATAAATAACCGCACTCCTTTGTGGCTAGCATTTGAAGTCGTATATGCAATTTTACACGTTGGCGTCTGGATAAGTTTTAATGTATGCATCCTGTGCGTTATTTGCCAAGTTTTTTTAGTCGAGGATATGGAGTACAGGTATGCCACTGCATTTTCTCGACATAAAAAAAATTTTAATGATAAGAAATGTTTATTTTTTAGTCCAGTATAGCGTATCATCGAGCATTCAATTGGGAATGCTCTATAGTATATCTTTTTATTCCATTTCAAAATAAGCAAGTTAGTCCTTTATTTTTCAGTAATGCAAAATAATACTTAAAAGCTATACTGTCTTTGTATAGATTATAAACATCGAAACTTATGTTGGAGAAGCTTGATAAAATTATGATGGATTCAAAATTTTCTAATGATATGTACGTTGAGCTTGTTCGACTAACTTAATCTTATAACCTATTAAAAAGGGTGGGCTCATATGACACTACGAGTAAAAAAAAAGTTTCTATCATTTACAGGTATTAATTATTTTAGTCATGGATAGATGCTCGGAGGCGCAACGTGTTAAAATTATCGAAGCCTATTATGCAACAATGGTCGCTTAAAATATGTTTTTTTGGATTTTTTGGTTTTAATAATCGACCAACTGAGCATACAATTTTAAATGTAGTGCTCAAATTTCAAGAAACTGGGTCGGTAGCAAATGTGAAAGCATCAGTGCGTGTTTGTACAGGCCAGGACGTTCAGCCGAAAACATTGGTGCCGCACGATCAAGTGTGGCCTAAGTCTCAATCACATCAACTCGTCATCGTTTGCAGGAACTAAACATCTCAGAAACAAAAATGACAAATTTTTTATGGCATGGATGACATGGATATGGATGATATGTGGTTCTAACAAAACGGTGCCATATCACACATAACATGCAATAATAATTTTTTTTTGCTCGAGAGATACGCGGACGCACTATCTTGCCTAACATCGATGTCCATTGGCCAACGCAAACATTCGATTTGACACCTTCGAACTTCTTTTAGTGAGGTTTCCTATAAAGTAAGGTCTGTGCTAAAGTACGAAATTATAGGTATATTAGTGGAAATGTGGAGCAATTGTGCCAGCATATCATCCTCAATTCTAGCAAACTGATTTATACACTGCGTTCATAAACTATAGCACAATTTATGTTTTTTAAGAAAATAAGCTGTAGCATGTTGGATATTGAACCTCAAACGCTCATACTGGCATATTTTGTGCTTAGATATGTTCTCTTAAAGATGACATTATAAAATATTATATTCACTTGACTCTCTCCATAAACCGTTATAAATATCTCCAACATTGCATTTTTTCCGCCTAAGAATCGTTCATTTAGTATAGCACAAATGATTTAAAGTCAATTTTTTTCTACGAAAACAACAAATTTTTTTTTAAATTTTTTATTATTTAAGACGACGTGACTCCACCATTTCATTTGGTGCTTTCAAATATACTGTTTCGCATGGAGTGTGCTAAATTTTGTACCAGTTGAGCGTCGAGAGCCTCCCACTCTTCAAATATGGCTGTTTTTAATCTTACAACACTTGAAAACTGTCCTTTATCAGCATATATTCGTCTGACGAGAATCCCCCAAATGATCTCAATTGGATTCAAGTCAGGAGAACAAGCTGGCCAATCCAAAACTTTGACATTGTTCCTTTCAAGCCACTCTTGTGTTTCCTTACTGGCGTGAGCAGTGGCGTTGTCCTGCTGAAAAACGTAGTAACAGCTTCTATTTTGCTCCATATATGGTAGCAAACTATTTCTCAATAGCTGACAATACAACTCGCTGATCAGTTTTGTGGGTACAACTTGTAGTTCCAAAGTGCTTTGAGCTGTAAAAATACCCCAAATCATAAAATAATCTCCACCAAAATTTCTCTTTGAAAAATATCAGGATTCTTTTTTTAAATCACGCTAAAATCCTCTATTGTCATTCGGACCGTCCAAGTTGAACATCTTTTCATGAGAATAAATTATCTGTTAAAATTTACAACCATTTACGAAGACAAAATGGAGCATATTAAAAAAGCTTAGCTTTGTCCAGTCTTTGTCCATATAATTCCGCAAAACTCTAACCGTGCATCCTTACGACGCTTGAGGAGGCGTGGCATAAACTTCAATTTTTGCCTGCAAATTTGTTTGGAGCACTTGAGCATATTCAAAATCGTTGTTTTGCACACTTTAGTTGGAACACAAGCTGCAAGTTGGTTGCTGTTCACGCCAGGAAGGAAACACAAGAATGGCTTGAAAGGAACAATGTTAAAGTTTTGGATTGGCCAGCTTGTTCTCTTGACTTGAATCGAATTGAGATCATTTGGGGGATTCTCGTCAGACGAATATATGCTGATAAACGACAGTTTTCAAGTGTTGTAGGATTAAAAACAGCCATATTTGAAGAGTGGGAGGCTCTCGACGCTCAACTGGTACAAAATTTAGCACACTCTATGCGAAATAGGATATTTGAAAGCACCAAATGAAATGGTGGACTCACGTCGCATTAAATATTAAAAAATTTTAAAAAAAATTTGTTGTTTTCGTTGAAAAAAATTGACTTTAAATCATTTGTGCTATACTAAATGAACGATTCTTAGGCGGAAAAAATGCAATGTTGGAGAAATTAATAACGGTTTATGGAGAGAGTTAAGTGAATATAACATTTGATAATGCCATCTTAAAGAGAACATATTTAAGCACAAAATATGCCATTATGAGCGTCTGAGGTTCAATATCCAACATGCTACAGCACATTTTCTTAAAAAACATATATTGTGCTATAGTTTATGAACGCAGTGTATAAGCCGCCAAAGCGTTGAGAACATTTAACCGAGATTATCTTTTACACATTATAGCTATCGATCAAAATTAATTATTCAATAAAAATTAAAATTATTCCAATCCAATATCTTATAGTTCATTATTCTCATGATAAAAAATTTATTGACTTACCCTATTTATTATTTAAATTTGTTTTTCACCAGTAAAAACATAAAGCATCCTTTTTTATTTCATTGACAAGAAAAAATTTTAATATTTCCCTCAACATCATAAAGCTGTCGACGATATTAAATAAACATAAGAAAATAAGAATATTTTTGAACTTACTTTCAAATTTTTATCCTTTGTCATTTTGCATTTTGGCAGCATCTCGAAGGATCATAAAGAGATGAAATTTTATGCTATTCTCTTTATTGCACACTTTTAATTTGATTTATCAACACTTTTTATTACATTTTGGAATCAAAATTAAAAACTAAGATTTTTTTCTCTCATTTCTTTTTGTTTCAACTTCATTTCCGCAGCCGAATTCGATTTTCTACATCCTTTCCTGCTGTTGTTGCTATTTTCACTTTTTTTTTTTACAAAATCACACAATGCCGCAACAATCACATACACACAAATCTGCACACATATGAAGAAACGTAAATAAATTGACACATACACCAGCCCATTTTATGTAATTTGTATTTTTTATTTTTATTCTTCTTTTATTGCTCAACTACTTGGCGACTTTTGTTTGCTGGTTAGGTTATCCTGCAACATGTCGTAATTGGGCCAAGAGGATACAAAATCTTTTTTATGTTTATTTTCCTGTTTGTGGTTGTGTTTGTTTTGTTTTGCTACCGACTTACGTTTTGTTTGCGTACGCCTCGCACATCCGTTTCTGTTGAAATTTCCGACACAACTGTTTTGTGTTTGAGCTTTTGCATTGTTCTCAGAAGAAGCTAAAAGTAGCACAGCTTTTCTCTCTTATTCTTGTTCAGTTTTTTGCGGTTGTGGTTGCGTACGAGTTTGTATTCAGCGTATTCAGTTTTGAAAATTCGTTACTTTAATAACTTGCTATTTGATAAAAAAAAATACTACAAAACATAGACCCACACATTTTTACTTTCAAAATTATTATCATTTCATCAGTTCTTCATCAAAATTAATGTTTCATTGTCAATGTTACAGAAAGTGCCTCGCTCTTTTCGTCTCATTTTGTGTCACTTATTTGAAAATTTATAGAAAGCCTGGAATCACGTTTATTGATATCGAATAACTTAACTTGTCTTGACCCGATAAATAAGAGCAAACATTTTTTGTTTTTTAATTGTGGCCCAAAATGAACCAACATCAGCACTAATTGTGATCAAACCCCATTTTCATTTGTTCAACTGAAGTAAGAGAACAAATAGAGTGTGTAAAATGTTATAAATAACCTTCTGATCATTATTTAGATCTGAGTTTTTTCAAAAAAAAAAAAATTTTTTTTCATATTTCCGGGTCTTTAAGCCAAAGCGCGTAGTGCTGTTTTCATAAAGCTCAAAAAACTTATCGAGTTTTCAAGCTTGAATGAAAAAAGTTTAATTAACGATTTATGTTCATATTTTTTATGACATAGCTTCTTTTATTTATATTATCGTGATACTTAAGCCTAATGCCTATCTCTTCCAGCGCCATCCAGTGTTTTCCGAATTTCCGAAAAACTGTTAAAACTTACATTCGCATTTTTTTGTGAAATGAGTTGAAATAGCAAAATTGGTATAGTGTTACAAAAATAAAACGAAAAAAAAAAATACTTTTTTCTAAATATTTTGACCAATTATTATAACTTTTTACTCGGTGCGATTTTTACTGGAATTTTATGTACACATATGTTCGGCCTAACTTGTTTTTAGGATAAACTAGATTTTGTTTTTAGGATGAACTAGATTTTCCTAGGCCAAACAAGTTCATCCGAAGTGCGTTATCATTAGCTTTAACGACCTCACTAAATTTTAACTAATCATCGCTCCATACGTTAACTGATCAAAGGTGTCCCCAAAATGACTTATGATGATTTTTACTTTGCACATTAATTGAAAGCTGCGGGATTAACGGGCCACCAAATAGATTTAGTGATGCAGAAACTTCTGATTTTTTTTTTTATAATATCGATTATGGAGGGATCAAAGTTGCCAGGAGATGACGTTTTAATATTAAAATATTAAAAATATTGTTCATATTGACTGTGGCTGGATAAAAGAGACTCAAAATAGGATTTAATTGAAGCTATTTTTGGCTTATCACATTTAACAAGGCTAGAATATTTAGGAGGCTTCCAGATGTCTAAGCTAATGGGTGTTGAAAAAATTGATTTTATCTACTGTAATATGACGCCATCTCTTAAATGCTAAAGGCTTTCTTGATTGAAGATACATACATATGTTTATTCCTTTTAACTAAGTTTACTAAATAAAAAAGTTTCATTTGGATTCGTCTCTTTACTATCGAAATACACGTATTAGAAAAGATAATTTGGCATGTTAGCACCTACAAAATTAGATGATAGTTATCATGATATATAATGGTGCTGTATAAAGCTGATCAAATACTAAAATACCAATTCTATTTCAAAACACTTACTGTGTTGATAGGAAAAATTTAGTCAGCAGATGGCATCATAATAAATAAAATCAATTTCACTTCTCATTTTTTCAATACACAATATTCAATAGCACATAACTGCGTAATTCAATTTATAAAAAAATAAATTTGTTTACTGTAAATAATAAAAAAATAAGCAAAATCAAAAAAGGATAGGTCTAAAATTAGTTGTCATGTTGAAGAATTATCCACATATGTTGTATATATGTCTAGCCTCTAACCTTAAATATATCATATGCAGAGCTGGGCACCACTACACGTGTGTTTTTCTTAAATGTTCTTCAATGCATGTGTATTTGTGCTTTGTTCGCTTTTCAAAGCAAACTGAATTAAATTTTATGCTCTCTGCTTTATATACGTATATGAAAAGTTATTCTCATTCTGCCGCAGTACCGCGCGCGGTACGTTTTGCCCAGCCACGATCATATGTGAGCAACTATTTCATAGTTAATTTGTTGCAAAAATAAAGAAAAACAACAACACTCGAGGGTGAAGAAATATGTGTTCTCTTAACAGCAGAGTTTGCTCTCTCTCACAAGTTAAATTTGACAATTGAAAATTACCTCATTTTTGCGTTCAGTTTTTTTACTTTGGCTAATGCTAGCGTCTCTAATTTAATAAAAAAAAATAATAAAAAGTTGTATGCTCTCAACCTGATTATTCATATCTATAAAATAGTATTACAAGTCAAAGATCACTAAATTCTTAATATTGGTGATAAATAAGCCATGGACAAACTTTATGACTGCCAAGTTATTTGCTCTCTCTCTCAAACTGCTGTCGCAAAAGCTTTTCATATACTAAATGTTAGAGCACGCGTCGCTGGCATTTGTTTACTTTTATTTCCGTAAATAAAATATAAAATGTGACATTTTGTAACTCAAGCACCAAAAAATGTTTATCCGCGTTAAATGTGCGAACCGCATAATTAATTTTTCTCCGGCATTTGCTATCAGACTCTCAGTCAGCTGCTGTACTTACGCTGTCGATGGAATGTCCGTCTGCTTCTTTGTTTACTTTGGCAGTCAAGTTGTGCGATGTGATTTTTGCTAAATTATTTTATGTTTGCTGGATCGGTGCTAATATATTTTAATTATTATTTATTTTTTCTTGCATCAAATAGGTTTTAAAAATCATTCTAAAAGCGATAATTAAAGCAGAAACATGAAATATTTTAGTCACTACAGATCATCCACATCAAGCTCAGTGACGTAGCAGCAACTTTGTGAGGCCGGGGTGGCAATGTGTAGATCACTTGCTAACGAAAATGTGTTTTTATTTTGTTTCACTGGTCATGCGATATCAAGGGAGTTTAAATTCAAATTGTTGTGAACACAGTTGACAATTTTAATTGACAATCTGAAATATTTCGCCAATAAATAAATGTTTCAGGCAAAAGTGTTAAGAATTGATCATTATTGTTTTACTTCTTACCATGAAAATATGTCTCAGGCTCTTCGTTTCCGAAGTTTGAAGTCGGAGATCTTATGCAAAAACTAATTTTAACATTTAAATTGAATCAAGGTCAAAAACGATGTTCTTGTTTATTCTTTTCAATTCTGTCCAAAAGATTTACCATTTCTGACTTACTTATTTGACAAATATTATAGACTTTGTGCTTGTTACAGGCTCTGAGTCAAGTTTAAAAAAGACTGAAATGATTTAGAGAGTGAAGACGCCATTATTCAAATAAAAAACATTTTAGAAAATTATTAAATTACTCACACTCAGTAGGCGGAAAATCATGGGTAGATGAGCAATCCGATTAGGCTGATTTTTTTTTTTTTCAAAATGTAGCAATTTTCTGTTTTGTTTTTCAGAACCTTTAACAAAGGAAAATAATGCTAAATAAAAAGAATTCAAAAATTCCATTTTTTTCCATAAAATTTTTTTATCGACAATTTAAGACAATTATTCAGAAAAGGATTTTTTCAAAATAATTTTTTTTTTGTTTTGTTAAAAAAGAGCACTCGCTATCAATTTGAATTATACGTTCCATTTATTTCAGAGAAATTCCGAAAATATTTTTTTTGCTTTGAAGAATTTAGATACCAGAAGCAACTTACATGTGTGTCTGTTTTTATAGGTGTTACGAATTTCAAAGTTTTCTTGTGATACAAATAAAAACCGACCACAATACCCAAATTTAATGATTTCAACAAATGTATGTATATTGTTGAAAAAGTCATTCTGCATGAAAAATATGTGCAAATACATACATATGTATGTATATTTGGACTAACAAAGAAAAAAAAATAAGTGAAGAAATCAAAAAATCTGTTGATCATATCAACTTGCATTAAAAAGCAGCTCTAATCAAATTAAATTTGAGAATTCTAAATTAACTCACATATTTTTGTACAGAGCTTATTGTTCAGTACTTTTAGTGTAAAAAAAAACACAAAAAAATTACAAGCGCAAAATTTAAATTAACTCACATTTATTCTCACAAAATTTTTTAAATCAAATCACTTTTTTAGAAGCAAACAGCTAGTCAAAACCCGATTTGTTTTCTTTTTTCTGAAAAAAATAAAAAAAAACATTTTGTTCATTTTTGTTTACGTATCATAATGTCAAAGTACTACGTATTTTAAATAAAATAATTTGAGAGAAATAAATTCGTTTGATAAATATGGAAAAATCGCGCTTTTTACCAAAAATTGTTTGCAAACAAGGAGCGCCAAAAATTTGTTCAGCCCTCAAGCTTTGGTGTTTTGGAATTTCTAAAGAAAAAATAAATCAAAAACTTAGTTCTGTAAAAAAAAAAGGCGAAACTTATAGATAAGATTTTGAAAACAGAAACTTTGTTTTCAATCCCAATACAAAAAGTTATTTTTTAGCATTTACTCACAAAATCTCGTATAACCGTGCATCTATGAAAAGTATGTGAATATTGGCATTGTAAAAAAAAACCGAAAATGGCTAAATATTTTACGAAATACAGACCTTTTCTCACCCTAACGCAATTTTTGAGGTCTAAGTTGAATTTTAAGTTTTCTACTATTTCGAACGGTTTTTTTTTGTAGTCCAGTGCTTGTTATGTTGTTCTGTTCTTTTTTTTTCTATAAGTCTTATGTCCATTGTTTATACTTAAAAACTAGAACGTTTGTTCAAGTGTTCTAACATTTTTACATTTGCCTATGCACAATTTACTTTAACATATTAAGCGAATTAACATATTAGCAGCACAAAAGCTTTCTTTTTAAGTTAACAAAAAACTTAATGAGTACAAAGCTTTTGTTTTGCAGACACAAATTAGCACAGACGCTTGAGTAAAAATTACGTCATTGCAACAAAATAAAAGTTTTCTCTTGCTCTGCAAGAACGTGCTTATAAGTATGCCATTCAGTGTTGCCAGAGTTTTTTGAGGCGGTAGTTAAAATTACAAAAAAGTAGCTGAAAAAACGTTAGGTGGCAAAACAAAAACAGCAGTATTTATTCATTTTTTTTATTGAATCATTTAATTTAACGTTTTGTTTTTGTCCCAAATTAGTAGGAGGTAGTGTTCCATATTATTAATACGAATGTTTGTATGCTCAGCCATTTTCAAGAGACAATGAGTTTATATATTGTTTTTTATTCAATTATAAGGCGTGTTTTTTTTTTGACGCGGCTACCCGTTAAAAAAAAATTTTTGTATGAGAATGACAGTTCATTTAGTCGGCGATACTCATCGCCGACTAATTTCTCATACAAAAAAAAATTTTAAGCGGATAGCCGCGTCAGAAAAAACACGCCTATAATTTACTTCGCTTCCGATCCGCGTCAAAAAATCGAAAGTAAAAACTGTCGAAAAGTTTGCTTTGGTACATATTTTTTCCATAATGTAGTGGTAGGTAATAACAGAGCTTAATATAAAATTACAAAACTAAATTTGCTTAAGTTGAAAAAATTATTATGTGTACAAAATTTTGGTTATGTGGTGCTGCCGAAAGGTTAAGCCTTTTCATATAAATGTATATGACCGATAAAAGTTTTTCCTAAATATGGCAAAAGTCGCTGATTTAGTTTTTAAGCAGCAAAACTGGCAACACCAATGCCATTTAAGGAAAGCTTTCTAGTAACACTTGCTAACGCTTGGAATTAGAGTGACCAGAGTGTTTATAAAACACATAATTTCTTATGAGAAATATGTATTTATATATTAAAAATTTCAAATATGGAAATAATATTCTCAAATAGATAATTTCAATAAACATCAATTTATGAGCTTCAGGCCGAAAACTTTCCAAACTTATACTGGTTAATTTTTTCATATAAAATATATTCATGCACGTATATTTTTCATTATTTTTGTTTAGCTCAAACGGCAAAACTGTTCAATAAGTGCATACATATGTAGGTAAATTTGCTAAATCTAAAAAAAGCATCAATGCTCAAGGCTTTAAGGCCGTTTGTGGTTGGATTCTTTGGTCATAATAAAATCTAAATGGCTGAGATTGAGATATGTACAAATCCGTCGAAATTAGCCATTTAGCTGGCCTCGTTTTTATTTTTTTTTTGGAGCACACTCTTCAACTAAGGTTTTTCTTGAAGCTAAGGCTGTCTTGAATTAATATTCAAGGTTGTTCAATTAAAATTCAGACAGCTATTTTTTTTATTTAACTTTATATGTAACTTTCATGTTTTTTTTTTTTAACTTAAATGCAATTTGAGCTATGTCTCCCTTTGAATTTTAATTGTTCCTCCTTGAATATTAATTAAAGAAAAAAAAAAAAGAAACCATGGTCGAGCTAAGATAACAAATTCGATTTTTTTTATAATTTTTTTTTTTTTGGAGCAGACTCTTCAAACATGGGTTGGGACTATTTTGAATTAATAATCAAGGAGGAACAATTAAAATTTAAAGGGATACATAGTTAAAATTGCATTTAAGTTAAAAAAGACATGAAAAGTTACATATAAAGTTAAGTAAAAACAATTGCTGTCTGAATTTTAATTGAACAACCTTGAATATTAATTCAAGACATTAATTTCGCCGGATTTGCACACATGCCGAAGATTATTGATATTCCCAAAATTATGTTGTCCCCACTTTTTTTTGGATGGATGAAAGCGCATATAATTCTCAAAAAAAAAAAAATAGACGTAATTTCTAATAATTTGATATGATAAAATCTTTGATATTCTTGGGAATCCATAGAGTTCTTCAATATACTTTTAGTTTTACGCAGCATAATAATAAGAGTAGCTCAGTTGGTTAAGATGTCCGCATCTTTGAACAGTGACATAACGTAGGAGAACCTAGGTTCGAATCTTGTTGGTGACAAATAAAAATTTAAATTCTCTGAAGTTTTTAAAATGCAACATAAATAAATTAAGTTCCAATTAATAAGCAGAAATAAGGGATATGATAAAAAAAATCGGTTTCGGTTTTTTGAGAAAATTTTGAAGTTAACCTGATTCTCAGGATAGTTAGACTTAACAATATGGGCCACCAGGTCAAAAAATTCTAACCTGAGATTTGGTAAAAATTTGGTTACTTTTACCATATTTATTTTCTGAGTGTAAGCTCAAAGCTCAAAATTTTTTGAGTAATTTATTGAGAGATACACTACTCTCTTTCTTCTTATGGAGCATAGTCACAAAGCTTTCTAAGCGTGCTTTATCCTTGAGGATTCAGGCTACAATTGGGGATTTCTGCTTTGTATGTCCGATTCATTTCCTTTCAGGCTGTTTAGTTTGAATAAAAATCGGATTTCAACGGCATTTGATGAGCGATTCGATATTGGAGATGGTCCTGGGTATCTTTATTAGCAGAATTCACAAAGTGTCAAATAAAACGCTTAAAATATGCTACTGATGAACTTTTCATGCATGAATAAGGTGAATAACTTCAGTCAGTTTACAAATATTTAAAAACAGTGATATAGTTTTCCAAGTATGAGTTTTTTCATTATTTTCCTGACTTACTAAGAAAACCAATATACATTTGCGCCTTGTGCAGTGAATGTGAATTGAACTGAAAATCGTAAATTTGTTCAGTGTACTGACCTACCTTGTTTTTAAAATGCGACAGTATTTTGAACTACCGAACAAAATGATAAGTTTTATGAAATTTTCATTTATGTAAGATGAGAAAGTTAGCATTCGCAAATTAATCTCTGTATTTACTTTCAATGACTTTTCTTGACAATAAGTTATTTTGGGTTATAAAAAAATGCTGACTGATAAAATGATACGCTATCAATCTGAATTTAAAACAAATCGACTTTTATTCCATATATTAACTTTTTTTAAATTTTTATCAACTACTGGTAAGAGTTATTATCGTTATATTGCAATAGCTTTCTTTTGATTCCAGGATTATATTCTAAGAGTGGAAGTCTTATTCTCTTAATATTTTTACTCTCAGATTGCTAAAACTAAAACAAAAAATTTTTAAATGCTCTCTGTTATAAAAAAAAAATAAGTAATTTAACCGATAACAGAAAAAGCGGCATTATCGCTCGAAAAAAGCGGTAAACGACGACGGACTTTCAGTCTGTCTGGAAGTGTTCTGCATGAAGCACAAATCAAAGTGAGCTGCTTTAGAAGTACTTATTCAAGGAGTCCCAAAAAAAGTGGTACATACAAATTAATTTATATTGGAAATTATATCGAATAACTTAAAACTAAGTAAAAATTAGAATAAAGCATAGATATACACGAAAATTTACTTTGTGCTGGACGCAATTTCGATAGGTAAGTTTGAATTATAAAATTAACTTTTCAGGGCAGTGAATCATTTATTTAATTTTTTTTTCTATGCGATAGTTTTTATTTTGTTTTTTTCGAAATACTGTTATCAGCAAGTGTTGGCGTCGCAGCGCCGTAATTTGAGCGCTACTAGTAAGGGTCAATGTCAAAATTATTTTCGCGGTCATTTCTAGCGGCGCTCTATCAGCACGTTGCTCTTGTTCTAATCTGTGCATTTTACTTTTAAATATTGCTTGAATGTTTTTTATTTTTTTATTTATTTTGAAATCTCTTTTAAATCATTTTGTTTTTCATTGCATATTGACTAATAAATAATAAAATTCGATCGAATAAATAAACAATCCAATAAATTCTATATGACAGCATGCTTTTTACTTTCACGGCGCAAGCTTCACATTTTTCCTCCACCTCAGTTTTCTTTATTCGATACACTTTGATCTCACGAAAGATGATAATTTTTTGCTCTGATTTCTTTATATGAAATAACTGCTAAATATAAATGTGAGCGTATTGCAAATTATTTAAGTGTTAAAATTGCATTTCAAAGTAATTAATTTCAAATTGCGTTCATTTTGAAAAATTATCTCCCAATGTACATACACATGTGTATTAGGATGGGTCGAAAAACCCCTTTGTTGAATATTGAATTGTGATTGCAACAACGTTGTGGAAGCTAAAATATTTTTTGAAATATATATGGTTATGATATTAAGCATTGCTGTAAATTATTTTATTTGGAAATTTTAGACTTTAAGAGAAATATAGAAATTCTTATAACAAACTTTTTTTTTAGTCCCACTCTAGTAGCTTCTTCATAGCTTCTTTTGAAAACCTGTTAAGGACAATTAGAAAAAAAAACATATTATATTTGTAAATTTTTATAGCATAAGGACATGATCCCCTCTTTGTTATTTTTGAAGAGACTCGATAAAGTATCCTTCTGAGGTGTTTAAAAGACGCCTTAGAAAGACTTTAAAAAGATTTGCGTTAAAAGTGTTTTGCTTAGTTACTCGAAAGATGTAGTAGAGACTTTATATGGAACTTAAAGACCTTTATTATATATAATTATATTTTATTATCAAATTTTTATTTTTATTTACGATTTGTACGCCGGCTTTGAACCCATTTTCCAACGATCCATATTCCTGCTCGCTACGACTAGGCTATCTTTAAAATATTAAATTAAACGTTAAGGGTGATAACTATCTTTCTCAGATTTTTCTTGGAAAAGCGCCTTAAAAAGACAAAAATTGATAAAAATGTCCCCTCGCATAAAGACGCATACGAGACGTTAAGGGTGAATCCTATATTTCTCAAATTTGTCTTGCTAAAGCGCCATAAAAAGACGAAAAGTGACAACAAGGTACGAGGGCACCTTGTTGTCACTTTTCACAATAAAGGCAATTACGAGACATGAGCTGGCATGTCTCGTGTGTCAATTTATACTGTACATAATCATGTCTCGTTTGTGTATT
Organism: Tricholauxania praeusta; assembly: GCA_949775025.1. NCBI lineage: Eukaryota > Metazoa > Arthropoda > Insecta > Diptera > Lauxaniidae > Tricholauxania > Tricholauxania praeusta. The sequence goes on along the minus strand of OX459031.1, from coordinate 29,761,958 downwards.
TATTCAGTGCATAACAAAGTGGTTAAAGAAAAACGTTTGGTGGCATGTTTCGTGTGTGTCTTTATACTATACAGTATACGGGCATATTTGAGACTGTCACCTAATGCTTTTATAACCAGCGTTTTATAAGCTTTAGAATGTATATCAAAGACATTTTTACGTTTTTTTGTTATTCCGATTTTATATCTTGCTCTACAAATTATAAAACCAAAAAGTTCACTACAAAGGCAAAGTTTCTTTTTTATTACGATACAAAGCTATTTTAAGAACATCTCTACTTTGTAAGCTGTTTTTTTTTTGTCTATATATAACTTCCTCTTGTACTTCTAGGACAAAGGTATTTACATCGTTTGAAAGATGTTATTGTGCAGCAGAGTTTTTGAATAATCTTATGTTTTACATATTTAGATGATGTTGATTATCTATTCTATGATATAGTAATTAAAGGATCTAATTCAGCACATTAATATTTGTTCAGGGATAAATATTATAGTTTAAATATATGTAAAGTAGTAGATCGAATTAAATTTACGCATTACAAAAGCAGGCTTGGTTAATAAACGTAAATAAAACGGAAACTATGTTAGTTGCTATCACCAATTGAATATTACTCAGTCGAATAGCCATTTTTATCAGTTTACCTTTTACTTAAAGCAAATCTTATCGATTTTGAAGGAATTGAAATACATATGTATATTCTGTTCAAAACTTTCACAAATTACAAAAAATCTTGAAATGAAAATGAAATTTTGTTATGAGTATAATTTTGTACAGGATTAACTTCCAGATAAAATTTAAATGGCTGAAACTTACCAATATAAACTATTGGGATTTCTGACAATAATTTTATTTGCGTTTAAATAAAGAAATCGTATTTTGATCGGATGGGAATATATTTTGATGTGTGACGAAAGATATCAAGCTTATTTCATTGATTTCGTTACAGTAAATTTAAATGGCTCAGTTGGATAATTCTATTACTATACATATCATAGACAGTTAGAACTTTTTTATATGTGATAATCCGTATGGTTGTAAGACCAAACTTTACTTCTGAACTAAAATTATAGAACACAGAAATTCAGTTCAAATAAACTTTTACAAGAAATACCAAACAGTTCCTATGAAAGCAAATTTTTCAAGAAAAAAAAAAAGAGTTGAACTGGTAATGCGCAATATCCGAATTATGCTTATCTAAAAAATAAATCTTTAAGCTACTTTATAGCAACAACTAAAATTAATAAGCTTTCTATCGCTATTATAAGCACAATTACGATTTTTGTGCCGCGAAATTTCAGCGATGGTTTTCGACAGAACACGTTAAAATAAATCGCAAATGTTAAATACACCCAACCCTATTTTTACACGGTAGGTACGTTCCTTAGAAAACCGTGCAAAAAAAATCTTGAATAAAAATACATGCAATATATGATAAATTTGGGGGATTTGTTCCACATCTTTAAGCTATCGTGTAAGATGAAAAAACTCTTATTATTTTCCCAAAAACCGTGTAAAAAATGCAAATTATGCTGGAAATTTCACCATCAAATTAAAAAATTATATTCCAGATCCCGTCAACTAAGCCTTACCTTCGAGGAAAATACTATATTATTGAAAGTACGGCTAATAAAAAATATTGTCGTTTTAGTCTACACACTTGATTACAAATCACAACGTTGCTAAAGAACTTTCACTTTAAAAACTTTTGTTGGAATTGCTAGATTGCTTGGGGTGCTAGAACAAAAAATTCGTATAAAAAAATTTATTTGTTCTTATTTCTGAGCCGTGTTACTTCAAAGTCGTTTAAAAAACACCGTGTAAAACGAGTTCTGGGTGTAAATGATCTCAATATCTTCATTGGTTTTCGAGATATCGATGCTTCAACATTTTAGTTTTGATTGTATCACTTTAATTACGGTTTTTGGGCTTGCTTCATTTAGTATACTCAACACCTGCTTCGCATGCCAAAGCAATTCTACATAAAAGTTAAAGGGCGGCCTTTAAGTATCGATATCTTGAAAACCTAGCTAGATATCGAAACTTTTTATCTAACATTTTCTATTTACTTTCACGTGTTCTAACCATTGTAATCCATCACCAGATCGTGGCGCCACGGAAATCGTTATCTGCACCAATTATAGAATAAAACCGCATAGTACATAGTACCATTTTCTTAAGCAGTGAAATAAATTTTATAAGAATAATACGAAAGAAAATTTGATGTCGATTTGATTAATAGTATTGAAGATATTGACCCTTGATGTAACCGGATGATAGCTTAAATTAGAGAACTCAGCGGCTCACGACGGTGTAGCGGAATAACTATATATTTTTTGGAATAAACGCATGAAGCGTAACTTAAAGAGAATATTAGAATCTATCATTTTGTATTGCAAAAAAATCCTTAAGAAGACCAGTTTTTTTTTTACCAATCAATCGAAATCGAAAAAAACGAAAACTTCTCATCAATTTTACGTAATTACTTATCGCATCAAATTGTGCTGCTGAAAAATGTTTTGCTGACGCTATATATTTTTTGTTAAAGTATATATATAGAAGAGTTAAAGTAAGTTGTGTGGGTGCTGTAATGCAAACCTTGAACAGATTTAATCATAATAAAATGAAATTTATTCAACAATAACAGAAACATAAAAAATATATAAATAACAAACGATTTGAGGAAAATTTTTATGAATTTCATAGGATGGATTATTGATCTGTCATTGATCAAGGTAGGTTAAATTGATTGTACTTTAATAAAAAGTCAGATTATATGATCGGTTTCAAAGATAGAGAGTGTTTCCAATTTTAGTGTTGGCACTAGGCCTTTTACAAAAGAACGCCAATTAAAAATATTGTTGCATGTTGACAGAATGATTTTATGACCCTTTCGATCGATAATAAAATTTTTAAATCATAATATTTTTAGTTTTACTTCCGCACTACATTACGTTTTTGAAGTCTCTCTTGATTTGAAGTATTTTGTCGTCATATTTTTAATTTTTTCTTAAATATAAGCTATAATCCGAGATGGAATTAACCATATTATAAAATATACAATCTTTTTTCGTGAGCGATTATCGCAAAAGTCATTCAAAATCGATTTTAACTGGGCAATACACACAAAATGCAAAATTTTTGACTTTTAAACTATTTCACCGGTATTAACAAAAGAGAAGCCAATCATTTTGTATTGTTTGGAAGATTAATTGCACGGATTTCAAATGTTCAGGTTTTTCAGAATCAGACAAAATAGTATTTTGAAAATACAAATATCTCGCATACAAACTCATTTACTATACTTATAGAACAATTAAAAGTAAAAGAGACAGACTACTTACATTAAAAGACTCCAGGTTCTTAAAAGGTCCAGAACACAAAAAAAAATTGTTAATGAACTATGATAAAATATTTTTTTTTTTTTGGAAATTTCCAAACGATTAATCAAAGTCCAACTCATGCTTTTAATTTACCAAGGTTTCATTTAGATCGAATTATTTGCTCAAAAGCAACAATCTTTTGCTGATGTAGTTATCTAAAGATTAATTTTGCTATAAACAAAAAAATATTTAATAGACTTTTTGGTTTTTTGGTCGCAAAAAAACTGTTTTTCAACATTTCGATAAAAATCATTATGGTCAGTTTTAGGTTTTTTTTTTATTACACGTATTCTGACACAAGGTGGGATTTTTGAATTTAAAGTTGATAATTTAAAACAGCGGTGGGCATAGAAATCTAACAATAGAGCAAAACAACAACTTCAAGCAACAACAAACGAAATTTTAAAGTTTTTTTTTTACTTTCATTTCCAAATTTGCCATTAGCACAAAAAAAAAACCAAATTGAACTACAAACAAAAACAATTGCTACATTCGTCAAGACATAATGCGGCGCCGTCGCTTATGCCTTTGTGTTTTGTTTTTGGTTTTCATTTGAATTCAAGTCAACGCTGTGCCTCGATAACGTTGAAGTTCTGCGAATAACGGTGGGATCAAATAGAGCCACTATGTGCCCATCACTGATTTAAAATAATGGCTCACCGAACAATTCATAAAAATTTTTAAAATTTTCTCCAACAATGGTGTATTTGGCATTTTTATGTGTCGTTTGGAGATTGTGGTTGCTATAATAATTTTAATCAGCAAAGCATCTCTAAAAAAGTTTGATTATTTTACGAAACTGAATTTTCTATGTCAATGTGACACAGTATTTTAGCCAAAATAGTTACCCAGTTGCTTTGACAGAGCTTTTGTGATAAGCCCTGCTATGAATATGATGTTTCATACATTTTTGCCGTTTGAGATGACAGCAAGTCAATTGAATCAAAATGAAAAAGCGACACTTACTGCTCAGCGCCACTTTTATAATAAAATTAATCGAAAGTTCCCGACTATATACTCTGTCAGCGATAAGCGGGCATGACGCTAATCAACATGAATTAAAGCTAAATGAGACGGTGTGTAAGGCTTGCGAATCATTGCAACTCAAGCTCTATTGAAAATATCGGTTCTGAAAGTGAAAGTGTGACCGAAGACCAAAACTTATCGATAGCATTACTTATAGCTCATTATGTTATATTTTGCATTCAGACTTACTTATTATTCATAAAAAGCTTAAAGCCAATTTTATAAGCTATATTATTGGTTTTGAAAATATGATATCAATCACAAAGTTTTCTAGATACAATGTTTTCCTTAATTTTTGAGCAATGTTTCCCAATTTTCGTAAAAATAAGTTTTATTCAGTCATTCCTAAAATATTCTACGCATGAATCGGATCTCATAAATTACTTCCACGACATGTTTTTAAGGTAAATGCAGGTGAAACCCACACAAATAATGTTTTTGCGAGAAAAAAAATATAATAGATATATAAAGACATATTATGACTTTGGTTGCTTATAAGCTAAGAGTTAATTCAGGAACTATTGAGCTGCAAGCACAGCACAAAACGAAGGAAGGGTGTGGCGTCAAGTTGAAGTGGCAACTCGTATGCAAGCAACGATTTTTTAAGTCCCGTGATCAAAAAACTATTTAATCAAAGTAACCGAACTTTGGACTTGGATAAAAAGTTGGCGTAACTCCCTACAAAATAATATCTCCCAAGGCAGGAAAAATCTAGACAGGGCCATATTAGGTAAATACGCAAAAAACTTTTACACAATTATGGCTATATGCGATAGTGCAAAATCGATAAATTGTCCTTCTACAAATCCGGTAATTTTCGCTTGATATTCTTAAGCAAGCGCTTTAATATAAAAAAATATACAATATTTTTATGAATCGTTTTATCTTCTGAAAGGAGCTCAGAGTACACCATACTGAAGAAATCGAAGTTTAGCCACTTTGTCAATTTTATATGACAAGGTTAATCAACTTTTCTATGTTTGAAGTCTTTAAGCTCAATTTCTTTTAAATAGACTTTTTTTTTGGAATAAAGTCCCTCTATAAAAAGTTGGCTACCTCAATGTTCGCCTCTTGCACGATTAGGTAAATTTTTGCAGATCGCTTCACATATGAAGAACAACTGTTTATTTTTAAAAAAACTTTATAGTTTGTTTACTTAACAACCACCCGATAACAACGATAACCTAATTCAAGAGCATGTTACGTCATGCTAGTATTTTTGACTAAAGAAAAGTTAGACTCAGACAAGCAAAGTTCAATTTTAGTTTTAAAATTTCTCAATGTCCCTCAATTTCCGTTAGTCATTGCATTTAAAAAATAATATTTCTATTCGAATACTATAAGGCAAAATTAAAGCTAGACAGCGCCGAACAAACTATTTTGAAACACACTGATAAGATGCGATACATTAGCTTACTGTGATAGAAGTGAAGCATGAAACGAATGAAGATTGCAATTTTTTTTTTCAATAAAATTTAATTCAATTACTTTAAGTATAAACAATTTTTATTAAAAGTAGCAAAACAAAATGAAAGAAAAATTTCGAGCGGTACAAAGTCAAAACTTGTAGATAGACTTACATAAATTACATTGTAATCTTTTAAATTTTACTTCTGTTTCAGTTAAAATTTCAATCTCCTGCTCACATTAATATGGCAAAACAGCCTCAATTCGAAACAACAATTCTGTCGCAATTACGAACGTCTCCAATGGAAGATGAAGCAATCGATGAAGCAGAAATGGAGACTCAAGATCAAGGTTTTTACGATTCCGTTTACAATATGGCCGAAAAGTTTGCCGCAACCCGTTTGGGTCAGTTTGTGATCGAGCGCAGCGATCGTTTTCTGAGAATGATTGAAGATACAGCCAAATGGAGTTTACCACAAGGTAGGATGTTATAAATGTTTTAACAGTATCGAATATGTAGTATTTATTTTGCGATAAAGTACTTGAAGTTCTCGTCACTCAGCATATTTTTACACTACATACATTTTCAAAAACTTTGTTGTATTTGTCGTGTGGTCATTAAATAAAATCATAAGTGCAACTGGGGGGCGGCAAGAGGGTCCATGTAATATGAAATTTAAGTTCTGTTTCTAGCATGATAAGAAATTTGGAAATGTGGTGAACCATTTTTTTTAATAAATGAAAATAATTGGAGATAGTAGAAAAGATTTCGTAACACATTTGTTTGGAAAAGTTCGTGTACACGTTTATTGTTTTAAGATTGTGTGCACGTGTATTTGCTAAAGTTCGTGTAGTACGTGTTTCACACAAATAACGTATTTTATCTACATACACAGCTTCAAAAGAACCCGAATCCTCGATGGGAATCTTTTGGGTCCATTTTTGTAAAAAAAATATTGCATCATTAGGAGGGGATAGGTCGAAAATGGATTTTAAATGTTGCAGGTGATGGCCCCGAGGACGAATTCATGCATGCTTCCCGTAGATTTTTTTTTTTTTTGATTCTATTGAATGTGAAAGGTCGAAAATCGATTTTGAGCATCATTTAGAGTGGGTCATTTCCGTAACAAATGTTTCTTATCAGTTGATGTAGAGTGACTCAAAATGTGTTTAGCAAATCGAAAGTTCGAAAATTAAGCTTAAAGATTTCAATAACAAAATCGTTTTTGGACACCATGCCAAGTGTTATCAGAAATCCATTTTCGTTACTTCCTCATTGGTTGGTTCAAAAAATCATGTTCCAGAAAAAAGCTTAATACGGCATAGTAGGTTATATAAAATTCATTTACGCAATTTAAAAAAAATTAACTCAATAAACTATCCCAAATGAGTTAGAGCAACTCGGTTATGTTCCAATATTCATTTACTTAGAAGCAGATCGTTTATACGAAACACGTTATCGGAACTTAAGAAAATGCTCTTGTACACGGACATGTATTTGCTTCGTGTTTTCGAATCTACTTTCGTTAATGCACATCTGCAAGTGTTGAAATTGAGTACCCGGCTTTGTCAAAATAAAAGAGTTTTTCCTTGAAATGGTAAAAAGTAAAAAGAGTTTGAGGACTTTATGAACGGATGACCTATTTTTCATCCAATTATCGGCTTTTTCAGAAATTTTTCAACTCTCACAGTGCCTCGGCTTTGACCTGCAATTCCGGGCTTGGACGGTCAAAAGCGACCACTTGGCAATCCTGCTGCACACTATACTAGGGTGAAGGCCTTTCGCTTTGCGCACATATTTCTTCTACTAATAAGAACAGCAACAAAACTAGTGTGTCCCTATTAAGCTCTCGTTACGAGGATAGTGGTTGCTCACTTCTGTTTTCGTGTGGAACAGTGAGTGTTTCTAGCTTATACTTTCATTCTTGTCTGTGCAAAATGAGGTTAGCAGCTTTGGCGTAACTGGTGCTAAGTCCGTTTAGTTCTTAAAAGGCCTTAAAGCAGCAAATCAGGCCTCAGCATAGAGCTCGAAAGAATTCTTTTAATATAGTAGTCTACACTGACACTCTCACTGAAAAACTGGCCGCTAAGGAGCAAGGAAAACTTTATTATTTTACTGCTACGTTTTAATATAATTTTTTAAATAATAACTGATTTTCTTAAATTTTCATTTCATCAGATAAATCAGAGGAGAAGCTTGTTCGTCCCTTTAACTGGGCTTCTTTTCTAACGCTCATTGTAACGATGCGTATGATTCGCATAACACTATCGATAGCTGCCGTCATGATCGGAAATAGTCCGGTTTCAGCACACGACGTTGTTTACTTTATACAGACGCGACGTCGTAAACTGCGCGCAATACGTGTGCATGGCTTAAAAGAAATACGTCGAAGAGAAATGGAGGTCATTGCAGTGAAATCTGGAATATCAGAGTCTGGGATTATTGCTAAGCTAAAAGCATTGAAAGCATTACTATCAGTTGCTATTTGTCGACCGGGTCAACATTGTGAGCCAGAGAGGCGGGTATTTGTACATCGCTTGCGTGAGCAGGTTAATGAGGAACAGGTGAGAGCTACAACTTATTCAAAGAATATTTTACTTATTTATTGAGATAATATCATATCATATGATCAATACAAACGCAGTCACTCAAACTGACAAAGAGTTTCAAAGGCCAAGTTTCAAATTAATTTCGAAAATGAACTATATCAAAACTTTTCTACTAAAAATATATATATTTTAAGAAATCATTGGAAAGTTTGAGCGACACAAAGTAACATGTCTTGCATTTAACTCTTCAAAGTTTTACTTAATTTTTGAAGAAAATATGTCTCGGTTAAAAGGTTATGGGCCACATTTTTAAACTATAAGCATTGTCTCTTATTTGCAAATAAGCTACACATTTTTTTACCAAATTCTTATAATTCTTGATAAGAGCCCTTCTGAGGATCGCCAAGCCGCTAAAAGACCACGTGATGATGAAAGCGCTGAACACAATCTTACGTTTGAACAACTGCTAACAAAATATGCCAATGAAAATTCCGACGACGATTCCGATTTCCAACCAAATCCTGAAGATGACACTAATGATGATGACAGCACTTCAAGCGATAGCGGCAGCGCAGATGAAGCTGATGTTGAAACTAACAATGAGGAAGTAACGGTATTATAACTAAAACATTCAGAAAAATTTCGCTTTAACTTTTCCATTGAATAATGCGACAAAAAAATTAAATAATTTATGACTTCTAACTAGTACGTATTAACTGAAATTACTGATCAGAAGCCAAGGAATTTCCAACAATTTTGATATGTATTATTTATTAGATGGTCAAGTGAAATTGTGATTCTCGGAAGAATTCTTATTAAGTGTTTTTGTATGAATTTAATAAAACAAATTTTTTAGAAAAAGCCTAAGACAAGTTATAATGATGTAATGGAGGTGAAGGAAAATGGTGGACATAGTTCAATACCAAAGCCGATACCTGATATTAACATCGAAACATTTTCAGCTAGCGAACAACCTTCAACACCGAAAGAAAATGGGCCCAGCACTGGTCAAACGCATGAAAACGAAGGTAATATTGCAGCAGAAGTGACAACGTCAACCCCGCCCATTGATAATAGATATTCAGAAAATACTTAGGTTTTTTTTGTCGGCTATAGGAAATTCGTAATAAATTTTTTTACAAATGAATTTTTTATTTTTGTACATATATTACCGGTAAACATGCATACATACATACATGTCTTGACTGGTTAGCAAACAAAAACTCCCCCATAAACTCTGCAAGCATTGACTTGGTACTCTAATGTAACGAAAGATTGAAAAATCCACAAATCAAGCAAAATAAAATTAAAAATAATAAAACAAAACCTAATAAAATAAATAAAATAAATAAAATAAATAAAATAAATAAAATAAATAAAATAAATAAAATAAATAAAATAAATAAAATAAATAAAATAAATAAAATAAATAAAATAAATAAAATAAATAAAATAAATAAAATAAATAAAATAAATAAAATAAATAAAATAAATAAAATAAATAAAATAAATAAAATAAATAAAATAAATAAAATAAATAAAATAAATAAAATAAATAAAATAAATAAAATAAATAAAATAAATAAAATAAATAAAATAAATAAAATAAATAAAATAAATAAAATAAATAAAATAAATAAAATAAATAAAATAAATAAAATAAATAAAATAAATAAAATAAATAAAATAAATAAAATAAATAAAATAAATAAAATAAATAAAATAAATAAAATAAATAAAATAAATAAAATAAATAAAATAAATAAAATAAATAAAATAAATAAAATAAATAAAATAAATAAAATAAATAAAATAAATAAAATAAATAAAATAAATAAAATAAATAAAATAAATAAAATAAATAAAATAAATAAAATAAATAAAATAAATAAAATAAATAAAATAAATAAAATAAATAAAATAAATAAAATAAATAAAATAAATAAAATAAATAAAATAAATAAAATAAATAAAATAAATAAAATAAATAAAATAAATAAAATAAATAAAATAAATAAAATAAATAAAATAAATAAAATAAATAAAATAAATAAAATAAATAAAATAAATAAAATAAATAAAATAAATAAAATAAATAAAATAAATAAAATAAATAAAATAAATAAAATAAATAAAATAAATAAAATAAATAAAATAAATAAAATAAATAAAATAAATAAAATAAATAAAATAAATAAAATAAATAAAATAAATAAAATAAATAAAATAAATAAAATAAATAAAATAAATAAAATAAATAAAATAAATAAAATAAATAAAATAAATAAAATAAATAAAATAAATAAAATAAATAAAATAAAGTATTGGGAAAACTATTTTAAGCATCAATCTAAAATATAGGCAAAAAATAAATAAAACACATCAACAAAATTTTCAAAATAAGCACCCCAGTACTTTCATATGTATGTTGTTTCCAAAAAGCTTTCAAAATGATATTTCTCATTTCCAACTTATGCTATAAACTACTCAGGTTTCATTTGTACTCAAAATTCAAAATTATTTGTTCATGGAAAAAAACTGTTTCGGCATTATTTGGGATTTAGCAAAATTTTCTTTTCCATTCCCATCTTCCGACAGCACAAAACGATTACTCAACTCCTCCATACAGCCATCTTTTGACACCATCTTTGAATATGCCAACACCTGTACATGAAAGTGACGCTCCGACAGAAATAAAGAAAGCAGTAATTTCTACAACTACTTTCGGATCTTCTGTGAAAGCAGGTAAGTTCATTATTAAAGATCAAATATATTCTGAAAAAGTTTCTAAAACAAATTCTTATTTAACATTAGTATTTTGTCTTTGTTTTTGTTATTCCTTTTATATGTTTGGTCAAACAAGATACCCAAAGTGATGATTATCCTAAAACTTCCACATCCTTTTCCTACTGCATTCAATCGTTATCATCAACGTCGCTGCTAAGTGAAGATTTAATTAAAAACTTTCAATGTCTTGAGAGGACATCACAATCCGGTACATCTATGTTACGCCGTTCATCAACGTCCAGCTCGTCTTCGGCCTCATCAACTGAGGATCTTTTCTATAGTCCAATCGGTTTGTGTGTACTACATATATACCAGCTACATCTTTACTTAGCATTTCGAAATTACATTTTAACATTTTGAAAAAAAAAAAAAAAAATAAATAAATTCATGCGTTGTCTTCTGTAAACCTTTGTTTTATGTTGTTATATGCTCTGTCTTATCATCCCTTGTCTTTACTGTTCGAGTATGTTCCTTATCACAAGCCCCCACATAACATTTGCATTACATCATTCGCTTTATAATATTCTTCATATAGGTTCCCATAATATGCACAACAACCTATAAAAACGTTTTCTTCATTTAAGGATCTCCGTCCGATTTCAATGCTGTTTTTAAACCGGTTTCTATACTTAAGAATCCCATTGTTTCCTCAACTGAAATCGGTGAAGATGTCAACGGTACGAAATTTTTTTCTTATATTCTTTGCTTAGAAACACAATTTGCTTATTTTTTATAATTTTAGAGCATTCTACTTCCAAGTCTAGTGAAGACTCGTGCAATGTTGAGTCCGTTGATGCATCGATGCATTCAGTACCTCATAAGAAACACGTACATCATCAACACCCTCATAGGCAAAATCAGCATCACCAAAATAGATATCGTAACAAAAATCGACGTTGAGTTTATCATTGAAAATGTTAAAGTGGGTTGATTCGGTCAACTAAAAATGTTAGGTTTAAAAGTTTTTTTTTTATTAAAAATTTGTACTAATTGTTGAATTTAGTTATACTATATACATTTTTTATAAAAAAATATTTGGCATCTTTGCAGGAAAACTTGAAATAAAGAAATTTTGGATACCATATTTTTAAGTTGTTTTACACACAGTTAATCAGGTTATGCTAAAAATTTACGTATATTTTTGAAATCTTTTTGATCTTTTGAGTTCCCTAAAAACAATTTTCGGGAATTGTATGCAGATATAATGCTTTAATTGGCATTTACCAAGATTTCGTAATATTAAAAACAAATATTTAGTTCATTTGATATAACTGCAATAAATGATTTATATTGTGTATATGTATGCCGCATATTTAAAATATGGTAGTTGTGTTAAACATGTATTTCTTTATGGCAAAAATTCAGTTGATAATTATAACTAAGTCCTGTGTCGCACGAAAGAAATGTTTCTCTTTATTGCAAACTTACAATTTTATTTTAAAAATCGAAAAACAAACATAAACCAATAGTTTCTAATAACGTGCCATGTTTGATATTGAAACTATCATAAAAATCGAAATTGCGTACCAAGCAGACATTATTTAGGTAATAATTTGCTATATTGGGAATCATATATCAATCAGTATAGCTTTTGAAAAATCGTTAAAACAAAGATAATGGTCAGTTTTTGTATATTTTTCGAGAAATAATCGAAAGTTTGTAAAATTCAAATCACGACGAATTGAGCTAAAGAGTTATAAAAGCACCATTGTGACCAGCAGATTATTTTTTTTTTACAGATATAACACCAATAACTCGGATTGGAGCTACAATCTGTTCCCAATAGACCAGCATCGGACTAACACTTCACGGAGCACGAGGCTGAAAACTGAAAAAAATACCACTTATAACTGATTATAAAAAAATTTTAAGATTAAAAATTAATTTTGTTTTCTAAACTTATATTGAAAATATAAGCATAATACATCTACAAATCCACACAACCTCTTGTCACTTTATATTATATTTTTCCTTAAAACCTCATAAGAAAATTTCTGTACATTTCTAGGAGTCTACTAGTTTTCAAGTAAAAAATAAATATAGAGACAATATTAATTGGTCGGTGGCACGCTATTATGGGGAACAATTTTTTAAGTTAAAAGTTTTAACTAAAATATTAAGGTAACAAGCTCATTGATGATATGAACTTGGGAAATAATAAAAATTTAATACTATCTCAAATGCGGAAGCTCGGTTCTCCTTCAAATATCGGTTCTTATCAAATTTTGATAGTACCCCGATATAGCCGGGCACAAAGCGATTGTTATTTTATTTATTTTTTTACTCGGAAACTATTAGACTTAGAGTAAAGATGGCTGCGTAGTTTTTTGTTCACTATTTTAGAAAAAAAAGTCACCATATCCAGAATCGTGGAAATATTTTTTTATTGTGTATTATGCATTTGCTTTAACTATTTGACGACCCATAGGATACATGTGTTCCAAATACAAAAATATTCTTCAAAAAAAGGTTTAACACGAAATGTTTTTAATTATGTTACAAAAGCAAGCAGAAATGTCTGCTTTTGAATATTTTTAACGTAAATTCGACATAAAAGTGAACTATAATGGTTTAGTTTTTGTTTGAAACAAGATACTAATTATTCATGTAATATAAGAAAATAATTTTCAAATAAATTGGACTCCTTTCAGGCTCATAGGAACACATACATACATATGCCCCATAAAATTTCTCGAAATCTTAAATCATAATTTCGTATATTTTTGGCTTAGTAACAGCCGAATAGAACATTCTAATGTTTTGATTTCATTGGATATCAGTTCAAAAAGAGTTAAAACTGATGATATTATAAACGAGAGCACATGACATTTTTCTGTAGTTCTACTAGTTTTTGAGGTGACACGCTATACATACTACTAATTATTTATTTCAGTTCAAAAATTTAATTTTTCTTGACGATGGGATTGATATACCGATTCCTTTGCTAGGGAAATAACGGACAGTATAAACTCAAGAACTTAGTAATAGGGCTGGGGAAAAATCGATTAATATCGATGTTTTTCAACATCGCTTACTATCGATAGTCATGAGCCCAAACGACTAAAATCGAAATCTATTAATCACTGAATAAATTTTTTTATTTTTCTAGAAAAAGGGTATAACTATTAAAAAACTTACAACTAATTATATACCATTTTAAAGGGAATAAATTAAACTATTTTAACGCGCTAAAAAAATTATAGGTTATTTACACATTTTTAGGAAAAAAAAAAGGTTTTTTAAAAAAAAATTGGTCAAAATTTCAGAAAATTCGTCAGATCTCCAAAACTATAAGTCAAATTTCAAAACTTAACGCTTCATTATTTTAGGCCATTAAATTACCTTTCTTACGAAACTCTTATTTACTGTTTTCTATCCAGCAGTTCCCAACTTATAATCATTTTTCCGATGTCTATATCTCCGAAACTAGATCCGAGCTACACTTTTTTTTAATTTTTTTTCTCGAAGAGCCTTTGTTAAGTGAGGAAACGGACATAATTCAATACTGGAATAACTATACAAATTGTGATGCATTAACCCTTTCTTATCAATTTTCTCATATCGGGCCAGAAAAATTTTTTTTTGTCTTAATATCACAGATATAAGTTTTATTAATAATAAAACACAAAAAAGTATAGCAAAAAGTTTTTGGGAAAGGCTATAGACCTTAGGAAAATTTGTACAATATATTGACCAAAGTGCATCAATGGAGTAAAATTTAAGAAAATCTTTTTTTATTTATAATACTTTTTTTTTATTAAAAAACGAAATTATAAATATTACAATTCTTTAAAAGTCTAGTAGCGTAGCCTGAAAAGCATAAAAACTCAAATTTTAGATTCAGAAAATTTATGGAAGGTTTAAAAGCAAGTTGTTAGAGTCAAAAAAGTTGTCGAAGTACAGAATATGACCAAAATTTGTCAATTTTTTACTCAACTGCAAAGCTATTGCTATTCAGAACCCGTTCTTTACCAAGTTTTCTGAGTCAATCGGAATTTTCTTTCCTTGATTTAATCCCACGGCGATCCTGTCCAAGATGTCATTAATTTTGTATGCTTATTTGAAAAAAAAGCAACCTTTCTTGTATTTTGCACAATATATTGACCAAATTATTTATGTAGTACATTACCGTTGTTGGAATTTGTACAATATATTGTACACTTTTTTTAAGCTATTAAAACAATTTTTTTTCCACATCTTTTTTAAAAAATATTGATGTTCTTCTAAGGATTGGTTCTTTAACTTTGATTTAAGCTCATATAATTAAAATAAAAATGTTCACTACCTTCTCAAAAACCTAAAATTTGTTTGCGCATTGCCTTATAACACACAGATGCAACATAGACTGTTTTTCAAATTCAAATAAAATACTAACCATGCTACCTCTGTTGCTCAAATTTGAATTTTGAAAAGAAAAAACATGCTTGATTCAAAAATTAAATGTCTTTTTTCAAAATTTGCGAAAGTTTTAAAAGGAGAAGAATAGAAATGTGATAATTTTTTTTGTACAATATATTGTACAAAAACAACGAAAGGGTTAAGAAGAGTGGCCTTGCGATATCTGTTAACGCCGGCTTCATCCACATCATCGGAGAGGGTCAATTCAACAGCGGGCAGTATTATATTCAAAAAGGGAGCTTCAAATCGAAAACATCGATGTTTTTTTTAACGATTTTTCCCAGCTCTACTTAGTAAGGTAGTGATAAATGTTTTAGGCAAAAGTAATACGGTTTCTAGAGGGTTAAATAACAGTGACCTTGGCTTTGACTCTTGAAACCAATTTATATATTCATTCTCTTTGCAAAATGATGCGCACACTTGCTATGACGGGAGACACAAACAAACAATGAAGCACAGAAGTCTACACTGGCTGTTAACACAAAAAGACTATGCGCTTTTTGTAGAGCTAATATTGTGAAAAGCTTTTTTTGGAAAGCTTTGAACTTAAAGCGCTCGAGTTATGTACTGTGCATAAATTCAAAATTCAACTGTGGTTGAATTCACAATAATGTAAATTTATTTAACTGTCGAACATTTAACAATTGTAATTTCCGAATTGTAACGTCTTCGGCGAAGGCAATCAAGAGTTTATGTGAAGATACAAAAAAAAAAAAATAAATCAGTTTCAGTTGGAACTCATCAATTTTCAAAACTACATATTTTTATAGCACAAGACTATTTTACTTATTAACAGAGAGGCCGGAAATATGCAAAATAAAACACGTTTTAAGCGCATAGAATATGCCCCAAAAAACACCAAAATATGCACTTTCATATGCACGGAAAACAGCTTGAAAATTTCATGAGGACTAGTTCCTGCACTAAAAAATATATGAAAAAATCAAAAACTGTGTTTTCAGGTGGTTTTTTATATTTGAACACACAAAAACTTAAAATATTACATGCACACAAGACTTAAATTTTGGATAAACTATTAAATGCTGCTTCAAATTCTCGAAAAAAAAATTGTGTCGCTTTTCAGTCACGGGGCTTTTTTTATATAGAGCTGTCTTGCTAGGAGAATACTGTTCACAAAACGGGCTTTTTAAAGTAGTACATTCGTAAAGAATTTGATGGATATCAAAAATTACAGAAAATCATACGTTTTCAAATTTATTACTGATATCCGCATGATTTAGAGTAGCCAACTTTTTGCGTTTTCAAAAACTCTTATGCTTTCTTTGAGCTCTCAGCCGGGAGTTTCTAATTTTAAAATCGAATCAACTATTAAAGTGGAACCTCGATAAGTCAGAAACCTCTCAAACTCGAAAAAATGTTGTGTTCCCTTCCCTTCAAGCCACAAAACATCCATTGCTCAAAATCTGACCTCTCTAAAAGTCGAAATAATTAGTGAGTCATACTATTTTCCCTCTATAACTCGAAAAAAAAATTTAACCTCTGCATCTCCAATATAGCAATGTTTGATTTTATAACCTTTAGAACTCGATTATTTGAAGCGAATTACCTCTATAGCTCGAAGAAAAATAAGATACTGACAATGTTCACCATTTTTTCTCAAAAATCAATGTAAAAGCCTACTTATACAATAAACCAATCCTATGAAATAATAAAGGAATTTATAACTGACGTTAACATGTGATTTAGTTTGAAATTTAGCGAAGTTAATTTATTGTTGTCAATTAAAAATCTATCAGAAATAGTTTGCTCCTACTGCAATACATCAATACATGGACTAAATCTTAGCCTCTACAAATCGAACCTTTCCTGACAAAATTCGCTTAAGTCGAAGTCCTCCATAAGTCGAAAACTCAAATTTTTTGGCGTCTCCCTTCAACTTTGACTTACAGAGGTTCTACTGTATTAAAAAATTACATTTAATGTAGCTTAGCTTTTAAGCTTGTAGATCGCAGCAGTCCTTTTGTTATTCGTATGGCTTCAGCATCATCTTCACTGAGATATTTAACAGCTGCCTATACGTCTTTAAAATTGCCGCTGTAATAAACTGTTGCTTCTAGCCAAGTGCCTCATTGAGTAATAATTGGAGATGGTGGCAGAGGTGTGTTTGGAAATGTAAGCTTAAAGGCTGCCATCGAGAACCCAAAAAACTAAATTTTTATATGAGTTTCTAATAAAAATGCTCAAATATGCAAAAATATCAAATAAACCCAAAATATGCTCCAAAGTACCAAATATGCAAAATGCATAAGCAATATGCAAATATGCATTTATAACCTCTCTGCTTATTAAACACACTGTACGTACAATAAAATGTCATACGTTAACTAAACTGGCATATTGGGAACATTTCTCAACATTCGAATTTAAAAAACCAGTTTCATATCTGTAAGACATTCATTGTCAGTTCATATGTTTTTGATACAATATGAAGAAAAATTAAGAAAATGTGCAATGATGAAGGCCCAAGATTCCACAATGACGAACCGCAGAAAACACTTCTGCTTCTTACGCACTCGTTTAATAACATTAATTTTACAAGTTTCGTATACATACATACAAAAAGAATGACACCTTATTTGTCAAAATCGGTGCGTTAGAAACGGTGCTATTGCCTTATAAGCGCTTTAGTTGTTGCTGCTCAAATGCTGCAAATTTTGCGCCCAAAAGATGCAACTTTTTTTGAAAATTTACTCAACTTATTATAGCATACAATGCGCATATGCTGATTTCCAGTTATGTTCGCTAGACAAAAATAAATTTTTGGCTCGCTGCCCAAAAGCAGAGCAGAACACAAAATCGCGTACCAATGAAAATTCAAAATACCAGGCCACCATGAATCAGCAGCAAGTAAATTTTGTGTTTTCGATATCTTTATTATGCAATAACTCGGCAATTACTGAACCGATTTGGACAAATGACGTGTCATAGTTTTTGTAAGAAGAATCAGATTGTTATGACGTCATTTGTGCTTTTATAATTTGCCAATAGATGGTGCTGTAAGCAAATTGAATATTCTAAAAGCTATAATTCGACAGCGAATCAACTGATTTTGGTAAATAAGGTGTCATAGTTTTGTTTAACTGAAACAGATTCTTATGACGTCATTTGTGTTTTGAAAGCCTGCCAATAGATGGCGCTGTAAGCAGATTGGATATTGATAAGTGTGGTGAAATAGTTCTTGTAAGAAGAAGCAGATGTCAATTGTGCTTTGATTGCTTGCCAATAGATGGCGCCTTTAGCAAATTCAATATGCTGTTCGCTATAAATCGCAACGATTCAACGGAATTTGCAAATATTTTTTGGAAAACTTTTAAAACAGGACTGGGCTAACAAAATCTTATAACTATGGAACCGATTTTGATGAAATTTGGAACAAGAATAGATTGAACCCAGAGAAAAGTTATTTGTTTTTGAATGGGCGCTGTCACACCCCTAAACAAGAAATATTTTTGTACTGATAAACTAATGAACCGATTCTGATAAAGTTTGAAATAGTGAGGGACTGAACATTGAGGAAAAATATTGCTTTTTAAATGAGCGGTGCCACGCTCCTTAACATAACAATTGTTTTCACAGCTATATCAATGGATCGATTTTGATGAAATTTGGCTTAGAGATAGATTTATTTCTGAGAATATATTCGTTTTTTAAGTGGACGGCGTCACGCCCGTAACAGAAAATTATGTTTTTATAGCTCAACATATCCACCGATTTTAATGAAATCTGGTAAGGAGAGAATGAACCCTAAAGAAGGAATAAAGGTACGAATAGGCATAGGACAATATGATACTGAAATGTTTTTAATTGTAACTAAAATGGTTGAATCTAAATACGTTAGTGAATTCTAGTACTTAATACTATTTGCATTTCTAACTGAGTAGCGAGAACCATTTTCGATTCCTTTGTGTTTGGTATTTTTCTCCTTTGTTCTGAATATTACGGATTACTAATCAGTTTGTTATTTTTGAGAGAAATTTCAACTCGAAATTCGGTGCATTCGCGAAAAACCCAAATGAGATCACTGATGTCGATACGTTGTTTTACATCCTTTTATTTTGAGGTATAGACTATTTTATTTATTCCATTGTAATTTATTTCCAGCCGTACAAACTTCACTACTTTTACGATTTGAAATATTTTTCCTGTTTCCAAAATTATTTTTCCTTTTGACTGTAAGAAATAAATAAACATAATATGTATGTGCGGAGCAAATAAAACACAGAATATTTTTTTATGATTTTTTTTATTTTACATGCATTTCTTTCTCTGCTTTTTTTATATCTATTAATAAATCGTTTGAAATCAGACCTGGACTTAAAATTAAATTTAAATTAATAGACACTATATTGTATAAATATATTGAAAGTTTGAAAATAAAAATTTTATTTTATTTAAAATAAAAGTTGTCTTTTTTTATATGTGGTAAGTTTTTTTGTATTTACTTTTTATAGCAATCAAGGTACATTAACGTTTCATGATTAAAAATTTCTTTAATACATTCAATAAAGAATTAAAATTGTATTTTTAATACTTAATATTTTTTTTAGTAAGTTATGACATTCCAAGTATGTATGTATGTTAATATGAATATGTATAGAACTAGTAGTATTTGTAAATGTATGTAGTAAACTTTAATAATGACAGTAAAAGTTTTATTTCATTTGATATGTTTCGGTTTAAGTATCAATTTAAGTCTAGACGCAGACAAAATACATTAAGAATGTTTGAAATTTTTTTCAAATAAAATTTTGTTTAATTTTTTTTTTCACAAATTTACAAAAACAATTTAAAGACATACATTTTTTATTTAAAATATTAAAAAAAAAAAAATTAAAATAATTCCTTATCTTAAACTATTTTTAAAATAGACAGTTATTTAGATGGGAATAGTATGATAAAATATATTAATTTTTTTTTTGCTTTTGTTGTTTCGATTAGAAGACGATTGACAAAGATACATTCAAGCTCTTAAGGATTTTTTCCATTAGATTAGTTTTAAAATGTACACATTTAAAAGATTTTTTATAGTTTAAAAAGATTTTCTTAATTAATTAAAACTGCATGACTTTTGCATTTTTAAGTTATTTTATAATATAATTTTTAAGTTACAATTTCTTTGTTTTTTTTCTTAAAAAATCTTTGTGTAAAAAATAATTTCGTTGTTTTAATTGTTATTTTTTAGACTATTTTTTTTCAATTAGCGGACTCGTAGTTATTTGCTGTATTGGAAAATTGCTGTATTTTATTGCGTTTATTTTTGGGAATCTTGGCTTATATTGAATAAACTTTTTTCATATATTTAAAATTTTAATTTAATTAAAAAATAAAAAAAAAACACAATACAATTCAGCACGGCTGTGTTGTCAAAAATAAAGCATTAAAAATTCACTGTACGGAGACAAACTCTTCACATAATATATAATTCTTTATAATATATTCTTAAAAATTATTATGCAAAGTGCGTCTAAATAAAATTTAATGTTTACTCTCAGAGGTTTCTTTTTGAAAATGGTTCTTCTCTTGAGCAAACATCAAGCTGTTTTTATTTTTTAATTAAAGTCTCCAGAAAATTGCCGAAGGGGCTTGGATCGGTGTCATGTACATATATATCTACCACTATATCTGTAAATATCGTTAGTAGGTAAGTTTCGTCACTTTTAAAGAAAACAAATTGATAAACTTATAACCAAGCTACCACTGATGTTTCCTCTATTAATACATATACATATTATGTTTCTATTTGTTGAATAAAAGCAAAAGATGTTTTAAACTTGACTGGTAGCTGAGTTCTAGGCTGTTTTTTTTTTGACTCTCCACACACATTTTTTTTCATAAGTCATAAAGTACTAATCTTTGCCCTACTTTCTTCGAAAATTCTAATCTGAGGTTTGCTTTTCGAAATATGTCTTGCATACTGAATGTCGAGTAATTTTAATTTATGCAATAAAACTCTTATATATGTAGTTTAGATCTACGTTTATCTCAGTTGAAACTTAATTTCAGTTTACAACATCTCGGAAAATAATATATGTAAGTCAAATTATCGTTATGAATCGATTTTAGAGAAAGATCTCATAGTCTGTAAACGAAAGAGCTTTTTCTTTTACGTGTATAACTTGAAATATGTTTCAATAGGTCGGTAATTCACATCACGTCACGTCATGGCAACAAGTTAAACCCACATTGTATTTAATCATACGAAAAACCTAAACATCTAGGTTAAGAAAATAATAGAAAATAATATTTTTGTGATAGGAGACGTTTTCTCTTAGTTTTTCTTACGCAGTTTCGATTCATTTCGGAACTAGAAACTGTAGTATACATCCGAAGCAAAAAGTAACTATATACTAGCTGTATCTTATGTTTCAGGTCGATTTTTCCTTGGCCGCCATTTTGGGTGATGTCAATAGCTACTGATAGCGACTAGCTCCCAAGATCCCCTGATTTGACCCATCCCGAATTCTTTCTATGAGAGTAGTGGAATGAAAACATTCAAGTCATCACAACCTAGGTGCTTAAGGACAACATTCGACATGAAATTGCTGAAATAATACCAGGAGTCTGCAAAATTGTTAGAAAAATTGCGCTTAAAAGAACTTGACTTTGCAACACGGCCAGAGGCGAACACTTGCCCGACATCCAGGGCCGTGTTACCGCATACGCCACCGACGCCATGGCGTATGGGCGGCAAGGAAATAATGGGGGCGGAAAATTTTTAAAACGAGGGTGACAAATTATGAAAACGAGTACTTTTTTTTTTTTTTTTTGCTCATAAGAATTGTTTTTATGTTTTATGTGTTTTGAACCGACGAACTTTTTTTTTTTTTAATCAAAATTGGCGTACGGGCGACACATAGCCTTAACCCGGCCCTGCCGACATCATATGATATAAGTACTAAATGTTGCAGACCATATAATCAATCAATAAAATATAATTTAAATAAATGTAAATAGCATATAATTATTAAGTTATTTCTGTATTTGTTTTGCCAACTTATTTAGCAAATGTTTGTTAGACTCATGGTATAATTAAGCTTTCTTCCTAGAACTGCATTAATGAAACACAGATTTCCGGAGTCGCTTTAGTATTGAGTTTACAAATCAAAATTTTTTTCAAAAAAAATTATCTATTAAAACTGATTACCTATTTAAAACTTGTCAGAAAAATTATTTAGACAAACACAGCGCCTGAAACTATGGATGTGCTAAAATATTAAAAAAACAATTTCTTAATTTTTTTGCAGCACATTTGTAGGGATCTTCTGTTAGTCAAAAATGTTAATTCTATAAATATTATCAATTTTCGTACTTAATAAAATCAATTTACCAAAGTTTTAAGTTATACGTTAGCACTAACTTGATATGTTTAACTATATTTCATGATATGTTTTAGTTACTATATTTTCTATTAATATTTGTTGCTATTTATTAATACTATTTATAAAAAAAAATGTAACTATACAAATTTAAGTTAGATTTTCATTTCTAACAACAAATTCAATTTAATACTTAATAATAATTTAAAAAAATTTCGCTAAACATCTAAGTACATCGTGCAATTTGTAGACTTAAAGGCAGTGCAATAATTTAAAAAAACTATAACTATTGCTAAAACTTTTATCAAATTTTATAAATAGTTTTTTAATATTAAAGTTATTCATATGCTTGTTGTTTTCTTTGAAAATAATTAAGTAGTTTATTTATTTTTAGATAGTTTTGCAAGCTCTCATAAGCTGCCAAAACGCCTAAAAGCAGATGTTGATTTTGTATCTTTTTACTTCAATGCGTAACTACTTGGCTATTTATTGCATAAATTTGGAGTTAATTAAATTCACTTAAAATTAATTAATTAATGCATGTATAATTTTTTGCTTAATTTTAATTTTGTCATTAATTTTCAAAGTTTTTATTGCATTACGCAATTGATATGTTTGAGTTTCATGGTTGTTCATATTGTTTGATATGTATTTGTTACCTTACGTTTATTTGTTTAAAATCTAATTTATATTTAATATGTATATGTTTGTGTTTAAGTATAGTTACTTAAGATTTATCTTAAGCCTAGTTCATGTGTCTTTTTATTTTTTTGAAGATATGCACGCATTTTATTCAGCAAGTTTTGAAACTTAATCAAACTTAACAAAAAGGAAAACTATTTTTATTTATTGTATATTTTTTTTTTATTTAAATATTAATTGCTGCAATCATTTTTTTGGCTTAAATATTTTTTATCTTTACCATAAACTTACTTATTTTCTAAAAAAATCACATTTAGTTGCTTATTTTTTTTTTTAATATTTCTTAGGTTTTTAATGACCTACGCATATTCTATTTTTAAAGTAATAAAATTGTTCTAAGTTATTTTTTATTTTATTTTTTCAAATAATTTATACAACTTTCTGAAATATTGCTTTTAAAAATTGTTTTTATCAAATAAAATTTAATTTAGAAGTTTCAGCAAATAAAAAATTCAAAAAAAATTGTTTTTAAGTAAATACTTCCATGTGAATAGTACATTATGTTGCAATAAATAATTAATTAAATTGAAATGCCGCATTAAAATTTTAGCAAATGAACCAACATAATTTTTTCCTACGGCAATCCGCATACACATACATAGTATAGGTTTTGTCAGTGTTACCATTTTAAGCGCAATTATGAAAACTTTGCTTCACGAAAAAAAGATATTTAAGCTGAAGTGCAAAGTTTTTGTTAATACTTTTTAACAATGTTGTTCCATAAAATTTTTCGTGAATGACATGTTACTGAAAAATTCAACGCTTAAATTATTATATATAATATTAGCTATTTTTAATTTTGATAAAAATGAAAATTTCAGATGAGTATTTCTTTATCGAACATTGCTTAATTTTTTGTAAGAACATATTTTTAAACACAGATAAGAAAACATCGTATCACTTTGCTTTAAATGGCTGTGTTTTGAAGATATAAAAATCACAAAAAATCAGAAACATTATGTAGCAGTGATGGTATTTGGGTTTTGTGAAAATATACTGAATGAAGAGTTGACATGTATAATAAAAAAGCTACTTAAAATTACGAAAATTTGACAAAACTTAAACTTTTTTAATAAAAGCTATTGAAAATGTGCTGACAATTATTTTTCACGAAAGAAATGTACTGAAAAAAGTACAAGTGTACTGAAAATGCCATCACTGTTATGTAGAGAAACAATTTTGATACATGAATATCAAAGAAAAAAATATCAGTTTTAAAAAATCAGACTACGTATTTTAATTAGAGTTAATAAAATATAACAATAATAATTCCTTTCAATTATCCGTGTTATCTCAAAACCTTTTTTATTTATAAATACTGTACTGCATATAGTACCTAGTATCCGGAATAGTTACATAAATAAAACCAAACAAAATAAATTATTTATCAAAATTTATTTTGTTGACATTAAAGGTTAAATAAGGAATATTATGTAGGCGTCATATTCCATTGAAAAGGGGTAGTTTTGTGAAACGACAATTCACGAAACTCATACCACGATAATACACCATTTCATAATGTTATCATTGTGTAAGATTTTTGAGTAAAAACTTCTGACTTTTTTGTTACCTAAAACCACTTAAAAAAAGCTAAAAAAAATTCGAAAATTTTTGAAAAATATTATATCGTATCGAAAAATTCGACACAGTATTGCCTGAGAAATCGATAAAAGTAAAATACTTCGTATCAAAAACATTGAACAAGTCTGTGGGTATCGAATATTATCGTAAAGTATTGAAAAATTCGAATGGTATTGAAAAAATCGATGCGATAAAATTCTGTCAAACAATAGGCGTGTTTTTTTTTGTATGAGAAATTAGTTGGCGATGAGTATCGCCGACTAAATGAACTGTCATTCTCATACAAAAATTTTTTTTTAGCGGGTAGCCGCGTCAAAAAAAACACGCCTAATATCGTAAAAGACGGTTGATATTCAGAAATTTAAAAAATATTGAAATAGTCGACGAAAATCGATAATATCTAAGTTGAGATCGAAAAGTCAATATAACCTAACAAATATCGAATGGCATCAAAAAAGAATATAACAAAATAAATAAAATGATGCCTTTGCCGACAGTAAATTTTATCAAAAACAATATTTTATCTTAGACCAAATTTTTTTTACATTACTAAAGTATTCAAGATTTATCTCTGAAATTTTGGTCCAAAAATATTCGTCAATATTAATTTTTGACAAAATGGCGGACGTACAAAGAAAATTTTCATTTTTTGTGCACAAACTTTAGGTCGTTTTAGGCTATAAGTCAAAAAATGAAATCGAACGATCAAACTCCCACTAACTATTTGCTTAACCGAAAAAAAATTTAATTTTCTTTTTTCGGATGAATCAGTCTCCAGATATCTTGCTCACCGCAAATTTTGAGGTCGTACACGGCATTGTACTTTTCTAACTTATTAACGAATATTTTTGGACCAGAATTTCAGAGATAAGTCTTGAATAGTTATTCTTTAATATTGTGAAAAAAAATTTTGGTCTAACATAAAATGCAGCTTCAAAAAAAAAATTTTAAAAAAATGTCTTTTTATTTTTCGAAAAACTCCCGGACGCCCTTAAGATCTCCTCTGTTATATTTTACTGGTACGAGCCCAATCCAGATATGTTTTAAGAAATGTATTACGTTGCAGTGAACCAATTTTTTTGACGCTTTTCGTGTTTTAAAATCTGTAGCATACAAACAACTGCTTGTTTTTGAGCGTATATTTTTATAATTAAGAAGAAGCTTTATTTATAAGAAGCTGAGTTAGACTTACATGTGCAGGCTTAATTTGCATTTCAGAAGGGTATTTCTACAAGGAGAGCTAAAAAAAACAATTGAAATTTCACTTCAATATTCATATCGTTTATATAGAAGGTAAAGTCACATTTCTACATTTTCACGTATCGGAGAAATTATGTTTTTTTAGTAATTTTATTGAAGTAGTTTTATGAAAATTTAATATGCTCAAAACAAATCATCTCTTGAATAGTACTATAAGAGTTGTTTACTATTAACTTAAATGTTTTGAATTTTTTATGATTTAAAGTATTTTTATAAAAAGCCTCAGAGCTCGAAAAAATGAAAGTGCAAAGAAAGACTTTATGTTCTCAATAGACGATATAAGATCATATAGTGCGAATGAGAATTTAATAACAATCACACTATTTTCCAGGTTACAAAGACGTATAAATGTTTTTTTCAATTTTTTTTAAAAAAAGAAGTTATTTTTAATTACTGAGAGAGTATTTCAGAAAAAAATCATCAAATACTATTACAAATTGTGGTCAGTAACGTTTTTAAAATTTTTTTTACAAAAATAAATAAACATATGAGTTATCTATTAAAAAATATGCATTTTTAATAATAATAAAAACTAACATATTGTGCTTGGCAACACTGCCCACAGCTTCACAAAAACATAGACACAAATTTAGAATTAATGTTAGAAAATGAAATCAATTTATAAAATAATCACCAGCGGGAATGCCGCGACAGGTTGCATGCAACAACAGAGCAAGTCAGCAAAGGATTTATATTATGCTGCGTATTATTAAATATGCAATGTATTGGTGACAATTTTGGTTTACGTAGAATTTATTAGTTATTCTCTGATTAGTTTTAGTTATTTTCAGTCCAACCATTTCATTTAATTTGCGAACGTATCGATATTGCTGTTGTGTGAATTTCATTTAGATGTCAAAATTTAAAAAAAATGTTTTTTTGCCCTTTCAAAAATGTATATGTGCTTAGGTATGCGTTCTTATAACTTTAGTTACGAGATATGAATTTACTTAATTGACTGAGCTTGATTTTTAGTCCCCAAGAGTGTCAAAGTAATTATTGCATTAGAACTTCAGAAAGACTATTGCAAGCGCCTCGCATGTTTAGATAAGGTGTTCACTGACTCTTTTGCCTCAGGATTCCCACTACTGAAGCACTCCAGGCTTCCTCTAGCTGGTTTAGATGAAAATCAGTCTGAATATTTCGGTACGAAGTACGCTTATGAGAGATTTAAATATTATTATATCGTAAGCAGGTAATAATGTTCTTAAGATGTGGCATACTGCTTATCTGTTACATTTTCGCTGTATTTACGTATGAAAATGTAAATATCTATTTTTTCAGGCCTTATTAAATGAAATATAAATTAGGGTTACGAAATGGCCGGTTTTGAGCCGTCCAAGCTCGGAATTGCAGGTCAAAGCGGGTAGGTATTGTAAAATTTTTCCGGTATTTGAATGATTTTTGTTATAAAAAGGTCAGAAAGTGTTTTTCTCAAAATTTGGACAATTATACTCAACATTTTTAAAGTTTCTAATAAAAAAAAAAAAATGCTCTACAACCTTTTTCAAAACAAAAAATTTATTTTTACCTTTTCAAGGAAAATTTTTTTTATTTTGGGAATTCCAGGAATCCCTTCTTTTCAATTTGGCAACGCTGTCAGTGTGTTCAATATAAATAACTAAAGGCCTCAACCCATAGAGTACGTCAAGTCCGTTGCGTCAAAGTTCACAACTGACAAGACGGAAATGAAGGAAGAAAGCGGCCCAATGAATACGTCCGCAACGCATTTAAAGTCAAATGAAAAACCAAAAAAAAAAGCATTTTGATGATTATTTCAATATTTCTCCTTTATACTGCGCATTAATATATTTCTGAAACATGAAAACAATTTTAATTTTCTTATCTCTCTTTTTTTTTCTATGTTTCACACAAACTCACATATGTCAAAGTATTCAACGTACATCAAAAGTTAAAAGTTGCCCAACTTCTTCCGTTGCGTTGACGGATAAGTTGCTTATGTGACGCTTTTCATACAAACCAATAGATTTCATCTTGGTTGTCAGTTGTAAACTTTGACGCAACGGACTTGGCGGACTCTATGGGTTCAGGCCTTCAGTCTTGTCTACCTAGATTTTCTACCTTTTTTTTTCTCTATATGCCCATATGTTCTGGGACCATGACAAAATTAATTGAGGTCTTCTTTCTTTGATCTTTAAAACCATATTTCTGCAATTCAAATATGATGTTTCCATTTGAATATAAAGAAATTTTCGAATATAATCAAAACTTCTACCTGAAAGACGTTGGTATCGTCGAATGGATGTTTACTTAAGTTTTCTAAGAAAACTAGCTCCTTTAACTACACACCACATCTCTGAGATGTCTGTGGGTAACTCATAGATTCACTGTGGTTTCATTCAGTTCGAGTGGACCCATTGAAAAATGGGTTCAAAAATGGGGTTAGTTTTTAGAACTCATCGGAATCGCATAAAATTCGAAAATTAACATAGTCATTAGAAAATCCAGGGTGGCAAAATTTTAATTTTCCGTTAAAAAATATAGTGAATTGAACTTTTTTATAATTTTTGTTTTTTAATTTTGTTTCTATTTTCCCGCTGTACATAGGGGAGAAGTGGGGGTTGTGGGCACCGGGGGGGTTGTGGGCACCCCTACGTATCTTTTCACAAAATGAAGATTGAGTTTCGTTGGTAATGTCATTCGCAAGGGTAATTACCCTATGTATGATTCATGCCAAATATCAAAGTAAACGGACGCGTTTGCTTTTGGAAATGAACGAATTGGTTTTTTTTGGGCTTTGAAAAGGTGGTGAAGTTTTTTTCAAATATTTTCAATAGTGTATCAATCAAAGTGGATCGATTGGAAAAGTAAGTGTAATGTATTTTTATTTAGTCGAAGTATTATGCTGAATGGAACAATATCGATTTGAACCAAAAAATTTATGCATAAACATTTTTTCATTACTTTTTAAAATGTCTGCTAAAGTTGGTTGTGGGCACAAAAATTGGGTGGGTTGTGGGCACCCGTTTTTTTCCACGAAATCACAAAAAATTCCACCAAAAAATATGAACGGTGAACGTAGCCTACTATGATTGATATTGTTTTTTAAACTTTAGTTCCATAGAATTTTGTTTTGTTTGAAATTTTTGCCACGCCAATTGACCGCAGCCAACTCCATCAATTGTAACATCTGCGATCGAGCTTTTCATTTGAAATGTGCGGGCATGCGGGCAAGCTATTATACATGTCAAAATTGTATTTCCGACGATGAATAAATCCTATGCAGGCTTTGAGATTAATAAACTGTCATTTTGTTCATATTAGTTGTGGTTTTTTTTTTCATATTTTTCCATTTTTAGCATTTTTTCTAAGGGTGCCCACAAAACCCCCCTAAAAAAAATTTTAGCTGAAAATTACGATTTTACGAAAGTCCATGTAAAATTTTTTTGCATGACAGAATCGGGTATGTTTCTTTATAATTAGTTACCTCAGGTGTCTAGCTTTACACAGATACCCATATGTCCAAATAATATGCACTAGGTCGGTAATTATAAGCCGAAAACAAAACTATGCCCACAACCCCCACTTCTCCCCTACATATAAGAAAGTACCGAAAAAAGTATTTTCAGTATTTTTCAAGACTTAAATTATGATAGTAAAATTATATTATAATGAAAAAATCCAGAATCACTGCACAAATTAAGCTTTTCTTTTTCTTTTTTAACAGCTCAAATTCTTTGCTTCTTTCTCTATATATGAGCCCTTTATTGTGAGAGTTGTTTAAGTCTCTCTTCGTTGAAAACAAAAAATGAAATAAATCATATATGGTTCAATGCAAGTTAATTGATTTTTTCTTCTCAATGGAATGAGAAAAGCACAATATACATTTATTTATGTAGAAATAAATCAAAAAAAAAAAAAAATAAATACTAAGAGACCGATATAACATACAAATTTCGAAGTATCATAATAAATCGCATACTCCATCGTTCAAAGGTTTTTTTCTAACCAAAAACGGGTAATTTATTTAATTCTTTGATTTTACATTTCAGTGCATTATTTGACCGCCGTGTACAAAGTTTCATCCGCACTAATGATATGTTGTCATAATGACAATAATCATCAAATTCCATTCGCTTTTGTTCTAAACTGAGCAAATACCAGAAGTACTCAAATATCCAATTTTATACCATTATTAACAAAACAAATTGATTTCTAGCTCACATACATATCAAATTATTTTGATAAAGTGATTTTTGCTGCAAAATGAATGAGCTAATAAAACTAATTTAAATATACATACATATATGAATATTGAAATTTTATTCACATACATACATTATCTAAATTTGTATGCTCGTTTGTATGTATTACTGAATCCAAATATATGTATACATGTGTATAAATCAATTTGTTTGCATATAAGCCATAGTATTTTTTAATTAAGTTAATAGCGTCGTTTTGTTATGGTATTGTGGCAAGCCATTAACAGTCCTTTTCGATTCTCGTTAACGGCATTTGCACGCTGTTGGCGCCTAATTTACGGTACAACCGCAATTTTAATTGATTACCATGAAAAAAAAAGAAAGGAAACAAATTCTCATACGACATTTCGATTTTTATCTTGAATAAATAGTGGCATAAATTAAGAATTAAGTTTTTTGTTATTTTTATAAATCGATATTTAAAAAAAAAAAAACAAAATATATAAATTCATTTGTATGAATTCAAACCAGCATATCGCACACATTTAGCTAAAGAGGCATAACTCAAAATTTCCCATTTTCGAGTTTACTTGTTAAAACTGTTCATCATACACATATCTGTCAGCAAAAAAGAGATTAGCTCGTTTATTGCTGTACTTTGGTGTCAAAAAACAGTTATGTCTTTCTTCATATTGCAATAGAAATTAGGCTACAATGTGCAAAAGTGTCCGATTTTTAGTGTCGGAGAGTTCAAGCTGTTGTGACTGCGACGTAGCTTCCAACCATATCCTATTAGTATCTGCATCTAAACAATTCACACTTTATTTATAAAAAATAGTTCACAAGCTCAAAACAGTTTTATGCGTTTTCTGAAAATTTCAAAATTTTGAGTTGTGCCTCTTTAGCTAAATGTGTGCGATATGAGCGTTGAATATTAAATACTCAAAAAAATTACAACTTATCTTAAAAATTATTCACATGAGAATATATCTTTTTATTTTCAATATCAAAAAGAATTTTTTTTATATTTTACCTGCCGAATTCAACTTAAATATATAATAAAATATTTAAATATTAAATAAATAATTCAATTACCACAAAAACTCTGCAGAGTAGTAGTTTTATTTCATTAAAATTTTAAAGTTAATTTTATCGTTTGCGCTTTTTCAAAGTTGACTAAAGTGCCGAATGCACATTTTATGCGCATTCAAACACACGCACACGTATGATATGTATTTGTTGCTATGTTTGAACGGTCATTTACATATGTATGTATGTAGATATATATATAATGTCATAAAAGTAAATTTGTATATAACTCACACTCAGCTTTTGTTTTTAATGTTAATTCCATAAATTCATTTTTCATACATACAAGCACACTTTCGCATACATCAGGGTGTCTTTTTTTGGAAAAATTCACATGATTTTTTTAGTACGTATATAGACTATTTAGAGGACGTTCAAGGTCGATTCAGCTTTTTTATTATTTCATTTTACTTAAAAATTGCTAATGAAACAAATGTTTACTCCTGAAGCAAATATGGTAATTTTTTAAAATGCGAGTGAATAGAGATGATCAGCCGTTTCAAAATTCAATTTAATTCCGTTTTAACATTTTGATTAACAAACTTACGCCGCAATATTGGTGATAATTTCACAATTTTCTGAAAATAAAACTTTTACAATGTCATTTTCTGTGCGAATCTAAAGTTGCAACTCTTTTTGAACAACATATTTTCAATTTCGTCTGAATTTATGTAGATAAAACTCTGTCATCCCATCAAAGAAGTCATTAAATCGAATCACAGAATGGGAAAGTACAAAAGCTTAAAATATATAAAATTGAAACGCATAAAAATTTTTTAAAAAAAAAGTTCTTTGTTTTCCAAAAAAAAAGTTCTAATTTTTTTTTAAAAAAGAAAATTAGTTTAAAAACACTAAACCGGGAACAAACCCAAAACCTGCCTTAACCAATACAGCCAATGCATGTGCTCAAGCCGCTCCCAAATTTCTTAGCGCCTGTGCGCAAAATATTTTTGTTTTTTTTTATACAAAAATAACGGGAAGTGCACGAT
This sequence comes from Tricholauxania praeusta, assembly GCA_949775025.1. Lineage (NCBI taxonomy): Eukaryota > Metazoa > Arthropoda > Insecta > Diptera > Lauxaniidae > Tricholauxania > Tricholauxania praeusta. The sequence goes on along the minus strand of OX459031.1, from coordinate 29,729,286 downwards.
TTTTGTGACAAGATGTTTCTTTAACGTGCAAATTAAAAATCATCAAGTTTTTCCCACATAAAAATTTTAGTTTTACCATATTTTTTTAATATTACTGACTAGTCTTGGTATTTTCTGTACACTTGTACTTTTTTCAGTATATTTGCGACGTGAAAAACCGTTGAAAGTACACTCGATAAGTTTTTTTGTACATTTGATACGTTAAGCGCACTTTCAGTACATTTTCGGTTCATTTTTATTCGAATTATTTCTAAAATATTTTAGTAAATTTAGCCGAAATATGCGTAGAAACTTGGAGAAAACTTTGCTGACTTTTTTTTTTATTAAAAAAGTAAAAGTCTTGTTTGAATTTTAGTGAATTTAAGTAACTTCTTGATGTTCTTGACAAAAAAGTACATTCGGCACCAAAAAGGCACATTTCAAAGCATCAAATGCCATCACTGTTGCTGACCAAAGAAGAAAAAGGTTCAACTTAATAAAATTTAACTTTTTATCCTTTGCTTCATATTCGAAAGAGCGTCTTTTGTGATGTGGCACTTATGTGCATCACCTGCACCTGTGGTAGGAAATAGCCTGCAAGTAATTCTGCGTGTTGCTTAAGTTTTTGGATAAAAAAATTCACGATATCATTAATTCTATGTAGTATGCTTATCCTACTAGGTATGAATAGAAGTTCCTAAGTATGGCTTTGATTCAGAAGGAAGAGCAAAAACAATATCTTCTACAAGTGCCAACATACGATAAACTCTGTGAGTTAGTAAAGAATTAAACTTATCTTAAAACAAATATAACTGAATAAGAAAATTTTTCAATTAGATCAACTGTGTCGTCACAAAAATCTAAAAATTGACTTTGAAGCACTGTATTTATCTAATAAAAATGGCACAAACTGCAGTCTTATATCTGAAAAGTCGTGTCTGTGTTCTTTATTTTAACCCTTAATAACTTATCTTCGTAAAAACGACGACCCTGTTTTAGTTTTTTTCCAATATCTTGTCTCAGTTGGCTCTCGTAATAAGTAGACGAATTTTTGAATTTTAAGAGGTTGAAAGTTTTGTAAGCATGCTTCGTCAAATTGACGAATTTTAACTTTTCTAATTTTTAACCAACCGACTTTTTTTTAACTTTTTTTTACTTTTTACATATAATATTATTTTAAGATGTAAAACAAAACACAAAAAAAAAATTAAATTCTCTTCTTTTTTTCAATGAAATAAATGAACTTATGTTATGTTATATTTTTCATTTTTTATATTCCAGAAAAAAATATTTAGAAAAAGAACCTCATCTCACTTTTCAACAATAAAGGTTTCAAAAAATTTAATTTCTTCAAGCGTCGCTAAAACGCTGAAGTTAAGTAACAAACGTTGTTAAAATAAGATAAGTAATTGAGGGTTAAGCAAAAATTATAGAGCTCACATAAGTTTTTATATGAAAAAGCTTTATCAAACTTGAACGACCTTGGATGTGTATTTTTCTTTAAATATATTGTAAAAAAATATCATGTGAATATGACAAAGAAAAAAATTTCGAAATCTAAAAAAAAAAATCACCGATACCATATATATCATACCATCATGCATAATGTCACAATACAGGGTATTTCAATATAAACAAGTGCTTAAAATGAATATTTTAGCAGCTCAGCTTGGCAAACTCAGCATAATAAGCTGTATGTCATGATGTTAATCTTCTGCCGTGATTACTAATGAAAGTTTCAAAATTATGGTTTTATTTATAATAAAATAAATAATTATATATAATAGCATAAGCTTAGAACAGACGAAATATAGTGATTACGAACTAAATTTTATCTATGGTATCAGATAATTGTAGAAACACCAGAATAATAATCGTATATCTAAGCTTCAAAAATAAACAGAAAATGTTCTCATCATAGCCTTGCTGCATTGGGCCAAAAATGATGGCCTTTAGAAAGACATTACTCTCCATAACAATTAAAATTCTAAATTAATTTTCTCAGAAAAAAAAAAATACTAATTTTGTTTTTAAAAAGTTAAGGAATATATAAATCAATATGCTCTGTGGGCCACCCTATTCCTCATTTTCAGATCTCTGTAAAAAACTTCCTTGATTTAACTGAATACGTAAATGTTGAAAGTGTCAAAATGGCAGTGCAATTAATTTTCGCGTCAAAACTGAAGGCTTTCGATTTAGGGGAGTAAAGATGCTAATCAAAACTAACAAGAGAAATTATATTTTAAAATCAATTTAAAATGAAAAATAATAAAAAAATAATAATGAAAACAGATTTCACTATATCCAATATACAAGATCTGATTATAAAATATGACGAACCCAGTATGTTAAATACATACATCAAAGTGACCTCCGTCCCACTTACATTTTGTAGACTATTTATTTTCAATAAGGAAAATTCTGAGGCTAATCGACTATTGCCAATTTATGGCAATTTGGATTCGCTGAGCTGGAATATTTAATTCGAGCTCAGCAACCCCTAATTCGCTCGATTTGATTTTCATTACAAAATTTTGGGTCTGAAAACTGAACTGAACTGAAAACAAACATTGAAAGCCTTACTAAGGTAAATTTGGTTCGTTTTCATTCGATTTAGGCAACACAGACCACAAGGAATCACAAGCGGACCTGGGGTGGCATCGTCACAGGCGCAACAACTTGGATTTTTTTTTTGCGATTTTTTAGAAAATAAGACTTTCTCACGGTGAAAAAATTTATTGAAAATATAAAATTGCTTAAAATTCAAATGAAAAGTTTTTTCAAAATAACACAAAACGCACGAAAGGACTTCCGTAAAAGGGTTATAAGATTTTTTCTCTAAAGTATGATTTTGCTTATGTTTGCGTCACACTATAAAGACCTTTTTCCCAAAACTTTATTTTTTTTTAAGCAAAAACAATTCTTCTTTCTAATTTTTCCTTTGCAATGCTTAGGCGATTTTTTCCCAGTGATAGCAAGATCATAACCAATCTTGATAATCTAAATATGTCAACTATTGATGAAACACCCTGTTGTGACAAATATTCAACTGCACAAGCACTCACATCCAATCTCATTATTTTTTTGTTTTTTTGAACTATTTTACACTGATATGAAGTAATTTTTACAGCAATATGAATTTAAATTTGTAAAAAGGAGTTTTCGACGCTCAACATATGTACAAACACATACTTGCTTGAATACACGCATTTACATACATTCACCAGTACAGGCACAACATTATTTTCTTCATTTAAAATTTGCAAATTAAAAATTAAAAAATTTATAACAGAAACATTAAAAAATCCTTCAGTCCATGTAAATGATTTTTACATTGTTGCATTGTTTTTTTTTTTGTTTTATATCTTTTGCCAGCAGTGCTTGGTTTTTTATTCCTCCGGCCAGCCAAGATCCTCACCCACCAACTCATAGAATCGTTGATTGTGCTCAGCAAAGAATTTACGCAATTTCGACACAACGACAGGATCAACATGCGGATGCTTTCGTCCTTTTGTCTCGCGTAAACATCTGTTGCCGCTATCATAACGCAGGCAATAGAATCCTTTTGTTTCATTAAAATAAAAATGGTTACTCGTGACGCGATGGTCGATGCCTGACATGTTGTTGTGGTGTAATTTTGCATGTGAATGACAAGAAAAAAAAAATACAAAATGAAAGAGATAGAAAGAGAAAATATTTTAATAATCTGCGTAAAATATCTGCAAAAACATAAAGGAAAAAATTGAAATGTGCTATCTTATTAAGAGCGAATATTGCGATTTTTTTTTAATTAATCCTTGAGCAAACATTTTTCATTACGTTGACATGTCGTAAAATGCCTACAAATAAATCTTTTTATCAGCAGTATCCAATAAATTATTTTATATTAAAGCTTTCCCTAATTAACATAAGTAATATTTTAGCAGAGCTGTCCAAAAGTTAGGAATTGGTTTTTCGTCTCGGATTCATGTATGTAAATGCCAAGCAAACGAAGCCATAAACATAATAACTATTGCAAAACATTTTTTTAGCTAAAATATATAACCAAAATTCTTGAATTTTTATGAAATCAGAAGTCACACAATTCATGAAACTACAATTTCATCCGCTCACGCCCACGATTTAAAATAACAATAATTTTGAAACTTAATTTTTTTTTTAGTTTTTCATAAGCAAACTATCATTTTAATTTCAATTTTTTCCACGACGATCTAATGCCTTTCTTGATTTGCTTCCTCTGGCTTACCGAATCCAGAAGGAAGCAATGGAAGCAGTGTCCACTGTTTGTGATGCCAACGGACAACTATATGCCTTCCATCCCCTGTGCCTTTTTCCACTAGAAAGTTTAAGATTAAGAGCGATATCTCTCATAGCAGAGAAAACACACACAGAATGTTTCTATTGCATCAGAATTTTACAACACTTAACATATTTACGAGTATTTCAAAAATGATAACTCTTGATTTTATTTTTGACTGAAAATTTATTGTAGAGTTCAAAAATTTTCTGACGTATTGAAAGAAATGATAGTGTTACGAAATTCCTGTCTCTTTGACGATAATTTCGATCTCTTACACTTTTCTGAGTTCGATCACTGGATTGTGTAACAATAAAAAAAACACACAAACTTATTTAGTTATAAAATGGTTTATTTAAATCACAATAGTTAGTTTTTACACGGTACAATTGTTTATCTCATTAACATTCAAATTCTAACATTAATTTAACACTGTATAGAAAACTGTTTTGCTTTACTACGGATCACACTGTATTCACTTTATTGCTTAAATTCACTGTTTAAATACAACTGTTCTGCTTCACTGTTCTAACTCAACTGTGTCACTCAACTCAGATGACAACCGTTTTATACTGCAGTCATCACTCTCTCGAATAATCCAGTACCTTCTAATTGGCGTGTATTCTACCATAATCCATAATTTACCAGTGCTTCTAAGTGGCGTGTATTCTACCATAATCCATAATTTTATCAGTATGGCGTATTGACGTTGAGTTCACAATTATCCAGAATCTAGATGGCGTTGTACGACGTTGAATTCACAATCTAGATGTCTCTCGGTTATTGACTTTTATAGTGTACTGCAGCGTCTGTTCGGTTTATTGTTTGCCGCTAGATGGTGCTAGTATCGTTTAGTTTCTTTTGTTCGTTTTTATTTCAAGTGTTTTCTAGCATAAACCAAATTTCGCTACAATAGATTACATTCAGATTACACTAGTTTACAAAAGGATTTTTTTTTGTTCCTTTGATAAGAGGTTACTTTTCTTATGTGCTTTTTATGAAAATGAAAATTTTGTGAATGGTACAGTTTTCGAGATATTGTGGTTTTTTAATTTTTTCGAACTTCTTTCACTTTAAAGTTCATATCTTGAGCTAGAAATGTCCAGTTTCATCGTTCTTGGTATCAAATCAGAGATAATAAGACAGCAAACAAACATGTATTATTACATATTTCGTTTTCGGTCGGTTTCGACCCGCATTTATATTGTATGGAATTTAAAAGAAAAATAATGTTGTAGAGAAAAAAAATTTTATTGGTTACATTTAAAAATTACATTAATTATATTTATTGATAGTACAGTAAAAATAGAATAAAGTTAATCAAATAATTAGTTCTTTTCCAGTTCTCGAAATCATTTGACACACACATTTCGGTTTTCTGTTCCTCTGCAAACATTTTTGTTACACTCACATCAAACCAATCCGCTTTTGATCTCTTTGGGTAAAGATTTCTCGGTCAAACAAAGAGTACATCTACCCCTTTTGTTTACATGTAGTGGCACCATTCTAGACCGCTTGGCTTGGCGGTCTTTTTCCTTTCGTCGTAAGTAGGATTAGATAATGATTTCGATAGCGTAGGCAGAACTTAAAGAAAATACGAATTTTTTAGATTTCTGGCTCTGTTTTAAGCATCTGCTTTTTAGCCAATGCAAGTCCAAGTTCATAAAGAAAACTCTTACGACATTGTTTTTGCCAAATTGGATTTATTGCTGAAAGGATGATGAAAGCATTCAGAGCTGAAATGCGAACGACGTTGCAAAAATCGCCTATCGGAAAGCGGTTAATTTTCTACTACTAACTGAACCTTGAAAGCATTTTGTCGGCATTGTCAACACCGCCTTTTGTTTTATTTTAGAATGAAACTGTCTTAGGAAATTTCTTTGGTGTTGGTCCAATATCAGGCGAATAATGCTTTGTGCTCTGAACAATGGTGCATTTGTGCTTTTTTTGATTACATATGAAACCATAGAAGTAGGTTGAAATACTGGCTGCTTTCTTTCGATTAGGAGCTTAGGCGGAATGCTTATTTTCTGCAATGTGCCAATCAAAGACAAATTTGTATGTACAGTAAAATTCCCCATTACGGACAGCCCGCATAACCGGACAGCTCCCACAACCGGACATATTTCAGCGACACTCACTAACTTTTCCATACAAAATACATTCCAATAGCCGGACGCTCCAATAACCGGACAATAATACTGCGACGGTGGGTGTCCGGTTATGGGGAATTTCACTGTAGTAACTTCTGATCCAAATTGAGCTTCTGAATTAAATCAAATCCATTTACTCTTCCTTATTTCATTCCCATACAGCTCAATCTGTTTGGAATCTGAATGAATACTGAGTATAAGATACTTGTTTTCGCGATGAATAATCATGCATATAATAGTTTGCTAGAATTTTAACAATAGAATGCGTCAGAGGGTCCCGAAGTTTGAGGCGGCCGAAGAGATTTATGACCCACTGTACGGCTATGTTTTTTGACGAAATTTTCCAATAATAAAGTAATAAATCGGTGCTGAGTGAGAGGATTCTCTACAGTCGCAAATAAATATCGCATGCAACGTAAATGCTGATTCGCGGTTACCTTTTTACGTCGACAGAAAATACGAAAATATACCTATACATCAAGTAATACGTACGGGTCAATAGCGACCCGAATGACGAAAAAAGTCCCAAAGTCGAAAAAATCTTAGGGATACTTAGACCCACACAGCTGATAGTTTTCGAGATATTTGAAATGAAAAAAAAAAAATTTGGTCGAAAATGATCCTAACATCGGCCTACGGTTAAAAAAAACTCAATTTTTACATTTGATTCGACTCAACAGATTGTCGAAAAAATCAATATACATAACAGTTCAAAAGATATGTGTATAAATTTCACAGCTGCCGGATAATTAGTTCGTGAGATATAGCATTGTGAGTGAAGCAGCTTTTGTTATTGTGAAAAAATGGATAAAAAAGAATTTCGTGTGTTGATGATTCGGAGCAATGTTTAGCGATATTCAACCGTAATAAGCACGAATTTTTCCGTCGATATATTACAATGGATGAAACATGGCTCCATAACTACACTCCAGAGTCCAATCGACAGTCAGCCGAGTGGACTGCACGTGATGAACCGAATCCAAAGCGTGGAAAGACGCAACAGTCGGCTGGCAAGGTTATGGCATCAATATTCTGGGATGCGCATGGTATTATATTCATCGATTACCTCAAAAAAGGCCAGACCATCAATTATTACATAGCGTTGTTGGAGTGTTTAAAGGATGAAATCACGAAAAAACGGCCCCATTTGAAGAAGAAAAAAGTGCTGTTTCATCAAGACAATGCACCGTGTCACATATCAATGAAAACTATGGCAAAATTATATGAATTAGACTACGAATTGCTTCTCCATCCACCATATTCTCCAGATCTGGCCCCCAGTGACTTTTTCTTGTTTGCAGACAATAAAAGAATGCTCGCTGGAAAGAAATTTTGCACTGATGAAGAGGTAATCGCCGAAACTGAGGCCTATTTTGAGGCTAAAGAGAAATCGTACTATAAAAATGGCATCGAAAAATTGTATGACCGCTATAATCGTTGTATCGCCCTCGAAGGCAGCTATATTGAAAAATAAAATCGAATTTTGTCAAAAAAATATTTTTTACTATGTTAGCCTACGAAATTTTCAGCCCAACTGTTATGTATTCAGAAAATGTGCGATTTGGAATCATTCATTCAATCTCTCCTAACGTTGTCATTTTACGGACGATTATCGTTTGGTATATCTTAGTTTTTGCGTAAAAAAATCAACTCTACGTGCAAATAGTAAATTTTTTTTTTATTTTATTTCTATTTTATCGCGGCAGCAGAATCATAAGTAAAATTTTTTTTTTTTTCAAAATCTGGCCTGTTTTCATCGATATCTTTTGAGCCGTTTATCCGATGAAAGATCCAGTTATGCATGTTTGATTTAATGTCTTTAATTCATTATCAAGAACAATGGAATCATTCATTTCTAGCTCAAGTAGTATGAAGTTTAAAGTGAAAGAAGGTCAAAAAAATGAAAGAAAAAAAAACCACAATATCTTGAAAACTGTACCATTCAAAACATTTTCATTTTCGAACTCAGCAGGAAAAAGTACATAAGAAAAGTAACCACTTATCAATGGAACATTTTGAGTGTAAACTAGTGTTTTCAAAGAACTAAATATTTTATTAAATCTAATTTGATTGAAAAATCACTGATTTCAAATCTGAATTTCGCAGCTCAAACCAATAAAACTGCATACCTGCATGATATTGCAGATACATCTAATTTTGCTAAAATATTGACCGCAATTGGGAACTCATTTAGTCAATAAAATTTAATTTTTATCATATTATTATGCACTTATACGAATATAGCAGGGTATTCATTTAATATACTCCAGCATAGTTGACTAAATTTTTGTTATAATCCAGCGAAAATTAAGTACCACCATACTCAAATGCTATAAGCTCGTGCATACGTAACATTTAAACACTTAATGAAGTACAATTATTTATTTATGATTTAAACTTTTTCAATTTCAATCAATTAAAATGTCATTGAATTCACAAATTTGTGTAGAGCGAGAGAGAGAGCGAGCGACTGATTCGATTTCCTCAACGGAAAACCAATCAATTTTGAAAACCGGAGATTCTGTCAAAATTGACCAGTTTGCATTGTTGTTGTTAGATTGCATGTAAAATGCTGTTGATGCCACATACAACAAAATTTAATCAAAACGACAGCAATTACCACGACGATTTGCCGCGTGTGTGAAAGCACGAGGGTGTACTATAGACATGTTCAAATTAATCAAATTCTGTAGCAACCGCAGTACTATTTTTTTTTTTTTTTTTTTAAATGAGGCTTTACTCGAATATGTATAAATTTTCGAATTTCGAGTGTTCCCAACGAATTCTAGGACATGTGTTTTTTTAAAGATGTCTAATGTACATTTCGTCATAATGTCTACTGTAGGTAGTGCTGCTTATAACTAAAAGACCTCACTTCTAAATGATTTGAGGCTCTTAATGACAACGTGTTTTGAGTTTTTTTTGTGTCATTTCAGGACTTAAAACAACGCACCAGATAAGTAAAAATGGTTTTTCTAGTTTTTAGTTTTTTTACAAAGATGAATATCATCTGATTCGACTCGGGTTTCGGGTTTCAAACTTGGCACAAAGCATAAACATTATATAAGCTTTTTTTTAATGCACTTAAAAAAAAAATTTTTGTTAGGCGAACATTAAAAAAAACGATAAAGAAAATTATTTCTCATTTTTTTCAGTGTATTTTTTTATTTTTAAAATCCAATTATGAGGTTAAAAAGGTCAATAAATGAAGTATAAGATCCAGTGGTTAATTTTTTGAGCTGAATAATGGCATTTGAAGTAGTACATACCTTACGATTTCTCAAATTTTCAAAGACACATATTATGTAAACCAGTGTTGCCATTATAAAAATATTTTGTTTCTGTGTCGAGGACATATACAGGTACAACATATTCATATAAATCTGAAATTGGAAACATGACCCCATTTTCCCTGTCCGCTTCTCGTGAAACGCCCGTATAGCTTCAAGTAAAAAATTAGAATTCTGCAATTTTAAGACTCTGGTTCTAAAGCCGTTAACTATGTTTGCTGATTTGGAAGAAATTTCAAATTATTTCACACCAACAGAAAATTCTTAAGAACATTTTTACTTATATCACCAAAGATTATATGTTTTTCAGCGCTGGCTCTAGATGACCAAAAAGGATTTCGCTACAATCTTCCGAAATCATCCGTATTATTTGTGATTTGAACCAGGATGTTATGGTATTTTTGGTCGTTATGACACCATTTATTTAGTGCAAAGTCATATGATAAAAGATTATTACTCCCTAATGTCACACGATTTTTCTGAAATAGGTTCAATCCATGTTCAATATTTTGTTAAATCACCCTGCATATAAGACCAAGTTGTATTTACGTAGAAACCTCCAAAGTGCTTATATGCAAAATATCATATAAGCCGCATCTAAAAACTAGAATTTTAATGTGCCAATATATATTTTTTTAGAAGCATAACCTTACCTTATTCTAAAAAGTCTTATCTTTTACCGAAGATATTTTTGTAAATTAACTGTGCGGTTTTCCATTTTTTTGGTCACTAAGTGCAAGTTAAAAAATCGTATTCATTATTTTTGCCAGCACTATAAAGCTTTTAAAAGCACAATGTTATCACATAAATTTTATATACCCACTCGTACATATGTACATACATCTATTAGTGTAAATATGTGCATAGCCACATTTGTAACTCACCTAAAAATGATTCGATGCGCTTTAGTTGCGACACTGGATCCTCAATTAATCGATCACCATTGACGACGAGTAATTGTTCACGTGGGAAGACTTCCAGCCAACGATGCAAATGCAGATGGTACATGGATATGGTGAGTGGGCGGTAGGATTCATTTACAGTGCCATTAGGGAATATGGCTAGTTCCTCAAATGTTCTGAAAAAAAAAAGAAGAAAATAAATGAAAATGAAAAAATATTAGATTGATGATTTTTACTTTTTTTTTAATGAATTAAATTGTTGCTGCATAAATTTAATTTATCAATTTAAATTGAACAGTATGTATACAGAGTACAGTAAACTCATGTAAAAAGGCTCTTAGTTAGGAAAGAAGTGCACATTCAAAAAATTAGAGATGGACTGGTGTGAGCTAAGATACATATGTATATGTGCAACCGTGGACAACTAATTAGAAACAGTTTGTCCTCTTGGCTTTTAATACACTTAAATATAAATAGAAAAAAAGAAGCATTGAGTTTTGACTGATTTGCTTCCATATTTAATCACCGGCTGGATAAATTTGGGATGTCGTATATACCGTGAACCATCTGGGCCTATGCGGCTAACTTATGTTTCATCTCTCTACACCATGTGCTTCCACTTATTAGCAGAGCTTGAAATAAACTTTTATAAAAGTTTTTTTTTAGGTAAAAGTAAACTTTAAACTTTTATTTTTGTGAAATAAAAGTAAAAGTTTCCTTAAAACTTTTATATCCGAAAATAAAAGTAAAAGTTTTTTTTAACTTTTATTTAAAAAAGTCAAAAAAAACTTTTTAAAAAAACTTTTATTAATAAAAGTTTTTTTTAATAGTTTTTTTTGACTTTTATTAATAAAAGTTTTTTTTAAAAGTTTTTTTTAACTTATATTTTTAACAGTCACATGCAAAGAGTTTTTTTTGACTTTTATTTTTCAAAAGGCGAAAATAAAAGTTTTTTTTGTATGAAATGTCCAAAAATAATATCTTGGATCACTAAGCAAAAAATTTCAAAGGAGAAAACTTAGGATTATTGATAATAAAGTCCAAAGGAAAATACTTAAGATGTTTCTGAAAAGAAAGAAATTTATGATAATTATGCACTTATAATTTTTAGAAAAATTGTGCTTAACGCATCAATGGGAAAAGGCCGAAAATGGATTTTGGGAGTACAGGGGAGGTTCCTGGCCCTCCAAAGAGGTGTTTTGGACCCATATTTCGAAAAAAATTTTATTGCACGAATCGATGGGAAAAGGTCGAAAATGGATTTTGGAAGTGACAAGTGAGGTCCCCGACCTTTCTAAATGGGATTTTTGGACCAATTTTTCGAAAAAAATTTTATTGCACGAATCGATGGGAAAAGGCCGAAAATGGATTTTGGAAGTGACAAGTGAGGTACCCGACCATCCTAAAAGGGTTTTTGGACCCATTTTTCGAAAAAAATATTACTCGTGTTATAAAATTTTTTTTTCGAAAATTGGGTCCAAAAAACCCATTTAGGAGAGTCGGGTACCTCACTTGTCACTTCCAAAATCCATTTTCGGCCTTTTCCCATCGATTCGTGCAATAAAACTTTTTTCGAAAAATTGGTCCAAAAATCCCATTTAGAAAGGTCGGGGACCTCACTTGTCACTTCCAAAATCCATTTTCGGCCGTTTCCCATCGATTCGTGCAATATTTTTTTTTTCGAAAAATGGGCCAAAATCATATTTAGGAGGGTCGGGGACCTCACTTGTCACTTCCAAAATCCATTTTCGGCCTTTTTCCATCGATTCGTGCAATAAAGTTTTTTTCGAAAATTGGGTCCAAAAAACCCATTTAGGAGAGTTGGGTACCTCACTTGTCACTTCCAAAATCCATTTTCGGCCTTTTCCCACCGATTCGTGCAATAAAATTTTTTTCGAAAATGGGTCCAAAAATCCCATTTAGGAAGGTTGGGTACCTCACTTGTCACTTCCAAAATCCATTTTCGGCCTTTTCCCATCGATTCGTGCAATAAAATTTTTTTCGAAAAATTGGTCCAAAAATCCCATTTAGAAAGGTCGGGGACCTCACTTGTCACTTCCAAAATCCATTTTCGGCTTTTTCCCATCGATTCGTGCAATAAAGTTTTTTTCGAAAAATGGGTCCAAAACACCTTTTTGGAGGGTCAGGAACCTCCCCTGTACTCCCAAAATCCATTTTCGGCCTTTTCACATTGATGCGTTAAGCACAATTTTTCTAAAAATTATAAGTTCATAATTATCATAAATTTTTTTCTTTTCAGAAACATCTTAAGTATTTTCCTTTGGACTTTATTATCAATAATCCTAAGTTTTCTCCTTTGAAATTTTTTGCTTAGTGATCCAAGATATTATTTTTGGATTTTCCTCGTTCTTTCATACAAAAAAAACTTTTATTTTCGCCTTTTGAAAAATAAAAGTCAAAAAAAACTCTTTGCATGTGACTGTTAAAAATATAAGTTAAAAAAAACTTTTAAAAAAAACTTTTATTAATAAAAGTCAAAAAAAACTTTTAAAAAAAACTTTTATCAATAAAAGTTTTTTTTAAAAGTTTTTCAGAAAAACTCTTATGAAAAAGTTTTTTGGAAAAACTTTTATTCAATAAAAGTTTTTGAAGAAAGTTTATAAAAACTTTTATAACAAAAAAGTTTTAAGAAACTTTTATTTTGAAAACTTTTTGAATAAAAGTATAAAAGTTTCAAGGTCTGCTTATTAGTAGTCCAATTTATGTGAGACCTTGCAAACTCAATCCTTCTTTTTTTCTTTTTTTTTTCGTCACTAGAGGCTTCTCGCGTGAAGCTCTTGCGTGAAGTTCAGATTCCACCAAACGTTTCTGTACAGTACGAGTGGATATCATACTTAGTATCAGTTTGATCCAAAATTTGGCGTTGAATCTTTCTAGAGGTTATTTTGGGCTCTAATTTAGCCAATCGAGATATTTTTGCATCCGTTCTTTCCGTTGTTTTACGGGACCTTTTTTCTCTTGGCACGTTTTTTGTCGTTTTAAAAGTGTTGAAGTGTTTAATAGCACCATAAGCTTTCTTAACTGAGATACCAAAATGGATGACAATTGCCCAGTATGACATTTTGAGATGTTCGGGTTGCTGGGTCACAACTTCGTGGTTTTCCTATTTCAAGAGTATCTGATACCCAGTAAATCAGCTTCTTCACATATTTCTAATTAGATGGCCATCCAAATTATGAACTTCTCACAATTTTCACATCAGCCGAAGGTCACTTCTGCAATAAAACTAACAACAAACACAGAAACCGCAAAGGGGCACATGTATAATGACAACAACAACAACAAATACAACAACCGTCGGATGAAATTTTTTTTTTTAAATTGTAGTAAAATCCAAGAGGACAAACCGTTTCTAATTAGTTGTCTACGGCTGTATTTGTCACACATAGTAAGGATACTTAGATATATTTTATAAAAGAGATGGTTTTCAAAATGAGCTCTGACCTCAGCCTGCTACAATATTCGACTCCGAGAGAAATATCAACAACTTAAACTTGGCCATGTATGCAAAGACTGTATATGGCTCAGAAGAAGTAATGTGCATAAATAAAACAATGTGTAAGAAAAACCCAGTCCCAGATTCGAAAATATTGAAGGGTCTGCTACTTCAGGAAAACATAAATGAAAAAAGCAGATGCCCTTAAGCAGCATTACTTTCAGCAGTTGCTAATCAGGAAACAAACGGGAATACTGCCTGCCAGCGCAATATGCCCACCATCAACGAAGTATCACCGATATACACTTGGTACGACCTATCCTTACATTAGTTTCTGGAAATAATTTATCTGAGCTATATCAAATTTACACCATAACATTGCAATGACAACAGAACTGATTGAACTAAATGCTTAACACTATTGCCATCATTTTAATAATTCAACTTCAAGAACCATCTTAGCTTAGATATTTAAAAATCAGCAGATATTAGATATTTAAATAAAAAAAAACTTAAAACATTTTTCTCTTGCATCCTTAATTTCATTTACTTACTTTGCTGCAATTTGTGCTGCTGCTGCAGCGGCGGCGGCGGCAGCTGCATTACTTGGCGCCGTTGTCGTTGTGTAGAATTCACCAACGCCATAATGTCGATTGGCATATCCGCTTCCTGCAAAACCAGGAACATCACCACCATTGCCACTACCAGCGACACCTCCGCCACCTCTATCGATTCCACCACCAATTGAATTATCGTACAACTGCGCGGAGGAATACGCAGATATTCTGTTGTAAAGCAACGATGACGATGATGACGCTGATGAGGATGCTGCCAAAGACTTTTGCTGCTGTGTTAAACCTCCTCCAGCACCTGTAACAGTCGCATATGATGTGCTAACATCGGCCAGTGGCAGTGTTGCCGTTGCCGCGTGACTTCGTAATTGTGTGTAATCAGAAATGGCCCTCGTCACCGGTTCACGTACGATGAGCAGCAACTTTATGCTCGCATTCATGGCGCGCACACGTTCCGGCACCTGTGGAGGGATGAAAAGAAAACATGAGGAATAAAAAGAAGCGTTTAAAAAATGGCAAAAAACATTTAGAAAATACAGCGAGCTGAACGAAATTGAGAAAAACATCAGAGTTTTGTTTTTTTCCTAATGAAAATGTGTCGTTTACTGCATGCAGCATATAGTCAGTATTTGCACCACTTTCAATGGTAGCCTCAATTGGAAGCGAAGCAAACTTGTCGTTGTTTTAAATTAGAAGCATACGATAGGACTAACCGTAGGATTTCACTGCTAGGTTAGAGGAGCAGTGGCTCCTCATCGCTATGCAATGTGACTTCAAGTGACTTAATCAGGTTATGCGGGTATATACGAGTAGATGTATGTACATGTTGACAACATTGTACGGCAATATTGCGTTGCTTTGATAAAAAGTACTTAAAAAGTTATGCTGAAAATATCCTAAGGATTATGTATATTTCGGAGAGATTTAAAAAACCGATTACTGAATAACAGTTTTGGATACAAGACTGGAAATTGGTGTGCTTGGTGCTTCCAATACGCACTAAAACATAACAAAAAATGAGCGAAATCGAAGAGGGTCGGGCCAAAACCTCGGTGATTTGGCATGGAATGCCTCACATATATTATATTGTATGTCAGGATAGTAAAAAGATTTTATAACTTCTGATTATATTTTTGAATGCAAATATCTCGAACAAATTAAGACTTAGTCCAAACGTAAAAAACAGATTTGTTCGATTTATATCTACTTACTATATGCTTTATTACGCTAAGCTGTAATTTATTAACAAACGAGGAGACTGCGAATTTTAAATTTTGACAATAGAACCTATACATTTCTAAAAATTACATATGAACTAAGATATCAATGAAATAAGTAAAGTCCATAAGATAAGCAAAAGCATAGAAACTATTTTTGTTTTCTTCAAAGTAATCCAATTTTACGGTATATTAAATGCCACTTAACAGCATTGATGTAAAAACTATAACATAAAATACTGTAAATAGCGAAAGAGAATGAACGGGTGATTTTGAAATTATATGAAAAGGGTTAATCAAGCAGCATGCTATGTATATTAGAGTGTCCTTTACAAATAACATATATTTTTAAAGAATTTCGTTAAAAAAAAACTTCAAGAGTGCAGAAGATGAGAACTTTCAAAATAATGGTTTCTGAATATTTTCCATGGGCACGTAATTTTTTTCTTCAGTAAACCTAAGCACGAACTTTGTTCCCAAACCGGGAATAAAAAATGATAACTTTTTTAAAATTAATGCGTATTTTTTTTTTTTTTTTTTTTGGAGGACTCCCCTATTTTTTGATGAAGAATACTTTTCCGGAATACTCTATAATTTTTTTTTTCTGTCCCATTTGAAAATTTGTTTCAATGATTTACAACTTATTCCTTAAATTATGGATAAGGTTAGGTTGAGGTTATTTTGTAAGAAACATGTCAACTTTCAAAAAGGAATAAAATTATCTTAGACAATAAGCCACTAGTTCTTGTATGCTTGCGGTGCTGACACTGTAATGATCTATCTGATCTTGATGTAGGAAAACTGGGACTTGGAAGGCTATAACTTAAGTCAGTGAAATATTCGGGATTATACTATGGTAACACTGTTGCAAAATCACTATTGAACTGTGTTATTAATAAGAATTTTATAAACAGAAAGCAGAACTGATTAGCAACTGAGAAGAGAGAAAATTCGCTACACACTCGAGCAAAATTAAGTGTCAAAGACAAGTAAGAGATTCCTAAAACCAAAAAAGTCATATCACTAAAGCTTCTTACGCTATGCGAAGAGAATCTTCGCAACTTGAACGTTAAAATGCCATCGAGCCCATATTTCATATATTGGTTTGCTTGAATGGAAGAACAACACTTTGAGGAATTTCTATTCTCAGGTGAAAAATAAGGACTCAATAGAGCCGAATTTACGTAATGTCAAAAATGCATAGCCCTGTGTGACACTATTTCTATAACAGAGTAACTAAGTATGATATTTTACTGAAAGAAGATGTTTACCTGATCAATTTTGCCGAACAAAGTTATAGTCTAACATATTAGGAGACATCTTAATTTAAAAGTGCAATATTCAGAGGAATATTCCACCGTGAATCGATTTGTCTTATGAAAGTTTGTGCGTCTGAAAGTACTACTATAATTCAGCATAACTGATTTCATTTCATTAGGAGAATATAAATTTTCTAAGCTTATGGAATATGGAATGCTGCCATTTCATGGAAATTTCATCCCGATGTGTTTAAAACAACAATCAGAGTTAGGACTTTCCTGCTAGCATAATAAACGACTGGATAAAAAATATTTTCTCGAAGGTTGTTTTGAAGTAATTTTCAATCAAGCTCTTCCTTTTTTTAGGACATTTAAATGACAAATGTAGTCATCCATTGATGAATTAGTTATGTTTGTGGTCAATGACAGAAGGTTTTCAATAGAAACTAAAAAGAAGAACGGACTAATTCAACAAAGTGTATATGGTCTGAAGTGGATATTCTAAAGAACTTAAATAATTAAACCGTAACCGATTTTCCATTGAATAATAATCGCACATTTAAGAATCCCTACTAATAAAGAAAAAATTATAGAATTTAATAGCAGTCATGACATGCCGCCATGGTCAGTATCATATAAAAATATTAATATAATAAAACGTATACTCTATTGGCATATCCTTGCGTTTATCCTTGTAAAGCTATTTAGACCAATCTAGCTCACGTACAATAAAATAATTACTTTAATATTAGCTGGACACTTTGTCAATAGAGCAACTGCAATTTAAACTAATAATTCTCACTGAAAGCCAAATGAAGTGAAAAAATTCACAGGAAGCAAGGAAGGAAGGCAAGACGAAAAAAGAAAATTGTTCCAAAGAGTGTAAAAAAGAAATAAATTAATATTGTTGTAGCATATAAATAGGCGCAAAATAGCGGTAGAACAAAGGAAGTGTCAACAATTTAATTAATTAGAATGAAAGTAGGCAGAGCATAGCAGGATAGGACAGAACAGAACACAAAATAACTAAATTGCAAAGTAGGGCAGCACTAATGACCGTTATGTTAGTCACGTGACCTTTTTCAAAATGACACAGTATACTACGTGAAATGCCAGAAAAAGGTCGTGCTGTATTTTTAAATTATAAAATATGAGAATGGTTATGATTTGCAATAAAGATAATTTAATTAAGTTGCAATTCAATATTATCTATAACATCAAAATGTTAAAATTAAAAATAAAAAATAAAAAACAAAGCACTTTTTTCACAATTAAGGATACTTAATGCAAAAAGTTTATGAAAAATAAAACCATTTAAATTCATTTGTGGTAAATTCGAGTGCCAAAAAGTATGCTATCAGAATGAAATGTGAACGAATAAATGAGCAAGCTTGAATTTGTGCCAAATAAAGTTTTTCCTTTTGCCCACCCATTTTCAACAATTTCCAATCGTTTTTATTTTATTCTGTTTTTTTTTCAATAGAACTTTAGGTTGGGCGGTTGCTGCTTTCAGTTAGCAAAAAACATTTCGCAAAGAGTACAATGTGCCAGAAACAGGTTAAATTGAAATTATAGTTGTTTAGCTATTTGCTCAAAGATGAACCTAAGTTACATTATGATGAGATTATTTTCTGTGTACTTTATCTTTAGCCGGAGGCATGGAGTCTACGCGAAAGTCTTCCACTGTGTACGGTTAGTCCAAGAGCCGGCTGTAGAAAAGTCGAGTGTAGAAGATTACAGGATGGGATGCATGCCAAATGATAGAGCTCGACGAGCCTAAATAGAATATCTAGGGTTGCCTTGCCAAAGCCTGTTCCGATGGCCGAAAATGCCCGAATTTTAGCCAATTTTATTGTTCTAATTAAAACTGTAGTATATAACAGCTCGAAATGAATGCCAAATGATAGAACTCGAAGAGGCCTAAGTATAATACCTGGAAATGCATTGTTGAATCCTGTCCCAAACATGGGTTTTCACCGATTTTTTAGGTCAATTTTCATTAATGAAGATAACAGCTTGTAATTTGTGCCAAATGATAGATATCGAAGAGCCTTAATAGAATATATAGAGTTGCCTTGTAGAATCCTGTCCCAAACATGAGTTGCCACTCAATTAAGAAAAGTTGACCCCAAAAACGGGTGTCAAATAATGTTTAGGACATGATTCGACAAGGCAACCCTATATATTCTATTTAGGCTCTTCGATATCTATCATTTGGCACGAATTTTAAGCTGCTATCTTCATTAATGAAAATTGACCCAAAAAACCGGTGAAAACCCATGTTTGGGACAAGATTCAACAATACAATCCCAGGTACTATATTTAGGCCTCTTCGAGTTCTATCATTTGGCATACTTTTCAAGCTGTTATGTACTACAGTTTTAATTAGAGCAACAAAATTGGCTAAAATTCGGGCATTTTCGGCCATCGGGACAGGCTTTGGCAAGGCAACCCTAGATATTCTATTTAGGCTCATTGAGCTCTATCATTTGGCATACATCTCATCCTGTAATCTTATACACTCGACTTTTCTACAGCCGGCTCTCCGCCTAGGTCATTAACGACTGACTTTTGTTCTCTAGAACATTTCCCCAATTCACGAATTTCAAGTTTCAGCGAAAGCTCCTAAGTTGTTTTTGGATGCTCGTACTTATTGCTACTCTGGGCTTTTCAATGTAATATATGCCGTAAGACATATGATAATTTGCGCAAGATTTGGGATTTGAATAAAATGATCCCTGACTACTAAATTTTTAGAATAAAACAAACGTTGGCATATATTTGCAAATTAAGTAGCAAAGCGCTATTCACGAGAAAGGTTTTAAGTTGTCTTGTCACCGGAAACGGCATAAAGTGAATGATAGCAAAGGAATCCAAAAAAAGTTTTTTGCGATAGATTCGCTGGTCAACTTTAGCAGTTAATTCGCTTTCACTATTGTTTACATGACCTTACTTAAATATTTTGCTTGTCAATCATGTGTTATTTTGCATAACGTAAATCCGGTATTTATGAAAATAAACTCTGGCAATATTGTGCTATCGTATGTTTTGCTTGATGTTGAAAATTCAAAAAAGTCGTCAAAATAAATCACAATAAACTCAGCATTTTAATAAATAATTATGACGAAAATCTGACACTTTTCAGTAAATTTTGTTACGAAATTTCAAAATATTTCACAATTCGAGTAAAAGAACAGAATATGAGCTTATTATGAACTAATTTTTTAACATAAGGTAACGACGCACTTACAAATTAATGTTGTCAATATGAAGTAGAAATTAAGAGAGAGAGAGAGAGATGGAGAGAAATTTCAATTTGAATAAAAAAATCTCAGCGGCAAATATGTTTCAAACAACACCGATAAGCAGTGTCATTCTTTGTTGGCAGTAATGCTCACAACTCAAGCTACAGCTCTAGCTTGTTCTTATAAAGCGATGGCCGTTTCGTAGATAGTTTGCCTACATCTCTGTATACAATGTTGTTACACAATGAAGGCATACTGTCTACATCGTCGCTTTAAAGGTTACTATATAGTTTGACGAGCTGTCTACATCTCCATATACAAAGTTAGCAGACAGACTGCTTACATTTCTTCAAAAAAAGTAAGCAAAATATGAGGCAAACAGAAATTCCTGTTACAAAAAATATTCTCAAAATGTTAAAAAAAATTAAAATTGACTTTTTATCTACAATTGACGATACTGAAAAAATGTATTTTTTATGCCGGATGTTAGAGTGTCTGCCTGGAATTAAAACGCGAGGATTCAAATCCTGGAACAGTATTTTTATTTATAAAATGATTTGAATAATACAACTTGATTCGACTGAGACTTAAACCTACTGCATTTCCAAAATAGTTTGAATGCAAACCCGTTCGTATCAAGTACGTCCGCATCACAACAATCTCATAAGCGATTTGGAGCCAAAATCGAAATGAAATCAGCTTTTTCCACACAAATTTACTTTCTCATTATGTATCTTGTTTTGTCTAGTTAACTCTTTAATTTGCAAGCTTAAAAATATGCTGGTACAATTAATGTATATGTAATTAATTATTCATTAAGCACAGGCTAGACATTTTTGATTTTTCTTTTAAAATATAAAAACGTATTTTCAGGCTTGAAAATTACAGACGAATCACGATGCATAATGAGGCAATTAGTATCAAGCTCAATTCTCTCGTACGGCGATTTCATTTAAATCTACTCGTTTTTGTTTAAAATCGCGTATTATGATGTATGAAATGCTGTTCAATATATGAAAATGCTCTTAGTCAAAAAGCTGTTAAGTTAAGAAAAACGGGTAAACAAATAAGCATATATAAAGTAAAATCTCAAAGCAATTTAAGTATTTTTTTTTTTTTTGCAAAAGCGTAGTCTTTTTATTAAAATGCGTTCAATACGCAGATTATTTTGACAGAACTTTATGTCATACAAAGCAATTTTTAAAATTGCAATACAAAATCGAAATTAATGAAAATCGTGCTGATTTTGCTTATTAGTAAGATATATTATTGTTGTTTGAATGAGGTTTTTCGGCAAACCGTTGGCAGATAAAATAAACATAGCAGAAGCCATATTGAAAAATTTTGAATAATAAATAACATGGCGTCAAAATGGAAATTCGTACTAAGCATAAAATCGCTGAAAATACATAAAATTTAAAATAACAAAAAAATAAATGAACAAAACTTCATTTAAAAACAACGCGCAATATAAACTCATTGTGCTCTTTGCATTCGAATTCAATGTGAGTTCAAATTAAAAAATATTGACATTTTAAATGTAGTGGAATTTTACACCACAAACAATGTCGTCGTCCAGTTGATGGCATTTATTAAAATTAACAATCAAACGACTGTGAAATAACGTATGCACATTATGCTACACGTATACATGTGCATTTATGTATGTGTAACAGTATACAATATTTTACCAGCATTTGTCGCTTAAAGCGTAAAATCGTCTTTTCAGGGATAATTAAACATTGGATATTGAAATGGACAACATAGATGCTCGTATGTACGGATATTTATATTGTAAATTTATTGTGATTAATACTCATTATTTTTGTAGGTGCATTAAAAATATTGACAAAAGGATTGCAATTGTATTCATTTTAATTGCGAAATGGCTTAAGAAATTTTAATTCAAAAGTTCTACCAGATTCAATAATAACGATTAACGCTTTTGAGCTGATGCTATAAAAACTACACTTGTTTTACTTTGGAAAATTAAATTAATTTGAGTTGCAATTAGAAATTAAAGCAACAAAGGTCACATTTATCACACTTAACAATATTCACATAATTCTATTGAAACAGAAAGTCCTAAATTCACTCGAGATCGTACATCAAAATCTAGAATCTCATTTAAATGATGTGAAATAATTTATCAAAACAACTGAGTTTGTGCTTGTGCAGCTCAAAACTAAAACTGTAACCGAAACTAAATCCACCCACACACATAATGACAAGCAACTAAAAGTCATTCACCTAAAACGTAAAGTTACGTAGTGTTACTGTAAAAAGCGTAACGTAACATAATCATAAAATTCCCCAATGTGTCTGTCAATAAATATTAATAACATAAATAATGAAGATTTATTAGGGCTCACGCCCACAAAGTGAGCGAGAGTCTTAAAAAGCAGTGGCATGCAAAGCCCTTTCTAAGTCGCAGGCGGCGCACAGTGGAAGCTTTTGTGAGCTTAAAAATATAAAATTTTAAGAAATCAAATAAATATCATCGTCTCCATAATGTTTGTATTTTCAAAAATTTTATAATTTTTTTAAAGTGTAAAGGAATAGTTAAGTGTAAGGTTTAGGGGAAATTGTGGGACTTAAATTTGAGATTATTGATATAAACAAACTTCATGAGTGAAATCTTACTATGTATGGAGTAAATCGGTTACGGTTACGGTTAACCCATTCCAGACTTTAGGGTATTTAATTACCAATGAACAAATGATAGGTTATAGATCCAGCCCTTAATTCTACGTTAAAATTTCATGGTTAAAATTAAGTTTTCAGCGTCTATAAATCACCAATTTTTTTCTAACGCAAAACTCGAAGGAAATATTTTGTCAAAAATCGGAAAATTATGTAATCGTAACAGTTTCGCTGTGTCAGCTAGTGTCATATGTTCCCTATGCAATTCAATTGCTATGGTCGAGATCTTAAGAATCAGCTGAGTTTACATCTTTGGGTATTTGAATACCCAACAGCTGGAAACGAATTCTAAATTCATATAATTTTTTAAGTGAAGTTTATGACAAAAAACTAAGTGAGCAATGATAGCAGCTTATCCCCATTTTTGGGTCGAAATCAGCAAACAAAAAAAAAAAAAAAAAACAAATATTGCTGACCATGTGCAGAGACAAAACCTTTTACCCAAGAAGAATTAAATGATTTGATGAGGGATCTTGATCACCCTAAAGAATCTGCAGAGGTTTTGGCTTCTAGATTAAAAGAAAAAAACTTCTTGGCTTCAGGCACAAAAGTGACGTTCTATCAAACAAGAGAGCAAGACTTGCTACCATTTTTTCAATCGGAATATAATATAGTTTTTTGTTCGGATGTGCAAGGCTTTATTCTCGAAATGGGCCTTTCAAAAAACGATCCAAATGAATGGCGTCTCGTTATAGACAGCTCTAAGCGAAGTCTTAAGTGTGTCCTTCAACACAATGGCAACAAATTTGGTTCAGTCGCTATTGCTCACTCAACAAAAGTCAGGAAATTACTCTGAAATTGAAAATGAAATCCTAGAACACTTTAATATCTTCGGATGTAATATGTCAATCGAGGTGCACTACCTTCACAGTCATCTTGACCAATTAACAGACAATCTTGGATCCTATAGCGAAGAACAAGGGGAGCGGTTTCACCAGGACCTAAAGACTATGGAAGAAAGATATCAAAGCCGATGGGATCGCCTGGGGATGCAACATGATAGTCCGACTACACCTTATTCACGAATGTCGCGAAAAAAAAAGTTTTTATTTAAATAATGTGTTTCCTGTAAGCTTTTTTTTTTACAAGGCAAAATCTAGAAAACTTCACGTAGAATATCAAAATTTTTGATAATAATGTAATCATTATAAGGTCATTAGTTAAAACAAAAAGTACAGCTTCTCGGCACCAAAACTAGTGTTGACCAGTGTAATTATTAAATAATGATCTGTTCCAAACACAAACAAAACTGAGTTTGGTTGTTTGAAATGCAACGTGAATTTGCTTGCCATTTTCTTCCAAGACTACCATAATGGTGTGATTCTCAATAAAATCAGAGATTCGAAGCACAATAAGATATATATATTTTTAATAATTGTTACTTTATATAAAAGTAAATACAATTTCAATACCAACTATAAAAAAAAATAATATTTCTTTTTCCAAAAACAAGTATTTTTTGGACCCGCTTCTGGCTATTGGGTATTTAAATACCCATACCATATCTCAGGCAATCGGTAAGGTACAACAAAATAATTTTACTA
Organism: Tricholauxania praeusta; assembly: GCA_949775025.1. Lineage (NCBI taxonomy): Eukaryota > Metazoa > Arthropoda > Insecta > Diptera > Lauxaniidae > Tricholauxania > Tricholauxania praeusta. Next base: position 29,704,668 of record OX459031.1, on the reverse strand, counting down.
GTCAACTTCTATGGCCTAATAAATGCTCTACATGAAATTTTATCAAAATTGTACGGGCCCTTCTAGGAGCAGTCCGGAATGGGTTAATGTCTCCTTGAACAGTTCTCATATGAGCAGTTTTCATATACTGAAACTATACGAGCATTTTTTCTAAAAGTTGTTTGGTTATTTTGCTTGCTTCCAGTAAATAAACTTCAAAGCTTTCAAAATTTGCAAAAGAAAATTTAAGTTGTATATTACATATGTGCCCACAGTGCATGGCGGGCAAAAAAAGGATTGTACTTTGCAACATTGGACAGCATTCAACTGTCTCGCCCCCAACACGGAGCACTGCTGCATTATGCTGTTGTTACTGTTTAAGGGAATAACAGAATAAAAACTAAAATGCTGCGTAAAAACAAACTAGTGAGTGGTAACTTTGGCCTCACCAAAAACAAAATACCCTACGCTACACTGTATGAATATTTATCAGGTTTCGTTATGGTGATATACATTGCGCCCCATTCTAATTTACCCAAGCCAATATCTGGAGAACAAAGTAAGATAGCGTTAAATGTTTTAGACGAAAGTTATAAGATTTCTAGGGAATTAAGTAACACTGACCTTTCTTTTGATCTTGGATTAATTTTCATGGTTGAATCGAGGACAACTATGAATTTTTATCTACAAACCTATGCTTCTTATAGCAGATTTATATTCAATGGGAAAAATAGATACATTTTGTGTATGTTCAAACAATTTCGGTTCTTTTTTTAATCCAACTAGAAACAATGATTTAGTCCATGACTGACATACCAAATTTCATCAAATTCTCCTGCTTCGTTTTGCTGTTAAAGTGATTTCCATAAAAAAAAAAACAGATAGACGAGCAGAGGGATATGGCTAGATCGTTTAACAAAGTAACGCTGACTAAGAACACATATCCTTTTCTATACCTACCACACCTCCTTATTTGCGTTAGTTACAAACGAAAGTACAAAGTGTATATGTCTTGTGTGTAGGGTATAAAGAGAGTAGCTGTGATTGCCCATTATTTTTGCATGATTTAAGGAAAACCAATGGTAGCAGCCTTTTAGAGCTAAAAACATTAAATAAATTTCAGTTGAACCAAATGCTGCTGCTGCTGCTGCATTCCACTTTATGATAGCAACATGTAATTTTTTATAATATTGTTGTTGTTGCTGTTGTTGATGATACTGCATTTGATGCTGCTACTAACTACTAAATAGTAGAGTTTTACTACAATTTTTTTCTCCTTTCTCTACGCAATCAAGCGTTTTGTTGTAAAGCTCCCCAATTTTCTACTGTCCTTGTTTTTTATGTTTCTCATTTATTTTCACCCTGTTTTGCTGCTGGCGCAATTTCGTTATTATTTGTTGTTGCTGTTAGTTGGATGTTGTCCCATTTAAGCTCATAAAAATTCAACAACAGCAAGAAGCAGCAGCAGCAGCAACAAAAGTGGCAAACAACAGCAACAAAAGTTGCAGCAGACAAAGTGATGCGAAAAATTCGTTTAAAGTTAATAGCGAGAAGACGCAGCAAAGCAGCTGCGGTCAAAATACACTGACAGAAAATATATTGCATACACGACAGATTATAATATTCTTTTTATATTACAAAATGAACAAAAAATTAAAATTATTTGGATATCAATTGAAAATTCTATTTGAGTTGTGACTTGTTAATATTATATAATGAATAAAACATTTTACTTAAATTAATTTTTTATGTCATTGCACTCGAGAGAATCCTTTTTTATGTTGCATTCAATGTTCATTTGATTGCAAACGAGTTGTGCCACACAGACAGCCAAACCCAACATCATCCTCATCATCATCAACAGCAACAGCAACGTCAGCGTCATGTTCGCTTTTGTATTTTTCGCATGCTTCACGACATATTGCCTGAGGACTCCTCACAGCAACAGCAATTTGTGCTGCTGCAGCATTGCTGTTGTTGCTTTTGCTTGCGCAGACGATCGACAATTGAGCGGCCGCTGAACTTTTCTTTGTCGATTCGTTCCGAAAAAGTAACTGAAAAGTTTCTTTTTGTTTTTTAAATTTTCTGCTCAAATGAATGCGAAAATATTGTTGATTTTAACAAAAAAGAGCCAGCAAAATTATTGTTGTCTTTTTGTGCTTGATGTTGCTGCTTTTGTTGGCAGCGCAATATTAATTTGATTTCAGAAGTTGTAGAACATTATGAAAATAATTACAAATTATTTTTATATCTTAGACTTTTGAATTTCTGCAGACATTTTTTTGATTTTATCAAATGTTAAAATAATTTGTTTTACATAAATAACCACTTAGAGTTCGAGGTACTTGATTATTTTAAGGCAATCGTACATGCATTTCCAGGCCTGAAAAGTTTTTCTCCAGCAACTAACTTGGTTTCAACAGCTCTTATATTAATCTTAAAAAATTGTGATTGATATTTTGACTATCGTGGTTTATTTTTTTTTTTTTAAATGTAAAGTTTTTTGGTAAAATGATCATGAAATTTCATGACAAGATAGTCTTCAGCTGAAAATGTTTTGAGCTCTTTGAAAAAACCAATTTTATTAATTTCATAACTTTCTCAGAGATTCAGAGGTTCGCTATCGCGCCTCGTGTTTGAGCATCTTTTTCGAAAAACGATAAATAAGGAAAAACTCAGTTTTTAATTAATCTTCACATTCACTAGACTTAAAAGCCCTGACTACTCTCTAAGAGGCTACCTTAAGCAAAGGGTTAACGTAAATAAGCCTTCACGAGCTCAACGCCAATATCCGAAATAAAATCTGAGTACAGAACCCTATTTATCTTATCTATTTATGTGTTATATTTTATACCCTACACTAAAGGTATATTTACTTTGTCATTTCATTTGAAACGCATAGATGGGGGCATGAGAGGTATAAAAAAAGTGACATCAGCGTCAGAGCCTGAGTTGATTGAGCCATGTCCGTCTGTCTGTGGAAATCACGATTACGGAAAAACCAAGCACAATAATTGAATGGAATTTAGTACAAAAGATTGAATTCTAAACAAGCTTCCTGAATAATAGTTAAAAACTGAATGAATCTTTTTTATCCGACTGCAAAAATTTTAACCGAATTTTCCAAAAAATCAAACCGAAAATACCTCCGCTCCAAGGCACGAAAATCAGTTAAGTAACCGAATCACCTCAAACCAAAAATAACGTATGCTGGCAAATTCAAACTAACATATTAGCTATTTGCTTAAGCGTTTTCACATTCTGGTTCACCTGAACAAAATGCGAGAGTGACTGGTCGTAAAATCTACCGCTGAGACTTAATAAGTAAATTACACCAGAAAGAGTTCGCTCTAGTATCATACAAAATTTTGGAGGATTTTGGAAAAAGAACGTGACACCTCCCATACGAGAATATGCTCCGAAACGCTACAGAGAGAGAAACTTAAGTAAAAGTTGTCAAATTCAATGTGGGTACGTTATGTGAAACTGATCAGAGGTGATAGTCATCCTTTTTAATAAAAAATGTTAATTGAATTTTCGGCACGGCCGAAGATAACACCTTTACTAGTTTTTTTGAAAAACTTTCTCATCTTCCTTTGAAGAATATAAGCTTTATAGAGATTTTTTCGTCCGAATAAATTCTTTACACTCTTTTATTTTCAAGCTTGAAAGCTTCAGTCATTATATATACATACGTATATATGTAGTTACCGATATTAGTATGATATGATTTTCCATATGAGATGCCATATTGATTCAAATATAAATGTCACTAAGAAACTTAATGTAGATTTTACCGGATATACTAAGGCTATGAGCGCAATACCCCTTTCTTCTTTTTGACTGAGAGACAAAAGCAATCTTAACCTTCTTCTTGAATTTCAGCACAACATTCTTTTTGAAATTTGAATATGTGGTGGGCAATGTAGGAAAAATGAGCCAATTTTAGCTCTTTACAACAAAAAAGTCGATTTTCTTAAGAAAAAATAACCAAAACAACAAACATATGCTACGCACATTTTTATCGTTGTGTTTTTTCTCACGGGATTTCAATTATTGTGGTATCATTCAAAAAAGAACAATTAGCTTTTGGCTTATTGCAGAATTTTATTTTCGCTATCAAGATCGAATTTATGGTATGGTTTTTTTCTGTTGTTGTTTTTGTGCTTTTGTCATAAGTAGCTCCTGCTTCCAAAATTTTGCCCAACTATGATGAAGACCCTTATTTCAATTGCAATAATTTTTGATTAAGCTTAAGAAAGCTTACAGAATCAAAGAACCAAAATCTTATGCAGTGTTACGGGAACAACTTAAAAGATTTTCAAATGAAGGTAGCTGAATTTGGGTTAAATTCAAAACAAAACAAAAAAATTATAATTAGCTTCATTACTTAACTTCTCTCCTCACAAGTTTCAATGCAAATATGAAGAATCTATGTATTATATATTATGGAGCAATTCAGTGCACACAAAATCAAAGACAATTCGGAGAATTCTAATTATGGAATGTAAAGAAGAAGTTTCACATTCAAAAAGATTTTTTATTTGCAATGTAAAATTTTAATTAAATATAATGGTACTATTTTATGAACATTTAAGAAGAAAATAAAATGATAAAAAAACAAACAAACATAATGTTACTAAATGACTGTCATTTATCTTTACATAAAAGTAAAGCAAGCGAACCATGGATAATTTGAAACATTTTAATAAAACTTTCCAATTTCACCCAGTGAAAAACAAAAAAAAAAAAAAAACTGATAAAAATGAAGATGAAGAAGACAGTGACAACGATAAAGTTGACGAAGGCTATATAATGGTCAAATAAAAAGGAGAAAAAACGATAAAAACAAAAGAAAACGACAAACATTTAAGCATAAAAAGAAAAAACAACAGCCTTTAACCCTCATCTTCAACCATCTCATTCCACTTACCTCTGGTGATACAAAGTAGCTCGGACTTTTCTCAATTGTGATTTGGCCACTAAATGAATGCGGCATCTTTTTGCGATACCATTCCAGACCCTTCATATAATTTTCATCACGATCAAAAAAATGCACCTCACCACCAGCCTTTTGAATGCGCGGATGAAGGTAGAGCATCTCGAGTAGGGCACGTGTACCACATTTTCGAATGCCAATGATGAGCGCCTATTTGAAATTGGACATTTATTGTTGTATACGTTGTTGTTGTTGTTGACGAAAGTTCCGTTTTATTTTTGTTTGTGTTTGGCAATTAAGTGAAATGAAAATGTAATAAAAGAAAATAAAATTATTTTTTTTTTCTTCATTTTGTTTCAAAAACAGCAGCCGTTTGAGATTTTTCTTATACCCCAATCCGAACACAGTGGGACAAAGTGACGGAAGACTGAAATATAGTAAGTGTTTGTTATCGAATATGGAATTAAATTTTCTTTGGATTATATGCTTGTAATCCGTAGCTGGAATCTTCATTCGAAACTTTGATGTCAATAGAGTTCCAGATGAGATAAGAAATTTTGCCATAGCACACTATGAAAGAATTCGAATCATGTCAAAACGAAAATTTCATATGTCAGATTTTAATTCGCTAAGGACATAGAAGTTTTTTTTTGGATAATGAACACCGCGGTAACTAAAACGGTATTTGGCTTTTTTCCAAGATTTTCATAGGCATTATTCTTCAATATAAGGACTTCAATATAGTGACTGTAAAAAAGTTAAGACATCAACTGGATTTTAAAGTACATGAAAGTTCATAAATGAATTGCCGATTACTTTTTCAGGGATACTATATTTTTTACAGAGAACATCGTAGTCTTGCATGGATGTGCTATATTACACTTTAGTTTCTGGTAAGTTCAAACATCAGCTGTTGATTAATTTTAATTGTAGACTTGAGTTTTGGAGAGTATGGTACATCATAGTATCTGGTGCAGCTCTGGAAAAGTTTTGTTCTTAACAGAATTTTATAATAATATTAACTGAGTTTAATTCGCCATCCTATGCTAGTTATCTTTAACTAGCAACGATAATTGTATTGTAAAGCAAAAACAGAATTGCAAACTTAACGTGTAAAATTATAGTTGCTATGCACACATAGCATGTTGCTTAAGTTCCAAGGCTACCCAGCAGATTTCTTTTTTTTTCTATTGTGAATTTTGAAATGAAAAGAAGACGAGCTAATTCGCGGAAAAACCATTGCTTAAAACGTCAGGCGGCAAAAATAAGCAATTTGAAATGAAAAAAGTAGAAAAAACAACAAACGAGTACTCGCATGAGCAACGAGTAGGAAACTTAGCGAATTGGTCGTTTTTTCGTACATAGCTAGCAACTTGGTGATTAAAACTTAGCGATTACGCATTTATTTATGTTCGCCGAAGAACAGATAAAACTGAAAGCGAGTGATGAATGAGTAAATTTTACGTACGTCATCATTCTAGAATTAAGTTACCTATCCACGCCCTCATTTGTCCCACTGTGCAATCTCATTCCAACAAATCCTAACCAAAACTCACCTGCGGCAGTCGCCTGCTTGTTTTAGGAAAATGTACACGATTCGATGGAAATACCATGGGATGACTTATCTGATTCACTGACTCGCCGGGCTTATCAAATTCCGGTAGGCGATTGCTACCAACACCACTGCCACCAATGCTACTACTACCGCTGCTGCTGCTGCTACCACCACTACTGCTCAACATGGCCAAACGATGGTGATGTTCTGAAACGGCTTGTGCGGCTTGAATGTTATAGACAGCGCTATCGTAGAGTACGTGAAATGTAAGAAAAAGCGATATCAACATGACGGTGAGAAAAACTACGGCTAATTTAGGACGGGATACACCAACAACCAGTATACAATCGGTGTGTGAGGTTTCGGGGCCGACGGGCCGCATTGCCGATTTGGGTAACCATCTGTAAATAGAAAGAAAGAAAAAAAAATCAGTTACAATTTGAGAGCAATTACTAGCAAATAATAGCGAAAGAGAAGGAGTGAGAGAGAGAGAGAGAGTAAAAATTCAATTCTACACAGTAAATAGTAATAGAATAAATAAATGATTAGTTGATTTGATTTCTCGTTATAGATGATGGTGATGTCTGCCCGTCTCCAGCAGTTGTATCGCTATGCATTATCATTGTGAATCTATCGTACGTAGCCACATTAAGAATATTTTATTTGTATTTGTACTCTATATGAGTGTTGTGTTTTTGCGTTTGTACGGATTTTAATTAAATTAATGGTTTGTTAGCTCCATTTCGCAGATATTTTATATTTGTTTTCTTCTTATTGTCGTGGTTGTGGCCAATTAGTATTGAAACTGGATGCCAACAAGAGATAAGCACTCCATTTGGTAATTAATTGCATGTAAGAAAAGTGGGAGTCCAAAGTAGGTGCCACTATCTGGAAGGCAAATCATATGTACATATATTCTTGAATGGGTGCTGTAAAACCGCTGTTTCACACGCCAGACCTGATTGAGGCTGTCAAAAATTAATTAACATGTCGATGATGAAGTTTGGAAAGTTCCACAAATGCTTGAAACTTTAGTGCTTTACTATAGACCTAAATGGATCCTCCTCCTTATATCTAAATATCGTATATCATACACAACTTAAAATTAAAACGTACAGCTTTTTTTTAACTTCTTTGGCTATATATTTTGTTCCCCATAGTTTTTGAGATGTTTGCTTTCAAAAAATGTTCAAAAAAGTCTTAGTTTTATAGTATTCATACTCTTTAGATTTCAGCTCTAGTTAGGGTGTTATCTCCGGCAAGGCCGAAACTCACATACCCTACACTGCATTCTCCTTCTCCGAAACGCCTTGACCGATTTTTATGAAATTTTTTGCGTATTTGGTAGTTCTGAGAATAGGTCGCAGGCTATAAAACTTTTATTTAGGGTGGCTCTCATACAAAAATATTTTTAAATATAATTTTCACGAAGACAGGTTAATCCATTCACACCGAGTTTACACCACGTGACTGCTTTGTTAAGAGGTATAGCTTAGGCTACAAAACTTTTATTGCATATTTAGGGTGGCCCCAATACGAAACGATTTTTTAAATATAATTTTCTCAAAGATCGCTTAATTGATTCTCATGGAATTTACACCACATGGCTTTTATATTAAGAGACACAGATAAGGCCAGGTTCTAAGAATAGTTTAGTTTGGAAGACTATATGCGAATAAAGCGACATTTTGGTAATTATATAAAAGACAAAGACTCATCGCTTCGCCTCGCAGTATACTTATAAGGCTAGAAATGCGTCTGCCAATACAACTATATGTATGCAAAATAGTACAGATAAAAGTTGATTTCACTCAAAAAATAGGCTGTTTCGTTTTTATATTCCATCGCATGAGTTCACACAACATCGCGCCACCTACCGGAAAGGGCAGAACAACGTCCGCCGGGACATTTGGCATTTGGGTTTTGTGGAAATGTACTGAATCGAGACTTCAAATGTACTTTTTAGAGGCTGAATGTAGTTTTTTGAAATTTTTGTCTTTTTTTTTCCAAGTTTTAATGAAAAGTTTATATTTTACTAAAAAATAAAGCAAAGGTCATTACTTTTGGGTATGCAAACATGAGCAGTACCTCAATCCTTAACTTAATTACGAAAAAACCATTAAAAGACCTTCTACATTAATTCAACTCTTATTTATTCATTCTTTGTTTATTTACATATACGAAACGTAAATATGTTCTGTTTCAATCGAACAATAACTCTTCAGTATCACAATGAGTCTTCATCTGCAATATCTACTACATTACTAACAACATGTGTTCGAAGTGTTGCCAGCTACTGCAATGTTGAGGTTTCACTCAATTTACATCACATATTTTTGCAAAACTAACTTTAAGAAAAAAAAAAAACAGGTAATTATTATTAACTGTCCAAGTGTACCGAAAATGTACTGAAATTGTTCTGAAAATTCTCCAACTGTACTGAAAATGATTCAAATGTACTGAAAACTTGTGGAATGTACTGAAGACGATTTTCCAGGACGCGAATGTACCGAAAAAAGTACAAATGTACCGAAAATGACATCACTGAGTTGAAGACGTTGAATGAGTCGAAAATAATGTGATGTGTAAAAAAGGTTGAAAGAGGTTGAAAAATGTTGAAACTGTTGAAAAATACTGAAAAAGGCAAAAAAATATGGAAACAAGTCTTGAACTGTTGAAAGAAATAAAAAAAGTCGAAATACATGTACGAAAAATGTTGAAAAAGTCGAAAAAAATAACGAAAATGTTGAAACAATTTGAAAGAGATTGAAAAAATCAAAAAAATACTGGAAAATATTGAAACAATTCAAAAAACAAAAAATTACCAAAAATGGTTGAAAAATCGAATAAATATGGAAAATGTTGAAAAAAATTTAAAAATGTTGCAAAAGGTTGAAAAACTCAAAAAAATTGAAAGAGGTTAAAAACGCTGAAAAAGTTGAAACAATAAAGAAAATAACGAAGCAAGGTGAAAGAGGTTGAAAAAGTCGAAGGAATTGCTTAAAAAAAAGAAAGCAGAGGAAATTTGACGTACGCTTTTGAAAATCAAGAATTAATATAATTTCTTCTGAGAGTTTTATCCTTTTATTTATAAATAGTTTGGAAATAAATGTGCTTTTTTTCTAATAAGATCACGAATATTCAGAGTGGCAAATTCATTAGAGTTTGAGCAATTGACGGATGAGTAGCCAAATTTCACCTATTATCACTTTTTTCTCCTAAACTATCAATTTGCAGTAATAATCACACTGAGAAAAAAGTTCTTATAAATTCCCAAAATATTTAGTAACATAATTTTTTTTTTGGATTTTAATAAATTTCTATTCCATGACGTCACGATTTTTTTTTTTAAATATCAATGAAATAAGAAAAAATATTTTTGGCGTTTTATGATTAATTTCAAGAACTCTTTACTTCTGCAATTTTTTATGAAAATTACTGAGACGAAAAAAAATGTATCACACCAAAAAAAAAAAAAAATTAAAAAAAAAATGCTTTTGCTGAATTTCTTCACCAATTCTTTTCTAACGTCTTATAATCTTCAACCTTTTTTCGTACATTTAATATTTAGAGAGATAAAAATTGTTTGAAAGTATAATCTTTCCATTTTTCACAAGCAATTTGAGCAAATTTAACTCGTTCCTAAATGATTAACTGTAAGTCATCAACTGTTCAACAAAATAATCGGCAAAATGTGAAACCCTAACTAAACCAACTACTTTCTTTATGGAGAAAATATGGCCACATACAGTTTCTTATTTCATAGCCATGCGGAAAAGTGGTGCATACTTTAAGTTATTCGTCTCAGAGCAATTTGTTTTATTTTGAATTGGTGAGTGAACGTCATTATTTACGTTGTTGGCCCATATTACGTTTTAGCACATAATTCACATTTCCTTCATAAGCGTTGCAACCGGCTATTTACGTTATGATTTCTCATTTAATGACACATTTGTCGAACAACAACGTTAACAATCCCTAAACGATACGTTGCCTTATCACAAAATGGTCTTTATTTAAAAGAATTTTCAACGTGCCACTACAAAACGCAGCACAAGCAACGACCGCACTTGCGTCATATGCTGCATCGCTGTGCTTTCCAGTTTAATACATCCATACAATAGAGTGCAATTATTTTAATATGTGATCGTTTATGTTGATATTCTCGCTTAACATTCATTTTCACTGCACGCATTTTGTTTACCCTACAAATAGGTCGATGTGGTGTAGATCTTTGCCATTTTTTTGTTAGTTTTACATGGAAACCTTCCCATATAGCACATATATTTCGACCATACCGAAGGTAACTCATTTACTTGACATAGTTCATCCTATTTTTCTGTTGTTTGTTTTTACCTTGGCAGATACTTCACTTGAAAAAAAAAAAAAAAAAAAATACATCACTCTTAGGTAAGATGATGACGACAACAGCAACAAAAAAGCAGAGTCCTTCCTTTACTAGTGTTAAGTGCTCAGGTTGCAGTTACTTTAACCCGTACTTGGATACCACTTGGTAAATCCTATATACCATATTGTGCAAGTATGCGTGTGAATATGTCTCTCAAACAAAGAGTACAACAGCTTGAGTGGCTCTTAAAAGCAAACGTTTTCCTTAGGAATTTAAAGGAATTTCTAAGAAATATTCTCAGTTGCAAGAGACAGACGCCGCAAAGAAGACGACAAGGAATGAAGTTATGCAAGTAGGTCCTGTTGCAGTAACGCTCGAATAAAGTTATCCATTAGGGTTGGCTCAGAAAAAATTTGTGTTGCCTTAAAATATGCAAGCAGTTTTATATTGTGGCTTTGAAGAGTCTGCATAAATAAACGAGTTTTCAAAAACCCAGGGTGAAATATCGTCTAAGTGACATATGTTGCTGCAAAATGTTAGCATTTGCCTTTATTGGTATTCAGCTTAAATTTTGATTATGCATTTAGTCGAATTGTATCAAAAAATATCAAAAAAAATTATGATAAATATTGAAAAAAAAAACGGCGGGTTGCACTCCGGGAGTGCCGACAGAAGTGAAAACAAATCGTTTAATGGCAAGTTAGTGTGTTAGTTGGTATGTGTGCGTTTTCTTTTTATATGGCAATGCAATGGAAGACAAAAACGGAATATGTATTCAAATTTTACTCTCGCTCTCATTCTCAATTTGTCAACGCAACACGCGGAATTTGAAAGAAACAAACATGTAAGCATAACAATCGTTGAATGAGAATGGAATGTGTCAGTTAGTGTGTCTGCTTTGCTTTTTGTCTTCCACTTGGAATATTTATTTAAAAGAAACAATAGATCATTCAAATTTTACTATCGCATTCATGACGGGGAATCCCGATGACGGTCGGTGTCGCGAGTTTATACTTTTTTCCTCAGCCGCACAACGTGCCATAAGAAGTTTTCACTTCAAAAATTGAAAAGTATCAGAAGATCCAGGCAATTTTCGGTTACCTGCAGGCGAACAAAGTAATTGAATTTAAAATATCAACAGCTTAGGAAAAATTGTGAATATTTTTGAATTCAAACTGTATAAAAAATAACACAAAGTCTTATCAAAATCTAATAACAAACCTATAGCGCTAAGGATACATTTTTTAAGCTCCAACATTAAAGTATTAATCTTCTGAACAGCCTTCACAGAGCTTTTCAACTGCATCATCACGTTCACCAACGACAACATTTCCAACTGACTCATTGCAGCCAATTAACAGCCATGTACGCCCATGTGTGAGTATGGCGGTTCTCGCATATTTTCTTGGCGCCCCTTTTATGCCATAATGACACACATTTGCTGCTGCTGTAATTAAAATTTATTGCCAGGATATGTGCTCCTTTTCTTCTTTCTTTTGCTTCATACACTTTTGCTGTGTGGTAATTAGCGTTGCTACTGCAACCTTAAAGCTGTTTAAAAGCTTTACGTTTAACAGAATGGGAAAAATTTAAGTGCCAGTAAAAGGAATGATGTTGAACTGCACCTGAAGTTTGCAATATTTTGTACTTTTTTTCGTTTTTTTTTTGTGTTCCTTAATAAATTTATTGGTGATAGTTTTATAAGAGAAATTACTTATTGTTAAATTGTAGCAGATGTAACTGAATGGCCCCAGGTTTATAAAAAAAATAAATCCAAAAAGTGAAAATGAAAGCTGAAACTTAAGCGGGAAAAGCAGTTTTGAAGTCACTTAACGCAAATAAAATAATTACTCTGCGGTGTGGCGATTTCGTAGAAATTCCTGGGTAAAACTAATTTCAAACCAACACACCGGTTTACCTCACTGACACCTAATTCAAGGAAAATTTTTATGATCAATGCACAGCACAATGTTAGATTTTAAGGCCATGGCTACAGTAGTTGGCAAGATATAGACCCTGAAACTTGGAAAAAGCATCGAAAAAGTACCAAGGTGATAATATTTTACGTAACCAAAAAGTAAAAAAATAGTATGTCGCATAAAACCAAAAATTTCAAAAATCATGAATTGAAGGCAAAATAACATAAACAGATATGTAGTATGCAATGATTGCGAACTGAAATGATTTTTAGCTCGAATGAGGGAAAGAGATCGAGTTAAAAAGTAAAAATTGATGTTATAATTTGAAAACAAGATGATGTATTTTGTATCGAGAATATTTACATTAAACTATAAATAGGCATATAATATGTTTTCGGACGATATATTTATGTACATCACATGTTGCTGTTCAAATGTTGAAGTTCAATTTCACCATAAAAAGTTGAAAGGAGCCAAGTACCGAATAGATAATTTATTTTTTTGGTGTGTTTAAAATAATTAAAAGGAAGAGCAAACGATAGAGATAATAGTACTTCTTCAAATCGAAGAGCTATCATTAACATTCGAACAAAGTATCATAAAAGATGAGGCTGTTAGGAACTATAGGCTTAAAAAACAACGCTTATTAAAATAAAATAACAATGAAAGGACTCATGGAATGACTGAATTTCAAATAAACGCTGATAAGATAATTTCACCGAAAAGACACAGAAAGCTCTCACGATGACTTTAGTTCGATGACATCTTCGAGGAGATGAAATTACGATTACAATAAAAAGATAATACTGAAATATAACATAAACGATCGGCGACAATAAAAGAATAATAACACAAATAGAAAGCCAAACTGATATATATATATTGCACGTAATAAAAGTCAACATTGATGAGAAGACGACACCATTCCGAATATGATGGATATATGATCCCATTGCAAAAATATAATGAAGGACTATCTCGATTGAAACATTTTGGGCAGCATATTTGGATTTGTAAAAGCAAAACGTGAAAATTTCCAAGGCCAAGACGATAAATCGATTTTCAATAGAGTCAGATTCAAATGTGCTAAAACCAAAGAGCGATATATACGAAATCTAAGTAAGTACATATATATAAATCAGCGAAGGCAAAACGATTCTATTCATTTTTAATTGCCATTACACGATATAACTACTTGATTTTTTTTTGGAATGGTTGTGAAGAAAGGCAGTGCTGAATGTAATTTTTTTTTTCCAATAGATGTCGGTGGCAAACCTCTAATAGGAAAATTTGTTTCCATGGCCAATCAAAGAACTGATTTTGATGAAAATTTGTTTGGAGACATATTGAACCCTATGAAAGAGTATTAAAACTCTATGTACTTTTTGTGGGTGTGGCAACGCTCTTTACGAGAAAAAACGCTATCACGGCTGAGTCGTTGAAGCGATTTTGAAGCAATTTGCTACGGGATAGATTGATAAATGCGGTGCCTTGCCTCTAACAGCCAAAAAATATGGCATAACTGCAAGACTAATAGATCGATTTAAATGATATTCGGTATGGTGATGGGTACAACTCTGAGCCAATGTATTTGTTTTTAAGTGGGCGGTGACATGCCCATAACAGGGCAATATGTTTTCACTGCTAAACTAATGAATAAATTTTGATGAAATTTAGTGTGGAGAAAGATTGAACCCAAAGGATGAAATATAAATAGGGATTGGGCAGCCTTATACCCAGATTTTTATTTTTGATACTGCTGCAATTGCAATCAGGTAAAAAGATATTAAAATTGTTTGTATTGTCATTATAACGGTTGAATTTCAACCAGTGAGCGAACTCTAGTACAGCTACAGGTATATATTGGAATATATTTAATCCTATGTAGTTATATCAAAGATGGTATCAAGATATCAAAGTGTACTTTTGGATGCCACAAGGAAAAACTACACTAGGAATTTGAATTCGTTGATATGATTTTTTCGATGTTTTTCGATTGATTCCGGTTGCTATTTGATAGCATAAACTGTTATCGGCTAGTTCGATTTATTTGACATTTCCAATATTTAACGATATAACTCGATGGACTGGTATATTTTTTTCTAATTTTTCGATATATTCCGTCTTCTATCGACATTTTTGAGATTTTTCAATGCATAGTTAATAATCGATACTCACCAGCTTACATAAACTTTTACTGTTTTTCCAATTTTTACTGAGTTTTCGAAATTATTTAATACTGTTCGACTTCTAATGAACTTTTTTTTGTTTTTTTTTAATATTGCTATGGGCACTTTCTAAACTGTATTGATTTTTTCCATTCATTGGGATAATATTTGGAAGTTTTTGATACTGTGTATCGCAATCATAAAGAAGGATTGCTCAGTCCACTCAACATTTGCACTAATCTGCTTTCTTCCCAAGTAAGTTATCACGTAATGCCGAAAAGAAGAAACAACAGAGATAGCCTGATATTTTCAATGATTTTTATTCAATACTACATACTTAATACTTAACCTATTGAAAATGTTCGACCTGAATCGATTTTTCGATGATTTCACAGGACCACAAAAAAAAAAAGGTTTTGTAGTTGGAAGATGAGGTATCATACGGTATGTATTTTGGCGTCCTAAACACGAATCCGAGGTCAGAATTTTTTCATCACCCTCAGATTTTGACATAACCTCAAAATTACACTTTGAAATACAGTCCCTCAAAAAAAAAAAGAATCGATACTCTTGAGCAATTGATTGAATTCTTAATACCATTCGACATACTTCAATACCTTTCGACTTCTGTCGATTTTTGGTGTTTGAAAATTTTTAATTCACTGAAAATCCTTAACGTATATAATTAACGCCGAATTGGCTTAACACGCCACCACTGTTAAGAAAGAAATAAATTTTTAATAGAAAGTATACACACAACCATGTTTTCGATCCTGTGCCTTTCGAAAAGAAAATAAACAGAAACAAATGATTTAACTTAATAAAATGCTTTTAAAATTGAAAAATGCAAAATAAATTTAAATTGAGCTCATTCATACAATTTAGGCTGTTTTTTTTTCGCACACAAACTTTGCCATGTCATGTCATCTGCAGAATAAAAGTTTTCTGCAACACAACATCACAGTAGGTACAGCATATTCATATAAAGTTTTTGCAACGTAAAATGCGCGCACACAACAAAAAGTTTAAAAAGCGTGAAAATGTTTTTCTCCTTTTTCTCTTTTCAACATTGGCCGATTCCCCGCATGACTTAACTTGGCTTTAATGCATCTGAGTTGTTGGTGCAACAGAGTATTAACTTCCGGCAAGCAACCAAGCAAACAAGTAAACACAGTAAGTGTGTGGTGGTGGTTTCTTTTGTAGAATTTTAACTTATTCATGCTACTTTTGTTTAATGTTCGTACCTGATAAAGTGCGACATAATATGTCTGGCTTAAAGAATTTTTAATCAGAACTAAGAATTAGCACTTGCATTAACAATTAGAATCAGTACTTAATTTCTTTTCGTATTACTTGTGCAAATGTTGCTAACGTTTTTACTACCTACTTAGTTAATCCTCAGCCATCATTTTTTTTATCAAAGCTAAAACATTTTCAGGATGTCTGCCAAACACTTAGCGGAAGTTGCTGAAACTTCAAAGAAATCGCTTTTATGCCGCAAGCTTTCTGTTATTTCCTTTTGTGTGGCATTTACGTTCATATGTGCAGCGTAGATATTTCTTTTGTGCTTACATGCTTGCTTATTGGATGGTGCAAGAAATTAGAGGTGCTATTTCGCAAATATATTCTTTAAGATTTCTAGCCATCTACTTTGATAAAACAATATTATTCGACTCTATTGAAAATTATTTTTTTCCCATTTTTGTCCACTCTTTGGAATTGGGCTTCATTTCCCAATTTTTGATACTTTTCGATCATTTTTGCAAATTTTTCATAGTATTTGGCCAAATAGTAAAAGTTTTGAAAAGCCATACGCAAAAATCTATTAAGAATGTTTTACCAAACTCGTTGCATTTGATAATATTAGCAAATATTGATCGAAAAGAAGACGACGTAAAAATTTAAAAATCATTTGACAAAAAGTTGGTGTGAAACAAGATTTTACCTTATAGTGCTCTACGTTATAAATATCCTAATTGATCTAATAACTGGATACTATATTTAGTCAAACACTCTGCTAAGCTTGGTCCATGCAAAATCGGGGATCTTTCTAGAGACTGTAGAGTTCCAAATGTTTGTGAATCTGCCTTTCATTGCTACTTTTTCGAATCTATAGTTAAATTATCATCTAAGGAACTTAAAATAATTTTAAAATGTAGAAAAATATCAAAATGGTTCAATTAAGTCCGGTGTACAAGGAACCTATGCTCGGCTTAACCCATTCCAGACTGGTACCACAAAGTGCCGTACAATTTTAATAAAATGTAATGTGGGAAGTCAGGGGATCAATAGAAGTTGCTGATGGAAAAATGAAATTTTTCCCTATCGGCACACCGGAGGTATGGCATGGGTAAATTTATACCCAATAGTCCTCTATGGGACAAAAAAGAATACAAAAAAAAAATTTACCGTCCAACTTTTCATTCAATCAAATCTGTTTTATTATAGCATCCCACATAGGAGTCTTTAAATTTGCCTGGATCGATTTTCCACCAAAATTTTGGAAATTTTATGATACCTAAATTCTACCTCACAAAAATACAGCTTAATCAAAGAAGTTCGGAAAAATAAAAATATTCATTTCAGACCAATCCTTCCTCTACCCAAAAAAGCTTTAAAAATCACAAAACCTCTTACCTGTCGCTTGGTAGGATTTTTTAAAATTCACTCTTCTTTTGGGTATTTAAATACCCAATAGTCTGGAATGAGTTAAACGACAATTTCTTTTTTTTTTCAGTGTGGTTCTAAGCACTCTTGTTATATTCACATTGTCCTTATGTTGGCTACGCATGAAAGGTAGTGTTTTATATGCGAATTCTTCATAAGTATCACCTCCTGAATCGATCTGGTCATGTCCATTTGTCTGTCCCGACTCATTCGAATGAAACAAAGTTGGAAGTTATACATGGAGCTCTATTTGGGTAAGTGCAACTAGTTTTTCCGCGAGTATTGCAAATGATACAGACTTAAAATTTGAAAAATTTGGAAATAACTGAAAAAAAGGGCGTAGAACTCCACACACTAATAGAAAGTTACAAACGCAATGCTGAGAGAGATACTTAAAATGATACCACTTTATGTGACACAAATTCTAGGAATGCTTTGGAAATTCATGAGAGAAAAGAAAGAGCTGATTTTGAAAACAAGGCGTGGCACCTTATAAGCGAGCAGAACCCTGAACATTTTACACTGACAAAGGAATTGTAATCCAATTTCTCAAAAATACTGAAATCAGCTCGGAAAAACACTAGACTAAATTGGTAGATTGCGACAAGTAGGCGTGGGAACTTCCATACAAACAAAAGCTTTAAATCGCTGTAATGTAAGAGCTGTTGATGTAGTTAAGTAATAGGAATATGTAAATCAAAGATGCACTGGAAACAGATTTGACTAAATTTGAGAAATGAGCTTGATATAAAGAAAGCCAATAAGGTTTATGTTACGCACGAAAACGTTTGATAACACAAACTTGCAATAAAAAAATGAGCGGTTCTGAAATTATAGGCGTGAAACTTTTCTAAAAATGGATTTGTTTTGTTTGTGGGAACCGTTTATTTTTTCTTATCTATTTATTTTTAAGACTTTCATTCCTACTGTTAAGCAATTTAGCTTATTTAGTTTTCTGTGAGACTTAAGTTAACACCCATTTATTTTATTAAGTCTTTTATAAGCACAATTTAAGCTTAAGAAAACAAAGTTACTTAGCATTAAAATGCGTGCCACCTTAATGCATATTATGGTATTTTTCCTTATCCGATTAAGTGCATGTTTTTTATGTAGAAATTGCGTGTCGTTTAGCAACAAAAGGCAAATAAAAGCTGAGTAACAATATCTTAACGTGTTAAAAAGTAGTAGAAAATAGTACTTCTGGTGGTAGTATGTATTTTTGCTGCATCTTGAAAATATTGTTATTTGTGCCATTTTGTTTTCACTGTTTGGAAGCGATTGCATGAATGTGTTATAAATGTTACGTTCTCAACCTTTCTTAGAATTCGCTTAAGTTTTTTTTTTTTTGCATCTTATTAACAATTTCTTATGGTAATATGTTCCATTTAGCGAAGTTGTTTTGTTTTGCATTTATTTGATTTTATTTTAATAATTACCATGGAAGCGGAAAAAAATGTAGAAAATTTTAATTGCAACGTTGCATGTTCCACGTTTCAAGAAATAGTAAATTGTCAAAATAATGTATACAGTTAAATACACTGATTATTTCAAATTGCAGTTAATTCTCAAATTTATGAAAGTTTTATAGGGGTAATTTTAAACAGCTTTAATGTCTTTATTTTGCTATAAAGTGCTTTAAATATTACGATAAACTAACTCGTTGAAATTTGAAAATGAAAAAATTTTATTTCATTGCAATTAATTGGTATTCGGAGTCACATTTTGAATTGAAAATGAATTTTATTCTATAAGGAGATGGGAGAACAAATTCAATTGATAATCAATGTGATAAGAACTTTTTTCACTAATGGATCAAACGGAAATAGTCAAAATGGGATGATTTCCACATCGATTGGTGGAAAAAACCTTTATCCGTGAAATGATTCAAAGTCGCAAAGATTAAGAAACTTCACCTTATTGCCTCTACAAATCTACTTGAAAAATCTGCTTTGAGTCAATAGACGCCAAGGTTTTTCAATTATATTCGATGTCCTCGAATTTTCGACATTTTCTAGTACTATTCTGATTTTATCGAATTTTTCGTTCTTTTTCGATTCCATTTTAACTTTCTTTATGTTTTTCCATACTCTTTAATCACAATCAGTTTTTACGATGTTTTTGGATGCATGTTGAGTTTTACCGACTTTTTATACCCTACACCGAGGGTATATTCACTTTGTCTCTCCGATTGTTGCACATCGAAGGGGGCGTGGCAGGTATGGAAAAGTATATATATTCTTGATCAGCGTCACCACCTGAGTCGACTTAGCGATGTCCGTCTGCCTGTCTGTCGGAATTGAAAAAGTGGACCTGACACTTTTCAATTGTTAAAAATTTTGATTCGGTCTCTTATTATAAAAATTTGGGCCAATAGTACCTGTGGGCATGGGACCTTCCATATACGCAAAAACTGTTTATTGTTATAGATAGTGTGCTAAGAGAGTAATCTTCATAAAATTAGGTGTATAGATGTCAATTACTATAGGCTTTAAAAATAAATTAATTTTGACAGAATTGCATCAGTGGGCGTGGCACCTCCCATGTAAACATAAATTTGTAAGCGCTGTTTTAAGTGAACTATTGCAGCAATTGCTATGAAATTCAATGAAAATGGTTCAGTTGCTGTAGAGTATATATGAATCAAAAGTGGCTGAAATAGCACCAGTGGGCGTGGCACGTCCCATACAAATAAAATACGGTAAGTGGCAAATTTATCGAAATATGTGAGCAATCATACTAAAATTTGGTGTTAGGGGTTTGCTTATGTAAAGCTATTTCTGGATCAAAACCAGGCTGGATTGTACCGGTGGGTGTGTCACCGCTCTAAATTTTAAATTTAACTGCAGCATACATATATCGCAAACTATACAAGCAATTGTGCTGAAATTTAATATGAGGATGTCGATCATAAATATAATTTGTTGAACAAAAAGTGGGCGGAATTGGAGAAGTGGGCGAGGCATATTTCAAATTTTTCATTTCTGTTCGATTTTTTTCAACATTTTCCATATTCTTTCGACTTTTCCAACCCCTTAACTTTTTCCAATATATCCTATGTGTATTTGTTCGACTTTTTCAACCTCTTTTAACTTTCTTCATAAGTTTTTTTATTTTTTCGACTTTTTCATCAATTTTGAATAGTTTCAAATTTTTTCAACCTCTTTCATTTTTTTTTAGAGTTTTTCAACCTCAACTTTTTTCAAATTTTTTCAACATTTTGCATATATTTACGACTTTTTCAACATTTCTCAACCTTTGTCAACCTTCTTAACATTTCACATTTTTTTTGACTTATTCAACCTCTTCAACGTCTTCTTAACATTTGATGAAAAAGTACTTTCAGTGCAGTGTGGGGTATGTGAGTTTTGGCCTGGCCGAAGATAACACCTTAACTTAACTAATTAGAATCACTGGAAAGGAAAATAATAAACATAATAAAATAATTTCGGGCTCCTAAAGAAGCCCCGAAAACAGTGGAAAATCTATACAACTGATTCACATCGGTTAAAATATTATTATGATAAGATTTTCAATAAGAAAGTATGCAATGCCAGCAATTTTAAATTTCCAATAATTTACAGACGATAGTAAGTCTTGTTGTCTTCATGAGCCTCTGCGCCGTATTTTACTTCTATAAAATTTTTATGTTTTCGTTTTTTTAATTTTTTAAATGGTATATAAAATGTTATTTGTACTACGTGTTTAATTTTCTAATTTGTACACAACTCGCAGGGTCATATCATATAATGTCCTAACTGGAGTTGAGTAAAAATAAGATGTTCAACATAAAAAGTTAAAATTAAGAAAGTTATTCTGAATCTAATGCATTTGAATTTGAGTAATAAGCTTAAAGAGATTTTTCATGAAGAAATATGAGATATTAAATTAGGGGGGATATTTGAAGACGAAAAACCGTGCATAATTCATTAGGTTTTTTTTTTAAAAGATAATTTTTTGCTTCAGGTTTTGCGTCATTATCTAATAATTTTGGTTGAGTTTTTGTTTTCGTTTGTTTTATTTTTAATTTTTCCACAATTTTATGGTTACTAATCTCTAAATGTTCCAATCCTGAGCAAGACCACTAAATGTTCAAAAGCTGACATAGACCATTGTGCTATCGCTTTTACTAAGTTAAACAAATGCTGATGACAATAACGATCTTTTGAACATTTTTAATTTGCAATTTTCATAACTTTTTTTCCTCAACGTACAAATGATGCGCAAAATAAACTCAATTTTGCTGAGTACGCCAATTTGCTTAACATTAGTAGAAGAAGAAGATGAAGGAGAAGAAAATCCGCCGCGTTGTTTTATTCGACCACACGCGTGGGTGTCTTTGGTTGAATGCGTGGTGGTTGTTGCTTTGGTCGCTCGGTCGCATGAATACTTTGGCGTAGTAATAAAAAGTTGCGGTGCTTTTTTTCATTCAGGGACACCCACTTGAAATTTCGTGCAAAATACTCCAATCCGAATCTAAAATGCACACAAAATATGCGCAGTGGTACGTGATCTTATTTGGCGCAAAATATGCGTGTGCTTGTGTGGGTGCCAGTATTGGTGTTGGTGCTCCTGTATTCCTGTTTGCGTGAATCGCTAACAAATGTCGTTGACGGTGCTTTTATTTATCAACAACATACAACATTAAATGTTTGTTATTTTAATTCGTGTGGGAAAATATTCAAATTGAACGGAGCAATTAACTGTGTGCGGAATATAAATTTTCTTCATAAAACAAGACAATTTTCTTGAAAGAAAATGAAAATATTTAAATTTGGCAAAGTGCTTTAATTTGTACTGAGTAAAAAATTTTATAAATTCTTGATAAAAGAACCACATGCAGTTCACAGAAATGGAATTTAAAACGTTTCGCAGAAAATAGTTGAATACGAGAGTCTGTGTCAAAATGACGTTCCTTGCAGATTTTTGGCCCTAATGTCTTATAGAGACCCGTTGGAGTTCATACATCAGAACGGATCGGTATTTAGTTTCAGCCTAACGTGTTCCAAAAAGTAAGAGGCTTTCTTAGATACGATTCTTATATCACTTTTTTTTACGTTCGGAAAAAATTCAATGGAGCAGTTCTTGTGGTTTGAAAGCTTTTTTTGTCATAAAAAAAGAATGGTTTTTGCGTTTAACTTTTTGTTCTTGTTCTAACCACTATAAAAGATGCATTTCTTATAGTTTGGGAGCCGGTGAAGATTTAGGTAAGTTATTTTATCATCATTGGTATTGATGATCGATAACGAGCACTTAAAAAGCAGACGTTCACACTGCCGATTTTTAAAAAAACAGCAAATGTTAATATGTGAAAAAAAAACACTATATTCACTTCATGGTATTAGTTCTATATACAGAAGAGCGGTTCAAAATAAAAACTTTTCGATTTTTTCACGATGTGTCCGCGAATTATAGTAACCCTATATGTCTGGAAAAAGCCCATTACTAGGATTAAGGTTAATATTGAAAATTCGATTAGCGCCCTCTGTTTTAAGTAAGAAACTCATTTTCCAAAATATTGATTTAAAAAATGGTGCAAGCTACAGACGTTATAAAATTTTTCAACAAAGTGGGTATGGTTTTCGGGAAACTATCGATCGGGGAATTCAAATCAGTAATCACTGCTTTTCTTCTTCTTCTTTCTTTCTTATAAAAAAAAAACTGACAATTGACCGGACAAACGTAAAAAAGTACCGATTTTCCACTTTCTAGCTGCAACACCTCTAATATTATGTTATCGCCGATCCAATGGTACATCATTTTGAATGTACTGTTATTTACTTAAAAGAATATCGAAACCACATATGCATTGTCTTATTTCAAAACCAAGACATCTGCATTTTTCTAAATTAACAGGCTTGATTTTTTTCGAATCGAAGTCGATAAATTTGTATATTAAGGTGTTTCAATTTTTTTTTTTATTTTAAACAGTTATTATCAATCAAAGAATTCGAATCCGTGATTAGTTTTTTTTTTTTCTTTTTTTCTTACAAAAAAACTGAAAACTGACCGGAAAAAAATGAAAAAGTTCCGATGTTGTACTTTAAAGTTGCAAAATCACCCCATATTTTTTTGCCGCTGATCTCGTGTTACATCATTTTTAATGTATTGTTATTTGCTTAAAAGAATGCCGGAAACCGCAAATCATTTTCTTATTTCGAACCCGAGATATCTGCATTTTTCTAAACAGAATTGACATAATTTGAATTTTTGAAAATGGTAGAGAAATCTATTGAATAGTTCAAACTATGCAGTTCTGTTAATGTAGAAAAACGCACAAACAAACAATAAATTCATTTAAACCTTCATTTTTTTTACAACCAAAACTGCTGTATTGAATTATCTTCGATTGAAAAAACAATGAAGCAGAAATTGTTTGAAATAATCCACTGACTTTTTTTTTCTTTGCAACATACAATCTCATCTGGTTCAATATATAAGGTCAAAAATTAACATTTGTTTTATTTTTACAAGCGCACAGCTTAGGAAAGTCTAAACTGTTCTCAATATACATAACGACTCACTCACTTTTTTGTTTTTATATCAACTTTGAAAGAAAAATGTTTTAAAATGTTTGCAAAATGTAAAAAAAATACTCATTTTTGGACCACTGTCGAAATGAGTTATATTATCTTAAAATGTTTTCTTTTAAAACCTCTTCTTGAACTCATTAAGTTGTAAACCGATCGGACTTAAGGGCGTTGAGATATGAGCTGGTGTGGCTTGATTTTTCTTATATATATTCAATATTAACAATATTTTTGTTTTTAAAACAATCAAGAGTTAATTAAACCAACTACCAAAAACATTTTATAAACCAAAAAAAAAAGTATATTTTTCAATTGCTAAATAATTTTTACAAATAAATAGTTTGCTTACAGAATATCCAATGGTAATTTCACCGAACAATCTCGCAATGTATGTTGTTGCTGCTGCTGCTGTAGTTGTTGTTCATCAGCACTACCAATACCCGTACTACTATTGCTAGTACTGCTACTAACACTGCTACTGCCACCACCACCACCACCAGCACCACCACCACCACCGCCGCCGTTAGCACTGCTCGAACGCCTTTTGGCAGCGGTCATCAGTAGAAAAATAAAAAAGAATAAAACAAAATGTTTGTCGCCACCCACGAGAAACACACGCCCACCAAAGGTAGTACTGTGCAAATGAGGTTGTACACAGTTTTTTTTTCCAAAGTATTTAGATTATTTTGCCTTTTTATTTTGTAGATACGAATATGACAACAGATGTCGCTACTTCGTTGCGCGCTTAATTCGTTTTCATAGCATAAAAATTGAAGTTGCAAATTGGCATTAGCTTTGTAACGATAGTTGAAATTGGCGTTTTCGCATGTGGCTGTGTATGTGTGACAGCTCACAATTTGAGTGGGTCTGAATGCAACACGCACACTTTTTGAATGTCGATATGTTTGTTGTATTCCAATTGGTGTGAGTGCTTTGATAAATGATTGATAACGTTATACTGAAGTTTGATGTATGATGTCTGGTAGGATTTTTGATATATATGAAATTGTACAATTTATTCTTTTTTTTTTTGTGCTTTATACTTTAAGCTTTATTTCTGCTTCAGTTGTCTGTTGTGTGCCTTCTTTTTTTTGCATTTTTCGTTTTGATTAATTATACTGTATACCGTATCATTTATTGTTGACAACGAAAGTTCAACGCACTTTCTTGAATTTAGCAGAATTTAATGATGTTTTATTTTATCAAAGCTTTTGTTGTTCGCAATTTCAATCCGAAATTATTATCAGTTACCTTGAAACTTTTAATTTATTCCATTGCTTTTCAGCGATTTTTTGTATTGTTTTAATTTTTTTCCAATATTAAATTAACTGTCTTTTGTTTTAAAATGTTTTCTGGGCTTATTTTTATTATTCTATGCATTTCTTTAAGAGTGTTTGCAATAACTTTTAAGCCTCATATATTTTCGGTTACTTTGAAACATTTTTAAAATGCCAGTTGATTTGAAACTTTTAATATTTTCAGTTGTTTAATTTTTCTAGTTACTCTGAATTTTTCTGGAGTTCATGTTATTTCAATTGTTTTATTCAATTCTTATAGGAAATTTTTCAATTTGGTTTCGAAGAATTTCAATATGAAGTTTGCTTTGACCGACCAACTGCAACATTTTCTCTAAGCCTTTGCAGTTGCTTCCTAATTTCAAATATATTTTCAGTCCTTTAAAATTTTGAAACGATTTCAGTTGTTTGTAAGCTTTTGTATTTATTCTTTGAAGATCATGCTGCTTATAACCATATCATTTGATGTCAGTATATGGCATACTTCTTTTGGTTCTTTAAAATATTGAAATGAAGTTTGACTTTGGTGTTCAAATGCAACATTTTGTTGAACTTTGACTATTCTGTTCAATTGTAGTATTTTCTATAACTATTTCAGTCGAATCTTCCCGTATATTTTCAGTTATTTTTAAAATTTTAATTTTCTCTTGCAATTATTTTAGTTTTTATTTCTGTTATTTAACACTTTTGCAATAATTTATAGACATTTTTATGAATTTATAGTTTAGTTTCGATGTTATTTTATTAACATCATACATTTTCCAATATTGATATTAATATTTTAGAAAAATTTGAACATCGATCGTAAGTTTTATTTATATATCGTATAATCGATTTATTTTTATGAAAAGTTAAAAGTTTTCCGAAAGATCTTCATTTGGTATTATCACTTTTGGTTTTAAATATAATTTTTTTTCTGTTCATATTTTCACTTTCAGCCGAAATTTTAAATTTTATATTTGTTTTTTTAAGTTTTTTAATCTTTTTGAGAAAAATTTTAGATATGCTTTACTTTTTCTCACAAAAATGTATGCAATCCATTGAGTATTTCCGATGTTATGGAGTTTTTTTGCTTACAAAATGGAGCTTTAAATTTTGTAAATTCTTTTAAGCAGCCTTTTCACTCATTGGTTCTGTTAAAACAATTTTGTGCAACTTTACATATTACCAAGCAATGTATTGATTATATTTTGGATTTGTTTTAGCACCAAAGCCATGATGTACACATAATATTTTAGATATATATCTTCCTAAAAGCTATAAGTTCTGCCCGATATTTTTTTGTACATCAAATGTTGGACTTTTTTCTCAAAAATTTCTTTTAAATATTTTATTATATTTTTGCATATACTTTCATTCCGAAAAGAGTGATTTTTTTACTGTCCACACTCCGCATAAAATGTTTATACAGGTTGCTGCTCATCATAAGTTCTTACTAGAATTTGAATTGAGTTTTTATAGAAAAATATTTTAAATCTCGAAAAGTCTATTAATCGCTCTAAAAACTTCAGTGAGGTTATGCAAGTCCTTTGGTATTATCAAGTAATTTAAAGTACTTTCCCCGAACTTTTTCACTATGCTATTTCAAGCAATTTCTTGTGTGCAACATAACCTACATGTTGCCGCCATTTGCTTCTCCTTTGGTCAAAATCATATTATCCAAAAATGTTCACTCCACTCAATTCAACTTAGAGCTTTTGTATTAACTTAATGATAACGTGAAAATAGTACTGAGTTCTCCTTCTTTACCTTCCGAAGGGAAAAGAATTTCGCCGCTGCTGCCGCTGCTGCTGCTGCCAATGCTGCCGCTGCTGCTGCTGCCAATGCTGCCGCTGCTGCTGCTGATTGTTGTTGCCGCTTAATTTCCTTCGACTATTTCCGTTATTAGACAAATTGCATTAATGACAACTCTGACGACAACATATATAGCAACAGCAACAACAACAGTAGTAAAAGCAACAGCAACGCTTAAGTTAACTTCTCTAGCTATTATTGTTGTTGTAGCTGTTGTTTTTGTTGTTATTAAAGCGTATGTAGATATTTAGGTGGATGGATGTTTCTGTCTGTCTGTGTGCCTGCCTTAGTGTTGTTGACGACAACAATCTTTTACTGTTGTTGTCTTTGTAGTGCTGCTATCACTTTCTATTGCTGTTGTTGTTGTTCATTCGCTGGTTTCCTTCTTGCTGCCATTGCTGTTGATTAGATTTTGACAATTTTGTTGTTGTTGTTGTGTTTGTTGTTTTTTATCACATCTATTTTCATTGATGTTGTCGGGTGTTTGCTTAGCAGCAGCTATTTCTTGCTATTTGTATAGTTTTAGTTGATGTTTTTTGCAATTGCTGTTATAATGCTAAGCAATTGTTGCTCATATTGCTGCTGCTGTTTATAATTATTATTAAGTTTTTGTTGGTGTTGTTGTTGTTGTTGTTACTGTTGTTGGCAATTTGTATTGTTGTTACTGCTATTTCCGCTTTGACAATTGCTTCGACTGTTATTGTTGCTATAATTGTATTTACTGTTGTTGTTGGTTTTGTTGCTGCTGCAATAGAATGCTACTGTCATTATTACACTGTCTTGTCTCCTTCGCCAATCTGGATGCCTGCCTGCCAGCCAGCCAGCAACTTTGTCTTCGTTGAACAACCAACAGCAGGATATTTCATTCAATTGTGACGTTTTATAGTCCTATAGTATAGCAATAAGTTGCTGGAAGTTAGTTGTTGTTGTTATTGCTGCTACCATATTCGTTTGTTTTTTCTGGTTGTCCATTGCAATGATAAATTTGATGGGTTTGAACTTTGTTTGCTTTGTGTGTGTTGATGTTGTTCCCTGGTCGGTCGGTTGGTTGGGTAGTTGGTTGGCTTTCTCCGCTTATTTCCAGCAATTTGTGGTGGTGGTGGATGGATGGATGATGGTTGCACGCTTATGTGGTTTGCTCTTGCTGCTCTTGTTGTAGCATTAATTGTTGTTTCTGTGCTTTCTATTGTCATGCAACTGAATGGATTTTGTTAAGACCCTCAGTGCTCTGTAGCGCCAATTACGATTTATCTTAGTTGGTATGCTTTAATTTTATGCCTGCAATATAATTGAAATAGAGATAATTAAATGATTTTTGTGGTGATTTATTAGAATGTTTGTAAAAGAATAGTAAATATTTTGATTTTTCTACTATAGTGCCAGAAATTGGCTAAGAATTGAAGTTGAAATTGTTCGAGTTCAAAACTCTACTCAAATTGACTGTAATACATTGTAAAATTGATACACTGATCTAATAAAATCAAAATTTTAAGCAAAAGTTGCACGTAAAATAGAAAAATTGAAAACTTGAATTTAATCTTACAAGGAGACCACCGATTCCGATTCAGCTAAAATTATGATATGTGTCATCCAGAACATTGTAATAAAAATGTATAATGTGAAATAGATTATGAGTTTTTGAAATAAAGAGTATTCGCTTTCCTTGAGAATTGCGAAAAACGGTAAAATATGAGTTTTCTTATTTCACGTGAACTACCATCTGGAAAAATTAGAGCCAAATCAGTGAGGTCACAGAGTGGTGGTCTCCTTGTTAATAAATATAGGGTGATCATTTTCTCAACAAAAATGCGAAATTTGGCACGAAATACATCAGACTCATTGATTCTTACGTATCACCATAAAAGTCACTGATGATTCCGCTAAGCAAAAGATGAAACTAGAACGACTAGTTGTAACCAGTGTTTGGCATTTGGGTTTTGTGGAATTGTACTGAATGGAGAGCTTAAATGTATCCAATGTACTATTTTTTTTTGGAAATGAACAAGAAAAAATTACATGAAATTACGAAAATTCTCCAATATTTCAACTTATACCTCGTTTTTACATTGAAAATTTAGATTTCTCAAAAAAAAAATTTTTTCGATACTTTGTCAAAAAATATTTTTTGTGATTTTCAAAAAATCGTATTTTCGAAAATAAGCCCGTAAAAACTTTTTCCAAAAACAAAGTATCGAAAAAAGTTGTTTTTGAGAAATCTAAATGTTCAATGTTATCAAATTTTGCTTCATTTACTTAATGCAATGCAATTAAAATGAGGCCAAATGTACTGACGACAATTTTTCTTGACACAGAAAAAGTACAAATGTACCGAAAGTGCCATCACTTTGTTTTGCGTATTTTTTTTTTCATAACACTCTGGAAAATAAGCTCAGTTAAATGATTTCACATTTTGTTGGTTTATAATCCCTTTAAACTGTTAGTGGTCAATAGTTTAGTGAGTATTATTAATTGGGCAGAAAAGAATGAAAGAATAATCGCAACGGATCAATTCAGAGAAGAGTATAGTAATTCTCTCTGATAGCCAAGCCACAATCAAAGCTTTGATTGAGTTCGGCACATATAAAATCGAATATAGAAGAACAATGCGAAAAAGAACTTGTCAGGCTAGGACACCAATTTGACATTACTCTCATATGTATGTGTACCAGGCCACAGGAACATTAAGAAAAATTAAAGGCCTGATGAACTAACAAGGCCTCTCTTAATGAAGCCACAACGGAACGTGTTTTCACTCCTCTTGGTTTAGTTAAGAAGAGAATTTATGTAGCAGAAAACCACTTGAAATCTTTACAAACCTGTGGCCCTCTTATAGTAAACTGAGAACCGCCTACTTACTGTCTGGGAGCCAGTTTGACATCGCAAGAATCCGTTATTCGACGCACAAGCAAGCGAAAAAAAATTCGCAGAATTTCAACGCTATCGAGGCACAGCGTTGACTTGAATTCAAATGAAAACAAAAACAAAACACAAAGGCATAAGCAACGGCGCCACATTGTGTTTGACGAATGTAGCAATTGTTTTTGTTTGTAGTGCAATTTGGTTTTTTTTGTGCTGTTGGCGAATTTGGAAATGACAGCAAAAAGACTTTAAAATTTTGTTTGTTGTTGCTTGATGTTGCTTAGCTCTTTTGTTAGATTTCGATGCCCACCACTGCTCCACAATCTTCATAAAGCTAACTGGGTATAGCTATCTTAACATCCATCAATTCGCCGGGTCACGTAAATGTGGTATTAAAACGGTACAATCAGTGCTACTTATGGCTTCAAGTTTGTTCACTTAGCCACCACTCTAACTAAATGTAAACGGTAATATAGAGTATGTCGTCTCACGTACTCAAAGTCGAAGATAAGACCAATTATATTCCTGGGAAACAAGAAATTATTGGATTATTGCATTCTTAATACATCGAAATCACTTTTGAGGACAAACGAACTTACGCACCCCTATCATGAATAAACATTTAGATTTTTTCTCCAATCCCCTGTTTTGCGATCGTGGAAGATTTTTGGGGAATGGGAAGAAGTTACCTGGAAAATGAGGTTATCAGCAATACTTTTTTGGAGAACATTTATTGAAGTTTCGCGCAAATTTTGTTGCCTAACATTTTGGAGAGGAATTTAATGAGGAAAGAGTTAATGCTAGCAATATTTTGTAATTTTATTTGATAAAAATTTTTTTTAACAAATTTACAAGATCTAGCAACACAAATAAAGAGCAATTATTGATATTGGTTTAGTACATGGAATCCAATTTGGATAGAGTAAAAGGCTTCATGAAAACGACTAGATATACTCTATTTTAGGGTTTTTAGTTTTGTAATATAGATAAATGCACTTCATTTTTATTTATAAAATTGTTCAGCTGATAGATAAGCTAGTGTCAAATATGCAAAATTACAGAGAAGCTAATGTCAGATATGAAAAATGCAACTGTGATTTTTGGCTGATTGGAAAAAATTGGAAATATTTTGGCAGCACTGACTGAATATGAAGTTTTCCATTCCTCAATTATTTATGATCGCAAAATACTCCTCTCTCGAGAAAAAAAAATCCGAAAGAAACGTTTTCCTCCGGATATTCATGATAGGTGTGACTATGTTTCCAAAAAAAAAAGGATAGAAGCACAACATACTTTAAAATAACAAAGAAGAAGACGGTAACTAACAAAAAAGTCATTGTCCGAAACCCTTTAGTTCGCAGCAGACGCTAGCTAGGACAACTAAGCGAGACTTTGGGAAAAACGAGTCATGAAGATTTAATGTGCACTGGGTTTAGCTGAAAGGAATTAAAAGTGTTTGTCGAAAATCATGCACGTAGCTGCCCTGGTTTATAGCCAGGGTTGCCTAGTGGCTTCCCGGCAGAGCACGGAATTTCATGTCAAATGGTTGAATGGTTTCTGTTAAATGTACTGAAATTTTAGTTTAGTGGGAAAGAAAAACAACAAACAATTCTTTCCCAAAAAAATTTTACTTTTTCCATTTCAAAAAAAAGATATATATTTTATTTAAGGGAAGCCGGAAATTACCTCTTTTGAACTTGGTAACCCTGTGCATAGGTGATGCGCTATGTCCCACTTGGAAATAGGAGAAATAGATGACACTTAGCGTATTAAGCAAACCTATAAACAAGTTTTTCCCTTAATGTAATCAAATGTTGGCGAAAAGTTGGGAAATATAGGAAAGTAGGCGTATGCGCTATAATTAAGATATTTGCTAGGAGTATTAAAATTATCAAAAGACTTTTGCCACGATTTTATTTTTTTTGCATTATGTACTATTTAATAACTTTTTATAAAATCAATTAATTTACTTTTTCACTTATACCAATAACATGTTACACGTTTTCATGCCCATTCGAAATAGGCAAATCTTCTTTCGACATAAGCTTATCCAGTTTTAGCACAATCTCTATTTCCGATTTGTTAATGTTTTTTAACACATGACCCATATTTTTCTTAGCTATCAGCTACTTCCACAACTGACACTTTTAGCGATATGAAGATAAACGTTGCTATGTATGGTATACGCATATCCTTTTCTCACTTAAGTGCCAACATAACAAGTGTATTGACTTAAACTCCATAAGGAACAAGAATCTTGTATTTTTGCCTGCAAGTAAGCTGTTTTTGTTGTTTGTTATTGCATTTGTTGGCCCTAACAATGACGTAATAAAACGACAATGAAAGGCAGCAGACTACCAGTTTAGCTTTGGCGCTTTAGACGGATGCTGCTTGGATCTTACCACTGCACTTTACATTCAGCATGTTGTGCTCAACCCGTTTTGCACTGAACCCTGCGTCAGACATTTTGTGCACACAGAGACACTTAGGGATAAGAAGGAAATAGAAAAATTTTAGAGAATGAAACAAATTAAATTGCGGAAGTAAAATATGAACACAAAAAATTGTTTACCACAAGTGTCTGCTTGTGTGAGTAAAAGTGTTAACGTGAGTTTTTGTGTGTTAGTGTGATTTGTGGGCGTTACAAGAGACAACAGAACTGAACTACGTCGAACAACTTCCAATACAATACTCTTTAATTTCAGAGTGTTGTAAGTAAGAGATATTGTTTCGGAATACATTATAACAGTATCAATTCAAAGCAAACTTAAGAGTTATTTTTTGTTTTGATTGAATTTAGCGATGTAACGTTATGTTTATTGTTACTGTAATTGAATTAAAAATATTTTAAGTGGTCAAAAACCTTTAAAAGTGAAATATATCAATGATCGGAATCGAAGGATAATGCACAAGTTGTAGATTATTGAAAAATTGAGCTACATTGAAGAAGTCTAGAAACGCCGGAAAATGAAAACATGTAGCAGTACTGAAAAATTTTAATAAGAAAAATTTTCAAAATGTCAAAATAAATTTTAAATTTTTAGTAAAAAATTTGAGCAAAAATTGAATTTTCGTACAGAGATTAATGGGAAAAAGGGAAAATTAAAAAACTGCGCCGTTCGCAAATTTGATCCATTAAGCTGAAATTTTGGGATAGTTTTCTTCAAACCCAATTCTATATTCTGGACACATAGTACCGCAATTTAAAAAAAAAGTACGCATTTTCAGTCCCATAAAATTTTATCAAAATCGGACATAAACTCTGTCCGTACTGCTTACAGGTTTTGTTGGGCAGCACAAATATTGGGACGGTTAATTTTATTCCTCAAGCTTAAATATAGGCAAAATTTCCAAAATAAACACCCAATTGCTTATGCTAACAATTTCACAGAAGATTTTTGTGACATTTTATAATTGTTTTTCATCTCGACGTATTATCTGACCAAGGTCCTAAAAATTTTTAAGTCTCTAGTTTTTTATTTTTTGGCCATGATCTTCCACTGTGCGACGCTGAATTATAATCGATCAAAAGTTTTCAATGCTTTACAGAAGCCGTAGATAAAATGGTTGCTAGATATTTTTACTGGTAAATATGGTTTGGGTGTTCCCTGCAATGACTTTTGTAGAAGCAGTTGTTGCAAAGAGGAGAAAGAAAGTGGTTAGCATAGTTGTTCTACTCTTTCTTGGAGTAGGCTTAGACGGTTAGGAGTTTTTTTTTAATAATCTTACTGAATTAGTTGAAACAATTATATAAAATTTCCTCATTTTTATTCCTCATTTTTATTACGGCGGTTTTGAAGTCGTCTGTATCATTTTGAGGGTATCGCAGAGCAACAATTTTGTCCTACGTGTGTCCTTGAGGGCACATGACATCTTCAAATTTTGAAGAATAAAAAAAATTTTTTTGACTGTTTCTAGTTTGAAAAATATTGAAAAAACGTTTTTAATAAAATAAGCCTTAAACTCGGCTTATAAAATATATAGCGAGCATTTTAGTAACATCGTTTCAAAGTTTTAGTACTTGAAAAGTATAGTTAAAAGACTTTAAGCGCGTTTTTCTCGAAACCACGTTTTTCGAGTTGGCGGGCAAGATAAGAAAATCCTACTCGATCGATATTTCTGAAATTTCAATATGCTGCTGTGTACATAAAAATGCAGGGAATGAGCTACAGACAGAAAGATCGGTATTATAGTTTTTGATTTTTAGCACGATTTTGTTATTTTTGGACCAACATTTTTGCCTGTAGTTCATTCCCTAGCGGCTTTTATGCTGACACAAATCTTTTATTTTTTTTTTTTCAGATGATTCAGTGAGCTGCAATCATGCCCGCCGTGATTTTTTGATTTTTTCTTCAAAAAATTCTAGTGGTCATAAAATTCATAAAAAAATTAAAAAAAAAAAAAAATTTCTAAAGATTATTTTGTGTCAAAATATATATGTAAAGTTTCAAAATGATATCTTGTTTTTTATAAAAACTATACGCATTTTAAAACAATTAAGAACAAATTTGTTGAAGGTGTCATGTCCCCTTAAACTGTTTTTTTTTTATTTATGAATAGCTGAAAACTATAATCTTTTCGTTTTAGCACCATAACAATTTTTTTTTTTTGGAGAAAGCAATTGGAAATGAAGCTTTATACAAATTAATTAATTAATTTTAATTTAATATTTTTTAAAAACTGTGTCCTTAAGATAAATGCGTATATTTGGCAAAAATTGGATATTTGTCATATTTAATATCAGATATCTCAAAAACAAAGTGCAGAATAAAATCCATTTTCAGAATTGAATAGTCTAAAAAAATCATAATAGCTCCACAGTTGGATTTTCCTAAATTCTTCTGTCGAAAATATATAAAGACCAAAAAATAATCGTTACTCTCGTATAAGCTGTTTTAACTTTTTTTTTTTTAAATTTCATATTGCATTAATAAACTGAAAAAATCAAAAAGATCAACAAGTTCATGTTGCTTTATTTATTTTGAACATCACTTCTATGACTTCCAAGCCACCAAAGTGTTTTGTTTGGCCTTAACCCATTAACGACGACGGGCGCGAGAACGCACCAAAAAAAGAGGTGTAATTAAAAACTCATAGGAAATGTTAGGTGGTTGATATTGCTTAGCCGTCTTTTGATGTGGATAATACATGGATGGGACAACACATGTGTCCTGGACATGTGTCCTGGACGTTATCTACTTAATGATATCTGCATCGTCAGACGCAGGTTTTCCGGCATGTGAAAAAATATCCATTTAACATAGAAAGCACACAGAAAAAAATACTTAGAGAATATATAATGATGAGAATCGGTAGCTCTTGGGCCTATGTATATCTCATAATAATTTCAAATTTCTACATGTTACCGTTTATGCACAGGTACATGTTGTGCGTTTTCACACCCATCGGCGCTAGAGAGTACGTTTTTACTAGGGAAAATTTTGCAGCTGCACGTACGTACGTTGTGCGTTTTTTGCGCATCAGTCGGTTGTAACGATTACTAACGATTGTGATTGTGAATGTTTGTGTTTTCGAGGAGAGCTATGGCGACGTATTCGAGTGTGATTTTGAGAATGGAAATCTTTTTAATTCGTGAATTTGAAGCCATAATTGAAAATGAGTGGTCTGACGATGAGGAAACCGAGCCGCAAAGACCAAAGACAATTGCCGAACGTATTGGCTATTGGTAAAGTTGTTTCGCTGACTGACTCCTTGGCGCAAAGTGAGGTAGTGGCACATCATTGTGGTCCCAAAACTCAAGACACATCCTCTCAAAAATAATTGGGAGAGGATAACATTGACCACAACAGTGAAAAGAAGACGAAATGTTGTAGCCACTGTGCTTTCCATACCATCTACTATTGTGCCAAGAGCAAAGTGGCATACCATGTCGGGAACTAGATATAACGTGGTACCTAGTGATTATTCATGACTTTTTTTCTATATTTTGTCGAAATCTCTGAATTAATATATTCCGACACGCATTTATTATCTACTTTTTAAATAAATCTAACCTAAACTTTGACTTGATCCATTAAATTCTTTAATAATCCATATATTTCATAACCACTCTTTCCACTAGTAAAAATGTACTCACTGACGCCGATGGGTGCGAAAACGAACCACCCCCTACATATGTTGTGAGTAGGGATAGGGGACTGATTTTTTGTGCGTGGAATACGAGTGTCCCTAAGACATCCTCCTCGAAGTTTCAACCCTCTATGTCCACGAATAAGGGAGCCGGTGTTAAGCCAAATTTTATGGAAGTGCTTATATGTAACATTCCACAGTTCATTTTCACATAAAAGATGAAAGTTTTACTTCTGGTAATACTCAGCGATACTATAGCATTGATACTTATCACACTGAGCTTGAGTTGTATCACTGGCTAAAAAATATAGCTAACTGGTGAGCAGCAGATTGCATTTTGTGTAGGATTTCTTTAGAAAGCAACAAAATTTATTGCATACTTTTGCGAAACAATTGAATTTTGTGAAAAACAATTGCAACAAATACAAAGGCAATTTTTGTGTGTATTTACGTTTGTATAAGTGTAGTCAATATGTTTTCAAGAAAATACAATATCTCTGGTGTGTGTGTCTTATGCAAGTGCACAAGATTTCAAGTACCATTATTTTGTTAACAGCGATTTCTCTAGTACACGTAGTTGATGTGCTAAAATAAGGATATAAAAATTGGCCATGATTCTTTTAAAGTTTTATTTAAAGTTAAATAGAAGTTATTGGATTGAAATATGTAGTAAACCCAATTTATTCTGATAAGTTGCTTTCAAAAAAAGTAGAATCTTTCAATATTTGAAGTAATAAGTTGTGGTGAACTCCTGTATTTAGTAAAATAGAAAGGTAGTGCTTTATTCGAATGAAGTCACAGTTTTGCTGAGAAGATGAGTTCAGTTCGAATTATCATTAGTAAAAATATAATAATAAGCTGACGGCGTTTTGCATACAAAGCAATTACAAATAAAAATAAAAACTCGGCTGAATATAGGTGCGCCAGTTTGACAGACTAAAAAGTAGAACAATTTAGAAACATTTTTACTGAAGAGGATTTGATCAAATCAACTTTTACCCCACCACAATTGTTTTTTTCATACACAATAAATTTAACGTAGGGAAAATTAAAAGGTCGTAACAATTGTGTGCTTTATAATTGCAGAAAGGGCCTCAAAAACTACTGTAAATACATTAAGCGGTCTGTTAATGTTAATTTTTGGCTTGGACCAAATATCGTTAAAGCCATAATGCTCTGAACATTAAGCATAAAGTGCACTCCCATTTAAAAAAAATTCAAATTGAAACTAATTTCATAATAATTTTAGCAACAAATTGGTGAATTCTTTTGGTGACTTGACGAAGATTTGATTGTAGTTTTAATACCAGAAAAGTCCCTTAAGCAGAGCACTCATACAGACTGATGCCTAGGTATCGTGGATATTCAGTGTCAATTATGACATAAGAACAACTAATTAAAGAGATCTCTCCGCAGTAAGGACACTAGATTCAGAAAAAAATCCTATTATCAACCGGGGAAAATATCAAGACAAAAATCCAGCTTTATATTAAAATTAAAAAGATACTTTACCTTTTTATTAAGACTTTGCTATTATAATATCTTGCCTAAGCCAGATAAGTGAGATAAATATGATAACGCATGATATTTGTAATATATCAAAAATGGCATACAACGTAGTAAAACGCATGTAAGACAATGGATTGTTCGATCGTGGGTTTGAGACTGGCGTGCAAACATAATTACAAATGAAATTCGATAATAAATAAATAAACTCTCTTTGAAAAAACACTACAAAAGGCACTTTTCTGGTATTTTTTAAATTTTTTTTAACCCTTTGACGACCGCTCCTGAACCCCTGAAAAATTTTCAAATCCAATACCGGATTCGTGTTCAGCGACCCCAAATTACTAACCAAAAGTGTTACAAAATATAAATTATTTTACCAGCAAAGGTGTGAAAAATCGTGGGACCTATATGTCCCAGTGGTCGTCAAAGGTAAAAATGTATGCAACTGTTTTTTTCACTTTTGCAGTATTCAAACGCATTCTGGTATGCATTCATAATGAGGACTGAGTGTCACTTTTGGCGGGAAAAATAGTTGTTGACACGAGAGTGTATCGAAAGGAGTGACAAATATTATTGCTTAACAATTTATGTGGAATTTTATCAAATTTTCTTAAGTTTCATGTCTTTTTTTATATGTGCTTTAGTAACATTGTTATCGTTCGATTTTTGCAGTCACAAAATGCCGAGATCACGCAGATTCTACCTCACAGAGGAAGGAATCATTCAATTGATAAAAACCGAGGATAGCGATGACGATGAACGGGTATTCGAATGAGACGAAGAAGATATGGCTTTTACAGCAAAATCTCTACGTCAAATAATGGTCCATTTTCTATATCTGCATTGGAATTCCGCGCGCAGCTGTCAATTTAAATGATCAATTCATTCACCAACCGCCAAAGACCGTCATGTTAGTTGTAAGAGAGGGATCTAAGCGATTGAAACTTGCGGTCGCTACTCTGTCCGGTCATTATCTCTGCAAAAGTGAACTGGGACGTAAGAGCTGTATTGTCTACTTCAAACAAGGCAAGGACCGTCGAACAAATTCTATTTGTGCCTTTGCAAAAAATCATTTTGCTTCACCAAAGACAGAAATTGCTTCGAAATTTATCATAAAAAATAAACTTCAAAGTATCGATCAAAAATGTAACCAAATTTTTTTTTTTTCAAATAAATCAACTCGTCAACAAAACTTAAATATGTCTTTGATTTTTACCGTTGACGACAATTGGGACATAGTGGTCCCATCATATCGGGTGGTCGCGTGGGTGGTCGAAGTTGACTATGTTTATTTTTTTTTTTTTCGTTGGAAAGAAGAAGGTTTCCCGTAACTTTTCCAAAAATGTTGACCCTGTAGCTCCACCCACCTTCAAAATATTCCAGCAAGAATATGGGGAGAAAAAGTTAAGATTTTTCGACTATGGGGTAGTCTGGTTGGTAAAGGAATGAATATTCTTTTATAAATTAGGTACTTTCTGCAAGCCATATTCATTTTCTATTGAATGATACCTTGATGATGAAAATCCATTCCATAGTTTTTTCAGGAAAAGCTCGAAGGTAAAAGGGTCACCGGTGTACCAATGGTCGTCAAAGGGTTAAAATGTCTTTTAAAGACATCAGGAAGAGACCTTTTTTTTAAAAAAAAAAAGCTAACACTTTTTAGGAGATAACCCTTTAACACGTGGTGTGTTAGCTTCGAAATAGGGAGATAGAAGAGTAGGAATGAGGATAACCTATTGAGCGACTGTTTTTTTTTTTTTAATTATTCTGTCTCTGTGAAAGTGATCTGAAGCAAGTGTTATGTCTTTGAACTTCATTACACTTCAGCTGAAAAGCTCAATGTGGTGCTAATTTGGTAAGAGCTCGAAAAAAACCTCCAGAAAATTAAGGAGAGGAGAAGAAAATAATTGGAAAGAAAGGAAAATTAGGAAATATGGAAAGTGTATTACGATGCCTAAACCGGGAATCGAACCCGGGACCTCTGGGTTGTGAGCGCAGTACACTATCACTACGCCTCAAGGCCGACAAAGTTACCGAGTCTCTTCAAAGATAATACAGAGGGAAATACATAGATCTTTATATTACATAAGCCTAATGACTCTTATAAAGAATTAATAGATATAATATGTTGTCTTTCTACCTTTAAAACAAGCTATAAAATCTTTTTTTGCTACTAAGAAAGACATCGTTGGAGTCTAGTATATTGTCTAAAGCGAAAATAAGTATGCCATTTGCTTTGTTCTTGCTATAGATAGGTCATTTAGTTTAGATGAGGATTTTTCCGCTAAGGCTCCACTTCTCAAAAGGCTACAATTTTTGGACTTTTCCAAAATTTTTCCAATTTTATTAAATTCTTCAACTTTTTCTACATTTTTCGATCTTTTTAGTTGTTTGCTTCTTATCGACCTCTTCAACATTTTTGGTCTTGATTGCACTCACATGCACATAACTCAGCAATGGCAACACTATTCATTAACTCACCTGGTATGCGATTTTATTCTTATGTACCAATATACCAAGTTATTTATTTTGTGTTTTATCAAAATAGAGCTTGCTGACTTTAAAGGATCTCTCAAATTCCATTTCAAGACCATCACAGTTGCAACCGTTTATTCTGCCTGTGAGAAGAGAGGTGAAGTAAGCGACAGGTATGTTGGACTTTAAGAATTGTCTACTTTGATTTCACGAGCTGCAAGGAAACTCAAAATCCACCAACAGAGTTTTTTTTTACAATAAATACCAAGTTACACAAGATTGTTCTTCCGAGAATTACATTTGATTTTTTCTCTACGAGAATAAACTTTTTGCTTAGCTGCATAAATCTATTTTTGTCCCAGAACTACTCAAATTAACAAAAAAAAAACATGAGCTTCTTTCCAGATTTTTCTACTTATTAATAAAATATCAGTTATCAATAACTAAAAATAAATTTTCCCACTCCAGCACGTTCCGCGAAGTTGTCACGTCAAATCAACTTTTATGATGATGTCCTTTACTGAATTTAATGTCGTCGTACACTTGTGTCCTTCCCACGATTTCCGGCATTGCATAAAGGCGTAGAAGCAAAAAAATAAAAAAAAGCGATCAGCACACAAGGCAACGCAAACGCAGATTCAAATGATAATAAATCAAAACACAAACCAAACCCGCTGTCACCCCCTAGAGCGGGAGTTACTTCGTTGTCTGTCTCCTGTCTTCCAACTGTCTGCAATAGTCGCCTTCACCATTGTCCTTCGTTTTTCTTTTGTATTGTGGCTGGCTGGTGGCATTGAAGTTGTGGCGTCATTGTTTTTTACGTATTGTGCGAGCACTTTATTGACAACAGGAGGAGACACTTGACAGCCTGCTTTTGTTTCATTACTTTATAGCGTCGTGGAACGTGGGCATTGAGTGTGAAAGTAGCGTGTGATCAAAAATGACACAAACTTCATTTCATGTTTCTTAAGGAAGCGGTAAGTAATACAGCGAAGTAACGTGGTTACATATGTACTTGATAAGCTGACGTTTTTTAGTAGTCTTAATAAATATTAAGAATTCATTTATAATACTCATGACAACCATATAAACACTGTATTTAAGTATTGATAAGAATAAATTTTCCTTATTGAAAAAATTAAGAATATTTTACAAAATAAAGTAGTAAGTAAAATAGCACAGAAACAGCAGTGAAAACTTTTCGGTCTCTAAGTTCTACGCTCCAATGTTTTAATTAAATTATGAATCCCGACTGCAGTCCTTTGGCAAAACGCACGCAATTCGTTTTAAATTTTACTAGCATTTCAGAAAAAGAAAATGTTCAGAAAGTTTGCGACAAAGTTTTCACAAGGAAAAATTTTCATTAGGAAAATAGAAAAGATAAAAACTAAACAAACATCAAAGCGAAAAAAGTACCCATTGTTGCATTGTTGCATTTGTCGTATTTGTCGTTTGGGACCTGCAGACTTTTCAAGTTTTTGTGTTTTATTTTTTGTAGTCTATACCTTCAGCTCTGTGGAAACAAGAACATGAAATTATTAGTTTATATTTCAGCACTCGATATTTATTAGTGCTCTTAATATCTTAAA
Organism: Tricholauxania praeusta; assembly: GCA_949775025.1. Classification (NCBI taxonomy): domain Eukaryota; kingdom Metazoa; phylum Arthropoda; class Insecta; order Diptera; family Lauxaniidae; genus Tricholauxania; species Tricholauxania praeusta. The sequence continues at coordinate 29,662,955 of OX459031.1, read as the reverse complement.
ATATGAGATTCGATACTGAGATATATAAAATAGTTTAAAAAAACTTGGTGAGTTTTTTAATAATATCCACGTCGATTGATTTCTAGAAAAGACCTTCGCCATCAATTACCGTGCTCGTGATTAGATTGGATGATTTTATTTGAGCAAAAATGAAACTTAATCCGGAACTCAATATTGAACGAGTAGAAAATTTCACTGTTTTCTTTCTGAAATGAAGCTTATTCAATACAGAAATAGTATGAACTCAGTTCACATCAACGCCGAACAGGAGAGTAAGCTTGACAAATAAAATACTGGTAACCAAAAAAAATGTTTCATAAATTCCTTCACGTGGCAGGACTCATAACGATTTCCATATTATTCATGTGCTAGTCATACGTTATGTGCTCTATGATTACACTGACATGCTAACCACACGGTTAGAAATCTTGGAATAAATTTTAATACAAGCAAAGTATTACAAAGATTTTTAATACAATTTTGATTAAATTTAATACTTTTGAATATATTACAAAATTTTATAATACATTTTGTAGGTATTAAATTCTAATACAGTTCAAACATTAAAACGATATTTTATAGCATTTGATGCTATCGCAAGTATTACATTTAGCCAACGCAAATATAATACTACGTTGGCTGATGTCGTTAAAATGTTCATACAACCTTTTTATTGAAAGGAAACCTGGCTCGAATCCCAGTGGATACCACATATTTTTTTTTTAAATTTTAATAAATACGAGTATTAAATTTTAACACAAATTTATATTAAAAATGAATTTTAATATCTAGAAAGTATTGAATTTTAATACAATTCTGGTGTAGTCATATATGTAATCCCAAAAGTATTAAAGTTTATTCCAAAATTTCTAACCGTGCATAGCCCGCAGATCTTTCCGTATCAAACAAAATGAAAAGCAAACTCTTTTGTGCAGTTTTTTCCTAAAGCACTTATCATTTGACGGGTACTAAGCGATATAATCTTCTCATGAGCATTGTTCTTAAAGTATGCTATTCACTTTAAATCATCTATTAAGTTCGCCAATAGGAATAATTTTCGGTATATTGGACAATCCGATACCCAAATAAGGTTAACATTGTAGTATTTTTTAAATCATTAAGGGGGCAGCCGAGTTTACCAGCCTCAAAAATAAGCTAGTTTTCTGAATATATTATGGCACTCCCAGTAGTAGACATGATTAGATTTTTGTTTCAGGATCAATAAATACACTCTAGAAATACAAAAAAAAAAAATTTTAATTCATTTTAAATGATATACTTATATATGTCACCGGCCAAACTAGATTTTAGGACAAACTAGTTTATTCTAGGCCAATTATCCCCATCTACAACTTGCCAAATATATAATGAAATTGACAAATTTTGTTTTCTTACTTTGCTATTGTCATAGTCTTCACTAACCACAGTACTTTTGTATGAAAATATCATTGCACATCTTTAGGCTTAAGCTAACTAGTTTGACCTAAAAACTAGTTTGGCCGGTAACATATACATAAAATAGCGCCATCTGCATTACCATACAAAGTGATTTTGCTGCAAGGAATTGTCCGTAACACAAAAACCAAAAAAATGTAAACTAAGTATGACTGTGACTATCGCCTGAACCAGGATTAGATTTTATGATAAAATGCCAAAATGGCTTCTGTTTAAGCAAAAGTGTTCGAAAAATTTGGTGATTTTTGGTTTAAAAGAACATGCGGTTTCCATACATGTGACGAATATGTGGTTAGAATTTCATAAGAATTGGCTCAGTAGTTTCGTAGGAAAGACCGGCAATGTAATAAAAAAAAAGGGATTTCGAGAGAAACGAATTTAAGGTTTTTTTTTATTGATCTGAGAGCTGGAGAGCTCGCTCAAATGCAGTTGAGAAAAATTCACTTTGAGAGCTTGGATCTTTATGAAATTTTAATACTATATTTTTGAAGAAGTCTACTTTCAACTGTAGATACCTATAATTTTTCCCTGTCATATCTTTTCTATAAACCACAATAATGGTATAAATTTCTGTTGCCCAATTTGCCGTCGAATGGTATATGGAGACATTCCAGCAGACACAAACCAGACCCAGTCCCACTTGGAGTATTGGAAACATCAGGAGACTTAGCTTTTTGTACAAAGTTTCAATTTTGAAAAATACACTAGATATGATTACTTCAAGTATTTACTTCTATGGTTGGCACCACGCTTACTTACTCAATCCTGACACTTTTTGTACAGGGTGTCTGCTTGGAAAGTTAACTACTTTGTTTGAACTTATTTTAGTTACATGAAAGATCTAATGTTGATAAATGGTTTATTTAATGTTGGCAATGATGTGTGGAATATAATATCAAATAAATGTTCACCTCATTTTCATTACACTTTGGCGCAATTCACCTGGTATTTTATTAATTTCTTCGCAAATATTTTTTTTGACTTACTCAAAGGTTTCTAGTTTGTTTGCAATACCCTTGTGCTTCGTATTTCCTTACAAAAAAACTCCGTGGTAGACAAGTTCGGTGACCGCAGGGGCCACTCCCCATTTTTTGCTATATCTTGTTGCGGAAAGAGGTCTCACAGCAATTCTATTGCAATACTGCATCGTCTGATTAGATCCAGTGGCGTGGCTAGGGAGAAGGTGCTGACCAATGGTCTGCGTGGTATGAAGTTAAAATTTGCTATCCATAAAGATAACTTTAATGAACCAACATTTTTGTTTTAGTGAAATTAAAAGTTTCTGTTTATTCACATAACCATTCAAATGAAAATCTGCCGCGCCAGCTCATTTTTTTTCTGGAAAATCATGGATGTCATTTGCGAGCTGTATGGTCTTGCGGAAGAAAAGCTTTTGCTAATTGAATCTTAAATTGAAACAAATGAAAATCCTAGTGTATAATTGTAGCCAGAGTAGTTATTCGTAAGCCAAGGTCCTAAGCATGATATCGAATTAAGGCTGATACACTGTTTTAAACATTTTCTTGAACTGCGTGACGTTTTCAGCCGATCTTGTGGTTAATTGTAGTGCAGGCTTGTGCCTATTAGTCAAATTCCCTCTCTCTTCGAAATTTTTTACTAATTAAAATTTTTTTTGGTATGATGCGTTTCGTTGGTATGTTATTTCTCCCAAAAATTTAACGTAACTTTCTCATCGTTATAATAATCGATGCCTGCTTGCATAAAATGTTTCAACATTTAATGCATGTTAGCTTTTCGAATATTTCTTACAACTCTGTATTCTGAAACTTTGGAGCAAAATCCTCCTGGAATTTAATCGATCTCTTCTAGAATTACAACTAGTCTCAAATGAACAGCTTTTATGGCAAAAAGAACACTGATTGAGTATTTAAAAATTTTAAAATTTTTTTATAAAATTTAAAATGAGAGATCTGATTCGTCTCATTATTGATGGTTTTTTTCCTTTCTTGGTATCAGCATCGATATAAATTTTTTTTATCTAATCAAAATCTCAAATTATTTCACCGTCATTGGTCGATATCTACACGTTTCGTTGCAAAATCTACAGAAGAATTTTATAATGAAATTTTAATTTTAATTTATTTAAAATTTTGTTATTACAACGTCAACAGTTGCAACTTGCAACAACATTAGCTGTGGTGTTGCTGGTTTGGCAACATTGTATTTGGATGTGTGTGTGTGTTACTTTGTGCGCTATATGTAAGTGGTTTGTTTACTGAATTGTATGCGTGTGTTCGTTTCACTGCGGGAAACTTTCTTTATTAGTGCGCTAAAACTTTACGCTACTTTTGACACTTTTGAAAAACCCTTTATAAGAAACAAAACAGCAACAGTAATGGCGAAAGCCACAAAATCACATCACTTGCTAAATTAATTTTAATTACAAAACTTAGCTTTTTGGTAAAAGTTTATTGAGAAATACGCGTTATAGGAAAGTTGTACAAATGGATACAAAATTGGTTGCTTTTAAGAGAAGTTGAAGTTTTTGTTTACTTGAAATTTTTTTAGAATATTTCTCATAAATTTATTGGTAAAATTATCGAAAATAGAAGGTGGTTAAAAAAGATTTTAGAATTCAGGAGTAATTTTTGTTGGAGAAATTCCACACACCTACATGTTACATATGATACTTGAAGGAATGTCTTGTGCCAAATTTAATCTTTAAAGTGGAATATGATTAAAGAAGTCCGTAATTTTGGGAAAATTTTGTGTCACGGAAGATTGGATTTCGGCGATTTTTCATTTTCTCATACGATTTTACGCAGAATGCACCACATATTTATAAAAGGTTTCCTGACTACTGAAAATCAATTAAAAATTAAATATTAAAAAATAAAATTGTGCGGAAACGATTTCAAATTAACATTTTTCTCTCTACCTTCAATCAAATTGAAAACAACTTTGTACAAAATAGGACGAAACATTGAAAAAGAAAAAAACTAAGCAGCAGAAGCTATGAGGGCACAACACGAAGGACCAACCGTATAATGTAATTTGCATTTGTAATTTGTATGAATGTTAATTTCATGTGGGGAACACTTACCTACATATTTAAATGAGTTTATCTTCCTACGTAAGTTCCTACGTATGCATACACACATACACATACACATACACATATATATGAATATTCACTTACATATGAATATGATTGGCATTAAAGGCAATTATTAGCTTTGATTTCCTATTGAAATGAAAACAAGCAGCACTAAACGAAAAATGATTCCTGATTGACGGCCCTGATAACAAACTCTATCATGTCAGGTGCATTTCTAATTATAATCGATTCATTACATGTCGTTACCCAAGTTAAGATTGAACGCTTCAAGTGTTATGTAAGAGAGAAAAGCATTTAAATATCTGTCTCTTCTTCTGATTTATTCTCATCATGCAAAAAAGGAAAATTTAATTGAAAGTACATACTTTATGTAGGTGTTTCATAGACGCAAAATATCAATTTCAATTGCAGCAATTTTGGACCAACATTTTTTCCTGTAGTTCATTCCCTGGCGGTTTTGATGCTGATTAGAACCTCTTATTTTTTTTTTTTTTCAGATGTTTTAGTGAGCTGCAATCATGCCCGCCGTAATTTTTTGGTGTTTTTTTCAAAAAATTCTAGTGGCCATAAATTTAATAAAAAAATTAAAAAAATTTTTTTTTTTCATATATTGTTTTGTGTCAAAATATGTGGGTAAAATTTCAAAATGATATCTTGTTTTTTATAAAAATTATACTCATTTTAAAGCACTTAAGAAACAATTTTCTGAAGGTGTCATGTCCTCTTAAGAATTCAAAACGGATACATTATTTCCCCTTAAATTACACACCGAAATCACTCCATTTATTATAATTTGTTCGCTCTCTAGAAACAAACGATGCGGCTTATCACCGCATAGTGATGATAAATTGAGTTGCCTTGGACAACATTTATTTTTGAGCTCCGTATGAAATGTAGCTTGATAAAACTTGGTGTAAAAAGCAGGGACGTGAACCGGTCTTAAACCGAACCGGTTCTGAACCGGAAAACCGCTTTTTTTTACTAATTAACTGAACCATAGCTCAAATTATTTTTGGTGATCCAGCAACCCAGGTTTAGGTAGAGAGAGCATTTTCCACCCTAAAATTTATTCTCGGAGACCTGCGGGGAAATATTGACGAGGACTTGTTTGAAGATATTCTTCTCATCAATCTAAGCTGATTATTGTGAATCAAATTTTTTATCAAATAAGAATTTTTCACTACGTTCTTATAGCGTATGACATAAATTATGTCTACATATATATTTCAATATTCTTTTGGATTGTTATACTGAATAAAAATAACACAAGCGTGCATAATATATTTTTTAATTCCCAAACCGTTGAACAGAACCGAAACCCCGGTTCAAAGAAAAAAAACACCGTTTTGACGAATCAATCCAAAGGTGCAAAAACCGTTTGAACCGCTGAACCGAACCGACTAAATTTTTCACCCGGTTCACGTCCCTGGTAAAAAGACTCAAGGATTTTTCAACTCGAATTCATTTCATATTTTTTAAAAATTCGATACAATAAGGCCGCATAAACTCAAAAAAAATTGTCCATTTTTTAAGTTTTTATTGAAACAATTGTCAAATTGAAATAATTGTATATACATAGTCAAAAACTTTGTCGGGAATTACAATATGAAAGCAGATATACTCTTAGCATTATATAAAGAATAACATATAAAAAAATCAAAACGAAAACAAAATAAATGTGTGGAAGATATTTTGAGAAACATTTTCATAAATTACAAAATTAATGCTAAAGCAAATTTATTTAAATGAAATGAAATTCAAACAGAAATGTTCACATATTTCTTATCTTGTTCCCAGTTCTTGTTCCATGTTGATAGTTTTTGAGATATTTCGTTTCAAAAAAGTTTGCAGTCATCTAAAGATTGACCGATGTACTTATTTATGAAGGGCATTCAACGCGAATTTATGAAGGGATTCAAAAATCGACCAACATTTTGGTTTTTATTTCTAATTTCTTTGAAAAAGAGTGTTTTTTAACGTTAGTTTTTTCTTAAATTCTCATAACTCCTCGAATAATCAGCCAACTTGCATTCATTTTGTTTCAGAACTTTCGTTTTTGAAAATATCCTATACGGCTTTTGAATAACTTAAGCATTACATTACTATAAAATAAAATAATACTAAATAATGTATAGGAAAACTGTGCCTTAGTTATTAAAAACGCCGCTTCTGGATATTTTCCAACAAGGATATCACAAAAATTAAAATTGAAAATTCGAAAAAATAAATTCCATATTTTGCACATTATGAGACTAAACTCAAAATTTGGTAAGGAAATAATACTTTTTAACAAAAAAGTTTGAAGAAAATCGATCATTATGTATATTAGGCTGTATCGAAATGTATGATCGAAAATAAAATCAAATTGCAGGCTGAAATTATGAAATAGGAAAGAAATACAAGAAAGGAACTACAATTGGTTTGACTTTAAGACAAATTCCTGGGTCCCCAAATAGCTGTTATTCATGAAAATCGTGTAGTTTTGCTCTTTTAATTTTTTTGCTTACACTTTTAGGCTGAGAGCTGGCTGTAGAAAAGTCGAGTGTATAAGATTACAGGATGAGATGTATGCCAACTGATAGAGCTCAATGAGCCTAAATAGAATATCTAGGGTTGCCTTGCCAAAGCCTGTCCCGATGGCCGAAAAATCCAGAATTTTAGCCAATTTTGTTGTTCAAATTAAAACTGTAGTACATAACAGCTTGAAATGTATGCCAAATGATAGAACTCGAAGAGGCCTAAATATAGTACCTGGGATTGTATTGTTAAATCCTGTCCCAAACATTGATTTTCACCGGTTTTTTGGGTCAATTTTCATTAATGAAGATAGCAGCTTAAAATTAGTGCCAAATGATAGATATCGAAGATCCTAAATAGAATATATAGGGTTGCCTTGTCGAATCATGTCCTAAACATTATTTGACACCCGTTTTTAGGGTCAACTTTTCTTAAATGAGTGGCAACTCATGTTTGGGACAGGATTCTACAAGGCAACCCTATATATTCTATTTAGGCTCTTCGATATCTATCATTTAGCACAAATTTCAAGCTGTTATCTTCATTAATGAAAATTGACCTAAAAAACCGGTGAAAACCCATGTTTGGGACAGGATTCAACAATGCAATTTCAGGTATTATAATTAGGCCTCTTCGAGTTCTATCATTTGGCATACATTTCGAGCTGTTATGTACTACAGTTTTAATTAGAACAATAAAATTGGCTAAAATTCGGCCATCGGGACAGGCTTTGGCAAGGCAACCCTAGATATTCTATTTAGGCTCGTCGAGCTCTATCATTTGGCATGCATCCCATCCTGTAATCTTATACACTCGACTTTTCTACAGCCGGCTCTTGGACTATTTAGCACGTCGTTCGATCTCGCTGAAAATGTGCATACATCAGTTGTTTTTATCAATGAATCAATTTCTAAGGTGCTTTTTGGAAAAAAAAAATACCTTTAGATGGGCTCCAGTACAAAACCACACGATTTTCATAAATTACATTTTCTGCCTTGTCTTTCTTTCCCATTACACTATTTGGGCCTGGAATTGGGTGTTAGCTTTTCGATACACCCTAATGTTAATAAATTGCTTAAAATGACGATTTATTTTTGAGACTTGAAAATATGTATCATAATAATATCATTTTGAAAAATTTTTCGATATATTTTGTGAAAAGTAAGTACGCTTAAGAATGAAAATTCTGAAACAAAACACATGCAATTTGGCCAATTACACAAGGTTACAAAGTGAATTTTTTGACATGTACCTTTGATAAGAGGTACTTTTCTTATGTATGAGGAAATTCACATGAATGCGAAGCTGGGAGCAAAGAACATGCTACGCATAAAATTCATAACCTCATATCGTACTCTTTACAAAACCAGTCAATTTTCTCAGGAAATAGTAGCAATCAAATGTATGGCAGAGTGGTTCTCTCCATATCATCGCTACACAAAAATATCGTCACGTTATCCATGATCATTGAATGGCGCATTCATGGATGTTTGGAAACTACGTATAGTTTCTCACAAGAGAAACGCATCCCAAAAGCAACCGAAGGCAAAGGAAGAGCCACAACTATTTTTAACTTTTTATCGTGTGATATTATTATTTGTGCTAGCCTGTGCTTGTCTAATTCTATTTCCATAGCAACCGATGCATTTAGTGAAAAGAAGTCGAAAAAATTCAAACAATACAATATCTCCAGAACTGCTTCATAAAAATAGTTTCAAACTTTGAACCTTCAACTTTGGAGTGGGAAAAACTTGACTAGTTAAACAAAGCTTTGAAATACATATCATAAAAATCAACTAATTCCCGCCCATTTCATAATTTTTTGAATTCCTACCAGACCCTCGGCTTTGAGATGAAATTCCTGGCTTGACGGGGTCAATCTCAGTCACTTGGTAGCTCAGTGAACATATCTAGTATACGCTTGTTTTAATAGTGTTTCAATGTATGCGGATGCAATTGGGCCAATTCATATTGTACCAGAATTAAAGGATACAATTCTTTGACAATGTCATAGTACTCATATTAAAGGTTGTTGATCCCTCGAGAAAAATGAGTGGTAGGCTTTTTATTGTAAAGGAACTTCTTAAGCTTAAATCTATTTCATTAATATCTTATAAGATCTATCTGATGCACAAATTATTTACATTACTTTATTGATTTTAACAAGCGAATAACATACTTTGCATGTTTTTACTTTAACATCTCTAGAGAATTTTCATTGTCAGACAATCAACCGTCAATATAAAGTTCGTCCTTAAAGCTTTTAATTCCAAGCGATTTCTTCAGAGTTTCAATGTTTGCTGTCCTTACACTTAAGCCACCACCAACAACAACAACAACAATAACAACAACAACAACAATAACAACAACAGAAATAGTAGATACAAGAAGAACAAAGCCATTGGGAAATTATATTCAACACTTTTTGTTATCGCATCACACTGAAGTTTTGCGGTTCGTGGATTGCATGTTCGATTGCAATTTGCAGCTTGTTCCTATGTTACTCTCATTGTATTTATTACAGCTCCTATTGTTGTTGTTAGTGTTGCTGCCATTGGTGGCATTAATAGTAGCTTGTGGCAGGCATAATCATAAAAAGCTGCCTTGAGACGTACAAATAATAGCCAATATGCATAATACACAGACATAGAGACAGACAAAAGGGCATCAAAGGAGTAAAGCCATTGGTAGACAGTGAAAGACAAATAGCTGCATTGAAAAATCACTCAAATGTGCTAGGCTACATAAAAAAATCGGAATAAGCAACAACAAAATAGAAGAAGTTATTTTTGCATACTTTATTTACCTTTAGCACAAATTGGTCTCGGAAGAACTTTAAGTACTTTGAAAAATGATAGCCGAAAAAAAGAATGTTCAACCCTGAAAATATAGATGGCCATAATGCAGCAAAAGTAATAATGCAATGTTGACATTTTTAATACTATTAAAATGTTTTTTAAAAGCTCTTCAGTAAACTGCACAGGACTAAATTATTGAAGTTAAAACTCAATCTAAGTCGTTTATTGCCTAAATCTGTGAGACTGCATGCATTTCAGCAAATTTTTTCTTTAAATTTTTAAGAATTTCCACTTACTGCACAGAATAGCTTAATCCAAATTTCAAGACAATATATAGATTTAAATGCAGTGGAATGCAGTGGTATGGAGCTCAATGCAAGGTGACACTTACACTGATATAGGATACTAGCTGTCCCGGCAGACGTTGTTCTGCCCTTTCCGGTAGGTGCTGTATGCTATGGAATGTAAAACCGAATCTGCTCAAAGTGAAATCAACTTCTGTCCCTACTTTTTTACATATAAATACTTGGCAGACATTTTTCTGGCCTTACTACTAGGTGGAACGATGAGTTTAATTTACTATAGCTTTTGTGTTTTATATAATTACCTAGTCTCAATCATCTGCATCAAATAATTGCTGATAAATATATACAAAATGTTTTATTCGCATACGGAAGGTGTGGCACCACTCATTTTCTCATTGAAACTTCTTTTTGCCCGTACATTTTATATATGTATCTAGCCTCATTCATCTTCATCACAAATTATGGTATCTTCTTATATGGAAGGCATGGTACTGCACGGTCTTAGCTTTACCTCTTAATATGAAAGATACATGGTGCAAATTCCATGTGAATCCATGCAGTGGCCTTTGTGAAAATCCTATTTTAAAAATATTGCTGTTGAGGGCCACCCTAAATAAAAGTTTTGTAGGCTTAACTATGCCTCTTAATATAAAAGCTACGTGGTGTGAATCGATTAACCGGTCTTCGCGAAAATGATTTTTTTAAAAAAAGTTATGTTTGGGGGCCACTCTAAATACAAGTTTTATAAATCAAATAATGTCTCTTAATATAAGAGATACGTGGTGCAAATTTCATGTGAATCGATGAAGTAGCCTTTGAGAAAATGCTATTTTAAAAATATTTTTGTATGAGGGCCACCCTAAATAAAAAATTTGTAGGCTTAAATATGCCTCTTTGTATAAAAGCTACTTTGTGTGAATCGATTAACCGGTCTTCGTGAAAATTATTTTTTTAAAAATATTTTTCCATGAGGGCCACCCAAAACATACACCCTAAATAAAAGTTTTACAAACCGAACAGTGTCTCTTAATATAAAAGACACGCGGTGTAAATTTCATGTGAATCGGTAGAGTGGGGTTTGTGAAAATGCTATTATAAAAAAAATTTGTATGAGGGCCACCCTAAATAGAAGTTTTATAGACTAAACCATGTCTCTTAATATAAAAGCTACGTGGTGTAAATTCCATGTGAATCGATGCTGTGGTCTTTGGGAAAATGCTATTTTAAAAATATTTTTGTATGAGGGCCACGCTAAATATGCAGCCTAAATAAAAGTCTCATAGACTAAGCCATGTCCCTTAGTATAAAAGCTACGTGGTGTAAATTCGATGTGAATCGATGCAGTGGTATTTGTGAAAATGCAATTAAAAAAAAAAAATTGTATGAGGGCCACCCTAAATAGAATTTTTTTAGTTGTTTCTAAATACTAATATCAAGTTACAACAAATAAAAAATAGTATAATGTTGCTCCTCCTTTAGCCTGTATAACAGCCATTATCCTTGATGGCATAGAATCAATCAAGGCTTTGAGGTTATCGTCCTGTATCACATTATACCAAAGCTTATCGAAAGCAAAAATAGATTTTTTTTTATTTCGGGCTACTGGTCAGTAACTCTACCTTTCATTTTGTGCCACAAGTGCACGATAGAATTCAGGTTCAGCAAGCTTCCATGCAGGATCAGACGCGAAATTCCGAGATCCGTGAATACTTTACCTAGCTATAATAACATGATTTGTGTTTTCATAGAAATATAGAAAAAATTACATACACGATTTTCCAATTTCTCACGGTAGCAAGGCGCAAAATTGTCCTTAAAAATTGCACCCGTAGTGCAGGATAAGTGCTTTTTAAGCACTGGCTCTTAGTTCCTTCTAAATAGAGTAGAGGACCACGAACGTTGGAAGAAAAACATCCCCAGATTATCTGGCTTTATGGAAATTTTACTGTTTTCACTATGCAGTTTTATTTCTAACGTGATACATCGGAACGACGCACCTTACGGCAAATTATCGGCGCTAGAAAGTTGAATTTACTTTCATCGGACTAAATAACATTTCGCCATTGCTCCAGTGTCCAGTTTTTGTAGTTTTGGCACAAGCTAGACCCCGCTTTTTTCAATTTTTGTGTCAACAATGTCTTTTTTGCAGGACGTCTTCCACAGTAATTTTTATGGATTGATGCGTTTTTAGCTCTGTCTGTATAGCAACTATACTTTTAAAATGATATTTCAATGCCATCTTTGTCTTTCCATAGGTTTACGGTTAATACCAGATCCTTTTTTCCTCTACAGCTGCTTCCAAACCTAATTTTTTTCCAAAAAGGCACAATTTTGGAATGTGAGAAACTCATTCTTCCCGAAATTTTACGATACGATACACCTTGGCCCGCTAGTCGTTTTTTGATTACGTGACAGCTGTTTATGTCTTGGACCTTTCTTTTGTACTTATTTTAAAAAACGACCTTCTGCTTTAAGCAAACGCGTAAAAATACCATATTTTTGTTGTCAATACACTTGCAATACTTTAATGCTGAAAGTCCCATTAATCGAAGTTAAAAAAAAATACGGAATTCTTTTAATTTTTACTTATAAAAACAGTTTTGCGAGTGGTGCGGTTTTCATGACCGCGAGTGTACATCGCATCTTTACTGATGGGTAAAAACTTGGGTCCTGTTGTATTTACTGTGACTTGCGTTAGCTTCTCAGGCTGTAATGCTTGGCATAATATAGATAATAATAATAAGAAATAAATATAAAGATGAGAGCATGCAAGTGAACCACTATGCCCAGAGAAACGCATTCATTAAATCGAAATCATCCTTAATCTGTATATCCAGGCTTAGTTTAATCGTTCAATGGAAAAACTGTTCACTTAACCGCGTTTTGAAACAGTCTGCGATAAGCGAAGAAGACCGTCATAACTCTAACAAGTTAAGGTGTTATCTTCGGCCAGGCCGAAACTCACATACTCTCCACTGCACTGAAAGTACTTTTTCAATAAATGTTAAAAAGACGTTGAAAAGGTTGAATAAGTCGAAAAAGTGTGAAATGTTATAAAGGTTGACAGAGGCTTGAAAAAACTTGAAACAATTCAATATTGATGAAAAATTCGAATAAATAAAGGAACTTATGAAGAAAGTTGAAAGAGGTTGAAAAAGTCGAACAAATACATAAAGGATATATTGGAAAAGTCGAAAGAATATGGAAAATGTTGAAAAAAACAGAATAGAAATGAAAAATTTTAAATATGCCACGCCCACTTCTTCAATTCCGCGGTGACACACCCACTGGTACAATCCAGCCCGGTTTTGATCCAGAAATAGCTTTCCATAAGCAACCCCCTTACACCAAATTTTAGTATGATTGCTCACATATTTCGATAAATATGCCACTTACCGTATTTTATTTGTATGGGAGGTGCCACGCCCACTGGTGCTGTTTCAGCCACTTTTAATTCAGATATACCTTTTAGAAACTGAGCCACTTACACTAAATTTCATAGCAATTGCTGCAATAGTTCACTTAAAACAGCGCTTACAAATTTATGTTTATATGGAAGGTGCCACGCCCACTGATGCAATCCCTTCAAAAATTCATTTATTTTTAGAGCTTATAGTAACTGACATCTATAAACAAAATTTTATGAAGATTACTATCATAGCACACTATCTATAACAATAAACGTTTTTTGCTTATATGGGAGGTGCCACGCCCTCAGGTACTATTTGACCAAATCTTTGTAATAAGAGACCTAATAGCAAGTATATCTACCTCATCAAATTTCATAGTGATTACTGTGTTAGTTCTCTAAATATAACGTTTTTAAATATTGTGGGCGGTGCCACACCTTTCAACGAGTTTTTTCAGTAAAGTGGCTGAGCTTTTACTGATGCCTGCTTTTAGCGGCATAATCTATAAAATTTTTATGAAATTCGTTTGTGCCAATTTTGAGATATACGGAAACAAAATTTTTAACAGCTGAAAAGTGCCACGCCTACTTTTTCGATTCCGCCCAATTTTATCGCAACTGAAGATATATTTGGTATGTATCTGTTTACCAAATTTCATCGCAATATCTTGAATGGCTTGCAAGATATGGTAGTATAAATAATAAAATTTAGGGCTGTGCCACGCCTCTATACGATCCTTTGGAAACTTGAAACCTAGCCTAATCCTAATTTGGTTTACATATGCACCAAAATGCCAAGTGTCATTAAAAACTTTTTCAAAATTGGCCTGGGTAAATATACATAGAGTATGGGCGGTAGGCGTGTCCGTAAACCGGTATCACCCATTTTCAATAGCAAGATGCCTGCAAGAAGATGTGACATGTGTGTGAAAGTTTCATTCAATTAGTTTTCTTCGTTTTCCCGTAAACCTGAAACAGACGGACAGACAGACAGACAGACAGACATCGCTAAATCGACTCAGGTGGTGACGCTGATCAAGAATATATATACTTTTCCATACCTGCCACGCCCCCTTCGATGTGTTACAAACGGAGAGACAAAGTGGATATACCCTCGGTGTAGGGTATAAAAAAAAATATAGATTTGCAGAAAAACGCATTTAAAACTTTCATTATATTAAATACTTTTTCCGTGTAAATTAATAAAAGTAAGTAGAATGTCAACATATACTATTCTCAAAAAACAATTTCATTATATAACGTTATAATTTTTTCACACAAAATAAGAGATAAAATGACGATTATTTCTGCATAATCAAATTGAAAATTATTTATTTGAGTTATGACAGTAAATGTGCGAAATTATTTCCTTCCTAGTTAAGATTTTGCAACTAGTAGGGCTATAGGCTCTGAATGTATCATCAAGTTTTATGGTTAAAGATGTGAATTCTCTTAGCACTGCATTGATATTTTTCTACCGCCTAGTGGAATGTAAATTAAACTATACTGAAACCATTTTCTTTTAGCTAAACATTTGAAGAACATTGATATTATAGAGAGTGCATCATATACTGACTTTATAGAAAATTATGTTCAATTCAACGACCATTTTTTATGTTTTTGCTTCGTATTCATTCAAATCAGTAAAGCATAATCCTTTTTCTTCGGAATTTGAAATGGTTAGGAACAGTTTTTGAGAAAAATTTCCTAAAATTAGGCGAAATTTTAAGTTTTTGCTCAGTAAATTGTTTTAAAGAACATGAGTCCTTTTTTTTACTTCCTTCTTTAAGTTGGCAACACCAAACAGTTTTTAGTTGTACATTTCTATAAACAACTTCGGTTGCGTGACTTTAAATGAAACTTTTATGAATGAAAAAGGGCGAGTAGGTATTTCAATCAAACTGAGGGTACGAAAAATAAATCAAACAAATTTTATGAATTTTTAACGTGACAGATTTTTATGGCTGCCCCATTTCGTTTATTTATTTTAATGCAGTTAAAGTTGCATTTAAGTATTACGGCTAATTAATTTTATAAATATTTGTAAAACTGATAAGGAACACTTCAGTAAATATTTTTTTTTTCTAAGTACTATTGATTTAAACTAAAATTTATGTAGTTTTGGTATGCGAATAATAAAGAATTACCTTAATAGGTTTAAAAGTGGTGACATGCAATGTTAAATTATAGAGTACACATTTGATATGGTCTAGTTATAAAAACAAAATTCCATTTTTTATTTTTTTACATCATAAAAAAATGTCAAACCTGTAAAAATGTGACTTGAATTATTCAGCAACTAAATGAAGCTACGGACATGCAAAAACAATTACGTTCAAGTATGAACTTGGTAAAAAAAAAAATAGTGGAAAATACATCTTGTCAAGTATGACATTTCCAATTTGACCGTTGGCATTTTTATAAATTTTCTAGGATTTTTTTTTTTAAATTAATTATTACTGTAATTTTGCTTGATAAAAAAAAAATGTTTTATTCATTAAAAGTTGAAGGCCAAAATAGTTAGAAAGCAAAGGAAATTGTGACCGATATAAATGAGCTTTTTTTTGGAAAAATAAAATTTGTTATATCATTCAAAGCACCAAAACTAAATACACATAAATTAGGCATAATAGACTGTTATTAATAAGCTGACTCCGAATAACCTTAGAGACTTGTGTCTGCTTATAAATAAAAAATAAAGCAAATATATAAATAAATAAGTAACAACTTAATAATTTTCTGTTAGAAGAATATCAGAATTTGATCAATATTTCTTTCGCAAAATTTGAACAAATTTTTTGACCACACTTATAGCAGAATTTTTTGGAAAATATCTTTTTCAATAAAGCCAGATCTCTTTTGCATAAAGAGAAATGTCGACTAATCTGGTCTCCAAGTACGTTCATGTGCCTCTATAAGCAGGCCAGGATTAACCTTACAGGCAGAGTAGGCACGTGTCTGGGGCGACAAGATTTAAAGGGCGGCAAATATTGGCGGAAACTTTGAAAAATTGTTTTTTTCGTGGGAATTTCCCACTTATTTCGTACCTACATTATTTGTTGTATCACTGAACGATCATTTTCCGTACTGCGACGAGTGAAAAACTACTTGAGATCAACACTGGTTGCAGAACGATTGAACGCACTCGCTTTGTTAACTGTAGATGCTCATGTCTTCAGATTGTGATGACTTTGTCATCCGAAAATCAAGACGTAAAAATTTCGACCAATAAGCAATAATTTTTCCACAAATACCAATCACATATGTAATGGTAATTATTGAATGACATACTATGTCATATAATTCATGATTAATAAAATAAAATATTTGCTCTCAGAAAGGTGCATTTTATTGATTGAAAGCCTTTTTGTACCAAATTTATTCCACCATTTACGCTATTCACATTTTTATAAAAAATAATTTTTTTTTAGGAAATAGATTTTTTTTTTTTTGAAAAAAGAAAATATTTTTTTCATGTCAGAAAAAAAACAATAAAATTATATTTTCTAAAAAAAAAATTATTTTTTCTAAAAAAAAAAAAAAATATTTTTTCTAATAAATGAAGAAGTTTTGAGGAGGGGGGAGCGGTAATTTTTGCAACTGCATTGGGGTGGCAAGTTTCTTAATTCGGGCCTGTTCAAAAACTGTGTAAATTTCATTGAAATCTATCGAGCGGTTTTGGAGTTACAGTGATCACCAGTTCCGAATACTTAGTTTTGAGCTCAACTACCGCACACAGACTGACGAGAAACACATAAATCAGAGAGAGAGAGAGAGCTTTTTGGTTATTGCCGAATAACTCTAAAAGTAATTGTCGGATTGACTTCAAATTTTCAGAATATATTTTTATGATAATATGCTTTGAGAAACTGCAAAAAAATCGTTCTCTTGAAAACTCTGACTGCCCCTGCCCCCATAAGTAACACACTAATATTTGACTTTAAATCTTTTTACTAGTGGCTGCTCAACTTACTCAGTCAGAGGCGTAGCTCGTAGATTTTTCTGATCGTCGGTTATCCCCTACCGTTCTATTCTACTTGGTAGCAAGGCGCATCTGCCACTAATTTGCACCACGCTTACTATCGTCCCTGCTCGACACCTAGACTGATATTCTTGTCGACTAAGACTTATGAGCGAGTGTCGTGCTTTCATTACTCCACATGAATAGACTAACTTTCTAGGTAAATGCAGTTTTGTTTGTAATACTATATAATTTCATATTACTAAACGGAATCACGGTTCTGTGTTCGTAAGTTCAACCGTACCGCTTATGTTGTGTAGAATAATGCAAAAAATTGTAACAACAAAAATTGTGATACTCGCATCCCAGCCAGCATTTTATGAAATTTCCGAACACATTCGAGTCTTTTTCGAGTCCTCTGTCTGATTTAAATGGTCATAAATGCGCTCATTTTCTGATCATCAGTTTCGACTCATTTTCGAGTCATATTTCTAATCATTTAGAAGTATTTGTCGAGTCATATTTTAATCAATCTTTTGCGAGTCTTTTTCGAGTCATATTTTAATCATATTTCTAATCATTTGCGAGTCTTTTTCGCGTCATATTTTAGTCATATTTCTAAGCATTTGCGAGTCTTTTTTGAACAACAAAACAGAACACAATTCAAAATACATTTTCCAAAAAATAAGTTCTAAAGTCATATTCGAATCATTACGTAAACCAAAAAGTGATAATATTGTAACTGTTTTCCTGTGCAATCAGTTTTAGATCATTGGGTATTCTGAAGTGTGATTTTTGGATTTTTTTTTTATATTTTTTTTTTTTTCAGTTATTACCTATAATCACTTTTTGGTCATTAATAGTAGTCAAAAATTACTCGTATAGGTGATTCAAAATAAATGATCATCTAAATGCTAGCTGGGGTGGAACATTTTAGGAAGTTTTTTTTTTTTAATGAATTTCAATAGCGAGGAAGTTTTTGTTCCACCAATCAATGAATTTCGAAAATCACTTAGGGTGTTTCTGGACCGTGGAAGGGACCGTTTTTGATATTAACTCGAAAAAAAATTTTTTTGCTCCAATCGATGGTGAAAGGTTGAAAAAAGATTTCAGACATCACTTGAGATGTCTTCGGACTATGGAAGGAACCGTTTTGACCTATTTTCGGAAATTTTTTTTTTTTTTACTCAAATCGATGGGGTAAGATTGAAAAAGGAATTTGAACAACACTTAAGATGTCCCCGGACCATGGAAATTACTATTTGTGACCCACTTTCGAATATGAAATATTTTGTTTCAATCGATGCGGAATGCTCATAAAAGAATTAGGGACTTCACTTGAAATGTCTCCGGATCATGAAATGGATTTTTTTCGACCCATTTTCGGACACATCTTCTTTGATCCAATCGATGGGGATGCGTCGAAAAGAGATTTTAAGCATCACTTGGATAGTTCCCGGGCCATGTACAATATGTAACAAACATTTTAAAAGGTTACTTATATTAAACTATTTTTTTTTTGCAAAATCCTAATTTTCCCCGCACGTTATTAGTATTTGCGAAAGGGAATAAATTTTCACTTCATTTTAGGCAGCACATAGCAGTCAAATACTTGAAAAAGCAAATGCAAAGCAAGAACACCTGAGTTTTTATGCTGTCGTTTTTGGCAGCAAAGCTATAGCATCTATTCTATTCTGCTGGCAGCATTTTAAGCCCCGCTAAAAATATTATTGAAGAAAACATTTTCATTCACCAAAAGAGATCGAGGTGTACCGATTTTCTTCCTCATAATTTTTACAATAATTTTAGAAATGTTACGTACATTTCCGATTTTAGCCTATATAGTTAACACTAAATGTTAAGAACGTGCATTCTCGAGCTAGTTTTTTTGTTCAAAACTTTCTTTTAAAAGTAATTTTGTTTAAAATAAGAAAAAACTTATATAAGTTCATTCAATATTTAGAGCACAATCTCAAACAAAAATGTAATCAACACCACATATAGTGCGAGAGTATTCTACCGCACAAACCAAACACAAAACACAGAGGTGCTTTATATAAATTTATGTTGATTTCATGCACTTTCAATGCGCCTGAATTTATGCTGTGCTATAAAATAAATCAATTTAACTCCTAAATAATGGTAAATATTTCAGATGTAAGTGCAATCAAGGGAGAAAGAGAGGCAGAGAGAGAGAGAATGAAATAAGTATGCAAGGGTTTTTTTGGAAATGGTAGTACACAGATAAATAGTTGAGGTTTTGCATACAAACTCACAGATGCTTTAGTTAAGAGATTTTTAATATGCGCTACATATTCAATGAATTAATGAAAATTTAAATATTTTTGGGTTTTTCTAAACCCACAAAACTGCACTTTCTGCAATAAAAACAAATATCAAAAGCTACAGATATTTACAATCAATATTTGGCAAACATACATAGAGACAAACGTACATACATGCATATGTATGTACAACTGAGTATATAGAACGTTGGTGCATACATATGACATTAAATAAATCATAGTTTTACCGCAAACGAAGTCCTTTGGGAGTAACTTCTGCATTATTGATGTAAATAAAAAATTGCAAAAAAAAAATATATACTACATTTGAATTCAAAGAATCATACCAACACTTAGAAGAAAAAAACATTAAAAGAAATATTTTGGGAGATTTACCCAAAAACTATGCCAACTCGCACGAAATTTTTTTACAATTAAGAATGTTGAAATTTTGATACAAAATATTTTGTTATTAGCTACACAGACTTTTGATTTAGGTCACACTTTTTACAAATTTCCCTTTAGATCTGCGAAAAAACACTTTCCGTTTTTGACCGATTTTCAATTTTATTTGAGCTCAATTACTTGGATGATTTTCCTCTTCGCACCCACAATAATTTTTCTCAAAATTTCCAATCGTCCCATACTTTTAATTTGATTTTCCTCAGTGTAACAATTTGCCTTTGCTTTAACTCTATCGCTATAATAACAAAATGTGCACACAACCTCAACAACTGCCTTTGAGGTCAAGAGTTTGCAAAGTTCGCATGCAGTTGGCAACACTATCGTCATCAGACTACCCATAAAGTAACATAAAAACAATTTTTTGCTAATAAGAAATAAAAATAAAAAAATAACAGCGTAGAGAAATAAAAGAAAAGAAAAAAAGGGCCAAAGAAGGACAAGGCAAACGTTAAAGCGAAGTGGCCATAAAATAATATCGACAACTTGTCGATAATGCAGTATTTTAATTGACAGCAAAGAACACGCGCCATTGAAATACACGTGCAGTAAGGACTGCCTGCCTGCCTGCCTGGCTGCCTGCAGTTGAAGTAAAACATAAAAAACATGAGTTTTAAAACTGGGGAATAAAGTTAAAAGAAAAAATTATGCCAAGAAAGTTTCGCACGATTTTCGTAATTTGAATTTTTACGACTTTGGCTATATTTGGGTTAAGACGCTGAGCAAATGCGCTGTAACAATATTTGTATGAAGCACGTAAAACTTTCTTTATACATATATAATTGATAAGAAGGAATGGTAAACCCAATGCTTTCTCTAAAAATATTTTATTTCAGGCCAAAAGTTGATTTGACCTAGTGCTGGCATTTTCAGTACAATTCAGAACAAAAAGTAGGTTGTAATGATTTTAAGTACATTCAGAGAGCTTTCACCACTTTTCCAATATATATTTGTGATAAAAATGTTTCTTTGTTTTACTGCTTATGTTCCTTATATCTAATCAATGTCATATAAATGAATTAATTATTTTAATTGGAAAATTTCGACTGTAAATTCAGTACACCTTTGTATAGTTTCAAAATTAAACTCTTTTTTATCCTCAACAGTATATAAATTATCAACTGAAAGGTGTCGGTATCAAAAAAAAATTGGCTGAATGTACAAATAAAAATTCCTACATTCAGAAAACTATTGAAATAAATGTTACCAAACTCGCCACAACAACATTTAATGTAGGTGTTTCGTGAACGCATGATGAGTAAACATTATGATGCTACATTATTTTGTGAAGAAAGTATTGTTGAAACCTAAAAAGTAACACTATGTTCATATTTCTTCATTAAGGGTATTCAAACCCGTTCTAGCAGCGATTGCACTCCAACTCTGATTTCCCAATTGATTTGTGATTAAAAAAATTTTTAAATAAAAGTGTTAAAAGAACTACTTAGAAGCATCAGGGCGACCATGTCGATGATTTCTTTTTTGACCTTTTCCATCGATTGGTGAGTGACTCTCAAAAATATCAATTTTAATTGTTTGCATAACTTATTATATTACTTATGAGTTTTGACATTTCATTTCAAAGAGATAATAAATTTTATTTACAGCTAATGCCCGCGACTTCGTCTGCGTGATGTACTATATTAACAATGTATTTGGTTACGTTATTTCTATACCATAAATATTCCATTGCATTGCAATAATTTTTTATTTTTCTACAGCACTGCCCTTCTTCTGTTTTTCTTAGTTTTGATATGTTCAAAACAAACCCGAATTCTTAGAAAAAACCATGAAGGAGAAGTCATAAAAAAAATTTGCTATGTTAAATGTTGGATATCGTCAATTCCTCCATTTACATAGAAATTTATTATGAATTCTAAAGATGTTTACACATCCAAAAGTGTGCAGTTTCGGAATTGTGGGCGCAGCAAAATTTTGGAACTATAGAGATATCTGGCTATAAGAATATGGTGTGGGAATATTTATAGGCACAATTAGTTCAACAAAGTACTTCTGCTGCGCCGCCTCTCCTTCAATACCAAAATATTTATTCTTTTAACAAAAGTTGAAGACTTTCATGTTTCTGGCTCCTAAATTTGATGTGAAAAAGATTAATTGACCTTGGGAGACTATAACTTATTTGAATTCAAAAATTTCCTAATATCTTCAAAGAGGAACAAACAAATTTTTTCTGAAAAAAACACCCTAATGCCCAATTGGTTCAACTGATTTTTATTGCAGATAATTCAAGTAAATTAGCTGACCTTTGTTATTTGTGATTATATTCACTTTTTAAGTGAAATCAGTTTTCGATTTCACTTTGTTCCATTTATATGCGATTCTTAATCGTTTTCTTATGCCACACCTCAAAATTTCTAAGTACTTTAAAAATATTTTTTAATTCTTTTGCATTATCAAATTATGTTCCTGTTGTCTTAATCAACATAAACATTTATGAAACATAAATAACTTTAATTGATTTTTGTCAAATTTCAGTTTTGATGTTTCACGCCTCGGCGATGCTTCCTCTGTCAATAATTTTTTGTCAATAACTTAATTTGAATAATATAAGCAGTTCAAGGAGACTGTCGATGATCATAGTACCGGAGATTATCGTTAAAGTAAATGTTACTATAGTTCGTAAATTAGTTTTGGAAGGTGGAAACAAAGTAAGAAAGAGGAATTGACTGAAAAACCATACATTCGAGAACAATGAAATATCAGAAGCCAATCCGGTAGATTTTTCTAGAAAAGTCATTTTCAAATTTAAGTTCCTTGCAGAACAAATGCAAGTTTGAACCCTTTGAAAAAGTTCCTTCGATGACAACAAAAGCGTATTTCCGTATTTCAGACAATAACATTTGTTTAAGATATAACTCTACTATATTCAAGGTTAAAAACTGCATCAGATGCTTCGATTAATTGTAACGATTCAACAATAACTGCAACAATTTATTGCAACGTATGTAACGGGCAGAAAGAGGTCAATTTTAAAAGCTCAAATTAGTTTTTAAAATTTATTAACATTGTAATCTTTTTTGCGGATATCTAACGTATACTGTTTTTAGAAAACGAATTAATAAGCAAACAAACAAATAATAAATTTAATACTAGTGACTTTTGTGGACTTTTCAATAATATTTGTTACTGTTAACTTTCAGTGTTAAAGTGTGGGACTCATCAAAAAATCCATCTGAACTGTATTATACAAAGAAATTCAAAATTAATTCGTTAAAGTTCAATATTTTTATCGTAACCTATATATTAACGTATTCATTTTATTCTTAAATTATATTTCAACCTATTTAGCGACTTTTTATTGACAAAGTTGCGTTGTCAAAATGTTACCCTTACATGTGTCTGTTCGTGTGTAATGTCATAGTTTACATTAGTGCTAAGTATTATGTTTGATTTACACTTGAGTTCTTCTTGTAGATTTACGTTTGCATAAGCGTATATGCGTATGTATGTGTAATTTAGAGGTTGTCTGCTTTATTGCAAGATTACTATGTACGCCTCTCAGGGTCTGATTAGGGGAAATGCTCAGAAGGCCGGGACCTACTACAGTGCCAAATTTAAAGAAGTATTAAAATTTGAACAAAACCATTTAATTCTTTTTTATAATAAGCTATATTTAATTGTAACTCCTCATCATTTGCCGGTTAAATATCTTTTTTTTTGTGATCATAAAATCTACCTTATGCATGGAAAAATTCTTCCCAAGAGGCACCCAAGTAGATGTTAGCTTTCGATGCAACGCTTCTGTTTTAATTTCAACAAATTTTTCTTACATGGTTTTTGATGCTGATAACGAGCATGAAATTAAAAGCTTAATGACGCAGAAAGTTTTGGAGACAAATTAACTGATAGCCGCTGATGAAGTTTCTGAAAATATCGTTATAGTTCGGGAGACTCTGTAGCGATTTTCAGAACTGGACAGCCATTTGAAAACAAATTTAAAAGCCTTTAATATTGACTTATAAAGGTCTTAACACTTGAGATAGATTTTAACACAGAGTGACTTTTTGAAAATTATGGTTTTATTATTCAAAATGCAGCATTTGGTTGATTTCCAACACTGATAGCTAAAAATATAAACACTGAAAATTCGAAAAAAGTATCCAATCGTTTAAAGATTACACAGGGCCACAAAAAAAAATTTTGTAGTTGAAAATTGAGTTACCAAACGGTATGTATTTTGGTGTGCTAAAAACGAATCCGGGGTCAAAACTACCTATCACACTTAGATTATGACATAATCTCAAAATCAAACTTTAAAAATACGTTAAAAAGAAAGTCCTTCAAAAAAATAAAAAGAGTCGAAATCCAGAAGTTATACTTTACTTATATTACATATTTAGGTGTGCTTAAATAGAATCCTACAGTAAAAATTCAGTTTAGACTTAATAATTTGGTTTTCTCACATTTCAAATTTGTGCCTTTTTGGAAAAAAAAATGACATTTGGGAGCCGCTGGAGAGTAAAAAAGGATCTAGTATTAACCGTGAAAACAGTAGAAAGACACAGATGGCCTAGTAGAAAATAAATTTGAAATATTATTTTAAAAGTGTAGTTACTATACAGACAGAGCTAGAAACGTATCATTCCATAAAAACACTGTGGAAAGTGACCGCAGGAGGCTGCGAGATGCTGGTTTATATGGGAGACGTCCTGCAAAAAAGACATTGCTGACACAAAAAATGAAAAAAGAGGGGTCTAACTTGTGCTAAAACTACAAAAACTGATGAAACCGATGAAAATAAATTCAACTTCCTAGGCGCCTATAATTCTCAGCAGGTGCGTCGTTCCGATGAAGAACGTTAGAAAGAAAACGGCATAGTGAAAACAGAAAAATTTCCATAAAGCCAGATAATCTGGGGATGTTTTTCTTTCAACGTTCGTGGTCCTCTACACTACTTAGAAGGAACTATGAATGCGAAAAAATATGGGCAAGTTAAAAGGGAAAACTAAGAGCCGGTGCTTAAAAAGCACTTACCCTACACTAGGGATGCAATTTTTAAGGACAATTTTGCGCCTTACCACCGTAAGAAATTGAAAAACCGTGTATGTAATTTTTTCTATGATTCTTACAGACTTTTAAATTATAAACAGCATATTGAAAAAACAAATCATGTTTTTTATAGCTAGGTAAAGTATTCACGGATCTCGGAATTTCGCGTCTGACCTTGCCTGGAAACTCGCCGGACCTGAATTCTATAGTGCACTTGTGGCATTTAATGAAAGGCAAAGTTACTGACCAGTAGCCGGAGACAAAAAAATCTATTTTTGTCTTAGAAAGGTAACACAGGACGATAACCTCAAAGAGTTGGTTGATTCCATGCCATCAAGGATAATGGATGTTATACAGGCTAAAAGAGGAGCAATATTGTACTATTTTTAGATTCTAAAAATATATATCTCTTAAAAAGCTTAAAAAAGTACATAAAAAATTTTAGAGAATACCCACACCGATTACACCGATTTTTTTAAAAAATTGAGAAATTTGTGTACAACAACAACACCAGTTTTTTTAAGTTTTATAAAAAATCCTTTAAAATTTTATGCAAAATCTTACGATTTTTAATTAACATAAGTGTCTTGTCGTTAGTGCTCTTTTTCATAAATCCAAATCCATTTATGCAAATTAGTACCAAATGTATGCAAAAAATAAATTCCCCTGAATAATTTCTTCCCGAAGGAGGCTTATATTTTTTTGGCCTACAAAACAGTAAGTGCAACCCTGGCGTCACCATTTAGGGGGCGTCTATCAATACCTTAATAATATTTCCGCATCTTTGTCTCAATTCATGCGTTAAATACAACACACAGCGGTAAAATTAATGGCAGCTGCTGCTGCTGCTGATAGGCAACCCAACAAGATGACTCAGTTATATTGAATTTTCAGAACAGACAGAATATCTAATTTTGGTTAATAATTCGAGTGGAAAAATTAGAACAACTTACCGTTTCATTTAAATGAAAATGCTGATTGCTGAAAGAGAAAGAGGCAATTAATTTCAAAGAAATAATTTTAAAGTATTCGTACCTAATAGAAAGTTAATAAAAGTGGTGGTATTAAAGCAATGAACTATATACTGCATACATACTTACATCATGGAGGTAACATTTGAAAGTAGAAAGCTTACAGGACTATACTAAGTGTTTCGTATAACGTTGGTATTGTATATGCAAAACTTTCAAAAGTAGCTACGAAATTATTCAAATTTTTAACATTTTCGTTTAAATTTTATTTGTTTAGTTTTTTTCTTTTTTTTTTTTTTTGATTTTTTTTTTTTGCACCCAGCTTTGCTTCATCTATGGCACTCACTTGTATTCTATCTATGGTATATTTCTCAATCCGCTTTTAGCACCGAACGCACTCTTTTGTTTTTTGCTACTCACTCGTGGTGCACAGTCGTCCCTTCGACTACTTAACGCTATTGAATAAATAAACTTTTTACTTAATTCCCTTAAATTTATTCAAAGGATTAGCCTTAGTAGCCAAGTTGTTCGCATATTCTGGCAAGTGCCAAGTGGTATCGCTGCTTTGCCTTGCAGATAACTTTCATTCACGCTTCATTTTGTATTTGTTTTTTTTTTATATATATATATTGTTGTTGTTACTGCTGCTACTGTTGGTCTGTTCAAAGTTCCCTTAGGAATACGAAAGTCAAAATATTTTAGCTGATTTTTGTGTTGGTTTTCTTTTTTTTTCGTCTTTTTGTAAGAGGTCGAACCAAAAAAAACGCCTTTACTTGAACAAAACATACAATCAGGATACACCCGAGAACGACACTTGTGGTGGCTTGGTTAGTTAGGTCGCAGTTAAATTCGAGTATGGGTCTTCATTCGTTAGAATGTACCTTATTAAGAACAATATTTTAAGTCTTCAATTTTCACAGTAAATACTTCATTAAAAGGCTTGACGTTGAAGAGGAACAGAAAATAATTTTGAAGTAGCATTTGACGTGCTTTAAGGGGTATACAGTCTTTAAACCAGTCGAATAAGAAGCAGACATCAACGGAAAGTATTTACGAAATATAATACATTGAGTTTAAATAACCGGACATTACCCCTGCTGACCCTACGCTACAAGATTATTTTTTTTTTCCGGACATTCATATCATTCACGATATTTATCCCTAAAACAAGTCAAGCTCAACTGATGCATAAGTGAATGAGCCTAGAAAATTAAGAGGACATCATAATAATGATCTACACAGCAATAAAGACATCAGTTTAAGAAGAGTTCGAATGCAACAATGTTAAAGAGGTGTTATCAATGAAACAAAAAAAAAATTTGATATTGTTGAGTCAAATATTTGTCAATTGACTTCTTTACGGAAACTTTACACAATATAAATCTTAATCTGCCTTGAAGTATTGGTAATTGACTCTAAGTAAGCTCAAGGGAAAGTACTCAACAATGTGCACCACCAGGAGTACAGTGGAGAAATAATATCCCAACAACGCTCATGGTATGCGGCCATCCTTGATGATCGTGGAATCATTTTCCAGAGCAGGAAATACGCAAATCCGGGAAATTTTGAAGATAATTGAAGGTACTCGCTATTAATCTTGTATGTTGGAAGAGTTTTTTGGTTGGATGGATATTAAATTTTAGTTGTGATAGAAAATAGTTTTGACGGCCTTGCAGGTTAACAGTTTTAAGTAAGGTTGTGAACGAACCGAACTCGTTCGAACAAACTTTTCACAAAATCTTAGCATTCAAGTTCGTGTAACTCGACTCTACTCAGTTCGTTTAGTTTGTGCCTGCGTACAAGGCATTATAAGAAAAGAAATTAATATTTCGAAGCGCCGTACAATGGGAAAATATTCGAAACTCAAACCAGAGAGTAGGTCGATACTTGAACAAACGAGTAAGTCGAAACTCAAACAAGCGAGTAGGTCGACACTCATGAGTTGCAATCGTGTAATACGGACAACGAACGAACCGTACAAGAGTTGAGTCGAACGAATCGAGTTCTTCAAGATTAACTCCTTGCGTACGGCAATAGCTCGAACATGTTCGATCAGCTCTTCGCACAGCTCTAAGTCTCCGTTTCTCTGTTATTTGTTCTTCTAAATTATTTGGATGTTGAACTTTTAACTTTTTTTTTTGATAGCATGTGAAGGCATGTTTCTATGCCTCTTGTAAGCAATGTTTATCAATTGCCTTATATATTGCCTTAGGAAAAAATTAAGAAGGAATGATAATTAATGACATAATCAGCTCTGTGATTTTAATGAAAATATCAATTTTTTGAATGTAAAAACATCACATAAATCATGGAAACAAAAGAAACATCTGCGTTCAACATTTGATTATGTGCAGCTTTAACCGATGGTTGAGAAAGCAGAGTTAAACTGGCAACTTTCATCAAATTTTACATCATGTTCGAGGAACTGAAAATTTTCACTGTACCTGGCACCTGATAAAATGATTGAAAATTCAGTGGTTGCCAGTGGTGCATTATGCAGCACCAATTATAAACAACTTTGATTACAGCTTTATCAAGCATTTTTTGAATTTAGCTGCAGAAATGTCAAATAAAGCTAAAATTCACATAATGTTCACTCTTAAAAAAAAGCGTTTGTTTGCGTTATTTACATGCGTATCTACTACACCTGGAGGCAACTGTGCCCCAAATAGTTTACGAGAGTCGAAAAGCAGAAAAAAATGAAAATGTTGCAACAAAGAAATGCTAGATAATTGGATAAACTTGTTCAAGGGCGGAAGTTGAAAAGAATAAAATATGGGTCTAAAAGTAACAAAAGCGAAGAAAAGACAAAAAAATATGCTAAGGTGTTATAGGAAGTCAGATGGATAACCTTTCATTTTCATCTAAAATAAATTCTAAACCAACAAAACCAACATAAAGAAAGCTTTAATTTTAATCTGATACCTTACAACCTCAATATAACTTTAGTCAGTCCCTCATCACAGCAGTAAACCTCCATCTATTTCCTTTTTTTTTTTATTATCATATCGTAAAAACATTAATGCGTTTGTTGCTGACAAGTAATTTCCCAAGTATGGAAACAAAGAAGCATCTTTTCGAAGCAGCAAAAAATACAAAGGGGCAGAGGGACAGAGTGGCAAAAAATGTGGGAAATAATTGGTATTGAATTTCTGCATTTCGCTTCCAAAAGATGAATTGTATCGCGGTAAAAGTATTTGATATCAAATGTATTGGATAGCGCTGAATTGAGCATGGTTATAATTTGAGCATAGATTTTACCTTCATGAATTCATAAACTGTTGCGAATAGTTAAGTTGCGTTACCTTCACAACTTTGTTTTTGCCAAATGTTTAACTTTAAAAAATTAATATTATGGTTGGGCTGCAAAGATACTTTTTCATAGAACTCAATTCAAAAACCATTGTACTAAGATAGAAGCAGAAAAGTTCAATAGCAATAGAAAAGAAGATAAAAGGAAATTAGGTGGGATAAAGTAAAATTTGCCCTTCTTCAAACGTTTTTGGTTACTTTAAGAATTTTCTGTGGAAGCGGAATAGAATGAGCAAAATTCAATCCCAAAACATCGATGCATAACAATCTTTCAATCATTCAACTGCAGAGGTAGTGCTCCATAGTATCGTCGTACCCCAAGGCAATTGAATACTTGGATCGAAAATGGCACCCATATAATCTATATTCTATTCGAACATTAACTCTACCAGTAGTCGTAGGTGATTTCTTCTCAGGTGAAGTCGAAACTTTGCTACTTTTCCAATTTAGCTGAAATGATGATCAGATTACTTCCTGCATAAGTAAGACTCCGGAAATGACCACTGTAGTGGATGAAAGGCACACGATTTTCCACTGGCATCTAAAAAATTTGGACTCTGAT
Organism: Tricholauxania praeusta; assembly: GCA_949775025.1. Taxonomy (NCBI): domain Eukaryota; kingdom Metazoa; phylum Arthropoda; class Insecta; order Diptera; family Lauxaniidae; genus Tricholauxania; species Tricholauxania praeusta. The sequence continues at coordinate 29,632,829 of OX459031.1, read as the reverse complement.
AGTTGATGGTGTATCTGTATGTGCCCTACATAAGCTACATTGTGCCATATTTCATTAAATTGGAGCCTGTAATTAGTTTTCATTGCCTTCTTCTGGATTTGAAGACATTAAGAGCGTCACCTGATGTGGTACTTATGACAATGCTTGGCTTCTATGATTCATAAAATTCCCTTAACCCTAGATAACTAACCTTCGTCAATATTACGGACATCAGAAAAATATTCACCTCTCTCTCTCTCTCTCTAACTATCGCGCCCAGCTAGATGTACTCTCTCTTCGCCTAAAGCTTGCTTATGGTGGTATTTCGTAGTCGGTGAGTTGGTTGGATTTTGATATTTAGGCTTCTTGTTCGTCATTTTGTCGAATGATAAGCTTTAGTGTAAGTTTTTTGCTAAACGTTTTCTTATACTTTCAAAGGTTCTTTCTATTTATTTTTGGTAATAATAATCTAAATTTAAAGAAATTTCAAACATAAGAATAAAAAAACTTTTGATTGTGCCCCAAAAACATTATCTCTAAGTTATTGTTTAAAAGTAGATTTATCTGAAAACTAAAAAAAATCTCCACTATTTTTATAAAATTTGTCATCATTTGTTAACTTATATTAAATGAATAACAAAAAAAATCGTTTAACTTACAACAAAGTATTCAATTCCACATTTAAAACAACAAAAACTTATGAGTTCGTCAAAATGACGAATGGGGTAGCTTTAAATAATTATTAAAAAAGATAAGCTATATAGGGCTAAGTTTCTTATGTTTTTATTTTTATTTGACTTTATCTTAATTTAAAATTGTTTCTATATTGCAACGATAAATTGTTTCCATTTTATTTAAAGGAGCAAAATTAAGTATCAACTCGTTATATCGATAAATAAGTTTCTTCTCTGAGAACAGTCTGTTTTTATCCTCAAACAAAATCTTGTTACATATGGCCTTGTACGCGCCATAAACCATAGCATCCAATTCGCCAAATGTATTAGCTGGTAAAGCTGGTAATGTTGTAGGCCTATGCATAAAATAATCATTAGCACCAAAATTAAAAAAGCAAAATAAAATAAAAATGATACCAGCAACAGAACTTAGCAACAGGCCTTGTTTTATATGGCATTATTTTTCAATGTGTTTTTAATAAGCAATCCATTCTGGCACTTTGTCTGGATGGCAACGCAATAGAACTTTTTTGCAGCATAAAATTTATATATATGGTAGCTACAAACGTATAGATAAATTTTGCAATTTTCATTGTATTTTTTTAATAATCAACTTTATTTGTTCGGTAATTGGTTTTACATTTCGTCTATTATTAAATATCAAGAAAAGATTTAAAAAAATGTAAAATATAAGCAAAAAATTCGTTTGAAATGAATTCGTTGATTTTTTATATTTCTTCATGACGCTCAATGGAAGCTCTTCATAAGATTTGGTAATAAATAATAAAAAAAGTATTTTGAAATGCAGCACAGAAACTAGAATGGATGTTGACAAAAACAAATGAATTTAATTTATCTTTTTATGTTTTAATTTTCATCATCGAAAGCAATGCCTCATAACAGTTTTTGCAAATACAGAAATTATTGCAATTTTAATAAATCATAATACAATTCTGTTTAATTTGCTGAATTTGTTTTCAGTTGTAAACAAATTATAAATAATTTGATTCCATCCAATGATAATTCTATATTTTCTCCAATTTCAAAGGACTCATAAATTTAATTTAAAATACCTCTGCTCAAACTGACAAATTATCATATGTATGTGCAAGTACCTACCTACAAAAACAACAACAAAAGAGCAGTACTCTGTATGTAATTAGCTTTAATTAATGCACAATGAAATAAACACAACAACAACTGAATTCAGCAAGGAGCTGCCAAAATTTAAACCAAAAATTAAATTGAAGAAAAATGAGAAAACCTTCAACCGCTTGCACTTTAGCATATTCCATATGGAATAAAAATGAAACGAATTCGTGTGTGTTAACATGAAGTGTATATAGATATAAGCGAAGGTACGACTGTGCTGAAACTTAACGGAAATTATAGGGTATATGCTACACATAAAAACACGAGACAACAGGAATTTGAACATATAAGCGATTCAAACTATCAACGAAGTCAGCAATTTGGAGCCAAAATTGAGACGAAAACAATTCTTTTTTATCGTCAAACAAAATTCTCTCGAATGTCGATTTCATATAAACTCACTCTTTTTAGCTCGAAATTGTATAGCGTTGTAAATGATTTTTCAGTTCATTTTCCACTTATGTCAAAAATTCATGTAAACAGCTGTAGCTGTCCAATGGGAATTTTACTAAAAATAAACAATGCTAAATCTAAAACACTTAATTCGAACTAATTTTCCATTAATTTTGAGGAGTTGACAAGTTCCATTTCATTATTTTGTGAGCTTACGCGTTTAGCTGATTTGACAGCAACAGACTTTTAATTTGTGCAGTTACTTAAAAGAACGGATCTACTTTAATAAACCTCGGACAGATTTCGTACTTAACCGTTCGTTAATTGAAGAATTTTTAATCGGTCGTTAGAGTATTAGTCACCCGGGTGACGTAATCAAAAAATGGACGTAAGGGGTTGTCCATTAATTACGTGAGGTGTTTTTTTTTTGAAAATTCGGACCTCCCTCTTCCTTTGGTGAGATTTAGTGAGTTCTGACGGGAACCACCACCCCCCCTCCCCTTACATGACACTTGCCTTATAATTTTTAAATGTAATCTGCTATTATATTGTATAGTCTCTGCAATTAAAAGTTCACGTGAGATTTTTATTGACCCCCCGTCCCCCTTGGTGACACTTTTCCGGACCCCTCCCCTCCTTTTTTTACTCACGTAATTTATCGACGTCCCCTAATGTTTATAACCCAAAAGTTAATAGGCATAAGATTGATAGGCAAAATAAACGTTAGATATTGCCGACAACCTAGTTCGCTATTTCCAACAATCTAGATGATTTTTTGTTATATTTGTGTCTATAACAACAAATGTTGAGTGAGTATAAACAACGCACATACATTAAAAGTTCGTTAGAACAGTGTCAAAATTAAAATTTGAAAGTGAATTTGCAAAACAATTATCGGTCGCTGTTCTTTTCGGCAGTACATTCCTCTAAGCCAAACAAATACGGTATAAAAATTAATTGGTCTGCTGACTCGAGGACTCAATATACGCTTCAAAGAGAATTCTATTGAGGAAAGCTACCGGATGAAGCCCGAGGCAAATGACTTGGTGAGATAGTTGTTTTGTGATTGGTTAAATATTGGAAAAGTTCCGAGCAAAATAACGCAATGGATAATTTATTTACCACATTGGCGCAGAAGAGCTTGTGAGTAAGAAATTGAGCATGATCGGTACAATGCGCCGGAATAAAAGATGTATCCCTGAAGAGCTAATTTGCAAGCGGAAAGATCCGGTTGGAAATAGTACATTTACATTTCGAGAGAACGTAACATTGGTATCATATGAGAATAGGAGAAATGAATCGGTAGCCTTGCTTTCAACCATGCACATCACTAAGGCTGTAGTCATAAACTCCGAAGCCCGCAAACCGATAATTATCTTGGATTATAACAAGACAAAAAGAGGCTTGTATAGTTTCTTTTCACTAGCGTCAGTAATGCATCAATGGACTCTTATTATTGTTTTATTCTATATTTTGAAAGCGTCGATACGATGGACCAAATGACCTCAAACTATTCATGTAAACGTGGAACCAGACCCATGACTCTGTTTTATAACTTGGTCAACATCGCTACCATTGCCACTTACATCATATACCATGAAAACAACCAGCTTGTCCAGTTGTAATTAGAACTGTGCAACATTCTCCGACGATTGCAAAATCTGCATGTTATAGGGAAACTTCATCTTAGGTCAGCGATATGCGACATGCTTGGTTATGAATTGTCTCTGAAAACACAATATGAGTTTGAGGCGCCACAATTGGATGCTAGTGGTTGCGATAAGATTCAGGGCAAGTGTCACCAATGCATTTCGAATGATAAGGGAGAAAGAAATTCGCTCAAGTGCTGCAGACTATGCAAAAACCCAGTATGGGCTCAACACACTAAAAAGGAAATAACCTGCCTCGCGTGCTAGGTTAATTTTTTCTTGTATTTTTCAATTTTCCTATTTATTATTTCTTCACTTGTCTTTCATTCAATAAAATTTGATAAGAAATTTAACATCTTTCTATCATATTATGGTTTTTGCAATTTATGTTGCGTGCATTATATACGTAGTCACCGGGGTGACTAATACTACAACAAGAGATTAGACTTGAACTTTCAGATAAATACGCCCATAGGTAAGAGGTAAAAATTCGATATATATATCTTAAAATGATCCTAACTAAAATCGTAGTAAAGTCAGAAACGCCTTCCATCCTAGATAAATTTGAACATGAATAAATATTGGAATTCTGCCGTACAGGACTACGGCAACTCAGTTTTATTACTTTCGACCAAATTTTGTACAGTAGCAATAAATCGACGACTTGAGCAAATGGAATGCGTTGATTCTTTGGCCAAATTCTATTAAAGAGAAAAATTTAAATTATTTCTAACAAGATCTTAATGACTGGAATCAATAAATCTTATGCTATCAATATTTCTGAATTCTTGAAAAAAAAAAACTACTTAAAATGCCATAAAAAAACAAGCTCATAAAAAAAATAAATTTTGAAAATGAGCTATGTATATTAGGGTGGTTCTTAGGTTAAACAAATTGAGGACGCCACCTCAATTGGTTCGAAATGGGAGAAAAAATTTTATGATTTTTTTCAAATTTTTATCTATAGCCCCTAATTAGCCTATTTCAATTTGAAATTTGGCCTAATTGTATATGTTAATAATGGGTATCATTGGAAAGCTCTTTTAAACTATGTAATTTTTCTTTGAAATATTTTTTCGTAACCGTTACCGTTTGCGAGACATACTCTTTCAAAGTCATCATAGTTTCATCTATATTTGTATAACTGTCCAAATTGCATGAATTTCGCACCTCCAAAACCAATGTGCTTGCTCCCAAAGCAAGGGTATTTCTCAAGTTTCGATGACCCCTTGGAGTAGTTTTTTCCATCTGGACTCATCTTCCGGTTATGCAATTGATATTTTTCCAAGCGATGGTTTTAAGCACATAGCTGGATCTTGGTAGGTCCATACCTTCTTTTTATGACCAACTACATTTTAACACATTTATATAGCGAGCCGCTGCAAGACAAGCCGCCTTCTTTCTTTAACAGCCGCTAATTCTGAGGCAGACGTTGACCAAGAAACCGCCCACTCTGGATCAAACGCTGCTTGGATTCACTGGAGTCCACACAAAAAATAATTATTGCAATGAAAATTGTGGATCACTGAATATTAAAAGTTTCTGGAACATTTTCGATGCATATCGACTTTCTAACGATTTTGGTATAATTAAAAAGACAATATATAAATATTATGAATAAAACTTATTTCCAAAATAGTTTCAATGCTTTTTTTTCTGACAAAAGACATGTGTGACCAAACATTTTCCAAATACAATTTTGAAAGATGTATACTTGATATCGCATGATATTATGCGTTGCGTTAATAATATTGCAAAATTTCTATCACAATTTCTATTTTTAGCGAAATCACATACGAAATTATTTATAAGCCAAAAATAAAATTCAGCCTGAAAGAAGCAAATATTCTGAAGAAAATAACTCACGGTATGAGCTCTCTCACCCTAAGTAAACCAAGCAACGAACCTACCTACACTTTTGTGTGTAATATGACTACAAAAGCGGCGCTTTTTCCAAAAATAAAAATGTTCCATTCCTACCGTGGCTCACATTAAAATTACACAAAAATGTAATTAACGTAATTTCATATATACGGATTCAAGTACATATGAGAGTATGTACGCATATTTACTTACTCCGTATGTGTGTGAGTTACTGTGGCAACAAACAATTTTGTTGATTTAACAATTTTTGCCTTTAATTTGCGTTTAATTTTTGTTATTTTTGTGTTACATAGTAGATATGCATACGTGTATTATTTTTTATCATTATTGTGTATTTTTTTTTTATTAGTTTGCAACAAAATATATGAAGTTCCAACATTTTACTGCCATTAAAAAGTAAACATATAAAACCACAAATATTTTAATCAAACGACTTTCAACAACAAACATTTTTAATTTTAAAATTTTTTTTTTTTTTTGTGAGTTGTGGTTAAGGCTATGTACGAATGAATACTACAATTTTAAAATTACACATTATGATTTCTGAAATGCAATTGACGAAGGAATCAATTTCTTTTTCCATGGAGTTGAAATAGTCAATCAAAATCATTATACAATCAGCACAAAAGATGAACATGACGGGGGAGCATCAAAAACAGTGACCACTCCAGAATGTATTGGGAAAATCTACAAATTCGTATTGGACAATTCGAAAATTAAGATGCATGAGATAGCTACAGCCATAGGCATATCAAAAGGCTCAGTGGTTTCAATTTTACATACACATTTGGATATGAGAAAGCCGACTGGCAAAAACATGAATGTGTTTTCACTTCCCAACAATGTTTAGACATGTTTAAATAAAATCGGACTGTTTTTTGCGTAAAATAGTAACCATGGATGAAACATGGGTCCAATAGAGAAAGAAATCAGCAAAAGAGTGGGTAGATAGCAGTGGAAATGCACCAAAGCAACCGAAGGCTCAACAAACGATCGGAAAGATGTTGGCGTCTGTTTTTTTTTTTGGGATTCAAGTGAAAAATCTAAAAGAAACGGCCCCATTTATCGAAGAAAAAAATCATCTTTTTGCAAGACAATGCTCCAGCTGAGAAATCGATCGAAACCACGGTCAAATTGAACGAGCTACGCTTCGAACTGCTTTCTCAACCACCATATTCTCCAGATTTGACCCCCAGCGACTATTAACTGTTCCCTTATTTAAAAAGATGGCTTCCGGGGAAAGAGATTTGCGACAAATAAGCAGGTCCAATAATAAACTGAAGCGTATTTCGGAAATCTTGAGAAATCTTGCTATTCAAAGGGCATCGTAATGTTAGAAAATCGTTGGAAAAAGTGTATCGAACTGAAAGGGGACTATGTGGAAGAATGAAAAATAATTTTGGCAAAAATCGTGTGTTTTCTTGGTTAGGTTGGCAGCATCTTGAACGCCCTAGTATAATTTGTGGTATTCTAGTCGTCAAACCCTATTATAGCAGCTTAACTTATTTTACTTGTCAAACTTTTTCTTTGATATACGTACCATTGGTGATTTTTGCCAGCAGAATTTTGTATAATCTTGAATCTGTTGTTATCATTTGGATTCTCGACCAGTAGCGTCATTTCACCAAAAGCTTGGGGGGACAAGAGTTTAAAAAACAAATCGAATCGATGATATTTAGAATTGAATTGATGTAAATAATAATAATATCAGATCCTTGGGGGTCGATGTTCCCCTTCCCTAACCAATCGACGCCTCTGTTTTTGACATAACTTTGGAAAATATAAACTTTTTAATGAAGGCACGCACCAGTCTAATTTTATGATATTTTCCAAAGTTATTTCGGGAAGTTTGATTTAAAATTATTGATTGAAGGATAACATTAAAAAATCAAATTGAAAAGATTTTTTTTCGAAAATTTTTGAGAAATATTTTTAAAAATAAAATATGAATGTTTAAACAAGTTTATTTGAATTTGTTTATTGAAATGTTTTTTCATCCGTTTTCCCATAGTCTTTGAGATATTTCATTTCAAAACTGTTCAAAAAAAAACTAAAAATTGCAGTTTTTCAAAGAATGACCGGTATGTATATAGTTGGAGGGATATTTTTCAGCAGATATTTAAAACCTATTTTCTAGAAATATTTTTCACAAAACCCACTAATTTTTTTTGAAGTCAACTCATAGATTATATCGTTTAAAAAGTATTCGATTAGAAATAGGAAGGAAATAGTGCTAAGTTAAGGCAGGACTACTATATATAATATATTGTTACGAAATTTCTGTCTCTTTGACGATAATTTCGATCTCTCACACTTTTCTGAGTTCGATCACTGGATTGTGTAACAATTAAAAACACACAAACTTATTTAGTTATAAAATGGTTTATTTTATTAACATTCAAATTCTAATATTAATTTAACACTGTATAGAAAACTGTTTTACTTTACTACGGATCACACTGTATTCACTTTATTGCTTTTAATTCAAGTGTTCCACTTCACTGTTGAACTACAACTGTGTCCGAAAACTCAAATGACACCCTTTTATACTACAGGCATCACTTTCTCGAATAATCTACAAGCTGCCAGATGGCGTATATTCTACTATTATCTACAACCTACTAGTGCTACTTTGTAGCGTGCATTCTACCACTATCCACAATTCACCACAATTCACCAGCATGGCGCACTGACGTTGAGCTAGCTATTATGCTAGATGCTAGATGGCGTTGTACGTTGTACGACGGCGATAATTTCTCTCGGTTGTTGACTTTTTATTGTTTACTGCAGCGTCTGTTCGGTTTATTATTTTTAGCATTTTGCGCTAGATGGTTCTAATATCGTTTAGTTTCTTTTGTTGGTATTTATTTCAAGAATTTTCTAGCATAAACCAAATTTCGCTACAATATGTACATTAAGGAAATGTATCAAGGCAAAGTAAATACATTCCGTTGAATTATGAATGTACAAAAATATAACTTTTAATTAAGAAAATAAGAATACACCTGATATGGTCTTTAATAAAAAACCAAAAAGATAGATGAGATCTAGCAGCTTCCATGTGGCATAAAAAAAAGAAGCAAAAGTGTAAATTTTCGTATTCTTAATTTTGCAGTGGGTAGTTCATATTTTTTTCAGTTCATTGACCACAAAAACCATATTGTTATGTAAAACCAAATGTAAATGTTGTACAAAAGAGAAATAAAAATAGAATAAATTTCAAAATTTCCTAGTACACATTTTGTGGTTTTGATAATGTAAACTGAGGAAGTGGATTGTTTGTGGTACCGCAAAATATTGTATCATTGTGACATCTGCGACGTAGAGTTACAATTTTTGAAATTTCGTAAATTTTCAAATAAAAAACAGCAAAGGAAGCTAAAGTAGGTACTATCCTATGAAGAGTCTTGGTAAAAACTAACCCTTCAACACACAGTATAACTTGGATATGAAATTTTTTAATAAATTAAGAATAAAAATAAAATATTCTCCAAATCTATTTGTATTCTTAAGTATAAAGTTTCCTTGTGAATTTTTGTCAAATTTTGTTTAAATCAAAGGCATAAAAGTTTTCCAACAATTAAGTGGCACCTTCCGGCAGCACTTACATACCAACACTTCAGCACACATACTTATTTCTTAATACCCACTAAAGCTGACAGCTCGTTGACACTTTTGAGACATTTTCATATTTCCATAGCAAAAGCAAAATTTACTTTACGATTTTCCGCCAACAGCTAAAACAACACCGATAGTAAGTAGCAATAGCAACAACGAGTATTAACACTTGCACTTATAACAACATACAAACCTACACTTAAGTATTATTTATCAAAATATGACTGAAACGGAAGTAACTGGAAAAAACATGAAAAAAAAAATAATTTTCAGAAAGTAGGAAAACAAACAAAATTGCAAACCGAAAATAAGACGGAAGAAAGCTGTGCAAATGAAAGTGATGCCAGGCATGAGTTCAGTGGAACGGCTATACATTTTTTTTATTACCATGAATTTGACCTTTGCAGACCTTGAAATTGATCAATTAAATTTAAATATTTTAGTCTATAAACTGGTATATCACGTGCTATAACTGACTCATCATTGCCTCCTGCGAAAGGGTAATGGTTATACTCTATACCACAAATGTTTGCTAACCTTAAGAGTAGGTACCAAAAAAACCAAACCGAAAGGAGATTGAGCTTGAGCTCTCCGATTTTCTTATTTGTTCAGTTGATGATGTAACGTAAATTATTTTACCATTAGTTATAATGTAATATTATTTTATCGAATTTCTCAGTCATTAGCAAACACTGATATTTATTGTCTTGTCATGTTTGTTAAAAAAAAATCATTGACCGATTTGCTTTATATCAGTTTATGCTAATGACTGTGAAGTTCGATAAAAAATGTTTAAGTATAATTAAAAAAAGTCTGTCGATAAAAACAAAGAAATCAAATTCTATTTTACCATTGTATACTAGTTTGAACATCAATTCTTTTGACATACAGTCGAAGTTTTTATAAGAAAACTTTTTCAGAAAAAAGCATGCAGAATATACATACGTACGTATATTCAGGATCACGTAAAATAAGAAAAATTTTTTCTAAAGGTAACTCTCTCAGTCTGACAAGAAGCTAAATTCAACGAATTGTAAATGTAAACTTATAAGAAATAAGTTCTTCTCAAAAAGGCTAAGCAGAAATTCCTTGGATATAATTCGAAACTGCATCAATCAAAAAGGTAAAACATAAAACGTAAATATCAACTTTATGAAAAATATTTTGAACACAAACAAGTTAGAAATTGATCGGTCTTTCGAAATATCTTCTATTATATTTTGCAAGTTAATATAAGAATTGTTATATATATCAAATTTAATAATTTTATTTTTATAACATAAGGACATAAGGTCAGTAACAAAAAATCCATCAAAAGTACAATCAAACCAAAGAAATAACAATTTTTAAAAACTCAGAATCCCATTTTCTTTGTTTAAACCAAAATCTCATGCAAATGCGTGAACCAGCTCAATTTCCAGTTCAATTGATTCAAATTTTTTGTCTCTGCTAAAGTTTGAAACATCATAGACACAAACCTAAAATAATCAAAAATATATGGCAACACCCAGTCAATGCTAGGCCCAAATATTAAAATAAAAACACATTATAAAAATAAAAACAGTGATGAAACAATAGAAAACGAAAAGAAAACTTTAGTATTAGCGTCTGCGACACTATAAAAACAGTTTGAAAACATTTAATAGCAATAATTTGAAAAAATAAATGTACTGATACGTGAGGCCCCTTACCGTGCTATGCCCCGTTCAACCACACGACCATAGCGCTGTCTCTGACTTTAAAATAGAATTTCTGTCAAACACTGTCATGCCACCTATTGGTCAAATGCAGAATTATAAAAGGTTAAGCTTATGCGTTTTATTCACTTTTAGGTTTAACCAAAGCGTATAAAACACGGCTATTATTAATAGAGATTTCAAACAATGTTAATCCAATACAAAATACACCAAAATTTGTGTACTTTTTATTGTTTTGAGAGTGAAGGCCCCTCCATTTACCATAGCATTAAACCGCAGTTTTCCATAATTTCTTCTCAAAATCTAATTTTATTTTCTAAGGTTTTGCAATTGAAAACGTTAAGTCGACTTTGAGTAAAGTTCTCCCTTGTTGACTATTTAAAATATCGTTTCAAAAGTGTTGCTCAAGACATCAAAAATGTTTAAATTACAGCCAACATTACGTGATAGTTTGTACATGTGTCCGTGTGAAAGTATCACTTTATGTGAATGTTTTAGTGATTGTGTCTGTTTTTGCGGCTCATAAAATTCCTACAACAAAAATTTTATGTTTTTTTACTTTAGTAACTGAGTTGGTTTTATTTTTTCTTTATTGCTATTTTTGTTTGTTGCTATTATTGTTGCTTTTTTATTACAATTTTCTGCTGGCAACTCAACTCTCATGAAATAAGGCAAGAGGTTATATTTTTGTATCACATAAGTAGTAACCATATAAAAAAGGTAATTTACTGCTTATGGCTTTATCATATTAATTTTTTTTTTATTTTTAGTATACGCCACTCCCTTTTTTCGCTCTATTTACATTGTGTCACAAAGCATTTACAGGCGAAGATTTTGGTGTGTTAACTGCTGAACATTACATTTGGAATTGTTCTTTTGAGGTAAGATACCTTGTTCTTAGTACCGAACATAAAGTGCTCCCATGCCGACTTTGTAATATTTTCTTCTCAATGATTAAAACATATTTGAAATAAATCGACTTGTTTTTTACGCCATCCTTAACATATTAACAGTCTCTTTTAATATGACCACAACAAACATGAGGAATATCTTTGAATATTCCAACTTTAGACGATGAAACTGAAATTCTTCTGGAAGTGTTAAATTTTAATTTTAAGAATTCTTTAAATTTCTTATGTTTTAATGCTTTATGGTTCGTTAGTACTTTTTCGTTATTGCATTGTAAGTACACGACATCAAAGGAAAATATATGTTAGAAGCAAAGAATGTTGCCAGACTGATACATTATTTTCATGTTATGTTGAGTATAGTTTCGTTTTATCATTTTTAATAACAAATCAGTAAACGTTACAAAATTATTGTGGTTTATTTTAATAATATTTTAATAATAATAAATACGTAATAAAGATTTTGATTTCGTTTTCAAAAACAATCACTTAAAACTCTATCTTATATTTCATAAGCAAATCATTTTGCAAAGTCGCTGCTCACGAACGCTTTCGCTTGAATAAAAATCTAAAGAATCTAAATTTGTCAAGAGACTTAACTCGTCAGGATTTTCTGAATCTCAACTCTTGACTGTCTGAAATGACGAAATACCTATTTGATATATATACATATTATACTACTTACTTACTTAGATGGCCATAACAACCCGTTGTCAGGTTACGGCCGACCTCATTAGCTCTCGCCAGGCGCCTCTGTTTTGCGCGCGCCTTCTCCAATCGTTAATGCCAAGCGCGGTTAGGGCTTCCTCAGCTTGGTCTATCCACCGGAGGCATGGTCTCCCTCTTCGTCGTTGACCGGGGACCTTCCCTTCGAATACCTTTTTCGCTGGAGCTTCTTTATCCATACGATGGACATGACCCAGCCAGCGTAGTCGCTGTATTGTTATACGCTTAACTATGTCAATGTCGGCGTAGAGCTCATACAGCTCGTGGTTCATTCGAATGCGATAGTCGTCGCCAACTTGAACAGGACCAAAGATTTTGCGGAGAACTTTCCTCTCGAACACCCCAAGAGCGGCTGCGTCTGTTGTCGAAACCACCCATGCCTCAGCGCCATAAAGAAGCACAGGTAGAATGAGCGTCTTGTAGAGTGTTAGCTTTGTCGATCGAGAGAGAGCTCTGCAACGTAATTGCTTACTGAGACCGTAGTAGCACCTATTAGCAATTGTTATTCTCCGCTTAATCTCCAGACTGACATCATTGTTGCTGGTTACGGCGGTGCCAAGGTAAATGAATTCCTTGACAACTTCTAATTTACAGTTGCCCGCTGTAACATGAGAGTCTAGATCCCGTGCTCTCTTGTTGTTGTTAGTAGACATCATGTATTTCGTCTTGCCCTATATATACATATTATATATTCTTTTAAAATGATCACGTGTCTTTTTAGTTTTTTTCCTTTCACATTTGATTGGTTGATTTTATTTTACTTTTATCGACTTTGGTTGAATTTTAAGCATTTTGCGTGCCTGGTTTGTTACATGATATCACGAAATCATTACTGTTTACTCTATTTCAATATGTTTGTATGTAAGTCACTTTTTGCTGTCATTATCCATGTTGAAGACATTTTAGTCAAAGTTCATTACTTTCATACATTTTTCATTGTTTTCTTTTGTTTCATGATATTTTCTATATATGCTAGTACTTTGTTCATTTTAGACTTCCTATGTAATTGTTGCATTTGACATTTGAGCCATTTGTTTTGACAATTAAAGACGTTTTAAAGACGTTTTAAAGACGTTTTAAAGAATTGAAACTTTGGGCTTTTTTTTTTTGTTTCTTTGAGTTCATATACATAGATTATTTTGATCAAAATAAAAATTTAATTAAAATGTAATAATAAAGAAAAATTGTTTTCTCTATTTCGCTCCGAAAAATGTTTAACATTTTCATCAATCTTATTTGTTTTAAAAAATATGTTTTATTGAAAATTTGCCATATTGAAAGGGAACATTGCAGTTTAGAATATAACACATTGATTTTCGTTACATCCAAACATAATTTTTTAACTAATTTTGCAAAACTATGCCAATTAGATAGAAGCTATTTTCTCCTAAAGTTCCCCGAGCAATTAGTATGCGAATTTGACGTTTGGTCAAACTTTTTTTTTTATTTTTTGTACTGATATAAAGTTTATACGGTCAAAAGTCTAAGTAATGAAAAGTTTCAGAAAAATCATTATATATACTAATTAGCTTCATTGATTCTTAAACCCTTTTTATTCCTTTTCTGACCAGAGAATAGCTTCGTACCTCTGCAGCACTTTATTTAGAATGATATACTTAAGTTACAACATTTTCATACTTTAACAAATTTTACCAAAGCCCGTTTTCCCAAAAAACAGCGGCGCAATGGTTTAAAATTTGTTTGCAAGTACTACTATAAATGAAAAACCCTCACATACAATATTTTACTCACAATGAGTATGAAAGAATAAATTTTTCATAAAATTTCCACAATATATAAAATATTAATCATTAAAAAAAGAGTATTTTCATTAAAATTCTATAACTCGGATGCTCTACCCAACGATTTTGTAACTTCAGTAATAGGGAATTTATTTTTTTCTGTTTATCTCAAATCAGATAAAAGCGATTCACATACTTTCATGTACAAAAATAAACATTTCTTCCCTATGCCAGCCAAAGTGTCTGGGGTGACAACTGACATGAATAGCAGACACAAAGCAAATTGCATTAAAAAAAAAAGCACAAATTACACTGATACACTTGGCGCGTTGCCAAATAATTCGCACCATTTCACTTCAATTATGCGGGGAGTTCAATGGAACAGCATCTTTTACGGTACATAGTGAAATTGTAAATAGATAAATCGAATTCATGCGTTGCGAATAAATTTCAAATTCGAGAATAATAAGTATTTTACATTCTTGGAGGATATTGGTGCATAAATACAAGAACTTGCATATGAGAAACATTCGTTTGATGGCAAAATTGGTTTTCTTAAGATGTGCCGTTGATATACAATTTTAATGTTCAATGGAACAATGGATTGCACTATATATAAAATCTATATATACAGTTATGAATATATAATACTTAAATTCTCATCTGCTCAGTACTGATTGATTTTTACTTGGATTTGAACCTTCGCGGCACATCTATTATAGTACTTACTTAACCTTCAGCTGTACAAAGTAGCGTTTAATATATTTTTCATTATGCACAATCAACGAGTATTTTGTTCAGTGATGGCATTTGGGTTTTATGGAAATATACTAAATCAAGTCATGGAATGTACTTTTTAGAGGGAAAATGTGCTTTTTGTTAGTGTCATGGACAATCAGATTTACAAAAATTTTTTATAATTTGCAAAAAAAAGTGGTCATTCGATTTTTTTACGCATATTTCACCAAAATTTATTAAAACTAACAAAAATTTGCTAAAAGAAAACATAAACTAACGGTATTAGAAATAGTCCAAGTATACTAAAAGTTCGTCCATTGTACCGAATGCACCAAAAACATTCTGTGATCTATTTTTGATATTGTAACTTTACCACTTAGAATTTAAGAAGAAGTATTAAGAAATGGAAAAATATTTCGTCCTGTTGGACCGAATGTACAAAACTTGAGCCATTATATCCCTTATTAGTACATAATTCTTAGATATATAGTAAAGAACATAAAATAGTATAATTTTTCTAAAAGAACGAAACATACTATGCGCATATTTTGATCTGTGAGACCTTACAGAAGAAAAATATTATATGGTATTTATATCATACATAGCAATGATTGGGTGCTTTTGAAAACCCTAATGCCTTGGCACTCGTCACTTTTCGACATATTTTTCGAATATGTACTCATCAATTTTGCGATTAAATTTACATTATCGTAGATCAGTTTCCAGACCAACATTTTTTCGATGTTTTTTAATACAAAAATTGTTTGCTCATATAATATTATTTTCTGCTTTTTTAAGTTTTTGGATAGTTCCCGATAGAACATAAATGACTCAACTTGAAACCATAAGTATGAGACAAATTCATTTACCATTATCACGTTGCTCCGGAGCAGTTATGTAGTGAAAAATACATTAAAATATGTGTAAAATCATAATTTGTTATTTGGTATTTTGGCAAATATAAATGAAATTTTCAACATCAATGTCGATATTCTGATAATAAGTAATAATAATTTAAAAGCGTTCAAATATCTTGTAAGACTTTAAAAAGTTCGGGATGATCAATTTCTGACCTTTCAGTCTAATTGTGTTCTATAAAAAATCAATTTTTGATCAGTTAAATTACTTCGTAAAAGCTTTAGAATAATCTTCCGATTCGATAAATAAGCTCATTGATTGGTACGATGAAGTTTTTATTCGAGTAATGGTTTAAAAACGCTCTTTTGTGACTTACTAGGTTAATTTTGGATCATTTTCCAAAGATTGCTGCAATAAACTTTTAAGAAACTACTTTCAAAGCAACACCTTAAGATGGTCGGAAATCCCTCTTGCGACATACATAGCTCATTTCAATCAATTTTTCATCAATTCATTCAAAAATAAATTTACGAAAAATGGGTCGGTAACATTATTAATTTTTACACAAAAAAATTCTGTGGTGTAGACCATATTTTAATTAAGACAACAATTCTTATTAAAATAAACATTAAAACAAAAACTAAATTACCCAATTTGTATATTTTATTTACAGTGTCAATGCATTAATATTCACATTAAAATTACCAACTCATTGTTAATGCAAAATTGTTACAATTTACACGAACTTTTATCCTTAAGACATTAAACTACTAACATATCACGTTTATGCCGCTAGGGTTTTAGGTTTCTATTTATGTCACAAATATGTGTTCCACTATTTTCATCAATATTTTGCTTCTCTATTTACTGGCACTTGTTTACAATAAAAATTGACCACTTGCGCCACACACTTGAATGACATTTGCTTGATGGCCTCGAGCGCACAAATTTCCACAAATGATCAACAAATATTTCACTGTTGAAAAAATTTCTATCACACCTACATAATAGGAATGAGTGTAGAAAAAAAAAACAAAATAACAACATAACTCACATACACATACTTGCAAACGTATACAAATAAATCATACATATACAAACATGAGTTTGAGTAAATGCATGTTATGAAAGTAAGTAAAAATAAAAATATTTTTTATATGGTTAGAGTGGAACATAAAACATTTTATGCTTCACATCCCTGTAGCATTTTATTCAATGCTGCTTACCTTGTGCAGATATGTATGTGGCATAGGGTAAATATGGCAATTGTTGGTAGTAAGCAATATTTAGTAATAAACTTTATAAATGACATTATCTTCAGTATTTGGAACTGTGTTATGCACTATTGGAAACTTTTCTAATTTCTTTTGGCAGAGAAGAAAGAGATTTGTATATTTGAATAGATGAGCACAGAACAAAAAACGAAAGGGCGTGGTCACGCCTACTATTTGCACTGCTTCTACAGTAAAAATGCTGTAAATTCAAAATAACTTGAGGCACAATTTTTTTAAAAATTACTGTTAGATTAAAATATCGCAAAATCTTGAGAAAATATGAAAAAAGGGAAATGTTTGTGACCACGCCCACACATTATGAAGGCACATACACATAAGTATGGAGTGCAAATTAATACATGTAAATAGTTGAATTAAGCTATAACTTTTATTTAGTTTCCTTAAATTTTACTTTTAAACAGTGGTGTGCATGGAAATCTAACAAAAGGGCTAAATAACAACTTCCAAATTCGCAAACAGCACAAAACAAACCCAAATTGCACTACAAACAAAAACAATTGCAATATTCGTCAACTCACAATGCGCCGCCGTTGCTTATGTCTTTGTGTTTTGTTTTCATTTGAATTCAAGTCAACGCTGTGCCTCGACAGCGTTGAAATTCTGCGATTTTTTTTTTTTTTTTCGCTTGCGATGCGGGCAATGAAGGCGGATAGGGACACTACGTGCCCACCACTGCTTTAAAGTATCATACTGAGAGCTTACTAAAAATTCATGTGAAAATTACATGGATTAATAGTCAGAGAGTGAGAATCTTTATGGACTTTAAAGGGTGTAGGAGGGCAACATATTTCGAAATACGCGGCACTTAAGTGGTTGAAAGGGAAGAGTGTAAGCAAGCATATTAAGGTGTTTATTTTGAAAATTTTGTAGATGTATTTTATTTTTAACTTTTAACCTTTTAAACTTTTCTCAATGTATCCCATATGTATTTGTTGAACTTTTTCAACCTTTTTCAACCTTCTTCAGTTTCTTTATTTTTTCGACTTTTTCAGCAATTCTGAATGGTTTCATTATTTTTCAACCTCATTCTACTTTTTTGAGTTTTTCGACCGTTTTCAAATTTTTTCAACATTTCTACATTATTTCGACTTTTTCAATTTCTTCCAACTTTTTTCAATGGTTTTCATGTTTTTAGACTTTTCAGTAGTTTTCAACTGTTTCAGCACATTTCAACCTCTTTCAACCTTTTTACTTGTTATATTTTTTCGACTTATTCAACCTCTTTAACGTCTTTATAACATTTATTTAAAAGGTCCTTTCAATGCCGTGCAGGTCATGTGAGTTTCGGGCTGGCCGCAGATAACACCTTTACTAATTTTTGATTATATGGACATGCATTTTAAGCATATTTACCCTATAAATTTAGGAATCAGCAAAAAACAACAACAAAATAAATCTGAAAAACATGTCAAAAGTGCAATAACTTTTGTACATTTCGTCCTCTTTTTATGTATAAAAAAATATTAAAAATGAAGCAAAAGATTTCAGCATTTTTACATACAGACGAATAAAACTTTTTATTTTTATACATATGTTGGTGCTCATGTATGTATGTACATGTGAGAGCTTTGAGCAAAATACGATTTATTTCACATTCGTACACATGTGAATATGTATGTGTGTTTATATCATAGTAAAATAAAAAATACGATGTAATTGCACACATCTGTGTAAGTGTTGTGAACTCGCATATTTTACTCATTTTTTTCCAGTATTTTGTGTCCCTTCCCCATCACTTTGATTTTAGTATTCTCACTAACACAAACAATTAATGTGACCACAGCGTGCACTCCATACCTCGTTATACTGACAAAAAAAAAGTAAACAATTATTTTGTAAATTTTTGTTCATATTTGTATTTGTTCTCAAAAGCAAAATAGCGTTGTGTAAATTTTATGTTTATTATTATTTTCAATTAACGCTTCAACAATTTTGGAATTAAAAATAAATAAACTAAACACAATTGTTTTTATTTAATCTATTTGATATGAAACGTAAGCTTTTAATATATGAAAATTAATTTAATTAGTGTACAATATTGAAATTTTTTTGATTTATGCGAGTGAGAAGCCTTAAAGTTTTCCTAAAAAATGTGGTTAGCCATTTTCTGTACACTGCAGAGCAGTTATTGTTTGAACAGTTTTGATGGGAATAGCTGCTAAAATTTTTAACCGTGTGAATAAGTCGACATGGTAAATTTTGGTTGTGATCGTTTCTGGCTTGTTTTAAAGCATTGACTTGCACATTTTGAGTTCCATAGGGTTTGGTTTCTGAACTGTTTTTACCACTGCTACTAAATGTACAATTTGTTTGAATATAACAAGTGTATATTTGATGTAGAGCAATCAAATATTTATTTGAGTCAAACATATTGTATTTGGCTCAAATAGTGGTATATGTTGGTTGAAGCATTTTACGTTTAACTCAATCAAATATTTAAATGCTCTATATCAAATATAATTCGTTATATTCAAACGAATTCTTTTCTCAGCATAACGATGTAGCTCAGGCATTCTGCTCGTCTATGATACAAAAACTCAAAGTGCTTTTTTTCCTCTACAACCTTGTTTATATTATATTTTTCAATTTAATCAGGCATTCTTTTCGAGAAAATGACCATACAGTTTTCTTTCAATATCTTAAAAAACTCACGAGTGGGAATTATGACCAGATACAGAAGTACTAACACCATATCAATTCTAGTAAGTTTCATTCGTGGACTAATTTTCTCACATGCCCTTGCCTTTTATATGGAGGTCATGAGTATCTGCTCAATCTTCAGAAAATTTGAATCCAATATTTTTGGAAAAAAATTTATTTTTAATATGAAGTAATTAGTAATAAAGCTAAGCTTGAAAAGTTTTTTGGAAAATAATGAAACATTATCTTACATTACTTTGAAACGCAAGTCCTTTTGCTTTGGCTTTTGTGTAAGTCTTATATTTTTTATAATTTTTGGATAGCTTCCAATAAAATGATTTTCAAAAAATATTAATAATATTTATTTAGTTTTTAGACCTATGTATGTATTTCTGAACTGGTTTTTAAATATTCACTGGAATTGAAAATATAGTGGATATTACAGGAATCACTTTTTGTTGAAATTTGAATTTAAATTTTTTTTTGTGATATTTTCCAGTTCCTTTAGTTTAAAATAAATGAATAATATCAAAATTATTTGAATCAATTGTCATTTGTTGAATTTTCGATCAATATTATTTCCGTAATATTCTTAAAAATGCTGGCACAAACATACATATGTATGTATGTACGTATTATTTTAAGGACACTAAAATGTAGTCCTTTTTATATTCAGTTTAAATATAAATATCATAATTGGGATGAAGTATTAATCAAAAAACCTTTTTATTGTTTTTATGTTGTATGGCAAATCTGGTCAGACAAAACAATAAAAAGCAGCAACAAAACAACCAATGCCAGCTTTCTTTCTAATTGAGACTTTAAGTTTTCTTAGCTTTGAGACAATCGTATATCACAAATAGCACCTAAAATAATAAGGTTTCAACGTAAGGAGCACAAAAAATTCCTAATGCTCATTGTTTGTATTATTATACATAGCTCCAAGTATTTTGAAAAATTAAATGGTTAAATTAAGATATACCAAACGATAATCGTCCGTAAAATGACAACGTTAGGAGAGATTGAATGAATGATTCCAAATCGCACATTTTCTGAATACATAACAGTTGGGCTGAAAAGTTCGTAGGCTAACATAGTAAAAAATATTTTTTTGACAAAATTCGATTTTATTATTCAATATAGCTGCCTTCGAGGGCGATACAACGATTATAGCGGTCATACAATTTTTCGATGCCATTTTTATAGTACGATTTCTCTTTAGCCTCAAAATAGGCCTCAGTTTCGGCGATTACCTCTTCATCAGTGCAAAATTTCTTTCCAGCGAGCATTCTTTTAAGGTCTGCAAACAGGAAAAAGTCACTGGGGGCCAGATCTGGAGAATATGGTGGATGGAGAAGCAATTCGTAGTCTAATTCATATAATTTTGCCATCGTTTTCATTGATATGTGACACGGTGCATTGTCTTGATGAAACAGCACTTTTTTCTTCTTCAAATGGGGCCGTTTTTTCGTGATTTCAGCCTTTAAACACTCCAACAACGCTATGTAATAATTGATGGTCTGGCCTTTTTTGAGGTAATCGATGAATATAATACCATGCGCATCCCAGAATATTGATGCCATAACCTTGCCAGCCGACTGTTGCGTCTTTCCACGCTTTGGATTCGGTTCATCACGTGCAGTCCACGACGGAAAAATTCGTGTTTATTACGGTTGAATATCGCTTAACATTGCTCCGAATCATCAAAACGTTGTTGTGTTTTTTATCCATTTTTTCACAATAACAAAAGCTGCTTCACTCACAATGCTATATCTCACGAACTAATTATCCGGCAGCTGTGAAATTTATACACGCATCTTTTGAAGGTTATTATTAAGTAAAAATCACATGGATTTAATTTTAGTAACGCCATCTATGAGTCAGCCTACGAATTTTTCAGCCCAACTGTTATGTACCTCCTATACAAAAGCATGTAAAAAATTAATATAGGTCCAAAATATACATAGGTAACCGATTTCAACTATTTTTGAAAACAAGAAAACCAAATTGTATGATCATAGGACCACTCCAACTGACCAACTTTTGTATGGGCTCAGCCTACTGTGGATTGGTTTTATTTTAGCTCAAGGTCTGATAAGTTCAATTAATTTCCAATATTTAAAAAAATTGTGTTCTTTATCCTACGTGGGAAATCAGAAAGTAACTATTATATAATACAAGAGATCAATGCTCCAAATCTCTTAAAGGAAAGAGTTTCAAATTAAGTAATCAGTCACATGCCCGGTAATATAACTACCAAATATATTTTCCCAAAATAAAATTTTCTAGCATCAATTCAGATGAAGCCGTAAAAAATGTAGTTTTTACATGACCAAAGTCATTTTTCGAAAATTTATAAATAGATTAAAATTCTAAAATAAATTTAATACATTGTAATGCATTAAAAAAAAATAGTTATTTGGCAGTATGTGGTTTTCTTATCAAAATCTTACACAAATATTTAAAGAAAAGATTTTCAAATTGCCTAGAATTAAAAACCTTTACTGAATAAATTAAAAATAAATTTTTAAGATTTTTATGTGTAGCAAAAACCCAACTTAATATTTTGTTCAAACGTTTAATATATTTTATAGAGTATAAGTTGGCCAAAACTGACCCACTTCAAGTTTTCCAATCGTTAACAATACGCAAAAACAACAACATAATAAAAAGACCAACTTAATGTCAAAACAAATTATACAGAAAAATTTTATGAAACCATTAGTCAAGGGCGCACCTTAGGAGGTGGACGCTGCTGATAGAAATCGAGTAGGTGAAAGTGAGCATGTTTTGCAATGCGGAAAAAGCTTGGTTGGCACTTTTAAAGATATGGCGGTGGTGTTGGTTGATAAAGTTCCAATTTGCTTGTCAGATCAACATTTCACAATGGGTCATTTGAGAATTCATATGAGCATAAATTAGAATGTCATGCTCAAGTTGTGGAATTTTCTTTGTTTCATTTTTTCTATGTATTTGGAAAAAAAAAATGTGTTTATTTACATATCGTCTTATGTACAACAGCTTTTGGTGTAACATTTCCAACAGGTGTAGGTTTTCTAAAAATATATTAAGTGTGGTTTATTTTGAACTTAAGGATTTTACAGAGCTGTTATACTCACAGCTGGCAAACAGTATGCTAATTATAAATATACTAAAAACGCTTTATAGAAGCGGCAGTATGTACATTAGACCATACCAGAAAAAAAAAGTTCACCGCACACCATTGAATCTGAAGCATTCTTGCAAGGCAATTTCGAAAAAAACTCTTTTTTTACCGAAAATAGAGGTCGCACATCCACACTTTTCTTCATATCACAAAATTAATTTAAAAAATAATACTTGAAATTTTATAAGTAATTTGCTATTTTGAAAAATGTCACATCAAAAAATTAATGATCTCATAAATAAATGAAAGTCAACTTTAAATGAAGGCATAATAATTTTCTCTTATTGCTTTATCACTACATTTTATTCAAAAAAACAGTGCAGAACTTAGAAAGCAATAACTCTCCATAATTTCAAATCATATGCGTTTTTCAGCGAACATATATATCAATAATAAAGTTGAAACCATGAAACCATTGGCTAGTGAAGTGTATCTTCACAAAATTATGATTTGGACCTCCAGCAGAAAGTGTAGCAAAACCACCTTTTCCATTCCGATATTGATCGGTGGCAACCACTTGTGAAATAATTCTTGCATTTGGAATATTCTAAAAGTTAAAATAAATAAATTTGCATTAAATTTAATATTTAGTTTTCATTCTACGCTAACCTTTTGTTCCCAAGTAAAATCATCGCTAACTTTGCCGAACCAACTCGATGTTTTAAAAATCACAACACTTTGAATATGCGTATCGCGGAAGCTACGCGTACCCCAAGATATGGTGTGGTTTGCGTTATTTCCTTGTGCATCAATTGAGATCAGATTTTGACTCAGAATAAAGCAGCTTACGAAGAATATTATTGTAAGTTTCATTTTTAATTGAAATCTTTGAAACAGCACTGGTTAACTATACAAATGGAAGGACGGAACTAAACTAAACTAAACTGTAGAATTTATTTATAAACTTAATATATATACTTTTCCAAGTCAAAGTGGGTGCTTCAATAAAATATGTAAATACTTTAAAAGATAATATGTTTTAAAAAATAAAAAAGATAATAAATTTTTACAGTTGTTATGCAAATTTCAGCTAAGGAGATTGTATTATCCACACAGTAGCACATTTCTTAAGACAACAGCTTACATAAATAAACAATTGTTTTTTTGGCTGCATTTTGAGTACTTGAACTACAGCAAAAAGTAATTTGTTTTTAGAGATTAAGATCTGTTGTACTTTTATTATATTATACTTTATCAGTAACATCAAAAAAATGATTGTACAAGTTCTTTGTAAATATCGCATCAATTTAAATAAAATGAATCACTCAATGTTAAACAAGTAATCTTATCGTTTCTCTTAATAAATAGAAATGATTTTGATCTTATATAATCTTTATTTGATATTTTAACGGTACATAGTCTGTGGAATATGTAATTGCAGCGAAATGTTAATCTTCATTCACTGAAGTAATTTGTAAATAACAACGTCACATTTGTTACCAACAATCACTTGATTTAGGCCTAAAGGACCATTCGACTGACACAATTGATTTTTTACAATCAAAAACACAGTTTTCAAATTTTTGGAATAACAGCTTTATTTATTTTTCACAATAATTCACAAATTTTATCAATATTTGTGCAATTCACAGTTCATTGTAAATTGGCTGGTAAAATTACAAAGTTCCAATTTTACAATATTTTACGAGGTGGTAACTTGTGTTGTTATTATTTCCCATATATATATATGCAAATTACGATAAGTTGAAAATTTGAACATAGCCTCACGCATGTTTTTTAAGTGTGGTAATTTCACGATCAGCTGTTTGCATAAATAAAAGTAAATGCAGAAGCAAGAAAATGGAAGAAATAAACGTAAGTTTTGCATTTTTAATATTTTATTAATGAAAATGTCAATAAAATTTTTTTTATTTGTTATAAATAGATGCCAAAATGTAAAGGAAGGGGTCAAGGCTCTTACAAAAAGTGGACAGATGCCGAACAGTTTATGTTGTTAAACTTCCTAAAGGAAAACCAACCCATTGAAAAGCTTACGGCCCAGGCTTATTACCGGCGTTATACATATGTCGGAAAATGAAATTAAATTGGATTGGAGTCTCATCCGTAATAAAGTGCGTAACATGCGCCAGTCATACGAAAAAATAAAAAAGTGGTAACATTCAACAGGTGCTGGAGCTTTCACAGAAGGCAAATCGATTCGAGGTATAGCAACAATTTTTTTTTTCCTTAAAATAGTTAAACCTTTTTCTTAAATTTTCGTTTTCTCTCCAGATGTTGTTTTGAAAAAATATCCACTTTATTACGATTTTGAAGATGTGTTCGGATATAGAGAGCTGAGCTGGAGAAACGCTGTTATTGAAACAGAAATTCAACTTGCAGCTGAGGAAATATATTTGGAAAAAATAGAGCCCAGCATACAGTCTATTGAGTGCGGTGACAGTGAAATCGTGACAGACGAACCGGACTTACCCTCTCCCAGTGTTGGCAAATCTCGCGAACAGCTCTCTCCGACATAATAGAAGTGCAGTCACAAATAATTGAAATAAAAAAAAAACGGCGGGTTGCACTCCGGGAGTGCCGACAGAAGTGAAAACAAATCGTTTAATGGCAAGTAAATGTATTAGTTGGTATGTGTGAGTTTTATTTTTATATGGAAATGCAATGGAAGACAAAAACGGAATATGTATTCAAATTTTACTCTCGCTCTCATTCTCAATTTGTCAACGCAACAACGTGGACTTTGAAAAAAACAAACATGTAAGCATAACAATCGTTGAGTGAGACTGGAATGTGTGTGTCTGCTTTGCTTTTTGTCTTCCACTTGGAATATTTATTTAAAAGAAACAATAGAACATTAAAATTTTACTTTCGCATTCATGACGGGGAATCCCGATGACGGTCGGTGTCGCGAGTTTATACTTTTTTCCTCAGCCGCACATCGTGCCATAAGAAGTTTTCACTTCAAAAAAGGAGTTTCAGAAGGAAAAATTTTTGTTTGATAAAGAAAGCCGTCTTGCTGAAATTAAAATTAAAGAAAAAGAGATCAAAAGTAGCGAAAATGTCAAGGTTTTGGAAATCTAAATGAAGGAAAAAATCGCTCTGAAGGAGATTGAAATGAAGGAGCGTATTGAACTCGAAAAACTAAAACTTGGAAATTGGAACCAAAAAGAAAATACGAAGTAAAACTCAGTGCCTTTTAAGCTCATTTTGAGTAATAGCTTAGTATACAGAAGACCTCTCCGCTCTTCTTGGAATTTTAATATGTTGTAGAGTTCAGCCTGCTGATCAAGAATATACGCATATGCAGGGTGCGGAAACACTCCCTTCATATTTTTCAAATCTCTAACATCCTAGAATTACTGTGGCTAGCGAATTCGGTGTTGGGTAATACTAAAGTGACAACATACTAAAATTTCAAGAAAATCGGAGAGTTGTCCCTTATACTAAGCTATCCTCTTATTTTTATTGTAACCATTGAATTTTTATTATAATTATTGAATTTTTGTTTATAACTATTGAATTTTTGTTTGTTTTAAATCAAATTTAAGTGTTTTTGTTCATATAAATAAATCTTATAAATATTATGGTTTGTATGCAATGAAGTTAGCTAATGCAGTGCGAAGCTCCAGTTGTGGTTCCATTTCTTGTGGGTATTCTGATTGGACATTGTCGGCACTATTTTTTTTCAAGGTTGTATTCTATGAGAACGTTATGTAAAATGCAGCAAGACAGAATCCATTTGCAAGCGTCGGTATGGTTTTGTATACTGTGTAAGCGGAATCGCATTCCTTTGAAGTTAGAAAATATTTCTTTCAGTTATCCAATGCAATTTTCTATACGCACACGATATTTTGAAAAGCATTGATTGAACTTATCTCTAACATCTTCTGAGAGCTCGTTACTGTTTTGGCGATATGGAATTATAATATATCGAGAAAGCGGATATGCCGAATCAGCGGCTATGAAGTCTTTCTCTGACAAAAAATTTTTCTGGCACCATTCCTATGGAAGACTCTGCAAAAACTTTTGCATCATGAACACTGCCATGGTACCCTATCTTTGTTTGTCTGATTTTTAACTGATAATTACAAATAATTCGCATTTTTATAGCGTTCTGCTTTTTACGATAAAAATAAAGTTCATGATTTTTGGCCGGAACTTCTGCCTATTGCTGAACTATCCCTATTAGAACCAAAACGAAATAAAGCAATTTTAAGTTATAGGTCTACTGGAAGTTGGGGAACACAACTTCGATTGTGAAAAATGGGGTCGTCTCTAATTAGTGTCAGAATGTGGACAAACTCGTCATGTCCAATTCGCAGCATCTGGCGCATTCTGGAATCATCAAAGGTCATGAGTACATCATTCACCCAATGTGCAGATTTTGGCAGAAACAATTGGCAAGTTCGGCGATGACTCATTATTAAAGATATATTCATACCAAATT
Source organism: Tricholauxania praeusta (assembly GCA_949775025.1). Lineage (NCBI taxonomy): Eukaryota > Metazoa > Arthropoda > Insecta > Diptera > Lauxaniidae > Tricholauxania > Tricholauxania praeusta. The sequence goes on along the minus strand of OX459031.1, from coordinate 29,605,302 downwards.
CCAAGATTTGGTCCTCATCATCTTCGTCGCTGTCTTAAGAAAGAAAATTGGAATGATGTTTTTCTTGAAACTTTAACACACTTACTAGAACTGAAGAGCAATATATCCGCAAATCTCTGTAGGTACAATCCAGACAAAAGCTTATCTTTTTCGCTTAAAATCTTTATTTCTCAATATTTTTTACACACTAAAATCAAAACCTTTAAAATGGCGGGCTCACAGTTGTTTGACTTGACACAATGTAATTTTGTCACGTTACAATATTAAGTACTATGAGCTGTGAATTGCATAATTGTTTACAAAATAAGAAATTAGTAATATTAATTCGTTAATATAATTTATTTAATTTAAGAAAATATTTTTATTTTTCAAGCTTGAATTCAAGCCGAAGTTACTCTGCTACTGGACATACCCTTTTTTAACAACAATGCACAATTTGCATCTCCTAGAAAGTTCTGTGGACTAGCCTTGTTCGTTTTTCGTTCTCATGACACTATTTTGATTTCATCTTGTTCTATTATTCGTGTCACTTGATATTCGTTTTTCTTTTTGCTTATGTTCTGTTTTCTTTGATGTTGCGTGTTACACATCTTTTTTTGTGCATATTTGATTCAGGTACGAATTGATTCATTATTTCATTCAACGAATCAAATTTGGAACCAAATTATTTTATATTCTTTTTAGAAATCGGAAATGAGAGATGGCCTTTTCGATATCCTTCAATAACATTAATTAACATTGAAATTGATTAAATTCCACTTCGGGAAATCCAAATAAGGAATAACATTTTTCATTTATTTTTGAGTCTTGTCGAAGAATCCAGAGATTACACCGATTGCGCAAACAATTTTTTAAAATCGTTCTAAAGTCAAACTCATCGAGGAATTTTTTCTGTACCCTTCTTCTAAGCTCACATAACAATTCCTCGCAATAAAACCTAAGAAAATCGTTAATTGATATTGAAAATAAAATCATTTTTTAATTATGGAATTAAAAAAAAAATCATCAATCCTTCTGAGTGAAATAAAATTTTTGAAGCTTTTTGTAGCTTGAATTGATTTGACAATTTCTTAAAGCATCGAATTGAAATGTCGATTTCGAGCTTCAGGTATCTAGTATTTGTAACTTTTTATCTGAGTCTTTTTGGCAGAATCCTAAATGGACCTTTTAACAATTAAATTAAATTTTAGAAAAATAACATAAAATAATTTTTATCATTAAAAACATTTTATTTGAAAAAACTTATGAGACAATGATTTTCAAATGCAAGGAATCTTTCAGCGTGCATAAATATCAACAATAAAGTTAAAACCACGATTAAACTTTTTGCTAGTGAAGTGTATCTTAACAAAATTATGATTTGGACCTCCAGCAGAAAGTGTAGCGAAACCACCTTTTCCATTCCGATATTGGTCGGAACAAACTACTTGTGTGATAAGTCTTGGAAATGGAGTATTCTATAAATTAAAATAAATAAATTAACATTAAATTTCATTTAAAGTTTTTTATGTTATGCCAACCTTTTGTTCCCATATATAATCATCGGTAACTTTGCCGAACAGCCATGATTTTTTAAAAATCACTTGACTAAGAATTTGTGCATCGCCAAGACTACGCGTGCCCCAGCTTACAGTGTGGTTTGCATTTTTTTCTTTTGCCTCAATAGAGATCAAATTTTGACCCAATACAAGGCAACTTAAGAAGAAAGTTAATGATAATTTCATTATTATTGTATGCTTGAAAAACGGTACTAGTAAACTTTACAAATGAAAGGACGGAACTGAACTGAAAAAAAAATTTGGGAAACGATTTTTATGTACTTTGCCAATTCAAAATGGGTGCTTCAATAAAATATGTACTAGCATAGAATATCTTTCGAAAATAAAAATTAATGTATGCAAATTTTAGCTGGTGAAACCAAATCACCCTATATGTAGAACACAATAGCTTATTTCTTATCATTTGTTAAAACAGCTGTTTTATTATATAACCTTTTATTTTGTGCTTCTCAGTACTTGAACTACAACAAAAAGCAAATATTTTTTAAAGATTAAGATCTGTTTTATACCTATTATATCGTATTTTTATCTCTGACATCAGAATATAATCTTAAAAAGTCAATGAAAAGAAAAAAATCCCATCCCAAGTTAAATGAATCACTCTAAGCAAATATTTTTTTCATTTCTCTTAATAAATTAAATTTTTTTTTTTATTTCACAGTCATAACTTTAATAAAATGTTTATCTTTATCTATTTAAATAGTTTCTAAATTATTATATTATATGTATTTCCAACACTATATTTCGACTCTAAGCAGCATTTAATGTCACAGTGTTAGAGTTTTAAGTCGATAGTATACACTGTTTTAGGAATAACTAGACCTCTTTGTGAACGTAACGGCATTACTAATGATGTATGTCTTTGTTATGACTAACTACTAAATCCATTTTATAATCATGAAAAATCTACAACGCACATTGGCCTAAGACACAAAATCGAAATTTGAGAATATTAAAACGACTTATTTTCAAATAAATGGAACATTGTTGTGTTTTCAGAACACGATATTCCAAAGAAAACATATTGAAGTAAAAATCCATACCCTCTTCACGGCTAACAGCAGGCTTTTAAATATGTCAGAAAAAGTGATGAAATTTTTTATTCTCTTTTTGATTTGTTCAATGACTCTTCCAGTAAAAAATATAAAGAAAATAACGAAGAAAGTTGGAAGAGGTTGAAAAAGTCGAAACATTTCGTAGTGTATTGTGCAAAATTAAAAAGTTTAAGAAGTCAAAAAAATGTGGAAACTGTTGAAAAATCTCGAAATGAAATGAAGAACTGGAAATATGGGAGGTGTCACGATCACTGATGCAATCCCGTTGAATTACTTTTAAGTTCAAAGCCTATAGTAACCAACACTTCTGCACCAAATTTTATGAAGATTACTCTTATATCCATTATCTATAACATTAAACGTTTATTGCTTGAATGGGAGGTGCAAGGCACACAGGTATTATTGTCAAGTTTTTGTAACCTTACAGAAATAATTTCTGCAACATTAAATTTTATACCGATTACGTTGTTAGTTCTCTTATTGTAACGATTATAAATATTATGGGCTGTGCCACGCCCTTCGACGTGTTTGACATTTTGAACTAATTTTAACTTACTTATTTTATTGACTTCTACAAAGGTTATGACAGTCTGTTCGCTTTTTTTTCAATAATTTTCAAAGTTTCTTTCATTCTTTTGGTTAAAAAAAAGCCTTTGAATCAAAAAATAATATATACTTTTACCTAGTATAGCACACCTCTAGCATTAAATGCTGTTTTTATAATTATTTCATTAAAAAAAAATCTTAAAAAATGCAGAAAAGTTGAAATGTGCAGGAAAATTTTGAAAAGTTCAAGGTCAAAAAACGTTGAAAAAGTTGAACTACTTATGTTAAAAAAGTATAAACTTTTCAAAAAAACATTGAAAAAGGCGATATAAGTTGAAAACTATCACATAAGTAAAAATCATTAGTTGTCAGAAACTATCGAAAAACTTGAAAATAGTCGGAAAGTATCGAAAAAGTCGATATACATATGCCGAAAATTTTCGAAAAACACCGAAAAAGTCGAAACTTATGAAAATATTTTGAACTAATCGAGAAACATCGAACAAATTCTAGTGTTTGCAAACTATCGAAAAAATCAGAGAGAGCCAAAAGCTTTCGAAATACATTGATAAAAGTCAAAAGTTATCCAGAAACATCAAAAATTTATGGCATGTGATAAAAGAAATTTAAGTCTAAAATGTCAGTAATTTTTGGAACTGAAAGTATAGGATTCCAAAATTACGATAAATCTTTATGTAAAAACATATAAGTCCATAATAACAATTATTTTTTGTTCGAAGAAATTGAAAATTGAATCAAAAAAATATAAATCCAATATCAAGATTATTTGAAATTAAAAAAAAAAAAAATAAAAGTTCAAAATAACGATTATTTTGGATCGGAAAAAATACAAATCCAGAATAACGATTATTTTTGATCGAAAATAATAAAAATCCAAAATTTCGATTATTTTTGATCGAAAAAATTAAAATTCATTTATAACGATTATTTAGCCGTTTCTATCATAAAAATAATAATCGTTACGGTTCTGCTAGAAAGGAGTTTTCGCCGCTGTCCTCAGTTTTTACGTTGCAGCTCAGAACTGACATACGGGAGGGCCAGAGAAATACGTGATCAGAGATAAAGATAAAAATTAGATGCACTGAACTCTGGACAATAGGTCTATCTTTACGTTATGGGAAATTTTTGAATTTTTATGAGATTTTTCAATTTCTAGCGGACCCACAGCTTTGACATGCGATTACATGCTTAAACACCGCCCACTTGGCAACCCTGATTCAATTCGCAATATATCCGAGAAAACATGAAGTTCTAAAAAATCACTTAGTGGAATGCAGTGAAGTAACACACCATTGCTGCTCTTAACAGTTCTGGTAATTTTATGTCAAGCAAATGCATTAATTTCTTAAAAAGTCTAAATAAAATTTCTCTTTAAAATAAAATCATTCGACCTTAAGAACATTGTTTTTTACGGAAAATAATAAACCACCGAATTTATTTAATTGTGGTTATATTCAAAGTTTGGCTTTATTATAAACTTTCTAAGAATTAGTATTCAATTTCAATTGATCACGGAAAAATCTTTATATCAAACTTAATTCGAAACTATAACTTTGCCAGCTGGCCGAGCAACGGTAAGTCCTTTTAAATAAAATAAAATCATTTGCTTTGTATTCACTTGACGATAGAATTAAAAAAAATTGCAACTGAAAAAATTTACATTTTGTCTCAATAAAAAGCACAGAAATAAATCGATAAATTTTGTTAAATCCAGTGACAGCTATAGTTTATTGGATTATCAATCTAATCTCTCATCAGGTTGACATAGTCTCATCATTCCATGCAAGGCACTAAGGGCTCATTTAATAAATTGTAACAGCTTCACGGCAAAGCTGCAAAGTTCCATTGTATTTCATTATTTTCTTATTGTTTGTACATGAAGCAACATTTTGTGACTTTTAATTACATTTCTTAAAGGACTTAAGGACTAAGTTAACACTTACGCCCACGTATAAAATGTTTAGCAGTTTGAATTCCAAGCATAAGACTCTGGCATTAGCAGCATTTTAGCGCCTGGCACACCCGCGTTGTTACCAAAAAAGACAACGACAGCAACAGCAGGAAAAATGTTAAACTTCATCACGCGTTTCTAATTAAAAATTTCATTAATCGTCACATGCTGCCACGCTTCAAAACACAAAATGTGCGCGCGTCTTAAATTACTTCCGTTTCCGGCATTCAATGTTGTCACTGGTGCTACTGCTAGTAGTGCTGATGATATTCTCTACGGACAGCTTTCTCTGGCTACTGGTAGCTGAAAAACTACACGCTGGCAGTCACCATTTTCATTATGTTGCTAGTGGCTGCCGATGTACAGTGTAGTATTTAGCTTCCAAAGTAAGTTAAAATATCAATACCATACTTTCAGAATATGTTATTCTGTCAATGAAATACCCCAGTGTGCAACTTTGTCCTTGATGTCATCGCTAGCAGCAGCAGCGTTTGTCTTGTCCTGTTTGTCGTGTAAGCTGTCAGTGTCAGTTCGTCATATTTGCGCTGTGGCGCGCGCTTTTATTATTTTCTTTGTTGTTATTGTTTCTTGCATGCTTCTTTTTGTGGTTATCGCAGCTATTGTTGTTATATTGAAGTTGTTGTTGTGGTTGCTCTTTTCAACATTTTTCGCGTCATGCTGATTATGCAACAACTACAACAACAACAGCTAGCGTACGCTACAGTTTTTGCCAAATGTTGGCAATTACATCAATATTGCGTTCTGCTGCTTGGTCTACTCATTTCTTCCTTTTTTTTTATATCACACTTTTCTTCGGTACAACTTAAGCGGGGTGAATAGAAAGTGGAAAGAGAGGCACAACAAGATAGTGTTGTAGCATGCAGTGTCAGCAGGTGTGCGATAGCGTTGCTTGGTGCCGGCCCAGTGGGCGGTGTCACTGGGTATTTAGCGTCAACAGCAACACAGTTGAGGTGTCTGCATTAGATCAGCTTTGCATAAACGTCGTGTTGCAGTGTTGTGTGTGTGTTTTTTCTTTCAACGATTGTACGTAGTCTATTACACATAGAAAAATTTTCGAATTAAAAAATTTTGCAAAAATAAATAATGTGAAAATCAAATTATTAATCTGACCATAAATGCTGACTAGGCAATAAGCGACACCGTGGCGAAGAACAATGCATTTTACTCATCATTTGACAGTATGGCACGATTTTGAATTCCGTGTAACCTCAATCTGGCGATGGCTTCTATAGAGCCCGTCAAAATAAATTGAAAATATTGAACAAAAGTTTTCTATATCTTCCTTGGTTTTCATGATATCGATATATGAAAGTTTTCGTTTCGATTATTCTTTCAACTTCAGAGTTAACGTCCTATAGTATATCCAAGGCCGAAGTCGCTTCCCACAGTAATTCTATATAAAATTTGGGGTTAGTAGGCTGCTTTCGACCACGTCTCAAGGTTTATATACTTTAGTACAGCGATATAGGAGAAATGAACCAAACACGTCGTTTTTCTTAAGAATAATAACCAAAACAACAAACACATGCACTCACCACAGCTACGCCCATTTTTATCGTTGTGCTTTTTTCTTATACGGGACTATGTGCGGTACGTGTATTATTGTTATTGTTGCATCATTCAAAAAAATAAAAAAAATCCGTAGGTAGCGAGAACAAAGAAACAACAATGCGCACATTGAGGAAAGCTTCTCTCGTTTCGTTTGATCAGTGTACTTTTATTTTTACACTCATGTTGTTCTTGCTTGGTTCTTGGAATTAGCGTTTGGTTTATTGCAGATTTTTTTTATTACTATCTTGATCGAATTTCTGGTAGATTTTTTTTCTGTTGTTGTTATTGTTGTTTTTTTTTTTTTACTTTTGTTGTAAGTAGCCTCTGCTTTCAAATTTTGCCATTCTATGTTATAGTAAATCCAACAGCATCTTCGCTAGCCACAGTAAATCTACAGTGTGCCCCATAATAACTGTCACTAAAACAAAGTGTTATATAAAATTATAAAATTAATTAAATTAATGATGAAGTTCGAAACTATCACCCTTTTTTTTTTGCTTACAAGACGTAAACCTTTGAAAAACGATTCAGGCAGCACGCACCATTTTGTGCTCTATTTCATCCCAAATCCTTGTCAAATGCTGCTTTGAACCCATCAATTGTTAAGCCTTTTGTTGACCTTACTTTACCTAGCATATGGCCTCATACTCAAAAATCCAATGTATTAAGATCCGGTGATGATGCTGGCCACTCTTCCGCAGAGATTAAATCAGACAAATTTTTCGGCCCTTTCCCTATTTGTGATACTGTTCCCCACACTTTAATTTTGGTCACGTTTTGATATCGCTCAGCAGTCAATTCATCATTTGGAGCATTCGCAAAACTTCTTGCGTACACACGGTTATTCTGCTGGCTATGGCTGTCTTGCAGGAGAACAGTTTTTCATCCGAAATGATTATTTCATCTCCACCGTGCCAGTCAAATAGCTCCTTACTATTTGTAACAGGTAATTGCTTTTGCTTATTTGTTAGCCCATGAAAGCGATATCTTTTATAAGCCTTGAGTCGTAGATCATTCCTGATAAGAAGCTGCTTGGAAGTTTTTTATATTTTCATATCCTTTTCTACAGAACAGGCTGATTGAGCAGGATATCGTGCTCTCACTTGTTTTATGACGTCATTTGTTCCCACAGTCCGACTGCGTCCAATTTTTTTTTATTCTTCGAGCCTTCCGTATCCTTATATCGTTTTATTGTCTTATGTATGAATTTTTCTGCTATTCCGAGTGGTTTTAGTGTTTTTATGATGTCACAATTTCTGTAATTTTTTTTTTAAAATAATTTATAATTAAGTCACGTTGACCTTCCATGGCGCTTCTGAGTTTGATATAAAGAATTTTTTTTTTTTTTTTTTGTGTACTTTTGCTGTATGCAATTAAATTTTGAAAAGCAATGCATCCTCAGATTATAAAAAAAATCAGGTTCTCGATTTTTTTCGGAACAGTGAAATTTACTGACAGTTATTATGGGCCACACTGTAGATAAAAGTTAATAAGTGGTTGTTTTTCGGCCGTGGCGGAGGATTTACGTTAGGGTGTAAGGACCGCAAATTTTCAAAAAAAAAAATAAAAAACTGACTCCGGGTATATTTTTTCCGCATTTTTAGGCACACGAAAAATGTGGGCATGGTTTCACAACAGTGGGTGGCGTCCACCATTCAACTAAAAAACCCAAAACGCTATATCTTTGGCACCTAATACAGACTTTTATACGTGTTAGTAAGTCGGTTTTTTCGTTAAATTTCAACGAAATTGGACATTAACTCTGCCCTCGCCGTTTACAGGTTTGAGCTAGGAAGAAAATTTGGAAAAAAAAAATGGCGGGTTGCACTCCGGGAGTGCCGACAGAAGTGAAAACAAATCGTTTAATGGCAAGTTAGTGTGTTAGTTGGTATGTGTGCGTTTTCTTTTTATATGGCAATGCAATCGAAGACAAAAACGGAATATGTATTCAAATTTTACTCTCGCTCTCATTCTCAATTTGTCAACGCAACAACGCGGAGTTTGAAAGAAACAAACATGTAAGCATAACAATCGTTGAATTAGAATGGAATGTGTCAGTTAGTGTGTCTGCTTTGATTTTTGTCATCCACTTGGAATATTTATTTAAGAGAAACAAAAGAACATTCAAATTTTACTATCGCTCTCATTCATGACGGGGAATCCCGATGACGGTCGGTGTCGCGAGTTTGTACTTTTTTCCTCAGCCGCACAACGTGCCATAAGAAGTTTTCACTTCAAAAATTGCTGGAAAAAGTATATTCGGCTCAGTAGCCTCAACTGTGAATAATTAAATTTGGGCTAAGTATTCCTAATGTTTGAGAACAAAAATTTATTCTGATTGCAGTACGAAACATCATTGCGAATTATGTAAGTATAAGAAAAAATCAGGTAAAGAAAGTACCTGGACCTGTGACTAAATAGCTTAAACATAATTTTTCTAAAACTTAACTTAAAAATCTGCTTCTTCCTACAGACACTATGACACCACATTTATCAAAATCGGCTTATTCGTTGCCGAGTTATGGCTGTTACAATATTCAAACTGCTTAAAAAGCCATCTAGTGACAGTTTATCAAAACACAAATGACTTCAAATAATCTGCTTGTTCTTAAAAAAAAACTATTACACCTCATTTGTCTAAATCGGTTTAGAATTAGCCGAGACATAACGTTTTAAAGTTTTTCAAAAAACCAAATTTGCTTGCTGCTGGTTCATGGTGGCCTGGTATTTCAGATTTTTCTCTGCTTTGGGCTGCTGGCTCTGCTTTCGGCTGCGCTTGCAGAGAAAAATTTGCTGACTGAGCAACAGCTAACCGGAAGTCAACATATGTATGCTACAAATTTAAAATTTTTTTCCAAAAAACTGCATATTTTCATGGTCCAATTTTTTTCAAAAAACGTTGCCTACTTTTAGGTGCTTTTGATAATTTACTTCTAAAAGTATGCAAAATTTTTCGTTAAATTTCAAAAATAGCGCCTAAAAGTAGGCAACATTATCTGAAATTTTAAAATCGTTGCCTTCCTTTAGGCGCCATTTTGAAATTTTTTTAGAAAGTGTTGCATACTTTTAGGGGCAAATTATTAATAGTGCCTGAAAGTAGGCAACGTTTTTTAAATTTTTTAAAATCGAGTTCGTTTTCCAAGTCTTCAAAATTCTAAAATCGAGTTCGTTTCTCAAGTCTTCAAAATTCCAAAATCAAGTTCGTTTCCCAAGTCTTCCAAATTTGAAATCGAGTTCGTTTCCCAAGTCTTCAAATTTCTGAAATCGAGTTCGTTTCCCAAGTCTTCAAAATTCAAAAATCGAGCTCGTTTCCCAAGTCTTCAAAATTCCAAAATCGTGTTCGTTTCCCAAGTCTTCAAAATTCCGAAATCGAGTTCGTTTCCCAAGTCTTCAAAGAACATTCAAATTTTACTATCGCATTCATGACGGGGAATCCCGATGACGGTCGGTGTCGCGAAATTATACTTTTTTCCTCAGCCGCACAACGTGCCATAAGAAGTTTTCACTTCAATAAATAAAATCCATCACCAAAAGTTTGAAAAAATGCCCTGCTTTACATCCTATAGTATATTCACACTCAAGTAGTATACAAAACTCATATCACAACAATAATATTCCCATAAAAACTTTACCAAGTCACTCATATTTTCAATTTTCCAAGGATTGACCGATTAGGAATGATTTGAAAATCAAATTGAATCATTTTTCAAATGGAAGTTTGAAATTGATGATTTTCACCGGCGCCTAAGCCGATGAGGTTTGGGACTTTCCGTTGCCTAGGAAAAATTGCGCAAGGAATATATAAGCCAGTGCCTTCTCTAACTAAGGGATAATCAAATAAATTAAGTAGCTAATACGCTTTCTCAAATATACGAATCTTGTCAAACATAATAACTTGGCAAATACTAGGTGTTTTTTTTAAAGGTTTGTTTTTCGAATAGAGATAAAACTGGCATTTTATGGTCAAATCTGGCAACTCTAATGTCATTTATGTTCAGTTTGGTTTGCCATTTCATCATGAACAGGTTGACAAAAGAACAACGCTTGCAAATCGTGCAAATTTATTTCGAAAATAATGGTTCGGTTCGCGAAGTTTACCGCAAGCTCCGTCAATTTTATGGTCGACATAATCGTCCATCAGAGCAATTAATTCGGTTAACCATGGGTCGTTTTCGCACTACGTTTACTCTATGTGATAATACGCATCCGCAGAGACGTCGAACAGTGCGCACCGAAGAAACAATTGCCGCTGTAGAGCAAAATGTTGAAGAGGACCCGAATGAATCGATTCGCCACCGTGCACAGCAATTGGAGCTTTGTCCATCAACTTTATGGAAGATTTTGCGCATTGATCTTGGCTTGCGACCTTACAAAATCCAGCTTGTGCAAGAATTAAAGCCGCGAGACCATGCAATGCGTCGTGATTTTGGTGTATGGGCCGAAAATGAGATTGATCTCGATGCTGATTTTCATCGCAAAATTTTTTTCAGTGATGAGGCTCATTTTTGGTTGAATGGCTACGTCAACAAGCAAAATTGCCGCATTTGGAGTGAAGAGAATCCACATGAGACCCTTGAGACGCCATTACATCCACAAAAACTGACTGTTTGGTGTGCTCTATGGGCTGGTGGAGTCATTGGGCTATGCTTCTTACGAAATAATGCTGGAGAGTCAGTTACCGTTAATGGAGACCGGTATAGAGCCATGATAACCGACTATTTTGTTCCCGAATTGGATGGCATGAATGTGGATGAGTTGTGGTTCCAACAAGATGGCGCTACATGCCACACAGCGCACGTCATAATCAATTTATTGAAGGAAACATTCGATGAGCGCATAATTTCGCGGAATGGACCTGTCAATTGGCCACCAAGATCGTGTGATTTGACACCATTGGATTATTTTCTTTGGGGATATGTGAAGTCGCTCGTCTACGCCAACAAACCAGAAACGTTAGAGGACTTGGAAGCCAAAATTCGTGGCGTTATTGCCGACATACGGCCCCATATGCTCGAAAAAGTGGTTCAAAATTGGACCTGTAGAATTGGCTTTATTCGAGCCAGCCGCGGCGGCCACATGCCCGAAATCATATTTAAACATTAATGGCATAAAATTATCCTTCCAATAAAGCCAAATTGATGGACATTAAAACGATTTTCTTGTGTTTTATTTCAATTTGAAGCTCTATGCCTCTAAAAAAAACACCCTGTACAAACAAAAAAAACGAAAGCCAAGTAATATTTCAATGCTGATAATATTTTCAAGAGCGTTTGCTCAACGTAAATTTTCGACCATATAAAAACTCTACATTCATACTCAACGATTTTAACCGCTTGACACGTATAGAGTCGGTCATGAGTACAACCTATATGTTCACACTAATTTGAATAACAAACAGTCACAGGTGTCTCAAATCCCATACAAAATGATAACTTATTAACAAAAAATCGCCATTGGCAATCGGCTTAAGAAGAATTTGAAAATAAGCAAAGTAAATCAAAAAATTAATTAATTGGGTATTTATAATGATTCCATTTAGTAAGATCAATGTATTTTTTTACGAATGCTACACAGTGGTCAATTTTAACACTTTTCCGAACCGTCTCAATCGTCTTAGCAACGAGCTATAAATTCAAAAGATTTTCTTCGTGTAACTTATAGTGAGAACATAGATTTTACATTCAGCTAGGTAAAGTAAGCGAACAAGGTCATGTCTAAGAAAATGATACGACAAGTAGTTCCAGTTTTATTTTGTTGTTTTGTAAATATGTTTCTCATATTATCTTTTCGTTTGCACTAAACGTTTTTGCTTTCATATTTATCTGGGAGCATACATACCTATCCGTGTGTACATTTGTGTGTTTGTGGAGGTGTATAAATATGTTAAGTTGTGTCAAGTTGTTGTTATATAATTCCCTTACACTTGTTGTTGCTGTCGCTCTTAATGTCAATCTTAACGCGCACACCTCAACGTGCGAAAAACAAATGTCAAAACTTGCCACAGTAACACACAATAGTCTGTCTCTTCTTTTTCTTTATTGTCTACATACATACGTTTTGTCTATCATTAGAAGTTGTGTTTCTTGCATTTGTATGGTAGAAAATGACAAGACTTGAGGAAACAAAAACGTTAATTTAAAAACAAAAATTATAACAAAATGAATTATATCAAAAAATTTCAGAAATTGAATACTAGATAGTGGGACATATTATAATAAAGTAAACTTGTTCCAGAACATTACATTTTCAAAAATTGGACAATTTTTTTATCAAATAAACTTTTATTTGAAAAAAATTATTATTAATTTATTTTTATATTTATTCTTTTTAATTATGCATCAGTTGTAAGATTTTAACAGCAATTTTTTTTTTTTGCCTATTTATTTTTTTTATTAGGGGGAAATCCTCTTTATTATTATTTTACTGAGCTTACTGTTCAGAACAGTGTGTTTCAACACTAAAAAAAATACACTAAACCAAAATAAATTAAGAAAAAAAAGGAGGCTAAGGCTGGTCATACTAGTTTTATCCGATTAACACTTTTGATATCACAAGCTTCTAGGCGAGTCACAATTAAGTAGCAAGAATAAATCGTATAATAAATCGGTGAGTTCACCGAAAGGAAATTGTCTTTATTCTGTCAGGCTTAATGAATTTGCCTATAAAAATACATTGTTATAGCATATTTACTCAAGCAAAAGCTATGGAATCAATTTTGAAGTTTTTTATTTGAATTTTGTAGCCTGACTACTCGTACCCGCGATTTCGCAAACGCACGCCCCGAAATATAAATTGTTCTTTGTAGTTCAAAGCCAAATAGAAAGGTGCAAATGAAAGGAAAAAAATTACAAAAAATTAAAACAACACATTATTCAAGAAACAGCATAAGCAACCAAAAAGCGAACAAAAATTTTTTGATTGGTTTCGAAAGAATTTAATCCTAAAAAAATTTATATAACTTTAAGAAATAAGAAAATAAGTATGCAATAATCTTCTTAAGTAGAAGTACGTTGCTTAGAAAAAAAAATATTTGAATCGGTTCAGTATATTTTACGCCAAAACGTTACAAAAGTCATTTCCATATAAGTACATAAGTAATTTTATATAAATGCTATAGATAAGACATGTTTCGAATATATAGTAGGTACAAAATTTAATTTTTTTTAAAGGGGAGTTGATTCGATTTCAAGTGAAGTGTGTTTGGTTACTAGAGATGCCAAAGAACAGTTTATAGGTGGTTCCTGGTGTCCTCATTTTTGGCAAACTTGTGTGGTCTTCCTGAACATTGTGGATATTTTTTTTCTCTGATTCTGATAGTTCTCAAGTTTTAGCGACACAACATTTCTGTTTTGGTTTGATTGAAATATTTTTCGTGTAGAGAAAACGATCAGCTGTTGGCAATCGCAATCTACATTTATGATATGCTTAAAATATGTCAAAATTTCAAAAATATTTGCCATAGTTTAATTCAAGAAACACAGCTATTATGTCACACATTTTACTATTGTTTATTGTGGAAACATAAATGTGCATGTGAATGCTTGCGTTTATATGAGCTCACATTGACTTTGTTGCTGCTGCTGCTACTAATAAGTAGCTTAATTTGCGCGTTTGACCTCATTTTGTTAAATTAGTTTTTACTGACGTCATAGTTAAGCCTGATGAATGGAAATATATTTTAGAACACTAACACTTGAACTTTCATTCGATTTCATTAATTAAATAAATTTAGCGGCAAATGTCATTGAACAGTTCACAGGCTTAGGATTATGACTTAGAATTAGTTGTCTATTCCTATACTCAGAATTGGCTCATATGCATACCAGTCAGAAATGAAGTTTAAAATTTGTTAAACATGACGTATGAGTAACATATAATTTAATTGTTTCTGTGTAAAACTCAGTTTCATAGTAAAATTTTTGTTTGATTCAAAAATAGTTTCCTCATTGCAAAAATCGACTAAAGCATCAATGTCACTCATACGCTTTGCAACATTTAAAAGAGTACAAATTGAAATTCTACACTTTAAGTGAAGAAACTTTGTGAAAAGCAATTCCACAAACTAATTTTAACAACTTGTTGTTTGTAGTTGATGTTGTTGTTTATTTTTTTGTTGATTTTATGCTAAGGAAAATGGAAAAACTTTAGCACAACTTTATTGCCAAAGAACTTCAAGTTATTTATTATGATTTTTTTTTTTTTTTTTTTTTTCTACAAAAGGAAAGGGAAGGTGGTGTAAGTGTGAGGGGAGAACTCTGCGAAACTCGCACTTTCTATGAAATTGAAGAAAATTTATGCGTTACTTAGCACAAGAGATAATTGGATAGATAGAAAAAGTAACAACTCGAAACAGTAAACTCTTGTACGACGTGCGTTACACCTGTGCTGTTATATTTGACTGCTATTAGTTCGGATTCTGAAAGCTTTTAAGACATTGAGTATGTTAACTTAATTTTACGGCAGAATGCGATTGCTACTTTGAGTAGTTGAAATTATGGATTTCTTCCGACTTGATATGAATTTTATTTAATAGAAATTTAGGGAAAATATAATAAACTTTTTACTGCCAAAAAATCCTGCTACTTTAAAATATAATAAGTACTAAAACTAAGAGCACTTAAAAAGCTGCTGCCGTCATAAATTCAATAAAAAAAGTAGTAGCCGTAGTGAGTCAAGAAAAAAAAGCAGGAACTAAATTCTATGCAATGAAATTGTAGTTACTTTGCATTTAAATGTAAATAAAATGCTAATGCGTTTGAGACACATCGCGCTATTGCTGAATGCCTGCAATTCGTCGAATTTCAGCGCATTTTTTATGTTAAAGTTCCTTGCATCATGCTCTTTTCTACTTCATGACTCTGCACTGCATGTACTGCGTTGCAGCGCTCATTTAAATTGCAAAGCAGTAAAAGCAGCAGCTGCACTAAAATTATTATGTCTTTTATTGCAAATAAAATTTTGTCACTTTTTCAAACTGACACAGACCCAGTCATTGAGTCATTCAGTCACTACTAGTCATATTTATTATGTGCATGCCCTTGCTTTCAGAATTGCTATTGCATGCTGGGGTGAGATACAAAAACGTTGGACAAATTAGTTTTTTTTTTCGTAGTTGTATAATTTTTATAATCACTTGGAGTATAATAAAATTCAAGTTTTATTCAACGGAAAAATTGGACCACGCCAACGACGTGTTAGAAAACTTTAGTTGCTGTAGTCAATGAAAAACGGAACATTAAAACTTACTCACTATTTTATAGAAAAATATTAAAACCGCATTATACCTGCAAAGAAAGAGAAAATTAAAAAATTAACTTTGAAAATTATCTTTAAAAATTTTCTTTTCTTGTGAATATTATTAAAACTTGTACAAAGGTTGAATCCGACTTGTTTTTCTGCTCAAAAAATATTTAATTGGATTTTCTTCAGAAAGTTACATTGGTGATCCTTTTGTGTATATTTCTACACACACGCAATCAAAACCACTTTTCTATCGCGTCGTTGGAAATTTTTTGAATTAATTTTTTATCAAATAACTAAAAGACTAAAACAACATATCAACCAAGATAATTAACAACTGAAGAAATTGAAGCCTTTCTAAATGCAAATGGCGATCAGAGTTGTGATTTCAGTGTTAAAAGCGACGAAGAGTACGAACCAGAAGAAACCCATATGAATTTGTTATAATTGACGAGCAGTTACTCAGTTAATTCCGTCAATATACGCCTTCGGGTATGGAAGTATGGAATAAAATTTTAAGTTGAGTATTTGTCCTGAAACTTGCTATGTCTGGAAATTTTAGGAAAAAATACCAGATCAACGTGTTGTTATGCTTTGTTTTCAAATTATCTTAGTGAACAATTGCTGTGAAAAGGCATCACAATTATTGGAACCATAAGAAAAAACAAAAGATGAATTCCCAGATAGCTATCCTTTTGTAATATTCCTTAAAATCTAACCATTCGTCTTTTTGACGAACACATGAATTTTTGTTGTTTTATGTATGGAGTGACATACTTTTTTTTAAATTAAAATGTCTTATTACTGCCTACTGGTATTTTATTTAATGTAAGTTAATATACTATCGCAAAATTTATTAAAAATAAAAGGAATTTTTTATTAGTATTCTGTATGACTTTGAAATAATGTTTTTATCTGGCACAAACAAAATATTTTTTTATTATATTTTAAAAATTCTTTATACTTCGATCATTAGCACTAAAAATATACGCTTAAATACATAAATACATGTTTAACGTATAAAAAACTTGTAACAAAAAACTTACACAAAAGCTAACCATTCGTCAAAATGACGAACATATGATAAAATAACAAAATTGACTGATTTATTAGTACCACCACAAGCAACGATGGCAGAGTAAGCGTGAGAGTACAGATTGAAAGTTGCAATACTTAGAGCAAATGAGCTAAATATTTGACTGATATTTGTGAAAATTTTTTGAAACGAAATATCTCAAAAAAAAAAAAAAAAAACAATTTATATATAAAACAAACTTGTAGAGAAGAAGCAATCACTACTATTTCCGGCATATGTTTATCGGTCCTTCTTTTAATAACTGCACACTTTGTTTTTTTGACGTTTTTGATATCTCAAAAACTATAGGAGATAGGATTAAAAATTACTTAATAATTTTTGCTAAGAAATACTATAACTTAAAAAAATTTAAATTAATTTGTTAAAACCCTACTTTTTTTATCAAAAAAATTTTTCTCAAAATATTTTCAATATAACATCCGCCTTTTTTTCTTATTTTTTTTATGTTTTATTCCTCAATCAACCCTAATAATGTATGTGCTTTCATATCGAAATTCTCGCCATAACTTTGAAAACCACAAATTTTTACTGATGACGCGCACCAAGTGTGATTAAGTGATTTTTAATCCTATCTCCTTTAGTTTTTGAGATATTTCGTTTCAAAAAATGTTCAAAAACGTAAAAAAAACAAAGTGTGCAGCCATTAAAAGAATGACCGATATGATTATGAAAGAGGACGTTCAAATTTGATGTATTTATAAGACATAAATTATGTGAAATTATTATTTATTTTTAATGGAAATTAAATAACATTAATTCCGGTTCATAAAACGGACAACGGAGCACTTATAGAGAAAACACATGACAATTATCTATTTTTTAGACATCTTTGATACTATTAGGCACCATTTGACTTATATCAAGTTTGGAAACATTTCGATTTTTTAATACCCTTCCACAATTTTGGATTCTTCTAGAATTTCACAACATTATTCGCCCCTATTTCGCACCATTGATTTTATCAGCTTTTTCAGTACCAATCGGTACTTGCCAGTATTTATCAAATTAAGCGAATTTTTCGTTATTTCTCGATACCAAACGAAGCTTCACGAATTTTTTGATATTTTCAATACTTCTTTATACTAAAGTTTGCCAACATAACATAAGCCTGAATCACATATTACACCATGAGTGCTTTTTGTTCCACTGTTCCCTTATTCGCATTAGTTGACTTGAGTTTGTCTGCAGCTGTTGCTTTTACTGCTACTGCTATTGCCAATGTCTTCTATACTATTTTTACATCACATAACAAAACTTCCAACCACAAACAATATTTTTTCACAAAAACTACGATCTTAATGTATATTTAAGTGACTTCCAAGGCACTTGCCATTATTTATGCCTTTAACTTTCACTAAATTTAAAATCAACCTTATTATTCATTTAAAAAGTTTCAGTACAATAAACGTTGACTGCAAACTACTCCCATAGCACATGGCTTCTTACAATGTTTGTATTCATGTAATTTACAATAACACAATAAAAAAAAATTTAATTTTCGCTAAGTGCAAACTTGAACTTGAAAAAAGTTTTTTCTTTTTTACTTTTTTCCTGCCAGACTCATTTGACAGTCGAGGTCACATTTTAATGAAAGTTTGGCAAGTTTCATACTCTTCGCTGCTGCTCTACCCATTGTTGTTGGCACTGTCGTTGTTGTTGCCTTATTATATACACACAACCACACAAATATATACGAAAATATACCACAGCAGTAGGTGGCAATTTTTCCCTGAGCGTTAGGCGCTTGCCCGTCGTCATTCGTCTCATCAATTAATTAATTGCAATTAATGTCACTCATACGTCATGTTGACTGCATGCAAACAAAAATGTGCTTCGCAATATTGCAGAAAAAAAAATGTCTTTAGGGTAGGTAAATGCTTTTAGTGCATTTTAACTAAATGATTAATTGTGATGAATCAATTTTGTTGTATTTTTTTTTTTTAAACCTTGAACGCTGTAAGTACACATTTCTTTGAAAGGTCCCAAGTGTCATTTTTCCCCCATTTTCTCTCAATAATATCTTGAACTTTAGCGCAAATGTTCAGAAACTGCAAAAAGAAAATAAATAAATAAATAACTGAATGTATTTGAAATGTATGAGTTTGATGTATGTTGGTATCTATCTGTCTGTTGCCTTAATGTTCTTCATAATTTATTGCATATATTGTGCGCTCTATTGGTTTTATTTTTTCGGTTTTTTTTTTTTGAACATTAATTCTAATGTCGAAATGATGCAGACGCTAAGAGAAAAACAAAATACGATTTGTTAAAAAATATCAATTTTTAAAAAATAATATAAAATGAGAATGAAACAATGGTGTATAATAAAATTTATTACTTTCAAGGTTAAATTTTGAAATATTATTTCTGTGTAAATATCGTAATTGGCGAAATGAAAGTAAATGGATTTAGATAGTTTCAGTTGAAAAAATTAAATTAAATTATTGATTTTTACGTTTAATAGAGAGGTAAGTAAGAATCGAATTTTCTTGAAAAATTCTCACCGAAATATAGGAGTTTTCCATTTTAATCAAATATACACTGCTATAACTAGTCTTTAAATATATGGAATCATACAAATATAGAATAAGTTTTGTGGCACAAGTTCATTGCACTTGGGTATTATAAAATTTGCCTGATTTTTGAACGAGTAGGTGGATTCCGTCCTGCTTTAGTAATGCAGAGTTAAACATTTTCATTATTTTTCATAACTTTTAAATATTTTCTCGTATTTTCACCTGTTTCAACATAATTTGTTCATTTTTTCCACATATTTAATATTGTTTGATTTTCTCAACATTTTTCCATATTTTCGACATGTTTTGACTATTCCAACACTGTTCAACTTCTCGACTAAAGTTTGAGTTTTCCAAAACTGTTTGAATTTCCCAACACTTTAAGTTCTTCAATATTTATCGACACATATGTCTAAATTCTAGAGTTGTTGTTTTTTTTATTCCTTTGTTGTCAAAGTTTTTTTAATAAAATAAAGCATTGTATCAACTTGTAAAGTTTTACATGAATGTTGATCGCTGCAATGGCTAAAGTCCAATTATCATTTAATTAATATTTATAGATATTTTCTAAGTTTATTTCAACATTTTTGTCTGATATAAGCATTTCTCGATGTCATCAACATATTTCGGATTCTTTAATATTTTTCGACAAATTTAATGCTATATGACTTTTTCAACTTTTTCTGTTTGACTTTTAGCACATTTTTCAAATTTTTAATAGTTTTTCAACATTTTGTGACTTCCAAAACTGTTCGATTATTCCAATAAAGTTTTAGTTTTCAATTTTCCATATATGTCGAAAATTTTTCTTGAAATGCCTTATGACATTGATCTCAATCCTATTGAAAATCTTCGGCACCAACTAAAAATCAAAATCTCAAATCAAAAATGGAATGGAATGAAAAAAGATAACTCCAGAGAAATTCCAAAAATCAATTGCTTCTATGACAAAGCCGTGCAAAGCTGCAATTGGAAATTACACGGAATTGATAATTTGATGTAATAATAAATTTAACAGAATAACACCGATTCATTATTGGATTTCGCTTCAATCTTACTCACACAAAAGTCATTAAAACTAAAATAAATACTTAAATTATTTTTCCAAGTAATTATGACAAAAGCCACTCACAAAGAGACAAGTTCTGATTTAGTGAAACCAATTATCAGGTTTCAATCATTGTAAAAATGCCGGGAATTATTGAATTTATCATGTGAGCAGGGATTGACACCTGATATTGTGTCTGCTATTTTAACTACAAATATATTGCTAAAAATGATTTTTCAATATAAATTCATTGACTTTTTTAATATATTGTCAAGCATCTTTTAATACGTTAAAATAAAAGGTATTCGTTTACAACTAAAAGCTTAAAATTATCAGCAAATTCTTGTTAATTTTATAACCATTATGCACATATGTCAAGTTATTGACATTTAAGACAAATATATTTTGGTAACAAGAACCGGTTTTTAATAGTGGCCTTCTATTCAAACCACATTGTTAATCCTACCGATTTTAGGTTACATTTCAATGATATATATAAGTCCTTTAAAAAGGCAAAGTAATAAAAATTCTTATTAAATATTAATCGTAGAATCGTAGCAAATGCTTTCATCAATCTTTTACTTAAATTTTCATAAAAACTTTGCTGCACTTAGCAATAAATCGTTCACATTTATGCAACACACTAGCATCTACAGCAGTAAATACGTACGAAATGAAAATTGAGAACTAAAAAATAGGGAACTTACAAAATACGAAACAAATTTTCAATGACATTTCCAATTCCAACTTAAAAAGATTGTTATGCAACTCCTTGTCAAGGATGAAAGAAAGCATGCAGCAGAAAAATGTAGCGCAAAAAGAAATGGGAAAATTAACAAAAAAGTGTGCAGAAAAAGAAAAGCTAAACGGAAAAAAAAATTTCCAATTTTTCAAATATTTTTAAGATAAAAAATTCATTTGGACGCACCTCCTGACACACACTTCTGAATACATACTAATTTGAAGAACCTTGGTACAAAACAAAAAAAAACCAACGAAACAAAAGCCAAAACAAAACTGAGTCACGATTTTCGATTAAACGCACAAGGACGCAGACAGCAGAACTGCAATAAATACAATGGAAAATAACAATAACAAGCAGAAAACTACAACGATAACACAAATTGTTAATAAAAAAAAGCACAAGAAAAAAAGAAGAAAGAAGAAAGAATGAAATGAAATGTAAAAAAACAAAAAACAAAACAAAAACTAAAACTAAATGTAAAAAAATCATACGAATTCTTAAACTAACAACAACAGCAGATAAAGCACCAATACTAACACCATCAACGGATACGGAAACCAAACCAAAGACAATTGAATACAAAAAGATACCGAAAATGTGCATGCTGCACAGTGGTACAGTTATATAGTTTTACTATTATAATGAAAACATGAGAATATTTCGAAAATATACTCGAGTAACTCAATGCAAATGCCCAATTATTTGAGATGTTTGGTTAGATTTTATCGTAGAAAACTTGTGCCGTAATCGATTTGCGACTGTCCGCATTTCGTTCTGATTTCACCCTTTCCAATATAAAACCAGAATGCAATACTCTGTCTTAGATATTCGATTTTTGTTACTTACTGCCGGCTTGATTTCGGTTGGTTGGTAAAATTCAAATCAAAGAAATCAAATTTTGTTCAAAAAGCTTTAAAAGATGCGTATTCAAAACTTTTTAAAGTTCAAAAACATGTGGTCTCTAAAAAAAAACATTTGAAATCTGTCCAGGAAAAATCTTATTTAAAACTAGAAGCCTTCCTATTAAGAGAGAAATGCTCATCCTGATTGTAGAATCATAATATTGATGTCGATTCACTTCGACTTCGTTTTGCCTCACACTTACTTAGTTTTTAAATATTTTCGACAAAGTCCCTCCAAGAAGGGATTTTGCTTATCACAGTATTTCTTCTAAGCGCAATATTCTCTATTAAACTTATATCCCAAAAATCAATGTGCTGAATCCAATTGCTGTGCTATAGGAATGGACATTTCTTGCAGCAAGTCCATCATTCAGAGCATCTTTAATTTTCTGGTAATATGAAATAAAATAGTAAGCAATTTTTTTTACACCGATTGATATCGGAGGCATAAAATGATCTCTTTTACTGACCTTAACTAATTTTTCCAATTTTATTATTTAAAAATTCTAAAAAGTATAAATGAGAACAGCTATTTCGAATTTGTGTTTGAATTTCTACTTAATCGTAAGGTTTTCTGAACATCCAACTAAAAATACTACGATTTGCTATTCCGATTTCTATGAATCGTACTTATCACA
This sequence comes from Tricholauxania praeusta, assembly GCA_949775025.1. NCBI lineage: Eukaryota > Metazoa > Arthropoda > Insecta > Diptera > Lauxaniidae > Tricholauxania > Tricholauxania praeusta. The sequence goes on along the minus strand of OX459031.1, from coordinate 29,582,413 downwards.
GAAAATGCCTGTGTATAACCCTTTAAATTGGTTTCAACCCACACTTAACCAATCTATACTATTATATAAAGAGGTAAGGTTTGTTTGTATGTTTGTTTGTTTGTTTGTTTGTTTGTATGTTCAGGGTAATCTCTGGAACTACACAACCGATTCCAAAAAATTTTCTACTAATAGAAAGCTACACTATTCTTGAGTAACATGGGCTATATTTTATTTTGATAAAAGAGAGGGGCGTGGCACTTTACGTGCAATTAAAACCTTTAACTCGCTATATCTTGGTTCATATGATAGCAAGAGTCTTAAAATTCGGTGTCAGGATGCACATAGACTATGTTAAGCACTTCACAAAATATGAACGGGATCAAACACCAGGGGCGTGGTGGCTATAGGACTTTAATTTAGGGTGGTCCTCAATCGCAAATATTTTTAAAATAGCATTTTTACAAATACCACTTAATCGATTCACATGGAATTTACACCACATGTCTTTTATATTAAGACGCATAGCTAAGACGATGAAACTTTTATTTAGGGTGGCCCTCATACACAAATATTTTAAAAATAGCGATTTATCAAAGACAGGTAAATCGATTCTCATGAAACTTACACAATATGGCTTTTATATTAAGGGGCATAGATTAAACTGTAAAAATTTTATTTAGGGTGCATACTCAGGGTGGCCCTCATACATATATATTTTTAAATATCATTTTCACGAAGACAGGTTAATCGATTCACACTGAATTTACACCACGTATTTCTTATGTTAAGAAGCATAGCTTAGGCTATAAAACTTTAATTTAGGGTGGCCCTCACACTAAAACTAAAATATTTTTTAAATATCATTTTCTCGAAGACCGCTAAGTCGATTCTTATGTAATTTACACCACATGACTTTTATATTAAAAGTCACAGATTAGTCAATAAAAATTTTACTTACGGTTCATACTTGGGGTGGTTCTGATAAAAAAATATTTTTTCAAAATATTTTCTCAAAGACCGTTTAATCGATTCTCATGGTCTTAACACCACATGGCTTTTATATGAAGGGGCACAGATTAGATAGTAAAAATTTTACTTAGGGTTCACACTTTGGGTGATCCTCACACAAAAATATTTTTAAATATCTTTTTCACGAAGACAGGTTAATCAATTCATACCGAATTTACACCAAGTAATTTAGGGAGCATATTTAGGGAGGCCTTCATACAAATATATTTTTTGAACATAATTTTCTCAAAGATCGCTTAATCGGTTCTCATGGAATTCACACCACGAGGCTTTTATATAAACAGGCACAGCTGAGAATAGAATGGGTGATGCCAAGCCCCCTTATCTAAAAGAAAATAAGATTCATCATATCTTATCAACTATTTGATGCAGATAAATGAAACTTGGTACATATATAGAGAGTAGAGAAAGAAGTAAGATTCCATGTAAAAATGGGCGGTACCACGCTTCCATATGAGAAAAACTCAACTTTTTGTGTATCAACAACTATTTAACGCAGATGGATAAGATTTGGTACATATGTTTCTAATAGTTTGTAAAAGTTTCTTAACATAGTTTGGTTTGGAAAAAATGAGCCAAAGAGAAAGAAAGTAAGATTCAATGAAAAAATGGGTAGTGCCATGCCTCCAAAATAAGAAAAAACTATGACTATGGTACATATATAGAAGACAAGGACTGTAACCAAATTAAACTCATTCAAAGGTGCTGATTCTAAGTATTCCAATCATTCCCGCCAATTCAATTGTTCATTTATGAGCCAAATAAAAAACAAACAACGTTGTTTATCCACTCGCAATAAGATAAATATCAATAAAAATAATTTTTACTTATTTAATGCAACTAAAATAAAAACACATTATATTTTATTTGTTGAGGCGTAGCAATGCGCGCCGGGTTTTGCTAGTAAAACATATAAAAAGCCACATACTGCGGGCTTGGTAACTAAGACCAACCTTATCTCAAAGCGAGATAAAGCACTAACAGGCTGTTGAAAAGTTCTTGAAATGACTCTCATGACATGATAGTCCAAGATTCTGCTGTAGAAAGTAGAGTGAGTAAAATAAAACATTGTCGGGCGGCATAAGTGCAGAAGTAAATTTTAGTGAAATCTCCGAATTGTTAAGTAAATCTCTTTATAAATAAAAATCTTTATCAGTTCTCAATACAGAGCGTCGAACTTTTTTGCACTATTAGCAGGTGGCACCAGCATAACCGACACGGCGAAACGAGTGCAAAGGCGTGGGGGCGGCAAAATGATTCTCTCAATAATACTTTTGACAAATAACTGTCAAATCTTATTCATTTTGATGATAAGTTTTTTCTTTTTTTTTTAATAAATTATAATGTATTTTAATGGAAACTTACATAAAAAAACAGGATCTCGAATTTATTTTGAAATTCAAAAATATTTAATTTTGCAAGTTTTTTTTGTGATGCAAAAATTAAGACTTTTTTATAGTCAATTTTCGGTTGGAATTTCTTTTGCCGCGGTTGGCAAATATCCACGCTACGCCACTGGGCACAGAAACAAGTGTACTACATCATATGTCTTGTAGAGAAGTGATAAAAAAAAAATGCCAGTCATATATTATCACGAAAACGGTCGTTGCAACAAGGAATATATATTTCATATATAATTGAGGACTCTGTAATGACCGTACTTGATGGCACAGTTTTGTGAAAGCCTTATGTTTCATGAGATAATAAAAGTGAAAGAAGAAAATAAAATTTGCAAATTTTTCATTAGTTTTTAAAAGCAAATACATATTCTCCGTGGTACTGAACTATCATCCCCATTAAGATATACGCAATCCATACGTATTTTCCTACTCTTACAAAATATTTTCTCGAAGTATCGGTAGGCATAACAACTTCAAGCCATCGGAGTGGCTTAAACGGCTGTTGTGAGCTACATCAGAACGTACTACTGCTTTTGGTTGTGCCACAGTCTAATCATCATTTTGACGACATTTTGCAGGAAACGGTTTGTCATCAGCAATCGATTGGTACTATTTATAAGCTTTAATTGGAAGCAGTTATAGCTGATTGGCAAGATATTTCATTAATTTTTTTATTGTGACGTGAATTGTTATCAATATTTTGTGAAACCTATAGCAAAAATCATTTCAAAACCAACAGAGTTTTAGTCATTTGAAAAAGTAGTCATCCAGCATTTTATCCATAGCTTTAACTCCGCCTTTGGATCTTTTGTAATGTCTGAATATTCCAATCATGATAGCTAGAATATTTTCAACTTTTGTCGTCTTGGTAGAGGCATGACATATTTTTTTCTTTGTATTATGTCTTAAGACAAAGTTGGTCATGGAAATATGAACCTTTTTAGCAAATTGCATGAAGCCTGGCAAAAATCTTCTATTTTTGCTAACAGTATAAACTAAAATCATGTTCCGTACGCTCAATACCTTAGCTATGTAGTTTCATAGCTATGCAAATTTTATCGGTATGAGCAATTTTTTCAGAGCCAAAATACAAACTTTTCTAGGTTTTCATTATTGGTGTAAAGTTGGCTCTATAGTGGGTAGGCGTTCGATACATTGCGGGCTCACAACGCTTTGCTGCTGTGGTCAGTACAACAGAATTTATATCATGGGAACGTATTTTCATAGCTATAAAATTATTTCAGAATATTTTTGAGAAAATAAATTAATCTCTAAACTCAATCTGACAATCATCAATATGCAGTTTGGATTAGAATAGATTGAGATATTGGGAAATAACTGACAAAAGTGCCAGAAAACGGATTTTACTGAGCATATCTCAAAGACGATTCTTGAGAAAAAAGAAAAGTTGACATTTTTAGAATATACGCTCCAAAAAACATAGAAAATAGTCTAAGAGAAACAAGCCCTCTTCTTCTGCTTACAGTATCGGTAGATATAAATGAAACGTTGTTCTTTCATAGCATTGGTAGACAAGTGGGGAAAAAATAGAAAACTAAAAGTACGTAAAAAAGTTTAGGAACTTTTTTCAAATGAACTTTTTTTAGTTTTGTTCTTATTATATTTCTTTTTCATTTTTTTGCATCTCATTTTCCGTATTCATTTAAGAGTTTAATTTAAATTTTAGAATTCAAATTAGATTTTAAAATTTGGTTACTTATGCTGCAAGAGATCAATATGCAATCGAAGTTTGCAAGTGTGGGTTTATTTTTTCTATCGAAATTAAAACGAAGAAGTATTCATAAATACTAAATATTAAATATATTTTGCGATTTTTAAGTTTAAAATCCGAATGTCACACAAAGTCCGGTGCAGTTGAAAGTTTCGTATTCTTACTAAATAATGATAACGAAAATAATTGAAATCACTTTTGTATTTTCTTACGTATATAATATTAGCATTATATTACTTCAGCAATTATTTTCTTTCACAAAATGACATAAGAACTGTACTTACACATATTATTTATATTCTTATGCACTGCGTATTAATGTACAAATATTTCATCTAAAATAGTAAGTCATTTGACACAAAAAGTTTTTCTTACAACAAAATGATTAACTTTGGCATAAAACGCTATTGCGAAATCTTATTTATGCAGCAAATAGTAAATCCTTATTGCCTAAAATCCTGTGCGTTAGTCGTATTAAGGTAACAAAACCACTTCTCGTGCGGTAAGGTAATATTAATTGAATTAAATTGAACGCAATTCAATTAATGTCGCTCATACGCCTACGTGCCGAGTAGAGTATGATGACGCGTCATCAATTTACGTTTATTGCTTGCTGGTACACATGAATTCTCTAATTAAAAATTAATGCTGAAAATGTTTTTACTGAGTGGCATTATTAGCTGCTTATTGCTACAATATTCTCAAGGACTCAGCAAGTACGATGACTCCTTGATATTTCACCTTACGAATAAGTCTCAATTGTCATGTCTGCGTATCAGCAATATAATATTTGATTTGGAATAGAATGTTTCAATTTTGGTTTACTTTGTTCGTTTTTTTCTTAAACTTTTTGATTTTGTTTTCTGACAATTAGCAAAGTAATAATTTTCGAAATTAATTCTAAGCAATAAAAGTAGCAATGGTTCTGATAAATACTGTGCATGCCAGTAGGAAATGCTGAAGGCATCATTACTATAATAAACCAAAGCTTCTTCATTCGAACAAACTAGACGAAAACAAAGAAATCTTTATAAATCTGAATGAAGTATTTAAGGAATTCAAAATAAGTATTATTTTTGATTTCATGTTATAATCCTTTTTCTCAAAAAATTTTAAAAGATACAGCAAATCCAATGTGTTGTTAGAATCGTTAACCACATTTTTGCATCGCTTTTGAATTTAAAATATAATTTTTGAGGAATATATGTATATGGTATATGAATATAGTGTCTTAAACTTAACTTTCTATGAATTTTTAAGACAATATAGCAATCACAATAACACATGGCTTCCCTTTCAACTTGGGTTACCTCAAAACACAAGGATACACTCGTAGTTACGTTATAGTTTTTCTCGCTTGAATTGTTATATACATTGAAGCAGACAGTAACAGTTGGAAATGAAGAAGAAGTAATAGAAGCTGATAATGTCCTTAAGCACGTAGCAAAACTAACGTCATAATAACACAAATTGCGCTCAAACACACTCGCATACGAAACACAAATTCGTATACAAAGTCTTTGCTCTTTCACGCACATTTGTGAGTCAACACCAAGGTGGTTTCTCAAAAATAAGAAAAATTTATAGAAATATATGCATCTATTTTCACATACAATAATTTTAAAAGCATGAGAAAAATATTTTTGTTTATTTGGGGTGGCCATAATCTGGTCCTTGGGGTACAGAATTGCACCAAAACTAAAATATAATGAAACGATTATATGGGCCTAAGCGTACTTCAAAAAGACTGTATCAAACTAAGAAAAATGTATGTAATAAAAGGAATTTATTGTAGATATGTATGTATAAAGAAAATTATATATTACTCATACGACATGTTGTACCAAAATAACTGATTAAATCAGTCTTTCGAACCCCGTAAATTTTGGGTGCGGGTACGTGTTCGGGTTTAATGCATTTAAATAAGGAGGGTCGGGGTTCGATTCGGGTTCGGGTTCAGGTTCTATGATTTTCCAAAAAAATAAAAAAATTAAGCAATTTCATTTAATTTTTATTTTCGAATGTTATTTTATTTATTTTTGGAAAAAAATGTTCATTAAAACGCATAAAATTGGAATTCTAACGAGTTGGAAAATCAAGCTATGTTTCTTCTAAGCCTAATCTTTTTACCAAAGAAGCTTTAATATGCGCTCCAGACTTCTTACAAAAATCTCTGCACTTAGTAACATTTCTATTAACTGCAAATATTGTGTCATAAGCTTCCAACTGGGAAGTATGAGCTATGCACTTAAAGTGAAGTATATCGTTATATAAAGTAGACAAGAGTTCTAATCCTTCTTCATTTGTATTTATTTCTTCTTCGTCGTCTTCAACTTCTTCAAAATCAGAAAATTCATATTCATTTCTTAGGAGTTCAATGAAAATTATCGAAGCAAATAAAAACCAAAAACAACAAATAATAATCTTGCTTGGAGCAAAACAACTCTGTGAAATATGAGATTTGAAATCTTAAAAACTACTGTAAAATATGTAATTTGAAATTCTAAGCACAATAAAAATTGAACAGAATTTTTTAATGGGTTCGGGTTCACATAATGCCAAAAAAACCATTGTTCCGGAGCGGGTTCAGGGTTTGGGTTCGAAACACTGGACTAAATCATTTCGAATGTGAATATCATAATGCCCTTAATTTATTTTTTTTTTTTCTTTGACTAAAGTATCAAAAAGTCACACTTCACATTAAAAGGAACTTAATTACCTGGATTATTTTATAAAAAAAAAAGTTAGATTGGCAGGAAAAATTACAAGATGACAAATGAATTCAGACCTTTCATTTGAATTAAATTGCTACTGGAGTAAAACGATGATAGAATGCAATATTAGCCGGAAATAAAGCTAATGCAGAATACATTTCATTGTGGTTATCTGAGCTAGGAGCACGCCACAATATACATACTTATATTAAGAAGCACAATCAACCATAATGATTAAATAGACCGCCAATGAAGATCAAGTTTTTCCTACTTTGGTAAAACGAATTTCTATTGCACAATGGATTTTTTTTTTTTTGCTATTCGGTAAGTCTTCAATTAAAATTTTCCAAATTTTTTCTATTTTGAAGTAACAAAACTTGCATATTCGTTAATTATCTTTACACATAAAAAATTGTTTTTCTTTTTTGAAAAAGCTGCCTGAAACTTCTGTATTTAATCATAGATTTTTACATAATCACTTATTTTTTTGTTAAAATACATCCTTTTCATAATAAAATAAATACTCCACAAGACTTTATTTAATTATTTTGTTCCATTACTTAAGAAAAATAAAATCTCTTGTTGGTTGGTCAATTGCACCAATGCTGCTTACAATAATTATAAAAAAAATATATAGTAATCACCATTTTTAAAAATCAGGCATAAAGTTGTGTAACGATTTTTCAAAGTAGATTTTTTTTAAATACTTTCAGAATCAGTGCCATTTTACAGCACGAACTTTTGCTTATTGACTCGCAAACAAAATGTTGTAACCTAGTGTAGTAAGATTTGTTGAAATAATTGCACTGTCCCACAAAACAAAAGGTTTCGGTGTTCTAAGCGCAATTTTCTGAATAGTTTTGGTTCATTGATTCTGAAGATAACATTCATGTCATTCGATCAGGTCTATTTTTTATTATTTTAAAGAGTTCCGTTCTTAAAAACGTCCAAAGGCTCCAAAAATCGAACTCTCGATAAAACACAACATACCCATAAAAAAAATAGCAAAAATTAAGATGCAAGTATCCAAAGAAAAAAGTTTTTATATAAAAAATTATAGGATTTTTCAATGCTCAAAATATTAGAGCACAAATAATTTGTATACAGATTTCACGACACTCATCAAATTTAAGGAAATAACTATTGTAAGTCTCTGAAACAGTCCCTGATTCAGAATTTTATGTTACGGCGGCAGCGTTTTCTGTTACCCTGAAGGTTTCACTCCAATATCTGCTGGCAATCTTCAGTTGCTGATGATGAATGATGAAATTATTTCCATTTTCGACATTTGATTTGAATGAAAGTCGGATCCTGATAGCATGTGATGAGCCATCTCATACTAAGGATGGCGCTAGGCCACTATCTGTTCAGAAATTCGGCGAAGAGAATTTTCGCTTTATTTATTCTAGCATGGATGCTCTTACTGTTACCGCCATCAGGTGTTATTAAGCTGCTTAAGTAAATTTGTTCACTTCTTCTTCTAAGCAGGATGTAATGTTGCTCACAAGTACCGTACATGCCAATAGAAAATGCTGTCAGCATCATCCACTACATACATGGTTCTTAATAATTCAAGGCAACGAACACCAATTGCATCAGATTTCATTAGCAATATGCAGTATTATGTGACATTTTTAGTTTTTCCTAAGATTCACGACTTATAAAAATATAAGCTTAAATTTTATAATATTAAAAACCACCCTAAAAACACATAAACAAATAAACACCTGCACCGCCCAGCAACGGAGACAGCAAAGCAAACAAAGTTCACAGCATAACAAAGGTTCGTTCACACGGTTTCCTTAGTTTTTAGTCTTCTCAAGTGTTTTCTATTTTTGTGTGTTGTACACACGTACGCTTGTGTTTATGTTTGTGTGTGTAAGTATAATTTTGTTTTGTATATGTTCGTCCTTTTGACTTACATAAAAAAGTATGCTTTTATATTTTTAGACAACTTGAGCCCTTTATTGCTTTTCTATTTTATTTAGTAGCGCAAATAAACGCACAGACGCATTCAAACACAATACAACACACATGCATTTCCACGCACACACTCATGGGCCACTAATACTAACAAAAATAATAATAAAAACTCTATGATATGATCATAACAAATATAAAAACCAACATAAAACAACAAAAACGATAAATATAAAGGACAATAAAATATAATCGGAAAAATAGAAATAAAATTATTGTGTTGATATTTATGATTGTCATTTATTTGTGTATAACAACAATAATAACAATAACAATTTCAAAAAATAAATAAATAAATAAGGCAGCAGTATTTGATATGCTTTGGATGAAGGAAGAAGTTCATTCGAAAATTCTATTTTTAATTTCAATAATAAAAGCTTTCCGTTTGCCCACAGGTATTCTATTTATAAATTGGTACATTTCCGGTCTGAAAAGTCAAGTTGTTCTTTTACTTTGAATACATACATCCCCTTGATTGACAGTAATAAAAATAGAAAAACAATGTGTTTACAACATTTTATTAATTTTAAAGTCCTTTGTTCAAACTGATACGATAATTTAAAGAAGCTCAGACTTAACGTGCGTCTTTCTAAGAAAAACTTTTCTCATCTGACCAATCGATATGCACATTGATATATCTTACGATTTATCGTTTATCTGATCTGTATACTTGTGCAATGAGCAAACCGCAGCAGAGGTGCATTTCAAGCTGGTACTTATTTGGGATCATTGAAAAGTTTTCTAAATCGTTTAAGTTGTGGTGAGAGTTAAAATTACCCGTAGGTACCCTATGTTCTCTACGACTTCTTTGCTGTGAAAAAATTTTCTAAGAGCATTTGAATAAATTGCAGCCTAGTTTCTAAAAGCTTAGTACAGTGTTATGTCTCTTGCTCGGGTAGTTCTTTATACCATGTCCATATCAAATTCATACTTCTTAAAATTTTCATATAGGACACACCTTTAAACAGGATTCTTGGGATTGAAAACGGGTGAAATCGCTTTATGAACACGTCTGGCCCCCACGAAAATAAAATATTTAAGACGCTTTATTGAGAGAGTTATCTGATGTAGTGTAAGCAAATTCTTCAGAAATACTGGGAAAAAACGTAGACAAAAATAGTTGGCAAATACTGACGTAACACTGCCCATGCAAGCGATAACTACAAAGCGCCATACTGAGCGAACTATTAATATAACGAAATTGGAGAATTTTGATAAGAGAGCGTTGCACCTGCCACACAAGCAAAAGTTTTAAAATGTTTAACTGAGAGAACTATTTTAGGTAATGGAACCAAATTTCACACAAACAGTAGAAATGATACAGAAAAACTTCGAGCTTGAAATCGAGCGAATTTTGATAAGTGGGCGTGGCACTCGAAAACTTCAAAACGTTTTACTGTGAGAAATGTTTTAAGCAATGACACCAAATTTCACTCAAATATAAAAAATGGTTTAGTCTTAGATCAAACAAAAATTGAATTCCAAAAAGAGGGCGTGGCATCACCCAAACAAGTATAAACTTCAAAACTCTATAGAGTGCTATATAAGTAAATGATGTCAAATTCCATGTGGCTTCGCAAGTTTTAAACAGTCAGCACATAGCGAGGTGGAAGAGATACCCTTAAAATAAAAACTTAGGCGCACTTTTACTGTGAACGCGGTGTAGAGCATTTACTTTTTGGCGAAACCAAAGATAACATCCGATAATTAAAAAAAAAAGTATTAGGATATGAAATAAAATTCAGTATTTTCGGTATAGAATTTTTTTTTTATCGAAATTCGTTATGGTGTGTGAAATTACCACTCTTCCTTTTAAAAAACCCACTTTGAATCATATCCAAATCTCTTTTTTTTTTTCTCCGAAATATCGTTATTTACGTTAATTGAATAAATAATTTTAATGATAATTTCAATTTACGATATTTCGGTGTATAAAAAAAAGGACATCGATATAGCTCAAGGTGAATTTTGAAAGATAAGAGTAGGTAGTAATTTCACACATCCTTTTTCCGCTTATATTCTGAAGATTGGTAAAAATAAGGGACATTCGAAAAGAGGAAAAAAAGGTGGTAAAAAGAAGGTAATTGATCCCTTCTCCCGCAAAGATTGGTATGATGTGAAAGCACCAAATATGTTCGTTTCTCGTCAAATTGACAAAACACTGGTTAACCGCACCCAAGGTACTAAAATCGCTTCCGAGAGTTTGAAAGGTCGCGTCTTTGAAGTCTCGCTGACCGACATGCAAGCTGATCACGACAGTGAACGATCATACCGCAAATTCCGTCTCATCGCAGAGGATGTACAAGATCGCAATGTGTTGACTAATTTCCATGGTATGGATTTAACAACCGATAAATACAGGTCAATAAATGGCAGACTTTGATTGAATCAAGCGTTGATGCTAAGACCACTGATGGTTATTGCTTGAGTGTATTCTGCATTGGTTTCACTGCCAAGGATCAAGAATCGCAACGCAAAACTTGTTATGCCCAACAATCACAAGTGCGTAAGATTCGTACCAAGATGACCGAAACCATTACCAAGGATGTTAACAACTCTGACTTGAAGCAATTGGTCAATAAGTTGGCTTTAGACACTATTGCCAAAGATATTGAAAAAAGCTGTCAGCGCATCTACCCATTGCACGATGTGTATATTCGTAAGGTTAAGGTTTTGAAGAAGCCACGTTTTGATTTGTCGAAACTCTTGGAATTGCATGGTGATGGCGGTGGTAAAGGCACCGAAGCTGTTGTTTCAGCTGAAGGTGCAGTCATCGACAGACCTGAAGGTTATGAACCACCAGTACAAGAATCGGTTAAAGATTGGAATTATTTATTTTTAATAAATGCGATAAAACTACAAAAAAATTTGTGTAGCAAAAAAAAAAAACAAAGGAATTTTGATGAGAGAAACTTAGTCGCGGTGTAATATACTCAACAAAAAAAATTTTTTCAGATTAGGATGTCTTGAAAATCCGACGTGATGGACTATAGCATTGTTCGGCAACATTGATCAGGACAATGTACTCTTTCAAGATTATATCTTTGTTACTCTAGTAAAAAAAGACTATTACACATTAAAAGCCACCTACGACTAACAGAACTTAAATGTTGCACCTTAATTTTCTTTCCGCCTCATTTTGAAATAATTTTATTTTTGATCCTAGATCGCTAACATTAGACATTTTGATGAATATCAAGATAATCATTTTTCTCGCTCTAACTATACCGCTAAGCTATACGTACTCTCACAATAATTGTGGTGGTGCGATCGGTGATTATTTTGAGTTTAAATATTAAGGCTACTTGTTCGTCATTCTGACGAATGGTTAGCTTTTGTGTGAGTTTTTTGTTACACGTTCTTAATACGTTTAAGGGTTCTTCCAATTTTATTTTTAGTCTCAATAATCTTAATTTAAAGATATGTGTATACATAGGTATGTCATAAATTAAAATAGAAAAAGTTGTGTTTGTGCAACAAAAAAATTATTCCAAAGTTATTGAATACTAATAAAAATTTTTTTTTTTTTAGGATCTTAAGTAAGTGTTATTATTTATTAACCTATATTAAATAAAATAACTCCACATTGAATGATTAACTTTTAAAGACTTTTAAATAAGGTTCTAGGCTATCTAGGGTTAAAACGATTTAAGCAAAAATTATATTTCATCTTTCAATGTTTTGAAAATTTTCAAAAAAAAATAAAAAGGTAATCAAATTTTATTTTTAAGCCACCTGTACATAAGAATTTAAGGCGCATTGCTGATAAAGGTTCAAGATACGCAGAAAAATTACCTCGGGGTTAAGGTGGTGAACAAATTAATCAAATATCTGATGAAATTGTAACATGTTTACAAAACGAGTTGCTTTTTTTAAATATCCTTTGTTTCAAAACGCGAACACAAAATAACAAAGCTTCACAAATTACAAATAAAACTTCATATTAATTAAGTACCTGTAATTATCCACTGCAGTGCGTTTTGTTTAATTAGCTTAATCCTCATTCATCTGCAACAGAAAAAAAATGAAAATTAAGCCTTTCATGAATTTAAAGTTGTGCACTTTCAATTATTAAGAAAAAAGTTAAGTGTTTTGCATGCAAATCAGAAAATAATTAAACTGCAATTAAAAATCAATTTAGCAGACGCGTTGAAGCATAAAAGTAACACTCTGTCAATTAATATAAAATTCTGTGAGTGGGTAGGATATGTTTTTTTTTTACAAAAAGTAACTTAGCAACCCGCTTGGGTTGGGTTGGTAAAGAACTTAAGATTTTATTTCATATTTTTGGTGTAGAAAAAGTTAACGCACAACTTTTTATTTTCCATTAAACCCCAAAATAAAAGAAAAATAAAAATACAAAGGATATTTTTTCAGCCTTTTTTTTGCTACTACTGTTATAGCTCGTTGTTGCCTCTGAAGCTGTTCAAATTTCTAAATTGCCAAAAATTTTCCCAAAAGTTCGAAACTACAAATCAATTTAAAATTTCAAAAGGTAAAAAACGTAGAGAATGGTACTTTGCAAATAAAAACTTTGCTGCTTGCGACACTGCCACTGTGAGACTTTAAATTGATCTCTTTTTATCCATAGTCTTTTATAAAGGAACAATTTTAAAAACTTTTCCAGCAAACTATGAAAACAAAGCAATTAGTTCAAAACAAACTGCCATTGGCAATTAACTTGCTGTTATTGTTCTGGATGTTGCAACTGTGGGCTGACTTTTGTGCCGCTTCGGACATCACTTTTAACACAAACAAAAAGTTGACAATATTATTGCTCACAAGGTTGCAATGAAGGAATTCCTTAAATTAACCTTATGGGCACATGTTCGGGTACACAAAGTGAATGGTTGAAATTCAGATGATTAAAATTGTTGGATTTTTTTCAGTTTTTTGCAGTCTATCAGTTGAAAATAGCAAATCGTTCTTCACAAATATCCATCGGAGTACAATGACATTCTTTTGGGACAGTAAAGTTTCCAAAAACTAACATAAAACGAAATGAATTTCGCCTATAAAAGTGGAGCCACTTAACTCAGGAAATGCGCTTATAATGTAATATCCCTTTTACATGCAATTTTTTGGGAACATTACTTTTTTCTTCATAATTTTGTTAGGCAATTTTCTATTAAAAATTCTATTTTAAGGAGCAAGTTTTTGAGTGCTTAAATCTGCACTCGAAAAAAAATCCATGTGTTAATAAGCAAAGAGCACAATGAATTTATTTAATCGAGAATTTGCCAGTGGCAAAAGATTTCGTTTGCGCACTTTTATTTCAAAGTTATTAAGAGACAGTAGGAAAAAAGCCAGAATTTCAAGTGCATCGAATGCCCACTCCTTTCTTTGCGTTTGTTCACCTTTGATTCAAAAGCTATTTAGAATGCGATTTTCTGAGAAAATGTAGTTTGGTCCCCAAGTGTGAAGAAAAACATAGCTGCATTCAATTGTCTATCTTATTGACATATTCGTCAACTGTTTCCTTTTGTTTGTTCGTCCTTTGATTTTAGAGATTGTAAAGAAAAAACTTCTAAAAAAGCACTAAATGGGCCTACACAAAGGAAGAGTAATTAAAAACTATACTGCAATCGAATTCCATGTTTTCACAACAATTTTTTTCATGTCAGGAAAAGTGTGGACTTGTCCCTAAAAAACGGAAAACCAATGTTTAGAAAAATACTGCATTCAATTGCTATTCAATGTTTATGGTTTCCTACTTTTTTTTTCGTTTGCCCACCATTGGTTCAAAAGATATTGTTAAATTTAATTAAATTTCTGAAAAAAAAGACATAAATTGTTTACCCTTCACTTTCGTTTGTTCACCTTTGGCTCAAAATATTGTTAAAAATATTAAAAATTTCTTGATCGAAAACATTTTTCTAATCATAAGTCGAAATCATTTCAGTCCGAGATCAAATTTTTCAAAATCCTTGTTGGACAAATAAAAATATAGGGTGAACATTAAAAGAAATTCAATAAGCAATCGAATGCAGTTTGCGTTTGCTCAGATATTTATTGTTTAAACAAAAGTGAATAGATAGCTAGTGAGGATCTTATCTTTAGTCTTTGCCAAAAATGCAATTCCCTACATTGACTTAGGAGAAAAAATGCGCATAAGTCTTACATTTTTATCAAAAGGGAATTTTTCACACCCCACTACGTGCTGACTGGTTAGTTGGTAACATTTACTTAAATAGCTCTCTGTGTTTCATTTTGAAGTTAATGCTTGTATGGGAAGTGCAACGCCCTCTTTTTAAAATTCGCCAAATTTCTGTCTGACGATCGAACAAGCCACTTCATTTATTTGCATAAAATTTAGTTTGATTACTACATAATTCTTTCTGATAAGAATTTTAAGGTTTTCGTTTATATGGCAAGTGTCACGCCCACATTTAGAAATTCACCAAGCTCTAGTCCATAGCTTTTTCGAAACATTTCTACAGTTTGTGTGAAATTTGGTGACATTACCTTAAGTAATTCTCTTAGCATTTTGAAATTTTTGATCTTATTAGAGGTGTCACGCCCTCTTTTCAAAATAATTATCTCCAAATTATTTTCATAGATTTCTATATTACGATTATTGTGTGCCTATTGCGTGTAATAGTGAGTGTGAATCTGAGCTAGTAAGTAGCTCTGGGCTCAGAAATGTGAATGCGTGTGAAGCTCACACTCACATGGATTCAGATTCATGAAGCAGTGAATGGTCTGAGCCACTTATGTTGAACTGTAGTACACAAAAACTGTTTTTTTTTTCTCTCCAATCGATGGGGACAGGTCGAAATGGATTTTGGAAATTCTTTCGGGTGGTTCCGGACCGTGGAAAAGACGTTTTTGACCCATTTCCCTAACATTTTTATTGTGGCTTCGGTCCCTAGAAAGACCGCTTTTGACCCATTTACGTAAAATTTTTTTCAAACCAAAGAAAGCTCAAAAATATTTTTGAACATCACTAAGAAAGGTTTGGGACCCTGGAAAGAACCGTTTTTGACCCGAAAATGGATCCCCGTGCCATGTCACCCGTTTTTGACCCATTTTCGGGAAAAAATTTTGTTTTCTAAAACGAAAGATAACTCAAAAATATTTTGGATATCACTAACAAAGACTCGGGACCCAGGAAAGAACCATTTTTGATCCGAAAATGGGTCAAAAAGGAGAACCATGGCCCGGAGATTGATTTTCGGGTCAAAAACGGTTCTTTCCATGGTCCCGAGCCTTCTTGACTGATGTCAAAAAATATTTTTTAGCTATCTTCGTTTGAAAAAAAAAAATTCCCCGAAAATGGGTCGAAAGCAGTCTTTTCCTGGGTCCAGAGCCACCCTAAGTGATGTCTAAAATCCATTTTCCACCATTTTCTATCGATTTTAGCAAAAAAAATAAATGTCTAAAAATGGGTCAAAAACGGCCCCTTCCAGAATACGGTGCTACTCTAAATTATATCAAAAAACAATTTTTGACTTTTCCCCATTTCTTAAAAAACTTCTCAAAATGTTCCACGCGAGTATCACAAACTTTTTTGATACCATCTGTGCCTTTGATTTATGAGTGGCTCACGAAACACTCATACACTCATACGAAATGAATCAAGATTCACTAGAAATGATTCTGAAACACACTCAGATTCACAAGCTTCGCCGTGAGACGGAATGGTTGCTAGATTCACTAAATTTTTTGTAAGTGGTGAATCTGCTGAAAGATTCAACAGATTCATGAATGGAAAAAATGATGAATGTCTCACTGACGTTCTCTGGTAGACATCGAATTTTATCCAAGTATCTTGTTTAGTTTTTCCGTAATAGTGATTTCAACTGACCAAGAGACAGTTGAATATAGCCAAAGAGTGATACTGATCAACAATATATCAAATTTTCTATAACTGTCACGCCCCCTTCCATGCATTACAAAGAAATGACAATAAAAGCTAACAAAATATGACATACGATGGACAACCAAATGCACTAGAATTATTCACTTTTTCCCACATTTGGAGGATAACGCCTCCATTTTTGACTTTTTCATTTTTGTTCCGACTTTTCAACGGTTTTTAACATTATCAGAATAGTTTTGACTTTCTCAACATAATTTACTTTTTAAATATTAATCCACTATTTCAACATTTCTCGACACTTAACTATTTTACGACTTATTCAACAGATATTGAAGTGATTATATTTTTTTTTTTTCAAATTTTCATTGTTTTCAAAAACATAAAACGTCAAAAATTTCATGGAATCTGGCAACGTTTGAGTCAATTATATTTACAACAACGCTTGCGAATTGTTTCAGTTACTAAATTCACTTAAATTTTAATTTCAAAATTCACATGATTTCTTGAAATTATGAGGTCAATCCTGCCCTCAAAAGCGAATAGGGCGTATCTCAAAAAAATACCTACGTTTTAAGATAATTGAAGTTTTGTTTAAATAACTGCAAAATTGAGTTAAAGCAAATTCTCTTAGGAGATGTTTTATATGTTTGAACTAAGATATCGGCATTTCGAGTACTTCATTAGACGGGTAATTTTTTTCTTCCAATGCCATAAGAAACATGAATATGAATTTTTTTGAGATACCCCCTTTTTACTTCTGGGGGAGAATTTGTCGAACAAGACCACGTGGTTCGACACCAATAGATTATTTCTTATGGCATTGTGTGTAGTTTTTGACTTCTTGTTATAAATTAGCAAAATCCACATAGTTCAATTGATCGAAAAAGTGATCAAAAACATAAAACTCAAATGTGCGTAATATTTTGGTCACTTTAGACGCTTATTTGCAAAAAATTGTATTTAAATACAAATAAACTCAAAACTTAGCTCATTTTAACTATTTTTTGTAAATTAATTTGATACTATGACTAACTAAAAAACACCCTATATAAAAATCCCAGGTGTCTAATGCTCACAGTATCTTAAAATATTTTTCGGCATTTTCTAAACTTTTGATCTGCAAGCGCTAAGAAACCAGAAAGCAGCATTTTATAAGCAAAATTAAATTAATTTCATTACAGTTAAGAAAAAATACTAACACTAGGAATCTCATTCTAGAAAACATAAAAATCTTTATGTTCTTAATTGCATCATATTGTTGGCAAACTGGGCCGGAAATTATTGTGCGATAGAAACCTCACAGTGAAATTTTCCTATTTATTTTTATTCTTTTTACTTATAAAGACAAGATAAAATAAAAACAGATTAAAACAAAAACACATTAAAGTAAATGGCAGCAAATATTAAGAAGAAAAAAATCTAAAAAAAAAATCTATAAAAGCTTATGGCGTTTAGCTTTCGCACAGCATCAAATACTCTTAAGTACAACCAGTATCGGTGCTAGAATTCAGCACAAGCGCAATTTTAATGGTCCAAGTTGGCAAATTGGAATAGTCGGGGAGGTGGGGTAAATAGTTAAAGGTGCAAATAACTTGTGGTGCTTGACAAAGCGAGTGTTCATACTCTGGCAGCTGACAGCTGCTGGTCAGGTGGTGGTGGTCGAGTTTTTGTTTGATTTTTATATTTTTTTTTTTTGTTTTTTGCTTTCTATAGAAAAATGTAAACTCTTTTTAATTAGCTATCGTAAGAAATGTGAAAAAATACAAAAAAAATACAGAGTGCTTGTTTTTCCATTCTTTACTTAACAGTTGAAGATTTTATTTTCATGGGAATAGAAGCAAAATTTTATATATTAATGAAAACTTTAATTGTTTAATGGTGCAAATGCCTGGAGATTGAGTTTTGCACTTTCTGCAAAGTTACGTTGAAAAATGATAAGCATTACAAAAAAGAATTTTTATTATTAAATAATGAAATGAAAAAATTAAAAAAAAAATAAATGGGTTTTATTGAAAATTGGCCACAATAAAAGGAAAGAACTGTCGTTTCCCAAAGTAATATTCGATTTTGGACGGTATTTCTATAAATAAAATCCAAAAAATTAAAATTAAAAATTGTAAAAATAATAACATGCAAAAAAATCGGCAAAAAATTAAACAGAGTTTTCGTGTCTCATTTTCAATCAAATAAAAAATGACAAACAAAAACTTGATATAATCACGCTATGATTATATCAAAAATTCGCCCATTGGTTGAAATTCAAACATTATAGTGACTATTGAAAATAGTTCATGTCAAGTCTTATCAAAATCGGTCAATTAGCTTGGCAGTGAAATAAATCTCCCTTTAGGGGTATGGCACCGTTTTTTTAAAAGCAAACATATCTTTCCTCACCGTTCAATACATTTTTGTACTAATTTTTATCAAAATCAATCCATTGGTTTTGCAGTGAAAACATATTTTTCGGTTAGGGGCGCGATACCTCCCACTAAATCACAAATATCTTTACTCAGGAATCAATATAACTCCATACGAAGTTTTATCGAAATGGTACAGAAACTCAGCCGTGCCAGCGTTTTTTCCCATTAAAGGTGGTACCACGCCCACTAGACTATTGATATTGCAGCGTTAGCTTAGCCGCGGAAACAAAAGTATTTTCATGTTAGAGACATTCTGCATAGCCCCTCTTCACAACTTTTTAAACAACATCAAAAAATCAAGCGATTATGTTGTGTTGGAATGGAATGGAACCGTTTTTCTTTTGCCTATCTATATGTATGTACTTATTTTCTCAGTGTAACGCTCTAAAGTTTTTGTTCCTATGGAGAGTACCACACCCACCAAGTTCGGCAAGTTCTAGTCCAGAGTTTTCCGAATTATTCTTGCTATTTGTGTGAAACTTGGTTCCATTACCTTAAATAATTCTCTAGCATTGCATTTTGAAATTGTTGCTTACATGGCAAGTGCCACGCCCTCTTGTCGAAATTTGTCAATTTTTTTCCAGAGCTTGCCTGTGTTTCTCTTAGTATTTTTGAGAAGTTTGGTTGCACTGCTTAAAATAATTCGCTCAATATAGCGCCTTAAATATTTTACTTGTATGGGCGGTGGGTGTGTCCATGAATCGATTTCGCCCATTTTTAATCCTAAAAAACGTGTTTGAAGAGTGGCTTGAGTGCAAAATACTATCCATTTAGATTGCTTAGTTTTCCCGCAAACGTGATTTTCACAGACAGACCCATAGACAGATCGAAAAAAAAAACAGATGGACAGGGCTAGATCGACTTGGGAGTTGATGCCGATCAGGAATATCCACATATGCTTTTCTATACTTACACCACGCCCCCATATTTGCGTCAAAAACAGAATTACAAGTAAATATACCATTTGTGTAGGGTATAAAAAGATAATTTTTGTTTCAGTAATACCCACTTGGTTAGAGAAGAAAAAGCTGGGGGAATTTTTATTCCAGGGAACAGTTATTGGCAAGCTATAGATAAAAGATTTTTTACAGGTTTGATAGAGGCCATAAGGCTATTTATGATAAATAATAATGATAAGTTTTGCTTTTCAACTAATGAAATCACAAAAATTAACGATAAAAGCAAAAGTCTAACGAAAACTTTTTAAGCAACAAATTGTAGCTCAATATTAAAATTTAAAAAAAGAAAAAAAAAAGTCTTATAAAACTTCCTTAAAAGTCTGAAGTATGCAGAGAATCCTGAAATGATGATAATGATGATGAAACAGAGAACTGAAGTCTTTGCTGAATTTGTACTTCATGGATGGTGTGTCGAATATTTGAAGAGACACAAAAAAACGTGGGCATATGAAACGCATAGGGGAAGTAAAACACTGAAACGTTTCCTTCCGCTATTTAAGTTTTGAATAAGGACAAAGGCAACAACTTCAAAAAAGCAACTACTTGCAAAAACAACAACCAGCAAAAGCAGAACTGCAACAGAGACAGCAAACAAAAACAAACAAAAACATAGAGCAAAAACAAGATTCTCTACTGTTAATCTACAGAAGCAAACAGCGCAGAAGAACACAGAGTAGATTGGAGTAGTGGAATAAAGTAGAGTAGAGTAAACTTTATCCACTGCAGTTTGCAAAACTTTAAATACAAACATGAAGCGCTAGGGATGTGATATGGTTTCTCGTTAAAATTTCACATCATATGTTGGATGCACAAGTAATTCCACGAGTAACTGACACAAAAATAAATTTTAGCATTTAACCACAAAATTCCTAAAGTTCAGTACATTTTTAAGTAGGTCTAGTGTTAGTATCGAATTCATTCATATGATCTATACTTTTTCCATAGTTATCGATACTACTCAATGTGGTATGCTTCCACCCTGCAACAGGCAGACGTGATGTCATGACGTTTAATTTCAAATCCCTCTGCTTATTTTTCTGAAAATGTTGATGTTTATAGAGTGGCATATCAGGGTGGCAGCATTTGGCTTGGAATGGTTGGTTGGTATGGTATGAACATGAGTGTGATAAGGATGATGAAAATGTTTTGGATAGCGAATGCTTTGCTTTAATAACTTGGCTTAACTTGAATTAGTTGGCATTGCAACTAGTGGAGAGTTGGTTGCTTGGTTCGCCAATTGGTTGGAGGGAACTGAGTGTGGACTTTAAGTGGGGGCTTAAATGTCTTCTTGTTCGGATGAAAGCAAAACATTCACTGTTTGTTTTGCTATGGAACTTTATGTAGAGGTCTCTTCAATGTTGAAAGTGTGTTTATTTGTGTGCGTAGAGATGAGATGTGAGCAAGATTAAAAATTTAATTAAGCGATTTGATGTTGTCTAATAAAGAAAGTACATAAGAAAACTGTGAACTTTTTAAGTGTTGAGTAAAATTAATTTGAAAATAATTTTTTTTTTTCCAAAAATTTCACAAAATACATAAAACATTTTGAATTGTATATGTGTAGCAAAAAAGAGGCATCATATAAAAACTGATTCCAAGGTTCTTCCAATCCTTATTGCTTAGAAAGTTCTCTGAAACCTTTGAGACCTCAAATAAACGCTTCTTTCAGTTCTTCTCTATAGCAAATAGATTAGAGGAAAGTCACAACAAGTTTGTGATGACCATATTTTATTTAAATTTGAGGCTACATGCATTAAAATATCAAATCACATTGCAACAGCTATAAGATATTATCAGCAAATCAACAACCGATAAACAACTAAAGCATCGTTTTGTACAACGTTCAAATAAATTTATGAGTAAAATAACAAACCGCAGCAGAATCTACGCATTTTTGAGGACCGACTGACTTGGAGTTCGGATGAGCTATTTAATAATATTCAAAAAGTTTTGGAAGCTATTGAGAAAAGACTTCAGCTGTTCACAAAAAGGATATGCGCAAATAGTTTCTGCTTTCAAGCTGCTTGTAACCGATTTCTTGGAATAAAATGACGAACTTTCGTCCAATGCTTGCTGGTAGCTGAATTGTTCAAACATGCGTCCTCTGTAGCCTCTAGTTGTCTTCTGTGAACAAAGTTTTCTTACGTTTTGTCCTTAGTTTGGAAACAGCGCAGTTTTATTTTCTTGGAGGGTCACCTTTTAATTAAATAATAAGAAAATTCATGATGTTAAATGAATGCGTAGTATCCACAAGTGGGCATTTCCGCCAAAAAGCCAACCATGACAGAAAAGTTATTATAAAAGCGTTACTATCTGATATTATCTAAGGAAAATATTCAAATTTTATTGATTTAAACAATTTACACCAGAATTCATTTATCACATTGAGCAAACCATCTGCAAACTTGCATAAATGCAGTTTCTCTTTTTTTTGTAACATTGAATAGTATTTTGCCTTATATATTTAAGTGTGTAAGAGAGGTGATATATGATGATAGTCTTTCCGAAAAATCTCTCTTCTAATGTCAATTAGCTAAAAACAATGCAAAAACATCAAATCAATCCCTATTAACTGTCAAATTTTAATTTGCTTAGGCTCTTATATTCTAAAGTCACATGTAACATAGAAAAATATCAAGTATTCTCATTTCGAATTGATAACAGCAGCAAGTGTGTCAAAATTTTTGCACGAACAGAGTTTCATGTACATAATCAAAAAAAAAAAAACGAGTGCAAAAAAATATAAATATTAAATTTTTGGAGCTGTTTGAAGTTGGTCATGTTCGCAAACATAGGTGTAATAAATAGGCAGTTGAAAACAGTTAAGCCAGTAGTTATTAACTAATTAATTTTTTTTTTTGGAAAGGTTGTGAAGAGAAGGAGGGACATGTATACTTTTTTTTCAACAGTAGGCGGTGCCACGCCCCTAGCGAGAAAAAACGTTTCCACGGCTAAACTAATGAACCGATGCTGATGAAATTTTGCTTAAAGATAGATTGAATCCTAAGAAAGATAATTAGAAACTCTGATTCTTTTAAGGGGCGTGGTACCGCTTCAAATGGGAAAAACGGTATCAAGACTGTGCCACTACACCGATTTTGATGAAATTTGGTATGTAGATGGATTGAAATTTGAGTAAAAATATATTTTTTTTAAGTGGGCGGTGCCACGCATCTTACAGGAAAAACGTTTTAACAGCAAAACGACAAGTTTTATATTCTTTTAAGAAAAATATCTACTCCTTCCTCTATTCTTTGCTAAAATTGATCTCACTAATTAATTTGATAAATATAAACATTAAATTTGTTTTATTAATTAATGTATATACCTTTAATAATATTATTTATATAAATTTTAAAGTCGTTTTGAAAAATTACCCAAATGAACCAAAATGGAAAAATATGTCCCGTTCGAATAAATATTATGCCTTGTAAGAAAAAAAGTAAATAAGATTTTTCAGTCAAACGAAATCTATTAAAAAGTTACATTATTCCATAATATTTTAAAATTAGTCGCATTAAAAAATGTGGCCAGGTTTCGCTGACTTCTGCTTTTCTATAGATGGCCATGAAAAACACTTCCGATTTTTGTCCCGTTCGAATGGCTTTTTAATTGCCTCTATCTTGGAACCAGTACTACGTCTGGCTTAAATTTTACCACTCAATATAGTGCTATCAAAGGGCTATTCCTTAAAGTAACAGAAAACAAGTTAGGTGTTATCTTCGGCAAGGTCGAAACTCACATACCCTACACTGCACTGAAAGTACCTTTTCAATAAATGTTAAAAAGACGTTGAAGAAATTGAATAAGTCGAAAAAAATGTGAAATGTTAGGAAGGTTAACAGAGGTTGCAAAATGTTGGAAAAAGATGAGAGAGGTTGAAAAACGCTAATAAAGTTGATAGAAACTATTCAAAATTGATGAAAAAGTCGAAAAAAGTAAAGAAACTTATGAAGAATGTTGAAAGAGGTTGAAAAAGTATAACAAATACTTATAGGATATATTACAAAAAGTTAAATGGTTGAAAAAGTCGAAAGAATACGGAAAATGTTGAAAAAATCGAATAGAAATGAAAAAGTTGAAATATGCCACGCCCACTTCTCCAATTCCGCCCACTTTTGGTTCAATAAATTATATTCGTGATCGACATTCTCATATTAAATTTTAGCACAAAAGCTTGTATAGTTTGCGATATATGCCGCAGTTAAATTTAAAATTTAGGGCGGTGACACACCCACTGGTACAATCCAGCCCGGTTTTGATCCAGAAATAGCTTTTCATAAGCAAATCCTTTAAACCAAATTTTAGTATGATTGCTCACATATTTCGATAAATATGCCACTTACCGTATTTTATTTGTATGGGAGGTGCACGCCCACTGATGCAATCGCGTAAAAATTCATTTATTTTTAAAGCTTATAGTAAGTGACATCTATACACCAAATTTTATGAAGATTACTCTCATAGCACACTATCTATAAGAAAAAACGTTTTTTGCTTATATGGGATGTGCCACGCCCATAGGTACTATTGGACTAAATTTTTGTAACAAGAGAACTTATAGCAAGTACATCTACCTCATTAAATTTCATAACGATTACGTTGTTAGTTCTCTTAATATAACGTTTATAAATACTGTGGGTGGTGCCACGCCCTTCAATGAGCTTTTTTAACTAAAGTTGCTGAGTTTGTATTGATGACTGCTTTCAGCGGCATCATCTCGAAATTTTTTATGGAAATCGTTTTTGCCAATTTTGAGATATACGGAATCAAAATTTTTAAATGTTGAAAAAATGCCACGGCCACTTTTTAGATTCCGCCCAATTTTTTCTCAATTCAAGATATATTTGATATGTATCCGTTTACCAAATTTCATCGCAATATCTTGAACGGGTTACAAGATATGGTAGTATAAATGATAAAATTTAGGGCTGTGGCACGCCCCTGTATGACCTTTTGTAAACTTGAAACCCAGCTTAATCCTAATTTGGTTCACATGTGCACCAAATCACCAAGTTTCATCAAAATCGCTGCAACTTTTTTCAAAATTGGTCAGGGTAAATATACATAGACTATGGGCGGTAGGCGTGTTCGTCAACCAATTTCGCCCATTTTCAATAGCAAAATGCCTGCAAGAAGATTTGATCTGTGTGTGAAAGTTTCATTCAATTAGCTTTCTTGGTTTTCCCGTAAACTTGATTTCAACAGACGGACAGACAGACGGACATCGCTAAATCGACTCAGGTGGTGACGCTAATCAAGAATATATGCACTTTTCCATACCTGCCACGCCCCCTTCGATGTGTTACAAACCGAGAGACAAAGTGAATATACCCTCGGTGTAGGGTATAAAAATATAAGTGTTTTACTTTGGCTTGTTTAACTTTCGATTTAGTTGATAGTTTGATAATTTGGTGAAAGCCACGTATAGATGTGATCCATGTTTCCATTTCTGCATAGCCGATAATTCGTTATATTATCAGATGTTAAAAAAATTGTTACATTTTGGATAGAATACATACACCAAACAATTGTTTTCTGCATATTCAATTAAGATGGCAAAATTGTTGATTAACTTAAATAAGAATAAGCTTAGAACTCTAATAGGAAAATCATTCAATGTAGACTATATAGATACCATAATATTATGAATCTCTCTAATTTAACCCTTAGATAATGCCTTGAAGATGACATTTATTGATAATACGCCAAGCGATCTTCCGCACAAGTGAGATCATTGCCTTAAAAAAAGTTTAACAGAAACTAAGTCATAACAATTACTCTCATTTCTGAGCTCTTCCAAGGATATATAAAGAAATACCTAGAAATAATTAATATTTGGCACAAGAAACTAATAATTACACAGTGCCTGAACTATGTACTTCTGTCACTATAAGTCCATCTTACTAAGGGATGTATGAAATGGAAATTCATTGAAATCATTTAACGCCATAATTATCCCGATGTGTTCAATATACAGTATACTTTAATTTGTAATATTGTTGTAAGCACATACATACCTATATAAAGCAATAAAAAAAACGACAATAACAAAATTACACCATAAGCCATGTGATCAAAACCATATTGTTTTAAAATATTCAAAATAACTTGATTATAAGTTAAACGCATACCGAAAGAGATTAAGAAGTTAGTTACAAACTAACTAACTTGGATTTGTAACTTTCTTCGATTCCAAACTAAATCTTGGAAGTTTTTTCCCACAGCTTTTTCATTTCTGTCGTACAAATTGACGAGATGAAAAACAAAAAATCCCCATGCTCTTTGAACATAAATTTGTTGCTCATAAAACAATTTTTATCGTTCTACTTTTTCGCACTTGCAGCAATCACCTCACACTGGCCCACTGCCGCTTCTCACCTTATCAGCAGCAGTAGTGGCCATTGGCAACAAATATTATGATGCCGCATCACTAGGCCCACTGTTTTTGCCCACATCAGTACCTCCACATTTCGTAGAGCAAAGCTGTAGCATTACAGAATATGAATGAAGCAGAAAAAACGTGCCCGCAAAACATTTATTCCTCGGGCCGTTTGGCAAGAGCAGAAAAAGAAAAAGTTGAAATTATGTAGCAATATTTGTTTGTTTTTATGGCATACTTTAAGGGTGTTAAACGGCAAAAACCTTTTGCGTTGTTTCTCCGCCGCTGCTACCACCAGTTAATCAGTAACCTATCGCATGGCAGAGAAGCGTAGTTACTCAGGTAGGCAATCGGTGAAAATATTTGCACAAACAAGTTAATAATAATTTCATTATGCAAAAGTGGGCGTGAAAGGTGACGCCAACGACGACGAGAACGACGTTGCTTGAGAGCAACAACTAAACATAATGCGGGGTAATTCTAGACATAAGTGCTTGTGTATAACAAAATTTCATTAAGTTAACCCCCTTTTAATACCTCCAATTGAGTGTTCTGTAAGCGTTGAGAACTAATAGGATGGAGGGAGGATAGGTTGTCAACTCGATAAGGTGAGAAAATGTCAATAGCAAAATACAAGATATTTATGCAAACATTAATATTTTTTTTTTTTGCCTTCAATTCTTTATTTTTCTTCATAAATATTTGTGTCAGCTGCACACATGTTGTTTCTGCAAACTGTCAAACTGACGTGCATTGTTACCGTTAGATATCAAAGATATGAGTACCCCCCTTATTTAATGTCACTTCACTTGCTTCTAAGGTGCTGTTTCTGCTGCTGCCTCTTTATCTTTCAACAGTTTGATATAACATGAACGTAAAGCGATTCACACTGTCCCCTTTATTTTGAAACCCACTCGCTGCATTATGAGCTGCCATGTTCACCATTTGACATCTTACTGACGCATTCAACAGACACATAATATTTTTTCTGTGTGTTTATTAGGGTGTTGTGAGAAGAATCCAAGGTTTGAATTAAATCAATACTACAATGAGATAAATAAGGTAAGATGAAATTTTGAACCACTAAGATATTTAATTAAAACTTTTCTAGAGCCAAACGATATGATTTTTTCTTCTTTTGTGTTCCTTATCTCTTACCGGAACGTTAAAAATATGAATAAATATTTAAATTGAATAAGGCGATGTGCTTACGTTTCAAGATTTTTAAGAAAAACATTAAATTAAAAACAAATCACATTAGAACAGCTCGTTTCACATCTTGTTTATGAAGAATTTTTTTCAGTGTAATCTCATACACTAGTCAACAAGTTCAACCGTAATAATTACAAAATAATATACTAAGTCTATATTAATTATTTTTTGCAATAATTTCACTGAGCTTTTCTAAAAATATTAAAAGAACTAAAAACAAAACAAGAAACCGGACTAAAGCTAGCTATACTTGTTTCATCCATTGCTAAATGAAATCATCAGTGACTTTTGAGCCAATAAGTGAGAGTTTCTATGTCATAATTATTATTTTTTGGGCTTTATTGAGCTTAATATTCAGTATAAAGTGTGATATTACCAAAAATATAACAAAAACTAAAAACAAAATAAGAAACCAGGCTATAGCTTGTCGTACTAGTTTCATCCATTGCTAAATGATATCATCAGTGACCTTTGAACCAATGAGTGAAAATTTCTAAGAATGATATAATTTCCACTTTGCATTGATTGTTTTCGAATCCAAACCAAAAGTGAAACAATGTAAGGCCAATATTATTTTTTGCTGTTGTGTCCATGTTTTCGTAACTCATTTGATGTTACGCTTTTCAACAGAAAAAAGAATTTTGGCTTTGGTTTGTTCTTAATTGGGTTTGCAACAGATTTATGCAAAAATTAAAACATATCAGGCTTATGAATTCTCGTTCATTGGCTCAAAGGTCACTCACTGATGATTCCATTTAGCAATCTATGAAACTATGATGTAAAACAAGCCCAGTTTTTTTTTGTCTTGATAAGCGAAATTTTAAGTTAAAGGCCTAAATACAATGTTCGTTTTTAAATTAGAAGGTGCAAGTCTTGTTGAAATAAACAATTTTTTTTTGTATTAAAACTAACCAAAATGCCAATAAGCCATCGCAGTCCAAATGAAACATCCGACCAATTCTTACTTGTTCAATTCAAATCAAAATCAAAGCTTCCTTATATGCTGACATGAGATTTAAGATTGTTTTGTTTGACTGTTACAGAGACGCTTAGAGCTAGAGCTACGGCTGCGCTAGAAACGCGGCTGCATTTAGAAGCTTTAGAAATTTAAAGCTTCTGAAAATGAAAAAAGTTTGGAAACAGCAGTATTTTACTTTAATGCTCATACTGTGGTACATTTTGATTTATTGGAAATGTACTGAATGGAGACTTAAAATGTACTTTTTGATGCCAAAGGTACTTTTTCGACATGAACATGAAAATGTTACTTAAAATTAATAAAGGTCAGTCAAAGCTCACTGTTCTTAAGACTCATGCATTAATGGAGTGAGCCGTCAATTTATGTGGAAATCCTTTGCGTACATCAAAAGCCAGGCGGCTAGCAACTCAATTTCTTATAGGAAAAAAACATTCTAGTGCCTCGGATAGCACGTCTCTTTTCGCTGGCTAACAAATACAGGTGATCTTTGGAGAGGTTATAATGAACTATGGAGAGCTCATACGGGAAGCCTTCGGAGTTTTTATTTTAGACTCACTTCAGTCAATATTTTCTGGGAGTGCTAAATTCATATATAGTTCAAAATGGTTCTGATGGTATTTGCTTGAAGTTTCAAATATCGGGCATACAATGAGCCCTATCTGTAGCTGAAGTTACTGATGACGAGCTCGTTACTTGTCTATATAATCAAATCTAACATAAGTTGAAGTTCTGCCTAGTATTCTATTGCAAAGGTTGCAATTACTATCTAAGAAAATGCTTTATTGTCTTATTGCTTAATATCTCAGTTAAAATAAGCAGATATTTTTTTCTTTTGAAACCACCCTAATAAGCAACCATGTGCGTTTGGGTACCTAGGCTGTACGTGTACGATATTTCATATATCTCTACTTTATGACTATTCCGTCACATTTTCACATGTCTCTCCAGCGTACTTTCTTTCTTTTCTTCTTTTACTTCTTCTGTAGTGTCTTGTCATACATAGTGTCATTAATTTTTATTCTGCAGTGGAATCACTTTTTTTGTTTATGCGAGCAAAACAAATAAATGTTTTGTTGACTTTTCTTGGTTTACATTTCCGCATTGCAATACTAGAGACACTGGTCTTGCCAACTTGATGTGTCCTTACGTTTTTTTTTTTTTTTTTTGCTTACGACCCAGGTTAATTAACAGAAAAGTTTACTTATTACAAATGTGTAAGCAAATATCAGTAGACAAATTAAAGAGTCTTAATATATCATGAGAGTAAATTGTTTAAATTTAGCAGTAATTTCTACAGAAAGGAATTTAGTCTTAAAACTTCACTCACTGATTTATCGCAACAACTCCATTTACTTGCTAAGTACATAAACACGCCTGCTCTTGAGTTCATATTAAGCTATAAATGTATTGTTAACTTAATTGTCAGCAATAAATATTTACAAAGTCCACAATAAAACCGCAATTAACCATTCATCATCAACCATTAACACCCCATTGATCCAAATAAAGTGATGGAGTGCTTGTCAAGGGCAAACACTAACACAAAAGGATACAAGTTTGCAGGTTGATTGGTCAATAAAAGCGCACTGTGTGACACTTGTGTCTACGCTCAATAAATCGAGTTTACGATTTCGCTGAAAACCTCTGTTGGAAGAGTGATCTTTAATTGCTAACAACATGTAGTTGGATGAAAACATTTCATATCTAAGAATTCCATCAAAATCGCGTTTGTGCCAAGTACGAAATACAATTGTTTTTCGCACTATCACATTAATAGTCTTAAATTGTCTAATATACTTTACTATACAAAAAAAAAAATAATGGTATGTTATCCGAAATTTATTAAGTTAAGAGTTTCTAAAAATATGTATATTTTTTTAACCTTACCATGTCACAAATTGAGAGTCTAAGTGACGTTTGAAAGTATTTTGTTGGGTCAAATGGTTTATTTCGAAACAAAGAATGAAAAACGAGGCCTTAAGCGAGCATCATCTGAAAAGGGCAATTTGAGAAGTTAGTAAATTTTTTGATTTCCCACGTATTAATTTTAAATGCAACACTGATTCTGTCAACTACCATCTGTTAATAGACTACTGTCAAAATTTTAGCTCGCTGCAACGCATAGTTTATGTTTGGTAGCCATTGACAACAGACGATCTTGTGAGTTTTTGCGAAAATGGAAAAAAAGTGAAGTCGTGTGCTCATTAAGCATTTTTTGCGCAAAAAAAACATCAGCCAAACCAAGGAAAGGTTTGACAAATACTATGGAAACACTACACAATCGATTGGAATGATTCACAATTGGTTTACTGAATTCCGATGCAGTTGTACAAGTGACACCGAACGTTCTGGACGCCCAAATGAGGTCACCACACCAGAAATAGTCACTAAAATGCACGATATCGTGTTGGCCAATCGCAGAGTTAAAGTGCGCGAGATTGTTGAGGCCGTAGGCATCTCAGACGAATGGGTGCGGAACATTTTGCGAAATTATTTGGATATGAAAAAATTATCCGCATGATGGGTGCCGCATTTGCTCACTCTTGACCATAAACGCGATCGTGTGACTGTTTCAAAGGCGTGTTTGGCGATGTTGAACAAAGATAAGATTGATTTTTTCCATCGTTAAGTAACCGTGGACGAAACATGGATCCATCACTACACACCAGAGACAAGGGAACATCCGAAACAGTGGACTTCACCGACCAAACGTGCTCCGAAGAAGGTGGTGCCATCGGCCGGAAAGGTTATGGCGACAGTATTTTGGGATGAACGCGATATAATTACCTTCCACCGAAAAAAAAAACGATCAATGGCAAATACTATGCAGCCGAATTGGACTGTTTTAACGATGCTTCAAAAGAGAAACGTTCCCATTTGGCCGAGGAAAAAATGCTCTTCCGTCAAGACACATTCCCAGCTCCCATGGCAAAATTCCATGAAATGAAGTACGAATTGCTTCCTCATCCAACATATTCTCCAGATTTGGCCCCCAGAAACTATTTTCGGTTTCCAAACCTGAAGAAATTGCTCGGCGGAAAGAGATTCACCACCAGAGAGGAGCTCATCACCGAAACAGAGGCCTATTTTGAGGACGTATTTTTCGGATGAAATCAAAAAGTTAGAGGAACGTTGGACGAAGTGTATTGACCTAAAAGGAGACTATATTGAGAAATAAAATTTTTTTTTACCGTAAAAATCATTCCTTGTTTCATTTTTCACGGAATTATCAAACGGCTCTCGTTGCAAAAAGGTCGAAATCACTGCAGAATAGCATTTGCAAAGCTATTGAAAAAATTATATGAATGAAACAATGGCAAATTTGTTAGGATCTGGATACTACTTATATATGTTCCAATTCACATTGATGTTTTTCCTCATCAATTATTGTTACAATATATTGGATAAAAGATAAAATGTGTGACACGGATTATTTTAATATAATTAATAGTATAATGCTGACATATGCCGAATGAGATATTACAATAAAGTGGATGTTTATGCAAAATAACGACAGCATACAATTCGTCACAATTGGCGAAAAAAATGGTTCCGGGACAATAATGTTTCTTTATTAGAATGGCCTTCGCAGTCAACGGACCTAAATCCAATTGAGCGCCCAAAAATAAAGAAAACTTGTGCAATAAAAGCGAAAACCAAGTTGTTTGCTATTCATCCCTCAATTTGTACCATGCTAGTGGTTTCAATAGGACGTCGCACAGTGGATGAGTTTGTATGGAATAGCGGCCATAAATACTGAGTAATAATAGCGCTAGACCCTTGAAATTCGATACAGATGTTTTTAAGGTTAAAACTACAAAAAATATGTGAATATGAAAAAAATCGGTTGAATTACACGCCTACCTTACATACAAAGGTGAGATGCGGTTTTTTTAAATCGGTATCAATTTCTAATAATTTGGCAATGCTTATTTCAAAAATGGTATAAATTAAGTGATGTCTTTTGTGGTTTTCAAGGTGTCCTAATAGGACAGTTACTTTTTTCTTGTGATCATATGCTGATATGCTTTATTTTTTAAACATTTTAAAATATAAAGTTCCTCGTAAAAGTTCATTAAAATAAACTTTCCTCAAACTTCTATGTCAACTTTTGAACTTCCTTGCTTTGGTGTGCAATGCTACTACAGGTTTCTTACAAAAACATACGTAAAGTCATACATAAAATCAGATATCTGTCATATCATTAGGTATAACTTTCGAGGATACGGTTGATTGCCGTACAAGCACCGTCAGCGCGGATTTCGCTTTCAAAACAATGTGCAGATCATTAACACAAAATAAAGTTTTCAAGCTGTCATCAAAACATTTATTTTATTTTCAATGTATCAGAAATATGAAATACAGTTATCTACTTGTTTATAATTTAAATACTTTCCTTATATCATTAGTCATGTGCTTCTGAAGCTCATCTTCAAACCGAATAGAATTTTTTGTCAGAGTTTTAAAAAAACGAGTCAGTCTCAAATCCGTTTATCTAAAAAAAAAGACTCCATTTTTTTTCCATATTACTTAAAAAAAAGGTCCGTCTCGAATTTGTATTATTTAAAAAACGTGTCCGTAACGCATTCGTATATGAAGTCCGTTCCGAGTTCGAGACGAATCCAAAAAAGCGATTAGCATTTTTGAGAAAAATTTCATACGAAAACGAGTCAGTTTTGAATCCGTAAACGAATCCGTTTAGGATCAAATATACGTTGGAAGCACACGTATCTTAACACACTTCAACCCTATTGATTCCCAGGCATCTTGTTTTCATTATATAAAGTGAAAATTCAAATTAAATTAAAAAAAAGTAACTCAAGCACTTTTTATCAAATGCAATATATTTCTTTTTCTGAACACTTTTTAAATTACTTTTACATAGTTAAAAGTTAACAGTTGGGTAAAATATTTATATAACTCGAGTCAAATAAAAAATAAACTTTAAAAACTTAAAGTAATACAAAACATCAAGTACGTAACTACACAAAGAATATACAAAAAATAATTCTCAGAGCTTTTTTGTTAACATAAATAGTAGTTTTTCTAACCTACATAAGGGACTATTGGAAAATAAACTGAAACTGGGTGACATCTTTGAATGCTTTTCACTGGCTGCATACAAATCCAAACAAATTTGAGATTAAAATCAAGCAAACAAGAAAATAATCAAAGCGAAAAGCCTGCCAACCAACTAACCCCGAGTCCGAGACTAACTCACTTGAATATTTAAATGTTTATGGCAAGCACTGCGACACTGCGAAGTGTTGCTCCAATTCAAGCGCTCTGCCTGTATTGGATTCACAAATGAAACGCAAGAATCCATTAAAGTTTCGTTATCTACACAGCGACTGGCAGGTTATTTTCCCATGCCATTTTCTTTACTATTCTTTGAGGATAATGGTGCTTTTCGTAGTGATGATGATGATGATGATGATGGTGGTCGTTAATGAAAACGGCATGTTAAAAGATATTAAAAAATTTATATCGGAAATGAAAATCTCTTGCATGGCTGACAACTCCTTGCATGAAGGTTATAATTTGAATGCTCACAAAAAAGTGTTTCATTTTTTTAACATTTGTCAAAACTCGAGTTGGATTCACACTTCTATTATAATGTTAAAATAAATGCTTTTAATGACTTTTGTATATCATTTTCTCTTCTTTTTTTTTGTGTATTAAATCAGCCGAAAGACCATTTTTAGTTCAATTTGTGATAGGGACAGAATATTTACGGATGAGATTTTTGAAAATTAACATGGGTAGGAAATATTATGGTTCTTATTAGGACTTATTAAGCTTGTCAGGATAACATTTTTTTTTCTAGCCCATTTAAATGCGACTAATTTACAAGTTAACTATTGACATACAGTGGCGAACATTGAAATTCGGACAAACAAAAAGTTGAATAAAATCCTTTAGGATCTAAATTTTTTATCGATTCAAAAAACTGATGCAAGGATCAGAGGAGCAAATAATTTTTACTGAAAATATTTTGCTGTAGGTCAGAAAACCATAAACGTCTATTTTTAGCAAAAAAGTTAAATATGTTCTTTATTAATAAAAAAGAGTTTTGGTAAAATGTCATAAAATTTTATTTTAAGGAACTAATTTTAAAATATTTACAGCAGGTATTTTAAGGACTAATATTAAGGATTAAGAAAAAAAAGGCATCAATATTTTTTTGTTCCTCCCTTCGCTTTTATGACCGCCATAACTCGCTGTGGCATGGAAGAAACCAAATTTTTCAGAAGATCTTGCGGAATGCCTTCGTACCAAATATTTTATCTTACTCAGGTAAATTAGTGGGCTTGTGGCTTGCTAGCTGTACCTTTAATATGTGCCAAAGATTCTCAATGGGGTTGAGATCGGGACTATTGCCTGGCCACGATAAAGTTGAAATGTCAAGTTCATTCAAGTAATTCTTTACCTGAAAACGAAGAAGAAGAAAAAAAAACGATAAAATTTGTGGAGTATTATTAAGTAAATATTAAAGATTTACAAAATACTAACGCTTACCAAATGCGCTCGATGACAAGGCGCAGAATCATCGTGAAAAAGCACGCTGTCCACCCGCGAAAAATGCTCATCAATAGAAGAATCCAAGTTTTCTTTCAGGATGTTTTTATAGTCAGCTGCTTTCATAGTTCCTTCAATCAAGGCCAGTTGTCCAACTTGGTAATAAGAAAAGCATCCCCAGACCATTCTACTAATCGATTGCCTAAATGTTCTTTGGATGCACTCATCGCTATAACGCTCTCCAGTTCTTCGGCGCACATACAGCATTCCATCGGAGCAGGATATGTTGAACTTTGATTCATCTGAGAAGTTCACATTTTGCCAATTAGATATAGGCCACATTTTGTGCTGGTTGACCCACTCCAAGCGTTTCCGACGCATTTGAGTGGTCAAAAAAGGCTTTTTAGTAGGGCGATGTGCTGATAAGCCAGCATCATGGAGCCTTCGTCCAATAGTCATTGGAGAATTTTCTGTTCACTTTCAGTTCAACAAACTCTTTTCTAATTTTCACAGCCGTTTGGAAGCGATTTCTAAGACTAATCCTTTTTAAAAGTCGATCATCAGCTTCTGTAGTCTTTTTTCGCGCTCCTGACCCTTCCTTTCGACATGTTGTCTCAGTTTCAGAATATATTTTTAAAAACTCGGCAATCGAGGACTTACTAAACCCTACTTTATCAAAAATTTCCCGAATCGTTAATCTATCGCTGCGAAAGTTCAAAATCTCGCGCTTATCCGCATCGCTCGATTTTTTATAATTTGGCATCTTTTTCAACACAATAACTCAAGAATGATTAAAAACTAACAGTAACTTCCATTTATACCATAATTAGTCAAGGGTAAAATGTGCTGCTTTAAATATGACTTGACAAGAAAGTCTATATCAAATGCCTAAGGCTTCTTGGAAAAGACATACTTAGAAGTAAAATGAAATAATTATGGCTGCAATTTTTTTAAAACTATTTGCATAAGTTTCTCCACGTATTCGCTCAGACTAATTGTACATATTAACAACATCCCGGAGGAACGAATTTAGCATAAGGGAGCCCACCACTTCCTAAGCAGTCTTAAAAAGGAGATATAGTTGCTTCACTTAAGTTGGACTAACTCTTAGTGCTTCGGCTGGAATGTAGATGATTTAGTGGATGATTTATAAAGCTTGAGTTGTTATAGATGTGTTATCACTTCAAGATAAGGATGAATGCCAAAAAATAGGCGATATGTTTCTGGAA
This sequence comes from Tricholauxania praeusta, assembly GCA_949775025.1. NCBI lineage: Eukaryota > Metazoa > Arthropoda > Insecta > Diptera > Lauxaniidae > Tricholauxania > Tricholauxania praeusta. The sequence goes on along the minus strand of OX459031.1, from coordinate 29,546,054 downwards.
ATGTTTGCTAACCGTACTGTGAAATTTTTTGCTCTTTTTCATTGCAATCAGGATCATTTACAGGTAAAACATACATAGCAACCAGCTGAATTTCCAGATTTGGATGTAAGTATTTTACTGTAGAACACCCAAGTTGTAATTATGTGCTGCTTCCTCTGTTTCTCCTTTGCCGTCCTTGCTGCAATAGGATAGCTTCAGTTTAACGAATTTGGGTGTTGTCGCGCTGGATTTTAATTTTTCATCACTCGTCACAAGACTATTTTGTGCTAGAATCCGACAACAATACTGCCCACATATGGATGATATCATCTGCTGACTTAAGATCGAAGGCATTGCTGTTAATAAACCGTCTTTGAAATGTTTTTTCAGGATGCTGGACTTTTTGCTAACTGTCATTGCTCCATGATTTACTTGAGCCACAGCAATAAAGTAACCAGAAACGGAGTGCGAACGTCAAGTAGGAGACTTTGCTGGATTTTGTTTTGCTACTGTCTGATACTAGACCGAAAAGTTATTGTATTTGTGTGAAATAAGGTCACATTACTTTGAATAATGATTCCATTATAAATATATTTACTTTTCTATACCAGCCAAGCCCCCATCTTTGCGTAATAAACGGAATGATAAAGTGAATATACGCTGAGTGTAGGTATGTAGATAGTACTTTACCAAGAACCGATAAATATCGTCCCCGAAAACGATAACGAGACGTTAGTAAAAAATTATTTATCGTATGATCTAGGGCGGAAACAGAAAAGGCATGGCCTACATCTCGTTCTCGCATGAAATCTCGTTCTATGCAATACATAGAACGAGATTTCGGCAAGAATGTCCCATACTCGTTTGTAATAAAAAAAATCGTTTACTTTTTATTATTATGATTTTTTGAAAACTAGGATCAAATGATGAATATTAACAATTAGCAACTTCCCGCAGCTCCGCCCGAGAAAACTCCGTTTTCCATTTCCGTCGACACTTTTTAAGGTTGCCAAGCTATGCTAAATTTTCTCAAGTGGACATTTCAAGTAGAGAAAATTGGAAAAAATCCAGTAAATTATAGAAAGTTCATATATGGGCATTTAGGAAAAACAGTTTTTCAGCAAAATCCTGTTTTAAAAAAATGTTCGGACAGTTCTTAAAAGTCAACTTTAAATTGGTGTGCGATTTGTGAAAGAATGACCGATTCCTATATTAATTATTTTTTTTTTTTATTCTTATATAAATATTTAATCACTTGCTGCTATTCAAAGTAATGGCGTCATATTAAAACAAGCGATTTTATCTTAAAGAGTTAATGCTGACCTCTAATCTGAGTGACAAGTTAAGACTTGAACTGAAATAAACGAGATCAATAAAAAGCCAGCCAGCTAAATCAACAAACTGTTGGCTGGAATCCCTCAATAAAATCCAAGCTAAACATTTTCATACGCAACAACAATAAAAAATTTAAAGAAAAGAGAAAAAGGATAAAAATAACTAAATATCTTTTATGAAATGAAACGAAAGGAAAAAAAGCAACAAAGAAATGAAATCGATTTGACAAAAGCAGAAAAAAACATGGATGAATGAAATGGGGTGAAAAATTAACAATTCAATTTTTTTTTATTTTGGATCCACAGAAGGACAACAATAAAAGGGTCGACTACAAACACAAGAAAGAAAAAAAATAAATATAAAAAAACTTGACAACGACAGTTGCTTCCGTTGACGTTTCGATTCATTTAAATTCAATTTAATGGCTTCGCAACGCCTTTCAGAATGAGTAGTATCCCATAGTTAGTGCGCGGGGGGCGGGGGGGTGTGTTTATTACGAGTCAAAATTAGTTAATGTCAAAAGACGATTTGTATTCTTCTTTATGGTAGTAATAGATGGTGGCCATAGTTGCCCTCAGTTTGCGTAGCGTCTGAGAAAATATTAGTTTCCGACAGAATTTGTAGTTGGGTCTATTTCTCATCATTTTCTTGACTTTGTAAACGCAAGGACGGAGAAAAATTTTGGTTTTCAACCTTTTATTAGTTGACAGCTTAAGCCTCTTTTTTTGACATTGGGCTATTTTTTCTTTTTTCTTCTTGTTTTTTTTGTAATATTTGTTACCAAGTACGTGTGAGTCGTTAGTTTGTTGATGAATTAGTCTGAGTTTTCTCTAATGCGATTTAAATTATACCATTTCATTTATTTTGTACAAAGGACAAGGACAAATTCTTGCTGTTTGCGGTCATTGAATTGTAAAAGCAACTAAAATGTTTACATTAAGAGAGAGAGAGAGAAGTATTAATTATCTCTAATAACTATATTTTAGGAGTTTATATTCAAGCTGAATATAAAGTAATTGTGGCCATAAGGTATTATCGTTAAGTGAGATAAATAATAAAGCTACCAGATTTCACAAGGTTTCTTGAATCTCTAAGAGTTTTTGGAAAATAAAAATGTTTTTTGATGAATTCTATAGCAAACATATCTCAGATATGGGACGTTCTTTTACAAACCGAACGAATTTGATGAAAATTGACCGACACATTTCTGATTTGGCTGAAATGGGTTCTGTATCGAAAAAGAAGAGTTACGTGTTCGGATGATGTCGCCCAAAAACGCCACCGGGTTTTAAAATTAAAAATATATGTTTTTTTTTATTATATATATGTTTTTATGATTTGATATAATAATAGAAAGATTTTGCGGCTGGTTTGTGTTTAAATATAATAAATATGTAATTTCGTTTAATTTCATCGCAAGTTTCTACAGTTTTTTTTCAATTTCTGCAAAATTATACTTAAAATATTTTTAAAAGAATAGTCTATCATTTTTAATCTTAAAAATGTGAAAAAGATAGATGTTTTCATTCAAATGGAGCAATTGAAATTTAATGATTTTAAAAAAAAAGGCTAAAAAAATTCAGTTTTTTTGGACTTTGAGCGCTTGTAACTCCATCAAATCATATCCCTATCAGACAAACAGTATATTGTTAGAAAGGGAATACAAATATCTTTTGAATGTTGAAAAGCGTTTGAGTCAAAAAAATGTTCATGGGGATATGGCCAAATAAATGAAAAAGTGCGAAAAGTGGTTTTTCGGGGATATCTCGAAAACGATTCTTAAGAAAAAAAAATGGTTGCCATTTTTGGAATCTACGCCCCAAAATACATAGAAAAAAGTCAATGAGAAAACAGATCTCGAGATGAACCACAAATTCGTTGACTAGTGTAGAATACGGGCGCAAATAAGACGTGCCGCAATACATAAATTAATTTATTTCTAATAGTAGTAATAGTTCTCCCATTAAAAAAAAAATACGTTTTCGATAGGAAATTTGACGTAAAACACGATGGTCACATTAAAAATTTGAAACAGGGTAGGAAAAATTATTAAAAATTGATTTAAACATTTAAATTGCTTATAACATTACTAAATTGTTCATAATTTTTTAATAAATATTTTTTTTAAATTTCGTTTTCTTAGCTTTAAAATGAAAATAAAATTAATTTTCTAGCTTTAACAGAACCGGAGTTATGAATTTTTGAAGGTGAGTCTCCATGCCAAAAATTACGAAATTCTAAAAATTTAAATTCGCTCTGTTTTGTAAAAAACAAAATTTCAAAAAAATCCTCGAACACATATCCCCTCTTTTTTGAAACAAAATTCATAAAAAAAATTTCAGCCAAATCAAAAATGCGTCGTCCGAAAAGTGCTCGGTTTGTAAAAGACCGTCCCAGAAATGGGAATGTAAAATATATACAACAAGCTGAATTTGTTGTTATACCAAAAATATTCCCAGGCTACTTTTCAGACACGCTACGTACTAGCTGGCTTTACTAAGCGTTCCCATATTGAATTTCAGAACTTTTTTTTAAAGAACTTACTTAAGTAGTAAAGAGATTTTAAGTTCTTCCTAGTACAGGAGGTACAATGCCCTCTTTTCGAAAGAAGTTTTGTCCAGAGCTTCTGTGAAGCATTCTCGGTTATACGGCTACAGCTCATTTATTCCATGACAACTCATATTAGCAATTGAGAAGTTTATATCATTAGCTTGTAAAAAGTTCAACTCAAAATCAGATTAAAAACTAACTGTAACTAAATTCGTAACTTTCCACTGGGAAATCTGGAAGTAGCTTCCAAGGGCAGCACGTTAGATGTGCTACTTCTGAAGCACTTAATTCGATATTTTACTTAATTTTAAAATATATAATATGTAATAATAAGATTTGCTCAGTTTGTTACACCTCAGGACACCGGCATAACGCAGTAGGCCAAGGTTCGAATCTGAGCGGAGACAAATCAAAAAATTAGTTAAGTTTTTTCTCAGTATTAAGCTACATTGAATATATCTAACGCAGTTCTCATGTACTTCCACAAATGTGCTTCTTCTGCATATCCGAGGAAGCTTATTTTATACGCTTCCAAAGATGTGCTACTCCTTAGCATTCAAAGATGCGCAATTCATTTAATTCCAAAGATGTCCTCGGATTAACCTTACAGGCAGAGTAGACACGTGCCCTGGGCGGCAAGATTTAAAGGGCTTCATATATTGGCGGAAAAATTGGTGCATTTTATTGATTGAAAATCTTTTAAAATTTTGTTTTCATTTTGCTAATGTTTTTCGTTCAGCAACGAGGACTTTTTTTTTGTGCTCATCAAAAATTAAAAAGAAAAAATTATTTTTTCTAATAAATGAAGAAGTTTTGAGGATGTGGGGCGACAATTTTTGGGACTGCCTTAATCCGGCCAGCAATGACATCCTATGATAAAAACAAGATAAGCAGTGAGAAGTGCATTGGAAGGAGCTTCCCTTGAAGCACATCCGAAGAGCTTTAAACGCGCTTCCGTTCCCAAAGGGCAAATGGTGATTTATATTTTTTTTTGTCTTCTGAGCCTCACCACATGCAGGGTAAATTTTTCCTAACATTTATGCTTTGGTACATGGGAATTTATAATATTTCCATGGTATGAATGGGTATGTAATTTACACTTAGTTCTTTTACACTGGGTACTTAATTTACAGCTTCAAACTTAATAGCTAAGAAGGCTAATAGCTGTAGTAGCTAAACTTTATTATTATTAGTACATATGTATTATTGCAAAATTTACTTAACTGTTTCAATTTAGCGTTCTAAAAATTTGGCTTGTATGGGATGTGTCACGCCCTATTGTCAAAATACGCTTACTTGTTGGTATTATCCATTATTTCATTTATTTGTGCAAACTGTTGTTGCATTATCTCAAGTAATTCACTCATTTTTAATTTTAAAATCTTTACTCTTGTAAGAAGTGCCTACCCTATTTTTAAATTTCTCTTAACTTTTGTTTTTTCTATCCGAGTGTAGTCATTCGAGTGAAATTTCGTTGCATCGCGTTGGTTGGTATAACGTTTTAAAGTTTTTGCTTCTATGGAATGTGCCACGCTCTCTTGACAGAATGCAACAATTTTTTGTCTTTACTTTCTTTATTTTTGAGAAATTTAGTTGCATTAGCTAAAGTAAGTGTCGAATTAGATTAATTTATTATTTATTTATTTCTTATTTGAATGGGCCCCAACGCGTGTCCATAATCCGATATTGCTCATCTTATCATTGGAACTTTAACATTTCCAAAAATATATGAAAGCTGTAATATAATAGGTGTCATTCTTGCCAGATACCTATGTGTCCATAGCATAGTTCATTTAATCTGTTGTCCACAGCTTTTTTGGCAGTAGATTTTCTTATAACTATAAAGATCACTTTTTTCATTGTTTTTATAAGAGTAGTTCTATTGCCAGACATTCTCATGATTTATATTCTATAATATTACATATTTTCCTAACGTACTTAGTACTAAATTTTCGATTATGGTAACAGCACAAAGTTACTTTTTGACCATAAATATCTAAATAATGTTGCCTATATGAAATGAATAAGCTCCGGATTAAAGAATCCCTCCAGTTTAATTTTTTTCTGACATGAGTAGAAAGCTACAATAGCCATTCTTAACCTTTGTTGAATAGCAATTTTTTAGTTCCGATTTTTCTAGTATATTGCCCAAAAGCTTTTTTTTATACTAAGCAACTTAAAATTTGGAGTCTTCAATGTGATTGCAGAAAAAAAAAACACCCTTTTAGAGATTCAATTTACGAAAAATCTTCATTTATTGATATAGAAGAGTGTGAAAAATCAAAAATTATTTGACGAAATTTATTCTTCTACCTAGTCCAGGAGTCTCATGTTACGAACTCTGGTTAAGTTTCCAAAACAAATGTTTTAATAGCGGATCTTTTCAACATATAAAGTAGTTTATAGAGCATCTTTTGATATAGTAACCCCTATCATGAATAAACATTCCTTCGGATTTTTTCTCCAATCCCCTGTTTTGCGATCGTAGAAGATTTTTGGGGAATGGGAAAAAACTCCATGGAAAATAAGGTTATCGGCAATACTTTTTTGGGAAACATTTTTTGACATATCACGCAAATTTTTTTCCCAAACTTAGTAGCAACGAATTTAATGAAGAAAGAGTCAATGTTAGCAATATTTTGTAATTTTATTTGATTAAAAGATTTTTTTAACATATTTACAAGATATAGCAACACAAACAAAGAGCAATTACTGATATTGGTCCAGTACATGGAATTCAATTCGGATACAGTAAAAGTCTTCATGAAAAGGAGTAGATGGCAAACTATCAAGCTATGCTATACTCTATTTGAGGTGATTTTTTTTTGTAATATAGACAAATGCACTTCATTTTAATTTATAAGATTGTTCAGCTGACAGATAAGCTAATGTCAAATATGCAAAATTACTGATAAGCTAATGTCAGATATATAAAATGCAACTGTGATTTTTAGCTGATTGGAAGATATTGGAAATATTTTGGCAGCACTGACTGGATATGAAGTTTTCCATTCCTCAATTATTTATGATCGCATATATATATATGTTTACATATATCAAGAAAACCAACTCTGATTTGCGTTAGCTTGCTAATTCAAATTGTTATTTTTATAGTACTTGCTTTTATCTATATAAATAAAATGTATGCATTAGATCTTTTATCTTTAAAACAATTTTTTGATGTTTATACCACTCTATGTTTGTTAAAAAACTTTTCCATATTATTGCAACCAAAATTCTACGTATTTGCACGCGTCAATGGGAATTATTTCTTTAATTATGGCGTCAATAATTAACGACTTCGTTCATTCCAAAGACAATGTTCATAATATGATTCGTGTTCTTAGTAAGCAGCACAATGGTTTAAATGTATGTCATTTTAATGCACAAAGCCTTGTAAACAAAACAGATGAGTTTAAATTTATTTTTGAGGGCTCCGGGGTAGATATAGTTTGCGTATCCGAAACATGGTTTTCTAAATGTATGACTGATGCACTATTTAAATTAAGCGGCTTTCAAATTTATCGAGCTGACAGGTATGGTCATGCTGGCGGTGCAGCAATATATGTACGTAATGGCATACCTTGTAAACTGCTTTGCTTGTCACCTCCCGATAGTGAAATTGAGTATGTTTTTGTTAGTATAATCAACGGGATTAATAAACTGCTTGTAGGTAGTGTATATCGTCCAAATCGTTCTGTGAATATGTCAAGTCTTCTTAGTGTTATAGAAAATGTGTCCCTGTCCCACCCAGACGTCATGATTTTAGGAGATTTCAATTGCAATGTTTTAAAAGACAATCAGCTGAGTGTTTCCATGGAAACCCTGGGGCTAACCGCAGTAAATAAAAAAACTCCCACTCACTATTCCAAGTCTGCAGATACTCTTTTAGATCTTATTTTCGTTAATGACCTTTCTAAAGCACTACTATATGATCAATTAGCGGTCCCTTTCTTTTCAAAACATGATCTGATATTTTTAATATATGATTTTCAGTTAAAAAATATGGCTAACTCTTTTCATTATAGAGATTTTAAGCAAATTAACTACGCTTTACTAGACGAACAAACTAGAAATGTAGACTGGCATATTATTTACAGAATGGTGACAGTCAACGATCAAATTGACTTTCTTCAAAAGAATGTCAAGAAACTTTTTGATGAGTCTGTGCCACTAAAAGCTAAGAAGATAGTTAATCAAAAAAAACCTTGGTTCAATAATACCGTTAAAAACTTAATTGTGCAACGTAATGCTGCATACAGCCGTTGGAAACGTTACAAAACACCTCAATTGTACACGAAGTTTAAAGAATCTAGAAAAAGAGTGGTTTGTTTGATTAGGGCATTGAAAGCTAGGTTTTATGACGAAAAGTTTAAAAAAGCACTAGGTAGTAAAAAGACATGGAAGGAGATACGAAACATTGGAATTGGGAAAGTCATAAGTCAGCGAAATGATCTAATTGACGTTGACGACCTAAACAATAATTTTGTCAACTTACCATTTCCCCCGGTTTCTAAAAACTCTTACAATTCCATAAGTTACTCCAGGAATTTGTTTCAAAATACAAACTTCAGCTTTAAATGTGTTAATCAGGCCGACGTTTTAAAAAGTATATTAAAAATTAAATCCAATGCCACTGGATTCGACGAAATACACCCCATTTTCTTAAAAATTTTGCTTCCAATTCTTCTTCCTTTCATCACTTATATTTTTAACTCTATTATAACTACTTCTATATTTCCCAGCAATTGGAAAAAAGCTAAAATTATCCCCATCCCTAAGTCACATTCCGAATACCGTCCAATCGCCATATTATCTTTTCTGTCTAAGGCTTTTGAGCTAATATTATATTGGCAAATTAGTGAATTTCTTGATGAGAATGGACTAATAACCGATCGACAGTCTGGTTTTAGAAATGGTCGTAGTTGCGTCACAGCTTTAATAGATGTGACTGAGGATATACGAGTTGGTCTAGACAATAATGAAATTAATCTGTTGGTGCTCTTAGATCACTCCAAGGCATTTGATAGTGTTGACCACATCATTTTATGCACAAAACTGCTAAATATGTTTAATTTTTCGCCAACTGCTTCTAATTTAATATTTTCCTACCTGACAAGTAGATCGCAAGCTGTTTGTGGAAACAATTCTGTGTCTAAATTTTTAAGCACTATAAGAGGAGTTCCCCAAGGCTCTGTCTTGGGCCCACTACTATTTTCAATTTATATAAATGATTTACCTAAGTGTTTAAAATATTGTAATATTCATATGTATGCGGATGACGTGCAGTTGTATGTTAGTTGTAATCGTGATTCCATTGTTGACTGTGTAGCTAGTTTAAATGTGGATCTTAATAGTGTTTCAATTTGGGCTAGTAAAAATGGTTTATGTCTTAATCCAAAAAAATCTAAGTGCTTAGTGATAAGTAAAAGTATAATGAATGTTTCATGTTTTCCCAAAATATCGCTAGATAATAGTAACATAGACTTTGTAGATTCATGTAAAAACCTTGGAATACACTTTGACAGAAGCTTATCATGGAATAACCATATTAATTGCACAATTGGAAAAGTTTATGGGATGCTACGTGAGCTATGGATTAGTCAATTTTTTACTCCTCCAAGGGTAAGGCTCTTGCTTGCAAGGGCATATCTTCTTCCCACTCTTTTGTATGGATGCGAAATTTTTGCAAATTGTGACTCCACTTCCAAGCAAAAGTTGAAGGTTATTTTCAATAATATAGCTAGATACGTTTTCGGCTTAAGACGGATGGATCATGTCTCTTCATATGCATACAAATTGTGCAACATGACGTTCGAAAACGTTTTAAAGTTTCGAACTTTGATATTATTGCATAAAGTGATGTACAAAATGCAACCAAGCTATCTCTCAAGAAAAATTATTTTTGCAAGATCGACTCGGGCCAAAGCACTGATTCAATTACGCCACTCATGCTTAACATCAGAGCGGCAATTTTTCATACATGCAATACGTCTTTGGAATGCTCTCCCTCCAAACCTAAGAACAATTCCCCATCCCGTGCAATATAAAAATAAACTTATGAATTATTTTTCACAGCTGCAATAATATTTTAGCTATATTAGTTATAAATGTATATTACGTGGTCTAATTTTAATTTTACTTTAGTTTTATTTTATTTCATTAAATTCATTTAATATTTGTTAATTAATTTCAAAAGAATTGTAAAATTTAATTTTTAAACTATTATTATCACTGTGTACCTAATACTTTAATTATAAGATATATATCTTGTTGTATTAGGGAGGAAATAAATAAATAAAAAATACAAAATACAAAAAATACTCCTCTCGAGAAAAAAAAAATCCGGAAGAATCGTTTTCCTCTGGATATTCATGATAGGGGTGAGTATGTTTTTTTTTTAATGGACAAATGCTCTTACTTAGCTTCTGTAATTAATTTTAAAGCTAGGCGTTAAATAAGTTAGATTATGCTCAAAAAACTATGTTTTGTATAAGCCAACTGAAATCAATTTAGCTGCTGTTTAACATTTTTGATTTTCTCTTTTTTTTTTTTTTGTGATATAACGACAAAAAATAAATCCAGTAAGATTTTTTTTTTTTTCTCTATCAAACTGCAAAAATTTCATTGCTGTCCATCTTTTCAACTTTACAAATGCTCCATTTTACAATTTTATATACAGCAAACACGCAGCAGTTAAATGGCGTTGCAACATCACTCACTAGATGTTGTCCAAAAAAATATTTGCTTTTCGTTTTTTGCGTTATCCTTTATTCCTGCTCCTGCTGACATTGCATTTAAGCCAGAGTTACGACGATATAGTAGTACAACAAAAATGTGACTACAACAAAATCTCAGTGAATCCTAGATTTTGTCAGTTTATAAACATCAAGTTTCCTTTGCTTTAACAAGGATCATGCAAAACAACGGAGGGACCATTCAGTGCTTTTATAGTACGCTGAATTGTTTTCGGAAATTTTTTGAAAAAAATTTTTATTTGTTTTCTTTTTATTGGAATGAAAGATTTTTAGATTCCTTTAAAATGTTTTCACTGTCACAATGGCTATAAAATAAATTGTCTAGACTTAAGAGATATTATGGCAATTGATACAGCAAAAGGCAAAGAGTTCATTTTATCATAAAATTTATTTTGTAGAACTATAAAATTTGTTGAACTATAAAATTATGTTCACTGAAAACATGGCGGTTGGCTTCAGCGAATTTCATTAATTTTTCTTCAGAAAAATCATTATTATTTTACCTGTTGGTACTACTAATTTAAAAGAGATAAGGCTTCTCACACAAATTTCTATCATAGACATAAAAGGTTGCATAAAAAAATAAATTTAATTTTTAAACCATATATCACAACTTTTTAAATATTGAAAGCGTAAAGAACATTTATTCTATGTAATGGCCACCATTCATGCGATGACACTTGACAGATTAATAACTGAAACAGTGACAACTATTATTTCATCAGTGAGAGTTTATGAAAAATGTATACTTTAAAAACACACACCTATTCAAAGGGTTTTATGACACATGACTAAAATGTCGTTGCTGACTGGAAAGTGCAAACACTATTAGTACAGAAGTGCCACTAGAGAAAATGTTCCTATTAGTAGCACCTCATTTGTGTTGTGCGTTGCTAACTTAAACATAAATTAATTTCAAGAATGAATAAAGTTTTCAAATTTTGTAAAACTTGGCTAACAATTACAGTTCAGCTCTAGGAAAACAGCAACACCACCAGGCCAGCCACTGCAGCGGAGAAACTTATGTATTTTCAAAGTAAGGTGGCTCTTTTTGCATAAGTCACCGAAACTTTCCCATTCAAAAATTAACTAAGTTGGGTTATAAGGAAAGAAGAAAGTTGGAAGTGATGTCATTGATCTTGAGTGCACCAAGCATCAGTGAAGTGAAGAAAAATGAGAAGCGAAAACTTAAAATTTTCTGAAACATTGTGTTTTTTAAAGTAATGGGAAATATTTCTAAGGTAAAAAAGGCGAATACCCAAAAAAATTTGCAAAACTATGTGTTTTTTTAAATGGAGAGATGATCCAAGAACTATGAATGGGAGAAATTTCAAAAGCCGACAAAAGTCCTAAAACATTTCTTGTTTGAATTAATTTTTCGGAGTTTTGTTTTAACTTCCTTCTATTTTGCCTAGATGAAAATATTTGCAGCGACTTCAATTATGTCGATGTTATTCTTTGATGGTAAACCTTAATATAAACTGAAAGTTTTCAAAAAAATTATCATGTGCCGAGCAAAACTTTTTAAGAAATTGTGCAGGGAAATGATGTAAGTTGAAAAAAAAGTTTGCAGTTTTTAAGCAAAGTAAGTAATAATGAACAGACCCGGCTTTATTTATAAACATTTTACAAACTACATTAATGGTTGAGCGATTTTTAACTCCTATGAAAAAAGTAAATTTAACAACAACTGCTACAGCAAAAGTAAATGAAAGCAACAGCGGCAGTAGCAACAAACACAGGATAAATAACAAATATGAGTGCACATCGTGCATACAGAGCAGGGACGTACAGACCACGACTCGCGGGCCACATGTGACACTCCATTTATTTTCTAGCGAGCGCCTCACTACGCATTTTTTAACCGTACGAAGGAACATTAAAGATATTTTAGTCAAAATTGCACGTGCAAACAATGAAGTACACAGAGGCATCTCTTATGAGGAGAAGTAACTGGAATAAAGTAAGTGTCCTTTCGAAGCGATTTAATTTTTAAAAAAAAAATAAAATAGTGATTAGTGTAATTATGTTAAACGATTTAGTTAGGTTAGGTTAGGTAGGAGTGGCAGTCAGTTACAAAAACCGACTCACTTAGACCAAGTTTGGTCCATTGTGATACCACAGGGTACTTGACTATACCCTCTCATTGAACCATCCAGATTTCGTTATGAAACTAAATAACTGACCTATGCCAACATGTCTAAGGTCCTCCAGGTCATCAAACAAAAACGAGCCAAGTGTTTTGTGGCGTTTTCTAGCAAGTGCAGGGCAGGAACAAAGAAAATGTTTAATGTTTTCCTCCTCCTCCACATCCCCACAAATTCTACAGTAGTCAAAAGACCGAATACCTAATCTCTCCGCATGTCTGCCGATAAGCCAGTGGCCAGTTATTACTGCAACAACTGACGAGACACTGTGTCTAGTGCGGGATATCAGTTCTAGAGATCGCTTAGCGTTCCATTCCGGCCAGATTTGCCTTATTATATTGCAAGTTAACCCTTGGGTCCATCTTATGTTAGCCTTTTTTATCATGTCTTCTTTAAGCAGTAACTTGCAGGTAGCAAGTGGCATGCCAACACCTTCCTTGTCTTGAGGAATTTGTGCAGTAGTCCCCTGCCTAGCAAGTTCATCAGCTTTGCAATTGCCATCAATGTTCCTATGCCCAGGCACCCAGATGAGGTGAATGTTAAAATGCTGAGCCATCTCATTTAGAGACGAGCGGCATTGTTGGGCCACTAGTGAGTTTAGGAATACTGATTCTAGGGATTTAATAGCAGCTTGACTATCTGAATAAATGTTAATACCCTTCTTGGATACCACATTTATTCTCAGCCAGGATGCTACTTCTTCTATTGCTATAACCTCTGCCTGAAAAACACTACAATGGTCTGGTAACCTCGCAGCAATACTTATCTTCAGTTCCTTAGAGTAAATACCATTACCCACTTGGTTATTTAACTTGGAGCCATCCGTGTAGAAATTAATATGGTTCCTTCTCCCCGGGATTCCTCCCTTCCAGTCATCCCTAGATGGGATATGGGTTACGTAATCTCTCTTGAATGAGATTACTGGAATAGTGTAGTCCAATTTAGAGAATACGGAATTCAAGCTATTAAGGATAGTTGAGTGTCCTGTACTTCCCTCGGACCAGCAAGCAGTTTCCCTGAGTCTAATGGCGGTACATGCTGCCATTCGTTTACCAAACAGGTCAAGGGGAACAAGATGAAAGAGGACCTCCAAGGCATCAGTCGGTGTGGTCCTCAGTGCACCACTGATGCACATGGAAGCAGCTCTTTGAACCTTCTGCAATTGTCTGTAATAGGTGACCTTGTCTAAGACAGGCCACCACAACACAATGCCATATAACAGAATCGGTCGAATTACCGCTGTGTAGAGCCAATGAATAATACGAGGTGATAGCCCCCATCTTCTCCCCACAGCTTTTTTACAAGAGTATAGTGCTACAGTTGCTTTCCTAACTCTCTCAACAACATTTATTTTCCAACTTAATTTCCTATCCAATATCAGACCAAGATACCTTGCACTACTTTTTAAGACAAGTCTAACGCCCTTTAGCGAAGGTGGTACTATAATTGGAAGTTTGTGACTCCTAGTAAAGAGTACTAGTTCAGTTTTGTTCGGATTTACGCCTAAATCAGCCTCATCTGCCCATGAGACGAGTCTGTTTAAAGCATTCTGAAGAATTTCACACAGTGTGTTTGGGAATTTACCACATGCAATTAATGCTACATCGTCGGCATAGGCAATAGCTTTACAGCCCAGCCTTTTCAGTGACATGAGCATCTTATTTATTACCAGATTCCACAGTAGAGGAGATAGCACTCCACCCTGCGGCGTTCCTCTGCGAACAAACCTATTAGCTTCGGAAATGCCAAGATTTGTGGTAATGGCTCTGTTTGTCAGTAGCTTTTTAATCAGCTCAACTATGGAACTGTTGATACCCAGTTTCTGTAGTTCATTGATAATAATACCTGGGTCAACGTTGTTAAAAGCTCCTTCAATATCCAGGAACGCCGCCAGGGCGAATTCCTTTCATGCAAAGGATTTTTCAATGCTGCTTACTAGTGTGTGAAGTGCGGTTTCTATAGATCTGCCTTTCGTGTAAGCATGTTGAGAAGTAGACAGCAGATCAGGTTTGATACTGCTGCGAACATAGATTTCTATGAGTCTTTCCAAAGTTTTTAAAAGAAAAGAGGAAAGACTTATTGGTCTAAAATCCCTTGGATTTATGTAAGAGCTCTTCCCAACCTTTGGAATGAAAATGACTTTAGTCATCCTCCAGGCTAGAGGAATATAGGAAAGGTTAAGACAGCCCTTGAAAATAGCTGTCAACCAAGATATAATTAAGCGAGCAGATTGTTGCAGCTCAATTGGTGTCACACCATCAGGTCCTGGTGATTTATAGGGTTTGAAGCTATTTATCGCCCATCGAATTTTGGTTTCCGAAACAATGTCCCCGAGAATAATTGAGGACATCTGAGGTTGAACATTCAATTCCTCTGGTTCATGCAATGAGTTACCAGGGAAGTGAGTATCTAGTAAGAGGTCTAAGGTCTCTTCGCTAGATGTTGTCCAGGAGCCGTCAGGCTTTTTTAAAAGACCTAGAGTAGTGGGCGAGGTAGATAAAATCTTCCTTATCCTAGATGCTTCTGAAATCTCTTCAATGTTTCCACAGAAGTTCCTCCACGAGTTACGTTTAGCTTTCTTAACGAACTCTTGTAAATTTTGAGAATAGATTTATAATCATTCCAGTCATTGTCCAAACCTGATTTTTTGGCTTTGTTAAATAAATTCCTACTTCTTCGTCGAAGAACCTGAATTTCATTTGACCACAATGGGGGTTTCTTCTTTACTCGAGGCTTACTTACAGAACAAGAAATCTTCAGGGATTTATTTAACCCTCCCGTTAAGTTTTGAACCAGCCTGTCTATGTCTTGGATAGTTGACGGCTCTACGGGGTTTGTGATAGGCAGATACTCTGCTATTTTCCTGTTATATATTCCCCAGTTTGTCCTTATCCGATTTAGTTAATAGAACTTAATTTTTTTTTTTTTTTTGCCCTTCTTTAAGTAACATGAAATTTATGTGGCCCTTGGCCTTAGACAGCCTGTGCATCGCTGATGTAGAGGGAGTGAAAAAGTGCATTTAAAATTTGTTATTGCTGTTGAAACACTAATGAGCAACGGCAACCGCAATAAGCATTAGCCGTGTATAGTAGCAGAAACAGCAGCAACAGCGGCAGCTTTTGATCTCTTGCGTATCAGAGTGTGGAACAGTTTTGGTATTCGCAACGAAAATGCTGCTGCATCATGTTTTGCAACCATTGCAACGGCACGCTATACCAACATCCGCATTAAATTGTACACATATGCTTACAATTGTTTGCATGTGTGTGTTTTTGCAATTGTATGTGAACAACTGTGCAGCAGTTTTCAAGCATGACGTTGCTCAACAAAAAGTTTTTTGCATTGTAATCCAAAACATTTGTACAGTTTTGTTTTGTTGTTGCACTATTCTTATTTGCTTGTTTTTGTGAAAGTGTGTGTGTGTGTGTGTGTTCTTAAATCATTTTTGCTTAATGTACAAAATTTCAAAATTTGGTGGACCAAAAATCATTATTTAAACAATTTGTAGCTATTTCATTAAATAAATGACTTAAGCAGCAAGTTCATAATAAAAGTTTAATTATTTCACTGTGTATTGGCAAAATATGACAGTAAGACAAATACGTGGATATGGATAAATTTACTTAAAGAATTAATGATAAATTTAATATCGAAAATCCAGCATAAACAATTTCATTCAAAATTGGGGCTTATTTCATACAAAAACAACGCAATTTATGTTTACGAAGAGGTTGTAAATATTCAAGTTTTGATGAGAGTAATTTTCTTTTACTCTGCAAATATTTCACTATAGATGAACTGAAATTATAGTCATCAACATTTCTACAAAAAATTAACAAAAATAAAATGAAAAAGTCCATGAGTGAGGACGTCCGAAAAGAGCTCAAACCCCCGATTTTAATTGTTCAATTTTGTTATAACGCATGTCTGTTATGGACGACCTCTCAAGGTCGTTTTCTACATTTTTTAACGTCAAATTTGTTGCAAGAACGAAATCTTTATTTTCCGAGTAAATTTGGGTAATAATTCTGTGAAGGAACAAAAGTTACGAGCAAAAAACATGTTTTTTTAACCAAAAAGGACCTTCAGGAAAATCAAAAGTGCTCCATTGGTTTTTCTCGGAACGAAAAAAAAATTATGCAGACTTCGTTTCTTTAGGGTTCTTCTAACATTTGAGTCGATGTCTGGCTGTCTTTGCTTCATACAAATCGACCCAGTCTTATGTACATACCCCCTCGACATGTAATGTTTCGTAAACCTTTAAGAAATCTTTCACATGAAATCTAACAAAGCTTCAATTACATTACAGAAATCTAACATTTCCATTTCAGAAATATTTCTACAATCTGTCAAAATCCGCCTTTTGATTCAATTTGAAACGTTTCTAATCATTCTTTATTGCGTCTTCTAAATTTATTTAATCTGTGTGACTAGTGCTACTCTTTTATTATGTCATCGGGACTATGAATTATTGTTAAATTTTACCCGCGTCATCACTTGCGTTGATACTTAGCACCCAGTTACTTTTTGTGATGTGTCCTTATCCTTATCATGAATAAACAGCCACTCAAAATGTTTACACTGTTTCCTGATTAGTTATCGTAAATGTTTTGGGAATGCTAAAAATGTTCCTGCAAATTGAGTTCTCGGCAATAATTTTTAAGGGAAGTTTTTTGGCGTTTTTGAAAATTCTTATTCCAACTTTGTTGCAAGGAATTCAAAAAGGATAAAGCATTAATTTTTGTTTTTACACTAAACTCATATATTTCTAAAAGTTTTATTCAAAACTCATTAAAAATATACGATTTTCTATCATAACTTCCTAGCTTTTTCGAGATTTAATCGACTACAGATTTTAAATTTCCTTCCTTCGTGATTTCGTTGTACAAACCACTTTATCTACAAGCGGGAACAAAAGAGAATAAACTCATTTTTATTGTAGGTACGCGACCTTAAAGTATGCAATAAAAAAAAGTACATGTTTGTTCAATACAAAGCATTTAAGTTGTATTATTTTAGGCGCCCTTTTGCAAATCTTTTAATATTGACTTTCTTTTGTCAAAATTTGCATATATGGTTCAATGTATACAGATATGCATAAATATATGTATCAATACATATATATATGCTTTACCAATATATTTGCAAAACATATGCAAATGTTGAACTTTTGTCTACAATTGTGAATATTTGAATCAAAGAAAGCAACATTTTATGTGTTCTTTCTTTTTTTTTCTATTGCTCTTGAAAACTCTTCTATTATGTTCTATTTTTTCCTCAATTTCGTTATTCTACATTGTGTTGCGTCTTTCGTTGTAATGTAAGATTTTCCTTGAATTCTTAGACTAAATTTGGATTTGTCAACACCGCAATTGAGTTTTCTGATTTTGCAGCTAAAAACTGAAATGAAAAAACTTCTTTTCTTTTTATCTGATTTTTTGTTTCATTTTCTACAACATTTTTATGAGATGTTTTTGCAAATTTTATAGCATGACAGAAATTGTGTAGGCAAACGCAAGAAACAATAATAATAAAAAAAAATGCTTCGAAGAGAAATCATCAAAAAATCTGCAAGGAAAAAAGCATAAAAGTTTTCAAGGTAGGTCGGATGGAGAGTAGAGCCTACGCAAAGTAAAATAGGATTAAAAGAAAATTAGATTCCTTAATAAAAAATGAAAGCAAATTTTACTGTGCCACGCCAAGTTGCTGCTGGCAAGTAATTGCCGAAGAAAATTAAATTTGTCCAAAATAGAGAATAAAATTGTTGCTATTTTGAAGACTCATCCAGTGGGGTAATCAGCGTTAATGTTGTCCTGGAAATAACATATTTAGAAAAAGTTTAAGCTGAGACTGAAAGTTTTTGCGTAAAATTGCCAATTTAATGAAACACTTAATGCCGTACATAAAATTTAACATATAATTTTGTTACTATGAAACAAAATCCAAAGCGAAAAATGTCCAGCACGCAATAATGGCTTCATTTCTATTTGATTTTGTTCTCATTTCATATATTAAACTAAGCTGACTAACTGAAATATTTTTCAAATAAATACTGAAATTAGAAAAGTGCTACATTAAGGAACTCCAAAATGTTAACTTGTTGTTGTTGCTGTTATAATTTTAAGGCAACTGAGAGTAGGTGGTAATAACCAAAAATAATTGCTATGTAGGTGCGTTGGAGAGAACACGAAAGCATTATGTTCACAATGACTTTTTCATGTTGGTAAGAAAATGGCCAATGTTTTAATTTTTTATGGAAGTAAGCTAATGAGTAAATAACAAAAAAAATGTTACATCCCTTTTTGTATTAAAAACATAGAAAATGTATTTTTACTTTTACTTTGCGTGCATATTTCTAGTAGCGCATATATTATGTATTAAGATGTAAGGATTTAAGAAAGAATTCCATCAGGACTCAAATCTATAACACAGCGCAACATGAATTATGTGTATAGGCTCTAGATGCCAACCTTTAATTTGTTAGCATATAAAATAAAAAATAATTATATTAGTTGAGTTTGCTTTTGTAGGAACCAGAACTACCTAAAAGTGCACAAAATCACGGTTTCTCGAGATATTTCAGGTAAAGTTGCATCGAAAGGCTGTTTTCTTTTATGAAACCACTATAGGGTTAAGAAGAACTACTCTCTTTCTCCAAAACACATTTTGAATTATATCAATATCTTTTTTTATACATACCTCCATACAAATCTACATAAGCTTCAGTAAAGCAGAATAACAGGAGAATATTTATTTTTGGACCCCATTAATGGTTTAGTAATAAAAAGTTACATTTCGATGATATATAACCTCAAATACCGGAATAATCAGAAAAATTCTGACCTCGCGTTCAAATTCAGCGCCTCAAAAACCTTCGGAAAAGTATATTTTGATTTCAGAACAATTTGTTTGACCAAATTTTGTCGGACTGTGTAAGCAGCCCAACTGTAAATAATAAATCCCATGAAAATGAAATGCGCACCTTATTCCTTTCATACCAGACTGAATCCATCCATTAGGTTTTCATATAAGCTTCAAACTGATGAGATATTACTCTCCATACAACATAAGGTGACACGTATTTTTTTAATTTTGATTTGGCTCGAATTTACGGGTTTTATACATTTTTGAAGTTTAGTTTCTGCAAATTAAACTTTTTAAAAGTCTAGAACTGAAATTTATGGCCGTATTTCATAATTTTTCGGACGGGTTTCATCATTTATAGGCGCATTCGTATAGCTAAACGTACAGACCACAACATTTTTCATCAATATATACGAAAAAATTATCTGTATTACAGAAATGGTAAATGCAGCGTTTGCAATTTCCCTTGTAAAATTACCAATTTCCATATGTCTAGCTACGTCGTCTAACTATAAAAAATTAAAAGTGAGAAACTATTTTTTCAATCTAAGTCAAAAAATTTTGCGCATATTTGTGCAAGCTAGACAAAGTTATAAATTTTCTTAAGAATGTCACATGAATTCCAATGCGAATTTGCAATGTTATATGAAAAAAATGTGTTGCATAATTTTAGTGTTAAAGAATTTTAATCACATCAATTATAACAACCAATTATTAACAATATTTATTAGCGCCAAATCGAAAGAAGTGCATAACGAGAAACAAAAAAAAAATCTTAATTTTACTCCACTCGAGTAATAAAAAGTGAAAGTAATTTACACTAAATTTTTAATATAAGCAAATATACATAAGGATGATGTTTACATTTAAAATATAGTAAAATAATAAAGTAATCTTTATTGTAATGTGCAAACATCTTTCTATAGTTGAAGTCAATCATACTAGTCTTACAGTATTCTACCATACTAAAAGGATATTCGACAAATCTATATTTACCAAAACATTAAGGTGAGTTCTATTTCATTTGAACCTTAAATACGGATTAACTTTACCAGAAATAACGTAGTAAATACTTCTTCTCCACGTATGATGCTTACGAATACGTCAGTAATAAGAACATTTGATGACGTATAGATTTACAACAAAACTATTCATTTTTTAAACTGACTTTTGAAACCTTTTTAAGTCTTGCATATATAGTAGGCAGGCGTAGCAGTTAATCTTTCATGCCCAGCTTTGCGAATTTCTTTGCACTTGATGGTGGAAAGGTTTTTGTTAAAGCTCGTTGCATTATTATCATTTTTAAAACCTTTTTGAAAAGCCGCATATATGGGAGATAAGCGTGGCAATTTACATATATTTTGCACCCATAGTTCTTAATGTTCTTATACTTTATTTAAGAAAGAAAAATTATGTGCTGAAATTCTTTGTTCCACGGTGATTGCTTGGAACTTTTTCCTCAATTTGAATGAACTCGCATCACTGTGCGACGCCTTAAGGTTTTCGGCTGTTAGTTGATCGATTCTTTAGATGAACTAGCATCAAAAGATCTTATATTCGTTTTGAAATTTATAAAAATATTTAAATGGTTCAATTAAGTTAAATGACCATATGTAAATCTGATACACAATGGACCCATCCGTGGGCTATGTTTTGATGACACATCATCTCTCGGTAATAACCTAACCTTACCAACATTATACCAGAAGACTGGGCATACAATTCGCTTAATTTTTACTTAGATAGAGATAAAGGAGCTCATTTTAAACTACGGTGATTGCTTGGAACTTTTTCCTCAATTTGAATGAACTCGCATCACTGTGCGACGCCTTAAGGTTTTCGGCTGTTAATTGATCGATTCTTTAGATGAACTAGCATCTAAAGATCTTATATTCGTTTTGAAATTTATAAAAATATCTAAATGGTTCAATTAAGTTAAATGACTATATGTAAATCTGGTACACAATGGACCCATCCGTGGGCTATGTTTTGATGACACATCATCTCTCGGTAATAACCTAACCTTACCAACATTATACCAGAAGACTGGGCATACAATTCGCTTAATTTTTACTTAGATAGAGATAAAGGAGCTCATTTTAAACTAAATACAAAAATGTCAAAAGGTCTTTCCTTCCAAAATCGTCACTCACATTACATTTATTACTTAAGACTATTTAGAAATTGACGTAAAACGTTTGATATACTGTAAAAATATTATAGAAGCTCTCTCAAAATATGTATAAAGTAATCAATAAGATACATATAACTAAAAAAAAAAAGCTAATAAGCCCAATCAAAAATTTCATTTGCTACCATTTGCTAAAAATCAATTTTTCACAATTCACTCAAATAAAATTTTTTAAGAATATAAATCATTGCCAATGTGAGAAAACCATTTTTTACCAATAAACACAACTTCAACACCCCTTAAATAAAACCACCGCAGAACTTTATTTGAGCTCATTATAAAATGATAAATGCTATCGCGAATTTAAATCAGTTACCAAGGCGTACGGCACTCAATTTATCAAAACGTAACCAACTATCGACCGTACGACCGACCGGTGAACGATCAAAAACTCCAATAAAATAAAGCAACGCAAGAAAAAGTACCAACAGGATTGCGGTGAAAAGTGGCAAACTGTTTTGTGTAGAATTTCCAACAACCCCCCACATTGGCTTCTTAACTCAGCTGCTGCGGATGGTTTAGTGGTGCGAGTGAGTGAATGAATGGGGCAAAATTCCGAAAGCACTGATATGAAAAAGGGAAAATTTATTCCCAGGTCATTTTTTATGCAGTTTTCTATTTCTTTGAATTTTTTTTTTTTTTTTGTGCGACGTTACAGCTTCAGGAGCATAACTTTTCACTACGTTTGAAATTTTATCTGTCGTTCAGCTTTTTCTATGTTGCATTAGTCTTCTTTTTGCTCATTTTTTACACTGAACTTTGTACCCTGCAGCTAACGTACAAATCTACAGATTGCAATTTCTTTTTCCCTTTAATTTGTGTGTGTTTTCTTCAAAAATTTTTCTTCCCTTTTTTTTATAATTTTGCATAAGCGACATCGGCAAGAAAGCAAAGGAAATAAATAAAATATATGAAATTCGCAACCAATTCGAATCGCATTTTAAACTCAACTACTGCATTCCAATCGGTCCGAATTAACAAAGGCACAAACAACAAGAGTAAGGTTACGTTCAAAAGGATATTTCCGGATGGCGCACCGCAAAACTGGGATAAAATTAAATAAAAGAAATCAGTTGATTGCAAAGAAAAAAGAAGGTGCTTTATTTTAGTTGCCATGGTGTATTACCCTACGTTAATAGTGAGTAGTTTTGCATTGATAAAAGCATTAAGTGCTACGAGTATTTGAAATTAGCACTTAAAAAATCTCAGTAAAAGCAATTGCTCTCTCTTGACTATCTGGAAAAATATGTGGTGTTCAAAGAAGCAATTTCTCTCTTCATTTAGCCAATAGATGGCTTTAAGCAGATGCTTCATCACTGCTTTGAAATCTGAACCGTTGCGAACAAATAACAATAAGAAACATATCATTTACCATATAGGAATTCTATCGATTTGACTTCTATTATTTTTTTAACTCATCTTATGCTTCCTAACATCAGCTTATAGTATGTGTGGAGGAGGCTTAGGAGTATGTGTGTCTATCCAAAATTGCAAAAACTTAGAACTTACTAATCATTATAAAATCTGCCATGATCGTCGATTGGTTTTCAATCGAGAATTTACCCGGAACAAGAACATAGGACAATAGTTATCGTATTGAAGATCAATTCCAGCATCAGAAAGTCAAGTCATGATAATGAACATTTTCGAGAACATCAATCCTTATGGAACGTGTTCAGCATTATTATTGATAAGTGTACAAACATCTGCATATAATATAACATCACTGTTTGAGTCTACATCAAGAAAGTATTAAAATTTAAGTCTCCACGCATGTTTGCTTCATACATGTTAAAGAAGACAACTGGATTCCGAGACTAATAGCAAACGGAAAATTTGTTTTCATGCCTCAAACATAATGATTGTTAAAAATAATACGATACGGCGAGAGAGCTGATAGAAGTGACCTCCGTTTTGTAGAATTTTTTTTTTTTTTTATGTGCATGGAATTTCTTTTGAGGAATAGAATTTATTGTTTGTTGAAATGAAAACGAAAATAAAGGTTAATGTTCGCAAGTTTCTTCCTATAATTTAATATTAGGAACATTTTATCAATTGTCCTATCACGGTTTTAAACACATACTTCAAATCCCGAAATTCCCGATTTGGTAAAATTTGTATCTGGCAATGCCGCAACGAGAGAGTCCGTACCTCAGTAGACTTAGAAACTGATATTGCTACCACTGTATATCCTTAACGTAAAGACATAATAGCGTTATTCACGTTCACGTGGCAGAGTAGCAGATTTGCTCTCAACAGTAACAAATTAAATAAGTAG
This sequence comes from Tricholauxania praeusta, assembly GCA_949775025.1. Lineage (NCBI taxonomy): Eukaryota > Metazoa > Arthropoda > Insecta > Diptera > Lauxaniidae > Tricholauxania > Tricholauxania praeusta. Next base: position 29,521,952 of record OX459031.1, on the reverse strand, counting down.
TAAATTTGCAACGTATCTCCTCTTTTACTCCATAATAACATTGAGATAAGTGTGAGAGCAATTTTTCCACAACGCAGTGCAACGTCAGTGGTGTGGAACCCCCAATATAACATATGTATACATTGATATGCTGGAGTCGGTGCAGAAACAATTTCTATTGTTTGCACTTCGTGGGCTACCTTGGAATCCGGACTCAAATTTACCTTCATATGAAAGCCGCCTCAAACTAATACGTTTACCAACACTTCGCAGCCGAAGAATTATGCTTAACGTAACTTTTTTAAATAAACTGTTCTCCGGCTCAATGAACTCTGAGTTGTTGCTAGGTATGGTCAACTTTAACAATCCTGGAAGGGATTTGAGACACTTTTGTTTCTTAAGACTTGATATATGTAATTCTAACTATGCTCATTTTTGTCCATTTCGGTGTATATGTAATGATTATAATAACCTTTGTCATATAATATCACCCATGGACTCTCACAATATTATAAAGCAAAAAATAATTATTTTCTTAAATACTTGAAACTGTACTTTTTCCTTTGTTTCTGCTGCATAGCCTCTGGGCTTAGTAGAAATTGAGCTCAATCTGTGATCGGAAATTGCTCTACCCATCATTTCGTTCAGAGAAATAGTGCAGTCCCGGTCACCGATCCGTACGATAGACGGATGTGCCTCATGTACGGTTTCGCCTAATGAACGCAGAGCAGTTCGGGCTGTTCGTAGTCGGTCACCGATCCATACGATAGACGGATGCGCCTCTCGTGTGGTTAGGCGGGTAAGTGGGACCGCAGGGACCGATCGCAAAAAAAAACCCTGTGCCGCCATATAATAATAATGGAGTTTAGCTACTACACCCATTGGCTTTCTTAGCTATTAAGCTTGAAGCCTTTAATCAAGTAAAAAGTTTATTCAATAAATAATGGAAATGAAAAATTATAATGCACATTAATTTGTTATTTTAAAAAAAGTTCAAATCTTCAATTTTAAAATCCTCAGCGGATCAAAATTTCTCACTTCCGAAAGAGTTGAAGTTGGCGCTAAGCAAAATACATGAGAGGTTTGCGAAACGTTGAGATGATTTGAATTCGGACAAATCAGAATTTATATTTTTTATCAGCACAGGAAAAATACCACAAAGCCTGTGTTTGGACGTGAACTCAATCATACAATTCTTCTTAGCATCGGTTTCATGTTACACCAAAGTATTAACGCTTGACGTCGGAGCTATAAATTGAAATAGTGCTAAACTTAAATTGCAGAAGTGTCAAATTTAAGATCACTTATGATTTACGTGATTTCTTTAAACAATTGCATAGATTTCCCTCCAAGATTAATCATATCAGCTGAGGTTTCTTGTAAGATGTAAGAGTTTAAGTTTGCAGAGTTTTTGTTGAATAAAAATAAAGGGATCGCAAATTGTCTCGAAATGCTGTATTTGATATGTATATCGCTTGAAAGATGTTTCATCACATAAAGAAGAGTTTAGAAGTGCTATAATTTAAAATATATTTCAATGCATTATCCTCCAAATCCTTCACGGAAGGTTGTAAGAAACCACAAGAACTTTAATGTTATCAATATTGATAATGTGTAACTCGTTTTTAAGTACTAAATTGTTAATAAACACCTCAAAGACTTACGTTTCTCCTAAGACTTTGCCACTAAAGCTTAAGTCTTCATCGTACTTACTTTTAAATAAAATTTGAGACAACTAACACAGATGCTACCTTCAACATTGTAACTAAAAAGTCGACTTAGGAACTCTCGCCGACAGCGCGTAGGGTGTAGAAAATAAGAAATAATCAAAAGGAATTTCTTCATATTCAGCCTAATACTTTACGATTTCGCAAAAGGAAGTAACATAAAAAATGAAGCTTTTCTTTATTGTTTAACCTTGCCGCTTTTTTCCTGTTTTCTTTCTATTCAAACAATTTTCCTTTGTTACGCATAACTAAGGTACATTTTTAAGTTTTATTTTGCTACAAAAGCGGTTGTCCTTTGCTCTTTTTTTCTCAATTTTGTGTAATATAATTTTTTATTGCAATTTAATATTTGCGTTTATTTTTAGAAAAAAATCTTTTGATTCCATGTAACATAATAAAGCATTGTATTTTTATCATTTCGTAAAAACAATGCATAAAATATGTAACGTTATATGTATGTGAAATATGAATTATTTTTAATTTATTTGTATACTTGGAAAAAAAAAGATATTCAAGTAGACTTACTGAAAGTATATTATATATAAAGTATACATATGCATAATTTTAAAAGTAAAAATAAGTCCTTCAAGACAATATTTCATATTTAAGTATATCTACATATATGTAGTGTTATCTTGAATTTTAAGTTATTCATTAGAAAGATATACACAAATACATAGAAAAAATCCTCTTAAACTGAGTTCGATTAAACAAATGTTGATATTACCCGAAGCAAGAACTCTGCATGTCTGCGAGGAATTAAAGCTTTACTCAAGTTTCACACACACACACACAAAGCTATTTATATATGTATAATAAATTGCAAAAACAAAAGCAACGCTAACAACAACATTTCTATTAGCATTAAGATATGAGTTAAAAATATTGACGAATAAATGAAAAAACCACAACATTTAATGACAGGAAAACATGTAACAAAAATAACAACAACACCACACCAGCATTGAATAGAAAGCAACAACAGTAAAATAGTAACATTTTCAATAGTGACATTTCCAGGAAAACACAGAAACAAAACTGTGAACAAATAAAAAAAAGCACGTGTATATTCTCCTGAAATCTGTAAATGCCCAACGGGAAATAGAAGCGCTACAAAAATACATATATGGGGTAAAACACGCGAAAACGCCAGCGAAAAAATTTGTTGGCTCCGATTTGGCTGAAATTTGGCATTATTGTAACATCGATGTCCAGCAATAGAACTGCGTACAGGAATTTCCCTAGTATTATTTGTTGTTGAGATACGCGGGTATGAAATTCACGATTTTTGTACTTTTTCAGAATAAGTGTTTTTTTCGAAAATTCATAGCTTACAGCAAACTCTATCAATTAATAATTGGTATACCTACGATTTCAGGTTTTTCCTTGTACTTTTCGAAAAAAAATATTGTTTTTGAAAAAAAAAATTTTTCGCAAAAATTTTGCAAATTTAAAATTATTTTTGCATTTTTTTTAAAAAAAAATATTTTTTAAAAATTTTTTTTTTATTTTTAAAAAAAAACTTTGATTTATTCTGCGCTTAATGCCGTAAAAATTTTTATGGGGAAAAAATTATTTATATTTTTTTTTTAATTTAAAAAAAAATTAAAGAGCTAAGATTTTGAAAATTGAAATGAATTTTTGAATTTTTTTTGAAAAATGCATTTCTAAATATTTTTTTGTTTTAATAATTTTAGGTTTTTTTTTGTACTTTTCAAAAAAAAAATACTGATTTTGAAAAAAAAAAGTTTTTTCGCAAAAATTTTGAGAATTGAAAAATATTTTTGCATTTTTTTAAGAAAACCTTTATTTTAAAATTTTTTTTTTTATTTTTAAAAAAGCTTTGATTTATTCTGCGCTTAATGCCGTAAAAATTTTTGTGGGAAAAAAATTATTTATATTTTTTTTTTAGTTTTAAAAAAAATTAAAAAGCTAAAATTTTGTAAATTGAAATGAATTTTTGAAGTTTTTTTGAAAAATCCATTTCTGAATATTTTTTCGGTGAAGTTCAGATTACAGCTTGATACGCAAGCTTTAAAATGATATGACATAACATGAGGGCAAGTAGTTAATTAAAATGTTTGAGCCGTTAACCTGAAAACTAAAACTGAAATTTAAAATGAGTGCAGTAGCCTTTCAACGCGTAGTACAGCGTGCGTTTAGTGGCTTAATCATTTAATTAACTACTTGCCCTCATGTTATGGCATATCATTTTGAAGCTTGCAGACCAAGCTGTAATCTGAAGTTCATCAAAAAAATATTCAGAAATGGATTTTTCAAAAAAAATTCAAAAATTCATTTCAATTTACAAAATTTTAGCTCTTTAATTTTTGTTAAAATTAAAAAAAAAAAGTATAAATACTTTTTCCCCGCAAAAATTTTTACGTAATTCAACGCAGAATAAATCAAAGTTTTTTCTTAAAAAAAAAAAAAAAATTTTTTAAATATGGATTTTTAAAAAAAAAATGCAAAAATATTTTTCAATTCGCAAAATTTTTGAGAAAAAATTTTTTTTTTCTAAAACAGTATTTTTTTTCGAAAAGTACAAGTTAAAACCTAAAAATGTAAAAACAAAAAAATATTCAGAAATGCATTTTTCAAAAAAATTAAAAAATTCATTTCAATTTTCAAAATCTTAGCTCTTCAATTTTTTTTAAATTAAAAAAAAAATATAAATAATTTTTTCCCCATAAAAAATTTTACGGCATTAAGCGCAGAATAAATCAAAGTTTTTTTTAAAAATAAAAAAAAAAATTTTAAAAATAATTTTAAATTCGCAAAATTTTTACGAAAAAAAATTTTTTTTTTTTCAGAAACAATATTTTTTTTCGAAAAGGACAAGTAAAAACCTAAATTCGTAGGTATACCAATTATTAATTGATAGAGTTTGCTGTAAGCTATGAATTTTCGAAAAAAAACACTTATTCTGAAAAAGTTCAAAAATCGTGAATTTCATACCCGCGTATCTCAACAACAAATAATACTAGGGCAAATTCCTGAACGCAGTTCTATTGCTGGACATCGATATTACAATAATGCCAAATTTCAGCCAAATCGGAGCCAAAAAATTTTTTCGCTGGCGTTTTCGCGTGTTTTACCCCATATATGATGATGTCATTATGGGGAAGCATATTCTTGGATGTTGTGGTAAAGCAGACTCATGATAGCACAAGAGTTATAATGAGGAGGTATATTACGTGCATTTTAAATGAAATAATTATAAAAGGTTGAATGTTTTATATTAAATAAGACTAGGATTTCGTGGGTAGATTAGTGATTGAGTGTGGGAGTACGTACTTGCCCGTTTGGTGAATACACACATAAAACAACAAAATGATATGCACACAAACCTATATCCTCTCGGAACTCTCAACATGAATGACTACTTAATAACTAAAAAGGCTTCGCATATGTACCGCCACTTCCTAGAGAGAGAGAGATCACAAAATCAAATCGATTGCTTTTTCAACTAATGAGCAAAAAAAAAAATACTGTCAAAGATCACCAAGTGAGATGTCTTCCCATACAAAGCCACTCCCTTACAAAAAAAAAAACTTTAAAGCGCTGTACTGAGTTCTTTGAGATATTACAAAAAAGATTCACACATATACATAAATATACGACTAGGTAATAATTGGGACTATCGCTAAGCAAAATGATGGCACATGTTTTCAAGAGGGCATCCATATGTGCCAAAATCTCAAAAAGGTATACTGAAATTTTTTTTTTAGATAGTTTACCCCAAAATTTCAAATCACACTAAGAATGATGCGGACAAGCGCTAGACAAAGAAAAAAAACCCTTTTAATAAAAATTAAAACTTTTACGTGTACTTACTTTTGAAATTAATGAGTTGTTGGATAGATATTTTTAGGCGAGGCATTGCTAGTCTTAACTTTTTATCAGTTTTTTCAACAATTTTAGGAAAAAAGTTATTTATTTTTGTGTGATTTCACACTTTTTTTCTGGATATAATATTTTGAAATCTATTTGGTGTGTAGACACAAACACCAAAAATATTATCACACAGGTGATCTTTCGTACGGTTATCCCGAGGACAGTTCTGAGTTGCAACAGCTTATCCCCGCATTTTTTTTTTTTTATAGAAATACAATACTCTCAAATGATTTCTTGTAAGTCCAGTATTTATGTCTTACTTGCATCTTTATACTTTTTCTTAATATATGTAAAAAAAATATAGATATATAAATATTGAGATTCAAGCTTTCAGTTTTTAACAAATTACCATGCGAATTAGTACAGTAAGCCAATATTTGGCCATTAAATATCATAAATATCAATGTCAGTTGTTCGGTGGCTCTTTTAATTTATAAGATATTTTTAATTGAACATTTGTAAAACTAATCCAGAAATCAAATATTCAAACTCCAACACTAAATATCTCAAGAACTTGGATGGATAAAAGAAAAGTTTATTTAACAATTGATTGAACTTTAAGATTCAGTGCTGAAAATAGGCTTATTACCTTAATACCAGGGCCGTATTACCGCATACGCAACCGACGCCATGTCGTTTTGATTTGCTTAAGTTCATATTCTAAGGTCACAAATAACATAGAAAAACATCATATGTTCTCATTTCGAAATTGATAATAGTAGCAAGTGTGTCAAAATTTGTGCACGAACAGAGTTTCAAGTACATAATTAAAAAAAAAAAAGCGAGTGCAAAAAATATTAAATTTTAAATTTTTGGAGCTGTTTGAAGTTGGTCATGTTCGCAAACATAAGTGTAACAAATTGGCAGTTGAAAACGGTTAAACCAGTTATTAACTGCCATAAAACAACATAATCGCATTTTTTTTTTGTTAGAAAGGTTGTGAAGAGAAGGAGGGACATGTATACTTTTTTTTCAATAGTAGGCGGAGCTACGCTCCTAACGGGAAAAAATGTTTCCACGGCTAAGCTAATGGACCGATCCTAAAAAATATTATTAGAAACTCTGATCTTTAAAGGGGGTGTGGCATCGCTCCAAATGAGAAAAACCGGTATCACGGTTGAGATAGATTGAAACTTGAGTAAAAATATATTTTTTTAGTGGGCGGTGCCACGCCTCTTACAGGAAAAACATTTTAACAGCAAAAAGACAAGTGTTATGCAAACAACTCATAAAGATTGCCCAAATTTTGGAAAAATTTGTGTAGGAAATAATTTTAGAGGAATTAAGTAATCAACTAGCATAACTTCCGATATAATAAATTGTTTTCAATTGTTTTATGTCAAACCTTTTTTCCGATGGTTATTGTTCAAATAACAAGAAAATAAAAGTAAGATATGTTGCTCCTAAGATTTTATCCATACAAAATATTAATGAGTTAATTTAATCGTTTAAACGTTTGAAATGTTGGGTGCAGAAATTTTATTTCCTCAATTAATTATCAATAAAGTTTCATGTCAAAAGGTTCAAAACCAATAAAAACGTTGCTCAATATCTCAATCAACATCTAAGATATAAAAACATGACTCTCACAATAATGTTACGTTATACACATACAAGCACATGCACGTGCATATGTATGCGAAAGAGTAATAAAGTATCCATGCAGAGAAGGGTGAAAACAAAAATAATAAATAAATTAAAAATGCAATTGACTTACCTACGCTCAATAAATGGCCGGTTGCGTAAGTTCTCAAGTGCATTGCGTTGTGTTGTGTCACATTAAAAATAAAAATAAAGATACATCAACTTTGTTGTCGTTTTTGTTGCTGCTATACAAAGTTCTGCAGTACAATTTTTCGTGTCTCAGTCTCAGATGTGAAAGTAGTAAATTTATATAACACTCAATTTTTCACAGTGTAGTTAGAAACAAAAATGAAAAACAATGACGTATAAGATAAGCACACTGTCCGAAACAGCACAAGTGCACTGTGTCGCACTACTACTACAACTACTACTTCTGTGGTTATAGTTCCAGTTGCAGTTGTCTTGGTGTTGATAGTAAAACGAAATGTCGCGCTGCGTTGCAAACAAAGTGCCTCAAGGACATTTAATGCAAAAATCAACTTTTTCACTTCAACTCTCTTTTGCACTATCTTTCACTTATTCTTTGATATTGCCCGCTATTCGTAGTTGTTTTATACGTGTTTGTACAACTGTGTTTGTTGTAAATTTGCGTAACGTAAAAATATCCTTGAACTATGCAAAACGTCACACACATACACTAAGGTTTAGATTAATTGTATATTCAACACGCACACTTATAAAATAGGAAAATTAATTATTTTTCGTTAATGAAAATTTGTTTGTGCCATTTTTTCACGAATTCATTGAATTGGCTTTTTAATGAATTAATGGTAGATTTTTGCATAAGCACTATACGTGTATGTGTTGCACATGTTGCACAATATGCTCTTGTAAAGGTTTTAACTTGAATTTTTATTTTCTTCCATAACGCTTTAAAGTATTTGCTTATGAAGAGTCTGAAAAGGAAACCGAATAAAAAAACATATTTTCAATATTTTATTAAAACATATTATGCTTTAATTTAAAAATATATTTATGTGCTATGTTCAACCCACATTTCTCGGTAATTTTTGAAAAATGTCGCTTAGGGACTCCTAGATTGACATTTGATCTAAATTTTAAGCAAAAGTTTTAGAACTGAAAAATCAAATAAGATATTTGACATTGAGACTAAGAGCAAAGCTAGTATTATCAATTGTAAAGTCTTTTTAAAAATCTCAGAAAACTTTACTTAAGTTCTCTATTGGAGGAGTGGTTGGTGTTGGAGGAGTAGTGAAAATAAAAAAAAAAATTATCTTTTTATGACGAACAACTTTGCCTGCGTTACAAAATTAAAATAATAAAAGTTGTAGAGACCGCTTCTAACCGTGTCAATTAATGGTTATCTCGAAAAGTGAGAAATAATGTCTTTAGCATCCTCAAATTACTTTTAATTGATATCAGTTGATATTCCATCAATTTCACTTCACACAGTGTAAAGAATTTTTCAATAAGTTTCACTTTTTCAATGTTTTGCGGTAATTTCTTGCATACATATGTATTGACTAATAACTACCTTTTCTACAACATATTTATGTATGTATATCATCCGCAAGTTAAGACTCGATAGCTTGTTTTTTATGATACAAAAAGTCATACAACACAAATAAAAAAACTCCATGGTTCTTTTTATTCGGATAATTTGACTCACTGATTCCGAAGTTGACCATCATTTTCCTCATCATTTATTATTGTTGAGATATTTTGAAAAACTGTATTTAGAAACATGTATAGACTCAAATAGTCGAATTATTATTTTTCGTTGTAAGTAGTTATCACAAGTCTCATATACCGATTAAAAAGTCTATTCTTTATCCAAATTTTCACATTTTTCAAAGTTGAAAGTATTGTAACGAAAGCAATCCTTATTCGGTTTTCATCGAATTTACTCTCTGTGTTTGGATTGAAAATATGGCGCAACTAGTGGAACCGGCGATTGACAAGAACAAATTCAAAAGCATGTTGTCTGGTGTCTAACCAACACCTGTCCACCATCTGAAACAAAATGTTTTCAACGATATTTTTAATTTCAAACCATTTAACTAATCTACTTAACTTCAAGTAAACATCAATTAACAAGCGACATCGTATTGGATATACGAAGTTGAGTGATCTTTGATAATCGTTATAGTCTCGGGAATACAAATGTTTCTCCCGAAGAATCAAAGTAATATACTGAATAAGAAATTAATTTTGTCTGATTTTCAATAAGTAGTCGAGTTTTTGACAATGAACTAATGCGAACAAGCCCTAGTGAAGTTGAAGTTCGAAGTTAAATGTCAATAGCTCTTCTAAATCTAATAGTCAGAATTTGCTTAATTGAACTTTAATCGAATTTACAGTCAATTTCAGTAACCGATATTCATGTGAAATTTCACAAATCGGTTTATGCTTTATAAACAAAAATGACAAAGATAACAAATGGAACAATTTAACATGGTAATTGGTGACATATGTTTCGGCTATTACCACATATGTACACATATTTATATGTATATACTTACATAGCTTCGTCAGACCAGTTTCAGCTCAGAATTTGCTATAGACTTTTTTTTAACTTCGAACTAAAGTTGTTATAGTTCAGATAATATGACAGAGTTTCAATTCCGTTTTCAAAAGGAATCCGAAACAGAATCAGAACAGGCCTGATTATGTTGCATATTTGGTGGTGTATGCGAGGCAAAATATGAAGCAGAGCCTTCCATGAACTGTACATTGATGTGGATGTAACTTAAGGATCTGAAATTCGTCGACTAAATTAGCAAAGACACATAGAGCGAATGGAAGACAGCACTCCAGGTAAAAGAAATTTTAATTAAGAGCCATCAAGATCGAGAAGAAAAGACAGGCAGATCACAAAAAAATTTAAATGCATTTCTTGAAATAAAAATTTTTCTACGATAAAAATTAACTCTGTTGCATCATCATTAAATTTCTTTTAAGATCCGATTTTTTAGCAAAGACACCCATTCTCGGGTCTAGCTAATTTATTTGGAAATAAGTAAATAAATAAAAATTTTACAAAGATTGGTGTGGTAAAATATGCTGAAAAAATCAAAAACTATATGAAAACGTTGAGGAAGTCTTAAATATGTTGAAAAAGCCAAAATATGTAATGAAAGTTAAGAAATGTTGAATAGATTAAATAAATGACGAAAAAGCGTTAGCGTTAATTTTACTCCAATTCACTATCATATTTGAAGGAAAGACATTCAAAAATTTATCCTTTTTGTCTTTGCATGTTTTTTAAACTCGATTTTTTTTTTAATTATCCCAAAAACTATAACTACTTAAGTAAATTTTAAAATTTTAAAACTGTATTATCATACATACAGTGTTGTGCAAAATAATAGCAACAAAATGACTGCGCTGCTACAAAATCGTGTATCTCATTTAATATTGGGAGAAAACATAAAATTATTTTAGAAATCAAACAACATATTCATTCATTATATAAAAATAAAATTATATTCAAATATTTTTTAAAAAAATTTGAAATTAATGTTACTACATTCAATTGTCTGTGTGCAAAACAAAAGCAACAAAATATGAAAAATGTAAAAATAGAAGAAAATTTCCAAAAATTAGCGGTAAAAGTACCGTTATTGGAAAGAATATGTTGTTAGTGAGTCATAACAATTCAAGTTTAGTTTAGTTTTTGCGCTAGCTGTGACATTGACTGTTCAGTTTATAGTGGCCCTTGACAAATATTGATTATGTGGGAGGGTTGAATAAGAAGTGGACACACAAGATTCAATTTATGGGTTTATATTATAATTGTTTGTAATATAATTTATAATATAAATTCAAATGGTTAAGGGTTATAATTAAATATAAATACAATAATTTCATTTATACTATACGTGAAATTATGTGCGTTTTCTGGTGTCGTTATTGTTGTCCAACGTTGAGTGCTGTTTTAAATGTTGGTGCAAATTGTGTTGAAATTGATGCTTGGTGAATGTGAAGAAATCTGTTAGTTGTGTTTGATGTAGGTTCCTGTTGATAATGATGTATCTTTGTGCACTATGATATGTGAACGTGTTGACTACATATATGATGTTTTTTTTTTCAATTGTTTTATGTTAAATTTGTTGATTGTTCGTATAATTGTAAAATTGTGATTTTATGTGTTTAGTTAAACTTTCACTGCGCGTACGCGGGAGGGTTCGGTGACTTCTTATTACGAATAATTGTAGACGAATGAACTTTGCGCTTTTTTGCTCGTTGTTGCTGTAGCCGGTTGGCTTGTGGAATTCAGCGCAGCCACAACGAGTAAACGGGCACCTTGCGGTGAATAGCAAAACGAAACAGAAATGCAGACTACACACTAGTTTACGTTGTGCGTAAACAAATATTGTAATCTCAAATTATTTCCGAATACGATCAATGAAAATCACAAATATCTATCTCAAAACAATTTAAGATTAACCCATCAATAATTTGTAGATTAATAAAAAAGTATAATAGCACAAAAGACCTAATGACGGTACATTCAGGAAGGCGGCCACGGAAGACATCGCGGCATGATGACAGAACAATGTGTGCTATATACAAACGAAATCCATTTGCCACATCCAAAGAGGTTGTTCGGTCACTGAATTTAATTACCTATGATAGCACTGTGCGCAGACGAGCCATTCAGAACAGTTTAAGAAGTTACAAACCTGCGGAGAAACCGTTGCATACGGCTAAGCATAAACAAAAAAGGTGAGTGTTATAATTCAAACATTTTGTGTCTAAAATTATGACAACGGGGTGCAATTTAAACGGTTTTCCATTTTTGGACTGTTCAATTTAGGTGCTCTTTTGCAAAATTGAGTCTAAGAAGTATTAAATTGCATATACTGTACATTTCATCACCCCTATAAAATGCGGTACGACATATAAGTGTCCCTTCGAACTACTTTCAAACTAAACTTGGTCCAACTATTGCAAGCTCGTTATCATGAACTCATGCCTGAAAATATCGTTACAACATTGACTGTGCAAAATTTAAAGTGAAATAAATTTTTCCACCTCGATTTCATTGTGAAAATGAAAAAAAATTATGGTTTGCTTCCCACATTTCTAACTTCTCCACTTATTTGTTTTTTAATAACCTAATTTTCATGACGGCATCTGCTCTTACAATTACAGTAATCATTTGAAGTTAAATACTTGAATTAAATCTTAAAATTATTATTTCGTATTTAATATATTTCAATATAATTTCTCATCTCTTAACATGTTGCACGCGAATAGATGTACAAACAGTTTTCTGAAAAATTAAATCAAATCGTTGTCATGTTACTCGTATTTTGATTTAAAAATTGGTTAGAAATAAATTTCCTGGAAGATGAACGAATTGTCATCATCAACAAATTTGAAACTTGCCAGTTAGTCCACCTGTTCCTATAGAAATATTTTTGTGAGTCCTTTTCCTCTTTTTTGTTCATTTCACCCACATTTATTTAAGGTGAAATGTAATTTGGAGAAAAACTAAAACTGAAAAGTGAAAAAGAATTTCTTGGAAATTTTTGTTTTTCTTTTGTCATTGAGAATATGAATATTAAATGCAAAATGAATTCTGGAAAAAAAAAAATTGGAACTTTTAGAGTGCAGAAGTTTTTTTTTTTCAAAAAGTTCAAGAAACTTTTATTCTTTGTTTTAGTTTTGGCTTTAAGAAATGTTATATGTTTTGATAATTAATGGAAAATCTTACAGGTTGAGGGTGAAAATGTATAGTAAACTTTTGAAATCAGTGTTGCAAAATGTTTTCTTACGAAGTATCACAAGTATAAAATGTTTTAAAAAGCAACTTAAAACGCAATATAGTTAACAGCAATGTAAACTTTAAGCATACAGCCCAGCAAACAGAACCTTACGCAAACAAACTTTAACGCGGCTACTAAACGAACATGCTAAGGCCATTTTGGATGATAAGTAACAACAAAAATAAAAGAAATTTATTTGTAATCATTAATGCGATTATTTGGCGACTTTTGTATAAAATTATCGATTCCATCTTCTGGGGAATGAATTTATAACTCTTCTAAAAGAGTCGAATTGGTTTTTTATGTGTTTTGGAAAATGCTTATATGTAGTATTTCAATTTCATAAGATTAGATGTTACATATGTTACATCAAATGTGTACATCAGCGGTGGGCACAAAAATCTAACAAAAGAGCAAAACAACAACATCAAGCAACAACAAACGAAATTTTAAAGTTTTTTTACTTTCATTTCCAAAATTGCCATTAGCACAAAAAAAAACCAAATTACACTGCAAACAAAAACAATTGCTACATTCGATGAAACACAATGCGGCGCCGTCGCTTATGCCTTTGTGTGTTGTTTTTGTTTTCATTTGAACTCAAGTCAACGCTGTGCCTCGATAGCGTTGAAGTTCTGCGAATTTTGTGCCACGATAGCGTTGAAATTCTGCGAATTTTTTTTCGCTTGCCTGTGCGTCGAATAACGGTTAGAGCAATGTGAGCAAATAGAGCTACTAAGTGCCCTTCACTGGTGTACATAAATAAAAACAAAATAATTGTCTGTTGTATGAAATTTCACAAAAGCTAACTTATAGTCCGTTATCGTAGTAAAAATGTTTGTTTGCCCTTTAACAACAATCGCTGGAAATGCTTCATTATGTTTCATAAGCGAGTCGCTTTGACGGGTCGCTAACCCCGGACAGTTCCTCACAAAGAAACCATCGCCAAGCATCAGAATATGAGCACACGCTCGATCGAAATGTTTGCTGGGGACTAAGGGCAAAAATTTACCAGAAACCACACTCCCCGCTATGCTAAATGTGACCGCATGCCAGCAAGTAAAAGAAAACAAACAAAAACAGAGAAGCAACGAGTAAAGTGATGGCGGTTATGTTGGATTTTCTTTTTTCTCCATTTCACTTTACATGCGATTTCATTGGAAAAACTCACATTATTACGCATACATTTTCACGATATACTAAACACACACACACAAACGCACAGTTGTACAAACACCGTAACACAAACACAATCAGTGAAAACAAAACAGACGCTAAAAGGAGCAAAGGACAACGCGAAGTAAAATAACATGGAGTCAAGGCGAAGTTGAGTTGCCATCAATGACGAGGGTGTTAGTGGGATGTAAATAGGTGAAATTGAGTAAGGGAATGAAAGTCGAAAGATATCAGAATCACAGAAAAACAAAAACAAAGAATGTTGCCATATTCAAAAAACAAAAGTATAAGCTTTCAGAAATGAGTCTTAAAATTCCGAAAATTGGTTGGTAAACAAATCCGATATTGATTCTTCTCTCTTATATTTTTGGACACAATGAAAGTTCAAAATAAACCTTGAACCACTCCCCTAAATTTGGTTGTTGGAGTTTCGCTTTAAATTCAATAAGATCCGATAACAGACGTTTAAATGATAGAGGAAAACAACATTTTTCCAAGCGAGCGGTTTCAGACCGTTATAGAAGTAATATGATTAATTTTATAAATTCATATCAAATGCTTAACCTTGAATTCCGGACATACCCAGGAGTATTTATCGCATCTCATGTTATGTGTTTCCGGTTAGTTATGGAAGAAGAATTTATTTAACTAATCGATAGATAAAGGTTTATAATTAAAGATCACATTCTGCATACATTCTATGTAAAATGATGCAGTGTTCCACATATTTTTCGTAAGCTAATTGAGAAATAGCCTTCAGTGAATTTGCTTTGTTTGGGCTTTGGCTGGTTTTCACGCATTCTACGGACCCCACCTTCATGAGATGCATACTAACTGACGACGAGACATGGGCTTCAGAGTACGACCTGCAAAAGGAGCTGAAGGCTCCTCAATGATCCTATGGATATTCTTTGGAGAAATTGTGCCTACTTTGAATTTGGATGATGAAGTCATATTTTTCGACATTCTTAACAATTCCAAATACGAGTACTTTTCACATAGAATGGTATTCCAAAAAAATATGATGTTGCATCAACCAATGAATTTAAAAATAAATTTTTTAGAAATGAATAGGACTCCCTTAATGAATAATGATAAGACCACGTTTATTATTCTTGAGCTCAAATTAATATGGACTATATATTATTCTGAACAAGCTAGGTTAACGAAAATGAGCAATTGTGTCTTAGTATAACATTTTTCCTTAATACTACAAGTTTTTCCTTGAACCAACTCAACAAGTCCTTTAAAATGAGTTCACGTTCCACTGCAAAAAGTTAAGACACTTCTTCCAAAATAGGTTAAGCACTTTTAGCATAATTTTCAAATGGTACTATACATATTCCAAACTTAATATTGTTGAAAAAATGGAAAATTACACAACATGCAAGGACATTTTTTTTTAACTATGCAATGTTTTTGCTTTTTTTGCGATAGTAAACTTTGTATAAGCATAGAAGTAAAGTTAGAAAATCATCGAAAATGAGTAGATGTTAGTCTTATAATTCTTAAAGATATTTCAAACAAAGATAACTTTGCCAAGCAAACATGAGAATGAAACAGTTAAAATACTCGTATAATACAATGAAGAGGTATGGTAAAATAAATATAATCAAACTAATTTGACCAAAGTCCTTAGTCTCTTGTGATGTAATATCGTTGTTATAAATAACTAAAATAAACTATTTAAGGGCCTCCTGGATTTTTTCGAAAATTAAAAAGACACTTTTTTAAAATTTTTTCTTGAAGCATGCAAGATAAAAATCTTAGACCAAAATTTTTTTAACATTATTAAATTATAACTATTCAAGACTTATCCCTGAAATTTTGGTCCAAAAATATACGTCAATAAGTTAGAAAAGTGCAATGCCGTGCACGACCTCAAAATTTGCGGTGAGCAAGATTTAGAATGGTTACACTTTAATAATGTTAAAAAAGTTTCGGTCTAAAATAAAATGCAGCTTCAAAAAAAAGTTTTAAAAAAGTGTCTTTTTGTTTTTCGAAAAACTCTCGAAGGACTTTAAAAAACCAAGAAAAAGTTCTTGGCTTTTAGTTACGTTTTGCTTTACCACTGACCCATTTTAAAAAAAAAACAAGCACAAGCTTTCTTAACTTGTGGAAATTTATTTCCTTTAAAATGTCAACATTTACTTATACTAAGCAATACAACTAACTTATTTTAAGGAATGCATGATTTTGGAGCAAATCATAAGAAATATTATACATAAGTAAATTGTGGAAGGCTTCTTAAGAAATTGAAAAATTTTGTTAAAAGTCTAAACTAAAGCATTAGCATGATTGCGATCATTAACGTATTAGGTTTGCACCCAATTCGCTATAACATAAATTTTTTTTCACACCCCATATTGAAAAATTGCGCACATCAAAATAAAGTGCATTATTAAAATTGGAATATCTCGCTAAGCTATTCGTTATTAAAATCATATTCACAAAAGGTTTTAACAAAATGAGCAGAGTAAAAATGCAATCTCTTTCTGTATGAATATGTATAGTTGACTTTATGGAATCTAAACAATAAATCTTAGGAAACTTTCATCATTTTAATTGAATTGAAAATTGAAAAAAATTTTAAAATGCTCGATTCTGGTTCTCTGAAACATAACTTTTTTAAATTTTTGCTACGAACAATTTGAACAGTAAATAGGTAGAAAACTTTTATTTCAGCGCATTGCAGAATCTAAATCGATCCTCAGGTGTATTAATATCAGTCCTATCAATAAGCCTTGGTAAAGTAAGCTTGGCAGAGCCATAGTCTTATCGTATGCTAATCATTCTCAGCGGCATTTGAATTTTTGGAACAATCTGTGAAGAAAATATGTCTGAGGAACTCAGTGATTCACTCCAGGTTTCACCATTAGATCCATGGAAAAAAAAGCTCGCATCATACTTCCTGCCAAGTTTAACGTTGATATCAAAACTGTCTATCATTAATTTAATTGAATTTTCAATTCGATAAAAATGGCCCTTGTCAGTCAGTTGAGTAAATAAATGCCATAAATGGACGAGTTCGAAAATAAAGCTTAAAAGTTATGACACTCCGAAAGCATTTTGTTGCATGTATACCCACCTAGCATTTAGATGATCTTTTTTTTTTTAAATCACCTATACGAGTCATTTTTGACTACTCTTTATGACCAAAAAGTAATTACAAGAAATAACTGAGAAAAAAAAAATCCAAAAATCACATTATGATCTACCCAATGATCTAAAACTGATTGCACAGGAAAACAGTAACAATATTATCACTTTTTGATCTACGTAATGATTCGAATATGACTTTAGAATTTATTCTTGAAAATGTATTTTGAATTGTATTCTGTTTTGTAGTTCATAATAACTTTACTAGAAGTAGATAATATATAAATACTTTTACAATAAGTTAAATTATGCATATAGGGCTGATGGTTATGAAAAGAACGACAACGAAACGCGAAGAAACGTGAATGCGAAAAAATTTAAGCCATATGACTCACAAATGATTAGAAATATGACTCAAAAAAGACTCGCAAATGCTTAGAAATATGACTAAAATATGACTCGTAAAAGACTCGCAAATGATTAGAAATATGACTAAAATATGACTCAAAAAAGACTCGCATATGACTCGAAAAAGACTCACAAGTGATAAGATATCTGACTAAAATAAGACTCGAAAAAGACTCGCAAATGATTAGAAATATGACTCGAAAATGAGTCGAAGCTGATCAGAAAAACGAGTCATAAACGACTCTTCAAGAAGTGTCGCGGATAGGGTACCATTTTCTCCCGACAAAAGTATAATTTATGATCAGAAAATGAGCGCATTTATGATCATTTTAATCAGACAGAGGACTCGAAAAAGACTCGAATGTGATCGGAAATTGCATAAAATGCTGGCTGGGTATTTTCAATTTTTTTAAAACTTTCATAAAAACTATGAAAAGCAAACCTATTAAATAAAGTTTTTTTTAGTCAGAAATGCAAAAAACAGAAATTATTTTTAAGATTTTTAAAATTTGATAGAACTTTTTTCAGAACCGGAAGTTCTCTCGCAATTTCAATATGTAGTCAAAAAAGCAATTTGAACCATAAATTATAGCATGTTCTAGGCCAAAAGCTTGACCGCTCTGGCATAAATTATAAATGAAAAATAGATGAAAAATCACAATATGTGCAGCTGAAACTCACGAACCACAATGGCTCAAGTAAATGAGAGAATATGTATGTATGTATATTAAGGGGGGAAAAGGGTCGGAGAATTTCAAGAATATTCTGCTAAATTTTCATTAAAAAATATTAAAAAGTAAGCCAGTGGTAGTGGGGAGAGCTTAGTAACCTCAAAAAAAAGTCAACATGCAGTAGGCAGGATAACTCATGGCTGCTTCATCCGAAATCAAAATACCAAAAAGATTTCCTTAGTATATAAGTTCATCTTGAATTTGAAAGAAAGAATAAACAAAATATTCATTTTTGAATATTTGGCATAGGTTTAATCAAAAAACTTTGATTTTTACCAAAAATTGCTCGTTTTGCTTAATTAAAAAATAATTTACTTTCTTACTTCTTTATATGACCGCTCGGACTCTATTGTCTGGAGCTCCAAAAGTTTTGCTCCTAATGACTTCAAACTTTCTGACAATATTTCTTATAACTAATTTTCCGACCCCTTTCCCCCCTTAAGCCAGGTCAAATTGTATGGAGCGAAAAAAGTCAGCTCAACGGAGTCCGAAAAGTTAAAGGAACTCTTGAAAACGATTTCTGCAAAACTTTTTTTTCGATCAGAGAAAACTCAATGGGGCAGTAGTTCTCTTTTGGCAGAAATACATACCCAAATTTGTTAAAAAAATATGCTATAGATTAAGTCTTTACAAACATTTTAGATAACACAATTATTAGATTATTTTTTAATATAATTAAATCTAATGAGATATATGTAAGTATTATTTGTAAAATATTTGTGGCTAAGTATTAATGGTAAAAATAAATAATTTTAGCTAGCCAAAATGTTCGTAAGAACTTAATCTTTATTTTTTAGCAAAAAGTTTCACGCAAAAAACTTCGATTTTACAAAAAAAAAACCATTAAGTTGTTAACCAAAACGGCTCCATTGTGTTTTCTATGATCGAAAAAAAAAAACTTTGCAGAAACTGTTTTCAAGAGTCACTCTAACTTTTCACACCCTGTCCGGCTGAAACTAAATTTCGAAAAATATCGCACCATTTCTCAGTGTTGACCAATCACCAGATTATATGAATTCATCTGCTGTATTATCATGTTTTTTTACTAAGAAAAATATTAATCGATTTGAAAATTTACGTGAATATCTGAATTTGAAGTTCAATTATATAATTTCAATAGATTTGTTTAGTCAAAGTGTGCTTATTAATTTTGCCTGGCAACACTATGACAAAAATTAACGAGAGCGAGAGAGAGACCAAAAGAGAATGATATTAATTGCACGTTGCTTGCAAAAACGCTCTATAGAATAAAATGCTAAATTTACTTTTCAAATGCTTATGAGATTTCATGTTCACGTTATTTATCTTTTTAGTATTTTATCTACATATTATAAAAAGCAAATAAATCTTAAAGAAAATATCAGAATATTTCCATACCAAAGAAGGCAGCGCATATCAACAAACGAGAGAAGAAACAAAAAACTTAGACCGAAGGATATGTGATTTTTTCCAATTCCTTTCACATTAATGTTGTTGTAATTTTTCCTTGATTACTACGTATTGTTGTAATGTGGATGTGGGTGTGTGTAATAAGATTTGCTATGTTTGTGTGTACGTTTGCTTCTTCTGTATACGTTTTTTTTATCTTAATAAAAAAAAAATCCTTCATTTGCTTTTACGTTTTCGTTTTCGTCTGTAACGATTTTCTCTTATATTTTATCGTATTTTACACTTTTCTTTTGTTACACACATTTTCTATATTCGCTTTTCCCGCACATTTTGAAATGTTTCATTTACGTGCGTGTGTGTTTGTGCCTACAGACAACGTAACAACATCATAGCATGCTATAGAAATTTCAAGGCTAAAAGTGCGTATTGAATTTGGTTGCGCTCTCTCACTCTCTCGTTGAGTTTTATATTGTATTTTTACTCAGTATTTACTTTGGAAGAATTTTAAGGTTTTTTTTATACTTAAAGAGGACATTAAATTTTCTACTGCCAGTAAGATGAGCCAAATTTAGAAATCATTGTTGAATTTTATTTATTTAATATTTATAAATTGTTATTTTAAGTAAAACTAACAAAAATGTATCTACTTTCCTCATGCACCCATAAGTATGCAACAAATTTTGAAGTTTTTTAAAGAGGTTTTTCAGCTTTAGCCCAGCAAACATTTTTAGTAGCGGAAAAGGCATAGTCGCCAAGGCGATAGTTTTGATTGTATTTATTACACAGACATTCATTTTGTGTTAGGTGGTCTTCATTTGTAATCAAACAATTGCTGTTAAGCAAGTACCCAAAAACCATATGTTGTTAGTTTGCTTTGAAATGAAGCACAATAACACGAAGAATTTGTAGCTCTGATCGCTTTAGTAAAAATAATTTATCGGCCTTCACGTAAAAACATAATATTGGAAAAAAATTGCTTTTTAAAATATCGCGATTAGGTACTATCAAATCTTTCAGAAAGAATATTTTTTTTAGCCTGACGTATGAGTAATATTTAATTATATTTTTGAGACTGTCATATCTAAAGATCGATGCCTGTTACAGCTTAAATTTTTATTGATTTTTCTATGCCTTGAAATGTTTTACATGAATATCCGACTTTAATTTGTGGCCACTTAAAAGGGGTTTGACCTATAGAATTTTCAAGGAAAACAATTTTTTTTTTTTCATAATTTGAATGTATAATACGTTAAAAATATAATGTTAAAAGCAAAAAAAGCGAAATGTTGAATATTTATGGAGTTTTTGTCAAGAACGCCAGCGTCCGCATACCGTTGTTTCATATCGCATTAAAACCTCAAACGCAATTATCTGGAAACTGTATTTGCAAAAACTGCTCGTGCTGTAGCTCAAAAAGATATTGACCGAACAAACTAAAACTTGGAGAGGTTACTATCTATAGTATTATCGGAAGAATGTATCTAAAAGTTTAAAGATATCGCGTCAATAAATATTTTTTTTTTTTTGACAAAACTGTTGAAAAAATAATCAAAAATCTGAACGTTTGATTAAACAGCCTATAAAAATTCTAATTTTCAACTTTTTTATAATTTTATAAGTTTGTCCTTTCCTTCAAAATATCAGTAATCGAAAATAAAAAAAAACCCTATTTTTATCAGATATATAGAAAAATTTTTTGACAACTGCAACAGTTTTCGATGCCTCTGAAGAGATACTCTGCAGAACCATCATTTGGTTAAAAAATTACATGTCTTTTTTTTCACTTTAATACCATAATAAAAGGATGTTAAAATTTAAGAATGATTAATTATTCTATCAACTAAAAATAAATTCATGAACATTTATTTAGCTTAACCTATCTAAATTAATCGACGTACTTAAGTTAAATGACTTCACCTGCTTTAAGCGAAGCTTGCTATTTCAATAATTTTTCAATTGATTTTGCCAGTTTAAATGTAGGCCGTGTCTTACTTTCTTAAGAGTTAATGCGTTAATAACAAAACTTTTGAGTGTAACCAAACCATCTAATAAGACTAAGCAACCTTTAGCCATGACCCCAAAAAGTGCGCTATTTATTAAATTATAAATAAAAAAGATTTTTTTTTTTCAGAAAAAATCTATTCCATGTAATTTAAAAAACTAAAAATTTTCCTACACAAGACTTACTTTATAAATTATTTATTACACACTTTTATTGTTGCATACTTTTTCGTCGTACGTACAATGCTTACCTTTAGCCTTTTTGTTGCTT
The DNA here is from genome assembly GCA_949775025.1 of Tricholauxania praeusta. NCBI lineage: Eukaryota > Metazoa > Arthropoda > Insecta > Diptera > Lauxaniidae > Tricholauxania > Tricholauxania praeusta. Next base: position 29,499,895 of record OX459031.1, on the reverse strand, counting down.
TTTGTTGTTGTTTTTGTTGTTATGCATGCACTCACTTTGCATTAAAGATTTTTTCTTTTTGCCCTTAGCTGATATATTTCACACACAAAACTGACCCAGTTTCTTTGCGTTTTTTATCCCGTCACACTACACACGTTGCATACTTTTAGGCTGAAAGCAATATTTTTATCCTTTTATTTGGCTGATGTGAGATTTTTCTTCAACAATTTAGAGAGCGTCGTCGTCGCTTAGCTTGTTGCAATTTGTCTGCATTACCATAAGCCTTCAAGCGCCACAAAATCGGCTTTAATTTATTTCCAGCATAGAGCAGACTTAAAAAAGTATGCCAACAAGCATATTTTATTCTTCTTATTTTTTATATATTTTTACATTTTTCTTTTATATTTTTTTTTCACACTGCGTTTATAAAACTTGAGCACAAAACGAAATGAAAATTTGTTGTTGTTGGCAATTTATCGTTAACCTTTTGCTAACAACTTAAAACCTAACTTGATATGTTTGGATTACACTTTGAAGTTGCACTTTAATTTTGCACGATATTTTAAGTAAATTATATTTAATATTTGCGCGCTTTTATATCACGGTATGCATACATACAAACACACGTTGCGCTTATTCCTGTGTGTATGCAACACACTTTTCTTATAAAATGAAAAATTGTTTAGAGAAAAAGAAACAACCCGCCGTACGCGTCCGTTCGCTATGAAAATTAACACATTTCTGTTTACGGCGAATTTTTTACGCTGCCTGTTTGTTGCTACTTTGGCGCGCTCTGTGAGTATTTCCCTGATATGCAAAGAAAAAAAGAGAGAGACAGAAATTTCCCACTCGCTGCTTCAATGGGCGCCATAGTGTCTACGTTCAAATGAGTGCAATTTACTAATGGCAGCACATTTTTCGCTGACTTCACGACAGCTGGCCGAGGTGTTGGAAAACTGCCAACAGGATTGTTACAATTTTGCATGCTTGAGGTGAATAATGCTGTGGATTTGAAATGTTTATTTTTACAATTTAAATGTAAAATATTTATGCAATTTTTGCGCATTTAAATTATTTATGTTGACTTAGCTCAATGATTTAACATATCTAACATTAAATTAAGGCACAAAATAAATCATTCCCTTGAAAATGTTATTTTGGAAAATGTAAGACAACCGCCAAAAAACCCGAAATCTGTGTAAGCGCAATACATTTGTGGCATAAAAAGCCAACGTAATGGTGTTACGTTTTGTTTAAAATTAAGAAAACTTAATGTTCCATAATGCGTCACTCTTATTTAATCAAGAGCTCAATACAAACATTTGAATAGGATTTCAATAGTTCGGAGTAGTATTAAAATAAGTCGATGCCTTGGCAAAATTTGAAGATAATCCAATAGAACAAAATGAGTTTTAACAATAAATAAATAAAAAACATACAAATAAAATTAAAATGGTGTTGAAATATACCGAAGATATCTAAAAAAGTTCAAAATTAAACAAGTTCAAATTTAAGGTATCTTTTTAAGTTTTCAATAGAAGACATAGTTTGTGTGAAATTTTATTTATTTTTATTTGAGATTAAAGTATGTATATTGGTTCCGGTTAGTAATAAAAAAAAAAGTGAAAGTGATATCTTCTGTAAAAATTTGTATAACTTTTCGCAAAATGATGGTTTAATTAGTGATATTTGCTCGATGATGTTGTCTTTGAAGTGTAGGACAGTTTGAGAACTATCCGCATAAGCTTTATTCTTCACGAAAATCTATAAGAAAAAATCCAATGGTGTTATATATACGGTGACCATCCGTTCTGTTTTTAGCAAAACAGTTCTGTTTTTATGGCGCTTGTTCTGCGTATTTTTTTTTTAATGGAAAATTACAAAAATGTTCTGTTTTTCGGAAATGTTCTGTTTTTTGTTCTGCTTTCATGCGCCACGCACATCTACTATTTACTAATACACATTATAAATCTATTTCTACTAACGGCAACCCTTTGCTGATCTATATGTATGTTGCTATCGATATCAATTAGCAATCCCTATTAAAAAACTGATTTTGCAATGTAATTACCGTGACGCTAAGTTTGCCGGTTTGGATTTGAACTCAAATTTTCGCTGTTTTTTCGCTGAACGCAGAGATAAAATTTTTTTACCTTTCATGATCAAGAAAAGAATTTCGGATAGGTGAAGAGCCCGCTATAGAAAAGTCGAGTGTATAAGATTACAGGATAGGATGTACGGGAAACATAGTGAAACTAACGAACCAGGGTTGCCTTGCCGAAGCCTGTCCCGATGCCTGAAAATGCTCGAATTTTATCCAATTTTGATATTTCAGTTTAAATTCAGCAAAATTGGCCCTAAAAACAGGTAGCAACCCATGTTTAGAACCGGATTCGACCAGTCAACCCTATATATTCTATTAAGGCTCTTCGGATTCTATCATTCGGCACACATTTCAAGCATTAAAAATTATGTGACTTGTGAAAAACTAAAGGAATGTCGGTGGAAAGCTTGTCGAGCATAAATGGGTTGAAATATTTCAACATTTTAAAAAGAATTTCATACCTTTTCAAAATATTTTAAATATATTAGAATTTAGTTTGTGTTAACCGGGTTCAAATGCCTCCACCGAAAGGGTATTTTCTATCTTAAGCAATATATGGAAAGACGAAAAGTTCCATATAAAAACTGAAACTGTAAAATCTATTTTAATAACGAGATGCCACTATAATCTTAACTGCTTAGAGTTTAAGGAATAATTACAAAGTCAGGAAAACATAATTAAAATCAAATCCAATGAAATGTGATATAATAATACTTTCAATATAAAAAAATACGTTTCTACATACACAATTTCTGTTCTGTTTTTTTCAATTTAAATTTATGGTCACTTCTAAAAATTGAAAATTATTCGATTATCAAACTTCTCTTTCAAAAGATCGATTGATTCCGTTGCTGTGTGGCATTTTGCACCGTCCTGTTGAATCTACATTTGCAGCACATCAATATTTTCCAATTGACTCTACAAAAAGCTTCTAACCATCTCTCGATATCGATGACTACGAATTGATGTTCTTGGCTGTTCAGCAACACTTGTGCTAAAAACTGCAATATTTTCACTGGAACGACCACTACGATGATACATTTTGTTTTTCTGACCTTAAACTGAACCAATTCCTACAAGTTTATCAATGATAAGTTATTTTGAATAAAACTTTCTCCCATTTTCTGAACAAATTTCATCAGATTAAAAATTAGTTTTAATAATGAAAAAATGGCGGAACCTTTAAAAAGATACCTTGAATTTGAACAACCTATATGATATAATTCAAAAAACGTTAATATGAAAAAAGACGATAAAAGTCACGAAATATCGATAGGATCTAAAATTACCGAAAAAGCCGATAAATTTTCAAAAGTATCGATAAGAATCAAAAATTTATTGCAGCGCATAAGAAAAGACATTAAGAGCATTGAATGTTTATACTCGCTGATATAAGATATTTAGCCATTAAGTCTGCAGTTATTATTTGCTATCGGTTTTAAATCTCACGTTATACTCGCCAGTTACGAAAAACTTTATGCAAAACTGGCAGGTCACGTAGTAAACTACTATTTCAGACTTCCATTCAATTGCCTTTGAAATTCTTATAAGCACTAAGGAAACTATGAAGTATAGTCTCTCTAAATCTACTTGTTAGACACTTTATATAGAACTTCGCGTAAGTCAAGCGATCTGATATATAAAGACTTTCGAAAGCTCAGATGTCTTGAACTTAGCAAGTTAATTACTTATCACAGCCCTTTTTATTAACTGCCTTAAATTTCATACAGATATAGTAAAAGCAGACAGTTGGTCGATCTCTTTGGTAATATAATTATTTGAAAAAATTGAAAGAAGTCACCCGAAAGCTTTTAACAGTTTAAAGTTTTGGGAAAATACAACCATTTCTGCAAAAGTTTCCATGAAGAAACAACGGTATTGAAGTCTACAGGGAACCTTTCAAGTCAAAAGCCAATAAAATTTGGTTTTAAAATACCCATGGTGAATACAATAACCTTTTCGAAAGTCTCGAAGACATAACTAACAATATAGAAGTCTACAGTGAGCTATACAAAACATACACTGATGACATTGGTCTTCTAAGGTACCTGCTGGCTATGACACACTTTTCGTAATCGAACTTTAATTAAATCATACTTTATTTAACTACTAAGAGGTTGCTGAATAACGAAAAATTTACCATTTAATGCCAGTATAATTGTTGAATTTTAAACACAGGGGGAACTCTAGTTAACTTAGAACGTAGTAATTATACGATTTTTCAGCATTATTTGATTAGGTATGTGTAACAAGAAATATTTCAAGTATGGCAACATTCATATCAACCAATTCCATTTTTGAACATGCCCAACATGGGCACTTGGCGCGCACTCCTAGAAAAGGAAGTTTTACTACGCCGGCGCTAGTTTTCTTAATAAAAAGTCAAGCGAGAGAGCTTCCTTTGACTTCTATTCAATGAACTCAATAGAGCGCATTTGACATTTCCCAATTGAGTAGCTACAAATCACGTGAGCACCTCTAAGGCAAAAGTCACATGCACTTTCATTCATTACAAATATATCTGCTAGTAAACGGAATCTCATCCCTTTGGCCAGAATGAATGTATTACAAGTTTTCATAACAATTGGAAAGTCGACCTGGAAAATGTGTTCTTTTTTCAGTTCTGTCAAGTTTTGAGTTAATTTGTGGTAGGGCTCTTTTGAGTGAGTGGCATGTGGTTTCAAGGTTCTTTAAAGATTTCCGATTTTTTCATATGATTATTATTGTATACGTTAGCTTTGCTTGCATGTATGTATGTATGTAAGCTTGTATATCGTGGGCATTTGTATGTATCTGTAAGTGTATTTCATGTGAATGTTTGGCGGCAATGATCATCTGACATTTCGATGGAAACTTTGACTTCAGAAAGTTATGTGGCAGGAAATAAGATTATAATAAATAAATTTGACAGACTTGAAAAAACAAATCGTGCCTAAGTGAAATTGCATTAATTCTTACGTACAATAATTGACAGCAACTGCGTGGTTTCATCAGAAAATTTATATTTAAGGTTAATAAATTAGATGAATAATTTAGATTTTATTTTATTGGAAGCAATTGGATATGAATATAGGGGTATCCTATATAAACATCACTTTCTCATGAAATCATTTAAGCGTAAGAATCCCACCTAATAGATGTCAGCGCAGTTGTTGATAATCCAAAGCATTTGCTGATTTAAAAAGACGTCACTTTATACCATAGTCTTTTATATAAGATGTAGATTTTTTTTAAATGCAAGGATAAATTTTGTTACAATAATACAGATAGGTAAAGTTTTTTCTTCAAATCTTTTTACATTATGGAAAAAATATATATTTTTTTTAGGCACAACTTTGCAGTTTTTAACTCTAGATAGTTTATCATATCTAATACTGCCTAAAAGCTAACCATTCGTCATTTTGACGAACACACAAGTGTTTGTTCTTCGGAAAATTTGGAGTGTTATGCTTTTTTTTATTTGAATACCCGCTACTGACATTTGATATAATATAAGGGGCATTTCAAGTGAAGAGGAAAACAAAAAATTCATGAGATTAGGCCTAATTGTATTTCTAGAAATATTTTTTTTGTATGAGGCACAGTTGTCAAGTTATGAACTCTAATGGAATACATTTTTCCAAAGCACTTTCTTGAATCAAACAAACCTGCAATAAAATATTAAACTTACGGGTTTTTATAGGAAATTTACAGTTCTTTTCAATTATGAAATCAATTTCGAAATTTAAATTTTTTTTTTTGGAAAACTCGAAGCAAACATTTAAGATCAGAATTTCATCAATTTTGCCTTTTTTATATATTTTATTTAAATTTTATAATATAGCCTAAAGTATCTAGATCAGAGATTCTTAAGCCCCTGGGGTTCCGCAAAGCTATTCCAGGGGTCCGTGAAACAATTTAAACATCAAATAATTTACATCATCAAACTTTTCGCTTTATTCAAATAGCTCATTTATTAAAAAACTCTACATGGCGTTGGCTTTTTGAATGATTGCACATATTTTTATTAAATAAAGTGTATATTGACTTTTGATTAAACCCAGGATGCCCGGCACCTAACTATTTCCACTCTTCCCACTCTGTGACGGCAACATAAATTTTTATAAACTTTCGAATATAGAGCCCGACACTGTGGATTTGGTTTCAAGAAAACAACATCATCCATCTCATTAAGTAAAAACTTCTTCAGAAAAAAATATACCAAATTTATTATTATTACATTATTTATTAAAAAAGATATGAAAAAAAAAAACAATTAATTTCTAAGCTTTATTTTGACCAAGAAATATTTGTCTGAGTTTAATGTACATATTTTGACTTGTAACTTTTTTAATTATTTTACATTTTCACAATTCAATTTCATTTCGTGTTTTAATTACATGAAAATCCTTACAAAAAATGTTCGAAAATATCAAAATACAGAGAGATATAGGTATCAATATTTATTAGAAAGTAGTGTCTGCAGGCTTGTCAACTTTTGGGCCTTCAAAAACCGGATATAGTGTTGCAAAGACCTTTAAAAACCGTAAAAATTAAAGCAAAATAAAAATACTTCGTTCCTTAACCTCGTCAGATAATAACCTGATATATTATGTCTGGTTGAGTTTGATACCCGGACAAAGATTTCAAAAACCAAACTGTCCAGGTGAAAACCGAACGGTCGGCAAGCCTGACTGTTTTTGCCATTATTGAGCTAGAAATTAAGCTTAAGAACAACGTCAAGTGTCTAGGGTTTAGATGGGGATCGCAAAAAAGCTCGATAAGATGTCCTCGGCCTACATAAGTTTAAGAACCGCTGATCTAGACAATATACTAAAAATTTCAAAATAGCATCTACATTAGTTTAGGAAATATATGAATTGAAGGACATATGTACGTGCCACACCATGGACCCAGACCCTAGCTTAAATACTTTAATTCATTTTTCCTCATCTTATGTAGATCCCATTCCTTATTTTTCTCTACACTTTAAGCTACATTTTAAAATTTAAATCCAAAATATAAAAAAGGTCAAAATTGTTGAAATTCTGATTTGATATATATGCTTCCAGTTTTCAATGAGAAAAAAAAATAAACTTTCAAATTTGATTTCATAATTGTAAGGAACATTAAATTTTCTATAAAAATCAAAACGTTTATTATTTTATTATAAATTTTTATCATTTCCTTAGAAGGCCATAACTTGACAACAACAAAACTTTTTTTTATTCTTATTTTTGACATTTCGTTAAGTTTAGATCATTAACAATAAAAATAAAACAGAAAGAATCTTTGAACGCATAAAAACTTTTTTGCGTACAAAACTTACACAAAAGCTAACCATACGTCAAAATAACGAACACGTAGCCAAAATATCAAAACTCAAAATTCTCTTCGACTGCGTACTATCACCACAAGCAAGCTTTCAGCGACGGCTCAATTATTGTGAGAGTACATGTAGCTAGACGCGATAGTTAAATCGAGAGCGGTGAATAACTAACTGTTATTCGTCAAAATGGCGAAGGCTAGCTATCTAGAGTTAAAAAGCTAAAATATTTTCTTCCCTAAGCAATTATGTTGATTAAACATTATTTGTTATTTCCAATTAGTTCCACAAGCTTCATAAAATATTTAAATAATTAACAAAAGCAGTATCTTAAAAAGCTTTAGAAATCTAAACCAAATCAAAATAAAAGTTTTTTGTGTTATCTAAGTAGAGATGGGCTTAGAGATGAAGTATTCTTGAGACAATGAAATTAAGTGAAAACTGATTTGCTTATGAAAAGTCTTTACAAATCGTGGAGAATAGAATGATTGTTGTCGTTGCACGCTGCAAAATAGTGCTAGTATCTTTACATAAATGTTTTTTTTCCTTATCTTAATAATTAAAGTATTACAAATTTTATAAAAATGCTTAGCCTTTAAAATCTGTTAGTTCATAAACTTAAATAAATAAGCAGAACCGTATTTCGCACAATTTAAAAAAATAGATCCACATACGTTGACAGCGCTACCACCATAATTATTTCAAAAGTTGCACTACTACGAGTATTTACTCCATTTTTGGAGCATTAAATTTAGTTCACTGAGCGATTTTCTAAAAGCATTAATATTCATCAGGTGAATCTGCATAATTTGTACATGCAAAAATGGAAACCACAATAACAGCAACAACAATAACACCAGCAGCAATGAGCTGCATACAGCATGCTGCAAAGAGTCGGTATTTGTTGCATGCAACAGTGTTTCTGTTGAAACGCCAAATATTCTTTTTTACGATATTTTGAAAGCAACAACTGTGTGTCAGAGTGAATGTTTTGGTGAAGCTTTGAAGTAGACCACCACAACAAAACTACTGCCACCTTACAGTCTACGGCAAGCAACTCGGCATGAACGGAAAATACTGAAGTAAATCCTTTACCCACACAAAAACACATGAACGATGAGGGACATTCCATTGAAGTTAAGAAACTTTTTAATACCACAATAGTTAAGTGTAAGTCGTCCAAAGTAATCATACAAAGTTTCGGATTGGCATTGCTATTCTTGAAGTTTGCAATAAACTATCTACTTTCTGGATTTTTTCTTTAATCCTTTGAAAGTTTGTCTTCAGCTATCACTAGCTGTAAATATCACTTAGTATGATAAAGGTTTTTTTAATACTTTGTATCACTTGGATATTTTTAATGTTTTGAATCTTTTAGATTATACGGGTATATTGTGTGATATAAATGTTTTGAATATTTCAGTTATTTTCGATGTGTTCGAACTTATTAAAAATGCTTAACAATTAGGATATTTTTTGGAATGCCTCATAAAAGAATACTGCCACATTTGAGCAACACTATACCATCGATAATTCAGCAGCTTAAAGAAATTGCAGTCAAAAACTACTAGACAATAAAACACACACCAATACATAAATATTAACATTCAGCAGACATATGTATGTATGAATATAAGATACTCGTATAAATCCTTTTAAATCCTGTAAATTGTGCGCTTAATCCTAAACTTCTTGTGTTATCCTTTTTCACTGCTCAACAATCTGTCGAAATTCATTCATTTGGTAAACTTTTACGATACGAAAATAAAACGAAAAGAGATCACTACAGCCCGCAGGATGCCAGAGTAGCACAAAAGTAGAAATGGTAGAATACAGAAATAACAGAAATGGGCAATGTGCCAAAAACAACAAGGTAATGCATGAAAGAAAGTAAAACAAATAAACAACCAACGAAAGGATATTTGAATTGGTTAGAATGGTTCGTGTCTGGCCTGATGTGTTATGGTTTATTTTTTCAAACCTCACCGCACCACCACACCCCTCTGGGCGTGTATTTTGGCTGGCATGAGGACAATTTTTGTGGTTTGTCGTATTAAGTTGATGTTGTTGATTGAAATTCATTGCTGTTGATTGAGATTGTGTTGATGAATGTTTACTTATTTTAAGGTTATTCTATTCATGGCCTATATATGCAGTATGTAGTAGATATTTTAATGACTGCTGGTTTTAAATATGCCATTCAACTTTTAGTATTTTATGGCAAATTCGTTTATTTAAATATTAAAATGATTGAAAATGTAATTTGCTGTTATTGAAATAATATCAAATACTCACCGAGTAAACAAATTATGTGAATTTATATTGCAAGATATATATCAGCCAATAAACAGTGTAATGAAATGAATGAGATTAAGAAATGAATAAGTATGCAAAAATATAAGATTATTCTGACTCAAATGTGGATTAAAGAAATTAAGAGTATCAAACAAAAAAGTCACATCCAATCCAAAGTCACAAAATAAAACAGATTTATTTCATTACTTCACAATAGACAGAGAAGACTACATGAGATTTGAGTTAATAAAAAGTTTTTTACCAACACCACACTGCAATTAAATGACTTGAGCTATAAAATTGGGTACCTGAGAAATGTTGGCTATTGTGCAGAGTTCAGAAAAGCGCGTGACAACTCGCGAGCGCTCCGTAACGTTCTTCGGCAAGCGAGTGCTGCTTTGGTTCTCGGCTCGAGTTGCTTCTTGGCTCTATTCGAGAGCGCTCTTTTATATGGACCACATCCAGGAAAAAAACTCTGAATCCAGGAAGATACTGTTTTGAACCCATTCCCGGAAGAAAAAAAATCTTGCGCGCCACTTAATGGTGAATACTCGAAAATGTATTTAGAGCATCATATGGAGTGGCACCGGAGCGTGGAAAGAACCATATTTGATCCACTTTTGGATAAATTTTCCCAGTGGATTGGGGGGCGTTCAAGCAATTTTTGAAGACTTTTAACCCCCCAGTAACGCGCCGTTATTTATTTATAAAATAAATATAACATCAGTCTTCGACTGTTTCTCTTGCTGAGCGGACGTATTCTTAGACTACGGTGCCTGTGTTTCTCTCTCGAAACTAATTTGCATATACATAAGTGCGTGCGTTTTTTATTTTCTATTCTTTATACCTCACGTTGTCAAAAAAAAAAGATAAACTAGCCAGTGAATTTGTGTAAAACTTTATCCAACATGGCCCTTAGGCCTCCCAATCTTGGGGACAATAGGTATGCTATACTTGCCTCTAGTCCCAAAGCAAAAAGGAAAAAACCATCATACACACCGTTTGACAATTTTCCTGATCTACCCCAAGTTAAAAAAGATAACCCCAAGTTCGTTACAATTTCTGCAGCAGATTCCAACAAACCTCTTTCCAAACATTCATGCTTTGCCGTGCATAAAGCGCTTGAAGCAGTGAGCAAAGAAGTTTTATCTATTTCTGAATTGCGTGATGGAAATTTGCTTTTACTTGCTAAAAACCCCAAAATTGCAGAAAAATTTCTGGCGACAAAAAGACTACAAGGTGTTTGTGAAATAAACGTGAAATTGCAAGACAATTTGAACTGTTCTAAAGGAACAATTTATGCTCCTTATCTCAATGATGTTTCGGATCAAGAAATTGTTGACAATTTAAAAGATCAAAGAGTAATTTCTGTTTACAAGTTCACAAAAACTTTGGAAGGCACACAAAAACCTAGTGGAGTGGTACTTCTATCTTTTGATTTATATAAGCTCCCCGAGAAAATAGAAGTTTCATGGCGCACCTTGCGCGTAAGAGCTTATTACCCTAACCCTATGAGATGCAAAAGTTGTCAGCTTCTTGGTCATACGACTAAACGCTGCAACAACAACCCAGCCTGCGACACTTGCAATCTCCCACCACACATCCCTTCCCCTTGCACCCGCACCTTTTGTGCAAATTGTTCTGCCGATCATCCGTCTTCTTCACGCACATGCCCTAAATACATGCAGTCCAAAAGCATTCTCAAAATCAAAACCGATAAAAAATGTTCAATGCGAGAAGCGCTCAAGCTCCATAAAGAACAAATACCCTCCATAACCTCAGACACTTCTTTTGCTGCTGCCGTAAAAGAAATCAATAACAAAAAAACAACTAGCGTTGTTAAAAACACGCCACCTCCACCACTTAGTACAAACAATACATCTCATTTGACAACAACAAACCATTTCTCTTTATCAAAGAAAAACACAGAAGAATTAAAATCCAACTTAAAAACTAATACTCCAAAAGAACAAGAAATAAATATTTCAAAAACAATTTATACTGAAGCAAAAACAAACACAATCCACACCATCGCTCCACGCATTCCACAGAGATCCACCACTAGCTCTCTAGACACACAAATTCACTCATCTAAATTCCTTACACAAGTTTACTCTTCAAACAGTTCTGATCTCTGTTCAAAAAATAATATTGACTACTCTAAAACACACGATCTGATCTCTTCTGAAGATGATGATCATTAATTTTCGCTACTCTCACTCTCCATTGTTTCCCTGCTTTTTGTATTCTTAAGCATTGTTTAAAATATTGCAATGGAATATAAATGGTTTTTACAACAACTACACTGATTTAGAAATTTTAATAAAACAACAATTACCAAGTGTCATCTCTTTGCAAGAGACGCACCTTTCTGCTAATAAATCAGCAGCTGTTCCTAAACAATATGTTAGCTACTTTTTCAACCTACCACAAAACCGCACTAATAAACAAGGAATCGCTACTTTAATTAAAAAAGACATTCCTCATAAGCTTATTTTCATACAATCTAATATTGCAGTAATAGCAGTAGAAATTTTTATTGGGTTTAAACTAACAATTCTTAACATTTATATTCCACCTCATCAAAATTTTAATTTGAAAGAATTGCGAGATATTATTCGATCTGTAGCATCCCCTGTCATTGTGCTTGGTGATTTTAATGCATGGAGTCCTCTATGGGGATCATTGTGCACTAATCAAAGAGGAAAAGTTTTAGAAGATCTTATACTATGCGAAAATCTGATAATTTTAAATGATGGGGCTCCTACTCATTTTTCAACGCATAATACGTTTACCAACGTAGATTTGTCCTTATGTTCATCCGCTATCGCTCCCAAACTTAATAGCCAAACCTTAAATGACTTACATAGCAGCGATCATTTTCCCATTGTAACTCATTTATCTATTTCACTATCTAACAAAGGTTCTGCAAAGCCAAAATTTTTGACGGATAAAGCAGATTGGATGAAATTCCAATCCCTTTGTGAGAAATATTCTGCCGCATCTCCACCTGTTGATAATATAAATAAAGAAACGACAGTTATTACTAAAATTATACGGACGGCAGCTCATTTTTCGATCCCCCAAACTGGAAAAAAAAAGTTTAAACGCCTTGTGCCTTACTGGTCATCTGAGCTGTCGAAACTCAGAGACGAAAAACAATCTCTGTGGTTGGCATACAAAAGAACGCGTTCAGCCACAAATCTAACTAAATACAAAAAAGCTAATGCATTATTTAGAAAAAAATCAAAGGAAGCTAAAAGGGCAAGCTTAGAAAAACTAACGGAGTCCATCACCCCCAACACAAATCCCAAAAAAGTTTGGTCCGATATTAAAATGCTTTCAGGCTCTCATTGCCAAACTTCTGTTAAATTTATCAACAGCCCTAACGGGCCAATCTTCAGCTCAAAAGAAATTGCAGATCATTTTGCTTCCGTTTGGTCCGACTACTCAAATAACTCTAATTTTCACGCTTCTTTTGTGTCGAATAAAAACGCGATTTTAAAAAATAGGTATAGGAACCGCAATCTTTCTATAAATATTATCGAATCAGACATAACTGACGCAGAGTTCGATTTTACCATCGCTGCCATGTCAGGAAAAACTCCAGGTGCTGATAGAATTTCATATCCCATGTTAAAGAACTCTCCTCCTAATCTTAAAAGAAGATTTGTTATGTTGTATAATAACATCTTAAGCAAAGGGCTGTATCCCCAACTCTGGAAAAATGCAATTATAGTTCCCATTTCTAAATCTTCCAATCCATCATCTGAAGTGCTAGGTTATAGGCCTATCTCACTGCTTTGTTGTATGGGAAAGGTTTTAGAAAAAATTATTTCAAAACGAATTTCGTGGTACGCATTAAAAAACAATCTTCTAAGCCCACACCAAGTGGCGTTTAAGGAAGGTCAAGGCACTATAGATGCCCTACTTTATTTTGAAGATTTTGCAAGGTCTGCCTTATCAAATAGAAATCATGTTTCTACATTAAGCCTAGACTTTGAGAAGGCATTTGACAGAGTCGGAGCACATATTGTCTTACGTCAGCTTGAGCAATGGCTGATTGGTGAAAGAGTGTTTAATTTTGTTAAATCGTTCTTGGTGAACCGTAAATTCAAAACAAAAATTAATAATACATCTTCCAATACTTATAACATGTACAATGGTATACCCCAAGGTTCACCATTGTCGGTTACTCTTTTTATAATTGCATTTAACGAAATAAGTAATATTATTATTAAATATAAACACATTTCCCACATCATTTATGCTGATGGTGTGCTTCTTTTTTCCAAAGAAAGTAATTTAAATACTGTCAAGCAAACTTTTCTAAACATTCTTTCAGACATTTCTAACTGGGCCAATTCTTCAGGTCCAAATATTTCTGTAAATAAATGTAAGCTTTTTCATATTTGTAGAAAACACAATTGTAACAATATTGATCTAGTTTATAATAATATTAATATAATAAGTACTAATAGCCTTAAGTTTCTTGGTCTTATATTTGATAAAAGACTTACTTTCAAAGATCATTGTATGTATATTCGTAAGCAATTAGCTGCCAGGCTTAATATAATTAAGTACTTATCTTCCAAGCACTGTTTAATACATATTGCTTCTCTTATCAATGTAACTAGAGCTTTAATCTTATCTAAGATCGATTACGGTCTTCCTATTTATGGCAACTGTGCGAAAAGCATCATTAGACAAATTTGTGCACCTTATCATGCTGCCATCAGGCGTAGTATCCGCGCCTTTCCTACATCACCAATAAAATTTATTTTAACAGAAGCTGGGCTACCATCTGTCGAGGATAGAATAATATTCACTACGCAAAAACTGATCACAAAATTACTCCTAAGCAATAACAGTGTATTGCATGATATAGTAAAAGTAAAGTGGATTTGCGTGCCAAATAATAAGGCTCAATCCACTATATCAAGGTGCATTAAATTGGCTAAAGAGCTGGGGATATCATCTGTGCCCAAAAAAAGACTAAATGCCTCCGAACCGATATGGCTCTTAAAAAAATCTTCATTCATTCTTTATCTTCAGGATTATCAGAAGAAAAATACTAGCTCCCGAGAATATCAAAGCCTGTTCATAGCACATATGGTGCAACACTATGCAGATTGGAAACTAATTTTTACTGACGGCTCAAAAGCCGACTTCTACACAACTTTTGCTGTCGTTGACGACGTTGGCAGAACTTTAAAAGCCGGTCATTTGCATCCTTACTGCTCAATTTATACCGCAGAAGCAGCAGCCGTATACAACGCGGTTCTTTCCGCAATAAGCTCTAATACAAAAACCATCATATGTACAGACAGCAAATCAACTGTCTCGGCTCTACAGAATGCTATGAACAAGTCGTATCTTATAACACGTATTCGAAATATACTAATTGAAGACACAAATATAAAAATTATGTGGATACCAGGCCACGCTGGTATCGGAGGAAATGAATGGGCTGATCAGAAAGCTAAACAAGCCGCAAAGCAGCCATTATTTTTATTTGATTACTTCGATAACAAAGATATACTTCGGTTAATAACTTTGCAGCAAAAACTGGTAAAGAACAGTGCATGGTCAAATGTGCAACACCACTACGCTCATTGCAACCCAGATGGTAAAAAACCATTCTATCTATCTTCAGCTAGCTGCAGTGATGTTAAAGCTTTTGTTCGCCTTCGCTTGGGTCACACAGTGGCAACGCATTCACATTTATTAAATAGATCCAGCTCACAAACTTGCCTATATTGCCACCATACTCCAGTATCCGTCGTTCACCTGTTAGACGATTGTTCTTATTTTAATTTGATAAGATCAAATATTTTTCAAAATATAAAACCCTCCGATTGCTTAAAATTAACCTCTTTTGAAAATATTTCTAAAATATCTAATTTTTTATCACAAACAAATTTAAAAAAATTAATTTAATGTTTTCTTTTTTCTTTTTTAATTCTCTTTTATACTTGATAATAACGTATATTTTTATTATGTAAAAACATACATGTTGTAAATAGGTATAAATATTGTTTAATTAAAATAGTTTTATGTTCCGTTTATAAAAAGAGCGAGCTGAAAGCCCTGGCAGCTAGTGCTCCTATTATTTCTCTGTAAAATAATAATTATATTGTTATTTTTCATTTAATAAATAAATAAATAAATAAATAAATAAATATAATATTTATTGCTGTAGCTAATATAGAAAGCGTTTCATTATGCACACCCGATTTCAAATCGCCCTCCGCTAAAGAAGTTTCACTTCAAAAACAATGTTAAGTAACAGGTTATTCGACAGCCCCTCCCACCCCTGTAAAGCATTGTAACGTCTTACAAGACCCCCTCCCCCCTAACTCCGTTACGTAATACTTGAACTCCCCCTTGGAGCAAATTAAACTTTTTTCCGAAAATGGTTGATGGGAAAATGGAATTGAAAACGGGAAAACATTTCTTACCGAGATCACTCCATTTGATATCCAACATCCCTTCAACTCCCCATCGTCTGGAGCAAAAAAGAAGTTGTACGAAAATGGGCCAAAAACGATTCTTTCATGGTCAGAGGCCACGTCAAATGATATCAAAAATTTATACTCGGCATTTTCCTATCAATTGGTACAAAAAAAAATTTTTAAGAAAATGGGCCCAAAACGGTTACTTCCATGTTCCGCGGCTAACCCCAGCGAATTTCAAAATACATTTCCCACCTTTTCCCTTTGATTGAAGAAAAACATTTTTCCGGAAATGGGTCAAAACGGGTCCTTTCGGCACCCTAGCGGGAGCCTAATTTAGCTCCCTCTCGCGATCCAAGAGCTGAGGATCAAGGAGAGAGCGCTCCGAACTCTGCTTTTGTGGTTATAATGGTTTTGAAGGGTACTAGTACAGCACATTACAGAACAGTACAGTACAGTACAGTACAGTACAGTACATCATTTGACATTAGTGTCAAGTGGCTTTTATCGTCAAATAAAATAGTTTGGGAAATTATAGCGGGCCAAATGAACCCCAGAACAAATCCTTACGAGTCTAGTGTCAAATTATTTTATTTTCTTATAAAAATGTAATCTTTAGCTATTGCGTCGTCTTAGGAACGATTTAACTCTTTCTTGTGTACTTTAACTCCACAAGAAGCATAGAACCACCATAAAACTCGTCCAACATGCGAAATCAGTAGCGAGTGCATTCAATTCTCTCAAACATTTCATTGACTCACGTATTTCCCGCTGTAGCGATCTTTTCAAACTTACATCGATTTTAAAGAATTTAGTGATTTTCGTTATTTAAATTCTGCACTGAAGAGAAAGTTAAGCGACTTTTTTACTTCAAGTTTGAGAGTTAAAATAATAATGATTAGCTTAGGATGTACATAGTTAAATTAAAATAAAAACACTTTAGATACAAACTAAAATTTTCAACATTCAGTTAAAAATCGTTCTCACGATTATGACGTTCAAATCATGAGCTTGTCAACTAATGGCTGTGAGTTTGATCTCCAGCATGGCCAAGAATTTCTAATTTTTCTTTCTAGCAAGTATTCGTTTTTCTTGCTTAGTGTACTGGTGCCGCAAGAGGTTAAAAGCAATTATTTTGATATGATTTTAATGAAAATATTGTTTTTTGTAAAAATAACATTCTCATACATCATTTACGTTGTCCAAACTAATACGTACATTAAATTTACACCTAGCAACATAAATACATACACACATACATAAAAATAAAAAAATTAGATACATATGTGTGTGGTACAAAACTAATACCTTGCTCTTAAAAAAAATTCAAAAATTTATGATACAATCCATCATTTAAGCTTCTATAAAAAATGAAACGGAAAGTCCCTTTTAAAGGACTCTTTTATTGCCATTTCCTGTGCATTGAGCACACACACACACACAAGCAGATGAATAGGGCTTTCAGTCATTCTAAACATTTGTAAATATGTTTGACCATATGTACATTTTGCTTGTTTGGGTCTTCCTTAGCGTGTTTTTTTTCACTAATGCTCATACATATGGACACTGTGCTGTTGGACACTCTATCGTCATAAAATGTTTATTGTGCGACCTTTTATGGCGCTCGCTGCCTTAATGCGTTACGCTGCTTTTAGGCGCTTATCCTGGCGACATTAAAGTCAATCGAATTGTTGAACCAGAAGTTTAAATAGACTTAGGTTTCCACAGAGCACAAATAAAATAACACTAGGAACAACAATATAAACGACAACAGAAACGACAATAAAATGTGAAAAAAAATTTATGAGCCCTCAAATCGAAAGTCATAAAAAAACGTTAAGGCAAAAAAAACAAGCAGCGGGAACAATGTAATTTAAAAGTATCCCCACACAAGTATACTGAAAGAACAATTCCACGTGGAAATTTAAAAAAAAATGCGGAAAAAATTAGGAATAACGATACATTGAGGATTTAAAATGTATTTTGCATAAAATTAAAATGTTATTTAAATATGGCTGAAGTTTGGAAATACTTTAATACGACGTGTACAAAATAAAGTATTTATTTACTTTTGAAAAAATATGTGTTTGGAACAACTTATTAGAATTATTGCATAATTTTACATTAAGAAATCATTTATTTTATAAACTAGCTAGACGTTGTTCTGCCCTTACCGGTAGCTGGCGCGAAGCTGTATGAACTCATGCTATGGAATGTAAAAGCGAATCAGCCCATTTTTAAAGCGAAATCAACTTCTGTCCCTACTCTCTTACATAAAGTACCTTACTGCTAGGTGGTGCGATGAGTTTAGTTTATTATAGTTTTTGCGTTTTATATTATTACCAAGTCTCAATCATCTGCATCAAATAATTGCTGATATATACAAAATGTTCTTTTATTTGCATTTTCTCATTGAAACTTCTTTTTTCCCGTACTTTTAATATATGTATCTAGTCTCATTCATCTGCATCACAAATTTTGGTATTTTCTTATATGGAAAGCGTGGTACTGCACGGTCTTAGCTGTGCCTCTTAATATAAAAGATACTTGTTGTAACTTCCATGTGAATCGATGCAGTGGTCTTTGTGAAAATGCTATTTCAAAAATATTTTTGTATGAGGGCCACTCTAAATAAAAGTTTTGTAGGCTTGACTATGCATCTTAACATAAAAGTTACGTAGTGTAAGTTCGGTATGAACCGATTAACCGGTCTTAGTGAAAATGATTTTTTTAAAACTATATTTGTATGAGGGCCACCCTAATTAAAAATTTTGTGAGCCAAACAGTGTCTCTTAATATAAAAGACACGTGGTGTAAATTCCATGTGAATCGATGAAGTGGTTTTTGTGAAAATGCTATTTTAAAAATATTTTTGCATGAAAGCCGCCCTAAATATGCACCTTAAATAAAATTTTTATGGGTTTTACTATGTTTCTTAATATAAAAGGCACGTGGCCTAAACTCTATGTTAAACGATGTAAGGGCCACCCTAAATAAAAGTTTTATGGAGTTAACTATGTCTTTTAATATAAAAGACACGTTTAAATTCCATGTGAATCAATGGAGTGGTCTCTGGGAAAATGCTATTTTAAAAATATTTTTGTATGAGGGCCACCCTAAATATGCAGCCTAAATAAAAGTTTTATAGACTAAGCCATGCCTCTTAATATAAAAGCTACGTGGTGTAAATTCCATGTGAATCGATGCAGTGGTCTTTGGGAAAATGCTATATTAAAAATATTTTTGTATGAGGGCCACCTTAAATAGAAGTTTAATAGACTAAACCATGCCTCTTAATACAAAAGCTACGTGATGTAAATTCCATGTGAAACGATGGAGTGGTGTTTGTGAAAATGCTATTATTAAAAAAAATTGTATGAGGGCCACCCTAAATATAAGTTTTGTACACTAAGCCATGCCTCTTAATATAAAAGCTACGTGGTGTAAATTCCATGTGAATCGATGCAGTGGTCTTTTGAAAAATGCTATTTTAAAAATATTTTTGTATGAGGGCCACCCTAAATATGCAGCCTAAATAAAAGTCTCATAGACTAAACCATGTCCCTTAATATAAAAGCTACGTGGTGTAAATTCCATGTGAATCGATGAAGTGGTCTTTGGGAAAATGCTATTATAAAAAAAAATTTGTATGAGGGCCACCCTAAATATGCACCCTAAATAATTTTTCTCGCCGTAAAAACCATCCTTGAACTTCAACGAACATTTTAAAAAAATATTTGGCCAAATTGGTCCAGGCGTTGTTGAGTTATGCGCTTACCAACACATTTTGCGATTCATTTTTATATTATAGATGACATTAATTTTAAAGTAAAACTTATGTGAAAATCCCAAAAGTATCGTTTTTTGGAGCCGAATAATAATTATTATAATAAATAATTTTTTTTTATGGCCAAAATGTTTGCTAGAACTTTTTTAAAAAAATTCGGTATGCAATCTGTGAAGAAAAAAAAGTTGCACGCAAAAAATTTGTTTTTATTTTTTTTTGACTAAAAAAGTCTTTAAGAGAACCAAAACTGCTCCATGAGATTTCTCCGATCAAAAAAAAATTATACAGAAATCGCTTTCCTCTAACTTTTCAGATCCTAGTCGGGCACAATCTAAATTTCGATCCAGTCTAGTCTGTATATACAACCTTATCATTTCACGAAATAGATTAAGTACTATTACGTGAGAGTAAGAAAGTTATAGGCCTAGTAACACTTAATTATTTTCATGATTTTTTCTATCAGAAATACGCCAGACTATTTTTTTTTCAAAGAATTTTTTGTGCTTTTAATAAGCTTTCAAAAGCATAAATTTTAGAACTTTACTTTAGAACTTTAGGCAGTTTTAATATTTAGTATTAAAAAATACTAAACAACATTAACTTTGCAATGATCGACATTCATGTAAATTAACAAATTGTTTCAATATTATTTTATTTAACAAACATGACAACAACAAAAACAACAAAAACAACAACAACTTAAAGGCAACTCAGAGCCAAGTTGCTATGTATGTTAACAAAAAATTTTACATGAATAGCGAGCGTTACTAACTTGCTGCAAGTTTATTGCCATCATTTAACATGAAATTTACATCAAAATAAGAGGAAACACAATATGAAAATATATGAAAATTCCCTTAAAAAATAAAGTCGCAAACAAAATATATCAATTCTTCTAAGATGAAAACTAAAAAATCAAAGTAAATCAAACTTTAAATGGAACCTAAAAATGTGAAAAAATGTATTTGTAAAACCACAATCGAACATGCGTTTGAAACGTAGAAACATAAAAATTAAACCACAACTAGAAAATGTGTAGCTCATGTAACTCATTTCCAATTGTAATGTTTGGTGTAATAAAAAGAAAAGTGCTTGATAACAAGCGAAGATTGAGAACATGTGCTTACATGTGTGGGTACAATAACTCGAAGGTAATAATGCTCAAGGTGGTTCTATGAAATGTGTACAAAACTTAAAGTGTTTTGGTTTTTAAATTAATGCAATCATTTAGTTTTAGCTTTTGATTTTGGCGGGCAAAGGATTGGTTTTAGCTCAGCTATACAGTATCGAAAACCCAATATCGCTGTCATAAATTGAGATCTGATTTTAATATAAATGCATATTTTATCAGAATTTAAAATTGGTATGCTGCTGAAACAAATAACGAAGTTTATTGTCCCAGTCGCGCAAATGAACTTAAAAAGCAAAGCAAGGTGCTCTGTCCGATGCACAACTAATGAAATTATGAATGAATTATGAATTAGCAGATAATAGATGGGTTTAATCTTCTACTAGCAGTATTACAAAATATTTTTAGCCCAGTTTCAACCAAATTGATACAAAATATTTTTTGTGCTTAACTCGAATTGAATGCAGCTTATTGATCTGGATTTTAAATGGCCTTTGCTTTATTAGGAATCAACTCTTAGGTTGGATATAGTATCCAACGACTGGTATATAAATTGTAAAAAGTCAGACGAAATGGAAATCATAGAACATTTCAAATCTCAGAGCCCGCCTTGGCAAGAAATAGATTAAAATTCTTTGGGCAGCCAATTTTCTTTTTCTTGAAGGAACTGATTAAGGTTCACCCAAGTGAAATCAAAAGATTAGCTGTGAAAAGAGGAACCTTCATTCATGAAAAGATCAGTATTTACTAATAAGGCTGAAGCAGGGAGTTTGTTGTTTTACTATAGACCCCAGTGGTCTATGTGAGCGCCACCCAAGCCTAACCTAACTTATTATAATA
The DNA here is from genome assembly GCA_949775025.1 of Tricholauxania praeusta. Lineage (NCBI taxonomy): Eukaryota > Metazoa > Arthropoda > Insecta > Diptera > Lauxaniidae > Tricholauxania > Tricholauxania praeusta. Next base: position 29,478,001 of record OX459031.1, on the reverse strand, counting down.
AACATTGATTTTGATGTATTTTGTATCAGCTCTTAGATGGTATCCTTTCTTTATTGAAGTTCTATCCATGAATTTGAAAAGACATAGAAAATTTTATGTCTTGCCACATCACGGGCTTGTTATTTTGTTCTGCATGAAAATAACATTTTTTCTTATAAGACTTTATTGATATTTGTAAGTAAATAAAGTCTTTAAGCGTAAACAAAAAAATAAATAAACCATGAATTCGATTTTCTCAGAATAGGGTATATCTAGAGTTAAAATCAAAAAAAAAAATATTAGTGAAAATTCAACTTAAGAAATAAATAAATATAAGGAGCCGTCCATAAATTACGTGAGTAGAAATAAGGGGGGAGGGGGGCCGGAAAAATCTCACCAAATCTTACCAAAAGGGAGTGGGGTCGAAGAAAATCTCACGTCGACTTTTTAATGCAGAGAGTATACATTATTATAGCAGATTACATGTAAAAATGATAAGGAAAGTCTCACGGAAGGGAGGGCGATCCCGCCAGAACTCACCAAATCTCACCAAGGGGAGGGGGGGTGTCCGAATTTTCAAAAAAAAACACCTCACGTAATTCATGAACGTCCCCTAAGGGGACTGTCAACATTCATAAAATTGTTCATTAGGTTTTTGAGGGAAATATGAAATAAATTTGTAACCGGTTGACTATTGGATGATTGGTCGTAGGGGATCAAATTCATGTCTTTTTCAAATGGCTATAACTTTGCGAGGAAACATCACAGATTACCATTTGAAAGCTGATTTAAAGAAAAAAGATGGTACTAAATGATGTTATTATTAAAAATAAGCTGAAAGTAAGGCAAGGTTGAAACATAAATTTAAATATTTTTTTTTTTTTTTGAAAAAACATTCTCCTCACCTCAAATGTCTTTAAGCGCGCATTGAACTCATATCACCTCTTTCTTATATTAGTATGTACAAGTAGAGAGTACAATTTTAAGCGAAAAAAAAGGTGGGGTTTTTTCAGAAAATTAGCTTTGTTTTTTCTCATAAAAAGAGCTATAACTCTGATAATTTTTAGCCATTTTGAAATTTTTTTAAGGATTCTAACAAAAAATAAGAAGTTCTATAAGAATCAAAAGACAAAAGTTAATTATTTTGATTTGGATGAAAATGCCGATTTTTTGAAATATTTTTCAGCCTAAAATGGGCATAACTTAAAATGGCCTTAACTTCATAAAAAATTTTTTTTAATCAAATCGGAGAAACATGGGTCCCCTTATATCCCTTGAAAAACAACATATATAATCGGCAACCAATTCCGTAGCATAAAATAATCCGCGTGCATGGTTTGTGATGGATTTGGTCTAGTATAGTTTGAAGAGTAACATATTCAAATTTCAACGCTAAATAAAATAGGCCAATGAAATTCTAAGTTTTCATAATGATTGATAATTATGATGATGGATAGTGATAATGATTTCCTGTCACAAGTCCAAAGAGTGCTTGCGTCTAGACTTTAATTTTAGCAGGAGCTATCAAATTTTAAAGTAACCAATGCGATTTCAAAAACTTTCCTTTTTTACTGAAACTACTAAGGAGTTAAGGGGGTATAACGAATACCAACAATATGCCAATAATAATAAGAAAATACTAAAACCAACAATATAAATTTAAAAGAGTCCCAGAAAAAGCAAGGATGACCACTCGTTATTTTCGCAATCAAATTATTTTCGCTAAGTCCATTGGTTTTATTTAGTACATTTTAAGAACCTCATTAAATTTTTTTTGTTTTTTAATTAGCAATCCTTATTTATGCGTTTTTAAAATGTTTTTATATTTACATAATACAAAAAAAAATAACTTAAAGTTTTTAGCGTTTCTTTGCAGGTCATGGTCAAGTAATTGATTTTTATTTTTCGCTGAAATAACATGCTGAAGAAGCAGGAGCAAACAAGCAAAAATCCCTTACATTTCAAGTGCACAACGTGCTAACAGCAAAATAATGGCAACTCTCAAGTGTAGAAAAAAAAATTGGATAGGCCGCGTGGGCAAACGAGTAATACAAGTAGCACCTGCGGCAGATGTCGGAACGGAAATTCATTTTCGGAGCAAAAAAAAAATTTAACAGCAAAAATGGAAAGCAAAAAATAAAAAATGAAGATATTGTAACAGATTTCAGAAAATTTATTTTTATTGCTCAGTTCATGGGTTCACAGCCAACCATGCTAAAGGATAATGCCATTTTTCACAGTGAAATATAAATTATAGGCGAACCCACCTTTTCATGACACTTGGTGTTCTACTTTTTTTTAGGAAATGAAATGTCAAAGTGTGCAAGAGTTTCAGCGCTAAGGGTGCAATTTGACGGATGTGAGATTGTTTTGCACAGATATTTTTGATTTGTTTGTGATAAAATATTTTATATTTTCTTTTTATTTTATGCTTTCGAATATAGAAAATATGTTGCGCCATAACAAAATTACAGATTGTTTTATTTTTTAAATTGTATTGCATATTTCTTGGCGCACAAATTCGCTGTCTCAGTTTATTGGTTATATTATTTGAGTCATCAAATTCGAAATGCCAATTAAGGTGATTGATTCCTGCCAGTACCAGGTGTTATATTGGGTCCAGTGTTTATTTTGATTCCCGTTTTGTTATGTGGCACTAAAAAAAGTTTCATTTCAGCACAGCTGATGTTTAATTTCAATAAGATATGGACGAGGAGCTAAGACTCATTTCATCTACTAGTATTTGACCAATATTTTGTTTTTATTTTTTATTTCGATATATCAATTTAATAATTATATCGCAAAATTAAATTTCAATTCGATTATTATGGATGACTCTGAAAAAGCTACTACTATGTTTCCATTTTACTGCACTTGAAAGCTAAGCAAAAACTTGATAATTTTTATTAAATGATGTGTAACCATAACCTTAAAACCCAAGCCACTTTAGTTCGCAAAATTTCTCATTTAATTTTTGCTCCAATTAGCGAACAAATTCAAATACCAATTGACAGCGAATCAAACCTAAATCGCTTAGCGTTTGGTGGTGTGGGATGCTGCGACCGGCAACAATGTCACGTTAAAGCACTTAGGCTTAAACCAAAAAAAAATTCCACAAATGAAATACACAAGCGATCTTTGATGCTCGTGGCAAATCATTACAAGCGCGCTTCTTACCAACAACAATGTCATTATTATTTTTGGCGCTATAACAGCTGCATACCGCAAAACTTTCACATTTCGAAGTATTTGACATTTACCTTGCAGGAAATGAAGTACGAATACTTTAAGTTCTTCTTTATAAAAAAACTTTTCGTCACAAGCAGCAAATTTTTTCAAAAGAGTCTCTACTCCATAATATATCGGGGCGTGGAGTTGATATTGTAAAGTACAATAAATCAAATATGGGTCAGAATCTCTATAAAAATAAACGAAGCCAAAACGGCTCCATCCTTTTTTAACCGCATGATTTTTTTTTTTTTTGTGGGAAAGGTTGTGAAGAGAGGCAGTGCAGAACATAATTTGTTCTCCAATAGCAGGCGGTGCCCCGCCTCTAAATGGAAAATACGTTTCCAAGGCTATGCTAATGGAAAGATTTTCATAAATTTGATCTGGATATAGATTGAACCCTAAGGAATGATTAAAAGCTCGGTGCTATATTGGTAGGCGTGGCACTGCTCTCAATGGGAAACAACTCCTCAATGGCTGAGGCATTGTACCGATTTTAATGAAATTTTACATGACAATAGATTCATTCACACATAGATATACGTATTAGTTTTCTTATTAGGAAGTAACACACCCCTAACCGGAAACTACATTTTCACGGCTATGTTAATGAAAAGGTTTTCATGAAATTTGATACAGAGATAAATCAAACGCTGAGCAACAGAAAAGGAAAGGGGTACGGATAGGGTAACATGATACCAAGAATTTAATTTCTGAGAGCGATAACATTTAATCAAGTAAAATCGTACTGAACTGTTTTGTATTTGTTGAAAAACGGTTCCATGTGACAAAATTCGACATTTTTTTTTTTTGAAAAACTAAGCGTAAGCATCTTTTTTTTTTAAAGAAAATAATATTTTTCAAATTGAAAATTATTTCCAATGACTTTTTTTTTAAATGATTGAAGTTTTTAAGGGGGGAAGTAAAGTTTGTGATTCAAAACTAGAAGAAAACTTAGTTACAAATCTAAGCATATTTCGGTGACCTTGAACGCGAAAAAAGTCTTCACATGCTATCTATAAATTTGGCTTAGTCAAATCGTTCTCTGAACACTGTGATAATAAAAAGAACCATCATGTGATATTCACCATTATTCATTGAACATTTTTTTTTTTCTGTCTAAAAATTCGTGAGAAATAATTATTTTTTTTTTATTCTTTCGTGTGTTTTAAGAGCATTTTTAAATACAAAACCCAATAAATAAAAAAAGAAATATTTATATTGTGTTCATCATTTTTCATGGAAAATATCAAACTAGTGAAATATATATTTTTTTATAGTATTTTTTTTTTATTTATGGGCTTTCGAAATATTTTTGCTTAAATAAAGTCTACAAAATAGTTATATTTCAACAGTTTATAGTTCGAGAAGAATTTTTTTATACATTTTGTAGAAATAAATAAATAAATAACACAATAAAAATAAAATACAAATAATTTTTTTTGAGATTTGTGGTTAAAAATTCTCTTAAGACACATAAAAGGAAAAAAAAAATGTTCGCTAGTTTTGAGGTCGGAAAATAAATTTTTTTTTTCGATATTTTTTCATGAAAAATTGTGAAATTCACAAAAAAAAAAATCAGATGATCAGCTTAGATTTCGTTCTCAGTGTTTTTTTACTATCAGAGCACTCAGTAAACGATTCGACCAAGTTAAATCTTTTCGCGTTCAAGACCACCGTGCAATGTATTCAGCTTTTTGCTTAAAAAAAAAAAATCTGTTTTTAAAAAAATTGCCGAAGTTTAAGTTTAATTAATTGTTGATTAATAATTAATAATTGATTTCATCGCCTTAATAAATTTCTTTTTTTCGAAAAAGTTTATTCAGTTTCAGAAAAATTTCGGAATTTTTCAAAATTTTATTATTACATTTTTTTTGTTGTTTCTCGTAGATTACCTCATTGTCATCAAGACTTGCTTGTAATAAATTTCAATTGGTATTTCAATCAAAATTCAAATGATATTTCAGAGAAAAAAGATATCGATGTAATTCAAAATAGTGTTACGAAATTTCCTGTCTCTTTGACGATAATTTCGATCTCTTACACTTTTCTCAGTTCGATCACTGGATTATGTAACAATTAAAAACACACATACTTATTTAGTTATAAAATGGTTTATTTAAATCACAATAGTTAGTTTTTACACGGTACAATTGTTTATCTCATTAACATTCAAATATTAATCTAACACTTCATAGACTTTTACTTTATTACGGAACACACTGTATTACTTTCAAAATAAACTGTTCTGTTTCACTGTTTTAACTCAACTGTTCTGCTTCACTGTTTTAATGCAACTGTGTCCGAAAACTCAAATGACACCCTTTTATACTACAGGCATCACTTTCTCGAATAATCCACCACCTCCTAGATGGCGTGTATTCTACCACCATCCACAATCTACCAGTGCTCCCAAGTGGCGTGCATTCTACCATAATCCACAATTTACCAGTGCTTCTAAGTGGCGTTTATTCTACCATAATCCATAATTTACCAGTATGGCGTATCGACGTTGAGTTCACAATTATCCAGAATCTAGATGGTGTTGTATGACGGCGATAATTTCTCTCAGTTTTCGACTTTTATAGTGTACTGCAGCGTCTGTTCGGTTTATAATTTGCCGCTAGATGGTGTAAAAGTATTTATACATCCATTGATGCTATTAGTATCGTTTAGTTTCTTTTGTTGGTTTTTATTTCAAGATTTTTCTAGCATAAGCCAAATTTCGCTACAATAGGTTTTGAAAAGGTTAAGCTTTTCAACTACATATATAGTTAAATATGTTCGGAGAAACAACCCCATATATCACATAAATAAAAGTTGATTTTTAAGTCTCGTGTGCATATTACTGCTCAGCAACGTAAAATTATTAAGATGGTATATAATTTTTTTGAAAGGCACAAACAAAGCAGCGTTTTAGTAAAAAGAAAGTTTTTGTACGTTCAGAATTATTGTGTTAACAATCACTCCCCTTCCAAACGTAGGTTGTTAAATATTTTGTATATTAAATATTATAACTTCAAATTTTCACTGATTTACCTTTGTTATGCTGTTATCTTGCTTTTTTTTAAATTCCGATTTATTGTCGTAATGCATTTTAGAAACCTAAGTTGCTAAGCTTTATTTTCTTTTGGGTGCCAATATAACATTACTAATGCAATTGTGACTGCAAAAGTGCACGAATAAATAATGGAAATCTGTCATGTATCAAACATATTTTTTGATTGAGTGAAAGCGGATAATCAGCAGGGTGGAGTGAAATTGTGTAAAACTGCAATTTTTTATAAACGTTTTTCAAAAAAATTTGTGTAAGGAAAATGGATAATGTACAACGTTGGTACTGATTTTAGGTTTAAGAGCCTTAAAAGTGCTCAAATGAAAGAATGAAAGTTATCGTCAGATAGTCGACTTAATTAAGAAATACATATTAGATTAAATATTATATTTTTTTTTGTTCAAACAACTGCAATTTAGCATTTAAAAAAAAAAACCTTTGGCTGAGGACTTATAGTATATCGGAAATTATAATGTAGCAGAATATAAATAACATCCATTTTTTTTTTTGTCTAATCACTTTATATGGAAAATTTAACAATAACTTTTGAATGTGATATGAGAAAGTATTATAGAATGCTGTTAATTATTAAAATAATTTAAATCAGGATAAGATTTATCCAATAATCTACTAAGTAAGTACTTATGTAGTTCTCTGGATTTTATTTCTTAAAAGAATAAAAAAATACTCGCACCTCCCTCAACTACCTTATGAATACAACTGCATACACTGTATGGTATGAGTATCTGTATTCGAATAAGTAACATCAATCCCATGCATTTTCAATGATGAAATTGCATTTACCATGACAAAAATGTAAAATTTTCTAAAGTCACTATGTGTCATGTGCTATAAATGAATGTGTGTACGTTTACTTTCCTTCATCGTATGTGTATTTGTTTGTTGCAATACCATATCGGTGGTTTCCGCTGACAATATTGAGAATAATGCTACCCAAAATATAAAAACATTACTGAACCCATCTGTTTTAAGCTTTAAGTTCACAAAACCGTTTTATTATTACGACACCAAATGTAATACGAGTACTTTCTACAAAATATGGTATGCTAGTCTATCGAAGTTTTGAAACATTAAAATTTCAAGTACATTCATCGCATACAAAAACGAATTTTATGCAAATACGTGATTTTTTTTTCAAAATTTATAGTTGTTTCTAGTAGAAAGCTTTCAACGAATGTTCACAAAATTTTAAGTCTATTGTTTTAAGTATAGCTCAATGATTTCTGATATATTTCTTCAATAAGTTCTCTTACAAAAGATTATCATTATTTTGCTTATTAAATTTAAATAATGTTTTGTCTGAGACAAACAATTTTTTGTAGCACGCCGTTTTTCAGAAGGAAAAAATTTACTGCGCATAAAGTCGTTATTCAAACGTATTTTCGCTTTTTTCTAAAATTTTGAATGTCTAAGTTGTCTTTTAAATTAAAATAAAATATAATGCTAATTTACACATGTGTATAAGACAAAAACGAACTTTTTTCTTAATCCATTTAAGATAATATCAAAGTTCAATAAGATCTTTAAGATTTGCAAGCAAGACTAAAACAATGACAATAATTTTACTGAGCTTACTCTTCAGTATAGTGTGGGATAATACAAAAAAAAATTACAAAAACAATAAAAATCAGCTAAAGCAAGTCATAATAGTTTCATCCATTGTTAAATGGAATCATCAGTAACCTTTATGAACAGTAAGCTCAGTAACATAATAATAAATTATTTTCTGTTCCGATACACTACAAAAAATTACCTTGCTACTTCATTTTTACTCGCCAAGAAGCTTGCAACGAAGCGCCTGCACAAAAAGTGTTAAATCAAATAAGTTACAAAAGCAAAGACACAACAGAAAAAAGGATTTTGGCTTTGCTGTTTCACTTTTTGCTTCGGTTCTCAACATATCTATGCAAAAAAGAAAACATATCGAGCTTAGAAATTTTCACTCAACGGCATAAAGGTCATTGATGACTAAATTTTGCAATGGATGAAATTGGTGTAATTAGCTTTTTCCATTTCTGTTTTTTTTATTGATTTTATAATTTTTTGGTGTTATAACGCACTGTACTGAACAGTAAGCTCTGAAAAATAAAGCCTGATGTCTTCAAACTAAAACTTGGAGTAGCGCTATGGAGATTTTAAAAACAGCTTGGGCAAATAGTCTTGTGACAAGATTGCCGAGCTGCCAATAACTCCTTCTTGATTGAGCTATACAGCTTTACAAGACTTTCGCAAAAACACGTCCAAAAATTCAGAACGGTACACCACAATCATACGAAACCGCACAGTTAGATAGGTGACATGAATGCTTTGCCTACACGCTGAAGTCAGACAACTACAAAAAATTAACAGAAAAATCCACAAATCGCTCTCAAACACTTCTAGAAACATGTTGCCTATTTCACGCATGGCAGCTCCAACACAAGCGAAAATTCCAACGGCTAAAGACTTAACCAAAATAGACGTGACGAGACGGTAGCAATTGAACGAACGTTTGCACTCGTTTCGTCTGTTTTGACATTTAACCCAAAATATTACGCTAGCCAACGAACCAAAAAAGCTGTTATGACGAGTAGCAACGTTTTGAAGTTCGGTTCTTACGGAACAACTCGTCTCGTCAAAATGTTTCGTTCACTTTCGATCAATTACGTTGGTTCATTTTGGCTATCAACATTGGTTTACATACACTCGAACTTACTCGTTTCGTCTCGTCTCGTCTATTTTGGTTTAGGCTTAAGCTGCAAGAATTCTTTGAGATAGTGGCACTAAACTCTCACCACTAATACAAATGATTTGGACAAGCTCTAGACATAATTTTTACAAGAGAGCGTGGCACCTGCTACGGAAGCAAAAATTGAAAAACGCTATAGTGAACGAATGAAACTATAAGTCCTCCATACACAAAATTTGAATCGGGCTGGCTCGAACCAAAAAGTGAGCGTTTCGCCAAGAGGGCGTAGCACCTTCCATAACGCATAAACTTTAAAACGCTATACTAAGAAAATTATTTGAGGTAATCCAACCGAATTTTATACAAATATAAAAAGTGGGTTTAACTTGCACTAGACAAAAAGTGTAATGATATTAATAAGAAGGCGTGGCACCTCCCATGGAAGAAAACACATTAGGACATTATATTGAAAGAGTTGTTTAATATATTATGACAAATACTAGAGACGCCTCGGGCAAGCCATGGATTAAAATGTGATGAAATTTTGATAGCAGGGTGTGGCACCTCCCATAAAAAAAAAAGCTAAAACGATACACTGCAAGCTTTTTTCATATAATTGTCGCAAATTTTACACAAACACTCACAAAGCTTTGAACAAAAAGTTGGCAAGTCGATGTTGCAACGGCTGATAGCTGATTTGGCCAACACCCTCTTCGTTTCAATGTCTCTCCGAGACAAAGCGCGTTTCCAATACCTGATCAAATTGTTTTCTAAAATAACCTGCGTTAAAATTAAGAGGGAATTTTCACCTTATCAGATATTAGAAAATTGATTAGCGACAAGTGAGAGAAATGTTTATCAGCCACAGAAGCAGGAATATTATTGTCGATCATTCAGAACTGCCTTGCTAAAAGAAAAAGTGATGATACAGGCAAATTTTTTGCGGATCTTTTAAAAAATTTTCGTCAAAATGTCGTTAAAAATTAATTATCGATATTCTCCACTGAATTTCTTCCACGACAACTTCGGCGATGCTTGCGACGAACAAATATGGTCGCTACGCTTAGATAGACTAAGTGATGTTGTTGATCTCTAACTTGAGGAACGAACAAACAGTTCCGTTTTACTTTTCTACATTTATGATTTTAGGGTATTTTTCACAAATAAAATTACAATTTATACTAGAAAATTTTTTAAAATGGTGAAAATCAGAGCTGATGTCAAAAAACGAACTAAGGATTCGTGATCAGCGCTGAAACCTTAAAAACTGCAGGTTCAAAATTACGTCAACTTGTGTAGTGAAACCTATTTTAGATTTATTGGAGCCAAAAGGAATCTATGGTGCTATGATTTGCCCTGCGCTGCTGGCTGTTTTTGACAAAGTGCTTGTACACATTTAGGGAAAGAATTTGACAAAAAATTAAGGACTGATTTAGATAAAAGAGCACTGGATCAGTTACAACTATTTTAACTGAATCAGAAGATTGTAAGTCTTAAACAAAACTGCTACTGCAATATTGCCGGGTATGAAAACCAAGCAAAATATGGATATTTCTTCTTTTGAACAAACTTATCTTCCAAAGCTTTTTGTGTTTGTGTAATTTTCAGCATCAAAAAAAAAAAACTTCAAGCAAATTTGCAACATTTTGTATTCAAAAATGAAATCGAATCGTAGGACATTTATGCAAACAGCTCTTTGTTTTTCTTGAAAACTTTCAAGTTAAGCACTGCAGTATGGTAAAAAAAGAAAAAGTTGCATTGCAAACTGGGCCAAAAAGATGCTTCGCACCTTTTCTGCAAACACGGCACAGCCCAACTCTTTCCACTTTTTCACCCTTGTGCGCGTTCGACACACGTTGCGAATTTTTATTTCATTTCCTTTAGCTTCAGTTAAACTTAAAATTCAACTGCAAATGCGATTCATTTCTTCTAGAAGTTTTTTTTATTTTTGTTCGTCGCTCAACTTCAAAAAGATGGGATATTAAGTGTGTTACAAGGTTAGAAGTTCACTGCATTGCATTGGAGCGATTTTTTTTTTTTTTTTTGGGTGAGATGTTGTCAGTGGGTTTTTTTTTTCATGTTTTGTTTAGTTTAGTGCGGTGAAAACGAATCAAATTAAATTATTCCATTTCCACAGCATGGTGTGTATTTTTTTGTTATTTTGTGTTGATGTTATGAAAAACAGTTAAATCCTTAAAAAGGTTATTGGGTCACGCGTTTCGCATAACGTATGACACGATTGTGTAAATCTGTTTGCCAATTACAAATGGAATTACAATTTCAGTCACATAATTGCGGTTGTTTTTTTTTTGTACTTTTTTTTTACTAAAGCACACTCAATTTTGTGTTTTGTCATGTTTATTTGTTACTTTATCACGAAAAAAAACTCTAAAATCTTTGACATATCATCAATTTGAAAGCTTTTTTGGTTTGTAAATATGGGACCAAACTTGTTATAAACTATGTGTAACAGTGTGGGTAAATTTTATTACAAAATGTTTTTTATGGACTTTTTTTAGTCACCAGTGAAGTAAAGGTGTCCAACTTGATTGATCAGTTTTATTTTACTCTTCAAAATCAAATCTTGTTTATGTAGCAATAAACGTGCATGTATTTGCATATTCTAAGTCTTTTATGCGTAGACACTTTAGCGAATTACTTACATATAAAATATGGGAAAATGGGGAAACTTGTTCCTGTAGGGAACTTTTTTTTTAGTTTCTATCCAATTCGGTACAGTGATATATTCAATATTGCATGTATTATATACATACATTATTTTACAATTGCATAGCCTATACAAAATGTGCGCTGAAGATAAATAATTACAAAAAGTTTCCTCATAATAAGAAATGGTTTTCTTATAATAATGAACTTTTCATTACACTATGTACATATATATGTCCTTTGAAATATATATTATTTATGCAAGCCAATCCACATAAATAGCTTTATTTTTCTTTAGTAAATTCCAGAAAAATATTTAGAAACAAGTTTTTTTTTTGAATCAATCAAAACTTACCTCAAGCTAAGGTTTTGTTCAAAGACAGTTTTGCTTAGAATTTTATGGAACATTTTGGGAACATTAGGGATAGTTTTCATCATAAAGTGGATTGATGATTCGAATCGAATTGTTCGAACAGTTCGAATTTTTGAATAGTTCAAATAATTGGAATAGTTTGAACAATTTTAATATTTCGAATAACTAAAATAGTTCGGTTAATTGGAATGGTTCAAACAATTCGAAAAGTATAAATAATTCATATAGTCAATTAATTTAAATATTTGGAATAATTCGAAATAGTTCTAATAATTTGAATTACTTGAAATATTTTCAAAACAAACGAGTTATTCGAATTATTCAACCTATTCAAGCAATTTATTCTATATCGAATGTCACTATTCGATTCGATTGAAATCGTTGGATAATTCGAATATCTCGATAAGTTCGAATATTTCAATTACATTAAAACATTCGAATTATTCAAACTATTAAAGTTTTCTGGAGCCACAAATAATTCGATTGTCTTATTATTTTCTGAACGGTACAAGGTAAATGAAATCAACACTTTCATTGGAGAAGTAAGCTTCATCCCGACACAAAGTATCAGAGAAGGTTATTCTGAAGAAAAGGATAGATTTTCTATACACTCATAAGCAAATGTTCAGAAAAAAGAGCCTGCAACCCCATGTAATCTACTGGATGTATACAGCGGTGGCATAATCGTAACTTATCTACGGAATCTGAGTATGTTTCTTAAGCCTCATATTGCAAGAAAGCCATACAACAATACCATATCTGTCATCATTGAAAATCTTCAAAATGAACTTAGCCGCATCAGTTACACCAAGGGCTTAGACCACACATGGTGGGATACACCTTAAGCTACACCAAATAGATTCTAACTAGTTACAGAGTTAAATCAGTCCTAAAAAATTCATATATCCACCAGGGAGGGAAATAGAGCTCTGGCATCATTGTCAGTGGTAACGAAATTCTAGTCATCAACGATGGTTAAAAAATGGTTCAGTAACATACTCAAACGCCCTTACACTGAACGGCTCAGTTAAACTACCAAATTAGCGAGTTCCAATCGTAGATTTGTGGTAGGAAGGCTCGGCTTACCACGCCGTGACCACTAGAGGAGTTTGGAAGATGACATAGAAGTAGAAACTGTGCAGCTTTATGACTCCATTTACGTCACTGCTACCCCAGTGACAGAAACGTCAAACGTGCATATGAAGAGCTGAGGTGCAAAACCCGCCAAGTCCAAAAAATTAAAATGAGAGATATTGTAGAAGGGGACAGAAGAAATATTTGTTTACAAGCCTACATACTCTAAATTGTAAAAAAAAAATTTTTCCCTTTACAAACTTTTGATTGCAATAATTTCTGATAAATTATTTTTATCAAAGTCCGCCAAGACAAATTTCTGAAAATCAAAACCTGCCAAGTCCAATTTTTCATTAAAAAAGATTCGGCTTTCATAAATGCAAATAGTTTTATTTTATTTTAACATTGAAATTATATTGTGTAATTAAAATTTCAGTCTTTATTTATTCAAATGTTTTGAAATTAATTCAAACTTAGCCATTTTTAAAAAAATGATTCCGAAACCTTTTACTATTATTATTTTTCAAAACCCGCCAAGTCCCGAGGTTTCACTTTCAAATCCAGCCAAGTCCACGTTTTCAATTTCAAAGCCCGCCAAGTCCACAGTTTTTGTTTCAAAAACCCGCCAATTCGAAACGTTTTTTTATTGTAGTCCTTATAGATTAGGTCATAAAATGAAATGAAAAATCAAGATTTTAATAACTTTCGACAACTATTACAATGGATCAATCTACTTTTTTACTGTAGTTAAATTTCATTGGAAAACAGTTTTTTCGATTTTCCCAATAACGCAAAATATGGACTTGGCGGGTTTTGCATCTCAGCTCTTCAAATGTGCATGATGGGCATCATTTATGATTTATGATGATTTTGTAAGAATGCGTTTATTTTATTCAATTTTTACGGTTCCTTTTATACCAATAAAGTCTTTCATATGATACTGTTTTAAAATCTACAGTATCCTATCGTTTTCAATTTGCTTAACAATTTTGAACACAATGCAACAAAATTTCAAAGTCTCTATAAGGGATCGTACAAGTATTACGTAACGCAATTTGTAAAACGATACGATGCGGTACAGGGGCGGGAGGAGGTGTCGAACAACGGGTGTTTTGAAATTAGGTGTGCATAATGAAACTGTTTCTAGATTAGCTACAGCAATAAATATTATATTTATTATATAAGTAAATAACAGCGCATTACTTTCAAAGATCTTCAAGAATTGCGTTACGTAATACTTGAACGCTCCCTAATGGAAGAATCCTTCAAATTACTTTGAGCAGTAGTTATCATAAAGTTTGTATGGATAAATTAAATTCAATTAAGCAACAATAAGAACAGTGTTCTTATTTATACACGTATGAATCATAATCAACTTATCGCCGTAATCCTAGAACATTTATAGTATATAAGTTGTCCCAACGTCATTTTTGCCTCAATTGAATCTATTTTTTAAACAAATTGATTTTGAAATAAATCATTTCAATTTACATATAACTCAACCAGCAACCGTGCGCATCACTTTTATTCATAAAGATTTTACAGTAAATGTGTGTCATTCATCTTTTTTGTTCTACACCCACCATATAAAGAGGTCGATGGCTGCTGGCATCCGAAGAAACAAACGCTAAAATTCACCTTTTTGTATTCTGGTTACGAAATCCATTGACACAGAAAATCAACGAAATTTGTGTTGGTATAGGAAGGGTGGTAGGTATGTAGCCAAATACAGTGTGCTTGCAATTGAACCTAAGCGGAGGAATATCTGAGTGGGACCAGCGAAACATCGATCACGTTCAGAATTATCAAACAGTTTCAATGGGGATGATAGGAGTCTGCAACGGTGGAATGCTGCTTATGAGTGTGTGAAGGTAATCATTTTATAGGGCTTGAAAGTGAAATCAACGCATTCGCAATGTACTCCTATATCCAGCAGTTCATGAATTAAACGTGTGGAAAAAATATTTCATATAACGAAGGAAACGACAGATTCATTGAGAATTCAGCATTTTATGCGCTTAATTAAACTTTGCTATTTTGAAAATTTATGTTGAGTAGATGGGTTTTAAATTCAATTCAATATTTATGTTTTAAATTTTTATGGAAAATTTATTAAAATATAAATGAGGGTTTTGTTGTATTTATGTTTTGAGCATGAGTTAATTCCAGCGAATCGTATGGTGCTGTACATGCATTACGAGTATTATAGATGTAGGAAAATGTTTTATTTATATTATTTCTCATTAATCATGATGAATGCTTAAAACTTGATTCTATCAAATTCGATTTTAGCAAAAAATAAGTTAAGAAATCAAATTTTAATTTTTTAGCTTTAATTTGTTCGAGTTAATGCAATAATTTAAACTAAAGAAATTTATTTTTCAAAGAGCGTATTTTGAGAAAAATAGGCAAAACAACAAAAAAACCAACGCTAAACTTTTAAAACTTATTAAATCTTACACATATTTCTAGTTAGGACATTTTTATAAAAACGAGCATATCTTTGAAAATAATGAATTCACGAATCTGGAGCTCGGAACCTTCTTTCTTTTCTTCGTTTTGCTTTTTCGTTTTTCATACGAATTGTAATAGGAAACAAAGTGGATGCGCCGTTAGCAGGTTTGATCTATGAAGCTGAAATTTTGGTAGAATTTTCTTCAAGCCCGATTCTATTATATAGGCATATGGGATCGCAAGTTTTTAAAAGAAAATAAAAATACCTCATTCGGGTGTAATTTTTCCGCATTTTTAGGCACACGAAAAATGTGGGCGTGGCTTTACAACAGTGGGTGGCGACCCCCATTCAACTAATAAACCCAAAACGCTATGTCTTGGCACCCAACACAGACTTTTTATACGTTTTAATAAGTCGGTTTTTTCTTTAAATTTCAACGAAATCGGACATAAACTCTGCCCGCGCCGTTTGAGCTAGGAAGATCAAATGTTGGGACAATTATTTTTATTCCTCAAGCTATAATATAGAAAAAAATAAATAAAATCCCTCTCCAAAAGTTTGAAAAAAAAAAACACTCTAATGTAGATGCGTTACCGTCTTTCATATCAACAGAAAGAAAAAGTTTGTATAAAAATAATCCTACATCCAAGACTTGGAATAGAAACTCACAGGAATGGACGAAAGAGCCACTTAATGCTCTCTATATTTCTAGTGACAGATCTTGTAAATTATAAAAATTTACTGAACTCTCTTTAAATTATAATTTAAACACGATATTTTGAAACTTTGACATAATTTCACATCCAAAATCTTCTGATTCAAAACGTTTGTATTATTTTATTTCAAAATACATCAAGATCTTACTCCTTGGACCATTTGGAAACCAACTTTTGCCATATTATTTCACTATTGGACGGGACGTGGCAGTCATATGCCCAGAACTATATTCATGTGTTAAATGGCATAAAAGTTTTTATCGAATAATGCCAAAATGTTGGTCAATGGACAACGATTTTTGTATTTGATTTCAATTTGAAACAACGATTCACACAAAAAAATCTGTGAAAGCGTTTGTGTCCTGTGATTGTTGAAGTAATTTTTTCCACGACACGAATACATGCATTTCATAATTAATTAGCTCAAAGTTGATAGCCCCCGGGAAGTTCTTAAAAGAACGATAACTAACGGACGTACAACACAATATGTATCCAAATTTATACCAAAAAATTCCAATTGATGGAAAAGTTCGCACGGATGATGTACAAAATTTCGTTATTAATAACTAATGGAGTTCAATATTTAGATAATGAAAAAATTTCAGATAATTCAGAATTCAGAAAATTAGAAATTCAGATGTTTGAAAACAAAGATAATTCAGATAATTCGAAATTCAGATTTTTTAAAATTCAGATATTCATATGTTGGAATGTCCGTATATATGGATTAAATTATTAGTTTTTTAGCTTTTTTCCAGGTTTAAAAATTAAAAAGTTCATAAATTGAATTCAGATTTAAAGAAGAAGACAATAATCTGATTGACGACTACATACAACTGGTAACTTTAGTTTTTTAATGTAAATTTTCCAAAAAATCATAATAGAAAATCGTCGTTTTGGGCAATCTAAAAAATAACCCAATCAAAAAAAATTGGTGATTATCATCAAGAAATCAAATTGGCAAATCATTTCTTAAGTAAGTACTTCTTAAGTAATATTCAATTATTACGCATAACAATGATGCTTAGTGACCTTAGCACCCGTTTTAATCTTTCCTAACTCAAGCTATCTGTTGGCCAAGTTGCCAACCACTAATGTTCAAATAAAATCTATTTATCGGCAAATATTATTTTATCTGAGACTTTTATAAATTCTATCAATTAAGCACTCAAAAATTCAATATTTTTCTTCAATTATTTATTTTCACATTTGTAAGTCCATCCATTCGGTCCTTCATCCTTCAACATCTTATTTTTCTTAGATTTAATTGGAAAAATACTCAAGACTATGTTTTTTTTTTTTATTTTATTTTTTATTATTGCAACACTGCGGGAAAATAACCAATTCGCACGTACAAGTTGTAAAAAGGAAGCACGAAATTACAAACAGAAAAAAGCGAATGGTGAAAACTTTCATTTTGTGAAGTTTCAGAGTTTTTTCTTTTATTTTCTTTCTCACACAACAAACAAGCGAGTGCACGAATCCTTACTGCATACTCGAAAATGTTGTTGTGGTGCTGACGCTGCTGCTGCTGCTGCAGTTGTATGTAGCAGCAGGTTATGTAAGAATGCAAGTCCTTGAAGCATTTTGTGCGTGATGCAACCGGTGATGCTTGAAGTAAGTTTTGCTTTTACGAATATTTCTTGGGAGGAGGAGGAGAAAAGAAATTTATTTAATTTTGCTTAGAAAAAAAATGGCCATCGACTTTTTTGCATACTCCATGCAGAGTATTAAATTTTTGGATATATAAACGTCTTGCATGGTACTGATTTGATTTTGAGCTTAGTGCTAAAAAAGTTATGCTGATTCTGGTATTGTTACTGCTATTCTTAATGTTGAGGTTACTATTATACGAGGGACGAACATCTGGTATGAGTATTATAATACAAACTTTTTGGTATTTTGCTTATCATGCAAGTGACACACATCATTTACTCAGTTGAACGTAGTATTCCATATTTATGCAACCCTGATATTTATCTTTTAAGAAATTAACTTTTCAAATTAAGACGTATAAGACTTGCATGCAGATATATATTACGCAAAAGTTGGAAATATTATTTCCCATCACCATTATTTTAATATTTTGTAATACTTTTTTCTTTTATATTTATGATTTTATTTTCACTAATTTTGACGTTTCATATTTGCATGCGATTGCGAACTGTCACTTTTTCAAATATTTTACCTTTCATTGTGTTAAATAGATCGATGCCACAAAGTTATTACAATCAGTTTGATACTTATTTTGCGCTCCTATCAAACTATAATAATGTAACTATTATCTGGTATTATGGTAATATTGTCATATGTCTGTTACGGATATTACTATTCTTGCTCTTGTAACTGTTGATACTAATACCAGTTGCAGTGGTATTTTAATATATAATTCACTGTCTGTAGCCGTTGAAGTTTCTAGTAACTAGAAAATGGGTATAAGGATAGTTCTGCGAATTCGATTAACTTACCAGGTAAATAATGAATTGTATGATTTTTTTTCTATATTTTATGTCTCCACTTTTGATGAACAGTGTGCTAGCAATATTCCAAGAATATATGAAAGAAACAGTCACTTTATAAATTATTTTAAGGTAAATTACCAAGCTTTTGACATATTGACCGTCGCAATCACGCTTCCACAACACAAGCGTGCAGCTAGCATTGATTTGAGCAAGGCCGAATCAATAAAAATTTTCCTATCTTATGCAAGTCGACTTTAACAAGTTAACACAGGGATATAAAACATCAAAAATTTTTCCTTAGAGTACACTGCATACAAAACAATTATTCTTTTTTTAATATCTCTGGGACTAATCTGTACATCCTAAAAGGATATACAGTTGGAGCATTATTCAACTGAAATTTTTTATCTAAAAAAAAAAAAATAATTTAGATTTTTAAAACTCTTTTATTGATGAATATAATACGAGTAGCTCGCAACTTTTTCGAAAAATTTAATTAGTATCCGACACTTTCTTACCCTTAATTTTTTTATTTTTATTGTGTCCACATTTTTAATGGCGGATATATTAGGTGATATGAAATGAAATCGGTGTTGAATTGGCTGAAATGACAACGGCTAATCGGCTTTTTTGATAATTTTCGATTTTACCAACATTTTTTGACTTCATCAACATTTTTCGAGTTTCTTAAAATTTTTCGAAATTGTCAACGTTTTGAACATAGTAGTATTTCAACGTTATTCGGCTTTTTAATCATTTTCATAAGTTTTTAACATTTGTCAAAATTTTATACATTTTCAACATATTTCACCTCTTTTACCATTTTGAAAGAACCCTACACTATTTGTATGGAAAATTTGTTTCAATAAAATGCTCCAATTTTGTACAGAGCACGAAAATATCCAGTGATACGGTTTTAAGCTATTGGCCAACCATTTACTTGTCGAGATTTTCAAAACCAAGCAAGATATCGATTTTTTTTATTAAACATTTTCAATTTATTTTGAATTGAAGACTTTGTCGATACTTTTCAATTCAATTTGACACCGCTAAGTTTATGACGAAATGTTATTCAGTTCATACATCACGCTGCGAGTACTTGCACTTTCTTGGTTTTTTTTCTATAACATTCGATGCTTTGCGACTTGAAACGTTTTATCGTCTTTTTCAGTGCTTCCCAATTTCAATTGACTTTTCTAACACTCTTCGACTATAGACTTTAATCGACTTTTTTCGGTAGATATTATTTGTGAAAAAAAAAGTTGTGAATAAAAATGTCGCATGCTTTTTTTATAAAAGCAAACCCTAAGCAAAGAAAACTGTATAAAAAATTGGGGTATCTAATACCCAATTGCAATCTCAATCTGTGTGTAATTTGGTACACAGGTATCATTTGTATACACATAAGTGAGTAAGTCATTTTCGGCGTTTTTTAAGAAAGTGAAATGACCAGACTTAGACTTCCTTGTTTTCCTTTTTTTCCTAAACATAAACTAAATATATCCAAAGAAAAAACAAAACTTTTAAAATTTTATTTGTAACTTAGCTGTTCTTTTTGCTTATTTGGTTTAAGTTAGAACAGACACATTCGAAAAAAGAGCTTTTTTTACAAAGTAAGGGAGACATAAATTTACATTAGTTTTCTTGTTTTACAGAATACAGAATACTTTTTGGAGTATAATTTAGAAAAATTTACAAATTCCTTTAAAAAAAAAAAAGAATCAATAATTTCTTGAAAAACTGTGATAATGTCGCTAGCCCCCTTAACCTTTTATCTCTGCTATTTAATTAAATATTGGAAACAAAATTGCAACTTAATTCAAATTAGAATTATATAAATCTGCATTACAAATTAGAACTTAAAATTCTGACTTTCACTTAGTACATAACCCCGCTGGCCTTAATCTAAATGCGGCCCTGTTTGCGAATATTGCTTTCCTTTATTTGTGTGCTCTCTAAAATGTCAAATGATTATCGGATTAAACATTGCTGCCACTGTCAGCAATGTTAACCTTGATCCTTTGGCAGATTTTTAAATTAAATTTGTTTAGCTTTGGCTTTACCTTTTCGGTTTGTCCTTTTTTTTATTTATTTCGTGTAAATGTTCGAATTTGTTTTTTTTTTTTAAGGTCACCTACGTAACAAGCTTACGATAAGGATGACATTTGCTTCACAGCATCCATTCTCCTATCTATATCAGCGCCCACACTTGCGCTAACGCAACGTTCTGGGTTTTTTTTTCTATCTTTCATTCTTTAAGTAAATAACTTTCGAGCAACTTTTACTTTCGCCGCGTGATCCTGAAAGATGCCTACGTGAATTTTGCGTTCAAGGAAATTTTCACATTTGCTTAGCACGTAGCAAGATGTCAGACAGTCAAACAAACAAACAGACAGTCAAAGAGATAGACAGACAAACAGACGTACGAAATGACATATCTTTCAATATCTATCGCACCTCTAGCAATTCGCTGCAAAGAATGTTCAAGTTCGCGTTGTGCCATATTTAGTTTTTTTTTAACACATTACAGATGGTATCTGGTGAATTAGATTTTTTATTTTGCTATTGCTTTCGTTGAAATTGCCAGAGCAAAAAAATAAAAGCTTAAATTTTTATTAAAAGAGTAGATATTGTCTGCCTCTTGTCTAAATGCGCTTACTTTTATCGCTTAGTAGTTACTTGTCCAAATCATTGCTAAAGTTTGTGTGAAATTTGATTGCATTGTCTTAAGTAACTCTGTCACTATAGCACTTTTGAGTTATCGTTTATATTTCAGGTGTCAATTTATACCCGAGTTATCTCTATACAAAATTTCTATACAAAACACTATATCGGTATAAAAATTATACAGACAACTCGACTCGAATGAACAGCACTTCATTCATATACAAATAAATGTCATTCATTATAAATTTCATTTATGTGGTAAGGTCCCTAGTAGAAAAAAATCGATTTATTGCTTATTTAAAGGTCTTTTAAAGACAAGTATAAAGAGAACACATTATATTTATAAATTCTTTATTATCAAGAAGATTACAAAAGCAATTGCATTAAAATGTAGAAGTTTTGTTTTGTTTTCTACTGTGATTCTTAACTGATTAACGCAATAAATAAAACATAGTAGGCTTGCAGACACATACTTCGGCTAACAAAGCTTACTGATGATATGACGTAGCGGTCATTGAAACTAGTATGAGCAGCTCGTTGCCCATTTTAATGCATTTCTCGCTTGTAATTTTTTTGTGGTTTTTTGCACTAAAAGTATTGAACAATAAGCTCTGTACAAAAATATTACTATGAAATTTTGTTCCAAAAAAAAAAAAAAAATATAAGAGCTATTTGGCGTATGAAATATAAAGACATGTTCCTCTCTGTGTCATCTTTGAAGAGACTCGATAATGTATCTCTGAGGTCTTTTAAAGACACCTTACAAAGGCTTAAAAAATAGTTGCGTAAAAATTGTCTTGCATAGAGACTTTAAAGAGACATATATTAGAGACTTTATATGTATACTATAGACCTTTATTATACTTAAATTTACTTTATTGTTTTTTTAATTTTTATTTACGTTTTTCTTTGGAAGCACCTATTTTTTTGAACCTCACTTATTTTCACTTTACTTTTTAATTGTATTTTCCAAATTTTTTTTACATTTTTCATTCTCTTCGCATAATTTTTTCCAAATATTTCAAAATTATCTTAGTAATAATTAAAAATAAAATAATCAAAAATCACACTGATACAATTAATCAATGAGATTAGTAATTTACGATGATGTTGGCAAAATGATTCCAACACGGTTGAAAATATCAGTATAAATTAATAAATTTTAGTTATTCATATAAATCCATAAGAAATTCGTATAGATTTTCCAAAGTTCCAAAGTTATAAAATTTTATATGAATATCATATTTTTTATACTGAAATATATAAAATAGGTTGACGTATAAATTCTAAATATTATTAAATATTGAATTTTAACGATAGTGAAAAAAAAGTATATGTATTCATGTTGGTTGTTAGAGCGTTAGACTGGGGCACAGTGGCCTACAGAAAACATTGAACGCCTCACTTTTGCTCCTCGAAAACCTTAATCAGATGGCATACTTATACTTCACATTGAATTACAAAATCACCTCCACTCTAAAACTATTTGCATCCATCACATTTACAAAATTTCGAAGTTATGCTAAAAACTAAAAAACAAAATTTTAATATCAAATTACTAAGACCATTTTGGCACCCCCATCGATTGCTCCCAGGACAGCAGCCAACTCGGCCACTCCTAGGTACGCTGATGCTGGGATGCAGCATGTACGGATTCAAGTCCTGAAACAGATTTTTCTTTTTAATTTAATTTAATTTACAAAATAATTTGAATAACGCAACTTGAATGGACTGAGAATTGAACCTGCTTCATTTCGAGAATAGTTTATATGCGACCGCCTTCCTTAGCTTGCGCGACTACAGACTTTTATTCACTAAAATAAATTAGAATTCGAAGAAAACATTTTCCAACCCGCCTAATTATGCATCTTTTCGGTATGTTGGAAAAGTTTTATTCTAAATCTATTCCTTGATTTTCAACAGAAAAGAAATTGGTATTAAATTTTAACGTGGTCATACTTCTCTTTACAAAAACACACGCAAGAGAAGGCTAAAATCAACAGCAGCAAGCAAAAGTCAGCTAGCAAAATAAATTATTATTTATTAATTACCATATTATCTTTAATTTTTTATTGCACTTGAATGTGTAGTAAACGAATTACAAATGGTGTTACTTCCACCTCAATCCACAAAAAAGTTACTGTATCGAAATCAACAGCAGATGCAATAGGTGATACGTCAAATGCAAATACATTACGCTTTATTTAACAACTACACATCATAGTTCAACCTTAATGAATGCATTACATCCTTTGGGCATAATAATTCACAAATTCTGCATAATCGATGCTCTAAATGGGGATTGATGTAACTTTGTAATCTAACAATAATGAATGTCAACTGACTTTTTTTTTAAGTGCAGCTACAATGCAATGCAAATATTCTCGATTATGTGTGAATTAGTTTGAAATTGAAGAATTAGTTTTTTAACAAAAGCTGATTTTTTCGTTTTTTTTGCGTTTTTTTTTTTAGTTGTCAGTTGCTTTAATCCCGATTCCCCACCTAAATTTTGACTTCCATGAAAAAAAAAAAAACAATATATTATATCTTCAATGGTTTGTTTCAGTACTACAGAATCAACTTCAACTGCACATATAGTAAATGGAACACGGACTAACTACTTAATTTATTATTTCAGAGTTGATGTTTACTGATATACAAAAAAAAATAAGTTTTTAAAACTTTATGCAAAACAAAATAATTAGTTTTAAAAAATGTATTAAAATTGAAATGGGATTTCAATACCACATACATTAAATTTTTTTTTTTAATATTTGAAAAATTTTCAACAAAAATAAGACATGGTTTGAGATTTCACTTCAATTTTTATGCATTTATTATTTCAATTTGTGCAAACTAAAACACAAAAAATTACCGAAATATGAGTTGTTGGCCAATTTTTAACCGACAGAAACTTATGACAAAAAATATAAGACCATCAGCCAATTTATAAAATTTTTCGGAAGACTTTATATTCGCAAGGAAAAAATGTACTTTAAAAATTTTATATTTTATTTTTCATAAATTTAAAAAAAATTGTAGCACAACAATGATTTGACGAAATCTGAGGTCAAAGAGCTGCTTTGGTTTTGACAAATGTGCAGTAAAAAACACTTTTCCACAAAATCACCTTCGAAAAAATTCAGTATATGGCTTCATTAGTTTGTGGGTAAAAGTTTTTTGGATTAGGTCAACCTTTAAGATAAGCTTTATTGAGTTAAAGTTGTGGAGAAAAAATGTCTTTGGAAGTCAGACCTCTACTTTTCTCAAAATCACTATTTGTTGGAAATCTCTGGACAGATTTTTTTAAAACGTATGATATTTAAAATACCATTCAACATTTTGAAAACAATACATAAAAGTCATAAATAGGCTTGCTTCTTGTGAAATTGAAGCGAATTTTTTATAAGAGTACAATGAAAAAACTATTTTTTTTACTCTGCTCTGAAGTAAAGGGTGATTTTTTAAGCATTTGGTTTTTAAAAATTAAAACAAGAACAAAAAATTTGCAAAATGAATGAAATATTTATTTGAAACCAGCCATTTACTTCTTAAAGATTATTTTATGTAAATGATGCCCGCGGCTATGCCTGAAGTGGTCCATCCGTAAGCTCTAATTTTGGCATAATTTTTTCAGCATTTTGGCCGGTATCTTACCAATGGTAGCTGTAATGTTGTGTTCCAGGGCTGCAATTGTGACAGGCTTGTCCCTGTACACGAGAAATTTCGCGTATTTCCACTAAAAATAGTCTACTGGGATTAAGTGCCGTGTGGCATGTGGCACAGTTATGTTGAAACCACAGTCCACTTATTTCATTCCAGTCAAAAAATAGAGTCGATAATCATCGCACGGTACCTTGCTCCATTGACTGTAACGTTGCGATTTTCATTATTTTTGATAAAGTTCGGTCCAATGATGCCGTCGGGCCACAAACCGCACCAAACACTGCATTTTTCAGGGTGCATTTGTAGCTCTTGAACTACCTCTGGCCGCTCTTCAGACCAAATTCAGCAATTCTGTTTATATTGAGCCAAAAATGAGCTTCGTCGCTGAAAAACATTTTTTGATAGTAATTCGATTTTTCACATTTCTCACAGAGCACGAATTTTGATAATAAAATTCAATAATTTGCATGCACTGTTTGTTTGTTAGTTTATAATAAAATGGCAAACCTTAATGAGCATTTTTAGCGCTGACATATGTTACAAATCATGCGTGAGGTGTCAAAAAATGTACGCTAAAAAAACAAATAGCAAAAAAGTCACCCTTTATATATTCAAAATTAATTTAGAGAAAAAAATTGCTAGAAAGCCTTTAGCAAGCGTTTGTTTTGCAGCAAGAAGCGCTTACGATCCATAATTTGATTTTAAAATTGAATGTCCTAGCACACATGCAAGCGCTTACTATGGTAAGCCTTACAATAATTCACATATTGCTGTAGTTATTTCAAAAATTAGTAATAACCATTCTGAAAAAAAAGTTCCCCGCATAGAGGATTGATCCTGGTGGTCAAACTTCAAAGCTTACAAACTTCTTAGTAAATCAAGCAACAGGGCTTTGTTCATTTCATTGTGAAAAATTTGTAATTTTAATTCAATTTTTGTTAATTTTTGTTCTTTTTTTTATTTTTATTTTGCATATAAAAAGTGCTCAGAAAAACCAAAATGTCTCGACAAAATGAAAAAAATATATATTCGAAGTGCATACCATAGCTTTAGAAATACTACAATTTAGACGAAGTAATTGAAATAGAACAATTTTTATCAATATGTTAATTGCGATGCAAGCGCTTGTAAAATTCTACATACAACTTATGCATTTATTCTGTGATTTTTAATAAGAATTTAAAAATTTTCTCCCTGAGTATAGTCTCATTCGTATGCTGGTCAAAACATGTACCATCACAATTTGACTGCACAATGTTGCATAAATATTTAAAATTGAACAAAAGTTGAAGGACAACAACAAAACTGTCAAGGACAACAGGAGTTCGAAGTCTAGACGGGTCGACAAGGATACAAACAAACTAAGTAAATGAGATATTAGGCGAACAGACAATGGGTTCCCAGTGCACAAGATATACTTAATTATTTAATGATGAAAATATAAGACTATGTCGCATTGAGCTCATGAAAAATTAATACATCTAAAGCAGTAAAAATATGATAAAAGAAAAATAATCATGTAAATTTTATTTTGGTTGAGTAATGTAATGAAACACAAACGTATTATGATGCAGCCCCGGGGCATCATGATTCTTATAATAATACTGAGTAGGTATTAATCAATCTCTGACACAATGTTGTAACTTTAACACACCTTAGTTTTAGTCAGCAACCAAAAGTTGGCATACTTAGACCTATGGTGCATATGGTATACACCTATGGTGTATACTTAGACTTAAAATTAAAAAATTATGTTTTTAAAATTTGTAATTTCAATAGAAATTTAAAAGTTTTCAATTTAAAATGAAAACATTTTATTTAGAAAACTAATATTTTTAAATTTAAAGTCAAATATATACAGTTGCGGTCAAAATAATAGAAACAGGGTGTCATTCATGAATTGAAAGAAAATATTTCGAACAACTGACGTTTTTTTTCTTCTAATATTTTACAGTATAGTTACTTGATAAGTACACAAGATAAGGACATGACATTTTGTTTCAAAAAAATAACGGTACTTTCTAGGTTTGCTATTACATTGAGTAATGTGTAATTTCGAGCGGTCAAAATAATAGCAGTGCTCAACTCCTTTTCTTCTCAAGACTAGGTATTTACTTTTATTAAAAAAATTTGATCGTAACAAGTAAGTTCCATTATTTTTGTATAATAATCCAATGACTTTTTTAAGTTTTTGCATTTTAGTGGGCCGTGGAAAGTATTTTACGACAGAGCAAAGTAAAATTATTAAAAATTCCATTTCGCAAGGTAAAAATTTTAAGGAAATTTAAAATCTTATCGGATGTTCTGCGATCAGGTTTGAGCTAGGAAACTCAAATGTTTGGACAATTATTTTTATTCCTCAAGCTATAATATAGGAAAAAATAAACAAAATCCCTGTCATAAAGTTTGAAAAAAAAACACCCTAATGTACATACATATGTAAGTTATTTAAACATACAAAGTTCAAATGACGATAGCTTTGAAAAATGTGGCCTTTCAGCAAAATAAAAAAATACGGGTCTCTTAAAATTGAGCATAGAATGACACCTGTAAGTTTCAAGCAAATTGATGACAATGATATGGTCCGCCTTAGTGGATTTGAAAAATAATGTGCATTTATAAGAAAAAATGTTGTTTGCATTGATGTTAATAAAATATTGGCAATTCATTCATTCAAATTTTTTATGTAAGAATATACTAAGGGTACATATGGCCACCGATTACGATTAAAATTTACAGCTGAGATGGGTTTTCCAGCATGATAATGGCCGAAAACAAGGTTCTCGACTTGTCAAATCTTGGCTGAACACACAACCCACCAAGGTCCTGGAGTGGTCAGTTCAAAGTCCCGACTTAAATCCTATAGAAATCTTGTGCGATCAGTTTTTGGCAGATCAGTGTAAAAGGAGTGGCATAAAATTGCTCCAGGCCAGTGCGCACGCATCATAGGCAGCATATCGAAGCGATTCCCCACAGTTATGGAACAAAAAGCTTCTCCAACTCATTAATTAGGCAAACTATTTAAACAATAGGACTCAAACCAAGAATTCAACAATATCAATAACTTTTGTTCAGGTTACTTCATTATATGAGCATAACATACATAAGTATATGTGCATTTCCACATAAATTATCATTTTAGCCGGCCACGTTTTCGATTTTTTTTTTTTTTTTTTTTTTTTTTTTGTGGAGCACACTCTTCAACTATTGTTTTTCTTGAAGTTAAGACTATCTTGAATTAATATTTAAGGTGGAACGAACAATTAAAATTCAAAGGCCCATAATTTGTATGTATTTTTTCATGTTTTTTTACTTTAAATGCAATTTTAACTAGGTATGTCTCCCTTTAAATTTAAATTGTTCCACCTTGAATATTAATTCAAGATAGTTTTAACTTCAAGAAAAACTATGGTTGAAGAGTGTGCTCCAGAAACAAAAAAATCGAAAACAGGGCCGGCTTAAATAACCATTTCTGTGTAAATGCACATATAACCTTTTTTGACGTTTTGGCATTTTTCCGAATAAAACTTTAATTTTTTTACTCTAAATAGTTGAAAAAAGTCGAAAAATTTTAAATTTAAATTTTCAACCATAACCGTCTGTAACCTAGTAATTAAAAAAAAGGAAACGGAAACACGTACTTACTCACAGATTTGAAGAAGCACTGATTATTTTGAAGACAGACACTGAAATACAATGCACTTATGTATGTAATGAAACGAAATCCAACACTTTATTTTTAATAAGCTAAGCAAACACTTGATAAATTACGAAGTAAAAACTGATGAAGCACTTATTGATTACTCCTAAATGAAAAAGATTTCAACAAAATTGCATTTAAATGCACAATATAAAAAGCAACAACAACACAATGCACTTCCACTAGCGGCTCTGCCGACGGTGCCGCTCTAGATGAGATATTGAATGTTTTGCAAAAGTTTTATTCAATATTTCATTGAATTTACCACAAAAAAATGGCGAAGATATTAATTTTACTTATTTTAAGTTTTCTTTTTAATATTTACGCAAAAAAAGAAACAAAACTTAACTTGAAAAATAAAACCGCACATTGCAATTAATTTATTACTAACGAGTAACAGTTGATTAGGGTTGCCACCTGTTTTATCACTGAACGATAAAACGTCTTGCAGATTGCAAAATATAAAATAACTTATTAATGCGTTGAACAGAATTGGGACGGGATCGGGAAAGCGGCAACGATTACTCGCTGTCAAAAATTATATCACACTTGATTGTGTGAAATTGAACAGAATTGCGGCTTATGACTGGTAACCTGCCGACTGGTACCGTCGATTTAGATTTAATTCTATTTTCATCATCGGCAGGGGACGATCAGTGTTGCATTTAGAATCAGCTTGTGTAAATTCCAATGAAAATAAAACAAAGCGGCTGCTGAATTTTCTGTCGCCCGTCGTCCGACGCAATTGTGTTCACTCCAAGGATTTTCCGACGGGTTTTTCTTGACAGCGAGTAATCGTTGCCGTTTTCCCGACCCGCTGAACTTTTTTCACATAATAACGAAAAAATTAACTCTGACATAATTGACATAACTGATATTATTATTCACAATTGCACCGGAAAACGATACTTACTTCAGTAGAATTCGATAGCCAAATTGTTAAAAATCAGGTAAATGAAAAACGGAGGAAAGCTTTTTAACTCAACTCTTATAATTTTGAGAAAATCTAATTTTTATTTTCAATGGAAAACTGAGTAACTTCTGTTACATATAAGAAATCCATCACATTTTTGCGTTTTTATATGGAGCTATTGCCTTTAAGATGGGAATTATTTAAATTACCTGTCGATTTAACAATATTCCTTAATTCGAATATTATTAAACTGGCGGTTGAACCGAAAAATACACATAAAAATGCTGACTATAATAACAAAATGATGTATCGAATGCCGGAACTAACGTTACGCTCTCTCATTTTTGTGCGGCTGAGCTCCTCTGTTGTAGTTTGGATAAATTAGGTGGCAACACTAATTAATTGTCACTCGTTAGTTATAATTCCTGCTGCAAAGTGCGGTTTTATTTTGTAAGTTTAATTTTGCTTTTTTTACGTAATAAGAAAATTTAAAAAAGTAAAACTAATATCTTCACCAAAATCTTGTGATAAAGCCATGAAGTATTGCATAAAAATTTTGAAAATATGCGGCACCGTCGGCAGAGCCGCTAGTGAAAGTGCTGTGTTTTGTTGTTAATTTTCATATTGTAAATTTTAATATGTATTGTATTGTATTATTTTATCAATAGATTTCCAGTATTTCTTCCATTAAAAAAATTCTTCATTCATTCATAATTCCCCAGTGAGTTTGGTATAAATACATTGCAGTTGCTGCCAAAGTGCCGCATCCGATATCATGTGTTTTCAAATTATGTGAGAATACTTAAGGTCTAAAAGGTAAGTAAATTTTTACTAAAAAAACAAACTATGAAAAAGATCTGCAAAGTTTACTCCAGGCATATTTCGCGGTAAAAAAAAAATCTAATTAGTATTAGAAATAGTCTATGTACTGTAAGTGTACCGAAAATGTACTGAAAATGGGCCAAATTTACCGATTGTATTAAAAACTTGTATAATGTACTAACTGACTACTGAAGATGAAGAAAAAATAAATAATATTTCGTTGCAACTCAGGACAAGGATAGAATCTTTTCAAACATGCATATTAGTTAATCGACTCTTTGCCAATTACTATTCAATTAAAAAATGTATGAAGTGTTTAATTGTAAGTAGTCAAACTCTTATGAAGCTTAATGCCCTTAGGGGACATCCCCCTTTACGTGAGGTGTTTTTTTGAAAACTCGGACCACCCCCCCCCCCCCTCCCCACCCATTTGTGAGATTTGGTGAGTTCTGGCGGGACTCCCCCCTCCCTTCCGTGGGACTTTCATTATAATTTTTAGATGTAATCTGTTATAATAACGTATACTCTCTGCATTAAAAATTCGACGTGAGATTTTCGTTGACCCCCCCTCCCCCTTAGTGAGATTTGGTGAGACTTTGCCGTGCCCCCTCCCCCTATTTTCACTCACGTAATTTATGGACAGCCCCTTATGAAAACTGCACACTTCTTTAGTTTTGTTTTTTTGTATGAACTGGCCCGAGCTAGTGGTGGATATAAAGGACAAGCTACAATAAATTTCGTCGGCTTACAAGAAAAATTGACCATCTACAAAATTGCGTGGTTTTGATAGAAAGTATACAAATTCTAATTGTTAATGTAAGAATTCACTCTTGTCACAAACCTCATCAGGTACGGTATAGATTTATGTATTTTTAATAATAATATATCACAAAGTTAAGAGGACTCAAGCATAATTAAAATAATAATTAGCGTTGCTCACCAATTTTTTTTTTTTTTTTTTTTTGCAGATAGTCAATTTTGCTTGTAAGCCTACGAAATACATATAAAATGAAAAATACTAAAAACAATATTCTATTTATCCAGCTTTTTCACTTTTCCCACTTTCAACCAGCCATTCCACCCATTTATCACTGAATCATAGATCTGCGACTGAACGGAATGATAATTGCGGCTTCTTTTTTTTTGTTTTTGTGATTTCGTATTTATTTCTTACCACAAAAATTAACATTATTCAAAAAAAAAGATAAAACAGTGCAAAAAGTTAATTCAAATTTGAAATTAAACAAAAATTAGAAAAATTATATAAAGTTAGAAAATTTAAACTTTTAATTTATTCTAAGAAGGTTAATTGAAATAACCATTTGCATCTTGCAACGCCATGACGAAAAACAACTCGTTACTTGGAACAGTTGTCAATTTTGAGAAAATTTTGTAGACTGTTCGTTGACTGTCACTTTTACTCTTATAATCAATGTTGCCATTAAAGCTTTTTTTGGTGACAACCTCATTTTAATGAATTTTTCCGCAAGAAATTTGAGCCTTATATCCTTATATATTTTTACAAAATAAAGTTAAAATTTCTTTATTTATATGAATGTTCATATGTACATGTAATATCAAGTATAATCCTCTTAAGGACTTATGCATACATGCAATAAGTAGTTGGCCGAATGTTTTATCTTAACACTCGACGTCAACTAAGTTTGCACATAATTGATCGACGTGCATCTATCCAACTCCAGTTTTTTTTAAATAATTATTTTTTTCTGCTTGAAATTCTTATTTTTAACTATAATTTCTAGCTTAAGTTAAAAATGTTATATAAAATTTTACGACTTTAAATTAAACTTTTTCCTTTTTTGAAAAAAAAATGAGAATTTTATCAAAAACTAAGACCAAACGAAGCATATTGAATTAAGTGAATTAATTTTAAACTACATTTTTCAATTTTATGTCTACCTTGCCGATTTAATTACTTTCCCGTTTTAGTTTCCTACGTTACTTCTGAAAGAAATTGGAGCAAGTAGCTCAATTAGAAAAAAAAAAACAGAAGCTATCTGTTGTTTACGTAAAATTTTTCTCTCAGATAATTTTTTCGAGCCTTTTTGCACTTTTTGAACATGTCCACTTAAACCAAGTTATACATGAACATTAAGACAAATTATTTTATTTATATGTATATTCACATGGTCAAGGTATATATGTATGTTAGGGAAAATTTGTATTTGCTAGGGACTCAAATAGCACAAACATTCAAATATAGGAAAAAAATGACAAAAAAGTTGATTTTTGACAAGCTAAAATTATAAGTTGTCTTGGAATTAAAATTAGCCTTTTTAATACATATTTTACCCTTTTACATTCTGTATGCTTACCTTTTCCTTCAAAGAGTTCTGGCAACACTGCTGCAATGTCATTTGTGTGAAAAATAATTTCGACTTTGACAGAAGTAAACTCTTCAGCAGCTCAATTATTATACGGCAAGGAGAAAGGAAAATTTTTTAATTTTCCTATAAATTTTCTTTTCATTTTTTTAACATTTCGAATTAAAATAGAATAAAAAAGGCAACAAATTTTAAATAAAAGAACGCGAATCGTAAGACGACAATTTTTGCATGAACTTTTTTAATTCTTTTTATGTTGGAAATTTCTTTATTTTTTGTAACCGAAAAACAAGGTAGAGGTACGTTAATTAAATCATTGCATTTATAATAAGCTGAATAAAAACAGATCAATTTAACATATTACCAGGTGAATAAATAAAATTAAAAAACACACACGAAATTTCTGGAATGTCAAAAAATGCACTTAAAATTTTTTGTCCACAGGTCAAAGTACACCACGCGTTTCATTCTTACTTTCATCACAGCCATCATGGATACTGAAAAATCAAGCAACAGTTCCTTTGAGGATCTTTCGAATCTTAACGAGGTAGATATGAAAACTGCTTCTCAAACGCTGCTTGAAAAAGAAGCAACTGCAGCTACGGTGCCGCGACAAGTTAGCGATAACGCTGTCAAACTAACAGCGGATGTTAATGCGCCAGAGGGGTCGGTGGATCCGAGCAAAGCATCGTTAGAAGGCGATCAACCATCAGAGGGTGATAGCGAATCATGCGATATACTCGGCAATGGCCAATTAGTGAAACGGATCCTTAGCAAATCAAAATCAGGGAAACGTCCAACCCGTGGTGATTTGGTCACTATCACATACACTGGAAAACTGGTGAGCGGTTTGGTTGTTGAAAACGAAGAAGCATTTCAATTACATGTTGGTGATTTTGAGGTAAGTGCTTGTGCTTGTGTTCCTAAATGTCGAAAATTGTTCTTAGGCCAATAAATGAAAAATTTCAAGTTGGCAGTTTTTTAGGAATGAAACTTTTACTCTAAGAATTGAAAAATGTACTGATATCGAAATTGTAGAGGAGGTGTAGACAGATCAATTTCAAGCTCAATTCTTATGTATAATCACATATAACAATGATACGCTGTTTTAAAATCTGCCATTTCCAAATTAACCTTTTTTTTTGCCATATTAACCTTTGTTTCAATTTGTGTTGTGTTGATGCTCGCAAAATAAGCTCTTTGATCAAAACTGTAGAAGAAAAAAAACATCGCTTATTACTTCAAAAATTGTATGTACGATAAAATTGGAATAAGTCATCGTGGTTTTAAATTCGCATGTTTGGATAAAAAATAAAAATATACTAATGGTTATGGGCGACTTAAAGCGGCTCTTACACGATCAATGTTATTGACAGTACATTACTGACAGTGTACTCCTAACACGGTCAGTATTGATTATTGTCAATACTCAGTTTGTTTGGCATTCGACTGGTGAAGGGAA
Source organism: Tricholauxania praeusta (assembly GCA_949775025.1). NCBI lineage: Eukaryota > Metazoa > Arthropoda > Insecta > Diptera > Lauxaniidae > Tricholauxania > Tricholauxania praeusta. The sequence goes on along the minus strand of OX459031.1, from coordinate 29,443,728 downwards.
CGTTAGTTCTAAAGTTCGCTTAAGCGACAATAATAACATGGCGTCACTGGATGTTGGATGAACACTGTTTCAGCACAAACTTAAACATAAAATACATGAGTCTTACCTGATCACTAGACAGAAAACATCTGTATGAATTTTAAAAATAGCCTTGACATAATTTAGCCCTACATAAACTTAAGGACACATGTCTTCGAAAAAACTTCATCGGCGAAGTAAAAAAAAATCAGCGACGTTAAGCCCCGAGGCTCAATCGAATCTAAATGTTCAACATGATTTTATCCCACAGAACAATAACCGTGAATGAGCGACGTTACCTGAGATATATAGAAAAAAAATTTCAAAAAGTGTAATGTTTTATTCTATAACAACAGTTCCGTTCAACACTTTCATTTATCAAAAAAAATATCCACAAAAAATTTATATGCATACGGAGAGTTTGAAGTGAAATAAGGGTTAGTGCAACAAATTTCCAATGCACTATTATTTCCACTAAACGCTAAGGCTGAAGTGGAATTAAAAACTCGCAAACTTTTTTATAAAAATGCATTTAGTGCTAGTGAAATTAAAATTCCACTACCACGAAACTTTTTAGTAAAGACATTTTCAATTTCGATTAAATTCAAGAGTTGTTTAGTAGAAATTTTACTTAAAACTGTGTTCCATTAAATTTATGTAATTTATTATTGCTAATTATATTAAATAAATTTTTCGACTAAACAAAAAATATAAAAAAATAAATTTGAATTGTTCTTTTTAAAAGCAACATAAACATCATCGAAAAAATAAATAAAAACTGCGTAAAACGCATATAATAATGAGTTTTCGCTACAATTTTACGGCTAGTTGAATTCGATTTCCACTTCCACTAAATAAAAAATAAGGCTTTTGGTCCTCAGCCAATTTTACTTTTTAGACTTTTTCTCAACTTTATCCATACAGCGCCCCTGTGTGTATGATTAGAAGTTGCTAGCATAGGTTTTATAAGTGAAATATAAGATATATTATTTTATCCAGGTGTATATGCTCATAGTTAATGCAGAATCTTAAATGTAGTTATCTCAAATATTCAAATCTATTATAAAAAAAATCTTCCGCATGAAAAGATTTCTAAATTCCCAAAAGAATTGCTAAGCTGAAAAAATTTAAAATTGGACCTTTATCTCAATTCTCTTCAATTTTAAACTAATAATATGCAATATTGTCTCAAATCTTAATTACATCTGAATTAATTTATTTTTACTTTTACAGGTTGTTCAAGGTCTTGATATGGCGATTCCTTTAATGAGCACTGGAGAAATCGCTGAAATTGTGGTTGATCCACGTTTTGCGTATGGATCAATTGGTCTGAAAAATGAGCAAAATGCAGAAAAATCAATTCCACCAGATGCTACGGTAAACTAATGAAATATGTATAATTCTTAGGTAGATGTGTCACTTCGTATTTTAGCAGTTTAGTAGCAAGGTCTAACCTAATCATAAATAATGAGTGCGCAACGATATATCCTTGATATTTTTTGAAAAAAAATTGTATAGTTTTATTGCGTATATATGGTTTCTTTTACTGTGAAAAAATATTAATAGTTGTTTAATATTGTGAAATTAATTTTTGTGTACATTTATCCTAATTGCTGAAATCAATACCAAAAGGTCGTGAAAACTAATTTAAATATTACACCATAATTTGAAGCATCAACTAGATAACAATCTTCGGCCTTGTCAGAAATCAAATACCCTGCACTGCATAGGAAGTCCTAAATTATTTTTAAAACGGAATATTTTCTACGATTTTATGATACACGCGCGGTAGGCTAGGTAGGTAAGACTTTCTGTATAAACTGCAACGCCCACATATCTAAGCCTGCCCACTTTTTTTCTAATGCTAGTTTGTGTTGCCAAATGTGGTTCCGAGTTTTGTAACACTTGAATAGTTTCCTCAATGTAGCATTTTTAGTATTTTTTCTTGTATGTTAACCTGGTACGCCAAGTGGCTATGACAACATTTACTTAGATGAGTTACTTTCAGTATAGTGACTTTAAGCTTTTCTTGTCTACCTACTTTTTGTTAAGTGCTTGTCCGAAGTAATGTTCCTAATAGTACTGTTATTTGAAATTTAGTTACTTTTCCTTAACTCAATATAGCACTTTAGGCTGCTTCTGGTATGAAACATGCCAAGCCCTCTTGTCAAAATTTTCCAACTTTTCGTCTCGGGCTACTCGGAACCGTTGCTTGCTTGATTGATTGCAATACCTCAAATAACTCTTACAATATGGCGTGTGAAGTTTTTGCTTCTGCCGGAACTACCACGCCCTTTTGTCGACATTCCCCCAGTTTTCGTCCATAGCTTGTCCATTCATTGTATTTGTTTTAAATTTGGTTGCATTATCGTAAATAACTCTCTTCAGCATAGTGTTTTAAGTGTCCTATTTGTAAAGGCTGTAGGCGTGTCTGTGAATCGATTTCGCTTATTTTTAATTCAACGAGCGATATTGGAAGATGTAGCCAGTGTATCAAAAACCCTTGAATTAATTCGCTGAATATACATAAATACTATTTTTTCAAACCTATTACGACCCTACTATACATTAGAAATAGAATGTCAAGTGAATGACCCTGTATATATGGTATAAAAACTACACTGCTAAAACACAACGCTTTATAAACAATAATTATCAGTAGCTAAAGTGTTCTTTTATACGTTGCCAGTTTCAGTGACATCTTTGTAATTAATTTTTTTACTTTATTAATTAGATTATTTACGAGGTGCATTTAGTAAGTTCCAAATATGAAGAGTTTTCTGATTTAAAAGGCTTTGAACTGCGCAGACAATATGGGTAAGTACTTTGCAAAAGCTATTTAAAATATTTTATAATATTAGAATTTTTAACATTGCGATCATTCCGCAAGCAAATGTGCACTTTCTTGGCCGTAACCTTCGATTTTTTTTTTGAATTTTCGATATGTTGTAGAGAATTTTAAAATATATATTTGTAGTCAAAAAAACTTCTAAAAAATTGTTTATAAAAAAGTTTCAACAGTCTAAAATTGAGGCTATTTTTTATCAAAGCCAAAAATCTAATTTTATTAAGGTTACGAACAAATGTTTAAGACGCAGAATAAATGGAAGAAAATTTTTTGTTTATAAAATTATATTGCTATACTTTAATTTTTAAATGCTCAAAGTCTTACTTTACAGAGTAGTAAATTTAAACTTTGAACCTCTGAATCTATGAATGTTTTCTTGATTTTTTTTTTAAAGATTATACATTTATGTGAGGTTAAGTTAGGCTAAAAGGGTCGCTTGCATGTTTTAAGTTAGTCTGTGATACCCTATATAGTTCCCCCATCCTCCTAAAATATTTCATTGAATGGTGCGAGCCACCCAGAAGTCTTGATGAAGTTAAGGATGCTGGTTAGCTCCGACTTGGCTAGTTGCTCAAGACCAACAAAGAACCAAAATATTTGGTTTGTTTCTCCATTAGCTTCGGGCATTCATCCTCTTCTTCGTCTCCACAAATGCAGAAATTTCTGAAAGGCGTACCATATCTGACAACATTAGAGCCAATCACAGTTCTAAATTCTCCTCTGCTGAACCTTAAGAATTATTGTGTCCATCCTAGCTTCAGTATAAGCCACATTTTTCGAGACGTTCTCTACAATAATTGAGTATCCATATCCATATCTTAGTAGACACTCGCATCTGCGCCAAATTCCATATTTTATCCAACCGTAAAGATGGTGAGCTCCCTTCCTTCCAGGACGAGGCCTACATACATGTTAAGTTAAGAATGTTTTCTGTTGAAAGCGATGTTAGTAAGAAAATATAGCAGGTCAAAGTTAAGACATTGTCATATACCATACAAATACAACACTGATAGAAAAAAAGTTATTTTGCATGGTTATAGGATAAAAAATAAATTAATTTTAAAAAGTTAAAGCTAATTACGAAAATTTAGATGAAAACAAAAAGAGGTTAGCTTATTTTTGTTGAATACAATTAAAAAAAAAGCAAAGAAAATAATTTTACTAGACCCCAATGAAAGAGTTTCTGTGACTTAATTACTTAGAAATCTCGAATATATACATATTAAAACTTAAAATAAGAAATAATGTATTTTTCCCCTATTTCAAAATGAACGTTTCAATTGCAATACTTTTTTATTTCCTTTATATTGACATATAGCAACCGCAAGAAGGAACGTGCTAATTTCTGGTATAACCGCAACGAATTCAATACAGCAATACAATTGTACAGACGTGCTTTAGAATATTTGGATGATCGTGATGGCGATCCAGATGCAGAGTTTGATAAAGAGGAAATTGAAGTGAGTTAAACATCAAACGAAGTATTCAAATTAATTCATCTTCTCTTAATTTTAGCTTTCAAATAGCGATTTGCAAACACTGCTTGATGACAGACTCATCGTGTACAATAATTTAGCGATGGCACAAATTAAAATTTCTGCCTTTGATGCGGCATTGGCATCCGTTGAACATGTTTTGCGTTGTCAACCAAATAACTCTAAGGCTTTATATAGAAAGGGCAGGGTATGTAGAGTTAGATATTTATTTTAAACTTTAATTTAGTGGGAGATTCAGTTGGTAGATTTTTGTCATCATCGCATGAGTTGTCGAAAGTGATACAAAATGAATGATTCAGGCGAATTATTGAACGTGTTTAAAAAAAAGAGTATCATGTTAAGGATGGCAACTGTGGCAGAAATGTTCCAACAGGATTTGATTGTACTTGTGCCTTTAAAAAATAAAATAAATAAATCTCTAAGTTGAATAGACTAAATTTCTCAACTCTTTCAGATTCTCGAGGGAAAAGGTGACACAAAAGGCGCAATAAGTCTTCTTCAAAAGGCTGCTACTCTAGAACCAGACAGCCGTATAATTCAACAAGTAAATTTTTATTTTTCGAATTTGATAGTGGTTAATAATTTGGTATTGTTTTTGCTTTAGGATCTTGCTAAATTAATTATAAAAGCGCGTCGTGAAGAGCACAACGAAAAAGAAATGTATCAAAAGATGTTGGGTCAAGCAAAGAAATTGGAACAGAAAAACAAACAACCACAAAAGCAGCAAAATGTCGAAAGTTCAAAAGTAAGTTTTTTTTGTCAATATCTCAGTTTTCAGTTATGAGTTTTTCATTTATTTTCAGCTTAAACTGCTTGGCTATCTGATGGGTTCGATATTAATTGGTGTTGCTGGTGTTGCTATTTACAGATACAAATATTGAAAATATAAAATCTAAAAATAAATATTATATATGAAGAAAGAATTCATTCATTTAAGATGAGTTTAGGTCATAACACAACATACATATAAACTATCATGTAAAATATTATTTATTTCTATTACAAACTCAATATTTTGTAAATTTCTCAATTTTATACTCTACTTGTTAGCATTGAACGAAATTATTTGTCAATTTCAATGAAATATTTACATCTTCTGTACAATAATGTATCAATTTATTTTGAAAATTGTTGCTTATGCCTAAATTAAAATCTTATTTTATCGCTTTAAATGTCTAGCTTTCGATTGTTATTCATTTTATTAACTTAGAATATCATTCCAGGTTTCTTAAAATTATTCTAATAAAAGCTTAAAAATCCTTTATTGATTAATATGGAACTAGACATTTTTCTGCATTAAAATGCAATACAATACAATAATTCAAATTTAAGGTGGTTATTTCATCAATATTATTTTGGTGATGGACAAATAAATTTTAGGTGAATAAAATTTTTAAAATGAATATGAAGTAGTGTGTTATTTTTAAAGATTTTATGTGAATACGAACAACTAAATGAATTTAAATTAACAAGTAAGTGACTTGGAAGTATAAACCTGAATCGAAACTTTTTTTTTAAATTATGAGCATACAAGTTTGAGCATGTCATTAAATAAAAATTTTAAACGGCTGTTTTGAATGCGTAACGAAGATCAATATTGAAGTTGATGTTACTCACATATTTAGAAATAGTTTACGCAGAAGAGAATCTTAAGGTCGAAACCCTTATAAAAAATTCAATTTTTTGACCTTGTAGAAGAACTGCATATTTTTACACCACGGTTCAAAGTAGGGATGCCAATTTTCGGCCCGGTGATTTTCGAAAAACTGCGTTCAACAGTTGCCGTCGTGACGGGAAGCGTCGCTAATAGTGTTGGCAAGATATGCATGTTAGGAAAGAGCTCTTTATCGCAGGTTTAGTGCGCTAATTGCAGACGTCGGTACCTCTTTCACGGCATGCTGCCATCTCTTCGACCACATATCAAATTCACCATAAAGAATAGCTTCATTTGAATTCTTCAGATCATCTATATAAAATTCTATCGCTAGCTTTAGGTCTTCGAATGTGAACTTGTTCACGTTTGCTGGTACTAGACACTGGAGTCCAATAATTTTCTTCTTGTGTCGTAAAAACCTTTCGATGAGTGAAGACCCAAGTTCATCAAGATACGGTATGAAGAGGATTCGTCTGTTCGTCTTCAGGTGTATCTGCGTATTGATTACAACGGTATTTCGATTTACCACTACGTCGCGGAAGTGATGGGGTTACGCCAAAAGGCTCACAAATATCCAATACTTTTTTATAAAGTTTAAGGAGTTCAGATAACATTCGTTTTAGCTTACCGGCTCGCTTTCAATAGCATTTTATCGGTCGCAGATCGGAAAACATTTCGGTCGTAATGCACTATTGTATGGTAGGTGCGTAAAAAGAAGTCCGTATTGTTTGCAATTTTCTGCGCCGCTTTTTGTCAAGAATGAGAGTGTTTTACGAACAGTGCGTAAAAAAACTATGAAACAGTTGAGTTTTTGATAGAGATGACACAGAAACAATTTACGCAGTGTGCTGGCAATCTGCCCATAACTTCTTCATATACAATATAGTCAAATAATAAATATGACTCGACAGTGACCAGAGACGGCAGCAGCGAAGCTCTGACAATCTCAAACGCGCTCAGCCAGGCATATATCATTTCATATTTTGTTGTAATTGTTGTTGTGTTTGGTGACTTCAGACGCAGCCGCTCTTGGGGTGTTCGAGAGGAAAGTTCTCCGCAAAATTTTTGGTCCTGTTCAAGTTGGCGACGACTATCGCATTCGAATGAACCACGAGCTGTATGAGCTCTACGCCGACATTGACATAGTTAAGCGTATAACAATACAGCGACTACGCTGGCTGGGTCATGTCCATCGTATGGATAAAGAAGCTCCAGCGAAAAAGGTATTCGAAGGGAAGGTTCCCGGTCAACGACGAAGAGGGAGACCATGCCTCCGGTGGATAGACCAAGCTGAGGAAGCCCTAACCGCGCTTGGCATTAACGATTGGAGAAGGCGCGCGCAAAACAGAGGCGCCTGGCGAGAGCTAATGAGGTCGGCCGTAACCTGACAACGAGTTGTTATGGCCATCTAAGTAAGTAAGTAAGTAAGTTTGGTGACTTTGGTGAGATTGCATTTTGCATTTCGGGAGGAGGGGGGGAGGGGGGGCGCCCACCCCCTGAATACGACACTGACTTCTACTGTACATAGTTTTTATAAAATATATCCATTGTTTATTTGATATGTATATCCAAAGGTTATCTCTTGAAAAAAAAAGGTTTTTAGTTATACATTTCATAATTCACTTGAAAATAAATTGTTTCTAAAATATGTTTGGCCCTCGGCGGGTGTTTCAGTTTCAGTGGCATTGTTGGCTGAAGTTTCATTGGCCCCCTTATTTTGCTTGTCTAAGTGTTCAAATATCCTGTCATACATGGCCTTTTCCATTTCTTCATTCATAAGAATTCCTGAATAAAAATGAAAAAAAAAAAACAGAACTTACTTCGATAAAAAATATGTGTTTGTAATCAAAAGTTTGTAGATTCAATACTTTCAACTTTAAATGTTTTTCAACTTGCTACTATACATTCTTATCAAAAAAAATAAAATTCACCTGCAAAACTTGCCGATGCGAAGCAAACAATACTGCCAACTACAAAAGCTCTGAAGGCCACCCTTACTATGTTGCTTTTACTCGTTGGGGATATAGCAGAAAGTGATCCAATTAAAATACCCATAGAGCCTGGATTTGCAAAACCACATATGGCAAATGTTGTTATTCCAGAACTACGAGCCTGGTGTGCAAAAAGATAAAAATTGCTTAAATAGTATACATTTTTTTCTTCGAAAATGTAACGTGAATGACGCACGACAAAAAATGTGGTTCACTAAATATTTTGTTAAGAAATATTGAAAACGCCTTTAACTAAATAATTTGAGTGTTCGTAGCTCTAACTCTTTTTTGGAACATAGGAAAATATGATTCTCCGTTTTAAGGAAAAGTTATTTTATTTCGAGAAGGCCGGTAATTTCTTCATTTCAACTTGGCAACCCTTGGCAACCTTATACTACTCGTTTGCTTTACTCACGTTACATCAACTTTAAAACTTTAAAATGTACAACTTACGCTAATTTCCTTACGTCTGGTGTAATACCCTAAGCGTTCATATGCCACAAATTCATTTATAATTGTTTTTACTGCCAATATTTTGGCAACAATATCGCAGTCTTCCCAGGGTATACCCATTGACCAAGCAAGTGGTATAAAGAGCCTTGAAAAAATCCATACAAAGGTAACCTCTTCCACATCGACTAATAAGAACAGCCATGCAACAATTGCATTGAGGAATGCAATGAATGCAAGAAACGCAACAATATTTGCCGTGATGCCCAGCACAATGGGAATTGCAATACCAGCACCAGACGCCGCAGCACCAAGAAGTGATTCGTCTTCACTAAAAATATGCAAAATTTTAATATACTCAAAGAAGTGATCAAAGTTACATATGTATATTTAGGATATTCGTAGCAAACCGATAGAGCATTAAAATTTAAGGAAATAAATTATAGAAACAAAACCTAAATTAAGAAGTCGGGTGAATAAATGGAGCAAATCGTAAGAAAGCTTAAGCTAGCAGATTTGCATTTTAGTTCCCCCTGTATGAAAATGTTCCAAGCATTTTTGATGCAATATGTTTAACGATTGCCAAATTCACGTATGAAACATAAAGCAGAGTTTCACCAGAGTAATTGGATTGATGAACTGGAAGATATCGCCTGGGACTGAGGTAGGTGAAAGGTTGCATAAGTGATGTCAATTTTACTAAATGAACTGGTAACCACAAGTAAAATACTTTTAGTCAGTTTTTCCTAGTGAAAAGTCCATTAATATCTTCGAGGCGGAGTACTTAGACAGATAAGACTCTGTCAGGCCAAGTAAAAATATGTCTTACTAGTGGTATCAGCTCCCATATATGTTTGTCCAATCTCCTTTATAATATTTACTTATTATTTTTATCTACTTACGATTGTTGTAATTGTATATTATCGGATGATGTTTGACTCTCTTCCGTTTCCGGCATATATAACTTAGCAAACGCCAAAGCACCGGGTGCTGCCATTACACTTGCAGTTATCAGATGCGCCGGCGATGCACCAAACGATATATAAGCAGCCAGAACTGTACCTGAGACTGTGGCAAAACCCGAAACCATGATTGCATGAATTTCACTTGCTGTTAGAAATTTAAGGTATGGTCTTATCAATAGCGGACTTTCCGACATGCCCAGAAATATATTTGCTGCTGCAACAACACTTTCACATACAGTGGTTCCTATTAATTGCTGCAGTATCCAGCCCAGTTTCATGATAACCCATTGCATCACACCCAAATAGTACAGAATGGAGACAAAAAAGCTAAAAAAAAATATTACTGACAATACTGCAAATGCAAAGACCCAATTATCGACAAGATCGCGTCCAAATACGAAACGACTCCCTTCAGCTGTAAATCCAAGAAACGTTGCAACTTTCGAGCCAAAACAATTGAAAATATCTCGGCCTACTGACCAACGTAGACAAATAACACCGAGAGCAAATTGGCAGAAAATTCCAGTTACCACAATTCGCCACTTAATCATGGATCGTTTGGTACAAAATACCCATCCGGCAGCTACAAAGACAATTGGTCCCACAATTCCTGTTAGCTTAGTAGGATCATCCAACGATTCAAAGACAATAACTGTAACTATTAATGCCATAGCTATTAACAACAATATGATAGTCACTAGCCTGAAAAGATGTATGAATTAAAATCAAATTCAGAAAAAGAAAATTCAAGAAGTCATAAGCTATACCATGTACGACTGACGTCCATCCACCAATTATCAGCCGGCTGTAAGTAGCTTCTATGTAAGCGTCTTCCTATCAGTGGCTTGAATATTAAGAAATAAATCAAGCCAATATAGACCAATACAAAAATAAGCATGAGACATCCATAGCCGTTACAGAGTTGAAAACCGCACAATTTTTTTTCTTTTTCAACACTAGAAAGACCCACGCAAACACCATCCTCTGAAAGAAATAAAAAATTGTGTCACTGAATAATTATTTTGGCATCTCAACAACTTTATTTGAACTACAGATAAGTAGTTCTATACATTGTTTTAAAGACAAAATTCTTTTGAGTATAGGCCAACAACGTTATTTAAGGACCAATGCTTGAACTAACAACCAAGTGACCTGATAATTTAGCTCACCTACCTCGATTATGAAACAAATATTTTATCGATTTTATTTCAAACATACTGCGCATTCTATTCGTTTCACTCGATGTGTCTCAGCAATTTCAGTCGAAACCTTTCACCTTTGAGCCACATTAATGGATAGCTCTTAGAAGCTTGTTCTGTACTTGGATCCACCTACACTGAACATAATTCCATACATTGTTTGAAGAACAAAATTCTTTTGAGCCTATAGCAATAACTTATTGGCAGCAATGTTATTTACTTAGGACCAATGCTTGAACTAACGAGTCTTTTAACACCTTTTCAGATTGTTAGACCACTGATATTATCGGTCACCTAGATTATGAAACAAAAATTTCATCTCTTATATTTCAAACCTACGGGCGATTCTCTTTGATTCAATCGATGTATCTGAGCAAATTTAGAAATCTTTCACATTTTGTACCACATTATTATGCTCATAGTAGAAGCCTGCACTGAGTTTGGGCCCACCTTCAATAGCAAAGATTACTAACGCTATAACATCCTTTAAAAATAACAAAGCAAAAGACGATGCTGAATGCCAAAATGTTGATTCACCCTTAAAGATTACCGCTTTGCTTATATACTTTCTCTTTATTCAAATTTCAGAAGACCGCATACCTCTAAATTTGCTCCAAAGATTCTTGAAAATTAAAAAAAAAAGTGTAAAAAAAGTACTGACGAAAGTCCCGGAAATTGACAGGTTTACGACCCCCGAACGGATCTTGTTTACCAATAATTATCTTCGCCGAATGCTGAAATTCATGTTCATCTTCATTGCCAAATTGCTCATATGATGCTGGTGAAATCTTATTTTGACTGAATTGAAATGTATTGGACACTGCTTGCGCCACCAAATGAAGTCTGCCAACAAACATTAAATTGTAACCCTCACGGTAGGATATAGGCAATAATTCTAAGTACACGCTTATGAGAGTGCATAACGGAAGAGTTTTGTAGATGTGCCGTATTTAGATGAAACCCACAGAATACTAATTCATCAAAGCTAGCTACTTGTGAACAAGTTCTTTGTCAATCGATCTTCTCAAGAAGAATGACTGGAGTAATTACCACATTTCGCTTTAAATGTAAACTATAGGTCTCTGGGCCAACTGCCTTTGAACACACTTTGAAAAAGTCTAGAAATGGATATAAGATGTTACCAGAAGAACTTTTGACATCTTAGGACCAACGCTAGTAAGTAATGTCTAAAATAGATTATTTTTTAAAAAGTATGGAAAACTAAAGTAACTCCAAAGAGATATTTCTTTAATATAATATATTACAGTAGCTTACCTCTATCCAAATAGTGAACCGTCGCAAATCCGAAATAAACAAATACAAATATATTCCCCAAAATTAGCAAAATAAATAAAAGCCATAGGTATATTCTTGATGGTTCTGGCTTTTCTTCTCCTGTCTGTAAAGAAAAATATTATATGAATCGTTAACTTAAAAAGCAACTTAATTTCTGTACAAGTTCAATGGTACTTAAGTTGTTGTCATTCAAAGCGTAAGAACATATTATGTATACTAATCTAACTTGAGTTTCCAATAGCAATTGCAGCATATAGCATATAAAAGTGAATCTATAAAATTACATAAGTAAAAAGTACTATGGAGAAGTTTTTAGAAAAGATTCGGAAATACTGTTCAATAAAACTTCATTTGCAGTGATTTCGTTTTTTTTGAGGACGTATCTTGTTTTGATGGAATTTTTGGTTTTTTGTATTTCGGAGCGGAAAATCATAGAAACATATGTATGCACTTATATGTATATATTTTAGTTCGTTTCAGAGAAGAATGTAATAAATATCCTTTTGATACACAAATGAAGATCGAACAAAAGGCAGTTACAGAAAAAATAAGTAAATTTTTTATAAATTCTATTTTCGCCGCCTTAAATCTGCATCTGTAGTTCTCTTCGACAGTACCCTTAGTCCGGACCTTCAGCGATTTAGCATAATAGATAGACTTAGCCTGGGATAATAGACAAACATAGGCAAAAAATTACTTTTTACTCGAGGATTATCATTGCCATAGAATGCCTTGATGGGAAATTAAAGTCACCATTTTAAAATTTATTTTGTTCTTACCGCAGGGTCCACTTGAGGTTGCCGCTCATTATCTGAACTCTAAAACAGAAAGATATGTAATTTATGAATGAAGCTCCAAGCTTTTTTCTACTTACATCATCCTCTTCAAGCTTAATGTGCTGAAAATAAGATTTTTTTTATAGTTTTATTAACTAAATTGGTACATATCGTTATTTTGGTACATACAAATAAGTCTCTAATGAATTTTCCAAAGGCCATCTTCACAAACCTATGCTGGTTTCCAATTCTTAAAAGATGATTTTATTTTATTTTTTTATGATTGAAAGTTAAGTAAAAGATTTTAGATGATAGTTTTGAATTCCCCAGTGGTAAAAGTAAATTTCTATTGAGTCAAGAATGAATCATGATAACTATATTGTGCATTACTTTCTATTTACAAACATTTTAGATGTGACCCAGCGGAAAATATGTTATACACAACATCGATGAATAGCTATACTTATTGTAGGCAGTAATGCTCACAACCCCAGCCACAACTGTAAATGCTTTTTACAAAGGGATGGCCGCTTTGTAGGCAGCTTGCCTACATCTCTATATACAATGTGTAGTAAGAGAAAGGCAGATTGCCTTAAAACATCGCTTACTAAGTGCCTGTATAGTTTACCGAGTTGCCTACATCTCCACATACAAAGAATGCAGTCAACAGGCAAGACCCCTTACATCTCCATATACAAATCAGACAGGCTGCCTACAACTCCATATACAATGCAAAATCACAGTAAAAATTTCATTTGTGGAACATACAACACAAAGGGTATAGTTTTTCATACATGAAAATTCAGAGTACTTTATCGATTTGCTGCTGCGGAATGAAATCGACGACAGATGTTAGGCAGGAGTACATATTTCAACGTTGACGTACAACATGAGAACTTTCATTGGACAAAGTGCTGAGCTGGGGGTCTAAACGGATTTAACTATGACTTTGCCGATTCCTAGAAGCAGTTCGATGTTACACCACATCAGAGAGAGAGAGAGAAGTAAATAAAGAGCTCGAACTAAAAAATTTAAGAGGAACAATTAAGCATGGTGATTGGTATATGATGGTATGGGGTTACATGGCGTCTTCTGGGGTTGGTAAACACGTTTTTGTTGAAGGAAATATGGACAAAAATATGTATTTGAAAATTCTACAACACAATTTGATACAGGGTGCCAAAAATTTAAATATAGAAGAAAATTTTCGTTTTTATCAAGACAACAACCCAAATACAAGTCATTAATAGTGCGAACATGGCTCATTTTATTTGTGCCCATATCATCGCAACACCTCCACATAGGGCTACCAGATAGCCTTACTACAAAAGTAGCACATATCAAAAAATTGGAATTTTGTAAATGAAAACCTTAATTATTTTTTAATTTCATACAAGTAATTTTTGATGAGCAAAAAAAAAAAAAAAGGTCCTCACTTCCTAACAAAAAACCCCAGCAAATTAAAACAATAATTTCAAATAATTTCAGTTCAAATATTTTATTTTACAATGCAAACATCGAAAGTAGCAAAACCATCCAAAAGTAGCACATTTCGAGTCAAAAGTAACAAAGTAGCAAAACCTTGCAGTAGCACTTTTGCTACTTTAGTATCGCATCTGGTAGCCCTACCTCCACAGCCTGTATATTTGAACGTTATAGAAATCTTGTGGTCTGGACTAGAACGAGGAATTCAAATTCACCACATAAGAGACAAAATGGATCTCAAAAATGCGCTCATGACCGAATGGAACAAAATTTCTACTGAATATACAAAAAAGAAAAAGTCTTGTATTCGATGCAAAAGTGCCTTAAAACCGTGTTTGATCATAAATTTTATCCCACAAAATATGTTCGATTATTTTTTTAAGCAAATTTTATATGAAATAATTACTTTTTTACTATGTGTTTTTGATGGGTCATTTAAGCTGTGACATGAATTTCGTTTAAGTTTTTTTTGCGATAAATTTTCTAGTGTCAATTTTGTACTCACTACAAACGTTTAAGCCTAATTTCCATGTGATCTTTCTTGAACTTATCTTATCAAATATCAGGAAGGACATCACATGCTATAAAGATAGCAAATTATGTTATTCACTCTCGCATTCTCCAAGCGCATTAAGCCCAATTTCCATGCGATCTTATCTTATCCCATATCAGGGATATCAAATCAAATTTTTGTAAGAAAGAAAAAGCATGCGAACAGAACCTAATGCGCTTGGAGAATGCGAGAGTGAATAGCATACATTTGCTATCTTAATAGCATGTGATGTCCTTCCTGATATTTGATAAAATAAGATAAGATAAGATAAGATCACATGGAAATTGGGCTTTATGCTGAAATCGCAATTTGGCGCTAGGTCGGTCGCGCTTTGAAGAACTTTGACCGGCATTTGAAAAACTTTACAAAAATATACGATGTTGGCTGTCAAAACGCCTGACCTTACTTTTTGTAAATCATAATGTTGCGAGCGTCTGTCATTTCAACATTGTCAATAAAAGGAATTCTATTTGTCAGTTTTTTGCTTAATTTTGTCGTGTTTTTTAGTTTTGATTGTTATTTTCATAAAATAAATAGATTTCAACGAAATGGATAATTTATTGGACCTTATTTTATCACTGCATGAAACGCTGGGTAAACGAGAAGTGTCAAAAGCACGTTCTAGTAGAAAGTAGCTCTACTCGAACTTCGGGTATGGCGTTGATCGTATTTACGATAAAACGCAACGCAACGCCTGAGGTCGCATTTAAGGCTCGGTTCACACGAGCTTTTTGTCAACGCGCGTTAGCTAACGCGCGTTTCAGCATAACACACAACTCTATGCAGCAAGCCACTCCATCAACGTTGCGTTGATGAAACGTGCATTGAACGCGCGTTGGTTTTGTCAAAGCCATTGTTATGCTAAAACGCGCGTTGGTTCTCAGCTGTATTTTGTTTGTTTGTAAGCTCCTGAATAGATATCAGTAATATGGGTGTCATAAGAAAAATAATTTAATGGTATACAATAATGGTGCGCAAAATTTTGAAATTTTACCAATAACTTTGGAAAAATGACGATTATTGCACGAATAAATAACGCGCGTTGACTGCGGTGTGAAAAGTACCAAAACCTGCGTTGAAAAAACGCGATAGCTAACGCGCGTTGACAAAACGCTCGTGTGAACTTAGCCTAAGATTACAGCATAAGCATGCATTGTTTCTACTTCAGCTGTCAGAGTGCGACCGACCGAACGCAGCATTGCGATTTCAGCATTAGATTCTGTTTGCCTGCTTTTTCTTTCTTACAAAAATTTGTTTTGATATCCCTGATATGGGATAAGATAAGATCACATGGAAATTGGGCTTTAGGAAAAACACAATTGTGTGCTTTTAGCTATAAGCATGGTGCAATTATCATGGTAGCAGCAATCCTAAGTAGCAGTTTTTCTTCTTTATTTTTATGCCAACCTTTCTGTCAAAATTGCTCAGATAAAGCACCGACATTTCTAATTTTCACACTCATATCTAAAAGCGCGCGTATTCAGGAGTGGTATCCGCTAAGGTGATAGTTGACTGTCGTTTTTTTGATTGTCGTTTATGATAATCAACTTTACTTTCCTCTCTGTAAGATGATCAAAAAAATTGTTTGTTTATTGGCAGCACTTACAGTTTTCAAATGTCATTTAATTAGAAGCTCTGTTTCTTTTGAATAATATTTAATATTTTGCGTAAATGTGAAATTTATTAAGTTGCTAAGCTTAAAACGATTTGTTTCTTATCTTGTAGGAGTTATGCAAATAAGGAATAGGTCAAAACGCTCTATCATTTGTGGAGCAGGACCCGGAGCTGGCCTGATCGTATAATACGTGATATAAAATCTGTTTCCAATACATTTCTTCATGACTTTGGCGCCAAACAAAGCTATCATGAGCACTTCCACCATACCTCACATTTATGGCCAAAATTTCTGTGCTCTCATTGCAAATCTAGAATAATTTATAAATCGTTTTGCTAATGATATTTTATAATAAACCTATGTACAACCATGACATTTATACTATGTCGTCCTTTTCGATTAAAGAACATATTCTCATTTTCCGTTGGCCTAAGAATCATAATATGACTACCATCAATGCACCCTATAACTGCAATAGAACCTTAGGATTATTGACTTTTAATTTTACTAAAATAACTTTCGTTATTTCTGCCATAAAATATTTCCAATGAAGTAAACATGGTTTTTATAAACTTCAAATAAATTTATATTATTATTATAGAATAAAAAACTACACAGAATAAAAAAACGACACCTAAATAGCTATCACATAAAACAATCGCAAAAAAGCGATAATCAAATTGACAATCACCTTACAGAGAGCAAAAGTGCGATAGTTGATAATCAATTGTCGACTATCACCTTAGCGGATTCCACTCCAGATTTCTTGTCTTAAGAGCTAAACAGAACTGGAACGTGCGGTTTATCTTCAGTGTCAAATCGCACCAAAAAATAGAATTTTTTTTTGTTTCTCTGCGATAAATTTTCTAGTGTCAATCATGGTACTCACTACAAACGTATAAGAAAAACAGAAGAAAAATCGCTCGTCCCAGTTCTGTTTAGCTCTTTACTTTGGTTGTTTCTTCTTGACAGCAATGGTGCAACTGTTTACGTTTGCAGAGCTTGAGTTTCACAAGCTAAATAAGTCCTGATAAGTCCACCTTGTTAATTGTACCATGACTACTTCAACGTATCTCGTTATCACACAACTAAAAACCACTCCGAAGTCATACGCCGGCGCTCAAATTTGGTGTGTGTGAACAACGTATAAGTTTATTTTTATTAATCCAAAATAGGAGTATGATAATACCAGTTAAAGAACTAATACAAACCAACATTTATTTGTTTAGTATCATAATTAAAAAAGTTCAACCCTTACTGTTCAACCTAAATTAGAGCGTTGGGCGTTGACTTTGCCAGCGCAACGCTTTGGAGTTGAGCGCTGAACCTAAATAAGAGCGTAGCGTTAAATGCTATGTAAATTTTGTTTGTGACAGGAAAAAAAATCAACACATGAAAATAAAAAATTAGCTGCGAACGCTCTGTCAAAATTGGAAAATCGAATACGCTGGCGTTAGAGCGTTGCTTATTTCGGTTGGCTTCATATAAAATGTATGTGCATGAGAGAATTTTGACAGCAAAACGACGCTCGCGCTCCATTTTATGTTGACCCGTGTGATGTGTATGCGTAAGTTATTTGTTGTAAGCATAAGGCTATGACAGCAGTGGCAGTGAATTTGTACTGCACAAAAGTATGCAACGAACTTTGAAAATATAGTTAAATTTAAATTATCGAAAACAGGGATGTATTGT
Source organism: Tricholauxania praeusta (assembly GCA_949775025.1). Lineage (NCBI taxonomy): Eukaryota > Metazoa > Arthropoda > Insecta > Diptera > Lauxaniidae > Tricholauxania > Tricholauxania praeusta. The sequence continues at coordinate 29,425,690 of OX459031.1, read as the reverse complement.
TTACGGCGAATTGAATGTGACAGCCAGCAATAAGTTTAAATTTGCGTATTATTTGTTATTAGTTTTGTTTATTTGCTTACTATTTTTGCGTTTATTTGAAAAAAAGAAAGAAATATATTTATTTACGCAATGAATTTACTTGAAGAAGAGTTTACTGCCATAACATTTAGTGAACTCAAACATTTGAGTGATGTGGATCTGCCACAATGTGTTTCGAAGGATGCAGCTTTGAGAATTTGCAAAATATCCTTTTAATAATTTTCATTTATAAATATTTAAAATATTCAATTTTCTTCTACTAAGGTATGCAGTTGCTATTCAAGTGATCGAAGTGTTCAAATGATTGCGCCATTATTTAATGTATCATATTTTGTTGAGTGTCACGATCTTGCACTATGTATGTACATACTGGACATCAATCTTCGCAAGATTAATTTTTCCCATATTCCATGCAAGTAGTAGAAAATTGGTTGAAATTTAGTGTGAGAATGATAAAACCGACAATAGAAGTCTTAAACCTATGTTGTAGCTAATTTCTCAAGGTACAGGAACTAACTGGAAAAATTCTTAAAACGACTTACAAGAAATTGAACCACTGCGTATCCATTTCTATGCAACTCCAAGCTCACTCGATGTGAAATATTTAAGGGATTGTTATTGAAGCATAAACTATTTAACAAAAAAAAAATATTTTCTACGATTTATTCCCTTAGTCATCATTGGACTCAATCTAAAAGTACAATTTTTGAGTGATTGATCCTTCATAAGTCTTGAAAAAACCTAACAAATGCAATAATACAATTTGGAACAAAGAAATATTTTTAATTTTCCAATAGCCGGAATATTTAAAGCCATATATTTCCACCCCGTGGGACTTAACATATGCGAAGTATATCATTAAAATAAAGATTTAGTATAAGTAATTATCCTATAAAAACGCTTAACCTTTGGTATAGGTTTTTTATTTCACCAATACGATCTCAATGTCCAATTTTACGTTCGCTTATATCTTATGTTATAAAGAATCGCCAAAAATACAGCATACTGAGTTTAAGTCACCAAAATTGAACATGTAAAATGTGGGGACGAGATGTGTAAGTTTTTAGATTTGTGCTCTTAAAGTTTTCAATAAATTACTTTTTACGTGTAAATTTATAAAATTATGTCAATTAATGCTTTTTATAGCATTCTCGAATCGGTCTAAAAATTACAACTTTCTTTGTCATTAGTAAGTCCTAAATTCAATTCAGTGTATAGAAATTTATATTGACCCTATGGGGGCAGTGTTCGTGCTTTTATTTATCTTGGATATATTAAGAAGTATTTATTATATACTATAGAAAAGGCTAATTATTCTATGCTACGAATTGCAAAAATATTAATCAAGTCCAATATTGAAAGATTTCCTTAAAAATAAATTTTAAATAACACAACAGCTTTGCCGTTCAAGAAGCAACTGGTAATGAAATTTTTAATTTGTGGGTTAACAAATTAATAAAAGTATTTGAAGGTGTCAATTTCACGCCAACAGAATGGCAAATGATTACAGATTTTTTTCTAGAAATTATTCAGCAGGTACTTACTTAAAGTGTTAGAATGATTTTAAGACTCTGAACCTATTTATAAAATACATATTACAGGCTTTGATTCCTTTGCTTTCAGCTTACAGAATGCGTGTCATGTGATATCTACGAAGTGATTCAAGATGAACTGGCTTCAATACTTTGTGATACCATGGAATTATTAAAATGGCTTCAACCCTTAGCAGTTGAAATTGATATACCAATTGTTTGCATAATTTTAAGTTTTACATTGCAGACAATCCTAATGTGTCTTGGATTTGCCAAAAAATGGTAATTTTTAAATAAATTTTTAATAATAAATAGCAATTGCTTTTATTAAATTAAAAAAAAAATGTCAATATTACGCAAGAAATTTCTCCAGAATGCAAATGGTGTAGAACTTTTGGAAAAGGGGTTTTTATTTAGAAATTTTAACAAAAGTAATTGCTATTTATTAGTTCATCATTTATTATTGTGTATCATTTTGTAGTAACTTAAAAAACGGCAATAGCAAAATAGCGCAAGGCGCGCTTGTCGCACATAATTTTGTGCTTCAAATACTCAACCAATGTGTCAACCTGTCAAATTTAACAGATGTCAAGGTATTTTCAAAAATTACTGAACGTAAGAACTTTAATTGGCGAAGACAATCGGTCCACTCGGAAGGTGTATTGCTGCGTTAATATAGTAAAACCATTTCTAGTTTTTAAAATAGTTTCGTTGTTCTTAAAGTAGCTAAAGCTCAGAAGATGTTCCAAATATTTAGGGCTTTGTTATGCTTTACACCTTCGGTACAGGTCCAAATATCAATTACTTTAGTTGTGAAATAAATTTATTTTCAACGTTTTTAGTAATTCAAAAACTTTGCATATGTGGGGAACAATCTTCGTCAATGGATGTCAAAACTATTGTAGAAACATGGAAATGTGTATCAAAGCTTACAATTCATTGCGCTAAGTTTACCAATGTTGTAAGTGAAGAACAACATGCAGCTATTCCAACTTCGTGGGCAACGAGGCCTATACAATTTCTAACAACAGAAATTGGTCGAAATTTGACAATGGTCCTAAGTGAGGTAAGCATAGCGATTATGTTTATAAAAATATTGTAAGCGAGTAAAATTTGTAGGTGCCTAATCCCAATTAAATATTAGAAAACTTGGATTTTGGTATATACATATTTGGAACGTTTTTCGACAGAAAAGGCACCCACTGCACATTTTTCTTTTTAAGATACTTAAATTTATAATGCCGTGTGGCCTCCAGAAGCGATGGAGCGATAAGCTATAAGTTGAAATAAACTCATAAAATATAGTTCTGCAAGTTTTATAGAAGTTTGCAGAAGTTAAAAGTGAGTCTAATGGGCCACGCTCTCCGCCTCCAATGCAACTTCTGCAAAACGGACGCTAGTTTTGACAATAGCCGTATTTTATTAGCTTTGGTTAAGCCTAAAATTAAATAAAACGCTTAAGTTTAAGCTTCTATAATTCTGCATTTGACCAATAAGTCGCATGACAGTGTTTGACGGAAATTCAATTTTAAAGTCAGAGCCGCCTTTATGGTCGTGTGGTTGAACGGGGCCTAGCACGGTAAGGGGCCTCACGTAACAGTACATAATCTATTTTTTTTTTTCAAATTCTTGCTATCGAATGATTTCAAAGTGTTTTTACAGTGTCGCAGACGCTAATACTAAAGTTTTCTTTACTTTCTGTTGTTTCATCACTGTTTTTATTTTTATTGTGTGTTTCTATTTTAATATTTGGGGCTAGCACAAGGCCTCGCGTAACCTAAGGACGCTTCTTCAAAATTCCAGCAAAGTTGCCATATATTTTTGATTATTTTAGATTTGTGTCTATGATGCTTCAAACTTTAGCAATGACAAAAAAGTTCAATCAATTGAAATTGAGCTGGTTCACACATTTGTATGAGATTCAGGTTTAACCAAAGCAATTAAAACACGGCTAATGTCATTGGGAACTTATAAAACAAAAATCACGACTATATTCGATCAGTGCAGTTTTATATAGCCAGGTCTTAGACTATATACTTATAAAAAAATAAATTTGTAAAATATTGAAAAAAAAGTATAAAAAAAATCAAAATATGTTTTTTGGTTTGAGTGTCACAATAAATTAAAAAAATATTTATTGTGGTTCTTGAGCAATTTTAAGAACTTTTTACTCTCAGAGTAAATTAAATTACTTAATGTATTGGACCAAAAAAATGTATGTTGTCATAGGAAAAAAAAATTCACAAAAAAAAAAGTTTTTTTTGGAGCATTTGGCTTAATTTTAAGAACTTTTTACTCAGTGCGATTTTTTCTGAAAACTTATGGTTTAGATAAAAAAAAATTGATAAAAAGTTAAAATTTGACCAAAGCTGTTTGTGTCACTAACGCAAAAACTAAATATTTCAGATGTTTTGACACACGCGGTATTAAAAAATTGTGTGCCTAACGAACATTTTGAGACCTCGCAGAGAGAATAATTTATTTTAAACAGAAAAAAGCGGTAGCCTTTCTGTCGAAGAACGCTCCATATATACAGAGTAATCCGCTTTGGAAACATCATTTGGTAAAATTAGTTTCTCTGGTTCATTGTTAGCAGTATGTTCCTTAGAGCAGTTCTAAAAACATAAATTATCTCATAACTTTCTAAGTAATAGAGCTGAAATGAAAACACAGCAATAGTGTTACCATTAGAAAATATGTAATGTAATAAAACTCACTCATTTTATTGCTCTACCGCCATCTACTTAAAAATTTATGAGATAACCTTTGTTTGTCAACATTTACACGAGGAAACTCTTGCCGCAAAGTTTCCTTGTTTGTAGGTAAGAAGGGAAAAACGAAAGGGTGGTGTACAGAACTTTCCGTACCCGCAAATTCTCTTTCGTTTTGTTCGTTAGCTTATATTATGCTTTGACTCTACGTTTGTTGAGGTGGATCGACGCAGTAACTGCTTTGATATTTGCTAGCTGAAAGAAATTCTAGTTTTCGTGTGTAAACGCAAAACAAATTCACAAAAGGGAATGGACAAGAATTTGTTTCATCGAATTTCCTCGTGTAAACCTTGACTTTCTGAGTATTTCTCTAAAGAAACTTTGATAAGCACCCTGTAATACATAGGGTGTTTATGATAGAACCCCCTCCGATACAATTTTTTGCTCACAATGAACCAAGGAATCTAATTTTTCCGAATGGTGCTGTTAAACCGTTCCACCCTATATAATATATATGTATATGTACATATGTTTATCGTCGGCCTTCAAGTAAAACTGACCATCTGATAGTAACTCTACATATTTCAATTGCTAATGTACTTTTATAACATACCTTATCAGGTACTGATGTGTAAAATATAAAATAATTATACATAAAACATATTATATAAATGTTATTTGATTATATAAACATACATACATTCGTATGTATTATTAGAGCTGTTCAAAATAAAAACTTTTTGATTTTTTCTCGATGTGTCAGCGAATTACAGTAGCCTTATATGTCTGGACAAGGCCCCTTACTAGGATTAAGGTCAATATTGAAAACTGGATTAGCGCCCTCTGTTTTAAGCAAACTACCCTATTTCCAAAATATTGATTTAAAAAATGGTGCAAGTTACAGAGGTTGTAAAATTTTCCAACAAAGTGGGTATGGTTTTCGGGAAACTATCGATCGGGGAAAACAAATCAGTAATTTGTTTTTCTTCTTCTCCTTTCTTTCTTATCTGCTTAAAACAGAGGGCGCTAATCCAGTTTTCAATATTAAGCTTAACCCTACTAATGGGCTTTGTCCAGACATATAAGGCTACTGTAATCCGCTGACACATCGTGAAAAAATCAAAAAGTTTTTATTTCGAACCGCTCTAATGTATATGAATAAAGCAAAATCTTTATTAGTATAGTTTTTAAATTTCCCTATTTGTACGGAAATATGAGAACAAATTTAATGTACTTAATTTCGCTGATCACTTGTTACCTTATATAGGTTAATCTATCTAACTTTTCAGGATACACTTCATCAGCCAATAGCGCAGATAGAAAAGTACTTACGTGTAACAAATTTCTATCTTAAATTATTGCAACGATTGGCGGCCAATTTTCAACATGAAAAATTTCCTTGTTCAGATGAGTTTTTGAAAACTTTTGTGATATTCCAAACGTAAGTTTATGTATGTATGTGTATAAGTATGAGTATGCAAGACATCGGAGAGACGGGGCCAAACGCGACCGGGGTCTGTAAAATTTCGATGAGTGTAGGTTTTCTTTTACTTAATCCCATTTTGATAGTGTTATTTATTTTAAGTGTGAATATTTAATCAAAAAGTGTTACTCGGATCTAGTTTCGGAAGTATAGCCATTTGAAAAATCGGATATAGGTATAACTGCATCGATATAGGTTTAGTTTGATACATAATTTGATAAGCTATAAATTTTTTTTTAAAAAACTGAAAAAAGGTTCTTTTAAAAAATATATTTTATTAGCCTGTATTTTAAATATGTACCTCTGTTTGAAAAGTAAACCAAATATTCTTTAAAATGGTGATATGTCACACTTCTTTTAAGTTTTTCACCTCTTACACCGGTATAAGCGTTGAGAAATCTCTTTTAATTAATTTTTTTAATTTACTATGCTAAAAATCCAGGATTAGATAAATTTAATCATAAAGTATAATTTAATCATAAAATACGTGTACGCATGCGGCGGCGCAATTACTTTTTTAGAGCAAAAATTATTAAATTTTATATAAAATTTCAGCATTGATTGATTATCCACTTCTTTATAAATAAAATGATAGTTATGTCCATCAATGTCCTCGCTTCACATTAGTTTTATTTTTAAGACGCTTGGTCTCAACCTTCATTAAAAATTATCACGATATTCATATTTAATTTCAAGTTATTAAAGTTTTTAATTGCTTAAAAAAAAGTAACTCGCGAAAGTATAAACAAGCATGTAAATAAAAAAAAAACGGTTTTATGGCAAGTGAATGTGTTCACAGGTGTGCGTTTTGTTTTTATTAAGGAGATCCATTCCTGCTGAAGCCATTTGAGAGCTTGAGATATTTTCAAAACGAAACTTAATAAAATAAATAGAATTATCGAGGAGGAAGCAAATTTTCTTACGACTTCACCTTCATGTTTTTTTTTCTTCTAAGAATTCGGGTTTATTTTCAAAAAATCAATACAATGAAAAATATAAGAAAAGCACAGTGACAGTTGCTTTTACTGAAGTTACCCATTCTAGACTGTTTTCTTTGGCTCTATTTCAAAGAATGAGTTAGCGACACTCCCCAAACTGAAAACCAATATTCAGGATTGAAATCCATGCTATAACAGGCATATATGTAAGTAGGACCGCAAATTTAAAAAAAGAAAAAAATCTCTTCGGATGTATTTTATATACATTTTCAGCTACTCGAAAAATGTGGGCGACAGTGGGTGGCATTTCCCAAACAACTAAAATTCCTAAAACGCTATATCTTGGCACTTAAGGTTGACTTTTTCTACGTTTTAATAATTCGAATTTTTCGTAAGACTTCAACGAAATTGGACCTAAGCTCTGTCCGCGCCGAAGCGGAAGCTCAAATATTGGGACAGTTATTTTTAATCCTCAAGCTAAAATATAGACAAAAAACATTGACATTGACGTGATCGAGTAAGCAAATTATGTGAAAAATAGACCTTAATAACTACCAAAACAAACATTACCTTAATAACGCATTACACGTTTTTATCCAATAGTACGAAACAATTTTGCTAGCATTAAATAAAAAAATGTAATAAAAACTGAGAGATGTGGGTTTAATCTAAAATATAGGAAAAAGAAAGTACGCTCTTCCTCCATATTTTTGCTAATATCTTGATATTATGTTTTTAGGTCACAAAAGTTGAAAAATACTGATATTGGAGCAGTTATCGAAAAATATGTGAGTAATGAACTATGCGAGATTTTTCGAATGGTTTTTAAAAACAAAAATTTTTTAAAGGTAAGTTACACAATCAATGTATGTTCAATGGCTGCCCGGAATAAAGCTAGTATGAGTATACCTCATATTTTTCTATATTTCTGTTTTCGTTCTTTCTAACAGATCGGATTTGAAACATTTATTAGATATATTATCATTGCCAAGCCAGTTGGGTCATACTTTCGCGGGAAACTTACAAACTGAGCGCGTTTTGTTCAAAGCTACAGCCAAGTTGATAAAAACAGCTCTGTTATTAACTATTTTTCTGTTTTAATTTAGATTATTGGTGAATTTCCGTTCAATTTTGGTATAATAAAACACCACGCAGTGCCAATTAAAGTTCTTTAACTTAAACTTTCTCAATCAAAGCCAATTATGTATATAAAACGTAAATTTATGTAAAACTATAATTTAAATTTTGAACTTGCAGTTTTTCGTATTGATCACATAGCCAAATAAATTCACAATTTCCGGACTAACGACTTTATTCACTGGTATTAATTATTTAACCGATTGAGCAATAATTGTTAGCTATTTTGTTTATTAAAGTCACCCTCGTTTTGAAAATATGTATCAAATCGTAGTGAAATTTATCGAAAACATGAAAAGTGGTCTTAACTACATGGTCCGGGCAGACATTGAACTCATGTGACATAACTAACATATATATTGTGTATCATTTTATCATATATTTTTAGGCTCTACATAATGAACAAATGCTTAAAATATCAAAAACTTTTTTTTGTATTTCTGATGAATTCCTAAACGCTGTGATTATTGACAAAGACACCGATTTTATTGACCACAATGCGGATTTGTTTATTCAAAACTTTCTATATCTGATTGAAGGTTAGTCTAATCATAATAGTTGCAGAAATTGAAAAAAACCGCACATTATTTTTATCGATCTTATCTTTTATAAAAGTGGGATTGCATTTTTAAGTAAAACACGAAAGCGTTATTTTTTTATTAGATGCGTGGCACCACCCACTCAAAAAGAATATCTTTAGTAAGGATTCAATCTAGCACCATAACAAATTTTATCAAAATCGATGACGCAGTTCAGTCGAAACAGTGTTTTTTCCTACTAAGGGTGATGCCACGCCCCATTTAAGAACTCAGAGTTTCTAATTACTTTTCTTATGGTTCAGTCTATTTCCAAACCAAATTTTATTAAAATCGGTCCATTAGTTTAGCCGTGGCAATGTATTTTCCGTAAGGGGCGTGGCACCACCTACTATTGAAAATAAAAGTATACACTGCACTCCCTCTCTTCACAGCCTTCCTACAAAATAAAAAACTTTTGCGATTATCATTATGGCTGCTTACCAACTGCCAATTTATACATAAATATCTAAAGGTAGGCGCCATTTTCTTAAAAACGAAAAATTCGAAAACACCCGTTCTCATATGAAAGCTCTTGAGCATACGAACATTTTGACATCTTAAAAACGTTTTTCTGCTGCGCTCAATTTTGGGCAGACCACTGTCTCGTTTGACATGGAACGTCCCATATATAGAATTTAAAATTTAAATATCAATCAATCAATAATGCCGTCCGTCGCAATTCTGTCAGATTTCATGTAATTAAGTGCGTTTTAATTTTCACCGCGGATACCCGTTCACAAAATGCAAACACGCTGTTCACAATATTCTGTACGCGTTACTGATATAAGACCAAAAGTATTTTGTGATATTTGAACCTCCAGAGCCAAAATCAATTTTTTGTTCATGAACGATAATCTATATAAATTTATCATTTCTCTTTGATCTAAAATTGGACATAGAATTGTTATAGCACGTCAGAAATCGATTCTAAAGATACCAGTAAAAAATATATTCATTACATTTTTGGTAGCTATGATCTTAATCCTGACGCAAATGTAACTGTAGTTGTAAATTGAAAAAAGTGGTTTTTCACGCTGAATTACGTTTTTTGAATTAAACTTTACTATGCTCTACTACTCTTTAACTGGGATAGTTGACTATTATTAAGAGATACATTGTTTTTTCAGTTACATACCTAAAATTAAGATTTACCTTCATAAAACTAAAAAATCAAACAGCTACATGGATAACTGTAGATCTGAGCTTTTACCCTTTAAATTCCCATTATTCAGTAAATATTGGTATTCAAAACTATGGTATTTAGCAGAAATTTGCGAAATTTTTTCATATACGAGTATGATATAAATTAAACAATTAGTTTGTTTTTTATGTAAATATTTTATTGAGAGCGCTGTAGCGCTTTATTAAACGAGTTATTATAAACTAAAACTTAAAATAAATTCTATTCTAACGGAAACCTCGCCTACGTGACAAATTGTAAGTATGAGGATTGAAGAGGATCGGATTACGCGCTTGCATTCTTGTTGCGCGTGAATTTTATTTAAACGGATGGACTGCAGACTTAGTGTCAGCATAAAATATGCAATAATTGCAATGAAATGAGTTTTATTATTAACTCCTCCCTCCTTAATTCCAAGCGTCCCGATTGGACTCAGAATAGAGGGATATTATTGATACTACGTGGTCTTCTAACTGGAATTTTTGGACTTGCAGACACAGGATTTGTCTGTATCTGAATAGTTGAACTTTTCACTCTTTTTTTTAAACAATTCTTAACTACGGTAAGTACGATAACTATCGCGATGATAGTTAAAAACCCAAAATTTGTAAATAAGCTGCCCGTGAAATATTTGTTTAAGACTTGAATTTTTTCGGTATTTTTTATATTTAATTCCTTTATTAATTCAAGGGATAGCATTTCCTTGAATGGACCCTCTGATGCTTTTTGGTGAACCAAGGCAGGTAGTGGTTTTGAGGACACTATTTCATAATTTTAGTAGTTCTGATTATTTATTGAAATTGTGGAGTTCTGAAAAATTAATAAAAATGATCCGTTTAGTGATCGAACCTGAGAATCTGTTGTGACGTTACCGTCAAATTGGTTTAAAAAAATAGTACCTGGTAGAATTTCTTCAATCATAGGTTTATGATTACTATTAGTAGTAGGACATGTAAACGGTATTCCTAACAAGAGGTTTCCTAGACAATGGTTATCTGTTGTGTTACTTAAATCTGTTCTAAGACATATTGTTGTATTATGAAAAATATTACATTTTTGTTTTACATTAAAAATTTCTTTGTTACACATTATAATTGATTCATTTTCTAAATTTATCATTTGATTATTTTTCTTTACTGGCTTTACAATTAATCTTTTACAAATTTCTTTAGTAGTTTTTGGTATAGTAATAATATAAATGAGTTTTTCTTTGTTAACTCCAATTGTTATTTTTGAATAATCTAAACTTTCTTCAATGTTAGCAAAAGTTACATTATTGATTATTAATTAAATCGATTTCTTTTTCACTTAATATTATTGGGTTTACAATGTTGACCTTAGCTAAATGAATGGCCATTTTTAAGCCTTCTATTTCCTCTTTAATTACTTCAATTTTAAATTTTAAAAACAATAATAAGGTATTTTGTCTACCCTCTTCATTTCTTAGGGTTTTTACAATTTCGTTGCTTACTCTTGTAATGTTATTAATTCTAGACATTAATTCTTTATTTATAAAAACTTGTTGATTATTATTTCTTACGACCTCGTCTATTTTGCTTACTACATTAATATAATCGTCATGATCGGGATTTCCGGCTAACCATGACCAAGCTGTGCCGATTGCATTGATTGCTCTTTTATTTCTTATAATAGGAGTTAGTTTTTCAATATCTTTTTTAAGTTGGGAAATGGTATTAATAAGGAAGGGAAGAAGAGGATGGGATATTTGGATCGATTTCGCTTCCGTTTCAATTTCTTCGATTTTGTTTTTGTAAGTTCCGATATCGATAATATGAATAATTTTGTAGTTACCGATTTGTATTTTTGCAAGACCTGTTTCCACAGTGACAATTTTTGCTCTAGAATAATCTAGGATTTCAACTATAGCCAGACTACTAGCGAACAACCTGGGAAAGAAAGGAAATGAAATATTAGGACAAGGAAAGGAAGGGTTTTTCTTTTTTATTATTATTTTTTTTTTTTTTTTTTTTTTATATTTTTTTAATTTCGAATGTGACTTTTGTGGACAACTTTTCCTGATTCTGTAACGACCGTTGAGTGATAATTTTCTTTGACTATTTCTTCTTTGAACCTTTTGGATAATTTTGTACCCAATCTTTTATTTTGTCTGACGTAAATTTTTTCTCCTGGTGAATAATTTTTGGCTTCTTGCCTATTTTGGTTATGATATGTTAAATCTTTTTGTTGTATTTGTAAGAGTCGTTGGAGATTATTTTGTCGAGTTTTTTCGTAATCATTCGGACCAAAAGTCATAGGTCTACCGAAAAATAAATCTACTGGTCTTTTTCCTGTTGTAGAATGGATTGCATGGTTGTATTCATTTACAGAAGTTTCTATAAGCTCTTTAAAATCTCTATTGGGGAATTCCTGTTTTAAACATCTCATTAACTCAGAAAGAGTTGAGTGGAATCGTTCCACTTGTCCGTTAACTTGGCTTTTATAAGGGGGTGTTGTAAAAATTTTAATTTTTAAATCATTTTCCATCATAAATCGAATGGTATGGGAATTAAAAGATTTTTCATTGTCGAATACTACTGATTTCGGTACTCCGAAGTAAAAAAGGATTTCTCTCAAAGGTTCTCTAATGTTTTCGATACTTTTGCCTTCAAGCATTCTAACTACTGCAAACTTTGTAAATTTATCTACTGCAGTTAAGACTTTGCATTTGTCGGTGGAGAAAATGTCCATATGAATTGTATGACCTGGATATTCTGCTATTGGGGTTGCACCTAAAGTTGGATTGTTAGGATGCCTTTCATATTTGTTCTCCTTGCATATCTTGCATTGTTTTACAATTTCTTTAATACTTTTCGCCATTGATGGAAAGTAACAAATTTCCAAGATTTGTTGCTTATTTTCTTTTTCATTTCTATGTGCTTTATTATGAGTCTCAATTATTATTTTTCTTTGTTCTTCTTTATCTGTGATATCTGACACTAGAATTTGTGATAAGCGGATTCTATAGTTCGAGAAATGAGATCGATAGACTGATTGTAATTGAAGCATAATGGGTTCTGATGTTTTAATACAGTTAATGACCAAAGGATTAAGATAGCTTTTTAACGTGTTTATAAGTTTGTTGGTTGAGAATTCTGGTTCTAGTATTATATGTCTGTTGTAACCAGGGAATATCTTTTTGAACTGATAAGAAGCAGTTCCTATTTCAATTAATAATTGATTTCTGTAGGCATTGATTGGTGTTTCTACTGAAGGTATAAGATTTTCTGAAGAACTGTCACTGCTATGAATAGTGGGTGTTAGCGAATTTATATTTGAAATGGGTGGACGAGATAAAAAGTCGGCCACTACATTTGTGGGACCGGGTTTGTAAATGAGTTCATGATTGTACTCTTCTAGCTGTGCCTTCCACCTTTTCATTTTTGCATTTGTGTTTTTATTACTGAGTGCGAAAGTAAGAGGCTGGTGGTCAGTGTAGATTTTTACTTTTTTTGATCCGTATAGGAAGCATCTGAGAGAACGTAAAGCCCAAATAATTGCAAGCATTTCTTTCTCATTGGCTGCAAAGTTTTCTTCTGATCTACTTAGCGTTCTTGAAAGGAAAGATATTGGTCTGCCTTCTTGAGAAAGGACAGCACCCAGTGCATAGTTAGAAGCATCTGTGGTAAGCTCAAATGCTTTTTCAAAGTCAGGATAGTGAAGAATAACATCATCTGATACTAAACAGTTTTTTAATTGTTTAAATGCTTCTATTTGTTCTGATGTTAAATTTAAAAGTGTTTTTTTAGATGAGTTCTTCCGAACTCGACCCAGTTCGCCTCTTAGTATCAAGGTAAGAGGTTTTGAGATTTGCGCATATCCCTTAATAAACCTTCGATAATGTCCAGTCATTCCCAAGAAAGACCGTAAATCGTGAACTGTTCTAGGACATGGGAAATTTAATATTGCTTCCACCTTCTTAGGTGTAGTACGAATACCATTCTGTCCGACAATAATACCAAGAAATTCAATTTCTTCCTTGATAAACTCGCATTTATCGAGCTGTACTTTCAAGTTTGCTTTTTCAAGGGTGTCGAAAATAATTTTTAGGTTATCAAGATGCTCTTTTTTAGACTTAGCGAAAATAATGATGTCGTCAATGTAGACGTAACATCGAACACCAATATGTTCTCTTAACACATCATCTAATGTGCGCTGAAAAATTGAAGGGGCATTCCTTAAACCAAATGGGAGTCGTGTAAACTCGTACTTTCCGCAATTAACGGAAAAAGCAGTTTTTTCAATATCTGCTTCAGTGAGAGCTATTTGATGGAAGCCGCTTTTGAGATCGATAGTGGAAAAATATTTGTTTGATCCTAAATTGGAAAGAATTGTGACAATATCCGGGATTGGATATTTATCTGGTATGGTATCTTCATTGAGTTTGCGATAGTCAATGACCATACGATATTTTTTCTGTCCAGAAGCATCTTGCTTCTTAGGCACTATCCATACTGGGGAGTTAAAAGGGGATTTCGATGGGCGAATAATGCCATCTCTTAATAATTCTTCTATTTGAGAGTCTATTTCGGATTTTAAAGCCATTGGATAAGGGTATGACTTTGAATAAATAGCTCTTTCGCTTTTTGTTCGAATTTCTGCTTTGATATTGGTTATAAATGTAAGTTTTTTATTTGGTTCGGAAAACAAAGTTGGACAGGATAAAACGATTTGTTTTAAATTTAAACTGTCTTCAGGGCTAAGGTGACCTAGTCTTAATTCTACTTGCATAATTGAGTTGATATGCAACTGTTGAATGGGGTATTTAAATTTATTGAGTAGTGTAAAGTAGTTTTCTTTTGTAAAGATTATTGCGTTCAGTTTTTTCATAGTATCATTTCCTATAATTCCGTCGAATGTTACTAATCGAGGTAAAATATGGAACTTCAACTTTCCTATTTCACTGTTAAAAATTTCTATATTTGTATGGTGGGTGATTTCGACTTTTCCACCAACTGAGTTTGCAAAGAAAGGTTTGTTGGGTATCGGATTCCGAATGTAATCTGGTTTAATGTAATTTTGATTTGAGCCTGTGTCTAATAGAAATTTAAGATCTTTGCCGTTTTTCATTTTGAATGGAAAATAAGGCAAAGAAGAGGAGTTTAATCTAAAAAATTAATATCATCAATATAAGGAATAACTTCAATGCTTTCCTCTTCACATTGAAACTGTTGGTCTTGGTGAATTTCTTCGTGTGGTTCTACCAAATATATTTCTTGGCTTGCAATTTGGTCAGGTGGTGAGTGAACTATTGCTTCAGTATTAAAAACTTTATGATGTTTATTTGGTTGCGGAGTATTTTGGGAGTAAGGTCTATTAATTTGTGATTGCTGCCCAAATACATTGTTGCGGTTGTAAGAATTGTTAATGTTCGGTCCAGACTGTTGCTGCGGTCTATTTTGGTAGTTTACTTGACGAGTCTGTAATGATTGATCCACATCCATGGGTGTTGGAGGCTTTGGAGGTAATGGTGGTCGCTGATAAGTTTTCTGTTGATAAACTGGTCCGTAAGGTTTATTTTGTTGAGGATGCACTTGATATTGAAGTGTTTGGTAAACTGGTGTGTAGGGTTGAGTGTTTTGTAGCGGACGCATTTGATATTGGGGCGTTTGATAACGTGGCATGAAAGGTTGGGCGTTTTGTAGTGTTGGATAAATATTTTTTTGAAAGTTAAATTTTCCAGGAATACTTGCTAATTCTGGATAAAAGGGAATATGGTTGCGTGGTGGCCTTGGAGGAGGGGCTCGGTTGGCACTGTGAGCGTAATTAACACGAAAGTTCAAGTTATTTAATTTTAAGCACATATGGAGTGCTTGGGGTAGGCTTGACGGTTCTTTTACGCTTAATAAACTTGGTAGTTCACCGTTTAGACCACGAATGAACGTGTCAAGTGCTTTATCTCTGTAAGCATTCGTCATGGCCTTAAGAGATTCCTCTCCTAGTTCAAGACAATCAATTTTGTCCAATATTAGAGACAAATGTTGATAGACTTTTTGATAAAATTCGGCTATAGAGAGATTGCGTTGAGCAAGAGTAGTCATCTGGTATTCGAGAGTTCCTATGTCTCTCTTATCACCATAATGAAGCGTAAGGCATTTTTTAATTTGTGCCCAGTCCAATGGAGTTCGATAAGACTCTAGGGCGGTGTCGGCTTCTCCGACGATTTTGTGCCTAATTGAATGTAAAATTGCGTAAAATTTCCCAGTGCCTTTATAGGCCTCATAAAGAGTTAGTATCCTATCTACTGATTTTTTCCATGAATTGAATTCACCAGGCTTTCCTGAGAATTCTCTAAGTGTCTTTACTAAGTCGGGTATCCTTTCTGTTTCTGAAATATTTCTACTAAAATCTATTTGTTGTTCTTGAAATTCACTCTCATCAGGATTTAATACACTCGTAATCGTTTGAGTTATCAACTGTTGTATTTCATTTATTTGGGATTCTGTTAATGAGGATGGGGAAGAATTGGTTGTAGAATTAGTGGGACTCATTGTTGGAGTAGTTTCTCTTGATTTTAGTATAAGATTATCTAAACGTGTTATAAGATCGTCTACACTCATTTAATAATATCCAATAGTTTGAAAAAATAAATAACTTTGAATTGTTAAATAAAATCTGATTTACTAATTAATAATTTAATTACAAAATTATGTCCAAATTTTGAGCTTACGATATTATTAATATTCGAATCATGTTGATATCCTGTAATCTCTGTTGTCTTCTAAGGTTGTTGCAGTGTTGATATTTGGTCCACTTGTTGCAGCTCTGGTTTTCCTTCTTTTATTGTAGTGTAGATTTATGCGTTGTTTATAAAATTCTGCTGGAACAATATGTTGATTTATTTTTTTTTCACTGATAGTCTATTTTTTCTGTTTTATGTTGATTTTCTTTTTGCACTGATAGTCTATTTTTTTATGTTATTTGAAATAATTTCTTCAGTTCACTTTAAGTCAGTTATTAATTTCTTATTATACTTTTGCAATAGCGGGAAAAATATTTTTTACCAATGTGTTTGATAAAATTTCACTTTTTTAATTCGATTGATTTATTTCACTTAAGTTTCTAATATTTGTGTAATGGCTGAAACGTTACGTTTCCCCTTTTTGTATTATTTTATTATTAAAAAATAGTACTACTACGGAGCCACTTTACACAAAACACAAGCCGCGACAATTATAAGTTTACTTTACTTTTTTATTAATCGCGGTCCCTGTTCGGGCGCCAATTAAACAATTAGTTTGTTTTTTATGTAAATATTTTATTGAGAGCGCTGTAGCGCTTTATTAAACGAGTTATTATAAACTAAAACTTAAAATAAATTCTATTCTAACGGAAACCTCGCCTACGTGACAAATTGTAAGTATGAGGATTGAAGAGGATCGGATTACGCGCTTGCATTCTTGTTGCGCGTGAATTTTATTTAAACGGATGGACTGCAGACTTAGTGTCAGCATAAAATATGCAATAATTGCAATGAAATGAGTTTTATTATTAACTTAGGGGCCGTTCATAAATTACGTAAGACGTTTAGGGGGGGGGGGGGGGGTCGGCGGATTCTTACTACATCTTACGAGAGGGGGGGGAGGGGGTGAATGATCATCTTACGTAAGATTTAAAATGCGTATTCATACATTAAAGTTGTATTAACGCATCGTCATTTGTGGCAGTAATGAAATATATTTGAATTTTCGACAGTCACGAAAGATTCAGAAATATCGATTACAATCGATTTAAGTAATCGACTCTAACTTCTCTTCTGTTTATGTAATGAAATATATGTATGTTGTTTACACGCAGGGTCGACTTGTAACACCGTCTCACAAGTTTGCTATTATTCAGGCATTTACACGCAGATACGTCGACTTTGAAATTTTGTTGATGTTGTCCCGGTTCTTTACCACCCCCTTGCACTTGTCCTCTTCAACAAGAAGATTCGCTTTCGATTCCTTCTTCAACAGGAGACCAAAACAGCAATCAGTTTTGTCCTCTATTTCTTCGCTTAGCGTTAAATTACGATTGGTCAAAAGTACATCCACAGTTCAAAATCATGCCTTACGATTTTTTTGTCCTTCCCTTGCAAACGTCTTAGCTGATAGAGTTTGTAATATTTGTGACCAGTACTTTGCCTCGAAAAAAGCTACTGTAATGCACAAAAAACTACATGGAAAAGACTGTAGTCGCACTCACATGATTCAACCAGTTTCAATTTTGAAACGTGGACAGGGGAAAAGCCTTTGCATTTTAAAACAATCGGAGATTTGTCAAGTTGCAGAGTGGCATGACGACGAGGATATTGATGTTACAGGGTTTGAATGTGAATCAGAAAGTGCTCCGAAACCACGACTTTAATGGTCGAGTCGCTAGGAAAAAACCATTTATCAACAAAAAAAACCAGCTATGTCGAGTTGCCTTCGCTAAAGAGCACGCACAAAAGAATTCGGACTTCTGGAATTCTGTTATATTTGCGGACGAGTCAAAGTTTAACATTTTTGGCTCTGACGGCATGACCTACATGTGGCGGAAAGCGAACACAGAGCTGAACAAAGAAAACTTGACGCCTACTGTGAAGCATGGTGGAGGAAGCGTTATGGTGTGGGCCTGTATGTCTGCAGCAGGAGTAGGAAATTTGGAGTTCATTGAGGGAAACATGGACAAAACGATGTACCTAAACATTTTAAAAAAAAATTTGCTCCAAAGCGCAGAAAAACTCGGAATACGCCAAGATTTCCGATTCTATCAGGATAATGATCCTAAGCACAAATCGACAATCGTGCAGTCTTGGCTGATATGGAACTGTCCGCATTTGATGACGCCACCCGCTCAAATTCCGGACATGAATGTTATTGAGAATTTGTGGGCAATGTTGGAAATAAACATCCGGAAACATCAAATTTTCAACAAAGATGGGCTGAAAAGGGCACTTTTGGAAGAATGGAACAAAATAACACAAGAGACAACCCAAAAGCTTGTGGAATCCATGCCAAGTCGTCTTAATTCTCTGCTAAAAGCGAAGGGGTACCACACCAAGTACTAGATGGTAATTTAATTCAATATTAGTACGCATAAATTTAATATATTGAAGGTGCATGAAATAAGCTATGACATAGAATTTAGCACTTTTCTTATATTTTAGTTCATAAGTTACAAAAAAAAAGGTTTAAAAAAAATAAAGGATAAAAATTTGACTTAAGATAACATTACAAAATATGGCGTTCAGTTTTTTTCAATATTCTACTTAGTTTGGAAATTACAGCGGTACAAACTTAAAAACTGGCACTGCATGAAATAAGCTGTGAGCCACTGTATGTAGTTTGCAATTTCGTAATATTTATTTAATATGTAACATATGTACTTATATTAAAATTAAATATAGTAATATAGTACATCACATTAAAAATCCATTTTTTGACTAGTTTCACCTTAATTATGAATCTTACGTAAGATTTCGGAAGGGGGGGAGGGGGGGTAGTGAGAATCTTACTAAATCTTACTCGGGGGAGGGGGGGGGGGTCAAAAAGTCATGAAATTGTCTTACGTAATTTATGAACGGCCCCTTATATTTTTTGAATAAAATTTTAAAATGAAAATGGCTGAATGAGCTCAAAAATATGATTTTAAAGTTAAAATGTTTATGAAATAGATAAACTCAAAATATATTAAGGATGATTTTTTTTTTATTTAAATACATACATACATATGGCAACTGAATGCATTGGAGTTATTGTTAAATTTAATGAATAGATAAAAAATCCGTTATTAACCTCTAAAAATATTTTTTGTTTCTCCTTTCTACAACCTAGATGCTTATAATTTTTGTAATAGAGAAACTTACAACAAAATCATTGAACAGCACGCTGCACTTGCGATTTTGAATTCTGATAAAAAATTGAAAAACTACTACAAGCTATCGGTAAACAGTGACAATTTAGTTATGGCGCAATCTAGTGTTGACATATTATTGGCTATTTCCCGGTAATAATTTTTAAACTACGTTGAAATTAACTGTTAAGTTTATTTAAATTCTATTATTTACTTTCTACAGAAGTTCATTTACTTCCCATAAAGAGCTGCTTCAGGAATATGATTACTGGCGTCGTTGTAATGAAAGGTTTTCAATACTAACAACTAATCCAAGTGAACTGCTTGTGCGAAAGCTTCTACTAAACTATTTCGATTTGTGCAAATCATCCAAGGAAATTACTGATGCTGAACTTTTTAAGAAAACAGCAATACAATTGCATAAAAGCAATTATAGATTACTTTTGACAATTGGCTTGCAAAGACTCTGTGTAGATGATAATACGCTGTTAGCAGTAACGACGCAGATAACACAGGAATTGCTTAACTTATTTAAAAGATGGGAAGCCAATTCTAATGTTGAAGCCTACTATAAAATGGTAATTTATTTATAAATAGTTTTTTTTTTTATAATTATTATATTGAATTTTTAATTTTAGATAATCTTCATTAAACTGCTTTCAACTTGTGATTTGCCGCCTCAATCAAATTTACTGGGAAATCTCAAAGGCTTCGTTTTTAGCTTATTTAAAAAACCCATAGACGAGATACAACATTTTTGCAGGTTTATTGAAATAGTCTTACATTTTATTTTAACTTATAACAAATTATTAAGCGGTGAGGTATTTTTACAACTTGTACAAACGTTTGCAGAACACGTATGTAACCTAAGCAGTGAGGTCTTAAATTTGTTTTACTGTCTTTTAAATGTTGCCTTAGAAAATGAAAATTTTAAAGAAATCGCTAAAAGTTTACGATCAAAACTAAGAAATAATCCCAATACCCAGTTATTAGACTTTTTCTATATGACTAAATTCAGCAAAAAATATCAAAATTGTAAAATTAATTTAGATTTATGCAAAAATATTAAACCACCTACTCTGCCAAAACATAAATGTGCCGAATGTACATTACAGTTTGAATCGAAACGTGCAAAGCGCTTACGCATTGAAGGTGTTAGTGATGCAAAATTTATATTAAATGGAATGCTACATGAGTCAGAGCGACTTGTAAAATTAGCAACTACGATTGATAACTTCGATGTCGATGTCATTGCCAACATTGTTAATAATTTGCAACACGTTATATCTCATAATTGAAACGAAAATGAATATAGAGAAATTTATTTAAATAACATATGTACATTGAAGTTACTACTCTACTACTAAACAGTTTGATTATTGCTGCTTAGTAATCCAATTGTAGCATTTCTTCGTAATTCCCTAAAATGCCTATACGTATCTTGTCCAACTTCATCCGGTATAAGAATACCTTTAAAGTAATTGATTAATAAAACAGCGATGTGACAACTATTCCAACAACTCACCTGCAAAACTTGCTGATATAAAGCAAGTTATGCTGCCAACTATTAAAGCTCTAAAAGCTACTGATGTAATTATACTCCTTCTTGATGGTGCCATTGCTCCTAGTGATCCAATCAAAATACCCAAAGAACTTGGATTAGCAAAACCGCAAATAGCAAATGTAGTAATGCCAGCACTGCGGTCCTATAATACACCAACATTAGCAATAGGATCTCAAAAACTTAAAATATTGAAAACTTACCGAGATCTCTTCGTTGGCGATGTAAACACCTAAACGTTCATATGCAACAAATTCGTTAATAATTGACTTGGTTGCCACGACTTTGGCAACTTTATCGCAATCTTCCCATTGTACGCCCATTGCCCAAGCAAGCGGTATGAAAAGCTTAGAGAAAATCCATTCAAAGTCGATGTCATCTACATCGATGAGATATCCTAACCAGTTGACAATAGCGTTGAGGAATGCAATAAATGCAACGAATGCTACAATATTTGCAACTATGCCCAAAATAATGGGAATAGCATTATTAGCACCGCTTGCTGCCGCATCAAGTACTGAAGAGTCTTCACTATATAATAAAATACAAAAAAAGAAAAAAGAATAATTTTTGTAAATAATTTTTCATTATATTATTGTATTAAACTTTAAGTATATTTCTTGTTAATAAAAAATTTCATTAAACAAAATTTTTCTAGTATTTCTTATCAGTTTATTTGTATCACGTCAAAATTCTTAGATGTACTTGCTTAAAATTTCCAAAAACATTGTTTTCAGGCTTACATTTTAAAGTTATCATACTAATTAAAAATGAACTTAGTTCAGTTAGCAGCGAAGAAGCCTTGTGATTTCTGGTTACATATTTCCAAAAATAAAACAAATTTCAGAGTAAGAGTACAGTAGTAATGCGGGTCGAAAATGGCGGGATCATGAATGTTGTTAAGCTTTCCGAAGTAGTCTTTGGCGCATCTCTTTAGGACTTTGAGATATTAAGCTTAAATAACCGAAAAATAATTCTTGGGTTGTGTTTCTTTCACTAGCAAATATTTAGATTCTTATTCACCGGACAGAAATTCAATTCAAGCAAAAGTTATAGATTATATAATTTTTCATAGAGAAAGTTCTGTGTATTGTTCACGAAAGTTTGACCGTTTTCATGATATTAATGGTCAAAGGATAAAAATGATTTTATGTTAATGAGGCAAGTCTTACATTTCCCTTCTGATTGAAAACAAAGCGAAATCACATTCGATATTTGGTGTTCCTCATTTCGCATTTTCCTTTCAATTTCGCATCGAAGAATAAGCAATTCCACGAAAATTTCAGAATTACAAATGGAATCCTCCTACAAAATCAATATGCTGTCATAAAAACAAATCTAAATTAATGTCTGCGCAAAAAAAAATTTTGCAATTTGACCATTTTTTGTTTTGTTTTTTATTATCATATATGAAGTTGATTTGTATCGATGATTCACATATACTTACATATATGGGGCCAAATTGGACTCTATTTTGCATTTGTATCTCTGATTTTTTTTAAATTTTGTTTTCTTTTAGTACTATTTCACGGTGGGCTTGAACAAAGTTTAAATGCGATGTTGAGTTGCAACAAAAACTTAAATGAGGAATTATTTGGGATGCTATTTATCGTCGTTATAGATCAAAAGAAATAAAATCGCTAAAGCTTTTTTTTTTAATTGCATTTTTACTGTTTTTTGGTAATATTAAATGTGCATACTTATTGCATAGTAAAATTTACAAACGCATTCGATTTTGCTGACACGTCAAAGAAACGTAAAGGATAGTACCACAGCCTTAATTTCAGCTGTCTAGGTAAAGCCATAACTTTAAATTTATTTTTGGGCTCTTAGAATTAAAATTTTTAAAACGGACTAAAAACGGCTATTTTCAGTCCAAAATCTGGTTCTTTCTCAAGATTCCGATCATGTACATACATATGTCACTTTTGTACAGTCGCCTTTTGGACTTTTCGGAAATTTTGAATAAAAAATCGAGTCTTTTTACATTGAACACAGTTAAAGAAGTATTTTTTTGGGGATACTCGTATATATAATGTGACTTGATGTTTTTATATTTTTTGGGGTATGTTTGGCCTCCATTGGCATCCCAAAACAAGCATCTTAATGCAAGAAAATACAATTCGCGTCACAAACAAACAAAGCAAACATTTTCCGCAATTAACTTCTCTGATTTTTTTACTAATTTTACAGGGTTGAACTTTTGGCAAAAAAAAAACGCATGTTATGTGGGGTGTTTTTTGTTAGACTGTTGTAGTTCCGAATTTAAATAAAACACAAAAAATTCATTAAAGATAATTTTATGCCACTTAGCATTTATATATATGATTTTTGACATATTCTTGTATTTTGTGCAATAATCGTATGTTTAATAATGAGAAGAATGTTGAATTAACTTATCTATGAAGAAAATTCATAAATTGTCAGTAAAGATGAATCACAGTAAACCAACAGCATACGCTAGGCGAAAATCGGGCACTAACTGATGATATCCTTCAAACCTAAGTAAATGAAAAGCACTTGCTTAGCACATCTAAAATATGTCTGACATTAAATAATTTTTTTCCTATAGTACATTCAGGACCCCATTCCATTTTTTGTAACCTCATTATTGCCGCCCCATGCATACGAAGCATTGGAGAAACGTGATCCTCTTTTTTTGGTTTTTCTCATCAGTATTAATGTCGATGACGTTTTTTTTGCTCTGACGCATATTGCATAAGAAAACTGCCACCACATAAAACCTGCCGTTGCTGCCTTTGACGGTAATGCAATATTTTCCAAAATGAGCATCGTTTTTGAAAGGTAAATGAGTAAAATTTGTAGAAAAAGTACATTTACTGATGTTATCATAAGTGAAAAGTAGTTTATATAAATCGGTTAGATCTTAACCTGGAAATTAACCAGCAGTTTGACACGAAGCCTGAACATTGTGGATGCAAATGTGTGATTTTTGATTTATATAGTTCTTGAATTTTAGATGAGAAAAAATTACCCATAAGCACTTAAATAATTGCTCATTATTTTATGCTATACATTAAAAATACCATGGAAAAAATTGAAAATGTTCAAGAAAATATCTTTCAAATTGTATGGTTTCTTTTTAAAATGTTCAAAAAAATAGACAAGTCTAAGCTTCCATAAAATCTTTAAGAAAATGAAATCAAATTTAAAATTTTTTCCCAAAAAAAAAAAAAAAAAAAAATGAATACCGCCCCGAAAATATACATATTTTATTCCATACAAAATAACTCCACTTACGATTTTTCTAATTCAAAATTATCCGATGATGTTTTGCTCTCTTCTGTTTCAGGCATATACAATTTCGATAAAGCTAATGTTGCTGGTGCAGCCATTACACTTGAAGTAATTAAATGTGCTGCTGAAGCACCGAATGACAAGTATGCTGCCAAAAGCGCTCCAGCTACAGTTGCGAAACCAGAAACCATAATTGAATGAATTTCACTCGCTGTCAGCTTTTTAATATAAGGTCTTATCAATAGTGGACTCTCCGACATGCCCAAAAATATATTTGCCGCTGCCGTGACACTCTCACAAACTGTAGTGCCCAAAATTGTTTGCAATATCCAACCAAGTTTCAATACCACCCACTGCATAACACCCATATAGTAAAGTATCGATATGACGAAACTAAAGAAAAATAACACTGGTAAAATGGCAAAAGCAAAAACACCATCGTCGACAATAGTGTCGCCAAAAACGAATCGAGTTCCTTGCTCTGTAAAATTTGAAAATGTTGTAACTTTATTACCAATACATTCGAAAATTTGTCGGCCAACAGGCCAACTAATACAAATAATGCCAAGCAAGAATTGACATGTAATGCCGGTGATAACAACGCGCCATTTAATAGCATCGCGTTTGGTAGAGAATACATAGCCTGTTAATATAAAGAAAACCGGTGCCGTTAATGCAGTGAGTTTCTCTGGTTGATTTCGTGTTTCAAAATATAAGAATATGGCAAGTGCTACGGCAAGTAAAGCAACCATTATATTTGATATTGCTCTAAAAATATATATAAATTAGAAATATATAAGTTATTTAAAAAATTCATTACATAAGAAATGTAACAGTAAATGAATGAATGATCATTACCTTGTGCGACTGAATTGCATCCACCAATTGTCAAATGGGCTTAAATAATGTTTATGTATATGTTTTCCAACCTTTGGCTTAAACACTATATAATAAAAAAGACCAAAATAAATAAAAGCCACAAGTAACACCAACATGCCATAGCCGCTGCAGAACTGCATTCCAACGTATGTACAGTCAGATTCACAATCATATTTGTCTAAAATTAAAATAAAATTTTAGTTTTAAGGTAATTATTTGTCAATTATATTTTGTCATAAAACTAATGAACTTTAATTTGCTTAGATTTCTACAATTTGAATGATTTCAACAACACTTGAAGAAAGTCTGCTCCAAATATACTATATAAAGAAAGTTTAAGCTTGATGTATTCAAATAAGAACGAAAATATCAATCAGACGTCGATGGAATGCAGGTGAGTAGAATTGCTCAAATATGTAAATGAAAAATATTCAAAACTATATAACTACACTAAAAACTATGACCAATCTACTCCCAAGTATAAAATTTCAAAATTGTAACTTCCAAAGCTGTTAAAATATGACGCTCTAAGTATTATTTGCATGAGAGGCAGAAGGTGCCTTTCCTATTTGCCTATTTGTTCTCTAACTCCCGAACCCCTTCTTAAAGTGTTTCTCAAAAGATCCTCAGCCATACGAATATGTATGAGTGTAATATCGGCAAAGGTTCTGCAAACGTATAAAGCAAAAACTGAATTGTTGCATTCCATTTTATATAGTAGACAATATACGCTATCTAGCTTTGACATCGTTAAATGAAACCCTGAACCTACCCCATGATTAACACGACACTAGTTCACAAAATTAGAAAGAAGCTCTTTGACCCTAATACCTTTATAAAATTCGTATGTGGTATGCTCCTTTACCTCAAAAATGAAATTTCAACAATTGTCTCTGGTTAGTTTTTCGAGACATCCACTCATGTTTGGTTTTGTCCTTTCCTGAAAAGGTGACTTAACATTCGTAATAAATTCCGTTTGGATTAAGGAATGTTATTGAAATTACCTTTGAATGAATGCAAATCAAATTACCTACAATTGTTTAATAAATTTTGTTCGTATTCGATAAGTATTTTAGAAATTTAATCGAATTTTTAGAAGCTCTTCATTTCACTGCGTGAAAAATTTAGCAAATATTAGATGACGATCAGATTGTTTCCTTAAGTGTTAAGTTTGGACTCTGGCAAAGATTTTAAGCCTAACTTAAAAAGAATCTGTCGATCAATAGGAAAATTATGAGCGTTAACGTGAGATTGCCTTTTTTTAAAATTAAAGCTTTAAGAATTGTTCATTTCCGACAAAATGTGCGCTCTCTAGCAATTCTTGAATCAAAAAACTCGATTTGTGCACCAATCTAAATATTTGTTACATGTTTTGTAAAAATCCATGATTGCAGTTTTGACGACATGAACGAATATTTAATATTTAAATGCAAGACGGTAAGCCATAGTTACCTGAGTCGACTCACCCGTGTTGATTTCAAACACATATTGCAAATACCGCCACCGACGTGACGCTTTGTATTACGCTCGAAGTATTGCACAAGTCTTAAAATTCAATGAAACATTTTGTGAAAACGGACGGACGATTCCGTGTTCTTTCGAGACAAGGGGACATAAAGCTTGAAAACGGGACAGTTCCGTTCAAAATGGGACGTATGGTCAGCTTAGCCATATCACATAAAGCCAAGGGATAAACAGTGTATATGACATTTATCACGTATTTGTTTTTCAGAATCTGTGGTCACGGCCAGCGTTGCCATTTTAGTTTTAATTGCAAAATCAAGTTTTTTAGACACGCTGACAGTTTTATTTTGCAAACCGCAGTTTTTTTTTATGAAATTATGACAACAAAAAGGTCATCAATTTTTAATAACCACTAAAATTTTATATTTTCCAAAAAATCTGCTTAATTTCGGAGGTAGCAGTTTTTTACAGTTTTTTTTTCAGAATTTGCAGTTTTCCCTACTAAAAATTGAAAAACATGAATTCTTAAAATTTATAATAAGAATCAATTTTTTCTTCATAACTGTTGATAATATCAGTAAATTTCTCTTTCTTTTTTTATTTTCAATTCTTAATTGTATTGCCTTTACAATTATATTTCTTTAAAATAATGGCATCTGATTTTGTTCCATGAGTATACTTTGTACGAATATAACAATAATTTGTTTACCTCTTTCTGTGTAACGATATGTTGCATATCCAAAATAGCCACCTACAACAATGTGCACTAAGAACTTCAACGACAAAATAATCCATTGTTTTAAGTCTGAAAATTTAGTTTTTTCTTTTAAACTTTTATTTTCTAGTTGAAAATCAGCCTGGAAAAATATTAACAATAAAATAAATGAAAAGATTAAAGGCTTCAGTGCATAGTACCTTATGTTTTTCATTTTCCTCTTGTTCACTATCATTGCTCTAAAAATAATTTTAATTTATGCAGTTAATTTAAAATAAAATTCAATATGTGCATGGCCACAGGACAAAATAGCACAAGTCGTCTGTGATCACACGACAAAAAAACATAAGTCTAATGTGGAAGCATAATAATTATGCTATTTTGCCTATTGGCCACAGATGTTCCAATACACTTACGTGATCAATGTCATATGCATTGTTTATTTCACCATTTTTATTATTTTTAGTCATCTGGAATTACAAAAGAGTAGGAAAAATTGAGATTTATTTAAAAAAAAATGAACCAAAATATGTCATGCGAATAGAAAAATATAATGTCTTTGTTTGCCTTTTTGGAACAGTACTCTAAGTGAAAAAAAGGTTAAGTTAAAGGTTAACAAGTTAAGGTGTTATCTTCGGCCAGGCCGAAACTCACACACCCTACACTGAACTGAAAGTATCTTTTAAGGAAATGTTTAAAAGATGTTGAAGATCTTGAATAAGTCGAAAAAAGTGTGGAATGTTAGAAAGGTTGACAGAGGTTGAAAAACTCTAAAAAAGTTGAAAGAGGTTGAAAAAATTTGAAACAATTCAAAATTGATGAAAAAGTGAAAAAATAAAGAAACTTCTGAAGAAAGTTGAAAAAGGTTGAAAAAGTCGAACAAATACATATAGGATATATTGGAAAAAGTTAAGGGGTTGAAATAGTCAAAAAATATGGAAAATGTTGATAAAAATCGAATAGAAATGAAAAATTTGAAATATGCCACGCCCACTTCTCCAATTCCGCCCACTTTTGGTTCAATAAAATATATTCGTGATCGACATCCTCATATTAATTTTTAGCACAAAAGCTTGTATAGTTTGCGATATATGCCGCAGTTAAATTTAAAATTTAGGGCGGTGGCACACCCACTGGTACAATCCAACCCGGTTTTGATCCAGAAATAGCTTTCCATAAGCAAACCCTTTGCACCAAATTTCAGTATGATTGCTCACATATTTCGATAAATATGCCACTTACCGTATTTAATTTGTATGGGAGGTGGCACGCCCACTGATGCAATCCCGTCCAAATTCATTTATTTTTAAAGCTTATAGTATCTGACATCTATGTTTGTACCGAATTTTATGAAGATTACTCTCATAACACACTATCTATAACAATAAATGTTTTTTGCTTATATGGGAGGTGGCACGCCCACAGGTACTAATGGATCAAATTTTTGAAATAAAAGACCTTATAGCAAGTTAATCTACGTCATTAAATTTCAAAACGATTACGTTGTTTGTTCACTTAATATAACGTTTGTAAATATTGTGGGCGGTGCCACGCCCTTCAACGAGATTTTTCAGTAAAAAGGCTGAGCTTGTATTGATGATTGCTTTCAGCGGCATCATCTCCAATATATGGAATAAAAATTTTTAACAGTTGAAAAGTGCCACTCCCACTTTTTCGATTCCGCCCACTTTTATCACAATTCAAGATATATTTGATATGTATCCGTTTACCAAATTTCATCGCAATATCTTGAACGGCTTACAAGATATGGTAGTATAAATGATAAAATTTAGGGCTGTGCCACGCCCCTGTGCGATCTTCGGAAACTTGAAACCCAGCCTAATCCTAATTTGGTTCTTATGTGCACCAAATCACCAAGTTTCATCAAAATCACTGCAACTTTTTTCAAAATTGGGCTGGGTAAATATACATAGAATATGGGCGGTAGGCGTGTCCGTCAACCGATTTTTCCCAATTTCAATAGCAAGATGCCTGCAAGAAGATGTGAACTGTGTGTGAAAGTTTCATTCAATTAGCTTTCTTGGTTTTCCCGTAAACTTGTTTTCAACAGACGGACGGACGGACAGACAGACGGACGGACAGACAGACGGACAGACAGACAGACGGACGGACGGACGGACAGACAGACAGACAGACAGACAGACAGACATCGCTAAATCGACTCAGGTCGTGACGCTGATTAGGAATATATATACTTTTCCATACCTGCCACGCCCCCTTCTATGTGTTACAAACGGAGAGACAAAGTGAATACACCCTCGGTGTAGGGTATAAAAAACAAAAAAAATACAAGTGCAAACTGCATTAAATAGAAAAAAATGGGCAACTATAGCACTTACAGTACTGAATAGGAAGCTGAGTAAAAAATATAATATAAGGCTTTTGTTTAACCACACATTTTTTTATAATACTGTTTTGTTAAATACAATATAATAATTGTGTTATTCAAGGTAATCAAGACAATCAGGCCCGTGCGCAGAAATCATCCATGGGGGGGTTTTAACTCGGACATTTCATGCAAGATTATGTTCATAAAAAACGCCAAAAAACAGTTTACTTTTAATGTTGACATCAGACCGGGTCGATTTGTATGAAGCAAAATAAAGTCAGCCAGACACCAACTCAAAAGTTAGAAGGACCTTTAAAAAATATATCTGCGTCAGCTTGTTTTCATTCCGAGAAAAACCAATAGACCACTTTTGATTCTCCTGAAGGTCCTTTTTGTTAAAAAAAAACATGTTTTTTGCTCAGAACTTTTATTTCTTCACAGAATTGATACCTGAATATGATTGAAAAATAAAAATTGCGTTATTGCAAAAAATTTGACGTTAAAAAATTAAATTTTTTTTTTCTGTTATAGATAATATTTAGTCCCAAAATTCGATTTTTTCATGTAAAAAATGAGTCCGCCAAAAACTAGTGTCTTTGTTTTATCGTTCAGTGATCGGTAGAGTTGTGTGCATGAAAAAGAACATTTGCGGAACATTAAAGTTGTAAAATCACCCAATATTTTTTGTCGCCGATCCCACGTTACAACATTTTTAATGAACTGTTATTTACTTAAAAGAATGCCGTAAACCGCATATCATTTTCTTATTTCGAACCCGAGATTTTTCTTAAGTAACAGAACTGACATAATTTGAACTATTCTATAGATTCTTCTATCATTTGTTGCTGTTGTCACAGGCGAAGTTGCCATACACGAAGCATTTTTGATGTATGGTCCGGCAATGCGTTGACCCCAAAGTTGAACTTCATTTATCCACATGTCACATGAACTACCATGCAAAATTAAAATATATGGCGCGAATAGATTTGTGCATGAATTTTCATTGAAGCTGATTTTATTGATGCCGGAGCTATGATGAAACGCGCATAGAAAAAACGCTCGTGTTACTAAGCCTTAGCGACGCGCAGTGGTCCCAAATCGTGTTTTGGTTCAAAAATAGCTAGAGAGCGCAAATCTTGTCGAAAATTAAAAACTCGGGTTCCGGCGATTTATTGGCACTTTAGTTATTTCATTTAAAAAAACAAAATTTGTTGTGTCTTTTTGATTTTTCATTCAAATGTCAATAAAAACATATGGGCGAAAATTCTCAATGGGGGGGGGGGGGGGTT
The DNA here is from genome assembly GCA_949775025.1 of Tricholauxania praeusta. Lineage (NCBI taxonomy): Eukaryota > Metazoa > Arthropoda > Insecta > Diptera > Lauxaniidae > Tricholauxania > Tricholauxania praeusta. The sequence goes on along the minus strand of OX459031.1, from coordinate 29,394,739 downwards.
TGAACCCCCTAAACCCCCCCTTGCGCACGGGCCTGAAGACAATAATTATAAATTAGACTTTTCATAGATTTAATATCTCCGTGATGTTATCTTTCTACTACTTTAATTACTATTTAAAATAAAAACCAGCTTGCAGATTCTAAGAAGTCAGCTAACAAAGCTTACTGATGATATGACGTAGCGGTCATTGAAACTAGTATAAGCAGCTGATAGCTCATTTTTTTCCCCACTGAATGCATATTGCGTTTGTAATTTTTCTTGTGTTTTTTTTTGCACTAAAAGTACTGAACAAAAAAGCTTATTAAAAAAAATTAAAAACCATTTTTGAGCCAATTTGTTCCGGATATCTCAATGAATTTCCCGAACTAATGGCTTAAAGTCCATATACATAGCTTACCGCAAGATCGTAGTTAAGTATAAAAGATTTTTAGGTTTTGTTAGATGTTTTATGCTTAAAATGACTTTAAAAACTAACTTTTCTTGATGTAAAAACAGTGAATTGGAAATAAGTACAAGGTTAAAAGTGTTTATAAACAAACAAAGACTTACAGTTCCTTCACTTCTGAACCAATATTAAATCGATTAAAAAAGAAATTAGTATGAAATTTTTCAGAAATCTTTTCATAGGGGCGCTGTAAGCAAAGCAACTACTTGCGTCTTAGCTTCTAAGTTACTGCGCCGACTTGGCAAGTGTAATTTTATTTGTAGGCTCAAATCATTTATGAGCATGCAAAGTTAGCCTTTTCACATTTTCAGCTGTTTCCTAACTTACTTGGAAAAAAAAACTTTATTTTCACAAAGACCACACTTAAATGCAATTAAAATTCTCCAAAAACAACAGAAATTTTATTTATGTACTACTAATTTACAAATTTTTTATGCACCGTAAATATGAATCACTGTGACTTACGACCCATCTTTATGTGCATGGTAAAAATGTAGAAAAGGCGTTAACACAACAGAGATAGCTTAAGTGGCGAAGGCAGTAACGTGAGTAACAACGACGATGATGAGGAAGACTTTTTCAATTCTGTCACTCAGTCTAAGGAAAAACCTAAAAGCCACAAATCTTTAAAGATTATAGCTCAACATCTCCTCAAAAAGTGGCTAGACATGAAATCAAAACACTTCCTCAACAATACGGCAATCCTCGGGGAAAAGATATTCATAAATCTGTTTATTAAATATAATACTGTTATGCCCTCAAGCGCTGCAGTTGAACGTGTTTTTTTTCCACGGGCAAAGATATTTTAACGCCGAAACGAGCCTCGCTTTCAGACGAGAACTTCAACATATTAATGTTCATGAAGGGGAATATCCACATTATACCAGATGACTAACGTCTTTTTTTGTTCTTAACCTGTTGGCTTCCAGAATCCAAAACCAACAGTTACAACTGAAATGTGTTTGACTTTGCCACCAGTTGTCCGCTAACGATATAACAAAATCTAATAATTCGAAAATAAGATTAAATGAGGTTTTTTTACTTTCTTTTTGATTGCAATACTGAGCATGGTACAGTTAAGAACATAAATATTTAATCTTATCACAGATTGCGCCCGTATTTATTTTTTATTATTTAACTTTGAAATCTTGAAAAACTCAATTTATTTATCTAGATTAGACAGTTTGAACGGAAGCAGGATTCTAAAATTGCGCAAGTTTTGTATAATACACTTTGTCCAGCTTTTCTTCGGAGTTATTCATCAGTAAAACATAAAATGTTGGTTTAGTTGCGCTTAATTTCTTCAACTTATGCTTACAAATAATTAAATCGACGAAACAATTAGCAAAAAAAAAGAAAAGTAAAACAAATTTCGATCACGAATATAATTTAAGAACGTTAGAATCCATGTAAAGCGAATTACACTCGTAACATCGTTTTGAAATCTATATGTACAACTGAAATTTAAAATCTGAATAAAAATCTCAATTTACTTTGATTTGCGTAAAAAGTTTCCCTTACAACTTCAATGCTAATTAACATTCACGTTTTATATCCAAGTTTAAAATTCAAAAATTTCGAATTCCAAATATTTAACTTTTTTGTTCTTTTTTAACTTTCTTTGAACTCACTTTTTCAGCTCTTAACACGCGACGTTATTTTAAATTTTCTCTCTGAAGTTTTTGAATTTGTGAAGTTATTACATTCTGAACGTTACGTTCGTTTGTTGAAGCGTAGTTCCGATTTCAATTGAATCACAACGAGGCCGACTTCATCATTTGTTGAATTTCGCGCTAACACTAAACATGTTTACTGGTTTTGGCCCTGTTATATTGGCGTGGTTTCGTTTGAACAATTTTAACGACTCTCATTAAGATATGAGTGTTTTTTTTTTTGTTTTTTAATCAGTTAATAACGTAATGATTCTCTCTCGTTCGAGATGCATTAAAGCTTTTCATTTTGGAACTCGGAGTAACGACCAAAATAATGCAGCTGTATTTTTGTCGGCTTATCTGACCTTACTATAAGATAATACATATGGCCATTTCCACCAAAAATGTCATTTTAGCTGGCCTCGTTTTTATTTATTTTTTTTTTGTTTTTGAGCACACTCTTCAACCATGGTTTTTCTTGAAGCTAAGGCTATCTTAAATTAATATTCAATTAAAATTCAAGGAGTTATTTTTCTATTTAACTTTATATGTAACTTTTCATGTTTATTTTGTTTTTAACTTAAATGACATTTTAACTATGTCTGCCTTTGAATTTTAATTGTTCCTCCTTGAATATTAATTCTTAGAAATAACAGCCAATTTTTAAGAGCTTTTTATTTTAATTGAGTGAAATTTCATTATGGAATAACTCCCAATGAAATAAAGCCTTATGAGGTTAAGTTGGAGCTTATTTCATTCAATCCCTTTTAGGGTTATTTTATTCAATTATGAATGCAATTTTTGAATCTAAGATAAATAGGCGAATTTCGGCCGCGGCTTAGGGTTTACATCCTCCAATATGTCCAACAGCGATTTCACGGCGGCCTTTGTTCAGTACATATATCCAATACTGGCTTCGCTAGCCGCAGCAATTCCACATACGATTTAAGGCAGGGGCGGCCTTAAGCGGCGGATCAGGGCTTATACCCTCCAATATGTCCAACAACAGCTTCGCACCGGCTAACAGCCACGGTTCAGCCTATAATATATCGAACACCGGCTTAACTAGCCACACTAATTCTACATAAAAGTTAGTGCTGGGAGTTATTTCATAATGAAATAAGATCCAAACATTGGCTGCTATTTAATTTGTTTGTTTGGGGATTATTTAAAATTTTTTGTTAACTATTTCATTTCTTAACCTTGGGTCTTGTCTCATATGTATATTTTGGCCATTAATTCATTGGATGCTTTTTATTTGGGGCTTATTGCATTGGAGGTTATTTCGTGTCGTCGCAAAATACATTTTATTTTTAATTTAAGATTGCCAATTGCGAGTTGGATGGTTAAAGAAATGGCTTAAATTATTATTATAAAACATGAAATGACTACAATTAATGGTGTTTTATAGCATTCTCGAATCGGTGTAAATACAAAAAAAAGTTTTATGGCATGTGAATGTGTTTATATGTGTGCGTTTTGTTTTTTTACCATGGTGTAAATATACAAGGTGAATTGATTAAGGAGATTCATTCCTGCTGAAGCGATTTGAGAGCTTGAGATATTTTCAAAACGAAACTTAATGAAATGGAACTATCGATGAGGAAGCAAATTTTCTTATAACTTCACCTGTATGTTTTTTTTTTACTGAGAATTCGGGTTTATTTTCGAAAAATTAAAACAATGAAAAATACGAGTAGAAGAAAAGCACAATGGTCGTTGCTTTTACTGGAATTTCCCTTTAAAAATGAGTTAGCGATACGCCCCAAACTGAAAACCAATATTCGGAATGAAATGCATGCTATAACAGGCATATAGGACCGCAAAATTAAAAAAAAAGAAAAACATTCCTTCGGATGTATGTATTTTGTGTACATTTTCAGCCAAACGAAAAATGTGGGCGTGGTTTGACAACAGTGGGTGGCATCTCCTAACCAACTAAAATACCTAAAACGCTATATCTGGACACCTAAGGTAGACTTTTTACACTTTTTTATTTTTCAACGAAATCGGTCATAAGCTCTGTCCACGCCGTTTACAGGTTTTAGCTAGGAAGCTGGGTGGGACAGTAATTTTTAATAAATAAAATCCAACTACAAAATTTTCAAAATAAACACTGACGTGATCGAGTAAGCCAAGCAGCGCGTGCAATCTTAATAAAAATTTGAGAACTTTTGTTATAAGAAACCTCATCTAGTTGTAAAAGACATTCAGTAGCCAGTCCTAAGCGATAGGACTAATAAAAAATGTGAGAAAATTAGATGAAAAATAGACCTTAATAAATGCCAAAACAAATCTTACCTTGATAACGCATCACAAGTTTTCATCCACTAGTAAGAAACTATTTTGCTAGCATTAAATAAAAATTGTAATAAAATCTTACAATTAGATGAGAGATGTGGGTTTAATCTAAAATATAAGGAAAAAAGTACATTCAAATTCCTCTATATTTTTACTAATATCTTGATATGTTTTAGATCACAAAAGTTGCAAAATGCTGAAATAAGACAGTTATCGAAAAATATGTGAGCTATGAACTAGGCGAGATTTTTCGAATGGTTTTTAAAAACAATTGTTTTTTTTAAGAGTAAGTTCCACAATCAATGCATATTCAGTGGCTGCCCGAAATAAAGCTAGCATGAGTTTTATGGCGGATTACATTTCTAAGTGGTCCAGAAACTCAATTTTTCTGAAAGTTTGTCAAATTTCAAGCAAAAAATAGTACATAAATCAATGTAAAACGATAATTTAAATTTTGAACTTACAGTTTTTCATAATAATCGCAAAGCCTGAATCGAAATGTGCAAAGTGCTTACGCATTGAAGGTGATACTGATGCAAAATTTATATTAAATGGAACGCTACATGAGTCAGAGCGACTTGTTAAATTAGCAACTAAGATTGATAACTTTGATATCGATGTTATTGCCAACATTGGTAATAATTTGCAATACGTTATATCTTTGAATTGAAACGAATAAGAATATAAGAATATAGAGTTCTTTTTAAAAAAATTTAATAAAGTATCATATGTATATTAAAGTTACTAATCTATTACTACTAAACAGTTTGATTATTGCTGCCTAGTAATCCAATTGTAGCATTTCTTCGTAATTCCCTAAAATGCCTATACGTATCTTGTCCAACTTCATCCGGTATAAGAATACCTTTAAAGTAATTGATTAATATAACAGCGATGTGACAACTATTCCAACAACTCACCTGCAAAACTTGCTGATATAAAGCAAGTTATACTGCCAACTATAAAAGCTCTAATAGCTACTGATGTAATTAGACCTCTTCTTGATGGTGCCATTGCTCCTAGCGATCCAATCAAAATACCCAAAGAACTTGGATTAGCAAAACCGCAAATAGCAAATGTAGTAATGCCAGCACTGCGGTCCTATAATACACCAACATTAGCAATAGGATCTCAAAAACTTAAAATATTGAAAACTTACCGAGATCTCTTCGTTGGCGATGTAAACACCTAAACGTTCATATGCAACAAATTCGTTAATAATTGACTTGGTTGCCACGACTTTGGCAACTTTATCGCAATCTTCCCATTGTACGCCCATTGCCCAAGCAAGCGGTATGAAAAGCTTAGAGAAAATCCATTCAAAGTCGATGTCATCTACATCGATGAGATATCCTAACCAGTTGACAATAGCGTTGAGGAATGCAATAAATGCAACGAATGCTACAATATTTGCAACTATGCCCAAAATAATGGGAATAGCATTATTAGCACCGCTTGCTGCCGCATCAAGTACTGAAGAGTCTTCACTATATAATAAAATACAAAAAAGGAAAAACGAATAATTTTTGTAAATAATTTTTCATTATACATATTATTGTATTAAACTTTAAGTATATTTCTTGTTAATAAAAAATGTTTTTTAAACAAAATTTTTCTAGTATTTCTTATCAGATTATTTGGCTCACGTCACAATTCTTAGATCTACGTGCTTAAAATTTCCAAAAACATTGTTTTCAGGCTTATATTTTAAAGTTATCACACTAATTAAAAATGAACTTAGTGCCATTTAGCAACGAAGAAGCCTTGTGATTTCTGGTTATTTCCAAAAATAAAACAAATTTCAGAGTAAGTGTACAGTAGTAATGCGGGTCGAAAATGGTGGGATCATGAATGTTGTTAAGCTTTCCGATGTAGTACTTTGCGCAAAATTCGAATCTGGCTTCGGAATTGGTTCATCATATCAGGACTTTGAGATATTAAGGATAAATAACCGATTCTTTCGCTTATAAATATTTAGATTTTTATTCACCGGACGAAAATTCAATACAAGCAAAAGTTATAGATTATATAATTTCTCATAGAGAAAGTTCTGTGTATTGTTCACGAAAGTTTGACCATGATATTAATGGTCAAAGGATAAAAATGATTTTATGTTAATGAGGCCCTCCCTTCCGAATGAAAATAAAACGAAATCACATTCGATATTTGGTGTTCCTCATTTCACATTTTTCTTTCAATTTCACATCGAAGAAAAACCAATTCCACGAAAAATACAAAATAAAAAATGGAATTCTCCTACAAAATCAACATGCATAAAACAACAACATGCATAAAAAACATCAACAACTGTCATAAAAACAAAAATCTAAATGCCGTAAAAAAAAATAAATGATTGCAATTTGACCATTTTTTTTTTAACATGTAATGAAGTTGATTTGTATTTATGATTCATATATATCTGGAGCCAAATCGGATACTATTTTGCATTTGTATCTCTGATTTTTTTGAAATTTTGTTTTCTTTTAGTACTAGTAAAATCATGGAGGCTAGTCCATGATTTTTTGTCAATTTTTTTTATGATTTTTTTCAAGGGATATACATTTTTGGAAAGTTATGTTACTTTTTTTTAACAGAGTAATAACTCCGTTTATTAGCTATCTGTGTTGAAAAATATCTGAAAAAATAATTATTATTTATTTTCACATAGATAACTAAAAACATGAACATTGAAAATTCGAAAAAAATAGATCGTCTGCATAATATCAGACAAGATTAAAAATTTTGCAAATGAATAACAGTGTTTTCAAATATTAGTTTTAAAAATTTTTTTCACATTTTTTAAAAAGAAAGTTTTGTAACAAAAAAAAATGCAGTGTATGCTTACATATATCTTTTGAATAGCTTGATGAAAAAAGTTTTAAAAAACCGTGAACGCTAGTATTAACTAGGATAAAATAAAAAAAAAGGTTCAAATTTTTCGGCATTTTCGGTCAATTGATTCGTTTAAATGTTGCGTAACAACATTTGAAATGATCTTTGTTCACTCTGCTCGTATAGTAAGATACAAACCAACAAAAATCTTAATTAGCAATTTTTCTTAGAGTCAGAAACTTCTAAAGAATTTTTTTTCCTTGAATTTTCTTCATTTTGGACAATTATAATTGCTATCCAATATCAATAATTATTGATGCCATCACACTAACTTTCATATTTTTTTTTCTAGGAATTTTCACTTTCGCTTTGACCAGAATATCATGAGAACTGTTGAATTATATGATTCATTCTCTTATTTTTTACGGATAATTGTCTTATTTATAACTTTTGGGCAGACTGCATTTTTGTTCGGTTAATAGGAAACGAGATAATAACAGATTTTTTTTTAAGACTTTGAATGTCTTGAGTAGAAACAAGTAACATCGATAAACATTTTACTATCTTTCTTTCCTGACAGCTTCATCTTTTAATCTAACATGTCACTTTTGTACAGTCGCCTTTTGGACTTTTTGGAAATTTTGGATAAAAAATCGAGTCTTTTTACATTGGACACAGTTAAAGATGTATTTTTTCTGAGATACTCGTATATATATTTGTATATGTGACCTGAAGCTCGTTTCTGTAAAAAAATCGGCAAGTTACCGATTTGTGTGACGTCAAACTGTTTCGATCCTGAGTTACCGATTTCGTGACAACTGATGTTTCTGTACGTTCAAATCGTTAAAAATTTGGTCCGTGATGGAAAAGAACACAAATTGAGAAGAGACGTTGTGAAATTGAATCGAATAACAGCTGTTTATTTACATTTGCTTATTCACTTTTCAAATTTTATTTGGAATTATTTTAAGAAACGGAAATAATTTGACACTTAGTGATGTGAAATGAAAAGTAAACACATTTTTGCAACCGGTTACTTTTGCGATGCTTTAACAAATATTTTTTTTTGTTTGAGTTTCTGACTGTTATGTATGTACGTTAAAGTTTTAAAACACATTATCTTGGAAACTAAAATGTTCTAAAATAAACAAAAAGATTATAATCAGTAAAAAATTCAACTTCAGCTAAAGTACCCGGTTTTAAAAATTTATTTTGAGTACTTGTTTCTTCATATTTACACAACATTACTGACATTTATTAGAATCGGTAAAATTCTCACTTACTGCAGAGTCACTGACAAAACTGACATTTTAAATCGATTCACATTTCTTACCGAAATACTTTTTGAAAAGGTTCTATTAGAATGAAAATGTGACAACTTATCGATTTGAAACGAAGAATTGAAACCGAAGTCGATTCAAATCTTTACAGAAACAGTGCAGGTGAGAGTGACGTCAAATCGGTAATATGAGTCGGTAACTGCGATCGTTACGAGTTACAGAAACGAGCTTCTGATGTTTTTATATTTTTTGGGGTATGTTTGGCCTTCATCGGCATCCCAATAAGTACCTGAACGCAAGAAAATACAATCCGCATCAGCAGAGCAAAATTTTACGGAGAAATTGCGGTAAAATTTCATTTGGCCATAGTTTTCGGCCTTATATTAAATTGTCCGGAATGCTTAAATAAGAATGTGTAATTTAAATTTTTTCGAATGTCGCAATATTTTGCTCAAAGGTGAACGTTTGGAAAAGCAATTGCAAACATTGTCCGAAATTATCTACTTCGATTTGTCTTACTGATTTTGCAGGGCTGAACTTTTGGCAAAAAACGCTTGTTAAGTGGATTGTTTTTGTTAGACTTTTGTAGTTTCGAATTTAAATAAAATATTAAAATTTATAAAAAAATTACCATTTATATATATGATTTTTGACATATTTGCGCCGCAACTAGCTAATATTTACAGCAATTTGGATTTTGAAAACGTCAATCAATGCTGGCTTATCAGCACAATTTTGTATTTTGAAAACTAATTATTCTTTTATAGGAATATGTAATTTCCTTTGTTTGCATGTTTCAGGTTTTTTGGTTATTCGTATAGGCTAGGCGAAAATCGGGCACTAACTGATTATATCCTTCAAAATCTAAGTAAATGCAAATGCAAGTCTCATACCAGAAGTCCCTAACTTAGTTCTCATTCTATACGATTTATGTGATTATGCAGCAAATCTAAAACATTGTCTGACATTAATTAATTCTTTCCCTATAGTACATTCAGGACCTCATTACGTTTTTTGCAACTTCATTATTGCTGCCCCATGAGTACGATGCACTGAAAAAACTGGACCTTTTTGGTGTTCTCATCAATATTAATGTCGAACACCTTTTTTTTTTGCTCTTAAGAATCTTTCTTAAGAAAACTGCTTCCAGATAAAACCAGTCGCGCCCACGACACGCCGGAAAAAATTGAAAATACTCAAGAAAATTTCTGACAAATTTAATGGTTCCAAAAATTAACAAGAGAAAGCTCCCGTAAAATCGTTAAGAAAACAAAATCAAAGTTAAAATCTTTTCCCAGAAAAAAAAAAAAAAAAAACAATTGAATACCGCCCCGAAAATATATGTATTTCAAATTTTCATACAAAATAACTTCACTTACGATTTTTCTAATTCAATATTATCCGATGATGTTTTGCTCTCTTCTGTTTCAGGCATATACAATTTTGATATAGCTAATGTTGCTGGTGCAGCCATCACACTTGAAGTAATTAAATGTGCTGCTGAAGCACCGAATGACAAGTATGCTGCCAAAACCGTTCCAGATACAGTTGCGAAACCAGAAACCATAATTGAATGAATTTCACTCGCTGTCAGCTTTTTTATATAAGGTCTTATCAGTAGTGGACTCTCCGACATGCCCAAAAATATATTTGCCGCTGCCGTGACACTCTCACAAACTGTAGTGCCCAAAATTGTTTGCAATATCCAACCAAGTTTCAATACCACCCACTGCATAACACCCATATAGTAAAGTATCGATATGAAGAAACTAAAAAAAAATATCACTGGTAAAATGGCAAAGGCAAAAACACCATCGTCGACAATAGTGTCGCCAAAAACGAATCGAGTTCCTTGTTCCGTAAAATTTAAAAATGTTGCAACTTTATTTCCAATGCATTCGAAAATTTGTCGGCCAACAGGCCAACGAATACAAATAATGCCAAGCAAAAATTGACATGTTATGCCGGTGATAACAATGCGCCACTTAATAGCAGCGCGTTTGGTAGAGAATACATAGCCTGCTAATATAAAGAAGAGCGGTGCGGTTAATGCAGTGAGTTTCTCTGGTTGATTTCGTGTTTCAAAATATAGGAATATGGCAAGTGCTACGGCAAGTAATGCAACCATTATATTTGATATTACTCTGAAAATATATATAACATAGAAATATATAAGTTATTTCACAAATTCATTACATAAGAAATGTAACAGTATATGAATGATTGATATTTACCTTGTGCGACTGAATTGCATCCACCAACTGTCAAATGGGCTTAAATAATGTTTATGTATATGTTTTCCAACCTTTGGCTTAAACACTATATAATAAAAAAGTCCAAAATAAATAAAAGCCACAAGTAACACCAACATGCCATAGCCGCTGCAGAACTGCATTCCGACGTATTTACACTCAGATTCATCACAATCATATTTGTCTAAAATTAAAATAATATTTTAGTTTTAAGGTAATTATTTGTCAATTATATTTTGTCATAAAACTAATGAACTTTAATTTGCTTAGATTTCTACAATTAAATGATTTCAACAGCACTTGAAGAAAGTTCACTCCAAATATACATATAAAAAGTTTAAGCTTGATGTATTCAAATAAGAACGAAAATATCATTCAGACGTAAGTGGAATACAGGTGAGTAGCATTGCCCAAATAAATAAATGAAAAATTTTCAATAACTTTATACACTATAAACTGTGCCCAATCTTCTCTTAGTCGCAATATACATACTAACTACATCAATGAACTAAGTTTTAAAGCAACAGCTGCGATGGGTGCTGTTTTTTTTTATTTGTTTTTGTATGGTAGGCTCCATGCCATGTTGTTAAATCCTATCTACATTATACAAAGAGCTTGATATAAATATTTAACATCAACTTACCAAATTTCAAAATTACCAAACTAGCATAAAATTTTAAAATTGTAGCTTCCATAGCTGTTAAAATATAGCATTCCATTTGTTCTTTTTTGCATGGGAAAGGTGCCTTCCCTATTTGTTCTTTAACCTTCGAACCCCTTCTTATAGTGTTTCTGAACTCAAAAAATCTATGAATATACGAATATCTATGGGTATAATATCGGTAAAGGTTCGGCAAATGTATAATATAGTAGACAACTACAACTAGCTTACAAAACTAAAAAAAAATTCTTTGATCCGGACACCTTTATAAAATTCGAATGTGGTATGTCCCCCTGATCTCAAAATTCAAATTTCAACAATTATCTCTAGTTAGGTTTTCGAGATATCCACTGATGTTTTTTTGTCCTTTCCGGAAAAGGTGACTTAAAATTATTCGTAATAAATTTCGCTTAGAGTAAGGAATTTTATTGAAATTACCTTTGAATGAATGCAAATTAAATTACCTACAAATGTTTTATTCATTTTGTCCATATTCGATTAGTATTTTAGAAATATAACACTAGTTTACAAAACAAAAGATCTGGTTTCTCATAGATTTTTTCCTATGTATTTTGAGACGTAGATTCAAATATGGCAACCATTTTTTTTTCTTAAGAATCGTTTTCGAGATATCCCTAAAAAACCCATTTTTTTGCACTTTTTTCATTTCAACATAAAGCGGAATCAATCAAAGCCAAGGGATAAACAGTGTATGTATATGACATTTATCACGTACAGTGAAATTGCCCATTACGGACAGCCCCCATAGCCGGACAGCTCCCATAACCGGACATATTTCAGCGACACTCACTAAGTTTTCCATACAAAATACATTCCGATACCCGGACGCTCCAATAACCGGACAAAAATACTGCGACGGTGGGTGTCCGGTTATGGGGAATTTCATTGTATTTGTTTTACTTCATCTGTGGTCACGGCATAAATCAATTTGTCATCATAAGGTAAAATAGCATAATTTTTATGTTTCTACATAAAACTAATGTTGTTTTGTCTTGTGGCCACAGGTATTGCAAAACACTTGGTTTCATAGTGATATACATACATTGTTTATTTCACCATTTTTTTTTTAAATTTCATAGAAAACATGAATTCTTAAAATTTATATTTGAATTTTTTTTTGTGTCATTTCGTACGTAGTTTTTGGCGTTGAATCCGAACTCTGGCTTATTATCTTTTTAGTTCCTTAGTTATATAGGATCAAATGCGTCAAAATCGCAGATCACTTTCACCAAATTGGATTGTTTTTAAGTACACACAAGATTTAGAGAAACATTGTTTTTCTAACTTTCTAAAAATTCCTGAAAATACATGTTGCTACTGTTACTCGTACATCAAACTTTTTTTTATTAAAAATCAAACAAATAAAATTAAACTTTTATTACAAAAAAAATTTTAAATAAGAATCAATTTTTTCTTCATAGCTGTTGATAATATCAGTAAATTTCGCTTTCTTTTTTAATTATCAATTCTTATTTATATTGCCTTTACAATTACATACATATGTATATTTCTTTAAAATAATGGCGTCTGATTTTGTACCATGAGTATACTTTGTACGAATATAACAATAATTTGTTTACCTCTTTCTGTGTAACGATATGTTGCATATCCAAAATAGCCACCTACAACAATGTGCACTAGGAACTTCAACGACAAAATAATCCATTGTTTTAAGTCTGAAAATTTAGTTTTTTCGTTTAAGCTTTTATTTTCTAGTTGAAAGTCAGTCTGGAAAAATATTAACAATAAAATAAATGACAAGATCAAAGGTTTCAGTGCATAATACCTTATGTTTTTCATTTTCCTCTTGTTCACTATCATTGCTCTAAAAATAATTTCAATTTATGCAGTTTATTTAAAATAAAATTCAATATGTGCGTGGTCACAGAACAAAATAGCACAAGTCGTCTGTGATCACACGACAAAAAAGCATAAGTTTAATGTGGAAGCATAATAATTATGCTATTTTGCCTAATGGCCACAGATGTTCCAATACACTTACGTGATCAATGTCATATGCATTGTTTATTTCACCATTTTTATTATTTTTAGTCATCTGGAATTACAAAAGAGTAGGAAACATTGAGATTAACAAAAAAAAAAAAAAAAAGCCACAAAATATGTCATGCGAATAAAAAAATATAAGGTCTTTGTTTGCCTTTTTGGAACAGTACTGTAAGTGAAAACTAAAAAATTACAAGTGCAAAATGCATTAAATGGAAAAAAATGGGCAACTATAGCACTGACAGTACTGAACAGGAAGCTGAGTAAAAAATATAATATAAGGCTTTTGTTTAACCACACATTTTTTTATAAAACTGTTTTGCTCTAAAATTATATAAATACAATTTAATAATTGTGTACTCAAAGTAATCAAGACAATAATTATAAAATAGACTTATCATAGATTAAAAAAAAGAGTGTGCACTAGTCATAAAAACGCTATTTTCGAGTGCGCGGGTAAAGTCGCAAGTGCGCAGTTGAAAAGGCGACAAATCAAAGTCAAATATGTATGTCAAAAAATATTAAAAAGTTATAAACTGCTGAAACAAAGATTATTAATTTATATATTTTAGTCATAAAAACGACGATAAAGTTTGAAAAATGTCGAAAAACTTTATAATGTAATTCGTTATAAACGGTAAGCGTTACTTTTCAGCCCATACACTCCAGTATAGATTTTCTTTCATACTAATAGGCATTGTATTGAGGTTTCATCATCCTCCTGAGTCATGACTCATTCTCAGGTAGTATCATTAGAAATATTTCTCTGACTTTCCGCACTAACGAGCTTACATCAGTGTTGGCATGTCACAAAGATTTTTAAGTTTACGACGGTTACAACTGTCACAAATGACAGTTTACGACGGTCACAAATGTCACAAGCTCCAGATCAACCTCGTTTTCTCAATTTCTAGAATTGTTTGTCAAACATTTTGACGAACAAAATTGAAGAAGATGAAGAATAAATAAAAATAAAATATAACATATAAATTAAAAATTGTATGAACTATGTACACGCAAATATATACATTAGACACGTTCAAATAAATGGCATGTACTAGAATACTGCAAGAACACTCGATTTTCGAAAATTTATTCATATTCGAGTATATCCTCATATAAAAAAATAAGAAAAAAATTAGTCCTAGGGTTGCTACCAGAGCTGGAAAATTTTAATTTCCCAGAATTTGGCCAAAAAAATGAAGAAAATTTGAGTTTATTTTTATTAATATTTTTTTTTTTAACTTATGTACACATAAGGAAGTATCGGAAAAAATGTACCAACCGCTATTTTTTAAGCATATACATATTTTATAAGGAAAAAAACTGTGGTCTCTCCGCGTGTAGCTCAAATCCTTTCTTGTTTTCACTGCATTCACCTTTATACACTATAATTTGAAATTGTCATTGCCACTACATGAGTTTCCAATAAAAAAATATAGAAAGGCACTAACTAACACTTTTTTCCAATTCGAGTTTTTTGCAGATTTCGGTAGGTCACCCACTAACATAGCTGGGCATTAACTCGTTAATCCGTTAATTGTTAATTAACAAAGTTAACATTTCGACGACTAACGGATTAACTTTTTGAAAAATAAAAAGACACTTTTTTAAAATTTGTTTTTGAAGAGGCATTTTGTTTTAGACCAACATTTTTTTTACATTATTCAAGTATAACTGTTTAAGACTTATCTCTGAAAGTTTGGTTCAAAAATATTCGTCCATAAGTTAGAAAATTGTAGTGCAGTGAAAGACCTCAAAATTTGCGGTGAGCAAGATTTCTGGAAGCTGGTTCATCCGAAGAAAAAAGTTTTTTTTTTTTTTTTGCGTTTTAGTAAACAGTTCCATGTTTTTTCCATGGGCAAAGATATTTTAACGCCGAAACGACGCTCGCTTTCAGACGAGAACATCAACATATTAATGTTCCTGAAGGGGAATATCCACATTATGCCAGATAACTAAATTACACACTCCAATTATACACGTATTTTTTTGTAACTAACCTGTTAGCTTCCAGAACCTAAAACAAACAGTTTTTATAAGAATATCATTAACGCAACGATATAAAAAAATTCAATTCTTGTCACGTGTTAACGGATTAACGATTAACGTTAACTTGCGTTAAATCGAAATGTAACGCTTTAACGTTAAACGAAGTTAACTTCTGTAGTAACGAATTAGCGACTAACTAAGTTAACTATTTGGTTAACGGTGCAACGGTGGTTAAAGCATGTAATTGCAAATGAAAAACAGCCATAACTCACAAAACTTTAATTTTTATTAAGTTTTTTCGTTCTCCTGTAAATTAACAAAAATAGTAGATAGAGACTTTCTATATTAAGGTAACGATATGTATAATTGGCTGAAATTTCTCAAATCTTCTCATACTTGAAGTCTATTATCTCCAGTTGTACTGATCGGGTCAATGTCGTTTTTATTTTATTTATTACTTTATAACGCTAGCTTTCCAAAAGAATTTAAATAAACATTTTTAACTATCAAAAAATTAAAAATAATATCAATTTAATTCTTTAAATAGTTCTAACTGGCTGTTCCCCCAACTGGAATAAATACAAAAATAACATTATTGAAACATTAATTAAACATAATAAAAATTCCAACAAATCGTTGAAGCCCAAATTTTTGAAAAAGATTTTCGTGTCTTATTATTTCAAGTCAAAGGTCAACTAAAAATACTTTTTTAAATATTTTTTTTTTAAAGCTAACCAAAATGTCAATAAATCGTTGGATCCCGAGTCCTAAAACAAAATTTCGTTTAATATTAAAAGCCGAAAACAAAATTTTTATTAATAATTTTTTGTTCAAAAATTGGCGAATTTTGGTACTAAATATTATCTATAACAGAAAAAAATCTTAAATTTTTTAACGTCAAATTTTTTGCAAGAACGCAATCTTTATTTTTCAAGTAAATTTTGGTATCCATTCTGTGAAGAAATAAAAGTTACGAGCAAACAACACGTTTTTTTTTTTTTACCAAAAAGGACCTTCAGGAGAATCAAAAGTGCTCTATATGTTTTTCTCGGAACGAAAGAAAAAGATGCAGCTTTTGTTTTAAAGGGTTCCTCTAACTTTTGAGTCGGTGTCTGGCTGGCTTTATTTTGCTTCATACAAACCGACCCGGTCTAATGTATGTGCCAACTCTCATTCATCTGCGTCATATAGTTGATGAGATATGATGAATTGAATCTTTTTCTGATATAGAGGTAGTGGGTGGTATCGCTAATTTTTTCCAAACCAAACTGTGCTAAGAACCTTCAGGTCAAAAAAAAAAAAAAACATTTTAAAAAATATTGTGAAAATCCGTCGAGTAGTTCGCGAGGTTATGTGCAAACGGCATTTAATTTTTATATAAGCCGATAGCCCTGGCAGCTAGTGCTCTCTTAGTTATAATTTTTAAATTGTAATTAATATAAATAAATAAATAAATAATTTTTATATATATACTCTTATATAGAGAAGAGACTACTACTAATCATATGTTTGAAATGCTTCATTAATTTTCACTTGTTTTCAGAGTGACAAAGAATTATTTAAAGTTATCATATATGTTAATTTAATGCTTTCATGCACCTACTTATTCTGAAGCTTTGTTTCTGTATATATATTTTTTGTTTTTTCAATATAAGCCATTTTTCTATGTACTCTTGTGCTTCGTTAAGTTTCTACATGCGAATTTTAATCAAAAAATGTTTAAATCTAAACTATTGTAATCAATTGTTAGAAGTCAAAGCTAAAAAATGAAATCAGTTAACAAAAGTGACAAGGGACAAGCTATAATTGTTAAGGCGCTTATATATTCTTGCACTTAGTTATTTATGAAAAACAAATCATTTAAGTGGTAATTTTAACGTCAAGAAGTGACTATAGAAAGTTCCTTATCAACCTTCTAAATTAATATAAATTAATGTTGAGATATCAAATAAAATATCTTTATAGCCAATCAAATTAAATTAAAATATGTGTGACTAACTATAAATACCTGATAAATACCTCATGGTTGTATAACTTTTGTTCTGTATTCATAATATACAAAAAATTATAAATATTGAGCATGCATTTTATAATTATTATGTCCTAAATAAGTTTTACACAACCATTACTCCGGGTATTTTACCTGCTTTAAGCACTGGGAAAAAATAAAAATACTGCGTATAATTTATAGAATTAGAATAAGACATTTTAATTTAAATAAATTATAAATATTTATAAATTACAGTAGTTTTAAAAAATGTTTTTGTCCTGAAAGGTTTGAAATTTTTTTTTTTAATGTAAAATGATGCATTAGTGGTATTCATCTAAACCAGGGGTGCACACGATGTTATTGCGGAGAGTTAAATTATCAATAAACAATTTTACTGCAGGCCAAAAACAAAACAAAATCAATCGATTTTTGTAAACATTAAATTTTGTTTAACGTTTTGTTTTATAGTTTTAGAAATGTTTGGAGTCAATTGTGTTGTAGACAACCCTCCTAGGTTTCCGTTCGTAATACTTTTATTCAGATTGATTATACCGGAGTTGTGCTCCCAATTACAGGTCGAACCAAACAAAAATTTATATTTTTGTCTAAATATTTCACAGGAGTGCAGATCTATTGATTTCAATTGCAGATGTGTGTAAAAATGGTATTTGGTAAGTTGCGAGGGCCGCATACGACAATTTGTGCACCCCTGATCTAAACGCTCAAGTTTCAGTTATGGTACGCTTTCTTTAAGGAGTTGCCATTTGAACGAAAAGTGAAAATTTCATGATCATAAATATGTTATGGAGGATATCGAATAATTATAGAAGTCGACTAATTATAGAAATGAAGCAACATTTATGCAAAGTTTAGTCGCCTGAAAACTTTATATAGAGCTTTTTTTTTCAAATTATCAAGAAATGAGAGCCATTTGTTTAAATAGGATTGTAGTATCTCATTTAGATGGAAATTAAAAACTGTTCAGTAAATGTATGAGCATTTAAAGTTAAATAACTATTTGAAAATTGAAAATCAAAAATTGAAAACGCTTTTCATTAACAATGTATATATTGGTGAACGTAAATTTCTGCAAAAGTGAAAATGCAAAGCCATTATCATTTGAAATCAAAAAAAATTAATAATTTTTTAACAATGCAGCATAACAAATGTAATTTTGCTGGCATATAAATTTATATTATATTACGTCTGTTAAATGAACGCAAATTATTAAACAGCACAAAAATCATTTTTGTTCGATTTTCATTAAAAAATTATATAACTTTTTGCACCGTGTAATTGTAGTTAATTTGCTGTAAATTGGACGTGAGATGAATGTCACATTTCGTTGGCTAAGTATAACATTCTCGCGGCATTGAATACGTTACCTTAGTTTAGCTTATTGCTAAGGACTAATACATATTTCGAATTTCGTATACGGGTGATAGGAAAATATATAATTTCTTTGCGGTGTGTCGGAACAAAAAAAAAACTTTTAATGATTTGACTGAGCTTACTGTTCCGTGCAGCGTGTGTCAATACCGAAAATTTCACAGTAAACAAAAAAAAATTCAACAAAAAAAAAATGAACTAAGGCTAGTAATGCTACTTTCATCCGTTGCTAAACGGAATCATCAGTGACTCATCAGTAAGTCGATCAGTAAGAATTTCTAAGCCTGATGATTTCCTATTTGCATAGAAGACGTTCTTTTACAAGCCGAACAGTTTCTGATCGCCACATTTTTAAATTGCACCAAATTTTTTTTCGTATTCTATGAGTTATATTAGTGGACACGTGCAAAAATTTTGTAAAAAAAAGCTTATCTTTTTAGCTATAAAACAATGCAAAAAAATTATTTGTCCGTTAAAATTTACCGGAGATATGACTATTTTAATATGACCATAAAACGTAAAACTTTCGAACTTCACAGCTCGATATCTCTCGATATCTTCAATAACAAATTAATTCCTGGCACACGTGTCCACTTATATAACTCATAGAATACGTAAAAAAAATTTGGAGCGATTTAAAAATGTGGTGGTCAGAAACTGTTCGGTTTGTAAAAGAACGTCTCATAGATCTGTTGAGAACCAAGCAAAAAGTGAAGCAAAGCATATCAAGAACTTTTTTTTTCTGTTCTTTATCTTTGTCATTTGATAATACACTTTTCGTGCAGGCGCTTCGTGGCATGCTTTCTCGGCAAGTCAGAACGATTTTTATTAATCGACTTAAAAGTCACTGATGATTCCGTTTAGGGAAACTGGTATGACTAGCTTTAGCCCATTTTTTTTTTTGTTGAACTTGTCTTTGTTTAGTGTAAATTTTTCGATGTTGACACACACTGTAATGCAGAGTAAGCCAATAAAATAATTGAAAATATATATAATATTTTGTTAAACATGATTACTTACGTACTTTTTCTTTCATATAGTACTTAAAGGATAACGATTTTTTGTTTGACCAACGCACTCTCATGTAGGAAAAAAATCGGCTTTGTAGGTAATCTATAAATTTGATTCGTAAGCTTCTACATCATAAAGAAAAATTGATTTTAAGATCACAGTGCCAAATTTCCATTTAACCCAAAAATATTACTAAATCGTAGGACAAGGCAAAAGTCAATATTGATTTTCCATTCAATTATATGTAATACGTTTTTTTAAAACTATTTTAATTTAATTTAATAACCTTCTGCTTGAGCAATTAGATTTAGTCTTGGCGCATATAAGAACAACAGCTTAACTAATTTATATTATATATTAATTTAAATATATTAAGTATGTGGCTCAATAATAACAGAACTGAATTTAAGGTAAAGTAGAGCAATCAAGGAAACGGAATGCAGGAGCATGAATTATGGAAAGAGAAGGAAAAGAAAGAAGAAGTTAGAGAGAAGTTAGTCACAATTGAGTAGTAATTAAAGATAGCACGCTTGAAACTAGTTTTTAAAGATATCTGTTTCAAAGAGATGGATAATGAATTCCAAAGTCTAATGGTGCTAATAGAAAATATCCTACTGTTGTTTAAATAGTTGTCGGCTCATCCCACCTTGACCTTCACCCGACGTTGCATCAAAGTAACACACACAAAATTTATTTATTCACCACAAAATATGTTTTCAAGGAGTAGCAACATTGTATGTACACAAAATATAACCATTGTAATAATGTTGCTCACCAAATGAACTTAAGCTTATGACCAGTATGTACTGGCCGAATTTTCTTGCTGGGTATATACTAACAAGTGTTACTTCAAATAATCACCTTAAAATATATATGTACAACTGAAACGTGTTTGACGTTGTCACCAGTTGTCCGCTTACGATATAACAAAATCTAATAATTCGAAAATAAGATTAAATGGTTTTTTTTTTTCATTTTGATAGCAATATTAAGCATGGTACACTTAAGAACATAAATATTGTATACTTTAATCTTATCACAGATTGCGCCCGTATTTATTTTTTATTATTTAACTTGAAAATCTTGAAAAACTCAATTGATATCTGTAGATTAGACAGTGTGAACGGAAGCAGGATTCTAAAATTGCGCAAATTTTGTATACTCGTAATACACTTTGTCCAGTTTTTCGTGGGAGTTATTCATCAGTAAAACATAAAATGTTGGTTTAGTTGCGCTTAATTTCATCAACATATACTTAAAAATAATTAAGTCGATAGAACCATTAGCAAAAAAATAAAAAGTCAAAGAAATATTTTGACTTCTTCGATTCCGAATATAATTTGAGAACGTTAGAATACATGTCGATCGAATTACACTCGTAACATCGTTTTGAAATAATTTTTTGTTGGGCTGTGTCACATGCTTCATTAATAAACTTAAAAATTTAAAATTATTTTGATTTGGGTAAAAAGTTTCCCTTACAATTTCAATGTTAAGTACTTTTTTTGTATTGATGATTTAAAAGGTGCCATTGTTTATCAAAAATGAGTATTTTCATTATACAGTACTGTCGCGATAATTCGGGCACATATAGTTTCGGGGTATGTCGGATAACTGAATTTGTCTGGAATACAGAAAGCTCAGTAATGCCGTCATCCAACCCTTTTTTGAGGCTTTATATACAATATGTAGATTATGGTTTTTGAAGGCACGTGGATTAGCTGACTTTCGTATTTTTAAGAGCGACAATATGTGTGATCTGTTGGCATTTGAGCAAGGCATGAATGTAAAGCGGTCTTTTTTTTTTGCACCGACGTCAGCATTGAAGAGGACATCGAGTTCTATCTTTTCAATAATGTTTTTTAATTTTTCTTTAAAATGTTTGGATACTAAGGATCAAAACGTTTTTAATTATTAATATATTATAAACACTACTTGTAATTAGAACGTGCTGGCTGAAACTTACAACATAAACTGATTAAGCTGCATACATTCATATGTAATGAATATGTACTCTCAAAAAGTTCAGTAACTTAACCAAATAAGTTTGAGAAAGCAAAAATGTCATAATCGTATCAGCGACATCCCATTTGAAAGCCAAAACATACTTTGATTTATTTCTGTCCGGGCTGTAGAGGTAAAGTTTCAAAAATGTCCGAAGCGTAGGGATGTCCGGATAACTGTGAAGTCCGGATTAGCGAGTGTCCGGCTTAGCGCGACTGTACTGTACTCGCAAGAAAACATTTATTATCTTTTGCTCTCTTAGAACATTCACGTTTTATATCCAAGTTTGATAAGCAAACAAATATATTTTTAAAAATAAATTAAAATTCAACAATTTCAAATATTTAACTTTTATGTTCTCTTTTAACTTTCTTTGAACTCACTTTTTCAGGTTTTTTTTAACACGCGACTCTGTTTTAAATTTTCTCTTTCAAGTTTTTGAATTTGTGAAGTTATTACACTCTGATCGTTACGTTCATTTGTTGAAGCGTAGTTCCGATTTCAATTGAATCACAACGAGGCCGACTTCATCATTTGTTGAATTTCGCGCTAACACTAAACATGTTTACTGGTTTTAGCCCTGTTATATTAGCGTAGTTTCGTTTGTAGAATTTAAACGACGCTCATTAAGATATGAGTGTTTTTTTTTTGTTTTTTAATCAGTTAATGACGTAACGATTCTCTCTCGTTCGAGATGCATTAAAGCTTTTCATTTGGAACTCGAAGTAACAACAAAAATAATGCAGCTGTATTTTCGTCGGTTTATCTGACTTTATTATAAGATAGTATACCACTGTTGGTGATGTGAAATTTCATTATGGAATAACTCCCAATAAAATAAACTCCAGTGAAATTTTAGTTGGATTTTTTTCATTCAATCCTTTTTGGGGTTTTTTCATTCAACTATAAATGCAATTTTAGAATTTAAGGTAAATGGGCGGATTTTGACGGCGGCTCAGGGTGTGGCGGTAGCCTTTGGCCGTGGTTCAAACTATAGTACTTATATCCAACACTGGCTTCGCTACCCGCAGAAATTCCACACACGATTTAAGGCAGTGGCGGCCTTAAGCGGCGGCTCTGGGCTTATACCCTCCAATAAGTCCAACAACGGCTTTGCGGCGGCTATCAGCCACGGTTCAGCCTATAATAGGCGCACTTATTCTACATAAAAGCTAGTGTTAAGGGTTATTTCATAATGAAATAAGACGCAAACATTGGCTGTTATTTCATTTAGTGTTGGAATTTATTATTTAATTTATTTCTTTGGGGATTATTTTAAATTTTCTTGGGAATTATTTCATTTTTTTACCTTGTCTTTTTGTCTTGTCTCATATATTTAGGGAATTATTTCATTGGGGATTTTTTATTTGGGCCTTATTTCATTGGGGACTATTTCAAGCCGCCGCAATATACATTTATTTTTAACTTAATATTGCCAATTGACAGTCGGATGGCTAAAAAAAATGGCGTTACAGCTTTGTCGTAGTCTATATTTCACTTGAAATATTTGATTATGGAGTCACACTTGATGCGCCGCCAACTGATATTATCAGGTCATGAGACTTTACTTTTTCTGACACATTAGCGCTGTTATATCTTTTGTATTGTGTAATTTTAGCTTTGACACATCATACTTTTGGTTCAGAATAATGTTACCGCTTCACGTATAGAGTTTTTATCTTGTGGAAGCATTCGCTAGTGTACCAGTTTTTAGTATAGACAGAACTTTTATATGACATCTTAAGCTTCTTCAAGTATACAAAATATTAAATACAAATTTTATAAGCAATATTTCTTCCGACAAATAAATGATTTAGTAATTAGTAATAGCTTTGCTACAATGCGATGTGAACATGTTAACTAATATCAAATATTTCGTCTGTTTGATATATAATACTGGTCAACACTAGTTTTGGTGTCGAGAAACAGCACTTTGTTTAACTAAGGACCTTATATTGATTACATTATTAGCAAACATTTTGATATCCTACGTGTAGTTTTCTAGATTTTGCCTTGTAAAAAAAAAGTTTACATGAAAAACAATTTACATTATATAAATAAAAACTTTCTTTTTCGCAACTTTTGTGAATGAGGTGTAGTGGAACTTTCACGTTGCATCCCCCCAGCAATTATCAGCCATCATGTGGCAATCCTATCGGCCTTGGTATCTGTCTTCCGTAGTCTTTAGGTCTTGGTGAAACCACTCCCCTTGTTCTTCGCAATAGGATCCAAGGTTTTCTGAGAATTGGTCAAGATGACTGTGAAGGTAGTGCACTTTGATGGACATATTACATCCTAAGTTATTAAAGTGATCTACACCCAAAAAAATATCCGTTGTCAATTTTACAAAATGTGGAGGTCCATTTTACAATTATTTGTCGATTTACGAATTTGAAACCAAAAGCAATCACATACACAATTAATTATAAGTTTTACAGTAAATGCAATCAATTCTACAATAAATTTGTTTAAATGATCTCGATTTCTATTTTTAAAATTCACAGCGTGTTGTAATTTTGTGTTGTAAAATTGCTTATAAAATTTTGTGAAATCTACTAAGATAATTGTGAAATTCGCAACAGCTCTAAAAGTGATATCGCAATTTATGCATTCAAATTTACAACATTTGCTGTAGCATCTGCAGAAAAGTTGTGAATGTAAAAAAGACAATTTTCCGGCTGAAAATTTAAAAGAAAAATCTAAATTATTGCTTGACGCAGACGTCGTGAAAAAATTTACGTTGTGCAAAAGTGGTGGCAGGTAAGTTGTACATTTTTTTATGTTTTGGACATGCGTTATATAAAAGATTCGTCTTTTGAAAGGCCACGGACTAACAAAAAGAAGTTTGCTCCTACTTAGACCTGAGGTCATTTCTTAAATATTTCCCAGCAATATGGTTTGCAATTGGAGTTCAAAGACGAGCAAAGAAAGTGGAAAAAAGTGAGGTAAGCACTATTGTATGTTAGTTTTGTAAGTTACATCAACTTAAAAATTAAATTATTTCCTTATTTTGACGCAATACAGAAGTGTGAGCACGGAATTGAGCACCACACAGTGGGATGAGGACGTCTATGTAAGCAAACACTATTAACTGTTAAGTGTACAATAATACTTTCTGTGTAATTCTTAATGTTAATAAATATAATCATAAACATAAGCAAACGAAAATTAAATTTTTTTTATTTGTATGTACAGGGTGTTTTTTTTAGAGGTATAGAGCTTCGAATTGAAATAAAACACAAGAAAATCGTTTTAATGTCCATCAATTTGGCTTTATTGGAAGGATAATTTTATGCCATTAATGTTTAAATATGATTTCGGGCATGTGGCCGCCGCGGCTGGCTCGAATAAAGCCAATTCTACAGGTCCAATTTTGAACCACTTTTTCGAGCATATGGGGCCGTATGTCGGCAATAACGCCACGAATGTTGGCTTCCAAGTCCCCTAACGTTTCTGGTTTGTTGGCGTAGACGAGCGACTTCACATATCCCCAAAGAAAATAATCCAATGGTGTCAAATCACACGATCTTGGTGGCCAATTGACAGGTCCATTCCGCGAAATTATGCGCTCATCGAATGTTTCCTTCAATAAATTGATTGTGACGTGCGCTGTGTGGCATGTAGCGCCGTCTTGTTGGAACCACAACTCATCCACATTCATGCCATCCGATTCGGGAACAAAATAGTTGGTTATCATGGCTCTATACCGGTCTCCATTAACGGTAACTGACTCTCCAGCATTATTTCGGGAGAAGTATGGCCCAATGACTCCACCAGCCCATAGAGCACACCAAACAGTCAGTTTTTGTGGATGTAATGGCGTCTCAAGGGTCTCATGTGGATTCTCTTCACTCCAAATGCGGCAATTTTGCTTGTTGACGTAGCCATTCAACCAAAAATGAGCCTCATCACTGAACAAAATTTTGCGATGAAAATCAGCATCGAGATCAATCTCATTTTCGGCCCATACACCAAAATCACGACGCATTGCATGGTCTCGCGGCTTTAATTCTTGCACAAGCTGGATCTTGTAAGGTCGCAAGCCAAGATCTTTGCGCAAAATCTTCCATAAAGTTGACGGACAAAGCTCCAATTGCTGTGCACGGTGGCGAATCGATTCATTCGGGTCCTCTTCAACATTTTGCTCTACAGCGGCAATTGTTTCTTCGGTGCGCACTGTTCGAGGTCTCAGCGGATGCGTATTATCACATAGAGTAAACGTAGTGCGAAAACGACCCATGGTTAACCGAATTAATTGCTCTGATGGACGATTATGTCGACCATAAAATGGACGGATCTTGCGGTAAACTTCGCGAACTGAACCATTATTTTCGAAATAAATTTGCACGATTTGCAAGCGTTGTTCTTTTGTCAACCTGTTCA
Organism: Tricholauxania praeusta; assembly: GCA_949775025.1. Lineage (NCBI taxonomy): Eukaryota > Metazoa > Arthropoda > Insecta > Diptera > Lauxaniidae > Tricholauxania > Tricholauxania praeusta. Next base: position 29,368,522 of record OX459031.1, on the reverse strand, counting down.
TGATGAAATGGCAAACCAAACTGAACATAAATGACATTAGACTTGCCAGATTTGACCATAAAATGCCAGTTTTATCTCTATTCGAAAAACAAACCTCTAAAAAAAACACCCTTTATTTTGTTTACGAGTCTAGACTATTTATCACAGCAAAATGCTGTAAAAGTGGAAAGTAGAAATTGTATTTTTGATAGCAAAAATTATGACTTTTACAATCTGAGCAGTACAACCAAGAGCAAATTTTGTTTTATAAATAATGCTTTTGCTGTGAAATTTACTACAAATTTTTTTATTTTCACATCCAATTCTTCAAATGCACAACGATACATTTGCAATAATGACTGCAAATGATTTCGGTTCGAAAATGACGATAAATGCAGTAATATTTACAGCATTTTTCAACACTTTTACAGCAGATTTTTTTGGGTGTAGCATATCATTTACAATTTCGGAGTAGTTACTTGACTTGTAATTTCCGAGAAAGTTTTTAGTAACTTCAACAAACGAAGTCCACGCAGGTCTTTCCAAATTGTTCATTGGACTAAAGAAATCTGTATCTTTTTATTAATATTTTTATTTGTGGGCCATCGAAAACTCCCGTTGTTATCTTTTCTATGATCAGACCAGGTAATTTTCTCATTATATAAGAAAAATATTGGCCATTTCCACCTAGCGCTTTAGCAAATTGTTTCATAAGGCCTAACTTTATGTGCAAAAAGGGCAATATAATATTATCTCTTGAAACCAAATTTGGATTTATAATATTTTGCTTTCCCACCTCCATCGTCTCTCGTGCAGGCCAATCTCTATTTACATAGTGTTGATGCTTGGCACGACTGTCCCACAGACAATAAAAGCATGGGTATTTGGTGTGTCCACTTTGCTGTCCTAATAAGAAGTCAACCATTTAGATCAACACAAATACTCCATTGGTGTTCACTATATTTGATTTGGTCTAGCAGAAGTGAAATATTTTGATATTTTTCCTTTAGTTTTGTTAAGTGAGCAAAAGGAACTGAACCAAATTTGTTGCCATTGTGTAGAAAGACTCACTTAAGACTTCGTTTAGAGCTGCCTATAAAGAAACGCCATTCATTTGGATGGTATTTTGAAAAACCCATTTCGAGAAAAAGACCATGCACATCCGAACAAAAAACAACATCATTTTCTGATTTAAAAAATGGTAGCTAGTCTTGCTCTCCTGTTCGATAGAACGTCACTTTTGTACCTGACGCCAACAAGTTTTTTTCTTTTAATCTAGAAGCCAAAACCTCTACAGATTCCTTAGAAAGTTCAAGATACCTTATTAAATCATTAAATTCTTCTTGGGTAAAAGGTTTTGGCTCTGTAGATGGTATTCCTGCGAAATTGCTGTCGCTACTCACTTCATAATGATTTCTTTAAATGATGATTTACGTATGGAACAAAATACTGGAGCAGGTACTTCCTTTGAATGTGGTAAGGGTCTGCTAGCAGAATCTAAGTCTGGATAAATCATTTTTTGAACGTATACACCACGCAAATTAATACAGCACAAGTAACAGTCATCGAAGTGATTTTTTTTGTTCTTTCCATTACATAAGCATTCCGAACCTCATATGGTTTCTTTTACCACTAATACACTGTCTCAAGTGTTCATAGCACATTTTACAAACAATTTGGGGTATCCACGGCTTGTATTCATCCACAATTTTCGGCTTAAAGTAAGCATAATAACCACTTTTTATAAAATGTTTTATGGGTTTTCTGAACTTTTTTACTGTGAATTTACCATAAATGTAACAAAACACATTTGGATCATTGAGACAACTTCTTCGTGATGAAGACATGATATAAAAACCAATTTATTTTAAAAAATCTATCAATAAAATAGCAAATCATGCACACGGAAGTACTTATTACAGCGAATATTCAAAACTGACGGTGAATCAAAAATGACACGTAGGAAACAAAAATTAAAAATATTTTTAATGTTGTCAGTACATACAAAACCACTAACTATATCTCGGCACCAAATTTTTTTTTTTTCGATTTGTTGACTTGTGTAATTTTTTAATAACTACCAAATGTCGATATATGTATCAAATATTTATTAGCTATTTAAATGTACATCAAAATGTCCTTAGTCTCATTTAAATTAATTTTTTTTTATGCTTTGGAACAAAAGGGACTTGGGGCACACACACAATTGCAAATCTTATTGTTTACTCTCATTCTATCAGAACAGCGGTGGGCATAGGAATCTAACGAAAGAGCAAAACAACAACATCAAGCAACAATAAACGAAATTTTAAAGTTTTTTTTTACTTTCATTTCCAAATTTGTTATTAGCACAAAAAAAAAACCAAATTGCACTTTGTGTTTTGTTTTTGTTTTCATTTGAAACCTATGTGTTTTGTTTTCATTTGAATTCAAGTCAACGCTGTGCCTCGATAGCGTTAAAATTCTGCGAATTTTTTTTCGCTTGCTTGTGCGTCGAATAACGGTGAGAGCAAATAGAGCCAATATGTGCCCATCACTGTGTTAGAAAATGAGTGTGGAGCGAAACAAATAACCATTTCGCACATTTCATACATTATATGGTTGCTCTAATTTTCATTTACAATTTAATCGTGTATAAATAGGGCTTAACAGGAAAAATGTCTGCATTCCTATTCTGTCCTGTATGAGACTACTTTCTAAAAAAGTGCTAAACAATAAAAATATTACAAAATTCTTTTGCTCGTATAAACTTCATACAGGACACTTTTGCCAACGTTTTAAGTGATGTTCAATAAAAAAAAGTACTTGAAGTTTAGTTGTAATTTTTATTTATTAAATAGAACTTTTGAGGTTATAAAATAAAACTATAAATAATTAAGTAAAGAAAAACTTATGTGGAACTTAAACTTAACTCAAATAATTTATTTACAAAATTTAAAAAAACAACACAATTAGTTAATTTTAAATTAAAATTTATGCTTAAAAAATTAGCTTTAGTAAATTAGAAAGTAAATTATTTTCATATACAGATTCAACCACATCTAAATCACAGTCACCTATTTTTAAACATATTTAATATAATTATAAGAGAGTTTGAATGCTTTTTAGTTTTCACCACTCTGATAGGCATTTAAAACAGATATATATATTTCTATATGTTTTGGAACAGACGAAACAGTTTTTGATTGCTATATAATATATAGAATTATTAAATTTTATTTAAAAAAAAAAAAAGAAAAATCATTTTGTAAACATTTCTTAGACATGAGGTATCTTTTTATAATTGCAATCTTTTTATACTGAAATTACAAAAAAAAAAAAAAATTTTTCCTCTTGAACTGCGAGTGCCTAAAAGTATGCAACTCTAATTATTTCTAAATAACCTTTTTTTATACCCATTAAGTGTATTTTCATTAGCGGTATTCGCGATTCCGGGCAAGCACTTTAGCAATGAACCTGCTAAGCACCCTTTTTTAAAGTTTGCCAAACATTGCTAAAGTTGTAAATTAATCAGTTCTTTTGTATTGAGAAAAAAAAAACAGATTTCCAAACACAGGGCTACATTACGTTGTGTTAAAATTACTCTCACATTTAACTTAAGCTTCTTGAAGAGTAAAAAAGCATTTACATTACAGACTCATGTAATTGTTGCTGTTAAGAGCAAATCTGCTACCCTGTTATGTATTTACGTTATTAGATATTGAAGAGGCGCACAGTGGTGCCGATATCAGTTCTTTGAACAAAATTCATTGTACACTTCAATACAAAATGCAGCTAGCAGAAACTTAATATAATAAAAATTGCTAAATATTTTTTCATACAAAAACTCGATTTAAGTAAAAAAACATATCTAACAATTATAGAAAAAAACTTATAGATTTTTGAAGAATTTGGATAAATACTTTAAAACTGAAAAAATAAAATCTTGCCATACATCAAAGCACTAAAGTGTCGAAATCCCCCGTGGAAAATTACGAGTTGCAATTATTGATGAAATGATGAAAACAATGTACATCTTGTATGTCGGCCCACTACGCCTCAGTCACAGTGAATATTATACAATTATGCGTCTATTTTTTTATCTTTGAACTTTAATTCTGTATTCGTGTGAAGTTAAAACAATTTATTTTTACTTGAGTATTTTCAAGAGTCAAATCAAACTGATACTGGTTCTGAATAAGGCGATAAGATCGACATCTTTTTTTGTGCCAACACAAAAAGATTAGCTACACTACTAGTATTTCTTGAGTAGCCAACAATTGAATTGATAAAAAATATATTGCATACTTTTAGGTATTCTTTGTTTTCATTGTTCTTCGCAGAGTAACAAAATGGTGGTGATAAAATGCAGCTTACGCTATCCATATACAGGCCAACACTTTTTTCTGGTAGAATAGTGTTTGCCTTTATATGTCTTAAAATGTTAACAATAAATTAAAAATACTTAAGTAAAAAAGGCCAAATGTATTCCTAAAAACACTAAAATTAAATGTCGTTATAAAGAATTTATGTTAGCTTAGTCTATACTACAGATAATATTGATAATATTTTATGCTATGCTTAACTAAACTAACGAAATTTCATCAGAGGACTCAACTAGCGAATCATCAGCGATTGGATGAAGTATTAAAAAATAATTTATAAAATTATTTTATTCATTTAGAGTTAAACAAGCAAAAAGGCACTAAACTCGACAAATAAAAAACTCAAAATATCGTGAGATTACGGTTTTGAAAATGCATTCAATAATTTTACTTTTCTGTTTGCTTCCTTTGCTTGCTTTACCCTAAGTGTAGCAACTGCAATATGTTGCTATTTCATTCGAGATATATCAATGTGTGTGTATGTATGAATGTATGTATGAATAAATAGCCCCTTATATTAATTGTAGAAATGTTATAAATTCATAATCTCTAACAATCATCCAACTGTTGATGCATTTCTTCCGATTGTTGCTGTTGCGAATGATGTAGATGACGCCTGTGTTGCCTATGTTGATGTTGATGCGTATGTTGCTGCTGCTGCTGTTGCTGTTCTATATTTTCAGCAGTCGATAAGTTGTGTGGTTGCTGTTGTTGACTGTTATTGTTGCTGCTGTCATTATCAGTATTGTCTTGTTGTAGCGGATTGCTGCTACGATGTTGACGACGATGGTGTGAATGACGTTTTCTATGCCTGTGCAACATTTCTGTTGATGCTTGTGAGTCGAGTAGATTGTCAGCGGTCGGTGTAAATGTGGTGGTCGATTCATTTTCAAGTTCAGCTGAACTTTGTGCCAGATGGTAAATTTGACGACGTAAATTAAATCGAAGTTGCTCGTGTAGTTCTTTGCTTTGTAGTTGTTTCGGTGCGAATGCAGCGTAACCAATCAGTTTTACATCAAGTCGGGGTGATCTATAAGAAAAAAGAATAAAAATTGTAACTACTGTTGCATACCTTAAGGCTGTTGATTAATTCAAGGCAATAGAGTGTAAGAAGCTTATGAGGGCCGGAAAATAAAATAAAACAAGAGTTTTATATAGAAAATAGAAGACGAAATACAGATACAAAATAAATATAAATAATTAGACTAGCGATCAAAGAGCCTTTGTCGTTTTAAAACTTTGAAATTTGAATTTTTTGAATTGAGTTTAGGGAAATTACTCACCTTGGCACCTCGTCCAGTGCAAATGAAGACATAGCCGAGTGCTGTCCGTAATAGTTCCATGGGATGGCGAGATCTGTAATTTGGGAAAAGGTCGTTATGAAAAAAGCACTAATAAAACTTAGGATCTGAGAATTTTCTTAAAATTTTGTAAATTTTAAAATAATAAAAAGTTATGATTTTTTTATTGTTCAAACCAACAAAATTTAGCTAAAATCTCAAAAACTCAGAAAAAATAAAATAAAAACATAACATTCATCATGCTTAAAAGAAAATTTATTTTCTAACAAAAAAATTGCTATACGCTCAGATATTAATAAGGCAATAACAATTGACACTTTTTTTTTTTTTTTTTTAAAAGCTGAATTTAAGCATATTGGTGCATGCGCATTAAAAATGGCAAAAAACATCGCTTTGATATGTGTTTCCGAGCTAACATATAAAGGGATTATTTTTCAAGCCAAAAAAGAAAAAATTAAATTAATGAATTTATTATCCAACATTAAGATTTTCTGTTTTGTTTACTATTTTTTATACTGTTAGTTTATTTTTTTATTGGCTTGAAAAAACAACCCGGAAAACATCAAAAAATAAAATCAACACATTTAGTAACAACATTAAGCAGCGATTTGCAACAACTAAGATATTTTCTTACCAATTTTATAAATTTTTGTGTCGAATTTTTTCGAAATCTAACGAAACTTAAGAAAATGGCTAAAAATTAATTCAACAATTTCGGCGAATTCGAAGTGATAAGGGCAAACTTTCTGTTATGATATGGGCTATTTCTTTATATTTTCTGCTAGTATCTTCAGCAATGTTGTTTCTCTACGATTTCGCTTTTTGTTTTTGTGAATTTTATTTAAAAAAAGTGTTTGTCAAAATTTCTATTTTTGTATGGTAATGTATCAGAAACTAAAACCTTTCGGACAAAAGTGAAATATTATTTACTTGTCTTTATCAAAAAGTATATTGAGTGCAATATAGCGTGAAGTTGTCGCAGTATATGGGCGTTAAATCATTTGAGCGTTACGGTATCATAGCGCCTAAAAATATCGCAACATCTAAGCTTAAATAAAAAATTCCAGAATACCCGCATAATTTTGCCATAACGAAATTTGGGCTTTAGGACAAAATACTGCGCCTATAGCGCCTGCATCAATCGATGATAAAAAGTCGATGTGAATTTTAAGCAGGCAGCAACAAGAATTTTTTACAAGTCAACAAAAACTCGTAAATAGATATTGGCCTTTTTTTCGAAAATTTTTGATTGTTTCAATTAAAAAGATCGAAAAAAAAATTCTGAAATTCAGTAGTGGAGTTCTGAATACTTATAAACAAGTTTTTTTTGGAATTGAGGCGTCCAATTGAAAAACCGGCCAAGTCAAAAAAAAAAAAATCAAATTTCGAGATATTTTCATACATCAAAATCTAGACCAGTGATGGGCACATAGTGTCTCTATTTGCTCTCATTGCTCTTACAGTTATTTGACACAAAAGCAAGCGAAAAAAATTCTCAGAATTTCAACGCTATCGAGGCACAGCGTTGACTTGAATTCAAATGAAAACAAAATCAAAGCACAAAGGCATAAACGACGGCGCCGCATTGTGTCTTGACGAATGTAGCAATTGTTTTTGTTTGTAGTGCAATTTGGTTTTTTTTGTGCTAATGGCAAATTTGGAAATGAAAGTAAAAAAAACTTTAAAATTTCGTTTGTTGTTGCTTGATGTTGTTGTTTTGCTCTTTTGTTAGATTTCTATGCCCACCGCTGATCTAGACCATGCTTTATCTTTCTACTCGACATATGTAAGTATGTATGTTGGCTTGTTCAACATTTCTCGACTTTTAAAAAATTTCTCAACTCCCACATTTTTCGGAATTTTTCAACATGCATTTTTCGACTTTGCAAGATTTTCAACATTTTTCGATTTTCTAAAAGTTTTCCGAATTTTTTAACATTTTTAACACATATTTTGACGTAGCGAACTTAACATTTTTCGAATTTTTCAACATATTTTGACTTTCCAACCTTTTTCAACGTTTTCCGACTTTTTCAACGCTCTCAATGATCGACACTTTTCAACATTTTTTGACGTAGAAACTTTAAATTTTTCGAATTTTTCAACATGTATCAAAATATTTTGTCTTTTCAACATTTTTCGTATATTTCAAAATGTTTCGATAAAAAAAGGCCGTAAATAAACTTTGAGCGCCATGAGGGGTGTTTGGTCTTTTATGAATCAATTAAAAATTTTTGTAGAATTTCAGTAACATATTTGTTTTTTTCACCACTGACCCACAATTTCATGAATGCGGTCGGCCTTTTTGTGTAGAATTTTTGAATCTACAATTTTTGTTCAAACTTGTTTTTAATGTTTTTAAATCGAACTTAATAGAATATTTATATATTGCGCACGATGACGACACTGGTAATGCAACATTGTTCTGGTATTATTTTTTTATAGTAAATTGTTTGAAATTTCAATACCCCAAATAATATAGCGAAATAAGACCATACAAATAAATACAAATTGTTACCCGCCATATTAGCTTCTCGGTGTGTTTTTTTTTTTTAGCTGAAACATTTCATTCAATCGAAATCCACACTATGCTTGGAGTTTATAATTTGATTTTTGTTTTTTGGTTAAAAAATCAAAAAAAAAAAAAAACATTAAACTAATGAAATTGTAGTGCAGTAGAGAACGTATGCTTTTCAACCGTATCCATATAAAACAAAACACTGTAACGCTGCACAGTGGGGTGGATGGACAATTTAGCTTGTTTTAAATAAGAATTGATGCGCTCAACAAAAAACATATATATTTTGATTATAAAAAAATCATTGAATCATGAAACTTAAGTATTTTATTTTTTTTTAAATTGAAATATGTCTGAAATCTTTAAGCAAAAACGCTAAACTTACTGTAATTTGTATATTAAAATATCTCAAAAACGCAAAATTTCAGAATGATTCTGCAGCCGGATTCAAATTGAGCGAGTTAAAATAAGTAGGAAACACTTATCTTAGTTTTTTTTTTTTAAACTGAATTATTATCATAAGTTAGATTGGGTTTTCAGACCACTGTGCGCTCTCTGTTTTCTAAGCAAGTTGTACTACATTACAGTTTAATCGTAAACAACGGAACATAAACTCAAGTTGCTAAAAAAAACCATTTGCGCGTATTTATTTATATGAGTATCAGACTTAATAGGAATCCCATTCACTGGGGCGCTATTTGTTTATACGAGTGTCTAACTTAAAAGAATCCCATTCACTCCAGACACTACGCTGCTGATAGAATTTCGGAATTGCGTATGGGCCGACGGCACTCAAAAATGTGCTGAATGATACAAAATAATCGACAATGTCATAGCGAAATTTAATGCTCCAATTTTTTTTTCCTATGTTATTTTGACGGCTTGGCCGAACCCAACCCTTTATAATACAATTTGTTGCTTTTTCATGTAAACAAATTCTGGATATAACAAGTTTTCGTTACTTTCCCAAGAAGCTCTACCCAGCTATGAAATAGATTTTTTTTTTGTGATAGGGTTTCATTAGAAAAATTCTTTTTTTTTTCTTGACCTCGACTATTTTTTTTTTTGTGTTTTGACTTTGAAGTTATAGGGAGAAAAAAAAATTGTAATAAAAATCGTAGACTTTTGTATAAGAAAATTATATGACTTTTCCTGTAGCTGTTAGTTAAGCTTTGGCAAACAACACGCTTACCTGCCTGATCGCATTTAGGTGGCTTGAAGAATAAACCCGGCTTTAATGGACGCTCTTCCTCGTCATGCACCTCAATCAGTAACCAGCCGACAAGCACCGGTTGACGGCCTTGCTGTTGCGGCTGTAAATGATAGTATGGCTGCTGCAACTGCTGTTGATGTTGGTGATGTTGCTGATGTTGGTGCTGTTGTTGCTGTTGTTGTTGAGACTGTTGTTGCGATTGCAATTGACGTTCTACGCTTTCCCAAATGTAAATGGCACGTTTTATATCAATTTCAACCCAACCAGTCTGTGATACATTTACCATGATGGTGTTGCAAATGCGCTTCTTTCGTTCTAAAAGCAAAAGATTTACCAAATTATTTCTGATATTTCTGTAAAATTTTTCATTTGAAAATTGAGTTATTTTCGAAATTGGAATTCCCCTATATTGCTTATAACATTTTTTCAATATATAAAGAATTTTTTTTTCTTTTAAAATTCCACTTACGTTTATTTCTGCGTTGATGTACAATTGAAACGGTTACTCGTATCTGTGAGTCCAATATTGGTGTGGTACAACGTTTTGGTTTCTGATTTTCATCAATACTAACGACATTTAGTTCATCGGTACCATTTGGATTGACCTTATAAAGACGTAGTACAGCACTGTCTAAATTCAGATTATCGCGTCTAATACCAAAGAGACTATCGGAAAAACGTATGGTAACATTATTGTCATGCAGCCAAGAAGACTCGTTGGACTCGGAATTGCATATGGGATATGCGGCCATCTCATGAAGTGGACGATCTTGATTTTCCTCTGATGTGCCACCCTGTAAGACTGACTCCAGTTGATGTTTTATTCCAATGAGTCTGAAAATTTTTCAAAGAAAAGCAAAGTCTTATTGTCACGTGTTTTGACCACATATTAAATGAAAACTAAAATAACAATAATAATAACAGCAGTCGTACGCATAAACAAATGTTGCTGTAAGCAAAAATTACTACCAGACAGAGGACAATAAACAGATTATGTAATTTGAGTAATCAAAATCGATATTAATTTGATATTATAAAGTTGAATAAACAGAAAAATTCAGTATAAAAACAGACATATTAATTAAAATAACTATTTAGCTTGCATATGCGTATTAATCAGGAGTGCATCTTAAATTTAAGGGTACCAGGGCGCAATTTCAGTGCAGGGGTTTTTTGTGTTTTTTATAAATAAAAAATATTTATTTAGAGAACACTTAGAGAAAATCCAATAATTTTGCGAATAATTCAGTTTTCTCAGAAACACATACAGTGCACATAGAGGGCACCTGGTATCAAAGTCTCCGACATAATGAAACCATCAGTCTTCCGAAGCGTATCTGTGTTGTATTACTTAAATGAAACTAATTTAAGGTACCTCACCTCCATTATAGAACATTTGGATGAAACTTCTAGCGAATTGGTCTGAATTAAGAGAACAATTTTTCTTTCATTGAAAAAATATTAAAGTTTTACAAGTCAAATCTTACGATTTTTAGTGATATAAAAGAAAAGTTCTTCTCTCCGCGCACTTTGCAACTGGCCTACCTGTGTACGTAGCAAATGTATTCGTTTTTCACGTTTTTGCGTTTTGCGTTATCTCGAAAACCTGACGTGATTGTGCTGTTATGATCTAGATCAGTGAAGGGCACTTAATGCCTCAATTTCCTCACATTTCTCTAACCAAACGAAAAAAAAATTCCCAGAATTTCAACGCTATCGAGGCACAAAATTCGCAGAATTTCAACGCTATCGAGGCACAAAATTCGCAGAATTTCAGCGTTGACTTGAATTCAAATGAAAACAAAAACAAAACACAAAGGCATAAATGACGGCGCCGCATTGTGTCTTGACGAATGTAGCAATTGTTTTTGTTTGTAGTGTAATTTGTTTTTTTTTTGTGCTAATGGCAATTTTGGAAATGAAAGTAAAAAAAACTTTAAAATTCCGTTTGTTGTTGCTTGATGTTGTTGTTTTCCTCTTTTGTTATATTTTTGTGCCCACCGCTGATCTAGATTCATTTTCAGCACATTAAAGAACTTCGGTATGGTATCTCTTATTCTAATACTTTTTTTTTGTGGGACTATGTAATCGATGCCTTGCTAACTTTAATCGACTTTTTGTGGCGTCTTTCGATATTTCTGGACTTTTCCGATGTTTTTCAATGCTATTTCGATTTCTTTTGGCTGTTTTCAGTTTTTTGATAATATTCAATGCTTTTCTACTTTTTCGAATGTTCTCCGATTCTATTCGATAATTTTTGACTTTTATCAACTTTTCGAATGTTTTTCGATTCTATTCGTTAATTTTCGACTTTTATCAACTTTTCGAATGTTCTTCGATTCTATTTGATAATTTTTGACTTTTATCAACTTTTCGATTCTATTCGATAATTTTCGACTTTTTCTCCGTTTTTAACGAATCTATCCATATTATGCGAAATTTTTGATATTTTCGATTCTATTGGGTATTTTCGATATTATGGGGTGTTTTAGATATGTTTTTAGTATACAATTCAATACTTTTCAGGTCCGTTTTTCAACGATTCTCTCCATATTATCCGAAATTTTTATTTTTTCAATATTATTGGGTGTTTTCGATATTTTTTAGTACACAATTTGATACTTTTCAGTTTTCTCTTTGACTTTTTGGATACTTTCTAACTTTAATCAAATTTATCGACGTTCTTCAATAGTTTCCAACTTATATCAAATTTTTTGATGTTTTTCGATAGTTACTGAATATGTATTTCCAATGTTATAGCTTTGAAAATTGTTTGTTACTTTTCAACATTTTGATGTTCTTAATACTATTCACTTTTTCGATACTTAAGGGCTTTTTAATGTTTCTAGATGCTTTTGGACTCTTATTGACTTATGGGCGTATCGATGTTTTTCGATACTTTTCGATTTTTTTTTTAATTTTATTTCGATGCATTCGATTCATTCGCTTTTTGTTTAATTTTTTACTTTTATATGAGTGCAATGATCCAGTTGATTATGCGAAAGGTGTCTTTCAACCTCTCAAATGTTCGATTAATTTTTCATAATTTTTTTTATGTGGAGTAGTTAAAAAAGACTGGAGATTACAGGAAGCTCCCGGTATACATATTTTAAAAAAAAGTTTTTTTTAATACAGCTATCAATTTTGGACCGATATATCAGAAAATTTTGGTGAAATAGTCAAATGAAGCGAACTGACTAAGATAAAAATTGCATGCTGAAACTGATCAAAACTTCTTTTTGCTTGGAAAAGATTAGATTGTTTTTTTTTTAATAAACAAAAGCGCACTTTTAATTCTATAATCGAATTTCAATTTTTGAATAAAATTATAAAAAAAATAAATAAACTAATCATCGCTCAAATATCATGATTCTTAAAACTATGTAGACTATGAAGGTAAAGTTCCTTACCGTTCCATTTTTTTTCTAATGAATAAAATCCAAAAAATTGCATTTTTCGTTTGGGACAAATAATTTTAATCGTCTGCAATGCATGCAACATTCACTTCAGTTTGGTATAAAAGCTGCAACCATGAGTGCTGTTGCTGCAAATGCATTTTACAGTAATAATAACAACAACACCACCACCACCAACAACAACAACAACAACAGCAGTAACAATCAAGCCAGACAGCAAGGCAGCCAGACAAATTGACTGACAGACAGGCTGCTCAAGAAACAGTCTGCTTATATAGGCAGACATAGGTTGACCTTCAAAAAGTTGCATGTCTCGTCGATTGCAATTTTCTTTTGCTGTTTTGTTCTTGTTGTTGCTATTGTCGTTATGCTGCTGCTGCTGTTGTTGTTGGTATTGTTACTGCTGCTGTTTCTCTGGTACCACCAAAAAATACAAATTCAGGTGCAGTAAAGAGGTTTTTCGGCATTTTTTTATTATGTTTTTGATTTTGATTTTGTTTTTTTTTTTTTTTGGGTTATGTTTTTGCATGCATTTTACAAATTGCATCGGAATGTACACATTAGACAGGCATGACATGGTAGGCAGACTGTGATTTCTCGGATTTCATGGCTTTTAAGACCACAAGTAGAGAGTCTAAGCAGTTGGATTAAGTTACCGGATTTTTATAATTTTTTATTTTTTTTTGGGAAAATATTTACTTGTTATATTGAATTATGAAAAGATGCTAAAATTGTTTGTGACTTAAGATGCTGTACAAAATGATTTCTATAGATGCTTTGGTGAATGTTGTTGAATTTTTGAGGAGTCTAGAAACTAAGTTGAAAACAGCCATCATTACAAGGAACACATAATTTTTTCATATGTACGAGTAAGAAATATAGTTAATCAATTCGTGTGTATAAATTTCAAAACAAAAACTAATTTGCATAATTCAATGTGTTGAAACACTACGGCTGTAATTTAAGTTTCCTATGTCTAACGTATGATGGAATGAATTTATTGTTAAATTGATTGTCTGATTTTAAGACAGCCAAACAGACAGATAGTCTGGTTAAATTCAAGTCAAATGCAACCAGCTAAACTATACATTAAGTCATTCATTCAACCAACTATGTATTAAATCATCGTACAGAGAGTAAACTGTATGCAAAAAGTTGATAGATAGTCTGTAAAAAAAATTGGCTTAGAACCGAAATGAATATGGATCTGGTGGCGATATTTGATTGGATCAGATCTACATATCCGAGAGTACTTTGTATATCTTAAATTTTATCTCTTGTAAACTATTTGCTATCCTCTACTTAAAAGAATAGTATATTTTCTTCAAATAAATAAATATTTTTGAAAATTTTAGCTCTGTTATAAAATCTTGCAATTCGCTGATATTTTTCCAAGATAGGCTATAAAATTTAACTCTTTGATTTATTTGAATAAAATTGATTTCTTCGAAAAATTTATACAAAACTTTAGGATTAGTCCACTTTTCTTTGAAAAAAAAACTATTTTTTTTTGGATAATTTTTCAAACAATGACCAAAAGTCGGTCAGCTGATATGTATACTGTATATGGTGCAAATATGCTGATCAAAATTTTTATTCTTTTATCACTAGCCACTAAATCAATGGGAATGCCCCAGTGTGCGATGTCCTATTCCTACAATTATGTGTGTGCTCATTTGTATGTACGCTGTCTGCGCACGTGAATAGCAAATTGCACAGTAATTCAGATTCATTCATGTCGACATCGTCTTAGTTAGCAGCAGCAGCAGCAGCGATGGTCTTCCTCCACACATACCGGACACCACTTAAAATCCCATCGAGACTAATGCGATGATCGTCAAATGTGATCAAAATAGATGACATACAATGTGTTGTTACTCAGCTGCAACAAGAGGTACTGCTATGATCTAATCATAATCAACGCTTAGTTGTCTGTCGCCAGACGCTAGACAGACATATTAAAATTTGTACTCATAACTAGTGGTATATGCAGATGATTGCCAACAAACAGAGAATATGAACCCAGTCGAAGTATAAGGTAAGTGCTTAAATAGTAATGCATACTGCTACGTAAGCAATAAGTAAGGACTTTTATAATCGCCTACCTCAGGCGACTCACGAACGTTGACTATTTTTTAGTTCCTATTAGAACACAAAATCAAAGTCTTTAGCTAGATCTATATTTTTATTTATAGAATTGTTGAAACAGAAAAATCTAGAATATTTTTAAATAACTAATTTGTATGTGCTGTACCCCTAAATGACGAAAAAACAGTTTTTGATTGAAACAGGAATAAAAATCCTATATTTTGAGGACAAATTAAGTACTTAGGCTTAGAAAATTTTTGTCAGTTCAGGGTTCTGAGACATCCTCACCTCAAAGTGAAGTCATTTTCCTGAGGTATGCTTTAACTTATCATGAACTTGAAGCTAAAATGTTTTAAATTTGTAAAAATATTAATACTTAAGTGATACTTCGTAAAGTACAGAGACTGGCCTGTCTTGGTATAACGGAAGCAGTGAGATCGACAACACAGGCAGGCCTAAAAATTATATTGCATCTCGTTTCTTATTGACCTATACATCCTGAATACAGCGGCAAAAGGGATTTTAAGGTTAAAACAATGCAACAAGCTTCGAAACTCTGAAGGTTACGGGTCTATTTTGAAGGATATACAGCAAGAACTTTGCCTCATAGCAAGTGATTACCGAGTACCCATACTTGACTTTGCCTACAAAATCAACTTTTTAATAAGAGAAGAGTTTAACTCTGGTACCGTTCTGGAAGGAAGGGAGCTTACCATCATCACGGATGGGTCAAAGATGGAATTTGATGTAGGAGCGGGTGATTACTCGGAAAATATGGGCATGGAGTTGTCTTTCAGACTA
Organism: Tricholauxania praeusta; assembly: GCA_949775025.1. Taxonomy (NCBI): domain Eukaryota; kingdom Metazoa; phylum Arthropoda; class Insecta; order Diptera; family Lauxaniidae; genus Tricholauxania; species Tricholauxania praeusta. The sequence continues at coordinate 29,352,842 of OX459031.1, read as the reverse complement.
CCCAATTAATATTGCGTTTTGCAAGCTGAAATCAATGCTATTGACCAAGCCGCACAAATAATACGGAGCAAGGAGCTTACTCCCTCCATCATTACCATATGTTTGGACAGTCAGGCAGCGATCAAAGCACTGAACGCCAAAATCGTGGAGTTTAGGTGTGTAGAAATTTGCTACGAGTCACTACGTTCAAACCGACAGCATACTGTAGAGCTCTGCTGGGTGCCAGGTCATAAAGATATTTTCGGAAATGAGAAAGCTGACAAATGTGTAAAATTGGATCAGAACAACCAGACAAGTGGTAGATCTTATGAACCGGAACTACACTGTCGGATAGAGGACATAACCAAAAAACAAACGAACAGAAGGTGGAACCTTGCCGCCGGATGCAGAACGTCTCGAAACACTTGGCCTAAACTGAATCTAAGGCACAAACTCTCTTAAGATTCAGCAGAGTAGAGTTAAGAACTGTTGTAGAAACGCTAACGGGGCACCGTGTTATTGGTCCTATGGCCGCCGAATATTGTACCCCTTTCTTAGATTTCTGCAGGAGTTGTGGCGACGAAGAAGAGGACGAAACGAATGCCCGGTTCTAATGAGGAAACGAACCAAATAGTTTATTTCTGCGTTCTTTGTTGGCTTTGAAGAACTAGCCGAGTTGGAGCTTACCAGCATCCTCAACTCCACCAAGGCTTCTGAGTGATTCACGCCTAGTCAATGAGATTTTTAAGAGATTTTTATGTTCATATATATATAGGGTATCACAATGCCTCCAAGTGAAACTTGCTATATGCAAGCGACCCTTTTAACCTAACTTAAGTTATTTTTATGCAATTCATATCAATGTAGGATCTCTGTGAAAGAAAGGCTTCTATACCATTTAATTAACAGACTTTCTGTTAGTACGAGATAACTTAAAGGACATCCAACATTAGCGAGTTTTCGCTCTTTTATACCAAACTACTGTATGAATTTGACTTGATGTAAAAAACTGAAAATAAGGTCGTGCGAAGTGAACAAAATAAAGGAGAGTTTCCATAAAATTTTTTTCTCAGTTGAGTTGAAGTAAACAATAATAGGCAAAAGAAAACTTAAAGAAAAATTTGTTCATGGCTTCATCAGAAAATTTATTTCCGACCTATGATTCCAACTCAAAGAAATACAAAGACCACTACGATAGAATGACCCAATTGTATGACTACTAGTTCAATTGGGTAGCACTTGTACACACAGCAGAATTATGAACAGCGATCTGTCTGCAACGCATGTCTAATATGGAGAAAATAAATTTAATAATAGCGCTCTAACGCCATCATCATATTTGAATAAACAGCTTAAAAATCATGCGCATATGCAACAAGATTTACTGCTTCCAATGTTGTTGTTGTTGCTGGTTTTATTGCTTTCTTGTACTTAAATTAATAATAATAATACCTGGGAGCAATTTTCGTCTAGCCATCGAAACATTGTTTTGACTGACAACTAAATACATTAATAAATAGTTTGCATGGTCTTGGTACTATAATATGAAATAACTTTAACACAGTGAGAAATATCTATTCAAAAATGTGCAATGTGAAAAGCAAATTTCAATAAAATTGCCAAAGACTTCGAATATTGCTTCATGGGAATTAGCACTACATTAGCAGAAATTTTTAAATTTTTGAAATGATATTTGTTTTTCTCTCCGTGTATTATAACTGCTACGACTTCAACTATTACTTGTATTACTAGTGTATAGCCCCGAGCTGTCTGTCTGGCTGTCTGACCATTAGAATTTTGTTGTTATTTTGAATACTTAATTTTTTTAATTTGTTTATTGGAGATTTTTTTTTTGCTTTTCTTATGTCGTCTTGCCGAACTTCGATTTATCTTCATTTACGTGAGTTGTGCTCACTGACGATGGCATGTCTGCTGCAAAAGTCGGTTGGATTTTCTAAATGTTGTAGTAATTGCTTGTGACATAATTTTCGCATCCGGCATCACACAATTTTTAGACAAATTTTTGGACAAATAATCCGTGACAATTGAGAGGGAATGGAAAAATTTATGACTTGAAGAAAAACTATAATTGTCTCACTTTGTGTTGAAAACTAGCCATAAAATAGTCCTATACCCACATAAAGTTTTGATTAGGACGACATTTTCTGGGGACCTTGCTCATTCGTTCACATAAAAACAACTAGAGAATTGATATCGTTGAAGTAAACATATCCCATATATGGAACTGCTTCAATCGCTATCAAATTACTGTGATTGTAAAGAAATCCATAGCCGTGCGTTATTGGCTTTACGAATTTAGTTAAGGTATAAATTTGATAAATCAATGGAAACTTTTGTCAAATCACTAAAATCAAATCTTTGATGTGTGAAAGTCTGGAGCAAATTTACTGCAAAATAGCGCCCAACAATATTTTTTAACATTTTTCGAAACTTTCAACTGTTTTTGACATCTTCAACATTTCGGTTTTTCAGCACTCTTCGACATTTTCAACTATTTTTGACGTTTGCAACATTTCGATCTTTCCAACACTTCAACTTTTTCAGTACTACAATTTTTTTTTTTCATCTTTATGCAACATTTTTCGAGTTCTTAGATACTTTGAGCCTATTTAAGATTTTTGACTTTTTTGAAACTTTTTGATTATAATCCGCATTTTTCAATTTGATTTAGTTTTTCGATGCTATGTGACTTTTATAGTCGCTTTCGAGACTTTTCGACATCATTCAGAAATTTACGAGTCATAAAGATAAACATTCACGGTGGGCTTTAACCAACTTTAAATGACAAGTTGAGTTACAACAAAAACTTGAATGTGGAATTATTCAGGATGTTAATCAAAGTAGAAATGCATCAAAAGGAAAAAAATGCTTTTAGCTTTTTTTTTTTAATTCCGTATTTGCTGTTTTTTAGTAATATTATCTAGTATAATATGTGTATAACGTACGTATGAAATTTAAAAAAACATCCGATTGTGCTCAAATTTTGACACATTAAAGAACCTAAAAAGGCAGTCTCACAGTTCAAATTTCAGCTCCCTAGATATTCGTGGTCTTGAGTACCGTTAGGTCTTATTTCAAAAAAAACGCAATTTTTGCGAAAATAGCCAAATTCAATGTTTGATATCTCGGCCTGGTCAACCATTTTCACTATATGGTATCTCATTTAAAAGCGAATAAATAGATAAACATAATAAGATCGGTCTTTAGAATTTTGAATAAAACTACGATTTAATACACCATTTTCAAAGCAGTTATATTTTACTAAGACGTATTTAACTTAATCGGGCCGCAAAAATAAGTCTTATAGTCTAGAGACTTAAAATTATTTTTTATGTATAAAAGATAACATAAAAAAAAAATTGATATCCATAACTTTAAATTTAGATTTGAGGGCTTTTAAAACAATTATTTTTAAACCGGACTAAACATGACTATTTTCAGGTCTAAATATGGTTCTTTCTCTAGACTCCGACCACCTAGGAATCTATTAAAGTATTTTGACGTGTCAAAATTTGAAGAAAATCGAATAACTTTTAAATTTCATACGTATGTTATGCATACTTAATATCATTAAAAAACAGTAAATATGGAATTAAAAAAAAAAGCTCTAAGGATTTCTTATATTTTTCATATATCGACTCTAAATTACATCCCCAATAATTCCCAATTAAAGTTTTTGTTGTAACTCACACTTTTATTAAAAGTTGGTTAAAGCCCACCGTGCATTGGTATTCCAAAAAATTTGGAAAATCTATTTGATTCGCCCAGTTGCAAAACTGACCAAGTCCTATTTTCATACTTTTGAAAAAACATAGTAGAAATATAAAGCATGGTCTAGATTTTGATATATGACAATATCACAAAATTTAATTTTTTTGAACTTGGCCGTTTTTGCAATTGGACGTCTCATTTGTTGATGAATAATGTGTGTCCTGCACAACTGGTTGGTAAAAATTCTTTCAATGTTACAAGCAGTGGGATCTAACATAAATAGAAGTCTTAAAATACATTTTAAAAATCTTGAATGCTTATGCGTCGTTATACATTTGTACATTAGGGTGGAAAGAACATTTTTTTTTCACTGGATTTAGGATTTGGTGTTAGTAATTAGTGGGTGTATTTTTTTTGATTTTGTTAACCTTTCAGGTTTGCATTATTGCGTTGAAATTGGTTATGTGAAATTTGAACTATAACTCAACTGAAAGTCACTATTTGTTGGGAAACGATGCAGTGATTTTTTTTCGTAAATGGAAAATATTTGATAGACAATTCAATACGCTAAGGAATGATGTAATCCATTTTTAAATTGAATTAATTAATTATTAAAATTCAATTTTAATTTCGAAACAAAACCCTTATTTTGTTTTTATATGAGAACACATGGTATTTCTTACAGCACAGTTATTAATTTTGTCTTTTACACATCCTCTTTGCCATATTTTTTTACATTATTATTTTAATTTCAAATACAATCCTAATGAAATCTACAATAATAATGAAATCCATGCAATGGTTCTCAGAAAAGTTGACCAAATCTAAAAAAAAAATGTATCCATTAACTGCTGACACCTGATCCTAAATTCCCCGAAGGAGTGGCAGCGTACATTTTTTTTTTTTTCACTCTACATGTGTCTGAGAAATAATCTTTGCTACCGCAATTGCAACTGCTGGCCTCTTGGTTATTGACAACAGTTCGCTTATACATCGGTCCGGGCCGTCTGTATCAATGTTCCACTGCAAACTTTGCAGTACCAGTGGCTGTTGTCTGTGGTCTGATGCATTTAAAAATAGAAATAAAGCCTATGCTGTGATTTTAACTTCATAATTGTGTGTGTGTGTGTGCGTACGTTTGTTTGTGTATTTGTTTATTTGCCTTTTCGTCAGTTTGCCTGTTTGACTGTCTGGGAACTGTCTGGGCCATGTCTAGCGACTCCGTTAATGAACTTTTTGTAGGTCGTTGCTATGCGCATTGCAAGTGCAATTGCAACAACAGCTGCAACACCAACACCAACAACAACTTTGACGATTACATTTGACGTGTAGCAATAAATGAGTAAATATGCGTTGTAAGGAATATATTGTATCTACAATGATTCTACATACATAATATTTTGCATATCATAAATGTTTGGTATTCGTATGGTAAATTTAAATCAGTTGTTATTTACCTAACTCAAGGTCAAGTATCCCAAAAAATCGAAATTATATGAACATACATGTAAGTGTATATCTCTCTTCGAACGGCAAATTTACTATATCTTAACAAAAATGTTCCCTATATGTAAATAAGAATTTTAACTTGTTTTTGTTTGTTGTTTTGTGCTTGAAAACTTTCTTTTTTTCTGAAAAAATTATTGCCATTAAGGAAACATTTTTTAATAAAACATAATAAGTTAGGATTTTGTTTTCAGTGTAATAAAATATTATGCAGACAAATTTCAAATTAAGTGAGAAGAAGCAGCGCTGCATTAAGGTTGGGCTAGAGAGGGTTATAGGTCCGAGCTCAAAGGACCCCTAATCAGCGTTGGATTAAGATATTAAAGTAGGCCCACAACATGCTAAGATTTTTTGTGAACTTATGCAGGTTTGTGACAAGCGAAATAGAAGGACCTTTTTTTATCGATTTCTTACACTGTCAATATACAAAGTCTACTGGGGGTCCCTTTGTTGCCACCATTTTCATGATTTTTATTAGTTGTAGTAGAAAACATATTAATTTATTTTATGAATGACTTTTTTTTTGATCAGCAATATACTTATAATGGAATTCCTGAAAAGTTAATTTTTAATTTTGATCATTAAATTTTTTATATTCATCTGTAAGTGGCCCTTTCTCAGTTTTTATCCTCGTACTACGAAAAGTCCTAATCCAACTATGGGGTGTAGGACTAATTCTGCTATTCTTCTTTCCCAAGTTTCTTTGATTGAGTAGCATGGCAAGTTCTTGTTTTGGCTCAAACAAAAATATTTTCCGAGCACTTAACGTTCATTACTGTCTTACTCGTAGGCAAGTGAATTTACAGAAAAATTGTTTAAGGCGTTTCTGTTTATTACTTATTTTTTAACAAAAAATATATTATTTTTTTTTCTTGAAAGCCTATAAAAAGTTAGTAAAATTTAAATCATTTTTTTGTACGCTTACAAATTTATTATATAAATTATTAAAAAAAAAAAAATTAAAGACAATTGCTCTGAAAATAATTAATATAAAAAGTAAATTACTTAAATAAAAATCTTTTAGCGTCAATAATGTTCACTACATTTGACAATAAAATATATATACCAGGTTGATAGATCGAACATCATCTAAAGCGGTTCTGTTTTCGTGTCTATACGAAAATGTTGAAAATGAATTGTGTACAACATCAACGGCGACACGAGCCCGGAAAGGCCTGTTTTTGTCCAAACTTTGTAAATTTTTCTTTTGATTAATGGATGTGATAAAATGAAAGTGGTTCAAAACGGAGTCCTTAGGCTTATGATGTCGGCGATTCGGCTTCAATCTTTTCGCATCGATTAATTAGTGCTGTCTTTGCAAAAAAAATGCCACAGCGGGGTTTTTCAACGTTCCAGTATCGTTGCTATGTCTGAAAACCGTTTTCAATCTTTCGCCATCTAACGATTCCTTGTAATGCAATCAAAATTAATTCGGAAAATATTTTGATTCCTTGAATGGAATCAAAGCTGAATTTATTGATGATATGAAAAAAAAATTAACCTCTTATTCCTATTTCAATTAAAATTGAACGTTATAATTACATACTGCCCAGCACTGGCTTTTGAAAAAAAGTTATATTTTACGATGTATAAAAACAAATTTGATGTCCATTTGCATATTTAAAAAAAAGGCATTTTGTCTCATGTTACATCCCTTCTATCATTTGAATAAAGTTAGTGCTCAAAACCGAAATGATCTCACTCAAATTTAATGTATCAGCGAAAACTGATTGTTGACTGTTGGCATTATAAAAAGAGTAATTTAAACTAAACAAAACTATGTTTGAAAGTGGTAAAAGTGTTTACATAAATTAATTTGATAGTGTTTTTGAAGTCATCTTTGCTCTTAAGTTTGTCTTATGTTTATTATAAGCTGTCATTATACGGATGTAAAATTCCAACTCAATACTTAAAGTGTCGAGAGGAAAAAAAAAAATGACTAGTGACTTTATGCCACAGATGATTATGAAGAGCAGCCGGCGAGACACTGTCTAGCCGAGCATTGTTTACACAATAACAAATATTAGGTGAAAGACACAGAGACAAATAGACATAACATTCAGGCAAACAGAAAGACGAAGAGACTGATAGACAAAGGCAACCTATGAGACAAACACAAAATGATAATAAAGTAAATGAATATCACAGTCAAGTGAAAACGTTTGAGATGGTGGCAACAAACATTTTTAGAACTACAAGCGATGACTATTTTGTTTTTTTTTTTTTGCAATGGCTCTTGGTTTGGTCATAACTAGCAAACTTAATAGTTTCTGTTATTAATTGTTAACTGCTGGTAAACATAAAACTTTAGCCGGTAATCTGCTTATTTCAAGTTATAAAAATATGTTTTGGCTGTTAACAGGGACTCTTACCATAAAAAAACTGTTAACCAAATGAATTCAAAAAATTATTTGGACAACCAAATCTGTCATCGATATTTGCTCGAAAGCACACATTTTTAGAAAATGTGCTGTAAATAATATATAAATTATTTTTACAATTAAAATTATCGAAAATAAGTATCTGAGTATATGACAACATCATCATGACTCATTCATATAAGTCTGGCGGCAACTTCACCCAATTGCCAGACAGTGTGCTGTCTTTCTAGTTGTAACCGTCGCACACTGGATCAAAAGTAGAATTCATTGGAAACTTTGCAATTTTTCGATTGTATTCGAAAGCATAAATATTTAAAATAAGGAAGCCAGTTTTTGGTTTAGTCGAACAAAAAAAGATGCTCTTATTAATTTTTCTAATTTTGAGCTTGCAAAGATACATCCTTATGGGTAAAATTAAACATTTAATCTATATTCCATTTTGGCCTATTTTTCATGTTTGAGAGTCAAAAAATTCTTCATCATTTTCTAGCTTAAATTTTCCCCCTTTCACTTCATATACATTCATGCTGAAGCGTTCCATATTCTTTAAATGCATTTCTAGAGAAAATGTTTGCCCGAATGATAACAAAAACTGGAAAAACAGAATTTAACTCAATAACCTTATATGCTATGAAAAAAATTACTTGAAGAGGATACTGAAAGTCTCAAACTCTTTTCCAATGCATATGAGGTTTGACATCCTGGGAATCAGTGAATTCCTCTGGACAGTGACAGGAACAAGTGCAAAAGATTTATTTACTCGGTACATGATAATTTCTAAATTTGAGGCGTATAATTTTTCTGAACAAGGAAGCTACACAATCGTTTGTATAGTTGCTGCCCATCTCCTCCAGCATTGTTTCAGCTCAAGTATATGTCTCAACAAAAGCTGCGGAGTCCAAGAAGAAACACGAGCTCTGCAGCAAACTAACTCCAACTTTTGCATTGATCAACATACAGGAAAAGATTATGCTAATGGCTGATTTACATGCTTATGTATATTGGCAACAAGAACATCATCGAATATGCCATGGATAATTGCTCAAAGCACGCCACTCGCTACATGGGACTCACGTTTAATAATAAACCCTGCCGAAGCATCATAATTCTTCTACGCACATTGGAAGCGTAGATGTCTCCATCCTGAAATCTATAAAAATTGAAAAGAAAATGTCAAAAATAAAAAATCCACAACATAGTTAGCAAACACTTCTCGAAATATGTCACCTATTTCCAGTTTGCCATCCAACAGATAAAGCTTAACAAATTACAGTTGAGGGTTAACTTATTGAAATTCCTAAAGAGGTGACTATAGTTATCCTCATATTATCAGCATGTATAGAGAGTCAATTTAGGAAAGCTTTAAATGTCGCATTGTCCACAGAATAATCTCTCATCGCAAATTTAGTTCCACTTGTTGTTTCTAATTTTGCTAGACGATGTGCATACTGCACTCTTGCTAGGAATCATGGAACTCATTTGAGTTTGTGGGGTCGTTTAAAAAAACTGACCTATGCCGATGATATCGTCCGATACGTTATCCAACCTTACACGATTCAACAACCAAACAGCCGCTTCCCCCAAACTTTGTAAAAGCATGGAAACTACATAAAAAGTAAGTCATCGTTCCGTTACCTTGAAAGTGTTCCCACTACTAAAACTACTGCGGGAAAATAGCCGCAAGAATCAACAAAGCGCGAAGTGTTTTTGCATCGTCAAACCTACTCAGAACACGGACCAAACTACGAATTTTTAAATCCAATGTTCAATTAGCGTTGCTTTATGGTTGATATTGAGAACTTGATGGCCCCACATGATCTCGAATCGGGAATTTCGTTTGACTATCAACAGAGATTATGAAAAAAAAATCGGCAATGGATTGGCGACAAGATCAGGAGAGGCCCCAGGGTTATTAAATCAGCGCTTTGGTGGAATAACAAAGAATCGGTGGCCACAATTCTTAAAAACAACAATGAAGAGAATTTGAATTTGTTTTGTGAAAACGAAATTAATTGTTAGTGAGCCAAGATCGCAATTTTGTATGAAACTATACCCAAGAAGGTTTTAAAAATTTCTTATGAAGCGAAAGATTTAGAATTTTAGCCGATGAAAAACAATTCTGAACCACTGTGCGTCATTTCTGTCAGTTCGTAAATATTGATGAGCCAATAAAGAAAAAGTTAAAATAGATAGAAATGCGCTGAAACCACGCAACAAATAGCCAGACAGGCCTTAGACATAACGACAAGCCCTCCAAGTAGACTGACTGACTGACTGACAAGTTGACATTCTACTCTTCTGAATGTCTGTGACGGTGTCTTGTACTGGGCCGTTTTAAAAAAATCATATAGAAATCAAAATGCTCAAGCTTGAGGTATGTATCTTAGTAATCCAGTTTTAGGCAAAACATTTTATTTTTTCAGCAATTGCTTAGGTGTCTGTTATTTAGTCAGCTGGCCGCTCGGTCTACCCATCAAGTTTGTAGCTTCTTCCTGTCTGTGTTGTTGGTGTTTTTGTTATCGTTGCACGCTTCTCGAGTAAATCAGTAAGCGAGACTGAAAGCGATTTGTCATTAAGTTGTTGTCTAGCTGTGAAAAATGAGACATGATCTCAGTGCGGAGTCAACTTGTTCTGTGTCTGTCTAGCGTCTGTCTTTTTGATTCTGTTGCTATTCAAGTTGGCTTTTTTTTCACGATGATAAATTTTTGGTTGTGAAGTTTTGTTATGCGTTGCGCATGCTTAAAAGGACAAATCGAAAAAGTTTATCGTCTGAAAGTGTACACTAGAAAATATAATTGCAATTAAAGGTCAACAAAGTCGGTTTTTTTTTTCAAATACTACATACACATTTCATATGCTGTTGGTCGGAAACTAATTTAGTTAGAATAAAAGTCTTAAATAAGAAATTTCTTCTTATAACACTTATGATTTTTTAGTGCACCTTCCTTTTTTTCTGATCAAAAGTAAATTTTTGACATCGCAAAAGTTAGTTCTGCACCAATTGATGCGAAATAATTGAAAGTGAACTTCGAATATCACCAAAGGTGACTTGGATACCAGGAGCATCTATTTTAGTTTCATCATTATATCATAGTAGCAAAGCACTTCTTTCAAAAATGATGAGCTGGGACCCCGCTGGTGGTGTTAAAAAGCAATTTTAAACCTTTTCCCATCGTTTGATCCAAAAATAGTTTCGTGAGTATGAAGGACCCAATTGATTGGTGAAAGAAATCGTGCCAAAACAGCCACTTAGCGGAGTTGGGGATCCAGCTAGTTATTTAAAAAATAAATTTTCGCTTTTTTGCCAAACATTTTTTTGAAAGATCTGACTGTGACTGTGATTTTGTTCCCCTAGTTGAGAGTTTTTCTATTACATTTTTTTGGTTTAAGTTTTTTGTTCTTTCTGGTATGAGAGATTGAATTCTATCAATAACGCAAAAAATATCTGAAACAACCATTTGCAAAAAAAAATAATACTCTAATATTTTTGACATTTTTCAGAACTTGTATTTATTTTCAACTTTTGAAGCAAATCCTTTATGAAACTGAAATGCCGATAACAGTATTATAAAACAAACTATTTCGAAATTTTTAAACTATTGTCGAGTTTTCCGCTTTATCTGTATAATATTCGGTACTATTTGAATTTTTCGATACTATTCCATATTTTCCGATGCTTACCTATTGACTTTTACTTTGTCGTCCGATACTTTTTCGCATCTTTGATATTTCTGAACTTTGAGTATAATACATTTGTTCGAGGCTTTTAGACATTCGATTGTTTTTGACTTGTATTTCGAGAATTTTCGACATTCATCAATTTTTGAGATACTATTTGATGCATATCAGCTTCTTAATATCTACTTGTTTGATGTCGATTTCGATACTCTTCGATATATTCCGACGTTAACCGACTTTTTCGATATTTGCAACTTTTACACTCTTATATGTGAGGTTCTTCTTTACTGTTCAACAGCTCAATACAATTCGATATTTTCCAACTTTTATATGTGTATCGAAACTATTCGATACTTTCAAATATAATATACTTTTCGATATTGATACATATTATATTGCAATTTATAAACTTTTGTCGTATTTTCCCATTCAAATTCAAGCAGCAACTGTTGCTTATATTTTGCGGTAGCAGACTGTGAATTCTACTTCTGAGTAGCATATTTCACAAAATGCTTTAATTACATATTTGTTGAAAAATTCATGTTAACTTTTATTGACATTTTTTTGACCCAGATATTGTGCCTTAAAAGCGCGTATACTATTGGAGCAAACCATGTGAAATTCAAGCGCAATGATGTTCAATGGTATTAATTTCACTTGATACCACTTTGTATCAATTGTTCTTACTTTTGCATCAAATGATGAGATACTCAAAAAGCCTGTCGCCTCATAATTTCAACTTAATTTCTGCGCTGCTCTTTCTTTTTTCGAAGCTAAAGCACCGCGTACCAAAGAAGTTCATTTAGTTATATTTTTTTTTTGTCAGTATTCTATACAAGGTGTTCGAAGTTTCTTAAAAAATAAGTTTCAGCATTGAATTGTAAAATTTTTTTCTGTACTTAATTTATTCTATCGCGCGTGGCTTTTGAGATAAATAGGCTTAAATGTGTCAAAAATACTAGCCAACTTGTACCAAGCTCACTAAAAGCTTTGAATAATTTCTGAGTACAGTAATGAATCATATATTCTTTAACATAATTTGACCACAGTGTACAGCCACTGAACTACAAAATCTGCAAGGAAAAAAAATAAAAATTGGGGTTTTTGAGGAAACTTCTTCACTTTGGTGTACTTGGAAATGTACCAAATCAATTGGCATCCTTAGTACAAGTGCACGATCATAGTCAAAATCGGTGTTTTGATATATATATTGTCTTAAAAATAGATGTAATAGTCAGAAATGCACAACATATTTGGGACAATATAGAAATTACATAGGGTATGAACAAATTATTATAAAAATAATTTTTTTCATTGTTTTAAAACTTGCTAATGATAGGACTTAAATTTTTCTAGTTCTCCAATTTGGATATCATTCCTAACATTTTGAGAAAAAAAGAAGCTTTTCATGTTTCTATCATTTAGCCTTCAATTAGAACACCGTGTATTGTATATTATGAATTTAATGCCTTTTATTTTCACATGACATGAATTTTTCACATTATGAGTGTTTTGTAAAATATCTGTAGCGTCATTTGACATTCAAAACAAAAGATTTATCTTAATTCAAACAATACTCTATAATACAACTATTGAGTTCTTATACAAAATAAATGGTGCAAGTCTAAGTCCACAGTAATCGAGATTGTACTGTATGTTATATCACTTATGCTGCTATTTACATCCATATGTATGTACTTATATGAAGAAACTAAGTTAAGTTTTTTATTTGCTATGTTATCATGTCATTGTATTTATGGCAGGCAAATACTACGAGTATAATACTTGAACTGTCTTACGTTCTACTATCATTTTATCTTTCAGAAAATCTATATTTTAAGTAGGTTACATTCAGATTACTTCTTCAATTTCGCTTTAACCTATGACATTTTTATCAGTTGCTATGTACTTATTTGTGACATTTTTTTTTTATATTTTCTCTTTTTATTTAGTGAGCCGGTGATTTCATCGTCGTTTGTATTGAGTAATAGTTACATTTATGCAAATTAGAAAATCTAAGAGTAAAAACAATGAACAATTTAAAACAATGAATTTTGTAATTGCAAAAAAAAGAAAAATCTCTTTGATTATTTTATCGCGTCTGCCTTTGATATATTGTATTAAAATCAAGGTATAGATAACGATGAAAAAGAGGCAGACGTCCGTTTTTTCAAGAATTTGGTTGCCTTCTGTATTGCCCCTAGCAGCTGAAAATACAAGAAGCAGACGTGTAAATATTTGGTTTTTTAAAATATTTCGAGTTGTTTCCATAATCGTCGATTTTGGTCAACTTTGTATATTTGCTTTAGGGACACAACATTTTTTCCGAATATATCTAGTCGTATAGTTAAAAAGCTTTCCCTTCAAAACTCTCACTTTGAATTATATCGATATCTTTTCTGTTTTCTCCGAAACATCGTAAATTTAAAATTTCTGTCGTACTGGAACTTATATAGATCAGTATGTATCCCCGTGTAATAAATTTCAATTATGGAAGTTACTAGTCTCAATCAAACATTTTTAAAAATATTTCAGAAATGCAAAACCAAAATGGTGTCTGATTTGGCGTCCAATGCCCCATATACACAGCCAGAAAAATAAAGATAAATTATGTACATCACAAAATAAAGAAGCTAACTTTGCATAGCAAAATCTGTACGGTATTAGTTTTATATAGGTAGATACTATTTCTCGAATAATATGCCCCTTTAAATGCTTAAAAACGTCTGCTTACGAAAAATCAGCATCGGAATTGTCTGCCTTCTCTGCTTTTATGTTTTTGTAAATATAAGAACCAGTCAGCTTAGAGGCAGATGCGGAAAAATTATTTATTACTCAGTTTTTTATAACATGATTGTTATATTGCATATTTTAAAATGCAGCAATAACTAAGTTTCAGAGGTTGTTTTTCTCGTGTCTTTTGATATAATCGTTATAGCTGTCTGCTTCATAACGATATAATCACTTAAGTTTGTATATATCAAAAAATTAAATACAAAAATTACGTTAGTCTTAAATTCAGCAACAAAAACGTCTGCCTCTTACATTTATCTGTTTTTGTGTTTGCTCACATATTTTAGAATAAAAGGCAGACGCGATAAAATTGTTTATGATACCTTTTTTTGCAGTTTTAAATAGGTCTCATTGAATAATGCAGAGACAACGCAATAGCAGAGAATGTTTGTACCATTTATATTACTTAGAACTTCATGATTTTCAACCTCTGCCGCACGATAAAATCATATAAAAATTTCAGCCAATCTGTAAGTTTTTTGTTAAAATTTCTTCATGTATGGAAAGTGCATTGACTTTAAGCATTTATCTTTGTTATGATTAAGTAGTGTGTCTCAATTTTAAAATTTTTCAAAAATTCTTATCTCATAACACGCACGTTTCATCTATACTTTTGATAAAGCCCGATCAATCATATCAAGCCAATAACAAAATAGGCGATAGTAACTTGGGTGTTACATGCCATGTGTAATTAATATACATATTTTAAAACTGATGTTATAAATTAGTCTTTTAAGTCAAATGACTTAATCAAAAACATAAGATTAAGAAAGCATGTTGCCAAACATATGTACAAGTACTCAAATGTGCATTTGATTATCTTAACACGTAGATACCAACGTGGTCTCACACGGCACTCTATTATATACGATATGAGCTTAATGAGCTAAAGGTAACCGTTATATAATTTTTTTAAAGCTACAAATAAAAATTCAATCTTACCAACATTGAGCGCAAATACACTTAATAAAAAATGCACTTACTCGTATGCTCTTTTGTACATAAACAAAAATTTATGAAAGACTATAAGTCCATTAAAATAACTAAAAATTATGCTCTTTTGTAAATAAACAAAAATTTATAAAATAATATAAGTTCATTAACTAATTTTTTTAAAGAGATTTGGTAAGTAAGAGATCATGTACATAAGACCGGGTCGATTTGTTTGAACCAAAATAAAGTCAGCCAGACACCGACTCAAAAGTTAGAAGAACCCTTAAAAACGAAATCTGCTTCTTGTTTTTTCGTTCCGAGAAAAACCAATGGAGCACTTTTGATTCTCCTGAAGGTCTTTTTTGGTTAAAAACAACGTATTGTTTGCTCGTATATTTTATTTCTTCACAGAATGGATACAAAAATTTACTTGAAAAATAAAGATTGCGTTCTCGCAAAAAATTTGACGTTAACAAATTTAATTTTCTGTTTTAGATAATAGCCGTATTTTATTGGTTTTGGTTAAACTAATCTGGATTTGGCCAACAGGTAGCATGACAGTGTTTGAAAGAAACTATATTTTCAAATCAGAGCCGACTTTATGGTCGTGTGGTTGAACGGGGCCTAGCGCGATAAGGGGCCTCACGTATCAGTACATAGTTTTTTTTTTCAAATTATTGCTATCAAATGATTTCAAACTGTTTTTATAGTGTCGCAAACGCTTATACAAAAGTTTTCTTTTCGTTTTCTGTTGTTTCATCACAGTTTTTATTTTTACTATGTGTATGGCCTCGCGTGACCTAAGAACGCTTCTACAAAATTCCGGCAAAGTTGCCATATATTTTTGATTATTTTAGGTTTGTGTCTACATCTTCTTGCGATAAGCGCCATCTGTTGTTCAAAGCGTCATCTGTTTAGCAAAGACAAAAAAAGTTCAATCGATTGAACTAGAAACTGAACTGGTTTACGAATTCGTATGAAATTTTGATTTAACCAAACCCAATAAAACACGCCTAATATTTAGTCCCAAAATTCGATTTTTCCAATTAAAAAAAATGTGAAAATATCGAATTTCGAGATTCGATTTTCCACATAAATATATAAAAACTTAATTTTGTTTCGGGTGTGCTCATATTTATGACCAAAAAACAGAAAATCCTCACTTTCTATTTGATAACACACTATGAAATGAATGCCACATTTCAGTTACTAGCTCTAGGTCTTTCTGATGAGGATCGGGTATTTGAGATCAGGTCCCGGAGCTATATTCCCATCACTAGCGTAATGATTCGTGAAAATTTTAACAATGCCAGAAGCATTGAACAAAATTCAAAAATCTTTTCAAAACTAAATAAAGAAATAGATTTTCATTACTATTACATTGTAAATTTGTTAAATTAAATACTTATAGTGTTGCACAGACATAAACAATTTCACAGAGGTGTAAAAGTCTGCAACTTGATAAATGATTTGTTCGATTTTTTTTTAAAAAAAAATGTTAAACCCAAAAAAGTCATACAAACTTACTTCATTTCGGCTTATACATGTGTTGTCGTGTATATTGTTGGGTGAATCGAAAAATATTAAATTCAAATATTTCTTGAGTCTATTAAGACTTGATTTTTAAAATAAACAATTAAACATTTTTTCTTAATCACGAATAAGAAAGTGAAAGCGCTTAGGACTTAGTGCGCTAAAAAAGTAATTTCTCTAAGCTAAACTTAATTGGCTTAAACTACGGAATAAGTTATCAATGCGAAATTTACTTAAATCGGCGCCTTGTGCATTTTTGGTTTGGCGCCACTTTAAAAATGAAGTTTGCTCATCGATTTTCATAAAACAGCTGACCAAGCTTTAAGTGAAATAAATTGAAGTTGTTTTGGCTGACAAATATTTATAACTTGTTTGTTCAAAATGAAACATATTAATATGAAAAAGTACAGCTTCAATTTGCTCAAATTGTGTAGAAAAAGCAATCAATATGTGCAAGAAATCGGATAGGACAAAAGCATGAAAGTAGGTGAGTGGAAAGTACGCTTCAAAAACATTCACTTCTATTTTATTTCGTTTGCAAGCAGCTGTTGAGTTAGACTTGTCTGGAATTTAAATCAAAAACTGCGTTTAACTAGCGTTGTATCAATTTAATATTTGTTTTTATTACAACTAAAAGAATATGAAAATGCCGGCCGGCCATTTAAAATTGACAATTAAATATTGCGACGTAGCTGCATTTTACTTTGGCCAAAACGCAAATAGAACGTGTGAGCAATTAGTTCATTTAGACGTGTTCACTAAAAGCACACTTAAGAGATTTTCCCAAATATAAATTGTATAAGTATTTTACAATTTAGATGAGGTACTTGGCCGTAACCTACTAAAAATGCATATAGACTGAGTGTGCAGCCTTGATGTATTGAGTATACGAATATTTAATGTTTTTCTTGTTTGAAAATTTCAACTAAGTGTTTGTTTACTTGAAACAAATTTAAATTAATTGATTTCTTTTTAAATTGTTTATAACTTTTTCAATAAGCGGTAACCTGCAGTTTTGCAGTTTCTGTAATTTTTATTTTTTTGGTTATTAAGTTGAACATTTCATTTGCTTAAGTTTTTATTATATATGCACAAATAAAATAGCATTTTAATTGTTTTACAAAATTGGATTTGCAGAAAAATATTTTCAATGAATATATATTTTTTTTTTCATAGGTTCAAAAAAACGAATAACACGTGGTGCTTGTCATTTGCAAAACATCAAATTTGCTTGAAATTTTTGAGAACTTAATTGACAAATTTTCCTTTTTTTTTAACCAGGCAAGACCATATCATTTGCATTATGGTTCATCGCAAAATAAGTTTTACTTTTTACATACAGTGAAATTTACCATGTGATTAATGATTTGTATTATAGCTATCAGCTGCATATGCAAATTGGTAAGAGTTCAAAAAATCTCGTGTATATATTTATATCTTCAAAAAAAGTTCGGCTAGACCTCTTACATTTATTACGGGCATAATTTTGTTTTAGTGATGAGTGAATTTACGTTTCATTCTAATGTTTACACAAAGTGGCGCAAATTGATCTTTATGGTTTGAAATTCACTTGAACTCTTTTATTTCAACATTTTTTATTAATTTCTTTTTTTTTTTAAATTTTGCAAACAAAACTTGAAAAATTTAATGTGGAACGATACAAAACTGAAGAACGAACCATAATCATGGAATTTTATTTTGAAAAACAACAGTCAATTTGTTTGATTCAACGTCCATACTAACGATATTTAAATGTGCAGATAGGAAAGTATTTGAAATAAACAATCTGTTTACACGTCTTAGGGCAAATAGGGTCAGTAAGAAACCAGTCTGGTACCGAAACACCACGCACGGCAAAAGTGGATATAAATATTTCACATATGCTGGAAAGTGTGTAGATATTTCAAAATTATCGTATAAGTTCCAGCTGTGTAAGAAATAAAGCCGACAGACTGACTGACATCTACATTTTGATAATTGACGATGACGCCCTTTTCCAGCTGAATAGCTTACTTAAAAAGGATCTGAGAGCAGTTCATTAGCGACAAATACGCCCACTTAAGCTTACTGTCTTATGCGGTCTATCGTCCGAAAGAATCATTTGCGCATATTTTTTCGAATAAGAAGCCATCATAAATGCACAATATGAGAAGATGCTGAAAAATTGTTTGAGGATTTATCCCAGGATGGAGCAATATGCGCTGTGCTGCGGGGGAAACAATAGCAATGTACTGCACATACATATTTGATTAGTCGATTTTTTCGTGCAGTTACGATTTCAGTAGGATGCCGCGTTTGCCGGACCTACTCGCTCGAGACTGTTTTTCTTTGAAGCTATTTGAAAGAACAAGTATACGTTAATAAGACAGCAACCACCCTCGAACCGAAAAATAATATTTTCAATGAAATTCACGTCATAACGTCAGCAATTTTGTGAAAGATCATGAGAAATATGTCGGAAAGAGCACAAATGTGCAGAGTAGAAAATGGTCACTATTTGCGAGATGTAAAACAAACAAAATATTATGATGTACATATTACAAAATATAATAGTTATAGCGAATTCAAACTATAAAAATCATTTTGATTCATCCTGTACGTTTATCTAACTCTTAAACTAAAAGAAATTTTACAATTTTCTTCGAGAATTTTATAGCACGCGCGTTTTGCTTAGGTTAAATGTATGAAGAATAACATTAGCATTACTATGCATTGCGATCTTTCTAATGAAATTAAATGACGTCCGCATTCCAAATATTTATATCTCCATATGTCGGGATTACTAAATCGGTTATATATGAACTTTTTTTAACAATAATTTATTTTATCATATTCATACGAATTTCACAAATTTGAAAAACATATTGTATAAAAATGGTAGTTCTTAGGAAATTTTTCAAGGTATAAAAACTATGCGGACGACTTTTCCGTAAAACGAATAGCTTCGGAGAAATTGCCGAAAGATAAAAGTTCTGTAATACAAAAAATGATTTTTAAACTTCTAATGTGACAAATTTTATTTGCAACAGTTTTAATAAAATCATTTTAACGAGAAGTCAATGGATTCCAAATATTGATTCCTGTAACCTCTTCGTCGCTGATGATATTTTCTTAACAGAATATAAAAGAGTAATTTTAAGAAATTATTCAAAGCATTAAAATAAAGCATTATATATTTTCTTAAAAATCTATTTCGCTCTAATTTTCTAAGTCGAATTCTAGTTTATAGAAATTAAAAATACCGATCATATTATGTGATTCTCTTTCCTAAATTCAAATATTTGACAACCGAGTGAAATATGTACAGTGACTTACAAAACTGTTCACAAAAAACATATTTCTGGTTTTAAAGCTGTATTTTTTTTTTTTTTTTGTAAAAAAGGTTTTAAAAAAAGTAAAACTTGCAAATTCTTTATTCTAGCTAAAAAAAATCAAAACTAAAATATTCCACGTTTTGTTAGACTTAGACTTCGTAAAATCAATGGAATAATAAAGACAAGAGATTATTTTAACATTCGAGTGGCCTTACGCTCACCTAGTCAGGAATAGTTCGGCTACGAGCCAGACGATATCATCCCTTTACAGGATAATGACCCGAAGTATATGGCTAAAATTACAATGAAAAGGCTTCGAGACCAAAATATTACCTGCTTGGATTGGCTAGCACAGTCACCGGAAATTATACCCATTGAAAATTTGTGGAATATTTTTAAAAAAAAATACCCACGAGTCAAATAACCCCACAAAATCTGGACGAGCTATGGAAGGTCACCAATGGACAATGGTCCGTGATCAGTACTCAAATACTAGACAAATTGAAAGCGAGTATGCCTAAGAAAATACAGTTCACCACTAAAGCCAAAAGCGGCCACATAAAATATTAAAAAATTATTTAAAATGTTTTTATTACTTTAAGTTACAAAACTGTTCACAAAAGACTAAGTATAAAAATAACTACCTAAGTCTAACAAAACGTGGAATATTTTAGTTTTGATTTTTTTTAGCTAGAATAAAGAATTTGTAAGTTTTCTGCATACTTTTTTTTTAAAACCTTTTTTACAAAAAAAAAAAATACAGCCTTAAAACCAGAAATATGTTTTTTTGTGAACACTTTTGTAAGTCACTGTATATATTTCCAGTTTAGAAAAACTTTTTTCTAGACTATAAGCTTAAAAAAATTGCATATTAGCAACCTGAATGTGTAAATTCTTTTATATTTAATTTAAGTTTCAATAGACCAACGCAAAAAATATTGTGTTCTCAAAGAAAAATTTTTCTGAAGCTCTTTTCCTGAATGAAGTAAGATTAGATGTTTCATTTATCACTCCACTGAAAAATTTTTAACTCACAATCCGAAGCCAAGGAATTTTTTAAAAAGCCAGAATTTGGGAATTTGTGGCTTACCTGCACACTGTACGATACGGGGCGAATGCAAACGGATCGTATTTTCCTCGCATTACCAACCGAAGACCATGTCCAGCCATATAGCTTTACTGGAAAATAGCATTGTGACGAATGCCACTGAGATGATCTGCAAACACTAATAAAGGTTCTAGCGATCTATGTCCAGCAACATGCCATCACCAACAGAAGACACATACTTCCAATTCCACAGCACATAATTTTCACTCTACACTATTTCTAATGGCTGCAATATTAAACAGCAAATACTTTTTGATGTGAGAAAACTTTTACTGGTTGTAGCAAAGAAAATAAACTCTGGAGTAAATTGGCTGATATAAAGCATGTAACGCTAAAATGGAACATGTAATAATTTCGGATGGTTTGACTCCATTTATTGTAAAAATAAAATATTTCTGCACTAATCGATGGGGAAAGGTCGACAGGATCAAGGGTCCCCGACTAGAAATAAAATCCATACCAAAGTGAATTGGTTAGTGTTACATTTTAGAATCTTATGAAATTTTTCAGTAAATTTCGAAATTAAACGTTTTTCAAGACTGTTGTACTTTTTTTATGCTAACATAACGAAAAATTATTCATAGCTCCGAACTCTCCCGTTTTTTTTCGTAATAAGCTAAATCACTTTCTTTAAAACTTTAATTTTTTTTATCAATTATGCGTTCGTAGTTGAACGAAAACAATAGACAATAACTCACCTATGATCCTTGATGCCGTCAAAATAATGAATATCTCGCGAGATTGCAGAAGATTCTTTGCTAGTGGCGCTATTGCCAGCGGCAATGCGACTCAATTGAGCGCGTGTTAAATTAAACATATCCAGAATGGTTTGATTATTGCCATCTACAACTTCGGTACGGATCGGTTCATCATCGTCTACAAATGTGGACCGCTTAGCGGGAATACCGCTTGTACCCTCTAGCAAAGTTGTCAGCGTACAAAGCAAAAGGCACAAACGCAGGATGACTTTAAGTTGCATTTTTGCGACCAATATCACTTTTTGTAACATTTTTGTTTATTTTCTGTTTCTTTAAAAATTACTTTTACATTAATGTGTGTGTTTTTTTTTGTAAACTCATAACATTTTTAAATTTAATAAAATAGTTTTCACACTCAATTTTTGTTTTTTAGTATTTTTGAAACGTACACTTTTCAATGTTAAATTATTTAAATAAAAATAATTAGTAAAATTCCCTTAGCACTCAACCAACTAATTTTTGTTTTAAACTTTAAAGTTTTTTTTCTTTTGATTGTAAAAAGTAATTTATTCTTTGCAAGTCTTTAATGTAATTCACACTTTAGCTACATATAATTTTTTTTTTACAATTTCAAAAATAATTTTTAAAAATATTTTTTTTTTTTTAAGTTTTGAAAAAGATTTTTGTTTTTGTTGAATTTTCTTTCAAGTTTTCAATGCCTTCACTCTAAGAACACCAAATATGAAGTGATTGCGCGAAACGCTTTTGAAGACTTAAATAACATTCTGCATCTATCAGATACGCACGAATACGATACGACGATACCAGACGATACAACGTAAGTGCTTCGTTTGTTTTCGTTTACTACGTAACGTTACGTTCAGCTTATGCATGTGTAGTGTGCCACCTTACGCTCGAATACAAACGGATACAATGCTCACCGTATGAATGCGAAAATGTTGTTGATATTTGTTGCCGTTGCTACCGCTCTTGTTGATGTTGCTGGCCGTTTAGCACTCACACATGTGCTCTTGCAATTGCCTGTTTATTTGCTATTGAATTATTCGAGTGCATACTCGGTAAGACGCTAATTTGCTGTAAACATTTGTTTTCGACCGGTATTTTGCACCTACAAACATCAGCATTAAATTGTTGTCACATTTTTTTTATGTTCAATTCGCCGGCCGGCCGGCAAACACTTTATGTTTTGCTTTGTTTACGTCTGATAAGAAATTTGTTGTTTATCTACATATGAAAAGTGTGTGCGTGCATTAAGGTGGTGCTAAAATCACAGGAGCCTTTTGGCTTGTATTGCATACGAAAATACATACAAAAAATGTGTGCATAGAGTTTGAATATTCTTTTTATCAGTGTTATCACGGAGTTTCACTTATATTTTCAACTTTTATAAGTGTGCGATTGAGATTTAACAGTAAATATTTAGAGCGAAATAGGTCTCAGTGAGAGACTCAATTTCTAAGTCTCTAATTAAAAACTTGTGTAACCCAGTTAAGTGTTAATATGTTATATAAAAACACGCAATCCTTTTTGTAATATTTCAAAACTTCTCTTTTTTGCATAACGATTTTTTGTAGCGGAATATCTTCAAAACGATGGGGAATATGTAAAATAGAAAAGCTTAAAGTCTTTTTTATTTAAAACTGCTTTAATTTTATTAAAACAAATAATTTGCTTTAAATACATTTGTTTAAACATTACTTTTTTTTATTAATAAATTTAATTTTATTATGTACACACCTGCTCAAAATAATAGGTACACCTATGAGATTTTAGTTTAAGCTCTATTACAAAAATATTTGGGCAATTTAGAGAAAAAATCGTACTGGTATCGTGAAGCTCACAATTTGGAAACACTATTATAGAAGTACACAATTTGGAAGCACTATATTCAGTAAAACAATTCATGTGATTCCCTTAAATTTCGAGCGTTTCTAGTTACTGTGCATAGTTAGAATATTTGCCTGCTCAAAACAATAGGTACATCTGTACGTTGATTCAAATTTTTGTTTGAAATTTTTTGTTTTTAATTCTTTTTTGAGCTTTTCTTGGAAGAACGTTATGTTTTCTTTAATTAAATCATAAAATGCAGTTAATTAACAGCAAACATTTTAGTTGAGATGGATCGTAAGTCACATTACTCTGCTGAGGATTCGAGACTGACTTTAAACTTGAAAAAAATGGCAGAAACTCTCTTCAATGCATTGGCAGGTTGCTGAATTGTTCTCACAATTTCATGAGAAATGTATTTACAATTAGCCAGTAAAAAAAAATCTCGTGGTAGACCACCAAAAACCGCTCCAAGAGTTGATCTTCATATTGTAACTTACGGAAAAATAGACACATTTAGGTCTTCAAAGACAATTTTAGCCGAAATTGGGAACGTGGTTTGTGCTCAAGCAACTCGACGACGTTTACAAAAGGCTAACATACCCGGGCGCATAGCTAAAAAAGTTCCTTTGTTGCGGAAAAAAAAAATTAGCATGAGGCTAAATTTTGCAAGGATCACGGAAACATTTTTCGGAAACATTTTGCGGAAAAAATACATTCGAAGGAGGTATTTTTATTTTTTTTTTAATTTACGGTTCTATATGCCTACATAATAGAATCAGGCTTAAAGAAAATTCTCCCAAAATTTCAGCTTCCTAGATCAAATGTGCGAACGGCGCATCCACTTTGTTTCCTAGTACAATTCATATGAAAAACGAAAAAGCAAAATAACGAAAAACAGAAAATTTACTAAAACGCAAAAAAAATCTGTTTTTCGTTGTTTTGCTTTTTCGATTTTCATATGAATTGTACTAGGAAACAAGGAATCAACGGTTTTTTCGTTAAATTTCAACGAAATTGGACGTAAACTCTGTCCGTGCCGTTACAAGTTTAAGCTGGGAAGCTCAAATGTTAGGAGAAATATTTTTATTCCTCAAGCTATAATATAGGAAAATATAAATAAAATCCCTCTCAAAAAGTTTGAAAAAAAACCCTAATATATGTATATCAATCATTCCAAAGTATTTATCTGCTTTCAAATAGAAATTCACGACATAACTTTAAAATTAATAACATTAAATTCTTGGGCGCATATTCATAGTCATATTTAGCATCAGCTTAAGTTAGAACTTTATTTTAGCAATAACTAAGTCATTCATAGTCGATTTAGCATCGGCTTTTCTGCTTAGATATAACTAAAAAAATAGTTTCAGCTGAAGTTGATATTAAGTCGATATCAAAAAAGAAAATATGGAGAAAATTCATTCATTTCATATCAGAAAATTCAATTTTGATAATTTTGAGGATTATAAGTTGTTTTTATTTGGCGTGTTAAAAAAAATATACATGCATATATGATTTTAGAAAAAAAAAAAACTAAAGAGAATTATAAGCTGTTTTTATTTAGCGTGTCAAAAAAAGTTTTTAGAAAAAAAAAAATTTTATTCTGATGAGAATCGAACCCACGCAATTTGAGCTATAAGTCCACAGTCCTAACCATTTCGTCACGCTGCCTTGTAAAATCTAGTTTTTTATTACTCTTTCTGTTAATTTATTAGTGTAAAATTAAAAAGTCAAAATTTATAATGGCAGGTCACTTTAGAAACCGGAAGGGTAAAAAAAATTATATATATTCATATACACATATGTTTTGAAAAAAAAAAAAAAACATGTTAACTGACGAGATTCGAACCCACGTCCTGAGGGCTATGAGTTCACAGTCCTAACCATTGCGCCACGGTGCCTTCTGTGCAAAAATTTTTAATACTCTCTTTGTTATTTAACTAACTTGAAATTAAAAAGTCAACATTTGACAAGTTTACCACGAAAGCTTTTGTGTGGTGAATTCATTAGCTTATGCCACTTAGTCAATACTAAAAAATCGACTATGAATAGAAAACAATTTTTAGTCATGACTAAATTTATTTTGAGCTTAGTTTGAGTTTAGTTAATTTCAACTTTAAAATACGACTATGAATATGCGCCTTGATGTTCAAACTTGAATTTTGGTCATAAAAATTCAAACTTACTAGTACAATCATTTGGTGCTAAAAAAAAAGAGTTTACCTGGAAAGATTTCAGGGAGTTTTGAAAATGGGTAACTTTTTACATTTCGATTTCCTCGTATTTTTACCGCTCGCCCCGCCATATTTTAAAAATGGTGCCTAAGATCAGTTTTTTGACAATATCTCATTTCCGTCTCAGTTTACAATAAAAATATTAACATACAAAATGAAACTAGAGAAAATTGCCTACAAATTAAGTTAAAACCGTTTATTCGTAAAATCAATAGTTTTGGCGTACGAAAGCCGCAAAGTGTACTTCCACACGCGTTTTGGCCAAAACACTCATTTCCACACCACCATGAGGCAGAGTAATTCACATGTAATTCACTATTCCAAAGCTGAGCGCTTTCTCCTTCGCTTCGCTGTTCTTGATGGACCAGTTGTTGCGAGTTCATTGTCTTTAGTACCGATAGATACGTCACAGACCGAAATTTTTTCCACATCATCCGCGATAGGATTATCAGTTTCATCGCAATTCTCTTCATTCTCGAATTCATCATACTTTTGCTCGAGCCGCTTACTAACCTCAAGATGATGTGGAAATTAGTGTTTTGGCCAAAAACGCGTGTGGAAGTACATCAATCAATATATTTAAAATCTGTTCAGGAGGTTCCAACTTATAATGATTTTTAAAAAGCCATATCCGGAACTTCACATAGCTATATCTCGAAAACTGGATCCGAAAGATACTTTTTTTTTAATATATTCTTTCTTAAAATTAAAAGCTACTTAAGAAAAAATAGTTTAAAAAAAAATTTCAAATTTCCAATCAGCTTGCTTTCATCCGTAAGTAAAATTCTTGAAAAGTTAATAAAAATGAAACTAAACGAGTTTATTGAAACTCATAATATTCTGCCTCCACAACAGTTCGGCTTTCGAAGAGAGCACAACACTACACATCCATTAATTAGAATAAGAAACATAGTCAATACAAATTTTAGATGTCAGTTGTCTACAGGAATGGTACTGTTAGATGTTAAGGCCGCCTTTGACTCCGTGTGGCACGATGGGCTTATTTATAAACTGATTCAATTAAACTTTCCAGTTCACCTTATAAAAATAGTACAAAGTTTTCTCTTAGCTCGGTCCTTCAAAGTTTATATTGGCAATACTAGCTCTGTCAGCGTAGCTGTTAAGGCTGGTTGTCCCCAAGGCTCTTGTCTTTCCCCTATTTTATACAATATATTCACGGCCGATTTTCCGATAATAGATAACTGCACTACATCAATTTTCGCTGACGACACAGCGGTACTTTGCACCGCATTAATGGCTTCAGAAATAACCTCAAATCTGCAGATGGCCTTGGCCAATCCTACTTCTTTAAATGGAAAATTCTTGTTAACTCCCATAAAACACAAGCAATTTATTTTACTAGAAAACGGAAATCATGTTTCATTCCCCAAAATTGCTTAAGCTTCGATAACAACTTAATAAATTGGGAATCGAAAGTGAAATACGTCGGTATTATCCTTGATCCAAAAATGAAGTTTAAAGAACACATTTCCTACATCCAGAACAAAGTTAACGTTCTAACTCGTTTGCTATATCCGTTTATTAACCGGAACTCAGGTCTCAATTTACATAATAAATTGCTAATACTGAAGTCAATATTTCACGCTGTAATTTTTTACGCTTCCCCGGTATGGTCAACAAGCGCCAATTGTCACTTGAAGAAACTGCAAATTGCTCAAAATAAGCAACTCAAACTTATATACAATAAGATTAGGTTCTATCCTACTGAACGACTACATGCACTTGCAAACATAGATTTAGTTGTCGCCAAATTAAACCGATATTCCGAAAACTTTATTATCAGATGCCAAGTCTCTGAATATTCTCATATTAATGAGCTAGTCTCAAGTTAATAGTAGGTTAGGTAGAATTAGATGTAAGTTTTATTATAAATTTGTATAGGGTTTTTAAAAATTTTTTCCCTCCAATAATATTTTGTGAACTCGTATACATATTATTTAAGCCATTGTATATTTAAGTTGAGAAAGATATAATCTTGAACTCTTTACGAAATAAGTTTACCAATATGTATGTATGTAAATAATATAATAAAAATAAAAAATTGAAATTGAAATTTAAGGTATATTTTTAAATTTTTAATAAGGAACATAAATTGTGTGAAATCTTTATTTAATTTTAATGAAAATTAAATTATTGGTTCCGGTTAATAATGAAAAAGAATGTCATTCAGGTGACCTCCTCTGCTAGCTCGGCAGGCTCTTTTTCTTTTACCAAAATTTTTAATAACTTTTTCGCATAATGATGGTTCAATTAGTGGTATTTGTTCGATGATATTGCCTTTGAGTTGTTAAGCAGTTTGAGGATTGTCCGCATAAACTTTATACTTCAAGAAATCCCATAAGAAGGTGTTAAATCGCATTATCTTGGTGGCAAAATCACGTCCGTCCTTCGAAAAATTAATCAATTATTAAACTTCTCTTTCAGAGGATCGATTGATTCCGGTGGTGTGTGGCATGTTTCATGTAAGACTTAATTGGCCCTTCATTATAAACCATTAGGACAATATTTCGATTATATGCATTTTAAATTTTACTATACAATTTAAATTATATTTTTTCAGTGTAATTTCTCACATCACATACTCGTACGATTTGTCAATTGAACTGAATTTCTCACGCACTCAAAAAAGTGCGTAGCAAAACGCGCATAGAAAACAAATTGCATAACTCGTAGGCCCAAAATTTTCCTAAGAATTTTTTTAAATTTCAATAGATAAATAAATTAAAGCCTATTCATGACAGGAAATCACGTGGAAAAAATAAAATAAATTGTGCGTTAGAATTATCCATTTTATGTAAGAAAGATATGTATAATAATTTATAATATGCGAAGTTGTAAGTGAATATAATTCAATTAGAGATCAAATTGCTACTTAGAAATTGAGAAATTTACGTAATTTAGACGAAAACAAGTTTTCGAGTATATCAAAAATGATTTTTCGCAATTTAACGACTGCGGCCAAAATTATCTTTTTGTTGGGTTTAACTTGAAATTTCCTTTTTCTAATAACAAAATAAATTCTAACTTTCAGCTATCAATTTTTGACATTTATTTGTCTGCACTCAGCAAAGTGTTAAATATCTGTGAGTGATCGTTGACAGAAAATTATTTTGTAAATTGAACGTTGAAAATAATACGAGAATAATTCTTGATTCTTTGTCAAAAAGTGCAAAGTATACTTGTACTGTAAATACTGTTTCTTCTTTCACAGATCAGTTCTAAAGCAGAAAGTTCGACGAAAAAGATCCAAAGTTGGGTTTTGCAGCATATTTTCGTAAAGCATTCATTGACGGTTTTACCTGGTTACTGGGACCTTTTTTCTGAAAAAGCCGTTTTGTTTCACTTTTTGCTTGGGTCCTCAACAGATGTATGCAAAAAGAAGAAGTATATCAGGGAAAAAATTATTACTAATCGGCTTAAAACTCACTGATGAGTCCACCAATTTTTTTTTTCTTTCTTAATTTATCTTTGTTTAATGTAATTCTTTCTATGTTGACACACACAGTACTGAACAGGAAGCTCAGTAAAATAATTATGGGCAAATTTATGTTTTTGATTGAAAAAAAAAAACTTTGACGTTAAAAATCTCTACTTTTGCCCAGTATAGATAACCATGCATTTAACTTAACTTAGTATATTTTATTATTTTTTCAAAAAAATAAATACATATCAAGCCCCCCGATTAAGAAAATTTTGAAAATTATGGACTGTCCAATGTAAGCTTTAAAATTAAATTTATGCTTAAAAATAAAAATTCCTAAAAAGTTTGCTCATCTACTCAGAGTTTCTTAAATGTTGTTTGTGCCTTAAAATATAAAAAAATCATTAATTAAACATTTTTTCTTTTGAAAATACCCAATTTGATGATTCCAAATGGTCAGCAGATTCAAATCCAACCATCACAAAATTTATTCATAAAATATACAAAGTTTGTTCGAATGATAAAAAAAATATGTGCTCATTTTTTCAATAAACTTGTAGCATATATGCAGGGTGATCCGATACTGAGCAGCCATACTCTAGCATTTGACACCCATTATTATTGTAAATTAAAAATTTTATAAAAGGAGGGTCCATCTTGAAATCACTCTGAGTTGCAGGGTGTTTGAAAAAGTTCCTTTGGAGTATACAAACAAAGATTATCTCGTAACTTTTGAAGTAATAGATCTAAAGCAACTAAATTACCTACTCTAATCAATGAACTTTTTTTAAATTGGAAATTGATTGTAAATTGAACTGTTTTATACTTTCACAACGAACATAAAAAACAAATATTTTTACTCTAAAAAGTGATAATTCTGTATTAAAAATACGAAATTTTCTTTAGAGTTTATTCAAGTGATTAATACTAAATATTAAACAACAGATATCACGGCAAAAACATTTCAATTTAGAAGATCTAACTTAAGCGATTAATTAACAAATATTGTTATGGCAAATACCGAGTCATCATCAGAATCATTACTACGATTTCTTACAATATTCTCAAATCATTACTGCAAATTTAAAGTCGTTACTGCAGAAATAGGGCATTACTGCACCTTATTACAATGCCTGACTCAGATGGTATTTAAGATAGACGTCCAATCTTTCATACAATATTTTACGCACAATTAACGAGGAAATCGAGTCCTACAACTTGGCTGTTCAGAAGCGAACCACACTGTCAAAAAAAAAAGTTTTTTAACTACCTTGAAATGTGAAGAGTTGGAGCTAATTTTTTGGGAACATAGGTTTTGAACTTCTTGGGGTAAAACTTAGGAAATAAAGATCTTCAAATTTTATGAACAAAGATATTAGATGCTTTTCAGAAGATCAATGTACCTGTATTTAATTAAGTAAACAACTAAGGAGAAAATTCGTACGAGCAGTACATAGTAAAGAAATGAAACCAAACGAGATGCGCAAATGCATCTTTGTTTCTGCTCAGTATTGTATTGGTACACATTAGATTTGTACCCTTAGGATTCTTATATGAATGCACCCATGTAGTTCTTTCATCGGGAAAATTTTGGAATATTATAAGTTTATTGTTATTTTTTATATTAGCGCGGATTTTTGTTTAGTCTTAGCGAAGGATATGTTTTTGATACTTTTTTCTGTATAGTTTTTCTTTTTATTTTATTTTACGCACGAAAATGTGATCTGAAGCTCGTTTCTGTAACTCGTAACGATCGCAGTTACCTACTCATATTACCGATTTGACGTCACTCTCATCTGCACTGTTTCTGTAAATATTTGAACCGACTTCAGTTTCAATTTATTCGTTTCAAATCGATAAGTTGTCACATTCTCCAATTTCATTCCAATAGAACCTTTTCAAAAAGTGTTTCTGTAAAAAATGTGAATCGATTTAAAATGTCAGTTTTGTCACTGACTCTCCAGTAAGTGAGAACTTTACCGATTCTAATAAATGTCAGTAATGTTGTGTAAATATGAAGAAACAAGTACTCAATATAAATTTTTAAGACCGGGTCCTTTAGCTGAAGTTGAATTTTTTACTGATTATAATCTTTTTGTTTATTTTAGAACATTTTAGTTTCCAAGATAATGAGTTTTAAAACTAAAACGTATGCACAGTCAGAAACTTAAACAAAAAAAAAACATTTGTTGAATCAACGCAAAAGTAACCGGTTGCAAATATATGTTTACTTTTCATTTCACATCACTAAGTGTCAAATTATTTCCGTTTCTGAAAATAATTCCAAATAAAATTTGAAAAGTAAATAAACAAATGTAAATAAACAGCTGTTATTTGATTCAATTTCACAACGTCTCTTCTCAATTTGTGTTCTTTTCCATCACGGACCAAATTTTTGCCGATTTGAAAGTACAGAAACATCAGTTGTCACGAAATCGGTATCTCAGGATCGAAACAGTTTGACGTCACACAAATCGGTAACTTGCCAATTTTTTTACAGAAACGAGCTTCTGGTAATTTTTTTTTTTTCAAATATTTTTTAGTTTTATTTTTTTTAAAAAAAAAATTTTTTTTTTTTTCAATCAGCGTAAAAAATGTTGGAAAAATCTACGATTATTATCATTTATTTGTTAATTAGCGCAATAATATTGGGAACACCATTTTTTATTTTAAACAAAAATCCCTAATTTTTATTTGAAAAACTTCATCGACCTTGGAAGTCTCCCAAATATTCGAATTCGGAAGTTTTCTTGTGGATTGACTTATCTTTATTATACATATACTTAAAAACTAAAATGTAAATTTCAGAAGAAAAAAAAAACACTCTAATGAACCAATTATCGCAATACTTATGAAAATTGAAAATTTAGTTTTTTTAGATTCGATTAGATTACTTCACGCATAACTTATGTGAGAGTGGTAAATTTTTATTAATTAAGTCAGTTCTATTAATACATAGAACAATAAACGACACAAACTCTATAAATGATTTTTATTTATTATGCGCACTTATTACTAATTTAAAAATAGTACATACAAAATTGGTGCGTAAGATCTCAATCTCAACCAAAAATTCGAAATGTATAATGCAAAATGGAAAGATAAAGAATATTATGGAATTTCATATTTGGGACTTTTAAGTTTTTGATAAATTCATTATCACTATCACACTTTTTAGTAACAAATGCAACTTTTTTTGAGTTACGGTGAAGATGAATTTTAGAAATCTTCTTATTTCTGCTTTAAATTTCGTTTCATTTAATATAGCAATTTTTGAAAAGCCAAACAATATAATTTGAAAGATGTCTTAAAGCTCTGACTGTAGATTTTTTTTGTTGTTTGGAATTACTGTACTTTTGATTTGTTCAATTCAGAGCAATATATGTACATATGAACATCATAGACTTGCCTTAATTCATTCAAACGAGCGCCAAGCAAAAAGATTTACGTCTTGCATTTATCTAATTCAGTATGCGGAAATCCAATGGCTAGACCTCAAGGACGTCTTGAAAATTACCAAAACAATAACACATAAATAAATTAAATTATTTTTGGCGTGTCTGGAACTCAAGAAAAAAAATATAAATAAATAAGAAATAGAATTACATTTGAAATTATAATTTAGAGCACTTACGTAAAGTCTGAGTACTCGTGCATAACGTGTGTCTCCAAATTGATCAACGGTAGATTGTAAATGTTTTGTTTGTTAAACAATGAAGAATGTGAGATTTAAAAATCTGTCACAGACGTCTGACAAGCAATGTGTTGATCAAACGTACATCCGTATTTATGGATATAATTTAATGATATGGGAATATGGCCCAGTTAAAGTTGATAAAAATAAAAAATAGAAAATCTCAGTTAAAAGCTGTATGAATTTATTTGAATCACTTAAAATTGGAATATACTTGTATAGTAGCAATTTTGCGGATTTGGCTGAATAAAATTTGTTATAAGATCATTATTTTGAAGTTGATAAACTTTTATTGTCAAAATAATGAAAAAATAGGGTGCATGAGAATTATAGGATGATGTGAAAATATTTCAATTCCTAAAATCAACTGCTTATGGATGCACCATATTTTGTTTAGAGAATTTTTACTTTTGTTACTAAGAAAACGTATAACAGTTTTTTTCTTCGATTCGTGAACATATTTACTGGCGGTAATATGCAGGATGATTTTTACTGGAGTCAATTGGCTTAAAAGAAAGGGGTAACATCACGTTCACAATATTTTTCGACAGTTACAATATTTTTCGACAGTTACAATATTTTTTGACTTTTTTAAAATACTGCATACTTCATATTTTTTAACTTTTCAATATTATTCGGCTTTTCCACTATTTTTCACCTTTTTCTACGTGTATCCAATTTTTTGACGTTTCAAGATTTTTCGACTTTTTCAAGACTACATATTCGACGTTTTATGAAAAGCTCTCTATTTGACTTTTCAAAATTTTTGAACTTATACATTTTCCAACTTCAACGAGGGTTTCGACATAATCCAATATTTATTTATTTTTTTTTTTTTTGAATTTTTCAATACTTTTTGACAATTTTCAACATATGTACTTCGATTTTATTTTATTTTTCAACCTCATTCGACGTATATACTTTCTTTACGTTACTCGACTTTTCAATATTTCCAATTAAACCAACAAATACTGAAAAAAATGGTGATTTTGGAAGAAACAAATTCGATTTTTTTCTTTCTCTACGACTTTGTTTTTACTTTAAGTTATATTTTCGTGTAAATGCACAAAACGTTCGAGTCACCTTTTTAAGCGGCCACTACAGGGTACAGAAATAGCCTCAAACTACATGAAATCGCGACAAGACAGTTGAAGATTTTGGCAAAAAATCGAGGACATTTTGCTCAGGACACAGTTTTAATAATGTTATTCTTCTGGTCATTTTCAGAATCAATTGAAAAATTTCGGTTATGAAGTTTTTTCTTCCAGATTTCTTCGATTAATATTGTGACAAAAAAAAAAGGTCGTAAACAAGTTTTTCGATAGAAAAATTATTTTTTTCAAATTGGCGACTCCGAAAAGCTCATCAATTTTTTCCCAAAAAATAAAAATTTTCTTAATTTTTCACCATTTTGAAGAAAGATTTTTTATTTTTGAAAGGTCGAAAATTCCTTTTCAACTTGGCAAGCCTGGGTAAAACTTTTTAAAGTTTTTGCTCATACGATAGATCCCACGCCTTCTATTCAAAATGTGTTCACTTTATTCTGGTTCTATGCTGGTTTTATATCTTTAAATAATTCTCTCAGTACCATGTTTTGAAGTTTTAGTTCCTTTGAGAGTCGTATGTCTTCTTGGTAAAACTCGCCTAGTTTTTGTCTAGATATTTTTCGAATCATTCCTACTGTTTGTGTGAAATTTGATTTCATTATCTTAAATAATTCACTCTGTATAATGTTTTCAAGTTTTTGCTTGTACGAGAGGTTCCACGCTCTCTTATCGAAATTTACCAACTTCTTATCTGACGCATTTTTTGTACACGCAAGTTGGTTCCATTACCTTAAATAATTTTCTCAGAATAGCGTTTTGATATTTTTGTTCGTTTGGGACGTGCCACGTCCTCTTGTCAAAATTCGCCTTTAATTTGTCCAAAGCTTGACTAAATTGTGTCATGTATTTGTGAGAAATTTGGGTACTCTTTATCAAGTAACTATGTATGTATATCAATATAGTTTCTTAAATTTTTTATTTGTATGGGCGGTAGGCGAATCCGCGAATCAATTTCGGCTATTTTCAACACATAGAACCTTGTTTGAAGGTAGTTTGTGTACCAAATTTAATTCACTGATCTTGCTTGGTTTTTCCGTAATCGTGATTTCCACAGACGGACTGACAAATAGACGAATAAACAGGCAGACAGACGGTCATGCCTTAATTTATTTACGTAGTGAGGTTGATCAAGACTATACATGTTAACTTATGTCTACCTGCACGCCCCCTTCTATTCGTTACAAAAGCAATGGCAAAGTGAATATACACTAAGTGTAGGGTATAAAATGTGAAAAGTGAATTTTTAATTAAAAACTTTTACCGATATTTTTTTCTCTTCTATAGATGGTTTTTAATCTATGTATACCTATGCCTTTTGCGTTATCTATCTTAAACTTTTTTTGGAAATAAATAACATTGGGTAATAATGTATTTGCCTTAAACTACGGGTAAATGAGCACATGGGGCAATTATGAACAAACTACATAGGCATATTGCAGCTCAAATATTTTGACTTTTTGAAAAATGACTGCTAAAAAATTTTCCAAAATTATAGACCTGTTTTTAGCTGAACAAAAACCATTAATTGTGAAAGCATCCCATTTATAAAAAAGAATCATATAATTAAAATCTTCCAACAAATGATTAACATGACGTCAAAGTGAAAAAAACGTTCGCGCATGCCAACCACTGAATACCAAATAAGTTCCAAATTTATTGGAACACCAAAAGCCACAATCATAACCAAAACACCAAAACACGATATTAACATAATTGAACACGACGAGACGGTGGTTAGTTGTCTCATCACACCTTCATTTCTTCCTCACCATGCTACCACGACAACTCGTCGCATTTTGCTTCAACAGCAATTACTACAACAAAAAAAAGAAGAAGAACAACAACAATATGACACTGCATCCATGTCCATGTGGCTAAGAAGAATAACTCCAACAGCCAAAGTATCGAGATGAAAGGTGAAGAGTATGAAATCGC
Source organism: Tricholauxania praeusta (assembly GCA_949775025.1). Taxonomy (NCBI): domain Eukaryota; kingdom Metazoa; phylum Arthropoda; class Insecta; order Diptera; family Lauxaniidae; genus Tricholauxania; species Tricholauxania praeusta. The sequence continues at coordinate 29,316,925 of OX459031.1, read as the reverse complement.
AGCGTTGGTACGGGTGCGAGTAGACGTTTGGGTTACTTGTAGGATCGCGGTTGAGGTGAAGATTTTAGCTCAGATTGCATGATGAGCAAAACCAGAAGCCAATTTGTTTTTGTATAAATTATATACCTACGTATTCCTTTTCCTTTTTTTTTTTTAATTTCTACTCTAATCGCGTGTCTTGCTTTGGCTTCTGTTTGTGCTGATGATGTGGCAGAGGAGGCTTCACTTCTTGTTGTTGATTGTCAAAATTGACAATGAATGTGTTTATGCCTTGGTTAACCGAATGTGCATGTCTGATGGCTGTCTGGAGGCTTTTCAGTAACAGCAGCAGAAAGAAGAAGACAACGATGACGAAGACGAAGACGCTGGTGAAGGAGAAGAAGAAGATCTGTTGTACACCCATATGGACAAAGGTACATATTGCGAAATTGTTGCAAGTAGGGATGGCTTGACGGGCTTGGGGCTTTTGATGTTTTTGGAAAAAATTAATAGCTTATGGGCTAATATTCAAAAACAGATTATCGCCTGAGGAAAAAATATTTTATTCACCAAATGTTTAATAGTTAAATGGTATAACATACCATCGATGGAAAGAAAATCCTATTAAAGTCAATCGATTCTGTCGACCATTCACTTTTACTACAAATATAGAATTTAATGGATCTTCAAAATAAGTTGTGGCGTCCAGTTGCAAATCCGACCAAGTCCCATTTTCATACTTTCGGAAAAACAACGAAAAACGTTTATCTTCACATATGTTTACTGAAAAATTAAAACCTATATCCAACATAATAGCTTATAAAACTTCTGACTCAAAACACCTCAGATCAGACTATTCTAGTTTCATCTGCCTATGTTTTTGAGACAACAATTCTGGACTTGGCGAGCTATGATCCATTGAACATAGACTTGGCTGGTTTTGGCATAATAATCAACAAATTTTGTTTAAAAAAAAGTGAACCGGGTGTTGATATCAATGTACTGGACTTGGTCGGTTTTGATTTCAAGGCATCGGATTGGTTTTGAAAGCAAGCTTATGGACTTGGCCGGTTTTGAAATCTTTGCATCAAAAATATATTTAAAAAACGAAATATTTCTGTTAAAAAAATATATTTTAATCTGAAAAAGATAAAGCATGGTCTAGATTTTGATATATGAGAATATCTCAAAGTTTAATTTTTTTTGGACTTGGCCAATTTTGCAACTGGACGCTTCATTTATTATGCTAGTCACGATCATATTTTACAATCAGTATCAATGCATTTCTGTTATTTCCGGTGTACCACAAGGTTTCCATTCAAGGCTTACTCTTTTCTTATTATTGAGGAATGATAAATCTTGACCCATCAGTAATGAACGCGCACGATGTTAATCTTTTTTTTTTTTTTGATTAAAAAAAAAATAGATTTTCTAACTTAAAATATTATCCCATGTTCTATTGAACAAGGAAACATTATCCATCTTCCATCTCTTATAATGTGATCTAAATAGCCTAAATGAAGCAGAAGTAGCATCCTGGCTGAGAATAAATGTGGTATCCAAGAAGGGTATTAATATTTATTCAGACAGTCAAGCTGCTATCAAATCCTTAGAATCAGTCTTCCTAAAGTCACTAGTGGCCCAACAATGCCGCTCGTCTCTAAATGAGATGGCTCAGCATTTTAACATTCACCTCATCTGGGTGCCTGGGCATAGGAACATTGATGGCAATTGCAAAGCTGATGAACTTGCTAGGCAGGGGACTACTGCACAAATTCCTCAAGACAAGGAAGGTGTTGGCATGCCACTTGCTACCTGCAAGTTACTGCTTAAAGAAGACATGATAAAAAAAGCTAACATAAGATGGACCCAAGGGTTAACTTGCAATATAACAAGGCAAATCTGGCCGGAATGGAACGCTAAGCGATCTCTAGAACTGATATCCCGCACTAGACACAGTGTCTCGTCAGTTGTTGCAGTAATAACTGGCCACTGGCTTATCGGCAGACATGCGGAGAGATTAGGTATTCGGTCTTTTGACTACTATAGAAGTTGTGGGGATGTGGAGGAGGAGGAAAACATTAAACATTTTCTTTGCTCCTGCCCTGCACTTGCTAGAAAACGCCACAAAACACTTGGTTCGTTTTTGTTTGATGACCTGGAGGACCTTAGACATGTTAGCATAGGTCAGTTATTTAGTTTCATTACGAAATCTGGATGGTTCAATGAGAGGGTATAGTCAAGTACCCTGTGGTATCACAATGGACCAAACTTGGTCTAAGTGAGTCGGTTTTGTAACTGACTGCCACTCCTACCTACCTAGCCTAGCTGAATGGTGTCACATTATTTGTATGAACTTTAGTTAAAGTACATATAATAAATGTACATTCTCTACAAATGCTGAATTTAACACAACCTACGGTATTAATGATTATTGGCTGCAATCTTGAATCTGTTAATAGATTTAATAACCCGAAACTTTAATTTAACACTCACATAAATTTCAGGATTAACAGATCAAAAGTAGTACGTACATATCTTTATCAAATGTTGTACAAAGATATTCGACGATCCTTAACTTCTTTATACGTCTCAAGTTAGACCTATACTGGAAGATGCACCACTGGTATGAAATCCACGATACGTTGCATATTGCGTTAAAAAGCGGTGTAACCACCCTTAACGTGATATTTTTTAAGAAACTATTACTGATAATAATAACTTTACAGATTCTTACTTGGAATTATAGCATCCCAAGCGGAGGCTTAGGGCACGATTACCTACTGAAAGTATTCAGTTTAATCACTGTTTAGTCCTATCCAAAGCATGTGCAACGATTTTAGTAATTTATATCACTTACATGTATACAACGTTTATTTATTCGGTTATTTAAAAAGTAAAATTTTTTGTACTTGAATTCTCTTTGTATCTTCTGTAGTGCTTGGTCCATCAAATGAATAGGAATTTGACAATATTTTATTACGGAAAATATATTTCATTGTAATACATATCGTGAGGTATCGCAATAATAGCATTCAGTTGATGAAGATACACTCTCTCCTCCCCTTTTTTTTGGGAAAATTTAAGATATGTGGTTTATGTTATTCAAAATATACATTTCATCTGTATAATTTTCGTCCGCTTTGATGGGTTGGAATTAAACTGTGCAACTTTGCAAGCCACGAGCCTTCCACACAATTTCAGCACCGATCCAAGTTCGTTGAACTCGACTCAACTCAGTTCGATTAGTTCGATGCGTTTAGTTGTGACCGAACAATCGTAAGTTTATTGTGCCTGCGTACAAGTCATTCGAAGAAAATAAATGAAAATTGCGGAGCGTCACACAGTGGGAAAAAAGTCGAAACTCGAACAAACGAGCACTCAAAACTCATGAGTTGCAATTATATGATACGGACAACGAACGAACTAAACATGAGTTGAGTCGAACGAATCGTGTTGTTTGAGCTAGAAGTCTGCATGGGTGCACTCGAAACGATCGCCATTTAAGCTTCCGAATGCAATAAATTTCGAGTGCTTGAACTTGTAGAACATTTTACTTGCGATTTATTTGCAAGTGCAGCACTCACTTCTACTGCTTGTTATTGTTTCGATTTGATTTGTGGTTTTTGTGCTTAAAAGCTCGATTGACTCGCGAGTGGTTTGATGATCATTTCGAGTGCACTCATGCAGACCTCTAGTTTTAGCTTGACTCGTTGCCTATGACGAAAGTTCGAAAATGTTTGGTCTTAGTTGTCAATATTCATCAAATGAAGCTCTACATCAGTGATGGGCATGAAAATCTAACAAAAAGGCTAAACAACAACATCAAGCAACAACAAACAAAATTTTAAAGTTTTTTTGCTGTCATTTCCAAATTCGCCAACAGCACAAAAAAAAACCCAAATTGTACTACAAACAATAACACTTGCTACATTCGTCAAGACACAATGCGGCGCCGTCGCTTATGCCTTTGTATTTTGTTTTTGTTTTGATTTGAATTCAAGTCAACGCTGTGCCTCGATAGCATTAAAATTCTGCGAACTTTTTTTCGCTTGCTTGTGCGTCGAATAACGGTGCGGACAATGAGGGCGGATAGGGACACTACGTGCCCATCACTGCTCTACATAGTTGAGAGCCGTAGTAGTTAGAGCAATTTCATTGTGTAATTGTTCGGAGTTGCCAGCAGAGTTTCTTTTAGAGGCAAAGTAATATCTTTGTTCAAATGTTTTCGTTTCCATATGTAACACTTAATTCCTCCACAATTTCAAAACCTTCACGCAATTACATTATATTTCTGAATAAAATTTTTTTCAGCTCACTGTTTTACTTTTCACCATTTGAAAATTATAAACGAACAGTTTTTCACAAAATACGAATTATTCATGTTAGAAATTCTTTATTATTATTATAAGTATATTTATTGTAAATTAATTTATAAAAAACAATGGTAAGCACTAGCTGCAAAGACTATCGGCTTTAAGCTTTACCTGTCTGCAATTTTCACATCATTAGATTTCACAAAATTTTCGTTTTGTCGCTTAATAACATTTAAAAAATTTATGAAAAATAATTGATTTATACAATTCCTATTATAGAACTTAATTGGAAAAAGCCAATCATTTTTTCAAGAATGCTAATGGCCTTAAAATTTTTTAAGATTTTCGTATCATCCTTTTTCAAGTTCGTTGCGTCTTAATGGGTTAACGTTGAAAACACTCGAATTTATTTCATGGGATCTTATTCCCTAGCTGCTAGTCCTTTGGTATTTGCTGAATTTATTCGGTATGTGGCCCAATATGGAGCAGACATTGCAGACGAGTTAACATATTTGTTCCAGGTACATTCGTACAACACACAACATACTACAAGACAGACAGGTAGGCAGTGGCAGTGGCAGTCAGTCAGTTAATATGCTGCTTGGACTGATGCACAATGAGGCTGTTTATGCAGCTGCAAAATTAAGAAGGTTAAAATTGCATTCAACTTTAATTTGACTCATTTCAATGCAGCTTCTGCCTGCATCACTGCCATGTCCATATCCCTTATGAGTCATTATTAAAATCCTTAAATAGAAGGTTGTAAAAATTGTTACGAATTTTTGACAGCGAAGACAGTACTAACCTGCATTTCAGTGGCATTTGGTGGAAAAATATTTTCCATTCGTTTGATTTAATGGGTTACATGTTCCAGATTAATCGACATCAGCACAAAAAAAAAGTGTTGTATTTAATGAAGTTGTAAGCAGTACGTTACGTACAGGATACCACTAGCTGTTTATTAAAATGGGTGCCATGTGCAATTTAAATTTATTAAATTACTTTAAAATGTTAATTCATTACCCATATGATTTATTAAGGCAAGAAGCGCAAAGCACCACATAAAAGAGTCAATAATAATTTATTCGTTAAGTATTTAAAAGTCTTGAATCATTATTCGAATATAGGAAAATTTGTCCAACGAATTATTGTACATTACAATTTTGTAGAGAGATCATCTGAGGTGGGTCGCTCCAGGTGATTTTAAGAATTTCGGAACTTATCGGTTTTTTTTTATTTTTTTTTTTTTTGAAGTTAAAAGTCTATTTTTTATTGAAAACGGCACAAAATTAGAGTAGGACAGAAAAAGGTCTCTATACTTGGAGAACGGTTAAGAAATGACAAAGCTATAGAAATTATACAATTTTTCTGCTCTCCGCCAGGAAATGTCCGTCGACATAATTTAACGAAAATCACACATGTTGAGCCGAACCAACTTTAAGTTTGACGTGAAAATGGCATAAGAAGAATATATTTATACTAGCAGATGCCCGCGACTTTGTACGCTTAGCCTGTTTTTCTGCGAAGGCAAACAATTTACTTTTTTTAGATAAAACTACAGTCAATTTTGGATTCATCTTCACAGATCTAGAGTTCTTGTTGTTTTCTATTCCATAATTATTCCATTGCATTGCCATGTGAAAGACAAAAACAAAGCACACACACAAACTAACACATTCAATTAGCCTAGTACACATTATCACACATGTTGTCCAACATCAATGTTCGATAATGTGAACTCAAGGAACGACCGCTTGACACACATATTGGATGGATTTCAAAAATTGTTGATTTTTCTGCTGGCTTGTCCAACCATACAACCTGTGTGAACTAACTGTCAAGCTTAGTGAACATTTTTCATTTTAAATAGGATTTCATGCAGTTCACTTCGATGTGGACGCTCATAAATTGTTCTACAATTGATGTTTGATGGCATGCACGAAAATAAAAACGCAAAGCAATATTGGCAGTCACACATGTTGTCAAGCCATTTATGACAGCATGTGTGTTTTCTATGTGTGAACGTAATGTAATTTTTTTTTCATTGTTCACAAATTTCGCGTTGACGAATTGAGAATGAGAGCGAGAGCGAGAGTAAATTTTGAATATTCTCTTCCATTGCATTGCCATATAAAAACAAAACGCACACACACTAACTAACAAACTAACTTGCCATTAAACGATTTGTTATGCTTACAGGCTTCTTTCTATGTGTGAAATTAATTTTTTTAGCAATTTTAAAACTTTAATATTTTGATATTTAACAGGAATATCGTGATAATTTTAATTCTATGTTGAGACCAAGCGTCTCAGAAAGATGACTAAAAAAAATTGATCTAAATTGATTCAGTAGATTTTGCGTGAATCCCGTTCATCGAAAACGGCTATCATTTTATTTATATAGATTTTAGAAAACAATACATTGTGGTTGATCATTATGATAATTGAAATTTTGTTTTATCTTTTAAGTGCTGTTGCGGAAAAATAAAGTTTATGATATGAATAAAAAATTTCACACTCAATTTTAAAAGGTGGTGTCGAAGACTGTTCGTTTTATATTTATTATTTACATTATATACATATTTATAGTTTAACAGATCTGCGAATGCAGGGGTCATGAATATTGTTGGGCAGCTGAGGGTCATTACCGAAGTAATTTTTTGTGCTGAATCCGAATCTGGCCTCAGGCCAATCATACCAGAATTTAAAAATATTTAAGGTTAAGCACTTAAAACATGGTTTTCTTTGTCTAATTTCGAAGTAAGGTATAGAATTCAAAAAATGTGTCCAGTCTATATCTAATAAAAACATCATTTAGTAACATTCATCCCCATTAAAATAAGTTTTCAACTGGTCGTCTACGATACTTCCTCACCAAGTTATAGAAATTTTAAGGTGACATGAACTTGAAACCGTTTGTTGTATTGTAGTGGATCATCGTTTTAAGATCATGTTACCTTAAAGTCTATAACTTTGTGAGGAAACATCATTGATAACCATTTGAATGTTTATTTTAAAGAAGAAGGATGGTACTACAGAATTGTTTTCAGCTCCATTATTCATAGTCCTAACCCTAAAACTTTGACCAAAGGGTTATTTTGTTAAATCCACTGATATTCACTCGGGTACCCTAGAACGAACTAAGTGTACCGTTATTAAAAGAAACAAAAAAAATACTAACTTCATAAACAAAAGGTTAAGTACAAAAATATGATTTACAGAGCATTAAAGAAAGACGAATGTTTACAAACTATTAAAAAAAAAATCAATTATGACCCAAATAAGGAATGAAAATTTTTGAGTTTCATTTCGCATTTCGTCCATAAATATTTAGATTTGGTGTCAAAGTATCGAAGAAGTATTTAAGTTTAGTTTAATTAATAGAAACAAAAAATAAAAAATAAATGTTTCCTTTAAATTTAACACAACATTAAATATTTTTGTAAGTTGAAAAGTTTTTACAAGGACATGTTGAAATCTTCAAAATTGACAAAAAAAAAAAAAAAAATTTAAATAATTTTATGAACTGAAAACACATTTGAAGAACAATTTTTATCTTATCTTCGTTAACATTGAGGATACAGCTCTGGGCTCTTAACAAAAAGCCATGTGAATAAATAGATCTCAATCTAATAAGCAAAGTTTCCTCGTTTTGACAGTTTGGGCAGAGTAAAATGAAATTTGCATCGAATATTATAAATCACGCCTTCTAATTACAAACAATCGTCCGTAACACATGGAGTTGTCCCTTTTAAAAATTTTTCCAAATGATAATAAAAGTTACCCACTGATTTCTGCCCTTTATTATTATTTTTTATTATTATTGCACAGCTACAAATATTTTATTTTTCCTTTCTGTTTATGGTCATTTTGTTGTTGTATTAATTAGGTGTCTGGCCAGAAACACGCCAATCAGTCTCTGCAGTAGGCTGGACCACAAATCAGCCAAATCAACGAACAGACCAATGTTGAGGAACAAAAAAAAAAAAAAAACAGAAAAAATTAAACTGACAAGCCACTTGCTCCAGGCACAAGGCGATGTGTCTGGCAGCAACAACGTCACGACGACGAAGTTGATGATGAAGATGATGTCAAGTAAAAACAGTAGCACTCGCATCGTCTGTCTTCTGGTCATTTAAAAACACTTAAAAGCATATTTTATGAGCTCCTGCCATGGCCACATAGCCAAAGGAGAATGGTAGGCTCGTGATTCGCTGTTTGTTTAACGCGATATATTGGAGCTTGAAAGCAGCATGCGAACAAGCTGTATGCTGCGCACCGCATACTGCGTGCTACACGAGGCACCTGTTGCTGCTGCTGCTGCTGGCTGGCTGACTGGTTGTCTCTATGGTTATTGGGTCTGCTACCTGTAGTGCCGGCCTGCCAGCCTGCCTGAATGTCTATCTGTGCATTAACATGTCTGGCGGCGGTGTAGTACGTACCATGTTTTAAGGCCGAGGAAGAAACAATTTGGTTGTGTTGTTAACTGAGCGTCGTCATTGTGTCTTGCGCGTCGTCGTCTTTGGGAAATCATTTGAATGTGATGCGATGAAAGTGTTGCCAATCGGATTTTAAAATAAAGGGTGAGAAATTTTTCGTAGTTCTTGATAGATAAAATAATTTTAAATGTTTGTTGTAGGGTGTTTTTTTTTTCATTCAGTTAGGAAATTTTTTTTTGCTATTTTTGTTTGGTACTTAATATTTACAGGTGACCCTAAGCTCACTGAACGCTCACTTTAAGCAACTTTTCTGCATAAAAATCGAAAAGAAAAGGTCGAAATATGATTTGGATATGACTGTTCTCTCAGGTTTTGTTTTTTTTTTTTGCTGCGAACAGAAACTTACAATTGTAAATAATCTGAGAATGGATAACATCAGTTTGAGTCAAGGCTACCGAAATATTTCCAATAAGTTTCAATCAGTCGGTAATGCAACTCTGATCTTGCATATTTGACATTGGCTTAAGCTGTCAGCTGATGAGCAAAATCTCTAAGCAAAATAATACGAAACTGCAAAGAACATTTTTTTCGACTGAAAGAGAAAAACACTATGCATCCATTTTAAAAAGGAATAATTAAAAATTACTGTGATCTCAAGTTCAAAAAGAACGAATAATATTTCATAATAAAAAGTTTCACTTGGACTTAGTTTAAGGGATTTATGCATCGCAAAAGTTGACCAATTATCTGATTTTTGTGTAGCCTTTGGTGCCATCCCAATCAGACTTCATATACTGAGCCAGAATATTTAACTGATTCTTGATATTTATTTTACCCATCTGAACTTTTTGCTACAAAATTAGAAAAAAAATTACTGCGAAACGTCAACATTTTTTGACGCATAATTATTGGCTATAACAACCTATTCTGTTCCCAAAAAACTCACATTTTCAAATCAGAGGATTGTACAAAAAGTCCGATGGAATATTCATCTTAATAGGAATGATTAAGAGTAAAAATGGGATTCCATTGCTATCGAAAATAAAAGAAATACCGCGTTGCTTATGAAATGATATCACCAATTGATCGAAATAACTTCTTATATCTTCCTTATATGTATATTGTCCTCGCAAATTAAAGAAGACTACATTTAAACAATGGCAACACTGATCACAAGTAGTATTGGCATTACTTAGTGAAGGGTTTTTCACGTAGCGGAATGGATTTACGAATGATGTTTTACGCTACTGTATCTTGAAATGAGGACATGTGGTTTTTTTTCCTTTGAGTTTGTCTGGAGTTTCGTCTGAAGTGGGAGACAGTTAAAGGGCAAACAACGTGCTCGTCGACGTCGTCGTCAAAGAGAACTTGCACACAGAGTATGCACCATGTAAAGCAGACTTTTAACATCCACCAGACCAAAAGGACAAAAGGAAGTCTACAGACAACGTCTAGCCGAGATTTTTTGCAGGCTTTACTTTTGTTGCTTTGCCTTTTTGTTTTATGTTTATAATTTCCACATGCGAGTATTTTCAAGTGTAAAAAGTGTTCTGTAGAGCATTTTTTGAGTTGAATGTTGTTTACTCATCAACAGAGTTAAGTACCATAGGGAGCTGATCCACATTTAAGCACGAGCTAAATGTGAAGATATGCTTTGGTAAGGTGAACAGAGTAATCGACTGGAAAAATTAAATTTGTTAGTATATCGTCAAAAAAAAAAAACGAAAAAAACAGTTGAGGGATATTGAAAAAAGTGAAGAAATAAATTGGGTTAATATGACATGTTAATTGAATGCATCACCTCATACAGAAATGAAGGTAAAACAATAGGCAACAGCTAAAATTTTGATTGCCTCAAGGCTGCCTTGCGACTCATATTTTCGAGTCTTATGCTTGACAGAAGTTTAGGTAAAAGTTATATGAATTTAGGAAACCCAGTTTGGGTAAGGTTAGATTGGCGTCTTAGCAAAACATGCTGAAAGCTCTAAATTGCACTATGTGTGCCAAATGTGCGCGATCCAAAAAACTGATATAAGGGGATGTCAAATATTAAATTACCTCTCTGACGTTCTTCATATCCTGTTAGTACTTAGAAGGCAATTTAGCAGTGAGTTCATTGAAGGAGAATTTACCTAGATATCTTAGTCTACTATAGCTAGAGAAGCTCAGTTGCAAGGAAAGTATTTCAGACTTTCTTTCTCGTTTACCTCCAAAGACTGAATTTGTCGTGTGAAACAAAGTTTTTCTTCATATTGAGTATGGAACAGGTATAGGTGTTGAAGAATTAGAAATTTCGATTTGCAATTGTATTGTTTTCGCTTCCGGCTACCATACTCCGTGAGACGTGAGGTTAGCCCTATCACACCGACACTAGCAGTCCTTAACACAAACAAGAGAATCGCAAACTAGGGTTGGACGTGCTACGGCTGTACATATTCTTGTTGAAAGCTCCTATCTTTAGCTGTAAGTATTTTTGCTTGCATAGATAGCTACGTATGCTTTTTTGTATCTCCGTTCGGTTATATCTCTCCAGCTACACTTTGAATCTTCGCTTCTCTTTGAATAATTCTGCTCTTCCCTCAAGATAAGCATGTTGTGGTTGAGTATAGCGTTTCGCTTAGTTGCTCAAATCTAATGTTAATGGCTGTTGCATATGGGAACACTTTGTATACTAAAGACTAAATCCATATAATCAGCGTTGATGAACTTGCAATAAGCTGTTGCTGGATATTCTTGAAATAGTGCTGGAGCCAAGACCGAATATTGATGATTTTAGATGTTGATCCACTCGGCACTCGGACTATAGAGTGGTAGCTCTGTATTTTTGTAATTTTGGTGGATCGTGAAAATGTTCTGCATATAATAATATGATTCATTCCTATGCTCTGGGATCGCCATTTCTCAGGAATCCTGGTAAGACCGCATTTAAAGAAGCTGTGGTTTCGAAGACATGTTTACTTCTGACTCTGTTAAACAATGAAAATATTTGTAGTGGTTTTGTCATTGAAGCTATTTGTATAATTTTTCTTTCACTTGCACAGATAGAGCTATTAAAAATATAAGGTTTTAATTTGAATAAAATGAGCTTATTAGTCTTAAATAATTGTGTGTTCTACCAGTTTATAAATATTGTTTCGAAAACAAATACCTTAAGCCATGTGCTGTCTTGTAAATGCGAACATTTCTTTTTGCTAAGGAAAATGATTTTCATGTATTTACATAAAAGTTTTTAATATGTTAATATCTAATAAGCTATTGAATTTTAAACTGAAGTAATTGTGGACCTACTAAGAGCATTGAGCGTGCAATTTTTCTAACAAATATCACAAAAAAAAATAAAAAATCAAAAAAAAACTTGCGCGCCAACTTAAATAACTTGAATGCCTTAGCTAAGGCAAATGTCTGGTATTCAAGGAATTTCATCAAGAAAGTGAATTAAAAAAAATTGTTCAAATGCATTCTCCTTTATATGTTTCTTTCGTATAAAAATCTTCAACTTCACTTAATTGACAAACATTGCAGACAGTGTGGCAGCAGTCTGCCTTTAAAGAGATGTCTTAATAATAAAGCATTTCAACCAAATACGTCAGCGAACTGCTTATGCTCTAGTTCCTTAGAAGGACTGGAATTTCAATGCGCCCTTCATAACCCATTTTTATAAATGATCGTTCAGCTCGTGCCAACTACATTGTTGTCTCTGTTTTTTTTTTTTTTTTTCAGATTTCTCTACCATTCTTACCATTTAAGTAGTTAAATCTGTAGCCAAGTGTTGCATTTATGGAAGTTTTATTTTAAGAATGAATTCTGTTTTCATTCTTAAAAGATCACTTTTCGTATAGAAAAATTAAAAATGATGTCTTCAACTTGCATGGATTGGTAATTTTTTATGGTCCATATATAGCGAAATTTCCTCAGCTAGCAGTATTTAGTTTAATTTAAATTTTAACTTAATTTTTAGTTTACTATTTTTGTCATTTGTACATATATTATTTGATTCATTAACTTATATATAGAAAGGTATTCAAGGTTGATAGTACCAGTAAGAACAATTTCTGTTGAGTTTCACACAGTTTTATTGAGAATGTTGTTTAATAATTCGTTTGAGAAATGTTTCACAAATATAGTGTATTCGTTTTGTTTTCTAATTATTATATAACTTTCATTTATTTAGCTATTTTTTGTCGTTATTTAGAGCAGCACAAAAATGACAAAGTTTTTATTTAAATAAGCGCTAATTTTAATTATCTCTTATTTCAATATTTTTATTATTTATTTGCGATTTTTTTCGTGCAAATTTTTTTCACTTGAGAATTTTTTTTTGATCGGATTAACGGAGAGGCACCCAAAATGATTTTGTGATGGTAGAACTGATGACTTCAAAGTACCAAAAGGGGCTTATGCTATGTAAAAGGTGATGGTTTTTCTTTGCTCATCACATTATCACACTGAATATAGTGGGATCAAAGGTGGTCGCGAATTGATTTTGTGATGTAAAATTCAATAATATTTTTTCTTTGCTCATAACGTTGAACATGGTGAACATGGATCCAAGGGGGTTTTTGTGATGCATAAAGTGTTTACCTTTTTGAAGTGAAACTTCTTTAGCATGGGTGTGATTTGAAATTAGGTGTGTATACTGGAACGCCAAAAGCTACACTATTTTTTTAGCCGTACTGTCCTTGTTATGGTTTTTTCTTCGAAGGTAAGGCTTGGTTGACGGGATCTAGAATAGCTACAACAATAATTGATATATCAAATTAAGAGCTGAGATGTATAATAATTTTTTTTGGAAAAAAATTGAGCCTGAACCCGAACTCGAACCGAACCCGGACCCGGAACCTCCTTAACATGATTTTCCTAGAAAATTCAAAAACTGAGATCAACACTTTCTCCTTTTCAATGGAGTTTTCAGTGTGCGGAATATTTTTATGTGTTGATTTCTCTGGATAAAAAAAACATGCTTTGGCCCATCTTTTTTTTTAAATCGGACAGAGGAGCCACTGTAGAACAGTCTCTGGAGCCCCTTATTTACTGTTATTGCGCTGAATTTTGGGCTGAGTGACGATCCTGTTATATACCAATACCAATTTTATTTTTTTCTTCACCCTTTTTTCAAGGAATTTGAAGAACTGTTATCAGTATGCATAGACAGCATAATAACAGTGATGTTAAGTGCGTGCTAATAACATTCAATTTATCCTAAAAGTATGCAGATTTTAAAAAGTCAGCATATGTATGATTTGAATGTTAAAAAAAATGTGTTGCCGAATTACTGCAAAATGGAAAAAACTACAAGAATTATTTGGGCGGCAAATTTAATGCTGCCTACCATTAGGCACTTTGTTATAAGGAACGACAATACTCACCCAGTAAAATATTACTGTTTTTTTTTCTTTTTTGTTAGCTAAATAGAATTTTTTTTTTTTAAATTTGTCATAACAAAATTTTTTTATTATTATTTTTTAATTGTTTTTGTTTTGTGTCTTAAGAATTACTTACAACTTTACATACAAACTATAAAGGTAACAAAAATGTGCGATGAATATACACCCTGCTTTTGCGTCTATGCTAAGCATGATATTGGTAAACCCTTAACACTGCTGCTGCTCGACTGTTGGCAACGAGAATATGATGTTCGACCCTATCGCAACTTTATCTTTAAGCGCTACGATTTCGAAAAGCGAATGGAACGCAACTTCCACATGGAAAAAGACTTAGAGGTCGTGATTCAATTTTTACAGCATCGCGCTCTATGCACTGCGTACATATCGGGAATAGAGCTGTGGCCACATAAGCAAGATCTTATAGAGAATTTTGTTGACGGCTTAACACATATTCGCAGTATCGAGTTGAAATTGATGACATTACCAACAAGATTCTTTGAATTGCTCGTGTCAAATTGTTCGCGTATGATTGTCAAGGACTTAAGTTTCGAGGGTACGGAGCTAAATGATGAAGACTTATCCGGTTTGCAAGCCTTTCTCACTGAATCGAAAACGTTGCAACGCCTCAATGTAAGCCATTGTAACATAAATCAGTACAACTTCGCAATTTTAGCTGATGGCGTTCACAAGTCGTCCTCGCTTCGCAGCCTGAACTGTAGTCGTATAGTGGGTAATAAGCTAACACTGGACTCCGCGAAAATTGCACATGTTGTGGCGCAGTTGCTGTGGCAAAATAAACTAGAGGAATTGATATTGGAACGTTGCGAATTCATTGCTCATGACATGGAAATTATGGCCGAATATCTATTCAATAAATGCTCTAAGTTACTGAAACTCAATTTGGCCTATAATTTCATAGCTACCGATGGTGCGGAGCTTCTTTTTCGCGCCATCTCACACAGTAGTACTCTAACGCACTTAGACATCAGAGGCAATGGCTTGGGCTCTCACGGTGGCGAAGTTGTCGCTAAGTACTTAAGCTCTTGTTATCGCTTGGAATACCTTGATATTGCTTATAATGGCATAGGCCATGAAGCTATGAACACCATACTGACAGCAATGAAAAAATCAATCAGATTATTGCAATTGAAAGTCTATGGCAACAAATTTAATTCAAAGTCTGCCAGCATATTAAGAAGACTTTTGGATGCACGCGTTCTGCCACAGGATACGATTGATATAACAGTCACATTTGATGAAACTTTGGAAGATTATCGTATAATACCATACCTTTAGAAGATATAAACTTAAAATTGCAAATATGTATTTACGTACACATGTGAAAATAAACGTTTCTATACTAAAAAAGAAAATGAAAAGTTACGAGCTAATACTTACTAAAATGTCTCATTATCTGTAAAAGATGAGAGAGACTTTCCAATCTCAGAAATTAATTTTCAGGATAGATCAGCTCCCGTTTTCCATCAAAGCGCAATTTTTTTCTTAGAAAATCTTTATGTCAAACTCTGAGGAAGCTTGATGAGTTGGCTGAATTTATAAGGGAAATTAGGAAGTCTCTAAAGAGTTAGTCAACAATAAAAAAAAAACTTTTATGTCTCAAAAACTATGGCCTAAATTTCCAATTATGTAGCTTATTAAATTACCTGCTTGTATTCATTTTATTAAAAGCTAAATCTCCGAGTTCCGGTTTCTATGTCTCCGAAACTAGATGCACCCCTCAACTAATTATTCGTTGCCAGTATTAAAAGATAGGTATGACAGACATTTTCGGCAAAGTGTAGGCGGTAGTACCTGCATGACATTTCCTAAAAATGCTTTGAGATAAAATTCCACGAAAACGGCTAAACATTATTTTTTAATTATTAATTTAATTAAAAATATTTCCATCTAGAAAAACCTAGGGTTGTCAGCATTCAATTTTCACCATAATATTCCAAATTCTCGATGATGGAACTTATGATTTCCCCGACCCAAATACATTAAAAACAGTAGTGATACTAACTATTTGTGCAGTAATAATACAACAAAATCCGCACAGAGTATATAAAAATTAGATTTTAAAGAAAAATGTTGATGTACTTAAAAATGCTTGAAAGCATTCAAAGCATGTCCTTAGTACATATGCACGAAATTGCTCAAAATCGGTGTTCTTTAACACTTTCGATCCCATTTATCTCAAAAACATTACAGGATAGAAAAATGGATACCGAATTCAGACTCAGCGTTGAAAGTAAAACAATTATAAAAATAAATTTTAAGGTAAGGGGTTCGTTTACATTCATAGAAAATTTTAAAGTGTTAATGGGTTAAAATCAAAAATAGCGCAAAGAAAATTTTTTAAAAATGAGCTAAAACGATCTCTTTGTAGCCTCCTGTCTTTTCAAAAACTAGCTTCGACCTTTTTCCATTGATTGGTGCAATACAATTTTGCTTCATATATGTGTCCAAAATAGTTTCTTGAAGAACTTGCAAGTTGAAAGTCCAGTCTCAAGATTTCATAAATTTGACCGGAACAGTCCTTTGGAAGGTCCTCCCACTATTTCAAATCCATTTTCAATCTTTTCCTATCGAACATCCCCAATGTCTTCCGAAACCATTTTTTTCTGTTTCCTACGAGGGCCCGCATGAGTTTCGGACTTTAGTCCTCCCAGCATTGTTAGCCAATTTTCATAGCTCTGTATACGGTTTTCAAGATATGTATAGATCCAATTTTCTTATTTTCGCAATTTTGGTCATTTTACAAGAAGGTAAATGAAAGTTTTTGTCACAGTGTAAAATGCATTTCATCTAAGTTTTTAATAATTTTGTTTCGAAAAATCCTGCAAAGTGGAGTATATTATGTTACTTTTTTTCGTTGACAGTATTATGTTTTACATCTCAATAACAAAAGAAAAATTGTTCAAAATCTAAAATGCAATTCAGGGAGTTATCTTTGGCCTCTCCAAAAATGAAATTTTTGTTAATGATATATTTTCCGACACGTCACAACTTGCTGATTTCACAAAAAGTTTCCATATTGTGTTTGGAAACATTAACTTACAATTAGTATAGCAATAGCTAGTTCTTGATTGTATTGGCGGTACAACGCTACTTTGTTAAAATCTGCCCATTTTTTATTAAGTGCTAGTCTGAACTATTCCTAGTATTTTTATGAGATTTGATTCCATTACCTTAAATACTTGACTCTGTTAGCAAATCGTTTTAATGTTTTTGCGTGCATGGTATGTGCCATGTCCCTTTGTTAACATCATACCACTTGTTGTCTAGCGCATATCTAAGCCAGTTGGATGCATTCTATAAAATAAAGTGACCAATAAGAAATTTGAGATGAACAAACCTGGCTGAAATAAATGATAGAATCAAACAAAGTTAAGCTGTGTAAATGAATCAATTTTAAAATGTAATGTGTTTGTTTTTATTTACTTTATATTATTGTATTCATACGACCAACCGATGTCTACAAAGGGGCTTGGCAGCTCGCGTTTCACTCACGATAATTCTTAAGGCACTTATACTCATTTTGGACTGTATTCCAAATGTTTGTTGATGTATTCAGATACCATGTGCTCACAATATTCCAAGTATTTTTGTGTTGTATGTTAATCCGCCTGCTTATAATCGAAAATATTTCCAAGTAATGTAAGTCAATTTTTTTTACACCACCAATTTCACCACTAGTCATTGCGCATATAATTTATTCGGTTCTTAAGTGACATTGTAGCATTAGAATTTATTGTAAAATGAATAGCTAGTCACTAAAATGAAGCATTAATTAAAGATTATTCAAAAATTTGTTTCAGTTCATTTTGGACCTCGGAAGTGTCTAGTAGTGCTCAATACTCTTCAAATAAAGTGAAAAATAAATTATTCAATCCTTCAAATGGATATAATTGACAAAATTTGCGATGAAAGTGAATTCGATGAGTCAATATTTTCGTATAGTGCAGAAAAATTGAAAACAAGTCCTATAAGAAATTACTTTGTGGGAAAAGTGATTTTTTTAACTGGCACTACTGGCTTTCTAGGACAATTATATCTTGAAAAGTTGTTAAGGTATTTAAATTAATTAATATCCTTTCCATACATATTATATATGAAAACTATATAAAATGAACGGTGATGAGGTGATGAAAATTTCTTTAAAAAAAAGTTTTTAAGAAGATTTTTAATCACTGAAAAATCTCATATTTTGATAGATGAGAAAAAATTTTTTTGTTGAATGGCGAAAAGAAATTTACTTGGACGTTGTTTCGGTACCCTAGGGGGTAAAGTTGAACATTTCATAAGAAGTTGATATGTGTAACAACTCACCAAAGTATTACTGTAATCGGATGAATGGTATAGGAGCTTACCTGAAACATATACATATATTTACGTATAGATGAATTATAATGACACTGCATACTTACATTTTTGTGGAAATGCTTAATTTTATTTAAAAGCGAAATTTAAGAGAGTCGTATTTCAACTTTAGTCTCTGACTGCATATTGTTCTGTAGATGCAAAAAAAAAATATATATATACATTTGCATGGAAGTCTACGTGTTATTAATGACATTATTGCAATATTCAATTTCAACAGTGTTTTTTTTTTTAATTAAATTGTATATTTATTAGGTAAAAGTGTGTTAATGGTTACAAATACATCGTTCAGTGATAGTGCGAAAATACCAGAACCTATGCCAAT
The DNA here is from genome assembly GCA_949775025.1 of Tricholauxania praeusta. Classification (NCBI taxonomy): domain Eukaryota; kingdom Metazoa; phylum Arthropoda; class Insecta; order Diptera; family Lauxaniidae; genus Tricholauxania; species Tricholauxania praeusta. The sequence continues at coordinate 29,298,099 of OX459031.1, read as the reverse complement.
ATAAAATAAAATCAGTCTGAAAGCACGAGAATGCTAAAAAAATCTATCAGCTGCCTCATTATATATGCCAAATGCAAATTATAAATTTAATTTATGGAATTAAAAAATATGTATTTCTGCATGCATTTGAAAAAAAAACTTAAGGTCAAGCGTTATATGATTGAAGATTCGATTCAACTCTTAATATTTTTGTAATTGAATATGGGAAATGATATCGACTATGGGATCGAATCGAACAACAATACTCACTACTGAACTTTTCCATTACTTATTGGCATATGTCCTGCGTAGCTTAAAAAATTAATCGCTGATCTGACAGGGCACGAGCTAAACGATTTGGGTTCGCGAAATCGTTTTGTAAACACGAATTGTTGGAGATGTTTTAACAACTGAAATGATAAATACTGTTAAGTGTCGTTCCATAATTAAAAATTATACACGAAGACTTAAATTGTAACCTCAAAAACTTGAACCACTCTTTATGTAATTTAGATGTCTTTTTTTAAGCCACCCACTTGGCATGTAATGTTTTAGAAAGTTTTAAGTAGTATGTAACGTAACATTGAAATAATCCAAATAGAACGTTACACAAATCTTTTTGATACATTTCAAATGTAATGATTCTGAAAAGTTTTTGAGAGGTTCTGGCTTCAACGTTCCCTGAACCTTCCACAATGAAATTTGTCTGACACGTTATATATAACACAGCTCTTAAATAACCAGAAAAAAAGTAATATCAAATCATAAAATATTATATAGATTTCATTAGAAAATTTCAGTAATCATCAGAGTTGCCACAACAAAATTTCTACCATATTTTTGAAAAAAATCTACCAAATATTTGTTAGTATATTACATAAAAAACGATTTGATATTTTATAAAGTACATATATACTATATTTTATCTTGGGTTTTTTATCTCCTCACGGAGCATAGGGCCACCACAAAACTCTTCCAACGTGCACGATTTGTAGTGAGTGCCTTCAATTATCTCCAACGTTTTGCTGATTTACGTCTTTCCTGTCCTAAGGAACGTTTCCACGATGATTGAAGACAGCCGCGTTTTCTACTTCCCTGAGGATTCCATAGACTTCAGTTGGTTGTTTTCGCAATGTATGACCAATCCATAACCATTTTCTCCATTTTATTTGAATAAAAGTCGGATCGGGTGAGCAAATCGATATTTGCGAGGGTCCTAGGTCACCAACATTTTAGGATTCGGCGAAGACAATTGTTGGTGAACACTTATAAATTGTATAGTAGGGTGCTACTCGTAAGTCAAGTTTCACAGCAGTACAGATGAACTAGCTTCTTGAAAATTGCCAGGCATTACGAAGTTGAGCAAAGTTTAAATATCGCCAGGTGTAATTACGCTACCTAAGTAACTAAATAGATCGACTTTTTCTATGCTGGGTTGGGCGAATGCACATGTTTTTTGTTTTATTTATGTTGATTTTCAGACCTACTTCTTCTGAAGAAGATCTGACGGCAATGAGTTTTTCTTGCATGTCTGACTGCTTGGTGGCGAGGAGGCATATGTCATTGGCATTCGCGAGGTCTCACAGACTTTCGCTGAAAATCCATTGAATGCCGCGATTTTATAGAATCTAAGGCTCTGCTAACATCAACAACTATCAGAAACAGTATTGGTGACAGCAAACAACGTTGGCGCACACCTGAGACAGACTCAAAAGGGTCAAAAAGTTTTCCATTATGTAATACTCTACATTTGAAACCTTCGCTTTGAGCCTTGATGAGGTTAATAATCACGATCCGTTCAGACAAAAGCCGGCTTGTTATTTTCCGCAAACTCTGCTGATGAGGATTTCCGTTAAGACCTTGGACGGCCCTGACAATATCATGTTGCCTCCATAGCTCTGGCATGCTGATAAGTCCCCTTTTTTGGGATTTGCACTAAGGACTCAGAGAAATGGTTTTTTCCAACGGATTAGCTGGTAATCGAATATCTCTGTTCTCTGCAGCTTGTCGTTGAATAGTTCTCTTTTATGCTTTTTTCGGGAGGCTTAACTTCCTTATTAAAGGCGATATTTATTTGTGCGGCATCTTGCCTCTGGTCTCTCATTCGCGCTTCATCTTTTGCATTTTAACAGCTCTTCTATTTTCTATGACATCCCAGATAGCGTCAATCATCCTGGGTTTTCTGCTCCGTGGATTAATCCAGATAACTGTTTCCAAAGAAACAGTTGCGGGTGAAGTGTGGCAGCTATTAAACCAGCTACACCGCATATCTACGGAGAGTATCACTATCCGCAACCTGCGACGCGTTTGGTAGCACTCAGCTGAGCTTTTCGTAAGGCAGAGAGCAAATCACGAAATAACAATCTGTGCCCTGCAATCTGCCTGGGTGGCCTGTGCAATCTGCAAAAAAGAACAAAATATTTTATGTTAAGTAATTGCATACCGTCGATATTATTTTTTTTAAACCATCATAATTTGTTCCTCATGTAAAAACTTATCAGCAGTTTTGAAGAAGACTCAGAAGTTAAAATATGTCTCAGGCTTGTAATGTCGCCACTGACAATTTAAGAATATTTCTCACTTCTTGATCCTCCGCCACTCGGTATTTTTTACTTTTAGCGTAGAGCTTGCTTGTTAAATTTTTATTCGTACAGCTACTAATCGACAGTATTTTATTATTCTTTCAGATGTGATGTAGAACGTGTTTTTATTTTAGTACGAGCAAAAAAAAATCAACCAGCTAAAGAACGTCTCAAGGAAATAGTCGATGGAATAGTAAGATCCAAACAAAGCCTTTGCGCCACCAACATACCTACATGTACTAATATCTAGTTATTTCACGTTTACTTGTATTTGGTTTTTTAATTTTTTTTTTTATTTTTGGTGCTAGCTTATATATTTCCCCACAAACCCTGTAAGTTATAGTCTGGGAGCCGGCAATCCTGAAAGCCCCCTAATCGCGGATTTAAAAATTTTTAATGAAAAATAATAGTTTACACTTAGACGAATAAGATAAGCTTGGTCGGCGTGGATTTAATTGGTTGAAAATATGTTTAAATAAATTATGTATTATTAAATGGCCATAATGTTATACCGTCCGGCATACCTACATATTTGAAGGGTGTAATAGGGGGAATAACTTCTCTGTCATCACGGAAATCTTTTTTTTTGTTTTTAATTTACGTGTTTTGATGTCGAATTCAAAAATATCTTGGTATGCGGGCTTAGAAATTGTCAAAAGTATTGCGCATACCAGTTTTTATTACATGGCCTCGATTTTTACCATCACACATTTCACTTTGATAAAGACATATATTTCGGAGTGAATATATCTTATAGATATATTATACTTATATGTATATACATATATTATTTACATACATATGTATGTAGAAAATCGAATTAAGTGAACATTTTAATTTAAATTAATCATACAATTAATTAAAGTTAATTCAGAAAGTTAATGTTCAACTCAAGTTTATTTATTAATAATCGTCCAAATCGTTCTCATCAAAATTATAAATTCTTTCCTCTTCTGATTCTTAGCTTTCCTCCTCATTTTGTTGGTTACTCAGAATTTCAACTTTTAATGGTATGCCAAACCTTTCCGCCTAAAAAAAATTGGTCGGCCGGATTTTTTCTTAATGTTAATGTAATTTCGCATCAATTATCACGGGGCTTTCAGAATTGCCGGCTCCTGGCCTATTACAGAGTGGGATATCGGTAACTTTTCGACAAAATCTTATATTGATTTTCCAAAAAAGGTTTTTGAAATATTTTATTATTAAAGTACTACTTATGACGAGTGATTAAAAAAGAAAAAAACTTCCCGATTTCTTTGAAAAAACTCAAGCTATGATTCTTTAAAAAAATTCAAAAGTTTTCAAAATTAAATATCTCCGAAGTTTTTTGAACGTTTCAAAAATTAATTTAGGTTTTTTCTTTCAGCACCTAAGAGAACATAAAAGAATTTTTTATCAAAATTGATGACATTGCATGAAATTCCTTGGATCGCTTCCAATGAAAATGCTGAATTGCTCTGTGACAGTAGTGTAGCTAGGGGAAACTGTCGGCAAAAAGGTTCTCGTAACATGAAATTATAATTTAACTTGTTTTTTTTTAGAAAATGGGAAATAAGTCGAGAGAATGTGTAGATGATTTTGTAATTCAAAGTGGAAGGTCCTTTTGAGGACCTTTTTTTTTTAATTTTTTGTAACAAAATTTTTACAATTTTAAAAACATAGACCAATTTTCTGTTGATAGGAGGAGCCATTTTACCTCTTCGCCCCAGGCGCGCAATGTGCACGGTACGCCACTGCTCTGCGATTGTTTTTGTGAAAGTAATTGCTCTTCTATAATGTTCTGCTAAAAAGCTGGCTCCTATTGTAACTTTCTCTTATAGAACATACAAATATAATATTCGGATTGTTACCGAAAATCTTTTTTAAATTTCCTCACAGCTTAAAAAATGATCCTTTTTTGCAAATCAAACAGTCATTCTATCCACTACGTCACTGATTTTTTAGGGTCAAATACGTTTTGGAACAGAATCCGTAGTTAAGTGTTTATTATAATGTTGTACAGCACTCTGAACCATCGTTTTAGCGCATTTTAGTATTTTTGCAATAGGTTCTTATGAAAGTTTTAAATTTTTGCATAATTTCACAATGGCATCTCTCAATCTTGGTGCAAAGCTATTATTTTTAGCAAAAGTAAAAGAATTTATGTAGAATCTACAAATTTTTATTAATATCTTTTTCAATTTTGATTCCACTATTCGTCATAAATGCTCGATTGGGTTCATGTCAGTGGATTGTGGAGATACATATTTTGAATTTCCGTATACCATATACATATGTATACCAAATAAAAATTTCGTTTTTGAAAGTTTAGCACTTCTCAAGACTAAGGCAACATGATTCCAATTTTCTTGATCGTGTTACAATTGTTGAGGGAAATCTGGAAAAACTGCGTCTGGACATAAGTGATAAGGATATCCAGTTATTGCAAGATACTGTCAATATTGTTATACACGCTGCAGCAGATGTACGCTTCAATAAAAGACTCCATGACCTAGTGTTAGTGAATTTACGTGGAACCAGGGAGATGCTTCATATGGCTGAGAGTTTTAAGAAACTTCAGGTAATATTCAATTAATAACACTGAGAAGTGTGTTGTTTTTTTTTTTTTTGACAGAGCTAAGATATAGTTACGAATATATATTTTCGGAAAGATAAGTTTATGCTGATCATATATCAATGCTAAAAAATGTCCCAGGTAGCACCGGCCGATAGTAATGCCGTCGTAACATGGGATACGCGACGCGTGGTATAGCCGACCAATAGTTATACAAACCAGTACGGTACGACCTAATTAGAATAAGTCGGTGCTGTCTGGGATTTCATCTCTATTAAAAAAAATACATACACTAATTAATTTACATTGTAATAACTAAGATTTGTGATCAATTAATTTGAATCTTTAGGTTTTCTCCTATGTCTCAACCGCATACAGTAACTGCGTTTATGGTAAGAAAATCTATGAACGATTTTATGAACCAGCTGTTAATCCTGATGATATCATTGCTTATGCTGAACGTATACAATCATGTCCAAAAGAAATGGATGCTTTTGAAGTGATCACAGAACGTTTTATCAAACCATGGCCAAATACATACAGCTTCACAAAATCACTCTCTGAAGAACTTGTACGTCGTTCCGGTCACAAATTCCCTATTTGTGTAATTCGACCAACTATTGTAATTTCTACTTATAATGAGCCAGTACCTGCTTGGACAAACAGTATATTTGGTTGCAATGGTGTTGTGGTTGCTGTTAGTATCGGCTTATGCCGTCTTACTCTATGCGATGATACTTGTATATTTGATATTATGTGTGCCGATTTCGTTATAAATGGAACCCTTGCCGCTATTTGGGCGACCAATAACGATAACAAAAATCGACAATTAAAACAAGCTTTAAGTGGAGCTGATTTTATTTGTCATGACGCAAATCCACAAATTTATTGTTTAGGAACATCAATAGATTATCCAATTACACTTAACAGTCTTCATCATAAGGTCCCAATGTTGGCTAAAGACTCGTTATCTAATCAAATGATCTGGGTACCAACTCCAAACGCTACGTCATCACTGTATTTATTTAAATATTTATCAATATTTTATCACTTGGCTCCAACTGTATTTTTTGACATCATGCTGTTCATGAGAGGAAAAAAAGAAAGGTAAGTTTTCCAGCCGTTGTAACTTCAAAGTGAAATTATTGGGGCAAAGGAATACTTAATAGATAGCTTCTTTGTATTGAGTTAATTTTTGTGTTTTAGATTTTGATAGACACTGTAACGCATCTGAAATCTGCCTACCATTTTAGTTTGATATCTTTCTCAATAGCAAGGTTTTCTTAAACAGACCTGACAAAATGGAAGGCCAAATGCCACAAATAGCAGTCTTTAACAATAGTGAGGCTCATGACCAGAGTAGAAATTTTCATCTGGATTGCATACGATTGGCCCTATTAGGGATTCGGTACAAATTTGGGTAATCACTCAGAAAAAAATTAATTAATGTAAACCAAATATTTTTTTGCAGTTTTTACCACATTTTCTCTCTTACTGCTTTATTAATTGGAGCATATATACATATGTGGCCACAAGAAATATCAGTCAAAGACGATCAATAATATACTAAAAAATGACAATAGGTTGGCTGATGTCATTAAACTGCTCATGGAATAATTGTGTTAGCAGAGAATGCCCTGGTTCGAACCCCAGTGGATTTTTTTAAATCAAAAAGAATTTCATAGAATAATTTATGAGGTTAAACATGTTACTTGAAATTTAAAAAATCCAATATTTTTTTTTTTTTTAAAGTAATAGAGTGAGGCTAGCCAGCTCTGTTCAGGTTCGTTAAAAACTGATCAGGACTATACAAAATTTTATAAGGCTTTCCGTACATAATGGGTAATTTTTTCCATACCTGATCCGGAATTCCATAAAAGGTTTTCACCTCTTAGATACTTACTAATAAATTTCACACACATACATACATATGAGTGCTTTTAATAGGGTCCACCATTCCAGAATTCATATTCGGGTAAACACGTTAGCTCAACCGTTCCCACGATATTTAAGGTTGCAATTTAAAAAATTTTGATTATTAGTAAATGAATGAGATTGAATACATATATTATTTCAATAAGTAAGCGCGCCAATTCCTATACAAGCAAAAACTTAAAACACTTTTTCTTGCAGACTCTTCTTTGCAAGCTTTGTTGACTATTCAAAATGAAAAAGCAAGCGCAAATCGTATAATAAATCGACCGGCTCTCCGAAAGGAAACTTCTTTATATATATGTATTGCTGAAGAACTAATAGCTAAAATGTTCAGTTAAGCAAGAGGAGTGATTTTCCAAATCGGTTTATCAAGAAAGGGCTGGGGGATTTTGAAGACATGTCACTGAAATGGTTTCCATTTGCAAAGATTGAAAAATTTAATTCTTAATAATTTCGTGAAATCACTCCCCAATGCTGTAGATAAAGTTTTCAGATATAAAGAATGATTTTTTTGTATACTTCGCATCGAATTTGTTATTTTTGTGCTACTATCATTCTTAAATATATGTATAAAAATTGGCTTCTTCTTTAATTATAAAATGCATTGATTTTTTAATTATTTTCTTTGCAGAATAATGCCATTGATAAGAAAAATGTCTCAATTTCTAGTAGCAGTTGCATACTTTACACCACAAGAATGGATTATGGACAATTCGAATATGCGTAACATCATTAATCGAATGTCACCAATCGATCACGAGCTGTTTCTTTGTGATGGACGTATACTGAATCACACGTTTGACGACTGGCTCCTTTTGTATATGGCAGGGCTTCGAAAGTACATTCTAAAGGAGACTTCATTGGAGACTTACAAAAGTACACATACTAAATATAAAGTAATGAATTTTATTCAATTTTTTGTGCGTATTGGATTTTATGCTACGCAGTTGTTACTTATTTATGCGTTGGCAAAAGGCTTAGGTATTGTCAGGGCCGTTTTTGGATAAACTCACACAGTTGGCTCAGTTGATAGCGATAATAAATAATTAAATTTTTAAAAATTACATTTGAACTATTATTACTACATCGATTTGAAAATAGAAAAAAAAAAACATTATTTCAGAATATCCGTACCTTAGAATACATAAAATATTCACACTTTCCCGGGTTGCAAACTGTTAAGTATAAATACAGGCATAAGTATTGATATTCTCTATATATTTAAGTCTTGTGGTGCCGTACTTGAAACTATCAATATTTGACTTAAGAACTGGTACTTATTTTATAAAATGCTGAGTAGGTACTGGTACTTAAAGTTTTAAGTACCAGTTCTTACGTTCTCAGGTAAAAGGTGGTCTTCGAAAAATTAAGGGTTTTCAAATTTTTAATATTTTTTACTTTCTTTTTGTAGGTTTGTAGTATTCCTTGAAGATTAAAATGGTTACATATGATGTACAGCAACAAGCAAGATGCATTAACCTCTTCTGATCTACTGAAAATCAATTATTCAAACTCACATAAAATACCGGCAACATTTGAAACGATGACATGCTTCGGAACTTAGTAGCCCGGTTTGAAAGAATTGAACCAGTCGCCAGAGGATTACATTAGCATCAATTTCATACCCAAAAATGCAATTATTCATGCAGTGTTATGGCTAAAACAAGAAGAAGTCAACCAGAACAAATTAACGCGACCCTTTATAAGGCTACCCTTGGTTTGGCTACTACAGCTATAAGCCTTCTTATCAATATATCACGATTTAAATGTAAGCTACATATATTTCTAGACTAGCAAACGTCAAATGATTTCAGGCCAGACTGAAAATTATAAAAAAAAGTGTAATCCGTCAAATTATTGCAACTAGTGAGTAGTTCAAATAAAATTTGAGCAAATAATTCGATAATTAAGTAGATTTAGAATAGCAATTGATATTAAACTTCGGATTTCGATTCCACTTCCGTACTAAGTCGGAATAAGAACAGGCCTGATAGATTTGCATTTGATAAACTTTAGTTGACCTCGATTTGACCTTGAAATCGGTTTCAATCTATTGTCCAATTTTGGCCCCTATTGTGGTTGTCAATTTGCGATAAAGTCGATAGCCATCGATCTAATGGAAACTATGCAATTTCGGTATCACGAAACTTAATAGATGTGTCTTGAAATTTTATTATTATTTTTAAGACAGCCGTTTGATTTCATTGAATTTAAAATGCGTGAAAAAATTAAAAATAAGGAAATATCAAAAAAATCTTATACATAACACCAGTGGAATTAACAAATTTAGTTGATTCAATGCCGCCACGTCTTCAAGCAGTTATTGATGCAAACGGTGGACCAACTAAGTATTAAATACTATAAAAAGAAAAATATATATTTTAAGTTACTATCGTCTAAATGTTATGATCAATGAACTGTATGTAGACTTTTGTCAATGGTTTTTTATGTTTTTTTCAAATAACTTTGTTAGTACATATTGAAGAATGTATTTTCTTTTGTTCATTATCATTGAAATAGAGTTCCAAACAAAACTGTATCATTACTTTTTTCCATCATGTTTTTGGATTCTCGATTTAGCAGAAATAGGGGTTGTATGTAGACTTTTGTCGCTCACTGTATATCAAAACAAAATAATAGAACAGCCAGCGATTGTTTTGCCATTCACAGTCGATAAACATTCTACAAAACGATAAACACAACACCAAACAAAATGGCTAATAGAAAAAGAGCGTAAATCGTTAACCGCAATAGGAGCCTTTGTTTAAAACCTAGCGACAGTTTAAGTTAGGACTGCGTTGCTAAATAGTATCAATTTTCTTACATTAGAATTCGCCAACTGATTGAAATTCAACCATTTTAGTGACAATTAAAAACAGTTCAGTACCAGTACCAGTTCAGTCTATCTCCATACCAAATTTGATTAAAATTGGTAGATAAGTTGAGCTGTGAAGATATAATTTCCTGTTAGAAGCCGGACACCGTCTTTTCTCAGAGTTCAATCTTTCTTTATACCAAATTTCATTAAAATCTGTCTATTAGTATAGCTGTGAAAGCAATTTTTCTGTTAAGGGGTATGTATGGCACCGCTCATTAAAAAAAAATTATCTTTCCTTAATGTTCAGTCCAATTTGTACCAATTTTCATTAAAATCGGTTCTATACCCATTAGTGCTTGCTAGCCCAGTTCTTTGCGGTTCTTCTTGCAGAAAATCACAGTCTTTAAAGTAGGCTACCTAAGGCACAAAATTTAGACAAAATCCGCTCAATTGCTGCCGTGTTATAGCTATTAGAACATTTAATCTGCTAACAGCGCCATTTATTGCAAAGTTATCATAGCACTAATGACGTTACAAAAATCTGTTTCTCATAACAAAAAAACTATGACACCGCAATTAGCAAGATCCGTTGAATTGTTGCCGAGTTATACTAATCCGTACATTGAATTTACGAAAATCCCTTGAACCGTTGCCGTTATAGCGATTCGCACATTTTTATTTGACTACAGCGCCATCCATTGGCGAGTTAGCAAAACACAAATGACGTCATACAAATCTGATTCAGCCATCAAAAAATATGATACCACATTTACCGAAATCCGTTGAATCGTTGCAGAGTTATATCGATTACTACATTCAAAAATTAGTTTTAGCTTACAAAACCTATGACACCATGTTTACTAAAATCCTTTTATTCTGTGCTGAGTTATAGCCATTTGAATATTCAATCTGCTTACAGCGCCATCTATTGGCAAGTTATCAAAGCCTAAATGACGTAATAAAAATCTCCTTACAAAAACTAAGACACTTCATTTGTCAAAATCGGCTCAGTAGTAGCCGGGATATTGCATAATAAAGATATCGAAAACATTAAATGTACTTGCTGCTGGTTCATGGTGGCCTGGTATATTGAATTTTCGTTGGTGCACGATTTTGAGTTTTGCTCTGCTCTGCAAATTTAATAAATTTTCAAAAAAAAAAAGTTGCATCTTTTGGGCGCAAATTTTGCAGCATTTGTGCTGCAACTATTAAAAGGATTAAAAGGCAATTGCATTGTTTCTAAATCTCCGATTTTGACAAATTAGGTGTCATTATTTTTGTGAAAGGTTTGAAAATTACAAAAAAATAATAAAAATAAAAAAACTTAAGATGAATGTTAAAATGAATGTTTCTGTTGTGCAGACAAAATAAACTGAATTGATATCAAAATAAGGATACTTATTTTGATACGTAATGCGGCGGAATATTGTGGAATTTTCGACCTTCATCATTGTACAGTTTTTTTCCAGATTATCTCAAAGACTTAATCAAAGAACATATTAATTAACAATTAATGGCTTACAGATATGAAACTCGTTTTCTCGAAACTCTAAATTGGAAAGCCCAGATTTTTGCCTGTACTTAACCTTCATCTGCTCCTTGTGTAGAAAACTACACATCTGAGAATCTATTTTTGATTTTTTCTAAGACCATCAGTTAAAAATTTACCAAAATTTATGACTTTGGCACCAACATTATTCCGCAAACAAAAATTGGTTTTTCGTTACATAAACGATGTAGATTTCTACACAAATGCACATTAGACATGTTCAAATAAATGGCATGTTCTAGAATACTTCAAGAATTCTCGATTTTCGAAAATTTATTCATACTCGAGTATATCCTCATTTAAAAAAATTAAAAAAAAAAATACTGAAATAGAAATAAGCAAAATCGAAAAAAAAAATTAAAAAAATTTTTATATCAGAAAACACTCAAATTTTCTTATTTTCTTTTGGCCACATTCCGAAAAATTAAAATTTTGCAGCTCTGGTAGCAACCCCAGTACTATTTTTTTTATTTTTTTTAAATGAGGATATACTCGAATATGAATAAATTTTCGAAAATCGAGTGTTCTTGAAGTATTCTAGAACATGCCATTTATTTGAACATGTCTAATGTACAATGCAATAATATCTTGAAACATACCGATTAAGTGAGCAAACATTACTGAAAAACTATTACAACAATACTTCTTCCGCTTCAGATTGATATCGATTCCAAAAAATTTCATTATAATTTTAATCTTTTTCTGAATAAATTTGATAATAAGTTGGGATTGTTTTTGTTTGGGTACTTTATGAGTTCAGTATTATCACTATCCTGAATATTTTTTGGGTGTAAAATAAAATGTGTTGGACTTTTATTATCATATATTTACATTTATACGATACTCATACGGACTCACGATAATTCTTATGAATTTTTTACTTACATATTTTTGATTGTATTCTAAATGTATGTCGATGTATTCAGATACCATGTGCTCACAGTGTTTTCAATAATTTTGTGTTGTATACTAATCCGTGCGCTTATAATCGAAAATATTTCCGCGTAATGTAAGTCAATATGTATTAACAACACCAAATGAATAGCTAATCACTGAAATGAAGCATTAATTAACAATTACTCAAAAATTTGTTTCAGTTCGTTTTAGACCTTGCAAGTGTCTGGTAGTGCTTAATACTCTTTAAATAAAGTGAAGAACTTAATCCTTCAAATGGATATAATTGACAAAATTTGTGATGAAAATGAATTCGATGAGTCAATATTTTCGTATAGTGCAGAAAAATTGAAAACAAGTCCGATTAGAAATTACTTTGTGGGAAAAGTGATATTTTTAACTGGCACTACAGGATTTCTAGGACAATTATATCTTGAAAAGTTGTTAAGGTACTTAAACTAATTAATTAACTTATTATTTATGGAATCTATTCAAATGAACGGAGATAAAACGAGCGAAGAAAAAACTAACTGAGCGGTGAAATAATTTGTTTTTAATGAAGAAGAAAACTTTTTTCAGAAAAGTTTGATCAGTGAAAAAACGATTTTTTTGAAAAATGAAAGCAAATTTTTATTCAGAACTTACGGTTCAAAATTGAATTATTCAATTAAAAATTAGGCTTCGTTTGAGCGGTGAAAAATTAAATTCTTCGGTGAAAAAACATTTTTTGAACAGTGAAAAAAAAAATCCTTGTGCCGGTATAAACGTAATTGTGGCTTAAGTACAAAAACAAGTTGGCTAGTGAGTTCATATTTAAACTTACCAGGATACAAGCCACTATTTTTGTGCACTATTTATAAATCCGTTACTCAAGATTAAAAATACAGTGAAATTCCCCATTACGGACAGCCCCCATAACCGGACTTATTTCAGCGACACTCACTAACTTTTCCATACAAAATTAGTTCCGATAGCCGGACGCTCCAATAACCGGACAAAAATACTGCGACGGTGGGTGTCCGGTAATGGGGAATTTCACTGTATGCCGCTCAATTAACGTTATTCGTTGCTCTTTATTATTTTTCCACTGGTCATGTTTTTTTCTCTATCGATTCGAAAAAACTTCATACGATTAGATTGCACCCACTTTTTATCATCTTGAAAACTATTGAGCAAAAATAATTATTTTGACGAAAACTGCGGTTTTTAATGAAAATCTTTTGGCTACGTAACCAGGTTAAGTCTAAAGACCACATTTTTCGACAATAAATCGAAATACCGAATGCTCTCATTTACTTACGGTGTATGTCGTTTGTAGCTGAAAATAAAGTTTGTGTTGAGAAATTTCGGAAAAATCGGTAAAAAAAATTGATTAATATAAAAAATATATAGTACAAATAGCAAATCATTTTAAAGCTAATAAATTATACTCTCTAAATATATAAGTATCACTATAGGTTAATGATACATTTTTTGAAAAAAATAACGGTTTCTTTCAAGAAAAGAGGTCAAAATTTTTCAAAAAACCTCATATCTCGAAAACTATCCAAGGGATTTAATTTTTCTTGTGATACAATTTTAGACCTCATTAGATTACCTTTCATATGATATCCATATTTTGGAAATCCATTCATGGGTTCCCAACTTATAGCGTTCCGATGGCTAAGCCAGATCCGAGCGATATTTTTTTTTGCAGATTTATTACTTATTCATCATAGCACGCTACTTCCCCTAAAAAAATAAATAAAATCTGAGAGTTGTCCCTTAAGTAAACTTAAGCCGTTTTGTTTTTGTTAAGATATCAAATTTACTACAAATATCAAATTTATCAAAAATACACAATACAAGACCAAATGCTACAGATCGTGAATACCGCTATTGTTATCTATGCTATAAACTAAAACTTTTTTGTTTTCATTTTTGTTTATTATTGAACTATAAATACGCTTACATTTTTTTTTTTTTTTTTGAAATGCTTAGTTTTATTTGAAAGCGAAGCTTGAGGAACGTGTGTACATGAACTTTAGTCCCTGACTGTTCTTTAGCTGCAAAAAAAAAAACAACTGTACATTTGTATGCAAGTCTGAGGCCTAGTAATGACATTATTGCATTATGCAACTGCAGCAGTGTTTTATTTTTTAAATTAAATTATACATTTATAAGGTGAAAGTGTGCAAATGGTTTTAAATACACCGTTCAATGATGGTGCAATAATACCGGCACTTGTGCTAAATCAAAATTAATTCAAACTAAAAACACGTGAATGTTAAAAAAATACAATCAGCTGTCTCATTATAAATAAAAATTTGTTTAACGGAATAAAAAAACTGTACATTCAAGTTGTATAGGTCTGTATTAAAAAAAAAAACTTTATACCTTAAGCGTTAGCAGATGCGGATTAAGGTAGGACTAGAGGGAGTTATAGCCCCAGGCAACGAGCTCAACGGGACTTCCAAGTATACGGAATATTAAGCTATTTGTGAAGGGTTTAAGATAACAACACAAAGATAATAAGGACAAGAGCCTTAAAAAGAGTCCATTGGGGTTCATTCTTGTTTTGAATGATCATTTTTTTTTTTTATTGATCAGTATGTAATTTAATATTTATTTCATATATCTGTAGGATATATATGCTGTCGCCTATTGTGATCATACTATTTTTGTCTTAGTCGGGCCTCATTTTTAATCTTTAACTCTGGGGCCCGCAAAGTATTTTTGACTAGACAGAGCTACAAAAAAATTAAATTTTAGGCCGAATAGAATTTTTTTTTGACATTTTTCCATGAAAAATGGTGGATAACCCAACAAAAATTAATTTTTTTTTTGTGCTTTTTAGATAAAAAGCTTTTAAGCCACACAATTGAAAAAAATAAAAATATTTTTCACTAGTTTTGAGGCCGAAAATTTTTCTTTCAATTTTTCCCATGAGAAATGATGGATATCACAAAAATAAATCTGCTATCTAGGTGTTTTTCTTTTTATTATCGAAGCGTTTAGAAAACGCTTGCGTTGGTTAAACTTTTTCGCGTTCAAAAGCAGCGTGACTATTGTATCACAATAATAGAAAGATGATTTATGATTTCGCGTAGTGACGAGATAACTAGAAATTTATATACTAGCACTATTTTGTACACTTACAGTAAGGATATCTGAAGGGGTGGAAAACAAACCTCGTTCATCATTCCAATTCATCAAATTACATTAGATGTTACGAAGATATGCCCTTTATTGTTAACCTGTTGTGTTATATATAAAGGAGTTGACCGTAAAACCGATTTTTTGATTTTCAATTCAAAATAGCGATAGAAATTTTGTTTAAGTAATAGTTGATCTTTAGCCAAACGACTTTCTCAGAATAAACATGGTTTAGATATCTCACTTTGCTGTGAAATTTTTTTTTAACCGAAAAATCTTGAAAAATTTTGAGTGAATTTCTTAGTTTTTCATTAATATTAATAATGAACCATAATAATTTGTTCTTCACTTGAAAGGTATTTTTTATATTGCCACTTTTGTTCAGAGATAAAGTCATTAATAGTTTTCAAGAGAACCCAGAGATTGAAATGTGTCACGAAATTGTAATGCCGTCACTGACAATTTTGAAACATTTTGTTACTATATTTCGCCTACGTCATTTGGTATTTTTTTTTTTGTTTTAGCGGAGAATTTTAGTTCGTGCGGTTACTAATTTATAGTATTTTATTATTCTTTCAGATGTGATGTACAACGAGTCTTTATTTTAGCAAGAGCAAAGAAAAATCAACCAGCTGAAGAACGTCTCAAGGAAATATTCGATGGAATAGTAAGATCCAAAACATTTTTACCACTAACGTAACTACATGTACAAAAGGGCTTTCCAAAAAAATCTCTTAATTTTTTTGTTTTTTAATGTTTTCAGTTTTTAGAGATAGATCAATATTAAATTCAAAAAAAAAAAAAAATGTTGTGTGATGGGTTGAGACTGACACTGGATTCGTGCTCAACGATCTTAAATTCATGGAATCAATTCAATTCAGTACAAGTAGAGTAATGAAATAATTTTTTATAGGATTAATCTTCAACTTATGCAGTACCACAACTCTTTTACCATTTTCTTTTTTTAATTATTTATGTTTACTTCTAAAAATTGAAGTAATATAAATATGATGATTTTTCGGAAGCGGTTTTTCAAAGATATTTACAATAGAACAAAAAACATAGTGACAAACATAGTGAAACATAGAGTAAAACATAAACATACGAAACTTACTGTTCTTTTCAATTATTAATTCTGATTCGAAATTTGATTTTGTGTTTTTTTTAAGAAAATTGGAAGTAAACATTTTAAATCAGACTTTCAACAATTTCGGTCTTTTTCATATTTTTTATTTTAATTTTAAAGTTAGGCTAGGTTAGAGTCTCGGCTAAGCATCTATAATATGCCGTCTTAAAACCACATACGTGACTCTACAAAACTGGCCAGAAGATTGTCAAGAAATTTTAATAAGAACTCTGGTAACGATGAAAGCTATATCCAATTAGTTCTGTTGAGGAAGTTAAGCAGCGATCTGATTTCAGTTTTGTCCTAAGAATCTGAGCCTTATTCTGGCAACAGATTCTTTCTCGTTTGAATTCAGATAACTACGGCAAATATGGTTGAATGGGCTACCGGATTTTGCAGCTTGCTTGCCAATAGTCTAGTGTTCAGTGCAAATCGTGATAAATCTCGCGATGTTTAAAGCCTTGATGGCAGTCTGGTTATCGCAGAAGATTGATAGCTTTCCCATATTGGTATTGCCTACTTTCCTGCAGGTAAAGATTTCTGCTTGGAAAACGCTACCTGTGTAAGCGAAAAGATTGAGAAATTTCTAGGTCTTTTGAGTAGTCCGACGCATCTACACCGTAGTCCATCTTTGACCCATCGGTGTGTATGGCGGTTTCAAAACTCCGATCGCTCTACAGGATGCGGTTGCCTTGATGAAGATATTAGGAGGTACCGGGAAAAGCTGAGTGCTTCTGTTAGGCAGGATCGCATTGCCTCCTTCTCGCCTACACAACCAGTCATTTAGTCCTTGTAATATGAAAAATAAATTTCATTTTAGCATAGCTACGAAATTTTGTAAATGTTTTTTCCTTTTTTTTTAGTAAAAGGAAAATAATTCGAGGAAATGTGCAGGTGATTTTATAATTCAATATGAAATATATCTTATTTTGCTAGTGTTTTCGAGGACCAAAAGTGAGGACCTTTTATTTTTTTTTTAAGTAACAAAAGTTTTACAATTTCAAAAAAAGACGGCAAACTACCTCTGCATGAAAGTGACATTGCTGCACACTTGATGATATCACAAACAGACAGTTTGAAAATTTTTGAAATTTTTCTACTTTTTAGTGGTGCTAAAATTATCCGAATATATACCAAATAACAAAATCTTTTTTGAAAGTTTAGCAGTTCTCAAGGCTAAGGCAATATGATCCCAATTTTCTCGATCGTGTTACAATTATTGAGGGTAATCTGGAGAAACTGCGTCTGGACATAAGTGAAAAGGATATCCAATTATTGCAAGATACTGTCAATATTGTTATACACGCTGCAGCAGATGTACGCTTCAATAAAAGGCTCCATGACCTAGTGCTAGTGAACTTACGTGGAACCAGAGAGATGCTTCATATGGCTGAGAGCTTTAAGAAACTTCAGGTAATATCCAATTAATAACACTGAGCACTGTGTTGTTTTTCTTTTCTTTTTGATGGAGATAAGATATTTCTTAGATAAATTCAATAAATAAACATTTTGTGGAGCAAATTAATGTAAATTTTGTTATAAAAGGTCAAAACTAACTACCAAAAATGTGAGCTTGAATTTTGTTTCCGAACATTATGGGGCCTATTATGTAAGATAAAAGACCATATCTCATTTGTGGAACCCGTCCAGATAGCACCGGCCGATAGTAATGACGTCGTAACGTAGTGGTTTGCATAACTACTGGTTGCCGCGTATCCGACTGACGGTATGACGTAATTACAACCAGCTGCATTTGTCTGGGATTTGATCTATGTTAAAAAAAAAATTAATTAACTATCGACGCAATTAAAATCAGTCGTTGCTGTCTGGGATTTCATCTCTGTTAAAAAAAAATCACAGTCACAAATTTTGTAATCAGTTAATTTCAATCTCTAGGTTTTCGCCTATGTCTCAACCGCATACAGTAACTGCGTTTATGGTAAGAAAGTCTATGAAAGATTTTATAAGCCAGCTGTTAATCCCGATGACATCATTGCTTATGCTGAGCGTATACAATCACGTCCAAATGAAATGGATGCTTTTGAAGTGATCACAGAACGTTTTATCAAACCATGGCCAAATACATACAGCTTCACAAAATCACTCTCTGAAGAACTTGTACGTCGTTTTGGCCACAAATTCCCCATTTGTATAATGCGACCAACTGTTGTAATTTCTACTTATAATGAGCCCATACCTGGGTGGACAAACAGTATATTTGGTTGTAATGGTGGTGTGGTGGCCGTTGGTCTCGGCTTATGCCGTATTACTCTATGCGTCGAAACTTATATATTGGATATTATGTGCGCCGATTTTGTTATAAATGGAACTCTTGCCGCTATTTGGGCGACCAATAAGGATAACGAAAATCGGCAATTAAAACAAGCTTTAAGTGGAACTGATGTTATTTGTCATGATGCAAATCCACAAATTTATTGCTTAGGGACATCTGTAGATTATCCAGTCACACATCACAGTCTTCTACACCAGCTCCTAACGATTGATAAGGACTTATTAAGTAATAAAATGATCTGGGTACCAACTTCAAACGCTACGTCATCACTGTTTTTATTTAAATATTTATCAATTTTTTATCACTTGATTCCAACTGTATTTTTTGATTTTGTGCTGTTCATGAAAGGAAAAAAAGAAAGGTGAGTATTGTAGATGTAGAGTTCTAAAGTGAAGTAATTGAAGCAAAGGAGTACATAATAGATAGGTTCTTTGTATTGAGTTCAATTGCTCAAACAGACCTGTCAAAATGCAAAATATTCAATTCCAAATGTTACAAAAACCTGATTTTTTTTTTAAAAATGGTGCCGCAGATTAATCATTTAAACTCACCCCTTCCCGTGATATTTAAGGTTTCAAATTAAAACAGGTTAATTTTTAGTTAATGAAAGGGATTGGTTAAGAAAAAATGTTGGTAGCCATGGACATTTTCAAAAAAACTGTTGTCACCTTTACATTAGGATCAAATTTTACCAATGACTTAGCTATCATTTACAATTTTTGTTCAGTGTAAATATTTTTAAAATTTTTTCCGTAAACCTTTCAAGAAATTCTAACTATCGCGTTAATCGTACACTGTGTGAAATATGGATGTGAAACTTCAACTAGGACCGAAATGGTTTTCAGATGGGCAGATTAAAGATTTTGGTGTATCTCAATGTAATTTTTCAAAAGAAGATGTCAAATACAAAAGTTAGAAAAATGTTTATACATTTCTTATTTGAAACATTTAGTGCCGAAAAAGTAATGGGGACAAAATCGTTCCGTAAATTATTGCCAAGAAAGGATAAAAAGTTGATAAAATCAAGAAGTTGAAAATTGTGGAAAAAGTCGACAAAATGTTGAAAAAGTCGAAAAAATGGTGAAGGTTGAAAAAATTGAAAAAGGTTGAAAAAGTAGATCGAATAGTGAAAAAGGCTGAAAAAGTAGACAAAACATGGAAAAGGTTGAAAAACGTGTAACATTTGAAAAAACTCTTAAAAAAAATTGAAGAGGTTGTAAAATGGAAAAAAAAAAAAAATATGAAACATGTTGAAAAAAATCAAAAGAGGTTGAATGGCTGAAAAAGTCGATAAAACATGAGAACTAAACAAAATTAGATACTACGATAGTTAGATACTTTGCATTTTATCAAAAACAATTGATTGGAAAAATAAATTTTTAAAAATTTCGTGGAATAACTGCCCAATACTGTAGATAGAATTTTCAGATATAAAGAATGAGTTTTTTGTAACTATACTTCGCATCTATTTGTTATTTTTCTGCTGCTATCATACCTAAATATATAAAAAATTGTCTTCTTCTTTGGATATGAAATGCAGTAATTTTTAATTATTTTTTTTTTTTTTTTGCAGAATAATGCCAATAATAAGAAAAATTTCTGAATTTACCGTATCGGTTGGTTTTTTTAGAACGAATGAATGGATTATGGACAATTCGAATATGCATAAAATCATAAATCGAATGTCACCAATCGATCACGAGCTGTTCCTTTGTGATGGACGTATACTGAACCACACGTTTGAAGACTTGTTACTTTTGTATTTGAAAGGGCTTAAAAAGTACCTAATTAAGGAGACTTCATTGGAGACTTACAAAAGTACATATACTAAATATAAAATAATGAACTTTATTCAGTTTTTTGTACGTATTGGATTTTATGCTACGCAGCTGTTACTTATTTATGCGTTGGTGAAAGGTTTAGGTATTGTCAGAGCCATTTTAGGATAATCTCAATAGATGTAACAATAATAAACAATTAAATTTTTAAAAATTGGTTTTAACTGTAATTATTATTTTCGATTAAAAAATTGAAAAAGAAAAAGAAATTATTTCAGGATATTCGTGCCTTAGTCAGTGATGGCATTTTCGGTACATTTTGCGCATTTTCAGTATATTTAGGTATAGTATTAGTACATCCGCACTATTTCCAAAAATTACAATTTTTCTTTTGTTGTTGTTTTTTTTTCATAAATTTAGCTGAAATATTCGTAGAAACCTGGAGTAAAACTTTGCTGACCTTGTGTATTTTGTAAAGTTCTGTTTGAATTTTAGTAATTTTAAGTAGCTTTTTGATCTTCATGACGATAAAGATAATCCGCGATCTAAAACGTTTGTTTCAAGTCTGGATTAAGTATAATTCCACAAAACCCAAATGCCATCACTTGTCTGTAAACGTAGCAGTGAAAATTAAATTTTTTTTTTAACATTTATTATGATACATACCGGTCAATATTCTACAAGCCACATATCAATTTTAACTTGACATTTTTTAGAATCGTCCGATCTTTTTCTTACAACATCATACATACATAAAATTACTTAACTTAAGTTTATCAGGAATTTAGTGAAAGAATTTTTTTTACAATATATCCACACATGAATTTTCGATAAATTACTGTATTTTCTCCAATAGTAAAACCCTTTTATTTTCTTTATTATTTACTGAGCCTTCTGTTCAGTACTGTTAGTGTGAAAAAAACACAAAAAAAATTACAGCGCAAAATGCATAAAAAGAAACAAATCATTTCTTTTGGGCAAACCAGCAGCTTATACTAGTTTCGATGACCGCTACGTCATCATCATCAGTAAGCTTTGTTCGCCGAAATTTAATAGTCTAACTAGCATACTATATCTTACTTCTTGCGTTGACCATTTAAGAATCATCGCAACAAATATAAACATAGTGCGCCAAAAACTACATTTCCCTCTTCATATGCAAATTGTTCTTGTAATCTTTTTGATATCACACATTTCTTGACTAGCGCTCCGTCGAAGGCTTATTTTTATGCATTTTGCGCTGTAATTTTTTTTGTGTTTTTTTCACACTAACAGTACTGAACAGAAGGCTCAGTAAATAATAATTAAAATATTATGATCTGTTCTATAAACACAAACAAAAAAATTACCTTCGGTGAGCTTGCCGATTTTACATATTAGCACTTGCACCTTCGTTCGTATCGCCAAATAAGCCTTCGACGGAGCGCTAGTCAAGAAATGTGTGATATCAAAAAGATTACAAGAACAATTTGCATATGAAGAGGGAAATGTAGTTTTTGGCGCACTATGTTTATATTTGTTGCGATGATTCTTAAATGGTCAACGCAAGAAGTAAGATATAGTATGCTAGTTAGACTATTAAATTTCGGCGAACAAAGCTTACTGATGATGATGACGTAGCGGTCATCGAAACTAGTATAAGCTGCTGGTTTGCCCAAAAGAAATGATTTGTTTCTTTTTATGCATTTTGCGCTGTAATTTTTTTTGTGTTTTTTTCACACTAACAGTACTGAACAGAAGGCTCAGTAAATAATAATTAAAATATTATGATCTGTTCTATAAACACAAACAAAAAAACCTTTTATTTTCTTTTGTTACTTTAAGTAATAGCCTTTTGGTAGCACTATATTGAGTGCTAATGTTGATGCCAGACGTAACACTCGTGTGAAGGTAGAGGCAATAAGAAAGCAATTCGAACGTGGTGTAAAGGGAAGTTTTTTTTCATAGAAAAACAGAAGTCAGTGAAACCAGCCAACATTTTTTAATGCGACTAATTTTAAAATATTATGGAATAATATCAATTTTTATTAGATTTCGTTTGATTAAAAAATCTTATTTGTTTTTTCTTACAAGGCATAATATCATTCGAACGGAACATATCGACGTTTTTTTCCACTATGGTTCACTTAGGCAATTTTTCATAGAGATTTTAATATTTATATAAATAATAATATTTAAGATCTATATAGTAATCAAAAAAACAAATTTATTGTATATAAGTATATCTTAATCGAATTAATTCGTGAGATCAATTTTAACAAAGAAAATAGGAAACAGTAGATATTTTTCTTAAAAGAATATGAAACTTGTCTTTCTGCTGTTCAAAAGTTTTTTCCCGTAAGGGGCGTGACACCGCCCTACTATAAATAAATTTTTCTTCCCACTTAAAGGACTAAGGCCTGTTAACTTATCTCAACTAAATCGTAATTTAAACAGCGATTTGGTCTTAATCGACGATTAGTCACAAACATCGATAACTTATGGCTATTAAAGAACAAATCGTCGATTGAAGTAAATACGAAAAATTCCTCAGATTAACGAAGTTAACTCGACTACGTTTGACGTTTGTTTTACTCAATTATTTAAATCAATAAGTTTTTCTCTCAAATGGATTTTTGTGGAAACTTTTATGAAGTTGAAATTATACAGAATCGCGAAAGGAAGCGAAATGCATGTTTTCCGTTGTTTTTTTTTTTAATTATGTACATGAAACTCTGTTTGAACAAAAATTTTGACACATTTGCTGCTGTTAACAATTACGAAATGAGAATAAATGATGTTTTTCTATGTTATTTGTGACATTAGAACATTAGAACTGAAGCAAATTAAAAGTTTGCATTTAATAGAGATTGGTTTGATGTTTTTGCATTTTTTTTAACTAATTGATGTTGGAAGAGAGATTTTGTGGAATGACTATCATCATGTATCACCTCTCTTACAGGCTTAAATATTTAATGCAAAATACTTATCAACATTACAAAAAAAAAAGAAGAGAAAATGCATTTGTGCAAGTTTGCATTTGGTTTGCTCACCGTGCTAAATGAATTCTGGTGTAAATTGTTTAAATTAACAAAATTTGAATGTTTTCCTTAGATAAAATCAGATAGTAACGCTTTTATAATAACTTTTAATTTTTCCGTCACGGTTGGCCATTTTGCGGAAATGCCCATATGTTAATATTTTGGAAAAAAAATATTTCAGCAAAATCCTGATATAAATAAATTTGTTGAAAGATGCAGAAAAATATTATATGACATTTGAAGAAATAAAAATTCCTGAAATTAACAAACCATGTAATGGTATAACCCATATGAGACATTCTTTCGGAAGCCGAACATTTTCTGACCGACTAATTTTTAAGTCGCTCCGAATTTTTCTTACATATTTTAGGCATTATACGAGTGAACACATCTATCGGAAATTTAATTGTTATCGAAGACATTGAGAGATATCGAGTTGTAAGGCTTGAACGTTTTATGTTCATATTCGGATTGTCATATCTCTGCTAATTTTTTTACATCCTTCAGTTTTTTTGCTAAATTTTTGTCTATAGCCTCAATGGAAAAATTAATATTTATTATAAGAAATCAATTGCTTAAAGTTGATTTGAAGAATTAACGCAATTAAAAATATTCCACTGAATTTCTCGTCAAATTTCCTTTAAAAAACCTATTTTTCCCGAATGGTTGCAAAATAGTTACTTTACCAAAGACATATGTACCTTACAAAGTTTATTTGCACTGGGACATCAAGGCATCATCGGTAACGAGATGACGGACGCACAAGCGAAACAAGGAGCGTTTATGGATACAATGCTTTTAAGTATCGCAGCACTTCAACAACATTTTAACTCAAAAATGAACATCTGCATGTTAGCAAAAGCTGGCACACGCTTAAGAACAAAAATATTTTGACCTAATGTTATTGGACCAAAACAGAATTCTTACTATTCTTATCCAGGAGTAACTGCCGTCTCATGATAGGGGTTACAACTGGACACTGTCTTATAGGCCATCATGCACTTAAAATGAGTATGCTTGAAAATGGTATATGCAGAAACTGCATTGAACCAAACATGGAAGAATCGCTAGAGAACTTACTCTGCGACTGCCCTGCACTCACTCGGACAAGGCTTTGATCACTTGGACATGCTGTCTTATACTCATTGCATGATGTTGAAAAATTAAAACTCAACAGAATTTATAATTTCGCCAGGCGGACGAAATTATTTGGTTTGACTATAAACCAAACAACTAATTTAACTGATTAAATCTTTAGAGATGTGGTATCACTATGGACCAGTGTCTATGTGGTGTTTCCAATCCACTATGTTTGGAAAAAAGTTTTAAATTTTTATTATTTTAAGTTAAATGCCGATGCTATTTATTAAGACATGAGAACAAATAATGTTTCTCGATCGCGCACATGACATTAGAACATGGACTAAAGCAAATTAAAAATGTACAGCGGTCGATTTTTCGACCAGTCACTTTCGCATTTTATTCAGCTGAGCCAGAAAGTGGTATCGCCAAAGCACATAGCTAATACATATGTTGGTTTGGTCCTTTGCCAGTATACATTATTTTTTGGTTTGGCGTGGTTCTGTTATTAAGCTATTTTCAGCACATCAGTCGAGGCATTTTTAGGTTTCTCCTTGGAAATTTTGGGTAAAAACTCTTTCAATCGGCAAAGGAATAATTTCTTTCAATTTCAACTATTATTCAGTTTATATTTGATGTTAAAAATACTACGGGTGTAATCCGTAATTTTTTCCGCGACCCATGTGTACACAAAAGTGAGTGGTCGATTTTCGATCTTCAAGACTCTGTGCTCTTTCCTTTATTAGTACGGACATCGTTCAAGACGATGGTTTTGGTCAAATTAGGTGCTTTGATGATTTTGTTTGAGTTTCTACTGATCGGCGCACGAATCATTGACGGATATACCCACAAAAGTCAAGCTGGTTCATCAATTGTAATCGTTCCAATCAAACTTCCTTTGGGCTGACTTGGCAGCGATCTAATGTTTGAATTAAATACTTAAGGCAAAATACTATTCAGAATTACAAAAATGAGAAACTGCATTTGTGCAGTTTTGCAGTCGCTTTGCCCACCGTGGTAATTGAATTCAGGTGTAAATTGTTTAAATTAATAAAATTTGAATGCTTTTCTTAGATAATATCAGATAATAACGCTATTTTTATAACTTTTAATTTTTCGGTCACAGTGGACAATTCTGTGGAAATACCCATACACATCTTTGGAATTATACGTTGCTCAAACGACAAACCGATGTCTACGAAGGGGCTGGGCAGCTCGCATCTGACCTACGATAATTCGTATGGCTTTTTTTACTTATTTTGGACTATATGTTGATGTATTCAGATACCATGTGCCCTTGATATTTGCAGTAATTTTGTGTTGTATGTTAATCTGTCTGCTTATAATATTGCCGAGTAATGCAAGTCAATATTTATTTACGCCAACAATTTCACCACTAGTCATTGTGCATACAAGTTATTCGGTTTTAATTGACATTGTAGCATTATAATTTTGATTGCAAAATGAATAGCTTATCACGGAACTGAAGCATTAATAAACAATTTTTCAAAAAGTTGTATCATTTCGTTTTGAACCTCGAAAGTGTCTAGTTGTGCTCAATACTCTTTAAATAAAGTGAAAAACTTAATCCTTCAAATGGATATAATTGACAAAATTTGTGATGAAAGTGAATTCGATGAGTCAATATTTTCGTATAGTGCAGAAAAATTGAAAACAAGTCCGATTAGAAATTATTTTGTGGGAAAAGTGATTTTTTTAACGGGCTCTACAGGATTTCTTGGACAATTATATCTTGAAAAGTTGTTAAGGTATTTGAATTAATTAATATCCTTTTAATACTGGATTTAATTGAGCATTAACCATGAACGATGAAAAAATACTTTATGCTGGCGGAAGAAAACAATTTTTTTCAGAAAAAAAATTTTTCAGAGAAGTTGTTTTGATAAATGAATACAAAATTTTATTGAGTAGCAAGGAAATTTAATTCGATGGCGTTTCGGTGAAAACAATTTGTTGGTCAGTGAAAAATGAGAAATCGCTAAGCGGTAAAAAATGGACTTAAGGCTTAAGTGTAGAAGTAGGGTGGGTAGGTTCCAACTGCTGTTTTTAAAACCATTAGTGAAGATTAAAAGTTAACCGCTTAATTAACGTTATTCGTTGTTCTTTATTATTTTTCCACTGGCTATGTTTATTTTTTCACCCTTAAGTTTTATTTTTTGTCACAAATTTTATTTTCGCTGCTTCATCAGTTCTTAAACTGTTCAAAGTTTACCGCTTCATTAATTTAAACGCCGCTCAAAATTCATTTAGCTAATGGCTTACCAACAATATGGACTGTTGACGGAAATACCGCCAACGGTAATTGCGGAGTACGACGTAAAAACCGCTACCCGCTGACGGTCGACTTAGATTTATTAATTAAATTTCAATTTATTTTAATTTTACCGTCGTGGTAGACAGATCAGTGTTGAAGTTCCTAATGCCAATTTCAATTGAATAAAAAGTAATTCAGTTTTTTATAAACATAACAAGTGTAAATTGAATACATATAATAAAAAAATAAATAAAACCCAGCTTTAATAAAAATGAAATAAGAAAAACCAACTGAGTTTCAACGAATTGTTATGTTAATTGAAGAAGTTCGCAAATATAAGTGCCTTTACGACCTTTCGCTGAAGGACTAAAGGAATTTGCAGAAAAAGGATCGGTTTTAGGAAAAAATCTGGAAAACTTTAAATACAAGCTACGCAAGTAATAGCCCGGGAGGTAACGTTGCATTTCTTCCCGTTTAATTTTTTTTTGCAATTGATAGTTACGATTAAAGTATGGCTGATAATAGAAATCATGGTGGAGCTGGTTGTAAGATGCCGACAAGAAAAATTTCGCTCAATAACTGGGAAAGTAAGCCACAAACCATAAAATCGGGGTGTTTTTTTAAGCTAAATTGTATATTTATGGGTAAATGGTTTCAAATACATACATACATCGCCCAGTGACAGTACACAAATACCAGCACCTATGCTTATACAAAATTGAATCAAACTAAAAGCACGTGAATATTAAAAAATGTAATCAGCGACAATAAAAACCAATTGCAAATTGTGTTAATTCAAGTTGTTTCTGCCTGTATTTAAAAAGAAAAAAACTTCAGACCTTGAGCGTGAACAGAGATGGGAGCTATAACCCCGGGCCCCGAGCTCAGGCGAGCACCTAAGCAGCGAAATATCAAGCTATTTGCGAGCGGTTTAAGATAACGACAAGAGCCTTAAAAAAGAGCATATCGCGGGCTCATTTCCATTTTTGTTTTGAATGACCTTTTTCTTTTGGAGACCGGTTATTGGGTTATTCACCATTTTTATTGTGAATATAGAAAAAAAAAATTCTTTTCGGCCTAAAAGCTAATGAAAAAATTTTTTTTTTGGTCTTATGTTTTGAGGTCGGAAAAATTTTTTTTCTTAAATATGTTTTCATGAGAAATGAATATAATCAGAATATAATCAGACGATCATACTAACATTTCGTTCTAGATGTTTTTTTTTTTTTTTTCTATCAGAGCCTTTAGGAACCGATATTTCGTTAGCGTATGCAAACTGTTTTCACGTTCAACTTAAAAATGATATATGATTTCGAGTATGGGCGAGATAGCTACAAAGTTATATGTTAACACTATTTTTTAAACTTACAGTAAAGATATCTGAAGGGGTGAGAAAAAAAAACATCATTCATCATTCGAATTCATCAAATCAGATGAAAATCGGCAGTTCAAGATGAAGCTCATCAGACGTGCACTTTAAATCTAAAAAAAAAGAGTCCACTTTAATACGAAATTCATAAATGTTTTCAATTCAATTTGGTTGACTGTTATATTCGAACTTTGCATTAGGGTAGCAAATCCGAAGAGTTTGCAAATTATCATTTGATATGACGGAGATATGCCTGATATCGTTTAACTGTTGTACTACATAGGTATCTATATGTAATGGACTGAACCAAATAACCGATTTTTTGAGTTTCAATTCACAATAGCTATAAGAATTTTGTATAAGTCATAATTGATCTCTAGCCAAAATACCTTCTCGGAATAAACATGGTTTAGATATCTCGCTTTGCCATCGAATTGTATTATGAGTGAATTGTTTAGTTTTGCGTTATTTTTTTTTATTTTTTTTGGAACCATAATAATTTTGTCCTCATTTTAAAAGTACTTTTATATTACAATTTTTGTTCAGAGATAAAGTCATAAATAGCTTTCAAGAGGACCCAGAGGTTGAATTGTAATGCTACCACTGGCAGTTTTGGAACATTTTGTCATTATATTGCGCCTCTATCATTAGATATTTTTTTTTTCTCTTAGCGGAAAATTCGTTTGCAAGAATTTTGCTTCGTGCAGTTACTAATTGACATTAATTTTATTATTCTTTCAGATGTGATGTAGAACGAGTCTTTATTTTAGCACGAGCAAAGAAAAATCAACCAGCTGAAGAGCGTCTCAAGGAAATAGTCGATGTAATAGTAAGATCCAAAACATTTATACCACCGACATACCTACATGTTCAAAAGGACATTCCAAACAAATCTGCTTAATTTTAGCTTTTTAAAGTTTTTAACACTGTGGAATAGATCAATGTTAAATTCTAAATAAAATTGTTGTGCTGTGGGTTGGGCCTGAAAATTCATGAAATCAATAAAATTAAATAATTTTTTATACGGAACATCTTAAACTCATGCAGTACCACGACAAGAAAATTTTAATTGAATTTATTTCTTTGCAACACTTATCGAACTGGTTCGAGAATAATGGCTTATTTACATATAACTTACGATACTTCTGTTTTCAGTTTTAGCGCTCTTGCGAAGATTTTTAGTTTTTATCAACAAATATCAAGCAATGAATTAATTTGATAGTTTGTTCATAAATATTACAACGTCAACTTTGCAATATCACATTTAAATTCACAATAAATAAAATTTCTAAAAAAAATCACAAGTGTGCAATGTAAATTTTTTGAAATGCCACCTTATTTTAGTAATTATTAAATAGGTTTCTTTTTTTTAATATCGCCGCCCACAATAAATTTTTATTGAGCCACTTTCATGAAAATTAGTTATTATAAATATTTGATTTGTTTTGGATTGCCCTAACGTATGTACAAATACTTGGTAAATTTATTAAACAATCATTTAAAAATTTGAAAAAAATTTCAGCATTATTCAAGCGGGCTTATCTCTTCTTTAAATTCATTATCAGAGAGGATATTAAAAAGCTCTAAAATTTCAAGTATAGCTTTGGTTTTTATACCTCAGAATTAGAAGGAACGTAAGGCTACCGAAAAGTGGTTTCTTTCAAAATCACATTCACAATCAATTGATTATACAAAAAATATCAGTTGACAAAAAAAAAAAAAACAAACTTAACGCTAATAAATAATAATAATAATAGAAGCCGGGGCTATGCAAGCGAACGTAGCACAAACAATCATATATAAAAAATTTAAATAAGGAATGCTATAAAACCTTCTACAGAAATGTCTACTGATTGATTCAAACAAGCTTTAGAAAATAGATATATGCATGTACATTGGACATTTTCAAAATTACCTCATGTTCTAGAACTCTTCGGAAACGTTTAAAATTCAAATAGCTATTTAATTCCTTTCAAGTATGTGCATTAGAGCGGTTCAAAATAAAAACTTTTTGATTTTTTCACGATGTGTCAGCGGATTACAGTAGCATTATATGTCTGGACAAAGCCCATTACTAAGATTAAGGTTAATATTGAAAACTGGATAAGCGCCCTCTGTTTTAAGTAGACAACCCATTTTCCAAAATATTGATTTAAAAAATGGTGCACGTTACAGACGTTATAAAAATTTCCAACATTGTGGGTATGGTTTTCGGGAAACTATCGATTGGGGAATTCAACAAGCATTAAGAGACAATAAACATTTTTAAAAATACTTCAAATGAATCTCGAGTCCTCTAAATCTTAATAGAATTTCTTGAAATTTTAGTGAGGAGTCGAACTTTTGCTTGATTCAGGCGCAGTATGCTCTACTATAGTAAAAAAATATCGGTAAAAAAAAGTTTAATTTCCTTACTCAAATTTCGAAAACTTAAAGTTTTTGTTTTCATTTTTTTATTGAAATTTTTATCGAAAAAAAGTAAATTTTTGAATTTGAAGAGCAAATCTAGAACATGACGTTCTTTTGAACAAGTCTTATAAGCATATCACGTTCCTGAGAAAGAATGTTTGAAAATTAATGTTTTTTACTCCTTGATTCTTTTGTCTCCTTATTTTAAATTATGTCATCACTATTTTGGATCCCAAAGGATAAAAAAAAAAATTTCTCATTAAAATCATTTGTTTGTTTGATCTATTAATTATATTAATAAATTACACATGCCCACAAAAAACATCTTCAGTATTCAGCCTTCACATCAGAACTTTGAGATATCCTTGCATGAAAGTGCAAAAAGATGCGGCATTAAGGCATGCTTGATAATATCTTCGGTAACACAGCGATTTTCCAGTATAAAGTTTGATAATCTTTGAAATTTTTCAGCTTTTAAGTGGTGCCAACATTATCTGAATAATTACCAAATAACATAATATTTTTTGAAAGTTTAGCACTTCTCAAGGCTAAGGCAACATGATCCTAACTATCTTGATCGTGTTACAATTATTGAGGGTAATCTGGAGAAACTGCGTCTGGACATAAGTGACAAGGATATGCAATTATTGCAAGATACTGTCCATATTGTTATACACGCTGCAGCAGATGTACGCTTCAATAAAAGACTGCAAGACTTAGTGCTAGTGAATTTACGTGGAACCAGAGAGATGCTTCGTATGGCTGAGAGTTTTAAAAAACTACAGGTAAGTAATATCCAACTAATAATACTGAAATTTTTTTTTTTTTTTTTTTTGACAAATCTAAGATGATATATTTCCGGAAAGATAATTTTATGCTGATGTAAATATTGAATTTTACGTAGCCCCAAAGAAAAAATCTACATTATGAGAACGAATTGTTTCAATATAACAAATTTTATTTGATATAGAACAATAAAATATTTGATTGAGTGAAGTAGAAATATTTTTATACTTTTTGCTGAAATATATTATTTTTCGATAAAATGTAATACTTTTGAATTTTTCTTCGTAAAATGTTTTTTGTCAACTGAACGTGAGGCCCTGTTTAGTAAATGAAAGTGGAGGATGTGTTGGATGTGAAAGTGTATGTGAAATATATTTCATAGTGTGTGGACCTTTCAAAAATATTTATGTTTCAATAACAAAAAAGTGGTCCTTTCTTGTTTTATTTGTTAAAAAAATTCAATTCTTGCACGAGCTTAATTTTGTATGCTTTTAAACTAAGATCGTAACTCAAAATACGCCAAGTTGTTGCATACGATAAGCAAAGCTGATGATAACGGCGCCAAAGCGATTGATCACGGTTATCGCGTACACTCTCAGTTACCGGCGCTATATTTTCTTCACTACGTGCTGGATGTGCTTTATCTGGTCGCGTATTACTCAATAATGAAAATGGAGCTTCAAATTTTTCAATCGATATAGCGAATTGTGCGTTCGACATACTGATTATATGGACCATAAGTTGCTCTTGGCGCACGAAACACATTCTTTGTAAAACTCTGATTTTTTGTAATCGTTGAATAATTTGTAGACACTGCGCCGGGCTAAGGACCTCAACCTATGGAGTCCGGGACGTCAAAGTATACAACTGACTGGACGGAAATGTGAAAAAAGGCAATCCATTGACTACGTCTGAAACGCATTCAGAGTCAAACAAAAAAGAGCTTTAAACAGATTTTTGAATACTAAATTTCGAAATGTTTACAATTTAAATTTTCTTACTTTCCTTTTAATTCTTTGTTTCACTCAAACAATTACACAGGACCACAAAAAAAGGTCTTGTAGTTGGAAGATGAGATACCATACGGTACGTATTTTGGCGAATCCGAGGTCAGAATTTTTCCATCACCCTCAGATTTTGATATAACCTCAAAATTACACTTTAAAATTTCAATGAATTTCACCTAAGCCGTCAGTTGTACTCGTATACCTTGACGCAACATACCTATGGGTTGAGGTTTTACGTTTTTCCATAATGAACTGTTAAACAATATAGTACCCAGTAGAAATACCATGACAGTTTGACACGACTCACTGTCATACAGTTTTCTAGCAAAGTCTACCGAAAAATTAATAAATTATTTACGCTCTTTAAAATTAAATCTATTTAAGAATAAATTTCTATAGAATATTTGGATAACTACAATTTGTATAGAGTTTATATGGCAAAACCCTGCTAAATTATTTCTTGCAATTATTTGAAGAATTTTAAGAAAATTACTATATTTCATAAGCATTTCTACGCATCATTTTTTAATAATTCCATTTCAAATCCAAGACTTAAATTAAATTGGCTAACAATTATCACTGGTTGTTTTAAACTCGCTCAGTCGGTACTTTGTAGTTATTTTAACGTTGGGACGACTCAAAACGCATTCACAAAATCAGGCAGCGCGCAAAATATGTGCGACGACCTATACGTTACAACGTACATAATTACAATCAGCCAAAACTTCTGGAAATTCGTCTCTGTTAAAAAAAAAAAATAAATTAATTAATTGACATTGAAGTCACAAATTTTGTAATCAGTTAATTTCAATCTCTAGGTTTTCGCCTATGTCTCAACCGCATACAGCAACTGCGTCTATGGTAAGAAAATCTATGAAAGATTTTATAAGCCAGCTGTTAATCCCGATGACATCATTGCTTATGCTGAACGTATACAATCATGTCCAAAAGAAATGGATGCTTTTGAAGTGATCACAGAACGTTTTATCAAACCATGGCCAAATACATACAGCTTCACAAAATCACTCTCTGAAGAGCTTGTACGTCGTTCTGGTCACAAATTCCCTATTTGTGTAATGCGACCAAGTGTTGTAATTTCTACTTATAATGAGCCAGTACCTGCTTGGACAAACAGTATATTTGGTTACAATGGTGCTGCGGTGGCCATTGGTCTCGGTTTAGCCCGTATTTCTCTATATGACGGTTCTTGTATAATGGACATTATGTGCGCCGATTTTGTTATAAATGGAACCCTTGCCGCTATTTGGGCAACCAATAAGGATAACGCAAATCGGCAATTAAAACAAGCTTTAAGTGGAACTGATGCTATTTGTCATGACGCAAATCCACAAATTTATTGTTTAGGAACATCGGTAGATTATCCAATCGCACATCACAGTCTTCTACATAAGATGCTAATATTTGATAAAGACTTATTATGTAATAAAATGATCTGGGTACCAACTCCAAACGCTACGTCATCACTGATTTTATATAAATATTTATCAATATTTTATCACTTGATTCCAACTGTATTTTTTGACTTTCTTCTGTTCATGCAAGGAAAAAAAGAAAGGTAAATAGTAATTTTTTTATAATCTAAGGATGTATGTATTGATTTTCAAAATTTAATGGTTCACAGCGAAAGTACAAAAAAAAAATTACGTAACTTACTGTTAGTTATAAATTTTTTTAAGAAAAAAAATAGAAATTGTGAAATCATAAAAACACTAAAAGTACTCGGAATAGCAGGCAAATTCATACATAAGACAATAAAACGATATATGGAAACGGAAAACTCGAAGACTTAAAAAAAATTGGACGCAGTCGCACTGTGAGAACAAATGACATCGTAAAACAAGTAAGAGGATGATATTCTGCTCAATCAGCCTGTTCGTAGCAAAGGATACGAAAATCTCCAAAACTTCGAAACAGCTTCTTATCAGGAATTATCTACGACTCAAGGCCTTTAAAAACTAACTAAGTAAGGAGCTACTTGACTGGCACGGTGGAGATGAGCTAATTTTTTCGAATGAAAAACTGTTCTTTCTGCAAAACAGCCATAAACAGCAGAATAACCGTGTGTACGCAAGCAGTCCCGCAATTGCTCTAAAAGATGAATTGACTGTTGAACGATATCAAATGTGACCAAAACCATGGTGTGGGAAACAGTATCACAAAAAAGGAAAGTGCTGAAAAAATTTGCCTGATTTCATCTCTGCGGAGGAATGGCCAGCATCTTCATGGATCTTTGCGTATAAGGCCATATGCTAGGTCTACAAAAGGCATAACAATTGATAGGTTCCAGCAGCGTTTGACAAGGATTTGGGACAAAATGGCGCAGAAAACTTTTCGTGCCGCCTGTAAATCGTTTTTCAAATGTTTATGTCTTGTAATCAAAGAAAAGGGTTATAATTCCAAACTTCATCATTAACTTAAGAAATTATGAAATGTTGTTAAACGTTTGGAATAAATAAAAGATTGTAGACGACTTTGGTTTTTATAGCACTTTGTTTTACTGACAGTTATTATTGGCCACACTGTAGATAGAGTTTAGTATTATTAAATATTTAAAAATTGGCTTTTTCTTTAATTACAAAATGCAATAATTTTTAATTATTCTCTTTGCAGAATAATGCCAATAATAAGAAAAATTTCTGAATTTACCGTATCAGTCGGATTTTTTGGAACAAATGAATGGATACTGGACAATTCGAATATGCATAATATCATAAATCGAATGACACCAATCGATTACGAGCTGTTCCTTTGTGATGCACGTATACTGAATAAAACTTTTGACGACTGGTTATTTTTGTATGCAAAAGGTCTTCGAAAATACCTTCTTAAGGAGACTTCATTGGAGACTTACAAAAGTACATATACTAAATATAAAATAATGAAATGTATTCAAATTTTTGTGCGTATTGGATTTTATGCTACACAGCTGTTATTAATTTATGCATTGGCAAAAGGTTTAGGTATTGTCAGTGCCATTTTTGGATAATCTCAATGGATGTAATATTGATTGATGGCAACATAAAAAAATAATCTTTTTAAAAATTGTGTTTTAAATTATATTATAATTTTCGATTAAATATAAGGATATTTGTGTCGTGAAAAATCGTCATCAGTACATTCGCCAAGCTTTCAACATTCATTACGCTTGCCGCACTTTCAGTACACTTTAGGTACAGTATCAGTAAATTTTAACTATTTCTAAAAACTACCACTATTTACATACATTACATTAATTGATTTTGCTGAAATATATAAGTTAAGGTTTTGTTTGAATTTAAGTAATTTTAAGTAACGTTTTGATGTTCATGACGAAAAAGTACATACGCGATCTTAAAAGTTCGCTTCAAGACACGATTAAGTACATTTTCCCAAAATCCAAATGCCATCACTGACTTGTGTGTGAGGAACTTACATTTTTTCAAATATTTGTTATGATACATATCAATCAATATTCTAGAAGCGCATGCCAATTTTATCATTTTTTAGGAGTGTTAAGGAAAGAAACCCACATGGATTCTATAAGTTCAACTGAAATTTCAAGTATGAGAAGATTTTAGAAAATCTGGCAAATCATCAAAAATCCTAATATACACACTTACTTTTTTGTTCAAGGCCTAAAAGAAACTTTCAAATCAAATCAAATAAAAAGTTTTAGGGTTGCGACCACCGTTTCAAAATGTTCACAATTGTTGAAAGACGTGGTTAATATTTTTATAAATAATTCAATATCCTACAGGTTTATTTTACGACTTCTTAAAAAAATGTGCGTTCTGTGCTCCAAAATGATAGTTTTTTGAAATGTAATCTCTTGCGAAACCCCAGCAAATTATTCTTGTTAATGCAGGGCTTTTCCTGTGCCACTTGGCCATTCAAATTATTTTTCCGCTAAAGCATGAACCTCATTTTGAGAATTGATTATTTACCATTACAGTTAGCTTTGGAGCCGATATGAAAGGACTTTTTTTAACTAAGCGGACAGTCAATTTTTAAACAATTAAACTTTTTTTTTTTTACTTTGTTATTTATATCTTTTAATAATACCGTGAACCGTAGATTTAAATTTTGTTTACCTAATTTGCGATTTCACGATCGGTTTTGCTTTCTGAATGATTATTAATTGCGATTTTTTGTTCTTCTAACGTTCATTGCTTAATTGTACGCTGCATTTTGGAATAGGTTTACATTTTTTTCTTTAGCTGATGACCGCAAGAAGTAAACCTAAGCCATGACAATTCAAACCTAACGGTAAATACACCGTCACTTTGATCGATTATTTCGGTGCCCGATTTTCAGTGTGACCAACATGTTATGTCAACATTTTGTAAAATTATTTTAGTTTTATTTTCTTCTGCATTAACCAATAAATTCAACATACAAAAAGATTTTTTGTAATGCTTAAAATCGCATGGTAACTTTTTGCAAACACTTGCCCGACTTTCGATGTGAGCCACTGTACGTATGTATTAGGGATGCCAATTTTCGAAATTTCTTTGATCATTGGATTTTTGGGACTTAAAAATGCGATCCCGGGATCCCGGGTCACTCCCGGCATTTAAAAATTCTAAGAATTATTAATATAAATTTCACTATGCGTAGGAAAAAATTAAAATAATTTGACTATTTATAACGTGGCAATATTATTAACTTTATACAATAAATAGAAAAACTAAAAACTTCTTCATAACAGTAAAAAAATAACAAATTAACATTTCAAAATATAAATTTTTATTATGTATCAGAAATTTTTTTAAATACATTCATTACACTAGTTTACAAATTTGGGCTTGATCTCGAGATCTGGTTTCTCATAGATTTTTTTTGATGTATTTCGGGGCGTAGATTCCAAAAATGGCAACCATTTTTTTTTCTTAAGAATAGTATTCGAGATATCCCCAAAAAACCCCTTTTTCGGCACTTTTTTCATTTATTTGACTATATCTCCATGAATTTTTTTTCGACTCAAAAACGACTTTCAGTTTTCGAAAGCTATTTGTATTTCCTTTCTAACGATATGCTTTTTGTTTAAATCGGATAATATTTGATGGCGTTACAAGCGCTCAAAGTTCAAAAAAACTGACTTTTTTGATCTTTTTTAAAAATCACTAAATTTCAATTGCTCCATTTGAATGAAAAATTTTTTCTTTTTCATATTTTTAAAATTTTTAATGAAAAACTATTCTTTTCCAAATATTTTAAGTATAATTTTGCGAAAATCGGACAAAAACTGTAGAAGTTATTCGAAAAAACAGTAAGCAACTTGCAATAAAATTAAACGAAAATACATACGATTGTGTTTGTGTGTGGTGATTTTCTTTATTCTCCGTTTCTTTTTAAGTAAAAAACGTATGAATTTTTGTTTAATTTTATTGCAAGTTTTTTAGTGTTTTTTCGAATAACTTCTACATTTTTTGTCCGATTTTCGCAAAATTATACTTAAAATATTTGCAAAAGAATAGTCTTTCGTTAAAAATTTTAAAAATATGAAAAAGAAAAAATTTTTCATTCAAATGGAGCAATTGAAATTTAGTGATTTTTAAAAAAGACCAAAAAACTCAGTTTTTTTGAACTTTGAGCTCTTGTAACTCCATCAAATATTATCCGATTCAAACAAAAAGCATATCGTTAGAAAGGAAATACAAATATCTTTCGAAAGCTGAAAGTCGTTTTTGAGTCGAAAAAAAAATCATGGAGATATAGTCAAATAAATGAAAAAAGTGCCGAAAAAGGGGTTTTTTGGGGATATCTCGAAAACAATTCTTAAGAAAAAAAAATGGTTGCCATTTTTGGAATCTACGCCCCAAAATACATCGAAAAAAGTGTATGAGAAACCAGATCTTTTTTCTTGTAAACTAGTGTTATTATACGTTAAAGTAATCAAGTAATTTCTTTATGAGGAAATATTTTTATAAAATAAAATTGCATACAAGAACTTACTATATAAAGCATTCAATGTATCATCCTCCAAACGTGGAGGATGAGAAGCACCTTCTGCTTCAGCATTTGTCGGCTGAATTATTGCCAGGAAGTTAAAATCTTTTATTTAATAGAAGCCCCTGTCCCCACCATTTTAAAATGTATATATTTCTTTATTTAGAGCATCAACTAAGAAATAACTTATCCTATTATAGGACTTTTGCGAAGTGTTATTTGAAACAAAACGTAATTTTTCTTTTAAACTTGCGGTTTTAACAGTTTTATGTAAGTGAATAGACAATTATGGCTTTATAGCATCCATATTTAGATCATATGACGAATTCCTCGGGGGTGAGATTTAAAGTTGTATGGCCAAAAATCTTACCACTAGAATGTCTCATACCTACTTATAAAGCAAAACGGCATGTCGAAGAAGTTTAGCAAGCTCCTCTAATTTATGGTGAAGATCTAAGCAATAGCAGCTCCATAAAAGTTGAAACAGGAATTTTATTGTTGCATACTTGCCAATATTAATCAGAAAATAGAAGTAAACGCAGAATAAATTGTCCGACACTTTTCAGAAAAACTACTTATTTTCTGGAACATTGATAAATGATTTCTTGAATGTATAATTGAAAGTATTTTTTTAAGTATTATTGAATTTATAAACATCCCAACGGGAAACGGAAGCGCGTTCGAAGGGCTTCGGATGTGCTTCAAGGGAAGTGGAAGCTGCTTCCAATGCGCTTCTCACTGCTTATCTTTTTTAACATACGATGTCATTGCGGCGATGCACATCTTTGGAAGCATATTTGATGCGCTTCCTTGGATGTTGAGTAGAAGCACATCTTTGGAAACATATGAAATACGCTTCTTTGGATGATGAGTAGAAGCATATTAAGCTTAACAGGGCTATTCTGGAAACTATCTTATAACTCACCAGAGTCTTTAGTAAGACAAAAGTCTTACTTAAGACGTTTTAGTATTCTGGCAACTATCTTGAAAGCTTTTTTCTGTCTTTCGTAAGACAATTTTAAAGACCTACTACGAACATTACACTAAAGAAATCACTTTATTATTGCTATAATGAATTTTTGTGAAATTCGTATCGGAACATTCGCGCTTGACAATAAATTTTGTTACTTTTTAAATAAACAATGAATGCTTTTCAAAAATTCTATGAAGAATAGGATTTTAAAAAAATATTTTCAATATTCCATCTAATTTTTTATGATGCTACTGCCGTACTAAGCGAAAAGGGCGTATATAAAAAAAAAAATTTCCGAGATTCTTATGGCATCGGATAGCTTAAGAAATTACGCGTCTAATGAAATTCTCTAAATGCAGGATCTTAGTTCAATCTCAACACGACAATTTCAACACGACGTTTCATAGTTTTTCAACCTCTTTCAATATTTTAACAGCGCATTCAGCCCCTTTCAATTTTTTTTTCGGCTCTTAAGCCTTTTTCAATATTTTTCATTGTTTTAATACATATAATATATAATATATTATGTTCGAAGAAATCGCCTCTGACTCACAATAATTCATATAGCTTTTAAACGTATTTTGGATTGTATTGCAAATGTATGTCAATGTATTCAGATACCATGTGCTCACAATGTTCACAACACTTTTGTGTTGAATACTAATCCGTTCGCTTATAATCGAAAATATTGCCGAGTAATGTTAGTCAATATTTATTTATGAATAGCTTATCACTGAAATGAAGCATTAATTAACAATTTTTCAAAAACGTGTATCAGTTCGGTTTGAACCTTGAAAGTGTTTAGTCGTGCTTTATACTCTTTAAATACAGTGAAAAATAAAAAATTAAGTCCTTCAAATGGATATAATTGACAAAATTTGCGATGAAAGTGAATTCGATCATTCAATATTTTCGTATAGTGCAGAGAAATTGAAAACAAGTCCGATTAGAAATTATTTTGTGGGAAAAGTGATTTTTTTAACTGGCACTACAGGATTTTTAGGACAGTTATATCTTGAAAAGCTGTTAAGGTATTTAAATTAATAAATATCCTTTTCATACTTATTATTTATGGAAACTATTCAAGTGAACGGTGATAGGATTCAATTGAGCAGTAACCATGAGCGGTGAAAAAATTCTTTGAGCGGTGAAACTTTTTTCAGAGAAGTTTTTTGATCAATGACAAAATGTATTTTTTTGATAAATGAAAAAAAAAATAACTTCATTGAGAACTTACTTTTATGGTGTTTCGTGACTGGTGAAAAATAAAATTCAATTAAAAAAGGCTTCGTTCAAGTAGTGCAAAATTAAATTCATTGGTAAAAAATAAAAGATTATTGAGCAGGAAAAAATGTATTTAAGACTTAAGTGTAAAAGTTCATATTTGAACATACCAGGATGCGAGCCTTAGCCTTAGCCTTAGCCGTTATTTATAAATCCGTTACTTAAGATTAAAAATGTACCGTACAGTTAACATTATAAATTAAAACATATCTTAATTAGTTTTCTTCCTAAGTTTTATTTCTTTATCACCGTTCAAAATTTATTGACCTAAGGCTCGTTTGCATCAGAACCATTTTTTTTTTTTGTCAGTTCAGAATTTGTGTTATTTTTAAATTTGACCAGTCTTAGTCATCACTCAGGTTGTAGAGTCTATATGCAATTTAAAATTTATAATGGAAGCAAAATCTGGCTCCAGTAAACAAACTAAACTTTATTATTTAGTTTTTAGTATATGCGTGTGATGCACGTGAATTGTAAAATTTTAAGAATCTGTTACTGCGGATTTTATTGAAAAACTTTTAGCTACGTAAGTAGGTCAAATTTGAAGACGCCATTTTTTGACAAAAAGTCGAATGTATTTTTTAAGAAATTGGCTACGATTTTTGTGTTAAGTCATGTGGGTTAATTTTTACATCATAAAATAAAAAAGTGATTAAAAACGTGTTCGAATGTGTGTTCGATGTTCTTTCGATGGAAAAAAAAATGCATTTACATGCAAGTCCACGGCCCAGTAATAAAATCATTGCATTATTCAATTGCAACAGTGTTATTTGAATTAAATTGTATGCTTATGAGGTAAAGTGAGAAAATTGTCAAACACATCGTTCAGTGATAATTAAAAATTTGTTTTATGGAAAAAAAAAAACTGTTTTAATATAGCTCGTTTCTGCCTATGTTACAAAAAAAAATTATTAATGGATTTTGACATTGAATATGGGAAATGATATCGACTCTTGATCGGAATGATCAACATTCCAGACTACTGACCTTTCAATGAAATTTCCATTACTTTTTGTCTTAAGTCCTGCAGTTGTTCACGAACAACGCCGCCAATCACGTTCTTACGTTGATTCTGAAATTGTTTTGGGTTCATTAGCATTCAAATTTTGCTTACATTACCCGATTAATCGATTAAGTTTGAAACCATGTCACGTGTTAAACGATTTGGTTCATGTAATCGTTTTTCTTACGCGAATTGTATTATCTCCAATTCGGAGAGATTTTAACAATTAAAATGTTAAATGCTAAATACACAAAGACTTAAATTATAGCCTCAAATTGAATCACCTTCTATGTTCCTTAAGTTTTTTTAAGCATACGCCAACGTTCAGGAGATGTTCTATTTAAATACAATGTAACGTGTTGGTTTGATGAAAATGAGCAAGATTGGAGGGAAATGGATATATGAAATAGTTGCCGTAAAAATTTTTCTTAAATTGACTCAATTGTCGGGGTAAAAATATACTATTCTACAGGTTAATTTTACGGCAAAATAACACGATATGTTGATGTTATTTTGTTCACCACTATGCCGCAAAAGGTATGGGTCTGATGAGACGCCGAAATAAAATCCGAATTGAAGGAACCGATTACCTTATTACATCCCCTTTTAACATCTATTGAAAAGGGTTAAACACTGCACTTTGCAACGGGGCTCAATGTAGTCGAAAATAATATCGTCATCACTTATTAGTTTTATCACATGTCAATGAACCCGATCTTGCAGCCCCAAAGTGAATTTTGATGCCTGGGCTTAAATGTGTGATTTATACTCTAGTTTGGGTCCAATAAAGGTAAAATGAATAGTACTTACTTACTTAGATGGCCATAACAACCCGTTGTCAGTTTACGGCCGACCTCATTAGCTCTCGCCAGGCGCCTCTGTTTTGCGTGTGCCTTCTCCAATCATTAATGCCAAGCGTGGTTAGGGCTTCCTCAGCTTGGTCTATCCACCGGAGGCATGGTCTCCCTCTTCGTCGTTGACCGGGGACCTTCCCTTCGAATACCTTTTTCGCTGGAGCTTCTTTATCCATACGATGGACATGACCCAGCCAGCGTAGTCGCTGTATTGTTATACGCTTAACTATGTCAATGTCGGCGTAGAGCTCA
Organism: Tricholauxania praeusta; assembly: GCA_949775025.1. NCBI lineage: Eukaryota > Metazoa > Arthropoda > Insecta > Diptera > Lauxaniidae > Tricholauxania > Tricholauxania praeusta. The sequence goes on along the minus strand of OX459031.1, from coordinate 29,255,195 downwards.
TACAGCTCGTGGTTCATTCGAATGCGATAGTCGTCGCCAATTCGAACAGGACCAAAGACTTTGCGGAGAACTTTCCTCTCGAACACCCCAAGAGCGGTTGCGTCTGTTGTCGAAACCACCCATGCCTCAGCGCCATAAAGAAGCACAGGTAGAATGAGCGTCTTGTAGAGTGTTAGTTTTGTCGATCGAGAGAGAGCTCTGCAACGTAATTGCTTACTGAGACCGTAGTAGCACCTATTAGCAATTGTTACTCTCCGCTTAATCTCCAGACTGACATCATTGTTGCTGGTTACGGCAGTGTCAAGGAAAGTGAATTCCTTGACAACTTCTAATTTACAGTTTCCCGCTGTAACATGAGAGTCTGGATCCCGCACTCTCTTGTTGTTGTTAGTAGACATCATGTATTTCGTCTTGCCCTCTTGCCCCGTCAAACCCACTTTGCCTGATTCCTTTTCAATAGCAGTGAAAGCAGCAGTAACATCTCTCTTACTCCGACCGATAATATCAATATCATCAGCGTACGCAAGGAGCTGAACACCTTTGAAGAAAATGGTGCCATTATGATGCCCACCGGCTTTTCGTTCGATCCCCTCCATAATGAAATTGAAGAGGTCGCACGAGAGCGGGTCGCCTTGTCTGAAACCTTGCTCGGTATTAAAAGTTGCGGAGAGGTCATTCCCTACCTTGACGGAACTACACTTATTGCTCAACGTCATCCTGCAGAGCCTTATCAGCTTTGCAGGTATACCGAACTCAGACATTGTTGCGTATAGGCAATTCCGCACTGGGCTATCGAACGCAGCTTTATAATCGACGAAGAGATGGTGAGTGTTGATTTGATATTCATGGGTTTTCTCCAGGACTTGGCGTAGTGTAAAAATCTGGTCTATGGTGGATTTACCAGGTCTAAGGCCACACTGATAGGATCCGATCAGTGTTTCTGTATGCGGCTTCAATCTTTCACACAACACGCTCGAGAGGATCTTATATGCGATGGAAATAAGACTGATACCCCTGTAGTTGGCGCAGATTATCGGGTCTCCTTTCTTTATTACAGGACAAAGCACGCTGAGATTCCAATCGTCGCGCATGCTTTCCGCTAGCCATATTTTGCTTATGAGTTGATGCATGCACTTTATCAACTCATCGCCACCAGCTTTAAACAACTCAGCTGGCAGGCCGTCAGCACCCGCTGCTTTGTTGTTTTTGAGTCGTTGGATAGCAGCTCGCACCTCTTCATAGCTAAGTGATGGTACTTCTATTGCGTTATGATCGAGTGGTGGTATCGTACTGCATTCTCTCTGGGCGGAATTGGTGGAATCATCGCCCGTAAGTAAGTTGGAGAAATGCTGCCTCCATAACCTCAGTACACTCTGTGTATCTGTAACCAGATTTCCATGTTCGTCTCTACAAGTGGATACTCCGGGCTTGAAACCTTGAGTTAGACGCTGAACTTGTTGATAGAATTTTCGTGCATCCTTCTTGCCCTGGTACACCTCAAGTTTCTCACGCTCACGCTTTTCTTGCTCCCTTTTTTCACGTCTGAAAATGCGCCTCTCTTCCTTCCTCTTTTCGCGGTAGTTTTCTCGCACGGCTCGCGTTGCGGCTGACTGCAGCGTCTTCTTGTATTCGGCATTTTTTGCAGCAGTCGCATCGCGACACTCCTGGTCATTTTATTGGTTTCAAGGTTGTGGGCGTCGGAAACCAATTAATTCCTCGGCGGCAGCGCGCATGCAGTGGGAGATGTGTGTCCAAAGTCCACCGGCGTCGTCGGTTCCAGAGGTTGGTTGGTTGAGCTTAACCGAGAGTTGAGCGGAGTACGCCTCGGCAGTCCGTTGTGATTGCAGCTTGGCAACGTCCGTGCGTACATTCTTCGCATTTCATAGCCGCATGCGGATCTTAGCTGCAACAAGATAGTGGTCGGAGTCAGTGTTGACCCCTCCGAAATGTACGCACATCCAGAACGCTTGAAGCGTGCCTTCCGTCGATCACAACATGATTAATTTGGTTTTTCGTTTTTTGATCTGGGGATAGCCAGGTGGCCTTGTGAATCTCGAGGTGTTGAAATCTGGTGCTACTAACTACCATGTTTCGCGCCGAGGCGAAGTCGATCAGTCTCAGACCGTTGTTTGAAGTGGTCTCGTGGAGACTGAACTGACCGACTGTAGCGCCAAAGATGCCTTCTCGTCCGACCTTCGCGTTAAAATCGCCGAGGACTATTTTTACATCGTGGGTCGGACAACGGTCATACACGTCCCCTAGGCTCGCGTAGAAATCATCCTTGGTGGAATCGTCCTTTTCCTCCGTCGGAGCGAGCGCGCAAATTAGGCTGATGTTGAAGAATTTCCTCATGTCTCTCCGCATGGCCGCTGTAGTAGATATCACAGTTGGTCCGTTTAGAGCAGCCTTGTCCTTTCCATCGCATCTCCTGGATGGCGGTGATGTCAGCCTTTATTTTTACCAGGGCTTCCGCCAGTTGGATAGTTGCACCTTCCCTATGGAGGGTTCGGACATTCCAGGTGCATATCCGTAAATCATTGTCCGTTTTTCGTTTGCAGTGGTCGTCATCGTAGTGGGGGCTATTATCCGAGGCTGATTAAAATGAATAGTCCGAAGGTTAAAAGCAGTAAATTATGTTTAGCATTTAAAAAAAAAGGAACAATAGAAATGCCTCTTTCTACAACACATCGAACACATGATCTCCACAGCTCAGCCGATATGTCCAGATTGTGAAATCTTGTTGATCTTATAATACATATCTATGCCACAATATTAAGAAAATGAGGGAAGTAATTTATTCGCCTGTCAGACAAAAGATAACTTTCATTGGGGTAAAGTTGAGTAAAAAATTAATGTTATTTCTGAAACTTCGTTAGCATCTTAATTGAGTTTGTAAATTTATATTAGATATAACGAAGATATGCGTGATATCGTTAACTGTTGTGCTATATGTACTGGGGTGGATCAAAAAATCACTTTTTTGAATTTCAATTAACAAAAGCCAAAATATTTTTTTTCATGGTTTAGAACGTTGTTTAGATATCTCTTTTCGCTATCGAATTTCTTATGAGTAAAATTGCTTAGTTTAGAATTAATATTTTTTTTTAAGACCATAATATTTTTTTCATTTAGAAAGTGTTTTTTGTTCAGAGATAAAATCATGAATAGTTTTCAAGAGGAACCAGAGGTTGAAATGTATCTCAGGATTGTAAAGCCATCACTGGCAGTTTGGAACATTTTGCGCCTCCGTCATTTGGTATTTTTTTTTTTTTAGCGGAGAATTTTAATTCGTGCAGTTACTAATTGACATTAATTTTATTATTTTTTCAGATGTGATGTAGAACGAGTCTTTATTTTAGCACGAGCAAAGAAAAATCAACCAGCTGAAGAGCGCCTCAAGGAAATATTCGATGGAATAGTAAGATCTTAGGCTTTTCCGCCCAAAAAAATCTAATATCACTTTATTTCTAGATTTTCAAAAAAAAAAAAAAAAAATAGCTCATAAGCTAAGCACTTTAGAGGTAGCTCAAAATTAAATTTAAAATGAGATGTGTGATGGGTTGAGACCGACTCAGCGACTTAAAATTCATTAAATAAACACAACTTAGTTCATTTATGCATTACCATGAAACTATTTCAAAAAAAAAAAAAAAAAAATTAATGGATTAGATTTTTTTTTATTATTTATGTTGGCACCTTATTTAAGTTATTTATTAAATGATTTTTTTTTCAATTTCGCCACTCATCCACAATTTTTATTGAGCCACCTCTTTATGTTTTTTAAGAAAACCAGTTATTAAAATAATTTGATTTGTTGTGGGTCGCCCTAATGTACAAACACCTGATATCTCTATGAAACAGTCACTCAAAAATTTGAAAAATTTCAGCATTATTCAAGCCAGTTTATCTCAGTTTTGAATTGATTAACAACAAAAAGGATGTTAAAACACTCAGAAAACTTAAGTTTTGATTCAATATTCCACATTGTGTCATTAGCATTTCGCAACCAAAAAGAAAAAAAATCCTGTCGGCACTTAATTTTTTATGTAAGACCACAAGTCTTAAACTTGAATTTGTTTTCTAAGTTTTTTATCATTTCCTGTGTGTTTCTTAGTATTGAATTTTAATGAGACATTCATTGTTATCTATCATGCCTTTTAAAGTTAATTATTTTAATAAATTCAGATCAAAATTTTTAAATATCCTTGCATGAAAGTGCAAAAAGAAGCGACATTAAGGCATACTTAAAAATATCTTTGGTAAAACAGAAGTAGTGTTTCACCGAGGCTACGAGGCAGCCTCGTTTTTGACTACGAGAACGAGGCGAGACCGAGGCGAGATGGAAAAATAAATTTTCCTCGCTTGACCGAGGCGAGGCAGATCACACGGCACCTCGCCTCGGTCTCGCCTCGTCCTAGCCTCGTTATCGAAACCAAGAGCGAGGCGCGTTTTGACCAAATCTGAACTTGTAAGACCCATATGCAGACTCAAAATACATATGAATGCAATTTTTATATTAAAATCTATTTTTAACTAATATTTTAGTATTTTATTTTGAGTAAACTACTTTGTTTTATTTTTAACCCGCATGTGCTTTTTACGAGTTCAGATTTGGTCCAAGCGCTAATGCACAATGCTTGGATCGCATCAGCTTCTATGTGACTTCGCCTCGATTGATCAGTTAGGGAAGCATGTAAGGCTATGTAAGGCTATAAACAAAACTGCATGATTGACAACACTGCATTGAAATTGATTTATTCTAATAGTCTTTCTAAGAACCGGTAAGGTGAAGCGAAACGCACAGGGTAATGCTAGTATATAAATAAAGATCAATATATGTACTTATGTTCGTTGCTTATGGACTCCTAAGCCGTTCAACCGACCGACGAAAGATTTGACATACATATATATTTCTTATGATTTGGGATGCTCCGTAACATAGTTTACGATAAATGGGTGATGCCACCCCCACATAAGAGAAAGACAGAATTTATTATCAACTACTTGATGCAGATTAATAAAACTTGATACATTTATAAAAGGTAGAGGCATAACTAAGATTCAATTAATAAAATGGGCGGCACCATGCCTTCAATATAAGAAAAAAATTAACTTTATCATATCTTAATATCTATTTGACGTAGATAAATAAGATTTGGTACATATCTTTCTTATAGTTTGTAAAAGGTTCATAGCTTAGTTTGGTTTGGAAAAATAGGCAATGCCTCTCATTCCCATATAAGAAATGAATTAAATTCATCATGTCTCATCCAATTCACCAAAAATAAAAACAGATATTTTATTTTATTTCTTGAGGCTTGATCAGCCTATCAGCCCGGATACATGTATAATTTTTTATTTATTTTAATAAAAACCTCGCTTTTTTACCGAGGTGCCTCGGCCGAGAACGAGGCGAGGCGAGGCGAGGCAAGTGATGGCAAGATCTCGTCCGAGGTCGAGGCGAGGCGAGGCGAGACTTAAATTTATAAAACGAGGCGAGACCGAGATCAACTAGAACCTCGCCAACCCTCGGCCTCGGTGAAACACTAAACAGAAGTTTTTCAGTATAAAGTTTGAAAATCTTTGAAACTGTTCAACCTTTTAGTGACGCTAAAATTATCCTACTATATATCAAATAACATAATCTATTTTGAAAGTTTAGCAGTTCTCAAGGCTAAGGCAATATGATCCCAATTTTCTTGATCGTGTTACAATTATTGAGGGTAATCTGGAGAAACTGCGTCTGGACATAAGTGACAAGGATATCCAATTATTGCAAGATACTGTCCATATTGTTATACACGCTGCAGCAGATGTACGCTTCAATAAAAGGCTCCATGACCTAGTGCTAGTGAATTTACGTGGAACCAGGGAGATGCTTCATATGGCCGAGAGCTTTAAGAAACTACAGGTAATATCCAATTAATAACACTGAGAAGTGTGTTGTTTTTTTTTTTTGACAGAGCTAAGATATTTCTATTACATATATGGGGTTTTCTTAGATAAATTCAAGAAATAAACAATTTGTGGAAAAACTTAATGTAAATTTAGTTGTATAAAGGTTAAATGAAGAGAAACTTAAAAAAAAATATGATCTTGAATTTTACTATCCACTAAAAAGGGGTCTCTAAGAAAACATATATCATACCTAAAAGGTGTCTCAAGTTGCACCGGCCAATAGTAATAACGTCGTAACATAGGATACGCGACGCGTGGTATAGCCGACCAATAGTTATGCAAACTAATACTGTACGACGTTATTACAATCAGCCGGATCTATCTGGGACTTAATCTATGTTAAATAAAATAAATTAATTAATTGACATTGAAGTCACAAATTTTGTAATCAGTTAATTTCAATCTCTAGGTTTTCGCCTATGTCTCAACCGCATACAGTAACTGCGTTTATGGTAAGAAAGTCTATGAAAGATTTTATAAGCCAGCTGTTAATCCCGATGACATCATTGCTTATGCTGAACGTATACAATCATGTCCAAAAGAAATGGATGCTTTTGAAGTGATCACAGAACGTTTTATCAAACCATGGCCAAATACATACAGCTTCACAAAATCACTCTCTGAAGAACTTGTACGTCGTTTTGGCCACAAATTCCCCATTTGTATAATGCGACCAACTGTTATAATTTCTACTTATAATGAGCCCATACCTGGGTGGACAAACAGCATATTTGGTTGCAATGGTGGTGTGGTGGCCGAGGGTAACGGCTTATGCCGTATTACTCTATGCGTCGAAACTTATATATTGGATATTATGTGCGCCGATTTTGTTATAAATGGAACTCTTGCCGCTATTTGGGTGACCAATAAGGATAACGAAAATCGGCAATTAAAACAAGCTTTAAGTGGAACTGATGTTATTTGTCATGATGCAAATCCACAAATTTATTGCTTAGGAACATCTGTAGATTATCCAGTCACACATCACAGTCTTCTACATAAGCTCCTAGAGATTAATAAAGTCGTATTAAATAATCAAATGCTCTGGGTAGCAACTCCAAACACTACGTCATCACTGATTTTATATAAATATTTATCAATATTTTATCATTTGATTCCAACTGTATTTTTTGATTTTTTGCTGTTCATGAAAGGAAAAAAAGATAGGTGAGTTTCGTAGCCGTAGAACTTCAAAGTGAAATAATTAAGGCAAAGAAATACGTTATAGATAACTTCGTTGATCCTGTGGTATCACAATGGACCAACATTTGGTTTAAGTGAGTCGGTTCACAACTGACTGCCACTCCTACCTAACCTTACCTAGTTTCTTTGTATTGAGTTGACTTTTGTGTTTCAGATTCTTAAAGTCGCATAAGCGCATCTGAAATCTGGCAACTTGAAGTATTTGCTTTGACAGACCGCTCTTGGGCTATTATATTTTTCTGAGCAAAAAAATTTACAATTTATTTTTTTTTTTAAATCTAACTTTTGGCCTTAATTACTTTGAAAAAATGGCCAAAAACGTTCTTAACCTTATTCCAGAAATGTTGCTTCGAATTTCCATATTATAATTCGTTGATGAAAAATATCTTTATTCTTGGTCAGATCACCTGAGTCGATTAAGCCAAGTTCGTTTGTCTTTCTAATAAAATCACGATTACGGGAACACCAAGCGAGATATAGTAATTGAACCAAATTCGGTATACAGATTGCAATCAAGCAAAGCTCTTAGGATTAAAAGGGAACCAAGTTGGTTGACGGAGATGTCTACCCCCACAGAAATATAACATTTAAAATGCTATATTGAGAGAATTATTTGATGTAGTGCATCCAAATTTCTCACAAAACAAGCTATGGATAAAAAGTCGGTGAATTTCAACAACAGAGAATTCGTTAAGGTAATGCAACTCGATGTCGCACAAATGCTATAGATTTGTTGGCCTAATAGCAGAAATGAATGATATCACGCGCATTAGCCCTCTATTTTCGTTCAAGTTTTTGTATGTTTCTCTGACTCAGGCTTATGATGAATGTTGGAATGAATGTAAGTTTGAAAAAGCCCAATTTTCACTATCATAGTCAGTAATGAATTAGTAAGAGCAAAGAATTGAGAAACAATGGAACAGAAACTTCAAACTCCAGAGTGCGTTTCAATTTTTGAAACCTTTAAGTAACTTCGTGAAATTACTCCCAAGTACTGTAGATATTGTTTTCAGATACAAAGACAGAGTTTTTTGTATACTTCGCATCTAAGTACTTAATTTATTATTTTTGTGCTGCTATCATTCTTAAATATATAAAAATTGGTTTCTGTTAATATTTAATGCATTAATTTTCAATTATTTTCTTTGCAGAATAATGCCAATAATAAGAAAAATTTCTGAATTTACCGTATCAATCGGATTTTTTAGAACAAATGAATGGATTATGGACAATTCGAATATGCGTAACATCATAAATCGAATGTCACCAATCGATAACGAGCTGTTCCTTTGTGATGCACATATACTGAATCAAACGTTTGACGACTGGCTATTTTTGTACACACAAGGACTTCGAAAGTACCTTCTTAAGGAGACTTCATTGGAGACTTACAAAAGTACATATACTAAATATAAAATAATGAAATGTATTCAAATTTTTGTGCGTATTGGATTTTATGCTACACAGCTGTTACTAATTTATGCATTGGCAAAAGGTTTAGGTATTGTCAGTGCCATTTTTGGATAATCTCAATGGATGTAATATTGATTGATGGCAACATAAAAAAATAATCTTTTTAAAAATTGTGTTTTAAATTATATTATAATTTTCGATTAAATATAAGGATATTTGTGTCGTGAAAAATCGCCATCAGTACATTCGCCAAGCTTTCAACATTCATTACGCTTGCCGCATTTTCAGTACACTTTAGGTACAGTATCAGTAAATTTTAACTATTTCTAAAAACTACCACTATTTACACACATTACATTAATTGATTTTGCTGAAATATATAAGTTAAGGTTTTGTTTGAATTTAAGTAATTTTAAGTAACGTTTTGATGTTCATGACGAAAAAGTACATACGCGATCTTAAAAGTTCGCTTCAAGACACGATTAAGTACATTTTCCCAAAATCCAAATGCCATCACTGACTTGTGTGTGAGGAACTTACATTTTTTCAAATATTTGTTATGATACATATCAATCAATATTCTAGAAAGCGCATGCCAATTTTATCATTTTTTAGGAGTGTTAAGGAAAGAAACCCACATGGATTCTATAAGTTCAACTGAAATTTCAAGTATGAGAAGATTTTAGAAAATCTGGCAAATCACACATACTTTTTTGTTCAAGGCCTAAAAGAAACTTTCAAATCAAATCAAATAAAAAGTTTTAGGGTCGCACCACCGTTTCAAAATGTTCACAATTGTTGAAAGACGTGGTTAATATTTTTATAAATAATTCAATATCCTACAGGTTTATTTTACGACTTCTTAAAAAAATGTGCGTTCTGTACTCCAAAATGAGAGTTTTTTGAAATGTAATCTCTTGCGAAACCCCAGCAAATTATTCTTGTTAATGCAGGGCTTTTCCTGTGCCACTTGGCCATTCAAATTATTTTTCCGCTAAAGCATGAACCTCATTTTGAGAATTGATTTTTTACCATTACAGTTAGCTTTGGAGCCGATATGAAAGGACTTTTTTTAACTAAGCGGACAGTCAATTTTTAAACAATTAAACTTTTTTTTTTTACTTTGTTATTTATATCTTTTAATAATACCGTGAACCGTAGATTTAAATTTTGTTTACCTAATTTGCGATTTCACGATCGGTTTTGCTTTCTGAATGATTATTAATTGCGATTTTTTGTTCTTCTAACGTTCATTGCTTAATTGTACGCTGCATTTTGGAATAGGTTTACATTTTTTTCTTTAGCTGATGACCGCAAGAAGTAAACCTAAGCCATGACAATTCAAACCTAACGGTAAATACACCGTCACTTTGATCGATTATTTCGGTGCCCGATTTTCAGTGTGACCAACATGTTATGTCAACATTTCGTAAAATTATTTTAGTTTTATTTTTTTCTGCATTAACCAATAAATTCAACATACAAAAAGATTTTTTGTAATGCTTAAAATCACATAGTAACTTTTTGCAAACACTTGCCCGACTTTCGATGTGAGCCACTGTACGTATGTATTAGGGATGCCAATTTTCGAAATTTCTTTGATCCCGGGCATGAATTCTAGAATTCTTAGGGAACACTCGATTTTCGATTTGCTACCAGAGCTGCAAAATTTTATTTTTCGGGACTTGGCCAAAAAACTCATTTATTTTTTAAGGAAAATTCATGTAGTGGCACTGACAATTTCAAATTATAATGTATTGAGGTGAAAGAAGTGAAAACAACAAAGGATTTGAGCTGTTACACAAGAAACATCAAAGTTCCTCTAGCGCAGAGACCATGGATTTTTTCCTTTATATGCTTAAAAAATAGGGATAAAGATTTGTTCGATATTTGTTCGAGTTAAAAAAAGTACCTATTATAAATAAGAAAAAACCAAATAATCTTTTTTTTTGGCCAAATTCCAAATATTTTTTTGAAAATTTTGTAGCTCTGGTAGCAACCCTAGGAGTATTTTTTCAAATGAGGATATACTCGAATATGAATAAATTTGCGAAAACCGAGTGTTCCCAAAGAATTCTAGAACATGACATTTATTTGAATATGTCTAATGTACACATCATGTTTCCCATCCTACATATTTACTAATATTACATGTGTATCGTTCATGTGAACCAGTACATACAGTCCATTTTAAAAAACAGGAAGGTGTCATATTGTCTATATATTTTTTAACTCTACTTTTCTTAAAATTTTTTATAATTTCATATTTATTGGTGTTAACAGTTTTATGTAAGTGAATAGACAATTATGGCTTTATAGCATCTATATTTAGATCATATAACGTATTCCTCGGGGGTGAGATTTAAAGGTGTATGGCCGAAAATCTTACCACTAGAATGTCTCATACCTGCTTATAAAGCAAAACGGCATGACGAAGAAGTTTAGCAAGCTCCTCTAATTTATGGTGAAGATCTAAGTAATAGAAGCTCCTTAAAAGTTGAAAGGGAAATTTTATTGTGGCATACTTGCTGTGCAAAAAAAGATTTTCGTGATGCTAACTCTGCTCTGCAAACGCTACAAGTAATCAAAGAAACCAATATCGAGCAGTCCTACACAAAAGTTGTGATAATTTTACTATTGTTGGCTTGTCGGTTTAGCTCTTGCCAATATTAATCAGAAAATAGAAGTAAAAGCAGAATAAATTGTCCGGTACTTTTCAGAAAAAATCCTCGGTGTCTAAATGATAATAATAAATGATTTATTGAATCTATTATTGAAAGTATTTTTTTAAGTATTATTGAATTTATAAACATGTTTCTATACTAATTCCTTATGATTATACTGCCGTACTAAGCGAAAAGAGCGTATATAAAAAATATCCAAGATTCTTATGGCATCTGATAGCTTAAGAAATTACGCGTCTAATGAAATTCTCCAAATGCAGGATCTTAGTTCAATCTTAAACATGCAACTTGTTTGCCGAACTGGTTCGCCAAAGTGGACATTTCACTACACACTATACGCATGAAGTTGGTGCATATAATTTTCCGTATTGAATGGTGCACATTATGAATGCAACAGCTGATCCGAATATTTGGCAATATATCCTAGCGTCATTCATCTTGTATTTATCTTATCTTATTATTAAAGAAGCTAGAATTGTATCTAAATCTATAAATAAATAAATTTATATAGGGCTGTACTTTATTTCGGAAACGACTGCAGCGATTTTGATGAAACTTGGGGATTTTAAGTAGATGGAAATAAAATTAGGATTGGGCTTGTTTTTAAGTTAAAGAAACTCTTACAGGGGCGTGGCACAGCAATAAAATTTTATTTTTATAACGTCATATCTCGGAAACCATGCAAGTTATTGTAATAAAATTTGGTTGAGGGATGCATGTCAAAAATATCTAACATCATACCGAAAATAAGTGGGATTGGAAAAGTGCGCGTGGCAGTTTTTATCAAATAAAAATTTTGATGCAATATTACTCGAAAAAAAAAAAAACACTTACAATTTTCGTTAGAATTCACTATACTGGCAAAACTTATAATAAGAGATAGATGGTAGATACACTCGCTATAAGGTATCTCATAACCAAAAGGTGGCGTAGTATTACCTGTGAACGTGGCACCTATTGTACATGCAATAACGTTAAATGTTATATTTAGTTTGCTATGGGAATAATTTTTTTAAAATGTGTTGTAGAGATGCCTGTTACTATAAGCTTTGATACTAACTCTAATTAAATGCGTGGCAATTTTTGATATTTTTTAATATTTTTTGACTATTTCAACTTGTTTCAACATTTTCCCTTTTTCCTTCCGGCATTTTCAGCCTCTTTCAACTTCATTGAAATATCAAAACTGTTCAACATTTCAACACTACGTTTTCAAACTGTTGCAACTTTTTCCTAGTTTTTCAACCTCTTTCAATATTTTATTCAGCCCCTTTCAATTTTTTTTTCGGCTCTTAAGCCTTTTTCAATATTTTTCAAAATTTTAATACACAGGTCTGCATTCAGATGTACATAAGTTTCAGTACAGCAGGATAACTGGAAAGTTTAAATTGACGAAATCTCGGAAAAAAATTTTTCGATACAACTCCTAGTGGGTTTTGAAGGGAAAAGTTTCAGCTTTTCAACTATATAATATATTATGTTCGAAGAAATCTGGTGTATTTAAAATTAATATACGAGCTTGGCCAAAATCGATGATTTTTAGATGTACAACCACGTACATATATTTTGAAAATGTGGAGACCAAACACATTGCCGTGCTTTCGCAGCTCGCGTCTGACTCACAATAATTCATATAGCTTTTAAACGTATTTTGGATTGTATTGCAAATGTATGTCAATGTATTCAGATACCATGTGCTCACAATGTTCACAACACTTTTGTGTTGAATACTAATCCGTTCGCTTATAATCGAAAATATTGCCGAGTAATGTTAGTCAATATTTATTTATGAATAGCTTATCACTGAAATGAAGCATTAATTAACAATTTTTCAAAAACGTGTATCAGTTCGGTTTGAACCTCGAAAGTGTTTAGTCGTGCTTTATACTCTTTAAATACAGTGAAAAATAAAAAATTAAGTCCTTCAAATGGATATAATTGACAAAATTTGCGATGAAAGTGAATTCGATCATTCAATATTTTCGTATAGTGCAGAGAAATTGAAAACAAGTCCGATTAGAAATTATTTTGTGGGAAAAGTGATTTTTTTAACTGGCACTACAGGATTTTTAGGACAGTTATATCTTGAAAAGCTGTTAAGGTATTTAAATTAATAAATATCCTTTTCATACTTATTATTTATGGAAACTATTCAAGTGAACGGTGATAGGATTCAATTGAGCAGTAACCATGAGCGGTAAAAAAATTCTTTGAGCGGTGAAACTTTTTTCAGAGAAGTTTTTTGATCAATGACAAAATGTATTTTTTTGATAAATGAAAAAAAAAAAAAACTTCATTGAGAACTTACTTTTATGGTGTTTCGTGACTGGTGAAAAATAAAATTCAATTAAAAAAGGCTTCGTTCAAGTAGTGCAAAATTAAATTCATTGGTTAAAAATAAAAGACTATTGAGCAGGAAAAAATGTATTTGAGACTTAAGTGTAAAAGTTCATATTTGAACATACCAGGATGCGAGCCTTAGCCTTAGCCTTAGCCGTTATTTATAAATCCGTTACTCAAGATTAAAAATGTACCGTACAGTTAACATTATAAATTAAAACATATCTTAATTAGTTTTCTTCCTAAGTTTTATTTCTTTATCACCGCTCAAAATTTACTGACCTAAGGCTCGTTTGCATCAGAACCATTTTTTTTTGTCAGTTCAGAATTTGTGTTTTTTTTAAAGTTGACCAGTCTTAGTCATCACTCAGGTTGTAGAGTCTATATGCAATTTAAAATTTATAATGGAAGCAAAATCTGGCTCCAGTAAACAAACTAAACTTTATTATTTAGTTTTTAGTATATGCGTGTGATGCACGTGAATTGTAAAATTTTAAGAATCTGTTACTGCGGATTTTATTGGAAAACTTTTAGCTACGTAAGTAGGTCAAATTTGAAGACGCCATTTTTTGACAAAAAGTCGAATGTATTTTTTAAGAAATTGGCTACGATTTTTGTGTTAAGTCATGTGGGTTAATTTTTACATCATAAAATAAAAAAGTGATTAAAAACGTGTTCGAATGTGTGTTCGATGTTCTTTCGATGCAAAAAAAAAAATGCATTTACATGCAAGTCCACGGCCCAGTAATAAAATCATTGCATTATTCAATTGCAACAGTGTTATTTGAATTAAATTGTATGCTTATGAGGTAAAGTGAGAAAATTGTCAAACACATCGTTCAGTGATAATTAAAAATTTGTTTTATGGAAAAAAAAAACTATGTTTTAATATAGCTTGTTTCTGCCTATGTTAAAAAAAAAATTATTAATGGATTTTGACATTGAATATGGGAAATGATATCGACTCTTGATCGGAATGATCAACATTCCAGACTACTGACCTTTCAATGAAATTTTCCATTACTTTTTGTTTTAAGTCCTGCAGTTGTTCACGAACAACGCCGCCAATCACGTTCTTACGTTGATTCTGAAATTGTTTTGGGTTCATTAGCATACAAATTTTGCTTACATTACCCGATTAATCGATTAAGTTTGAAACCATGTCACGTGTTAAACGATTTGGTTCATGTAGTCGTTTTTCTTACGCGAATTGTATTATCTCCAATTCGGAGAGATTTTAACAATTAAAATGTTAAATGCTAAATACACAAAGACTTAAATTATAGCCTCAAATTGAATCACCTTCTATGTTCCTTAAGTTTTTTTTTAAGCATACGCCAACGTTCAGGAGATGTTCTATTTAAATACAATGCAACGTGTTGGTTTGATGAAAATGAGCAAGATTGGAGGGAAATGGATATATGAAATAGTTGCCGTAAAAATTTTTCTTAAATTGACTCAATTGTCGGGGTAAAAATTTGCAGATATACTATTCTACAGGTTTATTTTACGGCAAAATAACACGATATGTTGATGTTATTTTGTTCACCACTATGCCGCAAAAGGTATGGGTCTGATGAGACGCCGAAATAAAATCCGAATTGAAGGAACCGATTACCTTATTACATCCCCTTTTAACATCTATTGAAAAGGGTTAAACACTGCACTTTGCAACGGGGCTCAATGTAGTCGATAATAATATCGTCATCACTTATTAGTTTTATCACATGTCAATGAACCCGATCTTGCAGCCCCAAAGTGAATTTTGATGCCTGGGCTTAAATGTGTGATTTATACTCTAGTTTGGGTCCAATAAAGGTAAAATGAATAGTACTTACTTACTTAGATGGCCATAACAACCCGTTGTCAGTTTACGGCCGACTTCATTAGCTCTCGCCAGGCGCCTCTGTTTTGCGCGTGCCTTCTCCAATCATTAATGCCAAGCGTGGTTAGGGCTTCCTCAGCTTGGTCTATCCACCGGAGGCATGGTCTCCCTCTTCGTCGTTGACCGGGGACCTTCCCTTCGAATACCTTTTTCGCTGGAGCTTCTTTATCCATACGATGGACATGACCCAGCCAGCGTAGTCGCTGTATTGTTATACGCTTAACTATGTCAATGTCGGCGTAGAGCTCATACAGCTCGTGGTTCATTCGAATGCGATAGTCGTTGCCAATTCGAACAGGACCAAAGACTTTGCGGAGAACTTTCCTCTCGAACACCCCAAGAGCGGTTGCGTCTGTTGTCGAAACCACCCATGCCTCAGCGCCATAAAGAAGCACAGGTAGAATGAACGTCTTGTAGAGTGTTAGTTTTGTCGGTCGAGAGAGAGCTCTGCAACGTAATTGCTTACTGAGACCGTAGTAGCACCTATTAGCAATTGTTACTCTCCGCTTAATCTCCAGACTGACATCACTGTTGCTGGTTACGGCAGTGTCAAGGAAAGTGAAGACCTTGACAACTTCTAATTTACAGTTTCCCGCTGTAACATGAGAGTCTGGATCCCGCACTCTCTTGTTGTTGTTAGTAGACATCATGTATTTCGTCTTGCCCTCTTGCCCCGTCAAACCCACTTTGCCTGATTCCTTTTCAATAGCAGTGAAAGCAGCAGTAACATCTCTCTTACTCCGACCGATAATATCAATATCATCAGCGTACGCAAGGAGCTGAACACCTTTGAAGAAAATGGTGCCATTATGATGCACACCGGCTTTTCGTTCGATCCCCTCCATAATGAAATTGAAGAGGTCGCACGAGAGCGGGTCGCCTTGTCTGAAACCTCGCTCGGTATTAAAAGTTGCGGAGAGGTCATTCCCTACCTTGACGGAGCTACTCAACGTCATTCTACAGAGCCTTATCAACTTTGCAGGTATACCGAACTCAGACATTGTTGCGTATAGGCAATTCCGCACTGGGTTATCGAACGCAGCTTTATAATCGACGAATGGTGAGTGTCGATTTGATATTCATGAGTTTTCTCCAGGATTTGGCGTAGTGTAAAAATCTGGTCTATGGTGGACTTACCAGGTCTAAGGCCACACTGATAGGATCCGATCAGCGTTTCTGTATACGGCTTCAATCTTTCACACAATACGCTCGAGAGGATCTTATATGCGATGGAAATAAGACTGATACCCCTGTAGTTGGCGCAGATTGTCGAGTCTCCTTTCTTTATTACAGAACAAAGCACGCTGAGATTCCAATCGTCGGGAATGCTTTCCGCTATCCATGTTTTGCTGATGAGTTGATGCATGCACCTTATCAATTCATCGCCACCAGCTTTAAACAACTCAGCTGGCCTCTTCATAGCTAGGTGATGGTACTTCTACTGCGTTATCATCGATTGGCAGTATCGTACTGCATTCTCTCTGGGCGGAATTGGTGGAATCATCGCCCGTAAGCAAGTTGGAGAAAAGCTGCCTCCATAACCTCAGTACACTCTGTGTATATGTAACCAGATTTCCATTTTCGCCTCTACAAGTGGATGCTCCGGGCTTGAAACCTTGAGTTAGACGCTTAACTTGTTGATAGAATTTTCGTGCATCCTTCTTGCCCTGGTACATCTCAAGTTCCTCACGCTTTTCTTGCTCCCTTTTTTTACGTCTGAAAATGCGCCTCTCGTCCTTCCTCTTTTCGCGGTAGTTTTCTCGCACGGCTCGTGTTGCGGCTGACTGCAGCGTCTTCTTGTATGCGGCGTTTTTTTCAGCAGTCGCGTCACCACACTCCTGGTCATACTATTGGTTTCAAGGTTGTGGGCGTCGGAAACCAATTAATTCCTCGGCGGCAGCGCGCATGCAGTGGGAGATGTGTGTCCAAAGTCCACCGGCGTCGTCGGTTCCAGAGGTTGGTTGGTTGAGCTTAACCGAGAGTTGAGCGGAGTACGCCTCGGCAGTCCGTTGTGATTGCAGCTTGGCAACGTCCGTGCGTACATTCTTCGCATTTCATAGCCGCATGCGGATCTTAGCTGCAACAAGATAGTGGTCGGAGTCAGTGTTGACCCCTCCGAAATGTACGCACATCCAGAATGCTTGAAGCGTGCCTTCCGTCGATCACAACATGATCAATTTGGTTTTTCGTTTCTTGATCCGGGGATAGCCAGGTGGTCTTGTGAATGTCGAGGTGTTGAAATCTGGTGCTACTAACTACCATGTTTCGCGCCGCGGCGAAGTCGATCAGTCTCAGACCGTTGTTTGAAGTGGTCTCGTGGAGACTGAACTGACCGACTGTAGCGCCAAAGATGCCTTCTCTTCCAACCTTCGCGTTAAAATCGCCGAGGACTATTTTTACATCGTGTGTCGGACAACGGTCATACACGTCCTCAAGGATCGCGTAGAAATCATCCTTGGTGGCATCGTCCTTTTCCTCCGTCGGGGCGTGCGCGCAAATTAAGCTGATGTTGAAGAATTTCATCATGCCTCTTCGCATGGCCGCTGTAGTAGATATCACAGTTGGTCCCTTTAGAGCAGCCTTGTCCTTTCCATCGCATCTCCTGGATGGCGGTGATGTCAGCCTTTATTTTTACCAGGGCTTCCGCCAGTTGGATAGTTGCACCTTCCCTATGGAGGGTTCGGACATTCCAGGTGCATATCCGTAAATCATTGTCCGTTTTTCGTTTGCAGTGGTCGTCATCGTAGTGGGGGCTATTATCCGAGGCTGATTAAAATGAATAGTCCGAAGGTTAAAAGCAGTAAATTATGTTTAGCATTTAAAAAATAAGGAACAATAGAATTGCCTCTTTCTACAACACATCGAACACATGATCTCCACAGCTCAGCCGATATGTCCAGATTGTGAAATCTTGTTGTTCTTATAATACATATCTATGCCACAATATTAAGAAAATGAGGGAAGTAATTTATTCGCCTGTCAGACAAAAGATAAAAAGATAGGTAAAGTTGAGTAAAAAATTAATGTTATTTCTGAAACTTCGTTAGCATCTTAATTGAGTTTGTAAATTTTTATTAGATATAACGAAGCTATGCGTGATATCGTTAACTGTTGTGCTATATGTACTGGGGTGGATCAAAAAATCACTTTTTTGAATTTCAATTAACAATAGCCAAAATATTTTTTTTCATGGCTTAGAACGTTGTTTAGATATCTCTGTTCGCTATCGAATTTCTTATGAGTAAAATTGCTTAGTTTAGAATTAATATTTTTTTTAAGACCATAATATTTTTTTCATTTAGAAAGTATTTTTTGTTCAGAGATAAAATCATGAATAGTTTTCAAGAGGAACCAGAGGTTGAAATGTATCTCAGGATTGTAAAGCCATCACTGGCAGTTTGGAACATTTTGCGCCTCCGTCATTTGAGAATTTTAATTCGTGCAGTTACTAATTGACATTAATTTTATTATTTTTTCAGATGTGATGTAGAACGAGTCTTTATTTTAGCACGAGCAAAGAAAAATCAACCAGCTGAAGAGCGCCTCAAGGAAATATTCGATGGAATAGTAAGATCTTAGGATTTTCCGCCTAAAAAAATCTAATATCACTTTATTTCTAGATTTTCAAAAAAAAAAAAAAAAAAATAGCTTATAAGCTAAGCACTTTAGAGGTAGCTCAAAATTAAATTTAAAATGAGATGTGTGATGGGTTGAGACCGACTCAGCGACTTAAAATTCATTAAATAAACATAACTTAGTTCATTTATGCATTACCATGAAACTATTTCACAAAAAAAAAAAAATTAATGGAATTGATTATTTATGTTGGCACCTTATTTAAGTTATTTATTAAATGATTTTTTTTTTCAATTTCGCCACTCATCCAAAATTTTTATTGAGCCACCTCTTTATGTTTTTTAATAAAACCAGTTATTAAAATAATTTGATTTGTTGTGGGTCGCCCTAATGTACAAACACCTGATATCTCTATGAAACAGTCACTCAAAAATTTGAAAAATTTCAGCATTATTCAGGCCAGTTTATCTCAGTTTTGAATTGATTAACAACAAAAAGGATGTTAAAACACTCAGAAAACTTAAGTTTTGATTCAATATTCCACATTGTGTTATTAGCATTTCGGAACCAAAAAGAAAAAAAATCCTGTCGGCACTTAATTTTTTATGTAAGACCACAAGTCTTAAACTTGAATTTGTTTTCTAAGTTTTTTATCATTTCCTGTGTGTTTCTTAGTATTGAATTTTAATGAGACATTCATTGTTATCTATCATGCCTTTTAAAGTTAATTATTTTAATAAATTCAGATCAAAATTTTTAAATATCCTTGCATGAAAGTGCAAAAAGAAGCGACATTAAGGCATACTTAAAAATATCTTTGGTAAAACAGAAGTAGTGTTTCACCGAGGCTACGAGGCAGCCTCGTTTTTGACTACGAGAACGAGGCGAGACCGAGGCGAGATGGAAAAATAAATTTTCCTCGCTTGACCGAGGCGAGGCAGATCACACGGCACCTCGCCTCGGTCTCGCCTCGTCCTGGCCTCGTTATCGAAACCAAGAGCGAGGCGCGTTTTGACCAAATCTGAACTTGTAAGACCCATATGCAGACTCAAAATACATATGAATGCAATTTTTATATTAAAATCTATTTTTAACTAATATTTTAGTATTTTATTTTGAGTAAACTACTTTGTTTTATTTTTAACCCGCATGTGCTTTTTACGAGTTCAGATTTGGTCCAAGCGCTAATGCACAATGCTTGGATCGCATCAGCTTCTATGTGACTTCGCCTCGATTGATCAGTTAGGGAAGCATGTAAGGCTATGTAAGGCTATAAACAAAACTGCATGATTGACAACACTGCATTGAAATTGATTTATTCTAATAGTCTTTCTAAGAACCGGTAAGGTGAAGCGAAACGCACAGGGTAATGCTAGTATATAAATAAAGATCAATATATGTACTTATGTTCGTTGCTTATGGACTCCTAAGCCGTTCAACCGACCGACGAAAGATTTGACATACATATATATTTCTTATGATTTGGGATGCTCCGTAACATAGTTTACGATAAATAGGTGATGCCACCCCCACATAAGAGAAAAACAGAATTTATTATCAACTACTTGATGCAGATTAATAAAACTTGATACATTTATAAAAGGTAGAGGCATAACTAAGATTCAATTAATAAAATGGGCGGCACCATGCCTTCAATATAAGAAAAAAATTAACTTTATCATATCTTAATATCTATTTGACGTAGATAAATAAGATTTGGTACATATCTTTCTTATAGTTTGTAAAAGGTTCATAGCTTAGTTTGGTTTGGAAAAATAGGCAATGCCTCTCCTTCCCATATAAGAAAAGAATTAAATTCATCATGTCTCTTCCAATTCACCAAAAATAAAAACAGATATTTTATTTTATTTCTTGAGGCTTGATCAGCCTATCAGCCCGGATACATGTATAATTTTTTATTTATTTTAATAAAAACCTCGCTTTTTTACCGAGGTGCCTCGGCCGCGAACGAGGCGAGGCGAGGCAAGTGATGGCAAGATCTCGTCCGAGGTCGAGGCGAGGCGAGGCGAGGCTAGGCGAGACTTAAATTTATAAAACGAGGCGAGACCGAGATCAACTAGAACCTCGCCTCGCCTCGGCCTCGGTGAAACACTAAACAGAAGTTTTTCAGTATAAAGTTTGAAAATCTTTGAAACTGTTCAACCTTTTAGTGACGCTAAAATTATCCTACTATATATCAAATAACATAATCTATTTTGAAAGTTTAGCAGTTCTCAAGGCTAAGGCAATATGATCCCAATTTTCTTGATCGTGTTACAATTATTGAGGGTAATCTGGAGAAACTGCGTCTGGACATAAGTGACAAGGATATCCAATTATTGCAAGATACTGTCCATATTGTTATACACGCTGCAGCAGATGTACGCTTCAATAAAAGGCTCCATGACCTAGTGCTAGTGAATTTACGTGGAACCAGGGAGATGCTTCATATGGCCGAGAGCTTTAAGAAACTACAGGTAATATCCAATTAATAACACTGAGAAGTGTGTTGTTTTTTTTTTTTTTGACAGAGCTAAGATATTTCTATTACATATATGGGGTTTTCTTAGATAAATTCAAGAAATAAACAATTTGTGGAAAAACTTAATGTAAATTTAGTTGTATAAAGGTTAAATGAAGAGAAACTTAAAAAAATATGATCTTGAATTTTACTATCCACTAAAAAGGGGTCTCTAAGAAAACATATATCATACCTAAAAGGTGTCTCAAGTTGCACCGGCCGATAGTAATAACGTCGTAACATAGGATACGCCACGCGTGGTATAGCCGACCAATAGTTATGCAAACTAATACTGTACGACGTTATTACAATCAGCCGGATCTATCTGGGACTTAATCTATGTTAAATAAAATAAATTAATTAATTGACATTGAAGTCACAAATTTTGTAATCAGTTAATTTCAATCTCTAGGTTTTCGCCTATGTCTCAACCGCATACAGTAACTGCATAAACGCAGTTACTAGTCTATGAAAGATTTTATAAGCCAGCTGTTAATCCCGATGACATCATTGCTTATGCTGAACGTATACAATCATGTCCAAAAGAAATGGATGCTTTTGAAGTGATCACAGAACGTTTTATCAAACCATGGCCAAATACATACAGCTTCACAAAATCACTCTCTGAAGAACTTGTACGTCGTTTTGGCCACAAATTCCCCATTTGTATAATGCGACCAACTGTTATAATTTCTACTTATAATGAGCCCATACCTGGGTGGACAAACAGCATATTTGGTTGCAATGGTGGTGTGGTGGCCGAGGGTAACGGCTTATGCCGTATTACTCTATGCGTCGAAACTTATATATTGGATATTATGTGCGCCGATTTTGTTATAAATGGAACTCTTGCCGCTATTTGGGTGACCAATAAGGATAACGAAAATCGGCAATTAAAACAAGCTTTAAGTGGAACTGATGTTATTTGTCAAGATGCAAATCCACAAATTTATTGCTTAGGAACATCTGTAGATTATCCAGTCACACATCACAGTCTTCTACATAAGCTCCTAGCGATTAATAAAGTCGTATTAAATAATCAAATGCTCTGGGTAGCAACTCCAAACACTACGTCATCACTGATTTTATATAAATATTTATCAATATTTTATCATTTGATTCCAACTGTATTTTTTGATTTTTTGCTGTTCATGAAAGGAAAAAAAGATAGGTGAGTTTCGTAGCCGTAGAACTTCAAAGTGAAATAATTGAGGCAAAAAAATACGTAATAGATAACTTCTTTGAACCTGTGGTATCACAATGGACCAACATTTGGTCTAAGTGAGTCGGTTTACAACTGACTGCCACTCCTACCTAACCTTACCTAGTTTCTTTGTATTGAGTTGACTTTTGTGTTTCAGATTCTTAAAGTCGCATAAGCGCATCTGAAAACTGGCAATTTGAAGTATTTGCTTTAACAGACCTGTCAAAATTAAAGATATTTAAGGCCAAACGGAATCCGCTCTTGGGCTATTATATTTTTCTGAGCAAAAAAATTTACAATTTATTTTTTTTTTAAATCTAACTTTTGGCCTTAATTACTTTGAAAAAATGGCCAAAAACGTTCTTAACCTTATTGCAGAAATGTTGCTTCGAATTTCCATATTATAATTCGTTGATGAAAAATATCTTTATTCTTGGTCAGATCACCTGAGTCGATTAAGCCAAGTTCGTTTGTCTTTCTAATAAAATCACGATTACGGGAACACCAAGCGAGATATAGTAATTGAACCAAATTCGGTATACAGATTGCAATCAAGCAAAGCTCTTAGGATTAACAGGGAACCAAGTTGGTTGACGGAGATGTCTACCCCCACAGAAATATAACATTTAAAATGCTATATTGAGAGAATTATTTGATGTAGTGCATCCAAATTTCTCACAAAACAAGCTATGGATAAAAAGTCGGTGAATTTCAACAATAGAGAATTCGTTAAGGTAATGCAACCCGATGTCGCACAAATGCTATAGATTTGTTGGCCTAATAGCAGAAATGAATGATATCACGCGCATTAGCCCTCTATTTTCGTTCAAGTTTTTGTATGTTTCTCTGACTCAGGCTTATGATGAATGTTGGAATGAATGTAAGTTTGAAAAAGCCCAATTTTCACTATCATAGTCAGTAATGAATTAGTAAGAGCAAAGAATTGAGAAACAATGGAACAGAAACTTCAAACTCCAGAGTGCGTTTCAATTTTTGAAACCTTTAAGTAACTTCGTGAAATTACTCCCAAGTACTGTAGATATTGTTTTCAGATACAAAGACAGAGTTTTTTGTATACTTCGCATCTAAGTACTTAATTTATTATTTTTGTGCTGCTATCATTCTTAAATATATAAAAATTGGTTTCTGTTAATATTTAATGCATTAATTTTCAATTATTTTCTTTGCAGAATAATGCCAATAATAAGAAAAATTTCTGAATTTACCGTATCAATCGGATTTTTTAGAACAAATGAATGGATTATGGACAATTCGAATATGCGTAACATCATAAATCGAATGTCACCAATCGATAACGAGCTGTTCCTTTGTGATGCACGTATACTGAATCAAACGTTTGACGACTGGCTATTTTTGTACACACAAGGACTTCGAAAGTACCTTCTTAAGGAGACTTCATTGGAGACTTACAAAAGTACATATACTAAGCATAAAGTATTGAATTTTATTCAAATTTTTGTGCGTATTGGATTTTATGCTACACAGCTGTTACTAATTTATGCGTTGGTAAAAGGTTTAGGTATTGTCAGGGCCATTTCAGGATAATCTCAATGGATGTAATATTGATTGATGGCAACATAAAAAAATAATCTTTTTAAAAATTGTGTTTTAAATTATATTATAATTTTCGATTAAATATAAGGATATTTGTGTCGTGAAAAATCGTCATCAGTACATTCGCCAAGCTTTCAACATTCATTACGCTTGCCGCATTTTCAGTACACTTTAGGTACAGTATCAGTAAATTTTAACTATTTCTAAAAACTACCACTATTTACACACATTACATTAATTGATTTTGCTGAAATATATAAGTTAAGGTTTTGTTTGAATTTAAGTAATTTTAAGTAACGTTTTGATGTTCATGACGAAAAAGTACATACGCGATCTTAAAAGTTCGCTTCAAGACACGATTAAGTACATTTTCCCAAAATCCAAATGCCATCACTGACTTGTGTGTGAGGAACTTACATTTTTTCAAATATTTGTTATGATACATATCAATCAATATTCTAGAAAGCGCATGCCAATTTTATCATTTTTTAGGAGTGTTAAGGAAAGAAACCCACATGGATTCTATAAGTTCAACTGAAATTTCAAGTATGAGAAGATTTTAGAAAATCTGGCAAATCACACATACTTTTTTGTTCAAGGCCTAAAAGAAACTTTCAAATCAAATCAAATAAAAAGTTTTAGGGTCGCACCACCGTTTCAAAATGTTCACAATTGTTGAAAGACGTGGTTAATATTTTTATAAATAATTCAATATCCTACAGGTTTATTTTACGACTTCGTAAAAAAATGTGCGTTCTGTACTCCAAAATGAGAGTTTTTTGAAATGTAATCTCTTGCGAAACCCCAGCAAATTATTCTTGTTAATGCAGGGCTTTTCCTGTGCCACTTGGCCATTCAAATTATTTTTCCGCTAAAGCATGAACCTCATTTTGAGAATTAATTTTTTACCATTACAGTTAGCTTTGGAGCCGATATGAAAGGACTTTTTTTAACTAAGCGGACAGTCAATTTTTAAACAATTAAACTTTTTTTTTTTTACTTTGTTATTTATATCTTTTAATAATACCGTGAACCGTAGATTTAAATTTTGTTTACCTAATTTGCGATTTCACGATCGGTTTTGCTTTCTGAATGATTATTAATTGCGATTTTTTGTTCTTCTAACGTTCACTACTTAGTTGTACGCTGCATTTTGGAATAGGTTTAAATTTTTTTCTTTAGCTGATGACCGCAAGAAGTAAACCTAAGCCATGACAATTCAAACCTAACGGTAAATACACCGTCACTTTGATCGATTATTTCGGTGCCCGATTTTCAGTGTGACCAACGTGTTATGTCAACATTTTGTAAAATTATTTGAGTTTTATTTTCTTCTGCATTAACCAATAAATTCAACATACAAAAAGATTTTTTGTAATGCTTAAAATCGCATGGTAACTTTTTGCAAACACTTGCCCGACTTTCGATGTGAGCCACTGTACGTATGTATTAGGGATGCCAATTTTCGAAATTTCTTTGGTCCCGGGCATGAATTCTAGAATTCTTAGGGAACACTCGATTTTCGATTTGCTACCAGAGCTGCAAAATTTTATTTTTCGGGACTTGGCCAAAAAACTCATTTATTTTTTAAGGAAAATTCATGTAGTGGCACTGACAATTTCAAATTATAATGTATTGAGGTGAAAGAAGTGAAAACAACAAAGGATTTGAGCTGTTACACAAGAAACATCAAAGTTCCTCTAGCGCAGAGACCATGGATTTTTTCCTTTATATGCTTAAAAAATAGGGATAAAGATTTGTTCGATATTTGTTCGAGTTAAAAAAAGTACCTATTATAAATAAGAAAAAACCAAATAATCTTTTTTTTTGGCCAAATTCCAAATATTTTTTTGAAAATTTTGTAGCTCTGGTAGCAACCCTAGGAGTATTTTTTCAAATGAGGATATACTCGAATATGAATAAATTTGCGAAAACCGAGTGTTCCCAAAGAATTCTAGAACATGACATTTATTTGAATATGTCTAATGTACACATCATGTTTCCCATCCTACATATTTACTAATATTACATGTGTATCGTTCATGTGAACCAGTACATACAGTCCATTTTAAAAAACAGGAAGGTGTCATATTGTCTATATATTTTTTAACTCTACTTTTCTTAAAATTTTTTATAATTTCATATTTATTGGTGTTAACAGTTTTATGTAAGTGAATAGACAATTATGGCTTTATAGCATCTATATTTAGATCATATAACGTATTCCTCGGGGGTGAGATTTAAAGGTGTATGGCCGAAAATCTTACCACTAGAATGTCTCATACCTGCTTATAAAGCAAAACGGCATGACGAAGAAGTTTAGCAAGCTCCTCTAATTTATGGTGAAGATCTAAGTAATAGAAGCTCCTTAAAAGTTGAAAGGGAAATTTTATTGTGGCATACTTGCTGTGCAAAAAAAGATTTTCGTGATGCTAACTCTGCTCTGCAAACGCTACAAGTAATCAAAGAAACCAATATCGAGCAGTCCTACACAAAAGTTGTGATAATTTTACTATTGTTGGCTTGTCGGTTTAGCTCTTGCCAATATTAATCAGAAAATAGAAGTAAAAGCAGAATAAATTGTCCGGTACTTTTCAGAAAAAATCCTCGGTGTCTAAATGATAATAATAAATGATTTATTGAATCTATTATTGAAAGTATTTTTTTAAGTATTATTGAATTTATAAACATGTTTCTATACTAATTCCTTATGATTATACTGCCGTACTAAGCGAAAAGAGCGTATATAAAAAATATCCAAGATTCTTATGGCATCTGATAGCTTAAGAAATTACGCGTCTAATGAAATTCTCCAAATGCAGGATCTTAGTTCAATCTTAAACATGCAACTTGTTTGCCGAACTGGTTCGCCAAAGTGGACATTTCACTACACACTATACGCATGAAGTTGGTGCATATAATTTTCCGTATTGAATGGTGCACATTATGAATGCAACAGCTGATCCGAATATTTGGCAATATATCCTAGCGTCATTCATCTTGTATTTATCTTATCTTATTATTAAAGAAGCTAGAATTGTATCTAAATCTATAAATAAATAAATTTATATAGGGCTGTACTTTATTTCGGAAACGACTGCAGCGATTTTGATGAAACTTGGGGATTTTAAGTAGATGGAAATAAAATTAGGATTGGGCTTGTTTTTAAGTTAAAGAAACTCTTACAGGGGCGTGGCACAGCAATAAAATTTTATTTTTATAACGTCATATCTCGGAAACCATGCAAGTTATTGTAATAAAATTTGGTTGAGGGATGCATGTCAAAAATATCTAACATCATACCGAAAATAAGTGGGATTGGAAAAGTGCGCGTGGCAGTTTTTATCAAATAAAAATTTTGATGCAATATTACTCGAAAAAAAAAAAAACACTTACAATTTTCGTTAGAATTCACTATACTGGCAAAACTTATAATAAGAGATAGATGGTAGATACACTCGCTATAAGGTATCTCATAACCAAAAGGTGGCGTAGTATTACCTGTGAACGTGGCACCTATTGTACATGCAATAACGTTAAATGTTATATTTAGTTTGCTATGGGAATAATTTTTTTAAAATGTGTTGTAGAGATGCCTGTTACTATAAGCTTTGATACTAACTCTAATTAAATGCGTGGCAATTTTTGATATTTTTTAATATTTTTTGACTATTTCAACTTGTTTCAACATTTTCCCTTTTTCCTTCCGGCATTTTCAGCCTCTTTCAACTTCATTGAAATATCAAAACTGTTCAACATTTCAACACTACGTTTTCAAACTGTTGCAACTTTTTCCTAGTTTTTCAACCTCTTTCAATATTTTATTCAGCCCCTTTCAATTTTTTTTTCGGCTCTTAAGCCTTTTTCAATATTTTTCAAAATTTTAATACACAGGTCTGCATTCAGATGTACATAAGTTTCAGTACAGCAGGATAACTGGAAAGTTTAAATTGACGAAATCTCGGAAAAAAATTTTTCGATACAACTCCTAGTGGGTTTTGAAGGGAAAAGTTTCAGCTTTTCAACTATATAATATATTATGTTCGAAGAAATCTGGTGTATTTAAAATTAATATACGAGCTTGGCCAAAATCGATGATTTTTAGATGTACAACCACGTACATATATTTTGAAAATGTGGAGACCAAACACATTGCCGTGCTTTCGCAGCTCGCGTCTGACTCACAATAATTCATATAGCTTTTAAACGTATTTTGGATTGTATTGCAAATGTATGTCAATGTATTCAGATACCATGTGCTCACAATGTTCACAACACTTTTGTGTTGAATACTAATCCGTTCGCTTATAATCGAAAATATTGCCGAGTAATGTTAGTCAATATTTATTTATGAATAGCTTATCACTGAAATGAAGCATTAATTAACAATTTTTCAAAAACGTGTATCAGTTCGGTTTGAACCTCGAAAGTGTTTAGTCGTGCTTTATACTCTTTAAATACAGTGAAAAATAAAAAATTAAGTCCTTCAAATGGATATAATTGACAAAATTTGCGATGAAAGTGAATTCGATCATTCAATATTTTCGTATAGTGCAGAGAAATTGAAAACAAGTCCGATTAGAAATTATTTTGTGGGAAAAGTGATTTTTTTAACTGGCACTACAGGATTTTTAGGACAGTTATATCTTGAAAAGCTGTTAAGGTATTTAAATTAATAAATATCCTTTTCATACTTATTATTTATGGAAACTATTCAAGTGAACGGTGATAGGATTCAATTGAGCAGTAACCATGAGCGGTAAAAAAATTCTTTGAGCGGTGAAACTTTTTTCAGAGAAGTTTTTTGATCAATGACAAAATGTATTTTTTTGATAAATGAAAAAAAAAAAAAACTTCATTGAGAACTTACTTTTATGGTGTTTCGTGACTGGTGAAAAATAAAATTCAATTAAAAAAGGCTTCGTTCAAGTAGTGCAAAATTAAATTCATTGGTTAAAAATAAAAGACTATTGAGCAGGAAAAAATGTATTTGAGACTTAAGTGTAAAAGTTCATATTTGAACATACCAGGATGCGAGCCTTAGCCTTAGCCTTAGCCGTTATTTATAAATCCGTTACTCAAGATTAAAAATGTACCGTACAGTTAACATTATAAATTAAAACATATCTTAATTAGTTTTCTTCCTAAATTTTATTTCTTTATCACCGCTCAAAATTTACTGACCTAAGGCTCGTTTGCATCAGAACCATTTTTTTTTGTCAGTTCAGAATTTGTGTTTTTTTTAAAGTTGACCAGTCTTAGTCATCACTCAGGTTGTAGAGTCTATATGCAATTTAAAATTTATAATGGAAGCAAAATCTGGCTCCAGTAAACAAACTAAACTTTATTATTTAGTTTTTAGTATATGCGTGTGATGCACGTGAATTGTAAAATTTTAAGAATCTGTTACTGCGGATTTTATTGGAAAACTTTTAGCTACGTAAGTAGGTCAAATTTGAAGACGCCATTTTTTGACAAAAAGTCGAATGTATTTTTTAAGAAATTGGCTACGATTTTTGTGTTAAGTCATGTGGGTTAATTTTTACATCATAAAATAAAAAAGTGATTAAAAACGTGTTCGAATGTGTGTTCGATGTTCTTTCGATGCAAAAAAAAAATGCATTTACATGCAAGTCCACGGCCCAGTAATAAAATCATTGCATTATTCAATTGCAACAGTGTTATTTGAATTAAATTGTATGCTTATGAGGTAAAGTGAGAAAATTGTCAAACACATCGTTCAGTGATAATTAAAAATTTGTTTTATGGAAAAAAAAAACTATGTTTTAATATAGCTTGTTTCTGCCTATGTTAAAAAAAAAATTATTAATGGATTTTGACATTGAATATGGGAAATGATATCGACTCTTGATCGGAATGATCAACATTCCAGACTACTGACCTTTCAATGAAATTTTCCATTACTTTTTGTTTTAAGTCCTGCAGTTGTTCACGAACAACGCCGCCAATCACGTTCTTACGTTGATTCTGAAATTGTTTTGGGTTCATTAGCATACAAATTTTGCTTACATTACCCGATTAATCGATTAAGTTTGAAACCATGTCACGTGTTAAACGATTTGGTTCATGTAGTCGTTTTTCTTACGCGAATTGTATTATCTCCAATTCGGAGAGATTTTAACAATTAAAATGTTAAATGCTAAATACACAAAGACTTAAATTATAGCCTCAAATTGAATCACCTTCTATGTTCCTTAAGTTTTTTTAAGCATACGCCAACGTTCAGGAGATGTTCTATTTAAATACAATGCAACGTGTTGGTTTGATGAAAATGAGCAAGATTGGAGGGAAATGGATATATGAAATAGTTGCCGTAAAAATTTTTCTTAAATTGACTCAATTGTCGGGGTAAAAATTTGCAGATATACTATTCTACAGGTTTATTTTACGGCAAAATAACACGATATGTTGATGTTATTTTGTTCACCACTATGCCGCAAAAGGTATGGGTCTGATGAGACGCCGAAATAAAATCCGAATTGAAGGAACCGATTACCTTATTACATCCCCTTTTAACATCTATTGAAAAGGGTTAAACACTGCACTTTGCAACGGGGCTCAATGTAGTCGAAAATAATATCGTCATCACTTATTAGTTTTATCACATGTCAATGAACCCGATCTTGCAGCCCCAAAGTGAATTTTGATGCCTGGGCTTAAATGTGTGATTTATACTCTAGTTTGGGTCCAATAAAGGTAAAATGAATAGTACTTACTTACTTAGATGGCCATAACAACCCGTTGTCAGTTTACGGCCGACTTCATTAGCTCTCGCCAGGCGCCTCTGTTTTGCGCGTGCCTTCTCGAATCATTAATGCCAAGCGTGGTTAGGGCTTCCTCAGCTTGGTCTATCCACCGGAGGCATGGTCTCCCTCTTCGTCGTTGACCGGGGACCTTCCCTTCGAATACCTTTTTCGCTGGAGCTTCTTTATCCATACGATGGACATGACCCAGCCAGCGTAGTCGCTGTATTGTTATACGCTTAACTATGTCAATGTCGGCGTAGAGCTCATACAGCTCGTGGTTCATTCGAATGCGATAGTCGTTGCCAATTCGAACAGGACCAAAGACTTTGCGGAGAACTTTCCTCTCGAACACCCCAAGAGCGGTTGCGTCTGTTGTCGAAACCACCCATGCCTCAGCGCCATAAAGAAGCACAGGTAGAATGAACGTCTTGTAGAGTGTTAGTTTTGTCGGTCGAGAGAGAGCTCTGCAACGTAATTGCTTACTGAGACCGTAGTAGCACCTATTAGCAATTGTTACTCTCCGCTTAATCTCCAGACTGACATCACTGTTGCTGGTTACGGCAGTGTCAAGGAAAGTGAAGACCTTGACAACTTCTAATTTACAGTTTCCCGCTGTAACATGAGAGTCTGGATCCCGCACTCTCTTGTTGTTGTTAGTAGACATCATGTATTTCGTCTTGCCCTCTTGCCCCGTCAAACCCACTTTGCCTGATTCCTTTTCAATAGCAGTGAAAGCAGCAGTAACATCTCTCTTACTCCGACCGATAATATCAATATCATCAGCGTACGCAAGGAGCTGAACACCTTTGAAGAAAATGGTGCCATTATGATGCACACCGGCTTTTCGTTCGATCCCCTCCATAATGAAATTGAAGAGGTCGCACGAGAGCGGGTCGCCTTGTCTGAAACCTCGCTCGGTATTAAAAGTTGCGGAGAGGTCATTCCCTACCTTGACGGAGCTACTCAACGTCATTCTACAGAGCCTTATCAACTTTGCAGGTATACCGAACTCAGACATTGTTGCGTATAGGCAATTCCGCACTGGGTTATCGAACGCAGCTTTATAATCGACGAATGGTGAGTGTCGATTTGATATTCATGAGTTTTCTCCAGGATTTGGCGTAGTGTAAAAATCTGGTCTATGGTGGACTTACCAGGTCTAAGGCCACACTGATAGGATCCGATCAGCGTTTCTGTATACGGCTTCAATCTTTCACACAATACGCTCGAGAGGATCTTATATGCGATGGAAATAAGACTGATACCCCTGTAGTTGGCGCAGATTGTCGAGTCTCCTTTCTTTATTACAGAACAAAGCACGCTGAGATTCCAATCGTCGGGAATGCTTTCCGCTATCCATGTTTTGCTGATGAGTTGATGCATGCACCTTATCAATTCATCGCCACCAGCTTTAAACAACTCAGCTGGCCTCTTCATAGCTAGGTGATGGTACTTCTACTGCGTTATCATCGATTGGCAGTATCGTACTGCATTCTCTCTGGGCGGAATTGGTGGAATCATCGCCCGTAAGCAAGTTGGAGAAAAGCTGCCTCCATAACCTCAGTACACTCTGTGTATATGTAACCAGATTTCCATTTTCGCCTCTACAAGTGGATGCTCCGGGCTTGAAACCTTGAGTTAGACGCTTAACTTGTTGATAGAATTTTCGTGCATCCTTCTTGCCCTGGTACATCTCAAGTTCCTCACGCTTTTCTTGCTCCCTTTTTTTACGTCTGAAAATGCGCCTCTCGTCCTTCCTCTTTTCGCGGTAGTTTTCTCGCACGGCTCGTGTTGCGGCTGACTGCAGCGTCTTCTTGTATGCGGCGTTTTTTTCAGCAGTCGCGTCACCACACTCCTGGTCATACTATTGGTTTCAAGGTTGTGGGCGTCGGAAACCAATTAATTCCTCGGCGGCAGCGCGCATGCAGTGGGAGATGTGTGTCCAAAGTCCACCGGCGTCGTCGGTTCCAGAGGTTGGTTGGTTGAGCTTAACCGAGAGTTGAGCGGAGTACGCCTCGGCAGTCCGTTGTGATTGCAGCTTGGCAACGTCCGTGCGTACATTCTTCGCATTTCATAGCCGCATGCGGATCTTAGCTGCAACAAGATAGTGGTCGGAGTCAGTGTTGACCCCTCCGAAATGTACGCACATCCAGAATGCTTGAAGCGTGCCTTCCGTCGATCACAACATGATCAATTTGGTTTTTCGTTTCTTGATCCGGGGATAGCCAGGTGGTCTTGTGAATGTCGAGGTGTTGAAATCTGGTGCTACTAACTACCATGTTTCGCGCCGCGGCGAAGTCGATCAGTCTCAGACCGTTGTTTGAAGTGGTCTCGTGGAGACTGAACTGACCGACTGTAGCGCCAAAGATGCCTTCTCTTCCAACCTTCGCGTTAAAATCGCCGAGGACTATTTTTACATCGTGTGTCGGACAACGGTCATACACGTCCTCAAGGATCGCGTAGAAATCATCCTTGGTGGCATCGTCCTTTTCCTCCGTCGGGGCGTGCGCGCAAATTAAGCTGATGTTGAAGAATTTCATCATGCCTCTTCGCATGGCCGCTGTAGTAGATATCACAGTTGGTCCCTTTAGAGCAGCCTTGTCCTTTCCATCGCATCTCCTGGATGGCGGTGATGTCAGCCTTTATTTTTACCAGGGCTTCCGCCAGTTGGATAGTTGCACCTTCCCTATGGAGGGTTCGGACATTCCAGGTGCATATCCGTAAATCATTGTCCGTTTTTCGTTTGCAGTGGTCGTCATCGTAGTGGGGGCTATTATCCGAGGCTGATTAAAATGAATAGTCCGAAGGTTAAAAGCAGTAAATTATGTTTAGCATTTAAAAAATAAGGAACAATAGAATTGCCTCTTTCTACAACACATCGAACACATGATCTCCACAGCTCAGCCGATATGTCCAGATTGTGAAATCTTGTTGTTCTTATAATACATATCTATGCCACAATATTAAGAAAATGAGGGAAGTAATTTATTCGCCTGTCAGACAAAAGATAAAAAGATAGGTAAAGTTGAGTAAAAAATTAGTGTTATTTCTGAAACTTCGTTAGCATCTTAATTGAGTTTGTAAATTTTTATTAGATATAACGAAGCTATGCGTGATATCGTTAACTGTTGTGCTATATGTACTGGGGTGGATCAAAAAATCACTTTTTTGAATTTCAATTAACAATAGCCAAAATATTTTTTTTCATGGCTTAGAACGTTGTTTAGATATCTCTGTTCGCTATCGAATTTCTTATGAGTAAAATTGCTTAGTTTAGAATTAATATTTTTTTTAAGACCATAATATTTTTTTCATTTAGAAAGTATTTTTTGTTCAGAGATAAAATCATGAATAGTTTTCAAGAGGAACCAGAGGTTGAAATGTATCTCAGGATTGTAAAGCCATCACTGGCAGTTTGGAACATTTTGCGCCTCCGTCATTTGAGAATTTTAATTCGTGCAGTTACTAATTGACATTAATTTTATTATTTTTTCAGATGTGATGTAGAACGAGTCTTTATTTTAGCACGAGCAAAGAAAAATCAACCAGCTGAAGAGCGCCTCAAGGAAATATTCGATGGAATAGTAAGATCTTAGGATTTTCCGCCTAAAAAAATCTAATATCACTTTATTTCTAGATTTTCAAAAAAAAAAAAAAAAAAATAGCTTATAAGCTAAGCACTTTAGAGGTAGCTCAAAATTAAATTTAAAATGAGATGTGTGATGGGTTGAGACCGACTCAGCGACTTAAAATTCATTAAATAAACATAACTTAGTTCATTTATGCATTACCATGAAACTATTTCACAAAAAAAAAAAAATTAATGGAATTGATTATTTATGTTGGCACCTTATTTAAGTTATTTATTAAATGATTTTTTTTTTCAATTTCGCCACTCATCCAAAATT
Organism: Tricholauxania praeusta; assembly: GCA_949775025.1. NCBI lineage: Eukaryota > Metazoa > Arthropoda > Insecta > Diptera > Lauxaniidae > Tricholauxania > Tricholauxania praeusta. The sequence continues at coordinate 29,220,161 of OX459031.1, read as the reverse complement.
TTTATTGAGCCACCTCTTTATGTTTTTTAATAAAACCAGTTATTAAAATAATTTGATTTGTTGTGGGTCGCCCTAATGTACAAACACCTGATATCTCTATGAAACAGTCACTCAAAAATTTGAAAAATTTCAGCATTATTCAGGCCAGTTTATCTCAGTTTTGAATTGATTAACAACAAAAAGGATGTTAAAACACTCAGAAAACTTAAGTTTTGATTCAATATTCCACATTGTGTTATTAGCATTTCGGAACCAAAAAGAAAAAAAATCCTGTCGGCACTTAATTTTTTATGTAAGACCACAAGTCTTAAACTTGAATTTGTTTTCTAAGTTTTTTATCATTTCCTGTGTGTTTCTTAGTATTGAATTTTAATGAGACATTCATTGTTATCTATCATGCCTTTTAAAGTTAATTATTTTAATAAATTCAGATCAAAATTTTTAAATATCCTTGCATGAAAGTGCAAAAAGAAGCGACATTAAGGCATACTTAAAAATATCTTTGGTAAAACAGAAGTAGTGTTTCACCGAGGCTACGAGGCAGCCTCGTTTTTGACTACGAGAACGAGGCGAGACCGAGGCGAGATGGAAAAATAAATTTTCCTCGCTTGACCGAGGCGAGGCAGATCACACGGCACCTCATCTCGGTCTCGCCTCGTCCTAGCCTCGTTATCGAAACCAAGAGCGAGGCGCGTTTTGACCAAATCTGAACTTGTAAGACCCATATGCAGACTCAAAATACATATGAATGCAATTTTTATATTAAAATCTATTTTTAACTAATATTTTAGTATTTTATTTTGAGTAAACTACTTTGTTTTATTTTTAACCCGCATGTGCTTTTTACGAGTTCAGATTTGGTCCAAGCGCTAATGCACAATGCTTGGATCGCATCAGCTTCTATGTGACTTCGCCTCGATTGATTAGTTAGGGAAGCATGTAAGGCTATGTAAGGCTATAAACAAAACTGCATGATTGACAACACTGCATTGAAATTGATTTATTCTAATAGTCTTTCTAAGAACCGGTAAGGTGAAGCGAAACGCACAGGGTAATGCTAGTATATAAATAAAGATCAATATATGTACTTATGTTCGTTGCTTATGGACTCCTAAGCCGCTCAACCGACCGACGAAAGATTTGACATACATATATATTTCTTATGATTTGGGATGCTCCGTAACATAGTTTACGATAAATAGGTGATGCCACCCCCACATAAGAGAAAAACAGAATTTATTATCAACTACTTGATGCAGATTAATAAAACTTGATACATTTATAAAAGGTAGAGGCATAACTAAGATTCAATTAATAAAATGGGCGCCACCATGCCTTCAATATAAGAAAAAAATTAACTTTATCATATCTTAATATCTATTTGACGTAGATAAATAAGATTTGGTACATATCTTTCTTATAGTTTGTAAAAGGTTCATAGCTTAGTTTGGTTTGGAAAAATAGGCAATGTCTCTCCTTCCCATATAAGAAAAGAATTAAATTCATCATGTCTCATCCAATTCACCAAAAATAAAAACAGATATTTTATTTTATTTCTTGAGGCTTGATCAGCCTATCAGCCCGGATACATGTATAATTTTTTATTTATTTTAATAAAAACCTCGCTTTTTTACCGAGGTGCCTCGGCCGAGAACGAGGCGAGGCGAGGCAAGTGATGGCAAGATCTCGTCCGAGGTCGAGGCGAGGCGAGACCGAGATCAACTAGAACCTCGCCTCGCCTCGGCCTCGGTGAAACACTAAACAGAAGTTTTTCAGTATAAAGTTTGAAAATCTTTGAAACTGTTCAACATTTTAGTGACGCTAAAATTATCCTACTATATATCAAATAACATAATCTATTTTGAAAGTTTAGCAGTTCTCAAGGCTAAGGCAATATGATCCCAATTTTCTTGATCGTGTTACAATTATTGAGGGTAATCTGGAGAAACTGCGTCTGGACATAAGTGACAAGGATATCCAATTATTGCAAGATACTGTCCATATTGTTATACACGCTGCAGCAGATGTACGCTTCAATAAAAGGCTCCATGACCTAGTGCTAGTGAATTTACGTGGAACCAGGGAGATGCTTCATATGGCCGAGAGCTTTAAGAAACTACAGGTAATATCCAATTAATAGCACTGAGAAGTGTGTTGTTTTTTTTTTTTTGACAGAGCTAAGATATTTCTATTACATATATGGGGTTTTCTTAGATAAATTCAAGAAATAAACAATTTGTGGAAAAACTTAATGTAAATTTAGTTGTATAAAGGTTAAATGAAGAGAAACTTAAAAAAAAATATGATCTTGATCACTAAAAAGGGGTCTCTAAGAAAACATATATCATACCTAAAAGGTGTCTCAAGTTGCACCGGCCGATAGTAATAACGTCGTAACATAGGATACGCGACGCGTGGTATAGCCGACCAATAGTTATGCAAACTAATACTGTACGACGTTATTACAATCAGCCGGATCTATCTGGGACTTAATCTATGTTAAATAAAATAAATTAATTAATTGACATTGAAGTCACAAATTTTGTAATCAGTTAATTTCAATCTCTAGGTTTTCGCCTATGTCTCAACCGCATACAGTAACTGCGTTTATGGTAAGAAAGTCTATGAAAGATTTTATAAGCCAGCTGTTAATCCCGATGACATCATTGCTTATGCTGAGCGTATACAATCAAGTCCAAAAGAAATGGATGCTTTTGAAGTGATCACAGAACGTTTTATCAAACCATGGCCAAATACATACAGCTTCACAAAATCACTCTCTGAAGAACTTGTACGTCGTTTTGGTGACAAATTCCCCATTTGTATAATGCGACCAACTATTGTAATTTCTACTTATAATGAGCCAGTACCTGCTTGGACAAACAGTATATTTGGTTGCAATGGTGGTGTGGTGGCCGGTGGTCTCGGTTTATCTCGTATTGCCCTATGCGACGATACTTGTATAATGGACATTATGTGTGCTGATTTTGTTATAAATGGAACTCTTGCCGCTATTTGGGCGACCAATAAGGATAACGCAAATCGGCAATTAAAACAAGCTTTAAGTGGAACTGATGCTATTTGTCATGACGCAAATCCACAAATTTATTGCTTAGGAACATCGGTAGATTATCCAATTACACATGACAATCTTCATCAGAAGCTCCTAGTGATTAATAAAGTCGTATTAAATAATCAAATGCTCTGGGTAGCAACTCCAAACACTACGTCATCACTGATTTTATATAAATATTTATCAATATTTTATCATTTGATTCCAACTGTATTTTTTGATTTTTTGCTGTTCATGAAAGGAAAAAAAGATAGGTGAGTTTCGTAGCCGTAGAACTTCAAAGTGAAATAATGAAGGCAAAGAAATACGTTATAGATAACTTCGTTGATCCTGTGGTATCACAATGGACCAACATTTGGTCTAAGTGAGTCGGTTCACAACTGACTGCCACTCCTACCTAACCTTACCTAGTTTCTTTGTATTGAGTTGACTTTTGTGTTTCAGATTCTTAAAGTCGCATAAGCGCATCTGAAATCTGGCAACTTGAAGTATTTGCTTTGACAGACCGCTCTTGGGCTATTATATTTTTCTGAGCAAAAAAATTTACAACTTATTTTTTTTTTTAAATCTAACTTTTAGCCTTAATTACTTTGAAAAAATGGCCAAAAACGTTCTTAACCTTATTGCAGAAATGTTGCTTCGAATTTCCATATTATAATTCGTTGATGAAAAATATCTTTATTCTTGGTCAGATCACCTGAGTCGATTAAATATAACATTTAAAATGCTATATTGAGAGAATTATTTGATGTAGTGCATCCAAATTTCTCACAAAACAAGCTATGGATAAAAAGTCGGTGAATTTCAACAACAGAGAATTCGTTAAGGTAATGCAACCCGATGTCGCACAAATGCTATAGATTTGTTGGCCTAATAGCAGAAATGAATGATATCACGCGCATTAGCCCTCTATTTTCGTTCAAGTTTTTGTATGTTTCTCTGACTCAGGTTTATGATGAATGTAAGAATGAATGTAAGTTTGAAAAAGCCCAATTTTCACTATCATAGTCAGTAATGAATTAGTAAGAGCAAAGAATTGAGAAACAATGGAACAGAAACTTCAAACTCCAGAGTGCGTTTCAATTTTTGAAACCTTTAAGTAACTTCGTGAAATTACTCCCAAGTACTGTAGATATTGTTTTCAGATACAAAGACAGAGTTTTTTGTATCTTCGCATTAATTTTCAATTATTTTCTTTGCAGAATAATGCCAATAATAAGAAAAATTTCTGAATTTACCGTATCAATCGGATTTTTTAGAACAAATGAATGGATTATGGACAATTCGAATATGCGTAACACCATAAATCGAATGTCACCAATCGATAACGAGCTGTTCCTTTGTGATGCACGTATACTGAATCAAACGTTTGACGACTGGCTATTTTTGTACACACAAGGACTTCGAAAGTACCTTCTTAAGGAGACTTCATTGGAAACTTACAAAAGTACATATACTAAGCATAAAGTATTGAATTTTATTCAAATTTTTGTGCGTATTGGATTTTATGCTACACAGCTGTTACTAATTTATGCGTTGGTAAAAGGTTTAGGTATTGTCAGGGCCATTTTAGGATAATCTCAATGGATGTAATCATGTTGGGATAATTGATTGCAGTAATAAATAATTATATTTTTAAAAATTGCATTGTAACTATTGTTATTAATAAAAAGAAATTAATAGAACAAAATATAGAATAAAAAAAAGAATAAAAATATTTCAGTGTATGAGAATTAAATTTTTCAACCATTTATCATGGAACGAATACGTATTACTTTGCTCATATTGAAAATTTTACAGATGTATTTTATTTCTTTTTGCTCATATTTTAGCTTGAGGTTTCAAAATAATTTTTTTTTTGACTTATGTGAGCTTCCTAATTTTAACCTGTAAACAGCACGGGTAGAGTTCATGTCCGATTTCGTTGAAATTTTACGAAAAAATCGTTTAACTAAAACGTAGAAAAAGTCTTCCTTAGGTGCCAAGATATATGGTCTTAGGCATTTTAGTTGTTTGGGATATGCTAATCAGAAGGACTACGAATGATGTAAAGCAAGCAACGAATAAGATTCATTGGGGTTTTTTTGTTCAAGTGAAAGATTAATTAATCAAACACAGAGAAAATACTGGCAACATTTGAATGGCAGACAATCTCCTAGCAATGACATGATTCGGAACTTATTCGCCCTGCTTGAACGAATTGAACCTGTCGCCAGAGAATTACATAAGCTTCAATTCCATCCCCTAAAATTAAGTTTTTATTGCGGTGCTATGGCTGAAAGAGTTTTCCGCCCTTTATGCCTTTCCAAATTAAAAAGCACTGCCTTAAAAAATTAACAAGACCCTGTATAAAGCAATGCCTGTAAGCTATTTTCATACAGTGGTCTAGTATAATCAGTAGGTTTAGGCCCAACAGAATGAGTTACTTTACGCAGGTCCATAGTGAAGATACCCCTACATTTTTATCATTCAGTATATCAGTGGTCGACACTCACCATCTCTTCGTCGATTATAAAGCTGCGTTCGATAGCCCAGTGCGGGATTGCCTATACGCAACAATGTCTGAGTTCGGTATACCTGCAAAGTTGATAAGACTCTGCAGGATGACGTTGAGCAATACGTTTAGCTCCGTCAAGGTAGGGAATGACCTCTCCGCAACTTTTAATACCGAGCGAGGTTTCAGACAAGGCGACCCGCTCTCGTGCGATCTCTTCAATTTCATTATGGAGGGGATCGTACGAAAAGCCGGTGTGCATCATAATGGCACCATTTTCTTCAAAGGTGTTCAGCTCCTTGCGTACGCTGATGATATTGATATTATCGGTCGGAGTAAGAGAAATGTTACTGCTGCTTTCACTGCTATTGAAAAGGAATCAGCCAAAGTGGGTTTGACGGTAAACGAGGGCAAGACGAAATACATGATGTCTACTAACAACAACAAGAGAGCACGGGATCTAGACTCTCATGTTACAGCGGGCAACTGTAAATTAGAAGTTGTCAAGGAATTCATTTACCTTGGCACTGCCGTAACCAGCAATAACGATGTCAGTCTGGAGATTAAGCGGAGAATAACAATTGCTAATAGGTGCTACTACGGTCTCAGTAAGCAATTACGTTGCAGAGCTCTCTCTCGATCGACAAAGCTAACACTCTACAAGACGCTCATTCTACCTGTGCTTCTTTATGGCGCTGAGGCATGGGTGGTTTCGACAACAGACGCAGCCGCTCTTGGGGTGTTCGAGAGGAAAGTTCTCCGCAAAATCTTTGGTCCTGTTCGAGTTGGCGACGACTATCGCATTCGAATGAACCACGAGCTGTATGAGCTCTACGCCGACATTGACATAGTTAAGCGTATAACAATACAGCGACTACGATGGCTGGGTCATGTCCATCGTATGGATAAAGAAGCTCCAGCGAAAAAGGTATTCGAAGGGAAGGTCCCCGGTCAACGACGAAGAGAGAGACCATGCCTCCGGTGGATAGACCAAGCTGAGGAAGCCCTAACCGCGCTTGGCATTAACGATTGGAGAAGGCGCGCGCAAAACAGAGGCGCCTGGCGAGAGCTAATGAGGTCGGCCGTAACCTGACAACGGGTTGTTATGGCCATCTAAGTAAGTAAGTAAGTAAGTTATCAGTGGTCAATCGCAGAGCCGTGTCTAGGGTCTGTGTGGCCCTAGGCTGAACATGTGGTACAGGCCTTACCGGAAGGGGTTTTTGATTAAAAGATGCAAGGACATTTCTTTGAACAGCAAAGAACAGAATTAACAACATCATCAAAGTACCACACAAAAATTTAATTTGTAAGACTATATTAATTATAATATAGCTGATCAAAAAAATAAATTCAATTTTGTAGACTATGCTTAAACACGGCCCTAGCAGTTCGTGTTTCGCACATGAGTTCGCGAACTACTCGACGGATTTTCATAATTTTTTTTTATGTTTCTTTTGATCTGCAGAATGTTCTAAGCATAGTTAAGATAAGTTTGCAAAACAAATTCTCCTTCACAAGAAAGATAAATCAATTTCGTCATATCTTATCAATTATATAATTAAGGACTGTCCCAGAAAAAACTTTCGGTTTGTTTTTCAGTTATAAAAAATACTCAATAAACTTTTTGGACTTTATTCTTTTTTTTATTAATAATGGCTAGTGCACAGAATATAAATAACTAAAATCTAATTAATATTTTTTTTTTATAAAAATTTCTTACTTTTTTCTTTTTCAAAGGACAGGAACACATGACCTGCCAAACCATATATTGCTACGAAAATTTGGAAATTTTTTTCTCTTTAAGTTTACTAAGCATATGCCCCTTTTTGGTTACGTATAATATTTGTGTCCAGGTAGCGGCTTAAAATCTGCTTTGACAATTTTGTCAGGTACCTTTCATACAATTTTCGGGCTCGTATCTTAGTCATCAACTGCTTTTCATCAGAACCGTTTGATACTTTTTTAACTCTACATGTCTTCAGCTTACTTTTTTGTTTATCCTATGTACAGTAGATTTTGATATACCTGCTCTAGCTACCATATCTCGCACTGAGGTGCTGGGATTCTGCTTAAAAAGACCCTTCGCCACTATCCTTGAGTTAGAAAATTATGGTTTTCTGCCAGAACCTTTTTATTGTGAAACAGGTAGACCCTTCTTATAATTAGAAAAAACCGTTAAAACAGTTATATCTGATGCAGCAACTATTTTTTCTGAATATTTTTATTCTGGATTTTGAAGGTACATATGTGTACAAAATGAGTTCGTGGACTTTTTGTTGCTTGCTCGACATCTTGGTCGTTAAAAGTGTTATCACCAAGTGTCCTACATTATATTAAACGTCACTTTATATAGAACAAATATTGTGTCTTTTTAGACCTATAAAATTATCAGGTAGAGTATAATCAATCAAAATTAAACCGCAATTTTTTCTGGCACAGTCCTGGTAAATATAAAAAGGTGTGGGCACAAGTATTGATTTTTTTAAAAAAATGGGCGGTTCAGTTCCTCCCATATGAGAAACAAATCGAAAACCGATCGTCTGTCGAATTTTCATAATTTTTTTTTCAAATTATTCTTATGATCCGTAGAAGGCTCTTAGCATAGTTTGGCTTTGAAAAAATAGGGCAATGCCACGTCCTCTGTATAAAACAAAATCAAAATCATCATATTCCATCAATTATTTGACGCAAAGACTTGGTATTTATAGAAAAGGAAGCGTTAAAAGTAAGTTTCAATAGAAAAAATAGGCACCTTCCATATGAGAAAAATTGTCATTTTTTGTATCTCAGCAAATATGTATGTAAAAGATTAGGGAGAAAAGTGTGTTTGACTGGAAAAATAGACCGTTTCGCTTTTAGATTCTTCGCATGAGTTCATACAACAATGAAACGAACGCTGAGTGGCTCATATTTTCAAGTCTAGTAAATAATGTACATGGTGCATAAAAAATTTAACGCATTTTAGTCGTAAATTAATAAACTTTTTGTTTGCGCAAGAGTTTGTAATTCTTTCAGATCACATATAGTTAATAGACCAGACGTCAAATAATTTTGGTAAATATATAAGACCAAATTGTTCATAAGACTTAAAATAATCGTCAATGCAGAGTCGTGGCATGAATTTATGAAGCTTTCATTCCATATGCATAAGACATATTCAAGTAAATGGCATGTTCTAGAATACTTCAAGAGCACTCGATTTTCAAAAATTTATTCATGTTCGAGTATATCCTTGCTAAAAACAACAGTCCTAGGGTTGCTACCAGAGCTGCAAAATTTTCGGAATTCGGCTTTGATGTTTCTTATGTAACAGCTCAAATTTTTTTGATTTTTGGTGAAAAAATTCTCAAAATTAAACTTTTTGAAGTGAAAACTTCTTATGGCACGTTGTGCGGCTGAGGAAAAAAGTATAATTTCGCGACACCGACCGTCATCGGGAAGACTTGGGAAACGAATTCGATTTCAGAAATTTGAAGACTTGGGAAACGAACTCGATTTCAAATTTGGAAGACTTGGGAAACGAACTTGATTTTGGAATTTTGAAGACTTGGGAAACGAACTCGATTTTAAAATTTTGAAGACTTGGAAAATGAACTCGATTTCAAAAAATTTATAAAACGTTGCCTACTTTTAGGTGCTATTAATAATTTCCCCCTAAAAGTAGGCAACACTTTCTGACAAATTTCAAAAAGAACGCCTAAAAGTAGGTAACGATTTTAAAAATTTCAGATAATGTGTCCTAATTTTAGGTGCTATTTTTGAAATTCGTCGGAAAGTGTTGCATACTTTTAAAGCGGCTCTCACACGATCAATATTACTGACAGTATAATTACTGACAGTATTTACATTACTGTCAGTGTACCACTCACACGGTCAGTATTGTTTATTGTCAGTAATCAGTTTTTTTGACATTCGACTGGTGAAGGTGCGAACTATGCTCCGGCTACGTGACCGACAGCCGAAAATGGCATGCCACTTTTTGGGGCAGATTCCATCCAAACTTGCACAACGCCTCCAGCTAAGCATCGGACGACCATACCTTTGGACGCAATGTTCCATGCCACTGAATGAGGAACTTTTTCAAGTTTCTTTCAAGTTTCGCTGCCTCATCGTCTATCTGCCACAAAATGGGGCATGCCACGCCCCATCCCAGGATTTTGCCGTCCCGTGCCTACTTGCACCCTCTGACCAACTTTCAGCCGGATCTGCCCCAAAAAGTGGCATGCCACTTTTCTGTGCAAATAATACTGATGAACTGTCAGTATTCACCTCACAGCATCAGTATTACTGTCAGTATTTAAAAACTTCGTCAGTAATATCCGATTTTTTCATCAGTCATCAGTATCGTTTTTCTATACTGACAGTACATCAGTACTCACCTCATAAGATCAGTAATACTGTCAGTATGCAAAATACTGTCAGTAATATTGATCGTGTGAGGGCCGCTTAATACTGATGGTGTGAGGTGAATACTGACAGTTCATCAGTATTATTTGCACAGAAAAGTGACCAAAAAGTGGCATGCCACTTTTTAGGGCAGATCCGGCTGAAAGTTGGTCAGAGGGTGCAAGTAGGCACGGGATGGAAAAATCCTGGGAGGGGGCGTGGCATGCCCCATTTTGTGGCAGATAAACGATGAGGCAACGAAACTTGAAAGAAACTTGGAAAAGTTCCTCATTCAGTGGCATGGAACATTGCGTCCAAGGGTATGGTCGTCCGATGCCTAGCTGGAGGCGTAGTGCAAGTTTGAATGGAATCTGCCCCAAAAAGTGGCATGCAATTTTCGGCTGTCGGTCACGTAGCCGGAGCATAGTTCGCACCTTCACCAGTCGAATGTCAAAAAAACTGATTACTGACAATAAACAATACTGACCGTGTGAGTGGTACACTGACAGTAATGTAAATACTGTCAGTAATATTGATCGTGTGAGGGCCGCTTTACTGTCAGTATTTAAAAACTTCGTCAGTAATATCCCATTTTTTCATCAGTCATCAGTATCGTTTTTCTATACTGACAGTACATCAGTACTCACCTCATACGATCAGTAATACTGTCAGTATGCAAAATCCTGTCAGTAATACTGATCGTGTGAGGGCCGCTTAAGGGTAAATTATTAATAGCACCTAAAAGTAGGCAACGTTTTTTGAAAAAATTGGCCCATGAAAGTATGTAATTTTGTGGAAAAAATTTTTAAATTTGTAGCATACATATGTTGACTTCCGGTTAGTTGTTGCTCAGTAAGCAAATTTTTCTCTGCTAGCGCAGCCGAAAGCAGAGCCAGCAGCCCAAAGCAGAGAAAAATCTGAAATACCAGGCCACCTTGAACCAGCAGCAAGCAAATTTGGTTTTTTGAAAAACTTTAAAACGTTATATCTCGGCTATTACTAAACCGATTTAGACAAATGAGGTGTAATAGTTTTTTTTAAGAACAAGAAGATTTTTTTGAAGTCATTTGTATTATGATTAACTGTCACAAGATGGCGTTTTAAGCAGTTTGAATATTCTAACAGCCAGAACTCGGCAACGAATAAGCCGATTTTGATAAATGTGGTGTCATAGTGTCTGTTAGAAGAAGCAGATTTTTATCTTAAGTTTAAGAAAAATTATGTTTAAGCTATTTAGTCACAGGTCCAGGTACTTTTTTTACCTGATTTTTTCTTATACTTACATAATTCGCAATGATGTGTCTTACTGCAATCAGAATAAATTTTTGTTTTTAAACATAAGGAGTACTTAGCTCAAATTTAATTATTCACAGTTGAGGCTACTGAGCCGAATATACTTCTTCCAGCAATTTTTGAAGTGAAAACTTCTTATGGCACGTTGTGCGGCTGAGTAAAAAAGTATAAACTCGTGACACCGACCGTCATCGGGATTCCCCGTCATGAATGCGATGGTAAAATTTTAATGTTCTATTGTTTCTTTTAAATAAAAAATATTCCAAGTGGAAGACAAAAAGCAAAGCATACACACGTACTGACACATTTAATTCTCATTCAACGATTGTTATGCTTACATGTTTGTTTCTTTCAATGGCCGCGTTGTTGCGTTGACAAATTGAGAATGAGAGCGAGAGTAAAATTTGAATACATATTCCGTTTTTGTCTTCCATTGCATTGCCATATAAAAAGAAAACGCACACATACCAATTAACGCACTAACTTGCCATTAAACGATTTGTTTTCACTTCTGTCGGCACTCCCGGAGTGCAACCCGCCGTTTTTTTTTACATAAAGTAATACATGCACTGTTAGCTAGAGTGACCAATTATTGAAGCTAACTATGGTTATTCTGTTATATTATTGTAACTAATACATGTACTTTGAAAGTTTTTAGACCAAAAATCAGATTTTTTTTTCTCAAAGGTACAATCGAAGATATTTCGTGACTAGGTGAAAAGTGAAATACACATTGATATCATCGCAGCATTCTGCAGGAATATGATCTGATAGTTTATTTCCATCATCTTTCTAATTTCGATATTGGCCTCAGACACCAAACCTCTCTCAGACTGTAACTGTCTCAAAATCAGTTTAATTAACGATATCTCAAAATGACGTGTAAGCCAAAATCTAAAGGCAGATTCGAGCTCAGCGACCGCAAGTTGCCCGGAGTTGTTATCAGCCGATGTTCATTTCAAACTTATTACAAATTACGTTTCTTTTGTTCTGCATCATTTTATTCTCATTTATCAAGCTTCTTCTATATTGAAAACTTTTCTCAGTTATTTTTTTCTTGTCAGTCCTTAATCAGGTTTACGCTTAACACATCTTTTATTTGTAGCATCGCCCTTATGCAGCACGATAACAAATTTATTTTGCGTTTATGCGAACTCCCACCACTGTAGTGCATGTATTAATCGACAATTATGCTATTTACACACACCGAAGTTGAGCGTCGACGTATGACTTCGGAGTAATTTTTTGTTGTGTAAATGCAACATACGTCGGAGTGGTAGTTCGGTATTTCTACGTCGGCGTGGAGAGTCGATGCACAAGTTCGCTGCTGTGTAAACAGGGAATTGAGCGTCGACGTTCAACTGTCAAAGTAAGCTAATAACTTAAGCTAAAAATTTAAAAGCGATTTTCAAAAAATATTAAAAAATAAGCTTTAATTAATATTAATAAATAAAATAAAAAAATGGAGAAAACATATTGGCCGCATATTGAAGTGGAAGTGTTATTGGAAATTATTGAAAGCCAAAATGTAATTCAACAAATGGAGAAGGTAGCGGAGGAACTGCAGATCCGTGGTATCAATAAAACATCACAGCAAGTGAAACTTAAATATAAAATGTTGAAGCAGCAGTTCAATAAGGAACTTGTTCAAACCAAAAAGAGTGGTGCGGGGGCAACAAAGTTTAAGTACTTCGAAAAATTTAAAAGCCTTATGGCATTCCGCCCTCGTACCAATATTTGTTATGGGGTTGACCTATTGGAAGGTAAAGTTAAATGTTTGCTGCATGTGTACCAAATTTCAACTTTTTCATTTACAGGAGAAGGAATGACTGAAATAGATATGGAGGTACCTGAGCCCATAGTATTCCCAAGCAGTGAAGAAAACATTGGGAACAACAGTGTTGAGGGCAATAGCTCTGCTGATATCAGCATATCCTCAGCTCCATCAACATCGACTGCTAGAGGTATACTAAATTTGTATGTAGTTAAGAATAAATATAATGCTTATAATGTGATCATACTTTGTTGATATTATTTCGATTTCTTCAAATCTCCGGCTTTGCGGAAGATATGTCAGCCTATTTTGAAAGTGCAGAGGTTAGGTTGGCCTCAACAGGAATTGCAAAAAAATTTGTACACATTATTTTTGCATTCAGAAAATTTTTATATAAGCAATATAATAAAATAACTTAACAATTTTACTCGGATTGAAGAATGTAACTATTTTGTTTGCAAGTTCATGGAATATTTGAGAAAAAAAATTACGATCAATTTCACAAGAATACATCAGACTCTTAATTCTGTGCATTCGTAAAAAGTTCAAGTGCCATAACTGAACTAAATGCTTAGTGGTAATATCATTTTTGCATGATGTTTTGCATTGATATTCGAAATATTAAAGTGAAGCAAACTATCTACATAAAAAATAGATTAATATATTTTTATGAAAATTTTTAATTATTGTGTTTGAGGAGGAGAGAAAGATGGAGATGGAGTTGCAGGATAGGGAGGATGCTCGGATGAAGACATTTTTAGAAGGTTTAAGTGCAGTATTCCAGCCTCATAGCATTATTGAATACCAGCCCTTCCAAAATAGTTAGTATAAGTTTTTTTTTTTGAATTAATACTTTGAATTTTACATGCGTAGGTTTACATGCGTAGGTTTTATTATGAAATCTGTTTGAATAAATTACTGAACAATAAAAAAAAATTTATTTGTAGAGTTTTTTATTGATTTTTGCAGCTGAGTTATGCATTTATGTACATCTAGAAAAATACTTGACATATTTCACAAAAATAAAGTGTTTATTGTAGACACTGTCCATAACGTTGAACCTATAAGAAAAAAAAATGAACAAACATTTTTTAAATAAAAATAGAGGTATTACGTGTATCTTACAAGTTTAATTTCAAAAAACAACTACAGAAGTGGAAAGTTGGACCAAAAATCTTCAATTATGTAAAAAAATTTTTATACAATAGGAACTTAGTAATTAAGTATAACAACAGTTTATCTGAAAGAAAGCCACTCGAAAATGGAATTCCTCAAGGATCGCCCTTGTCAGTTACTTTCTTCACTATAGCATTTGATGAAATTAGCAGAATAATATCAACTTATAAAGGAATAAACCACAGCTTATATGCAGATGATGTTATCATATTTTCTAAGAATAGTAATTTAACAAATTTGAAAATAACTTTTTCTAAAATCTTCTAAAATCGATTACATCTCACAAACTCAAATTATTAAATTATTATAGACTTAACATTCACATTTTTTAATAAATACGTTTTTTTATTTTATTGTTCAAATATATTATTCACAATTTATAAAAGCGAGCCGAAAGCCTAAGTTGCTAGAGCTGCCTAATTGCATTTATATAATAATTCATTGTTATGTACAATAAATTATAAAAAAAAAAAAAAAAAGTTTCAAAAATGTGTTACTCTCACAAGTGGAAAATTTGCTTTCAAATAATTTTTCAGAGTGTCTCGAACAGTTTCTGCTGATGGATGCATACGTTCATCTTCTTCTCTTTGTGGTTGCTCAAGCAGCACATTCCGACTTACATTTGATTCAGTGAACGCCTCCAACATAAGACTTTCTTTACGTTCTTCCACAATGTTGTGCAGAATACAACACGTAAGTATTAATTATTCTTGGACAGTTTTTATGCTGCAAATCCATCCGCTTTTCTAAGCAATGCCAGCGACTTTTAAGGCGTCCAAAAGCGTTTTCAACAACTACCCTAGCTTTGTTCATGTGGGCGTTGAAGGATTCTTCTTCAATGTCTTTGGGTGCTGTATAATTTTTAAGCAGCCATGGAAGTAATGGATAAGCAGAGTCTCCGATTAAAAAATTATTTATTGCGCATCCGTCAACACATATTTCATTTTGAGGAAAAATATTTTCACAGTTTTTGTACAAGCCCGAATCATAAAAAACAGCTGCATCATGAGCGCTTCCAGGATATTTGCAGCTAATGTCCCTAAATCTAAAAAAAAATTTATTTGAATTTGGATGTGACAAAAAAATGTATTATGATAGATTTCAAAGTAAGGATCATTATAGCTTACTTGTAATTGCAATCAACAACAGCCTGTAATACGTATGACGGCCAGCCCTTCCGATTTACAAAATCCCTATAGCCATGCATTGGAGCCATTATAGGAATGTGGCAGCCATCAATGCAGCCAATTATTTGGGGAATGTGACTTATTTCTTGAAATGTTCTGCTTATGCTCTTGCACTCATCCTCGTCAGGCAAATATATAAATTGAGTGGCTCTTTTGTTGAGAGCATTAACAAAACGATGCAAACATTTGTGGACTGTTGCCTTGCCAACTCCAAATACCTCTGCTACCACTCGAAGCTCACCATATGTGGCCAATTTATAAATTGCAATCGCAACTTGTTCATTGACTGCCAGTGGATTTCTTGCTGGGACAATGATACTGGATGGTGCAAGCTCCTCTTCTACTAGTGAACATACATAAGAAAACGTATTCCTTGACATGCGAAAAGCCTTGCGCCAACTATGATCATCGTACTGAGACCACATCCTTTCGAAACCTCCCTTATTTATTTGTGGAAGCTCCCATTTTCTCCCAAAAGAACTCTTGCAAAGGCGTACTGAACTTTGCATATAATGCAGGAAAAAATTGGCATTATTTTGCTCCTGGGCTAACATTTCACTTAAAAATGCAAACTTCCTCCGCCTTTGCCGCTTGCGCTTACATTTGCTGTACATTTCAATGTCCAATAAATATTTTTTAATAATAACTTTTTTGGGATCCATTAAAATGGGTTTTTGTGGACACTTTTCGTTTTAATTATGGAGCACGAAGTTTTTCTTAACCTGCAAGTACAAATAGATTGAAAATATACTGATACTGATAAAAAATTTTCTTTTTTATATTACTTTTTAAAATTATTTATTTTCTATTTAATTTAATTCACATAAAATAAATTTCTTCTTGTTTGTTTTGACATCAAAGATTGACATTTGAACGTCGACGTATCTGTGTGTAAATGCCTGAATAAGAGCGAACTTGTGAGTCGGTGTTACAAGTCGACGCTGCGTGTAAACAAGGTAAATAAAATAGTGCTGCAATATTTTGAAAAGTTTTCTTTTAGTGCCATCTAGTGAGTTTATTCTTGAAGTTTACATCTTCACATTTCATTCATATAAACACAGATGTTATGCTATGGAATGGAGAGAGCTTTTTTGTAAAGCTTTGCGCTGAACCTAAATTATTTCCGTGAGTGTGCTTAAAAGAGCAAATATGTAAGTATATAGTTCGTCAGTATTGCCAGACAATTTATTCGGTAAGTATAATTGAATAAGTGGATAGATGTTGAAAAAAATCGAAAAAAAAGCAACGTAAGGCACTGAAAAGTTTTATAAAATTTGAATAGCATCATATGTATAATATTGCAAAAAATCAGCACGAAATTGTTCAAATGTGCAGCAAAAGTGTTAAAAAAGATTTCTATATAAGCTTTCTGTTCTCGTGGAGGGTAATAAACCCAAGAGCACACTCTCTATATATGTGCTAGAATTCAAGAATTTTGGGAAAAGTTTTCAAGAGTACTTTTATGGAGACAACAATTGTGAGCCATTTGATGGGGAAACGTTGAAAAGACATTTTGTACAGCGACTAAGGGGCCGTCCATAAGTTACGTGAGTCAAAATAGGGGGGGAGGAGGTCCGGAAAAATCTCACCAAATCTCACCAAGAGGAAGGGGGGTTAACGAAAATCTCACGTCGACTTTTTTAATGCAGAGAGTATACGTTATTAAAGCAGA
The DNA here is from genome assembly GCA_949775025.1 of Tricholauxania praeusta. Lineage (NCBI taxonomy): Eukaryota > Metazoa > Arthropoda > Insecta > Diptera > Lauxaniidae > Tricholauxania > Tricholauxania praeusta. The sequence continues at coordinate 29,203,106 of OX459031.1, read as the reverse complement.
TTACATCTAAAAATTAGAAGGATAGTCTCACGGAAGGGAGGGGGGGAGTCCCGACAGAACTCACCAAATATCACCAAGGGGAAGGGGGGTCCAAATTTTCAAAAAAACACCTCACGTAATTTATGGACGTCCCCTAAGATGAAATTGGGCTCACGAAGGACCCGCATTTAGCTTACTTTTCGAAAATCTTACATCGACTAATGCGAACGGGTTGAAAAATAACTTCGGGCTTCATTAAAGATATAAATGATACCAACTCGAAAAATAGTTAAAACAAATTCCAATCTTAAACAAGTTGCAATTTAAGGAATTTGTTTCACAAAGGACTATTTCACACCCAGATCAATTGGAAATCTGCTCAGTGAGCCAACAAGAATCACATTTAATTTTTCGAAGTCAACTAAGTTAAAACGTGAAGGTCAGAATTATTAAATTTGAGCTATTAAAATAATTATTTTGCTAACTTAAAACTAGCTGTTTCGGCATGTCAGAGGGCAATGTTGGTTAAATAAAATTTTTCGGACATGTCTTGAATTAACCTGTTAGGTATGGGCATGTTAAATCGCGTCTAACTGCCATCAAATAAGACGTTTTGACCTTTAAAATGCGCTATTTTTTTACGATAATTTTACAAAATGTTACAACTGCTTCAAATTAACCAATACTGATTCGAAAAATAGTGATTACCTAAATTTAACCGGAAGTGTAGGTACATAATTAAATAATAAATAATTACGTTTCACATTTCGGTGAAAACTTAGCAGGGATGTGAACCGGTTTTGAACCGAACCGGTTCTGAACCGGAAAACCGTTTTTTTTACTAATTAACTAAAACATTAACCGAACCGAAATTTTCCACAACTGTCTGGTCCGAACCGAAAACCGAACCACTTAATATAAAGGTTGAGAGTTTATTCTGACCAATTTTCAATACCCAAATTTTTCGCACTTTTTTATTTTTTCTATTGTTGAATATGGAAATTGATGAAATTTTCAAAGAAATAGGGAAACATAAGACATAGTTCATAAATAAATCATTAATAGATGAAATCAAATCCTTTGATAATACAAGGCGGCTTTTAAATAATGTTGAGGTTTTGAACTTTTGGAATAACTACCCTGACAAAGAATTACCTGAACTAGTTCAAATTATTTTTGGTGTTCCAGCAACCCAGGTTTGGATAGTGAGAGATCTGCGGGGAAATATTCACGAAGACTTGTTAAAACATATGTCAATCTCTACTGATTATTTTAAATCAAATTTTTTATCAAATAAGAATTTTTTACTACGTACTGGCATAAATTATGTCTACATATGTATATATTTCTATATTATTTTGGATTGTTATACTTAATAAAAATAACACAAGTGCATAGTTTTTTTTTAGTTCCCGAACCGTTGAATCGAACCGAAACTCCGGTTCAAAAAAGAAAAAAACGTTTTGACGAACCCATCCAAAAGTGCAAAAACGGTTCGAATCGCTGAACCGAACCGACCAAATTTTTCATCCGGTTTACGTCTCTGAAATTTAGTGTCTCCAAAGAAGTTTCTGAAAAATTTTCTTTCAACTCTTTTTGCATTTGTATTGGCAGCCGGTAAAGGAATCGAGTACCTACATGTTTCAACTAACCAATAAGCTGGCAGCTCTATTAAATAGTGCAACAAATTTGCTGCTCTCTTCATTGCTCTCCAAATAGAAAAGTTCAAAATTACCACAAATAACTTTCACTTCCGGTACTATTTATTGTTGTTGGTATGCAATTGTGCTGTGCTGGCCGTAAGCATATGTACACAAATTGCAAACGTATGCGTTCGTCAACTTCAATGCCAAACGACCAAACAAAACAAAAAGAAAAATTAAATTCAAGAAAATAACAACATAAACTGAAGATAAAAAGAGATTCAAATGCTCCCGAAATTATGCTATGTATGTAGTAACAGGAGCGCAATTGTGTGTCTGACATAACAAGAACTGTATGGACTATGACTCTTGCTATGCTGCTAACGACGACGACGACGACGACTGATTGAGAAGAAGACTCACTCGTCTCCATTCGTCGCTTCTAAACTTCAAAACGTTGCGCGTTCAACGTTATCCTTGTCGGAAGTTTCGCAACAATTATTGCAGCAGTCACAACGAAATCGTCGAACCAACGAAAACTCTTCTGCATTGCGTTGCTTCAATAATAGAGTGTTTAATATATTCTTTTTTTATGTGAAAATATCCTTGCACAAGGGATAATACATATAGATTAAATAAAAAAATATATTATATTTAAATTTTTAATGGCGTGAATTTTTGTGATTTAATTTAAATAATTCAAATTAAAAGAAAAAAAGTGAAGAGTTTAGTTTTGTATAAATAATAAAAGGATTAATATCAATGTACATAAAAGAAATTACATAAATAACAAAATCCCATAATAGAGTTTACAAATATTAAATAATTTTTGGTTCAAATAAAAAAAGTCAACTCAAAGCATTAAAGGTAAAAGAAAAATATTTAAAATCGAAGACAGTAGCGTTGAAATGGCCAACAAAGGATCTTTTTTATTATTGCAGACATGTAAATCACAACAAAAACAACAAAACCAAATGAACGAAACTTTATCGCACCTTTTTATACCGGAATACCCACATGCACATTTATATTTAAACACACACAGATAACAATACATGTATGTACGTGGTGTGTATGCAAGATGACTAGAAAGGACTTAAAAGACTTTATAGCTTCAGTATATATTTAATTTTATTACACTAATTTGATATTCTTTCACGTTTTTTTCTCACAAAAATTTATTAGTCCTCAAAGACTGCATTTATTGTGATCGAGAAAATTAATGTTAAGACTTTACTGGTTCGAAAATTTAATGCTAAATACAGAGCCGGCTTTAGGTAGCGCGAGGCCTAGTGCAACCAGTAGGTGAGAGGCCCAAAAATTAGAAAGTCAGATAATAAAAACCGCTGCTTTGGCTCTGCTTTCATTTTTTCGTTTTTAATACAACGGCAAAAAATTTTGTTTTTCACCTTTTATCGCCAAGTTAATTTTTATACGAAAATACATAATACACCGCATGCAGGGAAACTCCACTTAAAAAAGTATAAGGATTGGCGCTTGCGGTGAGGGGAAAAAAAGTTAAGCAGACGCGATATAACTGGCAAAATTGATGTCGCTAGGGCCGGAACAGTTGAAAATGTTTTTAGTTTTGAAGAAGGTTTTTCCCTTCCTGTCGTAATAAAGTGCAATATAAGGATTTACTGGGTGAGAATAGGAACTTTACACAATATAGCAATAGCTCATGCCATGTACATATATAGAACTTTTCGAGCATGCTTAATGAACATTTTCTGTTTGTCCTTTAGTTTTCTTAAAATTTTGTCTCATTTCATTGGATTTGCTGTATTGTATACTCTGCAATGTCAGATTCAGAACTCATGAAAGTTTCAGTACCTCTTCAACACTACTACTTATTAAAAGACAGAGGGCTACTCTCAGTAGCGGATACAAGGTGAACTTTCTCTTCCACGAGCAAGGTAACAAAACATTTTTGGCCCAGTTTCCATAGAAAGGACGCTAAATATTTGTTATCCTTAACTCGGAGTGAATGCAGTTTATTGACCAGGATTGTGACTGGACACTGCCTCATTGGGCATCATGCTTTCAGGCTGGGCGCAGTATCCAATAACTGGTGTAAAAACTGTTATGAACCCGATGAAGAGGAAACCATAGAACACTTTATTTGCTTTTACCTTGCTTTGGCAAGTTATAAGTTAAAATACTTTGGGCAGCGATTCTATATATCTCTGAAGGAACTAACTAAAGTCCATTTGAGTGAAATCAGAAGATTCGCTGTAAAAACAGGCACCTTCATGTTGGACGAGCACCACAATGAAAGGACCAAAATTTACTAATAAGACTGTAGCAGAGAGTTTGTGGTAACACTATGGACCCCTGTGGTCTATGTGAGGCTCTGAAGAAGCCGCCACCCTAACCTAACCTAACCATACTCTGCAATTTCTGCGAGACAGTAATGCAGTAGACCAGGCCCGTGCGCAGGAATCATCCATGGGGGGGGTTTTAACTCGAACATTTCTTATTAGATTATTTTCATAAAAAACGTCAAACAACGGTTTACTTTTAATATAGACATTTAATTATAATTAAATACATAAATACAGGTGTTTATTATCTTTTCGGAAATCGGCCAAAAAATTAAGAATATTTGATTTGTTTTCTTATTTTTAATATTTTTTTTTTTTAAATTTTTTTTTCGATTTTCCTTATTTCCATTAAAAAAATAAATGAGAAAAAAAATAAAATTTGATTTTTGGTCTAAAAATTTTCAAAGTACTTTATAAGCAAGTAATTACAATATTTTGCTTCAATAACTACACGGTTAGAAATTTTGGAATAAAATGACTACACCAGAATTGTATTAAAATTCAATACTGTCTAGACATTAAAATTCATTTTTAATACAAATTTGAATTTAAATTTAAAAACTCGTTTTTATTAAGATTTAAAAAAAAATTTTACGATACGCTGCTTTTGTGCTGCGTTCTTAAAACTTTATATGAGAACTTAAGTTTTTTACCTGTCACCGATCAGAATTGAACCTAGGTCGTCGTCCTGCGTCATGCCATTGTTCATATACGCTCATCTTTACCAACTGAGCTACTGTCATTTCCATGAACGACTAAATCTCAATTACTGACTTTTCCGTCAAAATTAAATATTGAACTTTCATTTCATGTTGTTGTCAATTGATAATTTAAATATACTTTTTTTTTTATTTCGATACGATACTACGTTGGCTGATGTCGTTAAACTGCTCATGCAACCATTGTACTGAAAGGGAACCAGGTTCGAATCTCAGTGCATACCACATATTTTTTTTTTTTTTAATTTAATAAAGAAAGTATTAAAATATAATACAGTATGGTTTAAAAATCAAATGTAATACTTGCGATATTAAAATTTAATACAAACTGTCTTACAAAATTTTGTAATCTATTCAAAAGTATTAATTGTAATCAAAATTGTATTAAAAATCTTTGTAATACTTCGTTTGTATTAAAATATATTCCAAGATTTCTAACCGTGTAGACAGTGCATGATTAGCTTAAAAAAATTAAATTTTGATAACTTTTGGGCCAAACATGCAAACATTTTTTATTCTCATTTATTTTTTTAATGGAAATTCATGTAGTGGCATTGACAATTTCAAAACAACAAAGGACTTGAGCTGTTACACAAGAAACACCAAAGCTCTACTCGCGGAGACGCCACAGTTTTTCTCCTTATGTATAGGCTTAAAAAATAGCGGTCAATTCTTTTCGACACTTCCTTTTGTGTGCATATGGAAAATAAGGAAAAAATTTAATTTTCTTAATTTTTTTGGCCAAATTCCGAAAAATTAAAATTTTGCAGCTCTGGTAGTAACCCTAAGACTATTTTTTTTTATTATTTTTTAAATGAGGATATACTTGAATGTGAAAGAATTTTCGAAAGTCGAGTGTTTTGAAGTATTCTAGAACATGCCATTTGTCTAGTGTTAATGATATGATTCGATATTCAGTTATCATTACATAAGTAGCAAATTCTGCGAGGTACTTGAAAAAATTCGTCCAAAACCTTTTTCAACTTTGATTTCGATATCGTGATGTATATTAAGCGAGGTTGAGCCGTTCAGCCGATCATTGGACATAGTTGATCTGAGGTATGTCTTTAGACGACGTAGCACTGAAAAGGAGCGTTCATTTGTTGCTATTGTCACAGGCAAAGCTGTCAAAACACGAAGCATTTTTGATGTCTTGCCCCGCAAAGCGTTGACGTTGGTCTTTTTAACTTCATTTATGTCACGTGAACTATCATGCAAAATTGAATGATATGGTACAAATAGATTTGTGCATGAATTTTCATTGAAGCTGATTTAATTGATGCCGGAGCTATGCTTAAGCGCGCAGTGAAAAAAAGGTCGTGTTACTTAGCCTTAGCGACGCGCAGTGGTCCCAAATCGTGTTTTTTGGTTCAAAAATAACTAGAGTGCGCAAATCTTGAGAAAATAAAAAACTCGTGCTATGATAATTTATTGGCATTTCAGTTCTTTTATTTAAAAAAAAAAAAAAATTTGTTTTTCTTTTTGATTTTTCATTCAAATGTCAATAAAAATCTATGTGCAAAAACTCCCAATGGGGGGGGTTTGAACCCCCAAAACCCCCCCCTTGCGCACGGGCCTGCAGTAGACATAACCAAACGGCATAGGGAAGGAAAATGGGCAGGAGATCTTAACCGACATGTATTAACATAAAGGCAAGGCCCTTTACAATAAAATATCTCAAAGCTCGATCCCGCAAAGTTGGTAACTTGTTGCGTTCTAAAAGTAATTTTTGAAATTTGATTTAGTTAATTCAAAGCTATATATGGCTAAAAAATTTATTCACATTTTCTCGGACAGACAGCTCGGAATCCAAAGCCCGAGGAGGTTACTCATTTTAATTTACCGTTTCTATTGCCATTTTCTAGGACCCATCGACTTACACACCACTATCATCCAAACTGATCCATACATATATGGCCCAACGCTTTTTCAAGTCTCTCAGGTGTACTTGTGCGCGACACACTTGCACTACAGAGCAAGCATGGTAACATTCACAGATATTTAATACGTTTATATAGTTGATGCCGTATATATACAATTCTGAAAGCAAATAAGTAATAACGAATCATAAAACATTATTTAGATTTCATTCATTACATATGTCGAAAAGTATGCAACATTTTCATTACAACGAAATCTTATTATCGTTATTACTTTTTTGCTTACAGAATTCTATATATAGACATCAAATTTAAATACATTTCTATAAAAAAAATTTAATGTTTACCAGCTTTGTAGTTATTTCCTGTTTAATTTACAAATTTCCTTGTTAAAAATATTATAACACAAAAAAAAAATCAACAATAATTTAACAAGCCGTCTTCTTAAAAAAATCATGTTCCTTTTCCTTCAGTGTATTTTCCCAATAAACTTGTTATACTTTACGTTGCCAGACTGTTAGTAAATATAGTCTTTTTGGTCCATTATTGCAAACAATGTTACTATCTGACAATGACATAATAAATTCTAGGCATGTAGCTCTATTTCAGAAATTAGTTTTTAACATGATCTAAAGTATATTTTAATGTTGATTACTAAAATTGATTGAATTTTGACATTAGAGTGTCTGAATAAGTGTTCATACAGTACCAACAAATTTTATGATTAATTTAAATATATGTCATCGATCCAAATAGTTTAAAAAAAAACTAGTTTTTCTTAGGCCAATAAATCTTTTAAATAAAAGCTGTAAACATTTTTCTACATATTCTTAGGATGAAAATACTTTTGAAACTGAAATAATGCATTAAATTTTTCAAAATGTTTAATACAGATATACTATTATAATCGAAATCAGTAATGCCTATACTATTGTATGTTAATCCTAAGCCACCTTATTACCCGGGCTTAATTGCAAAAATACTGCAACTTGCAAAGCCGATGTTCGCTATGTTGTGGAAAGTAAACTTTTCAGCTTTTGGTCTTTTGGAAAAATAGTTTACATTGAATTTCATCTTTTTCATTCTCATCGTTTGCAGCTTATAATTTCTTCAACTACAGATTCGCTAAGCAGTGTATTTCTACATTAGAGCCTGATTATGTTAACTTACGTTCTGTAATATGTTCAGCACCATCTTCGCTAGCAATTGTATTTTTGCTTAAACTTGTATTCAATTGCGATCATATAAGATTTCAGTTTCAGTAGAGGCCAATCTCTACTTTATAGCCCCGGGCCATGCCACATAATAATGCCTCAATCACTATGCTAGTTCTATAAAGTTCAACGAGAAAGCCGTCTAGACATGATAACTTTAAGTTGCTAGTTCTATGTAAGATTCCTTCCAACTTGTTCTTTTCTACTTCTAACTTGCCTTAATTACTTTGTGTCTTGTACAAAGTTTCATTGCATTATAATAGAAAACACTCCATGAGAATTTCAAAAAATTATACTCTTACTTACCAACTATATTCTTCTTTTTGTTAGGCCATGTAAATGATCTTTAGCTAGGGTAATCCTTGGGTAGGGTGAATCAGCCGGGGCCCACTTTTGGTATGTCTATATGCTTGAAGGTTTATTTATATGGAAATATTGAGATTTTTTCTTCTCAAATGAACAAATCTTTCATTAACAACATTTGTGCGGTTTCTTTTTAATATAGAGTAGACCACGGTTATTTGAATTTCTTATCAATTGACTACAAAAAGTTTCTAATGAAAATGTCTTCATTGAAATAAGCATATATTTTCTCTGCAAATTGGAACCAGTTTTATTGAATTCCTTGCTTAATTGACACACCAAAATTTTCTTGAAAGGGAAAATTTCCCTCTTACTATTGTTCAATAGTATGGCTCTGAAATCAAAATTCCAATAATTGAAAAATCTTCATAATGCAACAAAATAAGCACATTAACTATTTCTTAGTCCATTAATAAACGATTATTATTAATCGAAGTTTTTTTTTAAAGTTCTTGAAAACGCCGTATAAGCTCGAAAATACTTTTTGCAAAGAGTGAGACAAAAAATTACACACCTTTAGACAGAAGGACGCTTAAAAAAATGTTATCAGCCGATGATGATTTGCAAATATATGGACTTAGGACATTTTCAAAATAAATAGCTAGTACATAACTTTTTTTTTGCGTTTTGTAAAAAGCATATCATGTATTGTGTATAAAGGGGTCTTATAGTAATAGAATTTTCCACTAAGGTATTTAAACGGGGCTTAATGTAGATTTTGAAATTATTATTTAAATTAAACAATATGCACATAAAATTGAATTGCGTTACCACAAATTCTTATTGAAAAATTCCTACCTTGATAAATTTCCTAACTCAGTCGGAAAAGCCTTGCTCACACATTCAGATGCACATAACATGCACATAAAATCACAGTAGCACCTGAAAAGCTCCTGAATTGAACAATCAACAATCATAACACTACGAAAAATATTACAGCATACTTTTTGGCTGACAACAGCTGTTTACGCTTTTTAAAAAGTGTTTTCTTAAAATGCCTTAAACACGAACACGAATCCAATTTACAAAAAGAAAATATAAGATAAATATTTCATTTCTTTCGTTGCAAAATAAGAAGACGAAAAAACAATTTCATTGAAGAAACTTTTTTTTTAGTTTCGTGCATTTCAGCACTAAAAATAGCAAAGAAAATTAAGGAAAACGAGCAGTTGAAAAAATTGTTTTTGTTTTGTGAACAATCGAAGTAATATCAGCAGGAACAGCAAGCAGCATGGGTGAGAGTCGACGCAACACCGCAACCGAATTCAGTTACATGTTGCAGCGACAGGTGAGTGAGTGCATTTACTGTATGTATGTATGCATGTTTGTTTGCGTGTGTGTGTAATGGTATGCTGCAAAGTGAGTTACGTAGGACATGAAACATACCTAGTTGGAAAATGATAATTTAATACCCTTTCGATTGTTTGGTTAAAACATAAGTTTAGAAAACGGTTCGCTTGGATTAACCTATGAAATTATCAACAACACATTGGCCCATACTCATAGTCGCAAAATAAAGTTAAAACCTAGTTTTTACCCAAAATCGAAGATACAGGCTGACCCAATAAAAAAGAGAAAAACTTGCATTAAATTATGAGCAAATTTTAAAAAATAAATTACCCTACGTCATTGACACAAAAATTGAAGACACAGTGAATAAAAGGAATAATAAAAAAATCGAATTTATGAGGCAGCGTGGCGTAATGGTTAGAACTGTGAACTCATAGCCCTCAGGACGTGGGTTCGAATCTCGTAAATGTAAATGTTTTTTTATTGATATCAATGAAAATAAATGTTACTTTAAAACCTGGTTGTAAATATTTAAAAGCACTTATCCTGCTTTTAAATTTAAAACGTGCTTATAGAAAAAAAAGCATCTTTTCTGACGAGATTCGATACTTTAAAACCTGTAATCTACAGAGTTGAAATTTTTTATTATGAGATTTTGACAACTATACATACATACAATACAATGCAACGCACATACAGTGATGGTCACGAATTTAGCACATAGTGCAGTGGTAATTTTATTTTGAAAATATTAATATTATACTCCAAGAATTGTAAGCTAATATTTTTCTATGCGTGTTGCTTACTATTAGATGATGAAGTACCGTTAATTCAAATGGTTGCTATGGTAATTCATGAAATGAAAAAGTATGGTAGCACAGTTGCAGAAATCAGTCGGTCCCTTAAATGTTCCGAAAAGATGGAATAGAGTGCATTACAACACAAACAGCAGTATGGGAGCACTAAAAATGTAAAACAGAGTCCAAGAAAGCGCAAAACAATAGCAAAAGAGGAGAGTTTAGTTCATAGAGCCTCACTTAAAGACCCTTTTAAAAGCTCAAATAAACTTAAAAATTAAGTTTAGTTGGAATTGGGCAAAAATGTGTCCCCCAGAACCATAAGAAGGCGTTTAAATGAAAAAAAAAATGACGTGGATGTATAGTCCAACATAAGCCACATGTGTCACATAAAATATTAAATAAAGAATAGCGTTCGCAACGAATTTTTGATGGATCTTCCATAAATTAATCGGTTTGATCAAATGTTAGGGCAACCAGATGACATACTTTAGTAGCAAATGTGCTACTTTTGCAAGGCTTTGCTACTTTCTTACTTTTCACTTGAAATGCACTACTTTTGGATGGTTTTGCTACTTTCAATGTTTGCGTTGTAAAATAAAAGTTATTTCAAATATTCTTTTAATTTTGCTGGGGTTTTTCGTAAGAAACGAGGACCTTTTTTTTATTTGTTTTTTTTTTTTTTTACTCATCATCAAAAATATTTTTATGTGACTAAAAAAATTTTTGATTTTCATTCCAAAATTGGAATTTTTTGACATACACTACTTTTGTAGGCAGGTCATCTGGTAGCCCTATCAAATGTCCTTTTGCGAACCATTATTTTTCATTTCATGAATTACCTGCCGTTAAATCTCTGAACACCACTCTCCTTTTGGCATATCTTAAAATATTTTTTGTTAAAATTAATCTCAAATTATATAATTGAAGCATTTTTACGAAATAAAACTAAATTTAAAAAAAAAATACAGCGTTATTTTTAAATTGTTCTAAATTCGTGTCCAACTTAAAAGGCACGTTAATTTCAAATGTGTGTAATATGTGAAAAATTAGAGTAAAAACAACCATTTAAATTAACGGTACTTCATCATCTAGTAGTAAGCAACACTCATGGAAAAATATTAGTTTACAATTCTTGGACTATAATATTAATATTTTCAAAATAAAGTTACCCCTGAAGTATGTGCTAAATTCGTGACCACCACTGTACATTAATCGTGTTATATTTTATAGAAAGAAAAAAACCGAAAAAAAAAATTTTAAAAAATATATCTTATATAAGCTTTAAAAGTATTTTTATCTAAAAATTGTATTTATTATTCTTATATAAGCTGGTTCGACGGTATTTTCTGAGTAGTATATAGAAAATTACTTATCAAAAGTCTCGAAAAAATTTTATTTAAAAATCAGACGAAATGTTGAACTGTGGTGCTATTTTTCACACCACGACAATAAGCCGACTCATGCTGCTGAAAACACTAAAACTTAATTGAGTCGTACATGATATTCACCCAGCACCATACCCCAGTGATGGCATTTTCGGTACAGTTGTATTTTTTCAGTACACTTACATTGTGAAAAATATGCGTCAGTACATTCGACAAATTTTTAGCATATTCGATGCAATAAACGAATTTTCAGTACATTTGAGGCATTTTCAGTAAGCTCGACTTTACTATAGCTGATATATGAATAAAAAACACAACTGACCTCTTAGTAAATTTTTAAAAATGTTTGCCAATTTTGGTTTTTGGTGTCAATGACGAAAAAAAAAAGTACGAAAAGTTAAAGTACATTCCAAGTCTCGCCTCAGTACATTTCCACAAAACACAAATGCCATGTCCCACAGATCTAGTGCTGCATAATTTTTGGTTATTTCCAAACATAAACAAAATTCGATAATTTTGAGGAATATCTGAATGATGGATCTCAAGACTCAATAAATTTATTGAGATTATGTAGAGCAGAAAAAAGTTATAATCAAAATTTAAGGTACGGAGCTTACATATTTTTTGCTATTTTTTTTTTTTTTTTGCAACAGTCATGCTGAATTTTTTTTAAAACTTCATTTAAATCCAGACATGGCATATGATAATAAATATCAAAATAACAAATATAGACATAAAATGAACTGGCATATTATTATAAATATCAAAATAAGAAAATTTTCCCATGTTCAGAAGTTCATTATACACAAAATATTTGTATATGACAAAACCTTTTGGCCTAAAAATATGTAGTTTTTACATGGTATATTTATTTTTAAATGGCTTAAGGATAACAATAAACTCACAAAACAACTTGTTTTCAGCATCCTTATCAATACAGAATGCCATCATAAGGTCAATATTGCTTCAATCATTAAGCTTACCAAAACAAAAACAAAAGCGATGTAAAGACAATCCGAACGACTTGAAGGTTTCATAAATATAAACGTAACCTAAATCGATATAAAACAACAATGAAATCTTAATGGCGTCCTTAAACCTTTTTTTTTTTTTTGTTTTGATTTGCTTTTGCGTTTTTGTTCTAACGACCAGCAATATCTGCAACTTTTACAGTTTATCTTCTTTTTGTGTGTGTGCACGTAACATCTTATATGTATGTGTAGTATGTATGTATGTATGATTACAGCAGCGGCAACCATGGTCTCAATGAAAATATGCTTTGCGTCAATGAGTTAACCCCCCTCCTTAATAATAGCGTAAATTCATAGAAGTAGTGATTATTTGCTCCTCGTTTAGGTCAGCAAACTCGTATATGAGAAAGTGCAATCTTGTCAATTTGGAGACGCTGTTGCTGGCATCTTAGAGTTTTAAAAAGAAAAATATATATAATCTCTTGTCTTATTTTAGTTTTTGCACATCTCGTAACATACAATTTTGGTTGAACAAACGAATTAATTAAAAGTTTTAGAGGGGTACAAAAGCATCTGGTTTTACTAACAAATCTTATGAATTCAAGAGAACAAGTTTCTAAAATTTTAATCAAACTTTTGTGTGAATACCTTTTTCTTAAATTTGAAACAAATTTGAGGAAACAAACTTCTATATTTTTACAAAATTCTTGATGCAAGAAAAATATCTATAAAAAGTATTTGTAAAAATCATCAGTCTGGAAGAAATTGTTTTTTTGCGGATGAGAAGCTTAAACTTATAATTGGTATATGAGAGATCTTGCGGGAGATTTTGATATTGTATTTCAGCAGGCACAACTTTACAAATTGTTGATATATTTAAATTTTTAATTGAATTTATGGTCGTAACTGTGTGGTACTTATGGCTTATGTGTTTCAAATTATTTTAAACTTTAACTTTCTCAGTATCATAAGAAACAAAATAGTAATTTAAGTAAAAGAATACACTTTTTTAACAAAATTTTCATGTATTCAGTTCAGACTTCTCATCTTCATATAAAATGCCAGTATTTCTATCAAAATTAGAGCTTATGATAAAAAGAAATCTATCCAAATTATGTGAAATGGCCCTCTTATTGAAGTAAGTAAGTATATGCTAAGCTTCGGATAATTCCTAGCTCAAGAATATCTTTTAAAGTGCAATTTTTTATTAAAAGAGTTCATTAAACGTTACCTTACATCTGAAAGTTCCAGAGCGTTTTCCTCTTTTTAAGCAAAAGTCATGAGCTTGTCCGAGTTATTCCAACTCTCTATATCTATATAACGCTGCAAATAATCCCAATTAAAACAAGTTAAGGTGATATTTTCGGCGAGGCCGAAACTCACATACCCTACACTGCACTGAAAGTACCTTTTCATCAAATGTTAAGGAGACGTTGAAGAGGTTGAATAAGTCGAACAAAATGTGAAATGTTAGAAAGCTTGACAGAGGTTGAAAAATGTTGAAAAGTCGTAAATATTTGCAAAATGTTGAAAAAGATTGAGAGAGGTTGAAAAACTCTAAAAAAAATGAAAGGGGTTGAAAAAATTTGAAACTATTCAAAATTGATGAAAAAGTGGAAAAAATAAAAAAAACTTATGAAGAAAGTTGAAAGAGGTTGAAAAAGTCGAACAAATACATATAGAATATATTGGAAAAAGTTAAAGAATTAAAAAAGTCGAAAGAATATGGAAAATGTTGAAAAAATCGAATAATAATGAAAAATTTGAAATATTCCACGCCCACTTCTCCAATTCCGCCCACTTTTGAATCAACAAATTATATTTGTGATCGATATCCTCATATTAAATTTCAGCACAATAGCTTGTATAGTTTGCGATATATGCTGCAGTTTAATTTAAAATTTAGGGCGGTGACACACCCACTGGTACAATCCAGCCCGGTTTTGATCCAGAAATAGCTTTTCATAAGCAAACCCCTAACACCAAATTTTAGTATGATTGCTCACTTATTTCGATAAATATGCCACTTACCGTATTTTATTTGTATGGGAGGTGCCACGCCCACTAGTGCTATTTCAGCTACTTTTGATCCAGATATACTCTATAGCAACTGAACCACTTTCATTAAATTTCATAGCAATTGCTGCAATAGTTTACTTAAAACAGCGCTTACAAATTTATGTTAATATGGGAGGTGCCACGCCCACTGACGCAATTCTGTCAAAACTAATTTATTTTTAAAGCCTATAGTAACTGACATCTAACACCAAATTTTATGAAGATTAGTCTCTTAGTACACTATTTATAACAATAAACAGTTTTTGCTTATATGGGATGTGCCAAGCCCCCAGATACTATTGTACCAAATTTTTGTAATAAAAGACCTTACAGCAAGTATATCTACATCATTAAATTTCATCACGATTACGTTGTTCGTTCTCTTAATATAACGTTTATAAATATTGTGGGCGGTGCCACGCCCTTCAACGAGTTTTTTCAATAAAGAGGCTGAGCTTGTATTGATGACAGCTTTCAGCGGCATCATCTCCAAGATTTTTTTGAAAATCGTTTGTGCCAATTTTGAGATATATGGAATCAAAATTTTTAGCAGTTGGAAAGTGCCACGCCCACTTTTTCAATCCCGCCCACTTTTATCTCAACTCAAGATATATTTGATATGTATCCGTTTACCAAATTTCATAACAATATCTTGCACGGCTTACAAGATATGGTAGTATTAATGTTAAAATTTAGGGCTGTGCCACGCCCCTGTAGGAAGCTTTGAAAACTTGAAACCTAACCTAATCCTAATCTTGTTCACATGTGCATCAAATCACCAATTTTCATTAAAATCGCTTCAACTTTTTTCAAAATTGACCTGGGTATATATACATAGGGTATGGGCGGTAGGCGTGCCAGTTAACCGATTTCGCCCATTTTCAATAGCAAGATGCCTGCAAGAAGATGTGACCTGTGTGTGAAAGTTTCATTCCATTAGCTCTCTTGGTTTTCCCGTAAACCTGATTTCAACAGACAGACAGACAGACAGACAGACAGACAAACAGACAGACCGACAGACAGACAGACAGACAGACAGACAGACAGACAGACAGACAGACAGACAGACAGACAGACAGACAGACAGACAGACAGACAGACAGACAGACAGACAGACAGACAGACAGACAGACAGACAGACAGACAGACAGACAGACAGACAGACAGACAGACAGATAGACAGACAGACAGACAGACGGACATCGCTAAATCAACTCAGGTGGTGACGCTGATCAAGAATATAGTTATATACTTTTCCATACCTGCCACGCCTCCTTCTATGTGTTACAAACGGATGGACAAAGTGAATATACCCTCGGTGTAGGGTATAAAAATGGCGTCAAAATTAATGCGTTTCATTATATTTCATTATCATTTTTCAAATCACCCGTCTCTAAAGAAGTTTTACTTCAAAAATAGTATAATGGTATTCAATCAATATAACTATTTTGAAAATTGATTTAATTTGTGAACTTGACAGTATGACAGTATGGGATATTCCTTCTTAATTTGAAGACAGGGCCTGTGTCGTTTTTTTTCTTTGCAAAAGGCTATACAGATGTACACACACAAACAGTATGCTGACTGATAAAAGTAATTCTCTTTCGAGAACAGACTTAAAAAAAAACAAGAAAAAAATGCAAATTGAATTGTTAATTGGAATGTTAAATCAACAAAAAGTCAAAAATTCGAAATAAACAAATAATAACAATGACAATAGCTAATGAATTAAAAAGTTTTTTGATTTAACTTTTCCTTTTAATAAAAAAAAAAACAAAAACTTTGTCAAACATATAATTTTACTGCCAACAATTCGAGTTCCTTAAAGTCTACATCTCATAAATTTTTTCTATTTAGTGTAAAATTTTAAAGCGAATAAGAACGCGTTTTATTTGCTAACAAACACATTGCCATTCCTGTTGCGTGGTTACACAAACAACCAACCGCATGATTTATTTATTTATTTCATCTCAAAGCAACACAAATTTACTTTGGACCAATCGAGCATAACGAAGCGTGGTGTTGCAAAGAACGAAATGATGTTGTACCCGCAATATTTTATTATTTATTGTTTGCTGAAAGGCCTCTGAACTGTTGTCATACATTTTATTCCACAACGAAATGCGTACGTTGAATGTTGGCTTGAACTCCCCAAGGGTAGGCCCCTACAGATTTACTTCCACCCACATTTTTTTTTTTTTTTTCACATAACACCAGCGTGTAGACAAGTGCTGAACAAAGCCATTTGATTCCCACGTGGCAAATTCGGCCCGACAGCTACAGATTATAACTTTAAATGTTCAAATAAGGAACTGTTTGTATTGCGATACTAAATCGCTTGTGAGTGTTGTTAATAAAATTACATGGATTTTATTATTTGTCATGACAAGTTATTGTTAGTATTTAAAATAAATCTACGCTTAATTAAATGCCTTAAGAAAGATTTTAAAATTTTATTTGCCGTATTAATATTTCACTTCGCTATATCATCACAGGAGGTCTAACTAATCACATATCACAGAGTATATGCAGTTACATACTTTCTCAAATGGCTGGCCCTATACTAATCGGCTGAAAAAGTCTGCCAATCACATGAACCCGTATACTAATTGGAAAATCTGCAATATAGTGGTATTGCATTATTGCTGGCACTGGTTGGGCATACGAAAATGCTTTTTAAACTTAACTTTGAAACCTACCTTATTCGAAACAGATTTGACGTTGGTGTGTTTTTCTTGCACGCAGGTGCTTGGTGGCAAGAAGACACATGTAACGTGCATAAGCAAGCTCTATCAGATGCATGCTGGAGGTCCATTGAATTAGAGTCTAGAGCTCTACTAAGAACATCGTGCAGTACTATCATAAATAATACTTATTACTGACAGCAGACAATCTTGGAGTACATCCAAGATGTACTAAACTGTATCAGCTTAGCAATAATGTAAATGGTATTTATATGATCAATACACGATCTACAGTGAGATTCCCCATTACGGACAGCCCCCATAACCAGACATATTTAAGCATATTTCAGCGACACTCACTAACTTTTCCATACAAAATACATTCCGATAGCCAGACGCTCCAATAACCGGACAAAAATACTGCGACGGTGGGTGTTCGGTTATGGGGAATTTCACTGTATTTGGGCGATAACCTTGTTTCCAGATAATCAACTTAATTTTTTAGCTATCTCTGGTGACAAGAATTTTTGTTAGGAGATTTGATGGGATTGACTATGCCATGATTAACCTAAAGTTGTATCATATCTATTAGGCTACTTTATTGAAGCTTTCCTCTTCTCAAATATGGACAATAGCACTAAACTCTGGAAATGCTATCAAAATTTAGCCGCCCGCTGCTTTGTTGTTTCCAAGTGATATTAGGGGTCGTCTATAAAAGACGTCTGCATCAGGGTAGATTCGGAGTGTAGTAAAAATGGACAAGTGAGGACAAGCAAAGGGGAAGAGTTAAAGCCTTTTCGGACGTCTATTTTTAAAAATTACTCTGGAATTTTCCGTTTTTTTTTTCTTTGCTCATAATAAACATAAAACTAAAAAAGGAATAGGGGAACCATTATCCTTTGTGGTTACACTTTGGGGGGAGTTGAAAAATAAAATCGAACAAAAGCGGATAGCCAGGGGGGGCTAAAATTCCAGAACTTATGCGTTTTTTATGGACGTCCCCTTATAGTCTTTGTTATCCTCGTTAATGAAAGCTTTCAGGGAAAAGTCGGAATGGGAGCAATGGCAAATAGAGATTACTAATGACTGAAAAAAAAAATTCCCAGAAATTAGATAGTCATGTATAGTAATTATTAGGTTTCTGTTTTTACTTTTGATTGATGGATTTTGTCCGAGTATATTTCCTGCCCTCTTGTGTATTATTTCATAAGCCAGGCAAATGTTTCTGATTTGAAAATGACGCATGGATGCTATTAAGATTGGATTCAGCTTTGAGGGTTACTGTTGCTTAACATTTTTACTTCTATTAATGCATATGTTCATGAAGTTTTCCCACAGACACTCATGCTTCAACTTCTATAGGCTATTCTTCTAGGGACCCTTAAAGCCAGTGTATTTTCATATTTCAGTTTATGCTTAAGCAAATTTTCCTGGAATCCCATTTCACTTACATATTTCGTCTCTATATTTCCAAACAATTGCAATTTAGTGTCTTATAAGAAGTTTCACTAAAAAAAAAAGTTGTAAGGTTTAAAGTTTATATTTTTATTTTCATTTTAAACAATCTAAAATCTTCACTTTCGACTATGTGCCAATTAAATTTCCTTCCACTTGCGAGAACATACATAACTTCCCGAATAAATTGTCCTTTCAATGGTTTTTTTGTTCGAATTCTGAAGATAAAAAATATAGGGTAGTTCTGCTTTTGCATTCCTTTGAAGCTCCCACTACCATTGTGTTTTTAAAGCTCACATTATTTTGTTATCGCCAACTTTACATTTGTCATTGACATTGAAAAGAGAACGAAGGTTGCGAACGATAGCCGTGGTGTTGTGTTTAAGTCTACACACTTTAAAAGGCAATATAAAAAACATGGATTATTCCCCCTTATTAATCCGACAACAATTTAAATTTAAGCTTACATATAAACGCATGTATTTAGAATTGGTAAAAAACCCCAACCGGAACTGTCCTTAAAATGCAGTTTTTTTATATTTTCATATTGAAATCAGATAAAATCATGTTACTAAATATCGAGGCACCTTCTGGCGTAGCAATGGGTCAGTTGTTTTATATGTTGTGCAAAATAAATGAAAAAGTTTCTTCAATGTTAATTATATGAGCAAAGAAATACCGCATATGTGCATATCCGCCAAAAAAAGCCTTTTAGCTGGCCTCATTTTTTTTTTTATTTTGTAGCACATCCTTCAGCCATAGTTTTTCTTGAAGCTAAGGCTATCTTGAATTAATATAAAAGGTTGTTCAATTAAAATTCAGATAGCTATTTTTTTTTATTTAACTTTATATGTAGCTTTTCGTGTTTTTTTTTAACTTAAATGCAATTTTAACTATGTCTCCCTTTGAATTTTAATTGTTCCTCCTTGAATATTAATTCAAGACAGTCTAAACTTCAAGAAAAACCATGTTTGAAGAGTCTGCTCAAAAAAAAAAAAAAAATCGAAATTGTCATCTTAGTTTCGATTTTTTTTTTTTCATGGATATATACATATCCTCTGGAGACTTTAATACAACCCCGCCTACGAGAACATCAGCCTTTAGCTCCTTGCATCTCAAAGTTTGCTATAAAAGTGTAGATGATTTGATGAGGTTTATCTCTCCGGTAATTGTCGTTTCGGCTTCTGCTGAATTAATTTGCTAAGAGTTGTGTACCGTATCCGACCATAAATTAAGCCTCAGCACGCCGAAAGCTAACGAGCCTGTGTAGAAGTATATGGTGCCAAAAAGACAGGTTGGCGTGGTGATCGAATTTTGTCTGAATTTTATAGTTAGAAAATTTAAGGAAAGGTGAGAGCAAGAGAGTGATAACAAACCTATTATTGGTATGTAAAATGGCCAAACTCAGGTTATATAGATTCGGCAATATATATCATTAGTTAAAGTTCAAATATATAATATGTTAAAATAATATAAAAATGAATGCTTAAAATCTAAAACCTGATCTAAAATCTAATTTGCTTTGCTTACACAAGCGTGGGGTGAAGTGCCCACTTCCTTTTTGCAGACGAGAGAAGCAGAAAGGAGTTTTCCTATATACATAAATAGTTGACTGTTTGTTCAATTTTAACACAACTCAGTCTTACACTGATAAAAAAAAAACAGTATCGATTTTTTAGAAAAGATTTAAGATTTTTTTTTTCAAAAATATAGAAACATATCTTGCAAGTTGGCATCAAAAAATGCCTTCTACCAATCAAATAACAAACGGAAACATCTTGGAGCTTCTTTTGTACAGAAACAAGTTATTTTCCACAAAAAACAGTGCTTATGTGAATGAACTGTCTAGGTTGCTCAATTCCTTGTATATATGCCCAAAAATGCATTATCACACAACTGATAACACAAAGATTAAACAGAAGGACTAGGTAAGCAAATACAAAATTGAATCTCAAAGCGATTTGGTAAAGAGTAATTTTATTTAGAAAAATATATGTTCATTGGAAATGGCGAACAAATTGATAAATAATGGACTTGTCTGCAATGCGGAGGACGTACGCATAAAGTAGCATGAAACGAAACAGCTGATGTCAAATAAAAACGAGATAGTTAGAAACGTGATAGTTACAGTATAAAAGCTATTTTTAAAACGCACTGTAAAAATGTCAGTGTGGAAACGTTTTAAAGAAATTTTTTCATGGTATGATAAAATTGTATTGGAACATAAAAAAAGCATATTTTTTGAAACATGTGCAATCACAATAAGAAAAATGGCGAAAGTTTGTACAGTGCGGGGTGAAAGTTCATTTAAAGAAATATTTCTCAAGTTTTTTGAATTAAGTCTCACAAAGTGAGGCAATCTGTACTTTTATGCATACTCATCGTCAAGATTGTAAAAATGAAAGATATCAACGAAGATAAGGAACAACATTCCTGAAGTGAAAAAATCCAGCTGATCTTTGTATACATTTAAAAAAAAAACTAAGATGCAAACGATTTTAAGACAAATGTATTTCCAAACTTATTTTTCTTATTTTTGTTTTTTATGAAAATTACTCTTTTTGACGAAAAAACTTCATGACGTCATAAAAAAAAAATTGTTGCAATAAAAAAAAATCTTTTTCGGAATATTTTGCGCAATTCTAAGAACTTTGTACTCGGAGCGATTTTATTGAAAATTGATAGTTTAGGAGAAAAAGTGATAAAAGGTGAAACTGAGACCAAAACTATTTTTATCATGCTCTAGCAATAACTTTTATAAATAGAGAATAATATCGAAAGTAATCTCCGGAAATTTCATGACTAAGGAAATAACTGAACTAAAACATATTTTTTACACTTTTTGTAAATTTGGGGTAATACAGCTCCCCACAGCAATGAACAGCTTTTATTACTTTTATTGTTCAGCAATAGTGCTTCACCGAGAACCGATAAATATCGTCCTCGTTATCGTTATCGGGACCGAGAACGAGAACGATAACGAGACGATAGTAAAAAACACTTGTTTATCGTACGATAAACATTTAGAACATTGAACGCGTATATTTTGCACCATTTGTTTTTACAAAAACACTTGCACATACATATGTATATTAGGGTGGTTCTTAGGGAAAAAAAATTAAGGACGCCCCCTCACTCGGTTCAAAATAGGAAGAAAAAATTTTAGGAATTTTTTCAAATTTTTATACCGGAAGAGAAGTCATGAATTATTATAACCAGATGGAATAAACTACTCCAAAGGGTAATCAAAACTTAAGAAATTCCCCTGCTTCGGCAGCAAGCACACAGGATTGGACAGTTATACGAATATAGATGAAACTATGATGACTTTGGAAGAGTATGTCTTGCAAACGGTAACGGTCACAAAAAAAGTTCCAAAGAAAAATTACATAATTTAAATGGAGCTTTCCAATGATACCCATTTTGAATATGTACATCAAAAATTTTATAATTTACTGTTTTCACTTCATAATTCGATCAGTTTTATTCACACAATATCCGAAATATTTTTCATTTGGTGTCCATATACTAGCTTATCTACACAGAGAATTGCAGGTTATTAAGTAAAACGGTGTAGAAAATATGTGGAAGGATACATTTTTTTAACTTTGGAAGACTATATCTCGAAAACGGACACGCCCACAAAAAAATTTTAAGTGAAAAACTGAATCATTTAAAAAGAGCTTTTCAACGATACCCATCATAATATACTGCGGATTAGGCCAAATTTCAAATCGAAATAGGCTAAGTAAGGGCTGTAGATAAAAATTTGAAAAAATTCCTAAAATTTTTTTGAGGGGGTGTCGCATTTGTATTTCGCAAAAAAAGCCAAATAAGAACCATCCTAATGTATCTACACGCATACACAGACAAAAAAGTCTTTTTCACGGTTGCACTTAATTTCAGTTTGAAAAGATAATTCTAAAACAAGTAAACGAGAATAACCGAGAAATATCGACGATTACGAGACGAGAACGAGACGATAACGATACAGATCAAAAATGCGCTACTACGAGCACGACACAATAATTTTTGAATTATCGTATCGTTCTCGTATCGGTGAAGCACCATTCAGTAGGTATATAAAATTTAGTATGTGATATTTAATGACTTTTGAAATGACAACTCAAAATACATGCATACATTGCTGGCTCTCCGTCTATTAGATTTGTTTTCTTTAAAAGTTTGATTTTCATACTGAAAATATAATCACAGACTCCGAATATACTGAAGAGGCTCGCTAGTCGTAGAGGAAATCTTTGTGTAATGTCTTCAATGGAGCTTGATTCTTTAACGGGGAACAATAAAGTCGACTGTTGGGGTCTACTTTAGATCAACTACCTAAGCAAATTTCAGCTAAATCAAAATTATCAAAATATAAATATTTTTCTGTCATTATCGCGTTTATTGGGGAAAATATATATAGAAAAAACAAACATTAGCAAAACAAATTTACTTTGGTAGCACTAGGCTGGTTTACGCTACAATCAAGCAAAATTACCTACTGGGCTGCATGTCAACACAATATGAGTATTCATTTTAAAATCAAGCGAGCCATCAATTCCTGATGTTTTCATATTAAATGCCATTTGCAGGACGTGCGTTGCCTTGAAAGCATTTCACCGCTACATTGATTTTGTGGCGGCACAGCAGGGGAGAAAGGTCCTCGTCGTCGTCGTCATTATTCATGGTTGGCTGTTATTGTTGAAGTTATTGCGCTCGTTGATATTGTTAGTGTTGTTGTTGTCATTTCTATTATGAGGGTTTGACGTTGAAGCTGCTGACGTCTTTATTTGATATTCTCATTTTTTTAGGTTAAATTTGCTACTCCACATTTTTTTTTTGTTATGTGCCTTGTTTTGTTAACAATTTCTAGGATATACGTGAATACATGTACATATAAATAAATAATAAAAAAAAAAAACAAAAACATAAAAGAATCTGAATTCGAGTTCAAGTTGTCACATTTTCAGGGTCATAACATCTTGTGAATAGCAATCGCCTGCCAAACAGTCAGGTCAAACTAATGGAACGTTAATAGAAACTTTACTAACAATGCGTAGATGTAAAGTAATGAAATTACGTTTAAAGTCCTGTTTATTTTCTATTATATAATAAATTTGTTTGCACCATTTTATAAGACAAGATTTTATCTGCCGTCATCTTTTAAGATGTGATGATGACTTCATATAATAGGATGTAAAACTCTACAAGCTATTAAATTTTCATAAAACTTCTTAGAAAGAAAACCCTTATAGCTTGAATTTGTATATACAGGGTTGTTCGGATTAGCATACAGGTATTTTTAGTAGCTGATTCTATATAAGAACAAAAAAGTTGTATAACAGAGAATGTCAATTTTGAGTACCCTCTGAGCTACAGGGTCTTTGAAAGGGTTTGTGTGGTACTTACAAACAAAGATTATCCCTATAATGGAACATAATTTCATCGAACTTACATTTAATAGCAGAGACCGATATTCTTCAATATTTACAAATCGATCAATGCTTTCTTTTTTATTAAAAAAACAAACATGATAAGACTGATTAGAATGCACAACGATAATGAACCATCGCGTTAGTTTTTAGCTAAAAAACAACGATTGTCGCCAACCGTTGACTCCGTTTGACTTTTTCCCGTTTCCGAAGCTAAAATTATCACTTCGAGGAAGATGCTTGAAGTGAATTCGCTAAAGGCGTTAAGGTCTAATTCTCATAAAACCTATAAAAAATATATGAAGGACTAGATCAGGCACTTTCGTAATTGTATGGCAAGCGTTAGAATGGAGGCTTCTTTAGAAATCTTAATAAATAATTTTTGTTCATTTTATGTAACAATTCCAGATAAGGTATTACACAAAATATGTCATTATTCTTGCCAAAATATTTATAAAGTGGCTTAGAAATTTAAACTGGTGGGATGGAATAACTTAAGTAATTTCCCCTATAAACGACCAACTTATTTGTTCTTTTCACCAAATTGTGGGGCATGAAAACATGTTTTAAGTTTTGACTTCCAATAAAATCAAGAAAACAATCAATTCCTTTTGCCATGGAATTAAAAAAACAAACCTATTCCAAAATTCAATTCTTAAGAATGGAATCAAAATTTTTTATTTTCAAATTTTTATTCCTAGATTGAAATTGGAAAATAATTGATTCCGTTTGATATTAAATTAAAGATTTCATTCCCATCCTTTTTTTAGGAATTTAATTCTCAAAAGAATGATTCCTCCCCATATCCAAAAGCGTACAACCATTCTCCGACACTATACTACTTGGTGTTGTTAGCAATTTATCTACTCAATAATTTTATTATTTATCTTGAGAGGAAGGTGCATGCAGTTGTTCAATTGAGTTTCATTAGTTTTGGCCACGTCTGTTATCAAGCTTTTATGTGTCCGGTTTGAGTACCAGTTCATCCTGCGTTAATACGAAAATCATCATTTAACGTCAGTGCAGTTCAAAGATTTGAATCGTTTTGATAGTAAAAGTAGGTTCTAGCTCTAATTTCATATTTTATGTTGCTCTGTGAAACATTGCATCCATTACTACCAGGAAGAGTAACGATCCTTGCCTCGTGTTGAAAGTTGACGTTAAAACTTTTTAGCTTGGTCTATGCATTTACAATGCAGTGGTTGGAATCAAAGATTTTTTCATGTTATATCATCTAATGTCATCTTCCTTGATTATTATTCCAAAAGAGATAATTCGATCAACAGAAGATCGTACAGCTCTCAATTTAGCCTATCCGAGTTACCATAGCTTATAAATTAACCACATTTTTTAAAGAAATCAGAAGAGCCTCCATCATGTTGCCCTTATATGTATTTCAATACCTTTCCAATGAAAGTTAAGTGTTTACTCGAAGTGGTTTATTGTCAGGTTAATGTCAGGAAATTCAAATATGGGCTGTAGTCTGCCCTTCAAGTTTTCAATAAATATTACATTCTACATCTTACTCTTCCTCTACTGGATGCGATTATTTATCTGCTTACTGCTTCAATATTGTCATATACCTTCGACAAATAAGCTACTTAAATATCAGTTCTGCCTTTTACTGCTATCAAGAGTAAGGCTCAGGGTTGCCAGGTGGCTGTTTTTTTAGCGGCCAAGCCAATTCCGGGCTTTTAAAAATAAGTCATAAGGTTTTTCCCAAACAACAATTTTACTTTTTACCATTTTATGGAAAATTTATTTACATTTTGCTGAAGGCCGATAATTCCTTGTTTTGAACTTGGCAACCCTGGTAAGGCTATTGTTGCACATTGCACTAGGACATATACAGAATGTTGCATTTTAATATTCCTAGGCAATATCTCGAGAGTTAAATTAAATAGTGGTAAATGTTTTCAGCAAAAGTTATCCAAGGGGTCTAAAAAGTCAATACTTTGAAATCAATTTTCAAGGTCAATTCGTGGTCAGCTGTGATTTTTTAAATAGAAATCTATATTATTTATTACAGATGTGTATTCTATGCGAATAAATAGATATGTTTTAAATGAAAAATTCTTCTTTAGGGCATAAATTTATTAAAGTTGACGTCGAATTGA
Organism: Tricholauxania praeusta; assembly: GCA_949775025.1. Classification (NCBI taxonomy): domain Eukaryota; kingdom Metazoa; phylum Arthropoda; class Insecta; order Diptera; family Lauxaniidae; genus Tricholauxania; species Tricholauxania praeusta. Next base: position 29,176,789 of record OX459031.1, on the reverse strand, counting down.
TCTTGAAAATTTGTTTCAAGTTCAAAAGCAATGTCTCTAGAAATATTATCAACTTTTGCCTAAAATATTTATCACTATCTCACTTAGTTCTCGCGATATTGGCCTAAAGATGATTATTATGAAACACACTGTATATAAGGTCAACTTGATTTTGCACGTAGATTCGGTGAAACGGTTAGTTGTTGCTTACGAAGTTAGTAGTTCTCAATTTTTGTTCATTGTCCCCAAACCGTTCTTATTGACATTCGACTCAAGCCTTGGCGTTAATAAGGTCTTATTAAGCGGAAACCTCTGTGGAAACATAGCATTGGACGACTATTACGTTAAGTAAATTAAAAATTACCAAATTATTGATTGCAACACCCATTATTGAAAAAAATCATCTTAACAAAATTTTGCAAGCACGCCATCCGTCTCTTATTCTAAAAGTTATAGTACGAGTCAGCTACCTATTTTCAACCGCCAACATTAAACGTCGCCTCTTGACGCTTTAGTTCAGCCCACTTTTAGCTCAATGGTTTCACGTTTTTGCATTTTTTTATTTTTTTTTTATTCTAAACTCATGTTGCTTGTTGAAGCGTTATGGGTTGGTTTATTACATGGGATTACGTACACCACACGCCACACGTTGTTGTGTTTCGCAGAGCACAGTTTCAGAAGAGAAATGGGTACTGGATGTGCACGATACAATACCAAATTGGATCTTAAAAGTTTCAATTGGACAATTTAGAGCGCGAAACTCAATCTTGTTGAAATAAATATCTTGAACTTGTAAGAGTTTCAATATGACTTTGTATTTGATGAGTTTAGCTGTACAAAGTGTATAAAATGGGTCAGGAGGGTGTTATTCTATTGATTTAACTTTTCAAATAATTCAATACATATCTATAAATTTTGCAATGTGGTTTAATAAATAGATGAGAGCATTGTTAAGGTTCTAGTTCTGGTTATTGGATTAACACTTTTAGCTGAAACTAATGTTCGTATTAGAGTGGCACTTAAAAATAAGTGTTTTTTTAGCTTAGAAATCAAATTTGTTGCAAAATTTTAGCTTGATATCTTAATGATAACACGTGCTCCAAAGAAAAGCGCACATTTTCAACATTTAGATATTAAGTTCAAACTTTCTGGAGAACTTTTTTGATTTTTTGCAAGGTTTCGTGAGGCCGCTTAGCTATATATACTACTACGAATGTCCTAAGGCTAAACAAAGGTTCTATAACTATTTCGATGGCTCATTGTCGTATGCTGTGCTAGTGCGTTCCAATTTTTGGCATATCTCTCATTCGTGCACGTTGTTCTGCACCATCCAATATATCTGTAACCCTGGAGGTTCCACCAAAGTGCTTGTAGACAAGTTTCCTTAGCATTGCTAGCGTTTTTTTCATCTTATTAGAGATAGAAGTATGGTTAGTATTTAAATAGAAATTTTGTTTTACTTGACTTAAAGCTTCAAGCTAAATAGCTAAAAGGCTTATAGCTGTAGTAGCTAAACTCTATTATTACTATTGTTATCGCGCGAACCAAATCTAAATACCGATAACCTCATTTTCCAAGGAACTTTTGTCTGCCGCGAAATTGGAGCAAAAATTTGAGTGACTGAGTTATTATGTTTTGGGTCCAAAAGAGAAACGATATGTTATATATTTACATAAGCCATTATTATAAAACAATTGAATTAAATTAATTAGAAAAACATGCAAATTTAACTTCCAAAAAGTCACCAGCATAGATGGTATCAACACTTTCTTGACAATAACTTATGCCAAGCAATGCTAAAACCAACTTCATTACTTACTACCACAATCAAAATGTCAATATTGCCAATGCTCGTACAGCAATAATTCAAATGTCTAACGATATAGAGAACTGTGGTCTGTAAGAAGTGTAGGTAATAAATTGCATTGAGTCGTGTTATTGGCTACCCAAAATTCAACCGCAACATGGCAATTAATGAGAGTAGTGAGCGTAAATGTGTGTACGTCATGTCAGCGAACAATCGATTTCATGTTAAAGCACACGTACACGATAATTCGTCTCAACCGCAACATTCGCCAATGTCAACGTAGACAAGCAAATATATATGTATGCATGTACATATATTTAACTTTCTTAGGGGACAGTTGTATCATACCAACATTCCTTGGCATTTTGTCCGAGGGAAATCACATCTCTGCAGATAGATTTTGAAGCAGTCTCAAAAAGTTACTAGTTCCATTAAAGTTCAAAGAAGAGTGTTGTTCTGGTTCCAATGTTATATATACGTTGTGCGGGAGTACTGGTTGCAATGGTAAAAAAAATACACCTGTGCTAATTGTGAGTTTTTCAGTGTATTTGGTTGTCACTTAAGCTAATCAACCGACAATCCAAATGGCCTCCTCAACTGTACTCTCTAAAAACTTTATTCAAGTCATATTATTCCTTTTTTAAATGAACATATCCAATCAATAGAAATTAACAGACATACAAAGATTTCATTCTACTTGTCTATTCGTCTTTGGAAGTGGATAATATATACGTATATAGATGTAAATTCCCATACACAAATGCACTACATGAAACAATTTGCTTTCTGTTAGTATGCAAATTTGTACATCTATCGCTTAAGCTACATAATCAATTCTCATGTTAAATGTTCTAATTAATATTTGATTTAACGATATAAATTGAGTTAAGTTAACATTAGTATAAGTTTCCTATGGCGAATAACTACAATATGACCCTAGAATTGTAAGTTCTCCAATACAATGAAACTTATCATGTGTTAAGGTGACATCACCTTACAACTCAATCATTCCAAAGCTCTTTAGGTGAACAATCTTGTTCCATACGACCGCTACTCAAATATAACTTCTCACGTAACACAACCCAATGACAAAATAAGATATGCTGAAATTGAGAACCATGTATATTTTTCATCTCCCAGTAAGAATCCGATTTCAATCATGAGGTAGTCGGAAGTTCTTGCTGTCACTCACAGCTTAGATAAATCTGATATCACTATTCAGTGTTATCTACTTCGCAGAAAAGCTCCTGAACTAAAAAAACAAAAAGGCTTTCTACGGCAGAATCGTCTCTAACATAGTAGGCTAGAAAGACATATGGCTGTGTTGGGCACCCTTGACAGATCCTGCGATAAATTTGTGCGGACTCCATTTTTTTACAAGACCGTAAATTGATTTTGTACGACTTGGGTGATGCTTTCATCTAAAAGAATTGAAAATTGCTCGTTTTGCATTTTTTAATTATATTTTGTCTCATGTTTATAACCTTATGATTTACAATCTTTAGAGATCATTTAATCAACTCGCATATGTCAGGAAATGGTGCAATATGTCCAACTCAAAAAATATATCGCGCAGCTTCACTTAATATGTTTTATCCGAAAAAAAAAGTTTTCCAAAATGTAATACGTATATAAGGTTTGTGTGCAATATGCATCTTATTTCCAGCACAAATTAACTTTTTCCTGCAGAGACCAAAATTTTCCGCAATACCAAACTAAAATAAATACAAAACCTTGTGGTTAAATTGACAAAACTATCCATTTTGTGTTCAGTAAATGCTTACTGCATTTTCGTCTAATGAAAAGTAAATGTGTCTTAAATTCCCAAATGAATGCATTTTTACCAAGTTCAGATAAAAAAAAAACTTATTGAAACAATAATCTATAATAAAAACGATGGATTCAATTATACAATGTTTTCTAACATACACATTTTACCTCTGGGGTGTGCAACTTTTTCTAAAAACCTTTTACTTCAATTCTGCAATTCAACGTTAACTGACAACTCAAATCCTTTGCGACAGCTGCACACAACGAAACAAACTCACATTCGCGAAAAACGCATCATCTGTGTATCTTGCTATTTTACCTTATAAATTTTTACATTTATACCCAGTAAATATATGGAAGATTTTTAAATCTTCCAGATTTGTGGTTATATGTTTATAACTTTTCTAGAAGAATTTTACGCGATAATTAGTGAACCTCTTGATACTCTTCAGAATATAAATAACAAACATAATAAAAGTAATTGATTTTGAATTATCCATGCGGCTACTTGGCGACTTCTCCATAAGATTATTTGAAAAATTCTCAAAAAAAAATTTGATAAATATAAAAATGTTTGAGACGGGTTCGTTCGTTTTCTTGTTTGTTTTTAATTAAAAAAAAAATATTTTTCAAATTCCGTGTTCCGACGTGATTTGACCAACAAATATTCTTAGACTTATCTATTTAGTAATTATTGAAAGTATTGCAGAGATTTTATGCACATGTGAACAAAATTAGGATTTGGCTAGGTCTTAAGTTGTCAAAGGCTCTCACAGGGACCTGGCACAGCCCACAATTTTTATAAACGTTATATTGAGAGAACTAACAACGTAATCGTTATAAAATTTAATACAAATGTACTCGCTATGAGGTATCTTATTACAAAAATTTAGCTTCAGTGTGCGTGGTGACTCTCATACAAGTAAAATACATTAAGTGATATATCTACCGAAATATGTGAGCAATCATACTAAAATTTGGTGTAAAGGGTCTGTATATGGAAGGCTATTTCTGGATTTAAATCGGACTGGATTTTATCAGTGAGTGTGTCTTCGTCCTAAATTTTAAGGCTAATTACGGCATATATCGCAGACTATACAAGCTATTGAGCTAAAATTTGGTATGCGGATGTCGATTACGAATAAAATTTATTTAATAACCAAAAGTAGGCACAATTGAAGAGGTGGGCTTGGCATGCTTTGACTTTTTCATTTTTATTCGATTTTTTCAACATTTTCCATATTATTTTGACTTAAACAATCTTTTAACTTTTTCCAATATATCCCATAAGTATTTTTTCGTCTTTTTCAACATCTTTCAACTTAATTCGTCATTTTCTTTATTTATTTGATTTTTTCATCGATTTTGAATTGTTTCAACCTCTTCAACTGTTTTTGAGTTTTTCAACATTTTCCATATATTTCGATTTTTTCAACTTTTCAGCATTTTTCAGCATTTTGCATATTTTTTGGATTTTTTCAATTTCTTTCAACTTTCTTCAATGGTGTCTATACACATTTTCAGTTTTTTGCAACCGTTTCAACACTTTTCAAACTATTTTAACTTTTTTACATTTTTTTTCGACTCATTTAAGCTCTTCAACGAGTTTTTTTTTCACAGTTATTTAAAATGTAATTTCAATTTAAATAGTCTTATTTTATTTTTAATTTCTATCTCAAATGTTTTAGAGCCGCAATATACTATCCTTATTTGGATGGTACGATCTTAGAATTAAAATCAATAGTCCAGGATAAAGTTTTGAGCATTTTACACTTAGAAGGTTTAATACCGATTATCACTCGATGGGGCGCGTTGACAAAATCGTGGATGCTGTTTTTACTTATGAAAGTGATTTAAATTGCAGTTAGGTTGAGCTTAAATCCGATATTAAACTGTAGCATCAGTACTCTTGTAAAACCGATTTCAAAGATGCTTTGACTGTAATGGAAGCATTGATCATTATCAAAACCAAAAAAATGGAATCGTTCTTCCCAAGCATCACAATATTACTGCAAATAATTGCCACAATTCCAGCGACTTCGCCAACAGCAAAACAAAGTTTTTCTGTGTTAAAACGATTGAAATCGGATTTAAGATCTACAATGACAGAAGATCGTTTTAGTGAATTGGCTCAGGGAAATATTCATAAGGAAATCGATATCAGCTCAGCTAAAATTGCTGAATTATTTTGCCAGTAGAAACCTCGCTGTCTTGAAACCCTTGACTGGACTACTGATTAGATTGTTGTGATATGCCAACAAATTTAAACATTGCTCGTTGAATAATTCAATCGATATGTATTTTCATTAAAAAACATGTTAGCCCCCCCCCCCTGAAGGAAATACTAGATCCGCCACTGCTCATACATATTATGTATTTACGACTTTGAAAATTGATAAGGAATAATACAAAATAGTGATTCCATTATCCGGGATTTTCGATTATCCGGGATGAGCTCGGTCCCAACCATCACAGGTAATCGAAGTTCAATTGCATTATGATTCGAAGTCACAAAAATCGTCGAATTACCGGCTATTTCAGAAAGCCCTCGACTTTGACATGAAATTCAGAACCTGTTCGTCGATCACTGGGCAACCCTAAAGAACGGTGATAATGCTTCTAGCCGTAATCATTTTTAAACGCGAAATTATGAAACAATAAATCCCTGATGTAATATTTATTTTTATTTCACCTAAACGATCGCTACCCCCAGTAGGTTTCACCCGTACAAATTATTAGTTAGCATCAGAACATGAAGTGACGCACATCGTCTCGGCGATTGAAATGTTCTTTTGCTATTAAAAGTGTTTGCTGGGTAAGTAGCATACGCACCGTATGAGGAGATGCTACATACACAGCGGATAGATTATCTACTTGAACATGTGGCAACAAAAACATCTTAGTTATGTTTTTGTTTTCCTCTTTGTTATGGAAAATACATTTATACAAACAAACAAAAAAAAGAAAAAACACAAAAAAGATACAACAGAAAATAAAAATGTTGGAAAACGCAGAAAATACATTTAACGAAAATTCCATTAAAAACGCTATACACGTAAAGTTCTTCAGATAAAACTACTTGTGAGGGTACCCCATAACGCTACAGCGACGATACCAATTTAAATATAGATTCAGATGTATTGTGCTATGCTGAATGTAAAATCATTGTCAATCTGAGGCTATTAGAAAGTTGAAAGTTGCTTGAAAGTTGAATAAAAGTGATTTGAAGATTACATCTTAAAAATTACATCAAACTAACATAAAATGTCAATTCTTTTTAGTATGTACCATGTGCATATACTACATCATATTTGGAACGGAAGTTTAAATTACAACATTTTTGTATTAACTACTTTGATCTACGAAATCACCTTTCTTTAGCTCAATCAAAGTTTTAAATATTTTTCAAAACACAATTTTTAAACACCGTCAAAGTATTTTCAAATCATTTTATTCTTTTGCAGTAAGTCTTTTTCTCTTAAGCCATCTATTCAAATTATAAAACCGATAATATTTCTTAGGAATTAACTTAACCGGTGGTTAATAATCCAACTCGAAGCTAAGCTAATTGAGTTAAGCTATTTCTCTGACCTATGTATGTCTGGCCTGGTTGATTGTCCTGATTAAACCGCAATCTGGTTCTACGCTTAGGTTGGCCGTTTGGCAGTAATTTTATGGTTCAAGCGATTCAATGACGATGGTGTGTTAGAGTTATACTTTTCTAAGGATCGATTTCTGCCTTTCTGTTCGTTTCGGAAATTCGTTATAGCCATTCCACAGGAACATTCTTTGAATTACAGTAAAACAGCGAGAAACATCGCTCAAAATCATAGGATCAATGTTGGTTGTGCAAAAATCCAAACACCATTTTACAATACTTTTTTTGTATTCGTATATTGAAAAATCTTTTTTTTAAATCAACTTCAAATTTTGCTTATTGGAAGCAGTAGTTTTTAAATCAATATTGAATTTTTCGCCTTTTTTGGTTTTCCCAAATCTTCATTGTCATTTGTGGAACAGCGCAAAAGTAATGCTTTTCTTATGCATTTTATCTCATGACAGCGTAGGACCTCGACAAAACTATTGAACTATTCATGAGTGACCACAATTATCAGCAAAAACTCTGTGATTTGCAGATTTTGCATTGCTACGGCCACTTTTCTTGTGACACTGCAAGTTCATTCCAGTTTATTGATAGTGATTAAGGCAATTGACTCGGCAAAGGCAATACTTGGCAAACGTAAGGTTTCACAGCTCATAAATTGTGGGTTTTCGCAAATAAACTCTTTGGCCTATTTTGGTGACAGACATATCACATGGAACAAAATAGTGACATTGAAAATAGACCACTAGAAATAAAATCGTCAATGAAAAACACTTTTACAAGTTGTGTTACCTACTCCTTTTGTGATTTTCATTAGCAAACAAGATCATCTGATCATACCATTCGAGACTCATTGCTTTGAAGATATTTGCAGACATTGAAGTAAATGAAGAGGGCCCTAACTACCACTGAAGCCTCCCAGATTATTTTTTTATTAGTAGGAGATCAATGTGGTTGGGCCACGTGTATCCACGCTTATCTCAGACCAAGACTGGCCTGGTCTCTTATGGCTTGAAGAAGAAATTTCGACAAGTAAGCAATACCCAAACTCAAACGATATTCATTTTTAAACTGTAATTTTTCCAAATTCCAAACTGGGATACTTTCTTTGTAGAAAAATCAGCACAAGAAATTTTTGGTAGCAACACCCACACACAAACTTGCTTACAAGCACACGCACACACATGTAAATATTTAAATTACTAACATATGCAGAAGCATTTCAACAATGCTATGCTCATATCTCATAAGAAATTCTCAAAATATTCCACATATTCAACAAAAATTCGGTGAAAGTTCAAAAAAGCTTTAAAAATTCATTATATATCAAATAATTTAATTAGAATATGTGTGAGACGTAATAAGTAAAAGCGCAACCATCATTGAATTACAACTTCAGCATTTTCCGTAAATTGAGTAATACAATTTCGTTCGAGTCTGTTACTTACTAAGGGTCGGTCTTATTAAATTTACACACTTTGCACTTATTGCCAGTTGCGAGCATTCACGCTGAAACTTTTCAAAGCCTCCTAATAAATTTCGCTTTGACGGAAATTACTTATTTACAAGAGGATATTAGCAACATGTTTTTAATGTACGATGCTATACGTGATAAAATATCACAGAAGAAAGTTTTTTCTCATGTTGCACTAAATGCTCTTTAATGGATAGATGTAAAAGTGTAGATAAATAAGGAAATTTTGCTTAGAAATATCTGCAGTTAAGATTTGGGCAGCTCTGATAATATCATTTATGAGTTTGTTTCTCGCATTCTTCTTCTACATGAACATGGGACATCTTAATTTTTCTGGTAACCACTTTTAATTATTATCAGCTTCCACGTTCGTTTCTCATCATTCTTCTATAATCTCACGAAATCTACATGAGTTGCTCAAAAATAAATATTTAAATTTCAGAACTTTTCTTGAAGTTTCTTAACAATCACTCAGATATCAAAGTCCGGACAAAAAATTTTCAGTAATGGAATTTTCGATACAGTTATTTTTTCGTACACTTCCATTTTAAAATATGTCAATTCCAAAGAAGTTTTAATAAACTGGAACTAAGTTCGCCTGCCTAAGTACATGGTAACTAACCTTAGGTTAGGTTAGGTAGGAGTGGCAGTTAGTTACAAAACCGACTCACTTAGACCAAGTTTGGTCCATTGTGATACCACAGGGTACTTGACTATACCCTCTCATTGAACCATCCAGATTTCGTAATGAAACTAAATAAATGACCTATGCTAACATGTCGAAGGTCCTCCAGGTCATCAAACAAAAACGAACCAACTATTTTGTGGCGTTTTCTAGCAAGTGCAGGGCAGGAGCAAGGAAATTGTTTAATGTTTTCCTCCTCCTCCACATCCCCACAACTTCTACAGTAGTCAAAAATACCGAATACCTAATCTCTCCGCATGTCTGCCGTAAAGCCAGTGGCAAGTTATTGCTGCAACAACTGACGAGACACTGTGTCTAGTGCGGGATATCAGCTCTAGAGATCGCTTAGCGTTCCATTCCGGCCAGATTTGCCTTGTTATATTGCAAGTTAACCCTTGGGTCCATCTTATGTTAGCCTTTTTTATCATGTCTTCTTTAAGCAGTAACTTGCAGGTAGCAAGTGGCATGCCAACACCTTCCTTGTCTTGAGGAATTTGTGCAGTAGTCCCCTGCCTAGCAAGTTCATCAGCTTTGCAATTGCCATCAATGTTCCTATGCCCAGACACCCAGATGAGGTGAATGTTAAAATGCTGAGCCATCTCATTTAGAGACGAGCGGCATTGTTGGGCCACTAGTGAGTTTACCTTGCGTGTAGGAAATATTTTTAATCTCCTGTTTAATGACATTGTTGTGATCGAGAAGTATTCTAATTTACAGAAATGTTCTGGCCCTTAAAAAGTCCACCAGAACCATTTAGAACTGTTTAGCTTATCCACTATTTTTTTGGCCACAATTCCCTCGACATTATACATTTAGTTACTTTGTTTAAGTTCGTTGAACGAATTAATGCAGATCTTAAATTATATCAAAAGAGCAAAAACGTCATTAAAATAAAAATTATTTAGCAGCCAGTGTTACCAAGTCGTACAGAATCAATTCCTGGCCATCTCAAGACAAAAATTAATTTTAATTAAAATGGTAAAAAGTTTTTTGTGAAAAAAAAAACGTTAATGATATTTTTTTATTGTTTTGGTCAGCAATATTAAGAATTCAAGCAGCCACATTCTTGATGACTTTTTTATTTTCAGAAAATTTTCAAGTTCATTTGGCAAAAATCGTCAGGTTCCCGGCATTTTCAGAAAATTTGCAATTCCTACCAACTCGCGTTATGACTTTGACATGATACAAGAAGTATAATTTTATTTCTTTTCTTTACCGACTACACTACACGAAATCAACCGTATTCCTCGTCGAATAAGTTCGTCATTGTTTTGATACTACAAAAGTATACGGCTCTCCTAATTTGTAATTTTATCTCAAACAGCATCCCTTTTTTTGAAGACTTAGTTGGTAATCTATCGTATCTTCTGACTTCTGGTCATTAGTTTCATACAGTTTGCTCAAAACTGCAGTAGTTAGTAAAATGAACAATGCGTGGCATCCATAAGCTAAGGCTTATAACTAAAATTGTAAATTCAAACAATATTTCAGAATGACCAATTTTTAACGAGCGTTTAATTCTCAATCCATTTATGAATAAAGAACTAATTTTAAAATTAAGTTTTCTAATATAAGACACTACAGTGATTCTATATTTGCTTGTTTTGTGTTCAACGTACACTCATTCATAATTTCATTTTGAAGAGTAGATATTTCCTACTGGATATGTGTATATTTTCAAGCGTTTCAAGTTAAAGAGCATATCTTAAATACTAGAAAATAGCATAGTAAACTAAATAACTCAATTTAAATCAATGTTGTTATTTTTTTTTTTTCATATTTTCCACGACATCACATAACGAACATCAACCGGATATCCGTTTTGTTTGCTGTGTAAACTTAACGTCAACCTCACAACTTTTCCCATGCTTCTGCTGCTGTTGTCATTGCAAATTTATATTTGGATTGAACGAAAATTGTACGGTGTAAACGACTACATAAATGACAACAACAACAACAACAACAAACAGGGCAGCGATACTTCAGCAACTGAGATTCATGCCTTTGATGACATCAACAATTTAATGAAGGTAGGCAGAAATAAATAAATTGTATTTGCTAGCAAAAAACAAAAAAAAAATCCAAATTCAAAAAGGTAATTGGAAGTGAATGGTGTTGCAGTTGTAGGTGTAAAAATTACATTTTTACACAAGTTATATATATACGTATATATCTAATATATTATTACAGAGTAGAGACTCCAAATTTTGATATTTGTTTAACTTCCTTTCTCAGGATCTGTGCTTTAAAGTCTTTAAGAGTTGATCTGCATTTTCAAGAATATGGGCCTAATATGATCGTACACAATGTGTACATATGTATATTAGGGTGATGCAAAAAAAAAAAGTTTGTATAAGTCGCATTTGGATTTTATTTTTGATGGAGTCTTATCAAGAAAGTTGACAAAAGTCAAGAAATGTTGGAATACTCGATATACATTGAAAAAACCAGAAAAATGTAGATTATGTCTCTTAAAATCTAATATATAACATTAGTATGTGTCGCTTTTCATCCAATTCAACAGAGCATAGATAATCTTTGTGCTTCATAACTGCCATTGAAGATAGTAAAAACGTGGATACATCAAATATCTGTAAACCCAAAAAAGCACTCACTCACTAACCCGAAAAAAAACTAAATTTGTAAAGCAACGTTACTGAAATTATAGCATCATAAACTTATTGTCTGTCCGTTTACTTTACTCTGTAAGAGCAAACTATTAAAACTGGAAAGTCTCTGTTGGATTGCTTGTCTTAACACATTGACGCAAGAAACGGAAGTAAAAACTTTTAATTACTCGCGTACTTGTTGAACATCTTCCCAGCGACTTCTGCTCTTAATGAAGTTGTCCAAAAGATGTGCATTCGCGCCAACAGTGTACACTGAATACCACTGACAGCTCGCTGGTTGAGAGGACTCCACTCAACGCCATAAAAACGCACAGCCTTGCTGAAGATTTTGTATTCTCCTGCTTTCGTGTGTAAAAGATTTTCATTTATTTATAATGATTAAATTCGTTGAAAATTCAAAAGTTTTACTTTCTTCACTCAATGCTATGTTGGTTGGTTCTGACCTTAAACTGGATTCTACTTTTTGTGTCAGAAAAACTTCGAAACATTTGCGTTGATGTTGTAAAATTCAGCTTGAAACATTTTCTACTATGCTTCCAAGACTATCATGCATAAAATAAAGTAATTTGTGATAAATTAAAATTAGATTTAGTTTGTTAAATCATACTCAACACAAATTTAAATATACCATAGTCTCTCATTAATAGAAAATTAAGTGTAGCTTAATTTGTAAGAATTCATTAGTTTCATACCCAATATCGGTGTGCATGTAAATTGAACTTGCAACGTGTGGCTTAAATAGAAACCACAAATAGATGCCAGTATATCTTTGAATAATTTAGCAAGACATTAATAATTTGGTATTGCCAACTATACGTGCGTTCAACAGAGGCCTAACTCACATGTTGTCTGCCGTTAGAGTGTTAAAAGCAAAACGGCAAATGTCAATGAATGCAAACGACTCACAAACGAACGCGCCTTCCAACTGTCAATTGATGACATTTGCATTTGTCACAATATTCTCGCAATGAATGCAAATACAGACGGTAAACGAAAACTAGTGTCGTTACACACAGGGGAAAACCTATTGTGAATATAACTGGTGTGAGTGTGAGCACATGACATTGAAAATTCTATGTCAAGTTTTTGCTATTTCTGATGAAAACTTCATAGTTCTCATATAATTACCTTTTAAGCTATGTATAAACGATGTGATTTTTAAAATTTAAGGAAAAAATATTAATAATTTTTGTATTGAACTTTTTAGTCATTTATACAACCAACATGAGAAAGATAACAAGTGGATCAATTTTTAACTGGTCTGATGAGGCTATGTATATGCATATAAATATGTTTATACGTGGTAGTAGCCGAAACATATGTCACCAATTACCAGGTTAAATTGATCCACTTGTTATCTTTCTCATGTTGGTTGTATAAATGACTAAAAAGTTCAATACAAAAATTATTAATATAATAATTATTAGTCTCAAAACAAACCAAAAAATTCTTAATATATGGAGAACCCGCCAATTTTTCAATAATAATAAAATAAGTAGCTGGAAAATTTTCCAGAACTTTGAAATTATATGAAAATAAAATTATAAAAAATCATAGCACATGTATAAGCCAAATAAGCTTAAAAAGAGCTATGTCAACTGAACATAACTCAGAAAGATAACAAGAAAAAATGGAACAATACGTGCGAAATCCAAACACGCACTTTGTACACTTCAAGGTCACATACCCAATAGCTCAAGTGTTAGAGCGGCCGTCGCAATTCAAAAAAAAAATGCATACGGTCGGGTGTTCGATTCTCAGTACAACTTAACCAAAACTGGTCTGATGAGGCTATGTATATGCATATAAATATGTTTATACGTGGTAGTAGCCGAAACATATGTCACCAATTACCAGGTTAAATTGATCCACTTGTTATCTTTCTCATGTTGGTTGTATAAATGACTAAAAAGTTCAATACAAAAATTATTAATATAATAATTATTAGTCTCAAAACAAACCAAAAAATTCTTAAGGAAAAAATGTTTATTAAAACTTAAAGTTTTTGTAAAGGGCCGAAAAAAGTTGATGAGTCGAAAAACTTCGTAAAATTTGAAAAATATTGATAAGGTCAAATAAATTAAAAAGGTTGATAAAGGTAATAAGAGTATCATATTACGTTTCCGAAAATTCACTCCAGTCTAGATTTTCTTTCATGATCGACATAAAAATTAAAAATTTTTTTTGTATTTACGAATTTTTATCAAAACCTTTCATTATCTTTAGAACGGTAAAAAGATTAAGGCCGATTGAGTCAATTACTTTTAACTATTTTCGTCTACAAAATCTAACTTTTTGTGTGCCTTTTATACTACTTAAATTGCGGTCACTGAAAACGATTATATAAATGAAAATTTTTAATTAGGTCTATGTTTCAAAATATCGAATAATATGATAAAACACAAACTAAGTTTAAATTACACAGAAAAAACTTCACATAGTTTTCGAAATATAATTAATATTAGAACTAGGTTTTTTAGAACAGAAAGAACCACAAAGCTTATACGAAGCTATGGTTTAAGAATTTACCACAAAATTATTATTTTAAGTATAATAAAATATCACTCTTTAATGGATTATTCCAAACTTTGCTAGCACAAGATTATCACTTTAATCAAAAATAATGAACTACAAAAGGTTTTGAAGAAAGTTTTAAGGTTTGAAAAATATGAATTATTCGTAATTTTCTATGAATTCTATGAATTACTAGCATTACCCTGTGCGCATAGGGCTACCAGATGGCATACTAAAGTAGCAAAAGTGCTACTTTGCTACTTTTCACTCGAAATGTGCTACTTTTGGTTGAAATGCGCTACTTTTCACTACTTTTGGCATTTGAAATATTCTTGTAATTTGCTGGGGTTTTCTCGTACAAAGTGAGGACCTTTTTTTTTTTTGCTCATGAAAAATATTGGTATGGAATTAAAAAATTAAAAAAATGTTTGCTTCTCATTGCAAAATTGCAATTTTAATTTTGCTTTTCATTACTAAATTTAAATTTTTTGATATGTGCTACTTTTGTAGGCACGCCATCTGGTAGCCCTATGTGCGCATCGCCTCACCTCAACCGTGGTGTAGATTCGATGTGCGGTCTGCGTGAAAATTCTATCTAAAAAATACTTTTGTATGAGAACCACCCTTAGTATGCACCCAAAATAAAATTTTTACAACTTAAGCAGTGCCTCTTAATATAAAAACCACGTGATTTAAATTTCATGAGAATCGATTTAGCGGTCTTCGAGAAAATGATATTTAAAAAATATTTTTGTGTGAGGGCTACCCTAAATAAAAGTTTTGTATCCTTAGCTATGCCTCTTAACATAAGAGCTACGTGGTGTAAATTCGGTGTAAATCGACTAACCTGTCTTTGTGAAAATGATATTTAAAAATATTTTTGTGTGAGGGTCACCCTAAGTATGCACCCTAAATAAAATTGTTACAATCTAGTTTTTGCTTTTTCATATAAAATCCATTTGGTGTAAATTCCAAGAGAATCGATTAAGCAGTCTTTGAGAAAATGCTATTTTTAAAATATTTGTGTATCAGGGCCACCCTAAATATAAGTTTTGTGACCTTAGCTATGCTTCTTAACATTAGAGATACGAAGTGTAAATTCGGTGTGAATCGATTTATTTGTCTTCGCGAAAATGATATTTAAAAATATATTTGTATGAGGGCCACCCTAAGTATGCACCCTAAATAATATTTTTACCATCCAATCTATGCCGCTCAACATAAAAGCCATACTGTGTAAATTTCATGAGATTCGATTTGCCTGTCTTTGAGAAATTGCTATTTTGAAAATATTTGAGTATGAGGGCCTCCCTAAATATGCACCCTAAATAAAAGTTTTATAGCCTATGACACCCGCCCGATCGATACTGACATACTGTAAAAATTTCATCAAAGTCGGCTGGATAGTTTCCGCGTGCATAAGAGACAGACAGACAGACGGACAGACAGACAAAAAATGAATTTTATATAATAGATTTATAATTTTCTAAGATTTTCTCCCTTCTTGAACTTTGAGAAATGAGCTTACCCGCTCGAAGTAAAAATCTTTATTGGAAAATCTTTCAAATTTCGAGTAGCGCCGAGTGTGTGGAGTATTCGAAAAAGCTCTAAAGTCATTCTTATTTAAATTTGCATCTAACAGCTTAGGTCGTTTAGACTATGCACTACATAAGATAAACTAACATGCAACCGCCTACTCATTCTCAAAATAGTTAGAAGACTTCTTAAGAGGTTTTTTTTAATTTCATGTTCCGACACGGTTTTCAAATGTGTGGCGCCAAAAAACCCTAAGCCAAAGAGCTAAGTTTTCAGTTTAAAATCAGGCTCTTTTAACACCTTATAGCAATATAAGACCCGCTACCTTAGGGGCCGTTCATAAATTACGTAAGACGTTTAGGGGGGGGGGGGGGGGTCGGCGGATTCTTACTACATCTTACGAGAGGGGGGGGGGGGGGTGAATGATCATCTTACGTAAGATTTAAAATGCGTATTCATACATTGAAGTTGTATTAACGCATCGTCATTTGTGACAGTAATGAAATATATTTGAATTTTCGACAAAGTAATCGACTCTGAACGGGACAACTTCTCTTCTGTTTATGTAATGAAATATATGTATGTTGTTTACACGCAGGGTCGACTTGTAACACCGTCTCACAAGTTTGATATTATTCAGGCATTTACACGCAGATACGTCGACTTTGAAATTTTGTTGTTGTTGTCCCGGTTCTTTACCACCCCCTTGCACTTGTCGTCTTCAACAAGAAGATTCGCTTTCGATTCCTTCTTCAACAGGAGACCAAAACAGCAATCAGTTTTGTCCTCTATTTCTTCGCTTAGCGTTAAATTACGATTGGTCAAAAGTACATCCACAGTTCAAAATCATGCCTTACAATTTTTTTGTCCTTCGCTTGCAAACGTCTTAGCTGATCGAGTTTGTAATATTTGTGACCAGTACTTTGCCTCGAAAAAAGCTACTGTAATGCACAAAAAACTACATGGAAAAGACGGTAGTCGCACTCACATGATTCAACCAGTTTCAATTTTGAAATGTGGAAAGGGGAAAAGCCTTTGCATTTTAAAACAATCGGAGATTTGTCAAGTTGCAGAGTGGCATGACGACGAGGATATTGATGTTACAGAGTTTGAATGTGAATCAGAAAATTCAACAGACGAATCGGGTGTGCCAATTGTAGGTTCACTATCAGACTGGTTGAAAAGCGCATGGACTAACGATGACTTACGATGACTTTTTTTTATTCATCTTGAAAAACAAATGTGTAGTTTGTAATTTCGTTATATTTATTTAATATGTAACATATGTACTTATATTAAAATTAAATATACATAGTAATATAGTACATCACATGAAAAATGCATTTTTTGACTAGTTTCACCTTAATTATGAATCTTACGTAAGATTTCGGAAGGGGGGGAGGGGGGGGTAGTGAGAATCTTACTAAATCTTACTCGGGGGAGGGGGGGGGGTCAAAAAGTCATGAAATTGTCTTACGTAATTTATGAACGGCCCCTTAGAGGTTAAATACTAACTCTGCCATCCATCATACACTCAAAAAAAATTAAGTCAATATGCATATCGCTCACATACTTCAAGACTGGCATAACTCAATTAACCTAATTTTTGAGTTAATGATGCAGAATTATCCGCCATTTCATGTTTTATTTTGTGTGAAAAAATCAGAAAAGTATCTCATAAGCTTGCCTTGTGAGAAAAGATTATGTAGACATACTTTTCATCATTTTCATATAAAAAGCAACTTATTGAAAACTTTAAATGCGTTTTTCTCCCACTTTATGTTTTTTGAATTATGCCAGTCTTGAAGTAAGTGAGCGATATGTTTTCTCAGTGTTATCTATTCATACTAATTTCCTTCCCTTAATTAAAAATGTAACATTATTCAAAACATTACGAACAGCAATTGTTGAGTGTTGCCAAAGCTTTAATGTCAAAGTTGTTGGTAATGAGTCCCTTATGACTATTAGCAACAATTTGCTTAGTTTCTATTTGTATTCGTATTTCAATTGAGGAGGCGGTTCTGTGTGGTGTTCCTTAAAGAGTAAAGTCGTATGTTTTTATTTGTTAGTGTATGTGTGCGTACGAAAGTGTTAGAGCTTCACGAATTCCGCTGCGTGCGTGCCCTAATTAAATCCTTTTGTTGTTTATGTTACAATAAAATAAATGAATTTCAACACGTTGATTAATCAATTAGCTTTATATTACACAGGGTTATCTTATTTGTGTTTTTTTTTTTACTTGCTTACTGTCTTGGCTACTAAAATTTTCGACATTTCAAGTTCACCTTAAAGTGCCAAAATTTGCTCAAAGGAGTAAAGGATATTAGACAAAAACCCAATCAAGTGGTGTCAAATTTTTTTAGTTAAAAACACTCTCTAAAAATAAAAGTTTCTGATCATTTTTTTTTATTCCAAGATACTAGAGTCTTCGGGCCCTTTTGTTCTGTAGGTCCCGAGATTGTAAACATTTTTTGTGATTACAATGCCTAATAGCAGTCCTTGTGTGTATTCTTGGTGTTGCCTGTTTCAAGGGTGCAGTTTTAATAAGTACGATATGTGGATTAAGAATTTTTTGGATAAAGTTTTTTGGTCCAAACAACCAATTCGAGTTTTTAAAAACTAAAACATTATAATAAAATATCGTTTCTTAAAATAATCAGCATTTGCTTTATTTGATTCAATAAATTCAACTTTTCTTTGTCAAAGGGTGAAATTCCATTTATTTTCTTATTTATTTATTCAGATGAAATTATAAGAATTAGACATCTACGATAAAAATGTATTAATTAAAAACGTGCAAAGAAGGACTCGTAAGTATTTGTTATGACCTCCACTTGACCTTAATTAAGACAATTACAAAATTACAAACATATGAACAAGTGTTACCGTAATAAAAATTAATTATTTTTTGCACATATGACTGCATTTAATGAGTTTTTTTTTTTTATAATGTAAAAATATATTTTCTCTTCTTTCATTGAATGAAAAACACTTTATACTGAATGCCTACGGCAACAATTTAAAAGGAATATGTGCTGCCAACTGTAGAACGTCTCTTATTTTACGCCATATATAGTAAGGGCATATCATGCTCGTTTATAGTACAAAGTAAGCCTTGATGAGCTCGAATAACCTCGAAGGAGCTGCGGCACAAAAAAAGGCAGACACTTGGAAAGTGTTGTGAAGAACTTTCATATACAGTATGTGTGAGTTTATTTTTCCTGATTGGTACTATATTTAACCTTAACCTAAAAATATATTCTGCGAAATCTGTACGTGCCTTTGAATGCATAAGTACTCACTTGCTTGTGTTTTTGGCTGTTAGTCAATATTAATACATACCCAGTGGGGAAATAAGCAAGCTCGTAAGAGCCTATCTGCCGAAATACCTAATACTTGCAGAACCAACGCCTGTGGCGTAACGCACACATTCATCGCCCGCGCCCAGTAGGCAATTGACATTACAAATTACATAAAAATATTCTAATTTTATTTAGTAAAAAAAAGAGGTCCACAAAATTACTTAAATGTGCTACGAACCAAGGGGCATTTCGCCACCCCCATGTTAATCTTAGTTAGTAAAATCGCTGCAAATTATGCTTTAACTACATATGTCTTACAATATATTTTCATTTTCTTAAGCTTAAATTTTTCCTTTAGTTGAAAAATTAAGTAATTTTTTGAAACGTCAAAATTAAGAAATTGAATATAAACGTTATAACTATCTGCTGAAACAAACAAAAATGTGCGAAATAAATTCTTATATGCATGTGTGAGAAAACTTTATGTACATACATATGTCTCAAATTGGACTTTTGCACTTCCAAGCAAAAAATATTTCCGAATACCAACGTGATGTAAAATTAAAGTAACTAAATATACACATTAAAATGTATCTATATATACATTAAGATTTAAAAATCTGTGTCATTATAATCGAGGAAGACCACTTCTGAACATAAATTTGGAAAAATTAAGACGATTTGGGTTGCCAAAGTAGAGCTTCAACTTTATTCCATGCATCTCGCTTCCGTGGTTTTCGCATTAGTGATCCGAGCACTCTGTTCCCAAATGGGTACGTTGGCTAATACATATGTATGGATGTATGTATGTATACAAAACCAACAACTAAAGTGCAGTCGAAATATTTTCGAGCCAAAAACTATTTTGAACGTTCTCTATTTTCGTAAAGTGTTGCACGTGTTTGTCAAAACGCTGATAAGGCCACATAGTTTATCATAAGAGAAATTAATTAGTTTCAAAAAATTTTAGAAGTAGGAACATTTTGTAAGTAAACAATGAACTTTAACATTTGATAAAAACAAGAAAATAAAAAATTAATGACATCTCATAATTTCTACACCAGGGTGCTTTTTTTTTAAAAAAAAAAATTTCGAAACTTGATCATATCCAAGCAATTATAAAAATTAAAGTTTACCTCCAGTGAAAATTTTCGAATTCGAATATTAAATAGTCACGCGAGGACGATAAAGCTATTTCACGTAAAACTTTATGGAAACTTCATCATTTTTGATTAAAATGATGCAATCAGAGCCAAGTTTCAGATATAAGGACACGGTCAGTACGAGCATCATTATTTAGTTATTTTTTCGTTACTTAAAAATTTCACGGTGCAAATTGATCTAACTCAATTATTATCAAAGTGTTAGGGTTTCAAAATCAATTTTCGGTTGCAAATCGGCATTATGTGTTCATAAGTCGCATCATATCAAAAACAAAAAAATGTAAAAATCATTTAAAATGATTTTATATTTTCCAAGCAAATTTTTGCCGTATTTGAATGTTTCAGATTAATTTTTTTTGAATATATTTAAATTTAAATACATATGGGCCAAAATTCTTTTTAATGCCTAAAACGACATGAGTTTTTTTAAAAAGAAAATTAATTAAAGATAAATGTTTTCTAATTTTTATTACTAAGTCAGAATCATTATAATGTATTCTGTTGATAATTATGTGATTTATGACAATTTATAATGGAAGTCGTCGAAAAAAAAGTCAACTGCGTTACTGAACTAAAACTAGATATTTTCTTTTTAGAAATGTTTAATTAAGCTAACTTGCTTGGCACTTTTAAACAATAGAGCTAATATTACTCTCTCATTAAGGTAAACTTCAGAAATCAAATCAGTTTAGTAAAGTATTTTTAAGAAATTAGATCACTGCGTTACCAAAATATTTGACAAAAATCTCAAAATTGTCCGAAAAAAAAACCCTTTATACATGTATTAATACACAAACTTGTAAGAGAATGTTAGATTTATGGTGAACTTCAAGACACATACAGAGTCAAGGTATTTTTAATAATAAGAAGACTAAATATAACTTTAACTTCATATAAAAACTGGGTACAAAAGTAACGCAGTGGTAGTGATAGTAGCACGGTAGTTGCTCATTCATAGCACTTTGTACTTTTTTAAAGAAGATCTAACAGATAATTATTCTTAACAAAAGATGAGCTTAATACAATATAGAATTACAAAAATAACTTCAATTTAACATTTCTGACAAACATTAAAATATTTTTTTTAAACATGGGTAGTAAAAATCTCAACTCTTAAAAACTACTGAAGAGTTCTGACAAATAAAAAATTTCCCGTTAAGTAAACCAACCCATGTACTGGTATCTTTGTTACAATTATGTATGTAATTTACTTAGAAAAGCACACTCAAAGCAACTGCGCTACCAAAAAAACCACTGCGTAGCAGTAACGCAGTTGTAAAAACATAACTATTTCATCAACGTGTACAAAATGAGAAAGTATTGAGCAAATTTTTATCACAATTCTAAATATATACCTAAATATCTGTGTTTGTGAATAATAAAAATGCAAATATCATCATTACTTGCATTTTTACGACGGTAACTCAGCGGTCATACAATTAACACACTCACCTCTATCGATGATATTTGGGCAAATAATTTGGCTAGCTATTTCCCCCCGCGCGGTGGTCACGCTTCGATCGTAAGTAACAATAAAACAATTGAAATTAGATTTACAGAATATCAATTGTTTTATTTTAAAGTTGAGTTTCTATAGTAACTCAGTGTGGCTAAGATATTATTCACTGTTGGGGACACAGTGTAAAATATATTGTATTTAATTACACGTTTTAGCAAAATGGTATATATTGGGGCTGTAACAAAGCTTAAGACTGTTAACATTTATTGTGAAATTCAGCTAAGGCGCCATCTAGTAAAAATTATAAGATACAGCTCTTTGTAACATGAGACTTATACTCCAGGACTGAAATATTTTATATGAAAAGCATCTGCGTTACTAAGAAAGTCAACTGAGTTACCGTATTTTTCGAAAGAATATACAACTTTGTTATAATTTTATAGGCACAAATGATGAATTAATTGTATTATAATTGCGAATGAGTGAATTTTTTATAAAATTTCCTGGTTCTCTTCATGAAAAGTTAAATTAATTAAAGAGACTTAATTTATGTAGGTAATAAAAAAAATGTTGGCCCATATGTCAGTGTACTTGTTTTCAAATAAGTGCATCATAGTCATTAAGTATTCTCTTATAGAAATTCATACAATTCTTGAGAATTCTTGATCTCAAAGGTTTATGCTTAGGCCTTTTTGTTAGAGCTCATTTTCTTTAAAAAGCGCATTTTTTCCAAAAATATTTAGAATAAAGAATAAATTATCTAAATAAAAATAGCAGACACGTCAATATATCTGAAAATGTTGCTATGTTTTTCTCAAACAAAATGCTCCCATACATTTTTATTTAAAAAAAGTTTCGTCGGTCAAGTGTGAACTCTAAGTATTTGAATTCGAAAAAATTTCTGGAGTTGAAACTATCCTTATAATTTGGTATACTAAAAAAACTAAGAAGTAAATTTCAGGATAAAACTAATAAAAAAAACACCCTAATGTACAAAAATACATTTGTATGTGCATAGCTTTGATTTGAGCTTTGCGTGTCTAGGATAGGTATCGTCAATGGATATTTATATTAACCGCAATACTTTTCATATACATATAAAGATAAAATCTTATATAAGTAATGTTCATAATGAATATCTATCGAAAATTACTGTGCTGTTTCATTTAACAGTCATAATAAAATTTATTATAAGGCATTACGAAAATGTCTATGCCAGCACGATAAAAATTTGTTATAAAAAAAAAGAATATATTTAATTTTTATTTTGCTTCAATGGATTGTGCCCAATACAGTTTGAATATTTTAGAATTTGACATTTATAAGCCATCTATGAATAACTGAAGAGCTTCTGTATTTACATGAAACAACAAAGTTAAAGTGGCCTATTCATCATCGTTATGAATTAATTATTTCCGACTTACATATATCCGCCTATGACAGTATCGATGAAGGTAATGTGGCCAAAAGAGATATCAGCTTTGTAGTCTTCTTCATGTTGTTAGCGGTCTTAGCATTCGTATTTATGGAGGGTGCTAAGTTGATTAGAAGTCAACTAACTTATGTATGAAATGCAAAAACAAAATCTTTTTTGGATTAAATTATCACTTCCCTTAATTAGAAGCTATAAGTATGTAGCACCTTCCGAAAAAAAAATGTGATAAGACTCAAACTAGTTCGAGGTGCACGAGAAAAATACATAGATTCTCTTGGTAGGAAACTCGTATGTAGTATTAAAACAAAACATTAAGTTTGACTTTTCAGTCAAAATTTTTAAGCAAATGTTCGCAATTACTTAAATTTTATTTCAAATTTTTCTTATTCAATGTTTTTCTACCTGATTTTAATTTTTAAATCAAATGTTCTTACAATTCAATAAAAATAATATGTTACGAAAGACAAAGAACTTTAATTTTACACTTGAACGAATCTGTTACATCTCATTTTGTGTGGTTGACATTAAATGACAAATTGAAAGTGACATGTGAGTTTTTCCCCCTCTATATAATATAAGCCAGCAGATTTCTTAACAAAGTTGCAAATATCACAAATAAATTTATTTATGTAGCATACTTATGAATTAAATTTTATTTTTTCATGTTTTACCTTGTATCAATTGTACTGGAAAAAGCTGCTGGAGGTAACGCTATTTTCAGTTGCCAAGACATACTACATACAATTGAATGAATATCTCTCAATACACTGTACTAAAAACAAGTCTTGCATCACCTTATGATTTAAAGAAATTTTCCAAGAAAAAGTCAGTTGTGAAGGAAATTTTTTTTTCCAAGGAAAATACATACATATAAATGAAACTTTTATTGGAAGTCACAAATTTTATTTTAAATTTTAATAAAAACATACATATTTCAATTGAAATCATTTCCACTAAAGTTTTTTCGTAGTATTGAAGCTTCAATTTTCAATTTTCGCAGAACAAAATCTATATTCCGAACGAAAGCTATTTTTTTTTTGTTAACAGTGATATAAAATTCATTCGAATTGTATTTGTTACGGCTTAAAATTTCCATACTAAAAATATTATATGCTTCGTACAAAAGCCATTCTACCCTCAGATACGAAAAGGGCGTATCTAAAAAAAAATGCGCTTTGAGATAATTGATGTTTTGTTTATGTCAATTGAGATATAGAAAATTCTCTTAGGAGTTTCTTTATATATTTGAACTAAGATACCAAGATTTGGAATAGTTAATTAGACGAGTAATTTATTAAGCTATCCGACGCCATAAGAATCATGAATATGAATTTTTTCGAGATACGTTCTTTTCGCTTCTGATGGCAGTATTATACCAAGCAAAAATAAAAGCACTCGCGGCGTGATGTGTGAACTTAATGGTTTTTCGATATATGTACCTATGTACATTAGGGCGGATTAAATTTTTAAGTGGTCCGGAAACTCTATTTTTCTGAAAGTTCATCAAATTTTAATCAAAAAAGTCCACTACACCATATGGCTACAATGAATTTCGAGACAGCGAGTTTTTATTTGAAGTAGTTAAAGCAATTCAAATTGCTTATGCTGCCATCTGGTGACAGTTTTCAGAACTTTACAGTTTCTCATTCTCTTCTTTAACTGGTAAGCAATTAAATGAAGGTTTTTTCATTCAAATCGGTCCATTAGTTTCGGAGCTATTCAGGTTAAACAAAACTGTTGAACAACTCATGGCTTCTGTTTGCCTAATGTTTTGTGAAATTTTCAATATGAAAAACTGAAGCTCGCTCGTAACAGCAGCAGGGAAGAGTTGTTCAACAGTTTTGTTTAATAGCAGTTTTTGTTAAATAGCTTTAACTACTTCAAATAAAAACTCGCGGGCTCGAAATTTATTGTATCCATATGGTGTAGTGGACTTTTTTGCTTAAAATTTGACGAACTTTCAGAAAAATAGAGTTTCCGTACTAAAAAATGTTTCTCCATGCAATTTAATCCGCCCTAATATACATATACACAAAATGTTATATACATTAAAAAAGTCAAAAAAAAAGAAAGAAATTTTAAAAGGTCGAAAAGTGCTGAAGTAGTCGAAAATGTTAGTTAGTAAAGTTGAAAAATTATGGAAATGTGCAATAATATTGAATAAACCGGAAAATGTGAGAGATTTCAAAAGATGTTGGAGTGGCCGATAAAAGTCAAAATGTCGAAAAATATTATATAAGACGAAAAAATATTAAATAAGTGAAAAAATGTTGAAAAAAAAATCAATATGTATTGAAAAGTTCGAAAAATATTTCAAATGCGCCATAGAATTTGGGCTTAAACGCCAGCGTTTGGAGATATCGGTAAGTTAACCGCTAATTGACATGGTAATAAACGTTACTTTTCCATTAGTTAGTTGGTTTTTTATTAAACTTAGGAAATAAGTATTTTATTTCTTTGAGATTTTTGATTTTTACTATCTATCATTGCCTTCACGGAAAAAAATATTTCATTATTTTACTCAGAATAACTCAAGCGAAAGTAAAATTAAGTAATTTGTAATAAAAATTATTTTCAGTGTATATGTGCTTACCTTAAAAAATGAGAGCAGGAAGTCAATCTGAAAATAAAAACAAAAACTTCATTCTTGTGAATTTATGAATGTTACTGAAAGTATTTCCTTAATACATAATTATGTTTGTTTTATGAGAAAAGTTTAAATTTTATTGTACTATAACGCCACTTACTTGATCACTTTAAAAAATATTTGCATTAAAGAGCATCTTACAAATTTTGATGAAGCCAACCTTGCTCAATGTGATCTGTTATTTTTATTTCACTTAATTGACAGTTATCAATAAAGATTTAAAATTTTCACTTGCTTGATTTAATTAAAGTTTAAATGCTACGGATAGGTAGGTAGTTGTGTTGCTACGAACTTTCATTCTTTCCGGTCTACTATATAAAAAATTTAAAGCCAAACATTCTTCCCCTATTATAAAGGCAGCTATACTTTGATGGTCCTACCACAAACAAACACAACCAACAAGTTGAATTTCACGGCTTATGCTCTGACTGACATTTGAATACAATTCTATACCTCATCCCCTATCCTTGGCATCCCTGAAGTAAAAGCCAATATTCCCTTTGAATTTGAATTCCAGTTTCCACCGCAGATTTTTTTACTGTCATTGGATTCTATGTAGGCAAACGGCAAACAGTAGGAATAAAATTAAATTTTTTAGGTAAAAGCGACTTCCACATAGACTAATTTTTGCCAACGAGTTTGGGGAATAAGAGCTTCATGTATGGAATTTCTGATTATTGTGTCATTTAATGTAAGTAGACGCAAAATTCTAAAAATTTTTTTGTGTTCTACTGATAACTAACTCAAGATCGAATAGTTTCGAATACCTAGAGATCGCCCAGGAAAGAAAAACTTAGAACTTATATATATAGCATTCCGATTCAGATTTAATTTTAAGATATTCATTTACGGACTAGCGTTGTCGTGTCTAAAATTTGTTCGTTCACCTTCACTTACTTGAATTATACATTTCAGAAATTCTATGCTGAGTGCACTCTAATTATTCTCCTGAGGCATTGATCTTTTAGTCTTAATAGAAATTCTTTGATTGGATCGAACATTGTTACTCTGATTTCATTTGAAAACTTTTCTATGCTGACTAAGTGCTTACTGAACTTAAACTCCGATGAGTCTTAGGGAATGTATGTAACCATTTGCCCGAACATCAAAACTTTGTGACTGATGCATTTCC
Source organism: Tricholauxania praeusta (assembly GCA_949775025.1). Lineage (NCBI taxonomy): Eukaryota > Metazoa > Arthropoda > Insecta > Diptera > Lauxaniidae > Tricholauxania > Tricholauxania praeusta. The sequence goes on along the minus strand of OX459031.1, from coordinate 29,149,652 downwards.
ACGCACAACAGTGTGCCAAAGCGGTGTGTAACATTGCCTATCTGAAATATCTAAGAATGTCGGAAAGAGCTGAATACAGAAAACTAATTCGGGAAAATTTCAATATTTGTGAAAGTCGGCTTATATTAATCAAAGTTCGCAAAAAATTTAACAGAAAAGAGTACACCGAGCTTTATGTCAGCGCAATTAAGATCGAGAAAAATCGAAAACAAAAATTATACGAAAGAAGTGAAGTGAAGAAAGCCAGATTGAACAAGAACAAGACATAAAGTTCATATTGAAATTTAATTGATAGTTATTTTCTTAATGCGCTTAAAGCAATGAGATGAGATTGATCCCGGGAAAGTAATTCCATGCAACACCAGGTGACAAGTAGGCCCCATCGTTGTGAGATATTCGTTACTTGTTAACTGATTAATGCAACCACTGTGCAGAAGGTTCAAGGTTGTCACTACAAATACCCGTACTCATATTTAGTTGATGTTTCCTTGTGCGCACTCTGCAATTGGAAAAGTGACAGCTTTCATGTTCATGGTTACTGTTCTTGTTCTTACTATAGTTTTTGTATCGCTTTTGTTATTTAAAGCTTAAGCATATGTCTAACATGTTCCAGACTCAGTTTCAACCAACCAACAAGGTTAACTTCGACTTTGAAAGTTTCAGGTTTTACATAGTTTAGTAAATTTTTTCTGGTTTGATTTTGAACTCATTATGATCGAATTCAGCTTTTTGTGGACTTATCTTCGCAGAGAACAAAGTATAAATTTGAGAAAAACTAAAGGTCCTTCAGTGGTCTCTTTCCACCTTAACGATCAGCGACCAAGCGAAGCCTATGCTTAGCGTACATCACTTAAAAGTGGAACCAATTTAACGTTGTTATGTAGATAGAATATTATAGCTAAGCTTCGATTCCTACGAGAGTTTTAAATTATGAGTCGTCAACAAGAAGTCCCCATCACAGACAATATAATCAAGTACTTGAGAAAGTCATAGATTCTTGCTATTTGTTGCTATTTTATTTCTAATAATGCTAGATGTTGTGCTAAAATATATTCTTACTGGAAATCCTACCATCTAATGGGACTCCTGGCATCATATGGACGAATTGGCCAATGCCGACATTATCGTCTAGATGTCATCAAAATCGATTGATATGCAAAACAATCTTACTCGCCACAGCGAGAAATCACTCGCTGTTGGTCTACACACTAACTATATACATAATATCAATATAAGCAAAAAGCGTCACCTCCATAAAATATAGAATTCTAACACTATCTCAACACACACTTAACTATGAATATTTAAATCAAATATTCAATCAATTATGCTATATACCTACAAGTTAAGTACACTGACGTGCTGGCGCATATGTGGCCTTTTTTTCGAAAGAAATCATGCATAAAAATCAAACCTCTATATATTTTAAATCCTTGGAGACACAAAGGTAAGCATTTTGATAACAAGCTAAGTAAATAATTTGTTATATTTTTTTGTTTGAATAAAGTGTGCGCAGATACATGAAATAACAACAATTACATCAAAAGTGATGTGATTTATCTCAGCTATCCGACAAAAAAAAAACTATATTTATTTCTGTAAGTCTGATTAACTCAAAAAACTTTTTTTACATAATGTCCCTAAAATGGTAATATATTTTCTTTTGAATTAACTTACCCGTATAACTAGCATACCTACATCAGTGATGGCATTTTCGGTACATTTGCACTTTTTTCGGTACATTTGCGTCCTGAAAAATCGATTTTAGTATATTCGACAAGTTTTCAGTACATTCGGTACATTTGGGTCAATTTCAGTACATTTGGAGAATTTTCAGTATATTTTCGGTACATTTGGACAATTTATAATAAAAACATTTTTTTTCGTAAGTTTGGATAAATTATGTGATCAAAAGTTGTACGGCAATTTTTTTTTTAGTCAATTGAATGAAACCTCAACATTGCAGTAAGTTGGCAACATTTCGGAATAATATGAAATAACTACTCGAACACTTCCAAATTAAATTTGAACATGTTAAAAATGTAGTAGATGTTGCGGATGAAGACTCATTGTAAGAGTGAAGTTTCATTGCGATACTGAAGAGTTATTGTTCGATTGAATCAGAACATATTTATGTTACATATATGTAAATAAGCAAAGAATAACTAGACTCGTTTTTTGTTTTTTTGTTATTAAGTTAAGGAATAAGGTACTGCTCATGTTTGCATACCCAAAATTAATGACCTTTGGTTTTTTTATTTTTCTAATAAAATATAGATATTACACAGTTCAGTATTCACCCAGAAGAAATGATTTTTTTTTTTGTTTTAGTGAAATAATTTTTACACATTTTATTACAATTTGGAAAAAAAAATTCCAAAAAAGTACATTCGGACTCTAAAAAGTACATTTAAAGTCACGATTCAGTACATTTCCAGATAATCCAAATGCCATCACTGACCTACTACATACGTATATAAATCAAACCATTTGTTATTAAATCAAAGCAGTTTTAAACAAAAAAACATTTCAAGTATTTTTATTCTATTCCCTATAGTTTTTGAGATATGCCGTTTCAAAGATTTGCATTTACTTACAAAAAAACAAAGTGTACTGCTATTTAAAGAAAAACCGATTTCTAAATGGTTATTAGAAGAAACTTTATAATAAATGTTTGCGCTTTCAACAAATTTTCCTTTACATTTTGTTCTTCAATTCATTCTGATGACTATGATGCCAAAACATAAAATTCACGCACAGAATGATCCCTTAAACGAATAAAATAAATAACAGCAAATTTTTTTATAATAAACTCGTAGTGATTCGAGTCAAATAAAATTTTATTGTATGTGTGTCTACATATGTATTTGTCCCATAAAGTAAACATATTATTGAGCTTTAGAAATCTGAGCATCCCCTTAACACCAGATCAAATTTCCTTAAGTGCTGAGAAAAATACTGTTGATTCAGAATTTGTTTGTTTGTATTTTAAGTAGTAGTTTTTTCTTTCTACTCATACATTTATTTGTATGCTTGAATGTTAGACGAAAGCGAACTACATACACAGTCATTGGCAACAAAATACTTCAGTATTGATTATGTCCCGACAATCAGTGCTCTTCCTGTACAGCATCGTACTCGGAAAGAAATATTGAAAAGACGTATGTGGTGGAAATTTTTTGCTGACTCTAATGTTTGCCTGTATGTGTTGTGACTGAGAAGTGTTAAAAAGGATTCTTAGCCTCAAGCTGCTCGCCAAAGTACATGCATATGACTGCCTATGTGCATTAGACTGTCCGTTAAATCCCGAATTTCATTCACTCCGGGTTTTAAGCAGTAATTTAATATTTTTCTTATAAAAAATATATCGACACATACAATTTTTTATTTAGTCGCGGGCACTCTAAGTTTTTTTTCTTTCATTTTATTTTTTTACTCGAAAGCTTAAAAAATTACAGAAAAATTATTTAAGATCTTTGTCCCTTATTTTATGAGGTTTTACGAAACAAATAATATGCACTGAAAAAAAAAATTTTTTTAATTCTACTATAATTTAAGGTGCTTAACAAGTGCACCAATACTGGGCAAAAATAATTTTTTTTAATCAATAACTTTCTGGTTTTATTAAAATAAATGTATATACCGATATCCTCCATTAAAGAAACGAACAGCCTTAAGTGCATGTGTGAAGTGGGTTAATTGTAACTGAAGTTTCTTATTTTGTATTTTGTCTTTCACACAGACTTAATAAAAAACCAGCTGGCGCCAAAAAAAATAGCTACTTTTGTATGGTTCTTCCAAATGTCTAAAGTGTCTGAGGACAACACATTTCATACGAGTATTTGCCACTGGACTTGCCAGAAACTCTTCAATATGTCAGTTTAATATGCAAGTCACGTGGCGCCATCTGGTAAGTCATTGTGTGGGAATGTGAAAGAAAAATGGCAAACTGTGTGAGAAAATTTTCAGGGCGAGGCAATCGCAACAATTATGTAGAGGTAGTGTTACCATCGTCGTAGACTTTATTTTGTGATATTGTTAATTTTTCAATTCACGGAAAATTTCAAAATCACAACTACTAAGTTGAAAGACACTACACTGCGTAGATAGCTATTGAATTAATATTTCTATTATGAGGTACTGAATACAGTCGAACCCGCTTAACTGAACTCCGCCTAACTGAAACACCAAATTTTGCGCGGAGCATTTTTTGACAATTTTCTTTTAAATTACTCCGCATAACTGAAACCCGCTTAACTGAAAATCCCGCTTAGCTGTTTTGGCAAAAATTAAAGTTTTTCACTTAAACAGCTCTGCATAACTGAAAATAAACTTCAAATGAACACGTCTACAGAATTGTTTTACTTTTGGAACTCATCAATATTTTATATATATTCATTGTATATATAATAAAAAATTGAAATGGATTTTGTCGCACTTTGGTTGGAGGATTCTCCTGTTCAAGATGAACGAATTGTAAGACGGGCTGTGCGTCAATCAACAAAGATTTTCAGCAATTCGAAGCTTGCTTTGCGTCTACAGTTTTTACTCGGTTTTTTGATAAGTCCATAAACTCTACCATAAAATCCACTAAAACATTAAATTGGGCTGACGTTGTTAGCTTCTTCTTCTTCTTGTCCCTAAAACAAATTTTAAATTGTTATTCAAAAGTTGAAAAATAATTTATTAACTTACATTTTTGTTTTGTTTCTACACTGATCGATTGCTATTCTGTTGTCGAATGAAATTTACGAAATTCGAACGTATTTGACAGATTAAAACGCAAATCAAAATGTAACGAGCTCTCAAATTCGAACAGGGCAAAAATGAGATGCGAAACTCGCAACTATCACGGAAGCGTTTCGCAAAACAAAATACTAACTGCTCGAATTCGAAGAGTTTATTTGCGTTTTCGTGAATCATGATAAGTGCCCTGACTTATAGTTCTAATTTACTTTTTTAAAAATGAGCGAAGTCTGCCACTGGGCATAACCTTTCGCTCAATTGATGTTTTAAGAAAGAAAAAAAAACTATTTTTTTATGTTTCAAAATTCTAAAGCTGCCATGGTTCGACTCTGATTTTGTTGTTCCTTTATTTTGTAGGCAATTTTATCCCTAGCAGGCTTAATTTGATAACCTAAAAATAGAAGTCTACACTTTTTAACTTCCAAAAGCTATAAGGAAAATTGTATTACGACACTTCCAGGGTAACGGGTGTGACAGTTTAACTCTTATTTTCATTCATATCTTTTCAGACAAGTGTGAGAATGCAATTTGATCTCTTGAAACAAGTACTGTGGTACCTTGCGATATTTATTAAAAGTATAAAAATTTGACATATAATGTTATAAGTACAGAAAATGCTTTTTAAGTGCGTAACGGGTGTGACGTTGAGAAAAGCTCTTTGTTAAATATTCTGAGTTTGAGTTCAAATTGCCTAAAATTTTGCAGGCATGAGTGATAAATGGATATCATCTTAGAAATATTTGATACGTTTTTTATTAAAATGATGAGAAATTTTTAGCATAAACTTTTAAATAATATATACAAAGTTACTTCAAAAATGTAACGGGTGTGACATCCAAATGTAACGGGTGTGACATTATAATAATCTTCTGCTAAAAAATGAAGAACAAAAAAATTTCATTGAAAAAAAAAGATAAAACAAGGAAATTCAATATGTGATGAAGATTTTTTATCTATTATGGTAAAAAATTCGATGTGACGCATCGTTTAATTTTTAATACATCAATATACAATTTTTCGTATATGTCTATAATTTTGTTTTTTCGAAAAGTGTTCAGTTAAGCTGAAAGTGTCCATTATATTAAGTCTTTCGACTATCTCTTCTGAATTGCCAACTCTTTCATTGTACTACAGACTTTTTTAAGTTTCGATGGCAAGCCCAGTCTTTTTCTGCTTTATCAACAGAAGCGCCAAAGTACGGAGCGCCCTTGAACCAACGCCGCGACAAATTTCGCCAAGCTTAATTGTTGTAGTATTCAGTGACCTATTTAACAACTATATATTTCTACAGAAACTTTCTGCGGTACAAAATCTGGATGATGGCAATTCTAGTGCTAAGCAGTAAATTTAAAATTATTATAAAAGGACCATTTTCCATTTTGCATCTTTAATAACATGACAATGAGATGGCCACAATGCTTGCCAGTAAAAGTTTCACATCAAATTAAATTATAAACTTTTTAATGACTTCTCAGAAAAAACTGCGTCACGAACACAAATAATTTTTGTTCCATTTTATAAAACGGTTACTTCCGTTTAATTGCTGTTTTTTTTATAGCAATTTATGCTAGAGTCCTTTCGGAAAACCTTGGAATTGTGCCATTATGAAATACTAGCGCCAGTATTTTTCCTGCTATTCATGACGAGAAAATTTAACGTTCGCAATTTTACTCAGCCGTTAAATTGAAATCTTCCTGAGGTAATTTCGTTTTACCTTTCGCAGCAATAACAACAGAGAAATGAGCAATAAGAAATATCTAATGTTGCTGCCAGATTAAAGTTAATTGGTTACAAAATGGGTTTTTTCTACATAATACTGAAAAATATTTTATTATTTTCGGACAAAATATAATAATATAACATAGAAGATGTCTTGAGAATGATATATTCTGATATATAGTACTACAAAATTCCAAAATGTGGTACATTTGATGAAAGATGGTATGATGACTTCAATATGCAACGAATTTCAACTCTTGGAAACAAATTTCCGAAACAGTGCACAATAGCAGATTTTAAGAACTAGTGATTTATGTTAGGAACATTCATTGATTTTTTTTAGTGACAATTTTGTGATAATAGCTTTTAAATCCATTCACAATCTGTTTTTCATCTTTGATGAGATGTTGTAATAGTCTGGCAACATTACTTTGTACAACAAAAAAAAGACTTCGCTATAAATTCTCATTCCTAACTATCTTGCCTTCTTTTCCTCACTTTCAACCTCTCTAACAGAATGACCAACAGAATCATCAGCATCAGCAACATCAACAGCAACAACAGCAACATCAGCAACAACACCCACTACAGCATCAAGAATCTACGCTCGGTGACACCTCTTTGTCCTCTCTGCCGCAAGCTTCCTTCAACTATATCAACTCCATTGTGGGCAGCGGTGTTATTGGTATACCATATGCTCTACATCGTGCAGGATTTGGACTCGGTCTCTTGTTGCTTATCCTTGTCGCACTTATAACGGACTATTCATTGATTCTAATGGTAAGGCTTTGTAGTATAAAACTGCATTTTTTTTGCAGATGGGTGAGATAATGGTGAGTTGGCAGTAATGGTTGTCATCAGCATCTCCTTTAGTCAGATGGGTGAAGATAACTGAGTTAATAAAAGCTTGAGTGACTACTTGAGCGTAGGTAACGAATAGGCAGACAGACAGACAGACAGACAGACAAATAGTGTGACAGTCAGACAGATTTACCTTTCATTGTATGAGGAAATTTAATTTCGTGGAAATGACAAGCTGTGCACAATGTTAGAAAACACAAATTTAAAGAACAAATCATTAATATTTTTAAATTGAAACAACATACTATGCAGATACTATAAGTTCAGGAAACTTTGTTAGCATTCGATGGAAAGATAAGACCCAGCTTTTTTCTGTCAAGACAATGACATTTTATAGGAGTTCAGAGTTCAATCATAGGTTTTACCATTCTAGAAGCAAAAGTTAGGTTTTCAAGAAAACTCTTTTTATTATGTCCTCTCAGTTTCATTGAACTCAGCGCTATGCTACTTTTTATTGTATCGTTTTCTGTCACATACCATGGCTTGTTAGTTCTTATCTTTTACGGAAGGAAGTGGCAACTTTTATTGTTGTCAAATTTATGCATGAATGAATTCAGACGTTGCGCGAAAAGGTTCCTTGCTAATTGCGTTCAGAGTGGAAAGATAAGGTTTAATTGAAAAAGATGTACCAGAATTAACTGGTTTGCCCTCAAACCGCTTTCAAATCAGACAAATTATACTCTTGCTTATGCATGAATCTGACTTCTTACATTGCAATATAAATTAGCTTATCCTTTCATAGCATTAAATGTTGTAGAACTTTTGTTTTCTTTTTGTTTATTGATTCATTTAACCCCAACTTTTCACTTTATTTTGCAGGTCAGATGTGGCCACATTTGCGGTCGTTTCAGTTATCCAGGCATAATGGAGGCAGCTTACGGAAAATATGGATATTATTTTTTATCGTTATTGCAATTTATGTATCCGTTTTTAGGTAAGTTTATAAAGGGTTTATAATTCATTATGAATTCCAAGCGGTCCCTTTTGGTAGCTTAAAGTTTGTCCTTTAATGGTTTGCCACAATAGCATTTAAGCTTTTAGAATAAATACAGGGTATTCCTGAAAGTTGTGTCAACCGCAAGCACTGACTTGGAGGCAGTAATGGCAGTTGCACTTTTCATGTACATATGTACGGAATGTAGAGTAAATGGTACCCTAGCTGGCCTTAATTTTTGTTAAGACTAATAGGAATTCTTGCTGTGTAGACATCCAGTGAAGTGTCTGCATTATAACAATTAAAGTACTATGTGCAATCTAGCTGAACGTGATTATTTTTGATTTTTGTTTACACAAAGTTTCAGCTGGTTACCTTATTTCTGTATTGGTCTTATGCCATATTTTCAATCCCCCTTTTCATCACACGGTTAACTCCACATCTAACCATAGACCATAACCATAGATATTTTATTTGAAATCAAGTTTTGCTCTTTATTTATTTTTTATCGAATTTTCACTTTGACTTGATTTGTTTGTACTTATTTGATCCGCAGAGGCTTCAAATATTTTTCACAAAAAATTGTAAGCCTTTCAATGTTATGTAGATATTTAGCAATATTTTTTGTTTAAGTCTCATTTTCGTTAGCTTAGAATAACTGAGTAATGCATTTTTAAAATTATTTATACATTTTAATTGAAAATTACTCAATCGAATTTACAGACATTTGCAGAAACCGATATTCATGTGAAATTCACAAATCGGCTTATGCTTTATAAACAAACCTGAAAAAGATAACAAATGGAACTATTTTACCTGATAATTGGTGACATATGTTTCGGCTAGTACCACATATATACATATTCATATACATACATATATACATAGCCTTATCAGACCAGTTTTGGTTAATTTGTAATGAGATTCGAACCCCGACCATTCCATGAATTATATGTGGACAGCCGCTCTTAACACTTGAACCATGAGGGGTTCTTGGAATAACATATAAAGCGCCATCGGTCATCTATTTTATCAGTTCTTGTTTGCTGCAAATGTCACCAATTACCATGTTAAATTGTTCCATTTGTTATCTTTGTCATGTTTGTTTATAAAGCATAAGCCGATTTGTGAAATTTTACATGAATATCGGTTTCTGCAAATGACTGTAAGTTCGATTAAGTAATTTTCAATTAATTAATAATATTTAGTCGACTAAAAACAAATCAAATTTCTTATATCTACATTTTAATTTATTTAATTTTCCCATTTCAGCTATGATCTCCTACAATGTGGTCGTCGGTGATACCTTATCCAAAGTATTGGTACGTTTCTTTCCCTCATGGGGCACATCTATGGGCGCCGTTCGTTTGGGTGTTGTTTTCTTCGTCACTGTTGCAGTTGTGGTGCCACTTTGCCTGTACAAAAATGTTTCAAGGTTGGCGCGAGCAAGTTTCGTCAGTTTGGCCTGTGTTGTTTTCATACTGTTTGCCGTGATTGTAAAACTCTTGTCGGGTGATTATAAAGTGTGAGTACCCAGTTGATTCATTCATATAATTTATTACATTTTAATTCAGTAAACGTGTTCAACAGCAACAACAGCTTAATTGCCTGGGTGAGTGGTCGTAAGAAAACAAAAAACGCCCACACCACCGTGAATTGTGCACATTTGGGATGTCGTGTTTAAACATCGCTTAGGCAAATCCAGCTATAAACACCATTAATAATTGGCCCCAGTTATAATTAATGCCTCTGAAATGTTAACAAAATTGTTACAAAACTCTATTGTGTGCATTGTACGCTTGAGAGTGAACTTTATGTTGAAAAAAAATATTCTAAATTAGACAATTTTTGAATTCTTATGGATATTAAGAAATGCCCACTCTATATTTTAATTTCGGAGCTAGCGACATGCTGTTGGTTTTTGTTTTAAAACATGCAATTAATTTGAATTTATTTATGTTATTACACTTTGAGTTTTATGGTCCAAGCTAAACTTTCACAAGTAAGGACGTGCAAAGTGGGTTATGCTAAGCGGATTGGAACCCCCATACCCATGATGAAGTATGATTTGAAAGTTTGTTAAGAAACTCCATTTTAAAGTTTCTGTTTGGCAGGTGTATGCTTAAGGGCTGGGTTAGGAACTGTTTGGATATAGTCAACCCTTTAGATTAGCAATATTGAGTTCAAATTTAGTACGTGGGAAGACAATTATGATTAATTAATCAAACGGCCAATAGTATTGGGTTTCTGAAATGGTGTTAAAAATAATATACTCCTACTGATCTTTAGACCAGTCTATGTTGTACATATTAGACCTAAATAGAGCATAATACATATATTTGCGCCGGGGCTCCAAAAGCCAAAATATTTTCTGGAGCTGCTAAATCAAGGTTGTAAGATGAAACTAATCGATGATGACAGTAATATAGAGTTGCTTGAGCACCAACGCAACATAGGGTTCTTAGTTCTTTTCTCTAAATATTGTAATTGGCTGTGCTCTAGAGAGACTCGTTCTATAAGTGCGAATTTTCTCTCGCAGCACTTTGTTGTCTGATCGGACCCATGTCTCTATCATCACACTGGATTTTAAATTTGTTCTGCTTACAAATGTTTTCGGTTTGCTTTAGCCTTGGTAAACTCAATCAACACTCAGATTTTTAGTTGATAAGTGCACATAGCAAGTTGCTTAATTGCCAGGGATACCCAGCAAATTTTTATTTTGTCTATTGTGCTTTTTGAAATTGAGAGAACAACAAACGGCGGCAAATAGAAGGAGTTTGAAATAAAAGAATACAACGAGTAGGAAACTTAACAACTTGGTCGCTTTTTTTCACACGTCAGATAACGAATAAAACACAGCTATAAATTGTGAACAAACTATACCTAAGGAATTTATTGAAGTTCTTGTCTTCTTCGGAAACTCGACGGGTGAAACGTAATTTTTTTCTTCTAATGGCTGAAAAAAAAGCTTTAATTACTACGGCACTGTGTATAATCTACATGTTCCTACCTATGTATGTATTCTAATTTTTGAATTACGCCCTTGGCTTTGGTTTAATTGTGTAAAAAATGTTGCATTCTTGTGGGAAAAATTTGCCATACAAAATGTTTACACGCAGTAAATTGTTTTCTAATGCCATTGGGAGCCATTAAGAGTACAATGGAGTTGTTTTTTTTTTCGTTATAGACAGGACTTTAATTGCTTCTTGGGGCAATATTCTGTGATGTAATGTGGCGGGCAGTTTGTTATCGTTATTTTCTCTCTTTAATTTAAACAGAGATAATGTAGAGAGGCACTGGATTTAATATTTATAGCAATAATTTTATGCAAAACAGCATTTATTTTTCAACCCTGTGAGACATTTACACAATGTTATTTTAAAACAAGACTGTTACACATTTTGTTCACATTCATATTTTCTTGCTTTTTTAATAAACCCTGGTTCCTTGTAGTGAGATTAAAATTATTTATGTATTACAGCTTTTATATGTTAAAGAATTTAAAAATCGTAGTCGTGGGAAAAAATTTTTTTTATGTTTCTAAGAAAAAATTTTTGGAATGAAAAAGTCCTTTCAAATCAGATAATGTTGTTTTCTAAAAGAAAAATTGCATTATGGCAAAATCTTAAATAAAATGGAGCATTGTTTGGGTAATTTGTACTCGTGACAACAGGAATAGGAAATAAACAATTAAAAATGAGGTTCAATAACTCAATTTTTATATTTAACAAATATATTTTCAACAAGAGTTTTGTTTCACTCAAATCGTCATACTAGATTCAAAAGCTCATCCGTAAAAATTGAAATTAGTGAAAGTTGATATATTGATTGAAATTAAGTTTTTGTACACATTTTGTATAAAAGCGAGTAACTGTGTCAAAAGATCATAGCTGCCAAGAAAATTGGACTACAACAACTGCCGTACTAAGCGAAAAAGACGTATCTCAAAAAAAAAATATCCGAAATTCTTATGGCATCGGATAGCTTAAGAAATTACGCGTCTAATGAAATACTCCAAATGTCGGCATCTTAGTTTAATCATATAAAAAATCTATTAAGAAACTTTCCTCTATCTCAATTTTACAGGTATTTCAGCAAAAACATCCATTATCTCGAAATGCATTTTTTGAGATACGTCTTTTTCGCTTAATACGGCAGACAAGGTCGGTCGACAGAAAAAATTGACGGTAAAAAATTTGGACAAAATAAATGAAGACGCCAAGAAAGTTCAACTACAACAAAATTATCGACGTAGAAGTTAGTAGTTTTTCGCTTTATAGGTACAAAGTTTAGTTTTTTTCAAAAGGGGAGCTGATCCGATTTCAAGTGAAGTGTTTTCGGTTACTAGTGATGCCAAGAAACAGTTTCCAGGCAGTTCCTGGTGTCGTCATTTTTGGCAAACCTGTTCGGTCTTCCTGAACACTGTGAACGAAAACTAACTGGGCGGCCTAGAAAAACGATAGATACTTAACAGTTAGATGAAAAAATTTGCACGGTAATAAGTTGGAAAGCAAAAAGTCGTACGACAAAAAAGTTGGGCAGCAAAAAATTGAACGCCAAAAAAGTTGAGTTCTCAGTTTCCTCGAGAAATAAAGGAAAAGAGCTCAATTTTTCATATAAGAAGACCGAAATATACCGAGAAGTGTTCTTATTTTTAACAAATATGTGTTCGAAAACGTCAAGCTTATGCAAAATAAATTCATACAATAAAATTGTTACGTGTTGTCACATTGAAACTTTTTATATGATGCCTTGGATGTCACGCAATGTTTGCTTAGGGAGTATAGTTCAATAAATAAATCTAGCAGTTCTGGTATCTACCATAAAAAAATGTCTGATGGTTGGCATCTAGTTTCGTTATGCATTAGGGTATTCCACGCCAAATCAGACACCATTTTGCTTTTGCATCACTAATTTTTTTGAAAACATTGTTTTTTTTCCTTTTTAGAATCGGTTTTTTTTTTGTCAAGTATAAGTTTTTGGAAACTAAAACCTATATTTTTAGGAAAAAACTATCTTAAATTTTCTTTTTAAAAATCTTTGCATTTTATAACCTTTTGAATTATCATCAGTATAAAAGTGATAGATAAAAAATGTAGTCCATTAATTCAATGCCAATAAATACTGCCATCTAAAAAGGCATTTAGCGTAGCACAAATGCGTGTGCCAGTTGTTGTTCCCTGCTGAATTTGCGATTCGCAATGTTATCGTCGCAACTGTTGCAAAATGCATTGAAAAAAGAATGCAACCAAAGCCACAGTTGCTACGTACATAGCTATGGCATAAAAAAATGCCAATTTGGCAGCACTGTTGCATGCAACAGTGTGTCTTTTTCACGTCGTTTCTTTTGTCAAATGACCCCTTAAGCAAAGCGGGATCAAAAGGATAGCGTAAAATTAAGTGCTCGTTCTGTTAAGGGTTGGAGGTACGGACGGAAGTGGCAGACATTTGTGCCACATTACGATTCATTACAAGCAGCTCGACAACGGCAAATGTTGGACGGAATTTTTTTATAGCCTTCCAAGTAAAGTGGAAAGCTGTTGCATACGCTGTTGGATACATATAGTATAGTAGGCATAGTAAAAACAGGTAGATATGGGTAGTCATGACTGCTGCAGAGTTTGTTAGTTGGGACTTAAAAATATATTCATTCGATAAAAAAAAATCAAACTGTTGTATTCATAGGACTGTTGATTTTTGGCAGTGGCAAAGCGGTCATTTCGCTTTACGCACTACAACTGTAACTCAAAAACTGAGCACATATGACCACACCTTAAATATGTAGGACGGAATTTGAAGCAATTGCTCTGACCTAATTTAATTAAAGCAAATATTAGGCCATAGACTTAAAGTTTTATTCTGTAATAAATGACAGTGCTCCACTGTTACTTAATATGCATAGTCGATGAAATCCAATGGAAATGTAGTTAGCACCATAGCGGGGCCATAAAATTAAAGCAAAAAAAAGTGCCTTTTACACATTTTGCTTAGGTAGCCAAGGCTGAGATTCAAATTGAGGCTGAGTCAGTTGTCCTGTTGCTGCTACGTGGCGACTGGCATAAAATTTAAATAAAATTCCAATTTGTGGTCCCCTTTGGTGTAAATAAATGTATGAGTACATGTGTTGTGTGTACTTGTGCATAAATATGTGTAAATCCTTGAGTAATATCACCTTTTAGGTTTTTTTATTTTTTCATTTTTTGTCGGTATTTTTATTTAAATTGTTCAGGCAATGCCAATTTTCGTGTGGGTGTCTTTTCACAGGAAATTTAAAATTTTGTTGCTTTTATAAATATGTGGATTAGAGTGGAGTGCTAAAATTTATGATCTACAGTGATAATAAATATAGTTGAGAGATGATAAAAATCAGTTCCTTGCTAATATCTCACTTCCTAATACCCGGGCACAAATTAACTCAACAGGTTCTAAAGCAAAAGTTATAGAATAGAGAATTCACCACAAGAATTTATCTGTTTTTGTCCACTGGCATGAATGTCTCTGAGTAGGAAGATACTATTTATGCTGAATACATTCATGTATGCATCCTGAAAACTATTTACTGACCAATGAAATTGACATGTGCCTGCGAAAGTTTCTTTTCAGCCTTATAAAACGTTGAAACAAAATCTAACTATCAATAATCCCAGCGCCAAATTGATGAAGTACTCTGATTTTTCATGTATGAAAGCTACTTATACCCTTTTAGTTTTGTATGTTTCACAAATGAAATTGTTACTGTGACATTTTGTTTATGAGTTAAAAAAAAAAGAAAAAGTCAAACGGAAATTTGAAAAAAAAAAGTCTAACGGAAATAATTTGCAGACTTATCTAATTCTTGCTGTTATTGTTATTCAAGAGCCAGATTATATTAAAGTTTGAGTACTGAATTACCGATTTTCCATATGGAGATGCAGTTAATCAATTTGCTGCATGCTTTCAAAATTTAATCTGTCTGTTTTTAGCTGCCTGCGGAGCTGTAAGCAGTCTGTTTGTTGGCTGTCTGCTTTGTATATGGAGCTGTAGACAGTCCGCTTTCTGATTGCCTGCTTTGTATATGGAGCTGTAGGCAGTCTGCTTGTTGGCTGCCTGCATTGTATATGGAGTTGTAGGCAGTCTGTCTGTTTGCTGTCTGATTTGTATATGTAGATGTAAGGGGTCTTGCCTGTTGGCTGCATACTTTGTATGTGGAGATGTAGGCAACTCGGTAAACTATACAGGCACTTAGTAAGCGATGTTTTAAGGCAATCTGCCTTTTCCTTGCTACACATTGTATATAGAGATGTAGGCAAGCTGCCTACAAAGCGGCCATCCCTTTGTAAAAAGCATTAACAGTTGTGGCTGGGGTTGTGAGCATTACTGCCTACAATGAGTATAGCTATTTATCGATGTTGTTTATAAAATATTTGCCGCTGGGATTATGAGTCTCAAATAAATTAATTTCTCAAAAAAATCTGAACATTTTAATGGAATTACTTGGAGGAAAAGGGGAATGCAGCTCCATTTCAATGAGGTAGTGTTTCTTGGAGATAGTACTTTACTAAATTCATTCACTATTCGTGCAAACAGGATTTGACAAGCAATTGGCAAAACTTAATCGAAGACATTCCGAAGAATACACTGGAATAGCATATGGAATTGAGATGACTAATTTTTTGTGGAAAGATAGAAAAGTCAACTGAATTCAACCTATGTTGAGACTTAGCTGTTTGAAAATACGAATACTACTTACTTTGCAAACTGGCAAAATAGCGCGGCATGATCGCAAGAGAAAATGTAATGTAAACGTGAATTTCCCTCACATAATCAAGGAGTACAAAGTCCATATGAGTGACGTTGACCTTACAGATGGAATGATGAGAAAATATATTCGGTTGAAGACAAGGAATGCCATGACTGTTTTCGGTCATTTTGATTTTAGATCTGGAGGCGTAACCGTTGATGAAATAGGAAAACCGAAGACAGATTTGTGATTCTTATGGAAATTGGATCAATGTTTTTACCTATCTCTTACTGAAAAAAATGTATAGGCAAAAAACAAATCAAAATTTTGGGTTGTTTTTTTTTATTCCAACATTTTTGGCACAAAAAAAAAGTTTTAAAATTTTTTGAGTAAACCATTTCAATGGGAAATTTAGTTTTCTACAAAAAACCTAAGAATATCCAAATTTTGTTTCCTTTTTCGAGATATATTGAAAAAACTAAAAAAATTGCATTTCGACCCCTATTTCCGCGGCTTTATCGTCTTAAATGACCCATTGACCGATTCCTGCAATGTAATTCCGTAAACGCCTTAGTTCCTTTCCTTATGACATAATAATCAATAAAAAGTATTACTTGGTTTCATAACTTTTAATCCCAAAAAATAGAATTACTGAAAACTGCCAATTCAAATGACAATTTAGAAAAAAACTTTGGTAACACCCTAATTTTCATTTTATGTAATGGTTTTATTTTTGTTTCTTCTCTTCATACAGCAAAGATACGTCGGAATCCTGGCAATTCGCAAATGTTGATGTGATACCAGCGACGGGAATTATGGTTTTTGGTAAGTTTCTTTAGTGTTTTGCATCATAAATTTTTATAAGGTATGTGAAAATATTATTCTATACATTGAAATGGGTATACGAATTTAACGATTTTTGTTACTCCCATTCTAAAATACTACAATAAAAAAATTTAAAACTTTGTTGTAACGCATTTTTTTGTATATAAAATATGCAAAAGAAAAATCTATTCAGCATTTCAACACTTTTAAATTTTATTCATTTTTATATATACTTTTCGATGAAACCACTGCGTAAATATAGGATTTTTATGTTTCGTGTTCATTTGACAGTAAAAAAAAAAGTATTACAAATTGCCAATAAATTGTTTATATTCAACAAAGCTTTACCGGATACTTTGTATTCATATAAAATTCAAATAAAGTTCTGATTTCTAAAACTGCAAGTCGTCAGTTTATTTTTTCTTCTCTATAAGTAGTATACAAATGAGGTGAAATATCTTATTCATTCTAAGTTAAAGAATTTTTACCTCGCATCTTTTTGAAAGTCATGTGAATGTACTAGGGCAGATAAAATTTTTCGGTTCGTTGTTATAATCGCATAATTAAAACTAAAATGTATTTAAAATAATTTTATTTTAATTATAATAATCCACAAACTGTTGTTACAGTGAAATAACTTTTTGCATTGGTTGTTATACAAAACATTATATTATTTGTTTAAAATGACGTGAAAGTACTTGGTCAAGGGTAGAAAAACCACTAGAGCACTAGCGCCAATCGGCACAATTTTTATTTAATAGAAAGATAATAATAATAAAAATTACCCATCTTCAAAATTTTCTTCAAACTATTCAATCATAAATACTTTTTTCTTTTTTTTTTGTAACTGCTGTCAAGTTTTGTATTAAGAAAGAAATATTATTCATATAAAAGTTATTTTCTCTTAAGACTTCTAACCCATCGTTTATTGTTCTCTAGTGTCAAATAAAAGTAGAAAATAAACCATTTGCACGCAAGTATTTAAGTGCATATGAGAGCTCATTAAATGTGTCATTATCGTAAAAATATTAATTAAACTCTGATGCAACAATATTTATCGTACATACTTAGTTCAAATTAACATTTGCATAAAGTTGTGCATAAAAGTCAAGAAATGTCATAAAACAATATTCGGTAATTAATGAAGCGCTGCTTGAGGAAATACCCAATGAGGCAAGTTCCACCCAACCGTACTCCAAAAGTTTATGTCTTGTAAGGTTTTAATGAAAATGTTTCTACAAGAAAAAGTTTCTGAAGTGAAAAGACTTTTCTAAGTTAAACATGAGCTTGTTGTAATTTAGCAGCAGCTATGGCAGTGACATTTTAACACATGTGTCACACATATTTTTTTCTATTTTCTGTAAATACTATATGAGGCGGCCGCCCAGTTTCAAAACCGGCTAAGTCCAAAAAAATCAAATTTTTAGATATTCTCATACTATAACAAAATCTAGACCATGCTTTATCTTTCTTCTATGGTTTTAGATTAAAAAAAAAATTTTTTGACAGAAATATTACACTTTTTAATTTATTTTTGATTCATGGGTTTCAAAACCGGCCAAGTCCATGAACTTGCTTTCAAAACCTTTCCAACGCCTTGGAATCAAAACCGGCCAAGTCCAGTACATTGGTATCAAAACTGGCCAAGTCCATTTTTTTCCAACGCCTTGGAATCAAAACCGGCCAAGTCCAAAATTGTTTTCTCAAAAACATACTCAAATAAAACTTGAAAAGTCTGCTTTAAGTAAGAAATTTTATAAGCTGGTGAGAAATACTTCTTATTTTTTCAATGCACATAGATGAAGATAAACGTTTTTCATTGTTTGTCCAAAAGTATAGAAAATGGACTTGGCCGGTTTTGCAACTGGGCGCCTCATACCTTTTTAAATAAATACACCGCATCCTAGCAAATATTTGGAAGATTTATTTTGTTTTTTTGAATTTATGACTCTTCTAGAAACTCTTCTAGAGACTAGAGATTTTGAGTCATACATGCGATTATTTGTTGATTCTTCTACAAGATTATATGATTCCATTTTCCAGGCGATGGTTTCATAACATATACACTTGTGGTACCCACGGCTTCCTAGCGCACGTCCCGTTGTTTCTTTTCTTCATGATGAAATTACTCTCTTAACATCTCATTTTATTTGTTCTCTTCAAAACTAACAAATACAATATACGCTGTTAAAAAAAACGCGACGAAAAATCGTTTGAATAAACACAATTGCGGCGGACGACTGCTTTTCACGTCTGATTTCTTGTGAGAGAATCGTATGGGGAAAAGAGAGTGACAAAAACAAAATTTGTATTTGTAATTTTGCTGAGAAAAACGTATGGGCAAAGAGAATGACAAAGAAATGCAAGGCTGATCCGACGTAAAAATAGAATTAATTCTAAATCGACGGCTATCCGTCGGCAGGTCACCAGTATCACAGCGTATATTCGTCGCCACTTTACCGCCACCGCTCTAATTCTGGGCAAAGCATAACTTCAAACTAAAAATACGCTTGGCAGAGAGTTTATTCTTTGAACTTCGAATTCAAATACAAACGTTACAGAATTCAAGAAGTTTCATAAGCAACGAAAAATTAATCGACAATTTTTTGTGGTTTTTTATTTATTCTTAAAACAAATATGTTTAACTTTAAAAAAATAAGTATGCGATAACCTTCTTTATTACAAATATGTTGTTTTAAAAAAGAAATTAATAAAATCGGCTTAGAACATTCTGCGCCAAAGTGTTACAAACCATTTCCAAGTGAGCAATTTTACATAAATAGTACAGATATAGATACATATGTTATGTTTGTATATCACTGCATTATGATTCGATATTAATTTTATGTTATTGGCATTGGACATACATTTGGAGATTCGCTAACCTTGGACAGTTTTTCCTGAA
The DNA here is from genome assembly GCA_949775025.1 of Tricholauxania praeusta. Taxonomy (NCBI): domain Eukaryota; kingdom Metazoa; phylum Arthropoda; class Insecta; order Diptera; family Lauxaniidae; genus Tricholauxania; species Tricholauxania praeusta. The sequence continues at coordinate 29,129,942 of OX459031.1, read as the reverse complement.
CAAACTATCCTTTGTGGATATCCTTTAAGAAGGCGTACAAATTCGAAAAAAAGTTCATAGCCAGGAAAGAGGTGGTTAAAATTCTAGAATTTTTGCGGACGTCTATTATGGACGACCTATAATTAATATTTTTTCATCAACTAAAACTCTGTTTTTGAAAACTTATAAGGTTAAGCTTTGTAAAATTTAGCTGGACCCGAAATTTTAATCTTCGCAAATTTGGTGATTTGACTTTAATTTTGAAATAGAAAATTGGAATTGAAAATTCGACAAAAAAAAACAGAAAGCATAGTTTAAGCATAGCCATTTAAGATTATAGATTTTTTTATACTAAACTATGCGTGGAAATTGATAAAATATCCTACAAAAATGGAGAATTTACCGCAGCTAAGTCTTACGCTTTAAGTTAAGCGAACAGATCAAAAAAGTTAAGAAAATTGTAATGATAACGTGTATTATGGTAAGACATGCTCTATCGAAAATATTGGTGCTAATAGCAACAGTGTTGTCAAAGACACAAATTTTATAATTAAACAATTATTCTTCCAAATAAAATTCAATTCACGAAAAAACAGAAGCTTGCAAACCATGACATGCGTGATGATAACCCGATTAGTTACTCGAACAAAAACAAGCATTCAATGATGATATTTTACATCGAATGTTCCTTAGCGACGAAGCTCACTAATCCCTCGGAGGATAAATAAATACGCAAAATTTCCATATATGAAGCTCTGGAAACACACAAGTGACCTTATAGAAAGAAGTCATTGTATCCAGGAAGAGTAACTGCTGGGTGTACATTATAGTCTGGCGGTGTTATTGGCTCATATTTTTGAGAGTTAGCGCCAGAATTGTGTAGAATATTGATCAGAAATTACTTCCAAAATATTCAATCATTTTGCAGAAGATATTGTGACGGTCCTTTAAATAATGTTGTATTTCATATATAATTGCAGCAGAGTTCAAAAAATATGTTGAAATAAAAATTTTATAGAATCTAAATTTCGAAGCAGAGATAGAATAACGCGGTATTACTCTTGAAAACTCTGGCGCAAACAAGAAAAACAAAATACCACTGCAATATATAAACAATTTTAATCTTGCCAACACCATTCATCAGCTTATTAATATTTTAAGAATAATTGCTTAACTTTTTTACGCAAAAGTTAAAACTTTCAAAAATTTAAATTGAATCTTTGGTATGATACATGTGCTTGTGCTTAACACTTTCATGAGTAAAAGTAAACTTTTTCAAAAAGTTTGTGAGAATTTTAATTTACAACAACTTAACAGCATTTGCTCACAGAATATTGAATTTCTAAAGGACACTTCATTCTTGTTATTTTGTTTGTTTACAGCATTTATGTGTCACCACAACACGTTCCTTGTCTATCAATCGATGCGAAATGCAACGTTGGAGCGATGGGAAAAAGTAACTCATGTATCGATAGGATTTGCATGGACGGTAGCAGCACTTTTTGGCATTGCAGGTTATTCAACGTTTCGTGCTTTGTCGCAAGGTAAAAATAGATTTCAATTATACGATAAATTCTTAGCTTAAATATAATGTACTATAGTGCATTTTAAGCAAACATTTTCATCCGTTTTTTTTTTTTTTCAAGTTGTACCACAAGTTAATGTAGTTGAACTTCTTCGGAGCTCGATAAAAATAAACCGATGTAGAGAGAATTTTGTTTAAATGTTTAGTAGCTTTTATGAAACGAATTTGCTTATGTGTTTTTTAAGAATAGATCTGTAATCTAAAAGTGTCGCTCGAGTCTGATTTCAGAACTATAGCCATCGTAGGTTGCAGATGTTGCTTTTTTAAAAGTCAATGTAAACTGGGAGCTTCTGAATTCATATCCAAAATATGGTTGTCACGAGAAATATAACTTATAACTTTGAAATTTTATCTTTAGAATTGTAGCTATGATGATATTTCTGAAATTTTGACACTACCGACCTCGAAACTTGAGCATTTTGACTCAATATTTTTACTGAATAATTCTTATTGGCTTTAAGTATTTCTAACATTTAGATAAAATAAACGGAAAAGAGTCGAATTTATTTGGGTCTGTCTAGAATGCAATTTGACGGAATTCTGCCAGCAAGTCTCGTATATTAAAAAAGCTAAGCAAAAAATTTTTATTACTTGTTCCACTGCGGTTTCTCTTTCAGAATTTAAATGTGCACATTGTACTCTATCACCATTGCAACAGCTGTTTGGAATTGTGATTGTGGTTTCTTAAAATCATTATCAGCATTAGTTTTATCATTAATTAAATTGTTGAATCCACAAGGTTTTCAGTTCACATGCGCAAAATATGTATTTTCTTATCGCTGCTTGCTAGTATAACTACATATTTTATGTACAAACTTGGGTTCATTTATTTTTATTTTTCATATATTTTTAGGAGATCTTCTTGAGAACTATTGCTGGAATGATGACTTGATGAACTTCTCACGAGTACTATTCTCAATTTCAATACTGTTGACGTTTCCCATTGAATGTTTTGTATCAAGAGAGGTAATTTTTATAAAGAATTATTAACTTCTAATAGCAGCTGATAAGGCAAGTGTGTTTAATTAAAATAAAAGGGAGGCTTTGCTAAAGGAAGTTGCACAGAATAAAAAACGTATCCTATAACTACAGAATATTTTGCAATTCAGTGTTTCCACAATCATTTGTCATTTTAGTATTTATCCACATATTTTCTTCAGAAGAAGCTTGTTTGTAAGAGTACCAACTATACGTTGAAACTGGAAAATTTTTATTGATTTCGATTTTTCCAAGAATTTGAACTGAATTCTCGATTTTAATTATGGTTGAAAAAATCACTTTTTTCACATATTTTCGTTGATTGAATCTGATCCACGGATTTGAAAATTTTGACAACAGAGTTATTGGTGACTTAATTACCTTTAGTTTGATACAATTTTTGTCTAGATTTTTTCGTATTCTTATGAAAATGTTAGACTATGCACCTCCAGTAAAATCGAAAAACAAAATCAAAAATTCATTCATACGAAAACCTGCATATCAAAAAATTTTCAAGTGTTATTTTTAAGCTCGGCGGCCCATTTTACATACCAAACAAATATTGACGTAACAGCTGCAAAACAACTTATTTTTCTTTCAATCTTGTATGCCAGTGTTATCAAACCTATATCCACTAAAAAATATAATTTTTTTTTTTTGTTGAAATTTTAGGTTTTTCAAAGTTCAGAGTGCACATAGATTTTTTCTTTCTGATTTTCATGAAATTTGTCGATTTGAAGATCATAACTATTTCCTTTAAAATATATAGATCGAAAGAAAGTTTTGGTCATTTGCTTAAAAACTTTACATGAACGTTCAAACTGAAAAATAAGAATTGATTTAAGATAAGATCAAACCAAGTAATATTTTTTTTAAACGTCGTTCTTTTTTAAATCCATTTTTCGGGCACAAAATTTTCTTTTTTTTTTTTGTGATCTTGATGACTTACACGAAAATTATGCATTTTATAAATATATTATATATTTAAAGATCAATTGTTGGGTAACACAACTTCTGTACGATAAAACTTGATTTATGTAGTTATGTTATTATTGCAAAATGGCTGAAAAAAATTTTTTTTTTTTCAAAAAAAAACATGACATCAAAAAAAGTTGGCAAGACTTTTCTATCCTTTACGTTTACGATAAAAAAAACTGTTTTGGCCGAAATTTGAGCTTTTATCATTGTTTCACCTAAGCTATCAATTATCACTAATAATCTCACCGAGTAAAAAGTTGACATCATCAGAATATTCAAAAAGATATGTGTTTTTTTTTCTATGATGTCATAATATTTTTTTTTAATCGAATAGAAAACTATTCTTTGCGTTTTTTAACAAATTTAAAGAAATGTTAACTCTGAGTAATTTTTTATGAATATTGCCCTGACGAAAAAAATTTTTGTTGTCATAAAAAAATTGTTACAATACAAATAGGAATATTTTTCTGAATATTTTGAACAATTTTACAATCTTTTTACTCAGTGCGATTTTTACTGCAAATTGATAGCTTAGGAGACAAAAATGATGTTAAGTGAAATTTTGACCAAAACACTTAAACTAACGCAAAAACTTAAACTTTTGTAAAATTTTTTTAGTCTTATTTTTTTATTCTATACCTTGACCACTCTAATATGACATAAAAAATTTACACAGTTTAAAAAAAAAAATACAAAAAATCAATAAAAATTTAATTTTTAATCAATACTAAACTTTACTCAAAAAAAAATTTGAAATTTTTCAGTAGATTTGCTTCTTGAAAAATCGTCGTCAATACATTCGACAAATGTTCAATACAGTCGGTATATTTTCGGTACATTTTCAGAACATTTCGACAAAAAAAGTAAACTTTATTTTAGCATTTTATGAATTTTTGTAATTGTAAGTTACTTTTTTATGTTCATGTCGAAAAAAAGTACATTCATCATCTAAAAAATGCATTTAATTTGTATATTCAGTATGAAATAACATGAAGTAAAAGTTGCTACAAAAATAATATGAATTACTTTTTAAAACAAAGCTGTAGCTCAGAAATAAAACAAAAAATCTAGTGTTCTTAGAATTTGATTATTAGCCCATCGTGTACATAAGTTTTGGGAACTTTTTCGATGTTATATTATCGACCGTAACATTATCAATTTCTCAAAACAGTGCAGAAATCATTATAATTACGTATGAAATTAAAAAGTTAATTGAACTAAAAATAAAAAGTACTGTCGAGGTGGTTCTCTTATTACCACCATATTAGAGCCACCTATACGAATCCCAAAAAGTACTAGACAATACTCAAAAGTAGAAGTTTCTAACTATCAATAGCACTACTAATTAATTTTATTTTTTGTATCAAACCATAAAGAATGCCATGTATATAAAAAAATCTCTTTTTTAGATTGTACGAGCTTTAGTGCATAGATTTATACTAAAGGAACCCATAAGCGAGTTTACACAAGATAAGGATCCAAGCTTGGAGAAAGGCAATGAAATCGATGAATACTCCAAAACGATAACGCTAGCAATTGTGTTTAGTGCTTTCATTATATCACCACTTACTGACTGTTTGGGTTCTGTTCTAGAATTAAATGTGAATTTCTCTTTGAAGTTTTTCTAAACTTTTTTAATAACACATATTATTTTCAGGGCTTACTAGCTGCCATACCATTGGCTTATATATTGCCAGGCTTGGCATATATACAAATGGAACCACATTCACTTTTTAGTCGCGAAAAATTACCTGCATTGGGCCTAGTGGTATTCGGTGCTTTAGTGACTATACTGGGAGCAGCAATACTGCTACCTGATATTATGGGTGACTGTCGCGGAGACATTGTAATGGGTTATTGTAACCATGATAGTGATAATGGAACTGAAATAACAGCAAGTAAACGTAATGTTTAATATGCTTCAGAGTGTGGTTAGAGGCCAAAAATTTCAATTTTTTGCATTTCTCAGTGTACTATATATTTTGTGTACCAAAACTTAAGCAAACCAAAATTATATATATGTAAAGTGAAATCAAATTTATATACTATAGAAATTGTTATCAGCATACTTACATACTAAATATAAAATTAAAAATTATACTAACAATAAGAAAAAACTGAAAAAACAATGGGAATACATATACGAAGTAATCAGTAAAAAAAACTATTTTATGCAGTTTACACAAAACTACCAGAGCAAAGCTACTTTTTTAAATTAATAAATATACATACATATAAAAAGAGTGTAGTAAAAGTTCCTAGTTCTAAGTAGATATTGAAATTAAAGTATAAAAAAGGTAGTGGCATATCTGCTAGGGCACCAATATTAAAAGAGCATACACATTACTATATACTATATATAGAAAAAGATATATGAATTTATTGTAGAAAATAAAATAAAAATCAACTGTACCTTTACTCAGATGCACCTTGTATGAAATGACAAAAAATTTCGATGAAAAACATAAAATGTACCTTTTACTCTTAAATATAATTAATATTAAAAAAAAATATACGAATATATATGTATTATATGTATGTATTTAAAAGTAACCAAATCAGCTTTAATTGCAATAAAAAAAGTTACCAATCTTTATAGTTAGATGTCCCAACAGTCCCTACACTTATCGTGTGCTAAGTGACAAAAAATTCAATATGAATTAATTACTAATTTAAATTGAGTTTATAAATTTATAACTTTTGCACCCCAAGCCTTCGCGTACGAGGTATCCGGCCCCATCGGCCCTACCTAGCTACTCTACTTGATACAAGTATACGTCGGAATTGCTTCGAAAATGGAATTGAAATTGAAAATTTATTTCAGGATCATTCACAAAAAAAGGATAATCCGTCAAAAAATTGGAACCATAACAGCTCAAGTTTGAGGGTAAAAAAATGTCATAGCAATTTCCGATCATAAGACTTAGATGAGCTTATAACATTTAACTTGGGACTTCAATTCCACTTTCGAAATAGGTCAAAATCAGAACAGTCCTAATTATTACAAGTTTTTGCTGTTTACAAGATAAAGAGTGGTTATTCCTTTAAGTGACACATAATAGGTTACACGTGAGAGTACGTAATAGTGCATGCGAACTTATTACGCGCTTTATGAAAAATTTCGTGATATTAACCATTTCCGTCTGTCTATCCCCACCGCACACCTTCCGTATAAGTTTGAGTATACCTGGAGGCATTTACCTTATTTTTCTAAGCTGAATAACGTGTAACCCACTGTGTATCATATTGCGTGTTCTTTCAATTTCAACAATTTGAGAATAAGAACGCCTAACTAAAACATTCTCAACAAACATTATGACTCAATATAACAAATACCACAGTTTCACCAGTCTACCATTTTTCGAAAAAAGTTTGTCACCAAACATCATCCTGTAAAGCACGATATATGTAGAGACTGTTTATATTACAAATATTGTGAGGCTTTTGTGTACGAAAAAATTAATAACTAAAATTTAACTTGTACTTCGTCAAAGTTCATATAGAAATTGTGTACTTTATGGATATATTAGGATCCAGACAAACTTACCAGAAATAAAATCGCCCAGATATATGAATTTTCTCAATGGCTTTTTATTTTTGCTGATAAGCCCTTCTTGAGGTCGGAGCTACAGCTCCTTCATTGATTCGGCGGTATTCAAAAATATTGTTTTAAATTGAAGTCTTACCTGAACTAATAAAGTACTTACTAAGAAACCTTACACATATATCATATGTATCCATAAATATTTATTACAAGGTAAATTTTAGCTCACAATTTTCGACAGTACACGGTTTTTAAGTTCTTTAGGATCTTGCAATTATGATTTCTATAATTATTTAAAAAAATAAGTTGTAATGTCTAGTATTATTATTTAATAACGTTTGGGCCGGTCCCATATGGTAATTTTTGCATTTGATTCAAAAATTACTTTTCTTTTAAGGCTTTACAGGCAATACTGTCTCATCGAATATGAATTCTACCCAATTTTATTAGAGCAACCTTGTGCGCGTAGCATTGTGCATTTAAATAAAGTTGTATTTTAATATTGAATTTATTTTCTTAATTTGAAACGCACTGCATTTATATTATACACTCAAAGTAAAAAAAGCACATTTTTGTAGGAAATTGCAAAACTTCTCCAATCACTTTTTGATTTGAGCTCATATTGCAATATTTAGTAGTTTAAGAAAATATTTAAATTTTATATAAATATATTTATATATATGTATACAGATCTATTTTTTATTGCACTAAAAACTTGTAACTATACTGTATTTGAGTTTATATATAATTTAACATGCACTCTTAAGCAAATACCGTCATTATATGTTTTATATATTTTAAGTACTTACTATAATTTTAATTTTCGTGAGTAAGCTGGGAAAATACTTTATGAACAATCCTTGATTAAAAAACTAAAAACAATGAATTAACAAAACATTTATTTGTTACTTTGCCGTCTAAAATCATAGTGAAAACTAAAATTTAAACATAGCAACAAATTATCCAGATAATGATATTATGCATATAAGAAGATGTGCCGTTCCTCCGCTAAATTCTTCAATACATTACTCATACAAAGTATTATTTTCATAAATTTTATGAGATATATTACTTCTGACTAATATAACATATTAACGCTTTTTATGGAATAACAGACCGCCACTACTGGCACTGCCCAATTGGGTAACTATTTCATTTTGGGTTAAAATTTTGACTTATTTAGCAGATCCATATTTTTTTTCTTTTGCAAAATAATACTGCATACATTGGCTTTCGGCTCATGAGGAAATAGGTTTTTTATTTTAATTTTTATTTTATTATAAGAATATGTAACAATTTTAAAAACTACCACAAAATGTGAATAAGCTATACTACAGATTTAGGGAAAAATACTTTCAAAAAAAAACTATTGATAACGAATTATCAGTATGCATTAAATACATATATGTATAGGTAATAATTTAATAAGAGGATTGAAAATAACAATGACTAAATTTGTGATTGAATTTATTTATTTAAAAAAAAACTACTAGTTGTTAACAATTTATGTTTAAAATTGATATAAATATATAATGTGTAATTTTTTGATTTTATACAAAAAGAACAACATACATATGGCAGTGACTATGAAATGGGCTTATATGTTGATAAAGAATTTATACATAGGATGTTAAGCTTAAAAATCTGCGTTATCAAATGAAAAACAAATTGAGGAATTCATTCATTTCAATATAGGTTTAAGTTTTCGAGAAAGTTTCAAAACTAAACAACGAAATTTTTTATATGAGCCATTTATTTTGAAAATGAGGACAAGTCCCTCTTCGTTGAGAAGAAAAAATAAAATAAATTTTATACAGTTCGTTTGAAGTTACTTAATTTGCCACAATTTCAAAATAAACGGCTCATTTAAAAGAAAACTAATTAGTTATCATATTTTTCATAGGTTTTTATCAATTAAAATTATTGTTATTGTATTTTTTTTTATTTGAGTAAATTTTATATTGAAATTTTGAAATAGTTTTAGAAATATTTTGGTAGCATAAAAGTTAAGCCAAAAATCAAAATTTTGGACCATTTTTTATAAAACTTAAACATAGGCCCTCTTCATAGGCACTGTCACATGTTTGCAATTTTTTTTCTCTCTTTTTTAAATAATTAATATTTTTTTCTAAGCTTTTATAAAAAAAGCCGAAAAACTGAAAATTAAACATAATGATATAGATAAGTATATTAAAAATAAAAAAAGCAACCCGCAGATCAAACAAGTAATTGTTGGTATAAATCAAATGTATAAGAAGGAAGAAAATTTGAAAAAAACTATAAGCAAACATACGATATGCTCAGAAGTTCCGGCAATCAGTAGAAGATCTTGCCTCAGAAGTAATACTAATACTATGTAGTCGTAACAGCCCATAAAAATAACATGAAAACTTTATTCTCTCTCATTTTTAATTCATTATGGCTGTCGTTGGCAATTGTTTTCGGCATATTAATGTATTATTTACAGAGCCTTTATGCGACTAACAAATTAAAATTTTTATTACGGCTATACCTATTTTTTTTTTTTAAGAAAAAAAAAAACAGCCAGGTAGCTTACTGCAGTTAACTACAACAAAAAAAATACGAGTTTGATTTGATAAAAATTTCGACAGCGCACCTGCAAATACTTAGACTTGGCAAAATAATTTTGTTTCGGGAATTCGTCAGCCAATGTATGATAGTACAGTCAAACTTCTTTATAACGAACTTCTATGCAACGAAGCTCTCTCTACTACGAATTGAGTTCAAGTACACATCTTTCTCGTTCTATTTTCGATGTATTTTGATCTTCTTACAACGAATTTCCTTATAGCGAGATTTTCTTTAAAACGAAGAAATTTTGCTGCTGAAAATCAAACTCATATGCGTTTCTCCTTAAAGCGATTTTTGTAGAATAATTTTCTGTTAAGCATGGCAATAAAACTACATACATATGGAGAAAAAAGAAAACATTTTAAAGGGATCTCTAAAATATGAAAATAACAATAATCGAAAAAAAAGAAGGTTCCTTCACTATTAATGGTGACTATAGTTCAGTTAGTGTTCAGTGATAGAATTGAAAATGTTGCAACTAAGTAGCCTTTCTCTCGAAAAAAAAGTTATTGATAATAGAAAAAGTTGAAGAAGGCGTGACATTTCACGAATTTCGAAACTTTCTGGACATAAGGAGCAACGTACCGACTAATGTGTATGCTTCGTTTAATGCTTTAGAAGATTTTGTTGAAGGAGAAAAATGGAAGAGTGTAGTCCAAACCAAAATTACTGACTTCTTTAAATAAGTAGTAAAAAATTATATATAAATATAACGAATTTTCTGTACATAGAATTTTCTATATAACGAATTTTCCATATAACGAATTGTTTTCTGGTCCCGTGCGTATTCGCTATATGGAAGTTTGACTGTATAGTATAAGAAGCATTAGCTACAAGTGATGTTAAATTAATATTTCTACAATATGTTGACATAAACATATGAAAAATGTTTTTTAAACATCTGCTAAGAAAGTTTTAAAAACTTGTTAGGTTTTTCACCTTTCTTGCGCAAACCGGACTAGAAGCAAACTCAAATGCGACTAAAGTGTCAATAGATATGAAGTATGCATTCTTGATCTTCATAGCCTCAAGTTTTAGAAAACTTTAATATCTCAATTCGAATTAAAGTTTTTACGTATTACTAATACATATGTCTACTTAATTAATTTCCAATTTCTAGTATTAAATGTTTAAACTTTGATTTTCGTAACGACTGCAACGACATTTTAGAAACTCGACACGATTGTGTTCAAAAATATTAGTAATAAAATCAGATAAACAATGTATTGGTGTATGGGGACGTCCTTAAATTACGTGAGTCAAAATAGGGGGAGAGGGGGTCTGGAAAAATCTTACCAAATCTCACCAAAGGGGAGGAGAGTCTTACGTCAACTTTTTAATGCAGCAACTATACATTATTATAGCAGATTATATTTAAAAATTATAAGGCAAGTCTCACCAAAGGGAGGGGGTCCGAATTTTCGAAAAACCACTTCACATAATTAATGGACTGCCCCTAGACTCTTTTGAGGAGTCGTTAGGAAGTAAAAAGAGATTGCAAAATATTGGCGTATTAGGATAGGATCGAATAGGATAGTAGTCCTTAGCACCAAAATACCTGCGGACATTCATTAATTTTGAATTTTTTTAAGAAATGAGTTTTCAACCCTTTGGAGGTTAAAAAGTTACACTGGTGGAAAAGTGGGCTGCTAAAACTCATTTTTATTGTAAGATATTATTTTGGCACACCTACGTAATATAAGTAAGGTCTACCTTCTGGATTTTGATTCTTTTTTTTTTGAGGGACTTTCTTTTCAACGTATTTTAAAGTGTTACTTTTAGGTTATGTCAAAATCTGAGGGTGATGGAAAAATTCTGACCTCGGATTCGTATTTAGGACGCCAAAATACATACCGTATGATACCTCATCTTCCAACTACAAGATTTTTTTTTTGTGGTTCTGTGTTATCATTGCCTGGCACCTAAAAGAAAATGAGGTTCATTAACCCCTGACTCTCTGTGTACAAAAAATTCTGCACCGTGTTAGTTGGCGTTAAAAAAATATTTAAAACAAACTGGAGGAAAATATGCGAGTAGCAGATTTGATTACAAACAGGGCCGGATTAAGAAATGTGCCGCCCCTAGGCAGTTTGCAAAAATTACCGCCCCCCTCCCTCCTCAAAACTTCGGAATTTTGTCGAAAAAAATAATCTTTTTTTTTTTTCATTTTGATGAGCAAAAAAAAAAAGCTCTTCGTTGTTGAACGGAAACACCTAGCAAAATGAAAAGTACATTCCAAAAGTTTTTCAATCAATAAAATGCAAAAATTTTTTCAAAGTTTCCGCCAATATTTGCCGCCCTTTAAATCTTGCCACCCAAGGCACGTGCCTACTCTGCCTATAAGGTTAATCCAGCCCTGATTACAAATATTCATAATCCATGTAAGATCATAGTCGGGTTGTAGAAAATGATGGTGCCATGTAATGCAATAAAAGAAATAACACGGAGTATTTTTTTTTTCGTTCTAAAAAGTGCCACGCATTCATATTCGATTTTAAGTTAATTTTTTTTTAAGTTAAATAAAAAAATTAATTTAAATATAATTAGATGATCTTGAAAATCATAGTATGTATATAAGATATATAGTTAGAGATTTTTAAGTATATATGTGCTGTTACTAATGAAAGAGAATTTAAACCTGTTAAAGTATTTTTGAAAAGTTTAACAATCGTTAAAGTATACATATTTTAAAACAGAGGATCAATATATGAATGTATTTATTCTTAACTTTAAGGATTTGTTAACTTTACATTTTAAGTTTTAACTTTTTAATATCAATCTTAATCTTATACCGAAGCATTTTGTAATTTAATTTTAATGTTTTACATAAATTTAAGAGAAGAGAGAGTTTTGAAAAACTTAAAAATTGGAAAATATTTATTTTCTTGAATTTATAAATTTTGCTTTGTAAGAAGAAAAAACTAATTTAAAATTTTTTCTAAAAAAAAAAAACTTACTTTTAGTGGAACAATGTAAAAATATAAATGTATCGTAGTTTATGAAATTTATAAAAACAAAGCTAATGGTAAAACTTGCAAGTCGCAAAATAAAAATAAACATTAATCATATTCCAATCAGTAGAAAAAAAATATGTTTTTTGAGTTATTGCTTTTTTTTAGAAGAGACTTGACAAAAATATATGAGTCATTCCAGATAATCTCATTAAAAGTGAAACCATTTTTATTTTTTTGGGTGAGTATTTAATTTTGAGCTGAAAGATAATATAATCAAAAATTAATTACATTATTCTGAGATATGTTTCGCTCAAATATGGCAATTAGTTTGGAGAGCATTTTCTGTTGACTTACAATAACCATATTTTTTGTGAATGTCATTTCTACTGATTAAGCAAAGTTAAAAGTTAATATGATCGCAAGACTTAGGATTACCACTTAATTTTCTAGAGATATGAAATTCGTATCTGGTTCTCACATAACAATTTTAAAGTTCAATCTGTGCAAATTCCAAATATCAAATTTTAAGCCAAAGTTTTTCATGTAAAAGAGGTATATGATCGTGCTCGTATTGGATCTATGTTTTGTTTAATATGAGAGTCATTTCAGATGAAAACGTCTAAGAAATAGAAACCATCGATAGGATTCCAACGAAAGAAATCGAAGGGCATTTAATTTTCGGATTAGTCAGTCACCGCCTGACCGAATTGAAGCATATGAAAAACGTAATTTTTAGGCTTCAATATGCCAATTGAGGAGTGGGCGAACAGAACGGCCCATGTCCAGTTGCAAAAATTTTAAGAAATCGTGAGAAAAAAGGCTTATGTCTCTAGACTAATTAATCACTTTGCTATCAAAAAAAGTACATTTTGGAAGTGTCTGAGATTGAAATTATTTGAAGGTTAGTGTAATGTTTTGTTCGCCCACTCTTCAATTATAACACAGAATTCAAGTTATGAAATTATTGATATTAAAATAATATTTTTTACTGTACTTTATAATATTAACAATTTCAAGATTATCGGAAGCTGAATACTTCCGTGCTTTTAATTGATAGTGAGAGAAAGGAACAAAACTATGATACTTTCTCGTAATGAAATATGCTACAACATTAACAGAAATCGTCGAAGTTAACCCTAATTATCTTCAGATGATATTTCAACAGTGCTTGCCATGTCACAAGCTTGGTCATCCATTTCAACACCAGTCCCGATGAAACTGTTTGCCTGTAGAGTGCCTTTAAGGCTGCTCTGAACTCATTTTTATATATGTATTGGTCCAGAAAAGAACTTCAAGAAGCCATTACGGTGGTCTTAAACGCGAAATAGGTTTTCCTACGCTAACGAAAGTTTCGGCTTATGGCAATCGTTTCCTGAACGATCTGATAATAATAAAAAACACCGAGAACAACTTTCTAATTGATCGTCTGATTGTTTTTTGTGATATTGTGATATCCTGGATGTTTTAATTATGTTCATAAATATCTCTTAAATAATCAAGAAACAAAAGTTTCGAGCGCTCTATATTAATTGTAACCTTTGCCTTAAGACCGGTTTTATTTTCAAAGTAAAAGTGCATTTGATAACCGAATAAACTTTGCTCACAGTTTCTGTAGTACCGTACTAAGTGATAGCGAATACGAGTAAACCGCAAGCTACAGTGTATTGCACATGAACGTGTTTCTTAAACTGAATGCACTTGAACTCAAATGCATGCGAATTTGTACGACTTTCTCATAAAATTATGATAAGAACCCATGTTGATTACAGTTCATTTTATTTAATAGAAGAAAATTGCATTTACGCCATATACCACAACATAGTGCACAAATTTTTGCAGCTATGAGACCTTAGATAAAAAACTTCCGTACCTTAGGTATAAAAGCTTGCATTTTTCAAGCAGAGTCATCAGTTTTAAAGTATAACTACTTCAAAATACCCAGACATCCAAAGTTTTCACTTTGCAACAACGTAGAAATCAACAAGTCATGGCAAACAAACAGGATCTGCTGTTACTTTTCGATCATCCCACTGAGCCCGTTTTCATGGACAAAGGCAATAATTCTGTTTTTGATGTTCCTGAGAATTATTTGACCGATAGGTACAAAACAATTGGCACTACGGTGCAAAGCCGTTTTGGTGAGAGTGCAGATAAACGGATTCCAGTTAAGGAAATCTCTATGCCCGACTTGCGCGTACCAATGTCCTTGAAACGTGATGAACAATTCTCACTCTTCATACCACGCCATCGTAAAATTGCTGGACGTTTGATCGATATTTTTATGGGGCTACGCACCATTGATGACTTGCAGAGTGTTGCTGTCTACGCTCGTGATCGTGTTAATCCATTGCTTTTCAACTATGCTCTGTCCGTTGCGCTATTGCATCGTCCTGATACAAAGACTCTGGACATACCCTCATTCGTGCAGAGATTTCCTGATAAGTTCGTAGATTCACAAATGTTTCGTCAGATACGTGAAGAAATATCTGTTGTTCCCGATGGTTCACGCATGCCAATCATTATACCACGTGACTATACTGCTTCTGATTTGGATCCAGAGCATCGTCTCTGGTATTTCCGTGAAGATATGGCCATTAATTTGCATCATTGGCATTGGCATTTGGTTTATCCTTTTGAAGCTGGTGACCGTACTATTGTGAACAAGGATCGTCGTGGTGAACTTTTCTATTACATGCACCAACAGGTCGTTGCACGTTACAATTTGGAGCGTTTCAGTAACAATTTGGCGCGTGTCGAACGTTTCAACAACATACGTGAACCCATCGCTGAAGGTTACTTCCCGAAGATGGACTCACTAGTGGCAAGTCGTGCTTGGCCACCACGCTTTGAAAATACTGTTTTATCTGATTTGAATCGTGAATTGGACCAACTCAATCTGGATGTGGCTGACCTGGAGCGCTGGAGAGATCGCATTTTCGAAGCCATACATCAAGGATCTGCAGTTAATGTAAGTAAATTAGTGGAAATTTCTTAGTATTTGCACTAATTAGATTGTAACCTACAGCCCAGGGGCACTCGTATACCATTGGATGAACAAAACGGTATTAATATTCTCGGCAATATTATGGAATCTTCCATACTTTCACCAAATCGTGACCTCTATGGTGATATGCACAACATGGGACATGTCTTCATTTCCTATTCTCATGATCCAAATCATCGTCATTTGGAAACTTTTGGTGTTATGGGCGATGCTGCCACAGCTATGCGTGATCCGGTGTTTTACAGATGGCATGCTTACATTGATGACATCTTCCAAGAGCACAAGAAACGTTTACCTGCTTACGAGACTCCACAGCTCAATTACAATGGAATCTCTGTAACAGGTGTGCAAGTCGCCACCGATGGCGGACAGCCCAACGCATTGAACACCTTCTGGCAGCAATCTGATATAAATCTTTCACGTGGCATGGACTTTTTGCCACGAGGCAATGTCTTTGCTCGATTTACGCATTTGCAACACACTCCCTTCACCTATACTATCAATGTGAATAATGATAGTGGTGCACAACGCTTTGGATATGTGCGCATCTTCTTGGGACCCAAAAACGATGAACGTGGACAAGCAATGTTGCTTGGTGATCAGCGTTTGCTAATGGTTGAGTTGGATAAGTTCGTTGCAACGTGTAAGTAATGCACACAATTTATGAGTATCCTTTCCGTATTTTCAATCCGAACCGAAAGAATACTGTTTCTGAAATATAAATTTTTTACTTCAGCTTACTACAAAATATAACTGTTTATTTTTAAATTTCAGTGAATCCTGGACCGAACACACTCCGTCGTCGATCAACGCAGTCAAGTGTTACCATTCCATTTGAGCGATCATTCCGCAATCTCGACCAGGATCGCCCTGTTGCAGGCTCAGCTGAGGAACTTGAGTTCAACTTCTGCGGCTGTGGCTGGCCAAATCATATGCTTATACCGAAGGGTCTGCCTGAAGGTCTTCAGTGTCAGCTTTTTGTAATGGTTTCTGACTATGAGCAAGATAGGGTAAAATTCGATTTCATTTAGTTGTAAATATTTCACTTGACTTCTTATTTTTCCACAGATTGACCAACAACTTGTTGGTAGTTGTAGTGATGCTGCCTCATATTGTGGTGTACGTGATGGTCGGTATCCTGATAGACGTGCTATGGGTTATCCATTTGATCGTTTACCACGTGCAGGTGCTGATAGATTGGTCAATTTCTTGACGCCGAACATGAGCATTGTGGATGTATCCATTGCACATCAAAATAGAACCGTAGTGCGTCCAAGCTAAGACTTTTAGATATTGATGACAATTGCAACGACATAAATTTTAAATTTCCATCAATATTTGTTGCAATTTATTTCACATCCATAGCACATATATTTCACATTTATAAACACATATATATATTCACTTATTATTTAATGAATGAATAAATTCAGCTGGTTTGCATGAAAAATATTAAAAAATCCTCTTTACTTCTTAGCATATGTAAGGTAGCATCGTCATCACTTAAAACTTTTTGTAAGGTAGTAACAATATAATTAGAGAACAAATACAATTATCGATATGGAATTTAAAATGGCAAATCTAAGTGCTAAAAGGTTTCGCCAAACAAAAAATGGGCAAAACAAATCCACTGGACATGCACTGTTAAACAAGCAAAAACGTTAATTATTATATGCATATAAACGGAAAAAAAGGTTTTGTAAAAAATAGCGTGAGATATTCAAAAAAACCAAAATAATCAGGAAAAATGGTCGTATGGCCAGTGTTAGCGGACGAACTAACATCAGTGAGCGTGGAATATTATACTAAGCAAAATATTTCGGAAATTTTAATCAAATATTATACAGACATGAATTTTTTTGAAAGCGATTGTAATAAAACTTGAAATAGCGTTAACAATTACTACAGGCTTTCGAAATAGAGGAAGTTGGACAGAATTGTATCAGTAAGCGTGGCACTTCCTATGATCATTCAATTCGCATCAAGGCTTTTTGTTGTCATCAACTTTCAGAGATCCTTACCGGGTCGAGTTCTGTAAGTGCGTACAGTGCCTCCTATAGCAAAACAGTTAAAGCGTTTGTTGCCAAAACGCGACCTGATCGAATTTTTATGAAATTGAGTTAACTATAAATTCTTTATGTAAAACACACCAGGAATCCAAAATGACAAATTGTCCTTATCGCTTAGCTCGCGTTATGGAAATACATACACGGCTCTCATAACGATATATGTACGAAGATTTCTGTTGCAAAAATTTTATTTGGAGTAAAACTCGACCGATCGATACGTCCTGTAAAAGTTGTTTCATGTCATATTAATGATATCATGTCATATTTATGACTTTTTGAATAAAAACTTTTTTTTGCTTAGAAAGCTTATGAACAATTTCTTTCCAGGATGGTGGTAAGTCTCCTTCACTAAGAAATATGTGGTCCAACCTTGGCGGTATGCTCACTTCCTCAAAGCCCTCATTTTCTGACCAGCACTTTTTCGTATCATAAAACGTAATTGCATCACGAAATGTTCGTGTACAAAGTTTGGTTACAATGATTTTAATACTTCACTTAGCGGAACGCTTAAGATTTTTCGCTTATAGGGGAAGTACCGTGCCTTTTAAATCGGAACAGAGTTTCTTAAGCCCACCCCTGGTATAAAAAAACCCAAAAAAAAAACATGGAAAGGCTTAAATAGCAACAACGATTGCAAACAAATTATGAAAACTTACTTATTTCACAAAAAATTGACTCAGACACATTGGACGAATGGAAAACAAAGATTAAGTGAACTTAATCTTCAACTTACAGTCGATAGGCATTAGAGCAAAAAAATTAGGATAACATTTTGCTATGGCCAAGTCGTCACTGACTTCACATCTCTTGTTCTATAAAACTGACGAGATCTCACTCCATATTTAAGAAAATGTAAATTGGCGTTAGTTTGAGTCATTACTCAATAATCTCAAAGTTTAATGTCCGAATGCAGGAGCTGTAGAAAAAAAGTGATTGTTTTTTTGATAGTTCATATAAATAGTCTGATAATTTTTTGAATTTTGAAAAATATTCAGAGCATAATTTTTTTCTCACAATGTCACGTGTACTCAGCATTATCAACCATGCCAAAATTTATTGTTTTTTTTTTCATAGACATTAATAAATTCTATTATCCTAACACTTATGATAACAAAAACCTTATTGCATATTTTATAAGTGAAATAAAAATTAACCACCAATCGACATGTGGAATACATAGCAGAGTTGTGTGCGGAAATATGTACGCGTATGTATGTATATCTTGAACATACTTCTCTAAAGTATGATAAGAAAAATAACTAGTTGCAGCCAAATTTGGAAACCGCATAAGAAATTAGTTTAAAATTTTTGGACACGCACTTTACCGCGAAAAGATTGTAAGCATTTTGCATGTAGTCGTAGGTAAAATTATTTTTGGGTTGGGTATAAAAGTTCGAAATTTCCATACAAAGTCATCAGTTTCATAATATCATTACTTGAGAATATCAACTTACTTTTCAAAAGTTTCCAGCTGCCTAAAAAACAACAAGTACCATGGCAGACAAACACAATTTGTTGTTACTTTTCGACCATCCCACTGAACCCGTGTTCATGGACAAAGGCAATAATTCTGTTTTCGACATCCCCGATAATTTTCTTACCGACCGGTACAAGCCTATCGGAGCTGAGGTACAGAATCGATTTGGCGATGCCGCTGAAAAACGCATCCCGGTGCAAGGAATTTCCATTCCCGACTTACGAGTTCCAATGTCTTTGGCACGAAATGAACAATTCTCATTGTTTATACCACGTCATCGTCGTATTGCTGGACGCTTGATCGATATCTTTATGGGGCTGCGCTCCATTGATGACTTGCAGAGTGTTGCTGTCTACGCTCGGGATCGTGTTAATCCATTGCTTTTCAACTATGCTCTATCTGTTGCGATATTGCATCGTCCTGATACAAAGAATCTTGATTTGCCCTCGTTTATACAGAGTTTCCCTGATAGGTTCGTAGACTCGCAAGTGTTTCGGCAGGTACGAGAAGAAATAACTGTTGTACCCGATGGTTCACGCATGCCGATCATTATACCACGTGACTACACTGCTTCTGATTTGGAACCGGAACATCGTCTCTGGTATTTCCGTGAAGATATGGGCATTAATTTGCATCATTGGCATTGGCATTTGGTTTATCCTTTTGAAGCTGGTGACCGTACTATTGTGGACAAGGATCGTCGTGGAGAACTTTTCTATTACATGCACCAACAGGTCGTTGCACGCTACAATATGGAGCGTTTCAGTAACAATTTGGCGCGTGTCGAACGTTTCAACAACATACGTGAACCCATCGCTGAAGGTTACTTCCCGAAGATGGATTCACTAGTGGCAAGCCGTGCTTGGCCACCACGCTTTGAAAATACTGTTTTATCTGATTTGAATCGTGAATTGGATCAAATCAATCTGGATGTATCTGATTTAGAACGGTGGAGAGATCGTATTTTCGAGGCCATACATCAAGGATCTGTAACTGATGTAAGTAATTTTTTTAAATTTATTAGTTTTTGTACTAATTAGATTGTTACATACAGGCCAGGGGCACCACCATACCATTGGATGAACAAAACGGTATTAATATTCTCGGCAATATTATGGAATCTTCCATACTTTCACCAAATCGTGACCTCTATGGTGATATGCACAACATGGGACATGTCTTCATTTCTTATTCCCATGATCCAGATCATCGTCATTTGGAATCCTTTGGTGTTATGGGCGACGCTGCCACAGCTATGCGTGATCCGGTGTTTTACAGATGGCATGCTTACATTGATGACATCTTCCAAGAGCACAAGACTCGTTTACCAGCTTACGAGACTCCACAGCTCAATTACGATGGAATCTCTGTAACAGGTGTGCAAGTCGCCGCCGACGGTGGACAGCCCAACGCTTTGAACACCTTCTGGCAGCAATCTGATATAAATCTTTCACGTGGCATGGACTTTGTGCCTAGAGGCAATGTCTTTGCTCGATTCACGCATTTGCAACACACTCCCTTCACATATACTATCAATGTGAATAATGATGGTGGTGCACAACGATTCGGCTATGTGCGCATTTTCCTGGGACCCAAAACCGATGAACGTGGACAACCGATGTTACTACGTGATCAGCGTTTGTTAATGGTTGAGTTGGATAAATTCGTTGTTACGTGTAAGTATTGTGTATCAGTTGATTCCCATTCCCCATTTGTGATTAGTGAAATCTCAAAATGTTTTACTTCTTTACATATATTTGTCTTCACTTTAGATTACTTCAGCATATGTGTAACTAATATTTTCGATTTCAGTGAATCCTGGACAGAACACAATCCGCCGTCGCTCAACGGAATCAAGTGTTACCATTCCATTTGATCGTTCATTCCGCGATTTGGAACAGAATCGTCCTGCTGAAGGTTCAGCTGAGGAACTCGAGTTCAACTTCTGCGGCTGTGGTTGGCCAAACCATATGCTTATCCCCAAGGGCCTACCTGAGGGTATGCAATGTGAACTTTTCGTCATGGTGTCTGACTATGAACAGGATAGAGTAAGATTATTCGTTAAATATTTTTCATAATTCTACTAATTGATTTATATCCAATAGGTTGATCAAGAACTTGCCGGTTCTTGCAGTGATTCTGCCTCTTACTGTGGTGTCCGTGATCGTCTGTATCCTGATAGACGTGCTATGGGTTATCCATTCGATCGTTTGCCACGTACAGGTGCTGATAGCTTGGTCAATTTCTTGACACCCAACATGAGCATTGTAGATGTATCCATCGCTCATCAAAATAGAACCGTAGTACGTCCAAACTAAAGCTTTTAGAAATGGATTTGTTATGGATTTCAAACTTTCACTAATAATTCTTTTGCAATTTTATTTTCTATAATATACACATATATGTATAGACTTACTTATTGTTGATTTAATAAATTTAGCTGGTTTGCATGAAAAATATTAAAAATTCTCTTAATTTATTAACATAAGGCTGCAGAATTATTGAGTCAACTAACTACTTATTAAACTGTCGAAAAATCTTAAAACTTCTTAAAGCTTCTTTCTTATATCAGTCAAAAACTAATTGCTAAGGATATATGAAGAACTCAATTTTAATCCAAAAATAGCACATCGCAAAGGAAACCGTGTACTTAAATGTTATCCTAGAGTTAAAACTCTACTTGAAAAAGAGGTAAATATAAAAAGGCTTCTAGTATTTTCCATGTTTGTAAGGGATTGCTAAAAATGATTAGCTTACGAAGTATTTGTGTGCCGGAAAATGGTGCAATCTAATTCATTCCTCATAAATTGTTTTAATTTTAATCATGTATGGCAACAAGACCCCTTGAGTTATAGCCGATTTTAGATTCACTCTCCTAATCATGTACATACCGCCACATAAGAATTTCACCGCTAATTAAATTATGCAGATAAAAATTACAAGCTTTCTCTCAATCATTTGTTATGCAAGGATATATCAATACATAAAGTCTCTACTCAAAACCAAAGGGGAATTGCAATCGAAATTACCACTTCCAGTGAAAGTTTTATAAATCTTAATGACCAGCAACTAACTCATTTTTCCACTTACTAGGATTTCACAAGTGTAGATCTGATGATCAGTTCACACGACAGTGATTTTTTTCTGATCAAAACAGCTTTACCACCAAATGTTTCTCAGATGCCTCCCAGACCTAAAGAATTCATATCCGAATCGCTCGGCGAACTGAACGTTTTTCCAAAAAGCTTTTCAAAGAACATTATCTTCTATACATTGATCCTGAAACCTAGATAAAGAAGCTCCATTTATATAGAATACTATTTGCACTTATTTCCACAATAAAGGCTTTATTTTAAGAAAATAAAATAGTTACTAGGCAGGGTTGGCAAGTGCCCGGGACCAAGGCTGTGATCTTATGTCAAAGCCGGGTGTAGGTATTAAAAAAGTTCTGAAATAGCCAGAAAGTGAAGGAGAAAAAAGGTCATAAAGCTTTTCCCCACACTTAAATTGAAGTCTTCACCATTTTATAAATTATTTCTTTCCGAACAAAAAAGAATGCTATCAAATTTTACTTTTTACCATTTTATGATGAAACTAATATTCTTTGTTTTTTGTTTTTTTTTATGCTATTGCAATTTTTATAGTGTTATCACATTGAAACTAAATTAGAAAAAAACTAGGAATACACCAATTATCTTTGAAGTATGTAGTTGAAATCAAAGACGTCGCATATCTCAAACATTATATAGCAAAGGCAGATAGAGAGACAAAATTTTCAAACATTTCCCACCACTACACGCTTTCAATCCAAACTTTTAAATGTGTGAATATGTTAGCGTATAAATTATTCGAATTTCGATTGATCTGAATTTTGAATTATCTGACAGTTTTGAATTCCAATCCAAATTCAGTCGACACTAAAATAAAAAAAAATTAAAATATATGACACTCCGACATCGACTAAAAACCATTTTCAATTGATATAGTGCCAATTTCAATGCCAACAAGAACCAATATTTTCTTATGTCTCACATTCGAACACATTTTTCCCCTACATCTCTTATTTTACAACGAATACGAATGAGAAATGCTTCTTGATCATGCCGCATCAGCATTGCTTAATCAATCTACCTTTGATAACATATTAATGTTTCCGAAAATCCACAATTAATTTTCATAAAAGTTCAAAAGACTTCTTTCTGTCTTGCCAATTGAATAAGATCTATTGTGAGTAAAATTTTTTATGATACCCAAAAGGAAATTCTAAGCAAAATAGCAGATTTCACAAAATGGTCTAAATTAATTCCGCAACATTAAATTGTTGAGTTCATATGAAAAAAATTAGAATTTTATTTCACTTTAGTTAAATTCGTGAAAAAATTCAAAAACAAATAACCAATGAGTTAGCACCGCTGCAGATTCATGCGGAAAGGTGACGAAAATTGTCGCCTCGAACAACAAAAGTTGATGCTACTCAACTGAATGAAATTAAAATTTTTCAATTTCAAAGTCTGATTCTTTCAACGATATCAGCAAATGAACCAGAAGCTTTTTCATGGAATTTGAAATATCGATTCCAAGATCCGTGGCCTTGGAATGAAATCAAATTTTTTCTATTGCAAATGTTAGTTCCTAGAATGGATCAATTTCTCTAACAAATGAATTAGAATTTGATTTGGAAAGAAACGACTCCTATCATTGCATTATAGTCTCACCGATACTGTCATCAAATGTCTCAGTGCTTTTTGTTTGCCAAGCATACATAGCTCCAAATTTCTATCAAAAAATTTAAAGAAAATTATTCATTCAACCTAATTAATTGCTGACATTTTTCGTATCGTGCTTTTCTGTTTATAAATAAATATAACAAAAAAACTGGTAAACACAAATCATCTTTAAAATAAACAAGCATATATTTTTCTAATGTAAAGTTCGTAATTATATTAATTAAACTTAAGTTTTAAATAAGATAATTTAATATAATGACAAGTTTTTATTGGAATGTTTACTTAATTAAGGTTGTTCTCGATAAATGGTTTTTCTCTCTTCCAACGATAAATTTATTTAACCCAACTATAATTTTAAGAAAATCTTCTACCTTTGTTTGAGAAAAAGTTTCAAGCATTTTCGGCACCTTTGCGTTATGAAAAATATGCGTCTGTACCTTCGAAAATTTTTCATCATATTCCGTACAATGGACGAATTTTCAATGCATTTGGAGCATTTCCATTGTATTTTCTGTACATTTGAACTATTTCTAATAATAAATGTTATAAAACTTTGGTGAAATATGCGAACAAAAATTGAATGAAATTTTTTTTTTCTTTTTAGTAAATGCTACTGAGATATGTTTTACAAATTGTGAAATTTACAAACTTTTTAATTTGTTTTAGTCGACTGAATGTTATTAATTAATTTGAAATTTTTAATCGAGTTTTACAGTCAATTGCAGTAACCAATATTCTTGTGAAATTTCACAAATCGGTTAATGCTTTATAAACAAACATGACAAAGACAACAAATGCAACAATTTAACCTGGTAATTGGTGACATATGTTTCGGCTATTACCACATATATACACATATTCATATGTATATACATAGCCTCATCAGACCAGTTTTTGGTTAATTTGTAATGCGATTCGAACCCCCGACCATTCCATGAATTATATGTGGACGGCCGCTCAAACACTAGAGCCACGGAGGTCGTGCTGAACTACATGTACAAAGTGCAAATTTATATTATGCGTATTGCGCCATCTGTTGTATTTTCATTGTCATTTCTCGTTTGCTGCATAGCTTTGTTAAACCGTCGGTTTAAGGACTTGCTATATGATGTAGCTTTATTATTTCGAATTTCGGGCTTCCGCCACTTTTATTTTTCGAATAATGGTTGAACGTATTCTTCCAGTTTTAGAAATTTTTAATTTGTTTTAGTCGACTGAATGTTATTAATTAATTTAAAATTTTTAATCGTGTTTTACAGTCAATTGCAGTAACCAATATTCTTGTGAAATTTCACAAATCGGTTAATGATTTACAAAAAAAAAAAAAAAAATTTACAAACTTCACTAAAATAACAACTTTTTTGTCAATTGGCCACTAAAATCACGTGATTTCACATCATTGCATCATTTTTTCTATAAATATCTGTAGTTTCTGGCTTGTGCTGATAAATAGACTCTGCTAAATATTGTCCAGTTGCTATGCTCATTTGTCAAAACTCATATTCAAATGCTAACTGACATAAAATTATCTACCTAATAAAGCCGAAAACTTGGTTATTTAGACAAAATTTTGTGTTTTTTTTTAATTGAATACTTGCACAATCTAATAAACACCCTATACAATAGAATTTAATCAAACGAATTTTCATGCATGCATTGCCTTTTTAAATCTTAAATATTATTGTATTCCGAATACCGACATCAAATCTTTTGGTCTACAAAATCGACGGGATACCACTTTTATCAAGGGAAATGAAACCTGGCGGTAGTTTGAACTACATCACTCAATAATTTCAAAGTTTAATAACCGATATTATTTAAGTTTATGCAAATTTCTTAGTTTATTTTATAACACGAAAATAATTTTAATGCTTCATTATTCGATGAACCTCTATTGGGATAGAAAAATCGACCAAATTCGTCACATCAATACATTCATTAGGTCAAATAGCACACTTTTCTGGCCAAAACTCAATTTATACAAGTATTGCTAATTAAATTTTGTTGTTGTAGTGTAACGCAGAATACTTCAAAACAAACAAAAATTCACTTTTTTATAAACAATTTTGCATTTGCATTCTACTGAGATTACGCAAAACAAGTGGTGATTTTAACTCTTTTTTCAACTATTAAGAAGTAATTTAAGTAATCCCTTTTTATCTTAAAATAAAATTGATAAAATTGATGATGGTATGTATAATGCAATTTAGCTTAAAATATTAACATATATTTTGGTTTTCTGTGAAAAAATCTTAAACTAAAATGAGACCCCTGATATGTCAAATTTTTTAAGTTTCCAAATTTGTGTAAGCTTTTAAAATTTTTTGGGATTTGTTAGTTTTAAAAAACCCTAAATTAGTAAGATGTAGTTATTGTAAATGTTATTTAGAAATTTTGATACCCGATTTTGCACTTTTTTCTTTTTAATGCATTTTTTTGTTAGGTCACTTTTTCTTCCGCAATTCAGATTTAATCGAAGTCTGGTTGCAAAAGACAGACAAAAAGGAAAACTAAGAGGCTCTTTTCAATCACTTATTAGAAAATGCTCAGAATGCTATTAGTCCAAGATGTTTCTACTGTTTGCACGAATGAAACTAATTTGCTTATAAGAGTTTCATTCATATGAGCTCGCAAACAAGGTCAAACAGAAATGGTGGCAGCTCTCCGAGAAACACTTAAAAGCTCAACGAGGCCAAGTAAAGTGACAAAAATTTGTTTTCAAAAAAATACTCGAAGTAAGCCAATTCGTTTGTGAGCTATTGCTGAACCCGTTTTTTTGAATTTTAATTACATGTAGGTTACAAATGCGACGTCAAAAAGGGTCAAATCAGAAATAAAGACGATAAAAATGGCCTCATAGTGGTTAAGCCGAAAGTAGGTGGTTTCGGGAGTACAAACGATGGCACGCTGCGCGCCGAGCTTTTGCGGAACATGGACTTTTTTTACAAATTACTGTCTCGAGTTTACGCCTAAAAATAATTTTAATAAGGATCTCATGTTTATTACTATTGAATGTAGATAAATTTCAAAACATGTATCCCTGGCTCCCAACGACAGAGACTTAACACAAAATTCTCATTTATTCAATGGAAGTCATTGAGGTCTTAGTTTTTCGTGTTGGTTGTTTTGGAGAGAATCAGCATAATCTCAACACAAATTGTACGAGTCTCATAGATAATATCATGCACGCAAAAGTAGCTGCGTTAATTCACTTTTAGACGTGTTTCATAGAGCAATGGACACATCAGATCCAATTATTTCTTCGCTGTCTTTAAATAGACGCATTCAAACTAAAATCATCTCAAACTTCCGATAAGTGATCCAATTATTCAGGTGTGATATCCCAGACGAAGAAATCAATTTAACAAGCTATCTTAAAGCACGCGAGAATGAAGAAGATGACAGTAAAATTGGGGAAACCGAAATTTTAAGTTCAATGTATTTAAACATTTTAACTAATATATCTATAGAAAGTGATGTTTAAGTAAAAATTATGTATTTCTTAACCTAATATTAGAATCTGAAAATAAAAAAAACATCTTTTATTTCGTTGACTTTGGAATTTTAAAAAAATGTAGTACGTACCATTTTTGACCCGGTAGCATAAGGGTTAAGATTTTTGTCAGAGTTCTTCTTTTAGTCTAGAGTCAACATGAAAAATGCATTTTCAGTTAATCTCCATGATAATATAGCCGTTAATAGTTTTGGTCAGAAAAATGTGCTATTAACCTGTAGTGCAATGGCTGGTACAGTAGAATAAACTCAACTTGTTTTAGTAGTTTTTTAAACTTTTCACTATGTCAAATGCACTCAGTGATAGCCAGCCATGTCGAATCTTACTGTTTTTTATGTAGTGCTGGACAGATTTGTGTTAAAATTTGATTAGTTTTAAATAAGAAATTCTATTATCCTAAACTTGTGATAACAAAGTGATAACAAAATAATTGTATGCTAAGAATATAGTAAGATAAAATTAACCACCAATGACATGTAGGAAACATAGCAGAGTTCCAAAAATTCTATGCGCACGAATGTTCGCGCATGTACGTGAACATACTTCTTGTTTAAAGTATGATAAGAAAAATAAATAGTTGCAGCCAAATTTGGAAACCGCATAAGAAATTAATTTAAATTTTTTGGACACGCACTTTACCGCAAAATGATAGTGACTATTACAGATTTTTTTTTGTTGCTAACGTTGTTTTCGCGTTGGGTATAAAAGTTCGAAATTTTCATGCAAAGTCATTAGTTTCAAAGTATCATTACTTGAGAACATCAACTTAGCTTCCAAAAGTCTCCAGCTGTGTTAAAAAAAAACAGTATCATGGCAGATAAACACAATTTGTTGTTACTTTTTGACCATCCCACTGAACCCGTGTTCATGGACAAAGGCAATAATTCTGTTTTCGACATCCCCGATAATTTCCTTACTGACCGTTACAAGCCTATCGGAACTGAGGTACAGAATCGATTTGGCGATGCTGCTGAAAAACGCATCCCGGTGCAAGGAATTTCTATTCCTGACTTACGAGTTCCAATGTCTTTGGCACGAAATGAACAATTCTCATTGTTTATACCACGACACCGACGTATTGCTGGACGCTTGATCGATATCTTTATGGGGCTGCGCTCCATTGATGACTTGCAGAGTGTTGCTGTCTACGCTCGTGATCGTGTTAATCCATTGCTTTTCAATTATGCTTTATCTGTTGCGCTATTGCATCGTCCTGATACAAAGACCCTGGACTTACCCTCGTTTGTGCAAAGTTTCCCTGATAAGTTCGTAGACTCGCAAGTTTTTCGTCAGATGCGAGAAGAAATAACTGTTGTACCTGATGGTTCACGCATGCCAATCATTATACCACGTGACTACACTGCCTCTGATTTGGAACCGGAACATCGTCTCTGGTATTTCCGTGAAGATATGGGCATTAATTTGCATCATTGGCATTGGCATTTGGTTTATCCTTTTGAAGCTGGTGACCGTACTATTGTGGACAAGGATCGTCGTGGTGAACTTTTCTATTACATGCACCAACAGGTCGTTGCACGCTACAACTTGGAGCGTTTCAGTAACAATTTGGCGCGTGTCGAACGTTTCAACAACATACGTGAACCCATCGCTGAAGGTTACTTCCCGAAGATGGACTCACTAGTGGCAAGTCGTGCTTGGCCACCACGCTTTGAAAATACTGTTTTAACTGATTTGAATCGTGAATTGGATCAAATAAATCTGGATGTAGCTGACCTGGAGCGCTGGAGAGATCGTATCTTCGAGGCCATTCATCAAGGATCTGTAACTGATGTAAGTAAATTAGTGGAAATTTATTAGTTTTTGTTCTCATTGGATTGTTACATACAGGCCAGGGGCACTCGTATACCATTGGATGAACAAAACGGTATTAATATTCTCGGCAATATTATGGAATCTTCCATACTTTCACCAAATCGTGATCTCTATGGTGATATGCACAACATGGGACATGTCTTCATTTCGTATTCTCATGATCCAGATCATCGTCATTTGGAATCTTTTGGCGTTATGGGTGATTCTGCCACAGCTATGCGTGATCCGGTGTTTTACAGATGGCATGCTTACATTGATGATATCTTCCAAGAGCACAAGACTCGTTTACCAGCTTACGAGACTCCACAGCTCAATTACAATGGAATCTCTGTAACAGGTGTGCAAGTCGCCGCCGATGGCGGAAAGCCAAACGCTTTGAACACCTTCTGGCAGCAATCTGATATAAATCTTTCACGTGGCATGGACTTTGTGCCTAGAGGCAATGTCTTTGCTCGATTTACGCATTTGCAACACACTCCCTTCACATATACTATCAATGTGAATAATGGTAGTGGTGCACAACGTTTTGGCTATGTGCGCATTTTCCTGGGACCCAAGACCGATGAACGTGGACAACCGATGCTGTTACGTGATCAGCGTTTGTTAATGGTTGAGTTGGATAAATTCGTTGTAACATGTAAGTATTGTGAATCAGTTCTGACTCCCCGTCCAAAATTTTGAATTGTGAAAACCGAAAAAACTCTACTAACTTACATATGTATATTTATTTTACTTTAGATTACTTCAGCACATAACAAATCTTTTCAATTTCAGTGAATCCTGGACAGAATACACTCCGCCGTCGCTCAACGGAGTCAAGTGTTACCATTCCATTTGATCGTTCATTCCGCAATCTCGAACAAAATCGTCCTGCTGAAGGTTCAGCTGAGGAACTTGAGTTCAACTTCTGCGGCTGTGGTTGGCCAAACCATATGCTTATCCCCAAGGGCCTCCCTGGAGGTCTGCAATGTGAACTTTTCGTCATGGTGTCTGACTATGAACAGGATAGAGTAAAATAATTCGTTAAGGATTTTCTATAATTGTTACTAAATGATTTATATCCAATAGGTTGATCAAGAACTTGCCGGTTCTTGCAGTGATGCTGCCTCTTACTGTGGCGTTCGTGACCGTCTGTATCCTGATAGACGTGCTATGGGTTATCCATTCGATCGTTTGCCACGTACAGGTGCTGATAGATTGGTCAATTTTTTGACACCCAACATGAGCATTGTGGATGTTTCTATCACCCATCAAAATAGAACCGTAGCACGCCCAACCTAAGACTTTTGAAGGTTGATGATAACTGAAATTACTTGGTTTTTAAACTATCACCAATAATGGTTGTTTTTTTTTTTTAATTCTTTGCAATTTTATATGCACACATAAATACTCACTTATTAACTATCAATGAATAAATATAGCTGATTTGCATGAAAAATATTAAAAGTTTTCTTTATTTGTTAATATAAAGCTGCAGAATTTTTTATTAAATAGTCGAAAATTTTTAAAATCAACTGGTTTCTTAAATCAGCGAATAACTGAGATACTTAGTTCTTTTTGTAAGGACATATGCGGCTCTCAATTTTGATCTTCCTTCTTTGGATGGCGAACGCATCGCAAAAGAAGCCATGTGGTTAAATGTTATGCTAAACGCAAAACTCTTCTTCAAAAAAAAAAGAAGAAAGTTTGAAGAGGGCATTAAACATTCTCTATGTTTATGGAAGATAGCTTGAAAAGATTTACAACCTTACAGTACATAATGCGATGTTTCCTCGTGCCGACTCAACTCGCATTGCAGAAGTTGATGGTATAAAATCATTTTTACAAGTGAATTTTCGTCTCCTTAGTATCAAATGAGTATTTGTGAGTGAATAATTTCTTTGACTTTGTAAAATGAAATTTGAAATTTTGTAAAGGTAAAGTTTATTTGCTCTGAAGGACCACAAAACTAAGAACATAATAGAACTTTTGGTGTTAAAATTATTTTAGTTATTTAATCACGAGACTGAAAAGTCCTTATACATATCTGTGCACATTTGACAAAACAACCTCTTTCGATCAACATAAATAATTCAAAGCAGCATAAGCTCTTTGCTTCAAAACTAGACTTACACTATATTGAATAACATATTACCGTAGATTGAAAGAGGTTGTTTTGTCATTTGTCCACAGATATGAAAATGTATAGTTAGCAGCAAAATAGGAATCAATCAGAATTTCAGCACCATTTCTCGCATTCAATATGGCCACCCATAATTCCGCTTCTCGCATGAAAAATCAACTTTGCACTCGGCTCCGCTTTTAGCGTGCAATGTGGATGCACACTTAGGTTTCTGAGTGCAACTTGAAAAGCCAAATTGGTTAATAGAAAATTCAATATGCGATCAAATAACACTACTCAACAAAATTTTCCATAACAAATTTGGATAACATTTTCCGTAGAATCCGAATATCGTAATGGTTTTTTTCGTACAGCCCCAATTTTCCATATGAATGGCAAAATTCAAAAAAATGCAGTATTGAGAGCACATACATACTTCACATAAATGCTTTTAAGATTTTTAACTGTAAGCAAATAAATTTAATTATTGTTTTGTGTAGAGGTGAGTATTACAAAAATTTTAAGGTATAAAGTGTGCCAATAGTATTAGTAATATAGCTGCTATAATCGAATATAGATAAAAAATCTTTTGTTTTCGTTTTTTTTTTTGTTTACAAATTTCAACTTTAAAGCCATCTATCTGGAATTAATTATGTGGGTTACAAAAAGTTAGCCCTTCTATCTTATAGACAATTTTATTATAAAAATGTTAAGCATAATACCTTCACATATTTATAGAAAAATCAGATCTAGAGCATTTTATTAACATCAATGCAAAAAACATTTTTTCTTATAAATGCACATATTTTTTTTCAAATCGACTAAGGTATACCTAAGCATACCAACTCTGAGTTTGAAAAAATAAGTACAGTTGCCTAAAATCAATGGTTAAAAATAAGTACAAATAAGTACAATTTCAATCCATGGTGTTATTATATGGTGGGTGCAGTAAAGAGAAAAATCAAATGGAACAAAGAAAAAATGCAACGAACAGCTGTCAACGCTGAGAACGATCCTGTATTGCACCCACCATATAATTACACCATGATTCCGAGCTATTGTTTTTATATCCAAATTTCTTTATTAAATTGTATTTATCAACAATAAGTACAAATTAAAAGTTGAAAACATGTTTAGAAATTTAAAGAATAATTAATGTTCGCTATGTGTACTACCAATCGACATTTTGTTGAATGAGGCAGCCTTATCGTCAGCAGTTTCACCGACAGCAGTGCGCTGTTGCTGTTTGAAATTGTATTTATCTGGAGACGCTTTCTTGTGTTTCGTGGATTCCAAATGCTTATCGATTTCACTCTTTCCGGCGTTTGCGATGTTGAGTTCCGCGTCGCACTAATTACACCGTATATCACTTTCTGTTCTTCCTTTTTTCATTTGCGGATATTTTTTCTGAAGATCCGAATTAAAAATACACTTACGGCGTTGCGGCGCCATTACCATTTTATGAATGGAAACACGAAGCATATGTGACCAAGATATTTAAAAAGTAGGTTTGACATTTCTAAAAACTAGAAGTCTGCGCAGTCAAACTTAAATTTAGTGATGCCACATCGCAATTTTTGAAACATTCGAGTGTAAAGGAATTTTAGTTGCAACAATTTCGCAACCATTAGACCACCTCAAATGATATTTATATTTATTATTAATTTGAAAATCAGATTTCGGCCGAAATAAGTACAAATTCAGTACGCTTTGAAAAATAAGTACAAATTAAGTACGCTTTTAAAAATAAGTACGGCAAGCTGAAAATAAGTACTGTACTTACTAAATAAGTACAGTTGGTAAGCTTAGGTATACCACATCAATGTCATTAATTTGCTTAAAATTTACAGGCATCATTCTATGCTCCATTTTAAGAGACCCAAATTTCTTTATTTTGCTGAAAAGCCAAAATGTTGTAGTTTAAAATGACAAATACGAAAAAATTCTGAAATAACTTTTTCCCATATTGACGGTATTTGCTAAGTAGTAATATAAGAACAAATATTTTTTGCTTTGATGATAATAAAATGCTCTAGTTATAACTTTTCTATAAACATGTGTAGGTAATATGCTTAAAATTTTTATAATGAAATTCTCTATAAGATAGAGATATATACCTTAAAATTTATGTAGGACTCTTCTCTACACTTAAAAAAATTTAAAATTCGTTGGCTGACAATTTAAGTTCTTACAAGCATTTATGTAAAATATGTGCTCTCAACTGCACTGAGATTATGGAGGGAACACTTTTCCAAGCTGCTTGCTGGCGATGACTCCACCAATCCCGCCTTTGGAGAAATTAACCCGATGCCACCAATCAACGACGATGGTGTGGACGTACCACCACCTAGCCATGACGCGGTACGAGTTGTGATCCAACGACTTAAGAACAACAAAGCGGCTGGTGCCGATGGCCTGCCTGCTGAATTGTTCAAGACCGGCGGCGATGAGCTGATAGGGTGTATGCATCAACTCATCTGCAAAATATGGCTAGTAGAAAGCATGCCCGACGATTGGAATCTCAGTGTCCTTTGTCCTGTACTGAAGAAAGGTGACCCGACAATCTGCGCTAACTACCGGGGAATCAGTCTTCTTGCCATCTCTTACAAGGTCCTGTCGACTGTACTGTGTGAAAGACTTAAGCCGTTTGCCAACACACTGATTGGGCCTTATCAGTGCGGCTTTAGACCTGGTAAGTCCACCATAGACCAGATCTTCACACTACGTCAAATCCTGGAAAAAACCCACGAAAAACAGATCGATACCCATCATCTCTTTATCGATTTTAAAGCAGCTTTCGATAGCCCGATACGGGATTGCCTGTATGCCACCATGTCTGAGTTCGGTATACCTGCGAAGCTGGTGCGGCTTTGCAGAATGACGTTGAGCAACACAGCCAGCTCCGTCAGAGTAGGAAGGGACCTCTCCGAACCATTTGATACCGAACGAGGTTTCAGACAGGGCGATCCATTATCCTGCAACCTCTTCAACTTTGTGATGGAAGGGGTGTTGCGAAGAGCCAGTGTACATCGTAATGGCACTATTTTCTACAAAAGTGTCCAGCTCCTTGCATATGCCGATGATATTGATATCATTGGACGTTGTAAGCGAGATGTTACTGCTGCGTTCTCTGCTATCGAAAAAGAGTCAGCGAAAGTGGGTTTGACGGTGAACAAGGGCAAAACAAAGTATATGCTGTCCACAAACAGGGAGACTCGGCGTATTGGATCCTTTGTTTCTGCGAACAACTATACTTTCGAAGTTGTCAAGGAATTCACCTATCTTGGCACCGCCGTGAACACTCAAAACGATGTCAGCCTGGAGATAAAGCGAAGACTAACTCTTGCTAATAGGTGTTACTATGGTCTCAGTAAGCAATTGAGTAGTAGAGACCTCTCTCGCCCGACAAAACTGACACTCTACAAGACGCTCATCTTACCCGTGCTACTTTACGGCGCAGAAGCATGGGTTGTGTCGCAGACTGATGCAGCCACGCTTGGGGTGTTTGAGAGAAAAATTCTTCGCAAAATCTTTGGTCCTGTTCACGTCGGCGACGACTATCGTATTCGAATGAACCACGAACTGTACGAGCTCTACGCTGACATTGACATAGTCAAGCGCATCACTATTCAACGTCTGCGCTGGCTGGGACATGTTGTGCGTATGGACGAAGAAGCTCCGGCGAAAAAGGTGTTTGATGCGGAAGCCGCTGGGCGACGACGAAGAGGAAGACCATGCCTCCGATGGAAAGACCAAGCCGAGGAAACCCTATCCACGCTTGGTGTGAATGATTGGAGAAGGCGTGCGCAAAGCAGAGGCGCCTGGAGAGAGCTTTTGAGGTCGGCCGTAACCCGGTAACGGGTTGTTATGGCCACCCAAGTAAGTAAGTATGTGCTCTCAACACTTTTTTTTTTAATTTTGCCATCTATATGGGAAACTTGGGGCCAATCCCAAAAAATCATTAGGATATTCGAACTTTACGAAAAATTTCACTACATTAAATGTCATCGCCATTCGATGTGATGTAAGTTTTTGTAAATTTGTAGAGTAGTGTTATTTGTTCATTTTTAACTTTGAATGAAAAAAGTTAAGAAATTTAAAAGTTACACATAAATTTTCTGTTTCTTTCTCAGATGCTGCATGGTTTTTTAAAACTTCGAATTTTTCTAGTGCATTTTTGAAGCCGTTGGGGGGGGGGAATTTCCCCATTCCCCCGTGAATCCGTCCTTGATTGAGAGAGTGGGAGAGATTACATCAATGGGTGCGCTAACTATTAAACACAAAAAAAATATTGGTAGTGTTCTTAGTGAACTATTGCAGCAGTAGTTACGAGATTCAATTCAAGGGTAGTTACTGTCAGAAGCTCCACTCATATAAGAGAAAAATCTTAGATGTAATATTAACTGAACTAAGTGAGCAATAATACTGAAATTCTAATTATGATATTAGTTAATATAAGAATGTTTACCATACGTCCTCAAATTTGATAAGGTATAACCTGTACCTGTCTACAATTTGCGTATTTTTGCCATTATTTTTGCTGATCAATGTAGGAAACGGTGTTTACAGAAGGGTTGTTCCGGATACGAGAGGTTATCAAACGAGGTGACTCTACTATAAGCTTTTACTGATACAAAACTGGGTTAATTTGCACCAAAAGACGAGATGTTTCCTATTCACGTAAGTACATCGATGAAAGTTTTAATAAGAATTCATTGAAACAAAGTTTAGTAGGATATTATTAGTATGAGGACACCATATGTAAGGGTAACATTTTTTTTAAATTCGAATTCCAAATGATTTTGTCCAATTTCAATTAAAGTTTGTGTTTTGTTGATGTCAACTGAGGCTTGCGGTATTGTAGTCAATTTCTAAGGTGTAGCTTTTCAGTGAGGCTACAGATCGATATAACAAAACGTTAAGACCAGGTGTCATATTTATTTACTTATTTTATTTTATTTATTTGGTAAAAAAGTGCAATAAGATTTTGAAATCTTTTGCTGTACAATATACTTAAAGTTGGTCAATAACATATATGGTTAAAAATAATTCTTAAGTTCTAATTAACATAAGAATAGCACAAAATTAAACTAACAAAAATAAATATAACAGATATCTGGATATTGAGAATGAGAGAAATTATAACGACGCGAAAAATTATGAGAAACCAAATGCATAGAATTGTTGATGCATGCGATACTTTTTATAGTATTGGGTAATAAATTCCAGATTCAAATGGCGTTAATGAAGAAAAATCTGGTGGAATTAAAGTTTATAAATTTAGGAATAATTAAATTATGACTTCTTCCCGATACACTAAGCCGTTGATTTTCGAAGAGATAGCTAGGTATTTTTTAATAAATAATCTTTTGAAGGAACACACAATTTCTGGCCATAAGATAGTTTTCGACGGTAGAACCAAATATCCTGCTATTCCAGGATCATTGTGATCGAATCTACGTAGACCAAACGCATAGCGAGTAGCGTTGTTAAAGGCTACTTGCAGCTTATGTATTGATTTAGAGTCCAAAATACTGTAGACAACTGCGAAATAAGTTCTAAATGGGACTATTAATTGCATAACTATAGTAGCTTTTATTTAACATCAATAGGCTTGCACTCAGTAGACAATCGCAGACAACGCAGAGTCAAACAAATTTTGCTTACAATATGTTTAACATGATCAGAACAAGTTAACATAGAGTTCAATCGAAACCCCAGGCAAGTAGTTTTATTCAAAAGATGCAACTGAGCATTCCCAATTTATAATTGTGGTATAGATTTGGATTGTATAGATCAATTCGCGAAATATGTAACTCAAGAGACTTAGTGGAGCTTCAATGCAAATCGTTGTTCAGAACCTATTTGTTAATGGCAGCAAGATCTTCATTAATTCTACAACATACAAAGAGCTTCAGTAAAGTCAATTCTACAAGGCGAGTAAATAAGATGATCATCTGCATGGGCGTGCATATTTACAGTATTGGAGACTGAAAAAATATCCTTAATAAACACGATGAACAACTGGGGCCAAGATGCTACACAATATAAAGCCAGAGAACACATCACCCACTTTGACCTTTTGAAGTCCATTAAGTGAATAACTTTTAATTGAACAAATCATATCTGCCTATATTTTGAGAGATTGTATTTTAACTCCGATTCGATAGCAATGAAATCTTTTGAACGCTTACTAACATTAGAGTGAATTCTATCTTTTCGGAAAATTGCTAATGCTTAGCCAGTTCCATAAAATTAGATCCATCTCCTTTGAATGATGAACTCTTTTTGCGATGGATTTATGAAATTCGCTTTTAAAAGAATTGGAATTTGATTTCCAAAGGAATGATTCTTAACCAAGTTACCCGGCATACTATGTCACAGTGATTTCTACTTGCCAAGCAATCTTTATTTGTTCATACCGACAAATTAAGAGCTATGTAAAATTTAATTTGTCTTACAATATCAAATAAAGATCAATTCTTTATTATTCGATGAATAGAAAAATCGACCAAGCTCATCACAATGGCTGACGCAGTGAAAAATCACGACCCTTCTTAATCATTCTTGACTTGACTTATCCAAAAAATAACTTTTTTCACATTATGTACTCAGAGATATTCAATCACGTAAATTTTTTTTCGTAGTATTTAATTACTTTTCTTAGATAAAATCTTGATCCTAACCCTTGTGATAGCAAAATAATTGCATATAAGTAACAAAAATACTAACCACTTATTAACATGTGGGATACATAGCAGAGCTCCTAAAATTGCACGCGCAAGAATATGTGAATAGAAAGCATGATAAGAAAAATAAATATTTGCAGCCAAATTTGGAAACCGCATAAGAAATTAATTTTAAATTGTTGGACACGCATTTTACCGCGAAAAGATTGTAAGCATTTTGCATGTACTCGTAGGTAAAATTATTTTTGCGTTGGGTATAAAAGTTCGAATACAAAGTCATCAGTTTCATAGTATCATTACTTGAGAACACCAACTTACTTTACAAAAGTTTCCAGCTGTTTAAAAAACAAGTACCATGGCAGACAAACACAATTTGTTGTTACTCTTCGACCATCCCACTGAACCCGTGTTCATGGACAAAGGCAATAATTCTGTTTTCGACATCCCCGATAATTTCCTTACCGACCGGTACAAGCCTATCGGAGCTGAGGTACAGAATCGATTTGGTGATGCTGCTGAAAAACGCATCCCGGTACAAGGAATTTCGATTCCCGACTTACGAGTTCCAATGTCTTTGGCACGAAATGAACAATTCTCATTGTTTATACCACGTCATCGTCGTATTGCTGGACGCTTGATCGATATCTTTATGGGGCTGCGCTCCATTGATGACTTGCAGAGTGTTGCTGTCTACGCTCGGGATCGTGTTAATCCATTGCTTTTCAACTATGCTCTATCTGTTGCGATATTGCATCGTCCTGATACAAAGAATCTTGATTTGCCCTCGTTTATACAGAGTTTTCCTGATAGGTTCGTAGACTCGCAAGTGTTTCGGCAGGTACGAGAAGAAATAACTGTTGTACCCGATGGTTCACGAATGCCAATCATTATACCACGTGACTACACTGCCTCTGATTTGGAACCGGAACATCGTCTCTGGTATTTCCGTGAAGATATGGGTATTAATTTGCATCATTGGCATTGGCATTTGGTTTATCCTTTTGAAGCTGGTGACCGTACTATTGTGGACAAGGATCGTCGTGGTGAACTTTTCTATTACATGCACCAACAGGTCGTTGCACGCTACAATTTGGAGCGTTTCAGTAACAATTTGGCGCGTGTCGAACGTTTCAACAACATACGTGAACCCATCGCTGAAGGATACTTCCCGAAGATGGACTCACTAGTGGCAAGTCGTGCTTGGCCACCACGCTTTGAAAATACTGTTTTATCTGATTTGAATCGTGAATTGGATCAAATAAATCTGGATGTAGCTGATCTGGAGCGCTGGAGAGATCGTATTTTCGAGGCCATTCATCAAGGATCTGTAACTGATGTAAGTAATTTTTTTAAATTTATAAGTTTTTATACTAATTAGATTGTTACATACAGGCCAGGGGCACTCGTATACCATTGGATGAACAAAACGGTATTAATATTCTCGGCAATATTATGGAATCTTCCATACTTTCACCAAATCGTGACCTCTATGGTGATATGCACAACATGGGACATGTCTTCATTTCTTATTCTCATGATCCAGATCATCGTCATTTGGAATCTTTTGGTGTTATGGGCGACGCTGCCACAGCTATGCGTGATCCGGTGTTTTACAGATGGCATGCTTATATCGATGACATCTTCCAAGAGCACAAGACGCGTTTACCAGCTTACGAGACTCCACAGCTCAATTACAATGGGATCTCTGTAACTGGTGTGCAAGTCGCCGCCGATGGCGGACAGCCAAACGCTTTGAACACCTTCTGGCAGCAATCTGATATAAATCTTTCACGTGGCATGGACTTTGTGCCTAGAGGCAATGTCTTTGCTCGATTCACGCATTTGCAACACACTCCCTTCACCTATACTATCAATGTGAATAATGATGGTGGTGCACAACGCTTTGGCTATGTGCGAATTTTCCTGGGACCCAAAACCGATGAACGTGGACAACCCATGTTGTTACGTGATCAGCGTTTGTTAATGGTTGAGTTGGATAAATTCGTTGTAACGTGTAAGTATTGCGTATCAGTTCCAACTATTCGTTTCCAATGAATAGTGATAACAGAAAAATTGTTACCCTCTCACATTCATATATTTTTGTGAACTTTAGTTAACAAATCTTTTTGATTTCAGTGAATCCTGGACAGAATACACTCCGCCGTCGCTCAACGGAGTCAAGTGTTACCATTCCATTTGATCGTTCGTTCCGTAATCTAGAACAGAATCGTCCTGCTGAAGGCTCAGCTGAGGAACTCGAGTTCAACTTCTGCGGCTGTGGTTGGCCAAACCATATGCTTATCCCCAAGGGCCTACCTGAGGGTCTGCAATGTGAACTTTTCGTCATGGTGTCTGACTATGAACAGGATAGAGTAAGATTATTCGTTAAGTATTTTCTTTAATTGCAACTAATTGATTTTTATCCAATAGGTGGATCAAGAACTTGCCGGCTCCTGCAGTGATTCTGCCTCTTACTGTGGTGTTCGTGACCGTCTGTATCCTGATAGACGTGCTATGGGTTATCCATTCGATCGTTTACCACGTACAGGTGCTGATAGCTTGGTCAATTTCTTGACACCAAACATGAGCATTGTGGATGTATCCATCGCCCATCAAAATAGAACCGTA
The DNA here is from genome assembly GCA_949775025.1 of Tricholauxania praeusta. Lineage (NCBI taxonomy): Eukaryota > Metazoa > Arthropoda > Insecta > Diptera > Lauxaniidae > Tricholauxania > Tricholauxania praeusta. Next base: position 29,089,290 of record OX459031.1, on the reverse strand, counting down.
GTGCGTCCAAACTAAGGCTGTCAGAAGTTGATGACAACTGCAATGGCATTGATTTTAAATGTTCTCCAGTAATTTTTTTAAGCTTCTGCAACTTATTTCACTTTTATATACACACAACTATATTAACTGAATTATTAATTAATGAATGAATAAATTTACCTGGTTTGCATGAAAAACTCTAAAAATTGTCTTGGTCTTAATATTTAAATATTCATATTGTCAAAGAGAAGACATATCAAAAAAATTAAAAAATTTGCCAAAATTCAACAAAATGATTTAATTTTTTTCGGTTAGAATGGGTTAATAACAAAAGATTTTATTAATGTGTTAAACTATTTTAATGGGAATAAATTGACATTTTTAAATATGTTAATAAAACTATAGCTCAATAACGAGTTTTTTGGAAAAATAACAGTTTTTTGATAAAAAATTGGAGAAAATTAAAGAAAAATCGTAATAACTCAAAAACTACTAGCTAAGTTTCAAAATTTTTCGATTAATAATGTAGCTTAGTAAATTACCATTTTAATGACATCCATATTTTGGAAATCAATACAGGCGTTTCTGACTTATATTCATTGTTAAAAAAAAAGCTATATCCGCAAGTCCCAAAGGTTATATCTTCGAAAGCATATCCGAATGACACTTTTTGATTCCACATTTATTTTTAGAATTAAAAAACACATAAGAAAAGTTAAGTTTTACAATCATTTTTGATTCTGAGCTAAAGTGTATTTTAGCTAGAAGAAATTGTACTTAAAAATAAACTGTAGCAAATAAAAACTTAGTCACTTACCGGTTGTGGCCTTGCCCAAATTCATTTCCGGCACATTTTGAAAGCACTTACGCGTGGCGTAAGCTAACTTAAGCAGCAACCGTAACCTGATTTGGCAGCAAATGCAATACAATCACACCATTTTAAGATTCTTAAAAAATTATTTTCAACAAATAAAACCAAACTTACAAAATTTCGAAAAAAAATTAAATTTAGCTAAGCTCTTTAAAGTTTTTTGCTTTTTTCAGCGAATGAAGAGATTTTGACTAAAATTGCTTTTAAATTAACAACAAAAACAACTAAACACTGCACACTTACACTACACTGGCGGCTCTGCCGACGCGTCGCGACGGCACCGCTTCAAATGCGTTTTTTTTTTCATTTTCACGTATTTTTGTTGAAACATTTTATTGATTTCACACTAGAAACTTTTAAATAAATATATTACAGCACCTTTCATAATGTTTTTATTAATATTCTATTGCAAAATATGCAAAATTCGTCGGAGCAAATACAACACGCATTTTTGAAAGTAAATGCAAAACTGAAGAATGAACTAGACCTGCCGACTTGTTTGTCGAACCGGTTTGCCTAAGTGTTGGGCATTTCACTACACACTATACGCATGAAGTTGATGTACATAATTTTCGTATTAAATAGTACTCATTATCAGTGCAACAGTTGATCAGAATATTTGGCAATATGTCATGTCATTCTTCTTGTATGTATATCATATTAAACAAGCTTAAATTGTATCAAATATACATTTAAGCTTATGTAGGACTGAACTTTATTTCGAAAACAGCTACAGTGACTTTGATGAAACTTAAAAATTTCGAGCACATGTAAGCAAAATTAGTATTGGGGTAGGCTTTAAGCTTTTAAAGACCCTTACAGGGGCGTGGCTTAGCCCTTAACTTTAATTTTTATAATGTCACACAGTGCAAACCATGCGAAATATTGTACTGAAAATTAATAAATGGATGCAGATCATAAAAATCTAATATTGTGCAAAAATTAGTCGGTATTGGAAAATGCAGCATCGCACTTTTCAACAAAACGATATGACGATTTTCACAAAAACTTCGAAGATAATACCACTGAAAGCATTCATCATAACAAGTCACTGAACTAGCAAAACTCGTTGAAGGGTGTGGCACAGCCCAAAATATTTACAAACGTTATAATTAGAGAACAATAAACGCAGTCATTATGAAATTTAATATAGTAGATAAAATTACCATAAAGTATCTCATTATCAAAACTGGGTGCAATAGTAACTGTGAGCATGAGACCTCCCATACAAGCAAAAAACGTTTAATGTTTGCTATATTTAGTACTAGAGATGGCGTCGGTGGGTGTGGCGGCTCCTATATAAGAAAAAAAACTAAAATTGTTTATTAAGAGTGTTGTGAGAGTAATCTTTCTAAGAATTAGTGTATAGGTGTTAGTTAGTATAGGCAACATATTTTATATTTTATCGGCGTTATCAGTATTTTGCTACTATTTCAACCTCTTTCAACTTTTTCCAACTTCTTCCAATTTAATTAAATTTTTTTCGACTTATTCAACTATTTTCGTCATTTTCCATATGTTATCGACCTTTCAGCCTTTTTCAACTGTTTTAACATTCTTCATTTTCTATCAACTTTTTTCAGCATTTCAATATTTTTCAAATAAGTTCTAAACACAACTGGGACTAGAGATGGTTATGGAAACAAAAAGAGCTTTTTGACAAACGATTTTTTAAGCTGTTTATCTTGCTGGTTCTCATTTCTTAGTGTTGTCTCTTTTTCTTACCAACCAACGCACGAAAAATAGAATTTTTTCATTCGCTCTGCCATCAATTTTGTAGTGTCACCAGCGTTGCCGTTTTTGGTAGTTTCCTACCAAATCGGGTAGGTTTTTTTCCTCTTGGTAGGTTGGTAGGTTAAATCTGATTTTGGTAGGATTTAGGATAAATTTTTATGAAAATCGAAAATTGAAATTTCTTCGTGAAGTTTTTCGGATCAGGAAGCAAATATTTACATCTGGAAATAAGCTTTTACCAACCCTATCTTCAACAAGTGGGTATGGTCTCTGTTTTCTTGCATACAAATTACGTTTAGGGAATACGCATGTGTATGTACAATGTGACGAAATAGTGTTGCGACTGATCGCACATCTAAATTGTTGCATGTGTGCTCAGACCCGGCGTATTAGAAACAAAAGTTACTAGCGCTATTAATAACATAATTTTTTTGATCGCAGCTGTGATCAAAATCGGGCCGCTAAAAAAGGTCTTAAGTTCTAAGAACTAAACTTTTTTTATGTACCTACATAATTAGAAAAAATATTTCCGGAATAATAAATTTCAATTTGTGGGCTTTAATAAATAGCATTTCAAAAATGGACTGTAAGTATACGGTTATTGTCAGGCTAAAATATGGCTCTTTTTCAGAACCCCGACCACTTAGGGTGTGTTTACCATGCTCCAAAAGGAGAATATTTTAAAATGCGCTCTTTTGCGAAATTCAAGCGAAATTGTTTTGTTGATGCATGGCTTATCCTATGCGACTCAGCCATTAAAATTATTTTTCCGGAGAACTTTCCGAACGGCATGGACTTCTTAATGAATATTAGTTTTACCATTACAGTAAGTTTTTGAGTAGATGATATGAATGGATTTTTAAAAATTTCTCGGATGGTAGGTACATTTTTCGTCACTCGAGCTAAACGTTTTTTTTTTTTGCCACCGTTCGTTGTTTATTTGAAATCCTTTTGTCCTCTTTATATCATTTAATAACACCGTGACCCGCTGGCAAAATTTGTAACTTTGCGATCGGTTTTGCCTTCAAAATGATTTTTAATTACTATTTTTCTTTCTTCTAACGTTCATCGCTTAATTGTTCGCTGCATGTGTCATGTGGTAACTTTTTGCGCACACTTGCCCGACTTTTGATGTGAACGATTTAGCAACAGAAAATTTGTGCTATATGCGGTTAAGCATTTGAAACGACGACATACAAGAATATGTATTTTAAACAGCGTTAAATGTTAATAAACGAATTCAATGCTGCAAAAAGATTTTTTTTTTTAATTTGTAAAGTTTTGGTAGGTTACAAACGACTTTGGTAGGTTTTCGAGAAAATTTTGGTAGGAAAATAAATTTCTCAGTGGCAACACTGAGTGTCACTTACAAAAGTTTAATATTTCTGGTCAAAAAAGCTCTAAGTCGTGTCTTGCTCTAACGAGTATACTACACTCAGAGAAAAATACCATAAGTCAATCTGAGCTGATTTTGAATTAAAAATATTTTACCATTTGAAATAAAACAAAAAACTTTCATAAACAAAATCATTGTAACATAAATATTGTCACTTAACAAGTTTGACTCCTATGGAAAGATGAAATCAATGCCTCACATTAAATAATGACAGTCACTGCATACTATCCATAAAAATCCAATCTCGGTCCATACATGCGTTTCATGTGAAACCAACATATGGTTATACCTACATAATTGGATTAAAACATAAAATTTGTTACTTGGTGCATTTGTTTATTATTTTCATATTGCTGATAATTTATAAATCGTTGTCACTTTTACTCTTAACCTTAGATAGGCGTTAAGTCAACTGATAATTGTAATGATGCTTAGCAAAATTCTCAGTAAATCCTCAAATAAAATTGTTCATGATCGAGATGATCCATTTAGTCTTGGTTTTTGCGTGGCGCTTAGCGGCTCTATTTTTTATGTTCTTTGAAGAAAAAATTCAATATACATAAAAAGATATTTTATAAAAAGTGAAATATGAGGCTTTTATCAGCACTTTTTCTCGTGATCTTATCAGCATGGCTCGGGGTAAGCGGTGAAGTAATTAAGCTTAAGTGATAATGTAAAGTACAATTAGTACAAGTACAAGTCCAAATTCGAAAACTACTCCTTAATTAAAACTCTAAAGTCTTAAGCCAAACCTAAAATATTAAATATTCAGAATATGGGCCTGAAAACACATTTTCATTCTATTTAAAAATTTCATTTTGATTTCTTTAGATGCATCTTTTGATGCCTACCCAAAAACGCAAGTCTTAAAAGAATTTAAGAACGGTTTCCGAAAAAAGTTTTTAACAAACACAAATAATTACGCATTTGTAAAATTGTCTCTATCATTATATGGTGCAAAAATTAAACTTGAATTCTGGAGGAACATCGACTGATATCAACTCATGTTAATTTGGGGTCGCTTAACTCAAATCTGCCATCAGATTTTCGCCTTTACGTAGCGTTTCGAGATAATGGTACATTAACCTGATTTTGACACGGATGCAAACGCTCTTCTACTATGTTTTTTGTTTCAAACCTGAAGCAAAGTTGTTTCACGTGAAAAGAAACAAACTTTCTTCATTTAAACAACCCTTGAAGCACCACCTTTTTATGGAGGATTATGGATTTTTGCCAAAGGTCGTATGAAAAATTGTCAGTCGATTATCCCGTACTTAAAAACTGGATGCATAGCATCAGCTTAAATCTGACAGTATATTCGAAGTCAGCGACCCTAAATTAATCTGTGTTGACTTCAGCCGATGTTTCTCCAATTTCACTGCACGCAGTATAATAATAAATAGAAAGGGAGTGTTTTATATAGCTAAGCTATAAATCAACCAAAAGTTGATAAATGTTGTTTTGTTAATTGTCGACTTAATTACTGCTACATATACAACCCATGGTAGAATTACTTTTCTTATCAAACAAATACTTAATTAATAAAAACTGAGCTTAACAAAATCTCTTAACAAGTAAATTTTATGTTAAAGAGAGACTTTACATTTTTAAAATAAAATAAGCAGTTCAAGTAGATTAGGTTCAGCTTGCTGATTAAAGTTTCATTATAACTCCCATAAGATTGATGGTTTTCATTTCGATTCGCAGTCAGCTGAAATGATTTGCATACTGATTTGGCTAGCCCACCTACAATTAATTACATTTATTAAAAACTAATATTAACTAAAAAATACTTAACCCAAGTAAATTTTCTGAAACTTTTTCCTCAACAGACAACTAGCGCAGCAAGTAGTAGTTATGAGTTGGAGGCAAAAAGATTCATACAGGATGCCAGCACTCGTTATTACAAACTTTACAATCAAATAGCAGAAGAAACTTATGCCTCAGATAATGATGAGGATTTAGAAGCTATCTTCAATAAAATGGAAACAGTCAAAACTATTGCTAGCGAACTGGTAAAAATTTCTGAGGAGGCCAGTGAATTTGATTTGGATAAAATAAAAGATGCCGAGATTAAGTTGGCATTGCAAAATCTACGCAAGGTTGGCGATTTATTTGTGTTAGGCGAAGATTACTTCTCATCGGTGCTTATAAATTTGATTGCACTTAAAGAATTGTCAACAGACAAAGATATTGAACCGTATTTGGGCGGTGCTAATATGCCCGATCAAGATGGTAGTCCTTTAGCATACTATCCTGACATACAAAAGATCTATCAACATAGCAACGATTCTGCAGAATTGAAATATTATTGGGAAACTTGGCGTGATAAGAATTTAATATGGTCATCTGTTAATTTTTATACGATTGTAGAAGCATTTAAGAACGCCGCTAAAATACTAGGTAGTATACAACATTTAAAAAGAGAAGTTAAACCTTGACAACTCACATTTATATTTTTAGATGTACCAGTTTTGGAGTTCTGGTATCGATACTACAACAACAAAGATTTTCTTCAAGAAATGGAAAAAGTAATGCAGGAAATAAAACCTTTTTATCAACAGCTACATGCTCATGCACGGCGTGAACTTTATAAAAAATATGGTGCTGATATAATTAATCCAACTGGACCAATACCAGATCATCTTTTCCAACAGGTGCTTTTACAGGCATGGACCCCAGGAAGTATATTAGAAAGTAATTTTCCACATAGTCAACTGCCACCGTATGATGAATTTGTCAAGGACTTTGATGCAAAAAAGATGATCGATGAGGCTGAACGCTTCTATACATCATTGGGTTTCAATGCACTTGACGAATCATTTTATAAGAATCATTTGAAGGAACAAGATGAAAGCGCCAATAGCGGCGATTGTAAAGCTGACATATTTGATGTGACACCACAAGTTCATATGAAATATTGCCAGAAAGTCGAATTCAAGAAGTTCATGCAAAATCATGGTTACATGGGTCGTGTGCATTATGCTACGGAGAAACGCAATCTGCCCGCTTACTTTTTCAACTCCTACGACTTGGAATATCCCGTCGGAGAAGCAATAATACTCTCAGCATCAACACCAAAACATTTAAGTTCCATCGGACTGGCGGAAAATTTTAAATTTACTGAGAGCATATTGAAGAATCGCTTGTTTCGCATGGTATGTGTTATTAAATTTTCGGCATAATTTGAAATCTTACTTCGGTAACTTTATAACTTTCAATCTCTGTCAGTTTAAATGTTAAACATTTTCTTTTCATCGACTTGGCAGACTATCTGTACTAGCGAATAGGTTTGCTATTTGCCGACTTTGCCTAGAATTATTATCATTCATAATATCTGCATCATATTACCTATGGCTGCGAGATCGTTGTACACAACTCATTTGTCTCTTTTGAAACATTACTTCATTATGATGTCTCCATGTATTATCAATTAGATTTGAGTGATCTCTGGGCTTATGTGTTGCTATTGGCTTCTTTTTTTTTTTTCGATGAAGTTATTCCAAAGCCACCAAAACCACTCCCTACAGCAATTATATTTTTAGTTACACTGATAAATTTTTTTCAGTGCATTCATACCATGTTCAGCATACCGCAATTTTTCGTGCACACCAAGGTGATGAATGACCTTCTAGTGGGCACAATCGAAATAGACAGCGTTAACAGGCATTACTGGAAATTGATGGAAACATATGCTGGCATAGAACCACCATTAGATCGTACGGAGGGTGCTATCGATTTCCCATACAAATTCTATTTAGATTTGGAGCAGAATCATCAGACTCAGTAAGTCAGCGTCATTCTTTTACAGTTTTCATACATTTCGCGGTATTAATCGATTAAGTGACTGTTATTCTTTTAAGACCTCACAAACAGACCCGATTTTGATGATATTTTTAAATATTTGCCATATCCATGGCAAATTCTGCTGTAAGTTCTAACGAGAGCGCATTTAAGAGTAACGAGAGAGCAATCCTCACATATACATATACACATATACATATAGTTTTATAATCGTTCGAACTGTTTTTGAGAAGTGAAGTAAACAGATATGGTCTTGCAAATTTGTGCCACGCATACTTGTGCAGTATCATTTATTTTTTTTTTAGAATAATCCAGCAACTGTCGGAATCTAATTGCCAAATTTTATTGCAATATCTTAATAGAATAGGTCTCTAATTTTTCTTATTGATATGCCCCTAATTTCTTGAAAATCAGTGCCCAACCCATTTCAAAAATACAATTTTTCTTCCGCACATTAAATTTCACCAATTTTTTAAAGTCTCAACAATATGATAATTTTTCTGCTTGATTGACTCAACTAATGACCAAAAATTTTTTTTTTATCAGCCTATGCGGTCTGTTAGTTAATCTATATAAATAAAATGATAGCTGTTTCAATGTTACCGCATCACGCAAAAACTACTAGACCAATTTTGATCAAATTTACTTAGGTCTATTTTTAAGACGCTTTCTCTCAATCTCCAATAAAAATTATCACGATATTCTGATAAAATATCAAATTATTAAAGTTTTAAAATTGATTAAGATATTAATTTCGTTTAATGGAAAGTTAATGTGTTTGTGTGTTTTGTTTTTTGGTTTTCCCATGGCAATACAATAGAATATTTATAAAAGAGAATCTACAAATTTTACTCTCGCTCTCATTCTCAATTTGTCATTTTACATTGCAAACAACAACAACGCGGTATTTGTGAAGAATGATCAAAAATGAAGACATTTGAATTGTTCGCCTTCGCAGAAAAAACTAAAAACAGGCTACGAGTATAAAGTCACGGGCATCAGTCTGTACATAATAAATTTGACTTACATGATTTTAAAATACATCTCCTTCGTTTTAGAAAATTCGTTTCTGAAGTTCTTGGATATCAATTCTATCGAGCATTCTGCAAAAAAAGTGGTCAAACCGGTCAGTTGCATAATTGTGACTTCTTTGGTAATTTATCTATTGGCAGTGATCTAAAGTAAGTTTTACATACATACACATACATATGTATAAGAAAATACATACACTATAAAGTGATGCTGAAAAAACATATTACCGGAGCTCAATTGACGCAGAATTCGCTAGAGTATCGAAAAAATGCTGTTTTAAGGAAAATCTGAAGTGCAATGCAAACAGAAAAATTGTTTGGACTATTTATGTTTATGGCATCAGATCGAATTAATAGACGGAGAGCTGGCTACATAAAACTGCACTGAACGAATATAGTCGTGATTTTTGTTTTAAACGTTTTGTTTATACGTATATGTAAGTTCCCAATGACATTATCAAAACTAGCGTCCATTTTGCAAAAGTCGCATTGGAGGCGAAGAGCGTGGGTGGACCGTCAAACCTGTCAAATTTTCTTAAAAAAAAAATTAACAGATATAGTTCTGAAAATTTGTATAGTATTAGATTTTGAGTATACAAATGACAAAAAAATATCCCCAGAAGAGTAGGTGGGAGCCTAAGCTAAGCGCACGGTAGTTTTGACAATGTCATTGGGAACTAAAACAAAAATCACGACTGTATTAGATTAGTACAGTTTTATGTAGCCAGCTCTTAGACTATAATGTATGTATATTTCTTCAAATTTGAGCTTTTCAATAGAATCCTGTCTTCCCGAAATTTTAAAGAGAAAAAAGATGTCATAAGCTGTGAAATAACCTCAAATTTGCCTTAAAATAGTGATTTTTCACATATTGAGCGACACGAGCAACCCTTTAATATCAACCAATTTTGAAATTTCAAAACAGCAATTTTTTTCTCTTTACTGCTCTAACGAGTTTAGGGATGCATCAATTGAATCTGGAAAAGTCCATTTTTTAACATTACTCCAGTACGCATACATGTTTATTTCTATTATAATTTTTTCATTTTTAAACAGAGCGATGATGTCTTTGGGTTCCTCAAAGCCATGGCGTGATGTTATTGCGAAGGTATTACCAGAAAATCAAAACCTAAGCGGTGAAGCTCTTTTGGAATATTATGCCCCCATACAGGATTGGTTGAAAAAGAAAAATAAGGATGGTAATGAGAAAATTGGTTGGGACTTAACCAAGAAGAGTAAGTAAAAGCATTATGAGTGTTATATCCAATTTTCCATCTAATTTATATTAATTTTACAGAGGTGCTGTAAGATTCTTGCTGCGCTGTTAAATTTTGCAAAACATTGATAAAATAAATAATGATATGCAAACTTTTTTTGAAATGACTTTTATTTATCAATTTTATTAATACAAAAATACAATATAGTATTTTTTAGAGAACTTAGTTGAGGTTTTTATTGTGCGCTATGTGATACATTACAAGACGACCAGAAAGTTATTGATACATACATATAAGATACATTATGTAAAATATCATTAAATCTGGAAAAATATTTTTTTTTGTTTTTGCTTGAACGGATATTTTTTCTATTGAAGTCGAAAATCTTTGTTTATTTACTCTGACAATTTAATACTTGGACTTAATTATTGCACCGTTTTTTTAAAATGGTGCCTGTAATGCTGTGCCTGTGAAAGTGCAGGATGTCGTACAATGAGAACTACATTCTTTTGGCCCAAATCGGTTTATGTGGATGTGGACGATAAGTAAACCATTCGAAAATTTAATAACTTTTAGTGTATTTAGAATGTTAGAATGTAATCTTGTCAGAAATGCTTATATTATTTTAAGTCTAATGAACGCATTACAAAGCGTTGTCAATGAGGTACAAAGCGCTGCAAACACTCGCCATTGTTTTATCAATAAGAGCTCACTTACATTACTTTCCGACTGTTCTTCAACATATCAAAGGCCTAATGCAAGCATATTTAATCCTTCTTCGTGGCTGACCTGCGGAGTTTCTTACGTTTCGCTGTCTTCTATATCGTCCGCAATATCAACTCCAGAATTCACAACAGTAATAGTTCAGTTCATTGACAGTTAGTTCCTGTTCACAATCGTCATCATGAATATAATTTTCAGAATTTTGTCTGCCGACATTTTTGCAACCAGGGATTCGCTCCATGATGCTATGCAGATCTATATCGTTTGCAATTTTATCGCTTTGATTTGTAGAAGACCAGATCAATGCGTAGTTCTCGGTTGCCTTGGATAACGCGGAGACTCGGTTGATCGAAAGATGGATGAACGAAGTTTTACTACAGCTTGTTCTTTAATATATTCTTGGTAAAACTCTTATTGGCCTACCATGTACATATTATATTGCTTATTATTAGTCATTATATTAGTCCACATAAGTGAAATTTACAAATAAATTTTTATCACATTATTATGGAGGTGTGCTTAAAATTTTTTGATGGTATGTACTAAAAATCAGTTTTATGCAATTTTCCTTTTTTCCGTAGCGCAATTGTACTAATTTATCCGATTTCACTATTCAACCTACACGAAAGGACGTCCACATAGGATTATGCTCCTCCATCGGACTTTTTTTTCGTTGTTTTTTTAACAAAAAACCAAGAAACTAAAGAATGACATTTATCTATAAAAATGGACAACCGAAAAGGTTTTGCTCCACCCCTTCTCCCCCCACTCTGGTGCAGACGTCTTTTATGGAAGACCCCTTATGACGAAAAATTGATTTCAGCAGTTTAAACTTTTTCTCGAGATACATACATACATCTTAACGTACAAAATATGCAAAACGCCATATAATTGCAAAGCTATTGGATATGCATTTTCACATCACAGCCCCAGATTTCTGGTATTGGGTCTTAATCAATATGATAATTTTTCCAAAATTTATTTTATTTTAAGCCAGATGATCGATTGAGAACTGATTTCTCGCGGAGACCAGATACGTATCGCACGACATTCGTATCTTCTTTGCTACAATACAATTTAAAATTATTTTAAAAATTTCAAAAAAACTATTTTTGCAGTATTTACTTCAAAGGTCTTATATATTTTATTGCAAAAACCATCATCGTTAATTACCATCAAGTTACTTGAAAGTACAACGCCTTTATGGTACAATATGACCAGCTGAAATGATACAGTTAAAGCTCTCTTTCAACAATCTTCTTTCGATATTTTTTTATATAAGTATTTTATTTAGTATTTTTCAATTTGAAACTATTTTTGGTAAAAAAATACATGCGTGACTATAACTTCTTATTTAATCGTCTTGTTCTTCATTTATGAAATCTTCGGACCGGTAGAACTCTAAAAATAAAAAACAACTCATAGAAACAATGTTTTCTTATTTAATGCCAACTTACTTTTGCTGGTGCTGCCAAATCCAATGTTTTGTTCTTTGTCTTCATATTTCGATTTCAGCCATTTTTCCATCGGCTTATAATACCGTAAAATACCACTTGCACTCAATTTTGCATTGTGAGGCAATAAAACTTTAATAGAACTCCGCCATGATTTTGAACCGCCCAGTTGGAACATTTTTCTAAAAAGAAAAAAAGTCAACATAATGTAAATGCGAAATTCTTCACGCTCATTCATCAGTATAGCTTACTGCAGTAAGGCACCAGCTTTTTTATCACCATAAAAATCACAATTGTACAAATCTCCTTTATGATTTGCGCAAAGTGACTCATAGAACTGATATCCAAGGACTTCAGAAACGAATTTTCTGAAATTTGGAAAATGTAAAAATTTATTGTGAGAAAGAAAAAAAAGTTTAATATATGGACTACTAATGAGCCATATATTAATTTTCAGCATTCACCAGAAAACCGAACAACTGGATTATTGCCTTCTTCAATTTGATTCAACTTAGTACGATATTAGCAGTTTTGTCTTATCAACATTAGTTGCGGAGATATCAAGGCCCGAAAACTGAAACTATGGCTCTTTGGTCAAAACTGTAATATGTACTTCAATTCAAATCGGAGTAGGTCACACTTTGAATATATGTGATTTCGATTTAAGAACTTTTGAAACGTCCCAGTGTTATATGCCTATGATCACAAACTTACTTTAGTTGATGATTTTGCTCTAAGTCGGTGTAAAATTCATAAGGAAAATCAAAATTACTATCCGAACGATCTTTAGGTGGCTCAACACCAGCATATTTAATCATTAGTTTCCAATAATGTTTGGTAATATCTTCTTTAGTGACATCACCGCTTAAATAATCAGCCACGACTTTCGTACGCACAAAATGCATGTGTAGGTTCAACAGAGTATGAACTGCCTAAAATGTATGTAAGCGTTAGTCAACTTTCAAATTTTCTCAAAATTATTATACTTTCTTACCATACGTATCAGTCGGTTCATCTGCACTTCGTCGGTGAATTCAAAATCGCCAGATAATCCAATTTCTTTTAAGTGGCTGGGTGATGATGCAGATAAAATAACAGCCTCACCTACAGGATACTCCAGGAAATAAGAATTAAAATAATACGAGGGCAAATTACGCTTTTCATGCGCATAGTGTACACGTCCCATATAACCGTGAGCTTGCATGAGCTTTTTAAAGTCAACTTTCTCACAATACTTCATGTAGACAGTAGGAGCCCAATCATAAATAGTGGCATGACAACCATGTTCATTTGCGTCTGTGTCTTGCTTCACACGATTCTTCCAGAAATCTTCATCCAAAGGATCAAAACCTAAGGACAGATAAAACTTATCTGCTTCCTCCAATAAGTTCAATGCATTGTACTTATGATCGAGAACAAATTTATCATTTGGTGATAAATTCTTGAAAGGTAGGTCATCTTCAAGTATACTATTATTGGTCCATACTTGCAGCATAACTTGCTGATATAAGTGATCAGGTATAGGTTCAAGAGTGTTGTCTTCATTATATCTCTGATTAAGCTTATCACGAATATATGCATGTAACAAAGTATAAAGCGGATTCAAATCGTTTATAACTGATTCCATCTGAATAAGAAAATCACTGGAATATTGTTTGAACCAAAATTGTTTAGTAGAAATATCTAGTTTATCTGCGGCTTTGGAGAGATCTTCAAACATATCGAAAAGCAAATATTTATTCAAGATGGAATTTCGCTCACGCCAAGCCTCCCAATAGTATAGTAGCTCTTCCTTATCTGAACTATTTTTAAATATCTCAATTATATGCGGATACAAAGCAACCACGGTTTCCTCGTCTTTCGATTGATATTTAACAATGTCGACATCATAAGCTAGTTCCATTAATTTTTTGCCATCATCAAGTAGATTATCAACTTGTTCGGCCAACACGAATATATCAGCAATCTTTGACAATTTACTGAGGGCTTTCTTTATATTGCTATCTTGAAATTTATTATGATAAAATTTCTTTGCTTCCAGAGAGATTTCAGTAATTTCACTGGCAGCAACTGCTGAATCTGAGCTTTTCCAAAAATCACTAGTCCACAAAATTTCAGATTGGTTTCTATTGAAAGATTCTGCTGCCATTTTACTGTATAGCTCATTGATTTTTCCTTCGGATTCCTTAATAAAAGCTTGGGCTGCTTCTTCTGTCAGATAAACATTTTCTGTGAGTTCTGTAAAGCGAGAGAAAAAACGGATTATTTTACAATATTTAAAAATCAGCAGGAGCTCTTTTATTGGCTATGATAACCAGATCTGATCCTCGTGGCTTTTGATCGGCTCAAGAAAGTATACATACTCGTGCAACAAAAGTATACAACAACCAAGAAGTTCTGTGGTGCCTACTAACTACTACAGATGACCAGCTAATCCATTAGAAAAAGTATTTTTAAGAGACCACTTCCACTTGTTAACATCCGACATATGACTCTCCCAGAGACGATAGCGACAGGTCTCGTACCCGCCTTCATAACAGAGATAGCAAATGCCACAAAATCTCTCAAAAATAACATATCAGCGGTGGCTATTCACCTAATTACCGAAATACCGGAGTTCAACAATGAACTTCTATAACCTGTCCTTATTCAAATTTTTAGAAAAGGAACGATTGCTCAGAAGGTTTGGCTCATAGACCACTAGTTAAAATCGTAAAAGAAGGGACTTATCGCTGTACCAGAAATACAAGGGCATCATGATAGTGTCAGTCCAATACAAGGTCTTGGCGAAAATCCTCTTCATCAAAGTCAGCGAAAAAATAGGAGCACTCATTACGAAGGTCACATAAGTAGAATATTACATAGCGGACATCCATGTAGCCTGTAGCAGGTGTATGCCATGATTGTCTGTTAACACCAATTTTGTTTCTGATTGACTTGGACAATGTTTTCTGAACTTTCAGCAGCACATGAGAAACATCGTTTATTCTAATGACATGCATATATGTACATATGTATGTATGTATTTATAAATGAATAAATTCACTTATCTAGGTAGCATCGTAATACCTTATGGCGGTGCCAATAGAGGCATTCGTGCTAGAATGGAAAAAGCTAATTTCGAAAGTTTAGTTGCCCAGATCCATATCCACTTTCACCTGATGCAAACTAGATCCAGGCTTAAATCGAACGGCAACAAGAGCATTATTATTTTATCTGGATATTTCAAAAACAACGTAACATCTTTCATACAAGCAAAAGCTTTAAAAGCTTTGCTTAGGAGCTTTTTTATGTAGATTATATCAAACTAAATATGAGAGCGGTTAGTAATAGAAAAAAAACACTGGGCAAAGATGAGACAGATTGACAAAGTAGGCAGGGCATCTTATAGCATATAAGTTATAGAAATTTGCAATGGTGCAAGCAAAAACTGACAAAAGCTGCGAAAAATCGAAACAAAAAGTGCGAAAAGGCCATTCCATCATTTATAAGTCACGTAGTAGATTATATTTAATCGTATGCTGGAAAATTTGATATCTAACTTATCAGGGGGTATCGAAATGTCTGGGACAGTACAAAGCGATATAACATTAAGTTGGATTTAATCATATCGAAAATCATTTTTGATAAAAGGCATACATATCGAATATTGAACTCTATGTATGTACATATATACAATATCGGAAGTAATTCTAATTCTACTCGACAATGTCTTACGAGTATTCTTGTCATAGAAAAGCTTATGGGAAGGTTAACAGGTTGTACAAAATTCACATCGCAATTGCAAATATCATTCGAAATATGAGTGTCATGCTTTTCCCTATACAAAACCTGAACATACTCGTATGTTAACAGCAGGAGTATGTTACGAAATTTCTTAAGTAACCATTTAATCAACTTTTAAAGATATATTGCTTCAAAAAATTACTTACTTCTTTTGGAATGTTCCCAGCCCGTCTTAAGTTTATTTGAACTCACATACTTTTTGATAATATTTCTAATTGGTGTGTAATATTCCAGTAGAGCCGTTGCTTCTAATTTAGAATTTTCTGGTAGTAAAACACCAATTACTTCACGCCATGACTTAGAAGAACCAAGTGACGTAATTTCCCTATAAAAAGAAAATAATATAAACTCAACAAAAGTACAAATGCTTATAACTTTTATTACATACTTCAGCAGTTTACCAACTTCCTTTTGATCATGAAAATCACACATATGAAGTTCGCCAATGTAGCCAGTTTTCAGACAGAGCGCACGATAGAACTGATAGCCCAAAATTTCGGAAGAAAATTTGCTAGTGACATCATTGTTTTGATTGAGATCAGTGTAAAAACTATATTGAAAATCAAGTGAACCGTCCTCACGATCTACTGGAGGCTCGATGCCAGCATGTTCCTCCATCAGAGACCAATAATATTTGTTTAATTCAGATTTTTCAATTGTGCCCTCTAGTAGTTCCGTCATTATTTTTGTGTGAACATAAAACCTGGGTATTTTGAACATTGCATTTATAGCCTAAAGAAAAAGTTATGAAGCTCTTGAAGATATCATTAGTAAAATAACTTACCATACGGAAATTACGAATCAAATACATTTCATCGTCATATCTTACAACATCTTCATTTTCAGATTTAAGTATATCTTCTAAATGATTTGAAGCAGACAGCATGATTGCTTCAGCAATAGGATATTTTAGATTATATCCACTAAAGAAATATGCTGGTAGATCTTTTTTCTCTAATGCAAAGTGCATTCTTCCGATTAAAGCATAGTCTTGCATAAGGGTTTTGAAATTAACTTTATCACAATATTGCATAGCAACATCATAGGTAATGTCATTTATTGAGGGTGTACACACGGTATTATGCTCATTTTCGGCTTGTTTCACAATTTTTTCTTCCCAAAATTCTTCGGTGAACGGTTCAAATCCAACAGATGTATAGAAACTTTCAGCTTTTCTAAGTAATTTTTCTGCAGTGTCATACTCAACGTTAGCACTTATTTTCTGGTCAAGGTAAGGCAAATTATCGGTTGAAACTAAATCATCAACGAGTGCTTCACTATTCCAATTACGCACTAGTACTTGATCGTACAGATGTTCAGGTATTGGGCCATTAGATTTAATAACGCCAGCACCGTATTTCTTAAATAATTGATGCCGAATATACGAATGTAAATGAAGATAAAAAGGTTTTAATTGTTTCATCACTTCGTCCATTTCACCTAAGAACTCCTTGCTGTAGTTCTCATACCAGAATTCTAAGACCGGCAACTCTGAAATCAAGCAACACATGACAATATTAATGAGTTTCGTGAAAGCAACAACAAGTATATTAAAGTGTTTGGAAACCACCATTTGAAAGAGAAACGCTGCTCAAAAAAGTTATCGTTAATTAGACATTTAGACTACGCTATATTCAGGCCAGTCGAAGCGCTAAAATGCTAAAAACTATAGAATTCCTTAAACACTTGGTTTTTATCTCCCATCAATATTATCTCGATAAGTGGGAGTGGCACTACCCATAGAATTAAAAACTTAAGTGTTCATGTGAAAACAGTTTTTCAAGAAAATATCATTGGAGCTTAGATGCGAATGTCGTCAATACAGAAACTGCCGGACTCTACATATAACGAAAACAAAAGAGCATTTGTTATGAAAATATTGATTCATCTTCATCAATCTCTATAGTTGACTCAAGTCTTAATCAAAAATATCTGTGATTTGACGCCACCTTTTAACGCTTTTTAAACTATTGAAACAAAAAACTCAACCTGGTAGATTACATTATGAAAAAATGGTGAGACAGATAAATGTAATATATGTATCTGTAAATATAAAATCGGTCGTATTTGAGTTGCACACACTCTCACTCTGTGTAAGCTTTTTCGTACTAAGTAAGATAACTTACCTAAACTTTCAGCTGCTTTCTTAAATAGTTGAACAACTTCAAAAAGATTTTCTGCTGCATAGTGACTGTTCTTATCATGCCATGCAGTCCAATAGTGTTTAACCTCCTCTGGGTCATCGGTATTTTCAATAAGTCCAATTATATCAGGATCATAAGCTTTTTCTTCGCTATCATCAACTTCATAAGGAGCAATATCCTTGTCCGTTGCCATATTTTTGAGTGCATTTAAGTTAATACCCAAACGAGCAGCATCTTCACCCAAAACGAAAACATCACCAGATCGACGAATTTTATGTAGAGCAAACTTAAGTTCCAAACTAACGATGGCATCATCAAAAGCAAGAAATTCCTTAGCTTTGAATGAAAGTTCCTTCAATTTTTGAGCAGCAGCGTTCAATTTGCCAATGAGTGAAGATGAAAAGTCAACATGCTGATTAACATCAACAATAATGTGTGCAAGTTCATTGAAAATGTTGAATAACTGACTGCTTGCCTCAATGACGAATGTTTTCAATTCATCAGTAGTGGGCACCTTCGCAAGTTCGGCAGTAACTTTTTCTGTGATCGAATCGGCAGTGACATCATCTTTAACACCAATCTCTAAATCAATATTTGTGGCTGGTGTTGTTAATTCTAAAACTGGTTCAGCTACGTCCAAATTTGTTTTAATTTGCGCAACATTTATTGGAACTACATCAGGAAGAGCTTGCACGTTAACATCCCTTGGTGCAGCTTGCGAAATCTAAAAGCAAAAGAAATAAAAATTAAATTTTAAGTATAATTGTGAACTATCTCGAAACGTACCGCAAAAAGTGCAGATACCAAAACTACAAATAAAAACTGATTATTCCTAATCATTTTAAATGTTCCTCCTTGGAAAGTTGAAAACGCTTTAATAGTTTAATCTATCATATGCCGGTATTTATACGAAATCTCATGCACATGTCTTATTAACACAACTATGTATGAGTATTTTGTGTGAAATTGTGGGTCAAAATGATTAAAATAAAACAAGCTGTTATAGAAGTTATCAGTTATTTTGATGCGCCAAAAATAAAAATATATTTGAAGCTTTTAAACTTTTTAACAGAATACCTCTTATGCAAACACTTTTGGCACAAAATTATGAATAGTTTATTATTTTATTTAATTATGTCATTTTCTACCGTTGATTAAAATTGACCTCTTATGTTTAAGAAATTGATAAAGTTTTTGATGTTTGAACATCTTCTATAATAGCGGGTATGAGAGAGTAAATTGACAGATTGCATCAATGTAACAGTAACGCCTCGCATTACTGCTAATGCTAATGCTGGGTGTCCCAGAGGTCATACTGAATTAACATACGTAGATGTCTTATATATCTTCACGATTTACATGCTATGTGTGGGTATGGGGACCATACGTCCTGTATTTTCAGAGAAAATTCTGTATACCAACGATCTGTTTCCGTAAAATGCAAAGTATGTTATAAAACTCAATCTGCTCTAAATATAATTAAAGGAAAAACGGTTGTATTTTATTTGGGAAAACTGCAGGGAAAACGATTAGTTTTTCAACAAACTGTCACTTTTATAAATTAAATATTTAAGATCTAGATGTACCGCACAAAAATAGATGATGTCTTACAAAATTTTTCAATACCTCTTTAGTTCAAATTTTTCCAGATATCAACGCCACACATGAAAAACTAAACTGTATATTACAAAATTTTATTCAAAATTTTCTTCTCAGTAATTTGAGAAAAGATTCAGTGGTGAAATGTTGGCTTACTGTATTTATTCACCTTGCTATTAGTTTTTCGAATTTTGAGTCTCAAACGAGATATAAAAATGTTTTCTTCAAATATTTTCCAGCATATTGAATTCTATAAATCATATAAGCCAAATTTTTAAAACTTCGACCAGCTCTTAGAAAAATTCAAGGTTAAGTGAAATATTATCTGTCTGAAATTCTTTTTGAATTGAGCAGGGGGGCCAAGCAGAGAAAAAAATTTCATCTCAAATAAAGTTCGTAAAGATTACAGTTTTCTCCGATTTGCTTTTTTTTCTAACTTCCTATTCTAATGTTAAGAAATATTATTTGATCTCTTTTTTTTTATTTTAGAGATAAGTCCTTGGAGCATAATCCGTACTTATTTTTTTTATCATTGACTATAGTATTGTATTACATACAATAAGGAATAATTCTAAATATTTATTTTTTCTACCTTCATTTAAGACTCTAAGAACCTTTCTCTGATTTGTGGAATTTCATGAAGCCTTAGGGCCACTTTCACAAAGCCCGGTTGGATCTTAATCGGAAACATTACCCGTAATCAAGCAACAACTCATGGTTAAAGAAGTTCCGGTTTGGCTTAACCGAACATTATGAAAACTGTCTTAAGATATTTTATTCTGTAATATATGTATGTAGAGTTATTTAGTTTAGGTTTTGTTACGTCACGATGACTTTATTTATTTTTTCTGTTTCTCTTTCTGGACGATTTTTCTAAATTTAAATAAATTCAATAACAGAACTTGAGTTCCATATAAAAAAAATACCTGGATTTCTTGAGTATACTTTAAGTTTTTTATCAGAGGCCCCACAAATCAGAATATATTTTTCAGTACACGCGAAAAGAACGAAGTTTCTGAAAATAAATATATTTCTTTAAGTTACATTCTGGGCTATGCCAAAAACAAACTATTTTTCAGTCACCAATATTTTATATTTTATCTAAATATACTTCAATGATTTGAAATCGTCCACGGACGCTTTGGCTTAGAAAATATGCATTAAGCCAAATCAACTACTTATTTCTCAAAAACTAATCTTTCAAATAACAAGCAACAAATCAAAAGAAAAAAAAAATATTTTTGAAATAAAAAATCAAAAATTATGTTTACACTTTTTCGTTTATACTAATCTCAAATTAATACAACATAACAAAACACTACAACGATAGAGTTATTTGGCTTTGGCACAAACAGAGCAAGGAGACAAAAATTCAGACTGAATTTGAATATCACAAAAATTCGCTTCCCAGCGGCAAATATGTTATACACAACATCGATGAATAGCTATACTCATTGTAGGCAGTAATGCTCACAATCCCAGCCACAAATGTAAATGCTTTTTACAAAGGGATGGCCGCTTTGTAGGCAGCTTGCCTACTTCTCTATATACAATGTTTAGCAAGGGAAAGGCAGATTGCCTTAAAACATCGCTTACCAAGTACCTGTATAGTATGTCGAGTTGCCTACATCTCCACATACAAAGTATCCAGCCAACAGGCAAGACCCCTTACATCTCCATATACAAATCAGACAGCAAACAGACAGGCTGCCTACAACTCCATATACAATGCAGGCAGCCAACAAACAGACTGCCTACAACTCTATATACAAAGGAGGCAGCCAGCAAGCGGACTGCCTACAGCTCCAGATACAAAGCAGGCAGACAGCAAACAAATAAACAAAATATCACAGTAACAATTTCATTTCTGAAACATACAACACAAAGGGTATAGCTTTTCATATATAAAAATTCAGAGTACTTCATCGATTTGCCGCTGGGTTGTGACATAAAGAGAACAGAAAATAAATAGAGAAAATATTAAGAGTAAAATTGAATTCAGATAACAACTCTCTTGAAAAGAAATGTCATGAGAACATCATACTGCAAAACACAAAAAAAAAAAGATTGAAATAAAAAACCAAATAAAAATTAAGACAGTACAGAATAACACATTAAAATTTCAAAATGAAAATTATACTTAGAATATGGGTGGAGATACATGCCTTGCAAATTAAAGATTTTTACATTTCGCAACAGTTGCGAAAAATTTAAGTTTTCTACCGTAAAAATCTCAAGTTTTCGTAACCTCGTTTCAGAGAGGCCCGTAACATCAGTCCAAGCTGATCATTCTATGAAAACAAATTTCAGGAAGGCAATAAATAATACGCACTTTCATTGCTTGTCTGGTGTGTTACAATTTACAGCAGGTCATTTTGAGCCAAAACTTATATGGTTCTTTGCAAATTCGATCAACTTATCGCAAATTCTGACTAACTGTCACAATTAGCAATCACAAAATTCATCGAAAACCTAAAAGTAGATAGCTTCCCACTAATCATTTTTGACTACTATTTATGACAAAAAAATGATTGTAAGTAATAACTGAAAGAAAAAAAATTCCAAAAATCACATTTCGATATACCCAATGATCTAAAACTGATTGCACAAGAAAACAGTAATAGTCCAAGAGCCGGCTGTAGAAAAGTCGATGGGATGCATGCCAAATGATATAGATCGACGAGCCCAAACTGAATATCTAGGGTTGCCTTGTCAAAGCCTGTCCCTATGGCAGAAAAACCCGAATTTTAGCCAATTTTGTTGTTCTAATTAAAACTATAGTACTTACATAACAGCTCGAAATGTGTGCCAAATGATAGAACTTGAAGAGACCTATATATAATACCTGGGATTGCATTGTTGAATCCTGTCCCAAACATGGGTTTTCACCGGTTTTTTGGATCAATTTTCATTAATGAGGATAACAGCTTGAAATTTGCGCCAAATTGAAGAGCCTAAATAGAATAAATATTTCATCTTGTAATCTTATACACTCGACTTTTCTACAGCCGGCTCTCAGCCCATAACAATATTATCACTTTTTGATCTAAGTACGTAATGATTCGAATGTGACTTTAGAACTTGTTCTTGAAAATATGTATTTTAAATTGCGTTCTGTTTTGTAGTTCACAATAACTTTACAACAAGAAGATAATAGATATAGCACTATTGATGATGAAAAAACGGCAAGAACACGCGAATGAACGTGATGCGAAAAAATTGATGGTTAATTATATTATATAAATAAGCTAAAAATGATAGGAATAAATAGTCAAAAACGACTAAAAAATTAAGAATAAAATGGCTTGAAAAAACAGTTATATATTAGTCTAAAATTATTACAAACATGAGTGAAAATGACTAGAAAAACTAATCATATAATAGTCAAAAATGAAATCAAATATGAGTGAAGACTGTTTGATGTTGGTAGCATTTTTGAAAAAAAACTTGGTGGGGTTTTCGAAAAAAAAACAAACTTAAATTAAAAACTACTAAACTGACTTTAAAGTTTTAAATTTATTTTTTAGCCATTTTTAACATTGACATTAATTTTGTTAATATAAATAGCTTGGGTATTTCCAACTGATAGCTACTGTTAATAGCTATTCCAAGTTTCGAGGGATGCTGAACTTGCGGCGTATAAAAAATGTTTCTGAAATTTTCGGGATTATATCAAGAGAGTATATATGTATTTGGAAACAGATTTCAGTAACGTTTTAAATTAAACCAAATGGCAAACTTGGTTTCTTCAAGTAGACTTAATATAATGAATAGCTAAACAGTAATTGAACCGGAAAGTTTTCAGAAAATTTATAATAAGAGCTAGAAAACATTTTATAACATAAGAAGCGGTCATCCATTTTTAATTGTCATTTTGTTTATTTATAAACTTTAAAAGTGAAACCATAGACAAGGTAATAACCAAAAACTTCTATTCAATCGACATGCAGGTCTTTACCATCTGAACCCCAGGATTGTCTTTTACAGTTAGTTTGATAGCAGAGCTGTTAACATCCAACATACATATCTTGAAACATCTGTCCCCACTGTCTCAGCACTGTTTGTGTTAATTTCTGCAACAATAACAGTACAGAGCTAGAAGTTTGCCAAAGTTACAACACACAACAAATACAACAACCTATCTGTTAAAGCTTTTTACAGCAGTTAACAAAAGTTGCAACCTGTAAATGACTTTTTCACCAAACGAAGCTGCCAAGTGTTTTGGCTTATCTACCGAAATATAGAAGATTTGATAATTGATTTCGAATTTCGTATGTTTTTTCTCACATTATTTGTTTGTAATAAAAAATATATTATAAAAAAAAACTATTTTAACAATATGAAATTATTATTGTGAAATCACCAAAAATCATTAAAATGTATTTGGAATATGGGCTTACCCATGGAATTAACATGATTGTGTTTGAATTTTATTAGCTACATGTATATCTTTACGTAAAGCAGGGTTTTGAATAGTGAATATTTTTCTACTTACATACATATATACTTACATACGCCAAGGCATTAGGGACCAAAGCTGTTAATTTTGGCACTAGAGACCCTTCCTCAGTCACTCTTATTAGTATATGAAGCTTAAAGTGGGATACAGATCGTTTAGTTCACAATCATGTGTGTCAGTTTACATATATTGATTTGAACTTGATTTAGTTTATTATGAATGATTGCATTCGAATTGTAAATTTGATGGAAATTCATACCAATGTATACATAAGCAACCTTATCATTATTGCGATAAATTCTGTTGTTTCTATTAAATTTAATATACCACTTACTCATAGATAAGTTGGTTGAGGGAAAATAATTTAGGAAAAACCACCGTTTTGCTTCGACGAGATGGTGAAAACTATAAAGTGATTAAAAAAATAAATAATCTAATCATTACTGTTGTTCAAATAAAACCAAACCGTGTTGTAGTTCATCATTAATTAAAGGCTAAGTTTGCAATGCGCTATTAGAAACAACTTCAACTCAAAAAGCTACGAGTAGAAATTTTAATAATTTTTCCACCTCAAAAATCATTGAAAATGTGCATTTTGGATCATGGTAGGGTTTTTCGACTGCTTTATTTATCCCACAAGCTTCTACTATGATTTAAAAGCGCGTATATAAAAAAAAATTGGGAATAACATCTTGTTAACATGAACATATAAACGTTTTCCGTGGTATATTCATTTTATAAACGCTATAACGAACAGTCTGTACAAATAAAAGTTTGCAACAACGCTCTATGTCATCTATAGGATTCTTAGCTCGACTGAAAGTTTTTTAAAAGTTTTTATTTTGCTCTCGAGATGTCGCACTGAAATCATTGAAATAACAATTTTTCTCGAACACAACATCTCAATTTCAAATAACAATTGATATTAATAACAACATTGTCAAAATTTTTATAGTATAACTACTTTTGTTTTTAAAAATAAATTATAATGAAAAACTACGATTTGGAGTTAGGTCCCAATCGTAAACTCATCAAGTGCCCGCACTGTAAGCATAATGTTTTAACTGAAGTGCATATAGCTCCCAGATTCGCGGCTCATCTGATAACAATTCTTTTGCTACTTTTTCTGTAAGTAATGAAAATAACAAAATTTTTGTTTTAGTTTTCCAAATTAAAAATCCACACACATAAGTACATTTGAAAAAAGAAAATAATTCTAAAATGATAAGAATAAATCCAAGTCGAAGTGAAATTGCATCGCCTCCTGTTGGTCCACAATCTTCGCGTATTATTTGTCCATATTGTCGCAGGGAAGTTATAACTTATGTCGAGCACAATGCGACAATTATGACCCACATCATAGCTATTAAGCTTTGTGTTTTCTTGTAAGTAAAGTACATAATATAAGAAATATAAATTAAATGACAGGACATCCATTAAACAAATACGTTTGGAAAAAACTTTTTTTCAAAATTGAATTCCTAAACTAAACAATCGGTATACGTTTGTGAAAGTATTGAAAACTGGTTGGTTTTTATTGTACTAGAAACAAAAGTGCTCCGGGAATATGAGCTTACCCAGCAGATTTGGTTACATGCATAGGAAAAAATATTGAATAAATTTGTAACTGAAGCCCGGAATGCAAAAAAGGTCATGTCAACGATGAAAGATAACGTTGCGATTGAATATTGAGGATTCATGAGTCTGGAAAATGGATTGAAAAAAAAATGTTTATGGAGTGATGATTTATTCAATCTAATTTTTCATCAAGAACAATTGCCTACCTAACACAAAATAAGTCCTGAAATATGTAAAAAAAGTTTTTCAAAACAATTCAATATAAATGCTATTAAGGGCCGAAACTAACCGTGTGCACAAATCGGTCATTCGGCAAGTCGTTGTAACGACTACACACGTGCAGACAAAGTTTTTGAATATTTCATTTCGTTTTGGCATTACAATGTGAGCGTATCGTAATTGTGTACTGTTACAAAATACTCTATTGCTATGTTCCTTGCTTTCTCAATTTATTTCCCTCCATATTTTATCCCTGCTCACGTTCGCCCAAAATGGAAAATTAAATATTTTGAGCGTATTTCGCCTCACACGGCACAGACCGTTTGCGCAAATTGAGAGTAAGTTAAAAGTTTTCGATTTTACGCAAACTATCAATCTGCATAGACACAGATTTGTGCAAAAATTCTGTGTCATATATGGGCAGAGGTGGAGACGAGCGGGGCAACCGCCTGTTGCCTCGCTCTTACAGTGGCCTCGCGCACACACGCAACAACCGAAGTAGAAAAATATTAGGTACTAAATTTTGCGTGTTACGCCGCGCAATATAAAACTCACGTCACGCCATTAACGCTCTCTTGCGTGGTAAGTAGTTATCGTATTGTTTACTATTTACGTTCGGGGATTTCCCGTGTTTCATTTCGCATGTCATTATCAGGCTATCAATGTCAAGTATCGTCAGCTTATGCGTTTATGTTAGAGCAGCCGTATGCGTTGCGTTGTACAATCTTTATCTTTCAATGAATCATAATATTAGATTTTACGTAAGTAACGTAACACAATTAATTCTTATAGTAAAGAGTTAATTAGTAAAAAACTGCTTGTAAGTTTACTAACTACATTTTGTAAATGGGTCAGTGGTTGTACAGCTTTTTAATCCGTTCTCTAGATTTACCCATTTTAACATACACTCTTTGTGCAGTCGACTAGATTCGCGCGGTCTTTGGCCGCAGATCAGGATTTAAAACTCCCAAAAAATCCAACACCGGCTCCCCCCGCAAATTTTCGGGCATAATCCTCATTTCTGGTATCGGGGTTATGTCTGAAAATTTTTCGGACTTAATCCGCATGGGGGTTATGTCCGAAAAAATAAACTCTCTTATGTAAAATTACTGTGGCTAGCAAACTAGGTGTTGGATATATTATAGACTGATCCGCGGCCGAAGGCCTCCGCGAAGCCGGTGTTGGATTTTTTGGGCGGAAGGCCGCGCGAATCTATTCGACTGCACAAAGAGTGTATGTTAAAATGGGTAAGTCTAGAGAACGGATTAAAAAGCTGTACAACCATTGACTCTTTAGCCCTGTATCATATTGAAAAATATGGGAGGGTTGGAAAGATATTTTAAAAATACCTCTTGCAATTGTTAGATTTTTAGCAATTTAAACAATTTAGCTTAGAGAGAAAATAATATGTGACTCAGATCACTCAGATTCAGGTAACACTAGCGACAACTTTATAGATTTAGTAAAGTTAATAGCCCGATTTGATTCTATTCTACGGCTTGTTCTAAAACAAAAAGCAGATAAGACGATAAATGATCACTATCTGGAAAAAGTATGCAAAATGAGCTCATAAGATTATTGGCAAGTCACGTGAAGACTAAAATTGTTAACCAAATCATGTAGAATAAATATTATTTGATTATTCTTGACACAAGTACAGCTAACATCGAAGAACATTTTATGGGCTTTTTATCCGCTGATTAAGCTCCAGCTGAGAGTTTGACTAATAACATTCTTAATGAGCTAGAACTGCTGAGTATACCATTGTTAAACTGCAGAAGACAAGGTTACGACGGAGCCGTGACATAATCCCCACGGACATAATCCCCATTTTTGCTGTGGGGGTTATGTCCGCAAAATTTTCGGACATAATCCCCATGGGGATTATGTCCGAAAAAATAAATTAAATTATGGGGGTTATGTCCGTTTTTTTTTTCGGTCATAATCCCCACTTCGTGTTGGGCTTATAACAACTTCTAAGAATGGACATAGCCGGAGTTGCATATTTTGGAGGATGTAAGTCCTCAGAAGCCACCATTGGAATTATGTCCGCATGTTCAACACCGGCTTCGCTAGCTACAGTAATTCCACATAAAAGTCAAGGTAAGTGGGCGGCCTTCGGCCGCAGCTCAGGATTTAAAACTCCCAAAAATCCAACACCGGCTTCGCGGCGGCCTTCGGCCGCGGATCAGTCTATAAAATATCCAACACCTAGTTTGCTAGCCACAGTTATTCCACATAAAACTTAAGGTAAGTGGGATCATAAAAGGCCGCCGAAGGCCGTTGGTGTTGGATATTTTATAGACTGATCCGCGGCGGAAGGCCGCCGCGAAGCCGGTGTTGAATTTTTGGGAGTTTTAAATCCTGAGCTGCGGCCGAAGGCCGCCCACTTGCCTTGACTTTTATGTGGAATTACTGTGACTAGCAAACAAGGTGTTGGATATTTTATAGACTGATCCGCGGCCGAAGGCCGCCGCGAAGCCGGTGTTGAATTTTTGGGAGTTTTAAATCCTGAGCTGCGGCCGAAGGCCGCCCACTTACCTTGACTTTTATGTGGAATTACTGTGGCTAGCAAACTAGGTGTTGGATCTTTTATAGACTGATCCGCGGCCGAAGGCCGCCTCGAAGCCGGTGTTGGATTTTTGGGAGTTTTAAATCCTGAGTTGCGGCCGAAGGCCCCCCACTTACCTTGACTTTTATGTGGAATTACTGTAGCTAGACAAAATTATTGTTATGGGGATTATGTCCGCATCAGTGACGGACATAATCCCCATAATGGGGGCTATGTCCGAAACTGATGCGGACATAATCCCCATAGCTGTGGGGATTATGTCCGCTTTTTTATGGGGATTATGTCCGAAAATTTTGCGGACATAACCCCCACAGCAAAAATGGGGATTATGTCCGTGGGGATTATGTCACGGCTCCGTTACGACAATGGAGCCAATATGCGTGGAACAAAAAGTTGTGTCGAGAAACGTATACTTGAAATTAATCCACATGCATATTTTTTGCAATATGGAAGCTGGAATATGATCTTCGGAGACGCAGCATCGTCTTGTGTTCAAGCAAAATTCTTTTTTGGTTTATTACAAAGGCTGTACACTCTGTTTGCCGGCTCAAGTCAGAGGTGTGCTATTTTAAAATCGCATGTAAAATCTTGACCTGATAATTATCGTGAAAACGGTTCCAGTCATCCTTGGTAACAGCGACAGAAATAACTGACGAAAATGATATTGAGAGAAAGTTCAAAGTTGTGAGATGTAGACGTGTGGAAAGATGGGGTAGACGAAGCTCTTGCATTATCTGCGGAAAAAAATTTTCAAAATAAACTATTTTTATGTCATTGTAGATCAATATGCACGCAAGTTGCCAGAGACACTTAAGCATCATAAGAGCATATTTGGTTTCATGTATTCCATAAAAAAGTTAAAAGAAATGACTAGCTGTGAACTTTTGAAGCAATTCAGTAACTTTCAATTATCTCTAACAGTACGAGATACATCTGATATTGATAGACATGAATTGTATGAAGAACTGAATATGTTTATCCGTGTAAATGAAGAAGACGACGACATTATTTCGGTGCTAAAATATATAAAAGAAAAAAATTCAATCGAAGTGTACCCTGCTATCGAAGTAGTTCCAGAGAATTATAGCCACGACACATGTAACAGTTTAGTCTGCAGAAAGAAGTTTTTCGAGGCTAAAAATTATTAAAACATATCTCCGGAATACAATGACACAAAATACGCTTTCAGCATATTTGCTATTATCTCAATTGAAAATGACGTAGCTCGTTCGTTAAATTGACCTATCTATGGGATCTTATATAAGTTTCTTAAAACGTTTGATTATGTTCTCGACATGTCTCACTGAAATTATTGAAATAACAATTTTTCTCGAACACAACTCCTCAGTTTCAAATATCAATCAATGTTAATAAAAATAATGTCAACATTTTTACAGTATAGTTACTTTTGTTTTTAAAAATAAATTATAATGAAAAATTGCGATCTCAAGTTAAGTCGCCGTCGTAAACTCATCAAGGGCCCGCACTGTAAGCATAATGTTTTAACCAGAGTGCGTATAGCACCCAGATTCGCAACTTCTTTTGTTTCTCTTTCTGTAAGTCTGAAAAAATAACAAATTTTTTTTTTAGTTTTCCAAATTAAAAATCTACACACATACATTTGAAAAAAAAAAAACATACAAAATGATAAGAACTGGACATCAAGAACGATCGATAAATCAAAATCGAAGTGGAATTGCAACGCCTCCTGTTGGGCCACAATCTACACGTGTTATTTGTCCCTATTGTCGCTTGGAAGTTAGTACTCATGTAGTTTACATGCCGACATTGTTGACCCACATCCTAGCTGTTAGCCTCTGTGTTCTCTTGTAAGTTAAGTACATAATATAAAAAAAAGTTTTATCACAGGACATCCTTTAAACAAATAAGTTTGGAAAAAAACTTTTTCCAAAATTGAATTCGTAAACGAAACAATCGGTACACATTTGTAAGAGTATTGGTTATCATTGTACTAGAAACAAAAGTGTTCCGGAAATATGAGTTTATATATGAGCGCATTTTGATGTATTGTGAATACGTTTAAAACTACTGCTGGGTATTTATGATTTCCAAACGTACTTGAAAAACTCCCAAATAAGCGGTAGCTAAATGAGGTAAAATCGTGGAAAATTTTTTATAAATTATTGATTTATTTTTAACAAAAAGTTTTGAATAAGTTTGCCATTGAAGCCCGGAATACAAAAAAGATCATGTCAATGATGATAGATAACGTTGCGATTGAATTTCGAGGATTCAATAAGTGCTGAAATATATAAAAAAAAAGTTTTTCAAAACAGTTCATTATTAATGCTATTAAGGGAGAAACACACGAAACCAACCGTCTGCGCAAATCGGTCATTCAGCAAGTCATTGTAACGACCACACACGCACAGACAAAGTTTGTGAATACTTCATTTCGTTTTGGCATTAAGATTTAAGCGTATCGTGACTGTGCACTGTTACAAAATACTCGATTGCTCTGTTCCTTGCTTTCTGAATTTGTTTCCCTCCATATTTTATCTCTGCACACGTCCGCACACAACGGAAAATTAAATATTTTGAGTGTATTTCGCCTAACATGACGCAGACCGTGTGGGGAAATTGAACGTGAATTAAAATTTTTTGACCTTACGCAAACGGTCAGTCTGCACAAACGTAGACTTGCACAAACGCTATTTGTCATCTATAAGATTCTTAATTCGACTCAAAGAACGTAAGTTTTTTAAAAGTTTTGATTATACTCTCGACATTTCTCACTGAAATAGTTGAATTAACAATTTTTCTCAAACACACCTGCACAGTTTTAAATTTCAATTATTCAATAAATATAATGTCAAAATTTGTTTTATTTTAAAGAATAAATTATAATGCAAAATTAAGATTTGAAGATAGGTCCCCGTCATTAAGTCATCAAGTCCCCGCACTGTAAGCATAATGTTTTAACCGAAGTGAATACAACTCCCAGATTCGCGATTCATCTGATAACAATTCTTTTGCTACTTTTTCTGTAAGTAATGACAAAATGACAATTTTTTTTTTAGTTTTCCAAATTATAAATTTACATACATACATACATTTGAAAAAAAAAAATACAAAATGATAAGAGTTGGACTTCAACAACGAGCGATAAATCCATATCGTAGTGAAATTGCAACGCCTCCTGTTGGTCCACAACCTTCACTTGTTATTTGTCCCTATTGTCGCATGGAAGTTATAACTTATGTCGTTTACATGCCGTCAATTAGGACCCATCTCACAGCTGCTTGCCTTTGTTGTCTTTGCTGTTGCGTGTAAGTTAAGTACATAATATAAAAAAAGAAATTATATGACTGGGCATACGTACATTAAACAAATACGTTTGAAAAAAACTTTTTCCAAAATTGAATTCGTAAACGAAACAATCGGTACACGTTTTTAAAAGTATTGAAAACTGGTTGTTTATCATTGTACTTGAAACAAAAGTGATTCGGGAATATAAGTTTATATATCAGCGCATTCCGATGTATTGTGAAAACGTTTAAAACTTCTAATGGATATTAATGATTTCCACGCGTACTTGAAAAACACCCAGACAAGCGGTAACTAAATGTGGCAAAAGTATCGGACATTTTTTTATGTTGATTTATTCTTAACAAAAAATATTGAATAAATTTGTAATAGAAGTCCGGAATACGAAAATTGTCATGTCAGCGATGAAAGATGACGTAGCGATCGAATTTCGAGGAAAATGGATCGCAAAAATATTTTAGTGCTTATCGAGTGATTCACTCTAATTGCCTACCTTACACAAAATAAGTGCTGAAATATTCGAAAAAAAAGTTTTTCAAATGAGTTCATTATAAATGCTGTTGAGGGCCAAATACACTAAACAAACCGTATGCGCAAATCGGTCATTCGGCAAGTCGTTGTAACGACCACACACGCACAGGCAAAGTTTCTAAATATTTCATTTCGTTTTGGCAATACGATGTGAGCTATTTCTTTTATTGTTCCTTGCTTTCTGAATTTATTTCCATCCATATTTTATTCTTGCGCACGTCCGCACACAACGGAAAATTAGACACAGACCGTTTGCGCAAATTGAGCGTAAATCAAAAATTTTTGATTTTACGGAAACGGTCAGTCTGCACAAACACAGATTTGCACAAACGCTCAGTGTCATCTATGGGAACCTTAACTCCACTGAAAGAACGTAAGTTTTGATTATATTCTCGACATGTCTCACTGAAATTATTGAAATAACAATTTTTCTCGAACACACCTCCAAGTTTCAAGTATCAATTAATAATAATAGAAATAATGTCAAATTTTGTATAGTATATACTTTTATAATATAGTATACTTTTATTTTGAAGAATAAATTACAATGAAAAATTACGATTTGAAGTTAGGACTCCGTCGTAAACTCATCAAGGGCCCACACTGTAAGCATAATGTTTGAACCGAAGTGCATTAGCACTCAGATGTCCAACTCATCTGATAGCTTTTCTTTTGCTTCTTTTTCTGTAAGTTATGACAAATGAACATATATTTTTTTTTTAGTTTTCCATATTATAAATTTACATACTTATACACATTAAAATAAATATAAAATGAGGAGAGTTGGACTTCAACAACGATCGATAAATCCAAGTCGAAGTGAAATTGCAATGCCTCCTGTTGGTCCGCAATCTTCTCGTGTTATTTGTCCCTTTTGTCGCATGGAAGTTAGAACTTATGTCGCTTACAGGCCGTCGATTGCGACTCACCTCATAGCTGTTTGCCTTTGTTGTTGCTGGTAAGTTAAGTACATAATATAAAAAAAAAATAAATTGTATGACAGGACACCCATTAAACAAATACGTTTGGAAAACCCTTTTCCGAAATTGAATTCGTAAACTAAACAATCGGTACACGTTTGTAAAACTATTGAAAACTGGTTGCTATCAATAGCCGTGTTTTATTCGCTTTAGTTAAGCCTAAAAGTGAATGAAACGCATAAGATTAACCTTTTATAATTCTGCATTTGACCGATATATGTATGGCATGACAGTGTTTGACAGAAATTCCATTTTAAAATCAGAGCCGGCTTTATGGTCGTGTGATTCAACGGGGCCCAGCACGGTAAGGGGCCTAACGTATCAGTACATAATTTTTTTTTCAAATTATTGCTATCAAATGATTTCAAACTGTTTTTATGGTGTTGCAGACGCTAATACCAAAGTGTTCTTTTCGTTTTCTGTTGTTTCGTCACTGTTTTTATTATTATTATGTCCTTCTATTTTAATGTTAGGGCCTAGCACTGAATGGGTGCCCAAGGTCTCGCGGGACCTAAGAACGCTTCTTCAAAATTCATGCAAAGTTGCCATACATTTTTGATTATTTTAGGTTTGTGTCTACAGCTAATTCAATTTGCTGCAAACTGTAGCAAAGACAAAAAAAGTTGAATCAATTGAACTAGAAATTGAGCTGGTTCACACATTTATATGAGATTTTGGTTTAACCAAAGCGAATAAAACACGGCTAATTTTGTTACGCAATTTAGTCCATAAATTACCGTCTTCGCTATTTAACCGTCCAAGCTCTCTGGATACAATCAGAGATACACTTTACTTGCTTAGAAAAACAATTCACAAAACTTATCACTCCAATTAAAAGGTCAAGGTTAATGAATCAGACGAAAAAACATTGCTGTTGACGATTGTCTCTAACCGTTTTGAAATTATAAAAAATTTTCCCTCACTTGATGCAAATCAAGTTCAATTTCACACACGAAAGCAAAAAATACCTTCAGTTGAAAAGTGAAGATCAAATTTAAAACGATTTCGACACAAAGGTTGTTCCGATATTTTAAGAGTGCGTACGAATATCTTTCGAACATGCCGATATAGTTTGCATGCGGAAAAGTGTAGCTATAAGTTTTTGAAATAACTTAAAGTGAGCCCACTTTTCGACATAAAAAATATCACTTATATCGAAGACATAATACCGAGCCGGTATTTGCTCTTCAACGACTTCCACAAAAAGTTAAGCATTTGCTACCTAGCTTTGGGGATAGTCTGGAACAGTGATGACATTTTCGGTACATTTGTACTTTTCTCATTACATTCGACAAGTTCTTATTACATTCGATACATTTGACCATTTTTAAGTAACTTTTTCATATTCATTTCGAAAAAGTACATTCGGCATCAAAAAATTACATTTCAAGTCTCCATTAAGTACATTTTCATAAAACCCAAATGCCATCACGTCTATAGTAATTTTGGATAAAATTTTATCATAAGTCACTTACATGGATTACTTTTGAAAAGTGTATTCTTGTTTTTTTATCATTTCTTTATGTGAATTCAAATCTTTACAGCACCACTAACAAAAATCATTAAATATAGGGTGATTCATTTAGATGTAGTTTTCTTCAAAATAAAAGAAATATAATAAAATTTAATTTTATCGGGTAGTTTTTATTATTAAATAAAAGATTCATTATTTTTAGATATAATTTCTTTTAAATGTTGGTCATAACTTCGGCTAACATGGTTCGAGCATTTTGAGTGGTATTTGGAGAATGACGCGAATAATGTTGGCTTACAATTCCTCAATCGCAGCCGACTTATCTATGTGATATTTGGACTTGATGTAGACTCAAAGGAAAAAGCATAAAGGTGTGATATCACCAGTGGCGTACCGTGCATACTCGCTGCTCGGCATTTCCTATTTAGCTCTGTTCCATAAAAACAGAAAACTCTGAAGCTTTATCTTTACAACGAACGATGCTTAAATTATTAATTAATTGTTTTTGAATTATGGCTATAACCATTTAAAAACCACATTACTTGTATTTCAGGTACACGGGTGTAGATGAGTGGTCATTACTTTTTTATTACTATTAAGAGTTGCTCATATGTCACGTGGCATAGTGCTTTGTGTCGTGGAAATAAATCAGAAAAGCCTAAGTCTCCGAATAGCACGAATTAGGTATCACTCGGATTAATTTTCTTATTAAGATAAGTTGACTAATTTTTCAGGAATTTTAAAGGTGGTGTCAGATGTTATTTAGGGCTCAGCGAAAATGCTCTTTCACCGTTAGCTTATTAGCTTTTGCATTCCAAAAACCCTAGGATATTGCGATATTTTTGACATTACAAAACCTCATGGAGTCCTTACACATTACAATTCAGCAATTCAGTATTTTCCATTTACTAAACAAAAAAAAAAAGATCCACAAAATTACTTGCAACCGGGACAGCCACTCCTCTTCTCCACCCTCAAAGGAACGCTACTGGATATGAAGTGATCTAGGTGGATAGTTTACTTCATAATTGCAAAAAATCATATGAACTTCAAATGAATTTAATCTTAAAATGTTAGGGAATATGGTGAATTTCAATAATTTGCAAGCATTGCTCTGATGTTGAACGTTTCATTATGATTTATTTAATAATGCTGAACAAATATACAATGCCAGTTTGACACGGTTGACGCGTGATCCGTCATGAAATCCATACTGAAAATGTGCCTCTAAATGAATCACCCAATTTTGCAAAATACCAACTTGATCGAATACATGACACAAATTCTTTATAAAACTGAAATTGTACATGGAAACCTGTCAACATTTTAATCTTTCATCAATTGTTTCAATCTTATCAGTGTTATATGGCCTTACCAAGGGAGAAGTAATCAAAATTGTCTACAAGTACGAAATAACATAGAGTTACTCATATACCACAAGTTAAATGCATTTATAGTGAAACATTTATCGAGGTATTTAAAACATACACATGTGCATCTAAATAGCTTTTTCAAAATGTCAGTATGGTGAATTTAGTAGCTATTTAATATAAAAAAAAAAAATCATGAAAAACAAAAGCGAGACCTCTAATAATACTTCACTTTAAATAAGCAAAAATCCGCTTTAATGTTGCAGCTTATCATACCATAGTTGGCTTATCTTATCTGATTTCATAATTTTATAAACAATATTTATACAATTCTTTATTAGTAATACCTACCACTTTTCTGACTTTCTTTCGAATATACCATACAAACAGAAAAAAGAAGATAGCAATTAGTACACCTATACGATCAACAAGTCAATGATATACATTAGTAGAATTAATTTATTTTCATTTAGTTTACTCGCGTCAGTTCACGTTAACACAACTAACGAAACTGTTTTGAATTTTAAAGTGTTATTTTTTGTTATTTCAAAGTCAATTACAACAGTTTACACTCAAAGACAACATGGCCTACAAGGGTGCATCAAACCAGCCACCACCATATAGTGACAACCAACCTAGTTATACACCCGCATCAACATATCAGCCACCACCACAACAGGCAACGGTGATCATTCAGACCTCTACTAGGCCAGGAATTCCTGTTTCATCGGGACCATGTCATATAACATGTCCCTCGTGCCATGCTCAAATACTCACCACAGTGAAGCATGAACCCAACTCGCGAACACATTGTGTAGCATTGCTGTTGTGTCTTTTTATGTAGGTTTTGATTTTTTTTTTTTTTTTTTAGTTAAAGAATTGAACTTTGAATTATAAGTTTCGCCGTTTTGATTGGGAAATGCCGAAATACTCCTTCGACAACATGCATTTGTAGCAAGATACGAATCAGCAATTGAATAAAACTTAAATTACTCTTTAGTTGCCAAAAAAGAAAATATATATATATATATATATATATATATCTATATATATGAAAATATCGTGTCGATGATCGAAAGAGTTATAGATAATAAAAACTATCGTTCACCGTTTTCAAACATATAAAGAGATAAGAGCCTCCGAAGAACTAATTCTGCCATATGGAATATCATTTTCTTTTCGATACTTTTACTACTACTATGTATGTTGATATTTTCCGGCTTGTATTAATTTTTCGTAGTTCGCGATATTAGCTGTGTTTTATTCGCCAAGTTGCTAGCTACATATGTACGAAAAAACGACCGAGTCGCTAAGTTTCCTCCTCGTTGTTTATACAAGTACTCGTTTTTTCTACTTTTTGCATTTCAAATTGCTTATTTTTGCTGCCTGACGTTTTTAAACATTGGGTTTTCCGCGAAATAGCTCTTCTTCTTTTCATTTCAAAATGCACAATAGACAAAATACAAATCTGCTGGGTAACCCTGGCAATTAAGCAACTTGCTATGTATCCATAGCAATTATAATTTTACTCGTCAAGTTTGCGATTTTGTTTTTGCTTTCCCATACAATTATCGTTACTAGTTAAAGATACCTAGCGGCGGATGGCGAATAAAACGCACCTATTATTCGATTTTCGATCATTTTCAATAATTTTCGATTTTTATCAACTTCTAACGGTAATCTTCAATACTTTTAAGAATATTAATGATTTTTTTCTCAAAGAAATGATTTTGATTTTTATTGATTTTTATTGATTTTTCGATGCTTTCTAATACTTATTGATTAAATGCAATGTGATTTGTTTTAATACTTTTGCATTGAATTTTGATAAATCTCGAAGTAATTTGATACTTTTCGACTTTTATAGACATTTGACTTGTAGTGATCGTTTTTGAAATATCATTAAATTAAAATAAAATACCATGACAATGTTAACTTACATGTGTACAAAGTAGAAAGTTAAGATATCGGAGGTTAGTTTCATTATTACACCCACAAAATAAACCGCACTTCCTTATTCAAACAAACTTTTTTTTTAAAGCTGAAATAGGAAAATATAAACAGTGGAAAGAGTTTGTTCCCATCTAGCGAACTTTCTGCGAATCATCTATGTGATGGGGGCTAAAGTTTTAATATAAGTAGAGTGTAGTTTGAGAAGATTAAATATTTTTTTATAATATCCAGCAAACTTTGATAGGTATAAGAGGGCTTCAACCCTTTTACCTCCACCCTGGTGTGCTACTGTTATCTTAAAATAAATATTCACAGTTGACAGATCATAAAAATATTTATTATATTATTTATTTAGTCAATAAATATTAATTAATCTTTAAACCAGTATATTTAATAATGGAAGGTTGATACATCAATCTCAATACATTTCAAAGAAATATATCTTCCCCCCAATTTAGTGTTAGGTGGTTATCAGTAGCAAAAAAATGTTTTCAAGACAATGTATAAACATGCGGCATGTTTACTATCACTTAATAATTATTTCACTTTGATACCACTAGTTAAATAATACCAAGCCCTCAAAAATACAAAACATAATTCTCTCGATATTTAACAATCTTTGCACATAAATAAAATGAGAGACCAATGCTCGTAATATGTTTTTCAGTACCCATTGTCTAATATCTTTGCTTTGAACTTATTGTTAGTAAAAGTCCAGGTTTTAGGAAAATTGCTTAAATAATAATTTTATTAAAGTTAAGAATCACGCAAGAGCGAAGATGAAATTACAGAAATGCAGAAATGAGACGAAAAAAAAGGACAATACCTTAAAATCCTTGTTGATCTTAAAAAAATTGCTCAATGTTTAATGTTCTTTTAAGATGAACTTTTTTATGGGACTTATTTTAAGCAGCAGCATTTTGCTAAGTACTAAATTACGTACAAAAAACTACTACAATACAAATTATATACGTAGAACCAGTAATTCATAAAGCATGCTGAGCAAAAAAAAACAAAAAAAAAAAATTTCATGTGTGAACAATTTCCGTACCAATAAAATATTTACACTTTCCATCATCTACCTTTGCATTGATATGCCATGGCTGCGTCAAAGTCCAAGGAAGTTTCTGTGGATTATAGAAATTGACCAGATGTACAATTCTCAGCACATTTTGGATAGAATTTCTGCTATTCTGTTACTGTTTTAAATACAGCATCATAGTTTCAATGCTAATACCATAAGCAAAAAGAAAAATTAAAAAGTACGCTATATACACTGGGTGTAGAGCAAACTGTAGTAGTTATCTTGCTACACTCAACCAATTTATATTTATTTACAAATACAACTTCAAAATTTTCTACACAGGTGAAGCTTTCCGTGAAAACGTGCTCGTGCATGTAATATAAATTTGATAAGAAATATATATAAAAGATTTATTTTGTTGCACGAATTTCCGGTTCATATTAGTCATTCAATCCAGTTAATTTATGAAAAGTATTTTGAAACTTATAAGCCAAGAGTGACTCACTACAAAAACATTTTCAGCTAAAAGAAAGCCATTAGCTAAAAACTAAAAACCATTGCTTCAGAATTTGACTACAACAAAATAAAATTCGGTATTTTACCATAGATTAAAAAAGATTGCAATCAATACTTTTATCTAACACTCTATATAAATACATCCCCTAACACAAAACTAATCTAATCGAAAGCTAAATTTAACAAAACACTCTACCCCACCCTGCACTTACTCAGCACTTTGGGTGAATGATAAGATTAAAGTCTGGTCAATCAACACTTCATGAGTAATAGCTATATCAGAAGTAATACACTTCTCAAGTTAGTTCTCTCGTGCTGTTATACGCGTATACAACGCTGTGGTTGTCGTTTAATTTGAAGGTGCGCGGGTGCAATAAAAAAAATATTGTAACTACAACAACACGCTTTTAAATTAAAATTTTGCAAACATTATATAAGCAAAAAGTTATTGTAAAATGGATCATAGCAAAGAACATAATCAGCCACCTCCATATACGGAACAACCGCAAGGTTATGCACCAGCTTCATACTATCACCCACCCCCACATGGGCAACATAATCCACCACAACCACAGCTGTACCCACCAATGCCACATCCACAACACTCAACTGTCATCATACAAACTACACGCCCTACAACGGTGGTACCCATCGCACAAGGACCATGCCGCATAACATGCCCATCGTGTCGTGCTGAAGTATTGACGACTGTTAAGCACCAGCCCAGTAGCCGCACCCATTGCTGGGCGCTAATATTGTGTCTATGCGTGTAGGTTGAAAAACAACAAAATATTAACAATATCTCGAAAACTATGAACGAGATAAAAATATCTAAGCATTTCCTTCCAGTACATAAAAGTCAATACAAAAAATCGCACTTCGGTGCGGTAACTTTGCCAGCTTCACTTGAGAAAAGTCTGCTGCAGTTTTATAAAGAGTTCTAGTAAAGAATGTGAAATATATATTGAAGCTACTTTTGCTAGTGACAAAGTTTCAGATGTCAAATAACATGTTGTAAATGGTTGAGATCATTTCTCTTGATTATAAGTTAGACCAACTTTTGTTACCAGCTCAATGCAATTATAGTTTTGCATGAAACTGATGAAATCTCAGAATTGCATTTAATCAACCCACGAAACCATTACTCGTATCATGCCTTTTTTGTTTGATAGAAAGTTAGCCCACATTTGTATCGGAAAACGTTTTAATATTTTTATAGCTCTGGTACCTAACTTTTTCTTACTATTATATAAAATAGTTTTCGGTGTCAAAAAAGTTTCGTTCAATGAAAGAAAAAAGATTAGAGAACAAAACAAAACATCCCAGCAGCAAATAGGTTATAAAAAAACACCGATGAATAGTTATACTCATTGTAGGCAGTAATGCTGACATCTTCAGCCACAACTGTAATTTTTTTTACAAAACGGTTTGCCTACATCTTTACAATGTGTAACATACGAAAGACATATTGCCTTAAAATATCGTTTACTTACTACCTGTATAGCTTTCCGAGTTGCCTACATCTCCACATACAAAGTATGCAGTCAATAGGCAAGACCTCTTACATCTCCATATACAAAGTTAGTAGATGACAGACACTCTGTCTATATTTCTACATGCAAAGTATGCGAAATGTTAGGTAAAAAAAAAATTCTATTGCGAAAATTGTTTCAACAAACTAAAAAACATGAAGTGGAATTTATATTTAATTTTGACGACAGTAAAAAAAATGTATATTTATGTCGGTTAAGGCTCTAACCTTTTCTTGGGACGCAGAACGAGCGAGTTCAAGTCATGGAACAGAAAATTATTTTTAATTGAATTTTTCTTACAATTTTTGTTTATAAAATGATTTGACAATTTGATTCGACTGAGGCTCGAACCTGCTTCGTTTCTAGAATAGTTAGTGAGCAGGAGACGGAGCTCCGTAGTATAACAATATAACTTCTGTTACACATAACAGTCTCAATTATGGCTTACTTATACAATATTATGTATTATTATATAGGGATATTGCGAGTTAGCCCTTCTTTTCGTTAAAACTATCTAAAATCAACAAATTTATAGTTTTCGTAAATTAACACATTTTGCTGTATAATTTTCAACGTCTTTAGTTACTGCAAAAATTCCTAAATATCGTTACTGACAGTTTATGTCTAAATATGAATTCAAATTTTTTCTTTTTTCTTCCAAACTGGCTTAATAGTTGCAGGGCTCTTAGTATTAAGATTTACTGGTGGCTCATTGAGCTCTCTAGTTTTTCATATGATTTATATGGGAAAGAGGACTTTATTAGACAGTTTCGTCTATATCTCGTGAAAGAAAAATTTTACACGAATGGTACCAAAAAAATTGTATGCTCTTTTGAATTGGATTGGTCCCATTTGTGTGAGATTTTTCCTTCCCATATAAATCGTACGGACAACTAAAAAGATTGATGGACCACCAGTAAATATTAATATTATGAGCTCTTCTTGCACCAGAATATTTCTTTGATGCACAATTTGAATAACCCTAATGTATATAGTAATTCAACAATTTCAGTTACTTAACAACCTCCATTATGGTGAAATCACATGTTAGGAACGTCTTTTAATTTTGAGTTAGCCCATTTTTTCACTGTTACTCTTGTAAGCCAGTTCTCACTTACAGAAATTATTATTTAAAATTATATATAAACTAACAATAACATTTTATTTAGACATTTAATAGATATTGAATCGATCGCTATTGTTATCTCCAGTTTTCTTATCATGTCAGTCATGCCGAATAATGAAATATACGTCAAAAGCTCAGTCGTTTTTATTTTCTTTGATAGATAATAAACTTGAGTTTTGTATGGGTAATGCGAGAACAGATGATTCATATACGATAGTTTCAATAACAAGTCCTACTTCTCCATATGCCTAAAACACAAAGTGTTTTCTTTAAATATTTTGGGAGCCTCTTAACTAATATCACACAATAAAATATATG
Source organism: Tricholauxania praeusta (assembly GCA_949775025.1). NCBI lineage: Eukaryota > Metazoa > Arthropoda > Insecta > Diptera > Lauxaniidae > Tricholauxania > Tricholauxania praeusta. The sequence goes on along the minus strand of OX459031.1, from coordinate 29,046,612 downwards.
GGTCAGAATACGTGTAAACGGCAAAACGAAAGAAACCATCCAGATTTATATTAAAATGTTGAAAAAACAGTTCAGTGTGCTCAAAAAAAAATGTTCGAAAAACTTTTTTTAACAAATTTATTGCAAATTAGACCGATCCGAATAAAACTCAGATATATTAAAGGGGATGAATTGAACTTTTGTCAACCGTTCTAGAAATTTTCAAAAAACAACTTTTACATAGATTTTTATTAAATTGTTTCCAAACAATTCATTTTTTATTTTTGTGCTCTGGGTCTTTTAAAAAGCTAAGAAAGAAAGGCTACATCAAAACACTAAGGAACCCAAATCCGTTGACCAAATCTTAGGACAGTACGAAACTATTACGACAGTCCATAAGTCCTCAAAAGTCGTGGATAGTATTTTATTTAATTGCATAGCATAACATTTCGTTATTCGATAATTTTAGTCGTTTCTTGATTTCTTGGAATTTTTCCCTAAACTATATTTCAAACAATGCGTACAAATTAATTCATACACTGTAAAACGACATATCGTAAAAAACAATGTTACATCTGCTCTAAAGAATTATTACTTTTAATTATCTGTTATATTCTCAAACTAGTACTAGTTAGTTGTTTATATATTCAAACAAACAAACGTTGATAAACAATGTGAAAACACCTGTGCAGTATTTAGTAATTTAATAATACAATCATTTAGTATATGAAAATTTGCTCCAATTTAATAATATGCAAATGCTCTCTTCAGGTATTATTGTGTCATTCCACTACAAATTTTTCTGAGCATTGAGAAGGGTGAATGTCTCAAACCTGAAGTAATAGAATGGAAAACGTTCTTACAAGTACCATTTTTATGACTTTTCTAAATTTATGTTTCTTAAAAGATTCACTTTTTTAAGTTTTATTGAAAAAATGCAATCTACTTGCTGCTTTTAAATATCATTTTTAAGAATATTTTGTGAGATTCACATTTTTGAGTATAAAAAAATTATTAAATACCCAGCGGTAAATATTATATACACAAAACCGATGAATAGTTATATTCATTGTGGGCAGTAATGATCACAGCTCCAGCCACAACTGTAAATTCTTTTTACAAAGGGATGGTCGCTTTGTAGGCATCTTGCCTACATCTCCATATACAATGTGTAACAAACGAAAAGCAGATTGCCTTAAAACATTGCTTTCTAAGTGCCTGCATAGTTTAGCGAGTTGCCTACATCTCCATATACAAAGCATGCAGCCTATATGTAAGACCCCTTATATCACCATATACAAAGCAAGCAGACTACCTACAGCTCTATATACAAAGCAGGCAGCCAGCAAGCAAATAAACAAAATATCACTTTAACAATTTCATTTGTGAAACATACAACACAAAGGGTATATCTTTTTATACATGAAAAATCAGAGTACTTCATCGATTTGCCGCTGGGTAATAAGTAAATTTGAAAATTTTTAAATTCTAAAATGTCTAAGTTTTTAATACTCTAAGTCGATGCCAGTCACAGACAGTTTTTCTTTAAATAACATTCACAAAAGAAAATTCTAATTTAGAAAAAGCTGTTTTAAGGCTTTAAGGGACCAAATCTTAACAAGCGCCCAAAAAAACCATTTATGCTAAAAAAAGTAATATATAAAACAAAACTTACACATTTTCACGCACAAAGAAAATGGCCCAGTCAGAAGAGTGAATTTTGCACATGCTGTTATTGACCGCTGTTATTTTATGAAAATCACACTTTTTTACTTTGACGGACTGTATTTTTATTCACTTCGACTCGTGTCCAAAATATATCAGTGTTCTAAAGTTTGTTATTAATTGACAGGGAACAGTAAGTTTGCGTAGAATTTAGGATTCGATGAAACCAAAAATGATCAAATGTCTAAAATGTTGTCGTTAAAATTAAGATATGTAGTTGGCGAAAATTTAAACCACTAGTGAAAAAATGCAATCAATTCAGGTTTTAATTAGTTCAAAGCACTCCAGTCTATGGTCGCAGAATACGTTGATGCAACGAGCAATAATGTACCTTTCGTATTTGGAGAGCGCTACCAAAGTAAAAAAAAACTTTTTGAGGAGAATGTGGAAATTGTTGTCTTCTCTAAGACAATTATTTATAATCAATCAATTTATAATTCTTCTATTATATAAAATAGTGTTCGGTTTCAGAAAATTTGCATATAATGAAAGAAGAGAGATTAAAAAAAAAAAAGCCAATCAAATAAGAAGAAAAAACAGTTCCATTGCATACTTTTAATTGTTAAAGAAATGTAAAATTCCATTGCATACTTCTGGTTATTAAAGAAACGTAGAATTAAGTTGTCAAATACATAAGAAGAAAACGTAAATTTTGAGAACACTGATTACATGAAAAAAATATTAGGCATCTTTGAATCAATGTCGCCATTAATTCAACTTTCCATAATCTTAATAAATTATTTAAAAATCTGTATTAACCCTTTTGCAATGCAAAAATCTCCACTGGCTGCAATTAAAAGCACTAATTTGATATGCAAACAATCCAAATAAAGTTGAACTCAATTAAAATTTATTTGGGTTTATTGACTTAATTTTACTTAAGCTAAAATATTTCCAAATTAGACAAGTAGCAGCGCATGACTGATTTAACACTATGATACGCACATTTAATCTCAACCGACTAGCGATACATTCACGTGATAAGAGTTTTTAATATACTCTTGAAAGCTTTGGTTTTATATCAATAAACAAACCTTGCAGTATTTTACTTGATTAAAATTATTAAACATTGTATTCACTATCTGCTACTCCCAGTTGGAAAGTTGGGAATGATCGATCACCAGAGTTATCTTGTAGCAATCTAAGAAATGTAAAAGACTACTTCAAGCTTCATATATATTGTGGCCCTTTCTAACGTTGTGTGTCATTAGGGCGGAGTAATCTTTTTGATTACTACACTGGGAGCACTTTTTAACCACTTTCAGTTAGATTTTATAAAAGGCATTCAACGATGTGATTCGAATACGAATCTACGCTGGTGAATAATAATTAACTTTAAGAAATTGATGAAAATATTTTCTTCATTTTGTACTCGTAAATGGCTTACTCTTATAATTTCCCTCTGGGTAATTAAGTGATAGCAATTAACTACAATGAAAAAGTTATTTTTCAATCTTTTAATGTCAGATGTTGATTCAGTATTTTTTATAAATAATTTTTTAAGAGTTATGGAAAAACCTTTCAAATAATGATAGCAAAAAAGTTTAGAAACAAATTTTCACTAAACCCCTTAAATCATTGGATCAACATTTGAAGATATTTATGTATCTCTATGTACTAGTAAAATTGAATTCAGGATCGGAATGCACCTGGCACCTGGAATGCCAAATAAGAAATTCAAAACTGAACATTTTTATAATAGCACAGAATACTACCATGAAAAATACTTATAAAAAATCATTAAAAACTTTTAATGTTAAATATTGAATACTCCAAAACATCTAAATTGTCTATAGATATTATGCCATTCATCTTATCTCCTGGATTTGGCTCCGTTATAGCTTAATCATCCTTATATCTTCCTTATGCTCTAAAAAGCAAGGCTGTTTTAATTATTTTTTTTAGGACATTTGAGATTAAAGGTATACAAATAATATAACATTGGATTAAGCAACTCTTGAAGAAGAGAAAAAATTTTTTTTTCTTATTTTTTTTACAAAATAACGGCTGTTCAGTGATTACCGTGAACCGCTTTTTCAAAAAGTAGAAGTCTCGTCCAACTCCACCAATAACAAAAAAAAATGTTTTCATTATCTACATGAGTTTGTTATTGAAGTACACATGATTATATTTTTAAAATTTTTTTTCGCGAAATGGCGAATGTCTTAACAAAAAATCGAGTTTTCGACGAAAAAAATCGACTTATATTGCTTATAACTTTTGTTCTTGTTAATTAATAGCTATAATCGTGTGTACTTAAACAGATAATCAAACAATGAAGCTACTGTTAAGATTTCAAGTCAATCGGATGTAAGCTTTTTTCTTTTTGAAAACATGATTTCGAGAAAAACGCGTTTGAAGTTTCAAAATGCTATACATCTTCATCAAAGTTTTTTGGAAAAAATTGATTTGAAAAAATTTTGAGTTTAAATCGGTACTTGGGCGTTGAAAATTTTGATTCTAGCATTGTTTAGGCATGATTAAAGCCAATAAAAAAAATGAGTGAGATATAACCCCTTAAGTTTATGACATACGACTTTTTACATTCGCCTTCTGCTCCATAATACAGAGAGTAAGTCTTTTAGTTAGAGCAGTGAATGTTACTGCACTTCAATAGTACATTATATTAAAAGTAAATAAATATAATTTATTTATCTTGGATTGTTCTATAATCTTTTCATGCATCATTTTCTTTTCCACTGGGTTGATGTGTTTTTTTTTTTTTTTGTTTTTTTTTTTCATTTTGTCTCAATTACTAATTTTGTTTGCAGTATTTTGTGTTTGAACAGCTTGCTTATAAAGTTTGTGTTTGAATGTTCTGAGTCATTCTTAGTACAGAGCTTTCGTTCTTTTAAAAAATTATATTTTATTATAGAGAACCTTGTATATGCGAAAATCTTTCATATTAAAAATTAAACCAAATAATTTTTTTCTTTAATCTGTATTTACAGTTGTTGGCCTTGCGTATGCCTACCCTACTGCATGGATTCTTGTCAAAACGCTAATCATTACTGTCCCAACTGCAATGCCTATATTGGATCCTATTCGGGCTAAAGTATTAAACTGACTTGCTCTTCAATTTTGATCTGCTAGAACTTTGAAGGCTGAGAGAGTTCGATGAAAAAGAAATAACTTTTTGTTATTAATTTTATAATAAATAAAGATTTTATTTTATTGCTGACAAAAAACAAATAATATATTTTGGAATTACATATACAAGTATTAGATAACGATATAAAAATTGAGAAATTTGTAAAAGTTAACAAAACCAAAAATAAAACGAACCAAATTTTTTTTAAGAAACATCTTTAATTTTTACAGTATTATTACAGCCTATGTAAATAGTGAAAGATATAAAAATATCTTATTTTATATTGTAGCAGTGATACGTTTCTCGTTTAAGCTCTATACTTTATCTGCAAAATCCTTTGAATGAATAGTCTTCTTCAGTGGAAGGAATCAATCATACTACATACACAAGGCTCCAAAAATGTTTAGCTATGTTTCATCAAATATGAATATTACACTTTTTTTAAATTCTTTTGTCGTTTATTGGATTAATTTAAATGAGAAACCAACAAAACAAAATAAATGAATTGAGCAATTTTATTCAAAAAGTACGTAAAGCAACGTACTTAAAAAGTTTCGCAAAATTCAGATTACGAAATACAATAAAACATTTTTAACAAAGTTTTAGTAGTTATATAAAAAAACACACAGTAATTATTTTATATGGATATAAATAAGTATGAATATATATTTAAGCGGACTGAATTCCTCAAGATAATTTGCATATTCGATGCAATCGGACCAATTGCAGTCAGCGCAAAAACATTTTGTTTCCCTGTTTTTGTTCCGGGGACACTCATACTACCTTTTATTGATTGCTTCGAATACAAGATGTACGGATGTACAAGTATCTTCAAGGCTTCCACATATTCTTTTACATAGTTTCCTTGTGACGCGTTCATCGAGTTGCGTTGTGACATACCCCATCTCTGCTTGCCTGCGTGTTTCTCCTACCATATATGTTACGATCACCTGAGCGTGCTTGCAGGACCAATTGACAATTGACAGACGTGGGCCACAGGTTGGAGTAGGCCACCCAAGTAATTTTAAGATTAGTGACAAACCGCGCACATTAATTATCGTATTTTGACGCGAGGTCTCTTTTTATAAGCATTTGGGGATTATAAACCTGCTTTCGCACTGTCCAGAGAAACGTGCTGTAGATTTTGGCGAGAAAGTTCTTACCCTCGTACGCTTTCATACGATTTGTGATCGAATTTTTACGAGAAATACTCAGGTAAATATGCAATATGTTATAGTAGTTAAACATGTTATCTTTGGAATGCAAACTGATTTTTGTCCATTATTCACGTTGTATTTTTGTGGAATGCATATGCAAAAAAAGGGGCTTGTAGGTAGAAGTGGGCCACTATTTTTGGACAGACATGGGCCACTTGAGTAATGCCGTTCTTTGTACAGTAAAGTGTGTTTGTTCACAACGTGAACTTATGTGCGGCAGTCCTAACCATATCATGCATGGCAGAACTAATTGCAGTGCACAATCACCGATCGCACGTCACTATTGAAATCATCGATCTCGCTCTTGAACATGGTATCACCATTTTGACATTGCCGCCTCATTGCAGCCATCGGCTTCAACCTTTGGACGTTGGTGTGTTTGGACCTGTCAAAAGATCCTACTACACTCAATGTGATGCATGGTCAAAGAACCATATTGTTTGCCGCTGGAAATCCAGCATGTGGCTGAAATCGTTGCCATTGCCCTGCGTAACAGTCTCAGTACTCGGAACATCGTCGTAGGTTTTGAATTTTGCGAATTTGACAACAGATTTGTGATCAGCGCCTCTAAAAACCTTTAGAAGAAGAATTTAAAACAGATGGCAGCATTTTTCAGATAAAAATTTTGGTGGCCCACTTCTCCCTACAATTTCAGAAAACTCGGAAAATACACTTTTCTTTTACATAAAAAAGGGAAATTCTTTACAACTGAATTTAAGAAATCTGCTATGATGGAAAGTTGCGCCTTGGAATACACTTGCGATTAAAAAAAAAATTTGAAAAATTTAAATTTTTCACCATTTTACAACCGAAAATAAAAACATGCCCCACTTTTGTCTACATCACCCTACTTATGATACAATTGAAATTTACTGATGCTACCGTTATTATTCAATACCTTTGAACCATCGATACGCTTCATATCATCAGCTCTCTTGACACCGCTCAAAGCTTTGAAACCTTTCATATCGTTGATGAATCAACATTATCGGTACCATCAATGAAGTTTATGCTTCTGGCTTCACTAATTTTAACGATTTCTTCAAAACCATCCGAAATTTCGATACTTTTGATATAGTCGATTCGTTCAAATCTCTTAAATACCTTAAAAATTTATTTTTCAAAATTCCCAGAAGATTCGTGGAATTTACATATATGTGAAGACTTATAATGTTGATAGCAAGATAATTAAATTAAATTCTGTACACAATCATCACCTCAAGCAAGGTCCTTGGAATTGGTTCACGGATACTTCTAGCGCTCATACAAATGAAATCTTTAAAACGCAATGTTGGAAGAGTTATTTGATGTCGTCAAGGTTGCCAAGTTGAAATAATTTTTCCTTGAAATATGGTAAAAACTAATATTATTTCTGGGAAAAAAGTTAAGCCCATATTTGTTCGCCAATTTTGAATTCCTTCAGAGCCCCAGGCTGTGATCCACAATCCCGGACTTGGCCGGGTCAAAACCGGCCGCTGGACAACTGTATGTCGTGTTAGGATTGCTTCGGCCTTATTTAAGGAAGTGCAACCAAAATCTATACTTACACTAGGGATGAATTGGATAAGCTCTAGATAAATTTTGTAAATTTTGAAAAGCGAGCGTGACACTCCCCTTAGAAGCAAACAATTGTAACTAAGAAGTTATGAAACCAAATTGTACACTAACATTGGAAAAAGATCGTTCTAGCATCAGACAGAAAGCTGGCAAAAAGAGGGCGTGGCATCTTCCATACATACTTGAAACACTATTTGCTTAAGTAAATGTTGCCAAATTTAATGTACGTAAGTTTAGTCAAATCATCCATTACGTAACGTGTTGGAAGCAATGCTCATTTTATTTAAAAAGGTGTAGGGTAATCAATTTTTGGCGAGGCCAAATATAACACACATAGTTTTCTTAATTTTAAAGCATACTCTTAGGCATATTGAAAATTCGTGCATAAGAACACATTTTTGATGAGGATGATGCGAACACACAAGAATGACATTTCGCTTTGCAACATTTCAGAAGCTGTGAGTTCTGCGCCACGCAATGGTATAACTTACAAGGCTCAGAGATAAATATGGATAAAAAGATAAATGTGATTAAATAGATAAAGATAAATATTGATAAACATACCTGTATCTCTGCGCAAATTTGTGACGCAAAAAAATTTACTTTTGGCGTGGTCTTTCTTGTGTGCATACTTCTTTGGCTTATACAGCAATAAGCACAAATGTTGCATTAACAAGTGTTTGTTAAAAAATATCCCATAACATTCGCAGCATGTTGCTGGGCTCACGTTATCACTCAACAACATTTTTTGTATCACAGCATAAAAGCTCGTCCGGCAGACAAAACAAAGCTAACCGTTGGGCGTGAGTTTGGTTCAAAAACGTTCTGAATTTACAGCGTTAAAGAAGTTTTTCATTTCCATTGCACCATCGAAATTTTAAGTAAATAAATTGTAGTTGTTTTTATTTATATATTGTTAAATTATTACGTTGAAACGAAAACGTGCGTCTGTGTCTGGAATATAAATAAAAAAGCATAAGTGTTAATAAGCAAGCAAGAAAATAAAAATACAAATAAATTATAAATTTTTCAAAAAAGAAAATTAAAATAAAAAAACTCAAATAGCTGCCAAAAATATTAAGTGTGGATACCTATAGGAATGAATGAATTTTGAAAACAAAATAAATATAAAAAATATATAAATATGTACTTTAATGCAAACAAATTTAAAACTCCTAGATGATCTCATAAGCGACATATGTTTTATTATCGTGGATGCTTTTGTTTTTTAATAATTATATTATTGAAGAACACTAGTGTTTGCCAAATATTTGGAACCCTAACAGTGTATGGCATTCAGGGAAACTTTTGGATACCTACATACATACATAGTACATATGTACCATGAGCAGCTGTGTTTGTGTATACGTTACTTCTATTAAATCAGCTAGAGCTTGCCCTTCGCAACATTTCGTTTCGTTTTTGTTTCATTTTTTATGTATGAGATGGTATGTGAAGTTTAAAAACTTAATAAAATTTAGTTGCGAAACAAAATATTAAAAAGCCCAATTTCACACTTTCTAAAAATAAAATTTATTTTAGTTTATTATAATCAAAATTTTTTGGTACATACATATACCATAAGTATGTACAAGTTTGAGTGAATCTGCGTGTATTCGTATACGAGAGTATGTTTTGAAATAAGGAAAGCTTTCCACGGCAACGTGCAAGTTGTTATCCGCAACATTTTTTTTTTTTTTTTGGCATCTTCAGAAGTTTAAAGAAATATAATAGAGATAACTTTTTGTTTGGGGGCAAGCAACTTCTTATGTTTTATGTAGGTTACAAAAAGAAAACAATAGTACGATATTTAGGGGTGGTTCGACTCCAAGTAAACATTCTTTGAAAACACACTTGTTGTACTTTCTTACTTTACTTGAAGCAGTTACTATCTTTTTGATCATATTATATAAAAAAATATGAGTTGTGCTAGGTTGTGCTTCTTTGTGTTTAATTAAAATTTTTTTTTAATTAAAAACTACTTTATAGCTAGCGGCCTGCGGCTCGTTGGTGGAACCAGGGCGCGCAGTGAGGCCTAATTAAGTATCATTGAACAAAAGCTATTTCTCAGCTTACAATAATTTATAACTAACTAAAACTTGTTACGATATGGCCGCTTCAATTCAAACATAATCAGTTTTATTTAGCGTTTGTTAAACTACTCGTAGTGTACGATTCTATACTGACAATTAGTATAAAGAAATGTATACTAAACAAAAAGTTTTTATGTGGTGCAAGAAATTTTATATTTAGTAAACTAAAATCTATGACCAAAAAGTTATTCACCCGGAGAAAAATATAAAACAATTCATTTGGAAAAATTTTTTTTATCATAACTTAATCAATAAGATAGTTGTATTCGAATTCAAACTGCCATACCGAGTGTTATAGTCGATTCAAATCAATTATCAGCTAAGTTATAGTTAAGTTTCATTTTGACATTCAGACATCAGCTATATTTAATTCACTCAAAAACTAGAAAATCTCTTTTTCGTAGAAAAAGGTTAAGCTTTAAAAATAAAAGGTACAAATATTTAGAGCTATGTCTCTACAACTTAAATCATATGTAACTTAAATCAGAATTGCCAAAAAAAAGAAGAAGACTATTGAAAAATATTTAGAATAGGTTAGGTTGTTTCCGGGAGATGACATTACATTTAAAAAAAAAATGTTAATTTCCGACAATATTTGCGCTATTTAGTGATTTTGAGCCATAATCTGGATTTGGGTTGGGGTGGACCCTAAGCAGAAGGAGCAAATGACTTGAAAACAAAATCTCCTAAGGTGCGGAAGACAAAATTTCAAAATACAAAAATCATGCAACGATAGCGAACCGAAATTATTTAACTTGAGTAACGGCAAGAGCTGAACGAGTCGATGCGTTGAAGAAAAAATTACACGACCAAAATACATGCGGTGATTGCGGACCAAAATGATTTAGCTCGAATAACGGAAAGAGCTCGCGATGAGCTCAATCTTTTTTGTTATTCTTGTAAGAGCTGGAAACGCCAAATTATTAGCTTATTGGACCATCAAAATAATATCGTCGTTGAATAGATTAAATTTAGAATCAGTCAGTAGTAAAACCATTCGAACAATTTAGCGCATTTTATGATGTTTGGCAAAATATTTATGTACTTATAAATCATAATTTTGTATTAAAAGAGATTATTTTGAAACAAGTTAATTACTGTTAATTACTTGAATGACCTAACTTTGAATATTTACTATTCATTCACATTAGACTAATGCCTAATTTGTTTTCTTCTTTTTCAACGCTTTCTTCTTTTAAATTTTGTTGTTCTGCACCTAATTTTCCACATCGCAACAGTAGTTACTTACCACTTGAAATACATAAGTCGTGTTGTATATAATTTAATCCTAATTGGTTTTTTACAAAGCCGTATTTTTTAGCTGTAGTTTTCCTAACAGGATAATAACACGAGACAACTGGGACTGCACGAGTACAGAGAAAAAAACTAATGTAATGATAACAATACTGACAAGAAGTCCTCACGACCAACAACAAAAGCAACAGCAATTACAATGTAAACAAACCTAGTATGTATGTATGGAGGCATGTTTGTGTCATTTACAAGAGCAACTTGGCGCCAATGACGGCATAATAAAAGTTGTTCGGCATAGACAATTGCTTTAGCATATAAGTTTGTTAGGGTGAATTCAAAACATTTTTCTTGCTTCTATTTATTTGCTTTCACCGCATATAGCAAATAAATGCAAATACAAAATTGTTAAATGTTCTTGATTGTCGCAACAAAATAATTTCAACCACTTCACTTCACAAAAAAAAAAAAAAAAAAAAAAAAAAAAAAAAAAAAAAAACTTCACTTCACTTTTTGTCCCTCAAAAATCCAGGCAAAATGAGATAAATTTATCAAACTATTTTGATATATATATATATTTTGAGGAACTCTCCTCCTTCGGGAGGGTTATGTGCTTAAAATGTAGATTTAAAGTCAGATTGGAATTTAAGTTCGCATATTTTCAAATGGGGTCATTGAGTCAGGTGCATGTAATTTGCAAAAAAATCCATTCATTCGAGCCTGTGAATTTAATGTTTATATTGTTAATTATTTGTTTATTCAAGTCAGATTTAGAAAAAAGGTATCATTAAACATAATTAAATTAATACCTAGCCTACTTAAAAATATGTACATACATGTGTATGCATCAAAATTAAATAAATGCAACATATAATTTTTTTACCACCTTGAAACATAAAGTTATGATTTCAAGGCGCTGTCTCCTATCAAATTTTAGATCTAAGGAGTTCCACGAAACCATCAAAAAAACACCACCAACACAAGCCTAACTACATTTGAGTTAAAGTGGACACTGCTTTTATTTTTATTTTAGTAGATGACACGCCTTTCTGAAAGTAAATCAAAAGCTAGTCATGCTGTTAGGTCTTTTTTTTTACGTATATATATTCGTAAATAGTCTGGGTATATGACCACAATAGTATGTATGTATGCCAAAAACAGAATGATGACAACATCTTTGTTGCCCTTATTGTTAAAATTTTTGCATGTTCGCATGCACAAGTAAAAAAAAGTTTGTCTCTGTATCTTTTGGATGATGTCATATTTATGTATAATAACATACAACAATAACGTTATAAATCTACACATTCATTTTAAGGCAAAAAATTCTTTCAACACTTGGTTTTGTTTTGGATTTTGTATGGAGATATTTAATACGGATTGGACGACAGGAGGGTGATTTTATTTACTTCCACATTTTTCTAACCGATTAGCCTATTTTACTGACAGCTTAATAATAGTATATGACAGAGGGTGGCAATTAATTTGCTTTTACTAATAACATGTTCACTACACACGGAATGAAACCAAAAGAACCTGTTTTTAAATTGGTAGCATTGACAGCAAAATGTAATGCACTTTTTTTATGGTTTTTTTCGTTCAGGTGTATTTGCAATCATCATCATTAGTTTTATCTGATGTATAATTTTCAGTTTTTAAATGTACTGCATGCAAATAAAATTAAATGACCTTTACCAACATGCACTTATCACGCAATTTTTTAAAACAAACACATACAAAAAATTGCCCACATGCATATATGAGTCCACACATAGATATAACAAAGGAGTTCAAGTCCATTTTTATTTAATTATCGAAAGAGTTTACATTTATCTTATTTTTTATGGCTACACAAATGTATTTAAAATTATGGGGCATAAATTGCCTATTCTCAAAGTTAAAAAAAAAAAAAAAGTTGTCTGGTTGAGCTGAAAATGTTGATAATATTTGTCTTATTGGATGGTAATTCTCATACGAAAATATAATTTATTTACAATTAGTCAAATATGAACTGAGGTGGATTTTGTTCAAAACCATCTTTTCGTTGTGAAAAACATAATTTTTGTTCGGGAAGTTTCCCTGACGTCCGACACAATTTTTTTAAGTTTTTTGTTTAAGCGAAATGGATAGGATTCAATAAAGTTTTAATATGTACTTATATGTATGCTTTGTCTCATTTTCAGATTATACTTTTTTCTATATTTTTCTTGAAACGAAACTAGCCAAATAATAGCAATGTCGACACCAGTTGGTCCAGAACCTTGTACTGTTATTTGCCCCGGTTGCAAACAACAAGTACAAACAAAAGCTATACCAAAAGCATCGACGAAAACACATCTCATTGCTTTGTTGTTATGTCTTTTTGGGTAAGTGATATGCCACGGAAATCTTTACTCCTTACACCTTAAAAAAAAAATCAACTGACATTTTTTTTTCGCCCTCACAGCTGCTATCCCTGCGCTTGCGGTCTATACTGCACTAACTGTGCGCGCAATTTGGAACATTACTGCCCATCCTGTAACACTTTTATTGGAGTCTTTGAACGATAGACCCTTAAAAAAAAGTTGATCTATTTTTTTTTTAATGTCAACATGCACGAAAAGTAATTGAAAAAATATACAAGTTCAAAAAAATAAGAAAATTTTAACATATAATCTTAATGTAATACTTATCTACATACACATACATACATTATACATATATGTAACATACAGAGCAACATTTTTAGTGATTCTGAAAAATATACATATATACAAACATACATATAAGCAAGCAGTCACTCACAAATAAAAATATATGGCTTTGCATATTTTTATATGCAAAATTATGGAATCTCAGCTTGTAATGTGAAGAATTCTCAGGTTTAATATCATTTATGACGCGATTTTAAACACAAAGTTTATTTTGAGAACACTTTTTTTACACGACTATGCATGTCTAATCACTCTTCTTGTAACAATTTATATGTATGCTAAAATAAGAAAAATAAAGTTTGATATAAAAAACAAATGTTCTTCTTTATGAGATATTATCTACTGATTGTACTTAAGATCGTAAGTAACCAGGTAACACTTTTGTCAGCAATTCGTCAGCCACTCTTTGATACTGATATCTATGTACATTAGACATGTACAAAACAACCTCATGCTCTAGAGTTTTTCGGGAACGTTTAAAATACGAAAATTTATTAATTTTCAATCAACAAAAGAAAAAAAACTTCTAGGGTTAATAACAGAACTGCAAAGTTTTCTTTTTTAGAAATTTAACTAAATAAATTATGAAAAGTGAGTTTTTTCTTCTTCAAAACATCTTTTTAAAATTTTTCTGTATTACACATAAGGAAGTACCGAACTTTCGCGAAGATTTTGGTTTGAACCAATCCCGTATGTCACGCACAAATAAACAAATAATTTCGTTAATAATTTATTTACTAAATAAAGTAAGCGAATGAAAATACCTGAAACCCAGGTTCACCGATATAAGGGAGGAAAGAGTTTATTTCTGCACATTTGAAACGGCGCCTCCCCTTGTTCCACAGTAAATTCATGCACAAGAAAATTAACATTTTCACTACTAAGCCGACACAAATTTTTGAAAGCCAAGAGTTCAACGTTTCTTATATATAATGATGGTAGGATTTGTATCCAAATTCGAAAAAATTCTACAATGAAATTCAAATTTAAAATAAAATATGAAATAAACTGAATCTAACTGCGAAAATTACAAAATTATTCCAAGTAAATATTACTTCTGGTTTAACAAAATAGCAGACTCGGGATTTTCTGAGCAAACGGCTCTTACTCGGATTTTTCGGATTTTTTTTTTACATACAAAACAAATAGTCCGGGATGTAGCGTTGCATTTTTCATGGTCATTTCCTATAGTTCAATTTCGTTTGTAATTGATAGTTTTAGTTTGGCTGATAGTCAAAATAAGCACCAGTCGCCAGATTCGTAGTGGGCCTGCTTATGAGAGGCAGACAAAAAAAAATCGCTCAATAACTCGGAGAGTAAGTCATAAATAGAAAAATATATTAAAACTCATTGATTTCATGCCTGAAAAATTTCCGAAAGTCAGCGTTTACACGAGGAAACTCTTGCCGGAAAGTTTCCTTGTTTGTAGGCAAGAGGGGAAAACGAAAGGGCGGTGTACAGAGTTTTCCGTACCCGCAAATTCTCTTTCGTTCTGTTCGTTAGCTTATATTATGCTTTGACTCTACGTTTGTTGTGGTGGATCGACATAGTAACTGCTATGATATTCACAAGCAGAAAGAAATTCTAGTTTTCGTGTGTTAACGCAAAACAAATTCACAAAAGGGAATGGACAAGAATTTCTTTCATCGAATTTCTTCGTGGAAACCTTGACAAAAACAAGATTCTACTCACCATTCATAGTTTCGAAATTACTAATTACCATCTTCATTATCGAATCAGAGCAAAAGTTCGATTTCTGAGCAACTAGTTCGAATAAAAGAATTTTCGCAGATTTATGGATACGGCCTATTCTCCATCTCATTTGCTTCTGTTCGTCAGCCTATACGTATAACAAAATTTATAATTTAAAGATCTCAAAAAATGTTGGAGTGAACAAGGTGGTGTTTGAAAACATTTTCTCAGGATTATTTATTTACGTATTTTACAGTTAAAATTGTTCACATGGATTAGATTTTCGGCAACTGGAAGCGACGGCTGCGAAAGTGGTACCAAAATGTTTAAATATTTTTGACACTCTCAGCTTTCAGATGGGGGGAGAAGCAATTCATGGTATAAGATCAATTTTTTGAGAAAGTTGAAGTACCAGATATTGTTAGCTGCGTAAGTGAAACGCACGTGCAAATAAAACCACCTGGCATCGATAACAGACATTTATATCAGAATAGAAAGGGATATTAGTTGCATTTTATTCACCATCAACTACTAGCTATGGATAGCTAGGATAGTTGTATGGGAAAGCAAAAGCAAAATCGCAAACTTAACGAGTAAAATTATAGTTACTTTGTGTATATAGCAAGTTGCTTAAGCGTCAGTGCTGCGCAGCAGATTTGGATTTTGTCTATTGTGCGTTATGAAATGAAAAGAAGAAAAACTATTTCACTGAAAAACAACTGTTTGAAATGTCAGGCGGTAAAAAAACTAATTTGATATAAAAAAATAGAGAGAGAACACCAACGAGTACTCGTATAAACAGCGAGTAGTAAACTTAGCAATTTCGTAGTTTTACTGGCATATAGATAGCGACTTGACGAATAAAACACAGCTATTATAGTTTAAACGTGATGGTAGCAAATAAAAAAAATGTTTTTAAGACCTTAACAATTTTTTATGCGACTAAAGTTCCACGAATCGCATATTCATTTACTCCATAGAAATGAATCAAATAACTTTTCAGGTGATTCCGGGTACCCGTTGCAGCCATACTTGATGATGCCATTTAGAAGTTCAGTCAATAATATTCAGATTCGATACAATAATAAGCACTTCATAGCTCGGAACATCATTCAACGCTGGTTCTGTGTTTTGACAAATCATTTTCCCAGCATAATAAGATTCAAGAAGACTTCATTATTCAACAGAGAGAGTAATGAAAATTGTTAATTGAATTGCCTCCTCCAAATACATATAGCAAATAATTAAGATTATTCTAACGAAAATACTATAAACATAACTGAAGAAAACATATAAAGTGCTGCCGTCGATTTAAGATAACAAATTTTTGGTTCTTCAAAAGTAAAATGAATAAATAGTTATGAGGTTTTTATTCCAAACGCTTTCTCAACATTAAAAATGTTCAGTGGTTCATTTTATATTGTAGCTTTTTTTTATTATTTAGTAATTCATAAGAAACACATTGTACTTTATAAATTTATATTCTCTGGCGCAGACCATGCGAGTTGACCTTTGCCGCAATCTTTAGCTGCTGCTATTTCCGGCCCTAATGTTGGATTTCCTGGAATTACTTACAATCACCTCAAATTGAGTCATTGTGTTTTTTTGTAACACTGAAAACTTGTAAACTTATTAATTTTTACAAGTGTTGTAAATTTTATAGTTAATATTAACTATATTTTTATTTACCTTTTTTGCAAAATCTACAAATTTTTAAAAACTCTCAAATGATAACATAAGTAATACCTGTCGTCAGTTTTTGACGTTTCGTTTCATGTTTACTTCACCTTTTCGTGAAACAGATTGTACTAACTTAACTGCCTTACGTTTCCGTATACGTAAACTAACTGTTATCGGGAATCGAGATAGGGAATGATGGTATTAAAAAAGAGTAGCACTCTAACAATAGCTTGAAATATTTTATGTATATAGTCGGCAATAGACGTTGCACAAAATAGTGTTTATACCTTTAGTGGAACTTTAACTTGTGCCTCCATTTTTACAGTAAGTTGTAATTAACAGTGTTGAACTCTTTATAATTCGCAATGTGTTAATGTGAATTGATGCCAAAATGCTGTTTGCTCAGCTAGCAAATTGGTTTTTGCTGTAGAGTTAATAATAATAAACAGTTGAGCAAAATCCTATTTTTGGATATCGCGTTTTGAAATGTCGTCATCGCTATTATAATGCATCAATTTTTGTTATATCGAGAATCTTACAATCAATTTTTTATACTTATGTAGCTCCAAATTTAACTGTGCAAAGTATGGCAAATAGTGGGTGAAATATATTAACAAGAAATTTTATAGTTTAACACAATAATGAGTAAAAATTTTACTGATGTTACGCGTAAGATTCTCATCTGAGTTCACACCGTTTAATTTAGAGTGAAAGTGAAAAGAAAAATATAACTGGGTATAAAATAATGCTTGGAGTTTATCCAAATACATATCTGATTTATCCGTACCGATTAAAAACATTAAAATGATGTGTTGGACGACTTCAAATATCGGCAAAGTATACTTTTTTTTGACTTGTTCAACACTTTACACCTTACTGTCCTGTAGCACACATAGAAGTGCATGTAAATTTACAAATCAGTCAATGCTTTTTCTTAAAGAAACATGACAAGACGACAAATCAATGATAAATTTAACCTGGTCTTAGGTGACATATGTAAAAAATACTTCGGCCACATAAATATATATGTACACATACATACTCATATACATTTGTACATATTCATATACATACATACATACATACATATCTACATAGCCTCCTTAGACCAGTTTTGGTTATATTTTACTTGAAGTTGAACCACGGTCATTCCGTGCATTATATTCAAACAAACGCTCTAATATTTGAGCTATTCAAATCCGTTTCTGATCTCAGTTTGTTAGTTCACTTTATACAGTTCAAGTTCGCAATCCCAATAACTCAAGTGTTACTGCAGCTGTCCTAAATATAATTTATGGAACATCATAAAAAATATATTCTCTAGTAGTTTTTCATACGAGTACTCCATATTTCATATTTAATTTTACCAAAAACACCCAGAACAGGGCGCTACAGCAGATGTAAGGTTATCGCAAACTAATGCAACTTAATCGCAAGAACTTCATATACTTTGTGAAAGTGATAACGAATAATAATAATAAATTTAATCTTTATTCCAAAATAGAAATTTATCGCCCTAGTTCTATTCATTTATGTCAAGTCTGCTGTTTTTTTAAGTCTGCAAAGTATTTGTGAAAGAAAACTAAAAAAGTTCTTGGTGTTTATACCAATCATAAGTATGCGCCAGAAGTGATTGGCGAGTACAGTATTCGTGGCTTAATGAAATGCACTTTTGAATCGGAATCATTCTCATGATTTTTGTCAATTTCGTGTATCGTATTTGAAAGCGAAGAATATTTAAGTGACGAACATGGCAAAAATCGAACATCGCAATAATTGAAACGCGATATAAAGGATCGCTTTTTCGTGATTCATAATTTGAATCTTTTAATCGTCAAAATAAGTGTCCAAAACTTGTAAAAAAAGTTAAATAGTTCTATTGACTATTTATTTTCAATCTTGTAGTATTTGAATGCAGTTACACTCATAAAAAATATCAAGAAATCAATTAGAATTGGTATTAAATTAATAATATTTTATTATTGTTTTTAGTCAATGTGGTTAACCCTATTAATTTTAATAAGGTTTTCCTAATGTTTATTTTTGTATTTCATAACAATTTGATTGCATTGAAATATAATGACACCACATTATTTTAAGAAGATTTTATATACATTTAATTTTGACGATACCGGAACAGATACTTCTTTTTAATTCAATTTTACTTACAATTTTTATTTAGAACTAGTGTACCCGCAGGCGTTGTTCTGCCCTCCCTGTCCCTATACCAGCCCCATACTCATTCCTGTCCAAGACAGGCACATGTTATCCTGCCTAAGCTAATTTACTCAATACACAGTTTCCATACAAAACAGTCGAAAGTTTAAATCCCAGTCCTATCACCAGTTTCGGTCCTAAGGGAATTTTGAAATAAAACACACCCTACAACCTAATGAACAAAATATCTATAAATGAAAAAAAAAACAAGGAAAATCGAGTAAACGGTGCAACATAATTCAATCGCAAGTTATGCTGTGCTTCCTCCATACAAAACACTACATACATACATATATCGGTTTTTTGCAAACTTCGAACTTTTTTTTTTTCAAATTTTTTTTTTCGCTATAAGCCTTGCTTGAATAATTACGAACACAACAAAAAAAAATATTCAAATCGAGACTAATGCACAGCAATTGATTTTTATATATACCATTTATATTTATAAGATCTAAATAAGTTTTACGCCAACTGAAAGGTTGTTTTATTATATTTTTAAAGAAATTCTGCTTATAGAATCGGATAAGATTTGATGGAGTTGCAAGCGATCAAAATCCAAAAAAAGTGTAAATTTCAATAGCTCCGTTTAAGTCCAAAAATCTTTCTTTTTTTATATTTTGAAGATAATGGATGAAAGAATTTGCTCAGATCGGACAAAAAATTTTGAATTTATTCAAAAATTAATAAAAACAAGTTAAGGTGTTATTTTCGGCGAGGCCGAAACTCACATACCCTACACTGCACTGAAAGTACCTTTTCATCAAATGTTAAGAAAACGTTGAAGAGGTTGAATAAGTCGAAAAAAATGTGAAATGTTAGAAAGGTTGACAGAGGTTGAACAATGTTGAAAAGTCGTAAATATATGCAAAATGTTGAAAAAAGTTGAGAGAGGTTGGAAAACTCTAAAAAAAATGAAAGAGGTTGAAAAAATTTGAAACTATTCAAAATTGATGAAAAAGTCGAAAAAATAAAGAAACTTATGAAGAAAGTTGAAAGAGGTTGAAAAAGTCGAACAAATACATATAGAATATATTGGAAAAAGTTAAAGGGTTGAAAAAGTCGAAAGAATATGGAAAATGTTGAAAAAATCGAATAAAAATGAAAAATTTGAAATATGCCACGCCCACTTCTTCAATTCCGCCCACATTTGGTTCAAAAAATTATATTTGTGATCGACACCCTCATATTAAATTTCAGCACAATAGCTTGTATAGTTTGCGATATATGCTGCAGTTTAATTTAAAATTTAGGGCGGTGGCACACCCACTGGTACAATCCAGGCCGGTTTTGATCCAGAAATAGCTTTTCATAAGCAAACCCCTAACACCAAATTTTAGTATGATTGCTCACTTATTTCGATAAATATGCCACTTACCGTATTTTATTTGTATGGGAGGTGCCACGCCCACTAGTGCTATTTCAGCCACTTTTGATCCAGATATACTCTATAGCAACTGAACCACTTTCATTAAATTTCATAGCAATTGCTGCAATAGTTTACTTAAAACAGCACTTACAGATTTATGTTAATATGGGAGGTGCCACGCCCACTGATGCAATTCTGTCAAAACTAATTTATTTTTAAAGCCTATAGTAACTGACATCTAAACACCAAATTTTATGAAGACTACCCTCTTAGTACACTATTTATAACAATAAACAGTTTTAGCTTATATGGGAGGTGCCACGCCTACAGGTACTATTGTACCAAATTTTTGTAATAAAAGACCTTACAGCAAGTATATCTACCTCATTAAATTTCATCACGATTACGTTGTTCGTTCTCTTAATATAACGTTTATAAATATTGTAGGCGGTGCCACGCCCTTCAACGAGTTTTTTCAATAAAGAGGCTGAGCTTGTATTGATGACAGCTTTCAGCGGAATCATCTGCAAGATTTTTATGAAAATCGTTTGTGCCAATTTTGAGATATATGGAATCAAAATTTTTAGCAGTTGAAAAGTGCCACGCCCACTTTTTCAATTCCGCCCACTTTGATCTCAACTCAAGATATGTTTGATATGTATCCGTTTACCAAAATTCATAACAATATCTTGCACGGCTTACGAAATATGGTGGTATAAAGGTTAAAATTTAGAGCTGTGCCACGCCCCTGTAGGAAGTTTTGAAAAATGAAACCTAACCTAATCCTAATCTTGTTCACATGTGCATCAAATCACCAATTTTCATTAAAATCGCTGCAACTTTTTTCAAAATTGACCTGGGTATATATACATAGGGTATGGGCGGTAGGCGTGTCAGTTAACCGATGTCGCCCATTTTCAACAGCAAGATGCCTGCAAGAAGATGTGACCTGTGTGTGAAAGTTTCATTCCATTAGCTCTCTTGGTTATCCCGTAAACCTGATTTTAACAGACAGACAGACAGACGGAAATCGTTAAATCAACTCAGGTGGTGACGGTGATCAAGAATATATACACTTTTCCATACCTGCCACGCCTCCTTCTATGTGTTACAAACGGATGGACAAAGTGAATATACCCTCGGTGTAGGGTATAAAAATAATTTCCATTTTTTCTTGCACTCCCGATATACTACAATACTACGAGTAGAGTACTTACAATATTCGAATCACATGGCCATGACGACTCTATCGGTAAAAACTCTATGGAAAGGTTTTATTTCGCTTGTGACACATATATGTGGGGTTGAAATAAAGCGAACGGACCGACGAACACACAATAACAACAAAGGCAACAGTTTTGCATCAACGAAAGGAGGTACGCAACACTGACAGGACGAAAACATTAACACAGAACAAAAAGCTTGTTACTTGACGCGACGCTAAATAGAAATCGGACAGTTGATGAGTTACAGTTAAACCGGACGGACGCTCAGGAAATAAAAAGTAAATCTAAAATAAGTCATTAAACTTAAGAACTTGCTTTAACAGAGTATTAAAAGAACTGAAATACATATAATTAAACGAAACAAGACTAAGATATTGTTTATATAAAAGTAAACGAAAACGAAAAGTAAAGAGCCACAAACATATTTAAGAAAAGTGGTCAAAAAAAGATTGAAGTCGGTGTCCACAATTCGTTTACATATTTATCTCGAAATCTTTAGTGTGGCTTATATGCAGTCAGAACGGTTTCGGTTATTGATTTTCGACCATATTTCTCATATATATATGTGCCACAGGCAAAACAAAACTTTTGCATAGAGTTTTTATACATTTTAAAATTATTTCGTGAGCGTGTCGCGTCATGCGGAAACAAAACAATAAATAAAACTGTTGTGACAGCTGTTCTCCATCGTACTCGATTCTGGCAGTCATCGTTACTGATCTTATAGCAAATCAGGTTGATTTCGTGTATATTTTGATCATTTTACCGATAGAGTCGTTAGAAACATGAAAATATAGAAATTTACTTATTTCATTGATTTTTGAATAACTTTTACATATTTATGGTCCAATTTGAGCAAATTTGTGCATCAAATATTTGTAAAAAAAGTGATCTTTCATTTTACATCTTAAAAATATGAAAAATATTTTTTGAAAATATTGGTACTGAGATGAAAGAAAATCTTTTCCATCGATTTATTACATGCGAAAAACGTTGAAAATGTGGAAAAATTTTGAAATGGCTAAATAATGTTGAAACATTGAAAAAAAAATCAAGAAAGATAGTGAATTCAAAAAATATGTTTAAAGAATCGAAAATTATTGAATAATTCAAAAAAAATCTTTGAAAATGTCGCAAAGTTCTAAAAAAATTGGAAATAGTTGAAAAATGTTAGAAAGTAAAATAATGTTGATAATTGCGATGTAACTTCAAAACTTCACAGTTTCACTCAGTTGTCACAAGAATTGTTTGTCTTAAGTTCTCAGTTATGTATTGGATAAGTGAATAATCAAGTAATCATCAAGATAAGATAAGATAAATATAATCTTGTTATTAATTTCAAATTAACCAATAAGTAATGGCAAATTAATGTTTTCAATTAAACTTTAATTTTTTTTAATGCAGAACTAATATTTTAATTGATATTGTATAGCTAATTTATTCGATTTACAATAATTGAATTGCGCAAAGTAATAGCGCTTTAACGCTTAGGTAACGCATATTAATGAAATTACATTCAATTCAAGTTTTGTCAATTTGCACGTTTGTAATTCAATTTGAAATTTTGTAGTTTAATGCATTTTGAAACGTACACTACATCTTTCATGAAAAATAACAAAAACTTTGTAGACATTGTTTCACATGATCCCAAAATACAAATTTAAGAACAGAATTATGCAACTAGCGTATATTTATAAACCGTAAAAAATGTGCAAATTCGACAAGCAAATTTAATCCGTCTATAGTATTTGATATAAGAGTTTATGTACAGCTTCAAAATAGTTAGTTTTGTCTTGGGCTCAAGTAAGTTACAGTAAATATCTTCAGTGAAACTTTGGTAAGATTAAAAGTGAAATTTGTTCAGACTAGGGATTGTATTTTTGTAAAACCGGAGTTTTAAAGGATAAAAACTTAAAGTAACGAACATTTTCGGGACCAAAAAAGTGTTCTTTAAACTGTAGTGATTTTTCAAATTTTCAATTAACATTTCTTTTCTGTGCGTAAACAGATTAAAAATTGAAAATAATTCTAAATTAAAGTTACATTTCTTAGCGAAATTGTAAATTTTCAAATTAACCAATGTTTTCCATAAATAAAAATGAAAACGACAACGAATGGATCAACTGATTCTATACATATGTATGTTTCAGATACTAAAACGTTTATATGTTCATATCAATTGTGTAGCCAAGGACGACGAATTAACGAACGAAAATTAATATAAATAGACTTATTCAAAACTCTGTTTCCTATTCTAATATTTTAAGTCACATTTCCATCAGCCGATTTCCAGCAACCAAATTCATATGCAAACCTGTGTGAACTGTGTGAATTTATATTTAGTAAATTTTGAGAAGTCATTTTATTTTATTTTTTTTAAATAATAAAAAAACAGAATAAATTTAAATAAAAATTCGAGCTTCCTTAATCGCTCTAAAAGTGCTGTTAAATCTGAGTTAAATGAAAAAAAAAATGGTAACTTTTTAAGCTCACTTCATTTTTATTTCTTGACATTTTTGAGGATTAGCATAAAAATATTGATATTACTTTTGTTTAAAAAACTTTAATTTTATAAAATAAATAAAAAATTAAATAAATTAGTTAAAACATAATTTTTTCTTCTTTATAAATATGTTTCTACAAGAATCTTCGGCTTAAAAGTTTTTTTTTTATATTTTATATGTAATTCTTCAGCAATTTTGATTTGAAAGCTTATACATTCATAGGATTGATTGTAGAATAACATATAAGAAATCGCAATAAAAAATAGATGTTATGTCGAAAATATTTTGAAACATATTTTTTAAATATAAATATATAATAAATAAATAAATTATGAAGCTCGTTATGCACATCACCTCCTTCAAATAGGAATGACAGACAATTTTGGCAGTGTTGGTTGTCATACCTGGTTTTTCTGAAAACAGGCTGGTTGAAGATTCGCAAATTGCATTTACTAACATTTTTTATAAGCTTTTTCTTTAAATAATAAAATAATGGGTGCAAATTCGATAAATTGAATTGATAACTCTTTTTGATGGTGTAGCCACATTAAATAAAAAATAGACCAAATACAATCCACCTGATGTTCAAAATAACTTTCCGAACTCATCATTTTTTAAATCGTGAATACAAATGCTTGTAGTGATTAAGAATTTCACATAAAAGCGCTATCTCAAGACGACCACAATCTATTCAGAGAATTTCAAATAAATTATAAATAGCTTTCTTTACTTTGATAATGGTATATTATCAAAGTTTTTAATTGACCTAAGACTTGAATATATCACCTTTAAAAATTTGCAAGACTTTTTTTTTTTTTTTGAACAGATAGTCACTTTATCGAAACTTTTTAGTGTGTAAAAAGTCATAAACAGATTAGTAAGTGATAACATTTTCAGTATATTTATGATATGAAATGTACGAAAGTACAACAGACTCATATTGCTAGCTCACCATAGGAAGAGAACACAAGTACAATGGTTTGACTTTTAGTACATTCAAAACATTTTGAATATATTTCCGATATACTTTTGTGATTACAATTTTTAAGTTTAACCTTTAATATTAGCCTTAAGCATCCTTCAGTTTACAAATTGGTAACAATTTAAAATAAAATGTGGGTGGAAGGCCACTTGATAAAACAAAAATGAATAATAATTTTCCGCGACATGTTTCATTTGTACATCACTATTAAGTCCTGAAATTATTCGCGTTGAGGAAGGTCTGTACATACATACATATCTCTTTGGGAAGATCGAAGAAAGTGGTTTTAAAGTCTCTAAGTTACTTAAGACATTAATTATTCAAAAAAAATAATTCAAGATAGTTTTATATCAAACGATGATTCTAACGCAAAACAAAGTAAGATGCAATTTTACGATGTTGTTATCGATTTCATATGAAATGTCTAGAAAAATTTCAATTGTCAATATAAAACATAGAAGACGGATTGCGAAAAATAGCTTCATCGAATTGTTTTTGTTAAAGATTCTTGGAATCAATAAAAAAGTAACCATTTTTTCTGCAAAATGGAGCGTTTATTCCGAAAAACACATTGGCCAGTTTGACGAAAAAAAAAACTTGTGTTGGCTATATGGTGCCTTAAAAAACTACTTGTCACCTGCCCTTATTCCATATTTTATTTGAAAGAGTTGCCAGTTGTAGAACTACAATTAAGAAGGGTAAAATTAAAGTATAAAACTAAAAATTGTTATAACAAAAACTAAACAGACATAAAAATCAGTCCGTTGTATTTGCTCGAAATTAACTCGATCGATGTTCACTATAAAGATTGCAATTGTCCTGAAAATGCTATCACTTATGTTCGGTTCAATTATCTGTTTTAAAATTTGTGTTTAGTATGAAACACTTGAAAACATAGTTTAAGTTTAGCCTCTTGAGATAAGATGTTCTCATAAGTTTTTGCTTAAAAATTTCAAGGTTCTCTAGAGTCATTTACAGTAAATATCCTTATCCAAAAAAGATTTATTTTTGATCACCACTAGCTAATCTCGCCTACTTTTTTGATTTTTCATTCGATTGTGCTAATGCCTTTCTGGAAACCTAATATGAGACCATAGTTTAAATGGAATCCGAAATTATTTGCAAAATATGCATGGATATAAGAAACTTATTTATTTCATAATCCAAATTAAAAAAATTCAATTGATCTATATATTTATTTATACATATATTTACTTTGTTCTTCTTCTTACAGGTTTTTTTTCTTTAAAACAAAACTCGCCACATTTTAGCAATGTCAGCACCACAGGTTTCAGTTGGTCCAGAACCTACTAATGTTACTTGCCCCGGTTGCAATCAACAAGTACATACAAAAATTGTACCAAAAGCATCGACAAAAACACACATCATTGCTTTGTTACTGTGTCTTTTTGTGTAAGTAATATGTCCTGAAAATCCTTATTTACCACTCCTAAAATAATCAACTAAAAACATTTCTTTTTTTCGCCCACACAGCTGCTGGCCCTGCGCTTGCGCTCTATACTGCACCAACTGCGCGCGCAATTCGGAACATTACTGCCCATCTTGTAATACTTATATTGGTGTCTATGAACGATAAAATCTTATATAAAAGTTTTTTTAAAGTTTAGAAAAGAAAAAATAAATAAATAGTCAAACAACATTCTCAAAGGTTTCTCATTTTCTGCCCGAAAGATTTCATACGATTGGATTTGATTCATCTTTCATCGCTTCAAAATGTCTTCTAAAAACAGCAAAAACAAATTAGTCCTAGTTACGTCGCGAATTTTACTTGCACTTTTATGCCTTATGTAGCTTTATACATACAGTTCAATGAACAAGGGCTTATTGAGTCATTGGTCGGCAAAATTCTTCCAAGAATGAAACTTGATTGAAATGGTTCATAAGATGCTAGGGAGTAAAAATCCGATAGGGTTGCCACTGCACCTGATGGCAGTTTTTTTTTTTTTTTTTGTGGCCGATTAAAATATCAAACACGGTTTTTGTCCACTTACTAGAAAATTATACCTCTATTAGAAAAATGACAAGCACAAAATTCTGAAAGAGCGGCGGACAATTTTTTATGTAATAAGGTAATATAATATAGCTTTAAGCTGAAATATAATTTTATTTGAATTAGCAGGGTGTTTATTAATGTAAGCTAACAAAGTATTTTCAAACTAAAAAGAAAAAATAAATCCTAAGCAAATTGAACCAATGACAACAAATTTAATTAAAACTAATAGGGATATTGTTAATAGCACAGAGTGATAAGTAAATTTTTATTTTTTAATAGAAAATGGTGGAGAGTAAAAGAATTTCATATTATAAAGCAAAAACCATTAATAAGTAAGTTAAGCCAATCACAACAAATTAAGTTAGTTAACACAGGGTGTTAAGTAAATTATTTTTCTATAAAGTCTTAAGATACTAATTCACATATTTTTAAGCAAAAGCATTATTCTAGCCGCGTTTCAGTTCAGAATTATAGCTTGTTAAAGTTAAAAAACCTAATTTTTAGGTACTTAACCTCAAATATTTCAGAATTCTGATGTGATGGGTCATTTTTAAGCCCAAACTCGGATTTAGCGCAAAAAATTACTTCGGAAACTATCTTTAAGAAATATATTACTCGAATTTACTTCATTTAAGCTTGAATTTTGAGCTGTTTTCGAGAGTTTTTCATTTTTCTGCTACTCTGGTCTTCTGATCAAAAATACTGGAACGTCGAGGCTAGTCAGAATTTCTTCGTCTGTTTTTGGACTACTATGCTAAAGAATATTAGACCTAGAAAAAAAATTTATTCCTCGAGTTTACCTCGCTTAAACCCAAATTTGCGCTGTTTTTTCGATGTTTTCTGGCTGTTTTTCGATACTACCAAAATACCTAGTGACTTTATAGCAAAAAAACTATCAGCAGACCCGATAATATGAGGATCAATACCAACAGCCCGTATATCATATGGCATTTGATAGCTTAAAGATTTACGCGTCTAATGAACTACTTCAAATGCCGGTATCTTAGTTCAAACATATAATAAAATCTCCTAAGAGAATTTTCTCTATCTCAATTTTACAGGTATTTCAACAAATTGGCATAAGCAAAACATCAATTATCTTGAAATGCATTTTTTTTTTAGATACGCCCTTTTCGCATATGAGGGCAGTATAGGTAGCTAAAAAGCCACTTTGGTATCAATATAGATAAATTATAAACAGGAAGAATTATTGTAAATTGAACTAGTAAATATTATGGTGCACTAAAATTACATTTTATTACGGTATTTTTGGAAAAAAAATGCAATTTAAAAAAAATATTTTTTGACTTTAACAAGCGGTAACTCTAAACTGAAAACACGGCTAGCGATATTTATAGAAAGATAATAGATAATCTTTGTTTGTAAGTACTACTCTAAAGGGACTTTCTTAAACACTCTGTTACTCATATGGTGTTCAAGATAACCTCTCTAACTTGCAATTTTTTTCTAATAGT
The DNA here is from genome assembly GCA_949775025.1 of Tricholauxania praeusta. NCBI lineage: Eukaryota > Metazoa > Arthropoda > Insecta > Diptera > Lauxaniidae > Tricholauxania > Tricholauxania praeusta. The sequence continues at coordinate 29,017,850 of OX459031.1, read as the reverse complement.
GAACCAGGGATTCTAATATTTTGGGATATCACATGGGTTTCGGACCACTCTATATACATACATACATACATATTACATATTTATAAATGTTATTCTAATCACGCAGTTAAAGAATATTTCTTGAAAAAGTTAAAGTTCATCTATTCCTTTAGTCATTACTACAATGAACGATGAATAATTTCAGAGCCGGCCTTAGGTCGCGCGAGGACCCGTACAACCAGTAAGTGCGAGGCCCTTGCAACGAGTAAGTTTTGGCTCTGCTCTCATTTTACCTTTCTAATACAACGGCAAATAGTTTTGTTCTTTACCTTCAAACTATCGTCAAATTTTTCGAAAAAAAAAAAATTTAGCGTGTGATATCTGCTTACAAAGCAAGGCCCCTTGCAACTGCATGAATTATTTGGCGCCCTAAGGCCGGCTCTGAATAATTTATTATTTCTCAAAAAGCTTAGGTGAAATACTGCTCAAATATTGTCAGTTACAAAAAACAGTTTTTCGGTATTATATGGCTTTCTAATGACTTGATAGAAATTCAGCTTGCACAAAAGCTATTGACCATATTGATTCCTGTGAAAAAGGTTGTATTTATTATTCCTGTAACCGTTGTCATGATGTTCACAGGCAGAGGTGAAAAATGGTTTCTAGTTAATATATCGCTAACTATTTTTCTGATGTCAATTGACTTTAGACAAAAATTACGGATTATACAGACTATAATTTTTTTTTGTGTGTTTTATTAGCTGTTTCGCATGATATAAAGCCAATAACATTAAATAGTGTACAAAGTAGTAGTGCTGCGAATTTCAGATTTGATTAAAATGTAATGTTATTTTCCCCTTACTGGCCCTAATCACAAATTCTTAGTATGTTATCTGTTGATAGATTGATATACTTGTCGCCTGAAAAATATTTCCTAAGGAGCGATCGACCCAAAAAAATTTCATACAAAATTTATTAAGTTTTCCAAAAACTAAATTAATTTTTTAATGAATTGAGATGGTAAAAAAATTTGTATTCGTTACAATTTCAAGAATACATACATAAACGCAATAATATTGCCATAAAGTTTAACAAAGTTATAGAAAATAATTCTTTAAGAATACCATATTCACTCTTTTCAATATTCTTATTAATGATAAAATCGTCTTGAAGTCCAGCCTATCGCTCATAGATTCCCACAAGCTTTGCACAACTTGGACAGTAGTGTTGCGCATCGCGCGTACATTGGGTGCAGTAAAGAGCGCAGGCGCAAGGCAATAGGCTTGAGAAATGCAATAAGAAATGAAAAATAAATTTTACTATTTATTTTATAATAGGGAATGCAAGCTTACCATGCCATTGCCAATAATAGCGCGAATATATGCGTTTTTGTTGTCGATATGGGCAAAATAACGGTTGTTACATTCTGCTTGCAATTGGGGCAAGTAATAGCCACAGGTTGTGAACCGTATCCCGCCATTGCTTTGAAATTACAGTAGTAAAATTACAACACAAAATACTAAATAACTTCATGAAATAACTTGACAACTTCTGAAAAGAAAAACGTCAATATCAATTGATATTTGATAGTTCAAATATTAAATATCCAAGTCGGAAAATTTAGAAGGCGTTCATTCATTTTGGTAATTTTTTTTTTTTTTTCTTTGAAAAACTTTTTTAAATTTGTGGAGATTATTAGCAAAATAATTTATTTCGTACTAACAACCAAAAAATAGTTTCTCCCAATCTATACAATGAATTTGGATTTTGGTAAAAAAAAACACAGAAGCGTATCTAGGAGCAGGTGGCCGTCCCGGGCGCAACCATTTGAGGGCGGCTTAATATTTTTATTTTATAATCTTTTTATTTGCAATCTGTTAATGTAAGCAATAAGCAAATTTAATAATAATAAATTTAACATATCTTATTGCGTCCAAATATACACAATAACACTACGCAAAAAATAATACGGAATCTGTAATTATACATACATATACAATTGTAAGTTAAAATTAAATTTATTTTATTATATAAATGGCAAATCTAGAATATGTAATCTTTTTAACCTTCTTTTTTCCTTACTTTCATCCAATAGGCTAATAGCTTAAAGATTATAATGGTAACCGAGCCTTTCAAGATAATATTAAGGAAAGTTATGACTTCGACCCATTTTTAAGATAAATTGTTATATTCTTAAAGTTATAATTGAGAATACGATGAAACTTGGTATAAAAAAGATAGACGACTCAAAAAACATTAAAGAAAATGAAGAGAAAAAAATTGTGCGAGAGGCCGTAAGTTTTCCTTCCATATCTGGAATATAAAATGCACGGATTTAGAGCACCGAAAATCGTAAAATAAAGTGTCATGCTACTACTCTTTTATCCAAAAACAAATTCACAGTTTTCAAGCCAGTGATAGCTCCTAAAACTCTAAGTCAATCCTAGTCAGCTGGTAACTCTAGTTTCACATGTAACGCCACCGTAACGAGAACTTCGATCGAATTTTTTTTTTCTCTCTGAAAAAAAAAAAATCATAGCTATAATGACAGAACGTCTTCTTTATATTCCTACTGTGATATTTCATGTTTCTTTAATTGACATTTTGAATTTTCAAAAAAAAGACTGTCAAATAAGTTTTTGGAAATATTTTATTTTTATTTTTATTTTTGACAGTCTTCGCATTTTTCTACTGGAACTTCCAAGCAATGGCAACATTCGGTCCAGATCCAGTGGACATTGTTTGCCCCAGTTGCAAGCGAAATATAAGAACTATTATTAAACCGAGATCCACAACAAAAACTCATATAATGGCCTTATTAATGCTTATCCTTTGGTTAGTATAAAAAGCAGCATTTCATTTCGCTATAAATTTTTTAATTTATTTTCTCATTTTCTATTGCCCTCGCAGTTGGTGGCCTTGTGCATTGGCGCTTTACCTTGCCGATTGTGCGCGCGATGTGAAACACTACTGTCCGTATTGTCACGCGATTGTGGGAGTATATGCAAGATAAAATTTTAAGGACTTTATTTTATTTTAATTTAATAATAATTTTTGAAATTAAGGATAAATATGTACGAGTACTTTAGCGATACTAAAGAATAAAGAATGAAGACTCCAAGCGATAGGGACGAAGCTGTTGAATGTATATACATTAGGGCGGATTAAATTTTTAAGTGGTCCGGAAACTCTATTTTTCTGAAAGTTCATCAAATTTTAAGCAAAAAAGTCCACTACACCATATGGCTACAATGAATTTCGAGCCCGCGAGTTTTTATTTGAAGTAGTTAAAACTATTCAAACTGCTTATGCTGCCGTCTGGTGACAGTTTTCAGAACTTTATAGTTTTTTGTTCTCTTCCTCAACTCGTAAGCAATAAAATGACGTTTTCTTGATTCAAATCTGTCCTTTAGTTTCGGAGTTATTCAAGTTTAAACAAAACTGTTGAAAAACTCATGGCTTCTGTTTGCCTAATGTTTTGTGAAATTTTCAATGTGAAAAACTGAAGTTCGCTAGTAACAGCAGCAGGGAAGAGTTGTTCAACAGTTTTGTTTAAACTTAAATAACTCCGAAACTAATGGACCGATTTGAATGAAAAAAACGACGTTTTATTGCTTACAAGTTGAGGAAGAGAATGAGAAACTGTAAAGTTCTGAAAACTGTCACCAGATGGCAGTATAAGCAGTTTGAATAGTTTTAACTACTTCAAATAAAAACTCGCGGGCTCGAAATTCATTGTAGTCATATGGTGTAGTGGCCTTTTTTGCTTAAAATTTGACGAACTTTCAGAAAAATAGAGTTTCCAGACTAAAAAATGTTTCTCCATACAATTTAATCCACCCTAATATACATACATATGTTGACTGTTATCTCACGGAGAGTGTTCATTCCAAAGAAATATCAGACAAATACCCATTATTTGTCGGTGAATATCAAAATGACTAAGTCACAAATAACTAATCGTGGTAAAAAGTTTTTATTCTATCCTTTGATGCAACTATCACAACATGGTTTTTGAATTTATCAGATGAAGTTTTAGGCTCAAGGCATGGTAGCCGTATTTTATTTGCTCTTCGAATACATAGTACTTAAACTTGGCTTGACTGACACGCCTCCTTGTATGCATTATACCTGCAACATTTCAATAAGCATGTTTGATAAATCAGTAAAAATGTTGATTTAACTCGCTCTTATTTTATAGCGATCTGGAAGTATTTTCTGTTCTGATAAAACACAACCTTAATTTCGATTTGACTCGGTAAATCGAATTAAAAAATAAAAAATTGATTTTTTTTTTAAATTTGACATGATTGTTCCGCAATTCAGCTCCATTTATTCGTTAAACTACAGACAAATATTTGTAAGTGGCAAATATTTCAGTATTTCGAGAGAATCTAGAAGTTTCGGTAGTTAAAAAATACTATAACTATTGCCTATGGTTATAATTTTTCGGATCTTTATCTAGATGTCGCTTGTTTACTTTGTTGACTTCCTCGAAATTATAGCTATCGATGATAATGCTTTGTCCCAAATGCTGGGCAAATGTTTATGACTACACAATATGCACTTGGTTTTGTTTCCACGCTACGCCTACGTTTCCTAAACTTGGTGGCAGGACTTTTTCAGTGACGGCAGGTGAAGTTGCTTGATGCTCAATCAATTTGTCCATTTTTTGCTGTTGCTTTGATCTTTGAGTTCAAAATGACACATTCATGGCACAATAAAAACTATTTTAATTATATTCATCTCTTTGAAACTTGAAAGCACCGTGACAAAGTTTACAGTTGGAATATTACGTTCAATTATGTAAAAAAATTTAGAAAATTCTTTTTAAATTGTTAAAAAAACAAAATTAAATAACGTATTTTGTCTTTATACATTGGCAATATTAATCTTCAACACACAAGACTTTGTTAATTAAATTATCTAAGGTCTAATAGGGTCATGGAACAGATGTGATAACAAAACGTATAATTAACGAAAAGTATTTATTTTATTTCCATGGGTTAGCAAAAATGTTATTTCAGACTTCTGCTTCCTGAGAAACTTAGGAATGGCCAAAAAATGTATATAACTTATTTATAAATGTCTCCGAAATATTTTATACAAACGAAATACATACTTAACTCATTTACGCTCACTTTGTTTTTTGAGACAGTAACATTTTATGAAAAGCCACACCTACTGCTACAGTCCCTTCCGCTTTTATTCCAGAGATACCATCTTGAGAGCGAATTGGGTCTTCATGTTAAATAGTAAAACAATTGCAACAATAATTCATTTGATATTACGTTTACAGTTGCTTAGTATGTACATACACAGGAATACATGTATGGAAGGTGCCACGCCCACTGCCGCAATTCTATCCAAACTTTAACCTTTTTTTAACTTTATAGCAACTGACATTATCACATACTGAATTTAATACAGTTCACAAAATAGATCCCTTTAAGTTTTTTTCATGTACGAGTGGTGCAACGCCCACTCATACCATTTTGTTCACTTTCCGTTCATTGATACCTTATAGTAAATTACATGTAATAAATTCTAGAACAATTGTTCACCTTATACATTTTATATAAAATTATTTTACAGTTTACATTTTTGTGTACGTGAGAGGTGCCACGCGCACTAATACAATCTCGTCGAGTTCCACTTATTTTAAGACGAGGTACCATGCTCACTGTTATTGTTTCGCTCACTTTTGATATGGAGATCCTTACCAACAGTATTATCAATTGGCCGGTTTTGACCCGGCCAAGCCCAAAATTTCATGTCAAAGCCGGGGGCTCAGTAGGAATTGAAAAATGTCTGAAAAGCCGGGAATTGTTTTTATTAGCACCAACTACTTTAGTTTATAACAAAATTGCAATAGATGATATATAAATAAAACTTATTCAAATATGTACTTACATACACTGGCGGTTATGGAAACCGCACCACCACAAAAAATCATTACGATTCGATATGATTGAGATGTATATATGGCCATTTCCGTCAAAAGGCCAACCGGTAAAAACCAGTTCAAAACGGTAAAACCACTTTTTCACAGCCATAGCACAACATAATCGTATAATTTTTTTTTGTTAGAAAGGTTGTGAAGAGAAGAAGGGACATGTATACTTTTTTTCAATAGTAGGCGATGCCACGCCCCTAACGGGAAAACACGTTTCCACGGCTAAGCTAATGGACCGATTTTAATGAAATTTGGTTAAGAGATAGAACGTTCCATAAAAAAGGTTAATAGAGACTCTAAGGCCTTCAAGTGGGCGTGGCATTGCTCCAAATGGGGAAAAACGGTGTCACGGATGTGCCACTATACCGATTTTGATGAAATTTGGTATGTATATAGATTGAAACTTGAGTAAAAATATATTTTTGTAGTGGGCGGTGCCTCTTACAATAAATACGTTTTAGCAGCAAAAAGACAAGTCTTATATTTTTTTAAGAAAAATATATACTCCTTCCTCTTTTCTTTGTTAAAATTGATCTCACTAATTAATTTGATAAATATAAACATTAAATTTGATTTATTAATTACTGTATATATCTTAAATAATATTATTTATATATATATTAAAGTCGTTTTGAAAATTGCCTAAGTTAGCCAAAACGGAAAAATATGTCCCGTTCGAATGGAGTATTATGCACTGTAAGAAAAAAAAGTAAATAAGATATTTCAATCAAACGAAATCTATTAAAAAGTTACATTATACCATAACATTTTAAAATAGGTCGCATTAAAAAATGTTTCCAGGTTTCGCTGACTTGTGCTTTTCTATAGATGGCCATGAAAAACACTTCCGTTTTTTGACCCGTTCGAATGGCTTTTTTATTGCCTCTATCTTGGAACCAGTCTGGCATCAACTTTACCACTCAATATAGTGCTACCAAAGTGCTATTCCTTAAAGTAACAGAAAAAAATAAAAGTGTTTTACTTTGACTTTTATTCCACTTAAAAAAATAACTTCCGTCTCGTTCAACATGAGAGGAATGCCCATATATATGTGCTCAAAACTCATATATTGGTATTTTTAATGTTTTCAATTCTCCACAAAAAAAAAACAACAAAAAAGTTTATTAAGATCACCATGAACCTTTCTATTTTATCCGAATTTCGCAAATATTTCCAACAAAAATAATATTTCTTCACAAGTCACAAAAACAAAGAAGATATTGAAATTCCATTTTAATTATTATAAATTTTATGCAAATTTTAAGAAAGAAAAATTTTAATATCGAAATACGAGTTTTGACTAAATTGCAAGTTTAACTGAATATCATTTACCTTATACGATCACGGTGGGTTTTATCTTTTATCGAAGTTTAAATTGTTCGGGACGTAATTTACAGTCGATATACTCGTACTATGTACCTACAGTGGATCAAAGTTATAATGGAACAGCATTAACAAAAAAGTTTCTTACTAAATAGTAAATTAACTAGATATTTTTTTACAAATTTAAAATCTATTTTAGAAAGTGTATTTAATAAACATTTATTATCAACAAAAAATTTTTATAAAATCAGCGTTTTTTTAAAAAAAAATAACGAAAAATGAAAATGCATCGAACTCTGTCACAAAGTTATAATGGAACATCTTGTGAATAATCCACAAATTAGCTACCAAAACTACAGCAAACTTAATTTTCGTGTCATATCGTGTTGTCTAGTTAAAGGATCATCCGATAATTCATGTTACTCATCAACGATTAATATTTTTATTTCCGTAATAAGCGAGATGGCGCCGCGCGTTATGAAAACCTCGGTTAATCAAAGAGGAATTTTAATTCGGTTGCCAAAGTCAGGCTAATTAGTGCCAAATATCAGTGAAACTATTAATCGTCCTCCAACAACTGTTTTAAACATAATTAAGCTATATGAAAATACCATAAACTTAAGAACAAGGCCAAACTGAGTACTAGGGAAATATTTAACGCGTCAGATAAATGTTGAATAATAAAAGAAATTAAGAAAAATCCCCATATTAGTGTCCCAAAATTGGCATCTGAAGCCGAAAAGTATCTTAAAAAGAAAGCTAGCCATGAAGCAATTAGAGACGTGCTTAGAAGACATCTGTTTAATGGACGAGTAGCTATGAAAAAAACATTCGTGTGTAAGGCCAATGTACAAAAGCGAAAGGACTTTGCAAAAGAACATACAGCTAAGTATTTTTCATTCTGGAAAACAGTTTTATTTACAGATGAAAGCAAATTTAATATTTTCCGGTCAGATGGACAATCATATCTCTGACGCAAAGCTAATGAGAAGCTCAAGAAAATTAACCTTCGGCCAACAATTAAGCACGGATTAGGTTCAGTAATGGTGAGGGATGTGGTATCTGCTGCTGGACCAGGAAACCTGCATATAATCGAAGGGATTATGGATAAAATGTGTTATTTAAGCATTCTAAAAGCAAAGGTAAAAGAAAGGACAATGATCCGAAACACTAGTCGTGTGTTGTGCGTAACTGGCTGCTTTATAATTATTCCAGGGAGATGGAGGCTCCACCACAGTCTCATGACTTAAATGTTATTGAACACGTGTGAAATTATTTGGAGCAGCAGCTAAAAATTTACCACATAACTAAAAAAGCGGAGTGGATAGCAGCCCTAAATGAAAAGTGGGGCAATATCCCAGTTTATTTATGTCGTAAGTTGATAGAGCCGATGCCAAATCGTTTGAGAGTTATTATACAACTACCTATTAAATATTAAAAACAAATTAAATCCTTTAATAATACAAATTTTTATGTGAATTTCTTTGGTGTTCCATTATAACTTTGTGACAGAATTCCATGTATTTTAATTTTTCGCTATTTTTTTTTTTTAAACGCTAATTTTATAAAAAAATTTTGAAATTGTAAGAAAATATTTAGTTAATTTACTATTTAGTAAGAAAGTTTTTTATTCGAACTGTTCCATTATAACTTTGACCCACTGTACATCAAAAGGAAAAAAATCCCCAGAGCTGTTTTTTTTTTTTATTCCATATAAACTGACTTTGCATGTATAACATGCGCATGCAATTTAAAAAACATTCGATTTTGCTCAAAATTTGACTAATCTTTATGTAATTTGAATGAAAATTATATGCCCGGGTAAAACTCACTGGATATCTAGTCGTACTTACAAAATCACAACAAGTTTCCATGTTTACTAGATGTTTTCTTTATTTTTTTCTCTAATTTTTCTTACAAAATATTTATTTGTATCAGGAACTCTTTGCTGGCCTCCTTGGTTACGATTTGTCTTTGGAAAACTTTCGCTTGAATCTTAAGTCTTGAATACGCCGCCGTATATATTTATGCTCTGGTGTATGTTGATATTCTTCGTTGAAGTCTTCGGTTGCACTTTGAAAGCCTTTGGGTGTCCTGAAAAACTGGCACTTATGGTTCTTGAATTCGTCACCGAAGATATCTCTGCTTTATTATGCGTGGAAGTGGTGCGTTTTGTCTTGGAAGCTTTCGTCCAAACCTTTACCAAGCGAATTTTCTTATCGAACCAGAGGGTTTCGAAATTTAGCATGTGTCGCACTCTTTCAGGCTCGTCTGAGCTTTAAACCGTCAAACTTGAGTCGACATAGGAAAGTTTTCGAAAAGCGTTGAAACTATAGAAGTGACACAAACAATTAACAAGATTCCAAAGATTTTTCTGGAGGTTCTAATCGTCAAAGTCTCAGAAAAGGAATTTCCGAGTGGTACACTTGAAACTTCCGTGTACAGGAAACACTTTGGACACTTGGAAACAATTAAGCGGCCGAAGTATTCCTGATCAGCTTTCTCACCGCTGGTTTGAAGTTGCAAAAATTAGCTTGGTAACCCCTTTGGCTGAGCTGTACTCATTTTCTGGTTGTTGTCTATCACACGACTGCCTGAATCACTTGGCTTAGCTTTGCACTTTTTTACTTAGAAATTTTTTATGTAGTTGTTACCTGGTTGGTATTCACGAACCAACTGTCCACTTGCTAGGATTGTAACTTCTTTTATCACAATTTTTGGCTGCATGGGTTATGGCAAAACCGGTTTAGGTTGCGTACCCATCATCGAAGACGTTCGTTTGCGCGATCAAAGCTGTGCACATGGATCGTTGATTTGTTTCTCTGGTGCCGTTGTTGCTGTATTGCGTTTATATGTATTATTTTTACTGTTGCTGGCTGTAAAATCTGTGCTGTTTGTTAAGGTTGGGCTATTGTTTGGTTGTTGGATGTTGTTACGAACGTTTTTGGCTATTGTTTTTTCTGCCCCCATTGAGGTAACTGACGTATAATACTGTGTGGGTCAAACTTCTTATGAGAATATTCTGTCGTCACAAATTTATTAAGGTAGATTAACGCGGTACAAGGTAGCTCTTAAGCAAAAATGGGCGAAACCACACCGGAGTGCATGGTACTAACATATAAGCAAAAACCGTTAATTGTTATGTATGATACGGTATCATCAATTTCTTTAAGCTTTTGAAATGGATGGGCTAATGATCTAGGTCTTCTTGATTTTATCTACCTCTGAACTATGGGCATGGCACTTGTCATATTGGTATAAAAAAAAGGAATATTGGCCTAAGTAAACTGTTACAGTAGTTATTGCGGAATTTTCTCAAGAACTTAAGCCGTTTACTATCGCAGAATTACAGCAGGGTATAATTTCGTTAGTTAATATGGTACCTTAATTAATATGGTCCTTCAAACTTAAACGTTATACTGTTTGTTTATGTCAACAATCATAATGAAACTCGGTTCGAAAATTTCTGTTGCTAAAAAATTTCTTTGGAGCAAATCTGAACTGTTAGTATGAGTGGGCGTTGCATTTCCTACCCACGTAACGACCAAGTCTAAATAAAAATTTACTCAACCAAAAATTTGTAGGCTGATTAAAGGGTGTATTTATTGAGAAAGTTGGTAAATACATTTTCATTTTGCATCGAAGAGAAAAGTTCGAAAATGAACTTTGAATATCAGCAGGAACGTCCAACTTGTTCAAAATATGTACACGGTTTCTTATCTTAAAAGTATAAACAAAAAGTTCAAAATACAAAAACTAAAGCCTATTCATACTTGAACAATTCGCATCAAAAGAAAGTAGTCGGTAGTGGAAGGTAAACATGAACATTTTTTACAAAATTGAATGACCTGATTAAAAATTTTCTCAAGTTTAATGTCAATCCATATGGAATCATTTGTCTGTAATTATTGAACTTAGATATTTCTGTATTCGAGAAAAAACTATTATCGAAATTAAAATAAAAATTACAAAAAAATGCGACCTTTTTTTTGCCCAGTGCTCTTTTAGAAATAGGTCATTGATTCAATTTGTTAATTTAACATGAGCTTTTTAAGCTCTTATACATCTTTTAAGGGCCTTAATTGAAAACTTTAGAAAAAATACTATAACACTTAGGGGGCTGTTATGAACCTTTGATGTTTATTAATGGCAGACATGCTTGTGCAAAAAATTAAGTCTGTTTTTTAATTGTATAAATTCATTTAGGATGATGTAATAAGTGACGCTTATGAAGCGCCGTATGTGCGTATTTTATACATATGTATATAAGTATCCCAAATGGTTTCAAAATACGTACACATATAACGATGTGTATATAAACTGAATTTTATTATAATTAACAAAATTAGCCCAGTTAAAAATTTTGCAAGTCCTGCAAGAAACTTTTTTCTTATGCTACAAACGTTTGCATATGGTCACCGAACTGAAATTCAGTTAAAGAAAATTTATAAGATAAATAACTTTAGTACTTACCGTCAATCAATGTGTTAACGTTGTAACACAGAAAAATAATATTCCTCAGGGTTTTGGGGCAAAAACTTCCAAAATGCTGAAAATAAAAAGAAAAATTTTGCATAAGTTAAAAAATGTTGAAACTATCGAAAAATAATCATGGAGCTGGTCATCCTTGAAAAAGTTCAGAAAACGGAAAGTCTGAAAAATTCGAAAAATGTTTTAAAAGTGGAAAATATTGAATGAGCCAAAATATATCGAAAAGTTTTGAATAAGTCAAAGCAGGGACGAATTTAGAAATCACAGGCCCTGGGGCCAATGTCGAAGGTGTGAAAAATTCCGAAAACTTGAACTCATTAAAAAGGTCGAATAATGTTGAAATTTGTAAACCGAAGAAATGTCGAAAAATCGAAATACGTTGAGTGGGTTGAATTTTTTTCACTGGGTCATTAGAAATTCATTTAAGTTATAGTTAAATTAATTGAAATCATCACTTCCGAAGGTCGACAGAAGCGAAAAAGACGATAAGTAAGGACAGCGTAAAAACATGGAAATAATTTCGTAAACGTTTGACGCATTAATTAATGAAAATGTGCTGCTCAATCAACAAAAATGGAACAGAACGAAATTTTTTATTGTTTGTAACTCTTTTGAGGCATATAATACGTAACCCTTTAAAATGAGTAGCGGTATGATGGGTGCTTAACAAATTCAATGTAAGCGCCATGACCATCGTACGATGGCAGTGATGACACTTGGAATATTTGAGAATGTACTGGACTTAGAGTTGGAATGCATTTTTTGGAAAATATTTAAGTTTTCATAAAAAAAATTTTATAAAATAAAAAGAGGTCCTAGTAGATTTTCTTTACGTATGTTTCATGAAAAAAAAAACTAATTATGCGACAAATATACATAAGATTCGTTCATTTTACAAACTAAAAATTGGTTCAATGTACTTACGTATATTTTTCACAAAGCGATTGTACTGAAAACGATGCAAATGTACTGAAAATGCCATCACTGTCATATGGTATGCCCGTATATACTGCTTAATTGTTTCAAGGGTGACACCTAGTGTTTGTATTGGCGTATTTGATATTAACTTTATTACAAAGCCATTTATAAACTCTATTTTCTAAATTTGGGAAACAATTGATATTTTTGCTCGAATGAAAATCGATTATTAAAAAAATTGCCTCTACGTGGCCTCTTATTAGATTTTGCGCATTAGGTGTTTTTTTTTTATTTTTATTAAAATTCGACTATAAAAGCAATAATAATAATTCTGGAAGTTGTAGTTATATTCAGGTACAAAAGTTCAAAGGTGTATTAAGGTTTATAAAAACAACACAAAACATTTGAATTAAAATAAAGTTTTTTTCTAAAAAGCAACATGATTTTTACGAATGTCGTTTTGAGGCAAAACTTAATAATATCACCACATTCAAATTTCTCAATAAATTCATTATATCGTGAGGAAGACTGCACAAAAAAAAGAATATTTTTAACAAAAAATCTTAAACTATTTTTTTATACAAAAAATTTAGTCTCAACTTTTATATCATAAGTCTCAATACAATTTTTTCTGAGGATTATCCTCAGAAACGAAGAGGGCGTATTTCACAAAAATGCGTTTCGAGATAATTGATGTTTTGTATGTGTCAATTTACTGAAATACAGTGGAACCTCGATTATCCGTCAGGCACGGGACCAGCAGCCTGACGAATAATCGAATAGACGGATCATCGAATATATGGCAGAATTTTGTTTTGATTCTGTATGGTGATGCAGTTTTGCGCGACCATCCAATGATTCTATTTGAGAGACATACTTTTTGATCTCATCAGCATTTTTCTTTATATCACTAATTGTGGTTCGCGGAATACCAAATTGAGTGCTGTTTTGATTTCTCTAATGATTTCTCTGTCGTTTTAGTTTACCAGATTCGGATGGCTCGAATAGCAGATAAACCGTTTTTGATTTCTCTAATGATTTCCATTTTTTTTTTTTTCAATCGTAAGAACGGTTCTCTGGCGTTTTTGTTTACCAGATTCGGATGGTTGAGGCTCCATTGTGAAGCCAAAAAAATTTGTGTAATCCACTTGACTTTGCGAATAAAGTGGAACTCACCAAAATTAATTAGAGAGCGCAAATGAACAAAATCAATCATGTTATGAAATTGAATCACACACACAAAGTTAACTAGATTAATGAATTTCTGCGAAATTTTCACCTCCGAATTTCGTAAGAAAATTTTCAGACAGAATGGCTTCGCGCTATGTGTGCATACATAAACAGAATCGAAACAAATCGAAAAATAATTTTGCTGACAAAATGTGACGGTTAATCGGAGTGACGGTTGAACGGGAGACGGATAATCGAGGTTCCACTGTACCTATAAAATTGAGACAGAGAAAATTCTGTAAGATTTGTTATATGTTGGAGATATGCTATATGTTGATTGCGGCATTTTGAGTGGCTTATAAGACACGTAATTTCTTAGTTTATCCGATGGCATAAGAACCATGAATATGAATTTTTTTGAGACACGTCCTTTTCGCTTCGGAGGGCAGAATAGTTCCTTAAGTTTGTTATCTGTTTTGCAATGCTCTTCAGAAAACACTTTTCCTTTTTAGCTTGTACGGTTTATGATCAATTCAGCTCGATAACTTTTTGAGCAATATCCTATACCCATAAATTCATTGCCTTAGTTTTTATATGTCAAAAACGTCTTAGAAACTTATGATATCATAATATCTCCTGACTTTAGAGACTTTCCCGAGCACTAGAACTTTGTCATTTTGCTCTTAAGTTTTTCTTTGTTTGCGTCATTGCCAATGTAGTATTTGTAATAATTGTAAGTGACTTGCTATACACACCGTGTTTTAGTTTTAAAAATGACAAATTGTGTCACTAAAAATACTGATCATTTTGAATAATTTTAAGTGAATTTTTCACTATAACTTTGTTAATTTAAGTCTTCATTTATATTTGTACTGATTTATTAACATAATCATATGTTAGCGGCAAAATAGCCGAATCTTTGCTATTCATTTAATAAATAATAATAAACCGACACATCGAAGAAGCACTTCTACAAAAGTTGGATAGAAGCCAACTAAAAAGTCAATGTATGCTGCGATACAATGGATTGATAAATGTATATACAGTCTTATTGTTTTTTCTTAGGATCAAAATAATCATTTATTTAAAAACCATCTGTTCAATAAGAAATAAAACAAAACTTTTCAATATATAACATTGAAAAATTATTTTTCTATTTGATGTGGTGATTATTTTTACTTACATATCCCCAATATTCACTCTATTTCCAGTGCATGTGGGGCCTAAATAGTGTGTCAATACGTTCAAATTAAAATGTGGCTTAAAAGGGATGTACATATATATATTTTCAAAAAATCTTAGTTTCGAAAAATAAAAATTATTTGAGCTAAAAATAATTAAATTATTATATGTAAAAAATTAAACTCAAATTACCAGCTGGCGGATTCATAATTTTTTTTTTTTTTTTTCATTTTTGCTTTGAATATATGAAAAATAAATGGAATTTTTGCGAACAATGTCAACGATAGAATTTAATTAAAATTTTTACGGGAATTAAGAACATATGAACACTAGGGTGCTTTTTTTTCAAACTTTTGGAGAGGGACTTTAATTATTTTTTCCTATGTTATAGCTTGAGGAATAAAAATAATTGTCCTAACATTTTGGCATCTACGGCAGACTTTGTAGTAATTCAGTTTTTTCGTTAAATTTCAACGAAATTGGACATAAACTCTGCCCGCGCCGTGTACAGGTTTGAGCTAGGAAGCTCAAATGTTGGGACAATTATTTTTATTCCTCAAGCTATAATATAGGAAAAAATTAATAAAATCCATCTCCAAAAGTTTAAAAAAAAAAAACATCCTAATGTACTTATTGCACATAAACTACGTTATATTATAATTTATATGATTTCTGAAAAAATCAAAAGGGGGAAAAAGTATTTAATTTTTTTTTTTTTTGCCAAAAATAACTTTTTTTTGCTTATTATTTTTAACTTAGGAACCCTAAAACTTAAGTTCAGTTTTATTGATATAAAGCTTTGATTGTGATATTGGGTCTGAGTCAATATTTTTGGGATTAGTTACACCTTTGGCCTTGAAATTGATCTTTTAAACCAAATAAAAGTTTTCACAAAAATTTTAATTCATCAGTTCTCCTTAACGTTAGGCTGCTGTTAAGTCAGCTAACCTAAATATTTTCCAAGCAAATTAATGGAAAATCTAAACATGAATGTGGGCAAATTGCAGCCAGAACCAAATGCACCACCAATGTACCCAGGTTTACAGCACATTAATCTGCAGCCAAATAATGCTTATCAATCGCAACAAGACATCGGTATGCAACGTCAACCAGGCGCCAATATACACTTTCAGCATACGATGCCAATGGATTCCCTGAATGTACCATCAGCAGTGCGTCCTGAAACTGCAGTCATTATGATCAAGAGTAATGGTTAGTGTAAACAAATACAGTTTTATATAATAAAAATAAATCATAAATTAATTAACATAAATTTTTCTTATAGCACCAGTAGCTGTTGGTCATGAACCGGTACGCATTACATGTCCCGAATGTGGTGTCAAAGGTAAGACACGTCTCGATTATCACTCAACATTTCGTACGCATATAATTGCAGTGATCTTTTGCGCTACAGGGTATGTTACATATACTAAGCATCACTTAGCTATCGATGTAAATGTTTGCTTTAACATTTCAGCTTTTTATGCTGCGTGCCCTTACCTTACTGCATGAAGTCTTGCAAAAGATTGGATCATTATTGCAGCAATTGCGATCAATTTATTGGCAATGCAAACTCTTAAGCATTTTTCAATACATTTTTATATACATTTGATAGTATTTAATTGAAAAAACACATTTTAAACACATTGAATGCACTTAAGAAATTATATTTTGTAAAGAAATTTTATTCAATTGTTCAACTAACGTTAACTCAAAACATTTTAAGCTTTAGTCATGATTTTTTTTATTACAATTACTCGTCAGTTTCCTGAAATATATTTATTTATTTTGTAATTTTAATATATAAAAACAATGTTTCTTTTTAACATTAACGTAGGTGACCCAGATATCAGATATTAGAATATATTTGTTTCCTGAATCAGTTGTAGAAAAGTAGAAGCTATTTTAACACCTTTCTTGTTTGAATGACAGATCCACTGCTAGAGTTTTTTCATACACTCATTTAAACTAGAAGTATGGTTCGTTGTCAGATAAGTTCGTGATAAAAGATTGCGAGGAAGAAACAAATCCTCAATATTCGCCTCAAGCAGGAGTTTACGAAAGTTTATATTTGTCGAACCAGTGTACACTAGGGTGTTTTTTTCAAACTTTCGGAGGGATT
This sequence comes from Tricholauxania praeusta, assembly GCA_949775025.1. Lineage (NCBI taxonomy): Eukaryota > Metazoa > Arthropoda > Insecta > Diptera > Lauxaniidae > Tricholauxania > Tricholauxania praeusta. The sequence goes on along the minus strand of OX459031.1, from coordinate 29,000,709 downwards.
TTATTTATTTTTTCCAATATTATAGCTTGAGGAATAAAAATAATTGTCCCATCACTTAAGCTTCCTAGCTCAAACTCTTAAGCGGCGCAGACAGAGTTTATGTCCAATTTCGTTGAAATTTAACGAAAAAACCGACTTGCTAAAACGTAGAAAATGTCTGCCTTAGGTGCCAAGACATAGCGTTTTGGGTTTTTTAGTTGAATGGGGGATGCCACCCACTGTTGTCAAACCACGCCCACATTTTTCGTATGACTAAAAATGCGGAAAAAATACAGCCGAAGGAGGTATTTTTTTTTTTTAAATTTGCGGTCCTATATACCTATATAATAGAATCGGGTTTGAAGGAAATTCTCCCATAATTTCAGCTTCCCACTTTCCCTCACTGACCACTTGCCAAGCATTCAATAAAATTGATAAGTTTTATTCTGTTACTTCACTACTGCCTTAGTTTTCAATAGCCACAGTGCTTTTGTATTAAAATTTCATTGCATATCTATAGGCTTAACAGTAACTAGTTTGGCCAAAAACAAGTTTGGCCGGTAACAAATGTATCGGTCGTCCGTTGGTGAATTTGAAGGCTGCCGTGGGACATGATCTCATAGCCCCCGTCACACCGATACAGGCCGTCCTTTGCACTCTTTCTAGCTTTAGCTGGTTATAGCCTTTCCTAATAGCTGGCCACCAGACTAAAGCACCGTAAGTGAGGATCGGACGAACTACAGCTCTGTGCATCCACAGTATTATTTTTGGTTGAAGACCCCATTTTTTACTAAAAGTTTTCTTACACGCATACAAAGTTATGCAGGCTTTTTTGCATCTCTGTTCAATATTAACTTTCCAATTGAGCTTTAAATCTATTATGACTCCCAAATACTAAGTAGCAAGTGAAAGAGTCTACCCTTTAAGTCGGGAAAGGTTAAAATTGGGAATTTTGGCCTTTGTGGTGAAAAACATCAGATCATCATCAGATAAATATGCCTACTTCAATAAAATCTATAACTTTCTAGAAAATCCGCTAACCTTTTCAATATTTGCTTTGCTTATTTCGTTACTCTGACCTTAACACCTTAACATTTTCCTTATCACGAACTTTAAATATACAGTTCGATTAAGTTTTTAATACAAAATATTGTTTAGTTCTTGCCAATATGAATGAAATACAATATGATTCAATTAGCTGCTATGAATTTTTCTGCAGGACGCAAACTTTTTTGATGTAATTTACGATGGCTTTTTAGTATCATTGCTTAAAAGTGCGAAAAACATTGAATAGAGTATGATTTGAAATTACCACACACTTGAGGGACATTTTTTATTGATGTCTACTTATGACATCAGATAGAATGTATTTTTATTTTTTATGCGAGTTTCATCTATTTTCTTAAGCTTACAATTAAGTATCTCTCCGAAATAACGTCCATTGATATAAGATTAATGTGGATTAAAATCATCTTTGCTTTCAAGTGTGATATCGTGGACAGATGGTTAAGTTTGAAGAGATAGATGATATCATTAACAAAAAATAACTATTTCACGTTAGTACAAGATAAATTAATGTGCTCAAAAACTGTATTTTAGAAGGGAAGCAATTGAAAATAAGATCGTGTTTAGCGCACAATAGTCTTCGAACCTACCAAATCTGGTCCATGGATTAAATTCCATTATACTTGTGTAAAGATTGGGAATAATCGTATACATATATATATATTTCTTCGAAAAAGTTTGATTCCTATTTATGATCCAATTTTTTTTGTTTTGTATTTAAATATACACCCGAAAATATTTGCCTTATCACTATCACAGGTGTTTTCGTGGAAAAAATAGCACAACATTTATATACAATATGTATAAGCAAACATAAAAGTGTTATACCAACAAAAATAAGAACAATTTTCTCTAGTGACAACATCATTTTTATTTTTTTTTTTTTTTTTTTGCGCACCTTTTCATACGCCCTCCACACGCACTTAATTCTTTCCACAGAACTTTTTGCCCATGTTTACGAAAAAAAAAATCAAAAATAAGAAGCTTTTTGTTATTATATTAATATGTGGGCTTGTACATACATACATATGTATGTATGTCTTTTCTCTTTTATTTTTGTCTTGTCTTTAACACGCTCATAATGAAAATATTTACGGGTGAAAACATATGAAACAAACACCGAAAATTATGATTTTTGTACTTGACTTAGCTTCAAATTGAACAAACATTTGTGGAATCAGTGTTCATTAAGTATCCAAACTTAACAGCAATCCACTGAGCATAGTGGTTCATTTTGAAAGAATCTTCGCAAAATTTCTAAGGTTCTTATCTTTAATTTACTATTTAGATATAGATTAGATAGATATAGATTTCACACATATACCATTTTCAAGGATTACGTAGCTAACTGTACAATAATTTTTACTTAGGTCAAAGGTCGAATTAACATTAACAAGCAGATGAGACAGTGTATATTAGAAAAAGTCAATATTAAAATTCATGAAATATAAAGACACCTCAGTTAGTTTAGGAAGTCCGCTCTTACAGAGTTTTGAAATTATAAATAAAATTAGCCATAAAAAGGCCGAAATTTTTTATTTCTAAGTAAGCCGTTGTATTTAAGTTTATTTACATACACACATGGTATATAGCTTCAAAGGACAAACTTTACTCTTTCAGAAATATACAACTCCTTCTATTTATGTTATGAAGTAAAACTGACCTAATGGGTGCAAATGGGGGATATATGCTGTTTCAAATCGTATTACTATACTATACTATAATATACTATACTATTCTCTTTAAAATTATCTACACATATAAGTCTTTGAAAAAATAAACCCATGTAAAAATTCAACATCTGATGTAGAAATAAAAAGTGTTAATTTTCCACTTTTTAAGCCTTATCTAATTTCTGTTTTTAAGACTTTTTAAGATCTCACTTACTAAATTTACTGAGGTATAAATAAAACATTTTCGAGCATCCGGCAGTAAAAAGGCGTTTTTTGGCGATAATTCGGCGAACGTTTGCTTCCCAATGCTCTAATATTTTTGGCTTATCTGCATAGAAAAAGGACTTGATGTATTCTTAAAGAAAATAATCCACAGGAGTCAAATCAAACAATCTTATAGGTGAACATAAGTTACAATTTTACAAGTGAATTTTGAGTAAAATTAAAGTTGACATTTTTGGGAATTCAGTAAAATTGCATATTTTGCAAGCGTTATTGTGGCAAACTCTAATACAGTAGATGAGTCATGTCACATGACCCATTCCGAGAATGGAAGTTTTCCATATAGTTTTAATTAAATGTGTGCAAAAGAAGACAAGAAATGAGGAGACTGATTCTAGCGGCCAAACTAGCGGCCGTAAAAAAAAAACACGCTTCCACGGCTAAACTAATGGACCGATTTTGATGAAATTTGGTATGGATATAGACTGAATCCTGAGAAAGGGTTCACAAAACTTTTTGCTTCTTTATTGGGCGTGGCACCGCCCCTAATGAGTAAAAGCACTGTCACGGCTGAGCCGCTTCACCAATTTTGATGAAATTTGGTATGGAGACAGATTAATTCCTGACTAAAAATATTTGTTATTAGTGGGTGGTGCCACTCCCCTGACAAGAAAAAAGTTTTCACTAGAAAATTTTTCTACCGATTTTGATGAAATTCGGTACAGAGATAGATTAAGCCCTAAGAAAATTTATTTGATTTAATGGGCATTGCCACGCCCACCACGACCGATTTTGATGAAACTTGATATGGAGATAGATTAAACCTTACGGAAGGAATAGAGCAACATATACCATGTTTTTTTATTTTTGAAAGCGATGACAAAAAACAGCTCTTGGCGTATGTCTGGTTTTAATACCAAAAGTATTTTTTACTATTTTTATGTCCGCTTCATAAGAAAATACGGAAAAAGATTTCGTTTTGATCTGAGTTTGGACAATCTTTCACACAAACGAATTTCACACACAGACTTGGGTTATACACAGCTTGGTACTCTGTGTTTGTTTCCCATAAAAAATTCATTAAGATATGATTACATATAATGGTTGAATTAAAACCCCTGGACGAACTCTAATTAAATTAAAAAAAAAAAATCAGTCTCTCAAGTTTTATAATTTCAGACAAAGATTAAATGGAAGACGGACCTTATCTCTTATTTAAAAATATAAATAAATAATTTAAGGCCATATTTCAGAAATTGCGACCTATGGCCGCTAGAAAAAAAAAAAATAAAATTAAAAAAAAAAACAATCATCATATTATATCTTACAATTTTATACTATTTGTGTATGTAAGGACCGTCTTTATCTCTCATTTAAAAAAATAAATAAATAATTTAAGGCCATATTTTAGGAATTGCGACCGAAAAACCTTACCAAACCTATGGCCGCTAGAAAAAAAAAAATAACAAAATTAAAAAAAAAATCTTCATATTATACCTAACAATTTTAAACTATTTATGATCGTAAGGACCGTCCGTATCTCTCCTTTAAAAATATAAAGAAATAATTTAAGGCCATATTTTAGGAATTGCGACCTATGGCCGCTAGAAATAAAAAATAACAAAATTAAAAAAAAAAATCTTCATATTATACCTTATAATTTTAAACTATTTATGAATGTAAGGACCGTCCTTATCTCTCATTTAAAAATATAAATAAATAATTTAAGGCCATATTTTAGAAATTGCGACCTATGGCCGCTAGAAAAAAAAAATAATAAAATTAAAAAAAAAAAACAATCATCATATTATATCTTACAATTTTAAACTATTTATGTATGTAAGGACCGTCTTTATCTCTCATTTAAAAAAATAAATAAATAATTTAAGGCCATATTTTAGGAATTGCGACCGAAAAACCTTACCAAACCTATGGCCGCTAGAAAAAATAAATGAACAAAATTAAAAAAAAAATCTTCATATTATACCTAACAATTTTAAACTATTTATGATCGTAAGGACCGTCCGTATCTCTCCTTTAAAAATATAAATAAATAATTTAAGGCCATATTTTAGGAATTGCGACCTATGGCCGCTAGAAATAAAAATAACAAAATTAAAAAAAAAAATCTTCATATTATACCTTATAATTTTAAACTATTTATGAATGTAAGGACCGTCCTTATCTCTCATTTAAAAATATAAATAAATAATTTAAGGCCATATTTTAGAAATTGCGACCGAAAAACCTATCCAAACCTATGGCCGCTAGACAGAAAAGTTCAATAAAATATAAAAAAAACCGTTTATCAATATCATGTAAATATATGTTCATAATACAATAAATATATCAGAAATATATGAACTAGTCCGTAGAACAGAGGGTTCATCTGAAAACCCTACCCTATCTCATGGCTTCTAGTTAGAAATATTCAATAAAACCAACCTACGTTTATAAATATTAAAGTGCGTAGAATATTTAATTTGCTAATGCGCAGTTGTGCTGTTTTATTTTTAAGTGCGTAGATTTTTAGTTTACTATTGCGATGCATTCATAGAACACCTGTAGAGCTCGTAAGTGTTTTGAATTTTATTAATTACTATACTTTAATATTTGTAAGTGGATGTAAGTATAAAATAATTTTCCTTAAAGAAAATGACACCTCTTGAGAGAAAAAATGAGAATAATTATTTTAATTGGCTAGCAGGGAAAGACTTTATTCTTCCTGCCAAATTTTGGGAAACATTCTGGGATCCTAATAAAAATAAGCTTAAAAAGTATTGGACTAATTCTTTCTATGAAGAATTTGAAAAAACCTATGATATTTGCGTCTTGCGAATAAACTACCATAAAGTTAATAACAACCCAAAAAAAAGCACAAATATCTTACTCATTAATGCTGCTTGCCTTCATTCTTCTTGTACTAAATTCTATTTCATTGTTTCATCAACGGTGCCTAAAATTCCATTTGAAGATAAATTTGTATTGGTTTACCATAATCAAACAATTAAACATAAAGAAGAAATGCACAGAAGATTTTGCACAGGTCAAAATAGATTAGAGTTAACAAATAAACTTGAAAAAGCAAAGGCCCTTCGTGTTGAAAATGAACTTTATCAATCTGTCCCTGAAAATGTTTTAAATAAAGGAAACTTTACTAAAGCCCCATCATTAGATGTTATTCATAAGGTTTCTAGCGAATTTATAAGAAAAAATGACTTAGAAGCAGATTTTATTTCTTTTATGGTTGCACTAAAGGATAAATATTATCAGGATGCACAGAAGAAAATTGTACCTGGTTATATTCAAGCATTCTCTTGCGAACCTTTAGGCATAGTAATGTTCAGTGAAGAACAGCTTCTCTACTTAATTTCACAAAAACAAATATTCTTAAATATAGATGCTACTGGTTCCATAATTGCTCCACCTTCTAATAATAATTTATGTATGTATTTAAAGGAGAGATTAAGTCCGTTCTCACATTCATAAATAGTTTAAAATTGTAAGGTATAATATGAAGATTTTTTTTTTCAATTTTGTTATTTTTTTTTTCTAGCGGCCATAGGTTTGGATAGGTTTTTCGGTCGCAATTTCTAAAATATGGCCTTAAATTATTTATTAATATTTTTAAAAGAGAGATAAGGACGGTCCTTACATTCATAAATAGTTTAAAATTGTTAGGTATAATATGAAGATTTTTTTTTTAATTTTGTTCATTTTTTTTTTCTAGCGGCCATAGGTTTGGTAAGGTTTTTCGGTCGCAATTCCTAAAATATGGCCTTAAATTATTTCTTTATATTTTTAAAGGAGAGATACGGACGGTCCTTACAATCATAAATAGTTTAAAATTGTTAGGTATAATATGAAGATTTTTTTTTTAATTTTGTTCATTTATTTTTTCTAGCGGCCATAGGTTTGGTAAGGTTTTTCGGTCGCAATTCCTAAAATATGGCCTTAAATTATTTATTTATTTTTTTAAATGAGAGATAAAGACGGTCCTTACATACATAAATAGTTTAAAATTGTAAGATATAATATGATGATTGTTTTTTTTTTTTAATTTTATTATTTTTTTTTTCTAGCGGCCATAGGTCGCAATTTCTAAAATATGGCCTTAAATTATTTATTTATATTTTTAAATGAGAGATAAGGACGGTCCTTACATTCATAAATAGTTTAAAATTATAAGGTATAATATGAAGATTTTTTTTTTTAATTTTGTTATTTTTATTTCTAGCGGCCATAGGTCGCAATTCCTAAAATATGGCCTTAAATTATTTATTTATATTTTTAAAGGAGAGATACGGACGGTCCTTACGATCATAAATAGTTTAAAATTGTTAGGTATAATATGAAGATTTTTTTTTTAATTTTGTTCATTTATTTTTTCTAGCGGCCATAGGTTTGGTAAGGTTTTTCGGTCGCAATTCCTAAAATATGGCCTTAAATTATTTATTTATTTTTTTAAATGAGAGATAAAGACGGTCCTTACATACATAAATAGTTTAAAATTGTAAGATATAATATGATGATTGTTTTTTTTTTTTAATTTTGTTATTTTTTATTTCTAGCGGCCATAGGTCGCAATTCCTAAAATATGGCCTTAAATTATTTCTTTATATTTTTAAAGGAGAGATACGGACGGTCCTTACGATCATAAATAGTTTAAAATTGTTAGGTATAATATGAAGATTTTTTTTTTAATTTTGTTATTTTTTTTTTTTCTAGCGGCCATAGGTTTGGTAAGGTTTTTCGGTCGCAATTCCTAAAATATGGCCTTAAATTATTTATTTATTTTTTTAAATGAGAGATAAAGACGGTCCTTACATACACAAATAGTATAAAATTGTAAGATATAATATGATGATTGTTTTTTTTTTTAATTTTATTTTTTTTTTTTCTAGCGGCCATAGGTCGCAATTTCTGAAATATGGCCTTAAATTATTTATTTATATTTTTAAATAAGAGATAAGGTCCGTCTTCCATTTAATCTTTGTCTGAAATTATAAAACTTGAGAGACTGATTTTTTTTTTTTAATTTAATTAGAGTTCGTCCAGGGGTTTTAATTCAACCATTATATGTAATCATATCTTAATGAATTTTTTATGGGAAACAAACACAGAGTACCAAGCTGTGTATAACCCAAGTCTGTGTGTGAAATTCGTTTGTGTGAAAGATTGTCCAAACTCAGATCAAAACGAAATCTTTTTCCGTATTTTCTTATGAAGCGGACATAAAAATAGTAAAAAATACTTTTGGTATTAAAACCAGACATACGCCAAGAGCTGTTTTTTGTCATCGCTTTCAAAAATAAAAAAACATGGTATATGTTGCTCTATTCCTTCCGTAAGGTTTAATCTATCTCCATATCAAGTTTCATCAAAATCGGTCGTGGTGGGCGTGGCAATGCCCATTAAATCAAATAAATTTTCTTAGGGCTTAATCTATCTCTGTACCGAATTTCATCAAAATCGGTAGAAAAATTTTCTAGTGAAAACTTTTTTCTTGTCAGGGGAGTGGCACCACCCACTAATAACAAATATTTTTAGTCAGGAATTAATCTGTCTCCATACCAAATTTCATCAAAATTGGTGAAGCGGCTCAGCCGTGACAGTGCTTTTACTCATTAGGGGCGGTGCCACGCCCAATAAAGAAGCAAAAACTTTTGTGAACCCTTTCTCAGGATTCAGTCTATATCCATACCAAATTTCATCAAAATCGGTCCATTAGTTTAGCCGTGGAAGCGTGTTTTTTTTTTACGGCCGCTAGTTTGGCCGCTAGAATCAGTCTCCTCAAGAAATGTAGGTATGACCTACCGAAAAAAAAAGTAAAATTATGAACCTATATACTCAATGCGTTGCGGTGTCAACATTTCCATGATAAAATGAACTTTAACATTGCCGTGTTCTGAGTTATACAATTTTTTCTAATTTTTTTGATGTTGTAAATGAATGGGTATGACTATTCATATTTGAAATATTTTAAGAGTTACAGTCACATAAAAGTATACCCTGTGTAATTTTTGATGCAATGAGCTAATTTCGGTACCAATACGTTGGGAACCACTATGCTCAGGGGTCTAAAATTTTGCAAGAAGTCAAGTCTTATTGTGTACTTTGATCCTACAAATTTTGATTGATTTAGGAGGCGGCGAGGTAAGCAGGTGTGTTGGCTTGAAATGTTGTTACTCATACCTACAGTAGATGAAAGCTCATCTCCGAAAATCTTTAAGCAACAATAAGACAGAACTTTGTATACAAAATTTTGTTGTTTGCAACGTTCTCATAAAACTAAGCATCATGTTGACGATAAACAAGTTGTTGGCATGTTGCTTTTTTATTGTGAATACAACATTTGCTTATAAACATAAGAAGCTTAGACACATGTTTTTGCTTATTAAAAAGCTTTCGTTTGGCGGTTTGAAATACTTAATTACTTTACTGCAGTTAATTATATGAACGTTCTTTGGTAGAAAGGGGTAAAAAAACGACCTAACTCAAATAGAGAGTATCTAATTGAAAATCATTATGCATTTTAAACATGCAAGGTTAACAATTTTTACAATAGAATATTTTTAATAGAAAAAAAATTGTGGAATCAAATAAAAAATAAATTGATTTATCTCCATCACAGAATATATGTACTTATGTATTTCACATACAAAATAATAGCACCGCGGGGTCATATATGAATTGAAAGTAAATATTTCGAACAAATGACGTTTTTTTTCTTCTAATATTTTAAAGTATAGTTACTTGATAACTACACAAGATAAGCACATGACATTTTGTTTCAATAAAATAACGGTACTTTCTAGGTTTGCTATTGTATTGAGTAATTTGTAATTTCGAGCGGTCAAAATAAAAGCACTGTTCAACTCATTACATCTCAAGATAAGGTTTTACTCTTATTAAAAAAATTTGATCGTAACAAGTAAGTTCTATTATGACTTTTTTCGAGTTTTTGCATTTTAGTGGGTCGTGGAAAGCATTATACGACAGAGGAAAGTAAAATTATTAAAAATTCCATTTCGCTAGGTAAAACTTTTAAGGAAATTTAAAATTTTATCGAATGTTCTGCGAAAATGTTTACGAATACGATAAAATACACAAATAAACAAAAAACACGAGGCCGAATGCCTTCAATGTCCCCCCGGGACGTGAATTGTTCGAAACGGCTTTCGATACATAATATGTTTTTGCCTGCTACGGAAATAAAGAAAGTGCTTAATATAGCAGCGAGTGTGGAAACCGTTAAAAGAAGACTCAGGGAAACCAATTTGAGTACCCAGAATCCACGACAAGTTTCACTGTCAAAAAAAAAAAAAACGGCGGGTTGCACTCCGGGAGTGCCGACAGAAGTGAAAACAAATCGTTTAATGGCAAGTTAGTGCGTTAATTGGTATGTGTGCGTTTTCTTTTTATATGGCAATGCAATGGAAGACAAAAACGGAATATGTACTCAAATTTTACTCTCGCTCTCATTCTCAATTTGTCAACGCAACAACGCGGACATTGAAAGAAACAAACATGTAAGCATAACAATCGTTGAATGAGAATTAAATGTGTCAGTTAGTGTGTATGCTTTGCTTTTTGCCTTCCACTTGGAATATTTTTTATTTAAAAGAAACAATAGAACATTAAAATTTTACCATCGCATTCATGACGGGGAATCCCGATGACGGTCGGTGTCACGAGTTTATACTTTTTTACTCAGCCGCACAACGTGCCATAAGAAGTTTTCACTTCAAAAATTGCTGGAAGAAGTATATTCGGCTCAGTAACCTCAACTGTGAATAATTAAATTTGAGCTAAGTACTCCTTATGTTTAAAAACAAAAATTTATTCTGATTGCAGTAAGACACATCATTGCGAATTATGTAAGTATAAGAAAAAATCAGGTAAAAAAAGTACCTGGACCTGTGACTAAATAGCTTAAACATAATTTTTCTTAAACTTAAGATAAAAATCTGCTTCTTCTAACAGACACTATGACACCACATTTATCAAAATCGGCTTATTCGTTGCCGAGTTCTGGCTGTTAGAATATTCAAACTGCTTAAAACGCCATCTTGTGACAGTTAATCATAATACAAATGACTTCAAAAAAATCTGCTTGTTCTTAAAAAAAACTATTACACCTCATTTGTCTAAATCGGTTTAGTAATAGCCGAGATATAACGTTTTAAAGTTTTTCAAAAAACCAAATTTGCTTGCTGCTGGTTCAAGGTGGCCTGGTATTTCAGATTTTTCTCTGCTTTAGGCTGCTGGCTCTGCTTTCGGCTGCGCTAGCAGAGAAAAATTTGCTTACTGAGCAACAACTAACCGGAAGTCAACATATGTATGCTACAAATTTAAAATTTTTTTCCACAAAATTACATACTTTCATGGGCCAATTTTTTCAAAAAACGTTGCCTACTTTTAGGCGCTATTAATAATTTACCCTTAAGCGGCCCTCACACGATCAGTATTACTGACAGGATTTTGCATACTGACAGTATTACTGATCGTATGAGGTGAGTACTGATGTACTGTCAGTATAGAAAAACGATACTGATGACTGATGAAAAAATCGGATATTACTGACGAAGTTTTTAAATACTGACAGTAAAGCGGCCCTCACACGATCAATATTACTGACAGTATTTACATTACTGTCAGTGTACCACTCACACGGTCAGTATTGTTTATTGTCAGTAATCAGTTTTTTTGACATTCGACTGGTGAAGGTGCGAACTATGCTCCGGCTACGTGACCGACAGCCGAAAATGGCATGCCACTTTTTGGGGCAGATTCCATCCAAACTTGCACCACGCCTCCAGCTAGGCATCGAACGACCATACCCTTGGACGCAATGTTCCATGCCACTGAATGAGGAACTTTTCCAAGTTTCTTTCAAGTTTCGCTGCCTCATCGTCTATCTGCCACAAAATGGGGCATGCCACGCCCCCTCCCAGGATTTTTCCGTCCCGTGCCTACTTGCACCCTCTGACCAACTTTCAGCCGGATCTGCCCCAGGCATGCCACTTTTTGGCCACTTTTCTGTGCAAATAATACTGATGAACTGTCAGTATTCACCTCACACCATCAGTATTAAGCGGCCCTCACACGATCAATATTACTGACAGTATTTTGCATACTGACAGTATTACTGATCGTATGAGGTGAGTACTGATGTACTGTCGGTATAGAAAAACGATACTGATGACTGATGAAAAAATCGGATATTACTGACGAAGTTTTTAAATACTGACAGTAATACTGATGGTGTGAGGTGAATACTGACAGTTCATCAGTATTATTTGCACAGAAAAGTGGCATGCCACTTTTTGGGGCAGATCCAGCTGAAAGTTGGTCAGAGGGTGCAAGTAGGCACGGGACGGTAAAATCCTGGGAGGGGGCGTGGCATGCCCCATTTTGTGGCAGATAAACGATGAGGCAGCGAAACTTGAAAGAAACTTGAAAAAGTTCCTCATTCAGTGGCATGGAACATTGCGTCCAAGGGTATGGTCGTCCGATGCCTAGCTGGAGGCGTGGTGCAAGTTTGGATGGAATCTGTCCCAAAAAGTGGCATGCCATTTTCGGCTGTCGGTCACGTAGCCGGAGCATAGTTCGCACCTTCACCAGTCGAATGTCAAAAAAACTGATTACTGACAATAAACAATACTGACCGTGTGAGTGGTACACTGACAGTAATGAAAATACTGTCAGTAATTATACTGTCAGTAATATTGATCGTGTGAGAGCCGCTTTAAAAGTATGCAACACTTTCCGACGAATTTCAAAAATTGCACCTAAAATTAGGACACATTATCTGAAATTTTTAAAATCGTTACCTACTTTTAGGCGTTCTTTTTGAAATTTGTCAGAAAGTGTTGCCTACTTTTAGGGGCAAATTATTAATAGTACCTAAAAGTAGGCAACGTTTTATAAAGTTTTTGAAATCGAGTTCATTTTCCAAGTCTTCAAAATTTTAAAATCGAGTTCGTTTCCCAAGTCTTCAAAATTCCAAAATCAAGTTCGTTTCCCAAGTCTTCCAAATTTGAAATCGAGTTCGTTTCCCAAGTCTTCAAATTTCTGAAATCGAATTCGTTTCCAAAGTCTTCGAAATTCTAAAATCGATTTCGTTTCCCAAGTCTTCAAAATTCCAAAATCAAGTTCGTTTCCCAAGTCTTCCAAATTTGAAATCGAGTTCGTTTCCCAAGTCTTCAAATTTCTGAAATCGAGTTCGTTTCAAAAGTCTTCAAAATTCCAATATCGAGTTCGTTTCCCAAGTCTTCAAAATTCCAAAATCGAGTTCGTTTCCCAAGTCTTCCCGATGACGGTCGGTGTCGCGAAATTATACTTTTTTCCTCAGCCGCACAACGTGCCATAAGAAGTTTTCACTTCAAAAAATACATATCACAAAGAGATCGAACTTTGCGCATGGGTACTTGGTATGGCCGCTTAATTATTTTGATTTGGATAGAAATGACGCTAATTAATAATCAAAATAATTAACTTTTGTCATATGATTCTAATAGAACTTCTTATTCTCTGTCAGAATCTTTTAAAAAATTTCAAAATGGTTAAAAATTGGCATAGTTATAGCACTTTTTATGAGAAAAAAGCAATTTTGTTTCTTTGTCGAGGTCATGTACAGGTACAACATATTCAAACATATCTAAAATTGGAAACATGACCCCATTTTCCCTGTCCGCTTCGCGTGAAATGCCCGATATATTTTAGCATTTTAGTAACATCGTGTCAAAGTTATAGTACGTGAAAAGCTATAGTTAATAAACTTAAAACGCGTTTTTCTCGAAACCACGTTTCAATATGCTGCTGTGCACATATAAAAGCAGGGAATGAACTATGGATAGAAAGATCAGTTTTACAGTTTTTGATTTTTGGCAGAATTTTGGCCCGAAAAATTGGCAATTTTCAAAAAAATTGCGCCATTCTGTTATTTTTGGACCAAAACTTTTGCCTGTAGTTCATTCCTTGGCGGCTTTGATGCTGATTAAAAACCTCTTATTCTTTTTATTTTTTAGATGTTCCAGTGAGCTGCAATCATGCCCGCCGTGATTGTTTGGTGTTTTTTTACCAAAAATTCTAGTGGTCATAAATTTCATAAAAAAATTTTAAAAAATTTTTTTTAAATATTGTTTTGTGTCAAAATATATGTGTAAAGTCTCAAAATGATATCTTGTTTTTTATAAAAATTATACGCATCTTAAAACACTTAAGAAAAAATGTTTTGAAGGTGTCATGTCCCCTTAAGTAAAATGTTACTGAGATTTTTAATGTTCTTATATTTTTAATTTTAATTTGTTTTAATTTGAATTAAAGAAATTATATTTTCGATTTTTATATTCTTTTAATAAGTCTAATACAAGATTATTTTTTAAAAAAAATCATTCATAGTAGGTTGTATATCTCTGATATTTTGCAGCTCCATCAAGTATTCAAGGGAGTTAGTGTTTTCCTCCGTGCATTCGATCGCTTTGTCAAAAATTGCTTCGTTTGAAAGTTATTTTAATGGGCTTTTTAAAATAAAAAAATCGAAAGTATAACGAGGGCCCCCTAATGGTAAAAAAAAGGATTAAAGACACAGAATTGCGAGAATTGGATAATTTTGTCCACTAAGTACTTTAGTTCTGTAATTTTATTGAAAAGTTCATTTTTTCTAGCGCTCACATGCAAATAAAGTTGTTTTTTATTTAAGTCAAACTTTGGAAATTGAGTAGAATGAAGAGTGCAATACTTAGAGCTATTGTGTGTACAAGGGGTGGGTTTTTTCCCAATTTTTTTTTTTTTTTAATTTTCAGCAATTCGAAGGATATGCCACCGTAGAGTCCTTGAATTCACCTATCATGACTATATAATTAAAAGTAATTGACCGTAATGTGACTGCAATGCACGTGGCAATATACGGCTAACTGATACCAGCTGCCTCCCTCTACTGGGTGCAGCAATATTGTGAAATTAACTTGTACAACAAACAAAATAGAGGAATTGGATTATTAATTTCTACATTAGCTACATATTTACTAGCGAGCATTAATTTTTTTCTTTTTTATGAAAATCGGGAATGGATGCGGATATTGGCAAATTTCAGTGATACATACAGTTGCGGTCAAAATAATAGAAACGGGGTCCGCGAGTGGCCATTTTAAGTACCCGTGCGCAAAATCCGATCTCTTTGTGATATAAATTTTTTTGAACAATGGAATTGGTTGTGGATTCAGAGCACTTAAATTGGTTTCCCTGAGTTTTCTTTTAACGTTTTCTACACTCGCTGCTATATTAAGCACTTTCTTAATTTCCGTAGCAGGCAAAAACGGATTATGTATCGAAAACCGTTTCGAACAATTCACGTCCCGGAGGGACATGAAACGCATTCGGCCTCGTATTTTTCGTTTACTTGTATATTTCATCGTATTCTAAACTATTTCCAATGAACATTCGATAAAATTTTAGATTTCCGTAAAGGTCTCACCTTGCGAAATGGAATTCTTAATAATTTTACTTTGCTCTGTCGTAGAATGCTTTTCACGGCCCACTAAAATGCAAAAACTCGAAAAAAACATTGGAGTATTATACTTACATATTATACAAAAATAATAGAACTTACTTTTTACGATCAAATTTTTTTAAAAAGAGTAAATACCTAAACTTGAGAAGTAAAGGAGTTGAACAGTGCTATTATTTCGACCGCTCGAAATTACAAATTAGGGGCCGTTCAAGTATTACGTAACGCAATTTTCGAAGATTTTTGACCCCCCCTCCCCCCTATGTAACGCGCCGTAACGTTTTCCTCTACCCCCCCCCCCCCCCCCTTAAACGTTACGTAACACCCAAGTGACCATAGTTACCTAAAAATCACAATTATGTTGCGAAAAGTACCGGAAATACATGCGTATGTTGTTTATTTTCTTTATTATACCCTACACCGAGGGTATATTCACTTTGTCATTTTGTTTGTAACGCATAGAAGAGGGCGGTGGTAGGTATGAAAAAGTATATAGATATATTCTTGATCAGCGTCACCACCTGAGTTGATTTAGCTATGTCCGTCTGTCTGTCTGTTCAAATCAGGTTTACGGAAAAACCAAGAAAGCTAATTGAATGAAATTAGCACACTCAGGTCAGACCTTCTTGCAGGCATCTTGCTATTGAAAATGGACGTAATCGGTTCATGGAAACGCCTACCGCCCATACTCTATGTATATTTGCCCAATCCCATTTTGAAAAAAAATGCAGCGATTTTGATGAAACTTGGTGATTAGGTGTACATTTGAACTAAATTAAGATTAGGCTAGGTTTCAAGTTTCCAAAGATTCGCGTGGCACGGTCCTAAATTTTAACCTCTATACCACCATATCTCGTAAGCCGTGCAAGATATTGTGATGAAATTTCTTTATTTTTTCGACTTTTTCATCGATTTTAAATTTTTTAGACTTTTTCAACCTCTCTCAACATTAACATTTTGCATATATTTACGACTTTTTCAACAGTTTTCAACCTCTTAAACATTTCACACTTTTTTCGAATTATTTAACCTCTTCAACGTCTTTTTTTACTGAAATATATGTACCTACTTTGAGTGCAGTGTAGGGTATGTGAGTTTCGGCCTGACTGAAGATAACACCTTAACTTGTTCATATTGTTATTTAATAAAAATCACACATAATGTAATAAACATTAGCTTAAAATATGTTAAAATGGCGAAAAATGAGACGAACATATTTTATTAAAATGATAAAAGTTGATGGGATCTATAACAGCTACAGCAATAAATGAGAAAAATAGGAAATCTTTCCACGCTTACATCTCTGGTTTTGGTTAACCAATCTCAAAGATGATAGTTTTAGGACATTCTGCTTGATAAGTGCTTTAATTTAAAATATCATTTATTGCTGTAAATTATCTAGATCCCATCAACTTTTATCATTATAATAAAATTTTTTGGCTGTAGCTATTCAATAAGCATACACATAAAGAAAGCGTTTCATTATATACACCTCATTTCAAATCACCACCCGCTAAAGTAGTTTCACTTCTAAAACAATGTTACGTAACGCGTTGTTCGAACCCCCCCCCCCCCCCCTCCCCTGTAACGCATCGTAACGTTTCACAAGACCCCCCCTCCCCCCCTAATTGCGTTACGTAATACTTGAACGGCCCCTTACTCAATATAATAGCAAACCTAGAAAGTACCGTTACTTTTTTGGAACGAAATGTCATGGGCTTATCTTGTGTACTTATCAAGTAACTATACTTTAAAATATTAGAAGAAGAAAACGTCAGTTGTTCGAAATATCTTCTTTCAATTCATAAATGACACCCCGATTTGGCATTATGTCACTACGGTAAGAAAGCTCTGGAGTGGTACCAAAGTAATAACATAGTTTTTGTACCAAGAGAGGCCAATCCTCCAAATTGTCCGGAGCTAAGACCAGTCGAGAGATATTGGGCTCTTGTGAAAAGGAACTTAAAGAGCACAAAAAAGGTGTCCCAAAACATCGAAGATTTTAAAAGGAGATGGGCAAACTGTTCCAAAAAGAAACAGTTCATAAATAGTGGTTAGAGCTATAAAAATTATATTTTTCTGTAATTTGTAAAATATTATCAATTAAATAAAAAAAAATCAAAACTCTAAGATCAACCGTTTACAAATTATTGAACTTTATATATGTTAAGATTTTTTCGATCTCACTCCTTATTTTGACCGCAGCTGTACAAATGCATTTGGGTGTTTGTTTTAAACATTTTGTAAGTGTATTTAATTTTTTGTTTTTTTTTTTGCTTATATTTTAGGTTGAGGCTTAACAATAAATGTCCCAATATTTGAGCTTTCTAGCTAAAGCCTGTAAGCGGCGCGGACAGAGTTTATGCCTTCTTTATGATTTCGTTGAAATTTTACGAAAAAATCGACTTACGAAAACATAGAAAAAGCCTACCTTAGGTGCCAAGATATAGAGTTTTAGGTATTTTAGTTATCAAACCACGCTCACATTTTCTGTGTTCCTCAAAATGCGTACAAAACACAGCCGAAGGGGGGTTTTTTCAAATGTGCAGTCCTATATGCCTATTTTATAGAATCGGGTTTCAAGAAAATTCTAACAAAATTTCAACTTTCTAGATCAAACCTGCGAACGGCGCAGTATGTTTGTTTCCTATAACAATTCATATCAGTTGTTCCACATAAAAGTCAGTTTAAATTGGCGGCTCAAGGTTTACATCCTCCAGTATGTCCAACACCGTCTTCGCGGTTCAGCCTATAATATATCCAACGCACTTAGTCACAGTGATTCTACATAAAAGTTAGTGAAGAATGCAGTTTTCAAGTTCAAAGAAAACATACGATGGAGGTCCGGAAAATATGGAAATGGGGCTTTTTCAAACCAAATATATAAAATATGGCTTCATACGTTGCATGTGTCGATTATTAACTCCGTATGTTTTCATGCAAGTCTATTTAGATAGATATATTATTTTTATTTTATTCCATATAAACTGAAAAAAAACTTCAATGTAATAAATAAGTTCGTGTATGAAATACTATGGGTCATATTAAGCTTCATTGATTTTTCTGCTCAAATATTCATATCAAGTTTTAACAGTATTAGTGTCAATGTGATGGTTGTAATATTTTTAACAAAAATATCTTTGGTTTCTCTTTATATTGTTTTGTTTGCTCTACAGACAGATGTTTCCAAAACACAAAATGCTTGTAATCAAAAAAAGTGTGATAAGACAGTGTGATAAAAGAGTTTTTTTATGTCTTAAGTAAAAAGTCGTATATCGACCGAAGAAATTTATATCGTATTTTTTTTTTTGTATAAAAAATAATTTATAGCATTAATGGGGTGTTGTAATAAAAAGTTCGATTAAAAAAATTTAAGAACATATTTTCACACTCGTTCGAATAAAGGTATAACAGAAAGTTTACATTTATTTTTTCAGTTCAGTAAAGTTTTGAACAGTCTACCCGAATTAATTCGAAGTGCCGTATTTGTTTTCATAAATAAGCATTGGCTCATGAGAAAATTATGCCATTTTAGTGATAAGTTCTCATTTTTCAACTGATCGACAATCAAATAATGTACGAAGTCCGATAAAAGCTGCTTAAGGCCGAGCCTGGTCTAACACACCAGCATGTTAGTGGCATTCGACTACTTTTACTTTAAACACCTTAAGTTTTGCAAAGCAAATGTTATATGCGTATGTAAAAATGCACTGTAACAAAATTCATACATGAACTTAGTCTGTTAAAAAGATAATCACAGATAGATTTCAAGGAGAACTATAAGATTCAGCTCAGAGGAGTATAGAAATTAGAACTAGCTTCAAAAAATTCATATACAATATATACACATCTATATATAAAGCTCAATGTGACAGGTATATATGGAGGAATGTATGTATGTATGTGTGTTACTTATGGACTCCTAAGCCGCTCAACCAATCGCCGAAAGACTTGGCACATATGTTTTTTATTGCTTGGGAAAGGCTTGTAGCATAGTTAGGTTTGGATAAAATAAGTAGGACCTGCCATGCCACCTCCACATAAAAGAAAAATCGAATTCATCATAATCCATCATAATCCATCAAATACTTGACGCAGATGAAAAAAAAACTTGGAACATATATTGTAGGTTGAGGCAAAAGTAAGATTCGATGAAAAAAATGGGTGGTGCCACGCCTCCAATATGAGAAAAATCAACTATTTTATATTTCAGCAACTCAGCAGACGAATAAAATTTGGTAGATATGATTCTTATAGTTTGTGAAAGGTTCTTATCTTAGTTTAGCTTAGAAAAAGTGGGCAATTCCACGCCCTCCTATATACATAAAAGAATAATTAAATTCATCATATCTCATTAACTATTTGAGTCAGATAAATGAAACTTTGTATGTACATAAGTATATATAAATGAGGGGCAAAGGTAAGATTCAAAGAAAAAATGGTTAGTAACACGCCTCCGAAATAAGAAAAAACCTTTTCTTATATCTCAGCTTCGCTGTTTTTGATGGACCAGGTGTTGCGAGTTCATTGTTCAGAACGAAATTTCTTCCACATCATCTGCAATGGGAGTATCAGTTTCATCGGATGATGTGAAAGAAATTTCGGTCTGTGACGTTTCAATCGGTACTAATTACAATGAACTCGCAACACCTGGTCCATCAAGAACAGCGAAGCAAAGGAGAATGCGCTCAACATTTGAATAGTAAATTGCATGTGGACTAGGCCTACTGGGTATGCCATGATTAAAAAACGCGCCGCTTACTATACCTCAAGGTGCTGTGGAAATGAGTGTTTTGGCCAAAACGCGTGTGGAAGTAGACTTTGCGGCGCCCGTACGCCAAAACTATTGATTTTACGAAAAAAAAGATTATAACATAAATTGTAGGAAATTTTCTCTAGATTCATTTTGTATACAGCTGTTTTTATCATAAAATGAGTCAGAAAGGAAATATTGTCAAAAAACTGCTTTTGGGCACCATTTTTCCAATATGGCCACGCGAGCGGCAGCAATACGAGGTGGCAAAGTTGAAATTCAGAAAGAGCACATGAAAATCTATAAAAATACTCATTTTCAAAACTACCGCAAAACTTTCCAGGTAAAACTACCAAATGATTGTACTATAACAGAAAATTTTAAAAGTCCCTGCTTTATTTCTTTTATTCATGTTCAACGATAAATCGAAGCAGCTATGGACGGACACTATCAGGTTTGTAAGACTTTAAGCAAAAAAGTCACTATTAAATACATAAGTATTTTTGACAGTTTTTATGCCGGATGCGCCAAAAAACTTTTCTAAAAAAAAAGGCTCAAGAAGGAGTCGGGACGTTAGTCTTAAACCCTTCTAACCCCTTTCTGAGAAAATTCTGCCAGGAAACTTTGATGATATTTCACCTGAAGTTTTTTCACATGGTATACTACTTACCAGTTTTGGTTCTTAGTAGTTGTATTCTTATTACTTTTTATATTTTACATGGGAATTCCAACATTTATTAATTTATAATTTGTTTTATTGCTGTATAAAGCTTAGACGCTTTTCCGTTCAACGTACGGTCAACATTGTTGAGAAGCTTTTTTTTCCTGGCGTATAAATAAATAACAAAAAGTGTAAGCATTTTTATGCATTTAATATAAGATATTTAAGGTATTAAGAGTTAGATCAAAGTGTAAGCATAAAATTTAAAGTGCAGTAGTGTTTTATTAAAATAAAATAAAGATAATAATTATTTACAAAAATATATGTAGTTACAACCAAAATCAATTCAAAATGACAACAAAACCTGGATGTTCTGCACCGCCACCACCTTACGAAACACTGCATAATGAAAATGTTGAAGAAAACACAGAAACGACGAGGAGATCTACGCCAGAATTTTATTTTGGTAAGTATTATCAAGAAGGGAGAATTAAGAAAAATGTATCACGATTCCAAATTGGATATCCTCATATATGTATCAAAAGAAGACGGTAACGTATACTAAAGAAGGAAATCAATGGGACAAGTTCCTGAAGAAATAAATTTTATAGGTACCGAACTTACAATATTAGCTGTTCCAGTTTTTCAATCATTTTTACCAATATATTTCGACTATATGGACTTTTTCAACATTTTTTAGATTTTTCAACAGCTTTTCAATATCAATGTTACCGGCCAAACTAGTTTTGAGGCTAAACTAGTTATGTTAAGCCTAAAGATGCGCTCTGACATTTTAATGCAAAAACACTGTGGTTAGTGAAGACTATTACAGTAGCAAAGTAAGAAAATAAAATTTTTCATCATAAAATTTACATCCTCTAATATGTCCAAGTACGGTTTCGCGGCGGCCTTCGGCCGCGGTTCAGTCTGTTCTATGTGCATCACTGGCTTCGCTATTCACAGTGCTTTTGCATTAAAATCAAATTGCACACTTTCAGGCCTTCAAATTAACTAGTTTGGCCTAGGATAAACTAGTTTATCCTAAAAACTAGTTTGGCCGGTGACATATCAATATCTTGATAGTAATTTTAATACATATGTACAATGTACATACATTCATACATATTATGTAAATTTCAAATTTTTTTTTTTTTTGACATTCCGTGTCTCCCACTTGCATAAAAATGCATGATTCCCAACACAAAAAAAAATTGTTTTATTCATTTTTTTTTAAGTGAACAATCAAAATTAATGATACAACGCTTTCACAACACTTTGGCTATGGTAAAACCCAAAGAAATTGAATTGAATTGTTTTAAATAAATTAAATGATTGCTTACGCTTAGAATAATACAAGCAAAATTAATAAAAAATTACCTGGGGCCTGTTTCATAATCAAAACAATTAGTTCATAAGTACAAGTGTACAAACTACAAGTACTAATATCTTCTGTTTCATAATGGGAACATCCTGACTAATACTATTAGTGATATTATACAAACGTAAAAGTACAAAGTACAAGTCAGCTGAGCGGTTTGTAGGCACTTTTTAAAAATGTATTTTGATTTATTTTTTTTTTTTCAAAAAACTAATATTGTCATTGAATAGTTACGAAGAGTTGTGCGACATTTGACAAATTTGCAATCATGTATAGGGTTCTGTCAAAAGTGGTCTTAGCATGAAAAAATTTCTTTCAATATACTCAAAGCTTGTTCAATTATTTGTATTGTTGTATTTTTACCTTCTTTCAGCAGGGCTGTTTGGTTCATGGTGCAGAGGTGTCATGAGCCACGTCTTCAAAGGATAACCGGAATCTTACAATAAAACTGCATTAGGGAATAGTTTTGTACTTCCATTCTCCGCTACAGTGTTCTATTTCGAAACACTCGTGAGTCATGAAGGGCCACAAACGAACATACTGTAAGTCGGATGGGTTCCGCGTCGATCTACAAACACCGCTTTGTTTTCAACTAAAGCGTCAATAGGAATTAGTGAACCATCTAATACTCCACACACGAGAGAATTAGCCACATTAAATAACGAGTTTATAGTTGCCGCAACGTCTTCTGGCCATGCAACTACTGTTTGGATTAAACGGCTATTTACAGCATTGACCACTCTTTTTGCACATCTGCAAACACAGGATTTACTTACTCAACTTGCAAGCGAGTGCAGGGCAATACAAAGTTTGCGTTTTGCTGCATTTCATTTTCTAGCAGCAGGGTCTGCAAGTAGTGGTCCTATCTGCAACAGCAGCGTCTCTAGTTTGACCGACGACAATCGGAGCCGTTGCTTAGACTCAAACTCGTTTTCGAAATGAAAGGTATTTCTGATTCCATATATTTTTCTTCGTTGAGCCTTCGTCATCACTTCTAAATAGTAAATCGTCCAACATATTACGAGAAATAATATATGTAATATAAAGCATCGGCGTTTTCCCTAAATTTCGATGTTACAAGTAAACCGGCATTTGTATTAATAATCCAACAATCACTTGTACATTTCAAGTATTTGTATTATTAACGACTGTTTATGAAACATAATCACTTGTACTTTCAAAAATTTCTTTTGTACTTTCATTTTGACAACTTGTAGCTTGTACTTTTGTACTTTTTTATCATGAAACGAAATTGTACTAAGTACAAGTTACAAGACTAATAGTTTTACTTTGTACTTTATTATGAAACAGGGCCTAGGTATTGAGAACTACTTTTAGATTTTATGTGAAAAATAAAGAGTTATTACAGCTATTACGAGAACTAACAAATTTCTATGTGATTATGACGAGGGGAAAATTTATTTCAAACACGTTTTTCGTTTCGATATCGATACCACTTTTTTGTTATTTGCATTGGACATAAGCAAATAAGTTTTGTATGCAATTTCTTCCATGATTTTATAAGAGGACTCACGGTCATACTTCATAATTGTTAAACACACTTATTATTATCAAAATAATATTCACAGTCGAATTGAGTGGTTTACTTTGATTGGATTATGTGTTCAGAGGGAAACTCTTTTGCTCTGTTACCAGGGTCGGATTAAGAAATGTGCCGCCTCTAGGCAAAAAATTATCTTTTTTTTCTCATTTTGATGAGCAAAAAAAAAAACGGTCATCGTTGCTGAACGAAAAACACCTAGCAAAATAAAAAGTACATTGCAAAAGTTTTTCAATCAATAAAATGCAAAAATTTTTTTAAAGTTTCCGCCAATATTTGCCGCTCTTTAAATCTTGCCGGCCTAGGCACGTGCCTACTCTGCCTGTAAGGTTAATCCAGCCCTGTCTGTTACATTGAGTTTATATTTTTATATAAATTTACAATATATCAAAATATTTATGTGCTGAATGATTTATCTATGTATGTTTTTAGTACCTGCAATGAAGCTTGGACCATATCCAGCAACAGTAATTTGTCCATCTTGTCGTCAAAGTCAAACTACAACAATTGAACATCGATCTTGCTCCAGAACTCACTATTTTGCTTTCCTATTAGGCATTACACTGTAAGTGGTTTTTAACAATTCACAAGTATTATTCTTGATTTGTGAACATCATTTTCTTTTTTTCCATTCTTGCAGTGGATTGTGTTGTATCCCGTACTTTATGAAGAGTTGCAAGAATGCTAACCATCTCTGCTCTAATTGTGGCGCATATTTGGGAACATTTATGCACTAAGTTAATATACGTGCTATTCAATTTAAATTCTAATATTATAGTATATACGAATATAATGACATATTATGTACAAATGAACACATGTATGTATGTATGTGTGATGTAAATGTTGTTACCTAATGTTTAAAATTTTTATCAAAAGTGTTAAAAGTAATATTGATTGTAAGGCCTAAAAAATCAATTTTTAAAAGAAGTTTAATAATATTATTTTTTTTTTCGTCTGTTGGAATAAGTTTTATTCTATAAATATATATTGGAAAAACATCGAAATCCTTATTCAAATCCTAAGCAGCAAATCCTATTTCTCTAGAGGTGTTAAATTTGGAAAATCTATCCAGATATAAAGATGTCCTTCATTATATTATTCTTAAGGTCAGAAGTGAAAATATGAAGCCATCTTATGGCTTGGTTACCAAATAACCCTAAGGTGACGCACAAAGAAAACGAAGTGTTTGAGCGGCCGTGGTTTGATTAACCAACATCGCTATGCTACACAATTTACATAGAAGTGTAATTCAGTGTTGACGGCAAGCATTTGAGGGGAACCCTCAGGGCCGCAGAAAGTGCGACTGTCATTATCGTCAAAACAATTGCTCGAGCTGGAAATACACCCAATTCTGTTATTATACGGTAGATACGTTCCAGACAAAACCGTGTAAAAAAAGTCATGAAATATGTATGTACGACAAGTTTTGTTAAGGAGATAAAATTTTAAGTTAAGTAATAGTAGGTTATCTCAGTAGGCAATTGAAAAGTTGAGCTCTCTCTCGAAGAACAAAAACAACGCTTTACAAATCACTCATTCTCCCCGTCCAGTTGGCGCTGAAACATAGACGATGACGAAGAACGATGAAAAGATATTGGGAGCATTCGAGATGAAAATTGAAGATCTAAGATGAAACCACAAACACGCATATAAATATAGCGACTGCGCAGGTCAGGTTATGTTGAGCGAATGAACAACAACACTCTTGCTAAAAAGGTACTCAAATCGGAATGTATTGATGAAACTCCTAATCTCCGTTGGAAAGACCAAGTTAACGAGAACCTGAACTCTCTTGGTATTTCAAACTTGTGTCAGCGCGCGCAGAGCAGAGGCGAATAGTGCAACAGTTTGGAGGCAGCCAAGACCGATCGTCGGTTGTAGCGCCAGCTAAGTAAGTAAGTAATAATGAACTCAATACCTAAATCGAGGCCCATTATTTCTTAACCAATAAAATTTTAATGTAATTGGAAATGTACAAAGTGACTGAGGCTGCAAACAGTGATTTATTATTATATTGAGCATGCATTTAAGTTACATGATTCTTGAATCGAAATTACCGTAAAACATCGAAATTCTTAGGAGTATCGAATGGTATCAAAACTTATCGAAAAGTCGAAAACTACAGAATATTTTAGTTTCGATAAGTATCGAATAACATCATAACACATCGATACAAGCGAAAAAACTTGAATACCATCGAAAAACATCCAAAAAGTCAAATTTTATCGTAGATTTGGAGTTATGACTTAGCAAACTTTAACTTATTTGTTCTGCTTCCTGCGCCATTTCAACTTATTAAGAGTTTTTCGACTTTTTCATTTTTGTTAGATTTTTCAACTCTGTGTGACTTCTTTAACTTTTTTCCAACATTTTCAACAATTTTATCCCAATGTCTTCAACAATTTTCAACATTTTTCGGCGCTTTTAAATTTTTTCAACAATTTTTTATTACATTTTATTATATTTCTTTATGCTGCTCTTTTTTATATAATTTTTAAGCAAATATTAAGATTTTAAATAAAATTTGTATTTTCGTCACTCCGCCTCTCTCCTTTTCGGACCAGTTTCTTCATTTGCTAAAAATCCATGAATGCAAACCAATTTTCTTCAATATTTTTCAAGTGAACAATCAAAATTAATAACTCAACGTTTCTACAACAAAAACGTTAAGTTCAAAGAAATTATCTGAGTTTTTTTAACACAAATTAAATGCTTAGAGTAATGCAAGTATTTTTAGAGATTAAAAAAAAATAACCTATTTGGTGAACTTTTTCCGAATGAAATGATCTGAATTGTTTTTGCACAAATTAAATGATTGCTTACTAATACAATAATGCAAGCAAAAAGATTAAAATATGGCCTAGTATTGTGAAATATCTTAGGTTTCACGTGAAAAATAATGAGGTTACAGATGTTACAAGAATAATCAAATTAACATTTAACTATAACGAGGGGAAAATTTATTTAAAACACGTTTTTCGTCTTAAAATGTTACCCCACTCAGTTTGATTTGACGGAATAAACCAATGAACCAAGAAAACGTTAAGCTGTATAGTTAACTATTCTAATCACGAGATATCATCAAAAGAAGAATAAATAAGACACATAGACTTTCGAGTTAAGCTTCGTCAAAGCATCGCACAAAATCTGGGTTTTTTCACACTATGACGAGTTTTAAATGTTAAAGAGAAATTTATAGACTTTAGAGTTCAAACACTTTTACTAAATATGTATTTACTGATTAATGTAAGAGTTTTGCAAGGAAAAGTGTGTGAGATAAAAGTTTACAACATTTTTAGGTTGGCATTTTTTAAATTTCACACATTTCTATGCATTATGATTTAATGTTTCTTTTTTATTTATTTGCATTAAACATAAAACATCAAATGTAAGTCTTGTTTTAATTTTTTTCACATGATTTTATATGAGGACTCTCGGTCAAAATGTGTTGTTGTTTAACACTCTTTTCATCATAAATATAATAATGGTATTCCTCTAAACGCGCAAAACCCTCGCAAGCTGTTCAAGTTGTGCAGCTTTGCGCCGTCGCAAACGAACTGTCAAAAATCGTACACGACAATTTGGTCAGCAAGTTATATACATATGAAATAAATTTTGTTACCTAAGTAATATATAAAATTTTATCAGGAGTGTTGAAAGTATTATTGATTGTAAAGCCTTAAAAAAATAAAGTGCCTTCTTCAATTTTAATTTTTTTCCTCTTTTGTTGGAATGTTTTTTTATTATAAATACTCGTATGTTGGAATAAAGTACCTAATTTTATTCCAATGCAGCTTATTTACCTAGAATTATGTAGATGTGCTAAGATGTAAAAATCTATCTAGCTATTAAGATGAATTTCTTTATATTATTCTAAAGTCAGAAATGAAGCCATCTTATGGCTTAGACTCCAAAAAAGCCCAAAGAAAAAGTTTGGGATCAGTAGATCGCATCATATTTCAATTGAAAATTTGACCATTTCCAATGTCGAATTGCACACCAAATATCGTCAAACACCGATTTCCATTCAAATCAAACTGCCGGTAAGCATTTCAGAGAAACCCTAAAGGTAGCAGAAATCTTACTTTTCCATGTAGTCAATAAAATATATTGACTTAGTTTCAAAGAAGCACTTAGCAAAATCTAAAACACAATCAAAATTGGTTGGCAATTAGAAGATGAAATATGTTTTATTACAAACAAAAAAAGGCACAGAAGTATCAAAGTACAACAGGGTAGTACAAATTGTAGTAAATTTCAAGTAGAATAGTAGAACGCTTGACTGAATGGTGGTGCATAAGTACTTACTATTGTTACACAAATGACGGCACTGGTTAATACATCAAGAGTTTGAAATTAAACGTTGATATAAATACTTACTAGGGTGGGTCGAAAATACTCAAACACATTTTTTTAAGAAGAATTTGGGAGACTAAAATGGGGTAATGAAAATGGTTTATATCTTCCAGTCACGCAACTGCTCAGAAACTTGTTGAAATTTGGAAAAATTTATACTTTTACGTTAATTTTTTATCTTACTTAACTTGCGAATATTTGAATGTAATGACTTTAGTCGACTCTTACTTGAACCGATAATGATTTAGAAATGGCTTAAGGTATTCGCTCGCGCAACAGCTGTCAAATCATTGCCGAACTTACAGGCAGAAAATCAAAATGTTACGGCTGAATTGTGTAGTAAGCTTGAACAATTTCCACTACAAGGTCTCTAATTCAATTGAAGAAAAGACAAAACATTAGTGGTGGATGTATAGTAGCTTATTCGAAAAGGTTCCGTAGAGTAAAAAAACAAAGAGCATCACTCACTAATTCACTTACTGGTTCAGCTTACATGGGCTATGTTACTCCAAAATCTCAAATTTCTGCAGATTTTGGCACTCCTGTTAATTCTCTTCGTTTGATTTGCCAAATCGAAATTTATTTGGGGAAACCGTAACAATGGGCAGTTTGTTTTCTTCATTTTAATGAGCTGCCATTCCGGCATCTTTTTCAATACTTTGACCGCAAATCAACGGGTCCGAAGTTTTTGAGAGGGCCTATCGGTGAAAAGGTAATTGGCTGCGAAAAACGTTCAGTGATTGGCTTCAAAAGTATTGGCTGTCATATCTCCACAATGGACGGAAGTATACTTAGTAAAGATCAGCAATATCTACTCAATATTTCCATGGCAATAAAGTCGGGAAACTGCAAAGAGGATTTGGCAGTACGAGATCTCGGTTTCTTGTAACACTCGAGGTGGTTGACACAGCAAATTGAACTCTCAGTTTGAGGTTAAAGAAATAGTTGTACCATGCCTAATTTGGCACTTAGATCACATTTTAAGGTTTCTTCAACTAAGATTGAGTGAAAATGGAGGAGTTAGATCATTCAACATGATTTTCTTGGACTTAGGACTCTTAACACAAAAACTCAGTATATTCAATATAAAAAATTTGTTTCAATAAAAGAACACAAAAAAAAGCATGTAAATTCTTAGGATTTTTTTTCGTTGAACATATACTTGTATTTTTTTTTCAAAAGATTCCGGGAACATGTTGATGAATTAAAATATACTTGAACATGTTTCTCTAATCTAAAAATATAAAAATTATCGTAAAAAATGAAATTTTTTTTTCAAATTTCAACAAACTGTAGCGTACATGCGTGACCGGAAGATATAAATCAATTTCATAACTTTTATCACCGTCTCTCGGTCGTTCCCATACGCAACTTTTCCGCGGTATCACAACTTTAAAAAACCATTTTTTATGTTTTCGGCCCACCATAATGAATACACTCGTTTAAAAATGCGAACCATATTTTTCGGTGACGCAAACGTTCGTAACGGATACAAAACGACAGCAAACTGCTCATACAAACAGCGTGAAACAAAAAGAGCGTAAAAAGCTTTTACAGTAGTGATGCCAGATTAAGGAATCTACACTTTATTTAGGGTTATTTAAGTTACTTGGGAAAATTAAGAGGGTGCGAAATTCTCTGTAGAATATTTATGGGAATAATTAAATTTGTTTAAGGAAATTGCGAGGAAAAAAATTCTTTTCAATAAATATATACAAATACATATTACTGTAAGTACAAGGTACACATTGTAAGTATATTAAAAAAATTTGTTGTTTATTGTGAAGTTTTGCAATGAAAATTTCAAAAAATGATAAAAATAAATCATCCTATAGAGTGAATACGCCACATTAAATACACACTGAGAAAAGACTTAGTTGACTATAACAAATGTGTTTTTGATATGGGGACGTCCATAAATTACGTGAGATGTTTTTTTTTTTTTAAATTCGGACCCTCCCTCCCCATGGTGAGATTTGGCGGACCCCCCCTTCCCGTCCGTCAGGCTAGCCGTATAATTTTTAGATGTAATCTGCTATAATAATGTATACCCTCTGCATTAAAAAGTTGACGTGAGATTTCCGTTGACCTACCCTCCCCTTTGTTATATTTTAGTGAGATTTTGCTGGACCCCTCCCCCGGTTTTAACTCACGCCTTACACAATTGTTTTATGCTTTAAAAAACTTTATAATACTCAAAAAATATAGGTGCGGAAAAATTAAATTTAAAGCATTCATGGCAAAAAGCGCTAAAAATCTGGCAACACTATTTTACAGAATGGCGAGCGATTAGAAACCGAGTTCATTGATAACTAAAGAAGAACAAACTTTAACGAAAACATGATTCAACTATTGAGCCATAAGGGAACAGTAAACTTTAGCGATTTTTCAGCAGGGGCAGCGAACAAAATCTGAGAAGTGAAATTCAGTGTATAACGTAAGCATAACGCAAAGAGCTGTGGAGGTGCCAGTATCGTTTTTGATTTCATACTATATAAATATTAAAAAATAAACAAATAATTAAATATATTTACGTGCTAAGCAAGTTTTTATACAAGTCAATTTTAAAAAGTGCTTTAACATGGAAAAATCAAATGAATATAATAAACAATATTCTGAAATGACGTCAGATGGCAGCGCACCACCAGGTTATGAAAAGGCAACTGGTCCACCGTATGGAGGCTATAATGCGCCTTCTCAGCAACACTTTCATAATCCTCCAGCTGACCACTCGGCACCAGTAACAAGATATCCTGTACCAGTATCTGTGCCCATAATACCGCAACGACAACCAACGATGATGATGCAAAGTGGTAAGTGCTACTTTTGTGTTTTCCAATGTTTATATGAAGAATCACATAAAAAAATAATTTTGTCGTCCACGCGTTTTATTTATAGCTTAGTTTCAGTATACATACATACATATGTATATGTATGCATGTAAAAAATAAAACCAACATTTTTGTTTAAATTAGCGCCAATAGAATAAAAATTAATGTAAACAGTTGGGAACATAAACATTTCATTGATTGATCATTATTTTCGGTTCAAAATAGCGGTTACTAATACAAATACATAAAAAATTTATGCAAAAAAAAAATCCACTTACTCGAACTACTTATTAAGATTCAATGTCTAATATTTTGGAATATGGCTATCAAAATGAAACAAAAAGAGTATTAGCTTTGACTTAGTCAAAAATGTAATAGTCTACTCCAAATCAATAGCAAAAATCTTAATTTTTATTAAGGTGGTATATTTTTCTTCTCGCTATGTGCTGTCTCGGTTCACGAAATGTTCCCATATTCCCATATATGTTTAAATAACTCTCAGAAAAGGAAGTGTCACACTGTCTTGTCAAAATGTGTCCACTTTTTGTTTGTATTTATTCCGTACCATTCCTAGTACTCACATGAAATTTAATTGCATTACTTTACAAACCCTTTCAGTATAGAGTTCCGAAAATTCTACCACGTCATCTATGGCGCTTGTCCGAATCAATTGCAGTATTTTTGAGAAATTTGGTTGCATTACCTTAAATAACCCGTTTGTTATAGCATTTTACAAGTCTTATTTGTTTGAACGGTAGGCGTGTCCGTTAAATGATTTCGGCCATTTTCAATAAAACTTAATTCGATTTCATAAAATTAGCTCGCTTCGTTTTACCGTAATTGAAATTTTGAAAGATAGATAGACGGACATGACTTCCGTGGTGACGCTGAACTCGAATATACATATATCGTTTATAGCTACACACTTTTTTGGACTTTTTTCTCCGATATATTTTAGCTCGTTAAATAATAATAGATTTGTGATGATCACTCAACGACCTGTTGTTTGTAATTATTGCACAGGAACAAAAATAATTGTATGTAAATATGGTGCGCGCCATCAATTAAAAATTCATATTTTCCAAATTCATGTCGGAAGTATTAATTTGAAAGCAGAAACAGAATAAAAGATGTTATGCCGAAGATATTTAAGAAACATTTTTACAAATAAAAAAATTAAAGTTCAAACAAATTTATTTATTTTTTTATAAAATTTAGGCATTTCTTAACAAAATGATTCCAATTTATTCTATACCCCATAGTTTTTGAGATATTCCGTTTGTAAAAATTTTTGAGGCAAATTTTCAAATACTTATACCATTTAAGAGAATACTTTTTTCAATTTTAAATATATTCAGAATTCAGCTTTAGATAAGCACTAAACAATATATAAAAATCAAAAATGTTGGAAAAAAATTAAAAAAAGTTTGCGGCTATTTATGAAATGAAGGATACAATTTTCCACGCCCTCTTATTTGCGTTACAATTGGAATAACAATGAATACACCATATGTGTAGAGTACAAAAATATATCATACGGGCAATGTTGATCAACATTAATTTCTGATAGCTGATATTTAAATTAAAACGAATACAACACACGTGTGTTTATGTCTAAATGGTTTAGTCAAACAAATGTAGGTATGTTATTAAATTCTTTCCACATTTTTTCCCATATTTCTATAAATAATCTTAGATACCAATTAATATATTAGCCACATTTTGTTTCATTCCAAATTTAGGGTATATTTTCATACACCGCCTTTCATACTACATGTGTCCAAAATATATTTTATCACATTGTGGTCTGAGTAATAGCTTTAATACTTAAAAATATATTATAGGTATTGAAGATACTTTTATGAGGCATTACCACACTCTTCAAAACTATACAACACTCCGCCACGTACATACATAAATCTAAGTTTTCGACACAGATCGCAATTATTTGACCATTGTCTGATTATTTCTTGCCGGCAGCCATTTTATTTTTAATCAGTTTGACTTTTCTAATATATGTACATATGTATGTAGTTTTGTATTTATAGTTTCTGCTACATAAAAATGTACAGTGTAAATTGTACATTTTACACACTCTTTGTTATTTTCACCTTATAGGACTTTATTAAACACTTTATGACCATGATGTTGAAGTAAATGTGTTCTAATAAAAAAGACATTACAAATGCCGGCAGCCATTTTGTTTTTAATCAGTTTGACTTTTTTAATATATGTACGTATGTATGTAGTTTTTTATTTACAGCTTCGGCTACATAAAAATGTATAGTGTAAATTGTACATTGTACACACTCTTTGTTATTTTCACCTTATAGGATAAACACTTTATGACCATGATGTTGAAGTAAATATGTTGTAATAAAAAAGTCATTACATATGCGGTGCATATTATTGCTATTGAAAATATAACATTTTACATAGAAGTAAATATTCGAGAAAGAAATTTATGTTTCGTACCAAAGCAGAAACATATTTTTTTTTTTTGGATTACGAATTTATATAAAGCATTGCTTAGAAATACAAACATAAATATATATTTATTTCTTTAAATATTCTATATACTTATCTTTGTTTATATGTGAACCTTGCAAAAAATGTAAGCTGATTCTGCTGCGTGGAACAGTATTCGATGGTTTTTGATGTTGCCAAGCAGAGCATCATTATTGTCAGAAATTTTGGAATAAATTTTAATACTTTTGGGATTACATACTATATGACTACACCAGAATTGTATTAAAATTCAATACTGTCTAGATACTAAAATTCATTTTTAATACAAATTTGTATTAAAATTTAATGCTCGTTTTTATAAAAATTTAAAAAAAAAATATGTCGTATCCACTGGGAATCGAACCAGGTTCCCTTTCAATACAAGGGTTGCATGAACATTTTTACATCAGCCAACGTAGTATCATATTTACGTTGGCTAAATGTAATACTTGCGATAGCATCAAATGTTATAAAATATCGTTTTAATGTTTGAACTGTATTAGAATTTAATACAAAATGTATTACAAAATTTTGTAATATATTCAAATGTATTAAATTTAATCAAAATTGTATTAAAAATCTTTGTAATACTTCGCTTGTATTAAAATTTATTCCAAGATTTCTAAACGTGTACATACATATGTACACAGCTTTTAATTTTATTGCTCACTTCGATGTAAATTTATAGAAAATTATTCAAATTTTCAACCTTTACATCAAGGTACATACACCACATACCTCAAGTAATTATTTCGATTGAAAAAAGTTTGGCTGTAAACATTTTTTCACGCCTTCATAAACACGCTTCCATTTCAATAAAAAATTTTAAAAAAGTTGTCACGTTAGAAAGGCTAAGCAATACCAGCAGATATGAAAAAAAGGTTATTAATTTTAACTAGCATTTATTGTGAAATTCTTTAGCGATAAAAAAGGGGAATTTTCATTTTTTCATTTTTCCAACAAGAGCAAGTTTTTAAATTAAATACGTTATAAAAAACTTTTTAATGTAAACCGTTGGTGTGAAAAATAAATAATAACTCTTATGGAAATTCCAGCTTAATGACAAATTAAAGCAGAACCATATAAAAAAAATTAACTTGCACATATGCAATATATGTATATGTATGTAGATTAAGTTCTAACAATGTCATTAAAAAAAACCCTCCATCCAGTATCTGTTGCTTGCAGTTAGGGAGATTGCAACATGTTGTGTAACTTGACTCTTAATGCTAGGCAGCATGTGACAAAATGAAAATATGTATATATTCTTTCGCTCTTTCTTAGCAACATTGAATCTTTCGCCAGCAGTAGAATTTATCTACATAGCGGTATGAATTGGCACGAGCCGATATATATATGTATGTACCATGTTTAAATCTCCTTTGCATTTTACTCAAACACAAAATCACTCGAGTGCTTAACAAAATATTCAATGTTGCTGTGAATGTTGCTAAAGCGTAGTATCACTAGAAACACTTTAAAATAGCAACATGAAAGCAATATGCTGCGAAAATAATATATACATTGTGTATAGTGTTATTGGAATATGTTGTGAAACAAATTGTTGCATGCCTTAGTCAAATAGCTTGGCAGCATGAGCATCAACAAAGTTTCAAAGTACTGCGAGCTTTTTTAGAGTTTGAAAAGCAAAATTTTTAAATTCATCGGTACCAGAATCATAACTTGAACTTGAATAAAAATTCAGTTTTGTAGGAAACGGCAAACGTACAACGTTCGGACCGCTCGTCAAATAATTGGCTATTTGAATTCAGTTTTTCTTTTATTTACTCTTTAGAGCAACCTAAAACTAAATAAGTGCAAACAAAAATGAACGGTAAGAACGAAAATGTCTATCCAGAATTGCCTGGTGCAACAGCGCCTGTTTATACACAAGATGCATATAGTGGTCAGGGAGTGCAACACCCACAACAGCAGTCACAACAAGCGTTTGTTATGCAAGGTTAAGGCGAATTTTATGATATATGTACTTAACTATGTGATGTATCTTCCTACATATGTGCAAAGAAATACTTTTGGAGATTTAAAAAAAAATTAGGGTTGCAAAAATAATTATATAAAAATTTAAAACAAGAAATTAACAGTTGAAAAATATTATAAGGAATTGAAATTAAAAAATAAATGAATAACAAACTAAGAGTGATACATACAAAACACATGGACATAAATTAAGTCCGTTTTTTTTTTATTTAAAAATAATTTTCGACATTTGTCCACTACGACTAGTTGTAATTTCGTACTATTTTAGGCTTTCTTTCCCAATTGACAAGAGCTATGTTGATTTTTTAAAGATCAAGACTGTGCGTATACTGCTCATCGTCCTTCTGTTGCTCTTGCTTCGAGTACAGTAAATGTTCTTCAAAATTTATCAAGAACTTCTTACAGCAATTCGTGGTGAACATATGTACATATCCACTGATATGTGTACCGAAAATTATTTGTATTACAGTAATGTCATAAAATAATGTTCGAATTGGAACTTAATTTTTATTTCAATTTAAGGTTGTATCACTCTATAGTGATTATGTGGAAAATAATTGAAATAAATAGTTTGAGAAATAAACATGGTCAATCAGTAGTAAATATAAAACAGTGAAAAATTAATTTATGATTAAAATGTACAAAATATCAAAAATAAGTAACTGAACGTATATATAATTACAACCGAAAAATCTCATAAGATATACAAATGAAAAAAAAAATTATAAATACAAATACATAAATAGAAAAAATAAATAAATTAACAAATTAATGAAGCACACGCGCACCCTAAACATAATCAAACAACACCCAACACTGAACTCACAAAAAATTACGAAAAAGAAACAAAATAAATTCTAAAGAGTTCAAAAACTTATCAAATCAGCAAGTGGGCATACATAAAAAGTATCACAAATGTTACACGTTTTGCCTGAATTACGTCATCTGTGTATACTCTCGTATATGTTAGAGACTTGAAAAATTATTTTTTTGATTTGGTCTAAATATACATACATACATATGTATGTATACACATATATACAAAACATAACCAAATAATTTATAAACTATTTATTTCTAATTTCAATTTTTCTTTATCAATTCGAAAGCAAATTAATGTTAATTAAATCGAAATCGTGCTATGATCATTTTTTAAGAAATGTATCTCAATTTAGATTGTATCTTTAAAAAATTACTTCTTGGTAAGCTTTTTACATCTTGTAGATGTATCTATACCAGTGATGGGCACATAGTGGCTCTATTTGCTCTCATTGCCCTCAGCGTTATTCGACGCACTAACAAGCGAAAAAAAAATTCGCAGAATTTCAACGCTATCGAGGCACAGCGTTGACTTGAATTCAAATGAAAACAAAAACAAAACACAAAGGCATAAACGACGGCGCCGCATTGTGTCTTGACGAATGTAGCATTTGTTTTTGTTTGTAGTGCAATTTGGTTTTTTTTTTTTGGGATAATGGCAAATTTGGAAATGAAAGTAAAAACGAAACTTTAAAATTTCGTTTGTTGTTGCTTTGTGTTGTTGTTTTGCTCTTTTGTTAGATTTCTATGCCCACCGCTGATCAATACCAGTGGTCGGCACCTCATATGCTCGCGAGCAAACGAAGAGCATAAGCGAGAGTAAGCAAACAACAAAATAAGCTGGGTATTTCGTAAATGCACTGCAAAAACGTTTGAAATCAAATGGAAAACTAAATATTTTTCACCGAAAAATTTTTTGGCAATGCTTAATCTGCAAGCGAGTTTTAGAAAAAATTAACAAATTTCATATGTACCATAAAGTCATTTTGTAACTAAAATTAAACCCTTGATATAATAAATCATATCGAGCGTAAACAGCAAAACGTGCGAGCTTTTTTCGCAATGATTAGAGCTATAGCCATTTCTTCTCTTTTGAGAGCAAGAAAAAATTTGATATTTTCGTTCTACCGACCACTGATCTATACTAAAGCAGATGTGATGTTTTTGGTATATGTATATAGGATGTCCCGAAATTCAGGAAAAATTTGAATTTCGCGCTATTTGTGCGATAAATAATTGTTGTGGCGTGACAGCGGACATTTCAGGGTCAATAAAAATGGAGCGCTACACGAAAGAAAAACACGCTTTCATTATTTATTTACGTACATAATCAATTTACTGAACCTTAAGTTCTCACAAATTACAATTCAAAACCAATACAAATCGCTCGAAATTATATTTACAGTATAAAAAAAAAGGGCATTTGAGGTAATCGTGAACGCCACTAGCTTAACTGCGCTAGTAACTAAAACATCCGTTGGGTAGATGCCTACCAGCAGCAGTGAAAAGCAAAAAACAATGTGGTTATGGCGATAGTGGCTGACCATATCCGGTCAGATAGATGCCTAACAGCAGCAATAACAAATGTAAGCTGCATGTTCGAATCAGCAGGAAGCTGTGACCATGTACGGTCTGGAAGATGCCAAATATTTAAACTGCAAAAGTTCAGAAATAAAATAATGATGTTCAACTGAAAGCGAGGAAAGTTTGATAAATGCGCATTATCAAAAAAACGTAAAATATTATGTTTAATTATAATTTGTGGAAAACTTATTTCCTTGAGCTCCTTTTGGTCTTTGAGTTTTTCGAATTAAACCCCTAAAGAAGCCTGAATTTTTTGAAAAAAAGTTTTGTTTTTTAATTTGAATAGCTCAAAGACCAAACGGAGATCAAGGAAATAAGTTTTCCACAAATTATCATAAACAAAAAATATTGGTCAAAATAAAATCTGCATTATGTTTTATTGTCATATGCGTTTCATTGAAATTGACATCCTTATAAACTTTGTTAAAATCATTACAAGCACAGCAATAAGGTTCATGTAACAAGTAATTGGCTTTGCATGTATCTGAATGTAGCAAATTGAATCGTCTCATTGGACGTTGAGGTACATTCAGATTTACTTAACTTAATAACCATGGCTTGTTTATTTCTTCATTAAGAAGTTTAATAATGAAGGAAACGTTTAACATAGTTCTACGGGATTTGAGCTACGGTAAGTCAATAATCCATAGGGAGTTAAATGAACATTTCGATTCTAAGAATGACTGCGTAGACAAAAAATCAAGAAATGATTTCGCACAGACTCCATTGAATCAATGTAACACAATGGACACCAAACTATAGATGCCACTTCCAGAATAGGTCTCACCAATGATGTGAATAGAGTTTTAGTGATATCACTATGAAGTCAAAAACACGATTAGCCTTATTAATAACTCCATCAATGTGA
This sequence comes from Tricholauxania praeusta, assembly GCA_949775025.1. Lineage (NCBI taxonomy): Eukaryota > Metazoa > Arthropoda > Insecta > Diptera > Lauxaniidae > Tricholauxania > Tricholauxania praeusta. The sequence goes on along the minus strand of OX459031.1, from coordinate 28,961,936 downwards.
ATATTAAACTTGAGTTTAGTATCCATCATTACACCCAAACCTTCAAATGAATCAAGGCATTCAAGATCAGGGTTACCAATGTTATAAGAACAAGACAATCGCTGTTTCCTAGTGAATGACATAGATGTGTACACATTTCTTTAAGTTTAGCTTCATACAGTTTATTTCACACCATGCTGAAGATATAGTGATTTAGAAATGTTTTGAAGCGAATTAAATAGTTTCATGTCATTCGCAACAATAAAAATATTACAATATTTTAAAATTGATAGCATGTCGTTGATGAAAATTGTAAAAAGCAAAGCTCCAATGTGATTGCCTTGAGGAACGCCAGAAGTAACAGCAAAATTCTATGGCTCAGAGTTATTCAAGCTAACGCATTGGGTTCGAGTATAAACATAAAGCGTATTCTCACAAAAGATTTACGTCTTTTTGTTTACAAAGTTCAATTGACTGAATAAATGAAGCCAATGACCACGGACAGCATAGGAGTTTGTTGAATGGATTATAAAACAACAAATGGATGCTAATTTATCGAACAAAATCATCTTCACCGATCAGGCTCATTTTCATCTTGATGGCTTCGTTACACGTCAAAGTTTTCGCATTTAGGAATCAGAATATCCACGAGTGATTCCAACGTAATATAATTGGACAACAACAAGACAATGCAAGAATTTATACGAAAAGCTAGATAAAGCAATATTTTTCATCGTATTTCACCAATGTAATTGGCAGATCTGCCTTTAAGCCCAACATAAATCCCAATAAAAATGTTTGAGTTATTTCTGTGTTACGTATTTATTAATTGAATATACTATTAGGACGTAATTTAAAAAAAAAAAGTATTCAAATCCTGTGAGAATATTTCGAAGCCGAACATTATGGTTTCGCTTTTTATATATTAGTAGTGTTTTTCAAAATGACAACATTCCATTTTTTCCATTTTTTTTTTTTTCGTGGCTCAGTACATATCTATCACCATAACTCTTTCGGCAGAAGTTATACTGTGGTCGGTGTTTTGCGAATAGTGCTGTTTTGATAAAAATCTTAAGTTATCGTTATATCTTCTCAAGCAAATTTGTTTTTCTCTGACGAAATTTATTTCTATCAATAGTATATTTGATTTTTGTATTATTATTCATAGTAGCTCAATATATAGGGCTACCAGATGGCCTTACTACAAAAGTAGCACATATTAAAAAATTGGAATTTTGTAAATGAAAACCTTAATTTTTTTTTTTAATTTCATACAAATATTTTTGATGACCAAAAAAAAAAAAAAAAAAGGTCCTCATTTCGTAACAAAAAACTACAAAAAACTTTGATGACCAAAAAAGAAAAAAGGTACTCACTTCCTAACAAAAAACCCCAGCAAATTAAAACAATAATTTCAAATAACTTTAATGAGCAAAAAAAAAGGTCCTCACTTCAGTTCAAATATTTTATTTTACGCAAACATCGAAAGTAGCAAAACCAAAAAACAAAGTAGCAAAAGTAGCACTTTTGCTACTTTAGTATCGCATCTGGTAGCCCTATGAATATATATTGAGCTAATACTCTGCATTATACCCTGTACGTGAGGTATAACAACGTCATTAACTGAAAGCTACATATGAACTTTTGTTCAAACAAAATCACCAATTCTCGTTAATGTGTAACTCAAATATTGCAACGTGTACTTCAACAGATTGTTTCAAATATTGCGATTTTTATTTAATTGAAACTGATAGCTGTCTATCTCCAAATTTCATGCATCGATATTCTCGGAAATTGTTGGGCGACTGCATTCAAATTTTGTTTGCTTTTATACCTCATTCTATTCTACCAAGCCACATGAAAAAATTACGATTTTTTTTTTATTTTAGAGATAAATGGTTTTTTTAATTTTTGTAAAATGTGGAGCTTGTCGAATTTATATCTATACGCCACATTAATATTAATTTTGATATGTACATTTTATTATTTGCAACAAAAATCTAAAATTGTTTTGTTTTTTTTCTTTATTTATTTTATTTTGAACAGCACCCGCACAAGGAGTAATGCTTGGTCCAAACCCGACAATGGTTACATGTCCATCCTGTCATCAAACACAAGTGTCACAAATTAGATTTGAGAATTCCACTAAGACGCATCTTTTTGCATTGATTTTATGTGTGACAACGTAAGTGAATTAAGTTTAATTTTTGTAATAATCAGATAATAATTTCATTTGTGTACTTAATATTTGATGCACTCTTGCAGTTGCTGCTGCTGCATTCCGTACATGATTGACTCATGCAAGAACACCAACCACATTTGTGCCAATTGTGGCGCTTACTTGGGTACCTACAATAATTAATTGAAGGAAATGAAGGAAATAAGGAAACGAAGAAAATAAGGAATCGAAGGAAATAAGGAAACAGGATTCATATTTTTAGATGTTGCTTTTAAAAAACTTATGATTTGCATTTACTGAATGTTTCAACCTAAATGTTATAAAATTGCATAAAAATACATACAAACTCTTTTTTACTATTGTGCACTTACTGTATGTTTATGTATTGTAAGTGATATAAACATATTCAATGCCTAATAAAACAATTTTTAATGTTTAATTTTATAAATGTAAAAATAGTCTTTTATTTATTATTATATTATAATCCCATTGTAAGGGAGCTTATAAAGGCGAGTTTCAAATTGAAAATATGTAACTTAGTGATCCTCCTCCCTCAGTATAAATTTGAAATGATGAGGCTGTGCATCAGCCGCTATTTTGAAATATTCATTTAAACAAATATTTCGGAAATGGCTGCAATGTCGAATAAACAAAAAGAAGGATTTTTATAGAACATAACAAATATTTTCTGTCAAATTATCATTCTAAAATTTCATTTTGAGATTTTGTTAATTGTAATAATAAATTTTGTAGAATATTGAATTTTCTATAAATTTCTCTATGTAAAGTTGATATCAAGCAATTTTTGATGTGTTGGATATAGGACTAAAAATCACTTCACTTTAAAGTTGCCATTATTTCCAGTTTTCAGAGGCCCAAATTGAAATCGTAATTTCATAAGCGATTACTAACTCAAAATCTTGGATGCAATGTTACATGTAGTGATACTTTCTAAAAACTTTCATTGCAGTAGTGTACTAAAATATATCTCATTTAGCTTTGCGGGGGATTCACAGGTTTCTATTCCGACAGGATACAAGTAGAAGATGGCAACACAGCGATTGAACCTTTGAACCTTGATTACAAATAGCATTTTCCATGCACAAGTTCCTGACTACATTGTGCATGCGCCAGTGAATGTCTTACAAGCCCTGTTTGCGACACAACATCATCAGCCTTTAATATTAGAAAAATTAAACTGATGAGGTATTTCTAAGGCATGAACGCCCAGTCTAGAGAACGATTTTTCATTGCTTTATATGGAGCTACGGATAAGCAACACGAAACAAAGTTAATTTGTCGGTTGTGACCAAATCAAAGTCAGGTAGTAGTACCACCTCACCTTCATCAATATTGTAGATTATTTCTTGTAAGTGTAAAGCAAAAGCTAAACATGGAGCAGCTTGCGGTTGGCGAAATTTCTATCTCCGAGAATTTGTTGGCATTACGGTCAGCTATACTATAATATAAAAAAACATAGTTCTGCATATCTGAAAAATTTGCGTTCCCTAACCATTTGTGAACCAAAAATCTCGATTAAGAAGCGCCAGATTCACCTTTTTGAAGAAAAGCTTACACTTTTTTCGATAGCTAAACGATTCATAATGTAAAATTACCAACTTTAAACTAAGCAAATGCCACCTTGAATGACATATGCGTTTGGCAGCTATCAAAATACAGGACTGTACATTCAAAACCACAACATGGATAACCCAATAGACGATTTTTACATATTTTTAATGTTTCCAAATTCAACTAGTACATACAAACATTATTGTTATCATAGAAAAACAAATGTATTTTGGGGGGCGTTTAAATGTCAACATTTCGTTTTCTTAATATAATCTTGTTTTGATACACACATTAATATAAAAAAAAAATTTTTATTGAATCAAACGTTTTTTTTTATTTTTCTATTACAACAAAAAAAAATTTTAAAATACTGACTTGGGGTCAGGTGTGTCAAAAACAATTTTCGTTCACCTTTTAAAAAAAAATAATAAAGTTAACCGAAAGAAGTGGCAAATTGCCAATTATACTTGCATATTGGGTTATTATTTATGAACTACAATATTTTGAAAAACTCAGCCTCCAATATCTTAAGTCGCGTCGTATATTGCAACGTCAAACTTCTGCCAGGACACGCTCAAAAATGTATTCTTCAATCCTTATGTACGAGTAATGTATTACGTTTTGTTAGTGCGTTTAAACAAAGTTTGAGTTCGAAAAATCGAAAATATACTTCAATTGATATATATTTTGGTAGTAGAACTATGAATAATATAGCTTAGGTTACAAAAAAAAAAAAAAAAACAATTAAAAAAATCGAATAAGTCGAATGAATTTGCAAATGAAATCAGCAAGGAACAATCCTGAATATGCTTTTATTGTACACCCAATTCTGTTTTTATACGGTCTTTTTTTACGCGGTTTTGATTTAACACGGTCTAGATTCGTCGATTTAGCACGATTAAAAAAAGCTATTTGATTGAAAACTTAAAGAAAAATATTTTTATTAACCGTAATCTTTTAGAAATTTAGTTAAGGAATTGGGTTAGAAGGTTAATAGAGTTGAAGGATATTGAACTAATCCCCTTTTTTTCCTATGTATGTACAAACATACTTCATGTCTTTTTTTACACGGTTTTTTTTTACACGGTTTTATCTGGAACGTATCTACCGTGTAAAAACAGAATTAGGTGTATATGAAACATTTTCCTAAAGTTTTTCTTAATTTTTAATGCTTATAATTGAGGGTCATAGCTCGGATCTGCAAATCTTTTTTAGAACTACTTATAAACAAAACATGTATCTGTATTTCACAGTTTTTTACAAAATCATTTTGACTATCTCTTCAAAAAAAATACCATAAATACGTCTTATCTGTTGCTATTTAGTATTAAGCAATAAACGCTTCGTAAATTCAAAACAAATGTTTGATATGCCATGTCAACAAATTCTAAGAAAGGTTTATTTTATTTTGTATTGCAATATTACAAGTACCTACTACACGTCATTTTTGAGTTCATCTGAAAAAACTGGAAGCTAAAGTAAACTGATAATAAAAGCATGGCGACAATCACATAATTCAAAGTTCTAAAAAACCCTTATAATGCATATTTATAAGATAAATAAATATGTGTATAAGTAAAAGCTTTTTAAAGAGCAATTACTGTCGATATGCAGTTTTTATTATTTACTTTATTTTATTGAGGAGTCGTAAATTTAACAAAGTTCATTACAAAATTGTTAGTATTCAAGGCTCAAATTTCAGCCCGTTCCAATGAATCTCAAAATGTTCTTATCTCTTGATGTTGTTGTTTACTTGGAGGACCTGATTGAGTTCTTGCCCAGGGGTTCCCAAGTATCTAGTTCCGGCCCTGTGTGCAATATGAAGTTTGTTAATTGATTTCTGGGTCATGGCTTGTCAATTATTTAACCCGTCCATTCCCTTCAACATTTGAATGCTCAAGAACCTCAGCACAGCTAAATTGAGTGAATTATAAAATGGCATCTGCTAAGTGGGATAGGATGCATTATTTTGCTTAGTTGCAGTCGTGATCCCTGGATTCTAGATTGTTAGACTGCGGTATATTGCTATGGCTTACTGCATTTTCGTAATTGTTAGGTTTTGTTAGGTATGTACTAGGTAATTATCTCAAAAGTTATTTTTATTTTGAAACTGTGTTGAGGTAATGGAATTGTTTCGATGAATTTTCAAATATTTAAATGATTCAATGGTTAAATTTATGTAACTTCAAAGCCATTGATCTGATATTTTAATTCTTGGTCATGTAAATTTATTTTTTTGATTAGATCAACCATATGCAAACACAAATCCGTTAATGCTGATTTGCTGGCTATTGACTTTGAAAGACCAACTTTGATAAAAAATCGGTATAAGGAATTAGTCTTATTGCTTTTTTAAAGAACACTTCGAAAAGATAAGATACCAACTGCAACCTTATGTATGAAAGTTTCATTCATAACAATTTTATAGATAAGCAAACTATAAAAAGTACATTAGACATGTTCAAAATAACCTCATATTCTAGAATTCTTCGGGAACTATGAAAATTCTAAAATATGGTGCTATAAAACGTTACATTTTAAATTGATAAGTACTTGAAATGTATTTATGAACAAAAATTGCTTTCATGTTTTATTTTTTTAATTTGAATAAAAAATAGGTATGCAGGCTACTACGTGGGGCGAGCGAATCATCCCGGACCCCGCGCATCTTGAAAGGCCTAGCAATTTGGATTTATTGTTAAAAATTGTGGACCTTTGTCTCTCTTTGTTCTGCCCATGAATATGGTATTGAACGCGTTAGGACAGAAAACAGTCAACGTTCATATGTTTGCTTATTAGGGCGTATCACGAAATAAAAGTTTATAGATCACCAGCCAGTTTGAAAGCTTGCCTCAGAACATTTTCAACGCAGTTTTTTGATTTTTTTCTTTTTTCGATAGCTGATTGTCAAGTACATACAGTAGACCCCGCTCAGTTAGTCTTTTGACGGAGCAAAAAATTTGGATCTATTAGCCGGGGAATCAATAAAGCGGGCCCCGCTTATTTGAAAAAACGGATCAATTAAAAGAATCCCGGATAATTGATCGAATTAGTCATTTAAGCGAAGAAAAAAGTAGATATGTATTTTACTGACCTTACCCCAAGATAAGAACCAGAATAAAAACCTTTCAGTTTCAATTAAAAGGTATTATTTTTTTTCAATTATACGCACATAGAAAAGTAAAAGTAACTTCAATTCAACTTCAGATATTAACAATAAATTTTGGCACATGTGTGTTATTTTACAAAAAAGTATACATGTATAGTATGTATTCCTTAAATATGCTTAAAAAAATCGGTTGTGGACGATTACATTTTATTTTGCAGTCTATTGGGAAAGCCTAATTTCCATGTGATCTTTCTTGAACTTATCTTATCAAATATCAGGGAGGACATCACATGCTATAAAGATAGCAAATGTATGCTATTCACTCTCGCATTCTCCAAGCGCATTAGGTTCTGTTCGCATGCTTTTTCTTTCTTACAAAAATTTGATTTGATATCCCTGATATGGGATCAAGAAAGATAGCATGGAAATTAGGCTTAAGGATTTCTCTATTCATATTTTCTAATTCATTGAAATATTTATTGTGAGGAAGAAAATATGTGCGAAGGGTTTGAATATTTTGAAGTAGCTCGCTTACAGTTGGAATCTTATCAGTCGTTTTTTCCTCTTCTTCGTCTGCTTCTTCGGAGATTTCAGAATTTACAATGGTGGTAACGATTTTGTCGTCTGTAAGATCCCCAAAGCACAATAATTCGTTGTAGCATGTAATGTACTAAAAAGCACTTTAGCAATTACGCATCGCCGCTAATCGTTACTCCAGTAGCATTATCCCCGTCGATCGTAACATCGTTGATCTCTTAAAAGGAGAGTTTTGCATGTATTTTTCACTTGAGACATATTTTTTCTGATTATTTAAGCGGGGAAAACAATTAAGAGGGAATCATTTAACAGGGGATTGAAATGCATATTTCAAATGAGGAAAATTTAGTTGGTTATTTTTTAGACCAGTTATCCGGGGAATTCAATTAACCAGGGATCTATTAAGCGGGTCCACTGTACATATGCATATATAGTATATTGTTGTATAGGTTTCGACGAGCACTTGGTGCAAAATGTAGACATTGAAAGTAGCTGCTTTGGCAGTTGGAGGCAACCAGCGTTTTAGAGTGGAGAGTCTCAGAGGTCCGAACGGAATCGATTTCCTCTTATATCCTGAGTGGGAATGATCCTTGAGTGATATGGCGAGGAATTGGTGTCATCTTAATACCCAATAGATGCTCGTACTTGACCCACTTGGTAATTTCTTTGGAGAGTGTTGTCAAAGCTAACGACCCCGCACACTCTTGTGAATCCAAGAAGCGTTTGATCCAGAATGAACCGATCCACATTGGACTTCTGAGGTATAAATTTTACACCTGTAAGCGTTTGTACCCATAGTAAGCGGATACAAAATGTCTCTTTACTCTATGCTAGGGGCGGTCTGTATAAGGCTGCATCTGGTCACAAAAGATTTCGCCGCCAACCAGTAAGTTACGACTATTTATTTTGTCATGCGACACGTTTCATACTCTTTGTGATATACTTATAATAAATAAAATACCCCCCGTAATTTTCAACAAAAAAAAATCCTTGGCGAATTCTTTATTTCTTTTTCTTAGGCTTACGTTTACGATCCAATGCATTCCAAATCTGCTTCTTTGCTTTATATCTTTCTTGCTCTCTTGCTTGAAATCGATACATTATTTTCGGATTCCACAATTTTGTGTAATTTGAAACCTCATTAAATGCACTAAAATTAGCTTTTAACGCTTACTAAATTCACTTTAAGTTGGCATTATATTTTTAGCAGGTCACCCTAAATGCTGACGGCAAAGAAGCTTTTCACTTCTTTTCCTCTCACAACAGAGCAAAAAGCTTTTCAAATCAAGAAATGTTGAACGTACACAATGAAAAAAAGCCAACTTATGTTGGCAACTCTTACAATACCAACAACTTCTTGGCACCATTTTTTTCCATTTTTTTGATTTGATAAAACAAGCGAAAGCAAACTTTAACTTCCCAAAGCTTTGTACTCAATGCTGCCTTTTAACTGATAAGAGAATCAACAAAATACGAAGTTTCTAAAACTGGAACTTGCGTAAAACTTCCAACAACAGGGCAAACGATTTAGTTTTCAATCAACACCGCGGTGAACGCCACGAGAGCGCACAAACGACTAAATTTTCTTCTCTTTATTTTACTTCTGCTTCAGTTCATAGTAATTAAACCTCTAATTAATTGCTTACACATAAATAACAAATAATAAATATACGTAACGATAAACAAAATAAAATTTACAAATTTTTAAATTTACGCAAACAATATGGAAAAATCTGTTTATAATCCAAATTATCCACAAATGCCAGAGCAGATGACATCAGCTGCAGCCAATGAAGAGATGAAAAACTATCCAGCACCACCATCATATGATCAGGCTACGGGTTCAAGTGCAGCAGTGGGAGCAACATCATATCCACCAGTTCAGGTGTTGCCGACGGCGCAAGTAGGTTGGGCGACAAACGTGCAACAACAGCAACATCATCACCAACAGCCACACTCAACACATCATCATAATCCACCAACAGTTAATATGGCACAAACGCAGTATTCACAGTACCAAGGGGTACCACACTCAGTACAACAACAGCCAATGGTGATAATACAACGTAAGTGTTAAGCACAAGTGAATTATCATTGGTGTGGTATCGAATAGTGGTTAAAGAAATAGACATAAAACACGATATTCCGAGTTTGTAACGTATTGGAACATAAAGCTCTCTGGGCCAAAAAGTCAAACCTACGACGAGGAAATAAATAATCCTCGAAGGATTATTTTTTTAAATTTGTGAAGGAATTTGTATTTACTAAACATACTAAAGTGTATAAAAAGTACCGCATCGGAACATAAAAATCGTTTGAACCTAGGTTTTACTTTTTGGCACATGGAGCTTTGCGATCCAATACGTTCCAAAGTCAGAATATCGTTCTTTTTATCTAGTTCTTTGTAGTTAACATTATATTTACTGGACTTGGCTTATGTTTACTTTAGGCTTAATTGTTGTTGCTTTTTTTAATGTCATGAGCTTTTTTTATTCCAAGTACAATATTATAATCAAATGTGTGGAAAATCCATGCATTTATTTCCAATTGACAGCGGCGGAATAAGGCTTTGCGGGGCGTTGAGTTTAAAACTGCCTCTATTCACGTAAAAAAACTTATTATATTTAAGTTTTTTAAAAGGGACTCCCAATATACTTTTTTGACGTATAATGACGATGCGACTTAAAAAAAAAAAGTTCTTAATATTCGGTTCTCTTCCCGTTCTCTTGAGATCGCGGCTGCCCAATTAATAACACAGGACCACAAAAAAAAAAGGTCTTGTAGTTGGAAGATGAGGTATCATACGGTAGATATTTTGGCGTCCTAAACACGAATCCAAGGTCCGAATTTTTCCATCACCCTCAGATTTTGACATAACCTCAAAATGACACTTTAAAACACGTTAAAAAGAAAGTCCCTTAAAAAAAATCAAAATCCAGAAGGTAGACCTTACTTATATTACGTATCTAGGTGTGCCAAGATAATATCTTACAGTAAAAAGGAGTTTTAGCTGCCCACTTTTCCCCCAGCACCCCCACTTACCCCCAAAGGGTTAAAAACTGATTTCTCATAAAAATTCAAAATTAATGCCCCGATTAAGAGAAACAGGTCTTAGTAAAGTAAGGCAACCCTATTGGAGGCATAATTCATAATATTTATGACAGATTTTATTTTGTTTGTCTTTTTATACCCTTTTAAATGAGATAACCCATAGTGAAAATGGTTGATCACGCCCAGAGTTTGGCTGTTTTCGTAAAAAAGTCGTTTTTTCGAACTTTGACCTAACAGTACTCACGAATCTCGACTACGTAAGGAGCTGAAATTTGAAAAAATCGCTTGTTTTTTAAATTTCATACGTATACGTAATACATACTACTAAAAAACAGTAAATATGGAATTAAAAAAAAAAAACGCTCTTTGGATTTTTTTCCTTTTGATGTATGTATATCGACTGTAAATAACGTCCCAAATACTTCCCGATTCAAGTTTTTGTTGCAACTCAACTTGTCATTTAAACATGATTAAAGCCCACCGTGCTGTATTCCCAGCGAGGTTGCTTGTGTGTGTAGGACGATAAAATTCATGCGTGTTATCATGACGGACATGTGCAAGGCCATAATTTGCTTCCTTTTATTATGAACTTAATACGTTTTATTTTGAAGCATACCACACCGCAACCGCAATGTGCTCAGAAATTTTGGGATTGGCTACAAGTTAATGACAGCACCTCTGCTCAATTAGCTAAACACAAGCTATGTGATATTATTTTGAGAAATCAATACGGATATAAAGAAAATAGACATGTGATGTTTAACTCATTGCTCATTGTAATAAATTTAATTAATAACTCTCATCTAAATAATAGGTTTTGGGACTAGATTTTGGCATTGCTCGTATTTCAAGAGTACAACTTAAAAAGAAGCATGTCAGACAACTTAATATACATAATTCCAAATCTGAGTAGAAAAAAAAAACATCAAACAATAGGGGTCGTCAACTTAATGTGTTTTAAGTGTTGAATGGACGTATGAGCACACTATTTCAATTTCGTACTAACACCAGTACCAGTCTATGTTGAGTTCAGACATTGCAAAGGTAACTGTTTCATACCGAAATTAATTCTGAATGTGACCAATTTTAAAGAGACCAGCCAACAAAAGTGTTAGGGTACTGTTAATATGAAAGAAGTACGAAACAGTGTCAGTTTGTATATTTTATTGTTTTTTATCAATTTAGCGCTTTCACTCAAAAAAAGGATTGTTTAGAAAGCGTTTGTGGCAAATTATCGAATGCTTAATATAAGCACTTATTATTTCAAGCAAACACTTAACTTTTGTCTTAAACGATAAGTATTTGTAGATAATATAAGAAAAACCAATGTATTTGACCCAAGTAAAAATTAAGTTGTGGCAAGTGATTCAATTACTTCTATGGAAAATTTAAAAAAACATTTCATAAAATGTTGCTTCTAAATGATATAATTATTTACGACAAACGTCAAAATATTTCCGTCAAACAATTCAATTTATGGAAGTGTTTCGACAACAAACACTTGTATTTTGTCCCAAACACTTGTCTTTTGTCCCAAACACTTATTCATTTCAACAAACGATTTATCACTTATAAAACTAAAGTGATATTCTTGTCATGTTTTTTGTATTTTGTATTTTGCAGTGTTATGATTCGATATAACTTTTTTGTTACTACATTGTACATATACGATATCAAATGTTTATAAGTGTTTAGAAGCAAAGAATGATGACGATGTTGCCAGACTGGAGTCTTATGATATGTTAAGTTTTAAAGAGTAGTTTTAGTATAATATTTCTCAACTATCAAGTTGTAAGTAAAATCAAAAGTTTATGTGAGAAAAATTTTATTATTTTGTAAGTAAAATCAAAAGTTTTTGTGACAAAAATTTTATTGTTTCACGCAAACACTTGAATTAGTTCCATCCATATCATTTGTGGCAAACACTTTTTTTTTTTGAGTGTTGATGCAAAACAAGATCACATCTGAAGACCCCTTTTATTAATGTCTTAAAATACTAGAGTACGAATTATGTTACTATAATTTAAATCAATTAATTACTTAGTTAATTGCATTACTTTTAAATAAGCATTCTAGTGCCCCTTAAGTGTGTGTCAAGCTAAAATAAATTTATAGTCAGTGGGAGTCTAGAGACTTCTGGCGAATAAAAAAATATTCTAGTCGTTTGGCAATAAGTATTTATTGTTCCTATGAGGAAATCGCTGGCAATACTGTGTCACATGCTATGTTATTTACAAAACAGGTTACTACCCTGGTTAACAAAGTTAAATTTGAGGTTGAGATAAAAAGCTAATTGTACTATAAAAACGAAATATATTTTTAACCCGAGTAAAATTAAACGTGCTGATGACTCATGAACATGAAATTAATTGAAGAAAAAATCATGGAAATTGTTCACCGAGTTTGTTTAATTGATTTGTAACACCATTAAAAAAAAGTCCCCCAAGAAATATTTATATGAACAATAAACTTATCAATGATTGAATTGAGTTCGATTGTTTCTGTTATCATATGATTGCAAAACATATTAAAACTTGTGATATAAAATTACAAAAACAAAAAAAAAAGTTAGATACGCAAATTAAATTATCAGTTAAATAAAACATGTTAAATAGAAATCTGCTAAATTTTGAAATGTGTGACTCTAAAATACTTTTACTATGAACAAAATTCGCATTACGAATCAAAGGAATTGAGCGTGACTTTAGAGGAACTGTATTTATTTATGTTACATCATATATTAAATTTGTGAAACAATTATTTAGGTTCAATGTTATCACTAGATAATGTGCATTGAGTACTAATGCCAAGCTATATTTTTGATTTATGCCACCTATTAGCAAACGACACTATTTGTATTTTTTTCAAGTTTCACTTTAACACAATATGAAGTATTGTTGATGGTTCCAAACCTTTACACTAAAAAGAGCATTGTCCACGCATTTGTGACGAACTACCTGATGTTTGTAATTAACATCTTTAGTTTGAAGAACAGCACTTGTTTACTTTGCTAATGTAATAGAATATTTATTCCGAAAGAAAATATTTCACTCCAATAATAATTATTATACAAAAAAAAGGAAAACAACAATTGCTCTGCAGCAACGACCACAACCTTATCGAATGAACTATCTTCGACAATCTTTTGAAAGCAAGGAAATCCCTCAGACTACAGTTTTTGTAGTGACGTTCACTGGAATTGATTTTTAATGAGTTACCTTTGGTTGAACTAATGTTTTCATCTGTTCCTTTTTTATGTTTAGTGTATTTAACTGGTAAAAGGTAAATAGAATTAGTTTAAATAAATTTACATTTTATATTTGTAATTCGAATTAATTTAAACATTTATTCTAAAAAAATTATTCCAAAAATAATAGTTGAAATGAATGTCTGTTCAAGTAAATTTTTAATCGATTTTATTCATATCATACGCTCTAAGTTCACATCAAACGACGTCTATGAGCCAATTTTTTATAAAAAAAAAAAAAAAACAGCTACTATTGGGATAAGGTCATTATAAATTTTAGACCCTTGGAAATATCCCCTGTTTTTTAACCATATACCACCATTTTAGACCCATTTAATGGGCTAAATAGATGCAAAAAATTACTTTCACTTACTATAATTACTTACTATTTTGAGTACTTATGAGGATTTTTGTTACACTACATTAAATATCTCTCACAAAAAAACGTTTAAATGTTCTATTTTTATGGGCGGTAGGCGTGATTTGACCCATTTTCAATCCCAAGAGTCTTGCTTAAAAATCTAGCCTGTGTACCAAATTATCATGCTTAGTTTTTCCGTAGTCGTTATTTCCACAGACAGAGAGACAAACAGCCTGAACAGATAGGCGGGCTAAATTGACTCAGGTGATGACGCTGACACTTATACAATTTTCTTTGCATGCCACGCCTCCTTCTATGCGTTATAATCGGAATGACAAGTTAAATCTATCCTGAGTGCAAAGTATAAAATTGAAAAATGTTAAAGAAAGTCAACAAAGTTTTAAAAACGTCGGACAATGTTGATAAATTGAAAAATATAAATGAAAAACTTTAAATGTGATAAAAATATTCGAAAAATGTTGAAAGTTTCTTAAAATTTTGATAAAGTTTGAAAAGTCCAAAAGTTTTTAATAAGTCACAAAATGTTTAAGACTGGTGTGAAAATTCGAGATATGCTTAAAAATTAAGAAACTTTTCAAAAAGTCAAACGATATTTTGATAAAGTTGTTAAGACAAAAAAAGAAAAAAATCGAAAGATTATGAAAAATTCGCTGTGTTAAAGAATTTGAAAAATAATGAAAAAATCGAAAACCGCTGAAAGTGTCTAAAAAGTAGCACTAGCGTTGCGTGACCATTTTTTTACTTCTCCGCTAATTACCCTACAGTAAAGTTTTTTATATCCGCTAGTAAAGATGTTGCACACATCTTTAATATGAGACTTTAATGATTTCTTAATTAATCAATGTTAAATATCAGCTGCAATATCTCTTAATATATATTAAATGGTATTATGTGAATGTAGTGCGTATTAACGTTGATCAGCTTCCATAGTACCCAATATTATCTCGGCCATAATCGAGATTCTAAAACTTATCTTAAACAAAAATGTACTTATGCTTTAAGTCTTAAAATTGTTTTAGTGTAAATGTTTCTTTGCCGAATTTCTTTAGCATGCGAAATTAAAAATAAAAGTAATTTAATATAAGCCATTTCGAATTAATATGTTTCGGATTAATCTGTAAAAACTTTCGTGGTTTAGCTCATATTTTCACTTTAGCAAAGTATTTCAGTATTTTTTAGAAAAACCTCTTTGTTTTTATATGAAATAACATTTTTCTAATATAAACTTTAATAAATTTTGCTTGACAACACATGTCTTATTCGATATGGTTTAATTTAAATAAATAACATCCTCGCGTACTCCTCTCAAATAACTTCAGCTCATGTTACTTGCAAACCTTCGCTCTATATTGTATATCTCATTTGCACTTGTTTGAGATTTTGACGTCACGAAAGACGTCATTGGAATAATCAAATACTGAAAAAGTAAATAAAAAACCGCATTTATAGTAACAGTTTTTTGGCTTCTCATGATTTGTTCATAAAATCAAATAATCGAACCGGTGTTAATTATGATGAATTATATTTTTTGATTAATGTAGTGTGAAATCTATAGGTCTGATCTAAGATTTTATTTATTTATTTATTTATTTAACAAAACGACCTACGCTATGGAAAATATATTTTAGTCTCTTCAGACTTATTAATTATTTTAGAATCCTAAGAAATTCCTAATAGAAATTGTCGAAATGAATGCCCTACGAGTACCTATTGCATCTAGACATAGAAAATCAAAGTTGATGAAAAGAAAAAACGAACTTTTTTAACGTTTTTTATGTGTTACTTTTAAGCACTTTTAATTAGTTTAAAAATAAATATTTTTATATATTTCATTGTAATTATTATTTATTAAATGACTTCAAAAACAGACAAAAACCTAGACAAGGTGATCAGCGTCAGTGTCCAATATACCGTTTGTACAAGGTATAAAAATTTCTATGAATCGGGAATATCAGCTTACGGCTCATTTTTCGACTTTCAAATGATCAATGGATGAAACCTGGCTTGTACTTAAAAACTCAAAAATCTCCTTGTACCATCTCCTATTGCATCATTAACTTGCATTATAGAACTGTATTGCTGACATCCTCATTTATGGTACTCATTAATTTTTGGACATAGCTTATAACTAACCCAAATATGCAAAATGTGTTTTAGATCCAAGATAACCTCAGTAGCTAAAATATGACAAGTGTCCAATAAGTCTTTGTAATTCTCACAATGTTCTTTCATGTATGAATTCAAAAACAAATGCTCTAACTGAACACCCAGCCAAAACAACACCTATAGGAATATGTTTATGGACATGTTGCTAACATTATTCTTTTAATAAGCATGAATTCGTGATATATGATTTACGACACATTATTTTCAAGTTAACTATTCATTACATAGATTTGTAACATCGACATTTTTATGCAATTATTTACTAATCGATTTTCAACACGTGTCCTTAATTCCAGAGCAAGCTGTACTTCCATTGGGACCAGAGCCAACATACATCACATGCCCAGCATGTCATATACAAAAATTGACACGCATCGAATATGAGCCAAGTTCACGAACACATCTTATGGCAGCGCTGCTTTGCATTCTAGGGTAAGTTTTTATTTCACAATTCACTGTAATACTTAGCTTTAGGGAGGTAAAATGAGTAAAATGACTGAGCTTTATGACAAAGGTTTATGCATGCATGGGTGACACTCTGATTCAGCAACATTTCATCTTGTGTTACACAGTGGAATAATGTTTTTTTAATATACATATTTAAATTAGTCGATTGAGATAAACTTGTAAAGGCAATTGTATAAAACCGTACCTAATTTAATTAAATAAATAATAATAATTTCGTGTTACGTGGCTAATTAGTGACATTTATTTATTCGCACAGAAAGCAGCGCCGTACTAAGGCTTTAAGGGCCTTGGGGCTAAGAACTGACAGCGGGCCCCTTAGTTTCTCTAAAAACGTTTTACTATTGGAAATTAGAAAAATTATCGTATTGAAAATGGCGATGTCAAAGGAAACCTACAGTAGGCTTTTGCGCCGTTTCCTTAAAACATGATGGGGCCCTCTTAAGATCAGGGCCCTGAGCCAAAATCTCTCTAGCCCTATCTTAATCCGGCGCTGATAGAAAGTGACCAAATTCGCATGGGATGTAACTCTTAAATAGCACAAAATTTTGTGAAAATAATAAAAGTTCATAAGGCATCGTTTTAAAGATACATCTTCAAAATTTAAGAACACAAACTTAATAGCAGATAATTGAAAGCGCTACATATCAAAAGTTGGCTTCAACTTTTTGACCGAGGTCTCTAGTTTAGAGAATTACCCCTATATACATACATATGTATCTATATGTACTTTTGTCTGTTTGCCTTGGTTCGTATCAATTCGTATCGCAAAAAAGATAATTATACTATGTACTTGGCACAAGATTCAATATTGCTGTGAAATTTACTAAAGCGGACTTTCATTCTTGCACATTTACAGCTTTGTTTATGGCAACATACATAAATATCTGCAATTGTAGTGCAAAAAACAGAATGGAAATATAGTTGGTATTGCGTGCGTCAGTTGACTTAATGTCATCAAAACAGACATTTTTATTATCTGTATTAAAATCTTTTCGCAAATGTTTTTACGTTCATTTTAAAAATTTGTTTTTGTTTTTACTGTAAGTCAGTCAGTCAGCGTTGCCAATATTCGCAATTCTGAAAGATATAAGAAAATATTTGATAAAATTTAGATATTTTTGGTATGTCAGTCAGAAGCTTTGATTTAAAATTATTGAATCAAATAAGTTCACAGGTGCCGCTAATTAAAAAGTGAGATTGAAAGATATTTTCAAAGTTTACAATGTCGTTAAAAGTTATTGCTATCGCATGCAACATATGCCAAGAAAGTATATGATATGACCTTTTGTATAAGCCTTCGAACGCTATACTTGGTTAAGCATTTTTATTAAAAAAAAAAACTTAAAACTTGAAAAAATAAATAATATAATAAATTTTTTACTCAATTCAAAATTTGATGTATTTCAATTGAATCGATAATTTATCTTTAGAAAAAACAAGTTAAGATGTGGAAAAAAACATTAAAAATTTATTGGAATAAAGTTGTTTTACTCAGTGCTTAAAAGTTTTTTAATATTGTTCACTACTTCTGCTAAGCTTGAAATTGTGCTTCCGAAAATCGAACAGTCGCTGTCACAGCAGAAGCAAAAAACTGTCGCTGACAAACTGCGAAGCACTACACAAGTCAAGATCTTCGGAAATTATTGGTTGAATTGACTACAACTATTGGCGAAGTCGCAAGTTAAACAACAGAATGTTTTCAGTTTTTCAAAAGTCGGTGCTGATCCAATTTTCTCAGCCAGTTTATGTTTCTCAATTTTGTTTTTATTGAAATTGAAATTATTGAAATACTCAAAGTTTGATATTTTTCTTACTTTTGGTTGCGAATAACTTACAAATTATTCACGACTACAAATCGATGGTTTGGTTTGATTTCGCCACGTCAAAATCCTTCAGAAAATCTATACAGCTTTTTAGAGGTAAATTTTAAGTTTTTTCTGAAATATTGATTGGTGTGAAAGTCATCAATTCTGCAGGAGTTTCTAACTTAATGCTATTCAAAAATGCAAACATCAAAAAAAAATACACAAATCTATTAGAATAAGGTAGAGACCGTTCCAGACGGATACTCCGCCAAATTTCGAGAGTTATCGAGAGGTCACGAGCCTTGAGGGGCCTAGCACCGTAACTGATTAAAAAAATTATTTTAAAGCTGATTAAGAAGTCTTTCTCTTATAACGTAACCAAGTTTTCAGAATTTTTAAGCGTCTACTCCCCCATGTTACAAAATGCCAATTTCAAAAAATCTCTCATAAAACTATGGATTAATCGGCGAAGAACGATATCCCACACATTTTTCCGTTTTAAGCCCTTAAAAGGCAAATGAAAAAAGTTTTTTAAATATATACGAGTATATCAATTTATAAAATTTGTATATTCTATACCAACAACTTTTGAAATGATTTTGCGAAATGCAAGTCTATGTCAAAACTTTGAATTTATTTTTTTTTTTTTTTTAACAGAAATGTTTGAAAACTCTCTCGAATATAATTATACTTACATATGTATCTATTGCCTTCCTGCTGTCCAAATTAAATCGCACTAGTCATAGAAATAGCACAGAATTTCGACTTTGTCATAAACAAAAATTATTTCATTAAACAAATAATTTTCTTTTAAACAGCCGAGTTCTCCGTTGTCCGTCGCAATTCTGTTTATTCGAACGAGTTTTGCGGCGATAACGGATCAGCTGCTCAATACACGCTATCCCAATTGTGGTTAGGACATATTTCATATACTTTTTTACTTATGAAAAATCTTGATTGGAAAAGTTACTTTCATTTGAATTTTTTCTTATAAAATTCTAAATTTGGTGTATACAAAATGTCTGACTTACTGACATTGAATACATATGGGGTGCAAATATTTTTCAATGTTCTTAAAAATATTAAAAATTATTCAAAAATACTATAATGAGATGCACATTTTTTATTTTATTAAAATTTCAACTTTTATAAATATTTTGGAAGATCTCTCTGCGAGGAATTTATAATAAGTTTTAAACAAAAAACTGGCAGCACTGTCATGCGCGCTTTATCAGTTGACATATAAAAATACTAATGTGTGTGGTATATATCGTGTTTTTTCGCAAATGTTGATAAAAATGCACAAGCACAGTATAGCTGTTAAATGGCTTTTGTGTTTGCATATGGATATCCGTAGTTAATGTTACTTAATAGCATATATCCAATGTTATCTTATCTACATTATTCCTATTATTATACTTCAATGTCAATATTTACTATATAAATTATACATGCTTTTTAAGTTAAGCCAAACGTTATAAATAATATTTTTTTTTAAAATATTCTAAATTTTTTTATTAATTTTTTTTATTTTGTCACAGCTTATGGTGTTGCGTCTGCCTGCCGTATTGTGCTGGAAGTTGTATGAATGCCAACCATTATTGCGGAAATTGTAATAAGTTTTTGGGTACCTATGGTAGTGGACTGTAGACCAGTATGTGCATTACGAAAATATATATATAGTAAAATTATAGAATCTGTTGTCACTTACATATATAAACATATGTATATCTATTTTTATATATGCAAAAACTTCTTATCATTAAATTATTGAAATTATAAATATGTTAACTTTTATGTTCTAAAATATAACTATCAGTTAAAAAAAAAGTATAATATAAATAAATAAGAAATGTTGTTTTATATCAACACTAATTTCATGTTTTGTATTTTATGTGGACAATGTTAATGCTATGTAGTTATGAATAATGGTGGTTGTTTATTACTCAGAGAAAGCTAGAAAACAAAAAAATGGAATAGTTCTTATGCGGAATTATATAAATGGGGGACAGTGTTGTTTTCATAAAATCTTGGATTTCTTAAATCTCTTTTTTAGGATAATTATATAATAGGAATTGAAAGTTAAAATAGAATAAGAGCGTTTTCCGTACATAAAAAAATTTAATCAGTCTATTGTATTATATTTTTGAGAACTTTGTTAATATGATAATATTACAATACAATAGAACAATAGGCAGTTCTATATCAAGAATTAATTTTAACAAAATGAAAACTGCTTATAGCCAGCTTTTCAATAAATCCAGACTTTAAATTGTTGGTGTTTTTACAATGAAGTGTTTTGACATTTTTTCCTCAAAGAAATATATTTTTGTACGCGCATTTTTATGAGTCATTGTCACAATTTGTTTTGTTTCTTATCAGCGCGACAATGACGCAAATGAGTTGATTTTAATGGATGAATTACTTTCACTGCGCCTAAATACTTAATATTATACTTATATACAATATTGTTATACTACTTAAGCGATACAGAGCTATATGATTGTTTTTATTTCAAAACAACTAATATCAATTAGTCATTCCACAAAATGAAACTTCATAAAGCATAAAAATGTTTACTTATCTCTCAATGTCGTTTTTGCAATTCATTTGTTAAAAAAATATCATAAGTTCAGATTAATTAAAAAAAGTTATGATTGTGTCAAATTTTTTAACTAAATCGAATTATTATTTATCATAATATGAATTTATTTCGTAAATTTGAATCATTATTATACATGTGGCAATTTGCGCCAAATCGGACACCATTTTGCTTTTGTATCTTTGACTTTTTTCAAATTTTTTTTTTCTTAGTATCTACTAGATCAGGAATCGACAGCGCCTAACTCTTTCCACTCTTTGCACTCTTTTACAACAGCTTTGTAGTGTTGTAAATCGCCGAATCGTTGCCAGGCGCAACCAAAGAGCATAAATATCTCTTTATGCTCTTTGTGCTTTGTTTGTTATTGGTAAACTTTTTTGTTATTGGTAATTTTGCGTTGTGTTTCGTCACCAGCTATTTTTAAATATAAATTCACTTGTGTGGATGCATTGAGCGTTGTTGCTTTTATATGTTTATAATTCCTTATGGTACCGTATCCAACGATTTGTTGTTGTTGTTGGTTTTTTGTTCCCCTGTACTAGATGACAGTACGTGACCTTTTTCAATTTTTTATCACGCCGTTCAAGAGATATATATTTTTGAAAAATCAGGTTTCTTATCTTTTGAATGGCTCATTCAATTCCATTTTTTTTTTTTCAAATTTTTCGTTTTTAAACGTACTTTCTATAAGAAATATCGAACAATTTTCAAAACGACATTTCTAAGGGGTTTTAAAATTTTGAAGATAAATCGTAATTTTTAGCAATGTTCATATATGTGTGATTTTCGATTTTCTTCACAAATATTTGTGAGAAATTTTTATTCATTTGAAAAATTTTTAAGCTGGTCAGATAATAAACAAACCATGGGATCAATTTTTGTTCGAATTTTCATGTTTATATGTAGTTATCATTGCTGTTAAACCCAAAAAAATAATTATTATACATAACAGATTTTTCCAGAAGTTAAAATAATAAAATTTTAACACTGTACAGAGAGGATATTCCGATTTTAAAATGTTACTTCAGAGGATTTTACAACCTCAGAAGTCATCTAAAATATTTGTTAAGTGAATGCTCAGCAATTAACTAACAGAAACTTATACACCTCCGACAGGCACCTTTTGTATCTGCGCAAAAGTTAGAAAACTAAAAAAATCAGTCTTAATGAGTTACATACAAATCGGAACAAAGGATCCAAACTTAAAAATAATTGTCTTAAATCTTATGAAACCATAGTTCAAAATGCTTCAAAAAATTAAAATTCACTTTTCCAACTGAGTTTTCTTACGAAACTTCACATTCAAGTTATTCTCAAAGCTGATTTAAGAGGCAGGTAAAGCGTCTTGAATAATCAGCCAATTGACTTAGAATGTTGTGTGAGCAGTGTCCATATTCCAATTGCACACCTTTGAGTTGGTTTGCATGACTGCTATAATTAGAGTAACTTGAAGTAGCAGAGGACGCATTTTCACACGATTTAAATGCCACTGTGATGCCAACTTATGCAATTATTTTTAGTTTTTCCATTTGTGTTTGGACTCAGTATTACTCCTGGGTTTTTAGCTTTCTAATAGGGTGAAAGAGTCTGCCTTTTAACCATCCAAAGTTTATGGTCGCTTTATTTTTGTTTTCATTACAACATAACTTTCATTTTCGCTTAACTTATTACCGGGTTGAACCCTTTGGCCCATTCGTAAGCTTTTTGTCAGAATGATCTCAGAGTTAAAACAATGAAACTATGTTCAGCAGTAATGCTTACAAGTTTTTTTTATTTAATTGTGTCACCTTTAATTGGGGTCCATCAAACCACTAAATACAATAACAATAAAAGCAACTTTAATAAATGAACATAATAAAAAACAACAAATAACTGAAAAAAACTAAACTCATGAACTTTTTTAACACCTTTTGCAGAGCTTTTTTCATTCTATCTTCCAGATGCTTTTGAATTGATAAGAATCTTTCATAGCATTTAATGAGACAAGATAAGCAAAGTCGAGGCTTTCTTTGTGGTACATTAAGGCAAGGAAGTACAAAAAAGTGAAATATAAAAAATGAGTTCATAACATAACGTTTAAGTCCAATGCGAACAATACAAAAGAATCAGCTGAAGAAAAATAAAAATTACAGCAGATACATATATTCAAAAAGCTGTCCATAGAAATGGCAGATGAAAGGCGTGTGTACCCATCAACACCATTAGAGGCTGTTGTGATACATGATGAACAGCAGCAGAAATTGCTATCAGCTCAAGCGCCACCAACTTATGACCAATCGATTTTAGCAATACCGACACAAGCAGAGGAACAACCAACTTTCGTTTTTATAAATCGTAATTATATGCAACGAATTTGTTGTTATTTATATTAATATAGCTTGTTATTAATTTTTGAACTTATTTGTTTATAGGGCCGCCACGATTACCCTTTGGCAAAGAACCAATTGATATGCAGTGTCCTTTCTGTTATAAGGATATGCAGACGCGCATACGTTATATACCTACGACCGGTACTCATGTGGTTGCTGCTCTGCTCTGTTTGTTTCAGTAAGTTAGTGTTGTTATGTATTAGAGTGGTCCAAAAATTATATAAAATCATCAGGTAAATTAATATGAATATGGTGCAACAAAGGACTGACAAATATTTTTAGTACTTTGAAAAAAAAAGACACAGTTTTATGTTTTATTTTGTTTACAAATAATACACTTCTGATGAGTTTTGTTGAAAAATAAAATAGACTACAAAATGAAGCACCTTTTTTCGAGTTGTTCGACATCACTGAATCGTTTTTATTAAATTTTTTCGTTAAAAACATCAAGAGAAATATTTCTAATAATAATAAATTTAAAGTAAATAATTTTTTTTTATAAAATCAATGCATTTATAGACAAAAATTATATGAGGTTTTTTATTCCCTCCCTATACTTTTTGATATATCCATTTTCAGACATTTCGAAATTGAGTTTCAAAAAATTTTACGTATAAATTAGCTGTTCAGTTTGATTTTATTAAATATGTACTTTTCTTAATCATTAATTTTATTTATTTTCTAATTTTTTTGTGAATTTTATTAACATCCAGAGGGTTATAGCCAATTTCTTAACACAAATTCAGATTCAGCATGCCAACAACACCCACATAAGTAAGAGTTATAATATGACCAAGAGACAAGTCGAGGACGTTCAGAAAAATTTGAAACTTTTTTTTTGTTTTTTAAATTAATTAGCGAAAATAAAAGATTCACTTTCCGATATCGAATTGGGGCCATTTACAGGTTTTTCGAGTACGTGAAAGTATCCGCCAACAGTAAATCAAACAACCCTATATAAGTAAATTACTCTTATCAAATATTACGGGGCTCTTTTTTTTCGTAGGGTAATAGTCATTTTTTATTTTTTTTTTAATTGCTTTTAAATTTTTTTCTTTTTACTACAGATTGTATTGCTGCATCTGTTTGCCATACTGCATGAGCAGTTGCATGAATACTGAACACTCTTGCAGCATGTGTGATAAATATTTGGGCACCTATCAACGACAGTAGAAGTTGTATCTATTGTATTTTCAAAACGATATTTTATAATAAACACAAAAATAATAAAAATATTTCAGAAACTTTTTGCTTTTTAACTCCTAGCAAAAACTGACAATATTGGAAGACTTCATAGATGTCTCAAAAGCTAGAATTTTATTTATTTAACGGAAAGTTCTTTCCAGGTCTTAATTTCAATCAAATGTTATATGCGGCTTATTGTAGAGGATCGGGTAACATATTGACTGACAGCTTAGAGACTTTCTAATTTGCCCTTAGAAATTTATGCAAGGAAACATTGACGGATCGGAAGGGGGCCAATCGAAAACGAATTTCGGAGATTGGATGGTCTATAAAATGCTGTTGTCTCAGGCAAAGCTTTAAATTATTTAGAGGTTTTCCTCTTAATTTCAATATAAAGAAATTCTTGACATCATACATTCAAGATATTCATCTTTCGAGGTTTTACCTATGTAATGCTCAAATGTTATAGGTTATTTGTTTTCTATATTTGTTATGGTTAAAAGTACCTATATATATTTTGTTTACTTTTGAAATGACATCTATAGTAACGAAAACTACTTACATAAAATGAGCTTTGATATCTTATCAGTTATTTTTTGGTAATTATGTTAAGCTCTTAGCGCACTCTTATCTAACGTTTGATAAGTTATAAAAGAATATCAAAAAAATATTTAAAAAAATAGCACCATATGCCAGACATGAACGCACCTAAACATATTTACGACAAAAATAATTGTTCAGCACCACATTCCAGTCTAAAAGTATGCAATAAATTACTAAAGCTTTCAATTTTAATTTTTAGGTAGAAAAAAGCTTTATAACATACACTTTAAATGAGTGTTGATACTTTAAAGCAGTGATGGGCACATAGTGGCTCTATTTGCTCTCATTGCTCTCACCGTTATTCGACGCACAAGCAAGCGAAAAAAAACTCGAAAAATTTCAACGCTATCGAGGCACAGCGTTGACTTGAATTCAAATGAAAAAAAAAAAAAAACATAAAGGCATAAACGGCGGCGCCGCATTGTGTCTTGACGAATGTAGCAATTGTTTTTGTTTGTAGTTCAATTTGGTTTTTTTTTTGTGCTAATGGCAAAATTTGGAAATGAAAGTAAAAAAAAACTTTAAAATTTCGTTTGCTGTTGCTTGATGTTGTTGTTTTGCTCTTTTGTTAGATTTCTATGCCCACCGCTGCTTTAAAGTTTAAACAATTCTACTTAATAGATACAAAATACATACATATACCGAAATGTAGGAACAGAGAAAACCTTTAATTATTTGTCCGTCATCAATTTTAGCCACCACTTTTTAAGCATCAGGTATTTTGAATCAAAGCTGTCGAACGCACAGGCCGCTTATTATTTTGTGAGGCCCGCGACATTATTTCAATGTATCATGTTCTCGACATTCTGTTACTGTAGAAGACTTTCCTCCAATTATTTTAAATAATATTACTATTTCATTTTACACTAATATCAAGTACATTAGAACATTAATTGTTCGTTAAATTGTTGTGAAACTCCTACGACAACTATCAAACATATACACACATGTATGCAGGCCTTAGAGGTCTTAATGAAAATAAAACCAACATGTTGGAAGCAACTACTCTAGGGTACTTCCCCGCTTTCTGCCAGAATGATTTTAAAGCTACATATTTTTTAAAAAAATCTCGAGTGCAAGTCGTTGAAACTATGTTCAATAGTGATACCCTTTATTTATTTTTTTTATTTAATTGTCTCACTTTTAACTGAGGTCTATCAAACCACTAACTAGAACAACAATAACATCAACCTTAATAAATTAGCCCATAATAATAACAACAAATAGATGTAAAAAACAAAATTATAAACTTTTTTCACACCTTTTACGAAGCTTTTTTTCTTTATTCCATATGCTTTTGAATTGATAAGAAGCTTTCATAGCATTTGACGAAATAAGATAAGCAAAATCGACGTTTTTTTTTTTTTTTTTTTGAGGTAAGAAACATTAAGGTAAGGAAGTTACAAAAAAGTGAGATATAAGAAATGAGTTCATAACAAAGCGTTCAAGTCTAATGTGAACAATACAAGAAAATTAAGCTGAAGAAAAATAAAAATTACAGCAGAATCATTCAAAAAAACTGTCCATAGAAATGGCGGATGAAAAGCATATTTACCCATCAGCACAATTAGAGGATGTTGCGACACATGAGGAACAGCACCAAAAATTACTACCACCCGTACCACCACCCCAAGCACCGCCAACTTATGATCAATCGGTTGGAGCAACACCGGCACAGGCAGGGGTACAACCAAATGTTGTGATTATAACACGTAATTATATGCAATGAATTTCTTGATATTTAAATACAATTTGTGATTATTAACTTTTGAAATTATTATTTACAGAACCGCCAATACCCTTTGGCCCAGAACCAGTCGATATACAGTGTCCCTTCTGTCATAATCAAATACGAACGCGCATACGCTATTTACCCACAACCAGGACTCATTTAGCTGCAGCTTTACTCTGTTTATTCCAGTAAGTTAGTGCAGCTATATATTAGGGTGGCTCAAAAATTAAATAAAAATCTATCAGTGATCATTATAACAGTTGATAAGGCATAATCTCGTAAAAAAAAACACACTGTGAATAGGCCAATTTGATAGGTACACAATTTTTTTTTTTTTCTTTGAGGAGTGCAGCTTGTTCATTCCGTAAAAAACTGCACCACACTTTTTTGATATTTTTCTCCGATATCTTTGATTTTTATATTTGAGTAGTGCTTATCTAAAAGTGAGATTTGCTTGAGCTTCAAAAAAATTATTTTCAAAAAAGTAATAAGTATTTAAAACTTTTTTTTGGTTCGAAATATCTCGAAAGCTATGGGGAAAAGAATAAAAACACAGCTTGATATTTGTTTGAAAATATTTTCATTTTGTAAGAAAGTGTTAAGATTTTGTAATTTACTTTAAATAAACTTGCTTAGACATAATTTGTTTTGGTTGAGAATAATGTTTCTCAAAATAGCTTCTAACATTTTTTTTTTTTAATTTCTTATATGTTATTCTTCAACTAACCCTAAGAATTTATCTACTTTGAAATCGAAATTCCTGACATAATAATAACTTTGAAAATGATGAATTTTTAATTCAAGATGCGCACTAGTCTAATCGTTTAAATTGTAAGTTATTTTCCAAAATTAAGTATATCGAGAATTTCGATTTAAAAGCAGATATATTCTTAGGGTTAATTTCAGAATAACATATAACAAATTTGAAGAAAAAAAAGATGTTATGTCGAAGGGGTTTTGAGAAATATTTTTACAAACAAAAAAATTATTAATAAAAAAATTTATTTTATAAATAAAAAAATTTATTTGAAAAAAAAGTTAATGCCTAAACAAATTTATTTAAAGTAAGACCAAATCCATCTCAAATCATGCACGCGGACTATTTCATTTTACGGAACTGGTTGCCGATTAAATATGTTGTTTTTCAAAGGACATAAGGTGACCCATATTTCCCCGATTTGATTAAAAAAATTTTTTTTACGAAGTTATACCCATTTTAGGCTGAAAGTTGTTTCAAAAAAGCGGCATTCCATCCAAATCAAAATAATTAACTTTTCTCTTTTGATTCTTATAGAACTTCTTATTTTCTGTTAGAATCTTTAAAAAAATTTCAAAATGGTTAAAAATTGGCAGAGCTTAGCTCTTTTTATGTGAAAAAACAAAGCTAATTTACTGAAAAACCCCACCTTTATTGTTCGCTTAAAATTTTATTTTGGACTTGTATTAATATAAGAAAGAGATGATTTCAAAATGCACTTTAAAACATGGGATCGATTTATTTTTTGTATACAAATATTTCGAAATTAGGCATACTTTTTACTCCATGTAAATAAAAAATCATTGGACATATTTTGGGGCATATTCAATCTCTTATACCTCAAAACTTCTGGATTGCCTCTAAATTTTGCAAAGTCTTTCAAAACATGCTCTATTACTCTTTTGAAATATTCTGAGGCTCTCTTTTTTCATAAGTAGTAAAATTCATTATTTTTTTTTTTTTTGCAAGTGATTTTAAAATTTATGTTTTATTTTAGATGTTATTGCTGCGTCTGTTTGCCATACTGTCTGGGCAGTTGCATGAATACTCAACACTATTGCGGCATGTGTGACAAATATTTGGGCACTTATCAACGACAGTAGAAGATGTTTGATTTAGCGTTTAACAGATATTTTGTAATAGACGCAAGAAAAATAAAAAATATTTAAATAACTTTTTGTAAGACATTATGAAGTTTTAATTTCTGCTCTCCTCGGCTTAGACCTTTGCGTAAAATGAATTTTCCTGTTGATTGATAGTTCCGTGACTTACTAATTTTTACTTAGAAATGTATCCACTGAAGCATTAGCCTCCCCCTCAAATTTTTTTCTCAAAATATGTACGATTTGATGGCTGGGAAGGTGGGCTACTCTTTGAATGAAACGAATTTTAAAGTTTGGAAAGTCTCTAAAATGTAGATGTCTCTGGCAAAGGTTTGAATTATTGACAAGTAGTTTTAATTAAATGACTTCTTCATATCATACATTCAAAAAAAAGCCTATCTTTCGAGGTCTTACCTATGTAATTATCAAATTTTGAAGCCTATTTATTTTCTATATTTGTTATGATTAAGCGTTTCTAAATATAATTTGTTTATTTTTACAATGACATCAATTGTTACAAATACTATATAGAATGAGCTTTGATATCTTATCAGTTATTTTTTGGTAACTATGTTAAGCACGTAGCGCACTTTTATCTATTGTTTGGTAAGTCATAGAAAAAACTATGAAGAAATAACACCAATCGATAAGTTCACAATGAGTATAATTGCTCAGCAGCACATTTCAATCCAAAAGTATGCAATAAATTAATGAAGCTTTCAATTTGAATTTTTAATTTAGAAAAAAAAAATAATGAAATTAATTTTGGATCAGTATTGACAATTTAAACAATCCCACTTAATCTATACAAAATATGTATACTGAAATGTTGTTATATGCTAAATTCTAAACGACCTCCGTAATATTTGAGTAGGAACAACGAAAACCTTTAATTGTTTGCCTTCCATTGATTTTAGCCACCACTTTAAAAATTTGAGATATTCTGAATCAGAGCTATCGAAAGCACAGTACTCAAATTGTTTAAGGTGGCCAGTGCCTTGATTTCAATGTATGCAACATGTACTTATTTAATCTTTCCCTACATAAAAGGGTTAAGTTCACAGAAGTAAGATATATCAAATTAAAAAAAATTTTGACTACGGGAATGTGCATAGCTTTTAGCTTAATTTATTAGAAACATCACCTTAAAGCGCTACGGATAAAATTAATAAATAACCGATTTATATTTTTCGAATAGACAAAAATCGAAAAAAAAATTGTTTTTTCCGGCCTAGAAACATTTTTTTTTTTTTGTGTTGTTTAAAAATATTTTTAACTTCAAACAAAACCCAATAAAAAAAAAATATATTATTTTTATTGAGCTATTCACCATTTTTTATGGAAAAATATCGAAAAAAAAATAGTTTACTTTATATAATAATTTTTTCGGCCTTAAAACTAGTGTAAGCCGTTTTTTCCTTATGAATTGTAATAGGAAACAAACTGCGGCAAAATGTTGTTTTTGGGCGGTCAGCTCTAGCTCGATCCAGTCTTATTCCATAACTTTGAATTTTGTAAGTTTTATAAAAATCAAAAAAAAAATGCTTGTGATACGGCAGTTTAAATTTTGAAAAACGGAAATATTCGGTAAGAATATTTTTTTATGCTGGCAACAGTTTTAAAATTATTTTCTATTGATATATTTGTTAGGCGTCCTTTTAAATTACATACATGGGGTAAAACACACGAAAACGCCACCTGAAAAAATTTTTGGCTCCGATTTGGCTGAAATTTGGCTTGATTGTAGTATCAATGTCTGGCAATAAAAGTGCATTTAAGATTTTGGCCTAATTTTATTTGTTGTTCAGATACGCGGGTATGAAATTCACGATTTTCGTACTTTTCCTGAATTAGTGTTTTTTTTCGAAAATTCATAGCTTACAGCAAACTTTATCAATTAATAATTGGTAAACACACATTTTTAGGTTTTTACTTGTACTTTTCAAAAAAAAAATACTGATTTTGAAAAAAAAAAAAATTTATTCGCAAAAATTTTCACAATTGAAAAATATTTTTGCATTTTTTTAAAAAAACCCATATTTTAAATTTTTTTTTTTTTTTTTTTTAAAAACTTTGATTTATTCTGCGCTTAATGCCGAAAAAATTTTTGTGGGAAAAAATTATTTATATTTTTTTTTTAGTTTAAAAAAATTAAAGAGCTAAAATTTTATAAATTGAAATGAATTTTTGAATTTTTTTTGAAAAATCCATTTCTGAATATTTTTTCGGTGAACTTCAGATTACAGCTTGATCCGTAAGCTTCAAAATGATATGCCAGAACATGAGGGCAAGTAGTTAATTAAAATGTTTCAGCCGTTAACTTGAAAACTAAAAGTGAAATTTAAAATCAGTGCAGTAGCCTTTAAACGCGTAATACAGCGCCTAAACAAAATTTTTTTTCTTAAATATTTTTGGGTTCAAAATATGCTAGACGGTGCAAATCTTGTCGGATATGAACAATTTATTTTTTCAATAAAAGCCAACTAAAATGTTAATAAGTCCAAGAAAACATTTTTATTGTAATATTTTTTGGCTCAAAAATAGCTGGAGGGCGCAAATCCTGTCCGAAATTAATTATTTTTTCTTTAATTCTTAAAAATGCTCTAAGGATTTGTTGAAATTTCAGTAAGTAGTAATTTCGGACAAGATATGCGGATTTCGAAATTTAACTAAAAATAAAAAAAAAATTCTTTCGAAATTCGGGCTCCGATCTGTTATTGGTATTTTAGTAAGCTTTCATTTCATTATTAATAACTTAATTTATTTAATTTACTATTCTTAAAAAGTTATAACGAATTCTAACCATAAGTTCCATTTTGCGCCATCCTGTACTACAATCCATTGTACGCTTTATGTGAATTGCTACTAATTACTATTCAAGACTGATTGTGTACTGAAACCTTTTTTGAAGCACTACATATTGGTATATGAAAATAATATGAACTTGAACCCTAAACACAGAACAAAACTTTATATCTTAAGCTTTAAATAAATTTAAATGAATTTTTGTTAAAAACGACGATAAGAAAAAGACTAATTAATGGTATGTGTCTTAACCAGATAAAATAAAATCTCATTAAAGAATAAACAAGTTGAGATACTATGCTGAGAGTTTAATAAAACTTAAAAGCCAAACAAAGGTACCAAAACTGAGAGAGACACAATTCCCGCTCAGCGATCACACAAAACAGACAAAAAATACTCGCGTAAAGTTATGTAGACTTTGCTTACTATCTATTTTGCACGATTTTTCTCTCACCAGTTTTTACTATGGCTTTCGGTTTTATTATAAACTGAGGCGGCAAAATTTAAAACAAAACAAGACAAAACTCCATCCACAATCAGAGTAAAACAAATCAGCGTAATTCAGTCGTTTCGAATACGCGAAGCTAAACAGGTCGTTTAAATATCGCAGCTAATTTTAAGGGGATATTGTTCGCGAGGGTAGAGTAAACAACGCTTCAACGCGACACAGCTTGGACTTTGGACAACCGACGTTTGCTTAGCCACATCTTTGCAGCAGCGCCAGTAAAAATGGATCAAAAACATGCAATGCTGTATCCTTCAATAGACCCGGGCCATAATACAATGCAACGTGATCAACGCAACTCCGCATCAGCAGCTATAGGGTTGCCTACAGAAGCACCACCATCTTATGATATGGCAATGGCATTTGGTCCTGGACCAGCACCATCTACATCTGCAGCTGGCGGTTGGATAGCTAGCGCTCCCGAAGCAACAACACCCGATATTATAATGCAGCAACCACAAATGCCAAAAACATATCCGGCAAGGCCGCCACCACCATCTGGAACTAGTGCTGCGGTGATTATTGAGCAACCGCCGCATCAGCAACTGCCAACAGGTGAGTAAAGTTCGTTTTGCTGTTATGCAATATTTTCGGATTTTGTGGTAAATCTGTTTTTTTCATGTTTTCATAACTCACTCCACTTTGTGGATTATGGTTTGAGTTATGAAAAATAAACAATGCAATTACTATAAATTACTGTTGGTAAAATAACAGCTATAACAGTATAGGTATTGTATTTAAAAGAAAAACAATGAAACTCGTTTTGGTAACACTTAAACTTTCCAGTTATGAAAATTATTCAACCAAAAACAAATTGTTCCACAGAATGGTTTTTTTTGTTTGTTTTTTGTAATTATTTTATGATTCACCAATTTAAAAACCAAACCAAACTGATGGAAGCAATTGAACTAGAGTAGAATACGGTAAGGTTGCCGTAAATACTTAGATTTGACTTTCAATTTCACTAAAATCAATTTGCCCGTATTATGGTGTATTAAACTGTCATTATTTCGTTTTCGTTCTTATGATTAAAGACCAATAAATTATTTCATTACAGTACTTACCCGCTGTCAATGCTGTTATGCAGTATTGCCAGTAAGCTCGATTTTATTATTTCACGAATCGTCCGATACTAATGACTCATTCCATATGGACTGAAAAGACTATTTGGTAAATTTAAGTTGATCTCTCCGATTTTCAGCGGCCCTGGTACCAAGACATTTGGCTTTGGTTGCGGCTGGACAAAAAAAAAACTTGAGAAATTAATTGAAAACACTGATCTCTATCCTTGATAGATCAGGATATATAACCTACATCAATTTGATAGAGATATTCCATGTGTATGTAACATATTAATGTTGCATAAAATGATATGACACAGTAAAAGCAAATGGGCCTTTGACACTTATTTATGGCACATGTTCAATATGAGAGGCCTCTCAAATACATACATTCGAGGACTACGATTTCACTGCAGATAGTATCATTGAAAATCAATTTTATGAACTTACAGAAACCGAAGCTGAAAGTCGTGAAGAACATGCCCTTCAGATAGAATTTTGCCGAATAAATCTCTATTTTAGGTCAACGTCCTGTACATAACTAAGAGAAGCTAAGTT
The DNA here is from genome assembly GCA_949775025.1 of Tricholauxania praeusta. Lineage (NCBI taxonomy): Eukaryota > Metazoa > Arthropoda > Insecta > Diptera > Lauxaniidae > Tricholauxania > Tricholauxania praeusta. Next base: position 28,928,161 of record OX459031.1, on the reverse strand, counting down.
TTTGTCACCTGGAAACGCCAGGTACATGGTTAGTACTCTACGTGGCAACATATATACACTCAAAAAAAAAATTATTTGCGACGCATGAAATAGATGGAACTATTTCAAATGTTTGCGAAAACTATTTCAAGTGTTTTTGGGAAATAATAAAATGTTTGCACCAAAAACTCACTTGCTTGTATATAAAATTAAAAGGTTTTGGTACAAAAATTTTATTATTTCCCACAAACCCTTTTATTCTCTATTATTTCCCTTTAAATAGTTTTCGCAAACACTTGAAATATTTCCATCTATTTCATACGTACCAAACACTTTTTTTTTTTGAGTGTACGTTCAAAATAAGAAATTATATTTTTGTATCATGAGTTGTGTTTCTAGCATGGTTAACCTGGTTCACCTACTTGAGGTCAAATTCGGATTCAAAAGACTTAAGGCAAATAAATATATCCTCTATTTGTTTCAAAAATACTGGAGCGACTCAATATTTATTGCAACAATATCAAATCTTGTTTACTGTCCACATCTCAGCATGAACACCTTAAACAAGCTTCAGTCATGGGCGAAAGAAACTGTATTGGGTGGATTTATTGTGTGGCAATTACACGAGGAACACTTCTATGCAAGTCAATTGTACTCTCAAGACTATGGCCACTGAATCTTTGGAAGCCTTGTATATCTCGTTTCTCTTGACTTATAAGCAAACAGATGGCTACTAGCAACGCTATAAGACTTGGAAAATTTTAAACTGATCCGATGGAGAAGCTGTACATTTGAATGTCCTGAAGACTTAAGTGAACAGTCTAAGTTATATTTCCTCCAATTTGGGCTTTCCTGTCCCTGTAATATCATAGATTTTTTGACTTCTATTGAAGTTGTAGCAATGTATAGGAGCAAAAAGTACGAAGCGATTTGAACTTTTTTAGGCATACATATACTTACAATAAGCATGGTTCACATACTTAGCTTTAATAAGGAATTTGGTTGGTTCTACGAAAGGATTCAGTAACTATCCCATGGATATGAACCACTATCTGGTCTCAAAGATTCAACTTTAATTGACTACAACTCTTACCGAATATAACCTAATCATGCATATATATTTTGATCTCTTAGATATTTTACCTAAGTCAAACGCTCTAAGTAAAAGTTAAATTGGTCAATAATTCTTTTCAATTTTTACATATATACGAGTATACGAGTAATTGCTAACAAAAACATTTTTTATTTATGGCAACCACTACGGTAAAGTGATGGCAGATAATTTGACTGAAACCCGAATATAATTTACCAAAGTTTTTTGATGCGTTGAATTCAAATCTGAGTTCAGAATTTCTAAACAAAAATTGCGAAAATCACGGTTGTCCGAGATATTTGATTCAAATTAGAACTGTCTTATCTTTGATCGTTATAGTTTTTAATGGAATATGCTGCAAGCAAAGTGATGTAAACTCTTTACTTTTCTTATTATTTCTGAGTAGTATTGCACATCCGTCACGCGCCATACCATTCGGGTGCATTGTGTGATAAAAGCTTGTAGCTGTTATGGTAGTCATGTCATGATTCTTTGATGTGAAGTGTGTTTCTGATAAAGATATGATAAATAATTTACCTTAAAAATGTCGTATGATTGTTTACTGTCGTTACAAATGTCAAATATTCAATTATCGAAGTAAAAATTATCAAAAGATTTGTCAATTTTCCAGACTCTACCTGAGCAATTGAAGAAATTTTATTTTTTTATTCACAAATTTTAAGGCTCATGTAAATAGTGATAAACACTGAGTCTTGTGCCACTATGTGATTATAGTCAGAAACTGATTTTGATGTGTGAACATATATGTATACTGGCGAGTGCGGTAGAAAATCTATACTGGAGTAAATTTGCGAAAAAGTAACGCTCACGCTACTGTCACATTTTAGATTTTTATAGACTTTTCCAATATTTTTCGACTTTTTCAAATATTTCGATTTGTTCACTATATTTTGACTTTTTAATATATATGTATATATTTAAAATATACCAAATATTAAAGCGAAATATAATAGAATTTTAGTTTAGTTCAAGTACTACAAATATTGGTATTAAATTTTATTTTAAAATGTGTGGAGAATGATATACTAGGAAATATGCATTGTTTTAATACTCTGACGTATCCCACATTTTAATTTATTCTACTCTTTCAAATCGAGGAATTAAATGTATTACATTTTAATAATTAAAAAGCAAAATTATAATATGTTATTTAAAAAATATTAAAATTTAATGTATTTTTGGAATGTAAAGCAGTTTGTTTTAACTTGTATATATCTTTTTATAAATTAGTTCCTTCATCAACTAATGCCACATCCGCATTACCAATTAAACTTGGGCCAAATCCATGTGCGGTGACTTGCCCAGCTTGTGGTAGCTGTAAGAAAACACGCATGTGCTATACGCCAAATTCACGCACTCACCTGTGTGCGCTGTTGCTGTGTTTGGTGGGGTGAGTAAAACGTCACAATAAAGGGAAATAACTCCCAAAACCAAATGCAAATATAAAATAAAATTAATGTTCTCTATTTTTCGATTGACAGTTGGTGTTGCTGCGCCTGTTGCGTGCCATACTGCGTGAACAGTTGTCGCACCGGAAATCACTATTGCGCCAAATGCAATACATTTTTGGGCACCTTTAATCCACGACAGAGCAAGTGAGTCAATGTATAGCAGCTAGTGCTTACATTTGTGTGTACATATATAAAATTTATTTAAATTAAAACATTAAAAAGAAGCCAAATTATAAAAAGCTGTGCGTAATTTGGTATTTTTATACAATAGAACGAAAAGAAAAAATTCGACATCATCTTAATGTTATAATATTTAATTTATTTTTTTGTTACAAAATTTATTTTTCGCATTTCTTTGTTATTTTAGTGATAAGATAAAGTTAACTAAACAATATCTTTTAAGATAAAAATGTCTTTTGATAAAGAAAAAACTCCAGAGATTCATCTCAAAAACAAAAAAAAAAAGAAATAAATTTATACGCTATTGTTTAAATAAACTTTATAATTAATTATAAATTATTTTTGCTAGAGCCACTGAAGCGCAAAAACCGCATAACAGTATTATGACAACTTATATGGCACCGCACAGTGTGGCATTTACGGGTTCTTTAGTTCAAAATTAGACACCACCTTTGGAATTCAACCAAAATCAAAGGGTCAAAGTTTTCGTGGTCCTGAGTACTTTAATGAAGAACTGGAAAATTGGAATACAGTTTGTTGGCAGGTGTCAAAAACTTGTAAAAAATGTGAAAACTCTATAAGGGCAGAATGGTCAAGAAGTAGTCATTTCTAAAGCAATTTAGGTATACGATTTTTGACTCTTAAAATTCAGATTCTTCAAATCAAAAATCATGTTAAAATATTGATGGACTTACAAGGAGTTATATAGTACAGTGTCTAGATTCTGCGAAACTTTACTTTAATATTCTTCAAATATGTTTGAAAAAAAATATTCGTCAAGCTTTATCCTTTTTAAAATATATTTGGATTTTTCTTGTTTATTAATCTATTATTTTTCCGTCAAAGATTTGCTTATTTCAGCACCAAAGTCCGGTTTCAAAATTTTTCTCAAAAAAAAAATTTTATGCCATTTTGAGAACTTTTTAATAGAACAGAAAATAAGAGTTTTGAATAGGCGTAAATGCAACATGCTGAATTATTCCATGCTGATTACAAAAACTCTTTAAAAGATGGAAAGCAAATCTTCCGCAAACCCTATGAGCAGTGTCGTTTTTGGTCTGTTGTTCGGTGAAAACTTCAGTTTTTGCAAATATCTTGAAAATTTTTATTCTTTTAAACATTTGCGCCCAACCAACTATATGAAGACGTTAAAATGCACTTTTTAATCTTAGCTTAGCTCTGTAGCATAAACATTGAGAGAATAAAAACAAAACTAGTTTTTTTAAATTTTATTTGATAAAATAATATCATTATAGAAGAGATGTTTTGAGCACGAGCAAACTTTTTTGTCTCAAAGTTTGGCTTAGTTATAGAGAACTGAGGCTTATCCCCCATACTTACGAGAAAGACTTTTAAATCTATTGAAAAATTCAGTTAACAACTTGATTTAACTGCAGCAATATTATATGCCCCACTGTATGGCGCTGCGCATGCGCCTACAAGTAACAAGTATAAAAATACTGCTGCTGTAATAAATTTAAATAAGAAAAAAAAACAGCTGAACACTGTTTTCGTTGGCGTCTTCCATATAAAAATATATAATCGCTAAAAAACAGATGTTTGGCTAATATCATATGTGATTGTGAAAATTGATCGGCTAATATTTGTACCATCAGCGACTTTTGTTTCATTATGAACTTTTGTTATTGTTGCTATTCGTATTGCTAAATTTTCAATAGTAGGTGTCAAAGTTGTTTGAAATTCTTGCAGCAACGGGCTTTTTTGTTAGCAGCTTTTTTTTTTTCATTGTCTATATTACACTGATGAAAAATTAACTCTTATTTTACAAAATTTTATTGTGTGTGCCAGACGGAAAAATTCGAATCGCTAGTTTACTGCGAGTAAAAAGTTGTATGGAAATTTGACATAAACTCTGTCCGCGCCGTTTAATGGTTTAAGCTAGGAAGCTCAAATGTTAGAACAGTTATTTTTATTCCTCAAACTAACATATAGGCTTAAAATCATTCAAAAGTTTGAAAATAAACACCCTAATGTGCAGGTACATATGTATATACTGAGGGTGTGGCCAAAAAAACAGATCCTTATTTTCCGTTCCCCATTAAAGATGAGTGGGCCACCTTGACCTAGGGGCTTTACTGCCGTACTAAGCGAAAAAGACGTATCTCAAAAAAATTCATTTCGAGATAATTGATGTTTTGTTTATGTCAATTTGTTGAAATAAGGACTGTCCCAGAAAAAACTTGCACTTTGTTTTTTAGTTATAAAAAAATACCCAGCAATTTTTTTGGTCTTTTTTCTTTTTTTATTAATAATGGCTAGTGTTAAGAATATAAATAACTAAAAACATAATTAACAATTTTTTTTTTTTTTTCATAAAAATTTCTAACGTTGTTCTTAAGGCCCTTTATTACATTTTGTACAGGTGTTTTATCGACAGTACGGAACGATCATTTTCACTTAAGTCTAAAGTCTTGCAAGTTTTTTGTAGTCTTACCACTCCTTCGAAGATTTCTTTCCATTAGAGCCCGATATATCCGAATTGGGAGAAGCTCTGGGCAGTTGGGCGGATTTGCAATTTTTGGTACAAAATTGATCTTTTTACTTTGATACCATTCCGTCGAAGCTTTAGAGTAATGAGAGGTTGCTAAATCGGGCCAGAGAATCACTGTACCTTCATGTGCACGAATAAATGGTAGAACACGTTTTTCGAGGCACTCGTCTATATAAACTTTTGAATTGATTGTGCCTTGCGTAACAAAGAAGATTCTTTTGAGGCCACAGGTACATATGACCTGCCAAACCATATATTGCTTCGAAAATTTCGAAATTTTTTTTTCTTTAAATTTACTAGGCATATGCCTCTTCTTCGGTGATGTATAATATTCGTGCCCAGGTAGCTGCTTAAAATCTGCTTTAACGTAAGTTTCATCGTCCATAACACAGCAGTCAAATTTAGTCAGGTACCTTTCATACAATTTTCGGGCTCGCATCTGAGCCATCAACTGCTTTTCATCAGAACGGTCTGGTACTTTTTGAACTCTATATGTCTTTAGCTTACTTTTCTCCTTTATCCTTTGCACAGTAGATTTTGATGTACCTGCTCTAGCCGCCATATCTCGCACTGACGTGTTGGGATTCTGCCTAAAAAAGCGCTTCACCTTCGCCGCTACCTTTGGGTTAGAAAATTCTGGTTTTCTGCCTGAACCCTTTTTTCGCGAAACAGGTAGACCCTTCTTATAATTAGAAATAACCGTTTTGACAGTTCTTTCTGATGCACCAACTATTTTTGCTATAGCTGAATATTTTAACCCTGGATTTTGCAGGTATGTGGACAAAATCAGTTCGCGGACTTTTTCTTGCTTGCTAGACATCTTTGTCGTTAGAAGTGCTATCTTCAAGTGTTATACATCATATCAAACGTCACTTTATATGGAATAAATATTTTGTCTGTTTAGACCTATAAGATTATCAGGTAGAGTATAATCTGAAAAACTAAAAGTGCAAGTTTTTTCTGGGACAGTCCTTACCTGTAAAATTGAGATGGAGGAAATTTTCTTAGTAGATTTTTTATATGATTGGACTAAGATGCCGACATTTGGAACATTTCATTAGACGCGTAATTTCTAAAGCTATCCGATGCCATAAGAATCTCGGATATTTTTTTTTTTTTTGAGATACGTCTTTTTCGCTTAGTACGGTAGTATAGTCCCTATCTTAATCCGGCGCTGTTCTAACTCCTTAATTTTCTAACAATATTTTTAAACATTTTTCAGTTCTCGGACTTTTTTCATATTTTGTCGACCTGTTTCTATATGCTTTCACAGAATAGCCCTATGATTAACCCACCAAAATAATCATTTGCAGATGAAAAATTTTAAAGTAAAAAGTAAATTATTATGGTATTAAATAAAAATTAAAGTAAAAGAAATAGCAACATTGATAGAACTATTGTACAAAAGACGAATGAATTGCTTTTGTAAGACGAACACGTGAAAGTGAAAATAATTAATTTTCTTACCAGTTGATTTGGCTTCAAATTCTATTTGCAATTTCTTGAGGCTTCTAACAGCTGATGTTACAGTGTGTCAAGTTTACCGCAAAAGCTTTTATGTTAAGAGTTTCAAAAGCTTCATGTTTGTTATTCTTTCATTCTTGACCACCCTTTGAAATTGTATGCACAAACCATATTAGCACTTAACCCAACCGATTAACGGTTGATGCATCAGTGTGTTATGCAGCCCTACCATCGCCACATTTGAACTTACCGAAATAAATCATTTGTTTCTGGCTTTGATATACGAGAAATACCGAAAGTAATAGCTATAAGAATATTAACCCTATAGCGCCAAATGGCCCGGTCCAACCTACATTTGGCTCTCTTTTCCACATTTCACAACTTACAAGGAAATTAAACAAAATTTACATAGAAAAATATACGTGTAAACTTAATAAGTTGTAAGAAGCAGAAAAAAATTGACAATCCGTAAATTTTTTTTCTCGAAAATATGCCGAGGTCCCATTCTATAACTTAATGGGTTTCTATAGAATTATGTATATAAGATACCACAAAAAAAAATATTGAAGATGTTATATTTTCAAAAAATTATTTCGAATTCTTTTTCTGATTTTCCAAAAAAAAATTTCAAATATTGTTTCAAAATTTTCAAAATGGAATATCCCCAAAGATTTTTTAATTTTTCAAAAATTATTTCAGAATTTTTTTTTAAAATCCTTAGAGGAAACATACACGAAATTAAACCGAAATTGTTGACATTAAATGCAATTTTTTGGATCACTTTCCATGGAAATGCTCTATATACTTTATTTATACAATGCATAAGTACTAGAAGTATTTTAATATATGAAATTAATTATTCTAAATTGTGGTTTGATATACTTAAAATTTAACTGATAATAAAAAATTAACACAATTTTCTATAAGTATAAGGTTGATTTCCTTCTCGAAAACATTATTTTGTCATTTGGCTTTTCTTAATTTAGCCCGAAAAATAACCCAACATAAAAATATTTTTCTGGCAACGCTGACTCTGATATACAGATATGTTTGAGCTCTTCAGAACTAAACCGAAAACCTGAGTAGAATTTTTCTTCTGAGTATCTGAAATATTTGAACATAAATAACTTTTAATATTAGCTTAATTCAGTTCTTAAACTGTCTCACAACCTACAAATTTACATCACAGTGATATAAATTGTATCACTGTAGCAGCTAGTGAGTTTTTACTTTGTTCTTGGTAAGCCTACAAGTATGCAAAAAAAATTAATATATGAGTAGCGATCAGGGGGGCTCAATATAAAGAAAACATGCATGAATTTGACTTTAGTAATCTTTTAGAAATTTTCAAACAACTTATCTATATTATCATAGTTTTTTAATTAATTGCTTATAAACAATTTATTTTTTGTGTTCTGGACTTTTAAAAATCTAAAAAAAAGAGACTGTGCATCAAAGAACTGAGGAATCCAAATCAGTTGACAAAATTTTGAGATTGCAATTATTTTAGAAATTATGATGAAAACAATGCTTGTGTTGTCCACGGGCATATGATATGTACAGTTGCGCTACAAGCGCGTTCATTCTTTTGATCATATTTAATTTGTAAAATAATTGCGACTCGTAGAGTAACTTCGGGTATTGTGATATGGTCATATAATGTGATATGCCATCATATTTCCTTAAATAAGCAATTCTTTGTAATTTAATGCACAATGCATCAACAAACCATAATACATAAAGAAGTAGAAGCTTTGCTATAAAAGTTACGTGTAATTTAAGATACAAAAATACCCATATCATATGTCATTGGAATTGGACTCCTAGCGCATTGATGTATGGCAACATTTTTTTCAGATGTTTAAAACAAAAAAAAATACTGGCTTATATACAATTAGAGTAACTTCGGGTAATGTGATATGGTTAAGTAATGTGATATGCCATAATATTTCCTTAAATAAACAACTCTTGACAAAAATTTTTTTTCAACATAGCAATAACGGAAAAAGATACGTGCTGCAAGGTTTAGTGCGTTCGCACACCCTTTTTTTGGTCTCGGTGTGGTGAAATTGATTTAGGGGCCGTTCAAGTATTACGTAACGCAATTAGGGGGGGAGGGGTCTTGTGAAACGTTACGATGCGTTACAGGGAAGGGGGGGGGGGGGAGTTCGAACAACGCGTTACGTAACATTGTTTTAGAAGTGAAACTACTTTAGCGGGTGGTGATTTGAAATGAGGTGTGTATAATGAAACGCTTTCTTTATGTTTTATTATAATGATAAAAGTTGATGGGATCTAGATAATTTACAGCAATAAATGATATGTTAAATTAAAGCACTTATCAAGCAGAATGTTCTAAAACTATCATCTTCGAGATTGGTTAACCAAAACCAGAGATGTAAGCGTGGAAAGATTTCCTATTTTTCTCATTTATTGCTGTAGCTGTTCTAGATCCCATCAACTTTTATCATTTTAATAAAATATGTTCGTCTCATTTTTCGCCATTTTAACATATTTTAAGCTTAAGCTAATGTTTATTACATTATGTGTGATTTTTATTAAATAACAATATGAACAAGTTAAGGTGTTATCAGTCAGGCCGGCACTCACATACCCTACACTGCACTCAAAGTAGGTACATATATTTCAGTAAAAAAAGACGTTGAAGAGGTTAAATAATTCGAAAAAAGTGTGAAATGTTTAAGAGGTTGAAAACTGTTGAAAAAGTCGTAAATATATGCAAAATGTTAATGTTGAGAGAGGTTGAAAAAGTCTAAACAATTTAAAATCGATGAAAAAGTCGAAAAAATAAAGAAATTTCATCACAATATCTTGCACGGCTTACGAGATATGGTGGTATAGAGGTTAAAATTTAGGACCGTGCCACGCGAATCTTTGGAAACTTGAAACCTAGCCTAATCTTAATTTAGTTCAAATGTACACCTAATCACCAAGTTTCATCAAAATCGCTGCATTTTTTTTTCAAAATGGGATTGGGCAAATATACATAGAGTATGGGCGGTAGGCGTGTCCATGAACCGATTACGTCCGTTTTGAATAGCAAGATGCCTGCAAGAAGGTCTGACCTGAGTGTGCTAATTTCATTCAATTAGCTTTCTTGGTTTTTCCGTAAACCTGATTTGAACAGACAGACAGACGGACATAGCTAAATCAACTCAGGTGGTAACGCTGATCAAGAATATATCTATATACTTTTTCATACTTACCACCGCCCTCTTCTATGCGTTACAAACAAAATGACAAAGTGAATATACCCTCGGTGTAGGGTATAATAAAGAAAATAAACAACATACGCATGTATTTCCGGTACTTTTCGCAACATAATTGTGACTTTTAGGTAAATATGATCACTTGGGTGTTACGTAACGTTTAAGGGGGGGGGGGGGAGGTAGAGGAAAACGTTACGGCGCGTTACATAGGGGGGAGGGGGGGGTCAAAAATCTTCGAAAATTGCGTTACGTAATACTTGAACGGCCCCTTAGCCACTAGTCGAGATTTTGTTTGTGTGCATTTCATGTGTGAATTAAGCCCAAAATAAAGTAAGTATTATAGCCGAAGTACTAAAACTTGTTAGTGGGTGAATATACTTTGTCATAAATAATGTGATTTCTTTATTTGCTGAAATGTGTTTTGATAAAAATAGCCTGAGTGTATTAAAACTGAATTTCGGGTAATGTGATATAGTCCAATTTCCATCGAAAGTAGCAAAACCATCCAAAAATAGTGCATTTCAAGTGAAAAGTAGCAAAGCCTTGCAAAAGTAGCACATTTGCTACTAAAGTATGCCATCTGGTAGCTCTATTCCAAATGTTGGCTGAGGTTATAAGCGTACAATGGTCTCCCATTGATATGAGTGGATTATAAAATTCACGTATATTAAATTCTTGGGGAAGGATATAAATTCCATTCTTGTATCCCAAAAAAAAATGCTTACACAATAAAAGAAATAAAACAAATACATAAACAACTGAAAACGGAAACCCATGATTTGTGTGCGTATTGGGAGTAGTTATTGTTATATTCTTTTTTAGACTTTTTATCATTTTCCTCTTTTTTTTTCAGCAAAAAAAAATAAAGGACTTCAATAGAAAATCACTAATATGCATTATTTATTTGCTCAACAAATATTGGTCAGTCAAATCCAAGCAATAAAAAAATAAAACGCAAAGGCTGCAGGATATGAAAGAAACAGTCAGTATGCGTTGTGAAAAACCGAGGCTAAAGGCAACACATAGTATAATGGAAAAAAAATTATATCACATGAAAAATCACAAGTAACCTACCATATTTTTTGTCCCCACACAAAAAATTAAGCTTTTTTAAGCGCCTTATATCCTTTAGCTTATTTATTTCGTTTATATGCTTGTGCCGATTTGTTTCAACCACACACCCAGTTCCAATGAAAGCTTTTAGGGGCGTGCGTGAGTGCATATGTATGTGCTCCTTACATAGCGCACAACTTATGTGAGCTTTTACTTTTTTAAGCTTATTCTATTGCTTTATAAGTGCCGCATTATGTCATCGCATGCTATCTCTTTCGTACATAAATATTTTCTGGGTGGTTTTTGCGAATTATTGATTGACCTATTTTTATACATTTTTTTCTCAAAAAAATTGTTCTTTCCGCATTTTTGGCCAAAAATAACTTAACATCGTTTTTAGTATTTGCAGTCTTCCTTTTTTGCCATATACTACCAACTTTGAGAAGATATGCCTAACCATATCCTACTCCACTATTATGGTGTGGTGTTTCTTTTCGTGCATCATCAAATTTAACAGCATTTTAAATGGAATTTCTGCAAAAATCGTGCGCGTGTATTTTATTTATTTCTAGGTTCGGCTTTCGGTAGCTTCTTATACACCCATTTTAGCAAATTTATGTTTTGTTTTTGCTCTTCTCAATCGACATATCATATACTTATTTATTTTTTATAAGTTATTATAACGGCTATTGATGTGGTAACTTCTTACTTTGTGCTTTGTGCACCCTTATATTTTATCCATAACCCTTTCTCCATCACAGATTACTTTGTGTTATATTACTTTAGAATGTAAACAAATTGCGGATTGCTTAAAAATTTCTTTTAATAAAACACAATTTTAGCAGCCATAACACTATTTCGAGATTTCAAGACGCCAACGAAATAGTAATTTGCAAAAGTAATCCATGTTGTATTAGTGGTATGTAACATAACTGTAGGTTCAAAATTAAAAAAAAAACACTTGATATCCGGCTTTTCTAAAGTTATGGTTTGAAGATATAATTTTTGGATGCCTTGGAATGAATCATATTTACCATAAAAAATAAACCAACAGAATATGCTTCAACACCTCTTAAGCTACAATCTATACGAGCCATCTTTTGATCAGCTAACGCTGGCCTTCCAGTAATAGTCGAAAGAACTTTTCATTTTTTAGGAAAAAGTTTACTTTGAACTTTATGTAAAAAATTTTAAAAACTTAAAGTTCTATCGCTTATCACACATACCGGCGATGTATAGAAGAGAAATGAAATAAAAGGCAAAAAGCTCGCTTAAACTCTTTCAATTATTGCTCATATGATATATAGAAGAGTCGTCTATTCATCTCCTGGAAGATTTCTCTAAACTCTTCTTTTGACGAACTCTATTCTAATTTAATTTTTAATGTCTAAAAATAGTTTTCGTGAGCAAGATCATGAAGTTTTTTTGTTGTGTTTATAAAAACTTTTCGTTTTCGCCAACTAGTGTCAATGTCAATAACAATATCTTTCATTGTTCCTGATGTAAATTTGATTTCGATTCCACCCCGCATAACAGCTTCCATACAAATATTTTTCAGCTCATATTACTTGTATTACTTGTTTTTTAATGCAATCGGAGAAGTCGTTTTGAAACCATCTATTGCAATTAAAAATTAGATATTGCAACTTACTGTGGATCAATACTTACATATTTACTTCTGTATAACAATGTTTCTATCTTTCATGAGATATACTCGACATGGGACTTCTCATATAGTCCTTTTTCTAGTGCGTGGTTTTCTTTTTATGCCGTTTTCTAAGATTATACTTTTCGCAAATTGCTCAGGTGGCCACTTAAAATTTTAAGGGTACGATAAAGTCTTAACTTAATAGTTTTTAATATAATTAATTTTTTTTTAGTTGCAGGTTCCAGCAAACGAGATAAACTTATTAAGTTGTTCTGTTTCAGTGGAAGATAAGTAATCAAACATTTTAATGTGAGAGTTGGGAAGTTGAGATATGTATTGGGAAGAGGTTCTAATTCCGAAAAAGCATTCAACGGTACGGTATTGTAGCTGAAGGAGTTATCGGCCCTTATTCCTTTGGAAATGAGAAAGGTCAGCCAAAAAAAATTAACGGAACTTTTTATAGGAAATGCTTCAACATTTTTTTGCGTCCAGCGATCGAAGCTAATTGAGAAGTATTGTTTCAACAGATAGCACACTCTGCCAGGTAGACGATGGTTTGATTTCCTGTTTCATATTGTTCAGTCATTGATTGACCACCCTGTATTCCCTGCATACGTATAATTTTAGTAATACATATAACTTTTTTTGTTTTATTCTGCTGTTATGAGCAAAAAATGCTATTTACTTCAATCGCAAGTTTTTTTATCTATTCCAAGAAACTCAAACGAATGCAAAATATGTAAGTGAAACAATTATGGAAAAACAACAACAACAAAAATAATATCTAATACATATACATACATAGAAAAAAAAATTGAGAAAACAAACCAGCACAATTTTTTAATTACAGAATATGTATTTCAAAAAAGAGAAAAACCATAAAAGAAAAATTAATTTGGCTTCAAGAAAACGAAGCGAGCGACACGTGCAATTGACCCACTTTCCCTATAACAAGAAAAAAGAAGTTGGAAAAAATTATTTACAAAAAAAAAAAATATAGATTCGTACCTATTTAACTAAAAACGTATAGATACACTAGTGAGTGGAATGGAACACACAGATGCAACCACAAAAATGGGGCTTTATGGTATACATCTAAAATAGAGACACGGATACATTCGAGTGTGTGCAAGTAGAGATAGGGCATGTTGCTTTGGATCACACGAACTCAACCAGCCAGCACAAGAGTTGAGGAATGAGCGCTGACGTCGCAAATAACGACATTATCGACAGTAACGTACGGAAGCGAGATAAATATATAAGATATGTGTTGAAAAGAAATATAAAGCATGATGTGACTCCAATTTGGGGAAACTTTTATGTAAACTAAAAGCTTTATGGGGAAATGCTGAAGGGGAATAAAACCTTATTGGGGAAAATTTATTTACATATATGTATGTACGTAGAAGTAGGAAATTGTTGACAGTTGCTTTTTCAAGTAGGGGCTTCTCAAATACAAACCTGTGTATGTGTGACGAAAGCTTTTTTTTCTATTGCTCATCAAAAAATTGAAATATTAGAGAGAGCTCTAGCAATAATGAGGGAACTTAAAAATTGTATTATGAAATAGCAATATAAAGTCAACAATGAAAACTGAAAGCAAAAACATTAATAAAAAAATAAAACAAATAATTTTAGAACTTTTTTTTGCACTAAAATTCAAAAAAAAAATAAATATTTTTTCTTAATGTAAATGATGTCAGCATTTTAAAGCTTTTTCTGTAGTTTCATGCTTGGTAAAAAAAAAGCTTTTTTAATAAAACTACTTTTGCGAGCACCTACCATATGCCTCTGAAATGGGGCCGTACAACATAACGAAAAAGCTTTATTTTTTGTTCTCCTACTGAAAGTTTCGCCATTTCATTTATTGGTACCTATTTACATTTTTAATTTTTGTCTCTCCAATCTTAAGCTTTTTATTTAAACTAGTGTAGTTCGCAAAGTAGCGACCTATTTATTAGAGCAGCCAGCGTTAGAAAAGCTTTTGTTGCTACAGCTAAAGCCACAGCAAAGAAAAAATCTATGAGATACATACTGACTCGTTTTATTCGAAAGATACAAGCTACAACATTTTAGAAAAACTATTAAGTGAAATAAAAATGAAAACATTTTATGAATAAACTTGAAAAAAATAAAATCAAGAGTCTGCAAAATTTTCGATGCCATTGTTTTTCGTTTGAAAGCAATTTATTAGATTTTTTAATTTTGATTATCGTAAAAAATTATTTGCTTACGAGCTATAGATAAAAACATGATAAGAAATGTTAATTAAATTTGATTTGTTTCTTTAAAGTTAAGTTAAGAACATTTTTTGCTTCGCAACATTTTAGAATGCAGTTAAATTGTTCATTTAATTTCATCACAAAATCTATAATAAATCTAATAAGTCCCATATGTAGGGAAGAATCGACCCTAAATTTTCAAGAATGTTAAGAGTCCCGGTGTTTCGTTATATTTAATGAAAGTTCTATCAAGGTATACTTATGTACATATGTATGTGAAAACAAGCATACATACATATACATATATGTATGTATGTAGGTACTAAAAATATATTTTATAATTGTTACTATCTTCATGGGATATTCAACCAATCAACAAATACATACGAAACATCAGCGCTATCCACCAGCAAATTCACTGTGAGTTGGACTAGCAATTAACGAGAAAAAACCAAGAACATGCTGCTCTATTCAGTAACAATCCAATATTTGCCCACCGTCTGGGACATAATATTACTATCGATAACTACAAAATCGAGGTGGTCAAGATGTTTAATAACCTGCCTTGGAGTAAACGTCATAAGCCGAGCAATTGCTACAGAAAAGTGGCGTTATTAAAGGATAAAATTTTCAGGAATGACAGTACTATGTATACCGGCAAATATAGTTATCCCTAAGGAAAGTATAAAAGTATGTGATAAAATTTTAGCTCAGAAGTACTGTGGCAAGGAAAACTGTGTTGGATATAACGTAGGATGTAAGCCCACAGCCACTCACCAAACATGCATTGAAATTGAGAAGTTTTTATTGTTCCACTAAATTTGCACACTGTCTAGGTATATAGAAGATGGGATAAGCTCAGGGCTTACATCCTATAAGTATGTACATATGTTCAACAGTGGTTTCGCAAGCCACATCCACTCTATATTAATATTTCATTGCATAACTTTAGGCATAAAAATTAACTAGTTTTGCCTAAGAAGAAGCTGCTAACACACTCATCAAAATTAACTGACAAGAGATGGCTCATAGCTTAAACACAATTCCGTCAGCGGTAAAATCCGTCGTCTAATTCATTCGATTCGTATACGTATTCCTATACGAATATGATTTGCACTAAACCAATTGTTTCGCAATTTTCATTTTTCTTCGATCTACTTGTACGCAGGCACAAACAGAAGCAATATAATGAAATGTGCGCGAACGTACCGAACTAGACGAACTGAGTTGAGTCGAACCAAACGAACTTGGTTCGGTGTTGAAATTTTGTGAAAAGTTCGTGAGTTTCGAGTTTGTTCGAACATGTTCGGTTCTTTGCACAGCCTTACTAAATAGTTATGGCCCACTTCTTATTTCTAGTTTCTGGATTTGTATAGTTACACAATTTTTTGTTTTCGAACATCTCAAAAATATTAAAAAAATTAAGTTAATAGCTTTACCTTCAGGTTACCTTCAGGTAAGAAAAGAGGTGAATTGCAGGCCCAATATTAATATGATTTATGAAACTCTTAATCTATTTTTATAAGATGCACCAAATGGTTTCAGAGTTGGACCTAACAAGCTTTGTATATCACTGTGTGTACGTAAGTGGCCCTATCCAAGATAATCAAAGAAAAGTTTTTCGTTATTATCTCGACCAGACAGAAATTTAAACTGAACAAAAGTTATAGATTAGATAATTTTTCATAGAGGCATAGTGCTTTGTTCACGTTAGCTCAAACGTTCTCATTATATTCATCATCAAGGTTAAAAGTTATTTTGTGCCAATGTCTCACGTTGGACATTACGGCTAGTTAGTTTGTTTAACCACATGCTGAAACAGATAGTCTATAGAGCACGAACAAGCATGGAATAATCTATCCAAGCAATGTCATAATACACAAGCGAAGCTATTGGCAATAAATTCGACGGGTGAATTTGATAACGAATCTGGCTTTGTTGTCCCATCGCAGTCAATTTTGGACAATATTTAGTTTAATTAAAAATATCATTTACACAACAGAAAAAAAAAATCAAAAACCTTTTTCCAAAGGAACAGTTGTTCCGAGGAGTTGATAGTCACAGTGATAAAAATGTTTACAAATTAATTTTATTATTTTTCATACAATATGTACATATCTATGTTCATATCTTCACCTAACATCCAAAAAGCCGTAACCACAAAAAATTTAAAATCGAGTTTTTGATTGATTATGATGCATTTGACTAAGCTACATGTCCCAACAAAATTTTTAAATCTTATGCCCAATAATATTTTACTAACGAAATTCAAAAGCCCGTAACAACAAGTTTTTGAGTTTCATATAGCAAATAGACGTCACACACTTGTATGAAAAAAAAATGAAACACAATAACTATTTGAATTCAATGAATATTAAGTATGTATGTTAAAAAACTATACTTCTTTTCATGCCGAAATGATTTGTGGTATATAATCAATTATTCAAATCCTGTCCACGATGCAAAAAAAAACAGTAAAATTGAAGGCCTCAAAGATCAATTCCTTTCGTTTTGACATGCCCCATATAAAATAAGATTAATTTCACTCAAAGTTCATACATAGGTTTTTTTTTGCCATTATGAAGTCAACTGGCATAAAATTATCTATATATGGCCAAAAATTAAGTTAACTAATAATTTATTTGAATTCAAAACTACGACAGTCTAAAAGAAACACCCTATATTTAACAATTTAAAAGATATATACAATATTTAAAAAAATATATGGAGTGCGTATATTTTTCCGAAATTATTTTTCTTAAATCTAGTTTAGCTATACGTTCTCATCCCTTCTTTCTCTCTTTCAATTCTCTTCTGCTCTGTTTCTCCTACGAGGATTACTCTCTTTCTTTTACCTATGGCATGCTTGCGCATCTAATCGATAAATGTTGTACTTCGGCAATTTAATAAATATGGGGCGTTGGGCATTGACAATATGTTGTTGTTGCTGTTTCTGTTCTTATTGTAGTTATTTTTCTCACTCAAAATTAGGTCAATTAAAAAGTATTTATCTGACATATATTTATACTTGACCATGGTCATAAAATGTAAAATATTAGACAAAGCAAATATGAATTATAAATAAAAAAAAAAATTTTTAAATATTCATAAAACTTAATATGTGCACACATTTTAAATAAATATAAGACCAAGCGAAATAAAATATCTGCCAAATTTGCGGTAGGAGTGAATAAAGCTAGTCGATACTTTCACAGCAATGTCTTAAACTATCGATACATTTTTAGTAGATAAGATAAGACTGTTCATTATCTTCTAAATTTTCAAAAAAAAAATTATATTCTTGACCTAAAAATATTTTATTTTAACCCTGTGTAGCTTATTACCAAGCAATTGAAGTTTTTTCTCGAAAACTTGTAAATTTCCCTGGATTATCAAACTAGAAGTTTATTTTTAATTAATTCTTTTTTTTTTTTTGTTCGAAAACTAGAAAGCATACAGATAAAAATGTAATAAATAAACGGAAAAATTCCTTACACGATTTTTTCATTGAGATATCATTGACAATTTTTTCTGTAAGTGTACTGGTTTTCGATTGAAAATCTATTCCGTAAAGTAACCGTTTGGTGTGGTTTGTGGAACGGTAGAATCATCGGTATATTTTCGAAAATGATGAAGCAGTTGCCGTAACTGACAATGTACAGATCGATGATAACGAACTTTTTATGACCTGAATTGGAAGATATTGATTTAGCAAATATATATTTTGGTTTCAATAAGACCTGCCACACAGCCCATGCCACATCCGATTTATTGTGTATAAAGTTTAAAGAGTCAATATCTCAAGGAATGCAGATGTGTCACGAATTAGTTGAAACTTTACACATTTAAACTTCTTCTTGAGAGGTTATTAAACGTCATTGTTCTATACCAATAATTCAGCGACAGTTTATGCTTTCAAATTGAATAAATTAAATAAGCATTGCTGCTCAACCTTGCTTCGATTTTGTTTTATTTAAAAGAAAAAATAATATCAATCTTATTGGAAAACCCTTTATGCATAGAAATTATCTGTCGCTACTGAGAATCGAAATTCAAAAATTTTTTGTCTCTTGATCTAAAAATGTTTATTTGTCACTGCTCGGAAAATACTCATCGATTAGGTTTCTTTTCTACTCAGCTCTAGCTTCCATTATCCATATTTACTTCGATGATTCATCACAGATATTTTTTTTTTAATTTAATGAGGATGCCTTTTAGACTTAAGATTGATTTACTTATTTTTTATTATGTCCTAAATTACACCCTACTACCCATTTCCTAGAAGTCTAACGCGTGTAGTGATTATGGTTTTTTATTTTTGTCTAGTCTTTTTGTTCTGTTCACAATGTTTTGATTTGGGTTTTTGGTTGGTTGGATATTTTCAAGTATCTTTTTATTGTTATCATATTGAAACTTTTTTATTATTTTATATCAGTCAGAGCTAAATATAGTATTTTTCTAAGTATTGACCCAAAAATATTTGCTGTAAATTTGATGAGCAAAAAAAGGTTCTTATTTTGCATTTTCGTTCATTAATCAAATATTTCTCTGCCGCTCTCCGATTTTGGTAGCAATTTAAATACGGGTGTAACGTCAGTTTTATTTAGAACACTTGCCTTATATTTTTTGATTTCAATTTGTATTTTTTAATAAACCCTTTAGAGGAAATATTTCCACATTTTGTTAAATATGTAAGTCAAATATTTTTTATTACTACATATTTAGTTTTTGCACTGAAAAAAATTAAATGCTTTTACTCCCTTCGCACATCAGTTGGGAATGTATTACTTAAGCTACCTGTTCTTTAATTGAACTAGTTTTTCCGGAATGTCGTTTTAAGCCATAAGCGCTTTTTCTTTAGAGCCAACTACATATCAAGATAAGAACAATAAGATTTGACATCATTTGAAAGATCGTTTAATAAAGTTAAGTATTAAAAAATGATTTTTAAAATATGTCCGCTGCCAATACTTTGTACAAAGCACATTTTTGAGGCCCAATTTTTGATCACTTCATCAAACAAATAAGGTCTTCTACTTAAAACTCGTATTATGTTTTGACTTTTTAAATGGATTTATATGCTTAGCCGAAAGACTTTACAAATTCGCACAAGAAATTATTTAAAGGTGTCAAATTGCACGATCTTGGCGGCCAATAGATGCCACCATTTTGTGAGAATAATTTTTTGAAATTATCTGACATGAAATGTAAACATAATTGTGGTTAATTTTATCTTTTTCAATGCGATATACTGATGAGATTTTAAGAATCGAAACATATGTCTATATTCTGGAGTTGTTGTTGTTTTTTTCCTTTGTTATCAAAGTTTGTTTAATACATAAAGCATTTTATCTACTTGTAAAATTTTACATAAAAATGTTGATCGCTGCGAAAAATGGCTAAAGTTCAATAATCATTTAATTATTAATATTTATTAAGAAAGCCATAATTATAATATATACATGAGTATAAGAATTAGCTTCTGCAGAATTTCCCCTGTGGGGAGGTGGTTGAATCCACCCCTAGATCCAGCCAATGCACGATTTCAATTTATCATACATAAGGTTTGAATAAGCTTCTGTATAATTTATTCGAAAATTATGTATTTTTGGAACTTTGAACAATCAAATCTCGATTATACATTCCTTTAAATAACCGGATAGGATTCATAAAAATAAATGTTTTTTTTTTATTTTTACAAAAATAATGTTGTAGATTTCTGAGTAGTTGGTATTTTAATAGCGTTCACTTAACTCATTCCAGACTATTGAGTATTTAAATACCCAAAAGAAGAGTGCATTTTAAAAAATCCTACCAAGCGACAGGTAAGAGGTGTTGTGGTTTTTAAAGCTTTTTTGGGTAGAGGAAGGATTGGTCTGAAATGAATATTTTTGTTTTTCCGAACTTCTTTGATTGACCTGTATTTGTGTGAGGTAGAATTTAGGTAGCATAAAATTTCCAAATTTTTGGTGGAAAATCGATCCTGGCAAATTTGAAGACTTAAAGAAAAAAGCTCGAAAAAAATTCAAAGATCCTATATGGGGTGCTGTAATAAAACAGATTTGATTGAATGAAAAGTTGGACGGAAAATTTTTGTGTTTGTGTTTGTAAGTTTTTATTTTGTCTCATATAGGGCTATTGGGTAAAAATTTACCCATTCCATATTTCCGGTGTGCCGATCGGGAAAAATTTCATTTTTTCATCAGCAACTTCTATTGGTCCCCTGACCTACCACACCAAATTTTATCAAAATGGGTTAACTCGTCACAGCCATTTTTATGGCTTCGATATCTTCGTTTATCGTTCCTTTCATCGCGCATTTCATCTTGGGGAAGAGAAAATAGTAACAGGGCGATAGATCTGGCGAGTATTGCGGATGTTGGATGAACACCTTTTTTGTGACACTTCTCAGTGAATATTCGCTCTTTGTTTGATCGTGTTTTTGTGAAGACGTTTACAAATGTACTGACTACATACATACATACATACGTTAATCGTTCATTCTGTTGTTTCTGCACTAGCTTGGATTGAAAAATTCGCCTGAATAATTGCAGATACCTAACCGATTACATTATGGATTAAATTCCCACTCGTGTGGTATTTATTGAAAAAAATTACCAAAGGATTTTTCGATTTATTTTGAAGTTTTAAGAGAGTTTTCCAATCATATTTATATAGAGTGTATGATAAAAATTCTTTGACCGAATAAATCTTTGCAACTCAATAATCTTAATACTGAACTATTGCGTATGGAAACTTATGCAAATGTTATCAAAAATTGTTGTACAACAGCAATAACAACAAGAGCCACAATTACAATAACTACGCATTTGTAAGTCATATGTGCGAGAAGCACAAAAGAAGAACGCATTTTTATTACAAAAAACAGCAATAACAACCACGTACAAATCCAATTATATTACAACAAAACTAGTTTTCTACTACAACAAAAACAAAAACAATAACATCAACAACAAGAATACTATACATATCATATAAATGCACGCATTTAATAGTTGAACGCATATTTATTGTTGTTGTCATGACAAAAGTAGGTCATGTGCTCTGTTATATTTTTCATGATTTTTTTTTCTAGCGTAAATTTTTCTATGTGAACAGCTGTTTTAAGGCATATTAAGAGGCGTGGCAGTTACTATAAAACATTATAAGCCAAACTTCCCCTCAAGTGAGTGTGATGAAACTTCGAATTAAGTTAAATTGAAATATTGTATTAATGGGTTTATTTCAACTCTTGGTTAAATTTTTATTTCATTATGTGCAGACTTGGGAATTTTTGGATTACATTTTTTTTCAATTACAGTTACAAGTAATCATTCACTTGTAATTGAAAAAAGAAATTGAAAGTAATTGAAATTGAAGTTTTTTCAATTACATTAATTTCAATTACATGTAATTTAAAATTACAATTACATGCAATTCTAATTACTTTTGTAATTGGACTAGTAATCCATGAAAATGTAATCCCTTAGAGAATTGGAATCCATTACTTTTGCTAAGTAATTTGAAACGAAAATGTAATTGATTACTCATTTTTCTTCAATTACATTTATTAAAATTTGAAACAAAATTTTTTAGGAAGCGATAAAATTTTATAAAATTCACAAAAAATATTTATGTCATTGCATATGATTTATATGGGAATGTAAAACAAGAACTTTCGCGTGACTTACTCATTGAGTTAATGACGTCGACCTTAGATTCCTCAAGCTATGCGTAAAGGAGATTTGGTTTATGGGCTCATCTTATAACGTAGAGGTGCTTACAAGCAATAATATGTATTTATATGAATGTAATTCATATTGATTACTTGATATATTGGAAATTACAAGTAAAAGTAATCCATTACAGATTTCGTTCAATTACTTTGCTTTTCAATTAAATATTTTGGATTACAGTAATTTCCGTCGAAAATATTTCAATTACAATTACAAGTAATTGAACATACATACGTACAATTGTAATTGAAACATTTCAATTACAAAATTACAAGTAATTGTAATTGCATGTGTAATTAATTGCCAAATGTAATTGATTACTCCCAAGTCTGATTATGTGTTTGTATCATTTAAAAAAAAACGTTTTCCCGTATAAATTACCGCAGTAAAAATTTTTCATTTGTCCCGAAAATAATCGACCTTAGGACCTCGATCAGGTTTAATGGTAGATCCCTGAAGGTAGACAAAGCAATCAGTACACACTGCATTTATTTTCGCTCATCGCCATAGCAAAGGGTAATGCAAATGTCGATACATTGATTCCAGTCAGAGTAAGTTTACACTTATGATGATAACATTATTTGCTTCAAAGCGAAGCACCATTCATGTAGAAAGTACCCTACTTAAAAATGTCCTAATGAAAACAAACAAAATTTTGAATCAATAAAATGCATGTAAGAAAAGTTTTCACTAAAATTTCTCAATTTCTATTTATTAATTAACTTTAAATTAAAATAAAGCAAGAAAAAAAAATATACTTGTAAGTATAATACTAGTAGAATGCCAGTTTCCTCAAACGTTTTTTTTAAGAGATTGGCCTAAATAAAGATTGCATATTAACAGCCTAGTGAGGCCTTGTCACAAAAGACCCAAAAATTCAGTTTAACAAAATTTATAGGACATAACAAAGAGTAGATACGCTAGTATTTCTTCAGGATAGAAAAAATACTTCAAACAACGTAGAAAGTAATAACCCGACATTTTTACTGTGAAAAAAGACCAGACATAAAATAGGGTCGTATATTACTTAAAGCCAATGGTGGATCTAAAGTTCAGTGGAAAGCGAGGTTTTAAATACAATATAAAGCCAGAGACGATAAGTTTTGAGGACATCACTAGAACTTTTATTTGAAAAGTTAATATAATTAGAAGGAGGGGTTTGATATAAACGAAATAAACCTGTGAGATAGCAAAGTATCGCTAAGTTATCGCCTTTCGGAAGTTGCGGATGTAGCTTTTATAAAAATCCTTATAAGTTGGGAACCTCTAAGTGGATGTAAAAAAAATTGATGTCATTAGAAAATAATTTAATGGCCTACAATAATGATACGTAAGCATTATTATAAGACTTAAAAATGTTTTTCCTGCGGCGCTATATGGTTACCACCTTTTTGTTTTTCGGTCAAAAAGGGGGTAACTATAAAAAAAGTTACAACAAACTATGTACCATTTTAAAGGAAATAAATTAAGCTCTTCTTACATGCTAAAAAATTAATAGGTCATTAACACATTCTTTTGGAGAAAATAACTGTTTTTTAAAAAAAATTGGTTAAAATTTCAGAAAAACCGTAATATCTCCGAAATTGTGGCCTACATTTCAAAGGTTTGCTTACCGTTGTTGTAGGCCATTAAGTAATCGTTCTTATGACACCCATATATTTGATATCCAACTTATAAGGATTTTTACAAAATCTATATCCGCAACTTCCGATGGCTATGTCTCCGAAACAATATCCGAGCTACACTTTTTTTTGCATTATTATTACCTAATACCCTATTACCAAAAAAAAAGATTAAAGAATGGGAGGTAAAGTAAACCTGTTCCGTCATTGGTCCATTCAAAAGTTTAATTCAAATATTCTGTGGTGTTTACTCAATGAAGTATTTATATCAATAAAAAGATGACAGTGTGCTTCGAAATAAATTCTAAAAAAACAAAAAATAAATCACTTACCCTTTGCAGCCTTGCACATACGAGAGACCACTGTTAAAAATTCATTTGCGACATATTTTGAAATCACTAACGTATAGCTTTGAACAGCTGCTTAAGTTAGCATACGCTAACGTAAGCTAACTTAAGCAGCAACACAATGCGTTTTGGCAGCACATGAAATACACTCACACTCGCACCACTTAAGGATTTTTAAGAAATTATTTTCAACAAATTACACTTACAAAATTTCGAAAAAATGAAACTTAATTTAAGCAATAGTTGCTTTTTTTTTTTGACTAAATGAAAAGATTTTGACTAAAATTGCTTTTCAATTAACAACAAAACACTGCACTTACACTGGCGGCTCTGCCGACGCCACCGCTTTAAGTGTGATTTTTAATTTGTACGCATTTTTGTTACATTTTATTGCTTTAAAACTCCACATAATGTTAATAAATACATATCACTACATTTCATATTTTATTATTGAAATATTATGTGAAACATTATGTAAAATATGCAAAATTTGACGGAGCAACTTAAACGCGTACTTTTCAAAGTAAATGAAAAACTGAAGCATGAACCAAACCTGTCAACTTGTTTGTCGAACTGGTTTGCCAAAGTGTTGGGCATTTTGCTACACACTATACGCATGCAGTTGGTGCACATGAATTACCCATTGTCAATGCAACAGTTGATTAGAATATTTGGCAAAATATCAAAAGCGTCTTTCTTCTTGTATCTATCTACTCCTATTAAGCGAGCTAAAATTGTATGTATGTAATATACATATACCTATATAGGGCAGAATTTTATTTCGAAAACGGCTGCAGCGATTTTAATTAAACTTGTGGACTTGGTACATATGTGAAGATTGGGCCAGGTTTTAGGTTTTTGAAGACTCTTACAGGACGTGGCACAGCAATAAACTTTAAATTTTATAATACAAGATAATGTGATGAAATTTGATCGACGGATGCAGATCATAAATATCTAAAATTGTACAAAAAGCAAGCAGAATTGGAAAAGTGGGACTTAACAACAGTTGAAATTTTATTTTGTTTTTGAAAATTGACGTGACGTCGTCAAGCCTTTGTGACAAAAATTGACTTTGTGACAAGGACGTATTCTTAAGTTCATACTAAGAAAAATTATTTATTCATAACTTGATTCAAATTATTTGTCAAACATGTTGAAATTCTCATCAAATTACATACATATATTTTTTTGTTCGTCATATTGTTTGATGAGCAATTTCAGTGGTTGTGAAAACGAGGTTTGGTCCGGAGTTTGCGACATTAATGACTTTTATGACCTAAAAACCTTGTGACATGCTAACACTAATGTACATATATAGAAAAAAGGGGATTAGTTCCATATCCCTCAACCATATTAACCTTCTAACGCAATTCCCCAAATAAATTTCTAATAGTTTGCGGTTAATGAAAAACTGTTTCTTTAAAGTGTTAATCAAATAACTTTTTTTAATCGTGCTAAATGGAAAAAAATTGTGTAGAAACGGAATCAATTTTTTCTTTCTAGACCGTGTAAAAACAGAATTGGACGTATATTAGTTTTGACAGTTCATATTTGGCAGTCGTGGAGTAAGGAAGTGGCAAATTTATTATGTCTTTTAGCCTTGTGCTTACTTATGTCACTAGAAAGCTCTGTACCAACTTTTATACAACAAAGTCCTTGGCAAAGCGTTATTTGATTTCGGAAAATTTTAAGCTCGCTAACCCCGCAGAACTCGAACCTTGAGCTTCATTCCTTAGAAAAACCCTAGTGTCCAATCTCTCACAATGTATATTTAATTTAGATTACAGCCTCATTTACTGAGAAGTGATATAATATAGATCACCAACTATATAATTGGGAAGCCAATTTGCTAATGTGTTTTTCTGAATAATAGTTGGCAATAATATTTAAAACAATTAAAACTCTTATCTTCATTCATAATTAACATGCTTATTACCATGCAGCCACATTATGCTAAATACAGTGCACATCCAAAAATTTGATGGCATTTTAAATAATCATGTGGCAACGCGTAGTTGTGATATACTTTGCCGTATTTATAACTAGAATATTCTACAAGGTTCCATAGAGTCTCAATTATTTCATAATTGGTTCTAAAATCACTACTTTTCCAGGCATCCGCTGTAATGAAGGTTACACAAATACAGTGCGATATTTTGAGACAAGGTGTTGGTGTATTCGAAGAATGTGGTATTAAGGCAATATCTCGAAGCAAAACCGTATTGAACGTGAGATTTCTCTTAAAGGAGCAAGTAAAAAAATGTTTCGTACGTGTAAATGATTTTTTGTAATATTTTAGCCTTTCATATGTTATTACTTTTGTACTTTTATTTTAGATAAGATTAAGTTTTGTTAAGAGAGCCAATGGCTGGAAACCATTTCTTTACAACTTCACATTTAATGCCTGTGATTTCATGTATCATCCTCAAAGATATCCAATAGCTTATTATACCTACCTTCTCCTTAAACACTTCACCGATGTTAATCACACATGTCCTTATGAGGTACGCAATTGAAGAAAACTTTTTTAGTTCATTGGAATATTTTTGTATCTTATTCCAAATAGATTGGATCCTATATGACTTTAAAAAATTTTTTATTGCATGAATCAATTTTTTTGAGTTATTTACCGATTGAAGTTGGAGATTATGGTATACAAAGTGTCTGGCATATTAACAGAGAACCAGTTGTCATTGTTAATGGATATGCGAGTTACAAGGACTATAGAAAATCTTAAAATATTTGGTATATCTTTTTTATGTCAACTTAATTTCTTTAGCAAAATATATGCATATTTCAAAATAATATTTTCAATCTACGTTATACCGTAGCAAGTAATATATTTTTGATTGCGACAAAAACTATCCGATGAAATCAATATTAATTGAAAGAATATCACCAAATTGGCTTTAAGTCAAAAATTAACTTGGCTAACAGCTCCTTAACGATTTGCATTAAAAAAATGTCGAACCAAATGGTGTCAAGATCCGACTTCCATTCAAATCAAACAGCGAAAGTGGAAATGGATTGCGCAAACGTTGCGGAAATCACCAACTGAAGTCTGCTGTCATTGATCATCATGTAAACCAGCGGTGGGCACAAAAATATAACCAAAGAGGAAAACAACAACATCAAGCAACAACAAACGCAATTTTAAAGTTTTTTTTACTTTCATTTCCAAAATTGCCATTAGCACAAAAAAAAAACAAATTACACTACAAACAAAAACAATTGCTACATTCGTCAAGACACAATGCGGCGCCGTCATTTATGCCTTTGTGTTTTGTTTTTGTTTTCATTTGAATTCAAGTCAACGCTGTGCCTCGATTGAAATTCTGCGAATTTTGTGCCTCAATAGCGTTGAAATTCTGCGAATTTTGTGCTTCGATAGCGTTGAAGTTCTGGGAATTTTTTTTCGCTTGGTTGTGGGTGGAATTACGGTTAGAGCAATGTGAGGAAATTGAGGCACTAAGTGCCCTTCCCTGATGTAAACGTTTGCTAGAGCAGGATATACGAGATTTGGGGAAATGTCGAAGAGAATTGAAGTCACTCTCTACTGAGCACAATGGAAGTGTAGTGGAAGCTCTATGTTCCGTGAGTAGATAAAGGCCACAAGAATATCAATGTATCTAAACATCTAAAAACATAAATTTAACAGTTGTACCTAGAAAATGAATGTGCTCGAATAACTAAAAAAGCGGAGTGGATAGCAGCCCTAAGTGAAAAGTGGGGCAATATCCCAGTTTATTTATGTCGTAAGTTGGTGGAGCCGATGCCAAATCGTTTGAGAGTTATTATACAACTAAAAGGACTTCCTATTAAATATTAAAAACAAATTAAATCCTTTAATAATACAAATTTTTATGTGAATATCTTTGGTGTTCCATTATAACTTTGTGACAGAATTCCATGTATTTTAATTTTTCGCTTTTTTTTTTGTTTTTGTTTTTAAACTCTAATTTTATAAAAAAATTTTGTTGATTATAAATGTCTATTAAATACACTTTCTAAAATAAATTCTGAAATTGTAAAAAAATATTTAGTTAATTTACTATTTAGTAAGAAACTTTTTTGTTCGAACTGTTCCATTATAACTTTGACCCACTGTAAGTAGAAAACGAAGCTATGAAACGGGTTTAAAACACTCCCAACCCAAAATAAGTAAGGTTGGTCACACTACTAATATATGTAGGTACGTAGCTCCTTTATTCCACCACATCTTTACTTTGCCGTTGCTTTACATATGCTTGACCTTTGCTTTTCTATTACTTTACTTTTACATTTCCATGACATTACCTTTACTTTACCTTTACTTAACCTTTACTTTACCTTTACTTTACTTTTACCTTACCTTTACTTAACCTTTACTTTACCTTTACTTTACCTTTACTTTACCTTTAGCTCTGAACCAACTTCTATACAACAAAATCTTTAGCAGTTTGGAAGTAGTTTACTTTTGACACATCTCCCATGCAAAGCGTTATTTGATTTCGGAAGATTTTACACTCGCTTACCCCTTAGAAATAAGAGCTACTTAGAAGGACCCTAGCGTTCAATCTCTCACTATATTTAATTTAGATTACAGCCTCATTTACTGAAAATTGATATTACACAGTTCACCTACTATGTAATTGCTAATGTGTTTTCTGAATAATTGCTGACAAAAGCGATTAAAACGCTTATCTTCATTTATAAATTAACTTGCTTATTACATTTTAGTCACATACATTTATGCACAACCAAAAATTTGATGGTATTTTGAATAAAAATGTGGCAACGTGTAGTTGTGGTATTCTTAGCCGTACTTCTAAATGGACTATTTTTCAAGGTTCCATAGAGTTTGGATTATTCAATAATGTACTCTAATAATGTACTATTTTTACCAGGCATCCGCTGTAATGAAGATTACGCGAGTACAGTGCGATATTTTGAAGCAAGGTGTTGGTGTATTTGAAGAATGTGGTCTCAAGGCAATATCTCGAAATAAAACCGAAGTGAACGTGAGATTTCTCTTAAAGGTGCAAGTGAAAAAATGTTTCGTACGTATAAATGATTTTGTTTCTATATTACAGATTAAATCTTTGCCAATAAGAAATAACAGCTTAAGTCGGTCTGTTATAACAAGACAAAGCAACATAAGTTCTGTTTATGAGCATGTAACTTACTCTGTTTCATTTTGCCATCACAGATCGACTTAAGCTGTTATTCCTTATTGCCACAGAAATATTTATTTATTGCCATCGTACTTTTATTTTAGATAAGAATAAGTTTTGTTAAGAGAGCCAATGGCTGGAAACCATATCTTTACAACTTTACGTTTGATGCCTGTGATTTTATGCATCATCCTCAAAAATATCCAATAGCTTATTATACCTATCTTGTTGGTAGACGATTCACCGATGTTAATCACACTTGTCCTTATGAGGTACGCAATTGAAGAAAACTTTTTTTAGCGGTGATCATTGAAATATTTTTGTATCTTTTCCAAATAGGCTGGATCCTATATGAGTTTAAAAAACTTTGTATTATTTGAATCAATTATTTTGAGTTATTTACCGATTGAAGTTGGAGATTATGGCATACAAAGTGTCTGGCATATTAACAGAGAGCCAGTTGTCACTGTTAATGGATATGTGAACTACAGGGATTACAGAAAATTTTAAAGTATTTTGTTTTTTTTTTTTTAATGTGAATTTGATTTCTTTATTATCGTAGCAATAAATATATTTTCGAACGGATGAAACCAATATTAATTAAAAGTATGGGGTGTTCTTTAGACTGTTGTTATTATGAACAGAAATTAAATATGAAAAAAAAAAAAAACTTAAAAACATTATCTAAGTGATCTAAATTTTGACTTTATTAGCTAGAATATATTAAGCTATTTTGGATTTTAATATGATTTCTTGAAAAAAAAACCGTAATTGGCCAAAAACTTTAATTTTTATCGTTGCGCGAGAATAATAAAAGTTACTTCATAAGAAAAAACTCTTCTGCTTCACTTTCCATGCTAACACACCACGCATCAAAGGGTTATCCCCTAAAGAAGTAGTTTTAAATATATGTATACATATATGTCATCGGCCAAACTAGTTTTTAGGATAAACTAGTTTATCCTAGGCCAAACTAGTTAATTTGAAGGCCTAAAAGTATGCAATTTAATTTTAATGCAAAAGCACTGTGAATAGCGAAGTTAGTGTTGCACATATTACAGACTAAACCGCCGCGAAGCCAAAATTGGACATATTGGGGGATGTAAATCCTGAGCCGCGGCCGAAGGCCTCCCAATTACCCCTACTTACAACTTGCCAAGTATATAAAAAAGTTGACAAATTTTGTTTTCTTACTTTGCTACTGTCGTAGTCTTCACTAACCACAGTGCTTTTGCATTAAAATGTCATTGCACATCTTTAGGCTTAAGCTAACTAGTTTGGCCTACAAACTAGTTTGGCCGGTAACGTATATGTAGCGCAAATTATCTATAATTTTTCAAGAAATTGTGTTAAAGCGGTTATATCTGGGGAAAAATTAAATTTGGTAATTTTGTAATAAAATTGTGCGATATTTGGACAATTTCTACTCAAAACAAGACATTGAAATCAAAGAAAATAAAATCATAAAATTGTGTGCTTTTTTATTAGTTTTTGAGCAGTCAGCAACTTAAAAAAGTGTACTGTGAGGATCCTATGTTTGAACGTTATCTCATTACGGTTTCAATTTTAAATCATCTGGCAATATACTGTTGTATTTTTGGTATCTACGCGAATGATGTACATAGAACATAAGTGGTTTCCCCTAGTTTTTTTTTTTTTATATCCAACGCATGTGTTTTCTTACCAATTTTTCTTAGTGTTTTTCAGTACTTTGAATACGGCTGAATAGTCTGACAATGAGTCTATGTGAAGAAACTTTTCAAGTGTCTCTTAAGTGTGTACCTTTAATGAAGGGGAAGAAAAACAATATGAATAAATACAGCTTTTTATACAGAAGAGAAAACAGAATTTCATTCTTAACTACGAGGTTGAGCGAGTATTTTTTTAATTTAATATCTCAATATATCCATACAATTATTATGAGATAAAACTAGGTCAAAATAAAAATTATTCTCTATTATAAATCGCTGAGTATTGCTGCAGTAAGACTAGATTAATATAATATATTTACCACCTTACTAAAAAAAACTTTTTGAAATAACGTAAGATTTATTTTTACCATTTTCAAACATAACTTACTGAGTACTTACTTCAGACCTCAGTAAAAACTTCCAAAGACTTTCCATTTATTTGAAAGGCCTCAACAAAATATTGATTGAAATGATACTAATTATCGTTTGTGCCCAAGATATTATTTTGCTACCATCAGCATCCACAACATTAACTTCAACGCAATACCCCCATATGTGCATCAGCTTTGCTATTACAAGACAGAAAAAACTTTTTTATTGCACGGATTGTCAGAAGCTTAAGATACGTTAGCTTAGCTCATGCCAAGTAAAATGACGCAATTCTTCCGGTTTGTTAGAAACTTCTTTTTTTATGTTCTTTGTCTTTTACTACTACTTTATGAATGTTTTTTTATTGGTGTTGTTGTTTCCCAGTTTGAATTGTTGCTTGTGTATATTGTTTAACTTAAAAAGAAATATTGCTGACACCTCAGGGACACATCGAAGACAGAATATAAATATTTGTCTAAGTCTTTAACATACGCCATTTTCGATGAGCAAGAGTAATGCTCTTCAGAATTCCTAATATTTCCCATATAAATTATTTACTTAGGCAACGAAGCCTGTTATATATTGCAGCATTAAAATAAATAAATCCTAATTAATATCTATTGTACTTTTTGACTTTCCTTGCCAATACCACACACCATCTTGGCCAGGTCCCAACTTACATTTCTTTTTTGATGGGCAGGCGCGTAGTTTTCGACATTAATGCAGTTTTGGCTGCCATTATTCAAAGGTTTTTTCCAAAATATATTTTTTTCTATTGAATTCCTAAGCGGTTAATAATACGAAACAATTAAAATGCAATTCATATAAATTAACCATCGCTTAATTTGAAAGAAAAAAAATTTTTGAAATTATGGGAGGTTTTAATTCGTGATAAATAGAATTACAGAATGCAAACGAATTTAAAATTTTTTTAGTATTTTAATGAAATATTTAAAAATATATTCTTTGCTGTAATTCGTTATACGCCAGACTAAGATACATATGTACATTAGGGTGATTCAAATTTTTTTTTTCTTGTTTTTTTTAAGGTGCTGTTGCTTAAAAAGTAAGTTTATGATAAGAAGAAAAAGTTCACGAAACTTCAGCTCTGTAACTCAATTTTATAAGGTGGCGCCGGAGCCTGTTAGTTTTACATGTAAATTGTATGGAAAAATTATTTTTTACAAAAAATGTATCTAAATGAATAGGTGATTAGTGTTGTTGAGCTGAAAAGGGTCGTTTTTCGACGTAATTTTTTACGCTGAATCCGAATCTGGCCTCAGAATTGACCCATCGTGTCGGAATCCTGATATATTTGAGGTTAATTACCTGAAACATGATGTTTTTTGTCTACTTTTGAGGCCATGTATAGGATTCAAAAAAAGTTGATCAGCTTATTTTTAACAAAAGCATCATTTAGTACCATCCTTGCCCTTTAAAATGAGATTTCAAGTGGTAATCTGTGATGTTTCCTTGCAAAGTTATGGCCATTTTAAAGTGACATGAATTTGATCCCCTACAAAGGGTTGCAACCCAACAATATAAGCCATCGGGTTTCAAATTCATGTCACCTTGAAATGGCTGCAACTTTGCAAGGAAGCATTACAGATCACCACTTGAAAGCTCATTTTAAAGGGCAAGGATGGCACTAAATGATGCTTTTGTTAAAAATAAGCTGATCAACTTTCTTTGAATCCTATGCATGGCCTCGAAAGTAGACAAAGACATCATGTTTGAGGTACTTAGCCTCAA
This sequence comes from Tricholauxania praeusta, assembly GCA_949775025.1. NCBI lineage: Eukaryota > Metazoa > Arthropoda > Insecta > Diptera > Lauxaniidae > Tricholauxania > Tricholauxania praeusta. The sequence goes on along the minus strand of OX459031.1, from coordinate 28,894,635 downwards.
ATATTTCAGGATTCCGATATGATGGGTCAATTTCGAGGCCAGATTCGGATTCAGCGTAAAAAATTACGTCGAAAAACGACCCTTTTCAGCTCAACAACACTAATCACCTATTCATTTAGATACCTTTTTTGTAAAAAATAATTTTTCCATACAATTTACATGTAAAACTAACAGGCTCCGGCGCCACCTTATAAAATTGAGTTACAGAGCTGAATTTTCGTGAACTTTTTCTTCATATCATAAACTTACTTTTTAAGCAACAGCACCTTAAAAAAAACAAAAAAAAAAAAATTTGAATCACCCTAATGTACATATGACGGATTTCATGTCAAATATCCTAAGTCGAAAATTTAATGTAACCAACGTGCCTCAAACTTGAGAGTCCTATTGGCTGATAATTTTATCCCAAATATTCTTCTGTTTCTTCAAAAACTAGCTGAAGTAGCAGGGATCATCCCTTGACATCCTCTGTTTCGTGTAGATATTTTGTTTCGCTGTTCAAGTGCTTTTGTTAGATTTTTTAATGGCCTTCCGAATGGTCACAATCATTTAAAAAAAAATTTAAGATTTAACCCTTGTTTTTTAAATTAAATATAAACTTAACTTGATTTTGAAAATGGGTACTTTTGATTTTTTTTTTAAATTCTAGAGATTCTACCAAAAAAAGACTAGGAACTAGTCAGCACTTTCACTACCGTTCAACGCGGCACTATGCAATCGACACATTAGATGAAAATCTCCATTCCTCCCATAGGGACTACTGGAGAGATATTCCAGAGTATGTAAATTAAATTAAGTCTTAAACTAAGTAGTTTAAGGGTGGAAGTCTCGAATCCGTTTTATTTAAAAAAACGCATCAGTCTCGAGTCCATTTTATTTAAAAAACCGAGTCCGTCTCGAATCCGTCTATACGAAACGGAATCGGTTTCGTATAAAATACACGAAGAAGCGTGACCGTTTCGAATTCAAAACGGATCCGTTTGGTACACAGGGAACTAACTTAGCCATAGTTGAAGTAATCGTATGGACAATAGCTATTACTTTCTCATCATACATAGCCCACGATAAACAAGTGCTTTCAGAGAAGTGGAAACGCTTGTGAATTCCGCAAAAAAAAAGTAAGGACATTCTGGTAGTAAGTTACGCTCAGTGCTGTCGTTTGTACTACAATAGTGCTTTTGTACTACCCTTCAGCCACGCGTACTACTCTAGTACCCAACCCTCAATTTGTACTACCCAAAATTTGTTGCAACCAATCCGCAATTTGCACTACCTCACCATTCTTTGATCTCTCATGCTTCAATTATAATGGCATGCAAGTTATTAAACTCATCCCTGAAACTGAAATATTTAATTCTTGAAGTGTCAAAATCATCGCTCATTATTTTGGATTAATAATTTTGACATTAGTCGCTCAAAACTTTATGAGAAAGAAGAAAAATTTTAGCATCGCATCAACCCTTACAATTGAACTATGAACGATCATAATTTATGATTCATAAAAGATTCATACCTTTAGAACGCGACTAATTTCGCTTGTATTAATTTTTCTTGTGTGCGTCTTTAAATATACATAATTAATGTAATTTTTTCTTTTGCTGTTATGGAAAAGTATGCCACAAATTTACCAAGGTATAACTTGATAGGAAAATGATTTATTTTTTATTATAGGTTTCTAATAAAGTCGAAAGCAGAAGCCGCCAATTTAACCAAAGCTGGTACTAACACAGAAAAGAATCTGTCCTTCAAATAGCTTCATGCAATAAATACATACTATAATAAATGAATTTCAACAAATACTGTTAACTTTTATTAATACCCAGTAGGCAAGGGCAGGAGCTAACAGTGCTTCTAGAAGGCCTTCCTTGGTAAGTATAAGGCCTTCCACCCTCCTTTCAAACGTACTTTTTTTTTTATATGAAATGTTCCAAGAAAACAGGCCTTCCTAAGTCGACTTTCTAAGACCACTTACCGTAGAAGGACTCTCAGAAGTACTTAACAAAAATTAAATTTTAATACATCGTAAAGACTCTAAATATAAATTGTTTTTTTTTTTATCCGCGCCTTCTCACTTGCGTTGATATTTTTTTAATGATTTTTTTTTGTGATGTTTCTTAATTTACAATTTGACAGAGAATACACAAAACTCTACCTCCTATAACATTACATGAAAAACCAGAAGACTAGCCTGGCAATATGCACACCTCTCTTAATTTCTAACCATGTGTCTACTTTTCATGTCGTATATGTACAATGCATACCATATGACAAAAAAGTAATCATAAAACATTACAATACATGAAATTAAAAAAGAAACAGAAAAGCTTTAAAGTAAATGGGGTCCTTCTTCTTTGCCTTCTAATATCAGGTCTGATAGCACGTCTGTTGTGGGAAGGCATATTATGCCTTCTGTGATTATATTTTTATTTGCATGAAAATCTAGTTTTAAGAAGTCCTTATATAATGGCAGCAGTGCTAGCAAGCCTTCTCCGAGGCAGGCCTTGCTCATTTGCCTGATGGGTACTTTCTTACTATCATAGTATGAGTAGGTGTAAGTACAAATATATTAGTGTAGTACTACCCATTTTCACAAAGTACTACCCAAAAATGTTAAATTGAGCACTTAAATTTTTTTCGAAACGACAGCACTGGTTACGCTATCAGTTCCAGACACGATATTTGGGGCAGCTCAGAAACCATTGATAGAGTTTCTTTTTAACTATTTTTTAAGCATTAGTATTACCGTGTCTAATTTTTCCAAGTTCGGAATATTGTGCTTGTATTCGGGAGGGAATTCTTCAAAATATATTACTGTGTTTCTTGTAGCTGTCTACTTTTCGAAAAGAAGCTATTCTTTTATCCACAAAACACCAATAGAAGCTCCAAAAAACAAACTATGCAAAGCTCGGCAAGGACTGCAAATATAAAATAGATCCTGAGATATCGCCGAGGAAGCCATGCAAACGCCTTAAACAAAACATTTTTCCTAGTAAGTTCGGGTTGAAATGGATCGTATGGTAAATCATTCCCTCAAAATATTTTGGTCTGTAAATTTCGTTAGGAAATAGAATAACAAGTTGAAATCAACACTAAAATACCTGCTCTCTTTATTCACATAAAACAACTTGCAAATGTACATACGTACACGACTACGTATAATCTTCTTCATTTAAATTCTCAGTCTTAACATAAACTTCCAAAGGATGTGCTGGTTCAGCGGACCAACTGTCGAAATTCATGCTGAATTCATCATCAACCATATTGGCCATAACATCCACAGCTGATGCCGCAGCAGTTTCCAAGCTGCTACCAAAGTCTATGGAAGTATTGCGTTTCCTTCGTTTTGGTTCCTTATCACGTGTTATCTTATAACGTTTCATATTACAAAACTTTACATATATCTTGCCACGCTTTTCGGTGCGATAATTTTCCAGCTGCTCTGTTGGAAACAATTCAAGAATATCGCGCTCCATATTATAACTTGTCTGCAGCGATAAATGATAATTGTGATCATCGAAAAAGGTTGCTACCAAATTGACCAACAACAAGCGTTGTACATGTGTAAGGGTTTGGTGCTCTTCATAGTAGCGCAGAAGTTGGATACCTTTGGGATGTGATTGCAATATTAGTCTGACGCTGATATGCGGCAAACGATAACTCTCTGCAGGATTATAATTCTGAAATGTTGAATTTTTTAACCCGCTATTGCGTTGCGAGGTGTTGGGTAAAATTTCCGAAGACTTATTTGTAGTTGGGTTTACATCCGGTTTGTTGACCGTGGACGCAGTGACAGGTGCAGGTGTTAGTTTTGGCGGAGGACGTGTATCAACAAATGTCGGTGAAGGTGAACTTGGCACAGAGTGTGATAGTGATGGATTGGTTGGTGGTTGACTTAAATCATGCGGAGGAAATTGTGTTGAGACGGTTTTCTTTATGGGTTCTGAATGAATTTCCTTTCTATTTTGATTATAACTACAATAATGAACATGGCTGTTTGTGTTAGCCGACAGTGGTTTATTAACATCACGACGCCAAATTTCCAGATAATGTTCAAAACGCACCTGTATACCAAATTTATGATTTCTCAGCAGCACCGGTATGTGATGGAATTTAAGCATTTGCAATACATCAATTGTGATGCCCTCATCTGGAAAACAATGAATTAAGATTTGATATTATAAGTTCCTATATAAATGAAAATGTGGAATTAATATTCGAGTTTAATAAAAATCGACAATGAGAAATCCAGTTAGTTCATTAGCTACAAAATGTTAATTTCAAAGGTCTCTAAGTTTTTCGAATCATACCACTAAGTTTTGACATGGATAGCAGATGAGCTTTGTAAGTTCGAACTTGTACACATGTTAATAATTAAAAACGATCTTAATATGGACTTAAGGCATTAATAATTTAAAGGCAAAGATAAAAAAATATTTTAGCATCTGGCAATCTAAGTACATACTTGCATTTATCCAAGCCCTTTTCAATGTTAGGTGAGATACTCATGTTTGGATAATCATATAACCCTTTTAAAAAATGGACGCACAAATGTCCAGTATTTTTCCACATTTGCATATTGACTTTTTTGTTTTTTAAATAAACATATTTACATGCATACACATTTGTTACATACAATTTATGTGAAAATTTTATTGTGCTGCAAAACTCGCCATTTCACATAATTAAGAAAATGCAAGCAGACAAATAATAAGGGAGGGTTCAGAAATTCAAAATTTTCAATTTGTGAAATCTGGCAAATGGTTGCCGAGTGACCGAGAATGACCAGGACTTGAATCTCAAAGCAGAGGGCCTGGTAGGAATTCAAAAATTTCTGAAATAGATTTTGACGGTAAATGGATAAGTAAACTTTATCTATTTTATTTTGTTTGTGTTTATAGAACAGTTCATAATTTTTAATTATTTTTTACTGAGCCTTCTGTTCAGTACTGTTAGTGCGAGAAAAACACAAAAAAATTACAGCGCAAAATGCATAAAAAGAAACAAATCATTTCTTTTGGGCAAACCAGCAGCTTATACTAGTTTCGATGACCGCTACGTCATCATCATCAGTAAGCTTTGTTCGCCGAAATTTAATAGTCTACTAGCATACTATATCATACTTCTTGCGTTGACCATTTAAGAATCATCGCAACAAATATAAACATAGTGCGCCAAAAACTACATTTCCTTCTTCATATGCAATTGTTCTTGTAATCTTTTTGATATCACACATTTCTATTTTAGCTGGACTCCATGGACGTTAAAAATGGATGTGTGCCCCTTTTGGACGTTATGCACAGGCATGAGCTTAATTGTACTGTTTAAAAAAACAGCATACGAACCTGATTTGCATTATCTTAAAATTTTGACATATCGCAAAACGCAGCACCAAGACTACCTGCCCCCACCCCCTATCAATTCCTCCATAATGCTGATTGTCATTATTTGCTGACTCCTCTGCCGCCCTCCGACATAACGTAATTTGCGAACGGTCTTATTCAATTGCCTGAAAATCTGCTTAGAGAAAAAATTGTTGTATTTCGCTGTTGTAAAAACCTCCCAAAAAAGGTCATTAAAATAAAATATTAATGTATTTTCGTTTAGTTTTATTGCAAGTTTTTTACTGTTTTTTCGAATATATTCTACAGTTTTTGTTCGATTTTCGCAAAATTATACTTAAAATATTTGCAAAAAAAATAGTCTTTCATTAAAAATATGAAAAAGAAAAAATTTTTCATTCAAATGGAGCAATTGAAATTGAGTGATTTTCAAAAAAGACCAAAAAAGTCAGGTTTTTTGGACTTTGAGCGCTTGTAACTCCATCAAATCTTATCCGATTCAAGCAAACAGCATATCGTTAGAAAGGGAATACAAATATCTTTCGAATGCTGAAAATCGTTTTTGAGTCGAAAAAAGTTTATGGAGATATAGTCAAATAAATGAAAAAAGTGCCCAAAAAAGGGTTTTTTGGGGATATCTCGAAAAAGATTCTTAAGAAAAAAAAAAATGGTTGCCATTTTTGGAATCTACGCCAAAAAATACATCGAAAAAAGTCTATGACAAACCAGATCTCGAGATCAACCCCAAATTTGTAAACTAGTGTTATTTTAAAAAAAAATCCCTATAAAGTAGTCAATGGAAAAATGTTTGCGGTACCCTCGATCGAGTAGTCCTCTTAACCAAGGGTTCCATCAACTGCAAGTCTACTGTAGTTACAATATATTTTGCAGAAAATTTGAGTTTTTTTTCTGAAAGCTCACATTCTACCAATGATTTGTGTAATATCTTGTACGCTTTCCAAGCTACAGAGAATTTTAATGAAATTTGAGAATATAAATAAAATATCCAAAAGCATTACCTTTTATAACTTACCCGTAAAATACTCTATCAGGCATTCTAAATTCCATGAACTTAACAATTTTTTTAGCACAAAATATTCACTTGAGCGCGCTACTTCGTCATTCATAATGCTACTAGCAGAATAGCTAAAAAGTAATGAATAATAAATGATGTGAAAATGAAAATGTAAAAATATATCTTCATAATACTTACTGAATTGAATACCTTCCTTAAATTTTCTGATTGTGTGTAATTAATGTACAGGGGGAAAAAATAAACAAAATTCTTAAACCGATTTCAACCTTTCTCACCAAACACTTATCGACTACTAAACTGGTTTTCATGTTCATCGTTCATTAACGCAGCCATCCATATATTCGTACACATACATTAATTCGATGTATGCACCCCACATCTGATACTTCTCTTTCGCTCAACAAGAACGATGACGACGAAAGAACATTCGTTCAGTTATGTTTGTCGTTTAACTTAACGTTGATGTTGAATGTTGTTGTTGTGTTTGTATCTAACTTATCGGAGTATTCGTACATTGTTCGTCTGTTCGTTAATTTGCTGGCATATTGATGTACAGCAGCGTATTCACGAATGATGTTGGCGCCGCGAAAATTCGAACGTAAGCAATTACTGTACATAAAAAGTGCGAGTACTCGTACAATGAGATGAATAATTAGTGGCAGTTGTTTTTTCGTTTGTTTTTGTTATTGCTTCTGTTTGTCTGCACTGTTGGCCAGCGCTTCTAAGTCTAGCGAATGCTGATTGCAGTGCTTCGTTTTAAGTTTACCCGTCTCCAAAAAGACCATTTCCTTAACAATAAATATTTTAATAATTAGACCAGGGGTGGCCAACCCAAATGATATGGCGGGCCACTTTAGATATGTATCATAGCTCTGCGGGCCACATATGAAATTCTATATTCCCATATTAGATTTAGATATACTATAGACCTCTGTAGACAATATATAGAGTTATTACCTGTCGTATGGCTGGCTGTCGTTCTTATAAATAAGTTGTTGAAGTTCACTGCCCTCAGATCAAAAAATGCTTTTCTCAAAAAACTTCGTTTCGAGACAATTGATGCTTTGTTTATGTCAATTCGTTGAAATACCTGTAAAATTTATATGTTTGAACTAAGAGTAGTTGATTATACGCGCAATTTATTAAACTTTCCGATGCCATAAGAATCACGAATATGCATTACGCTCTTTTCGCTTCTGAGGGCAATACAGGCACATACATATATTAAAATAGTTATCCTGCAGTCACAGCACACAATACGAAACCAAAAATCAAATTTTGACTAAAAACTGCGAGTCTGCTCCGCTCTGCTATCAACAATCAACGGTATGGTCACCGAGGTCACTTAAGAGTGAAACATAGAACGTGTTATATTAGATCAGGGGTCGGTCATTTTGCTAAGTTGGAGTAACTAAAAAAAATCGTTCTCAAAAAGCTCGGGTAATCGCATACTCCATTAAAAATTAAATTGATTATCATTTCGATTTTATCGTATTTCGTTTTTTTTGACATATCGGGGTTTCGATATTTTGGCTGAGGTATTTGTGTTATGCGTTTCAAAGTTCTGATGCGTACAAATAAATTACGCTAAAAAGTTCAGCGGGCTTCAATTTGACAGCGATAAGTCTTTTTTGTCATTGCAATAACATAAATGAATGCACAAATAATGTTTTTTTTAAGACATTGATTTTCAGTACTTTGGCCATTATAAAATATATGTATATATTTTGTAAAAGTGTGATGAATCTCGTGGGCCGAAAAAATAGTCAAGGCGGGCCGCGGGTTGGCCACCCCTGCATTAGACACTCAAAAATGTATGCCATGAAAAAAACTTCAATCTCAACAATTTACTGCTGAGCGTTAGCTAGGATATAGTGGTTAGATTGTCTGACTCCTACACCAGATTTTCAAACTCGAAAAGCCCTAACTCATTATTTTTCGAAATTGACCTTTTTTGTCGATAAAAAGTTAATCCTTCGCTATATTTGATCGATATTGGTATCGTTAGTTAAGTAAAGATCTAAGCTAAAAAACGCATGCAAAATCTCCGCCCTAATCCCACAGGTATATAGGTATATAAAGGAAAGAATGTGTGAGGCAAATTCATGTATATATTTATGTCCATTATTCTGTAGCGACTGTATCAATTTCAAAAATGATGACGTCATATTATAGATAATCTCAGGCGCTATAATTATGGTATACAAAACTTGTAAGTATTGCCGATTTTGATATACATATGTATGTAAGTATGTAAATATGTTGAAATGTTGGAGCCAATGTTCAAATGTAAAAAAATTATTGATAGAAATGACATTTGTGGAATTTGTTGCCATTAATGTTTACGTCATGACCTCTTCTAACTGACTCACTAAACATTTTGGGAATCGCAATTAAAAAATGTCTTTCAACAAAATTTCGTTAAAATCAGCCGAAATTTTAAGGTTTAATCAAAACATATCTATATTTTCCCATAGAATACAAATCTGCAAAAAAAAATTAGGTTTGCATATAAAAAATCACAGTTGACCTCGATTTGAACTTCAAAATTGGTTCCAAGATCAAATGTACGTTATGTACATATGTAACATTCGTAGAAAACTTATAACTTTTGTCTAAAACATTTATTTCTATCTTTCTTTGTTCTCGAGATACTGATATGGGTAAATTAATATACATACATAGATGAAACTGTATATGGTATATCATTAGTAAAAAAATCTTCACCGCCGATTTTTGGAATAAGCTAAAAAATAAATAATTTTTTTACTTATGAGGCCTTTGAAATAGATTTTAATTTGTTGTCTAATTAAAAGCTTATATATAAAAAAATACCTCATATATAAGATATCATTTGCAATGAAGGCAATTTATCCTTATGGAAAGGGACATTTTCGAGTTTTTCAGGGTTTTTCAAAAAGAGCATGCAGTCAGAATACAAACATATCAATATTAAAAGTCTTAGGCTGGAAAAATTTTGATTACATAAGTTACATAGTCACCTAAATTGTAAACTTAGAAGAAAGAACTGGAAAGAAAATGGAATGGCAAATGGAATTACAGAACTTACTGGATGGCTCAAAATGTAGTGTGAATTTAACTTTTTTTTAATATGCAGTAAATTGTATTTTTCTTAAGCAAATATGCGTAAATTGGAAAGCATATTGACATAACGTGCAAGATTACGTCTATGGAATGGTGATAATTTTTTATTTCGCACATTTGTGTCTCTGTATAATTGACGTACACTCGCTCTATCAATGGTCCAAAGGAACAGTCAGTAACGGTTAAGTTCGACAATCAATTCAACTCGCTACTGTGCGAAATATTACGTTCATCGAAGACGTTCCGTAATAGAACATTAAAATATCACCCACATGCACGCTGCGTCAAAATAGTTGGCCGTTGGTTTTTAAATTAAAATTCGATGAATTTTGTTCGTTGTTCTGTTATACATCGGCTTCATATTAAATTCCCTAAGTCTTATTTTCAAAGTACGGAAAATAAATAAAAAAACGATTGAAATCAAAAAGTTCTCGGACGAATTCAAACTATATGGGTAATTGTGTACCACACTAAGCCATTAACTTAACATATTGTATTACGAAAGGATTACGCATAGCAAAGTCTCAAATTAAAAACAAGATTGTAGAGGACATTGACCGGACCTGATTGCACTCAAATAAAATGCACTGGCATGAACTGAACCGTATCGTATACGTAACCACAACACGTGCGTAACTCCGATGCTTGAACTTTTTCTCGAATATAATGAAATGCATGGCTGGTAGACGCAGGGACTACCTGTATGATTTTTTTTTTTTTGTTTATTTTATTATTGCTATATTATTGTCATTGTCACGACTTTGATGGTCTACAATGGGACAATAATAACAAATTTTCAAACAACATAGCCATGGTTTGATTTAAACTTTTTATACTTCTTGATAACAAAAAAGAAGTCCCTGTTGTTGATTTATTGAAAAAAAAAATTACAAAAATTCAGGTTTACATCATGTAATATTTGAGTTTTTCCATCAAATCAGTAGAAAAGTAGGAGATTATGGACGATCCAGGTCAATTTCGAAAACTATTTTCAAACTCTTAATAATAATGCAGAAAAAATTGTTTTCAAAAATATAGAGAACCAAAACATTTCCGAGAAGTTTGATAATGAACCAAAATTCATTTTCGCCGTATTTTCATCGCTTAAGGAGGGCGATTCCTTTAGACAGAGAAAGATTAGTCATTTTTCATGCATTTTTTTCAAGGTGATAAAATAGTTGGATCATTTTTAAATTTTAACGTCTTTTTACTACAGCATGAAAGTGTAAAAATATATGTAATTTTTTTTAACAAAATGACGGCTCTGCATGGTATCTCTTTAGAGACATCGGAAACTGCTGTAGCTGTCAACATTTTTCTACTTATCTGATAAAAAAAGGGAAGGACGTACCTATAAAATTATAAAAAAGTTAAATATTATGTATTATATCGGCTGTTTAATCAAAGGTCCAAATTTTCGACTATTTTTTCAACAGTTTTGACCCCAAAAAAAATATTTATTAACACGATATCCTTAAAATTTTAGGTACACTCTTTCAATAATACTACTATAGAAGAAGCCTCTTCACATTTCAGCCTTTTCGGTAAATAACTTTTTCGGTTCGTGATAATCGCTATTAAAGTTTCAATACGATATGGCATAACGGTATCGGACTCTGACGTTCTTGACAGTAACTCCATAAATATTCAATATTTCGCTTCACATAACATAACATTCCTAACATAATATACATTCGAATTGTGAAAAAAAAAATAAATTCTTCTTCTTGAAAATTCTAAAGGTATCCCCCCTTTAATGCAATAAATTTTTTTACTGTGTTTTTGTTAGTGTCTACTTGTTCCACTGTATATTCACTTCATATTCAAATAGCTGCACGTAGCAACAAACAGCTACTACTGTTTTGTGTAAATGGGGAAGAACAAAACGATCCACAGAAGTAAACCGTTGTGTAAAAATGCAACCAAAGCCAACAATAACATCAGAAAAAATTAAAACTCCTCAATCTTTTTACTGCACCGAATTTTTATTTGTTTTCATTTCTTTTGTAATGTGTCTTACCCCTTGAAAACTTCGCCGCTTTGGTTTTGTGTTGCACTTTCACACTGCAATGCAATGCGTTCCTCAATTTGATTACTGTGCACTCTGCTTTTGCAGACTGTTCCTTCATTGTTTTTCCCTGCTTCCAGTCAGTTGCTGCAGAGTGGACGTATGTATGCACGCTTTCGAAGTCACATGTTTCTTATGATAGGTGCCGTCGAGCGTGCGTACCTTGATGGTACCCTATGCGTTGTGGGTTCAATGACCTCGATTATTTGGGACAGCAATGACGTTGCAGCATACAACTTGCAACGAATGTACGTGCATTGAACACATTCACATCATGATGTAGGTAGTCGACGACAGTCTATAAGTTGGAGTTTGCATCGACGCTTGAACCACAAAAGGGCTCTTCATTCCTTTCTCCATTCTCCTTTAAAAGTAACGACATTTTGGTCTGAAATTAAGTAAAAGTCGGTTTAAAAATATAAAAGAAGAAACGTACGTACGCAAGGGTTTTTCAAATGGAAAAATAGTAAAGGTGTCAAGTAAAAACTAAAAACTATAGAAAATGAAAATTCTAAAAAATTGTCTTTAGAACGTCTTTTAAGTTGTAAAATTCATATAAAAACATATAGGTATACAAATAACTCAAAATATGTGAAGTTCCCAAACATTACAGTGATTCAAATTGTAGCAATTCATCAAATTTTGCGGGCACCCGAAAATTTCAAAAATATATTTCATTAGCTGAAGTTTGGATCATATTTTGGTTAAAAATTTGAAATTTTATAATTTTTTAAGATTTTTTTAATTTTATAATACTCATACTTTAAGCTAGTCAAGATCAGATAATCATGTTTATTAAGTACCTAAGACTCGATGACCTCGAAAAGAAAATATAAAAGTACGAGTAGGTATCAATATCGAGATGCATTCAAAGGTACTCGTATGAATTTAATATTATATACTAGCATAACCCTGCGCGCTTCGCTTCACCATAAATAGAAACTGTCATAATAATTTTTTTTTATTTCAATGCAGAATCAAATATTTTTTATAATTAAAAAGTTATATTAATTTTTATGTTAATTTAACTCAGTTCAATGCATTTCGGTATACAATGTCTTTGGTTTTATTATTTGGAGTATAATCATGTATTATCTGGATTTCTAACTCTTGAAAGTCCAACATATAACTGACCATGTGCAAAGTCTTCGATGTGCAGTCTTCGTGAAAATGATATTTAAAAAATGGTTTTTGTATGAGGGCCACCCTAAATATGCTCTCTAAATAAAGGTTTTGTAGCCTAAGCTATGTCTCTTAACATAAGAGCTACGTGGTGTAAATTCGGTGTGCATTGATTAACCTGTCTTCGTGAAAATGCTATTTAAAAATATTTTTGTATGAAGGCCACCCTAAGCATGCTCCCTAAATACAATTTTTAATATCTTATCTGTGCCTCTTAAAATAAAAGCCATGTGGTGTAAATTCCATGAGAATCGATTAACCTGTCTCTGAGAAAATGATAATTAAAAAATATTTTTGTATGAGGGCCACCCTAAATAAAAGTTTTATAAAACATGACACCCACCTGATCGATACTAACAATCGGCTGATCAGTTTTCGTATCCATAAAAGACAGACAGACAAAAAATTAATTTTATATAACATATATAGACATCCAGACCATGCTGTATCTTTTATCTATGTTTTTAGATTAAAAACAAATATTTGACAGAAATATTACATTTTTTAATTTTATTTTTGATGCATAGATTTCAATACCGGCCAAGTCCATGAACTTGCTTATAAAACAGGCCCAACGCCTTGAAACCAAAACCGGCCAAGTCCAGTATATTGATATCAAAACCGGTCAAGTCCACTTTTTTTCAAACAAAATTTGTTGATTACTAAGTTAAAACCAACCAAATCTATGTTCAATTGATCAAAACCCGCCAAGTCCAAAATTGTTTTCTCAAAAACAATTCTGATCCGACGTGTTTTGATTAAGAAATTTTATAATGGAAATACGTTTTAATTGTTCAAAAAACATAGATGAAGATAAAAGTTTTCTGTTGTTTTTTCAAAAGTATGAATAAGAAACTTGGCCGGTTTTGCAACTGGACGCCTCAATTTTTTGAGGTATTTTTATATCCTCTGAAACCTCTCAAGAAAATACTGCTACTTTTACTCAAGTTTGTCCGATTTTCGTGACATAGAGCCTGTACTGAATGGAGACTTGAAATGTACTTTTTTGATGCCGAATGTACTTTTTCGGCATGAACACTAGAAAGTTACTTAAAATAATTATTGAAATTCAGCAAAATTTTAAATTTTTACTAAAAAAAGTACTGAAAATGTATTGAAAATGCGCCGAAAATACTGAAAATGGGCCAAATGTACCGAATATACTGACGATAATTTTTCACGATGCAAATGTACTGAAAAAAGGTAAAAATGTACCGAAGAAGCCATCACTGATGCATGTGTCACATATGTTTCTGTAATTTTTTTTTTTTAAATTACCAATTCGCCAATTTGTTTGTTTCTATCACAAATAGTACAAGATTAAAATCCTAGTAACATATAGCTAAAGGCTTAGTCTAACCGTATGTTGAGTTCCTGGACACAGCGGCTTTATGAATTTATGAACCTTATATTATGAAACCACTTGTTTAATTTAGGGCCAAAAATTAACTCAAAATATATAAATTGGTCAAATATGATATGGTCAAACATGACAGCATTTTGTACGTCAAGGGCAATCTGGCCTTATTATGATGCTAATATATAATAGAACGCGAAAAGTGATCTCATTAGACAAGCAATACTTTCTTGGTATTATTACAGGACATTCTTTTATAGAAAAGCAGGCCTCAAGACTGTCTCTTTCTGACGTAGGAGATCTTTGTAGAAGTTGTAAAGATCCTGATGTCGAAGGGTCTCTCTTTCATTATTTTTGTGAGTGCCTAACGCTGGGAAATCAGAGTATTAAAGTATTCGAATGGCACTTTTTCAATTCTCTTGAAGAAATCGCATTTTGAAGCTTATGAACATTTCGAAATGATTTTAAATAGGTTAACAACGGGTATACAATGAGCCTGATTGCGGCCCAAGTTATGATGACAATTGTCATATCGGTGCTCACCTAGCCTAGCAAAAAGTATAAAAAATTCCAGAGCTGTCAAATAGTTTTATATAAATTTTTGTTTTTCAAGCGGGATTGTTAAAATAAAAGTGAAATCGAACAAAGCTTGTGGGAACTTCTCAATTTCGTTAGTAAAATATTGGTTAGGTGAATTTAAATGCGCCCATATACACATACATATATTATGAAGAACTTCCAGGTCGTTCAAATGAGGTCATCACTCCAGAAATGATTGAGAAAATCCGTTATTTGGTAATAATTGATCAATTGATTAGTGCAGCTGTGAGCACCTCAACAGAACAGGTGTAGATAATTTTTAATGATTATTTGTATGTTACATAAAAGAAAATATTTGGCGATCTTTAAGCGCAATCCAAAAAATTTTGAGTCGTAACTTTGGACGAAACATGGATCTATCAAAGGGGACAAAAAAAAGCACTCAAAACAGTGTACCGATTAAGAGGACCAAGGCGACCTTATCGGTTAACACAACTTGCATGCGACAGAATCCATATCAATTATATTGAAAAAGGAGGAGTAATTACCGTTCATCTTATTAGAAAAGTTCATAATTGGTGAAAAGAAAGAATAACCTTCATCAAAACATCTTCCAATCTTCATTCCAAAATTCCATGAATAAGGAATCGACATCAACTACATTCTTATTTTTGTCTAAGAATGTATTTATCATTTTAGAATTTGTTCTAAATTTGTTTGACTAGACTTAAACTACTTTACAGATATGTATGTAGGTAAAAATACCTTGATATGAAAGGTGTATGTAAATATTTATGGAAATTAATATTTTACAATTGAATAACCGCCATACATCATTAAATAAAACAGCTGGTGCCAACGAACAAAATTTCAATAAATATCAAGGCATCTCTAATGATTACAACATAATTTACGAGATTCAATAGGAATTCGGTTACGCCATACCATACACCAAATCAATAATGAATGCGAAGCTAAAGTCATTACAAATGCATTAAAAGCAGCCTTATACAAAAATCTATATATCGAGAAAGTTTTATCCTTATGTCCTACAAGGCAAAATAAAACTTATATTAAAAAGTAGAAGAAGAACAAAAATAAAACAGCAAGAAAAACCATTTTTGGAGCAAAAACCACCCCTAAAACTGCAAAAACGAAGCAAAAGCAGAAGAAGGATTTCCGATGACGAAAGAATTTTCCTAAATATTTTGAAGATAGCAACACGAAGGATACGAAGAAAATGTGAAAGCCAATGTGAAAACAAAACAACAAAAAAACCAGAAAAAGAAAGGAAAGTGAAATAAAATTCTCGACATGCGCAACAATGCAACCCAATTTATGTGGCAGGGTTGAAAATAAGCGTCGGAAAATAAACGTGCAGGGAAAATCCACTCGTACTTTGGAAGGAACTGAAAATGATGGAATTTTAACGCTGTTCACGAGTTCAGCAATAGAAGTAATGAGAAGTGTCAGGGAATGAGAAAAACGAAATTCCACAACAAAATGTTCAGAGGGCGACGCAGTTTCGAAGTAATGGAACTTTGTAAGGGTTGGGGTGATACCGAAACCACTATACCAAACAGTACAGAAAAAGTATATATATTACACATTTATTGTATTTGTGATAAGCAGGAACTTAAAAAATTACGCAATTTTCATGGAACTACTGTAAAAAGATTGAGAAGGGTGCAATAAACAATCGAAATTGAAAAAAATACAAGAGGAAAAGCTGCCAGATTTTAAAAGAAATTAAACTTTTCCATAGTAGGAAGGAAAGTTAATTGTTAGATCATTAATGAGCTTATAGTTATTTTCTAATAGGAAAAATTTTCTTCTGCTAGGGCAATGCTTTGCCCAACTTTTCCTACCGAGATAAAAATAAGTAAAACCCTGATTTGTTCAGTTAAGGAACCCAGTAAGAACACCGCTGCTAGTGGAAATATTATTTTAATTAACTTTTCTTATCATTTGAATAGAGCAATAAGAAGAATGTAACCATTCAGTTTGAAATTAAATATTATATTCCAAAGATGATAAGCTTAAATCTACCGAAATATACTGCCCTCAGAAGCGAAAAGGGCGTATCTCAAAAAAATGTATGTTCGTGATTCTTATGTCATTGGATAGCTTAAGAAAATACGAGTCTAATGGGCTACTACAAATGCTGGTATCTAAGTTCAAACATATAAAAATTCTTCTAAGAGAATTTTCTCTATCTCAATTTTACAGGTATTCCAACAAACTGATATAAAGAAAACATCACATATTAAGACTAAAGAGCTTAAAAACTAGATTGCACATGATGCATTCGCCATTGAATTGTGTATATTCAGATGGAATGGATAAGAAATTACTTTAGTTTGGGTAGATGGTAATTATAGTCCTGATTGTTTGATAACCAACACTAAAAATTATTTTCTCTAGAAAGTTAGCTATTAAAAAATGGGATCGAACATAATTAATAGAGAAATAGCATTTTTTATGAGCAATCAGCATCTTTAATTGCAAGCGAAAATGATTTCAAACGGAACAATGAATGGAACGCGCAAATAATCGCATAATATGCATAGCAATTTTACAACTCGCGAGACCTATTGTTTAGTTTGAAATATTTTAACCCATAGCTGCCGAAGACGACCAAATAAAATATAAATTCAGCAACAGCAGTGTTCGATGATGCCTAGAGCCAGAACTAATGCATTGAATTATCAATGTCCTATCATCGTTGCCACTATCACTAAACGCAAATCTCACGTCAACTTTTTAATGAGAGTATACATTATTATAGCAGATTTACATTTAAAAATTATAAGGCAAGTCTCACGGAAGGGAGGGGGAGTCTCGCCAGAACTCACCAAATCTCACCAAATCTCAGGGTGGGGGTCCAAATTTTCAAAAAAACTCGTAATTTATGGGCGTCCCCTTACTAATAGAAAGGTAAGCTGCTTTTGGGACATAAATGAAAACTTTATATAAAAAGTCGTTTACGACTTTTAAAAAATAGCTATCATCTGGCAACATTGCCACTATCAAAATAATTCTTAATCAAGTCGCATAAACAAATTTTGTAACAATTCAAAACTCAAATTCAAAGTCTAGAGGGGATTACTTGTGTTTCTTCTGGCACAATAGTTTTTCATCGTCATTGAATTTTCGTTTATGTTTTCCACCAGCAATTGCACACTTCTACGCATTGTGCTTTGTTTGATCATCGACATCATCAGTATTTGCGTTGTGTTGTGTCGCAATTTTTTCACTTAACGACACGCATTTCTATGCATCCCATACGGTACACAGTCTTAACCCTGAAAACATCACTTGTGTGTTGTCATTTCTCACCAATCTATGAGTTTTCTTTTGGGGTTTTTCGCTTTATCTTTTGCCTTTAATCTGCATTTTGTTTTTTGCGTCGTTTTCGTATTTTTCTTGTCTATATTTTTTCCAAATGAATCTGGCAATTTTTTCGCATGATAACATTTTACATGAAACGAATGTTGTTTAGTGGGTGAGGGGGCGTTAACGGGAAAGAGGGTATTTAAAAAGCTTTTGTTAAATGCGCAGCAACAAAATAGTTTTCGCTATGTTTTATCTGTATACAGTGACGGTATAGAATGTATAAAAGTAGAATACCGAAAAACAACGAAAAAGTCGGGACGAAACGACTAGTAATAGGGGACATCCATAAATTACGTGAGGTTTTTTTGAAAATTCGGAACCCCCCACCCTCCCCTAGGTGAGATCAGGCGGGACGCCCCCTCCCTTCCGTGAGACTTTCCTTATAACTTTTAGATGTAATCTGCTATAATAATGTATACTCTCTGCATTAAAAAGTCAACGTGAGATTTTCGTTGAACCCCTCTTCCCCTTGCTGAGATTTGGTGAGATTTTGCCGGACCCCCTCCACCCTATTTTGACTCACGTAATTTATGAACGGCCCCTAAGTATCGCAAAGCATTGAAAAAATAACAAAGTAAATGTCATGAAAATTTAGGAAATCATCGATTGAAATTGACATCAGAAATATCGAACAATATCGTAAATCATAAAAATTGTCAACAAAGTCAAATATATTGAATAGTAACGAAACATATTGAGAGTAGTGAAAAAAAAAATTTAATATGTAGATATAAGACGAAAAATATCGAAACCCATCGAAAAAGTCGAAAAGTATCGAAAAACATCAAATAAATTGAATGGCGCCAAGTAGTCTCGCTGAACATGGAAATGTATCGACTAGTATTGCACAAATGAAAAGCTATCAAAATACATTGAAAAAGTCGATAAGGTGGAAAAGTAGCAGAAATATCACAAAAGTTGGGAATCATCAAATGGTATCGAAAAAGTTTAAAAGTATTGGATACTTAGATTTCATATATAGCCAAAGAACTTCAATAAAAGGCCCAAAAAAGTTTCTGTGGTCTCTTTTACAAGGTAACCCAATAGTTATTACAAAATCGTAATTGCCTATGAATTTACAAATGCCATCTCTTGTCATCGTAATATTGACAGTTGTGTTTAAACCGATTAAAAATAAATACTGAACAATTGAAGGCAATGCACCTCAACAACGTGGTAAAGTAGTGACCAATTTTTGAAAAATAGTTAAACAGTTAAATGAACACAATGTGAATTTTTTCGAGAAGATATTCCCGCTGTTCGACTCCAACAAAATTGAGGGAGTGCATACATGAGTGCATATACTGATGCTGCCCAAAATCATCAACTAAGCGATGTGCTGAGCAATTTCCAGGCGGTCTCCGCAGAATATTTATGCGAAGGAGCTAAAAATGTTTCAGTTTAATCTCAGATGGTGCATCAGTTGCCGTCTTGAAACCTTCAAGCGCGTCTTAGAATTCGCACATTATTGCCTTTTAATTTACTAAATAAACTCTTTGCACGATATGCTTTTGAACGTCATTTTTGAATTGCTTATGATGAAAATATGTATGACTTCAAAAACGGACATTATCTCTTTACCATACAACCTACGAGATATTGCAGGGAAATTATCGTCGAACCGTACGTAGGTTTTGGAATAAACGTAAAGTAACGTCACTGTTTTTATGACTTTCGACAGAAAAAAAAAACCAACATTATAGGAGTAGAGAGAGACAGAGGTTCTTGTTAGGGTATCATGAAAAAATCACTTTTTTTTTGCCACGTATATACATACATATATACATACATTCATATGTACATACAAAATACAAAGGAAAACAACCGTACACACATTTTAACTGAACACAACCCAATAGCAACAAAATTACAGCAACAAAAACACAAAAGCTGAACACCACCAACAACCAACCATACGGGAAAAAGCATGACCCAGAGAATGGAGCTTCAAATTAAAATTTCTAAACATTCGTCCAAGTTAACTCGATGTCGATAGACGTTAGATGATGAATTTATGTAAAAAA
This sequence comes from Tricholauxania praeusta, assembly GCA_949775025.1. Taxonomy (NCBI): domain Eukaryota; kingdom Metazoa; phylum Arthropoda; class Insecta; order Diptera; family Lauxaniidae; genus Tricholauxania; species Tricholauxania praeusta. The sequence goes on along the minus strand of OX459031.1, from coordinate 28,874,588 downwards.
TAAACGTTGCTCAAATACAGAAAATAATGTGTAAAATTGTTTTTTGAAACAAAATAAAATAAATAGTTGATGAAAAATACAGTCAGAATATGACTAATTTACAATTCAACAAAAAATAAAACAAAGCAAATATGTTTTAGCAAAAATATAAACAAATAAAACAAGAACGTGCATAGAGATAACGTCTAATTGTCAGTGCAAATATATTAACAAAATTATAAGATATTGATATTTTCGGTCAACGGAAACATTTTTTACCAAATACATATGTACATAAATATGAAATTGTTTTAAGTCAAGAAAACATAGTATTTTGGACTTTTCTTATATATACATGTGAAACAATACGTGAAAAGATATTGTCTAACAAGAGTGAGTAAATTTAGCTAACAATGGAATTAATTAATTAATATTTAACTTAATTCTGTTATCATAAGATCTAATATTATTGTTAACATTTTAATTAAAAGTGAGTGCAACAAATTAATTTTTTATAAGTTATAGAATTTAGAAATTTCACTACATTCATCTTAAAACGATTGGAAATTATGTATAGTAGCCTATCATGGTTGGTAGTTGTCCAACAATATAACTTTGAATATAATTTTAAATTCATTTTTTTAATCTAAATATTTTATTATATATGTATGTATTTATGTAAACATAATACTAACGTTGTCATCATCTCGACTAGGAGTCGTCACGCCTCTATTCCATTTCGAAGAAAAACTTCCCAATACCTCCGTTTAGACAAGCTATTATTTTAATTTGCCTTTTAAATCTCTTCTCTCATTATGTTAACTTCTTAATACTATTATTTATTATTGATTTTCTAGTTGAAGTATTAATTGTTGGGAATAGTGGGGAACGTTACAAAAATGAGCGTCAAAGCTTTAAGTAAAAAATTAAATTTCATATTACTACCTACCCTTTGGGGCTTTTCACATTTCTTTGTTTACAAAAAAGTTAAAAGCAAACAGTTTTGGTCGCGACGTGATGATTTACTTCAAAACACAGCGATTGCAGACATTCATCAGAATAAGGTCATGTTCTTTTAGTGTGCTTTAAGGCTCACGCTTTTTCCAAGCTCCCAACAATAATTTCGAATATTTAGTACCCGGAATTGGATGCTTGGTTGAATCTAACTTTCTGAAAATTCAAGAGCTCTTTAATAGTAAATGAGTTGTTTTCCATCACGACAAAGTCAGACCTTTCGTCAAAAATTATTGAAGTTTAGTTAGGATGTCAAGACATACCCATTTTATTCACTTGACCTTACGCCTTGCCTTATTCGGTTGATAGGCCATAATAAAACATTCCTTCGCCATATATGTACATGACTTGGTTATTATTAACAAGTGAATGTTTGCGACGAATAATTTCTTTTTTTAAGATAAAATTTATATTAATAATAATAGACAGTTATGTATTGTCAAATACATACATATGTATATGATTAATCCAGAAAATTGTTTACATACAATTTGGTAATCAATACCAAATGTTTAATTTTACCATTTCAATCCTGTGGCAGATATTGCGTGTTAAGTTATATTATATATTTATTTCGCCTGTATCAATTATGTCTATATTTTTTTTTAATTAGATTAAGCAATTTATTTATTTATAGCAACTATATTATTTTCTCTATGTACTAATAAACTAACATTGTGAGTTGAACATGAGGCTCCACAGGACAACTAATAATGGGTGCGCCATCTCAATCTGGTCAATCTGAACTTCCGATACCAAATGTCCATTGGTGGTCCAGTGGTAAAACGGAAAGACTGGTTGTAATTGACGTGAAATGGTATGTATATGCTGTTGGAGTAGAGTTTGGTAAAATTTTAATTAATTTAACACAGCATTTTTCAAAACAACAAGTAGATGACATTAGCAATGTTTGCCGAATTTTGAAATTGTAATATATAGTTGCAAATCAGACTGCACATACATATCTTTATAAATCTAGAAAAAAATCTATTTTAAGTTCAAAGTTTTCCAATTCTACTGATATAAACTTAAAACAATCTTAAATTTTTTTTTTCTGCACAAGAAAATACAAAAACAAATCATTGTAAAACTTAGTTTTATAATGACAGTCCGGACGATAGTGTTTTATGAAATGAGTTTTCTCATTAAACTATTGATATGAATTCAGTCTTAAAGTGGTAAAACTGTATATACAGTTTTTCTTCCTAGCAGATCAGATTTTCTGAATTTGGTAACGATTTTGCTCGGACTAAAGACGTTAGTTAATTTTTGCATATATTGTTGAAACTCTCAAAGTAAAATATTTTGAAAACAAGCAGAATTGGTTTAAGTTCTTAGTCCAAACGAATTCAAATCATATCGTTTTATACCACAACCGGTAAAAATTGGGTGATCACCTGTCAAAAAATTATCAATTTTGAATAGTTTTAACCCCACTTCATAGAACTATTAAACATTGTTTTCAATTGAACTTATAGTCATTAGCAAAAACTGTGTTCATGAAAATTTACAAACCGATCAATGATTTTCTGTGACGATCTGAGATCTAAACCACGGCCATTCCATGCATTTTATTAGGACAGCAGCTCTGACACTTGAGCTTTTGTGGCTCGTTGCCTTAAGTTGTCATTTTTCGCGTATATGAAAAAATCTGGCACCTTCTGGACCGTATATCTACCTTTAATATAAAAATAAGCCATTAACTCCCAAAAGAAGTACGGTTCGTTACGTTTATCATGAGTTTACTGTGCGTGCAGCATATTTGCATTGAAAGCAACTAAAACCTTTGTCGATTTCACTACCACTATGCAATAGCAATGACAACTCAAGGTTATATATGTCGCTATTGTAACATTCATAGAAGGAAATACAACAACGAAAAGTCCCATTATAAATTAACCTTCAGTATGAGAAGCAAAGCTCTAAAGATACTAGCGCTTGCAGTTGTAACTCTACAAAAAATATACGATTTATTGAATTTAATGATGATTTCATATCTATGAAGCAACTAACAACTATACTACATATAGCGATTCTAACATTATTTGCTAATTATATAGTGAATTTACACTAAATACAACAACAACAAACGCAACAAAATCACTAACTACTAAAAGTTCTCTGTCATGCATTGCAAATTATAAAGACAAAAGCAATTAACTTAACAATTGCATTTGTTTTTTTTTTAAGTTTGTTGAATTTTAAGTTAAATGTGCAATATACATATGTATGTATGTGGTTATATACGAGTTTTTCTGTTGTATTTATAATTAAAACTAACAAAATATGATGAATTTTGAACAAATTGAAACTGATAGAAAAACCTTGTATTGAAACAATTACGGCTCGCGTCTCATACACTCGAATAATTTCCACACAATTTAGAATGCAAGCGAGTTAAACATTTCAAGGTTTTCTACTTTTTTATTCCACAGTACTTAACTACTTGCGAAGAGTCATACCCCAGTAGGAAATTCACACAATTATGATTTGCAATTTGCTTTGTATGGACATTTTGTTGTGTTGGGCTGAATCCCCAAATGTTTTCGATCAAGTTTGGTAAAATTTTCTTAGTTAGTCTTCTTGCGCATGGAGTTTCAAAATTTTTGCTTGGTAGAAACATTTTGTCAGAATGTGAACCAGTTTTGAATATAGCCTAAAAGAAAGTTTAAATATCCACCAAAATCTTGGGAATTAAGTCATTTTGCAAACCTTACAAAATGAACGGCTTCATAGAAAAGGTACCGCATTAAACATTAAGTATCGGGTATGGTGCTAAAGTACCGATTTGAGTCATAAGTACTGATGTATAAAGAATGGGTATAGGTGCAAGTACCAAAAAAAAGAAGTTTTTTTTTTGCCTAAGGCGTCTCCCACTCTTTATTTACGAGATATGTATGTATGTATTTAACATACTCGTATATCATAAGTAAATAAAACATTTGGCATTTTATAATTTGTAGTTATTTGACCAATATTTTGTGTGTTTAATTTAGATGAATGCTTCGGGCTTTTGGGTCAATGATTTTGAATGTAAATAAAACAAATTTATTTCATTCTTTCCCAACGTTTCGCCAATTGGTTTTAGGCTTCATCAGGGGCGATTTTATGAAAAAACAATAACTTAAGAATAACATAAAAATTATTTTTGACTTCATAACATTTGCATTAGAATAAATAACATAAAAAAACATAAAAACAAAACGAAAATACATTTGGAGTAATTCATTAGACGCGTAACTTTTTAAGCTATCCGATGCCTTAAGAGTCTCGAATATGATTTTTTTGTGAAATTGATCTTGCTATGAAAACAGTTATTTATTTTGAACACCTATTTTGGGGCCTCTCATACAAAATATCTATATTAAATTTTTTCCTCAGTAAAAATTGTAAATAATAGTTTTTAATCGGATAATGCTTAGAACTTTGATTTGGGACAGTTTACAACTTTTTGACCTTTTTTCCAAAAAAAAAATGATCTTTTATTGTTTTTATCTAGGCTAGTTGAGAATACTCGTGAGCACTTTGCCTTACGAAACATAACATCAAGAGACCAGTCCGGTTTGTTATAAGAAGAATTTTGGTTTCAGGCATTCTAGATCCACAAATCGCAGGAAAATAGAGAAAGTCGAATGCGTTTTGATAGTACAAAGCTTTGAATAAAGATTTCTCATTATTGACACATGAACATAAGTAGTATATGCACATTGTCTTGGTCACTCATTTAAAACTTTCCAGCTGGTATTATACGCACATTAATGCCTAAGTCGATTATTAGACCTTCAAAATGTAACTCGTTTCAAAGGCATTTTACAGCGCCACATCTTTGTTTGACAAGTTTTGTTGTTGTTTTTTCAACTTTACGCCCCTGCATAAAGCTAACGATTCTAGTAGCTATTGGAAAAACTTTACCGACTGTGTATTTTATAAATTTGTTCACTCACAACGTTCAATTCGGGTTCCACGTCGATCCTCACATCTAATGATTGGCGTTCATTTTGCTGTGCGTTCTATTTCGTTTGTCTGTTTCTGTTGCCAAACATGACACATTTTCTAGTTATTAACTCGTTGGCAGCAGTTAGCGTGATATGACAGCTGAAAATTATTGTTGCTGTTGTTTCTTGTAGTCAACATTGTTGTTTTTTTAATTATTTTTCATTAGCATTTTATAGAATATTTGCAATGTAAAATGTTCTACTACTTAAAAATATCTGTATCTGTAGAATGCAGGCCCGAACTGAACTTACGTATGTATGTTACACACGAGAACTGAGAAAACGATTTGTTTGAATATAACAAATGTATATTTGATATAGAGCAATCAAATATTATTAGCAAATCTTGTTTGAAACATTAAATGTTTGATTCAAATAAATATTTAATTTTATATTAATAAACCAATCGTTTCCTCAGTGTGCAGCCGAAAATGTTCTGACACATAGCATCAAATTTGAATCGAGTTTTGATTGTTGGGAAATTTTTCAATATACATGTGTATTCCTAAAGGAGTCGGCAGTGGTGTATTTGAGAGGCATTTTTGGCATTGCAAAACAATTGTTGAACAGCATGGAAGAAAAAAATGGGCATCAATCACTCTGGCACATCTTCAGGATTTTATTTCGGGGATCTTAGCAAAATAAGCTCTAGTTAAATAAGTAGAAACTTACATACATAAACGGTTACTGATGCTTTTTCATCGCCATAATTGTAAGAATTTCATCAATACTAATTTTGTTTCATTTCATTAATTTTCATATGTCCAGTATTTATCTCAACAATGTGAAAGCGGCGTCAATAAAAATAGACTTATGGTCATGGCATTAAAAAGGTTGTAAGTATAACACAAGAGACTTTCTAGAACTGAGGCGAAAAAATCGGAAAAGGATCAATTTTTTTTCTCAATTTTAATATGTAGTGCACGAAATTATTATTGTCGAAAGTAGTATGTACTGCTGGTGTTGCTAGAACATGGACGTAAAGATTTTTCGGTTATCACTAAAGCAAAAATTACACTGCATATTATTTTAGGGATGTTCGGGATCACCGAAGACGAATAGTATCAAGAATTTTTACATCAGCTCAAGTTTTTAGTAACAACGCAGTTAAAATTGTAAAATTGTTATATAAAATTCGAGTATTTTTTTTTTTAAGCCAAAAGTACCATTCAAATAAGAAATACCTGATATATTGTGGAAGATATTAGTTTCCAAACAGACTTACTTTCCAATAACGTGCACTTTTCTAAACACTCCTACTTTTCGAAACATGTCCACGTTTTTTCGAAACATATCTTATATCCAGATAAATACATACATATATCTCTACACCGGTTTTAGATTCATTTGCCTCAACCGTCAAAGGGTTAATAACTGTAATTGATGCTAATTTTTATATAGAGCTTGGGTTAGTGCTGCAAAACTATGAAATACAAATCTTCTTGGCATTTCTTTTTTGCTCACCAAATATGACAGTATACAAATGTATCTGGCAGATAGATATTCCAAGGAATAAAAAAAGTTCAAAAATAAATCAAAGTACATACATAATAAAATACGCTAAAAAATGACCGTAATCAAAAACTAAAAAAAAAGAAACTGCTTTAAACTGGTTTGTATATTCATTGGATGTGTGTAGTTTTCAGTGAAAAATAAAAAAGTGTGCAAGCCACAGCAAAAATTATTATAAAAAAAGAAACAGAAAAAATAGTTGCTGGTTGTTCTCAGTCCTATCGTTGTTGTTGTTGTTGTTATTCTTTTTTGCCGTGTGCTGCTGCGTGTGCCCTGCTGACACATAAAGAAGCTTTTTGTAGCTGTAAAAAAAGAGGTTTTTCATTTATATCGTTTTTTTCTTAACTTCCTCGCTTTGCGCTGCCTTTTACCATTTCATAGTATCTAGATACATTTTTTATTTATTTATTGTTTAATGTTTATTTTATTCGAGTTTATGCGTATCTATAGGAAATGGCGCGAAATGTCGTTGAAGATAAGAAAGTTTTCATGTTTTCTACGTTGTTTGATTTTTCACTGGTTTATTTGCTGCAGAAACTTTTGTATCTTTTGGGCGTTGCGTTTGAAGATGGTTGAGTGAATGACAGTTTCAGTAAAAAATTTCTTATGATATTCAATGTTAGGTAATAAGTAGGTATGCTGATTTTCAAAAATTGTACTCAAGAAAGGTGTCCAATTAAAATTTTTAGTCAATCCCTTTTCAGCCTATATTCAGATACTTTTTCAACTTTTAGATCAGGGACGTGAACCGGAAACCCGTTTTTTTAAATAACTATCTGAACCATTAAACGAACCGAAATTTACCACAAATGATTGATCCGAACCGAAAATCGAACCACTTTTTATAAAGGTTTGAGGGTTCATTCTGACCAATTTTCAGTAGATAATTTTTCCCCACTTATTTATTTCTTTTGTTAAGTATGGAAATTGATGAAAATTTGAAAGAAATAGCGAAGCATGAGACAGAGTTCAAAAATAAATCATTAATAGATAAAATCAAATCGTTTGGTAATAAAAAGCGGCTTTCAAATAATGTTAATGTTTTGAACTTTTAGAATATCTACCCTGGCAAAGAATTATCTGAATTAGCTCAAACTATTTTTAGTGTTCCAGCAACCCAGGTTTCGGTAGAGAGGGCATTTTCCACTCTAAAATTTATTCTCAGAGATCTGCGGGGAAATATTGACGAGGACTTGTTATAAGATATTTTTCTCATTAATCTCAACTGGTTATTGTAAATTAAATTTTTTATCAAATACTAATATTTTACTACGTACTTACATATAGCGTATGACATTAATTATATGTACATGTACATATATTTCTATGTTCTCTTGGAATGTTACTGAATAAAAACAACACAAATGTGCATAGTTTTTTTTTTTCATTCCCAAACCGTTGAACCGAACCGAAACCCCGGTTCAAAGAAAACAAAAAACCGTTTTGACGAACCAATCCAAAAGTGCAAAAACGGTTCGAACCGCTGAACTGAACCCACCAAATTTTTCACCCGGTTCACGTCCCTGTTTTAGATTGCAATGTATTATTGAGTTTTTTTTTTTTTAAATTATATATAAAATTATTGAGGCTACTGTTTTAAGATTATTTACGGCGAAAAAGATATAGAATATTTTTAGATTTTTTTTAAAACATTTGAAGAGGTTAGTAAAAAAGGCAGATATCTGCCAGTACGTTTATTTTGATTAAGAAGCAATTTTGTGGTGTGTCAAAGCTTTTCAACGTAAATCAATAATTTATTTTTATGTTTTATTTTTACTAAAGGGATTATTATTAAAAGGAATTTTCGATAACTGCTGCTGTGTATGAAAAAGGAAAGTGCCTTTTAGTGACTGATTAAAAGATGTTTACGACTTTGTTAATAACTTCCTGGCATACAATGTCTTTGTACTATGTATATGTGGGATGCAGTAATGAAGTTCCAATCGAACTTGACGTCAGAATTTTTTCATCACGTCAAAATTTTAAGATATTTGACCCTTAATTGACGAAACTGCAATTTTTGTCTATGACCAGTACAATGTTGAATCCAATATTTTAAGAAATTGAACTCTCATTTATGCACTTTAGGATAAATATCTAAAAGTTTTGACGTGCGTGGAAAACTCTACATCCAAGATATGTATATAAAATAACAATTTATCATTTAAAATAACAGCCTAAGAATTCGTTAGTCATTAATAGAAACTAAATTTTTGTCACTTATGGTTTGAGTGTCTCAATATCCTGATTTATCTGAAAAAAGTGTCTGAACCGATGTTTTTAACAAATTTTCTGTTTTCTTGAAATACTTTTGTATCCTTTAATTACAACGCTAACATTTAAATCTTTGTTGCTAGTTTTCATTTCATTTGTGTCAGCTAAAAGATTCTTCAATTTGCTTGAGATACTTTTGCATCTACTGGAAAATTGAAATACGATCACCAGCTTTTACACATATTATATATGTTATATATATTTGTGAAACTTGTAATAAGATTTAATAAATTTGATTTGCTAACATTGAAAAAAAAACTTAGTCCAAAAGCCTAAGACGTTATTGCGATTTTTACATATGTACATATATGTATTTTGTTCCACTTAAGATATTTTTGCATCTTTTTTCTATAAAATTTATAAATCTTTATTAAAGCTTGTAGTGCCAATTGGCTTAAGACACTTTTGTAGCTATTAAGATAAAATTCATTTCTTTTTTTTAACAAACAAATTTTTACTGCATCATAGTATGTAGTATGTATATATTTTCTACATCATATCTCTGAGATGCTTTGTGTCTCTTCAACTCAACAAATGATATGGTTTACTTTTTAGATACAAGGTTGAAATCTCTTTTGTACTTGCAAAATAAATTTTGAATTCATTTCCCGAATTTGTTTTAGAAGTATTTCTACATCTAAATATATACCAATCAAAAACTCTACCTTTCTTATAAAATTATGTGGAATATTTTTATATCTTGAAGTTATTGCATTGCGCAAAACGTTGGCTTTTAAGGAAAAAAAAAATGATTTCAATTAAGTCCAATAGATTTACATTTGGTATTGCATGTATTAATAAAAATTGCAATTTTTTATCAAACAAGACATTAAATTGGAATAAAGTCTTTGGAGAAGCTTACTAGAAACAGTACGAGTATCTCGATTCTAACACGTTGTTGGCTCATAAAAATCTATCAAATGCACTTTTCTTGTCATCGGTTTTTTCCTGTTACAAAATTTGTTGTTGCTGCTGTTGTATTGCAGTAACACATTTCCCTGCACTAAAGCTTTTTCTGTTGTTGGTTGCTGCAACACTGCGCTGCTTGCAATACAAATTCTCAAATACATATGTAAGCGTTATATGAACGAGTTTATACATAAATGTACACATGCAACATACACAACTATATACAATGCGCTTTCTATGTGCGCCAATAACCCAGTTTTCCTTATAAACATACATGCACACATATGTAGGTAAATACTATGGATACAACTACAGCACTACTAAAGAAAAATTTCAAACGAATGCAGAAACAACAACAAGTACAACTCTAGCGACAGAAAGTCGCAGAAGCAACAACATTCAGTATATAACAAGTATTTCTGCATTAGTTGTTTGTTGCTATTTGATTTAGTTTTTATTTCTAGTTTTTTTTTTATTATTTTTATTTGATTTTTTAATTTTATTTGGTTTTTTAGCTTTTTTTATAGCGACATTAGATGCAGCCAGTTACTGCATCTGTAGCTTTTCTTTGTATCTGCTTTTATGCACTAATGGATTTTCTCGCACAGTAGGACTAAGCCCGATAAAAGCTTTGAAATTTATTGATTTTTAGATTTATGTACCTTATTCTATTTGAAAAGACATTTTATTGTAGTGAAATGGATAATGACAGCAACGATTGGAATAAAAAAAGGGTCTAAAAATTACGTAGCTATTGCTACGAAAACCCCAAATAGATAAGGGACCCAAGGATTTGGATTATTACTTATTTAAATATTATACTACAAAAAGGGTTGCCAAATGGCAGAAATTGAGCCGGCCAAGCTCGGAATTTCTGTCAAAGCCGGAGGTCCAGAAACAATTGAAAAATTTTGGAAATAGCCAGAAATTCGAAGATTTGGTATTTATTTAACATTGGTAACTGAAAAAAAGGTCATCAAATTTTGCCCAAAAATTACTTTTTACCATTTCATGTAAAAATGATTTTATTTTGCTTGTTTTTAACTTGGCTACCCTGACTATATAGACTACACTGAAAAAAAAATAACAATTTGTAGTTAGTTCAACCAGGAGCGTAACGTTTTAGCATCTGCATTCGAAATAAAAGTTACTCCGAAAACATACATGCATATATAAAAAGTGAAAAAAAAAATATAATAATCCATGACCCGAAGACAGTTTTCATGAAAAAAAATTAAGAAAAATATCACCAAATCTCAATCTTCAAAATATTCCTAAACTCTGATAGCAAATAAACTGGCGAAGTGTTATCTTCACAAAAAAAATTCATTGAAAGTTTTTTATGGAAAATTTTATACTCTTTTAAATGGGTTTAGTCCCGTTAATGTAAGATTTTTCTTTCAGGAGATAAGGACGAAACTGTTCAGTAAAGTATCCTTTATCATGTTATTCTTATGACCAACTAAAAAGTTCAATGGGTTCTCCTTGGGTTAAAATTTCATCTACTATACCTTCAACTATTGAACCTGTTCGAAAAATAAAAATCAAATTTAATCACCCTACTGCACATATATACATATATGTTGAATACATACATAACGCGTGCTCCATTTTTATTTTGACATGTCAATATCTCGAGGACTAAGTAAGATAGAGATAAATGTTCAGGTAAATGTTTATATTTTTAATTGCAGATTTGTATTCTATGGGGAAAAATAGATAGGTTTTGTATGAAAAGCATAACTTCCGAAGGGGACAAAGTTTCACGTCGTTTCAGCTTCATGTATATCATCTTAAAAACACACCAGAGCTGGTTGAATTTTATCTACAAAAATTTCCTTTATCAAATAAATAGAGTTTATGGAGCTGGCGCAAATGCCAGTATATATATTTAAAGACCATGTTAATAAGATCAAATCACCAAAAATTTTTTTTAACAATCTCCGCATTGTCATATATTAAGTAAAATTGAAGCTTGTACTCAATTTTTACGGTTCATTTGTTTTTGATCGGCCCACGCTTATTTTTTTTTTTTGTTCTTCAAATTATTAGAACATCAAAAGGAAACCTGTAACTAACTAGTAAAGGGCCGTCGACATATTACGTGAGTCAAAATAGGGGGCGAGGGGGTCCGGCAAAATCTCACCAAGGCGGAGGGAGGGTCAACGAAAATCTCACGTCAACTTTTTATTGCAGAGAGTATACTTTATTATAGCAGATTACATCTAAAAATTATAAGGCAAGTCCAATGGAAGGGAGGGGGGGTCCCACCAGAACTCACCAAATCTCACCAAGAGGAGGGGAGGATCCGAATTTTCAAAAAAACACCTCACGTAATTTAGCTACAACGCGAAAAAACTTTAACGCATTTTACTTGAAATCCTTTTTTTGGCATTTTTAAACGAATCATATTTGTGTAACGCTCCAAAACAAAAAAAAAACTTTTGAAGTCCTAAAAGTTCATATGTGAATTTTTCTCAAAATCATTTATAATTAATTCAATTTCTTATCTGCCACGTACATATGTAGGTACATATGTATGTACATATTTGCGCGGAGGTAATAACAAATATAAGTATATGGGCTTATAAAGAAAATATCAATTTGTTGATATTTCTTTATCTGCTGACGTATAGAAAATAGACATGTTTTGACTACTGGAGATATGTATGCATGTAGTTGTAGTAAGTTTTAGTTAGCTTAAATTCATGTTTTGACCAGAGTTTAATTTTAATAAATAATATTTTATGTTTGTTTCCCAAGTATTTGTGGCTAATGTTGTGTATAATACCATAAACTAAACTAATGCTAGATAAATAAAATCTATCCTCTCATAAAAAAATCGATTTATAAAAGATTCAAATTTACATACATACATATGTACATAGCTGTATAATTTTATGCATATGTATGTATGTACGTAATTTATTAAATTATAACTAGATCTTAGTACAATTATTAAGTAGTGACGGGTTACTTCTGAAGAATAATATTTTAAAATGTTGCAAAAAAAGTTAATTATAGCAATATCAATATTTTGTATAGAAATTATTATTTCAGAGCCCTGGAGAGACTTATACTGCCCTCAGAAGCGAAAAGGGCGTATATCAAAAAAATACGTTTCGAAAAAGTTGATGTTTTGTTAATGTCATTTTCATCTTACTTTTTCTATGGATCTTTTAACTTATTTATGGCAACTTAAATATCATTTTAAGGTTATTTAGTTATGATTTAGGTAAAATATCGAAATTCCCTGAAATTACACCTTTTTCATGAGATACTGTCATTTCGCTTAATATTTATAACTTTAAAAATGTAGATAGGTACGCCATTTTACTTAAGACTTGTCATAGAAACTTTCATACAAAAGATATATTTGGTATCGTATAAAATACAGATAATGTTAAATAAAAACTAGAATCAAATTATATTTTTAGAAAATATACTACATTTACTGAAAGAAAGATTTAAGAAATTAAGCATACATTATTGTTACTTATGAAATCTCAAGCCTTAAAAGTAGGGAGTTCTTTCCGAGAGGATATTCTATTTTCTGGTATTAGATGGTGAAGTGATTTAAAATATTTTCTTTTTTGGTTTGTGATATGCCGGTTGAAGTTTTTTTCTTCTTTGGTGGCGACAAAACTTTAGTTTTCAAGATTTTTTCAAGATTTCAGTCGCATACGACTATTTACCTTTTTATTTTTTTTATTTACGTCTAACCCCCTTAGTAATTTGGGATAAATTGAGATAGAGAAAATTCCCTTAGAAGATTTTTTATATGTTTAAACAAAAATATCGTTATTTGGCTCAGTTCCTTGGACGCGTAATTTCTTAAGCTATCCTATGCCATAAGAATCACGGATATGCATTTTTTTGAGATACGCCCTTTTCGCTTTTGTGGGCAGCATAGGTTTTTCAAACATTTTAGCAATTAATTTTTAGAAAAACTTGTTTTTTCATTTTATATAATTCTTCTCCAAAACTTGTACGTATATACTATGTATCAAAATCTTAATAAATCAAGCTTCGCAATGTAAGCATATACCAACAAAAATTCCACAACAGCAAATACAAAAACTAGTGTGGAAATTTCCAACACCACTGTTCAACGAAAAAAAAAATTAAGAAAAAACTACAAAGCACAACTAGCAACAACAACTAGCATAGTCAACCCGACAAAACTACAACAAATGGAACAAAGCTGTTCCATGTTGTTGTTTTTGCTATTTGCTGCCAGCGACGCAGCAACTTTTCAAATGTATGTCATCAGCGCACGAAGTAGAGAGAACGAAAGAATACCAGAAAGCAAAAAAAAGAGCAAAGTGAAAAGGCACAAATAAAACTGGCTTAACTCGTTTCTCCACACACACAGAAAGCAACAAAATACAGAATAGAACGCGACAAGGCAACAAATTTCAGAAAAAGCTTTAACAGCAGCAGCACAGCATAGCATTAGAGTGGCGCTCCCCTCTTTCGCAATAAAAAAAATTATTTAAAAGCTTTCCCCTTTCATACAATCAACGGTAAAAAGCTTTTATTGCTTATGTATAGTTTTAAGTATAAAAAAATCCAGTTTTACATACGATGACGCGACGTTTTGTTGTCATCATCGTAGTCGCTGTTGTCGTCGACGTACTTCGTGGAACAAAGCATTTTACATGCGTTTTTCTATTCATCGATTCACTCGTTGCTCGTTCGCGGTCGTGTTCGGTTCGTTATTTAAAATTGAGCGCTTAAATTGGCTGTGAGTTGGTCAGCAGCAGCAGCAGTAGCAAAGTTAAAAATAGCAAAGGAAATAAATTTCATCACTCAAACAAAATGGAAAAAATTGTAGTTGTTGCTGGGCGCTAAGAGAAAAGCAAAAATATAAAAAAACACTCATTTCGTTTACGTTTGCATGCAAGTGTTCGTGGTCGCGTTTGCTCGTTGTACAGTGTTGCCTGTTTCCTAAATTTATTTTCATGCTGAAAATTGAACTTTGACTTGCAAAAAAATGAAAAAGGGGAAGAAAACGAAAAAAATTAAAATTTTACGGCGCGTGTAATTAAAAAATTTGAACTGAAAAGAAATCTTTTTTGTTATTCCTTGCAATGTGTGCTATTTTTAGTTGTGATTTTTTTTTTACTATTACGGAAATTTTTTTTGATGATTCATAAAAATTACGTAAAATTTTGGATCGATGCAAATTTTTGTGCGAAGGAGGGCAGCAAGGCAAAAAAATTTGAATGATGACACATTTTCAGCAAACGATTACGCAATCATTTTTCTGTGTTACCATTGCTGGGTGTGTGTGTGTACATATGAAAGAGTGAAAAAATATTTCCATTACTGATGGGGTTGTATTTATTTTTTATATAGAAAATTTTTTCAAGGATTTTTTTTTAATTTGTTTTCATTATGGGAGCACTATTTTTTTTTTTTTGCACTGAGAATAAATTTTGAATTAAAGAATAAATAAAAGTACTTGCGAAAGTGGTTCATGTCAATTTTTAAGGATCAATTTTAATCAGTGCAAAAGTTTTTTAAAAGTAAAAATTATGACAAAAAACAAACATTCAAAAAATCAAACATTAATCAGCCGTGCAAGTATGAGTTAGAAATAAATTAAAAAGCTCAAATTGATGTTTAATTGGAATGGAAAAAGCTAAATTTGTGATAGAAAATAATTTAAAAGTTTGTACATATGCATGTACATACGGAGTATGTATGTACATATGTGACTTAATGTCACGTGATCATCACTTATGCAGAACGTGCTATTTCTCATTCAGCTAAATTAAAATTTTCTGCTAACAAATATTTTGCTCATGCCCTTTTCTCAAATTCAATATTTTTGCATTTACTAAATTAAGTTTCTTTATAGATCAGCATTTTTTGAATATTTAAAAGATTTTTTAATTGTATTTTTTTTTTTTTTTTTATATAAACTGGCAACACTACAACCAACCAACCAACACATCCGCACTAGCTACAACACACATCGTTCGTGCAACGCGTTCGAAGTTTCTTTTATTTCCCTATTTACGTTCGTTCGTATGTTCGTTTCCACGCGCGCTTTCGTTTTGTCGTCGCGTAGTTGCTGGTACTATTGCGGTGCGCGTGGTTTTCCACTCGTGTTCGTTGCCGTTGTCGTATATATTTTTGAACCATTTGCAGCTGCACTGTGGACTATGTTGGCTGGCTGTGTCTGTTGGTTGGTTAATTTGTTTTGCGCGCTAACTGATTGGAGTTTTGTATTAAATTTTGTAAGAAAAGTGGATAATTTAATTGAAGGATTTATTACACATTTCAATTCTAATGTTTTTTTTTTAAATAAATAGTGAAAATTGTTGCCATAAATCTAAACATTTTTTTACGAAAACGTTCTGCAAACAATGTGGGAGCGAGATAAGGACTCGCTGTATTTCTCTCTATAAACGAGTCAGTCTTTTTCTCTCTCCTATGCAAATTGCGGGCGTATCAACACGTAAAAAAAAAAAAATGTGTTAAATGGAACACATGACGATGTGTACAAAAAGTGTGCGCGCCTTTGTTTTTCATAATTCTATTTAAGTGCAATATTTTTATATTTAATTAAACAAAGTGCTAAAATCTTGAAAAACTTATTTGAATCGTTGTGATGTCATTCTATGTCAACTCGATTGTTTTGTAAAAGTTTCTGATTAGAAATTCGTTTTCGCCGTTCCGCTTCAGATATCGCTACAAGAACAAAGAAATCATGCGATTCGGTCGTGTTTTGTTTGCCAATATTTTCTTTTAACAACGGATATCATTCCTAAAATAAAATATATGTGATCAAGGTACATATTATATACGTTTTGAAGCTGTTTTGGAAATAAAAGAATTTTTCAAAATTTACAATTAAAAGATGTGACATTTTAAAGGAAATATGTAAGGATTTCTGCCAAATTTTGTCAAACGTTCTTTTGACAATCAGTTCTATTAAGTACTCCTTCATTTAAGCGAAAAGAGGTTAAGTAAAATTTTTCGATATCTTGCTTGGTTGTTGAGATATACAGTGGGTCAAAGTTATAATGGAACAGTTCGAACAAAAGAGTTTCTTACTAAATAGTAAATTAACTAAATATTTTTTTAAAATTTCAAAATTTATTTTAGAAAGTATATTTAATAGACATTTATAATCAACAAAATTTTTTTTATAAAATTAGCGTTTTTAAAAAAAAAATAACGCCTAGTGCTTCGGATCATTGTCCTGATATAATATAAACTCTTCGCCTATCCCCAACTTTCGAGCACTTTCTTTTACCTTTGCTTTTAGAATGCTTAAATAACATATTTTATCCATAATCCCTTCGATTATATGCAGGTTTCCTGTTCCTGCAGCAGATACCACATCCCACACCATTACTGAACTTAATCCGTGCTTAATTGTTGGCCGAAGGTTAATTTTCTTGAGCTTCTCATTGGCTTTGCGTCAGAGATATGATTGTCCATCTGACCGGAAAATATTAAATTTGCTTTCATCTGTAGATAAAACTGTTTTTCCAGAATGAAAAATACTTAGCTGTATGTTCTTTTGCAAAGTCCTTTCGCTTTTGTACATTGGCCTTACACACGAATGTTTTTTTCCTAGCGACTCGTCCATTAAACAGATGTCTTCTAAGCAAGTCTCTAATTGTTTCATGGCTAGCTTTCTTTTTAAGATACTTTCGGCTTCAGATGCCAATTTTGGGACACTAATATGGGGATTTTTCTTAATTTCTTTTATTATTCAACATTTATCTGACGCGTTAATTATTTCCCTATTACTCGATTTGGCCTTGTTCTTAAGTTAATGGTATTTTCCTATAGCTTAATTATGTTTAAAACAATTGTTGGAGGACGATTAATAGTTTCACTGATATTTGACACTAATTAGCCTGACTTTGACAACCGAATTAAAATTTCTCTTTGATTAACCGAGGTTTTCATAACGCGTGACGCCATCTTCCTTATTACGGAATTAAAATTATTAATCGTTGATAAGTAACATGAATTATCGGATGATCCCTTAACGATATCACACGAAAATTAAGTTTGCTGTAGTTTTGGTAGCGAATTTGTGGATTATTCACAAGGTGTTCCATTATAACTTTGTGACAGAATTCTATGCATTTTCATTTTTCGCTATTTTTTTAAAAAAAAAAAAACGCTGATTTTATAAAAATTTTTTGTTGATAATAAATGTTTATTAAATACATTTTCTAAAATAGATTTTAAATTTGTAAAAAAAATGTCTAGTTAATTTACTATTTAGTAAGAAACTTTTTTGTTAATGCTGTTCCATTATAACTTTGATCCACTGTATGCGTATACTGTTAAATTTTCTAGTTTCTTAGTCAACTGTGTAAATGTTCTATCATTGAATTTTAGTAACTGGAGTGTTCTAACTAAGTAAGAAATGTCGGATATTAATGTTTTACACTGCAAGTAGGGGTGGTTACTCATCGGGTATCTTGAAAATCAAACCAGTTACAAAATAAAGAATATTTAACTTTAATTGCGTGTCGCAGCGGTTACTGCCTGATCCAATAGTCCAAACTTAACATCCCGGAAACGATAAATATATTTGGAGAAATATTTAATTGTTTTTCAAAAAGGTTAATCAGCATTGTTGCGAGCTCGTTATACCTATCTCAAAAATTATAAGATTGCTTTCCTAAAAACACACGTTGATTTATTGCTATTCACAGCATATATTATTGTTGTATCCGCATCTTAATATGGTCATTACATCCGAATTAATTCTTAGTAAAAATTTCAGTTTACACATTCAATTTAAGCACTAAACGAATAATTATGTTCATAGACTAAATTATTATTAAAAATAAAATAAATAAATAAATGTGTAAATACATGTGGAAAGAATTAAAAAAAAAAGTCGAATTGAAAATGTTAACTTATATTCCAGGTACTAAAATTTAACTAACACAGGTGAGATTATGGAAGAACGCTATGCTCTGGCATAACTTGAGATTTATTCTGAGAGCCAAACAGATATCGGTATTATTCGTATAAAGTATAATCTGCTTAGACGACCACTCTTAGTTACGACAAAGCAATAATTATAAAATAAAATATAATTTTCACCCCTCCACGGAATCGAAATCTATGTAGGTAATAATTACTTTTTTTTAATTCCTTATAAGTTGTCTCGAAAATAAATCCAAAATGTACGAGTCAGTTCACAGCTATTAAGAGATCAAGAGTTCAGAAAAAATAGACTTACCAGATGTCCTAGATTTTTATCAAATGTCCTCGATGTTCTCGAAAACCTGTATTTCTTCATGTTTACGTTTTTGTAGAAATTAACGTATTTTTTTCTCAATAATTTGAAATAGTTGGGAAGAAGACAGGCACTTGAGAGACCGCGGCGCTTGTTGAATAATTTGCTTGCTTGGTGTTGAGTAATGAAGAGTGAGCACCTGTTTTTTGCTGATCAATTTAATAACTTGGGGAAAGTAATTAGGAGTTTTTATCTGTTTGCGTTTTTGGAACAGATCATAATATAAAAATTATATTTTACTGAGCCTCCTGTTCATTTTTCATTCATTTTGCCTTTCCATTTTATTTGTAAATAAATGAAACGCAGAACTATCGGATAGATTTTGATCAAATTTAGTTTTATTCTTCAGATGCCTGCTTTTTTTTTTAAACTGCCACAAGCAAAAACTTAAATGTTCATATCAAAATAATTTTTTAAGAAAATGAAATGAAACTCTTTTCAAATGCCGTCAATACATAAACTGTGGGGCTTTGATAGAGGTGTAAAAATAGAGATACAGTTAGAGATACTGGTACTTCTAGATATACACATAGAAATATATCAAGAAAGAGAAATAAAGAAGGAAAAGACATGGAGTTAGGAATCAAAAATCTTAAAAATCAGCCGCGGACAATAATAAAAAATTATTTCCAATTTTGGAAAAATAAAATTTAATTTGAAATACTAGTCCATAATCTTTCAAAAACTACTTTTAGGTTTTAAACATACATTTTGCTTAGAGAAGCTAAATAACAAATTTTTTTTTTGCATTTTTGAAAATTTTTAAATAAAATATCTCAAAAATTATGGGAAATAGGAAAAAAACCTATGCCTACTCCTTTTCATTTGAAAATACTTTAATTTTATTAAAAAAGATAAACTAAATTAATTAATTTAAACATTTATGTTTTTTTTATATTGTTTATGTTATTCTTCAATCAACCCAAATAATATATGTATCAGCTTGGAGACCATAATTCTCAACATAACTTTGGAAAATATCATACAGTTATACTGGTGCGCGTGTTTTATAAAAAAATTCATATTTTCCAAACTTGTCGGGAATTTTTATTTTAAAGCAGATACATTTTTTAGATTGATTGAAGAAAAACATACATAACATTTATGAATTGAAAGAAAATATTTCGAACAAATGGTGACGTTAATTGTTCAATACAGCTTTCGAAACATAATCCGTTTCCGGGTATTTCCGGGTATTTCCGGGTTTTAGACCAAACGACTTTATCCCTCTAATAAGTTTCATTATGTACATAGTTTCTTTTGGTCAGTCGCTGGTATACATATGTAAGTACAACTGACATCTCAACAAACATTTGGAAGATTTTTAAATTGGATTTGCTGCTTCCGTCAAGACTATTCCGACGATTTTATTGCTTAGCATCAAAATCTGAACACGTCTCAACGATTGAAATATACATAACTCTCCCACGATTTAAAATGTTTCTATTACAGCTAGTCGTGGTAAACATATGTCAGAAATTATTTTTAAATAATTGATATACTTACTAAGATAATTTTTCAAATATAAAAACAAAATTGAATCCAAACTGTGTTTTACTTTTTATCACTCAAAGAAAATAACCAATTACACCCATAGCATCTTGCAAACAACTATCCTGTCATTGATTGATTGATTGTAATTAAATTACTATTTGTACAAGTCTCAAGTCATAAACAGAAATTAACTAAATTATTTCCTGTAAGTACAGTATAACTTTAAATAAGCCTGAAACATTATTTTTCGAACTAACTATTAAGCTAGAATTTCTTAAAATACTGACGTCTTGAAGAAAAACTTAAAATGGTGTCTAGGGAATAAATTTATTTATGTTTACTTATAAATTTCAGCGCCGGGCCTCGCAAATTCTTAAGCCAGCACTAACAACAGCCTTAAAGTTACATTTGACGCGATATTGTCTTCGCCTGAATTGATTAAGGGCATCCGGGAGTTTTTCGAAAAATAAAAAGACATTTTTTAAAACTGTTTTTTGAAGCTGCATTTTATCTTATTTTTAGACCAACATTTTTTTTACATTATTAAAGTATAACTATTCCAGATTTATCCCTGAAATTTTGGTCAAAAAATATTTGTCAATAAGTTAGAAAAGTGCAATGCCTTGAACGACCTTAAAATTTTGCGGTGAGCAAGATATCTGGAGACTGGTTCATCCGAAAAAAAATAAAGTTTTTTTCGGCTAAGCAAATAGGGAGCGTTTGGTCGTTCGATTTTTTTTGGATACATATTTTTTTGATTTATAACCTAAAACGACCTCAAGTTTGTGCACAAAAAATTACAATTTTCTTTGTACGCCCGCCATTTTGTCAAAATTTAATATTTTTCAAAAATCAACAATCAAACGCCCCTTAACTATTTGCTTAACCGAAAAAAATTTTATTTTTTTTTTTCGGATGAACGTATTTATGAATAAAAAAATTTAATTTTTTTTAATCAATTAAAGATATTTCTTGTCGAAAAATTTTTGAGTCAAATTATGAAATACTTATATCGTTTTAAAAATACATTTTATGAAATTTTAATGTGTTCAAAGTTCATTTTTAGGTAAGAACTAAACAATACATAAAAATCAGAAGTAAAGAAAAAATTAAAAGTACAAAGGCTGTGCAGTTATTTAAAGAATACCGATAAACATACTTATAATATTAAGTGCTTATAAAAATGTTATTTGTTTTGCTTTCAAAAGCTTTAATTGGGTAGATAATTCAGACCTTCGTTCTTACGAGAATCGTTTAAAGTTATATGCATAAGCTTTAAATTATCATAGAAATACTGCTGATATACTTCATTTGCATCAATATGTAACCGGAGCTCTTGCCGCACCTGAGCTGTTTAACTAGGTAGCTATGTTCATTTGAATATGAATCGTGGAAGAATTTGTAATTCTAACTATTTATTTTATGAACCGATTAGTAGAACTAATTATATGGCTGCAACACACTTTAAACGCATGACAACCGTAATTGCCAAGTTTATAGCTAAAATGGTCAATAGATCAACTGAAATTTAGATTGAAAAAGAACTGTAGCTAGCCAATTTAATATCGTATTGATTGTTGTCTTGTGCAGCTTGCTAGCCAGCTTGATTTTCAATCTAAGCTCCAGTTGAAATTCAAGAAGTTCAAGACAGTAGATCAAAAAAAAATAGGCCCTGACAAAATAAATTTATAAAAGAATTTACTCCTAACAAGATAACACAAGAGTGGCTTGAAATGAACAAAGTTAACGTTTTGGATTGGCCAGCTTGTTCTCCTGACTTGAATCAAATTGAGAACACTTGGGGATTCTCGTCAGGCGAATATATGCTAATAAACGACAGTTTTCAAGTGTTGCTGGATTAAAAACAGCCATATTTGAAGAGTGGGAGGATCTCGACGCTCAACTGGTACAAAATTAAGCACACTCCATGCGAAACAGAATATTTGAATGCACCAAATCAAATGGTGGAACCACTTCGTATTAAATAATAAAAAATTAAAATAAAAATTTGTGGTTTTTGTTGAAAAAAATTGACCTTAAATCATTTGTGCTATACTAAATAAACAATTTTAAGCCCAAAAAAATGCAATGTTGGAGATATTGATAACGATTTATGGAGAGAGTCAAGTGAATATAACATTTGATAATGTCAGTTCAAAGAGAACATATCTAAGCACAAAATATGTCAGTATGAGCGTCTGAGGTTTAATATCCAACATGCTACAGCACATTTTCTTAAAATACATAAATTGTGCTATAGTTTATGAACGCAGTGTACCTACAATAAAGGCTCGATCCTCAGTTTCTAAAATTTTTAGAATTTATAAACAGTGTGGCTATTTATCAAAAATCTATTAATTTCCAATATTATTTTAACGCTTGATATTAAAGAATCAGTCAATATATCAAGTGTCCCTACCTAGTCGAATTCTGTACAACATTTGAAATTTATGTCATACCAACTAGAATTGGAACTCAACAAATGTTATACCCAGCACACCGTATTTAAAGATACAGAATTGAGTTAATATAATTTAACTAATACTTTGCAATCGAATATCATGAAGAAAACTCTCCCAAAATTTCAGCTTTGTAATTAGAAACAAACTGTTTGCGTCGTTCGCAGGTTTGATTTAAGAAGCTGAAATTTTGGCAGAATTTTCTTCAAACACGATTCTAATATAGGCATATAAAACCGCACATTTAAAAAAAAATGCATGCACCCGCATTTTCAGCCACACGAAAAATGTGGGTATAGTTTGACAACAGTGGATGGCATCTCCCATACAACTAAAATACGTAAAACGTTATATCCGTATCATGTAAGGCAAAACAAGTGAGTGACTGATTTACCACTGCCTATATCTTGGAAAATGTAAACCTGAATCGAAACTTTTTTTATTTTAAATTATGTTATTTAAGTTCAAATGAACATAAAAGTCGCTGCAAGTCCTTAATTAAAAGTTTCAAACGGCTGTTGTCAATGCGTTACTATCAATCACTCACTCGAAATTTCAACGAAATCGGACATCCTTCCTTTGAGGAAGGAAGCACAAATATTGGGACGATTATTTTTCAACCTCAAGCTTAAAAAATAAAGCACATCTACAAAATTTTGAAAATAAACACTAGCCCCTAACGCAGGTTTCCGTAGCTGTTTTCGGTGAAAACGGCTCTGGACCTTCCGTTGATACCATAAAAGGTCGTTTGAGAGAAGCTAAACTGTTAGGACGTGTTTACAGGAAGAAACCTTTAGTATCTAAGCGAAATCGAAAGACAAAGAATGGAATTTGCTAGAAAGAAAATATAGACGTTGGACCCTCCAGGATTGGAAAAGCTGCTTGTTACTGATGAAACCAAAATAAATAGACTATGGTCGAATGGCAGATCACCTAGGTAAACACGCCCAACACTAAATTACGTCGAAGGTAGCATTATGATGCGGAGCGGCATGTCATGGTGTGGTGTCAATCGCAAAAATTGAGGGTCGCATGGACAGGTTCTAGTATACAGGCATATTAAAGACATATCTGATTCCATATGCCAATGAAAACTTACCCGTGAGTTGGATCTTTCAACGAAATAATGATCATACATCATACAAAAAAGTGGTTCACGGACAACATGGTGACTGTTTTGGAGCCATCCTGTGTCCAGATCTAAATCCGATTGGGATCCTTTGGCAAGTAGTAAAGTAACGTATTGGTGCGTTCAACAACTCTATGTGGAAGTGCAAAAGTTGTGGATAACCATTCCTAAGGCTGTCTGAGGACTGTGCGTGGATTTAGTGGCTTCAATTCCTCGGCGATGTGCAGCAGTTCTTTCAAGTAAAGAATTTTTTAAAACTAAAAAATACAAAATAATAAGTCGTTCTTAATTATGTGCACGCTTGGTTTTCTTTCTGATATCATAAATAGGCACCCTGTGTTTAAACAGCTTAAAAATTGGTATCGATTTTGTTGGCAAAAGAATGAATGTTCCAAAAAAGTTTAAAATTTATTCCAATAGGACTTAATTTTAACAAAAACAAGAATTAATTTTAAACCATGTAATTTTCTTAAAAATTTTTAATGCCAAAGGGGCTTAAAAACAACACTAAAATAAATTTTACTCGCTCTTTCTTCAAAAAACTAATCATTTTTAGTTTTAAAATAAAAACAAGAAAAGTATCAAAATATCCTGTGAGTCAATTTTAATACTTTTGTTTTAAAAAAAGTACTAACAAAGTATTAAAATGTTCTCTCATTTTCATTTTCAAAACTTTTGGTATAATGCCAACAAAGTGTTAAAATGCTCTCTCATTTTCAACTTCAAAACTTTTGGTTTTAAAATAATGCCAACAAAGTATTAAATATGTGAACAGCTGATAGTTTGAAACTTTTCTTTAATTTAGCAGCAAAAATTCTTTTTACTGAATCCTGTAACAAAGAGATAACGCTCTCATATCCGTTCTCATTTATAGGGTTTTCGAGTACCTGACCGCTTTTAGGACAAAGTCTGACTAGTTCAGGAACGAACCTATTGTTTGCTTTTCGCAAACGGTCTAGATTCCCCATAATTGCATATAGAAATTGAAGTACTTTCACGGGTAGCATCTATCCCACTTAGAGATAACACTGACAAACATATTTCTAATTAAATTTTAAAGTGTAACAAAGAAGACAAATCATATAACACTGTGCTATAAAATATAATCAAATTGTAAATATTCATTATGGACTTTAGTTTAACTAAAGCAAATTACATAAAACAATTTACGTAACGACGTTTGATAAGAAATGCTTTTAATTAATCATGAAATAAGAGCACACGAGGTTTTATTTTTAATGAAGTGTTGCCGTTGCTGTTTTATTTGTAAGTGGGTTAATTGAGATAAGGCTAAAATTCAAGCAACATCTAATGGTCGGTATTTGCTATGGAATTTTTTTGAATTTCCAACTTGAGCTGTTATATGTATATAGTTCCGATAATTTGACGGATTTCCTTTTTTTGTATGATCCTGAAACTTCGAATTTCAATTCAGATTCCGAAGCAAATCTGAGACGGAATCAGAACCAAATGTATTCGGTTGAAAAAATTCAATGTAAAAAAAAAAACGTTAATTGTGTCAAACATTATATTCGCTTAAGGGATTAAGGGACATTCTGAGTTTTCGTGCACCAAAATACCTGCGGATATGCATTAATTTTGAATTTTTACAATAAATGAGCTTTTGACCCTTTGGGGGCAAATGGGGGTGCTGGGGTAAAAGTGGGCAACTAAAACTCATTTTATTGAAAGATATTATTTTAGCACACTTAAATATGTAATATAAGTAAGACCTACCTTTTGGATTTTGATTATTTTTTTTTGAGGGATTCTTTTTTTAACGTATTTTTTAAGTGTGATTTTTAGGTTATGTCAAAATCTAAGGGTGATGGGTAAATTCTGACCCCGGATTCGTTTTTAGCACACCAAAATACATACCGTATGGTACCTAAACCTTCAACTACAAGACTTTTTTTTTGTGGTCCTGTGTAATCGAAATAAGCGTCAGTCGCCAGAATCGTGGTGGGCCTGGTTGCAAGAGGCCGACAAAAAATGCCGCTGAATAATTCATAAGTCGAAAAATATATTAAGACTTGCAACTACAAAGTAAGATGTCCAGAACTGTCATCTCAGGTGATCTCGCAGGCCAGTGTAAAACGCCAAAACTGAAAAGGCGCAAAAACTGAATAGCTCCATAGCATTTTCACCAATAACAAGAGTAACAGTGTTGCCGAAGCCGTACTTGAAAAAGTATTGGGCCAACCGCGAAAGAATATAGCGGCTTTTCGTGCGGAATTTAAGAGGATGGTAATCTGTAGGCAATAGCTAAGATGCTATATGAACTTTGTTTGGGAACATCTTCAAGTGCTTTAGCAAAACTCGGTGCTAAAACCGTCTTCTCATGCGTGGCCCGTTGCTAGTTTGATGTTTGAGCTTCCTCTCGAACATCTGTAGCCACAGCAGCAATACTCTCAAAAAACGGCTGCGCCAATGTCGCTCACGTCCCTCGTGTTGTAAGTGCAGTGTTTGCCTAGTTGTAACTACACAATTAGGAAATCGACGACGAAATTGATGTTGGACCAAAGCCACTGACCGAATATTTGAGTTCCATGGTTTGTCAACGTGTATTCTGTTTCTGTTGACTTTTCAAATGTCGCAATTTCATAAGAGGTCATTTGCAAAATAGAAAGCATCTTCCGATAAGCACTAGCGTACGTGGGAAGGGGGATAACCAAAGGAGGTGACCGCCCCGAGCGTAATGATTAAGCGGCGACAAAATGATGCTCGGATTAAGAAAATAATTTAAGGATTTACTTCTGTGGACCCTTTTAAAGTTATAAAAATAAATAATGTGCAAGGCTTTTGAAATGTTATTCAAATACATATATGGCATTTTGCTAGGGTTTTTGAAATACGAAAAATTACCTCTCTGCCCCGGTACGCCGCTGTCGATAATGTGGATTACTTTTACGACGCATTGTAGTAGCAAAAGCGAGTAAAATTAACATTTTCAAAGAAAAAATAGTTGAAATTATTTTCTTCAAAGCTAAACCATATGCGATATTTCATTCTAGTTTTCATCCCGACGACACTCCTTAATTTATAGCATACCTAAGTTAACAGTTATAGCAAGTCAGCGTTTACTAATATAAATGGCACGTATGTATGTATGTTAAAAAGAGTTTAGATAAATTTGATGTTTTTAGTTCCCACTTTTTAACCCAAAAATAAAATTCAAAGTGATATCATGTTGATGCGATCTCAAATTTTACCATAGCAAATAATAACCCGAATGCGAAACCAGAATTTAATTAGCAAAAAAAGAAGAACAAAAATTATAATTTTATAACTTTTGCCAGACTGCGACGTGAGTATTCAATTTCGAATAGAACAATTCAAGTAAAACGCTGAAAAATTTCGTGTTCTTATACTGAACACGAATTTAAAAATACAGTTAATTTTATTCCTTTATTTTAAGACTCATTTCTTTTGAAGATTTTTTTGTCATTTAGAAATTGCAAATTTTTTGTGTTCCGTACAACTGGCTAACCTTGAATACTAAATAGGTTGAAAAGAAAAAAAAAATTATTTGTGTAAAATTCATAAGTAGAAAATCTAATGAGTAATAAATAATTGCATTTAATATTATGTATATTCTCTACTTATTTACTTTTAATAAAGTGGCTGCTCGTATACAAAATGGCATGCGTAATCATGCGGACGTACTTATATCTTAAATTATGAGCAATTGCATGAGTGAATATAAAAATAAAATGTTTTTTTTTTTTATTTTATTTTGATAAAATGTATAACGCTTTTTCCTACATTTATAAAATTACCACAGTAATGGGTCAACATTTTCACTCGACATTTAAGTTATCAGTGTTTTAGCTAAAAACCTGATATGCCCAGCTAGTCCAAAAATTTTTTAATCAGGCTCTCACTCAAATATGGCGAGCTGAAAAGGCCTACTAGAACTACTACGATTGTATTGTACTAATGGAATGCTATTATGCCTTCCCATAGCAGACGTTCTTTCAAGCCTGATATTAGATTGTGCAAATATTTGTGATAAATAAAGTTTGCTTTACAGAATGTAAGGCACTGAAAAATATCGGCATTTAAATGCTTCGAAATATTAATTGTGAATGAATGCGTCGATATTTTCACATTGTAAAATTTCTTGAAAATCAGATATTATTTGTATTCCACTGACGAAACATTCGTACTTGTAAAGTTACATAGCATTAGTTACATGCCATACAGCTGGAAAAACACTCGCTTTATTAAGGGAAACGCTCGATCATCTCAAGAAATGGTCCTGTTAATTGGCCACCAAGATCATGTGATTTGACGCTATTGGATTACTTTCTGTGGGGATATGTCAAATCACTTGTTTGTGTCGACAAACCCGAAACTATTAACGCTTTCGAAACCAACATAACTCGTGCTATTTAAGGAATGCCGGTCGATATGCTCAAAAGAGTTGCCAAATATTGGACCCACAGAATAGACCATTTAAGAACTAGTTTAGTTTTTAAACATTGATAGATTTTTATGTATTTTATTTAGAAAACAAAGTAGGAAGCTCTTATTAGATCACCTTTTATGTACCTTCCATAGAACATTTAATTTTCTCCTTTCTTTCTAATAGCGCTTCTAGCTCCTGTTTTTGCATACTGAGATATTTACATACTATGTGTGGGTACAAACTTATAAGATCACTCTTGTTAATAGTACGTACAAAGCCTGATCTTATCTTTCTTGCTTCATCGAATATATTTTCATAATATAATGAACATGTTCTTAAAATAATAATTATTAAGAAAATAATACTTCAAGGAAATAATTATTTATAGTTTTTTATCAAATATTTTTGCATGAATCATTACAAAATTAAGTGGAAATTTTTGCAAGCAGTCATATTCGAAAGATGGGAATTTGTTATTTTTATAGTCGTACACCCACCACAAGAGCGTACATACATACGTGAGGCCTTAAATCAAATGTGACATTAACAGATAACCCTTAAGTGCATAATTTTTTCTTGTTAAACATAAATGCTGTAAAAACTTCAAACTTTCACGAAATTAAAAATATTTTTGAAAAATTCATGTTTTTCAAACATATGTTTTTTCTTGCTTGATAGTTCTCGCTAGTAAAAATACATTTAGTAAATATTACTAAACTGAGTATAGAGTATATATTATTATAGCAGATTACATTTAAAAATTACTAGACAAGTCCCACAGAAGGCTGGGGGGGGGGGTCCTGTCACAACTCACCAAATCTCACCAAGGTGAGGGGGGTCCGAATTTAAAAAAACCAATACACGTAATTAATGGCTCTTACGATGATTTTTATAAACTCGCAGGGGAAAATAGAGTACACTGGAAAAATGCCTAGCATGCAGTTTTTCACTAGGTACTTAATATAAAAAGATTTTCTTCAAAAACCCTCGTTTTATAATTTTTTAAATAATTTTTTCAAACTGTACATTTAATTACAAAAATCAAGTTGTGACGATTTTTCAGTCAGAGTTTGGTTAAATTCTTTTTCTTGTGTCCCTTTTCTCCTCACAAATCGTAAGGCCTTCATAAAGCTCTACCTTCGGGCACCGTCACTAGGAAGTGCCTTCAATTCTCTTCAACACTTTCCCTATTCACGTTTATCTTGTTCTAGCGATCGTTTCAAATTTCGGTTGGAGATTTACGCAATGAGTGTCCGTCCAATTAATTTCCGTTTGATTTGAATGGAAATTAGACCTTTCGACATCTGATGAACAATTAGACATTTGACATGGTCCTAGGGGAAACAATAGAAGAACTGGTTCCACATTCGACTCAAAGATTTTGAGATTCGTTGTATTGGAGTCTGCTCAAACCAATTGGAAATTTATCAACAGTTCAAGTTACAATGAAACTATGTAACTCCCTACTATAACATTTTTGAGTTATACCAATATTTTTCTTTTGGATTATTTTTTATAAAAATCACGTATCATTAAAGTTTTGCATACTAATTGCTAGTTTAAGTATAAAGTTCACAGAAAACAACAACGTCCAACAAAAAGTGCAGCTCTACGGGTACAACAAAAAATAAAACAATTATTACAACAACAACAACGAGAACTTAAAAACCCCTCATTAAAGTAAGCATTGTTGACTTTGATGGCCTTGGATGCGGGTTTTTTTGCTGTTTTACATGAAGAGAAAAACTAATGCTAAAACACAAAGTCTAATCGTTTGGTTGGATGCTGGGCAGTTTCAAGAAATATTTAACCTCCCCAAATTTTGCAAAATAATTTCTTAAAAATTATTATTTCGAACGGAGTTGTGGAAGAAGTTCAATAGCATATTGGCCCGGAACACGAATTCTTCGATTTACGTGATATTTTGTAATTGGTTTCCCTAAACCAAAAGACAATACTTTGAGCGATTACATTTTTTAGGTCGGCACGTGGGGTCCGATTTCAGTAATTTTAAAAATTAATATTTCAAAAATATTCAAAAATCGTGACGACCTTTATGCTTATGAAATAAAAAAAATACTCAAATATGAACTACATTTTTCGACGCCTCGTAGCACTTTTCAATAACTTTCCAAGAACATACATATGTCTCAACTTTCACACGAAAGCCATATTTTATGCTATGTACCAATATCAAGGTAATTTTTGATTTCTGGTACGAAGCTAGACTCGATTTGGGCCAGTTGAACAAAAATTCTGTACAATTCCAAAATGTTTAGAGATAATCGCTTACAATACCCAGTGATGTTGTTGGTTTTCATGAGATCCATAATCGGTACAAAGAAATTAAGGATCTTTAAAGTGTCGTTTGAGCTCTAAATTGAAAAAAACTCATAAACGAGCTCCTATACTTATTAATCATTTGAAAATCATTTGAATGAATTTAAAAAGAAAGTCGAAGAAAACAAAAAAAAAAAAAAGAAAACTACACATGGTAAGCAAGGCCACTTTTCCTTTGACGTGAAATGGGCGACATACCAATTGGTATAAGATCTTATTCGCATCAAGCGAAAGTGTACGGCATAAGAAAATAATAATCTAAGAGTCGAATGATCCCAAAAGTTTTTTCTCTAAGTGTATTTCAATAGAATAGCATATGTTGCTATAAGTATAATTATTTGTTGTTACTTTAATTGTTGTTGTTGTAACTAAAATTATTATTCATTTGGTTTTTATTGCTATGCTATTAGAAAACGTTAACAAAAGTCATCAATGTTTCAGCAACAATTCATAGCAGCTGCTATGTCGTTCTCATTTGATCGGCGTTGAATTGGTGCGATCACACACAGATCAACGATCATGCATGCTAGCTATGAAACCAAAAAAAAAAATCAAATTAAGTCTTTGTAGATGAGCGCTATTGAATTTAACAACAGAAAGAATTAAGCAAATTGAGTAAAATTGGCCAAATTCGGTTAGAAGATACCCTGCATTGGTTTTAAGAATACTTCTTACTTATGAAGTGAATTTAAAACGAAGCTACATTCAATAAACATCAAACTTATAGAACGACAGAAATTTGGTGCTGATCGAATCATGTATGCCTTCCAAGACTCTAAACATTATACACTTACTGAATAATAATTCGGTAATATGAGAGTTGGCGTCCGAAACGTTTTGAAACATTTGAAATTGCGTTAGTGAAGGAAATGTTCTATCAATCGAACAACGAATGCTACGCGGGTTGCACGAACTTTTTAGACAAAAACAATACATCCAGCCCTGTGCATATGTGTAGAGCGGGGTCTAAGTCCAATGAAATGGATTCAGAAATTAGGGAACGCACGTAGTTTCGAAGACATAGGTGCCGGAAGTTGGGGATAAATTCATTATGAGTTGGGAACTCCTAAATCGATTGATTTTCAAAATATGAATTTCAATTGAAAGATAATTCAAAGTTTGAAATTCATGCTTTATGATATGATTTGGATATGAGATTTCACTTTTCTGTTCCACTCCACACGTTACAAACGTGTGTGAACTTACATGTGTAGGTAGGTATCTTCTTAAAGACCAAACTTCAAACGTTAGCCATTAATAATTGCTTAGAGATCAAAAACAGAGCAAAAAAAAAACAACAAAGCTCCAACAACTCAATGGATCTTATGAGTTTTTAAATTAGAAACCAAGATCACTATGGCACAATAACTAGAACCATTTTGACAAAATTTATGACAAGCAGAAATTTATAGATTTCATTTCATCTCGACCGTTTTTTGAAGCAGATACATAATTACTACATATTGTTGCCGCCTTAGTTTTCATCAACGTTGGCTACATACTATTTAGACTGTCCGTTATTTATTAAAATTGTTTTAGCGAAAAGGTTCGTATTCATATTTTGTAATGTATGATGTGTGAACATTAGGGTGAGGATTTTGTTTATTTTTTCTATATTATAGCTTGAGGAATAAAAATAATTGTCCCAACATTTGAGCTACCTAGCTCAAACCTGTAAACGGTGTGGGCAGAGTTTATGTCCGATTTCGTTGAAATTTTACGAAAAAAGCGACTTGCTAAAACGTAGAAAAAGTTTGCCTTAAGTGCGAAGATATAAGATTTTAGGTGTTTTATTTGTATGGGAGATACCACCCACTGTTGTCAAACCATATCCACATTTTTCATGTAGCTGAAAATGCGGACAAAATACACCCGAAGGCGGTTTTTTTTGTTTAAAAAAAATTTGCGGTCCTATTAGCCTATGTTTTAGCATTGGACCTGAAGGGAATACTCCCAAAATTTCAGCTTTCTAGATCATAGCTGTGAACGCCGCAATCAGTTTGTTTCCAATTTAATTAACGACTTTTTACTAAAACGTAAAAAAAAAAATACTATAGGTGCTAAGATAAAGCGTTTTGAGTATTTTAGTTGTATGGAAAGTGCCACCCTATTTTCAAAAAACGACCATATTTTTCGAGTGGCCGAATGTGAATAATTTACATCCCAATACCAAATTTGAAGCTAATAGCTTCCCTAGGTTCCGAGATAGCATTTAAGCGATTTTTTTATATTAGAGCGTTTTGAGTCTTTTTGTTATATTAGGGCTACCACGCCCCTTAATTAAATGCCGCTCACATTTGCAGCGTATTAAGCGAAGACGGTATAGATACAAGTACAAGTTTCATTGAATTAAAAGGCGGAAATGGATTGGATACATGTTGCGAAAATCATCGACCGGCATGCATTGGAATTGTACAGTAAGGGTAGCAGAAAAGGTACGTCTCAACGTGATTATTATGGCATTGAAGTCTACAGATGACTTAATTTTTAAATAGCTGCACTCTGAATGCGGAATTTCTCATGAGTTAAAATTGAAAATGAATGCATTCATTCACAGCTCTGGTATATGGTATGAGATAAGCAAATTAAAGCATCAGATGTATTGCTAAAAATACAACCTCTGAGGTACATATTACAGGTATGGTATTCTGTTATTAAATTTATTTAGTTTTGAACTTGTAATTTTAAAAACCTTTAACTCTTAAAAGAAAGTCGTTACAACATGGTTTGAGCTTAAAATTTTCGAAGTTTTATTTAAAATTTGAAAAAAATATTAATCTAAAATTAAAAATGTTAAAATATTTTTATTAACAAAGTAGTGAAAAAAACCAGTGTGGATTTTTTGTTTTTCAGTGTAAGATTTTTTCTTAATAGTTTATAAAATAGCTATTATTGCTTTATTCTGCTGTAAGTCTATTAATTTTCGAGTAAATAAATAAATTATAATATAAAAACAGTAAATAGCACTGGAAACTTGAGCATTCGGTGGCACACTATATGTACTTGGCTAAAAAATTCGTTTGGGACGAAATAATGGACAGTCTAATACTTATGCTTGCTATGTCATATTCTTTTGCGATTTACTTGTACTACGTATTATGGGCTTCATCCCATTATGGGGATCATCCATTACGTATATAATTTTAATCCTTTACTATACATGTTTTTTATGAAGAAGTTTAACATGAGTTAAACAAAAAAAAAAAAAAAAAAAAAGACATTAACTTTTGCTTATCCCAAGACTTTATTCTATCAAAAGCTTAATTACTTAAAATATGTATAAAGATCACACGGTACCAGGTACCAGTCCGTTTTATCAACACCCACTTTTTGCATAATGTAAGAACCAAGTTTAATGCTGAGTTTCTCTTATTAACAGGGTCATTTGTTTCACAACGTTGACCGTTGAGATAGATAAAATACTCATAGTTATCCAGATATTTAAGCTTGCATGCGAAATATACATATATCTGCTCATACTAAAACCAGCTTATAGAAAATATATATTAATTTTTGGCATTACTTATAATTCCGATCGTTTTGAGATTATACCAGTGCTGTTTTGTTGTCATATATGTATGACGATCGATAAGATTTTCAGTTTTTTGTCAACGTATAGGCCCGATTTTATTCTTACGATAACCATAACAATTGATATCTGTTGTGTAGCGTTTCCAACAATTATACAATCTTTCATTGCTTTTAAAATATCCGCATTGAACCAGGGCTGATTAAACTTTCTTGGGGTATGTACTTACTTGGTTGTAGAACAAAGTGAAGTGAGCAGCATCTCTGTGCTCTTTTGATGTCTCTAAACATTACAAATGACGTTGTGATTTGTTCATTAAAAATGTTTTAAATGAAATGAAAAGTAAATTATGATTGAAAATACCCAACATTGATAACTGTCCATAGTGATTAACATGCTCTTCATTCGCTACACTGCAAAGCTCAAGCAAATTTGGTTTGAGTTTGTGGGGAAGCTCACGGAGAAAGATGGGTCAAATCTTGTCGTATGGATATTTTTCGAGCGTGAAATCAATATTTTCATCTCCTCTACAACATTGGTCTTAATATATTTTTCTACTAGTGGCTTACTGTCCGAGTTATTGAGCGAAATTTTTTTCTGTTGGCCATTCACAACCGGGCCCACCACGATTCTGGCGACTGACGCTTAATTCGATTATCCTGACGCTTTGTTGTTGTTGAAACTTACAAGTACACTTTTCAGTGACCTTGTTCGAAAGTTAGTGTTCAAAATTTTCAAAGGCTTACTCTCGAAAAGAAGCAATTGTTGACTGTTTTTCCAAAAATGCTTTTCAAAAGATTGGCTTTGTCAGCAGGGTAGTTAAGGATTTGGGGGTTCATTAAAAGTTTTGTAATACTTAGACGATGAGAAACTTGACTACAATAAATCAGGTGCGATTGTTTGATTCTAATCTAATTTTTATAGAAGGTATGATAGAACACAAAACTAATTAAATTATTTTCTGTACCAATAAAGCCTAGGCTTTATATTTTTGTCAATGGAAAAATTGCTTGAAACAGCTGGCTTGCTACTCTTGGGTTTTGTAATCAACGCTTGTGGAAAAGTTCTTGCGGAACAGCTACACCCAACAAATTGTTTGGTGTTTGTGCTTTTAGTGAAGCGACATCGCTGTGATTCGCTATTAAAAAAAGCTAAAGACTATTGCATTGAATTATTGCAGATGTTTGTTAATTTGATGAATTACTCAGCTTAAATGCTGATCAACTGGGTCAGTTGCTCGAAAGTGGTGATCTGTGTGTTCCAATTGAAGAGTTTGTTTTTAAGAGCTTAACGATATGAATAGAATACGATTGATTGAAACGGCAGCGACATAATGATGAATTGTTAATATCAGTGCGAATGCCACTAATGGAGCTATCATTCTTAACTGAGCACGTAATGGCAGTTTGTAAATCAACTGCATGTCTCCAATTGCTTGTAAAAGCCATACAATGACATTCATTGCCAGAATTCCGTAAACGAAATGCAAGCAATTCAAAAAAACCGAGAAGATTTGATCAGTTTCTTATAACCACAGCTTTTAAAGGAAGTAAGTTGTATATACAGTACTACTGTCCACAAAGACTTGAATGGATAAAGTGATTCCAAATCTTGGATCATCAGTGATCCTATTCAAATTTTGGAATAATAAGTTAATAAAAAGTTCGTTCGATGCTCAACAGGTCCGAACTGAACTCACAACACACTTTAAAGAATATCAAACACGGAGGTAGAAATAAAATCGCGAAGAATTAATTTTCTTAGTTTGTCCATTTGTTTTCAAACCATTAGTTTTTGGAGGCTTGGCCTACCTACCGGACTTAGCTTCTATTGGAAACTTTTGAGCTTATGAAAAGATAGATGGCTTCGAAGAAGAAGACGACCAAAAATGATGGCCAAATATTGCATAATATATAGGACGTTTTATGGCAAGTCTATCAATATTCTTTGGAATCCAAGGGATACCCCAACAAGGTTATGTATTGGTATGCCACTCACTTTACACGCTATCCTAATATCTACAACTAACTTCGTTGTCTATATGCTTTGGAATATTTAAAAAGATCTTTGAAATGAGGTACTATAGAAAATTCACTGTTTTCAGTGGACACTTTTCGAAAGTTGCTAAGACCATCAGGGTGTGGAATATTCTTACTCATGGGGTTTCTCCTATAAGGGCAATGATTGCTGAGACCGAATATCATTCTTTTTCAAACGTAAGCACAAATGGTACAAATAGATATTTTTTATTTAAAACAATTAGATGTTCATTTGCTTATATCAATGGCGGATTATGATCGGTACCGACTATAGGGCCTCTCAGACTCTAAACATAAATTTAAATTCTAAGTAGAAGTTTTAGTATTCAAATATATTTTTGAAACTTTGTAGAATTCGTTGGGATTGAAAACAATTTGCATTTGTTGGTTTGGCCAATTTCTATATTTTTGGCAATATTTAAAAAAAAGGTTAAATCGTATTTTATGAAAATTTAACTTATTTTGCTATAAATTTCAAGGAAAGAATCTTTGGTACTCGCACTTTTTATTTCAACCCAGTTTTTACCCGTGATAGATGTTTATGCCACTCATACGCCATGTTGCACTTAAGTACATTAATAACATGAGAATAAAGCAAATGTAGGTAAATCGCAGATCACACTATCGCGATATAATACAAATGATATATTTGCATCAATAAGTCATTATGTTATGTTACCTTCCGCAAGGATCCTTTTCACTTATTCTTCTTAAGACACAAAAGCTATTGCATAACAGAAGTTATGTATCTAAAGTGGAATTATTGTCTTCTAACATACTTATCTATAAAATTTTTCTTATAAAAAAATAATACTATTTTACGTTAATGTATGTCAACAGATTGCCCTTGTCATTAACAGCGCCCTAAGCAACGTCATCACTTCAACTTCTAACTAAAGTTGATATCCCATTAAAGAACACAAAAAAAAAAGTTTTGAGTCGTCTGTTTACATATTGATTAGATCATCAACAGTATAACAATGTAGCACGATCACTTTAAAAGCCAACACCGATTTGTAGCAACAAAGTCATCGAGAGTCAACAGCAATTTGCGTCACACAGTCGAAGTGGTACAGAAGTGGGTCTAAGTAAAAGAGATTTGCATGGATGTTTCTTAGGCATAAGCAAGTGAATTTTTCGAATATAAGCTAAATCTGTCCGTGGACACGCCCACCTCACATAAAAAGTAGGGGCGTGAAAGATGCCGTTTTTTGTAACTTAATCGATCAGGTATAATTTCTCATTATTTTGGATACGCTGACTTCAAAAATGCTATAGATTTGATGATATGTATATCTTTAAATTTTGAGTTGCGAGGAACAAACCAAAAACCATAATTTCTGCATATGAACATGTATCGGATATCGATAACTTATAGATGCGATGCTTTTAAAACCCTATTAGTTTTGCGATATCTCCTGTAATTTTCAAGTAAGAAGTAAAAAAAAAATTGTAACTTTGAGCCGCTGCGTCACTAAGCTTTGGGAAACTAAAACAAAATTTTTTTTTAATGATTTTTTTCGCATTTATTGTAACAATCTCCCACTGTGCGTTGTAACCAACCACATCATTATGTCAAAGTCAGCCATTGTAAGCGTTGCCATATCCAAACGCTTCACGAAACTTCAAAGCTAATACTGCAATTAGATGCTCGCGCATACGCTTAGTATTTTCAGGCAATTCTATCAGATAGTTTTGACATTTCTCGCTTGGCTGCCGCCGTTTTGAATTTTGCAATAAAAAGCTTCAAATCAGCTTGTTCGGTATTTACAACGAATGAAAAAATCATTTTTATTTATTAGCACAATTATCAGCAAGCAGCTGCTTACTAGGCGCATAAAAATCACTTGGTGCCATTTGCCAATGGCTATAATTCGCATGATTGCAATTTGCATTTGTTAAATAAACAAGTGGAAAAAATATATGCTAAATTTGGTATAAGTTGAAGTTGAGAGGTATAAACAAGTCGAAATTACCTTTTAAATATATGAGGGGTGTATTTAGGAAAAATCACTCAAGCCACTATTATTCAAAGTGCTAGCTCCAAAAAAAACGTAAAACTGAAGAATATTCTATTATATATTTATATAAAGTTAAATATATTTTAATTAGAGACTATTGTACCTCGAAAAGAAAGACAATAAATTAGTACAACATTTTGTTCTGACATTTTATAAGTTGGCTCAAAATTCTCATGTACGCATGTCAAGATATTCAAGTTCAAAAGTCGCGAAAACCGTTTTTTTTTCGGAAATTTTGCTCTGAATAACAATAAGAGTTATAAGAAAAATCGTAGAGCATTAAATTCTCTACAAATTTGGTCTTGGACAATATTTTATACATATGATCGTTCTTCAGATAATATAGGGGAGAGTGGGGAGTTTTGAAGCACGCTTTTTCTGATGGCTCTAACTACCAAAATATAGTTTTTTTTACATTCAGCCGAATTAAATCTTTCAAGCATTTAAAGAAATACTTCCTTGTTCAAGGATTCGCATAAAATATTTTTTTTTCTACAAGTTTTGTTCGTTGGCCTGGAAAACTGTTGTTTCACGTTTTTTGAAATCGTGGGGAGTTGTGAAGCACGAGTGAAGAATACAGAAAATAGCATTATTTGTGGGAAATTCTTTATTGGGACGACGAAAAATGACTATTGTATACACTAGGTACAATATATGTACAAAATGGGAACAATAAAAATTTCAAGAAAAAAAATATGAACTATTCCGATTTGCAATGGACACATGTGTAGCCGCAACAAAATCTTTAGCAGAAAAAATACCAGGATTGTATTCGCAAATGCCTGTCACTTCGAATCCTTTTTTTATATTCTTGGGTGTTGCAGTCGCATTAAGACAATGTTCAGCTATAGTGACAATATCATAAAACTCCACTTTAGAGTGCAACTTCATCCAATTGGGACATATTCACCGTGCTTCACATCTCCCCATTTAATGTGCTGCATTACTCCCCATTTGTTACTTTTTATTAATTCCGACCGCGTGAGTGACCCATAAAAAATTTTTGCATCAATCCTTTTGCACATTAAAAGACTTATAATTGCTGATTATTTTGCATACTAACCTTATTAATTCACTCAAAAAATGTTCGTCATAATGTACCACACGCGACTGCTCAATAAAACTTTTCGAGCGTGATTACGAACCCGCTCTCTGAGAAAATAGTACAAAGTATGCTATCGGTTCAAGTGCTAGGAAAAATTGAGAATTAGGGTTAAGAAAATTTTTAAACTAGGCATTTAAACTAGGAATCACTTTTAAGTGACATCTATAGTCGTGCTTCGCAACTCCCCATGCTTCAAAACTCCCCACTCTCCCCTAAATAATATAGTTTTGAAAGTTTCTCATAATGACCTATTGTAGCGTGCTCAATTGTTTGCCTTAAGTCTGTGCAATTTATTCGACATACATAAAATTACATCGACATATTGACAGCAGACAGCAAATAGTTTGTGCATTTCAAAAAAGCTATTGATTATTCTTGACTTGTTTGTTTCTTTTTACCACATTCTAATTTGAAGTTTTATTTTCTTTAATATTCAGTAATACGTAAGTAAATTGCATTTCTCTCAATTTAATTAACTATCTCATGACTGATAATACGAATATGTACAATTATTCAAGGTTTTAAGCGATTCACACTGGCATCGACATCATCACGATTTTCATTTATCTTGATTTTGTATTGCAATTTTAAAAATTGCTTACTGCTACTCAAATTATTGCGATTCCGCTGACATTAGTTTTGTATTTGAAGTTGCTTGACTATTTTATTTAACATTGCTAGATTTTTGCTGACATCAACCAACATTTGACATTTACTGCGTTTTTATTTGCATGTAAATAAATTGCAAATTTAACACATTTTAATAAATAAAACTACTATTTAACACAAAATACTTTGAGATTTCATTTTATAAAGGGTGGTTTTTTAGCTAGTTGTTTTTTCAGCGTAAACTTTTTGACATCTCACGCGTGATTCGTAACATGTGTCAGCGCCAGAAATGCTCAGTAAAGTTTGCCATTTTACTATGCATAGACTAACAAACGAACAGCGCTTACGAAGCATTGAATTTTATTATAAAAATTCGTGCTCTGTGAGAAATGTGTTCTTATCGAAAAATTTTCTTCAACGACGAAGCTTATTTTTGGCTCAATGGGTGTGTCAAAAAACATAACAGTCGAATTTCGTCTAAAGAGCAGCCAGATGCAGTTCAAGAGCTGCCAATGCACCCTAAAAAAATGCACTGTTTGATGCGGTTTGTGGGCATTATTGGACCGTACTTTTTCAAAAATAAAGAAAATCACAACATCACAGTCAATGGAGCAAGGTACCGTGCGATGATTACCCATTTTTGGACTTGGTTAACATGCTATTTCAACAAGACGATGCCACATGCCACACGGCACACGATACCATGGACCTATTGAGAGGCAAGTTTGGTGAGTAATTAATCTCACGTTTTGGAGCAATCCATTGGCCGCCAAGATCGTGCGATTTGACCCCACTAGATTATTTTTGTGGAGCTACGTGAAGTTTCTCGTGTACAGAAACAAGCCAGCCACAATTGTAGCCCTGGAAGACAACATTACAGCTGCCATTACAGTCTGCCAAAATTGGAGTTTACGGATGGAACACCTCAGGCGTAGCCGCGGGCAACATTTACATGAAATAATCTTTAAAAAGTAAATGACAAAAATTAATGTATCACTACAAATAAATGTTTGGTTGACTTTTGCAAATTTTCTGTTCTTTCTTCAATTTTCAAAAACCAAACGCTTAAGAAATCACCTTTCATTTGTCTGACTGTTGATTGATTTTTCTTTGATTTAACAGCTGTTTCAATATGCATTTTTGACATAAGTAGGTAAATTGAACAGCCCTGATAACACAGGTCGACAAAATTTGGTCAAATCTATGTTGCTAAAACTGTAATATGCTTTTCCGAATGTTTTTGACGCGATAAATTCGAATTCATGGCTTCGAGATTTCTAACCTTAAAGTGCGAAAGTCACGGTTTTTCGAGATATTTGAGGCAAAGTTTCATAGAAAGGTATTTTTTTTTATGAAACAATTAATGAGGTTTCGAAAGAACTACTTTTCCTCTTCCAAACATTTTGAATTTTATCGATCTTTTTTTCGCAATGTCGCAAATTGAAAATTATTATACAGGTCTCCATACAAACTTATTTATGTATGTAGAAATGTTGGATTCAAGCCATCAAATTATTGTTTCCTGTGTAATTCATTCATTAAATTCCTTATACCTTCTGCTTCTTATTTGAAAATTTCATCATGTTGTCATATCTAAACACTAAATTCCAACTGATTTCATTATGCCAATTTCGACTTAATGTACTGTATGATGTGTTCAGTGTATTGCATAAATACGTTCTTCACATAACTACTTAAATACTTCAAGTTAGTACATACGCTCATTTTAAAGTTCTATTCATGTGTAGAGCAATTGTGACTAAATAAATGTAGAAATAAAGAGGCAATGAATTGTAGAACAAGGCAAACGTGATCTTTAAGCAACATTAAAATTATCAACTTTGAATCTTGTTATGACTTAAAACCATATAAAGTTGAAGTTTTAAAGTGGTCGTTAAATTCATTGAATTCTATTTTACAAGTTGATTAATTCTTGTATTCGGCATTGCTCAGGCAGAGTAAGTTTCAAAAGTATTTTTTTTAGATATCAAAGCTTAATATTTTGAAAACAAAGCGGGATATGAGAGAAACACACTATTGGGACAAAAATAGCAAAAATTCACACAAGATTATTAAGTAAGTAAGCGCCAACAACCAAATACCCGAAATGAATCGAATATATCCGGCATCAGCCAGATAAAATCAGACGTATCGTGTAGGCTATTGACAATGCAGAAATTGTCAATGCGTTACCTTACAAGCCTTATGCAAGTCTAGTGATCATGTCCCTCCAAGATTCAAAGTTCCTTGTAGTTACAATTTTCGCCAAAAGTATGCATAAGAAAGTAAAGTTAAGTTTGTGATATCTCCCCAGGAAAATTGGAAGCGATTGGAGCCCTTGTCATTATGGCGTTAAAGCCATTATTACAGCTGCAATGTCATTTGCGTACTCCACCAGATGTGTATCATCCGGCATTTCGATTCGGAGGGTTTCATCGTAACTCTAGTTCTAAAAGTCTGGACCAAGGATAGACCCTTGTGCTACTCCTGATGTTATCCATATTGTTTTCCTCTCTTCACAGGTGTCATTTGACTTAACGCAAAAAAATGTACGTTGTGGAGGTAAAGGTTTTTATGATGAGAAGAAAATAAGGTTTACATTCAAGGCATTCGAAAATTTTATATAATATTTCTATTCTAGAGAATATTTTCGCACGCTTTTTTTACAAGGGAAATGTTTTTGTAATACAAAATTATAGTCTCCGTTGCATGAAAGCTTTTCGACTCATTTTTAACAGGGGAACTATTTTTGTAATGAAAGATAATAACTTCCATTGTAAAAAATGTGTTTGGTCACACGCTGCACAGTTTAGCCTTTTTTTTATTTGTTTTTATTTTTTGTGAGAGCTGTACAGTCCATAATAGCCACTTAGAAGAATGATAGCAATATGTACACATATGAAATTTAAAGTGTTGCTTCACAAGCGAAAAATAATCTGATTATGATGTCTCTACCATTTTACCTTGACAATGAAGGTCTTCTTGCATTTTTCACAGTTTTTCGATGTAGGTGTATCAATTTTTTTCATGTAAGCTACACTTTTTTGAAACAATTAATCGAAGGATATCTCGCAAGATTTTTTTGGTCAAATAGTTTTTGACAAATATGTCGGCAAAGTGGAAGACTGATTGATTGTGATGTTTATTTTTAGTTCAATTATAGTACTTTGGTGACAATTTTTAAAATTTAGCAATATTGTAAAAAAATTCTAAGTTTTACTTATGTTTAAAGTGATGCTAAAATTATTGATTTGTTATTACTTTGGCAAAACTTATTGTCATTTAAAAATCATGTTCCAATTAATTTATGGACAACAGGTCGTATGAGTAATAGTTGCTTCCTATAGAAAAAAGATAAATCGTTCATCACAGTTTACCTAAGGGTACTAGTATTTTTCTCTTGGCAGACACACCTTAACATTTACTGCTTTGTACATGATTCGTATCAAATAATATACGAATTTGACAAAAAAAAAAAAAAAGGCAGACTGTGCGTCATACATACGTAAAATTGTATATTTAACATAACCTCATAAAACAAATTTAATAACAAAAATTTTTTAGTTTCAATTCTCTATGAAATATTTTTTTGAATTGCAAATAATTTTTAAGGCCGTTATTTTTGTAAATTTACAAATCGATCAGTGTTTTTCTTTGACAAACTTAAAAACGCATTATTTTTCTGAATGATACTTCTTGCGTGTACAATAACTTTCAAGCATATGTCGTGGAATTGCTTGGATGAAGTTTGTGCAGCAACTGAAAGCACCTCAGCACCGTAATGCAAAGCTACTTGCGAAAAACTGCGCTGCTGACGGTGCCCATCTATGATTTACTTGATAACGAATTAGTCTGTTTATGGAATTCCATGTGAAATTGATTTGAGTTTTTACCCGACCTTTTCTAATTTTTCTCGTACCATTTTATGTTATGCTCGTATTCAGCGCCGCATTCAGGCTTTGCGGCACTTGGAGCTAAAAATTAGAAAAGGGCCTCCTTTAAGTACACATAAAAAAATTGCATTGATAAAAATATTGACGGTGCAACCGAAAAAAAAAATCATGTATCTACCACAGCACACGTGGTAGAAGTGAAAGCTTTAGAAAACTAACTTGAGATAAAATAAGATGAAAATGTTTAATTAGAATGATGAAAGTTGGCGGGATCTAGAATAGCTACAGTAATAAGTGATAGATCAACAAAGTACTTATCGAGCAAATTACCCGAAAACTATCAACTTTGAGATCGGTTAACCGAAAGCTGAGATATAAGCGTGGAAAAAATTCCTATTTTTTTAAATTTTTTCAAGCAATGCACTTTCCCAATTAAGCTTTGTTTTTATTAAAATATCAAAAGCAATAGCAAATTACAATGGAAGAGACTAGTAGATTTTTTTCTCCTCTTTATGGCAAAGCTGTAGTAGTTAATCAGTGCATTACTTGAAAAAATTGAAAAAATAAAAAATCTTTCCACGCCTACATCTCAGTTTTTGTTTAACCGATCTCGAAGCTGATAATTTTCGGACTTGATGAGTAATTTAATTTGATATATCATTTATTGCTGTAGCTATTCTAGATCCCAGCAACCAAGCCCTACTTTCGAGGAAAAACCTATACAGAATAATATTACGGCTACGGTCCGTTCGTTAAGCCAACCCCCCCCCACAAAATATTCCAACATTCACACATCTTTCCATGTTGTGGACTTCTTGAGCTTAAGATCCAGGGACTTTGCCCTATCGTCCAGTTCTACCTAAATAAATAAACCAAACGCTGGTTGAGAACCCCCCTCAGGTTGAGCTCCGGGGTTTTAGCTCCCTCTAGCACTG
This sequence comes from Tricholauxania praeusta, assembly GCA_949775025.1. NCBI lineage: Eukaryota > Metazoa > Arthropoda > Insecta > Diptera > Lauxaniidae > Tricholauxania > Tricholauxania praeusta. The sequence continues at coordinate 28,829,652 of OX459031.1, read as the reverse complement.
CTCGTAGTACTATTTTTGATGGGCGCATTGATATTTTAAACCTTTTTAAATTTCAAACTCTTATAAATAATAATCCTGCACAAAAAGGGTGGCAAGTTTTTTATAACCGTTGACGGAAAATCGCTAAATTTGTCTCTGTTTTTTTTCTGGATGTCTTGCCGCTAATAATAGGTGAGAGGCCCTCATAAAAAAATACCTCCCTTGAACTATTTGATATTTTTTATTTGTAAAAATCTATCCACTTCACAGTCGAGCTTAACTAATAAAGCTGTCAAAAACACAACCATGTGCTAATGACAAACCACACATGTGCATATGTTGTGCTATGGCGCGCTACTGTTCAATTAGATTTAATTAATTTCAACGTTTGAAAATATGACACATACATGTCAAATGTGACATTACATTGCTGTTATTATGTTTATCTAATTTTGCGTTGACAATTTTTTTTTTGCTAATTTTTCTGAATTTTAATTTTTTCTTTATTTTGAAATTTGCCGCGCAACTTGAAAGTTTTTATTATAATTGCCGCCATATTGTGTCTGTGCGAATAGCGTTAGCAATGGCGGCGGCGATGAAAAACTATGGCAATGGCGGACGTGTTGCATGATCGCACTCGAACTCAATTACAATCGCAACTAAAACTAAAAACTAAAAATAAAATAAATTTTAAATGTCAATACATATGTATATAAATGGATGAGCTGAAAAAAAACCACAGAAATGACAAATGACTGACATTTGTGCGTTTTTTTTTTTAAATTTGACATAAAACGTAGCTATCGTTTGACTGGATCATTTGCTTGTAGATATGCCCGGTTGAAACCAACATACTATTCGCTTTAAAAGATTTACGATACCTCTTTTAGTGGTGGATCTAGGGGGAGAAATATGGGGACTGACGCCCCCATGGCCAACTACGGTTGATATTATTACGAAATTTCTGAACTAATAGAGATATTAAAAAATTAATAAGTAGTTCGTGCCACTTGTGTCTCAAGCATGTGAACATGTAGAAATTAAATCTAAGTCTAGGGATAGCCGTCAGCGGTTTTTCCGTCGACCGGCGCAAATCTGTTCCATTTCCAGCGAGTCACTGAAAATATCACTTCACTAAACTAACGTAATTTCAACTGGGTGTTTGGTCAATTTAATCGCTGCGTATACTCGTGTGTGGGTAGGCATGTAGGTATATCTATTAGGTTTTCAAGTTATCAAACATATCGTAATAAACGTGACAAGATTCTATTTGCACTTCTGCAAGTAAGGCACGTTGCTAAGCATTTAAGTTGAAAACGCGTTAAAAAGTTTGATTATTTCTTCTTCTTTTTCTAACTTAGCCACATGTTGTACAGACAAACAGACACACGATAGTTTTGTTGCGAATTTCTTTTTTTTATTAATTAAAAACAAATTGGTGTCGCTCGTGGGTGTAGTTGCTCAGTTTGGATAGATTTCTTTTTGTTTTTTTGCCACTGTTGAAAGCTTTCATTATCAATAAGTGGGTGATTTATGATGCATTTGTTAATTCGTCTTCTAATAGTTCTTATAACTGGAAAAATGGCGTCACCTTTGCTAAATGTCACTTGACTAAAAATTAGAAAAAAAAAGTTCCCTTATAATTTTTCGCCAATTCAAAAACATTAGTTTTATTTGCCAAAGCATAACATGAAGAAAGCTGTTGCGTTGAGAATTGTAAAGTTTGAATCTGTCTCACGACAGTCAAGAAAAAGATTAAATCAGATGAAGAAACCCCTCACATTTTGTTTCACAAATCTCTTTTTAAGCCCAATTTCCATGTGATTTTATCTTATGTTATTTTATCCCATATCAGGGATATCAAATCAAATTTTTGTAAGAAAGAAAACGCATGCGAACAGAACCTAACGCGCTTGGAGAATGCGAGAGTGAATAGCATACATTTGCTATCTTAATAGCATGTGATGTCCTCCCTGATATTTGATAAAATAAGATAAGATAAGATCACATGGAAATTGGGCTTTATTATGCCTCGAAGATTAGTCGGCAATTTTCAAAAACTGTTATCGAACTTTTTTTGGCCCAAAAGTTGTAGTAATGCTACGCCCACTTTTGTTATTATAGTATGTACTAAATTTCCGACCTTGCCTATACTTTCATCACCTTGAACTCAAATTCTCAGCTATCTACTGACCCCTAAAATTGGTCATCTTCCTGGCTGAATCAGTCTTTTCGTAAGATAATTATTGATTTTGTTAATGGACATTTTTTCATCTATTTTACTAAAATTGGTATTGGTAATACAATATCTACATAGCTTAAGGCTTAGCACAGCATAAAAAATGCACCAAGCTTTATGTTACGCCACATTTGTAACCCAAACTAACATCCAGGACGTGTTTCCCTCTCTTATGGATGAAACGTGTATTTGAAACAATTTATGGTTGTTTTTATAAATCTGACACACCCTGTACTCATTACAGCTATTTTCAACGTCATACAGTGAGGCAAACTAGCTTTCATGCGTATTATTTTCAAAATAGTGTTACTGTGCCCTCAGACGATAGGACTTATTATACTACCGGTCGTATGATTTGGTTGTACGAAAATATCAAAATAAAATCGACCCACGGTAATCTGATAAACGTTTTGCAAGGCGGTGTTGGATTATCGAATTAGTCAGACTTGTAATCCGACAAATCATGAAAATGGTGAGATGAAATCGGTACTTACGATATGCAATTGGCATTTCGAATTACAAGGGGCACCGAATTAACGAGTGGCCGGATTACTGAGTAGTTTGATTTTTTCTTACGACTAATAGACCTTTAACATTCCTGGGAGAGAAACTAAGAGGAAATGTAAGAATGCGGTGAGTAATCACAACTTAGTAAGTATACGTTTGGAATCATTCACTGATGTGTACTGACAGCAATCGTGCGGCCTACACTTGTCTACAGAGCCTTAGCATGATGAGAACAACCATACTGAAACAAAGTGCAAAGACAAGCTTGCTTGGGTATATCGAAGCAGCAAACGGGCCTTAAATAATATAGTCGGATTCGAAAACTGTAAAACGCTCACTAGCACTCGGTCTATATGTTTAGACTGCATATTTTCAATTTTCGCCCCAGGGTGCGTAGTGGAAATGTGACTCAGTAGCAGTAGCAGCAAAAGTATAAATAATGAAACTCGACAAACCAAAACGAGAGGAAACGAATGAACAAACGAACGATTGTGCTCTTTTTCGTCGTCGTCATCATCATCATCATCTTCGTTTTCGTCAAGGAAATTCCGCATTTTAAAATCCGCTTTAATTTCACACGTAAAAGCGACACAATAACAAGAATAGAGGGCGCTGGCAATGTTGCAAATATATTCAATGTGGAACGCAAAAGGGCGAGTGGGTGGTTGGTTGGTCGTTGGAGTGCATGGCATGAATTGTGGGTATAGATAGATGGCTTTCGTTTTTCGCTTGTTTGTGCACTTAACATGAAGCACCAAAATGTGGGGCATGAGGTGCTGTATAGTGCTCAAATTAAGAGCTTCCGGGGGTGCTTTTTTCTGCTCTGTATATGCTGGCTAGCTGACTAACTGGCTTGTTGGCATAAAGGGCTCAAGAAATCAGGGTGTGCCATGGTCAACGAATTTCAGTTGAGAGTAACTTTACAACTTTTGGCCAAAAAAAGGTGTTCACGGTTTGTTTTTCACAAGGAAATGAGAAAAAGAAAACGTAGAAGGGAGGCACAATCAAGTTGCCAAATGCGAAGGCTAAACTAAGGCAGTGTGGAAGCAACGAATTATGTCGTATGATAAGAGGTGGTACAGCTTTGCAATTTGCTATTCCTTTTGTTTTATTCGGAAAAAGAAGTGGTTTCTTGTTTTTCTTATATTTGATAACTTTGAGATCACTCCTGTTCTTTATTGCTGTGTTAATTTTTTTTGCAGTAGTAATTGTTTGAATAGTTCTTAGAAAATGTATTTCAATTTATTTACTTAGCTAGAAAATTGAACCAAATACCTTTAAAAATATTAAATACTTTTCTAATTTCATATAACTCTATAAATAATAGCATTTTTTTTATTATACAGACATTTGTAACAACAATTTTAGCTTTAAGCACGTTTTGGTATAAAATACTTTATTTAAAAATAATTTATTGCCTGCTTTAAGGCGTGTAAAAATTTGTGATGTGCTATTTTGTTGTCATTGTAATTGCTTTCAAAATAATGTTCGTGCAATCTTACGTAAGGATTTTAACGCATGTGTAATAGTGTGTGTCCGATTTCTTAAGTCAAGAAAATGTAGGTTCTTATATTTTTGGAGTTCCCCGGATCTTGTTAGCATTTGTTGGGCAATTCAGCAATAGAGATTGTCCAAGGCCACCAAATTTTCAAAAATAGGTGAGGACAATCGTAGGTAAAATCTTATAGCTGTGTAGTAAAGTACTAATGGTTAGCTATGTTAAACAGTCATACAAAAGAAAAACTGGCTTCACATCCGACTCAAAAATTTTGCGTTTGGGGCCGTCCATAAATTACGTGAGGGGTCCGGCAAAATCTCACCAAATCTCACTAAGGGGGAGGAGGGTCAACAAAAATCTCACGTAGAGAGTATACATTATTATAGCAGATTACATCTAAAAATTATAAGGAAAGTCTCACGGAAGGGAGGGGGAGTCCCGCCAGAGCTCACAAAATCTCACCAAGGGGAGGGGAGTCCGACTTTTCAAAAAAAAAAAAAACACCTCACGTAATTTATGGACGTCATCTTTCATTGTGTTTGATGGGAAGGTATTTTTTGCTATGCTAATTCTAGCAACGATGTGCTTATTGATCTCGTCATGGGGTGTTAAAAAAATTTACGAAATAACCACAGTGGGTAAGATACCCAACTAAACTATGTTTGTGAGCTATTGTACTGAAAGTTGGAGTGAGAATGTTGCCTACAAAAAACAACCAGATTGTACCAGTGAATGTGACTTCGCCCTAAATTATTAAATTAACTACGCCATTCCTCGAAAATTCTACAAGATGTTGTGATGATATTTAAGGACTGTCCCAGAAAAATTGTTCCTTTTTATTTTCAGTTATAAAAAATAACCAATGAACTTTTTGGTTCTTTTTCTTTTTTATTAATAATGGCTAGTGTTAAGAATATAAAAACTAAAAACAATTTTTTTTTTCATAAAAATTTCTAACTTTTTTCTTAATACCCTTTATTAAATTTTGTACAGGTGTTTCATCGACAGTACGGAACGATCTTTTCCACTTAAGTCTAAAGTCTTGTAAGTTTTTTGTAGTCTTACCACTCTTTCAAAGATTTCTTTTCATTAGAGCTCGATATCTCCCAATTGGGCGAAGCTCTGGGCAGTTGGGCGGATTTGATATTTTTGGTACAAAATTGATCTTTTGTACCATTCCATCGTAGCTTCAGAGTAATGAGAGGTTGCTAAATCAGGCCAGAACATCACTGTACCTTCATGTGCACGAATAAATGGCAGAACACGTTTTTCGAGGCACTCGCTTATATAAACTTTTGAATTGATTGTACCTTGCATAACAAAGAAGCTTCTTCTGAGGCCACAGGTACATATGACCATATTCTTACTATAAATACAAATATTTATATGAGGTAGTTCTGTATTTCAAAATCATTGGCGGGCGTGGCACCTTCATTTGATATGTAATATAAATGGGAGAGCCACTTATAGAAGAATATAAGCTAAGTATTTTAATGTGTGAACAACTTCACTCACGGATATGAGAGAAAATCTATGAATATTGGAGTGAATTGACTGATTGCATCAAGTTAACGCTTCTCGCCTTATGGTGAAAATTCACGCTGGAACTTAATGTCACAGAGTTTATGCTGAATTTCCATACATTCTTATAGTGAAAGGTCTACTCTATAATTTCACTATTATCGACATTTATTTTTTTTTTCGACATTATTTATCATGTACTATTTTATGACACTTTTTGGGTTGGAATGGAGATTTAATTTGTTTTTAGACGACTGAATATTATTACTTAATTGAAAATTATTTAATCGAATCTACAGTCATTTTCAGAAATCGATATTCATGTGAAATTTCAGAAATCGGTTTATGCTTTATAAACAAACATGACAAAGATAACAAATGGAACAATTTAACTTGGTAATTGGTGACACATGTTTCGGCTAGTACCACATATATACTCGAAATTTTTGACTTTTATCAACTTTACCGATGCTATTTTATATTTGTAACTTTTCGATATCATTCAACCTTTTTTGACGATATTTGACAGAGCTACTACAACATTTATAGACTTTTTCAAAGACTTCATAAGCTCTTTCGATACTTTGTAATACTATTCGATAGTTTTTGACTTTAATAGATATATGGTGATACTAATCAATACTTTTCGACTCTCACTAACTTTTTTGATGCTTTTTGAAACTATTTGGTACCCTTCAAATTTTTCGTTTCTTTTCAATACATTTTTTGACACTACTTGATACTTTTCTATACTTACATAATGAAATATCAAAAATTTCACACATCATGCCGTGACTACTTGCATTCACTTGTTTTTTTTTTTTTAATTTTCATTGCGTAATACTAGGGAGAATCTGCACAACAGTCGGTCTCCTGCTACTATTTTTATAATACACAAGATAATTATGATGAAAAATGTTAAAGACTGACATTATCTGAAATTAACTTCGTTGGAATTGTTTTTAAGCTCTATTTTGAATTTTGTTTAATAGAGAATACATTTATGTATATTACAAAAAACATTCGAAATGTAAAAGTAATTTTCAAGTAAAAGCATACATACATAATAGCCCAGAAATGAGGTAATGTGAAAAAAATTTAATTCAACTAAAAAATAATCGTAACGATGTAGATAATGCGCATTCTCATTGTAGTTAATGCATATTCTAAGTACACACACATACATGCATGCATACTAACACACAGTTCGATACACGGACATTAGTAAAAAACAAACTGACATGGTATGGTATACGAAAAGGATAACCGTTATTACCAATTGATTGTGATTGAGATTGTGACACATACATATGAGTACCACGCAATATCACATGCAACAACAAAAAAAAGGATACTCCACAAAAATTAAACTATAAATACAGAGTTAAATGAGAAATTGGTTATCGCTGGGTTTTCGTATTTTCCTTCTTTCTATCTTTTTTCCTGTGCTTTCCCATTGTTGTGACATCCTTGTACGTGCTTAGCAAATTGATGGTAAAATTTATCGTATTAAAAGGGTCAATATTTCCAAGGAAGGATCTATTTTAGCAATAAAAGCATCAATATTCAGTTTCCTGAGAGAGATGAAAAGAATTTTGTTAAAGATTTTATTTATTGGGGTTTACAATTGATTGACAATCAGTAAAAAAAAATAAAGATTTGATATAATAAGTTATAAATATACTCTTGTAAAAAATATTTAATACAAGCGATATGTAAAAACTGTCAACTAGTAGTTTGGGTCAATTGAAAGTTTATACTATGAATATGACACAAATTGGCTGGCAAATAGAGGAGTGATGCCTAAAGGAATGTATTGAAAGGTACTGTGAATATAGAGTGTAAGTCACAAATTATAGTTGCATACTTTGAGGCAATCGACATAAATAATAATTTCGTAGTTACAAATGTAAAGATTTACTTTATTAAGGTTAGATTTTTTGCTCATATGCATATGTTTCTAATTCCTTAATTAAATCGATGAAGTGATATATATCTATCTGTGTACATTCTGTGTGTTCGAAGTTAAAACAAGCGTTTGTGACCATCTTACACGCTCACTTGTTGTAATGATTCACAACCAATATGTCTGTAATTTGAAGTTTTAATTGAAAAACGAAATACATATTTACACTTGTAACGAAGTTAAATGAAAAGTTCAACATTTAATTAAAAAATGTAGTAAGTTATTGCACTATGAGGTGACATCACTTTTTACAGAGTCCCGCTGTCAGAAATCACATTCACTTAGATGTATGATGCATGTAAAATACAGTGGGGTATTTTACTAAAAATATATATATATTTCTTCATTTAATATTTTCTTATTAACTATTTTTTTGTTTTGAGTCATTTAGTTAAGAAGTATGTATATAATTAGATAAAATGTAGGTTTTGAATAAATATTTTATTTCATTTACACTGCTTGATAGTCAAAATAAGATTGATCTGTAAAATAATAACCACTTTGTTTTTTAAATGGTACGCTGATAACGAAAATTGTAGTTAAAAACAATTTTGACCCATAATTTTTGAGATATGTGCCGACAAGTAACGGTTTTAATAGTTATATATTAAATTAAAAGTAAATAGATAATTAATTTATTTTTATATTACTTTTCAATCTGCTTTATATTTTAGCTACAACTAATTAAGTTACAAAATATTTTGCGGTTTTTTGTTCAAAAAACAAGAATTATTAAGTGACAGTATCTCAGAAACTACATAACAAAATTTTTCATCACTGCGTGTTGATTTATTGTTTCTGCCATCAGCTTGCGAAACGAAACATGTCAAGTGAATAGGATCATGTGAAATTTGAATCCAAAAAATCAAATCAATTGAAATCATTGATTGATTCACAAAATACAGATTATAATTCAAAATTAGATGATAATTATCAAATAAATAAATGGCCTGTACTACTATCGAAGTTATGGTAATTGAAAATTAAAACTTAGTTACATGATTATTTCCCAACAGGAAAGTACAGGAGCGATCTAAATTAGGGCTAAAATGGAGCACACAACTTTCATAGATAAAGTATTACAAGCACTTTAACGACATTAAGTTTGTTCCATTCACTTGCATATTAGCAGCCAACATCAGAAAATTTTAGTTCAATTAATAAGATCCCTCTCTTAAATGAAAACAGCTCCGCGGGTATATTTTAGTTTTATTAAGAGCGTTAAATTACATTTTTTGTCAAGTTCATGTTATGGACGAAAGCTTGTTAGGAATTGAAACATTTCTAAAACCGGTAATTCGAATTCGAAAAAAGTTTTACTTTTTACCATTTAACGCAAAAATAATATTTTTTGGAGAGGGCCGGGAATTGCTTTTTTTCAACTTGGCAACCATGTGTAACAGGATTGGATTATTTAATATTCATATATTTCTTTGTATTTGAGGTGTACCAGGGCAAGAAGGATGCACGAAAATTCTATCAACAAGTTAAGCGTCTAACTCAAGGTTTCAAGCCCGGAGCATCCACTTGTAGAGACGAAAATGGAAATCTGGTTACAGATACACAGAGTGTACTGAGGTTATGGAGGCAGCATTTCTCCAACTTGCTTACGGGCGATGATCCCACCAATTCCGCCCAGAGAGAATGCAGTACGATACCACCAATCGATGATAACGCAGTGGAAGTACCATCACCTAGCCATGAAGAGGTTCGAGTTGCTATCCAGCGACTCAAAAACAACAAAGCAGCGGGTGCTGACGGCCTGCCAGCTGAGTTGTTTAAAGCTGGTGGTGATGAATTGATAAGGTGCATGCATCAACTCATCAGCAAAATATGGCTAGCGGAAAGCATGCCCGACGATTGGAATCTCAGCGTGCTTTGTCCTGTAATAAAGAAAGGAGACCCGACAATCTGCGCCAACTACAGGGGTATCAGTCTTATTTCCATCGCATATAAGATCCTCTCGAGCGTATTGTGTGAAAGATTGAAGCCACATACAGAAACGCTGATCGGATCCTATCAGTATGGCTTTAGACCTGGTAAGTCCACCATAGACCAGATTTTTACACTACGCCAAATCCTGGAGAAAACCCATGAATATCAAATCGACACTCACCATCTCTTCGTCGATTATAAAGCTGCGTTCGATAGCCCAGTGCGGGATTGCCTATACGCAACAATGTCTGAGTTCGGTATACCTGCAAAGTTGATAAGGCTCTGCAGGATGACGTTGAGCAATACGTTTAGCTCCGTCAAGGTAGGGAATGACCTCTCCGGAACTTTTAATACCGAGCGAGGTTTCAGACAAGGCGACCCGCTCTCGTGCGATCTCTTCAATTTCATTATGGAGGGGATCGTACGAAAAGCCGGTGTGCATCATAATGGCACCATTTTCTTCAAAGGTGTTCAGCTCCTTGCGTACGCTGATGATATTGATGTTATCGGTCGGAGTAAGAGAGATGTTACTGCTGCTTTCACTGCTATTGAAAAGGAATCAGCCAAAGTGGGTTTGACGGTAAACGAGGGCAAGACGAAATACATGATGTCTACTAACAACAACAAGAGAGCACGGGATCTAGACTCTCATGTTACAGCGGGCAACTGTAAATTAGAAGTTGTCAAGGAATTCATCTACCTTGGCACTGCCGTAACCAGCAACAATGATGTCAGTCTGGAGATTAAGCGGAGAATAACAATTGCTAATAGGTGCTACTACGGTCTCAGTAAGCAATTACGTTGCAGAGCTCTCTCTCGATCGACAAAGCTAACACTCTACAAGACGCTCATTCTACCTGTGCTTCTTTATGGCGCTGAGGCATGGGTGGTTTCGACAACAGACGCAGCCGCTCTTGGGGTGTTCGAGAGGAAAGTTCTCCGCAAAATCTTTGGTCCTGTTCGAGTTGGCGACGACTATCGCATTCGAATGAACCACGAGCTGTATGAGCTCTACGCCGACATTGACATAGTTAAGCGTATAACAATACAGCGACTACGCTGGCTGGGTCATGTCCATCGTATGGATAAAGAAGCTCCAGCGAAAAAGGTATTCGAAGGGAAGGTCCCCGGTCAACGACGAAGAGGGAGACCATGCCTCCGGTGGATAGACCAAGCTGAGGAAGCCCTAACCGCGCTTGGCATTAACGATTGGAGAAGGCGCGCGCAAAACAGAGGCGCCTGGCGAGAGCTAATGAGGTCGGCCGTAACCTGACAACGGGTTGTTATGGCCATCTAAGTAAGTAAGTAATATTTCTTTGTCATCTAAACTTTAAGTAACATTAAGTCAAAGAGATAAGGAACTAATGCAAGTAACTGTGTAAGCTAAAAGCTGTAATGACTGCCATTATAAGAGAGGGCGATGTTGAAATTTTGTAACATAGTGTAATGTGGGTAAGAAGTATCAAAAGAGTACGAAAAATCACGTAATATTTGATTGAGACCTATCGTTAGTTTACTACATCATTCGGAAAAAGATCAAAATGTATTCCATGAGCATATATATTTATTACTATACTATACTCCAATAGATCAATAAGATTGCTAAAAAAAAAACAAAACCACAAGACGCGAAGAATGCTCTTAAGTGTGGATCACCGCGCGAATTAGCTTAAAACTTAAGTGAAAATTAAATTAAGCATAGCATTAAATCCTTGATAAAGCGGCTTACACGTAACATATTGTGACAGACGTATGTAGAGCATAATACACATGTGTATGTATGAGTAAATAGCTAAATAACACGTATTGTAGTTACGTTTCGTAACGTAGGAATGTACATATACCATAGATACAATGCATATGCGTTGTTGTGTACTTTAAAGCGACATCTACTTGATCAGTATCTGGCATTAATAATAGGATTATGGCTGGCTACATACATAATATCTATGTCAGGGTGGTATAAAATATAATTGATTGCGTAATCGAAATCAAATTGGTTGCTTTGTATTTGTAATTGTAATTGAAAACGAAATACTAAATCATTACTTTAAATTACTTTTTTTTCTTAAATTTTTCTAAAACAGCGTTAAATCATATCATGACCAATAATAAAACGCAGAAAATGATGGGAATAATATGGTCAAAATATGACGTATCGCAGCACAAAATACAAAACAAAAAAGGGAAAACCACAAAGTTTCGGAGAATTTTACCAAAACAAAAAATTGTGGCAGAATTTAATTTGCCTCTAATTGTGAGTGACACACTGACACAATTTTGACGTTAATTTGCATTGAATACAATTGAATGTTGAATTTTTTGAAAGTTTAATTAATTTTGGTAGGTATGTAGGTGCTTTACAAATTTGAACATGTTTTGAATTGCAAATTGTATGAAAAAAAAAGGACTAATATATTGCTAAAAATATAAAATAGAAGATAGAAGATAGTAAAATTTAGCATGTATAGTATGTAGGTCAAAACCATAGAAGTGGGAAATTTGAATTAGAGATCATTGTGTTAAAAATCTTAACATTTTTATGTGATGACTCTTTTAAGCTATAAAATGTGTTTTATTTCTATTTTAGATCTAAAATTATTATGCTATTGTATTTTTATTATTTGTTTCAACATTAGTGAGAATAAGTCATTACGGAATATCTTCCATGCATCATTACACACAAGCGAATTGCATGTTCATATGTACATAAAATACAAAGTCTATAAAATCAAATATTCTATATAATTTTCTTAAATCTACTTATTTCTTCACAATTCAATTAGCCGATGAATTTGTAGAAATTGTGTATTATACTTTAATTTGCATTTCCTCATAATGTACTATCCGGTTTTGTGTAAGAAGCGCAATAGAGTTAATCCGCTGTGCTTTTTGTAAAGGTATCCCTTACTCGCCAGTTTCAATAAATCTCGTATTTAATTTAATTACTAACTGTATTTTCAGAAGCCACCAAAATATATGTTTTTTTTTCTATATCGGAAGTGCCACACCCTCTTGTTAAAAGAGGGTCAGAACCATATCTAGTATTTGTATGAAAATTGGTTTCAAAGCGTTTCAAAGGATTTGCGTGCAGCGTTTTTAAGATTTGTTTATATGGGAGGTATAGCCATTTTGTTCAACGTTTTATTTTTTTTTTCTTAACCTACTTTTCTAAATCATGTATTTCAATAATAAGTTTCCTCAAATATAGCATTCAGTATAGTGCTCTAAACATGCCCGGATTAAGAAATTTGCCGCCCCTAAGCAGTTGCAAAATTTCCGGAATAAGCAAAGTATAAAATTGTACAGTATTGAATTTGATACAACAAATTTCAACATAATGTTGGTACGAGTGCCAACGAAATAGGCGGGAAATTCAATTCCAACGAATAAAACAATTTTTCCAAGTTTCCGCCAATATGTGCCGCCTTATAAATCTTGCCGCCCTAGGCACGTGCCTACTCTGCCTGTAAGGTTAATCCAGGCCTGGCTCTAAAGGTTTTTCTTATAGGAAGGTGCTATGCTCCTCTAAAATACTAAGATTTAGTATAGTCATTGTTACTAAAAACCATATACGCTTTCCAACGTTACTAGATTGTTGAAATTTGACACAGAGGTGATGCCAACAGGACGGCAACATCTTACTTCAACATAAATAAAATTTTGAAAAATATTTTGAACTTTTTTTTTTAAATGTAATTTTAATGTATTTCTTATGCTACCTACATTCTTTTCCAACGGAAATGACAGTGATGACCTTTTTTTGGGACATCAAACTCAACTTACATAATATACTTTAGTGCTGGCTTTGCATTCACAAAATGTGTCCGAAAACATTTTGTAATAGAGAAATATAAATAAAAAATCACATTGAGTGCGTTTAGTGCATTTAGCCATAATTATCTACATAGTTGGGCTTTAATTATGCATATGAAGTTAAGCAATAAAATCTGCGTAAAAATTATCGTTAATTAAAATGGAATTAAATTATTTATTCATCACAAATTATTCTGTCGCCTTCACAGTAGACCCCTCCGCTTTCAACATCACTGTGACAACGTTAGATCCAGTCCTCTATCAAGTTTTCGTTGACTGATTGTGGAATAGTCTTCAGCTCCTTCAACGAATTCGCTTTTATGACTTTAATAGACTTTAATAGAAGGCGGTTTGCCTTCCTTGAAGTGATAGTTCTAGCCTCGGGAAAAGGAAAAAGGTTATGTAGCAAGATCCTTAGTCCATGTCATTCGTTGAATTTTTGGTTAAGAACGGATTCGCTCATAGCCTCACAGCTAAGAGAATTAGCCATCTTATAAAATGTTTTTGAGTAGTAAAAAATGAATTTCTAGCATTGCACCTTAATTGGATATTTTAGGGTTTCTGTTTTTGAATTCTTTCACCCCGATTGATTCCAAAAGGAGCGAAATTGACTTTAGGGTTGAGAATAAGTTCCAACCCCATGGAATATTAGAGTGCTCCAACATGTAGGGTATATCTGTGGTGATGTTCAAAGTTCATTCCCAATTTTCTCCAACCGTTTGAGGGGAATAAATTTTCAAAACAAGCGCTAATAATTGTGATTATGATGTCCAAAAACTCATTTTAAATAATTTTAGAACCTCTCTTAATAAATAGGAGTAATATTTATTTTCTGAGGGCGAGCAAATACGTATGATGCTGTCTTTATCAAGATACAAGCGTATTTTTCTTCTTAAGCGATTTGCATGCAAAACTGTTTTCTTCACACTTTTCGTATATTTTGAAACGCATTTTAACTCTTTTATCAGAAGTGAAAAAAAAAAAAAAAAATTGTCTGCTGAAAACAACATGTCTTCTAATTTATTCTTTGCTCCTGATTCCACTGTTGCTTATTACCATACTTGGAAAAAGCATGTGAACATTGTGCTATTTTTTCTCTCCTTATGTCCTTACATAAGTTCTACTCCCGACCGGAAATTTAGTTAGGAAGAGTCTACCTTTCATGAAAAGAACTAAGAACATTGTTTGATATACATACTTAACATATATATGCATGTACAGATTTTGACTTTTAAAAGGTTGATTCCGGTCAAATTTTTAATAGTTTTCTGATGTACTTTATTTATAGAAACTTTTGACATGAGGACATTTTTTCAATCACAAGCATAGACAATTATTTCCAATAGGGTTTGGGCTAATAAATAACATATAGGGGAGAGAAACTTATTTATATGTATTTTCCTTTTATGAATTATGCATGTAAATTAAGTGATGTGAAACTGTTTTGTATTATATTTATTTGCATAGATATGATATGATATGCTTTGCAAAACCTTGTTCACTGCAGATTGTTGCTATAATAAAAAATAATACACGCTCTTCCTTGTAGTAAGAAAGGGGCTCAACTCCATTATTTTAACCTGCCGTTAAATGTATAGTTCTGAGCTTATAATATTTTAACTTCAATGTGTGATATCTTTTAAAAGAAGCATAAGATTCTGTGTAAAATGTTGTGATGAGCAAAATTTACTTAAAGTATTTTCTGTAAAAATTAAACTTAATTTTCTTACATTTTTCAGGTCATCTGAAAATATTGCTGAGGTGATGCAATATTTTGAAAAATTTTTGTATAGCCCAAAAACTATTTCGTCTTTATAGCATCCGTTAAAAAACAGGATTTTAACAACATTCAAAATTTGAAATCTCGAATTTTTAAGTGAAAAAAATAATTTGATTTTTAAGTCGTTTGGCATTTACAAGCAATTTTTACTACATGTTATCCATATTCTAACTAGAGAAACGGCGTCACACACCATGTCCTGTTTGCGCACTATTCTAAAATGCCTTTCTTAGTTAGCCTATGATCGTCTGAACATGAGCCGCCATTCTCCCGCTCAGTTAGGCTCGAATCCTTGGACAAAATTCATTTCCCATCTCAAAATGATATATACATAAATAGCTGAAACTTGGAACTTGACAAGTTTTTCGATCAATACACTGCAAGGTTTTTGAAAAAAATCGGTACTTTTCCAGTTTTTGTTTTCAATCGTCAGAACTGAAACTATAGACAAGAAATCACTTGAATTTCTGATAAAAAAACTTAATTTAAAAAGATGCGATTAAGTAAGTAGTTATGTGTCAACTTGGATATATTCCAAACCGAGTTCAACCGAGTTGGAAATTTAGCGAAACCGAGTTGAGCCGAATTCATTTCAACTCGAGTTGAACCGAGTTCGCCATCACCATAAGTAAGTTATGCTGCTATGAAGATATGGGGTATATATAGCATTAAAAGTTAATAAAAACTCACATGGGTCTCTGGTACCGATTTTTCGGAATATAGGGGCTCAGTGGAAGTTTTGTTAATGCAATTCATGTAATGAGCAGTGAAAGAGATACAATGATTTGTAAATTAAATTATATGAAAGAAATTTTATGAGGTCCCTTAAAAATATTAACTATTTCTATTCAAAAACTATAATAAAATATAAAAAAATAGAAATATTAACAAATAACAAGGAGTAACAAACAGAAGTAATTTGAAATTTGAAATAAATAACGTTTTAAATTCGTGTGTCACACACAATAACGTAACATAACATTAACGTAAATGTCCATTGTTGGATGTAGTAAAAAATATTCAGTAATTATCTACGTATTTACTGCAAATATACAACAATAACAACTATGAAAATAAACAATCAAAAATGGAACAACAAAGCAAAATAAATAATTTCACAAAAATACCAAAACAAAATAACATCGTTAAAAATCTCCCGCATAAAAATAAACAATTTACACAATAACAACAATAGTAACGCAAATAACTCAAACAAACTTTGTAGGTGACCCTAAGTGTAAAAAGTAAGTAAATACACGTACAACGTAATCAATAGTTGGCAATGCTGCGTTGCCATCTCTTGACTTATAAATAATGCATTGCATCATTTTAACTTTTTTTTGTACAAATTACATACATTATTTTGTACCAAAAGAGAAAATAAGAATTTCAACAGTTTGGAAATGTTGAAAAACAATAGGGGTAATCACTTTTAATGAGAGATATGTTCACCTTTAGTTATTAGCCAAAGCGACGGATGTAATTTTGTATGACAGCAAGCGGCTATTGGTAATACCATCCTAAGACAATATGGCTTCCGAAATGGCATGTCAACAGAAGATGATACTTTATGTAATGTAATTTACTTTGGTCTGAATTAAAATTTGTGCGTATAACCAATGCCAGTTGATCACAAAATGCTTTTGGACAAACTGTACGAATATAGGTTCAGAGTAACTATTCGTAATTGGCTTAAGCCCTACTTAACGAATAGAAGACAAAGTGTAAAACTGAATAATCAATTTAGTAATTTTCTAAACATTGATATCGGTGTTTAATCAGGCTCTGTACTTGATCCCATATTTTGAATACAGAGTGTTGCAGCTCCCATAGATTTAAAATATCCAAAACGCAATATCTTGGCACCTGTGGCAGCTACTGTTGTGAATCACATGGTTCTATATTGTTTGTATCAAGATCCATGCAAATTGCATGCGTGATTGGAAAACGGGGTGTGGCACCCCGCATACAATAAAAATACATAAAATGGATATGGCGGGATTGGACAATGGGGCATACGCGGGCGGAACCGCGCGGAAACAGCTAGTATGTGATAAAACAACGTCACCTAGATACATAATTTCATTTCTCACTGTTATGGAAGCGAGTATTATTTTGTCGATATATTTTGGGATACTTCCAACTCTTCCGATGTGTCAAAAACTTTTTTTGTGCAAAATTTGTATCTATGTATGCTACTACTTAGATTGGAAAATGTGCTGGAGAGTTCCTAAAAGAGGATCAATTATGGCTATTTACTTTTAAGTATCAAGAATTCTATCACATTTTTAGAGTTTTGGAATAGAATATCACTCACTATATTGCGATATTATAAATAACAAATTAGAAATTATTGCTCTACTTGGTTTTTATTCATAAGATTAAGTTAGACTGCACCCAATATTTTTTAAAAATTGCCCAGCGGCAATTATAACAACACCCATAAATAGTAATACTCTTTGTAGGCAGTAATGCACACAGCTTCAGCCACATCTTTAAATTCTTAATTTACAAAGTGATGGCAACGTTGAAGGCAGTTTACCTACATATATCACTATATACAATGTCTAACAAACGAAAGGCACATTGCCTTAAAACATCGCGCACTACGAGTATGTGCCTGTATAGTTCAACAACTTGTCTACATCTCCACATACAAGGCATGTAGTCAACAGGAAAGACCCCTTACATCTCCATATACAAAGTTAGCAGATGACAGACACTTTGCCTACATTTCTGCATGCAAAGTTTGCGAAATGTTAGGCAAACAATAAATTCTATTACAAAAATGTTTTCAACAAATTAAAAAATCGAAATGGAATTTATATTTATTTTGGCGATAATGAAAAAAATGTATATTTATGCCGGTCGTTAGAACGTTTGCTTGCGACGCAGAACGCGCGGGGTCAAATCCTGGAACGAATTATTCTTTTTAATTGAATTTTACTTGCAATTTTTATTTATAAAATTATTTGAATGGCGTCCTGTTCACGTCGGCGACGACTACCGTATTCGAATGAACCACGAACTGTACGAGCTCTACGCTGACATTGACATAGTCAAGCGCATCACTATACAACGTCTGCGCTGGCTGGGACATGTTGTGCGTATGGACGAAGAAGCTCCGGCGAAAAAGGTGTTTGATGCGGAAGCCGCTGGGCGACGACGAAGAGGAAGACCATGCCTCCGATGGAAAGACCAAGCCGAGGAAACCCTATCCACGCTTGGTGTGAATGATTGGAGAAGGCGCGCGCAAAGTAGAGGCGCCTGGCGAGAGCTTTTGAGGTCGGCCGTAACCCGGTAACGGGTTGTTATGGCCACCCAAGTAAGTAAGTAATTTGAATGGCACAATTTGATTTCTGCTTCGTTTCCTTGGCTAGCTCGGTTGCAGAATTTTGATGTTTAATTAGACAAAATTTAACAGTTAAAATGAAATCAAGAAATAGATGAAAATAAAAATAGATCGCATCGATGAAACGCACCATACAAATAAGTTACTTTGCATCGATGAATTTTCAGAGTACATACTCTGCCTATTTGCCGCTAGGTGTATTCGATTCTCTCGTATTTTAATTAGAGAATCATATGGGGAAAAGAGAATGACGAAAAAAAATTCCTTAACAATGAAATTTTACTGAGAGAGTACATTCACATTTCTTTCAAAATAGGACTTTATGACATCTTATGAATTCAGTATAAACTTATCTATTACTTTTTGGAAGTCATATTTACGGTTAAGGCATAAGAGCCTTATGGATTTTTAATTGTAGTGTTTACTTGAAATAAGTAAAAAATTAGGACCCGTTTTCTTAAGACGAGTTATAATTATACGATTAAAAGCAACTTTTACAATTGATCATTGTCAAAGCGAAGCAGACTGCTTCAACTGGATTTATAATAAACATTTTTAATCTCTCGTGATTTTCATGTCAAATTTTTCAGTCCATAGTCGGCGTTTACACGAGGAAAGTCTGAGAGACAAATTCTTGTCCATTCTCTTTTGTGATTTTCGTTTCGCGTTTGCAACATATGACAAATTTTTTACCTCGTCCCTTTCGCTTTTCCTCTCTTGCCTACAAACGAGGAAACTTTGCGGCAAGACTTTCCTCGTGTAAACGTTGACATATAATAGCAATGACAACAAAGCTTTACGTAAGCCTTTAAGCTTACAAGACTTAAACTATTTTGAGAACTTCGAGCTTATCCAGTTTACATAAATATAATTGTTGACGAACACTGGAACAATTTTTATATACATATAGTTAAAAAAAATAATAAAATATTCTCGTGCAGTCTGTACATTGCAAACCTTCAATCAGACTGATTATCGTCAATTTAATGTAAATGGTATATCTTATACAACTGTTTTTTATGAAATTCCTCAAGTACGAAAACTACTTACGCAACTTTTCTATTAAACAAAATAAGAAACTAAAATTTCCGAAAACACTTTTTCGACTCTTTGGTGGTGACACCGACCCGATTTGATGGAAATAATTTCGAGACTTATAAGTGAGGCAAAATTAAGCATTTCCCTAAAATATTTGTTTGAAATTAATATCTCTTAACATTATATTTCACTACTTGTTTTTAGTGGCGTACCGTGCACATTGGGTGCCCTGACCAAAGAGGTAATTTGCCGCCCCCTACCTACAGAAAATAATATTGTATGTTTTTGAAATTATAAATATTTTCTTACAAAAAAAAAAAAAAAAAACAAACAAAAAAAGGTCTTCACGTTTGCTTCTCGAAAATCCTAACAAAATAAGATATATTTTACATTGAATTAGAAAAGACCTACACATTTTCTGTAATTATTTAAAATTACTAAAAAAAAGGTACTCGACATTTACAAAATTTCCTAGTTATGCTAAAGCAAAAGTTTTAATTTCATATTGCGAGGACCATTTTGCCGCCCCCCAAGTGCTTGCGCCCAGGGCAATTTCGGAGCTGTTTAAATTAAAAACAAAAACTTACCAACAACACCTTCAAAAACAATACACTTTCTATAATCAAAGTGTTCCAAATAATCTCGCTCAAAGCCACAATACCTTTGGTTATGTCGTAGTAAATTCACGAAGAAAATTAAGTATTATTCTGACTTAAAGTGACATATTCTGACAGCTCGTTTGTTAAATCCAGATAATTTTGTAGAGGAGATACACATCTTATAAAATGTATATTACTTTTAAAGGTGGTAATGGTATTTTTTTTTTTAATTAAAAAGTTACGTTCTTTTTGTTTCATTCATAACTGTAAGGAACCAGTTCAAGCTTATAATATTACTAAGAAATTTTAATTTTAATGTTGATGGTAATGAACAATATTTTTGACATTATTGATTCATTTCAAAAAAAAAAATCCATTTTCGACCCGCTCCAGTGTATAAATGTTGATAACAGAGGAGAACAACAAAACACATTTGTTTGATATAGATAAAAAATTTTCTTGATAAAGATAAAGTTCCATTTTTCTCAAGTTAATTTTGTGCTGATCTACAATTGCAATCAATTTTACACCCAAAAATATTAGTTTTTTACGTTGGGAGCTTGTGTAAAAAAAGAAAAATAATACAGGGAGGTAAAATCGATATTACTGTGTTCCGATCCAGTTCAGAGTGCAAACCTTATTTCGGAAGCATATTTCAGGAATCCGAAAATTTATACGATCGTCATCGCTACCTATAATAGTTAATTAACTGAGAATGCAAAAATAAAGAAATCAATTTCTTTAAATTTCTTAAGTGTCAAAAAAATATCAATAGACAAAAAATTTATCAAAATAATGCAGAAATTATAAAATAAAATATTTTGGGAACTCCTAAATCAAATTGAACAATTAAAGTTGTTAGAAAGTTGATTATTCTACAAAATTTATGTGCAAAGGTTCAACTTAGTCGAATAATTTTTAGTAAAAATAGATATATTTGATATAATTTGAAATAAAACAGATGTTGAATTTGAGGTTGCAATAATTTGGCAATGATTTCCAAAATCGATTTAAGTAATTAGATAATAAAAAAATTATAAAAAAAGGCTAAAAACGAAATAAAACAAAAAAATTAGTTTAATGAGCTATCAAATTAATGTGCAAAAATTCTAAAGAAGTTCATATCAGTGGGCTATAGCTCCGGGCTCCGGCATATAAATGGAAAATGAGGAAATTTTTGTTTTTTAGTCACACCGTCAATACACATCACAAAAGACTACGGGACAGCCTTCATACAAACAAATAACTAAAAATTAAATTTTGATGAAGCTATTGAATTAAATGTTACAAAACTCGATACGAAAATACATGGTTATACAAAGTACCATTAGAAAAATGTGAGCAGGTTTGAAATTGGAAGCGTGTCATTTTTAATACAAGCAAAGTTTCAGAACTCTATCTTTGGGGAGCATTTGAAATTAGTTAATTCTTAAATAAATAACGGTATTGAATGAAACAATGAAATTATATATAATTTTTAACAATGCCATTTATTTTGTTTTCTTTTTGAACACACCCTAACGTACATATTGAACTGCGACTGGTTAAACCAGTGCCAACTGTTTAGTATGAAGAAAGTGAAGAAGTGGTATAAGGTAGCTATACAATTGTTATTGGAAATAAGAACCTAATAAATATAGAGCTATAAATATTACCACCACGTGCTATAAGAAATATAAAATGTTTTTATTTAAGACCAAATATTGTTGCGAATAATGTTTACAATCTTTGATAAGAAAAATTAAAAGAAGTACAGATTAAGGAACGATAAGATATATTGATTAACCTTCCTTCAGGTTTAATTCAAATCAGTTCATACATTTTAAGGTTTCTAGTGCAAATTTTTCAGTTGTTCTTAACTTATTAAACAATACGGACTCGATTAACAAAGCAGCTCCAAAATGAATTCCAAAACTTTCATTTTGATGACAGTTGTGGTGGTATTGGCAATTGCAACATTAACTCTAGCCAAGGATAGAGGTAAATTAAGAGCAAGATTTTAATAGTTCAGAACTAAAAAGCTTCACCTGAACGAGGTGCGATAAGAAATACGCTGGTTTCTTTAATTTGTCAGGATATGTAAGTCCAGTTGGCACTTGTGTTGTGTTGGTACGTTTGTCATGTGCCTTGAAGCTTATGATAATATTAGTAGCTATTGATACCGAAATATTTATTTTAGTATGTTCGATGATATTTTACTTTTTGAGAAAATAAACTGTACATTAAATTTTGCGCATTTCGAGGGGTGGAAGTTGTTTTGCGTGGTCCCACTGACAAAGTTACCTACACAGATTTTGAAAAGCAAAATACATTGCATTTTAAGAATGCGCTAGGCAAAAAAAAAAAAAAGTACAGGGAGTTGTAACCCTCCACCCGCAGTTGTATTAGATTCTGATTTTATATGCATATGTGCTATATAAATATTACCTCATTTCATTCATATTCTTTAGAAAAACGTTCGATAAAAACTACAAAATAAACTTTGACCATGCCGCCAAACTCACACTGATCACAATAACCTATTGCAAATGTTTGATCATAAATCAAATTTAGATTAATAAATCAATAAATTTGTAATCTCTGTGGCTATTAAAATAATCAGTAAAACGTGAAATCCAACATCGATATAAACAAATAATACCTGATAAGCCCGACAGCTAGTAATAACTTTTATAATCACTCTCTCAAAAATTAGGAATTATAATAATAATAATAATAATATACGCCTTTCGTTATTGCTCATTCCAGCACATCCCCATGCCAGTGGACATTCACGTACGCTACATAAAGTCAAGAATGAAGCCGAACGCACCGCCGAATATTGGAACACAAAGGCGCAAGCCACACTCGCTGAGAAGCTGCAACAGATAAAAAATTTGAAAACATGCCAACATGCCAAAAATGTCATTATGTTTCTGGGTGATGGTATGTCAGTGCACACCGTGACCGCAACAAGAAATCTAATGGGTGATAGCTCAAAGCAAGTGTCGTTCGAGAAATTTCCATATTTTGGTTTATCTAAAACCTACTGCGTAAATCGTCAAGTAGCCGATTCAGCATGTACCGCCACTGCCTATTTGGGTGGCGTTAAGGGCAACTACGGTACCATTGGTGTTAATGCACAAGTGGAACGCTTTAATTGTTTGCAAGCGCAAAACCCAGCTAATCATGTTAAAAGTATAGCGAAATGGGCTCAAGATGCCAACAAGGACACCGGTTTCGTGACTACTTCACGCGTAACACATGCCTCACCTGCCGGCCTTTATGCACACACTGCAAATCGCGACTGGGAGAATGATGCAAAAATTATCAGCCAAAATTGCAGTGCTAGGGATAATGTAGATATTGCACGGCAATTGGTCGAATGGCCAGTTGGTAAGAAACTTAAGGTGATTATGGGTGGTGGACGTCGTAATTTTAGAAGTGCCAATGATGAAGAAGGTCTGCCTGGCTTACGCGCCGATGGTCGCAATCTCATCAAGGAATGGCTAGATGATAAACGTTCACGTAACTTAAAAGCTGAATATGCTTGGAACAAAAAGGATCTAAGCGAGGTTGACTTGAACAGCACCGAATATTTGTTG
This sequence comes from Tricholauxania praeusta, assembly GCA_949775025.1. NCBI lineage: Eukaryota > Metazoa > Arthropoda > Insecta > Diptera > Lauxaniidae > Tricholauxania > Tricholauxania praeusta. The sequence continues at coordinate 28,805,838 of OX459031.1, read as the reverse complement.
GGTTTATTCAGTAACTCACATTGTCCCTACCATGGTGACTTACAACGCAGTCACCTCGCTAATGGCAATCCCTCACTGAGTGAAATGACAGTAGCAGCACTTAAAATTTTACAGCGCAGTGAAAATGGTTTTTTCCTATTTGTTGAGGGTGCACGTATCGATATGGCACATCATGATACACGTGCACGCAAAGCTTTGGAGGATACCGAAGAACTATCCAAAGCTGTACAGTTGGCAAGAGATATGACTTCGGAGGATGATACATTGATTGTTGTCACCTCGGATCATTCACATACCATGACTATTAATGGTTATCCGGTTAGTTGAAAATACTACAATGCAAATTGGAATTATATTTACTTTTTGGGGTTTTTTTTTTGTTTGTTATAGGACCGCGATCAAGAAATCACTGGCCTTTCAAATAAGAATGGTGATGATGGTCTGCCATTTACTATATTGTCTTATGCCAATGGTCCTGGCTATTACAGCACTTATGCAACTGAGAACGGTCGTAAAAAATTGACTGCGAGAAATGTCAATGATGCCAAATTTGAGTATATGGCAACAGTGCCCTTGGATTCAGAAACACATGGCGGTGATGATGTTGGTGTTTTTGCATCGGGTCCATATGCTCAGTACTTTAGTGGTAATTATGAACAGAGCAATATTCCGGCTATGATGGCGAAAGCGGCTAACATTGGCCCATTTGCAACAGCGTAAATATTAGATTTTAATGATTTGTACATGGAAATTAGCAACTTATGTATATACATATATACCTTGAATAAACTAAGTCATTGAGGCATTGTAGCGATAAAAGTCACTTGTTTAAAGTTTTTAATTCAGTTAGTACACACTTCTGGAACCAACGTCAATACAATCTCTAAGATTTCTAGAAACAGTATTTCATGATGAATTCAAAACTTCCACCCGGGAACATGTAGATGTTCATGGTAAAATGTCACAGAATACAGTTTTTCGCTAAGCTTTAACTTTCTTTTGAGAATAGAAAGGACTTTGTTTAGATGTATTTAAAAAGGAAGCTCTAGTCGTTACTTCAATATTTAAGATAATATAAAATTTCGCCACTTTTTGTCATTTTCCAATAAAAGAGAGATCGAAAGGTAAAATTCATAGAATAAGATTGTTCGCATTTCAAGCAAATTAACAAAGCAATTCCCTAAAATATGCCTCAAAACAGCGTTTTTGCACTTTTGAGTAAGGGTATCGGAAAATTCTGGTGAATAGGAAAAATCTGAAAATAGTCTCTCAAAAATCTTTTGAACTGATCTGGTAAAAATAAGGGATCATGCGTAGTAGTTTTTAATTTCAAACTGGTATATGGGGCATTTCAGGCGAAGCGGACAATGCAAAAAAAAATGAGATTTAGAAATTTGTCCATATTCGGCTTAATTGCACTTCTAGAAGGTGTAAACACTTAATTTTTTTTTATATAAGGCTCAGTTTTCAAGTTGTGGACTACCAAAAATTGACGAAATATGAATAATGATTTTTGGGAGGCAGTTTTTCGAACTTAACAAAATTTCAATAAAATATGAAACATTGTGGTTTCAATAGGAAATTTGCTGCTCTTTTCAATTATGAAATCATATTGGAAATTTAATTTTTTTTTCTTGTGGAAAACCGGAAGTGAACATTTCATCTCAGAATTGAAATAATTTCGACATATTTTATTTTTTAATATGCTAAAAAAATTTTAACGTGATCTACATTAGTTTACGAGATATATGAATTGAAGTGCATACGTGCCGCTTTTTGTATGGGACGTGGCACTTTCTTAAGTACTTTAATTTATATGTATATCTCCTTAACTAATAACGATCACGTTAAAATTTTTTTTGTGAAACATTGATATATAAAATATTTAAAAAATATTATGTCGAAGTTACTGAAAATTTGATTTAAGATTTTTACTTCCGGTTTTCCATACTTAAAAAAATTTAAAATTCGAATTTAACTAAAAAATTAAAAAGAGCATCCTTTTTACTAATTGAATCATATTTTTTATATTTTATTATAAATTTCTTGATTCCAATAACAGCGTTCAAAAATGAAGGTCCTTAAACTTCGCCAATTCTTCAGAAGCCCATAACTCGGCAATTAAGCCTCATACGAAAAAAAAAAAAAAAAATATGTGTACACATTTATGTCTACTACTTGGATGTATAACTTACCGGAATATAAACAAATTTCACGACCTCATATTATTTTCATTGCCCGCTTCGCCTTAAATGCACCATATGCTATGTTTAAAAATTAAATTGTAATGGAATGGAAAAAAGTCTTTAAATTTGGTCGGGATCTGAAATTCAACCATAGTTCTATTCGACTTTAAAATCAATTAATAAATGGTTGGTATCGACTTCAAACTCAATAATATTACTCTTAATGAACAAAGGAAGGCCGTTCTATTATGTATATTCCTTTAATTCAAGTACTGACTTAATAATGCTGACTACTTGATCACATTTCAATCTTTATGATAGGCGGTGTCGTGTATAGCAGTGGTCATAATATCGATGGTGCAAGTTTATAAAGGGCTGTAGGTCATAAGATCTATGCCATTAACAACAGGAGTGCCTCGATTATTCTGCCAGCCAGTTCCTTGCTTAAATATTTGTCTTAACTAAATCCGATAAGCGAATTTCAAGATGCAACGCAAAAATCAACAGTAAAACTTTATTCATCTAATTTAAAGAAATATTTCGTAATGAGTATAATCCTTTTATGTCAATTTTCCTACCAAGTTATCATGCAAATGTGTATATGTATTTACAATATGAATGTGTTTGTGACCTCAATCAAACTAGGCGCAGTATGGTAAAGCTAACACCAGAGGATTACAGGAAATGAAATACCAGTGGAGCGTATTGGCAACAGCAAAGTCCTTGTAATGCATTTTAATGTGTATTTGTATGTTCATTTACATGAATAAGAATGTGTGTTTGAGTGTGTGTGAATTAGTATGTGAATTCCAATGTGCATGGCAACGCTTCAGTTATTTGAAAATTTTCTCTTTTGACAAAAATTAATTTTATTATATGTATATAAAATTAAAAACAAAAAATCATTTATCGTTTTCTAGATATCGAAGAATAATAGTATTGCATCACAGATGACATAACCCAACATAGCTGGGTATTGACTTGTTAATCCGTTAATTAACGAAGTTAACATTTCGACTAACGGATAACTTTTAAGTTAACTTAATAAAAATGATACGGACTCGTTAACTTCCATTTAATTTCCCCAAGCAGTGTTCGAAAATAAACAGTACAATTCGTTGTGTACCGAGCCGAAGCACAAAACCTTATTTATTTTCTATAGTGTGCAATCCAATGCACAAAACAATATCAGCACAAAACAGAAATGTGTACTCAGTAAGGTACAAAATATGAATCGTTCTGTGCATTTGTTGGCTTTTGTTTTGTTCTGTATTTGTGTTTGCCCCGTAGCATGTACTTTATAAATAGAAATAGAGTGTCGTGCTTTGGCTCGGTACAATTCGCAATTGTGTCGTTTATTTCACTCAACAGCGAATTGCACCAATGATACCACCGCACAGTGGGAAATTTTTAATGTTTTTGGACAAAAAGCCGTCTACAACGCAATTTTTAATGGATTTGAAAAAATTTTATTTTTAAATAATCGTTAGGTACCACCCGATGTGTGAGTACTGCCCAAATTTTTGAAAACGTTCAAGATAACCTCAAAAAATCCTATAAATATATATACCTCAAAATTTGCGGTGAAGAAGATATCTGGAGACTGGTTCATTCGAAAAAAGAAAATTAAACTTTTTTCGGTTAAGCAAATAGTAAGGGGGCGTTTGATCGCTCGATTTTTTTTTTTTTAATACATATTTTTTGACTTATAGCCCAAAACGACCTCAAGTTTGTGCCCAAAAAATGAAAATTTTCTTTGTATGCCCGCCATTTTGTCAAAAATTAATATTTTTCAAAAATCAACGACGAAACGCCCATTAACTATTTGCTTAACCGAAAAAAATTTAATTTTATTTTTTCGGATGAACCAGTCTCCAGATATCTTGCTCACCGCAAATTTTGAGGTCGTTCACGGCATTGCACTTTTCTAACTTATTGACAAATATTTATGGACCAAAATTTCATAAATAAGTCTTGAATAGTTATACTTTAATAATGTAAAAGAAATTTTGATCTAACATAAAATGCAACTTCAAAAAAAAAAATTTAAAAAAATGTCTTTTTATTTTTCGAAAACTCCCTAAGTAAAATACACGAATTTCATATATTTATAGGACTTTTTGTGGTTATGTTGAACGTTCTCAAAAATTTGGGCATTACTCACACATCGGGTGGTACTTAACAATTATTAAAAAAAAAAAAATTTCAAATCCATTAATAATTGCATTGTAGACGGATTTTTGTCCAAAAACATTAAAAAATTTCCCACTGTGCACCGGTTCAAAAAAAATTTAATTGTTTTTTTTTTGTTCAATTTTTTTTAATTTCAAAATTTAGAATAATCATGAAATATGTATTTAAGTCTGAGTTACGGTTTTTTATTGTTTTCTGAAAAAATTTATAATACACTTTTTTTTGTTATTAAACTGTTTTTTTTTACATTTTCTTGTCGCATATGTCGAAAAATTCGGAGAGTATCGAAACATGTGGCCACATTTATGTAAGCTTCTCACAGCAAGAAGAAGCAAGTCTGACATGGTAACGAATTGGTTTTGTTTCGTTCTATTTCACAAAACATAATGAGAATAAAGTTATGTTCTGTGCTCAGAGACGTACAAAAGAAGATTGGTTGTGTGCACTCTTCGCTTATGAAAAGTATGTGTACTCGTTAGAGCTTCGGCCCGCTATTTTTATAAGGAAAAAAAAACGTATTGTGTTTGCACAGTACAATACTGAATTGTGCGCACATATTAAAATCGTCACAAATCACGATTGAATTGTACCGTACTGTACATTTTCGAACACTGTTCCCAAGTCCATTAATCGATAGTCCAGAACCTACTATTTACCAAGAAGATACCGCAGCAACGAGAGTAAAAACGACGATGATAAGGAAGATTATTTCAATTCTTACACTCAGTCTAAAGAAAAACCTAATAGCCATAAATCTTTAATGAGTAAAGCTCAAAATCTCGTCAAAATGTGGCTATACATGAAATCAAAAGACTTGTTCAAAGATGCGGCATTATTCGGGGAACAGAAATTCATAAATCTGCTTATTAAATGTAATACTTCTATACCCTCAAGGGCTCCAGTTGAAAATATTTTTTCCACGAGCAAAGATATTTTAACGCCGAAACGAGCCTCGCTTTCAGACGAGAACTCCAACATATTAATGTTCATGGCGAACATTATGTCAGATAACTAAATTACACATTAAAATGATAAATATCTTATTTATGTTCCTAACTTGTAAACTTCCAGAACCCAAACCAACAGTTTTTATAAGAAGATCACTAACGCATTGATATAAAAAATGCGATTTTTATCCCGTGTTAACGGATTAACGTTAACTTGCGTTAAGTCTTCCGGAATGCAACGCTTTAACGTTTAACGAAGTTAACTTTTTTAGTAACGGATAAGCGATTAACGAAGTTAACTATTTGATTAACGGTGCCCAGTTTTGTAACCCAATGTGCCCAAAAACGGATGCGGTTCCGTTTCGAACCCGTTACGGATCCGTCAGCGGAGCTTTAACTTTTTTATGCTTCAACGGATCCGTCTCGAACTCAGGACGCACTTCATATACAGATCCGTTACGAATTCGTTCTTTTAAATAAAACGGATTCGAGACGAACTTGTTTTTTCTTTTTTTAAATAAAGACGGTCCCGTCTTGAATCCGTTTTAGTTACAAAAAATGAATCCGTAACGGAATCGTTTTATTTACAAAAACGGAACGGAAGTGATCCGTATATGAAGTACGTTCCGAGTTCGAGACGGATCCGACAAAGCGGATAATCCGTTCGCTTTTTCGAGAGGAATTTTTTCGAAACTGAATCCATTTCGGATAAAATATACGAAGAAGTGGGTTTGACACACTGGGAACTGATGAGCATGTTACATATATACCTTATTTAAGTACATATACTAAGTTTTCCTGAGAAACTAAACCCTGAAGGATCAAATATTTCTTCAGAAAAGTCAAGAAATCTTGTTTCGACTAAAAGGGCTTTTTGTGTTTGACGCATGACCTTGGAGGATAATACAAAAAATCATTTATGATATAACACTAAATCAGCTATCAGCCATAAATAGTTAACAACCTTCTAACAGCGGATGGATGAACCCAAGACGCTTCAGAAAAATTAATATCATGTTTAGTAAAAGTCGCACAGTTTCCGAGACAATAGGCGTTTTCGTATTTTCGAAAAAATGCCACATTGGTCAGTCGCTTTGGCACCACAGCCACAAATTAAAGTCTTTTTAAATTATTTTTTTTGCATAATGTTTTAATTTTTTGTTTTTTTTTTTTTTTTGTTTTTTGGTTTGTTTTTTTTTTTGGCCTGTATTTTCTTCAAACTTTCAGAGGGTGAGCCGAGGGAGTCGTATACAGTTTTTGACTGTATGGCACTTTGGGAATTACCAAATAATATTAAGGGAATTTTAATTTATATTAATGGAATGAATGTTAAAGATGAATTTTAAAGAAATTAAATTATGAATATTGATTCTGAATAAGAATTTCTAAAAAGCACTCACCATTTATGCATCTTAGCTTTAAAATAATAAAATTATTTGCCATTAAACTCATCTGATTCACACTTGGAAAGAATATGCAAATAAGAGAAGTGACTACATCCATACTACGGAGTTAAGGGACTTATGCAAAAGTGTGTTGCATATTTTTCGCTGTATTTGTGCTGTACAACGAGGACGATGAATAAAAATTATTCTTCATCGCTGTCTGTATTTGGCTTAGATTAGTGCCTTTGCTATGTATGGATGTTTCTTATTCACCACCACTTTTGTGTTGTACATACTCTGCCACTCAATTCAATTTGCTAAATTGCAGTCTTAATATCATCTGCTGCGATCGAGTAAGTTGCCATATAATTGACCCAGTTTCTACCAGGACCTGCCTTTTGCAATGGTTTATATGCTGAAAATAGAAAATGAGAGATTAAAATAAATGGCATGGTAAAAGATAAAAATAAAGAGCTTAGTAAAGCTACTTTTTTTCGTAAGACATAACATAAGGGTGAGAAGAAATTTGAGCCAAAGAATAAGGATTTTTTTAGCGAAAACAAAAATAAATTCGAAAAATATCTATGCTGAAAAGTTAGCTGCAGTTTTTTTTCAAATAGATACTGACAAAAAAAAGCTGAAAAAATCAGATATTTTGAGAAATCAATACAACAGGTAAGAAAGCGCAGTAATAGAATGTCCGTTAATTCTCACATTTGTAATCCGCTAATTCGGAGATCGGCGAAAAAATGAATTCTCAACCCAAACAATTTTTTACATTAACTCAGTATAGTCTGCCAGCGAGAGGACTTAAAGTTTATACATTAATTTTTAACTCAAAAATTAGTACGCTTCTAAAGAAATGGCTTAAGTTTTTAGTATTTTATGAGCTTTTAAGGAAATAATTATAAGCAATGAACACGATTTCTTCAATCAAAATTTTATTTTTCAAGTGCATTTTCTTAGGACCAGTTTTTGTTCAGTCCATTTACGTTATGAGTACAAAAAAAAAGTCTAAAAAGAGAAAACGTTTGAACTGGTTTGACCTAGGGAGTTGAAATTTTATTAGAAATTTCTTCAAACCCGATTCTATAATATAGGCCTATGGGACCGCAAAAGTAAAAAAAAAGAAGTAACCCTCCTTTGGGTGTATTTTGTGCGCACTTTCAGCTACACGAAAAATATGGGCGAGGTTTGACAATAGTGGGTGGCAGCTCTCAGACAGCTAAAACATGTAAGACATGTCCTGTGTACCTAAGGCAGACATTTCCTACGTTTTAGTAAGTCGGTTTTTTCGTAAAACTTCACCGAAATTGGATTGTCCGCGCAGGCCCGTGCGCAGGAATCATCCATGGGGGGGGTTTTTAACTCGGACATTTCATGTAAGATTATTTTCATAGAAAACGTCAAAAATCGATTTATTTTTAATATAGACATTAGACCGGGTCGATTTGTATGAAGCAAAATGAAGTCAGCCAGACACAAACTCAAAAGTTAGAAAGACCATTAAAAACGATATCTGCGTCAGTTTGTTTTCGTTCCAAGAAAAACCAATGGATCACTTTTTATTGTCTGAAGGTCCTTTTTGGCTAAAAAGACGTGTTTTTTGCTCATAACTTTTATTTCTTTACAGAATGGATACCTGAATTTGCTTGAAAAAAAAAAATTGCAAAAAATTTGACGTTAAAAAATTTTAAATTTTTTTTCTGTAATAGATAATATTTAGTCCCAAAATTCGATTTTTCCATATAAAAAACGTGAAAAATTCGAATTTTGGGACTGAATATTATCTATAATAGAAAAATCATATACAATTTTTTACAAGAACGCAATCTTTATTTTTCGACTAAATTCGGGTATCCACTCTGTGAAGGAATCAAAGTTATGAGCAAAAAACACGTTTTTTTTAGACAAAAAGGACATTTAGGAGAATCAAAAGTGCTCCATTGGTTTTTCCCGGAAGGAAAAAAAATTATGTAGAGATCATTTTTAAGGGTCCTTCTAACTTTTGAGTCGGTGTCTGGATGAATCTAAATTTCGACCCGGTCTAATAGACTTTAATTATAATTAAATACATACATACATATGTGACCCGTGTCTAAGAAAGACGGTTAGTGTCTGAAAATCGTTTTTTTTTTTTGTTTATCATCTTATAGGAAATTTCGTGCTCTTTCACGTGGGAGTGGTCTCAAGTTGACACTGGTTTTAGACACAAACCGTCTTTCTAGGGCACAGGTTTCATATGTACATGTGTTTATGTTATGATTAAATATTCAGTTATCATTACGATAGTAGCTAATTCTGCGAGGTACTTGAAAAAACTCGTCCAAAACTCTTTACACATTGATTTCAATATCTCGATGTATATTTAGCGAGGCTAAGCCGTTCAGCTGATCTTCGGACATAGTTGATCTGAGATAGACGACGTAGCACTGAAAAGGAGCGTTCATTTGTTGCTGTTGTCACAGGCAAAGTTGCCATAACACGAAGAATTTGATGGACATTTGGAAAAGCGTCTTCATTGCAAATATCCAGTGCTTCGAGACAATTTTTGATGTCTTGCCCCACAATGCGTTAACGGCAAAGCTTTTTTATCCACATGTCACGTGAACTATCATACAAAATTTAAATATATGGCGCGAGTAGATTCGTGCATGAATTTTCATTGAAGCCGGAGCTATGCCTAAACGCGCCTTGAAAAAACGCTCGAGCTACTAAGCCTTAGCGACGCGCAGTGGTCCCAAAGCGTGTTTTTTGGTTCATGAATAGCTAGAGAGCGCAAATCTTGTCGAAAATTAAAAACTCGGGCTCCGGCGATTTCTTGGCATTTTAGTTCTTTCATTTAAAAAAAAAATTTGTTGTGTCTTTTTGATTTTTCATTCAAATGTCAATAAAAACCTATGTGCGAAAATTCCCAATGGGGGGGGTTTGAACCCCCAAAACCCCCCCCTTGCGCACGGGCCTGTGTCCGCGCCATTATACAAGTTTGAGCTAGGAAGCTCAATGACAATTATTTCAAAGCTCGATGCTAAAACCAGACTTGGGAGTAATCAATTACATATGGTAATTAATTACACATGCAATTACAATTATTTGTAATTTGTTATTGAAATGTTTCAATTAGAATTACATGTTAATGTAATTGAAAGTTACGTATTTACAATTACTTATAATTGTAATTGAAAAATTTTTATCGGAAATTATTGTAATCCAAAATATGTAATTGAAAAGCAAAGTAATTGAACGAAATTTGTAATGGATTACTTTTACTTGTAATTTCCAATTGATCGTGATGAAATTTTTACAGTATGTTAGTATTAATCAGGCGGGTGTCATAGGCTATAAAACTTTTATTTAGGGTGCATATTTAGGGTGGTCCTCATACAAAAATATTTTAAGAATAGCATTTTGTCAAAGACTGGTAAATTGATTCTCATGAAACTTACACAGTATGGCTTTTATGTTAAGAAACACAGATTAGATAAAATAATATGGGGCGATTTTGCAACTTCAAAGTAGAAAATCGTTATTTTTTTATTTTTTTTTGTCAATTTTCAATTTTTTTATAAGAAATAAAGAAGAAGAAGAAGAAAATCTAACCATGCATTAGAGCTCCTCGATCGACAATAGCCCGAAAACCATACCTACTTTCTTGGAAAATTTCATAACTTCTTTAACTTGCACCATTTTTTAAAATCAATATTCTTTGAAAAAGGTAGACAACTTAACACCCTTTTGAGGAGCTTAGTCGAGAAACATAAAAAGTTTTTCTTTTTTGAACCGCTCTAATATATGTATATAAGCATATTGTTGTTGGTATGCCTCTACCTTTACATTATAAGATGAGCCCACAAACCAAATCTTCTTAACGAATCGAATTTTAAAAAATTTTATCGCTTGAAAGAGTTTTTTTTTCAAATTTTAATAAATGTAATTGCAGAAAAATGTGTAATTAATTACATTTATGTTTGTGTAATGGATTACAAATCTCAAAAGGATTACATTTTCATGGATTACTAATCCAATTACAAAAGTAATTAGAATTGAATGTAATTGTAATTTTAAATTACATGTAATTGAAATTAATATAATTGAAAAAAACTTCAATTACTTTTAATTGATTTTTGCAATTACAAGTAAGGATTACTTGTAATTGTAATTGAAGAAAATGTAATCCAAAAATTTCCAAGTCTTTCTCTTGCGAAAGGGAATTTTTAATAATTTTACTTTCCTCTGTCGAAAAATGCTTCCCACGGCCCACTAAAATGCAAAATCTCAAAAAAATCATTAGAGTATTATACAAAAATAATGGAGGTTACTTGTAACGATCAAATTTTTTTAATAAGAGTAAATACCTAATCTTGAGAAGTAAAGGAGTTGAGCAGTGCTATTATTTTTACCGCTCGAAATTACAAATTACTCTATATAATAGCAAACCTACCTAGAAAGTACCGTTATTTTTTTGGAACAAAATGTCATGTGCTTATCTTGTGTACCTATCAAGTAACTATACTTTAAAATATTAGAAAAAAAAACACGTCAGTTGTTTGAAATATCTTCTTTCAAAAATGACACCGCAGTGCTATTATTTTTACCGCAACTGTACATATCGCTCACTTACTTCAAGACTGGCATAACTAAAAAAACGTGATTTTTGAGTTAATGATGCAGAAATATCCGCCATTTCATGTTTTACTTTGTGTGAAAAATTCAGAAAAGTATCTCATAAACTTGCTTTGTGAGAAGAGTTTATGTAGACATACTTTTCATCATTTTCATATAAAAAGTAACTTATTGAAAACTTTAAATGCGTTTTTCTCCCACTTTATAATTTTTGAGTTATGCCAGTATTGAAGTAAGTGAGCGATATGTATATACCGATCTTCATGAATTCCACAGGTTCAATTTGGAACACGATCGCTTCAATGTTTCCTACATTATGGATCTCCTTGCATATATGACCACTCCTTGGTTATATGACCACTGTCATCTCTGGAAGAGAATGAGGCAGGTTAGAAATACGCTCCTGGTAGTGTTTACTGGTGGTGTTGTCAAGTTTTTTCGAAAAGTTTTTCGTGATGCTGTAGAGTTTGCTTAAATTATGTAACCACCCACTCCTCCTGGATATAATGGGGTACGCGGGTCATACGTTCAGGCACCTCTTTCCATAAGAGATGCCACTACGTAGAAAAAAGATTTATGTATTGTTTGAAATTTATTTGAAATACCATAAGAACGATGCCTCAAATGTTGTTGGATTAACTTTTTTGAGTAAATTTTTTATGTCTGGTTTACGGACGCTTCTTTTGGGGATATGCCATATTTTTTTTTTTTTTTTTAACTTTTGCTGATATTTAAAAAAAATATATACGAAATGATAGATCTTAAAAACAAAATTTTATTCTTAATGTTAGCTCTGGATGTTTCAATGCTGAATACAAATCCGTTGTTATATTCCCTCTAACAGGTCAGGAAAGTTGTTTTTATCTAAGATTTTTCTTATGCAAAAAGTCGAATTTCAGTCGTGGTCTATCTATTGAATGGAAACTACATTGCAACGCTTCAATGTAGTATATACTGCCCTCAGAAGCGAAAAGGGTGTATCTAAAAAATGCGTTTCGAGATAATCGATGTTTCTCTCAGGAGATTTTCTATATGTTTGAACTAAGATACCGGTATTTGAAGTTGTTGATTAGCCGCGTAATTTCTTAAGCTATCCATATGCCATAAGAATCACGAATAGGAATTTCGCCCTTTTCGCTTCTGAGGGCAGTATATGCGGCGGAATTTCGTGCATTTGATAACGATGTACTTCAAAAATTTTTACAAGACATAGGTTTTTCTTGGAGATGAGGACATTAGATTTTATAATCAAATCATCAGACAAAGCTACTCTCTGTAAACTTGGTAATTTTAAACTGCTTGCTATGAGTTTCGGCCCAAAGTAGGTATTTCAGCTGTAAGCAAATTGAAAATAAAAACAGCAATAAAAATTGGCTGCAGCTGCTAAAAAAAAGTAATAGGAAACATAAACAACAGCAATGCAAGAAATATGAGTGCAATAGTAACAAAAACAACAACAAAAAAAAGCTAGAAAATGTGGGTCACTTGGATAACGCGTAAGCGCACCAGTGGATGCAGTAGATACAGATACTTGTATATTATGACAAGCGTGAGGTTGCAGCTAAATTGCTGCTTTTGATGTTGATGTTACTGCTGCCGTTGCAAGTTGTTATTAATTGAGTTGCAGCACCAGCAACAACAACTTCAAAAAATAACATAGTTTTTCTAAACAAAGTTTTTTGTTGTTGGATTTTTATAATAAAAGTTGAGGGAGGGGTCAGCACAAGAAGAGAGGAATAGCAATCAGAAACTCTGCTTTAGTCTCTATGTACTACAAGATGTACGAATATGTGGATATACATATGCAAGATACAGATACAAAACTACGAAAAAAAAGAAAAACAAAGAAAAAACCGATCATAATAGAAAAATAAACATTAAACTTTAAGATATAATTTGTATCTATGAGTGTATAGCAGTGTGTTTGTGCAGATTACATGGCATATGGCCAAGTAGCGCATTGACGAACATAAAAAAAAGCGGGAGTGGGCCACAAAAACAACAAAAACCTATAAAAAGTATCTACAAGATACAGTTTGTTGCTGCGACAAAAGTTAGGTAGCAAAAAAAAAAACAGTGAAAAAGCTTCTTGTGCGAATTGAAAAGCGTTGCTGCTCCACTCACGCGTCGCACAAACAGACACACACAGAATTTTTCAAACTACAAGTTTGTATCTAACGGATACACAGCCTAACAGCGCGCAGCTACGGGAATACAATGAAATCGGAACACATGCTAGCGCTAAGAGACAGGCAGCGACGAAACGACAACGAAGTGAGAATGAAAAATTAAATAATTTTAAATTCCTCAACAGCAGTGGAGCACTTAAGTGGGCCAAACACTTTTTTTTTGCCTGCTACTGCCGTAGTTGTAGTTGTTTTTTTTTTTTTGCTGGTTGGTTGTTAGTTGCTTCTACTGATGTATGTAAAAATTAGGGTGTTGAAAAAACTTTGTAATCAAAGATCATTTGGTGGACCATGTCAGATTAAAATTACTTTTCTTTTCTTTCCGCTATCTTTCCACATTGCTTAAAATAAAATCATAGTCCCACAAGCTTACTATTCTTGAAACTTCTCTCAAATTTGGCATAATATTATTTCTAATATAGGGTCGCAGCTTGAATTAAAGAAGCCTGCCAACTTCATCGATCTCGGGCAAGTGCATTTCAGTTTTATAGGTGTTATTTACTAGCCTCTAAAATGAAAGTCTATCATCTCTTCTTCAACTTAAATTGAAGATACATACATAGTACATCCGATATTTCATTCGTTCGAAGTATCCGAGTCAATACATTCGACGGATTTTCATCTTTGGAACTATGTCCACATCACTTTACAGCTCATAGGTTGATTCCTCTACTGCATGTTCGCAACACTGCTCTCATTGTCCAACACTCGGAGTAACAGGGTGTCTTATACACCATTATTTTGGATTCTCCGAAGCTAAGTCTCGAGCTCAATACACGCAGTATTTTCCTTTGACATTTCAAATTTTATGTAGGCAGAACCGAATATAGCAGATGGAAGGGAAATTTCCAGGACGGCACTTACAGAGGGGCGGCATTTCATAAATTTTAGTTTTCTACTATAAAAAATTCTCACTTGGACTATGTATATAGAAGTATAGTTAAAAACTTAAAAACTTTCATAGAAAGCTGCTCAATTCAAATCAAAATTATTAAATTTATTGAAAACATGTACGATCTAAAATTTATTAAATATTACAGCTAATTCTGCAAAGTAGACATAAAAATACTAAAATTCTGAAACATATTTCTAACCGTGTACCCTTTGACATACACAGTGCGACAATCTTCTACCCAGACTCTCCTCATAAATCCCAAACAGTCCAATATTTTTCAAAAGTCTTCATTTGTTATTCAAAGTACTCCCCTTCCGCATCTATTTACTGTTGACAGCGACTTAAAAATGATTCAAGCGAGTGGCACATGTCCTCATCCGATACTGAATTGAGTTGTCGAGTCGCCGTTGCTTAATGGCATCTACGTCTTTGAAAAAACTACCTGTGAGCATCAATTTAAGTTTCGGGAATAGAAAGAAGTCACGCTGTGCTAAATCTGGCGAACACGACGGGTGGTCAAGCACACAGATATGATTTTTTGTCAGAAATTGGCGAATCAAAATGGCATTGTGAGCAGATGCATTGTCGTGCAACGTACAGTGGTGGCGGACTAATTAAGAACAATTAAGCCTTATTCCTTTTTCTTGTTTCGATTCTTTGAATATACGAAATTTTGTTGTTTTGTTTTCAACAATTTATTAACACAACGTACTGATCTTTCAAAAGTCGTTTTTCCCAGAATATCTCTTGAATTTATCGCGCTGATTTTGTTTTTCCTTTGAAGTCAAAAATTAATTGTATTTTGATTCACAAAAGACACTCCGGTCGGTTATTTCATCCGTTTGTTGATTTATTTTTCTAAGAATGTTTTATGGCATTGTTGTTAATGCTATTCAAAATCGTTGGCACCGGCTAAAAATGAACATTTCAAAGGAAAAATTTTATATCTGAAGGAGTTAAATTGGCTGGCAAAGTAGGCCCGGAAAAAGATAACCTCAGAGAAATACCAACAATTTATTGCTTATATGAGGTTTTCCAACAAACTATTAAATAAAATTTTAGGTTTTCTAAAAGATATTAACAACTTTTGTAACCGCTCTTAATTACATTGCCATCTTAGTTCATAAGTGGTGAATTACTTTTGATTCAAGATATATTTCTATTGATGATATTTCAATTTACATATTTTGTAAAAAACGAAAAAAAAAAATATTAAAAATAACTTGTATTTAAAAATTTAGAACAAGAAAAAGGAATAAGGCTTAAGTTTTCTCTATTTGTCTGCCACCACTGTGAAAGCAGTACCGATTGAGAACTTGTGCTACTCGTTTTGAACACTTTCAAGTTGTTGTCAACAGTTCTCGTATGATAACTTGGTAGAGTCATCATTATTAACATTCGACGAATATTTCAGAGTTGTACATTGGGTCTACACAAATTATTCACTCAATAAAGTGGTGTTAATTAGATTTCACCATTTTGAATGAAAATTGAAAGGGGAAGAAATAATCAAAAAACCCATCGAAATAATTGGATGCTGGATAGACTATGAGAATGTATGAGAATTCTGATTACACGAATTGAAGAACAGTATTTCAAAATATGGCACAACTGTAATATCTGAGTTTTTATAAAATTAGTCTCTAAAAATAATAAGCACTCACGTGACGATATACAGAAATCATGTTTTTCATTAGAAACTAGAGTTTGGAACATAATAACATACTAAACTCGGATCAAAATAGTGGAGCTAAAGTAGACAGTTACTAAAATTTTCATCTTCAGCCTTAGATTTAAAAGAGTCTTAAGTATAATATTAAAAATATTTTGATAAGTTTAACTCAATATATGAGTTTTTCAGGTCCACCCCAATGAGTACCATGCGCGCATATGAGAAAAAAATAAATAATCTCATACATACACTTTACAAATTTACTTTACAGTATTTGTATCTAGATAATCAAACTATCTAAAATACATATACTCGTACATTTAAAATTCAAACATTTTAATATTAACAACAATCGATCAAAAAAAACATTACAACTTTTTGACCCCAAAAACTAATGAATATCTTTTCAAAAAAGAGAAATAAATATGTATAAAAGTACAAAACAAAATGTAGGTAGTGGTTTCAGTATATTGCTTCGCACACACCAGCTGTATCTGCTGGATTAACTAGCATTGCGTTCACTGCTAGTGCCGCTGTTGCCATTGTGAGTAGTGCGCTTATATAAGCTTGGGCGCGGAAGTGGGTTATTTACTTTAAATATTCACATGCCCATTTATATTAACACACATATACTTGCTTGCATATAAAGTACATACATAAAGAAAAAATGAACATACACACTAAATATATACATATGCTGCTGGTCACATAATGTAAAAAACATATACATATATACGACTTATGTACTATGTGTATGAGAACATGTAAAAGAAAGAGCTTTTTTAAATGCTTGTCGTTCCACCAAACCCTAAGTATCTAAGAGCACTTCTCCCTTTGTGGCCCCACATTGTCGTGATACCCACATGAAGACTGTGAACAACAACACATGATGTGAAAAAATGTTTTGTCGTGTTCCACTTGCATGACCGCAACTGTGAATCTGGAATTGTTATAAACTTTTATTTTATCGATTAGGTTGCTTAGGTTATTTCTCATTTACTCAAGTATTTTTTTTGTTTCCAATAAGCTAACTTTTTACTTATTGAGATTTTAACATTTTTTTTTTTGACTTAAAATTTCTTGGTTTTCTTTGCTCTTAATCATAGGTTTCGTAAATTTTTTTACTTAACCTTTTTGGACTTTAACGCATAGTGTCATTCAATTAATTTTGGTTACCTAACCGGTTTCGCTCGAAAGTAACTTGGCTTATTTTTAGGCAATTTACCGTTTGATATTATAAATATTAGCGTACAAACATATATTTTAGAACTTATTGCCATTATATTATCAAAAACGTATCGTTTATATTTCTGTTCCATTGCCTTTCCTTTCAACATCTACTTATGTATGCATACACTTGACAATATTTTTAAAGATTATCTCATCTATTGCTTGATCTCCTTTATTTTATTTAATTTTATGAACAGTAGGTGTTACGCCTGTGTCCTAAAGGATTGGTCGAAAAACACTTTTTGATGTATGTATTAAATATTTACGGGACGGGTAAGATAAAAGTATGAAAGAACATTTAATTAGCAGATTGCACAAAGCAATGCTCATATTCTTAATTTTATGGTCTTGGACGTCAAATATTCTACGCATTTTCCTATTTTGGGATTAAATGAATCGTGACACTTGGGACACTTTTCCACCAAAAAAAAAATTGAATTTTCATCATTTTGAGGAAAAATGTTTATCTTAGGAAGACCGAGAATTCTTTCTTTTCAACTTGGCAACCCTGTATGATACAGAAGGATACAGGGGGCAAGCAGGGTTGAGTGATGGTTGAACTCTTTTTTTCTAATTGTACACGTCCTACCAGGCTCCCAGCTTTAACAACCAACCCTGCAAACTAGATGTTTTTGAATTGGAGGGCTATAAATTCTTAAACTGTGTGGATAAATTCTCTACACTTGCGAAATTTTTTTACATCTCTAAAAAATATGGCTTTTACGGTACTAAAAGCGATAGTTGCTGACACTGAAAATGGTTTTATAAGCCCAACGGTATCAAACTACATACATACATAAAGAATTTGTGTGTGCAACTATACCAAACTTCAATTCAAAGGAATAAAAATAATGACCCGTTAGAGAGGCTTTACTCTATCAATAAAATAAATAACGAATGTGAACTATTTTTTATAATGACACTTGCATTGCTCATTTATTCTGCTCAAAGCTTATATGTAAGTATGAAATTAGGAATGAATTTAAAATAAAAACAAGTAAAGGTGTTATTTTCGGCCAGGCCGAAACTCACATACCCTACACTGCACTGAAAGTATCTTTTCATCAAATGTTAAGAAGACGTTGAAGAGGTTGAATAAGTCGAAAAAAATGTGAAATGTTAGAAAGGTTGACAGAGGTTGAAAAATGTTGAAAAAGTCGTAAATATATGCAAAATGTTAAAAAAAGGTGAGAGAGGTTGAAAAACTCTAAAAAAAAATGAAAGAGGTTGAAAAAATTTGAAACTATTCAAAATTGATGAAAAAGTCGAAAAAAATAAAGAAACTTATGAAGAAAGTTGAAAGAGGTTGAAAAAGTCGAACAAATACATATAGAATATATTGGAAAAAGTTAAAGGGTTGAAAAAGTCGAAAGAATATGGAAAATGTTGAAAAAATCGAATAAAAACGAAAAATTTGAAATATGCCACGCCCACTTCTCCAATTCCGCCCACTTTTGGTTCAACAAATTATATTTGTGATCGACATCCTCATATTAAATTTTAGCACAATAGCTTGTGTAGTTTGCGATACATGCTGCAGTTAAATTTAAAATTTAGGGCGGTGACACACCCACTGGTACAATCCAGCCCGGTTTTGATCCAGAAATAGCTTTTCATAAGCAAACTCCTAACACCAAATTTTAGTATGATTGCTCACATATTTCGATAAATATGCCACTAACCGTATTCTATTTGTATGGGAGGTGCCACGCCCACTGGTGCTATTTCAGCCACTTTTGATTCAGATATACTCTATAGCAACTGAACAACTTTCATTAAATTTCATAGCAATTGCTATTTTATGTTAATATGGGAGGTGCCACGCCCACTGATGCAATGCTGTCAAAATTAATTTATTTTTAAAGCCTATACTAACTGACATCTATACACCAAATTTTATGAAAATTACTCTCTTATAGTAGCACACTATCTAAGTATAACAATAAACAGTTTTTGCTTATATGGGAGGTGCCACGCCCACAGGTACTATTGTACCAAATTTTTGTAATAAAAGACCTTACAGCAAGTATATCTACCTCATTAAATTTTATCACGATTACGTTGTTCGTTCTCTTAATATAACGTTTATGAATATTGTGGGCGGTGCCACGCCCTTCAACGAGGTTTTTCAATAAAGAGGCTGAGCTTGTATTGATGACTGCTTTCAGCGGCATCATCTCCAAGATTTTTATGAAAATCGTTTGTGCCAATTTTGAGATATATGGAATCAAAATTTTTAACAGTTGAAAAATGCAACGCCCACTTTTTCAATTCCGCCCACTTTTATCTCAACTTAAGATATATTTGATATGTATCCGTTTACCGAATTTCATTGCAATATCTTGAACGGCTAACAAGATATGGTGGTATAAATAATAAAATTTAGGGCTGTGCCACGCCCCTGTACGACTCTTTGGAAACTTGAAACCAGGCTAATCCTAATTTGGTTAATATGTGCACCAAATCACCAAGTTTCATCAAAATCGCTGCAACCTTTTTTCAAAATTGGCCTGGGTATATTTACATAGAGCATGGGCGGTAGGCGTGTCTGTCAACCGATTTCGCCCATTTTCAATAGCAAGATGCATGCAAGAAGATGTGACCTGTATGTGAAAGTTTCATTCAATTAGCTTTCTTGGTTTTCCCGTAAACCTGATTTCAACAGACGGACAGACAGACAGACAGACAGAGATAGACGGACATCGCTAAATCGACTCAGGTGGTGACGCTGATCAAGAATATATATACTTTTCCATACCTGCCACGCCCCCTCGATGTGTTACAAACGGAGAGACAAAGTGAATATACCCTCGGTGTAAGGTATAATAAGGAAAAGAAATTTTAATTGATTTTTTTTTTGTGATGGAAAAAGTGGCAATTAACTAATATTTTCGAATTTAACTATATTTTTCGGAGCACAAATTCAAAAAAAAATTCCTTTTAAGTTAAGCGCCAAAAAAAAAAATATATAACTTACAATAATTAAAAACGAATTGTTCATTTCCACCAAGATTTGCTCTCTCTAGCGATTTTTGAACTCTATTTGGGACCAGTGTACGTGAGTCCGGTAGGAATTAAAAAATTTCTGAAATAGCCGGGAATTGAAGGATTTTTTTTTTTAATATATATGTCACCGGCCAAACTAGTTTTTAGGACAAACTAGTTTTTCCTAGGCCAAACTAAGAACAACTAAAAGTATGCAATTTAATTTTAATGCAAAAGCACTGTGAATAGCGAAGTCAGTGTTGCACATATTTAAGACAAAGCTGCCGCGATGCCAAAATTGGACATATTGGAGGATGTAAATCCTGAGCCGCGGCCGAAGGCCTCCCAATTACCCCTACTTACAACTTGCCAAGTATATAATGAAATATAATTCTATAATTTATTATTGCAAATTACAGATTAAACAAAACTATTAACTTACGAGTACAACAACACAAAAATTAGCCGTGTGATTTTGAAATACCAAAAAACTCTTATTTAATTTTTTAATTTCATTTCTGTATTTTGAAATACAGAGGTACCGAATGTTAAAAAATCTATTTGCACGGAATCGCACCTGATTTGTTGGAGTTTTTTTGGGCAAATGTGATTTTTTTCAAGGTAATAGGTAAAATAGCTTAAAATAATAAAAACGTTGCTATTTAATTTTTTGAACTTAAGGATAGTTGAAGTATAGGAATTTATACTTACATATTCGATCTCATGTTTCTCAGTTTGAAATAATTCCTTGAGATGTCCAAAAATACCATTTGTCAACGTGAGCATCGAGATGATGGAAAATTTGTGTGTACATAAATAAACGAATAAGGATATATGGATATGTACACTTTAACCAGTTTAGGAATAGTTGGCGATACAAAACGCTGAGTGCCTGAAAACAATTCTTTGTATTAATGTTTTAGGCAGATTACTAGGAGCTTTTTTTTTTTTTTTTGCTTTTGTACATTTTTTCTGTAAATAAACCTAAAATGTATTATCAGTTTTCTCAGTTCCCTCCATTAAAGACTTTAACAAAAAAAAAAAAAATCTGATTGGGATTGCTGTATTGTTAAAGGTTCTAGAGCAAACCAAAGTCAAATGGATTGATGTATTGTTAAAAGTTCTAGAGCTAACCAAAGTCAAATGCAATCAGAATGTTCGTTATTATAATTTACATATATTTTCGGAATTAAAAAGTTGACGTGAGATTTTCATTGACTTCCCACTCCTTGGTGAGATTTTTCAATTATCTATCTAGGGACTAAGTATTATGTCATGCATTAATATTTTTTAATTCTCCAAGTTTTCCCCAAATCGCCCAACAATACCAAAAATCGGAAGTGAACTTATACAAAATTTACTGTCCAACATACGGCTACATTGTTTTTAGCGAATTTTGACAATCCATACGAAACAGTGAAAAGTTTTGGCGTAGAAGAGTTTTACATTTTGCTCAACGTTTATACGTGAAAATAATTCTTGCCTGTTCTCATTTGTAAATTTGTTTTGCGTTTACACACGAAAACTAAAATTCTTTTGGGCCTGTAAATATCAAAGCAATTACTCCGATATTATTTAAGCACACCTAAATACGTAATTAAGTAAGGTCTATGGGGATAGATACCAATCTGACGAACTAATAACGAACATAAATTTTAATATTTTTGAGACATAACACAAAAAGAGTTCATAAAAACGTAAATTAAAGCAAAATTCATGTCACAAAATTAAGCATACAGTTCATTAAAATTAAGTATATAGTTCATTAAATCTTAATTAATCCTGTTACGGATTAAATTCGTCGTGGCATAGAATCCACCAGTTTTTGGGTGAAAGAGTGCGAAATTTCTTCCCAGATCTTGGCTATCGCTCTCTTTAAGTTCTCCTTGCTCCACGAATGAAAACTTTTCAATTTTATTTTCAGTTCTCCCCATAAACGCTCAATTGGGTTCCTTTCCAACGATTGTGGTTGTGTGTTAAGTTGGTTTGGAGAGTCTTATAGCAGCCAATCTTGCCAAATGTGCGCCGTGTGCTTTAGATCATTATCCTATTGTAACTAAAACGCGGACGGAAGCTTAAGTATTGCGGCACTCTGTCGCAAATTTCGTCTTAAAATATCCAAGTAACCTTCTTTGGTCATAATTGAGTCTATAAATTCCATGGATCCGACGCCACTAGCTGTCATAGACCACCACAGTATAACTGACCCTTCATCATGTTTGACTGTGGCTACTCAATTTTTAGTTTGCAGCGACGAATTAGTCTTTTTTCATTCAATTGATATTCCATCTGATCCACAAAGATTGATTTTTGCCTCGTCCGTGAATATCACCCTTTTCTAAAAGCTCGGTGGCTGTTTAAAGGCATTTAAGTAAACTTTAAACCTTTTTTTTTTAATTATAGAAAAAATTAAATTCTTTTTGCGTGCAATTAATCTGTCCAAATTATTTTTTCACAGTACTCGATGAACTGTTTTTGTGGATATCAGCTTGCTAATAACTTTGGTAATTTCTGCTGTCGATTTCGGAACACTAGCCTTTGGATATTTTTGCAATTTACTTATTATAATTCGCTCATCACATTTTGATAGGAGTTTTTTCTGCCTCTATCTGTAGAATTCATCAATGTACTTTCGTATCTCCACTTGCTTTTAATATTTTGAGCTGTATAATTAGGTCTTCTAATGATTTCACCAATTTCGCGATACGATTTTCCTTTACAATATCATCTCATCACCAATTATCTTATTGCAAAAGTTATATCCTTGCTAGTGGTCACCATTGCGAAACTAACGCGTAAAACGAAATGATGTTGTATTCAAACTATTAGTCGAAATAGCCCTACAAACTTTAAAATGCTTTACAATACTTCCGTGATAAATTAAATCAAATTTGATGTCAAAATTGGCAAGTGTATACTTAATTTCGTGACTTGAATTTTGCTTTAATTCACGTTTTTATGAATTAATTTTGTGTTTTGTCTTAAAAATATTAAAATTTGTATTCGTTATTAGTTCGTCAGATTGCTATCGATCCCCATGTATTAAAATTATTTACTAAACAATTTTAATTTCTTTAAAAATGGCCAATATTCCTTTCAAATCAAGGTGTATACTCAATTTTGTGAGTAACTGTATGTACATATGTTACCGGCCCAACTAGTTTTAGGTCAAACTAGTTACCGTTAAGCCTAAAGATATGCAATGCAATTTTAATGCAAAAGAACTTTGGCTAGGCAGTAGGGAAGTAAGACAATAAAACATCAAGTGGCAAGTGGTTAGTGAGGGTTAGTGGGCGGCCTTCGGCCGCGGCTCAGGACTTACATTCTATATGTCTAACACCAGCTTCGCGGCGGCCTTCGGCTGCGGTTCAGTCTATAACATGTGCAATACCGGCTTCGCTATCCAGTGCTTTTGGTTTAAAATTAAATTGCATACTATCAGGCATTCAAATTAACTAGTTTGGCCTAGGAAAAACTAGTTTAGTCGGTAAAACATACATAGGAAAATAGATTGGTTCCATATTCTTCAACCCTATTACCCTTCTAACCCAATTTTTCTAGACCGTATTATGTCAAAACCGTGTAAGAACAAAATTGCGTGTATATTAGAATATCAAAAACTAACTGCATGGTCATATACAGCAATTCTAAATCAGTTAAAGTCACAAAAGTGAGTAATAGTAATATTGTGAAAAAATCAAAGTTTTTGTTAAAATGAATATGACTAATGCTTGTTAATATATATATATTTTTCTTTTAAATTTTTTCTGCTGTTTTAGTTTTTATAATAATAATAATAGTTTAATAATAATGATAATATATAGTGTATAATAAAGTAATAATAATTATTGAATTATAGATGAACGTATTTAATTTTTATTTAACAAAGTTTTTTACGTAAGAAAAGTCAAAGTAAGTTTAGGCTTTTGTTGGCTTGATGACGTGATTTTTTGCAATAAAGCATAGCTAGAAGTAAACCATTTACCAAACACTTCTAATGTATTTAAAAAATGAAATGATAAAAAATACAATGTTACGTTTTTATTAACATTGTCGGTAATATTAAATTAATAAAAATTTAATAATTTTTTTAAAACTTTTAAATTTACAGAAATTGCTATATTTTACTGAAATTATGCATTTTGAAATTTTAATACGATTTAATAAAATATAAGTTTAAAATATACATAAAAAAATTGCAAAAAAAGAAAAATAAATTTCAAATTGATCATAAAATTAAAAGAAAATGGTTTAAAATAAAACGTTTCGATGGAACAAATTCAGTTCTAATTAGATATTTTCTTCTTTTAAAACGTCAACAAGCACTAGTTTTGCTTTTGCAATTGTATAATTTTACGACTTTTTAAATTTGTTCAATTTTTGCATTCATAGAATTTTCACATCAATACAATTATTTACATTTTTTTTTTATTTTCATAGTTTTTTGCAATTTTTTTTTTGTTTTGTTTTCTTTTAACTTTTACATTTTTTATTTTCTTTAATTTTTGCAGTTTTTGTAGCATATTAACATTTTTGCAGTTTGAAAATGTTTTGATAGTTGAATTTTAATATTTATTTTAATTTTATCTTATTTACTCTGTTTTTTGTTCAATTTTTTTTCCTTTCTTTTTTTTTATTTTATTTTTTTTTTCTTTAAAACTAACTTTTTTCGACATTATTTTTCTATATTTAAACTCTCCAACAAATATTCTTTGTTTTACTATTTGCTTTTAAGTTTAAGTATTTTTTTTTATAAATATATTTATGCAATACATTGATTATGAGTTTTTTGTTAATTTTATTTTAATTCAAATTATTATTTCTTTTATTTTTAAGCTACTTACAATGTAAATATTTTAAATTAATTAAAAACAAATTATAGCAATCTCTAAATTCATTTATTTCAATTATCTTTATCTTAAACTTTTACTTCTTCCATTATATTGTGGTAGCAGCAGCAACGAACAATTGCTGTTACACACAAAAAACAGAGTAGCACAGGCATGGCCACTCAAAAGGGGTCACATTTTAAACAAAATTAATTGATTTCCTGAATTTCACCATCCATATTAGAGATTTGCTGGGGATGATTGGATTTCACCATACATGAGCGAGCAACCGATTCAAAAAGCCTGTTGGTAAAATTATATAGTTAATGTACGGTTAATTAAAAATATTATGCAATTGCTTCATAGAAAGAACAATGATAGAATAAGAACAAATTTTAATGCCAAGAATATGTACCTCGTTTGATATGTATTTTTCACTATGTACAATGTCAGAAGTTCCACAAGTCAAAATATATATTTCTTAGGTACCCAACACTGTGGAGCCTCTTATATAGTATTAACATTCTTATCTCTTATCTTAAAATTCTTGTACTCAAAAATACGTTTCGACTAACTTGTTCCGATGAACATTATTAAATTTTGACCTTTTTTAAAGAGAGCCTACAAGTTAATCAAATTTTTTTTTGCTTTCATTTCATTTACAACTTATTTTTAACTAAATATCAGAAAATTCGCACAACTCAGTCAATTTTCGTTAAAAGTTTTAAAAAAAATCTTGATTATTTTCAAAGCAGTCCCTAAAAAATTATTTTGGTCCGTTTAAGCACTAAAACATGAAAAAATAAGTCAAAAACTTAAAAAATTCATAGCTTCGTTAGCTTTTGTCGCTAAAATATATGTATATAAAAAAATTTCCACGAACATAGAGTTGTTTGTATAATTTTTAGATTTAACGTTTTTGTATCCTTTTTACTGGCCATAAAATTGGTTTTGCACACGCCAAAATTCCAACCCTTTTTCATCTTAAAATGTTTGGCTTAAACTGTTTGTAACCGAAGTTTGGGTCTGTTTCTGCTTTCTTATACCATTTTGGGAAAATCAAAAAAGTTTTTTTTTTATATTTACTTACTTTGCGATTTCCGGTGCACAATGTACAAAATCGTGATCCCAGAACTTGTATATTGGATTTTTTATCAATTCAATGAATGTGATTAACAAGCCCCATGGATGTGGTCGATTTACAATTAAACGTTCAAGCAATACTCGCGTTATTTGCTCTTGTATAGCTTCCGAATTAGCCTCAGCAAAGAGATGCAAGACGGCGCAGCTAAAGTAATGAGTATGGCTATTTGGATAACGCAATTGATTTGCAATTGCATTAAGGAAGAGATAACGACCTTCAGTTTCTAAGTCAACAGCCAAATTTTGGAATATATCCATATGAGCGCTGTGTGCAATGTTAGATGTATTGGGCACAAAATTTTTACTTCTGGAAAATAAATAAGTTTATTAAAATTTAATATGTGTGTTCAAACATATATACATCAATAGCCTTAATATATACCTTATGTGCGCAATTGCTTGCGTTCCCACATACAGCACCAGAGCATTCATTAGCGGAATGTTATAACGCGATCCAGGCTCATTGGAAATTTGCAAATGACTACGCAATTCCGATAAGAATGTAACCGGAGAGCGTGCCTTTAAATATGAATCGAGATCTTTTTTAAAATTGGCCGGTTGTATATTAACCACATAGTTAGAGCAAATTTTTGGTGCAGTTGCCGTTTCAGGTAACATATCCACTTTTAGATTTGGCGTAAATGGATCGGGTAAGCGCATATTCCTTGGAAAAGCAGCTAAAATAATATTGCGCATTTGTATGCAGTTCGGTGGAATTGCATCACAGAAGCCAAAATGATAGTCACATAAAAATTCTGGAAAATCGTGCAACAGCACGAGCAGAACACGGAGCGTTCCCTTATACAACATTTGTACGGGCTTCGCTAGTTCAGCGTTCCGCAGGAAAGGCGCCAGATACTTAAAGAGGTCCATAAGTAATTGTGCATACAGTGGCCAACCCTTTTGCTGTGGTATCTGTGCCAAGATACGTCCGATGAAAATGCGATGTGAAATCAGTTCCAACCAGGCATAGCAGAAGCCAGGTGCTAGCGCTGGATTTAGAAGATGATAAGTATGTGAGAAGGCTGTTACAATGCTGTGCATAAGGCTTTCCAACACTGCATCTGGTGAACTTAACTCCAGGAATAGCATTACAAAGAATCGATGATACCCCAACTGTTGGAATGAGGTACCATGTAATTCTTGATCTTGTAACAATATGCCCAAAACAATGCCAAGCACTTTATTGAGTAAATTTATTTTGGTCGTTGGATTGCCAGCCTCACCAGAATGGCGTACAAGCAAAGCGATTAAATGTACGAATGCATCAATCCAGTGGAAAATTTTTGTTTTGGCTGCCAATGGACTGTGTGTGGGATCATTGAGAATGCGATAAACGAGATCGATACAGAATTGTGTTGCCTGCCTGAAGAAACGTGTTATCAAATCGTCTGTCTTCAGTATACCATAAAGATTCATTTTTTGTACAAACGAACCGAAATTCTTTGTTTCGCGTGATAGATTGTTTGATTGGGAATAAATGGAAACCCAGTCTTTGAGTAAGAATTCAGTTTTCTCTTGTAAGCCTGGTGGGTCGTCGCAATCGTGGGACTGTAAAATACAAAGAAATGCAACATTTCAATAAAGTTAATAATACTTATTATGAGATTTTTCTACTTATACGATAAAAAAAAATATTTTCAAACGTAAAAAAAAACGTTCCAAAAAGTTCAAGTACTACTAAATACTATTATTTAAGTACCACTTAGCAACCTGTTGCTTTGCGATAGATTTTTGCTCAGAATTAAGGGCAAGCTGAAAGTAATCGACTAGGCAAGAAAACAAGCATATCTTCTTGGACAAAATTAATTTTATTTCTCAACGTAGTCTCGTTTTAGCTCGATACACTACGTCCAATTTTTGAATTTTTGATGCTTTTCACATAATACGATTTGTTGAGGTTCTCGTAACAGGGATGACCTAGTTATTCGACCCAAGCCTTTTTCTACTGAGCTATTTCTGTAAGTTTGAAAAGATATTATTTTGTCGTAATGACTGCCCACTTGTGCGCAGGTGCGTTATCCAAATGGAAGAATACTTTTTTTCATCGCCGGTTGTGGTAGTATTTGTAGAATCTGTCCAAAAGCTCTGTATAATCAGTGGTGGTAATTACTCTGCATTCGATTTGAATGTTTCCATGCGCATCCCATAAATCATTCGGCATCACCTTGTTGGCCGTCAGACCCACCTTGGTCTTCTTCAGCTCCGATTCTTCAAAAGTACACTGCTTCGACTTTTCCTTAGCTTCTGGTGTGTTGTGATATATCCATGTATCATCCACGATTAGAAACGACATTAAAAGACCTTTTCACGGTTAACATTGCCAAACACTCCATCGGAATGGTCATAAGTTTGTGTTTGTCTGGCAGCGATCCTCATTCTCAAATATTGCTCACTAAAGATTACACAGCCCCGGCATCTCAAGCACCTTCACTCGTCGATCGTCATATGTATATGATACCATGACTTTTATCGATCATTTCGGGTGAGTTGACCTCTTTTGAACGCTCATTTTCGAAGAAGCTCGTACGAACGCGTTTACATTAAATTAATAATTGATATCGAAGATGAAGAGCCGCAATAACATTCAATTCGGTGTTGATCTCATCGATCTTTTTCTTCTTCAAAAATATGTATCCAATCACTGCACGAAATTTGCTTTTCTTTATTTCTGTAAAAAAAGCAATAATGGTGCGCTTTCAACGCCAAACGTCCACTAAATAACGCAGCCAGCTGAAAGTTTGGCAGCTGTTGTGACGAAGATTAACATTGATTTGATTAGTAGTGGCGCCATATCTTGCCTAGGTCGATTACTTTTCAGTCCGCCATAGTCTGATTAAAATACAACATTAAATTAACAATGAAAGCTTTTGTGCTGCGTTTGAAAACATGTTGCATCGACAACATGAATTTGTATACATAATAAGATTTATGGTGGCAGGACTTCGAAGACTTAAGTATAGTTGCATTCTAATTGACGTTTTGGAACTCACTCACACATCATAATTTTTTATATTATAGAATGGGTTTCATTTCACTTACTCGGACATGTTGCATCCCAGAGTGAATGTACTGCGTGGCTCCAGCTAAATATCTATCTGCTGCACCAAACGATCCAGCATCCATAGTATTATTACCACCCCAAACCATTTCAATTAAATGTGTTAATGCTTCTGGATAACGATGACGATGCTGTGTCAGACGCGCCAACATTTCAATTGTGCCAATAAATTCTGTTTCAGCTAGAATTGATGTAGAACGTTCATCGACAAGCAGACGTTCCATTAAAGTCATTGCAAATGTTACAGCCAAATAATTGTTCCCATTATCCGTGACATCACGTAATAACATTTCAAATTGTGGTACATTGATAAAATGTGATGTAATCAATAGCTTTATGCCTTCTACATTGTAGCGTACCTCTTCGCGTATATCAAAAATACACTTGGTGATTGCACGCTCTGTAGCTGGAGCTCCGAATGTGTTTTGTAATAAAGCTAAAATACGTAAATGTATATCACGGTAGAGTTTCATTTGGTCAACATGTTCAGGTATGTTGATTAAGCCTTCAATTAGACCTTCAACACCACGTGTTAGTAAATTGAGTGCAGAATCGTTGTCACGTATACGTCTGGTTACCATGAGAGCATTAAGCAGCGCATGCATTTTTCCAGCTTGTAGCTGCAAGTTGGAAACATTAACGGTACTATTTAGGAACGCTTCCATTTTGTTAGCCAGCTCAGCATACATCAGACCAAGCTCATCAGTACCAAAGGAGGTTGGTGGAATCTCCTGTGGTTTCGGCAGGAATAATGCAATGTCACGTTCTGTCATTGGCTGAAAGCCAGGAATACTGCGTGCAAACTCAGCGTATACAGCAAATTGTTGAGGAGGAATGCCACCAACTTTTAGACGAATTTGTTCGGGCATTCGTTCAGACTGATAGGCTAGAGTTTGAGCGTCAAAGAAGCGACTAAAAGCATAAAAAAAAAATTATATAATGATATACACAAGGTAACATTTCTTTTAAATAGTAATTTACACTGAAGGTGTAATAGTAAAATAGATTTGGATACCGACGGGTTTTGTATTACTTAAATTATACAAAAATGATACGATTAAAATTAACTATTAAAATTAGTGCATAAGCGTAATTTTTTTACTTCTGTATTATTATTTTTTACTTAAAATAGTCATTAAAACTAATATGAAATAATTTATACAAAAATCAGATAAGGGAATAAGGAAATTTCTGTTCGTATATGAGCTGTATAAATTTATACAAATTTACAGTTTTGCCACTGATTTTCTCCATTAGTTACTACTTGCCAAACGACAAGAAATGGGTTTTCTTAGTTTTGCAAAAGTTAAAAGATGCATCTGAACTTGGTCACAGCATCACTGTATCACTTTACATTTTTGAGATATTCAACCAATAACTACTGAAAAATATCAATAAAGGAAGAATACATATCTCGAAATTGTGATAGGCTAGAGAAATTCTAAGCGCGGATTTAGATTAGGCATTGATAATGATAACTCCAAGTCAGATTGAGGAAAGTTCGGTCAAATTTGATTTCGGTACAAGATTATGAAAGAACACACATCCGCAACTCGTATACTCAGTAGGTACCATTGCGGGTGTTAAGTCAACTGAAATTTCTTCCTCTTTCTTTCGTTGGTTATTTAAAATGCAAATATTTAGAGAAAACCAACCATTTGTCTAGAACAGTTCGACAATAGTCTATCAAATATATTTTTTCGCTTATTTTAGGCATTTTGACCACTTTAAATTAACCTATAAATTTGGAAATTGCGTTAATAAAACAGTTCGTAAACGTAAAAATATATACAGAATTTCTTACTTAAATGAATCCTTTTTCTGATTTATATTGATCGGGATTTTTTTTTTACTTTTATGTTTAAAAAAATAAATAACCGTATTATCATGGTAAACGCAGAAAAAGCTTTATGTATATTAGCAGTCAGTTTTGAATTTAAATTAGGTTGTTCAAAAATAATCGTCACCCGTAGAGGCAAAATCACAATTTGATCGATATAAATTGATTCCTAAGGAGCATGATTTAGTTTAATTGTCATATGTATGCGGAGGAGGTACTACTGAAGGTATTTTATTAATTTCGAAAAATTCAGTGTTACTAGGAGATTTGCAATATCTTGCGATATTCCACTTAAATGGAAAAATTTTACTTCTGTAAGATCGACAGAAATCGTATAGCTCCTCTACGGATTTCCATCTCAACTCAGGCCTGTGCAAAAATAAAATTTAAAACGGAGAAAACAATCTTTAAGAGCAAATAAGGTACAAATTCACCCGGTATTAGACAAGACAAGTTGTACGCCTCAGTGACTCTGGTCTCTCCATGGAACATTTTTTCTCTGATGATGTCTTTTTATCAATTTAGGGCTTTAACCAAATAACGAATTCTTGTTTTTTATTTTTTTGGCACAATTCGTTATTTGATGATAAAATAAAACTGTTTTCCGGTTTTCAGAAACCTTCCATAGCGAGATGTATCAAAAATTTCATATTTAGAGCTCAGAAAGTGTCTAACGCTCACTTTTGTAAAGAAAGTATGAATAAGAGCTCTTGTAATATTTTGAAAACTATATTATTTGAAAGGTGGGCGTGTCCTGAGGCAATTACACCCATTTTTGCTACAATATATTCTTGAGTATACATACATATATAAACATCTGTAAAATTTTATTGAAAAATATTATTTTCTAGAGTCAAGTCACGATTCTGCCCATATGTGCGTTTGTTTCTGGTTATTTACCTCCGTTTTCGATCAAAAAAAATTTTAATTTATAACATAACCACCTTACAACACAGTTTCATAAATACATATATTTATATATATACCTTCCATCCTCTCGTGCCATTTTTCTTGTTTCAAAATCAGCTGCTAAACGGCGATCCACTTCGGGGGTTGATTTCTCAGCAGCAGTTTTCTGTATGAAGGCGCATGCCAATTCTACATTATCATTGGTCAATTGTATAGCTGCTGATTCAATTTCTTGATAATTATGACCTGTCAAAGCAGACAAGAATGCCTTGCGGATGTTATTGCTTAGCGTTTGGGTCAATTGATCTTTACATGTGATCATTGCCATACCAGCTGACAAATTGCGTACCATTTGATGTGCAGCAGTACGCATGCGATTCTCATCAGCATCGAGCGCAAAGTCCTTACGTACAATTTGTTCTGTTGTGGATGCCGCAATGCGTACGCTACGATCTACAACTGGCTGTAACCATTCGGTTATAGTACGTTCAATAGCATTTAAGACAATGTGTTTCAAAGCTGGATTGGCGTGCAAAAATGAGATATTTGGCGATAGTACGACATGTTGAGCAATTAGCGTAAAGTTCGCCACATTGATATCAACGTAAGAAAAACGCGGCTCTGGTGCTTGAATAACCACCTGTCCAGTAGATTCATTGCTTATACTTGGTGAAGGTATAGCTCCACCAGGCACAGCATTTCCACTGGCCATTAACATTGCCTGCGTATCAGGATCGTTAGACATTTGTTGTGGAGGTGCCTGTTGCTGCTGTTGCTGTTGGGCAGGTGCAGCTTCAATAGCTTTTGGTTTTGGCTGCGACATTTGATGTTCAAGATTCATCGAACGTGAAGGATCTTTTAGATAAATTATCGGTTTTAGCTTTTGTAAATCTATATTAAGTGTTTTACAGAGCACCTCAATTTCGAATTTCAAATTAAGTTTTAATTCGGGTTCCTGATGCAATTCGCCGAGTACATTCATTATTGCTATTGTCCATGGGTTAGGCGTTTTAAAAACTTTTGATTTATTTGATGATTCCAATATTTTTGCTACAAATGGTACAACAAAAAGCAATTCTTGTTGTCCTTTGTGATAGGCTTCAGCAAGCAAAGCTTTCAAGTCCAAATCAAGTTGAAGTATTGGTCTGTTACGTCCCAATGTCATCATACCTAACCAATGACCAAGATTTTTCAATAAACTTCTATCTGAGAAGTTAACAACACCTTTGTCAGAGCGTAAGAGCACTTTGATATTGCGTAATGTCTCTTTTGTTACGTATTTGTTGATTTCTGGATTTTTAAGTGCCTCCAAAAAGTTGAAGTATAAAGAATGAAAATTAAATTCCATTGAAGCGCGTTTCAACACAAGATACTGTGCTAGCCATGGCCAATAATCTTTAGTCATTATTTCTTTAATCTCTTCACATTTCTGTGGAATATTCAGTTGACTGAGATTGTTAAAAATGAACGCAGTTTTATCTTGCACAGTCTCTGGTGGTGAGGTGACTTTCTCTTCATGATTGGCTACAAGTAAAGTATCGATGTTTGTTGCGATAGCAATGGATTTTATAGTTCTCGCATGCATCGATTGAGTGACGACCATAGGTTTTTGTTGTGTTGGTGTGGTGACTAAATTACCAGTAACAGAATTGCTACGATAAATTGAGTCCGGTGGTGGTTGTCCTCCTCCAGCGCCACCGCCACCTCCGGCTCCAGCCCCACTCATTAACATTTGTCCTTTAGATTGTGGTGGTTCTTGTCCTAAATAACCACATTCTACATACTGTATTAATAGTGGAGGAAAATCCTGAAAATGTGGTATAGAGCGAATATATTCGCAATATTTATTATATGTATGTAAGCGCGTCTTAAAGCGATCCAGCGCTGTTATGCCAAAGTAGTACATTTTGGACCCTTCAGGTTTGCGTAAAGCGTCTAAGACGCAACGCAATGCCAACCCCAAGGCAACAAATGTTGGAACTAAATTGCGTTCTATTATACCACCAAACAATTGTGCTGTGATTTGTAATTCCTTTTCGGGGTAGTGAGGAAAAAATCGATACTCCTCAAATAGATTCCGCAGCATGCATTGATAAACTTCTTGTTCACGACGATTATTGGATTCTTTAAAGCGTTGGAGTATGTCAAGTACTTCATCTATAGATAGCGTTGGATGTGGAGGATGATTATATATTCTTTGAAAATATGAATTCGCTTCATCTTCGACTTCTTTGGAAACGGGAGCCTGTAAGTCTGACATAACAGGTGTTGCTTGATTTGGCGGTGTGGGATTAGGTTGTGGTGCCGTTGGTGGCATACGTCCCAAATTGCCCACATTAGGAGGCGGTGCTTGCATTTGCATAGCAGCTAAAGGATATGGACTGGCAGCAGCGTTCATAAGACGAGATGGCGAAGCAGGTGTTGATACCAAATTACCTGAAAAAGATATTTTTCGAAAATAAAGTAGTTGATACATTATTAAATTATATTCTTATGGACGATTTTTATAATTATCTACAATCCATCATTTAAATTTGTAGTACAATGCTCTAATTTGTGTTTTATGGCAGTATAACTAAAACTACTTACCTAAAACATTGCCAAAATTAAAAGCTCCATTTGGTCCACCTAAATTCAAGCCTGCAATATTTGTGGATAAATTTGAAAGTGTATCCACAGTTGGTCCAAACATTTGTTGTGCATTTAAATTAGCCGAGAATGGTGGCTGAGGTACACCAGGTACCCCCCCACCAACATCCATTCCACGATGGCCGCGCATAACCCCCTGAGGTGGCACTAGACCCTGAGGACCTTGTTGCTGTGCGGCACGGGCTTTGTTAGCAATAATCGAACAATTAGTTGCCATCTGCATAATGAGATCTTGTATCTCAGGTTGCACATTTCCAATACATGCCTGCAAACAAGAGAGCATAGTTGTGATCGTTTCTGGTGGTAGCTGTGCTGCCTTAGGTGGCAACTGCTCATCAGGGATTTTAGCACCGGTAATTTGTGGGTAGCGACGTTGTAAAAATTTTACAATGGCCTGTACGAAGGGCTCACCATGTTCTCGTATTTTATCGCTTAACCATTTTTCCAACTTCAGATATTCACGACGCGATGCCAAGCAGGCCAAATCGATCACAAAAAGGAATGAACGCGCATTTAATAGACTCGAAAGCGCTTTTAAATCTTGTGCAACATCAAGTATGCGGGATAACTTTGATTGATCATTTTCTGTTCCACGCAGATACCATTCAGACATGGAGTGCATGATGATGGGACGTAGGTTGAGCATAAAATTACTTGAATTCCATGCATGATGCAGTATAACACCAGAATTTGGATGATTTGTCAGAAAAGTTGGTATAAGTTGACTAAATAATTCTTGTCGTAAGCCAGTAAGCGGTGGATTAATTTGTAGTAAAGCTAGGAACAACACATCGGGACAGTGTTGTGCTGAAAATTTGAATAATTCGTGTACTTGCGAGTAGTAACCTTGATCGGCAATGTAAAGCAATACTTCGACCAAATGCAAGGATTTCCATGCACATATCTCTTTATTCTCAGAATCGGGTGGTGTCTTTAGTACATCTACTGGTACCGATGTAAATATATAATCAGCGAATGAAAATAAGTCTGGATTTTTTAGCATAACAGCTATTAACGAAAGCTGTCCTTCGACGTTTTGCCAATGACGATAAATGCATTCTGGATGTGGAAAAAGTGTAGATTGTGTGCCCAAACGAAAAATGGTAAGCAGCAGATCGAGACCAATACGATCTTTTAACACAAACTCAGGATGATCGAGTTCTATTGAGAAAAAAAAGCCTTGTCAGTGTTTTAACATTTTTTGATTGCAATAAAGGAATGCTTACCCAAAAACACTTCCTTCCAATTTAATTGTGGCAATACTTCTTTCAGTGCATGTACAAATACATCCGGCTTCCATGCTTGTGTTGTATCTGTTGAAGTTGTACCGGATACATGACCACCTCCAACATTACCACTTTTATCTTTTTTATCATTTGTAAGTGAGGTTTTATCGCCTCCTACCGGTACAGAGTTACCATCATTATTATTTGCAACGTTTTGTTGTTGTTGATTCGGTTGTGATGATTGTTGCCAAAAGTTGGCTGGTTTTGGTAAATTTACGTTACAATCGAGTAGTGACGTGTGTCGACGACACATGAGACCAATAATTTTGGCCACATCTTGAGATTGTATTTCTCGTGAGCCGCAGCGTAAATGTGATTTACATTCTTCGACACTTGAAGTGAATTCATATCCGATTTCTAGGATTAAATTAATCCAAGATGTGTCCATAATATTATTCTTCACCTGTTTCAGAAAATTTTTAAAGAATTTCATTAAAATAGTTTGTATTATTATTAGGTACTCTTCTCGTATAGCAATAACTT
This sequence comes from Tricholauxania praeusta, assembly GCA_949775025.1. Classification (NCBI taxonomy): domain Eukaryota; kingdom Metazoa; phylum Arthropoda; class Insecta; order Diptera; family Lauxaniidae; genus Tricholauxania; species Tricholauxania praeusta. Next base: position 28,769,336 of record OX459031.1, on the reverse strand, counting down.
TAACTTTAAGTTTTCGCAGATGATATCAACAGTTTTTTCTTAATGGTTTGACTCTTCTGAGTAATATGTTATTAGTTATTTTGTATCACGTCAGGATATATAAATATCTTTGCTTGAAAGTGCGAAAACGCTGTTTGAGGATACTGGAGTTCTGTTGGGTAAAATTTGAATGAAAAGAATACTATTCGATGTCATACACAGAAATGAACTATACAATTTTCTTATTTTAAGCAAGGACATTGATACAAGAACACTTGTAACATAAGTTGGTATGCACCAAATGTTTGCATTTTTGTAGATTAATGTAATTAAAGAAAAAACGTATTTCAGAATTAATGTAACATTGCCTTGGTGTGTCAAAAAATTTGATTGGAAATGATCAATAAAAAAAGATTATAAATAATTTTTATAACTTCACGTTCCAAGCAAAAGCCGCATTCATATACAACTTGAATATTGCAAAATAAACTTTAGATTTTTCAAATATTGCGATTTTTCGTTGATTGAAACAAAAACAGCTACATACATCCATCTTTATGTCTTGAAATTTTCGGAAGCTATATTGATTTTGTTCAAATTTGGTATAGATTAGAGGGGTCAGAAATAATATGGTCGTTCATTAAGGGAGAATGAACAATGAACACTCGAACGATTAAAAGTTTTTTTGCCTTTCGAAATTCTTTTAAGTTCTACATGAAGCTTTTCGAGCTGAGACATTAGTTTTGAATCGCTTTCTTTTTTGTGTCCTCCCTTATTCAATTCAACAAACATGAAACTAAGAATGGCGTCCGACGTCCCTAACAGCAACGTTCATCTACTATAATAAATACGTAAAATAAATGCTACATCGTTGTTAAATCGGTGGTAGATAGGAGCACAGTTAGTGTTCAGTTGACTTACCTGTGTTGTGAATATGGTTTCGCATATATTATCATAAATTTCTTCAATTTCAGTTTCAAAATCTTCGGAATCTACAGCTTCATTGACGTCGAAACCTGCACAACGATAAAGATATGGTGCCAATATCAATGGTACACAATTGCGTGGATATTGATCTCGTAGTTTGTTTAAGAAATTATTTTTTGTATCTTCAGAGATATAAGAGTCAACTGAAGATAATAAAAGTTGCAGTAAATCAGGGTAAATATTATGAAGACAATTGTTGTGCGTAATTGAGATATCAGTTCCAACAGTAGCAGCAGATTCTTTAATGCTCAAATATGTTTCAATTAGTGTGGGAAATGTCAGCTTTAAGTGTTCCTTAGCGTATTGACTTTGTTCACTTTGAATTGAATGTGTTAAAGCCAAGGAAAGGACAGTTTCGCAAAGTTTATCAACGCCAGTTAGTTGAACGATTTGAGTGATGAGTAGTGGTGTGGGCTTTAAAGTCTGCAAATGTAAATTTTAAGTAAATAGAATAAAAATTTTGAAATAAATAAAATTAGTACCTTTTGGCGTGGAAAACAATGATCAACGGCGTAGCAAATATTTGAAAGTGTAGGTGTGATACGCAATTGTTTTTTAAGTTGTTCGCCAAGTAACTTTGCCTGCAGCTGAGTAATCGGTGAAGGTACTGGATCAATGAAGTTGACAGCCGAAAAAAGACAACGCAGAAAATGACGATCCGCTTCGAACCCAAAATCCTCAATCAACTGAAAAGAAAATTAAGCGCAAAGAAATTTTAATAATGTACACGCTTAAATTGCATAAATATTTTTATATATTTAAATGTATGTAGGTGTGGTAGTTTACTCTGCATATGGTATCGGGTTGGGATTAGAAACCAAAATGAAACGCAGCGTCATATCATGTAGGTGCAAAAGCCATGAAATAAATAGAGGAAACTTTGAACGAAGGAAAAAGAGAAAAGTAAATTAAATTGAGTTAATGTCGACAAAACATGTTAGTAATAAAAAAAGACACTTGGGTGTAAATAGTAACTCGCTGTGATGACGTGCTATTAAATAGCTGGTCGTACTTCAACTAAGTATAGTTAAGAAGTCCGGAATTATTATCGTACCTACTTAATATGTTCTATGCCAAATGCTTAAGGTAAACATACAAATCTGAACGGAAACTAGGTAGATTTTCATTGTGCCAATTTTTCTTAATTTGCTAGAAAGAGACGTAAAGTTACTTGAAAACTCTTAAAGAAAGGAGACACAAAATAAATTTTTTTATAAACTTGATTTTGTTACTCAATAGTTATGCACCTAACTACTACAGCTGCTGCGACATGTAAATAAAGATACAATTAATTATTAACTCTTTATCATAAGACCACAAAAAACAATATCACTAACTCGAGACAAACTCTATTTGCCTAAAAAATTTTGGGTCACTGAACTCAAGTTTTGCCTTATGACCTAAATATATCATTTCAATATTTTCAAATTTTAGAATGGGCTCGAAACCCTTTGATCTGAAGATTCGAAGAAGATACCCTGTATTAAAACAGAACCTTCGCAGAAAGCATCGAAAATATTTTAATTAACATCTATCTAACGCGGCGCTCCTGTGAAAAATTGTATAACAAATTTCTATTGACTTCGTTATTCTTGGAGTTCCTTATTCTAACCTATGATAAAGGTTTTTTGAGTTTTGGGCGAGGCAGCTTCATTCGGAAAAAAATGATTTTTTTATTTTTAATTAATTAATTGTAAGCATAATGTGCCCACTGTCCGTTCCATAAATTAATCCTTAAGGGCGTCCTGGAGTTTTTCGAAAAATAAAGACATTTTTTTTTTGAAGCTGCATTATATTATATCTTAGACCAAAATATTTTTTATATAATTGAAGTATAACTATTCAAGATTTATCTCTGAAATTTTGGTCCAAAAATATTAGTCAATAAGTTAGAAAAGTGCAATGCCATGAACGACCTCAAAATTTGCGGTGAGCAAGATATCTGGAGACTTATTCATTCGAAAAAAGAAAATTAAATTTTTTTCGGTTAAGCAAATATTTAGGGGGCGTTTGATCGTTCGCTTTTTTTTTTTTAATAGATATTTTTTGATTTATAGCCTAAAACGACCTCAAGTTTGTGCACAAAAAATGAAAGTTTTCTTTGTACGCCCGCCATTTTTCATTTCATTTCATTTCATTTTTATTCAACATGTAATATAAAAAAGCCTTGTTGGCCTAAAATAAAATATTACAGATAGAAGATAAGTTAGAGTTCTTAACACTAAATAAGAAAAATAATATAAATATAAGTAAGAGCCTAGTAATAATAATAATAAAGGGCTTCCATACCACAAGAGATTTTCTGTAGTACATAAAAGAAAATACATCTTAAAATTAGTATTATTTGACATGACCAGCAACAAAATCAAAAGCAACAATACTACTTAAGTCAAATTTAAAGTTCATTATTTTGAGCATATTGAATGATTTTAGTTTTAAAAGTATTCGAATGTAAGGAAAATGTGCGCAAACTAATTGGGAGTTTGTTCCAGCATCGAGCTGTTCGTATGCAAAACGACCGTTCAAAAACCGAGGAAGAAATTCTTGGTATAATAATTTGTGGATTTCTCGTCGAGCGTGAGAAGAAAAAATTTTGTAGCAAATATCTAGGAGTCTTGGTTTTAATAATTTTATAGAAGAATAATAAAGAACGTAATTTGATGAAATTACGAAAAGAACATTGCAAAAATTTTAGAACGTACAACGAGACATGATCGCGCCAACGAATACCAAATACAAAGCGAACAATTTTGTTAAAACTGACTTCAACTTTCCGAACATTATAACCCACAGTACCGGAATACACTTCAATACAGTAAGACAGACCAGACATCAAAAGAGAGTGGGCAATTGTGTATTTAACATACAAAGGTAAATACAAATTGGTGCTATAGAGTTTCCTTAATGTAAAGCCTACTTTACCGCATATGGCATCAATATGATGTTCAAACGTTAATTTGCTATCAATAATTACACCAAGGCACTTCATGTTATCGACGAACTCAATTTGTTCGCTATGAAGATGAATGCATATAGGCAAAGTAACAGACCTGGAAGGATTGAATTTAATAGCCTTAGTTTTCTCAGGGTTTAATATTAATTGATTGGATAACATCCATGAAGACAAATTATTGAGATTAAAGTTAATTACAGATTCAAGCTTGTCACAATACTGGCATTCTCCAGAAAACAGTAATTGGATATCATCTGCAAAAATAAATATTTTGCATAAATTTAAGTCAATGACATTCACTACATCATTTAAATACATCATAAAGAGTATAGGACCAAGCACGGATCCTTGAGGGACACCAGATAAACAACGGAGTAGGTCCGACACACTACCACAATTCGAGACAAATTGATACCGGTCACCTAAATAGGATAACATCATCTTACAAGCAGCGTTTGAAAAATTATATTTTAGTTTTAATTTTTGAATGAGAAGAGTGTGGTTTATAGTATCGAACGCCTTCGTTATGTCTAGTGACACAAGAATACTAATTTTATTAGAGTTTGTATTTTCTCTGATTGAATCGGTGAGTCCAAGAAGAAGGGAGCTAGTACTGTATCCATTTCTAAATCCAGATTGCGAATCATCAATAAGAGAGTAACGATTAGTGTACTGCAGTATTTGTTTTTTAATAATATTTTCAACTATTTTAGAAAGCGCTGGTAAAATACTAATAGGTCTCAGGTTATTAACAGAGTTAACAGAATTGTTTTTTGGTAAAGGTACAACACGTGCTACCTTCCAAGCCAAGGGAAATTTCGAAGTAGTGAGAATGCTATTTATAAAGTACAATAAATGATTTTGAATAAAAGGCAAAATAATTTTAATAAATTTTATCGGTATATTATCGTATCCAATTGCATTAGATTTGACCTTAAGAATAGCATCCTCTAGATCTACAAAGTTGATATTACTAAATAAAAAACAGTTTTCATTATCAATGTGAGCATCAAAATCGAAAGGGTCATAGTCGTTTGGAGTCTGATGGCTAAGAAAGTATTGATTAATCGTATTTGCATCTACTCCATCAATTTGCGTTGGTGAATCAATGCACCCATTATTTCTCAAAGTATTCCACATTTGCTTACTATTAAGGCCACTAAAAAGACGAGCATCATTCAACTTCTTCGCTTTACGAATGACAGACTTGGTTCGATTCCGATATTTGCAAAAAATTTTCCAATTAGATGAACTCTTATCATCTAAGTATGCTTTAAAGGCGAGATCACGTAAAGACTTAGCATGAATTATCTCTCTAGAGTTTAATGAACACCTCTTATATTTCATTGGTTGCCGGGTAATAGGAACAAAAGTAAATGCTTGTGTTATGATTGAGTTAAGGACTGATAGCTGTTCATCAACGTCATTAGTAGAATAAATATCCCGTCAATCAAAATTACTTAAGAAAAGGTTTAAAGAGTCAAAGTTAATGCCTTTATAGTTACGAAACTCAACAAATTCATTCTCACGAGAAATTGTAAAATTAATAGCAACATATATTATAGCGTGGTGAGAAATTGCTACAGATAGCATTTGTCCTGAATGTTTCACTAATGACGGATCACTAAATAAAAAGTAATCAATTAATGTTGTAGTATTGTTATGCACATCGTAATGAGTGGGAAGTGAGTTGTGTACGGGAGAGAAATTACAACGCAGACATAGAGAACGAAGGCTAATAGCTTTGTTGATGTCAAATAGATTGTGATTGAAGTCCCCAACAATAATAATATCAGAGTACCTTACAAACAAATCTGACACAGAATTTTCAAAAAACGAAATATCACCATGAGGTAAGTAAACTACACCAATTAAAAACTTTTTCGTATTGTAGCATATTTCAACAAACAAGGATTCACAGATACCATAATCAGTAGACTTGAAGACAATTTTATATTTAATTTGTTTTGAAATAAAGAAACCTACTCCTCCACCTCTACCGTGTGGTCGGTCATTCCTACAAAAATTATATCCGGGAATATCAACCGACTGATTAGAATTGTAAGGCTTAAGCCAAGTCTCAGAAATGCCAACCACATCCAAAATACATCCACTAAGAATGCATCTGATTTCATCTAGTTTGGATGACGGAAAAGAGGGTTTGAGACTTTGAGCATTTAAGTGGCCTACATTAAGATTATGTTTGTGTAATTTGTGACATAATTCAGAGTTATCGCTGACGATGGGACCCAAATTATTATGTAGTGACATATTCGAAAGCAGTAAATATAAGGAACAGTATAAACTAACTTAATTTAAAGAAAAAAATAATTTTAATTTAATGCTTCAGAAGCAATATAGTTCACAAAACTAATTACTAGATTAATTAATAGCTTAAGTAATCGATCAAAGTAAAATAAATCAAACATATTACGATTAACAGTTTACATCGGTGGCAGCAGCAGCGAGAACAGAAACAGTAACGTTAGATGCAGAATCAGCATCCTCATTATTTAGCAAGGAAGAACATTGTTGTGCATCAAGGCTCTTTTCATGGCCGTCCAAATTAGTCACCTTTACTTTGGGTACATCATTGTTAATTAGCTTGAATTTTTTAATTTTTCCCTCCTTTATTAACTTACGACAAACATAAGTTAAGTGTCTTGCAGCAGGAGTATAGTGATCGTTAAGATATACCCTGGAACGAATCTCACCTCCGATAAGGTCACACAATTTTAGATTCGGTCGCTTGAAATAATTTTTCATAATATTATCACGTAACCGAATATTATTAAATTTCACAAGCACCGCTTTTTGATTGTTGATATAAGAGCACTGCTGTATGTCTTGCTCATTTATGTTAACCTTGAGTAAATTAGAAAGAGACATCACCGGTAGGTGAGTGTCAACCATACCAGAGGGTAGACCACTTATAATGATGTCAGCACGATTTAGTCTGCGATGCAGCACATTGTTTTGAAACTCAAGTTTGTGCAACTTGTTTGATATGGCGTTATCAACAAGCTTGTTAAACTTAACATCAATTTTGGTTGTCCATTCCGACTTAATTTCTTCAATGGTCTCGCTAAACCACTGTTTGATGTCAGAAATTATTATTTTTCAAAAATCAACGATCAAACGCCCCTTAACTTAATGAAGAAAAAAAAAATCATGGTTTAAGGATTCTATAATTCAATATTGTTTTGCAAATCTGAATTTTAAGTAAGATTTGACTATACCCATGTTTATTGCTATTCTAAATACATGTGAAAAATCAAAGAAAATAGACTAAAAAATGGGATAGCTCCAATTCAATTTCTGCAAAGTTAAATCTTTCGCAATGTTTTTTTTTTTTTCTCTGCGAAAAGACACTTCATAATTAGCACGCAGAGCTCAAATCGGAGAAACTTTACCCAAAGAATCACTCCAATGTACACATACCTCTATCACGGCACATTATTTTTTAAGTATACTCACAGCTTTCAGATTTTGCACACCTTTCGAAACGACTATTTCAAAAACCAAACAACCGAGCTGATTATTGCTCAAATTTTCATTTATGAGCTAGGGAAAATATTGCTTTTCTAAGGTTTTTGTATGAAAAAATCCGAAATTTTGAGTGTATGTGAGAAAAAATGTGACGTGAAAGAAATAATATTGTTTGGAAAGTTTATTAGCTCAACCTACCTAGTTCTATATTGTTATAATTATAATCTAAATTGATAATAACACTTAACCATTAATGAGTTGCTTATTGTCTTTTGTATCTCCTCAGTGTGAGTTTCAATTGTTTTACGTTTTGATTCAAGTAAACTAAGTTAATTCTTTATTTTTCAAAATAATAAAAAATCTACACGTGCAAGTTATCAGCGCAGAGAATACGTATTATCTTCGAAAATTCCAAAAACAATATTAGCCAAATGTGGAGGTATAGTAATAAAAATTTGTGGATGAGAAACTGAGCATAAACAAGTAAAGCAATACAGAGGAAGGTGAACTAATATTTGGCTGCACGCTACATATATTTATTGCGTCGTTAATGCGGTTGCATCGCTTTTGTTTTAACGTTTGAATTTTTTATATACTTGGAATTTGGGTTTGCAAATATACACATTACTTAGATCTCCTAATGAGATGCATATCGATCTCTAGGTTCTTTCTCTTTACGGAGGACATCCACAAAACTCCTCTAACGTGTAAGATCAATCGCAAGAGCCTTCAATTTTCTTCAACATTTCCCTGATTCACGTATTTCTCACTCGTGCGATGATTTAGGACGCCCACGTTTTATGATAGATTAAGAATTCCACTCCACTTCAGTTGGTGATTTCCGCAACGTGTGTCCAATCTATTTCCATTTTCCATTTTCCGTTTTATTTTAACAAAAGCCGGATTTTGTTGGCATCTATTGAGCAATTCGATATTGGAGATGGTCCTGGCCAATCAAACTTTCAGAATTCAACAGAAAGAATCGGTTTCGCAGAAATTAGATTGTAACAATAGACAACCTGGGAGTACACCCGATATCGATTCAAAATCATCAGACCGTTTCCCGTTATGTAATAACCATGTTGAGACTTGATGGAGTTAATAATTTGTGATGCTGTTCAAAGCATCCCACATTCAATTGCGGTCGGTACTATCAAAAGTGGTACTATAATCGATGAAGGCAAAATGTAACGAAGCTTGCCACTCATTTGACCAATACGCAATCTGTTCGTGCAAAGGCACAGTGCTCCTGGCATAGCGATAAGATCCCTCTTTGGGACTTTCAAGAAGGTTTCTGTGAGCCAGTCTTTCGGTATGGGGCAGAGTCAAGCAGTGAACTCTGGAGATGTTTTGAACATTTCGGCAACTATACGATCTTTGCACACTGCTTTGCTGTTTAAAGAGGAGGCGAGAACGAAGCCAATTGCTGTGGTTTTCCCTCAAGGAAAGGCATATTGCCAATGCTATATTTTGCAACATTCTTCAAATTTAGCCGAAAATTAAGAAAATTAACAAATTTTGCAATTCTTCTGATAACACTGCAAAAATGAGACATAAATGCTTATGGAACATCGACTGATATCAACTTAGGGTAATTTGGGGTTGGTGTAAATGAAAAAATGTGTGTCTCTTCATGACTTTAGCTCAGACACTATACCTATCAGGCTTGAAGTCTTAGAAAAGCGTTGGCAACCTCAGACCAAATTCTTATTCAAGTTCAGCGACTCCAAATTACTGTAGGTTGACATCAGTAGTTTCCTCCAATTTCACTACACACAGTGTAATTTAAGTTATTTGATAGTGTTGCTTTGAAAAACCATTCACGAAGCAACTATGTATGAACATTAGGGGGAACCCTAAATGTCGACTTTAAAATTTAAGCCACGTCGCCTCTCCATAAAATTGTTCCTTTTAGTGAAAGAAAAATGCACACAAATTTCTTTTTTTTTTTTTTGTATTAGACAAAAGCATATTTATACTTGATATCAACAATTGGGCAAACAGTATTTACCCAACTTTAGACTCAAAACGAATATATCTATTTTAGCAGATGTCTTTTAAATAAGCCATAGGTTAGGCACAGTGGCTTGGGGTAAGCGTGTACGTCTGTCTAAATAAGCGTAGCACGGGGACAAAAATGCCAACACGTTATGTTGGTGATGTAGAGAAAGACCTTGGAGTAGAGTCGGTCACCGATGCCATCGAAATTTCGACCGAAGATCTTAACTTCACCGATTGGTGTCGACGTTTTGTGAAATAGTATGACAAGGAATCAGGGGTCTAACAAGTCCAATAACCCCGTTACATAATATGTGAACTTTGCTGCAATGTGTAAAGCGAAAGACTTTTTTCTTAATGCAGAGAAATAAGTATAAATTCACCATAATTTGCCTTTAGAGCAGTATGAGTACTAATTCATTTTTTAAGTTGTAGAATTATCTTGTGATTACTGATTGTATTTCTTAAGTGATACTAACTAAATAAAGCAATTAGTTACCTAAAATAATTTTTTTTTTCAATTCCGGTATTCGGCCGGATAGTATTTAGACCGCCGGATAGGCCGGATACCGGATAGTTACCGGATATCCGTTTCATCTCTAATATTAATAACAAATTTTTTCAAAAAAAAAAAAAATTTCAGTAATTTAAAAATATCGTTTTATCTTAAAACGGTGGCATGGATTTGAAACTTTTATATACCAATATCATACATAGTTAATGTCTAAAAAGAATTGGGACGTGTAATATCGTCCAGATTTTTCCTGTACGTTTGTAGTGAGTACAAAATTCACACTACAAAATTTATCGCAGAGAAATAGAACAAATTCTGTTGTTTGGTGCGATTTGACATAGAAGATAAATCGCACGTCCCAATTCTGTTTAGTCGACCTTTACACGAGGAAAGTCTGAGAGACAAATTCTTGTCTATTCTCTTTTGTGATTTTCGTTTTGCGTTTGAGACATATGACAAATTTTTACCGCGTCCCTTTCGTTTTTCCCCTCTTGCCTACAAATAAAGAAACTTTGCCGAAAAAGTTTCCTCGTGTAAACGCTGACTTAGGCATTTATGCCCAGTTTTGATATTCTTTCTTGATCTTCTACTATCCCATATCTGGGAGGATATCACATGCTATAAAAATAGAAAATGTATGCCTATTCTATCTCGCGTTCGTCAATTGCATTAGAAGCAGCTTTAGGTTCTGCTCGCATGCTTTTTTATTCTTACAAAAATTTGATTTGATATCCCTGATATGGGATGAAGAACGATAACATGAAAACACCGCTTTAATTAAATTAAATAAACGATTATTTTAAAAGCTATATTCACTTCTGACGGCTATATCTCCGCAGAGAGATACTGGTTCTTTCAGTAAATCTGTTCTAAGTCTTGCTAATACTGATTGTTCGCAGCGCACGCCATCGAAGTAGTAACCTATTTGAACAGAAAAATTTTGCACTGGGCGTTACAACCAGTGTTCACACAAGTTGGACAAGCCAGCAGTATAATAAAAAAATTCTAGACTTCAATTTTCGAAAAAAAAGTCAACTCTATTATCTGGCAACCATATTTTTGTGATATTTATTGACCAAGTAACGAGAAAGACAAACATAACGAAAGAAGAGTGAGACAACCATGTATTCCAGCTGCTCCAGTTAAACAATTCCCAAACTAAAAATCGTAGACCTTTCTTCTTCACTGCCATGAAAAAGATGAAAGTAGAAGGTGGAAATTTAAATCTTACCTGATTTTCAGAGCCTTATGTTGATGAAAATTGTGAAACAAAAATTGCTTTTTTGATATTTAACTGGTAGATATATTATATTGCAGGACAATAGTCATAACCAAGTATATGAAAAAAAAAATGAATTGCAACAAATCTTTTCTCGCAATGAAACTGTTCGCTTTCACAAATTACACAAAAAGAAAAACCAAGCAATACCGACGACGTCGATGGCGAAGCAAGCAAGCAGGGGTAAAAATATCCAAGTCAAATGTTTAAATGTTTTTTAAACATATTCGCACACTTTTTGCACAGCACTCTAATAAGTTCACAAAATTTTATTTTCTCTTACATTTTTATATAGTTTTTGCACATTTTAATATTAAATTTTGCAGTAAAAAGGTTTAAAAATTCCCAATCCAATCGAACACAAGAGAAAAATTTTCAAGTATCATGGCGTCCGCAAAAATTATTGTGTCGAACGACGAAACAACGAAAAATGATTGGTTTTTTTTTTTGTTTCGTTGAGTTTGTTTAATAGACAAAAAACTTGACAGAGGACTGTCATTTGTTTTTGATAAGCTATACGTGCAGGCAAAACACAGGGTTGCTACATATTTGTACAGATATTGCACGGTGTAAATGCTGCTAAAGTTGGTTAAGCGTGTTCTGATTTTAGAAACCAAAAATATTATGAATTAAAATTTTGCAACATTTTTTTCTGTTAAATATGTAATTCCAATCAAGACTAACGAAATTTGGCCTAAGTTTACGTTAGCGGCAGTCCTTTTTTTAGCTAAACTATATTTTTCTTATGTGATTAAATATATGGAGATCATATGAATTGTTATTTAATAATGTATAAAGTCGACCTACGAACATTTCAATTTCGTTGTAGTTTTTGAAATATCATGATTTTTGAAGAAATGAGCCATGGAAATTCATGTAGTGGCATTGACAATTTCAAATTATAGTGTATTAAGGTGAATACAGTGAAAACAAAGGATCACGGAGAGAACACAGATTTTCAATTTTTCGATCATTTTTTCCATTACAGTATACCTTTTTCTTACCATTTATCTAAAAAAGACATAACAACGAGTAAGTGAGCCAAAACAGAACTCCTTAGGAGGTGTAGTTTTAAGAGGAATCTCAGTTAAAAATTTCTGTTTTTGTAGGTTAAAAATTAAATTTAACAACAACCTCTGAATATTTCCGACTTAAAAAATTACTGCCTTTGTGTAACACTGAACTGTGTAACACTGCCCAAGTTTCAGCTCCATTGAAACTTTTTTGTCAAAGAAAAAATTTAAAACCAAAAAACCGGTTTACAGCCATTTTTTCGAAAAATTTTGAGGTTAAGGTGAAAATGATCAGTACAAAATTCATAGATTTTCTACAACTTTTGCATTAAACTTTTTTTGATATGATGCACAGTAGGGTGTTTTTTTCAAACTTAAGGACAGGGATTTTGTTTATTTTTTCCTATATTATAGCTTGAGGAATAAAAATAATTGTCCCAACATTTGAGCTTCCTAGCTCTAACCTGAAAACTGCGCGGACAGAGTTTATGTCCAATTCCGTTGATATTTAACGAAAAAACCGTTTTACTAAAACGTAAAAAAAGTCTGCTTTAGGCGCCAAGATATAGCGTTTTGGGTTTTTAAGTTGAATGGTAAAACCACGCCCACATTTTTCGTGTGACTAAAAATGCGGAAAAAATACACCCGAAGTTATTTTTATATTTTTTTTTAAAAATTTGCGGTGCTGTGTGCCTATATAATAGAATCGGTTTTGAAGAAAACTCTCCCAAAATTTCAGCTTCCTAGATCAAACCTGCGAACCGCGCAATAACTTTGTTTTTTAGTACAATTCGTATGAAAAACGAAAAAACAAAACAACGAAAAACTGATTTTTTTTGCGTTTTAGTAAATTTTCTGATTTTCGTTGTTATAATGGAAAAATTTTTTTTTTTATAGGTTGAGTTGGATGAGACTTTTACTGCCCGCCGCGGAAATAATTTTTTTCATTTAAATTACACTTTTCTTGTAGGCGATTCGTTGCAAGCTTTGACTCGCCAAGAAAGCTTGCAACGAAGCGAGCATGCAAAAAATCAAATGATTTACAAAGAGATAAACAAAAAAAAAATAATTCCTACTTTGTTTTGTTTCACTTTTTGCTTGGGTTCTCATCATATCTATGCAAAAAGGGAAGCATATCAGGTTTACAAATTCTTACTAATCGTTTTAAAAGTCCGCTGAGCAACGTACGAAACTAGTATGACTAGCTTTAGCCCATTTTTTGTTTAATTTATCATTCTTTAGTGTAATTTTTTTGGTGTCGACCCACATTTGGCTGTACTTCAAGTACGCAGTACAATGGAGAAAAAGGAGGCCTGCACTCCCAAAACAAGTACATACTGTACTCCCAAAATAAGCACGGTTGGTCATGTTAAGCATACCCCATCTGCTTTATACAAAAAAAGTAGAGAAACAAATTTATTATTTACAAGAAGTCATTTGAAATATTATTAATGATCTTTTATTCCTATTTAGAAATCTTGTTCAGATGTGCAAATATATTGAAGACGATATTGACATTAGCTACCATGATAAAAATCGCTTAAGATAAGCTAAAATTGTCACATATTGCCCTTTGGCAGAATGCAAAGCAATTCAACTCCAATTGCTGTTGGTTTTGAGACTTGGAACAAATTTGAAGAAGATTTAATCAACCACAAAATATTAGAAAAGTTTTATACAAACGCAAAAACATTTTTTTACAATGAGGTCATTATGTAGCTAAAATGATAAGATCATACATTCTTCTGTAAAAATTTAAGAAATTCACAAAATAAGGATATCTTTGAGTTACAAATCATATAAATAAAAGTGTTTAAGGCCCTAAAGCAACATTTAGAACCTTTTTCTGAATGAATGTTTGAATTTAATTTCGATACTCTAATTATCCTCAACAAAAAGTTCCGTTCGCTCTGGAATCAACTGTTAACAACAATTGCGCTTTGGAATGATACTTTTCTAAATTTGGGCTAGCCCTGTAGGAAACGAAAAACTTCAAAAAAGTTTTAATCAAAACATTCGCACATTGTAATTTCGATTGCTTTGAAATTCTAGGCAAGAAGCAAAGTGACATCAATAATGACGATCTGATGACATCATATTAATGTATTTTATTGCTTGTTATGTTAGCTGTTATTTTATTGACGAAACATTTTTATATATATTATTATTAATGAATTAAAACGCAAATGTATTTTATTTTCTGTTATTCTGGCTATTATTTTATTTATGCATTTTTATTCTAATTAAAATAATCATAATAATTATTACCGGATATTTATCTAATATCTATCAATGAAAACAATATTATTTTGGCAAGTTCAACGAACCCTGCTGCTTAATCAATTTTATCACCACCTCATCAGTTTTTAAGCCGCTCAAAACTTAATAAAATGCCGCAAAATTAGGTAGTTAAGTAGTTAGTTTAACTAGTAAAATACAGCTTAAAATTCACCGTTAAATTAATTAAAACACATAATTGAATAAAAAACTTATTAGTTTATATAAGAGCTTTTAGCAAATTATGGATCAAAGATTTATTCTTCGATTTTCCAAGGTAACTGGGAAGGTATAACACTCAATTTTAAATACACTCAAACTTGTCAATAAGAGACACCGCAGATAAGAGAATCCTGCCAATGAGAAAAAAACAAAGAAATTGATAGAACCGTAATTTGAACTATCATAAGAACTATCCTGCCAATAAGAGAACTTAAGGGAACCTGCCAATAAGAAAATGAGATGAGTCTCGTGCGAAATTTTATCCAAGCGAAAAACGTCGCAGACGTGTTTTTTTTTTGTAAATGCTTATTTTTTACAAAAAAAAAATTGTCGACGATCATTACTGGCTATGATGAAAAAGACATTGCGAATTGCGACGAAACTGCACTTTTCCTTCCAAAAAAATCGATGGTGTTCAAAGAAAAAAAATTTTCAGGCGATAAAATGTCGAAAGAAAATTTAGTGTCATGTTATGTGCGCTTGCAGATTGGACATTCGAGAAGCCACTTGTCATCGGTAATACATGTAAAAGCCGCGTTGTTTTAAGAACATCGATACAAACTTGATGCCAGTTTATTGGTTTTGGAATAAAACTACTGTCAATATGAAAACTTTTTATACACTACACCGAGGGTATATTCACTTTTTCCTTCCGTTTGTAACACATAGAAGGGGGCGTGGCAGGTATGGAAAAGTATATATATTCTTGATCAGCGTCAACACCTGAGTCGATTAAGCGATGTCCGGCTAATTACGGCATACATCGCAAACTATACAAGTTATTGTGCTAAAATTTGGTATGTGGATGTCGATCACGAATATAATTTATTGAACCAAAGGTAGGCGGGATTGGAGAAGTGGGCATTTCGACATTTTTAAGCATTTTTCAACCTCAGTCAATCCCTTTTACATTTCACATTTTTTTTCGACTTATTCAACCTTTTCAATGACTTTTTTCGACTTATTCAACCTTTTCAATGACTTTTTTCGACTTATTCAACCTTTTCAAAATTTTTTAACAAACATTTAAAAGGTATTTACAGTGCAGTGTAGGGTATGTGAGTTTCGGCCTGGCCGAAGATAACACCTTAGCTTGTATTTTTTTTTTAAGTTGGCTTAGAATTGAAAAATTTTGATTATAATTGAAAAATATTTGTTTAATTTTTCAAAAAACTGCTCACTTTTTTTTTCTTACTTTTTTCACTTTTTTTGTTTTTTAATTTTATTTATTTTATGTTATTTTTCAATCAAAGCAAAGAATGTATCTGCTTTCAAATCGAAATTACCGGCATAACTTTGGAAAACATGAATTTTTTATTGAATGTTAAATTGTATGTAATTTTCCAAACTTTATGTTGGGAATATCGATTTGAAAGTAGATACATACATTTCTAGGATTGATCGAATAAAATAATAAAATTTAAAAAAAAAAAGAAGTTCACTCCTATTACGAACAAATATTCCTTCGAAAGTTTATATCAAACACGCTGGCTTGCAATCGTAGAATATTTTTTGGTTATGAGAAAAAATTGAGGTTATCGGCAATAATTTTTGACATTTTTCTTTTAAAGAGGAAAAGAGCAATCTAAGCTTATCTTTTTTTATTTGATTTAATACAACTATTTTTTAACATATTTAAAAAATCTAACAACACAAATAAAAAGCAATTACACGAAGAGAATATCATAGGCGGAGAGCCCGCAACCAGGACTGCCTTGCCAAAGCCTGTTCCGATGCCCCAAAATGCCCGAATTTTCGCCAATTTTGTTGTTTTAATTAAAACTGTGGTATATTACAGCTGGAAATGTATGCCAAATGGTAGAACTCGAAGAAGACTAAATATGATACATGGGGTTGCATTGTTGAATCCTGTCCCAAACATGGGGTTTCACCTGGTTTTTGGGTCAATTTTCATTAATGAAGATAACAGCTTGAAATTTGTACCAAATGTTAAAGATCGAAGATCCTAAATAGAATATATAGGGTTTCTTTGTCGAATCCTGTCCAAAACACGGATTGCAACTCATTGAAGAAAAGTCGGCCCCAAAAACGGGTGTCAAGCCATGTTTAGGGCAAAGCCTGTTTCGACAAGGTAGCCTTATATATTCTTTTCTATTTGGGACAGGATTCAACATTGCAACCTCATGTATTATATTTAATCGTCTTCGAGTTCTACAATTTTGCATATATTTCGAGCTGTTATATACATACTCATGTACATATGTATGTACAAAATTGACTAAAATTCGGGCATCGGGACAGGCAAGGCAACCCTGGTTGGTTAGTTTCACCAAAATGCATTACTATCATTCCCGTAAATCTTATCCTGTAATCCTATACACTCGACTTTTCTACAGCGGGCTCTTGGACTATGACGAGCTAATAAGCTATGCATTTTACTTCATTTTAGATTTGGTTTTACAAATGTAGATAAGTTTACACAATTTTACCACAATACACCCATTTGAATTTATTCTTTTGTATTTTAGTTTTGTTTATAAACTTGTCCAGCTGATAGAGAGCTAACGTCAAATATGCAAAATCAATGTTGCATTATTGGTTGATTGGAACTTAGAAATATTTTGGTAGCACTGACTGGAAATAAAGTTTTTAATTCCTCAATTATTTGCGATTGCAAATTTTGTTCGCCAGAAAAAAAAATCCAAGAGATTTGTTTTCATTCGAATATTTAAGAGTATGAGCGAGTGTGTTTTTTATTCTATTCTCCATAGTTTTTGACATATTTCGTTTCAAAATATAAAAAAAAAAAATGCATAGATACGTAAAAAACACATGCGTTAAAAGGTAAAAGTAAAAATAAAAACCTATTTAATTTTATTAAAAAATTCAGTGTTTCTAGTAAAAATTAAGTAATCCTAAACTCTACACGTAGCTCTAGTGGCGGCAGCTCTTCCTTAATGTCATCATGTCTAACGTGGCCAACTATTTTGGAGCAAAAACAAGTAAAAACTCGAACTGAAAGGTAGTACAAAATCACTTATCACTCTCAAAAAATTATCTTACGATTGCGATCATGAAGAAGTCAATACAAAAATTCAATAAATCAGTTCTCGAGATTCTATCGTAAAAATGCATAAGTTACAAAAATTAAATACATACATAGTTACTGATGACCAAAAAAGTCATTCATGAAATTAAAATGTTTTCCTACTGCAACTCATAAAAATCGTTGAAATATGGGAGGAGCATGTCATGTACATACAGTCATGTGAAAAATAATAGGGATATTACATTAAAATAGTTCAAACACACCTCTGCTTCTGTTTGAATAATTTGAAATAAAATGTTATACTACATTACTTGCTGGGATATCAATGCAGTAAAGAACCGCTATCAGAGTAAAAATATTTTTCGTCGTTTCGAAGTTGTTGATCGTATTGTGAAGTGGGCTCAGTTCAGCCTGTGCGAAATAATAGGGACGCGAATATAAAATAAGTTATATTTTTGAAGCTTTGTGGTTTTTAAACATTATTAAGTCATAAATGCATTGCATACAAGATGATCTAAAATTATAATTTAAAAAAATTACCAAATAATGAAATTTAGTGATTCAGAATGGGAACTGTGGATGAAACATGGATACACCAATCTCCATTTCCAAATTTTAAGAAATGGCTCAGCGGACAACGGTTTACGTCAAATGAAGAGGTCACAATCCTAATTTTCTGAAGGCTTAAAAAAGTTGGAGGAACGTTTGTCAAAGTCTATTGAACTAGAAAGAAACTATATTGAAAAATCGAAAAAAAAAAAAAAAATACCCAAACAAAAATGTTTTTCTATATTTTTCTAAGGACTTATTGAACTGCCCTCGTATGTATGTACATCGACGAATGTTAAAAAAAATTAACAGAAATTTTTTAAATATAATTTTCAAGACTTAACTATTTAAGTACTACATATAAAGAAATATATTTGGCTGTAATTCGAAATACGCAGTACAACGGATCAAAACTAAATACTGTGCTCCCAAAAGGTGTACGGTTGTTCGTAAGTCATGTCGCATTAAATTCAAGCGTATGGTCAAGTTTGGATATGTTACTACGATTAAGTGACAGCTTAGGCCATGTCGACGAGTACGCCATGATTCACAACACATTAACAAAATATAGAAAAAAATGGGGGAAGATCGTTTACCTCCGAATATTTCTGATAGTTAGTCGTGTATCAGAAGTATAATGAAATTGAGAAATAAAAATTTTTATTTGTTGTAACAGAAAAATGTCAAATACAATCAGCTGATGGGTTCGGGTCAGCGCACAATTAAGTTGTAAGCATAAACGCTTGCCACAAAAGCGTATTGAGTCATGAAGTGCTCCGTGAACACGGTTTAAGTTGTCGAATAAACGTAGTATCAAAATTTCCATTTATATACCATTGTTAAAATAAAATAATTTATTGTTTACCAAATAAAAATGGCAAGGCTTCAACTACGTCAAATTCTCTCAAAAAATGCTTTGACTTATTTGTATTATCCCCTGCTTGCTGAAAATTATGTTGACACCATGTCTTTATATTTTTTATGGAATAACTTCACAGAGTCTTTTAATTTTTCGTTGAAAAACTCGAGCGTTTTTTAATAATGAACTTCATGCATGGAAAGAATAACAGTTTAAGTTAAAAATTTTTAATTCTGAATTCAAAATCTTTCTACATCAAATTAAAGTCGAACAATCGCAACTTCAAAGTTGATAATTTCAATGTGTTATCAACAATTTTACTTTTTAAAGATATCTAATCTATCAAATAACATATGATTTCATCTTTTGCGTATAAATATGACTAAGAATTTGATTTAAAGTAGAGTCGAAAGCCCTGGCAGCTAGCACTCTTCCTTTTAGTATTTGTAATTTATTACTTTTGCTAATTATATTAAAAACCTTATATTTCAATTTGATTGCATTTTTCCCTCGAGTTCTCAACCTGTAAGATTTTGAAAAATAATACCACAACTTTTAATGGCTATATTAACGATACTAAACCTGTCTCTTAGCAGTAAAAAAATCGGACGTACCTAAATTAAACTGCTTAGACGAAAATATAAATGGTATCAATATTTCTTTATCTATAATTTAATTCCCAATTGGAAAAAATAATTTGAAAACACAAAGAAACAACACTTAAAGTACAAACAACTTCTTTTAATAAGGATGATTCAAACGTGAAAATAAGAAATAAATAAATACATTGACAATAGTCACATACTTACGCGATTTATTATCTCAATGGATTCGGTCAAATTTTTCTTATTCAAATGTTCCACCAATATACTAATCTGCGTTAGCGTAACAGTCAGAGGGTCTTGGTTCATAGCTCTTCCATTTAAATATTGAACAGGCAGCAGCACACGTTGTGGGATCTTTTCTTTTCGGAACCGAATAAAGCCTCAAAAAAAAAATTTCACACAATCAAAGCGCAGCGCACGAACAAAACGATAATTTGCAAAAAATAAATATATATATTTTCAATGATAAAATTGCGACGTAATTGCCATTCGTTTGAAGCACAGTAAGAAATTTGAGTTTTTTGTAATAAATATTTTTTTTAACAGTTTTTGTTTTATTGAGTTTTTATTTATGAGGTTTCTTTGTTGATAGACCCTTTTAAGTTAGTATTCCATACATTTACAACACTGTTATGACTTTAATGTTGTTGCAATCGAAATCCGCCATGTAATTTTCTTTTCTTTTAGCTTTTGTTTTGCAATCATATGCAGTTTTTGTTTGGCCCCTTTTGCAATAAAAGGGGCCGTCATTAACTTTATTATACCGTCACCATTAACTATGTTACATTTGCAATATTTGATAATAAAACAATTTTGATTGTCTTTATCCTATATTTAGTGGCAAATAGTGCTGTTATCTTAGCTCCTCCTCAGCACATTTTTTCACGTCTTCATTTTTAACACGTAACAATAAACCTAACTGAAAATTTGTATGTTCACTCGATCTGTCGTTAAATTTTAACAAAGAAAATTCTGATAATTTTTATTTACAATGATTTTAACCAATATTTCACGCTTTCAAATGTTTTTGCAATATTTTTTTTTATTAACTACGTCCTGGTCGATCTCACCCGAAACACAAGAAAAATTGTTCACTTTTGTCACTGTCGTATTTTTAATGATGAAATTTTTTCAATTCATGGTGCTGCAACCAAATTGACGTCTGTCATATATTTGTCCTTGTTTAACTAATTTAGAATCACACTATGTTTCATTTGCATTGAATTTCGTCAAGTTTAATTTTGACAATTGACGATTGCGTTGCCAACTGTTGGAAGCAGTTTCTAAAAAAATGTTTATTAGGGCTTTTTTGTTTAACCCGTTGCTCCAAATGTAAATTTTGTATAACTTTTATTAGAGATGTTCAGAACAGAATTCGTATTGTAATAAAACTAAATCTAATAAAACTGCACGGAAGATGAAAAGTATGTACGTTAATATTGTAATAATTATTAATTATCTGTAAAAACTAAGCTTAGTCCATAAGAGCTCCAGTCTTTTTAAATAAAAATTGATATCAATTGTTGTGTACCACAAAATACTAAGAAAAAACAATGTGATGAATAGATGTTCTTTCACTTTCAATTAACGGGCCCCCTAATACACTCCTCTGAGCCACAGGAGAAGTCATCCTATTTCCTCTTAGCGGCTTCTAAAGGCTTTTTAAATAAATTATTAACACAAGGCATCAGAAACCAAATTGATCAAACTAGTGCTCATTTACAGATTTAGCAAGTCAGAAGCACCTGAATCAAGTTATCTTTTTGACAGCACACGTGTTTAATCTCTGTCTGTACTATTGCTGCTTATAGACTTGTTCGATGTAAATTGATAAAATAACCTCCGAGAACCAGGATTGGTCTTCCTTTTCTTTTAAAACCTAATAGCCCAGTTCACATTATCACACATGCTGTCCAACATGGTGTGACAACATCAATGTTCGATAATGTGAACGGTAGGATGGACCGCTTGATACACATGTTGGATGGATTTCAAAAATATTTGATTTTTCTGCTAGCTTGTCGAACTATACAACCTGTATGAACTGACTGTCAAGCCTAGTGAACATTTTTTATTTTAAATTAAATTTCAGGCAGTTTACTTCGATGTGGACGCTAATAAATTGTTCTGCAATTGATGTTTGATGGCATGCTCGATAATGTGAACGCAAAGCAATATTGACCGTCACACATGCTGTCAAGCAATGAAGGACAACATGTGTGATAATGTGAACCGCCCTAATGGCAATGAAGTGAAACCAGGGTCACCAGGTTTTACAGAAGCAATGCCAGATCTTCTCTCGACAAATTATATTTCCTACAATTGTATGAAAAAAACATTTTATGTATGGACATTCCCGCCAAAAGGCCAACCGGTAAAAACCAGTTCAAAACGGTAAAACCATTTTTTCACGGCCATAGCACACAACATAATCGCATAGTTTTTTTTTTTTTTGGAGAGGTTGTAAAGAGAAGAAGGGACATGTATACTTTTTTTTCAATAAAAAAAACGGGAAAAAACGTTTCCACGGCTAAGCTAATTTACCGATTTTAATGAAATTTGGTTAGGAGATAGACTGTTCCATAAAAAAGGTTAGTACAGACTCTAAGACCCTTAAGTGGGCGTGGCATCGCTCCAAATGGGAAAAAACGGTATCACGGCTGTGCCACTACAGCGATTTTGATGAAATTTGGTATGTAGATAGATTGAAACTTGAGTAAAAATATATTTTTTAGTGGGCGGTACCACGAGTCTTACAGGAAATATATTTTAACAGCAAAAAGACAAGTCTTATATTCTTTTAAGAAAAATATCTTCTCCTTCCTCTTTTCTTTAAAATTGATCTCACTAATTAATTTGATAAATATAAACTTTAAATTTGTTTCATTAATTACTGTATATAAGTATCTTAAATAATATAATTTATGTAAATATTAAAGTCGTTTTGAAAATTGCCCAAGTTAGCCAAAACGGAAAAATATGTCCCGTTCGAATGGAGTATTATGCATTTTAAGAAAAAAAGTATATAAGATATTTCAATCAAACGAAATTTATTAAACAGTTATATTATTCCATAACATTTTAAAATTAGTCGCATTAAAAAATGTTGCCAGGTTTCGCTGACTTGTGCTTTTCTATAGATGGCCATGAAAAACACTTCCGTTTTTTATATATTGATTTCTTCGACCGTTTCTTGTCCCGTTCGAATGGCTTTTTTATTGTCTCTATCTTGGAATCAGTATAACGTCTGGCATTAACTTTACCACTCAATATAGTGCTACCAAAGGGCTATTCCTTAAAGTAACAGAAAAAAATAAAAGTGTTTTACTTTGACTTTTATTCCACTTTAAAAGTGTACTTTCCTACTTCAAGAATATCGTCAAATTCCCGTCAAATTTCAAGGGCTTTTAGATTAAATTCCCGGACAGAACGTGACAATCCCGGACACATGGTATCTCTGACTGAAACCAATATCAAGTTTAGGATTGATATATGATATGACAGGACCGGCATATGTCAAGTCAGCCATTTTAACCACCCGATGGCTCACCACTTTCACACCAAAAGGTTGAAATAAAATATAGCGTAAATAATCGAAGGTTTACTCTTTTTGATAAAGCAACAAACTTAAGACATTAAACGCTGTCTATATTATAGCAATTTACACTATAGCTCTTTTTCAAATTCGATGGGCCTTCGATCTGATTCCACATTTTTCGATAGTTTAAAACTACAGCTGCTAACAGTAGTTACCTTATGTCGGATCTTCACTAAGAGTTTTTGGAGTTAAGGTTTACTTCAAGATAGGTGGATTTCTTAGCAATATTAAGCTTTCTAAATGAGATAAAAAAGCTTGCATACATGTTTAAAAATTTCTAAGGTTTGATTAACTGTATTAAAAAATCATTATAATAATTCATTAGCAATGTTTTCATTTCATCCGAGACAATCCCAATAGACTGCATCATTTCATGCATTTCATTTGCATTACAAACATATTTGCCTAAAGCAATAAAATCCCATAGATAAGTCATCTTGACAGCATATTCAATAGAATTTATGCGATTTTTCTTAACAGTGCCACACAAGTAGAATTTTAAAATATTGGCCAATTGTAAAAATTCACTATCGGTAAGAAGTGAACCAGCTAAAAAAAAAGTTTAAATAAAAAAGTGCTAAACACAACTTAAATTCCAACTCTTTACCTACCATTATGTGTTGCAAAGAAATTCGTTATAATTTCAAGACCATAAATGAGTTTCAGCTCATTATAATCCATTAACCAGCGTTCTAGAGAGCTGTACATTTCTAGTAATTTTTGACGCACCGCAGGGTTGTCTGTAAGATCAAGAAGATAACCAAACTCTTCAAGTAATGAAAGTAGAGATGTTTGTTCTGTATGGCAATGTGTGCATTTTATGTCTTTTGTTAATGAATTATCCTCCACTATTTCCCACCAATTTAAGGTATCAAGATTTGGTAAGTATGGAGTAAAAATTTTAAGACAATTTGGATTCTCGCAGCAATACAGATGAAACTTTTCCTGAAAAAAAAAGTAGAGCAATTGTTTTAAATTCTATTTACGCACACACACACTAGTTTTAGTTAAGTCATACGACTGATTTTTAAAGATGAGGTAATGAATTAGCTAACAGATGTGAAAAAATAGAGCTGGGTATTCATATTTTTTGGGAAAATTTATTTCGATTTGACCTATATACGGTAGTTTGAATTAGTTCTGCTCTGCGACTGCTCTGGACACTTTTGACAGCTCTAACTTGATCTAGATACTCTAGAGCAGTCATCGAATAGACTATTCAAACTACAGTCAAATCGGAATCCAATCTCCAAAAACTATGAATACCTTACTCAAACATTCGAACTTTTCTACTTTTGACAGCTATAATTTAATTTAGAGTACTCTAGAGCACTCAATATATAAATATCTGTGGCTACAGAGCAACAACTTGATATAGGCATGAGTCCCGTTCGACCGTCGAACACATTTAAAGTAAAAAAAGTCTAAAAAAAACGAATTTTTATTTTGACAATAGATTTAACTTATAGCTCCTAATTAGCTTTATAATTGGTGCTAAGGTTGAATTTGGGCAATTTTTCGTTTTCAAGATAATTACAAAAAACCAAGGTATCGCACGGGACAAAAACTTCCGTTTTCGTGGAAATGCCCATATGTCAAAACTGCATAAGTTGTTGTAGCTACATCAGTAGAAGTCTTTATCATTGTATTAAATTAAATTTAATTTTATTTTGGTTCGGTTCTTCGGCCGAGGGTGCTATATCAAGTCCCAAGTAACTGGAAATCTATATAGGTCGCACTGATATCGAAGTTGTGTTGGAGTTGAACTAAATTGAATTGAATCATTAGCGAAGGGAGAAAGATTTCTAAAATATTTATAACACAAAACAGTAGAATAATAGGACGTAGAATTTCCCTTAAACGGGTCTTTTCCGTGTTTCAGTATAGAGAGTTTCCAAATATTGCATACGGTTGACGTGCACAGCGATTGTTGGAGAATTGAGTGAAATATTTCCTCGGCTCATAAATTTATCTGCAATCACGAGACATATAGCATACAACAAAACTATGCAGTTTTGCCTTGCAATCGAAGATCGTCTTATACTGATATATTTAAAAATTGAATTACTAGTTTGCTTTTTAAGCATTTTTAAAAAATTGTGCTATTTTGTCACGAATTCGTTGTTTTTAAATTGCAAAAAAAGTATGATTGTATAAGTCTTAAATAATTAAAATAAAAATTAAAAGCTATTAGGTGTGTCTGTTTACTCGCCAAAAGTTACCTTAAAGCGCCTTTTGTTGCCTAAAACTGCCTAACTCGTGTCTGTTTACTTCCAAATGTAGTTAAATATGAGCGCGAAACTAAGAGTAATAATCAGCTGTTCACTCTCTCTCCGAAAAATAGTTAACAAAAATCGTCAAAAGAATTTTTGTAGTTAAATTTTGTCAAATGTCAAAAAACAAACAGCTGTTCAAAAAAATAAATAAATAAAAATTTAATTTTTGTGCAAATTTAATTTTTGAACCTATTCCTCTTGTTTATAAATGCACCGATTTGAAACTTTTATATACTAAATAAAAGCTCAAAAAATAGCCTATAAGCTGATAACTATAGTTGTGTCTGTTTACTTTCGTAGTTAAATTTGTAGTTAAATCCGTAGTCAAATAATTTCAGAGAGAAGACCGCAATTTTTCTCAAAATGATATTTAACTAAAAAAAGTGAACAGACAGGAATTAGTTAAAAATGTAGTTATATGAGCCAAGTGTCAAAAACGAAAAATTTATTTTATTACGATCGTCAAATTTCGATTCGCTACAGATTTTTTATTTTGATTTAGTTAAGCAATTTTATATTTCAATTTTAACAATATAGGTATCAGTTGATAGGATATTTATTGAGATTTAATTTAGTGTGTAAAAGTTTCATATCGGTGCATTTATAAGCAAGAAAAATAGGTTCAAAAATTAAAATTTGCACAAAAATGAAATTTTTATTTATTTATTTTTTTGAACAGCTGTTTGTTTTTTGACACTTGACAAAACTTAACTACAAAAATTCTTTTGGCGATTTTTGTTAACTATTTTTCGGAGAGAGAGTGAACAGCTGTTTATTACTCTCATTTTCGCGCTCATATTTAACTACATTTGGAAGTAAACAGACACGAGTTAGGCAGTTTTAGGCAGATTTAGGCAACAAAAGGCGCCTTAAGTTAACTTTTGGCGAGTAAACAGACACACCTTATATTGTTAAAATAGAAATATAAAATTGCTGAACTAAATCGAACTAAAAACTCTGTAGCAAATTAATATTTGACGATCGTAGTAAAATAAATTTTTTGTTTTTGACACTTGGCTAATGTAACTACATTTTTAACTGATTCCTGTCTGCTTACTTCTTTTAGTTAAATATCTTTTTGAGAACAATTGCGCTCTTCTCTCACAAATTATTTGACTATGGATTTAACTACAAATTTAACTACGAAAGTAAACAGACACAACTATTGTTTATATTTTGAATATAAATATATTGATCCATCAAACTTACATAGTCTACGTCGGCATTTTCCCTGTCACATTTTTCACACAGGCATTGAAAATTATACGTATCATGCAGTGTGCGACATCTCGTTTTTTTCTTTGATTTATGATAATCCAATGTATAACAATTAAAAATCTCTTCATCAGCTTTTATATTTTTAGTGGCAAAAGTACTAACATGGCGTCCAGAAAATCTTGGCTGAAACGATTGA
The DNA here is from genome assembly GCA_949775025.1 of Tricholauxania praeusta. Classification (NCBI taxonomy): domain Eukaryota; kingdom Metazoa; phylum Arthropoda; class Insecta; order Diptera; family Lauxaniidae; genus Tricholauxania; species Tricholauxania praeusta. Next base: position 28,742,314 of record OX459031.1, on the reverse strand, counting down.
ATACAAGCATGATTGCAGTTACTTAAATACGGAAAGTTTGCAACAGTTAACTCAAGATGATCACTAAATTGATGAAGACATCCACGACGTACATGATATGGACATTGCCAAAGGTTATCAGCCATTAAAGCAAAATCTAGGGGATCTGAAGTTTTAAGAGAAATGTGAATGAACGAAACACACGCATGTCCATTGACAATAAGTTGGCCAATGTGCCGCAGGATAAGGGAAGCTGTGTGGAGATGAGTTTGTTTTAGTTTAAGCTTAAGTTAGTTATATTTTCAGAGAACAAACCTGTTACTAACTCCCAGTCGCGGCGGCTAGCTTTTGCTTTGTCGAAGGTATTAAAAAAACTGGTAAACTCCCGTAAATATAGCACTAAAAGTGCAGAGACCAGAGCAAACCAAGTTTGATCAGATGTCGTCATTTTACCCAAATGCGTTATCATGCGTAATGATTTAGAGTACTCAAAATTGTCACTCTGAATTAAACTGCTTTCTTCATTTGTCATTTCTTGCCAAATCTCTGTAGCTGTAGGCTTTTCATCAAGCATTGATGCAATTTGTGGTAAACCATCAAGTGTCATACGCAATGCCAAATGCGAAATACCAATATGAGCCAATAAATTTTTTTGATAGGCTACGCACTCATACGCATGCGTAGCTTGATGTAAATTTCGGCATTTGATCGAGCAATAGACAACTTTGCCGCGGCAATGATAACAAGGGAATGGTATCAATTGTGTAGCAGCGCATTGTTGACACACGCGCCATTCTTCAGAAGGTACAAATGAAAATGCTTTTTCACTAAATATTAATTCGCCTTGTTTAATAGATTTTTTTGCGATCATATGTCGTCCTTTTGTGGCAGTTGTTAAGCTATAACCATAGGGAAATTTCAGATAACTTTTTAAATTTATATTGAAGAAAATTTTTTTTGCTCATTATACAGGTTTGGTCAAATTTTTGTTGTCTTAACTCTAATATACTTTTCTGAAGATTTTTGACGCGCTAAATTCGAATCTAAGCTCAAAAGTTCTCGAATGGCTCCGGTTTTCAAGATATTTTAGCCTAAAAGTGCGAAAATCACGAATTTCCGAAATATTTGAGGCAAGTAAGTTGTGAAGAAGAAGAGTAGTTCTTTCGAAACTCAATAATGGTTTCACAAAAAAAAATATATTTCTAAATAAATTTGCCTTAAATATTTCGAAAAATCGTGATTTTCGCGCTTTTAGGTAAGAATATCTCGAAAACTGGAGCAATTGAGGAAATTCTAAGCTTGGATTCGAATTCAGCGCGTCAAAACCCTTCGGAAAAGTATATTAGAGCTAAAGGCAACAAAATCATTGTTGTCCCGTGTTATCATTAAAAAAGTTTCAAACAAAACCGCATAATTACGTTTTTCCATTATGTTTTCAGAGCTCATAATTATGAAAGTAGTCTAAATCAAAAATGTAAAAAACTGAGTTTATCGGTTACTTCTTCGTACTATATAATTTTATATTATCGTAATCTGAAACAAGTTTAAGAAAATTGTACTATGTATTCGATTGACTTGGTTTTTGCGTTGTTCAACAGAATTCGGTTTATGTTAATTATGAAAATGGTCTAAGTCAAAAATATAAAGTCTAAGCCGTTTGTCCTGTATTTAAATTAAAAAAAAAAAAAAATTGACAAAAATGCTCCATAAGGAGGTTAAGTAGTTGTGCTCAAGGGTTTATCAAATAAAAAAAAAAGGAACAGTTTTGCTTCAGACACCAAATCTCAGACTTTGAACCGTGTTGATTGACCGTTATCTCGAAACACTGACGTGTACGACAAAATCTGATGGCAGATGTGAGCTCAGCGGCCACAATGTACCCTGGATTGACATCAGTCGAATTTCCTCCTCTTCGACTGCACACAGTGTAATAAATAAGTGTAAATTAATTATTTTATTAAAATATGGGCACCTATAAACTTGAAATATCTGGAAACAAATATTTTGTGACTTAGACCACATTCATAATTATGGGGACATATAAACTTCTCACACATACAGCTGCAGAAATGCATATGAGTAGCATACAAGTCTATGTTTAAAGACAAGAAATTTACCTTTATTCATTTTTAAATTTCATTAAGATCAGCACTTCACTCCTGTTTCAAAAGCATTTATAATTAGTTATAGAATTTTAGCAGTAAGATCAATGGAACCACCATTGATTGTAGATTTTTTTGTTATTTAGTCGAAGTGATCAAAAAAGATCCCAATATCACTGGAAGCTCAGGCAAAGGGTTGACTAAGATTTATAATTTCCGATATAAGAAAACTTGCCCATGAGCCGTTTTTAAAAAGGATACAAGCGTTTTGACTGTCTGTAAAAATCACTAAGTTATAAAAATCATCTTCATGTAATTTAAATGGGTTTTTTAATTCCAATAAGTTCACCAGTTAAAGATGATAAGTGAAGATATTTTTTTTGTAAGTTTTTCTGAATAAAGAGATTATGGGACGATTTCAGTCTCCGGTTGAGTCTAAGCCGGGACATTAATCGGCAATTTGACATAAAGTCTGCCAGATAAGTTTAGTAAAATGACCCTTAAAGACATCTTAAGAATTATATGATTTTTATATACAATGGACATACATATAAGATTCAATAAACAAATTAGCAATTTTTAGATGGATTGCTTAATGGGTTATTGATTGATAAAAAAATTACCTGAAATTTTTAATTTATAATACCATAACTGGATTTTGCAAATGACTTTGAAATAAAATCAAAGCAGAAGATTGTATAAAGTACAATTGATTATTTCTTTAGCAATTAAATAGTAGACATCACGTAAGATCGGAAAGAGTTCATTGTCCAGAACATACTTATATGTAATTTTTAAACGTGCATGATGTTATTATAAAACCGCACTTGCCTTTTCATGAGGAACAACTTTGCTTCAGACACCAAACCTCTCAGACTTGAAATAACAAAAGTTGTTATTTTCAACAATTGGTGAAGAAAGTTTGGGGTAAATTATTTTATTAAGTTTTTATTTAGCTGAAATTTGTTCACTTCGGGATTTATATTATTAAATTTGATGCAATGCAAAATGCATATTGGTCATTTTTCTTGAAGAATAGTGAAACACTTTAGATAGATAAGGGTGTTAGAATTGAAAAGTCTCAATTCCAAAGGAAACATATTAAATTTCGCAAAATAATGAGTTGATTTTTATATTTAACTTTTTTGTTTGAAGTATTAACTAAAGCTAGAAAATCACCGTCAAGTCGCCGTCGATAAAATTATTTTTTTAGTTTTTGTTATTATTGTATTTTGATGCTGCTCGCTATTATTAATAGTAATTTTGATGGCTATATATTCATTATATATGACGCTGAAATAAAACCTCAGAAAAAAAAATTCCAAGAAAAAAAAGTACAGTATAGTTTTTGAGTTAAAGTTTAAAAAAATGAAAAAATTACAAATTTACAACGTTCTCAAAACTCCAAGCCTAGATTTAATAGAATTTTATGGATTTATCATTTTTAGGGTATAATTGAAAATATATAAAAAACAATAATACCTATACCTTTAGAGAATTAGTTCCTTATACCCGTTTTTTAAATCAGATGAAGGGAGTGAGTTAGCGTTATAAATTAGAGTAAAAAAAAAAAAAAATTGGTCACTATACAACTGCTTTGATAAAAGGATCTCTATTAGATCTCTTATTAGAATTTTGACAAATATAACAAGGATTTGGTTTCTAAAGAAACTGCTTCAAGAATTGAGTTTTCATGTTTCAATGCCCTCGACAAACTGTCATTAAAATACCACAAATTTAAAAGAACCCTTTTCAGTATTTTACTTGAAAGTAAAGGGACCTTAGATCGAAAAATATTGCGTATGAGTTTGTAAGAGAAAATTTCTTCCCTGACGAAAAAGTTGCTCAATAACTTTTGATTTATACAAATAAGGGAAAGAAAATTTGAAGTTACATTTTTTGTTGCTCTCTCATCTCTTCCATTGGTTCATCGTTGCCCATCACCGTCATTGTTGATTTATTAATGTGCAATTTTTCCAGTCCCTCATGTAGTTCTTCGAGTTGGGCCATGAAGCTTTTATTTAGTGACAATTTTTGTAGGGTATCTAAATGTTGCTTCAACAGCGTCGCATCTTTCAGTTGCCGAGCGCAATATGCCTGTCGTGTAATAATTTTATGCTTTAAGTTATTCGGATATCCTTGCTGCAGTGCACATTCACAATCATCGTAAGCCTGCTGGAAATAACCAAACTCTTGCAGTACTATAGCCCGATTTGCGTGAGCCAATGCCAAATCTTCACTTCCATTGGAAGCGGCAAAAATTGCTTTTGTATAAAGACGACATGCAGCAAGCACGTTTTCCTCTCTAGCTTCTTTGAATACTTTATTTCCTTGCTCACGTAGAAGTTTGGAGTTTTGAGTGTCCTTATCGCTCGTTGAATTTGCTCCTGGCACAATACCGTTAATCCAATCAAGTGAAGTTTGGCTGAAGGGAAATTATAAATAAAAAAAGAGGCAAAGTAGTTGCAATACCAAGCTACTTACTCTAAAACTTCTCTCACAGCCTCAGGGAGATCCCATACGCGTTGCATCACTGTTAATTCATTTTCGAATGCCGGCATGTCAACAAAAACCGACTGAAAATTTATTAACTTTGGTAGGGATTCCATTCGCTGCACTATCATCGTATAGCTTTTCTTCCGAAATTAGATACTAATTGTGATTTCAGAAGTGAAGATCTTGAATATTATTAGCGCGTTGTCAGAATTTGTAACTTATGTTTTGTTTATCCTTGACCAGCGATGGTGCAACTTTCACGGTTGCTTTATTTGAGTTTAACAATATTTTCGATATTTTCTTCCACCACAAATGTCAAAATCGATCAATACAACACGTGATAATTTGGTTAAGGAGAAAGCCATGATTTAACTATATAGGTTGGAGGACGTTGTCAAAATTTGAAAATACAACCCTGGGACACATCTTCGCAAATTGTCAACAACATAATCAAAACAAAGGAAAAAAGAAGATAAAATATCAAAATTATGCGAACAAAATTAAAGTTAGTGGCTATACTGTGGAGACCACCACCAATCAAGCTGAAACCGGATTGTGTAACCTTCAGGACGTAATAAATCCTGCCTTTAAGTCTTGGAGCTTCAATATTACTTGTACGGGACGATCCTTTCAAATCCTTGCCGCAGCTTTCGATCCACTGTCGACGCCGTCCCTCATTCGTGGGAACACAAAAAATTAAATGTTTTCCTTCGAGGCAACCGCGCGACATAGCTCAAAAAAAATTCGGCATTGTAATTCACTTAAACAAAGACTTAAAAGAAAAAATTCACACGCGAAGTAAAAAATCAATTTATCTTTGCGAAACAAATGTTTTTGTTTTTCTTTTTAACCAAATTATCACTTTTTGTTATGCTCGATTTTGACAATTCGCGAAGAGAAAATAATAAGGAAAGAGGCACTATCTGGCATCGCTCCAACCATGTATAGTTAAATCATGGGAGAAAGTATTTACTGATTTTAACATTTACTGTGGAAACTCTCTGTGTTGCATTTTCAAATTTTGACAATGCCTTTTACATGTATACACCCAATTCTGTTTTTACACGGTTTTGATTTAACACGGTCTAGAAAAAAAAAATTGATTCCGTTTTAAAAGGATTTCCTTCGATTTAACCGTAATCTCTTAGAAATTTGGTTAGAGAAATGAGTGAAAAAGTTAATAAGGCTGAAGGATGTGGAACTAATCCCATTTTTTTCTATATAAATACATACTTCATGTCTTTTTTTACACGGTTTTGTCTGGAACGCATCTATCGAGTAAAAACAGAATTGGGTGTAATTGTATCCTGGATAAAACTACATATATAGGTTCTCACCATGATACAAGGTCTGTTCCAACCGAATTTTGTGGTAAAAATCGTAAACTGTCAAATCGCGATTTTCGAGAGTAAAATCTGAAATTTCTCTAACTACTTAGTCGAATCACCACAATTACGGCTCGAACGGAAAAATTGGTAAGTAAAAAAGTGGCGGGTATTTTCGTAAACAAACTACGTAACCAATGGCAGTGTTCCGTAGGTAAGTTCTGCGTCGTAGTTGCTTAAGCCATTTCAAGAGTCTTGCAAACTTGTGGCGGTTTGACCAACCACTGAAAAAATTCATACTAATTTCTGAGGACATATAGAATATACAAGAACGATTTTTAAACTTTTCTTTGTTTCTGAATCAATCTAACGTACAGGTTACCTCTTGATTTGATCCATTTGAACATCGTAACGCCTCTCTGAACAAAAGAAATTTAAAAAATTAGTTTGGGAAGTTGTTTGTAACGAAATGTCCTATAAATAACGCCCGGAGTATTTTTTCAAAAAAATCAATAGAAACAAAAGTTATAGCCGTTAAATATTTTTCTCGAAAATTTATATTTACAAAAATTGTAGAGTTCAATGTTCTACAAAAATCTTAAAAAATTTTTGTTAGACTTACGATTCTCAACATAATGCGAAAAAACTATTAACACTCAGTTTTCAAAATGATGGCCAAATGGGGGCTTTCAACACCGTAAATCGAGTTTTATATTCACACTGACCCCCCTTTGCACTACAAAAAAATAAAATCTTGTCCTGCCCAAAATGCAAAGTCAATGTAACACTTCAATGGACTAATAGGAAATTATTAGTTTAATAACAATTGGCGAGTGGAAGCTCAAGTACATTTAAGCCTTACATGGCAGTAACTTACCTTGAAGTAAACGTTAACTCCGCAAACATTTTAGTGGAATTCCTTTGAAGGGTACCTTAGGAAACCGTTGTAATTTTGGACTATCAAAACTTTTGAGCGCGACGCCCTACACCCGAAAAGCCAAAGTAATACTGTATAAGACATTAATTTTGTCTGTATTGAATCGAGTGTTGGACATTGAGTAGAGTTGCAGAATAAAGAACGTTTTACGTAAAAATTTAACCGTGAAATCTTTGAGCTGTAAGGTGAAAATTCGTTGACTGCATTGCCTCCGACTCATCGGTCGAATGTTTAAAAAGAATAGCATGGCAAACCTTTGTTTCAGAGACCAGGTGGTCGGTGACATCAGATCACTCGGACTATAAAATTATAAAGGGCTCACCAGCTTAGAGGAAGATGGAAGTAAAAAGTAAATATTTTTTAGAGATAAAAAACTTAATATTTATTATCAAAACTTAAAAGTACTTCATTTCTTTCTCATACATGTTTTTGAATTTTTTAGCGATAAAAGTTAAAACAATACTTCAATTAAATAACACTTCAAAATAAACTTTTGTTTCAAGTAACGATTTTAACGAAAACGACAATACTGTGTAATAATCACATATTAATGCTATTTAATTTTAATATAATGGCTTCATTAAACCAGCGATAAAGTCATTGTAATAATTCATGAATATAATTTTCATTTCATCCGAAATAATCTCAATGGCAAGCAGCATCTCTTTCATTTCTTCTCTCTTACACTGATATTTACCTAGCGCTATGAGATCCCAAATGTAGGTCATCGTGGCGACATAATCAATTGATTTTAAGTTTACGCTAGCAACTTTATACTGTAAATTATATTTTATAAGTTCAGCTATTTGTGAAAAATCATTATAGCTCAGGTTTGCACCAGCTAAAAGAGAATAATTAAAAACAATGTACGTGAACATGTAGTATGTTTAGAGTTGATATGAAAGTACTCATTCTCATAAGATTTCAGCTATTAACTTAGGTTCGAAAGAATTCATATATAAGCTAACCAAAGGACAGTAAATTATATCAATACTTTGCATTCCTAATTGTTTTATAAATTAATTCAGCGAAAAGATTAATTTTTAAGTTTAAATATTTTTGAAGAATTTTCTGAGTGATATTTCAAGGGGCGCCTAATCTTTCACTGGATATGGTATTTTTCATAGATTGCAAAGTCTTGATAATATTCATGTTTTTCACTAAATCAAATAAATTCCCTCGAAGTTTTTCTTTAATTCCCGTTTAGCAATCGTAATTTTTTGGGAATGAGAAAAAATTCCCTGAAAAATAAGTTATCGGCAATAATTTTTGTTGGAAAATTTTTGACGTTTGTCGCAAATTTTTTCTCTCTTAACTTTGTAGCAAGGAATTTACGAGCAAAAATACAATGTTAGCGTTATTTTTAAAATTTATTTATAGTAATAAAAATGTATTTTAACATATTTAAAAGATCTAACCCCACAAATAAAGCGCAATTACGGCACAAAGAGTAGATGACAAGCTATCAAACTAAGCATTTTACTTTATTTTGCAATAGTAGATAAAATTACTCAATTTTTAGCACATTCTATACACATATTTGAATTTATTCTTTTGCACTTCACTCTATTTTGTTTATCAACTTGTTTAGCTGACTGACAAGCTAATATCAAATATGCAAAACCACAGCTGTATTATTGGCTGGTTGGAGGAAATTGGAAATATTTTGGTAGTACTGACTAGAAAATAAGTTTTCCATTCCCTCAATTATTTACGATTGCAAAACTTTGTTTTCAGGGAAAAAAAAAATTGAGAATATCGTTTTCTGCAAATATTCATGATGATAGATTCGCGTTTTAAAAAATGTATGTTTAATGAAAATGAGCACAATTAATAAATTTACTAGTTTAAGAATGTTCTATTTCATAGAACATGTACATATGTATTCGTATACTTGCCTTCGTAGGCCGCAAAGCATTTCTTCACTAATTTTAATGAACCTGAACTTTTTAAACTATGGGGATGCAGCAGCCAACGGTCTAAAGCCTTGAAATGTTTAAATGGTTCAGATAGCATTATTTTTTCGTCGGGAACCTCAAGCATTGATATGAACTTCTGTAGGTTTTTAGAAAAATTATGTTGCTTAACATTGCATTTAGTGCAATGCAAAAAATTTGTCAATCCAAGTACTGACCATTCATAATTTTCTGTTATATTTGGCGTATAAGTTTGACGGCATCGTGGATTCTCACAAATATAGCGGCGAAGGTAATCCTTAAAATGAAAACAAAAATTTAATCTAATAATTTTAGTAACACGGTAAGCATTCAAAACATTTTGATTGATACTTATGAAATATTGGTATTTATGCAAACGTACGAAAAAACCTTATAAGCCGAATAATTTATTTGATTTCATATGAAGCTTGACACTTAATGATACGTTTATAAGGTTTAAATATCTTGGGATGAATGAACGCCGTCAATATGCAGGGTAGTCCGGTTAAGCAGCACTATCCGGAAAAATTGGATTCCCTGGTTCATTGTTAATAAAAAATTGTATGGGAGAGGCGGAGGGGGTTTATCTTAAACACCCTATTTGATGTTTAACAAAGTTTCCTTAGAGTCGTACTTACAAACAAAGAACAAAGAAATACATATCTCATAACTTTTTAAGTAATTTTTGTGTTATAATTTACAGTTGCGCCCACTCTATTTTGGTAAACTTGAGCCAACCGTATAAAAAAGACAGATTATACAATTAATAAAAAAGAACAACAAAGTTGCAGTTATTTATACTTAAGGACTAAATAATATCAATATTAAAGACTTCTCACTTTAACTTGTTGTGTGTTAATTACCACACTTATATCACAATGGGTTGTTCTAACAAAAAACGACATATTGTGGTATATTTTTGGGATGATGAATAACATCATCCAATAACAGTAAATTTCTGTTATTACATTATGGCATATTTTTGGGCATTTGCTTATTTGTTGGTCAGTTTAAGTTGCTATGTGAAAATTCTACTTGTTGAATAATAACAAGAATGAGAACAATGCAATGAAACTGCAACAACAAAAAGGCAAATAATGCAATGCAAGATATGAAACCCGGAAATATGCCAACCTCACTATTTTTGTTAAATTAAGAATTATGCAATTTCTACAAAGTAGAATGGCCAAAATATTTGTAGGCCAGCATATTTGTAGGCCAAAATATTTGTAGGCCAAATATTTATTAAGTAGAATAAGTTTTGATGATGTTAAGTTTTTGTTATTGTATTTTTAAGTAATTATTTTATAATGTATTTTGTTTTTGTAATTAGCACCATAAGAGGTGTTAAGTTATTTAAGATTTTTAATAAAGAGCAGAATTTGTTCTGAGCTAAAAAAGATAAGACGCTCTTTTATTTAAAGCAGAGATATTTGGACTGTGGGGAAGTTTTTATAATACAGGTAAGTATTATATTGTAACACCTTGTAGTTTCTTATTTCTTTTCAGATACAGTTCTCACCTGGTATTATCCCTCGAAAGGATAGTATCAACAACACAACATTGGCGCAGCCGGTTTTTCGAGCCACTACTCGGAACCACAGTACAAGGACTAAAAAGGACAAAAAGTTCCAGGATTCAGTACAAGGGCTAAAAAGGACAAAAATTCCAGGATTCAGTTCAAGGACTGAAAAGGACAAAAATTCCAGGATTCAGTACAAGGAAAAAAAAAAAAAAAAAAAAAAGGACAGAAAGTTCCAGGAGGCAGTACACACAACGCTGGAAGGTCAAATTTTGTAAGTATCCTAAGCATATACCACTAATCCATAAACTTCTAAAAACACATCGGCACTTAGCCATTCCTTAGGAGAGCCTTACTTTGGCAGTCAACCTAACGAACTTAGGAACATAAACTATGAGCGATCCTCATAGTCTATGTTCTGCATCATTTAATAGGGAAGCTAGGTTATAATTCGTTAACTTATTGGAAGTTTATGAATTATAAAAATTAGGTTTCATTTATTCGTTTTGAAAATTCGTAACCTTATTGTTACAAATTTGCAATTTAATTTATTCCATACGAAAAACAAGTCTTGTTGAACTTATTTTTGGTTCCGAAGAATATTTTAAATTCTGAGGATCAGTTTATTCAACATAGACTCGCGTTTAATTGCTATAAAATATTTTGATTTTTTAATAACACGTATAAAAAAAAAAAAAAATTTGTGGTAGGTCGTCTTTTCCTTAATTGTTAGCGAAAAACGTTTTATATAGTATGTCAAGTTCTTGGTAATAATTGAAGTCATTAACTTTAAAGAAAATCAAGAGTAATCAAAATTTAACAGTCAAGGTTACACAGCGTTTTGTTTACCTATAAACGTTTTGTTTTTATTTAATATAATTATGAAAATTTTGCTTACTAGTGTTCAAATGTGTTGGGCTTTACGCTTTAAACAATTATAAACAATTTAAACACACCGACAAAGTTTTATATTCATAATGGGTCTCCTAGAAATCTCTAAATTGGTGAAGAACATAGTACCTTATTTTTCAGGGGCTAGTTCACCAACGTTAGAATCAGATTTACATAGGTTCTTAGAGGGATGTGAGACAGTGCGGAATGAAATTAAAGATGAAGAAGAACCTAAACTCATAGCACTCATTAGGCTTCATTTGCATGGTGATGCATTTGAGTTAATCAGGTCGCTTAAGTTTAAATCATTGGAAGAGCTACGCAAGTTATTAAAAATAACATATATTAAAGCAAAATCTATTCATTTAATTCGAGAGCAAATAGAAAACGCACGACAACTTCCTGAAGAAGAACTGCGTGCATTTGCAAGACGAATAAATGCGCTACGGAACGAAGCCTTAGATATACTAAAATCAACTTATGGAAATTTATCGGATGAAATGTGCAGAGAAGAATTGAATTTGTCAGTGATAAAAAAATTTAAAACAGGAGTACATAATCAGACGTTACGGATGTTGTTGATAAATCAAAAAACAAACAACTTAGATAAGTTGTTAGAGGAAGCAATCGGAATAGAAGATTTAATGCAAGATGATTTAGAATTAAATTCAGGAATTAATACCGTGCAGTCTGGCTATGAAGTAGACCACCCAGTGAATTCAAGCATTCGAAGATTACCAATGAGAAGCTTAGAAACAGAAATATTCCCACTTAGAGAGCAGGGGAGTACAAAAAAATTTTTAGCCAAACAGTTATCAGTCAAGTGCTCATTTTGCAATGTAAGAGGACATACTAGAGATGAATGTTTAAATCGTAAAAATTCGCGGGAGTGTCAAGATAACCTCACGTACGGTCAAGAAACCGACAAAAGGTGCACGAAGAACAAAAGGAAACCAGAAGTTGATTTCAACTATCAACAACAAGGCATAGAAAGCAAAAAACAGAGAACAAAAGACACAATTTTACAGGTCCAAAATAAGGTAGATGAAAATACACCTACATGCCGTTGGTGTAAAAGAATTGGGCATGCAATGGAAAATTGTTATGCCAAAAGAGACTATGAGACGTCTCAGGGAAACTAAGAGGGGCCCAAGACCGGCCAATAGTCTGGGACCCCAAAAATCTTAGTAAATTAGGGCCAACTAAAGTAGTAACTGTAAATCAACCACAACAAAGTGCAGTTGATACGTTAACTACAGTATGTAAAACAAATAAAGTTTTAGGGAACAATTTTGATAACGTAGTAACAGTAAATCAACCACAACAAAGTGCAGTTGATACGTTACCTACTGGAAATGAAACTATTACAGTTTCAAAGAATATTTTTGACGAAGTAATAACTACAATTCAGCCACAACAAAGTGTAACTGATACGTTAACTAATAAACGCATAAATAATAAAGTTTTAAGTAACAACTTAGAACAATATAAAGCAGGAACAAATCATACGCAGAAAACTGTAGTTGAGGCGTCCCTTGCAAAACCCATAGAATGCGTAAAAAATGATAACGACATCGAAACTGGGAGACATATCTTGTATGGAAGGCATAACGAGAATTTTTACCAAGTAAATCAAAATGACGTGTTCATAGAAGTGCCCTGTGAAGGTGCTAAATATGGAAAACTTATTTTGTTGGTAGACTCCGGTGCCGATACAAGTTTGGTCAAAGAAAGTGCAATGCTGCATTTCCCAGGATTAGATATGAATAATACAAAAGATTTAAGTGGAGCATTTGGTGGACAGGTTACCACATTAGGTACTACCATTATTCAGCACAATCAGTACCAAGATCTTAGTTTGAAGTTACACATAGTGTCACTAGATCATGGAATACCAGCTGATGGAATAATTGGTAGAGACAATTTGTGGAACCAAACTATTATAAATGCAATAGATAAAAATCTAACGTTTTTTAACAAAGAACGACAGAAAATAATAGCATTCACGCTAAAGCCGATGAATGACTTAAATAGAGTACTATGCAATATAGAAACAGCAGTCCAAGCTCGAACTGTAAAAATAGTACCATTATGTGTCAAAACAACATTAAAAGAAGTTGTTATACATAAACAAGAACTTTCACAAGGAGTTTACTTGGGAGAAACCCTAACAAAAGTGAAAGATTGCATAGTTTATGTGCCAGTTTTAAATTCGTCAGAGGACAAATTTATTATTGATAAAAATTTCAGACCGGTATTTTCAAATTGCAATAAATTCAAAGTAAATACAAATACCGGAATAAACACTATAACTGAACAAAATGTGAGGGAAAGATTAGGCAAGCTATTTGAATCTATTAATTTAGATCCACACATTAGCAGAGAAGAAAAGGCTTCTATGGAAAATATATGTGCATCTTTCCATGACATATTTTTGTTGGAAGGTGATTGCTTATCATATACTCCAGTTTTGAAGCACGATATCCCTACACTGGCAGGCCAACCTCCAATAAATTAAAAACAGTATAGACTACCCCATTCTCATACAGTGGAAATTAATAGGCAGGTAGAAGAACTGTTGGATGAAGGAACAATTACGCCTAGCACCTCACCTTGGAATTCACCATTATTACTTGTGCCTAAGAAAAGTGGTAAAGATGGCGAGAAAAAATGGAGATTAGTTATAGACTTCAGAAAATTGAATGAAGCTACAATCAAACAAGTTTTCCCCATACCACGAATTGATGAAATTTTAGATCAGTTAGGACACAGTAGATATTTTTCCACCCTGGATTTAGCAAGTGGCTACCACCAGGTATTGGTGAATGATGATGATAAGGAAAAAACAGCATTTAGTACGGGGTTAGGACATTTTGAGTTCAACCGAATGCCGTTTGGTCTGACGGGAGCACCAGCAACATTTCAACGTATTATGAATCATATACTCACAGGACTACAAGGTCTAGAGTGTTTTGTTTACTTAGATGACATTGTCATATACGGGAAAAACTTACGAGAGCATGAAGATAGGCTTCGTAAAGTGTTCACGGTATTAAGACAACATAATCTTAAATTAAACACGAAAAAATGCAATTTTTTGCGTCGTGAAGTTGTGTATTTAGGACATAAATGTTCAGAGCATGGTGCTTTACCAGACCCAGATAAGGTGAAATGTGTAAAAAACATACCAGTGCCGAAAAACAAAAAAGAAGTACAGGCATTTCTAGGTCTGGTAAATTACTACCGAAAGTTCATAAAAGACACGGCAAGACTAGCATTACCAATAAACAAATTATTGAGAAAAGATGCTAAGTTCATTTGGTCAAATGAGTGCCAAAAATCATTTGAGGACTTAAAAAAGGCGATAATGTCACCACCCATATTGATATACCCAGATTTTTCCAAAGAATTTTTGTTAACCACGGATGCCAGCAATGATGCAATTGATGCAATTATATCACAAGGGGAAGTCGGTAAAGATAATCCAATAGCATTTGCCAGTAGAGCGCTAAGCGATACCGAAAAGAGGTATTCAACGATTGAAAAAGAATTTCTCGCTATAGTTTGGGCGACGAAAAATTTTAGAGCATATTTGCTTGGCAGACATTTCAAAATATATACCGATCATCAACCTTTACGTGGTATATCAAACCTTAAAGATCAAACGTCACGCTTGGCACGCTTCCGACACAAACTGTCAGAATATGATTTTGAAATAATTTACAAGCCTGGGAAAAGAAACTTAAATGCAGACGCTTTGAGTAGATTACCACAAACAGATAAACAAATAACAGTGGTACAAACTAGATCAAAATCTAAAAACTCTGGAAATGAAAAATTGAATACTTCAAATGAGGTGGACAAAGACACGGTGATTGAAATCAGCAAAAAAGAAAAGGTGATTGTATTGAAGGACCCAAAGGAAATAGAAATAATATTAAGGGATTTTCATAGCACACCATTAGGCGGGCATCAAGGTGCAGTAAAAACGCTTCTAAGAATAAGGAAGCAGTATAGATGGCCGGGAATGCAAAAAGATGTTAAAGAGTACATTAAAAAATGTACAAAATGTCAAACAAACAAGAGTTCAAGACTCACAAAAATGCCTATGGTTTTGACTGACACACCAAATCGACCTTTTGATAAAGTTTACATGGACATAGTCGGCCCATTACCTGAAACTATATCAGGACACAAATACATATTGACATTTCAAGATGATTTTTCGAATATATGGCGTGTGCTGCAATGCCCGATGCAGAAGCAAGTACGGTCTCGAAGAAATTTTATGACGAAATCATTGCTAGGTACAATATCCCAAAGATATTAGTTACTGACAATGGGACAAATTTTATTGCGAAATTGTTTTCAGACACTTGTAAGATGCTGGGAATTAAGAAGTTGCACATAACACCATATCATCCGCAGGCTAATGGTTCTTTGGAAAGAAGTCACAGACCGCTTGCAGAGTACTTGCGAAGTTTTGCTAAAGAAGATGGTTCAAATTGGGACCAATGGCTGACAGCAGCCATGCATGTGCATAATAATACAACACATACTTCTACTAAGCAAACTCCGTTTCGTACTTTGTACGGTTTCGACTTTGAATTGCCTACGAATTTGAAACGTAAATGTTCACCGCTATATAACGCGGAGGACCAATCAAAAGTATTAAAATTTCAAATTCAAAGAACTCATGAATTAGTTAGGAAAAACCAAGAAAAGGCGAAAGAATTGTCTAAAAAACAATATGACGGTGCAATCAACCCCGTTAAATTTAAACAAGGGGATAAAGTTTTAATGAAAAATCAAACTAGGAAAAACAAATTTTCTCCCATATGGGTAGGGCCATTTGAAGTTTTGGGAGTCAAGGGGCCTGTTACAACAGAAGTTGTAATAAAAGGCAAGAAAAAGAGGTTGCACAATAATTTACTTAAATTATTTAATGAACCTACTTAATTTACAATAAAAAATAGCCAACAGAGCAAAACTAAAATACAAAAATAACAAGCTCTGAAAACTTAGAAGTACATGTTCGTTAACATAAACAAAAATGTGAAACGTTTTTTTTTTTTCAAATTGAATATGCAAATGGAAAAAAGAAGATTATATAAACAAATAATAAATAAAAATAACAAGCTCTGAAAACATGTGTAATATGAGTCAACGTGTGCCACAGAAAGTGCACGCGATCGCGTAGAACTAACCTACCTCAACGATAGTAGTAGAAATATGACACATTTCATTTCAATTAAAATAAGCTAAAATGCAAAACAAAAATAATAAAAGCAAATGCAGCTTGGGCTCAGCTTTGTACATAGCTATGAGTATTAGCATTCATTTGATTTGCAAAATGAAATGAAACAAAGGGAAATAACAGCAACTTTAGCTGAAGTTCCATCATTGAAGGTCATATTATATCATGATGACAACCAAAGACATGACGAAGAATAGTTACTTTGGCTATAATTATTAAAACGAAATTACAAGCTATGCGTAATATATATTTGGATGCATACAAAAGATGTATACACATATATAGCATACAAAAATTAAAATTTCTGTTTCAAAGCTAAGAAAAGATTAAATTTGAAACCCAGATAAATTATTAAAACATTCTGGGTACAGACTCATTAAATTATTTTCAAAATAGAACAAAACTTTTTGTTATATTAAAATAAATAACAGAAAACATATATATTTGTATAAATACGTTTTAACACGTATGTATATACATATATAGCTAAAACTTGTTGAATCTAAATACAATGTGAACTTCACATATATCGTAAATTAAACAATCAAGTCAGTTCAACGACTTGCTTAAATGTTATTCTTGTTGAAATAATAATTTTTGCATAATTGCATAATTTGACATTATGTCATAAATGTTGGTAAACAAAGCCAGCACAATTAAAAGTAAATAAATAAAAATAAAGAGTGCTTCAAAAGAAAAACGGAAATTTAGAAACAAAATTTATCATTAAAAAGTAATGAATAAAACAAAACGGAGTAAATGCCGTATATGCAAATATATATTTTTATGCATATTAGATAAATGCATAAACATGTATATCATTTACAATAAAAATTAGAAGTTTAAATATAATGAGTAAAATAAAACGGAGTAAATGCCGTATATATATATATATATATTTTTATGCATAGCAGATAAATGCATAAACATATATATCATTTACACGTATTATTATTAAATAAAATAAACACTTAATTACATTGATATTTTTTTTTAAGGAATGATTTATAACTTGATATATTAGAAAACATTGAATAATTTTGTTTTAAATAGAAAGATAAATATAGAAATTTATCAATTAAAGTAATAACCATAAATAATTAAATGATAAATATTTAACTAAATAGATAGCTATTTTATTAACATGGTCCTATACTACAGCAGATTAGCAGTAGCAGTGGCCAGAAGCTTGTCACACTAATGATTCAAGGATGCAAACACGCTAGTTAACTAAGAACTGAATGAAAAATAAAAATTTTGTTCAAAATTTGAAAATGAATGAATAATTAAAGCTAAGCTGCAGAATACTTCATGCACAATAAGCAAAGTATCCAGCATTAATAGCTAAATCATTCAATGGTTGTCAATCTTTACATAGTGACAACCAAACCAAAGGAAGGGAGGGGGCTACAGTTTTTAGCATAACGCCTTCCCTTTCGAGAAAAACTGTGGCATAAGCCGTCTCAACATGATTTGAAATGATGGTAGCCAGAAGTATAACATGCAACCAGCCTTATGTTGAAGCTAAACATACAAGGCTGATAAAAACAAGTGTTGCACCTTGAATCAAATCAAAAGTTAAGTTTGTGGTATGACGAAATTAGCAAAGCCACAAAGTCTAAGCCAAGCAGTTTCCAACCAAGGGGGACAAGCAGTGACGGAGAAAAATAGGGCCATGAATTAGGTAGAGTCATTTAACAGAGTATTTTTAAATATATTATTATTAGACATTCTTAAAGAAAATAATGTTAACTAATAAACTAAATTTTAAAATAAAAACATTAGGACACACAATAATGTGTTATTAAGAAAAAATTATAGTTAATTCTTAGCCATAATTTTTTCTTATCCAAAAGGGTGAGGAATGTTGTGTGTTAATTACCACACTTATATCACAATGGGTTGTTCTAACAAAAAACGACATATTGTGGTATATTTTTGGGATGATGAATAACATCATCCAATAACAGTAAATTTCTGTTATTACATTATGGCATATTTTTGGGCATTTGCTTATTTGTTGGTCAGTTTAAGTTGCTATGTGAAAATTCTACTTGTTGAATAATAACAAGAATGAGAACAATGCAATGAAACTGCAACAACAAAAAGGCAAATAATGCAATGCAAGATATGAAACCCGGAAATATGCCAACCTCACTATTTTTGTTAAATTAAGAATTATGCAATTTCTACAAAGTAGAATGGCCAAAATATTTGTAGGCCAGCATATTTGTAGGCCAAAATATTTGTAGGCCAAATATTTATTAAGTAGAATAAGTTTTGATGATGTTAAGTTTTTGTTATTGTATTTTTAAGTAATTATTTTATAATGTATTTTGTTTTTGTAATTAGCACCATAAGAGGTGTTAAGTTATTTAAGATTTTTAATAAAGAGCAGAATTTGTTCTGAGCTAAAAAAGATAAGACGCTCTTTTATTTAAAGCAGAGATATTTGGACTGTGGGGAAGTTTTTATAATACAGGTAAGTATTATATTGTAACACCTTGTAGTTTCTTATTTCTTTTCAGATACAGTTCTCACCTGGTATTATCCCTCGAAAGGATAGTATCAACAACACAACAAACTTACATAATTCTTATCCGGGTTTTCACTTTTACATTCTACACATTTACATTTGATGTTAGAGTTCAGCTTCAGATTGTGCTCACGCTCTGTTCGTCTTAATATTCGACTATCACAAGAGTAATTTATGAAAATCTCCTCGCCAGTTTTAATGTTTTTATTAGCAATTAAGCTCAAAGATCTTCCGGAAAATTTGCACAGATTTGATGGATAACAAACGTTTCTGCAAAAAGTTAAGTATGGAAAGTTTCCATAACCAACAGCTTTGATATGAGAAAATTTATGAAGAAGACCACGCCGTATATGAAATGGACTTTGCCAAAGGTTAGACGATAACAAAGTGAATTCCAAAGGATCTGATATTTTTAGATCTAATGTCATAATTTTAATGTTATTATAAAGAATTTGGCCAGTATGTCGAAGAATAAGAGAAGCTATAAAATAAGCTTGTTTTTAATAGTTCTATGTTAAAAAAAATGAAAAGGTCAAACCTATAATTATCTCCCAATCTTTTAAACTCGCCTTGGTGTGATTAAATATATTGAAAAAATCCGTAAATCTGCGTAAATACCCTGTAAGAACATTTGAAACTTGTGCCATCTTAAATATAAATTTCAAAGGTTCCTTTTCTAACTGCGTCATCATACGTAAAGAGCGCGCATATTCTAAGCGATCGTTTTGCATAAGTTTGCTTCCTTCATTAGTCAATTCGGCCCAAATTTCACTGGCAGAACGCTTTTCAGAAAGCAATGGTATCGCTTGTGGTAGTCCGTCTAATAATATACGTAGTGGCAAGTGTCGAATGGAATCATCAGGATATAAGGTTTTTTGATAAGCAACGCATTCATACGCATGTGTTGGTTGATGTGCAACGCGACATTTTGATGAACAATAAATTACATTTCCGTGGCAGCGATAACATGGAAACGGAATAAGTTGAGTTGCAGCGCATTGCTGACAAATAAGTTTTTCTTCTGAAGGAACAAATGATGGTGCTCGTTCTGAAAATATTGTTTCGTCTTTTTGAATAGGTTTTTGTGATACCATAAAAGCCTCTCTAGAATTTTTTTTTATGCTGCAATTAAAAATAATAAAAATTATACATTTTACAGAGATGTACAGAATATTTCTATTTCCTGCATTTGTTGCTGTTTTGCTTGTTGTTGAATTATAACCATCCCCAACTTTTAGAAGCTCAGTTCGGAACAGTGCTTAACATTTCGGACCGTAGATATAAGGAGTGAGATTGAAAAAATCTTAACACACGTTTTACCTAATAATTTTTTTTGGGTGTAAGATTTAAAAATTTCTTTGGTCAAGATAACTTATCTTTGAAAAATATGTCAGTTAATATTTTTAATGACAAACATGTTGATTTGTTTTGAGTTTGATCAAAATGAGGGAATAAAAAAAGTACGTCTTAAAATTATTAAAAATTTTCAAAAAAATCCAAAGAAAAATTGGCCAAAGAATTGAAGGTCTGCCGTCAAACTGTTTCCAATGTTATTAACCAGTTTCAGGAGAATTTGACCATCGATATGAAACCTGGTTCGAGAAGAAACAAGGACCACATGATATTGGCAAAGCCAAGAAAATTGAAAGCATATTGAAAAGATCTCCAAACACATCTGCTAGAAAAGCTGCCCGGTTAGCCCAGTGCTCTGACTATTTGGTGCGAAAAGTGAAAGCCAATGCAGATTTGAAAACATACAAAGTCAAAAAAGTTCCAGACAGGAATGCTGCAAAAAATTTAGACGCCAAAAGTAGGGCTCGGAAATTAAAATTGAATTTCATACAAAAATATTCATGTTGTATAATGGACGACGAAACGTATGTACTGGCAGATTTTACGCAGCCAGTAATTATAATGTTACTAGCTAAATTACTCGGTATTACTCAATTTATTCATAAAATTTTTCAATCATATACATGTCTACATACACGCATATGTTCACACATTCACTTTTATATATATGCTTAGAAGATATTTGTGTAGAATCTCGAGTTAATTCAAAGCAGATGACTTCAAGTGATTGCAGCGACTTCAAGTGATTGCAGCGACTTCAAGTGATTGCAGCGACTTCAAATGATTGCAGCGACTTCAAGTGATTGCAGCGACTTCAAGTGATTGCAGCGACTTCAAGTGATTGCAGCGACTTCAAGTGATTGCAAAGAATTAAAATTGATTTGAGGTGACTTCATTCAATGCAATCAAAATTCTTCCAATTATGATTCCAATCAAAAACGTGACGTCATCAAAATAATTGCATTCTTTTGTGATAGAAAAGGCTGCAGACTTATGGCATTGAAGTCTTCAGGTGACTTCATTTTTAAATAGCTGCACTCTGAATGCTGTATTTTTGGAGTGACTTCAATGGATTGCAATTGCAAATGAATGCACTCTTTCACAGCTCTGGGCGATATCAAATAAATTCGCCTTACATAAGCTCCACGATATCTGTATCCAGGAAAACTACATAAAAAAGCACAGCGACACTAACCACCGGGGCTCAATCGAATCAAAACATCAAGTCGTCATTTTAAGCAGCTAGTTAGACCATACTTGGCCTTATGCCACGGAACAAAAAACTCCTAGATTAGCGACGCTACCTGTGTTATCATAGAAAATAGGAGCAAAACGAACAAAAGATTAAGCACAAACAAGAGACCAGGGGAGTAACACGCAAGCTGCCAGGCAACAAAATCAGCCAAAGCAAAAACGGAAGAAGTATTAATTATGTTTATCTGTGACAAAAAAAAAGGTTAAGTCAACTAAGGCAAATGCAGATAAAGCAAATTTTTCATTAGTTCCCGATGAAATTTCTCTCTTGTTTTAGTGCTTTTGTTTTTTAAATATCTGGATAATATTTTGACTTTTTTCATTTTTTTTGATTCTGATATATTGTTTAGTGCTTATCTTAAGGTAAATTGTAAGCATGTCAAAAGTAATTGTAATTTATTGACAACTTAAGAAGAGTTTTCTTCCAAATTTCGGTTTTTTAAGTTATGACGGTCTTTCAGCAAACGATTGATATGTTTGAAAGAAATAAATTTTTTTTTTTTATAAAAATGAAAATGTGGGACTGACAATTTTGCAGACATTTAATACAAAACGTTATTTTGTATCTCTTTATTTAGAAAACCTGAAAAAATAAACTTACAGTTTAGTTGATTTGCCAATTTTTAAGTCATGTAGTTCCTTTTCCATATCATTTCTTTCCGTAATTAGCAAGTTATGAAAACCTTGTTGTAGCTGTTCCATTTGCGCCATGAAATTTTTATTAAGCTTAAATTTTTGCAATGTCTCCAAGTGTTGCTTTAGCAGAGATGTGTTCCCCATTTGCTGAGCACAGTATGCTTGTCGTGTAACTATCTTATGCAATGATTTCATTGGATATCCTTGCTCGAGTGCGCAATCACAATCATCATATGCTTGCTGAAAATATCCAAATTCTTGTAACGCCATAGCCCGATTGGCATGCGCCAAAGCCAATTCTTCACTGCCCAAGTTAGCAGCGAAAATAGCTTTTGTATAAAAACGGCACGCTTCTAGCGCGTGTTTCTTGGGCGAAGCTTTAAATAATTTATTACCCTGCTCCCGTAAACGAATGGACTTGCTTGTGAGATCGGGCGGAGATTTCCATTTATGTAAAATATTCCACAATGGAGAAGTTCTGTGCAAAAATTTTAAATATTTATTAAAGATTACTTTATTTCATATCATCACATTGAAACAGAACTGGATTTAAGTATACTTTAGCGTCAATCAATTTTTTTCTTGATATCTAATTTTTCTCACATGGTTTTTAATTCTTATTTAAAATTCAAGAAATCTGAACTTATTTCTTTTCTTTTGATATGCCACTATTTTTAATTGAAAAACCTTTTTTTTTTGAAATTTTACAAAAAAAAAAAAACTTCTCGCAACAGAACAGTTTTGTATTTTAACTTGAAAATTAACAATTTTTCAAGTATGTTGGAAAGTTACATAGCCCCATACAAGAACTCATTCATCTGATGTTGAATCAAATTATTTAACAGATGAATTAATTTCTTACTTAGAAGAAATACATATATAATTAAAAAAAGTTTTAATGACTCGGAATTAGCAACAAAGGGCAAATCATAACTTCTTTCGGCTTAAGTTTACTTTAGCTGATATTCTCCAAATCAATTTATTTTTTTAGGGGTAATAGAGGGTAAAAAATAAAAAAATATAAAAATTTCAAAAAAAGTCGCTCGGATCTAGTTTCGGAGATATAGACATCGAAAGTTGCGGATATAGCTTTTGGAAAAATGATTATAAGTTGAGAACCCCTGAATGGAAAACAGAAAATATGGGTGTCATAAGAAGGATAATTTAATGGCCGACAATAATGGTAAGCAAAATTTTGAATTTTGACCCATATTTTTGGAGATATTACGATTTTTGTGAAATTTCGACCAATTTTTTTTGAAAAAACCTTATTTTTCCCAAAAAATGTGTTAATGACCTGTAATTATTTTAGCATATTAAGATAGCTTAATTTATTCCCTTTAAAATGGTATATAGCTTGTTCTAAATTTTTGCGTATTTACCCCTTTTTTTGCCGGAAAATTAAAAAAATATTCAATAAGTTCATATGAAAATTCTCTATTTATGGACAAAAACAATAAAAAACCCACAACAACAACAACAATTATCATAAGACTATTTTCATTGTAAAACTTAAAAATATTTATTAAAAATCGCGCGATTTTTAATAAAAATTTTTCACCTGCGGCGCTTTTTTCTTTCAACATAACCTCACATTTTAAAAAATTTTTAATTTATATGATAACCATATTTTTTTATTATGAGAATCGTTTAAATAATAATAGTTGTAGGTGTACTAATCGTTGTTGTTGTTGTTTTCCACTGTTTTTGTCCACAAAAACATAGTTTTCATAAGAATTCATTGAATATTTTTTGTTTTTCTTTAAAAAAGGGTTAAGCTCGCAAAATTTTACAGCAACCTATATACCATTTTAAAGGGAATAAAGTAAGCTTTCTTGTCATGCTAAAAAAGTTTTAGGTCATTAACACATTTTTTGGAAAAAAAAAAATTTTTAAAAAAAAAAAAATTGGTCAAAATTTCAGAAAATATGTAATATCTCCAAAATTATAGGTCAAATTTCAAAACTTTACTTACCATTATTGTAGGCCGTTAAATTATCCTTCTTATGATACCCATATTTTTTATTTTCCCTTCAGGGGTTCCCAACTTATAACCATTTTTATAAAAGCTATATTCGGAACTTCCGATGTCTATCATCTCCGATACTGGATCCGAGCGATTTTTTTTGATAATTTTATATTTTTTTGTTTTTAACCCCCTTTTACAAAAAAAAAAAAAATAAATAAAATTGGACTATGTCAGCTAAAGTAAACCTGTTCCCGATAAATTTCTGACGAATTTCAAATTTTGGAACAGGTTTACTTTAGCTGACATTGTCCAATTTTATTTATTTTTTTTTCCTAAAAGGGGGTTAAAAACAAAAAAATATAAAATTATCAAAAAAAGTCGCTCGGATCTAGTATCGGAGATATAGACATCGGAAGTTCCGGATATATCTTTTATAAAAATGGTTATAAGTTGGGAACCCCTGAATGGATTTAAAAAAAATGGGTGTCATTGTTTGTTTTTCTTTAAAAAGGGGCTAAATTCGCAAAAATTTACAGCAAACTATATACCATTTAAAAGGGAATAAAATAAGCTTTCTTAAAATGCTAAAAAAGTTTCAGGTCATTAACACATTTTTTGGAAAAAAAAAAATGTTTTATCAAAAAAAAATTGGTCGAAATTTCACAAAAATCGTAATATCTCCAAAAATATGGGTCAAATTTCAAAACTTCACTCACCATTATTGTAGGCCATTTAATTATCTATCTTATGACACCCATTTTTTTGAAATCCATTCAGGGGTTCCCAACTTATAACCATTTTTCCAAAAGCTATATCCGCAACTTCCGATGTCTATATCTCCGATACTAGATCCGAGCGACTTTTTTTGAAATTTTTATATTTTTTTATTTTTCACCCTCTTATCACCCCTAAAAAAAGAAATTGATTTGGAGAATGTCAGCTAAAGTAAACTTAAGCCCAAATTTTTATTATTATATTTATAAAATCACTTCTCATATAATACCCACACTTTAGCAAACTATTCAGGTGATACCGAATCTGATTGCTCAATCCGATTTCCCCTAAAATTGTCACTAAAGGAAACTTTATCATCAACGATACACAAGTTGGCGCGCATTAAAATTTAAAATACAAACCGCGTAAACACCAGCATTGTATCGGAATAGAACATGCTCATTGTCTTAAATTCATTTTTATATGTTTTTAAATTCATAAACTTTATTATAACGTCATTATCGGCAGTATTAATTTCTTCAAGAATCGCTTCCACCAAAGATTCCATATTTAGTTAATACAATGAAATTAAGTCGAATATCCGTTCGTATATTAAGACTAGAGATGTAAGCGTTGAAAATTTTCGATATTTCGATTTTACAATCACAGAGACACCTAAAACGCTAAGCACAATAGCGCAGCTCACATTATCACACATAACTTGACAACATCAATATTCGATAATGTGAGCTCTAGAAACGACCGCCGTCTTCAAAAAAGCTTTGACGCAAAGAAGCGTTGTATGCAATTTCTAAAATAAGACGCGTACAAAGCAATGACGCCATAAAGCGGTAATGAGTGACGACGTCGTAGTTCGATCTTTATACGTCGTGAGCTGATGCACAAGTTTGCTGTCGTGTGAGTAGGGACTTGTACGTCGGTGTTCAAGTTTCAAAAATGCTTATGCTATCAGTAAAAGCGGAGTTACAGACCAGGCGTTGTCGCTTTATCGCGTTTCGGCTTTCTACGCGTCTTGTTATTGAAGTTACATATCACACTTCTTTGCGTCTAAGTTTTTATGAGAACAGTTGACAGTGGACAAATTTGTAAGCAATAAAAAATATGTTTCATAAGTTGAAAAGTTTGTTTAATGAAAGCGTAGAAAAAGTTGAAAGTTGCTCAACTTTTTGCGTCATACGCTTTTTGACTTTCTACGCGTTGTGCTCTGTAACTCAATCCAAACGATTGCAGGGTTTGAACTTTTTCTGAGAGAATCGTGTGCCGCTATAAAGTGACAACGCGTGGTCTGTAACTCCACTTTTACATTAAGACTTATGTAAATATATGTTTAAAAAAAACATTTAGCTGAAATTAATTTTAAAACTTAACACAAATAAATTTTAGAATAAAAATAGTATATATTAGAGAAAACTTCTTTAATTTTTGTATTTTTAAACTAAGTTTTTTCAACGCGTGTTAGCGTTTTTTAACGCAGATTTTGGTATTTTTCACATAGGCAGTCAAAGCGCGTTAGCTGTACGTAGGATAAATGTCATTCCTACAAAATTATTGATTATATTTTTGAAAATTTTGCTTGCCATTATTGTAGACCATTAAATTATCTTTCTTATGACACCCATATTACTGATATCTATTCAGGAGTTTACAAGCACACAAAATACAGCTGAAAATCAAAGCGCGTTTTAGCATAACACCGACGATGACAATCACAACGCACGTTTCTTCAACGCACGTTGATTGTGTGGCATTCTGCATATAATTTATCATTATGCTGAAACGCGCGTTGAAAAAATGCTTGTGTGAACTGAGCTTAAAAGTCGTAGCACATAATGCCTAAAGCCCAATTTTAATGTGATCTTATCTTATCAAATATCAGGGAGGACATCACATGCTATTAGGATAGCAAATGTATGCTATTCACTCTCGCATTCTCCAAGCGCATTAGGTTCTGTTCGCATGTTTTTTCTTTCTTAAAAAAAATTTGATTTGATATCCCTGATATGGGATAAGATAAGATAAGATAAGATAAGATAAGATAAGATAAGATAAGATAAGATAAGATAAGATAAGATAAGATAAGATAAGATAAGATAAGATAAGATAAGATAAGATAAGATAAGATAAGATAAGATAAGATAAGATAAGATAAGATAAGATAAGATAAGATAAGATAAGATAAGATAAGATAAGATAAGATAAGATAAGATAAGATAAGATAAGATAAGATAAGATAAGATAAGATAAGATAAGATAAGATAAGATAAGATAAGATAAGATAAGATAAGATAAGATAAGATAAGATAAGATAAGATAAGATAAGATAAGATAAGATAAGATAAGATAAGATAAGATAAGATAAGATAAGATAAGATAAGATAAGATAAGATAAGATAAGATAAGATAAGATAAGATAAGATAAGATAAGATAAGATAAGATAAGATAAGATAAGATAAGATAAGATAAGATAAGATAAGATAAGATAAGATAAGATAAGATAAGATAAGATAAGATAAGATAAGATAAGATAAGATAAGATAAGATAAGATAAGATAAGATAAGATAAGATAAGATAAGATAAGATAAGATAAGATAAGATAAGATAAGATAAGATAAGATAAGATAAGATAAGATGGAAATTGGGCTTAATTCATGGAATAGCTGATACATCGCTGTCAGTTTGAAATCCGCTGCATTTTTCGCATCAAAATATGTATATGAACCTCTAGTCGTTCAGAACAAACTTGCTTAAAACGATTCAAATTGTTTGAAGCGCTAACTTGGCTGAACGGGCTCAATATGTCAAGTCAAGCTGTTTCGCAACTGTCAAAATTTTATAATTTATGCCGAAACACCCACAAAAAAATTAATTATTCTTAGATCGACCAATATAACTACAATGGATTTGCAACAACTGGACGAAGAGGCACGCCAAGGTGCGCTTAAAGAAATTAAAAATATGCTACAACGGCCAGGACAATTGGAAAAGGTCGAACAATTCAAACATCGTGTAGCCAGAAAAAAGGCTTCTGTAGAGGCTCTCCTCAAAACTGGCATGCAAAATCAATTAGATGGTGTGCGAGTTGGATTAAAACAATTAGAAACATGCAAAAATGATGTGCGTGAAGTGCATGAACGCATGGAGGTGGTGGACTACCTGTTAAAAGGTGTTCCTGAAATATACGATGCTCTGGAAGTGGTTCGCGAAGAAAATACGAAACATTCCCAATATGCTACTGCAATGGAAAATCTAAAGCACATTTTCAATGTGGAAGCTAGTGTGCAAAAGACGATGCAATTGATCGATGAAGACAGATTGCTAAATGCTCATCAATGTCTTGCCGATTTGGAGAATTCTCGCGATGATTTGCTGTATGAACTTCATAAGCAACCCAAACAACATGCATCGGATAAAATAACACTAAAACGACATTTCGAAAAGGTTGAAATGGTGTCACAATCGCTAGAGAAAAAGTTACGTTTAATATTGAACCGTACACTGAATACAGCCCGCAAGGAACCGACGGTTATTGTGACCGCATTGCGTATCATTGAGCGAGAAGAAAAAAATGATCAGTTCGCCTTGCAACAACAAAAAGTAACAGGCTTTCTTCCACCTGGCAGACCGAAAAGTTGGCGACAGATGTCTTTGGATGTGCTGAAAGAGGCGGTTGGAACACGCATTGAAGGTTCAAAGTTAGAGGAGCGTGCTGATAATAAAATGTGGCTAGTTAGAGACTTAGAAATACTTCGTCAAATTATATTGGAAGATTTGCGTGTTGTAAAGTCGTTGTGTGTTCCTTGCTTTCCACCGCACTATGACATATTCAATGAGTATGTGAGAATGTACCACGCAGGGTTATCGAGTTATGTAAGTATTAATTCGATTCTAATTGATTCATGAAGGATTGATGAAGAAAAACTCAAAAAAAAAAAAAAAAAAAAAACAGTTTTTCCTACGACGTAATTAAATTTCCAATTTAATTCTGAGTTGTAAATGATTACTTCACAATTTATAATACACAGTGTAGCAGTAGATATATTTTCTTCTCCTTTGCTGGTCTACCAGAATTGTTTTTTAGAGATGTCATTAATTTATAAATTGAAATGAAAAATAGTTCAATTATAATCTAATTTTGAAAGCATTATAAATAGTTGTTTATTATAGTCTAGATACATCAGATAAAAGCCAGAAAAACCTTTCGATGTTATTAAATTATTAATTCAATTATGATTTCAAATGATATTGCATAACGATACAGCAATTTGTTATATATAGATGTACCAAAATGCTAAGTTAGAAATGTGATTAATTTATAAAATTAATTGAAGGATAAGACGATTATTGCTCAAACTGTAGAGCATTATAAAAGCTGTGTTCCTTTTTGATTTCAGTCTACCTCTACTAATCTCTGTTGATAAATTATATAGAATTCGTTAAATCCTAAATTTTTTATATTTTACGGTGACCTAATCAAGATCGGGCTCGATCAAAAACTACAATTTTGCTCGAAAACAGGTAAATAAGTACCTGAACTTAAAATTCATAAAAAATATTTACTCTCAAAAATCTTATCATTGTACATACATATAAGCTCTTTCGAAAAGGCATATTTCCATTAAAAAATCAAAAATTTTCTATAATTAGGGATGGTCACCGAACGACTGAATAATAATATTACTATTTTAATGACCATAATTTTGCTGATCAGAAATAAATGTTCTTTCAACATTTTCCACGCCCTTAAAACTTCGACTAATTTGCTCTCTTTAAGTTCTGGAATTCGTTTAGATAAACGCGGAGGCCAAACAAATCCAGCATTTTTTTAAATTATTCGTTCAACAAAAATTTCTCGCATGAGAAAAGCTAAGACCATTTTAAAAATGTAAGGAAACATTTTTAAATCGAGTTTCAGAATTTTCTGAAACAATGTTCTGGTGATGACTAGTTGAACAGAGCGACGATAGATATAGGCAGATGAATCCTCAAAAACACTCTGTCTTATACCTTCTACCACAGCGGCAGTACGCTCAGTATGTCTTTTTTTTTACCAAAAAAAGGGCCAATCATTTTATTACATATAAAGAAAATAAAATATATTGAAAATTTACAAATCAGTTTTTCAGTGTCCAGCTAATAGTGAAATTAATACTTTGTTTTAGCAAAATGACACATTTCCACTCACAATATATGCTGTCATATAATATGTGCTTGTGATGCATTCAAGTCTTGTTCGAAAAGCTGTCGATGAGAAAAAATTATCCCTTTTTTCATAGTCCAGAGTGAAGTAGCCTCAATCGTTAAATCATTTATATTAAGTTGATATCAAAACGGACACTTTACAAAATTTCCATCCATTTTCCAAAACGAAACATTTCCATATTATAAATGCTAATAACTATAATTTTATAAAAATGACTAAAGTTTAAGGTACGCCAGACAATGCGGAGAATTTTTTACAATTCTTTAATAATAAACCATCTAAGTGTACTACGTTTTTATTTACTCTTGTTCTGTTTTGATCGCCCACTCGCCCATTTGCTCATCAAGACTTTACATAGCTAACTGAAATATTTTTTCTTAGAAGTAAAATAATCTGAATAACTAACTTTTGTTTTTAATTTTGGACCTAGTTGGACAACATTGCTCAATGTGGCTTGGAAGGTAATGAATATGTAACCCTACTTTCTTGGGTGATGAACACATATCCTGGTCAGGAATTGATGTCACATCCAGATCTTTGTGTGGATGTACAACACGTTATTGGATCCTTATTACGCCCCGAACATCTGAAGTCATTAGAAGATGAATACTTGCGCAATATGCAACGCAATTATCAAGAGTGGATGACAAAAGCAGCCGAAACTGAGAAGCAAGAGTGGTTTTTCGAACAGGCCCCAGATCAAGATGAACAATTCTATCATACATCAGCACCTGTTATCATCTTTCAGATGATTGACCAACATTTGCAAGTTACAAATACCATACATGCAGAGTTAACATTTAAAGCTTTAGTCTTCAGCATACAACAAGTGGAAGTGTTTGGTCAAACTTATTTGATAAACGTTATAGAACTTAAGGATCATCATTTTCGTAATCGCGATCAAATTAAGTATTTTACACATTATATTATTACCATTGTTAATAATTGTCAGCAAATGATTGAGTTGGCACAGCAAATGAAACAATTATACTGGCCAAAATCGCGCACAGAACACTATGAAGATTTTGAACGTTTGATTGCAACATTTCAACGTATACGCGCACATGCAGCAAACTATTTGCTAGAGGAAGCTTTTCTCGATATGGAAGGACCTTTTAATGATTTGTTTACTGTTAAATGGTTAGGAAGCACTATGTCTGTGGATACTATTTGCGTTACACTTGACGATTACTTTCAGGTTTGTCGAAATTTCATGTAATAAAATTGCTTAATCAGTTTGATTTTTATTTGTTTTGTTACTTAGGACTACAATCATCTACGTCCAATTAATTTTGAAATGGTTATAAACGAAGCACAGAAGCTGCTTGCTAAGCGGTATATACGCGCCTTGCTTTCAAAACGTCTCTCGAAACCGCGTCCTGAGTGTGATTCGATTACACGAAAAATTAATCAAGAGGCTAAACGTTTTAAACAATTCTTTGAAAAGATTGCACCAAATATTTCAATGACTGATTCACCGCTAGATCTTATACCAACGCTATCGGCGTTGCTTGTTTGCGATCTTGAGCTGTTGGTCTTAGATTTGCATACCTTACTTGGTAGTTATCCGTCGTTGAGCGAGGATCATATTGTACGTGTCTTTTATATTCGCAATGATGTAAAGGCTAGTGAGGTACGTGAAAAGATACAAGATGCTATGAAATCAAAGAAGGCCATGGTTAGCATAGCGAAGCAAGATTGTATTTTTAAAGAGATAGTATTTAATGATAAGTTGTGGTGAACTTCAGAACATTTCTAAATATGGTATATTTTATTCAGATTTTCAAGTCTTATAAAACTTAGTATGTATTAATCAAATAAAGACAGATTAGTGATGTTAGTTGAAAAAATTTCTAGCCAGCGTCTTGACTAGATAATAATGATAAAGGATTCCAATACACCAAAAGTCGGCAAGTATGTATAATCTTTTTTTAAAACTTATAGCTATCCGCATTTTCTGGATTCAAGTCATTGTTACCAAAATGCCTCAATAGCGAAATAAATGTATTTGGATTGAAATAAGCGCACTGAAACATTTAGAAGTGTTATTAAAAGGTAATAGAAGCAGAAGATAGATATCAAACTGCAATTTTTCTTTCGGAAATACTATTTATTAATTTATTTATAAAGAATTGTAATTCCAAATTTCAGGTACGAATTTTAGTTCCCATCAAATTTTAGTACAATTCAATGTTTAAAATTTAAATAAAGATTTCAAGAACTTGTCGTATTTGAATACGAATCCATGTTTTGAGTATGAGGTAAGTTTAGAGGACGAACCAAAACTTCAAGTAAATAATCAAAATTTTGATTTCGGAGTCATATTGACCTCTAAAATCTCTATATAAAGGGTGGTTCATTAGAGTGATATAACTTTAAATTGAAATAAAACACATTAATTAAGTTTAAGTCCAATTTTTTTTTTGTATTTATAGGATTACTTTATGACATTTATTGTATAAAAATAATTTCCAGCATATGTCCACAAGAACAAGGTGTAATAAATCGGTTGTTCAAGCTTAGACTTGAGGTCTTATTTCTGAAATAACATGGGCTATGTTGATTTCTAATGTGTCATTTGTTGCTCGATCCGCAGCATAAACCAGTGACTTGACATGCATCAATGGCAATAATGGCATTAATTATAACTTTCACTTAAGGCACCGATACTTTCTTCTGTACGTTCAGTTCTTCGTTTTATTACAAGTAGAGTAAATTTTGTATCAAATTTATCAATAAAATATTACAGCTAGTCATGTGTATGTCAGGAATTATTTTTAAGCAAAACGTAGAAAAGAGATGATCCCTAGAGTTATCTGGAAAAAATCCAACAAGAGTTACAGGCACCCTGTTCCTCTGAGCTCCATGTATTTTGTACTCATTCTTTACATTGCGTGTAATTGAAAAGGAGTAATCTTTTATTGCACCAATGAGACTACTCTTAATACTCTTTATTTTCAGAGAATATATAAAAAATTCTTTGTTTGAATGGAGATGTTCGAGAAATTAAATGTTTTGAATTTGCGCCATGAATCCGATGAAGATTCTCTTTTATTACTCGAATTATTTTGATTGTTTTTTATTTAAAATTGACATCAAAAACGAAACATTTCAACAAGAACTCCATCAAAAAGGAATATTTCCAACATTTATAAGAAAAATATTAAAATTTAAATTAAACCAGCCGATAAGAAGAATAGTTTGCAATTTTACTATAAAAATTAAAAAAAAAAAATTAATATTTCAAGTTCGCCAGTCGGAACGGATAATTTTTTTTTACAATTTTCTCATAAAACAACATACAAATTAACTCTTTTTTAATTTTATCCTGTAAAACGTAGAAAAGTGGAAATGCTTCGTTTTGATCGACCACTCGACACAAGGTCGGATCTATGGGGCAAAGAGGTGTATTAGGAATTTCATAATATGTGAGAGCTCCTCCACAAAAACGTTTTTTTTTAAACATACAAGGTGGTCTATCTAGTGTTTGAAATTTGAACTACTGTTTTTTTTGGGTGTTACAACTCTAATGTCATGCGTATTATGACATAAAGCTTGATTTATATCTCCGGATAAGGAAATGGGTCGATATACGCTTGAACAACGTTGAAAGTTGGTCTGTCAAACGCTTAGAAGAATGTAACCGTTTTACCGAAACAAAATCTTTCATCACAGGTCACAGAAAATTATATTTTCAAAGATATAGACTTGGAAACATTTAGTTTCAACAAGATGACGCCTGTCACATCAACCATGCAACAATCGCTGATTTGCTTAGGAAGTTTGAAAATCGCATTATTAGCAGTTTCGGAGAAATGCATTGGCCACCGCGCAAGGCGATTTGACTACGTTGGACATAGGCTTATTACGCTAACCATTCAGCAACGATTGAGGCTCTTAAGGACGACGTAGAGGTAGCCATCGACCAAATAGAGCTCCTTACTGTCGAAAATGTACTGGCAAATCGGATTTATCGTACGGGCTATTGCACCAATTGCTTAGCTCCCCAGGAAAAATACTCAAATGCTTTAAAATTTTTAAAACAAACTAACATAATATATTGTATAATCTTATGTCTATATGTAGAGACACCCTACTAAATAGTAAGAGTATTTTTGCACATTGCTCTTTGTTAATATGTATTCTCTTTACATAAATTTCATATCAAATCAAGCGATTGTAGAACGAATTTTTGAAAAAACTGACGTAAAGTTTGTGCTTCTGTCTGCACCCATGGTATACCGGAAGGTGGTTGGTTTGTTCTCATTGACGTGCCACTGTCATTTACTCGCATTCTAATATTTAGTTGGGGTTCAATGTATTTTTTTGTTGTCACAGCTTGTTGTGACGGCATATTACTCTCTTTTGCGGTCATATTCTTATTATATTTTTATTTCAACAGAGAATGTAGAGAGCGCTGAGGTTTCATTTATTTAGCCATTTAATCCAAGATTCTGATTTTATTCCTCTTTATTCGCCTTCCCAGTATCATTCGATAGACAGCGCTGTGTAAACGACTTTTAAGCATTTTTTTATCGAGAATAATTAAAATTTTCTTTTTCATACATTTTTGGTAATCATTAATAATATTCGGTATGTTATGCATAACTTAAGTCAATTGTTCAATGTAAAGTGAATTAAGTAAAATAGCAAAAGTACACAATTTCTGTAGGATTATAAACTTAAAATCATATTTACTTTTGCTACACGTGATGTGAAAAATGTGGTTAGTGCAGTTTTTCCTCAGCTAAAAATATCTTACAATTAGACAGAAATATGGCAAGATAAAATCTCGTTTGTGGTTCGAGGTCGGAATACGAGCATAATAGCGAAATTGCTATAATAAAAATAATAAGAAAAATCAATTTCGTAATATTTTTTTTTGTCTGCAGTAAACATGTTCATGTTCTTTTTATGTACATATATTTTGTGTATTTTTTTGGTCAATTTTGGCTGAGTTGTTCAAATAAGTGTGTCTGTCTGTTTGTGAAATACTCGCCGAAATTTAATTATTAGCTTTTGTAAAATTTGCAAATATAATGAATATTGACATAATTTGTATTGGTTGGAAGTGTGCCTTTCGAATTTATAAAGCACTTACTTTTAAATTCTACTTAAAAATGAAAGTCAGTCGATTTTATCCTATGATATGCCCTATAGTTGTTAATAGACAGGATATGAAACTTACGTACTAGAGGTCGGCATTAGTGCACATGAAATGATCATCATATAAACTTCCGAATGCAATAATCGAGTGCTTGAACTTTTAGACCATTTTATTTGTGATTTATTTGCAAGTGCAGCACTCACCCCTCCAGTTTGATGTTTCGATTTGTGGTTTTTGTGGACAAGGGCGGGATGAACTCACAACGTGGCGAGTGGCTTAGTTGTCGTCTCGAGTGCACTCATGCAAACTTTTATTACGTACGCATTGTATTACCTAATCCAAACTCATAAGACAATTCAGACTATCATTATTAACGATTCTTTCAAATCTTTTTTCCAATCATTTGACCGAAAATCGTTCTATTTTTTACTTTTTTCCAATTTTGAAAATTTAATTTCTTAGAGGAAGTCTTGAACTGGGCACTATATTTTTGTATTGTAATTACCGACTCATATAGGGATGGACTTAGGATTATAGCGCTCGGGATTATAAGACACTTGCCGGACTTTTGTTAGTCAATCGTGAGTGTATTGCCCCTATATTAGAGCGGTTCAAAAATAATTTTTTGTTTTATTTTACGATGTGTCAGCGGATATCTATAGTGTTACACTTCTAGATAAAGTTCCTCAAAGGATTTTCATTAATATTGTATACTGGATTAGTGCCATCTGTTTGAAGTTGTTAAATTTTCAAAAATTGCGAAAGTTATAGCGGCTATTGATTTTTTCAACAAAATAGAGTTGGTTTTCGGGCTACGAGTATTTTCAGGCGAAGAATTCGAGTCCGTGATTATTTTTTCTACATCTACTTGTTTTTTTTTTATAAAATATTTGAAAATTGACGAACCAGAGTTTATTCGTTTCCAGTCCCAATTATTCGTTTCCAGTTTTCCACACTCCAATGTTAATGCTCCTTGCAGAATTTTAGTCGCGCTTTGACATTTTTCTCTGATAGTGCTGGTTTTTTTTTTTTGTTCGATAGCTTATTTTAACTCAACGCCTCACCCGTGTAACATCAGTTTCCATGTATTTTTATCAGCTTAACACAATGTCATAACAAACGCATATCATAATCTTATTTCACAACTAAGATATCTGTATTTTTCTAAATTACCAGACCCGGCATTCTTCGATTCGGATTCGACCAACATATCTGTGACCATAAGGAATAAAAACTAAGGTCGATCTGTGATCACAAGGCAAAGCAACATAAGTTCTGTGTATGAGCATGTAACTTATACTGCTTCGCTTTGTCATCATAGATTGACTTCAGTTGTTATTCTTTGTTGCCACAGATATGTATGTACATGTTAGGGTGATTCAATTTATTTTTGTTCTAAACAGGTTTAATAGTTGCAGGCACATAAAAGAAAAATTCTGATGCAAGCAGAGCTCATAGTATTAATATTTACTGGTGTACTCATTGAACTTTTAGTTTTACATAGGAATTACATGGAAAAGAATGCTTTACTAGACACTTTCGTCGATATCTTGTAAAAAACAATTTTTTAAGCGCACATGACCAAACAAACCCATTGAAAAAAAAAAAAAAAAAAAAAAAAATAACACTGAATTTTAATAAGTGTATTAAAAACAATGTTTTTATTTTGTTGTCAACAAATGAAAAGTAATATAATAAGAAAGTACTCTTTTGTTCTTTATCCTTTTATCTACAAAAACCATTTTTCGAAAAAGTAGAGACTGTTAGATCGGAAGTTATTATATATTTTCGAGCCTAAGTAAGTAACTGGATGTGTTATCCAGTTCGGGGTCTAATAGTTTAATTCTTTTTGTACAGTTATTTATAGCATGGAATTTGTGTCAACTTTCAACATCCCTACAATTTCCTACAACCCACACCTTATGTTGTCTTCTGATGTAAAATGTTCTTTTCAAATGCTCTGAATTAAAAACGGCAAAGTGCATGCATTTATTAGCTACTTTTAACTACGTACTTTGCTTAACATATTTAAGTGTTTTCTTTTATTTGTCAGCTTAGTAATGGAATAAAAAGAAGCTTAAGAGCTTTCAAGCTTCTTCACGCTTGCTGTTTGCTTTTGATGTGCTAATGAAAACTGCTCATATTTATAATTCTTTTTTGTAAAGGTGAAGGCATGTAACTTACAAATTAAATTGTATTAGGTCTTATATCTGATACACTGGGGCATATCCTGGATGGCTTTCTTGTCACTCAGCACTTGGCAACTATTTATTTTTTTTTAAGTTTTACTATGCCCAAATTAAAAATAGAATTTTTTTTACAATATTCCAATTGTTCCCATCCGACTTTTGGCTCTCGAGATATATCAATTTCAATCTGTAGTAGTTTAACACGGGTCATTTGGGCTAGGTTGCCTAGTAATTACGAAATACTACAGATTGGAAATGATATATCTCAAGAACCAAAAGTCGAATCGGAACAATCGAAAATGAATTTTGTAGGAAAAATCTAGTACTTTCAGATGCTGCTAGTAGTTTTGTTGTGAAAAATCAATTCGATTAGGACTTATAGTGCCAAAAACCTTAGGAAAAGTATGGTCTGGTGTCTGAGTTAAAAACCTTGTCGGCCAGCGTAATCATTTAGTATAATAAATTTAAATAATACCTTTTTTTATTACAGCCACATTGTCTTCCAGCTCTTAATTTTTTAAACGCTCTCACTGCAAGAACATGACCAGCTCGAAAATTGTGATAATAGGAGCTGGTCCATCGGGTATAGCGTGTGCCACCAAATTACTAGACTATGGATTTGAGAACGTTGTAGTTGTTGAAGCAGAGCCTCGTATAGGTGGACGTATATTTACCATACCATTTGCGGACAACGTTATCGACTTGGGCGCACAATGGTGTCACGGCGAAAAGGGCAACATTGTTTATGAGATCGCAAACAAACATAATTTGCTCGAATCTACAGGTGATGTCTACGATAATTACGCATGTGTACGTTCAAATCGTGAAGTTGTACCCGAAAGCATTAGCAAGCGTCTAAAGGATATTGTAAACGATAGCTTAGTAACGCGACAAATGGAGTTACGAAATGACAACGGCTCGTTGGGCAGCTATCTGACTAGTACATTTTATGAAGCATTACGACGACCTGAAAACTCTGATATTGATATGGCGATAGCAAAGGAATTCTTTGAAAACTATCAAAAATTTGAGAACTCTGTTGAAGCATCCGATAGTTTAGATGAAGTATCCGGACGTGGCTATCTCGAGTATTGGGAGTGTGATGGTGATATGTTGTTAAATTTTAGAGACAAAGGTTACAAGGAATTTGTTAGGCTATTAATGAAATCAAACGAAAGAGGTAATGAGCTTGGTGTTTTAGATAAACGTGTGCTACTATCTAAAGGCGTTACACAAATAAGTTGGAATCGTAATGACGGTAGCGTTGATGTCAAATGTGAAGACGGTGAAATTTTCAATGTTGATCATGTGATATTAACAGTTTCCTTAGGGGTATTAAAGGAAAAACATACGCTGCTTTTTAATCCACAATTACCAGTGGAAAAGCGACGCGCTATTGATGGTCTGGCTTTTGGAACCGTAAATAAAATATTTATAGAGTTTCCTGAACGGTTTTGGCCCGAAAATTGGACTGGTTTTACAATGTTGTGGCGCGATGAAGATATCGATGAAATACGTGGAACTGCACGTGCTTGGTTAGAAGACGTCTTTGGTTTCTATAGCGTTAACTATCAACCGAAAATACTAAGCGGTTGGATAATTGGTGCCAATGGACGACATATGGAGACATTACCTGAGGATGATGTGCTTGCCGGTTGTATGTTTTTGTTTAGAAAGTTTTTGCCCTGGCAGATACCAAATCCAGTGAATTTTCGTACTTCAGCATGGTATACAAATGCCAATTTTCGTGGTTCTTATTCATTTCGTTCAATGCACACCGAAGAGGTTGGCACAAATGCTCGCGAGTTAGCGCAACCCTTAACTGTAGTCACCAATGCTCCAGTTTTAAATGGTGGCGTCGTCGAGGGAAAACCACTCCGCAGTCGCAGTGGCAGTCGTTGTGATAAACCGGTGGTACAATTTGCTGGAGAGGCTACTAGTGATCATTACTATTCAACGGTGCATGGCGCTGTAGAGGCAGGTTGGCGTGAAGCTCGCCGTTTAGCTGATTTCTATTGCGTAGGGAAAACGAAAAAGTCACAATTATAACAGTTTTAGGATTTTGAATGCCATTAAGACGTATGTATATTAAAGAGAAAGTTACTAAAATGTTTCATATGATTGTATGGAGAACCCTTATCTTGGTTGTGCACTAGGACAAAGTGAAAAAAAAAAGTTTGCCGAGCCTCCTCACGGCGAAACGTGGAACTTAGCCAGTTGTTGGACCGTTGATCGACAATGTGGGGGATAGGATTAACTTAAAAAAAGGGTATATCAGATCATATAATGTAACTCTCTCTTTATTACTTCTAATTAATCTGGCATTTAAAGTCCCGAAACAAATATGAAAAATAATATTTCACTTTTTTAGCTGCTTTTTTTAAGAGCCTCCTTACATCTTCCTTTATTGATATATTATTTTTCCTTTTTGTTTTTGATTTATGCAAAAAATGTCCCAAACATTTGCCTATACATACATATTATATCGTTGCCATGCAATTTATGTAAAAATATACGATTATTTAATAAGTTTTAATGAAACAAAGAAATATTTCTGCAGATTGGTTAAACAATCATCTTTTTTATGAAAACTTATGTAGTAGCTACATATATACAAATGTTAAATTGTATATACGTAAATAATAAGTGACTTATTTAAAAGTATAAAATAAAATAAATGCTAAATTCAAAGAATACTTGCAAGATTATTATCATTTTATAAGTGAAAGTCTTAATGATTTTGATATCCCAAAATAAGTATGACATAAGAACTCAATAATTGGGACGTTAGCTTAGTTTTCTCTTTTCAGTTTAAAACTTTCTATAAACTGAGCTTACATAATTTGTTATTTTGAAATGTTCTAAATTAATCTCGCCGTATAGTTCGTATACTATCATTTGAATGTGTACTAGAGTGGTGTGAAAAGTAATATTTTTTCGATTTGAAAAGTTTGTATCAAAGCTATTACGTTCCTTGACTAAGATTTATATATGCTATATACATATCTATATACACAGGCCCGGATTAAGAAATTTGCCGCCCCTAAGCAGTTGCAAAAATTGCCGCCTCCCTCTTCAAAACTTCTTTATTTATTAAAATAAATAAAACATTTTTTTGTGTTAGAAAAAATTTTTTTTTTATATAATCTTTTTATTTGGAATCTGTTCAATTTATTATTATTAAATTATTATTATCAGGCCCGGCAGATATAGTGGGTGGAGTGGGTAGTTCTACCCACTCGAGAAATTCCGATTGTGTATTTACCCACTCGGAATTCAATCGAAAATCATAATATCGAGTATGTTTAACTTCTTGTTTTGAATTCAACGCAGGAAACACGTGTGCTCCGAGCATCGATAGTGCGGTGTCAGCCAGAGCATCAGGGTTTTACGATTACGTGGAGTCCTCGAATGCATTTTCTATTTAACTGTGATGATTGAAATTTTTGATCTCATAGAAATATTGAACACAGAATCTCAGAAGTCGAGTGTCTGCGTTATTGAATTGCACGAGAAAGTGAAAGCAGTTGCTTATGGCTTAGATGCGTCTCGCGATTCCAAATTTGGCAGAAAGGCGTCAAAGCTGTTATCGACCTCAAATTCCGCGTCTGCATAAAATACCCAAACGATTCGATTCTGGTTCAACCGAAACTTTGAAATTGAAGACCTCAAAAATTATTTCAGGAAATCTTGAGATTAATTTATTAATTGGATAATAGAAAAGTCGTTTCGAAACGGACCGGATCGGTCAGACCACTG
Organism: Tricholauxania praeusta; assembly: GCA_949775025.1. Taxonomy (NCBI): domain Eukaryota; kingdom Metazoa; phylum Arthropoda; class Insecta; order Diptera; family Lauxaniidae; genus Tricholauxania; species Tricholauxania praeusta. The sequence continues at coordinate 28,701,128 of OX459031.1, read as the reverse complement.
ATTTCGATAAGATTATCATAATGATGATTTTGATTTTGCGCAAGATTGTTAAGGGACAGGGACATGTTTTTGCAACTTTTACAGAGACAAAATGAGCAAGCGAACAATTTGGGGGAAGTTGTGAAATTCTTGAAATAATGCGAATGAACTAGAGGGCTGATTCCAGAATTCGTGCGATTCGTTCGATTGCAGCTCACAATTCCAGGGTCATCCTGTTCAAATTAACGGAGTTTTTCTGTTCTCCGTAGACTGAAAACATATTTGAGACCGACAATGTTGCAAGATCGTCTCAACAATGTTGCTATTTTACATATGTATTCGGATATAGCCGACCAGAGCGATTTAAGTATATGAAGTGATGAATGAGTTCACTATCGAAATTCGAAGCGTGGAATTGTTTTTGCTTTGAAGAAATGAGTTTTTTGTAGACTAACATAATTTTTTAGGTTTAAAGTTATAAAGAATATGACGAACAATTTTGAATATATTAACAATTTTATAACGTTATTCCAACATCCTCACCCTTTCATACACTTTTTTCTATCATTCCCCACTCCCTCCCCCACCACTGACCAGCTACCCACTTGGGCTAGGCATGATCTGCCGGACCTGATTATTATTTATTATTATGAAAACTAAAAATATTATTTCATTATAACAGAAATTGCTTGTCAACTTTAATTTGGAATAAGCAAAGTATAAAATTGTACAATATTGAATATGATAAAACAAATTTCAACATAATGTTGGTACGCGTGCCAACGAAATATGCGGGAAATTCAATTCCCACGAATAAAACAATTTTTCAAAGTTTCCACCAAATTTGCCGCCCTAGGCACATGCCTACTCTGCCTGTAAGGTTAATCCGGGCCTGCATATACCAAATGTATATATAAAAACATCTATCTATAGAGAACAAATTTTCAAAATGGAAAAATGATTGAAACAGCTTAACACACATTCAAGTAAGTTTTTTTTTAAACTTTTTTCTAGCATTTTAGTATTAAGATATGACGTACTCTTCAGTTTATAATCAAAAAAGATTGCTTTTTGCATCACTTTTAACATATTTAAGTGTTGTTCATCTTAGAAATTGAATTAACAAGTGTACAGAGATGAACTTTTAAGCTTCAGTGCTGCTACAGATAAGAACAAATTAAAGGTGACGAACATTATCTATTAGTACATTAGGTTCCTTAAAATGCGATAGAAATGGAATCATTAACAGTTCGCTCAAACATATAAGTAGTTTTAGATTTTTAGAAAACATTTTTGAGAAAAATATGGAATTTTGTGAAAGACTCACTTATAATCGAAATGGGCTTTCCCTTTATTTCAAGACTTTATCTAGAGCAGGACGATAATTTGATTTGCTTTCTTCTAACAGAATTCAGAATACAGAATTCTTGCAGATTTTTTGAATTGAATTAAAATCAGGCTATAAAGTTACTCAGCATGTCAGAATTTTGAGGCATTTCAACTAAAGTATGCCGAAAGCCAATGCCACATTCATTGAGCTCTTAAAGTAAATGTTAGCGAACTTGGGCCTGTTAACTTATCTCTTTTCTTAATACCACTTTACTTGGAGATTTTATAAACTGCGATTATATCTCGAATTAAATTTGGTAACTTATCTCTGAATTTATTGTGTATTAAGAAATCTCAGTTTAGCGAAAAATGCAACGCATAAAGTCAATTGTGAATTGTTCTTATAGACATTTGAGGTTAATTGAGTATAGTACATTTGCGAGATGCAGACAAAGTTCACAGCGGCTTGCAAAATGCTGCTTATTGCATAAAATTTCAATGTCATAAGCAACTTACTCCGAGCTGATATATCGTGGGCACTAAAATTTGAATAAATGCTAATAAATACAAGAAATTTAACACTGTTTAGCTCCCTTCTGACTGTGTGTTTTGATATGCGAATGCGTTGGAGGAACAACTTTTCAGTCCACTTTGTCCTTTTATTAGATCGCGGAAAACATGCATTTCACTTCCTTTCGCGATTTTGCATAATTTCAACTTCATAAAAGTTTTCATAAAAGTTCAGTTGAGATAAGTTAGCAGACCTTGGTGCCATAACATTTGGTGGCTCAAGCAACGTTAGGCAAAAGTGGGCGGGTTTAATCCTGTGGGCATGACACTTTCTTAAAACTATGTTATACTTCAAATAAATATTTTAGATTTTAAGGAAGTGTATAGTGCAACATTGTAACTCAGGAGATTGATGATACTTAGATTATAATTTTCAGGGCTCTGATGCAATCCAAATCAATATGATAATCCGTGGTAACGCTGTATACTTATAATTGTAATTCTCTGCACCCGATCGTTTTATCGTTAGCTTTAACATTTTACTCAAGTGCAAATTGTTGAATAATAGCGATACTTCAGATGTACATATTTGCACCTTATCTAAAAAGCTTAAGTTTAATCGGGTCATTCTCAAACTATTTCAAACTATTTCAAACTTGATTGTCTTTGCCTATTAATAATTGAACTTATTATCAGACGAGTTTATTTTAGTTTTGCACATTGAAGTGTTCAGATGTTGCGAATTATTTTGTTGATCTGCTGTATTTGGCAATTTGTGGACGGCAGTAAGTAGAACAAGTTTTAAATTAATCATTATGTCAGTATATATGTATGATAAAAATCCTCTTTCTTCCATTTAAATTTTCTTTCAGATGCAGTCCCTACCGTTTCCGATTCTTCGATTTGTTCACACAGCAACACTGTGACTAGTCCGAAAATTATCATAATAGGAGCTGGTCCGTCGGGTATAGCATGTGCCACAAAACTACTAGAGTATGGTTTTGAAAATGTGCAAGTTCTTGAAGCAGAGCCCCGCATCGGTGGACGCATAAATACAATACCTTTTGGTGAGAATGTTATAGACTTGGGTGCACAATGGTGTCACGGCGAAAAGGATAATGTTGTCTATGAGCTTGCAAGTAAATACAATTTGCTTGAAACTTCTGGTGACCCTGATTCTCAATGCATACGTTCAAACCGTGAAGTACTACCGGAAAAGATCGAAAGTCGTCTTAAAAATATTGTATTCGAAAAGCCAAATATGCTTTTAACTGAGATACAAAACTACAACGGATCATTTGGTAGTTATGTAACCAATTTGTTTTATGAGACATTAAAAGATCCAGAGTATTCCGATATTGATCAAACAATTGCAAAAGAGTTTTTTGAAAATTTTAAGAAAATACAATGTTCTTTAGATCCTGCTGATAGTATTGATGACGTGTCAGCACGCGGCTATGGAGAGTATTCGGAGTGTGAGGGTGATCAAATGTTGAATTGGAAAGGCAAAGGATATAAAGAGTTTCTGAAGCTTTTGCTGAAAACACATGAGCTGGGTACTGAGCTAGGTGTGCTGGAGAAACATGTGGTGTTGTCTAAAACAGTAACTAAAATAAATTGGAATACTGACAAGTCTAACGTTGAAATTACGTGCAAAGATGGTGAGGTAATGGAGGCTGATCATGTCATTGTAACTGTCTCCTTGGGCGTACTTAAAGAGCAACATGCACATTTGTTTGTACCTCAACTGTCGGTGGAGAAGCTGAATGCTATAGATGGGCTCACGTTTGGTACAGTGAACAAATTATTTTTAGAGTTTTCTGAACCATTTTGGCCTGATAACTGGAATGGTTTTTCATTGCTGTGGCGTGATGAAGATCTCGCTGAGATACGTGGTACTTCACGTGCTTGGCTTGAAGGTGTCTTTGGTTTTTATATTTACAGCCATCAACCAAAATTGCTTGAAGGTTGGATAATCGGTCCTAATGCACGTTATATGGAGACACTACCTACCGATGAGGTACTTGCTGGTTGCATGTTTTTGTTAAGAAAATTTCTGACCTGGGAAATACCAGATCCAGTTAATTTTAAAAATACTGCGTGGTTTACAAATGTCAATTTCCGTGGTTCATATTCAGTGCGTACCATGCACACTTATGAAGTTGGTGCAAGAGCACTTGAGCTGATGCAACCACTAACTGCCAAAGGGGATCCATGCAATAAGCCGATTGTACAATTTGCCGGAGAGGCCACTAATGAGCAATACTATGCAACAGTACATGGTGCCACTGAGACGGGTTGGCGGGAGGCGCGAGCTTTGGCTGAGTTGTATGTAAACAAACGGGAGAGGAGAAATAACAAACCCATTATGATTATATAGATTCAATGACATATTTCGTTTGTATAATATACATAAATAAATTTTACAGGCCTTTTTAAGACCAGTAGGAAGACAACATATTATATTTATAAGTTCTTTATAGGGACTTATAAGAGCCATTTGGCGTATGAAGTATAAAGACACTTTCTCCTCATTGTTATCTTTCAAGAGACTCGATAAAGTACCTTTCTGAGCTGTGTAAAAGACAGCTTAAAAAAAAATATCCGTGTCTTGTAGAACTTTGTTATAAATAATTTTATTTTATTATCAAATTATTTAATATGGAAATTGTAAAGCTTTATTATATTTAATTTGATTTGATGATCATCAAATTTAAATTTTACTTACTATTTACAAGTTTGCAAAGTCAGTATCGAACCCATGTCCCAGCGTCATATATTATATTATACATATGTCAAAAGCGAATCATATCTTTCTTTAATTTGTTTTGGTAAAGCGACAAAAAAAAATGGACAAGACATCATATTTTTCAAGTGACTTATATGGCTACAGTATTAAGACATGCGGTCTCTTTATCATGATTTTATATCTTGTTCTAGCAAGATATTATAAAACCAAATTTTGCTACAAAGGCGAAGTATCTTATTAATTTTGATACACAGCTATTTAAAAGACATCACTGTTTTGTAAGCTGGATTTTTGTCTTCATAACTTCCCCTGATGCTACTAGGGTCAGTCTTACACTGACAAGAAACATCTAGAGCAAAGAAATTTTATGAATTAGCTATGTAAAATTTAAGAGTTAAGGAGGCTTAAGATAATTTATATGGCTTTACATGGTTTTTCACTCCCTTTAACTGACATCAGAACTGCATTGTATATACAATACAAACTTTTAATCAAGATAACATAGTTTCAGCCAAATACATCGAAAACTGTTTCCTACACAAATTGTACCGGATATTTCGCCTGGAGCGATTTTTGGAAAAATTGAGATCATTTCGCATAGTGAAGGTCTAAAACTTATTAGTATTGTTGTGTCGTAGGGGATCAAAGTCATGTCACATTAAAATGGCTATAACATAGCAAGAATACATCACAGATAACCACTTGAAAGCTCATTTGAAAACGAAAAGATGGTTCTAACTGATGCTTTTATTAAAAATAAGCTTAACAAATTTCGCTATACATGGCCTCAAAAGAAAACAAATACCAAATATTTTAGGTAATTAACCTCAAATATTTCAGAATTCTGATACAATGAGTCAATTTTGAGGTCAAATTCAGATTCAGCGAAAAAAATTACTTCGGAAAACGACCTCTAAAAAAGGTATAATTCGAATTTACCTCATTTTAGCTTGAGTCTTGGCATGTTTTCGAAGGTTTTTCATTTTTTTATTGCTCTGGTCTTCTGATAAAAAATACTGGAACATCGGGACTAGCCAGAATCTCTTCGTCTGTTTTCAGACTTACTGTTCAAAAATATTAGACTAAGAAAAAAAAAAAAATTATTTCTCGAGTTTACCTTACTTAAACCCAAATTTGCGCTGATTTTACGCTGTTTTCTGAGATTTTTTCAATACTACCAAGATACACAGCCGCTGTATAGCAAAGCAACCATCATCATCGTGTTCATCAGACCCGAAAATATAATAATCAATGCCGACAGCCCGTATCCTATGCGGTATTGTCTTTTGGGAAGAGTTATAATCACTCGCAAATAAAAAGAATGAATTTAATTCATAAATCGCACACTAGCGACATCTAAATATCAATGTTTTTTAATGAAATTTTCAGGGTTTCATTTTTTTTTTACATAACACTCTACTACTTTTCATATAAGCAACATCGTAAACTTATTTATTTTTTAGTCACTCTAACATTCATATACGGTGTGTTCCATTGTAACTACCCTAGGTCAATATCTCGAGAACTAAGTAAGACTGTGCTGAAATTTTTAGGTAAAAGTTATAAGGTTCCTAGGGGGTCAAATAACAGTGACAATGTCTTTGACCTTGAAACCAATTTCCGAAGTTCTCCTGGTAAACTAATTTTTGAAACTTAATACAAAAAGAATAATACTGCATTAGCCGAATTTGAAGTCTTTTATTTTGAACCGCATATTTCCAATATCATCCCATTGTGTGGCGATGTAAGTAGTTGGGAATAATAAACATAACTTTTTATTTAAACCAGAGACAATCTCTGTTGAAACAATTAAGAAACTCATAATCAAAATGGAATTAAAATGTCATGTCAAATATCAAAATTCATATTTTAAATTAAAAAAAGAAACAAAATTCCAAATTAAGCTAACTAACAAAAAAATTATTCATATAGCTATAATGAGAAATATATTCGCAAGCTAATCGGACTAAAGAAGTTATTGGTGGATAAAAGTCAAGAAGTTGAATAAATAAAAGAAAAATATTCATACGACGCTGCCGATGTCCGATGCGAAGATTGCTATTATTGGTGCTGGGGCTGCTGGTATTGCTTGCGCTACCCGACTTGTAGAAAACGGCTTTGAAAATGTGATAATAATCGAAGCTGAAAACCGCATTGGAGGGCGAATATTAACGCTACCATTTGCCGATAACGTTGTGGACATAGGTGCGCAATGGTGTCATGGAGAAAAAGGAAACGTAGTTTTTGATTTAGTAAAGGATAAGGATCTTGTAGAAACGTCTGGTAACATTTTTGTAACCTTTCAATGTATACGTTCGAATGGAGAGGTATTACATAATGATTTAGTATCGCGGCTCAAGCATATAATGGCTGAAATATTTGCAAATCGAGATAAAGACATACAAAAATTTAAAGGATCATTTGGAGAATATCTAAAGATTAAGTTCTTTGATGCGCTTAAACGTTCCGAACATAAAGATATCGATATGATATTAGCTAAAGAATTTTTTGAAAATTTTAAAAAGTTAGAAACTTCCGAGAGTGGCATAAATGTTGATGAGGTTTCTGCAGCAGGTTTTGCCGAGTATTGGGAGTGCGAAGGTGATTATTTGTTGAATTGGAAGAACAAGGGCCATGAAACTTTGTTAAAATTGCTTATGAAATCAGATGTATTGAATAAAGAACATGGATTATTAGATGGCAAAATATCCTTCAACATAACAGTAAATAAAATTAAGTGGGGACCCAGTAAGGGACCAATAGAGATCTTTTGTGAAAACTTTGCAGTACCTTTTCAAGCAGATCACGTTGTGATCACTGTTTCGCTTGGTGTATTAAAAGATCGTTTCAAAACCTTATTTTCCCCAGAATTGCCAAAAGAAAAAAAACGCGCCATAGACAAAATAGGTTTTGGCAATGTAGCAAAGGTCTTTTTAGAGTTTATGCACTCATTTTGGCCAGACGATTGGACCGGTTTTAATACACTGTGGCGTGAAGAGGATCTCAGCTCAATACGACAACCAAATCAGGCATGGTTAGAAGATGTTTTCGGGTTTTATTGCGTTAATTATCAACCACGTGTATTGGTCGCATGGTTAGTTGGTTCAGGTGCTAACAATATTGAAAAATTACCACAAGCTCAAGTAATTGATGGATGTCTGCAGTTATTACGTCGTTTCTTGCAATCAATGAAAATACCAGAGCCGATTAATTATTTTATCAGCAATTGGCGGAACAACCGAAATTTTATGGGAGCGTATTCGTTTCGTTCAATAAATACAGCTGAAGCTAAGTCAGGCGCTTCAGAGCTGGCTCAGCCACTAACATTTTTAGCACCAGCACCTACAGCAACGGCATTAAATCCAGGTCGATTAGTTGTAAAGCCAGTGGTGCTATTTGCTGGTGAAGCAACCAGCAATCATTACTATTCAACAGTTCATGGTGCTGTGGAGACAGGTTATAGAGAAGCTGATCGCTTGAAAGGTTTTTACGAGTTTAACTAATGTTGACGTAGCAGCTTTAAAGCTATGTATAGTCAAATTTTGAAGAAATAGCTTAAATAAAATTAAATTAACTTAAAATATAAGACATAAATAATAAGAAACAATCTTTATGTTTGTATATATCTGTCGTACATAAAGTAATTGTGTCAAGGGCGGAGACAGCTAAAGTTTTCTCTATAAATTCGTTTGACAAGAATCAAATGGTGGCAAGTATAATCAGTGGCGTACCATGCATTTTTGGCACCTCGGGCGAATAGTCGAGTTCCCGCCTCCTACATAAAACTTTTTTTTTATTGACCAAAAAAAAAAGGTCCTCAGTTTTGGTTCTCTAAATACACTACCAAGATGGATATATTTCATATATTTCGCTTTGAATAAGATATATACGAGGACCATTTTGCCGCCCTCCAAGTGGTTGAGCCCAGATCGACCGCCCCCCTAGGTATAGTTACCCACACATACATTTTAAGCTGCTAAGACCGAATCCGATGTGAAAATTTCCCATAACGTCAGGATTTCAAGAGTTTTTAGAAGTTCAAAAATTAGAATTTTAATATATATAGAATGACAGAACGGACTTAGATTATACATTGGAAAATCTTCAAAAAGTAACTATAAGTTAATAATATTTGCTATGACATTTACGGTCTCTCTTCGAATATTCATCAGTATTCAAGAGATAAAAATGAATATCAGATATCATAATCAGCAAACCTGAAGTACCTAACCAATAGTAGAAGGTCGAAAATGGGCATACGATATCGTTCAACATGGTCCTTGACTATTCGAATAGGATGCATTGAGTTCCACAAAATTCGATGAAAACCGTTTAATCTTCCTTTTATTACTAAAAAAACCCTTCTTTAATGACATTAGAGGAGTTTATTTCATACAAATTTACTTAAACTTTAGTCAAAATAAATTTCTTTGACGATAACCACAAATATTTACAAAACCTGGAACGTTCTATTAAAACATATCAATTTCTAACTTCATTCTTTTATTATTTGTGGCTTAAAATCCAATTGCGATGCTCTCTGAAAAGATTCGGCATATAAGGGCAGACGTTGCGTCATGCGGAAACACCAGAAATCTTTGATTTGACGACATTGGTTCAAATCAAGTTCAGTTATTAGCAGACCATCATTGTCACGTGAAAGACCCTGGAAATAAAGATTTTGCTTAGAAAAAAGTAAAAATTAAGTTAAGAGAGTATGGTTCGAACATACCGGTGTCCTTGCACCATCCGGTGCTGTCACATAAGATGATCCATAGAATGGTCCGAAAGTTTTATGTGCCTTCTGGCCATCACCTGAGGTCCATTCGTTGGGAAACTCTTCGCTGCCTACACGATTGATAGCAACCGTAAAATAACTATTAGCTACAGCGGCGTTACGAGCTTCGATACCCCACAGAGGCTCACTTATTTTACCAATCGTAGCCGATGGATTAAAAACTATTTCAGCACCATTCAGACCAAACATCATCCAATTTTGTGGATGATGTCGTCCATAGCAGATATTTATAGCAATACGTCCAAATTCAGTCTCAAACACCGGATGCCCAGTGTTACCTTCCGAATAGTAGGTGGACTCATTAAAATCACCTACGCGTGGAATATGATTTTTGCGATGTTTTCCCAAGTAGCGTCCACGATTTGAGATTACAACCGATGTATTCCAAATTGTGTCACCATGATTTACATCACGCTCCAGTATTGATGAGATTATGACCATATTATGGGTTCTTGCTATTTCTTGCAGCATTTTTGTCGTTGGCCCATTTTCGGCTTCTTCCGCAAATTCACACCAGGGGAACTTTTCGCGTGTACAAAAGGCAAATGGCATTGCTATAGAAAAGCTAGAAGCATTAGAAGTTTTTTTGTGGTATTGAAGAATCGTTTACTTACTCCATGCCTCTTGCATGCATATAATATTCACGCCAGCGGCTGCAGCTGCCTGTATTATTTTGCGTATTTTCTCCCAAATGGCTTCACGTTGCTTATCAACTGGATCAGTTGTCGGTAAGACAATGGAATTTTGTATGGCACCTACTCGAACGATGCGTGGTTTGGTAATATGTTCTGGTCGGGCGGTAAAACGATATCCTTTAATTTCAAAGCCATTATTTGAGGCAATATTTTTCGCTTCCTCTGGCAGCTCTAAGATATTACTGTAATACAATACGTTTAATATGTGGAAAGTTTTCAATAAAGCAATCGGAATCAAAATTAAACCATTTCCTAATTTTGATAGTTTTTCGATACAATAATTACTTAAAAAAGCTAAAGGAAACATTAGTTAAAATAAAAATACAAGCGAGATCGCCAAAAAATTTTAGAACAAATTTCCCAAAATATATAAAAGCGTGGGCTCTATTATATATTTATATTAAAATCTTGGGTCATTATTTAAGTTTTCTAAGAAATTTTTTTAATATTTTTACTATTCAAAAAATTTATTTTTTCATCAGATTACTGACCATTTTTCCCTAAATTTAGGTTGAATTCTTATTCGTTTTTGGACCATTTTCTATTTCTAGTTAGAACCAATTTGTGATGTTTCTAAAGTTATTTACTTGATTTGGACTACAAAGAAAGTCACTTAAACTAGCTAATTTCCAGCTATACATAGAAAGTACATTGAACATGGTCAAAATAACCTAATGTTCAAGAATTTACGGGAACGCTTAAGATTCGAAAATTTACTGCTTTTCAAGTATACTCTCAGTCAAAGATAAAAAATGTAATAGAGTCATAAATCGTAAGTCATATTTTGAAGAAAATATGGCTTACAACATTTTTTTAGTTATTCCCCTTTCTCTATACGATGCACTCATTAAAACAGAAAAACGAATAACGAATATATCCTTCGTAAGAAAACAGTGCAATAATAAAAAAATAAAGAGACCATTTATGTCTGTCACCTCCTGCAAATAAGTATGACAGATATTTTCGTCAGAGTGTAGGGTGTCATGCCTGGTTTTTCTAAATGAGCATGAATTGCCCTTATAATGCTCTAATTGAAATCAAATTCTTCGTTACTCGTCATCTCCTTCAAATGGGTATGACATATCTTTTCGGTAGAGTGTCATACCTGGCTTGTTTAAAAGAAAATTAAATTTTCTAAAAACACTCTAATTGAAATCAAATTCCGCTATAACGGCAAACAGTTTTATTTTAATTATAATTAATTTAATTAAAAATACTTCCGGCTAGAAAATTCTTGTCATACGGATATCGTTTTCTACCCAAGGTTTTCTATATTCAATTTCAATTAAAATTAACTTTAGATGCCATCGGCTCCTGAACTATATGCGTTACAAACGAAGATCAAAATTAATATATGCTGAGTTATAAGTAGTTAAATTTAAATATTAGTCTATTACTCCAAATAGCTGATAATATTTCTTCCTCTTTTGGAATGTGTTGAAAATGAGGTGCTATCCATTTTTTAATTTAATAAAAATATTTTGGCTCACGAAAATTGCAAAAATTTATGCTTTGATTATATTGGATCCACCCTGGTAGTAGAGATTTTCACTTTTCGTCACTCGAACTCTCTTAGTCGTGCCATTTGTTTACATTTACAAATGTATTTATTATTCAGATTTATTTAGCACGAAGTTTTTTTGTACCTAATTTTTGCATTTGGTTTCTGTGTGTGTGTTTTTTAACGTTTTCTTTTATCCTACAGAGCTCTTTCGATTATTTCGACTCAATAGGTTTTTTGTTCACGAACTTGTTTTCTTTTCATTATCTGAGAAGTATTCTTTGGGGCTAACTAACAACTTTCATCACATTAGCGATTAAAATTTACTGATACAACATTTTTTTTTACCGCACTCGATTCCTGTTGATAGATTTTTCGATATGGCATGTTAGGGGTCGTCCATAAAGACCTGAAAAAACTTTTAGATTTTAGCACTTTATTGTCTACTTTCATCCGATTTTGCTACCTTACTCCTAATTAAGGACGTCCACAAGAGATTATGCAACCCCTTTTTCTTTTTTTTAGTTTTTTCCGTTTCTGATGAACAAAAAAACAGACGTCGGAATAGGTCTCAACACCCCTACTTGTCCGATTTTGTGAGTTTTTACGAACCCCCTTCCCCCTTGCTGCGAACTATTTTATAGGTGACCCCTTAACCTAGAAAAAATGTAGTCTTATGATAACTGTCCCTTAGTTTTTACAGCATTCCTCCGTCATATGATTGAAAAATACATATCGTTGTGTGACGTCATTACACTCAAAAATGTAATTTAAAAGTATTTATTGTGCATTAGGGTGATTAAATTTTTTTTGTTTAAAGCACTTTTAATAGTAAAAAGCAAATGACAGATAAATGATAGTACAAGAAACGCTCATAATATTAATATTTACTGATGGTTCAATAAACTTTTAAGTTTCTCATAGGAATTACATGCGAAGGAATATTTTACTAGACAGTTTGATCTAAAATAAACTGGACCAAGCCCATTGGAAAGAAAATACATTTCTTTTACAAAAAAAAAAAAACATTTTTTTTCTCTCAATTTTCGAAATACAAAAAATATTATTATGGAAAATGTTATGACCTTTCCAATAAGTTTTCTTTCATGGAATATAAACGAAACTGTATAATAAAGTATTCCTTCCCATGTAATTCCTATGGACGACTTAAAAGTTCATTGACCCACCAGTAATTATTAATATTATGAGCTCTCCTTGCACCAGCATTTTACCATCATGCATCTGAAGCAAACCTGTTCAAAAAAATTGAATCTCCCTATTGTACATATTATACATATTAGTTAGCAAAGGAAGCCAAGAATAACTATGTATGTTCTTAATTACATATCATATCTCAGTTCTGGCTATAAAGAATATACTGTATGATGTTTAATGGAGTGCAAAATTTATAGTTTTGTCAATAAATTGTGTGATTATATGGGCTGTCAGCTGTGATTTGCTTACAAGTTTTTATTAATCAGCAGACTTTTAGGAAAAAATGTTTCAAAAAATTGGTAATAACTACAAATATTCTGGACTGATTTTAAGGTTACACGAATTATTTTTAAAGCTCCTCAAACTACCTTTTGAACTATACTAATTTTGTTGAAACTAATACAGAGTCCCAACTTAAGTCAATTTTTGAAAAATATGTACATAGTATATTCAAGTGAAACATTGCCAATCAACTGTTTGAATATCTCAATGTTTTAGTCTTTTAAGATATATCTAGTTACGATAACTTAAGTACGTATATCTATCTTAGACAACAGTCAATGACATAGAAAAAGAATTACAATAAAGATAAGTAATCGCTTATTAAATCCGCAAAAGTAAAAACTAAAAAAGTTCAAAAAATAAAAAATAAAATTATAAATAGAAACAACAAAAATCTGGCGAGATAAAAGATAACATTCTGAAATTCTTATATAAGCTGCCAAATTCTATCAAAACATTTTATTAATTTAATTTATTTTTCAATTGAGCTTAAATATTATAACTAAACAGAATCGATCACTACTCGCTTGTTTACTTACTCATCAGCACGTCCGTAGAGTATACGTTTCACCTCTTGCAATTCTTCCTTTGGTATATGTTTTTCTAAGCACTCTTCCAGACTTTTTAAATTGAATTCTGACATTTTTCGTACGAAATTATTTAAACTTATTCAAATTATATTTTTTTTATAATAATGCCGACTATTTTGTTTAGTTTTTATTTTAGTTTTTTTTTGTATTTTCCGCGCTGACACGATACAACCAAACTCTACGATCGCTAGGAGAGGAATGATAAGTTGATTTGCGTTAAGTGGGGTAGGTAAATTGGATTATGTTTACTCAAGCGCTCAATGATAACATTTTTATTAATGCATGGTTGCCACACTATTTCGACTGAACTTATGACGTTTGAACATAATCGTTAAGAAATTTATATAGTGTACCCAAAAAATTTTGTGGGCAGTTATAATTTCTTGATGATGACTTTTGAAGCTTTTTTTTTCGGAAAACTTGTTCCTTCATCATTCGGAAGAAATTATAGAAAATGAATTTTGGAGCCACCGATCCTCTGTTGGTGTATTTTGGTATGATATTTTTTATAGCTAGAGACCCTCGCGTCTAAATTGCGAGGGGAAAGGTCAAAAATTAATTGTAAACATATTTAGAATTACTTGCGACTGTGTTTTGGGCAAAGTATTCAAAAAGTTTTTTTTATTCCATTAATCGATAGGAAAAGTTCCAGAAAAATTTTGGAAATAACTAGGACGTTCACGTTTTGCATAGTTTTCAAAATAATTTGAACTACATCAATTGAAGGGAAAAAGTCTGAAGCCAAGATCGTCCGGATCCGCTTAAGGAAGTGCTTATTTCGGAAAAATTTTCTTTGCATCAATAGTTAGGAAAGGATCGAAAATTAACTTTAAGATGATTGATGATTGGACAACTTTTGGTAGAGCAGACTTAAAACATATAGCGGATGAAACATTGGGATCCTTTTTTTTAAAAAAAGTATGCTTTTTATCATTTTAATTCACTATAGCCAAGATTGTGCTTCTACATTAAATTGGTTTGGCCTTTTACTACACAATCATATTAAGAAAAACTCATGTGCAACATTAAATTCGTGTAATATAACTCTCCGTTAATACTTTTTCAAAAGCAGAACCGTTTTTCAGATTGCTTTGACCAGACTCACACGATCTAACTTTTTGCCATTCTCTATTTTGTAGGCGATAGAAAGGAACTTGAAAAGGAAAAAAATTGTTTAATACACCTCGCTCTCTATTGGCATAGATTATGGCTGTAAATCTGAACTAAGTTTCTTATCAGTCTGTAATCATTTTGAATAACATTTATATACATATGTACGTACTATATGTACATACATATCTAAGTATACCCCTGTGTAAATCAATGTGGACAAAAACAAGTTTTCTACTGTTTTTACAAATTTGATTCTGAAAACACTATTTAAAGCTAATGTATTGAGTTTACTGTTTTTCTAACCTTAAAACGTGTTTCGAGAAGTTTTACAAAAAAACTGTGAGTGTTTTTTTCTTGTTTTATGTTAAATATATCGTTTTTGACTGCAGTCAAATGAGCAAGGCCTACTTCTGAGAGTCCTTCTACGGTAAGCGGTCTTAGAAAGCCTGCTTAGGAAGGCCTGTTTTCTGCGGCCATTTCATATAAAAAAGAAAGTACGTTTGAAAGGAGGGTGGAAGGCCTTATACTTACCAAGGAAGGCCTTCTAGAAGCACTATTAGCTAATGCCCTTGCCTACTGGGCCCAGCAGGCAAATGAGCAAGGCCTTACTCGGAAAAGGCCTGCCAGCACTGCTGCGATTATATAAGTACTTCTCAAAACTAGATTTTCATGCAAATAAAAATACAATCACAAAAGGCATAATATGCCTTGCCACAACAGACGTGCTATCAGGCCTGATATTAGAAGGCAAAGAAGAAGGACTCCATTTACTTTAGCGCTTTTCTGTTTCTTTTTTATTTCATGTATTGTAATGTTTTATGATTCGGCATAACTTTTTTGTCATATGCATTGTACATATACGACATGAAAAGTATACACATGGTTAGAAATTAAGAGAGGTGAAGAAAGTACGTTTGAAAGGAGGGTGGAAGGCCTTTTACTTACCAAGGAAGGCCTTCTAGAAGCACTGTTAGCTCCTGCCCTTGCCTACTGGGTGGTTTTGTAGAATTTTAAGCGACAGGTTGAATGCGTGTCAAAAATGGATATTGCAATAGAGGTACGTTCTAAGGTAATTACACTATCTAAACATTCTGAAGAATTTGGCATTTCTAAAAGTGCAGTAAACAGGCTTATTAAGGTCTACTGGGAAACTAACTCAATTTCACGTTCAGATGGAGGGAAAATGTCACCGTAAATGAAAAACCAATAAAAAAGAAGAAACTCTATTGTTGAGAAATAGTAAAATTAAAATCACATGGGCCAGTGACAACTTACAGAAAGATCTAGCTATTGCTGGAACCATAGTACAAGCTTCAACAATACGGCGTCGATTATTAGAAGTTGGCCGAAAGTCACTGAGACCCGTAAGGAAACAACTTTTGACAATCGCAATAAAGAAAAAAGAGGATGGTGTGGGCTAAGGAGTATAAGAATTGTACTATGGAGGATAAAAAAAAAGTGTTGCTTTCCGATGAATGCCATTTTTTCGTTCAGGGTATGTGCCACCAGTACGTTCGACAGTCGGAATCGGAACCGATTTCACAAGCTCACATTCAATAGTCAGTCAAACATCCTGTAAGATAAATGTTTTGGGGATGTTTCTCATTTTTTGATTCAGGATCATTAATGCCCATAACAGGGATGATGAATGGTCAAGAATACATATGCATATGACAATGTTACAACATACACTGGCTGCTGAGTTGTCAAAGTTAAATTTGGAACATCCTATTTTCCAACATGATTTTGCACCTCGCCATACATCAAAAATAGCAAAAAAAATTTCCCTGTTGGAATGGCCTGGTGAATATCTGACCTCAATCCAATTGAGAACTTATGGTCTATATGTAAAACTAGGTTCAGGATTGCACAACCAAACGTAACCTGATTGAAGCAGTTATTGACGTATGGTACAGGGATCCCAAAATCCCTAATGATTGCAAATAAATTATGAAATCTATGTCAAAATGCATTAAAATGGTGCTTAAAGAAAAAGTGGACACATAGAATAATAATTTGTAAAGTTTTGTATTTTTTTTTTATTTTTCATGAATAAGACACATTTTTTTGAGTAAAAACTGGTTTGTCCACATTGCATATTGCCGGTTGTGTTATTAAATTTTATATTCATCATGCTCAAATTTAAAGGTTAATACAGTATAATTATTAAGTTAAGCAAATACTTAAGTACTATTTGCTTAAGCTTATTATCTGCAGGAATTATTAAGATATCATCTAATAGTTATTTTGCGTATGTAAACTGTGAAATAAGTATGTTTCCTTCAAAGAAATACATTTTTTTGACAGTTAAAACAAAAAAATTGGTAGCAATAAGTTAATTAAGAACTTACTCACTCGTTGGCTTGAGTGAAAATGTGCCAAGTCCACTTTTTTCGAAAATTGAGATTTTGATGGAGTTAGGGAAAGTAAGAATACATCATATGTGAAAAAATCGTATACCTGTTTCATTTTCCCGTGTCGGTAAACACTGAAATGCAATTGTGCTAAGTCCTTAACCGTCAAAAATTTCTTAGAAAAAGTGCCAAGTTCCATCAAATCAAGTAGTTATTTTAGCAGAGGAGTGCAATCGTATTGAATAATTGCATTACTATTTACTAAAAAACTACATTTAAAATTTTTAAAAATAATTACAATTAATAACAAAAATTGATTTTTTATGCCTCCTGTAAAATTTTAAAAAAAAGGACATGGCACATTTTCACTCTGAGCTAACGATATGGTATTTTTTTAAGGAGACTGAGGTGGGTCATATATATATTTATTGATCTTTTTAATACCTTTTTTTTATTTGAAATATAAGCGAGCGTCAAACAAAATACATTCGAACTGCGAATTAAATTTATGTTGGAATTTTTGAATTCACTTCGGAACTAGAATACCTTTTAACAATAACTTATTATGAATATTTTAGAAATATCGTCCAGATCATAGAGCCAGTAAAATAATATATCTAAACATTGACACTTCGAGTTTTTGAATGTATTTTAACAATTTTATCGTCGTATGTAATTTCTGACGATGAATCCAGTATTGATTTTTCTATCACGTCTGGTTTTTGAGGTAAATGGGTTCAAATGTGTCGAAACCACCGACTTTGACCACTTTTGTTCACTTGTACAACCAAAGCTAGCAGTTCTTTTAAAGCATTTCTGAGCAAACAGGAATAAAGTAGTGAAGTCTAGAACTTAATATCTGTTTGCTCAAAAATGCTCCCAGAAAATTGTTATCCTTGGTGAAAGAAAATTATCAAAATCGGAGTTTTTTTGTTTCAGTAAAACAGTCTAAGTTTCACAATTTTTTTTAACTTAACATTGTGAAACCGGTAGTAATTGTTTTTTTTTTTTGTTAAATAAAAATACATAATTTTTTTCATTTTTGTAATGGCATTTTATTTATGTATAATAATCTTTTTTTTTTAACAAAATTTGAGTAAATTATAAATAGTTAGTTTTTAGACATGTTGTTGATTTTTTTTTTTTTCAAAAAATTTATTGTTTTCTTTTTAAATTCATATGAGTATAATTTTTTCAAGTAGTAAAATAACATCATTTTTTAAAACAAAATCCTAAGGAAATATGCAACTTGAAAATGTTAGGAAGGTATTTTTTTTTGTTAAACTTTTGAAATACGAATTTGTCAAAATTTGTAAATAGCTCTATGTTTATTAAGATTTTGTTTGAATTTGCTAAACGCTTTCTATTTGGAGTCTTTAAATTTTTTAATATAGGGTGTTTATTTTAGACTGTCGTAGTTTCAAATTGATATAAGACACAAACACTTGACCAAATAAATAGGTTTTTGTTGGTAATAGCTAGATAATCTTATGGCATTTAGCACATCAATATAAATTAAGGCATAATGGCCAATATTTAACGCAGTCTGAAGGTCAAACTAATGATCACTTTTCGAGCAATTGAGTACGATTTTGAGAAATAACACGAGTTTTGTGGATTTTCAAACATTCAATTATTGTTGATTTATCAGCAAAAGCTAAAAACTACACAAGTTGCCACAGTAAATAATTCAGTGGTATTGAAGCAAGCGATCTTTACGGCCATTTTCAAGAAATCAGATGAATTTTGAGTAAATTTTAAATTAAAATTTTAGTGAGCTTGATAAATTTCTATAATTTGCAAATGTAACAACATTAAAATGATGCCAATATTATTCAGTTTTGATAATATTTTTGATGTTTCATCCTACTTGTTTGAGAAGCATGACACTCTAAAAACAAACAACACCCTATATAAATGGTTTTTTCTTCTCTATAGTTAACATTGTTTTTTTTTTTGCTATATAAGTAAATACATATTTTATATTGGTGTTCTCATATAAATATATGTGTTTGTATAGACATATATCCCAACGGGAAATCTGGAAGCAGCCTCCAAGGGGAACATGTCAGATGTGCTTCTTCAAAAGCATTCAATTCGAAATTCTATTCAAAATAAAAAAAACTTTTGCTACACATTTACTGGGATTTGAACTTGGGCATTCCGACATCAGCGAAGTTTGTTGTTATTTTTAGCTGGTTAAAAGTTATAATAATAAGAATTCTCAAGTGGCGAAAACTCAAGATATAATTTTGATAGAAAACTAATGTAGTTTTAATCTTAATGAAATTAATAATAAGAGCATCGCATAATGAATGAAGCCTAGGTTCAAATCTGATCAGTGAGAAATAAAAGAATTAATTAATTTTTTTTCTTTGAAGTTCTAAATAAAGTTATATTCAGTAATAAGCTTCTTTGAATATACTTATCTAGCTCATCAACATTCAAATTCAAGTGCTTCTACTTAGCAATCAAAAAAGCGCATTTTATATCCTTCCAAGGATGCGCAATGGCTTTCTATGTCAAAAATTATCAGCAATGAGAAGTGTATTGGAGCTGCTTCCTGCTTTTCTTGAAGCACATCCGAAGCGCTTTGGGATGTGTGTATGTATTAAGGAAAAAATTTGAAAATATTTATTTATATATGGTACACTATTAACTATGTTTGTTTCGAACAGTGTTTTAGAAAGAAAGTTATGCTGTTAATAAGATTTTTATTTTTTGTACTTAATGATTTGTATGAAAAATTTCTTTAAAAAGTTTTTCGTCGAAAATTATGTGTTTCGCTTTTGATTTTTGCAGTCATATGAGCATAATTGCTTTCAAAATTTTTTCTTAGAAAGTCACCATATAGAATAAAGGTGTATACACTGAGAAAACGATTTTTTTGAACATAATAAATGTATATTTCATACAGAGCAATCATATATTTATTTCAGTCAAACATATTGTATTTGAATCAAATAGTGGTAAGTGTTGGGTAAAGCATTTTTGATTGAATCAATCAAATATTTAATTGCTCTATATGAAATATAATATCTTATATTCAAACAAATTGTTTTCTCAGTGTAGAAAAAAGAATAGGTACTAAGTATGAATTTATCTTTGAAGTATGTACAAAGCTTCTGAGTAACTATTGTACACAACTTTTGTGCTTATTTGAACAAAAAAAAAAATGCTTAAAACCCCACCAGAATGTGAAGGGTAATTAATATTTTTTTTTTTCATTAAAAGAAAATTTGGAAACATGATGTATAGGACGATGTCTAAACTGTAACATAACATAGGGCACGTCCTCAAAACCATGAAAAATCGATTACAATTAAAGTACTCGTTCATCGAACGATCTTAGATTTCGATTGCAGAAATCGTATTTTTGAAAAAGTCGAAATTACGATTACTGTAATCGTAATCAAAGTTCGTTCGAGGAACGATTAATTTAATTGTAATCCCGTTTTTTTTTTGTATGAGGATTACTGTAATCATTGCAAAGAATTACTTTTTTTAAATATCACTAAAAGTCACTGTTATTTATTTTATAAAGTGTATTTTCAATAACAATTTTTCAACTTAATGATACCAACTTTGCATGAGACATTCTTCAACAAACCGAATGCTTTCAGACTGACCCAATTTTTAATGTTCCAGGCATTATATGAGTGAACACATGTCGGGATTTTTTCCGTTATCGAAGATATCGAGGAATATTAAGGTGTAAAAATTTAACGTTTTATGGTCATATTCAAAATATATATAAATTCTTGATAAGCATTTTATCTGAGTGGGTTAAGCCATCCACACTTGTCCGTGTGCCCGTAGAAGTAACCATTCAATGATCGTTAAAAGCGAAATTCTAATTACACGGTATCGCTCAGATCTATTAGGAGATATAACCATCCGAAGTTGGAAACAAATCTTATCTAAAAGTCGCTTTTAATTTGTAAAATTTGTAAGCGCATCTTTCAATCAATATAAAGGCTTGATATACTTTAAAAAACTTTAATAAATTATTTTTAATTAATACGTTAAAAAGGCTTAATTTAAATTCTTTTAAATGGTGTAATATTTGTTCAGCATTGTAACATTTTCTTAAAATATTTTTTTCCCTTGTCAGCGTTGAACTTGTGTCTTTTACGAAGACAAAAGTTATACTTTTCAAGCATTTTTAAAGCTTAATAAATGACATACATTTTATCCAAAGCACTATAAGGCTTAAGCCGATTTTTGGCAAAGGTATATGAGCAACTGTTTATGGCTGTTTCTATAAATCTTATGCGAACTATTAATTTGTTGGTTAAGTAAAGCCAGATGATAATTAGTTTGACTAAAGGAGCTGTTTTAAAAGAACCATATTCCGAGCTTGGAACGTAGGGAAAGGATTTTATTTTATGTAATTTTATTTATTAAATACCCAAGAAAACAAAAACTGATTCTACTAATTCGCTTGACCATAGGTTTTACTTTTTGACACAGGAAATCTTTCATTCCAAACTCTGAATATCAATCTTTATGACTATTTCTTTGCTTTGTTTTGACCCTATATTATTCTGAAACCTTTCTTTTGTTCAACAAAACGCTTCTATTTGTTTTTTTTTTGGCTCAATGTCTTATCATATGGCATTATATAGACCATAAATCATTTAGAAATTTAAGAAGCACTTAAAGTGCAATTGGAGTCATTTTGGTTTCATATACTTAATTTAAAATTCACAAGCTTTTTCATTTATGCAATGAATCGAATGCGATATTCTGTGAATAAAAATATTTATTAGCTTTTGTACTTAATGTTTGTCAATTTAAATGACAATGTTAATTCAATGCAATTCTATGCGGCAAAGAACCGGATTCTTGTAAAAGAATGTTTTATTTTCACAATGGGTATCAGAAATTGTTACGTAAAGTCATACCATATTTAATGCAATAAATTTAAGTATGCAATTATACTTTCAAACTACAGTTTTGTGTTTAGGCATACATATGTTAAAACTATACAATTATTTAATCATATATCAAGTATATTTCAAAATAGTTATATCAAAAGTTGGATTATTTACTTTAATTTTACAGTATACACAGTTTGAGAGACTCTCTTTAAAAGAAGTTTTGTAAACATTTACAGCATACGAGTACGAGCATGTTGGCAATCATTTTTTAAGTACGTGTTTAGATACGACAGTACTTGCCGGCATTACATGGTGTGTTAACTTAATGAAGGTAGGCAATATGTTTGAAAAATAAATTTAGCAAATATACTCTACATACGAGTATAGTAAAGTGTGCGAAATAAATAAAATATCTTATACCTGAACTATGAAATGAGAGTTATGTAGGCGTGGCTGTTTTAATTTAACATTGAACACATTGAACACTTTGCGAATTTGTATATGTCAAAAACATTGAAGTTAAAACGACAGTTAGTTAGTTTTCCTTTTTGGATTTTGTTTAATAACTTTTCGTGTGGTTTTTTTCTAACCATATTTTTGTTTTTTTTTTTTAAAGATGTTTTAAATTTTTCTACTATATTCAATACAATTTGTATTTAATTTAAATTCAAAAATTTATTTAGTATATCTTGGTGTTGATTTATTATAATTTTCATTTTTTTGGCATTTAAATTTGTATTGTTTTCTGTTATTTAATGTTTTTCTACTTTTATTTAAATGAATGTCTTTTTTTATGGTACATTTTTTATTAGTCAAGAGTGTCACACTATCTCTACTGCACCCACGCTGCTGGTGCCCATAACGGCTCATTTTCCGAGCGTTGTACACAATTGACTAATTTTTCAAAGGCAGTCACTAGTTGGTCATTGACGATTTCCTCATCAAAGAAATGGCCATAAAGAAAATCGATGCGTTCGGCGGATTTTACCATGTCGCTAAATTCTTCGTCCTGAAAATAATAACAAAAAAAAACTTAAGATTTTAGAAAACATAAATGTTTGGTAGAAAATTTTTGATATGGCAACACTATTAAGTGAAAAAAGCTTAAACATTTTTGGTTTGTGTATTTACTAAATATGAAGAATTTCCTCTTAGCGATGATAAGCACTAACAGACTTATGTGGGCTTCTTCATTGAGGTGTATTTAGCTTTTGGTTTGAGATGATGATTATAATAAATTGTGAGCTCTTATTGTAGCTTTTCTATGGGACGGTATCTAGTAAGAGTATCCTCTACAACATATGTGAATTAAAAGAAAAAGGTGTCTCAAAAAATGCTGAAATTGAGTCATGTTGCGTATGGACAGCTCCCAATCAGCAGCCACAAAAACCTCTAATCATAAGTATTCCTAACTTTGACCATTTTTTTTTGGGACGTCTTAAGTAGAATGAAAAAAAAAAAAACATGAAATCAGAAAATTTTGTAACTAAAAACTGCTTTATCAAACGAATTCTTACCGAACCTAATAAATTTTACAAATACATATTTATTTTGAATTATCTTATCAAAGTTAGTTGACGTCAAAACGTTTTAAAATTAAATATATTAAAAATTTAACAGAAGTTCGATCTCTAGCAAATATCGAAATCAATGTGCACATCGCAATGAACTTTATAACGGAAGTTCGTTTCTCATCGCTGTCGACTTGCACATCGCTAGCATCGTACGAGTTTATTTTTTCCTTCCTTTGTTTCGTTTAAATTGTGATTACTTATTTTTGAAACCCGTTTTGCGCTATTGTTAGAGTGTATTTTTATTGTTAAATAATTTGTTGTACAAATAAAAAGTGTTAGTGAAAAAGTAATTTCTCTAAATTGTGTAAAAAATCAAGTTAATGATTTGTATTGGAAAGTGGAAATTTCGTACAAAAGCGCTGCAGCCAGCGAAGTCTCAATTGTTTTTGTTGTTGTTTTTGTGGATCGTGATTGTGTTAGTGCTAATTTGAGTTTGGAAAATGATAAAAAAAAATTATTTTCTGTGTGGAGGATAATAAAACGTTAACCAACAAATGTTGGAAGTGGCTGCGCTAACGTCAGCAGAGCGTGTGTTCTCCTGCTTCTTGCGCGTGCACATTAAAGTGACAAATTAAAATGTACTTTAGTTCACAATCGAAAATGATTATTCAACTTAACTTTTCTTATATGTTTTTTGATTGTAAAAACAATATATGTGATCAAAAAGTGTCGTTCTGATATGATTTCGGAGATATAGCCATCGAAAGTTGTGAATATGTCTTTTCTAAAAATCGTTATAAGTTGAGAACCCCTGAATTGATTTCCAAAATATTGGTTTCATATGAAAGATAATTTAATGAGATATAATATTAGAGCAAAAATTTTTGAAGTTAAACTTTTATCTTACGCGATATTACGACTTTTCTGAAACTTTTACCAATTTTTTTCACAAATTCGTTATATTTTCGAAAAAGTACGTTATTGACCTATATTTTTATTAACATATTAAGAAAGCTCAATTCATTTCCTTTAAAATGAAGTTTTACCGGAAAGCAAAAAAATAGTTCAATACATTTTTTTTGGAAAATTTTGTTTCATATACTATAGGATATATGCGGTTAAAATATATTTTGATATTTATTTTCTTAACGAAGTTGGTGATGATATTGCCGAAGAGAAGACACCAAAAATTCTTCAGAATGAGTTATTTTTCGGTAAGAAAGAGTCATTACGAGTATAAAAAACTTTTGTACAAATGTTTTATTATGTTGAGGAGAATGAATTGAGCTTTCCTAATACTCGCATGTTAGTAAAATAATAGGTCTATAAATTTTTATTTTTGAAAAATAACGGTTTCTGAAAAAAAATCGGTTAAAATTTCAGAAAAGCCTTTATATCTCAGAAACTGAGAGTTTGACATTAAAAACTTGTACCACAATACTAAAGCTTATAAAATCACCTTTCATATGAAATCCACATATTGCAAATAAACTCAGGGGTTGTCGACTTATAATAATTTTTAGAATAACTAATAGCCACAATGGCTATTTCTCCGAAACCAGATCCAAGCAACACTTGTTGCTTACAGAATTTTTATTAAATTAAATAGTTATTTACCTAAAAAAAAAAAAACAAATTGACGAATGTGAGCTAACGTAAATCTATTCCATTGTCAATTTAGCTGCATGAAATTAAGTTATGTTAATTTTTTTTTATTGATTTCAAAAAGTGTATGCATTTTAATTGCAATTGCGTTTTGAGTGTAGCCGCTTATATTTTTGGAATAAAGTGTTACGCATGTGACTTAAAGCCGACCAGGAAATCAGCTATTTATATTAGTTCTGGAGACATTTGGAAGCTTCTCACGGTAAGTCATTTCGTTATATTTTTGAAAATTATTTTATTGTATTGTAAGCTAATATGATATATATGAATAAGTATGGGACGCGAAACTTTTCGCTGCAAAAAATGTATTATTATTTATTTCGTGAGTATAGGGCGTTAATTTGACGTTACTGGATTTTTGTGTTGTATTTAAGCATTCATTCGTTGAATTCGGCATGACTGACTTATTTTATTTTTATTATTTAACTGTTGAAGGAATTATTCGAAATTGATCAGTATAGGTTAGAATTCATGGGAAGCAACATTACGCTAAATTGATATATCGTTTCTCAAATTGCGTCACTAATTGATAAATGACACCCTTTTCACAATATGCTCAAGAATGTATTATGTGAGGTATATAGGTTTTTACATTCAAAATACGCTATATAGCATATATACATATATAAAACTTTATTGACTGACTGTTAACCTTTTCTTCGGAAAAAGTTTATCAATTATTCTGAAATCTTTTTTCGCGTGCAATAGTTTTTTATTAAGATGTATTCACAAAAGCTATTTAAAGGAATTCGAAAGATTGATTGAATTTTTGCCCTAATTTTATATCAATCCATATGTTACGACGTTGGGTATCTTACGAGACATTTGGTTTTAAGTTTTGAAGTATTTTCGTATAACAATTTTTATCAAGTTAGATTAATTGCACTCAAATTCGTATAATTTGAAGAGAAATTTTGTTTATTTTGCTGTGTTCTCTTTTAAAAATTACAACAAAACAAAAAACTTTTCAAAGACAAAAAATTTGTGGAAAGAGTAAATAAATAAAGTTAATTTTCAATACTCCATTATTTCAAACCGTTGTTTCTGCGGGTCCTAATTGTTGAACAAAACTTGATACTACTAAGTCACTTAAAGTGCTATAGCGAATGTCTTGCAAAATCAAGCAAGACATCTATCGAATAACTTCATTCAACATTTTCTACTTACTCAAAGAGTTATATTAAACTCCATTATAAATGGCTTTCCAGAAACTAATATCTTGCTTAAAAGATGCTTGATTTAATTTCAATAGAATTGCCTCTGTTACGATTAAGCGCTAAGGCTTATGATATAAAGAGTAAAGAATTCACTCTGGATTGCCTTAATCAATTACGGCTATCAATAAATTATGAATTTCGATATGATAAGAAATTACGCTGATTATATATAAAAAAAAAAGTTTTTACTCACCGTAAACCCTCTTGCGTTCGTTTCATCAAAAGTTGATTTCGCTCTCGCTTCGGTGCGCGACTGCTTCAATACTTCAAGCTCTGGTGGTCTTATATGAATTATAAATGGTTTCAGTTGTACCGTTCTTAATGTCTTAATGGCCTGGTAGTGCGGACTTATAATACAAACGCAACCAGCATTAACAATAGACTTGACGCTTTCACCGGAAGTGCCATATAGTTGACCCTTATATTCGCCATGTTCAACAAATTTGCCAGCTGCTATGTCAGCTTCCATTTTTTCGCGTGATACAAAGATGTATTCGCGTCCGGCGACTTCTCCGGTGCGCATAGGGCGTGTAGTGTCTGAAAAAAATATTTTTTTTTTTACATTTTTACTTATTTATGAATATCGCAATTCCTCACTTACATGGTACCGGACTGCGAAACTTTTCTGGATCACGTGCTATTAAACGACGTTTTAGCTCATTGCGTCCCACACCGGGTGCACCAATAAGTACAATGGGACGAAATACACCTGGACGTGGATATAGTTTGGCGACCTCCTCGTATGTGGCGACTAATTCACGATCGAAGTCATCGTTCTCCGCTAGATCGTACATGATCTTTTTAGTTTTATGTTGACGACAAGATGAGGTACTACTACTAGAATTCAGCATGGGGGAACCGGGAGGGGTAGTGCAAATGGATGCGCATGAACCCTCTAAAAAGTGGTATTGATGTTGGTGGTATGAACGGGAATTGATTCAGAGATGTTTCATTTAAGTTTTGGTAGATGATGATGCGAATTGAAGTGAACAAATGTAGGTGTCAGTCATAAAACAAAAAAGATAGAAGGCATGATTGATATAAGAAGAAATGAACGTGAAAGAAGTAGTCATGCATAATAGAGAATTATGATGTTAATAATAACAACATTTTATAGAAAACTTGTCATCATTAAAAATTAAAGTAAAAATAATATTGGGATTCACTTCAAACTATGTATATGCAGCATGAAAAATGTAAACGCTTGAAGTGTGTCCCAGTTTTCATAATAATTGAAGGATATTTTTAAAAGTTTGTTTGAAATTTATTTTAATATATGACATACTTTTTGATTCGTTCTCATTTGGTTCTCTTGGCGTGCGTTCATGTATGATGCGACGCTCTTGCAGCGCTCGACTTGGTATAAGACCGGCACGTGCGGTACGTTCTGATTCCTTGCGAGCCTGCCACCAGTAGGCATCGTCCTATATTGAAAGTAAAATTAACAAATCTGATATCGCACGGGCGATGTTGACTTAAGTTGATTTCTACCTGGGAGACAATGTGTAAAATGTCACCACGCTGAAATGCCAATCCAGCTTCTTTGCACGGTATGTAAGGATCATTTTCAGGACTATAGTCAAAATGCGCGCGTACACGAACTTTTGATTCACGCTGTCCACCCTTACCATCTGAGGGTACAAGTTTGAACGTGATGGTGCCCTCAGAGTTTTGCTAAAATAAAAATTTTAGATACATACAATGAACATTGAAAAAAAGGAATGTGTGCGATAAAACGCTTCAACTGAAATAGCGCTCATATGTAAGACCAAAGTCTTCCAAAGCAGTCTGGCGACTTCTAAGATTCTTTCTATGTGATGCGAAAATTAGCTCTTCCCAGCTTAAAAATTTCAAACTAAAACAAATTGCTTAAAATTTTCATTGATTAAAGGAATTTTTTTTAAAACATTTAGTTTGTTAGCATGGTTGAGCTTATTTTCTGTTTCTATTTAGAGAATCTAACAAGCCTCCAGACCATTTTGAAAAGCTTCAGTCTTAAGTTTAATGTGGCCAAAAAAAATTTTATAATAAACAGTTAATTTTGGAGATAATTCTGTGCCGGTTGGAGCATTTTATCCAATATAAGCTTCTTGTTCAAAATTAGCTCCATAATAGTTCCATAGTAGTCTGATGTGCGCTTTATGTTTTCTTCCGAATGTTTTTGCTTAAAATAGCTACAGAGGTCATTCATAAATAACCTCCGCGAATATTCTAGAATTTTAGCCCCACCCTCCCTGCATATCCACTTTTGTCCGATTTCTCTACCTCTCACCCCTTTTATTTTTTTATTTGTTTCTTATGAACAAAAAAAAAAAAAAAAAATGAAAAAATTAACGTACAAAAAGACCTCGACCCTCTTCCCACTGTATATCCACTTTAGGCCGTTTTTACGCCCCACCCTTCCACTGCGGAAGTCTTTTATTCACGACCCCTTAAAAGAAAATAAAAATAATTTAGAAACCATTTGGAAGCAGTTTTAGCTATGTTACTTTGTAGAGCTCATAGTTCTGTTTATATACTTTGTAAGAGTCTAAAAACCTCTGTCCAAAGATAGCCAATAAAAAAAAGGCATTTTACTATACAATGGCTCTGATACCGCAATAAAATCATTATAGTGATAAGTTGGATTCAACATGACTCTTATAAGGTTTGATTCACAATGCAATTGGCTTGGTTGCGACTTGATTCTGTCATGTGGACTTAGGTCTCTTCAGCTAAAACTTGCCAACAATCTGAATTGACTCATTTAGCAATGTAAGATTTTCTTACCAAAATAGTTAAGACATCACCCGGTGTTTTGCCTTCAACATTGATGCCATTCACTTCGATAACTTCGTCACCAACATGTATCAAACCTGAGCGATCAGCGGCTCCACCATGCATGATACGTGCGATTATAATTTTTCCAGTATCTTCGTCTGTTTTTATGGTGGCACCCTGAAAAATTTGAAAAAATATTATAATGTGTAATGATAATAAAATAAATGTGGGGTTGTATACACTTGTAAATTTAAGGAAAAAATAAATAAAAGTGTGGAGTGAGCTTTAAATTTCTTTAGTAGCCTGCTATCAAATGTTGATAATGGCTGACAGTATAGTTTACACAGGTTAGTGAAAAAAACAAGAGGAAAATTTTAGAAGAATTTAGCACTAGGTCCAGAGTATGTGTAATTTGCATAAATAAAATGACTATCCGTTTTTTATCAAAATGTTGAATAAACATTTTCAACATATTTTTTTTTTTTTTTTAAAGATAAAGATTTGCTTTTAAAAATTTAATCAACGATTAAATAGAACACATGACATTCATAGAGAAAAATTAAAATGCAACTTAAACATTTTTCTGATGTTTCTGAAAGCGGCCAGATTTGGGGAAGGACAACTCATGGATTTCGCACCACAACAATGTACCATCGCATAAAGCCAGCATTGCGCACAAGTTTTTAGCCAAAAATTCAACAATTATCATCGATCAAGCACCGTATTCATCTGATATTTTCCATTCAAAGCCATTAAAGCAAATTTACTGAAGGAGCTAATGCTAACGTAGTTTTAATACAGGCGGTGGGGCATACTTTGAAGGTGACTAAATACATTCTGATGAATAAATAATTTTGTTTCGTTATATTTAACAATTTCGGATACAATTTACAAGCATTTTAATCAACGAAATGTTAAATGTTGAATTTTATATAGAAATTTTAGCAAATACTTACAGTGGCTTTTATCTGGTGATAAAATACAATTAATTTAATTTCTACATTAATTAATGATTAACTAATGAGAGTGGGTTTTTTATTTTACAAAATTTTGTTTTTGTTATTAAGTATCATTGGCCGGACATCTATTCGAAATACCGAATTTCTGGTCATACTGGAAGTTTAATTTTTAATCTGTTAACACTATTATTTTGGTAATATATTAGTAGAATTGATTGAACACGGATACAAAACCTAACTGCCAGACTCTGGTTTAACTGAATGTATTTATGTGATTGGAAGTTTTTTTCATTCATTATTTTTTTTTGTTACTTTTTGTTACAACATGGACCAAGAGCTTTTTGGCTGCTAATTTATGAAAAATCTTTAAAGCTCACGCCAAAAAATAAAGGAAATAAGCTTACAAATACAATTAAACTATTGAAAAAGTGTTTTCGATATGTACAGAATTTTTTGTTAAAATGTTATGATTTTTACAGATTTCATCGGTATTTGTTCTTCATTTGTGTTGTGAGTGTGTTTGATAGTTTTTGTGTAATTCCTTGCAGTGTAACTTCATAAATTTTGAAAACTTAAAAAGAAAAGCTTAAATAAAACCTTAAGGCTACAAAATGAACCTTAGGCCCCTATTGCGGTTGTCGATTTGCGATAAAATCGATACCCATCGATTTAATGGAAACTATGCCATTTTGGTATTACGAAACTCAATAGAAAAAATTACGTCATTGTGACTTGAAATATTATTATTTTTCTTGAGACAGCCGTTTAGTTTCATTCAGTTTAAATATTTTGTGTGAAAAATTTAAAAAATATAGAAATATCTACTAAAATAAAAAAAAATCTTATCTATCAAAACAAAATGATAGAACAGCCAGCGATTGTGATCGATAAACACAATACCAAATAAAATCGCTAAAAGAAAAAAAGCGTTTATCTATTGTATATCGACAACCGCAATAGGGGCCTTAATTAATTTGTGCATAAGGCTGAGTGTGAGTAACATCATTCGGCGCTAGTGTGCTTTAAATTATTAATATTTATTTACCTGCATATAGTAAGAATTTTTTTGGCAAAGGCTTAAGATTCAAGAAAAAACTAAAAATTTTCATTTACAACGGAAATACATATTTCAATTCAGTGTCCAGCAAGCACAGTTCAAGAACATTATAAACTTATGTGGGAGAACTTTAAGCTCTCTCTCTTGCTAAGAAAATTCAACAACGGTTAGAAGCATATGTTTGATGTATTTAGAACCTATCGTTTTATGAGCATGGAAGCTCAATTGGGACCTTTAAGCGGCCCTCACATGATCAATATTACTGATCGTATAATTACTGACAGTATTTACATTACTGTCAGTGTACCCCTCACACGGTCAGTATTCTTTGTTGTCAGTAATCAGTTTTTCTATACAAGCGTCCGGTTTTGTTACTTTATATGTTAGACCACTAAAAGGTCATTGTATGCGTATTTTTGTGTCCCTATTTGAATAGTCCTTGGAACGCACATCCCATAAGCATTTTAAGCTTTTATATTGGGCAATAAAAGCACTTAATTGGTTTCACCTTCCATCGCTGTGCAAATAATACTGATGAACTGTCAGTATTCACCTCACACCATCAGTATTACTGTCAGTATTTCACAACTTCGTCAGTAATATCCGATTTTTCCATCAGTCATCAGTATCGTTTTTCTATACTGACAGTACATCAGTACTCACCTCATACGATCAGTAATACTGTCAGTATGCAAAATACTGTCAGTAATACTGATCGTGTGAGGGCCGCTTTAGAAAAATGTGAATATTTTCCTGATTTTCAATGCTCTTGATCAGAGCTGGGCAAACCTCTGGGCGCGAGCTTGACTGCGGCAAAACGAGAAAAACTTATCATATACATATAAAGTGAGAGAACGTAAAAATCAATTCAGTTTGATTTGAAAAGCGAACAAAGCAAGAATGCTGCATTGAAGAGAAACTACGGGTGTGATAGTGCCCAGTTCTGCTCTTGGTATCTGAAGAAACTTGATGTTGTTAACTTCTAAACGTAATTTGAAGTCTTTTTATTTGTTTGAAATTAGTACCTATCTACTTTTCAATTTAGAAGTGCAATTTGATGTTGTTGTGAAGCTCATATGTCCACGGGTGAGCTTTGTATTTGAACTTAAGCTCTTGCCAAGTCAACATGCTTGAGCAAAGAAGTATGCAGTTGTAAGGAATGATGTTTCGAGCTTGGAACGCATTGGATCGTAAAGCTTTCTGTGCCAAAAAGTAAAACGTACGACAAAAAAAAAAAAAGAAGATGGTTCTCAACGAATTTTTTTTTTTTGGGAATTGCAGAAACAATTTAATTTATTAAATATCACAATGGATATAAATCGTACCGCATTAGAAAATAAAAACCAATCTCACTCATTCATTTGATTTAGGTTTTGCTTCTTGGCACAGGAACTTTTGCGATCAAATACGTACTGATTTAAAGTAAAGTGAAAAATTTTTTTTTTACGAATTGCATCTTCAAAATTAACGATTTCAAATCAATGTTAGTCCTATTGTCCTACGCAGTTGCGCAATAGTATTTTTGTCTTCATAAAAACAAATGATACAAATTTAATGCAAAAAAAAAAAACTAAAAGACTTTAATGTTTTTTGAACAACAAACCCAAGGAAATGTTTCGATTCTTCACAACAACAAAACCGCACAAAGCGCAAAGAATGCATCGCTGATATGTAGACATAATCCAGGATTTCAAAGGGATTTTTCTGCTATAAAAATAATTTCCAAAGCCTTGAAACGACTTAAGAAGCAAAAAGCGAACTGAAAGCAAAATATACTCTGCGCTCGACAGATGGCAACTATCAGTTGAAAACCCACACAACTAACGATGGAATTGAAATAGAAAAGCATACAAATGTATATACGTTATTAAATTCTTATATATACATTTATTACAGTGATTTTCCAGAGCAAATAATTGTTCAAAAAGTCTTGTATAAAATAAGCTGGTCTGAATTTGTGAAATTAGTTCTGATTTTTAGCAAATAAAAAAAAGGTCAGGTGATGGAACCAAAATTTTACTTCAAAGCTGAGTAAAGCCGAATACAATTTGGAATATATATTAATGTAAATGTTTTTGTGTTGGTTAGTATTATCTGTAATGTTTCTTAATGTTGTAGTGCTTTAGACAAAGGAAAAAGTTTTTTTTTTTTTTTCACATTTATGGACATTTACTTACAACAATTGGTTCCGCACTTTGTGCTCCTGACTGTGATTATTTCAAATTGATTTATAATTTATAATTTAAAATTTATTTTTTTTTATATTTATATGTATTTGATTGCACAAAAAATATATATAATAAAAATGTTAATGTTTTACAAAATTTTGATTTATATTCAGATTTGCATAGAAGAACAAAATATACAGCATTTTAGTTCTGATTCCTTTTCGTTAATTAGAATGTAAATGTTTAAAGCATACGATAAAAAGGTGTAAATGTATCCATATTTTCGGAGTGAAATGTGATGATATAAATATAAGGTACTATATGAACTTATAAAATTATATTAATATCTGTGTGGATAAAAGTGCAACTATATAATAAAAAAAAGTTAAAATCGTTGAGGGAGCTCAAAGCAAATAAGCTTATTGACAATTGAAATCAATTGATCATTTTTAAATTTGAAAAAGATCTGATTCCACTGCAGTGGCGTAGCGTTAACATTTCAGGAAAAAATTAATGAGAGTGTACTAAAAACAGAAACCAAAAAAAAAAAACTTGTTATTTCAATAAGTAATGGTATTTTTACTACTTTCTTTGAAATGAGAAAAACACACAATTTTATTTTGGTATATGTTCTAAAATAACGTTAAAAATCTGTGCACCAAAGTGTATTTTTTATAGAATACTAAATATTTGACAAAATTATATGGAATCTGAACTATTGGGCGCATCCAGGGCCGTATTGCCGCACACGCCACCGACGTCATGGCGTATGGGCGGCAAGGAAACGGGGGCGGCAAAATTTTGAAAAACGAGGACCTTTTTTTTTTGCTCATCAAAAATATCTTTATGTTAATCAAAAAAATTGTTGTTTTTATTAAAAAATTGGATTTTTTCACATCTTATAATTTTTTTTTAAATTTGGGGGCGACAAAATTTTATTGGCGTACGGGCGGTACATAACCTTAACCCGGTCCTGGGCGCATCATCTTGAATTTGTGGATATTGTAGCAGTAAAGGATTTTTTTTTGTCACACATAAGATGTCTAAAATTTGACAGACATTCGAAAAATTATGTAAAACTGAAAAATCCGTTTTTTGTTGGTACTTTCTGTGACCAGTCCTGAATCAAAACCAAAATCAAAAAAAAAGAAAAAAATATTCTTAAAAATTTAAAATGGTGAATGATATTTAATGGTGAATGATATTTTTATTTACAAATTTATTGTGTAATAAATGTATTAATGCGATTAATGTTATTATGCATGATATATGAATCTGAAAAGTGTTGTTACTCAAAATAACTTTACAAATCAAAAGCTCTTTGCTTACCAAAGGCTCATTACTCTTTACAAGTTGCACTATTTTTATAGTCTCCTCATCCTCATCCATTTCGATGGGCACCTCAGGCAAATGTGGATAGAAATCCTTCTGAGCTATGGCATCGTGGGCGCAGAGTAAGCTCTAAGTATGGAGTTATAATATTTATTAAGAAAAAAAATCTTTTTATCTTTTTTTTTTAATATACCTGTAAATGCGGTTCTTGTAGCAGGTGAAAGGCTTCTTTGCAATCATCAATCAGGTGACATCGTTGTGATAATTGCTCCAATACTTCGCTGAGTATCTGAACAATTTTAAAATAACTTTTATTGAAAATGAAAGTAGCAAATTGTTACGTTAAAAAAAATTACGCGATTTCTGTACATAGTTGACATAATCTTAATGGGGTCCATCGAGAAGATCCGCCTTGAAACTTAATAAATTCGCTGTGCTTCCCCTTACTTCTGAATATTTCTTTAATAGGTAGATCATGATAAAATTGTTCTAAAGAAGTACCATTTTAATTTTTTAGTACTTGAGCGAATGATCGTTTTTTAAAAATTTTAAAGAAATATCCCATGTATCCTGAAAATGTACCTAACGTGATATTTGGCCTTCATATAGAATGATTTTGCTTATTCCCCAGTCAGAGTTATTCGAATTTCTTGGAAGAATATTTATTCGATAAGATTGCACCGTCAAAACAACAGTGTCGCAAATCAAAATAACGATTTTTCGAGTTATTTATACCACTATAGTTATATAGCTCATTTTCTTAATCTTAGTCTTTTCACCATATTTTTAGCACATTTAATAACTAAAATTAGTTTTTAGATAAGGGATATTTTATTTTGTATTTCTTCTTAACAGAATAACATTTCATTATATCGAAATAATAATATCTTGCTGTTAATGTTAAGAAAACACAAATAAAACAATAAAGCCTTTACTCGAAGAAAGCGATTTTTGAATATTTTCTATAAAGTTTTTACAGTTGTAAGTCAAAACAAGGCAGAATATAATAGTAGTCAGTAGTACGTATAACTAATTAATGGAAACTTTGTAATTAGTATTAACGTTGTTCGTGCTCCGATAAAGAATGTTAGATATTGAAAACATATCGGAATTCAAATGCATCAATATTTTTATTCTCGACATACAGGGAATATACATTTTGACAATGTAACATATAGAAGGGGGTGTGGCAGGTATAGAAAAGTATACATATATTCTTGTGCAGTGGCAGTAACTGAATCGATATAGTAATCTCTGGCAGTCTGCCCTTCAATCCGTAGAAGTCACGATTACGAAAAAAAGCAAGATATTTTAGTAAAATTCAGTACCCTGCTGCATCTTCAATTATAGCGCGTGGGAGTGAAAATGGGTGAAATCTAAAATATTTCAATTGCTGTACTAAAAGGTAATGCAACTAAACTTATAACAACTTCTAAGGATGGTTTGAAGTACCACTAGACAGAAAGTGAGCGCATCTTGACAGAGATGACGTGGTACCTCCCATATAAACAAAAATTATAAAAAATCTGTACTAAAAGAGCTACATTTGTTAATTCAACCAAATTTTAAATATATGTATATAAGGATAAAATTGAAGAAGCTCTAGACACAATTTTTTCAAATTTCGACAAGAGAGCATGAAATCTCCTATACAAATAAATAAATGATAAATAAAGTTATATACATAAATAGGTATTAATAGATTAAAATTAACAAAACAGGCTTTATTTTATACTCTCTGTCTTTCAGTTAAAGTCGATGAAGGAAGTTTTCTCTCTTCCATTTGGAAGCAATGATGGAAGGCCTATCAATCCGGCTTATTTCAAATAAAACGACCGTAACTAAGTACATTGAGTATGCTTGCTACTTCCAAAGAAATGCCTTCTAATAGCACTTCTTACTCCAGCTTTTGTCTCCTAAGTAGATTTATTTTTTTGCAAGTTTTTTACCTTCGTTGACGTTGATAAAATTGGTGCCAGACGATCATCTCTGCTCACTTTCGCTACTTTGCTGTGAACATTTACCAATGCATTCAACTCTTTCGACTGCAGGAGAGTTTTCAGAAAATCAATTTCTTGATCATTGGACAGATTCTCTGCTTCCTTTAGTGATGTTATAAGTTTAGAAAGCGCTTTTAATAAAGAGAAAGCATGCAAATTTTATTATTTAATTAAATTATACATAAAAATATATTTAAATCTACCCGGATCCCAATTAGCATCTGTCGCCATCACTTCAGCTGTCATTATCTTGAATCAAGAAATGCAGTATTGTCTGATCCTTTGATTTTCTGAAAAAAATAGAAAAACATAAACATGTTAAATTTTGAAACAAGAGTTCTTGATATGCACAAATTTTGTATTTAAATTTAACATATTCATTTCTCGTAAATTTTTGTTTGAAATTTAGCACAGATGTATTGTAATATGTAGCTACGTAGGGAATGATATTAAACTTAAGCTAAACACAAAAATTTCTTGAGAGTTTTATAGGCCGTTATAATTTTTCCGGATTCTTGAGCTTTAAAGATGAACAGACAAAATATTTTATAGTAGCTTCTGCCATTAGCGGCTGAATAAAATTCTGGCGTTAAAATGATGTCACACCATATGGCAAGCGCACAGAGAAATTGGCAAAAGCACTTAAAAACATTCACATGAAAATACCCAGTAGGATGAGTTGTAATTGCTTATCCAAAAAAATTATATGTGTATTTTTAATCAAAAAGCGTTGAATTTTCTCGAAAACTTAAGGAAAAATGTTTTTAAAAATTAAAAAATATCTGAATGGACAAAAAAAAAAATGAGTAAAAAGAGAAAAATATACACCGAACAATTGGAGAATCGACAAAAGACAAATGTAAGAGCCAAGTGGACAAATAAAAGACGTCCTGGAATATTAAAAAATATCCTAGACAAAAAAATAATGTAGAATTCACTGGACCAGTTTAACAAAAAAATTCCAATCATCATATTTTACAATTGTAAATTCTTGGACAAACAAAAATATGTTAAGAACGCAAGGACAAAATTTATTTAGCACCAATTTTCATGTAGAAATGAAAGAGAGACTCCAACGAATCTAAAATTATATAAATCAAAAAACACCGAAAAATTATAATACTAAAACATACCAGAAGTAAAACTTGATAATTAATAAATTTAGAAATCAAAACCAAAAAACAAGCTATCCGATAAAATTGCAATAATTCGAAAAAGTCGAAAAGTATTTAATAATATAAAAAAACATCGGAAAAATTAATAACAGTTGAGTCTCCCTAATATCTGTTCCATTAAAAAGATCTCTTGGGTACTCAAAAGCCCTAAGTTAACTTGTTGCAACAATTCTTATATTCAATATATTGTATATTTAGTAGTTTTAACAAATCATACATTTTACATGGGCAACATAAATAATATCGAACTAATGGTATAAATCAGCGGTGGGCAGAGAAATCTAACAAAAGAGCAAAACAACAATATCAATCTAGCAACAACAAACGAAATTTTAAAGGTTTTTTTTACTTTCATTTCCAAAATTGCCATTAGCACAAAAAAAAAAAAAAATTGCACCACAAACAAAAACAATTGCTACATTCGTTGAAACACAATGCGGCGCCGTCCCTTATGCCTTTGTGTGTTGTTTTTGTTTTCATTTAAATTCAAGTCAACGCTGTGCCTCGATAGCTTTGAAATTCTGCGAATTTTTTTCGCTTGCTTGTACGTCGAATAACGGTGAGAGCAATGAGAGCAAATAGAGCCACTATGTGCCCATCACTGGTATAAATCAGGCACAGGCTATCGAGTATTTGATAAAAAAAATTTTAAAAAGGTAAACCAAAAAATAATGTAGAAAATTCAATTGGAAAAGTGAAGAATTTCTTTGGATAAACAAAAATTAATCAGAAAAATACAAGAAACCACCCTCTGAACGAATATGATGAAAAATGTATTATTTTGATTTTGAGAAATAAAATATTAATTGAAAACAGTCTTACAAACAAAAGAATTAATTAAAAATATGAAAACGTTTTCCAAATAAGAAATCATCTGAATCATTTAAAATTTGTAGGCAATAAATTAGTCACTATTCGCTTAATTTTCAGCTGGGTATATGCATGCAAACAAAAATACGCACAGCATGGTTCAAAAATCGACCGTCTCGTAACGCATGTCTGGCTAAAATATTCGTTTTTTTTCGCAACTCTAAATTTCTAGTATACAGTAAATTTTTTGGCAAGAACTTCATTGCATTTTCGTCGTCATATCGTCATTACGAATATTCAAATTGAAGCTAAACGAAGCGATAAATTTAAATGCAATTTTGTAATTAAAAAAAAAAAACAAATGAAAAATTTAAAGAACTCAATTTTATTTTAAATCATTTTTTATATCTAGGCATATACTTTCATATTAAATGTCCTAAGCGTAACATCGAACATAACCGATTGACCTCAAACTTGTTCAAAGTGTTGTCTTATTGGGTGGACTGATAGATTCAAGATAAAATTTTTAATAACCTTTCCACCAATTGCAACTATTTTTCAAAAATTTTTAAGTTTAAACTTAATTTTTGAAATTAAAAAAATTTTTTTAAATTGAACTTCGAGTTAAAATCTGAATTGTTGTTGTGTTATCTTTAAAGATACTTTGACGTCTTCAAATTTAAGCGAAATCTGATGTTTTTTTAGTTTCATAGGTTTGTTTCATACAATAAAAACAATAAATTTGGAACAAAAAAAAAAAAGAACTCTGGGAAATTTTTCATTTTGTTGTATATCGACTCTTAGTAATATCCCAAGTAATTCCTCAACCCTGCACTTGTACTTGGTTACAGCTCGCCGTGAATGGCTTCGAAAAAGGTTTGATTATTTCTTTATGGTGTATACGAGTACTAATGAACTTACCTACGTAAAATAGTACCTACCTTAATGCGAAACAGAATGAGCAAAAGTTTATTGATTTCATATTCGAATTTTGGCTTTTATTTGTATTAGACTTTTGATTTGGTAAATTAACTTCTAAATTATCTATGTGCACGCAATTTGTTTGCATTCCTTTTGTGCTTTCCGTATTTGATAGGAAATGTTTTTCTCAAGGTTAATAGTTTTCCAAATATTGTACATAAAATGTTTCAATGTTTTTATGAGTATTTAATAGCTGTGATTATTATGACTATAAAATGTGCTCAAATAGAAAAAGGAAATAAAAATTTCGGTACAATTTCAACCAAAATATTTACGCAAATACATATGTGACTGTTTATAAGAAAACTCCCCTAAATTGAAAAAAAAATAATAGCCCAATTGCACAAAAACGGATGCGGATCCGTTCCGAACCCGTTACGAGTCCATCAACGCGGATTTCGCTTTTTTATGCTTTTACGGTTCCGTTTCGAACCCGTCATAAATACTTTAAAACAATGCACACAGATCATTATCGCAATAGACAGTTTTCAAGTTCTCATCTTAACTTTTATTTTATTTTTAATGTATCCTAGATACGAAATACAATTCTGTACTTATTTTTAATTTAAATTCTTTTCTTATATCATTAGCCATGTGCTTCTGAAGCTCATCTTCAAACCGAATAGAATTACTTGTCAGAATTTTCAAATAATTCTGATGAGTGAACAAGTTACGTGTGACTTTTATTTGAAAAAAGGAGCCCGATTCGAATTTATTTTATAATATTTTCTCAATTAAATAAAACTTTGTCAAAAGTTAATTATTTTGATTTGGATAAAAATGCCGCTTTTTTGAAACAATTTTCAGCCTAAAATGGGCATAACTTAAAATGGCCATAACTTAATAAAAAACTGTTTTTAATCAAATCGGGGAAATATGGGTCCCCTTATATCCTTTAAAAAACAACATATTTAATTGGCAACCAATTCTGTAAGGGGCCGTTCAAGTATTACGTAACGCAATTTTCGAAGATTTTTGACCCCCCCTCCCCCCTATGTAACGCGCCGTAACGTTTTCCTCTACCCCCCCCCCCCCCCTTAAACGTTACGTAACACCCAAGTGACCATATTTACCTAAAAGTCACAATTATGTTGCGAAAAGTACCGGAAATACATGCGTATGTTGTTTATTTTCTTTATTATACCCTACACCGAGGGTATATTCACTTTGTCATTTTGTTTGTAACGCATAGAAGAGGGCGGTGGTAGGTATGAAAAGTATATAGATATATTCTTGATCAGCGTCAACACCTGAGTTGATTTAGCTATGTCCGTCTGTCTGTCTGTTCAAATCAGGTTTACGGAAAAACCATGAAAGCTAATTGAATGAAATTAGCACACTCAGGTCAGACCTTCTTGCAGGCATCTTGCTATTCAAAACGGACGTAATCGGTTCATGGACACGCCTACCGCCCATACTCTATGTATATTTGCCCAATCCCATTTTGAAAAAAAATGCAGCGATTTTGATGAAACTTGGTGATTAGGTGTACATTTGAACTAAATTAAGATTAGCCTAGGTTTCAAGTTTCCAAAGATTCGCGTGGCACGGTCCTAAATTTTAACCTCTATACCACCATATCTCGTAAGCCGTGCAAGATATTGTAATGAAATTTCTTTATTTTTTCGACTTTTTCATCGATTTTAAATTGTTTAGACTTTTTCAACCTCTCTCAACATTAACATTTTGCATATATTTACGACTTTTTCAACAGTTTTCAACCTCTTAAACATTTCACACTTTTTTCAAATTATTTAACCTCTTCAACGTCTTTTTTTACTGAAATATATGTACATACCTACTTTGAGTGCAGTGTAGGGTATGTGAGTTTCGGCCTGACTGAAGATAACACCTTAACTTGTTCATATTGTTATTTAATAAAAATCACACATAATGTAATAAACATTTGCTTAAGCTTAAAATATGTTAAAATGGCGAAAAATGAGACGAACATATTTTAATAAAATGATAAAAGTTGATGGGATCTAGAACAGCTACAGCAATAAATGAGAAAAATAGGAAATCTTTCCACGCTTACATCTCTGGTTTTGGTTAACCAATCTCGAAGATGATAGTTTTAGAACATTCTGCTTGATAAGTGCTTTAATTTAACATATCATTTATTGCTGTAAATTATCTAGATCCCATCAACTTTTATCATTATAATAAAATTTTTTGGCTGTAGCTATTCAATAAGCATACACATAAAGAAAGCGTTTCATTATACACACCTCATTTCAAATCACCACCCGCTAAAGTAGTTTCACTTCTAAAACAATGTTACGTAACGCGTTGTTCGAACCCCCCCCCCCCCTCCCCTGTAACGCATCGTAACGTTTCACAAGACCCCCCCCTCCCCCCCTAATTGCGTTACGTAATACTTGAACGGCCCCTAACATGAAATAATCCGCGTGCATAGTTTGAGATGGATTTGGTCTACATATAAATATCGGCGAGCTCACCGAGAGTAATTTTTTCATTTGTGTTTTTGGAACAAAGTTAACAATATTTTTGTACAGAGCTTATTGTTCAGTAATTTTAGTGAACTTGCAACTTCGTTCGTATCGCCAGAAAAGCCTTCAACGGAGCGCTCGTCAAGAAATGTGTGATATCAAAGAGATTACAAAAGCAATTGCATTAAAATGTAGAAGTTTTGTTATGTTTTTTGCTGTGATTCTTAACTGATCAACGCAAGAAATAG
This sequence comes from Tricholauxania praeusta, assembly GCA_949775025.1. Taxonomy (NCBI): domain Eukaryota; kingdom Metazoa; phylum Arthropoda; class Insecta; order Diptera; family Lauxaniidae; genus Tricholauxania; species Tricholauxania praeusta. The sequence goes on along the minus strand of OX459031.1, from coordinate 28,658,791 downwards.
AACATAGTAGGCTTGCAGACTACTAAACTTCGGCTAACAAAGCTTACTGATGATATGACGTAGCCGTCCTTGAAACTAGTATAAGCAGCTCGTTTCACATTTTAATGCATTTTGCGCTTGTAATTTTTTTTGTGGTTTTTTGCACTAAAAGTACTGAACAATAAGCTCTGTACAAAAATATTAGAACTTTTTCACCAAATGTAAAATATATTCTATTAATGCATGTACCATAGTTTAAGAGACTCTGTTCCAAGCGATTGTCATGTAATGTTTTTAAGTGGACTTTTCCTTAGCTTTTACTATCAGTTACACAATAATCAAATCAATATGTAATTTTTTCTGAAATGTAGAGTTTTATCAAACAATGTACATATATTATTTCTTCATAGCGTTAAGCTACGAAATGCAAGAAAACTTGGCAAATAACTTTAAATGCTCTACTTTACTTTTTAATATAAAATAAATTTGAAAGTACGGATATACAGCTGCGGTAAAAAGAATAGCACCGCGGTGTCATTTATGAATTGAAAGAAAATATTTCGAACAAATTACGTTTTTTTTCTTCTAATATTTTAAAGTATAGTTACTTGATAAGTACACAAGATAAGCACATGACATTTTGTTCCAAAAAAATAACGGTACTTTCTAGGTTTGCTATTATATAGACCAATTTGTAATTTCGAGCGGTAAAAATAATAGCACTGTTCAACTCCTTTACTTCTCAAGATTAGGTATTTACTCTTATTAAAAAAATTTGATCGTAACAAGTAAGCTCCATTATTTTTGTGTAATACTCCAATGATTTTTTCGAGTTTTTGCATTATAGTGGGCCGTGGAAAGCATTCTACGAGAGAGCAAAGTAAAATTATTGAAAATTCCATATCGCAAGGTAAAATTTTTCAGGAAATTTAAAATTTTATCGGATGTTCTACGAAAATGGTTTCGAATACGATAAAATACACAAATAAATGAAAAACACGAGACCGAATGCCTTCCATGTCCCCCCGGGACGTGAATTGTTCGATACGGCTTTCGATACATAATTCGTTTTTGTTTGCTACGGAAAGAAAGAAAGTGCTTAGTATAGCAGCGAGTGTATAAACCGTTAAAAGAAGACTCAGGGAAACCAACTTGAGTGCCTAGAATCCACGACGAATTTCATTCTTTAAAATAAATGCATATCACAAAGATACCGAACTTTGCGCATGGGTACTTAAAATGCCAATTGCAAAGTAGAGTGGAAGGATGAGAGTAAGATTATTCCAAGTATCATATTTTGTGTTTGGGATACGCCTTTACATATCGTTACCTTAATATAGAAATGCCCTAACTAACATTTTTTTTGAAATCGAGATTTTTATAGATTTCGGTAGGTCACCCACTAATACACCATTGACAAAAAAATGTGTGAGCTACGATTGAAAATAAATCAAATACAAGCAAATAAAAAAGAGTCATTACTCACAAAAACTTTAATTTTTATTAAGTTTTTTCTTTCTCCTGTAAAATAATAAAAATGTAAGATAGGGCCTTTCTATATTAAGGTAACGATATGTACGAGTGCCTTTTCCACCAAAAAAACGATCTTACTCTGATCGCTCCACATAATGCTTATCTACTTTGTATATATTTTCTGGTCACAAAACTACAACCCGAATGTACTAGTATAGAGAAATACATCACAATTTGGTATGAAAACTGCTATGAGTCTTAAAAAAAATATTTTAAATTAAAAGACGTTGCGGTTTCATGATAAAGTTTTCACAAAAGTTTATCAAAGAAAAATATACTGACATATTAAGGACTGTTAACTTATCTCTTTTCTTAATACCACTTTAATCGTAGATTTTATAAGCTGCGATCATATCTCGAATTAAAATTGGTAACTTATCTCTGAGTTTACTGAGCATTAAGAAAACTCAGTTTAACAAAAAATGTAACACATAAAGTCAACTTGTCCCCCGGTCTACTTTTTTCATTATTTTTCAGGTAGAATTGGTTGCAAAGCACATTCTCTTTAGTTTTTTTGTAATTTTTTAAGTTTTTTCAGCCATTAGCATTGTTGTCGTTATTGTCATTGTATTACATTTGTCTGCATACCCTTTATGTTAACAATGACAAAGTCCTTTGTCCTATTTTTCTTTTTAATTTACTGTAGAGTGCATTGGTGCAATACAAACGCACCCAATTGCGAAATATGCAATCGGTGACCAAAACTATCAAATTAGCTTTGCTGCTCAAGTAACAGACTGCCATCAATATATATAAAAACTTAGCTTACTTTTGATGAAAATTGCTTTTTTGCTTAAGTCTTTTTGAAAACTGAAAAAAAAGTCGCGATATAACTTTGATCTTTCAAATGAATCGTAAAATTATTACGAGAACACGCTTTTATTGGATATACTTTAAGTTTTGGAAGTGAAACTTCTTTAGCGAGGGTGATATTTGAAATTAGGTGTGTATACTGAAATGCAAAACGCGACGCTATTTTTTTAACCGTACTTTCACTTAGTAGTTTTTTTTCTCGAAGGTAAGACTTAGTTGATCCGGTCTTAGTCTAGATCCGGTCAACTTTTATCATTTTAATAAAACATTTTTCTCATTCATCGCAGTTTAGTTTTCTCAAGGTTTCACTTCTACCACGTGCGATCTGCACACATGATTTTTTTTTAAAATTAAAAACGTCCATCTTTGATTTAAAAAATTTAATTTTTTTTTAATTTTTCAAGTTTATTTTAAAGCTAATGTAAAAAATAATATAAAAAATGATTATTAAAAGTCTGGGAACATAATAAATAGTCCCAAATTTCTGTAAAATGAGTGGTTGTGTGGGAAACAACCGAATAGATGAAAAATTTGGTTCTTCGGATTAAGTCCACTTAGCCCATGTTATAAAAATCACAGATTTTACGTAATGAATTGAATTGGTTCCGAAAACATTTCCGATTGGGTACTTATGCGTTATTGTGTTCTTGTATTTATCGGCTTGTCCTGCTATCATACGCTTGGATCTTGGCCAAGTTTCTATGTTGCTTTGTTGTCTCTGATAACAATAATATTTTCTTGTATTTTATCCTGGTTGTTGTCATTTATTTTACCGGCATATCCTTTATTGTTGTCATAGCTTTTGTAGTTGCTGTTTTACTTCTATTGTTTTTGTTCGTAACGGTAGAGCTAAATATTTGATCAAATCATTGTTGCAAAATGTAATTTTAAACTTTATAGTTTGCGACAAGTTTAAATGGATTTTGACTTTTTGTAGAAAATTAACCCTTCCTAAGCGCAAACATAAATTTATTTTTATTATTTATGGGACATCATACTTAAAGTTCTACATTTTATTTTATATATTTAAAAAAAATGCTTTACAACTAAGTGGATACTAACTTAGTTGTAATGAAATATTTCAATAAAATATTTTTATGAAATTGACGTTGTCTTTAAATTGATGAGTTTTTTGCGATAAAATTTTTGATTTATTTTGGGTTAAGCTTTTTCAGTTAGGAAAATGTAGACATTTCATATTACAAGCAATGGAATGTGGGTTGCCGCATATGCTAATATTGTTATGTTTCAAATAAACAACAAACATTTTGTGACATAAATAATGCAAGTGCCAAGTGGAGCACAAAAAATAATAAATTTCATAAATTTTGCAACAATAAATAATCTAATCATGGCCTTGCGACATTTAAGAACTATATTGTGTTCACAAATTGCATTTGTACTTACACTCTTAATAATTGAAATGAGCACTTTTGTGTCACAGTCCTTTGAAAAAAAAAAAAGTTGTTATGTGAAATGCTGATTAAATCATCCATATTTTTCTTTTGGCTGCCCTATATGTTTTGACATTCATAGTTATGCCAATAAATATTCAAGTTGGCAAAACACTTATTAAAGGAGTGTGCTTCTATTGCTTTTAGAACTTTCCATGGTTTTCGTTTTATGACATTTTTGGGAATTATAAAGAGAACTATATCGGTATTCATAACTAAGCATTGATTTGTAAGCGGGACATATTTAACTTATAATTTGCGGTAAAAGATAATCCAAAAGGTAAAATTAATTTAGCAAAAGCGAACAGTGTTAAGAAAGGCAAAATTAAAAATGTCAATATTCGGATAGCATATATTTTAAAGAAGTTCTTTCTTTTTGTATACTTTATCATCTCACGGAGCATAGCACCTCCACAAAACCCTTGCAACATTCACAACTTGTAGCGAGTGCTTTCAATTCTCTGCAACATTTTACTGAGTCACATATTTTCTGTTCTAGAAAACGATGATTTAAAAAGGCCACGTTTTCTACTACCCTAAGTATTCCACTATTGTGCTTGCCGGCAGCCTTCAGTTGGTGGTTTTCACAACGTGTTTCCAATCCATTTCCATTTCTGCTGTTTCATTTGAATGGAAATCAGATCTTGACTGCATCGGGTGAGCAAATCGATATTAGAGATGGTTCTAAGCCACAACATTTTCAGTATTCGGCGAAGACAATTTTTGGTGACAGCTGTACAGCTTCACGTTTGACTCAAAAATTTTGATTATTTTAGTATGGATATTAGACCGGGTCGATTTGTATGAAGCAAAATAAAGTCAGCCAGACACAGACTCAAAAGTTAGGAGGACCCTTCCTTGAAGTTTTTTATATGGAAACGCATAGCTGTAGGAGTGGCAGCTTGTAAAAAAATTTTCTCAGAAGTGTTCATAAAGCAGAATTTTCGACCTTACTGTGTTCATCAGGCTGCTGGAGAAATTTTGCTAATTCTCAGTAAAAAAAAATCTCTCCGTTTCCGTCGATTAGTGTAATTTTGCAACAGTCGTATTATAATATTTGTTTAAAAATCTAGAAAACCCTATGATTTTTAAGATAACGATAAATCAGTTTTTATGATCACTTGAATGAAAGGGAATTTTATTTATATTTTCTCTTAAGCATCTACGTGTCAGAAATTTAAGATGAATATTTTCTGTAACATAATATATAATATAATATATATAATATAATATAATATATATAATATAATATATATAATATATAATATAAAATTTAACATAAATTGCCTGCTCTTAACAAAAGTAATTTTTGTTGAGCTTTTGTTTTAAAAGGCGCAAAATATATACCTTTAGGTTGTGTATTATATTATACATGCTCAAATATTACGCACAGTTAGGATTAAAAATAATGAGAAGCAAATTGTCTAAAAATAAACGTTGCCGCTTCAACACAGGGCAATTTACTGCTATGCATGTATACATAAGCAAACCCATACATACATACATGCCTTGTGAATCCTTTCAGTAATGTAATGATTGCAGAAAACGCTGTTATTACCTACACCAGTTTCGCTTCAGGCTGTTAATGTTCATTCAAGCAACCAGTCAAATTTCCCATTAAAATTAATAGGTGAACCTTTGCAAAATAACATCCCATAATAAGCGAATTGAAATATTTTGTGTATTTTAGGATGTATGTACTCGTATGACATGGCTTTCAGAAAAACGAAGTGTATAGTGTTCATCAGAATAATTTTTTAAAACTATATCTAAAGTTTTTGCTAGTTAGCAGCGATTGATATTCATGTAAGTTTACTTATCAATTCAATGCTTTATTTTTTGAATATAACGCTAAATGTCATGTGACATCAGAGTTCAAATATCAAAATTGCATTCCAAATTTCAATTAACTGTTCAAAATTATTTGCACAATTTACGTATGACATCGAATTGAGCGATTAACTGCTACTCTTTACAAATTCCTGTAAATTTACATGAATATCGATCGTTGCTAACTGGCTATAACTGCATAGCATAGGTCTTTCTGACCCCTGGCTGAATAACTAAGCATGACTTAGATAATTCAAACACAAGCCTGGTTCAATCATCAGTCTGGGTATACTCCTACTTGTGTAGTGAATAGTTAAAAACTTTCTTTGAGAGTTGAGAGCATGTGGAGTTGATTTTGTGATTTAATACACATAAACTACTTACATATATCTGATTTTTCGAGGGTTTTTGAGGACCAAAAGTGAGAACCTTTTTTTTTTTTGTATTTAGTAACAACATTTTTCGAAATTGAAAAAATCAAAAAAATTTTCTGTTGGTGGGGGTTGACAAATTGCCTTCTTGCCCCAGGTGCCGAATGACCGTGGTATCCTTTGTTATGGAGAATATTTTTTTTTCAGCCCTTGTTGTGGAGAACATTTTTTTTTCCAGCAATCAGATTTTTGAACGTTAGCTCAGTGAACCGTTAGATAGTAATTATAAAAATAGAGTTTAGCTACTACAGCTATTAACCTTCTTAGCTATTTAGCTTGAATCTTTCATTGATTATTTTTTTCTGAGTTTTCATTCTCATAAAGAGTACAGAAATGAGCTTTTTTTTCTACCAAACTGGTGCAATATTAAGAGCTCACCTAAGGCCCAACAACGATGCTAAAGCGTCCAGTTTTTCTACTAAACTGGTTAATTACAATCACACACAATAATACTAAGAAGTACCCTTTTCTAACTCTGTACACTTTACAAACACCTTTTCAATCTTTTTAACAGCACTTCCCAGCAAAAGTGAATACCTGTGATAAGAAGAGTCATCCACGGTATTTTGTTGCACCAATCAGAAAACAGACCGTGGAAGACTTACAAGGGTTGCCATGGGGGATAATAACGCAAGCAGGATCGTATTACTACTGGTTTTTTTTTTTAAAAATCATTTTTCCTATTCCTTCAGCCATGTTGATTGTGAGCGTTGAATTAGTGGAAGTTTTAGTTGCATTTTGTCACGATCCCTAGCGTTTCAAGGTTTCCTTTTTCATAAACATTTTAACACCATCTACAGCACTTACTCTGCATAACAGACATCAAACTAATTCGTCAAAAAATATGCATAAATGCTGAAACTGACCGACCTTTTCAGGCAAGGTAAAGCCGTTTCTCTTAATACACAGCTTCCTCAGAAAAGTATTCTTATGAGTATTTTTTGATGTAAAGGGTTTTTCAATAGGGACGCTACAAAAGTAGACCAATAGGAACAGCAAACGACGCCATATTTTTTCCCGCTCTTTTGACATTTCTCTTTAGTAAGGTTTGCCATTTCATCATGGAAAGATATACGATCCAACAACGAGTCGAAATTATTAAAATTTATTACCGAAATTCGGAGTCAGTGACCTCAACTTTAAGAGCGCTACGTCCAATTTATGGTCGTCATAATCGTCCAGTCAGATCAACAATTGAGCGTCTAGTGGAAAAATTTAAATCCACAGGCACAGTACAAATTATTCCCGTGCCAGTGAGACAAAGAAGTGCCCGTAGTGTCGAGAATATTTATGCCGCTAGCGCATCAATTAAGGAAGACCCAAATCAGTCTCTCACACGTCGTTCTCAAGCGTTGGGCATCTCTGTGACGTCGTTGTGGCGAATTTTTTCGAAAAGATCTTGACCTACATCCTAACAAGATCAAATTGACGCAAGAACTGAAGCCGCTTGACCACCAAAATCATCGTATGTTCGTGATTTGGGCTGAGCAACAACTTGAAAATGATCCGGATTTTCATCGAAAAATCATCTTCAGCGATTAAGCTCATTTCCGGCTGAATGGCTTCGTCAATAAGCAAAATATGCGTTATTGGTCAGGCAGCAATCCACACGTACTCCATGAGTCAACATTGCATCCCGAAAAAATTACGGTTTGGTGCGGTTTATGGGCCGGCGGCGTCATTGGGCCGTACTTTTTCCGTGATGATCAAGACCGGCACGTTACTGTGAATGGGAATTGCTACCGCTCAATGATAACCGAATATTTTTGGCCCAACTTGGATGATATGAACTTGGATTGATGAACTTCGTACGAATATCGAACGTGAAATTGCAGCAGTATCGGCCGGTTTATGCTTGAAAACCATCGAAAATTGGGTTCAGCGTCTGAACTTCTGCAGGCGTGCCCGTGGTGGCCATGCAAAAGAAATTGAGTTCCATACATAATGGCATCGAATGTTCTTTTACAAGAATAAAGAATTTCATTGATATCCCAAACCGTTTTTGTTTTATTTAAAAAAACTTTTGTAGCGCTCTTATTGAAAAACCCTTTGGATCAAAATACTCTGATATCCAAAGGGTCTGAACTCCTCTAGGTACGGACCGATATTTTGGTACAACCTCAATTCTTAGATATATTATAAAACAGTTAATGAGACACAAAATAACATAAATTCATGGTCAAATATTAAAAGATTTCTAGTCAACGTTAATTTAGCTAATAAACACTTTTAATCGTTATTGCAACTTCATTTGAATAAAGTGTTTTTCGATCCATCCTAATGTGAATTCTTCAAAATACGTTTTTCCATGGAATTTTCGTTCACCATATCAGCGTGCTCGGTAAATAGATATTTTTCATTCAAATGATATTTTATGTGAAGCTGAAATTTCATATTAAAAATCTGCTCCCGTCATATTCATTCATAGCTGATATGCTTCAAGCTATGCTTTTACTCATAAACGGACAGACTAAGATTTGCAGTGTCCAAACGAAAACGGGTCACTTACGAAATACGATACCATAAAATTGTAGAATAAACAAAAACAACAAAACGAAATAAAGTAGTTTTGATAATGTTGCTCCAAAATATGCAGTTGGTTTTTGCTATGTAAATGTTTTTTTTTCTTCGATTGTTTATAAAATTGAAATTGTTAATGGTTCTGTTTATTTCGAGAATTTTTGTGTGGGCTTTTTTTTTTGTATGGATTTTTAAGTGCTCTTTGCCAGCAATAATTAAAATTTTTTTGTTTATTGTCTTGCGTTTTGCTACTACAATTTAAATTTTATTATCCGATTACAATTTTCAAGTTAAACTGCAAATATAGCACTTTTGGCTTTTGAGCGGATAAGCTTTGGGGATTTTATATGATTTTGTTTTTGGTTCAAGTGAAAATAAATACTATGTGGGTAGCTTTGCTCTGTGCCCTAGCAATATATTAAAAATTTATTGGAATTTCTTATAAAACAAATTAATGAACATACAAACATATATGTGTATAAAACGTATATAGTCGTCACGCTTCATCGATTCTGTTTTTTGTTTCAAAACTTTTTCAGAAAATGGCTTGTTCTGTTGGAATTACACGTGAGTTTTTATCTGTGGCACAAATGTCTTTGATCAAAAAAACAGTTCTAAATGCCGTACGTACTTGAAATTATTTAAATTCGATTTGTTTAATGAAAGATATCACATCTGGCATAAATATAGGGATATTATAGTAGGTTGTCTTATATCCCATATGACAGAATGTTAGCTTATATCTCCGGTTAAGGAAATGGGTCAATATTTTTCGTTTCCGGTTCGCTGATTGGAATCAATTTGTTTTTACTAAAACGCAAAAAAAATCTGTCTTTTGTTTTACTGCTTTTTCATATGAATTGCAATAGGAAACAAACTGACTGCGTCGTTCGCAGGTTTCATCTAGAAAGCTGAAATTTTGGGAGAATTTTCTTCAAATCTTATTCTATAATATAGGCATATAGGAACGCATATTTAAAAAAAATAAAAAAAAGCCACATTTAGGTGTAATTTGTCCGCATTTCCAGCCACACAAAAAATGTGGGCGTGATTTGACAACAGTGGGTTACAACTCCCATACAACTAAAACACTATAACTTGGCACCTACGGTAGAATCTTTCTACATATTATTAGGTCGGTGTTTTCGTTAAATTTCAACGAAACTCTGGTTGCGCCGCTTACAGGTTTGAGCTAGGAAACTGAAATATTGGGACATTTATTTTTCAACCTCATGCTAAAATATAAGCACAAAAATAAAAATCCATCTACAAAATTTTTAAAATAAATACCCCAAAAAATATGTTATGTACTGCAAAAACTATTTGTACAAATATTTAATCAAAACTTTTTATTTCCGTTTGCGAAAAAATTCAACTTAGTGCCCGTAAGGAAGTTTCACTGGAGAGATGTCAAAATGATAAGACTTGCTATTAAGTTTATTTTCAAGGCCACCCGATGACGAAAACATTTTTTTCTAGTTACATTCTCTCATTTCTATTTTTCTCTCTCTTATCACAAATTGTGAAAATTGAGCGTATATCATAGTAAAACATCTCAACTCACTATTCAACACGCTGTCAGTTGAGTGGGTGGTGTACGTCACTTAATCGCCCGGTACGCTGGGTGCACTTTGAATGGGGTGCGCAAATACAAAACTTGCGCTACAAGAAAGCAAAATCAGTCAGTCAGACGGACGGACTGCAAGCGGGAAGCAACCTTGAACTACTTAATTTTTATTTAGTTTACTTTTTCCCTAAACTATGCGCATTTACACATACACATTAATATATGTACATATACATACATACATTGTAGAAGACAGAAGACAAACACACACACAAACATGCTTGTACTGTTATTTTTCTCGACACGCCATGCATTTGCTCCCTAGCTGTCTACATGTGAGTGTGCAACTGACAGCTGTCAATTTGCTTAGAAAATTGCATTGGGTTTAAGCGCCAAGCAAATAATTTATTATCAAAAACAAGACGAGGAAAATTATAGTAGAGAGCGCTTTGTCTCCAAGACAATCAAATAAACCATGGCTATTACATAAACTGTCGGCAGATATACGAGCACTTGGATATGGGGACAATTCCATGAATGAATTGTTCTATAAACATATGTATATATTTTTAAGAAATGCAAAAAGGATCAGGTATTGCTATCAAGCTCAAGTGTTTATGGTTCCTCTACATAAATAAATTTAAAAAAAAAAGCAAAATGACTTACTCTATCGAAATGGAATGTGAAAAAAACCTAAGTCAATCAGGAAAAATTTATCAAGCAATGAAATGCTTGGTGCTTTTACCGTCTTTTGAAAATTAAATGATAGACTTCACTTTAAATTTGTCAAAAAACAGTCTACTAAAAGAAGTCAAGCACTCAAATCCATAAAAATTTCAAGTCGACATCGATTCAGTTCTACTGAATATTGGCATTGCTTAGAATCTATTATTTATCTAAGGACTACTAGTATAATAGGAGCGGCAAAGAAGATTTGGCAACTCCAAAGCTCTTACTAAGTAGCCCAACTTCAGTATTTCCACGGATAGTTCTACAGAAAAAGTAAAATATATTAAGGATTTCGTTCAATTCCTTCCAATGAAACATCAAGATTAAGAAAGCTTTGAACACATTTTTTAAATATTTTGCTAAAAGGTATACATACTTTCTTGTTCAATGAGCCTTGAGACTGTTTTTCACTTTGATATGATATTATTCATTTTATTTATAATATTCGGAATATTATTTTTTGATTTATTTTCCATTTCCACAGTGTTGTGCCCGACTTTATATTAATTTACACACATAGTTTTGAAAACTTTCTAGAAAGATGAATCAATTTTAAGGATTTTCGATTTCTAATTTCAAAGTCGATTATCTCGAATAACAAAAAGTCAATCAATAAACGATAATAGCCTTCAGCCGGTGATATCCAAGTATATTGGAAATCAATTTCCAAGATTATTTTGACTGAACCAGGGCGCTCCGTTCCTTTGCTCGTTTTGCTTGCCGACCTCCCGTCTCCACCTCCGCATCACTTTGCTTCACTCGTGAGCGCTGGCGTGAGCTTCTCAGAACTTTTGTTTTCTTCTTATATATCATAACTTATTACTATTTTTCTTCATAAACAAAAATTATACAATGGAACTTTATTTTTCTTTAGGAAATAAGATTAAACAATGAAATTTTCGCTTTGTTCTTATATTCTTCTTTCATCTTTCTTCTTTCATTTAACACAAATTTTCTGATACCAAAAACTATTTTATATAATACCACAAATATGTAAGTAGAGACTACTAGGATCTTTTCAATACATCGATATTTTTCTAAGTATCCTTTGTAATTTTGTTTATTTTTCGATATTATGAGATACCTTACTACCTTTTTTAGTACTATTTCTTACTTTTCTGTACTATACTATTCGATTTATCTCGATATTGTGAAAAATTTTTCGACTCATTTTGACTTTTCGATACTAATCTATGTTTTGTGAATATGTAGCTTTTCTATAACATACAAATGTCAAAATTAAGTCATTCATTTATTCTTAGTTGTGAAAATCAACTCTTTTTTTATGGAAATGCCCTGAAAGAAATAAATGCTGGCAGTGTATGTTTGGAAAGTTGCATGTAATTATTTAATATGACATTTAATTTGCTTAAGTGGGTAGTTTTGCAAATCATTGCAATTTTGATTTGACTTTAAATTACAATATAAAAGGTTTCATTACAATAAATACTAAGTGATATGTATGATATGCTAATTAGTACATTTTCTGTCAGTTTAACTATTATATATTTAGATAGACAGTTCTAGAATTAAAGGAAAACGAAGTGTAGTTGGAGAAAGAAATGAGCAGAAATTAGTTCATTTTGAGGTAGTACTATATGATCTGAATTTTCATTCAATAGATAACATACTGCAACCAGTTTTTACGACTTTCGTACCCTCAAAAACCAATGAGAAATAAAAAATGTATGTATAAAAGCTAAAAGGTTTTTCATATTTAGTACGAGCACTAAATTTAGTAGTGATTAAAGGCAAGAATAGCTTTTGTGAGACACATTCAAGAGAATAGCTTTTGAGAGACACATTCAAGATCTATCACATCGTTTTTCAGATTTTGAGCACTTTAAGCACCCTTAAAAAGTTGAGCCAAATAAATTTTTCATACAGTAAATTTGAACTCCGAATTAAAAGATCTTTAAGAAACTAAAGAATACATTCTCCATGATTAATTAAATTTATTTAGATTTAGATTTGACCTATAAAGTTTCTGATATTACAAATTATTCTTGTAGAAATTATGAAAAACGCACAGCTTCTTTTGATATAATTGTTTTTCTAAAGAGTCCTTGAAAATGCTTTACTACGTCTCTTAAAAACTGAATCACTAGACTGTTGCATTATTTAATCAGTCATATAGAAAAATAATTAATAAAATTATATAATTTATAAATAGGTTACTCTAGTTTTTAATGTAAAAATAACTTATTAATCACTTTCATTATATCCACAATCAAAGGAATGCCAAATATTTTTGAGTAAATATAAAAAAGAGCGCTGTTAAAACACCAAAAAAAAAGAACATAACAAATTTTAGGGGTTGTAAATATTTTTCAAGGGTTGCGGAAACACCCTGTCAAACATATGACCATACAAATATTCATATACCACCACCACCAAAAAAAAAAAAGGTAAAAAAGGAAAGACGGCGGCGATGACAACAACACGCAAGGGTCAGTGTTTCCGTGTTGAGAGGGCTCTTTATTTGAATTCTTCGCTGTTTTTTGTTGTTGTACAAGAATATATGATAAGAGTATATTCTTATAGGTAGTAGTAGTAAGAAATAAGAAAAAGGTAGGAAGTGAAAAAAAAAAAAAATGAATATGATAACAAGTTGAGGGAGGAATATGATTTAAAAAAAAACTGATAGACATTGTTGTCGAAGGCGACCCCGTTTGAGTTGAGGAAGCCACATAAATTTTTTGTATTTTATTTTTTAGCTCGTCGATGACGTAGTCGGGTGGGATAACTCTTAACTTAACAAAAAACCAACAAATATTACCTTGATGATGTTGCTGCTATTCGTCAGATATTCCTTTATTTCAAATAATTTTCAGGTTTCGTTCTTTAAATTCAGGCTTTGGCAATTTTCAATTTTCAACTTTGAACTTTTTCGTTATTAGAAAATTTAGATTTTCCTCACCATGTAACTAAGGAAATTTGGCAGTTTTGAAAATTCAGGTTGTATTCTTATTAACATTTGACTTGTAGACATAAATTTTTCATTTTCGCCTGCATCGTTTTATATTTTTTTTTTTTTTTTGTGTTTGTTGAGTATGAATTTATTTTTAACGAAAATAAATGTCTGCTATTTTTAGTTGTTGTTGTTGTTGCTGTTGTTGTTATGGCTGTTTCGACACAAAAAAGAAAATATGAAATGTAGGAAAACACAAAGCAAAGTTTTGCAACAATTCTTAGCTGCTTGCTTGGGTGAAATTTTTCACTTAATTTTCACTTTGTACAAATTTTTTCGCTATATAACTACAATTTTTCCCATACAACAAGAATATTTTTTGCATTTAGCTATTTTATTCCGTTGTCAGAGCATATTTTCTTACAACATAAATTCTGATTTCATTAATTTCAATCTAAAATTTTAATTTTCCACCTAATTAGCACATTAAAAAAAAGTCGCTTTTTCCGTCTCGACAATTTCGATTTTTCCACTACGAACCGTATTCGTCTCTGTGAGTTGAACAACTGATTTTTTTCGCACACTAGCCCTCGTACCGTTAGTTGAGAAAATTTGAGTCAAATTCTTTGCGTACATGTTCTCATTTTCCGCTAAAGGTTGGGGTTTTTGTGGAGTGCAAACGGAAAACTTTACACTCTTTGTTTAAGTATTGCCGCGCTGAGCATTGCCATAGCAATGTTGTTGACAAAGGCAACCCTGTTGTTATTGAGTGTGGCGGCAGTAGCAGTGTGCCGACTGCGCAGGTCTACTTGTAAGCGAGATGAATGTAGTGAGTGTCTTCTGTAGATATAGGGTGTTTCTAAGTCTATGAACATTAATTATTAAATGTTTTTTTACTGTAAGAATTGAAAAAAGAAAAATTGATGAGATAAGCTTCTTTTTATTTGAATAGAGGCTTAAATAATGGTTGTCTTCATTTGAACTTTCTTCAAATATAGTAAGAAGAAAGAAGATTCGAACTCAAAAGAAAACTACGCTTTAGTTAAATATTATTTTTGACCAATTTCGAAACAGAACATGGTGTGGCCGAAGGAAAACTTCGAATTTTTTTCATGGCTAATGAGGACTAGAACCTTTGACAATCTTGTGCTTATCTCTAAAGAAATCAGTTGACAATAATTTCGACTTTATCATATTAGGGCTTCAAACAAGACAACTTTCCCATTTTTAAAACCCTAGGAAAATTAATTATTTCTATAAAGAAATTTCATCACCTCTTTATTATAGCATTAAGATTTGAGTTAAAAAAAGGCTTTTGATATAAAAAAAAAAATTTATCCTCCCATTTGTGGGCCACCTTGATTTATTACCATTACCCCATCTAGTTGCAGTGAAAATAAAAGCATAGTAAATTTTCAAAATACAATGGAAATTTCAAAATATTAGCAGTGAGCTATTAAAATAAAAAAATATGAACGATTTTGCTTTAGGCGATATAGTTTCTTTGTTATTGTTGTTCCTTAAAATCTAAGATGATATAAAAAATGTTATAATAAAAAATTATATTATCCTAAAAAGCCACCAGCTCCAGCAAGACCGCCACCACCGCCCAGCAGACCTCCACCTGCAATACCACCACCAGCACCAGCAAAACCGCCACCATATTTTTTGACATAACGTGCTTTAAAACGGCCACCACCACCAAAGCCGCCACCACCAATGCCTCCACCACCAAAGCCGCCACCACCACCAAGTCCGCCACCGAAACCTCCTAACTTGCCAACACCGCCTCCAAAACCACCTCCAAAGCCACGTCCTTTAACGACAAGTGTTTCACGATAACGATGAAATCCACCACCAGCACCAGCTAAGCCACCAAAAGCAGCGCCACCACCAACGCCACCTATGCCACCGCCGCCACCAATTCCACCAACGGAACGCGGATGCACATGCTGAACTGTTGACAGAACTGGTACTTGTTGCACAACCTCTACATCTGATACAATAGGAATATTTTGGACTGTCTGTAAATTGGAGACAACTGGTACAGATTGAAGTGTCTGTGCGGTATCCAGTTGTGAGCCATAATCACTGCCAAAGCTGTCCACTACGCCAATGCCATCAAAACCATGAATTAATTCTTGGCCGCTATTACCAATAAACGAACGTGGCTCTCTGTTTTCACTACTACTATCGGGTAGTTTTTCCGATTTGTTGGATACTTCCGCTGGAAATTGTAACGCCGTAGTCACTATGACTAACATAAGTAGAATCGTTAAACTTTTTAACACCATTTTATTGCTATATCTTTTGCTTAGCGTTACCAATGACTTTACTATCTAGTTACTATTTGAAGTTTTTCTTATGTAGCTTATCGTTTTATACCTCACGCTATATCTGGTCATCACTGTTTTGTCGATTGTTGTTACTTGGCATGTTCGTAACATCTGTAAGGTTTTCATGAATTTCCCAAAAATATGTACTAGTATTTTCGATTGGAACCTTTATTTGTATTTATTTTTTTAGTTCCGAAACTTGTTAAATATTGTTTCATAATTGATGATCTTGAGCCACATACTAATAACAGTGACGTCCACTTAGCACGCGTCTGAAAGATGACCATTTTTTTTTTGTATTTTGTTTGTCTTCTCAATGCGAATGATCTTGAATTGTTTGGCAATTGAGCAAAGGTGTTAATTCGGTATGTTCACTGGCAACGATGGTTGCGTTTCATTCAAAATATAATGTTCTGTAAAAATTAAAGTCTAGCTGAGCTTATTGTGTATGAGCTATTTAAGTTCATACTACCAGGAACGGATAGGTTGACTAAGGTTCATCATGCATTTTGCCGATTAAACAGCAAGAACACTTGGAGGTCTTTAATTCCCTCTGCGATACACGAAAGTATGGTAAGCCGCCTTTCGTGTTCCTTCACTCGAAGTAGGCAAGAACTCAATTTCATTTATGGTGGAATTGAATGAGTCGATTTCGTTTCTTAGAATGGAATTCAAATTTTTCAATTCCAAGTTTTCATTCCTGGATTAGAACAGATAAAAAAGCCACTCAATTTTAATGGGAGTTTCTTGATGAGCAAAGATATTTTGCTTAATTCTTTCTAATGTGGCCAAACAAATCAAGAGTTTGTGTTGAAATTCGCGACATAGTAATAACTCCGTAGACTTGCTCTTACACATATACTTTTAATAAAGTAGGAATATCTTAAATCAACAAAAATATGTTGACTTAATTCTTCGAAGACCACCAATTTTAATAAATTTTTTAATCAAATGAACATTATATGAATACCACATAAGTCGATGATGATGGGAAATACCAATAGGTTGTTTACTTCTTATGTTATGTATGGGGCATTCCACGCCAAATCGAACATCATTAAGCTTTTGCAACTCTAGTTCTGTTGAAAATTTTGTTTCTTTTAGTATTGGCATCGAGTATTCTCTATAACTTTTAATAAGTTTTTTAAGAGATAAACATTTTTGAAAACTAATGTTTTTTGAGCTTCTTTTTCCTAAACGACCCGCGATTGTTTCACAATTTTTGCATTGAAACGTGTTTTTTAAGGGCTCTGAAGGGAAAAATTCCTAATACTTACTTTATTTCATAAGGTTTATATGAATTTTATATAAAAATATCATTGTTAGGCGAATTTTCACTATCCAAGCCCTCTAGCGGCTTTATAGATTATTGTCAAACGAAAAGAATTTCAAAGTAGAAGGTTCAAGCTTGTAAAGAAAAGTAAAAAATACCAAAAAAGTCATGCCTTCCTAAATTTTGGTATACATTTAGAATCTCTAAAAAGGGTTAAAACTGAACTTAACAAATTTCAGTATATTTTTATCTTATTTTACAGAAGAAATGCTACAAATTTAATGTTTCCAAATTTTTATCATAACTTATGATTTTCCTAGACAAGCGATAAGTTTGAGGTGGAAGGAAAATTTGCAATCTTTTGAACGTCAGTCATACCTGTGTAATGTGACTTGGGCTCCTTAATAGAAAAATTCACCCTCAAGGAAATTTTCGAACTCGAATATTGAGATGTTGCATGAGGCTTACTTATTATTATTATTATTGTTCCTTAAAAGTCCTTTAAGTTACTATTAATTGATTTATGTGGCCATACAGCTCATTTAGTCGGAGATAAAAAAGTTTTAGTAATCTTTTTAAGAAAAGTTTAATTACACTATCTTACACTCATAATGTTCCATTGATAAGAGGTTTTTTTTTCATGTGTACTTTTTTCTGCTGAACTCGAAACTAAAAACGAAAATTTTTTGAATAGTACAGTTTTCGAGATATTGTGGTTTTTTAATTTTATCGACCTCTTTTCACTTTAAAACTCATATCTTGAGCTATAAAAGTCCGATTTCCTCGTTCTTAGTGTCAAATTAAAGATAATTATCTAAAAACAGTGCACTCCACTCCACAGTGTCGTATCAATGGTACTTACGATATTGAAATATAGCCATATTACATACACCCTTCATTCTGAATCAAAATAATTATATATAAATGTGTTTATTTATAGCAGCATTATAGATCTCATACGTAAAATTTCAAGATTTTCTTTTCTACCACTAAAATTTAGCTGCTTTTATGAAAAATATCCAGGGAAAACTTCGACAAAAGTGTGCGTATGTGCCGTGGAGACGATTTATCTTATATGTTATTCAATACAAAACACTATAATGTGTACTTAATGAATTAATAAACAATTTCCAATTTTTAATTGAAAATCTGTGTTTCTATCAGATTACTTGCGGGAATTTCGGAACACCCTTTATGTGTACAAATTTTAAAAATAAAAAATCTTACAGAAAAGTAAAAAGAATTGGCCAAGCCTTTTTATTGAATTGAGGGAACTTAATGGCTCTGATGCCAAAATATTCGAATTTGGTTACAAATGGTGTACCAATGGGTATTTCACCATGGCAGTGGTGAAAATGGGCGTTCAAAAATAAATATATATCTCGCATAACGGGATTTTTTTGGTGTTAATAATCGACCAACTGAGTGTACAATTTTGAATCCCAGAAACTGGGTCGGTGGTAGATGTGATATCGGCGGTGCATGTGCAGGAATTAAGCCTCTGAAAAACCACATTACGTTGAGTTTTAACAAAATTCAGCTAACGAAGTACTATTGTAGCCTCTAGATCACTTAAAGCGACGTAAGTCCGCCGTATGGATACATGAACAAACATAACTTGATGACGTTTTTTCAAAGAAAATCATCTTTCAATTGTCCAAGATTGGTTTTCGAGAAACAGATGCATCGTCAAAGCGTGACGTTCGTTGTGGATTTTGGGCTGGATCGTTTTTTTTGAATGGTGAACGCTATGTTACCATGATAACAAACGTTGTGTGGCCCAAATTAGATAATATGTATGTGAACGATACGTTGTTATAACAATATGTTGCCATGAGCATATGCCACACACCCAAAGCAATAAAATCTTTACTGAACGATAAGTTCCCGGAGACATAATCTCGCTACCGAAAACATACGATTTGACTTTTTTCTTCGGGGCTATCTCAAGTCTATGCCAATAAGCCAGCAACGTACGTATTTTTTAACTTTTTTCAAGGGACACCTGTAAAAGTATCACGCAAATACAATTTCAATTTTTGGTGATTTTTCTGAGCAAAAAGTTTAAAAAGCGTCAATTGAATAGGTAAATAGCAAATAGTTATATTTTTAAGCTATGGGCATACGCTTGCTGTTGTTTTGCTTTCATAGAAACGAAACAGATATTGACAAACCCTCAAAGAAATAGAAATAAAACTACAAGCAGATATAGGCCTGCACAGACCAGAGTAACAAGATAATAAACTCTATAATAAAAGTGAAGCAAAAATAATACTAAAAATTAAAATAAATTGTGTAAGGAAAAATCAACAAAAAATTGCATCGAATGAAAAAATGAGTTTTTGCATTGGCCGCAAACTTTGCAACTTGGCAATATTTGTCATTATCGTCAGTACTCTAGAGCTAATAGCATTTGCATATCCGAGTGCAAGCCCATTGTCATTGCAAAATCCTACAAACGAGGTCCTAAATCACTTGGAAGTAACATCGGAATTGAGTGATGCCAAGCAAAATAAGGATGGCTCAGAACGAAAGAGACGTCACATAATTGGTGGTGCTGGCTATGGTGGATTTGTTGGTGGTTTTGGCGGTGGTTTTGGTAGTATAAGTGCACCAATTTATGTCACACCAATTGTGCACTCAGTACCGGTAGTAAACTACGTTCCAGTCATCACATCGGTGCCGGTTATACATACTATACCTAGTTATGGTATTGGCTATGGTACTGGCTATGGCGGTTATGGTGGATACGAAGACTATGGTGGATATGGTGGTTATGGTGGCTATGACGGATATGGAGGATATGGTGGCTACGGCGGTGCTGGTTTAGTTGGTGGTGCTGGTGGCTTTGGAGGTGTTGGCTTTGGAAAATTTAGTCAAAGCTACCACGCGACAGGTTTTGGTATTGGAGGTGGTTTTATTGGTTAAATATGTGTTTTTTGTATTTATTAGAAAAATAAATTTCAGGTATATTGCTTACTGAACACATGCTTTTTCTGATATTTTTCATGTATTTTAGTTTTCGAAATATTGACAGTTAAAGGACGATGTTTATTCAAAGCTCTGAATTTTCGAAAACTTGACGTTCACTTAATATTCAACTAATCCAATTTTTTTCTCTAAAACTACGATCGGCGTAGGCATAATCATCGATCATGTATGCGCACCCTTAAGGCGCATTCTTACTGCCAGTAGATGGGGCTCTTAAGTTAGATTTCTGACTCTGTCATAAAGTTTTGATATTTTTTAAAAGCGAAACATAATTTTTAAACTACTTGAAAAATATCGTCTTTAAAGTTTAAATCCGTTTTTGAAAAAAGAAATTTCTTATTTTAATAAACTACAAAAAGTTTTTTAGCGAGTTGCACGAAAAAAAAAACCAATTTGTAAACAATTTGACATTTACACAACTATATTTCATATGGAAGATTTTCAAATCTCTTGTGCAAATCGAAGACGGTCAATCTTTTTTTGCTTAATAACTCAAAGAGTGAGCTTCAAATAAAAAAGTATGAAATAAATGCGAGCTCATCGTTTTCCCAAAAGCTTTCATGCGATAAGATTTGATCCACCTACCCTTTTAAGATCTCCACACCAAGCTATATTTAGTGAGAAAAATTTCCAATGCGAAATTTGTTAAATTTATTACCTACTTCAAAAATGTCATTGAAAGAAAATTAAAAAAGTCATATAATTTTCATGCAAATGGGCTGCAAAGTCTTTTCAAAAAATTCTCATTTCCTAATTCAATCGAAATATGTATATTCCATGCATTTGTCTTCTGATACTTCGAGAATTTCTTAAGCTACAAAAAAGCTTACTAAAGCTCTATTAGATTTCTTTCTTAAAAATCTCAGCAACGAAGGTCGTACGGTCAATGAATTCGCAAAAAATTAAATAACGAGTTGATGAGTGACGCAGCATGTTATGCTATTGTCTAGCTTAAACTATTGTTTACAAATTATATCAGACGAAACTCCCAAAATCAAGTTGAAATTAAAAGTAAACACTTGAGTAGTACTTGGTTTATGCGCACAGTGGAGCAAACATAAAATATTTTTTTTTATAGTTACTTTGTATAGGGAACATAATAATTGAACTCGTAGCATATTTTAATATTAACGACAATTTTTCTAACTTTTTTTATAATTTTTATAGTTGATTTTAGATTCATTTATTTTTTATTATTAAGTATTTCCGATGTTTTTAAGCAAATAATATCCTGACGAAATTGGCCATTTAAGCAATATGAAGTTTCATCTTGGAACATAAAATGCCAAAATGAACCCATGTAATAAAAAGTTTAAAAATACCAAGTTACTTCCAGTTTCTATTTTTTCCATGGAAAAAAGCTAATTCATATATAAAAACTAGAAATGGTATTATCTTTGGCCTCGTTAAAAATTAAATACCCCACACCGCGTTAACTGCTTAATAGCTTTCTGTGTAGCGAGTAGTGTTTCACCGAGGCCGAGGCGAGGCGAGGCGAGGTTCTAGGTGATCTCGGTCTCGGCTCGTTTTATAAATTTAAGTCTCGCCTCGCCTCGGCCTCGGACGAGATCTTGCCATCACATGCCTCGCCTCGTCTCGCCTCGTTCTCGGCCGAGGCACCTTGGTAAAAAAGCGAGGTTTTTATTAAAATAAATAAAAATTATACACGTATCCGGACTGATAGGCTGATCAAGCCTCAAGAAATAAAATAAAATATCTGTTTTTATTTTTGGTGAATTGGATGAGATATGATGAATTTAATTCTTTTCTTATATGGGAAGGAGAAGCATTGCCTATTTTTCCAAACCAAACTAAGCTATGAACGTTTTACAAACTATACGAAAGATATGTACCAAATCTTATTTATTTACGTCAAATAGATATTGAGATATGATAAAGTTAATTTTTTTCTTACATTGAAGGCATGGTACCGCCCATTTTATTAATTGAATCTTAGTTATGCCTCTACCTATTATAAATGTACCAAGTTGTATTAATATGCATCAAGTAGTTGATAATATATGATAAATTCTGTTTTTCTCTTATGTGGGGGTGGCATCACCCATTTATCGTAAACTATGTTACGGAGCA
The DNA here is from genome assembly GCA_949775025.1 of Tricholauxania praeusta. Lineage (NCBI taxonomy): Eukaryota > Metazoa > Arthropoda > Insecta > Diptera > Lauxaniidae > Tricholauxania > Tricholauxania praeusta. The sequence continues at coordinate 28,636,333 of OX459031.1, read as the reverse complement.
TCCCAAATCATAAGAAACATAAACATATGTATGTCAAATCTTTCGTCGGTCGGCTGAACGGTTTAGGAGTCCATTTGCAACGAACATACACATTTATATACTAGAATTACCCTGTGCGTTTCGCTTCACCTTACCGGTTCTTAGAAAGGCTATTAGAATAAATCAATTTCAATGCAGTGTTGTCAATCATGCAGTTTTGCTTATAGCCTTACATAGCCTTACATGCTTCCCTGATCGATCAATCGAGGCGAAGTCGCATAAAAACTGATGCGATACAAGCACTTCTGTGCATTAGCGCTTGGACCAAATCTGAACTCGTAAGAAGCACATGCGGGTTAAAAATAAAACAAAGTAGTTTACTCAAAATAAAATACTAAAATATTAGTTAAATATAGGTTTTAATATAAAAATTACATTCATATTTTGAATTTGCATATGGGTCTTACAAGTTCAGATTTGGTCAAAACGCGCCTCGCTCTTGGTTTCGAAAACGAGGTTAGGACGAGGCGAGGTGCCGTGTGATCTCGCCTCGCCTCGGTCAAGCGAGGAAAATTTATTTTTCCATCTCGCCTCGTTCTCGCCTCGATCTCGCCTCGTTCTCGTAGTCAAAAACGAGGCTGCCTCGGTGAAACACTAGTAGCGAGGTGCCACGCTTTCTCTTCAAAATTCGTCAACTTTTTGTCTGACCCTTTTTTTGTATTTATGTGAAATTTAGTTTCGTTATCTACTGGAAAATATTCTCTCAGTGTGGCATTATATAAAAGTATTTGTTACTATGGCTGTTGCCATGCCCACCAAGCTCTTGTTCATAGCTTTTCTGAATCATTCTTACTATTTGTGTGCCTTAGCTCAATTAACTTGAATAATTCCCTTAGTGTAGTAATTTGAAGTTTTCACTTGCATGGGAGCTGCCACACCCTCTCGTTTAAATTCGTCAACTTTTTTACAGAGCTTGTCCAAGACATTCTTAGTATATGTGAGAAATTTAGTTACACAATATCAAATAACTGTCTCAATATAGCGTTTTAAATGTTTTACTTGTATGGACGGTAGGCGTGTCCGCATATTTTTGATCCCGAGAAGGCTTAGGAAAGCTTCATTCAATTAGCTTGCTTAATTTTCCCGTAATCGTGATTTCCACAGACAGACAGACGGATACGTAGCTAAATCGACTCAGGTCGTGACGCTGATCAAGAATATATATCTGTTATTTTCTATACCCACCACGCCCCCTTCTATGTTTTTAAAACGGAATAGGAATGTGAATATATTCTCAGTGTAGGATATAATAAGCGTATATGAATATATTTAACCTTTTTGGCTTTTAGTGCATTATATATCCTTTTCGAGTATTGTTGCAATAGTTCTACTGGATAATGAGTTAATTTTTGCACATTTTTTTAACATTTTTATATTGTTAAGATATGTAAGTCAAAAATGAAAATGTGGTAATTTTTCGGAACATTCCAGGAAATAACGTCTACACATAGAAAATAAATTTGGTAAATGTAACCAATTTTTTACCAAATCTCAGGTTAGAATTTTCTAACCTGCTGGCTCATGTTGTTGAGTCTAACTAACCTGGGAATCAGGTTAGCCACAAAATTTTCTCAAAAAACGAAACCGAATTTTTTTTTGTTTATTTATCGTATTCTCTCCTTCCCCCTTTTTACTTTGCTTATTAATTTAAATTTAATGGCCCATAATTATGGTCGCAAAATTAAGAGCGCTCTAAATTAAAACCTGGTTTTTACCCAAAATAGAAGATACAGAGTAACCCCATAAAAAAAAGCAAAACTTGCATTAAATTATGAGAAAATTTTAAAAAATAGATTACCCTGCGTTATTGACACAAAAATATTGTAGACACAGTGAACAAAAGGAATAATAAAAAAATCGAATTTATGAGGCAGCGTGGCGTAATTGTTAGGGCTGTGAACTCATAGCCCACAGGACGTGGGTTCGAATCTCGTCAGAATAGCTGCTTTTTTTCTACAAGCAAGTTTTAAATTTAAAAGCAGGAAAACGTGCTTTTAAATATTTACAACCAGGTTTTAAAGTAACATTTATTTTCATTGATATCAATAAAAAAAACATTTACATTCACGAGAATCGAACCCACATACTGTGGGCTATGAGTTCGCAGTCATAACCATTACGCAATGCTGCTGCTTATTTATGTTGCATTTTAAATACTTCAAAGAGAATTCAAATTTTTATTTGTCAGGTTAATTGCTATTTATCAGGTTAAACATTTTTATCTGAGTGTAATAACGTCGATTTTATGTCCTTAAATTGCGCCGCCATTTTCTTGCCTTGGTCTCCACTAGGACTTGCGGTACTTCCGACACCCTTTTTGTACATCCGGACTTAAGGTAAAGACTAAATATGAACACAAGGATGAGAATGATCGCGAAAATATGAGGCAAAATATCACTGTTAATATTTATTTAATTTATTGAAACACTGAAAGTTTCTATTTCGATCCACTGTGCGTTTGATAATAAGTAGTAAAGAACTTCCGTAAAGTTTACATTTTTGCTTAAGCGAATTAATTTCAATGAAATTAGCACTTACCTAGATTGAAAGCGTCAACATAAAGTTTGCACAAAACAATCTTCTTAAATCAATTAAATCCCATCTAATACTTCAACAAAGAAGTCAGAATCTAAAAATTATATAAGTTTGCCGACAAAATGCCCGTTTCAATTAGTTTTCAAATATTTTAAGAACGATGCGTTCATCTCTCATATACGTTATTCTAGCTGCGTTGCTACTATGCCAGCTAACAAATGGACTACAGGATGTTGAATCCGCACGTGCAGAAGCAGTAGATGCTGAACCAACTCAACAGGTGAAAGAACTTTTGCTTATCGATAACTCGCCAGAACAACAAGCAAATGAAGGACCACGTGTAGTGCGTCAGTTTGGTGGTTTTGGTGGACCAGGCTTTGGTGGACCAGGTTTTGGTGGACCAGGTTTTGGACCTGGTTATGGCGGAGGTTTCGGTGGCGGTGGTTTTGGTGGCGGCGGATTTGGTGGCGGTTATGGTGGTGGTTTTCAACGTGTCCGCACTGTGACACGCACACGTGTGGTGAATCGTTTTCGTGGTGGTGGTTTTGGTGGCGGCTATGGAGGCGGTTTCTATGGTTAAAATGGTAAATTGTTAAAATTTATATTGTGATATGTGGATTTGTTAAAGATAAAGTAAATTTTAGAACTAAAAGCATTTTAATTGGTGTTTTATGAAGAAGAATAGGTGCATTAGAGGTTTGATCATTTTTTGATTGGTAAAAATAAATCGCATCGGAATAACTTAAGTTCCATATGTTAAGAAAGTGTCTATGTTTTATTTACATTAACTGGTTAACTTTAATATATTCGTTATGTTATGCAATAACTTTGGTCGACTTAAAGGCAGATCTTTTACTAAAACAACACATAAATTATTTTTATGTTGTAATAAAACTTTCAATCAATTTCGAGTTAAATAAAAGTGAAATTTTCAAGATCCTATCAATGTGCGTCTAAGATAAGAAAATACTATAAATACGAAGCATTTATTTTGATGATGTCTTATTCCATGTTAGATATATTGCCATAAATGTCAACTTATTGCCGAATTATTTTCCTGCTAAGCATCACTACAATATTAATAGCAAGATGTAGTACGCAGTCATCATATGACTATGGTTTCAGTAATACAATGCTAAATGTGCTCGAAAACGATATAAATGTTGCGCCAATAAGTAAGATTTTCAGTTTAATTTATTAATAAAAAATAACGCATTTCATATAAACATATTTTCAGCAAATGTCAATAAGGGCTTTCTCCAAAAGTTTCGCAAAAATGTACGCACTTTCATGAGAAATTTTCGCCTACGTGCTAAAACGAGCTTAAGTTATATGAATATGCGACCAATAAGGCAAAAAGTCGAACCAGCTGCGGAGCCCAATAAGGTGCCGATTAGTAACCAAGCTATTGCACAAATGTTGCAGGAATTAAATGATTCAAAACCAACTGCGGAATTTATCAAACCAACTGTTGAACCTTTGCAACTGTATGGTGCAATAAGTCAAAAGTTTCAAGCTGATGGTGGTAAAAAATAGAAAAAAAAAAAAAAATATCTACCATTAAGTCTTTGTTATTAAAATATCTAATTTAAGCTATTTTCTAAAAAAAAATTAATAAAATTTTTGTTTCATAAGTATTAACCAAATTGAAAGTTTTATAGTTGAATAACTTTCCAACAAATAAACATTTTTTAAAAATTCGGCCTCAATACATTATTTAAATAACTAGCATTACCCTGTGCGCATCGCTTCACCTCAACCGTGGTGTATTCTCGATGTGCAGTCTGCGTGAAAATTCTATTTTAAAAATACTTTTGAATGAGGACCACCCTTAGCATTTACCAAAAATAAAATTTTTACAACCTTAGCAGTGCCTCTTAATATAGAAACCACGTGGTGTAAATTCCATGAGAATCGATTAAGCGGTCTTCGAGAAAATGATATATAAAAATATTTTTGTGTGGAGGCCACCCTAATTAAAAGTTTTGTAGCCTAAGCTATGCCTATTAACATAAGAGCTACGTGGTGTAAATTCGGTGTGATTCGACTAAGCTAAACTAAATAAAATTTTTACGACCTTATCTGTGCCTCTTAATATAAATGCCATGTGGTGTAAATTCCATGAGAATCGATTTAGCGGTCTTCGAGAAAATGATATCTAAAAATATTTTTGTATGAGGGCCACCCTACATATGTACTCTAAATAAAAGTTTTGTAGCTTGAGCTATGACTATTAATATAAGAGCTATGTGGTGTAAATTCGGAGTGAATCGACTAACCTGTCTTCTTGAAAATGATATTTTAAAATATTTTTGTATGAGGGTCACCCTAAGTATGCACCCTAAATAAAATTTTTTTGAGTTTATCTGTGCCTCTTAATATAAAAGCCATATGGCGTCAATTCCATGAGAATCGACTTAGCGGTCTTCGAGAAAATGATATTTCAATATATTTTTGTGTGAGGGCCACCCTACATATGCACCTTAAATAAAACTTTTTTAAGTTTGTCTCTGCCTTTTAATATAAAAGCAATGTGGTGTAAGGTCCAAGAAAATCGATTAAGCAGTCTTTAAGAACATGATATTTAAAAAATATTTTTGTGTGAGGGCCACCCTAAATAAAAGTTTTGTATCCTTAACTATTTCTCTTAACAAAAGAGCTACGTGGTGTAAATTCGGTGTGAATCGACTAAACTGTATTTGTGAAAATGATATTTAAAAAATATTTTTGTGTGAGGGCCACCCTAAATAAAAGTTTTGTGGTCTAAGCTATGCTTCTTAACATAAGAGATACGTAATGTAAATTCGGTGTGAATCGATTTATTTGTCTTCGTGAAAATGATATTTAAAAATATATTTGCATGAGGGCCACCCTAACTATGCACCCTAAATAAAATTTTTACCATCCAGTATGTGCCCCTTAACATAAAAGCCATACTGTGTAAATTTCATGAGAATCGATTTGCCTGTCTTTGTGAAATCGCTATTTTTAAAATATTTCTGTATGAGGGCCACCCTAAATTTGCACCCTAAATAAAAGTTTTATAGCCTATGACACCCGCCTGATCGATACTAACAAACTGTAAAAATTTCATCAAGATCGGCTGGATAGTTTTCGCGTCCATAAAGGACAGACAGACAGACAGACAGACAGACAGACAGACAGACAGACAGACAGACAGACAGACAGACAGACAGACAGACAGACAGACAGACAAAAAATGAATTTTATATAATAGATAATGTTTTTATACCCTGCACTCAGGGTATATTTGCTTAGGCCTTCCGTTTGCAACGCATGGCAATAGGCGTGGCAGATGCAGAAAAGTATATGTGTTACCAGCCAAACTAGTTTTTAGGATGAAATAGTTTTTCCTAGGCAAAGCTGAACTAGTGTGTTAGGATAAACCAGATTAGCCTAAGAAAATTTTTATTATGTCAGGGAAAGTGGGCGGCCGTTGACGGCGATTCAGTGTTCACATTCTCCAATATGTCCAACACCGGCTTTCGCTTCAAAGGTTCGCTGTAGTTCATCCAATGCCGGTGTGTTAGTGCAGCCCGTGTTGAACGTGGTATAGTGAACCGCGGTGAAAGGCCACCGCAAGGCTGGTATTGGACATATTGAAGGATGTATGATCTGAGCCTCGGCTGAACCTGTGGAAGTCACGATTACTGAAAAGCCAAGCAAGATAATTAAATAAAATTCGGTATACAGCCTATAATTTAAATCAAGGTACTTGTGATTGAAAACGGTCGAAGTCGGCTATCGTCCATACAAATAAATCATTTAAAACGCTATATTGAGAGAGTTGTTTGATAAAATGTATCCAAATTCCTCAAAAATACTAGGAACGATTTGAACAAGTTTTGAAAAGGCAGCCAAATTTCTATAAGAGGGAGTGGCACCTTCTATCGAAGCATAAACTTAAATACGTTATGCTAAGATAATTATTTAAGGTAATGCAATCGAATGTCACACAAATGCTTCAGCCCAGTACCAGAAAACTTAAACATACTATGTATATTAGTAAAAACTTTGAAACAATATACTGAATAAGGTATTTAAGGTAGTGCAACTAAATTCCACACTTATACTAAGAATGGCTCGGAAAACTTCTGTACAAACTTCGATAAGTGGGCGTGGCACTTCCCATAGAAGCAAACCGTTACAAGTGTTATGCTAAGGAGTTATGAAACAAAATTGCAGACAAATTTAAGAAATCATAAGCATCAGAAAAAAAAGATGGTGCAACGCCTCCCATACAAGAATAAGCTTCAAAACGCTGTACAGAGAGCTATTCAAGTAAATGTTTCGAAAATTACCAAATGAAGAGACTGTTTTAATAAAAAAAGTGGTGCTTTCCATATGAGAAAATGCAAAATTTTTTATAACTTAGCAATATTTGACGCAGATGAATGAGACTCGCCGAGTCTGACATAAATAAAAACAAAGAATATTATCAAATTAAACTCATCACCCCACCTACCTGTAAGGGCAGAACAATGTCTGCTAGGCCTGATAGTAGAGATATACATACATATACTAAAGTTTACCAAAAATAATTTCGTCTATCACTTTGGAATGACCCTGTTTCAAACAAAGTAAAATAAATGGATAGTCTCATTTTTCAAAAGTGAACGAATGTTGTTTCTGATAGGGATGGGAAAACTTCGGTAACTATCGATAGACTATCGATAGTTCAATACATCACTACATATTCAAGTTATGTTTTCATCTTCTGAAAGACAATTCATTACTTTAGCCATCCTTCTTCGGAACTCTCTCTCACAGCTACAGAGTAACAGAAAAGTGTATACATTCGTGATCGGCGTCACCTCCTGAGTCGATTTAGCCATGTACGTCGGTTTGCCTGTGTGTCTGACTGTCTGTGGAAATCACGATTACTGAAAAACCAAGCAATTAAATGAAATTCGGTATGTAGCCTATAACTTTAAACAAGGTACTTGTCATTGAAAATGGTCGAAATCGGCTACCGCCCATACAAATAAATCATTTAAAATCATTTCATGAATACTATATTGAGAGTATTATTTGATAAAATGTATCCAAATTCCTCAAAAATACTAGGAACATTTTGAAAAAGTTTTGAAAAAAGTAGGCGTGGCACCTCCTATAGAAGCAAAATTTTCAACACGTTATGATAAGATAGTTTTTTAAGGTAATGCAATCAAATTTCACACAAACGTTTCAGTCTACCACCAGAAAACTTAGAAAACTTTGAATAGAGAGCGTGGCACCTACTACTGGTTCATCAAGAACAGCGAAGCGAAGGAGAATGCGCTCAACTTTGGAATAGTTAATTGCATGTACCTACTGGGGAAACCACGATAAAAAAACGCGCCGCTTACTCTACCTCAAGGTGGTGTGGAAATGAGTGTTTTGGCCAGAACGAGTGTGGAAGTACACTTTGCGGCGCTCGTACGCCAAAACGACTGATTTTTTAAGAAAAAAAAGATTACTGCATAAATTGTAGTAAATTTCCTCTAGTTTCATTTTGCTTGTATATGTTTTTATCATAAAATGAATTAGAAAGGAAGTATTGTCAAAAAACAACTTTTGGGCACCATTTTTCCAATATGGCGACGCGAGCGGCAACAATACGAGGTGGCAAAGTTGAAATTCAGAAAGAGCACATCAAAATCTATAAAAATACTCATTTTCAAAACTACCGCAAAACTTTCAAGGCAACGTCGTTTGATCCTACCTGTACTATACTCTTTAAAATGGAATATAGTTTGTTCCAAATTTTTGCATATTTCCCCCTTTTTTACCGGTAAACAAAAAAATTATTTAAAGAATTTTACGAAAAGTATGTATTTATGGAAAAAGCAATAAAAATCCAAGAACAACAACAACTATTATCAAAAAGAGAGTAGTAATGCAAAAATTTAGAACAAACTATATATCATTTTAAAAGAAAAAAAATTAAGCTTTCTAAATACGCTTAAACAGTTATAGGTTATTAACACATCTTTTGGAAAAACTTACAGTTCTAAAACAGAAAATTGGTCGAAATTTCAGAAAAATTGTCATATCTCCAAAATTATAGGTTTAATTTCAGAGGTTTGTTCCATGGTAGGCAATTAAATTATATTTTTTATGACACCCATATTTTTGATATTCAATCTGGAGTTACCAAATTATACTGATTTTTACAAAAGCTATATCCGCAACTGTATCTCCGATGGCTATATCTTTAAAACTAGATCCGAGCGACACTTTATGATTGCATATTTATTTTAAGAAATTTTAAGAAGTAAGAAAAATAAGAAAAATTTGGTTTTATTAAATTTGGCGAATGGGATCTAAAGTAAACTTAAGCCTGAAATTTTTGGAACTTTTTCTCCTTGGCATTGTGGTGGGGGAAGTTACCGATGCTTATCGATAGTTACCGATATTTTTTTGAAAACTATCGATAGTTTTCCTTACTTGAATTTTCATATTTAACCTTAAAATAATCCATTTATATTAGGTTCTTATGAATTTTTTGGAGATGATTTTCTTAGGGCGAACAATGTTTAAGAGTGTACTTTTTAATGAATATCAAGCAATGAGTGCAGTAACATATATTTGAAAAGAGTAACACAATTTATCTGCTCTCGAAATTTTTCTGGATAGCCTTAGTTCAATACATCACTACATATTCAAGTTATGTTTTCATTATGATCCTGCATTGCATTTCATTTTTCATTTGTTTTTTTTTTATCTGTATTGAATGCCTAGCGTCTATCATTTTTTCACTCCCGCAGAGTTATTCTTTTTTTATGACCTCAGGTTTTCCAAAGATCTTAGGAGTTCTTAATATATTTTTTTATTGTAACTGAAAAACAAAATTTCTTCTCTTTCTTTTGGTTTCACTTGTGCAACATAATCACTTAAGGGTTACCTGTAGACAAAAGTGAATTCTTCAATAGAGTAGGAATAAAATGTTATCTATTTTCACCGTCTCCTTCTTCAAATGACCCATTGTTGCCAACTGTCTGCAAATCTTAACAGCGTCTTCTGTTTTTTGTTGATTTACAATCTCTTCATTAGCTGTCAAGCCTTTTTTGATGTATTGTTTTGTCAAAAAAAAAAAAAGAAAGAAAAAATGTATGAGTGACGATTGACAATGGCTGTGCAACGAAATGAGTTTAATGTGATAAAATATTTATGAACCCAACCTTTTTGTATTCACTGAAAATAAGAGTAATTGATTCTAAAATATGTGGTGGAGTTTCTCGCAAAAAAAATGTGCATAAAAAAAATAGACAACAAATCAATTTTTATGAAAAATCAAGTAAAAAAATATATATTTATCAAGTTTATAATGTTATGTAGTTTCTTATGTTATGTAATTTTCATTACCATGCAATCCACTTACTAAATAAAATGAACTTCAGCAAAAGTCAATAGTTAAGTAAAATATTAAAATTATGCGCTACTAACTAAGCTGATGATAACTTTAAATGTAAAAATGATGTAATAACTGAAAACGAAATCTATACATATATTTACCCAAAGTATTTATGAACCCTTTTATAAATTGACTACAGCAATTCAATCGAATAATAATCCACAACAGAGGTTGACAGTGCTATGAAAAAATGCTTAAACGAAAGTGAATCTGGCTTTATTTGATAAAAATATTAACACCTCAGTTCCAAAAAAAAAGACATTCAAATGTCGGCCAACAGGGCGCCTAAAAAGAAAAAGCAGCATTTTATGAAGAATGGCAACAGAAAATATTTTATTTTGAGTTGAGAATTCATTTACAATAAAGTTTAGCATAATTCAACATAAGGCCACATTACTTGAGTATAAAAAGACCGACACATTCGATTTGTACCTTAAGTACTCAATGGTCTATCGTGTAAATACAAACGAATACAAGTTTTGGATCTTTAAAAAAAATTCAATATATCGCTTAAAGGACTATAAAGAAAATTATTTAAGACTATCGCTATAAAATGAATTCGCTCATAATTTTCACGCTACTCGCCTGCTTTGCCGCCAATTCCTGCGCGCTACCAGTTGACAATGTGGAGTTACCTGTGAAAGCTGCTGAAAGTGCAAACAGCGAAGATGCTGTTGTTGCTGTTCCTCTAAAGCTTATCGATGTTGAGCGTTCAAATCAATCAGCGGCAGCTTTTGGCGGCGATTCGTCAAATGTGGAATTGAAACGTCCAGCACGTGGTCTTGGCTTTGGTGGCAAATTTGGCAGTTTTGGTGGTTTAGGTCATGGACTTAAAGTATTCAGCGGCGGCTTCGGTGGCTTAGGAGGTCTTGGTGGCCATGGTCTTGGCGGTGGCTTAGGTTTGCTGAAATTTAAACCTTTCTTCAACAAATTCGGTTAAATGATGAGGGATGTGTTATAGAAAATTTATATTTTATTTAGTTATAGTTTGTGTAATTAGCGCAATTTTTCTATGTCTTAAGTTGAAGCCTTGTAGAATACTTTTTGTATGAATAAAAAATAATTTTATTAATATTTCGAATTGTGCCATTTTAGTTTTATTAAGACACATAATAAATATTACACAGTCGTATAAATGGCTTTGCATAATTCAGGGAAGTGATTGCAAGCCTTCATCGATTTCTCATCAATTGGTATTATAACTAATTATGGTGTTATCTTCTGTCAGGCCAAAACTCACATACCCTAAGCTGCATTGAAAGTAAATCTATATAAATAAAATTATAGCTGTTTTTGATGTTCGCGTATCACGCAAAAATTGCTTGATCAATTTTAATCAAATTTATTTAGGGTTATTTCTAGACACTTGGTCTCAATCTCCAATTAAAATTGCCACGATATTCTTGTTAAATATCAAAATATTTAAGTTTTAAAATTGCTAAAAAAATTAATTTCACACATATAAACAAGCATGTGAATATAAAAAATCTTTGAAAGGGAATTGAATGTACTAGTTTCAAATAAATGCTAAAAAGACATTGAAAAATGTTGAAACAATTGAAAACGATTGAAAAAGTCGAACAAATGTGGAAACCATTGAAGAAAGTTGAAAGAAATTGAAAAAGTCAAAAAAAAAAAAAAAATGGAAAATGTTGAAAAAGTCTAAAAAATTTTTCCATAATCGTAAAAAAAATTGAAACAATTAAAAATCGATGAAAAAAGCCGAAAAAAAGTTGAACAATACCACGCCCAGATTCAGATATACTTTATAGCAAGTAAGCCTACATTACATAATATTCACGCCATTTGCTGCAATAGTTCACTTCCAATTATTTTTTTTGAACTTTTTGTTAATATAGGAGATGCCACGCCTACTGTTTAAATCCTGTGGAATTCCATTTAATTCAAAAGTTCATAGTTTAACAAGATTACTTTAATAGCACACTCATTTTAACACTTAACGTATTTTACTTGAAAGGGCGGTAGGCGTATCCGTGAACCGATTTCACCCATTTTTAATTCCAAGAAGCTTGTTTCATTAGTTTGCTTGGTTTTGCAGTAATCGTGATTACTACAGACATAGCTAAATCGACTCAGTTGTTGAAGCTGATCAAGAATATATATACTTTTCTATGTCTGCCACGCCCCCGAAAGGAATGACAAACACTACCCTGTCTAGGGTATAAAAAGACCCTTGGTCCTTGCAAGACCATTTCTACAAATTTCAACATTTTAAGTTTAAAAAAGTTACAGTTAGACGCTTTTGCGGTATGAATTCGGCATCAATACACAAATCAGAATCTTCTACAATTTCTACCTGTTTTTATAAGCTAGTGAATGCCTTGCGCATGCGTACCTATGGTTCTCATAAGCTATAACACACATCCATACACATATAACATACTTTTGAAGGCAACAGATCGACAGGTAATGCAACGAAAATAAATCAAATAAATAATTCAAGTAAATACAATTAGACAACAGATAACTAGAAAACCCATAGCAGAGAATGAAAACGAAAAAATCGTAAATGAAATTTAAGAGAGAAAAGACCCGAAAATTCCCAACAATTGGTAAACATTTGTTCTGGCACAAAAAAAATGTAAGGGGTTTAAAAGAATGGCATTAGTTCAAGATGCTGCAGTTTCCAATTGTAGCTGAAGAAGTAAAGAGGTTTTTTTGATTTTAGCATTGCGCTTAAAATGTTTACGGTGATTTCGTGCGGGCGTTTTTTGCTGTTGCTTTCACTCATCGATGCCGTGCCATATCATTGGCAATCCAATGACGTTGGTTATGATGCCAGCTTAGATCCAATTGTGTGGTCACGTGCTTTTGCTAAGGATACAATACGTAAACCACGTTATTTTAAAGCATTTTCTATGCTGCGAAACTTAGTCGGCGATGAACGTGATGAAGAGGAGTTAAAACAACTCTTAAGTCCTGCCGGGCGTAATGAATATTCCAATGTTGATCACGGTTTTGCCAAAAGACGACGTAAAATGAGTAGCACCTGGTATGCAGATGAGGTTCCTTCTCGATCATATCGAAAATATGGTTCAAAAAAGACCATTTCAAAACGCAGACATAAGTTTAACGCACGCGAACGCTATGAACTATCCTGAGTTGTGGATTTAATTTAACTGTAATTTTAATTCAAAAAATTTTGTGATTTTTATGCATGTTTAAGATTAAGGCTGAATACAATATAACATATATTTTATTAAATTTTTAAGCTTAGTTTATTCATATTAATAAAATCATACCCTTGCATACATTTTTAATGTATTTTTTTTAAAATTTTTATGGATATATGTAGCATTTAAAAGTCATAGAAGAAATTTTACATTTAATAGGATTTAAGCAACCATTCAGTCAAAATTGAGCTTAAAATCTCTCCGTAACGTCTATGGATACAAAATGAATTTGATTGATTTTTAGTAATAGTTAACAAATGGTATGATTGATGTGGACGAAATAAATATTTCTTACTAGTTAAAAATTTGCATATTTCAAAAATTTTATTCGTATAAATATTGAAACATATTTTGATCTAAGCAAATGTCTTATGTCTCTTGTCTTTTAGACAACAGAATGCTTTAAACTTCATCAGGAAACTTGTACTTAATATTAACTTGTGATAGATTTATACATTGTAAATAGTTTTCTCATGAAATGAATCAATAAAAAAATATTGCTGATATTGACCACATCACTTAATCAGCGGAATCCTCATTCATTTGTTGCTACAATTTTCTTATTAAACCATTGATATCAATTAAGGAAATAATTATTTGTGATACGATATGATTTTGAGAGATGCACACTGTTATGTTGAAAAAATTTTTGGTAGTCTTTCTTAAGAAACAATAAAAGAAAACTCATCGTCATTTAGCTTCTACACTGAGAAAACAATTTGTTTGAATATAACAAACTGCATTTGATATCGAACAATTAAATATTTGATTAAGACAAACATAAAATACTTGAAGCAACATATACCAACATTTGATACAAATACAATATGTTTGATTCAAATAAATATTTGATTGCTCTGTATGAAAAATACATTTGTTATATTCAAACAAATCGTATTCTCTGTGTATAAGTATAGTAATTTCTTAATATTAAAAGTGAGTCAAATGACGTGTCCCTAAATTTTGGTTATTTTTACCCCATATATAGTATCTATATAATACTAGGAGACCGAATATAGTTCGGCTTTTTCGTTTTGATTTTGTAAAATCAAAAAAATATGAAAAATGTTGAAACAAGTTGAATGAGGTTAAATATGTCCAAAAATATGGTAAATATTTGAAAAGTTGAAGGAGGTTGAAATAATCGAAATAATTGAAAACTGTTGGAAAGTGTGAAAAAGGCTAAAAAATAAAAAAAAATTACATAAAAAATGTTGAAAAAATTTGAAAGAAAATAAGAAAGCATGGAAAATGTTGAAAGATTTGGAAAATTTTGAAAAATGTTGAAAAATATTTAAATAGGTTGAAAAAGGTGAAATAAGAGTAAAAAGTCGAAAAATATTGAAAATGTTGAAAAATGTTTCGAAGAGGTTGAAAATCTCGAAAAAAGTTGAAAAGATTTGAAAAATGTTGAAATAGTTGAAAAATGCTGATTAAGTCGATATTATGGAAATTGTTGAAAATAGTTGCAAGAGTTTGAAAAACTCGAAAAATGTTGAAAGTGATAGGAAAATGTTTGAAAGAAGTTGAACGAGATTAAAAATCTCGAAAAAAGTTGAATAAAATTAAATGAGCTTGAAAAATGTTAAAACAGTTTAAAATCACTGAAAAGTTGAAAAAATATGGGTACTAACTAATGGAAAAAGTTGCAAATGATTAAAAAGTCGAAAAAACATGGAATATATTATAAGAAGTTGAAAGAGATTGAAAAATTCAAAAAAGTATGAAAAATATTGAAAAATGTTGAAAAGTCTGAAATTTTTGGAAATTATTAAAATAGATTGAAAAAGTCTAAAAAAAGTGGAATATGTTGAAAAAAATGAGAGAAGTTGAAAAAATGTTGAAAAGAGCTGTAAAAGATTTAAACACTTGAAAATGTCTGAAAAAGTTGATAAAATATGGAAAACATTGGAAGAAGTTGAAAGAGTTTGAAAAGTTGAAATAATTTAGAGTGTTTGAAAGTTTCGAAAAAAATTGAAACACTTTGAAAAAGTCGTGTTGAAATCTTAAAAAGTCGAAAAAAATATTAAAAATTCGAAATAATATGGAAAATGTTGAAAAAGTTTGAAATAGATTATAAAAGTCGAAAAATTTTAAAAAAATGATCGAAAGTTCCACACCCACTTTATCGATTCCACCTGCTTTTGGATCAATAAATTATATTCGCGATCAGCATCCACATACGAAATTTTATCCATAACTTACGACACATGTCGTAATAAGTTGTAAAGTTTAGGGCGGTGACACACTCACTGGTAAACTCTAGCCCGATTTGTATCCAGAAACAGCTTTTTATAAGCAACATTCTTACATCAGGCTTTAGTACGATTGCTCACTTTTTTTGCGTGATGTTATTTAAGGTACTTAACTCATGTGGGAGGTGCCACGCCCACTGTTACAATTTCAACTACTTTTGACTTAGACAAATTTTATAGTGAGTAATCTACAACATTTAATTCCATGGTAATTGCTGCAATAGTTTACTTAAAATAACGCTTACAACTTTTTATTTATATGGGAGGTGCCACGCCTACTAATGAAACGAATTCTATTTAATATCAAAGCTTATAGCAACCGACATCTCTACACCAAATTTTGTTAGGATTACTCTGATAAAATATAATGTTTTTTGGCTTATATGCGAGGTGACACGCCTACATTTTCTTTAAAGCCCACTTTTGGCTATGAGTAACCTTATTGCACGTAGATCTGCCATATTATATTAAATTCTATTATTTTTTTTTTTTGAATTATTCTTTAATCAATCCTTAGAATGTTTCTGCTTTTAAGTCGATTGAAGCTGATACTTTAAGACTAGTGCATGCTTTCAATAAAAAATTTACATTTTCCAAAGTTATGTCGAGAATTTCGATTTGAAAGCAGACACGTAACTATAGTCTCCTCTAGCCGTACCTTAATCCACCGCTGACTCTAATCGCACTAGGCTAAATATTGCACCATCGCTTGTTGAATGCGTTCTTATGAATCACTCATGTATCCTATACACCCCGAATTCCTTGAGTAAACAGCCAACATTTTCATTCGGTCAAATATTTTCAAGCCTGAAATGAACATAAAATTTAAAAAATAAGATCCTCAGTGGTTTCTCTTCGACCTCTAAGGACTGCCTCTAAGTTGAAGTGACTTAATTTAGCTTACCTGATACAATATGTCAAAATGCCGATTAAAATGAACCACCCTGCATAATGACTAATAACGTTACATTCATCAAAATGGGTTGTCCATTTAGATTAGTATTTTTTCTTTCTTAAATTACAGAAAATAAAACTAAATATCTAGAACATGCAAATAATTATCACACATGTGACCACGTAAAAGCAACTTCTTGATTGAATAACAGGTGCTAAGCAGGAACACGTATGGTAATGACATGTAATACTGGCGTTTTATGTGGTGTGGAATGGAGTGTTACGGCATTTAATAACAAGGTGGCACAACCAAATACTAGACAGCATAGAGACAAGTTGATCCGAAAGAAGCAGCAGAAGTAGGCTAATGCAACAGAACCAGAACTTGATGAGCCAACAAACAGGATGGCACAAGATGAAGTTGGTAAAATAGTATAAGAAACTAGATGGAAACTAATTGAAAACTGGTAGCTATGCAAAAATTGCTCCAGTGGGAATTGGGCACATGCAAATCGTGAGTATAAAAAGAGCGTTTGCTAAGCGTAGCAGACACAGTGAACTTTATCACAGGGAACCAACAGCTAAGAACGCATCGAAAATGAAAACTATTAATGGATATTCTGGGATAACGTTGCTACTGATCGTCGGGCTGTTACTGCGTGAAGGTAATGCAGCGCAACGTAAGGACATCAAAATGATGCAACACCGCATCATGCGTCAATCGGGAAATTATAATAATTATCAAGCAGGACAATTGGGTGCATATTCGTTGCGTGGTGGTGCTGGTGGTGGTCCTGCTGCTGGTGGTGGTATTGCTAGTAGTGGTGGTGCTAACGTTGTTGGAGGAGGATCAGCGGTTCATGCTGCAAGACCAAGTGTAGGTGGCGCTGGCGTTGGTGGTCCAAGTCCTGCTAGTGGATATGGATCATATGGTGGTGGTGGAGGCACCAAGTATGTTTTTAAAAATGCTGCACGTCCTGCTGGTGTTGGCGCCTACACGTTTGGTGGTGCAGCTAGTGGGCGTCCAGCTTATGGACCAAGTTTTGGTATTAGCACTGGTGGTACTGCGGCTAGACCACAATTTGGTGTGGGCGGTGGAGGTGGTGGTGCTTATGGTCCACAAAATATTGGCAGACCACAACAGAATGCAGTATTTCGAGGACCTGTAGGAAGACCAGGGCAAGGACCATTTCAGGGATAGGCGAAAATGCTTATAACTTTTGATGAGCCTGATTTTGTTACTGTGAAATAATTTTTCAATGCTCGGTGAAATTTTGTGTAAGGAATAATAATTTGTTAATAGAACTATATAAATTTTTTCAATCTGTATTTCTCAAATTAAACTGGGTATTGAAAAATATAACACTTAGAACAAACGAATAAATTAGCAATTTATTTTTATTTATAAAACATGAAATAAATATAAATAAAAATATGAACTATATTTTTTTAAAATTGACTTACAGAAAATTTATTGTCGGTGGGTATTTTAAGCAAAACATGGTACTTGAATTTTCTTGACAATTTCTGATTCTTCGAATTGAATACGGCCGAAATTTTGTTAATATTCAAAACAATTTTTCGAAAAATCCATTGTTTCTTAGACAGCCACCCGAATTTTCTTCGCCATCCTATACCTATCTACCCCACTTAACATACTTTTATGCGAGTTGATAAGGATTATGCACTGAGAGAGTCTTTATAGTTATTTGAGGTTTTTTTTTGGAATAGAAAGTGTAAGTCCACGATGGGTCTTCTCAATTAGCCGCAGCTCAATTTATTTGACAGCAGAACTTGAGTACACATTTTTCTTATGACACTTTGAAAATTAAAGAATAAGTAGCCGCAAAGTTTTGTCAGACGTTGGAAAGACAAATAACATTTTAAATGGTGGGGATAGTGGTCATTGTAGTGGTACATTGCATATGGGGCCTGATACGCACACATAAGGGCACTAAATTGCGCCCTAAAAATGTAGAGCTTAAAAAATCCTATCCTTGCTACGTGTCGATTGGTTTGACTAAACGTACCCAAATCGAATTTTGCAACATTTACTTAAATAAATCTATGTTTGGCTTTTTGAAACTTATGCTAGTATGATAGATGTCACGCCCTCTTGTTAAAATTTGCCAAATTTTTGTCTGATACTATACCGAGTTATATCTGGCATTTGTGTGAAATTTCGTCCCAGTAGGTACTTTAAATAATTCTCTCAGTGCACCGTTTTGAAGTTTCCGCTTGCGTGGGAAGTGCCACGCCCTCTGCTAGAAATTTGCCAATTTTTTATTTAGTTTTTACCTAAGTTTTTCCTAGTATTTTTGAGAAATTTGGTAACACTACATCAAATAACTCTCTCAATTAAGAGTTATAAATGTTTTACTTGTATGGGCGGTTTTCGTGTCTATAAGCCGATTCCACGAGTCTTGCTTGCTTTTCATAGACAGACAGACATGGCTAAACCGACTCATGTGGGGACGCTGGTCAAGAATATATTTATTTTTCTATGACAAAGTGAATATATTTACCGTGTAGGGCAGTGGTGGGCATGGAAATCTAACAAAAAGGCGAAATAACAACATCAAGCAACAACAAATGCAATTTTAAAGTTCTTTGCTTTCATTTCCAAATTCGCCAAAAGCACAAAAAAATCCAAAATGTACTATAAACAAAAACAATTGCTATATTCGTTAAGACACAATACGGCGCCGTCACATATGCCTTTGTGTGTTGTTTTTGTTTTCCTTTGAGCTCAAGTTAACGCTGTGTCTCGATAGCATTGAAGTTCTGCAAATTTTTTTTTGCTTGCTTGTGTGTCGAATAACGGTTCGGGCAATGAGGGCTGATAGGGACACTACGTGCCCACCACTGGTGTAGGGTGCAAAAATTATTGGAAAATTGTTGACATATGTAATCACTCGTGGTTCTGCCCGCCCACTCCCCGTTATACAAACCCACCGAAATCTTACACAGTCGGTTTCATATAGTCGTATACATTCTTCGGCATTATCGTTGCTCTAACTAAGATACCTGACCAGTACATAAATGTCTCTGCAGGGATCCTTGAGTTTTGAATAAATAAACGTCCTGACCACATTTCAATATTCTAGCTTCAATTAAACTCTTTATGGCTAACATTTATATGTGTATCACCACTGTGTGACGTATTAAGCTGATGGCAGCCAACAAACAATAACTATTATATATCAGTCCCAAGTTTCGCGAATAAACAATAGTTTAGATTCGTATAACGTAATGAAGTAGCAGCGTAAGTGACGCGGATGGAAATAAAAATTCCAGAGTCAAGGTACCTGTATCGTTTCAAAAACGTTCCAAAGCTATCTGAAACGAAGACGAAAGATTTCTGAAACGTTGCTGAAACCTCGTATGATTTCATGTGAAAGTTTTCTGAAAGGCTTACGAAACGATACGTGCCAAGTGGGAATACTTCTCGCAAACTAACATCTGCACAAATCTCACTAACAAAAAGGCAAAAGGAATATGTTTTTGATTTCAATAAATAAATAAATAATTTTTATTCATAAAGTTACACTATGAAAACATGAATTCTCATTAAAATTTCTTAAAGGTTCCAAGAATTATGTTAAATTAATTTAAGCTCAATTTTAAAAATTCGATTTACATCGCATTGCCAATGCCAAACTGGTATCCTCTTAGTGCAGGACTGTAGCCGCCAAATTGTTGATTATTCGAAGGTAATACCTGATAGCCACCCAACTGCTGCTGCTGCTGTGAATGTGGTTGCTGCATTAAAAATTGTTGTTGTTGCGCTTGTAATTGCTGTTGTGCCAGTTGCGACTGAATTGAATACTGTCCAGGTATTTGCTGTTGTCCTGCTATTTGTTGTCCAGGGTAATTTTGCAATTGTTGTGAAAATCCAAATTGTGGTGTCACACCGCCAATAGGATATTGTCCAGGATATGCGCCGCCATATTGAAAATTGCCCCCACCAAATTGTGGTTGCATTTCATAATTCATTTCAAAAGGATAAACAGAACCCGGATAACCAGCTCCTCCTAAGCCGGCAGAATTTATCAAAAGTCCTGGTGATCCTGTAAATGGTGCACCTCCAAAACCAGTTGCATAGTTTGGATAACGTGCAAAAGCCTGCATGTTACCCATGCCCAAACCCATTGGCAGAGGTCCATTCAAAGATTTTCCATCAACAGGCATATTTCCTGTACTGCTGCCAGCCATAACTTCACGTTTTACTTGTTGGCCATCTAATACTGCCATATCCATATCCATGTCATTATTCTGTACCAACAACTTGGAAGCATTGCTTTGCACAACAATGGCCACTATGACTGCTACAAAAATTTCACTTGCGAAGACCTTCATTGTTGCGAATACTTTACGGAACTGTTTGATAATTTGTAAAATTTGGGGTTACTTATTTGAAAATTTTTGCTTTGACTTTCTTTCTATGCGTCTGGTAATTTTGGTCTTTCACCGGAATCGAAGTAAAGAGTGAAATTTTTTTTTATTATTACACAAATGGTGCGTTTCAGCTGCCTACGAATTTATGTTTTTATTGCACTTCAATTTTTGTAATCCGTTGCTTTTTGAGGTAATTTGCACTAGGGGCCTAATTAAAACCGCAAATAAGGTGCGAAGTTGTTTTTCTTAATTCAAACTGTCTGTCTTTTAAGAAGGAAGGGCCAGTGAAGTAGTGTGGTTTGACCAAACGATGACTGATGTCTCAGTAGAAGTTTAACATTTTATTACCATAGTACAGTTTGTTATGTCTATGACTTATTAAAGTGTTAGAATCAAAACAAAAGACTTAAGCCACAAACTTGTTTCAGATAGAACCCAATTGGCTTAACAAGCTTTTAACTAGAAGTTGTAAAATTTTATTACACTCTAAAATATTCTGACTAAGAAGACAATTGTTTATATTCAACTTTTCGGTTATATGTAGGGCATATAAAAAATGGAAAGAAACTGTTATCCAACTTATTCTTCTGAATCTAGCTTCTTCTTAAGAAATAATTTTTTGTCTTATTAAAGTTTGAGCCAGATTAGTAAAAAAACATAACCTAATGTTCAGGATTTTTTAAGACGTCAGGATTTTGACATAAAAATGTTTTTTAAAGTTTTCCTTATAATAGACCAACATCCTCTTTTATAAACTTTACTTTTTGATTTTTTAATGATATGCTCCTTTCTGAGGCATAATACGTTAAGACATTACTAATCAACATAAAGACACCTAAATTTTAAGGAAGCTACTAAAATGAAATGGAGGATGGAGCTGCTTGTAGAAGTCCACGTAAGTGGGGAAAGTTCCTGATCACCACTCACTTGGGAGTGGCCAGGGATGATTCTTTTGCAAGCAGTTCAAGCAGCTCACAAACTTCCGGCCTTTTTTGGCCAAGTATCCTCTGGAGATCCCTTGGACATCAGTCCGGGGGTGAGCTAGTTGTGAGAAGGCGAGTCTCTCCTAGACTTAAAAGTTGGAATGTGTGATTTTGAAAACCAAATCAGCCTCGGTCGGCCGTAACCTGACAACGGGTTGTTATGGCCATCTAAGTAAGTAAGTAAGTACTAAAATGAAAATGAAGTAAAAATTAAGAAAATAAGATAAAAATTTACAAAACAGTTTTCGGTGAGTGTGAAATACCTTCACTACATTATCTAGTCTGATCTTTTGTTATAATAAAAACGCTATTAAAGGACATTTTTCTCAATTAATATTGACAATTTTTCCGTTCTGGTTTATGCTCAGTTTTTAAGTAGGTTTTTGTATTTAGCATCACATAAATTTCAGTATAACATTTTGTAAAACAAACTACCTAAAACTGTGTTTATGAGCTTTAAATGAGAAAAATTTTCCTGTTTCAAAACTACTAGTTTTAAGGATAAATAATAATCGATTTCGTGTTTTTTTTTGTTATTGATATTCCTCATGAAACGTGATATACTTAAGAAAACAATTTACTTGTAAAACATATCAATTGATTTTTATTAAAATTTGTGAGAAAAATGTGTTAAGATTGATAAAGTTTGCAAGGCATTGAAAAATGCGAAGAAATAAAAATATATTTTTCTCCAAATATCACAACAGCAAAAAAAAAAAACATTAAATTAAGAATTGGGAAAACCTGCAGCTGAAACTATGAATTTTGGCTAATCATACTTTTTTACATAATACATTTACAAAAACGTTAATAAGATCCGGCGATATTTTTATTTTTTTTGTAATATTAAAGTTTGCGAAATTTCTCAATTATAACTTTTTAAGCTCTAATTTACAAAAAATTAGTATTATTCACATATGAAATATAAATTCTTTGGAAAACGTTTTCTTAAAAGTAATATGTATGAGCTTTTTGCCAATATGCTACTTTAGTAAATATCGATATAAATAATTTAATAAGAGCATTTCATAAAATTCAATATAATTTGTTCCATTTAAAATTACATTAGGAAAAAATTGATTATAAAAAATTACAAAAAAATGCAGCTGCAACTTTAGATTTCGGTAAATCATACATGGTTGGCTTTAACCAACTTTTAATGACAAGTTGAGTTACAACAAAAACTTGAATGAGGAATTATTTGGCATATTATTTATAGTCGAACTACATTTTAAATAAAAAAATCCTTAGAGCTTTTTTTTTAATTCCATATTTACTGTTTTTTAGTAATATTATCTAGTATAATATGTGTATAACGTACGTATGAAATTTAAAAAACATCCGATTGTGCTCAAATTTTGACACGTTAAAAAACCTGAAATGACAGTCTCACAGTCCAAATAGATATTCTCCATAGATATTCGGGGTCTTGAGTACTGTTAGGTCAAATTTAAAAAAAAAAAAAACGCAATTTTTGCGAAAATGTTTGATATCTCTGGGCCTGGTCAACCATTTTGACTATATAGTATCTCATTTAAAAGCGAGTAAAACATAATAAGATCGGTTTTTAGTATTATGAATAAAACTACGATTTATTACACCATTTTCAAAGCAGTCATATTTTACTAAGACGTATTTAACTTAATCGGGTCGCAAAAATAAGTCTTAAGGTTTTTAAGGTAATTATTTTTTGTGTATAAAATATGACATAAAAAAAAATTGATATCCACAACTTTAAATTTAGATTTGAGGGCTTTTAAAACAAAAATCTTTAAACCGGACTAAACACGATTATTTTCAGATCTAAATATGTTTCTTTCTCAAGACCCCGACCACCTAGGAAGCTGAAAATTTGACGTGTCGAAATTTGAAGAAAATCGAATAACTTTTAAATTTCATACTTATGTTATGCATATGTAATATCATCAAAAAACTAAATATGGAATTAAAAAAAAGAGCTCTAAGGATTTCTTATATTTTTCATATATCGACTCTAAATTACATCCAGAAAAAAAATTTTTTTCCGAAAATTGGTCAAAAACTGTCCTTTCCCTGGGCCGGACTCCGGAGCCACTCTAAATGATGTTCAAATCCATTTTCGACCTTTCCCCAATAATTACAGAAAAAAAAAAATTTCCGAAAATGGGTCAAAAACGGTCCTTCCAGGGTCCGGAGCTACCCTAAAAATGTTAAGGAAATGGGTCAAAAACGGTCTTTTCCATGGTCCGGACCCATCCTAAGTATTGTCCAAAATTCCTTTTCGAGCTTTCCCTATCGATTGGAGCAAACAAATTTTTTCGAAAAAAAACGGTCCTTTCCAAGGTCCGAAGATACCCCAAGTGATGTCCAAAATCCATTTTCGACCTTTCTCCATCGATTGGAAAGAAAAAAAAAAAACAGTTTTTCTGTACTACAGTTCAACATAAGTTGCTCAAGCTATTTATTCACTGATTCATGAATCTGAATCCATGTGAGTGTGAGCTTTACACGCATTTACATTCATGAGCCCAGAGCTACTACAAGCTCAGATTCATGAGCAGCATGTTATCTACGTAATCACTATTAGTGAGTTTAAGTATGATTCACACTCACTGTTGCATGCAAAAGGCACATGCACGTCTCATATTTTTGGTAGTGGCTCAAAACCCTCAATGAGCTACTCAATGACGTTCTCTGATACATACATGCCTCTTTTAAAGGTATTTTTTCTATATTGTAACTTTTATCTAGGCTATTAGTTCCGTACATAACATTAAACAGTTCAAATATCGTATTTGCCTCACCCTCCTATGATTTAAAAAGTGTTTCTAAGTAATTTGATTTTTATTTGCAAAGAAATCGACATTGTAAGTCGCGAGCAATAGTGTGAAAACAAAAGACATAAGCAACGAACTTGATACTTCCAATGTTCCTAGCTTATCACTAGCAAATTGAAAATTAAATTTCAAATCTAAGCCTAAAACTATGCTTACTTTTGTGCCATCGTTTAATTTCTTTGAACGCACACAAATATGTTATTTTCGAACAAATGCGCACTGTAGGCAAACATACAAAATACTGGTTATTCTGAGTTGGCATTTTTTTCATTTTGTTTGCTTTACTTCTTAGAAGCATCATATAAATTTCGATTGTGGTTTTTCACAATACATATTTGCTCAAGAGTTTAAGTTAATAAAAAAGTTATTACCTAATTGATAAGATTTAAATTGCTTTGTTGTGGTAATATGAATTCAAAATATCGTTTACACAATTGAGATTATTATATAATATGTTTAGGAAATGAATTACGCAGGTTGCAACACAAACAAATCTCATTGTTGACCAAATGTGTTCTTTATGATTATGAACTTTTTTTTTAATTTCTTTTGAAGTTTGCGCGCTCGGTTCACTTACGAGCTTATGAGTAATAAATGTTTAATGTTTTGAGAAAAAAAAATTACGCTCTATGAAGTTTGACACCGCAATCTAAATCAAATGTATCTTACTGATGACACTTTTTTTTGCTAATAACTTAAATGTTTTTCCCCTTTAGTTTGCATTTATCTCCACAATAAAACAACTACCACGCAATTAACGAGAAGATAATTAAAATATTCGCAATAGTGATATTAACAAGAGATAATATTCAGCAGCTTAGCGTACAGTTTGTGCGTAACATAAGGGATTGTCTACAGAATAATATACTTTCAAAAATAATGTTTGAAAAGTATTTATGCAACCGCATTTGCGGAAAGGATTTTGGGTAAACATTTAGTAAGTGCAAATTCGATGTGTTCATTTTTTATTTTACGTTCTGCTAAATTGTTTTTTCATTTGAAACTAAATGAAGATGTGTTAATTTTAGATACCAGAGATTTTTAATAAAAACTTTCTATTTAGAACTTTTGAAATTGGGGTTTGTGCTAAAGAAGGTGGAAAGTTTCTTATAATGCATTGCCTTAGAAATGTTTATGCAAACCTTCCTAAGAACTATTTTGTGCCCAATTCTACTACATTTTTTTAAAAATAAAACGATAAGTAAGCTTTTTCTTTAGTATTTTATTTTATAATAAAAACTGTTCTGTGGAATAAACTATCATGAAATTATAAAAAAGTAATGCAGCAATTATATTTTACAAAGTTATGATTCAAAATAATTTATCAAATTAAAAAGCACTGAAATTTTAAGTTTTTTTTTTAAAAAATTAAACTTTTTTATTATTTATAAATTGCGTCATGAAAATTAGGGTCGCCTTCCAAATTTGTTTTGTAGGAGTTGCTTGATTACTTTCTGGATCCTGAATCCATTCCTTTAAGAAAAAATTGTTTTGACTTAAAATGTGTCTACTACAGGACTCAAATTGAATTCTTGTATTTACCTTTAAAATAATTGATAAATATGTATTATGAAAATTTCGAATTGATAACTAATTATAATGAGTCAGTAAATATTTTCGTTCTTCATTATAAAGAATGTCTTAGAATTTACTGTTGAAAAAAGTAAGAAAAGTGCAAAAAGTTTAAAAAAAAAGGTAAATATGGGTCGATAAGACACGGAAAATATTGAAAAAAGTGTAAAGAGATTGAAAAAGCTAAAAAAAATTCACAGCCAATTTCCAATTTCGCCTACTTTTGGATCAATAAATTATATTTGTAATCGGCATCCGCATACCAAATCACAATAGCTTGCATTTTTTTTGAGAAATGCCGTAATTGGTCTTGAAATTCAGGGAGGTTTCACGCCCGCTTTAAGTTTATTAAATTTCGTACCAATTGCTGCAATAGTTCACTTAAATCAACGCTTATAGCGTTAGTGTGGAAATAAAGTCAAGTAGTTTCATTAATATTCTTTTTCAAAGTTAAAAATGTGCCTCTGAGTCATATGTTGAATTACTAAGGGTTAACTAACAATTAAAATTCAAAGGGAGACATAGGTAAAATTGCATTAAAGTTAAAAAAAAAACGTGAAAAGTTACATATAAAGCTAAGTAAGAAAATAGCTCATTGTATTTTAATTGAACATCCTTGAATATTAATTCAAGATAGTCTTAGCTTCAAGAAAAATCATGGTTGATGAGTGTGCTCAAAAAAAAAAAAAAAAAAATTAAAAACGAGGCCAGCTAAAATGACATTTTTGGTGGAGATGGCCATATGCAATTTTAGCTCGTTTAAGGGGTTATATCTCCCTTATTTTTTTTTATTTTTCCAATTTTTTGTATTGGCTTAAATCATAGCAATACAAAATCCTAAAATCGAAATCTACAGCGCCCAAGTACCGATTTAAACTCAAAATTTTTTTAAATCAAGTTTTTCTAAGATACTTTGGTGAAGGTGTATAGCATTTTGAAACTTCAAACGCGTTTTTCTCGAAACCATGTTTCCAAAATCGGCGGGCAGTATAACTCAAAAAGTTTACATCCAATTAACTTGAAATTTTAATATTTGCTTCATTGTTTGATTATCTTGATTAATTAACAAGAAAAAAAATTATAAGCTATTTAAGTCGATTTTTTTCGTCGAAAACACGATTTTTTTTAAAAATTTCATCATTTCGGGAAAAAAAATTCTAAATATATAACCATATGTACTTCAACAGCAAAACTCATGTAGATAATGAAAACAGTTTTTTTTTTGTTATAGGTAGAGTTGGACGAGACTTCTACTGCCCGCCGCGGAAGACCTTTTTGAAAAAGCGGTTCACGGTAATCACTGCACAGCCGCCATTTTGTAAAAAAAATAACAATAAAAATTTTTTTTCTCTTCTTCAAGAGTTGCTTAATCCAATGTTATGTTATTTGTATACCTTTAATTTCAAATGTCCTTTAAAAAAAAAAAAAATTAATACAACCTTGTTTTTTATAGCATAAGGGAGACATAACCCCTTAAAACACTAGTTTACAAAAAAAAAAAAAAAAAAAAAAGATCTGGTTTCTCATAGACTTTTTCATTTTTCTTTGTATTTTAAGACGTAGATTCCAAAAATGGAAACCATTTTTTTTTTGTCTTAAGAATCTTTTTCGAGATATCCCCAAAAAATCTCTTTTCTTGCACTTTTTTTTATATATTTGACTATATCTCCATGAATTTTTTTTTTCCACTCAAAAATACTTTTCAGCATTTGAAGATATTTTTATTCCCTTTCTCACAAGATGCTGTTTGCGTAAATTTTATAAGATTTGACTCCATCAGCGCTCAAAATTAGAAAAATTGACTTTTTTGGTCTTTTTTAAAAATCATTAAAATTTCAATTACTCCATTTGAGTGAAAAAATCTCTCTCTTTCATATTTTTAAGGTCAAAAATGAAGAGGACTAATTTTTTGCAAATATTTTAAGTATAATCGAAAATCGGACAAAAAATGTTAAAGCAATTCAAAAATTAATGAAAAAAGGTGATTCCTATATTTTCATGCATTCCCGTATATAGGTCATTGATGCTTGCATGGAAAAAATTCTATGAAAACCAGATCTCGAGAGGAATTCCAAATTTGTAAACTAGTGTAATAGTAGATATTGAATTAAAAAATTTTAATAAGAATTAAAAATTAAAGTCCAAGATGCGACAGGGGAAAAGATTTAAGGATACAGTTTTATAGAAAAATTGTACCTATGATATTCATCAACCATCAAATCAAACTTTGTCTCCTCGCAAGTTATTTAATATTCAATCGTCTTTATTTCTCATCCATTGAGAAGATAGAAATTATGTCTGAACAAAAGGTATAGACCAAGTAATTTTCCACAAAAAAAGTTACGCACGTTCTTGACATAAGCGCTGTTGTTGTGATGTTATTCAATATCCAATGAAGGCTTAGAGCTGCTTTTGATTAATATCTCGCGTAACAATCGTGAGGTATTAATTTATACTGGGTAAGTTTTATAGATTCTTTTATATTCTATAAAAAGAATATAATATTTGTTCACGTATGACAGTTTCACAATATAATGTGAGGTTAAGATTCACTAATGCTGCTTTTATATATTCGAATGGATTATAAATTAACGATTATTAAAAAATTAATAACATATAACATAGCAATTCAATCTGATAAAAAAAACGTTCAACTATTATACTAAATTTTAGTAAAAAATGTCCAAAATCTCTAATTTTTTGAAGTTATTTTCGGAAAATTTTTCTTTGATTTTCTGACGATTTCGACCCAACTTTAAGTTATGTTTCTTTTTAATTTCTGACCATTTTTTAATCACAACGTTGCAATGGGCATTGAGCGATATTTAGGTTTTAGTGTCATTTTGCTTAAATTCATATTAGACGTAAGATTTAAAATGATTTTTTTTTTAATAATACTTTTTTTTCAATAAATACTTTCATAGGCACCAAAATTCCTTTGAGATTCCTTAGATTCATCAGCAAATATTTCCAACACTATCGGCTCCAACTGAATAAAAAAAAAATTCAAGTGTTTTTTTGTTGTTTCCAGATATTTTATTAAAAAAAAATAATGAAATCACAATGATATTGTTAAGAGTATTCAATTTATTACACTCCAGTCGCTACAATTAACCATAGTATCCATAGCCGCCGCGACGATAGCCACCATAACCACCACGATATCCACCATAACCACCACGATAACCGCCATAGCCACCACGATAACCGCCATAACCACCACGATAACCGCCATATCCACCATAGCCTCCATATCCGCCGTAACGGCCGTATCCACCGAAACCACCATAACCAAATTGACGTGCTATACGATCCGATTCATTTTCATGTCCTTGTGCGTCTACAGCCAGCAATGCCTCAGCCTGAGATTGGGCAGCTTGCGCTTGAATTTCTTCTTCACTAACAGGCAAAGCGTAGGTGATGATGGCAAATAAAGCCAATAACAGGAAGCCAACGTATAATCGCATTTTTTTTATATTTTTTGAAAAATATTTACTCTATCAATTTGCAAATTTTATAGTACGTCGAATTTGTACGAAATGAATGTCTAGAATGATTGAAATCTTCGCGTGTTCTATACTCAAAGTGCTTGTAACAGTTCGTTTTTATATACCTTCCGATGATTTTCATGATCACTGTAGCTACAGTACATACATGATATTTGGTGAAATTGTAAGTAAATATAACGTAATTAAACAATGACAACAATAACAACAGCAAAAAACACAATTTACATACGATTAGTGACAAATCTCTCAGAGGGTGTGTTAAATGAGATATACTACCGTGAAGAAAGATGTTTTTTTTTCCCCATCTACTGTTTTATGTCGTTACGTGTAAAGAAGCTTAACCGATTACTGACCGTAGTTACAACTTTTTTTTTTTAAGTTTTGTTAGAATGAAACAATATTTTCGTAAGTGTTTGCGAGTGGATGGCGAGGTTAAAAAACACATAAGTAGTTGAGAAATTGACTTAAAGAGGGCACTCCATTCAAAATGAGCTTTTATTCTACTAAGCCATCTTATGTTAGGAAGCCTCATTATTTTTGTATGACTAAAAGACTTATGACTGAACATTATAGCTTAAAATATGTGTTCTCAGAGGGCGCTCTAGGCAAAACAACAATTTTTTTTTGAGAAATTTTTCCTGAGCTTATCAAGCAATTTAAAATACATTGATTTAGAAAATATAAACTTCTTAACGAATGACTATGAATTAAAATGTTTAAAGTTCGAAAGCAGAGTTGCCAAGGGCTCGGAAATTGTATGATTTTTGTTACATGTACTTAATTTTTTTTTAGCAGAAAAAAAAATGTCATCAAGTTTTCCCCACACAAAAATTTAATTTTGTACGATTACATTAATTATTTAAAAAAAAGTCATCAACTTTTTCCCAAAAAAATGTACTTTGCCCACAAAAAGTCAAATAATTTTAAGGAAAATTATTTTATTTTGAAAATGCCGACAATTCCTTCTTTTCAACTTGGTAATAACTCTGTATCAAAGTAAATCGTTTGATTAACCACCCAGAAAACAAATTATACTTAACACTCTGATGTTGAACAAGGTCCATAGAGACCTAATACATTTTCAACGATGCGGGATTTCAAAACAGAATAGCTCGAGCTTCCGTGACTTCTACAAATAAAATGTATAAACTCGATTATAATCGGTTAGGAAACGATTGCGAGAATTATTTTACTATATTCGTCAGCTTGAAGTCAATTATGACGTCGATGACCAACAAGGTTCAATTTAATCGTGTTTTTTGGCGTTATGGCAAGGGAGCTATAGAGCAAAATACTCTGTGGCATTTAGACATGACTGAACGATGTTTTATATATTCCATTGCAGCTGCAAAAGTTTCATACAAAACTCGCCATGTTGCTGCATGTAGGTTATTATCGCTCGAATTCAGAGTCAATAAAAGAGTTGTCTAGTGACATAAATAGACTTGACTCTACATAAAGCAGCAATGAGTAGAAACCGATGCTTTGATAATGGAAATAACCGTGAAGCAAGGCTACTAGAAATTAAGACGGCAGCTTCAGATGACATATGTATAGACCGCTTGAATCGATAGCAATTGACGAGCAATTGTCCCCATATTGCGGCTGAACTCGCTCCACCCAACATATTCCATCCAAATATGTTATACCTATGGCTAAAAAAAAAACAATCGCATTACACGCAATATGAATAGGACCTTGCTGGTCATCGTTGTTGTTAAAAGTTGTCGGTAATCGGATGGTAAAAGCACAGATTTCAAAAAATTTTAATTATTCCTCTTAACTGTGAACTCTTAAGTCTATGTTCGAAAACTAATGTTATATGTCACTTATATTTTGGGAGAGACATTTTTTGTTAACCCAAATTCTTGTTCCTCAACAAGGTAGTGTTAAATATTCTTCATCGAAGGCTCCATACATCTGATAAAAAAAAACTTCATGATAAAAAATGACTTTGAGAGACGAACGGATATCGCTTCTAACGATATGTTTCTTTCTAGGATTTGTAACCAATTTTTTTCTTATTTTTTCCCATAGTGTGACAATTTGACTTGTAAACCTTGGTAAGATATTGGATTTTTGTAAGAAATTCTCACAAATTTTACATAGAAAATAGTTGTTCTCATATACAGCGATAAAAAAAAACTAAAAAATTGCTTTTTTATTAACTGCTATTACTAATATCCTAAAGCTCTTTTAGTAACGTAAGGCATTTATTAGCAATATTCTAATTCTATAAGTAACTGCACAATATCTGTGTTACCTTTTTGATTATTTTTTGAAACTAAATATCCCAAAAACAATGGAGAATATGATATAAAAATATCGTACAATTTATACAATTATGCTTTGCCCAGAATTGGGACGGGGTCGGGAAAGCGGTGACGATTACACGCTGTCAAAAAATATAATATACTTGATCATGTGAAATTGAACAGAACTTACGTCGGATCAGTGTTGCATTTATAATGTATTAAAATTTGTCACTCTCTTTTCCCATACGATTTTCTCAGCAACATTTATTTACAAATTTTGTTTTTGTCACTCTCTTTTCCCATACGATTCTCTCACAAGAAATCCGTCGTGAAAAGCAGTCGTCCGCCGCAATTGTGTTTATTCAAACGATTTTCTGATGGTTTTTTTTTTTTGGCAGCGTGTAATAGATTTCAAGAAACTGCCAAAAACATGACCAATTTCTAGACGTAGTTCTACAAACCTTGCGAGATCGTTTTTTTTTTTACCATAATCACCACCCTCTAGCTTATCTTCTACTGGGTGTTTTTTTTAGAGGTTTGTTTTTCGAATAGAGATAAAACTGGCATTTTATAGTCAAATCTGGCAACTCTAATGTCATTTATGTTCGATTTGGTTTGCCATTTCATCATGAACAGGTTGACAAAAGAACAACGCTTGCAAATCGTGCAAATTTATTTCGAAAATAATGGTTCAGTTCGCGAAGTTTACCGCAAGCTCCGTCCATTTTATGGTCGATATAATCGTCCTTCAGAGCAATTAATTCGGTTAACCATGGGTCGTTTTCGCACTACGTTTACTCTATGTGATAATACGCATCCGCAGAGACGTCGAACAGTGCGCACCGAAGAAACAATTGCCGCTGTAGAGCAAAATGTTGAAGAGGACCCGAATGAATCGATTCGCCACCGTGCACAGCAATTGGAGCTTTGTCCATCAACTTTATGGAAGATTTTGCGCAAAGATCTTGGCTTGCGACCTTACAAGATCCAGCTTGTGCAAGAATTAAAGCCGCGAGACCATGCAATGCGTCGTGATTTTGGTGTATGGGCCGAAAATGAGATTGATCTCGATGCTGATTTTCATCGCAAAGTTTTGTTCAGTGATGAGGCTCATTTTTGGTTGAATGGCTACGTCAACAAGCAAAATTGCCGCATTTGGAGTGAAGAGAATCCACATGAGACCCTTGAGACGCCATTACATCCACAAAAACTGACTGTTTGGTGTGCTCTGTGGGCTGGTGGAGTCAGTGGGCCATACTTCTTCCGAAATAATGCTGGAGAGTCAGTTACCGTTAATGGAGACCGGTATAGAGCCATGATAACCGACTATTTTGTTCCCGAATTGGATGGCATGAATGTGGATGAGTTGTGGTTCCAACAAGACGGCGCTATATGCCACACAGCGCACGTCACAATCAATTTATTGAAGGAAACATTCGATGAGCGCATAATTTCGCGGAATGGACCTGTCAATTGGCCACCAAGATCGTGTGATTTGACACCATTGGATTATTTTCTTTGGGGATATGTGAAGTCGCTCGTCTACGCCAACAAACCAGAAACGTTAGGGAACTTGGAAGCCAACATTCGTGGCGTTATTGCCGACATACGGCCCCATATGCTCGAAAAAGTGGTTCAAAATTGGACCTGTAGAATTGGCTTTATTCGAGCCAGCCGCGGCGGCCACATGCCCGAAATTATATTTAAACATTAATGGCATAAAATTATCCTTCCAATAAAGCCAAATTGATGGACATTAAAACGATTTTCTTGTGTTTTATTTCAATTCGAAGCTCTATACCTCTAAAAAAAAACCCTGTATTACATAAAATTCATTTTTTGTCTGTCTGTCTGTATGTTCTTAATGGACGCGAAAACTATCCAGCCGATCTTGATGAAATTTTTACAGTATGTTAGTATCGATCAGGCAGGTGTCATAGGCTATAAAAATTTTATATAGGGTGCATATTTAGGGTGGCCCTCATACATAAATATTTTAAAAATAGCGATTTCCCATCGATTCTCATGAAATTTACACCGTATGGCTTTTATGTTAAGGGGCACAGATTGGATGGGAACAATTTTATTTAAATTGCATACTTAGGGTGGCCCTCATACAAATATATTTTTAAATATCATTTTCACGAAGACCAATAAATCAATTCACACTGAATTTACACTACGTATCTCTTATGTTAATAAACATAGCTAAGTTCAAAAAAATTTTATTTAGGGTGGCCCTCACTTAAAAATATTTTTTAAATACTATAATTTTCTCGAAGTCCGCTTAATCGATTCTCATGTAATTTACACAAATTAGATTGTAAAAATTTTATTTAGTATGCATACTCAGGGTGGCCCTCATACAAAAATATTTTTAAATATCTTTTTCACAAAGACATGTTAGTCGTTTCACACCGAATTTACACCACGTAGCTACATAAGAGGAGTAGTTAAGGATACAAAACTTTTATTTAGGGTGGCCCTAATACAAAAACATTTTTAAATATCATTTTCTCGAAGACCGCTTAATCGATTCTCATGAAATTTACACCACGTGGTTTTTATATTAAGAGGCACTGCTTAGGTTGTAAACATTTTATTTTGGGTGCATACTAAGAGTGGTACTCATACAAAAGCTTTTTTTTAAATAGAATTTTCACGCAAACTGCACATCGAAAATACACCACGGCTGAGTTGAAGCGATGCGCACAGGATAATGCTAGTACTTTTTAACTACAGAACAAATATTCCTTAAATATGATTTATTGACTGGAAAATATAAGGATCACAGGGTATATAATTTTTGTTCTGCTTCTCTTCTAGTAAGTAAACATTACCTTCGAATTCAAATAAAACAGCGTAAACAGATTTTTGCGGCAAAACTGTAGTATTGTAGATCCAATGATTTCTCTTCCAGTGTCATGTTCATGGCGTCTTACCAAATACCTACTGTGAAAATGTTGCTCATGTCACATCGCTGAATCTTTTAACTTTATACACGTCTCGCCGTAAATTGCATGATTTCCTTAAGTTCAACCTTCGTAGAACGTTGCTCTTAAAACAATAGCAATACAAAAGGTGTTAAAGGGAGACTTTAATTTTTAGCATGTCATTGTGGTTTTCACAGTGTCGAGGGGTTAATAACTTAAACTGAAAATAATAAAAAGAAAAACCACGTGCTAATTTATACATACATAGATATATAAATCTAAGTAGAATATGTGGCATTAATCACAATATACGATATTTGTAGTATTTCATTTTGCATGCAAAACCTATAACAATGTCGTTAATTTACATATCGTAGTAGGAGGAATTAAATTTTATGCCCTTACGGCATCATCTAGGAAGATGATTTTAATTCAAAATTACAATTCAAATCAAATTAATTAATTTAATTTATAGGATGCGCTAAAAATAAAATAATGTCAGCTAAGAATAATTGTAAACGTAAATTATGATTTCTGCTTTGTAGATAATTTAGTGTAATAATTTGTAAATTAATAATATGTTAATAAGAGGTACCTACTTATAAAATAATAATAGCATTTTTGTAAAATTGTTTACTTTTATTTTTAGTAATCTTAAGGGCTAG
Organism: Tricholauxania praeusta; assembly: GCA_949775025.1. NCBI lineage: Eukaryota > Metazoa > Arthropoda > Insecta > Diptera > Lauxaniidae > Tricholauxania > Tricholauxania praeusta. The sequence continues at coordinate 28,600,868 of OX459031.1, read as the reverse complement.
TCACTTGTATGTGACGTAAATAAATGGCAAAAATGTGTGACGTAAAAAAGTCTTTTTGGGATTATCTTTACTAGCGCTAAGCTTATCCGCTTTGAAGATATCTTTACACACATTTTGTGCGTAACAGTTTCAGTAGAATATCTCAAGTGGCTATTGAAATGACGTAAGGTTGATGAATAAGTATACTCTGAAAATAAACCTAAGCTTCACAAAAAAAGAAAATACTTCGTAAAAATCACATAGCACTTTAAAGCTTGTGACTGGTGACTACCTTAATTTTCGCTGAAACAAAGGTAATAAAATGCATGAAATTTGAAAGTCAATTTTTTGCTTGTCCGAAATAATTTTCCACAGTATTTTTTCATGCAGTCATGCATTCATTCATTCTCATTGAATTGTCCACTTGAATTGTTATCGCAATTTGTAAATGTCATTGCTATTTAACGTCAGAATTTCGCCAAATCTTCTTATGAGTAATGATAAATTGCTCAATTTCCGCATTAATCTTAAAATTGATTTGAAAAGGGATTTTTTTTTCGAGTTTTGTTGATTTTAACGAATTCGTAAACAAATTATAAAATTTTTTCATCAATTTAAGAAGTTTTCGCTGTTGTTACTTGACATGCGTAACAGTCATTGGGGTTTCCCAACTTTATTGTGTGTATGTATGTATTGTCTGTATGTCTAAAAATATTAAATATCTAATATCCAAGGAAAATTTATACTAACATCAAATCTTCTTAAATTTTATTGTTTTTGATTTAAATCTATTTTCTTAGAAATAGTATGAAAATTTAAAAAAGTACCACACCGAAATGGTTTTTAGATATTGAAAAAAAGCAGCTTAGTGAATTTAATGATGTTTTGTAATGTAACAATAAAAAATATTGAAAAAACTAGAAAAAAATTTGATAAAGTCGAAAGGTCTTAAAGAAGTAGATTAGTGCAGTATTTTAATTAAATTGCTTCGAATGGTGGACGATGACACCCTCGCTGGTCATGTCCAAAAATCTGTTCAATCTTTCTTCAACGATTGGCTTGGTAATTTATGCATAAATTGGTCACAAACACCTTATTAAGAGTCAGGGTACCCCTAGCAATGCTGAAAATATTTTTCGATCTTTCACCACCGATTGGTTAAATAATTTTTTTTTTAATAAATGGGGTCAACACATTCGCCCATGCTTCATGTTAGCGTTAGTACAGATTTTCTTTCATACCCGCCAGTTTACACAGAGTATAAGAAATTAAATAAAACGAAAGACTTAGGAAACGAACTTGATAAAATACTTTTCATATCTGCGTCCTGAAAATTTAATTTTTTATATACTTTCATCTCAAAGGCGACACTTTTCTGCATATGGTGGTGCCAAATTAAGCTGTTTTTTTTTCTTTGAACAAAATTAATTTCCCAGCTGGGTATAACATATGTATAACGACAGATGAATTCGACTGCTATTTTGATGAGAAAAATACTAATTTACTTAATTTACTGAAATAGAATTCCTTTATTCAAAAGGTAAATTAAGACAAAAATTTTCCATTTGAAAAACGCTTGACTTAATAGCGCTACTTAATTCAAACAAAATAGTCATTTCTTTAGTGCTTATCAATTCATGTCTTTGAAAATTATGCCTTCAATCAAGAAGTTATTACGTAAAAATTAAATTTGTAGAGAAGGAAAGTTCATCGCATTTTGGTCAAAAAAAATTCGTGCAGTAAAGTTTTCTTGTCAGTCGTGCTTGCATCGTTAAAGTTTTATAGCCTTTTTGCCTTTCTTATCCCCAATATCTATATTTACTTAGATACACCGACTGATTGAAATTCAACTATTATAGTGTAGTACAAAAAAATCCTTTTTTCCATTTAAAAATTGACATGAAATAAATATTTCTTGTCCTCTTTACCAAAAATAAGAAACATAGTACTTATTATGTTGTCTTAGCCCTATCTCAATCCTTTCCTTAGGTCCATTAGCTTAGCTTTAAAAAGATAATTTTCTGCTAGTGGCGTCGCAGTACTCAGTTAAAAGTAAATATCTTTCCTCAGGGTCCAAACTATCTCGTGCTGAATTTAATGAGAATCAATTAGCTTAGCTTTTTAAGAAGAAATGTAGATATGGCGAGATTTTTTTAAATTTCTAAAACACAAAAAAATAATAGTTTATGAACAATTAGTAAAATAACTATGAAGGTATTATATTCATTTAAAAATTTCCAAGCGAATAAATAAAGTCTTAAATTCGTTGGTTCGATCAAGAGCAACAATCCTTTGTTTATAAAGTTACCGAAAACTTAGCTTACAAGAAATTTTTGGAAATAAATAAACCATGTCTTCATCATTGATTCTAAAAAAATTACGGTCCACAAATTTTGTTACAGATTTAGATTCCTTAGGATTTTGATGTATAGTGAAATTGTTTTCAAAACTTTAAAAAGCACAGAGCTCCATAAAAATGAATTGTTTATACACAATTAATTAAAAAACTATGAAAAAACATTTTTTCTTTTAAATTTCCAAGACAAGTACATTCTTTTTGCTATGCCAAAGTCCCATTCAGATCAGTGCATTTGCTCAAGAGCAACAAGCTTTTGCTTAAATATTTAACTACAGTTTGTTGTGACTAAGCACCTCTGTTCAATAAATTTTAAACAAAGATATGTAAGTAAATGTGTAGTTTTTTATTTTCTTATATTAAAACATTATTTTTAAATAGAGCATTTTTCAGGTAAATATCTTTCTCTCCAATTTCGAAAATTAATATGTGATGCACAGCAGTTGCTTGTGTATTTAGCCAAAGTAACCACCACCAAACCCAGGGAATCCACCAAAACCGCCACCGCCATGTCCATGGTGATGATGACGTCCTCCACCGAATCCACCACCATATCCGCCATTACCGAAACCACCATATCCGCCATTACCGTAACCGCCACCATATCCGCCATTACCGAAACCGCCACCATATCCGCCATTACCGAAACCACCGCCAAATCCACGATTACCAAAACCGCCAAATTGACGTGCAATACGTGGCGCTGCTTCAATAACTTGTCCTTCCACATCAACGGCGAGTAAAGCTGCAGCTTGATCCTGTGAGGATGGTTCCTCTTCAATTGGCTTAGCGTAAGCCATGGCGACAACAATGGCCAAAATAATACAGCAGATGATAAAACGCATTTTTTTTTAACGATTTGTGAACTATTTTAACTTTATATTTTTTGTAACGTTTAGAATGAGACTCGAGAGTATTCTGTGCTTTCAGTGGCCAAAACATTGCGATTTTATATAAATTTTTTTTATTTCAAAATTTTGACATTCTAAGACCAATTTTAATTGGAAACGGCGATAGTAATAATATTAATAACAATGATAGCTAAAACAAGAACAACAAAACCAAAAATTAACGATGCACATATATATTATAGAACATCTTTTTCTTAACTTGAATGACTTGATCGATGCGTAGTCTGCTATCAGCTTAAAACAACAATCAAAGTTGCCAAAGTTGGGGGAAACCACATAAATTTTTTTTTTGAAAGAAACAAAAAAAAAAACAATTCTTTTCTTTTTTTGAAACAAATATGTAGACAGATGCAGTTCAAGTATTGGAGAAATATTTATTTTGTTTTGAATAGCAGAAATCTTGTACAAATCAAAACAATAAAGATTTATTCTTAACCATTTGCTGCATTATCAGATTATAGATCAAGTTATTATAGATGTGGTAGCGCAAAAAAACATAAACCATTTACGAACTATTCTAATTTAGTAAGTTCATGATAGTCTTTAAACAATGCCGCTATTTTGGCGAAATAGCTCATCTGCACCAAAATCATCCGCTCTGAAAATGCTTAACCAACATTATGTAAAGCAACTTCTGTAGTGAATGCTGGCTGTCACTCTCTGACAATGGTCATATCTTTTCAGAACTTCTTTTCTTCTTCATAGAATTCATTAAGAATTTAGAAGCTTGTGATTTCACTTTTCGCTTAACTAAAGTCAATAAAATGCACCAACATTGAAAAGATAATATTCTATTTTTACTAAATAATTTTCCACAATTTTTGTTTTCACACAGTCTTATTATTTTTGTGAAATTGTTTACTAAATATTAACATCACGTTGTTATTATACTCGATCAATATGATTATCATTTAATGTCAAATATTCAACAAAACTTCTAATGAGTCATAGTAAATAATTCAGTTTCCGCATTAATCTTTGACTTGATCTTTAGAGCAGCTTTTTTTTAGTTTTATTGACTTAAACAAAATCTATAATATAAAAATGAATCGCAAAATGTGTTGGTAAGCGCATAACTCAACAACGCCTGGACCAATTTGGCCAAATCTTTTTTTTAAAATGTTCGTTGAAGTTCAAGGATGGTTTTTACGGCGAGAAAAATTAGAATTATTGCACATTTAGGGTGGCCCTCATACAAATTTTTTTTTATAATAGCATTTTCACAAATACCACTGCATCGATTCACATGGAATTTACACCACGTAGCTTTTTTACTAAGGGACATGACTAAATCTATGAGACTTTTATTTAGGCTGCATATTTAGGGTGGCCCTCATACAAAAATATTTTTAAAATAGCATTTTCCCAAAGACCACTGCATCGATTCACATGGAATTTACACCACGTAGCTTTTATATTAAGAGACATGGTTTAGTCTATAAAACTTCAATTTAGGGTGCATATTTAGGGTGGCCCTCATACAATTTTTTTCTTTGAAATAGCTTTTTTACAAACACTACTCTATCGTTTCACATGAAATTTACACCACAAGTCTTTTATATTAAGGGACATGGTAACGTCTATGAGACTTTTATTTAGGCTGCATATTTAGGGTGGCCCTCATACAAAAATATTTTCAAAATAGTATTTTCCCAAAGACCACTGCATCGATTCACATGGAACTTACACCACGTAGCTTTTATATTAAGAGACATAGTTTAGTCTATAAAACTTCTATTTAGGGTGGCCCTCATACAAATTTTTTTTTTAATAGCATTTTCACAAATACCACTGCATCGATTCACATGGAATTTACACCACGTAGCTTTTATACTAAGGGATATGGTTAAGTCAATGAAAATTTTATTTAGGCTGCATATTTAGGGTGGCCCTCATACAAAAATATTTTTAAAATAGCATTTTCCCAAAGACCACTGCATCGATTCACATGGAATTTACACCACGTAGCTTTTATATTAAGAGACATGGTTTAGTCTATAAAACTTCTGTTTAGGGTGGCCCCCATACAAATTTTTTTTATAATAGCATTTTCACAAACACCACTCTATCGATTCACATGGAATTTACACCACGTAGCTTTTATACAAAGAGGCATATTTAAGCCTACAAATTTTTTATTTAGGGTGGCCCTCATACAAAAATATTTTTAAAATAGCATTTTCCCAAAGGCTACTTCATCGATTCACATGAAATTTACACCACGTGTCTCTTATAATAAGAGACATTATTTGATTTATAAAACTTTTATTTAGGGTGGCCCCCAAACATAACTTTTTTTAAAAAAATCATTTTTGCGAAGATCGGTTAATCGATTCACACCGAATTCACACCACGTAGCTTTTATATTAAGAGGCATAGTTAAGCCTACGAAACTTTTATTTAGGGTGGCCCTCAACAGCAATATTTTTAAAATAGGATTTTCATAAAGAGCACTGCATGCATTCACATGGAATTTACACCACGTATCTTTCATATTAAGAGGTAAAGCTAAGACCGTGCAGTACCATGCCTTCCATATAAGAAGGTACCATAATTTGTGATGCAGATGAATGAGGCTAGAGACATATATAAAATGTACGGGCAAAAAGAAGTTTCAATGAGCAAATGGGTGGTGCCACACCTTCCGTATGCGAATAAAACATTTTGTATATATCATCAATTATTTGATGCAGATGATTGAGACTTGGTAATTATATAAAACACAAAAGCTATAGTAAATTAATCACATCGCTCCACCTAGCAATATATATTTTACTACTAGCTATCCCGGCAGACGTTGTTCTGCTCTCACTTTCCATGTCCCTATATCCAGCTCCTTGCTCAAACCTATCCCTATCCCCATTGTTACCCCAACCCTAACCCATTCTTATTTCCATCCCTATCCCTATCCCTATCCCTATCCCTATCCCTATCCCTATCCCTATCCCTATCCCTATCCCTATCCCTATCCCTATCCCTATCCCTATCCCTATCCCTATCCCTATCCCTATCCCTATCCCTATCCCTAATTCTAATTTTTCTCGCCGTACATCCTTGAACTTCAACGAACATTTTAAAAAAGATTTGGCCAAATTGGTCCAGGCGTTGTTGAGTTATGCGCTTACCAACACATTTTGCGATTCATTTTTATATATGTAAAAAAGTAGGGATAGAAGTGGATTTCACTTTAACAATGGGCTGATTCGCTTTTACATTCATACGTAGCATACAGCTTCGCGTCACCTACAGGAAAGGGCAGAACAACGTCTGCCGGGACAGCTAGTTGTTAATAAATTCTTAAATTAGTTTTTTCATCAATTAAAAAAGTTGTTGCGTAGCAATAATTTGGGGTTTTCCCAAATAAAAAAATTATACTATTATTACATAACGTAAAAAGGACAAGAGATTATAAGAAACAAAAGACTTAGACAGCGAACTCGATTTCATATTTGTGCGCTACCGCAACTAATCAGTTGTATATGGGAACATATACTTTTGCGGATAAAGTTATTTCAGTTAAAGTTGTTGTTTTGCTTACCAAAAAAAATTAAACTTTAATCAAAAACAAAATTCACTACAAAAAAATGGGACTAATAAAAATGATGAATTACTCAAAAATAAAAAGGAAATTTCGCTCAAAAATAAAAAAACTCATCAAAAAAAAAACTCTTGAAAAACTTGATAAGGACTTTGTATTAATTGTGGGCAAAATTATTCAAAAAATCACAAAAACATTAATAATCGCTAAAAAAAGTTTCTTATACATAATACTTTGCGAAAATAAATAAAGTTCACCCAAATGAATTTTCCCAAAAGAAGAGTGTATCCTACCAAGCGACAAGTAAGAGTTGTGGTTCTTAAAGCTTTTTATGGGTAGAGGAAGGATTGGTCTGAAATGAATATTTTTGTTTTTCCGAACTTCTTTGAGTAACCTGTATTTTTGTGAGGCAGAATTTAGGAAACATAAAATTTCCAAAATTTTTGGTAGAAAATCGATCCAGACATATTAAAGACTTAAAGAAAAAAGCTCGAAAAAAATTCAAAGATCCTATGTGGGATGATGTAATAAAGCAGATTTAATTGAATGAAAATTTGGACGATATATTTCTTTTTTGTCGCATAGACGGCTATTGGGTATAAATTTTCGCTTTGGAAAAAAAGCTCCCATAAAAATGTTAACATGTTGAAATTTAAGTTTTAAGAAATCAGAATTTTTAACCTTTGTATGAACTTTTTTTTTTGCAAAATCATATACATATTAAGAATTTTATCAAATCAAGTGAAACACACTATACACAAAGTTGTCCGTGTGTTAAAATTGTTTATCTAAATAAACTGAGATAGCCCTCCTCAGAAATTATTTTTTTTCTTAGATCTGTTTTGCTTATTTTTGACTTGAACCACTTTTACGGTAAAAGTATGCAATGAAATTTTTATTTTCTTCTTACATTTGTTTTGTTTTGATCATTTATCGATCTTTTCTCAGTATACTTATATCTTGTGATACCAACAACTATGAAAAACCTACTATGGTATGCGCTACTTAATACCCCAACGAAATTAGTCTAAGAAAAACTTTTCAAAACAAAAAATATATTTTTCATAAAGATCATGAAAAAATCATTTTGAATTTACAAATCAAATTCAAGTACTGAATTTTCAAAAAAAGATCTTCGTAGAAAAAATGACGAACATTACCAACTTTACACCTCTTGGAGAAAAATCCTCACAGTGTGTAATTGATTTCTACTAGCACTACAAGTGATCAAAATTTGAACAAGGTCGGAGCAATAAAAAAACTACCCCACATGTGAATATTTGAAATTTTTTTTCGCAGAAACCTTGAAAAATTGTGTTTTTGTGCTGAGCCTATGCTATGTGAAAGATATCAAACTAGCACTGGAACTGATATGGCTTTAAGTTGGCCAGAAATCTGGAAGTCAATAATTAAAATTCAATGACTAAAAGATTGTGCGTTGATATTAGTTTCAACGATCTAAAGAAACCAGAGAAGCTTCTGTTTATCCTTTGATTGATTAAAGAAGCACTTAAGCCTTCTAAGAGCTTTCTAATGTTTGAGCCAATCAGACTAGACAGACTAGTCTGATCCTAATTTGAAGATTAACATTCATTTGTGGGTCAGAATACGTGTAATTTGCACAAAGAAATAAAATTAACCATCATGATTTATGCCGAAATGTTGGAAAAATGGTTCTATATGACCAAAATAAACTGTAGGCCTTTTGGAAATTTTCAAAAAAAAAAAAATACTTGTATTGCCCATTAGTAATTAATTTTTTTTGAGTCTTAAAAATCTGTAAAAAAATCACCACTCATCAAAGCCCTTAGGAGTTCAAGTCCATTGAAAAAAGTAACTAGTCGCAATTACTTTAGAAATAATGTTGAAAACAATGTACGCGCGAGTTATAAATAATGGAGACTCTAAAGTTTTGTTAACAGATTTGAATTCCTTAGGATTTTGATGCATAGTGGACATTTTTTTCAGATTTTTAAAAAATTCAGAACACTGAAAAATTGATTGATAATAAGAAATTAATTAAAAATCTATGAAAAAATGTTTGTTTTGAAAATTTAGAAACTATTAATTTCAGTTCAATTTATCACCTCTGATATTCCAAAGTTTCATTCAGATCGATACTTTTTTTTTTTGCTAACTATTCTTACCCTCTTTTCAATAAATTTAAAACAAAGATATGTAGGTATATGTGTAATATTTTAATTTCTTATGTTAAAACACTATTTTTAAATAGAGTATTTTTCAGGTAAATATGTTTCTCTCCAATTTGGGAAATGTGTATGTGCTGCACAGCAGTTGTTTGTCTATTTAACCATAGAAACCACCGGGGAATCCACCAAAACCACCACCAGGGAATCCACCGTAGCCACCACCGGGATAACCACCATATCCTCCACCGTATCCTCCACCATATCCGCCACCATATCCTCCACGGTAGCCACCGTATCCTCCTCTACCAAATCCACCATATCCACGATTACCAAAACCGCCAAATCCAAATTGACGTGCAATACGTGGCGCTGCTTCAATAACTTGCCCTTCCGCATCAACGGCGAGTAAAGCCGCAGCTTGATCCTGTGAAGAGTGTTCCTCTTCAATTGGTTTTGCGTAAGCCATGGCGACAACAATGGCCAAAATAACACAGCAGATGATGTAACGCATTTTATTACGATTTCTGAATAACTTTTATTTTATATTTTTTTGTAACGTTTAGAATGAGACTTGAGAGTATTCTGTGCTTTCAGTGGCCACAACATTGTGATTTTATATAAAATTCTTTTTTTTATTTCAAAATTTCGGCATTCTACGACAAACGTTAATTAGAAACGGCAACAATAATAATATAAATAGCAAAAAAAGGAACAACAAAACAAAAAATTAACAATGTACATAAATATTATAGAGAGTGAGTCTTTTTTAACTTGAATGACTTGATCGAAGCGTAGTCTGCTATCAGCTTAAAACTACAATCAGAGCTGCCAACGTTGAGGGAAACTACTTAGTTTTTTTTTTTTGAAAAAACTATTTTTTTATATATATATGTAGACATGTTAAGTTCAAGTATTGGAGAAATATTTAGTTTGTTTTGAATAGCTGAAGTCTTGAACAATATGAAACATTAAAAAGTAAAGATCAAGTAGACCATAATTGTCTAGGCGGTAGCGTAACAAGACAAATACCATTTACGAACTATTTTAATATAGTAAGTTCATGATTGCATAAAAACAATGCCGACTGTCTGCTCATTTGGCAGAACAGCTCATCAGCGCCAAAATCATCCGCTCTGAAAATGATTTGCCAACATTTTGTGAACCGCAGTTGCAGTAAAGTATCTTCAGTAGTGAGTACTGGCTCTTACTCTCTGACAATGATCATATTTTTGACACCTTCTCTTCTTCTTCGTAGAATTGATTTAGCATTTAGATGCTTATGATTTAACTTTTCGCTAAACTAAAATCAATAAAATGCGCCACAATATTCTATTTTTATTAACTAATTTGCCAACATTTTTTTCGTACAGTCTTATTATTTTTACGAAAATGTTTCCTAAATAATCATACATTGTTGTCATTATTGTTCAATATGATTATAATTTAATGTCCAATATACATACATTCAAACTTCTGATGAGTAATAGTAAATAATTCAGTTTCCTTATTACTCTTTGATTTGATCTTTAGCGTATTTTTTTTTCGTTTTGTTGACTTAAACAAAATTGTTGATAAATTCTTAAATTAATTTTTTCATCAATTAAAAAAGTTGTTGCGTAGCAATAATGTGGGGTTTTCCCAATTTTATTGCCATTTAATCTGTGTCCATTGTTGATTCGATTATAAAAATGTTAAATGTTTAATATTCAAGGAAAACTTACTATAAAATAAAAAATGTTTAAGCGATAAAATTTTTCTGTGGAAAATGTTTGATAATTTAAGAAAATATCCCATACAAATATTTATTAGATAATGAGAAAAAGACAAGAGATTAAATAAAACGAAAGACTTAGACAGTGAACTCGATTTGAAATTTGTGTTCTGTCCAAATGTACGTACTTATATCAAAATAGCTATATATGGAAGCATTTGCTCATGCGGATAAAGCTATTTCAGTTGAAGTTGTTATGCTTTGCTTAGCTAAAAAATTAAACTAGGAACTAATAAAATTGATATTGATTGCTTTTAAGGTTTTACTCTTGTGCTGAAATCGATTCTTTTGGATTACATTTGTTTCTGAATAAAATTTAACAATCGTCAGTAATTGAGGAATGGAAAAGTTCATTTCCAGTCTCCAGTTACAGAAAAGAAATTTTGCGAGAAACATAAAAATTGTTGAGGGAATTTTTATCGCATTCCAAAAAAATCTTCCACGATTGCAAAACTGAGAGTTGTAGGAAAATTTCAAGTGGTGTATATTTTGGGTTTTCCTTCCTTCCAAATTACTTTAGATTTTTATTCTTTCTTTGCTTCTGCCATGAACAGAGCAATGTACAGATAAGGTATTCACTCGATGATGCATAAAAGCATAATTGCATAAGATCAGGTTTGCTTTCCCTTAATTCGGGTGATTTATGCGACAACTTATGCTTTGCACTTTCCTCAAAATAATTAGACTGGTTTGCAAAATGATTTTGTTTTTCATGTAACTTTTATGCGAGGCTACTTTTCTTATGTATTTTCTCACGCTGAATTCGAAAATCACAATTAGAACTTTTTTATAGCACAGTTTTTGAGATGGTGGGTTTTCATTTTTTTTGGCATCTTTTCATTTTAAAATTCATATCTTGTTCGAAGGCAATGGCTTTTAGCATCAAGGCGTGAATACCCCTAGTGGTTGGCAAAAGCCTTAAAAATGGTTTTAGAAAAAAAGTTTCATACAAAAATTTAATTAATTCTTAAAGCTTAAGTTTTGTTAGGTCTGTATTTGTTATGTGAGGTCCAGTTCCAAGAATTGTCAAGCTCATGATTTTTTTTTTTTTAAAAGCAACCCATATTTTTTTAACTTATTTCGAATGCTAGGAAAAAAAGACATAAATTCTGTAGAATAAGTTATCTTCTTATCCATTTGATAATAAATTTGAAAAATGAATTTTCTATTGTGAGAGTAATAAAGCCAATAATTTTCATGTTCTGATATCCTCAAATTCAAATACATATCATATTGTAATCTGAAATTTGCAAGAAATATAGGTCAACAACGATTGTATGTTTCTGATGCACTAGATTACTTACTTACTTACTTAGATGGCCATAACAACCCGTTGTCAGGTTACGGCCGACCTCATTAGCTCTCGCCAGGCGCCTCTGCTTTGCGCGCGCCTTCTCCAATCGTTAATGCCAAGCGCGGTTAGGGCTTCCTCAGCTTGGTCTATCCACCGGAGGCATGGTCTCCCTCTTCGTCGTTGACCGGGGACTTTCCCTTCGAATACCTTTTTCGCTGGAGCTTCTTTATCCATACGATGGACATGACCCAGCCAGCGTAGTCGCTGTATTGTTATACGCTTAACTATGTCGATGTCGGCGTAGAGCTCATACAGCTCGTGGTTCATTCGAATGCGATAGTCGTCGCCAACTCGAACAGGACCAAAGATTTTGCGGAGAACTTTCCTCTCGAACACCCCAAGAGCGGCTGCGTCTGTTGTCGAAACTACCCATGCCTCAGCGCCATAAAGAAGCACAGGTAGAATGAGCGTCTTGTAGAGTGTTAGCTTTGTCGATCGAGAGAGAGCTCTGCAACGTAATTGCTTACTGAGACCGTAGTAGCACCTATTAGCAATTGTTATTCTCCGCTTAATCTCCAGACTGACATCATTGTTGCTGGTTACGGCAGTGCCAAGGTAGATGAATTCCTTGACAACTTCTAATTTACAGTTGCCCGCTGTAACATGAGAGTCTAGATCCCGTGCTCTCTTGTTGTTGTTAGTAGACATCATGTATTTCGTCTTGCCCTCGTTTACCGTCAAACCCACTTTGGCTGATTCCTTTTCAATAGCAGCTGATGCACTAGATACGCGTTTAATTATATTTTTTTGTGGACACGTATGTATATGTCATCGGAAAAATTAGTTTTTAGGACAAACTAGTTTGTCCTATGCCAAACTAGTTAATTTGAAGGCCTAAAAGTATGCAATTTAATTTTAATGCAAAAGCACTGTGAATAGCGAAGTCAATGTTTCACATATTATGGACTGAGCCGCGGCCGAAACACATATTAGAGGGTGTTAATCCTCAGCCGCGGACGAAAGCCGCCCAATTATCTCCACTTACAACTTGCCAAGTACATATATGATGAATTTGACAAATTTTGCTTTATTACTTTGCTACTGTCGTAGTCTTCACTAACCACAGTGCTTTTGCATTAAAATGTCATTGCACATCTTTAGGCTTAAGCTAACTGGTTTGGCCTAAAAACTAGTTTGGCCGGTAACATATATAATAAATTGCGAGAATCGGGCGACCTTGAAAAAGAGCTCCCATAAAAATGCAAACTTGTTAAAATTTATGTTTTAAGAATTCATTAAACTTTTGAATGAAACTATTTTTTTTTTGCAAAATCATATATTTGCCAAACTAAATGAAACACACTGTATAGTTGACTGTGTGTAAAAATTGTTTATTGAAATAAATTCAAATAGCGTTCCTCAGAATTTTTGTTTGCTTCTATATCTGTTTTGAACCAATTTTGCGGAAAAAGTAAGCAATGAAATTTTTATTTTCTTTTTAAATTTGTTTTGTTTTGTTCTTTCATCGTTCTTCTTTCAGTATAAGGAATTTTTGTGGTACCGAATACTAAAAAAATACGCTACTTAATACCCCAACGAAACAAGTCGCAAGGATATAATACAATAACCCCCATAAGAATATGAACATTTTTGGGTGTTATTTCATATTGATAAAAAAGCTAATTTTTGCAGATTGTTAATACATTATTTAGTACTAATTTCATCATTAGGTATTTTTCATTTTACTGTGAAATAATCTTTAAAAATAAATTAATGAATTAAGTCGCAAAGTTTGGGACTTATTTCATTCAACCCCATTTGAATGTTATTTTATTTGATTTGGATGTTTTTTCATTTGATTATACATAAATGCAATTTTTGACAATTTTTTGTGTTTGGTAATAGTGTAAACATTCGTAAATTTGTAGTTTTTCGAGTCTTAATAGCGTATCCATTCATCATTTTCAACTGCGGCTGCTAAGAAGTTGCTGAAGGAGGATTTGAAACTTGAACATTTTTTTACAAGGAGCGAGTGAAATGATTTACTGGGTATTGTCACACAGTTCAAAGATTTGAGTTGTAAGGAAATCATCTTTAAATCTGTAGCTAGACTTAGATTTTTCATTGAAAAGAGCGTCAAAAATTTGCCTACCTCCCGATTTTTTCAGATTAAGCATTATATTGGTCAAGTTCTATCCCAGAGTGAACATTAACTATCACTCTTTTGAATTACATTGAAAAAAAAACGTGTAAATTTTTAATTTTTTATTTTCTTAAATTTAGATATAAACTAAATTACTAGTATTTTTCTGGTAAGTTTCTATCCCTCCAAATTTGAAAGTTATTCATCTGTGCTGCACAGCAGCTGTTTGCATTTTTAACCATAGTAACCTCCTTGGTGTCCACCGTAACCACCACCACCATAACCACCATAGCCACCATAGCCACCGGGATATCCACCATATCCTCCGCCGTATCCTCCACCATATCCTCCACCATATCCGCCGCCATATCCGCCGCCATAACCGCCACCATACCCTCCACGGTGGCCACCACGACGGTGACCACCGTATCCACCACCATATCCGCCATAACCAAATTGACGTGCAACACGTGGCGCTGCTTCATAATCCTGCCCTTGTACATCAACGGCGATTAAAGCGGCAGCTTGATCCTGTGAGGATTGTTCCTCTTCAACTGGCTTAGCATAAGCCATGGCGGCAACAATGGCCAGAATAACACAGCAGATGATCAAACGCATTGTGAATTACTTTAACTTTATTTCTTTTTGTAACGGTTAGAATGAGACTTGAGAGTGTTCTGTGCTTTCAGAGGCCATAGCATTGTGATTTTATATAAATTATTTTTTTTCTTTCAAAATTTTGACATTCTACGACAAATGTTAATTTGAAATGGCTATGAAAATAGCAACAAAATAAGAACAGAAAATAGGCAATCTGTTATAGAGCGTCGTTTGTAACTTTAATGAAATGATCTATGCAAAGTCTGTTATTAGCTCAAAGCAAAGAACTGCCAAAGTTGGGGGAAACCGCAAAAGTTTTATTCTTTTTTTGTGATCTGCAATAGAAGCAGCGGCATAAAAATGACAATGGGTTGCTAATATGGAATAAAATATGTATGTAGGTAAATTAAGTTAAAGTTTTGGAGAAATTTTTATTTAGTTCTGAAGAGCAGAAAACATGAATAGTGCAAATTAGTAGCGATATTTTCTGCACCTTCTCTTCTTCTTCCTAGAATTCATATATGTAGTATTAAGAAGATTATCATTTTACATTTTGCAAAACTAAAAACAATAAAATACACAAAAACTGAAAAGATAGTTTTTTAAGTATTTTTACGAACTAATTTTTATAGTTTTTTTACAACATCTTATTATTGTTATAAAATTGTTTATTAAATAATCACACCAAATTGTTGTCATAATTGCTCAGTAAGATTATCATTTAACTTCGCAACATCATCACAACTTCTAATGAGTAATAGTAAATAATTCAGTTTCCGCATTACTTTTTGACTTGATCTTCAGAGGGGCTTTTTTTTAGTTTTGTTGATATAAAAAAAAATTACTCACAAAGTATAATATTAAAAACGTTGTTGTCGCTATAAATTCACATGCGTAACAGTTAATGGGTTTTCCCAATTTTATTGCCATTTAATGTGTGTCTGTTGTTGATTCGTTTATAACAATTTTCAATGTTCAAGGAAAACTTACAATAAAATAAAAAAATTTTGAATGTTTTTCTTTTAATCTTAAGTTTATTTATATGAAAATTGTATGAAAATTTAAAAAAAAATCCATATACAAATGGTATTAAATAATGAAAAAAGAACTAAAGATTAATTGAAACGAAAGACTTAGGCAGAGAACTCGATTTCATATTTGTGTTCTGTCATAACCAAGCAGTTGTATATAGTATCTGGTCATGCGGTTAAAACTATTCCAATTATCTGCTTTGCTTCTCTAAAAAATTAAACTTAATCAAAGAAAAAACCGATGGAGAATAAGTGGGGTCCAATGAAAATGAAAAGTTACCCAAAAGTAATAACGAAATTTCGTCCAAAAATATAAAAACTCGTTCAAAAAAAGTGATTACAGTCTACAAAAAAAAACTTATTTGTAAAAATGATTTCATGTATTTTTTGGGGAAAGTCACTTAAAAAGTAAATCGAAAAAATGTCTAAGAAAAGTTAAAAAAAAAATTAATAATCGTTAAAAAAATTTCTTAAATATTTAGCAAAAATAAATAAAGTTCGCCCAAAGTAAATGAATGAATTTTCTTTCAAAACCGATAATAACATTTCCCGAACGTCTAAGGTTTCAAGTTATAAAGTCTTTCAACTTCATGAACCGTCTTCGTCAGGCTAAATACATATGTCGAAATCAGTTAAACACCTTCCCAGTAACGTCACACGTGTGCTCTTTTTATTAAAACAGTAATTTGCTTTAAAGATAACGGATATTGAAATGATTTTTAATTTGTTGTTTAACTAGGGGTTCCGACCTCTGCTCGCTTCTCTTGCCAACTCCACGCCTCTGCACACTTCACTTCGTTCGTTAACTGTGGTCTCGCCAAATCCCTTTTATGCAGACAGAAATAACGTATATATACATACTTAAGCTATTAAGTGCTTCCCCAAAAACTGTACATATTTTGAATTTTCTTTTCTTCCAACTTACACCAAAGAAAGTAAATGTATGAAAAAGATGTACTCGCTCTCTTGCAACATTTATGCATCTGAAAAATGGGTATGATTATTATATTCGGCGAATTATTTCAGTCCACAAGGGCCAAGAGAGTTCATATATATATATTCTCTTTGAGAAGGGAAGCGAAACTAAAATTGACGAATTCATTTCTAAGAATATATGTACATATGTACTTTTACTTGTGGACTGAAATAATTTGCCGAATATAATAATCATACCCATTTTTCAGACACATAAATGTTGTAAAAGAGCGAGTACATCTCTTCCATATATTTACTCTCTTTGCAAGTAATTGAATTAATTGAGCGCGCCTCTCAGCGGTTTTGTTTCCATCTTATTTTTGTTTTGTTTATTCTTGACTAGAACCACTTTCACGGTAAAAGTATGCAATGGACTTTCTAATTTCTTTTTCTTTTTTTTTCTTTTTTCTTTCTTTCTTTCTTTCTTCTTTTGTCTGAATATACTGAAAATATTTTATTTAATAGAAAGATAATTATGCAATTCACAGTTCATTGTAAATTGGCTGGTAAAATATAAAAGTTCTAATATTACAATATTTTGCGAGATGGTAACTTGTGTTGTTATTGTTTCCCATATAAATGCAAATTACCACTAGTCGATAAATTTGAACATGTGCTTAGGCATGTATTTTGAAAGTTGCATTCGTTTTCAATGTTGGTGAGAGAATCGTATGAGAAAAGCGAGTGACAAAAACATAGTTTGCAAACAATAAATTTTTGAGCTCTCACAGTTGTATGATTTGACAGATGGTAATCTTGTCACGTTACAACTTCACTTTGAAATGTGAATTACATAAATGTTGAGATGTAATAAAAGTGTAAATATTATTAATTAAATCAATAAAACGTACTAATTGTGATCAGAAAAAACGGATGGCTAATTTTCTTTAAATTGTCTTGGGAAATTTTGTTGAGATGACTTTGAAAATTGCCACACCTATTGGCCAAAATCCACGCACTATTCGTTCATAGTGTAACTTATGGCTTTGAGTTCTTTGACTTTGAAGTTTTAACAAAACTCCTTTGGGAAAATTCGTTGATATAAATACATAAACTAAAACAAATTATTTAATTTCATTCAGTTAAAATTTTTAATTCGCCCGATTAGTAGTTTTCCTCTTATGCGCCAGTGACAGAATTGATCTAGGAAACTGAAATTTTGGTGGAATTTTTTCAGATCCTATACTAAAGCATTGTCCCATGGGTTCGAAAAAAAAAAAATAATAAAACACCCTATATACGTATATGACACTAGTAAATTTTATTTTATTTTTATTCTTATTTTATTTATCGGGTATATATGGTGAGTTTTAATTTTTCTTCGGTCCCATAGGTCAATGTTTTAACATTGAACCTGAAGAAAATTCTCGCAAAACAACATATGAACGTCCCAAAAAGAGTTTTCTCGTTTTTATGATAGTTTTAAACGAGTATATCTTTGAATATAATGAATTCGCGAATTTAGTTCTTGGAATTTTTATTATAGGAAATTTAATACTCTTCAAAATGCTGCTGGGTTTGAAAAAAAAAACAAAAAAATACTATTCTACCAGCTATCCTTCTTTGAGTGAAAACGTCGTCTTTTCCATGTTAATCAAACAAAGAAATCTTTAGACACCATTCACATGTTTGATCTATAAAGCTGGAATTGTGTGAATGTTTTTATTTCAGAACCAATGATGATACATTCACCGAAAAATAAAGAAAAGAAACATAAATAAAAAATTAAAAAACCCCCTAATAGTCATATGTATACATTTCACCCACCCACTTTTTTTTTTAGTGGATGCGAATTTTATATCGGGTTCTTATAGCCCATGTGTCTTTTTCGGGATGCTGATTCTAATTCAGACAGTCAAGAAGCATTTTTTTACAATGAGCATTTGAAATAATTTACTGACACACCCTGCAATGATATGAGTTTTAAGAAACCCCACTATAGATAATGCGTACTTACTGATGCCTTAATCTTAAGTGTTTAGGCAATTCAGAAGTCATATAGACATTAGACATTTGAGTCACCATCTTATTTTTTTAAAATTGTAATCAGAGAACTTTTTTCGAAGTGATAAAATAAAAACTGAAGACCAAGAGATTTCTGATTCATATGATAATTTTTCGCTATCGTTTTAGACAAAGAGAAGCAAAGTCCCTGATGTTTCTAGTTCTGGAGTCCAATCGAAGAATTAAAATTTTGAGTTGATATTAACTTCAGAGCTTTAAAGAAAATTTGAAATATTCTGTTCCTTCTTTGATTGATTACAGAAAAATTTACGCCTTTTAAGAGCCCAAGCTTGAGTTAAATGAGTAATTTAAACATTATGTTAGCCAAGCTTTATCCCAGATTGAACATTAACTATCACTCTTTTGAATTACTTTGAAACAATGAATGTGTAATTTTTTAGTTTTTTATTTTCTTAAATTTATAAATAAATTAAATTCCTTTTGAATAGAGCATTTTGCAGGTAAGTTTCCATCCCTCCAATTTTGAAAATTCATTTGTGCTGCACAGCAGTTGTATGAATTTTTAACCATAGTATCCTCCGCGGTGTCCACCATAACCACCACCACCATATCCACCACCACCATATCCTCCGCGATGACCGCCATATCCGCCACCACCATATCCACCGCGATGACCGCCATATCCTCCACCGCCAAATCCTCCTCCTCCATAGCCACCACGATGACCGCCATATCCGCCACCACCATATCCACCGCGATGACCACCATATCCACCACCACCATATCCGCCACCGCCATATCCAAATTGACGTGCAACACGTGGCGCTGCTTCATTTTCTTGTCCTTCCACATCAACGGCGAGTAGGGCCACTGCCTGATCCTGTGGGTACTGTTCATCTTCAATTGGATTTGCGTTAACCATGGCGACAGCAATGGTCAAAATAAGACAACAGACGATAAAACGCATTTTTGGCGATTGGTTAATTACTTCTTGACTGTGAAATTATTGTAACGTTTGGAATGAGACTCAAGCGTATTCTATGCTTTCAGTTGCTACAACATTGTGATTTTATATAAAAATTTTATTTTATCAAAATTTTGGCATTCTACGACAAACGTTAATTAGAAATGGCAATACAGCAAAAAAACAGCAGCTGTAACAACAACAAAAACCAAAAAATAAGAAATGCACAAAAACGGTGTCGTTTTTAATTTCATTGAAACGAGCGATGTAAATCTTTTACAGTATCTCGCCACAAAATTAGAAATAGCAATTAATTTCAAAGATATTTTAAGGAGGGAAAAAAATGTACTGTCATCGTTTTTTTTTTGGTTATGAATAGGCTGAAATTGAATTTTTCAGCAGAATTAACCCATTTTTTTTAGAGTTTTGAATTGAAAAATTGTTTTCGTCTCAATTTATAGATTGAAAATTAGCTATGGACATGAGTAAGTGCATCCCCGGCTGCACCATTTAGGCACATTTTTGAAATATTTTACAATAGCGAATGAATAGAGGTCGAGTATTAACTTCAAAAATCACTAGGGGCATTTCTGGGCACCAATGGGGCTCCTTACTTTTCTTATTTAAAAAAATGTTTGTTTCCAATTCACTAAAAATGTAAAAAATTTATTTTCGTCACCGAGGGTGATTCCGTAACGATTTGAGCTCGTTTAAAAAAAAAATATTATGTAACAATCGATTAGGAACGGTCGAAAAATAGATTTTTAACATTGCTCTGGGTAGTCCCGTGCACTTTTTGGGCACGCTAAGAAATATTGAAAATAAATATCAAACATCATTACGAGGGTTTTTGGGAATTTTTTGGCTTAATTTGGGGCCTTTTTCTCTTTGCTTTAATCTATATAAAAATGCCAAAAATTGGTTTAAAGCACCATTTGGCTAGACTTGGGCCCATTTGTTGATTGTTATTCTCTGAATTAAAATCTTTAAAAAAAGAATCTTTTTCAAGTGGAAAATTTTATGTGATTCCTTATTTTCTAATATGATAAATAAATAATAATATTATTATCATAAGAAACCGAACAACAATATTTTATTTTTGACAAATTTTTATAGAATGCCAACCATTGTGCGCTGACTAATTTTTAGAGACAACAGAAGCTTCACGAAGCGTCAAACTTTAAGTTAACAGCTGATGGCGTTTGCTTAAAGCGTTGTGATCTTTTTGCGCATGAAGTAGAATTTACATTGCGTTCATAGTATGAGCTATTTGTTTCATGCCTCATCAAATTTTGATAAAATACTTAGTACTTCTTTTGTTACGATAACAAAATATTTAAGCACAATTTTATTGCGAAAATTTTAGTTAATTTTTTTTCTTATAATTAGTTAAGCAGTTTTATAGCAAAGCACACTGTATCGTATTTTTTTTTTAAATTTGTTATTTACCAAGAATAAAAGATTCGCCACACTGAATCATTTTATCCTCCATTAAGAAATGTACGTTCTGTATCGTTTTCTAACACTAAAATTTATCGCTGACTTAAATGTTCGCAACATATGTCATTTTTGCGGTTCATTAATATAAATCAATTGCTTTGCGCTTTGTAATATAAGTAATTTCTGTCCACACAAAACGAAAGGTTCAAAATTCAAACTAATTTTGGGGGAAGTACCATACTGCTCCGTATTATACTTTGCTACTTAATCTTTTGATTTCTTTTCTTGGGTTTTTTTCCGTTTTTATTGTTGACAAATTAAATGAAATATTAATGCATTGCTGTTTGATAAAAGTTGGTAATAAAAAGTGTCACACCCAGAAAAGATTTAACAATATAAGAAATTTGCTTAAAGCCCTTTTTTTTAACCCCACTGCGTGCAATGAGTGAAAAAAGAAAAATTGACTTCAGGCGCCAATAGCTAAATAAATAAATTTTCTGCACATAGACACATTTTTTTACCCAGGGGTGAATTTACGACTTTGGCGCCCTACGTTTCATAGCTAATGTTGTTTTTTTTTCTTAGAATTTAGATTAAATTTACCTATTTTCACACAAAAACTTAAAAAAAATTTCTTAACCCCCAAAAAAGTTACTAGCCAAAAAACAGAAAGGCCATCAATGGCGCCCTCATATTAGCTGGTACCCTAAGTTGTAGCCTATACGTAAATCCGCCTTTGTGTCTGATTGTTAGTATATGTAGATGATACTTACTTACTTACTTGGGTGGCCATAACAACCCGTTACCGGGTTACGGCCGACCTCAAAAGCTCTCTCCAGGCGCCTCTGCTTCGCGTGCGCCTTCTCCAATCAGTCACACCAAGCGTGGATAGAGTTTCATCGGCTTGGTCTTGCCATCGGAGGCATGGTCTTCCTCTTCATCGTCGGCCAGCGGCTTCCGCATTAAACACCTTTTTCACCGGAGCTTCTTCGTCCATACGCACATCGTGTCCCAGCTAGCGCAGACGTTGGATAGTGATGCGCTTGACTATATCAATGTCAACGTAGAGCTCGTACAGTTCGGTAGTCGTCGCCGACGTGAACAGGACCGAAGATTTTGCGAAGAATTTTTCTCCCAAACACCCCAAGCGTGGCTGCATCAGTCTGCGATACAACCCATGCTTCTGCGCCGTAAAGTAGCACGGGTAAGATGAGCGTCTTGTAGAGTGTCAGTTTTGTCGCGCGAGAGAGGTCTCTACTACTCAATTGCTTACTGAGACCATAGTAACACCTATTAGCAAGGGTTAGTCTTCGCTTTATCTCCAGGCTGACATCGTTTTGAGTGTTCACGGCGGTGCCAAGATAGGTGAATTCCTTGACAACTTCGAAAGTATAGCTGTTCGCAGTAACATAGGATCTAATACGCCGCGTCTCCCTGTTTGTGGACAGCATATACTTTGTTTTGCCCTCGTTCACCGTCAAACCCACCTCCGCTGACTCTTTTTCGATAGCAGAGAACGCAGCAGTAACATCTCGCTTACAACGTCCAATGATATCAATATCATCGGCATATGCAAAGAGCTGGACACTTTTGTAGAAAATAGTGCCATTACGATGTGCACTGGCTCTTGGCAACACCCCTTCCATCACAAAGTTGAAGAGGTTGCAGGATAGTGGATCGCCCTGTCTGAAACCTCGTTCGGTATCAAATGGTTCGGAGAGGTCCCTTCCTACTCTGACGGAGCTGGCTGTGTTGCTCAACGTCATTCTGCAAAGCCGCACCAGCTTCGCAGGTATACCGAACTCAGACATGGTGGCATAAAGGCAATCCCGTATCGGGCTATCGAAAGCAGCTTTAAAATCGATAAAGAAATGATGGGTATCGATCTGTTTTTCGTGGGTTTTTTCCAGGATTTGACGTAGTGTGAAGATCTGGTCTATTGTGAACTTAACGGGTCTAAAGCCGCACTGATAAGGCCCAAGTATATGTAGATGATATTGACATTAAAAAACGCTCCAGCCGTAAGCGTTTTCACAGCCGCCAGGTTTGAGAAGAAAAGGTAATATCCTGGATTAGAGCACTTTGGAAAAGTTTTTTATCTTTTGCTACTGCTTCAACGAAACAAGGATCAGAAAACTGTCGCTGATAAGCTGCAAAGCATTTCGGCAATCAAAATTTCGATTTTTATTTTTTTTTTTCGATCAAATTAATCATTACTTTGGATTTGTATTCTTTTCGATCCAAAATAATCGTAATCTTGGAATTTTATTTGTTTTGATCAAAAATAATTGAAATTATGGATTCTAATGTTTTTTGATCAAAATTAATTGTAATTTTGGATTTCTATTCCTTGAGACCCAAAATATTTTCGATGTTTTCTTTATGACTTTTCTTATTTATCGATGTATTTCCAAAGCTTTTGATTTTTATATAGTTTGCGAACATAAGAATTTCTTCGATGTTTTTCGATAAGCTTAAATTTTTTTTTTATATATTTTTTAAAATTTCCGACAACTATTCTGCCTTCAGTAGCGAAAATTGCGTATCTCAAAAAATGCATATTCGTGATTCTTATCGCATAGCTTAAGAAATTACGCATATTATGAATTATTCCAAATGCCGGTATCTTAGTTCAAACATATAAAAAATGGGCCCAGCTGATAGAAAATGACGGATAAATTTGAGCTAAATATATAAAAATCAATTTCAACAATTAATTTTGATCCATAAATATAAAAATTTATTTTTACGATTATGTTTGATCGAAAAAAATACAAATCCAAAATAACGATTATTTTTAATCAAAAAAAATACAAATCCAAAATAACGATTATTTGATCGAAAAAAATAAATATCCAAAATAACGATTTTTTTGATCGACAAAAATACAAAATCAAAAATTACGATTGTTTTTAATCGAAAAAAATAAAAATTAAAAGTCGAATCGGATCGAAAAAAATTAAAATCGAAAATTGCGATTTTTTGATTTTTTCCGGCTTAAAAAAAAACACATTATAAAAAACTATGTCATATATCTATCTACGCTTCTCGTCAAAAGAAACTTACATTTCGTCCTTTCCATCATTGTGATTTTTTTGACCTAAATTATTGAAAATAACGATTATTTACGGTTCCTGGCATAAAATAAAAAAAGTAAAGTCCTGAAATTGTTGAGCGAAAAAATGTGCTCAGTATAAAAACAATTTGATTCTTTTCGCTCGGTTTGATCCTGGTCTTCTTTAATGGATATTACTTTCTCTAGAATCTAAATTTATTCGCTGATGAAAAAGATTTAATGTTCATTTCAGGTGTAAACAGTTCGACTTTAAGTCTGATTCTTAAAAAGTTTTAAATTTTTGCACTGAAAACAAATAAATTAAATTAAAAACTTTTTTGTGTGCCAATGGAGAAAGCATAATATTATGTAAATAAGTAAAATAATACAAAAAGATTTGATTATTTTGTTTTTATATAAACCACATGTGGGTTGGTTTGCATAGTAAAAACAGATTTCTGAATTAAATTTTTCTGATTTTCATTTGAATACCAAATGACAAATCAATAGTTTTGCTTATAAGTTTAAATAAAATTATTTTTTTTGCCCAATCATCGGGTTATTCACATCTTTTGTTTTAATTAAGACTTAACTCTTCTCTAATGATTTGCTAGCTTATATGCATGGTATTAATCAACATATTTGGCCAGATTGAGATAGAGAAATTTTATGATTTTTAAGTGTTCGATCCTAATTTTTTGCATTTATCGTAAGTGGTTTTTATAAAAAAAATTATTTGACAATGGTAATGGAAGCTGTGACTTTCTTTGGGAGCTATATTTTTGTTATTTATTTTGAATAATATACTGAAGTAAAATGCATTGAAATGGTAACAAAAACCTGTGCTTGTCAATAATGCCAAAACTTTTATAAATTATTTTTCATA
This sequence comes from Tricholauxania praeusta, assembly GCA_949775025.1. Classification (NCBI taxonomy): domain Eukaryota; kingdom Metazoa; phylum Arthropoda; class Insecta; order Diptera; family Lauxaniidae; genus Tricholauxania; species Tricholauxania praeusta. The sequence goes on along the minus strand of OX459031.1, from coordinate 28,575,810 downwards.
TCAATATCTTATAATGTAATATGTGTAAATAATTAACTCATAACTGTAATTCCAGTACTTAATAAAACATCAAATTAATTACTCGCCCATTGAAAGCGTTATTTTTTATGTCGCAAGTCATTGAGTTAAATATTAATATGTGTATGTTAGATAATAACAAAAGATTTATTAGGTTGTAAGAAACATAAATTTATGTCTTATTGCACTCTACACTCTGTCTATATAAACTTTGTCATTCCGTTTGTAACGCATGGAAGGAAACGTGGTAAAAATAGAAAAGCATTGGGCGGAAAAACCGCTGTGAAAAATTCGAGTGTATAAGATTTTTAGGATGGGATATACAGTTTGAAATATCAAACTGTTTGGAACAGATGGCTGAATCGACTGATGTTTTTGTGAATCAAATAAGCACTTTATTCAATGTTAGTGAAAACAATATGGTAGATTCGCCAAAGTCGTCCAATAGCAAAACGATAGCAATATTTTCATCACCTTGAACTTCATTTAGATGTTTGGAACCAATGAGAAAACCTCAATCATCATTGCCTGAAGTCGATACTATTTATGCTGAATACTTTCATGTATGTATCCAGAAAGCTATTTACTGACCAATGAAATTGACATGTGCCTGCGAAAGTTTCTTTTCAGCCTTATAAAACATTGAAACAAAATCTAACTATCAATAATCCCAGTGCCAAATTGATGAAGTACTCCGATTTTTCATGTATAAAAAGCTATTCCCTTTGTTTTGTATATTTCACAAATGAAAAAAAAAAAAAGAAAAAGTCAAACGGAAATTTGAAAACAAAAATTCAAACGGAAATAATTTGCAGATTTATCTAATTCTTGCTGTTCTTGTTATTCATGAGCCAGATTATATTAAAGTTTGAGTACTGAATTACCGATTTTCCATGTGTAGATGCAGTTAAGCCATTTGCTGTATGCTTTCAAAATTTAATCAGTCTGCTTTTAGTTGCCTGCTTTGTATATGGAGCTGTAGGCACTCCGCTTTCTGACTGCCTGCTTCGTATATAGAGCTGTAGGCAGTCCGCTTTCTAATTGCTTGCTTTGTATATGCTGCTGTAGGCAGTCTGTTTGTTTGCTACCTGCATTGTATATGGAGTTGTAGGCAGCCTGTCTGTTTGCTGTCTGATTTGTATATGGATATGTAAGAGGTCTTGCCCTGTTGGCTGCATACATTGTATGTGGAAATGTAGGCAACTCGGTAAACTATACAGGCACTTAGTAAGCGATGTTTTAAGGTAATCTGCCTTTTCCTTGCTACACATTGTATATAGAGATGTAGGCAAGCTGCCTACAAAGCTGCCATCCCTTTGTAAGAAGCATTTACAGTTGTGGCTGGGGTTATGAGCATTACTGCCTACAATGAGTATAGCTATTTATCGATGTTGGTTATAAAATATTTGCCGCTGGGATTATGAGTCTCAAATAAATTAATTTCTCAAAAAAACTTATACATTTTACTGGAACTACTTGGAGCAAAAGGGGAATGCAACTTCATGTCAATGAAGTTGTGTTTCTTGGAGATAATACTTTACCAAATTCATTTAATATTCGTGCAAACAGGATTTGACAAGCAATTAATTGAAGACATTCTGAAGAATGCACTGGAATAGCATATGGAATTGAGATGACTAATTTTTTGTGGAAAGATACAAAAGTCGACTGACTTCAACCTATGTTGACACTCAGCTGTTTGAAAATACGATCACTACTTTGCAAACTGGCAAAATAGCGCGGCATTATCGCAAGAGAAAATGTAATGTAAACGTGAATTTCCCTCACATAATCAAGGAGTACAAAGTCTATATGAGTGACGTTGACCTTACAGATGGAATGATGAGAAAATATATTCGGTTGAAGATAAGGAATGCCAATGACTGTTTTCGGTCATTTTGATTTTAGTTCTGGAGAAGTAACCGTTGATAAAATAGTAAAACCGAAGACAGATTTGTGATTCTTATGGCAATTTTATCCTAATTTGATATATTAATTCGATTTTTATGTAGTATTTCAATTTGACAGCTCATGGGCGTGCAAAACTGATTTATACATTTCCTAATCGTTTGAAGCAATTTGCGAGAATCTTAATTGTCCGGGAAATAGCATCACAAAACATGTACTATTTGCGCGCTTTTTAAATGTGCATATTTAATTCATTCAAGATCATGTGAGCACAAAGTGGCTCGGTTTTTGGAATGGGGGCGTACAGTGAGACAGAATTATGTATACTTGAAGAAAATTTATTTCCCAAATCGAAATGACATATGTCTTACTGAAATTTGGTACTCCAAAGGCTTAAGATGTTTGATGTAATATACTTCTGAATATAACAATACAAACTTAAAATAAAGTGTTTCGTTTTTTTTTAAATAAATAAAAAAACATTTATTTTCAACTAACTTAAAGGAATTCTTACATTTATACATTATTGCACTAATTTATTTGCCATAACCAGACGCACTAGCTGATGCACTGGCACTGGCCGAGCCACCACCACCACCATAGCCACCAGGATATCTGCCGCCAAAGCCACCATAGTTAGGGTAACCGCCACCAAATCCACCATAACCAGGATAACCACCACCGCCACCACCATAGCCTGGATAGCCACCATAGCCGTCAAAGCCGCCGTACTGGCGAGCAACTCGAACATGATCGCTATCGTCTACGACCATCGGCAGCACCTCAATACTCTCCAACGTTTCCAAATTTGGCTGCACTGGCAGTGCATGGCTTAAAGCCAAGATACCAATTAATCCAAAAGCAACGACCAAGAGTTTCATTTTTTGCTATGGAGTTATGTAACACAAAATAATTTATTCTAAAATTATGAACTTTTTTGAAATTTGCTACAACTTTAGAGCGCGAATGTTTTGATTTGAAGTTCCTCTGTTATCTGTGCGATATACAGAAAGTCACAAATATTTTATAGGTGCAAAATGTTACGCAAAACAAATCGTACGCTGATATTGCGTATTAGTCGAATATCGACGACAAAAAAAAAAAAAAAACGAAATCAAAAAAGTTGAAATATTAAAAAAACTGCCGACTTATTTAATGAAACAATATGCTCCCATTTCAGGTGCTAAAATGGTTAATCCAATTTTATTGACTGAAACCAATTATTATAAATTAGTTCAAATGAAGTTGGAATACTCGAGAAAATCCAATTCTTACTGAGATTTACATTAATAATGATATCAAAGTGAGGCTACTGACTTTTAAACTTCTAAGTTACGAGCTAACAACTGAAAATATAGAATATAAAATACAGTATCCAATACATAAGAACAACGAAAATATAATAAAAACAAAAAGTTAATTATAAAATTAATGCCAGTTTATTTGGATATTATGTGTTGACCAATTCGACCAAACCAAATCGGTTAGCAAAGTTTGAGAAATCAGGTTTGAATTTAAATTACAAAATATGTCAACAGTTGTAAGCTTTGATTGAAAAAAATTATTGAAAAATAACAAATATTACCTCTCAAATACACTAATGAGTGTTGTAGCATTCCACTAATGTTCATATCAAGATTTATTTATTCAAATTTACTTAAAATTTAGTATAACGATTTTTTGGTTGTATATACGAGTTAATTGGAGTAAACCTTCTAGCACCAATATTGGCTGAATCCTAATCTACATCTGAAGTACAGTACAACCTCTTTAAGTGAAACTCGAAAAAATGTTGTGTTGCCTTCCCTTCCATCCCCAAAAGCTCTATTCCTTGAAATCTAACCTCTCTATAAGTCGATATAACTAGTGAGTCCCTACAAGTAAATTCAGTACATAATTTCCCTCTATAACTCGAAAAAATAAGTTTAACCTCTGTATCATAGCAATGTTTGATTTTACAATCTTTACGACTCGATTATTTGAAACGAATTACCTCTATAGCTCGAAGAAAAATAAGATGCCGACTTTAAGAAAATGCCGACAATGTACATCATTGTCTCTTAGAAATCAATGTTAAAGCCTAGTTATACAACACCAATTGTGATGACACAAAATTTTGTTCTTGGAAACTTTCTCAACGGACTGGAGCGATTGTCAAAGTTATGTTTGTAAGAAATATAGCATTATAAAGGCATCTGCATTCTTTGTATCGGCACAAAGTAATTCATAAAAACTGATATTAAAAAAAAGTTGTCTTCGGCGATCAGAACCAGCTTTAGACCTGAGAGATCTTGTGTTGATCAAATTAACTTCTTGTGAATTGTAAGCAAGAATCGGGTGAAGTATAATCTCCGCTATTGACGACGATAAAGTCTTTGATCTAACAAACCGCGATTGTGCTTGAATTGAGCTAAGAATGGTAGTGTCAAAACCGAGGGAAAAAAAAAACTTAAAATTTTTCCATTTCAAAAATAATTATCCCATCTTGAAGGCCCCGGGGCATATTTGAAGTATTAGTTGCAGACTTTATGGATCTGTATGGGAAACAAAAACAAAATCACAAACTTAACGAGTAGAATTAAAGTTGCTATGCATACATAGCATGTTGCTTAAATGCCAGGGCTACCTAAAAGATTTGTATTTTGTCTATTAAGCATTTTGAAATGAAAAGAAGAAAAGAAATTTCGCGGAAAAACTAAAGTTTAAAACGTCTGTAAAAATAAGCAATTTCAAATTAAAAAAGTAAAAAAAAAAACAACAAACAAGTACTCGTATAAACAACGTGTAGGAAACTTAGCGAGTTGGTCGTTTTTCGTACATAGCTAGCTAATAAAACACAACAAATGTCAAGAGAGTTACAATCACAAAGATAACCAAACAGAAAAAATAATTTTTTGCTTTCTTTGTTTCACTTTTTTACTTGAGTTCTCAACAGAATTATGCAAAAAAAAGAAACATATTAGGCTTGCGAATTCTTACTAATAGGCTCAAAAGCTACAGATGAGTCTCCCGTGAAAACGGTTTTTTCTTATTGGAGGCATGGCACCGCCCATATTTACTCAGGATTCAATATATCTCCATACCAAATTTCATCAAAATTGATGAAGAGACTCAGCCGGGACAGCGTTTTTTCTCATTAAGAGCAGTGTCACACCTTATTTAAGAACTAAGAGCTTCTATTTACCTTTCTGATTGTTCTGTCTATCTCCAAACCAAATTTTATTAAAATCAGTCCATCAGCTTAGCCGTGGCAACGTTTTTTCCCGTTAGAGGCGTGGCACCACTTACTATTGAAAAAAAAGTATACACTGCACTCCCTCTGTTCACAGCCTTTCCTACAAACAATAAAAAATTAAGCGATTATGTTTATGGCTGTTTACCAACTGCCTATTTATACATAGATATCTATGTGTAGGCGTCGTTTTATGGTCGCCATCTGGTTAAAAATAAAAATTCGAAAACACCCGCTCTTGAGCATACGAACATTTTGACACCTTAAAAACGTTTTTCTGCTGCGCTTAATTTTGGGCAGACCACTGTCCCGATTGACATGGAAAGTCCCCAAGGGCCTTATTATTGCATATGTGAATTTCCAATAATGCTTGATTCAAGTACTTTATTTTTAAATTACGACGTTTAGAGCTAGTTAAGTCCCGAATAGAATTTTGAAAAGTTTCCTTAACCTTAAAAATCTCAATATTCTTATGAAGTATCACAACTTTTCATATTGGGTGTAATTCTTTAGTTATCTTCTTTTAACGAACTATATGAATTAACATTTATTTAAATTAATTTAACGGTGTTAATAATTTGAAAAGAACAAAAATAATAGACTTGTAACATTTTTTGTTCTTTTGCCAAAACGAGTAGACTTTATTAAAAAACAAACAAAGCAAATCCATATTATTCGCAACTGGTTTTTAGGTAACCGGTTCTAAGTTGCTTGAATAGGTAAAAGCTTTACTATTAGAGATTTTTTAATAAGATTTTTTAAAAAAAAGTTTGAGAAGAATATATTAAATAATACATACATATGTATCTAAATAGTAGAAGTCTTAATATAACAATAAATCAACCAAACATTATAGACTGTGGTAGAGACTGTACCTTTGTCTGTGTAGTGGGTCTCTTGAGAAATATCTTATATTTCCTAAAATAAAAGGTATACAATAAAATGAAAGGATTTTGTGATTATACCAATCATTATGAATATTTTCTTAAAGTCATTTTCTTTATTGAACTTAGACAGCATGTGTCTGGTAGTTTTTTTTTTTTTGGGAATATTGTAAAATTAAATTACTGGCTAAAATTGATCGTTCTGGAGGAATTGAGGCAATAAAATGCTGCATTCTTTATAACTCATTTGATGATCTGCTATTTAAATTAGATAAACTGGCATGCTGTAAAATGGTTTTCTCGAATATTCATTGCATAAGGGTCTTCATTACGGGTGCACCGAAACGTTGTGGTGAAAAACAACCCGGTAATGAGTCGCACATTTGATTTTAATTTCACGAGCAGAAATCTTTGCATTAAATTTTATTTGAATACATTTTATAGAAAAAGTTTTCCTTTTTATGTATTCATATTTCCCCGAAATTAAACAAAATCATTCACATTCATTTTATTTATTTTAATTTATTTATTTAAACCAAGGCAAATTTACACAAAGACAATTGTCTTATTTTACTTTCCATAACCACCACTACTAGCACTTGCTGAAGCACTTGCTGATGCAGAACCTCCACCATAGCCTCCGTTGCGACCACCGCCACCACGACGACCACCACCACCACCACTAAATCCACGACCGCCGCCACCGCCAGGGTATCCACCATAGCCGCCGCCGCCGCCGCCAGGGAATCCACCATAGCCGCCGCCGCCGCCTCCAGGGAAACCACCATAACCACCGCCTGGAAAGCCGCCAAAACCTCCGCCACCATGACGTCTAACACGATGATGTTCAGCATCAGTTTCGACAGTATCCAGCGGTAATGCTTGTGACCATACACAAATGGCAAATAATACCAGTAACGACATTAACAATTTCATTTTGAGACTGATCACACTAAGCGTTGATGATTATGAATCGAATTATTGACTTTTGCTATTGCGATCCACAATTGCTACTGAGATCCTTTAACGGCTACCATTTGAATTTATAGTTGCAAAATATTCGCAAAAACAATTTTTTGCATTTTTTTTTCGCCAATTTTAAATATAATTAATAATTGAATTTGGTCATGTGTTTGCTTTTGGTTAGTTATTATTTAAAAATAATTTATTTAATTTTTTTGTTGTATTTTACGAAAGCTGCACCATTAATTATTGTGTTGCAAAAAACAAATCTAACGTGTGCCTTAGCAAAAAGTCCCATTTTTTTTTCTCTTTGTAAAAATGATAGTGACTTGAGTGAAAATAACAGTGGTGACTTCAATTCTTATCGATTTGATTGACGTCATCAATGTTAAGTCATTGCATGAACCTATCTTTACAAATAATGGTGGTTTCCCGTCCTAACTTTTCACACTCTAATGCTTCAAATTTATTGAAGATTCTACAAGGGGTCTGGTGCCATTGTGTGTGTAATGATGTTCAAGGCATAATACTTGCTTCAGATCATTTTCTTTTAAATAAAAAAATCAAATATTAATATCAGTCAAACATATTATATTTGGAACAAATAGTGAGAAGTCTTGGTTGAAACTTTATGTGTTTGACTCAAACAAATATTTAATTGCTCTCAAATACATATATACAATTAATACATTCAATCAAATCATTTCCTCAGTGTATATTTATTACAAAGCATAACATTTTTGTGCGCGTATTTCTAACTAGCAGATGCCCGCGACTTTGTACGCGTAGCCTGTTTTTCTGCGAAGGCAAACAATTTACTTTTTTTACATAGAACTACAGTCAATTTTGGATTCATCTTCACAGATCTAGAGTTCTTGTTGTTTTCTCTTCCATAAATATTCCATTGCATTGCCATGTGAAAGACAAAAACAAAGCACACACACAAACTAACACATTCAATTAGCCTAGTACACATTATCACACATGTTGTCCAACATCAATATTCGATAATGTGAACTCTAGGAACGACCGCTTGACACACATGTCGGATGGATTTCAAAAATTGTTGATTTTCCTGCTGGCTTGTCCAACCATACAACCTGTGTGAACTGACTGTCAAGCCTAGTGAACATTTTTCATTTAAAATAGGATTTCATGCAGTTCACTTCGATGTGGACGCTCATAAATTGTTCTGCAACTGATGTTTGATGGCATGCACGAAAATGTGAACGCAAGGCATTATTGACAGTCAGACATGTTGTCAAGCCATTTAGGACAGGATGTGTGTTTTCTATGTGTAAACGTACTGTAATTTTTTTTTTAATGTTCACAAATTCCACGTTGCTGCGTTGACAAATTGAGAATGAGAGCGAGAGTAAAATTTGAATATTCTCTTCCATTGCATAGCCATATAAAAACAAAACGCACACACACAAACTAACACACTAACTTGCCATGCTTACATGCTTCTTTCTATGTGTGAAATTAATTTTTTTTTTGCAATTTTAAAACTTAAATATTTTGTTATTTAACAGGAATATCGTGATAATTTTAATTCTATATTGGCTATCATTTTATTTATATAGATATTTGCGCCCTATGCCTTTTTTGAGGTGCTCGTACAAATTACGTCTACATCCTTGGCATAAAACACAAATTGACATACAAATTTAGCATAATAACTTCATCCACTCCAGCCTTCAACTAATTCCAATTGGCAGCTATAATGCCGGTCAATAATAATGACTGTAGACTGTTCATTATCTTTTGTTACCGCTTGCGAGCATAGCTAATATTGGAACATTTGCTGACAAAACAGGAGTTTTGAGGACTAACCAATATCCAAATTTTTTGAATTAAATATCATGACCTATGGCTGCAAAAATGGTGTTCAATCCAGCGAGACAACAAACATTCTTACTAGTGATATCAAATCATTCCCGCCGAAATACTTATTCTAAACTAAAACTTAATGAATCTAAAATTTCAAAAATCGATGAAACCAAAATCTTATGGTAAGGTTTGAATAAAAAAACTTACATGGAAGCCACACATATTCAGGAATCAAAAAACTTAGGCCTAGAACTGAGCTAAGTTTCAAACAATTTATTAGTAGGAAAGAAGTCACACAGTCTTGCATACAATTCATAAGGTATTGAGTTGTTTGGCACTATTTTCTATTCAATTGTAGAAATTCTTCAGCTGCAATGTAGCTAGCTTTACCCACACCTGATGGGGAATTCCTTCATATGTTTGCACTTTTTAGATTCTGATAAGACTCACACATAGCTGTCCGTAATGCGATCTGCCATCCCTAGCCAGATCTGAAGCTGATTATGGTAGGGCTTGCCTTATGGGAACTCCTACTCAGGAAGAAATGTAGAAGAGAAAATAAAAACCTATCTAAGTAATATATATGAACTAAGTTTAGCCAGTGGCATGTCTAAGAGAGGCTGATGAGGTTGATGTCTGGCGATCTTTGAGCCCGTGTAGAACTTTTAGCGGCACAAGTATCGATGGGGACTTTTGGGACTTTGCTTAGAGCCACAAAAGCAAGGCTAATACGACAATCCAGCTTTCCCCTAATTTTTCCGAAGTTTGGCTATTTTTTTGTCTTTATTCCCGGGACTATTATGCCTTAACAAGAGCCGCCGCGTAAACTTGTACAAACTCACCTTTTGACCAAAACGGCGATTTGTTGTCTGAAATATATATTATTTTTTACTATATGTTTTGAACTACTTTAGATACTGTTTTAAAGGAAGTATTGTGTCTTTGATAATATTTAATTTTTATTCTGCAAATTTGGCCATAACATTTTCAATTACATATTTAATCGTCTGCTAATAAGTTTGATAAAATATATACGAAATAATTAATAGTTTTATTTTAATATTGTAAATATGAGTACGTTAACCTGCTTAGCTCCAGGCTACTCATCGATTATTTATTTTTTTTTTTACTTATCATGTGACTTGCTGTATCGCAAGTCTTCTTTATTTTGAAATTGCTGGATTTTCCAGATTTTGGCTTATCTGTCATGCCTTCAACTTCAACACTCTACCTATCATTTGAGAAATTTATCTCTTTGATAAAAAAAACAAAAATTACGTCTTGGTCTGATAAATTACGTCTTTTTAAGTGGTGAGAAATGGTTTTATTTTACTTTTTTGTCTTTTTTTTCAGGTATTGGGGAAGCACCAGTATGCCGATGCACAGTGTGGTAAGTGAAAAATATTTTTTTCTTATTTTGATGAGCCATAAATTTGAAGCATTTGATGAAGTGTTTTTCACGATCAAAAGATTTTTATTAAAATCAAACAAAAACTGCAATATTTCTACTTTAGTGCACTCTTATTATACAGTACTTTCCCGCATTCTCGCATACTAAATATTTCCATTGACATTCATTTGTATTTTGAATTTTAACGCTGGATATTAAAAATATGTTAATAGTCTGAATCAAGTTTATCAATTTAAGTATAGGTGCTTTATGTTACATCGCAGGCCAATTCTATTCCAAAATAGAACTCAATTTAAATAATTTTTCTGGATAAAGTCAATATATGTTAATAGCTAACAAATGATATCTTGGCTTTAAGAAATATTTCTCTATCGCAAATATTCACGTGTTAATAGTTTTGTAGAACATTTTTCGAAAAATTCTATAGACCGAGATAAAAGATGCGTAATATTCCAAACTTTGAGTGTATTTATTTAATATAATGTGACATGATGGAGGTACATACATATTGTTTGGAATAATTGATCAGCACAAAGTTACGTTTTCAAAAATATATATTTTATCTCCATCAGTTCTTTTTCGTCCTACTGTCAGGTAATTTACGAGATTACATACGTAAAAATAAAAATAGCATCTCTGAAGTAGATTTATGAAGGTAGTGACAGTTCAAGGCTCTCGTGCTATTGACTTGGCTGATGAACATGGTTAAAATTCTTAAATTTAGTTAGTATTACAACATGAAGTTGACCAAAACTGACTTTTTGATATGTTCAGTCTCATACATATGGAGCATTTCACACCAAATCGGACGCTATTTTGTTTTTGCATGTCTGATTTTTTTTAGTTCTTTGAGTAATATCCATGATTTTTTAAATTTTTTTTTTCAATCCAGCTTTTCAACAGATATGCGAAACACTATGACTGAAAGATGTACTCCAAAAAAAAAAAAAAAAAAACGAGGCCAGCTAAAACGCTAATTCTGTCGGATTTGCACATATGAATTTTTGGAGAGTTTCGTAACGTTACTTTCCTTTTTTTAGAATAATCATCCAAATTGAATTTTTGTTGTTCCGAAATTTCAGCTCCTATTTCATTATTAAATCAGACTTGAAATTTGTAAATCGAATAAGTTGTAACAAAAAAATTTTCAGATAATCGATTACCTCATAGGTACATTGTTGAAAATGATTTATTTTTGAAATTTGAAAATCTCCAAACATATTTCAATATTTTATATAAAAATTATGTAAAATCGAAAATTTTAAAACAAAACAACGTAATTTTATATAATTGTCTTAAAATGTATGTCTCTTAAGCAGCTTGCTTAAAAAAGTTATGGAGACGACCCTCAACAAGTACATAAAAATAGGTTTTCAAAAAATCAGAGATACAAAAAAAAGACTGTTTTGGCGTGGATTCCTCCATATGCCCATTGCAGTATCTCAAGAGCAATTGTGAAACTCTACTTTCAGATTCATGGTGGGGACCTCAAAACTACCATGTTAACTACTTTTGTATCATTTCGTAAATCGGGATTATGTCCGCAAATTATTCGGACATAATCCCCATTTTCGGTATGGGGATTATGACCACAACATTTTCGGCAATAATCCCCATAAAAAAGCGGACATAATACCCAAAGCTAGGATTAGCCTATAATATATCCAACACCTAGTTTGCTAGCCACAGTAATTTTACATAAGAGAGTTTAATTTTTCGGACGTAACCCCCATGGGGATTAATTTTCGGACATAACCCCCATACCAAAAATGGAGATTATGTCAGAAAATTTGCGGACACAATCCCCATTTACAAAATGGGAATTATTTCCGTGGGGATTATGTCATGGCACACATTTTTAACCATTGTTTTGCGTATTCTGCCTACTATGCGCTGTTTCGTTTATTCATTAGGTGTTGTATGATTAAATTTTGTTAATTTTGTTTTGTTAATTTATTTCTTTTGTTTTTGTTTGAAGCTTCGGTTATGTTAGGTTGTGTTTAATATATACCATACATGTGTATACAAATGACGACAGTAGTTATATCGAATGAAACCATATTATATTCGCCGACAAACAAAACAAAGAGCCGCACACGTGTAGTGATTTTTTTTTTGTTTCAGTGCTTGTAAAACTTTCTATTTAAATATTTCGTTAGTCAATAAATTAAAAGTTTTCAAATTGAAAACGAATTTCGAATTTGAATATATGTTAAACACCAAAAAATTAGAGCCAATAGGGTTACCTCTGTACACTTTCTCTAACCAATCCGCTTGTTAATTTATCCCTTAGTTTTTTTTTTTTGTGTGCAAGCACTTCTAAGGATGAGATTGTAAAATGTACTTGGAAGTTTATAAATTAACTGAGGATCAACACGAGATCTTTGCATTTCAACAGCAACAAATTTAAATTTACATTTTGAAGTTGAAATCGCAAATAATGCCATAATTTTTAATGTGCTTCTGTGTCGCCGCAGCTTAGCCATGCGTTTGCAATCTAAAAGATTTTGCGATCGATCAACAGCATGATCATCATTTTTGAATGTAGCAAGTTATTTTCAGTCAGATGACTGGTTAGCATAATAAGATGTATCGTGATGTTAATGCAGTACGTTTCTTGCTTAAATTAACAAGCTCAGCCATATTTTTTCCTCACTGATACTTGTTCCGACTTTTCTCCGGTGATGGTGGTTTGTTTTCAATGTTTTGAGACTTTTGGGAAGACAAACGTGCAAAACTTCTTACGTTATAAAAACTATTGTAGTCCTTGGAAAAGTATGCACTACAAATTAAGCTTTAAATTAGAATACAATTTTTCCAATATATTATTTTAAAGAAATTAGCGATAAAGGGATGAGTTAATGAGTTATACCACTTTTCTCTAAAAATTTTGGCCTTGAAAATATAGCACATTATATCTTTATTCCTGTGGGAATGTGAAGTAAATTAATATATTAATTTCATAAATCGTTTTTAATTAAATAAAAGTAATTCTCTTTTTAATATTTTCTTCCCGTTTCCAGTCCTAAATTCATTCAGAATTTCAATACTTTTTTTCATTTATTCAAAATGTTGACTGTTCAAATCCAAATCATACACTTAGGAAAAAATAGCCTATAAGAGACAAATGGTCTTATTGATTTCATAGTTAAGAAAATAACAATAAAATCTGTTTGAGATAATAGTTTTCATGCAAAATTAATAGGACTTGTACTATTTATTGTTGACTCAATACTACGTCCACTATAAAGTGAATCAGATAATGATATTGTGCTATTAATTTCAAAGTCTGCGCATTATTACTTTTGTTTTTATCAATTTCCCGATTTCATTTTAATTGCACAATTTTGTGTAATAAAATATAAACATTCTGTAGCCAAGATAGCTAAGAAACGGGCTTAGTTCACATTAACTAAGTCACATTGACTAAAAACAATAGTAAAATAATAATAATTTAATATCTCATTGATTTCATGATATTTTTCTCTGAGTGTACAATATCGACAATAGTATTTTTATATTATCTTTTAACGGCAAAAAACGTTCTAAAATAAAATTTATGATCTTAAGTAATTCAAGAAGTAAACTGTAGTAGAAGGTGTGTACTGTGTGCTCTTTTTGTGGGCGTGGCACCACCATTTTGAGAAAAAATCTGTAACGGCTGAGCCGCTATACCGATTTTGATGAAATTCGGTGCTTGGATTTGTTGATTCGCAAGTAAGGATATTTGTTTTTAGTGGGCGATGCCACGCCTCTGACAGAATATACTTTTCATAGTTAAACTAATGAACCGATTTTGATGAAATTTTGAACAGAGATAGATTGAATCTTGAAGAAAGATACTTTTTTTTAATGGTCAGTGTCACGCCCCTTATCAGAAAATGATACTGAAACAGATAAAATGATATTGAATTGTTTAGTATTGCCACAATAATGTTTGAATTTCAACAACTGGTCCAACTCTAGTTTTCATAGCTAAGCACTTTTTATTTTTTGCTTGCTCGGGAAAGTTTCATTTACATACTTCTTACATATCTTACTGTGCGTTACCGTATAGAGTTTGCGATTGAGGATTACATAGAATTTTTTTTATGCTAAACTAAACAGTTTTCTTAAAAGTAATGGAAATAAAAATGTATTGGCGTATGGCAACATTTTTTTGCCTAATATTCATTAGTCATTTTTTTAATAGATACATATTTACTCCTGAGCAGCGGAGTCTATCTCTGCTGCATCTGGAACAAATCAAAAATCACTTTATGATTTTTTTTACAAAAATGACTGTTAATTTGCGACACTTAATCAATGGCTCATTAAGTTAATTGAATTTACAAAAATTAATAAAAAAATCACAATAACAATTAAAATCAAAGCAAGAACCGCGTCGTAAAAACACAACAATTAAATTCCAGTTTGGACCACAGAAGCACCAAACAAATGAATGACGCACTGCTAAAGAGCTCCTGCTGGTTATTATAACTTGTTATTGCTTGTTAATGCTAATGTTGTTAAGTCGGCCACAAAAAAAAAAAAACTGCTAAACCTAACAATAAAAAAAAAAAAAAGTTTCTTTAGAATACGCCACTTTGGTTTACTTTCACACAAAGTAATCTTCATCCAATATTTTGTTTGTCAATATTAAACTGCGGTTTATTTGGTGACGAGTGAAGGTCTTAAGTCTTTAGAACTTCGCCGATTTGACTTGAATTTTAAATAGATGTTCATAAGAATTAGATTTACATAAATGATATTCCAGATGTTTACAAATTGATATTTTTGACATGTTTGCAATTTTTCGAAAATACTATTGACCTACAAGAAATGTAGCGTTACTTAAAAAAATTAATTCTTCTGGGAGGCTTCCAACATTTACATAGACAACTATGCCGTCTGCGTCGCAAAAAGCTTATTTATTATTTTTTTCTTGAAATGTATTCTGTATGATTTCCACAATTTTATTATGTATATCATACATAATATTAAGATCTTTTATAGCTAATATGATGGCACTATTAGGGGAATTTTTAGGATAGCGGGTGTTCAGTTTTAGAGTTTACTAAAATAGGTGATATTCCATACGATTGTAACTTTAGCTTTAAAATTTCGGAGCGGGTTTAAAGAAAATGTTAATTTTCTTATGTTATATTAGTGGAACATTAAGTGAAAATGTAACCTTGTATATCAGATCTACCCTAAACGAAAAAAAAAATATTGACCAAATTAAGTGTCTTCTGTTCTTTACCTGCATTTTCTAAGGCTACTGCGTGAAGAAAGATATATAGATTCAAAGTACAAAAAATAACTCATATTTTATGCCGAATTGTCATGCCATAAAACTACTACCGCCATTAGTTGAACGGACTCTGTTTTCTGCCATTCTGTCTTTACTATAGATTTCCTCTCATACCGGCAACAAAAATGTTGTTCACACATGTAAATAAAGTGGCAAAAATTATCGAATTGTGTTTTCCAACTCTTTAATTAGCCCTACCCAAAAAGAATACAATTGATGAAGTTTACTAACATGGCGCAGTGAACAATTAAAGTACTCCGAAACTGATTTTGATTTCCGTTTTTTGCTTTAGATTGTGCGCCTTTACCACATCTTGCGAGTTATTTCATGATCCATGCAAAGGTTTCTGATATCAGCGGCATGCTGACCTTTAGCTGAGATTGCTCGTGTGTCTTTTGAAAAAGCTTTCAAAGTTCTTCATAAAGTTTGTCGTATATCTGTGCTACGTTTTTCCCTATTCTCTCCCATTTTTCTTTTCTTAAAATCAGCGTTCATTTAAATAAAAACTTATTTATTATTATTTTAATAGCATTGTTAATAAAGAAATCTTTATTGATAATGCTATTTTTGAATTTTTTAATTTTTCGTATTCTAAGTATTTTTTTATCGAACAAGTTCAATGGTCACTAGTAATTTATATTAAAAAGTTTTCAATATACTTTGGTATAATTCAGAAAACTTTTATTCCAATTCGATTAACATTAACCTTCAATTTTTTGAGCTCAGTGAAAATGTTGAGCTCAGTGAAATGTTTGTTGAGTTTCCATCGAATACTGCTCAAACCTATCAAGCTAGGCAGATTGAAAGTAGGCTCACCAGACATCTTAAAATTTTATCAAATGTCGTGTGCATTAATCTTCCAACTTTGACCAAAGTTCCTTGAATGTTTGCGATTTCACGTTATTTAAAAAAAAAATTCAATTCGCAAAAAGTTATTTATTTTGGGTTTTTTATCATGTATATTATAGCTAAAAATTTTAAAACATCTAAAATCAAATAGAGAATTATTGTTGAGAACTCCACAATGTCAAAAAAAAATTTCTTGGGTTTGTTAAGTTGTTTTCTTTGTTATTGTTGTTTTTTTTTATGACCATATGTGCGGACAGGCAGGCAGCGATTAATGAACTGAACTCCAAAATCGTGAAGTCTAGGGAGTTACTTCGTTCAATCCGATTGTATACTATAGAGCAGTGGTGGGCACGTAGTATCCCTATCCGCCCTCATTACCCGCACCGTTATTCGACGCACAAGCAAGCGAAAAAAAATTCGCAGGGTTTCAACGCCATCGAGGCACAGCGTTGACTTGAATACAAATGAGAACAAAAACAAAACACAAAGGCATAAGCGACAGCGCCGCATTGTGTTTTGACGAATGTAGCAATTGTTTTTGTTTGTAGTGCAATTTGGCGAATTTGGAAATGACAGCGAAAAAACATTAAAATTTTGTTTGTTGTTGCTTGATGTTGTTGTTTAGCCCATTTGTAAGATGTCCATGCCCGCCACTGCCATAGAGCTCTGCTCGGTACCTGGTCATAATGATATTTTCGGAAATGAGAAAGCTGACGAATGTGATAAAAAAGGATTAGAACAACCAGAAAATCAACATGTGGTAGACCTTAGAAGACATATCCAAGAAATAATCGAACAGAATTGCAATTTAACTGGATGCAAAACGAAGGTTCAGCAGAGGAGAGTTAAGAACTGTTGTAAGAGAGATGACGAGGCACTATGCTATTGGCCCCATGGCTGTCAGATATGATGCTTCTTTCAGAGATTTCTCGTGGAGTTGAAGAGACGCTTAAGCACCTACTCTGCGAATGCTCGGGGCTAATGAGGAAACGAATTAAATATTTTCACTCTGCGTTATTTGTTGGTCTTGAGAAACCATCCGAGTTGGAGCTTGGCAGTGTTCTCAATTTCATAAAGGCTTCTGGGCGTTTCGCGCACATTCAAGAAAAGGATAGGAAGGGACTATGTATATGCAGAGTACCAGTTTGCCTCCGAGTGAAACTTGCTTTATGCAAGCGACCCATTTGACCTAGCCTAAGTTGTTTTCCATGTAAAAACAGATTAGAAAACTGAATCTACAACAAGTGATAATTCAATTGAAAGAAGATGAATTGAACTTATTTGGTGTATTAAAATAATTTTGAGTTAATAGTACATATTTTTGGAAAAAAGTATTTTATCTTCTTTTTTAAAAAAAGTTTATGAAAAATTAAAGAAATCGTCATATCCCGAACACAATGCCACAGACTTTAGACTTTCACATACCAATTGCTTATTGAATGAACTTTCATATGATAGCCATATTTTGGAAATCGATTCAGCGGTTCTCTTTACCTTACTTGATCCAAGGTAAAGGGATGTGTTCATGTTCCATGTTTGTTAAATTATTTGTCATCAATTCGAAGGAAAATACATAGTTTTTCTCTCGATAAACTAGTAACCTTATTAAAAGTTAAGTAAATTTGGAATAAATTTTAATCCATCAAACCTCAAAAAGCTAATTAAAGCAATTCCTAGCACCGATTCAAAGATGATAACATCAAAAGATAACCAAATCATATCATTGATGCAATAATGCATAACGTAGAGTACCTTCCAAGCACAATGACCCCAGTTAATTTTGCTCAAACCGCATGATTGATTCGATAAGCAAATTCAACGAAAGCGAAAACGCCCATTAATAGATAAACATGATGCGGACAAAACTAACATCTACGGTCTGCTAAAAAGTAAACAAATTTAAAATATGCACGGAAGTAAAACTAAAAAACCATAACATTTTATTTGTTTTCGTTGCGCGGCGCATTATTGTTATGGTCATTTTAACCCAAAATGGGAGCAATGTCAATGTCAGTGGTGAGACAAGAAGGCGCCAAGTTTAAAATAAAAACTAAGACAATTAAGAAGACGCAACAGTAAAATCTACAGCGGGCGCAAATACGGCAACATTTGATACTCTCGATGATTCCGAAATCAAGTTGGTGACGAATATTCGAGATCAATATTTAACTTCCGTTGGTTAAACCAAGAATCAACGAAGGTCTTTCGCTTGTGAAGGGGAAAATCTAAGATGATTTTTTATTTTATATAATAGAAAATTTATAAAACAACTTGGTGCAAAACTTTGCTACTCATTTGTATTAGAAGTGAAGTGCCGAAAAGAACGTCAACACGAAAGAAAAATCGTAATATTTGCAGAAAATACTTAAAGAGCTTAATAATCATAATGGTGAATTTTTACCGCTTGCTATTGCTGAGCGTATTGCTAACACTAGGAGCGTGCCAACGAAGTCAATATAATCGCAGACCTACCACATCGTCGAGTCGAAGAGGTGCAACAGTTGGTCAAGGACGCACATTGGGCTTTTTAAGTCCACTACTGCGGTTGGGATTGGGTGGTCTAACAAGACCATTTGGTGATGTGCCTGTTAGACCTGTTAGACCTGCAAGTGGTGTCGCATCAGATCCACAATATGGTGGTGCTGGCGGTTATGGTGGTGGCGGCTATGGTGGTGGTGGATACGGCGGTGGTGGCTATGGTGGTGGTTATCCGGGATATTCCTTTGGCGGATTTCCCAATTACTTAAGCAGTCTTTTTGGCTATAGTCCATACGGTTATGGTTATAGTGGTTATGGTGGCTACAGACCTAACTATGGTGGATATGGTGGTGGATATCAAGGGAATGCTGGTTACCAAGGGAATGCTGGCTATCAAGGGAATGCTGGCTACCAAGGGAATGCTGGTTATCAAGGAAATGCTGGTTATCAAGGGAGTGCTGTTAATCAAGGGAATGCTGGTTACCAAGGAAATCCTGGTTATCAAGGCAATGCTGGTTATCAAGGAAGTGCTGTGAATCAAGGTAATACTGGCTATGGTGGTAATCCGTATGCTGTTGCTGGCTACCAACAAAATTATAATGGTCAAAATGGTCTTGGATCTTATAATAATTTAGCAGCGGCGGCAACACAGAATGCCGGCGGTGCAGGTACTTTGCCTAGTACAGGAGCGGGTGCTAACAGTGCACAAGCTGCACAATTGGCCAATGTGTTGGGTCAAGCTCTCGGTGCAAGCTTAAGGCCTTTAATAGCTGGTGGCGCAGGAGCTGGCGCTGCTCCAGCAGGAGCGGGAGCAGGCTCTGCAGGGCTTCTGGGGCTTTTAGGTTAGTTGTTGGAGAATTCAGTATTTGTTGTTAATTTAGTTCCTAGATTTTGTTATTTATAAACTGTTAAGTTTTTTTAATTGTTAAGTTGTTAGTTAAAAGTAATAAAAAGTTTTAAAAATTAATCATTTCGCTCCCTTGAAATCTTGCATAAAAAAGAGTATGTGTGAAAAAGCAAAATTGACACTGAGAAGCAATGAATCTTTGTTTTTTGCTTAAGTGAATTCCATGCCAACGAAAAATATATTCAGAAAAAATCTGCTTGAATTAAAAAGTAAAAAATCACCACATACACAATAAAAATAATAGGACTTAGCTACTACAGTTATTAGCCTTCTTAGCTATTTAGCTTAAAGCTTTTAAGCTAGTAAAAAGCCTACTAAGAATAAATATGAAAATGAAAAAATGTTGCTTGTTATTATGTTATTATTTAATAATTAAGAAATAGAATAAAAATAATTAAAAACAATATATTTTTTTAAAAAGCCGTAAATTTGAATGTTTGTTATCTAAAGAATTATACTAGATTTTTTCTTGTGGTGTATCGGACAGAAAATAATTTGAGCTATTTTACTGAGCTTACTCTTCAGTACAGTACAAAACAAAAAAGCCGAACTAAAGGACTTGTTTCAGCCATTGATAAATGGAATCATCAGTGACCTTTGAGTCGATGAGTGAGAATTTCTAAGCCTGATATCTTTTCCTTTTTGCATTTATTTGTTGCGAACCCTTGCAATAAGTGTAACAAAGCAAACCAAAAATGTTTGTAATGGTGCGCCGGAAATAGTTCGAAGTATTTTTGACTGAGCCCTCTGCAATAGTTCTATATTTGATAAGCTTGCGTTGCCCCACAGTTGGATACCGTATGGCCACATAGGTATAATAATGGCTTTATACAAAAGAACTTTATATTCAAGACTGAGTAATGCTTATATAAAAGCCAATTAATGCTTGATGCTTTCAACTTCATTTGTATTTTTTTCTTTTCAATATGAGTTTTCCAAGTAAGCCGCCTGTCGAGGTGCATACCTAAGTACTTAACTTCAGTGGGGTAAGTCTTTTTATTAAGTGTAAAAGTTACGTGTTTACTATTTTGCTCGTTTACATTTATTCGCCAGCTTAAAAGCCATGTTTCAACTAGACGCATATGTTCATCGAGGATATGTGACGCACTATAAGGGTCTACGTGACAAGACAAAATTGCAGTGTCATCGGCAAAAGTAGATGTAAGCAAAGAGTTGTTTGTTGGCAAGTTATAAGTGTAAATAAGGTAAAGGATTGGGCCAAGTACACTACCTTGTGGTACGCCTCCAAAAATTTCTACATCTTCTGAAATGTAGTCTTTGCATTTTACCCGGAACTGTCGTCCTGTAAGGTAGGACCATAGTAAATAAAGCATGGGTATTTTTTGAAAGTAATTTTTTTATTTTATGTAGTAGTCCTTCGTGCCACACCTTGTCAAAAGCTTGAGCTATATCAAGAAACACTGCAGGGCAGTATTTTTTATCTTCATATGCTTTTCTAATTTGTGCTACTATCCTGTGAACTTGCTCTACAGTTCCGTGTTTTTTTCGGAATCCAAATTGATGTTGGGGTATTATGCTAAGTTGATTCAAGTGAGGCATCATTTTTGAAAGTAGCAGCTTTTCAAAGAGTTTTGATGTGATGGGTAGCAAGCTTATTGGCCGATATGATGATACTTGTGTGGGATTTTTGCCCGGCTTAGGAATCATTGTGATTTGAGAAATCTTCCAAACTTTTGGGTAGTGGCCCAATCGAGTGATAGCATTGTAAATTATGGTTAAGTATCTGACTGCACAACAAGGCAATTCAATAAGCATGTTAGCAGATATTAATTCATGATCTGATGCTTTCTTCTTGTTCAGTTGAGTTCGTATGAAAGATTGAACATCTTTAGTTGTTAAACTTAACAAAATTTGTCTCGTGTTATGAGTTTCTTGTGGTATTTCAAAGCTGTTGCGAGGAGGATTCGGCTGGATGGTGATGGTGAGAAAAAGCTTGGCATTTTTCTTCATTACTTCTAGCCCAGTGACCATTGCTTAATCTTATAGGGGAATCTAAGTCAGTTGGTTTTTTCATACCCTTTATGGCCTTCCGTAAAGAGTAGTTGGAAGACTGTAAGGGGTTCAGCTTTTTAATATAGTTATGTGTCTATACCTCTTTCAGACTCTTCTCGTAGGGCCTTTCTTAATTCAATTTTGGCTAATGTTAGCTTATGTTTAAGTGTAGGTGACCTAACCTCTTAACCTAAGTCTTTTAGTATGTGGATTTTTATATTTACAATATTTTTTAAGTAAACACATCAAAAAATATAAATATATTGCAACATATTTTTAGGCAAAATAATGCAACAATCTATTCACGTTGACAAATATTACAGTGTAGTGCAACTAAATTAGAATTTATTTTTAATACAATATTTCGATTTTAACAAGGGGCTGTCCAGAAGTTACCTATTGTTCTCAGAAAGGGAGAAAATAGTGTTCATGCTACATAGATTTTATTACCAACGTTTGCATAAAAAAAATACACAAATTTGTGTCGACGCGTCGCGAAGAAAAAGAGTTTAAGAACTAATATGTCTTAGGCCAAAGTTACTCGTTCAACACTGGAGGAGTTCATAAAATCTTTAGCATATCGGGCATTTCACGCGAAGCGGACAGGGAAAATAGGGTCATGTTTCCAATTTCAGATTTATTTGAATATGTTGTACCTGTATATGTCCTCGATACACGAAAAAAATATTTTTATAATGGCAACACTGGTTTACATAATATGGGTCTTTGAAAATTTGAGAAATCGTAAGGTATGTACTACTTCAAATGCCATTATTCAGCTTTAAAAAGTCTGGAGTCACTGGATTTTATACTTCATTTATTAACCTTTTTAACCTAATAATTGGATTTTAAAAATAAAAAAAAAATACACTGAAAAAAATGAGAAATATTTTTCTTTATCGTTTTTTTCAATGTTAGCCTAACAAAATTTTTTTTAAGTGCATTCAAAAAAAAACTCATATTATGTTTATACTTCGTGCCAAGTTTGATAGTGGTCCGCCCAGCCGTTTTAGAGCTATATGCATTGCAATGCCGAAACCCGAGTCGAATCAGTTGATATTCAAGTGTGAGTGGCGATAACGTAAGATTTTCCCAATTGAGCGAATTACATACTTCATACATTTGCATTGACAATATATTTATGTACTTTATTTTCATATATAGAAAGGGTGTGGCACCTCCCTTACTAAAGCGGAAACTTAAAGATGCTACCTACATATAACATATTTATCTATACATATTAGATGTTCTATTTGAGTAAATGTAAGTAGAATTCATACAAATTTGGGAAATGTGATGGAACTATTTATAGGGGGATCCAGGGTTATGAGGTTGAAAATAAGCTGTTCTTGCGAAGCGTTTTTGGAAAGCAATGCACAACTGAGTCCAACGAACTTTTTGGGATATTTCCACTTAAGTTTAAAAAAAGTTTGCACAACATAAAAAAAGTTTATGTCCAAGTTGTAAACAAATTCTTTAAACGCCTCGCTATTGAAGTGTAAAATTGGCGGAATGGCTATAGTCCAATATTCTTGTCGGTTTTTTAGTTTTTTTAAGATTTGCTTCTGGGTAGACTAAGAAAACTTAGAAAAAAATTAGAGATCGAATTTTTTGAAGGCTTGAAAAAAATATCCTTTCAAAGAAAAATTCGCTTCGACTCAATATAATCTTATCGTTTAAAAATTACTTTCTCAAAAAGAAGAAAATACATCTGCGAAAATTCTCCATGAAATGATATTTTTCTCTGAAATTCATATGAACCTTACGAGAAATAACGTAAGAATGACAAATTTTCACCTTCGGAGCCCTCTGGAGCCTACATAAATTTTTGTGCCGTTGTTGGACGAAAAGCACTAGAAAGTAAAGGGCTTAGGCTTGTAAAAAAGTAAAAAAACAAATTTTAAAAAGTCATACATTTCAGTATATATGATATGATATTTAATAATGTTTTCAATATAAAAATTTAATTTATTTCGTGCTATTCTATACAGCTAATGCCAATACTTCTGCACGTGGGTTAAGTTTTTGAATTTTAAAATAAGTACAAATAAAATATAGCATACTTGTAGGCGTTTTTATGATAACGTATACTATTTTTGCAATTGATTATAAACAAAATACTGGGAATGGCATAAGCAAGCCATAGAGAGAAACTTTGCTGCTTTTTGACAGCATGACGTAGCACCTCTCATAAAAGCAAGAAATTTAAAGCAATTTGTTGAAAATAGAAAAATAGTTGGAGCTATGCTGAGGTAATGCAAACAAATTTCACAAGAACACTTGGAATGGTTTTGACATGCACTAGATAAAAAGAAGGCGGGCGGGCTTTGAAAAACTTTGATTCCTACAAGCAGTACACGAATAATGGGTAAGGTTTCATAAGGGCGTGGTTGCTTGCTAACAAGAAAAATGCAATGCTATACAGAGAGAATTATTTAAGATAGTGCAACAAAGTTTCAACGACTAGAGGGTGTGGCACTTTTCAGACAAGCAAAAGCTTAAATCCGTTAACGTAATTTGATATACTGTCAAATTCAATATGGAAACGTTTAAACGTTTGATAAGTTCAGTGATCACTCATACATGACAAAGGTGATGGGTCAGTTGGCACAAATGCCGAAACTTATAAAACAAAAAAGGTTTAACAAAAACCTAACTGATATAAGTCACTGTAATTAATTATACATTTTTGATTATTACAGATTGAAATGACTTCTCTGGCTTAAAACATTAACAAAACAAATAACTTAAGCTTAAGCAATTAAAAAATTAGATGTTTCATAGGTTCATTGAATTAAAAGTATTGTTGTCAGATGACTGTTTAAAAATCTGGTTTTGTAAGAACAATTAATACTTATTAAAAAATAATTTACAGTCCATATACCCCCTTCAATAACAATTCCAAAAAAATATCTCGACAGTTCTGAAATTTCATTAATTAAATTAAAATTTAAATATTTTATTTATGGAAACATGTGACCCATTTAATTTTGCGTTGTTTTTAAATTTGTTGGAAGCCATTAAGCATTGGACGGTTTTTATTATTGAAACAAATTTTGACAGACTTAGCTGGAGTAATTCTTTCGATTAAAATAGGCTTGTCTTGCATCAGTTTTTTTCGACTTATCGACAATCGACTTATGATTTATGGAGAGTTATTAGAGAAAAAAGAGTTAATTTCTTGAATGAAACTAAAAATAATTTAGTTCCAATTTTAGTACTTTGTGCCATGGAATTGTAAGAACTTAAACTTATTCAGTGTAATTATTCTGAAGCTCTCTGCCATGGAATTGAAAAACTGTTTTGAAAATAGTATTTCCTTATATCTGATGTTGATCGGACTTAGAAATTATCAGTCTAATATTTCACTTTTCATCATATCGTCATTTCTGACAATGTTTGCTCTTAGTTTCGTTGGAGACGCCTCTTTTATTATTGTGATATCTCAGAATATAGTGTTCATAGATATATTCCAGTAAAACACGTACATTTTCTTTAATCGCATTTCTGGTAAAAATTTCATATTAAATCTTTTACTCTACATGAGATCAAGGTTTCATGGCACAAATTTTTCTCCCAATATTGTGGGGGAGCTCTCAAAAAGTTAAGGCTTCAAGCTTATAGCATTGACGTGCTTAGATAGCAAGTAGCTCTGGCCTACCTAAAAAAAATAGATAAGAAGTTGCGTACATTATTAAAATTGGTATATATTGTGTCTAAATATTCACTCTAAAAAAAAAAAATGTTGGGAATTATTTCGTTTTTTTTTTTATATACATAATTATATTTTATTAATTTTCTTATTTTCTATATGGTGGAAAATCTCAAGTTTTGATATATTAATTTTTATTATTTTTTTTTTCAAATTTGTAAAAAAAAAACTACTTATTATCCCTTTTGAAGTTTTGCAAATTTCAACAGCAATAAAATTTTTTAAGAATTCAGATTATTTTGGTGATAATTACAAAATAAATGCAGAAAAAAAAATTCAAAATTATCGTTTGCTCCATAATGCCATCACAAACGAAAAGGGCCTTCCTTAAAAAAATATGTTTCGAGATAAGTGATGTTTTGTTTATGTCAATTTGTTGAAATACCCCACCGGCAAATTGATGAAATACTCTGATTTTTCATGTATGAAAAGCCATACCCTTTGTGTTGTACGTTTCACAAATGAAATTGTTTCTGTGATATTTTGTTTATTTGCTTGCTGGATGTCTAGTTGCTGGCTACCTGCATTGTATATTAAACTGTAGTCAGTCTGTCTGTTCGCTATCTGATTTGTATGTGGAGGTGTAAGGGGTCTTGCCTGTTTGGCTGCTTACTTTGTAAGTGAAGATGGCAACTCGGTAAACTATACAGGCACTTAGTAAGCGATATTTTAAGGCAGCCTGCTTTTCCTTTGCTACACATTGTATATAGAGATGTAGGCAAGCTGCCTACAAAGCGGTCATCCCTTTGTAAAAAGAATCTACAGTTGTGTCTGGAGTAGTGAGCATTACTACCAACAACGAGTATAACTATTCTTTGATGTTGTGTATAACATATTTGCCGCTGGGGCCTGTTAAACTGAGATAATGAAAATTCTATTAGGAGATTTTTTATATGTTTGAACTGAGTATTTGGAGTAATTCATTCGACGCGATATTTCTTAAGCTTTCCGATGCCATAAGAATCATGAATATGAATCTATTACAGTAAAGAAATTGAAAAATAATTAAAAAGTTTTTCAGAATACCAACAAATTTTTCACATTTTATATTCCTACAAAATATAATAGCAAATTTCATGAATATTTCAAAGTATAGAAAAAACTGGATATTTTGAGAAAAATTTAAAGATGATCCAAAACCCATGTCGAAACTTAAATTTTTTGCTTCAAATAGAAAAAAATGTATCAAAGACAAAATTAAATCTCAATATCCGATTTTAAAAATTTCAGAAAAAATTATAACCCACTTTTACATTGATATATTGCAAAAAATTGTCGAAATCCAATAAAGATGCGTAATTTTTTTTTGACTGACTGTTCTCATTTTCAAGTAAGCAGAAGCCGACACTCTTTCAGCTACTACTCCGGTCAAAAAATTGCGCCGCTTTCCTTAAGTTTGCTGACTGATCCACTTCATTATTCCTAAGATTATCACAATATGATACTTTGACATAAAAATGTTGATAGTATTTTCACTGAGCTTCATATATTGAAGTTTTACTGGAATACATAAATTCAATGAGATCTATACGGAGATTATTTTACTCCCCTAGAGATGCTCTACAACCCACCTAAAAAAAAAACTATGCTATGACTCATCCAATCATAAAATAGCTTAAAACCCAAGCGAAATACTCATAGTTCTATTGAATCGGCACAGACGCAACTATAACCTTTTGATGTGAACCTCCTCACATGTATCACATAAAAATGGGATTGTTTTTACAAAAAGATGACAAAATATTATGAACAAAATTTGGTATGCATATTAGATATAATTTGAACAAATTGCTTATGTCAATAAAAACAAAAGTGATGCACGTCAAATATTTTGGTAATAAACAGTTTGCTGTTCTTGATGATGAGTATGAATATAAATTGGGATATGAATGATGACAAATTTGACTGATCTCTGTCGTTAAATGATAACGAAAGTTTCCAGACTATTGCGTACATTTCAAATCGTACAGCCACAAAGACGTTTAATGGGGGATTTTTTCTTTTTACCAAATCTGGTTCAGCACTTACCTTGTAACAGATCATCATTCTCAACGCATGAAGAACCAGTTATCATTTAGAACCAACCTACCAAGGTTGTTGAGTTGCATTCGTTTTTTTGTTTTTTTTTTGAAAGGTTATAACAGAAAATGTAAACAGTGCGAAGTTTTGTAATAAAAAAATTAAAAAAAAAAAAAAATTGATTAGCAAAAACATTAAGCAATTATAAGCATCATGTCAGGTACGTCACTCACGTTAACATACCGAGGATTATTATAAAAAGGCCTGTTAAGCATTCGAAGGCAACAGTTCTGACATTCACCTTGATACGAATTATACAAAGTGCGAATTTTTAAATTCAGTTCAGTAACAGAAAAACAAAAAAAAAAAGGATTAACAATGCGTTTAACTTTGCTTGCTGTAATTGGACTTTTGCTGGTAGCCCTGGCAATGGCATATCCAGCTGATAGCCCTGATCTAAGTGATGTTGCACCAGTCGCTGCTGTTAGCTTGGCTGATGTTGATGTTCAGGGGCATGAGAACGAGGCCGACAGGAACAGACGACATGGATGGGGAGGATATGGCGGATATGGTGGTGGATATGGCGGTGGATGGGGCGGTGGTTATGGCGGTTATGGTGGTGGTGGATGGGGCGGACATCATGGTGGATACGGCGGTGGTTGGGGCGGACATCATGGTGGATACGGCGGTGGTTGGGGCGGGCGTGGTGGATACGGTTGGGGCCGATAATTACAGATTGTACTACAAAAGTTAATTTATATTAATTGGATTGTAACTTTATTAATTTTTTTACATGTGAAATAAATTTTATTAAAAAAAAATATTTTCTGATTTAATTAAGATTTTGAGAAAAAAACGCTCTCCTGAAGTTGTCCAAATAATATACAATCAAATCGATTGGATAGTAGACCTCTATGAGAAATCGTTCCTTACTCAAGTAGTCTTTTGTTTTTCCCTATCCCAGTAGAGTTGTTTCCTGGTTTGTAGACTACTGGATTTGATATTGGCGATACATATCTTCTAAAAGTTATAGTTATCAAAATGAAAATTCCCTTTCAGAATATTTACCTCCAAAGCCAATGATTTCGAAAGACCTTCTCCTTTAACTTTTTATTGAAAATTAAATATTTAAGCCAAATGCATACTGAAGGCTTAAAGAATACGTTCATTCTTATTCAATTCAATTCAATATTCTATTAAATTAAATTCAACCTTGCAACTAAGATATCTTCAATGAAAAACAGACAGCACGTATGACCCAAAATCAGCGCTAATGAGGCCTAAAATGCCTCAGGAGATAATTTTTTGGTTCGACTATTTAATTTTTTTTTGTGTTTTCTTGTGTCTTACCGATTTGTTCTTTAACTCTTGAACACTTTCGTATGGCGCTTTTGGCCATCTCTGTTGATCCACGAATGTACGATGATCCATAAAATATATAAATGAAAGGAAGGGTAACTTAACGAGACACATTTTTTCAAAACTTAATTGTTTCACAGAGGAATAAATTAAATCGGTTCTCTGCAACGAGTGCCCATCATATCAATATCTGAGTAAAATGATTGGAACGAAGACAAATTAACACAAATTTTTTGCACATTATAATCAGTGATAGCACTTGGGTTTTTGGGAAAAGTACTTGATTGAGACTTGGAATGTACTTATTTGTCATGGACACCAAAAATTTACAAAAATTTTCTACAGAAATTTTTATCGCCTATTTTACTAAAATTTTCTAAAAATTACTAAAAGAGAAATTTCATGGCCAACACGTGGCAATTGATAGAGCGTTTAATAGAAATGTGACACAGGAGTGAAGATAAAAAAAAATTGCTTGAAATGCACTAAAAGTGATTGCCACAAAAGGAAAACATTTTTTTATCAATAAGACCTTAGACATACAGTAGCTCAAAGATCGTACATCAAAATAATTATTTTCCGATTCTCCAAAAATAATAAAATAAAAAGGATTAAAAAAATTAGAAGTATTTTTATAATAAGTGTTTTTAAGCCTTCAATTTTAACAAAAAACAAAATTCCAAATTTTTCGATTTTATAAGAGCTAAGGAGGATAGGGGAAAGTGGGGCACCTTTGACACTGGGGCACATTTGACTTTGCCAATTTCAGTATGAAAACGACTAAGGCGCCGAAAAGTTTAAATGATGAAAGCAACCTACTTTGACTTAAAAAAACGTTATGAACTTTGACACTTCTTCTTCAACTCTCTTTGGAGTTGCACGAGTTTTTCTGTTTTCGCGATCCCTGATGTAATTTTCGATACCAAGTACGTAAGCGTTTTGTGAATTATATGTGGTTCTTTTTGTAAATTGAGTGGCAAAATATGTTAGCATTACGTTTAAGTATCAACACAATTAAGGGTACAGTAATAATAAAATAAAAAAGGAAAACGCCTTTTGAACGTTTGGGGCACATTTGACTTCTGCCAAAGGTGTACATTTGAAATCTGAATATACACCACCATACAGAGGACTTAGTTGAATACGTCAAAAAGTGTGATTTAAGTGAACTGACAGTTGAAATGCTTTAAAATTAACTGATAGCTTTTATGTTTTGAACTCATTTATGTTAAGTTTCTTAATTAAATTGAACGAATTAATATGTATTTTTCGTTATTTTCTTTGTAATAAATCGTTTTAAAAAAAGTTAACTAAGTAGTTTCCAATTTAACCAATAGTAAATTCTATAGACCCATATTTTTTGAACACGCCAACTTAAGAAAATACACTCTTTCGCTTGGTGTTATCGAAATTTGGCTACCTCTTCCCATTCCAAAGATCTCAGTATGCGTTATGTCCTAACTGCAGCTTTCGAAATAAAATCTCGGAGTGCAAATGTCCTAACTGCTTCTTTTTGCCTTTGAAGTCACATTAGATAGTAAACAATCGCTCTCAGGTCAAAAGTGAGAATGGACTTTTGTGAGAGAGGGGAAAAGGAATCCCCGGCGGTAATTAGGACTCGTTTCAAGACAAAAAATTTCTGGCACCAATAGTTGCAAAAAGGCCGAAAATGGATTTTGAAGTACGAATAGTACTTTCTTATATCTGTTTAGGCTTCATTTGATGAAAAACAAATTATTCCACCAATTGATGACTTGTGACTTATTCAATGATGTGACTAATAAAATTATTATATTTTATTTTTTGCATACAGCGCCCTCTGTGAACAGATCTTTGAAGTACTAATAGCTTTAGTATACTCTTCTTGATAATATGAAAACAACGATACTTCGATTGTCAAAATCGGCTCAGTAGTTTAGAAGCGTTGGTCGTATATCTCTTTTATTCATATATATTTTTTTAAAACATCGTATATTTTTAAAATATTTTCCTACCTTGGAATTGTACAATACTATCAGAAATGTCTTGTGATTGTAGTAGTAGTGGTAAGGATTGCAAAGGTGGTAAAGATGGTTAAGATGATAAAGATAGCAAAGTTATCATCTTGATGACAAAGATGATAAAAATGATAAGGCTAAAGATAGTGGTATAGATATATAATATATATAAAAATTGTCGCCGTCATTGCTATCATCGTCTCACATCATATCGGTTTTTATTGTGATGGCAACCGGCATCGGTGATGAAGTAGACTAGCGTTTTACGTTGCCATCATAGCTTGATGATGATGAATATTATTATGCATTTTGATAGGACACTTACGCTCTGTGGTGACGATATGATTACCCACTGTAGCACAATAGACCAACAATCGAGCAGTCGCCTAAAAACATACTATTTTATTACAATAATTAGCGACTATACACCACAGGGTGAATAGTAACAATTTAATTGAAATGTTTAAAAACTTTTTCAGTAGATTTAACACTGTTGGTTAACATCATGTGATGCATTAAATTAAAAATAATTAATCAGCACATATCATGTTTTGCATAAAAATTGATATCGATTTGTATAAATATAATTTTTTTCAATCATAATTTTGTTGCAAAATTATTATGGTTTTATGCAGATCTGTGAAAGAGTGCCATTCACTATCAATTGAAATCCATTGAAGTCACTGCCAAAAAAAGCAGCATTCTGAGTTCAGCTATTTAAAAATGAAGTCGCCAGTAGACTTCAATGCCATAAGTTTGCAGCCTTTTCTATCGCAAAAGAAGTGAATTATTCTGGTAATGTCACATTTTTGATTGGAATCATGATTGGAAGAATTGTGATTGCATTGAACTCACCTCAAATCACTTTGAATACGCTGAAGTCTCTTGAAGTCGTTGAAGCCACTTGAGGTCGGTGAAATTACTTGAAGTCACTGAAGACACTTGAAGTCAGCTGTTCTAAATTAAAATACATATAAAAGTGAATGTGTGACTTTACTTTTAAATAGCTGGACTCTGAATGCAGAATTTCTCATGAGTTAAAATTAAAAATGAATGCACTCTTTCACAGCACTAGTTTTATGCAGTCATTAATATGATAGGTGGACGTGACAGTAAACTGATATATTTTGTTTCACGTAGAGAACAATGCGTTTCTGAAAAATTGTATGTTTCAAAATTTTAGTAAGAGTGCTTCCGCCGTACAGATGTTTGCAGTTCAAAAATACTTTTATTGTAATTTTTGAAGTTTCAACGAGTTTAAAGAGGAAGAGCGGTCTTGTAATGCAAGTGACACCCATTCATTTTGTATCAAAATACTTTTACTTCATTGGGAATTAAATTAACTGAGCATCTGTTAGTGTAAAATTGTATGCATTAATGAAGATTATTATTTGGTCAGTAAGGAAAAGAGAACATCTTCAATGACTGAACTTTTCCTGCGCAGTCAAAAATTAAACATCTTAGATGTTCCATAGTGCTTAAGTTTTGAAAAACTTTTAAAATACTCGGTGCACTTTACATTTTTAAAATTAAATTGTTGAATTAAAACTTTTTCGATTAAGTTGAAGATTTTTCAAATTCGACAGTTGTGACGGACATGTTAGACTAAGAAGCGCACGTAGATATTCTAGGGACTAGGAAATGTAACCAGAAGGTTCATCTTATAAACTATTTGATTCTTTATATGCAATGTAACTTAATAGATGCTGTAATGATGAAGACCACCGGGAGAAAATAAAGAGTACTCTAGCTAAAAAGTGAAAAAAAAGTCAGAAAACCATAAGTAATAAGAAAGCGCACACTTGGAAAAAGGTATCTGTAATCTTAAAAGAGTACAGTTGAGAGATTTTTCTAAAATACAAAAAACTTAAATAGTCCAGAGATTAAAAATATAATACTCATACTGATAATTTTTCAAAAAACAATTCTTTATTTGAACAAATGCTTAGAAAAAATAATTATTTTAAATGCAATTCATGAGGTGGATGTAAGCCAAATCCGTGAGGTCCATGTAGAGATTCAAAGCCGTGGTGGTCTAAATGATGATCAAAATGATGTAGATGTTTGAGATGATGCAACTCAGCCTCATGTGGTAGTGGATGATGCAGATGTGGCAGATGATGCAACTCAGCCTCATGGGGTAGTGGATGATGCAAATGATGCAACTCAGCCTCATGTGGTAGTGGATGATGCAGATGATGCAACTCAGCCTCATGTGGTAGCGGATGATGCAGAGGTGGCAGATGATGCAACTCAGCCTCATGGGGTAGTGGATGATGCAGATGTGGGAGATGATGCAACTCAGCCTCATGTGGTAGTGGATGATGCAGATGTGGCAGATGATGCAACTCAGCCTCATGCGGTAGTGGATGATGCAGATGTGGCAGATGATGCAACTCAGCCTCATGTGGTAGTGGATGATGTAGATGTTCGAGATGATGCAACTCAGCCTCATGGGGTAGTGGATGATGCAGATGTGGCAGATGATGCAACTCAGCCTCATGGAGTAGTGGATCTATAGGAAGAGCCACAGCAAGAGCTATTACCGTTAACATGCCAAATGCAAGAAATGTAGATTTCATTTTCAGTCCTTTTTGCTTCACTTTCAAAATATATATAAAATTTAGGTGCTTATCTTGTCGATATTGCTTTGATAACTGTTCACTATGTTTGCAAAACGCAGAACTTTTATACAAATCGTTTTTGCATTTAGCCTATGCATAATACAAATGCTTTCATAGCTTTAATATATAACGATGCATGAAATTATAGATTTGTTTATTTCCATTGTGGTTTTGTTTCTTTTGTTTATAAGATCACAATCGAAATAAATTATTATTATGTTCGGGAAAGACCAAAAAAAATTATAGTAAAAAACTGTTTAGGAGTTATTGAAGATTAATACTACGTAAAAAAATTTAAATAAATAAGAACTGCAGCAGTTGATTAAAAAAAAAAGAAAAAAATTCAAGATATTTTTAGATATCAATAAGCTTTGAATAATACTTTGAAGTATATTTAAGTTAATTTTCAGGCTCAACCAGAACTTAATTGGCAATTCTAGCTGGATTTCCCCTAACAAATAATAATAAAAATTTAAGATCTTTGTGGTCTGTTTTAAATTTGATATCAAAATAAACAAAACCCCAATCATATGTACATATATCTTTATTGATTATATTAACAAAAATCTTTGTTTGCAAAGATAATTTCTATAAAAGTACTGCTTCCTACAAAGAAAGCTAACAGTCATTTAAAGAAGGTCGTCAAACAAAATCTACAGTAATTTCAAGACGTGAAAAAATAATAATAAAAAATGAGATCTACAATTTTTGCATTTGTTATGCTTTTGCTAGTAGAAATTGCATTAGCTCATCCTATAGATCCACTACTCCATGAAGCTGAATTGCAAAACCTCCAACATCTTCATAATTTTGATCATGAACTACACCATCATCACGGCCTTGGACATTTATATGAACATCACGACTTTGGTTTATACCCAATCCATGGACTTTACTTAAAATAATTTTTTTTTCTAACATCTGTTAAATATAATTTAAAAAGAAATTATTGGTATGGCGAAAAAAAGTTTTAACTGTGAACTACTGCAAGAAAAATATTGAAGAAGTCTTGAGTTATAATATGAATTTATTTTGTTTTAGGATTTTTGATATATTGGTATACAGTTGTTGGATTAAGTTGTGATTAATCTTATATCTTGGTAAATTATCACGGATTTGATTGTTTAACCCAATGGGAGAGGATTTATGACCAACATCATTTCGATAAATGGATTCACCGATAATAAGTTTATGCTCCACCAATATGTTCACTTCAAGGCTTATATAGTAAAAATGTATATATGTATATATAATATATATATATTAAATATATATAGTATATTCAAATAAAAATATGACTTATCGCGGTCAAAAAGTATTTTTCGTTTCATTTGTTATTTGCGAATTATCACTAGTGAGATTTTTTTTAACTAGCCGGCTAGATTTACAGCCCTATTCTGGCAGCTTAACAAGGCTCACCACATTAACAAAATATTTAATATCAGTGTTCGAAAATGTACAGTACGGTACAATTCAATCGTGATTTGTGACGATTTTATTATGTGCGCACAATTCAGTATTGTACTGTGCAAACACAATACGTTTATTTTTCTTTATAAAAATAGCGTGCCGAAGCTCTAACGAGTACACATACTTTTCATAAACGAAGAGTGCACACAACCAATCTTCTTTTGTACGTCTCTGAGCACAGAACATAACTTTATTCTCATTATGTTTTGTGAAATAGCACGAAACAAAACCAATTCGTTACCATGTCAGACTTGCTTCTTCTTGCTGTGAGAAGCTTACATAAATGTGGCCACATGTTTCGATACTTTCCGAATTTTTAGACAATTCGCAATTCGCTGTTGAGTGAAATAAACGACACAATTGCGAATTGTACCGAGCCAAAGCACGACACTCTATTTCTATTTATAAAGTACATGCTACGGTGCAAACACAAATACAGAACAAAACAAAAGCCAACAAATGCACAGAACGATTCATATTTTGTACCTTACTGAGTACACATTTCTGTTTTGTGCTGATATTGTTTTGTGCATTGGATTGCACACTATAGAAAATAAATAAGGTTTTGTGCTTCGGCTCGGTACACAACGAATTGTACTGTTTATTTTCGAACACTGTTTAATATTAACAAGCTGTTGATGTGTCGTATTCTGACAACAATTTAAAAGCTCTTTTCTTTAATATTTTGTTAATGTCAGAAAGTATCTTAACAACGAGTGATATTTCAGCATTGAGCTAAGTAAAAATGTTTTTTTTTTATAAAATTTAAAAGACAGGACTACGTGGTTTTAAATAATTACAACCATGTCTTAAAAAAACATTTATTTTCATTGATATCAGTAAATAAATTATTTTGGATTTTCGAGTATCGAACCCACGCACGCGAGCTAAGAGTTCACTGTCCTAACTACTTCGCCACGTTGCCTTGTGTGTTCTAGTTTTTATACCCTACACCGAGGGTATATTCACTTTGTCTCTCCGTTTGTAACACCTCGAAGGGGGCGTGGCAGGTATGGAAAAGTATATATATTCTTGATCAGAGTCTGTCTGTCTGTCCGTTGAAATCAGGTTTACGGGAAAACCAAGAAAGCTAATTGAATGAAATTTTCACACACAGGTCACATCTTCTTGCAGGCATTTTGCTATTGAAAATGGGCGAAATCGGTTGACGGACACTCCTACCGCCCATACTCTATGTAAATTTACCCAGGCCAATTTTGAAAAAAGTTGCAGCGATTTTGATGAAACTTGGTGATTTGGTGCACATGTGAACCAAATCAGGATTAGGCTGCGTTTCAAGTTTCCAAAAGGTCGTACAGGGGCGTGGCACAGCCCTAAATTTTATCATGGGCATGGCATTTTTCAACATTTAAAAATTTTGTTTCCGTATATCTCAAAATTGGGAAAAACGATTTCCATAAAAATTTTGGGGATGATGCCGCTGAAAGCAGTCATCAATACAATCTCAGCTATTTTACTGAAAAAAATTCCTCATGGGCGTGGCACCGCCCGCAATATTTATAAACGTTATATAAAGCGAACTAACAACGTAATCGTTATGAAATTTAAGGAGGTAGATATACTTCCTATAAGGTCTCTTTTAACAAAAATTTGGTTCAATAGTACCTGTGGGCGTGGCACCTCCCATATAAGCAAAAAACGGGTATTGTTATAGATAGTGTGCTATGAGAATAATCTTCATAAGATTTGGTCTATAGATGCCAGTTACTATAAGCTTTAAAAATAAATGAATTTTGACAGGATTGCATCAGTGGGCGTGGCACCTCCTATATAAACATAAATTTGTAAGCGCTGTTTTAAGTGAAGATTTGCAGTAATTGCTATGAAATTTAATGTAAGTGGTTCAGTTGCTATAGAGTATATCTGAATCAAAATTGGCTGAAATAGCACCAGTGGGCGTGGCACCTCCCATCCAAGTAAAATACGGTATGTGGCATATTTATCGAAATATGTGAGCAATCATATGTACTAAAATTTGGTGTAAGACTTTTGCTTATGGAAAGATATTTCTGGATCAAAACCGGGCTGGATTGTACCAGTGGGTGTGTCACCGCCCTAAATTTTAAATTTAGCTGCGGCACATATCGCAAACTATACAAGCTATTGTGCTGAAATTTAATATGAGGATGAATATAGTTTATTGAATCAAAATGGGCGGAATTGGACAAGTGGGCGTGGCATATTTCTAATTTTTCATTTCTATTCGATTTTTTTCAACATTTTCCTTACTCTTTCGACTTTTCAACCCTGTAACTTTTTCCAATATATCCTATACATATATGTATATTTGTTCGACTTTTTCAACTTTCTTTATTAGTTTCTTTATTTTTTGCGACTTTTTCATTCATTTTGAATTGTTTCAACTTCTTTAGAGTTTTTCAACCTCTCTCAACTTTTTTCAACATTTTGCATATATTTTTGACTTTTTCAACATTCTTCAACCTCTGTCAACCTTTCTAACATTTCAAATTTTTTTCGACTTATTCAACCTCTTCAATGCCTTTTTAACATTTATTTAAAAGGTACTTTCAACGCAGTGTAGGGTATGTGAGTTTCGGCCTGGCCGAAGATAACACCTTAACTTGTTTACTACTCTATTCGTTATTTTATTAATTTAAAATTAAAAACTCCAAAGTTGATAAGTTTACCACGAAAGCTTTTGTGTGGAGAATTCAAAAGCTTTTATATTGTTAATGATTTTTTAGAATACCCATTTCATAACAATTAGATTAACAAGAGCACCTTTATTATTCCTTGTTAAGTTAACAAACAGAATAGGGCTGTTAGTTTTCATCTTGAGGCTATAACTATTCTGGTTTGATTATAAGTTTTTTCATATTCTACGATCGGAAGTTTCTAAAAAGTTATTTTCTGATAAGAATTTGGTAATTTTGCTCAGAGCTCAGAGGGCACTTTGCAAGAAACGTAAAAACCCAATGTGCACAAAAACGGAAGCGAATTCGTTTGTGAGCATTCCGTTTTTTGTAAGAAAAACGAATTCGTTTCGAATTCGTAACGAACTGCAAATACGAATTCGTTTCGAATTCGTTGTTTTGTTCAGAAAACGAATTCGAAACGAATTCGTTTTTTGTTCATAAAATGAATTCGTTTCGAATTTTGTTTTTTGTAAGTAAAGCGAATTCGTTTCGAATTCGTAACGGACTTCAAATACGAATTCGAAACGAATTCGTTTTTTGTTCATAAAACGAATTCGTTTCGAACTCGTTTTTTGTTCATAAATCGGATCAGTTTCGAACTCGTTTTTTGTTCATAAAAAAATTTTATGTTTTGAGCGACTTCAAATTGCTTAGAAGGTTAAAAAACTTATAAAATTTTTTACTCAAATTTTGAAAAATTTTTCTAAGTCCCGGAAAATTTTCAAAGAAAAATATTCAAAAAAATTTTTGTTTTTTCGACTTTTTAAACATTTCTAAGTCGATTAAGAAACAAAATTTTTTTTGAAAATTTTTTTTTTTTTTTTTTATGAACAAAAAACGAGTTCATTTCGAATTCGTTTTATGAACAAAAAACGAATTCGAAACGAACTCGTTTTTTGTTCATAATAAGCGGAAAATTCTTCCGTTTTTTCGAGAGGAATTTCATACGAAAACGAATTCGAAACGAGTTCGTAACGAAATCCGTTTCGGATGAATAGTACGAAGAAACGAGTTCGTTTCGAATTCGAAACGAATTCGTTTTTTGTAAATAAAGCGTATCAAATGAGAGAAGATATCATTCGCCTTTGACATATATTTTAATATATGAAAGGTAGCCTAGTAGGTAGCGCGCATGACTATGAATCGCTGGGACATGGGTTCGAGCCTGACTTTGGAAATTTGTAAATCGTAAGTAAAATTTAATTTGATAATAAAATAAAATTCATACACATATGCAATAAAGTCTTACAATTTGCATACATAAAAATTTTTTTTTTTTAAATAAAATTAATTTTTTTATGAACAAAAAAAACTCGTTCTATGAACAAAAAACGAACAAAAAACGAATTCGTTTCGAATTCGTATTATGAACAAAAAACGATTTCGTTTCGAGTTCGTATTATAAACAGAAAACGAATTCGAAACGAACTCGTTTTTTGTTCATAATAAGCGGAAAATTCTTCCGTTTTTTCGAGAGGAATTTCATACGAAAACGAATTCGTAACGAGTTCGTAACGATATCCGTTTCGAAGAAACGAGTTCGTTTCGAATTCGAAACGAATTCGTTTTGCACACTGGGAATATAATTCAAGGACTCTTATTAGGGAACGCAAAAAATTTCAGCACTACAACAAAGCAAACTTTTGTGTTCCTCGATCTTGAAGTTTATAAAAACGATTGTTCCTTCATGTAAATTATTTTCTTTGCTTTCTATAGAAAATATTTTAGACTAAGGTCCTGTAAAACTGAAAATCAAACGAAGAGAAGACTTGGAGGAACTAAGACCCTATTGTGAAAGTATGATAGCCCTTGTCTTAATCTTTTTCTTGGGATGAACGAAACCCCCCAGAGCTTTGAATGAATCTGGAAAGTTCCTTTGATTGCGAATTTACTATCATGCCCAAACTTTTAAAGATTCTGTCTTCAAATTAGCCGTGACTTTTGCTTTGGAGCTCAAAATATTCACAGCAGAGGTGCTGCATAAGTATAAAGTTCTTTCTTCTTCTTGCAGCTCTTGGAGCACTCTAATTGGGCTTGAACCGAGCTTTGCAGCTAAAATGCTGGTATTGCAGTGCCACTTTCAAATCGCAAGAGTTTCTAAGGTCTTTCTTGTTTCAAAGTCGGCGATATCAATTTGGAGACCCTGCATGTGACGAAGCACCATTGATTGATTTGGTCTCTTGTTCTGTTATTAAGTTTTGCATAGAGTTCTTGTAATCTGTGTATTTATATTCCTGTTAGAACAAGTTCGTCAGCTTGTTCGTTGTCCTCAATCCTATAGTTGCAGGTACCCAGCAGAGCCTGATGTAATACCCACGAATGTGGTATAAAGATTTATTTCAGTTTATTGCGCATTTTAATTTGAAGCAATGACATTCTATGGACTTAATTTCAACCAAACTGTCGACACCTATGATTTTATTGGCAGATGAGAGATTTCACGTGCTAATCATATGAACGGCCTATTGAATTGCTTAATATTCATTTAAAATTCAATGCATTGGCTGGCTAGTTTAAATTACCCGTTCAGTATCAGAGCGCATAAAAAGATCCCAGAAACCGTCGTTAATTATCTCCGAGCCATGGATACCGTTTCCACCAATAATGATGCCAGAGCTCCAATCCTTCCTTCTGACACAATGAATTTTAAACTACGTTTCTGGTGACATATAGTCGCAATTAAAATTGAGATGTCCAAGGGATACGGCCATAGATTACATTAGTCGAAATAGGGTAGGAGAGGGTCTGGAACAATCTCACCAAATCTCAGTAAGGGGAAGGGGGATCAATAAAAATCTCACGTCAACTTTTTAATGCAGAGACTATATATAGCAGTTTATATATAAAAATTATGAGTCAAGTCTCACGGAAGGGGGGGGGGGGGGTCCTGCCGGAACTCACCAAGGAAAAGGGTGGGGGGTCCGAATATCACGTAATTAATGGACACCCCCAAGGACTATTTGATAGTATTGAAGCGTGTGGCACAGTGTAAGGCCTAAGCATATCCTTAGCTTAGTTCTTGGCGCTGCTTTTGTGGCTAAGTTCGGTATGAAAGTGTCTAAAAGTGATATTTGAAGTATCGCTTCAAGATTAGCTTA
The DNA here is from genome assembly GCA_949775025.1 of Tricholauxania praeusta. Lineage (NCBI taxonomy): Eukaryota > Metazoa > Arthropoda > Insecta > Diptera > Lauxaniidae > Tricholauxania > Tricholauxania praeusta. The sequence goes on along the minus strand of OX459031.1, from coordinate 28,535,064 downwards.
AAGCAAAAATGTGGCCCAGTTATTCGCTAGTAGGCTTGTCTTTGTACTTTGTTAAGAGTTATGAGGTAGTAAACCTAGTGATTTAAGTCCTACATACCAGGGATCCGTAGATAGTTATATAACAAACAACCGCTGTGTACATCCAGGAATTAATGGTTCCGGTTCCCAAAAATTCCTAATATCAATCCATTTTCGAATTTTTTTTTTCCATCAGTCGATGGAAAGAAGTCAAAAATGAACTATGATCAATCATAAAAATAAGTTTTCACTGACTCTTCAGAAAGCAGCCCAAAAGCGGGCATTATGTCAACAAGATTTTTTTTAACTTTAGTCAGCTAGAATCTTAATTTGGCTTTAAGTGCATCACTGATAGGCACTCACTGCCTGATTCACAATTTATAAAATATATTTCATCTTTAATCGGTGTTTTTTTTTTAATTTATTACATTATGACTGATATGTTTTGATTTGCTCTAGAATTTCCAACCACTATGAGTTGAAATTATCAGAATAAATGAACAACCAAAACAGTTTTAATTCAAAACAAAGCCATTATTTTACGATACTGTGCGGCGTTTGACTTTTTAATTTATCTAATTTTTAAATTTTTTAATTAACTTTCCTTCGAAGAACCATAACAAAAATAGAAATTTTTTGTGGTAAAGTAATTAAAACAAAATCACAATGGAAGTAAACAAGCCTATAGTTCCTCACATTGGTTATTGATGAGATTCACAGGAATATTCATATAAAATTGCAATGCTATGCAGCAAAAGTCAACAGTTTGCAAAGAATTTTTGTAAAATAAACATTTAACTGATCTTCAAGAGCTACCAAAAAGAAACTAATCATGAAGTCAACTATTTTCGTATTGGGAGTACTCATGCTGTTGGCCGTAGTTGCAGCCCATCCTGTGCAGGTTCCAATTCTACATGATGCTGAACTTCATCATCCACAATATCTTCATAATTTTGATTATCATCTTCCACATTTTAATCATCATTTTCATCATGGCCACATTTATCCATATGGATATCATAGATTTAGCTTACACCACTTCTATGAACATCCTGTCTACGAGTATTAAAATTGTATTTGAAAATTTCTTAAATAAATAAGTTACTGGTAAAGTTTTTTGTAGAAATATATGAACTCAGTTTTGGAGTTGACTTCTTCTGGAAGGCACTTCTTTTTAAATTTGCTTATTTTATCCCGCCATATTGTGAAATGACTGCCACATTTCAGTGGAAAAATGTTATATAGGCTAGCAAAATTATATTCAAACTTCTGCGATTTTATGAAAAAAACATTAAAACTTTTTTGCTCGTTAAAATACGGCACTATCAAAGTGCGCCAAAAGAATTTTGCAATATCAAAACTGATGAGTTTTTATTTTTGACATATCACATTGAAAATAGCGGAATCAAGGGGGCTGCCAAACGGGATCTTGTGATGTAAAAACTTGACAACCCCTCTATTCGCCTATCACTGGCCTTCCAGTGGGTTTCTGTAATATTGAAACTCATGAAGTTTTTCTTTTTTTTTGGTCATCACACTGAACATGAAGAGATCAAAGTGTCCCAGAAGATTTTTGTGTTGCAAAAATCAGAGATCCCATTTAGCTCATCACATTGAATATGGCGGTTTCAGATGTGTAAACTATTTTGAAATCGAAATGTATTTCACTTGAGTTCAGGTATTGGACAAATTATGAATGTTGCCAAAAGACTTACACCATAGCGCAGCAACCTTGATTCCATTGTTAACTCGAAGCTCACAAACTTCAAGTAACGGCTATGTCTAAAAAACATAATTTTTTAATTTCAAAATGTATTTGATTTTTTTATAAGCTTTATACTTAATTTAAATTGTCAAGCTAAATAGCTAAGAAGGCTATTAGCTGTAGTAGCTAAACTCTATTATTATCATCTGCTGCCTTTAGTTAATGCAGTAGTTAAATGAAACTAAATGGTTCATGGTCGAAGTCATGGTTTGTTTCCCATCGTAAATGGTGGCTAAAAAAAATCTTATATTTTGTTTTTATTGTAACAAAATTGAAAAAAAAACCTTTGATGTTTCTAAGCATTTTGACCAATTTTCAGAACTTTTTACTCATAGATAGACATCACAGCAAGAAAGTTTCGTAATAGCATGGGGGGCTATTTCATATTATGCAACAATAGATTTGGTGTTTTCAAACTCAAAAATGACAGCAAACTGCGACAAATCCATTCCTGAAAGAACATTGCCACAATTTCAAAGAATATTAGAACAAATTCCATTGACTTATTAGCAAGATAATGCTCCGATACATACAGCAAAAATCGTTAAAGCCTGGATTCAACACCAAAATATTCAAGTTTTGGCATGGCCGCCGTATTTGCGCGATATGAACATCATGGAAAACATCTGGGGATGGTTGGTAAGAATAGTTTATGAAAACGGAAGGCAGTTTGAAGACAAAAAATCATTAGTTGAAGCCATGGGCAACAATTTCTTGGAATTATTTAGAGTACTCTACGATGCCATGCATAACCGTATTTTTGAACGGATTTTTAAAAAAAGAGGCTCCACACACTACTGATAGTTTGAATTTCCTAATTATAAACAAATTTTCAAAAAAAAAACATCAGATAACATATTTTTTCTATATATTCTTAAGGGGCCCTATTCAAGTGGCGCAAATAAAAACGCTTTTTTTTGTACCTCATAACAACAAAGTATAAAAAACAGCTAACGGTACTCTACAAGGTACACTTTTTTTCTATGAATTCGTAAACGATATTCATATGTATTTGAGAAATTAGAATAAAAAAATATGTTCAAAACATCTACAAGAAGAAAAATCAGAAAAAATCCAATAAAAAATATGTGGCCCTATTCAAGTGGCAAGCAGTGTAAGAATCTCCTTGGCCTACCTGATCTGATTTTATGCTAAAAACTTTGTGAGTCTGTAACATGTTGCATAGTTAGCAACTCTGGGCTGCAGAATTAATTTGAAAACATTGTTTTCTTTTGTAACTTCCATATTAAATTTATTTGTTTTATTGACTTTATATTATTTTACTCCTAGCTTAACCGAACAAACCGCCGCTAAGTCTACTTAATCCACCACCACCACGTCGTCCACCAGAACCACCACCAGTAAGTCCTTGTAAGCCATTCATGAAGCTGCTGTGCCCTCCAAAGCCACCGTTGCCGCCAGCACCACGTCGGCCACTAGAACCACCGCCACCAAGTCCTTGTAAGCCTTGCGTAAGACTACTAAGCCCTCCAAAGCCACCATTGCCACCACCACCACCACGTCGTCCACCAGAGCCACCACCACCAAGTCCTTGTGGGCCACTCGTCACACCGCTTAGTCCTCCAAAACCACCGTTGCCACCACCACCTTGTCGGCCACCAGAGCCACCTGTAAGTCCTTGTAAGCCACCATTTCCGCCACCGAAACCACCAAGTTGTCGCACTTGACGTATGCCAACATTTTCGTGTGCTGTATTGAAGTTGGCATCATTCAATTTAACATCATCCGCATTATCTAATGCAGCAACTACAGTAAGTGCTGTCAAGCAGAAAAGTAACAAAAATTGTAGTGAAATTTGCATTTTGGTTTGTGGAGTTTTGTTTTTATTTTTCTGTCCAACTGCTTAACCTTTAGCACTTAAGAAATTTCAGTTAACTGCGCCTGTTCTTGGTCGACTTTTCCATATTTATATCATTTTTGGGTAGTCACAAAATATTGGGGATTTTTCTTAATATCAAACTAAAGCAAAGATGGCTTCATTATCTCCTTTATGAGATAGCGATGCTTGAATGTACTCCATGAAATGTGAGCATGAATTAAATTGGTAAAAAAAATTATGGCAATTATTTTCACACATAAAGAATTTACGAAAAAGAATTACCAACACGTGAAATATTTTTATGCAACTCATCAAAAAAATTTATTCAATTGATTTTTAAGAAGTTGCTGCTGTGTTGCTTTTAGGAAGCTATTTCTATTTATTAATGACGTAAGGCTGAAATTTTTGAGTGTATTTATCGGAACCAGTTATGAGCTTTTCAGTATAATTGTACTTTTTTCAGTACATTCGCGCTTTAAAAAGTACAAAATGCACAATGGACTGATTCTTAGTACATTCAGAGAACTTTGAAATTTAATTTTGTGATAAGCTCTGTGCTTTATCGCAAGTCTTAAGCTATATTGAATTATCACCGTAGATCGGAAGAGGACATAAGAACATCATAAGCATATGTATATAATTAAACTTTTGCTTCTAATATACAGTCTGTCAAGTAATTGTTTTCAAAATAAATTATGAAAGAAAATTTTCAGTTTCTTATTGAATAAATACTATATAAGAAATGTATATATTTTTTGGAAATTTTTTTTGTACTCAATTACCTTACTCATTCCTCATTAGAAAACAACCAAAAAAATATTTGATATAATCAAAAACTAAAGAAGAAGAAGAAGAGTGTAATACCCACTGTGAAGTGTGGAAAATTGCCCTATTTGGTATGGGGATACATCATTAACATGGGATGGCGTTGGTGAACTGAAAGTTTCTACCGATATTATGACGAAGGAGCTTTACTTAAGCACTCTTCAAAACGAATTGAAATAAAAATGCTCAGATTTTTGGCTTCACTGACACTTAAATGGCCCAAAAGTTAAGATACAAATGTATCATATCAATAGTCCTAAGCCAAAATCGGTCTTATGCAGGATCTGGGTGCTGTAGTATTGCTGTAAAGTGATAGGCACAAGGGACCGATATGAACCCCATAAAAAGTTAATGGGCACACTGAAAAAAAGTTGCAAAACGGGCTCCAACGTATAAAAATGCTCCAATAAGAGTTATTAAGGAGGACTTATCTATTCCAAGAAAGATACAAGTCGTGATTGATACTCATGGTGGACACATCAAGTTTTTAAATTTTTCTTATAAGTTTATTAGTTTCTTCATATGTTCCTTGCATTTTGCAAAGAATTATTTGACACCATGAAATGGGCCACTGTTGCCATTTTTATTCCATAAACTTCTGTTTTTGTTTATATCATACATTTCTTATTTTTATTCAATATGAAAGTGAGAATTGTATTTCATAATTTATTTTGCAAACAATTACTTGACAGACTGTATGGCAGAACTTTTTTTCGAAAACGGCTTCTGCGATTTGGATGAAACTTGTGAATTTAATATACAAATGACAAAACTTACAATTGACCAAAGATCAAGTTTTTGAAAACTTTTAGAGGGGCAAGGGGCACCGTTCTTAACTCTAACTCTTAAAAAAAATCATAAATATCTTGAATCTTATCAAAAGTAGGCGCAATTGGAAAGCTATTCATGATATTAGTCACTTTTTTTTTTTAAATTTTCGACTTTGTCGATATTTTCAATCTTTTTCAAGATTTTCCATAAATTTTCGACATCCCAACATTTTCTACTTTTTCAACTTATTTTCAATATTTGTCCCTTATTTTAAGTTTTTTGAGCTTTTTCAACTTATTTCACCATTTTTTGACTGATTCGACATTTAATTTTTTTTTTTGTCTTTCTTAACTTCTTTCAACTTAAAAGAATTTACCATTTCAACACTACATTTTCAACTTGTTACAACCTCATTCAACTTTTTTCGAGTTTTTTAACCACTTTGAAATTTTACAACATTTTCCATATTTCATCGACTTTTTCAACATTTTCCATACTTTTTCGAATTCTTTAAAATGCTTTCAACTTTTTCAACTTCTTTTAATTTTTTTCGAGATTATTAGCTTCTTTCAACATTCTACAGTTTCTTTTTTCTTGTTCGGTCTTATTCTACTTTTCCGAGTTTTTCAAACATTTTCAACTTGATTAATATGTTCCATTTTATTTCAACCATTCATTCAGCCATTTTGAAAGTTTTCAACGTCTTTTAACTATTTTCGAGTTTTTCAACTTCCTTAAATTTTTTTCAACATTTTCCTTATTACTTATTTCAACTTTATTAGCCTTTTTCATCAACTGTTCAACATTGTTCAAACTCTTTTAAATTTTAACAATTTTTTATGTGTTTTTCAACCTCTTTGAGCTTTTTTCGACTTTTCACCTGTTTCAACATTTTTCAATCTCTTTCAACTTTCTCCAAAATTTTCCATTTTTTTCCACTTTTCAACATATTCGGGCTTTTTTATCCTCTTTCAACTTTTTTCAACATTTTCCATACCTTTTCGACTTTTTGAATATTTTTCGACATTTTGCAACAGTTTCCACACTTTTTTTTAGTTTTTTTCAGCTTTTTTCACATTTGTTATCATCAACTTTTTTCGACTTATTCATTCTTTTCAACTTCACCCATATCTTTTCGACTCAATAAACCGCATGCAACTATTTTCTACTTTTTCCCTAATTTTTAACGTTAAAAGAAAAACCGAACTCTGGTTGGTCTCCCGGTACTGTATCTCTCTGAGGGATTCTGGCAACCAATAGCGGTTAGACTTTTAAAATATTCACTTTCAAAAATCATACTAATTAGTATATAGCTTACTATCTAGTTGGAATCTTATAAGAATATAATTTTTTAATTTTGAATGAATTTTTTACTTTAAGTACTATGACATCCATCAATTGCATGCCGTCTTCTTCAACATCCAATGTGATAATTCCTGTAAAAAATGATATTGCTACAAACTTTGAATGCTCGTACCTCTTAATGGGTGTTGTTACAGTTTTCTGATAGTGAATTATAACTAATTAAAAGTCAAATTAACTGTCGCGAACACTTAGAAACTGCTTTATTGAGCGGTTTCAATGCTGAAACAAAAAAAATACGAAGGAGGCCCCAGCGCATCCTAAGTATGCGGTATTCCACGCCAAATTTTTCCTGGTTGAGATTATTCCCCATAATTTTTTTTTTCGAATTTTCAAACATTTTTAAGCGCTCTTTTCATAAAAACGATATTACTATCATATTTTCAAGTTCAAAAATAAATCGCAGTTCCTAACATTGTACTTATGTACTGATAGATTTTCTTCAAAATTTTTTTAAAAAATTGTTATTAATTAAGCAAATTTTTGGCTTAGGATAGTGATGAGATCTAGGTTTTTTCGAATTTTCAGCATTCATTCAGCTCATGGTGTTACCGAAAAAAATAAGCTTTTATTTATACACAAAAAATAAACTTGGAAGTTGAGGAGCTCATAAGAAGTCCTCAAAGCCAAAGCCTCAAAAAATAGTTTGAAGTGTATAAAAAAGGTTTACCAAGTTTCAGAATGGGCACTTTTTACGAACTTCTATTAATTTTAACTATTTGCTCTGTGAATAAGTTAAGAATACTTTAATTCTGATTTTTGAACTTTCTTTTCCTATATGCTTTTTTTTGTCTAATTTCCTTGTACGATTTAGACATAATAATCTCTTTTCTAAGGTTCTGTAAAAAATTATCTATTTTTATACTTATCATACATTCAAACATATACATTTTTAAGCTCGAAATTCAACTTTATTTAATTCAATATTTTAATTATATTTAGCTTAAGAAACTTTCGTCAGATCATCCAAAGTTTCCAAAACCACCACCACCTTGACGACCTCCACCGCCAAATCCACCTTGTCTTCCAGATCCACCTCCTCCAAAGCCACCTCCTCCAAAGCCACCTCCTCCAAAGCCACCTCCTCCAAAGCCGCCACCACCTTGACGACCACCTCTACCTTGATGACCACCAAAACCACCTCCACCTTGATGACCACCAAAACCACCTCCACCTTGATGACCACCAAAACCACCTCCACCTTGACGACCACCAAAACCACCTCCACCTTGATGACCACCAAAACCACCTCCACCTTGACGACCACCAAAACCGCCTCCACCTTGACGGCCACCAAATTGACGTACTTCACGTGTGCCCACATTTTCATGTGCCGCCGTATCAAAGTCAACATCACTTAGATCAACATTATCCACATCTACATCTGATGCAGCAGTAGCAGCAGCGAATGTCGCTAAGAATGCCAGCAACAGGAAAAAGAGTGTGATCTGCATTTTGCTTAAAAGTTCAAATGTAGAATATTTATTTATGTTTTGTCGTTCTTTAATGCTTGCAATGAACTGCTACTGTTCTTGGTGGATTTTATGCTTTATATACAATTTGATTTATTTATTTCAATTTGGCAAAATTTTCGGGGATTTTTTTGATTTCAATTGAAATCAAAGATTGGTTTATTATAGATATATATTTGTTTTATTGGATATGCTTCTTAAAAAAAGAAGATAATTGTTATGAATATATGTACTTACATATAAAGTGATTGAGGCAAATAACAACAAATATAATATTTTGAAATAAACAACTCATTGAAAAAATTATATCAATTATTTCCGTATTGTTGTTTTGTTTCTTTTTAAATCTATGAATTGATGACGTATAACTTTGTTGCTCTTACTATACAGATTTTTTCTTAATACCTGTATACAGTATACCTCCGCTTTGATCGATTTGTATTCAGGATTATTTCTCGTATCTATTATGTTTGGGGAGTGTTTTTTTTTTCACTGAACTATTCCTGATTGTATTTTTTCTTTTAAGAAAAAATGCAATAAGCCCATGCAACAAGCTAAGAAACCTTTTACTTATACTGACTGTACAGTAAAAAAAAAATAATGGTATGTATCGCCTTCTTTTTGTGGAAGTGCGCTATGATTAAAACAATCAGCGCTTGCAGTACTTTTAACTCCAAACATTAATCAAAGTCAGTCGATTTCATATTTATTTGCTTCTCAAAATTCTTTGTAATCTAACAGGCAGACTCCAGTATCGTTTCAGGCTCTATGTCTTATTGTTAGTCGACAATATTGATTAAAGATTCCTAGAGCCCTCGTAACCCTTGGATCGACGTGTGACATAAGGACTGTCCCAGAAAAAACTTTCGGTTTTATTTTGTTTGATTATAATCGATCTGATAATCTTATAGGTCTAAGAAGACACAATATTTAATCTATATAAAGTGACGTTTAATATGATGTATAACACTTGGTGATAGCACTTTTAACGACAAAGATGTCAACAAAAAGTTTGCGAACTTATTTTGTGCACAATCCTGAAAAATCCAGAATTAAAATATTCAGCCATAGCAAAAATTATTAATGCATCAGGAAGAACTGTTTTGACGGTTATTTCTAATAACAAAAAAGAGTCTACCTGTTTCATGAAAAAAAAGGTTCTGGCAGAAAACCTGAATTTTCTAACTCAAGTGTAGTGGCGAAGGGTCTTTTTAAGTAGAATCCCAGCACCTCAGTTCGAGATATGGCAAGTATATTAAAACCTACTGTACAAAGGATAAAGGAAAAAAAGTAAGCTGAAGACATATAGAGCTCAAAAGGTACCAGACTGTTCTAATGAAAAACAGTTGATGTCTCAGATACGAGCCCGAAAATTGTATGAAAGGTACCTGACTAAATTTGATTGCTGTGTTAATGACGACGGAAGTAACGTCAAAGTAGATTTTAAGCCACCACCTGGTCACAAATATTATACGTCAACGCAGAAGGGACATATGCCTAGTAAATTTAAAGAGAAAAAAATTTCGAAATTTTCGAAGCAATATATGGTTTGGCGGGTCATATGTACCTGTAGCCTCATAAGAAGCTTCTTTGTTACGCAAGACACAATCAATTCAAAAGTTTATATAGACGAGTGCCTCGAAAAACGTGTTCTTCCATTTATTCGTGATGTTCTGTTCCGATTTACCAACCTCTCATTACTCTAAAGCTACGATGGAATGGTATCAAAGTAAAAAGATCAATTTTGTACCAAAAATAGCAAATTGCCTAGAGCTTCGCCCAATTGAGAGATATTGGGCTCTAATGAAAATAAATCTTTAAAGGAGTGGTAAGACTACAAAAAACTTACAAGACTTTAGACTTGAGTGGAAAAAATCGTTCCGTAGGTACTGTCAATGAAACGCCTGTACAAAATTTAAGAAAGGGCCATAAGAAAAAAGTTATAAATTCTTATGAAAATAACAAAAAAAATTGTTAATTAGTTTTAAGTTATTTATATTCATAACACTAGCCGTTATTAATAAAAAAACAAAAAGACTAAAAATTTATTGAGTATTTTTTTATAACTGAAAATAAAACCGAACATTTTTTCTGGGACAGTCCTTAGTTTTGATAGGTTCTCTATTATTATTATTTACCACGCATAAGTTGGGAGCTGTTAACGTTTCCTCTTTAAGAAGTACTCGAATGCTTTTACATGAATGTTTTAGTAATACTAATAGTTGCTTACACTCAAAATTTGATGATGTAGGGGAGAGTGGGGCTGGTTTTTAACACTTTTTGGAGCATTAGCTCCTGGTTGTAAGCTAATTATAATTTTTATGAATTTGTCTTCTATAGTTATATGTTTTAGTTAGTGTGTGTTAAAAAATTTAGATCGAAATATTTTATAGATTTTTTTTCTTTCAAAACGTTGATAAGGAAAAAATGCAAGCTGTTCATTTTAGCACTGCAATGTGGACCTAAAATTAACAGACCCGGGGAATTACGTTCGATTTGATTTGATTCCTTTACCCAATGAAGTTTTTATCGTCATTTTTAAGTATTTAGTTTCTGGATTTCTTGTTAACATTTCGGTTATAAGCATCACCGCAAAGCGTTTTGAAGTCAAACAATTGAATCAAAAAAACTATAACCTTTTTAAATATCGTGAACTTATGGGTCTCACGCGGGACATTAAACTTTGACTTATAAATCAGGACGCCCTGCCAAAAACCGCTGCTGCTGCGTTCAATATCAAAAGCAAGGATATATGAAAATTTCACTCTTGAATTAAATTAATACAACTCTTCTGCATTGAATTCAATCGTGAACAAATTAAAATCGTTTACTTTGTGAAAAACGTTTAAAATTTTTTTAATTCAAAAAAAAAATCAACAACAAAAAATGTCAAAAATTCGTGAATTATATTTTTCTAAATAAATTCTGTCAGAACGGCATATGCAAAAAAAATCTGTGGAAGAAAATCATTTAAGAAAGTAAGTAGCTTATCATTCGTGAATTCAAATCCAAATATAATATTTATAAATCTGTGCACATATTCGCCCCCCCCCCCTTGCACAGGTTACACCGCTCACTCACATGGAACAATTTTGTCGTGCACTGCACCCAGATTTGGATTTAAATCCAACATGTCTTCATTGGTTTCAACAAGCAACCGATCATTGCACTGCGCTGATAATGCGCACCAAAAAACCTGGTGGACAATTCTGGGCAACTGTGAAGAACTTCATTTTTCCCGATCGCCATACTTCATTGCTGAATCGCAATACACCGATCAGCATACATCCAAATCGTCTCTCATTGCGTGATTGTCAGTCGTTATTCTTGGACATGGTGAACGACTATGTTGTGCGTGCTCCACGTTACTCCGCCGAATCGGCAACCAACGCAGTACTCTGGCAAATACTCTACTCATTGATGGGCATCATGGCATTGGGATCACTGCTGGTAAGCACTATATTCGCATATCGAAAATACGGACACATGTTACGACGGCTCGAAAAGGAAGATGTGGTCTTTGCACCAGCACAACGGGCGCGTGCCTACATCAATCGTAATATGCGCATCATGAAATATGAACTAAGACGTTTGCATGTGCAACATTTGTTGCAACCAGAGGAACTGTTTGCGCCGGATGGTACAGCGACACTGATAATGCGTATGTCTACGAAGTTGAAACTGCTCGACACCATTGTCACATCACAGCCACAGGCCGTGGGTCGACTTTATCGATTACAAGAGTTGATGGGGAAAAAGAATGCCATTATGCCCGATTTCAAAGTGGAAACCATACAGAAGGCAATGAAATTCTTGGATAAATATCCACAAAAACTGCGTGTACTTTTCGTTTTTGATCAAGAGACACCGTATGAGCAACAGGCACGAAAACGTAAAAGTACCAGTCCGCCTAAGTGTAGTCCATTAAAATTCGGAATCAGCCCACCTCCGCTGTTGACGATGCCTTCGTCGTTATCGAACACAAGTTCACCTTTTCGCTCTTTCACTTCGACTGCGTCGCGTAAGTCATCGCCACGTAAATTATCGCCGCGTAAGCAATCACCGCGTAGTATGTCACCATTGAAGGCAGCGGGGACGGGTATGAAGTCATCACGTTTGGCGTCACCTTCACCACGCCATAAGACGCAAATACCGCGTTCTTTTAATCGAAATAGTACAAGTTTTACGTTATATCAAAAGCAATCGGACTAGGCGTGGCAATCCAGTGATGTGAAATGTTTGAGAGCAGAACGAAAAGAGAAACAGAAAGAGAGAGAGAGAGAGCGCGGGAAAGAGTATAGGAACCTTTAAAGTGGGCGGTGATACTAAGAACATAAATTAAACGAGAGTTGTGCTGAGTTTTTGTCGCAATGTATTTATTGCAATGTTGCCATATTTTTTCAACATTTTTAGTTTACATGTCAAAAAAAAATTGTTTATTATCTAATTAAAAAAAAAAAAAACAAACATAAAAATTTATTAAATTTAAAATTTACAAGAAATATAATAGAAATTTATGTATTACGAGAAGAAAATGTTTTCATTTTGTAGTTTAAAGTTGGAAAATAATGAAACAGTGCAGTAGAGTAACAGTGAAAATGTAAGTTGTGTAGATTTTTTTTAAAGTGTAGTAAAGGGCCAGAAATTAAAAACAAATAGACTAAAATTAAAAATTGTAGACAGGAATGGTGTAGGCAAAATTATAGTGTCGCTTAATAGAGGTGGTGGTGGGCTTACATTAAAACAAAGGATAGAGCTTAAATTAAGAAACTTAAGTCTATGTATGAATATATGCCATCGGTGTTGCTGTTGTTTTCGTTGCTGTGTTTCTTAATATTTCAAAGAGTATGATTTATGCTCTTTTTCATTTCATTGTCGTCACACTCTTAAGTTTTAGTTATACATTTTTTTTATTAAATTTTTTTTTATATATATAAATAAAATTTTCTTTTGCTTAGATTTATTAACGCTTGCTCTCATATTTTGTTATGATTGTTGTCATTCTGCCGTTTTGTTTTTGTTGTTGTTAATTCTGTATTTCATAGTATATTTTGTGTTTTCTTTTATATAAGACCTGCAGCTGTTGCAAAATTTAGCAATTTTTACTTAAAGAATCGTCCACCCGGTGCTCTGGCTGGTGGTGGTGTTGGTATATGTGCGCCCTCAGCACGATAACCATTCTCATCGGCAATGTAAGTGATGGTATAAACAACGCCATCTGGTCCTGTATAAGAATATGAACCTTGCATTACCTAGAAGGTTAAAAGAAAATAAATAAATATAACAACATATTATATTATTATATTATGGCTTAAAATATGAGTCTTCAACAAAAGCTACAAATCTAACATTAATAAGTCCCTCTAATGTTTCAGCCTAAAAGTACATTAGCTTTTTTTCTTACTATACAATCGACAAATCAGGCCACTAAATCCGCTATAACAAAATTTATTACCAACATTATTGCGCGCATTTAAACTATAATTAAAAAAATCTTGATTTCCCACAAACGTTAATTTATAATGAAATTATGTAAATTACATAAATCGCAATAGTAAAATTGAAGAAAAAAACATCAACAAATTAATACTCACTTGCGCTTCCACTTGAGTACCCGGATTTTTCAGATAACCAGTCTCATCCGCATGAATACCATTGCTCGTGTCGTAACTGTAAAAAACGTAAAATTTATACCATTTAGCTTTTGAAAATAGCGCAAAAATGTGCGGTGTTGCTTGAAAAAAGTTGAAAACTTTTTTAATGAATCATATTATCATCATGAAAGTACCCATTCGGAAAACAGCTCTCCAAACACCAACTTAAATTACGGCATAACAAAGTAGCTATCACTCAGTAATGTTCATTACACTTCCTCTATCAGGGAGTTAATGCAAATACTCCGATATGTCCTATCAAAAGGTCTAGAACTAATAGTGGCGAAGCTTATAGTGTTATTTCTGAGGAGATAGATTTTATAACTTCTATGTCTGCTAGTCTTGATTCTTACAATGTTGCCCTTTGATATACTTTTGTAGCTGGTAAAAAGCTAGAGACAATTGAACTAACAAATTACTTAGAATTTTGCCTAGGGATTGAGCACTTCTTGATTCCACCTGACTGATTTCCAAGAATGCGGATTGAGCACGAAATGCTGACTAACTTGAGTCAGTCTCAAGCTAAATAACATACATAGATTTAATTGCATCTATTGTTATGAAAAGTTATGCTCAAACTAAAGCAGCTCTAAGAGAAATATGATGTTCTGGCGGAATACAATACTCTGATAACTTCATAAGCAATTTACCAAAAAAATTCTGGAAAGAGAAACAGAGCTCTCAAAACAAAAAAGAGGAAAATTAATGCCGTAATGGAGTCAAAGAGGCTAAGATTATACTCTTAAGCTTGAAACCATTCGATGGTGTACATTCGTTGATTTAGAGCAGTGGTGGGCACGTAGTGTCTCTCTAATTGCCCGCACCGTTTTTCGACGCACAAGCAAGCGAAAAAAAAATTCGCAGAATTTCAATGCTACCGATGCACAGCGTGCTGAAAATTCCATAGCTGGCCCCAAAATATTCTGTAGCACCATTGACGCTATTTGATCATTATTTTTAGAAAAGTGACAGAAGAAACTTTAAAACCACTAGATGCTATTGTAATTGCCATAAAGGTTCTGAAGATAGTCTTTAGAGCATGATTTGCATCTATATATGTATGTAATAACTATAGGGCTTTTGATAATGCAAGATTCCTCGCTATCTTCAGCCAGTAGACATGAAATTAGAAAAACTTTAATACTATAAATATCCTCCACGTTGGCCCAGAGATGGTTAATATCTGATGAAGGCGATTTTGAAAGCGTCACTGTACCTAGAGGTGATTTTCTCAAAGGAGTTTTTTCCTTACTTCTTTGGTGTTTTGTTGTCGGGTCTCTACTAAATGAATTACAAAGTCTTAGTCATGACGTTCACATCATTGTTAACGATATGTTCGCAGTAGTATCGGAAATTTCTCCTAGGACCATGAAATAAAATCCAGACGGTACTTAATGAGATCAATAGCAAGAGTTAGTGGAGTCAGTGCTTGTTACAAGGAACGGACACGAGAAAGCTAAAAGCTGTTCACAGAGGTATAACCTTTCCATATAATTTAGGTATATGGTATCATTCTGTACCAGAAGAATTTGTGTATATCACTCGTCGATGAAAGGTCTCGAAAAGGCCTACAATTTTGAGTAATAACATAAAGACTTCAGATAAACAACGGACCTGAAGTCAGTTAGCGTATACTTAATGTAGCTGTCGAAAGGAAATCAATGCGAGTAATATGCAGACTTAATTAAATTTGAATGGGTATGTTGAAAACTTATTAAGAAATATCTATTTTTCAATTAGTAGTCGGTGAACACATTTTCAACGATAGATTTGGTAGAAAGTGTGAACTGAGATTCCCGTGGCTAAATCAATGGAGTATTTCAGCTGAAATCATAGGGTTCCATACACAAATCTGTTGACGATGGATGTTGAGGTTTCATGCTGTCTAGCTTGAGAAAAAGTAACGAACAGACTGCGCTGAAGGCACTGTCAATATTACATAGACATGCATGCATGGAAAACTATATTGAGTACCAGGGCACTGTGTAGATTGCGGTACACTACACCAGATACAGCTACGAAATTTTCATAGACGGCACGGACTGTACTGTGCTTAAGCGGTTTTTTTCCCATAAAATTTGACAAAGTATGAACGCTCACAGCGAACGTGGAGTGAAAGGTATCGATGTAAGATTTCTTCTGTTCATTTTGTTTCGCCAAAGCGTATCGAAGTAAACTGGGAACATATTTTTTACTTAAGAACCCGGACCAATCTCATACTGGAGCTCCTCGAATAAAGAAATTTGGACACAAAGTCCAAAATATTGATATTGAGTGAGAGGAAGATTTTATATGTTAAGGGTTCATTTTCTTTGGATCTGTGGCCATTTTTTGAATATAAAGATTATTTTCTTGCTCAAGAATTGTTATTAACTGTTAGCACGATCTTTAACACATCAAATTCTGAAATTTATGGCAACATTTTTATATGGAAATGCTGCACTGTTTGAGAGACAGTGAGATAGAGAAAGAAATGCTCAATGCCCTTCTTTGAGTCCAGGGGAAAATAAGGGGTAGAAAGTCAGTTCGCCTATAGAATCTTGCAATGCTTCTTTTAATTACACTGAAATACACTTCAAAATGTAAGCCATCGTTGGTCATCTTTTTGGAAATTTCTAAGCGGGTTAATTGCAATCTTCAAATATTTATAAACTAATTTGCGTGTGTGTTGCATGTTAACATCACTAACCGCATGGTGTTAAACGATTTTTTGTTGGAGTCAATTTGTCTACAATTAATTGCCAGTTTTTTGAATTTATTTGCTTCTAATTTATAGCTATTAAACGTTGTTGTTGTTAACGTTTTGTTGGGTTTTTTAAGGCATGTCCACATAGCACTTAAGTGCGATACATTGCATGTGGGTGGTTTGTAAGCCAGGCAATAATGCGCTGTGTGCTGCCATTAATGATATACTTTAAAATCAATCTATACCAAGTATTTACTTAAAAAAAAAAACTAAAATAAAAATAAGTCCACGCCCAAGTGGGTGGAACAAATTAAATTTAATTGAAAAGAAACAAAATCAAAAACTCACTTGTACTGATATGAACCATCCGGATTAAGATCAAATCCTTGTTTCAATATAACAGCATTTGCTTCAAAGGTGTTACCTCGTGGCGGTGCCACACCACGTAATTGGGCCAATGTGATACCCAGCAGGCAGCAAACTACAGCAAATGTGGCAAAGACGAATTTCATCATAACCTTTAAACGAAACAGAAAAACACAGTAAAATTAATAATTTCTGATAAAAATGTGAGATGAAATTGAATTAAGTTGCTGGCAGCAATAAAATAAATCCCACACATTTGACACCAAATTCGACCTTTCAATTGGGCTTTATGTAACGTTCCAGTTTTTTTGTTGCTTTAATAAAAATTTTGAGTTTTTATTTGCGCTCTATGAAGTCACATGTTAACAGCAACATATACCGTCTATTGTTTGCGAATGCAATTTTGTTTGTTGCTGTTGCGAATGTTGCTGCAAGGTGCAGTTGCCTGCAAATTATGCTGCTGCAACTGCAATTATGACTTCAGGGCATCTCATTTGAATGCCAAGCGCATTAATTCTTTTTTCTTTTTCATATGTAATATTTTGTTGTTGTTGTTATTTCTATTAACATGTTGCTGCTCTGTTACAGTACAGCATAACATTGCTGTATGTTGCATGTTGGCGTTGCTGTTTTTGATTGTCGCAATTTGAATTTTTGGCACATTGGTGTTAGAAATATTTAACTGCAACATTTAATATTTTATGCCTGTAATTTGTTTTAATTTATTTTGCGCATTTAAATTTGGTGTTGAATGTGGGCAATTTATTTTATGAGGCAAATTCCTTTTTAAATACTGTTGCGTTTTTTTTTGCATTAGGATTTTTTCTAAAAACTTCAGCACCTTATGTTAGTAGATTAATAAATTGCATCAGTAAAAATTGTAAGCGTATTTATAGAAAAAGTTTGGCGATGGTTTGCATTGTTTAATTCTTAGAAAATACATAGCGTTGTTTGGAAAAATTTCTTTTTTTTTGACCAATTTCTATAAATTTTCGGCATTTTATACTTTGGATTAATTTTAATTCAATTGGTATAAATTTTTTGTGTGGATTTGGGCATGCTAATATTTAATTTTGCTAAATAATTTTCTTTAATGATACCGAACAGACTTGTGTTTTTTTTTGACTTGATTTCTTTAAATGAAAAGTTAGTCGAGAAATGATTTTCTCCAAAAAAAAAAAAAAATTTCCGTGAATTATGACGCAAAACTCGGGGAGAGTTTGCATGATTTTAGTGCTGCATCTTAGAATAAGGTTTGGCTGTAACTTCAATATTTTTAATGGGAAATCATAATGTAATTATTTTAGTCTAAGCGCCTTAACATTGTATATTATTGATAAACAGCAGCTGATTATTCAACTAACGTTGCTCTTATAAATGTTTTACTGAAATCAGAAAATGTTTTCTGAAACACTCATATGGTGCTTTATATATATGAATTTGCTTTTGAACAAAAAAAACTTTTTGAAGTCTAAGTTTTTAGAATAGAAATGTTCAGAAACCTTAAGCTCTCAGACTCTAATTTTTTTTTAAGTGGGCCAAATTTCTAAAACTGATATTCCCAAGAAAGTCTTCGCACCTCTTTGTTTATGAAAATCTCTAGAAGAGACTCCGTCCGTTTTAAATAGAAATTGCGTTTCAGTGAATTTGGTTGAAATGTTGAAAAGTTTTTACAAAGCAAATTGACATAAATTCTGTCTCTTCTTCATAAACAATAAAATTTTGGTTCCATTCAGGGACTGCTAATGCTTGAACTAAAAACTTTCGGTTAAGATTATTTTAAATTTTTTGTTATTAATATTATTCGATTTTGTAACTAATTTAAAAATTTTATTTCAAAAAAAATTTGTTTCCAGTCAATTCGTCGCTTTTTATTGCTATTATCGCTTTTTTAAATAAGTCTAGATTTTGATAACTAAACCAATAATTTATTGTTAATCGCCAATGAGATTTTTGTTAGAAAACATTTCAAAAATATTTTTCCAATATAATTTTGACGGATGAATCGAGCACGAATAAGATAATTGTACTCTTAATATAATACAAGTTATGTCAGACACATATTTTAGATTGGACATTTGAATAGCACATTTTATGTATTTTGTGGTTGAAAAGTATTCAAAATTACTTTGTTTTATTTCACATTAAACACTTGTTCACACTGAATCATATGCGTTTGAGACCAATTCAAATCAATGTGGATTCTTTTTGAATCTAAATCAAAAAATTTTGTTTTCAGTTTAAAAATTTCCTCTAAATCATCGGCGTTTATGGTTGAATAAATATGAAATCATTGATTTTTTTCCTAAGTGTACTTAATTTTTGTTTACAATAAAATTAGCCGTTACTACTTAGTACCTGGAAAATAGATTTTTGATAAAATTTTTGGATTAGAAAAACCGAGAAGATTTTTTTATGTATAAAAAAATTTTTTTTTTGTGACACATGTTTTATTATATTTTTACATTTTATTGCTGAACTTTCTGTTCAGTACTTTTAGTGGAAAAAACTCAAAAAAATGATAAGCACAATACGCATTCAAGAAAAATTGGCAACTACATAGCTGCTTATACTATTTTCAACCACTGCTATACGGAATTATCGTTTAGCTTTGTTTACCGACGTTTGAGAGTTTCCAAGTATACTATATTTTACTTTTTGCATTGACCAGTTAAGAATCATAGCAAAATATATGCAAAAAGCGCTAAAATTTGACATATTTTAATTGTATGGCTTATGTTTTTTGGCCAGTTATATATTATACCCTTTTTTATCTCAATTGGCGCTTTTTTAATATTTTAATATGATAAATATCTAAAAATTTCCTACTTTCTATAAAAAACTTATACCAAAACTACAATCCCTTCAGTTCTGTATTGATTTCGTATATGAATAGGTGAATATCAGAAATATTATTATCAAATTACTATGTCTAAGGAAGATAAAATAAATGTTATTGAATTGAATTTAATTTTACGAGTATTTAGTCTATATATTACAGAGAAACTTGGATAGTTTTGATATAAAAATAAATATCTATGATTATTTAAAAAAACTTGCAATTGTTTGCTTTATATGATGATAAAGTTGTTGTCAAAGGACATTGGTGATAACTTTATTTCCTGTCAATTTGTTGAAATTTAAGATTTTTGGCCTAGATTTCCTTGAAACCAAGACACTTAGTCTAAATCTGTAACATTTTTTAAGTCTTTCCTTAAATTATAAACATATAAAACTTTAAACCAAACGAAGTCGGTTATATCCCGGTAACGTGTTCACAAATTTACGCACTGAATATTATGAATTTTTATTTAATTCATAGTTTATAAGCAATCGCTTAATTCTCAATGAGATTCAATGAGTGCCAAAGGATCGTTATATTTTTTAACACTTATTTCAAAAACTTATAAAAATGTCTTATTAAAGTCTTTAACTCACGTTTATTATTTAGTAATCCTTTTAAGTAGAAAAATGGAAAATAAATTGGTTTCTATCACAAAAAGAGTTGAACTGTAAAAAAACAACACAAAAACTTTTATTATTAAACAATATTACGAGCAAATTTACTATCCTTTATTGCAAAAAAGCAACTCACTTCACGTTCTTACTGAAATAAAAATATCGTCTTCGCTTGAAGACTCGATGAGTTTGGTTAACCACAATTGTAGAAGGCAGATGCTTTTTATACCACAACCGGCTTCTGAGTAAAGATTTTCACGTCATTTTCATCTCAGCAATAGCAACAACTACAACAACAACAACAACAAAAACAAATTGAAAATTCTGCTTAAGCAGCGCAGCCCTCAGAAGAGCAGCCGCAACGAGAGGCGCCCAAAAGCTTTAGCATTGCAATACTGAGGCGTATGCGCAACATTTTATTCAAATGCAGAGGGCGTTGCACATGCGCGCACGCTAAAGTTGCTGAAGAGAGAAGAAACGATCGAACACCGCGTGTTTTTTGTTTTTTCTAAACAAAAATGCGAAATCTTATGCTGCAAACTTGTTGTATGAGTTGTTGTTTTCAGAAAAACAACAACAAGAACAACAACAAAAATTAATCTATATTAATTTATGTGAAAATACAACAACGCGACTTTACAAAATGCTAAGCGCTCTGCATCAATTTTTGCATGAGAAATAACATAAAAAAGTAATTTTAATAAATTAATTTAATTTAAGATGTGGTATAAAAAGAGATCATTAATTGAAATGGAATTTTAAAATTTTAATTTGAACTTTGCAAGACTTTGAATGCAATTTGAGATGGTGTTAAATAAAAAAAACTAATTAGTTTTCGATTGATGTTATGATAAAGAATAAATATTTTATGTGCGAGTTCTTGTTACATGTTAGTGGTTATGATACGACTGTGTATTTTAAAAAAATTTCTGTCCATTTTCAGGGACAAAATAATATCGTAGTTTGTTAAAATGTATAGATCAAGTAGCACATCTTGCTTGAAGTTAGTGAACATTTTATGGAAATAGACTAACATTGTGATATAATCAGTTTTCGAAACTATATGTATCTGAGTACAAAATAAGGGCTTAAAAAAATAAGAAATAATATTCGCCTTAAGTTTATGGAAAAATAGTTCGAAAAAATATTAAATATTTCTTTTAAAACTTTTTCGGTAATATTTATTTGTGAAAATTACCCAAAAAAAAAAAATAACATATATAGATGCCAGCTTTTTTTTTACAAATTTCAGATTTGATTTGTAATTTTCAATTGAATCTCCTTTTATGAAGAGTATTAATTTGTTTATATGTAAAGTGTGGGTTCAGAAAAAACTTTTCCACTTTAAAAAAGCGTTTTAAGCTATGAGTAATAGACCATATGCAAATAAATGGCATGTTCTATAATTCTTCGGAAACACTCGATTTTCGAAAATCTATTGATTTTGAGTATATCCTCATTTTAAAAAATAAAAAAAAAATACTACTAGGGTTGCTACCAGAGCTGCTTCGGCACTTGACAAACTATATGGAAAAAATAGATTCTTCTCTGATTTATATTTTTTTTAAAAATTTTTTGTTTCGATTTTACTTGTGTACAGATAAAAAAGTATTAAAAAGAACTTACCGCTATTTTTTAAGCCTATATTTAAGAACAAAATGCATGATCTCTGTGCGAATAGAGCTTATCTATACTGTTATATAAAGAGGTAAGGTTTGTTTGTTTGTTTGTATGTTCAGGGTAATCTCTGGAACTACACAACCGATTCCAAAAATTTTTCTACTAATAGAAAGCTACACTATTCCTGAGTAACATGGGCTATATTTTACTTTTATAAAAGCAAGGGGCGTGGCACTTTACGTGCAATCAAAACCTTTAACTCGCTATATCTTGGTTCATAGCCTATGTTAAGCACGGGAATAGACACTAGGGGTGTGGTCGCTATAGGACTTTAATTTAGGGTGGCCCTCATTCGCAAATATTTTTAAAATAGCATTTTTACGAAGACCACTTTATCGATTCGCATGGAATTCACACCACAAGACTTTTATATTATTTTATAGCTAAGACGATGAAATAATTATTTAGGGTGGCCCTCATACACAAATATTTTAAAAATAGAGATTTCTCAAAGACAGGTAAATCGATTCTCATGAAACTTACACAGTATGGCTTTTATATTAAGGAGCATAGATTAGATTGTAAAAGTTTTATTTAGGGTGCATACTTAGGGTGGCCCTCATACAAATATATTTTTAAATATCATTTTCACGAAGACAGGTTAATCGATTCACACTGAATTTACACCACGTATTTCTTGTGTTAAGAAGCATAGCTTAGGCTACAAAACTTTAATTTAGGGTGGCCCTCACACTAAAATATTTTTTAAATATCATTTTCTCGAAGACCGCTCAATCGATTCTCATGGAATTTACTCCACATGGCTTTTATATTAAGATGCACAGATAAGGTAGTAAACCTTTTACTTAGGGTGCATACTTAGGGTGACCCTCATATAAAAACAATTTTAAAAATAATTTTCACGAAGACAGGTTAGACGATTCACACCGAATTTACGCCACGTATCTCTTATGTTAAGAAGCATAGCTAAGGCTACACAAGTTTTATTTAGGTTGGCCCTCACACAAAAATATTTTTTAAATATCATTTTCTCAAAGACCGTTTAATCGATTCTCATGGTCTTAACACCACATGGCTTTTATATGAAGGGGCACAGATTAGATAGTAAAAATTTTACTTAGGGTTCACACTTTGGGTGATCTTCACACTAAAATATTTTTAAATATCTTTTTCACGAAGACAGGTTAATCAATTCATACCGAATTTACACCAAGTAACTTTTATATTAAGAGGCGAAGCTAAGGCTTCAATATTTTTATTTAGGGAGCATATGCTCCCAACAAATATATTTTTTGAACATAATTTTCTCGAAGATCGCTTAATGGAATCATGGAATTCACACCACGAGGCTTTTATATAAACAGGCACAGCTTAGAATAGAATGGGTGATGCCACGCCCCCTTATCTAAAAGAAAATAAAATTCATCATATCTTATCAACTATTTGATGCAGATAAATGAAACTTGGTACATATATAAAGAGTAGAGAAAGAAGTAAGATTCCATGCAAAAATGGGCGGTACCACGCTTCCATATGAGGAAAAATCAACTTTTTATGTATCAACAACTATTTGACGCAGATGGATAAGATTTGGTACATATGTTTCTTATAGTTTGTAAAAATTTCTTAACATAGTTTGGTTTGGAAAAAATGAGCCAAAGAGAAAGAAAGTAAGATTCTATGTAAAAATGGGTAGTGCACAGATAAGGTAGTAAGCCTTATTAAACTCATTGAAAGGTGCTGATTCTAAGTATTCCAATCATTCCCGCCAATTCAATTGTTCATTTATGAGCCAAATAGAAAAACCAACAACGTTGTTTATCCACTCGCAATAAGATAAATATCAATAAAAATAATTTTTACTTATTTAATCCAACTAAAATAAAAACACATTATATTTTATTTGTTGAGGCGTAGCAATGCGTGCCGGGTTTTGCAAGTAACTATATAAATTTTCATTAAAAAAATATATGAGGAAAAAAATAAAATTTGATTTTTGGTCCGAAAATTTTCAAAGTATTTTATAAGCAAGTAAATACAATATTAGCCACGGCAGTGCCACGCCACCTATATGAGTCAAAAGAAAATTTTTTATACTGTCAATAAATAAATCAAGAATTTTATTTTCAAAATTCAATATACGGACTCCAAGTTTAAATTGTCAGAGTCAATTTTTAACATCAAGGAGCTAATGCCTCTTCATTTAAATAACCTGCATTTTACCGCGCTTGATTTTCGCGCGGCCATTTTTCGATCCACTTTCTATCCTCCAAGAATATTTACAATCTCTGTATACTGGTTAGGGATTTGTGGAGGTGCTACTCACACAAGTAGGAACAAATTAGAAAAGATTATTTTTTTTCGTTTCCTGCTCATTTCATTACACTGCAATATGTTTGAATATTTATGAAAGTTTCTTAAAACATAAATTTATATTTTGTTTTTGACCTTTCAAACATAAACCTATGCATGTGTAACATAACTCACAAGTGGCTAATAAAAAATAATATATGAAACAATAATTAATATTAACAATACAATTTGTTTACAGTAGCTCATCTTCTTAAGCTTATCGTATTGTACCCAACATGATGTTTTCATTTCATTCACAATAAACATGAAAATTATAATAAAATTTAGTGCAGTCGTAAATACTTGCATTGAAACACTTAACGACTATAGAGTTTTTTTTTTTGTTAAAGTTTAATACAACAATGGAAAGCAACAGATTGCCGCTTACGATCATATTGCAACTGATCGTTGGACAGTTGATTAGTAGCATCAGCTGCGTTGCTTTTGTTTGTTTCTTATTTCTACGATCTTGCTAACGTTGCATGTGATATTTTTGAAATTATTGAGTTAACATTTTCTGATTGGTTTGTTTATTAAGTCATTGTTTTTTACCTTCACTTTTGTGAGATATAATCACAGTGGAAGATCTTACCATAAGAAAAAAGTTGAAATTTTTATGCCCATACAAATGTCCTAGTCCTTTTTGAAAATAAATGAAACGTGCACATTTGGAATTGTGGGAATATGACATAAAAGTATTCACTCTATAAATAAAACAGTCATAAGATCATCTACCATACGCTTCACTTACATAACACTCAATGAATTTTGCTCCATTTTAATAGTTTGCTTCTCAATTATCTCACCTACCTTAACATCCAATAAGAGATCTCCCGTTTTTATTTTTTTTTTGTTTGAAAAGGTCAAATACCAGACACTCCTACATAGACCGATTCTCATGTCTGCTGCCACGGTCTACTGCCATCGATCCATAAAACATGAAAGTAAAAATAAAACACTAAAAAAGGCGTCGAACAACAAGTACTATAACAACAACAACAATTTAAGCCGGCCGGTTGCGATCAGTAACAATCAAAAGGCTGTAAAAACTTGAAAAAAAAGAGTAAACCTTTTTGTGGTCTATCTGCAATTTATGTAGTTTAGGAGGAGAAGCAGACGAAACGGTTGAAATAGTAGTAGGTTGTATTGAAGGAAATGTCAGCTGTAATTTATAAATTACCGCAATAACATGATCATCTATCGAGCGTTTATTACAGTTGCTGTTGCTGTTGCTGCTGCTATTGTTGTTAGTCGAGTTTTTGTTGTGATGTTCGAAATTGCTATTGATCGCATTACACTGGTCATTAAGTTTACAATTTACACTTGTGCGATTATCTATTTGATTCGAATTTTTGCGCTCAGCATGAAAAACTATTTGTGTTACTGCCAGTGATTAGCATTCAACTAATATCGCTAACTTTAGCGTTTTTTGCAATTAACTTCTGTAGATGACATTTATATGTTGAGTTTTTTAATGAGATATATTATGCAAATACAGAAGTTATTTCAAGTAGGAACTAAGTTGAACAATAAACAATGTTATAAGACAAACATTGTAGTACAAAAAATTATACACAAAGTTTGCTACGATTTAGTTTATGGACAGAAATCGACTTTTTTTTAGAAAATCTCGGTACATATTTGTTGATTGATGTCTACAAGGTAAAGCTGCTTGCAAAAAGACCTAAAAATGTCTCACATGTAATAAAGCGTTTTCGCAATATTCAAGGTCAAATATTAGAAACGGATTTTTTTTAAAAATCGTTTTTTTATTGTTCGGGCAATTGCTTTTTGTACAAATAATTTGGGAAAAGGCCATAAATTCGGCCGGCTCTTGCTCAGAGTTTTTTTTGAATCATTCCTAATGTTTTTATGAAGCCTTATTTGATTACCTTAAATAAATCTTTATGACATTTTCAAGTGTTTGTTTGTGGCAATTTTTTTGTCGGAAGTGTCCAAGTATTTCTAAGAAATTTGGATTTGGATATCGATATTTTTTTTTCGACTATCAAATTTCGATGTTTTTGTTTAGCGTAGGCTTTGGCAAAATTAATCGACTATCGATATTTCCGATTTTGTTTCGATAATTATCGGCGATATTTTTATTTTGAAATATCGAAATTCGATTTTATTTTTCGACTATCAAATTTCGATATTTTTGTTTAGGCTTGGGAAAAATATATCGATTATCGATATTTCCGATATTTGTTTTGATAATTATCAGCGATATTTTTTATTTTGATATATCGAAATTGGATTTTATTTTTCGACTATCGAATTTCGATATTTTTGTTTAAGGGTAGCTCTGTATCCAATTGATTGCGTCGCATATATTTGATCTTCTGTTTTGTTTATGTAATGACGTTAGCTAACGCGCTTTGAAAGACCATTCGTTTGGTCCCGGCCTAACAAGATAGAATTTTTTTGATATACAAACGTAAAAATTTACACCAGCGCTGCTAAGAATAAAATTTTTTCAGCAAAAATATCAATTTTCGATTATCGATATATCCGATGTTTTTTTCTTGATATATTTTGATACTGTTTCGAAATATCGATCATCGATATATCGATAATATTTTTTATTTGCCCAACCTGAATATAGCGACTTAGATGTTTTATTTTTTGTGGGCGGTAGGCGGTAGGCGTGTCTGTAAACCACTTTTGCCCATTTTCCATCCCAAGAACCCTGTTTAAGGGTGTAACCTATGTAACATAATCACAAATCTTGCTTGGTATTCCCGTAATCGTGATTTCCATATATGAACATGCAGACGAATTTGGCTAGCTCGACTCAAATTGTGATCTGATCTGATCTTGCATATATAAACTTTTCTATACCTACCACGAACTTTCTACGAGCAAAAAACGGATTGACAAAGTGAATACATACATCATTACTGTATTGTGTAAAAAAATTCTTTCTATTGGTCGGGTACATATTTTCTTCAGATCAAAGTTGAAGATCAGCTTATTGTATCTCAGAAAAAACTATACAATTTTTAAATGGGTCAAGCTGTTTGCGTAACATTCATTGTCTAAAGTCCAAAAACGATTTTGTTTTATATGAAGACCCAGTTCCTGACTGATAGATGGTATTTAATGCTTGGCGAAAATTGCGAATTACAACGTACAGTTTTCGTTTTTTGAACTTTATACTGAGTATTATGTTAACGATTGGTTCATTGTAAAAATTGTACATGAACTTTATTGTTCTACGTGAAACGCCGACGCTGAAGGCCGCTGCGAAGCCAGTGTTGGACATATTAGAGGATACAAACCGTGAGTCGCAGCCGAAGGCAGCCCACTTATCCGAACATACTAAAGTTTTCCTTGGATAAACTGGTTGAACCTAACACGCTTCGGATGAACTGGTTTGACCTGGAAAAAACTAGTTTATCCTAAAAGCTAGTTTGTCCGGTAAGATATTAATTAATACGACATTAAATGTTGAAATATGGTTAGAAGTAAGAAACTGTGTGAATGTTGCCAACCTGGTTCCTTGATTGATGCTGTTTTAAATATAGTTTTGTGTTATCATTTTCAAGTATGAAACGTTTACGAACCATAAATATTAAATATCAGCTCACAAGCTACGCTAAAAAAATAAAAAAATAATTTTCCTTCACATGAAATTTTTCAAAGTTTCTGTAACGTTTCAGAAACGTTTCATAAACGTTTTAAAATAAATCTAAGTGCAGACATTGAAAAATTCCAGAAAGCCGCTATAAATGGAAATTAAGGATTTCTGCAACGTAACTGAAACTTTGCAGATTTCAATACCCATAGCAAAAACAACTATGTGAAGAAAGTTTTATTTATAATTTACGTGTTTCAATGTTAATTTCATACAAAAAGAAAATTTCAACTTCAATGCTATACACCTACAATTTTTTTCGTTGAAAAGAGTAATTTTCATAAAAAGTTGCTTGAAGTAAAAAATTCTTAAAATTGGTTAAAAACACAATAAATTCCTTCTTTTATTATATTGTGACGTTTTTTTAGGCGTAAAGTATTTATGAGGTCATACATACAAAAATTGTTACAAAAAATAAAAAAATTTTTTTCTGAATATTTTGACCAATTTTTAGAACTTTTTGGGAAAATAAATGATAAAAGCTGAAATAGTAACCAAAACGGTTTTTTTATCACTAACTAAAAGCTTAATTTGAAATTATCCAAATTAAATTTTTAAGGCATTGAAACTATAAAAAATTTTTCGTGATTTTTTTTTTCAATATTTTTAAAAAATATTCGTGACCTTCTGGGTCGTTACTGTGAAATTTGCGAAATCCAACACGGCATTGTAAGGTATTATTTCAAAGAAATTTTTAAGCCCGACTTGGGCTTTTTATCTGAAATACTGCGATGGTCAAATTTGACAAAAAATGCATCACATATATATGCAGGCAATTTATTATTAATTTGACTTACAGGAGTAGGGTAACTTTTATCCCTAATCTTGCGATAGTTCACTCAAGGAAATCCCAAAAAGTCGGATTGAAATATTGCCTACAAAAACTTTTCAGTTGATATTTTTCATAAAGTTACTCACACGCTCACCTATAACTGGTGCTATAATCTTAAGAATTTAGGTCCACTCACACAAATTTGCAATAAAAAAAGCGACTTGTGAATTAAGTTATTAGTTAACATGCGTGCGATTAACTCATGTTGACTGCATTCACTACATGAGTTTTGCATTAATGCCTGGGTTTTCACCAACCCGACCGTAAAATTGAATATAAATATGAGAAATAAAATCAAACTGAAAGAAAAAAAAAAAAAAAACAATGATCTAATCTCAGTAAACTGACAAAATGTGAATCATTATAAATTTATAAGCTGACACCAGCGGAACAACAAAGCAACAACTGAAATCTAATTGTGCGCATGAAAAATTGAACTGCACTCAATAGTTCACACACAACAAATGATGTACATAGCTGCTGCACAAGCAATCGTACGTACTTGAAGTTGAAGATGAATTATTCACAAGATACCGAGATACGCTCCATTCTCAGGCGTTACAATTCAGCGTATCGTGTGCACGAAATGTGAGGTAAGAATGCAACGCGTACTTACTTCTTGAAAAAATTAACACACTGTAATTATTTTGATTGATTCAATTGTTTAACATTTGTTGTTGGATTTTGAGATTTGCACGAGTGTCATTAGTTGGAGCTTTTTAACTTTTAAAATGTCAAAAATTCTCAGCACTTTCAGTGTTTTGTTCTTTTGTCATGTGGAATTTTTCTCGGAACGTTTTATGTTTCTCAAAATTATGCAAATATTTTGATCTAACTAAAACTTTTCTAAATTCTTATGAGAAATTTAAGTTTGAGACATATTGCTTAAATAATTTATCATAATTTTCATAGTTCGTACTAATGGGTACATTGAGAAAAAAATGTCAACTTTTTATCTTTATTTGTAGCAAAAGTCGATACATTAATTCAAATAAAAAAATATTTATTGTGTCCTTTGATCAATTTTAAGAAATTTTTAGCAATTTTTTTGTGAAAAATACTCTTTTAGACCAACAAAAATATTATAACGTCGCAGAAAAAACAAAATGTGAATATTTTTCAACAAAATTTTTTGTAAATTGTGTTTGAATCAAAATTTTTTGAAATAATCTTTTTAGGGTTATTAAAACAAGATTGCCACCAGAGAACGTCATTGAGTAGCTCATTGAGGGCTTTGAGCCACTACCAAAAATATGAGATGTGAGTGTGCCTATTGCATGCAATAGTGAGTGTGAATCTGAGCTGCACTCACTAATAGTGAATGAGATGATAACATGCTGTTCATGAATCTGAGCTTGTAAGTAGCTTTGGGCTCATGAATGTAAATGCGTGTGAAGCTCACACGCACATAGTTTCAGAACTGTAGTACAGAAAAACAGGTTTTTTCTCCAATCGATGGAAAAAGGTCGGAAATAGGGCTACCAGATGGCATACTTTAGTAGCAAATGTGCTACTTTTGCAGGGCTTTGGTACTTTTCACTTGAAATGTACTACTTTTGGATGGTTTTGCTACTTTCAATGTTTGCATTGTAAAATAAAAGTTATTTAAAATATTGTTTTAATTTTGCTGGGGTTTTTCGTACGAAGCCAGGACCTTTTTTTTTTTTTGCTCATGAAAAATATTTTTATGGGACTTAAAAAAATGTTTGGTTTTCATTCGAAAATTGAAATTTTTTGGCATACACTACTTTTGTAGGCAGGTCATCTGGTAGCCATAGTCGAAAGCGGATTTTGGATATCACTTAGGGTGGCTCCGGACCTAGGAAAGGGGCGTTTCAGACCCATTTTCGAAAAATTTCTTTTATCCAATCGATAGGGAAAGCTAAGTAGTAAGGATTTTGGACATCATTTAAAGTGGGTCCGGACTGTGAAAAAGACCGTTTTTGACCCATTTTCTTAACATTTCTAAGGTGGCTCCGGACTCTGGAAGGACCGTTTTTGACCCATTTTCGGAAATTTTTGTTTTTAATCAATGGAGAAAGGTCGAAGATAAATTTTGAACATAATTTCCCTATCGATTGGAACAAAAAAAAACTTTGTTTTGATCCACCCTAATTTTTTTTTTCTCCAATCGATTATGAAAGGTAAAAAATGGCTTTTGAATATCACTCAGAGTGGCTCCAAAACTTAAAAAAGACCAAAATGGTCGAAAACGGTCCGGAGGTCCAGGGTCCGGAGCCACCCTAAATGATGTCCAGAATCCATTTTCGACCTATTCCGAGAATGGGTAAAAACCAGTCCTCTTAGGGGTCCTGAGCCACCCTAAGTGATGTTTAAAATCTATTTCGGCCATTTTCTATCGATTTTACCAAAAAAAAATGTCCGAAAATGGATCAAAAATTGTCCTTTCCAGGATACGGAGCTACTCTAAATTATGTCAAGAAACAATTTTCGAGCTTTCCCCATTTTTAAAAAAACTTAACAAAATGTTCTACGCGAGTATCGCAAACTTTGTTGATACAATCAGTGCCTTTCATTCATAAGAAGCTCATGAAACACTCATACGAAATGAATCAGAATTCACTAGAAATGATTCTGAAACACACTCAGATTCACAGACTTCGCCGTGAGACGGAATGGTTGCTAGATTCACTAATTGTAAGTTTTTTGTGAGTAGTGAATCTGTGTAAAAGATTCAACAGATTCCTGAATGGGATGGGAAATCATGAATGTCTCACTGACGTTCTCTGATTGCCACCCGAATTTTGAATTTGATTTTTTTTTTTCGAATCAATTATATTTTTTCATTACATAAAACATTGGAACTTGAAAGCTTAAATGGTATTCGAAGGTGCTTTCAGATATTTTTTTATTTCATCAACTTTTATATTATTTTTTTTTTTTGTAAATTGAAAAATTGTATAATTTTGCATACATGTAGTGGGTTCATTTCGTTAAAACTAAATCCAGTTTTTAGTTTATAATGCTATGTTTAAAAAAAGGATTAACTTTACTAAGAAGCGTAAAATTATTTATTTTAATATCAAGATTTTTGCACATACATAATTCTGATTTGAAGAAACATCAATTTCCGAAAAGATTTTTTAAAAAGTACATAAACATTTTTGGTAAAATCTTACTTCAGTTTTAATTTTAGCAGATTTTCTTTACTTAGAAAAAGGCAATATAATCAACATAGCACTATTTTATTTATATTAATTATAGACATGGAAGTCACCATACGAAGCAATCGTATAGCTTTGAAAGTGATTTTCTCAAAAAATATTGAACCAAATTAAAATCTAATTAATCTAACTAAAATCTTCTATTTATTTTCAACTTTGATATAACATAGTTCTTGTCTTTTTGGAAATTTTTTCATATATTTCTTATACTTATAACAGCTCAGAATGGAGAAATATTTCATTGATCTGAACGAAATTTTCATAAACAATAGAAACTTTCGCTCTGTGTACCAAAATAATTAATACGTTTGCAACAGTAACTCTATGCCTAAAATTTTTAATGAATTTAATTTATGGCTTCACCATTTCCTTGTGTGGGAGCTTCATTTGTATTTTGTATTCCAGATATATAATTTTCTGTAATTGCAGTTACAACTAACAAATTACTTATTAAGTTATCTGTTACATCTCATTGTGAATTTCGAGTTTTGATTTGCATTTGAATAAAATGCATTAACTTAAAAAAAAAAAAAAAAAAAAATAGAAAACTAATTTAGAAATCATTTGAAATATATTGCGTGTTTTAAAGTTTGACAACTTACAATCAGTCGCGGTACCGGGCACCCGGAGCAAAATTAATTGTAATATGCCGCTACGAAATTCATCTTAAAAACTTGTTATTTACCAAAACAAAGTCATAACTGGCTACTGCTTAAGTTTTGCCGCGTTCTGGTTGTAATATTCGCTATATACATATATTATGAAGATAATGTGGATCATTTACCAGTACCTTACGCATGTAAGTAACAATTCTATATTAACCCTAAGCGGCACCACTTCAATTTTGTAACGATCCGGCACATTGAGGTCTTTCACGACCCTACGTTGCAAAAAAATGTATAAAAAAGTGAATTTTCAATTACAGGCTTCATAGCTGAGAACGAGTGTGAAGATGACTCTACTTTATGAAATTCAATGATTATTAGCGGCATTTTTCAAAAAATGTTTGTGCGACATGAGGCTAAACTTGAGTACTTATTAGTTCGAAAAATGATTTCATCATTTTCCTGGGGTCGTACACGACCCCATGGTGCCGCTAAGGGTTAATAAAAAACTCTATAGTGCCACTGTTGTGCTTAGAAACTCTCAATTCCTGTCAATTCAAATTGCCCATAAAGTTCGAATCATTTGGCAGCTATAGGCTCATTCAGTTTCGCAAAAGACGTGCTCATGTCCAGAGCCGGTTTCAGAATGCCGCCATTAAGAGCTTAAATGTATTTGACTTAGCGATTTTCCCCATGTATAATGGAGTTGGAAAGTACTAAGAAGCTGCTTTATATTTTTCTATGAAGAAAAAATTTCAGAACCTAGATTTTGAAAACTAAGCTCATTCGCTTGCATTCTATCTAATCAATGTCAGCTTTTGAACAAAATAAGAAATGTATAATATATCAAGAGTTCCGACGGATCATTAAGCTTTTTGTGAGCTCATTCTGATGTAAGCTCTTCAATATACAGCAAGAAGGGGAATTGATGACATAGGACGGAGTATTACCGAACTGAAGTTTTTCGCATGTCAACAATCCGAAAAACTTCAATCTACTTCTTTTTTTATTTAATTTGCAATCATTCGGTAAACGCTTTAAATTGATCGCTTTTGACTTAATTTAGACGGTATTTCACAATTCCCCAACATCTTTGATTATTTTGAAAAACCATAGGATTTTTGCCAACACTCAGGTTTTTTTCAGTCAGCAGATAGCTTTATTTCGTTGGTGGCATCAAAAATAGTACTTAATTATCGTCAAAGCACAAGTTATCACAAATTAACTGATTAACAGTGGAATAAAATTGAGTGTTTATTTTTAAACGAATGTCAAGCCAGTTAAAAGGCTAATCATGTGTATTAAGTAAGGCTTGAAGTTTCAACATTAAACGTTTAAAAACGGTACATCACATTAAAAAATTGGAAATTTACTACTTATATGAAAATTTCAACATTAAATTTGCATATAATTCACATGGTTTCATTAATTGTGGACATCAATTCTCCACAGTGAATCATGTAATCTGGCATCACTGGATAGGTTTTTAACTTATTATTAAGATACGTTGGTCGCCTTGAAAACAAACATAATTCGAGTTATTACTGATAATGTTCAAACTTTGATATTAAATTTCGTATAATAAAATTTCATATAAAAAACTTCTCACGTTTACGTATTGTTTCAATTTTTGGATGTTCCCAAATAACTTTTGCTTTAATTATATCAAATATTCATCGATGTAATAAAAAAATAATTTTATATGTTTCTTTTAAGACGTTTCTGGTCAAATTTAGCTTTATCAGTTTCAAAATCAATCAAGTCCAAATAATTGTATTCAAAACCAGTCAAGTCCAACGCCTTGAAATCAAAACCGATCAAGTCCAGTACATTGGTATCAAAACCAGCCAAGTCCAAAATTGTTTTCTTCAAAACCTACGCAAATAAAAATCGAAAACTCTGATCTAACGTGCTTTGAGTAATTCTGTGTGAATTTTATAAAGAATTTTGATGCGCAGAGCTTAAGGCTCTACTGTAATTTGCTCTGATACGTATTTTTATGAGTTATCCTCATCGAAAGGTATAACAACTCTTAAACTCTGTGTGCTTTTAAAAAATTTAGATTGATAGAGATATATATTGCTTGGGATAGTAGTTCAGCATGAAAATACCTATCCAGTAGCATGTATATAATTTTTTTTAATTATTCTATTCTTTGTTCTACTGTGCCAAAATCTGGAAAAGCTTTTAACCTAAATGTTACACCACTTCAAAACTTAGGATGCTACGTATTCGAAGTACCTTACTGGCCATTTTCCGCAAAAAAATATAAATCACTTGGCGCCTGATATCAATTTAGGGTAAACTGGAGTCATTGTGCTCAAGTCTGTTGTCAGAGTTTGATTACGTCATCGTTTTCGAGATAGAGCTAAATTAAGCATTCTTCTACGAGTTTTTTACTCTAATTCTGAGAGGTTTGGTGTCTGAGGCAAAGTTTTTTCTCGTGAAAAGACAAATATTTTACCATTTACTAGCTCTTCAGCAAAACTTCTTAACACCACAGATTCTTATTCAGCGACCGAAAATTATCCTAGGTCGACATCCGTTGATATCCCTACAACTTTGCAGCACACATTTTTATAATAAGTAAAAACAGTCATTTAAAACATGATCCCATTTTGAAACATAAAGAAAACCAAAGTGTTGTTTTAAAAATATGCTCTTATATTTATTTTAACTTTATACTCGTATTACCTTAAAACTATGACTTAACAACCAGTGTTACTTAATCGCACTTAAAATAAATTTTGCATTTCCTGAGATTGACAGCTGAGAATAAAGAAGTTAGCTTCTAAGAGTGTGACGGAGGTCTATTAATGCTAATACTACGTTCTGTAGGTCAAAAATTAGACCATTATTTCAGTATGGTTTTTTGTTGTTGTTATTTCTCTTTCATCTTAATTTTGTCCTAATAAATCGTATCATTATTGTCTTCACTTCTTTCTTTCGGTCTTTTCTGGCTTGTCGCTTTTCTTTTCGTCTTTCTTTTCTGGTACATTTTCTTTTTCAACCTTCTTTTCAGGAACAAGCTCTTTTTCTTCCTTTTTCGCTGGTTCACTGACTTTTTCTGTTTTTTTTTCTGGTACTTCTTGTGCCTTTTCGACTTTCTTCTCTGGCTCAGATTTCGTTGCTGGTACAATTTCTTTTTCAACTTTCTTTGCTGGTTCAGGCTTTTCTTCGGACTTCTTTACAGGTACAATTTCCTTTTCAACTTTCTTTGCTGGTTCCTGCTTTTCTTCGGACTTCTTAACAGGTACAATTTCTTTTTCAACCTTCTTTGCTGGTTCCTGCTTCACTTCTGTCTTCTTTACAGGCACATTTTCTTTTGTTACTTTTTGTTCCAACACTTTTTCCTTTTGTACTTTTCTTTCCGGTTCATGTTTCTTTTCGGGTTTTTTCTCTGTTATTTGGTCCTTTTCTTTCAAATCCTTTGAACGCGCTTTACGATTTGTTGACTCGTCCTCCACATTGTTAGGTAAATCAGCTGCAGCTCTAGCAAGCGCCGAAATCTCAGCAAGTATATTTGTACCAACGGGTACAAAGCCATTTTTACCGGCCGTATAATGCACTTCAACTTCTTGTCCATCAGCATCGATATAACGATAAGAGCCTGAAACTTCTAGCGTTTCATCATCGGTACCGGCATTTTCAATGACGCCAGTTTCTTCGCGGAAACTTCTGTCGCCACCTTCGAAGCTAAAGCTAAATGAACCATCGGGTTTCTTATCGGTTTCGAAACTGAGGACTGGTACTACTTCCTTTTTTTCGGCAGTAGAGTCAACACCGATGCTGGCAGCATAGCATGCGGAGATGAGCGCCAAGAGTACGATCTGTAAGAAAAATGAAAACATTTCAATTAAAATCTTGGAACAGTATATGCAAACAAAAATGAAACGAAAGTGACGAAAAGAAATACACAGAATAACATTGATTTCATATGTATGGCGTATTTTTTCTTGAAACAAGCAAGCTTTATTTTTGAGCACCACTTGTCTGTCATTATTGCATTCTTAAAAAAAGTTCAAGCTCTAAAGAAACCAATAATTTAATTTTCCAAGAATTCTCGCCAAAAAATCTTAAAATATCACGCACTTATTGTGTCACTATTTTTCTTTTGGCAAACTTACAAATCTCAACATTTTTTTTTTGTGTTTCTTCCAAATACTTTCTTCTCCACTCCTCACAATCTCACGCAACGAAGTTCGATATTAAACTTAGAATATTGGCTCATTTGCCAAGTCTTTTATACTACAAAAAACTTATCTTTTAAATAAAATAAATTAGCATCACTTACACTTTTTCCATCACATCTAAAGAGAATTTAACAAAAAATTAAATTTGGTTAAATTTTGTTCGAATAATTTGTATGTGGTAACAAAAACGATTAGTTTTAGTGATTGTTTTTTTTTGTTTGTTTGTTCTACAGATGGTACACAAAGACGCAGAAAGAATAAATCCTCTGCAAAACAAAAAAATTATAAAGAAAAATGGAGAATTAGTTACCTGGTTTTTTTCTATAGATTTTCAATGAAAGTCATTAAAAGCAGAACTTGTTTTGGAATTAAAGAAAAAACAATAAACTTTTATAGATTTGTCAGAATTATGTTTACTGTCAATATATTGTTGTTGCTGCTACTGCGGTCTTCTTCTTTTCTTCATAAGTGATGAAATAATCACATAATCTTTTTTGGGGTGTTAACTATAAAGGAGGTAAACAACAGAATTCCAATTACTAATCATTAAATAAACAAAGCTTTTATACCGTATTAACGTCTCAAACTGATTAAAGATATGTTTTCATATATATAAATATATATATACACATATATACACTTGAAGACCTCTTAAAATAATTCTCTAAGAAAAAATTGTCCCTTAAGATCCATAGTTTTTTTCAACTTTTAAAAGCCATGATTATGTGCCAAACGATTTCTTTAACCGCAATTCATCATAAGCTGTTCTTATCTTTAATTCCATTTCGAGATTTTTTTGTCTGACTTGAAAGTTGTCCTTATACAAGCCGCATTTCCCGCCAAAAATAATGACCTTACTCTCATCGCTTCACATTTTTAAGAGTCCTTTCCATGTGCCCATGCGCAAAGTTTAATTTGATAATCTGAATATGAAAAAATCAAACATAAATCCTTCCATATTGAATATACCCTGTATTCAGTGGCGGATACTAAAGCTCTAATAGCCCCCTGGGTGCCTACAATAAAATATTTCGATTTAAGAACGTTTCAGAAAACCTAAAGTCGAACAAAAAAATTTTTGCGGTGTTATTGTGATGTATAAAATATAACAACGAACATTTGTTTTTCGTTTTCTTCATATTTTATACAACACTTCACCACTCCCCCATCTTCTATTCATAAACGTACGATTTTCTAAAAGAGTACTGTTCAAAGAAAGATAAATTTTCCGTACGGAGTCCAGAAATAAAAAAAAATCGTTAAAAAAACATTGTGCGATTCAGCAAAACGTTACTGTATATCTCTGAAACATTATAAGATTTAGAACAAAGCAAGGACACCGAAACGTCTTCAAAAGCGGTTCAACTTTCAGCTTTGATAGCACGCTACAATTTTGTAGTATCGTTACATATTCTGAAAATTGTTAATGCTCCTATTTTGTCGCTCAGTCGCAAACTACAAGATCCGACACTACAAATCTATTCAGTCTTTACTCATGTCGAGCAAATTATCTACCTGTTTTCACAAATGCGAAAAGACGAAACATCATTTGATGATATTTTTAATGAAGAATCTAAATACAATCGCTGTTGAGGTAGACACTGAATCGATTCTTTCCCGCTCGTGTGGTCTTCAAAAACATCGTAATAATATAAATACAGAAATAAATACAACAAAATCGTACTTTCGGTAAGTAACATGCTAATTATACCCTTCACAGAAGGTATATTCACTTTGTCATTCCGTTTGTAACGCATATATGCTCTTTAAGTAAAAAATTACGCCTTTATGAAAAATTTTAGCCTCCATCGTTTATTTTTAGTTTAATTCAAAAAAGCTTGATTTCCGAAATGTATGCTCCATTGGTTTTTTGTTTTGTTTTTAAAATCAAAATTCTCAAAAAAACTTTGATATACATAAGAATTTTTGAGACCGGTTCATTGTGGGGAAGACTTTCGTTTTATTTTCATACCCTACACCGAGGGTATATTCACTTTGTTTCTCCGTTTGTAACACCTCGAAGGGGGCGTGGCAGGTATATATTCTTGATCAGCGTCACCACCTGAGTCGTTTTAGCGATGTCCGTCTGTCTGTCTGTCCGTTGAAATAAGGTTTACGGGAAAACCCAGAAAGCTAATTGAATGAAACTTTCACACACAGGTCACATCTTCTTGCTGGCATCTTGCTATTGAAAATGGGCGAAATCGGTTGACGGACACGCCTACCGCCCATACTCTATGTAAATTTACCCAGTCTAATTTTGATAAAAGTTGCAGCGATTTTGATGAAACTTGGTGATTTGGTGCACATGTGAACAAAATTAGGATTAGGCTGGGTTTCAAGTTTCCAAAAGGTCGTACAGGGGCGTGGCACAACCCTAAATTTTATCATGTAAACTACCATATCTTGTAAACCGTTCAAGATATTGCGATGAAATTTGGTAAACGGATACATATCAAATATATCTTGAATTGAGATAAAAGTGGGCGGAATAGAGAAAATGGGCGTGGCACTTTTCAACTGTTAAAAATTTTGATTCCGTACACCTCAGAATTGGCAGAAACGATTTCCATAAAAATTTTGGGGATGATGCCGCTGAAAGCAGTCATCAATACAATCTCAGCTACTTTACTGAAAAAACTCGCTCAAGGGCGTGGCACCACCCACAGTATTTATAAACGTTATATAAAGAGAACTAACAACGTAATCGTTATGAAATTTAATGAGGTAGATATACTTCCTATAAGGTCTCTTATAACAAAAATTTGGTTCAATAGTACCTGTGGGCGTGGCACCTCCCATATAAGAAAAAAACGTTTATTGTTATAGATAGTGTGCTATGAGAGTAATCTTCATAAAATTTGGTCCCTAGATGTCAGTTACTATAAGCTTTAAAAATAAATGAATTTTGACAGGACAAGTGGGCGTGGCTCCTCCCATATAAACATAAATTTGTAAGCGCTGTTTTAAGTGAACTATTGCAGCAATTGCTATGAAATTTAATGTTGCTATAGAGTATATCTGAATCAAAATTGGCTGAAATAGCACCAGTGGGCGTGGCACCCCCATACAAGTAAAATACGGTAAGTGGCATATTTATCGAAATATGTGAGCAATCATACTAAAATTTGGTGTAAGAGGTTTGCTTATGGAAAGCTATTTCTGGATCAAAACCGGGCTGGATTGTACCAGTGGGTGTGTCACCGCCCTAAATTTTAAATTTAACTGCGGCACATATCGCAAACTATAAAAGCTATTGTGCTGAAATTTAATATAAGGATGTCGATCACGAATATAGTTTATTGAACCAAAAGTAGGCGGAATTGGACAAGTGAGCGTGGCATATTTCTAATTTTTCATTTCTATACGATTTTTCCAACATTTTTCTTATTCTTTCGACTTTTTCAACTCTGTAACTTTTTATAAAAATATATCCTACATGTATTTGTTCGACTTTTTCAACTTTCTTCATTAGTTTCTTTATTTGTTCGACTTTTTCATCCATTTTGAATTGTTTCAAGTTGTTTCAACTTTTTTAGAGTTTTCCAACCTCTCTCAACTTTTTTCAACATTTTGCTTATATTTTTCAACTTCTGTCAACCTTTCTAACATTTCACATTTTTTTCGACTTATTCAACCTCTTCAACGCCTTTTTAACATTTATTTAAAAGGTACTTTTAGCGCAGTGTAGGGTATGTGAGTTTCGGCCTGGCCGAAGATAACACCTTAACTTGTTTTTCTTAATTCAAAAAATTTTTTGTTGATCACGAATAAAGTTTATTTGATAACCGAAATTATGTGGAATTGAAGAAGTGGGCGTGCCATATTTCAAATTTTTCATTTCTATTCGATTTTTTTCAACATTTTTTACATTATTTTGACTTTTTCAATGTTTTATAGTCCCATTACCGTTTGCGAGTCGCCTGAAAAAATAAGCGACTCGCCTAAATTGAAATTACGGTTTGTGAGTCGTCATGCTGCTTCGCCTTAAAATTGCGCGAATGTTAAAAATTTTCATATTACTGTTAGCGAGTCGCTTGACTTTCGTTCGCCAGAAAAGTCAAAATCAGGCGAGTAAAATTTGACAAATATTTGGCCTTTTTTTTAAAAATTTTACAAAAAGTGAAGAAACTACATGGAAATGGTTAATAAATCAATTTAATTTAAGCATTTGGAATATTTTAGTTAATAGCCAAAAATGCAATGGATAGAAGTTTCAGAAAATGCTTAAGCTATTGAAGGAAAATCTTGATTGAGCCAAGGGACTTGGTACGTTACTTTCGGTCCAGCAAGAATTCAAACAAAGTAGTTTAATTGAATTTTTTATGACCAATCACGCGTGATTGGAGAGATTGGATTAAGTGATGTAATGAATATAATGCTACATCCAAAGTCAACACGATCATTGTGACACGAATTGATTCACCACGATATGATTTGAATAAGCTTTCCATTTAAACACAGCGCTTCTTTATTAACAAAAATCTTTAGAAAGAATTTTTTCATATTTTTTCTGTAAAATTTGAATAAATTTTCGAAATTTTCAGCACTTTTGAATATTGCTCTCCACAACATAATCTTCATCTTCAAAAAATTACTTCGCATTGCTATTCTAATTCTTCACTAATAAAAATTACTTTGAATTTGAATATTTCTAAAACTACAAATTTGAAGATTCTTAGACGTCAATTTCTGTTTTGTAATTTGGCAGCATTTTTTTTGAAGGCGAACTTGTACATTTACCAATCACAATACCGGTACATAAGCGAGTCGCCAAGTAAGGCGAATCGCGAACTGTAATAGGGCTTTTAACTTTTTCTAATATATCCCATAAGTATTTTTTCGTATTTTTCAACCTATTTCAAATTTATTAGACTTTTTTTTTATTTATTCGATTTTTTCATCGAATTTGAATGTTTCAACATTTTTTTTTTTTTTTTGAGTTTTTCCACCGATTTCAATATTTTTCAGAATTTTCCATATTTTTCGACATTATCATTTTCTTTCAACTTTCTGCAATGGTTTCCATATTTTTTAGTCTTTTTCAGTTTCAACATTTTTCGAACTCTTCCAACTTTTTAAATTTTTTTTCGACTTGTTCAACCTCTCAATGTAGTGTATGGTATGTGATTTACGGCCTGGTCGAAGATAACACCTTTACTATTCTTATTTATTTTTCATTTCTTTCTCAAATGTTTCAGAGCCGCAATATACTATCCCTCTTTGAATCATATGATTTCAGAATTAAAATCAATATGCCAGGGTAAATTTTTGAGCATTTTACCCTTAGAAGGTTTAATACCGGTAAATCACTGAATGGGGCATGCAGACAAAATCATGGAGGCTGTTCTCACTTACGAAAGTAATTTAAATTGCAGTAATGTTAAGCTTAAATCCGAAATCAAATAGTGGCATCAGTATTGTTGCAAAACTCCCCCTTCCCAAAAAAAAGAAATCCTCGATCCGCCATTCCCAATATTTTTCACCATTTTAGCCATTTGGTTTCTTAAACGATTTTAGTTTTTTTTTTTGTGACTAAATTAATTAAAACATATAGCTTTTACGGTACAAAAAGCATCATCTAAATTGTCTACAAAACAAAAAAAGCTGACAAAATATTTAGTTTTCAGCGAACTCTAAAATCTTCTTTTATTTGGTTTTTTTTAGCGCTTCATTATTGTTTAATCCGCACGTAAGTCGTGCAGATGCCTTTCGAATGCTAATTTTTGAGTTAATTTTCTGCGTCGAAATATTAGATAACGCAACTATTTTAAAATACCTTCAATGCCAAAACTAATTTATAATAAAAAAATACATACAAAGAATAATAAATTACAATAAAATGATAACTTCTATGTTTTTAATTGCAGTTAAGAACCAAGCGACGAAAAAGCTAGAACTAAGAGCAGGGCGGAAAGCTATGACATGTGATTTAAATGCCGGCATTTTGAAATAACTCAGACGAAATTAGAACCGAAATAGTGAACGTATTAAATTTCACAAAAAAAAAAAAAAAATTCTACTAAAATAATAATACCTACAGTGGTTAATACCAT
Source organism: Tricholauxania praeusta (assembly GCA_949775025.1). Classification (NCBI taxonomy): domain Eukaryota; kingdom Metazoa; phylum Arthropoda; class Insecta; order Diptera; family Lauxaniidae; genus Tricholauxania; species Tricholauxania praeusta. The sequence continues at coordinate 28,492,345 of OX459031.1, read as the reverse complement.
AGTGGGGATAAGTGCAGTAAATTTCACTAGTGGTGCTAGTGACATAAAAATCCATTAATATTCAAAATTTTAGTGATTATTAAAAACTTATGCAACTAAACTGAAGCACTTACTGGTAATTTGAATTATATCCCTAAATACTTAGTGGAACTAAGACCCTCTTTACAATAAGCATTTAATGATAATGAACTTTTTTCGAGTATCACTTATTATAATTAGGGAGCCATTGGCCGACATTTTTATGTTTTGAACGTGCGACAGAGGTTGAAAATCATGAAGTTCTAAGTAATATTAATAGTACGAACAGTGTCTGCCGCTCCGTTGCCTCTGGGTTTTTAAATGAGAGCCTTTTAAAACTGCAGGAAAGGTGCCAAAAACAATTTTGTCACGTCTGCCTTTTATTTTTAAAAATGCGCTTACACACAAAGTCAATGCAAGAGGCAGTCGTTTTTGTTTGCTGCGCTTAAGAGCATATACATTTTTTTAAAAATTGCTTATGTATACAAACTAAAGTGTTACTTATCGTCAGGCAGATTGCGATAACTATAAATATTACGTCATAAGAAACGAGAAAAACAACCTCTGCCACTTAATTATTGCCGTATTTAAAAATTGCTATATTACAAATACTTAAGTAACAATTAAATTTTTTCATCACTTCTGCCTCTTGGCTGATTGGTTTCTTAAAATATAATAAACATAAAAATAAAAGAGCAGACGATTCCAGCGTTGATTTTTCAAAGGCAGATGCACGTTTTTAAACACTTAAGGTGCAAACTATTGAATACTAATGTAAACTAATACCGTGCAAATTTTGCTATATCAAATTTACTACTCTACTTTTTGGTGATCGGTATTATTTTTCTGTCAGTGTATATGGGGTAATCTACACCAAATCAGACACCATTCTGCTTTTGCGTCGCTAATTTTTTCGAAAATTTTTTTTCTTTTAGTACTGGCTTGGACTGGATTGCTGTTATTAAAAATGCAGCAGTTAAGACGTCTGCCTTTTATATTTTCGTTATAAATACTATGCCTTCAATACAATATATCAGAGGCAAACGCAATAAAATAATTTGATAGAGTTTTTATATTGCAATTTCAAAATTAATTTAAAAAAATTTACACTTTGGACTTTATTTTTCTAATTCACATAAATGTGAACTATGTTACATATCAATACCAACGTCGATAAAATCATATACCTTAAATGTTAACTGGCTTCCTTATTATTATGCAGCGCTAGTGAAAATCAAATCTGCTAACATTAGGTGGAATTCGAACCCTTTTACCAATAAATAACTCCACTCAAACCTTACCGTTTTGTGAGGGCAGAAACCAAAATGCATTAAAAAACTAATACATTAATCCCCACTCTGGCTAATTCAATGTTGATATATTCGGAAGAATATGTTTTCATATTGTCAAAACGTCTTGTTAAATTCGCATTGCAAAAATTTATGATGAAATGTTTACGACAACTAATGAAGACATAGCAGCAATTCTGTTGGCTTGTGTCAAAATGAGCTATCTAACAAATTCAAGTTGACACTTGAGTAATCTGTCAAATTTTAATAGCTACCATAATTTTTCATTAACTCACTTATATCTATGTAAAAAGAGCTTGAAAACCAACCAATTGCATTTTCATAAAAGCAACTCAGCCATATGGGGTTATTGGCCAAGAGTTGTATATCATGTTGTTGATTTTACTCGTATGCTGATTTTGTAAAACTAAATTTTATTGAAATTCCAAATTGATCGCTAACTTCTTGCATATGATTAGAAGATCTCTTTTTTTTTTTTCTTTATTAACATAAATAAGTTTACATTTTAGCAATGGGGTTAATAAACTTGTAGTCCGTATAACTGTAAGTTGCTTGACACTAAGACACCAGGTACCAGATATAAAACATAAACTCGTTTAAATCCGATAATCCAATTCAATCGCAGACTGTGATTTTATCGTTTTTTATTTGTGAATTTTAACGCAATTAATTCCTTTTAAAATTTTTAAGCGTGGTAGCCATACCTGTCTTGAAAACTCTGGTTCAACCAGATTTTTGAATCATTTAATTTTAAATGGTAATTTTAAAATTTTCTATATAGATTTGCTACTATATATTGACCTAATTTATTAACTTATTTCAAAATGTTTTTATATAACATCCATGGAATTTTTTAATAACATGAATTTTTTTCTGCGATCAAGAAATTATTTCTTAAATAATGCAAATACAACTAAGTTTAATAAAATAAATCAAAACCTAGAAAATTTTCTTAAAAAACGGTGAGATAAAAATGGGCCGACGCCCTACATTGTCTTAGTAATGGGCTATCCAATTCGAGTTTCCTATGTTGACAGTGCCGTAAGTCAGACAGCTTTCAATAATCACTCGCGTTCAAAGTGTAAAATGTTGCTCTACAGATATAAAAATTTTGTTTAATACAATAGTAAATACCTAGAGTTGCCACTGAAAAATTATTATCTGCAGGTAAAATTTTCTACAGATATGTTAGTTTTCTGCATACCCTCTTTTATTATTCATAATTTGATTTCTTTAAGCAAATTATATGCAATTTTAAACACAAACTTAATATGTATATTCTTTGTTTAAGCTTAATTTTTAAATAATAAAAACTATAAAATAAAATATACAGTTCATTAGCAATAATCAAAAATAAGAAATTCGTATAAAGCAAACAAGCCAAGAAATTCATTCCTTAAATCTGCTATGGAAATCACAAATAAAGCAAAAATTTTACATTAAAAAAGCATTCAAAAAAGCTAAATGGGTCAAAAACAGTCTCTTCCAGGGTCCGGAATCAACCCAAGAGATTGAAAAATCCCTTCGATTGAAACAAAAATAATTTTTTGCCAAAAATGGATGAAAAACGGTACTTTTCATGGTGCTGGAATACTCCAATTGATGTTTAAAAGCCTTTTTTGACGTTTCCCCATATATTGAAATAAAAAAAATTTTCCCAAAAATGTGTCAAAAATGGTATTTTTTAGGGTCCAGAGCCACTCTTAGTGATGTCCAATATCCATTTTTGATCTTTTCCCATCGATTGGTGGACATTTTGTTTTTCTCGCTGCCGAAATCCATTAGTAAACAAAACTTCACAAAATGTTACACGCAAGTATCACGAATCTTTTTTAATGCAATGTTTGCCTAAAGCCTTAACCAAAATAGACGTGACGAGACGGTAGCAATTGAACGAACGTTTGCACTCGTTTCGTCTGTTTTGACATTTAACCCAAAATGTTACGCTAGCCAACGAACCGAAAAAGCTGTTATGACGAGTAGCAACGTTTTGAAATTCGGTTCTTACGGAACTCTTACGTCTCGTCAAAATGTTTCGTTCACTTTCGATCAATTACGTAGGTTCATTTTGGCTATCAACATTGGTTAACATCAGTGATGGGCAAATAGTGGCTCTATTTGCTCTCATTGCTCTCACCGTTATTCGACGCACAAGCAAGCGAAAAAAAATTCGCAGAATTTCAACGCTATCAAGGAACAGCGTTGACTTGAACTCAAATGAAAACAAAAACAAAACACAAAGGCATAAACGACAGCGCCGCATTGTGTCTTGACGAATGTAGCAATTGTTTTTGTTTGTAGTGCAATTTGGTTTTTTTTCTGTGCTAATGACAAATTTTTAAATGAAAGTAAAAAAAAAACTTTAAAATTTCGTTTGTTGTTGTTTTGCTCTTTTGTTAGATTTCTATGCCCACCGCTGGTTTACATGCACTCGAACTTACTCGTTATGTCTCGTCTCGTCTATTTTGGTTTAGGCTTTGGTTCAACCTTGAAAGAGCATAAGAATGCGTGTGATATTTGAGCGCACAATTGTGCTATGCAGTGCCGACTACTGTTCTAAGGCGAGCCCATAATAGAGAGATTCATAAGTGGCTCATGCAACACTGATATAAGGTGCTACCCGGAGAACGAACAGGCGGGCAAAGAGCGTAAAAATGAAAACGAGAAGGCACTTAAAGAGCATAAAAAAGTGTGCACGTATACAGAATACATGCTTATCGATGCTTGGGGTAGTGGGAAACACTGCTCATTTACATACGAAAGGAAAGGAAATGAAACGGCATTCACTAGAAATGATTGTGAAACACACTCGCATTCACAGACTACGCTATGAGACAAATGGCTCGTTGCACAAAATTTTCTGGGAGCGTGAATATGTGTGAATGTGCTGAAAGTTTCATTAGCTCATGAGTGGCCCACATGCAGAGTGGTTCACTGTTGTACTCTGATACGCACATTACAAGCCTTAACGAACTTGCTGCATGCAATGCTTCAATTATAAAAATTACTTAAGCTTAAAAATGTTTTAACCTATGAAACTACTTATGTTTTTATTTCCTATATTTTTTCACAATTTATTTTTTGTTTACATGTAAAAAAGTCAACTAATGATATCCAACATCACTTGACTTCTCTATGTAATATCTCCATCAAATTTTCTAACATCTCTATCAAATTATTTTGTGTATCATCAAAAATAACAATCCATTAATCTTATTCATTGGAATATTTTTACAAAGAAATAGCCAACTTTGAAACAAATGCACGTTTAATTATTTGAAATATTTTGATATATTAAATTAAATTTAAAGACATTTTTAACAAATTGCATCAGACACTAAATGAATACAAACGACAACAGATGATAAGATAATTGCAAAGATTTTTTTTTCATTCTTTTAATGTTTTTTTAATAGAACGAAACTAATATGATGACATTAATTTAAATTGGAAGGTCAAATAAAATAAATAACATCGCTGTTGCAAAATCAATTTAGAGTCTCTTGGGGCGCAATTTTGATGAATATTTCAAAGATTACCACACATTTTAGTTGTGTCATATGAAACTCTCTCTCTAATTATCTAATTAGGTTTAGAGTATTTAATTAAACAGTAGCTCTCAGTAGCAGCAGCAATTTAATTACATAAGCAACACAAATTGATCGAAAAAATTAAATATAGTAATTTCAGATTTCATCAGCTTGAAATACGATATATTAAAATTTAGCGTTCGACATCATGCTTCACAGCTATATTAATTTCATCAATATAATAAAAAAAAAACAAGATTATTAAAAAATTCATTGCATTTACTTCCATGATTAAGTTTTTTTTTTTCAAATCCAGTAAAACCGTAAAAAAAACTCACCGTAAATTAGCATTCCTAATACGTTCCACAAACAGAACTCTCACTATCGGTATCCAAGTGGCACACTTTGCATTTTAGGAAGTAAATTTTTGGAATAAGTTCGCAGTTTGTTGATATTTTTTTTTTGCCCCTACATCTGGTTTCAATGCCAACTTTGACATTTAGTTTTTAAGATCTTATTTTATTATTTAAATTCAGCGCTATTTAATTCATAGAACTGTACGTGTTCGGGTGTATTTATTGTATAACTGATTTTATTTAGAAATAGCAAAGAGGATGTGGAACATGTTTGGCATATTAAAGTAAAAAAAAAAAAAATTGTCAAAATTTTACTTAATTTGGTATATAAGCTACAGGCCCTCATTTTTTAAGCATCATAATTAGTTTCGTGTTCACTGAACACATTTGTACTTTTTAGTTTATTTTTAATTTTTTTTTTGTTTTTATTAAATTAAAAGTTCCAAAATGTTCAAAATTGTAAGTAATTCATAGTGGATATATTGGTGAAAGTAAAAGAAAAATTGAAAAGAACTCTTAAGACTTACTGTATGTTATCAAAATAGAAGTGTCTCAACATAAAACAAGCAGCTCTAAAATTTCGAATTTTTAAAAAAATTTTCTTGTGTGAAAGTCATCAGTTTTTTAAAAAATATTCCGGAACTATTTGCAACAGCATAATTTAAATAAATCAAAGTACCACCTGTAGGCAAAATTCTGGATTTCCTCAGATGGTGTGTTCACCAATTGAACTAAGTTCACCCTCATATGAAATATCATTAAAATCGAATTTTTATTTCCGGAGATATTAGCTATAGAACAGTGGTATCGTCAACAGATTTTTAGAAGCTTTCGAGTTTATAGTCAAAGTCTATATTTAGGAAAACTTAAAATCCTAATTCGCACTAATTTCAATGAATGCATTCAAAAGTTAAATGCACTTAATTTTGTTATTTATAAAGCAATCAGACTTGATGGGGTCTGTATGTATAGGAATTTGTATACTAATTTTGCACATATGTATATGACAACACACCACAAGTGAGTCTTAAGAATGAAAATATCTCGACTTGTTCCTGGAAAACTTTTGTCGACCGAGAAATATGTTCTAATCTATCTTGGTTACAGGACTATATGACTTTCCTTTCATCTTTATTTCCTTCAAAGAGTATCGTATTTTATCTTAATTGTTTCTTTAATGTTTATGAAATTGCGCATCAATTACCTATATGATTGATCAAAATCTGCGATGACGGTAAAACATTATGTTATGGCATATCATTTTGAAGCTTGCGGATCAAGCTGTAATCTGAAGTTCACCGAAAAAATATTCAGAAATGGATTTTTCAAAAAAAATTCAAAAATTCATTTCAATTTACAAAATTTTAGCTCTTTAATTTTTGTTAAAATTAAAAAAAAAAAATATAAATACTTTTTTCCCCACAAAAATTTTTACGTCATTCAACGCAGAATAAATCAAAGTTTTTTTAAAAAAAAAAAAAAAAAATTTTAAATATGGGTTTTTTAAAATAAAAGCAAAAATATTTTTCAATTCGCAAAATTTTTGAGAAAAATTTTTTTTTTCAAAAACAGTATTTTTTTTCGAAAAGTACAAGTAAAAATCTAAAAATGTAAAAACAAAAAAATATTCAGAAATGCATTTTTCAAAAAAAATTCAAAAATTCATTTCAATTTTCAAAATCTTAGCTCTTTAATTTTTTTTAAAATTAAAAAAAAAATATAAATAATTTTTTCCCCATAAAAATTTTTACGGCATTAAGCGCAGAATAAATCAAAGTTTTTTTTAAAAATAAAACAAACATTTTTAAAAAATGGTTTTTTTAAAAAAAATGCAAAAATAATTTTAAATTCGAAAAATTTTTGCAAAAATTTTTTTTTTTTTCAATAACAATATTTTTTTCGAAAAGTACAAGGAAAAACCTAAAATCGTAGGTATACCAATTATTAATTGATAGAGTTTGCTGTAAGCTATGAATTTTCGAAAAAAACACTTATTCTGAAAAAGTACAAAAATCGTGAATTTCATACCCGCGTATCTTTAATAACAAATAATAGTAGGGCAAATTCCTGAACGCAGTTCTATTGCTGGACATCGATATTACAATAATGCCAAATTTCAGCCAAATCGGAGCCAAAAAATTTTTTCGCTGGCGTTTTCGCGTGTTTTACCCCATAAATATTAAGAGTTCTTTTCAGTGCTTTTTTGTTCACACAGTGGGAATCCAGAGTCTAAATGGACTAAATTTTATATATTAATTAAATTTTATAATTTCTCCTTCTCCTTAGTTTGTTCTCTTGGCTTTAGTCTCATTTGCATTGGCAGCACCAGCTGAAGGCGATAAGGAAAAGGTATATGAAATTGTTCCAATTATCAAATCCGAAATAACCAAAAATGAAGATGGCTCCTACAATACCGAATATGAAAGCGGCGATGGTACATCTAGAAAGGAAGAAGCTACCGTCATTGATGCTGGTACAGATACTGAATCACTCGAAGTTAAGGGTTCATATAAATACATCAACGATGAAGGTCAAGAAGTTGAGGTCTTCTACACAGCTGGTGTAAATGGTTTCGTACCCTATGGTTCCATAATCAATGCGGAAATTTCAGCTGTTGCTGAAGCAGCAAAATTCTTGCCCAAATCATTGGATGATGAAAAACCCAATAGCAAGAAAGAAAGCAGTTCTTAAATTTTTTATTAAAGTCGTTGACCGGATGTAACGAGAGAATAGAAATGAATTGGATATGGTACTTCAGGTGGTTAGTTCACTAACTACAAGTAGGTTATGGGTTACGCATGGATATGGAAATTTTGAAACTGCTGCTACGAAAATTGTTTTTTTTTTGTTGATTTACATAGTATATTTTGTCTAAGGCACTTAGGATTAAGCGATGAGTATTTCATAATGTACTTAAATATTTAACAATATTGAAAGCTTCTCTTGTAATATAAATAAATGTTATTTCTTAGTTTGCGTGCAATGATTGATAAAAAACCAAAATAAAAAAAACTTTAATTGTTTTACGTTTAAAACTTTTGTTTCATTTTTTTAATGTTGCTTATTATTTATTATTTTTTATTTATTATTTATTATTTATTATTTATTATTTATTATTTATTATTTATTATTTATTATTTATTATTTATTATTTATTATTTATTATTTATTATTTATTATTTATTATTTATTATTTATTATTTATTATTTATTATTTATTATTTATTATTTATTATTTATTATTTATTATTTATTATTTATTATTTATTATTTATTATTTATTATTTATTATTTATTATTTATTATTTATTATTTATTATTTATTATTTATTATTTATTATTTATTATTTATTATTTATTATTTATTATTTATTATTTATTATTTATTATTTATTATTTATTATTTATTATTTATTATTTATTATTTATTATTTATTATTTATTATTTATTATTTATTATTTATTATTTATTATTTATTATTTATTATTTATTATTTATTATTTATTATTTATTATTTATTATTTATTATTTATTATTTATTATTTATTATTTATTATTTATTATTTATTATTTATTATTTATTATTTATTATTTATTATTTATTATTTATTATTTATTATTTATTATTTATTATTTATTATTTATTATTTATTATTTATTATTTATTATTTATTATTTATTATTTATTATTTATTATTTATTATTTATTATTTATTATTTATTATTTATTATTTATTATTTATTATTTATTATTTATTATTTATTATTTATTATTTATTATTTATTATTTATTATTTATTATTTATTATTTATTATTTATTATTTATTATTTATTATTTATTATTTATTATTTATTATTTATTATTTATTATTTATTATTTATTATTTATTATTTATTATTTATTATTTATTATTTATTATTTATTATTTATTATTTATTATTTATTATTTATTATTTATTATTTATTATTTATTATTTATTATTTATTATTTATTATTTATTATTTATTATTTATTATTTATTATTTATTATTTATTATTTATTATTTATTATTTATTATTTATTATTTATTATTTATTATTTATTATTTATTATTTATTATTTATTATTTATTATTTAAAATTTTCTATTCAGCATTTTTTTAATAGTTTATCAAAAATCGGTCAAAATATACAGGAAATTTTTTTTTTATTCTATGTAAAATTTTTTTTTGTGACGTCATACACTTTTTTCATCTAACATTAATTTTTGTGAGAAATTGCTGCGTGTAAAAAGTTTATAAAATTGGTTAAAAACTATTGCCCGAAATATGTTTACATAAGTTAATAACATAAAATAAATTAAGAGCAGAACAAGTCAAAAATTATTCATGAGAAAATTATTTCCATTGCAACATCCAAATGAATTTATTGCAAATAATGTAAATACTCAATTATAAATTTCCAAATTATATTTCTTTGGTGCAAAGTGCAGATTCATTTCTAAAAAATTTTATTGAACGTGATATCGATCAGCAATTTTACTGACTTCCTTGACGTAGTCTGTTAATTTCTGCAGCAACGCAGAAATATTGGTCAAATTTATTAAATTTTTGGTTACACAATTTCACATTCTTTCAACAAAACTAGAGGATTTCTTTACTTTGAAGACATTAAAAAATGACAAATTGTTCAAAAACATGAGCAATTCTGCGTTGCATTTCAGTTACGCCACAAAAAGTATAACTTTGGTTTACACGACAAAAGCTTGCTCCACACTTAACACAAGGACTAACTGCATAGCAACGCAGAAGCATTAACCCTTGTATAACTCGCATTCAGTATGAATGAGAAAACTTTAAGATCACTCGTTTTTCTCAGTAGAAGTTTGACAGGGTTAAATATAAAATCACCGCTGAAAGCGTCATGCGCCAGCAGCTCAAAATAGTTGTTGCTTCCATCAGACGCTGCTGTAATAAAAGTACACAAAGCTGTTTGCTGAAAGAGCGCGGTAGGAAGACACTTTTCGATTATAAATTTCCCAAATCAAAATGATGCACAGCGCCAACAATGAAATTTAAAATTTTGACAGCTTAACTAATGTTAATAATGCGGCAGAATTGCATGCCACCATCGTCATCGTAGCAGCCATCGTTGCCGTGGAGGCATTAAATATTTTGACCGAGTAAGGTGTCTGTTGGCGTCTGGGTGTTTGGTTTTCGAAGTTAAGTGTTTGAATTAAGTTTGCCTGCAGTTGGCGCGCCTCACTTTTGCATACCACCGCTGAAGACAAAAACGCTTAAGACTTTTTTTTTGTATTTAGAGCTGGGTTGAATATGAGTCAGTGTGCTCACATGAGCGTAGTTAAAATAGGGATATGGTTTAAATTTAAGTCATTCGTAATTGAATAAAGGACTATAAATGTGCTAATTGTGTATTAACACTCTTAAGCCTTGAGATCAATAAACGGTTGGCAAGGAACTTCCTAACTTTGTCGCATAAAATTAGCCAGAAAAGAATTGTTATAATTCTAATTAATCCAATATTTATATGACATTCCTTATATAAAATGTGTTTAAAGATTAACTATTTATCATAAAAATATATTGGAAATGTTTGCTAAATGTACTAAAATTCAGTTCACTGTTGTGACTTTATGTATTTCATTACTGAGCCATAATAATTTTGTTATGAGGAAATAGTTGGTGGTTGAACTTGGCGTTATTTCCCTGCTTCCTTAAATAATGTTTTGGATAACTGAAGCAAAGTATTCAAAGACGAACACTTTGTTTTATCCATACTATTTATATAAAATTGCTTATATGGAAATGGTCTGTAACGCTTTGGCGCAAAATATACTGAACCAATTTTAATAATTTTTTTAAAACAAAATTTTTGTGCAAAAGGTGGTAATTGTATACTTTTTTTATTTCTTAAAGTAAGAGTTTATACTATATTTTAGGATTAAGATTTTTCAAAACCTCTCACAAAAATTATCGAGTGATTTTTCGTTGCTTATGCTTATGTTGCTTCTTGAATTTTGTGTTGTTTTTTTCTTCTTCTTCTGATTTATACCGTTTGTATTTGGCTTCGAAATTCAAAGAACAAATACTTTTTCGATTGTTTTTTTTCTGTAACTTTTGAAGAGAGATGATGTAATGAGATGTTAAGAGAGTAGTTCCATTACGAAAAAAACCAGTACCAGGGTACCAGTAGTTCATAATAAAATCAAGAGGAATATAAAGTAAAATTCCCCATAGCCGGACACACACCGTCGCAGTATTTTTGTGCGCTTATGGGGGAGGAACAAGAATTTTTGTTTGAAACTGCCGTTTACTGAGTTTGCTGAACGAATTTACGCACCACAGGCATTTTAAACAAGTTTACTTACTAATTTGGTTAAAAAATCTAGTGAGAGTAGATTGTTTTAACTTCGATTGGCTCAACTTAAAATATTGGGTTTAAAAATTCGTTTCTACATTCTTGATGTAATAAAATTCTAGAAAACCATCTCCGGCAAAATGCTTCAAAAGGGCAACTTGCTTCAATGCCTCATCATATGAAGTTATGGGGCATCAATTTCTTTATAACCTTCGTCTTCAGACTCGCTTATCTCTGGAGTGGCACTTTGATTTTCAAATTGCACTTTAGTATTGTTGTCTTCAGTTAATAAACTTTCATCGATTTTCGAAAATTTGTCAAAACCAGCGTATCCTATTTGAAATTTCGCAAAGGTTGTTAGGGGTAATTAATCCTCGCCATCAAAATCGGCAAGATAAATATTAGTTGCAAATAATCGACCTTACGAAAGCAGTTTCTTATGTTTGTTTCTACAACTTTGTCCCAAGGGGCTTTGATGAAGTACAAAGGTTCAAGAACATTAAGCGATTTTGACAACTCTGATTTTGAAGTCGCTGTGTCAACTTTTGGTAGTAAGTGTTTTTATAGAGAACACCTTAAAATTTTGTATTATGGGTTGACAAACTGCAGCTATAAAATTTTCTTGGATGAGAAGCTGCGTTATCCAAGAACAAAATAATCTTTCGTTTTTAAGATATCATTTTCCGATTCAACTGCTGCAGCTATTCCGACATGATTTCTCGAGTCATCTATGCTTTTTTGTCAGATTTTAAATCAACCGGTAGTGCAATAATAGAAAGCTTTTTAAATGCTCAAAGGCCAGCTGTTTTACCCACGACCAAAATCAGCTCTATCTCTCCAGCCATGTTTGCACACAACAAAACTGTGAGCCTTCCATAGATGTCTTACCACCAAAGCATATTACGAATTTGAGGACAAGAGTCTTATCAGATAATGCGCGAAGCATAGAATGAGTAACACGAACTAAGCTACCAAACAACACCAAACTTATTCACAGAATGAACAAAAAAGTCCAACTCTACTCAATATTTTTGACATACATAAATGTGCACATACGCATTATTAGGGGAACCGCCAAAATAGTTTCTTACAAAACAAGATCAATTAGAATTTGTAGAAAGGGGAAGTAGTAAAAATTTAATACAATTCTTATTTAATATAAACTTTTACTCGTGAAACAGGTAGACCCTTCTTATAATTAGAAGTAACCGTCAAAACAGTTTTTCCTGATGCATCAACTATTTTTGCTTTAGCTGAATATTTTGGATTTTGCAGGTATGTGTACAAAATGAGTTCCCGAACTTTTTGTTGCTTGCTCGACATCTTTGTCCGTAAAAGTGATATCACCAAGTGTTACACATTATATGTATATAGATCACATATTGTGTCTTTTTAGACTTATGAGATTATCGGAATATCAAACAAAATAAAAAAAAGGAAAATTTTTTCTGGGACAGTCCTTATGTCCGTTTAAAAGAGATTTTTTGATCAAAACGATATAGAATATAGTGTCCGCGTTCGGTTATCGGAGCGTCCGGCTATCGGAATTAATTTTGTATGGAAAAGTTAATGAAAAGTGAGTGTCGCTGAAATGTGTCCGGTTATGGGAGCTGTTCGGTTATGGGGCTGTCCGTAATGGGGAATTTCACTGTACTTAACTATTTTCTCAAAAGTAAAAGTCATGAAAATTATCCAACTATTTATAACTTTTTAAAATATATTTATTCCACTAAGGGATGGGAATGGACACAAATAGATTTTGGAAGCAACAAGGGATATGTCTGATCCTCCAAAAGTGTACAGTACATATCTCTGGCCCAGATCCTCCAAAGGTGTACAGTACATATATCTGGGCCATTTCTTCAAATTTTGTGTTGTTTTTCGATTCAATTCACGAAAAATCCCTGATAACTGGATTAAATGCACACTTACATTATTTTAAGCATTATCCTCATATTTATCAGCGTTAAAAGAAAGAGTGATCACATGTTTCTTGAATTATTTTAGGTCATTCATCTGAGGCAGAGATGTGTACAAAAATTTGTTCGTGAGCTAGCGGCTACAACAACATCAATTTATGTAAAAAATCAAAAATATTTTGCGAAAAAATTTCTAGTATTGATGAAAATTTTGAAATAGCTGCGGCAAGATAACACTAGTTTACAAGAAAAAAGATCTGGTTTCTCATACACTTTTTTCGATGTATTTTGGGGCGTAGATTCCAAAAATGGCAACCATTTTTTTTTCTTAAGAATCGTTTTCGAGATATCCCTAAAAAACCCCTTTTTCGGCACTTTTTTCATTTATTTGACTATATCTCCATGAATTTTTTTTTCGACTCAAAAACGACTTTCAGCTTTCGTGTGTGATTTTAAAAAAGACCAAAAAAGTAAGTTTTTTTAGACTTTGAGCGCTTGTAACTCCATCAAATCTTATCCGATTCAATCAAAAAGCATATCGTTGGAAAGGAAATACAAATATCTTTCGAAAGCTGAAAGTCGTTTTTGAATCGAAAAAAAATTCATGGAGATATAGTCAAATAAATGAAAAAAGTGCCGAAAAAGGGGTTTTTTGGGGTTATCTCGAAAACGATTCTTAAGAAAAAAAAAATGGTTGCCATTTTTGGAATCTACGCCCCAAAATACATCGAAAAAAATCTATGAGAAACCAGATCTCGAGATCAAACCCAAATTTGTAAACTAGTGTATTCGCATGTAAACAAAATCAAAAATCTCAAGATGAAAAAGTTCGTTGAAGAAAAAATTAAAGGTGATTGCGGACCGAAATTATTTTGCTCGGACAGATCTCGAGATGAGCTCAATATTTTTTGTTATTGTTGTAAGAACTAAAAAAGCTAATTGAGCTATGGGTTGTGCATCCATGATCTAAGGAATAATTTTGTAAAAATCTTATCCTTAGAGGCTCAAAAGGATGTTAGAAACTCTTTAAAATCTTCATCTATTAAATTATGCTATTGATGGGCATTTGTAATGATATAAGTTACTTACTTTTGGGCAGTTGTCCAGTTGGCCATTTTAGGTTGATTTTTTGACATTACCATTTTCAATCGCATTGTAACTAGGCTGCTTTGTGGAATTTTAATGCTTTCATAATAAAGCAATATAGTTTACTATTTAAGAGTGATGGCTAAAAAACCTTAATTTAAGTGTCATATTGCAGCACTCGAATGTACGAATGTGAAATCAATTGCATTCTCCCACACAAGTATCTGTCCAACAATTTCGTCGGATACTGAAAATTTGTTAGCAGTTTGTTTTACATTCTCTTGACATTTTAAGTGTTTAAAAAGCAATAAGCCCTTTCTTTAAGAATCAAAACGTTCCTCTTAAATGCACTTACTTGAGAATATCGGATCGTTAAGCTTAAATTCAGCTTCACGAAGAACTTATCTAGAAACCTATCCAACCGAGGTTCATCACAAGATAACATACCTGTTGTATGCTACTCATTTTAGTCCCGATTTTATTGAAAATTACGCAATATAGCAAATGACAATACAGTGGAACTTCGATTATCCGTCTCCCGATCAACCGTCACTCCGATTAACCGTCACATTTTGTCAGCAAACTTTTTTTTCGTTTTGTTTCGATTCTGTTTATGTATGCACACAATGCGAGAAACGATTCTGTCTGAAATTTTTCTTATGAAATTCGGAGATGAAAATTTCGCAGAAATTCATTAATCTAGTTCTTTTTGTTCACCAAGTCAAGTGGATTACACAAATTTTTGACGAATTTTTTCACCAAAACATCTTGATGCGATTGTAAACTATCACATTGTTTTTTTATTCGATAATAAAATACGAAAATGACAAATCAACATTTTTTGTTACATTTCCTTTTTTCTTGCGTTTTTGTGTTACAGTACATACATATACCTATATGTATATTCAATACCTTGTATTCTAGCGTCACCATACAGAATCAAAACAAAATTCTGCCATATATTCGATTATCCGTCTATTCAATTATCCGTCAGGCTGCTGGTCCCGTGCCTGACGGATAATCGAAGTTCCACTGTATTTACTTGTGACACTTAATTTTTGCATAATACACCCCATGCAAAATTATAAATCGACTAAGCCACTGCTTAACAGAGAGGACATTTATAATAGCTAATCCTATTGTTGTTGCTATTGTGATGATATGCGATGGGCCTCAGACATTAGACAAAGAATTTGCAATTTGATTTGAATTTATTTAAAACGAATTTTAAGCAGCGCGCACAGAGACAAAAATAAAAAATTGCCAGTGAATTTAAAATCAGCGTGTTAAATTTTATAGTTCTGTTAACATTTTACGAAATTGCAGAAAAAATCCGACGGGTGGGGGGGATGTTATAAATACCATGCACTACAAGCACTGTTGCTTAATAGCACCAAATATTAAATTGAAATTCATCAAGCAACTGACAGTTGACATTCTACACAGACACTCTGGCAAATAGGTGCGATAAATTATGTCAATTTAATGCGACTACATTCACATGATTTTTAAGCCAATTTATTTAGTTAACACTACATACTTATATATAAAATATACTAATATAGCATATAACATTTAGGATTCCACTTAAACACTAGCAATGATTTTGTCTTCGAAACTTTTAAATTTTGCTTAAGCATCCGTTTTGATACTTCTAGCAAATTCCGCACCAGCCTTGGCAGCTTGTGTAATTTCCTTCGGTATGTTAGTACCCTCGGGTATAAAGCCATCCTTGCCCGCCGTATAGTGTACTTCAATTTCTTGTCCATCAACATCGAGATAACGATATGAACCAGAAACTTCAAGTATTTCATCATCGGTACCGGGATTTTGTATTACACCAACTTCATTGCGAAAACTGCCATCGGCACCTTCATAGGCGAAAAGAAATGAACCAACCTGCTTGCGCTCAGCGACAGATTTGACAATTCGCACAAAGTCTGTCTCCTCCTGGGGGGGTGACCAATCTTTGTAGCGTGCGATGGCAGCATTGCTGCAGGCCAACATGGCGAGTAGAATGTACTGAAAAGTTGAAATTTCTATATAAATTTTGCGATATTTGTGATATTATGGAACTTACGATCCTAAACATTTCTTCGTTACTTTCTTTCAGTTCTTCACTTGTGGTGTTGTTTTTAATACTACTTTGTTCTTTCTCTGAGTTTTATCTTTTATAGTCAAATTTCTGGCTACCAAAATTTTACTTTCTTTGGTTCTGGCGTGGTTTTGTAATTTTATTTTTAGTTTTCTTTTATTTTTGTGCGCATCCTAACAAGATTTACAAATTCTTATAGATAATTAAAAGAATTAGCTTAGATAGATAGATATATAATCTTAGGTAGCATGAATGAGAATTTAATTTTAAGTTTTTTGAACTTTTGCGGTCTGCTGATATTAAACTTGGGGCGTTATTTTTAAGTTATGACAGTTGGTATTACGTAATATTATCGCATTTGAATAAAATCATTAAAGGAATTAACACAAAAGAAGAGATATTTATTTTATGAGTTTTTATTGCGATCTTCAGAATATTATTTTTCATTAAATGTTTTAATGCAAACATATGAGTTTATACATATTAGACATTATTTTAGAAACCGAAAACTTTCTGACAGATGTATTTTTAAGTCGCTCCAACTTTGTTTTATAACTTCCAGGCATTATATGAGTGAACACGTGTATCGGAAATTTATTTGATATCGAAGATATCGAGTTGTAAAGTTAGAACGTTTCACGTTTTGTGGTGTTTTATGGTCGTATTCCAATTGCCGTATCTCTCTTAAATTTTTACGGAAAAATATTTTTTTATATCGTTTTGTAGCTAAAAAGATAAGATTTCTTGTTAAATATTTGTCCATGGCGTTATATGAAATATTAATAGTTTTTATAACAAATCAATTATAAGCAATTAAAAAAATGTCACTGAATTTCTCCTCAAATTTCTTTTATAAGAACTATTTTTTCTGAACGGTTGCAAAATTGTAACTATCCTAAATATATCAATTCTTCCGTGCAACTCTGAATGTACAGCGCGCCGCTACACAGTGGTCCCAAATCGGGTTTTTGGTTCAAAATCGCGCAAATATTGCCAGAAATTAAACATTTTGTGTTTTTTTAAATAAAAGCTAACCAATGCCAATAAATCATCGGAGCCCGAATTTTGAAAATAAATATTAGTTTTTTATTATTTTAAGTTAAATGCCGAAAAAATGTTTTTTTTTTGTCTTTAAAATCGCTAGAGAGTGTAAATCTTATCAGATATTAACAATATTTTTTTTTAAATTAAAATTTATCGAGCTTCCAAAAAATTTTTGAAGTCCAAATTTTGAAAAAAATATCGTTTTTTTTGGAAAAGCCAATAAAAAAAATATTTTTGAATACTTTTGGTTTAAAACAGCCTAGAGACCAGAAATCTTATCGGACTTGGAATTTTTTTTTTTTAAAAAAAAAACTTCATAAAATGCCAACAAATTATCGGAGCCCAAATTTTGAAAATAATAAAAATTCGTTTTTTATAAGCGGGCAGATAAGGTAAGCCGAGGCGTACGACGCATACGAACGAGCCGAAGGTAATTTTTATTTATATAGCCTGGGGAAAGTTAACAATTATAAAGATTTCTTCAGCGACTATAGGACATAAGTCTTTTTGTACAAGCAAAATTAAATGGAAATGTGTCGTTTTGTATGAAACTTCGATCTTTAATTACGAGTTTCCCTTGAAAATATGTCTTCTTTGTAATAAATTTTCAATTATAGGATACATTTCAGCATGATAACGGTGATAGCATTCTCAGGTTCAAGGTCATAAATGGAAATAAGCCCTTTTGAAAAATCTATCATCAGTTATTGACGAATATCGTAAAAAATCTACGAATGCAAACAAGGAAACACTTATAGGCGGATAGCCGGCTGTAGAAAAGTCGAGTGTATGAGATTACAGCATGGGACTTATGCCAAATGATAGACCTCGATGAGCCTAAATAGAATATCTAGAGTTGCCTTCCCAAAGCCTGTCCCGATTGCCGAAAAAAAACCCACTTTTGGCTAACTTTTTTCTCAATAAAAAGTGTATGAGATTACAGCATTAAATTGGTGACAAATGATAAAGCTCGATGAGCCCAAACAGTATATATAGGGTTGCCTTGCCAAAGCCTGTCCTAAATAAGGGTTGCCTCCCGTTTTTTGGGCCAAATTTTTTTAATAAAAAGTGTATAAGATTACAGCATGAAATGAATGTCAAATGATAGAGTTCGATGAGCCTAAAAAGAATATATAGGGTTGCCTTGCCAAAGCTTGTCCTAAACAAGGGTTGCCACCCGTTTTTTGGGGCAACATTTATTATAAAAAATGTTATGCTTAAAAATTTCAGCTTCAAATGTATGGCTTTTAAAACTTATTGTTAGTCTCTTAAGAGAAGATACAATAAAAGAAAATGAAGTTTAAAAAAAAAAAAAAAAAAAAAAATGTATGGCAAAATAGAGCTCGATGAGCCTTAAGGGAATATATAGGGTTGCTTTGCCAAAACCTGCCCCGATGGCCGAAAATGCCCGAATTTTAGTGAATTTTGTTTTTCTAATTAAAACTGTGGTACATAACAGCTCGAAATGGATGTATGCCAAATGATAGAACTCGAAGAGGCCTAAAAGTAATACCTAAGATTGCATTGTTGAATCCTGTCGCAAACATGAGCTTTTCACCGGTTTTTTGGTCAATTTTCATTAATGAAGATAACAGCTTGAAATTTGTGCCAAAATGATAGATATCGAAGAGCTTAAATATAATATATAGGGTTGCCTTGTCGAATCATGTCCTAAATATTAGTTGACACCCGTTTTGGGGTCAACTTTTCTTCAATGAGTGGCAACCCATGTTTGGGACAGGAACCTCAATTTTGTTTTCTAAGAACCACCCTAATGTATATACTAAATGACAATGCCTTTTAGCAAAACATTAATATTTTTTTGCGGAATCTCAATAAGAAGTTGGTAAATAGTGGTAAAAGAAGTAGAAATAGTAATGGCCTTGAACTTGAAACTCATTAATATACTCTGCCAAAGGCAAATTACGAACTTCATTTTGAAAGGGAGTAGAAAACATTCGTTTAATTTGGTTCATAAAAATTTGTCTTTTAGTTTAATGAATAAAGTTTTTTTTTTAACCAGTTGTTGTAAAATTTTACTTGATGGAAGTATTTGACTTTGTGCTAGGAAGTTCAAAGTGAGAGTTTATTTTGTAAAAAATCCACCAAAAAAATTATTACTAAATATTTAAATTTTCGATGGTCGATGGAGTTTTTTCAATCTAATATGTACGGTAGCTTTAAATGTGAAAGTTAGCCGCATTTTTAGATAATCTAATGTTCCTTAAAAGTATTATAAATCCAAGAGCTTGAACTTAAATACTTTCAAAGTAAGAGATCATGAAGTCAAATCTCAATCGCAAATTAGCGTTAATTGAATTTATTGCTTTATTGATTATCTCTGAAAGTAAGACTTGAATAAAAAAATATGTTATACACAAGATCTTTTGGGTAAAAAAATCAATGTTTTTTCATCTCTGTAACACTTTATGACAATTATAACATTCAATTTATAGCATACTTTTTGAGTAAATGAGCAAAAATTAACGACCTCTTCAAAAAGCCACAAATTTAAGCTACCAGCAGACATGTAGGTAAACTGGTCGTGTTTTACTAACTAAGTAATATAAGTTTTAATTTTTTGTGCTTACATCTAGCTGCGCGTCTTATATCTTAACAATTAGTAAAACATTATGATGTAAAATCAAAAATCGATAAGCAATAACCAATTAGGCAATTCAAAGCGCACGTTAACCTTATCAAATGTGGAAGCTTGAAATGAATGTGCTGTCCTCTTTTCTGTAGCAATGAATTTTGAAACAATTTTGTAAACTTAAGTATGCTTAGTTTTCGGATAAATTGCCACATATGGAAAAATTACTTCTTCATCATAGATTTTTTTTTTGATAAATTTCTTATAAATATACCTTGATTAACTCATATTGTTGATAAGACTGGTTATTGTGAATAAAATCGCTTTATTTTTACCTCCTCTGCAATTTTTTGCTCAATATATTTTTCGACATAAGATTTCCATTAAGCTCATAGACTCTAGGCACATAAGTGGAAACTCATAAAAGGAAACCCATAAGCTCACAACCCAAAATCTCTCTATCCGTTAAGGGTTAATGGGCTTACAGACTTGGTTTTTATAGTACATTGGCTTAGTTGTATGGCTTTAGGTTTACGGAATGCTTAGTCGTTAAATCGTAACTATAATGTTCAAAAATTTCCAAATATTCTATGAATTAAAAAATTTCCACACATAATTGCTTGTATCAATCGCTGTAAAGTTCAAATATTTCGAATGCGTCACATAAACTTGTTGAATTAATAGCATCTCCTATTAAAGTCGATAAATTAGCGATAACATTTCAAGTTATTGTTGTTGCTTTGCCGCCAAATAAAAGACGTTGGCGTTTCGAACAACAACAACAAAATTGACTCATCTAGTATATCGTCGCTCACTTGTACAACGGCCCTAATTGACATTTTTGATTTTGTTCAGGAGACACAAAAAACTGTATAAAAACAGACAATGCAGAATATTAAAATTTTTTTAAATGCAGTTTAGTTACAAAAACAATAACATAATTATTTTTAATGAAAACGCTTATTTTTTTTTATTGATACATATTTTATTTCAATTAGGGCTTTTTGACATAATTTTTATGTATGCAAAAGTGCATTTAGGGCTTTTTGCAGTTACTTTGAATACTAAAAGTGTAATTCATTTACAACAAAATTAAAGAAAATATGCAAATATTGTACTTATTGATGTAATTTTTAGTAAATAATCTTTTCTTTCAAACATAATATTGATAAAAACATTTGACGACATACTTGCAAACGTTGGAAATTGTGTTTTAAGAAATATTCTAGAGACTAAGTACGCGCTGAGTTTTCGGACGAAATTCGTTTTCTGCTTACCGGATCAACAAGGCCTATTACATTTAACTTTTTTTGCTCTCATGTCATTTTCCAAAATGCATCAAAGATGGATTTCCTTACATTTGTCCTAAAAAGCAAACAGTACCGGTTACGTCTTTGCTCGCAATATTTTGATGTACAAGGTGGTCCAAGCCGTCTTTCGGCCCCTTGACACAAACCATTTTCAATCGAAACGCCTCGCATTCGTATTTTCATATTTAAAATCCGATCACGTTTTGTTCCGAGATTGAATCAGAAGCATAGATCTCACACATAATATTTTCCTTAACACTCATTGCGAAAAATTAAAACGAAGGCCACATACGCGTTCCAACATAAGATATGAACTAATTGTTACATTTTAAAATTGGTAGGTTAGGTAGGAGTGGCAGTCAGTTACAAAACCGACTCACTTAGACCAAGTTTGGTCCATAGTGATACCACAGGGTACTTGACTATACCCTCTCATTGAACCATCCAGATTTCGTAATGAAACTAAAATTGGTAATTACACGGAAATTTTGAATTCAAAATTCTCTAGAAATTTTGAAAACTACTTTGCAAGAAAAAGCATTTAGGGCCTTTTAACATATAAAAAATGTTCAATGTAGTTAGCGCTTTTTAATATCACCTAATAAACTTGGTATTTTTTGTGTTACCGTTGCAATTTTTTGGGTGAAGGTGCATTTGAGGTTGGTCTTCAGGAATATGTAATAAACTGGATTTTAAAAAAAATGTCAATTAGGGCCGTTGTACAAGTGGGCGACGATATGTTGAAACATAAATAAATGAAAATAGCAACAAAAAGCAAAAAAAAAAGGCAGATCTATATAGAAACAAATCGCGATATATAAAAAGAATCAAAAAAAAATATTTGTAAATTTTTGGTTAAATGCTACAGCAGCTTCTGGCAAAAGTAATTGAAATTCTTGAAGTTCAACTGCGCAGTGTAGCTACGAATTTTGGCGGCAAAGAAGCTGGTGTTGATTATGTGTGGCTCTCAGTGTAGGTTGACGCTCCTATTATTTGTTTTTTTTTTCTATCTCTATTTATTGTCTATCTTCTGAACACACATTTTATTTCGATTATAATTCATTTTTATTATCGATTATTGCGTGTGATTGTCATATAAGTTTGTTAATTGCTATTAAACTGTTGTTTGACATGCTGAAAACATGCAGTCGCTTGGCTTGGTCTTACAAAAGTTGAATATAAATATTAACTATATATTTTGCGTATGGGAAATTAAAAAATTTTGGAAGAAATTGCAAAAATTGGACTTTACTAAAAAAAAAAAACAAACTTTGCCAAAAAGGAGATAATGAACTGGAAAGTTTGCTTGATTCATGTTTCATTCAAAAAATATTGCACAAAAAACTAGAAATAATCATTGGTCAAATTAGATTTCTTTGGAAAAACTTCATAAATTGAACTTGGCGAATTTTTTTAATTCAATAAATGAATATGGTCGCTTTTTTTTTGTTAGTTTATTTAAAAAGTGTGCTTGCAATGGCGTGGGACTCAATAAATATTTGGATCAATTGGTAGTTGAGTTTGTAATTTGTACAGGTCATCAGCAAGAAACATTCTGAATTTTCTTCTGATATTTGATTTCTTAGACATCTAGTTTTCTATAGCAGGACATTGAATTGAAGGAGCGAGTTAAGAGATATTTATTAACTAGAAAACGGGTATTGCTGTGCTGTGCTGTCATGTAAGTTCCGCTGATGCAAAATATCGTAATAATAAATTAAACAATTTGAATATGATTTACATTCAAACTAATCTTTTTCTTTTTATAACTATAATTGTGAACTTCTTCAATCTCATTTGAGTTTCGGTTCGTTGAGGATATTTTTTGAGTTTATAAACATCTCCAATAAAAAGACTACATGCATGATTAAGATCAATGATGAAAATTTAAGAACTAAGTTTGATAACATTATTTGCATGTTTCTCCATTTTAAGCGCCATTGTCTGCTGATCTATACAATTAGATGACTCTCAAGCAAAGAGAAAAAACATTAACTAAAATCTCGTTAACATGTTAAAAAAATAACAAATTTTTGAAACCAATTGCATATAAATCATTTAAAATTATTTTTTTGAACTCAAATGCTTGCACAAATTAAATTTTGATATAATAAACTCTATAGTTCGAAATATGTATGACGAAATAATTCATCATTTTAAGCGATGTAGTCTATGTAGTCGATGAATCTGAGGGTATTGATAATGTGCTCTGCCGCTGAGGAAGTCAGTTGTTTCCGACGCCCACCTCCGCGAAATCAATGGTATGACCAGGAGTGTCGCGAAGCTACTGCAGTTTAAAACGCCATATACAAAAGAACCCTACAGTCAGCCGCAACCCGAGCCTTGCGCGATAACTACCGGGAAAAGAGAAAGGAAGAGAGGCGCCTTTTTAGACGCAAGAAACGAGAGCAAAGATGAACATGGAAATCTGGTTACGGATACGCAAGGTACAATGAGATGGAACACTTTTCCAAGCTGCTTGTTGGCGATGACTCCACCAATCCCGCCTTTGGAGAAATTAACCCGATGCCACCAATCAACGACGATGGTGTGGACTTACCACCACCTAGCCATGACGCGGTACGAGTTGTGATACAGCGACTTAAGAACATCAAAGCGGCCGGTGCTGACGGCATGCCTGCTGAATTGTTCAAGACAGGTGGCGCATCAACTCATCTGCAAAATATGGCTAGCAGAAAGCATGTCCGACGATTGGTATCTCAGTGACCTTTCCTGTACTGAAGAAAGGTGACCCAACAATCTGCGCTAACTACTGGGGAAACAGTATTCTTGCCATCTCATATAAGGTTCTGTCGACAGTACTGTGTGAAAGACTTAAGCCGTTCGTCAACGCACTGATTGGGCCTTATCAGTGTTAAGTCCACCATAGACCAGATCTTCACACTACGTCAAATCCTAGAAAAAACCCACGAAAAACAGATCGATACCCATCATCTCTTTATCGATTTTAAAGCTGCTTTCGATAGCCCGATACGGGATTGCCTGTATGCCACCATGTCTGAGTTCGGTATACCTGCGAAGCTGGTGCGGCTTTGCAGAATGACGTTGAGCAACACAGCCAGCTCCGTTTGAGTAGGAAGGGACCTCTCCGAACCATTTGATACCGAACGAGGTTTCAGACAGGGCGATCCACTATCCTGCAACCTCTTCAACTTTGTGATGGAAGGGGTGTTGCGAAGAGCCAGTGTACATCGTAATGGCACTATTTTCTACAAAAGTGTCCAGCTCCTTGCATATGTCGATGATATTGATATCATTGGACGTTGTAAGCGAGATGTTACTGCTGCGTTTTCTGCTATCGAAAAAGAGTCAGCGAAGGTGGGTTTGACGGTGAACGAGGGCAAAGCACGTGGCGCATTGGATCCTACATTACTGCGAACAGCTATACTTTCGAAGTTGTCAAGGAACTGTAATTGGTGTTACTATGGTCTCAGTGAGCAATTGAGTAGTAGAGACCTCTCTCGCCCGACAAAACTGACGCTCTACAAGACGCTCATATTACCCGTGCTACTCTACGGTGCAGAAGCATGGGTTGTGTCGCAGACCGACGCAGCCACACATGGGGTGTTTGAGAGAAAAATTCTTCGGTTCTGTTCGCGTCGGCGACGACTACCGAATTCGAAACCACGAACTGTACGAGCTATACGATGACATTGACATAGTCAAGCAAATCACTATCCAACATCTGCGCTGGCTGGGACATGATGTGCGTTTGGACGAAGAAGCTCCGGCGAAAAAGGTGTTTGATACGGAAGCCGCTGTGCGGCAACGGAGAGGAAGACCATGCCTAAGATAGGAAGACCAAGCCGAGGAAATCCTATCCCCGCTTAGAGTGTCTGATTGAAGAAGGCGCGCGCGAGGCAGAGGCGCCTGGAGAGAGATTTTGAGATTGGCCGTAGCCCGGTAACGGGTTGTTATGGCCACCCAAGTAAGTAAGTAAGAGTATTGATAAGTACTTACTACAAGTACTTGTTTAAATTTTTTTAATAATTTCTTAATATTTTCTTAAAATTTATTGAATATGCTCGTGTATGAAAGTTTTTATAGGTCGACTCTTTTTAAAAGTTTTATTTGCACTTTACTCAATATATTTATTATACATGTGCGGTTTTAATTAACTAATCGCAAGGAATGTTCAAAATGACTTGAATTTTGGCTTTATTTGGTAGATAATTGTATGCAATTTAGCATAATTTTCGAATATAGCACAGTCTGTATGTGGAATTTTTTAGCATCTGGTGCAGCATATTGGAAATAATAAAGCGAACGTTTTCTTCCAATTTCTTTCATGTCTCTGGATAATCTAAATAGACTGTGTATCGAAAGAAATCAATCCTTATCTTGGAGATCAACTGATTTCATATTTTTCAGAAATACCGAAATGTCGCGAAATGTCTTCAAAGTCAAATATAAGTAGACTTGCAGTAATTTTGATTAAGTTTACACTTCCATTTATTGATGACAACTTTTTATGTTGAATCAGCTGATCATATTTTGCGTTTACAAATCTCTTTATAATGAAATACCAAACTTTACTAAGTATTATTTATATGTAGCACCATTCCCAATTTGATGAGCCTTTTGATATGTAATCCATTTCGGATGGAACGATACTCCAAAAAAAAACACCTGACTTAAACATTTTACCTCTTTAGCGGATTTGGTTTGCTGATAGGACGAAAAATTTAAGGTATGGTTATAATTTTTGGTATATGTTAGTGGTTTAGAATAAGAAATATGTTGGCCAAAATTTGCACAAATTCCAAAGGTAAGCTTTAAAAGCCGTCATATAAGAAATTTCAAAATTAGTCCCCTCCTGGTGAAAAAAATTTAAATTTTTTCATTGAATCAAATTATCAATCATCTTTAAATAAACTTAAAAAATGTATCATATGTCGCCCCCAACTTCATAGCAATATTGCCAGCAGCCTCGTATAAAGTTTAAACTTTTTGACAGTGTATTTATGTAATCGGAATTACTAATAGTGTAGCCGTTAACATCTTCTTTGCTATAGTTATTGGCTAAATCCAGTTTGTTTGCTTGCTAATTTTGTTTTTTTTTTCTTTTTTTCAAATGATTTTGCTATGACGTTGCGCATTCAACTCCTGCTGGTCGTGCAGCAGCAACAAGTTGCGTTTATATGTTGCAACAATTGAATTAAGCATCATAGGTAGGTAGGTTGGTAGGTACCTTCAACAATTGTTTTCATTTCGGGGATGTAACTTTGAAGGAAGATCATCAATTTGAGCTCATTTATCGATCAGTCGAAGATTGAAAGGTCTGCGTCGTCGTGTCTGTCTGTTCGACTGCCCCATTGAACGAATTAATTTTTTTTTTGATTTTCCAATGCTGAGATTATTAGCAGCAATTTTTCTGCATGAAAAATGATGCGCAATGTTTTATTGTTGCCAAAGATGAATGCAGTAAAATGCACATCCGATTGTGTTGCTAATTTTTTATTGCAGGTGATTTTTCATGCGCATTGTATCATTAATCAGAAATGTGCATGGGAGCTTAGATGTCTGAAACCATGTTGTTGTTTCTGTTTATATGCATTTCGATTTAAAATCATTTTTATTTAATTTTATTAATAATTTTTACTTAATATTTTTCCAATTGTTAGGGAGTGTCTGTCGGTATGTATATATACATTTTTGATATCTGGCTTTGTTGCCATTGTTTGAGTCATTAGCTGAGTGTGCTAAAATGTTAAATGAAATAATTCGTGCCCTTTAATTTTTATTAATATTTTATTGCAACTGAGAATTAATCATCATTTTAAAAACTATTTGATTAAATGAGTTTTAATATTTAGCTTATGCTTAGCACTCTTTTTAATAAGGCTTGATCTTACTTTAAAATTAATGATACCCCTGTAAAAATCATTTACTTTCATATTAATTACAATTAGTTTATTTTACATCCGGAAACAAGTCAATAAAAAGTACAAGCATTTATAATTCATTACACTCAATTAATAAATTAAGTTTTACGAGTAGTATTAAAATTAATATTTAAAACTCTACGCCAACAACTCGTTGACTTTATTAATTGTAGTTATTTAAAAAAAAAAAACTCACTCGCAATTAATTTGAGTAGACGTGCTATCGATTTCCCTTAATGTCGTCGTCAACTCATAACCAACTAATCTGCAAATTATGAAGACAATGAGCTGATAATGTAAGTGAAATCGCAGGCTTAATTGAAAAAATACCTGGCTTAAGCTCGTTAAAAAACACATAAAATTGAAGAACAAGAATACGGTAGTGTCACCACCTGCTGTGCAATAGCACCACATAAAATTATGGCAATAAAACCATTTGAAATTGAAAGCAAAAATATTGAAACAAATACAAAATGACAATAAAGTCGGAAAAAATGTTGACAAATTGACAGTTGTGTGATGCAGCAAGAATTTAAATGAAGCAATAACATCTTCCATCAGAAATACGCCAACGTAAATATGCGGGAGATATTAACTTTTATGGGAATTGGTAACATGGTAGCATGGCATTAAAATCTCAGAAAGCGGCGCTTACTAAGACTCACGCATGTGCAAAGGCCTTAAGACTTTTGAAATTGAAGGCAACTTTTTACTATTTGTTGGCTTTTTTGTAACGGGTTTGATTTAATGTTTTCAGCAATAAAGGCTAACATTTTTATACCCTACACCGAGGGTGTATTCACTTTGTCTCTCCGTTTGTAACACATAGAAGGGGGGCGTGGCAGGTATGAAAAGTGTATATATTCTTGATCAGCGTCTGTCTGTCTGTCTGTTGAAATCAGGTCAACATCTTCTTGCAGGCATCTTGCTATTGAAAATGGGTGAAATCAGTTTACGGACACGCCTACCGTCCTTACTCTATGTATACTTACCCAGGCCAATTTTGAAAAAAGTTGCAGCGATTTTGATGAAAATTGGTAGGCTAGGTTTCAAATTTTCAAAGCTTCCTGCAGGGCGTGGCACAGCCCTAAATTTTAACTTTTATATCACCATATCTCGTAAGCCGTGCAAGATATTGTGCTGAAATTTGATAAACGGGTACATTTCAAATATGTTTGGAATTGTAAAAGTGGGTGGAATCGTAAAAGTGGGCGTGGCTCTTTTCAACAGTTAAAAACTTTGATTCCATATATCTCAAAAGCGGCTTAAACAAATTTCATAAAAATTTTAGAGATGATGCCACTGAAAGCAGTCATCAATATAAGCTCTGCCACTTTCCTGAAGAAACTCGATGAAGGGCGTGAAACAGCCCACAATATTTATAAACGTTATATTTAGGAAACTAACAACGTAATCGTTATGAAATTTAATAAGGCAGATATACTTTCTAGAAGGTATGTTCTTGCAAAAATTTGGCATGTAGGCGTGGCACCTCCCATACGAGCAAAAATCTTTTACTGTTATAGATAGTTTGTTATGAGAGTAATCTTCATAAAATTTGGCTTAGAAGTGTCGGCTGCTATGGGTTTTGAAACCAAATAAGAATAGGCGAGGTTGCAGTAGTGGGTGTGGCACCTCCGATATTACCATAAAATTGCAATCGCTTATTAATTGAAGTAATGCAAAAATTGGTATGAAATTTAATTTAGGTGGTTCACTTGCTAAAAGGTATACCTGAATCAAAAGTGGGCGAAATAGAACCAGTGGGCGTGGCACTTCCCACACAAGTAAAATACCTTAAGTGGCACATCTTTCGAAATATGTGATCAATCAGTCTAAAATTTGGTGAAAGAGTCTTGCTTATAAAAAGCTATTTCTGGATAAAAATCGAACTATATTACACCGGTGGGTGTGTTACCGACCTAAATTTTAAGACTAATTACGGCATATATCGTAAACTATACAACCTATTGGGATAAGATTTGGAACGTGGACGTCAATGACGAATATAACTTAGTAACCCAAAAGTAGGCGGAATCGGGGAAGTGGGCGTGGCACATTCAAATTTTTTAGTTTTTATTCGATTTTTTTTCAATATTTTCCATATTCTTTTGACTTTATCAACCTTTTAACTATTTCCAATATATCCCATATGTATTCGTTTGACTTTTTCAACCTCTTTCATTTTTCTTCATTATTTTCTTTATTTTTAAGACTTTTTCAGCGATTTTGAATTGTTTTATTATTTCTTAACCTCTTTCAACTTTGAACATTTTCATATTATTTTGACATTTTTAAGTATATTGCATATTTTTTCGACATTTTGAATTTCTTTCAACTTCCTTCAATGGTTTCCATATTTTTTCGACTTTTTCACTCTTTTACAACTGTTTCAACATTTTTCAATTTCTTTCAACCTTTTTTTACATTTAAAATTTTTTTCGACTTATTTAACCTCTTTAACGTCTTTTAACATTTATTTAAAAGGAACTTTCAGTGCAGTGTAGGGTATGTGAGTTTCGGCTTGGCCGAAGATAACACCTTACTTGCTAATATTCTAATAGTCAATGAAAATATGAACTACAATGTGAAACTTTTTTAATTTAAAGCAACTATTTATTTGTCACTCTCGGGTAGAAAGGCGATAACTCATGTTTTTGCAATTTTACAGGAGGACGAAAAAACTTCATAAAAGCTTCACAATCTTATATTAGGGTAATTTTTCAACTGGGTGCAAGACCATTATGCTTTGAAATATCACGTCAAAACTTTGAGTGGACGTGTATTTGAGGGTTATCTTTTAGGATCGATAAAAAAGTAAATTTCGAAAAAAATGGAATAGGGCTTTTCGACCCGAGGGCGACGATATATGTATGTGTTACCGGCCAAACTAGTTTTTAGGATAAAGTAGTTTTTAGGATAAACTGGTTTTTCCTAGGCCAAACTAATACATGCGAAGTATGTAAGGATGAACCTAGGATGAACTTTAACACAGGCTTCGCTTACACAACGTCGCCGAAGGCCTCCGGGAAATATGCTTCAGATGAACTAGTTTAGTCTTTACATAACTAAAGCAAGGGAAATAGACATCTTTTTAACTACACTAGTTATAGATTTTTCCAAGTAAATGACTTTCAAAAAAAACTTTAGTTGAATTGCTAAAATGCTTAATTGAAATACTGGCTAAAGAATATTTCCGTTTCAAGCAACAGCAACAATAAAATTATAAACTCTATGAAATTAAAAGATGTTGTTGCATGGTAGCCGCCTTGCATTAATAAACAGAAGTTAATTTTGCCAATTTAAATACTTCACACCTTTGTAAAATGGGAGTTACGACAACTAACTACATGCAGCAATAGAAAAATTCCAATGGCAAACCCAACTGCATCATGCAGTACGTCCATCATATAGGCGCTATTGTGAATTATGAGTGATGTTCTGCAGCAAATTATTAATAATTTTGTTGTTGTTTGCTAAATTCTTTTGAGTTGCAGCAGTGCTGGAGGAAGTTATACAGCACCCACAAATCGCACCCAAAACACAATAAAATCATTATGTTCTAAATGCAAAAATTGGCAATGTCAGCAACAGCAACTGCTGTTGTTGTTCTTCGTATGATTGCTGATGTCTCTAATGTCTACTTTGTTAGTTTTTGAGATTCTCATTGAGGTGAATGAATGGGAAGTTACATTCTGCGCTGCCCAAAATATGCTGCTGCAGCGCAAGTAGTCAAGTGTGGCAAATAGTTGCTGCAACTGAAAATTTAATCAAATACTCGTACTCGTAACTAGAGGTCATACGCTCGACATTTTAGCGATGTAAATTTTTCAGTTTTTCGCTGGCTTACATTTTTGTTTAAATTATAACATAAAATTGGTAGCAAATGTTGTTAGTAGCCACAAGCTATTAGGCCGCATCATGTTGCTTTTGTGTAGGTGCAACATGGCATTTTAAAACACGCTCATTTGCTTTGATGGGTGTGGCTCGAGCAATAAAATTTTTATTGAAATCAAGATGATTTTTATTTACAGCTTTGAACTTTTATAGATGCTAAACGGATGTTAATTATTTTTTCTGCAAAAGTATATTGAAGACGATTTATCGATGTGCTAGCCTCATTTAGAGGTGAATCTTCTGAAACTCCCTGGATTTCGTTCACAAGGGATAATGAGATTTCTCCTCTTGGCGGACGCTGATGATGTTCAATGTCCCAACGTGAATTAGGAATAAGCGACGGCTAAAATTCTAATTCGAAAAGTGCCAATATATATTCATATTGATTAAGAGGACGTATGCATTCAGAGCAGGTATGTCAAGCATGGTACAAAAAAATTCAACTAGCCATCAATTGACCTTTCGCTTGCACCGATATGCACCGACCATTTCGTGGTATCAACGCCGCCCTTTGTGCTGTCATAAAAATTGATAATTGCAGGCATCTAAATTTTTTTATCATTATCAATTTGTTTCGTGATGTGCATGGTGCCAAGCACCTTCGATGAAGCGCGAAGGTCTTGATCAAATACCAATTCCGAGTGATGTTGTGGAAGCTTTTTCATGTTGATGAAAAGTGAAGCTCCTTTCGATTTTTACCAACCGTGCCAACAACATTTGCCATTTGGCGTTGCTTCAATAAAATAGCCAGCTGACGAGTTGTAAAAATTGCCACATGTGACATTTCGGCCATTGAGACCTTTCTACATCGCAAATATCCCAATGTTTCATGCCATATTTATGATGTTCTGAAGGAATATACTGCGTAATTTGGCATCATTCGCGGAATAGCAGTTATTGTTCATCGAACGTTAGATACTTAGCTGGCGTTGAACCCACTTGTCGAATATAAACCGATCAGTGCCAACTTATCTCGAGTAGTTGATGTATATCTTGTCGATTGTCAAAGCGCAGACATGAGCTTATTTCTCTGTTAGCAGTACTGTGTGTATATTTTCGCCTCGAGCATTGCATGATATGAAATTTCACCGAAAAAGACCCATAGAGCCTTTTTATACCCTACACCGAGGGTCACTTTGTCCATCCGTTTGTAACACATAGAAGGAGGCGTGGCAGGTATGGAAAAGTATATATATTCTTGATCAGCGTCACCACCTGAGTTGATTTAGCGATGTCCGTCTGTCTGTCTGTCTGTCTGTCTGTCTGTCTGTCTGTCTGTCTGTCTGTCTGTCTGTCTGTCTGTCTGTCTGTCTGTCTGTCTGTCTGTCTGTCTGTCTGTCTGTCTGTCTGTCTGTCTGTCTGTCTGTCTGTCTGTCTGTCTGTCTGTCTGTCTGTCTGTCTGTCTGTCTGTCTGTCTGTCTGTCTGTCTGTCTGTCTGTCTGTCTGTCTGTCTGTCTGTCTGTCTGTCTGTCTGTCTGTCTGTCTGTCTGTCTGTCTGTCTGTCTGTCTGTCTGTCTGTCTGTCTGTCTGTCTGTCTGTCTGTCTGTCTGTCTGTCTGTCTGTCTGTCTGTCTGTCTGTCTGTCTGTCTGTCTGTCTGTCTGTCTGTCTGTCTGTCTGTCTGTCTGTCTGTCTGTCTGTCTGTCTGTCTGTCTGTCTGTCTGTCTGTCTGTCTGTCTGTCTGTCTGTCTGTCTGTCTGTCTGTCTGTCTGTCTGTCTGTCTGTCTGTCTGTCTGTCTGTCTGTCTGTCTGTCTGTCTGTCTGTCTGTCTGTCTGTCTGTCTGTCTGTCTGTCTGTCTGTCTGTCTGTCTGTCTGTCTGTCTGTCTGTCTGTCTGTCTGTCTGTCTGTCTGTCTGTCTGTCTGTCTGTCTGTCTGTCTGTCTGTCTGTCTGTCTGTCTGTCTGTCTGTCTGTCTGTCTGTCTGTCTGTCTGTCTGTCTGTCTGTCTGTCTGTCTGTCTGTCTGTCTGTCTGTCTGTCTGTCTGTCTGTCTGTCTGTCTGTCTGTCTGTCTGTCTGTCTGTCTGTCTGTCTGTCTGTCTGTCTGTCTGTCTGTCTGTCTGTCTGTCTGTCTGTCTGTCTGTCTGTCTGTCTGTCTGTCTGTCTGTCTGTCTGTCTGTCTGTCTGTCTGTCTGTCTGTCTGTCTGTCTGTCTGTCTGTCTGTCTGTCTGTCTGTCTGTCTGTCTGTCTGTCTGTCTGTCTGTCTGTCTGTCTGTCTGTCTGTCTGTCTGTCTGTCTGTCTGTCTGTCTGTCTGTCTGTCTGTCTGTCTGTCTGTCTGTCTGTCTGTCTGTCTGTCTGTCTGTCTGTCTGTCTGTCTGTCTGTCTGTCTGTCTGTCTGTCTGTCTGTCTGTCTGTCTGTCTGTCTGTCTGTCTGTCTGTCTGTCTGTCTGTCTGTCTGTCTGTCTGTCTGTCTGTCTGTCTGTCTGTCTGTCTGTCTGTCTGTCTGTCTGTCTGTCTGTCTGTCTGTCTGTCTGTCTGTCTGTCTGTCTGTCTGTCTGTCTGTCTGTCTGTCTGTCTGTCTGTCTGTCTGTCTGTCTGTCTGTCTGTCTGTCTGTCTGTCTGTCTGTCTGTCTGTCTGTCTGTCTGTCTGTCTGTCTGTCTGTCTGTCTGTCTGTCTGTCTGTCTGTCTGTCTGTCTGTCTGTCTGTCTGTCTGTCTGTCTGTCTGTCTGTCTGTCTGTCTGTCTGTCTGTCTGTCTGTCTGTCTGTCTGTCTGTCTGTCTGTCTGTCTGTCTGTCTGTCTGTCTGTCTGTCTGTCTGTCTGTCTGTCTGTCTGTCTGTCTGTCTGTCTGTTGAAATCAGGTTTACGGGAAAACCAAGAGAGCTAATGGAATGAAACTTTCACACACAGGTCACATCTTCTTGCAAGCATCTTGCTATTGAAAATGGGCGAAATCGGTTCACGTACACGCCTACCGCCCATATCCTATGTATATATTACCCAAGCCAATTTTGAAAAAAGTTGCAGCGATTTTGATGAAACTTGGTGATTTGATACACATGTGAACAAGATAAGGATTAGGCTAGGTTTAAAGTTTTCAAAGCTTCCTACAGGGGCGTGGCACAGCCCTAAATTTTAACCTTTACACCACCATATCTCGTAAGCCGTGCAAGATATTGTTATGAAATTTGGTAAACGGATACATATCAAATATATCTTGAAATGAGATAAAATTGGGCGGAATTGAAAAAGTGGGCGTGGCACTTTTCATCTGCTAAAAATTTTGATTCCATATATCTCAAAACTGGCACAAACGATTTTCATAAAAATCTTTGAGATGATGTCACTGAAAGCTGTCATCAATACAAGCTCAGCCTCTTTATTGAAAAACCCCGTTGAAAGGCGTGGCACCGCCCACAATATTTATAAACGTTATATTAAGAGAACGAACAACGTAATCGTGATGAAATTTAATAAGGTAGATATACTTGCTGTAAGGTCTTTTATTACAAAAATTTGGTACAATGGTACCTGGGGGCGTGTCACCTCCCATATAAGCAAAAACTGTTTATTGTTATAAATAGTGTACTAAGAGAGTAATCCTCATAATATTTGGTGATTAGATGTCAGTTACTATAGGCTTTAAAAATAAATTAGTTTTGACAGAATTGCATCAGTGGCCGTGGCACCTCCCATATTATTATAAATTTGTAAGCGCTGTTTTAAGTAAACTATTGCAGCAATTGCTATTAAATTTAATGAAAGTGGTTCAGTTGCTATAGAGTATATCTGAATCAAAAGTGGCTGAAATAGCACCAGTGGGCGTGGCACCCCCCATACAAATAAAATACGGTAAGTGGCATATTTATCGAAATAAGTGAGCAATCATACTAACATTTGGTGTTAGGGGTTTGCTTATGAAAAGCTATTTCTGAATCAAAGCCGGGCTGGATTGTACTAGTGGGTGTGTCACCGCCCTAAATTTTAAATTAAACTGCAGCATATATCGCAAACTATACAAGCTATTGTGCTGAAATTTAATATGAGGATGTCGATCACAAATATAATTTGTTGAACCAAAAGTGGGCGGAATTGGAGAAGTGGGCGGGGCATATTTCAAATCTTTATTTTTATTCGATTTTTTCAACATTTTAAATATTCTTTCGATTTTTTCAACCCTTTAACTTTTTCCAATATATTCTATATTTGTTTGTTCGACTTTTTCAACCTCTTTCAACTTTCTTCATAAGTTTCTTTATTTTTTCGACTTTTTCATCAATTTTGAATAGTTTCAAATTTTTTTAACCTCTTTAATTTTTTTTTAGAGTTTTTCAACCTCTCTCAACTTTTTTTAACATTTTGCATATATTTACGACTTTTCAACATTTTTCAACCTCTGTCAACCTTTCTAACATTTCACATTTTTTTCGACTTATTCAACCTCTTCAACGTCTTCTTAACATTTGATGAAAAGGTACTTTCAGTGTAGTGTAGGGTATGTGAGTTTCGGCCTGGCCGAAAATAACACCTTAACTTGTTTGTTTTAAATTCGCTTCAAAACTGAAAATTGTGTCAAACTGACACAAGTGATGGATGTGGGTTAAGCTTTTATTCTCATCTATTCTATTCTAATCTCGGGCACAAAAACCACAAACTAAATCAAGACAAATCCAAATACCATGCAAAAGAGGTGAGTGCTGCATTCGTAAATAAAATGTTCTACGAGTTCAAGCATTCGTAGCTTATTGCATTCGACACCGAGTGGTTTGTTGTCTCTCAGTGCAACAGATTTGCTGTGCCATGGTTGTTTGCGGGGTGAATTTGAATGACGCGTATCGCTAAGAAACGAACGCAAAGCAAATCATAACATAATATGTAGTATGTTATTATATTGTATTCAATCGCATTGATATTACAGTTGACTCGCTACATTCACTGCTTTTTCTCATGCTCGATTTTTTATCATTTTTGGTAGGCAGAGTGCAAACGAAGTCAAGTCATATCGTTGAATCGTTTCTGTTTTGCGCAAGTCTATTGATGACTCGCAAAATGTCAATGAACCCTTTGTAATCGACAGCGAGTACAATAATCTGTCAGCAAGCACACTCATTAGTACAGATATGGTGCATTTTTGCTAAAGCGATAGAATTTGTTACTTGAGGTCTCTGATTTTGCTGACTAATTGACTAATTGATGACTGATGACTTAGCACGAACTATCTTGGCTTAATTTGGAATGCTGTTGCACTAAAATTTTTCAAAATTTATGAACCATAAAAGAAATAGTTTTCAAAGTTCCATTCACATCAGTAAAGACGTAACAAATTTCATGTTTGTACAAAATCGTTAAAATCAAATTGGAAAAACATAAAACAACTCGCACTAACATAAAACAATAACTGACGTTACTAAGCTAATATTGTTATTATTAGTACCAAACTAATATTATAATTATTAATATTATTTTAGTAATGTCAGTAATTATTTAAAGTTAGTGCGAGTGACAAACAATTTTATATTAGAAAATAATTTATTGCTAAATAAACGATGTGATAAAAAGCTCACGAAACGTTGGTGACTTTATAATCAAACAAATTATTATGAAAATCTTTTCACTAGAGTCTTACAACAATACATTACATAATATTCAAGAAAGTCAAATACATTTAAGTACTTATTCTTATAAGTATTTTTCATAATTATAAGTTCTGTTTACCCAGAATTTTGGTATATGGTATAATCAACTAGTCAGATAATGACCTATATATCCTCGGACAACTGTAAAAAGGATGATTTTGGAGGTTCTTGAACCCCCACCCAAAGTCAAAATAAAAAAAAAATGTGTGCAAATTTTGAAACAGTTGGACCAAGCCACATTTGAAATCTGAGCTATTGAAAATTTCCACAAAGATGGAAAAAAATCAATTTTTTCTTATAATGGCTATTCTGACCCCTTCATAACCTTAATGTTACAGACAGGACAGGACAGCTAAAAAGTTGCTTAAAACTGTTAGTTTAATTTAAGTTGAGTGTGTCATTGGAGATACCTACTAAACACTTTTTTTGGGCTGCTTTGGTGGGAAGGCTTTAAAGTTACAAGAAAAAAATCACGCAAAGGGGAAACATAATTTAACGAGATAATTACTACTGGTATGTAAAGAATGATATAATACGTGGTCCCTTGTAGGTTGTTTTGACAGCTGTCGTGTGTCAAATGGCTTGTCCATATGACGTTTGTGTTCAGTATTCAATACGACTCAATCAATTAAATAGACTTACTCCTGAACAATGTTTATTAATTGTGGCCTTACTAAGTACAACTTCAAGTTCATCTATTGTTTTATCGAAAAATTGTCTTTAGCGACGAAGCTCATTTCTGGTTTTTGCCAAAAATTCAGGATATTGGTATAGCCGACCTCTGGTTTCAACAGGATGGCGCAACATGCCATACAGCTAAAGAACCAATCGCTGGGAACCAATCGAGGGGAACGTTCGAAGAAAACATCTCAAGAAATGGTCATGTTAATTAGCCACCAAGATCATGTGATTTGACGCCATTGGATTACTTACTTTCTTTGGGGATATGTTAAATCACTTGTTTATGTCGACAAACCCGAAACTATCGCCACTTTGGAAACAAACATAACTCGTGGAATACCGGTCGATATGCTCGAAAGAGTGGTCGAAAATTGGATCAACAGAAAGGACCATTTAAGAACTATTCGTGGGCATCATTTGAACAAAATAACTTTTAAACATTGAGTTGTAGGAACCGAACTATCATTCCAAATAAAGATTTGCATCAATACATTGATTTTTATGTATTTTATTTAGTTGGTAGGAAGCTCTTTATAATGATTTGGAAAAAACATTTTCTTTGTCATTTTCAAGTTTTTATATTCGGTGTAACATGAAAATGAACAAAAACAATATTTTAGATAATTTTACTGAGCTCTATTCACCGAAAAGCATTTTTTTCAAACCTTGATATTTTTTCTTAATACAGGGTGTTTTTTTTAGAGGTATAGAGCTTCGAATTGAAATAAAACACAAGAAAATCGTTTTAATGTCCATCAATTTGGCTTTATTGGAAGGATAATTTTATGCCATTAATGTTTAAATATGATTTCGGGCATGTGGCCGCCGCGGCTGGCTCGAATAAAGCCAATTCTACAGGTCCAATTTTGAACCACTTTTTCGAGCATATGGGGCCGTATGTCGGCAATAACGCCACGAATGTTGGCTTCCAAGTCCCCTAACGTTTCTGGTTTGTTGGCGTAGACGAGCGACTTCACATATCCCCAAAGAAAATAATCCAATGGTGTCAAATCACACGATTTTGGTGGCCAATTGACAGGTCCATTCCGCGAAATTATGCGCTCATCGAATGTTTCCTTCAATAAATTGATTGTGACGTGCGCTGTGTGGCATGTAGCGCCGTCTTGTTGGAACCACAACTCATCCACATTCATGCCATCCAATTCGGGAACAAAATAGTCGGTTATCATGGCCCTATACCGGTCTCCATTAACGGTAACTGACTCTCCAGCATTATTTCGGAAGAAGTATGGCCCAATGACTCCACCAGCCCATAGAGCACACCAAACAGTCAGTTTTTGTGGATGTAATGGCGTCTCAAGGGTCTCATGTGGATTCTCTTCACTCCAAATACGGCAATTTTGCTTGTTGACGTAGCCATTCAACCAAAAATGAGCCTCATCACTGAACAAAATTTTGCGATGAAAATCAGCATCGAGATCAATCTCATTTTCGGCCCATACACCAAAATCACGACGCATTGCATGGTCTCGTGGCTTTAATTCTTGCACAAGCTGGATCTTGTAAGGTCGCAAGCCAAGATCTTTGCGCAAAATCTTCCATAAAGTTGATGGACAAAGCTCCAATTGCTGTGCACGGTGGCGAATCGATTCATTCGGGTCCTCTTCAACATTTTGCTCTACAGCGGCAATTGTTTCTTCGGTGCGCACTGTTCGACGTCTCTGCGGATGCATATTATCACATAGAGTAAACGTAGTGCGAAAACGACCCATGGTTAACCGAATTAATTGCTCTGATGGACGATTATGTCGACCATAAAATGGACGGAGCTTGCGGTAAACATCGCGAACTGAACCATTATTTTCGAAATAAATTTGCACGATTTGCAAGCGTTGTTCTTTTGTCAACCTGTTCATGATGAAATGGCAAACCAAACTGAACATAAATGACATTAGAGTTGCCAGATTTGACCATAAAATGCCAGTTTTATCTCTATTCGAAAAAAAAACCTCTAAAAAAAACACCCAGACCAAAAAAAAAAAACTTGAAATAAATGTTATAAAAAGTATGAGCTCAAATATCTTAGACACTAAAAGTTATTAAACTAAAAGTGTGCGTGGCATAACTTCGTAAAAAATGTTTTTCAATCAAATCGGTGGAATACGTGTCTGCCTATATCCTCTGAAAAACAACATATTTAATCGGCAACCAATTCTGCAATATGAAATCAGTCCGACTGCATAGTTTGAAATGGATTTGGTCTAAAGGAAAAAACATAAATAAATTTCTATTTACATATGCAATTGCTTAAAGGAAAATCGTCCAATGTTGTTTGATTCTTCTTCTTCTTTTTAAACTTCATATTCTCTTGAATTTTATCTAGTTCTGTAATGTCAGACAAGCCTGAATTTTCTAAAATGTCTACCATGATTATGGATGCGTTTATAGTCTCTTTCAATGATGTTTTTGAAACAATTAAGTCATCTTTATCAGGTTTCTGAAAGCTTATTTTTGTCTCCTGCTCATTAGAGTGTTTTGTCAATTTTCTTTGTTTTTTAATTGCTTTTACTGATAACGATCCATTATAAAACCAAACACTAATATGCCTTCGGACTGACCACTTGCATACACGTTCACAAGAAATGCCAGCCAAAAAAGTCATGATTGAGGTAGTCACATAAATAATCGAAGTTCGACCTAAAAGTGCTTGCTTACGTTCTAAATATTCATCTTCCAAAATTTTTTTTTCAGGTTTTCTGAGTTATGAGATATGAAAGAAAAATTGAATACAAGAGGCTTAGTCTTTTTAGCTTCAACCTATATACAGCAATGATTTCCTTAGTTGATGGTTTTATCTAAAATATATCTTCTCTCATAGACCATATTAGAATAAGTTTTACTGTGATGTTAGCAACATGATGTGTATGTTACTAACACTCTAAAAGAAAAAATATGTTAAATCTAATACTCTCCAATAGTTGCATAGTTTTAGGCTTTACAGAAAAAGATATTGGTTTGAATATTTGTTTCGTAACTCAATAGAAATTTCACAGAATTACTTCAGTTAAATTTTAACTTTATTCCTCAACAGAGCGCAAGTCACAACAATGCCAGTCTTACATAGAACAAAGCAGCCTGCTTAAGTCTTTTGTTTTCATTATGTAAGCAAATCAAGTTTTGATTTAATAAAATTTGGTTTATTTAAATGTTCATGTGGACAATAATATATGCTTACAATATAATAAAATTTTATAATGAAAATAAAAATCTTACTAAAACAGTCAAAGCAGAAAAATAATTGAAGAATAAACGATTTATTGCTGTAATAATTGAAAATAATGCAAACAGCAGCTGGACATATGAATAGACAAAAATATGCATTTTTCGAAGAAGCAGTGAAAAAATTTACAAAAAAAAAAAAAAAATGAAACAATAAATAGCAGCCTTTATACAGAACTATGCGCTGTTACGCATGCATTCAGCAAGAATTATGATGATCATAATCAAAAATGATGCATTATAATTTTCCGCAGCAAACATAACTCATCATTGTTCGAATTGTTATTTTTTATGTTGTTGTGGTTTTGCCTCTTTGTTGTTTTATAGATGAAACAAAAAAAACAAAAATACAAAAATGAGTAAAAAGAGCCATGCAACTTATGTTGACAGCAAGGTTAGCACTTTTGCACTATTGTCTACCAACAGGCGTTATAGTAATTTTTTCATAGAATGTTTTTGTAAGTTCTACTTTTTATAGCTGTGACTCAATTTACATGTTAAAAGAAGACTCATGACAGTGCTGAACACAACTGATTAATTAAAAATATAATTCGCCTAGACAGCATTAATTTATCTTATGATGATGTTGTGCTAACTTTTGTGTCAGATCGTTGACAACATTGTCAAGTATGTGGTTAATAAAATCAAATTAATTGCAAGCCATTAAAATCTAGTGTAAAGCGTTAAGAATTTATTTGTGCAATTTTTTAATTTAAAATGCAATTTATAATTTGTTAAACCTAACCTCAAATTTAATGTGTTGAAGTAAATTACAAACTCTGTAGAACTTTAAACTTTTTTTGAATTATTATGCCCCAAGTCCGGACACTAATGCAACTGAATAGTAATGGGTTCGCGAAGAGTGAAATTTAGAAGAAAAAAATCATCAAGAATGTTGAAAAATTGCTCTAAAATATATAAAAAAAATTATTAAGAAAAATGATTTAAAAAAAAATACTTAACTAAAAATCTCACGGTATTTTTACAATCAACGTCAAAATTAAATTGGTAAAAAATTTAAACCAAAAAATTACAAAAGAAAGAAAATTAATTATACTTAATTTGTTGGTGAAAATTTTAAGTTTTACCCAACTCTTAGCATTGCCGAAAAATTCAAGAAAATCATTATTTTTGACGAGCTCTACATCAGATGAATATAACTTATGAAATGGGGCTAAGTTTATGAGAACCTTAACCCCTAACGATAGTCATACAAAATATTCACACCAACAACTACATCAATAGCTTATATTCTCAACATAGAGCGTTGAACACCGACCCACAATTTGCTATAAATTTCGTAGAAAAAATATCAAAATTTGCATATATTTGAAGTAACCACTTTTTTATTTAAGAATTATGGTAAAAAACATAGTGTGTTCAAGAAAAAAAATAAAAAAAATAATCATAATGAGCTTCATTAAACCGTTGCTGTGTTTGCTGGCCAGTAAATTTTTCGATTAGGCAGCTACTCATAAATTTCCAACATAAAAAGAGGGAAATTTTAATGAAGGGAAAAAATCAACAAATCAGCGAATGAGCGAGCGAACTCATTGATAAAAATCTTAAGAATTTACTGCATTAATTGCTGGCAGCTTATGTTGCATCGTTCGTTTGTTTTTAATTTGTCCTTCTGTCAGTGTTCAATAAAAAACCAATAAATTCAAAAGCAGTCAAACAGACGTCAAACAAAGTGATGAAAAATTTGATGTGCCAGTGCAGGCAGTGTTGCCGTATCAAGTAAAAATATCAATGAGAAAAGTCTTAGAAATGATTTCCTTTTTTACAAATTTTTCCAAAAACCTCTAATGTCTTTGGTAGTGAATTTTTACCATGTGTACGTATGTATGTCTTATATCATTTTTTGTTTATAATGGAATTGTGGGAAAATGTGGGTGGAAGAAAAAAATTACATTGTTTAGATAGTCCTGAGAATAAGTGGTGAAATTTTTGCAAAGGAGATCATTTCTATGATCAATCAACCAAATTCAAAAACAATTGCGTGTATTCCTCGCTTGGGCAATTTTTGGCTTAAGTTTTTTTCTTTACCTTCGATAAATATGAAAAAACAAACTACGCAAAAAAATTTCAAAAATTTCCTTATGAAAAAATACAAATTTTTTATACGCCACATAATTTATGGCTTAGCAAAAATTCCCATTTTCGGACCTGTATGGATCTTTCCTTAACTTTAAGGGATGTTTACCTGTTAGTTTCAGGACAGTTTAATGATTTTGCAAGATTTGATAATTCTCTTGAAAATTGCTCAAACTAATCTCACAAAAAAAAAAGCCTTGAAAATTTGAGCCTTGATAAGAGCAACAAATTCCTAGAAACTGGAAACGAAATTTTGTATCAAGTAGAAGAAAAATATCACGAGTAAAATCAAGAAGTGATCCACAGTTTTTTCTGCTATCGGCCAAAGTATAATTCGTTCAAAATTCAATATTCATTCCATAAAAGATTTTAGAACGTTTTTATTTTTTTTATTTTTGGAACATGTCTGCATTTAAAATTGACGAAGCAGCCCAAAATTGACAAAGCAGCATTATATAAATCCATTCAAGAAAATCTTAATAATCTTTTAAAATGTTGGACCATTTGTTATAAGAAGTAAAAATGACTCATGTTTGTATGATCATTATTTTAGAAATCTTAACTTTTAAATATATAGTTGAATCAAGGTTTCTGCAAACTATCCAATTGATAGAAAAATTAGATTAGGTTTTTGACCCAAAATAAAGTAACAAATTAAAAAAATTAAAGAATTTCTCATTGATCTCAGGAAGAAAACCAAAGTAAGAAATCATTCATGCAACATAAACGTTTTCCAGATATAATGAAGAAATTGTCCAAAAGATGTTTACATGAATGTTGGCCTTTTTTGGTGAATAATTAACAAAAATATTTATTTAAGAACTTTAATTTTTGAACGACTTATTACGTATCATCGCCTATATCAGAATGACTGCCCGATTTATTAAAGAACTCTACAAATTGTTAGGTCATTTAGCTTATAAAACCTAACCCAATTAAAGTTAACTAATAAGAATAAACGAAAAACTAATACAGAAAAATAAAATGAAAGTAACATAAATAATCATGTAAAGGTAAAACAGCCAAATAACTAAAAGACCAAAAAGTTCCGGGAAAAAACTTTGTGCAAATTGGACAAGAGTTGTATTGGAAAAATTGCTCAAAGTTTTTTATTTTCGAGAAATTTTTCTCCCAAGGCCCAGAAATTTAATTTAAAAGGAAAGGATGTGAAAGGAAATAACTTTTAATTTCTCTTGAAAAAATAACTCCCAAAATCAGATATTCCATGTACCAAAAAAACATTTATTTTGGGTGTGTTAATTTTGACGAAAAACATAAATTTTCGTTTTTGGAAGATTATTTTGACCCACATTCTACTTCGCTATATTTTAGGATTTTTATATAAAGAAATTTATCAGGAAATTGTGAAGTAACACTTTCGGTGATGCATCTGCTGTTACCGCTAAGGAGCTAACGGTGCTCTTGAACGCGAAAAAAGTTTGCCTATGTTAACGAAAAATTGGCTTATGGGAATCGTTTCCTCAACGCTCTGATAATAAAAAACACAACGAAAAAATAACCATGAC
The DNA here is from genome assembly GCA_949775025.1 of Tricholauxania praeusta. Classification (NCBI taxonomy): domain Eukaryota; kingdom Metazoa; phylum Arthropoda; class Insecta; order Diptera; family Lauxaniidae; genus Tricholauxania; species Tricholauxania praeusta. The sequence continues at coordinate 28,447,805 of OX459031.1, read as the reverse complement.
TGCTTGATTTTTATATCCTGCTCCGAGGGTATATTTACTTTGTCCCTCCGTTTGTAACACATAGAAAGAGGCGTGGCAGGTATGGAAAAGTATACATATTCTTGATCAACGTCACCACCTGAGTCGATTTAGCGATGTCCGTCTGTCTGTCCGTCGTTGAAATCAGGTTTACGGGAAAACCAAGAAAGCTAATTGAATGAAACTTTCAACACAGATCACACATTTTTGCAGGCATCTTGATGTTAAAAATGAGCAAATCCGGTTCACGGACACGCCTACCTATCTGTATATTTGCCCAGGCCAATTTTGAAAAAAGTTGCAGCGATTTTGATGGAACTTGGTGACTTGGTGCACATGTAAACAAAATTAGGCTGGATTAGGCTGCGTTTCAAGTTTCCAAAGGATGTTACAGGGGCGTAGCACAGCCCTTAATATTATCATTTATACTACCATATCTTGTAAGCCGTTGAGGATATTGCGATGAAATTTGGTAAAAGGATACATATCTTGAAGTGTGATACAAGTGGGCAGAATCAAAAAAAAGTGGATGTGGCACTTTTCAACTGTTAAACATTTTGATTCCGTATACCTCAAAATTTGCACAAACGATTTTCATAAAAATTTTGGAGATGATGCGCTAAAAACAGTCATCAATACAAGCTCAGCCATTTTACTGAAAAAACTCGCTGAAGGGCGTGGCACCGCCCACAATAATTTTAAACGTTATATTAAGAGAACTAACGTAATCGTCACGAAATTTAATAAGGTGGATATACTTGTTATAAGGGCTCTTATTACAAAAATTTGGTCCAATAGTAGCTATGGGCGTGGCACCTCCCATATAAGCATAAATTTGTAAGCTTTGTTTTAAGTGAACTATTGCAGCAATTGCTATGAAATTTAATGTAAGTGGTTCAGTTGCTATGGAGTATATCTGAATAAAAAGTGGCTGAAATAGCACAAGTGGGCGTGACACCTCCCATACAAATAAAATACGGTAAGTGGCATATATCCGAAATATGTGAGCAATCATACTAAAATTTGGTGTTAGGGGTTTGCTAATGGAAAGCTATTTCTGGATCAAAACCGGACTGGATTATACCAGTGGGTGTGTCACCGCCCTATACTTTAAATTTAACTGGCATGTATCGCAAACTATACAAGCTGTTGTGTTAAAATTTAATATGATGATGTTGATCACGAATATAATATATTGAACCAAAAGTGGGCGTAATTGGAGAAGTGGGAGTGGCATATTTAAAATTTTTCATTTCTATTCGATTTTTGTCAACATTTTCCATATTCTTTCGACTTATCAACCCTTTAACTTTTTCCAATATATCTTATATGTATTTGTTCGACTTTTTCAACCTCTTTCAACTTTCTTTATAAGTTTCTTTCTTTTTCGACTTTTTCATCAATTTTGAATTGATTCAAATTTTTTCAACCTCTTTCAACTTTTTCAACATTTTTCAACCTCTGTCAACCTTTCTAACAATTCACATTTTTTTCGAATTATTCAACCTCTTCAACGTCTTTTTAACATTTATTGAAAAGGTACTTTCAGTGCAGTGTAGGGTATGTGAGTTTCGGCCTGGCCGAAGATAACAGCTTAACTTGTTTTTTTTCTTTTGAGATATTCCCCATTTTTCATGGGAAGTGATCGAAATAATGAAATTTTGTGTTGAAAAATAAATTCTTGTTTTTTTTTTCTTTTGTGTGGTTGAAAAACATTTCTACCTAAAAATAAAAATAGAAAAAAATATTATTTTTATTGGGTTATAAATATTAAAAAGAAATTCTTTTCGGCCTAAAGACTAATGATAGATAGTAATTTTTGTTTTGTTTTGTGGGCCCTGTCTATTCAAAAATACATTCAAAGTCAACAAAACAAAAAAAAAAAATTTTTCCACACAAAATAGACAAATTATTCGCCACTAGTTTTAAGGCCGGAACATTTTCTCTTTCGGAATTTTCTAATGTAAAATGGTGAATATCACATAAAAAAAAATCACAGGATCAGCCAGGATTGCGTTCGCGAGCGTTCAACAAACGATTCCCATAAGACAAATTTTCGTTAGCATGGGTAATTTTTTTCGTGCTCAAGAGCACCGTGGGCTCAAGGTAGCAGCAGTATAGTTGAGTGTTCAGACCGTAATTTTTTATTTAAAATTTAAGTCTTCAACGAATTTTTGTATCTTTTGGTAAAATTAGTTTCATATTGATGGTACTCATTTTTGATAAAGTATTTTGTAATTGGCATCGAGAAAAGTCGTTAGAAATATTTTCATAAAAAAAAGAAGTTGTCTCTAAAAAATTGCTTAAAAAATGATTAAAAGAGTTAGTCGCATATGTTTGGTTTTTGAGCAATTTTTCAAAACCTTAAATTCACATACATATACATAAGTATCACAATGAAAATTCACAATAAAAAGATTATTTAATTTTTAATAAAGATTTCTTAAACGATTATTCTACTATTTGCTTGGACATTTTTCCATAAGTTTTCTTACCGATACTTCTACTATTAATTTAAAAAAAAAAAATTTTCAAGGGCATTATGAAAAATAAAATAAGGTTTGTTAAATGATTTCGTTCTCGAAATCTTTATTAACTTTTAAAAAAATTTACTTTCCTTCAACATCTTCTTTTCTTCACAATACATTCCCTGGTAAATTATATACCAGAATATACCATATTGAGAGGTTTCGTTTTTCGCTCAATCTGGCAACATCATTACTGTAAGCACAATTTAACAAAAACAAATGGAAGCAAATATTTTATGTTGCTCTTCAAAATGTTAACATGTTGTTGTTAGTATTTTTGTTGCAATTGCTTTTGAAGCTGCGATATCAGATTTTGAGGGAGCTATTAATTAAACGCCCGCAAGTAGCGCATCTTTTTCATAGGCCTCTACATACATCGACATGTGTACAAATTATGACCTTAGCCACGGCAAACTGGTAACAAGAATTGACCAACAACTTGCACAAGAAGACGAAGAAGAAGATGAACCGCAAATGCATTTTCAATTCGTCTCAGCTTCACGCAGGAAGCTCTGCAATATTTCAACGCTTTTCATTTCAATGTTCTGTGATGCGATCTGTTGTTTGTGTACCTCACTACTGATTTGATCTCATGCGATCGATGGGGTTATCTCCTCCACCCTTTGGGTGGGTGTCTACTACTACTGTTGGAGGGTCTTTTTTGAGCTTTACTTTGTATAAATAGTTGGCGCACGCGCTGTTGCAAAATTAGTATCGTGATTGCGACGGTTTCAAGTTGATCTTTTTCAATTATTGTACTTGTTGGTTCTCATGTTTAACAGTGACGTCAGTAAATTTGGCGGGAAAAATTTCTAGTAATCGGATTGAAAATCTTTGTTGTTAACTGAATACAACAGTTAAGCAGTTGTTAAGTGAGCGATTATATTGATTTCGCTACTGCTGTTTTTATTGCAATATTTTTCGTAATTACGTGACAGAGTTTTGCCTAGAATTTTTGCAAAGGATAACAACGCCAACAAATGGATAAAGTGAAATTTTGGGTAATAAAAAATATACAGAACGTGCTGAGGACAATTTAACGCCAGCTTAAAATTTGTATTTAGTATTTGAAAAAGTTATGTCGCACAAGTGCACAAGAATTTTGCTTTGATATGTGAAAAATGCAACAGAAACATTTAAAAAAAATTTAGACAAGAACTATGCGGAAATTTTGTAATAAAAAAATTTGAAACAAAAATTGTAAAAATCAACGCGAAATAGCCTATCAACAATTTTTCTTACTTCCATTCAATCACTTGAAGTCCTTGTTGAAGGATATTATGATGTATCGAAAAAATCCGAATTAGTCAAAATTAGTAGTCAACTTTCTAAATCGTCAACATAGTCAAACCTACGAGGAAAAAATTATACTTAGTGAAAGTATGGCTAAAAAAAATAGTGTCGTTTCAGTATACACACCTGATTTCAAATCACACCCTTGCTAAAGAAGTTTCACTTCAAAAATAATTTCTTTTAAGTTCGTACTCCCACTTTTTGGGAACAGCATTAAATTTTTCTTTGAAGAAAAAAAAAAAAAAAATGTATAGTTTTTGTGGTATTCTTTTTATTCTTATAAGCATTTCTTGATTAAAACTATTTTTTTTTTTCAATTGTGGTGAAAATTAATGTAAAGTGTTTTGACAATGTTGCACTTCAATTAGGATACAATAATTTATGTTGTAATTCCTGTATTCAAAGATTATTTCAGATATAAAAATATTTGTTATTTTGAATCGCTAATGCATGCCGGTCATTGTTTAAATAATTAAAATCTTTATTTCTTTTAACTTTTTTGAACATTTTTCGAAACGAAATATCTTAAAAATTATGGGAAATAAGATAAAAAGCATACGATTTTTTTTGTTTAAAAATGCTTTAATTTAATAAAAGAAAATTAAAATCTTCAAATAAATAAGTTGTTTCTCAAAATATCTTCGGTGTAATTTTTTTATTTGACTTTTTATGCATTAGTTTTAATTAATCCTCAGAATGTATCTGCCTTCAAATTGAAATTCACTACATAAGTTTCAAAAATATCATACAATTAAACTGGATCTGGTGCTTCAATAAAAAATTAATGTGTTTCAAAATTACGTCGGGAGTTTCGATTTGAAAGCGGATACATTCTTAGAATTGAAAAAAAAAAAAACATAAGATGCCATGTCGAATATATTTTGAGAAACATTTTTGTGAATAAAAAAAAATAATATTTAAACAAATTTATTTTAATTTTTTTGTAAGACCATTGTTTTTTATTCTATTCCCAATTTTTGAAATTCTATTCCCAATTTAAAACAAAGCTTGTAATTATTTAAATAATGACTGATATATTTGTCGTAAAAACATATAGTTAGTACAATATAGCAAAATGTCTTTGCACAATGAATACTTATTCGATAATAATAATAATAATAGAGTTAGCTACTACAGCTATTAGTCTTCTTAGCTATAGAGTTTGAAGCTTTAAATTAGGGGTGCACATAGTGCGGCCCTCAGAGATGTATCTTACGACTGGCAACTCACCAAATACCATTTTTACAAACATCTTCAATTGAAATCAATAGATCTACACTCCTGTGAAATATTAAGACAAAAATATAATGTTGATGGAAGGGATACATTTTTTTAATGCTTGAATAAGGAGCAATACCCAGAGTTATATGATGGGGCGGCACATTGCGAATTTTTGTTTGGTTCGACCTGTAATTGTGAGCACAACTCCGGTATAATCAATCTGAATAAAAGCAAACTGCGATTTCGTATTACGGACGTAAACCTAGAAGGGCTATCTACAAGTCAATTGACTTCAAACATTTCTAAGACTATAAAACAAAACGTAAAACATAATTTAATGTTTACAAAAATCGATTGATTTTGTTTTGTTTTTGGCCCGCAGTAGAATTGTTTATTGATAATTTGACTAAAACACTGTGTGTACCCATGCTTTAAATCAATTAAAAAGTATATTAAAAATAATGAAAGTGAAAAAGTTATGATTCTCATTGTATTATTTTTTTCAAAAATTTTTCCAATTTTCCCACTTTGAATCGCACTTTCCCAATATGCATCAATTATTCTTTTGCCAATGTCCATGTAGTATTAACTTTTTGATTTTAATGAAAGGTTTGCGCTTTCAATGTTTTTTTTTTTTATTGTTCGGTACTTTTGGCTTTTATCGACTTTACTTTATTTTATGTCTTTCAACTTTATAAATCTATTCGAAACTTTTCAATTTTTATAAACTTTTAAATGTCTTTTGATAGTATTCAATTTTTCCCAACATTTTTGGGTAATATTCCATTAGTATCGACTTTTTCGTTAGTTTCAATACTTCACGACTCTTCCGATACTTTTAAATTCCGCTGATGCTATTCAATATGTTTTGACTTTTATCGAGTTTTTCAATACCATTCGATATCTTTACATTGTTAGAAATTTTCGATATCGATCAATATTATTCGTGATTATTCAATACTTACTATATATTCGATAATTTTCGAATTTTTCCAGGTTTTCCAACTTACCGACTTTTTTTGATATATTTCGATTCTATTCAGTTTCTACGATGTTTTTTATGACTTTCGATTCTGATAGACTACTTTGATTTTTTGATATTTTTCAACATATATCGAGTTTCTCAATATTATATGTCTTATGAGATGATCTTCGATATTACGCGTGAATTTTCAAGTTTTTCGATTAATTTGCGTTTTAGTTTCTACTTCTGGTGTGTGTTCCAATTATACATTTTTTTCTAAATCTACTTGTCTCAAATTAAAAAACAAAATAAAAAAAAATGCTGCAGTTGCAACTTATCAATGAAATCAATTGTGTTCAAGTAACTTTGCCGATATCTATAGACAAAAGATAACACTATACTGTGTGCTTTTGTACAATTATCTGAATATAATTTATTTATCTCTCACGCTACCGTAGCTAACAGCCGGCATTTTTCTATTGTTGTCAATGCTAAACACATGCCGTTGTCAGCAAAGTGCACTGTTCAATCAATCACCTTATCAGCGACAACGACAACAGACGCTCTTACGTCAACAGCAACAACAACAACTGCAACAACAGCAAACAGCATTTCCGACTGCGCTAACGCCTTTTGGTGCACCAGTATCACCATTGACAGGGTTAAGTTCAATATCACCGCAGGTAAGTGAATATTGCGCAATCGTCAGCGCCTGAGCGGGTCCTTATCTCAAAAAAAAACTTTTATTTTATTTACAAAATTTTCATTTGGAATTTATTTCAAGCCACCATATCGCACGTATAATCAATTGAATCCGCAAAACTTTGTGCCCATCACCGCTTACCAGAATGAGCTCAACTATGATGGCAGTTTTGCTTACGGATATTCCTCAGCTGATGGTACCACAGCGCAGGCGCAAGGTTTTGTTAAAAATCTTGGCTTAGGAGAAGCACTTGAAGCGCAAGTAGTGCAGGGCTCTTATTCGTATACATCACCGGAGGGTACACCTATAACCGTCCGTTATATAGCTGATGAAAATGGTATGTGTATTCGGCACCCAAAACAATTTCATTTCAAAATGTTTTATGCAAATATTTCTCTTCTTTAGGTTTTCGCGCTGAAGGTGCCCACATACCAACTCCACCGCCAATACCAGACTCCATTGCCAATTCATTGCAGTATATCTCCAATGTACAACAACGACAACAGCAACCCTATCAAGCAGGTGGTGGCCTTGGTATTGATCCCAATTTGAATCCTTATCAAACACCATATCGTCAATTAACGGGACAACAAAATTTACGTTTAGGACAGCAACCATTGACACCGCTGCAGCTGCAGCAACAGCAACAACAACAACAAAACCGCTTCTTTCAGCAGCAACAAAATACCGGACAATATCAGGCAGACAATCAATTTAATCAGCAACAGCGTGGTTTTGGCGGTGCCGTCGGTGGTATAGCAACAGGTCAACAACAATTTGGCAGCAATTATCCGCAGCAGCAGCAACAAGATTTGCAACAGCAACAAAAAAATTTAACAGCACAACGACAACAACAACAACAAAATATACAACAGCAGCAACAGAATGATGTGTCGCAACAGCAGCAGCAGCAGTCGAATGCACAGCAACAATTGGTCACACAACAATTGCAAGGACGTCCCAGTCAATTGGTGAATCCTTATGGTTATAATCAATATCGACGCTATAAAAAGGCAACCAAGGCATGAGGCTCATGCAAATTTTCAAATGACTTTCTTTAGTTTTAAACTTTTTATTTTAAGTTTGTTGTTCTATGAACATTTTTTTATTGTATTAGTAGGCGTGTACTATTTACGATTATATGTATATGTAAATTAGTTAATTTAGTCTTGAACGACATGCAATACATGTACCAATGAAAAACCAACATGTAGTTTCTTTATACGCTTTTTATCGTTAAAGCCGCTTATAGTTGAAGAATATCGAAAACCATTGAAAAGTATCGGAAAATTTTTAAAAACTTATACGAATCGATTTTTGTTTCCACGATTTATAATATTTCTAACACATGCTAGCCATTCTAAACGTAAGCCGGCCAATGCGAAGGTACTTTTTGATTACCTACAAAATTGGACTTGATTTGGTTCCATTCCACTAAAAACTATCCACAATTTGAAAATGCTTAGAGGTTATGGCTGATCAATATCGTTGATGAGGTCCATCGCTACTCAGCAGCAATGGACTTTCGAAGCAACTTTTGATCTCAAGAAGTATTTTCAATTAAGAGTCACTTAAAAGTTCCTTAAATTTATGAAATAGCACCATTTCTTATTAGATTTCGTTCGGTTCAAAAATCTTGTTCAAGTTTTTTTTCTTACAAGGCATAATATCATTCGAACGTGACATTTCGAACGTTACATGTTTTCCATTATGATTCACTTGGGCAATTTTTCATAAAGATTTTAATATATATACATATTTATGTATATATAAATAATAATATTTAAGATCTATATAGTTATTAAAAAAACAAATGTAATATATATCTTTATCGAATTAATTGGTGAGATCAATTTTAACAAAGAAAATAGGAAACAGTAAATATTTTTCTTAAAAGAATATGAAACGTTTTTTCCTGTCAGCAATCAGTTTATCCCCATGCCAAATTTGGTCAAAATTGGTGTAGTGACTCAGTCGTGGCTACGTTTTTTTTCCCATTAGAGGCGGTGTAACGCCCACTTATAGGCCTTAGAGTCCCTACTAACCTTTCTTATGGTACAATCTATCTCCTAACCAAATTTCATTAAGATCAGTTTATTAGATTAGCCGTGGAAGGGTATTCTCCTGTTAAGGGTGTGGCACCGCCAACTATTCGAAAGAAACTTATGTTGTGCACTGCCGCTTTTCCCAACTTTGCCAAAAAAAAACTGTGCAATTATGTTGTGGTATGGCAGTTAATAAGTGGCTTTACCATTTAGCAACTGCCTATTTATTACACCTATGTTTGCGAACGTGACTAACTTTAAACAGCATCAAAAACTTAAAACTTAATTTTTTTTTGCAATCGTTCTTTTTTTTTCATTATGTATATGAAACTCTGTTTGGACAAAAATTTTGACACACTTGCTGCTGTTATCAATCACGAAGTGAGAACGAATGATGTTTTTCTGTATCGAAAGTTATATTATTTTCAAATATTTTTTTTGACTTTGTTTAAAAACTTTATTTCATTGGAATTTTTAGATAAATATTCAACATTTAAAAAAAATTGGAAATTTTACTTTTATGAGTCTTTTATGATGTCCACATAAGCAATTTACTAAGGCAAACGTTACAGCAAAAGTTGCCATAGATGCTTTTAGTCTGAATATAAAAAAGTGTCAGGAAAAAAAATGTATCGATTTATAAAAAAAAATTAAGTTTTGTTACATTTGGATTAATTCGATAACACTGATTATAACGTGAAATCAGGCACTAAAAAGTTTTTAAAATTCAAATGCTTCATTTTTAATTTTGTAGTATATTTTTAGGCATGCAATTTTAACCACTCACTTGCAGCATATTTTTAAAAGTGTAACATACTTGTATTCTGCAATTTTGTATATTTTAACAGTTGTAAGAAATGTTTAGATGCATCGTATTTATTCTGCTTAGGTGCATGTTTCAGAAACATGAACTCAACATAATTTTGTATATTATTTTTAGTTCCCAGCAAACATTTGAAAGATTTTTAAATTTAATTTATATATGGCGATGAATTTATAACTTATCTAGATGTGTTTTAAGCGAATAAATTTAAACGTGCTTAATGAGCAAAACCTCTTAACAGTCTTCGGGAAGAAAAATAAAATACACATGGGACATTACACGTTAAACGAAACAATAAAAAAGTAATTTGACTGAAGTTTTTGTTTATATTAAGCTCATGTTGAGAAAATTCGCATAACTCTGGCATCACGGACGGTCACAAAAGGTCAAATGTTTTCTTTGACCTCAATTTTATAAATTTTTGTAGGCAACTGGATGTTTTCGAGTTAATACTTAGTTTCAAGGTAAAGATTCGAAGAAAGATTCATACGTGAATCATTTTGGCAAGCCTTTAACCCCAGACAATCTCAACCGAACAAACTTGTTCGTCAGAATATGTGATCCAAATCGTCACCTCGGCGATGAAGCTTCCGCGTTTAAAAATGTTTTCGATGATGTATCGTATTGTTTTTAAGTTCTTTACTTACATATATCAAAATGACACTCGAAGCCCAACATTTTTATGATTCCTTGAAAGAGCTTGAGGAACAACTCAAACTTTTGGGAAAAAACAGAAATGCGAGAATGCTGTAAAATTATTATCTAGACATTAAGTTAATGTCTATAATTATACTTAATTTTGAGGTTGGCTTAAAGTTTCAGTTTGCTCCAGATTTAGTCTAACGTAAACTTATTACCGCGCACACAGACTACATATTATGGGTTCTCGTAGCTAAAATATTCATATTGAAGTTATGTTAGTTAAAATTAGGAAGATATTGATGATGTTTAAATTGTATAATTTTAAGCACAATAAGGTGTGGTGCAACATCTAGAAATACCAAGCTGTTGACTATTCAAGAATGTTGTTGAAATTGAATACGAAATTTAAAAAAAAAATGATAGAATCAGCATTGCAAATTACACAATACATACGAAACAGTAGCGGATTAAATAACAAATGCGGGCTTTAATGAAGTAAAAAATACAAAAATAAGTATTTTTTGTAAAGACATGCGGCAGTAATGTAAAGTTTTGACTCAACGATCAGATTAAATTAAAAGCAAAATGATGCCAGTTAAATTAATGTTACTAATTTAGAAGATTATCACAACCTCGAATAAAAGAATCATAATATATATTCAATATTAACTAAATGGCATCAAATCGATTTAAAATTTTAATTAGTCAATTTGTTGTAGTAACACCGATGATGTGCCGCACAGTGGAATTGTTGCGTACAATAAGTGGTGAAAATAACAGAAAAGATGTATGATGTATTTAAGGCTGTGAAAGAAGTTTAACTCGTTTAAACAAACTCGAAGCTCATGAGCTTTCACAAAATTTCTGCATCGAATAAAGTTCGTTTAACTCGACTCAATACAATTCGTTGAGTTCCATGTGTTCGCTCACATTTCGCTTTATTGCTTCTGTTTGTCCATGCGTACAAGTCGTTCAAAGAAATGAAATGAAAATAAATCGAAACTCGAACAAACGAGTACATAGCTCGAAAATCATGAGCTGCAATCGTATGATACATACAAAGAACAAACTGAACATGAGTCGAGTCGAACGATTCGAGTTGTTCGAGTTTGATCTGTTATATATGGGAAAAGTTCGAAAATGTTCAATCAGCTCATTGTGACGAGCCATGGATATCAATTCGTTGTCGTTCACAAAAAATTAAACCTCAAACCAACAACTTTTATGTTGCAGAATATGTGGTTTCAATAGAACGGTGCAACATGCCACATCGCAACGGAATGAAACGATCTTTTGAAAAAGAAGTTTAATAATCGAATAACTTATTGAAGAACAGACGGGAATTGACCACCAAGATGATGCAATTTAACATATTGGATCTCTTTTAATGGGATTTCTTGAAAAGTAAAGCTTATGCGGATGATTCTCAAACTGTACAATATCTCAAGCACAACATCATAGAGCAAATATCATTTACTGAACTAAAACGTTACTTAAAATGTTGGTATAAATATTGATTTGTTTTGTAAAATCAAAATATATGCATTATACATTAGGGTGGAACGAAATTTTTTTTTTCGATTTTCGAAATGGGCCATATGCGAAAAGATGTTCCATAATATATTTAATACAAAATATTATTGGTACTTTTTGATATTTTAATGTTTTGTACTGCCGCAAAGACATAGAAGATTTGAAAAAAAAAAATTATATTACGTAGCGTATGTTTGTATGGAATAAAGTCAATAAAAGAGCTTAGACATGTCCAAATTTGATTTTTGTTATAATATTAACTTAGAAGTATTAAACAAGCCACATAAATTCTATAATTATAGTGTTGGAAACTATAAATATCCCACTCTAATATAATAAAATATTTACGCAAATTTGTACTCCTTTTTAGTATTAAAACAGCTATTATTTTTCGACATTCTAGCCTTACTTTGATGAAACCAACTCTTTTTTCTGAACCACATACGCACCTTTCAGTTGCCTGAAATTGAATTTGCGGTTAAATCCTCTAAGCTATCCGGATTTTCAATGCTTTCAGAAATAATCTCTGTCGATATATGTATGTTTCAATAGAGGCGGATCCGAGAAAGAAACAGCATCACAGTTGATCAATTCAGTGTAAGATCTAGCCTGAAAATTAAATTTCGGCAAAAAAAATTGTTGAATAAGACCGGACGATGCGGTTTCTTTTTTCCTTAGTTCCAGTATATTTTTCAAGGCTGAAATCCTAACAGATCTTGACTTGTCTGCAAGCATCGATTTTAAGATATTTTCAGGATGACCAAAAAAGCCATTTCTCTGAATAACAGGGTCAACTATTTTTTTTAATGAATCACTAACATAACGAGAAATCCAAATTGTTCGGTGCAAATGTTTGGTACCATAAATGCAAATTGGTTGAGCTTTAATAGTAAACCACATAGGAGAATATATTTTTAAGTTTGTAAGAATCTGTAGATTTTCATAGGATTTTACTGTGCTAACATGCAATCTTAAAATTCTGTTGGCAGTAGTAAGCCATCTCGAATAAATTATTTTACCGGGATTTCTTTTCAGCAAGCTTTCCGAACAAGTGCTCATATTCATAGCTTGGCACATTTCTTACAAGTATAATTTATCAGTACTTAAATCATTAGAGAGCTTGGGACATAGTTGTGAGTATAATTTTCATAGTCGTTAATTGCGATTTCGTATTTTCATTGCATGAAGAACGATTTAATGCAGTGGTGGGCATGGAAATCTAACAAAAGGGCTAACCAACAACATCAAGCAACAACAAACAAATTTTAAAGTTTTTTTGCAGTCATTTTCAAATTCGCCAACAGCACAAAAAAAAAAACCAAATTGCACTACAAACAAAAAAAATTGCTACATTCGTCAAGAGGACGAATGCTGCCCAGAGGACGAGCAGGCGCTCAAAGAGCGTTAAAATGAGATCGTTAAGACGCTTAAAGAGCGTAAAATAGCGTCAAAGAGCGTAAAAACCTGTGCACGTATACAGAATTATCAACACATGTTTATCGTTGCTTGTGGTAGTGGGCACCACTGGTCAAGACACAATGCGGCGCCGTCGCTTATGCCTTTGTGTTTTTGTTTTCATTTGAATTCAAGTCAACGCTGTGCCTCGATAGCTTTGAAATTCTGCGAATTTTTTTGCACTTGCTTGTGCGTCGAATAACGGTGCGGGCAATGAGGGCGGATTTAATGCTTTTATTGACCGTTCTCTTTGAGAATTTGTAGCTTCCTGAAACTCTTTTTGGGACCGTTTTTAAGAAGTTACTATCGCAAGTTGAAGCGAAGCTAGACCAGAGATGGCATTTGGGTTTTGTGAAAATATACTGAGTCAAGACTTCAAATGTACTTTTTAGAGGCTGAATGTACTTTTTTGTCTTCAACACCGAAATAGGTACAAATGTACCGAAAATGCCAATACTGCGCTAGACTGGAGCATAAAATCCTTTGTTTACATCTTTCTCATCGCTGGTTGGCCTTTGCTTTCTTTTTTCTGTGCAACGCGTTTGGTTGGCTTGCGGCAGTACTAAAACTCAAAATTTTTAAAAAATATTTATATACCTATAAAAGGTGATAGACGGAGCACCTTTTCCGCACTGGCCCATTTAGAATATGTAAAAATAAAAAATCTCCATAGAGCCGCGCTCCACTCTATTATACATACATGCAACAAATATTTATATACGTCTTTAATGACATCAACAAAATAAACAAAAGCATAAAAAAAAAACTTAAGCCAAAAGCCCTTTATAAATAACAATAAACAAACAAAAGAACAATTTTTATGACAAAAACGTGATTGGTATTTGAAGTCATAAAACTTAACTTAATGTCTAAATGATGAACTATCGCAAGAAAAACGAATTTAAGTTTTTTTTTTATTACAAAAATTAAAATGTTGCAATGGAAATCTTACTCATGCAAAATAGACTTACCTTATAAGTAAACAAGTACTTTCGTATTGTATTTTTGTAACACACTTTAACCCACTAAACTACTCAACTTTGTCCTTTAGGTCTTGTTAGCATTCGAGTGCTACAGGCTCTAATTTATTGCTGTCAATAAAAAATTACATTAAAATTATTGATTAAAAAATAAGAAAAATGTTTGACTGTCAAAAGATATAAGTTCTCAATAATGGCTTAAATTGCACACGATGATTTTGAAAAATTTCATCAATTAAATTTAAGTTTTACAAGTAACTTTTTTTAATGCTTCATATCTTTAAGATTTGCAAATAAGATCACTAAATCATCTATTCGTAATGAATTTTTGTTTACTGTAGCCAAGTCAAACTTTTTTTATTTATTTTTTCTTCAGTAAAAATGTGTAACAAACACAAAATCATTGGTAATCTGCAAAAAAAATTACCGATTTTTAGAACTATAAAAAACCCGACGTGATAAGTGAAAACCTGTATCGAACTCGGTATCAGCAAACAAAAATTTATGAGAAAAAAAAAATTATTTAGTTAAAAAAATTATTAAAAATACATATGGGCCATTCTAAGCCAAAAGGCAAGGAGTTGAACATTAATAAATATTGATGCAACAATAACAAGTATAAGAATCCCGTGCAAAGCGCATATAAAGAAAAAACCACAATGTTAAAAGTGTGTGTAGCAGTGGTGAGTGTATGTTTTTAATGTTTTGGTTATTTTTCTTAAGCAAAACAACGTGTTTGTTGTAAGGAGCTAAAATTGGCTAATTTTTCCTACTCTATGGTATAAGTAATTTACTATAAAATTTGTCATTATAAATTTACGATTAATAAAATATTTATTTTTGAAATCTATTTTACATCATTTCAGAGATCTGGGGCTCACAAAATTGTTGAGTGTTCGGATTAGACATTTGTTCGAAAGAAATCATTATGTTATCACTTTATTTTTTATTTTTTTCTGAATTTTCGAAAGAACAAAATTTTTAAATTCAGTAAATGTAGAAGGTGCTAAAATTCTATTTTGACTTTCATAAAATTATTACAGAATTTTAGTGCAAATACATAGAAATTAAAATGACATTTTCATTTTCTTTTTTGCGTGAATTCTGTCCAAATATTAATTTTGTGATTTTTATTCGAAAAAAATACAAATCCAAAATAGCGCTTATCTCTGGTCGAAAATAATAAAAGTTGAAAGTTACGATTATTTTTGATTGAAAAAATTAACAATTAAAAATTGCAATTATTTTGTATCGAAAAAAATACAAATCCAAAATAATCGTTATTTTGATACAAAATAATCGCAATTTTTAATTGTTAATTTTTTCAATCAAAAATAATCGTATCCAAAATAACGATTATTTTGGATCGAAAAACATAAAAATCTGAAGCTACGATTACACTGTGGGGACGTAAAAAAGACACACAAAAACGGCGAGACACCCCAAATTAATTTTTGGTCGTAGAACACGGTGGCATACTCAGTTTTTTTCGATTAGATCAAATTCTCGAGATATTCGCGATTGATATTTCGTCACTTTTAAGCCCTTGTTTTAGCAATATTTTTCTTATATATTTTGAAAAAGACATCGAAATCGATTGATACATAGGTTTATATGAACCTAAGCATTAGAACTAATGAACTTTTTTGGCACACGCCCAAAATTACGCCCACCTCCCATATCACCAACAATTGTGAAATCTCAATAATAGGTGTTATATGTGTACTATAGATATAAAATTTGCTATGTGTGTATGGAGTATTATTATACATCTGAAAACCAAAACGCTTACGCATACGCATACGCCCACCTCCCATACCACCCTCACTAGTTTTTGCTCAATAACACTAGTTTACAAATTTGGAGTTCATCTCGAGATCTGGTTTCTCATATACTTTTTTCCATGTATGTTGGGGCGTAGATTCCAAAAATGGCAACCATTTTTTTTTTCTTTTCTTAAGAATCACTTTTGAAATATCCCCAAAAAACCCATTTTTCGGCACTTTTTTCATTTATTTGGCTATATCTCGATGATTTTTTTTTCTACTCAAACAGTTTTTAAGCACTCAAAAGATATTTTTATTCCCTTTCTAACGGCTTGAATCGCATAAGATTTGATGGAGTTTTTTAAAAATCACTAAATTTCAATTGCTCCATTTGAATGAAAAATTTTTTTTTTTCATATTTTTAGAATAAAAAATCAAAGAATATTCTTTTGCAAATATTTTAAGTATAATTTTACGGAAATCGGACAAAAAATGTAGAAGTTATTCGAGAACACAGTTAAAAACTCACAATAAAATTGAACGAAAATTCATACGATTGTGTATGTGTGTGGTCCTTACTTTTATTCTCCGTTTCTTTTTGATAAAATCATATGGATTTTCGTATTTATTTCAATAAGAGTATATGACCACTAATATTTTTAACTCAGAAACTTCTTTTATCATATAGTCCTTATTAAGTATCAACTCAATTTGTGAGTAAAAAAAAAAGGCTTTAAATTTATTTTATTGTTTTGAACATATCTTTATTTGTTCCATTTTAAGAAATCACTTGAAAGTATCGTAAATCGGAATGAAAATTAATATATTGGGATATTTACAAAATAGTTTGGAATTTTTTGTATACAAAATGTTGTAATTTTGTGGTGTGCTTAAACAAAGTAAACTTCTTTTTTATATTTATCGTATCATATTAGGTCACTAGCCATATCACGGATTTATTTTACATATATATTGTTTCATAGCCATGAGGGAAAATTTCGGGTCGTGGTCACATTTAGGTAAATAACGTAAAATTAAAACTTAAAACTCGGCAAATTTAATCACTAAATATATTACAACAGAAATTCGGCAGAGACTCACAATAGGAGACACTTAAGACCTACGAGTATTTTCGGCAGATTATGTTTCAGAGTGGCTGTGTTCAATAGTGCAATTGTCTCTATATCCATGATTCTAATATTGGTAACCGCTTTGTGGGTCAAATTGACCATTACCCCCAGGCCGCCCGGGTGGAATGTATTGTGATCCAGGACCTCCAGCACCACCACTACCAAAGCCTCCAGCTCCAGCACCGCCACCACCACGACCGCCGCCAGCACCGCCGCCAGCACCACCACCAGCACCGCCTCCACCACCAGCACCGCCGCCATAACCACCACCACCACCTCCACCACCACGACCACCAGTGCCTGCTCCACCAGCTCCAACACCACCAAATCCTCCAGTACCTGCTCCTCCACCCCGACCTCCAGTACTAGCTCCACCTCCATAGCCGCCAGCTCCACCAGCACTTGCGCCGCCTCCAGCACCACCCGCACCAGCGCCGCCACCAAAACCACCGGCACCAGCGCCACCTCCACGGCCGCCAGTTCCACCTCCAGCCCCATAGCTACCTGCTCCAGCACCGCCACCAAAACCACCGGCACCAGCGCCACCTCCACGGCCACCAGCACCAGCACCTCCAGAACCACCTCCATAACCACCAGCACCTCCTGCACCTGCACTGCCACCAAATCCACCAGCACCCGCTCCACCACCACGGCCACCAGCACCAGCACCGCCACCGAAGCCACCAGCACCCGCTCCACCACCACGACCTCCAGCACCACCACTTCCAGCACCTCCTCCATAGCCACCAGCACCTGCACCACCTCCAGCACCGCCTCCATAGCCACCAGCACCAGCACCGCCAGCACCTGCGCCTCCACTACCGCGACCACCACCTCCATAACCACCAGCACCAGCACCCCCACCAAAACCACCAGCACCTGCACCGCCACCACCACGACCACCAGCACCACCTCCATAGCCACCAGTTCCACCTGCACCAGCACCGCCACCAAATCCTCCAGCACCGGCACCTCCACTACCACGACCTCCAGCACCACCTCCAAAACCGCCAGCTCCACCAGAACCAGTACCACCACCACCATAACCTCCGGCTCCACCAGCTCCTGCACCACCAGCATAACCTCCAGCACCAGGTCCGCTACCATAACCTCCGGCTCCTCCAGCACCTGCGCCACCACCTGATCCGGCTCCACCTCCGAAACCACCTCCGCCTGAGCCTCCTGCTCCACCACCATAACCACCAGCTCCCTGACCTCCAGCTCCAGCGCCACCAGCTCCACCACCATAACCTCCAGCGCCAGCACCGCCACCAGCTCCACCATAACCTGAAAATGAAAGAATCCTTTAACAAATTTCTCTTGGTTTTGAAAATTCAAAATTTATTCGTCCTTAAATCAGCCGAGTTCGTTGCCAAAGTCTTTTCAAAAAAAAATCAGAAATTCCGATTAAATCAAAAACAACTCACCTCCAGCACCACCACGACCAGCACCGCCTCCACCTGCTCCACCACCACCACGACCAGCACCGCCTCCACCTGCACCACCACCACCGTAACCACCTCTACCGCCGCCACCACCTGCACCACCGCCATATCCACCACCAGCACCAGCGCCGCCACCAGGTCCGCCAGTGTAACCACCACCCGGTGCAACTGAAATTCCTTGAGCTGCTAAAGCCTTAGCGATAGCTTCCGGTATTGGTGGTGGTGTCGGCAAAGCATCACCTGATGGTTGGAAACCATTCTCATCAGCGATGTATGAGATCTCTACAACTTCACCTTCCGGATTTGTATATGAATAAGAACCCATAACGGAAGCAACTTCATTTTCTGAACCCTTGTTTTTGATGGTGCCTTCCTCTTGAGCTTTAATACCATTGCCGGTCTCATAGCTGAAGTGATAATTACCATCGCCATCGTTTTCATTGACGAAAGAAAGTATAGGTATCGGTGGACCAGAAGGTTGTGATGGACCAGCTGGAGCACGACCGCCTCCACCACCACCACCACCACTGAATCCGCCACCACCACCACCGCCACCACTTGGTGGACCAAAAGGTCGTCCTGGACCACCAGCACCACTGAAACCACCCAAACCATTATTACCGCCAGGACCCTGTAGGCCAGGACCGCCACCAGCACTAGCAGCACCAGGTGGTGGAGGTAGATAGTTGTTATCTAAGCGGGCGCCATTCGTCACCGCTAAAAGTGTTACAAAGAGCAGCTGCAAAGAAGAAAGAGAGAAAAAATTAAAAAAAAAATTAAATTCCATTAAAACAAAGGTATTTTAAACGTAAAAGCACTGCAGTGTGCATGAATGATGATTTAAATACCATCGCGATGCACGTTTAGGTTGAAGGCGATTTTCCACCTTCTTAAATATTATTTTTTATTTTTTTGGTGAGTTTTATTTAAAGGAAAGAAGATTATCGAAAAAACCCCGCAACGTAAATGGCAAAGTGTTCAGAAGACAAGTAGTTCAGTGGAAAAGTTGTTTATAGCGCCAAATAATTTGAAAATTGAAAGAAATTTATGTTGGACAAATCGTTGAGGTGTGGTCTGAAGCGGCATAAACACTTGAAAACCATTGCTAATACTTTTGTTTCAACAGGGTCAGAATCAATCCAGCAATCTTTTGTATATAACAACCAATTTATGTCTCTTCTGGCTTTCAGAGAAATTTAAATATTTGAGGACAATGTGCTTGAAGAAGACGGAGAAATTGCTTGGAATACTTTGTCGTAATTTTTCCTCGCAGCCCTACTCAATTGATATATATTTCAGATATATTAGAACGGAAATTAACATTTTTATTTTAAAAATCATATGTAATCGTAACTTTTAATTTTTATTTTTTTCGATAAAAAGTGATCGTAATTTTGGACTTTTATTTCTTCAATCAAAAATAATCGTTATTTCGGACATTTATTATTTGCGATCCAAAACACTTTTTATTATGGCTCTTAATATTTATAGATCAAAGATAATTGTTACTAAGGATTCCATTTCAATCGACTGGGGGCGTTTTGGGTTTTTTTTTTTACACCGATCCTAAGATACTATTCGAATTTGATTTTGATATATTTCGATGTTCTTCAATACAATTCGATATTTTTGGTCTTATTCGTTATATTTTGAAATATTTCAACATGTGATTATTATTATTTTTTCGGTGCTTTTTTAAAAGCTCTGACATGAATCGATTTTTTTCGATAATTTTCGATAAGTTTCGATTTGCTTATTCTATCAAGTTTTTCCATAGGTTGGATCGGGTATAACTGATATGTTTGATATCTTTCCAAGGTTCTTCTCTTTTATTGTTAAAAAAAAAGAAGGTTATATATAACCTACAAGAATATATATTCTTAGTCAGTACAGCGTATCACCTATTGTGCTTTTTATTTTATCACTCCAAAACTATCGCAATTATAGAAATATATAAAAAAAGTTGAAAGTCGAAAAATTGAGATAAATTGATATATGAGTATAGTATATAGTAAAGTTAAAAAAGTTTCAAAAATAAAATAAAAAACTAAGCTTATCGAAAAGTCAATAGTTCTCAATAGTTCTCGAAAAACTGTCGAGTATATTCGAAAACAAGCGAACAAATCGAAACTTATCGTAAAAGTCGATGATTGTCGAAAGCTATCGGAATTCATCGAAACTTTTTGAATGGAAATTTATTGAAACTTACTGAAAAAATCGAGCCTTAAAGAGTAACATTGGAAAATTCGATAATAGTCAAAATCAACACTGAAGAAGTCGAAACTTGTGGAATAATATTATAAAAAGTTAGAATTTTTCGAAATCGAACCAATTCTAATGTTCGCAAGCTATCGAAAAAAAAGCAAAGAAAGTTAAAAGCTTTCGAAAGGTATCGTTAAAGTCAAAAGTGGTCGAAAAAAGAACATTGAAAAAAAAAAAAAATAACAATCCATTTGAATACCCAGCGATTGTTTTTCGGATTTGTTGGCATCTTTGAACTACCGATTCATTTATACGTTGATGAATGCAATTTTTTTCGGGAGAGCAAATTATTGCAATGTAGCAAAATGTTTGAACTCCATTGCTCAAGATGTACAAAGATTTCAAGGACAGTGCATTTTCATGACTAAACAGTTAAAATGTAAGATACGATAAACTTAAAAATTTCGAATTCTAACGGTGAATAAAATTGCATTTACCAAGAAACCAGCTTTCAAATTCGTGCTTTGTACTTTAAGTGAAGGGAGTACCAAATAAGCAGACACTTAAAACAAATACTAAACTTAAACCTGGGTAGGTCAGTCACACTTAGTCAAGAAGAAGAGTTAAACGTTTCGTTGTCATGCGCTGTTGCGCACAGCATGAATCTACATTCTTTATACGTACTATAAAAAATCGCAAAGACTGACAACAAAAAAAAAAAAAACCAGGCAATACAAAGTGATTCTTCTTCATTAGCGCAGAATCTACATAGAGTTCATAGCACAAAAAGAAAAAAATAAAAAATCAAACAAACAACGCATTCAACTCATGAATTGATAGTTTTGACTACAAAATAGCAGGTCAGCCCACATTCGCGAAAAACATG
Organism: Tricholauxania praeusta; assembly: GCA_949775025.1. Lineage (NCBI taxonomy): Eukaryota > Metazoa > Arthropoda > Insecta > Diptera > Lauxaniidae > Tricholauxania > Tricholauxania praeusta. Next base: position 28,426,171 of record OX459031.1, on the reverse strand, counting down.
AATGAATATATGAATGAACAAAGAAAAACATCCCAGACAAGATACTCAAAGATCGAATGAGATATCAATGTTGCCAGTATAATGCAGGCAGGGACATTTTAACCTCAGAGCTGATTGAAGTATAGCTCCGAAGGGCGATAGTATTTTGGAGCGACAATTTTGCTTCCAATCAAAAAAGTTTAACGGCTGGAGATCAATAAATATGTGAACAAATAAAAAAGACTCAACAAAAATATGACTTTTTAACAGAGATCGTAACGGTTATAAAATCACTGTATAATCGTTATAAGATAATGTTTTTTTTTCGATCAAGAACTGTCGTAGTTTGGGATTTTAATTTATTTCTCTATCAAAAATAAACGATATTTGATAAATGTACTTACATTTTTTCGATTTTTAATAATCGTTATTTGGATTTTTATTTTTTCGATCAAAAATAATCGTTATTTTAGATTTGTATACGTTTTTCGGAACAAAAATTATCGTAGTTTGGAATTTTTATTTTATTCTTTTCGATCCAAAACAATCCTTATTTTCGATTTGTATTTTTTCGGTCTTAAATAATCGTTATTTTTGATTTTTATTTTTTTCGATTCAAAATAATTATTATCTTGGATTTGTATTTGTTCTTTCGATCCAAAGTAATCGTTATTTTGATTTTTTTTTTCGATAAAAAAATAATCGATATTTTGGATTTGTTTTTTTTACGATTTTAAATAATCGTTATTTTAGAATTTTATTTGTTTTGATGCGAAATAATTATTATTTTGTAATTCTCATTTTTTTCGATCTCAGATCAAACTTAATCGTTATTTTGAATTGGATGAAAAGTCCATGGCATAATACACACAACAGGCACGATACAGACTTATCAGCATTGTCAACTGGAAAAATATGCACCTGCCTTCATATTGAGCTCCAACGTTTTCTTTTCTAGCCTTGTGTTTCTCAATTTCTTTTGTGAAACTTCTGTAGTTAGCTCGTATTATTTTTAGCAGCACACGGGCGCCAAATAATTTTGAACGGCCCTGTTTGCAGAATTTTTTTTTATTTCTGAGACTACAGCTGTTAAGCATATTAAGCTTAAACTAAGCAATTGGCAACACTGCTCATTGAAAGCCGCTCAAACCTGACACAATGTCTAGCTTCTACAAGTCAAACATGTCATACTCGTACACTATCATTAAATTTACTCCAAACAATAACTTAGAAGCCTCTAAGAGATTATGACTGACGACTGATTCATGCCGGCCTAGTGGAAGTTGTGGAATTCTTCACAACTAAACTCAACTCACGTTTCTTCAGACAAAAGCTCCGATTTCGTGTTGCAATTTAAAGAGTCAGTTTCGTTTGTGATATTCTGATTGGAAGATTTACAATGGCATGGTATTGTATGATTTTGCTTTGCTTTGGCTTGGCATGTTTGCACCTTGTTAACCAAATGATCTCTGACATTAGGCATCGTCAGGCAGCATCTACTGCAGCAACTTGACTGCTGCATCATCTTTGTTTTTATTTTGCTTTCGCAAATGTAGCATGAATTATGTCCAAATTTTAATGTTGTGCAGCCCAAAATGTTAAAACCATATCGTGTGAATTTTTGCGCATGATTTGCAAGATGCTACCAATCAGCAGTTCGTATCTTGTTAGTACAAGTAAATTCTTAGATATAGGTCCATTATCAACTGCCGCAAGTAAAATATCAAAAAAAATTTGTTTGCAGTAAAACCTTGAACTATGTATCTTCTACATTTGGGGATTTGTTGCAGTTAAGTGCCACTGCGCTTTTGCTTGCAACCTAATGAAGGTGTCAAGTTGAAATTTTCAGTGGCAAACGGTAAACGTTGAGTTGAAAGGTTGAGGTCGTGCTGAATTGTGTTGAAAGGTTCTTCAATTACCCGCACACTAAGTGCTGGTTGTTACCATATGGCTTATACGAGTACTCTGTAGGTTTATTTTCAAAATTACAAGCTACTGCTTAAGACTCTAAGTCAACAAAAAGGTAATTGAATAAATACACCAAATGATAGGTTTGGAAAATAAAACAGAGTTTGCTTGTCTATCATACAATCATTTTGTTTGTTTTTACCTCCTCAAAATCATGTGCAAGTAATTAATTTAATTTAAAAATCTATATGATTTTTCAAAAATGTTTTTTTTTTCTATAAAAGTTGTATTTTGCTGCCATTTCATAGTTTAAAGTTTGCTAGTTTAGCGAAATGTAGGCTCAAGTTATCTTATCAATCCATAGATTCTACATAATTGATAATCTTGAGAACTTTGCACAAAAAATTGAACAAGAATTTGTTATTTTAACTTCATTAACATTACAGCAACATTTTCTGTGAAACAATGTTGCACAGCGACATGATTCAAGCAACATAGTTCGCAACATTTGCATGCGATATAAACGATTGTTTATGCAAAAATAAAGTTTTGCATTAATTAAATCACTAACATCCGATGTTAAACAGAGCTTAGCATGCAAATTAAAAGGTTATTCTTTTTTTTTGCAGCTATCTTCAAATTTTTCGCATGCACCCGTTTAAAGAAACCCAAGTGGTTTCAACATTTTTGTTGGAATTTTACCAAATTGTTGCTCATTAAATGAAAAATGTTAATTGAAAAAAAGTTCAACGTTTTACGAAACCACAGTGAAATTTGATATTTATAAAGGATTTTTCGTAGCTGAGGGATTGCAGTTTAATTTCACAACTATGTGCAGGATTTGTAAATTTTGACCTATGTGACCGTACAATGAAATGTAAGCCAAAAAACTTTATTTCACCTGATTTTGATTACTGTGCCCAATCGCGCTTGGGGACTTTATAAAAAAACTAATGCCATAAAACCTGTTTGACCAAGCTGAGCTGCATGTTTTCTGCTTGAACTCCAACAAGTCAAAGCAAATGTTGATCACGACTTTGTTGTAGCGCTTCTTTATTTTGTTGTCTGGGTTGAATGAGGTTTTTACTATCAAGGAAGATATTGTTCGACAATTTTGTTTTGTTTGTTTGTTTTTGGTTACAGTTTTGTCAAACTTTGCTTACATTTTAAAATATACATTTAAATCAACAATAATATGAGACAAAATACCTGAAGCAGATCAGTGATTTACCCAAAATTGGGTGTAATTAAAATAAACGAATGTTTCGTTCTAACTTACTCTACATAATACCCCGAATGCGGGAAAGCTTGATATATAGAGAAATCATTGTCTCGAAAATTGTTAAACACTTCCTGTATGTTCCTTAACACTTTTGAGATGAGTAAATTATTCAAAAGAAATTACTTCATCTTTGAAGACAAAAAATAATTTTTTTTAGATCACTAAAAGAAGCGTCTTAAGTAACATATTTTACAGAGAAAGTTTAAGTGTGCACTGGCAGCGCTTCTACAGCTGTTAAGCTTTTTCTCTTCAAAGAATGTTACTTGGGATACCTGGGCTGAAACCAGTGATAGTATCTTCAGTATAATTGTACTTTCTTCAACACATTCGCGTTTCAAAAGGTACACCATTTATCGTTATTTCTCCAAGTCCTTTTGAGCCCTTTAGCCGCTACATCGAATTTTTGTCCCAGAAAGCATTTACAAATAGGTAGTTCAGGAAAAAAAGCTATAAATTTATTATTCTTTCAAGTTTTTATCGTAGCCGTCCATTCTATAAGTTTGAAGTCGAATCAAAATTTTAAATTTTTTGATCATTTGTGACACCAGTATAATGTGAATTGGTCTCTCAGATTTTAGGGATCAAATTGTCTCAATATAAGCATCTTAAATATATACAAAGTTTCAGATAAATAAAATAATTTTTTTTTTCGTTGGCCATTTTATGTACTATATATAAAACGTTTTAACTCTGTTTACATGTTTCGAACTTTTCAAAGTTTTTCAAACTTTTCAAAATTTAAAATTTTATTTTGCCATTTTTACCTTATCAACACTTTTTCGTATTATTCAATTTTATCAATATTCTTCGAATCCATAAAACATTCTTCGAGTCTATAAAACATTCTTCGACTTAATTCAATATTTTTCGACTAACGAAATTTTTGTTTTTCAAATATATCGACTTTTTTTTAACATTTTTCGACTTTTCCGATTTTTTTCCGCATATGTATTTCAATTCTTCAACATTTTTGAACTTTTAAAACTATGTTTGACTTCTTCAAAGCTATTCATATTTATCAATTCTGTTAAAATGTTTCAACTCATTTAACATACTTATTTTCGGCATTTCAACATTTTTCTCTATTTTCTTAACTTTTTTAATTATGTTGATTAATATTCTTCTTCAATATTATTTGTTTTTTTTTTTCAACATTTTTCCAATGTATAAAACATTTTTCGACTTGTTTAACACTTTTCAACTTCTTTAAAAATTTTTTAACTTATCAATATTTTACGATTTCATAAAAATGTTTTTAAATATATTGGCTTTTTCAACATTTTTAAGACTTTTTAATTTCTTAGGACCCACGACCAGCAAAGAATTGGAGGACCTTAAAAATCTTTAAAACATCAAGAGCAATATGGCCAACCTGTAACAATTCAAAAACCACTGACCTACTCTCGAAGAGCAGCAGTGACATCGCGAGAATCACCGCGCTGGACACTGAACTATCGTCAAGCAGGCTGACAAATTAGGTATTCCATTCAACCATTTTGGCCCAAGGGTCTGAATGTAAACGAGAAGGTATCACTTGAATATTTTCTTTGTTACTGCCAAGCCTTTGCTAGAACAAGTCTCAGATATCTAGGGCAAGCTTTCTTCAACAACCTCAGCGAATTGGCCGAAATTGAAATCGGATCGCTGTTTAACTACCTAAACAGGACTAACTGGAGCTTTTATCGATTTTAAGGCTTAATAAATTCTTTTGACAACCCTTTACCAGTTTTGCGGGTAGCGTAGATGGTTGGTATTAAAACGGCACAACTAGTGCAACTTTTTCAATGGTTTTCAAGATTTTAAATTTTTTGTCGACTTCTTCAACATTTTTATACCCGACACTCACGGTATATTCACTTTGTCAATCCATTTGAAACGCATAGAACGAGACATGAAAGGCATAGAAAACTATATACATACATATATTATTTATGAATGTCCAACATCTGAAACGATTTAGCCACGTCTACAAGATGGCGTTGCACCTCTTATATAAGAAAAAACTTCAGAACGCTACACTAAGATAGAACCTCACACATATAGGAATGATTTGTTGAAGCTCTGAACAAGAACTTCGGAAATTTCTACAAGTGGGCGTGGCCTGCTCCATAGAACGAAAACTTTAAAATGATTTACTGAGAGAACTAACTAAAGTAATGATGCCAAATTTTACGCAAATAGTAGGAATGATTCGGTCTAGCATCAGAAATATATTGGACGAATTTCAAAAAGGAGGGCGTGGCACCTCCCATATAAGCATAAGCTAAAAACTACACTCAATGCTTTTAATTTATTTTAATTTTCATTTTTTGCTTAAGCTCTTCAGTCATTTGTAAAAAAAACTAATATTAATATAAAGTGTTCATCTATAGAAAAATTTACAAGAAATTTCTTAAAAATTTTGTTTGTAATTTTTTTTTTCAAGTTAACCGATTTTTGCCTCAATAAATGAAATTCTCGAGAGCTGCCACTTTGCTTCATTTGTGCAGAAAAAAAAAGTTATTTAAGACAACCACCATTGCACCAAGCACTGAACCACCTCTTACGTTTTGTTTCATATACATTTCTTCAACAGTGTGATTGTTTGTGTAGTCTCTATATGCCTTGAAGGTCTTAGGTTATATTTGCTTTCGAATTTGCTTAAAATATCAGCTAAACTTTTTAAGATGACATTTTGATATCTATTTTTATGTTTAACACAAGAGATTACCGAATTGTATATACATACACCTACTAAAATATATGGAACTAACAATACACTATACTTTGCAGCTGATTTTCATATTCATTATAAATCGTGTAATTTTTTAAATTAACTGCCACAATTTACTGCAACCACAATTGCCATAAAAGTGCTAGGGCGTTTAGATGATTCACATAACACTAAATTGCATTTTATTAGTGGCTATTTATATTAATTTTGGCAAACTAGCAAAAATAAAATAGTTTTTATATAAGAATTCATGTGTTCATTAACTGTGGTGCTTTTGTTTTCTCTACTTTATTTCATAGTGAACCATTTAAGTTGCTATGCAGCCGATTTAGTTCATCAAATTGTCGACCTCTTGCGTACGTGTCTAATTGTATACTTTAATTTTACTAAATATTTGGAAATTTGACTTAGAGTGTCAGAATATCGCTCAAAAAATGTTTATTTCATGAAAATTTTGGAGCATCGATTGCAGCAGGTGCTATAACTTCACATTTGAAAAACGATTTTGTACTGTCAAAGTGGAATTATATATTGCGTCTGATTAATAGCTGCGCTTTATCATCTCTTTTATCATTTGCTCTTTGACTCATGCCGTGCAATTTCTTATAATTTTGTGGCCCAAAAGCCACAATAACTCACTAAGTTATTTAATAATTTTAAATTGTTATTTTAATTCATGTAATATTAACAATTTTGAAACTTACAGCACTATAGAGCTGCACAAAAATATTAAATATCAAAATGAATTTTTGTGACATGGACTTCAAAGTTTTGTTTCATTAGCTAGAAAAAAACAAAATCGCTCAAGTTTTCCCCATACCAAAACTGAAGAGTTTACCACATTATGAACACAATTTTTAACATTTCAGAGAAAGGTTTTTTTGATTTTATCGGGAATTGTATCTTTTTGTCTAGGCAACCCTGTTATGAATTTATTTGTTTTTTCTTTATGTTTGATAATAAAAATAGGAGTCGGTTTCTGATTTGTAATTTCCGAATGTAGTTTTGGATTATTATTCTTTTATATCAAGAATGATCGTTACTTTTTTTTTTTCATCAAAATAAACGTCATGATTTTTGAAGAGTTATAAGTTTAATTTCTTGAGTGCTTATGGCAAACTTATTTCAAAAATGACAAGCTTTCTTAAAATCATAACCAATTTTTGAGACATTTCAAAAAAATGGGTTTTATGAAACCGCAAAAAAACCGAATTTTCTACTTTCTGCTTTCTATAACTCTGCCAATTTTCAACCATTTTCAGAGTTTTTTTAAGATTCTAACAGAAAATAAGAAGTTCTATAAGAATCAAGAGACAAAAGTTAATTATTTTGATTTGGATGGAAATGCCGCCAACTTAAAATGGCCATATCTTCGTAAAAATTTTTTTTTTAAATGGCCATATCTTCGTAAAAATTTTTTTTTTATCAAATCGGGGAAATATGGATCGCCTGATATCCTTTGAAAAACAACATATATAATCGATAACCAATTCCGTAACATAAAATAATCCGCGTGCATGGGTTGAGATGGATTTGGTCCAAAATTTATTGTATTTGAATTTGTTTTTAATTTGAATGAAACTGTTCAAGTTTAAAACTATTAAAATTTATGTGATTTTAAGCTTATATTTTCTTTTTTATAATGCCACTGATGACAACTCTTAACATATTTTTATTTTTTATATAATTTTATGCATAACAATAACAATAATTTAACTTTGAATATTTTTTTTTTTATTTTTTTTTTTAAAGGAACAGATGCCCCAAAGGAGAAGGAAGAAAAAATAATATGTTGGAATTTCGGTAAGTCTTTATTTAAAAAAAAATTATTCATTTCATTCATTATTCAAAAAATATTTTAAAGAAAAAAAATTTTTTTGCTATAAACTTAAAATAAAAAAATATATTTTCTTTTTCAAAACTAAAACTCCGATGATTTATTGACATTTCGGTTAGCTTCAATTTTAAAACAAAACTTGTTCATTTCCGACAAGATTGGCGCTCTCTAGCGCTAAACTAAAGCACAGCGTCTCCGAAAAGTAATTCTGCAAACAGAATATATCGTGCGCAACGAGGGAGTATTTATTTGTTCTTAAAAGATTTTTTGTAACAGAATTTTTCCCAATTTCAAATCGGCCTATTATCAGTTATAAACTCAGTCAAAATATAACGTCCTTATTTGCAGATTCTTCTGAATTTTTTTTTATTAATTCGAAAATCAACTCTCGTGACCTCTCGTGATATTGATTTTTTAACCGGAGTTTTTCTTGTCATCTAAAAACTTCAAAATAAAGTGGTGTAACAAAAAAACTTGATAGTTCCCGTATTTTGAATCACTCTACAAAACAAACATTAAGGCACTAAATATTTTCTAAAAATGATTCCAGTTATTAATTTGTCGTGAATGCATGTTTTTGTAAAAGTTTAATATGGATCATAAAATCGAGGAAGCCTAAATACTATTGCTATTATTCTATGTAATAAAAAAATTTAGTGCTCAACTTTTATTTCTTTTTTAATTGAGCTGCAATAAATAATACTTTTACAAGCGTATGTGGTCTTATTAAGAGCATCTTTTATCACGTCATATTTGCAGTCATTTGAATTTGCAATGCTCTATGCACGTCTGTACAAACTTTCTTTTTATGTACAGAAATTCGTAATAAATTAAGCAATTACATATGTAATGCTTAAAATATTCGCCTACATACTATATTTAAGTATTATAGCTGAAAATTTTCCAAGTCACGCGTTGCACAAAATTTTGTAATAAAACTGATTTATTGACACATAAATAAAAATTCAATTATAAGTCATATCTGTAATTAAGAAATCAAAATATAAAACTTTTTGCAAGCATTTTAACCCTGCTAAGCAAATTTTCATACAAATAAATTGAAGTTTTTTTTTTTGCTGCAAATATTAGTTATTCAGTAATACGATTTTTATTTTATATTGCTGGCTGAACTCAAATAAATAAAAAATTTGACTTAAAACTTTAATTATTTAGGAACTATCATCTTAAGGATTGGAGGTTAGATAGCTAAAAATGTAAAAACTTGTCAAAGCTCAAACCAATTTGCCAATAATTTTAGTGAAAGTTTTATTTTAACTCAAACTTAATAATAATAATACTCAAAAAAACCCTTCGAAAATTTTTGGAAAACTGCTACCATATGGTGAAAAATGTTTGCTACGAGTTGAATTAAAAAAAACTGAACAAAAAACTATCATGATATTGGAAAATCGAATGTGTGTACATAAGAATTTTTGAATAAGAAGAAAAACTGAAAGTAAAAATATCATGAAAAGTGTACAAAATGCTTTGATCAGTATTAACATATATGGGGTAAAACACGCGAAAACGCCAGCGAAAAAATTTTTTGGCTCCGATTTGGCTGAAACTTAGCATTATTGTAATATCAATGTCCAGCAATAGAACTGCGTTCAGGAATTCGCTCTAATATTATTTGTTGTTGAGATACGCGGGTATGAAATTCACGAATTTTGTACTTTTTCAGAATAAGTGTTTTTTTCGAAAATGCATAGCTTACAGCAAACTCTATCAATTAATAATTGGTATACCTACATTTTTATGTTTTTCCTTGTACTTTTCGAAAAAAAATACTGTTTTTGAAAAAAAAAATTTTTCTCAAAAATTTTGAGAATTGAAAAATATTTTTGCATTTTTTTTAAAAAACCCATATTTAAAATTTTTTTTTTTTTTAAAAAACCTTTGATTTATTCTGCGTTGAATGACGTAAAAATTTTTGCGGGGAAAAAGTATTTATATTTTTTTTTAATTTTAACAAAAATTAAAGAGCTAAAATTTTGTAAATTGAAATTAATTTTTGAATTTTTTTTGAAAAATCCATTTCTGAATATTAGATTACAGATTACAGCTTGATACGCAAGCTTCAAAATGATATGCCATAACATGAGGGCAAGTAGTTGGTCAAAATGTTTAAGCCATTAACCTGAAAACTAAAACTGAAATTTAAAATCAGTACAGTAGCCTTTTAACGCGTAGTACAGCGCACTTTTAACGGCTCAAACATTTTAATGAACTACTTGCCCTCATGTTATGGCATATCATTTTGAAGCTTGCGTATCAAGCTGTAATCTGAAGTTCACCAAAATAATATTCAGAAATGAATTTTTCATATGTATACAGTGTTGGAAAAAATAATAGGGACAATCGCAGCAAAATATCTATTATTGGAATATTTTTTTATGCTACAATCTGTTTCTGGAATCTGGAATCGACTGTAAAGATACGTTATTTAACGGGACTTAATTTAGCAAAATCAAACAAGTTTGAAAGCGCACACATTTTGCATAGGCGCGTCTTGAAGTTGCACAGTTCATATTTCAGCTGGAAAAAATAATAGGGACAAAATATAATTTTGAGTTCCTTGGACAAAGTCTATTTATAAAAATGATCTAAAGTGGTAAGTTGTATTTTAAAATGATATAGTAAATACTTTATATGTGAATCCTTTACTTCCTTGCTAGATTTAATCGATATTTATTGGAAATGGGTCGTGGAAAACATTGTCCCAAGCTTAATGATATGCGTTTCAAAAATTTAGAAAATCAGGCCAAAAAATTCGAGATATGGCTAGTATAATGGAGTTCTCTAAGAACATGATTTGCAATGATCTGAAATCAGTTGCAAAAAGAGAGAGCAGAGAAAGAAATCCAAGATTTCACCAATTTCGACGAATGTTTTTGATCATTGTCGTGCATAAATTCCTATTGAAGGGGCATTTCCTCTTCTGCATAAGGCAACATTGTTCAACTAAGTATGTTTACGTAATCTGCCGCGCATATTTTATTTTTTATCCAAAAAATTTGGCCATTTCTAGCCGTCGAAAAATAACCCGCTTATCATTATAGATTCGCCAACGTGCTTAACAGTGTATCTTGAATCGAATTCCGCGTTTCTGGGCTGCCTAACGAAGATTTTTCCGTCATAACCAAACAAATTGATTTTGGTATCGTTAGACAAAAGTACAAAATCTTCAAAGCTAAAATTAATTAAGCTGCAAGTGCACATTTTATCATTATCGAAATTCCACTTTTTTTTCTAAAACATCCACTTTTTATAAATAACTTCTGTTGCTTTTTAACAAGTTTTAATACAACAAAAATTAGAATCCTACTCTATAGATAAGAATTTAAAAGGAAAAAAGCTGTATTATATCCATTTGATATAACTACGAGAATTGTTTGCTTCCATTAGCAAAAATACACTGCATTTTAAATATTTTTGTACTTCGTGCTGAGTATAAACAAAGCAAGTACAATAAAATATTGGGTTATTTGTGAATTGCGATTAAACGCCGATGCGCGCCTTCAAGAAATCAATTCCTATAACTTAGCCACATCGATATCCTTTTTCTTTCTACATAGTTTTTAATTCGAAGAGATTGATGCTTTAAAAAAAACTATAGTTGTCTTATTTTCAATTTGTGTTTTAAACAAAAAAAATTAAATTTAATCATAAGCCAAAGTTTTTAAGTTAATGATAAACACATTTTTGAAAATAAAGACATTGATTAAGTAAAAGATTATTGCATTGAAAAACTTGCAACTAAAGCATTTAAGGAAACGATATCGATAAAACAAAATATAAAACATTTCCAGTAAAAAAACAAGTTTTTTGGAAAAATATACTATATGGTATCATGGCTCAGACAAGCCATTTCTGAGTACTGACCACTGTTTTCTTAGTTGAGCACATAGGGCATCCCTGTTTAACATTCATGTTCGCAAATGAATGCTGAAATTGCGCATTCAGAACATAGTTACCCTGTACAATTTAAGAGTCTACTTGCCAGAAAAACTCAATTTACCTTTTATTCTTTTTTTTTTTTTTTGGACCATATAGTCCAACTAAGAAAACAGTGGTGAGTACTCAGGAATGGCTTGTCTGAGCCATTCCTAGTATTTGTGAAAAATTGGGTTGCACTATCTTTAATAATTCCCTCAGTATAGCAAATCTGGTCAATTCTGCTTTTCTCAAAGTCAGTTTCCAATATTAAAGTCGTCATATGAGTGATAAGTAGGAAAATCTGCTATAGTCTGATTTTGTTGCTTTGCAGAGTAAATTTAAAAAAAAAGTTATGTGAATTGTGAAAAAAGCTATTGATTTCAATAGAGCCTATGTTAATAATGGAAGCAATCGTTGCCTCTTTTAATATAAAAAGTACGCAAATTATTGAGTTATTCGCATAAAATGAAACCTTAACTGTTTTTTCCAAATGAGAAAATTCAACTTCGTAGAACCAATCTCCAAATAAACTGTTTTTCTAAAATAAATATAATTTGAATTTCGTCGAATGTCCACATAAGTTCTGTTCCAAATAACTTTTAATACAATCGAAGGAATTGTAACATTGGAAGAAACGCTTATATCGACGTAAGCTGTTTTGAAGTTACCTATTACTAAATATTTAAATATTCAAACTCTTTTTTTTTTTTTATTTGGAAAAACAGCTTAAACTGTTTTAAGCTCATATTCCCTAGCACAATTTTAAATACCCTAAGTTATAAGTACACTTAAGATATTATTTTAAATAAGAGTGTACGTTTAAAAGAGATAAGTCATAATTGCTCCCTCCATAACTTCCCGAAAAATCATCCAATATGCTTCAAGTTTCAGTCAGGGGTACTTTTGGATATGGAGATCATTATGGTGTTCTTAACTCAATGTGTGCTTAAGTCGACTTAAGCAGTTTTCACTCCATATGTAATGGTTCCGTGACTTGAATTTGTTTTTAAGAAAACAAAACTTAAGAACATTCGTGAATGTTTGAAAAAAAATTGGGGTCATGCATGGAACGCGGCGATATTCAGGTACGTTTGACCAAAGTCAAAGAAATTTGGTAAGCCAATATTAAGCAATATTGCCCTAGTGAACTAGAATGATATAGATTACATAGTGGATATTGCAATACTGGAAAAGGCTTTTCAAATGATATATGTATTTAAAAGTAAACTGCACCCCAAATAATTTTTGACTTTTGTAATAGCACGATTAACGTTTCTATATAGTTGCCTTTTAAAATTATTTTATCATATTTTGTTGACTCTTGAAAAAACATTAAGCTTTAAGTTTAAAGAAACTTGGAAAATAACGTTATTCAGTTTTCGTCACCATTTCTTTGAGTTTAAAAATGTAATAGACAATTGTTACAAAAAAATTATAGTATCTCCAAAACATGTTCCCGGATTTTGTATAAATATAGTCACATAGAACTATAGAAATGGATGATTAGAATCATGACTTTCATTATTTAATGTATTTTTTATACAATTGTTTATTTGACTTGAAAGTTTTTTTATAATGATTATATCAAATAAGTTTTTTTAAGTTTTTTACAAAAATAATATACTTGAAAGCTTTTTATTTAGACTATAAATCCTTGTTTTAAACTTTTTTATGGGTTATTGACCTAAATACTGTAGTTCTTCAAAATATTACTTGGTTTTATTTTCTCATAGTGTAACTCACTTCGCACTATCTTCATTAAACTTATACTTTTATCATACCATGCACATGAAATGATTTTTACAAAGATATCACACACGTTAAATTTCACCACGCTTTCAGCAATCTTTTCGAACTCACCACACGCATTTTGTGCTGTTAATCCAATGTGTAATAGTTTTTAAATGTCACTTTTTCAAATCCTTTAAGTCTATGAATAGAACACTTTTTAAACAAAACTACAAATTTCCGTTAATATTTTAACACCTCATTACTATAGTTTTATTTGGGTTTATTTTATATTATATTTTTTCTGTTTAAGAAAAGTTCTATTTAATTTTAATCCTTTAATCCGAGTGCTGTTGCTGTCGTTCCTTATGGCTGGCTATGTAGATCTATTGTTGCAACTAATGTGTCTTTAAATATTTTTGCGCCCTGACTTTTATACCCGTGTACTTTATGATGACGATGAGCGCCAACCTAATGATACGAAAAAAAATGCAACAAATAGAGTTGCCAACTATTATTGGCAAGTAAATTAAGATTTTCCTTTAAGCTAGTTTATGGCATTTCTAAGCTGTTGTTACTGTTGTTGCTGTTATTGCAGGGAGCATCATCCATCTCATTGGCAAGAAAAGAAAAAAAAAACTGCTGTAACAACAACAGTGGCAATAACAATAACAATTACAGCAACAAAAACAACATTCTAATAGAGAATTGTGCATTCAAGTACCGATTGTGTACGATTTGTACACAAACAACAACAGGTTCAACAAACACGATCAGCCAAAGCAGTGTTGCCATCTACCACAACCAATACCAAGAAAATAAAAAAAACCTTTTTTTTCTTTCTGATTCTGCATTCAGAGGGGGAGGCTCAAAATGTGAGTTGTGCGAGAGCGAGCGCATCCGTTAATGTTCTTGTAATTGTTGTTGTTAAAGTACTCGTAAATTCATCGTCAATCGATCGTGACAACAGCGGCAGCAGTAGCGCTTGCAACAACAAGCAGCAGCAGTGACAGTCAGTAACGAGAGAGCGTTGCAATTGAAGATGTTTTTGTCTGAACTTTCCATAGAGCTTTGTGCAGTCTCTTTTTCCCTTTCAGATGTGTGCCTCTTATTTGAATTTTGATGCGAATTTAGTGTCTGTTCGTTCGACTACTGATCGGCTCCAATGGCGCTGAGAACAAAATTTCGATTTCGTTAAGTTTGTCGGGGCGGATGTCAATAAATTGCAACTCACTGGCAATTTATCGTATGCTGATGTTGCCGCCGCCGTTGATGATGATGATGATGATGGTAGCCGCTGTTGGTTGGTGTTACTTTTCTTGTTCAATCGCCACTTTTGAAATTTTCATTGGAACATTTTGAAATTTTGTCGTGCTTTTGAAATTGCAATAACTTGGCAATAACTTTTGACAGTAGAGTTTCTTAAATAAAATGTGGGCGTTTTTGTTTATAATTTCGTTGCAAATGAAATAATGTAAAGCGGTCTTTATTTAAATAACATCATATTTTTTGACTTTGTTCTCCGATATTTTTGATTTCTATTTATTGAAATCGGAATTTTTTGCTCCGGAAATTCAAACCTATATTGAAAATTTGACTCAAAAGACTTTTCGGAATATCTCAAAAATTATGAGGAATGAAATAAAAATACACGAAAACATTTTTGTTCTCTATTTTATAATAAGAAAAATTATTTACTTCATATAAATTTGCTTAAGCATTAATTTTTTCGTGGTTTGTCAAAGGCTTTAAAAATTCTTACTAATCGGCTTAGAAGTTACTGACGAGTCTGCCCATTTTTCTGTTAAATTTATGTTGTTTAAGTGTAATTTTCTTGTTGCTTACATATACATATTATATTGAACAGTAAGCTCAATTGAATAACAACTAATTTTTAAAACAAAAAAAAATTTATTTTTATGTTAGTTTTGAAAAAATCATTTGAATATTTCTGCTTTCAAATTGAAATTCTCAACATAATTTAGAAAATATGATTGTTTTTATTGAAATCTTAATATACAATTATTTTTGTTCCAGTGTAACAATTACGAGCAACAGGTCGTATGAGTAATAATCACAAGTCTATTATGGTTATACGGAGGGTTTAATGTTGTGCAAAATACATAGTGAATAAAATATTCTAATCACTCAACTTTTTTAATTTTACGAAAGTCAGGCTCCCCAGAAATGCATTCCTGATCAGCGGCTGTAAGAAATTTGTATTTTAAAAGTTTTTTTAATATTATGTTGGGAATCTTTTCTGCAATCTCATATCAACATAAAAAAAAATTATTTTGGATTACCTATTTGATCTTTCGGAAGAAGGTCCGTAGTCTCAAAAATATTTCATTAAAAAAAGATTGATAGCATTGTTTTTAATACCGATGATACGATACGAATGCACCTTCTAGTCCTACAATTTTATGAAAAGAGGTTAGGTTAAAATTTTATATATGAAGTCCCATAAGTCAAAATAAGATATTTTTTAGTTATACAATATTGTGACGTTTCTCATATAGTATTTAAGACTAAGAGCTGTGGCACTCAAAATTATTAAAAGAATTGTTCTACTTACGTAAAGTTTTCAACCTTGTTTTTTCAAAAAAAAAGAGAAGAAAATCGATTATTCAAAAGAAACTATTTTCTGTTTTTTTTTTTTTTTGAATATTTTTTAGCGCTCATTGAAATAACTTCATTTTAAATGAAAATTTATTTTGATTAGACTTCACGCAGAAAATTTGTTACAAAATTCACTCACTAAGTCTTTAAATTACAGAAAATTCAATCACCGTCTTAACGACATAAAAAAAAAATGAGTGATGCTTTTTATTGTATTAATTTTCAAATTACTATAAAATTCTAGAGAAGCCTTTATTACACTGATATTCTCCTCATCCATTTAATTCATCTGTCATCATCACTTTGCCTTTCATTTACATTTTCTTTGCTTTTCGTGCCTCCGCTTCGTACCACGTGTGTTTTCCTTTTTGATCGTAAATTTTATTTCAGTTATTTCGAGTTTTCGCGCTGACCTTTCTGGCATTTTGCAATTTCTTTTGTAAAAATATTTAACAGAAAAATAAATCAAACAATACTGACACCTAAAGGAGGTTTTCTGTTTTTTTTAAGCTTTTTTGATATTTCTGTTCGTGGTCAGCAAACGAAGCTAAATTTTTTTCTTGCTTTCTTCATATGTCACCAATTACATAAATTTTTGCAGCTGTTGTCTTCCATGTTTGTCCAAAAAAACTTGTTTATTTGCAAGGATATCAATCATTTCTAATGACTGTAAGTTCAATTAAAATAATATTCAATAGTTATTAATAAATCATTCAATAAAAAACAAACTAAGACTCTAACTAGAAAGAACTGTTTGTATAAAAAATTGCTGTAAATTTCCTTAAAACTTGGTTATTTAAAAAATGTTCATCACATATTGAATTATACAGTGTGGCCAATAATAACTGTCAATAAAACAAAGTATTATAAAAACCAAAGTCGTCTATAATACTTTATTTTATTTATTCCAAACGTTTAACGATATTCCAAAATTTATTAAATTAATGATGAAATTCGAAACTATCTCTTTTTTTATGATTACAAGACGTAAACGTTTGAGAAACGATTCATATACGGAATACACCATTTTCTGCTTCATTTCGTCCCAAGTCCTTGTGAAACACTGCTTGAACCCATCAATTGTTAAGCCTTTTGTTGATCTTACTTTACCTAGCATAAATCCATACGCGAAAATCCAATGTTTTGAGATCCGGTGATGATGTTGGCCATTCTTCCGCAGAGATGAAATCAGGCAAAATTTTTCGGCCCTTTTCTTATTTGAGATACTGCTCCCCACCTTGATTTTGGTCACGTTTTGATATCGCTCAGCAGTCAATTCATCTTTTGGAGCATTCGCAAAACTTCTTGCGTACACACGGTTATTCTGCTGGTTGTGGTTGTCTTGCAGGAAGAACAGTTTTTCATCCGAAAAGATCATTTCAGTCAAGTAGCTCCTTACTTTTTGTAATAGGTAGCTTTTGTTTATTTGATAGCCCATGAAGGCATTAGCTCTTATAGGCCTTGAGTCGTGGATCATTCCTGATAAGAAGCTGGTTGGAAGTTTTGAATATCTTCATATCCTTTGCTACAGAAAAATTAAACAGAATATCGTCCTCTCACCTGTTTTAATCTTCGAGCCTCCCGTTTCCTTATATCATTTTATTGTCTTATGTATGAATTTTTCTGCTATTCCGAGTGGACTTAGTGTTTTTATGATGTCACAATTTCTACTATTTTTTTAAAAAAAATGTATAACTAAGTCACGTTTACCTTCCATGGCGCTTCTGAGCTTGATATAAAGAATATTTTTTTGCCGTGTACTTTCGTTGTGTACAATTAAATTTTGAAAAGCAATGCATCCTTAGATTATACTTAGAAAAAAAAAATCAGGTTTTCATTTTTTTCCAGAACAGTGAAATTTACTGCCAGTTATTATTGGCCATACTGTACTAAAGTTTTCCCACTAGTTGAAATTCAACTATTTCAGCGACAATAAAAAACAGTGCAGTACCATTTTACTTGATTAAATGTCACCGCTCCCAAAAATAAAAATCATTATATGTATCATGTTATTCTATCACTTTCTTAGGTTTCAATCTATCTCTATACCAAATATCATCAAATTCGGATCATTTATTTAGCTGTGAAAATGCATTTTCCAGTTAAGGACTTGACACCGTGTAACTCCCTAAGTTATTTTCCTATGTTCAGTTCATCCCTGTACCAGTTTTCTTCAAAGTTGCTTCATTAATGAATGTAGCTCTAAAAACTTATTTTCTGGTGGCATGGCACCACTTGTTCAACAAAATCACATTTCTTCATCTATGAACAAAATTTAATCAAAATCGTTTCATTAGTTTAGCACTAAAAACGTATTTTCCTGTAAAGGGCTTTCTTATGAAAGCTATCATTAATTTTTCAACTGGGTATTTTTTGAAATTAAATGAGAGCCAAACTTTTTGTTGAAATATTCACATATAAATTAAATAACACAAGCAAAGTAAGATTAAATGAAAAACAATGGATATGAACTAAAAAGTCCCTTTAAAACACAACGTTCCTCTAAAATAAACATGGGCCTGGGGACGAACTTTCACTTTATGTATCCAATGTCATATCTCGTTTTTTTTAAACACCTTGAAGATGTGAATTTAAATACGACTTTTCGTTATCCTTCTCAAGATATGTACATATGCACGTCAAACTGAATCTCTGAGATTTTTCATATTCTCAATGATTTTTAACATTTTGTAAACGTCTAACATAGCTTGTTGCTGCTGCTATTAAATAAGTAGATTGTAATTAGGAATTCCTAAAAAATAACATTGCATACTGTAACTGCAATTGCAACGAACAAATATTTTCTTACTAAATTTATGTTTTCAGTTGTTCTCTACTCGTACATTTAATTACAATCAACAATGATATTTAATTGGGCCTCATCATTTCGGCGGCGGTAAGTGAGACACTGCTCTTCCATTAATGTTAATAACTCAACTTTAAAATCAACATAAACCGCAGAGATCACTTCTACACCAATGGTTCGTTCGCACGAGAGTTCACAGTGAGATGCCGCAGTTTTATTGTTATTGCTGTTGTTGTTGTTGTTGTTGTTGTGTAACTTGTTTTTGCCTTAAGCATATGTGATGACGACATTAGACTGAAATGATTTGAAAAAGGTCAAATCGAACAGAGTGTCGTCGTCGCTGTAGTTTTCGATGTACCATTAGTTGTAATTGTAATGAATGTAGCACTCAAACGAAATGAAATTATTTCAAATCGTTTCTGTTGTATTTATGACAACAAAGTTTCATTTGGCACTACATAATGCACTTAACATTTTCTCCAAAGTTGATATTAACTATCTTCTAAAGCTTCATCATATAAGGATTTTCCAAAATTAAAATTATTCGGATTCAAACTTACCACACCGTACAGATATAAGTATAAGAAAGTGTGACAGGCTACTGAGAAGGGGTGGACATTAGGGAGTTTATTTTGAAAATTTTGTAGCTGTATTTCTTTTTTTATTTTGCATATATTTTAGCTTGCGGCTTTAAAATAATTGTTCCAATTCTTGAGCTTTCTAGCTCAAATCTGTAAGTGTCGCGGACAGAGTTTGTGTCCGAATTCGCTGAAGTCTTACAAAAAAAAACCGACTAAAGTTTGCCTTAAGTGCCAAAATATAGCATTTTAGGTATTATAGTTGTATTGGAGATACCACAAACTGTTGTCAAACCACGCCCACATTTTTTGTGTGGCAAAAATGCGAACAAAATAAACCCAAAAGATGTTTTTCTTTGAAGAAAATTCTCCTAAAATTTCACCTTCCTAGACCAAACTTGCGAACGAGGCAAACAGTTTGTTTCCTATTGCATGGTTCAGCTTTATGATACCGCAAACTTTGACAAATTGACCATTTTTCTTAAATTGCCGGAAAGAGAATGTATTGAATCGAGAACAAAGCGCTTAAGTGTTGTTTTGAAGAGTTTTGATAGCACTAATACAGCGCATTCGCCCAGAGAGTCTAACGCTGTTCTGAAAATTTTGGCCTGTTAATGGTGACTAAATCTCTTAGATATATTTTTGCACATTGAATACGAAATTTGGCTCAAAAGTTCTTAATCACAAACAGTTTTTGAAACCTCTTATATAGGCACTTGGCACATTTTTGATAACTGTGGGTACTAAACCCGGAATTCCAAAATCCTCTAAGATGTTTCAAATTGAAGCTTGTAATTTCCCTTCAATAAATTAAAATCTAATCACATCTGACCTGGTAGACCTTTGCGCCTCTGAGCGTAGGGGTGTCAGTAGTCGTTATTATGGTTGTGAGAGAACCAGAAGCTTATCCGTTTTAGGTAACTTATGTTAATTAATGTACCCTCCCTTTTCTTTATGATGGTTTCAATTTTGAAGAGTTCCTAGTTGGAAACTGTACTGCAAATAGTTTGTATGGCCACCAACGGACAAGCCCTGTATTGATGGGTGAACATTGCAATCTATGAGAACAACCCTTCAATTATGATACTCCAAACTCATAAACGAAAGATCATTCAGCCACAGAACTGATAATTCTGTGTTTACAATGGCATCAAGATCAGATTCATTTAATTTTTTGGTTATTGAATTCAAAAAGGAAAATTACATGCATTAATTTAATACATTTTGAATGGTTCTAAGACGGTTATTCAAATGGCCAAAAACGTCATTTTTGGAAGTTTGAAGTCCCATTTTCTCAAAAACTATACGTGATAGTCAAGTTTTGATTCGTCTTCACCATCCAAAAATCTATCGAAAAAAACGGTCACTTTCCATTAGCAAAACCCTTGTAGACAAGTGAAATTTTTATTTTCTATGAATGTTCAAAAATTAATATTCTAAAATACAAACATTGCAATGTCGAAAGATTGAGGGAATGATTTACATACATATATTTATGTGAAATAGTTTGATATATAATTATGTGTATTACATCATAGTAATCCCAAAAGTTTCAAAATCGATCAGATCAAAACTCTTTTACATTCTCTATTTGAATCGCAAAGATCTGAATAGATTTTGGAATTTAAAAAAAAATATATATTGACAAGTCTATAACGGAATGTTTGGCAAAAAAGTTTAACGAAAACAAATTAAAAATGCCAAAAACTCTTACAAAAAATGCACTAAATATTCACCATTTCAAAATATACAAAATTAACGACGCTAATACCAATAAATTCCAACAATTGCCGCTGCTTATCAATAACGACATCAGCAGCAACGACAACTACGAGTAACGAAAATCGCACATAAAGCTAATATTTTGACGTTAATAATTGTCAAGTCAAGTGAATCAGGCAAACAGAAAAAAAGAAAAACAAACGCCAATAAAACAAAGATCGCGTTCCAAAAGAGCAGCATTATCATGTTGAGCGTTGCCACAGAATATCCAGTCATGAAGTCAGTCAGTCAGTCAGTAAGACGTTGAAATAGCATCATGGCATGCAGTACCTCCCCCAATTTAAGGTGAAGAGTACATAAATTCTATTGAATTTGTTGTGTCATCCCCACTGCATGCCTCTCTGCAGCACACATTGTTACCAACTGCAGGCAGATTGCGCACACGACGACGGTACATCCGCTAGACAGAAAACCGCACACATATAAAAAAACCAAGCATTAGCATTCTTCTGCATTTTCTTTTTGATGGAATTTCCCGCGATCTGCTACGCCGCGTTAAGTCTCTCACGTGGAATCGCATAATTTGATCGCAAAGAGTTGACAACATTTGCTGCAATTTAATTCGCTTTTGTAATTATGAACGTTTTACTTCGTCTGCTTCTTGCGATTCGTCTGCTTTTTTGCACTTTTTTTGCTAACGTTAGAGAGATATCATGTCAAGATAACTCATCTGCCAGTCAGTCAGCATCGTGAACTCGTTATCGTTGATGGATTTTATCGTTTATCGAACGGAAATCATCGCCATCGACCAAATTATGACACAGTTTTTGCAGTAAACAGCAAAGGAAGGTAGGGAGGGAACGCAGAGTAGTGCCGTGTGGTATGGTATGGGCCATGTTCGGGCTCATGTCATCATGTGATTGTTTGTGACTATCACAGATTGTGCAAATAGTGACATTTATATGACAATTGCTTGTTTCATAGTTTGGGAAAAAATTTCTTATAACATTGTACTTTCTGCAAGATCTAAAAGATATGTATGTACTTTAAAATTTGTCAATAAGCGATTGTTGATTATTTAGATTAAAAGTTGGGTTACTTTTTTGCCATGTGAAGAGCTTGGATAAACTCAGTGATGAAATAAAGTTTGGGGAACAGTTATTTTGGGTGCAATGTGTATGGAAAGTTTTTCCAGAAAAATTTGTATTGTGCTCCCGAAAAATTGAAATTGCTTTCCGAAAAAAATGTGATTTTATAAAATAGCTTTTTGGCCTATGGAACTTTTTTTTATGAAAAAAAGTCTTAAATAATTCTCAAAATCTCAGTTAAACAAAGTCAGTTAAAAATCATATGTAGAACTCGTCGATTTTACTTAAAAACTAATTGCATTAAAGTTTTTATAATCGAATTATTTCTAAACAAACGTATTGCCTAAATCAACAACATAGGATCGATACAAACTGGAGCGACAGCGAAAAATTTGATTTATTTCTTACTTGAAAGTAATTTCTTAGCCTTAAAATGATCTCTTTCACAATCTTAGTTGACTGCAAACAAGATTATCTCAGTTTAAGGAATTTGCTTACTTCTTTTCAGTGTGAACATTTTCTTTAAATACTTATCTTACTTAATTTATATCACATTCTTATAAAGGAATTTTTCGTATATCTCAGCTAATTTGCAATCTTAAATAAGTTTGTTTCATTAATACAAATAAATTTGTTGTTGGAAACTTAAGAAAATATCACTAAAATACTTTTCAGGTTCCTTATAACAAATGTAATTACAGACATATAAGTAGATATACATATGTATTCAGATATACAAGTACAAAAGGAAGGAAAGCCCTTTTTATTAAAAGGGTAGTTCTTTCATCACACTGCCCACGCCTTCTTTTTGAAATTCGACAAATTTTTGTCTGATGCTTGGCCACACAATTTTTGTATATGCATGAAATTTGTTTTCATTACATTATGTAATTATGTATGGCATTTTTAAGTTTTTGTTTCTATGGAAGGTGCCACGGCCACCAAGTTCGAAAATTCATGACCAGAGCTTTTCCGAATAATTATAACTTATATATGTATCAGAGATGTGCACGAATGCATTCATACGCAGTTGTGAAACACTCACAAAAAACGAATTGTGAATTAACACTATCCATCAAACGTATGAAACGAATGAAAATACTGCTCACTATAAGGGAATGCGAATGCTGACGTGTACTACTTTCTTATCGCATTGCCGTTGCTTGACTTTGTTTTCTTTGAAGGCAACGAACACGCTACAAAAAACAATCACTATTCACTCAAAGCTCAATCATTCGTTTCTATTTTAATGCAACGAATTCTATGGTTTGCAGCGAATGCTACGGCTATGCAACGAATGTTATTACGCAACATGAACTTTTTTATTATATTTTCCGTGATTTGTGTATTTTCCATGCTTGAAAATAAGAAATTATTTCGTCTTTTAGAAGAAACTCAACAATCACAAACAATGGCAAGCAAAGTACTACACTACAATAGCATGAGCTCATATCGTATGAGGTATTCGATGCTGCGCAATAACATTCGTTGCATAACCATAGCATTCGTTGCATAGCCATAGCATTCGTTGCATAAAAATAGAAACGAATGAATGAGCTTTGAGTGAATAGTGCTTGACTTTCGAGTATGTTCAAAGAAAGCAAAGGCAAGCAATGGCAATGAAATTAAAAGGCAATGCACTGCATCACTCGTTTCATGTGTTGTCGAATAAAAGCACTCAATGTCAATGATTAGGCGAATGGTAAATAATAACGAGCCACTCATTGCACATCTCTGATATGTATGCAATTTGGTTCCATTACCTTGAATAAATCTATCAGTATAACATTTTGAAGTTTTCGCTTGCATGGGAAGTGCTTCCTTCTTGCCCTCTTGACAATTTTTTTTCCAGTGCTTTTCTAAGTTTTTTTTTTATTATTTTTGAGAAATTTGGTTATACTATATCACATAACTCTCTATATAGAGCGTTTTAAGTGTTTTATTTGTATGGGCGGTAGGCGTGTCCGTGGACTGATTTCTGCCATTTTCGATCCTAAGATGCTTATTTGTCAGACAGACTAACGGACATGGTTGAATCGACTGAAGTGGTGACGCTGATCAAGAATATATTTACTTTCCTATACGAACCAGTACTTTACACCTTTTCATATTCGTATGCTGCTTGCTAAAACATATCTCGTCCCATCAATGCTATTCGGTTGTGAAATATTTGCTAATTGTGATAGTTTAAGTAAAGCCAAATTGAATGTATTATTTAACAATATTGTTCGTTATGTGTTTGGATTGAAAAGAAGGGACCATGTTTCCCAATATGCAAAAAAAATATGTGGCTTAACCTTTGAAAACTTACTTAATTATCGAACGCTTTTATTGTTGTATAAAATTATTAATAATGCTGCGCCACATTATTTGCTTTCGAGATTAAATTTTCCTCGATCCAGTCGAACAAATAAGCTTAATTATTTGCGTTTTACTTGCTTGACGTCTGAAAAGCAGTTTTACATTCACTCTGTACGTCTTTGGAATGCGCCTCCTAATAGTTTAAGATCTTGCAATAATGTTGTGCAATTCAAAAACAAATTAGCTTTACACTTTTCTTCACTGTAATATTTGAATAGTTTAATATTTTAAATAATTAAATAGCTAAGTATGTTAAATAGTTAAAACTTTTGTACAAAGGTTTTAATGCTATTCCTTCGTTTTATATTTATGTTTGTTTAATTACATACTTTTATATTTGCTTAAGGTTATTATTGTAAAAATATTCTAGCTCTTTATTTAAAAATATATTTACACTTCTAAGCTACCGGTACTGTTACTAAGGTTTTAAACTTTGTTGTGCCGGTTTTCGAAATAAATATATAAATACATAAATACACGCCCCCTTTTATGCATTTGAAACGGAATTACAAAGTGAATATTCCCTTGAAAGTTTGCAGTTTCATGTAAATAAATTGAATTTCTTCAATTATGGTACCTTGTCACTAGCAGTGGCGTAACAATACCTAGTTCCAACAGTGGTAACAATTTACGGAATCCCCATATTATTCTGAATGTATGGAGACCCTCGCATAGGTTAGTTCAACAGTGAACAGTTTAATGGCTCATCAAACAGCTCAAAGCATGATCAAAGTTAGGAAATTTTTTTTTTTTAATTATAGCAGTATATTTAAAGTAAATGTATAAAATCATAACAAAACATCCTTTGGTACCCCCATTTAGCGGTTGTTTACTTCGACAACGGTATAAATTTAGGCCTTCACTATATGGTATAGTCTTCTGTTGATTCTGCCGAAGCTTATAAATATACTTCTTCTAGTGAGATAAAGAGATCGTAAGGTAGATTCTCTCACTTTAATTTTGCCAGGTTCAATATGTTTATGCCGGATCATCTCGCTACGGTACCACAGCTATCTATTAATTATATCTGATTATTCATCAAGCTTTTTCTCGCTTTTTGTGGAAATTCTACAGCCCCTAACCTTGTTCATCATTTAGTAGTAGCTGCAGAGCATTGCTCTTTCCTGAGTTATGAAACTTTCATGGGCATAAAACAGATTGCAAGTGAATTTACTCACATGGTATATTTTTCGTGGCCTCAAAACGTTTGAGGTTTGGAGTGTACATAAATCTCGAACGTAATTTTTGAAGTTATAGACAAAATCTTTTGCATAAAATAAAAAAATACGTCTTCTGGGGTCTTTCCAAGGGGGCCATAGAGCTATATGCAACCGACACACTTCCTTACTACGCCACGGTGCCTATAAGCTAAGGTACTGAAATAACAAAAAAAAACCATGAAGTATTAGATAAATGGTGTCACCAAACGCCGGGATTGGAGCGCATCTAATCATGATATAAAGATTTTTCGACCTTTCCAGTTGAATGATGCATTATATTTTCTTTTCTAAATAGAGTGGGTTAAAGCACCCTTTCAAGGGGCCAGAGGAAAAAATGTTCGACCTTATCCATTCAAAATGCTTACATTAATTTGGCTTACATTAGAACGGTCGGTGTACAACCTGATCATAGTCAAAAATGTTAAAGAATTCGAAAAATAATGGGAAGTCGAAAAATTGATGACTGTTGACGTTAGCGTAATATTTCACTCGAGAATACATTTTTTCTCAAACCCAACAGCAAAGATGAGTTCATATTAAAACTTTACTCCTTAAATTAATTAACATAAATTAACTTGACATCTGTTTAATATACACGGATGCTATAATCATAGCCTTGTTTATAATTACTATCAACAAGAAAATCGTATCGTCATTAAAACTGTCAATAAATAAGAGCGCATCTTAATTAAAACTTAATGTACCGCATCAAATGTTTAGAAAATCATTTGGAAAGTTTATTAACTTTGAGCTAAAAATAGCAAATCATGTCAAACAGTTCCTACTTTCATAAATTAAATATTTACTGATACATCATCATCATTATGCAGAGTAGTTTAAAATAATTACGCGGGGGAGGATGCAGCAGACAAATAGGAATTCCCAAGTAAAATCATGAGCATCACCGCTAACTAAGTACATAGTAAAAATTACACCAACAAAAACAACGTGAGCACGTTCCAAGTTCAAGCGCAACGCCAAACGTGTTATGGACCACATGGTCTAATGACATGGTGACTGACTGACTGACTGCAAGACTGTGAAACGACTGATTCATCATCAGCATCGATTACGTTACACGATTATGTAAAATTAAATTTCAATTTCAGTTGATGAAAATTTTATTTTTAGAAAATAAAACCAATCAAATGGGATTTGAATTTATGAGCAGTGGGTTGAAAGATTGAGGAAAATTACTTGCATGAAAGAAAAATGTTTTATTCATACGATATAAGTAATATGTATGATAAATTTATTAGCTTTTAGCAAAGAAGTTAAATATTCACGCCCTCTTTTTTATGCGTTACAAATAGTGATATCTTAAGTTTTAAAGTTTTAATTAAAATATATATCTTCGCAATTTTAAGACATCATTGATGGCAATACCAGATTATGTCATTTCTATGATGTTGCATATCAATGAGATGTATTGTTGCTTGTAAAGTATGAAATGAACAATCACTAACTATTGTCGGAACCTCCACAATGACTTAATAATTTATCATCTCATCTTTTTGTAATTTGATGACATATACAAAGTTTATGATAAATAACATAGCTGTCTATGACATTAGATAGCAGCACATTTTCTTCACCTTTCAATATGATATTTCAGTGCATTGAAATATTTTTCAAAAAACCAGGCTTGTGACAGTCATAGGGGAGCAATATATAATGAATTTTAACATCATCAGGAGCCTGCCACTTTACGGAAATACGTTTCTGCAGCAACTGATCTATTCGTATTGAAAATTAATTGAAGACATAATTAGAGGTATTCCCGACCACAATAATTTTTTGATAAAATTTTTTCTTACATAAAAAGCTTCTTTAGCACTTAAGGATTGAAGAAAAGCCAACTTTATTGCCTGATTTTACCTCAATTTTTTGAATAAACATTAATTTACTAAGCGATGAGGAAGGGTACAACCAAAAAAAAAAATATCAAACGGGAACACACCTAATGAAGTCCAACATTAGTTTTCGGCTATGAACCTTTTTCTTAACCAGATTGGTGAAAATAGCTATTAAACTCATTTTCGCACGTTTCAGATCGATTAGAAGACAACATTTATTTATATTTAAGTATGTTAGAAATAATTTTTTGTGATATTCGCTAGTATGTGACACATTTTGAACTTTGAGTCTCACGCGAGACTTACAAGTTTATTGGCTAATCAAGAAAACAACTCCAAAAATTCATTGATGAAAAGTAACTCATTTGTACGTATATAGTATTGTTTCAACGATGTGATTTATTTTTATTTCCATATATTTCCCGATTTATTGTGTAACAACATTGTATATACAGATGTATGCAAGCTGCCTACATAGCGTTCAACAGTTTGTAAAAGAAAGCTAAGCTGTGGCTAGAGTTGTAAGCATTTCTAACAAAAAAGATCTAAAGTTTTGTGTGAAATACGGATATGTTTCGACTTAGTAGGACTTATGGGGTCTTTCACGTAAGAGCAGGGCCATATTACCGCATACGCCACCAACGCCATGGCGCATGGGCGGCAAAGCCACGGGGCGGCAAAATTTTGAAAAACATTTTTTTTTTTTAAATCTAAAAATTAACACCAAGAATGAAGTGGTAGAAAGAAATGAAAGTCTATATGAGTTTTTATTGATTTTTCAACATCCAATATTGCTTATTCAAAGTTGAAAGAGACGGTTCGCTCCGAAAAATTGTGCCAGTTGGGTCGATTCGGTTACTTTCGTTTGCAGTTTCAAAGTTCAAAAAAATAGTTTAAGGTAACTGAGGTTACTTGAGGCTACTTGGGGTTCACTTGAATGGCATATAACTTATAAATACTACTAAACTACTACTAAAAATTTACTTATATTTTTTTTTTTTAATTTTGGGGTCGACAAAATTTTATTGGCGTTTGGGCGGCATATAGCCTTAACCCGGCCCTGCGCAAGAGGTATAAGCGTATCTAGTTGCTGAGAAAAAGTTGCAGAGCTGTAAAAAATCTTTAAAAAGAGATGCATGATTTAAATAATTTATTTATTTATAGCAGTATTTTTGTCTTAAAGTTCACCTTTGTTCTTTTAATAAAGCATACCATTTTCAAAATTAATTGCAAAATTAATCCCTGTGGTATGGAGTTCCAGGACTCAAACAATGTGTTGCATGATATTTCATTCGAAGAATGAATATCTTTCTATCAGGATTTTTCCATTGATGTACATTTGGATTAAAATGGAGAGCTTGTACAGGGCAGCTCATATTTCCAATAACATCATCGGCTTCCATCTTGTCTAGAGCTTCGTGTATTTTTAGATTATATTTAGGATTGTCGTTCTGTGCATTATAAATTTTGCTCCTCTGTTCCAAATTCCTGCTTGATCACTATAGAAAAATGTTCATTACAGAAAAATCCGTGCAATTACAGCATATTGTTGCTGTTGCAGACTCACTTAAAAACTTACTGGAATTGACTATGGAGATAAAATTAAGTCTGGGAAAATTTAAGCCAACGTACATCAGAAAAGATTGGTGTAGATTGTTACTGAATGCGCAAAAATCTTTCATCGAAGTTGTGCTCAAGAGTTGGGAATGTCTCCATTATGTTTGTAAAAAATTATCAAAAAAGATTTGCATTTTTACCAATACCAAATGCAACTGACACAACAGCTGCAGGAAAATGACCATGCTATAGCAGTTACTGATGACCGGTATCGGAAATATTTCTTTTGCCCGAATCGGATTAATTAGGCCCACATATGGTGCTATGATTTAAGTTTTGCGATAAACTTTTCCGTGCAGAATAATGAAAAAAAAAGTGGTAACATCAATTGGCCCCTTATTTTATCCCTAACGATTTTTTCCAATGAGCTACTTGATGGTGTACATCTTACCAACAAACCATTTACAATTAAGAACAACATTCGAAACAAAATTGTTGAAAGAACACCAGTAGTCTACGAGATTGTTATGAAAATTATGTTTCGAAGAGCTCGGTGTTACCGAACATAAAGTCAATCAATTAAATTTAAATTATAAACTTGTATTTGAGTAGTGGGCGAACAGAACGGTTCGCAAAAAACTGTTTAGTTATATCTCTGAACTGATCAGAGGAAAACCTTCACTTTGCTATCAAAATACTATGACATCAAGTGCTTTTTTGAAGTGCCGTTCTGTTCGCCTACAGTTCATTTAAAAGTTATTAAAAAATCATCGATCTTGAACATAAAACGCACCCGGTTTATAATTGTTTGCATATTCATAGGCTATAAAATTGATTATTTTTCAGGAAAATAATATCAAAAGTGGAATTTTTTTATATATAAAAAAGTTATATCTTATCAAAGTTTTTTTCTCCAACTAAAACTGAGAAACTCTTATATCAATATCAGTTGCTTTCGGATTTAAATTATAGCTGTTTTTCTTACTTTTTATGTTTATTTCTATATTTTCCAGTAACTCATATTTTGAATGCCTCAAGCTTTCAAAGAGTTATAGCTCCTCACATTTAAAAAGATTTCCGTGTCTGCGCTTCTTCACTACACAATTAATTGAAAAAAAAAAAAAAAATGCTTACAACAAGAAATGCCTTCACATGATTTATGGAAAATGCAATTGCACATTAATTTTTTTTCATATATTTTCAAAATTTTATACAAAAAAATAAAATCGTTTAAATGTAAACATTTAATATGCGAACAATTAATGAGTTGCAATTGAAGTAAACAAAAAAAACTTGTTTATAAAAATATTCTGCAGTTGTTGGACCAAATGTTATGTAAACACACAGACGAGATGTTTATTCCCCAGTCATCATTTCCATGAATTCTGTAAAGAAACATTAAATTTAAAGAATTTGCAATTAATAAACATTTCAAAAATGTATAATGAATTTGATGAAAATATTAAATTTGTATAAATATTGAACAAATATATATACAACTTGTCAAGGGTGTCAAAAAATATACTATTCTATATTTGTTCTATAAATACCCATTGTAAATGTATACTTAATGAAAAAATAAATAAAATAAACCGTGTATTATTTAGTGTAATTGTTTCAATATATTTTCCTCTCCAACAAAATCATTTTTATTTAGTTGTTTGTTATTTTTGTCAACGTTTTCCATAGCGTTTTACATTTCAAAAGAAAACTAAAACTAAACAACACTTGTGGCCAATTCTTCAGAAATCTGTCTGAATGTGACAAATATATTAAAAACAACAATACATCTCCTATGATTTTTTATAAAAACATTATATCTCATGTTTTTATTTCTATTCCATTATAATGGGTCAAGTCAGCCTCGAGTTGACAACTTATTCCATTAATTTTATTTACTCGTGTGTCAAGTATTAAGTAAAAAAAAAAAGTAGAAAACTACGTCGTGTGCTGTATAGGGCTTATTTAGTTTTTTTTTTGTTTTGTTTTGGATGTTTTCCAAAATATATTGTTTCAATGAAATTTCGATTGACATGCAGTAAGAAATTTTGACAGTATTTAGACGTGATAATTAGCCAGGTATTGCGAAGGGTACCATGACACCAATGTAACTTGTCATTCAAAAACTTTCAGATATATATCGAAATGATATTAAGGAATTCAAAAAAAAAGTACTTTCAGAGCGCGTAAAATTCTTGAAGAAAATAATAAAAGCTCAATTTAAATTCTTAAAACGCTTGAACTTCTGCAGACATAGCGAATGAAAGTTTTCCAGATATGAAAATATCTCTTACATTTTGACCAACATTCTTCGAAAACTTTTCATTTGATCTAATGAAAATTTGTGCCCTGGTCTACAATAGGGAGTGACTTCCGCAAAAAATTAAGAATTTTAATTCCTCCTCTCTGGTTGTCCACTATTTTTTCCCCAATTTCGCTAGCATCCCCTAAAGGACGTCCACAATGGATTATACTAACCAATATTCCTAATTACCAAAAATAAACGAAAAGAATGGACGTCTGAAAAGGCTTTGACCCCCCCCCCCCAGCTTGTCCACTTTTGTCCGTTTTTACAACACTTCCCATTGCTGCGGACGTTTCTTATGAAACGACTTTGAGTGAGTTATCGGTTCAGACTTCTTCGAAAATGAGAAAGAAGCGGTGATAATCGCAAATGGAGAAAAAATCAGGAGGTAGTCGAAACATTTTAAGACCTGGGTTTGTATGTAATCCGTCGCGGTGATTGGTAATATGGGGCTACTACACACGCAGTTCGAGGAAGTATGGCGCTTTTGAGGAACATTTATTGTGAACGCTTAACTCGCAATTTTATTTCTCTCAACCGGCAACGCGTTCAGAGGATTTCAAAGCCTCTTACGACAAGGAGTGCCAGCAATGATACAAGAGCTCTGGAACAATGTCTAAACTGAATTCAAAGCACAGTAATCATAATTTCTTAGAAATGTAATGAAAAGCACTCGCATATACATAACTCCGGCGTTTCTTATGCTGGAATGGTCGGTTATTTTAAGGACATATGTATGTACTTTTAAAAAAATTGTGTTGAAAAAAGATCAAAATCAAACATTTTAGATTTCAAAAGGAAAATATTAAATAAAATTTTAAAAAAAGATCAGTTTCTTTTGAAAAGGATAAATAGCCTACATCATAATGCTCGTATAAGGGCAATAAAATAGTCTCCATAAAAAACTTCCTCTGAAAGGGATGTTGGCTTTTTGGTATTAAAACGTAAAATTTTTTCAAATCTTGATATATTTATACATGGGATTCGTGAACAATTCGGACCATGAGGTGCTATAGTGTTCTTATTATATATTTTAAGAAACCGTTAATATTTTTTATTATTTTTATAGAACTATTATTTTATTTTCGGGTTTTTCCTTTGAAAAACTTACACTCTGCAGCACGTTGATCGTAAGGCACGTTTTTGGTTGTGACACCGAAATTATTAGTGATACTCACTCAAATTCGATATATTGCGATCACTAAATCAATGTGTAAAATATCACACTCACCATCGAAGTCCACTGTGCCTGAGCCATCAGAATCGATTTCTTCAATCATAGCATCCAAATCCTCGTTGTTCAATTGATCGTCGAGCTCGTGTAAAATTTCACGCAGGCAAGAGGTAGGAATGTAGCCATTACCTTGTTTGTCGTACAAACGGAAAGCTTCACGCAATTCTTTTTGCATGGCTTCCTCATCTTCTTCAACAATGAATTTGGCGGCTAGTTGAACGAATTCCTCAAACTCCAAGCGACCGGATTCTATAAAGTTATAAAAAAAAGTAAAAAAAAACTTAAGTAAACTTTCTAATATATATCACATATTTAAGCTACTTACTATCTTCGTCGACCTCTTCGATGAGTTCCTCAAGAATTTTCTTATCGAAGGGTTGACCCATCAAACGCAGAATATCAGCGACCATTTCAGTTGAGATACTGCCGCATTTTTGGTGATCAAAACTGTTGAAGGCCTTTTGCAGTACAGCAATTTGTTCTGGCGTAAGATCTTCATCCTTGAGTTTAAGGTAAGGAAAAACAATTTTTTTTTATTTTAATTGTTATGGTAGGTTTTGAGAATTTTAAGTTTTGGAAATTTAATAAACATTTATAACTTTTTTAGAAATTAAATTATTTAATTATTTTTTTTTTTATAAAATTAATTTTTTCTAATTTTTCTATAATTTAATTTAATTAATTTTTTATTTTTAACTTTAATATTAATTTTATTTTTGAATTTATTTTTTTTTTTTTCACATTCACTCACAATGACTGGAGCAGACATTTTTTTGTTTTTTTTTTTTGTTTTAAAATGTTCCTTTCTTGAAGATCACCAACTATTAACTCAGCGTTCGCTGCTCAACTAAATTTTTGCCACCGAAAACTCGGACCAATAAAAATCTCTGATAATACAATCCAATAGTATGTACGTTGTGTGAG
Source organism: Tricholauxania praeusta (assembly GCA_949775025.1). NCBI lineage: Eukaryota > Metazoa > Arthropoda > Insecta > Diptera > Lauxaniidae > Tricholauxania > Tricholauxania praeusta. The sequence goes on along the minus strand of OX459031.1, from coordinate 28,392,515 downwards.
TGTGTCACATACTACTACGCCTGTCTAGAAAGCATTCCATAAAATAACATCTAAATAGCTTACATTCGAATTCCGGAAAATTTTATTTGAGAAACGGAATTTTTAGAAAATACTGTATATTCAATGAGACACAAGAACAAAATATTTTTTGATTTTACGGATATTCAAAAATAAATCCAATAGTACATTATCGTTATAGTGGATTGCGATGAGCGTCTCGTAATGTGAGGGCAATAATTTATCGTTTGAGTGCACTAAAAAAAATGTTGACAAGATCCTTGACTGCTGCAACGTTGGAGTTTTTTTTTAAATAGAGAACTTTTTTTTTAAGATTTGAGTTGACTTTTGAATATAAAAACTTAAGTGGGAAAGCAAACGTAGTGGTTCGAATAAACATTAGTGACATTTGTTGGGCTAGTAAAGAGCTTCCAAAAGACATACTTTTTTTGTTTCATTAGAAGCAAGGATATGCTACTCCATATATTATTTTCATAAAACGAAATCCTTTTCAATAACATGCATGGTATAATTCTTCGGCTAGCGTTAGCTTCAAAGACTCTTCCAGAATGTCTCATTAATACTATGGAGTTAGCCATAAAAGTAGTCAATTTTGTAAAAAGCAGCGCTGTAGATACAAGTCTTTTTAAAAAACTTGCGCTGAAATCGACGCTGACCATGAGACTTTTCTTCTTCATACCGAAATTCGTTGGTTGTCGAAAGGCAACATGCTGGAAAGGCTGCACCAAGTAAGAGACAAAGTTCAGCTATTTCTAGCTGTGAAAAATTTGAGAGATTTGCTAAAACAGTTTTCTGATATGAAATACTTATGTTTCAAAGCTCCGAAAACACAAATTTAGAAGGCGTTACAACCATATTAATTTTTGAGGATAAACTTCGCACTTTGGTTTGCAAATTTTGTTTATGGATGGACAAAATTGGAAAATCAAATTTTTCTGCATTTATCACTTTAAAATCACTTCTAGATAACTAAAAATATGACACGATCAGTACAAATATATAAGATAACTTCAGAATACATCTGAAAGTACTGGTCGATGAATTCAATCGATACTTCCTGGAGTATGAAGAAACCGAATCAAAAGCTATCCAAAAGCTGATTCGTAACCCTTTCCTCATTAATGTTGGAGAAGTTGATAAAAAAATACAAGAAGAACTGATCGAACTACAAAATGATATAGACTGCAAGGAAACGTTTGAATCGCTTGAGGAATTTTGGAGCAAGAAGGCGGTTTCATATATATAAATTTGCGACATTGCCTTACGCTATCTGATGCTCTTCTCTTCAACTTATTAACAAGGTTTTTCTACTTTGCTTTGAATAAAGAAAAAGTCTGGAAATCGAGTAAGGCAGTTGGTAGATTTTTTTGATAATTACATGTTTTTTTAAATATTGAAACCTTTTAATTATTATGATTTTTAAGTGGATCTTGCAAAGATAATGAAATATTTATATACAGCTAAATACTAAATTTCAGTAGCGTACCTAAAGGGGGGCACGGCGAGGGAGCGCAAAAATGGTCCTAGGATTATGATATTAAAATTTAGTTTTTATCATAGCTACGAAATTTTGTAAATGTTGTGCACTTTTTTTGTTTTGTTTTTTGGTAAAAAAAATGAAAATTTCTTAAGAATAATGTCTAAGTGATTTTGTAATTTAATGTGAAATATATCTCATTTTTTTAGTCAACGGAAAATAGTTTGAAAGAATGTGTTATTTTTTTAAGTTAAAAAATTTATTATTTCAAATTTCAATTTATTTTTTTAAGTAAAAAATTTGTTACTTAGAAAATAGCCAATATTTTCTGTTGATGGTGGGCGGCAAATCACCTCTTGGCACACGATTACAACTTTTTCAACCTGATTCAATTTATTTCGATATTTTCAACTTTTTTCAAAACTTTTCATTTTTTTTTCGACTATTCCAACATTTTTCCACCCTTTTCAACATATATTCCATACTTATTTGACTTTTTCACATATTCTTGTCAGTTTTACAACCACAAAACGAAAAAAAAATATATGGTCGGTCTCCTGGTACATACCATCAGAGCTGATTTTAGAACCCATACATCAAAATTTGTATTGTTTGAGGAGCGTTCTGGAGCGTTATTTTTTTCTAAATATTAGAACATATTTTTACTATTTTTATATGATTTTTCGTACAGTGCACACCACAAAATCAATAAATAACAATGAAACATCAAGGAGTACGTACAAGCAGCTCTTAGTAGCGTCCACAATGCTTAAACAGACAGTTCCATGTGTTTTCTTAAAATACCGCATTTGTCGCTCCTCAACACCTGTTCCACCCACACGCTGAGCATTTGTTTGTTTGTAATGTGCGTACACACAAATTTTTAGTGTCATTTTCATTTTGGAATGCCCTCCCACTAAAAAGGGTACCGCAAAGCAAACAGATAGAGGGGAGGGAAAGAGAGTTGAGGAAAATATTTTTTTTTCTTTTGCTTATTTATTATCATTTCTCTTTAGCGGATTATAAACAATTCGAAAATTATTGTGTTTTTCAATACAAAAAAAAAATGTTCGCACATCGTTAGCGAAATGTACAAATGGCGTTTTTTTTTTTTTTGTAGTTTATACTATTTTTATTTTACAATATTTTACTTTATGTTTTAGACAATATTTTCAGAAATTCTGTATGGTATAAAAAAATACAGTGGAGGTATTATCAGTTACGACAATATTGTTTTAAGTAACTAACATTTACAAATCAAAGTGTTGTAGATATTTTACATTTTGCGAGTAGATGAGAAGAGTAAAAACAGGCGCTTTTGTTGATGAATATCGATCAGTTATAAATATGATAAAATAAAATATACTAAAATTTAAATATTTTTGAATTATATTTTTGAAGAGCGCAAATTTGCATTTTATATTTTAGCCGACGCACAGTGGATGGATTTGTATGGAACGGCGGCCATAATTAGTAATAATTGCGCTAGACTCTTGAAATTTGGTACAGATGTTTTCAAGGTAAATAGAACAAAAATTGGTAATTTTTAAAAAAATCGGTTCAAGGACATGCCTACCTCCCATACAAAGGTGGGATGATGTTGCGACTTTTTTTCAAAATTGGTATCAATTTTCATTAATTTGAGAATGCTGATTTCAAAAATGTTATTAATTTTTCAATATCTCTTATAGTTTTAAAGTTATTAGAGAAAAACCAAAAAACGGTGGCCATAAACAGTAAGAATAGCCCCAGTGTCTTGAAATTTGGCACAGACATTTTTTAGGTTTAGTCAACAAAAACTTATGAATATGAAAAAAAATCGGTCCACGTACACGCCAACCGCCCATACAAAGGTGGGATATGATTGAGACTTTTTTCTCAAAATTGGTATCAATTTTCATTTATTTGACAACGCTGATTTCAAAAATGTTACAAATTGTGCGATATCTTTTATAGTTTTCAAGTTATTAAAGAAAAACTGAAAATTCAATAAAAAAAACTAATTTGAAAAATAGATAAAGTAGATATACAGAAATGTTTTTTTTTTAAATTTATCTTAATCGTCTTCTTCATAGACTTGAAGCATTTCTTGTGCCTCTGGTGATAACTCTTTATATTTTTTATCTCGCTTTATTCGAATTTGGCTGATAAGAGGATCAGAAGAAATCAGCAAGTAATACAAAACATCTTTGTTGTTCGCTATTCTAGAGCAACACCTGCTGTTGTGCAACCTCGCGTTTTTAAAATTTGTATTTGATGTTTCCTGAGCTTCTTCAGAAAGACGTCCAATTGGAATCACTTCCATGCATTAGAACTTTCTACACGGAAGGAGGCATGTTGTACCAATTGTAGTCCTTTTTATCAGGTTTCATAGTTACTGCACAGTTGTTAAATGCAGAATCGTGTTAACTGGGTTCTATTGTATTTGGTTTGATAAAATAACTGTCGCAATGACTTTTGAAACACTGTACACTTAGTTTCTAATGAAAACACAAGTTTTTTCCAAATATAAAATGCGAAGATACATAAATATTTTTTTCTTCAAATATTGTAATAGAAAAAAATTCATAAAAAAAAAGTTACGAATATGCGCAGCTTTTTTTTTTTTTTTTGGCCAACCATACCTTCGCACATAATATATAAAAAAGTTTTTTAAATCCGGGGATATAGTTTTTTGTTTTTTTCTGTTAAAGTTTTAAAATTTTTCACTTTTACCATTTTTCATTCTAATTTTTGAAAATTCCGTAAAATTTATATAAGGCCGATAAAAGAAAACTAAATTAATTTTTATAAAGCCGAAACAATGTACTTTCCGCCAATATGCTACATTATTGCATTTTGTTTCAAACAAGTTAACTAGATCACCCTATCTAACAGTTGCTTATATAAAAAAATTCATAGAAAATTTTTGGAGTACAAAGTTCAACTTTGAGCCCACTGTGTCGCTAAATCCAAAACAAATTTAAAACTTTTATAGCTTTTTTTTCATCCCCTAAGTATTATCTGACGATTGTACTACAAAGTTTTTCAATTCCAACTACTTTCAAATTCTTCCTATTTATGGCCACAAAATTCCACTGTGCGACGGACTGAAATCTGAAATAGCCTAAGTGCTGGCTTGATATCTTTCAGTATGAGTACTTTGGGAGACTTCCAGAATTGATTTTAAGAAGTAGTTGGTTATTAATTGTATAAAATAGGCAAATAAATAGAATGAAGATCTCAGTTTTTGACAAAAGTTTAGACTGAATTCTACGCTGTTTTACGCAACAGGACCTATTTATAGAATTTTTTCATTATCTTCAGAACAGCAAGATTATTAAAGTTTACCAATATTAAATAAAAATTTAATAAAAAAATTTTCTTCAAAAGAAGAGTTTTCATTTTTTTTCTAAACGTTCGTACGTATCATGTATCGTTCGTAAATGTATCACAGACGATACCATGATAGATGTGGGATGTTTCACCGTCGAAACAATACAGTAAGAATGAGTTTTTTCGCCAGACCTTCTTCCTAAAAAGTGAGACTTATCAGTCATAACTTGGAAAACGGACTCGTCGAAAAGGCAAACTTGCGGAAAACGAAAAATATCCCTCAAGACTGCAATTTTCTTGGCATTGATAGAGAATAATAATTAACACAATTCATATTTACCCATTTCCAATCATCTGCTGAAAAGTTTTTGTACTTCCGGGCCCATTGCAACCGTTTTTTGATCATAAACCAAACAAGTAGCAACAGCAAACCAAACTCTGCAAGTTGTCGCTATAAGGTACGCTTTGAAACTTGAATACTTCCGTCATTGATATTTTCAGCTATTATGTGCATCAGAATTTTTCGATTTTCTAGGCATTCATCACTCATTTTTTTATCTGTTCGTGCGGTTGTTATACATTTTATCCCAAGACCAGTTCAAAAAATCTAATAAGTGCTACCCCTTCTTCAGCTCTCTGGATGCTTTGGTGATGAAGAGGAACCAATTTTCATGCACGATGGAGCTTTGTGTCATAGAGCAAAACAGTCACCAAGTTAACTGATAAAAACATCACTGTGTTGGACTGGTTTAGTGATTCGCCAGGAATGAGCCCAATATGGGACCTCATGAAAAGCGAGATCAGTAAAACTGCAATAACAACAAAACAGTATCCCAAAGAGAATCTGATTGACGTCAGGTATCGTATATATCGTTACCTTAATATAGAAAGGCCCTAACTAACATTTTTTTCAAAATCGAGATTTTTATAGATTTCGGTAGGTCACCCACTAATACACCATTGACAAAAAAGTGTGTGTGCTACGATTGAAAATAAATCAATTACAAGCAAATAAAAAAATACATTACTCACTTTAACTCACAAAAACTTTAATTTTCATTAAGTTTTTTCGTTCTCCTGTAAAATAATAAAAATGTAAGATAGGGCCTTTCTATATTAAGGTAACGATATGTAACGTATTTTTCGTCGACGCGTCGTTATTTTGTATGAGTTTTTAATCGACAAATGCGGTACCCACTTCGAATTGAGTTTTCTCATGGACAAATGGTGGAATAAAATGGTGAATATATTGCCTTCTGAGATATTTCAATTTACGATCGACCAAATTTATTTTGTGAAGGGTTAAAATCCAACACTAAACACATTGCTGACTCCGAAAACATTGAAAACAACTTTTGTTTTTACTTCTTTCCGGTGTTGGTAATGGGATTTTTTTCTAATTTCTGCTGCAATATTCAGTGTTCCTTTTTGGACGACTTTTCTTTTATTTGTGCTCAATTTGTTCGACTGAATTAAATTTTTTTTTTGAACGGTATACCTTTAATATTTCATAAAAAATTTTACATACTCCCGATTTTTCTTATAAGCATGAAAAGTTGCATTTAAAAAAGAATTGCTCTATGGCACTGCCTTAACAAATGGTTTAAGTTGAAATTTCAACAAACTGGCAGTTTTTCGCATTCAATTTAAAGTTGTTTTTGTTGGACTTTAAATTGTTAGTGCATTTAAACTAAATTGGCATTAATTACTGTTGGACAAGATCAAAAACTACATTGAAATAATTGCGTTCATCACTCAACACTCCAACTAGTTTTGAGCAGTGTAGACCAAAAAGCGCCAACAGAAAACGAATGCACACATGTCCTTGATTTTAATTAATCGCACAAAAATGTCGCAACATTTTTCTATTCACTTCACTGAAGATGCCCCACAGCATGCAAGTTTTTCCTAATGCCATCGTCGGTTTTGCCTGCTACAGCATTTCTAACATCAGCATTGCAAACTGAAATAATAAAAAAAATGCAATTTGTAATTAAATCTTTGGAGCAGCTTTTAAACTTCACCGCAGAAGTGCAACAAATCAATCGTAAATGCTACATCACCGCAGTGTGTCAATGATCATGAAAAAAAGCAGCACTCAAATGCCTCATACACCACAACATAAAAATGTTGCGGCAACATGTGTCTTTGTCTTACTGCTCACTCGTTCGTATGCAATTAAAAATGTGTAATATTTCTTATTTTTTTGAATTTCAAATTTTATTCAGTCATTCAATCATTTCGGTAATTTATTAGTAGATTTTGACAAAGAGTTGCAAGCAAAAGCTAAAATGCTTCACCGTTAGTCAGAACAACAGTCAGTCAGCTACTTCTTCTTGATATTTTGCCATGGCGTTCGATAATTGTGAACATAAAAACAACCCAAGCGAAAGTAAATTGCAACCGCAAAATACGTTAGTTCATTGGTTAGGATGTATTTGAAATTTTAGTACTTGCAGCAGATAATTTGGCAACTTTTTTTTGAATCTTGGTTTTCTGTGGTTTTTATTAAAAAATATATTACAATATTTGTATGAATTTGGTATGCATAATTGACATATTCTTGTGGTTTTTTGCAAACAAATTTTTTAGACATTTTTCGACATGGGCAAATTGCAATTTTAATTTGCATTATCGTTGTAAAATGCTCCCATCTTGTTGGTAAATGCATCAGCTTATGTAGGAGTTCGGAATAGCTTTATCGCACCGTGGTCAAAAGAAATAACTCCCAATTTAACTGGTCATAAAAATGTTATATAGTTATTTTTGTGCTAATCAAATATTCTTTTGGAACTAATTCTCGATTTTAATAAAATTTTTTACTAACAATAAGATTCATTTGTATCATTAGACTTGCGTTGATAAACAAAAATAAAAAAAAAACAACCAATGAGAAAATGGGGTTTTTTACAAAATTTTTTTTTTTTGCTTTTTTTTTTTTTTTTTGAGCTAATTACACAGGCCAACAAAAAAAAAAGTTTTGGTCCGAAAACCAACAAAATGTAAAATGTAATGTAAATTTCTTCGCTGAACTCAATTCAAAAAAAGAAAATTGTCGAGCTAATTCCCCTCACTCCCCCCATTTTCCCAACTCTTCTCATCAAAATATTTAAAAAATCAATTTTTTTTTAATTAAATGTACCTGTCCCTTGCAAAACTCTTTGCTGAATTCAAAAAAAAAATAAACCAAAATTTTATCGAGGCAATTCGCACATTTCCCCCATTCTTCTCACCAAAAAATTTCAATAATCAAATTTTATTTTCTAAATACACCTTTTTTAAAGTTCACTTAATTTGAAATCTTCCTTGTAGCAATCTTCCCTGTCAAATAAAAAGTTACACTTTTTAAATAGAAGAGTGGGGAAATGGGGAGTGGTGGAATTGGCTCGACAAAATTTTTTTTATGCATTAAAATTTTATTGAAATAATTTGTTTATCTATTTTAGCGTGTGTCTTATTTTCAAAACAATGCCAATATCACCCTATTTTTAAAAAAAAAAATTTTGTAATTTTTGTCCATGGGACGAATCATTGTGTGGCGTAACTGAGCCAAACAATTTCCTTCAATTAAATCTCTAAAAATCGTAAACATAGACAAAAAATATTGTTAATCAAATCAAATCAAATCAATTTAAGCGTTATATGAGTTTGAATTGAAATGAAGAACATTTGTTGATTACATATAATCATTTACTTAATTGATCATATTTAATCAAGCTCTATATTTATATATGATTTTGTGAATACCTACAAGTTTTTAATTTTTAACCCTTGTGTCAATACCTACTTTGTATACATTTAAGTCTACACTTGGATACGTTTGTACCCTATTACATTTACATGAGGGCAGGTCTAATTTTTTAGCATAAAACTTAAAATTTTATATTTACTTATTGAGTCCAATTTGTATTTGTTATTTTAAATAGATAAAAAAAATTTATCAGAAATTATAGTGAAATTTCGAAAAAACTTAAAATGGTATGTAAAACCAAAAGTTAAAATATGTATCAATAATGCTGATATTTTGCATGTTGGCATTTGAAACATTCGTATTGATGTCGGCTTCATGAATCCACATAACTGGTTTATGGTAATCAAAACATTTCTGCCGAGTTTTCCATTTGACCTTGTCTTGGTCCCCACACGAGCAGATCATGTAACACTGTTATCAGAACTAATGAAACGGGATATATGACAGTTGTAAAGAACTTTTTCATTTTCATGTCGAAAAAATTACATTCGGCATCTAAAAACTACATTTCAACTCTCCATTCAGTACATTTCCAAAAAACCCATTTGTCATCACTGACCACAACTAGCAATCCATCAAATTTAGTGCTTCACCGAGAACCGATAAATATCGTTCTCGTTATCGTTATCGGGACCGAGAACGAGAACGATAACGAGACGATAGTAAAAAAATTATTTCTCGTATGACCGAGGGCGAGAACGAGAAAGGTCTGGCCGATATCTCGTTCTCGGCGATAAACACTTGTTTATCGTACGATAAGCATTTCGAACATTGAGCGCGTATATTTTGCACCATTTGTTTTTTACAAAAACACTTGCACATACATATGTATGTACATACACGCATACACCGACGAAAGTATTTTTTTTACTAAAAACAAACAAAAAAAAACACAAAAATATGAAAACCAAATCAAAACAATATGTGGTGATTTATATCACATTATATGGCAGCAGGAACTCCTTCGTCTCCCATCAAAATAAGCATGTTGAATTTTTGATTTGCTTATTCTTGACAGCGATGGAGCCTTTTTCACGGTTGCATTTAATTTCAGTTTGACAAGATAATTATAAAACAAGTAAACGATAATAACCGAGAAATATCGGCGATAACGAGACGAGAACGAGACGATAACGATACAGATCAAAAATGTCTCGTACGAGAACGAGTACGAGACGATAAGCTTGGCGCTACTACGAGGACGATACGATAATTTTTGAATTATCGTATCGTTCTCGTATCGGTGAAGCACTAATCAAATTCTGTCGACGTGAGTGGCTGCCAAACTTATGGTATCGCAATTCAAGCTTTCCGGATTAATTTTGATTTTCTCAGTCGTTATTCAAGTTTTTGCAGGTTGTTGAGACAATTTTCACATTCTTACACGTTAAATAAATTTTTCGCACTTTAATTAATTTTTTTTTTCTTATAAAAAGAGTTAAAAATGCTTTGGGGTACAAGTGTATCCAAGTGTAGACCAACGTGGTAAATTTATGAAATGCACGTCCACACCCCACAGGATGTAGGTACAGACTTCTATATTATCGCATTATATTTAGGATAATACCATGCAGGATATCTTAATATATGAAAACGCTGGAAGCATGAAAAATATAAGAAATTGCTGTTCAAAGTTTGAAAAGGATACGTTTGTATCCAAGTGTAGACACAATGGTTAAGGCGGTGTATTACTTATGCCATCAATTACTCGAGCTATGCTGACTTCTAAAGAGAAAAAATTATATTATTATAGAATATAAGTATTAAAAAAATATTATTTGGATATAGTTTTCAAGATATAGTCATGGGAAGTTGCGGGTATGGCTTTTCTAAAAATCATTTTAAGTTGAAAACTCCTGAACAGATTTTACATACATATATTGTTTTCATATGGAAGGTTACTGTCTATAAGATTGGTGCACAAAAATTTTAAATAATTTCCATGTGTTTTGAGGTATGGAGGTTTTTTAAAAAGTATCGCCATTTTTTTTAAGTAACTGTTATTTTCTTTAAAAATTGTATTAAGTATTAATCTGTTATCTTATTAATATATTATGATAGCCCAAATAATTGACTTTAATTCCATATGGCACCAATATACTTAAAGTCTGTTCATGAGTTTCCAACATATAATGAATTTTAGAAAAGCCATATCTGCAAATTCCCATGACTACATCTCAAAAACTAGATCCAAATGATACTTTTTTTTTAATATATTCCTTCTTAAAATTAAAATCCACTCAAAAAAAAAAAATAGTTTAAAAAAATGGCGGCTTCACTTTGAAATAGGGTGCGTAGGGGTTGAAGATGAAAATTTTAGATTAATTTTAAAATTTTTTTTTTGTCCAATTTCGAACCGATTGAGGGGTCATCCTCAATTTTTTTTTTCCTAAGAATCACCCTAATATACATATATATGTAGCTTCTTAGAAAAGTGTCACCTCTCGGTTTAAACAATTTCTTTAAAAGAACAAAACAAAAGAGGTCAAAGAAAGTGTTTCAGAATCATGTACAAACTTTTGAGGTTAGACCCAAATTTAAAAAGCTAAAATTATGTTTTGTACAGTGTTTTTTGTTCAGTACTTTTAGTGCAAAAACTACAAAAAAAAATTACAAGCGCAAATTGCACTAAAAAGGGCAACGAGCTGCTTAAACTAGTTAAAAGGCTAAAGTTCTTAGCCTCAGCACTATTAGACTTATTTTACAATACGCTAAGTTATCGATGAGATGACAATGCAATAATTATAAAATGCAGCTTATAGTTTTGTGTTAGGAAGATGTTAACACACTGACAGTATATGAAGCCGCTGAGCCCAAGTTAGGTGTCATTCAAAAGAAACATAATGAAAATGTTGGTAGCTTATACTAAATAAGCAAATCGTTTATTAAAACCAACCAAAAATGTCAAAATGAAATATGACATTTCAATAATAAGACAACAAAAATTTGCAAACATTAATAATTTATTTTTTATAACAATAACAACACTTTACTTTCAAAAATTAAAAAAAAAAAACACCAAAGTTGACAACAGCTGTTAAAGATCAAAATATCATAAATAATGATCAAAAAATGATGATCGACAACAATGATGAACAAAATCGGCACATTATGATGAAGATGATTGTCATTATTGAAGAATTTAGAATGTTGCATAAAGAGCGAGCGCGTATTACCTTTATTGTAGAGTAGGGTTTTTTTTTCTAACAAACTCAAATTGTTGCCATTTTTACTGCCAATTAATTAGTAACACCGATTGATTACCTTGAACGATTTACAACCATAAATAAAGCGAAACCAACTTTGTTACAATTACCAAAGGTAGAAATATAATCGATTGCTGCGTTTGTTGAAAATAATGTCAGAGTGCTTGTAAGAAAAATGGCAATTTGACTAATGTACAAACATATGTATGTTAATAGTTAACTGACAGTATGATAGACTGACAATCATAAGATGAATGGAATAAATTACGAGAATGAAGTGCAGAGGGTGACATCAATATATGTGATACTTTTTGCTTTATTTTAGTTTCGGCGTTTTATAAAGACAACGCAATTTTCTTTATAGAATAGAAGGGTTTTTTTTACCTTGAAATTCGAAATGATGCACATCTTGAGTAATGAATTTTCACATTCGAATTTTGTACACTTCGTTGACTTTGATGTCATGTTTTTATGAAGGTTCACAGGAAAATGCACGGTGCACGAAATCCACTTCACTTAAATATATCATGAGAAATAAAGAAAAATTTGATGCCAACTCCCACTCATAATTAGCATTTTTAGTATGGCACATCATTAATACATTAAAAACTCATTTCAATCACAATAATTAATTCAAATTTTCGTTGCTTTAATTTAATTCGGAAGTTTACAAAGTGTGGATTTCTGCAGTTTTCTTAAGTTTTTTTTTCGCGCTCACAACTCAAACGCTCGAGTTCTCATGATAATTGTTTGCCTCTACATAATTTAATACGATTGTTTTCGTAAAGTCAACAATAAAAATGTGATTATCATATAAAAGTGTTAAAATTACACCCAATGCAAGATCATATAAACAATATGGGCATTTTATTTAACCCAGTGAACAAAACAATTTGGGCAGTAAGCTTTGTACATGTATTATAACAATATATATATTATATATATATATATATATATATGTATTAGTAACATTTTGCGAGTCTTATCTAATTCATACATAATTAAAATTTTTCAAATAACAAATTGCAATAATTTTGATATATAAAAAAGCTGTTTGTCCACACGGTAAATTACACGATTCAAGCAAATATGTAAGGGTTTTGCTGGGATATTTTCTCATCTACAACGCCAAAAAAGCATTGCAAGAAATTACCTTAGTATCCTCTAAGTAGCAGGGCAGCAGCAATTGATATTGATTTAATTTAGTAGTTGATTTTTGTCAACAATTAACAACAACACTGTTATTTAGAGACATATTTTTATTAATTTTGTTACTAAGAGTTCTCTTAATAAAATTTCCTTAATTATTTATTAAAAAATTAATAAGATTCAAAAATAAATAAAAATGGAAATTAATATTTTTAAAGTGTAGCAAAGCTGTGATTAACATAGCTGTTACTAACGGAGGAGCTAAAAATAATGTGATTAGTAGTGAAATTTATTAACAGAGCTGTAATTCCAATAATGGAAGCCCTATGATCTAAAGGGTTTTTTCAATAAGAACGCTACAAAAGTAGACCAATAGGGACAGCAAACGACGCCATATTTTTTCCCGCTCTTTTGACATTTCTCTTCAGTAAGGTTTGCCATTTCATCATGGAAAGATATACGATCCAACAACGAGTCGAAATTATTAAAATTTACTACCGAAATTCGGAGTCAGTGACCTCAACTTTAAGAGCGCTACGTCCAATTTATGGTCGTCATAATCGTCCTGTCAGATCAAGAATTAAGCGTCTAGTGGAAAAATTCGAATCAACAGGCATAGTACAAATTGTTCCCGTACCAGTGAGACAAAGAAGTGCCCGTAGTGTCGAGAATATTGCTGCCGCTAGCGCATCAATTGAGGAAGACCCAAATCAGTCTCTCACACGTCGTTCTCAAGCGTTGGGCATCTCTGTGACGTCGTTGTGGCGAATTTTGCGAAAAGATCTTGGCCTACATCCTTACATGATCAAATTGACGCAAGAACTGAAGCCGCTTGACCACCAAAATCATCGTATGTTCGTGATTTGGGCTGAGCAACAACTTGAAAATGATCCGGATTTTCATTGAAAAATCATCTTCAGTGATGAAGCTCATTTCTGGCTGAATGGCTTCGTCAATAAGCAAAATATGCGTTATTGGTCAGGCAGCAATCCACACGTACTCCATGAGTCAACATTGCATCCCGAAAAAATTACGGTTTGGTGCGGTTTATGGGCCGGCGGCGTACTTCTTCCGTGATGATCAAGACCGGCACGTTACTGTGAATGGGAATCGCTACCGCTCAATGATAACCGAATATTTTTGGCCCAACTTGGATAATATGAACTTGGACAATATGTGGTTCCAACAGGACGGCGCCACAAACCACACAGCGAATGTCATAATCGATTTATTGAAAACCAAGTTTGGTGAACGTGTTATCTCACGAAATGGCCCAGTCAATTGGCCGCCTCGGTCGTGCGATTTGACGCCGTTAGACTATTTCCAACAAGCCAGCGACGATTGATGAACTTCGTACGAATATCGAACGTGAAATTGCAGCAGTATCGGCCGATTTATGCTTGAAAACCGTCGAAAATTGGGTTCAGCGTCTGAACTTCTGCAGGCGTGCCAGTGGTGGCCATGCAAAAGAAATTGAGTTCAATACATAATGGCATCAAATGTTCTTTTACAATAATAAAGAATTTCATTGATATCCCAAACCGTTTTTGTTTTATTTAAAAAAACTTTTGTAGCGCTCTTATTGAAAAACCCTTAATACCGGCAAAGCTATGCTTAGTTAATTTGTGCGCAGCGCGTCTTGCTTAGTTTTTTTCTAGTATGTTCATAGAATTGTTTATATGGAAGTGGTTTGTAACGCTTTGGCGCAAAATATACTGAACCAATTTTAATAATTTCTTTTGTAAAACAACATGTTTTTGCTAAAAAACATTATGGGATACTAATTTTTTTTATTTTTTTTTTTTTTAAGTCAAATATCCTTTTTTCAGGATTAAGTTTTTGCAAAAGCTCGCACAAAATTTATCGTTTGATGATTCGTTACTTATGCTTATGCTACTTCTTAAATTATCACCCCTATCATGAATATCCGGAGGAAAACGATTCTCTCGGATTTTTTTGTTTCTCGAGAGGAGTATTTTGCGATCATAAATAATTGAGGATTGGAAAACTTCATATCCAATCAGTGCTGCCAAAATATTTCCAATTACTTCCATTCAGTCCAAAGTCACAGTTGCATTTTTCATATTTGATATTAGCTTATCAGTAATTTTGCATATTTGACATTAGCTTACCTATCAGCTAAATAATTTTATAAATAAAATGAAGTGCATTTATCTATATTACAAAAAAAAAAAAAAATCACCTAAAATATAGTATAGCATAGCTTGATTGTTTACCATCTACTCCTTTTCATGAAGATTTTTACTGAATCCGAATTGAATTCCATGTACTGAACCAATATCAGTAATTGCTCTTTGTTTGTGTTCCCAGATCTCGTAATTATGTTAAAAAAATCTTTTTATCAAATAAAATTACAAAATATTGCTAGCATTGACTCTTTCCTCATTATATTCCTCACCAAAAAGTTGCGGAACAAAATTTGCGTAAAATGTTCCCCGAAAAAGTATTGCCGATAACCTAATTTTCCAGGGAATTTGTTCCAATTCCCCAAAAATCTACCACGATCACAAAACAGGGGATTGGAGAAAAAATCCGATGGAATGTTTATTCATGATAGGGGTGATAGTATTTTTTTACGAGTTTGAACTCTTGCCGCATTATGTTATTTACTGGGTGAATCATATTAAATTAGATCCGCATCACTTAAGTCGTTGAAATAACATTTGAAACCTGTTAAGTTTTCATAACAGCAGCAGTTAAGAAAATGTCAGTATAGAAGTAGTAAACAGCAAAAAAATGTTGAAAGGCTGACTCACTGCCTTCCTAATGTACCACATACAACTAAAAAGTCAGCGTAAATCTCATAATACGGATGGCAACTTCGTATGCTCCTATGTATGAATGAAGTTATTGTTGGTAGCAACAACACGCTTGAAGTGTAGATTTGTTACATTCATTGATTTTAATTGTGAGAATCTTCAGATTTTTACATTTTTGACCCAGTGCTCAAAACTTGGTGCAAAAGTTTTTACTTCTTTTAGCATGCGATTTTTAGTTTTTTTTTATTTCTGTGCAGTGTAATGCAAAACCATAATAAAAATGAACTTTTTTGTGTTGCAGATTTTATTGTTATATTTTTATTGTTGTAAATGTTGCTTAAATGAAATCTCATTTAGTCTAAGCACGATTTAATTTGTTCATATCTGCAGTTATTTTTAACTTTTTTTTTATTTTATGAATTTTTTTTTCATCTGTTGCGATAAACTCTTCGTGTAATTTAGGTTTATGAACCAGTTTTTGTGATTTACTTTCTTTTTAAATGTCAAAATTTCAAAAAAAACCTACTTGAAATTAAGAAATAAAACTCAATATAGGAGAGACAAAGTGAAAATCAAAAATAAAAAAAAAGCAAAAAAATGTGAAATCGAAAATATTTTGAGAGATATTTTTATGAATAAAAAATTAATGTTTAAACAAATTAAAATATTTTTTTTATAAAATTCTAACATTTAGTAATTAATTTTTATTCTTTTGCTCATAGTTTTTGAGATATTTTTTTTTTTAAAAACAAATGTTTAAAATGTCACAAGAAACAAAGTATGCAGTTATTTATAGAATTACCGATAAACTATAAAATAATGAATTACATCTTGATCATAAATGACGAAATTATTTCTTAGTTCGCCTATTGGTATTCGTTCACTAAAACAGTTACTACTTATACTACATTATGTCCTTCAAACACTTTTGTCTTGAAATCAGACTGGGGTAAAAGTTTATGCCAGTGTTTCTTTGAAGCTTGATCTTAAAATATTGAATAATATAGGAAGTCCTTTTCACATTTTTCCAAATTGCATTAACTGCATAAAGTCCCTATTGCATATGTGAACATTTCAATTAAAAAAGCCTGATGAATTATACGTGCTAATGTTTGCTCACGAATCATTTCTTTAAAACATATTAGCTACACACAGAAAAGTGCCCCTTAAAATGCTTCTATCTAAATAATTTAATAACCAACTTATTTCATTAATTTTCATCCTAAAAATATACAACATTTTAATCAAACAACTATGTTAACATTAAGCTTAAAAGAAGCTTTTTTTAGTAATACCAAAATAAGCATTGGGCAAGAAGCTCTTGGAAAAGTACACTGTAAAAATTATTGATATAGTATAAGTGAAAAAAAAAGATTTCCGTAAAATGAAAAAAAAGTTGCGCAATTTAACAGCAATAAGGGATTTCCTCTTAACGCGAAACTCGAAAAGCAGGTAAGACTTTAAAGTCTTCGAGCTTGTGTACGGGAACGCTCATATCTACGTGCTAACGAATGAGCAATGGTAACTTGGCAGTTAGATCAGTTTTGTTGTAGCCATGCAAAAAAAAATGGATCACTCCAAAAAGAGGGTTAGGTGACAATCGTGCTTTTGATATATTTAAAAATCGTAATATTAAATATACATATGTGCAAGTCTCAAAATAAATTTTAAAATGGCAGCAAATTGTTTCCAAGAACAGCAACACTGATTCAGTTTTCAACTCTTCGAGGCTGCTTGCCCATCAAATTTGCCTTAAAAGTTCGCGAGACGTGCGTAAACTTTACTCCATACTAATCTTTTCCGAGATTCGACCATGTTCTCAGTTAACACAGTTTTCGAGGCATCTTCGCGATTATAGGAATAGCTTTAATATTAAGGGTATTCCTCTAAACGCGAAAACTCGAAAAGCGCGAAAACTCGAAAGTTTTCGAGCTTGCTTTCGGGAACACCCCTATCAATACAAACTCGTAAATTATTGAGCAATGGCGATTTGACAGTTTGATCAGTGTTACCGCTGCCATGAAAAAAAAAATGTATCACACCAAAACGAAAAAATATGTAGAATTAAGTTAATAAATAACAAAACACAAATAGGTAAACAAACAAAAATTTTGAGAACTGGGCTTTTCATATATTTAAAAATCATTCTGTTAAGTTTATGTGCAAATTTATGAAGAAACTTCAAACTGGCATCAAATTATTTCGACAAACGGCAACACTGATTAATTTTCCAACTTTTCGAGGCCACTTGCTCAACTAATTAGCCTCGAAAGTTGCGCAAACTTTTCTTCATACAAATTATTTTCGAGGCTCGAAAATGTGCTCAGTTTTCGCAGTTTACGCAGTTTTCGAGGCTTTTTCACGTTTTCAGGAATACCCTCATTATTTTTAAGTCTTTTTTTTCGTATATGCGAGCAAATATTAATTAACAGGTTCGAAGTGAAACTGGAGGAGCATAGTTCGAAATTGAAGGAGGGTTTAAGCTCATATCTCATATTGATTACCAGGGTGTCACAACTGAAAAAAAAAATATTTATGTGTTTTACCACTATACCCATGAATAATAGGTCTTTAAAAAAAATATCCACAGTTCTCTCTTTTGAGTAATAAGCTAAATAGTGAAAATTTCGGCAATAAGTAGTACTTATTAGAATAATGATAATTTTTATCGGAGATCTCTATGTTCAACTTCTCTTATTTTGGCAGAGAATACCGAATATTAGCATTTGCTAGTCCTGAAAGATTTTGGAAATCAAAAAAATTTTTTTTTTGCGAGTTCTGTGATATTTTTTTTGCTCCATATCTTATTCGTATTACTGTTTCCAGATAGTTATTAGCTTACGAGATATAATAGCTTAAAGTCGGAAACATAAGGTATTTCTTTACTAAATCGAAAAGAAGCCATCAATCAGAATATGAATTGTAAGAAGTTCAAAGTTGAAGAGGATATCAAAAGAAATCGCTGTTCTTAATACCTACATACGTTTTAGACTTGACCTACTTTATAAATTTCCAGTAGAAATCGGATTTTTCAAAAATTTTTGATACTTTTCGACTCTTAACATATTATCAATTTCGATTCATTTAATTTTTGGAATCTTATGATACTACTCGATAAATTTCTATGCTATTATTTCCTTTTTTTTGCTATTCCTTGGATTCTTAATATTATGTGCCGAGTACTATCGACCTTTTCAACATTTTCAGATTCACACAATATTATCACCTTTTAAAATTCATCGACTTTCTCAACTTTTTTCATCATTTTAAAACTT
The DNA here is from genome assembly GCA_949775025.1 of Tricholauxania praeusta. NCBI lineage: Eukaryota > Metazoa > Arthropoda > Insecta > Diptera > Lauxaniidae > Tricholauxania > Tricholauxania praeusta. The sequence continues at coordinate 28,373,544 of OX459031.1, read as the reverse complement.
ATTTTAAACTGACTTCTTCAACATTTTTATACAACAAATTTACAGAGTTCTTAACCTTTATCCGGTCGGCTGTCTACATTTGTAGCATTTTTGCAAAAACAGTTAAAACAAAAAATTATCATAACATTAGGGTGCGGGGTTACCAGTAGTTTCCTAGGAAACAAGTCCAATCTATTTTGGCCACTATATACTTTAAAAAAATATCTTACAAGACACCTACACCTTACCTAAAAACGACAATTTTCTTCATAGATTGATTTGGTTTTTTACAGACGCTACAAATGTAGACTTCCGACCGCCTACGTAAGTTTACAATCCCGATCGGATAAAGGTTAAATATTTTTTGACTCATAAGATTTTTCAATTTTCTTGAAATTTAATTTTTCAACACTTTTCGACTTTTTCAGCATTCTTCGAATTAGTCAATATTGTTCAGCATTGTTTGCTTTCTGAAAATAATTCGAGTATGCTAACATTTTGCGACGCTTTCAGCATCCATTGATTCTTAAATATTTTCCGACTTTTTCAGCATTTTACTACTTATTGAAACTTTTTCAAAATTTTTTGAATTTTTAAAAATTTTTGTCTTTTGCAACATCTCCCGACTTTCAAAATTTTTCGACGTAGTGCAACTTTTTCAATTGTGTGCTTTATTTCAATATTTTGCGACTTTTCTAACTTTTTTCGACTAATTAAAATTTTTCAACATTTCGAATCGCCACATATAATTTTTCTACTTAGACTCGGTACGATAAGAATTGAGCGGGGTACATGTTTTTAGACGTACTTATAGGCAATTCATTTTTTTTTTGCTGACATGTTCACTTTTAAGTTTTTGTTGGCATCTCAGAAAGTATGACATAAATCAAAAAATTTATAGAAGTTCAAAGTGACAGAAAAGAAAAAAACCATTTCAATTATTGGTCAATAAAACCGCCATACAATTAGTTTTGACTTTTTTGTTTTGCAATTGATTTGCTTAAAATTTTCTTACTTACACAGAAATATGAGTTATAAAATCTTCCAAAACATACCTATATATAAACGATATTATTCTTCTAACGCAGAGTAAAAAGTTACTTATTATCCACCTTTGTACTTTAAAATATTATACATTAAGTAATTCGATAGTAAAACACCGTAACATCACAATATTTCTATCTCTCTTTTGATAATAACAAATAGAGTTCAGCTCAAGTTCAAGTTCAGACTTCGCCATGCGAATATTTATCACTTCAGCACCACGAAGCTACACTTTCGCTCGAGCAAAACACTTTCGTTTTCATTTCATATCAACCTTGACACAATAAAATGAACAAAATCGAAAGTGAAATGACTACAAAATGCTTTGGTTGTATTTTCTCCCCATGACAACCGTCGTCGAAATGTTAAACTGAAACTTTCATTTTCATTTTAACGTTTGCTCTTCACATCAGCTTAATGTTCGCGCCGACCGGTTTCACTTTCGTTTTCATTTCCGCAACGAGTTGAACGTTTACTGGGTGAAGAGGCGAACAGTAAAGTGGGAGCAACAATAGCGTATAAAATGGAAGCAAATCGAGATCAACGAACGATGTTTTCCGTAGCGCATACAAGTGGATCACCTACTTTTGTGAGCGTCGGCAAATGTGTACCGGATTGCCATTTTGACGTTTAAATAATTTGTGTCATTTGAGAAATGTCATTATGTTGCATACCAACACATCTAAGCAATTTGTCTGTCAAACACGTTTGTCAGGTTCAGAATTTTTTACGACGGCTTCGGTTTCATTTAATGTTTTACTAAATTCAATATTTTTTTATTTGCATTTTTAATTATTGATTAATGCTTATTATTTTGTAATTTTTTCGGTTTATTAGCATATTTCTTTTATTTATTTTAAGAATATTTGCATAAAATTAGCAAGTGGATAATTCTTATAACTTAATTGCTGATAGCATCTAATGACTTCACCGAAAAAACGTAAGATGATATCTGTTGTACATTTAGTGCTACAATTAATTTAAAAAGTTTATTGACTACCGTAGTTTTTTTAATGTTTATTGAAATTTTGACATTTGAAGTTAATACATTTTACATAGAAAATAATTCTTTGATTATACAAAACAAGAAACATCTGGTGGAACTTAATGTTCTGAAAAGCAATCTGATGAAAAACAGGGTTAACTATTTTGAACAGTCAGGGATATTTCATTATTTATTACATTGCTGTGCTACATGAGAGCTCGAGGTAAATTAATGCATACGAATCACAATCGTCAAAGGGCCTAGATAACAACATTATTTTATGTAGCGTCAATTTGTTCCGATTTATGACTCATTACTTTTATTCGGCACAATGATGTTTTGGATCTGCCTGCGGATTTTACCAAAGGGCTAATAGAAAACTTCCAATCAAGCCAAGTCTGTCATTAGTTGGCTGAAGCCTTTTGCTAGGGCAAGGAATGTATAACTTGGGAATAACTCTGAGTCATCAGACAAAATTATTGTATGCATCGACGAATCTTTTATGGATTATCACTCGAAAATGGTATATATATAGAGTACAGACGACCAGTTGAAGTCACTACGATACGAAATAGTCCACTAATCGAAGATTCCGCACTACAGAGCCATAGAGTTCCTTACAGTATACGCTGTGTCTCCATCTGGTTGTACCCACAGTCCTGGATTTTTTTGCGCTGCTAGTCCCAAAGAAACCTTATCTCATATTGAACACTATTGATGAGAACTGCGGCAATGGCTTCGTTTTCAAAAAAATTTATGCCAATGATTTCTTTCTGACGATTTTCGAACACTAAAATTGATGTACCTTCTGGGTACAAGGATCGCCAGATTGTGCGCTAGGCAAAATTGGATCCTCGTAAGACTGTTGCAGACATACAACGCGAAATAATTGATCAATACGATGCTTAAACATCCAAACAATATGTCGCTCGTCAATTGGTTGGGGCTAGACTCCATGGACGAATTTCACGCAAGGATCCATTCGTGACAGTTAAGCAGAGGAAAAGCCGCAAACAATTCGTCCCTTTTTTTCTAGGAACATTTTCTTTTATGTCATACTTATCGAAATGATCAAAAGCACTGATCTTTTTGGAGCAATTTAGCTGTGTTACCATCATTAAGGATGGATAAGGATACCCATGATTAAGGATATGCTAATAAGCAAATTTGGTTAAAAAGTGTTTCTACAAGCAATGATAATATCACATATCGTTTCTGGAATTTTTGATCAAGTTATTCTTTTGTTTTTTGTAAATTATTTCTTTTGTTTCCAATTAGTTGACTCAGTCAAACCTGAGGTTTGAGCAGAAAATCTCTCATAAAACTTTTTTATGCTATGAATTTAAATTCAATTATGTTCTATTTTTTAAGACTTCTAGAAATATTTTAAGATATTTTTAAATGAAATAAGCTGAAGTTTATTTTAAGTGGAGAACAGCAATTACATATTTTTATACGGTTCGTGAGTCGCCTTACTGTAGGTACACTCGCATATAAAAAAAATATTTTTGCTATTAGCAAATATTTAGACAAAAATAATTCACATATTCGTAAAGTAGTCTTACAAAAATATCATCTTATATTGAATAAGTGCGAACGCTTGACATTTCAATGTAAAATCGTTTCATGATCAAAGTCAATAGTGACTGTCAATTAAAGAGTTTTCAAACAAAGAGAAACAAACTGTGTCACTTGTTGCAAGAAAAACTCCAATAATATTCCCAAGATAATGAACAATTTTAACCACACACGACATTGTACGTGCATTCGTTCGAATGTGATAATGGAAAAAATGACGCAGATAAACGTGCAACAGTAATGACATTTTTTTATTGATATGTACATATCCTCAACAAAGAGAGCTGCTGCTTTTAACTAACAAAAATATGCATAGGAATAGTTAACATGGCTTAAACGTATATATTGTTACCCAAGCGCGTAACAATAAATTTTTGGTGGGGGCCTAGGCCCCACATCACTTCCAAAATAAAGACAATGTCAAAGATCAGCATTTTCAAAGTGCAGAGCAAAAAAAAAAAAAAAATAACTCTCATAAAAATATCTTTATATTTTGGGTTACAACGATTTTGTTGTTTTAAATTCTACAAAGTAGCTCCTGCAATAACCCTTTAAATAGGAAAAACTCGTGACTCATATCTCAGATTAGTGTAAGCAGCACACGGCTCTGTTGAATGATTTTATTTATTGAAAGAATGAAAACATCTGCCACAATATTCCAATATTCAATCAAAACTAAACACATTTTTTGAAATTCAACCATATCCATTTCTGAACTTAGTCTTTTGACAAATATATTTTCTATATAATTTATAACTTTGCTCAAAAATCTATGCAGTGCCCAAAAGAATTATGGTCAGCTGGGCCCCCATACCAAATACAAGGCTGCACGCCCGTGTGGCTTGGCTAATCAATGCAAATTGACTATACAAATTTTTATGAATGGTGGTGCACAGACTGCAGTGTTGTCGAGTGGATGTTAATGGAAATGTTAATGAAAAAACCACGATAATTTTATTCGTCACTAGTAGGCCCGAAACCTTTAGATCAGTAATGGCATATGGGTTTTGTGAAAATGTACTGAATCGAAAGTTCAAATGTACTTTTTAGAGGCCGAATGTACTTTTTTGTCATCAATACCCAATTTGACTAATAGGTACAAAAAGAAAATGGTCCTCACTTTTAACAAAAACCCTACCAAAATGAGCTATATTTCACATTAAATTATAAAATCTACTCATTGCGATTACTTTAGTTTGATTTTATCGTATACTTAATAAAAAAAATGATAATTATTATAAAAGGTAATTATTATACAAGGTAATAATTATTAGACTAAACATTGCGATTATTTAATAATTTTACTATTTTCTATTTACAAAAAAATATAAATGGATATTGTTATAAATTGTGCAATTGTACTGAGAATGTGCTGAAAATTCGCCAAATGTACTAAAAAGGAAGCAAATGTACCGAATGTACTGAAAACTTGTCGAATGTACTGACGACGACTTTTCAGGATGCAAATGTACCGAAAAAAGTACAAATGTACCGAAAGTTCCATCAAGGCTTTAGATTCTCATAACAGCAAAAACGAACAGAAAACTTCACGTAAAACTAATAGAAAAATTGTTTATATATAAAAATATCCAAAATAATAAGAAAGATCCGAAAATTAAATCCACAGACCTTAACCCTTATTCCCTTAAAAAATATACCAAAAATGGATATTTATTCTCTAGCAGATTTTTAAGTTTTTATATTTTATTCGTATGAATCTCTCAAAAACCAAACTGAAAACTTAATAAAAATAAACTTTAAAAAGCTTGAAAAATTTGCAAAGGCTTTTCACCCTTTTGGTATTATAAATGTAGCTGGGGCCTTTTTTAATAGATGATTTTGCTTAACTACAACATAAAGGAGAAGGATTGCTTATTAAGGTGAAGTGAAAATGCATAAGAGAAACCTTGTACCTTTGAGAAAAAAACTTTACTAAATGACAGCATGGAAAAAAAGAGAATGTTGCGTTTTACGATTCATACACGCTTAATTCCAGATCCCCCGCCCCGCTAAAGAAATTTCACTTCAAAAAAAATATTTTTTGCCTTTAAGTCGCGTTATAAAACTTTTACATAACTTTATTATGAATCCCAATACAAATTTTCATGACACGCCAAATTTGAAAAAAAATTCCCTCCATTCGAATGCATTTTTATATTCATGCAATGTTTCTGACCTACCAAATTTTATTTAGAAAAAATCAATGATTTTCAATCACCGAACAGGAAAACTTTGATGTTAAGATAATTGAAAATTTTTTACTTCTTTAAATGTAGAGGCTCCCTAAATTGAATATCTTATTCACAGCAAATTTTTTAATATGGGAAAACATGATACATTAAATTTTAAAAATTTTCCAAAATTTTTGACATTTTGTATAACAAGTAACTTTAACTTTTTTTTTCATAGCGTAACTTACCTTCAACACAAAGAAGAGATGGTTATACATTTTTCTTAAAATTTTTTTCGGAATTAATTGAGTTTTAATTAGGTATGTAGTATATATGATAATTATGTCAGTCCTCAAAACGACAAATTCGAGAGTACCCTTATTACAACTTTTTAGCATACCTCCTTTAAACTATAAGCTAGCTAAGCGCATATTTCAAATCGTGTTTACTAAATTTTTTATTGAACGGTGTATTAAATTCCTCATCATTTATTATAATTTCTACTACTACTACTACCACTATTGTTGTCGTTGTAGGTGCTGCCAAGTTTTTGACATGTTTATTGAGACAATCATTGATATTAGAGTTGTTGTTGTTGTTGTTCTTGTTAATGTTGCTTTGCATGCAATTGTTAGCATTAGTTACCATACCAATCACGGTTTTATGCTGAATCCGCCCGCTCATCATAATTTTGACTCTACAGCTATTTTCTGCTAAAGTTCACTTGATTACCTTTAACGCATTTAGTGTGAGTCTTCATTTTTTTACCACTACTTCTGTTTCATGTATTTTTCTTTGTATCTCTATCTTATGTAGTGTCGCATAGGCGTTTCTTCTCCTCCACTTGTTACTGCTGGTATCTGTCAGTTGTTGTTGTTGGTATCTCTGTTGGTTCAAACGAACGAACGAACTCACCATAATTGCAAGCTATTCATCAAACAAACAGCAGATGAGGAATAAAAAATAGTAAACAAGAAACCAGATTAGTGAGCGAACGTTGTGCGCATGCGCGGCATGACATGAAGCTTTTATGCTTTGCTGGGATTTACAAATGTTTGACATAGCTTTAAATTTAATGACATTTTAAATGTAAGGCTTAGGAGTGAGTTACATACACATTTGGAATGCTATAAATTGAAGTAGAGTTTAATTTGGTTTTTGATGGCTAACATATTTTTGATTCAAAAATAATACAAAATTTATATAGAAACGAAACACCATACCATAATATTAAAAAAAAAAAATTATTGAATAGTTTTAAAAAAGATCATAAGGTAACATAAAGACCATAAATGTATATAAGAATACTAAGAAATAATTGAATTCTAGGTCAATTTTAACGATAAGATATTAAATTTTATTAAAGAATGATAAAAATACCATAAAATTATATAAACATAATATTTAATAACATTAACCGAAATGAGTTTAACACACAAATAACATAAAAGTAAAATTGTTAAAATTTATGAAAATATTATATAGAAATTGAAAGCTAGACTAGCTCTCCTTGAAACATAGTCCGGAATTAAAATAGCAGGACTAGATGTTAGTCGTAGAAAGTTTTGACACTTGAGGTTTTTGGGAATGTAATGGACTTAGAGTCGGATAGGTTTTTCCAGATAGATTGTTGGTCATATACCCCGACAAAGTTTTAAGATTTTGATAAAAAAAAATATATTAAAACAAAAATACGGATTATGTTTTTGCAAGTTTCGCCAAATTTACTACAAAAAAAATTATTTAAAAATAACTCAAGGCATTGAAAATGCGCTCAATGTACGGAATATTCCATTTCATTGTAACGAATATACTAAAAATTAGTCCAAAGTATTTATGTAGTACGGAAATTTTTCATAACGCGAATGTATAGAAAAATATAAAAATTTACTGAAATTGCCATCACTGTAAAATGCCATCTGTAAAAAATATAAATTTATTTTTCAAAAAATTTACAATTTTTTTTTTTTTTCAAAATCCACACAAAATGTTTTTAAAGTAATTTACATACTCGTAACATATCAAAATCGCCGACCGATATTAAAATTTTATAGCTGATTACTCTTATAAATTTTGAATTGATTCAAAGTAATCAAGAGATTGCAAGGGCGGTTAAATGAAGTACTAATTCTCCGGTTATCACACGTTAGCCACAACGAAAAATATGAATAATTCAACATCCTACGAACGATACTAATTTAATATTATGGCCCTTAAGAATAATGATATTTTGCATAAATACTCTCAATACAATGATAATTATAATTGCCAACTTATTTTACAACAAAGCAATTTCTATTAAAATTTCACTGAGTCTTTTGTTTTCATATTTTAAAATAAAAAAAATTATTGTAAATTAAAAATCTATAAATAGTCCCTTGCGTTAACATTCACTTAAAGTTATTACCATTGATTAACACATTTGTTAGATGTTGTTCGATTGGTATTAAATCTTTTGCACTTCTACTACAGTTGCATGCACTCAAGCGGATATGAGGGTGCGTTCATAATTTTGTGGTCAAATTGTGCAGAAGTTGTGTTAACATAAAAATTATGAAGGCATTATGATTGCAAAATAAATTTGTAATTGAAATCTTTAGTGACCTTTAAAATAATGATTGGGATTCTCTAAATATATTTCTAAGTAAAAAAAAATGAAATAGATTTTAGGAATAATATACTTTATTTTTTTTTTTTTACAAATATTTTGGAAAATAATAATAAGAAAATAATATCTCTGAAGTTTGCTTTCTGGTCGTTCAGACGGAAAAGCGGTTAATGAATTTTAAAAAAATGTAACATGGGAAAAGGTCAGCTTATAACATAGAAGTCAATTTTTTTGTGTTTGAAATTTATGGCAAAATTTCTCTTCGTTCTTTGGAATATCTGTAAATTTTTGTTGCGTTCCCTTAAATAATTCTCTAAATTTAGCGTTTTAAAGTGCTACTGCCTCTTGTTCAGATTTTCCCCACTATTCCTACGGTACTTGTCTAAGTCATTGTATGTAGTACATTTGTAATGTTTGGTTGTTTTTACTCAAATAGAATACTTGTAAAGCCTTTAAAGGTTTTATTTGACTGGTTCTTATGGCATCGGATAGCTTAAAAAACATGTAAAGAATATCATTAGAAAATATTCTCTATTTCAATTTTAGAGGCATTTCAAGAGTACTACCTTCCAAAACATCAATTTTATGGGATCTCACTTTCACAGAGATATCGCTTTTGTGATTACAAGGGCAGAATTGGAATATTCATAAACAGATTCCGCCCAATATCAATATAACCATTAACATAGCTTTGTAATCGATAATCTGATATCGTAACTATAACCGATATTTCTCACTAAATTGAAAGTTAATCTTTGCTTGAGATAAAAAAAGTTAAAATTTTGAAAATCGATATAGTTGCAGGTTTCTCCTTTCAAAGAAGATAATCCACGGCTGTGAAGTTTATTTTATGTAAACAAAAAAAATGAGCTTACCGTTCAGTATGGAATGTACCAAAAACAAAAAAAAATTACACCAAAAAGTGTGTGGCTAGAGCTAGTTATATTAGTTTCATATATTGATAAATGAAATCGTCAGTGACCTTTAAGCCGATGAATGAGAATTTCTTAGGCTGATATGTTTTCTTTTTTGCATAGATTTGTTGCGAATCATAACAAAAAGTGTAATAAAGAATAGCAAAAATTATTTTTTCTCTTGTTTACTTTTGTTTATGTAACACATTTAATGTTAGCAACACCTTTCTTGCAGGCGCAAGACACTTAACTGAGTTTATCTTTGTTAAGTGTAGTTTTTTTGTGATGACACACTTTACTGAACAGTAAGGTGAGTAAAATAATTATAAATTATTTTTATTTTAGTTTAGATTGCCTTATTTTTAGAAATTTTCACTTATTTAAAAAAAGGCTGAGTTCGATCTTTAACGATTTTTAGTTCGAATTAAAACGAATTAAAAATTAAAAAAATCCTACAATAATACTTTGCTCATAGTTTGAAAAAAATGAACTTTAGCCTTTAGTTGAGAAAACTTTACTCATAAGGACTTCTTAAAACTAGATTTTCATGCAAATAAAAGTACAATCACAGAAGGCATAATATGCCTTCCCACAACGGACGTGCTATCAGGCCTGATATTAGAAGGCAAAGAAGAAGGACACCATTTACTTTAAAGCTTTTCTGTTTCTTTTTTTATTTCATGTATTGTAATGTTTTATGATTCGGCATTACTTTTTTGTTATATGCATTGTACATATATCACATGAAAAGTAGACACATGGTTAGAAATTAAGAGAGGTGTGCATATTGCCAGGCTAGTCTTCTGTTGTTTCATGTTATGTTATAGGAGGTAGAGTTTTGAGTATTCTTTGTCAAATTGTAAATTATGAAACAACACAAAAAAAAATCATTAAAAAAATATAAACGCAAGTGAGAAGGCGCGGATAAAAAAAACAATTAATATCTAGAGTCTTTACGATGTATTCAAATTTAATTTTTGTCAAGTTCTTTTGAGAGTCCTACTACGGTCTTAGAAAGCCTACTTAGGATAGGCCTGTTTTCTTGGGGCATTTTATATAAAAAAAAATTACGTTTGAAAGGAGGGTGGAAGGCCTTATACTTACCAAGGAAGGCCTTCTAGAAGCACTGTTAGCTCCTGCCCTTGCCTACTGGGAACTGAAATTAATATACACATTTATATTCTGTATTCGGCATGGGGAGGTGGGTAGTCTCACGCACCACGTACACATTTGCAGGGATGTGTCGTGCTGAAAAATCAAAAACAAGAAGCTTCCGTTGTTGGTGAACATGACTTCAAAAAGTTTTCGACAAGGCAGCTGCTGAATTTTCAATATTAATATAATATGGTCTCTAGAGAGCATAAGTTCTTAAAATAATCGGGGTATTTGTAAAACAGTTCTCAAGATTTTAGAAATTTAATAATGTTTTTCTGGGTTATTTTCCCATTTTAATTATTAATTATTATTATTTGATGGACTATTTTTTTGATTTGTAAATTTGAAGTAATTGTGTGCAAATAAAAGTTTCGAACCGAAAAAAACTTAGTTTTGCTAGGGGTTTTTCTGATGTAAAAAGTAGTGACCTTTTTTTCGTGAAAAGAATTTTTTCATCAATTTCAAGTAGCTTGTAACTTATGGAAGCAGGGACTGCAAATCCTTATCGCAGAATAAATCCAAGGACATTAGGACTGACAGCGAGAAAACTGTTTGCCATTAACCTTCTTAAGATTTCTCTTTATCTTAGAACAGGATTCCATACATTTCAAAGTAATTCAAGTTGAATCAAAAGTTATTTTAAAACTTAATATAATTACCTTATCAACTACAAAATGTTTTACACAACCTAATTATAAAAAAAAAAACTGCCCAAATTAATGCCAAAATTTTTGAAAATTGACGTAATAGTCAAACATATCTTTCGTGAAACAAAAGAAGCGCCGAAAAATATCTTCAGTACACTTATAGATTTTGTATCTTATGAATAGTAATGTCAAAAACTAGTTTGCCAAAAAACAACAAACAAGTTTGTCAATTGTAATCATGGGCAAACACATAAGATTACGACATAGTAGAACAAAAAATCGACCAATAACTACAACAAGAAGAAGGTGCAGTGGAAGAAGAAGTTGGCATAAATAAAGTCAAAACATCAACGTTTTCTTGTTTGTTTATTTAATTTATGTGTTAATTAATTACTATGACTATGTGAATTATTTATTTAATAAACATTTTAATAGCAGCCTAGACAACACCAGACATTTAAATATGCATGCGATATATTGCGGAAAAGTATTTCCAGCTTTGAAGAAACATTTGTCATTTATAAAATTTTATTTTTTTTTTGAGTAGTCTGAAACACTGCCGTATTTATCATTCCGTAACTTTGGCGAATTATTTTTGCTTCGGGAAAATATGATGCCAAAGAGTTAGTTAGGATTCAGGAAGTCTGTATAATGAAACAAAATTGTTGCAGAATAGTTACAAACAGAGTTTTCAATTCAAAGAAAGTATACCACAATGAGTTCCAGCTACGCATATATGTTATCTAGCCAATACAAAAAATGCTTCTAGAAATATTTTAGCTTTCTTTCAAAGAGAGGATGTTATGCTCGTAAAGCTCTAAGCATATGAACCCCAAAAAACCCTTAGATGAAATTTTCAATATTATACACTGACTATAGGGTACCATAATTTCTAGCTGTCTTAAAGATTTTTAATTTTTCTTTTGAAGAAATGATCACTCAAACGGTGTGTTACATTCGCATTTATTTTAATCTTTAACTCATTTTTTAATGTTGGCTACAGATTAAAAGTTTAGTTGTGAAATATGTTATGTGATTAATAAAAAAGTGTCACTATCAGTAATTCTGAATAGCAGGAAGTATTTATTTCGTGTCATAAGTATGAATATTTGATGTTTTTGAGTTTCGAATGACAAACGCTTAAAGGCAAATGTAACATTGTTTGACGAGATGATGTGATACTCAAATATTTTAATCACTTGATTTATTTCACTGATTTACAAGAAGATGTATTTAAGCAACATTATCAAGAATTCCAGACCGGTTGAAAAAAAAACTTTATTAATTTTTTTTAATTAAATAAATCGGAATGTAAACTAAAGTCTAATAATATCAACAGCTTAAAATTGTAGAATCTACAATTGCTAATGTTTACGCTAAATTTAAATTTCTCTAACAGCCCATCATTAGAATAACATAACTCAGTAAAATATATTCGTGCAGGCATTCCTTTTAAGACATTTTCCCTGGAAAAGTGTACGACCCAGGACAAAACTTTGTACGTGAACTTGTAGGTGGTCTTATGGTGCATTGTAATATTTAGAAGAAAACCACATTTCGATGCAATATTTTTAGAAATAAATACAATCAAAAAAAAAATATATCTTTAGCGATAAATCTAAGCTGAAGGAACTTTCTTCAAACTAATTTTACCAGACTTGGTATGAACTGAGCAAAATATTTGTATGGTTTGGCAAGACGGCATGGCACCTCACATTTAGTGGCGTATATTGAACATTTGGCGCCCAGTGCGAAGAACAAATCTAGCGTCCCTGCCATGGATAAAATTTTCATAAGAAAAAAAAATTTACATAAAAAAAATAAAAAAAAAAAACGAGTGAAGTATATACTTCTTTAGGGGTCTTTCATAAATTTATGGGTCTTTCATAAATTTCATGACATTTTTGACCCCCCCCCCCACCGAAATCTTACGTAAGACTCATAATAAATGTGAAATTTTTCTCCATAATCTTAGACCACTTCGTAGCAATATATTGTTTTTTTTTATGTTTTGACAACAACAACATTTCAACGTCGACGTATCTGCGTGTAAATGCCTGAATAATAGCGAACTTGTGAAACGGCGTTACAAATCGACCCTGCTTGTAAACAACATATATGTATATGTCATTACATAAATAGAAGGGAAGTTGTGCCGTTCAGAGTCGATTACTTAAATCGATTGTAATCGATATTTCTGAATCTTTCGTGACTGTCGAAAATTCAAATATATTTCATTACTGTCACAAATGACGATGCGTTAATACAACTTTTATGTATGAATACGCATTTTAAGTCTTACGTAAGATGTTCATTGACCACCCCCCTCCCTCTCGTAAGATTTAGTAAGAATTCGCTGACCCCCCTTTGAAAAAGAATCCGTAGGGCTTAAAGATAAAAATTTTAAATTGATTTTTTAAATTTTCTTACCATATTTCGAACCAATTGAGAGGACCACCCATTTGGTTTTCGTTGTTGTTCGAAATTAATGTTGTCAGAAAGCTTACCCCCAGAGTATCTAGGAATCAAAAATGTTTATTTTATTTTTGGATCATTTTAAAAATAGCCAAAATGGTATTTTTTTCATAACTTCGGTAGAAGATGTTCGATATTGACGTAAAGGGCTCAATTAGAGCTAAATTTTTGTATCATAATTTTTTGAAGCCCAAAATCATATTCGACTAGTAAAAGCCAGTTTTTCAGGCTTGTACCAGCTTAATGAAATGTAATGTTTTATAAAATTTAACCTCTTAAAAAGATCTTTACACAAAGTGTTTTATTATTAATTTTACAAGCAAAAAGTTTTAGCAGTTCAAAGTTTTTGTGCAATGCATTTAGTAAATAGTAATTAAAATCAATAATTTCTTAACTTATTTGTGATCCACAATATTACAAATAATTTCTGCAAGTAAAGAATGGGTAACCAAACTGACTCCCAAGTAACATATGCGATGAATAAAGACAGAAAAGTTTTTTTTTTAGCTGAGGCTTTATGTAAGCAACTTGCAAAAGTCCGTCTTTCATTAGCAATTTGTTTGTCATTATTTTATTTAAACACACATGCACTTAGTTACTTGATTTTTATTACATAATTTACAAAATTAATACAAATAATTATGGGCGTTAACTGCAATTCTGTCTGAAATATCCCAAGGGTATTAAATTGTGCATTACATTCATTACACTTTACTTTCTTTGAAATAAATTTCAATTCAGTGATTCACGTTCATGTCAGACCCTGCGCCTTGGGCTTGCTGACCAAACCAAAATGCAAATTACCAACTCACGTGTGGCCCACTAATTTTATTCGCTATAAAATAAAATCGAATTTTAAAACATGCGAGTCATGTTGATTCCAAATCGCATCCCCTCTTAAATCAAATTCACCACAAAACTGTGGCTTAAAGAAGCTTTGCGTTTGTTGTGTCTTACAAATAAAACAGTAAAACAAATAAAGCAATAAAAACATAACTGCGAATTAATGGAAACATCATAGTTTTATTTTAATTTACAAATGATGTTAAGTGATTTGAGATATAAGAAAAAAAAAAAACAAATTAATAAGATAATAAATAAAACAAGAATTTGTTAGGAGGTCGTTATAAATTATACGATTTTTTTCATTTTTGTGTAATACCGCCTGATTTCGCAGCGCTTACCTAAATGCGAATAAACAGTAGTAAATAACAATGAAAAATTTTGGAAATTTGTATATAACCCATAGTGCTCGTAACTTAAAACATCAGTAGTTTACTGTACATCAAACTAAAAACATTTCAAAATGAAAATCTTTGTAAGTTTCAAATTTAATGTATAAAAACATGGAATATTCTGCTCTACCAAAATACTGAGATTGGATTAAAACAGCCGCAAAAAAATAATGATTTTATTCGATTCTTTATAGATCGCTCTCGCCTGCCTTTTGGCTATTGCCTGCGCCAACGAAAATGCTGAGGTCCTTCGTAATGATGCCCAGGTCGATATTAGCAGCTTCAAATATGCCTATGAACTTGGAAATAGCGTTAAGGCTGAACAAGAGGGAAACCTAAAAGCTGAAGATGTTTGGGAAGTTAAGGGCCAATACTCGTATACCTCACCCGAAGGTGAACCAATCTCTCTGCAATATACTGCCGATGAGAATGGTTATCATGTTGATGCTTCCAATCCAGCGTTGCCAACATCACCACCAATCCCAGACGACATCCTGAGGGCTATTGAATACATTAAAGCTCATCCAGCACCACCAGAGAAATAACTTTTTTTCAGAATTGAAAGTGTACTCTTGTAAATAAATGTTCTAAGTCATTAAACCAATAACAAACATAAAAGAATTTTTTTCTTATTATTCTTATTATTAATAAGAATGTATTTGCGAAAGTGCAAGTGGAAAAGTTGTTTAAGTGCAATTTTTAAAATTTCTTAATGAGAAATATTAACTTAAGCATCAAGTTTACTTATTTTTCAAAATTTTTCGAATAGTGTAATTTGTGAGCTGGAGCGTAAAAAACTCAGTTTTCTGAAGGTTTTCGCAATTCAGTCAAACTGAAACTTTCAACATCGTTCCATATTTTCGAGACATTACGATTTTTTTTAAAAAAAACTCGTAAACTGTAGCACTGATTGCCAACTTTTGTGCGCTAATATTATAATTTTTCTCCAAAGCAGATTTTTGTAACTTGTTATTGTTTTAATCATAAATTCAAGTTCAAAATCACTTAATCGATTTGGACAAAATACGGAAGCTGTTTTCATAAGCTGTAATATTGGCATTAAAAATCAATAATTTTTAGTTACCCAGCTGGCGAACATTTCAGGTAATGATTTTATCGTCGTTGCTATTAATATGAAATATAGTTCATATTAATGCGAATTAGATTAACTAAGAGTACATTTCAAAGTTGCAAAAAAAAAATCTGTTAAATTGTTTTGTCGTGTCTGCCTATGATTTATTGTGTTAAAGTCATAGTATAGATAACGAAAATATAAAGGGCAGACGTCCACACTGCACAATTTAATAACAGCAATTGTTAATATATAACAAAAAAGTCTGTTATCTAATTTGGTGCATAAAGACAGCGATAAAAAAAAACGGCGGGTTGCACTCTGGGAGTGCCGACAGAAGTGAAAACAAATCGTTTAATGGCAAGTTAGTGTGTTAGTTGGTATGTGTGCGTTTTCTTTTTATATGGCAATGCAATGGATGACAAAAACGGAATATGTATACAAATTTTACTATCGCTCTCATTCTCAATTTGTCAACGCAACAACGCGGAATTTGAAAGATACAAACATGTAAGCATAACAATCGTTGAATGAGAATGAAATGTGTCAGTTAGTGTGTCTGCTTTGCTTTTTGTCTTCCACTTGGAATATTTATTTAAAAGATACAATAGAACATTCAAATTTTACTATCGCATTCATGACGGGGAATCCCGATGACGGTCGGTGTCGCGAGTTTATACTTTTTTCCTCAGCCGCACAACGTGCCATAAAAAGTTTTCACTTCAAAAAATTGCTGGAAGAAGTATATTCGGCTCAGTAGCCTCAACTATGAATAATTAAATTTGAGCTAAGTATTCCTAACGTTTGAGAACAAAAATTTATTCTGATTGCAGTAAGAAACATCATTGCGAATTATGTAAGTATAAGAAAAAATCAGGTAAAGAAAGTACCTGGACCTGTGACTAAATAGCTTAGACATAATTTTTCTAAAACTTAACTTAAAAATCTGCTTCTTCCTACAGACACTATGACACCGCATTTATCAAAATCGGCTTATTCGTTGCCGAGTTATGGCTGTTAGAATATTCAAACTGCTTAAAACGCCATCTAGTGACAGTTTATCAAAACACAAATGACTTCAAAAAAATCTGCTTGTTCTTAAAAAAACTATTACACCTCATTTGACTAAATCGGTTTAGTAATAGCCGAGATATAACGTTTTAAAGTTTTTCAAAAAACCAAATTTGCTTGCTGCTGATTCATTGTGGCCTGGTATTTCAGATTTTTCTCTGCTTTGGGCTGTTGGCTCTGCTTTCGGCTGCGCTTGCAGAGAAAAATTTGCTGACTGAGCAACAGCTAACCGGAAGTCAACATATGTATGCTACAAATTTAAAAATTTTTCCAAAAAATTGCATACTTTCATGGGCCAATTTTTTCAAAAAACGTTGCCTACTTTTAGGCGCTTTTGATAATTTACCCCTAAAAGTATGCAACACTTTCCGACAAATTTAAAAAATAGCGCCTAAAAGTAGGCAGCATTATCTGAAATTTTTAAAATCGTTTCCTACTTTTAGGCGCTATTTTGAAATTTGTCAGAAAGTGTTGCATACTTTTAGGGGCAAATTATTAATAGCGCCTAAAAGTAGGTAACGTTTTTGAAATCGAGTTCGTTTTCCAAGTTTTCAAAATTCTAAAATCGAGTTCGTTTCCCAAGTCTTCAAAATTCCAAAATCAAGTTCGTTTCCCAAGTCTTCCAAATTTGAAATCGAGTTCGTTTCCCAAGCCTTCAAATTTCTGAAATCGAGTTCGTTTCCCAAGTCTTCAAAATTCTAAAATCGAGCTCGTTTCCCAAGTCTTCAAAATTCCAAAATAGAGTTCGTTTCCAAAGTCTTCAAAATTCCAAAATCAAGTTCGTTTCCCAAGTCTTCAAAGAACATTCAAATTTTACTATCGCATTCATGAAGGGGAATCTCGATGACGGTCGGTGTCGCGAGTTTATACATTTTTCCTCAGCCGCACAACGTGCCATAAGAAGTTTTCACTTCAATAAAAAAGTCACTGAAAAAATAGAACAGTATATTTTGGATAAAACCTTTGAACGGTATTAGTTTTGTATAGGTTTAACCGTAAAAATAAGCACCTTAGGTGTTCAAAGATGTCTGTCCTTAAAAAAAGACAGCGCTGGAGTCGTCCTATTTTATGTATTTTTATAAGTAAAGGAATCATTCAATCAAGAGATTGACGCAATAAATTGATTTAGTTTGAATTTTTGTAATAGTGAAATTCTTAAGTAACTGAGCGGCAGATTTTGTTTCTCTCACTTCTTATGACATGTGACTTATAACTATCGCAATCTGCCTGGCGATAAAGTCACTTAACCTTGAATGCATGGTGTTGTAGAACTGAAACATACCATTCAAACCACCTCAAAGTCTTCGGTATGTAATCAATGCATGCTGTTGTAAAGTTTTCACGTTTACGGACATGTATTCTATCGAGTGGCAATACTTTTTTTTTGGCGTGAAGTCAAAATGTGAGTTATGCTTTGACAAAGAGAATATTCGCGGAAGTTTGTTGGAAGTCAGAATTACAGCTTTTTTTTTTTTTTTGATGTGCTAAAAATGATTTTCTAAGCTAAGTACATACATAATATAATTTTTCTATGTAAAAGCTCTTTTTTTGTTCAAAACAGTTACTACTTAGCTTTGAGAAATTGCCTTAGGTTCTTTATATTAATAACTACTGAAAGGCATGATGTTGCATATCTGCAACAGGTTGTTTTTTTTTAAATAAAAATATATTAAATATTAAAAAGAAAAAAATTTTACATTTTCCTGCATTGAAATGATCATGTCTACCAAATATATTTTTTCACAAAAAAAAAAATCATGCATTTAAGGGTTTGTATAAAAAAATGAATTGCTCTTAATCGGAGCAACAAAAATGTCTGCCTCTTGCATTTATAATATAAAATGCAGATGTGATTAACTTGCTTATAGCAAAACTTATATACTTATATATATTTTTTACAGCTTCAAATAGCTCTCAATAAATACCGCGGAAGCAACGCAATGGCAAAGATTGCTCGTATTATTAATATTACTTAGAATTTTATCTTAAAAACTAGACGAGCTTAAAAAAATAAATGAAAGATTTGTCAGCATTGAGGTTACAAAAAAACGATTAATAAACTTTTAAATTCATGTTACAGACAAATTTGTTTTTTTTTTTTTTTTAGAATAAAGTGCATGACTTTTTAAGCGGCAATATTTTACAGATCGTTGGCCTCTTAATATTTTCAAAAGAAAAACGATGCGACTGATTTTTTATTTAAGTCCTCCAATTGACCGCCGCATAGTGCTGAATAATGTCAAAACTTCAAAATATTTCAGACACGTAATCAGTTGGTTAAAGAGGGCGGCAATATAGGCCAATATAAGCCACACAGGTGCATAGTGATACCAAAAACACTTTACTTAGCGAAAGTTAAAAAATTCTACTCCATTCATAAATTAAAGTTCGATTAAAAATTTAAAAAAAAAAAAAAAAAAAAAATACTCCATTCATTATAGAATTTATTTATGTGGAAGTTGTGAATTACAGTAATATATCATTTAATGTCATTAATGTGGATGATTGAAAATTCTATTAGGGATCGAAAAAAGAGTTGCCTGAGTTGTTTTATCCTTTTTCTCGTGACACTTTCTACACCATTCCACATTTTACAAAAAACGGAGATATCGATTTGAAACTTCGTTTAGATGTTTGATAGATAATGGGAATCCTAACACATAAAATAGATTTTGCTACACCCACTTTTTCCGGACATAATTTGAAAAACGCGGGTATTGATATAAAACTTTGTTTAGATGTTTTTTAGATGGTGGGAATGCACTCACTTAAAAATAATTTTGCCACACCTACTTTTTCCATAAGAAAGTGGTATAAATCACTGTTAAATTTAACATACAATCAAATGCCTTAAATAATTTTTTAAGATCCTAAGTAATGTATTACAAAAAAATTTCACCGGATCACCGCAGAACTATTTCTATTGATAAATGACGTAAATACTTACTTTTACTATTTGCCTTCATTATTTTTTTTTCCAAAATTTTAATTTTCTCTCTCTGCGTTTACAATTTATTGCGCTCAAATATCATTTGAAAACTTATTGAAAAGCAGTATGTTTGACAGCTGCCCGAGCAGAGGAAAATTATTTGACATGGCAACAGAGATAGCACTTCTTTGTTTTGTTGTATTTAATTTATGAAATAAATAAATCTTGCCAGCAAAAAAATTAATTTGCAATTTGGGTAAAATTTTTTATAGTGCATTCATTGCATACTGAGACCATATTAAAAGCATGCATGATATGTTTTGTAACGCTTTGTCGCAAAATATATTGAACCGATTTTAATTATTTCTTTTTTGAAATAATATATGTATTTGTGTTAGAAAAGATTACTGTATACATGATTTATATATTTCTTAAAGTAAAATATCCTTTTTTATAGAATTAAGTTTTTGCAAGTCCTCACACAACAAATGAAGTTTGATTTTTCATAGCTTATGCTGATGCTTATACTGCTTCTTGAATTGTTGTTATTATTTTGTTCTTCTCTTTTGCACTGTTTGTATTTGGCATGGAAGTTCAAAAAACAAACTCTTTCAAATGATATTTATTTTTTTTAAGAGAGAATATACATAGGTTGATATGTTAGGAAAAAAGTTGCATTATGAAAAATAAAAGAGATGCGAAGCCGCAGGCTTCTTGTCACATATTATGCTATTAGTTATTAAATCAAATGTTCAATCAGTGCAGCTAAGCGCTTGACAATCATGGTGCATAATGAGTACATTGATGCGATAAATATATTCTTCTGCAGCGGATTGAGGACTTAGTGGCCACTCCCAATTTTAAACCACCAACGGCATTAACATCAAATCAACTGAAATAATGAAAAAACTAAAAGATGCTAGAACAACATGATGAACAGCGCTCTGGTGGAACTCACAAAGCAACAGTTGCAATGGAAGACTCGGAACTTTGAAGCAATGAATCATAGAAAAAAATTTTATTAAAATCGAGACAGCGTAAAACAATAAGCCAGAGATCAATTATAGAACTATTGTATGGGTCCTACGCTGGATGTAGCTACAGCTCAAACAGTCATACATAGCTCTTCTGGCTGCGAATAAGACGTTAATCAATATATGTATGTAGTTTTATATAGCTGCAACGCCCTTTCGTTGCGCTATAAGCGGAAGTATAGAATACATATATCTTGTGCAGATTATATACAGTATTTGGCCCAATGTCTATTTTTTGTAACATCGTAACTTAAGTTTTTCAGCAGAGTCGGGACTTCGGCAACCATCAGAAAAACAATTTCTACTGTGCCTTTTGCAAAACTATATTTCGTTCTCTAATGACTGAACTAAAAGAATTATAAGCAGTTCATATGAACTAACGAAGTTTATTATCAAATCATATTCAAATTGTACAATCACTAAATCTATAACCCAAACACCGACTTATTATTGCCGCTTACTTAAAACTATCCAGTACATTATTCATTATAAAAATCAAATAACCGTCAACTATGCAGATGCAACCGCATACCAATATTCAAAGTCCAGCATCGTATATGCGTTCCATAAGCGATGACATCGACTTTGAGCTTCTGGTAGCATAGCCGCTAAGACTTCCACAAATGCAATTGATGTTATTAAAAGCAGCAGAAATCTGTAAGCAAAACAAATCAGAGTGTGTAATTAGAAACTCCAATGTCTGAGTATGAAATCAACAGAAGAATTACTCGGACAGTACTCGTACTTACCAAACGAAATTATATTTCGCCATTTGAAAGACTTGGCTGGTGTTTTTTTTTTGTGGCTTGTTAGCGCCGACAATGAATTGCGCCAACTAACAATGTTGGCCAAGAGATGCGCAAATTTATGCGAATTGCTATAATTTTTGCTTTTTGTCGGTTAAAAAAAAATAATAAATTTTTAAAAATAAAACAAATGTAGAGGAAGTCTTGGAAGACTTGGTCTAAGACAAAGTCTTATCGTATGTTATGTCTAGTTAACGCAAATATTTTACCATCTGTAGTTGGCTGAATAGCAGCCGGAAGTAGAGGCGAAATATGTAGAAGCAGCAGCATAAAAGTTAAAAAAACCAGTCTTAAATTAGTCGACAATGCGATGGTGATGAGGGAAGGCTGTTAACACAAGAAATAAATAAAACAAATAGTCATTAAAGCTGCAGAATCACAGCAGTTTTATGCGTAGACTTTGACATTTCCAAAAGTAAATACCTAATGAAACGAAAAGATATAAACAAAACTAAAAGTGCCAAAAAAAGCATAACAATTACAAAACAAAAGAAAATATCTTCACTAAATAAAAAATCTTGCAAAAAAAAATTCAAAATTGAAAGGAAATTTGCTACAGTAAAAAAAAAATATTTAAGAAAAATATTCTGTAAAAAATTTGGTTGCTTTAGTGATTTTTAAAATGACTTTTTTTCAAATTGTTTCATGAGACTTAAAATAAAAAATCAGTGGGTATTTTAACCCGTCGTCAATGAGGTGGGGTTTGATAAACCCCACGCGATTTGAAATAACGACAACTTTCTCTACACAAGAATATCTGCTCTCGCGCTCTCAGTAGCTGAAGGTAACATATCCGACAACTGCCACAGCTGACACGCGTAGCACTTAGAAGGATAGGCAAGCAGACAAACACAGATAGGGTATATCACACCCCACCTCATTTTCCACGTTACAATTTCAGCACATGTAATTAAAACTAGTAGTTTTTATTTTTTTTTTTTTAAATGATTTTCTTGTAGAAACATTATATTTTAGTATATTTTCTATGTATTAGAACCAAAAGTTTATTATAAATGTAAAACTGTAATCAGACATATAAATTTTGCCAAAATGTTAATTCAACTTTCACTAACAAATGTTCCCTTTGAATTTTTTCAATAAAATTGATATATCAACTTATTTTTTTAGTTGGTTATTTATTAAAATCAATTCTGTACATTATATTATACGATAAAATATAAAAAAAAAATGTTGGGGTGTCTGACACCCCACCTTATTGGCAGTGTTACATTTCCGAAACTCATTGACGACGGGCTAAAAGATTTATTTTAATATTTTTTTCTTATTGTCATCTCTTAAGTAAGTTATTTATAACGCTTAGTCCGAATCCAGCATTCAATTTTCTCATCATATCTGCTCCTTGAGGAAAGATAGGTCGAATGTCAATAACACCATTTAAAAAAACCTTAAACCGGTTGTACCCATAATCGCTCAAAAACAAATCGCCCAAACGCATAAAGTGAACAAACGCCTGGAAATTGGCTTGTGCTGTATTTGGACAATTCTTCAGAGTGAATGATTATTTAAAAAAAACTGTTATTATTGGGCAATTAACCATTGGGTGATTGTTCGGCTTAAGCTTACTTTAGTACAAATCCTCCAATTTTTTTATAATTTTTCGGGAAAGTAGCGCTGTAAGAATAAGAAATAAATATGCAAAAAAAAGAGGGTCGGACGGATCTAGTTTCGGAGACATAGCTATCGGAAGTTGCGGATATAGCGTTTATAAAAAATATGAAAGGTAATTGAGTAAGGCATCAAATTGACACATAAATATTTAAAATTTGTTGCATAGTTTTCGAGATATAACGATTTTATAAAATTTTGGCCCTTTTTTTCTAAGAAACATTAATTTTTCCAAAAAAATGTGTCATTATCATGCATTTTTTTTAGCAACATAAGAAAGCTCAATTCATTTGCTTTAAAATGATGGATCAGTTGTACCAAATTTTTTTATATTAACCCATTCTTTACCGAAATGTAAAAAAATTAGTTAATAGAATTTTTTTTAAAAATATATATTTATTGACAACTAAGGCTACACTGACTTATACAACAAAATCAACGATACAACAACAAGGATACAACAAAAATTATAACAAAATCAACAAAATCAACTGAGCAGCGATTAAAGGCCGCCCAATTACCCTTACTCTTATGTAAATTTACTGTGACTTGAAAGCTAGGTGTTGGAAACATTATAGACTGATCCGCGGCCGAAGACCACCGCGAAGTCGGTGTTGAATTTTTGGGAGTTTTAAGTCCTGAGCCGCAGCCGAAGGTTGCCCACTTACCCTTAATTTTATGTAAAACAACTGTAATTAGTAAAACAGGTGTTGGAAACATTATATACTGATCCGCGGCCAAAACCCGGTAATATTTGTTGTTGTTGGTGTTGTTATCGTTTTTATTGTAGCTGTCCATAAATAGTTTTCATAAGTAGTTTTCAAAAGAATTCTGTTAATTAATATTTTTGCATTCCGGTAAAAAATGGGTTAATATAAGAAAATTTAGTACAACTGATACATCATTTTGAAGCAAATAAATTGAGCTTTCTTATGGTGCTAAACAAATTCCATGCTAATAATACATTTTTTTGAAAAAAAAAGGTCAAAATTTTACAAAAATCATTATATCTCGAAAACTATGCAACAAATTTTCAATGTGAAGGTGTCAATTTCATGCCTTATTTAATTATCTTTCATATAAAATCAATATTTTGGATATTAATACAGAGTTTTCGAACTTATACTGATTTTTATAAAAACTATGTCCGCAACTTTCGATGGCTATATCTCCGAAACTAGAACCGTCCGACGCTTTGTTTTTTGCACATTTATTTTTTTATTCTTATAGCGCTATCTTCCCTAAAAAAATTAAAAAATATGGGGGATTTGTACTAAAGTAAACTTGTTTCGATTGTTCATTAGGGACAATCGATCAAATTATTGTTGGGCGCTTAAGTACTTCTTAGCATTTTTTTTAGTTCTGTCCGCTTCCAATGTTTCATAAATTTGACATTTGGTAAAAAGTTCTCAGCTGCATTTGCTAATTTTTCCATATTAAGCTAAACAAATTTTGTCTTGAAAAATTTTAAGGTTTTGTGAAGCATCAAAAATCACTTCATTGGTGCTTATGTACCCAGTTCTTGTTCAAATTCGGGAAGAAAACTAATACCTGAAGATAGGCTCATAGGAAACCTAGCGAAAGCCCTAAACAGCAGACAGGCTTTCGCTCGAATAGATCGTGTATTGATCAAATTAATACCCTTCAAAATGTCGTGGATCAGATAAGTTCAACGACTATAGTAATGCTTTTGATAGCATCGACCGCTATTGCTTCTGGGATGCATTGAAGAGACGAGGAAGGTGCAGCCTTCAAGATCATTGATTTCATCAAGGCGCAATACGAAGGTTTTAAATGTAGAATATTTCATTTTGGGAAAATTTCTGATCATTTTAAGTATGTGCTCCAAGGTTGTTTTCTATCACCAATCTTGTATCTGATAGTACTTAACGATGTGCTAAGAACATTGCTCAAGCTCTCGTCTCAACAAATCATGAAATTCGTTTTTGGCAACGACAACGAAGCTTGAAATCTTTGAGTCAGACGTGAAGATAATTCTCAGTGAGGAGATAATGTACACACGAAGAATATGCAAAAATTATCGTTCCATCTGGAATTTATAAATTTTATGACACTTTGTGCTACGAGGAATAAAATGGCGAACTCCGTAATCGTTAACATTTTATCACAATTAAATTTAGTTCCAGCCCACCGCATAGGGGATTTGGCCGTCTAAAAAGTTTTAACCGACTATTTCTGATCGATTAGTGTATAAAAATTGATTAAAAAAATTCGGTCAAAACATCCTTTTAGGAGGCTGAGGCATCACTGATTATGTTAACAAAAACTTGTAAGACCTTTGCCCAACATCCTTTTTTTCATCCTCGTAATAATTTTTATTACATACATAAAGTCGAGTCAATCCTCTGGGAGGGCAAAACGGTTAGTCGGTGGCGCACTCGTCATGTCCAATAATTTTTTTCGACTTTTTCCTATCGATTGGTGCGATAAAAATGTTTGCAATAAGTTAGGTCACAACACCTCTTAAAGGGTCTGAGGCACTTTTGGCTATGTTATAAAATTTCATTCGAGCTTTTTGGTTTTAAATATTTTTATTTTTGTCGTTTTCGAGTGATTATTTTTCCGGCAGTTTTTCAATTAAAAATTCTCAAATTACCAGATATGTTCATCTAATTGAATCATCAATTTGAATATCAAATAACTCGAATTTTTTAATGGTACGTTGACAATAAACATAAATTAATTTAAACGTCACTTCGATAATGATTTTATGAAGAAAGAATTTTGAATATTTACGTTTTATTAAAATTTTTGATTAAATTAAATTGACAGAAATTAGCAACTGTTATTAATCAATGGGTTGCATCAGATATGAAATCACAAAAATTAAAGACTGGATTTTTTAATAACTATTGTCTTAACTTAAGTTAACGAGAAACTTCTAAGGCAAAGAAAGCATATGATTTTTGTATAAATACTCAAAGTTATTAAATTCTATAGTCAAACAATTCTTGTTCTTATCAAACGTACAAGTTCTCAATTCAACATCAAATTAAAAATGAAATTCATGGTAAGGATAAAATGGATCCTTTTTCTTTTATTTAAATAATCCAAACTCATTTATTTGTAGATTGTGCTCGCCTGCCTTTTGGTCATGGCCTATGCCAACGAGGATGCCAAAATTATCAAAAACGAAGCTGAAGTGAATGTTGATAGTTTTAAGTATGCCTTCGAATTGGACAACACTGTTAAGGCCATACAAGAGGGAATTCTCAAGGACAAGGATACTTGGTCTGTCAGCGGTGAATGGGAATATGACGCACCTAATGGCGAACACATTAAGGTTACCTATACTGCTGATGAAACTGGTTACCATCCAAAGGTAATCCACCAGTAAGAAAATAAAAATTGTTCTGTCGATTAATTAATTCAATAAAAAAAAAGAGCTAAACTTTGTTTAGTTTTTTGTTTAATAGCAAAATTGCGAAGTAATTTTCTGATAATAAGCTTTACAATGCTTAGTGATTTTTGTTTTAATCATCTAAAGGATGTTCCAAAATGCATGTAATAAGTAACTGTAGCTGCCAAACTTTGTTTTTTTTTTAAATATTTTTAAGAAGCTATATGAGACCTTCCACGGAAAAACCACCTAGCATGCAAGAGCGAGTTTTTGATAACTGATAGCTCTGGATTCTTAAACCAACAAATAACACAAATCCGACAAAGAGTGGTGTAACAATTTTTTTGATACTTTAGTAAGGTTAAATTCATACATACATATGGTATATTATGAATTCAATATATTGTAGTCAATATTTTTTTATTTGTATGACCCCATGATAGGCAAGCTTCTTAACCATGTCAAATTTAAAGATATTGTTTTTTATTGCAAATTTTGTTATGGTATCATTAGCGCCCATTTAGTAACTATTACATAAAACAGTTCAGCTGCGGATATTCAGTAACAATTACAATCTCCACAGATTTTTATAAAAAGTAAATCACTTTTTTTAAAGAATTTTTCAGAATGTAATTCATTTAGAAAACATAATGTTTTTTAAAAAAGGCTTGTTTCGACTATAGCTAAGAAAAGCTTAATAGTTGTGCTATTAACCGTCATAGAAGGTGCAATAAGAAACTGAAAATCTGGTTTAGTGATTACATTGCATCAGTTGTTCATTATATGTTTATTGTGCACTCAGAAAAAAATTATTATGTTTGATTTAACCATAAGCGTTTATGATTGAGCGCCAAAGTCGAAAATGCTTAAGTTGGAGAAAAACAGAATTTACAGTGATTTCATATACAGTGGAACCTCGATTATCCGTCAGGCACGGGACCAGCAGCCTGACGGATATTCAAATAGACGGATAATCGAATATACGACAGAATTTTGTTTTGATTCTGTAGAATACAAAGTATTGAATATACATATATATGTATGTACTGTAATTCAAAAACGCATGAAAAAAGGAAACGTAACAAAAAATGTTGATTTGTCATTTTCGTATTTTATTAAGTGCATACATAAACAGTAACGAAACAAAACGAAAAAAAGTTTGCTGACAAAATGTGACGGTTAATCGGAGTGACGGTTGATCGGGAGACGGATAATCGAGGTTCCACTGTATGTGCAAATCCGCCGAAATTAGCCTTTTAGCTGGTCTCGTTTTTAATTTTTTTTTTTTTTTTTTGAGCACACTCTTCAATTATGGTTTTTCTTGAAGCTAAGGCTGTCTTGAATTAATATTCAAGGTTGTTCAATTAAAATTCAGATAGATATTTTTTTTATTTAACTTTATATGTAACTTTTCATTTTTTTTTTTGTAACTTAAGTGCAATTTTAGCTATGTATCCCTTAAATTTTAATTGTTCCTCTTTGAATATTAATACAAGATAGTCTTAACTTCAAGTCTGCTCCAAAAAAAAAATTATAAAAAAAAAAAATCGAAATTGTCATCTTAGCTCGACCATGATTTAATTTTTTTTATTTTTTTTTTTTTTTTCATGCCGTGGAAAATATTTTTAGTTCAGTTAAGATACATTTTTTTGCTCTAACACTCTTTTATTATAAAAAGGTCCATGCACATCATTCGGAACCAATTTCAGAGAAAACTTTCGATATATGATACCTTTCGATATTTTTTCAAAATTATAAACTTTTATAAACATTTTCAATAATATTAAATACTACTTTTTTATGCAATATTTTTGACTTATATTGACTCTTTTTATATTTCTCAAAACAATTTTGCCCTTGCGATGTTTTAGAACTCATTTCATATTTATATCAAAATTTATCAAAATTTATATTACTTTCAATAGATTTTGATTAAAATCAATCATTCCGATATGTTTCGATACTTTTCGACTTTTCAAAATTTTCAATACATTTAGACTTTTAGTACATATTTCAACACAAGTCGATACAATATGATGTCTTTCGATTTTTTTGGTGTTTTCCGATGCTATTCGACACTTGTGGCCTTTTGATAGCATTCGATACTTTGGACTTCTTATAAACGTTTCAATATTTTCGATGCGTTGTGATAATTATCGAGTTTTTTATATGTTTTTGAAAGCAAATGAGACGTTAAAATTTAAAAAGATCGAATAAAGTCATAACATAGATCATTGAATAAAAGTATCGAATAATAGCAAAGGACATCGATAAAATTTATAAAAAAAATATTGAATATTATTGAAAAATAGAATAGGTCGCCGAAAGTCTTAAGGTATTGAATAGAAAAAAAAACGTGGAAAAAGTCGAAGAGTATCGAATAACAGCTAAAAAGTTGAAAAATATCGAATAGGACAGGGATTTTGTTTAGTTTTTCTTATATTAAAGTTTGAGGAATAAAAATAATTGTCCCAACATTTGAGCTTCCTAGCTCTAACCTGAAAAGTGCGTTTGGAAAAGTTGATACGGCACTTTTCGTAGAAGAAAGTAATTTGAAGGATCACATCAAAAACGTTTTGTAAGGGAATGTATTGAAATTAAGTAAAACGAACATCATTGTTAGTATTAACAAATTATATCTATTATGTACAATTTATTATTCGAGTTCATGTTTCTTTTCCATTGTGTGTGTAAGAGCGCTGCATAATATAAAAATAAATTATATAGGTAAAAAGCTTAAAGAACGATGACCTAACGTCAACCCCTATAGCACGTCTTAAGTACGAAACGAAAACGTTGTGAATTAATCAATTCATTGTGGTGGATGAGCTGCAATGTATTCCAAAGATCTCTGTATTGCTGGTGGAATTGGATGCGGCTGTGGCAACGCAGGATTAGCAGAGTCTACATGATAACCATTCTCATCAGCAGTATACTGTATTGAGATAGGCTCCCCTTCAGGTGAAGTATAAGAATATTGACCATGAACTTCCCATAGGTCTTCACCCTTGAGATTGCCCTGTTGTTCAGCCTTAACGCTGTTGTCAAGCTCATAGGCATACTGGAAGCTCTCTATGTCTTGCTGGGCATCGTTACGCAACACCACAGCATCTTCGTTGGCATAGACGTATGCCAAAAGGCAAACTAAAGCAATCTGAAAATAAAAAATTAAATTAAGGTTTCATGTAAAATGTGTAAGGATATTTATTTTAATGGAAACTCACGTAGTATTTCATTTTGAACTAATCGGTGTAAAGCTGCGCAGCTGTCAAACTAATAAGCAACAAGTAGGTTATGCTCGCTTTTATAAGAGCTCTACTTTAAAAAGGTCCAATTGTATGCTAAAAGCCCTATTGTATTGAGTGCAAGAAAAAAAATGAATAGAAACCAGTTGAATTCAAAGTTTTGAAATAAATGAATGCAAATGAAACGTTTAAAAGCAAAAGTAAAAAAAAAATTTACATAAAATTTAATAGAGGCGCCTACTACGCACAAAGATCCCAGGTCAAAGTTGTACAGCAAGTTACCATGTCATTGAAGAAAAAATCCATCGAAGATTTTGTTTGTAAACAAGTTTTTTTTTTTCTAAGAAAACTTAAGCGAAACTGATAAATTAATTTTTGAATTTACATTTGACTTACCAATTTACAAAATAGAAACATATCTTAAAAACATTGGTTTGGCGGGAGCTTTGAGCGCTATTAGTCCTCGTTCACTAGGTTCTTTAAGAATAAATTTCTCAAAAAAAAAAAAAAATCTACCAGCGATATAAAATTATCAGTACTAATCCAAAAATGTTGGGGGACATTTGCGCCCAAAAAAAAAAATTTCATAAAACTATAAACTTTTAAACCAAATTCTTGGATCATTCTCCACAATTCCTGACAAGGAATCTGCCCAAAAAATTTGTAAAATGTCGGATATTGAATTTTAGTTTTTAGTGTCATAAGTACAAAATGGATCTAGTTTTTGGTGCAAAAAAAATCAAAGAAAAATAAAGCTTAACATGATTTGTAGAAATTTGTTGACACTTGTCTTGCGCTAAATCAAGTTTGATTTTAACTTATGATCTATCAACCTTCAACCTATGAACTGACAATTTTTTCTTTAAAGCAATTAATTTGTCAACCGAAACTATTGACATATTCAGCTAATTTTAGCTAAGTTCCTATTAACCCATTTTCTACCGCTGTTCGAAGATGAAATTTGTCTACACAATAAAGATAAATGATATACGCAAAACAGTTGGTATCATATTTTACTTTGATCTTTTAGCTATTCAAAATCAACTGCCACAAATCGCACAAAATATTCGAAGGGGCGTTCGTGAAACACATCGCGCAAAATTGCCTATTTGCACAAATGGGACACTTGAGCGTTTAGATGAATACCACTAATATGAGTAGGAGAGGCGCGCTGTCACTTAGAGGGGAAATTTGACATTTTGTATTTGTAAGGAATCTTATGGTATAGGATAAGCGCGCCAACGTTCGATTAATCGAACATTTGATTTTTTAACTTAACGGGTCGGGGTAAAATTTTGTTGATGACTGATTTGAAAATAGGGGGCCGTAATTACTGTAGAAATATACTTTTTATCAAAAAATTCAACAATTTTTGCAGCGCGGTAGAATATGGGTTAAGCAACTTGGGAGGGACTTATAATTAACAACAATTTTAATCTGCATATCACGTTTGTCGAAGTGCTTTTTTGAGCAATGCTTAATACGTAAAACCCAATCCAATGTGTTAATCAAAAACAATTGTCAACAAAATCGAAAGTGTCTTATTTTAATTAAAAACATTTAAATTTAAAAGTTTTGCTCCTAACTAATGTCAGATCCATGTTAAACCAAATATAAATCAACACCTACGCAATTTCTTTAAACTTTCGATGTTTGTATAATATATGATTTGCATCAAATCAATCACCAACTTAAGCTTATTTGTTTTAAACTAAAACCCGATTTTAAAATATTTTGTTTTTGCTGCATTTGAATATTTATCGGTCTATCGATCTTTCTATTATAGCGTCTTCCTTTTAGTGATAATTCAAAATAAATTTTTGTTGAAGGTTCGTTGTTATTTACACGCATTTAAACCTTGACACTTTGGCTAAACTCGCAGCAGAGTCAACAACTTGTTGCTTACGATTTGTGTATTAAAGTTACTCAGGCACGAAAGGGACAAATATAATTTGTTAATCAGTTGAAAAATATTTTCACAACTCTATAGTTTGATTATTTTTCTAGCTAACGCCTATAATTTAATTCAGTTTATTTGCATTATTTTTAACGCCGATTCAGGGTTGCATTTGTTATAAAAGATCTTCGGTTCGTTTATACAGCATACATACCATTAGTTATATGTAGCTTAGATATAAATGAAATCAAATGTTTGCTGCGAGTGAAATAATTTTCTACATTTTGTATGGAGATTATTTTTCTTGCAAATTAGAGTGAAGTGAATAGATTTTTTTTTCGATTATCAATTATTTATAGTGCGGGAAAATTGGCCACTAAGAGTACCAAAACGGGTGCAATATCTCAGCTTGATTAGATCAATTTTTGTGTGCACTAAGACGTTAATTATAAAAATTTTAAGGCAAAAACTCACTAAGATATCAACTTGCATCCGTCTTTTTTTGCATAATCAAATAAAGTAATCATCTATAGCTGATTTCAGAACATCGGGAATTGTAATGGCAATGTCAAATATAGAAAAAAAATATTTTTTTTAAGTTCCAGTTATTCCTTCACTTTACTAATGGATGAAGTGGCCCAAAGCTGTAGCTGTAATCGGACTTATTATTTCAGTTTTCATTTTGCCTCTTTTTTTCATAAAATACTTTAAAGTACTTTTTTCTTTTGAAACAGAAATCGGCTGAGGCGGAAGTGTAGAAAAAAACTGAAACGGAGCACAGAGCTTCCCTTGATACATACCTTCCCATGGATAATTATTTCCCTCATTTGTGCGAAAAATATAGTCCTGGGCAAAAAAAAAATTAAATCCCACTTAAGATGACTGAACAGATTGATTGTAGCAAAGCATTCTGCATCATCATTTCAACCTAGGAACGGACCGCTTATCATAAAAAAAAATTACATTGGTGACAACAACAATGGAAAAAGTCATACATTATTAAATAAATACAATTTGCTAATTGAAACTATGAAAATATTTGGTGATGTTACAAGGGCCCCCATGAGGCTTTTATGATTTACGTATATTGACGAGCCATAAAAAAAGCAGTAATTTCTTACGTTTGATTGGACCGCCTAGTCCTACCTAATCTAGCGCTGGTTCTAGCACAAGCATAAAATTACACACCTTTTCAATTTTTCAGCTCCAGACCATATGCTCTAAAAAATTTTAAGCATAGCAGTAATAGTAGATTCTTGCACATCGGTGAATGTCAACGTTAACAAGAATCCAAAGCGATGGCCGCTTTGTAGGCAGCTTGCCTACATCTCTATATACAATGTGTATCAAACGAAGGGCACGTTGACTTTAAACATCGCTTACTAAGTGCCTGTATAGTTCATTGAGTTGCCTACATCTTCACATACAAAGCAAGACCCCTTACATCTCCATATACAAAGTAAGCAGTTGCCAGACACTCTGCCTACAGTTCTAACTGCAAAGTATGCGAAATGTTAGCAAACAAAAAATACCTACTACTGCAAAAATTTTTTCAACAAATTAAAAAATTCAAATGGAATTTTAATTTAATTTTGACGATGATAAAAAAATGTACACATATGTTGGCTGTTAGAACATTTGCTTGGGACGCAGAATGCTTGGGTTCAAATACTGGAATAGATAACTCTTTTTAATTGGATTTTACTTACAATTTTTATTTATAAAATGATTTGAATAACACAATTTGATTTGACTGAGATTTGAACCTGCTTCGTTTCTAGAATAGTTCGCGTGGGAAACCGTTCCTTAGCTAAGCTTGTTCATGTTTAATTAGACAAAATTGAACAGTTAAAATGAAATCGGGAAATAGATGAAAATAAAAATAAATCACATCGACGAGATGCACTATACAAATAAGTTACTTTTCATTGATGAATTTTCGGAGTACTCTGCTTATTTGCCGCTGGGTACTCAAATACTTTTGTATTATGTTTTGCTAATAAGTATCCGTACAGTAGATAATAGACCATATATGAGTTATGAGAATTATGTTGGATATAAATCTATTTAGTTTATTACTTTTGATATATTTTCTCACTATGATTGTCTTTGATGTCTTTGGGTCAATACGCGCGGCCGTTGAGTAAAGGAAGATAGATTGCTTAAAACTGCTCCTAGAGTCTTGAGACGCCTGTTTTTGGCTTAGTTTTCCTTTAGCTTTGTCAGAGTCATATTTAATTCATTTATGAAAAAATAACATAAAGCTCAATATTTTGATACTCCCAATGCTTGTTAGAATATAAATTTAGTTTTGAAAATGATTTAAAGACAAGAGGTTTAAGAAAACGATGGACTTTAGCCATTGCGGAAAATTCATTATCTCTTACACAGAAAGTACAAGGTATATTTATTTTGTCCTTCTAAAAAATATAAAACGATATACTTAGTTTAATGATATTTGTTATACCGATTAATTCACCACACATAACATGTGGGGCTGAAAACGAATAAAAACAGTCATTGGTCACCCTTATCGTACACACAAATCTAAACCTATGTCGTGATTTATACAATCTGTTACGGATTATTTCAGAAATTACACCAGCTTACAAACTTAGACCTCATTTCGATAGCTGGTTTCTCATAGACGTTACTTCAATGTATTTTTGGGCGTAAATTCTAATACGGAAATAAATTTTTTTTTTCTTAAAGCGAGATTTCGTTTGAATAAATAGTGAAATTATTTCGCAGATTGTTTAAGGAAAAACTTGAAGCGGAGATATTCATGAAGCCTCTGATCAAGAAATTGTTCGATGATAATGAGGGCATCGCAATAATTGAAAAATGATATAATGGATTTTGGAACGTAGCTATTACTGGACAGAAAGTCGCAAAGATTCCACCAAACACAAACATAGAAGCTCCAAGAAAAAGATATATTTTCGACCAGAATCATAAATGAAACTAACATTTTTCATTCATTTTTGAAAAGTTTCTACATTTTTGTCCGATTTGAACAAATTTATATGTTAGATTTTTGCAAAATAATGATCTTTCATCTGAGATCCTAAACTATGAACAAAACACTTAACTCGCTAAGGTAACAAATTTAACCGCTTAGACTTTCAATGATCAAATCTGTAAGTTGAAATTAAGCTTCCTGAAAAAGGTTCTTATCTCAAATATCAAGCAAAATTTTGCCAAAGAAAAATTCGTAGTTACTTTTTTAATAAAACATTTATTTTCATGAATTGTATGATAACTCAACAACTTATATACTATGCCACACTACACTGACTTAATGAGCATCCTTGCTTGGATGAGCTTCAATATAAGCGATAGCTCTGAGGATATATTCTGGAATTGGATGGGGAGTTGGCAACAATGGACTGCTTGGATCGGGATGATAACCAGTCTCGTCAGCAACGTAGCTCAAAGCGATTTTTTCACCTTCGGGTGAAGTATATTCGTAATTGCCCTTAACTTTCCAGTTATCCTCTCCCTCCAAGTGACCTTCTTGGCTTGCCTTGACGGAGTTATCTAGCTCAAAGCCATATTTGAAGCTATCAACATTTACTTCAGCATCATTACTAAGAACTTTGGCATCTTCGTTGGCATAAGCGATGGCCAGGAGGCAGGCAAAAGCGATCTAGAGATTTATAGAAAAAAAAATAGTTTTTTAATTTACTTTTTCTTAATTTTATAAAATAAATTATATTTTTGTAACAAAAATATTTCGTATCCTTAAACTTACAAAGAACTTCATTTTGATAAGTCAGAATAGATCTAAAGATTAACTGATGAAGTACCATCTGGATTGTATGGTATTTATAGTAAAATTAAGTTAAGAAATTTTTTACAAATCTTTTAAATTTCTCACAAATATAGTTGCTAAACTTGTTGCAAATGATATCTAATAAATTTTGTTTAACCGAAACGTGCTTCGATTCTGGTTTCGTTTGTTTTAATTTTTGCATATTTTATTTGCATTTTTACTATCATCACTTTGCTGATTCTAAGGTATCATAGCAAATAGATTTAAATTTGTTTTTTCGATACTAAAATATATGGATAACGATCTGCTTGAAATTTTAATTGCTCTTAAAGGCTTAAGCGGCTTTTATTCGGTTTTTAATTGTGAATTAACTATAAATGTTTTTATTGTTTGTTGCTGCTTTAGAAAATTGGTAACGATGCTGTTTATCACCGCGTTATTGACCATTAGTGTCCGCTGTGTTTATTTTATGTCAATAACCAGATATTGAATATAAATGATGAAATTCATATTCCATAGTTTGATTAAATGATGATAAGGCATTAAAAAATTATTTTAAGTTTTTTCCTGAAACTATGCAATACTTTTTTTCTATCAGAATTCTATCGTTCGAGTTT
Source organism: Tricholauxania praeusta (assembly GCA_949775025.1). Lineage (NCBI taxonomy): Eukaryota > Metazoa > Arthropoda > Insecta > Diptera > Lauxaniidae > Tricholauxania > Tricholauxania praeusta. The sequence goes on along the minus strand of OX459031.1, from coordinate 28,337,320 downwards.
GTTGTCGAAGTCTTTTGTTTCAAGTGCAAATATTTGGTGTCTTTGCTTAATTTCAATCGATATATGGAGTTCTGGCTTAAGTCTTGTTATTGGTACACACAAAATTTTTTTTTTTTTTAATTCTAATGAAAGTGAATTTTAAATACTTATTGGCGAATATGATAGAATACATAGAACACCAACGCAACGCACTAGGACACAAATAAAGGCTTTTTTTGCCGATTTTGTGGATTATTATGGAGATAGTAAAGCTAAACAAAATCCTTTCACAAGAAGCACTATAAGCAAGAGGAAAAAACACAGTTTGTCAATGTTTGATCAATGTTTTCTAATATTGTTTGATATTTCCGACTTTTTCTATACAATTCAATGCTCTCCATATTTTATCGACTTTTATATTTTTCGATTCTATTCTATTTTTAATGTATTCCATAAAATTCGATATTCTAAAATTTTAAGGAGTTCGATTTCCTTGAATAATTTATAATATCTTCTACAACATTCCAACATTTTATCGACAACTTTGATGATTTTCGATAGCTTTGATATTTTCCATTTCTGTAGCATATTTGTAACAAGTCATACACCAAAATTTTTGTCTGAGTATAAACTTCCAAATTCGGTTGGGCATTTTTGCAAATTTTAAAGAGGCTGCTCAAGCTGGCGTCCAAAACAAACAGGTCACGTAAAATTTTTGTAAAATATTGTAAAAAAATCGAAAATATAATTTATAGTTTTAATGAATAATATGAATTATGTAGAAGATTTTTAAACGTTAGAAATTTTCAGAAAATCATTTATTTTAGCGTTATTGATAAAAAAATGTTTGGTCAAATTAAAGAGTGATTTCGTAAGCGTTTGGTTTTCAAAAGTTGAAAAAATAAAAAAAAAGTTTCCAAAACTGAATGAAATATTTATTTGAAGTGATACATTTATTTCTGGCATTTATTTTTTAAAGAATATTTTATGTAAATGTTGCCTGTGGCTATGCCTGATGTGGTCTATCTGTGAGCTCCAATTTCGGCATACTTTTCTAGCATTTCGGCAGGTATCTCACCAATGGCAGCTGTAGCGTTGTCTTCCAAGGCTGCAATTGTAGCTGGCTTGTTTCTGTATACATAGCCTCACAAAAAATAATCCAGTGGGGTCAAATCGCATGATCTTGGCGGCTAATGGACTGCTCCAAAACGTGAGATTAATTACTCACAACGTTCGCCTCTCAAAAGGTCAATGGTATCGCGTGCCGTGTGAAATGTGGCACCGTCTTGTTGAAACCACATGTAAACCAAGTCCAATTCTTTCATTTTAAGCACAAAAAATCTGTAATCATTGCACGTTACCTTGCTTCATTGACTGCAACGTTGCGATTTTCATTATTTTTGAAAAAAAAAAAAAAAAAAAAACAACAGTCCAATGATGCCGCCGGCCTACAAGCCCCATCAAACAGTGGATTTTTCAGGGTGCATTGTCAGCCCTTGAACTGCCTCTGACTGTTTTTTGGACCAAATTCGGCAATTCTGTTTGTTGACGTACCCATTGAGCCAAAAATTAGCTTCGTCACTTAAGGAAATTTTTCGATAAAAACTTGGATTTCACACATTTCTCACAGAGCACGAATTTTGATAATAAAATTCAGTAATTTGCAAGTGCTATTCGTTTGTTAACCTATTTATGGTAAAATGGCAAACCTTACTGAGCATTTTTGCGTTGACATATGCAAAAAATCACGCGTAACGTGTCAAAAAATTTACACTGAAAAAACAAATATCAAAAAAATCACCCCTTTATTACCTTTAATCACTTTTTTCACCTAAGCCATCAATTTTCAGTAATAATTGAACCCAGTGAAAATTCCAAAATGTAGAGAACATTTTTTTTTTTATTATATCATAACGATTTTTTTTCTTTCTGTGACGTCATAAATTTTATTCGTCGAACAGCGTAATTTACATATATAGCTGCTATGAGTAAAAATTCTCGAAACTGGTCAAAATATACAATGAGTAGTATAAACAATATAACTTTTTTATGTTTTTGTGGTCCAAAATAATTTTAAGCAAATTCAAAAAGAAACTATTTTTCTGACCCTACCTATATATACATAGTAGCTTTGATTTTACTCGCTAATTTTGCGATTTTGTTTTTGCTTTCCCATACAAATATTGTTGCTAGCAAAAGTAAACTTGGCACACTTTGCCAAGAAGTTATTGCACGTCGCATAGAAACACATTCTAAAACTCGCTATGCTATGTAAATATTCTCAAATATAATATGGGAACGTTTGGAGAAACCAGTCATAAGATAGCTTTTTTAACGTCTTAAATATGATAATGCAGTACATAATACTTTTACTTCCTTATAACTTTCACTTTTCTAAATTTTCTTCTATTTTGATATAAAGAAAAAATTATCACATACCAAAGTGCACTAATAAATCAAACTAATAATTCAACAAAACTAATTTCTTACTTGTTGACAGTAAATTATTAGAATTTTGAATTTATATGAAACCAAAAATAGAAATGAATTAACAATTTGTTCGTATTAATATTTTAATTGAATTGCATCATTGATTTTAAACTATGCGCATATCGGGTATAAATTGATTTCGATGCTAATAAAGTCACTGTTTTGATGACATTTTGGCGCTTATCGGACATAAATCAGTTAAACTCATTAGCAATTAATAGCTAAACTAAATTAAAATTTTAATTTTGCATGCTTACGCTCAGGAAACACAAACAAAAATGATGCAAATTTCTGAAAAAAAAAAAAAAATACTGAATGCAGCACAGCTGTTGCTGGTCAAAAAATCATTAAAAAAAATATTTATGTGACATTCATTCAGTTTTTGCTCTAAACTCGATTTTAATTAAAATATTTCATTGTTTTGTTCACTAACGCAGTCTTCTAGCTTAACTTTAACGAAAATATTAAGGATTATATGTATCAACAGGTTTCATCTTGCATTTTCGATGGCTTTTATTTTGTATAAAAAGGGGCAGTAGAATATGAAAAGGTATCAGTTAATCAATAGATTATTCTCTGACTAAACAAACAGCATCAAAATGAAAATCATCGTAAGTATTCAATAGATGGAGAAAAGAACTGCAAATATTTAATCTGGACTTATTATAGATCGTCTTTGCTTGCCTTTTGGCCATGGCTTGTGCCAATGAAGAATCCAATGTTGTTAAGGAGTACTCCGAAGTGAATGTTGACAACTTCAAATATGGCTTTGATACCGACAAAGATGTTAAGATTTCACAGGAAGGTCAGTTGAAGGAACACGATGAATGGGTTGTTAACGGTGCATTCGAATATGTCTCACCCGAAGGAGAACACATCAAATTGAGCTATGTTGCTGATGAGACCGGTTACCATCCCGACCCAAGCAGCCCATTGTTGCCAACTCCCCATCCAATTCCAGAATATATCCTTAAGGCTATCGCTTATATTGAAGCCCATCCAAGCAAGGATGCTCATGAATAAGGATGCATAAGTTAACTATCAGTGAAGAAGTGTGTTAGATTTACTGTGGAATAAAGTTTGATTTATAAAAAAAAAGTTCCATTTTTTAATCCTTTTTTTTTAAGTTTAAAGAATAATTGAGTACAGTTAATATCTATTAGTATAGAAAAACATCGAAAAAAGATTTTAAAGCTTAATGTTATCAAATAGATCAAAGCTTGTATCAATTAGTATCGGCGAGTTTCAAAAGAATTATAAAAAGTCAAGTTTGGTAAAAGGTAAAAAAAAGAAACTACAAAGATACCAAATACTCGTAATACCAAGAAGTCGATGGAAGTCAAAAAGTAATCGGAAAAGTATCGGAAAAGTTAATAAATATTGAAAACTAATAAATAGCAAAGCGACATTTGATAAGCGTTTAAGTGCATCGATTGAATTTATCGAAAGTCGAGATTATTTGAAAGGATCTTTTCAAAAAGTGCCGATAAATCGGTAGAAGTTGATATGTGTCGATAAATATTGTAGTAATGTCAAAAATATTGAAATCTTGATAAAGTGCGGTCTATAAGTGGAATAATAATAATAAATTGGAAAGTGGCATATATAATCGAAAAGTTCTCAGCAAGTCTATAAAAGCCTAAAAGTGTTGATGACTATCTATAAACCTTCAAATTATGTTAAAAAAACGATATCTAAAATTTGAAATAAGTCGCAAGTGTCGAATAGTATGAAATTAACTGGATGATTTCGAAAAGTCTCAAATTGTATGGAATGATATGAAAATCGCATGGTGTAAAAAACTCAATGTAGCTCGAGAAGCGTAAGATAGTGTTTCTAAATGTATTGAATATTAAGAATCTATCAAGGAGTATCGAAAAAAGTATTGAAAAGTGTCGATAATGGTTGAAAAAGACTTTAAATTTCGAAAAGTGATAAATAGTATCGAAAAGTCAACTAAGTCAAGAAGTGTCACAATATATGATGAAGGTCAATAAAACGAGTATCGAATATTGCGAAAAGATTCAATAAAACTAAAAATGTATCGATTAGTAACGATAAATTGAAAGAAATTCTAACATATTAAAGAAGTCGATGATAGTTCAAAGCATCAAATAGTATCGAATGATATTGAAAAGTAAGTGAAAAGTTGGAAAGTGTCGTATAGTATCGAAGAAGTTGATCTAAATCCAAAAGTACGGAAAGGGTTGCTAAACAAATACAAAGAACCAAAAAAGTTATATAAGTTATCAAATAGCATCAAAAATTGTATGTTAGGTGAAAAATTTCGAAATACATATACATACATCGTAGAATATTGATCATTGTCAAAAAGTATCAAACGAGAAATTCGAAATAACCCCAGAGTTAAGCCTAATTTCCATGCTATCTTTCTTGATCCCATATCAGGGATATCAAATCAAATTTTTGTAATAAAGGAAAAGCATGCAAACAGAACCTAATGCGCTTGGAGAATGCGAGAGTGAATAGCATACATTTGCTATCTTTATAGCATGTCCTCCCTGATATTTGATAAGATAAGTTCAAGAAAGATCACATGGAAATTAAGCGTAACTGAAATGGAATTAAAAAATTGGGCAGCATCAAATAGTATCGAAAAATTTGTCAAAAGGTATTAGAAACGTTAAGTGTCAACTATTATCGGAAAGTTTCAAAAATGTCTAGTAAAATCTTAATATGTCGAAAAGTCTTCATGCATTCAATGAATATTATTAATAATGATGATTTATTTTCCAAAATTCATAAGTTCATTGAAATATTACACTGCTTTGGGTAAGACAAGTTTTATTTTATATGTAGGTGGAAGGATAAATATCATTTAAGGCTAGAACTTTTTTCTATTGATTTTATTGAGAAAACATTTTTGATGTATTTTGTAGATCGTTTTATTTCAAACAATTTTCTTTACGCATTTTTGAATTTCTGGAGAGAACCAAATTTGGAGAGTTTAAATTAAGAGGTAACCTGTAAGTGTGTATACAGTGTGTTCCATTTTTATTTTCCCATACCAATATCTCGAAAACTAAGTAAGATAATGATAAATTATTAGCTCTAAAGTAATAACAACACTTCAGTGCCTTTGATCTTAAAACATTTTCAAGGTCAAATCGATGTCAAATATATAAACGTATATTTTTGATTGCAGATTCGTATTTTATGAAAAAAAATAATTTATAGTTTTAATTTCCGTACTTATTTCTCTAGGAGCTTTAGTTTTTGCGTTAGTGGTAAAATAATTTTGGTCAAAAATTTCAAATTGCGTAATTTTATCTCCTAAGCCATCAGTTTTCCCAGAGAACAAAACAACACTGACTAAACCTATCTATTTTTTCCTACAATATATAAATCTGTAATAAAAAAATGGTTTTGTATTTATAAAATTACAGAAACTATATAGAATTAAATTTTCTACAAAGACTTAGGCTCTCAAGATATAGCAGAAAAACTGTATATTCCCCGTTTTTCAAGATAGTGGTCAAATGAGGACTTTCATAATCAAAAAATCCAGTTTTATACTCAGACTGACATTCTCTACACATCGAAAAAAAAAATTATTGTCGTACCCAAAATGTAACGTTTGATCAAAGTGTTGTAAAACTTCAATGGGCTAAGTCTCTTAAGTTATAAAAAATAATAACATACCATTTTTCAAAATCAATTCATTAATTTTGAATCAATGCATATTTATTAAGAGTAATGTGAACATCACTTTATTCTGACTTAACAAAATCTGCCAATTCATACCAATAAAGATTAGCTCTTAAGCCTATGACTAGAGAATGTTCACACACCATAAATAAGTGTCGTTTATACCAACTCTCTACAGAGTGTGTTTATTACTTCGTTTTAGAGCAATGCACAGGCAATGAATTTAATTTCACCATTTCCATAGAACGACGACGCAATCTTACCATAATCATATCTTTGAAATTACTATTCCATCAAAGTGTAGCAAAGATATTAAAATTAACACATTAACATTTTTTTTACATGAAATTTTTATTTATTATGAACCAATATTTTCTCATAAGTCCGAATATGAAATAATCAAATTTTACTAAAAGTAAAATATAAAAATGAAGCAAATAAACAATAATACAAAGTATTTCCCTCTAAAGTATTTTCTGAAATGATTTTATTTAAAACAAGAAATTTGGTTATTATTTGTGTCTTCTTGTTTAGAGCAATTTTTGCTTAATCTCACGTGTTATCTTCCGGTGTGCAGCAGCTCAAAGAGCCACAGGCAGCGCATTGCTAATGACTTTTGCCTACGGATTATGCAGATTGTGAGATTTTGTGGTATACAACAAAAATCAGATAACTTTTGATTTTAATGTTTAATGAGGTGATTGACATTTTCATGATTCGTTCATACCAGCTATTAAGTCTTGTACATAATAATATGGTCAAAATATTCCGTAGGAAACCGATTGAAATATATTCTTAATTTATTTCAAGTAATAGATTAGAAAAAACTTTGTATGCAGGCATGTGCATTAGTGTGGTTTCCAGTCCTATAGAGAAAAACTTTCGATATTTGTTCACGCCCCTCCCATCACTTAAGTTATTCTTTTATTATCAAATTTCTTAGAACATACTAAAATTCAAGATGATTGAATGAGAGATTTTTGAAATGTTGACCTGATGATGTTCCTTTACATTTTTATATGAAAAATTGTCAACGACCTTGGATGACCTCTAAGTATGCGAAATCAGTAATTTTTTTGGAGTGGACTGATCTTAACATGTATGTATGTATACTAAAAAGCTATCATTAAAGTTTCAGAAAAACGAAATTCAAACAAATTCCCTGAGGTATATGGAGTAATCTGGCACAATTTTCCTTTTGCATTACAGATATTTTTGAATTATTTTTTCATTCTTTTGGTACTGGTTGGGACTAGCCTACATAATTTTTTTCAATTTTTCTAAACAAGCTATTCAAGAGATTACAATTTTTGGGAAATTACCATACTTTTCATTAAAATTTTCATAGCTCTGCGAATAATCAGCTTAATTAATTTTTTTTTTTTTTTGCATCAAAACTTTTATTTTTATACACACTTTTTATAAAATATATCGAAAAGTATAAGCGATACTATTATGAGATATTCAAGTTTCAAAAATAAATCGTTCTTTTTCAGTTTCTTAAAATTTTTTTTTTTTAAATCGTTATTCACTTACAAAGAATTTTCTGACAATGGGTAAATGATGGAATGATTTTTCGAATTTTGAATTTTTTTTTTTTTTTTGGTTTTTTAGTTATCAGTGTTGAAAATAAATCATTATTGTTTTTTAAGCTCAACTGTAATGATAGCAATATACGTGAAACCTTGAAAATTCGAAAAAAATTCATCCCAATCAGTTTGACCATTAACATACCAGTCTTAAAATTTATTATTATTTATTTATTATTATAATTTCTTACGAAAAAACTAATGGTATATATTGTTAAAAATGTCGATTTATCTTTGAGACTTGAAAATCTCTTTGGAATATTGTTATGAACATTTTTCGATATTTTTTATGAAAACACATTATTCCAAAAATTTATAACTCTTGAATGCAATAGCAAAATAGTGTCCGAACTGCTGCAAAACGTCTCATACAAATAAAATAGCATAATTGCTTAACCTTAACAAGAGCGTTGGCGTATCGTCAATTTAAGTATCCCAGTAAAAATTCAAAATCTATATAAATAAAATGATAGCCGTTTTCGATGAACGGGACTCACGCAAAATCTACTGAATCAATTTCGATCAAATTTATTTAGTTATCTTTCTTAGGCGCTTGGTCTTAACATAGAATTAAAGTTATCACGATATTCCTCTTAAATATCAAAATATTGAAGTTTTAAAATTGCAAAAAAAAATTAATTTCACACATAGAAAGAAGCATGTAAGCATAACAAATCGTTTAATGGCAAGTTAGTGTGTTAGTGTGTGTGCGCTTTGTTTTTATATGGCAATGCAATGGAAGAGAATATTCAAATTTTACTCTCGCTCTCATTCTCAATTTGTCAACGCAGCAAAACGGAATTTGTGAACAATGAAAAAAAAAATACAGTACGTTCACTCTAAGAAAACATACATGCTGTCCTAAATGGCTTGACAACATGTGTGACTGTCAATATTGCTTTGCGTTCACATTTTCGCGTATGCCAGCAAACATCAATTGCAGAACAATTTATGAGCGTCCACATCGAAGTGAACTGCATGAAATCCTATTTAAAATGAAAAATGTTCACTAGGCTTGACAGTCAGTTCACACAGGTTGTATGGTTGGACAAGCCAGCAGGAAAATCAACAATTTTTGAAATCCATCCAAAATGTGTGTCAAGCGGTCGTTCCTAGAGTTCACATTATCGAACATTGATGTTGGACAACATGTGTGATAATGTGCACTAGGCTAATTGAATGTGTAAGTTTGTGTGTGTGCTTTGTTTTTGTCTTTCACATGGCAATGCAATGGAATATTTATCGAAGAGAAAACAACAAGAACTCTAAATCTGTGAAGGAGAATCCGAAATTGATTGATATAGTTCTATTTAAAAAAAGTAAATTGTGTGCCTTCGCAGAAAAACAGGCTACGCGTAATTTTTAATTTAAATGACTAAAATTTTTATTGTATTTGGCAAATGTTCGCTGCAATATTTTGTAATTTTTAAATCGCCCACTTAAATTATTTAACAAAAGCCTATACTCGATGATTTTTCAACTAAGAAATTATTTAAAAAAAAAATTAAATCTTGCAGAAATTCAGATTCTTAAATTCAAGGAAAAACATATGACTACAAATTTAGCAGACAAATTGCAAAATTAATTGCTGCTGCAAATCTGTGTTGTTGCTGTTGGACGAACGACTCAAGAACAAGGCGTATGATGATACTGCTCATCAATTGAAAATTATTCACAGATGCTAAGCAAATTCTTAAGCAGTAACTTTAGTTATTTGTGCCACTTGCCCGGCTAATGTAGCCAATAAATTTAATGATATTAAAAAATGTTGTTGCGGTCAAACTGCTATTAAGCTGAGCCGAGCCGAGCAGAGCAGAGCTTTTAAGTTCAAATCACAACAAGAATACCGCAAAACTTCACCTACTACAATACAGTTTCAGCAGTGGGAAGTTCGGCGGCAGCATTTGTAGTTGCTGCTGCGGCTGCTGCTGCTGCTGCTTAGTAGCAGTGCTGTCTCAATAGCAACGTCTTCAGTCAGTTTGGACTTAATAGCTTTGTTTGTATGTGTGCCTCAAACGATATTTATGATTTCTTAGCTTTGGTTGTTGTCTTCGCTGTGGTTTTAGGTAACGATTTTTGAATACGTTGTGTCTTTAACGTTTTCTATACTGCACAGTGGAGCAGTAATTAAAATTATTTAATAAAATCTTAATTTTTTATGAAATCATTTAATTTATAATATTAAATTTTTGTATATACCATATAACTGTAATGAAATTTTATTAAGTATTTCATAAATTAAGACCACAGTATACCGGTGTTTTTAACTGTCAGTTTGTTTGTGTGCTAGTAATTTACTTGTTGGAGTTGTTGTTTTTTTTTTATTGCGATTTTGTTATTCTTTTTCGTAACTCTTTATCGTTTGGCTCTGTGTTCCTCTTAATTCATTCGGTTGTTGTTTTTGTATTTTGGCTTATGGTTGTTGTTGCGGTTTTTCTTTGCTGTAATGTAAAGTTCAAGTGAATTTTCATTTTCAACAGTTTTTCTTGGTATAAATATTTCTGTTCAATTACCGCAACTCCACAGTTTTGATTTTAAAGCAGAAAGTTCTGCTTCACTTCCTTTCGGTTGCGCATGCGTGTGTGTAGAAATAAAGCCCGTTGAATTTTTTAAGCGTTGTTTGCTGGTGTAGAGGATTAAAGTGGTTAAAATGAAGTTGATTGTAAGTGTGCATTGAAAAGGATATCAAAGGACTAAGGCCAAAAGCTTACGGCAAATGTGATATATAAACTTTATTAAAAATGTGTCCTGAAAATTAAAAAAAAAAAATGATTTTAGAGCATCATATGCTGTGTCTGCTTTTAAATTAATTAAAAATAATATTAACACTGTGCGACAGCAATTTTGATATGGATTGAAAAGGATTGTTGCACTTCTTTTGAAGATTTTTGAGCTAGCAAGTTAGGGATCTTTTTGAGATTAAGTGTCACGATTGTAATTTAAAAGAAAAAATTTGCATTTATGTATCAGCTATAAGTGATAACGTTTGGAGTTCATTAAAATATGACTTAAAAACTGATTGTTTCAAATATTTTAATTCAATGAGTAAAACAAATCCATTTACAAATTAAAAATATTTATATCAAACGTTCGCGATTTTAATTTAATTTAAAAAGTAATGAAAATATGAAGACAAAATATGATAGACATGACGAGTCAGCAGTGAAAAAGATTTAAGGGAGTTTTGACGCAATTTTGCATAGCTCTTGGATTTTTATTTAACCCATATAGTACCAAAATATTCAGCATATTTTTTTTTTTTTTAAAAAAAAGTTGTAATGAGGTGGTAAATTGTATGGAAAAAATGGCAGAAAATAAGTTTGAGGTCGATCGGAAAGTGCACGTAGCCAACATTTTTTCTGAAATTATTCAGTTTGGGACCTAATCGAAAAATGTTATTTCTTCAATATTTTGAATTATTTAGCGCTTGGCCTATTCAAAAAATATGACATCTTCAAAAATAAAAATTGCCAAATAGTTACCCTGGGAAGTGGCCATTGATTTGTATACGCATCACCATAATTGAGTGCTATATATAGCTCACCTAAGCAATCTGGATGTATAGTTTTACTGTGGAGAATAACATTAGCCCTTTTGAATCTATTCTATTTTAATATTTTTGATTAATTTTCAAAAAAAATATCCAAAACAATTGTTTTTTTTTAACTCCCACTTAATCCTAAAAAGTGGGCGTGGCACGAGAAAGAAATTTTTTAAAGAAAAGCCAATAGATTAACTTTAATACAAAAAATATAAACCTTCGAATTTTCTTTATATTATAATGAAAAAAATGTCCAAACATGAGCAATTTTCGTGATTCGTAAACGAATCAAAGGTACGATATGGGTTAAACTCCACTCACAGAATTATTCTATCACATTACACATTTAAGCAAAATGCCCTTTATCAAAATTTTTTAATCAAAAAAATTTTTAATAAAAACTTCAACTATTTTTGGTTTTTAAGTTTGCCAGTCCAATGGTATAATTTTTTGTTTCTAGTGCTATTTGAGTTACAGATGGGTTCTTCTTTTTTAAAAAGATCATAAGTCTATAAAATTGGATTTTGATATGCTTTCGATATTTTCGTTTAGATATAATGTCAAAACATTGACATTTAACATGAAAATTTATATCAATTAAATGGCCACCACTAGCAGCATTACAGACCTCCATTCTTTTGCTGACATTTTGCATTACTTTTGGCATAACCCCATTGGTAATTTTCTTTTAATGCAGCGAAGATCGTTGTTTTAGAAGGGTTAAGGAGTGGTGCGAGAGAAGTAGCGTAAATGGAAAAAAATTTTGTTATCTTATGAGGAAAACTTATTATCTTAAACATCAAATATCTCAGACTTGAAATAAAAAAATCGTAGAAAAACGTTTGTAACCGTCTCAAAATCAAGTTAATTTTTTGGTATCTTGCAACGCCAAAAATGATCTCAGCGCCCACATACTATGTTAGGTACTCTGAATGGAAATCAGTTTATGTTTCTCCAGCATTTAGGTATTGTTTTCGCAGACAGCGTTAAGCTCGGTACTAACGAAATCACTTCACAGGGCATAAGCTTCTTCTCCATTTTGGAGATAGGTTTTAACAATTAAATGGCGTTCTTCCGTTGAATATCGCTCTATAACTAAAAATTTCAATGCTTAATAATATCAGTTATTTTATTTTTTATTGCCAGATTCAAATTCCAATTATTTATTAATAAAGTGTGAATTTCTTTCTAATGCTAAGTTTTTCGTGCAATTTATCAAAGTTTTAGCTCTCAAAAATTTCAAAAAATTAGAGTAATACACAACTAATTATTGTGTTATTCACCGTTTAACATTGAAACAACATTTTTATATTTTAATAATTCAGTAAAAATACAGACTTTCAAAATAAAAAGTAACACCTATCTCGAATACCAGTAGTGCTGTTAAGCTACTTCAATCAAATCTTAAGCCAAAATCTTTCCATTACACCAGAATCTATATTATAGTAAAATCCATATGAAAGTGACGAAAATATAATATGGGTATTCATCTAAGCGCGCCAAACCCTCGCAAGCTGTGCAGTTTTGCGCCGCACACTGTTGTATTTTGGGAAAAAATGGACAAAATCAAATTCCCGTCGATAGGAATGCCCAAAAAAAACGAGGTCGGTCTTATTCGAAAGGTGATTTCATGCTTTTTTTAGAAAAATTGTCCCGAATCGAAATCCCAGCTTTGGGCGTTTCTCAGAAATGCCCAAAATATGGTCTTTTTCAATTTTAGACAGTTTTTCCCAATTTTAGTACAATTCTGACTCGTATACATATCCGATGATAATTTATTTTGAAAGTCGAGAAAAATACCTTTAATTTGGTATTTTAAAAATTTTTCTAGGTGCTTGGTATCGAAAAATACATCTATATTTAATTAGGGGTAAATTAACGTTAATCTATTATATAAAACTCATTTTTTGTCTGTCCGTCTGTCTGTCTGTCTCTTTTGCACGCGGAAACTATCCAGCCGATTTTGATGAAATTTTTTACTTGGCCAAGTATCGTTTATTTTTTCGTTTGAAGATTACTATTTTTAAAATATTTGTGTATGAGGGCCACCCTAAATAAAAGTTTTGTGGTCTAAGCTATGCTTCTTAACATTAGAGATACGTAGTGTGAATTCGATGTGAATTGATTTATTTGCCTTCGTGAAAATGATATTTAAAAATATATTTGTATGGGGGCCACCCTAAGTATGCACCTTAAATAAAATTTTTACCATTCAATCTGTGCCCCTTAACATAAAAGCCATACTGTGTAAATTTCATGAGAATCGATTTGCCAGTCTTGGAGAAATCGCTATTTTTAAAATATTTCTGTATGAGGGCCACCCTAAACAAAAGGTTTGTGGACTAAGCTATGCTTCTTAACATAAGAGATATGTAGTGTAAATTTGGTGTGAATCGATTTGTTTGTCTTCGTGAAAATGATATTTAAAAATATATTTGTATGGGGGCCACCCTAAGTATGCACCCTAAATAAAATTTTTACCATTCAATCTGTGCCCCTTAACATAAAAGCCATACTGTGTAAATTTCATGAGAATCGATTTGCCAGTCTTGGAGAAATCGCTATTTTTAAAATATTTGTGTATGAGGGCCACCCTAAATATGTACCCTAAATAAAAGTTTTATAGCCTATGACACCCGCCCGATCGATGCGAACATACTGTAAAAATTTCATCAAAATCGGCTGGATAGTTTCCGCGTGCAAAAGAGACAGACAGACAGACGGACAGACAAAAAATGAGTTTTATATAATAGATTAACGTTAATTTACCACTAATTAAATATAGATGTATTTTTCGATACCAAGCACCTAGAAAAATTTTTAAAATACCAAATTAAAGGTATTTTTCTCGACTTTCAAAATAAATTATCATCGGATATGTATACGAGTCAGAATTGTACTAAAATTGGGAAAAACTGTCTAAAATTGAAAAAGACCATATTTTGGGCATTTCTGAGAAACGCCCAAAGCTGGGATTTCGATTCGGGACAATTTTTCTAAAAAAAGCATGAAATCACCTTTCGAATGAGACCGACCTCGTTTTTTTTGGGCATTCCTATCGACGGGAATTTGATTTTCTCCATTTTTTCCCAAAATACAACAGTGTGCGCCGTCGCAAACGAACTGTCAAAAATCGTATGGAAAGTTTTTTGAGCAAACTAGAAAAGTTTGCGCGACAATTTGCTAATTTGTGCAATATTTGTCACTCTCTTTTCCCATACGATTCTCTCAGCAAAAATTTATTGTTCACACATTTTGTATTTGTCACTTTCTTTTCCCATACGATTCTCTCACAAAAAAATTACATGCTCGTGAAACACATCGCGCAAAATTGCCTATTTGCACAAGTGGGAAACATTTATTTTTCGACATTCTGAAAGAAAATCAACATTTCTATTGAAATTTTTAATTCAAACCAAATTCTGTTTTAGAATTTTTCTTAAAAATTAATAGAATTTCGATATATGCTATTGGAAAGTCACAACTAGAAAATACCAATTGCAAAAATAACATTTTTAGTTCACATGGATTTAGTACTCGTATCTCAAAATACTGAAATATTTGCGGACTTAGATTTAACACACCCAAAAACATAATATAAGAGTATTCTTCTCCTTTTTTACTAAGGAGTTTTTGACAAAGAATACCTTACAATCCAAACTTTCTAGAAATATTCTTTGGCTTGATTTAGATTAAACATTAAAGAAATCAAAAGGAAGGATAACCTAAGTACAGCTCGTCTTTAGACTAAATCCTGAATATTTATTTAATGGTCATGGACAAAATTGACTTTTCGGCATTAAAAGAAAAAAATTTCTTAAAAGGGTCAGAATACGCGAAACCGACATGTCTGAAATGTTTTTTAAAAGTTTTTTATATACATAAATCAGTAGCTGCAAGTGGTAGAAATTAGTGTACGGAAAAATTTTTTAAAAAAAATTGTTGTTGCAATAATTATTGCCAGTCAAAGTTTTCATTAAACTTTTTTTTAAAATGCTATAAGTTTTGAACTGCTTGACTGATCGTGACGAAATTTTTTAGTTTCTGCAGATAATAAGTTGAACTTATGTATAGATGCATTGAACCCTTCCAAACTGGAATTCGTCAAAAAAATCGTGGAGCCTCAATTAGTTTTGACGGTATAAATATTATAGTGGTACCGGGCGGACGAAAAATGCATAAAAATTTTATTGTTTTTCAAAAAAATCAATAACACTAGCTTACAAGAAAAAGGATCGGGTTTCTCATAGACTTTTTTCTATGTATTTTGAGGCGTAGTTTCCAAAAATGGCAACCATTTTTTTTCTTAAGAATCGTTTTCGAGATATCCCCCAAAAACTCTTTTTTCGGCCCTTTTTTCATTTATTTGGTTATATCTCGATTAATTTTTTTTTGAATCAAAAACGCTCAGCTCAGCACTTCAAAGATATTTTCACTCTCTTTCTAACGGTATGCTGTTTCCTTGAATCAAATAAGATTTGATGAAGTTACAAGCACTCAAAGTCCAAAAAAACTGTCTTTTTTAAAAATCACTAAATTTCGATTGCTTCATTTGAATGAAAATTTTTTTCTTTTTCATATTTTTAGAATTACTAATGAAAGATTATTCTTTTGCAAATATTTTAAGGATAATTTTGCGGATGTCGGACTAAAAATGTAGAAGTTATTTGAGAAAACAGTAAACAACTTGCAATAAAATTAGATAAAAAACAAATGTATTTTACGAATTCTTGTTTGGAAGGGTTCAATGCATCTCTGTAATTTTTTTTCAGATTTTTTCGAGGCGGAGCAAGTCATTAAAATTCAATTCTTGATAGAAAAATTGCTAATTAACAACAAAAATGCAAAATTTTTGCAACTTTTTTTTTTTAATACATTTTTATGTGAAAACGAAAAAACTGCAAAATTAAAATAGAGCTGTAAGCCATAAGCTACATTATTCAAATCTCCATAAAAATTATACCCATATACTAATTTTTCTGCTTGCAGATAACCATTATATTATCGACGATGCTTTTATGTTTGGTATCAGCACGACCACAGGGTCAGGGCACAACGCCCATACCAATTATACGACAAGAGCAAGAAGTCAATTTCGATGGATCCTATAAATATTCATATGAAACTGGAAATGGTATAACAGCGGAAGAAGATGGTTACTTGAAAAACCCCGGTTCAGATGCTGCGGGACAGGTAAGAGCTCTACGAAAAAATAATTTACTTTTTAAAATGCCATTAAAAACCACAATCAAGATATTAAAACATAAAATGACATGAACTTTAATTTGTTTACTGCAATTCAATTGTCAGCCACTCTAAGGTCTTTGCAACGAAACCTTCTGTGCTCAATGCAGAAGTGTCGGTGTAAATGCTGCTGCCTATTGCAAGTTTAAGATGAGATCAGATTAGGATCATAGACGCCCATAATGTTAACTTAACACAAACTTCTTTTTTGTTCTTCTGTACAACTGCTATTGTTTGCGTTATTGGACTCCAGCCACAACAATAATAATTTTGCTAAATGGCAGCACCAACGTAGAATGTGGGCGGTAAATGCTGTGACATTAAAAAGCGTTACAATAAATTGAAAGAAAACAGCCGCCAGTGCTGGCGATGTGGCATTTTAAACAAAAAAATTACATTACTTGGATATACAAGCACAGCTTAAATTGAACTCAAGTGCCCTCTAGCGATCAATTTGCAAATTATTTGATAATGCAACTGTACAGAAATAGAGTGAGAGTGTAGTGCATAGAAATGTCATGAGAACTTATGAGCTTTGCTTGAACCTCAAACATTTGGGTTGCAATTTTTTTTAATTTTTTTTTTGTTTTGCTCACATTTTGATTTTATTTTTAGTTTATTATTTTGTTTTACTTCAATTAAATTTATAATTATTTATTTAAATTATTTTAGGTTGCGCAAGGATTTTTCGCATACACTTCACCAGAGGGTCAACCCATACGCATTACATATATAGCCGATGAAAATGGTTTCCAACCTCAAGGTGATCATTTGCCTACACCACCACCGATACCACCAGCAATACAAAAAGCTTTGGATTATTTGGCCACAGCACCACCGCCGCAAGATCAGAAGAATATTGGCTTTACACCAAGAAGAGGTGGTGGCTAAGAGCTGTTCTTTTTGTAAAAGAGCGTAAGAGACGAGCGAAGTTGTGAGAATGTGAGCATTATTGATAAAACAAAAGAGAGAGAATGAGTACTAGATAACTTGCGGTATATTTCAATGATCTTTATGAAAAGAATTTCTGTTTTCTTAATTTAAACCAACTATGATGACATGACAACACGATAATAAGTAATAAGTTGCCTTTTTTGTATATAAAAAAAGAAAATACTCAAAATAAGTATAATTTTCAAAAGTTAAAATAGCTTAAAAATTTAAAAAAAAAATAAAAAAAAAACAAAATTTGATATGTTGTTTTCATTTTAAACTAGCTTCGTACGCGCACGTCCTGATGTTTTTTTTTGTTTTTTTTTTTTTTGTTTTCATAACGAAATTACTCTCTTAACATCTCACAATATATTTTGTCTTCAAAAGTCAAAAAGTAAAAAAACAATTGATAAAGAGTTTGTCCTCTGAGCTTTGAACCCAAATACAAACGGTACAAATGAGAAGAAAAATAAGACAACAGTAACAACTCAGGATTCAAGGAGCAGGAAGCATAAGCATCAACAACGAAAAATCAAACGACAATTTTTGTGTGAGGTTCTGCAAAACGTAATCCTAAAAAAAAAGATGTAAAACTTTAAAAAATTAAAAAAATAAGTATGCAGTTATCTTTTTAAGCAGCAATATTTTGTTTTAAAAAAGAAATTATAAAAATCGGTCAAATAAATTTTGCGCCAAGGCGTTACAAACCATTTTCATGTAAGCAATTTAATATAAATAGTTTAATGAATTCACAAGGCTGAGTAAAAACGTTATCGGCTAACTTTGTGACTTAAATGACTTCTAAGCTGTAACTACCCGGGAGACAAAGCGCTCATAATTCCTAAATAGCGGAAAGTTTTTTCATCAACAGATTCATCATAATTTTGACTAAAACTGCTGTCAGCAGCCGAGTTTTTGATACATATAAAGTATATTTCGCTGTTATTAAAGAATGAAGTTCCATTAAAAAATAATAATAAAAAGCGGAACAAAGTAGTAGTAGTAGTAAATTCGATTCAGCCCCGAAAAAATAGTACGGGGCGAGGCGATAGCTTTCATTCTGTAAAATTCTTAATTGCTGAATTTCTCGCCTGTGGTTATATGCAAACTAAATAGATGGTCATTTTCTCTTACTTTAAGTTGAAAGAGAACTTAAAAACTCAGTATTTCTTTACTGATGAAATAATAACTTATTTCAAAAAAATACTATACCACCATAATTTCCAATATTGATTGCACAGACCGACGTTTGATCCAGAAATCAGAATTTATAATGTGTCCCATTTTAATTTTTCCAGGCCGATATCTCGAGAGCTAGCGATAAATGTTTTAGATAAAAATTAATCCCAAACTATCCATTTTCAGTAAAAATTCCACCAAGTGAAAAGTTCTAAGAATTGCTCAAAATAATCAGAAAATTTATTTATTTTTTTTTTGTTTTATTGTGGCATTTTAAAAAAAAATGTGTTTGACGTTGTAGGAAATAAAAATGTTTTTCAACTAAATACTAAATAAGAAACTTTTACTCAGTATGATTTTTACTGAAAATTTATAGCTTAGGAGAAAATTGATGAAAAGTGAAATTTTGACCAATACTGTATCAATAATGTTAAATTAAAAAGTCCTAGAAAAATCATAATATAAGCAAAACAAATCTATTTTTCCCAATGGAAAACAAATCTGCAATGAAAAAAAACATCAAGAATTGTTTTGATTCAGTTTCAAGTTTGTTTTGGACCGACATTTGCATTTAAAAAATCACAGTTGTCCTTGATTTTACTTTGAAATTGGTTTTAAGGTCAAAGGCAAGGTCACTGTTAGTTTACCCTTCAGCTACTGCACAATTTTTGCCTGGGAAAATGGGGCACACTGTACTTTTTCGAAGATTTTTTGTACGTTGAATTCGAATCTGAGTTTAGAATTTCTCTTATAGCACTGATTTTCAAGATATTCTAACCTTAAATTTCATTGAAAGAATTTTTTATGAAACCTTAAATGGGGTTCAAAAGAACTGCGCTAATCTTCAAAGCTCAATTTAAATTATATAAAAATAAAATTATTTTATCAAAATCTGTCATTAGTATCGATGTCTGTGAGAACAATTTTTCTGTTAAGAGACATGGCACCGTTGGCTTAAAAAGAAATATCTTTCCTCAATGTTCAGTCTATCCCTATGCATAACTTTGTCAAAATCGGTCCATTAGTTTATGTAACTGTAAAAACGTATTTCTTGGTGTGGTAGCGCCCATTTAAAACGAATAACTTTTCTCAGAGTTGATCGAAATCGGGTCCAAAATTATGAAAACTTGTTAGCCCAGTTTCTTGCACAGCTCTTTCAGAAAGTTTTTATAGCAAATCAAATTTCTAAACATAAGCTGCCTTGGCATAAAAGATTAAGAAAATCCGTTGAATCGAGTTATTGCGATGAGTACATTGTATTTACCTATAGCGCCATCTATTGGTAAGTTGTCAAAACACAAATGACGACATAAGGATCTGTTTCTATTTAGAAAAAATATGACATCACAGTTACTAAAATCCGTTAAATTGTTGCCGAATTAGAGCGAATAGTACATTAAATTTGCCTGCAACGCCATCTATTGGTAAGTTCTCGAAACCCAAATTACGTCAAACAAAATCTGCTTCTACTTACAAAAACTATGACATCACACTTATCAAAAGCCGTTGATTCATCGCCGAATTATAGCTATTGGAATATTCAATCTGATTACAGCACCATCTAGTGGCAAGTTCCCAAAGAACAAATGACGTCATAAGAGTCTGTTACAGCTTACAAAAGCTTTGACATCATATATACTAAAATCCGTTAATTCGTTGCCGAGATATAGCTATTAGAATATTCAATATGCTTACAACGCCATCTATTGGTAAGTTATCGAAGCACGTTTGACGTTATAAAAATCTGCTTCTTTTTGCAAAAACTACGGCATGTCATTTGTCAAAATCGGTTCAGTAATAGCCGAGATATTGCATAATAAAGATATCGAAAACACAAAATATACATGCGGCTGATTCATGGTGGCCTGGTATATTGAATTTTCAGTGGTACCACGATTTTGAGTTCTGTCTGCTCTGCGCTGCAAATTTAGTAAATTTTCAAAAAATGTTGCATCTTTTGGGCGCAAATTTTGCAGCATTTGCGCTGCAACTATCAAAGGGCTTAATAGGCAATGACATCGTTCTAAAGCACTGATTTTGACAAATGAGGTGTCATTATTTTTGTGGAATGTTTGGGAACTGCATTAAAGTAATAAAATTAAGAAATTTAAAAGATTAATGTTATAAAATGTGTGCGTAAAAAACAAAAGTGTTTTTCTGTTGTACTGGCAAAATAAAATGAAATGATATCAAAGGAAGGATATTTATTTTGATTCGTTATGTGACGAATAATTGTGGAATTTTTGGCCTTCATCATTGCACATTTTCTTAATTTTTCTTCAAATTTTCTCAAAGATTTTATTGAAAGATATATTAAGTGACAATGCCTGCCTTACAGATATGAAACTCGTTTACTAAATTCGAATACCCTGAAGTTAAACCAGATTTCGATGAATACATCACGAAGCTTATTCTTAAAAAAAATTATGTTTAAGAAACTTAGTCACATGCGCAGTGCTATCCGATGATTGGAGAGTTATAGGGACTATACCTTACCTGATTTTTAATTATATTCACAATAATGTTTCTTACTGCAATCAGTGTGGGCTTATGTTCTCAAAAATAAGGAATACTTAGTTCAAAATTTAATATTCGCAATTTAGGCTTATGAACGGCAAACACTTGATCCATCAATTTTTTGCATTGGTCTATGTGATGATGTTAGAGTTTTTTGTATAAAAGGACACTCACTAATATCTTCAAAATATCGAAATAATCCATGAAAGATTAAGGACCTATGTGTATCGATATTATATCAGCGTATGTGTGTAGGAAATGTCAGTTTCAGTAAGCTTTTTTTATTATACATATAACTGAGCTTAATGTTTAGTACAGTGTGTGTCAACATCCAAAAAATTACACAAAACAAAGAGTAATACAACAAAAAATGGGCTAAAGCTGATCATACTAGTTTCATTCATTGCCAAATAGAATCATAAGGAATCATAAGGGCTCAAAAGTCACTGATGATTCCATTTATGAATGGAAGAAACTACTCGTAGTATGGCTAGCAATAGCCGTTTTTCTGCTTTGATTTTTGTTCTTATAATCTTTCTTTTTTATGTTATCATACACTTTACTGAACAGTAAGTTCAGTAAAATAGTTATTTTATTTAAATATATTTTAAATAAATGTTTTATCAAACGTAAGTATTTAAGCACTTTGCATATTATTGAGCCGATACACAGGCGTTACCTGCTACTGGAATATAAGCGCAAACTGCAATAATCGCCATAGAGATTTTCAAAATTTTAGGTTGAACTTTTAGTATTTAATCTGTTTGTTTCAACAGCAGCAGCCGAGTTTACTATTCGCATTCAGCCGTAAAAAGAGAGAATTATTTGTGAAAAATATAAGTATGAGACAAAATGTGTTTATTGGGTGTTATTTTTTGCTTAAATTGTAGTTTTAAGACCACAGTTTTTAAAAACTAAAAATCGGATCTTAGTTAAGATAAGTGCGTGACTTGATATAAGAAAGGATTTTTGTGAAATCCTGCATTCCAAGACAATTTTAAATGTTTTAATTAATATAAGTTACTATGCACGGAAGAAATTTCTGCAGAAATAAAAGACACAGATTTTGAAATAAAAAAATTAATAAAATATCGAAAAACCTCTTTGAGTAATGGTATGGTATACTCAAAAAAAAATCAAACTCTACCCAAAAAATTTTATTCTAAAATCTTTCGTAAAAAATTTATTGTAACATCCTGTACAAAATCACTCAATTAGTTGAAATTTTTATTGATCTAACAACCAATCAATCATATAACCTCGTAATTTGAGCTCAGTGCAAGGTGTTATCTTCGGCCTAGCCGAAACTCACATACCCTACACTGCACTGAAAGTACCTTTTCAATAAATGTTAAAAAGACGTTGAAGAGGTTGAATAAGTCGAGAAAAAAATGTGAAATGTTAGAAAGGTTGACAGAGGTTGAAAAATGTTGAGAAAGTCGTAAATATATGCAAAATGTTGAAAAAAGTTGAGAGAGGTTGAAAAACTCTAAAAAAGTTGAAAGAGGTTGAAAAAGTTTGAAACTATTCAAAGTTGATGAAAAAGTCGAAAAAATAAAGAAACTTATGAAGAAAGTTGAAAGAGGTTGAAAACTTCGAAAGAATATGGAAATCGTTGAAAAATTCGAAAAGAAATGAAAAATTTGAAATATGCCACGCCCACTTCTCCAATTCCGCCCACTTTTCCAATTCCGCCCACTTTTTGTTCAATAAATTATATTCGTGATCGACATCCTCATATTAAATTTTAGCACAATAGCTTGTATAGTTTGCGATATATGCCGTAGTTAAATTTAAAATTAAGGGCGGTAACACACCAACAGGTACAATCCAGCCAGGTTTTGATCCAGAAATAGCTTTTTATAAGCAAACCCCTAAAACCAAATTTTAGTATGATTGCTCACATATTTCGATATATATGCTACTTACCGTATTTTATTTGTATGGGATGTGCCACGCCCACTGGTGCTATTTCAGCCACTTTTGATTCAGATATACTCTATAGCAACTGAACCACTTACATTAAATTTCATAGCAGTTGCTGCAATAGTTCACTTAAAACAGCGCTTACAAATTTATGTTGATATGGGAGGTGTCACGCCCACTGACGCAATCCAGTCAAAATTCATTTATTTTTAAAGCTTATAGTGACTGACATCTATACACCAAATTTTATGAAGATTACTCTCATAGCACACTATCTATAAAAATAAACGTTTTTTGCTTATATGGGAGGTGACACGCCCACAGGTGCTATTGGACAAAATTTTTGTAATAGGAGACCTTATAGCAAATATATCTACCTCATTAAATTTCATAACGATTACGTTGTTAGTTCTCTTAATATAACGTTTATAAATATTGTGGGCGATGCCACGCCCTTCAACGAGTTTTTTCAGCAAAGTAGCTGAGCTTGTATTGATGACTGCTTTCAGCGGCATCATCTCCAAAATTTTTATTAAAATCGTTTGTTCCAATTTTGAGATATACGGAATGAAAAGTGCCACGCCTACTACTTCGAATGTGTCCATTTTTATCTCAATTCAAGATATATTTGATATATATACGTTTACCAAATTTCATCGCAATATCTTGAACGGCTTACAAGATATGGTAGTATAAATGATAAAATTTAGGGCTGTGCCACGCCCCTGTACGATCCTTTGAAAACTTGAAACCCAGCCTAATCCTAATTTGGTTTACATGTGCACCAAATCACCAAGTTTCATTTAAATCGCAGCAACTTTTTTCAAAATTGGCCTGGGTAAATATACATAGAGTGTGGTCGATAGGCGTGTCCGTCAACCGATTTCGCTCATTTTCAATAGCAAGATGCCTGCAAGAAGATGTGACCTGTGCGTGAAAGTTTCATTCAATTAGCTTTCTAGCTTTTCCCGACGGACATAGCTAAATCGACTCAGGTGGTGACGCTGATCAAGAATATATATACTTTCCCATACCTGCCACGCCCCCTTCTATGTGTTACAAACGGAGAGACAAAGTGAATATACCCTCGGTGTAGGGTATAAAAAAAGGTATTCATCCAATTCAATCACTCGCTGCTTCATAAGAGTTCACACAGTTCTGACGTTAAGTATGAAAAATTTATTGCTACATTAGACAGCAATTTCTCTGACTATAAAGTGCACATTTTTTTAGTTTATTACAAGTTGCAACTCTTTCAATAGGCGATAGAATCTAATTTCAATTAGTTGTAAACATTTGACATTTTGGCACCTCTGCTTGCACATTTTCATTCAATTATCTTTTAACGATTTCATTGAACATCAAACTAAAATATCATAAATAACAGTATGCAGCATAAACTGTACACTTTATAGATCAAGTTATGATGAAAATGCATTTAAATCAATTAAACTTATTTTCCTTACATGCAATTTCCATACGGCTAAAATTTATTCACAGATGTTAACACAAATTTGTTTTCAATTTATGTTAATGTTTTAATTTTATATAAACAGGGTGATGTCGAATAAAAATGAATTTTTGTTTTTTTCGAATTTGGGAGAACCTAATATAATGCGGTAAAAATTGGACAAATGCAGCCAAATTGCAGTCAATGCGAAAAATTATTGATCAGTGGCTAATTAAGTCCATTTTCAAAAAAAAATAAATAAAGTATGCCTTATTAGAGTTAATTTTTTAATCTCCTTCATTCAATAAGGTAAAATTTTTTAAATAGTAAATCGTTTCGTAGATATTTTATAAGTGCCAAATCAGTTAAATCGCGAGAAATTTACAAACCAATTTGATTAAGATTTATTTTTTGAAAAAATAACTGGATATCTTTTGGCGTAAAGCTTAACCCAATATAACTTACCTTCGTCATTTTGGCGAACATTAATCAGATATTCACCTATCACGCTCTTACTATCGCGCCTAGCTACATGTACGCTCAAGTCAATTCAGTCGCCGCCGAAAGCTTGCTTGCGCAATCAGCGTGAGTGTAGTGTTATTATATTTGGACTAATTGTTCGTCATTTTGACGAATGGTTAGCTTTTGTGTAAGTTTTTTTTTTTTTTTTTTTTTTTTTTTGCACATTTAAAAGTTCTGCCTATTGTATTTTTAATGTTAATATCTAAATTTTACAAATTGTCAAAATAAAAAAAAATTTGTTGAGCCTAAATGATAAATTATTCCTGAGATATTGCTCAAATAAATGAAAATGAAAACAAGAGATATTAAGCGAAAAGACAATTGCTTAAAATGTCAGACGACAAAATGAAGCAATTTGAAATAAAAAAAGTAGAAATTACATGAAACGAGTACTGTCATAAACATCGAGTAGAAAACTTAACAACTTGGTCTTTTTTTTTGTCACACATATAGCGACTTGGTGCATAAATCGCAGCTACGAAAATCATTGAACTTAAAAAAACCATACCACTCCACATTTAAAACAAAAAACAAACTATGTGCTCGTCAAAATGACGAAAGGTTAGCTTTTGAGGGTATTTTATAAGGTAAGCTATCAAGGGGTTAGTTTGGATATTTTATCTTAATATAAAAATTATTGGTCGCGCGAGAGATAAAGCTCAGAACTTCTTTTCTTTGTTCCCCCCAAACAAATCGACCCACCCTAATGTATATGTTGCCGGCCAAGCTAGTTTTAGCAAAAAACTGATTTTTCCAAGGCCAAATTAATTTCATTTATGCCTAAAAATATGCAATGAAATCGCATTGTAAAATAGCTGTGCCAAAGTCCGCTAGCACACACCAACTTCTATGCACAAGTACTGCTATGGTAAGCAACGTAAGACAATAAAGACTTAACAACTTCATGCTTGGCAAGTGGGCGGCCTACGGTTAGGATTTACATCCTATAGTAGGCCCAACTTCGTCTTTGCTAACCATAGTAATTCTACACGCCCGCACCGGCTTCACTAGCCAGTGTTTTTGTATCAAAATTTCAGTGCATACTTTCAGACAAACAAGTTAACAGTTTGGCTTAAGGACTAGTTTGGCCGGTGTCATATACATTTCGATTTCTCACTGCTATTCGATAATAGTTAATACAATTTTATGATCGATTCTTCATGGCCATTATCACCACCAGGGCCGGATTTTGAGTTGGGCAATACTGACTACTTAAAAACGGCCTCTTGGGATAAAACTTAACGAACACTATAAGAGAAATATTTTGCTGATTAATAATGAAAAACCCTAAAAGCATGCATTTATTAACTTGAAAGAGTATGAACAAAAGGAATAACGAATTTAATTAGAGATCTATACAAAATGAAATTGATACTCAAATGAAACGAATCAAACACCCTGTGTTTTGCTACGACAAAAAAAAACCAATTACAGTTGGTAGCATTCATATAAACATTTTAATTAGAATTATCTTATTTTTACGACAAAATCGTTACGAAAAACTCAATATTGATGAAAGCAAAAAACATTATCATCAATTTCCCATAAACACAATCATTTTATTGAAGCAACTTTTCACTGTAAATGCCAGCAACTACAACAAAAACGAACACATAGTATTACAAGAACAGTAGTTTGTTGACGATATGACGAAATTGATGACACCCGTCTAACGAACGGAACAGCATGCGTCCACTGTCGGTTCTGATATTTCAATATTGCGAAGTATAAAAAGCATAGTACGCGCCTTAGAAGCTGCTCATTTAAAGCTAATCAAATTTTTAACAACATGATACGTGAAAAATTATTGGTAAGAAAAGAAAAGAAAAAAAGTATCTAGTGTTGTGCCTAATTTCTACGTCATCCTTGTGCAATAATTTCCAAAAGATGAAATTTTAAATATTTTTGAAATTAAAAAAAAAACGGAAATTCGTGGGATTCGATTTCGCAAGCAACCGTCGTAACCTATAAATATCATTCTTCTCATAGCTCCCCTTCCTGCTATTCGCCGCCTGCATTGCGATCGCGCTGGCGCAAAATGATGGACGTTACCGCCCACTAACTACTGCGCGTCCACGCATCCGTGCTGGCAGTTATAATCCAGCAGCCAATGATGGTAGATATCGTGGTGGCAATGATGGTAGATATCGTGGTGGCAATGATGGTAAATATGTGCATGTGGATAATAAATATCAGCATGATGATCGTCCTGGTGGCGCCTACACCGGTGATTCAGGACGTTACCAGCAAGATAGGGGACGTGGCGGTGCTGGTGCTGGTTCTGAAACACGCAGACCTCCATCCAGTGGGTTAAATAATTTACAAAATGTCGTAGTGCTTCCCAAGGGCAAAGGCACTGGTGAAGGTGGTGCTGGTTGGCGTATTATACGTTTGGAAGATACTGTCGATCAAGATGGCTATCATTATCTGTAAGTGCTAGTTGTACCACCTGATTGAGTGGTCTGCATCAACAGAAACTAAAGTAACAAAGAACTCCTAAGCCAGCGCAACTAAAATGTTTTCAATTTAAATTTTAGTTCATAATTTAAACAAAAAATGTTGCATAACTTAAGGGGCTTGTTATTAGAGCATCAGTTGTTGCAGTCATTAGTTGATAAAAACCAATTTTTTATTTTAAGTCATAATAATTTCGGATAGCAATATTTTGGCAAATTTATTTTTTCCTAAAAGTATGCCTCATTTTTCTTAATTTTTAGCTACGAGACTGAGAATGGCATACTCGCTGAAGAATCGGGTCGCATTGAAAAATTAACCACTGACGATGATGGTTTACGTTCTCAAGGCTTCTATGAGTACACCGGTGATGATGGTCAACTCTATCGTGTCGATTATGTGGCAGATGAAAATGGTTTCGTACCGCAGGGTGCTCATATACCAACAGCACCGCCGCATGTGGCCAAATTATTGGCATATCTGGATGCAAATGCACCAAAAAAATAATTTTTGCTTAAGATTATTAATTTTTTGTAAATAATTTAAAAGAAAAAAACAGTGGTTTTCTATGTTGAAATATTTCTTAAGTATTTTGTGAAAGTGCTTAAATAATAACAACTGGAAACGGCCAATATTGAAGTGCTTATATCCATCAATATATTTCATACATTTCATAAAAGAAATAAGTGATATGATTACTCCTTAGGATTTTATAAATTTAAAATGTAATATTTTGCAAAAAAAACTAATGAATAAAGTTTTTTCACACATCATTTAATATTTAATTTAAATTTGGAATTAAACTTTTATTTTATTACAGCTCTTATATTAGAGCGGAGCGATTTGTGAATTTTGAAAAAGTTTGATCTTTGTCCAAAAATGTGGAAAAAAATATAGCAGAATTAGAAATCTGAGCTTTGAAAAATATATGCCAGTTTGGACTTTCAGGGTTTTTCGAAAGATACAGTAAAAAAGAGAAGAAGTAACACTGCTTTTTCTTAAAATTTATGCCGATGAGGCCTTTTCATAAGAAAGAGCATCGACATTTTTGCTGAAAATGAGCAAGTCAGAGCCAAATTTTCGGATGTTATATTTGCATGTAAGGGGTTTAGCCACTGTAAATTTTTCAATGAATATAGTTTTTTTTTTTTACTTGAAAAATACTTTAACCAATTTAAAATTTTGAGAAAAAAAAATTTAGTCAAAATAAACACATTTTTTGAAAACAAACTGCTTTTTCTAATACTTATGTAAATGCAAGTTTTAGGGGTCAAAAATGGGTTCTTCTTTAAAATATGCGCTATTTTCAAAAAAATAAAAATGAAATAAGATTTCGTACGACATTCTTTAGGTATACTCTTCTAGATTAGCCCGATTTTTTTTTTCTTATATAAAAAATACAACCATTACAGTGAGTGCCACAGAACTCTGCAGTGAAACATGGCTCTGAAGATATCCTAATTCCTGTTTAAAAGGTTCCCATATTCAAATTTTCAATCTTAAATTCATTGTGTTGCAATATTTTTGATTTTTACACGGCACTACTTTTCTTCTGCATTTTCGTTGTTTTGATTTTTTCAAAACAAACCCGAATTCTCAGAAAAAAAAACCATCAAGGTGAAGTCATTGAAAAATTTGCTCACTCATTAAATTTCGTTTTGAAAACCGATTTATTCTTACACTCTTCGTAAGGAATTAATTTCGTATAGTTAAACCAAACCCAACCCACACAAATACATTAACTTGTCATTAAACGATTTGTTATGTTTGCATGCTTGACTCTATTTGCGCAATCAATTTCTTTTTTAAGCAATTTTGAAATTTTAATAATTTGACTTGTATTAAAAACATCCTTATAATTTGTATTTGCAGATTGAGACCAAACGTCATAGGAATACAATTAAATAAATATGGTTAAGTTCTTTTATTTTCGCACAAATTTCAATAAAAAACGTGCATTTCAAAAATAATAATAAAATAATATTTCTTTTAGATACATCAATAATATTAACAACATACAAGACAAATGTCTTTAGCTCACTGTTGGTATAATATGCGTAGATATATAATTTAATACCTCTTGAATGGAAGCTTTAAGATGTGGATCCTAGAAAACGTAAAATTTTTAAAATTAAAAAAAACCTTTAATGTGCAAAAAATATCATCACTCACATTCGAAGTCGATGGCTCATTCTGCTTCTGCGTATAGGTAACATTGTAAATATTCGTATCGTACTCCCCAGTGACGTGTACATTTGTCATATCTTCAACTTCACCATCTGTAGCAGTACTCACTTCTGGCTCTGTGCCTAAACTTGGCTCGGGTGCTGCAAGTGGTGCAAGATAGGTAACATTGTAAATATTCGTATCGTACTCCCCAGTGACGTGTACATTTGTCATATCTTCAACTTCACCATCTGTAGCAGTACTCACTTCTGGCTCTGTGCCTAAGCTTGGCTCGGGTGCTGCAAGTGGTGCAAGATCTGGTAAGGCAGCAACATTGGACTCCGTTTTACTATAGTCGTATCCAAAGTCACTATGTTCAACGCTCTGCTGCTGTGTCTCCCAAAGCTTATTTTCATTCACATAGTTATAGTACCGTGGATCCTCACCATCGCGTACCCATTCGAATTTAATTATCTGCCAGCCATCATTATTAAAGTTGAAGTCAATCATAAAACGTAAATGATCTTGTGGACCCAGAGCAAAGGGGGTTTTTGGGTTTTTCTGTTGATATTCGCGAACCACATTGTCAGGCACATCGTGTACATATTTTGCACCCTTATCGCCATAGCCACCATCGTAGGGTATATGAATATGCTGATACAGACCCCTTGGATCGGGCACCCATTTTCCTAATGAAGCACCATGCAATTCGGGTACATAACGTCCTTTGTGATGTGCAATTCCTTTGTTGTTGTTGTTGCCTTGGGCTATTTGAGGATAGCATATTACGAGCGGAAATAATGCAATTGTGATTGTAATACTCTTGAGACTTATTTGCAAAAAACAATTCATTTTCAAAAGCTTACAAAGACCCACAGTGAAATATTGAAAATCAAAATTTAGCAAAAATTTGCACAAAAACGTTCGATATACCAGAGAGCTATTTCACAATTGAAGCTTAATATTTAGTCTTTAGTAAGTTGAAGATTTTCAGTAGCTTTTCATTAGATATGCAAACCAGTTGCAGTTATTTATTTTCAATTAAATGAAGCAACTCAATGGAATTTTAATCGACTAATTTTCTTGTTGAATTATGATTCTTAAGTCCTAATCAGTGCCTTCATCTTTACATAAATGGAAACCATAAGATGAGTCAAATAGTGTTGGAAAACTATTTGAAATGTTTGGGACTGAGCAATTTTTAGCTAAAAGTAACACTAAACCATGTGCACTAGATAGTATCTCAAAAAAAAAAGTTCGAATGACCTCGACCAGTTTGAAAGCTAATATTGAAAGATTTTTAAGGGAAAACATTTTTTTTTTTTTTCGGCGGAGATATAAGAAAAAAAAACAGAATTGCATCGAATTTAGAGGCCGAAAAAAATATTTTTATTTTTTCCTTAAAAATCTTTCAATATTAGCTCTCAAACTGGTCGAGGTCATTCGAACTTTTTTTTTTTGTATGGGGGTCGATACTATCTAATGGGCATACAGTGAAGAGCGAACGCATGAACCAGAGCAGTTTTGGTCTATCACATTGTGGTCCTTCGTATTATATTTGTAGCAGATATCTTGGTTTTGTATATCGAATATTGGTACCATTTTTAGATTTAAGAAAATATTAATTTAAATATGTGTAAAGTAGTGAGATTTTCAATCACTTCCGTTCGTAAGGAACGCAAAAAGGACTAAAACGAAGCAAACTCCTTAAAATTAAGTTGTATGAAAACAATGTTAGAAACATAATGCTAAATTTTATAAGGGATATTTGATTTTTAGTTATTTCTACAGTCAATCAGGTCTTGGTCTTGCACACTTACCTTTATTATGGTCTTTTAACCATAGCCGTGGTATCTTGCGAAATTTGCGAGACCAAGCATAATGATTTTTCTCATCACTAGTGCAAACTGCGACGGTACATTTTGGACCAAATCGCTATCAAATAAATTCATAGTTTAGGTTGAACGAAAAATTCTATGACTCTTTTTGGCTTGAAAATTGTTAGAGAGCGAAAATCCTGTTGGAAGTAAACAATTTTTTAGTTAAATTAAAGCTAACCAAAATGCCAAGTGTCAGAGCCTGAATTTCAAACAAAAAGTTTCATTCTTTATAGTCTTAAGTTAAAGTTCAAAAATAAGTTTTCGTTTTTTATTAAAGCCAAAGAAATATTTTTTTTAAATAGTTTTTGTAAAATATTAGCGGTATTCACGATCTGTATCATTTGGTCTTGAATTATGTATTTTTGACAAAAACAAAACAATTGCTTTTTTCAAATACCTACTATAAAAAAGTTACAATAGGATTTTGTCGTTGTATTTTTGATATTCAGAGTATTTGAAAAAAGCAATTAGCGGTATTCACAATCTGTAGCATTTGGTCTTGTATTGTGTATTTTTGATAAATTTGATATTTGTAGTAAATTTGATATCTTAACAAAAACAAAACAATTGCTTTTTTCAAATACTCTAAATATCAAAAATACAAAGACAAAACCCTATTGTAATTTTTGTATAATATTTGCACATTTGTTGAGTAAAGTTGTCATAACAACAAAAAAATAATTATTAAACAAAAGAACATTTTAGAGCGCTGACAATGTGTAGCAAAAATTGTAAAGACTTACAAAAAATGCTAAAAATACCACAGATCATGAATACCGCTAATGTTTTGTTTTTGTTAAGATATCAAATTTACTACAAATATCAAATTTATCAAAAATACACAATACAAGATCAAATGCTACAGATCGTGAATACCACTATTGAAAAGAAAATGTGAAAAAAATTGAAAAAAATATTTTTTATGGCCCAGCGGCAAATATGTTATACACAACATCGATGAATAGCTATACTCATTGTAGGCAGTAATGCTCACAACCCCAGCCACAACTGTAAATGCTTTTTACAAAGGGATGACCGCTTTGTAGGCAACTTGCCTACATCTCTATATACAATGTGTAGCAAGGGAAAGGCAGATTGCCTTAAAACATCGCTTACCAAGTGCCTGTATAGTTTGTCGAGTTGCCTACATCTCCACATACAAAGTATGCAGCCAACAGGCAAGACCGCTTACATCTCCATATACAAATCAGACAGCAAACAGACAGACTGCCTACAACTCCATATACAATGCAGGCAGCCAACAAACAGACTGCCTACAACTCTATATACACAGGAGGCAGCCAGCAAGCAGACTGCCGACAGCTCCATATACAAAGCAGGCAGCCAGCAAACAAATAAACAAAATATCACAGTAACAATTTCATTTGTGAAACATACAACAGAAAGGGTATAGCTTTTCATATATGAAAATTCAGAGTACTTCATCGATTTGCTGCTGGGGGCTAAAAAACTTTTTTGTTTAAAATAAGTACAAATAATTTTCTTTACTCTAAATAATTGTTGACAGTAGAATAATACTGTAATAAATGAAAATAAAATTCATTTATTTAATACAATGCTTTATTACTTTACTTACCAAAAACTGAGGTAGTTTTTTCTTTTCGACAATTTTGATTGATATTAGTTTTTTATTTAAGACCAGCAAAATGATTCAAGCTAAAAAAATTATGATCTAGTTAGTTCGTATTGGAACGAGCGTTTCTTTTAATCAAAAAACTAACAACGGTATCAAAATTCATTGAAACCCCAAGTTTTAGCAAGTTTTTTTTTGTGAAGAGAAATAAATTTTTTCGAAGGATATTCAATTTGGAACTATTGTGTAACTCTTAGTGGGGCATTGTGTTCAGACTATCATGATTATTAGGAATATTAAAACTACGCAGATTTTTTGTGTCTTTATCTCCTCTACGAATCGCTTTTTGGCACTTAGTCACTCACTCTACTCATATTTGTTAAATTTTTTATCAAGAGAGTAAATGTCTTAAAAAGAATGCTATCATTTGAGCATAAATGAGCTGTTACCCCTGTCTCAAAGGCTTGGAGGGTGGTAAAATGGTCCTCGTCATATTAAATTAAAGTTTGCTTATTAAGATATATTTTTTCTAGGGTTTTTCTGATGTAAAATCTGTTGAACTTTCGTTTTTTTTTTTTAATAACAATCTTGGTCACAAGAATTTTTTTTTATCCATGACAGCGAGCGGTATATTAGCTCTTTGCCTCGGCATGTTTTTAGCTCTAAAAATTCGCATAGAAAATTTTTTTTAAAATGGCAAATAATACTGCATATATTCAAAGGAACATAGACTCTTAAAAAGAGAAAACGATAATTTTTATAGCTAAATTTCGATACAAGAATTTTGGAAAAATTAAAGCGCTACAAAATTCAAAGACTTAAAACTTACTTTCAACCACTATCATTTTCATCGCTACTCAAAAATCAATACACAAAATTTTTATAAAATCAAATTGCCCTTTTCAAAGCAAACGCGTCACGTGTCAAAGGCTTATCACCTGAAATGTTAGCTTAAAATAAAAAATCGACCAAGCTTCCCTCTGTACCGTAAGACTACACAGAATAAATTTTTGATCTTATTATTTATTTTTAAGCATTCTTACTCAACTTCTTTAAGATCACAAAATCCATTCTGTAACGTTTACCAACACTATTTACCGTAACGCCTATGATTGCATTGGTATAGCAAAAAATGATAAATGTTCTTGTAGTTGTAATTAAGAAACTAATTTACACTCTGCTGCAAGTACCCGTATTTGTTTAAGCCATAAATATACATCTTACCACATCTAAATCTCGATATGAAATGATTCACCTTTTTACTGAACTTCTGCTAAGGGGTTATTTTTGAAATAAAAAAAAAAAAATCCAAATGTGGTGGGTGTCAATTGAACTCATTAAAATTTTTATAACAAATTAAATGTTTCAAAATTTTTGACACTTCTGTTGTTGTAAATTTCAAGCAATTAAGTGCAATTTATTAAGTTCGAATAAAATTTACGTATATTAATTGAAGTTACTTGAGAATATGTGGGTATAAGTTACAACAAAAAATCACCAATACACAGCATCTGCAAGGGGGACAGTGTTGTTGAAAAATGAAGCAACATTTTTGCTGTCATCACAATAATAAACTACGATTTTTATCTGCATAAAGTCGATTTTTGAAGTGCATAATTTTACGTTTTTACACAAATACGAACTCGTTATCGCAACTTTATTTTGCCAAATATGCACTACGGAGTGTTCAATTTCAATTGATTTTGTTGGGGCTTTTGAAATTAAAATAGCATTTGCTTACTAATTTTCTCATTATAATGGTAATTAAAATTTATCTCTTAATTAGCTAAATAATACGATGTAATTACATACATATGTATATAAAATTAAAACAATACAAATTTTATATTGCGAAAAAATGTTAATTCAAATACGATGGAATGCAGTAAAATCATTTAAGTTGTAATATGGCTTAAATTGTTAGTTTAGTGGGCTATGGAAATCTCAGTGAGAGTCAATAGAGGATGTATGTTATAATAAATATAATAATAAATAAACGTAGAATGTTGGATGTATTTGCAAATTAGTTTCAAATATATATAAATTAGCCAATGCAGAAAAAATTTTGTACTCAATATGACAAAGTACTTATCTTCTGTTAACTTAAAACTTCTGAGCCCGGTAAACCTAGCGCCTAATGCTCATGGTCAGTAGTGTAAAATTCTATGACGTTTTCATTAATTTTCATCTTCTCTACATTTTCTTGAATTCAGCAAATTTTTTAACATTTTTCATCCTTTGTCGATTTCTTCAACATTTGTCGGATTCAAATGGAATATTTTTCACCATTTTTCGATTACATCAAAATTTTCGATTATTTTAAAACTGTTCGACATTTTTTAACGCTTCATTACATTTCAGCTTTTAAATTTTTTCAAGAATTTTCGATATTTCTCAATAATTTTTGACTTTTACAACATACGTAGATGTTTCAACTCCATCAAAATATTTCACTCAATTCAACATTTCTTGATTACTTTTGACTTCCACAAAATTTGTCGAAATTTTTTGACGTTATTCGACTTATGTATATCGAACTTTCGTCTCATATTGGAAGGCAAAGAATTTTTTGGTCTCAAAATTAAAACTCACCTCAAAACTTCTCAAGAAACTTTAAATAATTTTTATAGTTTGCCTTCAAATTTCAGAAAAATAAAGGACACTTAAAATATGTCAAAGGTGTGTTCAGATATTGCTTCTAGGGATGACCAATGTACCAAGTGATTGGGATTGACCGTCCAAGCATCAAAAGAAAAAGGATCAAAAATTTTTTAACCCTAGGATGTTCAACCAGGTCTGTGCAGACCATTTGCATATAAACGTGAGTATAACTTTTTTTGTTTGGGTGTTAGAGATAAATCCGTCCATGACTTCCCAGAAGCGGCTACGGCGAACACGATGAGCAAAAAATCCGAACGTTTATGCTTTTGTTTTCGTTTTTATTCGTGTTTTCAAACGAAATGGTTCATACGGAACAAGTAGGTCTGTGCAGACCTCTCACACCTATGATAACTAAAATATGGCAAATTGTTACCTAGAAAATGTTAAAATATGTTTTTATTGTTCACTTTGTTTTATTCATATCATTAAACACATTTACACATACTTTTAGGACACCTGCCTATGTATTCCAATACAAATCCCATATAGGTCTGCGCAGACCTAGTTGTACCAGTTAGCAGCAAAAAATCCCTGAACCTGAAGGGTTAAAAAGAAAAAAGAATTCTTTTTGCCATTTAAAGGAAAAGTTTATATTTTTTTGAGAGTGCAGGGAATTGAATCTTCTCAACTTGGCAACCCTAATCCAATGTATAAAAGTCATTTGAAACTACATACATGCAAAATTCAAGTGGACTTAGAATTCGTCGCATAAAGTGAATTAAAAAATAAGTTTTCAGAAGCAAATTTTTGCCTTAAGGCAAGCGCCACACCTTGTCAGATTTTCATTTATTAAACTATACTACATTTCGTAACAGGGATTCTATTAGAGATAGGTTGAATAAATTTGGTTAGTGGGTTAACATGGATTTATGAAACTGGGCACAAAAATTCAGTTAAACCGAAAAAATCTCATACAAATGATATCATAAGAAGTTTGTAGTACTTTGCAAGAACTCATTGATGTGAAAGTTTCTAAATAAAATTCTATATAAAACTGGAGAAGCGATTATAAATTTTAGGGTGTTTCACTAATAATACGCTTGAAAAAATTAAGGAAAACAAATTTCAATTATAGTTATAGAGATATTGTTAAATTACGTTTTTGTCCATTTGTTAAAATGAAATCTCACTTTACTCAATTAATTCAAAATAGATTTTTATAATGAATTGTATATCACATATATAATATAACTTCCAAAATATAGTGTTGAGAATTTTCAATGTAGATTGGTTATGATACA
Organism: Tricholauxania praeusta; assembly: GCA_949775025.1. Classification (NCBI taxonomy): domain Eukaryota; kingdom Metazoa; phylum Arthropoda; class Insecta; order Diptera; family Lauxaniidae; genus Tricholauxania; species Tricholauxania praeusta. The sequence goes on along the minus strand of OX459031.1, from coordinate 28,300,285 downwards.
TATACTGAGTATTGTAAAAAAAATTAAATTAGATTTTTGAATAAAGGATTAAAAACCAAAGTAACCCTTTTTCCAAATCCTTGAGTATGCGTATATTATGTTGACTTTGTTTTTAGTTCTTACAATAAGTATCTTATTTAAAAGGCCTTATCTGGTACCAGAAGTTTTTTTCAGTAATAAAATAAATATTCAAAAGCCACGCACATTAAAGTATGCTAAAAAAGTCCATATCCTCGTTATTGTAAGCAAAGATCTCAGAAGTAACGATTTGAAATTTATTTTTTTAAGTACTATGACTTTTACGCCAATGTAAATTTTTTCAGTTGCTTATAAAAGTTACTATTGCTTAAAATATGTTTAAGTTTTCGATAAAAATTATTACTATTATGTCTTTATAATTATTATTATAATATTATTATTACATAAAAAAATTTGTTTTAATTGCGTCATTTCAGTAAAATAACAGCGGAAAAATTAGCCTAAATTAAAAAAAAAGTCCATAACGATCATATATTAATTTCGTAGAGTTCAAATGCCGATATGTTGGTAAAATGAAATTCATATTTTGACCTGATTGGTAAAAAATTAATTTTTCATATAAATAATGTGATTAAATCCTTTGAGACCATAAAAGGAACGTGTCACATTATTGTAGGAAAACTTGATATTTCCGAATAAAGTATTTTTTTTTTCCAATCGAAAATAGTATATTATGGTGCCGTCATGTACCCACGGAACGCAGTATTCATTTAAAAATTTGAAGACACAATATTCAATTTATGTAAACGGAAATAATTTTCATGCACTACTGATGCATACTTTTTGGCATATTATTAATGACATCTTTATGAAACTATATTTTCATTTTTAATGCTACCACTGATGATACTATAACGAGGCATATATTTTGTTTCTTAGTCACCCAGATCCGTAATTAGTGTTGATATTTTTAAAAAATAGCTATGTTTTTTTTAAGTATTTATACATTAATGATACTGGTCAGCCGTTTCTAATTCAGAATAGAGCATTGATTCTGAAAAAAGCTTGTTATAAAAATGTTCTTAGTTCAAAAACTTATCGACATATTAAATTTTTGCATTGATCATCGGTCTTAATTCAATTTTCTAGCCCTTGCGTCATTATTAATAAAATGTCTTATGGGGCATTTCAGGCGAAGCGGGCAGTGAAAATAAAGTGAAGTCGTGAAATTTGTTTATATTCAGGTAAGTTATACATCTAGTAGACATAAATGTGTAAGCATAATTTTTTTTTTTCGTATGAAGCTTAATTGCCGAGTTATGGGCTTCTGAAGAATTGGCGAAGTTTAAGTACAATAATTTTTGAACGCTGTTATTGGAATCAAAGAATTTATAATAAAATATAAAAAATATTGATTTAACTAGTAAAAAGCATGCTCTTTTTAATTTTTTAGTCAATCTCGAATTTTAAATTTTTTTATGTATAGAAAACCGGAAGTAAAAATTTTAAATCAAATTGTCAGTAACTTGGACATAATATTTTTTAAATATTTTATTTTTTAAAAAAAAAGGCTTAAGTATATAGATGTTTCACATAACAAACTTTAACGTGATCGTAATTAGCTAAGGAGATATATAAATTAAAGTACTTAAGAAAGTGCCACGTCCCATACAAAGTGCGGCAGATATACACTAAAATTTATATATCTCGTGAACCAATGTAGATCACGTTAAAATATTTTCAGCATAAAACCGGTATATTTTATGCTTTATTTAAAAGTAAAAATAAAAACAATAAAACATGTCGAAATTATTTAAATTCTGAGATGAAATGTTCACTTCCGGTTTTCCACAAGAAAAAAAAATCAAATTTCCAATCTGATTTCAAAATTGAAAAGAGCAGTAAATTTCCTATTGAACCCACAATGTTTTATACTTTATTGAAATTTTGTTAAGTTCGAAAAACTGCTTCCGAAAAATGATAATGATTCATATTACGTGAATTTTTGGAAGTCCACAACTTGACAATTAAGCCTTATATAAAAAAAAATTAAGTGTTTACACCTTCTAGAAGTACAACTAAGCCGAATATGAACAAATTTCTAAATGTCATTTTTTTTGCATTGTCCGCTTCGCCTGAAATGCTCCTTATATATTATTTATTTGTTGAAAACGAATTATTTTCTAAAATTCGGTTCGCAACGATTTGTTGGCATTTTAGTTGGCTTTGAATTAAATAAATAAATTGCCAATTCTCGACAAGATCTCCAAGACCCACTTCTGAACAAAAAAAACTAAAAGTTAAAGTCCAACAACAACATTTTTTTTTAAATGGTTTTTGATTCAAAAATTGCTAGAGAGCGTAAGTCTTGTCGGAAATGAACAATTTTTTTTTTAAGAAAATATACCGAAATTTCAAAAAATCCATAATGATTTATGCATTTTAAAATTATTTAATTATATCTTGTACTTATTGAAGTAACTCATGTTGTCCTATAAGATTCTAGTAATCTCTAGTGCAAGGATTTATTCCAGAATATTGCTTAAATAAATAAATTAATAAATAAGAATCAAATCCTCAGACCTCGAATTTAAAAAAAAAAATTTGTTTAGTTAAAGGATGAAAAAAAAACTTGTTAACTGGTTGTTAACTTAAATAATATAAAATTAATTTTTTTTAAAACTCGGGCTTCGAAAATTTGACGAAATTTCGACAAAGTTTCTTAAAAAAGAAAGAAACTGTTTGGAGCGCTAGTCAACCAATGAGTCATATCAAAAGAGTTACAAAAACAATGAAAAGATGAAAAAATGTAGAATTTTGGTGCACTATGTTTATATTTTTTGCTATGATTCTTAACTGATCAACGCAAAAAGTAGAATAAAGCATGCTTGCAGATTCTAAAACTTCGGCTGACAAAGCTGACTGATGATGTAACGTAGCGGTCATTGAAACCAGGAGCTCGTTGCCCATTTTAATGCATTTTGCGCTTGTAATTTTTTGTGGTTTTTGCCCTAAAAGTACTGAGCAAAAAGCTCTGTAAAAAACTAATAGAAATTGTTCATTTCCGACAAGATTTACGCTCTATAGCCAATGTTGAGCCAAAAAAAACTTGACTTGGGACAAGTGTGCAGAGATCAGTTGAGAAAAACTGATAGATCATACAATAGTATTTTGGGAGTGCTGTCAAATTGGTTTATAAAGTTTGGAAACGGTGATGCGCTTTATGTATCTCTCTTATCTCCCCAGAAAATATCCTACAAATACGTTAAAAAAAACTATTCGATTCAAGGATTCCCATTATTATTGCAATTTTCTTTTTTTTATTTCTGCTTTATTTTAATTCCCTTTTATATCAGCTGTAACTTTTCGACACTTATTATTTTTAATTTGTTAAATATTTTTGAATGCAAATGAAGATCTTTTCGTTTCTTCCATTGTTCTATCTCATTTGGTCTAAGTTGGGGTTAGGAAACAGGATAACAACAACTTTAGCTAGAAAAAGGTACCTCTAGGCAGCTTTTTGCATTAACAGAAACATATATTCCAATTCAAAATTTGCGACTAGGAGGTTTGCATGCACTGTCTGGATCTGATCTTTACAGCAATGTCGGAAACGCAACGTCTCTGAAATATAAAGTCTCTGCTAATTTGCTAAAATAAAGCTCAGGGATCTACGAGCATAAATTAATTGAATCTGATACTGTATTTCCCGTAAATATCTCGCAAAGATTTTTAATCGTATCTACACAAGATTTTCAAGACAAAACCAAAATCGAAATTTTTTTTTGGAATTTTTTAGTGTAATCATGTCAATTTACTCAAACAGGAGCAAAATATTTATGTGTAACATATTAACCCTAAAGCCGTAATGTAAGTAAATTTGACGCGCGTATTTTTTTTTTTTTTTATAAACTGTCACAGCACAAGAGTGCGTAATTTTATATAAAATGTTTTTAATGAAGTTGTTATTTATTGTAATTCAATATAATAATATTAATAAACAGAAGAATATTCATCAGTACGTTAAATCATATCGTTAGTATAAACGTACTTACAATTAATATAAAAAAGCGCTCTGGTTTTAGGGTTAATTCCTTGAAGGCGATTAACTGTACCATTAACATTTATCATTTAGTAAACACATCATTGTGATTTTAATCACCAGCACAATTAGCTTTAATTGAAAAAATCACACTTTAAGAACGTATTGATTTTATATTTTTTTTTTAAATTTATTACTGTTAGACAAAACTGCGAATAATAAAAATATAATTGAAACAGAAGCAGCAAAAAACAAAATAATAACATGTAAAAATATTGTAAAAGTTATTTTATGCATAAATGAATTTAATCTAACAAAAGAAATTAATTTCACAAACAATGGCTGGCTAATTAAGGCGCAATGAACCGCATATCAGCTAATCGGGTTCGAAAACCCACACCTATTGGATGCGCACGCATGCGCAACAAAGTCACAAAAAAAAACGAAAACAATTTTTATAGGCATTCAATGGCGACAAAAAGTTTTGTTGCATTGGAAAACAAAAACCCCACATTAGTCATTAGACCCTTAATGACTCAATATCAATAATGATATTAATTAAATGACTTGAATAATCTAACAGCGTGTGATACAAAAACAATCAAATGATTAAACCAAAATGGAACTCTCACCTAAACAGCGTGAATAAGATAAATGTAATAATTGAAAATCTATAAAATACAATCAAAAAAATACTTTAAGTGACAATAAATTTAAACTGGCTCGTAAATAATTATCAAAAAGATTCAGCAGCAACAACGTACTGCTTAAAAAAAATCCGGTCGTAAAATTTACGACCGTAAGGATCAACGAACGTACTCGAATTCGCACTTACGTAGCAGTAGGCGAACTATGACAAAATATTTTGGCAGTGACTCGACTTCATATTTTTGGTGAATTTCCTACACAATTTTGGTTTAACGATTAATGTGGTGGAAATTTGCAACCACAGTTCAAGGTCTGAGTAATGTTATTCGCTTGCAGTATCATGCATAAGATCATCGAAAATGCATACCATACATAACATCGCGTTAAACTTAAATTCAAAATATAATACACATAATTTGCAATACAATGGATATTTATGATAATTGCCGGTAAATTTATGTCGAATTTATGATAGGCAGAACTCCATGCTACTGGATATTTAAAAAAAATGACTAAAATATTCCCAATCATTTTACACTTTCGAAAACTTTCATGTATATATTTGACCAATCCGAAAAATTGGTCAAAAGAAGGCTCAAGTCAACAGTGCAACTTCGCGCTTGATTTGGACAATGAGGAAAATTGAGAATGACCAGTATTGTTCTATCAGATTTTGCAAGAACTTTGACTTCCCTTAAGAAAAATTTAAAAACTGTTGCAGAAGGGATAAAAAATGTTCATCCCACAGTATTCCCTAACTCCATCAGTAAAATAAAAGTTGGAGTAACTGGACAGCTCAGTCACATTACTTCTACATTAAAGTTTCATTACTAAGTTCAGTAAAAAATGTTATAACGATGGAAACATTATATCCCGCTTCTTTCCGTCAATCACCTATAAAAAGTAACGAGTCGGATCTAATCTTTAAGCAAGATATAGAAGCTCCAATCTATTGTACAAAGTCTTGTATGTCGGCTTTTACTGCTTTTCATACACACACGCCATCTGTTGAGCAATATGCTGTACAACATCAATTTTCTTCTATTGTCCGTGGTGTAAATAACCTAAGTAGCAAAACAATTAAAAAAAGTTATTTTGGAATAAGGAGTGTACAGCTAAACAAATTATGTTGTACAGATTTCGCCATAAACGTTGCAACGTGTTGTACAACATTTAACTCAGCCCATGAAAAATCAAATCATATTGGTTTTCATCTAACAAAATTGGACCAACAACAAGTGCTGTTGTATTGCAATGCTAAAAATCGATACAATTTGTTGTACAACAAGGTTAAGCTGTACAACAGATTGGAGCGTTTGTACATTGCGAAAAAGTCTCAAATGTACAGTTTCTGATATATAACATATGTATCTAATATTCTGTTGAGTTTTTGTGTGACATTTGGTAAAATAGGCAAATAACGTTAGGAAAAGGGGATTGGCAACTTGCGAACTAACAATTCTTATAAGCTTTATACATATACAAGAAACTATGCACGGATTTTTATAAGTATTGGTATAACAATTCTTGTGAAATGAGAAGGACACTATGCAAATTGTGCGATGGGAAAGAAGTGGGCGTGTCTCTTTCATAATGAAACTTACTTACTTACTTAGTTAGATGGCTATAACAACCCGTTGTCAGGTTACGGCCGACCTCATTAGCTCTCGCCAGGCGCCTCTGTTTTGCGCGCGCCTTCTCCAATCGTTAATGCCAAGCGCGGTTAGGGCTTCCTCAGCTTGGTCTATCCACCGGAGGCATGGTCTCCCTCTTCGTCGTTGACCGGGGACCTTCCCTTCGAATACCTTTTTCGCTGGAGCTTCTTTATCCATACGATGGACATGACCCAGCCAGCGTAGTCGCTGTATTGTTATACGCTTAACTATGTCAATGTCGGCGTAGAGCTCATACAGCTCGTGGTTCAATCGAATGCGATAGTCGTCGCCAACTCGAACAGGACCAAAGATTTTGCGGAGAACTTTCCTCTCGAACACCCCAAGAACGGCTGCGTCTGTTGTCGAAACCACCCATCCCTCAGCGCCATAAAGAAGCACAGGTAGAATGAGCGTCTTGTAAAGTGTTAGCTTTGTCGATCGAGAGAGAGCTCTGCAACGTAATTGCTTTCTGAGACCGTAGTAGCACCTATTAGCAATTGTTATTCTCCGCTTAATCTCCAGACTGACATCATTGTTGCTGGTTACGGCAGTGCCAAGGTAAATGAATTCCTTGACAACTTCTAATTTACAGTTGCCCGCTGTAACATAAGAGTCTAGATCCCGTGCTCTCTTGTTGTTGTTAGTAGACATCATGTATTTCGTCTTGCCCTCGTTTACCGTCAAACCCACTTTGGCTGATTCCTTTTCAATAGCAGTGAAAGCAGCAGTAACATCTCTCTTACTCCGACCGATAATATCAATATCATCAGCGTACGCAAGGAGCTGAACACCTTTGAAGAAAATGGTGCCATTATGATGCACACCGGCTTTTCGTACGATCCCCTCCATAATGAAATTGAAGAGATCGCACGAGAGCGGGTCGCCTTGTCTGAAACCTCGCTCGGTATTAAAAGTTCCGGAGAGGTCATTCCCTACCTTGACGGAGCTACACGTATTGCTCAACGTCATCCTGCAGAGCCTTATCAACTTTGCAGGTATACCGAACTCAGACATTGTTGCGTATAGGCAATCCCGCACTGGGCTATCGAACGCAGCTTTATAATCGACGAAGAGATGGTGAGTGTCGATTTGATATTCATGGGTTTTCTCCAGGATTTGGCGTAGTGTAAAAATCTGGTCTATGGTGGACTTACCAGGTCTAAAGCCACACTGATAGGATCCGATCAGCGTTTCTGTATACGGCTTCAATATTTCACACAATACGCTCGAGAGGATCTTATATGCGATGGATATAAGACTGATACCCCTGTAGTTGGCGCAGATTGTCGGGTCTCCTTTCTTTATTACAGGACAAAGCACGCTGAGATTCCAATCGTCGGGCATGCTTTCCGCTAGCCATATTTTGCTGATGAGTTGATGCATGCACCTTATCAATTCATCGCCACCAGCTTTAAACAACTCAGCTGGCAGGCCGTCAGCACCCGCTGCTTTGTTGTTTTTGAGTCGCTGGATAGCAACTCGAACCTCTTCATGGCTAGGTGATGGTACTTCCACTGCGTTATCATCGATTGGTGGTAATGAATAATGAAACTACGAATAAAATATCTAAGACATTAATTGTGGTAACTATTGCATTATAAAGACCCAGAAACAAAAATTTTAGAAAACCTTACCACAAGTTTTAATTAAAAGAACGATTTCGCAATCTTGGTATTGAAAATGAAAGAAATTGGCTTAATACACGCCAAGCTCTGAACAAAAAGATAGTGAGTTCCGAGAAGGGAGAGTGGCACATCCCATACAAGCAAAAACTTCAAAACGTCTGAGGGAATTTTTTAAGGTAATAAAGACAAATTTAACAATACGAATGTTTTGAAAAAGCTTCGAACAAGAAATAGGCAAATTTCGAGAGATGGGCGTGACACCCTCGATAAAAACAAAACTTTAAAATGTTATATTGAGAGAGAATTAATGAACAAATACAGAAGTAGTAAACAAACACAAGATGTGGTTCGGTCTAGCATAAGACAAAAATTTGGCGAATTTCAAAATGAAGACGTGGCAAATCCCATAAAAGCATGAGCTTCAAAACACTCCAAATAGAGCTATTTAAGGGGACATGACACCTTCAAATTTTCGAGAATTAAAAAATTTTCTTCTGACTGTTTCTTGTTTAAAAAATATTGAAAAATACGTTAAAAATGAGAAATACCTCAAACCAGGTACCAAATTTAGTATAGGAATGTTTATTGAGAACAGCCTGTATGTTGCGTGGCACAAAAAATTCTCCTTTAAAAAAGATGTTAAACTTACGAAGGCTTTCACTGTTAACGGGGTATTAGATTTTGGAGAGGCTAAAGGTAACAGCATTAACAGTTTCTTTTTTCACTGTTAACTTAAGGATCTAGGGATCAAAGCGTTTAACATCGTACCTTCTCAAATATTATATTGTTAACACTTGCAAACCTAAACTGCATTCTCACCACTCAAAATTCCAATGAAAAAATAAGAAATAGTTCACACAAAAAGTAAAACCTCTACATCGAGTATTAAAACGAGTTCCTCTAAATCTAAATGTCATATAAATGTTGAAAGAATTTAAAATTAATCGGTACAAGGCGCTTAACTCATGAATTTTTAATGTCTTCATTTAATGCGAGCATTTTCTCTGAACCATTTTTTCGTTAATTAATTCTAAAAATCAAAACCGGAATCAATTTCATCAAACCTGCTAATTCTTAACTAATCCAATTGACAAATAAAAATACGAAATTCATTTATTGCCTGAAAAGTTCAAATCGAATTGATGTTGAGTAATTTTTCAACGCATATTTCCGGTACTAACTTTTTAATTGCAGGTGCCAGGATAACAATAGGATTCGATGTAATTGGACCTAATTGAAATTAAACTGAAATAATTAATTGCAGCATGAAATCAACGAATCAACAGACACAATAACTAAGCGCAATCAATCAACTTAATTATGACATTAAGAATTTGTCAAAAATTTTATATTGAAGTTGGATAAAATTATTTGAATAAAAAATAAATAATTTATTTAAAAATTCCAAAATCTAAAGTCATTTACCTTTTACCAGAATAAAAAACAACTCGAAGACAAACAAAAAATTGTTTATTGAACTGCGACTTTATAAAAACATTCAGAGTAATGGAAATTTAATTTCAAATGCGCCAACAACATTTAAATATGAATTACATTTAATTTTGTTTTGTATAATTTGGACAATTTTATAAAATGTAACTACTTTTAAAATGGGAACTTAACGAATAAATTAATTTGTTTTGAGATTTAAAAAAAAAAAAACCACGTTGGCTAATTTATAAATGCTACTGTTTAATTTATTAGGCTTTTGTGCTTTTGTCAATATATACTAAGTACTTATATCACTTTTTTTATTCATTACGAAATTAACGTCAATTTTTATCAATAAGAATCTTTATTTTTTTCAAATGCATTTGAATTGCTGAACAATGAAAATATTTACAAATTTCGAATTTCGTGTGTGAGAAATTTTTTTTTCTTTTTTAAGTGAACCCGCCATGTATTTCTTCCTTTCACATGCTTACGTGTGCAATATTTATTTCCATCAATTTTGAAAAACATCTTGTTTTTTTGAAATTTATTTCAATGCCCTCGTCTGGCGCCAGATGCAAGTTAAATTTTATGAACTCTGTTGCGGTTGGTTTTTTTCTTCATCTTCTGGTTTTTGGAGGCAACATTCCGCACTTACTCATTATTTAGTTACTCTTAATTTTCATTAATTTAATCTTAACTTTTGGTATGAAACTGATTCACGTGTTAATTTCATTTTAATAAGAAAAAGCTATGAATGATTGTCAATTGTAGAGCTACAGAGCTAAAACGAATAAATACAGTTTAGACCTTTTTTAGATGCTTTCCAGTACTCAACATACGACTTTTCCAAAAGATTTCATATAAGTAATAGCATTATAATAAAAAATCTTAGTAACCTTGACAAAAGCAGTTCACTGTTATAGTTAGCACAGGATGGAATTCTAGTCTAGAGCTACAGTTACATTTAAAGTCAGAAATGTTATCGAAAACAATGCTTGTTAGCACTCGCGGCATAATGGGTGTACTGAATACTATTTTATTAATTAAGCAAAGAAAAGTGTGAATTGAAATTGAAAAGTGTCGACATAGACACAGATTGCTTAATAATTTCGAAAAGTATCGAAAAATTTCAAAATGATATCGATACTTAACGAAAAAGTCCCAAAAATTTCAAATAAGTCAATATTAATCGAAAAATTTCGAAGTAGTCAACTAATTTTGATCATGGTCGAAACACCCGATTAATATCGAAGAAGTCGATTTACAAAAGTCGAATAAGTAGAAAAAATTTTAAAATGTCGAAAATATTGAATACCTGTGGATAAATGTTATTTTTATATATAAAGGAAAAATGTTGAATTATTTAAAAACTAATGAAGTGGTCGAAAAATGTTAAAAATGTTGAAAAAGCCATAAGATTATGGAAAGCCGCACTTTTGAAAAACGTGTTATGTATATGCCGAAAAATGAGAAAGCCGTAGAATAGTAGAAAAGTCTAAGCTGTAATACTAGCGTGAGTGCTGCGTTGTATTACACACCGTTACCGGCTTACAGCCGACCTCAAAAGCTTTCTCCAGGCGCTGTTGTTTCGCGTGCGCTTTCTCCAATCAATAACATCAAGTGTGGATAAGGTTTTCTCGGCCTGGTCTTTCCATCGGAGGCATGGTCTTCTTTTTCGTTATCGCCCAGCGGCTTCAGTTTCAAACACCTTTATCGACGGAGCTTCTACGTTCATATGCATAACATATCCCAGACTGCGCAGATGTTGGATAGTAATAAGAATTTTTCTTTCTAACATCCGAAGTGCGGCTGCATCAGCCTGCGACACAACCCGTGTTTAAGCACAGTAGAGTTGTACGGGTAAGATGATCGTCTTGTGGAGTATCAGTTTGGTCGGGTGAGAGAGGTCTCTACTGCTTATTTGCTTACTGAGGCAATAGTAACACCTATTAGCAAGAATGAGTTTCGCCTAATATCCAGGCTGACACCGTGTTGACTTTTCATGGCATTGCGCAGATAGGTGAATTCCTTGATAGTTTCAAAGCAGTAAATTAAGATCCTATACGCCGCACAGTGGCGCTTTTTGCCATTTCGCGTTACTAAAATCATAACTTTTGAACGGGTAAAGATATTTGAGTAAAGTTTTTTGATTTTGGTTGGTAATTTCTGTAGATATGACATATATACGATTCAGGTTTGAGGCTTAGCTATTAGCTACTTTTAAAAAGAGGTGAAAGTCCAAATTTCGAAATTTTTGGTTTTTAGTGGTATGAATTCATAAAAAAAAAATAATTTTGTATAAATTTTAGTGCGCTTTGTTCAATTAATGAACTTTAAATAATTTAAAAATTTTTTGAATACTTTTTAAAAAAAAAAATTTTTTAATTTTTACTAATCCATTCATTGCATTTATTTTTTTTATCTCTTAACATAATTTATAAACAGTCTTTCTCAAAGGCTAGAAAAGTTTTAAAAAAAGGGTTACAGTAAAAAATTAGGTAATTTCCTTAAAAAATCAACAGCAATCTAAAATTCTATAAAAATATCATCATTATTTTGGATATCTAAGAAACTTAAAACAGTACTACAGAATTTACCAGTCAGCTCTTTTCGTGACCTAAGGTGCCTAAGTGATGAAATCAAAGGATCTGAAGATGCTGAAAGTATATTGAACAAGTCCTCATTCTGTCGAATACGTGAAATTTTACATGTATTGCTATATCTGTATTTCTTATAATCTTTGTTTTTAGACTCTTGGGCTTCTTCCGATAATTCTCCTATGGGTAAGGCTTGATAATTGATAATTTGTCCACTATGAGCTAAGGTATTATGAACAGAGGGGGTCAGTAATTTTTGGCTGTATTTATGTTCTAATATGTCTGCAGTTTCCTTGGTATACTTTTCAAATTTTTCTACTTTAACGGGTTCTCTATATGATAGTACGTTTTAAATAACTTGTAATCTTTTTATCACGTCCACATCGACTCCCGTTATTTCTGAAGTTGTTTCTGGTTTCTCAAAAAATCGCCTTGCTGTGTTTCCGTCATATCTACTATAATACCCAATTTTTCTCGAAATTGATCTTGTATTATTTTTTTTCTTAACTTTTGAACTGAGTTATTGAGCCTTAAAATTTGAATTTTATACAAATACTAGCTGTCCCGGCAGACGTTGTTCTGCCCTTTTCGATGTGTGGGGCGATGTTGTGTGAACACATGCGATGGAATGTAAAAGCGAAACCGCCCATTTTCCCAGTGAAACTAACTTTTGTCAATATTCTTTTACAAATATATTGCAGGCCTGGCAGACGTTGTTATGTGAGGTGCAAATTTTTTCCTTTGAAGCTTACTTTTGCCCGTACCTTTTATATACATGTTTATGTACTAAGCCCCATTCATCTGCTTCCAGTAGTTGGTGATATATGATGAATTTGATTTTAAAGGGCGTGTCATCGCCCATTTTTTAAACCAAACTTTGTAAAAACCTTTTATAGGCCACAATTATGAAATCTTCATGTAAATTCTATTTAAAAAGTTATTTTTTCTAAGGGCCACCCAAAGTATGCACCCTAAATAAAATGTGTACGGTCTAAGTTGTGGCACTCAATATAAAAGCCATGTGGTGTAAGTTCCATGAGAGAACTTCGAGAAAATAATATTTTAAAAATGTTTTTGTATTACGGCAAACCTAAATATGCATTTATGCCTCTTATTATAAAAGACACGTGCTGTAAATTCCATGTGGTGTAAATTCGGTGTCAGTTGATTTACCGGACTTAGTGAAAATTCTTGTTTGTGGGCCAACCTAAATATTCTCCCTTAATAAAAGTCTTGTCTTAACATACTGTAAAATTTTCATCAAAATCTGCCGGATAGTTTCCGCGTCCATAAAAAACAAACAGATAGACGGACAGGCAAAAACTAAATTTTATAAAAGCAACAAATTGCAGTTTAACTGTAAAAAGCAATGTACACTTTTTACAAAAATTTATTAACATCGTACTCTCTCAAAAGTAAATAAAAAAACCTCGTACTAAGCGAAAAAGACGTATCTCAAAAAAAAAAAATATCCGAGATTCTTATGCCATCGGATAGCTTAAGAAATTACGCGTCTAATGAAATACTCCAAATGTCGGCATCTTAGTTCAATCATATAAAAAAATCTACTAAGAAAATTTCCTCTATCTCAATTTTACAGGTATTTCAACAAATTGACATAAACAAAACATCAATTATCTCGAAATGAATTTTTTTGAGATACATCTTTTTCGCTTAGTACGGCAGAGCTGTCCTTTGAACTTCGAAGCCAATTTCGATTTCGCCCATTTTCAATAGCAAGATGCCTGCAAGAAGATGTGACCTGTGTGTGAAAGTTTCATTCAATTAGCTTTCTTGGTTTTCCCGTAAAACTGATTTCAACAGACGGAAAGACAGACAGACGGACATCGCTAAATCGACTCAGGTGGTGACGCTGATCAAGAATATATATACTTTTCCGTACCTGTCACGCCCCCTTCGATGTGTTACAAACGGAGAGACAAAGTAAATATACCCTCGGTGTAGGGTATAAAAATCATAGAAATAAGTATACAATAACCTTTTTTAGTGCAAATATGTTGTTTTAAAACATAAATTATTAAAATCGGTTCAGTATATTTTGCGGTTTGGCGTTACAAACCATTTCCATATAAGCAATTTTATATAAATAGTATAGACAGGTACAAAATATTGTGCTACAAACCTCAAACATAATACTTGTTCAGCGAAAAAATTGAACTACCTAATAAGCTAAATTCCTTGTATGATATCTACCGTAATAAAACAGGTGACTATAAAGTTGGCCTCCACTAGGGTTCAATGTTATCAGAAGTGCATCTACATGTATTCTATACAAAAAATACAGCTTTATTATATTTGACATTACGAGTACTAGATATTTTTAAATTGCATTAAAAACTTAGATATAAATATCTGAGGCAAGTATTACTATTTCGCTATACAAAAGCGAATTTTCTTAAAAAGAGTGAAATGATTTGGAAAAAGTGACAAATCAAACGTTTTGGAGTTGGGGCAAAGCCCATATTATATGGACAGAAGTTTGCTAGGTACTCTTTACATATGCATCTATTTGCGTCAAGTAGTTTTGGAAATAGAAAGAATAAATTAAGAAAGGGGCGTGGTAACGTCCATATTTACATTTTTTAATTTATTTTGAGTGATGTCTATATTCGCTAAAAACATTCTATAAAATTCAGATTAACAATTTCCAAGTCAAAATATCATAGAAAAAATCGTCATCACACAACAAATTCAGTTTTATGCAAATCATGTCACATAAGTAGTTATAACTTCTAAATGGGCAAATATATGCAGGTAAGACCTGCATGATTTTTGTTGGCAGATATGTAAACTAAAATTTCCCATTCACCAATCCTTGATTGACATTGATTTGTGGATTATAGGCCAAGGTAAATTTGAAAAACTATGCTAAAAACGACCTTTTTTAAAAAATTCATGAAAATTACTAACTAAAATTTTTTTTCTACATCTTATAGAAAGTATTTACTTTCAAATACCATAAATTCAGAGAGCATACTTCAAATTCCCATTTTTTTTCAAACTTTTAAAATTCTCTATTTTTAATATTGCGAAAAATGTAAAAAAATGCTATTTTAATGAACGATAAAAAGTTATCCAACTTTGAGCACCCATAAAAACCAAAATACTTGTCATAAATCAAAAAAGTTTTCGGTTTTAGAACCTTTGGTCAATTATCTTTTAAATAAGAAAAAAAGTTTTGAAAATCAGAAATTGAAAATTTGATTTTAGCAATCACTTTTTGAAAAGGGAGCCACTGTGCGCCGCATCTCCCTGTTTGCAGACAGCATATACTTTATTTTGCACTCTTTTTGATAACATCTCGCTTGCGACGTCCAATTAAGTATATCAATATCATCGGCATTTGCAAAATTTTTATAGAAAATAGTGGCATTACCATGTTCACCAGCTTTTCGCAACACCCTTGCCATCAAAAAATTGAAGATGGATTTGTTGGATGTGTTGCTCAACGTCATTCTTCGAAACCGCACTAGCTTCGCAGGTATACCGAAGAGATGATGGGTGTTTTCGTGGGCTTTTTTCAAGTCAATGCTGTAACTCTGAACTGAATTTTCTGCTAGTATTAAGGACAGGGTAACGTATTTACCGGAATTTTTTTTCACTTTTTTTTATTTTTTTATCTATTTAAATAAAAACGAAGATACAGCAGTTTAAGCAACCGTGCCTCATACATGACTCAGTGTACGCTTAAAACTTTAAAGCTTTTTTCCCACAACTCACATTTTGAAAGTCGGTGCGCACCATAACTTCAAAACTACTGCATCCATTCTTTTGAGATTTTGAACACTACTTCTGTACATAATTTAAAAGGGAACGCTGGAGAGTTTTTCACAAATTTGTCAACCTTTACTATTTTATAATAACAAATTTTCCAATTTTTTTTTTACAAAAATCGCGTTTTTCACTTCAAAGTGTTCCCGAAAATTGAAAAATTGAAATTTCAAAAAAACCCCCCAGCGTTACCTGGGAAAATCGATTATCTAAAGAAAAAATGTTTTTCTTTTTTTTATTTCAAATCTTTAGAACTAATTTTAAGGAACTTTGTTAAACACCCAGTAATTCATAATGTGTTTAAGACAGAACCTCTCCCAAACAATTTTTTACTCAAAATGAAACAGGGAATCTAATTTTTCCGGATTACCAACCTTAACCGGACCTTCTCGTATTCAAATACCAAAATCGCACTGGGGAGTGGCAGCAAAAATGAGATTTGTGAATTTTTTTTGATTTTTAAGCTCATCATTAATTCAAACTATATTTTAAAATGATAACAATACGTATCGAGACTAGCTTTACTATAATATAGCCAGACAATTTTAGTAAAAAATTATGAAAGTTGCAAATTGCTATTTATCAGAAAACTTATTAATATTCTCAAGCAGTGATAAGTTGAACATTTAGATATCTAAAACATGCACAGTTTACACAACTTACAAAGGTTTTGTGCGCTTAGCTGAATACCCATAATGTAACCATAAAATATACATATGTATGTATTCAACATCCAAAAAAAATTAGGTAAAATTTATGTTTACAAAAATACATTTTTAGATTATTGAAAAAAATACCCCTGAAAAAGTTGGAAAATAAACAAGAAAAGCTCGGGAAAATTGATGTTGTTGTTTTTATTTATATTAAATTAAAATTTTGACCAAAAGAGCCGTTTTTCTTTCCATATTAGAAGTGTGCGAAGGTTGGCGAAGCGAGCATGGGGCGGATTCTTACATAAATTTTCACAACTGTAGCTGTTATTTTTTTTTTGTTTTTTGTTGGAGGTGCCACTTTTTTCCACTTTCGCATTTACAAAATTGGTCATAATTTGAACAATGATTAAAACAATTTAATCTTCTATTCGCAAGGGATGCTTTCTTTAGATATATCCTTTTGTTTTATGAATATTTAAAGTTTGATAACTTTATAATTTTCTTCCTTCAATTAAAATTATTTTCGCACGCAATCAAAAACGCTGCTATCCCAAAAAACCAAAAATGAAACTGTCGAAAGCGATGTTGACGGACTGAAATATGTGTGAAAGCCCACGTCGTTTAATATTTAATGCACGTAATAAAATATAATGAAATCTTAAAAAATCACAAAACATTAAGGTGATCAGTTGAAAATACGCATTTATCATAAAATTAAATTAATTAATGTCAGAATCTCTTGCAAACGATATAAAGTTAATGTTTCCGTTTAGGTAATGCAACAAAAACAAACATAAAGAAACAACAACAGCCACATCATGCAGTACAAAATACAATATCAATTTGCATATATTCGTACGTACAAGATTACGACAAAAAAAAAGAGTGTGAATTGATTATCAAGGTCAATGTTAAGAACACCGACCAAAAAACACAAAACAACAAAAACCACATTTTTTAAGCCTCACAACGACTAAAACAAATGACTTTCTACACATGGGCAGCAAATTTTACATGCACTTTTTTACTCTCCACGAGGTGCTGCTGCTGTAAAAATCCTCTTAAAAAATAAAATCATTTCATATAATTTAAATTTTTATTATCATTTTTAAAAATTTTTTCAGTTGAAAAAAAAAATGTCTCATTAAAATAAAAAAAAAAACACACACACACACACTACGCATTCTGAGATCAGTTCTTTTTGGGCAGACGATGCTACCCTGCAAAGAAACTATAAATACCCGAAAAACACAGTGTAACACTCCTTTTTCTACGAGAGTTCAATGTACGACCTTTAACGGTCTCTTTTACATTTTCCATATCCACAAAAATAACTAAACTGTTAAATTAAGCGTTGCAGATAAATTGTACCCAAAATATCATTTATTTTTAAGTTACCGTTTTTGCAATAAAATTAAAAACTTGATGACATTTTTTTGACAGCGTATGGTAAGCTTCCGGCTTAACCATAAAGAATGTTTTTAACTTTAAAATTGTACATTCAAAATTTTGTAAAATTTATTTTATTTTATTCTGTTTTTTTTTTTATTTTTACAAAAGTGCCACTTTCAACTAATTTAGATTTTGTGCTTAAAGATAAATGGCGGGTTAATATATTTATTCTACCTGTAATGTTCACTCCTCTTAGTCAACCCTCATAAAATATATTGTTTTTTTTTTTTGATTTTGGGAGTCATTAAAATATTTCATTTACTTTTTTATGTTCTACAAAGCTTAAGCTTATTTGTCTTCTGCGTTGGATATCGCACATTCATAACTAAATTCGACTTTTATCTCTGACCGGATTTTGTTGATCTCTTTTAGATAAGAACTTTATTGGTGCTTAAAATGTTTTAATGTTTCGCACGAAAATTTTACTTTTGATGAAACGTTGCAGCATATAATCTGCAGTAGTGGTTTTGCTGACACCTCAAGTCATTACATTAAATACTGGAAGCATGCAACGTGATGAAATTTCATATTCAGCCCTTTTGAAAATCCACACTCACAAACAGTTGAAAATATAAATATTCGCAGGGCATGTGCTATTAAAGTGAGTATGACATCTATTGCGTTTTTGAAGTGTTTGAGATTGAAATTACCTGAAGTTTAATATGACCATGAACATGTGCCTATCTGTTCGTCCATTCCTCATCAACCAAAAAGTTTACTCTACAAGATTTTGATCAAGGTCGAGTACTTTTTCCGATATAAATTAATCCTTAATGATAAAAAATTGACTTTTTACTCCCTACGACCAAACTATATTAACTATTAGATTCTGACAGAGAATAAGAAGTTCTATTAGAATTAAAAGACAAAAGTTAATTATTTTGATTTGGATGGAAATTCTGCTTTTTTGAAATATTTTCAGCGGTTTTTTAATTTTTGACACCAAAACATAGCATAGCTTCGTAAAAAATTTTTTTAATCCTTTGAAAAACAACATATTCAGTCGGCAACCAATTCCGCAATTTGAAGTCAGTTCCATCAGCATAGTTTCTAAAAAAAAACACACAAAATTGAATTCAAATTCAATGGTTAACTACTGAGATATTGACTTAAAAATTATTTTTGCCCACAATGCCACATAAAATCAAATATTCCCGTTTTAAAATACCTAATCATATAAAAAAAAATTAAACCTCATATCACAAAATCATCTCAGTTGCTTCAGAGCTGTGATTTAGCAAATTACACTGGTCTATAGTGTTTTTTGCCACAGAGCAAGGAATAATTCTGAAAGAGGATGTTGTTTTAATCAATTTTGCCGAACAAAATAACTCAGGTTTTCGAGATATCTTAACCTAAAAATGCAAAAAAACAGCTAGGTATTTCTACTTTTTTCGAGAAAACGCTACACCGTGGAATAGTTTTCTCATCAAAACTCGTTACAGCAAGTGAAAGTACTACTCTATCCTTCTAAAATTTTTTTTGAATTTTTTAGATATCCTATATCTTTTTGAAGAAATCGTCCATTGATAGTAGGGGTGGCAATCCCGGGATCCCGGGATTTGCTCTAAATATAAGCTTAAGTAACCCCGGGATTACAAAGAGACAATCCCGGGATTTTAGGGATTAGAAAAAAATTTTATATTATATTCAATTGTGCCTGAACCTTAAAAAATGTCACATAGCAAAAAAAAAATATCTATTTTAATACTTTGACTAATTTTAAGAATTTTTTAATAAATGCGATTTGTATTGAAAATTGATAGTTCAGGGGAAAAATGATAAAATGTGAAATTTAGACTAAAATTATTTTTATCAAAAACGGAAATACTAAAAATGCAATAGAAAAACAACATAAGCAAAACTTATCTATTTTTTATAAGAAAATACAAATCTGCAACAAAAAATATAGGTATGTCTTCAAAAAAAAAAAACCACAGCCGACCTTGATTTGACATTGAAATTTTGACCCGTATCTAGACCTACCAAAATTTAAGTTCTAAGATATAATTAAACTTTTGTTTGAAGCTTTTTTTCTGAAATCAGCTCCTAAAGATTTTGACAACTTAAATGAAGCACACTTATGGGTGCGTCTACTGAGATCGAGACATTCGGTGCCACTAAATGCCATCACTGTTACATCTGGAGAAGGTGATAAAGTATTAATCAAGTACAAAGTGTGGTACACGAATTTTTAAATGTAAAAATAAAATTGAATAATAAAATTGATAGTTTGGTCATAAATGCTTGATTATCCTCTATCATCTTCTTTTAATAGTGACTATCTTCTACTAGTCAAACTTAGTAAATGTGATTTAGATGTATTAACACTCGAAGTGTTCTAAGTCAATTTTTAAGCTATTATTTTTTCTATTATTTTGCGTTCTTATCCTTCATTGTTACGCTGTGAAATAAAGCAATTTTAATTTTATATATACAATAGTATAAGATTCTGGTTTTTTTTTTTGTAGCTTTGTATGCATCTACTAGAACTATCAATCCCGGGATTGGAAACTTCGATCCCAAAACTCAAAAGCTCCGGGATTAACACCCCTAGTTGATAGTGAATGCTTCTGTCAATATTCATGTCACTTTCAAATGGTTGTAACTTTGCGAGGAAACATTGCAGATTATAAAAGCTTATTTTAAAGGAAAAGAATGGTACTAAATGATGGTTTTATTGAAATTAAGCTAAACAAATTGATTTGAATCCCATACATGTCCTCAAAAGTATACGAAAAACATAATTTGTAGGTACTCAACCTCAAATATTTCAGAATTCTGACATGATGGATCAATTTTGAGGCCAAATGCGGATTCATCGCAATAAAAATACTTCGGAAAACTATCTTTAAAAATGAATTACCCGAATATATCTCATTTCAGCTTGAGTTGAGCTTGATTTTTGGCCTTTTTGCGAGGGTTTTTCATTTTTCTATCACTCTGGTCTTCTGACAAAAAACACTGGAACATCGGGACTGGTCAATATTTCTTCGTCTGTTTTCGGACTACAATGCTGAAGAGCATTAGACCAAAAAAAAATTTATTCCTTAAGTTTACTTCACTTGAACCTAAATTGGCGCTGTTTTTTCGCTGTTTTCTGGGAGTTTTATGATGCTACCAAGATACTCAGTCACTGTATAACAAAACAACTATCACCATCGTGTTCAACAGACCCGAAAATATAAGAATCGATACCAACAGCCTGTATCTTATGCGGAAAAATTGTTTGGGAAGAGTTATCATCACTCTCAAATAAATTGAATGAAATTAATTCATAAATCGGACATTAGCGACCTCTAAATATTAATATTTTTTAATAAAATTTTAAATGTCTTATTTTTATACATAACACTAACTACTGTTCACATGAGCAACATCAAAATCGAAAACTCGATTTTTTTGGTCACTCTAATATGTATGCTCACGCACATTGCAAAAATTTAGGGTTTTTTTTTTTGCATTTTTTGGTCAGGATATTTCATTAACCTGATGTATTGAAGCAATTCTGTGGTCGAAGTTGAATTTAGTACACTGAGAAACTTTGGGAAGTATACTTTGATCTCTGTTGCTGGAGTTTCATCCAAATTTTGTTGGCCTGTGTTATCTCTAATTTTTTCTATACTAAATTATTTGCTTACTACAGAAAATACAATGTAGTGTGCTTCTTGTTCACAATTAGCGGCACTAAAATGTTGGCAAGAGTTGTGGTACATAGAACGAGCTTGTAAACGATACACATAAGTGCATAATGAAACATAAGCTCATTAGACTTTGCAACAAAAAGTGCAACAAGGATGTCAATGACTTTTTTGACAATCAAGCACTTAAAAAGAGCTCTAAAAATGAGAAGCAACACCATTGGTGCCGTAACGATAGTGAGTAATCGAGCAAAACGTGGTTTGGTCCCTACGATTGGCCCGGCTGTTTACAAAAAGCATTGAAATACTTCCCTGAGTATCATATAAAAAATCAAGACTCAGAATATAAGTAAAGTTCGGCTATTTTTTGCGAGCTTTAAAGCGTCTGGTAGAAATTACCGCCAACGGGAAGTGTCTGGCAGTGCTGATTATTAATTTTTAACATTATTCTACAATACATATACAAAAATCAGCACTCAGAATTTAAGAAAAGTAAGTAATGATTTTACGTACCTTTAGCACCTGGTATCTGTAAATTGGCCGTCGGCCCAAGCTAACGGGTATGCAAACGTTCACAGTATATACTAGTACTACACTATCCCACACATTTTGTTACTCAGAAAATAAGTAACGTCTGTCGGCTCTGGGCTCTTGGACTATAGTGAATAGCTTGCATGTTTTCAGTAATAGCATTCATCAAAAACTTATTTCATATAAACGTTCTCTATTTCTTGTTTTCAGATTTGGTTTTTATTGAAAGCTCCTCAAATTTTTTTAAAGTTGAGCGGTCTATTTAGAAAGTGGGTTTTGTTCATTTTTCATCAAAATATTATAGAAGTTTTTTAAGTGCTAGGCTTTTTTAAAAAGTTTGTAAATGACATTATGTGAATATAATACTCTTTTGCTACCAAGAATGTGTAATTTACTATCCTACTATTTTATGCGTTGTTTAAAAATGGTGTGGAGGGAAAGAATCATTTATGAGGGAACATTTTCAAAATATATTTTTGAAACTCCTTTTGTCATATTATTAATTCATAATAACCAGGAAACATGGAAATCTGTGGACTGACCCATAGAATATCTACCCGAAATTTGAAAAATGACGCGCAAGTCTTTCGGGGTATCCTTATTAATTGTTCGAAAACATGAAAGCAAGATTTTTGGAAAAAAAAACCTTGGATTAACTTTTAACTTAGAACCTTCAGCTGTACCTAGCTCGAGACGTTTCAAAACTTTTTACTGATGCGAAATTCGAGGTTCATCAAGTTCAAAGTCAAGAAAAGCTTGAACGCTTTTTTGCCGAATGCTTAAAATCACTAGAATGACTACATATAATAACAAATACCCAACGCATTGGCTGAGACGTTTCTAGAAAAATTGCATCGTTTGAGTGTGACCTAGAGGAAGAAATTTCGATCGTTTTTTTCGCAACTAATTAATTTTGCTCTGAATCAAATCAACTGATTGTAACTGAGCCAGCTTATAAACGGAGTGTTTATTAAACAATGCCGCGAAGTAGATAACTTCAAATTCTTATCGACTCAAAAACATTTGTATGTTTCAAGTCAATTTAATTAAGAAGAAATGCTCCAATAAATTTAAATTAAAAAGAAAACCAGTGTATTATTTACGTACTTAAGCACGTGTTCCGAGCAGCTATGTAGGCATAAATACAAATTTCTTTTTATCTCTTCAACATTGTATATGAGATTAGTTTCAATTTTTGTTTTTAAAAATTTTTATTATTTGTTTATATATGAAAATTTTCTTATCGCATATGTGTTGATTTTTTTGGAAAGTTTATATTGATAAAAAAGATTACGACCTCAATGTTGAATTAAGAGATAGATTAGGCAATAGCCATTCAAATATTTAAGTCTGTTCGAATTCTAAATTCTTAGTTGATTTCTATCTTTAACTAATTAAAATATTTAAGACGATAGGACTAAATATTTTATTTAAAAATTTTATTTTCTGAATATTAGGTACTAATAAGGTTTTTATTTTAAAATTTTGTATGAAATATCATAAGCGATTATTCGAGAGTTTCCATTTTGGATACATGAAATGCAAAGTTATTAAGAATTCAGTAAAGATTTTATTAAGAAGAATTAGCCGTATCGTCTTTAGAGGTTGTTTTTTTTGTGCTACACATCTATGAAATAGAGATTTAAGTGTATTGTCTTTTGATGCTTTTAAAATCAAGCGAAATGTAGGTTTACTTTTAAAATACTCTCTGACTATTTTCTCGCAAATGGGTAATCCTTTTTCACGGAAAACTCGAAACAAATATTTTTTTCGGGCCAAAAAACTTGCGCAAAATATTTTTTTTGTAGAGCTAAAACATATTTTAAGCTACAATATTTTTTATTTTATTGAGTTTTTGACTATTTTTGTAGAAAACAAGATACAGTGAGCCATTTTATTTTAGCTATATAAATCAAAACTAAAATATTTTACATTTTGTTTAACTTGGGTAGTTATTTTTATACTTAGTCTTTTGTGAACAGTTTTGTGACTTAAAGAAATAAAAACATTTTAAATTATTTTTTAATATTTAATGTGGCCGCTTTTGACTTTAGTGGTGAAGTGTATTTTCTTAGGCAAACTCGCTTTCAATTTGTCAAGTATTTGAGTTCTGATCACGGTTTTGATTTTATATAGCTAAAATAAAGAATTTCCAAATTTTCTGCATACTTTTTTTATAAAATCTTTTTTACAAAAAAAAAAAAAAAATTTAAAACTAGAAATATGTTTTTTCGTGAGCAGTTTTGTGGTTCACTATAAATAAAATAAAACATTTTTTTTTCGCTTTGTGACTACATCAAACATTCTTTTAAAGCCCAAAAATGAAAAAAAAAAATATTTTTGACCGAAAAAAACTTTTTTAGATTTTCTTCTATTATATTTCATATCCATGAAAAATTTTGAGTTGAGTTTTTGTTTTTTTTTTTTATTTATTTATTTGGTTTTTCAATCACATGCATTATAAATAGCCTACAAAAAAAAATTGTTTTAAGGCCAAAAAAAAATGTTTTCCATGAAAAATGGTGATTAACAAAATAAATTTTTTGTTTTTGTAGGCTCAGCCAAAAATACTTTTAAAAGTAAACATACCTCTCCCTTGATTTTACAAGCATCGAAAAAAAATAAATGTTTTTAAAAACATTTCAAACGAAACTAGCGACCTCTAGGTCTAAAAACTGGCTGAAATTTTGCTTTTTTTAGTTTGGAGTGTATCAGAATAAAACATTAAATGCATACCAAATGATAGAGCTTGAAGAGCCTAATTAGAATTTACAGGGTTGCATTATAGAATTCTGTCCCAAACCCTTATTTTGTGTCAATTTTTCATGCTTTGTTTGCAGCTCAAAAGTTGAAATTGGCAACCTTAGGCATAAGTAAATTGAAGACAAAAACAAGGTATGCCGAATTCTAAGTGAGCATTTATAGAATATCGATAAAGTGATCGCGAAATTGGATCAGATCCATTTCTTGAAAAAAAAAGATCGGCACATGCTAATGCTTTATCATTTTCAGAGAGATAATTTTCAGTACTAAAACATTATGAAAATAATGTCATATTTTAAATGTATGAGATACCACAAATTAACATTAAATTACCGGACTAAGTTTTTGCTCTGTTTCAAGGTCTTAAGCTATGTAAGTTGCTTATTTATTTTTAATTATATGTATCTTGTTAAAAATATATTTTTAAGAACAATATAAAATGTACAATGTACAAGAAAGATTAATGTCTCAACTTTTGTACCTTCAAGTTTAAATATTTTCCCAAGTCGTATTGCTTGGCACTTTTCTGTAAGCAAAGATGCATCAAAATATTATTTTCGTTTCCTAACAATATATATATGGCAATATCCGCCAAAACCCTAAGAAATATGCAATAAAAAGTCTTTTTTAAACTTATCTTCGGGAAAATCACTGCGTGGTTGATGGAAGATTCAAAAATTTCCCAAATGATATCTGGGTTATAAGTAAGTACATGGGAAATTAACTTGAAGTATATTAAAATTTAGTTCAAAGTGGTAAGTACGAAAGTGTATATTTAAACCACCCCTTAAACGGCAGCAAAAAAATTTGATTTTTCTCGCATGGCAAGAGAAAATTATAACTAAAAAGTTCTTTAGAAAATATTAATTCTCTTCTGTCATAACAGAAAACTTTATCTTTGGTAAGTCCTAAGAATCTCAAAGTTAAAAATGTTTAGCAACCTTATCAAAAAACTTCGAAAATACTGCCAAAAATCGACATTCCGCACATAATTGTGATGTGACGAGAAGTATGACTAAAATTCACAAAAATAACAAAGTAATAAAAATTATTATTGATACGAAGAACCCAAGTAAGTGCACCAAATATTTAGCACGAATTAGGAATGAATATTAAAAAGAATTTTTTTTTTTTTTTTCGTTGGAAACCCAGCCAGCCTATGAATAATCAGTAGACATGGCGATGCACCCGACAAAAGTTCACAGGATGTCATACCAAGAGATTGAGGCACACACACACACACACACATGCACATAACAATAAAAGTCATAAAATTTGAACTTGAACTGCAGTTTAAGCGAAGAACACAAACAAAATTAAAACCAAAACAAATGAAATGCGATAAAAATTGTAGCAGAAAGAATTTAAGTTCAAAATTGAGCAAAGACGAAGAGTCAGCGACAACGTTACGTGAGCTCAGAGCAGGTTAGCGGTGACGATGTGCTCAGCTTAACAATAACAACAACTATAGTGATATAGTAACAGTAACAAGAAGAGCACAAGAATACTAAAAGAAAACAACAAAAATTGATCTCCATGAAATCAGTGCACGAACACCATCGAATTCAGTATTTTGTTAACGAATTCGAATTCATATATAAATTGAACAGTCTGGACCAAATGTCAATACATTCCTGCTGCAGCAACCAAAGCGAAAGGATTACCTCGCACATCGACTAGGATTACATACGGCGAAATAAGTAGTGAACATTTTAATTAAATTAAATTAAAAAAAAAAAAATAATTTGTTTAAATTAAACAAAGTAAAAGCGAATTTATTTTCTGTTGAAAAAGTGATATTAAAAAAAAATAAATTAAAATGAATACAAAAGTTTTATTATTCGTTACCATAGTGGTGAGTAAAAGTGCTAATTAAACAAAAAAAAAAAAATAATTGCGTTAAAATTTAAAGAACTTTTGAATAAAAAAATGTAAAAAAAACTTTAATTACATTTCGTAGTGTGAAAAATTTTAAAATACGTACATAATATATGTAAGCATTGAACTTTGATGAAAACAAAAGCAAAACCAAATGTGAAATTCAGTGAATAACCCAAAAACAATTTCGAAAAATTACACTTATTGTGAAATTAAATTTTTCTCAAAAAAAAAAAAAAAATTCTTTCGGCTTAGTGTTTTAACCGTGAAGGAAGTGATCCGGTTTTGCACTGAATACGAATTATTTTTCATTTTCTACATCAACTGGGACATATGTAAAATAGAATTCTTTACATATTCGTAAGCCAAGAAATGTAATAGCGCTTTCTACACATGAAAAGAAAATTTTCTATACCACGTAAAACTTTTTTACAAATATTAAACCTTGAATTTTCTAATGAAAAATATTACAAGGAAATTTCCGATGTTCTAGATTTTCTTCATTGAGAAAATGTTTCTACATTTTGGTACTTAATTTACATAAGGATAGGCAGCAATATTTATTATTGATCTGAAATTGTAATATTCTACATTTTTTTCATCAAGTAAATGCCTTTTATAATGTTAAAAAGTTACATGTGTATATTATTAATTTACTTGTCAAAAATTTAAACGCAATTTCTACATAAAAACATTCCAATTCTCTACAATGTATTCAATTTTTTACAGTTTTTAATGCATCCAATTTGGTATTAAATATCCACTAATAAATATGTAAACTTTCAATTTTTTACATCACGAAAATGTTTAATTTAATTTTATACATGAAGTATACATTTTCTATGAAAGCAAGTTAATTTCTTTCTATGATAATTGTCTAAGCTTAAGGTTATTCAAGGTCATTATATGATTAGAATTTCAAAACATAAATACTTCACAAAAGCTAAACCCACAAAAATTTCGTTTTAAGACAATGTCTACGTACAGATATGATAAGAACATTATTCTGTTTAAAAATCTTTAATGACTTAAAACTCAACAGAACTTTCAAAAATAAAAGAATTCATAAGACAACATTCAAAATATTTCAAAAAGACTTAAGCAACGAACTTTTAATTTTTCATATATTGATTTTTTGGATAAGTTATAACTCAACTTAAACTCCATTACTGGTAGGTAGTAGGTTTAAAATTAAAATTTTAATTTCGTCACACAATTGCCAAACATTTTGCTTAAAAAGTGGCCAGATTTGTTTAATATAATGATACTAAATTATTAATTCAACAAAATTAAATGCCTTCAAAGTAGGCCGTACCACTTGCAAAACAACTAAGCCAACACAGCCTCAAAAATGTTTACTAGATGGCTTCAACCGACTCAAAGCACTTTCCTCAAAGTGATAAGCTTAGCTTCGAGAATAGTAAAAAGACAGACGGGGTCATATCAAGTGAATACGGTGCTTAGTCGTTGACATTCGTTGAACTTTTGGCTATAACTCTTTCAGAAAGATAGCCTCGTGCAAAGGTGCATTGTCTTGGTATAAAATTCATGATATATCTTTCCACAAATCTTTCCGTTTTCAGTGAACATTCTGACGAAAGCGCTTCATGATGCCTAAACAATATTCATAATTTTCTCACTTCGGTAATACTTGCATTTAAGTTCCACAAAAAAATTTAACACCTTCGTGTGGAAATTTTTTTTTCCCACAATTTATTCTAAATGTTGTCGAAAATAGTTTCCAAATTCAGCATGTCATCTTTAAATTATTATCATAATTTTTAAATTGAATGATGAGCTATAGAGATGAATAAGATAGTTGGTGTCATATCGAAACTTGTTTCTACAAAAAATTCCAAATATGATATGTTGATGCACATAAATTGTAAGAACCACCATAATTTTCACATACATAAATTTTTTTACAAGCAAATTTATTAACACAATAATATGCAACAAAAACATACAATAAAAGCAACAAGAAAAAAAAACACAAAAGGAAAAATGTACGAAAATTGTTATAAAGTCAACACACCCATTAGCTCATCAGAATGAAATTTAACCTTAACTTTAAAACTAAGGGTACAAAAACAACCAACTCGAATTTGAACCATTAACGAAAAGATGCAGCTATTAATCAAACTAAATGTTTGTTTTGTTTAAACAAATATAGAATTTCGTACGACTTCTTCTACCAAAAATAGTACGTTACGGTTCTTGTTCGTAAAAAAAACTAAAACATTGATGGTTCTACACGCCTTAAAAGCGCTGTGTGCTCATGTCAACGCTTGCTTAATTAAATTAATAACTTGTTTTATTTATAATCATTTATTATATTTTACAAAACAAAGCTTAAGCCAAACAAAAAAAAAAAACATTAACTATTTCATGAATCATTTGTGAGTAATTTTAATGTTATTTTTATAAATACCTGCAAGAAAGAAAAAAAAAACACTTTATTGATCGTGTTCTTCAAAAGCAGCGGAATTTATAGCCGAATGTCAGATCTTGTCGGTTTTATGCAATTTAGAAATTAATCTGAAATTTATCACCGAAAAAATATTACGTCTGCGGGGGTATTGTGCAAACAAATGCTTAAAAGTTCAGCAAACTGATATTTGCAAAATATGATATGGTGAAATTGAAATATTTAAATATAGCACAAGTTTAATAACCCTGTGTTTTGAGCAGAGAAAGCACGTGAATTAAGGTCTGGAAGCATGGAAGGCTGCAAAAAATTATTTCATGTTTTTATATCGAATTTTTAATAAATATTTTAACCCCAAAAGCATGTAATATATATATAAAGAAAAGTTTTTATATCCAGCTACTTCAAAACGTGCTTTGTTCGTTAGGTTCAACCTCACTCAACAATTCATGTTATATTTCTTATATCATGTTAAATGACTTTAGCTTCGAGAAGGCATGCCTGTAACCTTACACATGCACCAGATCATCCCCATCCCCTAGAAGCTTTTTAAGTCGGTTGTTTTGGAAACAATTTCGTTTTTGTTCACAAATCAAGGAAAAAAGTCAAAAATAAATTTTTAGCATGACCCAAGTGTGGGAATATTGGTCAGATTAAATTTTTTAAATGGTTGAAAATTCATTTTATACAAGGAACAGTTTTATTCGAAAAAGAGTATAAAAACTTCGCACTGAAAAATCATACTATTAATACAAAATTTCATACATGGAAATGGATTGTAACGGTTTGGCGCAAAATATACTGAACCGATTTTAATAATTTCTTTTTTAAAACAACATATTTGTGATAGAAAAGATTATTGCATACTTATTTTCTATTTTTTAAGTTAAATGTAATTTTTTTTTCTTTGTTTAAGTTTTTGCAAAACCTCATACAAAAATTGTCGCTTGATTTTTTGTTGCTAATGCTGCTTCTTGAATTCTATGTTTTTATTGTGTTTTTTTTCCCCCTTATTTGCACCGTTTTTATTTGGCTTCAAAGTTCAAAGTACAAACTCTCTTTCCTTATTTTCTTTCTCTTTATTTTTAAAAGGAGAAAATAGAACGAGATGTTAAAAGAGTAATTTTACTATGAAATAACCAACGTAACGTGCGTTTCACTACCATATTTTATCATATAAAATCATTATTATTATATACTATAATTATTATCAAAATATTTAATACAAATTTTCTCTCTCATTTCTTACAGGCTACCATTACCGCCTGCAGTTTCGCATTACCAGCTGATTACGCTAATGAACCAAATAATGGCAAGTATCGGTTTTCAAACTCTTTAACGTTTCACAACAATGTGAAACAATTAAACGATGTCAATTATCAATCGAATGGTGTCGATGATGGCAAATATCATCCGAAACCGCATAAATCAGGTATAAAGTTTATCAAATGATTTGCATTTACGTACCTCAACACATGCACACACACACTTTGCACATACAACACACAGCGCACTTAAGCCGATTGCAATGTAGTAATTTGAAAAAAAAAAAAACGTAGTGGTAATAGTATCAAAAGTAGTAGTAGAATATAATGGCAAAAGGAGTAGAAAACTATTAACTCAAAAACAAATAAGAAAAAATTTCTGACAACACCAATGCAATGATGATGATACAGCAAAGTTCTAAAGCTCAACAAACACATATGCGTCTAAAAATGGATTTCCTCAAAATAATTAACATTTTAGCGGAAGTCTACAAATACTAACACAAAAAACACAGCAATGTGTTATCTAACAACAACAACAAAATGCTATCACTCATTAAATATGCGCCAATAACTGACAAACTTTAATTAAAAGCTTTGCACCTTGTTAACGTTAATGTTATACCCAAAGCGATGCCGACCAAATTTGGACATACAAAAAAAACCGAAACATTTTGCTTTGACTTAACAATAACACAATATTTGCATGTTTTTAATTAAGAACTTTTGATTTTGTTACATAAGAATTTTAATGGCTTAATTTAAATAATAGAAAAGCATTATTCAATACTGGTTTTTCACCATAACGAAACGCAAGTGACATGTTTAAATGCATGAGAAACACAAAATTTTCGCTTAAAAACATTTTTGTGTCACTTACATTTCATTTGCAAATAAATTAATTTTTTCTTGCATTGTTTAAATACTGAGAACAATTTTTCATAAGTCATTTTTTTAAGCTGCAACAAAATTTTAGTGCCAAAGTCACTATTGTTTCATTTACAAAAAATTCAATGTGATTCAAATTTGTTATAGTTTATTTGGCCACATTCTTAACACAAAATTTTTTTTTCTCATTATTTTTAAATTTAACTTGTCCTATTTTACACAGGGTGTTTAAGCTTAAGTTTTGCACTTAAATAACACAAAAGAATTTGATATATGGATCAAAATTTTGTGGATAAAAAATGCTGTACTTAGTAGAGTTAATTTTATGGTGATGGAAATTTTGATCTTCAGTAACAATATCAAGATCATACGAATTTTTTTTGTATATCTCTTTAGAAGTTATTTGATTGAAAAAATTAATAAAAGTCACCCTGTTTAACTTAAGTATATTTAAAACTCGTTTTGGGAAATCTGATTTTAATTACAATATATTTAACTCATCAAAATTTAATAATTTTTAGAAAGCAAAACTCAAACAATATAGCTCAATTTGGCTAATTTGACAAAAACGACTTCAAATTGAGAATTAATTTCTAGAATATTAATTTATTTTTTTTTTAATAAATAAATTAAATTAAAATAAATTAAAAATAAATTGTGCGATAAATTCATTCATGTCACTCCCGCTAGCGAAAGAATTTATTTCGTTTAACTTTTTTGCATAAATTCACAGTAAAATCATAAGCTTGTTTCGTTCACTCAAAAATCAAAATGAAAGCAACTATAAATTTTAATTGTTTAAAATCAAGTATTTGTGACGTGTTTGACGTCTAAATATTAATGCTAAATAACAATATTTTAATGGAAAAATTATGCTTATTAAGAAATTATTAAATTGGTTTTTAAATTTCATAAATTTAAAATGTGCTATTTATTTGACCTAAAGAATTTTCGTTAAATTATACATTTAAAAAACAAAAAAAATATTAAATTTAAAAATAATTTCTGCCAAAAAACCATAAACTAAAAATGTGCTATTTATATGACCGAAGTCATTTTCGTTAAATTATGCATTTAAATAAATTATTAAATTTGAAAATACCTTTCATAAAAAAAATCATAAATTCAAAATGTGCTATTTATTTGACCAATGAAATTTTCGTTAAATTTTAACAAATAGCACATTTTTTCATCAAACAGTGTGTCTCATAGTTTAGTTTAAAACAAAACAAAGTTATTTGAAAGTACAAACTCATAAAATTTGACATCATTTTGAGCAAATAAATAACTTTGTATAAAAGCTATAAGACACATTGAAAAACTACTAATCAAAGCTAATTACTTCGACCATCTTCTGATATTTTAATTGATTTACTTCTAGGCCACAATTATGTGTACGTTGATTCAGGCGGTAAAAGTAATACTCTTTCTTAAATGACACAAATCCCACAAGCAAACAAAAAAGAACATGATATTAATTTGAAATTTCGATTTACGATGAAAATGAAAAATAAATTTTCAATTTTAACGTTTTGTGGGGTTTGTTTATTATTTTATAAGATACACAAAACATACAGGAACAAAACATCAATTTCCCCACTATGTTCCAAACATATCACAATACACTTTCTTTCAAGAACTTCATATTTTTCCTCAAAACACAAAAATCGTTATTATTTTTCAGAATAATTTCACATTTTGCGCAAGTTATCGCTAACTATGCGAGTTTTGGTCTCGTGAATTGCACAAACTTTTTTATGTGCAATGCTGGTGATAAGTGTTTCAAAATATTGCTCACTTTCTTGCAACTGATAATGTCAGAAACAATATAGGCTTCAAGAAACGACTTAAGATAAATGTTGTTTCTGATTTCATTTATAACAAATGAAAATGCTTACATTTCATAATTTTTATTTTTTTTATCAATGACGTTTAATTCTACATTCATTGAGATTTTCCTCTATCGCTTAAAATCTTTGAGTTATTTAATCCTTATGATTTTCTTACAAATGATTAACTGAAAGTGAATTTTTTTAAAATTTTTTAAATTGTTGGGTTGTCAAAGACACCTTGATACACCAACATTATTTAATTAGTCATATATAGTATTAATCACTTAATCAGAAATTATAAATACATTGGGGTTAACTTTAAAAATACCGAGCACTTGTATCAAACTCCACGCTAAGATATCGCTTAACGATATAT
This sequence comes from Tricholauxania praeusta, assembly GCA_949775025.1. Lineage (NCBI taxonomy): Eukaryota > Metazoa > Arthropoda > Insecta > Diptera > Lauxaniidae > Tricholauxania > Tricholauxania praeusta. The sequence goes on along the minus strand of OX459031.1, from coordinate 28,266,806 downwards.
CTGGGGACAACTATTGGGACAGCATCTCTGCCACATCTATGCAACAACTATGCAACTTCTATGCAACATTTTTACACAAACTTTGCTTTTGAAAATATGAGTGAAAGCAAAATTTCTAAAAAAAATCATGTTACAAAAAAAGTTTAAAATCGCGAAAAAATTAGATTCAAACACAAATTCAAAGTTACAAAAATAAAAAGAAATAAAAAAGAAAAATGAATCAAAAATAAAAAAAAAAATCATTCTGTAGAGAATTGTGCTAAGAGCATGTCCAAGACTTGATTCTCTTCAGCAAAATTGTTTTCGACTGATTTTTTATTTTAAGACTTTGGGCCACTTTTCTTTGGAAATGGGATAAAAATCGCTGAATATTTAATTTATTAAAAAAAAAATTTTTGTAAATCATTTTGTTTGAGTAATTGTTCCAGATCTTAAATTAATTTTTCTGATATTTTTTTGGGAAATTTCGCTTTCACCTATTGCAATTTTCAAAAACATTCACCACAATTTAAGAAAAAAAAAAACACCAAAATTCGTACACACACCGACGTAAATATATATTACTGCGGTAGTGGCAAAAGCTACATTATAAATTTTAGTAAAATAAACTAACCAAGGCACTTTAAAAAAAATTTAATTTAAGTTATAGAAAATTTTGGAACTAACAATTAGTGTAAAAATTAATTAATCGTAGTAGCATATATTTACGCACATTCTTTAAAAACGCATCACAAGAGCTTACAAACTTTGTGCAAAAAGACTACAGCAAGAAACTTTACGAAAAAGACAATAAACCAAAGTTCATTGCTTAAGTCTTTCTGCACAAAATCTCTATGGCAAACATTACACTGCACAACAAAATACACTCAACATAAATATGAATTAAGTAGACTTACAATTTTGTTACATTAAGCATATTAACTTATTTGGTATCTTTCTTCTTGAAAAAAATTAGGTCACTATATGCCAATGGACTGGTCATATCGTCACGTTCATGACAATCGTGAACTTGGCAAATATGTGCATATACCAAATCCCTATGATGGCGGTTATGGTCCATATGCGGGATTGAACCTCCCCTATATGCATGATGCTAGACCATATAAGTAAGTTAACGAACCTAAGCACATTATTTTGGAGTTTTTAAGATTATATATTCACAAGATTATTAAAATTATTTCAATTAAATTTTTCTCTTATTCACAGCCACGATCTGTACACAGTAAGTAATGCTGAATTTAAAGTTCCCGAAATACGCTTGCAATATGGTTTCCCTGAGCATGAGCCACAAATTGAATCACAAAAGAACCAACAGTACAATGAGAATGTTGATACACCATATCTAATTGAAAACTGAAACATCATACTCCCTTCGCACACAACATTTTCATAAAGCAAAAAAAAAAAAAAAATAATTGCATGCGCAAATAAAAAAAAAGGCCTCAAGTCAAAAAAAATTATCACTTAAAAAAAAAATTTAATTTAAAAAAATATCGTATTAGAAAAAATATCATTTAGAAAAAATAAGTCTACATAATCCCTCCCAACCCATTGATGAAACAGTTGCATGCTTTAATAGCAAAATCAATTTCACTTCCTTTATCCTTACAAAAATTCCAAATCCCGATTGCACACTACACACATAAGGCTCGAAAGCACGCACGCATACAAAAAAAAAAAAAACACATACGAATGCATCATAATCCTACCCTAAGCTTTAATTTATCCCGCACGTCAAAAAAAAAATATACGTAACACTTTTAACTGATCACATAATATTACTTTTCCCCCACTTTTAAAAATTTTTTAATATAAAAATAAAACCATAATCATCAACACCAAACAAACCAACCAATCAACCTATCAAAAATCCTGCACACAACTATCGTAGACAACAACAACAACAACAACGAAGAAACCAACTACCACTACAAAACGTCCAACGACCACTACAACAACAACTACGACAACACCACGCAGCATCTTATTCAATTATGATGATGAGGGTCGTAACAAAATTTTGCATCAGGAAGATAAACGTAAACACGGCACATACGATCATGCGTAAGTAAAGTTAGGACACGAACCGTATAAGCATTTAAGCAGGACACAAACCATTTTTCTAAAAGAATCAAAAATCAAAACCGAATAGCTTAGATTCAGCATATTGTTCTCAGAGTGTGCCAGATATTACTTCAAATGAAGGCTGTTAAAACTTGTTTCTCAGTCAAATACTATTTGTTTCATAGAGTTCAATCACAAGAAAAAGTTCGTTTCCTTCGGAACAAACTGTATTGAAACTTGTCTCATGCGGGTAGAAAGACGTGGAGTCCCAAACTGGCTGTTATTCCTTGAATGACAAATTTCTTCCTGTAAATCTGTTCTATATTTTTACACGTCTCTATGGCAAACTCTACTGCCAAAAGTTTGACAAAAATGATTTATTCAATCACAAGCATGGACACAAACCAATGCAAAAATGTGCGTCAATTTAATAAATAATAGCACGATTTGTGTCCAATATCCACATATTTGATCCGATTTTGGACACTCAGCACACAAAATAATTAGCAAACTCCAAAGTCGTTTTGTTGAACACAAACCTAGTCTATTTACAACCTAAATATCATATACAAAAACCATCTTCACTCTTCTCAAAAACATGCAATATTTCCAACACTTACTCATTTTCCTTAATTTTCCTGCCATTACAGTTACTTAACCGAAAACGGCATCTATGGCGAAGAACAAGCTAAGACTCATCACACCGGCGGTACCCATGCTACAGGCTACTACGAATATACCGGTGATGATGGTAAACTATATCGTGTCAATTACAAGAGTAATCATGATGGCTTCGTAGCCACTGGTGATCATATTCCAACACCACCACCAATCCCAGAAGCTATTGCACGTGCCCTTAAATATGTTGAGGCCAAACATAAGGAAAATGGTGAAAATCCAATGTTCGACCATCGTGGCTTCCGTATTGAAGATATGCCAAAGGAAATGTGGGCTGAATTGAGAAGAATACAACATGAAATGGAAATTGCTGAGAAAGAAGAGCCACTAATGCGTCAACAACAAGCAACAGTAAAGCCACAAGATAATTGGGAAGATGAAGCATGGACTACAGAAGCAACCACTGATCAATATTCAGGTTAATGTTCCAGTTGATGAGTACTCAATTGTTGTTGAGCAATTGACTTAACTTAAATGCAAGAAATATGACAATATTTTCAGGGATATAATTTAGAATACAAAATTTTTCCATAATTTCAAAATTTATCATTATCGCCTTAGTTTAAAATTAAAACTACACTCATTGTACCACGCCTAATTTTAATATGATGCTGCCTTAGGCAATTTAGTTTAAAATACTTAAGTTTCGTCGCTTCTCATAATAAAATTGCCATAAAACTGTGCGTAGTCGACAGCCATAAATGTTTCGCTGATTGTTGATATGTTTCACGCGCAGTTTTATAGCAATTAATGCTATAAAAAATGTTTTTATCATCGATTTTAAACATGTGTTTGCGACTTAAATCTTACTATGATTGCTAACGATTTTAATTGCCAATGTTTTTTATTTATTTTTAAATGTTAAAATTTTTTAAAATTTATAAAAAAAATCATGTTGTAATTTAGTTATTTATTTTGTTTAAAAATTCAAAGAAATGTTTTATAGTTTAAGTTTTAATAAAAACAAAATTGTTTTAGCTGAAAAAAAAAAGTTTCATTCGTTTTTATATGGTACGAGTATATTAAATCCTAGCTGAATCATTCTGTAGGCGTTTTGCTTGGATGATTATTCATTTTTCGAAAGAACACAAGGTCAAATATATGATAAACCTTTCGAATGTTTACCTAAACTTTAAGAAAACATTTTATAGTTCACACATTAGTCCAAATTGATTTAGCGATAGTTCGAGCTACTTGTATTCGTAGCTTTTAACTAAAATGTTGCGCTATTCCGAATTTCTAAATTTTATTTTTTTACTTTCATATAATTCCGATACTAACTACAATGAGTTAGAATGGAGTGAAAGTTCAAGTGCTCTAAGCAAAATATAGAATAACTTCTCTCCGTGAATATTCTTACGACGTTCCTTAAAATCAATATATTATATTACAGCAGAATTTTTTCATATCAGTCACAATATGTAATGTTAATAAAAGCATTTTTATATATTAAAGTCTTTCTTATATATGTTCTTAAGACTAAGAAAAAAATCTAATAATTGTTTTTTTCAGTTGAGGCATCAGACCTTCTTATCTGACTTTTGATGAGTTTTTTGACCCAATAATTAATTCTAATCAACATTTTTTTACTGAAATTATTCTGTAAAATAAAAAACAAAATGATTGGATAACACAAGTCAACACAATTTGAATTTGGAATGTTTTTTTTATAATCAAATAAACTTAGGAGTTTTTCCGTGATTCGTCAATCATTGCCCCTTCTGGGCCTCTCATGGGAAATTAATGTTCAAAACTCCATTATTTTTGAAGTGAAAACTTCAATATAAATGAGCAGTTGCAGAACGGCTTGATTTTTTTGAAGTGAAAACTTCTTATGGCACGTTGTGCACCTCCGTAAGAAAGCATTCGCGGCTGAGGCAAAAAGTATAAACTCGCGACACCGACCGTCATCGGGATTGCCCGTTATGAATGAGAGCGATAATAAAATTTGAATCTTCTATGGTTTCTCTTAAATAAATATTCCAAGTGGAAGACAAAAAGCAAAGCAGACACACTAACTGACACATTCCATTCTCATTCAACGATTGTTATGCTTACATGTTTGTTTCTTTCAAATTCCACGTTATTGCGTTGACAAATTGAGAATGAGAGCGAGAGTAAAATTTGAATACATATTCCGTTTTTGTCTTCCATTGCATTGCCACATAAAAAGAAAACGCACATAACGTGGCATTAAACGATTTGTTATACTTGCATACTTCTTTCTACGTGTGAAATTAATTTTTTGTTTCAAGTTTTCACTTCTGTCGGCACTCCCGGAGTGCAACCCGCCGGTTTTTTTTTTTTTTTTTTTGCTTAATATGATACTTTTCAACTTTTCGCAACAACTCGGAAGTTGTCTATTTTTTTCGATTTCTTCAAATTTTTTGCTACTGTTCCACATTTTTGAAATATTGCCGACTTATTTAATAATTTTCTATTATCTTACACACATGCATATATTTAGTATATCAACTCTTTATATGCTTTTCAATAATAATCGATATTTTTACAACCTTTTTCTCAGTATATTTTCAATGCTATTCGATGCTGTCAGCTTTTGCGATATGCTTTAATGCCATTAGACATTTTTCGGTAATCGATACTCTTTCGATAATATTTCCGATAATACGCCTAACGTCGTAATGCTCAAATACGATTTTGAAATGCCACCAAAAATGTAATAAAAATTATGGCACAAAAACTAATCAAAAAAAAAAAAGGTTTTAATTAAATCAAATCAATTATATATCGTCAAAGTCCTTCTAAGAAAATTAATTGATATAAAATTTGGTCGCTATGGTGAAAATTGTGTTAAATTATGGTTTATTGTATTATTATTGAGTTATTTTATTGTATCATACATTCAAAAATACTTATTTTACAATCATTAGTATGGAACAGATGCACAGTACTTTGAGTCCATACAAAATCTGCTCAAAAATAGGAGAAGTTACCCCGACATGGTAACAAATATGAGATCGCTGATTCCAAAAAAGGAGTTTTTGTTTAAGTTTCTGTCAGCGGTTAGCTATGAATTTGTAATTTTTTTACCAACTTTAAAGAATTATAAAAATGTATGGTTTGTTTATCAAAAATCTTATTTAATCCCAATCCCAAATTAGAGGGCTTAAAAATAAATTTTCTCCCAGTTTTTATGTTAAGAAATGCAGTGAAAGTATTTCGTTAATTTCTGGGGAATAGCAAAATTGTACCATTTTTCAAGATAAAATTTCTCAAAGAAGCGGAAAAATTCGATAGTTTTTTTTACAGATTCGTAGAGGTAATAAAACAATCTTACGGTATTTAGTAATATCAATGCGGACTAGAGCTGAAAGTTGGAAGTTTTTAACTGCTTAATTGAATAATTTTATAATTTTTTTTTTTTTTTTATAAATTTTGCCCCATGTTTTTAACATTTTCGAAATCTTGTTAAAAATTTGATAACATTTTTTGGTTTAAAATAATGAAAACCCGCATTTTTTTATATTTTTTATCAGAACTAAAGAAAAAATTATTGTTTGATTAGTTTCGAAAATGTGTCTACAGAAATATTTCTGCCTACACTCAAAAACGAAAACTCCACAACAATAAAATTCTGAAAAAATTTCGATTTTGAAGAAATTATTGTCCACAAAAACTATTTTTTCAACTGATAATGTGATACCTTATTTTATATTTGTATTTAGCCCTTTACAACGATAATCATTTGGGTATCGTGACTGAGAAATTTTTGAGTTTTGAACTCTAGACATCGGTAAACGATCGACATGAATGTCACATGAAAGATAATAAATAAACTATAATTATTAGCATAAAAAGTTTGGAAACTGTGTCGTAGTTTTCGGGACACAAACATTTTTTCAAAATATACCATATTCCAAGTCAAAAAATTGCAAAAAAATTAAAAAAAAAAAAACATATTTTGTTGTTTTGTAAGGGTTGCAAAAACTAAACAAAAAATCGTACGTACATGGCGTACTATGAGGGATAATGCATAAGATCAGAGGCATCATATATCTTCGAAAAAAGTTCAAAACAAAATCTTTTTGAATCCGTCTGCCATAATAATAGATGAATATGGTCGAACTTCATTGATACATTTTCAAATAGAAGAGTATGAATCCTTCTTTTATAAAGTTAGTTTTATGAAACTTATGCAATCAATTGTAAAATCAAATATGTAAATTTTTGTTGTATTGTGTTAAAAAAATTATTTAAATTTATAAATTATATTTTTTTGCTCAGAAGTTTTCGAAATTCAGCTACTTGTACGTAATCAAATATTCAAATTTAACGATGACATATTTCAGCCGATTACTATGATAATTTTATCACTGCGCTTACTAATTGCGTTAATCTTTGCTATATGAAGTGCAGTGACTTTTTTCCGAATTAAATTTTGATTGGCTTGGAAACATCAAGAATAACACACGTAATTCGTTTGATACGTAGTGTTTGGCTTCAAGGCCGTACCCAGAGGTAGGTGGTGTGGATATACTTCAAAACATATCGACTTACACCATATAAAACAAGTTTACTGAGCAATTACAGGACCGTACAAACCCAAAAATCGTTTTGGCGTACTAAAAGCCTAAGTTCTGTTCTATCGGAACTGAAAGTAATTTAAATCAATTTGCTCACCTTACAGTTCTGTAAAAATATCAGTTTTTTCTTTTTCGACTTTTTCTAAATTTTTCGACATTAATAGATTTCTGCGTCATAAACGAGTACTAACTTTTTCTTCATTGTTCGATACTAATCGACTTTATCAATAATTTTTTCTACATCATTTGATATTTTACGAGTTATATCGTCTTCTTCGATACTTTTCAAAAATATTCAACTTTTGTTGAATTTTTCGGTGCTATTCGATATTTTATGACTTCTATAGATTTTTTTTTCTATACTATTACAGATATTTTTTGTGTTTTGCCATTTATATGGAAAATTGGTGCCAATCGAAAAAACCATTGCGATATTCGGCTTCTACGGAAAATTTCACTATAGGAAATGTTATCGCCATTCGTTGTGATTGAAGTTTTTGTAAATTTTGTAGAGTAGTGTTATTTGACAACACACTAAAACCACACAAGGCGAAATCATACCAAATTTAAACAAAAATCAAATGTTATTGAAATCTATATGTAATGTATACTTAAGAGTTTTATTATTCACTCCTAATAAGAATGTTTTATAAGTCAACAATATGTAAAAAATATAAACATTAATTAACTACCTAAAACTAAACCTTCACTTTGTCGGAAACTAAAAAATTTGCAACATTCTCATAGCTACATATCGTGTAGACTTGGCTTTAATCAGTTCTATTACTATTCGATACCGTTTTAAGTGCATGTAGGTTTTAACAAAACATAAAATTTCTTGTATTCTGTCATGACAAGTTATGGATATGATGACTACATAGTTCTAAAACGTTATAAACATTTTCCATTTGTTTTGGCCATAGTAAGAAAAGCTGTTTCGGATCGTAAAAATATTAAAATAAACCATTAAATATTTTATTACTTGTAGTTTTTGACCTTAATATATTAAGTTTGCCACATTTATTCAATTTTTGATAAATTCTAAAATAAAGAAAACAAAAAGGTACCACAAATATTTATTTTGTTTTGAAAACTATCAACAATAAATTAAATTTAAATCATAATTTGTTTAAATGATGATAAGCTTTATTATTAAATCTTGTGACTGCTAACTAATAGCCGTTTATCCAATGATTAATGAAGTGCCATTAAAGACCATTCATTGTGTTACAGTCTAAGTTGTCCTCTTGAAGATTGCATACTTTTTGGCTTACATTTAATTATATATCAAAAAAGCTTTCTAAAATGTAATCAAAATATTGGAGCTTTCATACGCTTATTATGAGATTCGTACTCGTGCTTGTAAGTAAAAAAGTCAGACAGTGTTGTGCTACGACATGTTTACTTTTACGCGTTAGAAGCGTAAATAAAGTAAATTTTTTCAGAAAATTCGAATAAAATGTTCAATAGGAAAATTAAGGAGTGGTGCTGAAGGGATAGTGTAAATGAAAAACAAAAAATTTTGAAATCAAAAAAGTCATAGAAGTGCGTTTGTAACCGTGTCAAAATCAGGTTAATGTACTTATTTGGGATCATCGACGGAATTAAAAATGTTAAAATTTCTTTTTTCATAGAATTGTCACAGCCCCAAGTTATATCAGAATTGGTTTAAAAATGGTACAAAGTGGGGACTTAAATCAAAGGAATAACTACATATTTTTTTATTTTGGTTAAAAATGTCGCCGAGATTAGAGATCAGTAAAATTTAAAATCCCATCATTGCACACTGGTACCAAATTGAGTTTTTTGGTTCAAAAAATCCTACAGAGCGCAAATCTCGTCAATAATGAATCTATTTTTTAATTTAAAGCTAACCAAAATGCCAATAAATCGTCGGACCCAAAATTTAAAAAAAAAAATTATTTTTATTTTTATTATTTTAATTTAGAAAACTTTTTTTTGTTTGACCTTTAACTTAAACGAATTTTTTTTTTTAATTCGGGTACTAAAAGTTTGTTTGGATTCTAGGTAAGCTTTCATTTAAAAAAAAAGTTCAATTCCGACTAGATTTGCGCTCCGTAGCCATTTTTGAACCAAAAAATAATTTTAAAAATACTGTTTTTGGTTCAAAAATGGTAATTTTTTTAAATTAAAGCCAACCAAAATCTAACAAATCATTGGAGCCAGAATTTTGAAAAATTTCGTTTTTTATTATTTTAAGCAAAAAAAAACAAATATTTTTTTCAAATATATGGCTTGAACGCATTATACTACATTTTTTTTTTTTGACTTTTCGATTGCACTAGTTTACAAATTTGGGCCTCATCTCGAGATTCAAAAAGTAATTTTATCTTCTAACGGTTTGCTATTCTTGAGAATCGGATTGGATTTGATGGAGTTACAAGCAGTCAAAGTTCAAAAAAAGTGAATTTTTTGGTCTTTTTAAAAAGTCACAAAATTTTGAACCCGAGATATCTGCATTTTTCTAAATCAACAAAACTAACAAAATTTGAATTTTGAACATGTCTAATAAACACATGTACATATGTGCATATCCATCAGATTGGGCATTTTAGCTGGCCTCGTTTTTTTTTTTTGGAGTACATCTTCCAGCTATAGTTTTTCTTGAAGCTAAGGCTATTTTGAACTCATAATAAAGGTTGTTCAATTGAAATTCAGATAGCTATTTTTTTAATTTGCATTTAAAGTAAGAAATATATGAAACTTTTCGTGTTTTTTAAAAATTGTCAATTTATTGGGTTTTTACGCCGTAGTCTAAAGACTGTTGAGTACATCTTTCAGCCATAGTTTTTTTTGAAGCTAAGGCTGTCTTGAACTCATATTAAAGGTTGTTCAATTGAAATTCAGATAGCTATTTTTTTATTTAACTTTATATGTAACATTTCATGTTGTTTTTAACTAAAATCCAATTTTAACTATGTCTCCCTTTGAATTTTAATTGTTCCTCCTTGAATATTAATTAAAGATAGTCTTAATTTCGAGAAAAACCATGTTTGAAGAGTCTGCTCCAAAAAAAAAAATAAAAAAAAAAATCGAAATTGTCACCTTACCTCGACCATCGCTTCGATTTTTTTTTTTATTTTTTTTTTTTTGGAGCAGACTCTTCAAACATGGTTTTTCTTGAAGTTAAGACTATATTTTATCAATATTCAAGGAGGAACAATTAAAATTCAAAGGGAGACATAGTTAAAATTGCATTTAAGTTAAAAAAAAAACAATAAAAATTACATACAAAGTTAAATAAAAAAAATATCTATCTGAATTTCAATTGAACAACCTTTATTATGAGTTCAAGATAGCCTTAGCTTCAAGAAAAACTATGGCTGGAAGATGTACTCCAAAAAAAAAAAAAAAAAAAAAAAAAACGAGGACAGCTAAAAGGCCAAATTTGGCGGACTTGCACATATTAAGGTGATTCAATTTTTTTTTATTTTAAACAGATATTGTCAATCGAAAAATTTGAACTCGTGATTAGTTTTTTTCCTTCTTTTTTTCTTACAAAAAAATTGAAAACTGACCGAAAAAAATTAAAAAATTCCGATATTGTACTTTAAATCACCCAATATTTTTTTTGCCGCATATCCCGTGTCATTTTCTTAGAAAAAAACTTTCAAGGATTTGGTTTTTTCTTATTTTAAGTTAAATGCCGAAAAAATGTTTTTTTAATTTTTTTTTTGTTTGTTCAAAAATGGCTAGACAGCGCAAACCTTTTCAGAAATTAACATTTTTTTTTTTAAATCAAAGCTTACCAAAATTCTAACACATACTCTCAGCCCGAGTTTTGAAATAAAAATATTGTTTCTTGGAAAAAGTCAAAAAAAAAAATTTTTTTAAATATTTATAGTTTCAAAAATTTCTAGAGACCGGAAACTTTGTCATAAATCAACAATTTTTGTTTTTAACAGAAAGCAAACTTAAACGCCAACAGATTATCGTATCGCAATTTTGAAAAAAATAAACTCGTTTTGGATTCAAAAAAAGCTTGAGGGCGCAAGTTTGTCGGAAACGAAATTATTTTTTTTAGTAAAAGCTAACAGAACTCCAATAAATCGGCTGAGCAATTTAAATTGGCTGAAAATTTTTTGGGTGATTGGGCCATTAAGTTGAAGATAGAAAAAAATGATATCAAATTTTTTCGAACAATATTTTTGATAAAAAAAAATAAATTTCTTAATTCTGTTCAAAATCGCTCGTAAATAACACATCAACATTCATTGATAAATATAAACAAACAATCACAATTATATGTCAAAACTTGCTTTCTAACCGAAAACTTGACTTGAGATATCGCATTTATAAATTTAATTCAACAACTCTGTATGTAAGGATTTGAACCAGATTTGGATTCGCCGTCAAAAGTCAAATAGAAAATTATAAAAAAAATATATAAAATTATTTCAAGCAACGATGTTTCACGCAAAATTTGTCTTTTTAAGAAAAGTTTTTATATCAAAATGGTGTAAATAACACTATTTTAGTTTTTACTCTTCTAAAAAAAATTAAAAATTGTTGCTAAAAAAAAATTGTTGACATACCTTTCATTTAAGACCCCGATTCAGACACCGTGCATAAGTCTAAAGATGAAAAAAGAGACAGAAAAAATCGGTAAACATTACATTATTAACCGACAGAAATTTTCAGAATTTTTTTATTAAGTAGTTACATTTCGTTATTTTACTACATATATACTAGAGATTTTTTAATGTGTCAAAGGAGTTAAAAAAATCTGAATCATCGGAGTTCTGTCTATGTCAGAAGATCCTCACACCGCTAATAAATAGTTAAAAGAGTGAAAAATAAAAACAAGTTATTGACTATTTCAGTTAGGATTTTTATTTCTTATTATTTCTCAATATGAACAAATTGTGGTAACAAAAACTTCACTATGAATTCCTCTTAGGCTATTGATTAAAAATTAAGTGTAATAATTTGTTTAAACAAAAGCTTTTAATGAATTTGGGTGATAACAACATCGGCAGGTGCTTGACGTAGGGCGAATTCCTCAGCACCGACACCATCATCTGACAAAAGAAAACATCAAATTATTTCAAATAAAATCAATTGATTTTTTTATATAAAACTTACAAGTAATGGTTGGATGGTAACCATTCTCATCGGCGGTGTACTTAACACCAACACGAATACCTTCGGGTGTAATGTAAGCATAAGAGCCCTGAACTGTTTCCGATTGATCGTCACGACCTACGTTCAATGGGATACCACGTTCTTCGGCATGGATACCGTTCTCGGTTTCATAGCTGTATGAGTAGGCACCATCGTGTTGTGGTTCTTGCACTTGCTGCACAATACGAGCCTCAGCGGCGGCAACATTTGGATTGTATTGTTTATAGAAGTCATCATAGTATTTCTTAGTCTGCTGGTATTGTTGTTTGTTCTTATATAATTTGGTTTGGTAGTTGTAGTCATGCAGGTTTGGGTTGTATTGGCCACTACTGTATTTGCCACTATTTTTTGCAGCATCGGCGGTGAGGATGCATAGCAACAAAGCGACAGAGGCGATAGCGAGGATTTGGAACTGAATGAAAATTAAATTAGGTAATAAATAAATTAATAGATGAATATTAATTTTTGTAAAATAATTATGCAAAAGTTGGAATAAATTATGTCGTTGTTTTTCAGCGACAAACCGAATACACACACCCCTGTAGAAAAATAACGACGATTATAAAAATTTACTTCAGTAAAATTAAAAATAAAAAACAAAAAATTTAAATCAGAAGCCTTGCAAATAAGGGAATACTGTCGAAAAATAATGATTTAATGAAATTAAAAAAATCGATGAAATCGCAAATAATATTTGCTGATAAAATGTAACTCTCAAAACGAGCCGCGAAGTGTTAACTCAAATAATTTTTGTGTGAAAAATATCCAAAAATTAAGGAATGTGTTATTTTATTAAACTAAAGAAATATTACTATTCCAAAAACTAGTCTGAAAGAGTATATATCTTTTTGAACAAATATCCATATTTACATATGCAACTATTGTTTCAAAAAAGTGTTTTTTTTAATAAGTCCGAAACGGGTTTTTAGTAGAACAAAGTACGCCTCTGTCGATGCTTAAAATTGACTTTTCCTTTTTATTTTTTGAATGGTGGAAAATTTTTTTTTGCAACAGATGTCAAAGGACACCTTTTGTGATGTTCAAGATCCCATTCATTTTTATAAAAAAAAACCTTCAAAATATTGGCCTTGACTGAGAAGTAAAATAAAATTTCGAAAACTATTACTGACATTATCTTGTAGAAAGCTTTCAAAAACTTAATGCTTTTAGTGAATGAAAATTAAAAAAAAAAATTATATTTTTGTAAAAAAAAAATTACAAAAAAGCTAAGTTTTAAAGAAAAATATGCTCAATTTATATTGGTTTATTCCCACGTGATAACATTGACGAATATTATATTTTCGTTAACTGTGCTTTCTTATAAAACTTTTATGATTTGTTATCATTTCAAATTTTTTTCTAAAGTGTCCTTTGTAACTTTTAGAAAGACATGGCTCTTATCCTTGAAAAATTCGCCCACGTTTTTTTTTTTTTTTTCAACATCACTAAAATATGACTTCATTTCAGTTTATTTCTCGCAGGGAAACTTTTTATGAAACCATGTGCTTTTAAGATTAATTCAATCAAAGCTATGTATAAAATCAAATTCAAATTAATCCTAGATGACCTGGCTGCGTCAATAGTTTCAAATAAGATTTAATTTTAGATCCGCCTCAGACTGTTTATTTTTAGTTATTTTGTTGGTTTTATGAAAATTCACTTTTTAAAAAATTTTTTAACGAGTCACTGAACTTTCACTTAAGGAACCACGTGATTCCACGTATAATATCGAAATGTAGCTGGCTGATAATCCACTATATAAATTAGTTGTATATTTTATTCCAAAATGTGCTTCACTTTACCAATTTGTTCATTTTGCTGAAAAGTTAAAAATTTAAAGAAGGATAACTGAAGATGTTGTTAACACTCGAATGAAGAATTCTGAACTGTTGCTGAACCCTAACATTTTATGCCATATATATATGAGCGAACATAATAACTTTAGTTTTGCTTAAAATTCCCATTAACAATCGAATGCCAAAAATAGCCAAAAAATTAAATAATAATCTCAGCCATCGGTCTGTATGTGATGGAACCCACCTAAAAATATGTCGAGCAGTTTTTTTTTAACGATTTTTTTATTATTTTTTTTTTTGCATTATTTAATCTAAACGTTTTTTGGTTTTACTAATTTCCGTTAAGAATTTTTAATTTTTGCTCATGAGAAAATAATAGAAAACAAAAGTTAATTACAAATTAAAACAATATAAATATATACGAGAACTAGTAAGAGCGGATATTCCCGCAGCGTATCTGACAAATATGAAAATCCAATTTACGATCATCGTACAAGCAGGTTGACACCACACCGAAACCAACAGCATAAGAAAGAGCGCGAATTTTGCAAAAGTTTGTGCTCATTTGGGGCGTTTCGAGTTCACATTTAGGTTTTATTGCAGATTCCAAAAAAAAAAAGAACTCGTTCCAAACTATCTATCCATCTACTTAATCTGCATAAAACACACTTTAAAAGCCGGCTTCTAATTGGTCAATTTGATATGGTTTGTACGAACGTATGTAACATAGTGCTTCATGTTTCGTTGTTTATCGAAAATTTTATTAGTTTTAATTAAGATACAAAATATCTGCATAATTCGAGCATTTAAAATTTAATAAATTTTGATCCGAACACGATTGGATTTAGCTTTGCTTTGTAATGCAAAAAAAAAGCGCAAAATAAAAATAAGTTAATTTTATTTTTATTGCCTGATTTTTTTTTTTATTGAAGCATAATTTTGATTTGATATGCAAATTGGAATAATTTGCATTACTTTTAAAACCGAAAATCACTTTATCATGTTAATTTCCACTTTTTTTTTTTTTTTTTTGAATACACGAGTTTTTTATTAGGCTTATTTGCGGAACTAGTTGCCTTAATGAAAATATGTTCGTCCAGTTTAAAATCAGCATCTCCATATATGTAGCCAAGTGAATGTTTCCTTACGATTCTTATAATGTTGACATTTGTCATAAAACTATAAAATAATTCAAAATTCTTATGTGTCATTATTTTTGACTTGATTATAATAGATTTTTTAAGACTGTTCTGCAATAGCAACAACACTATGAAGTTTTCAATCATTCATATGGAGATTTAGGAAACCTTTGAAAGTAAGAGCCTTAGGGAAATTCAAAACAACAGCATAAGAATTTTATGACCTAATTATAAAGCTATAAAAATATTTGTTTTGATGATGTTTCTTGATGATGTCAGCAGAAAAGATTCATTTTTAGGTAAAGATATGTATAATAATTATAATAAAACCATAAAAGTTTTATAGTAATAAAAAATTATAGTACTAGGAAAAAAAACTTTTAAAAATAATTATAAAGGAAATCAATTTTTAAGCATTTTGTTATAAGACAAATTTTCTTAACTGGACCGAAAACTTTCCAACGTCCGAATTTAATTTGCGGGATTTTCAATAGATTTTAAAATTTTATATTTGAAGTTATATTTTTGCTTTGGCATCTCTATTTTTTTGAAAATTTTTTTTCTTTAACGCATGATTTTTTTAACGTTTTTATTTTTTTGTCAAGCCATTCAAGCCTTTATAATGCTATGTCTATTTTTTTTTTAAATGCACACAACTCATAAATTTTCATTTTCAAATATGCTTTAAAAAAAATGTGATGAAACTTAATTTGGTCGTGCAAAATCATTTCACATAACACTAAGGTAGAGATTTACGTTGTCTCTTTATTAGTTTTTGAATTCTTAGAAGAATTTTACAAGAAGTAACATCTAAGCTTACACCATAAAAATCGGGTAGAAAAAAAATTTTGAAACCAGTTCTTCTCTTTGTGTCCTTTATCTCTTTAAAGAATATAGGGCCTACGAAAAATGCTTCCAACATGCACGATCAGTAGTGAGTGCCTTCAATCCTTCCTCTTAATTATTATTTTTTTGCAATAATTTCCACGATGATTTAGGACGGCCGCGTTTTCTACTACCACGAGGGCTTCACTCCAATGCTTGCCAATAGACTTCAATTAATGATTTCGCAACGTTTGTACAATTTTTTTTCATTTTCGCCACTTGATTTGAATGGCAATCGGATCTTGATGATCCAGCATCACTAAGTTTTCAGAAGCTGGCTTCACGTTTGACTCAAAAACTTTTAGCGTCATTTCCGTTGATAGGAACGATGACTGGTAGACATTACGGAGCTGAGCAAATCTACTTTCCGCTTTTTTGATTCTAAATATATTGAAACCGCTATTGGGTGTAATGTTGCTGCCCAAAAATGAGCGAATTTATTTTCTTCGTCTCCAATGAAGCCATTGCTGCTACTGGTGTTAGACTTTGGTTGATTTTCAAATCTACTTTGAAAGCCAAGAGTCTAGAACTCTACTAAAGACAACTTTGGCACACAACAGACGCGGACTCAAAACTCCAAATTAGAAACCTTCGGAAAATGCTATCAAAAGCGGTACTGTTGTCGGTAAAAGTTATATATAACGCAGGTTCCACGATAATGCAAGGGTTATTAATTTGATCAATACACGATCTATTAGGGTGAAAACTTGCCAGTTGTTTCAGGGTAAGTGCTTCAATATTTTCGCTGACTCTGATAAGGAGAATTTTTGCTAAGATCTTAAGCAATAAGTCCCCTACTTCTGGAATTTCAGCATTATAATTTTTTCAGGTATGCTTACATTTTAATATTTATGTGTTCCTTAATTATTTTATACGGTCTAGGTAATCGATCTCACAAGTTATTTGATGGGAGGACAGAGTTCCACCACAAGCGTCATTGAAAATACGTTGATTAAAATGAATTTAAGCTTAAGAGTCGCACAAAAAGAGACATGAGTAAGATTTTTCACAAAGTAATGAAAACAAGGACCGCAAAAAGCTTCCACAAAGATGCTTACTACCTGCCTTACAGCAAAAAGTTGAGGGTAAGTACATTAATATGAATTTAATCAAGTTTTCGGTTTGTTTACAATCTCTTTTCTTCATACCGTACAAAACGAATATACTCTATGTTACCTAAAAAGGTAAGGTAGTAAACATTAGTCGCTTTTGACTAGGTCCTTCTATACCTCAACTGGATACATAAATGTAATTGTGTGTTCACATAGTACAAAGCATAAGTGTAAGAAAAATGTATCTAGCATGCTGTGTAGCTCGAATAACACAAACATAAAAATACAAGCAACAGTTAGTTTTCAATCTAAGTCTGAATTGACGTTTTGACTGGGTAAATTTATAAACTTAGCAATTATTAAGAAAAGTTGTCATGTGACTAAAATGAGTCCTACCGAAAAAACCTCTTCAAAACCTATTGGAATTTGTTCGAATATCTTTGTTATTTTTGAAAAATCGTTAAAAAAAACGTTCTCTGAAATTTACCGTAGTCAAAGTAAAAAAAGTCTGCAGCTTTCTTTCTGGAATATCAAAAAAATCAAAAGTATTTTTCAAGAAAAAAAAGTTGAAGTTATTTTTAATTTTAAAAATCCAGGTCAAGTATGAAAATTCTCTAAAAATAAAGCATATTTGATAGGAATGATCAGACAAATGAGATTCGATCCAATTTTTAGGCAAATCAAAGTTTTTTTAATTTAAACCAAATCAAATTTTGCGATATTTTGTCGAATACCTTACTTGTATCTGTGTAAAGACAGTCAACTTGCCTACCACAATCTAAAGAGCTTAATGCAAAATAAATGTAAAACTAAGAAGATTAAGTTTTGTTCGAAATTTATAAATAGTTCAATACAAATAGTCATGGTGGACACCTGCCAGAAATCACTTTAAGCAATAAATGTCATGAAATAATCTGTTAAATAAATGATAATTTGAATTTAAGCCTAATTTATGTGTATTTTATTTCAACTTAAGGTTGTACCACTCTTCAAATAATCACCATTTATTTCCTTAATTAATTTTGAACAAAGGAAACTATTGAGCTTTAAATGAGTAGTTACTTTAAGCCGTATTGTGGTATTTAAGCCATTCCACATTCTTTACTTTGAGTAAAATGGGAAAAGGACACTAATTTTAACAGTTGTCCGTGGTTGTTGCTTTGTGCCTTTGAAATATTTTGCAATGAAAATTAATATTTTTCGCGTGACGATTTTTACTATGTAATTTTTTTTCTCGAAAATTAGTACTTTTTCTTTAATTTCTTACACAGAGAAAACGATTTACTTGTACAAATCGAGTAATATATAGGAAATTATATATTTTGATATAGACCAAATAAATATTTTATACAATTTATCATGTTCCACTTTTCACCAAATCAAATATTATTTGTGTATTCATTATATATTTGGTAATAATTACCTTATTATATGTTATAATGGATAATTATATGTCAATCAAATATTTGGAAGTAATTACAAGAGTATTTCTTTATTCAAACAAATGTTTATTTATTGCAAACATTCACATGATAACTATCATCAAATCATATAAGTATATTGCCGCTAACGATTTCTAAAATAGTTTTTGCTTCAAAAAAGTGTAGCTTCCAATATAATAGAGACTTAATAGAGATTTTTTTTTCAAATCAATTCTAGTTGGGGGATCAGCATGCTAGAACTATTAAACATTTAAATTGTTATTATTTTTAATTTGTTATTAATTTTATTACAGAAAATTGGCAAATTATGAATATTATCGAAAAAAAAAAATTTTTTCAACAAAATTCAGACATGAAATTTAGCGTTTATTTTGAAACTTTTATGGATGGAATTTATTTTGATTTTTTGAATATATTTTAGACTAAGGAATCAAAATAATTGCGCGGACAGAGTTTATAACCAATTTCGTTGAAATTTTACGAAAAATCTGACTTAGTAAAACGTAGAAAAAGTCTGCAGTAGGTGCCAAGATATGGCGTTTTAGGTATTTTAGTTGTATGAAAGACGCTACCCACTGTCGTCAATCCACGCCCACATTTTTCGAATGGCTAAAAATGCAGACAGAATACATCCTACGGCGGTTTTTTTATTTTTCGTTTTTTGTTAATTTGCGCTCCTATGTGCCTATATTATAGAATCAGGTTTGAAGAAAATTGTTCCAAAATTTTAGCTTCCTAGATCAAACCTTTCTTCAAACCCGATTCAATTATATAGGCATATAGGAGAAAATGTGTGGGCATTGTTTGACAACAGTGGGTGGCATTCCTATACAACTAAAATACCTAAAACTCTATATCTTGACACATAAAGCAGACTTTTTCTACGTTTTAGTGAGTCCATTTTTTCGTAAAATTTGAACGAAATCGGACATAAACTTTGTCCGCGCCATTTACAGGCTTGAGCTAGAAAGCTCACATATTGGGATAACTACATATTTTTAATATTCAAGCTAAAATATAGGCAAAAAAATAGAATCGATCTACAAAAGTTTCAAAATAAACACCACGCAGAGATTCTTAAACTGTGAAGTCATTCCAGGGGTCCGCGAAACAATTTTGACACCAAATAATTTTACATCATTAAACTTTTCGTTTTATTCAAATAAGAGCAATATATGGTCATGGATATCTCTTGCAATACGTCTTTGAAACTAAAGTTCAATAAAATTGAACTAATTTCTGGGTACTCCTAAAATCTGATTACCATGTACTTGCAAATAAGGCACTCCGAAACTATTAGTATTTGTGTGAACAGGCTTTTTCGGTACTATTATATATAAAATCAAAGTACAGAAACAAGTGTAGAAGCAGAATTGAGGACAAACTTTCGAATATAGAGCCCGACATTGTGGATGGTTTCAAGAACACAAGATTAAGCAAAAACTTCTACAGAAGAAAATATAACAAATTTTGCTTTCAAATAAGCAATAGTCACCAAAAAATAATTTTCAATATAATCTTTATTATACTATATTATTTATTAAAAAATATATGAAAAACACTTTATTTTCTAAGCTTTATTTTGATCAAGAAATATTTGTCTGAGTTTAAGGTACATATTTTGGCATGATACTTTTTTAATTATTTTGCTTTTCACAATTTTTATTCATTTTGTGTTTTAAGTACATTTTCTTATAGGATTTTCTGAATGTTTGCTTTTATAAATGTGCAAGATTTGTTAAAATACTGGGAGATATATGGTATAGTACAAGTATCAATATTTATTAGAATTTAGTGTCTGCACGATAAGGGGTCCTCGGACACCATAAATTTAAGAACTTCTGCCCTAATGTATACGTGTGAAGTATTTTAATGCGTTTAAGCTGTAAGAAAATTTTCTGACGATTCTAAAATGTCAAGTCTAAGTTGGTGTGCGGTTTGTAAAAAAATTACCTATAATAAATATTTTAAAAATCTATCAACAAAATACATTTGTGCGGTGAAAACATTTCCTTTCCTCAGTGTAGCAAACAATTTTTCTATGCAAATAAGAAAATCTATTTTATTGGTGTACGGTAACATTTTTTGGAATTATGGCTGAAATTTTGACTGCAATTTGGTAATACTTTTACCTTTTCTCAATTTTAATGCATTTTCAGTACCTTCTAGTTCTTAACTACGAAATCTATAATTATTCCTACTTGACTGCCGATCAGAAATAGTTAGGAAGACATAGCTTTTGGTAGTTTGATAAGAACTTTTCAAAAATCAGTATTGGTTGGGAGCACTCATTATCTACATGAGATGGTTGCTATTTAAAAAAAATTTTAACAACCTTGTTTTTGAAATAAAACAAATCCTCCACATATAAATTTACAGATTTTTAATTAAAATTTAATTAAAATTTCAACTAAAAATTTCAAAAGCAGCACAAATTTGGCAGTATAATATGAAAAAAGACGCCAAAATTTGCTACTACTTTTGCCTACGCCAATTTGTTTTTATTTTATTTTTGATAAAACTAAGAGTCTTAAGAAAAGACTCTACTTTCGGTTTAAAAAAGTGGATTCAGAAAGAAAATACGCAAGTGACATTCACTTTCTTCGCAAAATGTTTTCATGATATTAACCACCAGAAGGAGTGTTATCCTCTCTATCATTTAACTCGCCTTCTATGCAATATATCATATTTTTAAAATACAAAAGAGACGATTTAAATAAATTGACCACGAATGAAAGAAAAATGTGCTCGGCTTAGACAATAATTCATAGCAAATTAAAATAATACAAAATTTTATTGCTCACGCGATGAATAAATTAAAATGTAGACAATTGGGAGTATAATTTATGTTAATTTGGCATGATTTTTTATTCATTGGCTTTTTCCTTTTCTTTCATTTTTGTGTGTCTCCAATATAGCAACGGGCTTGAACTAAACTCGTAAACTTAATAAATTAATAGTTTTTTAAAAATATTTTGACATTTATTTGAATCTGTGCTTACTGGTTATTAATACAGAGGTTGTGTGGTTAGATGGAGTGGTACTATTTTAAAGGCGTTTACGAAAATTATCACCTCAAAATATTTTAAATGATTGCTGATGTTAATCAAAACTGATTGAATTTGAAATTTGGTTGATTAGACTTTTTTTCAACTTCAAACTGAGATGTTGTTGCGATGCTATCGGTTTGCTGCAAATTGGTAGTTAAATTATTTATAAAGTTACAGGGTGTCAAATCTGTCTGTTCGTTTTTGTTAACACATTAAGTTCGCATTAAATTAGCATTTATTTAATGCCAACATATGTCATCATGTTATTTTTTAATTAATAGGTCTTGGTAATAAAATTTGAATCTCTTTAAGGAAATTGTTTTGCGACAAATTCGAGTTTTTGCATAAAAATTTTTTATTTTATTACTTTTAATTTTTCTATAATTTTTAATAGATATTGGACAGACATGTATAACAAGATAGACTGCAAATACAGCTCATAGTTTTGTTCTTTCAAATTTTTGAAATTATTTTGATTTAATCAGCGATTAAAATTTGACATATTTTGGTTGAGTAAAGACTACGGTGAATGGTACAGGGGAATATATTACCCTCAAACACAAAAAATTTTATATACTTATGACATTGTAACTTACATATTATAGACGTAAGATCTCTCAAGTACAACTACACATGCAGTGGTAGCCAATCTTTAGACAGCAATATTACTTACAGAGTAAAACAACAACAAAAATAGAACGAACATTTGCCCTGATAAAGTTCCGACGTTCGAGGAGAAGTGTGCGCTCTACAGCAAATTCCTTCGATCAGCATTATTATTTCATATTTATATAATTATTTCAATTTGAATTTTAAAATGCAATGACGAATTAAGGCTAGAATTGTAATGTGTTTTTAAAAATAAAAACAAGTCAAATTAATTAAATAAAATTTGAATAATTCTAGACGATTTAAGAAAATTTAGGTAATAACAGCAACTGTGGCGTACTATACAATCGGCGCCCTGCGCAAAATGCAATTTGTATTTACTAAAAAAAATAGTTAAAGACCTCATGGGGCCATTGCAATCCACAATTTTCATTCAATAAAAAAAAAAAAAAACAGATTCATAAAAGTAATTAAATATGATAAAAACCAAGGACCATTTTGCAACCCCCCTCCCCCAAAAGTCGTTGCACCCGGGGCAGCAACTACCCCTTCCCTAGGTACGGTAATTTTCTATATAGATACATTAGTGCCTCAGATGGTCCCAGAATTTTCTGTCACAAAACCCAAACAATTCAAAATTTCTAAAAACTTTCTATTCAAATTACTCCCCTTTCTCAAGATCCAAACGAGCGGCAATCAATACTGCCTTCAGAATTCGCGTCGCCGCTGCTTTACTGGTAAATATGTACGCCCTTCGAAGAAACAACCTTTGAGCAGCAATTTCAATGATGTCGCTAGACTTCAAAATGGCATTGCACCAAGCACCAACTCTCCGGATTTTTGTATTGTGGGCGAACACCACAAATTCTTGGAACCAAACACCATAGAACTTAAAGGTAGAATACTGCCGTTACTGTTTGGCCACTTGGAAGAAACTCGTGAATAATCAATCTCTTGCTATCGTAGAAGGCGATCAGATCAAATTTGCTTTGATCTTTGATGGTATTTGGTGTTTTTTCAGGATTTTTCATCTTTAACTGGCTCGCGACCTTCGCGAAAACGACAGTCGAAAACTGTTGTTCGACTTCAGCACTCATCCTCGATTCGTACGTTTTTGTGGTACAAGTTCTTATTTATCATATAATTTTATTATAGTCGAATGAATAACTCAGCCCTTGTTGATAAATTCAAAATCCTCCTATGATAGCATTCTTAAGTCCCCTATCAAACCAATTTGGCTAGAAAATGTTAGCTGTAGATTCGCTATTAATATAGGAATTCATAGACGCAGGCTAACAATGTTCCTTGAGGGACTCCACTACAAACTATTATGAACTCCGAATACTGATTGCCTATCTTAACTTTCTACATTATTAAAGACAAACAGATATTTCACTAAAGTCAAATAGAAATTTCAATTTTTGTCATAAAAAAAAAATCATTGACATTATCAAATGCCTCTGATAATTCTTCATCAAAAGGCTATCTCGACTGCTTTAAGGGAAGCAGTTGAGCAGCTCGGAATCCAGATTACATTAATGACAAGAGTTTACTAACAGTTAAATAGTGAAAAATGAAATCATCAGTGCAATGCCAAAAATGAAAAATGGTGATCATTTCTTAAATTTCATAAAAAATATATACTTACATAACGGGTGTTTTTTTAGAGGTTTTTTTTTCGAATAGAGATAAAACTGGCATTTTATGGTCAAATCTGGCAACTCTAATGTCATTTATGTTCAGTTTGGTTTGCCATTTCATCATGAACAGGTTGACAAAAGAACAACGCTTGCAAATCGTGCAAATTTATTTCGAAAATAATGGTTCAGTGCGCGAAGTTTACCGCAAGCTCCGTCCATTTTATGGTCGACATAATCGTCCATCAGAGCAATTAATTCGGTTAACCATGGGTCGTTTTCGCACTACGTTTACTCTATGTGATAATACGCATCCGCAGAGACGTCGAACAGTGCGCACCGAAGAAACAATTGCCGCTGTAGAGCAAAATGTTGAAGAGGACCCGAATGAATCGATTCGCCACCGTGCACAGCAATTGGAGCTTTGTCCATCAACTTTATGGAAGATTTTGCGCAAAGATCTTGGCTTGCGACCTTACAAGATCCAGCTTGTGCAAGAATTAAAGCCGCGAGACCATGCAATGCGTCGTGATTTTGGTGTATGGGCCGAAAATGAGATTGATCTCGATGCTGATTTTCATCGCAAAATTTTGTTCAGTGATGAGGCTCATTTTTGGTTGAATGGCTACGTCAACAAGCAAAATTGCCGCATTTGGAGTGAAGAGAATCCACATGAGACCCTTGAGACGCCATTACATCCACAAAAACTGACTGTTTGGTGTGCTCTATGGGCTGGTGGAGTCATTGGGCCATACTTCTTCCGAAATAATGCTGGAGAGTCAGTTACCGTTAATGGAGACCGGTATAGAGCCATGATAACCGACTATTTTGTTCCCGAATTGGATGGCATGAATGTGGATGAGTTGTGGTTCCAACAAGACGGCGCTATATGCCACACAGCGCACGTCACAATCAATTTATTGAAGGAAACATTCGATGAGCGCATAATTTCGCGGAATCGACCTGTCAATTGGCCACCAAGATCGTGTGATTTGACACCATTGGATTATTTTCTTTGGAGATATGTGAAGTCGCTCGTCTACGCCAACAAACCAGAAACGTTAAGGGACTTGGAAGCCAACATTCGTGGCGTTATTGCCGACATACGGCCCCATATGCTCGAAAAAGTGGTTCAAAATTGGACCTGTAGAATTGGCTTTATTCGAGCCAGCCGCGGCGGGCACATGCCCGAAATCATATTTAAACATTAATGACATAAAATTATCCTTCCAATAAAGCCAAATTGATGGACATTAAAACGATTTTCTTGTGTTTTATTTCAATTCGAAGCTCTATACCTCTAAAAAAAACACCCTGTATATGTATACACTCAAACTTGTCAATAAGAGACTACGTCTGGAGATTTATTTTTCTCTCCTATTCGCAGGTTTTCTCTTATTCGAAGTGAAAGTCAAGATTTAAAATTTTGTGCTGTAAGACACTGGAGGTATTCGGCGGGTAAGAAACATTGGATATGTTCGATGAATCCATTGATTGTCCATGAAAAGTAGAGTTTTAGAATTTTTGTTCTTTCATTCGGTCATTAAACTGTGTCAACCAAGTATTCATAATGACAGTAGTCATTCAATCAGTTTTATTCCAAAACCAATGAACTGGCATCAAGTTTGTATCGTTGTTCTTAAAACAACGCGGCTTTTATGTATTACCGATGACAAGTGGCTTCTCGAATGTCCAATCTGCAAGCGCACATAACATGACACGTAATCTTTTTTTCGATATTTTACCGCCTAAACATTTTTTGCCTTTGAATACCATCGATTTTTTGGAACTGCCCGAAAGAAAAGTGAAGTTTCGTCGCAATTCGCAATGTCTTTTTCATCGTAGCCAGCAATTATCGTCGACAATTTATTTTTTGTAAAAAACAATTAGCATCAACAAAAAAAAAAGACAAGTCTGCGACGTTTTTCGCTTGGATAAAATATCGCACGAGACTCATCTAATTTTCTTATTGGCAGGTTCCCTTACGTTTTCTTATTGACAGGATAATTCTTATGATAGTTCAAATTACGGTTCTATCAATTTCATTGTTTTTCTCTTATTGGCAGGATTCTCTTATCTGCGGTGTTTCCTCACTTTATTATTTGATTTTTTAAATTTTAAAAGTAATAATTTTGTAATAATAACTAATAAACAGATGAAATGAAAATGACAGTTGCTGTACATTTGTGTTGCCTAGTTTAAGAAAGCTATTAAAAAATGCTTTCAAAATAAACCTGCTCGGGTCAATAAAATATAATGGACATATTAAATTTAGCTAATTAACCAATTTTATTTAATTAGCTAAAGTTTACAAATTGGACCACTAACTGATGCAATAAAAATATTTTATTGACAACAAATTGAATTTAATTAACCAAATCAACTACTTCAGCTGAGCGTAGTAAATACACGCAATAAAAATATAATAAAATTCAAATGTATTTTATATGGCTATTGAATTTTGTGGCTTATTTTCTTAGAAATATAGCACAAAAAGTATGTACTACTTATAAGAAAAAAGTAAAAGAGAAATTCTTATGGCAAATATGTTTTACTTGCAAGTTTGTTGCTTAAGTCTTTCGTCTTTGCATTAAATTCAAAAGTATAACCATTACCGCTATATTTAAGAAACCTTTTATATGTAACAACATGGATTGGCTGTACCCAGTTCCTTTCCATTAAATACAAAAAATAATGAGTGGAGTCCGACCTTAACGTCAAAGTCGCAAATGCAAAGTCTCTGAAATATAACGTCTCTAATATGATCACGAAGTTATTGATTACGTTTTAAAATAAATGTTAAAAATCCATCAAATTCAAAGTGTTAATAAATCTGGCTACATACCACATGTATACACAAATTGGCTACATTGTATCCACCTTGCAGCTGCATGGAACCACATTTTCGACCTCAATCTTTTGCAGCCAATAATGAGTTGTTAATGCATTTTTCGGCAATTTGTCACATAAATCAATAAATTTTTGCAACAACTTTTTTTTTATCCACTACTTTAATATTTTATAAAATTATAAAAAATAAATGTCAACAAATTGCGAACTCATCGTGTGGTCAAATTAAAAGCCAATTGCATCTTAAATGTCAAACTAAAGATTAACAGCATCACAGTGATTCATAACAAGAACTGGTTCCATCTGCTGTAACATAATTTAGTTCTTTTATATATTTTTTAATCTGAAGCAGAATAAATACGAGTAGATTAGATTGCTTACAATTTACTGGCCATGGTCAAGGAAATTACTGCAATTAAATTTGCACTTGTCAGTGCTGACCTTAAGAGCGAAATTCCTTTTAGAGCAGAGAATTGATGTAAATTACGTTGACCATGAAAGATCAACTTAATGTTGCTTCATAAAATAACAGTTATTCCATGGCATTTTAAGTTTTAGAAAATAATAAATGTTTTGCAATTAATTTAAAAGTTTCGAATGTGAATTGAATTTATGTTTCCAAAAAATAGTATAAGTAAATACATTTTGTCACATAAATTCCGAAAATTTAAAAGTGAAAGTAACACGCAGAAAAGCTCATTGCGACACCTGATGACACTGATCGATTAAGATTTTGTTTCAATAAAAAATGTATGTGTTTTTGAAGGGATTATATATAAAGATTACGAATTTGAAGTCGAAAATTCTCCAAAAAATTAGGTCGAACTTTCACAAAAAAAATGTTTTCGAGGAACAAGACAAAAATCTTTGGAAGGGGTTCTATGAAAATTTTAACAGTTTTGACAGCGTTCAAGTCTAGAAATTTGTCATAAGTGCCTTGAATTGCAGGGCATTCATAGAAATTTGAGCGATCTTTCATTTTCATCATTTTTTTGGAGAAACTAGAATCACAATGAACCAACACCGAAGCTTTTACAGGTATGAAGTGAATACATTCCGATTGATTAAAATGAATCGCTGCACGAGTGAACAACGTGTTTTCTTTACTAAAAAAAGTTTTAAGTATGGTGAAAGTTATTTAGAAGCTGCAAGACAGTTTCGTTCAAAATACCGTAGAGAAAGTGCTCCGATAAACCGTGCTATTAAACTTGCCATTGATAAATGTGAAGAAACTGATTCAGATCCAGATCAGAGAAACAGAATTTATCATCGTAATACATTTTGATGAGTCAAAATGGCAATGTTATTACTGTGAATGAAGGTCAATATTGAAAAATGATTAGAAACTTTA
This sequence comes from Tricholauxania praeusta, assembly GCA_949775025.1. Taxonomy (NCBI): domain Eukaryota; kingdom Metazoa; phylum Arthropoda; class Insecta; order Diptera; family Lauxaniidae; genus Tricholauxania; species Tricholauxania praeusta. The sequence goes on along the minus strand of OX459031.1, from coordinate 28,238,561 downwards.
TGTGGAGTCAATTGGAAGATATTTCACTCAATTTTTCGAAGACATTTCTTTATTTTATTTGGCTGGTTTACATCCTTTACAATGTAAAATAGAAATAACTTTCCATGTACATAATGCTCTCGGACTTATTTTGTACAAGTGACATAATTTGTACGAATGACATTTAATAATGATTTTCTTTACATATATCTTGAACCAATATCGGATTAGAAAAATGTTTGAATTATTTAAAATAATAGCGAAATGTGTTCAAATCATTTTATAAAAGAAAAAAAAAAATGATAAACTCTTCTAGAAATTGAGCGAAATTAGTGAACACACAAAAATAATTGCACATTGGCGATGTTTTCAAAAGAACATACACCCAATCTAAGCAAAGTGAAGAAGTTTGGATTGAGTTCTTTTTATGAATAATCAACCGATAATGTTCTATAAGAAAGAATTTCCAAATTGTTGAGGATTTTTTTTTTTTTATTGGGAATTAATTCGTTGAGAAACAAGTTCCCAACAAATACTTATTTTTCTTTGGGTATTATTACATACTTTTGGGGAATTATTTAATTTTTTACCTAAGGTCTTATTTTTGACCATAATTTATTAGGGGTTATTTCGCAGCGACTGTTGTAGTTTTGGGCAACAGTAATTTATTTTTGATCAAAACTTTTTGCTCAAAGTCGGAAGCATGGGTGAATGCATTATTATAATGCATGTTTTAAATTAGACATATCCCTTATATACATATGTATGTTTTTGCTTGGACCCTCAGTATAACCTAATCTTCATCTTTTTTGTGTACGCTAAAAGTTCTATATAAGATCAAAAGTTAACATAAATGAGATCTTTGTAAATTTCTTGGATTCTATTAAGCGAAATCGGGATATTAATTTTATTAAAAAACAAAAATGTACAATTTTAAAATAGACGGTTGTGAAGTATAAGCGTTTAATCAACACCTACATTACATTCCACACAACCGTCTATTTAAAATAAAGTTTTTTAAAAAATAAAAACCACTGAAGAAGTAAAATTTCGGGAAAAAGGATTTAAAAATTTTAAGGTTTTTTAATTCACATATAATAAATGACCGTTAAAGCTCAAGGAAAGAAATTTACCAAAACTTTTTATATAAACAAAAGAATATTGGTCAAAATATTAATTCAGTTAGACAAAATACAAGCCCATATAAAAAGAACCTAATAACGATTTTCAATAATGCCTTACCTTCCATGGATTGTTTTTTGGGTAATTTTTTTAAAATCTTGAATTGATTTACGTGTGCCACGGGATCTTATACTCATTTGCTTAAAAGCTTAGTCCGCCTTCAAAATACAAATTTCACCTAGTTGTTTCAATTTTTTTATACATAAGACTTTTTTTCAAATGGTATTTTTTCTAAGAAAAGTAGTAAAAAAAAATTTTGGAAGAAAAAAAGTCACCCATCTTCTAAGCAAAGGACATTAAAAAAATGATTCTTCTCTCTATATTAAGCTCGTTATGATGAGCTTAGGCTATAGTTTTTGGGAAAATGTTAGAAAATGTTATAAAAGTGCTCAAAAGATTGGCCGCATTCTTCAAAATTAAGTTTTTTTTTTTTTTATTATTTTGATGAAGTTTTTTTTTTGATTATTCTCAAAGCCTTATAATTGAGTAGTCAATGGAAAATAAGTTGTCCAAAATTTTAAATTAATCTTTAGCTAATATCTTTCATTAACGTGCAATACAAGCTTAATTTTGCTTTCATAAGAGATGTGATTTTTCCTCTTTACTTTCTAAAGATTTTTCCTTAAGGGCGTCCGGGAGTTTTTCGAAAAATAAAAAGACATTATTTTAAAATTTTTTTTTGAAGCTGCATTTTATCTTAGACCAATATTTTTTTACATTCTTAAAGTATAACTATTCAAGATTTATCTCTGGTCCAAAAATAATCGTCAATAAGTTAGAAAAGTGCAATGCCGTGAACGACCTCAAAATTTGCGGTGAGCAAGATATCTGGAGACTGGTTCATCCGAAATAAGAAAATTAATTTTTTTCGGTTAAGCAAATAGTTCGGGGGGGGTTCGATCGCTAAATTTTTTTTGGATACATATTTTTTGATTTATAGCCTAAAACGAAAATTGAAAATTTTCTTTTTTCGGATGCACCAGTCTCCAGATATCTTGCTCACCGCAAATTTTGAGGTCGTTCACGGCACTGCACTTTTCTAACTTATTGACAAATATTTTTGAACCAAAATTTCAGAGATAAATCTTGAAAAGTTATGCTTTAATAATGTAAAAAAAATGTTGGTCAAAGATAAAATGCAGCTCCAAAAAAAAAATTTTAAAACATTTCTTTTTATTTTTCGAAAAATCCCCGAACGCTCTTAAGAAATTTCGCTAACTGACATACGCACATGCACCCAATTTTTCTAAAACCATACTTTTTGAGATTTTCATTTTATTAATAAATTTTTCTTAGACTTTTTACAGGATCTCCCTTTGTTGAGAAAAAAAATATTGTAAAAAGTTACATACAAACGATCTTTAAGTACAAAAATGTTTAACCTCTTTGACGATTACCAAAGATGGAAATGACAATAAAAAAAATTAAGTTATTATCGAGAAAAAATTTTATATAACATTCATGTTACAAAAAAGCTAAGTTTGCTCTTTAAAAAGCTGTCAAAGAAATCAGAACAAGTAGTCAAGCTAAGTTTCGTGGGTGTAAGCAGTGGCAAAAGTAGCTCTAACTATTTCTAGGAAACTTAGATTATTAATTCGTTGCAATTGAAAATAATTAACACATATTTCATAAGCTTAACATTTTTATATCAAAAGTATAAAATTTATGTATATATAAATCATAAAATTGCATAGCAATAGGATTTTTTTTTTCAAAAACAAAAGACTTAGGCAACAAACTTGGTAATTATATGTTCGCTTATTAATTGTTATAGTCAGCTAATTAAATTTGCATACATAATATGAAAATAAATATAGCAAAGAAATGTTAATTTTTTTTACGTCTTCTTCTTGCAGAAATTGCAAAAGTAATTGACAAAGTAACAACACTCTAAAGCTATTTGGCATTAAATATTACGTGTCTTGTAAGTTTGTGCAGCCAATAAGTGTCAAACCAATAACACTTGCAGGTGATACACGCAGCAAAGAAACGTCCACCAACTGTTGGTTGAAGACCAGCAGCATCAGGTTTTTAAGTCAAACAGCAGTAGCTGTTTATGCCGAAGAAGCCATTGCAATAAACGACCTTCACATTTACCATAATAGTGGTCAAAGAAAAAATTAAAAAAGAAGTTGAACGAGTTTTCATAGAATTTTTTTTTTATCTTTCTTTGACTATGATAATCAAATTTGTGGAATACTTAAAATGAAAAATTAATTAATCAAGTTATCAATTCTGACATAAAACAAATATTTCATAGCGTTATTAAAAAGATATTTATCACAGATTGTGTTAGAGATAAGATTTAATGTTTTAAGTGTTTATGTTGATTATTTTGTTAAGAATTCACAGATCAAGCCGCATTTTTATTGTACAACCTGCAATGGTGTTATTTCGTTCCGAGGATGCTTTCTAGCAAAATGAAATTGATAAAAAAAGAAACAAGTTCCTAAGAAATTCGTTGTAAAAAAAAATTTATTAGAAAAAAAGTACCCCTTCCATAACTTAAACAAATTTCTAAAGAATATATGCCTCCAGACTGAAAACTGGAAAAAAACTTTTAATTTCGACTATGAGAAAAAAGATTCTTTTGACCTCAAATTTCTATTGGTCCATATGGAACTTATATTATTTTTTCCTCATGTTGGCACAAATCTTCCCAATAACTTTTGGCGGAAATAAAAAGTTTTAGGAAAATTTAAGTGACCACTCTGAAAGAAAATCAGAAGTTAATGGAACTTGGCTGGAAAAGCCGCTTTTTTGAAAAAAATTTCAGCCATTTTTCGTTCAAATCGGGAGAACTCGTGTCCCCTAATTTCTTCTGAAAAACAACAAACTTTATCAAGAACCAATTACAAAATTTGAAGACAGTCAGCCTGCATGCTTTGAAATGGATTCGGTTCCTTATAACATAAAGCTAGTAAGGGTGTTATCTTTGCCCATATCATAAATTATATACACTCTACTGTTAATGACAGTAAAGGCACTCGAAAGTCTTAATTTTTTATTGAAAATTATATTTCAAACTCAACATTTTAAAGATTTTGCTTGTAATGGAGATGCCAAACCATTTTTCATAACATAAAATTTATTGTTTAATGCTCGTTCAGTCCATTTTTTTTGTTTGCGTAAAGTGTAATATAGTGTTTTCGAGGTTTCTTTTGTATAAGCGGTAGGCGTGTGCGTCAACTAATTTTTCTCATTTTGAATCCCTCGAGCTTTAAGTTAAAATGTCTGTAACGAATTTCATTATCTTGGCCCGTTTTGTTTTCCCGTAATCGTTATTTCTACAGTTAGACTGACAGGCAATGCCATCGTTGACATTTTAAGCCAAAATAAATATATAAACCGTAATATAAAATGGATTAAATTAATAAAATTCGAAAGTAATCGAATAGTCTCGAAGATTCTTTCAAAATGTATCGAAACAAACATCGACAACAATCGAAACGGGTCAGAAATTATTAAATATATTTGAAAAGTATTGAATAGTTTCGAAAAACATTAAAATGTCGATTAAGTTCAAAAATTATTGAATATCGAAAATGTCGAAAACTATCGAATAGTATCGAAAAGCAACGAAAATGTGTCCAGAGTGGATTACTATCGTAAGCTCGAAACTTGTCGACTTATTCAAAATTTTTCAGCATTGCTCAACATTTTTCTGTAGCTTGCTACTCTGTCGATATTGTTCAATTCTATTCGATACTTTTTGATACAGTTTGATAATAATAAAGCTTGTAAATAACGTCGCAAGTGTCTGTTTTTATTCAGCACCTTGGCCCATTTATTTCATTTTGACTGTCTCTTGTTTCAATTATGTTCGACAAATATCAGCTAAGCTCGCCCTCAAAGCAAATTTTCCAAAATAATCTCTAAGTAAGCTGCAATGTACACCGAGGTTACATCACTGGCGATATCCAAAATCTACTTTTGACCACTCCCCAGTAAGTGAAGAAAACTGTTTTTTAACGATTTTTTTATTTTTGTGTATATCGAATATCTAAGGTGTAAAAATTAACAAATTATATATTTGATCTAGGTGAAATAAGTAAATATTTGGCAAGTTAACGTGTCACATATTCCACCGAATCGAATAATATTATTGGATTAATTACTTATTTGGTAATAATTAGGTACATAATTATATTTGCAAAGTTTACTTAACTAATCATATGTTTGGTAATTTTTACCAAATAATTACTTGGTCAAAATAAATAATTCTACCTTGCAAAAAGTCGATTATTAATAATAGCCAAATCATGTATTTTGCGGAAAAAATATCATTTTATCGCTAACGTGTATATTTAGTGATATCGATTTAGGCAAAAATCGAAAGGAAAAAAACCGATATTTTAAAATATCGATTCACAAATAAATCGATATTTTTCCATATCGTCACATCTTTACACTGGATGCCGCTGGTATTTTCAATCATAATTACCTGAGATGCATAACAATCAGAAGGTAAATAAATAGTGATTTACTCAAATATGTTGAGAATTGTAATGCATTCATAAAAAATTGGATTATCAAATATATATTCCACCCAATTAAATATATTCAAACGACCCAAACAGATACTGTTACCGCCCTTAAGCAACAATTAAATTTCCAACTATGAGCATAGTAATATCTACCAAAATTTGTTAATAGTTATTAAATATTTTAAGAATCTATAAGCCAAAGATATTTATTTGTGAGAAACATTATTTTTTCTTACAGTAGCTATTGCGGTTCGTATTTTGGGACAAGCCACTGAAAAAAAAATGTATTGCACAGAACTTTATTGTTGCCAATTAGTAAAAGAGTAATTTTTTCAAAATACATTCTGAGCGTCCAATGGAGAGCAATTTTGTAGTTTTTATTTCGATAGATAGCAATCCTAAGCGCACACAGCTCAAAATTATCCACGCCAAAATTCTCATTAACTAATTTAAGCCAACGTCAAGTGCAAAATGCAAATGTTGCATGTCGCAACATTAAAAAACCATAAACTACTTAATGGGCTTAATTTGCTTTAGATTTTTTTCCAATACCTGTTGCACCCAAAAGAACTTTTGTATTTGTATTCTTCTTATTGTCAAGCATTGACCTTGCAACAGCAGCTAATGTTGCATCCGTAACATTTAGTTTTGTTTTTGTGGTTGATTGGCTTTAGAATTGCTCATGATTAAGTTGGTTTGCCGATGTTCTTTGCTTTTTTAATTAACCAAATGGAGCGAAATTGCAAATAACTTTGAAACAATTGTTGTTATTGTTGTTGCTATTGTTACTCTGACATTGGTTACTAAATTGATGCTGACTTTGTGCAGATGAGTTAGGTGCCAGCATTCATTCAAGCATTCATGTTGGTGCATCTTACATTGGTTACGTTGCCGATGGCCTCGTTATGGATATCAATTTAACCGAGACTTTTTCATAATTAAACATTTGACAAATAATGCCAGCGGATCAATTTGTGGAATTTTTAATATGTTTTTTCTTCTCTCTCTCTTTCTCTCACTCAATGACTTAAGCACAGTATTTATATGATCATGAAGTAGAATTAAAAAAAAAATCAATCGACATTTAAAATGAGAATGACAGCTTAGATTTTTTTTATGGCTTATTTGTGATGACTGTATGACAATGATGAATAAAAATAATGGCAAGGTTAGTGGTCATTTATATATTAAATGACATAATTATAATAAGACAGAGAATACATTTTAATCTTTTAGATGATATATAAATATAGCACCACCGATACGAGCAAAAAATTTTAAATTCAATACAAAGTCTTTTGTCTCCACCTTTATCACTAGATAACAGCTGATCTGAAGTGTCATACAATTGTGAGGTTACACCCGAGTAGGAATTCCTATCAGGCAAGCCGTACCATAATTAGCTCCGGATCAGGCTAGGATTGGCGGACTGTATTATGGGTAGCCATGTGTGACTCTTAACAGTATTAAAAAATTCTGGATAATGTATGGGAAAGACTAGAGAAAGCCTTATAAAATTTCGTCCAGTTCTGATCAGTTTTGCCAAATCATTAACGGACCTGGACGATACTGGCAAGCCTAGTTAACCCTTTTTATAGGAAGTTCTATAAAAACTTATACAACCCTGATCAGCTTAGCCAAATCAAGAACAACTCAGGCTAGTCAGATCGGGTGAAGGTGTGATTGAACTTATTTTCGTCATAAAGAGTTAGATCCTCTAAAAACCTATAAGGCCCAGATCATCTTTGCCAGATCAAATGTTTTATTAAAATTATAGACAAATATTAGGATTTATGTATTTTTGTCTTACTGAAGTAACATGTTATCCTGATAAATTATTCTATGGAATTCTATTAAATTTTATTTGTTTTAAGTCAACAGATTATTATTAATTAATTATATATTATATGATCGAATTTACAGTCATTTGCAGAAACCGATATTCATGTGAAATCAACACAAATCGGTGAATGCTTTATAAACAAACATGATAAAGACAACAAATGGAACAATCTAACTTGGTGACATATGATTCAGCCGATTTTTTTATTTTTTATATTAATAACTGATCTGCATAGTGTGAAAACTAATAAGTGTGTCATCTCTATCTGGTCAATGGAAATATTAAATATTTTTGACATTTTGAAGCAAGATCTTCACATGTTCCCATACTAAGTGCAGTTGACTCAATATCGTCATTCGAATGATTAAAGCTGAGCCGGATTTTCGGGAGCAAATTCTGATGACTCACTCCCTGACATCATGACTAAGTAAAATTGTCGCTTTTGGGGCATCGATCATTCTCAAATAAATCACGAAACACTACTGCACTGTTTGAGTCTGTGTTTGCTCCAAAAAGATGACTGAGCCATTCCTCTTTAGAGATGGTAAGACGATGAGTCACAGGCGATCGATATCGGTATTTGTTGGCACACCTTGTGTTACCGCAAATGCATATAAAAGGTCTGGAAGACTTCTGGATACAATGGCGAGACATTTCGCTCTGCGCGCTCAGCAATGAAATTTTTGCGTTCTAAGTTTCTATTGACTAGATTGAGATGGTGCACCCATTATTACATGGGATATGAGTGCTTTCCATTTTCGCATATTTTTTGAAAATTTATTTTTATTTTTTTTTTTTTTTTTTTTTTGAAAATAAATTTTTTAAAAATTCTTAAAATGAAAAAGTTTTGGACTTACCCACAAATATATAAGCTGCCATCGTAATAAAATCAAGTCCCATTTACATTGAGAGCTAGTGAGCTGTAGCCACTTGCAACTGATAACTTTTTATACCTAATAAAAAAAAAGTTTATTGTATCTTTTTTGCATTTTTAAAGCATATTTTATTTATGAATATTTTAGTTTTTAAAAGCTGGATCATCTATTTATATATGTATATAAAGCTCAATGTGTGTATGAGTTGTTAAACCGGTCGCCGTAAGACTTAGTACATATGCTTCTTATGTTTTGCGGAAGATTTTAAGCATAGTTTGGTTTGAAAAAATAAGCGATTTCACGCCCCCAAATTCATCATATCTGAGCAACTATTTAACTTGGTACATACATATATAAAAGGCAGGGGAAAAAATAAGTTTCAATGAGAAATTGGGCGGTGTTACTCCTTCCATATGAGAAAAAACTGAAAATTTTTGCTTCAAATAATTTAAATCTAGAATCTTCTTTTCAAAATTCACTGTACGGACTTTAAGTTGAATTATCATTACCAATGTTGAATTTAAAACATCAAGCAGTTAATTTACCTTCATTCAAATAACCTGCTTTGGTTCGCGCTTTATCAATGGCGTGGTAATTTTTGGGTCCCCTTGCCTATCCTCCAATAACACTAACGACCTCTTCTGTGCAGACTTTCTTGTACAAGAACCATAACCAAATTAAACTCATCGTGCCACCTCATTCGTTAAGAAATACGTGATGTAGATCATCTTTGAGAGCTTCCTCTGCTATGACAAATGTACGCAATGTCGCTAAGGTACTATACTCAAAAATAAAATTTAATTTTTAATGTTCATTTTTATTTTCTTTTTATATTTGAATGACACTTTGAAATGTACTTAAAAGGGTAATCAACAAAAAAAATTCTTCAGTAGAAATTCACAGCAATTTCTTTATGAAAATAGCACATGAAATTCAAAAATTGCACTAAAAGAAGACAACTTTTTGGAAAAATTTCAGCCTTTTAATACATAGCATATATATTTTTTATTTTTTAATAATTTTTTGAGTGATGTTTCTACATCCATCTAAGACTAAGGGCCTCTTTATGTATCACGATTCGTCTCGTTTCGTCTCTAATTTACAAGCCTAAAAGTATGCTAGTTCAATTTTTATATTTGTTGTAAATCATTCATTAAGCATATGCTAGATATTTTTGCTTTAAATTACAATATAACAGCATATTTTCAGGTTTTAAAATTAGTGACCAAACGAGACGAATTGTTGTGCATAAAGATGCGCTTAACATATACCGGAAAACAACAAATTAAAGCCCCTAGGACAAGTCGCAAAAGCTTCGAAAAACACAACCGCTATATTCGAGTTAAAATTTGCACTATACGAAAATAAATGCTTGACCCATATTACCATTTCAAAAACATAAAAATCAAAATTACCCTACTTTGACACCAAAAATCAAATCTGCAATTAAAATGCAATAAAAGCGCCGCACATGAAAGCCATTAAAACTGCAACATTATTGCAGGCGTGGCAATTCACACATGTTAAACAACAGCAATAAAAATGCTAAAAATAGCAAACACTTACAATGGAGGAACTTCACATTAAAATATTGTTGCTACACTGAAAAGTTGACATTTTTTCACACCAAAAATTACAAGAACAAAAAACACAAGCGAATTGTGTAGCAATAAGATAACGATACGCCACTTGGAAATGCAACAGCACAGCGGCGTTGTCACGTTGCACAGTATTTGTCACCTCGATGAAAATATTGAGGAAAAAAACAAACAGCAACAGCAACATCAATTGAAAACATCAACATCTATCAAAAATGAAAATGTTAAATTGTCACATGGCGGCAGCAGCGGAACATCAGACGTCAGTGATGGAGGCGCAACGGCAGCGCTGCTAAAGTATTCGTAAGTGGAGGCTTAATTATTCAAATGGGCACAAATTTTCCATTGAGAAGTCGTGCAAAATATTAATTTATTTTAAATATTTTAATTATTTTATTAAGCTGTAAAACGTTAAATAATTATATATGCATTGCCATTTCCTCAGTTATTTACAAAATATTTGAATTCAAATAAAAATTGTGTGCCATGAAATGAAATTTATTCTGTAATTAGTTATGAAAAATAAAATTATAAGCTGCACATGCTGACATTAAAACTTCTATTAATAAGCAACACACTGGATTTCTTCACTCCATACCTTAAGAGGTGTATGGTTCTTTTGTGACAAGAACTAACAGCAACAACTGACCTTTAAGCATTTATGACCATACTAATAAATGCAAGTTGTTGGTGTTTTACGTGCATACATACATTTTTATATCTAAATTCGTAATTTAGAAGATTTGCTGGGGTTATTTTAAGTTTTTTAAAAAAGACTGTGTCATTTTTTCAAGTGTCATGCACATAGAAAAAAAGAGGTGTTTGAACTCATACTTTACTAGGAATCAAAATAAGAAATAAGTTCACAATACTAGTAACGAAATAAATATATAAAAAAAAAATTATAGTTCAAAGCTGTGGAATAATAATGAAAAATAACAATTTTATACAATTTGCAAGGAATTGAAAAAAAACTAAAGGGCAAATATAATAATGAAAAAGTCGAAAATATTGAGTATTATCGAAGCAGACAATGTAAATCGAATCTTCAAATAATAAAGGTATTTACTAACCCTTTAAAATATGAAAAAAATCGTTAATTTGGAAAGCTTTGCATCAAAAAACATCGATTAAGTAGTAGCTTACCATGAAAAACTATTGAATAGTGCCAATATTGAAAAATAATAAAAAAATTTAATAGTATTGAACTGAATTCAAAGAGTCTTTAAAAGTCGAAAAGTAGAGCTACGTAAAATACATCGAGAGGTCAGAAAGCCTTTTAGAGTATTGGAAATTATGCAACTATCGAAAAATTTGCTAAAAGTCGAATATATTGGATATCCTAAATATTTTGATGATTTTCGATATAATTTTAAAATTTTTCAACAATTTAAATTTTTCTATATCAACCGACACTTTAAATTTTTTCAGATTTATCAATATCATTTGATATTTTTCGACTTTCGAGGGAGGTATTTTATTTTTTTATATATTCGAGTGTAGGGAAGGGTGGGGCTAAACCGAAAAGTAGCGATTAATCAAAAACTACTTTGAATATCGGAACAGCCATATGCGCGATGAACGCACCCTGTCATAAGCTACTAACTTCCGAAGTGTTGATGATATTTCATCATTCAGTTTAGCGTCAGTCGTCGAAGAGTGCAGACACATGTATTTTTTCGCTTAATGTAAAATTTTTTTTTTCAAAATTTTTGGATTGTGAAATTAATATACAAGTGCGTAGAATATTCGGTGAGTGTTTTTAGATAATTAAGATGTGCTGAATCGAATGGTGTTAGTGGTTTTTATGATAAAATATTTTTCATCAATGTTTTTCGATCGAGTTAAAAAAATGACACGATGGGGCTAAACCGGACACTTTTTGGTGGGGTTAAACTGGACACCTTATTTGTCATTTTAAACTCGTGTTTGTTATTCATAAGCACTTCTGAAGCACATTGAATGTTTCTACGACATAACTAAAGCACAATAAACATTGATATTAATTATTTTAAGTTATTCACAGCAAATGGTGCGTAATTACAAACGTAAAATGCCTGCAGACGATAAGGAAAAAATGAAATTAGCTGTTATTTCGGTGATTCGTGATGAAACGTCGATTCGAGATGCATCAGAATTGCATGGTGTCAAGCGAGCAACATTTGCAGATTGGATCAAGAAAACCAGATGAAGATTTTGAATGAATTTCAATATTTTCCGATTTTCTGTTAAGTTTTTGTTGAAAAAAAATATTCTCATTTTTTTATCAAAAAATTTTTTTCATCATCATTTTGCTTTTAGCACTTAAAATCAACATTTTTTCAATCAAATACAATCTTTTCTTGTACGAAACACATCAAAATACATCAATAAAGATTCAAAATAACATTTAAACATAATGTGCCTTCATGTTTGTTATTCATTTTGGTTTTGGCGCGACTGTCTGGATTAGCCCCACCCCCTGTCCGGTTAAGCCCCACCATTTTTGGCTTTTTCAATTTCGAGGCTGGTATAGTCTGAATCAGCTCACGCCAAACTGAATACATATTAAACCATCAAACGATATGCGATTTGTAGCTAAAGGATGTAGCTTTCGAATGATATATAACACCCCAGGTTTCGAATAATTTTTTTACATTATTTTTGCAAAAAGACAAAAAGTGTCCGGTTTAGCCCCACCTTCCCCAACATTAAAAATGATGAATTCACGAAGTTTCATTAAGTTTAGACTTGAACTTGTGAGAACGGCGAAAATTTGTCTATTTTTTATATTTTTAATTATAACTCAAAAACTAATCATGCTTAGTATATATACATTTTTTGTATAGAGTAAAATTTTCTATCGAAATGGCTTTTTATGAGGTCAAAAAAAATATTTTTTCAACCAAATAAGTCCAAAAATTTATTTAAAAAACCGAAAAAGTTAAAATATTTTAATTTTTTTTTTTATTTTTGGGTGTGCCATTTTTCTTAGAGGAAGCCCGTGTTGGACATAGTACAGTGAACATAGTATACTTACCCTTACATACTAAAATTTCAAGAATATCCGGAGTGATTGTGTTAAAATAAATAATAACCCTAGTTCAGCCTAGGCTAAGCTGGTTCATCCTAACACGCTTCTGATAAACCAGTTTGGCCTAGGAAAAACTAGTTTATACTAAGAACTAGTTTGGCCGGTAGCATAATGGTGTTATACAAGTACTGTCCTGAGCACGAATCTCATTAAAATAATTATTAAATAAATTATACGGAGTCACAAATTTTCATTCAGAGATCAGACTAACTAAGCCTGAAAGTTGTAAAAAAAACCTCAAATTAATTTTTATCCGGCCAGTCGGAATTATGATATATCCATGCTCAAAAATACGTACAAGACTGTTTGAGACAATTTTGAGGAAATCTCGTACTCATAGAAAGTAATTTTTAAAATTTTATCATACGCAATAATATAGAAATAAGTCTTCTCATCATGTTATATCTTCTGATTTCTTCAATTATATGTTTTTTTTGCCAAAAAGTAGATAATTGAAATAAAGACCTCTTAACTCTATTAAAAGGGCTTGATTTTAGTTTTATATGTAGATTAAAAACATTTCAACGTAATGTGGTATATTTGACAGAGGAAATATACTATTTAGAAGATTAAAAAGAGATATACATAATTATTTTTTCTGCCAGTTTCAAGCCAGTGGCCTTGTGAGAATTAAAAAATGTGTTTTTTTTTTTTTGAATTTTTTTTAATCTGGCGTGCCTCTAGTACTCTACGATCAACACAGAAAAACTTCTGATTTTCGAAGAGCTAAAGATAAACTGATCATCGACAAAAATAGCAATTTTGGTACCTATGAATTAAATATTTCAAAGCTCTGACGTAATGGAAAAATTCTGGCTTCAAATTCATGTAAACAGCCATAAAATTTCATAGAACTGCTTACTGGCAACTCTAATTTTCTTATTTATTTTAAGCATGTGTTACATTTGCTTCATTCAAATTCTTAATACTTAAGCCTTGAATTACAATCGAAATTTTTTTTAGTAATATAATAAAAATTAAGGTTTACTTTTATAAAAGTATGAAAAAAGCCAAGTAAATGTAACATATAGTAAACGGCTATCGTTTGAAAGCGAACAACAACATACGAAATATTCCCAAATATAAAATGCTGTTTATCTATGATTATCAAATAGAATTTGTTAATGAAGTCATTTAAAGAAACAATTCACAATTAATGAAGTAGGCAATTAAAAAACAGGTACCATTTTAAACTTAAAAACACAAACTTCCTTATTATAGTAAATTTATTTCTGCCGCCAAAAAAACAAAATGAAATGAAGTTATTTATATCGAAATCACAAAACGATAGTCCCACAACTTTGTAGCCATAATGCGATAGATAAATAATTGAGCGCACAAATTGAACATTTATTGGTAGCTACTTACGATTTGAACACCAACATAAGGTAGCTAACATTTTATTTAAATTTTAGTGCTTTTGCTCTTTTGTGTACCACGAAAATTTGGCTTGTGTTGTAAGCTAAATTGAAGGAGGAGCCGTCATTTGATTGCATTTATAAGTCAACGCGGCAACTTGCAAAAAATTCGAAAAAAAAAAAAATCCAAAAAGAATTATCTTCATTTACGATCGGCGACATCTTGCGATTTAAATTTCTTGCAAATTCTCAAATTGTTGTTGGATATTGCATTTAGTTGTCGCCTCTTGTTGCCGCTGGGGGTCAAAATGTCAAATGTTGCTGTTTGTTGACTGTTGCTATAATTCTGCTTGTTGCTTGATTTTGTTGTTGTTGTTTGTGCTCGAACTAAATCTTCACAATGTCGTGACAAGATTGTCCCAGAGATGTTTTTTTCTTTTTATTTTTTAGTTTTTTTATTTTATTGTTGCTGCTCTTTTTTTCGATTAAGTTGCATTTTTATGCATTTTGTAACAATACGATGATTGTGATTAAAATTTAATATACAGCAGAAATTTAACGTGTCATTGCTAACAAAAGGTAGCTAAAAAATTTAAAGAGCACTGCTTAGAAGAAAACTCATTTCAAAAACGTAATTTCTTTGAAAAATGTTTTTCATGTAAATTGAATATAATCAAAGCAGTTCTATCTCACTGAGAAAATGCAAAATTAGCACTACTATATACGCTCAGGAAGAAATGGCATTGCAAGTTCGAAAATTTATTTTTTGATGTAAAGCTGAAAATTTTCAAATTGAAAATTGTAAAAATAACCTTTTTTTCCTTTTATTTTTAACATAAACAACTTTAAATTCATTTTGAATTTGAAAAGTACAGAACATACAATTTTTTAACTTTATTTTAGTTGTAAAAAGCTATAAATTGCATTTTGAAGTTGCAACCTATTTGAAATTACTCTTCGTTTATTTTATACTCAGCACTTTGTCACTTTTAATCAATTCTTTCACGGATTCTTATGAATCTTATCATGGATTGTTTTTGAATACAAATTATAATGTTTCTCTTCAATTTAAATACTCCCGATATTGGCGCTAAGTTATAAGCGTATATGGATCAATCGAACATAAGAACAATGATTCTTTCCTTGAGTGTACCCCTCCAAAAAATGTTCCGATTTTATTTGATACCACTCAAAGTATTCCATAAAACCATTCAAATTAAGATATGAATTTGCATAATTCATTTACACTTTGCTCGATGTTTAAGGCTTCCCTAATTATATCTAAGATTAAATTGGTACGAACTTTAATAAGATTTTTGTAAGGCGTGACATGTGCAGAGTTAAGTTATGAGGGGGCTTGAAAGTCATATTTCAATAAACAAAATTTCAAAGGCATTTCTATTATTTTCTCAAATTGATATAAAAAAATCATAAATGAATTTTGGGCATAAAAGAAATAGCCAAAATTGTTACTTCCTGGATCGTGGCACCTATTAGTTGTATACCTATAAGTATACATATCAGAGATACGCAATGACTAGCTCGTGTTTATTTTTTTTCGTAATTCATTGCCTTTCATATGCATTCGTTGACAACAAGAGCTTCGTTTACTGTGCCGCACTGTTGACGCTTGCTCAAAATGAATTGTTATGAGTTTCGCTGCTCAAAACTGCGAAACATCAAAAAGGCAATGAAAAAGCAGCGAATGGTAAGCAGCATTCGTGTAACTTCATTCTGTTGATGATAGAAGGTTGCCATGCATTGCCAATTACGTAAATGAATATTAAGTGAAAAGTTCGTAGTTTTTGTGTGGATACTTTCATTTAAGCGGCCCTCACACGATCAGTATTACTGACAGTATTTTGCATACTGACAGTATTACTGATCGTATGAGGTGAGTACTGATATGCTGTCAGTATAGAAAAACGATACTGATGACTGATGAAAAAATCGGATATTACTGACGAAGTTTTTAAATACTGATGGTGTGAGGTGAATACTGACAGTTCATCAGTAGGTATTATTTGCACAGAAAAGTGGCCAAAAAGTGGCATGCCACGCCCCCTCCCAGGATTTTGCCGTCCCGTGCCTACTTGCACCCTCTGACCAACTTTCAGCCGGATCTGCCCCAAAAAGTGGCATGCCACTTTAAGTGGCAGATAGACGATGAGGCAGCGAAACTTGAAAGAAACTTGGAAAAGTTCCTCATTCAGTGGCATGGAACATCGCGTCCAAGGGTATGGTCGTCCGATGCCTAGCTGGAGGCGTGGTGCAAGTTTGGATGGAATCTGCCCCAAAAAGTGGCATGCCATTTTCGGCTGTCGGTCACGTAGCCGGAGCATAGTTCGCACCTTCACCAGTCTGTAATCAGTTTTTTTGACATTCGGCTACGTGACCGACAGCCGAAAATGGCATGCCACTTTTTGGGGCAGATTCCATCCAAACTTGCACCACGCCTCCAGCTAGGCATCGGACGACCATACCCTTGGACGCGATGTTCCATGCCACTGAATGAGGAACTTTTCCAAGTTTCTTTCAAGTTTCGCTGCCTCATCGTCTATCTGCCACTTAAAGTGGCATGCCACTTTTTGGGGCAGATCCGGCTGAAAGTTGGTCAGAGGGTGCAAGTAGGCACGGGACGGCAAAATCCTGGGAGGGGGCGTGGCATGCCACTTTTTGGCCACTTTTCTGTGCAAATAATACCTACTGATGAACTGTCAGTATTCACCTCACACCATCAGTATTTAAAAACTTCGTCAGTAATATCCGATTTTTTCATCAGTCATCAGTATCGTTTTTCTATACTGACAGCATATCAGTACTCACCTCATACGATCAGTAATACTGTCAGTATGCAAAATACAGTCAGTAATACTGATCGTGTGAGGGCCGCTTAAAT
This sequence comes from Tricholauxania praeusta, assembly GCA_949775025.1. Classification (NCBI taxonomy): domain Eukaryota; kingdom Metazoa; phylum Arthropoda; class Insecta; order Diptera; family Lauxaniidae; genus Tricholauxania; species Tricholauxania praeusta. The sequence goes on along the minus strand of OX459031.1, from coordinate 28,221,267 downwards.
GAAAGTATCCACACAAAAACCACGAACTTTTCACTTAATATTCATTTACGTAATTGGCAATGCATGGCAACCTTCTATCATCAACAGAATGAAGTTACACGAATGCTGCTTACCATTCGCTGCTTTTTCATTGCCTTTTTGATGATTCGCAGTCGTGAGCAGCGAAACTCATAACATTTCACTGACAACTGTCGTGCTTTCATTCGTTTCGTATGATTGATGTTAAGTGTTGATTCGCTGTTCCTTTTTTAGCGAATGTTTCATAGCTGCGTAAGAATGCATTCGCGCTCATCTCTGATACATATGTTGCGTTTAAGTTGGGAAAAGTATGTGAAAGGATTATGTCTGATCAATTCACATTTTATTTAAATTCAAATAATTTTGTATCGTACTTGCAATCTGGTTTGTATGCAGGTCGCAGTTTATCTGCCACTTAAATGAAAGCTATTGATGATATTAGAATTTCTAAGATCAAAATGTTATAACACTTCTTTGCCTTATAGATTTCTCTATAAACCTTGATTCTGTCAAACCCTTAGCTTTTTCACAAGCTAAGGTGAAAATGAAGTTATATTATTATATCTACTATTAAGATTGTGTTAAGTTTAAAGTTTTAAAAAACTTTCGTCGAAGGGCGTGGCACAGCGCAGAATTAATAACGTAATCGTTACGAACATCAATATGGCAGATATAGTTGCTATAAGGTATGTCATAACCAAAGATAAGCGCACATGTATCTATGGGCGTGGCACCTCCCTTACAAGCAAAAAATGACTAATCTTATATTAAGTGTGCTATGGAGTAATACTAATAAAATTTGGTGTAGTGAAATCGTTTACTATAATATTTGAGATTAAATGGAATTTGACAGTATAATATCAGTAGGCGTGGCATCTCCCATATTAACACAAAGTTTTAAGAATTATTTTAAGTGAATTATTGCAGTAATTGGTATGAAATTTCATGCAGATAGTTTATTTTACGAATTAAAAGCGGGCGAAATAACACCAGTGAGCGCGGCACCTCCCACACAAGTCAAATAACTTAAATGACATGCTTAGGAAATTATGCAAGCGATCATCCTAAAATTTGGTGTAAGAATGCTATTTATAAAAAACTATTTCTGTATCAAATTCAGGCTGCATTGTTCCAGTGGGTGTGTCATCGCCCTAAGACTAATAACGGCATCTTGCAAAATTATATTAGCTATTGTGATAAAATCACGAATATAATTTATTGAACCAAAAGTGGGTGGAATAGGAAAAGTGAGAGTGGCACTTGAAAGATTCGTATTAAAATTTTTCGATTTTTTCAACTTTTTTAATCTTTTTCCACCTTTTTGAACATTTTCCATATTTGTCGAGCTTCCGATTTCAATCGAATTTTGAAATTTTTTCCATATATATCCCTTTTTTAACCTTTTTGTACTCTTTCAACATATTTCAAAATTTCAACATATTCCATGACTTTTTTAACCTATTTCACTGTAATCGAATTTACAGAGCTTTTTCAATACTTATCGAGCTTTTCAAATTCTTTCAAATTTTTTTAACATTTCCATATTTAATGGATTTTATTCTTTCTGAGTTTTTCAAAATCTTTCTTTTAATTTTTTTCAACATTTTCAATTATTTTATTTGACTTTTTCAACTTCATTCAATTTGTTTAACTTTTTTAACTTTTTTTAACATTTAACATATTTTGCCGACTTTTTCAGCCTTTTCAACTGTTTCCACATTTTTTAACTTAAAGCTTTTTTCAACATTTTTCATACTTCTTTGACCTTTTTGATCTGCTTCGACTTTTTTATATATATTTTTGTTTTTTTTTTTTTTTAGTCTTTTACACTGTCCAACCATTTTGGACTTTTTTGATTTTTACAACCTCTCTCAACTTTTTTCAGCATTTTCCATACATTTCGACTTTTTTAAAAGAAGATCACTCTAAAATAATAATTCATATTAATCGCAAATAAATGAGTCACCACGTTTTTAAAAGATTAAATTGACATTTAAAAATGCAACAAAAATGACCAGTACTTTAATTTACAAAACAAATGCAACCTAAGACACGCCAAAGTAAATAACAGCAGCAAAGATAAAAAACAAACAAACATGCAAATATCAACTACTTAAAGAACGAAACAACTTAAAAACGTACAACAAAATTAATTCACCACAAAGTAATAAATTAAAAAAAAAAATAAAAAAAAAAATTCAATATTCAACAAAAAAATCGGCCTAACGAGAAAACTTCTTTATTACGTAGGCAGCTCGAAGTCTAAACTAAGGGACTACAATAAAATTAAGTTGCAATTTTCGCAAGCAACTTAATAAAATTAAGAATAAATTAAACAAAAATCATTATATTAAATGACAACAACCACATGGTTAACTAATACATCACTGCTCAATACACGATCGATGGATCACATAGGGTGAGGTACACACATACACTGACAGTAAGGCGTGGTGGGTTGTTTAGGTGAGAAACTATTTTAATTGTTATTCAACGCTCAGTGGTGATAAACTGGCGCTACTCAACACTAACAAGTGCAGTTGTTGTTTTTGTAGCTGTGAGTGTATGCAGTATTGAAGGTGGTGGGGTCTCTTCTACTAAGCACAAAATGCATTGCATCGGTGCATCTTTTTTTAGCGCTGCATCTTTGTTGGCTTTTTTTTTCAATTTACTTAGTCATTTTATTTTATTATTTTTTCATTACAATTTGAATGCAACACCATGTGCACTAGCTCACAATTCGTATATAAAAAGCCAGCAGCCGGCATTTGAGATCATTAAAAAATCTTTTGTTCAATTAACAACTTCTTGGACGTGCAGTAGTGCATCACACCAAGAAGAAAAAAGTTTATTTTTTATTTGCAAAAATCAGTTGTGAAAATAAGGACTTTAGTGCAGAAACACTCGAAAAAAAAAGGATTAGCCGTGATTTCTTCCGAAAAAAAATTCAAATTCAACATGAAATTTGTAAGTTTTAGTGTATTTGAAAAATATATATATAAAAGTGTATATAAACTTAATAGAAAGTAAATTGTGTTATTTTGTGAACAGTGTTAGCTGTGCGTCAATGTTTTTAGTGCAAAAATGCATGTCGAGCTAAAGGAATTTGAAGAACGTAATTTAATAAAACTCAAGTTCGCTGCTTAAGTCTTTCGTTTTCGTTGAAGAAACTCAACGTTACTTTTAAAATTGAATGGCTTAAATTACTTTACATTGTTGATGTGTGATGCCACGCCTATTATCTGATGCGTTTAAGAGTTCGTTGCTTAAATCTTTCATTATAGCAATAATACAAGCGCTTCGAAAAAAAATTTTACTACCAACTTGTTTTAACAAAAAGCTTCATTCAATTTAAATTCAACTATTTAAATCTATATAATTACGTCATAAATCAGTTAACTTGCAAAATACCATTTTCTACTTTGGAGTAGAGAATAATTAAGATAATTATTCTAGCATTACATACAACGCAAGTAGGGTTTATCAGTAACAAATTAACCTATTTTTTTTTTTTAATTATGCATGCAATCAAGATTTGTAATACATTAATCAATTTTGTAATTAAAATACTCATAGTTGTTGTAATTATACGACCTGTTACCGCATAAAGAAATAAGTGTTGTATTCTCATTAAAACAAGTGACAATTTGAGTTTACCTAGAAAATGTACTAAAATACTTGTCATGATTTCATATTATGTCAAGAATCTTCATAGGTGACATATTTGTGAACATTAAAATAAAAATTTGGAAAATTTTATATTCATATTTATGCAATTGATTGACTTTACTTAAAACGGTCAGCTTGAAGAAATTTTAAAAGTTTTGCTATTTTTCCATAAAGAAAACAACTTCTACTATTGTTGGCATAGGACATAAAGAAAAAATTTAAATATTTAGAAACATCTTTCATGCAAAGTAACCAATTCTATTACACTCTTTATGCTAACTTTTAACATTCACAAGGTTTTTGCAATAACATTTTATTTACAGCATATTCATACTGAATACGAAATTTTGGGAAATACATGTAGAATGGACCAAATTAGAATCATAACTTTAAAATAAAAGAAGAGAATTTATATAAAAAAACTCAGTGCAAATATATCCTATGCAATAAACACAGGTAGCTCAAATATTCGAGTTGAAACTCCACAATCAATTTTGAAGTAGCCGTAAAAATCACTAAAAAAATCAACTCATTTAAATTACTGCGACTATAGCAGACAACAACTAAAAGGATAACACTATCCAATACTGGATCGCCTTCACGTTTCAATCTGATAAACTTCGATCAATATTTGACCACAACTGTACATTAAACACTGAAAGGAAAGAAGTCAAGTCGGCTTAGTTATCTCCTCAAAAATACTCATTATGGCTGCTAACATATAGCCCCTTACTTTGAAAGCTGTCCCTCGCTTCCTTACAGCATATTCATACTGAATACGAAATTTTGGGTAATACATGTAGAATGGACCAAATTAGAATCATAACTTTAAAATAAAAGAAGAGAATTTATATAAAAAAAACTCAGTGCAAATATATCCTATGCAATAAACACAGGTAGCTCAAATATTCGAGTTGAAACTCCACAATCAATTTTGAAGTAGCCGTAAAAATCACTAAAAAAATCAACTCATTTAAATTACTGCGACTATAGCAGACAACAACTAAAAGGATAACACTATCCAATACTGGATCGCCTTCACGTTTCAATCTGATAAACTTCGATCAATATTTGACCACAACTGTACATTAAACACTGAAAGGAAAGAAGTCAAGTCGGCTTAGTTATCTCCTCAAAAATACTCATTATGGCTGCTAACATATAGCCCCTTACTTTGAAAGCTGTCCCTCGCTTCCCCTTAATTAACTCAAAATCAACTGCATAAAATTTGTTCCATTTTTTTCTTCCCAATGAAGAGGGAGACCACTTTCAAAATAATAGATTAATATGTCATTCTATATAATGTTTTGCTTGTATGGCCATTTACCCTGCTTTAATCATAGGAAAGCTTATGCCAAAAAAAAATCTTTTCGTTGAATTCCATAACGATTCTCAGTAGGCAAGGGCAGGAACAAGCAGCGCTTTTAGAAGGCCTTCCCAACTGCTTTCAAGTGTACTTTATTTGTTTATTTGAAATGAACAGCTAAGCAGGCATTACCAGCAGGCTTAATAGAAGCACTCTTAAAGCAGGCCTTCCTACAGCACTTGCGTCACGAAGCCTTCTAAGACCGCTTGCCGAAAAAGGCTTTCAGAAGTACTTGAAAGGGAAAAATCAAAAGTTTCTTATGAGCTCCGACTATGAATTAATTGGTTTTTATTCACGTCATTACTTGCTTTGATGTGTTTTTTATAATTGACAATGACTACACAAAACTATACTTGATGCGGCATCAAACAGAAGACCAACCTGGCAACATGCAAGCCACACATTTGCTATGGGAAAGCATATCAACACGCCTGCTGTTGGACGCCATAATATTTTGTCTGCAGTTTGAAGTGCAAAATGAAGGCCTGTCATGACAAGACTCATGAACTGGCATAGTGCGTTCTCTACTAGGTCTTAGTCAAAATCTAATTGTTCATAGTTTGAGTTTTTCCAAATTAGAAACAAAATATTTCCAAAAATTTATTTTTTTCTTTTTTGCATGGAAATTTAAAAAATGCAGCTTTGATGGCAAATATATTGACGTTGTCGCAGCAGTGCCAAAAGGCCTTCTCCGAGACAGGCCTTGCTCAATTGCCTGCTGGATTGCTTCCGAATACATTTTAGTGTGTATATGACAGGTTATTTGACTACAGATTCTATGACAGGAAGGAGAATTTTCAATTTGTTTGAACTAAGATACCGGCATTTAGAGGTGTTCATTAGACGCCTAATTTCTTAAGTTATCCGATGACATACGAATCACGAGTATGCATTTTTTTTAGATACGGCCTTTTACTTCGGGCACATTTGATTTCCTTATAACACCAAAATTCATAATAAAGTAAATTCTTTATTCGAACTAACGTTTTTGATTTGGCTTCAAACAGATTCCACATTGATTTTAAGTGGCTTCATATATGATTCAAAGTGTTTCATGTTAAATAAAAAATATTTATTTCAAATACTTGGAACTTTATTTTTTAATTTTTAAAAAAGAAAATCAATTAAATATTGCATTTGCAATTTTTTTTGTCACAAAAATTACAAATTTTCATGATGACTTAAACCCAACAGTGATTTAAAAATTTAGCGTTAAAATCAACATGATTAACAGCTAAAGGCAATGCTTAAAATAAAACAACATAAAACTCTGATCTATAAACTTTACAAAAATAAAGAAAAGTCACTTAAAGACCAGCCATAAAACAACGCCTCGCAACAAGACACAAAAGCGCACTCACACACAGAATAATGTTAAAAATAAACATCGAACCAAATTAAGAAAATCCCATAAAAATTTAAAGTAAAGTTTGATATTTCACGAAAATTGCAAGCGCACCGCAAAGTCAATCAATTGTTGTGGTAATGGCGACAGTATCTTCCTCGATGGCAACAGCAACACTGGCAATATAAGCTGCATAGAAGCTGCCAATGCGCCGGCTTTTGTTGACCTTTTCACGTTACATCGCGTGTTGTCGATATAAAGATGACGATAAATTGTCGCCACGACCGTGTTGCCAATTGCAGAGAGCTACGCTGCCGCTACCAACATTAACTGCAACAAATCAAAGAAAATATGAAAAACTTGTAACTGGTTTTTTATGGGTGTTGGATTTCACCTAGTAAACTTTTAACCAACATAATTTTTAAGCTTAACCTTAAGGTTAAAGTAAATGATGCAACCAAGTGCTGTTGTGCTCCTGCGTTGAAAGCAGAAAAAATGGGGTAAGTCCATGGGAAATGGCTAAATTTGTGGTTAACTTTGATTTGCGAATTGTTTCGCTTGTTCATTATTGTTAGGCGGCCATTAATTAAAATTGTAATTCCAATAGCAGCAAATAAATTAAAGAAAATGGCATAAGCGAAGTTACTCTAAATTATATCGAAGTTAAGTTATAAGCAGTCTAAGTAGTTTGACATGACGTATGCGTAATCACTATTTATATATTGGTTTTGAATTTTTTCAGTCATACGCAATTTCAATCCCCATGCGTCACTTACTTGTCTTGCTTGAATTTGCCGGTAAGCTATTAAAATTATAGTCTTTTTTACCATGCAATAATAGAGGTTAAGGAAGTCGCTATAACTTAAGTTTAAATTAAGTTTTCTTTTGTAAGGGCCACAACACGCTGTCATAAAACATTTTGTTTTTTTTTAATTGCGTGTCTGCGTCTGATTTGTTGTGTGCTCTTAAGTAACAACAACGCCTTTATGCCTTTTCAGTTTATTGACTGCCTGCTTGCAGTTATTTTGACACATCATTCAATAAGGCTGCTTTAACGTATGCGATGATTTTTGCGAAAAAAAAACAAACATAAACCATGCATTTTTATGTTAGTCAACATTCAAAGTGCAATTCAGCTGACAGATGTCAAATTAATTTTTATTTATTTTTTAAAAACTTATGTTTTTCTGCAGTTTTTGCACATATAACTTCAGATTGCAATAAAACATGCAATTGATTGTGATGCAATATGTTGCTGTATCTAATTACATTACATGCAATAAACCGATATTACATTAATTTTTATGTAGTTTTTTGTCCATTCAAGGTGGCATAAAATATAATTGATCAGCTAATTTTGTTTAAAGCTTTTTATTTGAACATAGTCAATTATTTTTAAGGCATAATTTCATAATATATGAGAATTGTTATTTGTAATGCAAAATAATTGCCGTACTTTTTTCCATTTATTTCTATGCAGCCATCAGTTAAAATTATAATTTTGAAAAAAACTAAAACGTGGAAGTATAAGGCTATCACTGTTGTATCCCAAGTTGTATCGGAGTGGAAACATCAGCGCATAAGTGTTTCACTTTCTTATTTTGTGGTATTCATCGTGACGTATGAGTAACATTTAATTATGAAGTTAATGTATTTCTTATTAAGAAATCAAGCTAACTTTTTTAGTTGATATTAAAATTGTAAAAAAAATTGCTCAGCCTAATTTATATTTGAGCAATTTGTTGTTGCATAAAGTTTCGAAAACTATAGCACAAACTTAGATAGTTACTCAAAATGAAGGAAAAATAATTAGAAAACTTATGTTTTGCGCATTTAGAACAGATCATAATTTAATATATTTGTTACTGAGCTTCCTATTCAGCACTTTTAGTGCAAAAAACACAAAAAAATTACAAGCGCAATATGCATAAAGGAACAGAAAATGGGCAATCAGATGCTTATACTAGAATTTATATTTATTTGTTATTACACAATATGTTAAGTGAACTCAACCAATTTTGCAAGGAAGTTTTTAAGTAATAATCAATTATGGCAGTTTAAATTTAAAAACAATTATTTTTGCTACGAAATTTTCATCTCAGAGCGCAGTAACATGCGTCGTGATGATGGTGACCATCTCTTTCATTGTCTTCAAGGGTCACGTTTTCATCATTACCTTCGTTAACCCCCTGATTATTTAAACTTTTGAGTATGTTTCTGTGCCATGCCAAAACATCATTTGACTGCCACTTATCGCCATAATTTTAAACAAGCACCGACAAAACATCTGCTTTCTTCGAAGCAGTTAATTCATTGCCTAAAGGTTGTTGTCATAGAATCTCCATAAATTACGTTTCCCAACTGTGCACATAAACTGCTTCTGTATTTTTATACTGAATTATTTCAAAAGGTTTTTGAAATATGTAATCCGTGATCTTTAGGTTGAAATTGCTGAATCGGGAAAAATAGCCACTTCTGCTCCTCATATATAATATAAAAGAAAGATAAACTATAAAAATTGCAGGCGGCTCAAAAACAAATAAAAAGTTCGTTGTTAAAGTGTTTTGTTTTAAAATTGAGTTTCGATTAACATAAGTGTGAAGATCTTATTTTACTGCATGAAATTTCTATAATATATCCTTAGAGCACTATTATTATTATTATTACAATTTATTAGCCTTCAAAAAATTATAAAAGCTAACATTAGATGAGAGCACTGGTTGCTAAGACCATCGGCTCAATTTCATCGGCTACTATTAAATGCCTTAGATTTTTAGGTTTTTTTGAAATTGCATTAGTTGAAGTAGGGTATATCCTTTCAAAATACTGGATTTTCAAAAGGGACGAGTAGATGGAAATCTAAAATTACATAAAACAAGTTGTGTTTGAGATATCAAGGAATTTTTTATATAATTTGAAAGGCCAATTTATAACATTATGTGTGGAATATAACACTGACAATTATCATAAGAGTAGAAGCAAAGCCAACACATTTTTTATGCAAAGAAGAATCTATGGGAAAAACATGTCAAACTTTTCAGCCTGATATTCATTCAATATGATTAATGACACTTAAAAACTTTCTTAAAGTTCTAATTTTCGTTTAAGAAGAAAAAATTATAAGATATCATAACTTCACAACTTTTATTTCAGCGTAGGTAGATAGGAAAAACAAAATATGCCTCTGAACGTCTCTGAAATATTATTCAAACATCGTAAGAAAACTATGCAGACGTCGGAATGTCAAATTTAAAATGGATCTCCATCATCGAAAGGAAAGAGAGTTCTTAATATAGGAGAAAATTCTCGCATAGGGGGAAACTGTTTAAGACTTATAATTTGCAAGGCTTAGCAAAAATATTTAAGCAATACCAATATATCATGCGATATTTTGTTTGTAGAATTCTTGTGAGAGACTTTATTCGACAGTAAGAATGGGGAAAAAAGTTTCCTGGCAACTATGTATAATCTATTTTTTTAACGAAATCAAAAATATTTTTTTTATTCACAGCCTAATATTTTGTTTAATTTTTTCTATTCCTAACGTCTCATCATGCTTTAATTTAATTTCACCTCATTATAAACTCGAAAATTAAAAAACATAATAAACACTAAAACCAACGCAACATGGTAATCAGCACCATTTAACAAGGTTCACATTACTTAATGCCACATTCCACACAACTACAAAGCAAACAGACAGACAGACAGACAGACAATATTTTAACACCCGCCTTACGTCAAACACTTCGTTGTTGTTTTTTTTTTTTTTTTTCAATTTCAACTCACAGAATAACAAGCTACACGCGAGCCTTCGCAAGATTTAAAATTGCAAAACTTTGACGAGAATAGAGAGAGAATAGAATTAAAAATTAATTGCAATACAAAAAAAAAAAAAAAATTGCATAAAAAACTAACAAACCATGTAAATATGTAATTAGAGAATAAATGAATGAATGCGAGCTAACAATAGGCAACAACAAAATCATTGCAATTAAATGCATTAAAAACGCAGATAAAAATAGTTGCACTGGAAGTAATAAAAATGTGGGAAAATGCAACAGCGTATAAAAAGACATAAGAAAATATAATGAAAACTCTATTTTATAGCTTATTTCATTAGCACATTGTTAACATAAAATTAATTCCTTAATTTTACATCTTTTCATTGCAGGAAATTACCGTTCTTTTAATTGCAAGCGCCATCTGTTTGGCCATTGCAGCACCGCAGCAACCGGCTCCAGTCATTAATATAGTGAGTCAAGAATCGAATATTGAGCCAGATGGGTCATACAATTACAAGTGAGTATTTATGAAAACTTAAAGAAAAAAGGTATTGCATAATTTTAGGCACTAACGTGTATTGCATGAAAATAAAACAAAAGACTTAAGACACAAACTTGCTGCTGTTTACTCAGATATTTTAATTCTTCCAACAAAAAAACAATACAGTGTGGGCTAGCAAATTGAAATTAGATTTTATTAAGAAAAATTTTTATTTAAATTATTAAAGTTGGCAGTTTAAAAGGCTTAAAGCATAGCTTCATAATAAAATAGTTTGATTCAGCTGCTGAACTTTTTCGTTGTTTTCCTTACTATTTTATTACTTTCAGCTGTTTTTTTCGATACTTTTAGACCATTATAGCTGGTTTTCGATTTTAGTCGATAATTTCCGCCGTTTTGGATAAAACATAAACTTCCGAAATTTTATTTAATCCTTTGTCATTATTCGATAATTATTTCAACACTTTAAAAACTATTTGAGACTTCCCAAAAATGTATCATTTTCTCATACTTTTTCGACTGCTTCGACTTTTCGATACTATTCAACTTTTTCGATGCCAGTCGATACTTAATTATTTTTATCAGATATTTAAATTTTTAGCTTAATTTGACCATAGGCCATAAAATCAAGTTTTACTTCTGCTTTTTTTATTAATACAAAGAAAAGGGAAAACTGTCACCTAGCGTCCTTTAATTAGGAAAGAAGCTTCATTGTTTTAAGCATAATTTTCTTTAAACATTACATTACTTTAGTTTGGTAAATTATTAACTTGATGTAAATAAATTTTGTATTCAAAAATGATTTTTTCTTTTCTTAAAAAAAAAGTTTACTATATCAAAGGAAATTTTATCAAGAAGATTAAGCCTACGTTTGAGGACTGAGAACTGGCTTGATTTGAGTGGCTTTAGTTCATTAAAAATTATTCAAAATAAAAAACAAAGACTAATTAATAAAAATAAAGCTAAAACTTCTTCATAAAAAATTTACTGACAAATTTGAATTGTAGAGACAACATTAACGGCAAATTTAATTGCAATGCAAAGTCAAAGTTGCTTTAATTACACTACAAGCCAGTTGCAATTTGTCTAAATTTGATCGAGAAAAATGCAAATAGCCATTCTGGTTTCAATAAAAAAACCAAGCTATATATCAACTCGTAAGATCATAACACATTCCAATTTGTCTTTGTTAGATCTTTATATATTATAAGAATTATTGTTATTACTTGCTATGCACGTTAACTTTTTAGCAATTACATAAATGGAATGTCAAGAAATTTTTAATTTTATCCAAGCAACGTTAATTTATATTCAAGTTATTTTTCTTATAAGGGGTTTTTTTAGAATCTCTTGTTTCTAAGTTAATTTTTTATAACTTGTAGAAATAAATTATGTCTGTGCACAAACTTTTGTCATACACTGTAGCGATAAATTATGCAAGCTTAACTGATAACGTTACGCATAATAATGTCGTGATTTATGTTTAAATACCATGAAACTTTTATTCTGCTATATAATTTATAGCTTAATGCTAAATGGTTTAGTAGGCTTTCAAAGCAAATCGATAATATGTGTGTGTCATAATATGTGTGTGTTTAATAGTCAGATATGTGGCATAAGAAGGGAGTAAAAGACTTAAGGCAACAAATTAAAATTTTTATAGCTAATAGCGTTGAAAGTAACACGCTTGGCGCTGGTGTTAAATAATTTGTTCTTTGTTTTAATTTGTTGGCATTTGATATTAAGAATAAACGATTCGATTATGGATACCAGCATTAATTTTCACAACATAAAGGTTTTAAGTTCTTTAAATAAAATTCTTGGTTGGAATGTGATTTCTGGAAAAGCCAACGCATATTATATGGATGATATACAATGTCTTATCGAAAACTATTCTTTTGACTTTCTTTTTATTCTTATTTAAGCCAACTTACATCTTCGTGTATTTTGGTAAAGAGCAACAGTGGTTTAAACAGCAAAAAAAATTAAAATTTTGATAAATTTGGCGAAATTCGACAAATTACACTATGTGCAAAAGTGAGGCCGAAGTACTGGAAGAACACCGGCTGATATCAACTCAGCGTAATTTAAAGTTGCTGAGCTCGAATCTGCCATCAGATTTTGGCCTATAAATAAGCGCTTTAAGATGATAATTAACATTACAAACACTTTTCTACGACTTTTTTCATTTCAAGTCTGAGGGGTTTAGTGTCTGAAGCAAAGTTGGTCCTCATAAAAAGACAAAAATATTTTTTATTTACTTTTCCCCTCCAGCACCCAATGGAGTATTTTAAACGAATTTCTTGAAAAAAATTACATACGAAATTACATGAGAAAATCAAAAATTCAGAGGTCAATATTTTATGCCAGACTGTCGAAAAAAAGCCACGATGACACCGGCATCATTTTGAAAGAACTTTGCCAATTATTAGTATATTGAAGTGGGTGTAATTGTCACTGATGAACTGCCATTAAATCCTCCATGTCTATATCCTTCAGTTTTGCTTGTTAACAAAGCATTGTGGGCGTGATCCACACATTAAAATATCGACATTTTGTACGCCTTTGGCTTTTGATTTTCAAAATATAATTTGATGATTTTGTTTGTTATTCTGTTGTGTAACGTTTTAATTAAATCCCACAAGCATTGTTTGGAAAATTCTGAATCAAAAAAGTTTTAAAATAAAACATTAAAACCAACCAAAGCCATTGAAGTCATTTTTCGTCACCCTGTACAGGCTTATTATGCAATATACTACCGTTTAAACTTTGAAAAAAAAAAATTATCGTTTCGTATTTCGTATACTATGTGCAGGGTGTTTCTTTTTTTTTTTTTTTTTTGAAAAAATTGTTTTCCTCAAATTGACATGATAAATTCTGAGTACGTATATATAGCGAAAAAGCCTCGCACAATAAAATGTATTAATATAACAGGTTTGCTCAAGTTTTTTCATAAATGAATATGTAGGACCATCAACATTTTCTTAAAAAAAAAATGATTCAATAATTGAGCGTGTCAAGCAATTATCATTTGAAAAAAGTTCTACCAGAAAAAAACAACCTAAGAGATTTTTATTTCTAGACTTGTGCTATTTAAATAAAATGAGTATGCATTTAATTTGAATATTTAGCTATTTTTGTAAAAAAAATTCACATTAATAACCAGCTTAAAAGGTTAATGAATTCTTTTAATAGTGAGATTTATTTGTATTATTTTAGAGACATTGAGACAGGAGACTTTCTAAATTTCCATAAGATATTTAAGCAAAAATTTATATTTTATATGCTTAATAAAAGTAAATTCTATTTATAAAAAATTATAACTTTTTAATTTAATTAATGTTAAATTTTTCTTTCAGATATGAAACTGAAAACGGCATCAAAGGTGAAGAGACCGGTACACTGAAAAAGGCAGCGTCAGCTGATGCCAGTGATGTTATCATAGCTACTGGATCCTATTCGTATACATCACCTGAAGGCAATCTCATTACATTGAATTACGCAGCTGATGATGTGAATGGTTTCCAACCACAAGGTGATCATTTACCTACACCACCACCAATTCCACCAGCAATTCAAAAAGCACTCGACTACTTGTTGAGTCTGCCACCAGCAAAACGTCGTTAAGAAACATCGAAAGTTGCAAAAAAAAAAAACGTTAGGGCTGCGAGTTGGAATATCCAGGAAAAAAAAACAGAACAGAAATGAAACAAAAAGGAAATAAAGAAAAAAGGAAATACGAATTTATGAATAAAAAGAGAACGACGATGATGATGAGAGTTGCAACAAAAGAATGAAATTTATTCTGCTGCTGATACTGCACTCTATACTTTTCTATACTTTTTTATGCTTCACATACACAGTAAAAATCATAGCTTCATACATACGCATCTAACATACACTGTCAAACACACAGTATGCTACCTTACTACATAAACAACGAAACTGATGTATCAAATCTTTATCAAAATCTATAAGCTGACTGAACGAACCGATATCAAGCAACATTTCTTATAAAAAAATACTCAGTTACACACATACGCAGCATACATACATAGTACTTACATATCTTTTTTTCTTTTATCCTATTTTCTTATAATTTTTCTATTCTTGAACTCAAACTCTATGTCTTAACTGAAATTTTTAGTCGCCGGAATTAAATGTCATTTCGGATTTATGTGATAACGCTTGAAATGCAGACAGACATATCTACTTACACTTGAAACTCAATAAAATTTAAAAAAAAAAACAACATAATGCAAATAAGAAATAAACTTGTTAAACATGTATATAATATAAATTACAATACATAATATAAACGATGATGATGTATATTAAATGTTTTTTATATAACTTAACAAATAAGTGTGCAAATAAAGAATTACATATTCTTAACAAAATCTAAAAAAAAATTATTTTATTTCCTATGGATAGTCCCCTATTACTTGCAAAGTAAGCCCTACAAAGACATCTGAATTAATTTTATCCAGCTTGAGAGTTTCACATGATGAGAAACTTCATTGCCGTATTAAGACTTAGGCTGAATTTCTTAACGTCAGTTGCATTGCAGTCATACAAGGTCACGCGCTCCTAAACGCAACACTGTATAATGCAGTGGTGGGCACGTAGTGTCCCTATCTGCACCGTTATTCGACGCACAAGCAAGCGAAAAAAAATTCCCAGAATTTCAACGCTATCGAGGTACAGCGTTGACTTGAATTCAAATGAAAACAGAAACAAAACACAAAGGCATAAGCGACGACGCCGCATTGGGTCTTGACAAATGTAGCAATTGTCATTGTTTATAGTGCAATTTGGTTTTTTTTTGTGCTGTTGGTGAATTTGAAAATGACAGCAAAAAACTTTAAAATTTTGTTTGTTGTTGCTTGATGTTGTCGATTTACCTTTTTCTTAGATTTCCATGCCCACCACTGGTATAATACGATTTCGCAGAAAAAAAGCAAACTGCGCATCACTAGTTTTGATGATGCTTTTGTGATGTACCGCTATATCGCTAATTTCACAATGGCGGAAGCAGACTGGTACATTTTCTTTTTTGTGTTTTATTGATATTTTATTTATAGTGAATCTTTGCAAACAGAAGTTCTAATCGTTGACAATGTGTTTGAACAATGCAACCTTATTGCAGTGTTGCTATATTTCGAAACAGTGTGTTAACCGAAACACTGCTTTGTTTGTTGGCGTTTAGGAACTCAGTCTTAGTTTTCAAAATCTAGTGACCATGTTCTCTTTTCAAAATATTGTTTAATATAATTAAGGCTTCTCTGCTTACATGACATCATTGTTAGTAAAGTACGCGAAAATCATTAAAAAAAGTATCCTATTGGAAAGGTCAAAAAAGAAGAATTAGTCCGCAATACATTATTCGTATAATGCCAGTATACTTATGGGGAAAGCCAAGCTTAACGTTAGCGAGAATCATAAAAAAGTACCCCATTTGAAAGGTCAAAAACTAAAACTTAATTTCAAAAATAATGCAATAAGCCACTGGTGTAACTTGAATGGCTGGGGTCCACCTATATGACTTATGTATTACCAAATTTTCGGGCAGCTCTTAAAGCTTTAAGATCAGACACAATTACAATTACTTTCAGACCAGCCAAGGATTGCCTTCAACATCTGGTAGAACTTGGAAAAAAACTGTCTAAATGCTGTTATGAAGATCAAGACATGAAGAATACGCAGACAACGTAACGCTAAAGGCTTAGTCGAAGTTAGGGAGCTTTAAATGGATCTAAACTGAACTGATCAGGAATTCCATAGAAAAAGAAACATATAGCACTGGAAAATCTCTTAAGATTAAAGACAATCGAAAAAATTCCCAAACCTTGGAAAATTACATCATTTAAGCTCATATAGCTTGAAAAGATCTTACGACAGTGCAATCTCAAATACCATATGTGAAAAATTATAATGATGATTTCTATGAAAATTTTTTAATTTAGAGATGAGTTCAAAGGTTCTTGACTCATATATGCCGATAATGGGTCTTACTCAGACCAATATTGCTGAAAACTGTAAGCAATTATTTCTAACCATTTGTGCAACTTTTGTTCAATAAACTAAAATCAAGTCTAATTTTTTACTGGAAATTAAAAAACATCTTAACATTGTTCACCATAGTTCAGGCTTGCAAGTGCAAAGGGTATATCATTGAAAAGGCATTGAAATGGGCTATCTGTAAAATTAATTAAAATGTGAAAAAATTAAATGAATTAAAATCGACATAAATTTGAATCCGGTTTGTTAATATTGTCGGGTCGTAGGGGATCAAATCTATGTCACTTTAAAATGGCTATAACTTTGCAAGGAAACATCACAGATGACCACTTGAAAGCTCATATTAAAGGAGAAGGACGGTACTAACTGATTCTTTTATTAAAAATGAAATTAACAAATTTTTCCTATACATGGCCTCAAAAGAAGACAAAAAACCCAATTGTTTTAGGTACTTAACCTCAAATATTTTAAAATTCTGACATGATGGGTCGATTTTGAGGCCAAATTCGAATTCATCGCAAATATTACCCGAATTTACCTCATTTAAGCTTGAATTTTGGCCCTGTCTCCGAGAATTTTTCATTTTTCTATTACTCTGGTCTTCTGATAAAAAATACTGGTACATCGGAATTGGCCAGAATTTCTTTGTCTGTAAAATGTATTCCCCGAGTTTGCCGCATTTAAGCCCAAATTTTCAATGCTTTTTCGCTGTTTCCTTGGAGTTTCGACGCTATCAAGATTCACAGCCACTGTATAGCAAAACAACCATCACCATCGTGTTCAACAGTCCTGAAACTATAAGAATCAATGCTGACAGCTCGTACCTCTTGTGGTATTGTCTTTTGGGAAGAGTTTTAATCACTCGCAAATAAAAAGAATGGGTTTATGCCTCTAAATGTCAATATTTTTTAATGAAATTTTGAGGGCTTCAGTTTTTTACATTACACTAACTACTTATCATATAAGCAACATTGAAATCGAAATGTCTTCTTTTTTTTTGTCACCCTAGTACGTAAGTAAGTCTTAAAGTCAGTAACAAAAGCGTTTAGTTTCTTTCCCATTGTCGATTTTTTATCAGACCGGAATAGCGCATTCGGTTCGAATGTTCTTGAAAATTGGCTTAGATAAATTGATTCCAAAAACTGATTTTGTCGAATTACTGGTGAGTCTTTATTTGATAAAAGTGAAGCAATAGCGTAACTGGGCTAGATTTTTAAAAATTTTGGATCACCCCAGAAACAAACTATGATTTAAACAAATACATATAGCACATAATGTGTGTACCTCGTTTGAAAGATAGTTTTTACTACTAAAACTTTTTCGGTAAAAATAATGTCATAATATTGATACAACTTCGGTCTGTCTATTCAAAATGTGTCCCGATTTCTCCAACTTAATTTGCAAATGGAAATTACAGTTTGGTTCAACCTTGAGGTCAACAAAAAAAAAAACCAAAGGAATATAAGAATGAATCGTGATGAACATAAATATCACTATTTTGCGCTAAAATTAGAATATACCCAGTGTTGGAGAGAAAAGTTTACATTTCCGTTTTTTGCTTATTCTAAATTGGCATCAAAACGAAACATTATACTGTGATTTGAACTTTTTCCAACAAAAAAAACGATATTTTAAATTGGTGTTAATATAAAACTACTAATATCTTGTTTCCCAAATACCTGATTAAGTAGAAGAGTTATGAAAAACCTGATAATTATGAAGTGATTAAACGATTTATGAGTTTCACCATAAAAAAAAAAATCCACAAAAATAAAACTGTTTAAAATTTCTATGAGCAAAATGCAATACACGTTAGATAAGCAAAATGCGCACTTTCATATTCAAAATGGAAAGCGTGCTTTTAAAAATTCTTAGCACGGAAGCATATATATTTGCTTAAATTATATTAATAAATAATAACTATTTTTATTTATACTTTATATCATCCTTAGAAAATAAGCTTTATGGTCACATTTTCTTTGAAATTAATAAAACCCTGTAGCTGAGTCTTAGCTGGTGTTGTATTGTCTTTTTTGTGTTAAGTGAATAAAAAATATATTTTGTCAACAAATTTAAGTATGTAATCAAAATTATTTTTAATTACTAAGCCAATCAATAAATTGATATAGCCCCTGTAGATGTTTAAGTCCAATACGCGAAGCGTCGGATGAAAATCAATGGATGAATATTAATATATTTTCTGTTTACCACGTAACAGAGTGTTTTTTAATGTCAAACTATTTTAGTTAAGAGAGAATCACACATTTTTATCTGATTCTTCAGTAGGGAGCCACGCATAAGATCTAGATGCACGAAATAGTACCCAACGAGATATACCCTGATGAAAAATTGGAAATAAGACCCAATGTAAAGCAATGAAATAATTTCCAAACAAATAGATTAAATAACAGTCAATGTTTGGGCCTTATTTCATTATGAATTAACTTCTTATGAAATAATCCCCAACAATAATGCAATAACAAGTGACCTTAACTCCAATGTTGGATATACTATAACCTGAACCAAAATTTGTCAAAAATTGTATTTATAGACTAGCAGATGCCCGCGACTTTGTACGCGTAGCCTGTTTTTCTGCGAAGGCAAACAATTTAATTTTTTTTTAAATAGAACTACAGTCAATTTTGATTCTTCTTCACAGATCTAGAGTTGTTGTTGTTTTCTCTTCCATAAATATACCATTGCATTGCCATGTGAAATTATGTGAATTAGCCCAGTTCACATTATCACACATGCTGCCCAACATGGCTTGACAACATCAATGTTCGATAATGTGAGCTGTAGGAACGACCGCTTGACACACTTGTTGGATGGATTTCAAAAATTGTTGATTTTTCTGCTGGCTTGTCCAACCATACAACCTGTGTGAACTGACTGTCAAGCCTAGTGAACATTTTTCATTGTAAATAGGATTTCATGCAGTTTACTTCGATGTGGACGCTCATAAATTATTCTGCAATTGATGTTTGATGGCATGCTCTATAATGTGAACTCAAAGCAATATTGACAGTCACACATGTTATCAAGCCATGTAAGACAGCATGTGTGAACCTACTGTAATTTTTTTTCATTCTTCATTGTTCAAAAATTCCGCGTTGTTGTGTTGACAAACTGAGAATGAGAGCGAGAGCGAGAGTAAAATTCCGTTTTTTGTCTTCCATTGCATTGCCATGTAAAATTAAAACGCACACACCCTTACTAACCCACTAACTTGCCATTAAACGATTTGTTATGCTTACATGCTTCTTTCTATGTGTGAAATTAATTTTTTTAGCAATTTTAAAACTTCAATATTTTGATATTTAAGAGGAATATCGTGATAACTTTAATTCTATGTAAAGACCAAGCGCCTAAGAATGATAACTGAAAAAATTTGATCGAAATTGATTCAGTAGATTTTGCGTGAATCCCGTTCATCGAAAACAGCTATCATTTTATTTATATAGATAGATAGATAAAGGAAGGAAGTCAAATAAAACGAAATAACCATAAAAAAGAATTTAATGAAAGCTCCAATTTTGCCAATGTCGCCAACCATAAAGCCAATGCGGCGACTAAAACGGCGGGACTATAGCTAACCATGAAAGGGCTATACATGATCAAAAATATGCCTCAAAAGTTCTGAAAAAAGTATAGGTTAAAGAGAACTGGGATAGATTCCGTTCAGGCGATAGTCGTTTTTGATAATATATGCACTGTGAGTTAGAGAGATGGCGACAAAAATGACTTAGAACTCCTAATCGGATGAAGCGCATGTTTTTGTATAGTTCAAGTCTCGTTCTCGAAATCCGACTTGTCGAGTAGGGGTCTAGCGCTCGGCGGTGACCGGCTATAGCGTTTTGTCCAGATTTTCCCGAGCGATTTAAAAAAAAAACGTTTCCCAAACGGATGAAAATTACTGAAGGACATCTAGGCAACCCCCCAATTATTTTCAAAAGTCTTCTTTTAAAGGGTTGGAAGCAATTTTTCAAAAAAACAAAATATATTGTAAGCCAGTCTGTATATATGTTTAAGTCGACTATAAACTCCTCAAACAAATTGCTATTGCAATGGTGGGAGTATTCCCATACAAAACATTAAAAACATAACTTCTTACAGTTTTGCAGCAGAAGTGCGACATACGAAAAAGAACACCGTTTACCAAAAATAAAGCGATAACTATGCATATCCAAAAATAACAAAAAAAATGATTTTATTTTTAATTTTATTGTATTTATTTCGATGATTTAATTTTTAACCTGGCTTTTGGTGACAAATTTCATTTGACATCCAAGAAATTTTATGCAAATTTTAAATTAAATCACGATTAGTTAGTAAAGGCCAAAAATGCGGTTATGTAAGTTTTTTTATTTTGAAAAAATTCTAAACTTTTTTTTTCGGCGCTTGTATTTTTTTCACACCCATATTTTTTTCGTATATATCACTTAATAACGAAAAATGACAAGAATACTCGTGTTTTTAGGATTTTAAAATAAAACAAGTTCAATATTATTTATGGTCGAATATTCAGTTTTCATTGAATTTTGTTTAACTGGTGATGTTTAGAATCGGATTTCATTTAGGTTTTTGGCTTTAGTTTATAAAGCAGTATTTTATATAAGGAACTCGTCATTTGTTTGCCCACATTTGTTGCGCGTGTTTCGGAAACCGTTTGAGTTTTGATTTTCATATATTTTTAATAAGTTTTCGTGGTTCGTTTTGAAAAGATGAAAGTCTTTCTTGCAATTTGTTTGTTTGTTGCTTCTGCATGTGCGAAAGAGGTTGCATTAATCTCAAATGAAGCTATGGTGCAATATGATGGAAAATTTCATTATCAGTAAGGATTTATTTCAATTAATCATACATTTTCCAAAAATATCAAGTGTAAATATAATGTGAAAGTGCTATAAAATCATAAGGTGCATAATACATATCATAAAATATCAAAGTGGTTATGTATTTTAATGTTTAAAGGACTAACTATGCTGGAATCATTGTGAAGGAGCTATGTATAACTTACTTCGGTATATATATGTAATACAATAAGTTTTGGCTTAAGAATAATTTATCATCGAATCAATAGGCAATTTATTCGTTTGTAAAATTGCTAATTAATTTAAGCCATAACACCATGCTACAAAAATCAATATTTTTTATACACGAAGAAATCGACACTCCCGCAAAACAGTAATGTAGTAAAACTGCGTTCCCGGGATTTATTTCGCGATGTGGTGCACTCTGAATTCTTTTCACAAGGTGAAACGGTATATAAAGAATATTGTATGGGCCTCAAGAAACGCTTGCGGGAGCAGATCCACCGAAATTGCCAAATTTGTGAAAGAACTAATTGATTTTGTATCATGTACTAAGTGCACCATCGCACAGAGCCAATATTGTGCAAGAGTTATTGGCCAAAAATTCAACGAATGACATCGACGAAGCACTGTATTCAGCTGCCAATTTCGCTCAAGAAGTTGAAGGCTTTTCCCTAATCAACCTTGAAAAAATTTAAGGAGGACTTAGTTTTCTTAGTTTTTCAATATGAGTATCATATGAAAAAGGACAATTTATAAAAATAATAAAAAAAAATCATGTCCACACGTGGTAGAAGTGAAACCTTTAGAAAACTAGACTGCGACAGAATAAGACGAAAATGTTTTATTAAAATGATAAAAGTTTATATTATATAGAATAGCTACAGCAATAATTATCAAATATATCAAATTATGGTAGTCATCGAGCTGAGTGCCTTAAAATTATAAGCTTCGAGATCGTTTAAGCAAAAGTTGAGATATAAGCGTGGATAGATATCCTATTTTTTTAATTTTTTCAGGCATAGCACTGATTAACTACGAAAACCTTGCCATAGCGAGGAGAAAAATATATACTAGTCTCTCTCATTGTATTTGTTATTGTTTCCCAACTAAGCGTTGTTGTTAAAAATCAAAAGCAATAGCAATTTGCAATGAGATAGAGTAGTAGATTTTTTCTTCTCGCTATGGCAAGGTTTTGGTAGATAATCAGTGGAAGGCTTGAAAAAAAATTTTTTTTTTAATTAAAATGCTATTTTGACTGAACAACGTTGACGTGCATTTTTCTTGGCTCTATTTGAATGATTCATCACTCATTTTTCAATTAATGATTTGTCAAAACATTTGTTATTTTTTATTTCTTATATTTTATTATTTTGAAGGCTCGTTTCTTTCATGGATGAGTTGAAATATTTAATAATATTTTTTGGATGTTACACACCTTTTGAAACTGCAAATTTTTTAAAAAAAATCATTATAGTATATTTGAAAAAAACTTTTGTGTGGTTTGAAGAGAACATAAGTATTTGATTGAATGAAACAATATTTAGTCCAAAATAATTGAATATGCTCTAAAACTGGTTTGTCAGCTACCCCAACAAGGCACTTGTGAGGCTCTTTTCGTGATTTAAAACCTACAGAATTCAAACGTTTACACTGAGAAAATAATTTGATTTTATATGGCAAGTGTACATAGATTTGTGTGCTCGTATCTTAAAAAGAAAATCTTAATTTCAGTTCAACTATTATGTATTATGGAAAATATTCACCAATTAATTGTTCTTAAAAAATATTAAGAATTTGGACATGCGGTTTTGTAATACATTAAATTTAAAGTTTCTTTTGCTTAAATCCTGTTTTCCGTTGTGGTTCGTGGTCCTTTTTTTACTCCTACGCGCCATGGCCAACTCTTCCGCAGTTGTCGTAACTCCAACTCAACTGTTCTGCGACATGTAATTCTCAATCGGCCCGCTCGTCTACGATCTTGGGTTAATGAGTTCCACTGCATTAGCTAGGGAACTATCGTCTGTACAAGAAACACCATCAACAAGTTTGAACCCGATGTTTCTTCATCCAAAGGTTGTGAATATTCTTTTTAGCATCACGAAATGGTTTCTTATGATACGATGTCAGTTATCTCGGTATTGGGATACTCATGCATATTTTTCTTCAATAAGTTCAGCTTTTTATTGGTCTTCAAAGTTTTTTCAGAGTTTGCTTTTTGTTAAAGAAACAGTCGTAAGAAGTTTTTTCGATCCAGATACGTAGTTTTTAATTTTATTCTCAATCACTGGGTGTTTTCCTGAGCTGCTGAAATCAAACGGAAACTTCGTCTTTATATAATGAAAAACGTCTTTTGAATTTTTGTACTGCAAATACGCGTCTGCTAATTCCTCATAGCTGGAAACTTCCATCAAAATTTCAAAAGACGTGTTACACTAATGATGTAAAAATGTCAACTAAATAATTTGATAGATACTCGGAGATTGTTTCCTCCTCAAATGCTGATAAAAAATTGATGCTTCAGTGTGGAAGAAACTCAATTTAAGCTTAAATTGCGAAAAAATGCTATTGTACACAAACATATATTTTATGTATTCGTATATACCGATAGAAAAATTATGTTGATCTTGACAAAAAAAAAACGAGTATCGGTTGCTGGTTAATGTTTTGTCTCGCATACGAGTACCTCGGGCATTACCCGTACTGCTAAGGTAAACATTTTTTTATTGCCAAATGATAAATATGTAGGCATTTGGAATTATCGAAATGCATATAAAGTAATGGAAGCCATTGAAAATTATCGAAATATCAGTAAAAGTCGGAAAGTTCGAAAAATACGAGGAATTTCCAAAGGTACCAAAAAGGTTGAAAATACTCGACGAAAGTCAAGTAAAGTTGAAAATATTTAACAGTATCAAAAAACCATCATGTATCGAGTACATAGAAAGAGTGTCCAAAAAACATAATGTAGCATCAGAAATTGGCATTCTATCAAAAAGTATCGAAATGTCTCAAATAGTTTTCGGTTTTATCGAAAGTTGAAAAAAGTCAAATGGAGCTATTAATAATAAAAATTTCTAAAATATGATCATGCCTTTGGGGAGGGAAGACGGAATTAACAACTCTGTGGACAGCGTCTTAATAAGAGTGAGCGGCTGTGTAGATAAGTGTTAAACAAATAAAACCTTACTTTGGTCGGAGGCTGTACCGAATCGCTTGCACCAAATTTATAAATATTTTTTTTTATGGTAGCCGTCTTACCACTGTATTAGATGACCTAATTTGCTAATCAATAATTTTTTTTTTCTTTTTTTTTTCACCAAGTTTGGTCACCACTCAATCAGTTTCTACACCTATTAAATTATGAAAATTATTATTTATTTAACTGAAACTCTTTTTTATGTTTTCTCTTTCTTCAGCTATGAACTTGGTGACGGCTCCAAAGCGATACAAGACGGTATACAAAAACGAGTCGACTCCGAACATGTTGGTGAATCAATCCAAGGTAAATTCGCTTTTATCGCTGATGATGGCAAAGAGTATGCAATCTCTTATATAGCTGATGAGAATGGTTTTCAACCAATTGGTGCACACTTACCAACACCACCACCAGTACCTTTGTCGGTACTAAGGACATTGCAGTATCTAAAAGAGCATCCGTATCATCAACCAGAAGGCAGAAACTATTGAGCAAAAAAAAAAAACAAAAAATATTTTGTGATACAAAGCAACAAAAACTGTGTACGAACGATATCATAAAAATTGACTGAAAATTTTACTATTGTTAAATGTTACCTCTAGATTTTAAAATGAAAATAAGAAATAATAATTTTTTTGAATTACAACTAAAACTTTGATATATGACGCATATTATTGTTAAAGAGTAGGTGTGTCTGCAATTATATAACACACCTGTCATTTCATTCAGGGCTATTCACCTCATTGAGCAATGTCAGGTAGACACAATTTTTGATGTGTACGCCTCATATCAGAACTTTAAAAATGTTTGACGAGAAGTTTTGCCGTTAGAGTATGTGCTACCATTTGGCAATGAAAGAAAGAAATTATTATTGCCAAAATGGCCATAAACAATACATTTATTACAGCTGCTGAGAATTCACAATTAGTTAGATTTTTCACTACTTTTATTATGACATCTATTGTTGTGACGCAGAAGTATAACCATTTAATGAAGCTAGATTGTTTAGTTATGCAAAACATTTATTGAAAATTAAATGCGTAGTCCCATTAGTATTATAAATGAGAAAGTTTGTTACTCCATCATGGCTTAAGAGATTTGGATGAAACTTTGTGAAGATATATTCTTATTTGGCAAATAAGAAGAATGTACAGTTGCGTTGTCGTTGTTGTCCACACATGAAAAGAATCGATTTTCAGCAATATTTATTCATTAAAGTAATTTTTTGCCATACAAAAACTTTTTCGTTTATATCAGAAAGTTTTGGATTTTTTGATATCGTTTGTGCCCAGTGGTCGAAAAATCGACTACCCACTGTTGCACGCACACGGCTCGCGGGAAAAATAGCGTATTGCACACGTAGTGTTTTTAACATCAAATATACTCTGAATAATATTGTTGAAATTGTGAGAAATTACTTTTTTTTTCAAAAAAAAAAAAAAACCCGAAATTGACTCCGCTCTAAGGCGCAAGAAAACAGTTAAATAACCGAATCACGTGAGCCGAAGGTCCTGGTAACTAGTGCTCCTTTCTTCTGTAATTTAGTGATTTATCTCTACTTTTCATGTAATAAATAAATAAATAAATAAACCGAGTCACGCCAAGTCAAAAAATAATGTATGCTGGCAAAGGTTCCAACCAACATATTATCTAAGCGCTTAGGCGATACAACTCTCTGGCTCACCAGCAAAAAATACGAAAGTTAGTGGTCGAAAAATCGACCACTGGGACTTGATGGGTTAAAAACCTCGCAGTTAAGCATTTTAAAGCTTATACCTTTTTGAGAGGTGACACGCCCTTTTGTCAAAATGTATGTTGTTTCTGTCCAGAGCTTATTCGAACCATTTTTAGCATACATAAGTGTATTAGTTTGGAAGCCTGTCGCCTAAGTTCTTATATGAATTTATCATGCGGCAGAGATTGAAAATCATAAAGTTCTAAGTAATATAAATAAAAAGAACAATATCTGCCGCTGCGTTACTAATTGATAGTCTTTTGAAACTGTAATTAAAGGTACTCTAAAAAATTTTATCGCGTCTGGCTATCATATAAAAAATTTGTCTATATACATGAACAAATAAATGCAAAAGGCAGACGTTTCTGTTGCTGCGTTTAAGAGTAATTCAATTTTTTTTTTTTCAAAATTTTATGCTATATCTATAAGCTTAAAAGATTTTATCGTCAGGCAGATTGCGATTATTATAAAGATTATGCTATGAGAAATGAGAGGAACAACATCTGCCACTTTGTTATTGCTGCATTTGCAATATTACAAATATGTAAAAAAAAAATTGAGCACTATATAATTTTATCACGTCTGCTTCTTGGCTGACTGGTTTCTTTACTTGTAAAAAGCATAAAACTAGAGGAAGCAGACGATTACAGCTATTTATTTTCGTAGGCAGACGTTTTTGAGCATATTATTAAGGACTAGTACCGTGCAAAATTTTTTTATCCAAAATTTACTACAGCTACAATTGTAGAATTTGATGTGTACATTGTCTGTATTAACTAATTCACAAAACGTGAGCAGGATTGGACAAAGGGGTGCGGTACTTCCCATATAATAAAAACACTTAATTCGCCTCCCATTAATATTTAAATACGAAGATTCGGATGTTTGTTACTTAATCACACTTCAAATGCTGAATGGATATGTTTGAAATATACAGAGTTCCATAAGCACAGGGCTAGACGCAAGTTTAAACATGATATAAATTTACTAAGTACGCCATCTCCTCTTCAGAAAAACTATAATTCTTTGATTGAAAGATAATGTTGGCGTGTTAATAGCACGTACATACTTATAGGCGGAGAGCCGGCTGTAGAAAAGTCGAGTGTATAAGATTACACCATGGGACCTATGCCAAGTGATAGAGCTCGATGAGCCTAAATAGAATATCTAGGGTTGCGTTGCCCTTATATACCCTTCATCCGTTTCATCGATTTCTATGAAACTCGTAAGAAATAAAATGTGCTGAAAAATATTTTCCAAGTTTTTCATATTTTTCCTCACAATAACTCGAGAGCTATGAAATGTATTACACATTCACCCCTTTCATGAATATTCGGAGGAAAACGACTCTCGCGGATTTTTCCGTTTCTCGAGAGGAGTATTTTGCGACCATGAATAATTGCGGATTGGAAAACTTCATATCCAGTCAGTGCTGCCAAAATATTTCCAATTACTTCCATTCAGTCCAAAATCACAGTTGGAGTTTTCATATTTGACATTAGGTTTTCAGTAATTTTGCATATTTGACATTATCCTACCTGTCAGCTGAACAATTTTATAAATAAAAATGAAGTGCATTTATCTATATCACAAAAAAAAATCACTTAAAATATAGTATAGCGTAGCTTGATAGTTTTCCATCTACTCTTTTTCATGAAGACTTTTACTGTATCCGAATTGGATTCCATGTATTGGACCAATATCAGTAATTGCTGTTTGTTTGTGTTGCTAGATCTTGCAAATATGTTGAAAAAATGTTTTTATCAAATAAAATTACAAAATATTGCTAGCATTGACTCTTTCCCCATTAAACTCCTCGCCAAAAAGTTGGGGAACAAAATTTGCGTGGAACGTCAAAAAATGTTCCCCAAAAAAGTATTGCTGATAACCTCATTTTCCAGGGAGTTTGTTCCCATTCCCCAATAATCTTCCACGATCGCAAAACAGGGGATAGGAGAAAAAGTTCGAGGGAATGTTTATTCATGATAGGGGTGATTATGAAACTTTGTGGGCAGGTAGATACTATATTAAAACTTGTTGGCAAAAATGTTAACGAAACCAAATGCGTAGAAGTCGCGAAGGAACTATATGAAGATGGCAAAAAGTATTTTTATCCTAAGATGTCATAAGGGCGCTTTGAACCGCTTCTTAAAAACAAGACATCTTAAAAAGAAACCAACAGAACATATCACACTAAAATTTCGTACACAGCATTTATTTACCATCTCTTTCGAGATCTAAAATGGCTGAGATTGCATTAATGGGCGTGGTGCCTCCGACATGAACAATATATTGTTAAGCCTTAGAGAGAGTTGTAAAGTATAACGATTTATACAGACACTTTCGTAGGTCAAAATTTCAATTAAACATTTCTTTCAACAATTTAATATTTTAATATTTTCATCATTGTTTTGACAATTTGTTCATCACTCATTAAAAATTTGGTTTATTTTTAATCTCTAGGCCGTTTTTATTAAAAATGCAGCAAATAGATGTACGAAATAACAAAAGCAAATAAAAAAAAGAAGTTATGAAATACCAAATAAATAGATAGTCAGCCAACAAATTCAAAAATCATAGTACCAACTAACCTACCAACGAGTAGCATGTTGGTTTAATTTATTTAATTTGCATATTTAAGTTAACCATTAAAAGGTGCTAATTTTTGGATTGAATGCATCAGCGATTAGAAAATAATACTAAAAAAGATGTGTTAATAAAATATTAACTTAAAGTTAAGCAAATTTAGCAATGTTTGATTAAGCGCAATGAAGGAAGTTGGCATGTTCTAAATTTGCGTAGCTGACGGAATGGAATTGGTGCAAATTATATGGTAAAATTAAGCGGAAATATGCACGACTTTATTTTATATGTTTCTGAAAAGAACATATATTAGCCAGAAACTGAAAGTTATTTTCAATTAGCAGCTTTTTTGCTAGCATGCGGAAAGAAGCTTTTTCGTCGTTACAGTTGTGCAATTTATCTGGCGCTATTTATTTTGTTAGATATAAAAAAAAAGAAATGTATTCGTGTATGAGAAAATATTCTAAGGCATATTTGAGCAACTTCGCCTACTGGTGCGAATCAGTTTTGCTCCAGTGAAGTTGAGTAAATATTACACTTAAGGTATGGCAGGCACCACGCCTACCGTGCAATGCTTTCCACTTTTTGTTCAGAGATACTTGTTAACGAATTTACTTTTCACATTTAATCCTAAAAGAGTTTCTAGAATCCGGTAGTATTCTAGGAAGTAATCACCATTCCGGAGCAGTCCTAGAGTTCGTTTTTTTTGTATTACCTTTAGAGCGTCCCCATGGTGCTTCTAAAACGGACCACTCCAGGTTCATGTCTCGAAAACTATGTAAGATAGTGATAAATAATTGAGACAAACTTTATAAGGTTTCTAGGAGATCAAAGGATAGTGACCTTGTTTTCGACCTTGAAACCAATTTTCAAAGTCCATTCGAGGTCAACTTTTATTTTTTATATGCAAGCCTATACTTTTTATTGCTGATTTGTATTTTATAGAAAAGAATTTAAAAGTTTTGTGTGCAAAATTTTTCTCTATGATTTTTAGCTTTTGCGTTTTGGTCAAAAATAAAAATTCTAGAATAAAATTTTCCATACAAAATATTTGACCTCCTAGGAACCTTATAATTTTTGCCAGGAATATTTATCACAATCTTGCTTAGTTCTCGAGACATTGACCTGCGATGGTCATCTTTAGAAGAACCATGCGGAAAAATAAGATTGTCTGGTTCATTTTCAGTTAAAAATTGCATAAGAAGGAGGGCTCTATCTCAAACACCCTTTAGTTCCTTTAGAGTAGTACTTGCAAGCAAAGATTTTCTTATAACTTTCTAAGTAATAAAGCTAAATCAATTAAATACGTATGTTTCGTTATGAAATTAACTCAAAATTTTTAATTGGTATCACTATTGCTAAGCGTGCTTTCAGTTCGGAATTACCGCTTGTTAAAGTAAAAAACTAAAATTTTATTATTTGTAAAAGGTATTTTTGCTTCTAATCACTCAGTCTTTTAGTGATCATCCATGTAACATAAATATCTCTATTTTGCTAGCCCAGCATGGTTTACTTAAAGGTCTGTAACAAATGCACCTCTACGTTTTTGTTTGTTTTAAATGAATATTTTAAAAGAATTGAGTAACTTTTAACAAACAAAAAAAAAAACATTTCCTCAAGCTACTAACAGATAACACAAACATTATTTAAACCAAAACCGTTCACCGCGAAAAAGCTCACTTACTCACCACCCTAAATCAAATCAATGTGCGACAATCAGTTATCATCGGAGCTCTCGTACAGAATACCAAAGCAACTTCGCGCATACATAAACATATCTCTAGATGTGCGTGCGAGTGAAGTGATAATTTACGAGTATGTACCTTAGACTGTACGTTATATCGCAAGTTTCCATAATCGAAGAAATTTTTGACGCTAAACTATTTTATTCAGCCCCAGTTTACGTTCATTTTTAGTCATTTTTTTTACTCCAAAACTATTGAGTTTGCTGAAAGAATGGTTTAAGGCAGCGATGGGCAAAATAAGAAAAATGAATCAATTTTAACTCTTTACAACAAACATGTCATTTTTCTTAAGAAAATAGCCGAAACAACAAACACAACGCGTTTTTATACGCGCTACGCATGAGTTTTGTATTATTGTTATTGTCGCATCATTCAGACAATAACAAAAAACCGAAACAAGCGAACAAGGAAACAATAATGAGCACATTGAGGACAGCTTTTTTCGTTTCGTTTGATCAGTGTACTTTTATTTCTACACTCATGTTGTTCTTGTCTCATTCTTGGAATTGGCTTTTGGCTTATTGCAAAATTTTTATTTTACCATCGAGATCGATTTTGTGGTGAGGATTTTTTCTGTTGTTGTACTTGTTATTTTTGTTGTAAGAATCTCCTGCTTCTAAAATTTTGCCCATCTATGGTTTAGGGTTTTTTGCTATACGAACTTTTATGATACATTTTAGGAAAAAAAAATTATAATATAAAAAAATTTCTTGCCTAAATTTTTTTCAACAATTTATTTGCTTCAGTAAATCTTGTTTTTTCCTTAAAAGTCTATGAAATAGTTAAAAAAAAAAACATTTTTTTAAGAAATTAACTTGATGGTACCCTAAACTGCGCTTAAGTTAAAA
Source organism: Tricholauxania praeusta (assembly GCA_949775025.1). NCBI lineage: Eukaryota > Metazoa > Arthropoda > Insecta > Diptera > Lauxaniidae > Tricholauxania > Tricholauxania praeusta. Next base: position 28,189,643 of record OX459031.1, on the reverse strand, counting down.
TTTTAACTTCGAAAATTTATTTTATGTTTAAGACATAACGACCAATATTCTTGTGAAAAAATTTTGCAAGGAACTTTTTTTCTTTTTGTTCAGAGTATTAATTTCCTTTTCTGAAAATCTCATGATTTAATAAACAACATAGCTAAAGCCATTTTTTTTTTGTAAATAAGTTAGTTTTCGATTAAAAAAATTAATAAAGTAAATGGTGGTAACACGGTTTACTGGGCTAAAATAAAAAATGTTTTAATGTCAAAAATATTCTCAGTTCTTAACTAAGGGATAGATCTACCAAGCTCCTCACTTAAGGAAATTTCTGAAACAACGGACAGTCTAATGTACATGCGTATGTATTTCATATCACACCTGCCAAAAGCGGGGCTCAGCTCAACTCAGAGCTCATCATCACCAAAAGTAATAAAAAAAAAACTGAAATTCGTAATGCAAGAAAAAAAATTGCAAATCTAATTTTTTTATTTGCACATTTTGTTATTGTTGTGCCGTGTTGTGGTCTTATCTACAAAACTATCTATCCTACGTTTCTTTTAACCTTCCGTCGAATCATCCATCCAGCGTACGAACCAACCAACCATCCGTCCATGCAACGGACGCGTTAACAAAAAGTAAAGCTGAGCTTTGCTTTTTTTTAAGTTTTCAACAGAGACAAAAATCCATTTGGCACCTATAAATAGGCGCGTTCTGCTGGGATTTGACAGCATTGTTCGATGAAGTGCTTTTTGGTTAAGTGACAAAATTTAATTTAGCGATAAAAACGAAACTACAAAAAATAAAAGTTCTTTCCAAATACTTTATTAAGTGTATTAAAGTGAGAATTAAATTAATTTTTAATTGAATTGGAAATACTTTGATAAAAAATATATATAATAAATTAGAAAAGTAACTCAATAAAAAATGTATAAGTTTTGCTTTGTGCTTGCATCGGCGCTGCTGTTTGCATTTGTTCTTGCGCGTCCTGCAGAAAATATTGTTGCACCGGCCTCTAATGCTGGACCAGCAACAACACCGGCATCGATTATAAGTCAGGTGGACGTGACTAATCCTGATGGCAGTTATAACAGCAGGTGTGTTAAGTGTGATATTTTGAGTGTGTATTTTGTCAATCACTGGCATTAAAAGTAAAATGCATATGCATTAATTCTTGCGGAAGCCTATTTTATCTATAGACCTAAAGGGATAAAGTTCTTGCGACCAACTTTTCAATATCAAATTCGGCAGAAGATATTGTATTCAAGTTTTGAGCTTGAAATTCAAGATAGAATGCCTAAAAGCCTAAGGCCCTTATTTTAGTTACTCCCATTTTTGTTCAGAACTATTTCTCCAATGTAGTAGATTTGGATAATTTCAAAATTTTTCGACCAATTACTTGAATTCGATCTTCTACAATTTGGTTTAAGTTTTGCTTGACTATACTTTAACATAAGGTTATAAGATTTGTATATCAGTCTTATCCAAAAGATCTTTGTTTTGGAGATATGCCATACCAAAACAGAAATTTTGACAAATAGTCCATTATTATATAATTCACAAAAAACCGCGAGAGAATGTAGAGAAATAATTTTTATGCAATTCAATAGAAAAAACATCTAATAAAATCAAAATAAAATATTTAAGGTCTTCAAGGATGGTAATAACTCAATGGTGTCCATTTTTAAACACATTCTGAAAATAACTCTTTAGGTTTTTTTCAAATAAAAACTAAACTAAGCACAGTGGAAAACCATTAGAAAAAAGTTTAAATATTTTGTAAACGATGAGCAAAGTAACAATGGATCTTGTGAAATTTCCAGAGAACGTTTATTACAAATCTATACTCGCTCGTTCGACTGTGCAGGTCAGAATTCTTCTGAATTTTATGATCATGTTACTTTTGGGCACACCCATATTTTACTTTGTTGAAATACCTTTCAAATTCGTATCATACCAACAATTTTTTTTTTTTTTTTTTTTCAACCTTAAATTATGCTTCTGAAAACACTCCGAAAGGTAAGGCCATCGATACAGCAAGCACCGTCCGTTTGCCCCACTTCAGAAAAAAATAAACTTTTGTTAAAAACTTGAGTCCGAAGATGAAACAACAATATTATTTCAATGAAAGTGTCAGTTATGAATTTTTGAATTTTGAAACATTCAAATTTTACGCTGAAATAGGCTTATGCAGTGTAGCTTTTCTTATCAAAGAAACGGTGTTGAATATTATCAGTTCAACAAATATTTAGAAGAAACTGACTTTTTGGTACGATGTATAGATAAGCGTCCTCGTAATGATTGTTTGCTCAAGAAAGAATGCCTAAAAATAACACACCTTATTTCACTTTGAAAAATTTGGATCTACAACTAAAACAAAAATTACACAGGTCGACAAAATTTCGTCAAATCTCTGTTGCTGTAATTCTTATATACTTTTTCGAAAGTTTTTGACGCGCTAATTCGAGTCCGAGTTCAAAATATCTCTTATTGTTCTGGTTTTCGAGATATTCTAGCTTGAAAGTGCGAAAATTACGGTTTTTCGAAATATTTGTGGTTATATTACATCGAAAGGTTGTTCAAAAGAACTGCTCTTCCTCTTCAAACTCATCTATAAATTATATCGATGTCTTTTTTTTTTCTACGAAATATTGTGAATTCAAACTTATTACACATTTTCCAATTATTTTGGCATACTGAAACTTATTGACATTTGTATGGAGACCTTTACAATAAATTTCAATTTGTGATACTTCGGAGAAATTATAATTCAAAGTATGTTTTGAAGAAAAAGAGTAGTACTTTTGGACCTCATTAATGGTGTCATAAAAAAATTACCTTTCGATGATTACATCGAACCGAAATGTAACCTCAAATATCTCAAAAAATAGTAATTTAAAAGGTATTATATATCCAAAATGAAAGCTGATAGAAAGATCAGCCATTTTTTTCAAAATCTGGGCCCTAAATACTGCCAGAAAAGCTACTTATTCTTAGGGAAAACTTTCTTTGTAATTATAGCATAAAATATTCATCATGTGAAACAAATAACACGATATTTTTATCAGAGAAAACTTCTTTTTAGAAGACATTCTTTTTGAAATTATACAATTAATACAGTCCAAGTGATATCAAAAATTCGAAAAATTTTCAGAATCCGAAAATTTTGATAGGACAGTTTTTGAATTTTGGTGTTTTTGTGCAGACACTTAAATGGGATATTTTATTTCTAGACCCACTTTTAATTCTTAAATGTGGTTCAGAGAAAACAAAACTAAGCCATTTTTTAGCTTCTCCGTTCACCGTTCGAAAAATCTAGCATAATAAATATTTTTGAAACAAAATGCATCACTAATAGTTCGTTATTATTGAGTATCGAGACAAACATCTTAATTGACTTTGGGGCCGTTCATAAATTACGTAAGACAATTTCATGACTTTTTGACCCCCCCCCTCCCCCGAGTAAGATTTAGTAAGATTCTCACTACCCCCCCCCCCCCCCTCCCCCCTCCGAAATCTTACGTAAGATTCATAATTAAGGTGAACCTAGTCAAAAAATGTATTTTTCATGTGATGTACTATATTACTATGTATATTTAGTTTTAATATACATATGTTACATATTAAATAAATATTACGAAATTACAAACTACACATTTGTTTTTCAAGATGAATAAAAAAAGTCATCGTAAGTCATCGTTAGTCCATGCGCTTTTCAACCAGTCTGATAGTGAACCTACAATTGGCACACCCGATTCGTCTGTTGAATTTTCTGATTCACATTCAAACTCTTTAACATCAATATCCTCGTTGTCATGCCACTCTGCAACTTGACAAATCTCCGATTGTTTTAAAATGCAAAGGCTTTTCCCCTTTCCACGTTTCAAAACTGAAACTAGTTGAATCATGTGAGTGCGACTACCGTCTTTTCTATGTAGTTTTTTGTGCATTACAGTAGCTTTTTTCGAGGCAAAGTACTGGTCACAAATATTACAAACTCGATCAGCTAAGACGTTTGCAAGCGAAGGACAAAAAAATCGTAAGGCATGATTTTGAACTGTGGATGTACTTTTGACCAATCGTAATTTAACGCTAAGCGAAGAAATAGAGGACAAAACTGATTGCTGTTTTGGTCTCCTGTTGAAGAAGGAATCGAAAGCGAATCTTCTAGTTGAAGACGACAAGTGCAAGGGGGTGGTAAAGAACCGGGACAACATCAACAAAATTTCAAAGTCGACGTATCTGCGTGTAAATGCCTGAATAATAGCAAACTTGTGAGACGGTGTTACAAGTCCACCCTGCGTGTAAACAACATACATATATTTCATTACATAAACAGAAGAGAAGTTTTCCCGTTCAGAGTCGATTACTTAAATCGATTGTAATCGATATTTCTGAATCTTTCGTGACTGTCGAAAATTCAAATATATTTCATTACTGTCACAAATGACGATGCGTTAATACAACTATAATGTATGAATACGCATTTTAAATCTTACGTAAGATGATCATTCACCCCCTCCCCCCCTCTCATAAGATGTAGTAAGAATCCGCCGACCCCCCCCCCCCCCCTAAACGTCTTACGTAATTTATGAACGGCCCCTTTGCCCACAAAATCCTTAAAGTAATAAATAAAAAACAAATTTGTATTTTGCCTCTTTTTAGTTATGAGACCTCTAATGGAATTAAAGTAGAAAATGCTGGCTACATGAAGAAAGTGGTTATACCAAAAGGTGAAACAACTGATGGCCAAGCTTATGATGAACATGAAGAGTTAATCTTGGTGCAAACGGGCTCATATAGCTATACAGATCCTGAAGGAAATATAATAACACTACGCTATGTTGCTGATGAAAATGGTTTCCAGCCACAGGGTGATCATCTGCCACAGCCACCAATATAAATTTTCTACCATTCACAGTTGAAAATAAAAGAAAGATTTAATATGTAATGTAATGTATACTGCGGCTGGTACGAAGTCAAAATTGCTGAAAAATTTTAACTTTTAATCTACAAACGACTTATGTTTCTTAATATTTACGATTTACGAATTCGTGTTTTAGTATTGAAGTTAAAAATATGAAAAAATGCAAAGTTGCCATTTAATTTAATTTTAATAAAAAAAATGGATTAAATCTAAGCTTATTTTTTTAAAATTTGTATGTATGTAATTACCTATTGTTAAAAGTGCGTATAAAACGAAATAAATCGTATGTGAAGTAAGGCACATATTTACTTGAAGTACCTAATTAAATGTTGTGTTTTACATTGACTTTTGTATAAGATTTCAGCTGGGCTAACGCATCGCATATTGTGATGATATTCATTCACGTATGATTGCGGTTTTCATTAAATGGGTGCATTTAGTGGTTTACTTGCGGGGTTTTTTTCATGATTTCATATTTAACATTCATTTTTATGCATTTAATTTTTCCAAAAATTAGTGTCATTAATGTGAACCGAAATTTTGGTTTTGCCTCATGATATCATGAGTACTACTTTAAGTGCAATCGTTGTTTTTTATGTGTTTAACCACATATTGAATTTTTTTCAATATTTCTTAATTTGTTTGCATTTTGTAATTTTTACGTCAATTGCAATGTTGTCTTTACTTTGAATATATCAAGGTTAATACAACGATAGCTGAAGTAATAAAAATATAATTGATGTTTATTGTTATGTTTGAATATTGAAAAAAAAAGTAAAAATATAACTTTGTCTTCTCCTATTCGAAAATATAGACAAGAGATTATGTTTAAAAAATGTTGTCTTGAAAACATAATTCCTGGATCAAAGCAAGCCAAGCGAAGTTTCTTGGAGTTTGCAATAAAAATAGGAAGTAGTAACAATTTTTTTTATAAATTTTTAGTAGTTTTCTTTAGTTTACACTGAAAGTCATTGATATAACTTTATTTATATTTAATTATTGAACGACGTAGTGAACGAACGACTTAGTCTTATTTGTATTAAGTCAACTGCTCGGCATGAATTAATTTCACTATGAGAAAATGAAGAAAAATATACAACTCTCTCTCTCTCTCTCTCTCTCTCTCATATTTTTTGATATTGTAATAACAACAACGCTTACTTGGGAAACAATAACAATTACCAAGAGAGAGAGTAGTAGATTTTTTCTCTTTGCTATGTTAAGGCTTTGGTAGTTAATCAGTGAAAAAATAGAAAATCTTTCCACGCTTATACCTCAGCTTTTGGTTAACCGATCTCGAAACTGATGTCGGCACTCTGCTCGATAAGAACTTTAATTTGATATATCATTTATTACTATAGCCATTCTAGATCTCGTCCCAAAAAACAATACTAAGTGATAGTACGTCTAAAACACTAGTGTCGCTTTTTGCGTTTCAGTTTACACATCTAATTTTAAATCCTACCCTTGCTAAAAAAGTTTCACTTCAAAAGAACAGGACATGTTGGACTATAACTTTATTGGACAAAATTGATAAGAAAAGCGTACTCTTTCAGGATTTTATCGTGGTTACTGTGTTTCGCAAGCACTGTGTCTTTGTTGTATGTATGGAGCCACGCATAAAATCAATCACATTTTACGACAAGCTTGGCACAATGTATATCCTAACCAATAAATTTCAAAAGTCCTTATAGATTTGGGAAAGTCTTAAGATAGTATTTTAGGCTTTCTATTCAACAAAGCTACTTGCCGCTGGTGGGGTCAAATATTCCTGTCTCTAACACTAAACAATACCGCCACTTGAACCAGGACTATGTAGGTTGTTAATATCGGCACATAAATCAATAGTAACTGGAAATATATTTCAATGTTAACAAAACCTCTAACAATTTGTGGGGGAAGCTCTTTAATTTAATGGGCCTTTAAATACCAAGAAAAATTAATGCAAAATATAAAATTTAATATGGGCATTTTGATTAGTTTCACTTTGATTTATATGCAATTATTGCTTAGGATATGTTGCTAAATCAACAATTAAGTTTACCACCAAAAATTAATCAACGTAACTAACTGCCTGCTCAGAAGGTGCTAGGAAAGTAGTAATAACTAAATTAATTTACATAAATGTTTGCTTAGCAAAATACTATGTAATACATTACACCATGAAACCAAATACTACGATACATACATAACATATATGTATGTAAAACAGCTATATAAATAGGCGGTCGCAAAACGGTTTCATCAGTTTTTAGCTGTCATAAAACTACATAATCGCTTGATTTTTTGAAGTGAAACTTCTTTAGCACGGGTGTGATTTGAAATTAGATGTGTAAACTGAAACGCAAAAAGCGACATTATTTTTTTAGTCGTACTCTCACTTAGTATAGTTTTTTCTTCGAAGGTAAGAATAGCTATAGCAATAAAGGATATATCAAATTAAACTACTCGTCGAGAAGAGTACGTGAAAATTATCAGCTTCGAGATCGACGGACCAAAAGCTGAGAATACATGGAAAGATTTCCTATTTTTTTCAAGCATTGCACTGATCAACTACAAAAGCCTTGTTATAGCGAGGAGAAAAGTCTACATACTACTCTCTCTCTCTCTCTCTAATTGTTATTGTTTTCCAATTAAACGTTGTTGTTATTATAATATCAAAAGCAATAGCAAAAAATAAGTGTATACATATGTGCGTAATGTAAGTAAGTAATTCCCTTCAGTGAAGCTTGATATTTTATGAGAAAGAACAAAGGAAAAAAACTTTTTGTTATAGTTGTTGTAGTCTGGAAACTTTTATTTTGTGATACATGTTTTTCAAAAGATTTTCCATTTTTATTTTATTTTTATTATTTAAATAAAACTTTTTCGTCTCATTCTATCGCAGTTTAGTTTTCTAAACGTTTAACTTCTACTACGTGTGAAATGCACACATGACTTTTTTTTTGAAAGGTTGTGAATGCAGAAGGAAGTTTTTTTCTTCAATTAGGTGGTGCCACGCCTCTAACAGGAAAATCCGATATCATGGCTAACCATTTTTGATGAAATTAGGTTTGGATATAGTTTGAAATCTAAGGAAATGAATTACAACTTTGTGTTCTTTTTTTTATTGGTGGGCGTGGCACCGCTCCTAATGGGAAAAACGCTACCATGGCTGAGCCGCTACTACGATTTTGATGAAATTTGGTATGGAGATGGATTGATTATTGAGTTAAGACTTTTGTTTTTAGTAGGCGGTGCCACGCCCATAACAAGAATATACGTTTTAGCTGCTAAGATAATGAGCCAATATTGATAACAAAATACAGAGATAGCTTGAACCCTGAAGAAAGGCATTTGCTTTTAATGGGCAGTGTCACGCCTCCAACCAGATAATATGTTTCCACAGCTATATAAATGGACCGATTTTGATGAAATTTTGCTATGGAAATGAACTGAACTCTGAGGACAGGATTTGTTTTTAAGTGGGCAATGCCACGCCCTAAACTGTTCTCATAGCTAAATAAATTAACTTATTTTACTGAAATTCAGTATGTAGATAGATTGAAACTTATGAAAGAAATAGAGATATGAATAGGGCAACATGGTACCATGATTTTTATTTTTTGAAACGATGACATTTAATCAGGTAATATGGTACTTAACTGTTTTGTTTTGTCGCTAAAATGGTTGAACCATTCAACCAGTGGGCGAACCGTAGTTAATATGAATGCTTTAGTGTAAAAATAAATTCAATAAATTGAATTGACTCAGCAACAAGAACAAAAACTTTTTATCTGTACGAATCATTCCTATTACTTGTCTCAAATTTGTAGACATTCCCTTAAATAATTCTTTCGTAATACGTTCCTAAATTTTTGTTTAGTCCGCACATTTTTAGTCTAAAGTCTGCCCAATCCATCCCCAGCATTTGCAGGAATTTTGAAATTTTCTTATTTAAATTTTCTGACTTTTTAACTTGCCAAAATCATTTAGAGTACTTGTGTAAAGTTTCAAAGTTTTCTCTCTAAACGAGGTATCACACCCCTTTGAAATATCAAGATATTGTATAGTCATTGTTACTACGAATCGCTTTCTAAAATTTGACTAAGAGATGTCCTCTAAAAAAGTTTTAATTTTTGTGGGCCTTAGAAGTGTCCATGAATCGATTTCGTCTATTTTTATTTTCACCACGAACAATTGCAAAAGTTACCAGTGTACTTCATTTCAACAAATTTGCCAATTTAGCCAACGATTCCTCCCACCGCAGGCATTGTACTGAAAAATATCTTTTGGGATATTTATTATTCTGTACGGATATTCTCTCAAATAGTTGTTGCCACTTTTCTAAGCAAAAATAAACTTTGGAGATATCATTATTTCAGAAAAAATTTAGCTTGAATTCAATTTTATAATTAATTAAATTAAATTTCAAATACATACCAAACAAAAGCTTCTCTCTCATAAAATTTTATTACAAGTAAGCCCAAAAGTATGCATCTCTAAAAAGATATAAAAAATGTCCGCCACTGGGTTTACACACAAAAAGCATCAAAACAAAATTATAAAGCTAATGAACTCTTCAATTTTAATGGATGAAGAAATACAAAAGCAATTGCCAAATTTATTTGATTACCAAAAACTGTTAACCTGTCTTAAACTAGAGCCAACATATAAGATTTATCGAGCAATCGCACGATAAAAAAAAAAACCGTGTGGTATCAATAAAAAGAGCGACGACCGGTAGTAGGCATAGAGTTAAGTTTATCAAGTTGCGCATGCGCAATTGAGACAATTTCAACGTTTTTTATGATGATGTGAACAACAATTTTTATTGCAGCACGTGATGGGAAATTCAAAAAGGCTTAAAACATCGAAACTCCCCGGTAACAAAGGAAGCTAGACAAATGTCTACAAAATGTGAATTAATTACAGGTGATTGAGTGACACCATGTGCAAAAGATCTTTCTTTAAGGTTGGCCGGATAAAGCTTAAGATAATGAAATCTGCAGGCAACACCAAAGACACAGCATGTAAAGTTCTTAGAAGCTTCATCACGACAGCGCAGCGATATAATCGCAAAGGCGGTGTTGTTGAGTTTTTGCACAACAAGAACTAAATTTCGAAGGCAAGGCATGTTTGGAATTTTAAGTAACAAAGGTAGAATTCACCAAAAGACTTTTGCACGCCAAAGAAGTGCCAAACATTCTTGAAAAATATCATTATGAGTGAGGTTTATTTGGTGACTTATATTTAAAACAAATGACAAAACTTAACCTACCCAAATGGTAGGCTGCTTATCCGCACTTAATTAATTCTTGCTATTTATGAGAAGTTTTATTGCGAAGCTTACACCCATTCATATCTGCTGAATGATGCGCTTGGATTTTTATGATTTAACTTGCATTGTAGGTATGGTATGCACTTAACTTAGGGGCCGTTCAAGTATTACGTAACGCAATTAGGGGGGGAGGGGGGGTCTTGTGAAACGTTACGATGCGTTACAGGGGAGGGGGGGGGGTTCGAACAACGCGTTACGTAACATTGTTTTAGAAGTGAAACTACTTTAGCGGGTGGTGATTTGGAATGAGGTGTGTATAATGAAACGCTTTCTTTATGTGTATGCTTATTGAATAGCTACAGCCAAAAAATTTTATTATAATGATAAAAGTTGATGGGATCTACATAATTTACAGCAATAAATGATATGTTAAATTAAAGCACTTATCAAGCAGAATGTTCTAAAACTATCATCTTCGAGATTGGTTAACCAAAACCAGAGATGTAAGCGTGGAAAGATTTCCTATTTTTCTCATTTATTGCTGTAGCTGTTCTAGATCCCATCAACTTTTATCATTTTAATAAAATATGTTCGTCTCATTTTTCGCCATTTTAACATATTTTAAGCTTAAGCAAATGTTTATTACATTATGTGTGATTTTTATTAAATAACAATATGAACAAGTTAAGGTGTTATCTTCAAACAGGCCGAAACTCACATACCCTACACTGCACTCAAAGTAGGTACATATATTTCAGTAAAAAAAGACGTTGAAGAGGTTAAATAATTCGAAAAAAGTGTGAAATGTTTAAGAGGTTGAAAACTGTTGAAAAAGTCGTAAATATATGCAAAATGTTAATGAGAGAGGTTGAAAAAGTCTAAGCAATTTAAAATCGATGAAAAAGTCGAAAAAATAAAGAAATTTCATCACAATATCTTGCACGGTTTACGAGACATGGTGGTATAGAGGTTAAAATTTAGGACCGTGCCACGCGAATCTTTGGAAATTTGAAACCTAGCCTAATCTTAATTTAGTTCAAATGTACACCTAATCACCAAGTTTCATCAAAATCGCTGCATTTTTTTTCAAAATGGGATTGGGCAAATATACATAGAGTATGGGCGGTAGGCGTGTCTATGAACCGATTATGTCCATTTTCAATAGCAAGATGCCTGCAAGAAGGTCTGACCTGAGTGTGTTAATTTCATTCAATTAGCTTTCTTGGTTTTTCCGTAAACCTGATTTGAACAGACAGACAGACGGACATAGCTAAATCAACTCAGGTGGTGACGCTGATCAAGAATATATCTATATACTTTTTCATACCTACCACCGCCCTCTTCTATGCGTTACAAACAAAATGACAAAGTGAATATACCCTCGGTGTAGGGTATAATAAAGAAAATAAACAACATACGCATGTATTTCCGGTACTTTTCGCAACATAATTGTGACTTTTAGGTAAATATGGTCACTTGGGTGTTACGTAACGTTTAAGGGGGGGGGGGGGGGTAGAGGAAAACGTTACGGTGCGTTACATAGGGGGGAGGGGGGGTCAAAAATCTTCGAAAATTGCGTTACGTAATACTTGAACGGCCCCTTAAATGGAATAACCACAGCATATGTAGGTACATATTTGTTATGGCTTTTAGTCACAATGTAGTTTTATGAGTTTTGGTATTTGTATCTGCTTTGTCAATTTTATGACGGCAATACAAATTTTTCAAATGTCAAAATATGCTAAATAATATGAGCAGCTCAAAGTCATAGTCTTAGTAGTATCTTTTAGTATGGATACAACGTTCTTCACTATTCACTTCAAATAAATTATGCAAATGCTTTGTGATGTGTCAGAACAAAAAATAATTTATAATTATTTGAATGAGCTTATTGTTCAGTACAGTGCTGCCCTAATAAGTTTAAAGGCCTATGTATACTCCAACTTTTTTCTAAATGCTTTGCTATAGCGTTCTCGAATCGGTCTAAGAAAATAACCCTTTTTATGTCGTTAGAAAGTACTTAATCCAATTCAGTGATAATATATATTTGATATAATATATGAGGCGCCCGGTTCCAAAACCGGCGAAGTCCATTTTTCATACTTTTGGGAAAACAACGAAAAACGTTTAACTTTATCTATGTTCATTAAAAAATTAAAAAGTATTTCCCACATAATAGCTTATAAAATTTTTGACTCAAAACACTTCAGATCACACTTTTCGAGTTTTATTTGCGAATGTTTTTGAGAAAACAATTTTGGACTTGGCCGGTTTTGATACCAAGTTCATGGACTTGGCCGGTTTTGAAACCAAGGCGTTGGAAAAAAAGTGGACTTGGCCGGTTTTGATACCAATGAACTGGACTTGGCCGGTTTTGATTCCAAGGCGTTGGACTTGACTGGTTTTGAAACTGGTAAAGCTGAATTCGACCAGAAACGACTTAAAAAAAAGATAACATTATTTATCTATTATATAAAACTCATTTTTTGTCTGTCTGTCTATCTGTCTGTCCGTCTGTCTGTCTCTTATGCACGCGGAAACTATCCAGCCGATTTTGATGAAATTTTTACAGTGTGTGAGTATCAATCTGGCGGGTATCATAGGCTATAAAACTTATATTTAGGGTGCATATTTAGGGTGGCCTTCATACACAAATATTTTAAAAATAGCGATTTCTCAGACATGTAAGTCGATTCTCATGACACTTACACAGTATGGCTTTTATGTTAAGGGGCATAGACGAAATTGTAAAAATTTTATTTAAGGTGCATACTTAGGGTGGCCCTCATACAAATATATTTTTAAATATCATTTTCACGAAGACAGGTTAATCGATTCACACCAAAATTACACCACGTATCTCTTATGTTAAGAAGCATAGCTTAGGCTACAAAACTTTTGTTTAGGGTGGCCTTCACACAAAAATATTTTTTATATACATATCATTTTCTCGAAGACCGCTAACTCGATTCTTATAGAATTTACACCACTTGACTTTTATATTAAAAAGCACAGATTAAGTTGTACAAATTTTATTTTGGGTGCATACTTAGGGTGGTCCTCATACAAAAATATTTTCAAATATCATTTTCAAGAAGACAGGTTAGTCGATTCACACTAAATTTACACCACGTAGCTCTTATGTCAAGAAGCATAGCTTGGGTCACAAAACTTTTATTTAGGGTGGCCCTCACACAAAAATATTTTTAAATATCATTTACTCGAAGACCGCTTAATCGATTCTCATGTTATGTACACCATATGGCTTTTATGTGAAGAGACACAGATAAGATCGTAAAAATTTTATTTAGGGTGCATACTTAAGGTGATCCTCATACAAAAATAGTTTCAAATATAATTTTCACAGAGGCAGGTTAGTCGATTCACACCGAATTTACACCACGTAGCTCTTACGTTGAAAGGCTATGCTTCTTAACATAAGAGATACGTGATGTAAGTTTGGTGTGAATCGATTTATTTGTCTTCGTGAAAATGATATTTAAAAACATATTTCTACGAGGGCCACCCTAAGTATGCACCCTAAATAAAATTTTTACCATCCAATCTGCGCCTCTTAACATAAAAGCCATACGGAGTAAATTTCATGAGAATCGATTTGCATGTCTTTGAGAAACCGCTAATTTTAAAATATTTGTGTTTGAGGGCCACCCTAAATATGCATCCTAATTTAAAGTTTTATGGCCTATGACACCCGCTTGATCGATACTAACATACTGTAAAAATTTTATCAAAATCGGGTAGATAGTTTCCGCGTGCATAAGCGACAGATAGACAGACAGACAGACAAAAAATTAATTTTATATAATAGATGTGTAAATTTCAGCTCATTTGAACAAAATCTGAAAAAAAAAATTTAAGCTAGTTCATGGACTTGGCTGGTTTTGAAACCAAGTGCATGGACTTGGCCGGTTTTGAAATCCATGCATCAAAATATCTTTAAAAAATGTGATAATTCTGTCAAAAAAATTTTTTTTAATCTAAAACCATTGTAGATAGATAAAGTATGGTCTAGATTTCTATATATGAGAATATATCAAAAAAATTTTTTTTTGGACTTGGCCGGTTTTGCAACCGGGCGCCTCATATGATGATGATATTCAAATTTATATTGACCATAACTCCAGTTTTGCACGTGTAGAAATATATTTTCTAATTTTCTGTAAAATTTCATTTTTCGGAAATAGGGCTTCTTGTCTGATGGGGGGGGGGGCAGAGTGTCAACACTAAAAATTTGTTGTTGAAGTTAAGGAAAAAGTTCAGCATTTGTCCTAAGTTCCACACACTTACGGAATTGTAGTCTTCAAGAGAGTTGAATAAGCTTAATTTCAAACGTCGACGGCGCGCCGTCTCATATGAGAGGGGTTCAAAAAGGGCGCATATAAAGCCCTAGAATGGGATAACATAAGATATTTTACATGTAGCAATACGTTCTCATGGCGGTTAAGTGTGTTCTTGGAATCTCAGAAGTCTATTATATTAAACGTTACCCCATTTCCCATTTTCATGCCCCTCATATTTGAGAACAGTTCGAAAAGAATTTTTTATTTTCTGATTTTTACTCAGTTTAACGTGCTTGACAATATTCAGCAAAATATGGTAGACCAGTCATAATAAGTGGGTTTAGCCTAGGATTATGGCAAAATATATCGATTATCGATATTTCCGATACTTATTTCAATAATTATCGGCGATATTTTTTAATTTGATATATTAAACTTCGATTTTATTTTTAGACTATCGAATTTCGATATTTTTGTTTAAGGGTAGCTTTGTATCCAATTGATTGCGTCGCATATATTGGATCTTTTTTTGTGTTTGTGTAATGACGTTATCTAAAGCGCGTTGAAAAACCACTCGTGTGGTCCTAGCCTAACAAGGTAGAATTTTTTTGTTATACTCAAATAAATGAATGCGTAAAAAGTTACATCATCGTTGGTAAGAATAGAATTTTTTCAGCAAAATTATCGGTTTTCGATTATCGATACATCCGATGTTTTTTTTTTGATATATTATGATACTGTTTCGAAATATCGCTCATCGATATTTCAATATTTTTTATTTACCCAACCTTAATTCAGCGCCGGCGTGGTAAATTTTATAGCCTTGTCCAGGAAGTTCATCTCTGCTTCCATTGACTACATGGTCATCCTATTTTACCCAGTGATTTCCTTTGACTAATGAGAACTTGATTATATCAGCATATGCCAACCATTTTATTTTTAGCCCAAGCAGGGACCGAAATTAAAGTAACTAAAGATTTTTCTCATAGGATTCACCCCCTCCCCCTCAATCCCCTTTTAGAGGTCGGGATCTCTGGAACTGCTGAATTCTAAAAATTTTTTTACTGATAGAAAGCTGCAATATCTCAGAGTAACATAGCCTTTATTTAATTTTGATAAAAATTAGGGGCGTGGTACCTTCCATTCAACAAAAACACTTACAACGCTATATCTTGGCGTCTATGAAGCAGGAGTTTTGAAATTTGGTGCTCAGATGTATATTGCCTATTCTAAGCATCTAACGCAATATGGTCTAGATTAGAGAACGGGGCGAGGCACCTTTCACAGAACAAAAATAATTAAAACGCTTTATCTGAGCATCTATGTATGTATGTATGATGGCAGGAGTTTTGAAATATGGTACTGGGGTGTACATTGTCTTTTCTTAGGAAATCTGGATCGTATTAGACAATGGGGCGTAGCACCTTCTTCACATCAACAACGCTTAAAACGATATATGTATCTTAGCATTTTTGGCAGCTACAGTTGTGTAACTGAATACATGGATGTAAATTGATTGTGCCAAGTTCCTCACAAAACGAGATTGGACAATAGGGTGTGGCTTCTTCGATACAACAAAACAACTTAAATTGCTATTCTTGGTACTTGTATCAAGGTGGAAAATTCGGTACATGAACCCAATTGCCTGCAGTAATGACTGCGTAAAATGTAGGCGGAGTTGTCCAACGAGGAGTGAGCGAGCAAAGCCGCGGGTATAGTTAGTTAACTTATGTAGAACCAATTTATGAATTTTTTGAGTACTTACGATCCGGCACTCAATATTGGGTAAACTTCTTTAACTACAAAAATATTGTTAAAAATAATTTTAAAAATTTAGATTCGTTGATTTTTTAAATAGACTTTAACTGTTTAAGCTTAATAATATATATAATATATAAAATAGTCTTAAAAATATAATCAATGTTTCGGTAAATTTTGCAATGTATGCATTCCATTAAAATTACTAAATCTCAATTATTTAAATGATATTCATCGTGTGTTGCACCAATAAAGATGAACTCATCAATAATTTAAAATCATCGCCAAGTTGTTAAAAAATTGATGACATTTCCACGGAAGCTTTAACATTCATATCTAACCATGCTGTTGAAAATGCATTCGAGCAATAAAAAATTACTAGCGTAAGAAACAAAAAACAACAAATAAACTAAGTTGGCATTAGATATCAAGAAAAGTACAAAAAAAAGTACAAAAAATTACAACTAAAAACCAAGAAAAAAGTAAAATGTTGAAGGTCTTTTTGCAGCAAAAAACAACAGTCAATTTCATAAGAAAAGAATATATTGTATGTTTTGATGAGCCATACGCATAATAAAATTCATACGAAGCCACCAACCAACCATCCATATTACGATTCCCAACAGCCAACTTGAAACATCGCAATATCATTCAATGAAGCAAACCAAAAGTAATGTGAAGATCAAAAACTTCGTCGTCTCAAATTCTCTGCTGGAAACTTTGCCGTGGTCGCTACTTGAATTTTTACCACGACATGTTTTTGTTATTTTGTCTGCAACTTTGTTTTTTGTTTACTGCCAGCAAGTAGGTCACTCAGTCAGTCAATCTGCGAACAAACCAGAAAACTCTCAGTTTCATTGAAAAGGAGTACAGTACGAGTATACGTGAATGTACAGTGCGGAACAGTGATGCACATTTGATAACTAAGCTGACCATATAGGAAAAATATGTTGTATAGTACAGAAGTATATATATTTGAAATATCAAAGGTTATATTATTTTAAGCGAATCTGTTCGGCAAGTTTTGTAAGTTGAAAATTAATCATATGATTTCGTCCTGTAATGCAACTGAAACCATAGTCTCCAAGTAGTGGTACACATACCGATAAAAATGAGAAAAAGTGGACAAAACATTGATGGATTTAATAAACAAAACGGTCGAAAAAGACATGAAAAAGTATCTCAAATTGAGCGAAAAACTAAATACTATTAAAACGATTAAAATATACACAAAAAAACGGTTCTTGTCCGATCGAATTATCAACAAGAAATAAAATAAAAAGAATAAAATGTTAACGCAAATTATTTTTAATATTTAACAAACAAAAAATAATTAAAATAAAACAAAAAGAGCAAAAAAGTAGTAAATACTGTCAAAATATAGAAAAAAAAAACTAAGGAAATTTCGAAAAACAGTCGAAAAGTGAACAACAGTTAATAGAAACAGAATTAAAGATTGGGAATATAAACAATCAAGAAAATCAAGAAATGGCAAAAAATTTGCTCTAAATGGAAAAAAATGTACAAAAAATAAATAAAAACGGGTAAAAATATAAAGAATGAAGCAATGGCAGAAGATTGAAGACAAGAAAATGAACTAAATGAACTTAAAGCTGTGATAAAAGTATTATTAAAAATATACTACTAAATTCAAAAATTTTCAAGTGGTTTTTAAGATCATCGTAAAAGTCGGAAAAAGTGATCTGTATCGGAAGAAATCACAAACGTAAATAAAAGTCGGCAAGAATACAAGTGTATAAAAAATATCGAATACTTGAAAAGTATCGAAAATGTCAAAAAAATAAGGAAGTATGAATAGTATCAAATCTTCGAGCAAGACGATAAATGTCGAAAAGCATTGAATAATAGTTAAGATACACATAGAAAAACTCAATTAAATTTGAAAAATAGCCAACAGTATGAAAAACATCGAATTCAAAAATGATAGAATAGTTTTGAAAAACAGAAAAATTCGTGGAAAAGAAACGAATGGTATCGAAAAAGTAGAAGTTCAAAAATATCGAAAGATCAGTATTGAATAGTATCGAAAAATACTCGTAAGGTAAAGGAACAAATCAAAAAGTACTGAAAAAATTTAACAGGCTCGAATAGCAACGCAAACGTTGATAGAAGTTATTAAATATAGAAAAAGTCTAAAAGTATCGAAAAACATTAATAATCGAGAGTTGAAAAGTATCTAACATCGAAGATATCAAAAAGTTTGAAGTACCGAAAACCATTGTCATTGACAAAAGTCGATGAAAGTCGAAAAGTATCAAAGTGTACCGAAAAACTTAAAAAATGCCGAAAATATAGGAAATGTATGCAATTGAAAAACATCGGAAAAGTCGAACCCTATCGAAAACATTGATACTTAATCACGGTTGTCTGGAAAAGGTTTTAACCTTAAAGTTGCATCGTTCCGAAAATTCTTGGTGGTATGCATTCAAGTTACCTCACTGATCATTTTCCTGCAAAAAAATATAAAAATCCCTCGGGCGCTTTTTTTCCAACACAGAGGCTTAAGAAATTTAAATTTTGGATCTGCCATTTTGAATTCTCTCTGAAAGGGATACCATATTTGGTGGCCATAGGGCCGATTACATAGCACTCCTACAGCAGTTCTTAACTCTACTCTGCTGAGCCTTAAGAGAGTTTGTGTCCATTCTAGATTCAGTTTAGGCCACGTGTTTCGAGACGTTTTGCATCCGGCGGTAAGGTTCCATCTTCTATTCGCTTGTTTCTTGGTTATTTCCTCTATCCGATAGTGTAGTTCCGCCAGCGGTATCATAAGATCTACTACTTACTGATTCTCCGGTTGTTCTGATGCTGTTTTGCCACATTCGTCAGCTCATTCTCATTTCCGAAAATACCCTTATGACCGGGCACCTAGCAGAGCTCTATAGTATGCTGACGGATTGAACGTAATGACTTCCTACAGTGTTCTACACACCTAGACTTCCAGATTTTGGCGTTCAGTGCTTTGATCGCTGCCTAACTGTCCACACATATAATAATGATGGAGGGAGTAAGCATAGCATAGATTCAGCTTAAAAACGCTATAATAGTTGGGTTGTCTGAAAGACAATTCGAAACGGACAAAAAAATGTACAAAAAAATAAATAAAAACAGATACGGATCAAAATTGTAAAAGGGAAATATATGACTACCATTGAAAAACTGATAAAAAGAAAGGGCCTACCCAATAATTTGTATCAAACAAAACCAAGAAAATAGAAGATCGCAGGAGCTATCAAGATCACTTCATTTTAACTCACTTTCGAACATTACAGAAAGTTCTCTACCTCGTCCCACTGCTTGACACCAAGTTTTGGGATGCCCGTGGAAGAGTTTTTTGAAGGCCTTGAATTAAAATGAAAGTACATAAGTGTGGTAAGTATATTTTTCGTAGTGGGGTCTGAATGATTTACAATTTCCTTTATAAAAAACGTGCGAATAACTTTAGTATTGAAAGTATGTAGTAGTGTTTAATGTTATAAGCAGCAATCAGTGGAATATATGATTAATCAATACATACAGTCATAAGAAAGATTCAATATTCATAAGCAAAACTCGATATTATTGTAAACATGCTAATCGATCATGTTATTCAGAAGTTCGTAATAGTTTTTGAGCAAGTCTGTTTAAGTTAAGGTAATATTAGAGCACAGCATAAAAGTAACATTTTGGCTGCAGCAAATATGTTAGCCATTCCCGTAGTCTAAGAAAAGTACAAGTAAACCTGGTCACTCATAACCGTAATACTAAGAAAAGCAAATCTCCACAACGGTTGCTCTTATTATTTTTTCTTGGTCCTCTAGTTATGTACAAAATAATCACATATGTACGAGTACATATACATATATAATACGATTGACTTGCATTTATTAAAGCATTTTTTTTTTCCTCAAAATGATTATGCAATCAACAACAAGTCTCTGTTAGACCCTCTCACCTCAAAATGAAAAGAAGAAAAAAAATTAAATTGGCGCATTATTTTAAAGTAGACCTGAGTCAGCAATGAGATGGGAACTCCTTTAAGCGGCAACGACAACGGCTGCAAAAATAAAAACAACTTGGTGAGTGGGTGGGTGTGGAAAATGTAAGCGCTGGTAAAACCACTTGAAATGTTGCAGATGACGTTGTTTGACAAGTTTTTTTTTCTTCTTTCTTGCTTTTATGCTTTGAGAGATCAACATTTTCTGCAATTGTTAAAAATATTTTTTGGGGCCATAATGCTGTGCGAAAAGTTGTTTCGTTGTTGTTATTTCTAATTGCAACCGGTAAACGGTTGTTCAACTTTTAAATGAGATTTCGCTGTTTTTTCTTTTCTTTGTTAGTTGGAGAAGATGATTTGTTAAGATATTTAAAAAAATATTTTTTTACTGAGCAAATAATATTTGGAAGATCTTTATTCAAGCTAAAAAAAAATTGCGAACTTAGCTGAGTGGAAATATTGTATCCAAAAAGGACATAAATATTTAATCAAAAAGTCAGACTGCTATGAAATCTCCAAAATCACTCTTCCGAAGCTCACTAAGGGTCTAAAGTACCGCACATTTCTTAATGATTTTGTTCAGCGCATTAACATTAACCTCATCTGCGGTGCTTTCGCAAATGGACTGACTAGCTGACTAACTCACTGGGCATGTGGGCTACTTCTTAAATTCTTCAGGATAAGGAAGATGATCGCATGCTACTTATTACTTGTAGGACAATGACGTTTGACAAGCGACAAGTGTTCTATAGCTTCTGAAAAATCGATACTTTGAGCTATTTCATTATCGACAGAAAGAATCACTAGGGAATTCAATTATTCTTGACTCATCGTAGATCACAAAAACGATTTTAGAACGAGTTTAGAAAAGCTCCTTTTCCACTTGTCACAGAAACTGGCGTCGTTGGTAAAATACTATGTTAAGACTATACTTTAAGGTACAGATCTTCATACTTGGTTGTGCTGATGTACTTCAAAACACCTAATAAAAACGATTCGTTCGTTGTATAAGACCCAAATACTTTCCGTTGTTTTTGGTGTACAGTCTTACAGTCTGACGGAATGTCATATTGTTCTCGGCGAGAAACAAAATAATGTTCTTTAGTCTCGTCAATACATTTTCCAGCGTTTTGATTCTTTTGGATAAGTTCGTGTTCTGCACGGTCGATTATGTTGCCCAACTGTTGATTCAAACTCACTACAAGTTTGATAAGATTTGATGTGATTTGGGCTTTTGCTCATGTGATCTAAACGTTTCCTCCAGATGATATCAATTACTAAGCCAGTGTTAGCTAAACAAAAGCAAAATAAACTATAAATTGACGCAGAGTGGAAAATCTATTTGCTATAAATTTTTTCTCCATAAGGTAGAGTGCGGTGGAAGTGCGAATTTGAAAAATGATTACCATTTTTGTAATAGGGATACATTTTCAATTTAATCTGTATAGGACCAAGGGAAATAAATAATCCATTGTTTTAATGTCGCTTACATGTAATTATCTACATTCAAATTTTGTATGAGACTGTTTAGTGCAATATTTGGCGACAGCAATTCTCGCACCTTCTAGATCATTCTAATCAGAAGAGGATTCACAAGTGATCAAGTATTTTTCTACAAGCAAAAAAAAATTAAGGCGCCCCTCACGAACGACCGCCCTGTTCGGTTGAACGGCTCTAACACCCCTCGAGTCGACACTGGCTTAGATGACCTTGGGCATATCAATGTTACTGAGGTAGTCACTTCCGTTGTAAAACTTATAGTATCCCGTGATAGGAAAATGAATCATCATTTGGTTTAAGTTAGTCAGATCATAAACTGACTGCCACTCCTACCTATCCGAATCTCCTATCACAACCTTTATCCAAATCATTATTAGGTTAAGATAGCTTTCAAAAAAACCAGTAAGTTCGCTAAATATTACAATACAGTTGAAATGATGCCAACAGGATCAAACTGTTTGAAATTTTCGAAAACAAAAACTTTTTTCAAATTGGACTGTAACTATTGGCAGTAGGATTTCCCATTTTCAGTGTAAAGCTTTCGAAAAATAGTATGAATTCGGAAAAGATTTTAAGACTTTCTGTTGAATGCTGAATAAATTAGATCTTTAAAGATAGTCTAAAAAAATACAAAGTACAAAAAACTTTCCTTAGTCTTAAAACTTTCAAAGCGCATTCAGTTCTTTATGAAATTACGTCCAAATAACGAGAATTACAAATCAGACATTATACTTCGCTTTAAGTGCAGTAAATTTTATCTAACCTCTGTCTTAAAAGCAAAATTTTAAGATTCCAAAGGCGAACTGTTAAGCAAAAGTTATTCCTACACATAGAAAACTATGTTTATTGTAAGAAAATCTTGTCAAATCGAAGCCAACAAAAGATGAAAAATTTTTCTATAGCTTAACAAAAGTCACGTTTCAAAGAAAACATAAACATATTACAAAAATGCCACATTCGTCTGGGTATTATGCAAAAGTCAAAGTTGAAATGTGTTCGATTTTAAAATGAGTTCAACATGAAGAGCACAAAAACGTTTCCTCAATATATCAATCATTTGTTAAGAGGCATGGCATACATACTTGCGACTAGTGGCTCTAGTAAGTTACCACATTTTGGATATGCTGTAATTTGAGAGACAACACCAATTGTACATGAACGAAAAAAACACTTGTCTTATAAGTTGACAAGAAAACCTTTAGTTTAGTTATGAATAAGTTTTGTAATTATGATTTATGAACCATGTAAGACAGTTGGTTGTACTCATTTCAATTCGTTATTAAAAACCAATTTTTTGTTTCCGTAATTTGATGTCAAAATAAAAACAAGAACTTGAAAGAGGTTTTGTTAGTTTTTTTCACAGCATTTTCCTCTTGGAACCTTAATCTGTCTGTTATTTTTATAAAAATTTTAATTCAAAGCATAAAAAAAGGTTTTTTTTTTTTGTATAAAATTATCGCGACATTTACAATTACTACATTGCAACCACTATGCATCATCATCATTATCTGAAACGGCCTCAACAACATCGCGTTTGTCTTGTTTTCAAAAACATCTCTTCATCGAGAAGAAACTATCAATTTGGTTCAACTCACTCACGCGCAAAATACGAGTTTTTGTATTTTTTCCTAAAATAACGGCATCGTATGGCGGCTAAGAGGCATCAATTATACCGCCGAGTACTTAAACGTAGCACTCAATTGCAAAATTTAGGTGACTGCTATAGATTTTTACTGAGTTTGGTATCCATTTGATTAAAGTGGTTTTAAACCAGTAATCATGTCAATCAACTAATACAGAGGTATGCTCGACTCGAAAATAGTCTGAGTGCGTTGGGGTGAGACACGTATTAACGCCTTTTACCACTGAAGGCAAGCAATATATCTGTCACAAAGAGGAAAAACGGGTTAAGTCAAATGCAAATATAAAGAACATAATACATAGATGTTCAGTACATTCTTGGGTTAGAACGATTGATAACGCTTTCTAGCGGCGAGTCTGTGGACTTTTTACTCCATGTTATACGACTATCAATCCGAGTAATAGTTAGGGAGCCGGTGAACATTTTAGATAAATGATCTTATAGTTGCTGGTATTGATATATAGTTCACATTTCAGCGCCGCTTTTCTTAAAATTAATTTTGAAATTGCAAAAAACAATCTATTTAATTATTTTCGCGCGTCTGCCTCTAATATATTGTGTTAAGGGCATAGTAAAGATAACGAAAACAAAAAAGGCAGACGCTTAAACTGTCATTATTAAATAATTTTGTATTTTTTTTCAGAATTTCAGTTGCATTCAGTATTGAAGCTGAAATGCAAGAGGTCTCTGCTTTATCAAAATATATGGGGTTTTATACATATGTATGTCAAAATCGTAAATACATTTATCTTATGCACAAAAGAGTTTTTCGAATATATATACATAATTATAAAGTTGAAAAACTTCTTTTCATTCAAGACCCACTTTGAATTACATATTTTGATATTTTCTTTTTTTCATACTGGCACTAATATATGTAGATCTATATGTGACCTGTGTAATAAATCTCAATTAATGATATTTTGGGGCAAAATTATGAAGGCAAGTCTCAACTAGCACTAATAGAAAAAAAATGTATACAAA
The DNA here is from genome assembly GCA_949775025.1 of Tricholauxania praeusta. Lineage (NCBI taxonomy): Eukaryota > Metazoa > Arthropoda > Insecta > Diptera > Lauxaniidae > Tricholauxania > Tricholauxania praeusta. The sequence continues at coordinate 28,165,292 of OX459031.1, read as the reverse complement.
AAATCAAAGATGCAAATGCATAATGGTGTACGATTTGGTATGGAATGCCCCATATACACAGCCAGAAAAATAAAAAAAGATAATATACCAATTATTATATCTTATACCAATTACTTGATGTAGTACTGTTTAAGACTTTAAGTCTTATTTTGTACAAATGCAACTAAATTGAAATTATATTGATGACTGAATAATATAATATTAATCACTGAAGTCTGTATATATCATAAAATTTTGAAAAAAATTTAACTGCTCTTAAGCGCTGAAACAAAAACGTCTGCCTCTTTTCAATCTGTTTTTGTGTATAGACACATTTTTTAATATAAAAGGCAGACGCGATAAAATTGTTTATACCTTTTATTTTACAGTTTCAAAGGGCTCTCAATTAATAAGGCAGAGACAAAGCAATGGCAGAGATTATTTGTATTACTTATATTACTTATAACTTCATGATTTTCAACCACTGCCGCGCGAAAAGATCTTATAGACATTAAGGGCATCAGCTCTTTAATTCTAAGGTCAAATGATCTAAAGTCAGCGATTAGCTTTTCTCTGAAATGTAGATTCGGCCTGTCTTTTCTTCTTGAACCAGGCGGCTGAGAGCTAAAAGTAGTAGCTCTAAGTAGGAGATTCTCTTCCATTTGCTCGTGATGTCCGAGTCAATAGCCAAACGATGTATTCACGTATAAGACCTAATGAACGTCGCAAAAAATTTATTCCCGAAGGACCTCAGGGCTTGTTGCAGAGCTTTTGGATTTGTCCAATGCTCAGCGTCACACAGAACAAGAGACAAAACTAAAGTCTAATGCATGCTCAAAAGTTACGGTTACTCAGGACATAACCGTTTTCTTAAGGTCAACCTTCTTCAAGACTCCTAAAATAAGACAATTCTAAATACCAAAAGTCAATTCCTTCAAAAATCTATGTTTAAGGCCTAAGACTGCGAGCGATAGTTGTTTTGCTCATTTATGTACCGATGCCACCAAAACGCAAACAACAACAGCCAGCAATTACCAATGAGTGCATTAACAGTTACCACAGGTTCAAATGCAGCAGCAGCAGTGCGCGAACTCACACAAACACAAATTAGCTAAGAAATATTGGTAGCTTGAAGTTGAACAAATGAATGAACTATGCAATGAGTATGTGCGAGCGAGAGCGCATTTCAGCGAGTAAACGAGAGCGTGTAACCACATAAATGAGTGGCTTCTGGAGGCGCAGTTAAGATACTATAAATAGCTTAAATAGGGCTCGTTAGTGAACAGTATTCGGTCAAACCTGCTTTCACTCGAACAAAACCCAGAAGGAATACGCGCTACGTCAAGTTCGATACCAAAACTTTGATCCTTGAATTAAAATTTGTTGTTTATTATACGCTATTTACTTTTAAAAATGAAAGTGTTTGTAAGTAAAAATCGTCACAGCTTAAAAAACGGGCTTCATATTCCAGCTAATTTCGTCTCTTTCTCTTTCTCTGTCTCTTTGTCTCAACCTTTTTACTTTCATTTAGTTGTCAGTTTGTGCCGCGGTGCTTTTGCTCTCATTATCCTGCCATGCACAAAATCATCATCATCATAACAATCATAATACACATGCGAGCGCGAATAATATACCACGTGATGAAAAAACCGATAATCGTGAACAGCATCGTGATACCACCACATGGATACCAATACTTAAATACAATAAGGAACAAAGTGAAGATGGTAGCTATAAGACCGAGTATGAAACGGGTAATAATATCATCCATGAGGAGACAGGATTCCTTAAGGACTTTTCCGAAGCTAATCCAAATGGTGTACTCGTTCAACACGGCCAATACTCGTATCAGTCACCTGAAGGTGATACGGTTAATGTACAATATACTGCCGATGAGAATGGTTTCCGTGCAACCGGTGATCATATTCCTACGCCTCCTGCTATACCTGAGGAAATACAAAAAGGACTTGATCAAATATACGCAGGTATAAAATTGCAACAGGAACGTCTTGAACAACGTGCTAAGAGTGATCCTGAATTTGCTAAGCGATTGGAGGAGCGTCGTCATGCCAATCAAAATGGGCAATATGTGGGCTTACTGGAGAATCCTTAAGCTTGAAGCTGGTATTCAAAGGGATCCATTGTTTTAATAACTAACACTAAGTAAATGTATTTCTTAAAAGAGTGTGAGGGAGGCAACTAAAGCAGCAACAGTAACATGCAACATGAAGGAATTAAATGAAAATGAAACAAAGACTGTGATTTGCAATAAGTTTTGTAAAAACATCAAATTTGGAGCGAAACAAATAACTGGTATTTTCTAATTAGTGAAAACGAAAGTGAAAATTTGTTCGAACGAATTAAAAATAACAAGTTTATTTACAAATGAACTATCCGTAACTAACAAAGTATTGTATATTTCAAATAGAAAAAAACAAAAGTGAAAATATAAAATAACAAAAAATTTTTAAATAAAAACAATAAGTTTTCTGTTGATTATTGAACTCTGATTAGAAAATTATTTTATTTGACAAACTGACATGTGAGTTGTTGCTTTCCAAAAGGTTTCATTCTCATTCTTGCTGGAGTATTCGAGTATTTATCAAGCATTATTTATATATTAGTGGGAATATGTAAGAAAACTAATAGCCGAATTCGAGCAATGTTTAAGAACTTGCTCTTAATAACTCAAATTTATTTTGATTCCATTTAATTCAATGTTCTTATGCCAACAATTAAGTGCTTGGGCTCCTTTTCGCGAATTTTAATTCAGAGCTTCGAGGACTTAAAGTTTCTTTCCCGGAGAGGTAGCAAAAAAAAAAACAGAAATAACAATAACTTTTAAAGGTTTTGCAATAAGCTGCTTTACGGATTCTACATTTTGGCGCTTAGTCTACTATTTTCACTAAGTTTCATCTATGGACTGACATTTTCATATGGAAACAACCATTTTTTTTGCGCTATTTTGGGAAATTAATAAACCGAATGAAGGAGCATGAGTGAAGAGTCCCAAATCATCTCATTCGCCCTATTAACCAACCGTTTTATTCGTGTCTACAACACCCTAGTTTTGAGAAAGCGAGCTAAGTTTTTACTTTAACCACCGAAGTGGGCTTCACATGAAGAAGTTTGTGCTGGTCAAACTTCATATAATCTACTAATCGTAGTCGCAAGGTGAGTTTGGTAGTCTTTTTCATGGAGAAGGTCGATTATTGCCACTTAAGTCAACATCTACATTTATTGTTTTTGTTTAAAGAGATAATGTCTTTTCTAACTTTCAATTAAACTTTCCCAAACTTATGTAAATATCATTGACTTGAAGCTATTTTAAAGTTAGATAACAATTTCCTCATTCTAAAGCATTAATAGGTTAAAGAGTTACTTGCAACTTTTTTCGGCGCGAAGCTCAAGGTATAACAGATATCTATAGCATTAAAAATTAGGATTTCGTCACCCAAGCACGTAAGTAATTTTACATTCTTCCAAGTAGCTTTTTCTCTAGCTGCATTCGTTTATCAATCTGAAATGCCTTGGTCTTTTGCAAGAATGCTCTTATATATTCTTATATATTTAGTCATATACTTTCCGGATTTTCTTGCTTCGACTCTTAACTGCCGATATAACTAGGATTTCACACAAAACAATAAATTGCAAAGTATCCACGCCCGCCAGAAATTTGAGAAGGCTTATCCTGTCGAATGATCAAAAAAACTGAAAAGTTCAGTGTGCCTTTTTAAGAGATATACACATTTAGTACTTCAGAACTTTTGAGTAAAAGTAAATGGTGCTATGTTAGTTGCAAACAACATTCGCGTATTTTTTCTATTTATTTTTTTTTTTTAACTTTCTTTAGCGATATGGAACACCGAATACTATAGGTCTAGGTCACATTTAAACAAAGCGAAAGCTACAAATGTTCATTTCAAGCGAATACAGTTCTTTACCATAATATTCTATAAAGTGTTGATCATTTTGAAAGATAGGTCAATATATGGATTAACGTATCTCTTTTCCAAATATATCCTTTTCCCATAAAATTATTTTTTATTGATAGTCTACCTCCACAGTGCACAACGGTCCCAAGTCCCGATATGCTAACCAAAAGTCTAAGCATAAAGTTTTTAATCTGGAATTTTTAGGTATTGAATTATATAATACGGATTAAAAAGCATCTTTTGGCTACTTTATTTAAGAGCAAGTGTTCGCACATTGTTCGCCAATATATTTGTAAGCTAGCCATTTAGCAAGTCGCAGTTTACTCTCGCAAGGTACGAAATAAACGTCAACTTTAAATGCTTCAGGGGCCTTTGACATGAGTTTCGGGGCTTAGCCGGGTCAATCCCGGTCACTTGGTAGCCCTGACTGATGTCAACTAAGAATAATTTGGGGTCACTAAGTTCGAATCTGCAAACTGGCAACTCCTTTGCTCTCGTATGGAGCATTTTAGTCAAATTTTCTGAAAAAATTTACATTTGGGACAAAACTACTGAGAGTTTTTCAGTCTTATAGGCGGAAAGCCAGCTGTAGAAAAGTCGAGTGTATAAGATTACAGGAAGGGATGTACAGGAAAGATGGTGAGGCATTTTAATGAAATTAACGAACCAGGGTTGCCTTGCCAAAGCCTGTCCCAATGCCCGAAAATGACTTCAAAATAAATATATGTCAAATGATAGAACTCGAAGAAGCCTAAATATAATAAACAGGGTTACAATGTTGAATCCTGTCTCAAAAATGAGTTGCTACTGGTTTTCTGGGATACATATATTATTAGTAACCAAAAGTAACTTTTGAGCGATATATAGTGTGTTTGAAGTATCTTTTTAAAGTTGTCGTCATTTTTTTTACAGGTACTACATTACACCGATGGTTTTTCTAGGTATGAAGTAAATACATTCCGGTTAGTTAAAATGCATCACTACACCAGTCAACGACGTTTACAAATTGTGGAAATTTACTAAATTCACTAAAATTTCAACTTGAAATTCACTCAAAACACACATTTTTTGCAGAAGATACTTGGCCAGCAAGATCATGCGATTGAACACCATTAGATATCTTCTTATCGGGTTTCCTGAAGAGTGAAGTATATTCGGATAGTCTTCAAACTATTCAACACCTCAAAGTCAACATCATCGAGCAAATATTACTAATTGAACCATCATTATGCGAAAAAGTTATTCAAAATTTTGATGAAAGAATAACAGCCTGCAGAGCTAGCAGTGGAAATTATTTGAACGACATTCTTTTTTATTATTAACTGGAACCAATGTTCTTTAATTTCCAATAATATATATTTCGTACAATTTATGCCTTTTATTCAAAATTAAAAATAGTACTTCAAATTTGAGCATCCTATACAACATGTAACAAAGTATATGCTGTCCACAAACAGGGAGACGCGGCGTATTGGATCCTTTGTTACTGCGAACAACTATACTTTCGAAGTTGTCAAGGAATTCACCTATCTTGGCACCGCCGTGAACACTCAAAACGATGTCAGCCTGGAGATAAAGCGAAGACTAACTCTTGCTAATAGGTGTTACTATGGTCTCAGTAAGCAATTGAGTAGTAGAGACCTCTCTCGCCCGACAAAACTGACACTCTACAAGACGCTCATCTTACCCGTGCTACTTTACGGCGCAGAAGCATGGGTTGTGTCGCAGACTGATGCAGCCACGCTTGGGGTGTTTGAGAGAAAAATTCTTCGCAAAATCTTCGGTCCTGTTCACGTCGGCGACGACTACCGTATTCGAATGAACCACGAACTGTACGAGCTCAACGCTGACATTGACATAGTCAAGCGCATCACTATTCAACGTCTGCGCTGGCTGGGACATGTTGTGCGTATGGACGAAGAAGCTCCGGCGAAAAAGGAGTTTGATGCGGAAGCCGCTGGGCGACGACGAAGAGGAAGACCATGCCTCCGATGGAAAGACCAAGCCGAGGAAACCCTATCCACGCTTGGTGTGAATGATTGGAGAAGGCGTGCGCAAAGCAGAGGCGCCTGGAGAGAGCTTTTGAGGTCGGCCGTAACCCGGTAACGGGTTGTTATGGCCACCCAAGTAAGTAAGTAATACAACATGTAAATATCAAATTAATCCATTATAAGCCATTTTAAATAAAGGAAAGTTTTACTCGCACACTACATAAAAAGATCTGTGCAAAAGCAAAACTCAATTCTGAATATCTGCAAAACAGAATATAACTTTGTCTATGATTTTTCTCACGATCTATCAGTTCTATGTAAAAATATTACATGACCTTCAATGTGGCTTATTTTATTAGCTACAATTTTGAACGAGACCACTTTTACGAAAAACCTGTAGTTTTCAAGAAAAAGGCAAATGAGTGGTTTTTGGTAACGTTTTCTGACTTCTAGGTTTTCCTCACACGATACAAGCGTGAATTTTCGAGGTGTTACTTTTAACATCAAGATAAAGCATTATGCAAAAATTTAACGGGGCTCTGGCACCTACCTTCCAAACTGCGATAGGAGGCTCTAGCCAGCGTTAGTTTAATACATAAACTCAATGCATTTTTAATGTTGATCATAAAATTTTATTTAGAAGGAGTTATTGTCCAGTTATTTGCCTGTGCCATTAAACTTATTTTCTGTAACATCACTATCTTCAAATGATTTAATAATGTTCGATCAAAATCTGGAGCATTTCAGTTTATTGCCCTCATTACTTTTCATTGAGATTTCTTTTATTTTTACTTTTGCTTTCCATATTGCGATGTAATAGCGAAATTTTCAGTCATTTCGTATTTTTGCAGTTCTATTGTTTTTCATCTTTGTTCAATTATTACACAATTTACTGGCTATCTTTATTTTCGCTTTGCCTTCACAACATACTGCACGTTTTTTCTGTTTTTATGAGGTGTGGACCCGCTGTAAGCCATTACGCTCATGGTATATTCATGTGTCCACAACATATGGTTAAAGAAATTATATTGTTGACGGCACGCATGCGCCTTAAGATTTTTAGCTATTGAATGAGTTGCACCTTGTGCGCATGCGCTCAAACTCCTAATGGAAGTTTGAATATTTCATGAAGTTGAAGCAACAGTTTTTTTTTCACATTAAGTCTGAAATGTTAACCTAATGTGCATGGTATTGGCTTTGTAAAAGCAACAATTTGTTTAATTAGACTATTCATTAGACAAAACTGAATTTCTCATACATACATATGTATGTATGTTGGTAAAAAAAAATTAAATTAAAAATAATAGAACTTCCGTAGAGTTACATGGACAAAAGTTTTTTCTTATTGTAATTATCATTTGCGATTATTATAAAATTGTTTGTTTTGATTTCCGGAAAAGAAGAGCTGTAATGCTTCAAAAATTGCTTTTAGCTTTTGTAAATTTATTAGCAATTTTGAAGGTTTTTATACTTTACGCACAGGGTATATTCGAAGCAAACCAAGTTTGATAATTTAATGAAATAAGGTGCACTAGCGACATTTGCAATCGCAGCTCGTGAAATAGCACGAATATTATTTGTATAAGCTCTACTAAAATTGAGTAAATTTCGACGAGATGAAAGATTTTAGGACATTTGATTAAATATCAAGCAAATACTTGAAATAGCTCGGACCAGCACTAGACCTTTTTACGAAGCTTAAATTTCTTAAAAGTGTACATATTTTGAAAAATATCTTAGAGCAAAAGCTTTAAAGTGGTTTTTTGAGAGAGTTGTTGAAGGTAATGAACCAAATTCCACAGGAATCATTTATACCAGTGATGGCATTTTCAGTACATTTCAAAGACGTCAAATTGGGTAGGGCGGGAGGGGGTGCATTTGCCCCCTCCAAGGATCTGATATTATTATTAATTACATCGATTCAATTCAAAAAATCTCGATTCGATATGTTATTTAAATTCTCGTTACGTAACGTGTTGTTCGACTCCCCTCCGGTCCCTGTAACGCTTCTTAACGTTTTACAAGACCTCCCTTCCCTCAAATTGCGTTAGGGTACGGCCACGTAATGAGCGGCAAGCGGCAGCAAAAAAAAATAAAACATGTGAAACACTATGGAAGTGGCCACGCAGGCGGCACTTTTTTAGAGCGGCAACGCAGAGCTTTCAATTGTGTTTTAATTTTTTCTGAAATCTGAAAATTAGAGCGGCAATCAGTAAACATGTTCTAAATTTTAACCTTTATGCCGTCGTATCTCGTAAACCGTGCAAGATATTCTGATGAAATTTGGTAAATTGAATTGAGATAAAAGTGGGCTGAATCATTAAACTGGGCGCAGCACTTTACAACAATTGAAAATTTTAAGTCCATACATCTCGAAATTGGCACACAGGATTTTTACAAAAATTTTAGAAATGATGCCACTGAAAACAGTCATCAGTACTAGCTTAGCCACTTAACTGGAAAGTGTCGTTGAAGGGCGTGGCACAGTCCACAATATTTATAAACGTTCTATTAAGAACGCTCTAGAATTGCCGCTGAGTAAATGGCCACTTGCCACTCTGCGATTTGCCGCTATGCCGCTTGCCGCTCATTACGTGGCCGATGTCATTTTTTTTATGTCAGAAAGAGAGATCGCAGTGGGACCTGATTTCAGTTAATTCAAATATTCAGAGCTATATTTTTTTGTTACTGATTGCCAGGGGTATATGGGCTTGTTTGTAGTAGTTGTAATGTAGTCTTAACTCTATGAACCGATCAAGGATCTCACCAATACTTACATAACAAAAACATAGCTGAAAACTGTAAGCGATTATCTGTAACCATATTTTGTGTATATAATTGTAAGACATTAAATGTGCTATTTAAATAAAAAATTAAAATGCAAACAAATGATAACTAGCATTGTACACAATTCGTCGAAAAATGATTTTAACCGACTGTTTTTTAATACAAATTTCGAAAACATGCCCTTAAAATCGATAAAGTTTCCTTGTATGCTTCGCTATCTCAAAACCTGCAAATGTTTGATTTGAGTATCTTTTCTAATAAATGTAATTGAAAAGAAATTAAATTTTTCAAAATAAATTTGTGACTAGCCCCTCTTGAAACAAGACCCTATACCTTGCAATCATTTAAAAAACTATGGAGCTTTGAATGATAAGTATTTTTGAAATTTTTTTAATTTTAGAGTAAAAAAAGAGTCGGCTTATTTTATCTATCCCTAACACAAGTCTATGGGCTAAATTTAAAGCTGCGTTTTCATGTTATCTTTCTTAATATTCTACTATCCCATATCACAGAGTATATCACATGCTATAAATATAGCACATAAGTATATGCCTATTCACTCTCGCATTCTCCAAGCGTATTAGGTTCTGCTGGCATGGTTTTTCTTTCTTACAAAAATTTGATAGTAGAAGATCAAGAAAGATAACATGAAAACGCAGCTTAACAAAAATCTACTAATCTTTGTCCGCTTTTAAAACAAACGAAAACTTGACTTTATGAATGGTTTTCAAATTTTGGGGTGGCCACTAAATTTAAAAACTTATTTACTTAATATTGAAAACGCTCTGTTGTACATACCATAAGGTCATCGAAAAGAGATTTGTTCTGAGTAAACTTTAATTATTTTTTTTTTTTGGCCTAATCACATTTTTGCTTGAACGCTTGAAGAAACGCAGCTATAGTTATTAAAAATTACATCCCTGTGCGAAAGCAAAGACAGCTGATTGATCAGCTGCTTATTGTCAACGAATAAAAAAAAATTGCAAAGGAACGTCAAAATTGTTGCGTCAATCAATTCTGGGGAATAAATTCACGGTCAGCGGGCTGACAGACGGTCGAAACCTCGCGTTTCAGGAAATGAATGTAGCTTTTGTATTTATGTAACATGTCAGCAGGAATAAGTTGACCAAAAAACACTGAAATCGAACATAAAAATTAGAAAAACTAAAACGAAATTTAAAGTAAAAAGTGAGAATATACCAAATCAACAAAAATCACGCCACACGCGTGTTAGTGGCCACAAAGAAAAAGAGAGGGTGAAAGCGTGAGGTTTAGCAGTCTATTGGGCAACGTTTCATCATGTTGTCCACAAAAGTAGTTGCGCGTTTAATGCTAATTACAGAACGCCAAATGGTACTGAAAGCGGTGCCACTACAACATGGGATAGGATCACGTCGTCATGTTAGTCCAATGGCTGTTTACAAACGTAAAGTCCAATCGGGTGAACTGCTTCCGGATAAAGAACAAGAGAAGACTATGCAAAAGTTAGAGCAGCTTTATCAAAAAATACAAAACTACACTCCCTCACAAAGCAGTAGCGGTAGCAATGCTGGTGGTGGATTTTTAAGCAAATTATTTGGAGGCGGTGGTGGGAGCGGCAGTAATGCGCCACATGGTGTCTACTTGTACGGTGCTGTAGGTGGAGGCAAAACAACACTAATGGATTTGTTCTTCGATTGTTGCACCTCAGTAAGTTGTTCAAATAATCGTTGCATAACATTACAAATTTTATATCACGGCAAGATTTCTTGCATAATATGAGCGAGCACTAACCTTAGAGCTTATAACTATCACAAACCGATTTTGTTTGATCTTTGCAGATAGAGGAACTTTTACTTGAAATAGGAGTATCTTTATCTTATCTTATCTTTTTATCATATCTTTGAAAATAATGAATTCAAGAATTCAGTACTTGGGACCTTTTTTTGTAGGACATTTAAGTCTCTTCAATATGCTGCTATCAGGAATTGAAAAAAAAAATGTGTTTACCAATTCACGTTTGAGTTGTTTTTTACATTTTAATTATATGAAAAACGAACTCCGTGTTTGAGTCGTTTGAAAATTCCGTGTTTGCGTCGTTCGTAGATTTGATTTAGGAAGCTGAAACAATCAAACAAAAATCACCCTAATATACATACATACGTATGTATAATTCAGAAATGGGAAAACCTATAAATTTGATTTCTTATTTTGAGTTATACTCCTGACTGCCACTCCTTCCCAACCTATACTAGTATTCATGTGTCAATATTTTACAAAAGTTTTAATAAATATAACAGTTTCTTAATGAAGATCCGATATTGATTCTAAAACTTTACTTTTTTTAATATCACACGTTACTGAAATATAGTGGTATATTCTAATTTGTAGGTAGCTAAGGTTCAAAATTAAGAAATTTTTAAAATTTATGTGAATTCAATTTACTCGCTTAACATAGTCGGTTGAGTTGAACGGAACTTGCTTCGGTTTTATCTATAAAAGTAATTGAAAGGCATTTTTACAAAATTAATTCCAAACATTTTAAGCCACCCTTATTATCTAATAAAACTTTTAATACAATTTAACTTTTTTATCAGATCGATAGAAAACAGCGTGTGCACTTCAACTCTTTTATGACAAAAGTACACTCCCGTGTTCACGAGGTAAAACAAGAGCTAGGTCCACGCGATCGCGCTTTTAATACAGATAAACCAGCGCCGTTCGATCCAACACTTCCTGTGGCCGATATTATATTTCGCGAATCATGGCTTATTTGCTTTGATGAATTTCAAGTTACTGATATTGCAGATGCAATGATTCTGAAGCGTCTTTTTACACATCTTTTCGATGATGGAGTTATTGTGGTCGCTACTAGTAATCGTCATCCGAACGACTTGTATAAAAATGGTCTACAACGTAGTAATTTTGTGCCTTTTATCGGATTATTGCTAAAGAGATGCAATGTAGTTGCACTTAACAGCGGCATTGATTATCGACGCATTGCTCAATCGGGTGATACAAATTTTTTTGTGTATGTTTTGAAAAATTTTATTGTTTAGTTATTCTTTTTCTCATCGATTTCATTAAATTTTAGAAAATCCTCGCAAACTGATGCAAATGCAGCAATGGAGCGCATGTTTAAAATCCTTTGCTCTCAAGAGAATGATATCATTCGTCCACGCACTGTTACCCATTTGGGACGTGACCTTACATTTAAAAAGACCTGTGGACAAGTGCTAAACAGTTCATTCGATGAGTTATGTGATAGGGTAACGATTTTATCGAATATTTACGTTTAATTATGAATAAAAAATATTTCAATTTTTTTCTGTAGCCGCTTGCTGGCAGTGACTACTTACAAATAGCTCAATTTTTCCATACGGTACTTATACATGATGTGCCTCAATTAACTCTGCAGAAAAAATCACAAATGCGTCGCTTTATTAACCTTATTGACACCTTGTACGATAATCGCATACGTGTCGTTATATCTGCGGATGTGCCACTGGATCGTTTATTTAATTTCAGCGATAAGCCAAAGGATTTAGCAGATGAGCATCGTGTGTTGATGGATGATTTAAAAATTACACATGGTTCGGTCAGTTCATTACAGAATAAATAATTTTTACTTTTGTCAGAAGAAAATCTTAACAAATTAAACAATTTTTTACTACAGGAAAATGCTTCATCGAGCGTATTTACTGGTGAAGAAGAGTTATTTGCTTTTGACCGCACAATTTCACGTCTATACGAAATGCAAAACAAAGACTACTGGGAAAAATGGGCAACACATCGTTAGTAAAAGGCATGGTGCAAAAGTACTTAAAGTACAAATTTTATTTTTTATAAAGGAAAATTTCAAATTTTATTTTATAATTTTCTTGTGTGACGTTGCGGCTTTTTTTTCATAGAATAGGAAATCTGGAAAAATAAATTGTTACAAAATTACTTGAAATGGTGCTTAAAATTCGATACAAAATCTTTTAACATTGTAAATAGGATTGATTTATAACTTATAAGATAATATCGATCTGATCCGTAGTTAAATTTTAGTGTTAAGTGTTAAATTGCTAATTCAATGCAGCATCTTGCTTATTAAACTCTTTAAAGGCTATGTTTAATGTGTAATTTAACAGAATACACGCCACTCATTATGAAGACCCTTAATATTTTCTTCTAAAAAATTTGTAAGACATCAGTCTCAAAGAATTACTGGACCGAAACTGTTGATGTCAGTGACGGTTAATAGTTTAAGGTCGACAACAGTCAATTAATGCTTACAGTTAAAACCTTAATTTAAATGCAAACTAAAATTTACAGAAAACTAATCTTAGCAACTTCAATTCCCCTTGAAACATTAAACATGGAATGAAATAAATAATGTATACAAAAAATTGATATAGATGCTATAGTTTATCCAATAAGCTATTATTATAAAGTTCTGAGACAGCATTATCTACTTTGTTATTGTAAATATTACCTCTTAATTTATTACAAAAACTCGCTGGTGCAAATTAAAGTATTATTTTACTAATAGTGTGCATATCTTGTAGTAAACTTTTAGCCAAATAGTCACAAAAAGCAATAGATATTACTTATTTGGAACGGATAAAATATCATTTAAAACCTGTACGTAACTTATGTTACATGTTATAATAAAATGAAAATTTTACAAATAGTAGTCAAATATATTTTAAATTATTAAAAAAAAATAAATGATTGTTTCATTGCGGTTACTATTAGTATCATTGATCTATTCATAACGTTCTATGACTTTATAGATGAGATATTTAAATATCGTTGGTGTAATAATGTTCTCAAAACCTACAAGTGTTTGTTGCACATAATAGGGCTATATTTTCAAGCGCATAACGTCTATATTGAATTTGTTTATATCTGACAATGAATAATAGTTGAAGCTTCTCAATTTTTTTTTTCAAAAAAATTTTCGAATCCAATTTTCAAATGGGTATTACTATACTCGAGTTTTTTGAGAAAACGATCACCAAATACCAGATACATATGGGCATTTCCGCCAAAAAGCCAACCGTGACAGAAAAATTAAAAGTTATTATAAAAGCATTACTATGTTGCGTGTGGGGATTGACTGCTGAAATTCGCTACCATTGAATCTGCAAGAGAAAAGTAACAAAAAAAAAGAAAATTTATAATTTTGGTTGCTCGCACTTACCTCACACCGGATGGCTATGAACCAAAAAGCAAAACAAAAACAATAATTCTGCCATCATTAATTTCTAGCAAATGTCAATCTGTCAAATATTTATAGCTTCCCTGCTTTTAGGTTCCAATAAAAGTTCCACAACTTTTCTTTAATAATGTCGGTAATGTTGTATACGTTAACAGACGAAGCAAAAGCTTTGCATCCTTTGCTTGGGCGAGACTCAAAAGTTGATGAAAAGGTTGCAAGAGTTGAGGAACATCAAAATTTTAGAGGGAAATGGATATAGGTTAGATGGACAAATACATTGAATGTTATGTACCTAAAAAGAAATGTTTAATATGATGCTTGTTGGTTATTGTATGTTATATATTATGTTTAAGTATTTTGAAACTGTTGCAGGTTATGTATGTAAATTAGGCTTGGTAACAAAAGTTCTAGACTCGGAAAGATCATTCCAAAATAATCCCGCAAACGCATAAGTCGTGTTTGGCTAAATTTGTGTAATTTTTTTTTAAGTAAAATCGTTCGGTGTCTTATAAGTGGTACAGTCGCCCTGTTTTAAAGAAAAAGTAAAAGTTTAAAATAATTTGAATTCACCGGGATTAAACTTAAATTTGTGGTAGCTGTATAAAAATAAAAAAAAAACGCTTTTGCATAATCCAAAAATTAATCAAGAGGAAAAGTGGAGGGATTTCATCGTAATTATAGAACCGAGTTATTGTCCTGTGAAGAAATAAGAAAATGTAAGTGTCTAAGGCAATTAGTTATTATTCCTTTAATTAGAGAAAGAAAAAAATGTTAACGTATGTTAGAAATGTATGCATAAAAAAAATAAAAATATTTTTGTAGTGTGACTGACCCTGGATACGAGGCTGGAGAAGTTTTTAAAGAAGGCCATGATTCGCAAAACCGACAGGAAGAACTAAATCACAGCTAAGTCAGTCACAATTTTCATTTATATTAAGAACAAGCGTAAAATCAGTTAAAAAGTTAGAGGTCCTAGGCTGATCTTGTTAGCAGGAAATGTAAGAAAATTATAGTTCGTTTCGGTGGAAGCAGAAACTGAAAAAAATCATCCAAGTGCGAAACCCTACTGAATTAAGAAGTATAGTGCCCAAAGACACAAACCATTAAGTGGTTCAGCTTAATAGCAAGGTGCACTTCGTGGAAGCTAAAATCTGTTTCAGCGACAATAAAAAAAAAGGAAAAAAGAGAGAGTAGCCTTTGCATCATATCGTGTCTACATTCCACAAAGAAAAACCAAGTACAGTGTGCGAAAACTCCAGAGGTCCGTTTTATTTATTTTTAGGCTTTAGTTAGCGTTTATTTGAAAACTAATTACTATTTATATCTTTAATTGTATTTTAATGTCTAGAATTTGTATTGTTTTTTTTTTAAAAAAAAAGGGTCCCAGTTAGTCTGGAGCATTTTGCAGCGAAGTTCCGCGACAATTGAGAATTTGAGTGGGGAGGTAAGGCTGGTTCTTTTGAAATCCTAAGCGAGCTCCTTTAGGACTAGGAAATTTCGCAGTTGTTTTTTTTTTTCTTGGTTTCGTGTACATATTAGTTTTTTTTGGATACGCTCCTAAAATTGATTTTTTTTCTACTTACGCTGATTTGCTTGCGACTACTGAACTTATATATATTTATTTTTTTTGAATGTACTAAATTTTTATTTATATTTATGTTATTTGTTAAGTTAATTTTTACAATTTATTTTTGATTTTTAAATTTAAGTGCTTATATTATATCTTTTGGTACCCAGCACATTTAAACATTTTGCTTTGGGCAAATTAGTCTCAAAAAAGTTCCTCGGTTAAGTTTTGGTAATTTCCCCAGAGGGTACCCGAATTTGGAGATAGATTTGTAAGTCTATGGATTTACTTCCTTCCGGGATCTAAAAGAAGGAAAAGAGAAAAATTTATTATTGTTAGAAAACATTATTATTAAGTCTTATGAATTCGAGAAAAAATAAAGAAAAAAAAATGTTGTGAAGAAAATCAAAAAAGCTAATATGATGTGTTAAAGTTGCGTTATGGGGGGGTTGAAAGTCGTGACCGGTGATAGAGGGCAAATGAGGTAGGCCTAGAAAATGAGAATGCAACTGGTTTCCTTAGTGGGTGTCATTAGAAAATTTGTTGATGACACAGGATGAGCGGACGCGCAGGAAGCGGTCAGCTAATTCCTGGCTTATGTGTATAATTCTAATTTTTGTTGGTGTGCATTTTGCCTTTGAATTGAGTGTCGATTGCGTATTGAGTTGCTACTTTTATTTTGTTGTGTAGATAAAATTTTTTTTTTTTGCAGTTAAGCTTTAAATGATTTTATTATTTTATTTTTTTTTATCGTTTTTAGAAAATTTCAGTATTAACTTCAGTTCAGCAATTTTGAGTCATGTAGATTTGTTTTTTTTTTATTTCACTTCCGGCCGAAACCGGAAACTGAAATTATTGTACATCCCTCGATCTAACGCGGCGGGTTAATAACCCTCCCTGGAAACCGCAAGCTGGCCGTGGCGGGCCGCGTTCGATACGATAAAATGGGGACACGTTACAATTTGGCGCCCAATATAAACCATACGAAATGAGGGGTAAAAACATCAACGACCCCGGTTAAGTTTGTAGATTAGGTCCCGATTGCATCTTTTCGTGCTATCTATATCAGAAGTGACTTAGCCTGGCTTGAGCTATACAGCTAACCGCACGGAGATATGGAGGCACCGACGACATGCCAATCTAGATATTTCAGACCGTTACTTTTCGTACTCTCTAACAAGATGGTGACTTGGTCCAGCTGAATCAGCAAGACCAACTGCAACATAAAATGGAGGAGCCGAAAACTTTGCGGTCTGACAAAACATAATCATCTCGTTGGCAATCGATATCAAAAGTAGAATGTGCAATACGTTTGCGGAGAGCAGCAACATCTTAGCATTTTTGAGTTTGGTGTCCTAGCAAGGAGTAGAACATCACTAAAGCTGGTTGCATCAGGCTTAATTTTTGTTGAGGTGATGTTGAGGTGTTTAGTCTTCTGGCAGTTCACCGCTGACTTAATCATGGGAGCTAAGTCCGGAGATTAATTGCAGCGGAGTACTGAGCTCAGTTGACTGAACATCGAAAACGGATAAGGTTTTGCACTTTGTGACAAATAAGGAAAACAAGTGCAGAAGACGATGTTAGAACGCGTTAAAAAAATTAAATATAACTAAGCCATAATCATACAGAGAATAAATTTTCAAAAATGTAAACGGAGTTTTCATGTAACGTTAAAATGTTTGATTTTTATAGAAGCATTGCGTCGGATTTTAAATATTGGATAGAAAACAAATTTTTGGGTTTTCTTTGCGCAACAGTTAGTATACTCATTTTAAATAGTGGTTTAAAATATTATTAATTAAATAATGTGAAGAGAACGTTTACTATTTGGGGTCAATTCACAATTGAAAATTAGTGTAATCTGTCGGATTAAGTTTTGAAAATTTTTCATTGTATCGCCGAAGGTGAATTGCCTCGAATTTTTAAGACCCGACATAGTCGTTTAATTTGAATTTGGTTTAAATTTTGCTAAGAGCACATAACCTAGTAATAATTTTATTTACATGAAAGTCACAGAGAGCAAACCGTAAAAGGTCAATTAGTTTTATACTACATAAACGTTTAAGAAGAATGCGCGAAAGGGAATGGAGGCCGAAAGAGAATTGGCTCCTTAACCCTATCACTTGGTCACGAAATATATACCCCCCTAATTTTCTTTACATAAAGCTTTTTTCAATTTAAATACGATTTTGTTTGTAAAGCACTTGTAGGCTTAGCACACAAGAGTGCATAAAAATTGAGTTTTTTTTTTGGTAGATTCAAAATAAATAAAAAAATTCAAGTAGAGATCCACAGAAATTAAAATTTGATTACTCGGTAACACGTACGGCACTTATGAAGAGCCCGCGGAAAATAAACAAACGAGCATCTTTTTTGCGATATTGGTAGACCAAACATGTTTCGAAGCCCGAATAAAAAAACGCCAACCACAGAGTCGGTAGAGCAGGTTGAAGGCTCAAACGACTCCAATTTTCATGACTTTTCCAAAACACTGATTCGACCGAATGAACAAGAAGTCCTGGTAGGAGCTGTCGGAGGCTCAGCTACGACTTCAATAAATCGGCAAGGAATGGCAGCACATGCTGCGGAAGCCTTCACACCGGACTATTCTTTTCCCCCGCCTTTAAATAGAGTGGTGGACGAACAGCAGAAACACATAGTTGAATTAGTTGAAAGGGCAAACTCAAAGTTTGTGAGAAATTTCGAAAGTACAGTCGAAAGTAAAATTAAAGATTGCATGCAGGCGAGTTTAGAAGAAATATTAAAAAAGCTCAATCTTACTCCAGGCATAGGTTCAGATGTTCACAGGGCATCCAAAACTTCTGACACATCCAGAGCGGGAGGCAATAGTGTAGGTAGCGGGCGAAGTACTGAGTCTGACTCGGTGTCGACACAAGTAAATGCTAAAAAAAATAATAAGGGTCAAAGTCGAACTACAAAGGCAAATAATAATGATACTAATAACCGTCAAATAGAAACGACCGCTCCATGGTATTCAAGGGGTGAAATTCCACAGCAAAATAATACTCAAAGGCGTCACAATCCAAATAATATACAGCAGCCTCAGCACATGATGGGTCGGGCAGCCACATCTCAACCAATTTGGCATCACCAATACCAAATCGGATATAACTCACAACAGCATCATCAAGAGCCTCAGCGACAACAAATTGATAATCAACAAGAAGCACAACAGTCCAATCAACAACCTTTATCATCACCCTCATTTGAAAATCGCAACGGCATCCCAACAAACATAAAGATCGATAGGTGGGGTCTGTCTTTCGATGGGCATACTGAAAAATTGTCTGTTGAAGACTTTATATGGCGCCTGGAGCATCTCGTCATGCACTATAGATGTTCGTGGAGAGATGTAATGCGAGAATTCCATTTACTTGTTGAAGGCAACGCCAGAGAATGGTATTGGTTGCACATTAAAACTCATGCAGTCACAGACTGGCCAACATTGAAGCAAGCGCTGCAGAGACAGTACCAAAATAGCTGCACAGATTTTGAAGTCATGAGTGAACTATATGACAGGAAGCAGCAGCATGGAGAAAGTGTTGACTCATATTTTCACGCGATGCTAAAGATTCGGTCCAAACTAAGAAACCAGGTACCAGATTTTGATATAATCAAAATTATCAAACAAAATTTGCGACGCAACATTGGTGATATTGTGTACTCCATCATAATCTATACAGTGGATCATCTTCGGTCAGAGTGCATTGCCGCTGAACAACACTTGTCTCGTCGTGACATACGTAGTGTATATCCAGCAAGTCACAAATTTACAAGGCAGTCACGAGGCCATAATCTAAATGAAATGGATTTAGAAGTTGAAGACGAAAAACATTTCGACAACTTACAAGTGGAAGAAGTGCAATCCTACAGGCGCCCGTCTTCTTATCAACAGCAACAACCACGACAGCAACAGTCGCAACAACAAATAGGTCAACATCAACAGCAGCAGATAAATCAGTCCTTAAAATGCTGGAACTGCAGGCAGCAGGGCCATATGTTCATAGATTGCCCGATCGAGCAAAGAAATATATTCTGCTATAAGTGTGGAACTCCGGGCGTTGTAACCCCAAAATGTACTAACTGTGCGGTGGGAAACTCAAAACGGAACGTGAGCTCGGCGGGAGAGTCACGCTCCAAACCGAATCCCGCAGAGAATCAATGAAATCCAATGACTTGTTTGATGTAAACGCCAGTAGTCCCTCTAAAAAAGAAAAAAATTTTAAAATTATAAAAGCAGCTTATGATATCAACAAAAATAGTGCATCCATAAAACTAGGTGTAACAAAACCGCTAGAAGAAAGGATGAAAATATATTACGAAGCAAGAGAGCGCATTTTTAATGGTAATAAACTTTGCGGTATGCGAGAGGTATCCAAAAGGGTTAGGAAGGCGCGTGATAATTTCGCAAAGCGGAAGCGATTCAGATTACAGATAGCTGAAGCAGTAAACAAAGCTTCGGGCATAGACCCACGCGCGTATGCGGAGGTAGAAATCGGCGCCATTCAACTCAAAGGCCTTTTGGACACTGGGGCATCAATATCTATACTAGGGCACGGCTGTAGAGAGTTGGTAGAAGAGTTAGAAATCAATATAGATAGATATTTTTCAAAAGTTAGAACGGCAGGAGGTCAAAAACACGCTGTTATTGGCAAGGTAACACTTCCAGTCACGTACCGTGAAAAGACTAAATTTATAACATTCTTTTTATGTCCAAACCTGGAGCAAAAAGCGTACTTCGGCATTGATTTTTGGCGAGTGTTTGAGCTAGCAACTGATATCATAGGTGTAGCAGAGTTAGAAATAGAAAAAATTAGTAATCATTTTTGTGACACAAAGAACACAGATTTAGAACCTGAACGGCATGAATTAGGCGTAGAAGAACAAGAGCGGTTGGATAAAGTCAAAAAACTGTTTCGAACATTCGAAGAACATGGACTGGGAAAAACTCATTTGGAAAAGCATACCATCCAGCTAACTGAAGGGTCAAATCCGATTAAAGACCGCCACTACCCCATGTCTCCAGCGGTGCAAGACCTAGTTTACACTGAAATAGACAAAATGCTGGAACTGGGCGTAATTGAAGTTAGTGAGAGTCCATGGAGTAATAGAATCACCATAGTTCGAAAACCAGAAAAAAACCGTTTTTGCCTCGATGCGCGTAAACTTAATGAGCGGACCGTGAAAGACGCTTATCCGCTGCAAAACATTGAAGGGATCCTGAGTCGGATAGATCATACCCACTACATAAGTAGTGTAGACTTAAAATTTGCCTTCTGGCAAATAGAGCTCGAGAAAAATAGTAAGGCCTATACAGCGTTTACAGTGCCCGGAAGGCCACTCTATCAATTTGCGGTAATGCCTTTCGGACTTTGCAACGCTGCGCAGAGATTATGCCGCCTTATGGATAAAGTAATTCCGCAGCATCTGAAATCGAATGTATTTATATATTTAGACGATTTATTAATTATCGCGGCAGACTTTGAGACCCATTTAAAAATCTTAAGCGAAGTTGCAGAATGTTTGAGACAAGCGAATCTCACCATAGGATTAAAAAAATCAAAGTTTTGTTTTAAAGAGTTGAGGTACCTAGGATTTCTGGTAGGAGGAGGTATGTTGAAGACTGATCCCGAAAAGGTTTCAGCGATTCAGCGAATTGGCATTCCGAAAACAGTGCGAGAAGTGAGGAGTTTTCTCGGGACAGCGGGATGGTACCGACGCTTCATTGAAAATTTTGCAACACTTTCTGCACCGCTGAGTGATACATTAAAAAAGAACAAAAAGTTTTCCATGACACCCGAGGCTGTACAAGCTTTTAACGGCTTAAAACAGGCTTTAACAACCGCCCCTGTATTGAAACATCCAGATTTCACTAAAAGATTTTTTGTACAGTGTGATGCTTCCGAGGTGGGCGTAGGAGCTGTTTTATATCAAAAAGATGCGGACGACAATGAAAACCCAATTGCATATTACTCCCAAAAACTCAACGGCTGTCAGCGCAACTACAGTGTGACGGAGAAAGAGTGCCTGGCAGCTGTACTGGCAATTAAAAGATTTCGACCATACATAGAATTAATGCCTTTCACTGTCATAACAGATCATGCCAGTTTAAAATGGCTTATGTCACTGAAGGATCTGTCAGGTCGACTAGCTCGTTGGTCCTTGCAGCTGCAGTCCTTTGACTTTCAAATTGAGCATCGGAAAGGTTCAGAAAATGTTGTGGCCGACACCTTGTCGCGATGGGTTGAAGAACTGGAGGCAACAGAAACGTCATGGTTAGATATGGAAACTACCGAGTTTGAGTCCGCGGAGTACATGGAACTATTAAAAACCGTAGCGGAAAACCAAGGAAAATTGCCAGATTTGCAAATAAAAGATGGAGTTTTATTTAAGCGGACACATTGTGAACAGGTGGACAAGGAAGTACAATGGAAGTTGTGGGTTCCAGAATCCCTTACATCAACGCTAATTGAAAAAGCACATATTCCAGAGACAGCAGCGCATGGTGGAGTTGCAAAAACACTTCATAGATTGAGGCAGTGGTACTACTGGCCGAAGATGGCAATCCACGTTCAAAATTATATCCGAAACTGTATGGTATGTAAGGAATCGAAATCAATAAATTATGAATTAAGGCCCACTCTAGGACAAGAGGTGAAAACAGAGCGACCTTTTCAGAAAATCTATATTGATTTCCTTGGAAAATATCCTCGGTCAAAGGGGGGGAATTCATACATTTTTATAGTGGTGGACCACTTTACAAAATTTACGCTGTTGAAGGCTATGAGAAAAGCGACTTCGTCCAAGGTGGTAGAATTTCTGACTCGCGAAGTGTTCCACAAATTTGGGGTGCCAGAAACAATCCATTCGGATAATGGCAAACAGTTTGTATCCAAAGAGTTTAGCAAAATGTTAGAGGTATATAAAATTAAACACTTAAAAACGGCCTATTATGCACCTCAAGCTAATGCAGCCGAGAGGGTGAACCAATCTGTGTTAGCAGCGATCCGTTCATATATGAAAGAGGACCATCGTGACTGGGACCTCTACCTCTCAGAAATAGAGTGTGCATTGCGAAGTTCCGTTCACTCATCTACAGGCGTAACACCATTCTTCGCACTCTTTGGCCATGAAATGTTTTCTAACGGTGCCGATTATCAACTAGCCCGAAAACTGAACTCTTTAAGTGAACCACATTTATTTATTATGAGCCAGGAAGACCGATTAACCTTGATTAGAAATAAAGTGACACAAAACCTTCACAAAGCTTATGAAAGAGGAGCAAGGCAATACAATAAGCGCAGCCGTGATATAAAATTTGTTCCCGGCCAAGAAATTTACAAGCGAAACTTTATCCTAAGTGATTTTAAGAACAACATAAATTCAAAATTTTGTAAGAAATTCTCAAAATGTCGAGTCGTACGCCTTATCGGCAATAACATGTACGAGCTCGAAACACTATCAGGCAAATCTATAGGCATATTTCATGCCAAGGACTTAAAGCAATGATAAAATAAAAATAGGGGCATTTGCAATACATTCTATAGTATTGTGATACTAAAGAAGGTCAAGCCTGACACACATGTGCAATAAACGTTATTTATTACTCTAAATATGTAATAAAATCAAACCGTGCAATATTTACCACCAATTATTGTATTTAAATATTCGTAGTGTGTTGAATGAAGTCCTTCTATACGTATAATAATCCACCGTGCAATAATTAGATGTAATAGTAAATGTCCACTCACGAGTACCTGCAGAGAAAAAAATTTAACAAAGTAAAATTCTTAATCACAATAAGATGTATACATCCCGGCATATAAACCACATAACCGCAGAATCAAAAGAAACCATATCCCGATGCCCTTCCTATAAAGAAAGAGAAAATATGTTAATAAAAAAAAAAAAAAAATTTAACATATATATAAAAATATAAAAACAAACACATAAGCAGCAAAGAAACTCCGTAGCATTTAATAAGCCCGGCTAACCCGATCTGTCTACATGAGCCTCTTAAACTCAGGGTGTGGGCGGAAGCCTACGTTGGGGCACCTGCTGCAATACGGAAATTCTTGCATATTTTTTTTATTATATGCATTGTTTAAAATAGAATGAAAAGAGAAAGGAAACACAATTTTGCCACTTAAACTTAAAACACTAATAACAAATCCTTACTGCATATTTGTAATTGGTTTGGGAAATTGTTGTCTTGTCCCACACAGCACACTACGCCGCCCGTAGACTTTAGCGAGTCTGTAGCCGACGTAGAGTTTTGTTGCGTGTGGGGATTGACTGCTGAAATTCGCTACCATTGAATCTGCAAGAGAAAAGTAACAAAAAAAAAGAAAATTTATAATTTTGGTTGCTCGCACTTACCTCACACCGGATGGCTATGAACCAAAAAGCAAAACAAAAACAATAATTCTGCCATCATTAATTTCTAGCAAATGTCAATCTGTCAAATATTTATAGCTTCCCTGCTTTTAGGTTCCAATAAAAGTTCCACAACTTTTCTTTAATAATGTCGGTAATGTTGTATACGTTAACAGACGAAGCAAAAGCTTTGCATCCTTTGCTTGGGCGAGACTCAAAAGTTGATGAAAAGGTTGCAAGAGTTGAGGAACATCAAAATTTTAGAGGGAAATGGATATAGGTTAGATGGACAAATACATTGAATGTTATGTACCTAAAAAGAAATGTTTAATATGATGCTTGTTGGTTATTGTATGTTATATATTATGTTTAAGTATTTTGAAACTGTTGCAGGTTATGTATGTAAATTAGGCTTGGTAACAAAAGTTCTAGACTCGGAAAGATCATTCCAAAATAATCCCGCAAACGCATAAGTCGTGTTTGGCTAAATTTGTGTAATTTTTTTTTAAGTAAAATCGTTCGGTGTCTTATAAGTGGTACAGTCGCCCTGTTTTAAAGAAAAAGTAAAAGTTTAAAATAATTTGAATTCACCGGGATTAAACTTAAATTTGTGGTAGCTGTATAAAAATAAAAAAAAAAACGCTTTTGCATAATCCAAAAATTAATCAAGAGGAAAAGTGGAGGGATTTCATCGTAATTATAGAACCGAGTTATTGTCCTGTGAAGAAATAAGAAAATGTAAGTGTCTAAGGCAATTAGTTATTATTCCTTTAATTAGAGAAAGAAAAAAATGTTAACGTATGTTAGAAATGTATGCATAAAAAAAATAAAAATATTTTTGTAGTGTGACTGACCCTGGATACGAGGCTGGAGAAGTTTTTAAAGAAGGCCATGATTCGCAAAACCGACAGGAAGAACTAAATCACAGCTAAGTCAGTCACAATTTTCATTTATATTAAGAACAAGCGTAAAATCAGTTAAAAAGTTAGAGGTCCTAGGCTGATCTTGTTAGCAGGAAATGTAAGAAAATTATAGTTCGTTTCGGTGGAAGCAGAAACTGAAAAAAATCATCCAAGTGCGAAACCCTACTGAATTAAGAAGTATAGTGCCCAAAGACACAAACCATTAAGTGGTTCAGCTTAATAGCAAGGTGCACTTCGTGGAAGCTAAAATCTGTTTCAGCGACAATAAAAAAAAAGGAAAAAAGAGAGAGTAGCCTTTGCATCATATCGTGTCTACATTCCACAAAGAAAAACCAAGTACAGTGTGCGAAAACTCCAGAGGTCCGATTTATTTATTTTTAGGCTTTAGTTAGCGTTTATTTGAAAACTAATTACTATTTATATCTTTAATTGTATTTTAATGTCTAGAATTTGTATTGTTTTTTTTTTAAAAAAAAAGGGTCCCAGTTAGTCTGGAGCATTTTGCAGCGAAGTTCCGCGACAATTGAGAATTTGAGTGGGGAGGTAAGGCTGGTTCTTTTGAAATCCTAAGCGAGCTCCTTTAGGACTAGGAAATTTCGCAGTTGTTTTTTTTTTTCTTGGTTTCGTGTACATATTAGTTTTTTTTGGATACGCTCCTAAAATTGATTTTTTTTCTACTTACGCTGATTTGCTTGCGACTACTGAACTTATATATATTTATTTTTTTTGAATGTACTAAATTTTTATTTATATTTATGTTATTTGTTAAGTTAATTTTTACAATTTATTTTTGATTTTTAAATTTAAGTGCTTATATTATATCTTTTGGTACCCAGCACATTTAAACATTTTGCTTTGGGCAAATTAGTCTCAAAAAAGTTCCTCGGTTAAGTTTTGGTAATTTCCCCAGAGGGTACCCGAATTTGGAGATAGATTTGTAAGTCTATGGATTTACTTCCTTCCGGGATCTAAAAGAAGGAAAAGAGAAAAATTTATTATTGTTAGAAAACATTATTATTAAGTCTTATGAATTCGAGAAAAAATAAAGAAAAAAAAATGTTGTGAAGAAAATCAAAAAAGCTAATATGATGTGTTAAAGTTGCGTTATGGGGGGGTTGAAAGTCGTGACCGGTGATAGAGGGCAAATGAGGTAGGCCTAGAAAATGAGAATGCAACTGGTTTCCTTAGTGGGTGTCATTAGAAAATTTGTTGATGACACAGGATGAGCGGACGCGCAGGAAGCGGTCAGCTAATTCCTGGCTTATGTGTATAATTCTAATTTTTGTTGGTGTGCATTTTGCCTTTGAATTGAGTGTCGATTGCGTATTGAGTTGCTACTTTTATTTTGTTGTGTAGATAAAATTTTTTTTTTTTGCAGTTAAGCTTTAAATGATTTTATTATTTTATTTTTTTTTATCGTTTTTAGAAAATTTCAGTATTAACTTCAGTTCAGCAATTTTGAGTCATGTAGATTTGTTTTTTTTTTATTTCACTTCCGGCCGAAACCGGAAACTGAAATTATTGTACATCCCTCGATCTAACGCGGCGGGTTAATAACCCTCCCTGGAAACCGCAAGCTGGCCGTGGCGGGCCGCGTTCGATACGATAAAATGGGGACACGTTACAACTATCTGATATTATCTAAGGAAAATATTCGAATTTTGTTAATTTAATTAATTTACACCAGAATTTATTTATCCCATTGAGCAAACCACCTGCAAACTCGCATAAATGCAGTTTCTCTTTTTTTGTAATATGGAATAGTATTTTGCCTTAAATATTTAAGTGTGTAAGAGAGGTGATACATGATGATAGTCTTTCCGAAAAATCTCTCTTCCAACGTCAATAAGCTAAAAACAATGCAAAAACATCAAACCAATCTCTATTAACTGTAAAATTTTAATTTGCTTAAGTTCATGTTCTAAAGTCACAAATAAAATAGAAAAACATCATTTGTTCTCATTTCGAAATTGATAACAGCAGCAAGTGTGCCAAAATTTTTGCACGAACAGAGTTTCATGTACATAATTAAAAAAAAAAAAACGAGTGCAAAAAAAATAAAATTTTAAATTTTTGGAGCTGTTTAAAGTTGGTCATGTTCGCAAACATAAGTGTAATAAATAGGCAGTCCAAAAGAGTTAAACCACTTTTTTCACAGCCATAGCACATTATAATCGCATAATTTTTTTTTTTTTTTTTTTGGAAAGGTTGTGAAGAGAAGGAGGCGGTGCCACGCCCCTAACGGGAAAAACGTTTCCACGGCTAAACTAATGGACCGATGTTGATGAAATTTTGCTTAAAGAAAGATTGAATTATTATGCCTTGTAAGAAAAAAAGTAAATAAGAAAAGTTACATTATTCCATAACATTTTAAAATTAGTCGCATTAAAAAATGTTGTGAGGTTTTCATTTTTTGTCCCGTTCCAATTGCTCGAGAGAAATGCCCATATTTTAAGTTTGGTTAAAGAATGTGACTATAAGATTCATTGAGATATTGGCCATATTTTTGAGCAAAAAAAAAAAAACTTGATTTGAACGCGGAATCAAGAGTCAATATCTCCATATCATTTCATTTTTACTGGGTGTTAAATATTATTTATTTATTTATTTATTCAATTCAATTAATCAATTATTTAAATGCCCATGCAAGGGCCTTATATTGATAAGAGTTTACAACGCTTTATAAATTTCTAAATTTAGCAAACTTAAATAAAAACGATATAAAAATAAAAAACCTAACCTAACGCACAGTCTTCTGGAGAAAAGAAATAGGAAAGACATTGGGATTACACTTATGGAACAATTGTGAACGATGAGCACTTAAGGAATATAAGACAAAAAGAAAAAGTAGTTATTAATTCTAAATAGCAAAAATTATTATTCAGAGCGCGCCAAATGTACTAAGGCAAGCTTCTTGAAGACTTTAGGATTCAAAGAAAAATTTTTTAGCTGTGGTGGCATATGATTCCAAAGTCTAGCTACTCTTATGGAAAAAGAGCGTTCAAAGTAGGCAGAGGAAAAGGGCTGAAAATATTATTTTCTTGTTACTTACCTTCTTGGATTGTTGATAAATATGCGGTGGTTTATCCATGTGAATTGGTAGTTTGTGCGATCTATTAATTTAATAAAAGCTGCTTAGGAAAAAGAACACAGTGTTTGAGTTCAGCTATTGAAAGAATCACAGACGGCAATACACTTCGTTTGACGCGCGCTGGAAACCGAAACCGAAGAAGACACCGCGGCAAACACCGTTACACTTTCGAAATATCCCTCCCTCCCTGTAACAAACCGTCATATTTCTCGAAAAGATTGTAGCGTAATACACTGAAATGTAACTATAATTCCGAGACCAATAACATAAATCATCAATTTTTCGCCTTCAAAAATAATCGTTTGAAACTCTTTTTGCAATATTAATTCTCGCGCGATTTTAGCTACAGTCTCGACGATTAATATGATTCTTCCCCGATAAAAAATGTGCGAGGGATTAAAGCTCTATGTATTCGCATACAACAATGTTGCCAAGTTGAATAAAAGCAATTCCCGAAATTCTCAAAAAAATTTATTCATAACATTCAAAATTTCCAATTTTGACAGGGCGTCATGACGTAAAAATGTCTCCTCTACCTAGGAAGAACTTTATTGTCAGTCAATTTGTTCTGAAATAAAACTAATATAAACGCTAAACAAACGAAACTTAACTTTTAGCCATCACTGTTCAAACTGTCAGTCAAACACTGTAGATAACGTTTATCTAAAGCAGCTGTTCAGATTACAGTGGGTTCTTTTTAACAAAACTTGACAACGATCGAGAGAATTACGAGATACACACTGCCAGTTCATCACACAAATTAAATTGGAAAGACTCTAATATCTGAGCTATCGGTTAATTAGTTAATTAAGATTTAATTCCAAAATTATCTTTAATAAAAATATAGTGAAAATGGAAGTTAACAAGATCTTGCCCTTTGGTGAGTATATAATTTATTATGAAGTTTTTCGTTTTGTAAAATAACTTTTCTTCCAGATAGTAATCTGCTTAAAGTGTCCATATCACTGCGTCAATTAGAGGAAATTTCTAAAGAGATTTCAACACGTGGTCAAGTGACCGGACTAAATGAAGTTGCTTGGGCTCTCAAAGCTCTAACTCTTACGGATTTGACCACTCTCGCGGGTGATGATACAAAATCAAATGTAAATCGTTTATGTCATCGTGCAGCCTACCCTTTACCTTTGGCACTACTTGATGCTATCGATCCTAGGTTGCATTCTCAAATACACACTGGCGCTGTTTGCGTCTATCCAGCACGTGTAGCTGATGCACATGAAACCTTCACACAGCTTAAGAAATCAAATTGTATTCCAATAGCTTCCGTGGCAACTGGTTTCCCTTCGGGGCAATATTCTTTAAAATCACGTCTACAAGAGATTCATTATGCCATCGAAAGCGGTGCACGCGAAATTGATATTGTAATCAATCGTCAATTAGCTTTGTTAGAAGACTGGCGAGGTGTTTATGAAGAAATATGCGAAATGCGCAAAGCCTGCGGCAATCGTGCACATCTTAAAACTATTTTAGCCATTGGGGAATTAGGCTCAATGGAAAACGTAAGTAAATGAATTTTAAAGTAAGGCTAGAATTAACTTCTTCGCGCTATAAAAGCGAACTTGCACTAGAGTTTTGATATTATTTAGAAATCTCGGAAGATGACGAAACTTCCACAAAAGATAGAGGGAAACAAAATCTTGCCCATGCTAGACCAGAATGGTGCTATCATATTATTATTTCTTAATCACACAATCTGTACTACTTCTTCCTATATAAGTCAAAATCAATATAATGAAGGTCCATGTTCAATACATATATGTACTTCTTTTTATTTATTTTGTTATGAGTCTTTGTCACAACTCAAAACATTTTTTTATATTTTTAGGTCTACAAAGCGTCCATGGTTTGCATGTTAGCTGGTGCTGATTTTATTAAAACTTCTACAGGCAAAGAAGCTGTAAATGCTACTATTCCAGTTGGTTTGGTGATGATCTATGCAATACAAGACTTTTGGCGCAAAACTGGTAAAGAAATTGGTTTGAAACCTGCGGGTGGTGTGCGTACAGTACGTGAAGCAATCACATGGATGACTTTGGTGAAAGAAACATTGGGTGTTTCCTGGTTGCAACCCAAACTGTTTCGTTTTGGTGCCTCTGGTCTACTAGATGACATTGAGAAGGTAGTACGCAAAGGTTTAGCTGGCCAAGAAGTTGCAGATGGGCCTGTTGCTGCTTATTAATGCCGTCAACACAATGTTACCATAATTTTGCATTTAAATTTTTAAAGAGATTAAAATGGAATACATGTATGTTCATATGGAAAATATTTTACATGTGAAAATATGCCAAAGGAAATTTTTGAATTTGTGCACTATTATATTTTTCTACTTACAAAAATTTCCCAAAAAAAAAATCGTTAAGAACTATTTAAAAGTAACCTGAAAATTAAATAAAATTGTGAATTTAAATTTTATGTTTTTGTTCAAAAATGTTTTAATGTTCACCACATTAATATTTCTGTTATAAACTTTTTAATATAAACTAGTTAAACTAATCCTCCACTTTCTTTATTCCCACTATAACCGAAATTTATTTGTGATAATTGTGCTGTTGGTGCTGCCATCAAATCATCCTCTACGCTGATTTCTTCACCTTGATTCAAAAAGTCGCCACTCTCTTGCATTTTTTGTGACCTTAACTTTTTGAATGGTTCATTGTCTGGCATTGCAACATGCATGTCGACGCCAAAAAAGGTATCATCAAAATTAATACGGTTTCGTTCATCATTAACTAAATACACAGCTTTTGGCAGCTCTCCTTTTTTATCGGCTAAGGCTTGTTTTTCTAAATCGATAATCCAATTTAAATTCAATTGTTTTGTGTCTGCATTAAATTTCTTTGGCAGTTTCTTTGGTTTTGCCGCATAGTAGTTAGTACTTTGTTGGGCCTTTGTAGGCTCTGGTGGTGGTACTAAATTCTCCAACTTGCGACTTTTTGCATCGAGTTTTCCCATATTTATATCATCATATTGAAAAACGGGCAAATAAAAGTTATACAGTTGCTCAGTAGGTGCTTGCATTTGTTGATACGGTATGCTTTCTTGTTGTTGCTGTTGTGGTTGTTGCTGTTGCTCTTGTTGTTGTTGCCCTTGTTGCTGTTTCTCCTGTGACTCCGTTGTTTCAACAGCTTTTGCATCGACTAGTTGAAAATTGGCAGGATTGAAAATTTCACCCGCACGCTTCAGGAGACTCTCAAAATATTCAATTGATATAACTTGCGGATTAAAGTATTGCACATCAGCTCCAATTGGTTGCATTATTGGTGTGGCTGTGTTGAGAACTGTTGTTGACGAAGGTTTTGTATTTGCTGGTAATGCCACAATGTAGTTTGCAAAGGTTAGACAGAACAACTGAAATAATTTATAATTTTGATCAGAAATATTTCATTTATTAAATAACACGATGTTAAACAATTGAGGGTTTGCCGAATCGTGATGCACTTAATACAAATAAGTCCCCATTACCAAGTGTGCGCAAATATTTTTACTAAAATTCTAATCTTCATATAAAAAATTTCCAAATATACTGCACAATTATTTATTATTTTTTTATTTCGGGAAAAATATTTTCATAAGATTTAAAAAAGGAAAAATTGACAAAAAATTATATAAAGGAACTTTAAAGTTTTCGGGTCTTTTTCTAAAGAATTAACGCCCAAGGTCAGAAATCGAAAACCGTTCAAATAACTTTCCTAAATAAACACAAAATTATTAATTAAAATGTGGTTCTTAAAATAAAAAATAAATAAAATTTATTTTTGAATTAGTTTGCATTCAATTTGGTGCAATACACTTTGTAAGAGAGGTTTAATTTATTTTTTGTGGTTTTTTATATAATTCCATAAGTGATTTTACATATTAAAGGCTTCACTTTTATTATTTAAACTTTTAAATGTTTTTTTTTATACATTTTTGGACGCTTCGTTTAAATACAAATTTGAACCGTTGATAAATTTTAATTTATATCGTATTTTCCCATACTCACAATTAACACTTTACACATTTCTACTAATAAATATTTTTCAACAAAATATTAACTGACTTAGTTTTAATCGCGTAATCCACATGCAACGTTTGGTCAAAGAGTAAGCACCATTAATTCAAACTCAGCCATTTATACACCACCAACAAAATATAGATTTCCTACCACCTAAAACGGAAGCACGGAAATCCAAACAAAAAAAAAATCAAAATAATTAAATATGTTGTTTCAAACAAGATTTTTTTATGGCCACCAAAGTACAATCATAGCATGGTTGTTGAAATACAAAATCAGTGCATCATATTGCTATTATTTTTGTGCGCAACAACATTGAGTCGTCAACGACAGCAACACCAACATCATGGTAATGTTAATGTTAACAGAAAAGAAAACTTGTCTTCATCATAAGATAAATGCGCAACACATCATCTTTAAGTTATAAAAAACAGGAATTAATACTTGAGTGTATTTTACTCTCATTTTCATTTGGTAGTCTTGAAGAAGTTAGTGTCTCAAGGAAGAGCACTGCTGAAACACGTTTGCAAAGTGTGCAAACGTTATATTTATTTTTTTTATTTATATTTTTTAACTTTAACGAGAGCACTTAGCACAAGCAGAGAAGTAAAATATTTCCCGACAAAAAACGGCTATCTTGTTTTAAAAGAAAGTGAAATTTTGCAGTAAAATATTTTGCAATAAAAAAAAGTTGTTGCATCTAGTGCAATGACATGTCATTGGTGGGAAGTTATTTTAATTGTTACACGTTTATAATCATTACGTTGAATATTGCTTTATATATAAAATATTAAAAGATACAACTTTTTTTAAATTTAATTAGTATTTAAGATACTTTAGGTATCTTAAAGTTAGATAGTTATAATCTTAATCATTTTTCAAATTCATTTCAGACTTAGGTTTAGAAACAAAGGAATTTGTTTTCGTAATTTTTAGTTTCCTCGATTTCTGACCACTTTACTTGTAGGTATAGCAATTTATTGTTGATGCACTGGTTTGCGCCCACTGAGTCCAATCAAATTAGATATAATATTTCCTTGACAGTATTGTTACAAATATTCTAACACCTTTTGGCATTTCTTTGAATTTTTTAATTTCATTCCTTGATATTAAAATGGTTAGTATCGCAATATTTTGTTGATTTATTTTTTTTTTCTCGTTGGACATTAGCTAAAACATAATTTCTCGATAGTAATAGTCTTTTTCGAATACTTTGATCACGTACGTACTGGTCCTTAAAAAATTTAATACTTGTTGCTTTAGGTACTTAAGTACCGAATTGGAGCCCAAGTGCTAAGATATGGCATACATGTATACATATATTTTTCGACTTTAACTTTATTTCCTTCGTAGTAAAACAATTTTGTTTCACAAAAATATAAAAAAAACATTTCATTTCATTTAACTTTGAAAATTGTAATACATAAAATTTTTTAACACAAACGACGGTTTAACCCCGCATTAATTC
Source organism: Tricholauxania praeusta (assembly GCA_949775025.1). Taxonomy (NCBI): domain Eukaryota; kingdom Metazoa; phylum Arthropoda; class Insecta; order Diptera; family Lauxaniidae; genus Tricholauxania; species Tricholauxania praeusta. Next base: position 28,131,954 of record OX459031.1, on the reverse strand, counting down.
TGGCATGCCTTCAATAATAATTTGCAAAGCTTTAAAATCTTTGGTGACTGTATCGGTTAGAACTTCCATAGCTTTTTGTTGCATTCCTAAAAATGTTTTCATTTCATCTTCACAGTCCTTGTCAATCGTATATTCGCTACCACCTGTCAAGGCATATTGGTTACGTTGCATACGCATTTGTGAAAGTAATTCACTGAGGCGACCCTAGAATGCGAAAGAACGTTAACTAGAAAAATTCATTTGAGGAATTTTGATTTTTGCAATATTACCTTGAATTGCGTTGGTGCTGAAACTAAAGCTTGCATATTTTCCAACTTGCTACGAAGTGCCTCTTCTTCTGGTGTCAATGCCAAGCCAACTTTACGAGTACATTCTTGTTTGACAATAACCTGTAGAAACAAAACATTTCGATCTTATAACTTGATTGATTCCTACTAATATGTTGCTTACCTTTAAAATTTTATGACTTAATTCAGCCAACTTGCGTTTATGTTCCATTATTTTGGCCGTAGCAGATGCATGTCGCTGCCTTAATTCAGCTAAATCGCGCCCAACTTTATGCAGATACAGCGCATGCGTTTCAGTTTCTTGCTCTTGACATTTAATGCGCCATTTAAGATCGTTGAAACCAATCATTGGAACAGGTATAAACTTTGTTGGGTCAGGATTGTCTAATTTGGCTTGACGCCACATTCTAGGATCAATGCCTTTTGGAGGATTTTCCAAGTATTCTTTATGCTGATCTTCATCTGGTAAAACAAGAGCCAAAACTTCATAGACACCAAGATTTCCAAGCTGAGGTTTTACATTAGCTTGGTTTAAATAGTTAGCCAAATCTGTTGCTAGAATGCGTTTTGTTTCATTAGGAACGAATTGTGATTTCTCTGCAACATAAATGACAAGTTGTGACTTTTTCTCCTCATGTTCCTTACTCCATTCAATGTTAATAATGAAATTTGGTTTATTGCCAAACACGGCATTGAGTGTATTAAGTATTTGTTGTTGTTGAGCTCTACAAAAAAAAAAAAAAAAAACAACAAATAGCTAAGCAAAACAAGTTATGTAGTTGCTGTTTATGTTCAAACTTACTTTACAACCGAAAGAGGTTTGTTCAAATTTAACGCCACCAAACCCATCTTATTATCTTTTCCAGGCAGTCGACTATAACCCATTGCCTTAAAACGACACAAATAATTTTGTGGTGTTATTTCAACGGGTGCAGCATTTTGTGAATAGAATGATTTTCCAGTTCCCCACATTGCTTGCAAATAGTTCCATTTAGCAATAATTGTATCGCGTTCATCTCCATAAATTGACACATTGAAAATCGATTGTGCAAAAGCTTCATCAGGTGAAATCTGCGGAGCCTGCTGTTGAGGCTGTCCAAGCATAAAATTAGTATTACCACCGAAGCCTCCGAAACCTGGCGTAGTTGTATTTACAGCGGGTTTTCCAAAACCTTAAAACATATATGCAAGCTTTAAGACTATAATCAATAAAAAAAAATAGATTCAAACAACGCTATTTACCCATTCCAGTGTTAAAACCAGAAGAATTAAATGCATTAAGTCCCGTATTTTGTGTTCCAAATCCGCCAAAAGCTGGTGCTGTTGAAATAGTCGCTGTTGTGCCGAAACCACCAAATCCACCAGCGCTACTTGCAGCGGGTGTACCAAAACCACCAAAAGCAGGTGCTGCCATGGGCTGTCCTTGTCCTTGGCCTTGCCCTGTACCAAAGCCACCAAAGTTTGTTGTTGCCTGCATAGCTGTTCCAAATAGACTTGGTGCAGCCGATGTAGCTGTGGTATTTGTTCCAAAACCACCAAAACCGCCAAGTGTAGGTGCAGCGGTTGTAGCTTGTGCACCAAAAGGACCAAATCCACCTAAGGTTGGTGCTGACGTTGCGATGGGCGTACCAAAAGCTAAGGTCAAAGGAACAAATTAATGTTTTGAAATATTTTAATTTTATTTCATAGAAGAATTGTACTTACTATTGGTGGCAAATACAGGTGCGGTACCAAACGCGGGTGTATTACTAAAGGCAGGAGCCGCAGATGTAGCTGTTTGAGTTCCAAATGCAGGTGCTGATGTAGGCGCACCTGTGCCGAATGTGGAAAAGAGACCCCCAGCTAGGAGTAAATAAAAAACAAAAGCATTTTGCAATTTTTGGGCACAAATATTTTTCAAGGCAGGAAGCTATTCGGTTGCCTGAAAAATTTTTTTATTAAAACAATAAGATGTCGTACAGCCGTAGTATGAGAAGTCATGTCGTTTGAAGCATAAGTTAAGAAGAGTTGTAATGCGATTCAATAGAGCTGTAGCAATATAATTAGTTCTATTAGCCCGTTGACAAAATATTTGATAAGAGTTACAAGATAATACAGATAAAGCATATCCGCAATATTTTTGCAGAAGCTCAAACGCTGCGTATGTAATAACTTAAGCCGATTCTCGAAAGGAAGGAGGAAGGGTTCACTCCAATTTAAGCCTTTGAGAGCAAAACCAAACATTTTTTTTTTTTGAATTTTCTCAATTCTTTTCTTATGTGTATTGTAAAATGGTGACTATACTTGGCTGGCATACTGTAATTGAAAACGCACAATTGAGTGATTCATTTAGAGATACTTTTTCCATAAATAAAATCAAAAAAATCAGTTTTATCGGGTAAATTGATATCCTTATGGATGAAACCTATTTTGCATTTGTAACTATCAAAATTAATTTGTTTCAAACTCTTTTGTGGGCAGTTTAAATTATGTTAGTAAAATTTGTCTAATATAATAACTTAAGATTTTACATCTTTGAATTTGATGTTATTTGTATTGAAAAACTTACATTTTTTCTATTTTTAAAATTTTTTGACGTACATATACATATGTAATATAAGTATCAAAATTGTTTTGTAATTTATTATTCAGGCATCTTTCCATACAAATTATAATTTTTATTAGTTTTTCATACATTTTTTACGAAGAATAAATGTAAGCCATAAAACATTTAATCTTCTTCTACGTACAAAAAATAAAAGACTAGATAATTGTTGACATCGGAAAGATTTAAACAATGCAAATTATTAATTATTGCACCATACATTGCAATTAATTTAAAATTAATTCATTATAAAATGTACTTTAATTTATGAAAATTAACCCTTCTTATCTATAGAATTTACACAAAGACATCATTAATGACTAAGTTCAGGTTGAAACTCAGGCTTAAGAAACAAACTTCCGCTAAGTCTTATCTCAAAATTTAGAATTTTTAAACCTTTGCAACAACACAGAAGCTGTGTCTAGAGAAACATATAAAATAGTTTTAGTTTGGTTTGCTGATCCATCAAGCGTGTTTGCATAAAATATATAATACATACTGAATTCAGAGACAAATTGATTAAAATGGGGGTAATTTTTATCTTACTTGGAATCACAACGCTTGCAGCTATTAGTTATGTAGGGTTTGTTATGCACAAGAAGAAGTAAGTGAAAAATATCATGAAAAGTGTCCACTTAATTGATTAGTTTGTTAAACTTCTTGTTAAAACAATATTGTTTCGATTTTGTGCAATTCCCTAAAATTTTATTAACAGAATTCACATTAAGGACATAAAAGTATGCAGTGTGAAAGATGCTTTGAATCTCCTAACGTTACCAAACGCCAGCAGCCCACAAAATTATCTATCGAAGATGGCATAATGATTAACTTAAGCAATAAATAATAATAATTTTAGTTTTTAACAAACAAAAAGTTCTTTAATGCAATATCATAGTAATCTACTTACGCTTCGCTGGAGTGCTGGTTCCTCCCATCGATGTGTTACTGCCGAAAAATGACATTTTTGGTCAATTTTCCAAAGATTGTGAAATTATTTTTATTAAATCGTATTTTCACTTTTGCAATTTTTCTCAATATTTTAATATCTATTTTAATTTGCACTTTAACACTGTAATTTTTATCATCATATTTAGTGAAAAATATTAATGAAATAAATAAACTGGCGGTCTGAAGAACAAAATAAAACGCTTTGTATTATTTTCAGAAGTGGTGAACTGCCAAATGTCACAACAATAATGCCGAACAGAAGATACGAAGCTGAGTGGCGGTTGCACATGGGTTTTGCGTTAATACGGTGCACGTCATCACGACGCAAACATAGTTTTTTAGTTGTGTGAATGAGAAATACGTCGGAGTCGTAGTTCGGTATTTCTACGTCGGTGTGGTTCGATGATGCATAAGTTCGCTGTCGTGTAGTAGGGAATTTGTGCTAAGACGTTAAAATTTCAAAATTGTTTAAATTAATATTTAAATGAAATAAATGTTTAAGACAGCATTTAGCTTAAATTAATTCTAAAATTTAACATAAAAAAATTTTAAAATTTTCATTAACTTTTTCCTCAATTTTAGACTACGTCGTAGCAAAATATTTTTTTTTTTTTTGTCTTAGCAACAACAATTTTAATTTAATTTATTTTTAAAATTAATTTTCGTTTAATTCTATTATAAACATTTATTTTACTTACGCAGGCGCTCAGATTCATTGTGTGAATGGCGTGAGTAAGTTATGCATAGTTTAGTTGGCCCTTATAACTACGTGGTGACAGTAGAAATATTTGCAGCAAGGCGTTCAGTGTTACTTGCAAGCACTGCAGTTTATTAAAGCGCTTATGCCGACTGAACGGGCCAAGAAAAACCGGATAGGCAACCTTTGTTTTTAAAGTGATTTAATTTACATTTTGCTTTAAGCTAAGAAAAGATCGAGAAAAGAAATTTGCATGAACTGAGCGATACGGTCTATCAAACTAAAAAAATATTTGCATAAGAATTACCAGTTTCGCAACTTGCATACAGAAAATTTGAACAAATCGCATAATCCCAACATTTGTATTGTCAACGTAAAATGAGCAAGTATACAACAAAACAACTGGAAGACAAACTCACAGAGAAACTCTCCGCCAGTTACGTTCAAGCTAGTGACGAATCTGATGGTTGTGGTGGCAAATTTAGTGTTGTCATTGTAGCAGAGGCATTCAGGGGTAAAACTTTGCTTCAGAAACATCGTTTGGTGAATACAGCTCTCGCTGAAGAACTAAAGGAGATACATGCTTTCTCACAAAAAGCATACACGCCCGAAGAGTGGGAGAAAGTGCAGCAACAACAATAACAACAACTATAACGATATTAACTGTGGAAGCAGTAGTTCATTGCGCAGTCAGCTGAACAGACACAGTCAGCAACAGTTGAAACAAAGAAAGTGAAAGGAAATCAACGCAAATATAGAAAAGAAACAATTTTTTTTTTTTTTAATTGAAGTCAAATTTAGTTAACTCTAATTTATGTGTTAATTTTGTTTCCGGTAATTGTAAATCAAAATCTTAATTTATAATGTTAAAATTCCAAATTAAATCTCCGGGTAAAGTTATACTTCATGGCGAACATGCTGTGGTCTATCAAAAACCTGCTATTGCTACGGTAATAGGACTCGCTACTACATTGAAATATCACGCTCAACCCGACACTAAAGTGGCCAGCTTTCAACTTGAAGTACTCAACTGCACGCTAGAAATACAAATAGAGGAGTTCAACAAGTTCCTTGCAAATTTTCGTAGCAAGTATCCAGTGGAAAAGTTGGATAGCACTGCTAAAATTTTGGAGGAAGCTCGTCTAGAAGTGGCTCGGCAACTGGAAATGGGACATGCAGTCAGTTCAACAAGACAACAGCAGCATACACATAAAGCGTTTATTTCAACTTATTATTTGCTTGCAGGCGCTTTTCTCTCATCTTCAGAACCCGAACACACTCTACAACATGGTTTCCAAGTGAACATTGATTCAGAATTGAATGTGGGCGCTGGTCTTGGTTCATCAGGAGCTTTTGGCGCAGCTCTTGCAACAACTTTTCTAATAATTGCAGGTCATTTTGATTGCGACTCCTACTTAGAGCCTGAAAATCAAGCGCTCATATCGCATTGGGCGTTTGAATCGGAACGTGTTATGCATGGCACTCCTTCAGGTATCGACAACACAGTTTGCACCTATGGTGGCATGTTACGTTTTGTTAAAGGTCAAGGTTTCCAGCCGTTGAACATTCAGCGTCCGTTGCGTATTTTGCTCGTTGATAGTCATGTAAATCGCAGCACTGCAGATATTGTGGCTAATGTGCGCCACCTTTGCGAAACATTTCCTAGGATTTTGGACTCCATATGGAAGGCATGCGAAGAGTTGGTTCATGATGCCATACCGTTATATGAAAGTTTCGGCAATGGTCAAGATGATAGTGAGAAATTTGAAAAACTTGAGCGTCTCTTTCAAATCAACAATGATTTGATGAAGGCTATTGGCGTTACCCATCCAAAGTTGGAGCAAATTTTTGCGATTGCATTCAAACGTGGATTCTTTAGTAAACTGACTGGAGCTGGTGCGGGCGGTTATGCTATCGTTCTGCTGCCTGAGAATTATGAAAGCAATGAAGTTTATGGTAAATTAAAAGAGGAATTGGAGTCTGCTGGATTTGGCGTGCATCCAACTACGGCTGGTGGAGCTGGCTTGCGTTTGGAGCGATTAGAATAGTGATGACAAAATTTAAAATTGAAATTTTTATTTGAATACATTATGATAAAGTATTTTTATTTTGTATTAGTATTCACATTATTTTGTTGGCGTTTGTATTTAATAAAGTTAATTTACTTTTTACTAAATTATTGGTCTTCTATGGGAAAAAAATTTTTAACGTTGGCTAGTATCTCTAGGCCTGTATGGTATACCGCGGTTTTTCATTTCCCGAACAGTGGTCTGTGGTAGACTTCCTGAGACTGAAATTGCATAAATGCCGCGTGTGAAGCGTCCTGAAATGAAAAGAAAATATTTTTAAAACTAGCTTGTTTTTGTACAAAATTACTAAGTTTCGTCCTAATTAAATATAAATAAATTGAAAGCAAAATGCAATAAATTTCAGTGTAGTCTTGCTATTGTGTCACTTTTAGCTTTAAGGCAATTTTCTAAGAAAATTTGTCCTAAAAATATACATTTGTTTTGTTATCTGAGGCAGTGATGGCATTTTCCGTACGGTTTTTCAGTACATTTGCGTCGTGAGAAATCGTCAGTATATTCGACAGGTTTTTAGTAAATTCGGTACATTTGGTCCATTTTAGGTGAAATTACCGCCAAATATGCCTGGAGTCCATTTGTTTTTGTCCAGTTTCGGCCTTATATCATAAAAATGATGGTTCATAGGAAACATATTCGCTTTTTTTTAAATCGTATATTCTACAATTTTAGACTTTTTTTACCTTTGACTTCGAATATCAAGAAAACTAGAGCGACCAGTACTCAATTGCTCGAAAAAGTGTTAGAAATTTTGATCTTCAGACTGCGCTAAATATTGACGAGTTACGGCGCTCATACATATGTCTAACATAATAGTGGTATTCATCTAAACGCGCAAGTTTCCCATTTGTTCAAATAGGCAATTTTGAACGATGTGTTTCATGAACGCCCCTTCGAATATTTTGTGCAATTTGTGACAGTTGATGAGCATGTCAAATTGTAATTGCCAAAAGATAAAAAAGTTAAAATGCCGAGAGAAAGCGAAAAACATAATTTAATCAATTAAATTGTTTGAAGAAATTGCTGTAGTCGATTTATCAATACTTCAGAAAATACGATGGTAAGAGCTTTATTGAGTTGCACAATTAGCAGTGCAAGTTTGCGCTACCAAATTGTCTCGCAACTTTTCTAGTTTGTTCAAAAAACTTTTCATACGATTTTTGACAGTTCGTTTGCGCGTTTGCGTTTGCACAGTTTGCGAGGGTTTTGCGCGCTTAGATGAATTTAATGCAATTTAAAAAGAAATATTTCTTTTTTTAATAAATTCATTGTTGGTGCCAAAAAAAGTAATTTAAAACGGGTCTTTTGACTTATCGACCAATAACTCGGTTTTAGGTATTATAAGCTAAGACCAATTTTATGCAACATCAAATGATAAACATATTTCTTGTACAAATTGCTCATCCATATATAACCGTTCATGGTATAAGAAAATGTTAAGCTCAAAATTTAAAACAAAAATTTAATTTTCTTAACTGCTTTTATTAGTTCTGTTCTGAACGGGAAATTACTTACGCCATACGGTTAAGTAGAGTATTATTATTATATTTTTGTTGGTTTTTGCGCCTTAAAAGCTTTTCAAAAGATCTTTTTAAATAGATGCTCGAAAAAAAAACAAATACATTGTCTAAACAAAAGACTGTTGTAGCTCTGAGTTTCATACCGCTTATTTATATTTGATAATTATTAACTTTTCTTTAGCAAAATTTGGTAAAATTTTTAACAGACACAAATCTTTATAATGCTGCTCCATTGTGTGCAGAATATATTGTTTCTGTTTTTCGTGGTGCATTAAAACAGCATTTAATCTTATTATTAATGCAATTACTCTTTCTGCAAAATCGTTAACTACTAACAATATTTTATCAATAAATTTTGCGTCAATATAGTCTTGACTATCCTCCAAAGTAATTTTGAAAAACAATAAGTTTGGTTACAGAAATTTTGTTACTTATTATATTTACTTCTATTTGTACTGAATAAAATTTAATTTGTGCCAAATAAAATCATATTAATGAAAAAAAGCTTATATATAAATAAATGATCTTTTGAAAAGCTTTTAAGGCACAAAACAAAAAGTTAGTCTTGACATAATGCTTTATTTAACGGTAGGGAGTAAGCAATTTCACGTTCAGTGCATGACTAATGAAAGCAGTTAAGAAAATTAAATTTATTAAAAAAAGGTGTTTCTTTTTTAAATTGAATTAAATTCTCTATTTAAAAGTACAACGGGAACAATTTTACCTTCCACGAATAGTTAATGAGATATGTTTAAAAATAAATAATGGATACATTTTTTTTTTATTTTAGTCAAACATAATTTAAGACCACGAACATGAAAGATGTATTTGCCATTTAATTTTACATCAAAATGTCCCAGGTCGCTATCACCAAAAGTCGGTTGTTTAACAGTTGTAGTTCGATAAATAAAAAAGCTCATTTTAAGTTAGTTTTTCAAGCTTTGAATCAAAAATGATTGACCAATTTCCAATAGAAAAAACAAAAAATTTTTTGCAGATCTAATTTTTTACCTTCATTCTATTAGAAAATGCGTGTGGAGCAAACCAAATAACAGTTTTGCACATTTCATACATTTTATGGGGGCTTTAATGTACATTAATTATATTATACATTATTCACATAAGGTTTTCTCAGTTATATGCACTGTCTTTTAATTCGCGCATAATTTCACTTCAAAGTATTTAAAATGCTAATATATTTACTCAATCAATTAACTTCTCAGTTTAATTGACAATTTAACAATATGCTTTGTAACACCCATTTTACGCGGTAATCGAAACGAAAATACCAAATCTTTTACAATTAGATATGTGCCATCTGTATACAGGTCACAGCTTATAATTTGATGTAGTTCTCTCGAAACTTAAAATTATTTATTCGTTTTTACATATTTGTGAAGATAGCAATTCTCTCTGATAGACAAGCCGCAATCAAAGCTTTGAGCTCGGCACATATAAAATCGAAGCTAGTAGAACATTGCAAAAAAGAAGTTGTAACGCTAAGACATCAATTTGACATTATTCCCATATGGGTCTAGGCCATATGAACATTGAGGGAAATTAAATGGCTGTTGAACTAGCTAGGCGTGGTGCCTCTCTTAATGAAGCCGCACTGGAACAAGTGTTTTCACTCCTCTCGGTTTAGTTAAGAAGAGAATTTTCTCACATTTTCTATCTGTAGCAGAAAACCACAGAAATTTTTTACAAACCTGTAAAACAGCCAGATCAATCTGGTCATCTTATAATAAACTCAGAACCACCTTTTTATTGTCTAAGAGCTGGTTTGACATCGCGAGAATCACAGCGACCTGCACTGGACACTGGGCAATCGGCAAGTATGCTGAAAGATTAGGTATTCCATTCAATTCCTCCTGACGCAGTTGCTTGAATGTAAGCGAGAATGAATCACTCGAGCACTTTCTTTGCAACTGTCCAGCCTTAGCAAGAACCAGGCTAAAATGTCTTGAAAAAGCCGTTCTTCAACGTTGAAGTTGAAATCGGATCTTTGCTCTACAATCTTAATAAAGCTAACTGGATATACATATGTAGTTATCTTAACATTCATCAATTCGCCGGGTCACGTAAATTTGGTATTAAAACGGCACAATGAGTGCTACTTATGGTTTCAAGACGTTCGCTTAGCCACCACTCTAACCTAACCTACATATTTGTATATATTTGGTGTGGAAGTACTTTTGGGCTGGTTTGAAAAAAGCATTTCAGGAAGAATGGAGCCAAATCACCCCAGAAACTACTCAAAAGTTAGTGCAATTTATGCAAAACATACTGAAGGCTATTTTAAACGAAAGGGTTACCATACCATATACTGGTTTTAGAGAAATATGCAAAAAATAGTAATACTTTTAACTTTCGAGTGGATTGCGTCAAATAAGCATGTGCTCTTTAGTTTTTCTTTTTAATTGTTAAACAACTAATTTATGAAATTAATAAAATACTCAAATTATTAAAATTGCGTTTAAAATTTTCCATTAATTTTTTTAGTTTCGAAGATATACTGATTTTAACTTTAAAAAAGGTGCTCCATCAAATAAGCTGTGAGCCGCACTATACGTTGCAATAAGCGAGGCAAAATTTGTTTGAAAAGTTGCACTTACCGAGTCTGTAATGTAATAAATCTGTTTGTTGCGAACATCGAGAAGTTGCATCGAGGGTTGCGTTGACCCCAGTCGCAGTGTTTGTACATTATTATGTTTATGCTAATCAGGAAACAGTTTTAACTGTTGATGGGGAAAATTTTTATATTGACGAATAGTTCAAATAAATCACAATGTATTATAAAAACAAACTATGAATTGTCGTGTACTTTAGATAAAAATAGAATCTAAAGTGGTTTGAAGTATACGATGCATCATTGTTGGTTTATTTCTATACAACATTTCTTTATACGAGTACCTCTCGCAATTGTTCGATGAAATGTAACGAATTGTCTACTGAATTTATTTTTTTCCGAAACAGTATGCTATAGTTCATTTGAGTCACAGATTTTTGAGCTTTGTAAAGCTCTTATAAATACTGTGTGGCCCTTTATACCTTAAATATTAAATTTCCTTTCATATTATATCCATATTTTGGAAATCCGTCCAGGAGTTCCCAACTTATAGTTTTTGATAAAAGCTGTATCTACAACTTCCGATAGCTATATCTTCGAAACCAGATCTTAGCAATACTTTTTGATTGCGTATTCTTTTTTAAAATCAAACACTACGTAAGAAAAATTTGGTTTAAAGAAAAATTGAGGATTGTCCCTAAAGTAAGCTCAAGCCAGTCCTTTAATATGTGGCTATAGAATTTATTTTTCCCATTATAAGGTTCGCATTAAAAGAGATCGCAGTAATTTCTGAATTGAATGTAGTTCGGGCATCAAAATCACAAAAACCTCATCGAACTAGGATATTGATAACAAAATTCAAAAAAACTTTCTTACCAATTCTTTGCCATTTCGCCACCCAGCTATCTTCAGGGCTCATTAGTGCGATTAATCCATCAAAGTTGTTACTTGTGTGATCGTAAACATTGTCCTTATTGTTTTTCATGCGAAGAAATTCATCGCAATTATCGCAGCCATCGTATTCGAATTGATCAAAAGTCTATCGTACAAAATCAGTTTAATATAAAACTAATAGCTTGAAATGTAGACCCACTTACCTTTACTAAAGAGCACACCAGGCAGGCCCGCAATCCTCTCAAATCTTTTGGTATTGTTTCAAATGACATTTTATTTCGATGTTAAATGCTCAAAATTAAATTTGATGGAATTATTAAAATAACAATTAATAAAATAATTTCTTTGACGTCCCGATTAAGGGTGTTCAAACCGTCAAATTATTCATCAAATTGTTTGTCAAACAATTTGACAGCTCAGCGTACACATGATCAAATTTTTCGTCAAATTTTAGTTTTCTTCTGTCCACCGAAGAGAAAACATCGTGATGGCGGACAAATAATTATGTTTATGAAAGTAGATATGTTGATGAAATAGGAATATAATTTTACATAACTTAATACTTAATGTCATTTTGAAGACCATATAACAATCCGTCATTTTTATGTCCACTATACCAATTAAAAAAAGAGATAAAATTGTACATACAAACTAAAACGTTTCCAATAATCGAAATAATTATAACTTAATTGGTTCCGTCGTTGCTTAAGTATAAAATTTATTTTAATTAAAATTTACATCCTCTGATATTGTCAACATCGACTCCTCTAGCGATATTTAAAAAAACAAAACAATAAAAACACCCTTCTAGTATGTAAAATAAATAAGAGCCGCATAGCATTTCATCATCCGCACGATGTGCACTCGTTGAAATCTTTTTTCAAGTGACAAAAATGTACTAGCAAATTTGACGAGCGTACACACCATCAAACAACTCATCAAATTGTTTGTCAAACTAGCAGAAAAACAAAATTTTTTGTTTTCCATCCAACAATTTGACCAACAATTTGATGAGCGTTCACATCTTCAAATTCTCATCAAACTCCATATACTTTTTTGTTGGTCAAATTGTTTGACAAACAATTTGATGAGTTGTTTGATCATGTGTACGCCCCTATTGATTTGCTAGGCCAGTTCACAAGACCAACGTGTTGGACAGCGTGTCTTAATATTGTCGTTCACATCAACAAATTTAGAAGTTCTCTACGGCAGTGATCTATTGATAAAATTTTGCTTTTGCCTTGGTGCAACTCAAAAAAAAAAAAAAACAACAACGCAAATAATTATTGAATAATTAAGCAATTGCTGGATTTATGTACACAAGATATTTACTTTAAGTAGTTTTTATGTTTTAATGCCAACTTCAACTCCAAATGTTCTGTCAAAGTTGAAAAATTGAAAGCTAGCTTTAGCGAGGAGTTGTTTATTTCAGGATGCGTCATATAAAATGAATGTGAATGAATGAGCCTTGGCAGATAAACAGCGCTTCAATTTAAGAACCACAGCAAGAGGATTGTTAAATATTAATTTTCCTTTCCACAAAATCAATCGAATCAGTTGGCTTGATTTCCTGGAAATTTTTCAAAAGTTTTACTTATATTTCTTCCATATTATTTTCTCAGATTCTCAAAAGCTGTGATATTCAAAAATATCTAACGAAATTGATTGTTCGCAGCGCACACCACTGTGCGATATATTTCAAATATTGCGCTGACTACTTAAATCGTTGCACTATGAAGCGTATTTCTTTGTGTTTCAAAACTTGTGAAAGCGCTTCAAAAAATTAAAACTAATTTCGGATTCAGTGTGAAATTGGAATAATGCATTATTGTACAGAAACGCAGCTCATATTCCACAATGGATTTCACATGAGCAGTTAGGGGTATTGCCAAAAGCAAATTTATGGCCAGAAAAGTCAGCCAAGCCTTTGAGTCAGCCCTGAACTATCAAGAGTCAAGAACAGCTGATTCTGAAATCTAAAAAATTAGAAAAAGAAGCCAATAATCAACAACGGAGGCTTTGCATTTAAAAGTCACAAGGCCCTACGAATAATGCTACTACTACGTCAATTTACGCCGCCAAAGCTTACAAGATTTTCCCAGCGTTTCTATGCACACAAAAATCAAACGACGAAAATAAAACGTACAGCTGCCGGTACCATTACAATGAAGCAGGTGCATAAAGAGCAACTTCGTTACGTGGATCGAAATGCTAAGATTACTATACGCTCTGATATTAACATGAAGATTACTGCCGCTGATGTGCACCAATATCCAGATGGGAACGCACTACTGGCAGAGCTTTACGGAGGCCCTGTGAAAAATTGTACAGCAGATATGAAGATCAACGTAGATGAAAAAGAGCATAACGTAGAGATCGTCTGTAAGAAACTATCAGATGATAGCGATTTCTATTGTGTGCTTGCAGTACCAATACAAGCTGATTTGGATATTGAATCAAAGGATTCGGTAAGTGTGCATAATATGTACAGCCAGATGATAAATGTGCGGGCTCAGAAAAATATCAATACAAAAGGTATTAAGTGCACGGAAATTTCATTGAAAAGCGAGGAAGGAGATATTACATGTGATGGCGTGCTGCTGGCGGAAACTACATCAATTGAAACCAAAGGAACTGGCGTAAGTTAAATTCCAATTGTAGATCAGTATGTAGGCGAAGTCAGCCCGAAGTCTTAAAATTTTATCTTTTAATATCGGATACAAAACAGTTTTCAGATAAACGTCTCTTAGGGTGCTTTAACATTACTCCGACAGCTTTTAGATGACTCCAAAAAGTTACGAAATTTATGTCTTTATAACGTGAATCGACTGAAACACTAAGACCACGCGGACGACGACTACATCTGTACTCATTTTTGTAACAAATCATTTCTTCATAATATACAAATTTTATATGAATAGCTTTTTGAAAAATCTCAATTTATATGCTTTCAATTTATTTCCCCAATTTTCTTTATTAGCCCTGTTTTTACCGAAAAAAAAAGAAACTCAAATTTTCTTGATATTTTGGAATTTAACTTGTCTTTATGGATACAGTAGGACTCAAACTCTTAATTAATATCTGTACTCATCTTGAAATTGTAACCCGTACTTATAACCTTTCGTTGGGCTTGTCAATTGACTTCATTAGTACTCTCTTGATATAAGAATTGATTTTATTGTATTTTAATAAATTACATTTTATATTTTAGAGTATATTTTTGGACAAACCACAAGGCACTCTGCTGGAATGTAAGACTACAATTGGTGGCATCAAAACTGCCTCTTGCTACGCAGATTCATCCAAATTTAGCACAGATAGTGGTACTCTAGACTTAAAAAATGTACATAAAAATACGCAAGTTATTGTTCATAAAACCGGTGATATAAATATGAGTAAGTAGAAAGTTATTTTCTTTATTTTTAAACTTAAATTTTGTCAACGAATTTTCGTGCATGACTGAAATATTCTAATACATACATAAATTGTTATAAATATGTTTAAATTAGAAAATAGTGTCTGTTCCATATTTTAACCTGTGCGTTAAGCGTTCCAGACAACTGACATAAAATCATCTTTTATAAAATTTGCTTCAAGTTTTTTTAATGATTTTGATTGTTCGCTTATTGATTCTGTTTGTTGATTTCGTGATGAAAATCGTTTAGAATTCTGTTGATTTATATAAGAAAGTTCAATTGGGATAAAAAAAAATTACATTTTGGCCTTAATTGGTAATTTTTTTAGATGACGGAAGTCAATTTTAGCCGCTTAAAATTGATATAGACAAGTGCTATTTTATGAGCAAGATCGTGGATTGAAAGTTATGTTGGTCTTTTGTTTTCCGCTTGCAGATATTGATTAGGTATTTTGTAATTTTTTCTGTGAAATTATTTTCTTAAGAATTGTTTCCAATCCATATCCTATGTGACTATAACAGTGTAAAGCAAACCTATACAGATGCATGCCAATGTGTGCGCCGAACTTAATCGAGTCATGTATGATCCGTTTTCGCAACATGTGTACATATGTATGTACTTACCCGCAGCCTTTTCTTGAGTTGTGCCGCAGTTGCCCACGGGAGGCAGATTGCCTTACGAATTTAAAAGACATTTTACATCGAAACGGAAACACCTACGAACAAAAAGTTAACTATCTTTTTTTTTATTTTTTGCATTATTTTCTTCAAAAGCGAACAGTTCAAAAAAATGTTTCCAAAAAATCTCCACTGAGTCACTTTCTTCGACCTTTTTTTAATGTTATAATTTAATACTTTCTCGTTGTTTCATATTATTTCTTCTGAAAATTACTTGTTACATGGTTTTAAAATATTTATTCTGCAGGTGGATTTAATGGCAACCTTTATGTACACAGCAATGGCGGCAACATCAATTTGCAACTTTCTGAAATCTCAGGAGAAAATATTATTATGGCCGATAAAGTACCATTGGCAATAGTAAATATATCTGATACGATTGAAGAAAAATCATACATTGAGATTACAGCAACAGAAATAACGTTAGATGATCCACTTTCACATTTATCTGACGGATTAACAGAAGAGCGCGGAGTATTTCGCATGTCAACTAAACCGGAAAATTATAATAAATTAATGATTTGTACAAAAGGCAAAGTTAAATTAGGAAAACTTTCATGGGCTGATAGTATGAAACAAGCTATGGGCATAAATGAAAAGTAGATTCTTGTATTTGCATTTAATGTATTCAAAGATGTGTTTTAATTGGTTGGTATTAAAAGAAATGTAGAGCTAAAAATAACGTTAAACCTAAGCTTATTTAGAAGACACTTAAAAATGTGCTTCTAATAAACACGTATTTGAATTTTAGAGTTGTCTTTCATTGGGTCACAACTAAACCATTTTCCTCGATTGCCACTCTATTAAGGCGTTCAAATGTTTCATTTAATTTTTGGCAGCATTCTTTTATATCTTCTTCAGTGTCGTTAGCGCTGAGCGCATCAATCAATTTTATTATTGTTCGTGGACTTTGTTTGTGTAGCGTATCATCTAATTGTTTATCTGTTGCCTTACGCACTATACGTGTAATGAAGTATAAAATCGACATGCACGTATCCTCTGCAAATGAGACTTCTTCATTTATAGCTTCTGTATCGTCTTCATCGGCTTCGAAATCATTTGCTGGTGGTGGCCGTTTTTGATATTCTTCAAGCCAGTCTTGGGCTAACTCCCAGATAGTTATCATTTGAGTTAGGCAATTGTCATCAAAAGGATCGTCTAGAGCCTACATAAAATAATATACGAGATAGAAAAAAATTATAAGGTATTATAGGTAAACTATTTATTTTTCCACTAAATAATTTGTTTTTCGTTTTTCTAAAAGCTAATATAAATAATACTGGACCGACTGGCAAATTCATACAGTATTTTGTATTAGACAATGTAGAGTAGATAAGAGATATGCAATTTCATGAATTATCATGAGTTAGGAGGTGTTAAACTTCAATAAAGATATGGACAATGACCTCGAGTGAAAAATTTGATGACAATACATTACAAAAGGGTAAAAAAGGGTACGGAATAATTGAAAATGAAGTTTTTCTTACCAAAAATATTTCGTTCACATTATCGACCACATCCTGTTCGTTGCTGTTTATTGGAAGCAAGTAATCTGATAAGCAAAGCGGCGCCAATATCTGGGTCAAAATTCCTAAAAGTTGCGTCAGATGAGATTGATATGCCTCTTTTGCAGCTTCCTTAAATTGTACTAGTATAACATGTATATTTAAAAAAGTTTGCATCGTCTTTCTTGTGGCTTGCGGAGGCAACACGGACTCAACGTTTTGGTCAGTGGAATTAGAGTGTTGGTTTCTTGCACTTTTCGGCACTAAAAGCTTGAATGCTTCTAGAGTGCCACCTACGATTGGTTCGCATACAAAAATATCTGCAAAAGTAAGCGATGAGTCCGCCACAGTATCGATTACAGCAAATTTAGCTAGAATAGCATTTAACGCTTCTAATGCATGCGTGAGCAAGGTGACATTTACAGAATTCTGTAATATAAAAGCAAACTGCTCTACAAAAGAGGGTATTAAGTGAATTTGCTTATACCACAACTCAGCCGCGACAGAATCATCATAAACGTGCACCACTGCTAGTAGGCGCATCAGCTGTACCAAAGTCAGTGAATCACTGCACGATATCAGTTGTAACAGTGTTACAATAATTTCAGTACGAGCACAAAGTTCATTACGTGTGCGTGCTACATTGCACATGTTGCCCATAATACCCACTAGTATTTCGGTCAAACGTTTATCTTGCGTTGCTTCAATACATTGAGCAAATAATTCTAGCACATTATGCTCCAAGAGCAGCTGTACCACATCCTCTTCAATCGTCATATCCCAGAGGGCGCACAGATCTTTTTCGAATGCTTCATCCACTGCGGAGTCGCTTTCAAGTTTTGTCAACTTTAGTAGCGCGGAGAGTACAAAACGTTCACTGTATAGTGTATCACCAATAGCATCTCCCTTGATGCGGGTCAATTCACCGATGTTGTCTTCATCATCAGAGACGCTAGGATTATAACGGGCCGAGGGAGAACTTTCAGAGGCCGGCTCTGTCGTGGGACTTGCCGCACCAACTTCTTCTGATTCACTTTCAGCAGTGTTGTTTTGAGTTCCTTCCGGTGCTTTTTCATCGCCTTCGATTTTCTGTGGAGAGGACATGAAAATTCCCTTTTGATCCCTTTTGATTGTAAGTCGTCCGTCCAAATTTAGAAATTGACGATATAAACAAAAGTGAAGTAGGCGATAGTTTACAATTTGTTACTGCTGCGACTGTACCAGAGATGCTCTGCACGGTGATAACAAAAGTATGTGAGCTGTACAAATAATCATACTAAGCAAACATTAAAATAAATAGTTGTGCGTTCATCCTTGTGTCACTTTTATTTCGTTATTCACACACACCGAATTTGAGCTCCGGCGCATGAGTTCGGAGTAGATTTTTAGTTGTGCGAATGCAAAATACGTCAGAGTAGTAGTTCGATATTTCTACGTCGGTGTAGTGAGTCGATATACAAGCTGCTGTCGTGTGAGTAGAGATTTGTGTATCGGCGTTGAAATGTCGAAATGCTAAGTTAAAACTTAAGTAAAATAAATGTAGGAAGCTAAAACTTATTTTAACATTTAATATAAATAAATTTTAAAATAAAAATTTAAGGCAAATAGGAGAGAATTTTTCCTGTTTAATTTTAGACTAAATGACATTCCATTTTAATGTTAATACTTTATACTGTGTCTTATGCTAATTTTTAAAATGTTATAAATTTAAGTTTTTGCCAGAGCTACCAAGTCGTACAGTAGGAATTCTCGGTCTTGTAGAGTAAATATATTTTTATCTAAGATGATATCAAGTAAAATTTTTTTGGCACAAAGCCTATATTTTCTTAAGAAAACGTATGTAACTACATAACGTTACATATTTTCGTGGGTAAAACTTGATACCCGTTTTTGTTCGTTAAAACAAAAATCTTCGTATTCCCGGCTATTTCAGAAATTTTGAATCCCAACCTGGCCATGTTCTCGCGTCAATACCGTTCACTTGGCATCCCTGGTCTTAGTCGATTTTCAAGTGTAACCCAGTGTTATTTACCATACAAAGTTTAAAATTAGGAAACTGTTTTACAAAACACCAAATACTTTCTAACATTTTATGTAACAAAAATTTTTAAGTTCAGTTCTTACTTACGCAATCAAACAAATACTTAAAACAATTTGAAAAGTTTGTGAAACTTAACCTTGTAAATATCAACTCGCGGATCTAAGCCCATTAATTTTTGAACTTTAAATTTGAATGGTCGACTTTGTCGCCATCTTTATAATGCATGCAAAGCTTTATATTAAGAAACCGTACTTTATAAAGACACTAAAGTGTTAATAAGATGTATGAAGTTTTTTTTTTGATTATTTGAGTGTTGTGTTAAAAAAGTTATAAGTATCCTTAAACCGATGATAATTTCAGCAAACATCGCATATTAAAAAATTAACTGCTTTGCATCTTTCAAGCCATTGATTGAAGAAACATTCGAAAACGTAAGTGAATGTGGCCTCAGCTTATATCTCAATCAATATCACTGCGTCCATCCTCAGCATGGAATTCTGCTGCTATTTCTCCTTCTTTTTCGATATTTTGTGACTTGCTATGAGAGAAATCCGATGCAGACTAACTTTTTCGGAAATAAAATAAAGCTTGCAAATTTTACACGTACTTGCGGAAATTCATCCTTTCAAACTTGGACACAAGAGATCATACGGCAATTGGCTGTTTGTAAAGTTACGAGTAACTGATAGTCTGCATTTTACAATTTCAAACAGATATTGGCTTTCAGGTATGTACCAACTATGTAATTCACTAAATGGTTTATCAGGAACAACAGATCAATGTATGGGGTATCGCATGGTGCGCTGAAAAATTACAACATTTTACCCAGATTGAATAAAAGTCCCTTTTCCCGATAAGGTAAAAAAGGTCCTCAATTTTCAATATCTAAATCGGGGACATGTATAGGCTTTCCAGGACGTCCGAGAACACTTCATCAAATTCGAGGATGTTTTATAGCCATAGTAAAAAAAAATGCACTTCTCTTTGTTAAATTTGATGGATTATTTAAATATTTTATTTCAGTATAAAATAAGCACGAAACAAAACAGCTATAGCAGGACTGTTCTGCAGAGTAAAGGACGGTTGGGCCGACTAATAAAATACGTCAGAGCTTTCACTGAAACCTAATACATACACATATACATTTCTAGGGCTTTAAATTGTGGCCCTCACTAAGCAATTTTTACAAGAATCTCTAACCAAAATGCTATTTAGTGTATGATTGATGACATTTGCAGCGACACCAGATTGTCGAGCATATAATTTCAACTCTTGCTGTTTCTATGACTATTTTTATTGATAATTTGTGTTATGATTGACTTCTAATGTTGAACTCGGTATCTAGAAAAAATCCTTTATACAAACTAAACATACAATACATGTTTTTTATTTGATCTAAATTTCATGAAATTTTTATTATTGGATGTCAATTTCCATAAATCCATCTGCATTTGTCAGATGTTGCATTTGTTTCTTCGAGCCTTCTTCTACAATAAAACTAGGACCAATTATGCAGCTTTTAAGAATAGAACCTTTTTTCACGATAGCTTTGCTACCAACAATACAGTTTTCAATATTGCAGCTAAAAAAAATAATTAAAATAAAAAAATGGTAAAGTTTAGTTTAAAATAAATAAGTAACGTACCCTTCCTCTATGATGGCATTGGACATAATAATCGTCTTGTTAATAATGTTTTTCGGATTAACAGCGCAACTTGGGCCAAAAACACTAAAGTTAAGTGAAGTTTTCTCCGATAATTTAGCATTATCTGCAACAACTATTTCCTTGGTTTGTGTTGAGTTCATTACGGCGGTTGGCGAAATAAGCGAATGTAACTGTTCATCGCATAGTTGAGACCAGATTGTAGATAGCTAAAAAAAGGAGGATATTATATAACGAATTTAGAAGGTTTAACAAGATATTGAACACTATTGTAAACTATTTATACTATTGCATTACTTAAATATTTAAGTATTCAGGCTAAAATCCTTCTAAATTCCCGAGTTAGAAAATAATTGGCCTGTTTAGAAAAATTAAGCTTACAAAAAGAGATTTTTAAACGTTTTAAATTGAGTTTTCATTTTAAAACAATCAAATGATCAAACTTGTGAATTCAGAAAATTCTTATGTAAATATTTAATTTTATTATGTTGCATTAAAAACCAGTAGCGAACCTTTTGATTTATAGCAAAGAAACTTAGTGTCGTATTCACGCGAACGCCAATTGTTTCTTTAGGTGACTGAATAGCATAGCAACGTATTAGATCACCATGATAGGGCTCTGCAGTGCGTGAATCGTTAAAAAGTGAAGTTTTTATAATTTGTTGTTCCAAAGGGGTTTGTCCAACATACTAGATAAAAATAAAAGTTTTAAATTATAATTACGCTGTAAGCAATATGAAAGGTTACATTTAAAATATTATCCTCCGGTTTTAAGTTTACAGCAGTATCAGAATTGGAACTCTCCTGGGTTGTAGTAGAGTTCTTAAACATTTGCTTTTTAATGATGTAAGGCAAAAATTCTCCTTTTAAAGTAGAAAAGTGTTCTTTCTGCAATTTAAACAAAGTTAAAAAAAAACAATATTACTTTATATTAACTCAAACCTTTTTTAAAAAATCCAGTACCCATTTCTTCATAACATAAATATGTGAATCTGTTAAACGACTATTAATAGTCATTTTACCATTTTTACGCAGTAAATGTGCGTTAATTGACATTACTTCTTCAAAATCACTTATAGCGGCAAGGAATAACAAACGTTGTGAATCTGGATGTATGCCAATCAAATCACGTTCCAGCTTTTGTTTCGTTTTGGGTCCTGGTAAAGTGTAATCACTTTCAAAGCCACTCTTAAATAACAATGCGGCCATGGAAGCGTCATGTTGACGAAATTTATTAAACAGCGGGTAGAGGCTGACATTGGTTATAATGTCGCAGGAGACAATTATGAAATCAGATTTTATTCTGCAAATGAATGTTTGTACTTTTTAAATGTGAATTATTAGAGTTTTAGCGTTAGAAATTAATAAAAATGTTTTAAAAATTTTGAATTAACTAGGACCAAAAAAGGTATACGTCACTACTATTTTTTGTTTCCTTCTCTAAAACACGATTTTGTTTTTTATTTTATTCATTGTGGCGTTCAGTAGCCGGTAGGCCGTGAAAATCACTAAAGCTAAGTCAAAATCAAAATGAACTATAAAATGGGTCTTTAGCATATGAGTTTTCCGACTTACTTATCATGTATGAAACGTAAACTGTCCGCTGTACCAAAATCGCTGTCTGCCGGTATGGGCACTAAATCCACTTTTAATTTGAGTGGTGTGCGTTCAAGCGCTTGTTGTATTTCGGATCTTTCATTTTCCAACACCACAACTATAGCATCTATAAAATATGTATAAAAACAAAGGTTAATATTCAAGATGTCTGACTTTTTCTCAGTTACCTGGAAAGTTATGATGTTGCAGCATGTTAAGCGGATACCATAGGAGCGGATAGGGCCCAATGGGTAACAGACATTTGGGCGAATCACCGATTACTTCAGGCAGGCGTGTGCCACGTCCAGCGGCTAGCACTACTGCTTGAAATTCTTGAAAAACCATTTGAAAATATTGAAATGTTATTTTTATGATTAATATATAAAAAAAAAACTAAAATGTATGCAATAATTCGCGTTTTGCACGAAATACGTGTTTTGTTGGAAAACAATTTTAAATTGTCAATATCAGCTGTTTGGTTTGACGTTGTCTGAATTTGATTGCCATCTCTGCAGTTAAATATCAATAGAGTGCAGTGATGGCATTTCCAAATGAATTGTACTCTTTTTTAGTACATTTCGCTTTGAAAAGTACACAACTACACGTACAACGGGATAATTTAAAACTTTTGAGTGCCGAGCACTAATTCACACATAAATTAGATGCCGCCGTCTTTTATGCGTTCAACAGTATTCGACAGGTTACAGGCAATCGTCAACGACAACTCCCTGCCAAAATTATAACACACTTAATAATATGAAATGCAACAGAATTGTGGGGCTCGACTGATAACTTGCCGACGAGTACCCGTCGACTTAGATTTAATTCTATTCTCATCGTCAGCGGTGCCCGATCAGTGATGCATTTCGAATCAGCTTGTGTCAATTTTTATATACACGCTTAAATTCCTAAATAGAACTGCGACGTGCGATTTATCTTCTTTTGTGTTAAGTCGCACCAAAAAATAGAATTTTTTCTATTTCTCTGCGATAAATTTTCTAGTGTCAATTTTGTACTCACTACAAACGTATAGGAAAAATCTGTGCGATATAAAACGTTCCAGTTCTGTTTAGGCATTAAATGTCAATGAAAACAAATTGGCTGCTGAATTTTCTGTCACCCGTCGTCCAGCGCAATTTTATTCACTCCAATAATTTTCCGACCGGGTTTTTTTTTTGACAGCGGATAACCTGATTTTCCGTCCCTGTTCATATCCTATTTAATGAATTACACATTTTTTGCAAAATGTTTTGATTTTTGGTCATTTCCTCCCGCTTAATTATTTTGAAATTGATAGTTTGAATATGGCTAATAATGGAAGTAGTCGTCAGTCGCTAGAATCGTGGTGGGAATGGTTGAGAGAGGCTGACAAAAAGAAATTCGCTTAATAATTCGAAAATTAGGAAAATATAATAGGAAATGAAAACACATCAATTTCATGCCTGAAAAATCTGCGTATGGGGCCGTTCAAGTATTACGTAACGCAATTAGGGGGGGAGGGGGGTCTTGTGAAATGTTACGATGCGTTACAGGGGAGGGGGGGGGGGGATTCGAACAACGCGTTACGTAACATTGTTTTAGAAGTGAAACTACTTTAGCGGGTGGTGATTTGAAATGAGGTGTGTATAATGAAACGCTTTCTTTATGTTTTATTATAATGATAAAAGTTGATGGGATCTAGATAATTTACAGCAATAAATGATATCTTAAATTAAAGCACTTATCAAGCAGAATGTTCTAAAACTATCATCTTCGAGATTGGTTAACCAAAACCAGAGATGTAAGCGTGGAAAGATTTCCTATTTTTCTCATTTATTGCTGTAGCTGTTCTAGATCCCATCAACTTTTGTCATTTTAATAAAATATGTTCGTCTCATTTTTCGCCATTTTAACATATTTTAAGCTTAAGCAAATGTTTATTACATTATGTGTGATTTTTATTAAATAACAATATGAACAAGTTAAGGTGTTATCTTCAGTCAGGCCGAAACTCACATACCCTACACTGCACTCAAAGTAGGTACATATATTTCAGTAAAAAAAGACGTTGAAGAGGTTAAATAATTCGAAAAAAGTGTGAAATGTTTAAGAGGTTGAAAACTGTTGAAAAAGTCGTAATGCAAAATGTTAATGTTGAGAGAGGTTGAAAAAGTCTAAACAATTTAAAATCGATGAAAAAGTCGAAAAAATAAAGAAATTTCATCACAATATCTTGCACGGCTTACGAGATATGGTGGTATAGAGGTTAAAATTTAGGACCGTGCCACGCGAATCTTTGGAAACTTGAAACCTAGTCTAATTTTAATTTAGTTCAAATGTACACCTAATCACCAAGTTTCATCAAAATCGCTGCATTTTTCAAAATGGGATTGGGCAAATATACATAAAGTATGGGCGGTAGGCGTGTCCATGAACCGATTACGTCCGTTTTGAATAGCAAGATGCCTGCAAGAAGGTCTGACCTGAGTGTGCTAATTTCATTCAATTAGCTTTCTTGGTTTTTCCGTAAACCTGATTTGAACAGACAGACAGACGGACATAGCTAAATCAACTCAGGTGGTGACGCTGATCAAGAATATATCTATATACTTTTTCATACCTACCACCGCCCTCTTCTATGCGTTACAAACAAAATGACAATGTGAATATACCCTCGGTGTAGGGTATAATAAAGAAAATAAACAACATACGCATGTATTTCCGGTACTTTTCGCAACATAATTGTGACTTTTAGGTAAATATGGTCACTTGGGTGTTACGTAACGTTTAAGGGGGGGGGGGGGGGGGGTAGAAGAAAACGTTACGGCGCGTTACATAGGGGGGAGGGGGGGTCAAAAATCTTCGAAAATTGCGTTACGTAATACTTGAACGGCCCCTATGACAAGATTTGACCCACCTTTCATAGTTTAAAAATTACTAATGATCATCTTCATCTTCGAAAGAATACGGTTTTTATTGAAAGTTTTGAATTAACATTACTCGTTCAAATCTGAAAGCTGCATTTTTTTGCCCAAAATAACTATTTTTAAATCAAAATTACAGTATTTATTGGAAACATTAAAATGATAAAAGGTGGATCAAATATTATTATATGGAGGTTTTTCGGGCACGAAATCGATGTGCTTTTATATCCTCCACATAACATTGGTCAAAACATATTTTTCTAATTGTGACTTACTTTCCGGGTTATTGAGCGAACTTTTTTTTTGGCCTTTTACAACCAGCCCCATCACAATTCTGACGACTTAAGACTTAACCAAAATAGACGTGACGAGACGGTAGCAATTGAACGAACGTTTGCACTCGTTTCGTCTGTTTTGACATTTAACCCAAAATGTTACGCTAGCCAACGAGTCGAAAAAGCTGTTATGACGAGTAGCAACGTATTGAAGTTCGGTTCTTACGGAACAACACGTCTCGTCAAAATGTTTCGTTCACTTTCGATCAATTACGTTTGTTCATTTTGGCTATCAACATTGGTTTACATACACTCGAACTTACTCGTTACGTCTCGTCTCGTCTATTTTGGTTTAGGCTTTACGCTCATTTCTATTATAAGATTTCTGTGTTAGACATTCGAAAAGATTAGCATTGCCATATGGAAAAATCTGTAAATTTCAAATTGCACAAAACTGATCTAAGGTTTTCAATAAACTAGCTGATATAAAAGTAGATGCGTTCAAAACAGTTAACCAGTTGAAGTTTAAATGTGTGCAGATTGTGTAGGTTACTACATGGTGTAAAGTTTGAATTGTTTTAAGTAAAGTAAATTACTTTTGTTTGAATTTGAATTATTTTAGAAATTAAAATAAATCAGTTATTATAAATAACCAAATAGCGCATCTTGAGTGTATCCGCAATCCATAGGTCAAAATAATTTGAAGTGAAGACGACGTTGATTTGGTAAAAAGAAAATAGCACGTAATTTCTGATGTTCGTTTTGCAGGATTTGGCTCCGGCAATATCTTGGGTTTATTTTTTACGATTATTCCCTGTGTGATCTCTCCTACACCCACTTCGGAAAATATTCAAAACATTATGAATTATTATTAGAGAATTTTTTTGTTTTATTTAATATTTAACATGGTTAAATCTGCCTTCTTTACAAAAAAATAAAATTTTAAGAATAAAATAAAAAAATAGTACACAAAATAATAAAGTTAAATTGAACACAAAAAATTAAAAATAACAACATAAGAATGTACACTAAATTACATTAAGTTTGGGACTATGATTTCAAATAAAATATTATACAGTAGTACGAGTGTAATGAAAAACTTTCAACTTTCATTACATAACTAAATGACAATGAACATTTCATTTAAGTTATTACGCAAAAACTTGGCAATGGAAATATGATAGTAGTAATTTATCTTTAATTTTTTAATTTTTTCAATTCCAAATTGAAATGCAATCAAAAACCTGCTTTATTTATGGTATCCGTAAAATATTTCACATTTTGTATTTAAACTAAATTACTCGCATATGATTTTTAAGTTACTTTCTCCGCTCGTACAAATACTCGTCCTCATAATAACGCGGTGTCGTCGATGCAACAAACAGCTGGGGACGACGTTGTTGTAACGATATATTAATCTCCTCTGGAGAGCGATAGACCTGATGTTGTTGCTGTTGCAATTGTTGCAACGGTGAAGTGGTATAGAATCTGTATGGTGACGGTGTTGCTGAGGGTGCAACGGTCTGTGGACGATGTTGTTGAATTTGAGGTGCCAATTGTGGTTGAATTGTTGTGACGACAGGAACTGGTTTACGATAAACGGTAGTTTGTTGTACCACCGGCTGTTGGCGCTGGACTTGCTGTTGTAGCTGTTGTCGATGTTGTTGTGGTTGTGGTTGAGGCTGCTGTTGGTATATCGGCTGCTGTTGTTGTTGTTGCTGTTGCTGCTGAGTATTGAAACCAACTTGAACCTGTGTTTATTGAAAGAATACTATTAGTTTGAAATTTAAAAAAAAATTACAATTAAGGACAGTTATTAGGATTGAGAAGCAAAATTTCGGAATGACGGTCTCACTATGTTCAAGTTGGTCAGAGTTTGCTAAGAAGCCGATGTTCGCAATTAAAAACTAATCTGGCTTTCGCAACTTATTTGGAGCAAGGTTTTCCAGAACTTAATATTCTAAGAGTAGATAGGTAAAACTATGCAAAAGAGCTGGAGGTAGATGAATTAATAAACTAATCTTTTTCCCAATGTGATCAGTTCCAGACAGAATATGATTCCCATTCTGAGGGCACACTAGCTTATCAGCGCATTATTAAAGTAGGGGCTAGGAGGCAAACAAACGAAATGTGTCATTTATTTCGAAATGGAAAGTAGAATCTCTTGATTTTCTTGTGGCCGATTTGGGAACGCCGTAGGCAATACTGAGCCTTCAAGTATAAAGAGTTTTTGCTTCATTTTTTGAAAGCAATCGAATAGTGTTGCAACTAAGACGACTTCTTTGTAGAGAAACGATGGAGATCTACTTTATGTTATTGGTGTAGTTTGAAGCTGAGCTTAAAACTCCTATCTTAAAAAAATGTAACAAATATAGCCTGCAGTAAGCTAAAACATTTCCGATCAATGATTTTTTGTCCAAAAATGGTAAAATGTTATAGCACGAATATTAAAGATTGGTGAAAATTATCCTTAAAAAGCCCAGAAAACTCTGAAAATTTTCTTGAACAATTTCTCTGAAAAAGGTAATTATATACTCCTCTGTAAAATTTGGAATGATAATGATTTTCTCGTTTATAGATTGATATTAGACATACTAAGAAACGTTTACTAATGTTATATACATATAAAAGAGCCGAATACTGCATCATGGGAAAATATTGGATCAAGGTTTAAGATAAGAAAATCTTTGCTTCAGAATCACCAGATTAGAACAGAATATAGAAGCCATACTATCAACTTTCAGAAGCTAAATGATTGCTGAAACAGATCACTTGATATAAAATGACTAGTAAATGTAATGAGGAAAATTGAAAACAACAATGCTGCCCTCAGGAGGGAAAAGGGTGTATCTTTAAAAAAAATGCATGTTCGTAATTCTTATGGAATCGGATAGCTTAAGAAATTCCGCGTCTAATGAACAACTCCAAATGCCGGTAGTTGTCTTAGTTCAAACATCTCCTAAGAGAATTTTCTTTGTCTCAATTTTACTGGTATTTCAACAAATTCACATAACATCAATTATCTCGTAACGCTTTGTTTGAGATACGTCTTTTTCGCTTCTGAGAGGGCAAAAAAGTATAATGAGAGAAAACTTTGCGACAATTTCGGAGAATAACTAATTTTCATGCAAAATTAGCGAAGTTATCGAATTTCAACACACTCACCGGTTGTCGCTGATGATGTATCCGTTGACGTGGTGTCTCCTCTTCATCTTCATAGCGATCATTTTCATAATAGCTTTCAGGATAATAACGATCTGAATAACGCAGTGTTACATTCGGTTTCGACTGATGCTCTTGCAAATTAATTGGCTTATAGAGATAATCATTCACGATATGATACTTGGACGATTGTTGACAAATGTTTTCATTTGAAGGTGGCATACAAATTAAATGAATCTGATGGAAAGTGAATCCTTCTGGGCAGATCCATGAATGCTTTTGACTTTCTTGACAATAATGAAATACTTCACAGTTAAGTGACTCATCGGCATAGTAGCTGAAACAAAATATAGTTTTAGTGAATGTTTACTAGATAAAATCTCAAGTGCTCTTTCTTACCCCGAATTTTTCGAATCACAATTAAAAGTGGATTTCGCCAGTAGCAGTGATAATCTATCAGGTTCCTCTACTTCTTCTTCGGATTCTTCCTCACTTGACTTTTTCTTGTTGTTGTTGTTGTTATTCTTCAAGTAATTGTTCTGTTGCTGCTGCACATTGCGACTTTGATAGACTTGACGCGGCGCTTCCTCTTGATCCTCTTCCTGACTATAATCCGTATATTGGGGGCGCTGCCGATAAGCAAGATGCGTTTGTGCCTGTGGTTCAAATTCATCTTCTTCATTTTCATCTACTTCCACAGAACGTGCTGCAAATCCTTGTGGTCTTGCAGTGGTAGCAGCAGCAGCAGCTGCACCAACATTTGTGGTCGCTGAGATTGCGGTGCCAATGAGGCAACTCGCAGAGACTAGTAAAATGAGGCGTAAACTGAAAGAGGGAAAAAATAAATGTTAAAGATTGTATATACAAAAGTTTTTGAAATATATTCGAATTAAATAGGGTTTGAGCATGGTGATGCAATAAGTCATTACATGACATAACAATAACATTTTCTCAATTCACGAGTGGCAACAGAAACATTTTTCATCAAAAAATTGTTTTTTTTTTCAAATAATTCGTTCAGTGCTTCCTATCTGGAATCTGTGATCTCTAATATAGCTTTAAGGCCGCGAAAAAGAGAACAAGTATGTTTGTATGGAGAAAAATAAGTTGCTTAATGTTAAGGTTAACATTTATTCAAAATGACAGAAAAAAATATGTAAAAAGTTTATCCTTATAAGTTTCTAAATTCATTATAATATATAAAATATAAAAAATCCTTAACAATGGCTTCGTCTGCATGAGTCCAACTTCAGAATAGTTTGAACATTTTTATAAGGCTTATGAAACTTTATCACAAAGAATCAACATTTGACCTAAATGAGTCGATTCTGAAACTGACAAAATCGATAGGATTTGATATTTATTAATATTGTACTAATATTACGTGAGGTGTTTTT
Organism: Tricholauxania praeusta; assembly: GCA_949775025.1. Classification (NCBI taxonomy): domain Eukaryota; kingdom Metazoa; phylum Arthropoda; class Insecta; order Diptera; family Lauxaniidae; genus Tricholauxania; species Tricholauxania praeusta. Next base: position 28,101,736 of record OX459031.1, on the reverse strand, counting down.
TTGAAAATTCGGATTTCCCCCCTCGCCTTGGTGAAATTCGGTGAGTTCTGACGGAATCCTCCCCCCCCCCCCCCCCTCCCTTCCGTGAGACTTGCCTTATAATTTTTAGATGTAATCTGCTGTAATAATGTGTAGTTACTCTCTGCATTAAAAAGGTCACGTGAGATTTCCGCTGACCCCCCTTCCCCTTGGTGAGATTTGGTGAGACTTTGTCGGACCCCCTTCCCCCCTATTTTGGCTCACATAATTTATGGACGGCCCCTAAGTCATTAAAATTTATTCATTCTGTCACCACGGCTGTGTTTGAAGCTTTTGAAAAAAAGTCAAAGTAGTAGTTACTTCGACTTGCACTTATTAATTTTAAGATAAAAATAGTTTCCGACTTAATTTTGTATTTCTACGAGTATTGAGTATTGAAGTCTATACCTACGCTGCATCTATCAAATTCGTTAAATTCACTGTGAGAGCTCAGAAGTAGCTAAAAACGCAATTTTGCAGAAACTATATGTGATAGTTATAATCTGTTTTCAAACTCTGATGAAACAACGTATCAAATCAACTTCGAAATGACTTTTTAATTGAAAACTATTAAATGCCAGTCATGTTGAAAAAACCAATAAAATTTGATACTTTTTTTTTTATTACAATCCTCATAAAAATGTATGACTTGCAATCAAGTTGTAGTCATATGGATATGTAGTCATAAGGATTTTTATGTAGTTTCAATATATATATATGTTTTTAATGTAGTTTTGCATTAAATAATTTTTTTAATAATTACTTTGAAAGGCATATGAAACTTCTGTTGGATATTTTGCAAAAATTTTAAATTGCAGTTGTAGAGTAAACTCCTTGAGTTCTAACAATCTATGGGTATTTTTAAACTTATCATATATCTCTATACATTCCATACAATAGGCGAATGAATTTATATTCTTCATGCCATCCATTAACAAATAACAATAACAGCAACAATAGAAAAATTATAAGCTGCAACACATCAACACTTCAACATGAAATCTCGTTTACAATATAAAACAAATGAACCACAACAACTTGCTACAAGAGCGTCAATTATACCGCAAAATACCAGCGATATTACCATAAGATGCAAAAGTTTATAGTTATGTGTTTGTTGGTGTGTGTGTGTGTGTATGCTGTAACAATTGTTAATACTCGTGCAATATGTAGATTGAATGCCAACAACCTTGCCAATATATGTTTTATGTCACGTCATTGTTTGTCGCCATTGTTGTTAGGAAGTGACACAACAAAAAATGGTAATCGCATTGTCTGCAACTGTTGATGGATTTGGGTTGATATTGTTACTCCTTCATTACGAGCAATATTTTTTTCTATAAATTTTACTTCCTTTGCTATGCAAGCATCAATTGATCAATGGAAAAAATTACATTATTTTCTTATAACAATTGCTTTAATTTGCGTTGTCTAATGAAGCTGTTTGACAACAGGATTGGATTGAAATTAAATTGAAAATTATCTGCAGCATGAGAAAAAAAAAGAAAAAAGTAAATAGATAATGATGATATCAAATTAGTCAGGGACACTTGATTTCCTATTAAGTAAATATGGAATTCCAACAGGGTTGCCAAGTTGAAAACTAGAAATTATCGGCCTTCACAAAATAAAATAGTTTTTCTCGAAAATTTGCCAATGCTGAATTCGACTATCATATTATTTCACTGTACTTTAATGTATTAATACTCCTTCTTGCACTTAAAATTGTTGGCATTAGTTCAATTGAATAATAGACAAATTATATTTGCTTTGACGTGATAAAAATTTGAAAAAGCTTCCTGATTTTTTCTGATACCAAATCGTTGAATCCAGCAAACTGGAAAACATTTTGGCTGGGATTCTAAAGTATGAAAGTAAAAATTAGCATAGAGTTGTCTCTATGTTTTCTTTAATTTTTTTTTTTTTTGCATTTTAGTTGGAAGTTAAGTGTAACAAAAACAAAACCTTCATGTTGAAAATTATCATGGTTGACTACGTGACTCGATAGACCCTAACAAACCGCATGATATTCACCTGTCTGTCTAACTTATTGTTTTCATAGCTGTTTCGCTGAATGTCTGTTTCAACTGTCTTTCGGTCCATCTCTAAATTTGTGCAATCAATGAAACATCTTTATGATATGGGAAAATCTGAAAAATTCATAGCAAAAAACAAAATCGAGTAAAAGCAAAGCAAGAAAAAAAAGGTCCGCGGGAAAAATTTTGATATTTTTTTATTCATCGCTCAGATCTACAAAATGCGAAAGAGACGACAAATGAAAAAATCAGACAAAATAGAAGAGTCACAAAATCTCCGACCAAACGTATTATGTAATATTAACCATGTTGTATTTTATTGTTTTTCTTGTTGTTGTAAAGTTGCAAAAACACAAAAAAAGAGCAAATAATAAAAGGTCCAAAACCAAAGAACGGCTGATGCTGCTGCTGCTCTTTTAAATGCAACTTTTGAGAGTTTTCTACTGACTTGTGTTAAGTCAAGTCTTCAGTTACAGTGTAAAACGTGGTCGCATCTTCATTTTATTTTTAATTTTTTCATTATTTGTAGTTTGTATTATAAATTATTGTATTTTTAGTTTTGTTTGTAACAGTCACATTTATGTGCGCATATTTTTTTGTTCGCATTTGTATTTGTGGGCAGTAAATTTTCATTCATTTGTGTCGCTATTTTCTTAAATTCATACTTAATCAGTATTAAGTATTCATCATTTAAGACTGTGTGTGTGTATTGGTGTACTTACTGTTAGCGTATTGGTGCTTCTGTCATTGTGGATGTTTGTTTGGGAAATTTGTGGTGTGAATTATTTGTTTATAATTGTAATTTAGTGGTGATGTGCTATTATGAATGACACAAAACGAAAGACTTAAGCAACAAACCTAATAAATTTTGCATATAGAAAATGTGATGATTGATATAAATGTTAAATTTTTGTTTTTATATTAATTTGTTGAAAGAAATTGTAAAAACTTTATTAAATTTAGTAAGGATTGCCGCATTTACTCAAGTAGTGATTCTTAATACAGTGAAAGCTCCCGCAGGCGGACACCGACGGTTCCAACAAAATCGTCCGCTTACGGGAGATGTCCGCTTGCGGGAGCTGTCGAAGAAAGTACATTTTTACAATTCAAATACAATTCAATTAAAACAAAAAAACAATCCAAATTTTCTTATCGGATGGTTTGTAGGAGTAAAATTGCCACGGTGGCGGCACTTAAGCATTCGTAACTTTTTTATTTATAAAATGTACTAAAATTTTATTTCAGGAAAATGTTGTACAAACTTTTCAGAACAATTCTGTGGAAAAATGTTGTTTCTGAACATATGAGAAGTTGGTTTAAATTCTGTTTGTTTAATAAAAACTTAATTTTTTATAAATAATAAATACAATTTTTATAAAACCTTTATTTTATATAAATTGTAAAACATTTTTTGTCCTATCACGAAAATTTCATTAACTTTTTCCCAATATTTACTGAGAAATCGCAATTTAAAAAAACACCCACATAAAATTTCACTTTTTCGTAACTTTTTAAAAAATCCAAATTTTGCAAAAAAAAAAAAAATATAAGGCGTTAATATTGATCAATAAATCTTCAAAGTTATGCAAAAAAAAAGTTTAAGTACAAGTTGGTTTTTTTCTGTGCCCACTTGAGAAAACTTTACTCTCAAGAACACACAAAGAAATAGATTTTAAAGAATAACAATCGACAACCTGAATTACAGCAAATCAATGAAAGAGTTGCGAAAGAGTTTTTTCGTTTGAATGTTTTTTTTGTCCGCCAGCAGAGATGAATTGTATGAAATGTGTATAAATGTAGTGTCCGCGTTCGGCCAAGGGAGCGTCCGCCCACCGGATTGTATTTTGTTCTAAAAACATAACGAAAAACTTGGGACCAAGAAATTCGTCCGGTTACGAGAGATGTCCGCCTGCGGGAGCTGTCCGCGACGGGAGCTTTCACTGTAATTAGTAGTATAGCGTCTTAAGGGGTTTTCTACGGAAAGATTTAAACGTTCAAGATTTAAACAAAAACTTCTGCAAAATATTTAATTGGGTAAATAATGAAATGTTTGCTGATTTTTCTAGCAGTTTTTGTTTCAATTAGAATGTTGAAAAGTTAAAAATTTGTGAAAAGTAGAGAAAATCGAAAAATTTTTGAAAAAGTCGAAAAATATTGAATAAGTTGCTGAAAGTCTAAAATGTAGCACTAGCGTCAATATTACTTTTCAACCAATACACAGTACAGTACAGATTTTCTTTCATACCAGACAGTGAAAATATTCAAACATAAAACTGTACACGAGACCCCTGAAAAGTACATTCCGACACTAAATTCATTGCATTCTACAAATGTCCAATTGTCACCACAGCTCTAATCTTTTCTAAAAAAATGCTTACAAAATTAAATTTTTAACATAAATAACATCCAAACGCCTCCTTCGGGAGGTCCAAAAGCGCTTCTGGTTTTGTTCAAATCCTTTTCGACTTTTCCCAATCAATTGATGCAATAATTTGTTGGTTTAAGTGAATGGGGTCAACACATATAAGGGGGGTTGAACGCGTCCCAGAACATCATAACCAACATTTTTTCCTCGATATTTCCACATTTTTCGGCTACGAAGACAGCTTGGTTGAAACTATTCTTTTGGGAATTAAATTCCTAAAATATTGCAATTTCAAGTGATTGAGATTTGAGATCAATTTTTTCGATTCCATGGCAAAATAAATGATTGCTTTCTTAATTCCATTACAAGAATCGAAATATGGAATTAAAAAACTATGTACGTAGATCTTATAAGAATGATTTAAAAGGCAATGCAATCAGTTTAAGGAACAAATTGACATTTTAATGAATATAGTATGTTCTTAATATGTAGTTGATAAGCAAACATCACTTAAACACAAAATATGCATAAACATTTAATCGAAGTGAAGTTTTATGCCCTTAACACTTTCACAATTTATTAGTGGAAATTTTTAGCCAAAAGAAAAATTAATCAATTTAATTTGTACAAATTTTTACTATTAACTTATGTTAGCATTAACATCGGCGTTAGCTGCCAATTTCTTTGTTTTCTTTTTGGCCAACATTTGCAATTTTCATGATTTGTATTTCTTGCGAGTAAATTGCTCACTTCGTTTAAATTCATTGCTATTTAAAGCTAAAACATGTTATATTACTTTAAATGGTTACAGTAATTAACGCTGTTAAATTAACAAGACAGTTAAATAAGAAGCACTTTTTTGGATTATTAAGTAATTTTTTCAACAGTCATTATTATGGTTACATGCTATGCCAGTAGCAGCGATTGACCAGTAATGTTAGACTATATATTAAGGAAAATAAATATAATATTCATATTTATTTCTAATTTGCTGGCAAAGGTTTTACGTACATAATTGTACTGTGAAAAATGTATTCCAGTATTTTGTCCTTGCAAGTAACTTAATAAAAAAAAAATATTCGTCACGTCAGAACTCTGATATATGCTTTTTTGAAGGTGCTGTTTTGAGACTGACATGAAATGTTCGAGCTGTTTTTTGCTTGGAACATCAGTTAAGTAAACCTGTGCCTTCAAGTTTTATATTTTGAAATTTAGATTGAAATGCTTACTTACCAGAAATCACACATTGAAATAATTTTAATTCATACAAACACATTTGTTATTTTATTGAGCAAACACAAAATAAAAAATAAATAAAACTAAGGAAAGATAAATTAAAGTTTCATTCGTTGCTACGCGGACTCATCAGCAACTTTAAAGTCGATTAGTAAAAATTTGTAAGCCTGATATATTTTCCTGTTTGTATAGTTCTATTAAGAATCCGAGACACAGTTAAAAACGTTGGTCAGTGGCCAGATGATCATTTTAGGTTTTCACCAAAAAAAATCACCAATTTTGGCATAGAAATTCATATGCCCAAAAAATGAAGCGAACTGAAGATATACTACCTTGATCAAAAAGTTTTAGGACTTTATTTTTAAAATGAAAAATACAAGTTTATTCATCAAAATCGATATTGTCTCCTTCAAAGTACTCCCCATCGACTGCAATGCACTTATGCCAACGCTTGACCCAGTCCTCAAAAGCCTTTTTATACTCGACCGTCGGTATGGCCATCAGGGCCATCTTCGATTTTTCGATGACCTCTTCTCGGCTGCTGTAACGCGATCCGCGGAGCGGTTTCTTCAGGTGGCCGAACAGGAAAAAGTCGCAGGGAGCCAAATCAGGCGAATTCGGTGGATGTTGGACGGTATTCATGGAGTTTTTGGCCAAAAACTCACGAATAATGATCGCATTGTGCGACGGCGCGTTGTCGTGATGCAAAATCCACGAGTTGTTTGCCCACAAATCCGGTCTTTTTTGGCGAACTGCTTCACGCAAACGTCTCAAAACGCCCAAATAATATTCTTTGTTGACGGTCTGACCTTCTGGGAGGAATTCATGATGCACAACACCTCTGTAGTCCATGAAAACCGTGAGCATCGCCTTCTTTTTCGATTGAAAACGACGTGGTTTTTTCGGTCGCGGCTCATTGGGTGAACGCCATTCACTCGCTTGATGTCTGGATTGCGTGTCGTACTCGTAAATCCACGTCTCGTCACCAGTAATGATTCGTTTGATGAATGTTGGGTCGGATTCAGCCTTGGAAAGCATGTCTTTTGCGTCATCAACGCGGTCCCTTTTTTGCATGAAATTCAGGTTTTTTGTAAAAAATCGAAACCACACACAAAAGTAGATGCACACAATACGGCGTCACTTCAAGAAATGTCAAGCTGTCAAGCTGAAAATTTGACATAACGTCCATGACACTTCTACCAACACAACAAAAAAAAGAGAATTGAAATCGGACGAACGAGAGCGCCACACGGTGACGAGTCCTAAAACTTTTTGATCAAGCTGGTATGTCGTTTTAAACGTTGTTCTATGTTCTGCAGAACCCCCCTATTTTGTGTGGTAGGAGCACAGTCAAAAACGAGTGGTCAGCAGCCAGATGACCCTGTTAGGTTTTTAATGTTCCAAATCTCCTTCTGTGTCGTGTTAACAGTCTTCTTTTTAGTCAGGTAGTTTGTGCCTTTGATAGTTAAATATGAAAAATTTGAGTCTGTGCTAGTTAAATATGGAATTTTATTTTTCTTGTAGCTATGCAAGCTTTTGTATATAAAAATCTTAATTTTATAATAAAAATTTTTATGTTAAAAAACAGAAGTTATACTAAAGTGATATGTCGTTTTAAACTTTGTTGCGTGGTAGGAGCACTGTCAAAAACGACTGGTCAGTGACAGTAAAAATCTGCGGTCTTACATGATAAACTCTATTACTAAGAAACAGAAGCTGCATCAAAATTATAAATTATTGGAAATGTTGTTTAATGTTCTATTGAGTCCATTTCGTGCACTCTGAACATTTGGAAATGCTGTACAATTCTATTTTGTTTCTATCAGAATCTGCTTTTGCGTCGTGTTAACGTTTCTCTGTTAATGCTCTGTCAAGGCTCTGTTAATGCTCTTAAGACTTTGTTAAGGCCCTGTTAAGTTTGATAGTTCGTGTATTTACTAGCTAATTATGCAATTTAACTTCACGCTTTTACATTTCCATAGCCTTTCTTGGACAAGGGTATAAAGGAATTTTGGACATACATATGTAAGGCACAACTAAAAGTTTAAATATAATTATGAATAAGCGCCACTAATTTTGGTCTATATGGAAATACAAAATTATATTTCATATATGTATGTATGTACTCTTCAGATATTTTTCAAAGCATTTGATTTTTGTTTAAAAATCTTATAAACCATCAGTTTAATTTAGCTAAAATTTTACATTGTTTCTTTCATTGTTTTCAGCTCTTACGAGTTGTCGAACGGCCTACTACTCTGTATGTACAATCCCTACAAGGAAACAAATTATTTTCCAATATCTTGCATAGTTATCTCCTTATTTTTACTTTACAGCTGATAATAATTTTATTCATGTGACCTTTTCATATGACAGTTAACTGCGTTACAAGTTTGAAGTTAAAACGCTACTTAGCTGTAGCTTCCCTTCCAACGCCAACAACACCTTTCCTACATACCATTATGAACAACTTTAACTGCTAGCAAACTATCAGGCGACAGACAAACCGGCAATAATAAAAACAACTTTTGAGCGCGCATCTTTATTTAATAGTTTTGTCGACAGCATGAATTTTGTAGCTACTTTTATTGTTGTTGCTGCTATGCTTCAGTAAGAGAAGCTGTCAAGGAGCTTCTTCTTTTTTGTCGCTATCTACCATGACTCTTTGTAATTAGTTAAGAGTGCAAGCGAGATTTTTTCGCGGGGGAGCAAACGTACAAATTCAGCGATAAAAAGGAGTAGTTGGAGATTGAAGGGGGAGTATTAAATGTAAAAATGTATTTTTTTCCCTACAAAAGCTTTAAGTTCAAAGGTAAGTAACAAAAATAAATAAAATTTGCAGTGAATGTACGCTAGTACTTGATATATGAATTGCCTGTGTGTGTTTGTTGCCGTATATAAATTGTTGTTGTTGTTGTTGTTATAAATTGCTAACTGAAATTTATTACATGAAGGCAAAACTAAAATAGTCAGATGAACATATTGGCAATGCGTGAGAATTTCATTTGCCATGGCACATCAACATCAGCATTTTGTATGATTAAAACGAAAGACTTAAGCAACAAACTTGAAATGTAAAATTAATTATGCATAATTTTTGCATTCACATGCAATTCTATTTAAAATGATAAAATAATTAATTTCTTGTTGGTCGGTGTTTTTTACATAATATTTCGAAAATCAATTAATAATAGTGTTAATGCACTTGTTGCTGTTGTTTTTGTTTTTTGTTGCTATAGCCAATTTTTAAATTACGCGCACGCCAATCGTTATAATATTTGAAACGTTTTAGTGATTTTTTTTTCTGCAATTTGAAATGAAAGTAAAAGTTGGCGTGTTACTTTCTTTATGGGTCTTAAAATTGAAAGAAAAAAAATTTATATTTTTAAAATATCATAAGAAACGAATTTATAAACGTAACATGCTTAATTGGCTAGCCGCGTTACAAATAACATTTGTTTAGCTCTTAAATATAAACGAGTTCAATTTCTGTAGCTGCAGATTGTTTACTTTGTTGTTTTATGTTTTTGTTGTTACTGTTATTATTACTAACTGACTGGCGTTAACGATTATCGCTGCGCTTGAACAGTAGCAATATATATATATTTTTTTTTTCGTTACAGCTATGCGATATGACTTGATATTTTTAACCTTTTGCGGCTTAAAATGCGTATGGAATGTTAAACTGCTGCAAATTATTTCAAAATATCAACATATCTTTCATATAATGCCTAAGAAAGAAATTTGAAATTATTTATAGGTATGTCAAATGAAAACTATTAAATGAATAAAATATTTTACCATTAAATATGCAACCACATGCTTTCCTAAATTATTGCTATAGCTTGAAAAATTCAATCAAATATTTCGAAAATTTTTAAGAGCTTTAGTAGCTTAATTTTTTGAAGTATATTTGTATTATATACATAGCAGATATAACAGCTTTACTTTTGCAATTCATATGTTCTTCATCGATACAAGTATTTATATCTTTGTTACTTTTTTTTATAATTCAATCTTGGAGAGCTTCTTGAAACAAAATCATTTGAAAATTTCTATTCCCTTTACTTTAATGGAAATGGAAAAATTTATGAATGTGAAATTTTGAATACCATGAAAAAAAATATTTGAAAAAATTAATCTTAAATAAAATTATCGAATAAGGGTGTTATCTTTAGCCATGCCAAAAATTTAATACCCTACACCGTGTTAACAGTAAAAATGCGCTTGAGTCCCAAGTTTTTATTAAAAGAGTATCCCTGCCACCTCGCTACGTGCTGACTGGTTTGACTGAACGCACCCACATCGAATTTGGCAAAATTTACTTAAATAGATCTGCGTGTAGAGTTTTGAAGCTTATTTTTGTATGGAAGGTGCAACGGCCACTTGTTAAAATTCGTCGACTTCCTGTCAGATACTAATATAGTAATGACCGAACAATTTTTTTGTATTTGTGTGAAATTTCGTTCCATTGCCTTAAATTATTTGCTCAGTATAGCAGAATGTAGTTTTCGGTTGCATGGAAAGTGCCACGCCCTCTCGTTGAAATTCGCCTAGTTTTTGTGCATAGCTTTTCCGAATCATTTCTACTGATTGTGTGAAATTTCGTTCGATTACCTTAAACAATTCTCTCAGTATAGCATTTTAAAGTTATCGCTTGCATGGGAGTGCCACGCCCTCTCGTAGAATTTGGCCTAGTTCTTGTGCATAGCTTTTCCGAATCATTCCTAATGTTTGTGTGAAATTTCGTTCCATTACCTTAAACAATTTTTTCAGTATAGAATTTTGAAGTTTTCGCTTGTACAGGAAGCCCTCTCGTCGAAACTCGCCAACTTTTTTCCAGAGCTTTTCTAAGTTCTAGTATTTTTGAGAAATTTGGTTATACTACATCAAACAACTCTCTCAATACTGCGTTTTAAATGTTTTACTTGTATGGGCGGTAGGCGTGGCCGTTAACCAATTTCAATCCCAAGCAGCTTGTTTGAAGGTAGTACACTTAGTTGAAAAAGTCTGCGTGCAAAATGTAAAAATTTTCTACTTTCTAAAAAATTTTCTAAAAAATAATTTTTTTCCTTCCAAGTTATTTTTAGGCTTTAGTGCATTATTTTGTTTTCCTTTTAAAGTAAACTTCTTTAATAAAAGTTCAACAGAAATATGATAAAATATAAAAAAGGGGAATACCCAATGGTTTTATGTTAAACTTTTATTTTATAAGTTCATGTTAAAATAAAGACTAAATGATAATCTAAAGATTAAAAATAAACTTGAATTAAAAAAATAATTCTTTCAATTATTTTTCATTAATAGGAATTTTTTTTTCATTTTGTACGCAGACTTTTTCTACTGAGTGTATATATGTACATATATTATCTTGCTTAGTTTTACCGTAATCTTGATTTCCACAGATAGGCAGATGGCTTTGTATATCAACTCAGGTAATGAAGCTTATCAAGAATATATATACTTGATCGTGCATGCCACGCCCCTTTCTATGCGTTACAAATGGAATGACAAAGTGATTATACCCTCTGTGTAGGATATAAAAAATATATGAATACAAAATTGATAAGGATCAATTGCGAACGTATTGAAGTCATGTTAAGATTTGGTTATTTTAATCCGGCATCTTATAAAAAACATCAAAAATGAATCCAGTTAAAAAATAATTAAAGAATGTTGTGTCAACCGAACCGAACCGAACTCAGAACCTTAAGCTTGCAAGTACATGGTTTTGCGGTTGCGTCACAGAAGCAAACAACAGATCATGATATGTTTACCACTTTCAACTTAAAAATGCAAATTTTAGTTTTATCTATTGAAAAGCAAAGAGTATGTGGCTACATTCCAAGTTAAATTAAAGTTTTTTCACTTTGATTTCACAATCTTATTTTCAAAAATTTTACCTGCGAAAAATTCACAAAGGATTCGTTAACAAAGCGCCCGATTCGAAATAACCACTATACTCTTTCTCTAAGTGTAGTTTTAAAAGATATTTTGATTTTATAGCTAACAAGTTTCTAAGAGCTAAAGCAATTACTGCTATATACTGCAAGAGTGATATTTCAGCTATAATATCAGAGAATATCCGACAAGCTTTGATTTTACAATGTCTTACTTTTTTTGATTGTTGCACTAGCCCTTAGTATTTGGATTTAAGCAAAATTTCCAAAACACTGCTGCTATATTATTATAAAAGAAAGCCCACACTTCACTTGCAACCGCTGTTATCGTCAACTTAGATAATTGACAGGTGCACAAATGTAATAAAGTGCACTATTTTTGTGTGGTTGTTTGGTCGCTTTTAACAGACTCCTGCGCGATGACGTAAAATTGTTATCCACCCATGAAAAACTAGCACAACGAGTTTGATCAATTTTTCATAAGTACGAGCGAATATTTGCACTGCATAATTTTCATAACATTTTCTCACATTGCAAAGTAAGCCAACCAGCGAATGGTCTGCAACTGTTGATGATGTCGACAGTTTGGCTGCATGTGCATAAAATACGAAATTTGAGCCAAAGAAAGTAAAGTGATTACACCAAAAGTAGCAACAACCACATAGGTAGAGTAACAGCAAACATTTCCTAGTGAACCAAATAAAATGCGTCTGACGTTCGCTAGGTGGCAAAGTGCCATAAATGAACGTTTATAAATTGCAATACTTCGTGGTTACACTATGAAACTATGAAATTACATCATTGGGCATGTGCGCTGATATTGTGCTGTTTTTTAAAAAATGCTGTTCATTATACTCGTGCGCAGTATTTTTATTTACATAAATTCGATAGCAGTTAGGCTGGTGCGTTTGTGGGCTTTTTTTGACTTACTATATTTTTTTATTTAATTTAATTGAGATTATAACAGTAAATATATCAAATTTTCAATCATTGATTTGTAATTAATGAGTGGTTTTATCAAAAACTAGCATATTGACTTAGATTTCCGCATATTTGAGCGTAAGCTGGTAAGCTCGTAAGATATTTTTTTGCCAAGAAAACAGAACTAATTTATGCTTTAGTTCGTAAAAAAATTGCGTAAGGCTTTGGACGATAATTTAAACTTTATAAAAAGAACAAAAAAAATATCTCCGGGTTCTGAGGACCTATTCTGCAGTGCTTTTGTCTGGCCTTAAATGACCTCTATTTTTCTCAAACAGAAGTGTTAAAAACCTCAGATTTTGCCAAACTTATGTATATATTTTAGTTGCACCAATTGTTTCTAAATATTACTAAATATAGAGGGTGTTTTTTCAGAGCAACAAAATTTTAAATTGACTAATTTTGAATCCAAATTTTGTTTATATTATTTTTATTGTTTTAAAGTAATTTTTGACGTAAGTTTGTCTACCATGACTACCTACAATAAATCGCAATCGATTGGCCAAATTTTGAAACACTTAAGACCTATTTTTAAGTTAGTTTGATTTCCAAGGCTGCTGCTGCAATAATTCCTAGTTTGTCAGCAAAAGCCTTGTAGAAAATAGTCCTTTAAATAATATTAACTATCAAGAAACCTATACTTTTTTTTAACTTATAAATCATAGTATTTTTTACAACCTACACTCAGCGTATATTCGCTTTGTCATTCCGTTTGTAGTACATGTAAGGGGCGTGGAAGGTATAGAAAAGTATACATGTATATTCTTGATCAACGTCACCACCTGAGTCAATTTAGTCATGTCCGTCTGTCTGTGAAAATCGCTATTATGGGAAAGCTAAGCAAGATAATTAAATGAAATCTGATACACTGGCATTTCGATTTAAAGATGGTCCTTGGGATTGAAATCGGGTCACGGACACGACTACCGCCCATACAAATATCACATCTAAAACGCTATATTGATAGATTTATTTGATGTAATGCAACTACATTTTTCACAAATACGAGTATACGAAAAATAACTTAGACAAACTATGGGGAAAGAACTCGCAAATTTCGACAAGAGCGCGTGCCATCTCTCATACTAGCAAAAACTTCAAAACGCTATACTGAGAGAATTTTTTAGATAATGGAACCAAATTTCATAAAAACAGTAGGAATTATTCGGAAAAGCTCAGCGCAAGAATTTTTCGAGTTTCTACAAGTGGGCGTGGTAGCCTACATAGAAACGAAAACTTTAAATGCTTTACTGAAAGAATTGTTTAAAGCAGTGGTGGGCACGTAGTGTCCCTATCCGCGCTCATGGCCCGCACCGTTATTCGACGCGCAAGCAAGCGAAAAAAAATTCGCAGAATTTCAACGCTATCGAGGCACAGCGTTGACTTGAATTCAAATGAAAGCAAAAATAAAACACAAAGGCATAAGCGACGGCACCGCATTGTGTCTTGACGAATGTAGCAATTGTTTTTGTTTGCTGTGCAATTTGGGTTTTTTTTTTGTGCTGTTGGCGAATATGGAAATGACAGCAAAAAAACTTTAAAATTTTGTTTGTTGTTGTTTAGCCCTTTTGTAAGATTTCCATGCCCACCACTGATTTTAAGGAATGAAACCAAATTTCACACCAACGCAAGAAATGGTTCGGTCTAGTAGCAAACAAAAAGTTGATGAATTTGAAGAAGGCGTATCACCTCCTACGCAAGCATAAGTTTGAAAACGCTAATGCAGTTTGGTGGAAGAAATACTCTTATAATAAGAATTTAAAATTCAAGCCCACTTTTACTGTTAATGTAGGTACAGGGTATGCAAATTTTGGCGAAACCACTGGTTTTTGCACTGATAATATTTTGGACGCATCCATGCCTCACGGTGCAGGTAAAGCTGAACAAAATGCACATCAAAAGGCGTACAAAAAGTTTGAAATCATCAAAGATCGATAATAAATTTTAATAAAGTTTTTTGAGTGATATTTTTTTTACTCTTGTAGAAATATTTTTGATCTTTGAAGAATACATTTTTTTTGTGTTCAAACTATTCTAGTGGTTTTTGGAAATATTTTAAAATTATTTAAAAACTACCCCACGGAAATTTTGAAATCGTTTTTCGAATAAATACTTAAGCTTGGCCTCATGTAGCACAAACATTTTTAGAAAAGTATCACTAATAATAATTGAATTCCATTCAAAGTAGAGTCATCTCAACACTCGTTCACAGTTATGAAGCCTGAAATTGAAAATTCGCTTTTTCATAAATCTTTTTTCAACGTGGGATCGTGAAAGACCCCAATGTGCCAGATTGTTCTAAAATTGAAGTGGTGCGCCCCTAAGGGTTAAAATTTAGTTTAAACTTAAACTACTTTACACGTGCATCAAGTTTCTTTGCCAAGTCTTTTGTTTTTAAATCTCAAATGTTTTAACGGTGACTACAATAATTACAGCTATTAATGTGCTGTTAGCAAACATACCATAAGCTCATATAACATTTTCATTACTACGCAGACCTCATTTAATTGCCACACGTAGAAAACTCTGCGCAATTTCCCTCATGCGTTGTTATGAGGTAAATTAAATTTTGATTAACTGTTAACACAACGCCTTGAAAATGACTTAAAAAAATTGCAGCATTAAAACAGCGCACATAGTTTTTTTTTTTTAAATTTTAATTGTTTGCAAAATAATAAATTATATGGAACTTCATTTCAAATTGTTATGAAAAAATAAACTAAAATAGAAGTAGAAAAAATCCATTTCATTGTTTAGCAAAAATTGCTATTTTTCTGTGAAGTAATTTTTGTAAGCGCTACGCTTAGCAAAATAAAATTACAAATAAGAAAAAAATAGTTTTGACCCTGACTTTTAACACGCAAGCCGGCTGGCTGGCTGTCTACAGCATTGACGAGGGTGTGGAATAAGACAACACACAAAAATTCAATTGAAGTGAAATAACCGAAATTGTTATTTTCTTAACCGCATTTAATTGAATTTGAACTTCTTGATGATTTTGCTCTAATTTTATTATTATAACTTAATTTATGATGGGCGTGTTGTCTAAATTGAAAATAAATTTACTTTTGTTTGCTTTATGTGAAAAAGAATAAGACGTGTGCACAATTGTATTGCTATTGCGCAATAAAGTTCGTTGCTAAAGTCTTTTGTTTTCTTTTGAATTGAAGTTTTTTGTGAAAAATATTGAAAAACATTCATTAATTTAGTGGAAACAGTGATTTTAATGCGCAGCTAAGTATAATTTATAAAATTTTTTTTCTTTTGTAAGAAATTCTATATTTTTGTAATTAGCAAAGCTTTGCTATTAATTTGCTTTTAAGCTCTAGGGCTTAATATAATAAAATCCTTTTTGACTCTTCGAAATCTTTTATTAATTTGCTACTTTTGCATTAGAGCTATTCAATGATCTAAATGTATTTGACTTCCACGCTGAAATTTTTTGTAGTGGTCAAAATCACTCATAACATATGGAAATCATTTAAAGCGATTTATGGGACTCAAAAATGATGTGGCAAAAATGGTACAAACCTAATCTGTGAAAAGGATTTGCTATTTTGAGTGATTTTCCATAAAAAACTAGCACGCAAGATTTGATATCCCGAAGCAGATCAATAAAACTTGATGTATATGAAATTTATAGCATAAGGACTCTCTGACAAAAGTGAACTTTTTGTTGAAGCGAAATTTTAAGTTTGTCATATTGAGCAGTTAGCAAACACTATGAAACTTATTAAATAGACGATTACGAGGTAGCTACGGCCATTATCTCGCTCCATCTCAATTTTGGTCCAGTGTGGGCTTGTGTTAAATAGTGCCTATTTATTAAATTTCATTTTAATCATCATTCAACGATTTGCTCGATATGACGAATGCTATTTTTTGCTCGCTTACGGAGTCCCGCCCTTTTTCTTTAATAGATTCTTGTGTCATAAGAATTTCTGTTCTGAATTTTATGTTTCCAAGGTGAACAGACAACATGTTGTACGTCGAAGGCAATCTGGCCTTATAATGATGCTAATAGAACGCGAAAACTGATCTCATTAGAAAGCAAACTCTGAGGATCTTTTTCGGTGTCATTACAGGACACTATTTTATAGGCAAGCGTTCCTCAAGACTAGAACTTTCTGACGTAGGGGATATTTGTAGAAGCTGATTTGAATAGGTTGAAAATGAAGTTATAAACAGGGTATACAATGGGCCCAACTGTGGCCAAAGTTATGATGACAATTGTCATCTTCCGTGCTAACCTAAGTTGAGCGGCTACCATTTAATTGTGTTTGCTCACCTCTTTAGAAACCAATAGCTCCAAAAATCTTTAGGAGTATACATTCCATATCAATGTTTGTATTGATGTCTTTTTTTTTTGTAATAACCAACTTTCTGCTATCAAAAGACAACGCCAATTTTTTGTTTGAATTTTTTTCAGTATAGAAAAAATCTCCTTAAGCACTATCGCCAAAACATAGTTCTTAAGTGTATGCATTCGCTGGGTGATGTGTTAACTTAATGTCGAATAAGTGTTCAGAAATGTCGAATAGTGTCAACAACATTTTTTAAAACTCAAAAACTGCATAATGTGTCGAAAAATGCAGAAAACGTCAAAAAATCTTGAAAAAGTTGGTTTCAAGTTTTGAAAGCTTCCTACAGGGGCGTGGCACAGCCCTAAATTATAGCCTTTATACCTCCATATTTCGTAAACCGTGCAAGATATTGTGATGAAATTTAATATACGGATACATTTCAAATGTATTTTAAGTTGTAATAAAAGTGGGCGGAATCCTAAAAGTGGGCGTGGCACTTTTCAACAGCCAAAAATTTTGATTCCATATATCTCAAAATTGGCACAAATGATTTTCATAAAATTTTTTTAGATTATGCCTCTGAAAGCAGTCAACAATACAAGCTCAGTCACCTTAGTTTAAAAAGCTCATTGATGGGCGTGGCACAGCCCACAATATTTATAAACGTTATATTCAGAGAATTATATCGTTATAAAATTTAATAAGGCAGGTATACTTGCTAGAAGGTATGTTTTTGCAGAAATTTGGCGCAATGGACTATGTGGTCAAAAAACGTTTAATATTATAGATAGTGTGCTATGAGAGTAATCTTCAAATCTTCATAAAATTTGACTTGGAGGTGTCGGTTGCTACGGGCTTTGAAATTAAATGAAAATTGACGCGAGTGAGCGGGGCACCTCCTATATTACCATAAAGTTGTAATCGCTATATTAATTGAACTATTGCAACAATTGGTATGAAATTTAATTTAGGTGGTTAACTTGTTATAAGGTATGCCGGAATCAAAATTGAGCGAAATAGCACTAGTGGGCGTGGCACTCCCTATAAAAGTAAAATACCTTAAAAGGCATATCTATCGAAATATGTGATCAATCATACTAAAATTTGGTGAAAGAGTGTTGCTTATGGAAAGCTATTTCTGAATAAAAATTGGACCATATTACACCATTGGGTGTGTTACCGCCCTAAATTTTAAGACCAATTATGGCATATATCGCAAACTATACAACCTATTGGGCCAAGATTTGGTATGTGGATGTCATTGACGAATATAATTTAGTAAATCAAAAGTAGGCCGGATTGGAGAAGTGGGCGGGGCACATTTAAATTTCTTAGTTTTTATTCGATTTGTTTCAATATTTTCCATATTCTTTTGACTTTATCAACCTTTTAATTTTTTCTAATATATCCCGTATGTATTCGTTTGACTTTTTCAACCTCTTTAATTTTTCTTCATTATCGCTTTTTCAGCGATTTTAAATTATTTCATCATTTCTTAACCTCTTTCAATTTCTTTGAACATTTTTTAACACTTTGAATTTTTTCAGCTTTCTTCAATGGTTTCCATATTTTTTCGACTTTTTCAGTCTTCTACAACTGTTTCAACATATTTCAAACTTTTTATATTTCACATTTTTTTCAACTTATTCAACCTCTTCGACGTCTAACATTTATTTAAAAGGGACTTTCAGTGCAGTGCAGGGTATGTGAGTTTCGGCCTGGCCGAAGATAACACCTTAACTTGGTTTTATTCGAGTGATAATATTATTGATAATATTGACTACTTTTGATAGCATTTATAATTTCATAAGTAATGAACATATTTTATTTTATTAAAATTATGATATTAAATAAGTTTTGAAATTAAAAACATAAAATATGCCAGAAGCAATATTTATGTTTCACAAAAAAAACTGAAAAAATATTACTATAAATTTTGGAAAAAAAACCAATACTTAAAGCCGCCCCAATCTCAGCAATTTAAGACTTCAGCTCATATGTATTCACTGTTGACCAACAGCAGCATTGCATCCATTCAAAATTGTGCGGCGAAATAACGCATAGAGCCGCTGTTGCTCTAAAATATTGCAGCTACACGAATGGTATTTAATACGCATAAAAATGCGCAATCATTTACGAGCGTAATTTTTTGTATTTACGATAATAACATGAATTGTGGAACGCACTTTTACTGCAAGTCATATGAAATAACATCACTATGTCACACCGAAGAAACAAAGATACAAAAGCATCAATGTATTGTAAGAGTATGAAGTGACAAAATGCAGCATTGAAATGCCAACAGCAACCAACAACAAAAGAAATCTACAATACAACAATCACACAAAAGGCGTTGTTTGTTTCTTTTTGTTTTTTTGTTTTTTTTTTTTTGTGTTTTGCAGAAAAACTACAGTATTTTTTGTTATTATTTTTTTTTTTTTTGGTTTTATTTACATTCCTTTTCTTTTTATTCTTTTTGTAATTTTTCTGATAGTTGCTGCAGTTATTTTTGCTGCTCTAATTTTTCTTCTTTTTTGCAATGTGTCTTATCAAATGCAGTTGATGTTGTTGTTACGTCCACACTAGTTGTCACTTGATATGGTTTAATATTACGTAATATACGATGTACGTAATTTTGTGTTTGTTAGTTATTTTATTTGGTCAATTCATGTTAAAGAAGTTGGGATTCGTGTAATTATTTGTCATAACTTGCAGCGGGCAGCTTATTTTGCTAGTATTTGACATATATTTGTTCTTATTAAATTATTTTGTTTACAAATACTGACATAAAATTAATAAAGTTTGTTGCTTAAGTCTTTCGTTTTGGCTGACGAAATTTGGATGTAGCATTAAAGAATCTGTAAGGAATGATAAATTACATTCAGAATATCGAAGCGCTCATGATTTTCTGGTCAAGAGCATAAGTGACATTTTCGGCACTTAAATGTTAAATACCTTAATTAATTAATATCTTGTAGTGATGGAAAAATTATTTCTTTAGATTTGGCCTTAGTTGCAAAAAAATCTTGTTTGTTATATACTACAGTCTCTACGGAAGCTTATTTTTATCAGTGTAGAAAATTGTTGTGAACATTTTAAAAATCAAATATTGATTGTTTACATTAAAAAGATTTAAAATCGACGCATAAGTAATATGTGTAGATGCTTATTGACTGGAAAAAAACAAAAACTTTTTTTTTTTCTGCAGAAAATATTTATGAAATCTCGTGTCTTTTATCTCCTCACGGATCATAGGACCTCCACAAAACTTTTCCGACACTCACGATTAGTAAGAAAAGCTGCTTCTAAGCTAACCAAACATTTTGTTGAATATATATGTACATAAGCACCTAATTTTATTAAGTAGTTTGATTTTTTAAACGTTATATAGGAAATATTATAATGAAAAAATTACTTAAGAAATATTAACAATTACTCAAAATTGTGAACCATTTTCATATAGGTGTATGTAGTTAAAACTGTTTAAAATATTGTCATCACAAAAATAAAAAATATACCAAATAATTTTATATACAATTGGACTTAAGGGATTGTTAAATAAAGTGTATCGTGACGCAGAGAAGAAGTCGAAGTTGCAATTTTTGAAAAGTTCCTGGAAACTGGATCCCAAATATTTTGTATGGCAACCAACGAACAAACCCTGAATGGATTGGCGATTGCACTCTATAGCAGAATTCCTCAAGTTGAATACATCACCTCATCTTAGTTTCTGAAAGGTAACAACAATATTAACAACGTCACCTCTCCATTTTGCACATTCTGATAACGTGAATTTAATCTGATCTAATCTGAATGATTAACAGCAGTTTTTCTTCTGTTTTTAGAAAACAATGCCTCGAGGTTGCGTATGCATTAGTCAACAGATAAATTTTGTTACATTTGTGAAAAATAAACCACAAAAGAATACATATCGGAAGCTGTGAAACAAAATTACACGTATTATGATTACTTTGTTATCAAATAGGATTTACTAACCAACATTAGGTACTCTTTCTACATACTGCATACATATCATATTAGTTTAAGCTTTAGGCCAACTGCACACGTCTCGTGAGCCCATCTTTATCTAAGCGCACACCTAATTTTTGTCATTGCCATTCACATTGACCTCTTCGCTTGATGCCATTGATGTGTATTGATCACCACGTATCATCACACGTCTTAAGAAACGATTGGTAAAAATCTCTCCAAATAATTTGTTAAGTTATCGCCTTTTATTGGAGGGCTTCGGTTAAACATTTGTAAATTGCTGTTAGTTTTGGCTCGACTCAAACACAATCATTTTTTTACTGAGCCATACAATTGATATATGTTTTATGCTGCGGTTTGTTATTACAATAATCAAAAAAAAAAAGTTTTGCTTAATTAATGTCAGCCCTTTAGGTTGAAAATGACGAAAATGACGAAAAACGTTGATATGGAAATGTATAGATAAAATTTTAAAATGTTGTTCAGTTGATAAATGTAAAAAAATTATAAAATGTTTTTAAAAAGCCACAAAAAATTCTAAATTGTAACACTAGCGCAGCGTTAGCGTGAGCTTATCCACTAATTCACTCAAGTAGAGCTCTTATTCCATACCAGCCAGTAAACATTGCACACGTAAAAAGTACTAAAATTATGGAGCTTAAAATTCTGTCAAATTATGTGCAATTTAAAATAAATTAATTGAATTAATATTTAAATTTTGTTTTTTATTTTATTTTATTAAAGTTAAATGAATTAATGTTTAACATAAATCAATATTTTCTTGAAGCTCGCAAAATAAAACTAAAGACTAAAGTAACAAACTTGCTTAAACGGTGTCAACGTTTTACTGAGTGCATGTCAACAAATCAAAATTTTAACAATTCTTACGATGCCATCAAAACATCGTAAACAAAAGACTCCAGCAACAAACTTGATATAACAAAAACGCGTTGTCAATATTTGGAAAAATGTCTATAAACAAATTTTATTCAATTTATTATCTTAAAAATAAGAGCAATCAGTACACAAAAAAATATTATTTTGTCTTCGTATTTTTTTTGCTTGAAATTATTATCTTAACATGTTTTCTGTTTTTTTCTTCTACAAATTTTTCCAAGCCGAAATGGTGCCATTTATAACAATGCTTTTTTTTAATTTTGCGCTGAAGGTCACAAAAAATATTTTGCGTTACTTTTTGTTGTTATTTTCAATCCAATTATTTTTTGTTAAAAATATTGTTATGTCGTTTCTTTCAATTATGATTTGTTGCAGCTCGAATTGCAGTTGTACCCATTTAAGTTATGGCTCATATTTTTCTTGTCGGTTTTTATTTTGTTTTTGTACCTAAACCTAATTTAAAGGGCTTTGGCATTGCTGTAATTATAGCATTTTTGCTATTTCAGTTTTTTTTTCGCGCATTCGCATAATTTATTGCAATCATTTTAAATGAAAGGGTAACGAATTATAATCTATTTTAGATTATCAACTTGTGCAAAGTTCAATGCTTGAAAGCGATTATATAAATGTTTTTTTTTTTTTAAAGTGCAAATAAGTTCATTTAAAACATTTTCCTTTTTTTATCAACGCTTCAGCCGTTTTAATGCAAATTTAAAAAGTTTATTTATATATAAAACAAAAGATTTAGGCAACGAACTTGGATTTAGTTTACAGTTGTCTTATATAAAATCTGATTACAGAATTTTTTTTCTGTTGAGAACTGTTAAAATTAAAACTTCTAATAACTTATGATTGACATATCCTCATATACAACATGACATTATCAGTACACCCACATATGGCCTAAGTACGTGTAACGTATATGGCATGAATTTGTTAATTTTGTCTCAAGATTATGGCATAAACTATTGTAAGGCATCAATATCAACACGTTTGTTTATAGACAAATTACAAATATATTCTCTCATATGTACATAGACATGTTTGCATGTTCATAGATAAATGTCTACAGCAATAATATGGCATCAAAATATGTTTATCGCGACGTAAAAAAAAATAAAAATAAAATAATAATAAATAGTAAAACATAAGAAACTCCCACGAATTTAAAATACAGTCTATTTGAATTGCTAGTGTAGTGACTAATAGCAACAACAGCAACAACAAATAATTTACGCTCTATGTGAAGTTGAATGCAATTCAAGTGTTTGTTTTACGGACTTTTTTTTCTCTTGCAGCTTAGATGCAATCTGTGACAGCAACACTCAACGCTGCGAATGCACTACAAAGTCAACAATTTGACGTTACAGTTCAGGGTGGATTATATTGATTGTATTACTAAGCTTTAAGGGTTGCTTTGGTTTTAATGTATTCTAGAACAAAGTTATATTATGGGAGGAAATTTTGTAAAATAAATCATTAATATTCTGATAGCCTACGGCGTCTTATACAAATCAGTCAAATTTCTATTCATCTGCTTAGCTCCTTACATTTGAATTGTTAAAGAGCATTGCAAAAAAATCGATGCTTTCGATAAGTGAAAATTTGCTTTAAGTCAACACTAAAAGTAAAATCTCTCAAATATCGCCTTTTTCTGCGAAAGGTATATCAGATTTTGGTCATTGCTTTCTCATAAAAACATTTTATTTCTCTTTTATAAAAGATTTTTCGAAAGACTTTAGCTTCGTAATTTTTTGAACAAAAAGTTTTTGTTTTTGCTATATTTCTTTTACAAATTCCGAATTGAATGCCTTGGGTTATGTTTTTTGATCGATATATTCAGCTACTGGTATATTGAATTACATCTCACGAAGCCACATAGGGCAGTCATGATGATTCAAAATTGTCTCACGTGCAAGAAAATAATATCTCCTTAATAATATTTTTTATGTGAAATGAAGTGTTTTCACGATTTCATATATATATAATACATTATGAGGTCCTTAATTAAAAAAAAAAAATGATTTTTGAAGAGAGTGAAACCAAAAAATACATATTTATAAATATCATTCCTGTATGGTCAAAAACTCAATTTTGTGTATCGGTCATTCAATAAATAACTGCAAACTTTTTTGAACTCTTTTCCAATATTTTTAATTTTTGTTTAGCTCTTATCTAAAGGTTAATTTTGAAAATATTTAAGCTTCAAAAAATGTATTTTCAAAAAGTTGTGTGTGTTAAGAATTCAACTCAAAAGTTTTTTGAAACGTTACATATCAAAAACTATGGGGAATAGATTGTATAAAACATTTTTGAAAATGCTTTGATTTTATAAATAGAAATAATTTACTTTAAATAAATTTATTTAAACATTAATTTTTTTATTTATTAAAATCAAAATATCTTCGACCTTTTTTTTTATTTTTTCATCTTATTCTTTAATTAGTCTTAAGAACTTATCTGCTTTCAAATCAAAACATAACTTTGGAAAATATGAATTTTTATTGAAGACCTTGGCGTTAATTTAAAAAAACCATATTCGGCTGGAATAACAAAGTCTGTAAGAAAGGTCGGTGCAGAAATTTATGGCTTTATTTTAATTTTAGAACCTGTGGCAAAATTCTTTCAAATTGTTTCCTCAATTTGTATGAATTCGATCCACTATGTGGCGCCATCAGAAAAACCAATTCCACATAAAAAAAAAAATTTAAAGAAATTTTTAAAATAACGTTATAGCTATAAAGCCCAATAAACTCCATTTTCATAATTTGGTGAATATTTCTTTAGAATGAAGATAATTTTACCTGGTTGTTTGTTTTGATGATGATTCTTGAAACCATCTCTTGGGGACGAAAAACGGATTATAAATTGTGTCCATTTGAGCACAGAAATTGAAAGTCGATCAATTAGCTTATCCCTGCTAGAATGTGCAAAGTTTTTCCTGCTTTTTTGTTAATTTTTGTCTGAGCAGTTTTTCGTGTTTATTTTATATTTTAGTTATATGTAATAAACATCTTTTGACCCTTCTTAGAGGCAATGAAATTGGTTCTGCTTATAACCAAAAATTGGCTGTTTTTCTTACAATAGAGCACTTTTGACAAATTTTTTGTACTCATAGGAAGTGATAAAAAAAAAAAATTTTAATTAAATTTAATTTGTGTTTTTAAGAAAAAGTGGTTTTTGTTTTTATAAATTGCCAATGGAAGATTTTTAAATTTTATTGAATGTAATATTCGGTTTTTTTCACATAAAAAACTTCATTTGACCATTTGCTCTATTTTTCAAAAGTTCAGGTTTCACCAGATAAATTTTATTCAATTGTATATTTAACTAGAAAAAGTCTAGAAGTCGTAAAAAAATTATGAAAAAAATGATTACTGATTGAAAAAAGTTTGAAATATTTATGCCTCACTAAAAAGCGTAAATGAACTTGTCCCAAGTTGATTTGTAGATTTTGAAAATCCGATGAAATTTAGTGTGCTTACTCAAAATAAAACTTTTAATTCTCAAGAAATTCTATTAACAACTTAAGCTGCTTCCTAGCCACCTTAATATGAACTTTCACATATTTTTATAAAATACATATTTCTATCAAACTGTCTTTTTTAAATCTTTATTCTATGTTATTGATATAAAGTTTTCAAAAATTAAAAAATACTAAGATTATTATCCAGTTTTTCCAAATTTCAAATTTCAAATTTTAAATTAAAATTCAAAATTTCTTATAGCAATTGTTATGGGTTTTTGGTCATCTAAAATGGAAAATACACCAAAGAAAATTTTTTTTTTTTTGAAATGGGCAATAAAGGCTTAAATCCGATAACTCTTTTGTTGAAAAATTTTTAAAATTTGTAATATTTTTCTAATACACAGCTTAGTGTGAAATTTCATTTTTGAATTAACACTTTCATTTCATCACTATTTTTTGTGGTCAGCTAAATTTTTGAAGTTTGCTTACACCTCAATTTTAAGCTTACAATTTTAAATTTAAGTTCCACCTTTATGCAAATAGCCAAAACCGACAATTAAAAAAACTGCACAACTTCAAACCGATGGATGGATAGCTTTAAGAAATATGAATCACGGATTGACTTATGGCGAAAATGGCTCTTGGCTCCAGAATATGCGCTTAATTAAGAGTTGTTTATTTTTTAAGGCAAAAGTGTTTATTTGAAATACAATGGGAGTTGGGAGCAACAGAAAAAAAAATACTATAACAACACTTACTGCATGGCTCTTGTTGCTGTTGCGATTGCTGCAGAAGCGATTTATTCACAATATTTGTTTTTGTTTTTTTTTTAAGTTCACAAAAATAACGTCGACTCTTGAAGTCTTTTTTTTATAGAATATTCTTCAAAAGTCTTAATTTTTTCTGTTTTTTTTAGCTGCACTCAAAAAATCTTTTCTTTTTTTTTTGCACTTAATAAAATTGTTTAAGTTTTGCACAACTTAAAAATAGTTTTTTTTTTCTTAAATTATATCGAGGGTATATTCAGTTCTTTTTTCGTCAAGCTTTTTTTGTTGGGTAATGCGCGAGCTCAAGTATCAAAGTGAATAACTTTCTTTGAAACTTTTATAATTTATAACAAAAAACCGCAGAAAACGCATAAATATCATATATTTTGCATTAGTTGGTGATTGGTGGTGGGCTTATCCTATGCAACCTTATGATTGTGGTGAATTCAGTGCTGCTCTCTCGTTGCTGTTGAGTTTTTGCTATCAGCAATAATGCTCATACGCTCTGAGTGCATATATTTTCGGTTTTTTTTTTGAGTGGCTCAAAGAAAATTCGGTATATTTTTATTGTGGTTGAGTGTTTTTTCATTGTTGTAAAATGTATTGTTGTATTATGGACATGTGAACCTGAATGTAAACAAAAACGAAAGACACAAGCAGCGAACTTTATCGTTAAATATTTAACTGAACATTTTTAAATAATATATTGCAATTATTGGCGGATCGCTTTAAAATTTTTTTGATGTTTTAATAGTGAAGTAGCACTGCATTTAAAAATAGCGGCATTGATTAAAAATTAGCTGAATTAGTCTTTTGGACTTCTTTTCAAAATGTTGCAGCAATGAATTTTTATAGAAGGTCTGTAGGGCATAGAACTTTATTGTTTGTTTGATATTGACCTTAGATTAATGCGTTTATTAATATATTGGGGTACAGAAAAATCAGAGCAAACAAATTGAAGGCTGCAAAAAAACTAAAATCATATGAAAAATGACGCAAAAGTTTTGTTATACTTGACAAATTTTCCATTTTAGTATTTTTAGGTAATTTTTGCTGTGAAAAAATTACTTTTAGATTTAAAAAAAATATCAGGTGTTTGCAAAATCAATGCAAGTAGTTTCGCAAAAAAAAAAAAATTAAAGTAAAAAGGGTGTAAATAATTTTTCAGCAAATTTCAAGCTTATTTCGAAATTTTCAGGGACTTTGCTGTAAAAGAGTAATCAAATTTTAGCCTAAGTCTGATATTGAGCTCAAAACATATTTTTTGCGTCCACTTTTTTATAAGAATATATATGATATGTTTATAAAAATATTGGTGTTTTTTTTTTAATTTGGGCGCTTCTTTTATTTATTAAGGCTAATTGGCAGCTTTTATTTAACTGCCAAGAATTTTTCTGTTGAAGGAATATAATATATTTATGTGATGAAATTTTATGAACAACAATCAAAATTTGATACCACTATTTCAAAAAAAAGTTTATATTTTTTGAACCGTTTTTCGGTGAAATATTTTTTGTTAAAAAAAAAACATTTTGCTTAACCCTTTCGCACCCGCTCCAAAGTCAGCTGCCAGAAAAAAATGTTCTTTTAATTTTCAAGCTTATTAAGTAGTCTATATAAGACATTTTGGAAGTTTTTAGCTTTCTAGACTAATCCGATAACTAAAAGTTGCTTATAAGCAACAAAAAATTATAGAAGTGTAACAACGCAATAACTCTCAAGTGCCTTAAATTGTATATTTAATTCCACTTTTTTACGTGAAACTGCATACTTTGATTTTTGAAAAATATATTGTAAGTATTTTTATTTAATTTTTATATTTTGCGCTGAAATTACTGCACATGTGACTCATGTGACTTAATTTTAATAAATGCGTCGTAATTTTGTTGATTACAACATACAGGTTGCTTTTTTTAGGTTTTTTTGTTCTGAGGATTGCAATTAATCGATATGGTGTGTTATTTACAAAATTTATTGCGATTGTGTCACTTAAACAATGCTTAGAGTTGAAGTTGCTTATAAGCAACTTTAGACGCGAATGGGTTAAGTATATCGTCTTATTACAAAAAATAGCGTAGCAATACAATACTTAGTTGAAACTTGTGCAGAAAAATTATCAAATTGGCAATGGAAAATGGATTTTATCTATTGCTTAAAAAAAGATTTAAATTCCTTAGGCCTATAAACGAAAGTAACATGAGAAAAAAAAACTTTTTTTGAAAAAATTTACCTTTATTATCGCATGTGATAAAATTAAATAAAAACGCACCTTTGGCTAAAAATTCATATAAATCACTTTTTTTCCTATTAAGAGAAATACTTTCATTTGTGTAAAAACACGTCCACAAATTACGTGAATCAAAATAGGGGGAAAGGTGTCAAGAAAATCTGACGTCAACTTTTTAATGCAGAGGTTATACATTATTATAGCAAATTACATTTAAAAATCATAAGGCAAGTCTCACGGATAAGAGGGGGGGCTCAGAATTTCCAAAAAAAAAGAAACACCTCACGTAATTAATGGATGGCCCCTAACAAAGACCCAACTTACACACGGTAGGTCTCCTTTATTCAAAGTCAACTTTGTAAACAACAAAGTTTTCTTTTGTCCTCTCAGATATTTGACTTTTTTTTTTTCGTCAGGCACAGCATCATTTCGTTGTTACTTTTAAACACATAGGAGAAAATAAAATTGAAACAAACAAAGCTTTTCAAAGAAATATTTTCGTGTGTCCTTTGGAACTTATTGCTACTTGTGTGATTTCGCCGATCGATCTACTCATTTTAATAGTAGTTTTAATTTCTGGAAAACCTCAAAATTGATATTCTCAAAATTGCAGAATTAAATGATTGGTTTCTTATAATGTTAATCAAGGAGTTTAAAACTTCCTGTGTACAATTTTTTCAAAACATATAGGTTTTTTTGTAACAGAAAATAATTGAAAATTTTTTATTTTTTTGTTTTTTCATTGAGCACACATTGTATTGCACAGGAAGCACAATAAAATAAAAAAAAATAAGTTTATATGTTTTGTTAAAATGAGTTCAAATAAGATTTGGAGCTCCAATAGTTAAATTAATTTGTTTTTCTTAAAATTAAACCTTAACTAAATTAAAAAGCTCACTAAAAGTGTAAAAAAAATATTATAGACAAAATCGCTATAATTCAATTGTTGAAATTTAATATAAAAATCAAAACAAAAAACTTAAGAAAATAACTCGTTCGAGAATAAAAGTAAAATATAACTATGAAAGCATTTGTATTTATTAAAATATGAACAAATTAAAATAAAATATGCAAATATTTTGTACTCATAGTTAAAATTAAAAAATTTTTTAACCACATCACCGCAATGAGAAAAACAATGACAACTACAATGCAATTATTTTGTTGCTCAGCTTTTTCATTTCGTTTACTCACTGATTTTCTCAGCCTTCAATTAATTTTTGTTGTTGTTTTTTTTTTTTTTTTTGCCGTTGAGATGACGCTCTAAAACTACATTTGCATTATTTATTTGTGCATAATATTGTTGCTGCCGAGAAAATTCTTTAACTAAAATTTATCTCCAGCTACATAGTTGCAAGATTTGATGTGTCAACAACAAGTTGCTGCCAGCAAAAATGTAACTAACACTTGTGTTAAAAAAATGTTGCTAGCGAATGTTGCGCACAAAAGGTTCAAGGAAAATCTGTCAAAAATATTTTTTTTAAAATTTGTGCAGTTTTGGGCCGATTTTGTTCCTTCCATTATATGCATTTCTTTAGTGATTTTCACGTTTCTTTGCCGGTTTTGCTTACACAGTGAATTTTTCTAAAAGTTTTCTTAACATTTTTCACTAAAGCGTTGAACATAACGACTAATAAATTATTTTATAATATTTGAAAATTCTATTGAGTGTTCAACTTAAAACCAGCAACAGTAGCTGCAACAACAATGTTATTCAATGCATCAATTTGTTACTAGAGGTGGAGATTTGCAGAAATATAGATAATGATTATAAATAATAAAAAAGTTAAATTTTTATTGTTTTAAGTTTTATTGCACAAAAACAAGTATTTTCCATTGTATGTTGAACTTTGCGTTTGCAGCTATATAGTATGCAGCAACGGCAGCAGCAACAACAAAAACAACAGTAATTTAACAACTTTTGAACGATTTTCATTCCATTCCATTCGATTTCATTACGTTTGACTCTCGATCTCATTCAAGCATGATCGACGCTGTAAATCTTGTAGATCTTGCAACTGATGCTGTTGCTGTTGCAGTCGCTACTGTCTGCTATTGAATGCAGTTTATTGCAAACTTTTTTTTTTGTTTTTGGAAAAACCGTACACTGACCGTTTGTTGTAATTCAATGTTTAAAAAAAAAAAAATAATTCAAATACATAACGCAATATAAATCAGCGATTCATATACCGTAACGTAAAGAAAGTTTTTTTAGTTTGTTTTTTAAGCATTTGTTTTTTAATTTTTTTTTTAATACAAATTAGCTCAATTTTTGCAGAAATTTTTTTCTAGCATTATTAAAACCTTATATAATATGAAAGACACCAAGCAAATTACGGAAGATTTTTGAAGGTCAATTGCAGCAGCTGACAAGAGGTTTTTTTTCATGGTGTTGGTTTAATGATTTGTTATAAGAAAATTATTTTAAGCTTGCAGGCATTCTAGATTGGTGAAAAACTCTTAAACCCTACAAAAACATTTTCAAATTAAATAATTATTATTATAAGTAGTATATTATTAAATAAAATTTTAAGCTTTCCGAAAGAGAGAAATTGGTCAGTGATAGAGTGATATTTAAAAGTCAAGAAGTTTCTAAAGTAAAACATTAAAAAAAATGTTGAAAGGTATTTATTTTAGATCAGGTACAGTGGCATTGCGTGAATATTTGGCGAACCGGATCAGAAAAAATCTGAAAATGTACTAAAAAAAGGGCATTCTGAATCTTGATCATATAGTAAAAAAGTGAATTATCACTACTGATCAGGCACATACACAGGATTTGGTTTCGGTAGTGCAAAAAATGATAATTGTAAGAAAAACTAAAAAAAGTCACTACCCCATCCCAGAAACCCAATTTCTTCGAACTAGCCAAACTACCTTTTTTAAACCCGTTTTCAACTGTCTCCGTGCGATTTTTTTTTCATTATAGACCAAATCCATCTCAAGCCATGCACGCGGATTATTTCATGTTACGGAATTGGTTGCCGATTCATCTTGATCGTAGCGGATCAAATTCATGTCTTTTTCAAATGGCTGTAACTTTGCGAGGAAACATCGCAATGAATGATGATCGGTAATAAATGATGCTATTATTAAAAATAAGCTGTAAGTAGTAGTATCACAGATGGCTGGCAATGTTGAAACAAAAATTTAAATATTTTTTTTTTTTTTTGCAAAAAATTCTAATGACCTCAAATGGCTCTAAGCGCGCTTTAAACTCATATTATCTCGTTCTTATATTAGTACAAGTTCAAAATAAAATTTTAAGCGAAAAAAAGGTGGGGTTTTTCAGAAAATTAGCTTTGTTTTTTCTCATAAAAACCTATAATAATAATAATAATAATAATAGAGTTTAGCTACTACAGCTAGTATAGCCTTCTTAGCTATTTAGCATTGAAGCTTTATACCAAGTAAAAAGCTTATTCAATAAAAAATGGAATAGAAAAAATTATCATGCACATTAATTTGTTATTTATTTTATAATTTTTTCTTAGCTTTATCGCACTTTCTCAACATACCCACTCACACCATGTAAAAATAGACATATAGATATTAAAATAATTATATGTATAAATTTACGTGGTCCAAGGCATAAATGTTAGAAAAAATTTACCCAGCATGCTGTGGGGCTCGGACAACACAAACAAAAAAAATTCACACCACCATTAAGCTACAAATTTAGCTACAGTTAGTTTTAAGTCTAAGCTTGAGTTGACCTTTTGACAAGCTAATGTTATAAACTTCGCAATTATTAATAAGAGTTGTCATGCGATTAAAAGGAGCTGTAGCCATATAATTAGTTCTACTAACCGGTTGATAAAATAACTGATAAGAGTTACGAGTACTCCTCCGATTACTATTAAAATGTATATAATTAAGAAGCTCTGGTGCAGCAAGAGACCCAGTTACAAGTTGATGCAGATAAAGTATATCCGCAATATTTCTACGCGAGCTCAAAGACTGCATATGTAATAACTTTAAACGATCCTCATAAGGAGGAAGGTTTAAAGGGTCAATCCAATTTAAGCCATTGAGAGCAAAACGAATAAAATTTTTTTGAATTCTTTCAATTCTATTTATATGAATATTATAAAATGGTGACCATACTTGGCTAGCGTACTCTAAGTGAGGGCGCACTATTGTATTATATAAAGTCACCGTTACTAAAGGGCTATTAAATTCTTTTGCCCACCTCTTAATAAAGCCAAGCAGAGATGAGGATTTTTTACAAATTTGATTAATATGCTCATTAAAAGTCAACTTAGTATCAAAATGTATACCTAGGTCTTTGACTACATCGACACGACAAATATTTTTATCTTTTAATTTATAATCAAATTCCACAATAGTTTTCTTCCTGGTAAAAATCATAGCTTGGCATTTATCAGGATTAAGATGTAAGTTATTCTTAGAACACCAAACTTCAAAGGATTTCAAGTCAGACTGAAGTGGAATAGTGTCACCAACCCCCTTTACGTTCCTGTAAATTTTCATGTCATCTGCATATACTAACAGATGGGAGTTTTTAATAACATGTGTAACGTCATTAATTGCTAAAATGAACAGGAGCGGCCCCAGGTGGCTTCCTTGTGGAACACCTGATGTCGCGCTAAATGGGGAGGAAAACACTCTCCTAAATTTTATTTGATACGAGCGATCAGATAAATAAGATTCAATCCAGCTGACAAAACTTAAGGGAAATCCAAGCTTCTTTAACTTAAACAAAATCAAATTATGTGGTAATTTATCAAATGCTTTACTGAAGTCAGTGTAGATGCAGTCAACTTGCCCACCAGAGTCTAAAGAGCTTAACGCAAAAGAAGTGAAATCAAGGAGGTTAGAAACTGTAGATCTGCCATTAACAAAACCATGCTGACGAGTTGTTATGACTTCACCACAGCACACCTTAACCTGATCGTATATAATATGTTCAAAAATTTTCGGTATTGATGATAACTTAGCCACGGGCCTGTAGTTTGAAACATCATTTTTACACCCTTTCTTGAAAATGGGGCTAATGTATGCATTTTTCCAAAATTTAGGAAAATAGCTTTCTTGAATTGATCTATTAAATAAAATACTGAGGGGCTGACTCAGCACAGAGCTGCAGTTTACTAAAACTGTCGCAGGAATACCATCCGGCCCGGAGTTCAAGTCATCATCAACAGATGAAATATATTTCTCTATTAGGTCAGGAGAGAAAGATATCTCATTAACCGAAACTAAAGGGTCGTTATCCATATATTCAAAATAGTTGATTTCAGGGCTAAATAAATCCGTAGAAAACGATTCATTAAACAAATTAGCAAACAACCCGGCTATAACTTGTGGGTCGCTAGTGAGCCCATCAACTGTTTTAAACTCAGATGGAAACCCGTCAGATTTTTTTTTAGAATTAATAAAACCCCAAAAATTTTTGGGGTCATGAAGAATATTCAGCCTTATTTTATTCAAATATTCAGAATAAACCAAAGCTGACATATCTTTAAATTCAAGAAACAGTCGCTGATAAGCAACAAGGTCATTACGGTCCTGGCTACAAACGTATTTATTCCATGCCCTATTACGGCCATTGCGAACTTTTTTCAAATCCCTTGTATACCAGGGGTACAAGGAATTATTGACGTACTTTTTTGTATATGGAACCGACAATGCTATGGCAGAAAAAAGTTCACCATAGAAAAATTTAATGCAATCATCAAATGTATTGTTATTAAAAAAAATGAGTAAGTCGTCTAATTTATTTCTTAAGTTTTCATTCAACTTTAAAAAGTCAGCTTTCTTAAAATTGAATTCGTAAATATTAATGGATGAACATGCATTAGTCAAATTTTCATTGTCAGATTGGTACACAATACTCAAAGGTGGATGATAGGAATCTACCGTAGACAGAGCATGGATAGCATTTCTTACAATAACATTGCTACTATTTGTAGCCAAGACTAAGTCAAGTTGTCGTCCATGGCAATTAGTTATACAACTTACTTGTTGTAAATTTGAAAGTATTTCGTCAACAAAAATTTGTTGTTGTCGAGTTTTTGGACAAGATGCATAAAAATATGTACCATCGTCCGAAGGAGTCCATTTTAGGTCAGGCAGATTAAAGTCACCTAACAACAAAATGTCGTCATTAGTGTCTAGTTCATTAATAATATATTCTACGGCCATCGAAAGACATTCGTAGACATCTGCGCTACTATTTGGAGGAACATAAGTGTTAAGAATGTATAAATTAGAGTTACAATGTGTGACCTTAACACATAACAGTTCAATATTAGATGCACAGGCAATTTCAACTAATGAACTGGTTAAATGATTTTTTATAGCTATTAAGACGCCTCCACCAACAGAAGAAAGATCTTCCAAGTGTCTGTCTCTTCTAAAAACATGGAAACTATTATCAAAAAGTTCCATATTGAGAAAACTGTTGTTTAACCAAGTTTCGGTAAACACGATAATATCCTCAGAGAAATTCTGAGTTGATAAAAAGATATCTTGCGTCTTGGAACGCAAACCCCTTACATTTTGATAGTAAAGGGATAGCCGTTTCAGTTTTTTGAATTGGAACGGAC
Organism: Tricholauxania praeusta; assembly: GCA_949775025.1. Lineage (NCBI taxonomy): Eukaryota > Metazoa > Arthropoda > Insecta > Diptera > Lauxaniidae > Tricholauxania > Tricholauxania praeusta. The sequence continues at coordinate 28,066,974 of OX459031.1, read as the reverse complement.
AGTGTGTCGGACAGTTTTATTAATTTTTTTCGACTTGAATTCAGAAATAAAGATATTATCTACCCATGCATTAGAATTTAGAATGGCAGACAAATAAGAAGTCGCCACTGTAATTTTAAAAGACGCATGAGTTGTTTTATTACCGATTTTCCTGCATGAAATGAAGGCGTCGGCAGGAATAATATGTTTTTGTCTGATAAAGTTTTTAACATTGTCAGTGGTAGTGTTATGTTGAAGTCGTGAAATAAAAATAGATTTTAACCTTGGCAATGCCTGCAAAGAAACAGGAGGCACAATCGCATCAACCTCCCGTGGATTGGGAATAACTGAAATCGAAAGAGGAGTAATTAAAGAGGAGGAAGGGGACGGAGGGTTAGTTACAGAAATAGTAGCAGGAAAATTGCGAATAGGTGGAGAAGAAATTAGAGAGCAATCCACGGAAGTTTTGTCACGACTGATGCCCGCACTATTCGCTCTCCCCACATTACCCAGATTCTTGTTTAATTTCCTCTTAGATTTTTTTTTCTTCTTTAAGGGAATAGCTTGTTTAGGTAAAGTGGAGATCGAAGGAGTGGAAGCAAAAACCATAGTAGCCTCGGTAATAGTTTTATTTTGCAAACTAACATCCGGTGAAATAGCCTCATTAAGGCTTTTTTCAATTTGGGGATAATAGTTAAGAATATCTCTGAAATTATTATTCAGATTGTTAAGATTTTCCCCAAATTGCTTAATTTTTTCGTAAAAGACCGACGGGGAAAGGGGTCTGCAAGATGGACAGTACCATTGCAGGCCCGAATGGACAGAGCATAATAAATCAGTAACAGATTTTGCTAAGTTTACACAAGAGGCATGAAACACCTGTTCACAGGGACCTGAACAGGAAAACATAGAATTCAATATATTTTGGCTTTTGCACTGATCTCTTAGAGAGCAAGCTAACAAATTTTCTAAGGAAAAATAATCCATCTTAAAAAAGAAAAAAGAAAGCAATTTAAAATATTTTTAGAGCAGTGCAAAAAGGGTTAAAAATCAAGCAAAAAATTCACCCGCTAAGCAGCAACAACAAACACAACAGAGTTTAAAGTCTAGCTTTGTATACGAACAAAGCACAAAAGCGAATCAAAAACAAAACTGTTGCACTGCTTACACTGATTTATTTTGCTTGCAGAAAGTAAGTTAATATTAACATAAATGTATGTTTGTGTGTAACGCAAAATAAACAAAACACAAAATTAAAGCAAAATTATTAATATAATCATGCAATTTTTTAAGAAACGACACTAAATTAAACACAAAATTTATTAATTATTAACTGCAAATATTATTAGAAAATAATAATAACAAAATTACAATACACTTAAAAACACTACCGACACTGACAAAGAGACGAAGTCAACTGAAACCTATATAAGTATATGGCTATAATTCTGCCAATTTTTAACCATTTTAAATTTTTTTTAAAGGTTCTAACAGAAATTAAGAAGTTCTATAAGAATCAAAAGACAAAAGATAATTATTTTGATTTGGATGGAAATGCCGCTTTTTTGAAACAATTTTCTGCCTAAAATGGGTATAACTTAAAATGGCCATAACTTCATAAAAAAGTTTTTGTAATCAAATCGGGAAAATATGGGTCCCCTTATATCCTTTGAAAAACAACATATTTAATCGGCAACCAATTCCGTAACATGAAATAATCCGCTTGCATGGTTTGAGATGGATTTGGTCTATACATATATATTTTTTTTGTATTATAGCTTTAGCTTTTATTACGGTAAGCTTTAGTAAGAAAAATGTACCAAGACGATTGAAATGTTCATACCATAAAAAAACACTAAGTAACAGTTGGGCTGAAAAGTTCGTAGGCTAACATAGTAAAAAAATATTTTTTTGACAAAATTCGATTTTATTATTCAATATAGTTGCCTTCGAGGGCGATACAACGATTATAGCGGTCATACAATTTTTCGATGCCATATTTCACTTTAGCCTCAAAATAGGCCTCAGTTTCGGCGATTACCTCTTCATCAGTGCTAAATTTCTTTCCAGCGAGCATTCTTTTAAGGTCTGCAAACAGGAAAAAGTCACTGGGGGCCAGATCTGGAGAATATGGCAATTCGTAGTCTAATTCATATAATTTTGCCATCGTTTTCATTGATTTGTGACACGGTGCATTGTCTTGATGAAACAGCACTTTTTTCTTCTTCAAATGGGGCCGTTTTTTTGTGATTTCATCCTTTAAACACTCCAACAACGCTATGTAATAATTGATGGTCTGGCCCTTTTTGAGGTAATCGATGAATATAATACCATGCGCATCCCAGAATATTGATGCCATAACCTTGCCAGCCGACTGTTGCGTCTTTCCACGCTTTGGATTCGGTTCATCACGTGCAGTCCACTCGGCTGACTGTCGATTGGACTCTGAAGTGTAGTTATGGAGCCATGTTTCATCCATTATAATATATCGACGGAAAAATTCGTGTTTATTACGTTTGAATATCGCTAAACATTGCTCCGAATCATCAACACACGAAATTCTTTTTTATCCATTTTTTCACAATAACAAATGCTGCTTCACTCACAATGCTATATCTCACGAACTAATTATCCGGCAGCTGTCAAATTTATACACGTATCTTTTGAAGGTTATTACTAAGTAAAAATCACATGGATTTAATTTTAGTAACGCCGTCTATGAGTCAGCCTACGAACTTTTCAGCCCAACTGTTAAAGATGAATCCATAAAAAAAAGAGCTAAAGCCAGTCATACTATGTAGTATCATCCACAGCTTTTTTACATAGATCTGTTGAGAATCCAAGCGAAAAGTGGAACTAAGCTAAGCAATGCCTAGAAATCCTTACTAATCGGCTTAAAAGTAACTCATAATTCCGTTTAGCAACGCATGAAACTAGTATGACTAGCTTTAGTCCTTTTTTTTTGGTTTTCAATAGATCTATGCATCTACTGCCTATTAGTAGCAGTAATAAATATAAACTGCATGTAAAAATCAGCTGGCGGCAATGTACTTTTTGCAGAACATGCCACTTTTTGATTGGTTCCGAGGACTTTATGGTCTCGCAGAATCAACTTGATCCTCATTTTCAACTCCAAATATCTAAACTTCAGAAGATCAGATGCAAAGTTAACATGATCAGCTGAAACAATAAAAGCTTATAAATACAAACTATCAATAAAACGTAAAGTAAGTATTATGTTTTGTTGTTTAATGTGTTTCATTGAAATTAATAACCACATAAACTTTGTTAAAATCATTACAAGCACAGCGGAAACGCATGTAATTGGCTATGAAGGTATTCAAATGTAGCGAATCGAATCGTCTCATTGGAAGTTACTAACATTTAGATTTACTTTACTTTATAACCATGTGATGTTTACTTTTACATTGATGAGCTTTGTAATGTGAAAGAAGTATTTAATATAGTTTATGCAGTTTTTAAGAGATGGTAGCTCAATTAGTCTTAACCTTTGTTCATATGAAAGTAAAATAAACCAAAAATTGTTTTTACACTGACTATTGCATCATGGCAGCACTGGTACTGAGGTCACAAAACTTAGAATGCGTAGCCTGATTTCTATTTCAAAAGTTACCATGTTAAAATTTCGATTCCTAAATCCATCTGCAATAGTTTCTAAATTTGTACAGCTCTGCTTTTCTTCTGTATTTCTTTGTTTTGGTTTTTTCAGAACAAACCCAAATTCTCAGAAAAAACTATGAAGGTGAAATCACATTGAAATTCATTAGGGGACGTCCATAAATTACATGAGCCAAAATAGGGAGGGAGGGGGTCCTGAAAAATTTCACCAAGGGGGAGTGGGAGTCAATAAGAATCTCACGTCAACTTTTTAATGCAGAGATTATGTATACATTATTATAGCAGATTATATTTAAAAATTATAAGGCAAGTCTCACGGAAGGGATGGGGAAGTCTCGTCAGAACTCATTAAATCTCACCAAATGGGGGGTTCGAATTTTCAAAAAAACACCTCACGTAATTAATGAACGGCTCCTTATATTTGATTGAGTTTCGTTTCAATTTCCTTTCCTTAATGACTTCACCTTGTATAATTTCACCATATATAAAACAAAAACCAAACACACACTTAAAAACACATTAACATGCTATAAATGGCTTGTTGTGTTTGCATGCTTGTTTCTATTTGCACAAGCAATTTTTTTGAAATTTTTAAACTTTAATAACTTTATATTTAATTAAAATATCGTGATAATTTTTATTTTAGATTGAGCCCAAGCTTCTAAGGAATAAAACTAAAAAAACTTGATCAAAATCAATACAGTAGTTTTTGCGTGATGCGCGAACATCGCGGACATCGATAAATAGCATTTTATTTATTGAGATGTAGATTATAGGATTACAAAATTTAGAAAAATAAAAATTTACGACAGATAGAGGGGGAAAACTTGGAGTTGACTATGGAAAAATAAGTTATGACAACACAAAAACGGACAACACCCAATATTATTTAAAGTAGGGTGTACTATAAAACATAATATTGAATTAAAATACAGTTTTATTTTAATGTTCCCACGATACCAGCTAATCAAAATAAATGATTCATTATAGAATGATTAATTTTATTACAAGTCATATTTGAAAGTAAGTAAAACGAGCTTGCATATTTCAATATAACAATTTAAAACGAAGATCATCGCAATTCATAAACAGGTTGTGTACAAAGAGCATTTAATTTTGCCAAATGGAATTCATAAACGTGTGCAATTATATTGTTTACACAATTAACAGCAAACAAATTCATACCAATCGTATGCTTTCATTTATAAGAGTCACTAAGTAGCAACCAATTTCGTGTCACTCAAATAAAACTCTTATCGACAACAGCGGCAGCAACAAATTAGCAGCATAGGAAACTATCGCCCATACTTGACACTCGTTCGTAATGCCAGGCATAATCCGTTATAATTCAAAATTTGAACACTACGAACCAACTGAATGAGTGATGGAATGGAACGAACGTTTGCTGGATTGACTGTTCGACCGAACGTTGCTAATTAGATTTACGTAGTTATAGGCGTACGTACGTACATACGTAAGTAAAGACAAATGTAGGAAAAGTCATGAATGAATAAATGCTCACTCACTACCTACATTCGAATGCGAGTACCCATATTGCATGGTATATATTGCTATTAATTGTTGTTGTTGTTGTTGCATTTGTTTAATACATTTCTGTTAAAAATTATCAATCGTTAAAAAAAAACTATTTTTTTTTAACTTTTACAATCGATTACGTATTCACTACGCATACTCACTTATTGTTAATTACGTTGAATAGAGTTTCCACTTTGGGTTACCATGGCACCTGATAACTAAAAGGAAGGAATGTACTTAAGAAATAACAATGCAAATTTAGTTGCATTTTGCAGCTGCAGTTGAAGTTTTGGTAAAGAATTAAAAGAAGTTAAAAAATTAGAAAAGTAACACAGAAGTCAAAAGAAAAGTTTAATTATGTGCGAATGTATTGATAAGATCGATACAATTTAAAAAGTATCGATAGAACCAAAATTATATTTATATTTCATATTTACTTATATTATTATTAAAGTGTACATAAGACAAGTCTTTTAAGTACATCAGCTGTAACACAAGTAATTAGTGCTTCAAAGCAGTTAAACAATCTTAGAACTAAAACTAATTAATTTTAATTTGAATTTTAATTGTAATTTCAATTATTAGCGAAATTTAAGTCACATAATGCATCAATCTAATCCAAATCAATTGTTTCCAAAACAATTTTGTACAGCCAACCTAAAGTACCTTTGATTACGTTGGGACTTTATAGTACTTGGAAGAGAGTTCCAAAGTTTGACAGCACTAACAAATAACATTCTGGATGACGTCAAATACTTGTGATGAGGTACTATCAAATTTAAAGTTCTTGAAGATTGTGCAAAGGTTAATTTGCTATAGAGGTAATCAGGAGTTTTTGAAATGATAAGTTTATGAAAGTAAAGTAAGTTCCGTACATTTAAATAGCTTAAAAGATTAAAATTTAGTATTTTTGTTGAAAATTCAGATATATGGTCGTACTTGCGCTTTGAAAAAATATATATTGCTGTATTGTTTATTGCCAATTGTAATTTATTTTTCGATGCATTGTCGAGACTACAATATACCAATTCACTATATGAAATCAAGGGCACAATAAAAGTTTTTGCAAGGTTCAATTTAAATGGTAACGAATTATTTTGAAAATTATGGCAAATTATTGAGCAGTACTAAAAAATATAAAAATACCGATTGAAGTTAATAAAAGTCGAACAAGGAGTTGATTAATCATGAAAAACTTCGACTAAAGAAGTCGAAAGAAATTGGATTCTATAAGAATCAACCAAAAGCTGAATAATTTTAAATAGTTTTTAAGTATGTATGTATCACAAAATATTTAAGCCCAACGAAAGGTATCAAGAAGGATCGAAGAGCGAATTGAAGTCGATTAAAATTGAAAGCTTAAAAAATTCAGTAAAAGTTGAGCCTTATCGAAATACAATAAAAAAGTCTTAAAGGCATAAAAAAGGATTGCAGAGCGAATTGAAGTTGAAAGGCATTGAAAAAGTCGAAAGTATCAAAACAGTCGATAAAAGTGGAATTATATTGTATTGTATCGGAAAGGTTGATAAAAGTTAAAAATTATCGAACATTGTCAAAAATTTCAAAAAATATCGAAAAGTTTAAATGTTAACATTAAATTGAGGAGTATCAAAAACTTCGATGTAGTCAACAAGCTCGAAAAGCGTCGAAAAGTATTAAAGAAAAAAATCTAAATTTGAAAAAGTAGAAAAAGTTAAAGATTAAATTCAAAAAGTATTGAAAACTATCAGAAAATCGATGAGAGTCAAAAAGTATCAAAAGTATCGAATAGTACCAAATAGTAACGTTAAGCCTGTAAATGCTAATAAATGTTGAAAAAGTATTAAAAAAGACGATAAAGTTGAAATTCATTGAAAAATGTGGTGCGGCATCTGTTGCGATCTGCTAAAAGCCAATACAATAGATGTTATGGTACTATATGTGACATTATCCAATAATACACGATGTCCCACAATTCCATCTGATACAATCCTATGTGTTTCGAAGCAACCGTCTATTGTACATTGTTCCCTTACATGATATATCATTCGCTACCTTATAGTACTCTCTGATGCTGAGTAATTAAGGTTTCTTTGGGAAAAACTGAGACTTGTAACCGCACATTGTACACTAAATGTATACAATGATTGTTTGTCTTTTACTTACTTACGGAGCTTGTACGAGTTCATTACTCACCATTCTAAACAAAGTGTATGGGCAAGCCTGCGTCTTCCTCTGTGAAAGTCCTACGTTCCAAAGAAAACGCCAGCGCTATTTCTTTGTCCAAATAGCAAATGCACCATTAAAGGAGTTTGATCTGTGTTTATTCGATAATTTCAGAAAGATACGCTACAATAGGGCTTATAACATTATCGGGTACTACAATGGACCTTTGAGGTCCCGAAGTGTTTTTGTCATTTGATCAGCAATTGATCTACTTAACCTAATCTCACCTGACCCAACCAAACATAAAGCAATTTTATCCAATATCATCCGAATTCTGAGATACCTTATAATACAACAACTGATAAAATTCAATACTTTCGACAACAAACCCAATACTGCCTTTGTGTAACACTGAAAAGTATCTTTTGTCCAAGTTTTGATATGATGCACTGTTTAGCCAGAAATCATGAAAAACTGTATTTGACCTCTAAAAATGCACCCTATTCCACCCCGGATAGCTGCTGTCGGTTCGATTTTTTTGTCCTCTTTTAAAAGAGCTTGTTCAACAATATTCTGCTGTCAGATTGCTGTAACGAATTGTTTTTTTTTCTCATTTTCTTGACTAATTCTACTGGACTATTTGGCCTTTTACCACGTCTGAAAAGGTGTTAGACCCATTGAATAGGTCTGGCTTCTTGAATACTAACTTAAAATAGTTATTTAAAGACAATATATTAATCCCAGCTTTTATACTTTAACGTGAGAGAGTGTATGTCCGACCCTCTTTATTACCTGATACCTGGCGAAAGCACCATTAGCCAAGGTTTATAACCCCCAAACATTGTACTCTGCACTAAGAAGAATAAGATAAAATTTATTTCAACCTTTATACTTTAACGTATGTCTGGCAGGCTCTGGCTCTTAGTCTATAGAATTTACGTTGAATCAAGAAATCGTAGTACGATTCTCGTCCAAACAGATTAATATTTAATTCAAACATTTGCTTTTCTTGATCCAAAAATCACTCAAAACAAATAAAATTACGAAATACTTCTTAAATCAAAGCATAATTATTAGAACTTCTGAGAATCAATCAGAATTTTTTTCTAGAATTCAGAAACAATAACTAGAACTTTTAAAAATTAATAAGAAATTTTTTCTGGCGTCTAGAAATAGTTACTTGATCTTTCAAAAATAAATAACTACTCTTTTCTGAAATCGAGAAATCTTTACTAGGGGTTCTAAGATAGAACAAGAAATTATTTCTTGAATTGAGAAATAGTTAGTAGACCTCCAAAATATGAACAACCACTTCTTTCTTGAATCAAAAAAAATAATGTTCGATAGCAGAAAAAAAGCGCAGAAAATACAGCTCAATCCGAGAAAGAATTTAATAAATCATAGAAAAGTATAAATGCGTTATGGCTATCGGATATGCTGCTTTTCCAAATTTTCTTGTCTTTCCCTTTGGTTTTTCCAGTTGGAGTAATTAAATGATGAAGACAGTCAATTACTTTTATATCCTTTGTCGAAAAATATTATTTTCATTCATTTCAAAATGACATAATAATATACACATGATAGTTTCGTATTTGTACAGTAGGTGACATAGGTTTTGTTTTACAAGAAAAAAATATTTGAATCAAGAAAGTTTTAAGTTTGTTTCGATCAAAACTTAGTTCAACTAAAATTTAATTGATTCGAATCTCGTTGATTTGATTGAATTTTGTAAAAATTGTAGAAAACGCTAGAAATTTTTACTTGTTTCAAGAACCTCACTACTGATTCAAACTCAAGCAGATAATTCGTGATATCAAATAAATAGTACTTAATATTAGAAAATTCCAATATTTCGAGTATAAAAAATAACTAACAATATACTTCTTAATATAAGAAATTATAGTTTGTGTAGCTGCAAAATGTAATTTATGTGTATCAAGAAAGCGTTTCTGAATCTGAGTAAAAATTAATCAATACGATTAAAACAAGTTTAAATTAAAAACAATTTGTTTGTTTTTGGATTTTCTTAGTTTGAGAAACGAAATGGATTGATTTAGAAAATATGATTTTCTCCGTGTACGCATGAATTTTTAGTTTATAGCTGTAACTTCAACAAATGTAAGGCCAAGTAGTAGTTCTACTGATACGTCTATCATTTGAAGAAGAGAATGATCCAAAATCTTTGGTTTCTTCAAAATCTAATATTAAAAAGCAAGTGTCATATAGGATCAGATCAAAAAGGAAATACGACAAAAGCTATTTAAATTTGGGATTTATATATATTAGCAATTCAGATCTCTAGCGGCCTACTTTAATCAAAAAAGTTGCATAAGATTCATATTCAAAAAATTTTTGAAGTACCATGTCTTAGCTAGTTATATTCCATTTTGAGCTGTGATTTCCACCAAATCAGAGGGAGACAGGCGCCATTGTGTACAGTCGATCTTTATCTAACTACATAGACAACATATTAGAAAAAGCGCCCAAATCAGTCAATTTTTTGAAATTCTACCTACCGTAATATAATACTATCCCAAAATTTTCTGTTTCTTCCATTACTTTCAATTAATCTCAAACGATATATTCTTATACCGTCTGATTTCATCTTTCGTCGTGGAACTTCTGAAGCTGTTTTCCTTGCTGGCTAATAATAATTTATATATTTTTTTACATGCTTGACGTTGCCAGAGAAACTCAACTATGAGATAGAATAATTCGTTACGTTAGTACCATGTTTAATCTAAAAAAAATTCGATAAGATTGCAATGAGCTTTCTGGTATTCTAGTTGTTTGAGTAGAAGTTTAATAATTTGCTCTTAAGCAAATAATCAAAATATTAAGCAGTTTATACAAACAATTCAACTACAGTCCCATTTTCTATGTAGAGTATTTTACGCAGATAAAATGAATGTGCTGGTTTGGTGTTTTTTGTTACTGATACTGGCAGGCATAATATTTGTATTTAGGGTATATTACTTATCGTGTGGAGTTTATCCAAACTTTAACTTATTACTTAAATTTATTCACAGTTTACTCGAGTCTATGCTGTGCTTTTTTCAAATCCAGATGATGTAATTGCAGAAGAAACGCGTAGAATACGCCGAGGAAGAAGTCTAGAACTGAGCGAAAACTTAAGTAATGCAGGTCAGTGTATTCACTATTTAAAAATATCTGCGAAAGCTTTCAATAAAGAAATTGTTGATAAGATAATTTGAGATACCATTCAATTTTTAATATTGATACCGTTCGGTTTTGACATAAAAGAAATTTTTATTTCTTATTAAGTTTTTTATTATAAGAAACACATGTTTTTTTTTTGTACTATATGAAGTTTTTAATTTCCCCCAATTTGGATCTTGCTTTTAAACGACGATAACAACAATAATTATTGGAAAAATATCTACTAGAGAAAGATTTTTTTTTGGAGAAATTGATCGAGCCAATTTTCACTTCAATGCTTTCGTGAATACGTAAACAAAAGTTGAATTTCGTAACTGTGAAAAACTTTTGAATAGTTATGGCAAATGCATCCTATTTGCGTTATGGTTCGATGTGGTATATTGACAGAAAATGTCATAGAGATGCTATCTAAAGGAAAATGCTTATAAGATTAATCTCCAGTCTCTTGCGGACTTTAAAAGAAACATATTGGTATTAATGAAACAAACTTTGAAATAAGTAATGCTTTCATCAAAAATTGTAATTTTGCGGTAACCGAAATTGCGGTTACCCAAAGGATATTATTTTTCATTTTTAACATCATCATCAAAATTTATCAAGGATAAGCTATAATATTCTTTTTGTTTTGTTAAAATTCATAAATCATATAAAATATTATTCATATTTAAAATTTACTTGAATCACCCTGTATTTACCTTCACTCACCAAAATTTTAAAAATTTGTAAATAGCTCTCTAAAAAATCGTTATTAATTCTAGTAACGGAGTCAAATTCAATTTTATAGTCCCATACGACTTTATAATTGCATACTACTTAATAGTCGCATAAAATCTATTAAGCCCGATGTAAAGTTTGAATTAGAACTAACTGTTTAAAAATTTTTGAAGGGACCGGTGTTGGAGCCGGAGTTATTGGCGCCTGAAGTTAAATGACATATTTGCCACCACCCTCTCTAAAAAGAAACAAAAAGATTTGTCACCCCATTCTCTAATAAGAAACAAAAATGTCATCAGATTTTTTTTACGTATGTTTCATCAGATATTAAAAATTTTCAAATTATGATCAGTACAAATTTTGATATAATAATGTTTGCAAATCTCAATGAATGCTGAGGACAATTTATCATTTCCAAACCCATTAGACCCAAGGTGGCAGTCCCCCATAAATTTGCCACTAACGAAGACTCTAAAATCTTATAAAGGGTGATTTTTTAAGCGTTTAGTTTTTGAAAATTAAAAAAAGAACAGAAAATTTGCAATAATGAATAAAATAATTATTTGGAGCAATACATCAATTCCTTCCATTTACGTTTTAAGGATTATTTTATGTAAGTGTTGCCCGTGGCTACGCCTGAGGTGGTCCATCCGTAAGCTCTAATTTTGACATACTTTTTCCAGCATTTCTGCCGGTATCTCACCAATGACAGCTGTAATGTCTAGTTGGGTCAAATCGCATGATCTTGGCGACCAATGAACTGCTCCAAAACGCGAGATTAACTGCTCACCAAACTCGCCTCTCAATAGGTCCATGATATCACGTGTCGTGTGGCATGTGTCACCTTCTTGTTGAAACCAAATGTCAACCAAGTCCAATTCTACCATTTTCGGTAATCATCGCACGGTACCTTGCTCCATTACTGTAACGTTGCGATTTTCATTATTTTTGAAAAAGTACGGTCCAATGATGCCGTCGGGCCACATACCGCACCAAACAATGCATTTTTCAGGATGCATTGGCAGCCTTTGAACTGCTTCTGGCTGCTCTTCAGACCAAATTTGGCAATTCTGTTTGTTAACGTACCCATTGAGCCAAAAATGAGCTTCGTCGCTTAAGAAAATTTTTCGATAAACACATTTCTCACAGATAACGAATTTTGATAATAAAATTCAAAGCGCGACTTTTGAGTCTAACTTCCTTAACTTTTAATTATATACGACTTTTTCCTTATGAAACATTATTTCTTGCGACTTTTAAGTCAAATACCGCTGATTTTTATTGAAAATTTTTTTTTTAAATATTTTTTGGCCTAAAAATTGCTAAGGACTGAAAATTTTGTCGCAAATTAACAACTTTCTTTTTTAAATGAGAGCTAACTTTAATGCCAACAAATCAGCGGACCCTGAATTTTGAAACAAAATTTTCGATTTTTATTATTTTAAGTCAAATGACTAAACAACATTTTTTTTAAAATATTTTTGGGTTGAAAAAATGATAGAGGGTGCAAATCTTGTCGGAAATGAACAATTTTTTTTTCTAAAACCAACTAAAATGCTTTCAAATCGTCGGAGCTCGAATTTTGAAAAATGGTTTACGTGTTTAATTATTTTAAGCTAAGTCCCAAAATAAAAACTTTTTTTTTAATAATTTTTGGTTCAAAAATGGCTGGAGGACGCATATCTTGTCCGAAATTGATAATCTTTTCTTTGAATCAAAGTTTACTGAAATTCCAAAAAATCCTTGAAGTTCGAATTTTGAAAACAAATGATTTATTTCCGACACAATTTTCGGTCTCTAGGTACTCGTAGCGTGTATTCGCCATCACGGTTCTAATGCCAAATAATAAAAAGCCTAGCTTCATTATGAAGCCACATCAGAGTGCCCAAAAAGTATTGCGTATGTGTCTTTGTATGAAAGTCAGTCAATTATGAGAGGAAAAAATTTGCACTGATTGTTATTTGCTTGGACGGGGTTTTCCTATTTTCTGCAAAATTTGGAGATCAACACTTTTCAAAATGACCGATTCGATTCAATTAGCTTACAATATGCGCAAATTTGTATAAGTTTTTGATTTGGAATTTATTACGTTTTAATAGGTTTAAACGAACAAAGTAGTGTATATGCTGAAGTATAGTCCATTTAAAACTATTAATTTCTGTTGATAGACATGTAATTGACATTTGGCATTGAAGAAAAAATTCGTTCAATATCATATCAAACACTTATTTGTTGTTTTATCGCGCTTGCATCAAACATTTCATGTGAATTTAAAAAGTGTTGCTGAACAGAAAAGAACTTCCTCTGAACAAATACAAGCGCTTTGTTAATGTATCACTCACTATGTTTTAATACAAAATTCAAAAAATGTACAAAAGTTATACATTTTGCTTTAGAAAAAAATCATACAAATGATAAACGTTGTGAAAAGTACCAGTAGAATAACGTTGCCGGAAAAGTCTTGGTTCCGGCTGAAAAAAAAAATAAATCTTTTAAGACCATTGTTCACTCTGTATTCGGCATATAAAATTGAGGGTCAATGTATTTCAATAGTCACGTTGAAATTAAAAATACAAACTTACAAAATAACTGTCAAATTAAAAGTAATATAGACTTTTGTTATTGTTGTGTTGTACAACAAACAGAGCTTAAGAGGATTTTTTTTTGCTTTTCTATATAAAATGCTGTATTTTAAATAAACCAATGTATGCTATAAATAATAACACCTGATCATTAAATATTTTTAATGATAATTCAGTGATTTCATTTATAGAATTTGCACAAAAGTCTCATTATCGCATTTAATGCGGAACAACCAAGCCAACATGAGATATAACAAAGACATAACCTTGAACTTCTTCGAATTAGAACTGCTGAGTGCCAAATTTTAATTTCGATTTACTTTCGTTTTTTAATGGAGTTCTTACAAAATTTTTAATTTGATTTAAAATAAAATTTAGAAAGTTCACTCAAATTTGGCATCAAGTAGAGTCCAAAAGTAATCAAATGACGTAAGTTCAGCGGTAACAACAACAACAAAAAACAGCATATATAATAATTTTATGAGACGTTAACTGGAGCATTACGTCTAATTGACTGTGCGCATTAAATTTCATTTCTTCAAATTTTAGCTCTTAATTCGGTGGATTTTCCCATGCTATGTTTGTACCCGTACATACCATTGGCTTGATGCTGTCACATACTCGCATATGGGCAGTTAGATACTCAAGATAGTGAACATTTTAATTTGATTTCAACAAGTGTTTGATTATATAAAAATTGGCCAATTCTTTATTAACTGTGCGTACAAAATAAGTACAATTTTAGTTAAATAAAAAACAACTTTGTTATATAGGAAAGATTTGGCTTTGTTAGATGTTCAACTTTTTTTGTTGCTTCAGTAAATCAGGAAACATTAATAAAGTCATTAATTAAAATGTTAAGAATTTACATATATGAACAATAAATTTGTTAGTAATTACAGTTTTATAAATTTTATTATAGTTATAGTATGGGTATTATCGGTGGCATTGCCACATCTGAAGTACCCTAGCACTGCTTAACAGTATGTGTGCTGAATATTCAAAAATGCTCTCCTTTTTTGTGTAGCAAAAGTATAAACTATTCCTGCTATTCGCTTTCTTGCATTACCTTAAATAAGTCTCTCCGAATAGCACTTAATAGATTTGCTTATGTGGCAGATGCCACGCCTATTGTCGAAGTCCGTATACTTTTTGTTTAAGCCTCTTGTCATTCTTTCCAGTTATTTGTGTGAAATTTAGTTGTATTACCTTGAAAAACTCACATGGTATAGAGTTTTAAAGTTTTTCGCTGTATTAGAACTGCCACGCCCTCTTGTTTAAATTCGCCTGATTTTTGTCCAGAATATTTCCAAACCATTTCTAGTATTTGTGAGGAATTTGGTTACATTAGCTTAAATAGCTGTCGTAGCAGCAGTAACGTACCTTAGAGGTGAGGAGGCCATGGGGACGGGCGCCCCGGGTGTAACCACTTGAGGGCGGCGGTAAAATGGTCCTCGAAATTGAAATGTACTTTTTAGCACAATGGAAAATATTTTGCAAGAATGTGCATTTCATTTTGGAATGCAATTTAAAATATTATCTCGGGTTTTCGAGGACCATAAGTAAGAACTAGTGTTTCACCGAGGCTACGAGGCAGCCTCGTTTTTGACTACGAGAACGAGGCGAGACCGAGGCGAGATGGAAAAATAAATTTTCCTCGCTTGACCGAGACGAGGCGAGATCACACGGCACCTCGCCTCGCCTTAGCCTCGTTTTGGAAACCAAGAGCGAGGCGCGTTTTGACCAAATCTGAACTCGTAAGACCCATATGCGGATTCAAAATATGAATGTAATTTTTATATTAAAATCTATATTTAACTAATATTTTAGTATTTAATTTTGAGCAAACTACTTTGTTTTATTTTTAACCCGCATGTGCTTCTTACGAGTTCAGATTTGGTCCAAGCGCTAATGCACAGAAATCCTTGGATTGCATCAGATTTTATGCGACTTCGCCTCGATTGATCGATTAGGGAAGCATGTAAGGCCATGTATGGCTATAAGCAAAACTGCATGATTGACAGCACTGCATTGAAATTGATTTATTCTAACAGATTTTTTAAGAACCGGTAAGGTGAAGCAAAACGCACAGGGTAATGCTAGTATATAAATAAAGTTCAGTATATGTATGTTCGTTGCTAATGGACTCCTAAACCGTTCAACCGACCGACGAAAGATTTGACATACATATATTTTTATTAAGATTTGGGATGCTCCGTAACATAGCTTACGATAAATGGGTGATGCCACCCCCACATAACAGTAAAACAGAATTCATCATATATTATCAACTACTTGATGCAGATTAATAAAACTTGGTATATTTATAAAAGGTAGAGGCATAACTAAGATTCAATTAATAAAATGAGCGGTTCCATACCTTCAATATTAGAAACAAATTAACTTTATCGTATCTCAATATCTATTTGACGTAAATAAATAAGATTTGGTACATATCTTTCTTATATTTTGTAAAACGTTCATAGCTTAGTTTGGTTTGGAAAAATAGGCAATGCCTCTCCTTCCCATATAAGAAAAGAATTAAATTCATCACATCTCATTCAATTCACCAAAAATAAAAACAGATATTTTATTTTATTTCTTGAGGCTTGATGAGCCTGTCAGCCTGGATACATGTATAATTTTTTATTTATTTTAATAAAAACCTCGCTTTTTTACCGAGGTGCCTCGGCCGAGAGCGAGGCGATGCATGTGATGGCAAGACCTCGTCCGAGGCCGAGGCGAGGCGAGACTTAAATTTATAAAACGAGGCGAGACCGAGATCAACTAGAACCTTGCCTCGCCTCGGCCTCGGTGAAACACTAGTAAGAACCTCTTTTTTTTGTTTTTTTTATTAAAAAATGTTTGCAATTTTAAAAATAGTGAATTTTTTGGGATGATAGGGGGCGAAAAATTACCTATTTTCCCCGGACGCCCAATGTGCACGGTACGCCATTCCTTATCAGTAGTAGAGCTGGAGGGTGAAGGAGGCAGCCGCCTCGGAGGTAATGGCTTGGGGCGGAAAAATGATCTTCAGCAAATAGTTGATGAAACATGCGTAAAGAAAATTCAATGGCGTATTTATTTTTATTTTTATGGAAATTCTAAAAAGTTTTCCACGGGATAAATGGGCAAATGTGTCGCCTTTTTAAGTAGTATTTGTTTATTGATATTGATTGTGTGAATTTTGGTATATGAGGTACAACGCCTTCATGTCGACATTCATTAATTTCTTGCTTATAGCTTTTTTAAGCCACTCTTAGCATTTGTGTAAAAATTACTTTAAAATTATTATAAAAAACTTTTTCAGTATGGAATTTTAAAGGTTCAATTTGTACCTTGAGAATGACCATTACTAAAAAATCTAAAAGAAACTTTTTTTTTATAAAATAATTTTTTTTTTTTAATAAATTAGGTTAGGTTAGAGTGGCGGCTTAGCAATCAAACTAGAAAGCCAATAAGTAGCACTGATATGCCGTTGATATTACATTCAGACATCTACAGCAATAAAAGTTGAATGGGATTCCTGATTTTTCAGCAAACTTGCAGATAATCCAATGTTCAGTGCAAGTCGCGGTGATTCTGGCGATGTCTATGCGGCTCTTGGACAAAACGTCAATGGTTTTTTCCTTGTTGTATGATGGCCATATTGCTCTGGATGTCCTGCAGATTTGCAGAGATCTCTAGTTCTTTGCTGCCTCGGAAAGAAAGAGCGAGAAGACTTTTTTTTCTAAACTATACTAATCGAAGTGTGCACAGACTCTGAGGCTCCGGTTTCATCCGTGCCTTGCTAATTCGTCAGCCTTTTCATTACCCTCAATATTCTTATGACCTGGAACCTATATGAGGATTATGTCAAGTTGACGTCCCAGCCTAGTACTACTAATAGTACTACTAATTTAGATTTTACCAACTCCGAGCTTAAAGCCTTGATGGTAGCCTGGCTATCGGAGAAGACTGCTAGCTCTAGCCCACATAAGCATTGCCCAATAGCCTGCAGGCTGCCAAAATAGCAAAGACTTCTGCTTGGTAAACGCTAGCTGAGTTCGGTAAGCGAAAAGATTTAGAAATTTCTGGGTCTTTTGAGTAGACCCCCGCACCCACATCGTAAACCCATTGGTGTATATGGTGGTTTCAAAACTTAAGTCGATAGTGCTCTCCTCCCAATGAAACCTCTCCGAAATTCTCACCTGAAAGTTTTTCAGGATGCTGTTGCTTTAATGAAGATATAAAAAGGTACTAGGTGTAGGAGGACGTTAAGAGCTTCCGTGGGGCATGATCTAATTGCCCCCGTCACAGCTACACAAGCAGTCCTTTGTACTCTCGCAAACTTTTTTTGATTGTAGCCCTTGCTAATGGCTGGCTAGCTGCCATAATAATAGCTGCCATACTAAGCAGCCGTTGCTTAGAATCGGGCGCACCACGGCTGTGTACATCCAAGGTACCATTCTTGGTTGAAGACCCCATTTTTTACTAAAGGTTTTTTTACAGGCATAGAAAGCTACACACGCTTTTTTTGCTCTATGTTTGATGTTATCTTTCCAATTGAGTTTTGGATCTAGTATGACTTCTGGGTATTTAGCTTTTCTAGAAAGTGAAAGAGTCTGTCTGTTTCAAGCCAGGGTAGGTTGAATGGTGGTATTTTAGTTTTTGTGGTGAACAACATCAGGTTGGTTTTTGCTAGATTTACCCCCAGACCACACCCGGTTGCCTAAGAGCAAAGCTGGACTAGGAGCTGCTCCTTCCATGACCGATAGAACTTAGCCTCAAAATAAATGGGACACACCATATGTTTGTAGATAAATGCTGAAAACGTTGAAAAAGTTGAGAGAGTCGGAATATGCTATATTGGTGAAAGTGGAAAAATATTGAGAAAGTCCAAAAATTTCGATAGAAAAAAAAAACGAAAAATGTTGGAATGGTGAAAACAGTTGAAAATTGTTAAAAATGTGGAAAAATATTGAAAAAGTAAAATGTCAATACATGTCTGAATTGTGACATGCTCCGCAGAGTCACTTAATGTGATGTTGCCATAAGGAATCAAGTGATCGAAAGTGTTAGGAATGACCGAATTATCGTGATGGACACAATATTGCACATCTATTGTATTCAAATTTTGAGTGCAAATATTTTCGTTTACACGTGATATATAGGATATTTGTTTTATTATCCCGAGTTAATAAGTTTTGTAAAGTTTTCAATGCATTTAATACTTAATTTTTCTTTGCATTTTGCTCTATTTTTGTTTTGCTTCTTTTCGTATTCACGCTAAACAATCGCATTCAAAGTAGCTACACATAGTTCCATTTATACTACGCATATGGGCAACTACTCAACGCATGCTCAACTGGTGCTGATGGTCTTTTACTTTTTTCCTAGGTGCGTTACCTGAGGAATTTACATCACTCATTAATTTCATTTCAAGGTTTTCACAGACTTTGACGGCTTGGTACGTACTACTTTAAAGTTGGTCGTTGTTTTTGTTAGCGCACATTTTTTGAAGACAACAACAAAGTGTTGACCAGGCTCGTTTTTGCTTCACGTTCTTTTTGGCAAGTTCAACAAATTTTAACCTTATAATTAGTTCATTTCAACAACTTTTTGTTTTAGTTTTACTTTGTTGTTGTGTTTTAACTGTTTGTGTTAAATATGTAATTACTTTTATTTATGCGAAGTGTAACGGTAATTGTTTCTAATCTAATAATTGGGTCAAAAAAGTAAATTTTGTTTTATTTTTTCTTTTTGCTGGGTGTGCTGAGGTGTTAACATGTAAAGTCATTGTTATAAAAAATAAAATTTCAAAATTTGGACATGTATAGTACTTTTGTTAGTTTAATTAAAATGTGTGGCTTTATATTTTCTTTTCTTAAAATAGCAAATATTTTATATAATTGTTTGTGTGTCCGTAAATATATATTTTGCGGAAGGCATGAATTGGATTTTCATTTAAAAAAGTTTTTAGTTTAGTTTTTTCGAGACCGCTTGAACTATTTTTAAATTGTATTTTAAGTAATGGTACCAAACTTCACTGAAACGAATCAGCTTTGAACGAAAATTGTGTGAATTTTTCTAAAAGGTTGAGCCACCTCCTATACAAACAAAAAATTCATGACGACATAAAGAAAGCTATTTAAGATACTGCAATTAAACTTCACGCAAAAACTAGAAATGAACTAATTCGGACTGATACTTGAAAAAAATAAACGTTAGTATATTAAAAAGAGGTCATGACACTTCCCAAAATAAGCAAAAATTTAAAAGTAGTAACGTTGATTATGCTTTAAACAGAAATAAGGTGACTTTTGGCAATAAGGCGTGGCACCTCCCATGAAAAAAACACTATTGAATGCAATACTGAGAGGGCATTTAATATCCATTTTCACAATTTAATTTTTTTAATAAGCTTTTACTTGACTTAAAGCTAAATAGCTGAGAAGGCCAATAGCTGTAGTAGCTAAATTTTATTATTATTATTATTATCACTAGACAAAAAGTTTGATTATTTTGAAATGTGCCATCTCTTACCGTACAAGCAAAATCATAAAATGTTGTGTTGTTGAAATTCACATGGCGTAGCAGCTTTCATACAAAAAATAGCAGAAAATTCTACATTGAGGAAGCTATTGAATTAAATGTTTACAATACTTGGTACGATAACGTTTGGTGATACAAACTGGCATGAGAAAAAGTGGGCGGACTTGGAGATGTGGGCATAAAAATATTAAAACTATGCATTCGAGCAGCAATTAAATATTAAATGAATTATTACGTCACTGAAACAGAAAAGGGTCACTCCCAAAAACTGACGTAATTTTTCTGTTAATGTAGTGTTTGGTATTAAATTTTTGGCAAGGCCAAAGATAACACTTACAACCTCTTTTTTGTGTTTTTTTTTTTTGAGAACTGTAACGTATTTCCGACTATCAACTCATTTTCATTGAATGTTTATCTCTTACCTCACCAAAAATTCTTGAATGGTCTCTTTTTTTGGGGGTGTATTTATTTCATCATATGTTACATTACCTAGAAAGCTCATCAATTTTATGAATTTGTAATTAAACCAATTAATAAGTTGTTTATGTAGCGTTTGATCCTTAGCAATGGTATTATCAGATAAGATAAGTGAGCTTTTTTTTGGAATATTTTTTCTTTGTTCTTTTATTCGTAATCGAATTATATTGTAAAAATTGCGTGCAAACAAAAATTTCAATTCATTAATATCAAAGTATATTTCGTCAACTACCATTGATATAATGCCTTGGGTTTTTTATTTTCTGCTGCTCATAGCTATCATAATATTGATACGCGTAAGTAAATCAATCAAAACAAATCTGAAACTTTCCATTGAAAAACAATTCTCAATATTCGTACACAGTTTTTACAACGAACATTATGTGAGAGAATGGATAGTTCTAGCGAAAACTTGAATCAGGATCAAAGTGAAAGTCGTGTTCAACCTGAACTTTCTGAAAATACAGGTAATGGTCTATTAAAGAATATATTTATAACAAGTGCGTTATATGCTACAAGTGATGTCAGTTCAATTAAACGTAATAAAAAGTAAAAGTGAATTTCAACGGCGAATTGAATACTTGATATTTAAAAAGAAAATTACATTTAAACATTGATATAGTGACTGATCTGTGAATTTGTGCTTAAAAATAAATGAAGAGGTCGTACATTGAAAAAAAAGCGTTTATTTCCAGAATTTTTAATTGAACAAAAATTATAAAAATGAAGTCAACTAAATAGTTATGCGATAGTTGGCAAACTATCACTTTTTTCTAGATTCGCACTAAGTCTTCTATTTATTTATCTCATCAATACATCTTTCTTAAAAATACGTAATTTTTCCGAGACCTGTAGGACTAGGGTTACCGTGTTCAACTAAGGAATTAACGGCCTTCCTAAAATAAAATAATTTTTTCCTGAAGGTATCATTGCTTTTTTTTTCTGGGGAAAAAATTGTTGATTTTTTTTAATATATAACATTTATTTTTTTTTTGTGACAAAAATTTGTTTGATGATCATGAACTGTTTTTTTTTTAGTCACCAAATTTAAAAAAAAAATTCAGTACATATAATTAAGTACATTAAATTTACGGCTTTATAACAAAAATTCTGCAATTAACGGCTTTTTCCGAAATTTTTTAATACCTACAAGGCTCACGGCTTTGAGATGCAATTAACGGCCCACCCGCGTCAAAAGCGGCCACTTGGCAAGCCTGTGTGGGGAAGTATTAGCAAAAATAATACAGCTAGAAATTGATGACCTTTTAATAATCGGAATTCAATACAATAGGTTTTGAAAAAATCAAGTTTAAAGTTATCAAAGTTGATTACAATTTGATGTACTTTGTCGTTTCAAGCCAAATGAAATTTAACGTAAGCGAGATAATCAATGCCATGAGCTGACGCTAACGAGAGCCAGAGCAAACAAACTGATGCGAAACAAACAAAAAAATATGAAAAAAGTGTCAAATAGCTCAGTGTTACTTGTTTTATCCAGAACTTTCTTATAGAACCCTCCAACTATTTTGATACATATTTTCATACGATCTGAGAAGTCGTATCGTCTTAGAGCACTATAATGGTTAGAAACTGTCAACTGATATGAACAGAGTTCATTCAATAGCAAAGTAGTCTGAAATTTCAGTATGTGACCATTTTTGCTTAAACTTGTGAATTAGCTTACACAGTAAATAAAGCACTTATTGTTTTTAGCTTCAGAACTTGTGTTTTTTATTGTAATCATTACAAGTTGTGTAAGTTTTCAAAAATCAGTCGAATTTTCATTTGAATGGTTATTCATTTTTATAATTACTATCTAAATTAATTTAATGATTGCGGACTGGAAAGAAAAAAACAATAATTTACTATGTCTTACTTTCTAAAATTTAAAAATTAGGGCAATACGCAGCACTAACAGAAATATTAAATATTTCGTCAAATCATTGCCATGTTTGCCCTTTAAAATTGTGATAAGATTAAAATGAGCTTTTTTTTGGCAAATTTAATTATTTGACTTGAAGTCACCAATCAAAATTTCAGTAGATGTAAACAAATCGCTAAACTGCTGCAATTTTTCAATGTGATATATTCTGCACAAAAATTGCACAATGAGCATATTATTTTGGATATTTTTGGTCCTGCTATTGTTAGCAGTGATACTTTATTTCAGAGTGAGTTAATTTTAACGAAATATTTATCCTCGTTACTGATGACTAAATTTTATATACAGTACATTTACGGCATACTTTTTTGGAGCCCCGATGCGATAATTATAGATGAAGCGCGTCGAATACGTCAAGACAGACAGCTTGCACGTAGCGTTCAAACAGACACAAGTAATACAGGTCAGTGTAGAATGAGACTTTAAGATTTTTTCCATTGTTATCTTTGAAAGTAGTAGTAAAATATAAATAGCATTAACTGCCATAAAGTGTTTGTAAAAGCTTTCTGTGGTAAAACGAAAGCAAAAGCAAACAAAAATACTGCGAAAAATTGCAGCTGATTTTCAAAATAAATTCGTAAACAGTGTTGCCAAGTGGCCGTTTTAACGCCGTTAATTGAACGTCAAAGCCGTGGGCCTTGTAGAAATTGAAAAATTTCGGAAAAAGCAGTTTGTTATGTGTTACACCATTTTTTTTTCTAACGAGCGAAAAAAATAACAAAGTCTTCAAGTTTTTCATATGAACTATTGTAATGTTGCTCACAAAAAAAAAAGGCCGTTAAAATTTTTACCGATCAAAAATTTATGATATTGGTAACAACAAAAATAAAAACCACTTTACGAAAAATTATTTCATTTTAGAATGGCCTCTACTTCCTTGTTCCTACAACTTGGCAACCCTGTTCGTTAATCAATTACAAACAAAATTGGGATTAGATTCAGTTTCAGCAATCCAAAATTTATAGGTGAAATTGTTTTGACAAAAAAACAAAAAAAAAATCTTATCTCATCAAAGTGGGAATTTTTCAATTAAAAATTAAAAAAACTTTGGATTTTTCAGACCAAATTAACTTTTCATTCATTAAAAATTGAAGTTTTATCAAAAGAAAACAAAATAAAAGTTGTATATTCTGAATATATCCTACCACCACACTGCGTGATGAATGATTGGACTAAACGTACTCACATTGATTATGGCAACATTTACTTAAATATTTCTCAGTGTAGTGTTTTGAAGCTCATGCTTGTATGGAGGTGATTCGGTTTTTTTTTTCGAAATTCGACAACTTTTTGTTTGATCTAGACTAAATCGTTTCTCGTATTTGTGAGAAACATAGTTTTATTACTTTAAAGCATAGGTGGGCAAAGTTTTGAATGCAAGAGCTACTTCCAAAAAAGCAACAACAACAACCTTTAAAAAATCCCATCATAAATTCGATCTCGATAGTGAAAAGAAAAATTCTGCAATAATCCAAGGATTAAGCAATAACAACCTGTCAGTTGTTCCCAACTTCAAATGGTACGGGTAATAATCTCACAAAAGTCGGACCACAAATATTCAAGTTACAAACGTCAATGTGCAACTATTTTTGGGTTTTTTGATGCTATGGAAAAAAAGTAATATAGTAAAAATATATTGTAAAACACTGATATTTGACCGGTAAAAATACGGTTCAGGCAAAGAAGTGGCTTTATAAGCATTATTCGAACTCTTCTCCAGGCAAATCAATCAATTGTGACTGATATAATGAGTGCAGCAATACCGAAGACGCGAAGCGCTCGGGAAGGCCAAATAAGGCAGTCATCACGTTAAACATAGTGAAACATAAAATCATTTTGACCGACCGCAAATTGAAGTTGAAGGATATAGCAGAAGTCGTGAAAACGATTTGGGTATGAGAAAGCTCTGACCAAAATGAATGCTGCGTTTATTGACACCGGACCGAAAACAACAACGAATCAATGATTCCGAGCAATGTTTGGAAATTGAACGAATTACCACTAGAATTCCATCGAATTCATCAGATCTGACCCCAGCGACTACTGGCTGTTCGCAGATCTCAAAAAGATACTCCAGGAAAAGAGAAATGGCTCTGATGAGGAAGTAATTGGTGAAACTGAAGCTTATTTGAGGCCAAAAACAAATTTCTTATGGATAATAATTATTTATGAAGCAACGTAAAAAATATTTGTATACATGTGTACTTTTGTATATATGTATTTAGTATATACTCGTATATATGTATGTGTAAGTGATAATTGCCAGCATTTAATATATGTTTTCTTACAAGGAATTATTGCAAACCAACCCTGCCAAGGACATGAAAACCATGTGAGTTGCTTGTTTTTGGAATTTTATATTTTTAACTGAGATAATTTGAGAAAATTTTTTTTTTTTTGCAAATTCCCATTAAATGAATAATATTTTGTTGATAATGCATTAAACAATAGGGTGGCCTTTTATTATTTTAAGTAATATTTTTCTTTAAAGAAAGAAACAAAAAGTATTGCGCATCTATATAAAAATGAGCAGTTGCAGAACGGCTTGATTTTTTTGAAGTGAAAACTTCTTATGGCACGTTGTCCACCTCCGTAAGAAAGCATTCGCGGCTGAGGAAAAAAGTATAAACTCGCGACTCCGACCGTCATGGGGATTCCCCGTCATGAATGAGAGCGATAGTAAAATTGGAATGTTCTATTGTTTCTCTTAAATAAATATTCCAAGTGGAAGACAAAAAGCAAAGCAGACACACTAACTGACACATTCCAATCTCATTCAACGATTGTTATGCTTACATGTTTGTTTCTTTCAAATTCCGCGTTGTTGCGTTGACAAATTGAGAATGAGAGCGAGAGTAAAATTTGAAAACATATTCCGTTTTTGTCTTCCATTGCATTGCCATATAAAAAGAAAACGCACACATACCAACTAACACACTAACTTGCCATTAAACGATTTGTTATGCTTGCATACTTCTTTCTACGTGTGAAATAAATTTTTTGTTTCAAGTTTTCACTTCTGTCGGCACTCCCGGAGTGCAACCCACCGGTTTTTTTTTTTGTTGGAAAGGTTGTGAAAAGGAGCCGTGCACAATGTAATTTTCTTTCCAAAAGTAGGCAGTGTCACGCTTCTTACAAAAAAAAAAAGATTTTTAATTCTAAGCTATAGGACCGATTTTAATGATATTCGGTACATAGTTAGGATGAACCCTAAAAAAAGTTTTTAAGCTCTAGGATATTTAAGTGAACGTGGCACCGCCCAATATTAAAAAAATCGTTTTCACTGCTTAAATAATATACCGATTTTGATGAAATTTAGTACAGAAATGTTATGAATACTGAGGAAAGTTGAAACAAATGGACGCCCTCAATAATAGTCTAAGAGCAGGTGGAGAGGTGGAGAGCGTGGGTGGACGGTCAAACACTTTTTTGGCAATTAGCCTCACTCTTAAATTCTGCAAATTTGTAATTCTTCTAATTGTATCGTAAGCTTATAGTAAACAAACTTGCAGAGCTATGAGTTCATTTTTAACTTATAGCTTTTATTAATTTATAGCTTCTGGGAGCGGTTACGCTTCCACCTACTCTTCTGGGAATATTTTCTTGAGATTTGTATATTCAAAATCTAATACTATTCCAATTTTCAGAACTATATCTTGTTTTTTTTTTTTTAAAGAAAACTTAACACATATGACCGTCCACCCACGCTCTCTGCTTCCCATGCGACTTCTGCAAAATGGTCACTAGTTTTGACAATGTCATTGGGATCGTATAAAACAAAAATCACGACTATATTCGATCATTCTCCGTCTATAAGAAAATATTTTTTCCCAGCTCAACTAATAGACCGAATTTAATGAATTTCGTATGGAGATAGATTGTGTCTTGAGAAGAGATATTTGTTTTTAAGGGGGGGGCAACGCCCTTAACAGCAAAATATGTTTTCGAAGCTAAACTAATCGAGTGATTTTGATGAAATTTGGTATGGAGATATGTATATTGAACTCTAAGAAGGAGATAGAGATATGGATACGACAATATGATACCATGATTTTTATGACAAAAAATAGCTTTTTTATATCAGTTCCTTATACCAAGTAGTATTTTTCATTTTTAAATTTCAACCACTCTAGTATTAATAGATGTTTGCTAAGTTGTTCTAAGCTAAATTAACATTTAACACATTTTAGACCGCTTACAAGGTAATTCGTGTTTACACTTGCATTATATATTTCAATTTATGAAACGCAGGGTATTAAAGGATAACTCAAAAGTCGTCCCCACTTTTTTATGAAGAAAATATTTTTCTTGGTATTTGAGTTAAAATTGTAATAAAAATTTTAGTTGTAATTTCCAAAATTTCAACCATAATAGAACGTGATGGAGAAGAAATTTTCAATGAATTATACGCGGATGCTTCATCTAATTGTACGGGGACATGAGATAGTTTCTGCTGATGATGTGTTTTTATTTGTCGAATGAAAAGTTATCAGCTTCTAAATAAAGAAAATATAACACATCATCCATTAAATGTAAAGTTTCAATTGTAAGACGGCCTTTTACACTGACGCTTAAGTCTTCTATAATTTTGCACATATTATTTCAATCTTAGGCAAATATAACCGAAACAGAAAAACTCTCCTAAATAGGTTCCACTCTAATGCATATGCGAATTTCAAAGTTTATGAAAGTTCTGTAATTAAAAACGTCACTTATTCTAATTTTACTTATAAATTTTTTTTTGATTAGATAAGAATATTAACTCTGTTTTGATTTAGTTACGGTCCAGATTTTGCGCTAACTTCATTTCTTTAAGCGCACAATTTCCGTTGCTCTAACGTGTTACTTCATTTTTCGCAAAAATATTTTTTCAAGAACTCTTAATTAAAGTTAAAGTGTGTTTTATATTGACGATTTTAATTAAAAAATAAAATGACTTTTACTGAGTGGCTGTATATGCTATTTTCATACTTAGGTCTATTGTTATTAATATACGTAAGTCTGATTGTCGACAGTATTAAAAATTTTCTCCAAGCTATAAATATATCATTTCTTTTAGCTTTTTTTTAAATATAAATTTTGGGCTCTATGTGGAGGTATGTATGTCAAAGATTTTTACTTACGAATAATCTACTGATAAACACTTTTATATGCAAAACATTTTATTGCTTACAGTAATATAAGTAGTTTGCTGTTGGCGAAGCTCAGGGAAATCTTTGACCTGTGAAGTTTGTCCAGCATAACATAGATATATGTCAATATATTGCAACAAAAGCACATTAGGGTGTTTTTTTTTTCTCTATCTATTAATACGTGAACATCGAAACTTGTGGTACACTTTTTTAGTATTTACTATGAGAAGAGGGGAATAAACTTATATCATTGGAAAGTTACGGTTAAATAGATGTGCAGAAAAAAAATAATGTGTGTATCTACTATTATTAAACGAGCTAAAATTGTATGTTTATATGTATATATGTACAGGACTGAACTTTATTTCGAAAACGGCTGCAGCAATTTTGATGAAACTTGGGGATTTCGTACATATGTAAACAAAATTGAGATTGGGCTAGGTTTAAAGTTTTTCCAGACTGTAACAGGGGCGTGGCACAGCCCTAACCGTTAATTTTTATAACGATATTTTGATGAAATTTAGTAGACTGATGCAAATCATAAGTATCTTCAATAGTACTAAAAGTGGGCGGATTCGGAGAAGAGGGCGTAGCATCTTTCAACAATTGAAAATTTTGATTCAATATTACTCGAAAACGGCGTCTACGATTTTCATAAAAATGAAAGCAGTCATCATAACAAGTTATGCCACTATACTGGCAAAGCTCGTTGAAGGGCGTGGCACAGCCCACAATATTTATAAACGTCATAATAAGAGAACTAACAACGCAATCGTTATGAAATTTAACACGGTAGATATAATGGCTACTGGGTATCTTGTAACCAAAACTGGGCGCAGCGACACTTGTGGGCGTGGCACCTTCCATACATGCGAAAAAAGTAAAGTACTATATTTAGTGTGCTATGAGAGTAATCTTTTTGAAATTTGGTGCAGAGATGTCAGTTACTATAAGCTATGAAACTAAATGGATTTCGATGGGATTGTATCAGTGGGCGGGGCACCTCCCCTACATGCAAAAAATGTGTTATACTTAGTGTGCTATGGGAGTAATCTTTTTGAAATTTAATGAAGTTCGACGGGATTGCAGTAGTAGGTGTGGCACCTCCCATACAAGCTAAGACCGTTTAAGGTTATATTTACTATAGCAGTAATGAGTATGAGTGATTCTAATAAAATTTGGTATGGAGATGTCGGTTACCATAACCTTTTAAGTTTAATGAATTTTGATGGGATTACATCAGTAGGCGTGGCACCTCCCATACATGCAAAAAACGTTAATAGTTATATTTATTGTGCTGTGGGAGTAATTTCATTAAAATTTGGTGCAAAGGTGTCGGTTACTATAAGCTTTGAAATTAAATGGAAATCGACGAGATTGCATTAGTGGGTGTGGCACCTCCCATATAAGCAAAATACGTTAAATGCCATATTAAGGGTACGATTGGAGTAATATTTTTTAAATTTGGTGTAGAGGTGTCGGTTACTATAATATCTGAAATTATATGAATGTTGACTGGATTACATTAGTGGGCGTGGGACCTTCCATACAAGCTTAAAAAATTTTATGTTATATTTTGTATACTATATGAGTGATCCTTACAAAATTCGGTTTCAATATATTTAGTCTCATTCAACTTAGTTCGAGTTTTTCAACCTCTTTCAACTGCTTCATTATTTTTCAACCTCTTTCACTTTTTTTCAACCTCTTTCAACTTTTCTCAACATTTTCCATATTTTTCGACTTTTTCAACACCATTCAACTTGTTTCGAGTTTTTCAACCTCTGTCAACTGTTTCAACATTTTTCAACCTCTTTCAACTTTTTTCAATCTCTCTCAATTTTTTTCAACATTTTCGATATTTTATCGACTTTTTCAACCTCTTTCAATTTATTTCGACGTTTTCAACTTCATTCAACTTTATTCGAGTTTTTCAACATTTTCATGTTTTTTGACTCTGCAGGTCATTTTTTTTTTTTTTTTATAAATAAAAATGAGAACTTAAAATTAATAAATCAGAAATAACGTACTGCATAGTGTTTTATATCGTAGATATACGCCAAAATGTAGCTAAGCTTATTTATGAGTTTTAGCGAAAGCTTTTTATAAAAAAAATGATTGATAAGATAAGACCCATTCTTGTTTTGTACTCTTGGCTATGGTCCGGTCTTTTGCATTAAATTCATTTGTTTTTAATTGTGAATTTCCTTGCTCTAACGTGTTCCAAGAAGTTTTACTGAAAATTTCTTAAGAAGATTCCAAATTGAATAATGTGTATTGATTAATTTTTGAAAAAAAGAAAAGTGTTTTCAATTTTTGTTTCTTCTAAAATGAGTTTTGCTAGCTGGATGTACTACCTGTTTATATTGTTTGGTTTATTACTTTTATTACGCGTAAGTTTGATTGTCAATGATGATATCTAGTATTTCAACAAAGTATTGAAATTAATTTCTTTTAGATTCTTATCAAAGCTCTTTGTTGGCGCCGACCTGTCGAAGGTTTGTTAATTAATAAAATAAAATAAAATAATTTTATGATCAGAAAATTATGGTTAATTTGCATTGGATTGTAAACCAAAGTAAATGGAGATTTTGGGTGTCAAAATTTAATTACATTGGCACGATATCTAAATTTCCAACAAAAAGCATTAAATGCCAAATTAAAAGTATTTTTTAATCAAAACGTAAATGAAACTTTACATAGGAATGTGTGATGATACAATGTGAAACCATAAAGAAAGTGGGCGGGCTTTGTAAACTGATCGTTGTATCAATAACACAGTTTCAGTATTGCGCATTTTTAGAGTCATAATAACAAAAAGTAAGAATTGCAACATTCTGCTAGTAACAAACATTACACGCCCACTTCCTTAGACACGCCCACTATTTTATAAGTGTGTTCTTGAGTTACTATCCATTCATTTGTTAAGTTTTATTCTATTTTCATTCAAAACCCTGGAACGAAAATAATTATTTTAGTAATTACACTGTAAAGCAAATAAAAACTAAATGACGTATAATATATATATTTATATATTTTGTTGAAAGGATCATGTTGTGCTCACCAACTACTCCAAACGATTTAATCTTCTATCACATAGTATTCAATGTTTATGGCTTAAGGCACCTTTCGATTCAAATGTCTCAAAAGCTAGATAGAACAGAGCATACCGCAATCCAGATACAGGTTCAGCGCTTCAAGAATATTATTTAGAATTTCATACAATAGGATTTTTTAGAACTCGTATCTTATCCTTATAAACTTTTCACAAACAAATTTACGTTGTATATTGATGAGGTAGAGAATTTGTTAATTTTCTCAGACTTAAATCTCAAATTTTGAATGTATGTGAAAAAAAATGTGTCGTGATGGGCATAAATATTGTTCGAGAAATTTAATAAGTTCAAAATTACCTTTCAGAAAACATACATTTCATCTCTGTCAATCGGAAGTTTTTGAAATCTTTCTTTTAAATTGCTTTAAAATGTCAGCTAAAAATTTTTCAATAGAAGAAATTACCCATTTCTGTGAATATTTTTCTATTTTAGATAAGTTATTTTATATAAATAGTATAGATATCACAGGGGAGGTTGCGGATTCCTCAAGTCCCCCAACTTCGGCATATTTTTTCGAAGATTTTTTGCACCAATCGACTAGGATAGGTAAACAATTAATTTTGGACATCCCGAAAAGTGGTCACTGCTCTCTAAATTTTCCGATTGCAGTTTTGTTTTATTAGAAAAAAAAAAAATAACTTTCGCCAATCCATGAGCAATGAAAAAAAATTCCCCTTAAGTGCTTGATTCAAGCCCACTTTTCATTTTGCACCAATTGATGAATAAGAGGCCGAAAATAAATTTTGAACATCACCAGGGGCTATCTTGGGTGCCCAAAGTATAAAGTACCAATCGAAAAACATTTTATGCATCAAGAGTGTACGATTCCGGCCTATGTATGGAAAAAACAGTGACACTACATGAAAGCCTACTTACCAGCGCACTAGGCGCTACAAAAAATTTCATTTATCAACCCGGTTGTTAAAAATGGAAGCCGAAGGGGCTGAATGCCACATTGTGGCAATGTCAGTTTAACAACTGTTCTGTCAGTAAAAAAAAACTATGCTATTTATTCGACCATTAAACTATTTCGACCAAATGAGAATGGTTTTTTTTTACCAAACTTATTGAAAAATTATATTTTCTGTAAGTTTCTAACAAAACTTTGTTGCTCTTGAACAAATTAAGCAATTTAAATAAAAAATTTACATACCGATGGCAATCAAATGAACTTAAGTTAATCGTTCTGAAATTTTCAGAAATTTTTTGCATCTTTTGAAAATCTTAAGTTAATTATCATTACACATCAAAACACTAAGGAATCTAAATTTGTTGAGAAAAGTCGCAACTATTTCAGCAATTATGATTAATATAATGCTGCGAGACATTACGTGCGTAGGTACAACTTAAACGCGATTATACTATTTTCATCATAATTTCGATGATATTTGCGGCACGTAACTTTTCTCAACAAGTTTGGATTCCATATGGTTTGGAGGCATGTATATTTTTTAGATATTTAAAAAAAATATTAATAGTTAAATTTTTGGAAATTTCTAAGCGATTAACTAAAGTCCACTTTATTGCTTTTGATATGTCAAGAATTCATTTAAATCGGTTGATTTCTTTACAACCGAACTTTTCATTGCACAATAATTCAGTAAAAAAATTTCCATGTGATCTAGATATTTTTGAAGTGAAAACTTCTTATGGCACGTTGTCCGGCTGAGGAAAAAAGTATAAACTCGCGACACCGACCGTCATCGGGATTCCCCGTCATGAATGAGAGCGATAGTAAAATTTGAATGTTATATTGTTTCTTTTAAATAAATATTCCAAGTGGAAGACAAAAAGCAAAGCAGACACACTAACTGACACATTCCATTCTCATTCAACGATTGTTATGCTTACATGTTTGTTTCTTTCAAATTCCGCGTTGTTGCGTTGACAAATTGAGAATGAGAGCGAGAATAAAATTTATAATACATATTCCGTTTTTGTCTTCCATTGCATTGCCATATAAAAACTTAACTTGCCATTAAACGGTTTTTTTTCACTTCTGTCGGCACTCCCGGAGTGCAACCCGCCGTTTTTTTTTTTTTTCAAATAGTATATTTCTTAAAAATTCGATAAAATGTCAGAGTTGTATTTTTTCTTCTTAATTACACAAATCATGACCCTTTCTGACATGTCACATTCGGTGTTACAAATTTAAAATATCAACTGTGTAAGGTACAAAGCGATTTGTTGTATTTTTTGTTAATATCGTCTTTAAATTTGAAAGCTTGTATATAAATAACAAAATATTACTGATTAGATGTGAAACCCCTCGAAACTTGAAACAATACTATTTTTATGAAACACATATAACTCACTCATTGCTTATGATTTTCGATTAATAATTGGATAAGCCAATTCATGCAAACTTTGTAGAACTTTTGAAAAGACAAAGTAAAAAGAAATTAACCCATTAACGCTAAATGCGGCCTTCAGAGCCAAATTTTAGGGAGCGTAAAGTCTTAGAAAGAATTGACTTAACTTTTTTTTTTGTAATTAAACTGTTTTATTAGTAACTATAACTAACCAAAGAAAAAATTAATCTCATCTACTTATCTATATCTATACTATTTACATAAAATTGCTTATATGGAAATCGTTTGTAACGCCAAACTGCGAAATATACTGAACCAATTATAATAGTTTTTTGAGGTTTTTTTTTTGTTGTTTCAAAAAAAAATTTTTAAGTGATCGTAGAATTACGTTCAAAGCTAAATTAAAATTGCTGTTGCGGTCGCCTCTTCAGGCATCGCAGCCACTCTCCTGTGTGGAGCTCATTCTTCTTTTAAGCTCGCACTAAGTTTTTCTCCAGAACTGCTAATATTCTTCAAAAAGTATCGCTTATAATATGGGACGAGTGCGCGATGTCACGCAAGTCTCATATCGATGCAGTCAACACAAGACTTAAGAATGGGCGGAGTTACTTTTATATTCACAGGAAATCAAAGACAAATTTTACCGGTGGTGTCTGAAATTCGGCCTAATATACAAAAATGATATTTGTCTGTTTAATATGCGCGTGCATCTTTATGGAGATTGTAATTCTAATCAGTTTGCAGAGTACCTGTTAAAAAAAGGCGATGTTTCCACCTTCACAACCAGCGATGGTTACATTACGATGACATTTGTTGTGGGATTCAGCGTTAGAAAGATTGAGAAGCTCATTCAGATATTGAAAATTTGCAACATAAACACAACAGTTGGCTTTGCGAGCGAGCTATCGTTATTTCGACAAATTCTACCGCAGAAGCGATAAACAATGATGTTTCATACAAGATATCAACTGAGTCCATAATTTATAAGTCTATGGACTCAGTGACAGATCGAGATGACATTGTTCACTATCCTGCAGAATTCGTTATTTCTCTTTACCCTCCGGGACTACCACCAGATGAATTAAATCTTAAAATTGGTACACCAATTATACTTCTATGTAACCTTAAGCCGCCCAGTTTATGCAATGGTATAAGACTCCAAATCACGCGTATCTTAACAGGTCTACCAGCGGTGAAACCACCATGATTCTAAGGATACTAATGATACGAACCGATTTACCTTTTACTTTTAAGTGTGTATAGTTTCCAACATGTTTTGCCATTACTATTAATAAGTCACAAGGGCAAACATTTAATGATGTTGGAGTAGATCTCTGTAGTGAAGTGTTTTCTCTTGGTCAGCTATACGTTGCCCTGTCACGAATTGGTACATCACAGGATCAAACTTTTCTTATTCTCGGTAATGTAAATGAAACTAGAAATGTTGTCTTTACGGTAGTATACAATAATTGAAATTGTTAGCTATTTTTAATTTAAAAATGATGCCGAAAATATTTCAATCAATAAAAACTATGGAAAAATAAATGTAACCCGGGCAACGCCGGGTAAAACAGCTAGTATCCTATAACTCTGTTAGGAGCGTATAGTCTGAACAAATGTTGTATAGTTCATTTCTTTCGCTTGTCGTTCTTTTACACTGTGCCAGTTCGTTCTGTTTTTTAGCTCTGGGTCTTTCTCTGCATCTGTCACTTTTTGGGTTTCATCAAACCGCTGATCAACAGGCTTAATCTCAGTTACTACAGGAGGTATGGTTGGTAGCCAAATGAAGTTCGTGATTCGGGAAATTTGCATTCATCGCGTCAGTGGGCATGTGAGGGAGTTTTGGAAAGACGTTTCTTACTTTGTTGATTCTTGCTGGAACGTCTACTGCTGTACTTTCTTTACTACCAGAACGATGTATTCATGCTAATGTTGTTTCCGTATATTTTAAAATTCGGAGAAAAGTTTCTTGTCAAAATTGCTTCAGTTTTCCCAGTGGTGATACATTGGCTGCCAGATCGCGGAGACATGTTAAATTGGTTTGCGCATAAGACGATCTTGATAACAGCAGCAATATATCGTTGGCGTAGGCTATATCATATATAGACCCCAGTAAGGAGAGCCATATTATTAGTGCTGAGCTATGAGAAGCTTTAGAATAGTGTGAATTCTGAAATATTTAGTAAAAATGCTGTTTAGGTAGATGTACGCTTAATGAATTGCCTTAAAGGATAACCTCCGTTTATGTTTATTAATAGATCGTTTTGTTGCCTTCAACACCAAGCTGGCACCCAGGCATATTTCGAACTATGTGTTGAGGGCTTAAAGTAAATTATAGTATAGACCCCGCTTAATAGATCCCCGGTTAGTTGAATTCCCCGGATAACTGATCCAAAAAAACACAATGAAATTTTCTATATTTGAAATATGCATTTAAGTCCCCTGCTAAATGATTCCCGCTTTTATAATCAGAAAAAATATTTCTCAAGTGAAAATTACATGTAAAGTTCCCCTTTTAAGAGATCAACGAGGACGGGGATGTGACTGGAGTATCGATTAGCGATGATGCGGAATTGCAAAATGCTTTTGAGGAGTATGTGAGATGCGACGACGAATTGTTGTGCTTTGGGGATCGTATAGTCGACGAAATCGTTAGTACCATTGTAACTTCTGAAATCTCTGAAGATGCAGACAAAAAAGAGGAAACAAATGACTTATAGGGTTCCAACTGTTGGCGAAATACTTAAAAATATTTAAGCACATACAATGTAATCGCACATATTTTCATCCTTACAATAAATATTTCAATGAATTAGCAATAGACTGCAAAATGAAATGCAATCCGATATTTTTAAGCAAATTAAACCCTCTAAGCGACCAGAGCGACTCTAGTTAGTCATGGAAGAACACGTTTTTTTGTCAATAACGCTTTTGTTTTTACTTTGACAGTGCCATCAGAAACATATCTAGGTATGTTTCTCAAAGTCCCGTCATCAGATTAAATAAAAAATAAAAAAATTATTGATAAAAAACGAGATTTCCGAAGAGTGCCTCAGGTTAGAGGGTTTCGGAATACATATAAACATACATTCTTTATTTGTGAAATGCTACACATGTCAGAATTTATGGCTAATTAAGTTAAATTTAAGTTTCTTTTACTGAAAATATTATTTTACTTTTTATATGCGTATAATTAAAAAAAAAACCTTTTCATTAAAACTGAAAGATGTTTATTAAATTTTTTCTGGTTCTAATTTTGGACTCTTGGTGAAGGTCAGTAAAATACATACATATCTACTTTTTTTCTTCGCTTTATCGATTAATGCGATCAATTGTTCGAGATTTTCTTAATTGATCTGTTGGATCAAATTGATTCCCCGGTTAATAGAGCCAAGTTTTTTGCGCTGTTAAAAGATCAATTAAGCGGGGTCTACTGTAGAAGGAAAAATGTGCACTTGATCGCACTATGTTACTTTGCTTTTATTGTAAAAAAAACTCAATTCTCGTCAACTTTAACCATAACATTCTCCATCGCCATTATTATGGCGTTAATGGGGTTAGGGGTTAAGTATTAAAATTTTCGTTGCGAAGTCCAGACCATATAAAAATGGGTACTCTAACTCAACTAGTATGTGGAATCATTATTTTGTATTTTTTTAGTCTCCCAAGTGAAACATTGAAAAATTCAACTCTTTATCTCTTCGATCGTTAATGGGTTAAAGCTTTTGCTATATTCACTGATAACAACTTTGATAGTAAAATCTCAGCAACATTGATTTCTGCATATTTGACCAATTTTAAAAACACACCATTTTCATGCAGTCTATATTTTTCGTTAATATGTTAACAACAATAAAGTAACAATTCATTTTAAAAAAAAAATCTAAAGTTTGTGAAAATTTACAACGCTGCAAAATGGTTTTTGTCTTTTATAGCTTATTAGTTTGGGGTCCTATCCTGTTGATTCTTTTCGTTGTAAGTTTCAAGACATGCCATACTTATCATGCGCATATAATTTTTGATAATTCGAAATTCTAGTTTCTCATTATAAGAATGAATCAAAGACAGCAAAGAGTGGCGGCAGAAAACGCGAATCGAACAAGGCTGGAGTTGCTGAACACAACAGGTGCGTCATTATGGATACATTTTTATGATCTAAGAAATCCAAAATAGCGTTCAGTTTTTTACGAAATGCTCCCAGCATACACAGTTTAAAGTTTTGGCTTTTATATAAATCAGTATCCCAAAAATCCAATCTCACATATGTCATCAAATATTGTACAGAGTTTTATGACATTTACTTAAATTCTGAATAAGGAATTTTGATTGATTGGGAGCTGCCACGACCATTTGTTCAACCTCTTCGTTCAGTAGTTCATTAAACTCTCCCAGATTGGTTTTGACAGCTTTTACCTAAAAACCACTTTATTCTCTACGCCCTTCTGTCATTAAGCACATAGCAGAGTTTACATTTTTTGCTTAAAAAAAAAGATTTTTTTTCTCGTTGGTGACGCTTAATTATGTCCACGTAAGCCGGCTGAGACTTCACCTTTTGTTCTTCGACAACTGCTAGCTTATGCGCAGTACTCACTTTAAACATTTGCCGCCCGAAACGAAGAACCAATCTGGCGTCCCCTGCCTTGAGATAAATCGTTATATGGGAGGCGTGGCATCGCTAAATTTTCTCGTTAAAACTTACTTTTGCGCGTACCTTTTATATACATTTGTACCAAGACTCATACAACTCCGGCAAACAGTTTATGAGACATAATGAATTTGATTTTTCTCTTATATGGGGGGCGTGAGAATCGGAACCAATTTGTTCATCATAATAAATTATTGCGCAACAAAACAATCGACGAAATCGAATCACCACCAACATTCGGAAAAATTCTGTAAAACTCTTCATGACCACGGAATGGGGGTCATACGAATAGACTATGTGTCGTGTCATCTGAATGGAGAATTCTATTGCGTTCAAGACTATTTACCTTTACAGTTTCCAAATTTGAAACGGTGGTTCGTCAGTGTTTAGGGGTTTTTGTAATTTTTCTTTTGACTCGATAGATTTTCCCTCCGTATCTACTTTTGAGGTATCATAAGTTTAGCCTGCATAACAGTGGTATGTCACTGAACGTCATGGGCCTACTTCTTTTCCAATTTTGTTTTCACTCACGCAAGTCAAGCACCGCAAATTTCCTCAAAAATCTGAGTTTTCTAGACCTGTTGTACACTCAAGGACTGCTTTGATTATGTTTCGCCGGCTCTGCCGTTGCACAGAGAGAACCGCTGTCTAACTTGGACACATACATACATATCTGTGATTGGAGTTTCAAATTTTCGCCCTCAATCTAGTAAAGGTGCACTTCAGCCAACATTGAACCAGTATTCAACAATTTAGGGCCAGTGGAAGCTACCTTGGTCTGCCTGAAGAAAGCCACCTGATTAGCTCGCTGGTTACACGGACCTAGCGGCACAGTAGTTTTCTAACCACCCAAAGCTGTCACCTGCACCCGGATGATCGAGTCTCCGGAATCTTAAGAACTCTAACTTAATACTGGTAGAGAAAGAGATTTTGTTGAGATTTTATTCAAACAGTCAGATCTTAAAAAGCAATTTGGGAATAGAATTCAATAAGAAAAAGGGATCCTTTGAAAAGGAAAATAAACAAATGGATATTTCCACGAAAATAAAAGTTTTTGTCCTATGCGACAGCTTGGTTTTTTGCAATTATCTTGAAAACGAAAAATTGCCGAGATTCAACCATAACCAACCATATAAGTTAAACCTATTGTCAAAATAAAAATCCGTTTTATTTTGACTTTTTTTACTTTAAATGTTTTCGACGGTCGAACGGGACCCATGGAAATGCCCATATAGTGAATGGAGTTAGGCATAAACAAGATTGCAATTTTAACATTTGTATGGTGTTGCTCGCACGAAAAAATTTTTTGGAAGTTCTAACTCATCTACTCGTAGTATTTTATCTTCAATGCACCAAACTCCCTAAGTTCCATCAAAGTCAATCAAACGGCAGAATTAAGTTGGTGATTTTCACAACGCGGATCTTGTCAGCACCAGATCAGCAATTCGATATTGGAGACGATTCTGGGCAGTAATGGGATTTGAACTTTGTCCGAATGTAATGAACTTAGAGTCAGAATCTACTTTTGGGAGATTGACCGCACTTTTTTCTCAATTTCTCCAAGATTTAATTTATTGTTGGCTAACCCTTGTAAATTGTGTAGCGGAGCGTTATTGGCAAATCACGTACATAGCTTTATAGAGAACTGGCCTTAAACTTGACATAGAGATCATTAGCTTTGCTTTTGTTGACAGGAATGACCTCGTTTTTTTACAAAAAAAAAACAGCATTTTTCTCACAAAAACCGCTGCTATCATCAATGAATTTCCAGGGATGTTCAATTTTACGTGGTAATGTAAAAAAAATCATCATCAAACAGCTGTTAAACGAATAAAGTGAACTTTGTCGCGCACTTCTCAGAATATTTGTTTTATTCTTATAATTGACAACTTAATGCTACATTTCTTTAACAACTAAAAAAATGCAATGGAATTTTACATGCCTTTAACGGCTAAAATTATGCAATGAAATTTTTGTTTTCTTTTTATAATTTGTTTTGCTATTGAATCTCTCTTCTTTCATGATACGCAAATTTACTGACACCTGGGCTTACCAGTGCCCTTGGGCGTTATGGTAAGCCTAAACTGGTAGTAGACAGGAAATTATACTGTGCTTGGTTACGCTAGTGCGTAGGGTTCAAGCCTTGTACTTTATATACTTTGGCTTGTGCTTGAGATTGGCTTTCCTTGTATAGTCCTTTTTCAAACTACTAAGCTTGACCAGAGGTGAAGGTGCAAACCAATCTGGTACCACGGGTTGTTGGGAGCCCCTAGGACTTCGGTCCTAGCCCAACAGTGCGTGAAGCCCAATTGGGCAGATCGCATGGGAAGAATTCGTGGTGGCTGTGGTTGAAACCTAACTCGTAGGAAGAGTAATATGCTAACGTAAATTGCCCGATGTGGAGTTGCATTCTCAACCAAGTGGCTGTTCTTAGAACTGCAAGAGATCCTAGATAGGTCTCGGCTCAAACCAAGGGTGAAGTTATGTCCATAAACATTGCTTTACTTGGTAACTGTATTAAATGCAGTCGTACCTAGGTTAGGCACGAATATAAATTAACTCATGTGTGTGAAAATCACACTGTGATATTAAGCCATCAAGGCAGGTGATCACTTTAAACAAAGGAACACCGAAAACAATTTTATATCACAGAGAGATGTGCTTAATTTAAAACTAAAATATAAAAACAATATAACTAAGTTCCTTAATATGTAACAGGAACGGAAAACTTTGCTATTATATTCATTTTGTACTTCTAACAAAATAGCTGAGATCACAAAAAAAAGGCACTATGGTGAAGTGCGCAGTGTGAAATGTTTTTATATTTTTCTTAAAAATGCGACACAAAAACGAGTTAAAAGAAAACGGGCTATTTTTGATGTTATTGTGAAATCCTAATCAAACTAAAATATAACACCACATTTGTTATGTACAATTTTCTAAAAATTTGAACTTGGACGCTCCATTTCTATCGATGAGAATTTTTTATGGAGTTAATAAGAATGTTGAAAATAAGACATCAAAAATATACGTGCCAATTTTAACTTATTTTTTCCGCAAGTTCTTACACTACTAAGTCATAACTCAGTTCGATGTATCGATTGCAAGTTTCGACATAAAAACCAAGTAAGGCCAGGTGTCGTAGCTAAAAAAAAAAATGGTTTTCGCCCCACATAATTGTTAATCAAAACTTCTTAAAAGTTTAATTAGAAACAAATCAAACAACATTTTGATTTATGACATTTATTATAACTGACTTCAAGTTCTTTATCTGCATACAAATAAATCAAAAACAATTCGAAACAATATGACTCTTAAAACAACGACAAAAATTATTAAGATCGATTAATCTAAATTGAGCTTTATTTTTTGGTCTCAAGATAATATTAGATTGGAACTAAAACAACTAAGAGATTAACTCAAAAACAATCATAAGAGAAAAGAAAAACATATTCAAAAAAAGCAAAAGCTCGCTAAAGCTTTTTTTTTTTTGCGTTCTTATCTCAATGATTAGATAAGTTGAGCACTACAGTATCAGCTTTTTAGCAGTACCTTTTAATATCCCATATTGCAGAATTCATTCTGAAACCTTAATTTGTTTACCCAAGAGTGTACAATTTAAGTTTTTTCAAATTTTATTATAAAATATAAGTAAAAATTTTCCTTAAATAAATACAAGATGTTTATAATCGATTTTATCTATTTGGCTTTTTTGCTGCTATTACTTTTTGCCGTAAGTGTTTTTGGTAGTAACTACCTAAATTATATGCCATTTCTGAAAAGTGCAATTCATCTTAAAATTAAAAATATAATTTCAAGATCATTTATAAAGGATTCAAAAAGAAGCTCAATCAAGAGCCAGAAGAATCATCTCATAATGATAATGTGACACGAGGCGGAAACAGAACAGGTGCGTCTTTCTCATTAAGTAAACATTTTCAAAAAAACAATGAAAAAAGGTATTGCAGCTGTTTAAAAAAAAAAAAAAACAACAACAGCAGTCAAGTTAAAGAAAATACAAAAAGATAAATAGATAAAATTCCTAAAGCTACTGCTGTGTTACTGACGACAACTTACGGGTAGAAATTTCAGTTAAAAACCTGCAGCTAATGAGTTTAGTATTAAGACTTAATTGAGAGTTTATATTTGAGATTATTTTATTAATTTTTGCTTAAAAAAATGGATTTTGTGGACTTTGTGTATGCTGCGTTTTTAATTTTATACTTCTCCTACGTAAGTTATAATGAATTTTTCAAAATTTTTCAATGGAATCATATAGTTTTTTTTGTCATATAATATTAAACTTCAGATGATACGTTCCACATGTTTTTCAAATAGCAGCGATGAAAATGAAAATAATCACGAGAATGCGAGAAATCCAGTTGTCGTCGTAACACAAGGTTGGTTTTTATTTCCAAATTGTTAAAAATGTAATTTCCCTCTATACAGCATACATACATAATTAAAATAATTCTTGAAGATTTCACTAAGTGAAGATATAGTTTTGTTTAAAGATGGTAATCAAAACCAAAACGGATAACTTATTATAGTATAACAAAACGAACTAGTTTCAAATGAAACACAATTACTTTGCAAATTATCCGTTTTCCATGTGATTAAATATCCCTTTTTGTATGAGCTTGTCATTGGAATAAGTCAATTGTATTGCGCGACAGTTGCTTGATCTATTTACCTTAAACCAGTTTGTATCAACTATTTTGCAATGCAAGTTTCGTGGTAACAAATTTATGTAACATATGCATTAGTACTCGGCATCCGCGAGTTTTCAAAAAGTTACGAGTGTTAGGAAACGTGTCGAGTACTAATGCATACATAAATTAGATGCCGCCGCCTTTATTTGCTTGTCATTTATGTATTTTTTGCTATCTCACTTTGAAAATGTATGGAGGTGTGTTTTTGTGGTTGTTTTTCCGACTCATGTAAAAGTTATTTTAAAAATTGGGGCGAATTTCAGAGAAACGTCCCGAACTTTTAACTCATTTTTCACCACGAAACATGGGGTTTGAGTAAAAACTGATGACACTCTCGCAAAGAAAAGATCAAAATCTATCTAGAACGTTTAATGTAATGTACTACTCAGACAACTATTTTTTTTTTTTTATAAAAAAAATTTATTTTTTGAATATTTTGCCCAATTCTAAGAATTTTTTATTCAGTGCGATTTTTACTGAAAATTCATGTTTTAGGATAAAAAATTATAAAGGTGAAATTTTGAAAAAAACTGTTTTACCACTGATGCAAGAACTAGAAATCCTGGAGAAAACTTTTTTTTATTCAAAACATTACTATGTTTTCTCATAAAATACAAATAG
The DNA here is from genome assembly GCA_949775025.1 of Tricholauxania praeusta. Taxonomy (NCBI): domain Eukaryota; kingdom Metazoa; phylum Arthropoda; class Insecta; order Diptera; family Lauxaniidae; genus Tricholauxania; species Tricholauxania praeusta. The sequence continues at coordinate 28,023,708 of OX459031.1, read as the reverse complement.
GCAATTCAAAATTTGGGTTTGTATTTAAAAAATTACAGTTGAACTCGAATTAACCTTGAAAAGTGGTTTCAAGGTCAGTGTCATTTGACCTACTAAAGCCGTATAACATCTGCCTGCCCAGATATATAGAAAATTGCTGGCAAGTATTGTAGCAATGCTTTGTTACAAATTGAGATTAAGTTGATAATATGACAACAAGCCTTCTTTAGACTTTGTACGCCCGGAGCCAAAACTGGAAAGAGGCCCCTTCTAAAAAATTTTATGATCAAAATGAAAAAGCTCGTTACATTAAAAATGCATACAAGTGATAATGATTCTTCTGTACCTATGTTGAGGCTCCTCAAGGTCTGTAGAGGTAGTCTAACCCTACCTTAATACATTATATTAACGCTAATTTGGGTCCTTCTTCGAAGTTTGGAACGTTCCCCGTAGGCCCTTACCTGAAGTTGGCACTAGCTGAAAAGCTAAATTTCATAATGTAAAAATAGCAACTGATTTCTTTGTTTGGTTTGATTTTTCATATGCCTATTATTTCACGAGTAATACAATTGATTTAAAATGGCTTACTTACTTAATATGTAACTATCTTAAGTTCCAGTCCATATATATGCTTATTGTAAAATTATAATCAAAATAGCAATTAAATCAAATATGAATGTAAATTTTTTCAATTTGACGAGTTGCCCACAGCTCCATATACCCTGTGCTTTATTTTAAAGTCCCCAGTTCAATATCTCGAGAACTGTGCAAGTAAGATAGTGGTAAAAGTTTTAATGTTACTAATAGTATAACTTCTAGTTATAACAATTACCTAAAAGATTTATCACTATCTTATTTAGTTCTCGAGATATCAGCCTGGTGAAATTGAAATGCAGCACAATAGAGGTATTTATAAAACTAGCAACCCATAGGCGGACTGCATACATAAAATAAATGTCATGAAAGTTTTTTTAACAAACAAAAACAAAATTATTGGAAAAAAAATGTAAATCAAACTTGGCGATAGTGGAAACTACGTACATGTATGTAAAGGGTGATTCAATAAGAGCTTCCTACTTTGTTTTCTAAATCAAATACATAAAAATCAATGTATTAATGCAAATCTTTATTTGGAATGATAGTTCAGTTCCAAAAACTCAATGTATAAAAATTATTTCGTTCAAATGTTGCCCACGACTAGTTCTTAAATGGTCCATTCTGTGGGTCCAATATTCGACAACTCTTTCGAGCATATCAGCCGGTTTTCCTTTAATAACACGAGTTATGTTGGTTTTCAAAGCGTCAATAGTTTCGGGTTTGTCGACATAAACAAGTGATTTAACATATTCCCAAAGAAAGTAATCCAATGGCGTCAAGTCACATGATCTTGGTGGCCAATTAACAGGACCATTTCTTGAGATGATGTTTTCATCGAACGTTTCCCTCAATAAAGCGATTGTTTCTCCAGCTGTATGGCAAGTTGCGCCATTCTGTTGAAAACAGAGGTCAACTTCATCTATATCCTGAATTTTTGGCAACAAAAACAAGAAATAAGCTTCGTCGCTAAACACAATTTTTCGATAAAATAATGGATCAATTTGAAGTTGGTGTAAGGCCCATAAGCCGAAATTAAAACGTACACCAATATCAGCTGGCTTCAATTCTTGTACGAGCTGTATTTTACAGGCCTTCACACCTAGATCACGCCTCAAGATACGCCACAATGATCCATAAAAGATGCTCAAAGCCTGAGATCGGTGACGAATCGATTGTTCACTGTTTTCACGAACACTCTCTGCTACTGCAGAAATATTCTCAAAATTACAGGCGGCATGCACTCTGATTGAATGATGAATGTCCAATAGCATAAAATTGGTTCGAAATTTGGTGATGGTGTTACGAATAGCGCGCTCAGTGGGACGCTCAAACGACCAAAATGATGTTGAAGAACTCTATAACATTCTCTTACTAATGACTGATTTTGGTAGTAAGTTTCCACAATTAATAAACGTTGTTCAGGAGTAAGTCTATTCATGATTAAGTCGTATTGAATACTGAACACAAACGTCATATGGACAAGCCATTTGACACATGACAGCTATCAAAACAACCCAGTTGGAAAAGTGACCTCTTATTGGATCACCCTTTAGTTGCTATGTTGGTAATTAGATTGGTTGCCTGAAACTCTGTACGCACCGGCTTAAGTCCTGGTGCAGTTGTTTAGTTTATTCAAAATTCGATGCATTTTGAAATTACGGCTTAGAGTACCTCAGTGTTTCCTGTCAAACAGAAATCCTTTTGGGTAAAGGACGTAGACTTCTTGATTATCACAGGCAAGGCCGATAATCTATAATTTTGAAACAATCAGTTCTTCAGGTGGTACATATCCTTATCTTAAACTTGAGTTTATTTACGATTTTCGATTATAAAATGATTTGTGAAATAAAAACTTGATTTGATTAAAATATGTACCTGATTGGTATCTAAGTAATAAAGCATGAGTGTGACCCCGTTTTTTTTTTTTTTGCTGACTCAGGCTGTTAATGTGATTTATATAAAATAAAGTTTGGAAATTCACAATAACAAAAATTAATTAAATCGATGAAATGCAGCTCTGTTTATTTGTCGCTGGAATATTCCATACAAAAATTCAGCGCTTACATGATTTCCAATTATTAAGTTGAGTCTCTTTGCTTTAAGTGTCAGTCAGTCAGGGAATAATATAAAAATAAATCATAATAAAAATTAAAATGTGTTTATTCGAAAATATTTTATATTTTGGTTCTCGCAAATACCACACAATTTTTCTATAGAAACAAGACTTTAACTATTATGGAAAACATTATTTGGCTTTATTATATGGTTCTTGTTTTACTAGTGATATTTGTGCTAAAAGTATGCATACATGCAATTTTACAAAAAATACAATCACGTAAACACAGGTTCTTTCAAATTTTTACCAACAGTGGACCATTAACTATGAACAACAACGGATACAATTGCGTTTTCAAGAATTAGAAATACGACGTAGCATGAATATTGGCAATATGCAAGGTTAGTGAGAGTGGTATTTGTTGCAAGTACTCGTAGTTATACCATATTGAGTTGAGCATATTGTTGATCTAAGTTTAATTGATGGAGTACATTCAATCATAGGTATTTTCCTATTGCTTTATTTTTTACCAATAACTAAAAATTTAAGTTATCCTTAAGGATATACATAATTTGCTTCCCAGTTAGAAAATGAATGATCCCTGGAGTAAGCGATTACTTCTAATTTCTACGAGCGTCATTTATATGGTACGTAATTTGTGAGAAGTAATACTTTTTTGTATTTTCTATACTATAATCTCTCAGGGGGCTATATTTTAATAAAAGAAATATTTTTTTAGCAGCGGTCTAAATTCCTTGGAGTGTTCGTGGAGCTATCCTAACGAAGCAATGAATTCTGAGCTCCATGTATTTGTATTACTTTGCCAATGCGGCGAAGTTCTTTTGATTACTACTTAAAGTGGTTATACTTAATTTATATAAAAAAAATATTTGTTTGAGCAAAGATTGGAACATCCCAGGATTATACCTGAAGTATTCCTTGACCCATCCTAGAGGAGAAATTGAATTTTCCATATGTTTCCAAACTTAATTTTTTTATATATTTTTTATACAACTTTGACAATTGTTTGATTAGAGGTTCAAACATCCCAGGAATATACCCGCAGTATTCTTAAAGTTATCCCAGAGTAGTAACGAATAAGAGCTTCATTTATTTTTTATTACTTTTAATCATACTTTGATATTGGGGCGGGCATCTCTTCGTTTTCTGCTCAAGGTGTTATCCATTTTTTTTAAAAAAGATAGAGCTTCGAAGTGCAATTACTTCTATCAGATGCGAATATTTTGCAATTGAATTATTGCTTTCGGAGTTTTCTTCAGATTTTTCTTCAAAGCAACTTGAAATGCATAAAGATTTGTTGCTACTTTTGCTTTTAAAATCAGTTTTAAAAAGCCATTTCCATAATTGACATACAAATTTTTAATTCAAAATTTCACCTGAAGTAAATTTTTTTTTATTTATTTCTTAATTAAAAACAAAAACAAAAAAAAATTCTCTTTGTATGGAATCAGTTTCAAATGTCTGGGCCTATATTGGACTATTGTTTATAATTTGTGCAGTAAAAGTAAGTGCATTTTTGTTTTGTGATGAACATATTGAGTACTTAAAAGTATATTCTAATTATTAGTGGATACTGCACTACTACTGTACAGCAGATTTAGCATATGAGCAACGTATTGCTATACGTCAACAACATGTACAACAACGTAATCTATTTGCCGCCCAACTTCTACAAAGTAATATAAATTTATTTCACGAAGGTTAGTGTTTACAAAACATACAGTCAGATGTTCTTTCCAAAGTTACATTTCAATATATAAGGGATAATAATTTTGAAGCACTTTTTGCCGCCTCAACGTTATTGATGTAGTTATTCTGCTCCTTATTTTAATTTTTTTTAACCATTGCCTCCTTTTAAAAGTTTCAAAAAACTAAGAAAATTCGATGCTAAAAATTTAGACCTAATCCTCTGGCAAAGTTCGGTAAAGCTTCTCCAGTAAGATAAATTAGTTTATAAAAAATGGGAAAGGTTTTGATACATTTTTAAAATATCATACTGAAGAACCTCAATTATCCGGGATGGTCAGTACTGGAAGCATTCTGGATAATCGATTTTCCTAGAAAAAACACAAATAAATTTTTAATTACATAGTATGCAATTACTTAAGAAAATCGTGTAATTATACTTTATTCTTCTTTCCAACCTTCATATTTTACAATAATCTGCACTGCTCAAATTCCAAACGCAACTTAACACCAGAAAAAGATTATGTGATTCCGGGTTCCCCGCATTTCAGTTTACCCACACTTTAGTTTTTGAGTTGCGTACACGTTCACAAGAAATGCCGGGAAAAAGTATTTTTGCTATTCCGGACATTTGACTTGATCACGGTTAATCGATCGACATAAAATTGTATTTTTTTTCTATTGATCCCGAATAATTGATTTAACAGGACGTCCACGACTATATCTTTTTAGGGAAAAATTGATCAGGACAACGTTTATTTCAAGATTACATGGTTACAACAAAAAACTATAAATTCGTTGGCTTAAGTTTTCTTAAGCGGACATTCTCCAAATTAATTTATTTCTTTGGGAGTAATAGAGGGTTAAAACTAAAAAAAAAGTCGCTCGGATCAAGTATCGGAGATATAGACATCGGAAGTTGCGGATATAGCTTTTGGAAAAGTGATTATAAGTTGGAAATTCCTAAATGGAAAATGAAAAATATGGGTATCATAAGAAGGATAATTTATTGGCCTACAATAATAGTAAGCAAAGTTTTGAATCTTGGCCTATAATTCTGGAGATATTACGATTTTTCTGAAATTTCGACCAATTTTCTTTGAAAAACCTTATTTTTTCCAAAAAATGTGTCAATGAGCTATAATTATTTTTGCGTATTAAGAAAGCTTAATTTATTCCCTTTAAAATGGTATATAGGTTGTTCTTAACTTTTGCGTATTTACCCCCTTTTTTACCGGAAAATAAAAATAAATATTCAATAAACTCTTATAAATTCGTAATATTTCCAAAATTATTGGTCAAATTTCAAAATTTTGCGAATCTTTATTGTATCCCATTAAATTATCTCTCTTATGACACCCATATTTTCATTTTATATTCAGGGGTTCCCAACTTATAACTATTTTAACAAAAGATATATCCGCAACTTCCGATGTCTATATTTTCGATACTAGATCCGAGCGACTTTTTTTTTTATTATATTATTTTTTTTATTTTAAACCCCCTTTTACAAAAAAACTAAATAAAATTGGACAATGTCAGCTAAAGTAAATCTGTTCCTTTCGAGCCCGGGAAAAGTCTCCGGCCCTCTCTGAGCGACCTTGATAGAGACCACTCAGAAATGTAATAGCTAGTCCGTTTAAGTAAATGGATATGGGAATATTTCTGTTGAACTCACGTAATGATACGTTCTATTTAGGGGTGTTTTCGAAAAATAAAAGAAAATTCTGAGCGTAAGGATGCTCATCTGAGGATTGCAAAGTGCTGTTACTAAGTGCCAAAAAAAAACCCCCATATCATGTGATTTTCTCATACACATATACTCATATATAAGACGAATAATATATGCTTATCTATTATCTATTTAAGTTTTTTTCTCTTCACAATCTTATTCAATGAGTAATAGACATAAATGACAATATGACTTTATTCAGATTTGTTGTGTCACATGACATATGTGTGGGCATAGTTTTGTTTTCGGCTTATTATTTGAACATATGGGTATCTGTGTAAAGCTAGAGACCTAAGTTAACTAATTATAAAGAAACATACCCGATTCCGTCATGCAAAAAAATTTTACATGGACTTTCGTAAAATCGTCATTTTCAGCTAAAATTTTTTTTAGGGTGGGTTGTAGGCACCCTTGGGAAAAATGATACAAATGGAAAAATATGAAAAAAAAACCACAACTAATATGAACATAATGACAGTTTATTAATCTCAAAACCTGCATAGGCGTTATTCATCGTCGGAAATACAATTTTGACATGTATAATAACTTGCCCGCATGCCCGCACATTTCAAATGAAAAGCTCGATCGCAGATGTTACAATTGATGGAGTTGGCTGCGGTCAATTGGAGTGGCAAAAATTTCAAGCAGATGAGACAAAAGTCCACATCCTCGTCAGACGGCGTGGACTCCTTTGCCTTGTCATGCTTAGCGGAAGTTGGTTTTACGCGCTTGGTTGATGGTTTAGCTGGAGTCGCCTTCGCCCGTTTAGTTGGTGTCACGTTCTTGGTCGATTTTTTTTGTGCAATAAAGTCTGTTTAACCTCTTATAAATCGTAATTGGATTTGACAACCTCTTATAATTCGTAATGCAAAACAAAATTCTATGGAACTAAAGTTTAAAAAACAATATCAATCATAGTAGGCTACGTTCACCGTTCATATTTTTTGGCGGAATTTTTTGTGATTTCGTGGTCAGGTTGTTCGTTGATTTACCAGAGGTGTGTGAAAAAGAGAGTGTGGAGTGAAAATGGCAAACAAACGTACGAATAAGACTTTATAAGTGTTGCAAAAGCAAAATATCATTTCAGCTATGATAATGGAGCAAAAAAAAAAAACAAATTCCAAACAAATTTTTAGAACAATTTTACAAGAAATTGTAGGTATATAAAAAATTTGACTAAAAAAACGGGTGCCCACAACCCACCCAATTTTTGTGTCCACAACCAACTTTAGCAGACATTTTAAAAAGTAATGAAAAAATGTTTATGCATAAATTTTTTGGTTCAAATCGATATTGTTCCATTCAGCATAATACTTCGACTAAATAAAAATACATTACACTTACCTTTCCAATCGATCCACTTTGATTGATACACTATTGAAAATGCTTGAAAAAAGTTTCACCACCTTTTTTCAAAGCCCAAAAAAAACCAATTCGTTCATTTCCAAAAGCAAACGCGTCCGTTTACTTTGATATTTGGCATGAATCATACATAGGGTAATTGCTTGCGAATGACATTACCAACGAAACTCAATCTTCATTTTGTGAAAATATACGTAGGGGTGCCCACAACCGACCCATGCCCACAACCCCCACTTCTCCCCTACATAATAAACAAAAGTACTTTTGGCCAAATAAAATGATATCGTAGACTAGGTCAGAGTGTCTTGTTTGCGAATCACAAGCAATACAAAAAAGCTTTTTGAGAATATTATTTTTTGTTTTATAAGGGAAGCTTCCAGATACCATATTGATCTGAAAATGATCTGAGTAAAAATATTCCCATACAATTTAAAATTTTATTCTGACGTGTGTATGGTTTATAAGAATATCATTGGTGCGGTATATATGAAATATATTAAGTTATTTTATAGATACGAAAGGGATTTTTAAATAGGATAGGACTGAAAAAAACGGTAAAGAACTGAAGTAAAAATACTTTTGGAGGGGTTGGTTTTTATTTTCATTGTTATTACTGAACGTAGGGCTTGTTAAGGTAAAAAAAATAATTCTTACATGTTCTTATCGACTTTAATCAATATTTCGAAACTATTCAATACTTGCTCTCTGGTTTTCGACAACTTCGATATATTTCATTCTTCGACACGTTTTGTTATATTTTTTTCGATCATTTTCAATATTTTTCGACATTTTGAGTCTTATTCAATGCACTTACTCAAACTGGTTGCTTTATGGACTTTGTTGATACCAATATTTTCAATAGGAGAATACTTCACTCATTACTTCGACTTTACGCTAACACTTTAAGAAATTGTCATTGAAAATCCCACAAATTATATTGCATGAGTCATATATTTTTATTATTTATTACACTGTGCAACATTTTTATAAAAAAGTTGTTCTGATTTGAAGCTTTGCAAATATTTGGCATGTCAGCTAATTTTAACAGCCTAGGAAGTTTTTGTAATTCAGTGGAATTCAACTTGTCCAGTATGCGTCCGTCTGGCTAGGGATCCGGAGGCCTAATTTTCTATATGATTTTATCGTAGAAAATCATGAAGTTCTAAGTAACATAAATAATACGAACAATCTCTAACATTTCGTTGCTTCTGCGTTATTAAGGCGCTTTGAAACTGTAAAAAAAGTACCTTGAACAATTTTAACGCGTCTGCCATTTATATTAAAAAATGTGTTCATACGCAAAAATAGATAAATGGAAGAAGCAGACGGTTTTTGTTGCGTCTAAGAATAATAAATTTGTTTCTTAAATTTTATGACATTCATATTTAGGTACATAAACTTAAGTGATTTTATCCTCAGGCAGATTGCGATTATTTTAAACATTGTGTCTTAAAAAACGAGAGAAACAGCCTCTGCCACTTAGTTATTGCCGCATTTAAAAATTGTAATGTAAAGATTGTAAAAAATTAAGTATTAAATTATTTTATCGCGTCTGCCTCTTAGCTGAGTGGTTGCATTACTTATAAAAAACATAATTATAGACAGACGATTCTAGCGTTGCTTTATCGAAGGCAGACGTTTTAGAGCACTTGAGGCGCATGTTATTAAAGCTAATTCCGTCCAAATTTTGCTATCCAAAACTTACTATTCTATTCTTTCGTACATTTGTACTTTTTTTTCTTGCTGTGTATATAACTATGTAATTAATTATGTTCGGTAAAATCTGGTGTCCCTAAAATTAATATACGAATTTGGTCAAAATCAAAGATTTTAACATATACAATCCCATGTATTTTGATAAATCGTCTGTGTCTTGGTATTTTCAGCTTTTAGGGGCAATACTGAAGACAATGAAACTCTGGAAAAAAACGATAAATATTTTTAATAGATTTTTTTTTTTAAGATTTGCGGATATTAAATATGCGTCAGTGTGGACGTCTGCCATTTATATTTTCATTATCCATATTATGCAGTCAACAAAATATATCAGAGGCAGATTCGATAAGTTAATGGTATATATATTTTTTTCTATCTTTATATCTGTCTTTACTTAATACTATCTAACTAAAAACTTATAGCTATCTTTACAGAAAGCATTTATTGTAAAAGTTGATCAGCTCAAAATTATCTATATATTATATATATTTCTTAGCTGTCAATTAAAATTTTTCCAAAATTGTTCTACAGTGTAATCATTAATCGCAATAGAAAGATAAGGATATCCCACCCTCTTTCATATAAGATTTTAGTGTACACATACATACATACATACATACATATGTTGATAAATAAATGTTGTATTTGTCATTTTTTCGTAGCACTTAAATTTATCAGTTTTTTTGCCAATAACCATAAATATAAAATATTCTATTTAATTCGATTCAGTAATTTAACTGCAGCTAAACAGCTGCACAAACGTGTGCAGTGCGTTTTTTTATTATTAGCTATTGATTTTAGATATTAAATTTCAAACTTTTTTTAAGTGTAGCTTAGCGTATACGCATTAAATTATTAAATATAAATCAAGTGTATTGAAATCATTCTCAAATGGCTAGTGACGAAAATTTGGAAGGAGTCTATTTCATATTGATTGTTCTTTTCATATTCATGAGCATTCTAGGGGTAAATTGACATGGTGATTTTGGTTTGTCTGCTGTTTTGTAGCCACTGATATTTTGGATTTTAGATTTGCATCCGCAGGAACCGCGACACAGAACAATCAAGTGCTACGAGTACAAACAATACGGGAAATAATCGAGAACCGCGACGAGTACTGCGTACAATTGCCTGTGTACCAGCAACAGAGTCAGCAGCAACAGTGTCAGCAGCAACAGAGTCAGCAGCAACAGAGTCAGCAGTAACAGCAAATGCAGGTTTGCAGACATTTACCCTAGACTTACTTAAGATCCATGATATATGCGAGTATTGAACTCTCTTCTATATGTTTTGGTTTTCTATTTCTCTCCTTGATTTTCATTGAAAATTTCGGTTTTTCAACAATTTTCATGTAAATAGCGCAATTCACATGCATGGCCGTATCAAGACTACAATTGGAAAAAAGCCTTTTCTAAAAAAATTTTATAATCAAAATAAAAAAAGCTAATTACATTAAAATTTCATACACATGATTGATGAGACACAAAAAAAAATTTCCATGTTGTGGCCCCCTTCGTTGTCGGGGCCCGCGGCCTGAACCATGTGGGCCCTTGCCTAAAGACGGCACTATTCACAAAGCAATGTGTAATGTGTTTATTTTGTTCACTCAATTTTTTTCCATAGAAAAAATTATTTAGTATTAGGTGTGAACTTTTGTCGTATTTTTTTTTAAAGAGACATCAATTTTAATTTTTAAGCTTAAAGTTATTCTAAAAAGTAATTTTGGCATTTTGTTACCATCAAAGTTCACGCATTTATTTCTATCAAAAAAAATTTGGCAAAACTGTAAGAAACTACAAGTCCGATGGTGCAATTTCCGTTGAATGCGTAGGGTGCGGTAAATTCAGATCTGCCAGTTTTTGGGTGGATTTTCTATCAACATCAGCTCTGGTGTTACCATGATGAAAAACTACTCCTTTTAACTTCACCAAATGTGATAGATTAAGTTGAATTTATGTCTCTAAATGCTCATTTTGGCAATAATAACAGTAAGCATTAACGGTTTTACTAAACATTTCTGCACTCAAAAAAAAACAAAAAATAGTTTTTGCCACGGAACTATTTCATGTGTTTGCGAAAACTATTTCAAGTGTTATTGGAAAATAATAAAACGTTTGCATCAGAAACTTTTGATTTTACCTGCATGTGAGTTTTTGGTACAATCATTTTATTATTTCCCAAAAACACTTGAAATAGTTTTCGCAAACACATGAAATAGTCCCATCTATATCATAAGTACGTGGCAAACACTATTTTTTTTTTGAGTGTCTTAGTCATAATAGGAAATTCTTTTCTGGGTTATATATGACTCAAGCAAGTTCTGTTTTTTTTTTCTACGCTCTTGTATGCTATCCAACGAACGCTCCGCTCCGTGTTATAGCTCTTTAAAAGCTCCTTTGCCTGTCGTATTTTTGGAAATTTCTTAAAGATTCCAAAGCAAGATTCTAGACCAGAGAGCTGTAGTGAAGTTGCTTTTCTCGCAAGCTTATCAGCAAATTCAAAGCTCTCCACATCTCTAAACTTTATTATTCTTACCGAGTTCGTTTAGGTTTTTTTAAAAATTCCAGACCATTTTTGATCCAATTTCAAAAGTCGATGATGTTTTCAAGGCAAATTTACAGTTTCAGAAAAAATAGCAAAGTCTCTGTTCTTGTATCTTGTGTTTATATTAAATTGTATACACGGCATATACTATATTTTTTCCTACGGATTCGTTGTCTTTGGTCAACGTATCAAAGGCACCAGCACTTGTTCTTTCATCGGTGGAAGAGCAGCAGACGGTCTAGAAATTGCTCTCTTTTATAACAAGGTATACACATAAAACACATACATATGTATGTATGTATGTATGGTCAGTAGGCAGGGTCGAAAATAAGATGCAGCCCGACGGGGTCTGAAAACTTCGAGGAACACTTAAAAACGATTTCTGCATTATTTATAAATGGAAAAGTCATTTTGATTTTCGCATCATTTTTATTTATTTTTTTTTTTTCGATCGGAGAAAGACTTATGGGGCGGTTTTGGTTCTCCTGAAGATAATTTTTGGCAAAAAAAAATATTATTTTTTAGTTTTTAGTTCCCATCTCCGTATTTGACTATATGTAGTTTGCATAAGGTTTGAATTCAAGCAATCTAATTTATAATCTGATGTATGTCCTTTTCAAAATTATTTTTTCATATAACCATGTCTTCCAACAGCAACTCACCTTATTTGATAACATTTTAACAATATTTTGTAGATGCCCTCAGCAAAACTTGCTCACAGGGCCTCACTAGAAGCCACATAATCTGTTTTCCGTTTTCCTTTTTTTTGTTTTCCCGATTCGTCTCACTCAATTCAAGTCGAATATGTCGAAAAATGTTGAAAAACTCGAAAGAGTGAAAAAATGTTGAAGAAGTCGAGGAATGCCGATGTACATAAGTATAAGAGTGTTAGAAATTATTGTGTCAAAAAATGTTTAATAAGTCGAAAAATGTTGAAAAAAGCTAAAAAATTCAAATTCGAATATGTATGTATATCGAAAGGTATCGATGAAGTCGAATCGTTTAGCTAATAGATTTTTAGCAAATTCACTCCAGTGTGACTTTTCTTTTATTCCCGCTAGTATATTCGCCAGTTAAGATGCTCATAAATCAGTATATTCCTGTACTATGAACCTCACTAGAAAAGTATTTTTTAGTACTATAACTTTTGTAAGGGACAAAAAGTTATAAGTTTTACGTCAGAGGACCTTCTTTTCAAAATATATTTGTTTTGAAATCCGATTAACGCGATCAGGGGTTATGGTTTTGTTACAAATGATAAATATATCGTTAGATAGATAAGTCTGAATACTTTATAAGTTATAAAGAAATCGATGCAGAAATTCGTTTTTTTCACTTTCTTCAAAACGGGTTTTTGGGGAATAACTCAAAAACGATTCTTAACAAAAAAAAAAATGGTTGACATTTTTGGAATTTACGACTCAAAATACGTAAAAAACGTATGCAAAAACCAGATCTTTTTTGTTTGAACTAGAGATATAGATAATTCAATCATAAAAAACAAATATAAAATTCGAAAAAAAAACTATGGCATAAAAGTTACGTAATATAGAGAAGAATTTTGAAGAAATTTTTAAGAAAAATCGAAGTGTCGCACTTTTCGAAAGTGTCGATTTTAACCTTTAAACGTTAATAACTAACTGATTATTACTTCGAATAATTTTTTTATATTTTTTTCATAAACTACATACAAATACAAAAAAAAAAATGATACCCTACTTTTTATTGCTATCAATATTTATTACTAGTCTATCGTTAATTGAAAAGTTTTTGCCTTAAAATTTAAAAAACCGATTACTCAATAACGATTTTGGATACAAAACTGGAAATTGGTGTGATTGTTTCTTGTAATACGCACTAAAACATATCAAAAAATTAGCAAAATCAAAGAGGGTCGGGCCAAAACCTCGGTGATTTGGCATGGAATGCCTTATATACAAACTTTGACGAACGTTTTTTTGTATAATTAATATGACCAACTGAACTTAGTCACGAAACTCGTGTTGACCATTGAAATTAAAGCCGATATTTTAAGGAAACTGAAAGATTTAAAGGTCAGCAATGCTTTTTTATTTCTTTTCAATTCTCAAGAGGAGGAAGAGTTCTTATTCTGATTTCTCGGAAATTATTGCAATATTCTAGTGCGGAATAAACACAACGTATATAATCAGTACTTGCTATGGGATAATAACGTTTTCTTATCGCACTTGCGAAAATACATATTTTTTTAAATTTTTTTTTATTTTGTTGCTGAAGTTTTTCATATGCGTAATTATAATAGTAAGTTAATTTTTTTTCTCACAGTGTAAAATAACTCAAGCAATTTCAATGTTTTTAAATGAGTTATTGCTTGCGTTTCAAAAAAAAGTCTGTCCAGGAAGTGTTGAAAATCGACCAAATGAGCCTACAAACGCTGGTTTGTTGTGCAGCTTATTGTCTTTATTGTCTTATGGCAGTTTTTTTTCTTGTCTTTTTATAAACGTTTCATCAAGACATTTAAAAATATGTTTTTTTTTTGTCAATTTTTATTGATTTTTTTTAGCTATTCTCATGTTATTCAATATTTTTTGATTGTTCTGGTTTTCAGCCCACTTGTATCGACTTTTTGATACCATTCGAAACATTTCAATACTTACGATACCATACGGATTTTATCAGCGAATTTTAATTTTTTTGTTGCTTTTTGGGTCTTAATAACTTCGTTAAATTTCAATTGGCATTCACTAGCATAGTGTTTTCGATAGTTTTCAATACTACTCGATATTTTTCATTGAACCTTTTATTCTATACTATTTCCGATTTTTCGATGTTTTTTGAAGTGAAAACTTCCTATGGCACGTTGTGCGGCTGAGGAAAAAAGCATAAACTCGCGACACCGACCGTCATTGGGATTCCCCGTCATGAATGAGAGTGATAGTAAAATTTGAATGTTCTATTGTTTCTTTTAAATAAATATTTCAAGTGAAAGACAAAAAGCAAAGCAGACACACTAACTGACACATTGTCTGTTTCTTTCAAATTCCGCGTTGTTGCGTTGACAAATTGAGAATGAGAGCGAGAGTAAAATTTGAAAACATATTCCGTTTTTGTCTTCCATTGCATTGCCATATAAAAAGAAAACGCACACATACGAACTTACACACTAACTTGCCATTAAACGATTTGTTTTCACTTCTGTCGGCACTCCCGGAGTGCAACCCGCCGTTTTTTTTATTATTATTTTTCGCTACTATTTGAGACTTTATACATACATGCGATAATTTCGACTGTTTCGACTTTTATCAGATATATTCACACAAATACAGTCAAATGAATTAAGATGTGTGCTGTGCGCATACTTTGCCCGAACCTCAAAACGGACTTAGAAGTGAGATATCTTAATTTGATAACATATTTGTCGTACATTCGGCCTTAAACCTTCAACGCAGATTCCACAAAGCTTCACTTTTTTAATTTTCAATGTTGTATAATTTAAATTTTGAGTAAAATTCATTAATTGTTTAGCTCTGTTTGGCTTAAATACAAAATAAAATTGTAGTAGCAATTCATGTAAACGTTATTTGGTATTAATAAATACTAAAGCATCCAACTTTTAAATTTATTATACAAAGTTTTGATACATACTTTTGCTAGCTAGCTAGGCGCTCTAGTTCTGGCATAACCACCAGTTCCTTTTTTGAGAGTTCTATGGAGACGTCTTCAGGTTCAAGTTCTTCTTCTCAAGTTTGGATAATAACAGAGTATAAAAGTTCAACAATGCACTTTAGGAACTTTATACGATCTGCGCCCGCTGCTTTGTTGCTTTTAAGAGGCCACATGCCTTTGTTATCTCCGTTAAAGAAGGTTGGCACAAGGCATATTGCTGTTGTTGACCCTTTCGAATGTTTCAGATTCTTATAATCATAAAAAATGGGTAGCAAAGTAATTTTAGAAAAAATTCAATATGGGAAAACTAAAAAGTTCCACTGAATAGAAACTAATTTAATACGTACTTTACGTACGTAAAGCTACTTCAGTAAGTGCAATTTGTTCATTAAAAATGGCAAAAGTGTTGATGCAACTTTAAAATAGCATACAGACGAACCTCGATTATCCGGGACGGTCGGGACCGGATAATTGATTTTCCAAGACAAAAAATAAATTTTTAATTGCATAATTTAATTGCTTAAAAAAAATTGTGTAATGATGCTTGATTAGTCTTAATATTTTCTATTACCAGCTTTTCTTGGATACGGAGAAATTGCATTTTATATTGAACTGTAATATCAGAACAAACAGGGTTTTCTAAAAAGTCTAGCAAGGTACTGGATGCGTTTATAGCATCTTGTTTTTGAAACAATCTTCATCAGGTTCTTTAAAGCACATTTCTGTCTTAGGTTCGCCAGACTGATTTGTCAAACATATAATTTTCTTTTTCTTTTTAGAAAAAGAGTGTGCGTTTCCGGATTTGACGCACTTCGGTTTGCCTACATTTTAATTTTTGGGTTGCTTAGACGTTCATAAGAAATGCCGGCAAAAAAATATTTTTACTATTCCGGATATTTGAGTTGATCACGACATAAAACTGCATTTTTGTTTTCTCTATCGATCCCGAAAAATTGATATAACATTACTTGCACGACTATATCATTTTAGGGCAAAGTTGATCAGAACAACGTCCTATTTCAAGGTTTGTTTTTGCAACAAAAACCTTTAAATTTGTTGCACTGTGATATTGGTACCAAATATATTTTACCTATTTTGCAAAGTTAGAAAAATCTGCGGGCATATGAAATAAACATTTTTTGCTTTCCAACTTATTGCAAGAATAGTTCTTATAGGTTAATTATACCATTTTTAATGGTCATGAGATTACTCTTCAGATCAAATGATTTTCAGTACTTTAATTTACTTTATTACTCACAGGCTCTGCTCCTCTCTATTTACGTGGTTATTGAATAAAAAAGATTTATTTTCGAAGCCTTTAAGATAAATTTTGAGCCCGAGAAAAGTACATAGCCTCCGCCCCTCTCTGAACGACCTTGATAGAGACCACTCAGAAATTAAATAGCTAGATCATTTGAGTAAATGGATATGGGAATATTTCTATTGAATTCACGTAATAATACGTTCTATTCAGGAGTGTTTTCGAAAAATAAAAAAAAAATTTCGTAAGCGTAAGGATGTTTTTCTGAAGATTGCAAAGTGTTGTAACTAAAATGGGTAGGACTGAGCAGATTAAGCTACCTCAAAGCGCCCCAAAAATAAACCCCCACATCATGTGATTTTCTCGTATATGAAACGAATAACTTATCCTTATCTATTATCTATTTTATTTTTTATTCTTTTCTTTACAATCTTATTCAATGAGTCATAGACATAAATGACAAAATGGCTTTGTTAAGATTTGTAGTGTCACATGACGTTCATATACAAAAGTACTTTTGGCCAAATAAAATGATATCGTAGACTAGGTCAGAGTATCTGGCTTGCAAATCACGAGCAATACTAAAACATTCCCATAAAGCCTTCAGATATCATACCCAGCGGCAAATCGATGAAGTACTCTGATTTTTCATGTATGAAAAGCTATACCCTTTGTGTTGTATGCTTCACAAACGAAATTGTTACTATGATATTTTGTTTATTTGCTTGCTGGCTGCTTGCTATGAATATGAAGATGTAAGGGGTCTTGTCTGTTGGCTGCATGCTTTGTATGCGGAGACGTAGGCATCTCGCTAAACTATACAGGCACTTAGTAAGCGATGTTTTAAGGCAATCTGCCTTTTGTTTGTTACACATTGCATATAGAGATGTAGGCAAGCGGCCTACAAAGCGGCCATCCTTTTGTAAAAAGAATTTACAGTTGTGGCTGGAGTTGTGAGCATTACTGCCTACAATGAGTATAACTATTCATCGATGTTGTTTATAACATATTTGCCGCTGGATGTTGATTTGAAATGACCTGAGTAAAAATATTCTCATCCAATTTAACATTTTATTCTGACGTTATTTACTTTGTGTGTATAGTTTATATGAATAAAATGTGCACCAATGTTATAGTTGAAATATATTAATTAATCTTAAAGATAAGAAAGTTATTTTAAAAAGTTAAGGACTGAAAAAAATACGTTCCTCCATCCATTTTCGGGAATGCGGTAAATAAATGAAGTAAAATACTTTTTTCATTGTTATTCTTGAAAGGGCTCTTACTTTTGCTCTAACGTAAGGGCTTGTTAAGGTAAGGTTTTCAACTTTTGCTATGAAAACAAAGAAAAATTTTGATTGTTTAGAATGTGAACGAAAAACAATAAATAAACTTTATTGTGTAATAAAAGCAAAACTCGTTACTTGAGGTATAGGACACT
The DNA here is from genome assembly GCA_949775025.1 of Tricholauxania praeusta. NCBI lineage: Eukaryota > Metazoa > Arthropoda > Insecta > Diptera > Lauxaniidae > Tricholauxania > Tricholauxania praeusta. The sequence continues at coordinate 28,005,668 of OX459031.1, read as the reverse complement.
ATGTCCAAATTTCTTACATGTTCGATTTTATCGACTTTAATCAATATTTCGAAACTTTTCAATACTTTCTGGTTTATCGAGCTTCGATGTATTAAATTTTTCGGCACGTTTTGTTATTTTCGAGTTTTTGAGTTTTTTTTCATGTACTTACTCAAAGGAACGGTGGTTGTTTTTTTCAATGGGAGAATACTTCACTCAGTATTTCGACTTTGCGCCAACACTTTAAGAAATTGTCATTGAAAATCCCACAAATTATTTTGCATGACTCAAATTTATATTTTTATTATTTATTACACAGTGCAACATTTTTATAAAAGTCATACTGTCTGGCTTGAGACTTGGCTATGATTGGCAATCCAGCGAATTTTAACAGCTTACGAAGTTTTTGTAATCCAGTTGATGAATAGCTCAGCTCGTTCACTATGCGTGATAGTTAGCTAGGAAGCTGAAAGCCTAAATTTCTACTCATTTTATCTTGCGGCAGAGACTGAAAATCTTGAAACGGAATGTAATATAAATATTTCGCACGTTACCTGCGTAATTAATTGAGAAACTTTTGAAATTAAAAAAAAAAAAAAAAAACTGTGTTCATACACGATAACAGATAAATGAAAGAGATTTGTTCCAGCGTTTAGGAGTAAATAAAATTTTTTCAAAACTTAAGTGATTTTATCGTCAGGCAAATTGCGATTATAATAAATATTATGTTATAAGAAACGAGAGAAACAGCGTCTGCCACTTAGTTATTGTTGTATTTACAAATTGCAATGGTACAAACATGTATAAAAATTTGAGTACTAAATTATTTTATCGCGTCTGCCTCTAAGCTGAGTGGTTCATCTACTTATAAAAGACATAAATAAGAAGAGGCAGACGATTCCAGCGTTGATTTTCCGAAGGCAGACGTTTTAGAGCACTTATGGTGCATATTATTAAGGATACATGTATGTATATAAAACTAATACCTTGCAAAGTTTTCCAAACTAACTATTCTATTTTTTCGGTAATTTGTATTGGTTTTTTTAATTTTTTTTTCTGGCTGTGTATATTGCGCATTCCTCGACGAATTTGACATAATTTTGCTTTTGCATCTCTTATTTTTGTGTAATTTTTTTTAGTACTGGTTGAGACTAGCCTCCATAATATTTTTTCTCTGATATATCGTTAATCAAAATTTATTACAAAAGTCTGCATACAGATCTACATAAGTTCCAGTGCGGCAGGATAACTGGAAATTTATCTCAGAATAAAAAAAAAAGATTTCGGTACAATTGAAAATGGGTTTTGAAGCGAAAAGGCTAAGTTTTTCAACTACATATATATTTAATTATATTCGGAAAAATCTGGTGTCCCTGAAATCAATCTGCGAATTTAACATATCGAAGATTTCGACATATGCTACTCCATATATTTTGAAAAGCGTCTGCCTATTGTATTTTCAGCTTATAGAGGCAATACTGAAGACAATGAAACTCTGAAAAAAAACTATACAATTTTTTAATAGTTTTTTTTTACATATTTACAATGGCTGTTATTAAGAAGACGGCAGTTTAGATGTCTGCCTTTGATATATTCATTATCTATACTATGCACTTAACACAATATATCAGAGGCAGACGCGATAAATTAATTTAATTTTTTTTTTTATTACTCCAGAACTCATTAAACAAAATGAGGCACTATATTCACTTAACTCTTTTTCTAATTCGCATAAATTTCAACTACATTGTATATCAATACCAACGGCGATAAAATCGTACACCTAAGATCCCCCAAACCTTAAAATTCTTCAGAACACAATTGAGTTTTTAAAAACTCAGTTTTAAACTCCAATCAAATTTACATTATATAGTCAGAGAAAATGTGATTTTCTAAGATTTTTATATAAAAACCCAAAGTTTGAGTGCATTTAAATAAAAATGTATCGAATGGAAAAAAGCACTGCATGTAAGAGTTGATCAGCTGAAAATTGCCTTGCAGAAAATATATCTGTGGCAACAAGCAATAACAGCTTAAGTTGATCTACGATGACAATCCGAAACAGTATAAGTCACATGCTTATACACAAAACTTATATTGATTTGCCTTGTGATCATATATCGACTTAAACTGTTATTGCTTGTGACCACAGATATATTTCATAGCTGTCAATTAAAATTTTTTCAAAATTGTTCTACAGTGTAATCATTAATCGCAATAGAAAGATAAGGATATCCCACCCTCTTTCCTATTAGATTTTAGTGTACACATACATACATATGCTGATAAATAAATGTTGTATTTGTTATTTTTTCACTTAAATTTATCAGTTTTTTCGTTGATTTGGCCAATTATAACAATATATACTAAAATATTTTATTTAATTCGATTCAGTAATTTAACTGCAGCTGTTTGTGTGCGTTGCGGTTTTCTTTATTTTTAGCTATAGATTTTAGATATTAAATTACAAACTTTTTTTTAAGTGTAACTTAGCGTATACGCATTAAATTATTAAATATAAATCAAGTGTATTGAAATCATTCTCAAATGGCTCGTGAGGAAAGCTTGGAAGCAGTCTATTACATATTGCTTGCTCTTTTCATATTCATAAGCATTCTCAGGGTAAATTGACATGGTGATTTTAATTTGTCTGTTGGTTTGTAGCCACTGATATTTGGTTTTTAGATTTCGATTTGCATGTGCAAGAACCGCGCCACAGGACAACCAAATGCTACGAGTGCAAACAATACACGAAATAATCGAGAACCGCGACGAGTACTGCGTACAATTGTCTGTGTACCAGCAACAGACTCAACAGCAACTGCAGGTTTGTTTATGGCAATTATTCTTAGGTAACTGTTTTTGCAGATATTTTCTCTAGACTTACTTAAGATCCATGATATATAAGAGCATTATATTCTCTTCTATATGTTTTGTTTCTCTAACTTTCTCCTTGATTTACATTGAAAATTTCGGTTTTTCCACATGTAAATAGCACAATTCACATGCATGGCCGTCTTTAGATTTTGCAGGGCCAGCAATTGGAAAAGGGCCCCTTCTAAAAAAATTTTATAATCAAAATAAAACTATATTAAAAATCCATGCAAATCCATTCCCTTCTCTGTGGGTCCTTGTGGTGCCTAAAGACGGCACTGTTCACAAAGCAATGTGTAATGTGTTAATTTTGTCCTTACAATTTTTTTCCATACAAAAAATTATTCAGTATTAGGTGTGAAGGAAACTTTTGTCGTATTTGTTTTTAAAGAGACATCAATTTTAATTTTTAAGCTTAAAGTTATTCTAAAAAGTAATTTTGGCATTTTGTTACCATCAAAGTTCACGTATTTATTTCTATCAAAAAAAATTTGGCAAAACTGCAAGAAACTACAAGTCCGATGGTGCAATTTCCGTTGAATGCGTAGGGTGCGGTAAATTCAGATCTGCCTGTTTTTGGGTGGTTTTTCTATCAACATCAGCTCTGGTGTTACCATGATGAAAAGCTACTCCTTTTCTCTTCACCAAATGTGATAGATTAAGTTGAATTTATGCCTTTGAAAGCTCATTTTGGCAATAATAACAGTCAGCATTAACGGTTTTACTAAACTTTTCTGCACTCAAAAAAAAAAAATAGTGTTTGCCATAGATGGAACTTTCAAGTGTTTGCGAAAACTATTTCAAGTGTTATTGGAAAATAATAAAACGTTTGCATCAGAAACTTTTGATTTTAACTGCATGTGAGTTTTTGGTACAATCATTTTATTATTTCCCAAAAACACTTGAAATAGTTTTCGCAAGCACATGAAATAGTTCCATCTATTTTTTTTTTGAGTGTGTTAGTCATAATAGGGAATTTTTTTGTGGGTTATATATGACTCAAGCAAGTTCTTTTTTTTTTTACTACGCTCTTGTATGCTATCCAACGAACGCTCCGCTCCGTGTTATAGCTCTCTAAAAGCTCCTTTGCCTGCCGTATTTTTGGAAACTTCTTCCAGATTCCAAAGCAAGATTCTAGACCAGAGAGCTGTAGTGAAGTTGCTTTTCTCGCAAGCTTATAAGCAATTTCATAACTCTCCACATCTCTAAATGTGTCGCGGAATGCATAGTAGATAAACTTTATTATTCTTACCGAGTTCGTTTTGGTTTTTTAAAAAATCCCAGACCATTTTTGATCCAATTTCATAAGTCGATAATGCTTTCAAGGCAAATTTATCAGTTATCAGAAAAAATAGTAATGTCTCTGTTCTTGTATCTTGCGCTTTTATTAAATTGTATACATGGCGTGTATTTTTTCCTACGGATTCGTTGTCTTTGGTCAACGTATCAAAGGCACCAGCACTTGTTCTTTCATCGGTGTGAGAGCTGCAGACGGTCTAAAAATTGCTCTCTTTTATAACAAGATATACACATAAAACATGTATGTATGGTCATTAGGCAGGGTCGAAAATAAAATTCAGTCCGACGGGGTCTGAAAACTTAGAGGGACTCTTAAAACCGATTTCAGCATCATATATAAATGGAAAAGTCACTTTGATTTTTGATTTTCAAGTCATTTACTGTTTTTTCGAATAACTTTCAAATTTTTTGTCCGATTTCCACAAAATTATACTTAAAATATTTGCAAAAAAATAGTATTTCATTCTTTATCTTCAAAATATGAAACTGAAAGATTTTTTCATTCAAATGAAGTAATTGAAATCTAGTGATTTTTAAAAAAAAAAAAAAAAAAGTCAGTTTTTTGGACTTTGAGCGCTTGTAACTCCATCAAATCTTATCCGATTCAGACAAACAGTATATTGTTAGAAAGGGAAAACATCTTTTAAATGCTGAAAAAAGTTTTTGAGTCGAAAAAAACATGTCCAAGAAGTGGTGAAAGTCGACCAAGTGAGCCTACAAACGCAGGTTTGTTGCGTCTGTATTTTAAGAACAATCCAACTAAAAAAGTTTATTATACATGGAGTTTTTTTTTCTCTCTTTTTATAAACGTTTTACCAAGATATTTAAAAATATTTAATTTTTCATCTTTTATTGATTTCTTTTTTTGCTGTTTTTATGATATTCAATATTTTTCGATTGCTCTGGTTTTCAGCCCACTTGTATCGAGTTTTTGATACCATTCGAAACATTTCAATACTTACGATACCATACAGATTTTATAAATATCTTTCAATTTTGTAGTGCTTTTTGGGTCTTAATAACTTTGTTATATTTCAATGTGCATCCTGTTATATTGGCTTTTCAGTATTACTCGATATTTTTCATTAAACCTGCTATTAAATACTACTTGAATTTCATTTTATTCTATACTATTTCCGACTTTTCGAATTATTTTTTGATTTTTCGATACTATTTGATACTTGATATATGCGATACTTTTCCATGCATTCCGACTTCTATCAGATATATTCACACAAATACAGATAATGGATGTGCCATGTGTATACTTTGCCCGAATCTCAAAACGATTTTAGAAGTGAGATATGTTATCTTGATAATATATTTGTCCTACAATCGACTGTAAACCTTTAACTCAGATTCCACAAAGCTTCACTTTTTGCTCTCTTTATTGATTTCTGTTGAGCATTTGTCTAAATCAATCGTAATCTTCTTTGGAAAAAAACTTTTTTCTTTAGGAATTCGTGCAAAATTTATTTATATAAATTAGTCTATGTATGATAGGGCGTCTTTTTTAATTACTTAAATTTGGTAAAAAGACTATTGCCTTAGGCTCTGTTATGCAAACATTAATAGCTTGAACACAATTCCGACGGGCAATAGCAAATCCGTTAGAGGAAGCACAATTGTGACGGACGACGGAAATTCAGCATTCATTTTGTATAATATAATATGTGTTGCCCACCACTGATTAAATGCGATCAAGTATATTCTGTTTTTGACATCGGGCAGCAGTTGGTGGATTTTCCGTCGTTCGTTGAAATTGTGCATAAGCTAGAATTATATTGGGGACTACGGTACACAGAACAACTTGAAATAGTCTCAACTACATATTTTTAAAGACCAGTGAGTTTGCCAAAATCAACTTTTAAAAATAACTTCCAAAAGTTTCAAATTTACGTGAAAAGTTTTTAGAATGAATGAAAATCGATTGCCAAAAATGTGTCTACTTCGCCTGGTGCATCTTCATTGCTGCACAAACGCTGATATCGGATACAACTGTGTATCACAGTTTACTAAACAGCTTGAACATTTTACAAAGCTTGCATTCATACGTTATGATAGGTATTTCCAACTCCAGCATGTCTTGAGTTGCTCAAACTCTAACTGTTATGAATTGCAACATACTGCGATAATGAATCATTGTATCTTTCCTATCGAAGCAATGTTTTCATGTCAAAGATAATAAGCCAAATTCGCCAGTCGACTACCTATAATTTACGTTTCTGCATTGAAGAATTAAAGATTATCAATGCTCTAGTCACAAAATCAATGAAGACACGATCTATGCTGATTTCAATTCTCAAAAGTGTCTTATACCGAATTCTTCGAAATTATTGCAAAATTCTGGTACGGAATAAGCACAACGTCGGAATAATCAGTACTTGCCATGGGATGATAACGATTCTTTATCGTGCTTTGCAATAAAAATTGAACCATAGGAAAATATATTTAATTTAATTTTGTTCAGTTTTGTAGCTGCAGTTCTTCTTGTGCGTAACGACTTTGTTAGTCTGAAGCATTAGATAAAATTTGAAATAAATTTATTTCAATGTAGTGCATCCATATGCAAACTTCTTAGTGAATAAAAAGCAAAATGTCAGAAGCAGATGTAATTGCTCCTGTAGCTATTTTATCCATCGTTATAATAGTAAGTTAATTTCTTTTTCTCGCAGTGTAAAATAACTCAAGCAATTTTAATGTTTTTAGGTTGTTTTTTGCTTCGCTTGTATTTCAAAAAAATTATGTCCAGGAAATGCTGAAAGTCGACTTAGTGGGAATACAAGCGCAGGTTTGTTAGCGTCAGTATTTTAAGATCAATCCAATTAAGAAAAGTTATTTTATATTCAGTCTGTTTTTCTCAATGTTTTTTAATATTTTTTGATGGCACTTATTTTGAGCGCACTTTTATCGTACATTCGAAATATTTCAGTACATACGATACCATACGGCTTTTATCAATATCTTTTCCAGTTCCAATAACTTTTATTACATTTCAATTTGCATCCAGTTATATAGCTTTTTCGATACATTCTAATCCTACTCGATATTTTTATTGAACCTGATATTCAATACTTCGCGAGTTTTCAATATTATTCGATGTTACATTTATCCATTTTTATACTTTCTCGATGTTATTTGATTTTTTGATACTATTTGATACTTTATACACAATATTTTTGAAGTTACATCAATTTCTTGATTCTTTTTTTTATACAACGGCAGTAGAAAGACGGCCTATGAAAGAACCACAACAAAATATCACACATTACGCAGCGAGTTCTTTTACTCGCTGTTTTCAATGCTTTTTTTAATCGTTATTCAGCGTTGGATGATAAGGATTGCTTTTATCAAAAAATGTTATTTAATGATTTTGCAAGTTATAATCAAATGAAAATATTGTTTGCTAATTATATCTAGTTTTGTTGCTTCAGTGCCTTACATATGTGCGTTACAATTTTGTCAATTTCAAGTTAAAAGTTATATTCCACATAAATACAAATTTTTCAATTTATATGCAAAATAATAATTGCCTTAATGAACAACAGTGTAACCGATCTCTTTGCAAGCCTTGGTCTTCTAATTGGTTTTATAATTTTTTTTGCCCTCTTAAAAGTAGGTAAGTTATTTTGCATTTGCATTTGCATTTTACTTAATGTTATTCAATATTTTTAGTTAATTCTGTGGATAGTGAAAAAATGTCGTTCAACAGGCCCTTCTTTGCCGGGAATTGGTGAATACCAAATAACTGACCCCACAGTCACAGGTTTGTTTGTGTCCAATTAAATTAGTCAGCAAATTATATGACTCATTCAGCGTTTTAAATTTTTATTACTATTTGAAGAGTTTCATAAAAGCAGATTATATTCGCTTCTATTGATAAGCTAATTTTTCAACAGAAAGTCTAATAAAAAATTTGATTTTTTGCTGGAAACACCAATGCGGATAATGAGCGCTTCAAAAAATTTTCCATTAATATTTCAGCGCAAAGTGCAATTTAATTTTAACATTGTAACAAAAGTTAAAAAATATGTCGTGTTTATACTGGCTGAAAAGGAATCTGAAAGAGGTTGAAAATTTTGTTGACTTAAGCAGTCACTATTGATAAAAAAAACTTCGCTTTAACGTTCCTTTTGGTCTAATAGTGAACGGTGAAGAAAAAATTTTCATTACTTGCACAAGGGTTATCTAGGGGCTTACCTTGGAATCCGCATTCGAATTTTTCTTCATATGAAAGCTATCTTAAGCATACGTTTACTAACACTGCGTAGTCGAAAATTTATGCTAAATGAAGTTTTTTTAAATAAACACTTTTTCGGCTCATGATTTGTTGCTGGTTTGATTAAGTTTAATAATCTAGGAAGGGATTTGAGACACTTCCGTTTTTTAATGTAATTCTGACTACGCGAGTTGCTGTCCATTTCGGTGTATAAGTAATGATTATAATACGCTTTGTCATCTTATTACACCCATGGACTCATGGATTATAAAGCAAAAAGTAATTATTTAAATTAATTGTACATTTTCCTTCGCTTCTCCTGCACAGCTTAATTAATAGAAATTGTGATTAATTTGTGATCGGAAACCGCTCGATCCTTTTTTTCGTTCAAAGAAATAGTGCAGCTCGAGTCACCGATCCGTACAATGAACGCAGAGCAGTACGAACAGTGCGTATCGTACGGTAGATAGATGCGTCTCTCGTTCTGTTAGGCGGGTAAGGGGCTTTCCATAAATTACGCGAGCCAAAAAAAAGGGGGGGGGGGAGGGGGTCCGGCAAAGTCTCACCATATCTCGCCAAGGGGGAGAGGGGGTCAACGAAAATCTCACGTCAACTTTTTAATGCAGAGAGTATACATTATTATAGCAGATTACATCTAAAAATTGTAAGGCAAATCTCACGGAGGGGGATCTCGCCAGAACTCACCAAATCTCACCAAGCGGAGGGGTCCGAAGTTTCAAAAAAACACCCCACGTAATTTATGGACATCCCCTAAGTGGACCGCAGGAACCGATCGCAAAAAAAAATTCAACTGTGTAGGGCTTTGAAGTTTATGCTTGTATGACTGGTGCCACACCTTTTTTCGAAATTCGACAACTTTTGTCTGATATTTGGCCCAATCATTTCTTGTATTTGTGTGAAGTTTGGTTTCATTACTTTAAATAATTCTCTGAGCATAGCGTTTTAAAGTTTTTATTGCTGTGGATGGTACCACGGCCACTTATACAATTTTTCCAGAGATTTTCTGAATCATTTTTACTATTTGCGTGAAATTTGGTTTCATTATCTTAAATATTTCTCATAGTATAGAGTTTTGAAGTTTTTGCTTCTAGGGGAGGGGCCACAGCCTCTTGTCAACATTCGCTAGTTTTTTATCCAGAGCTTTTCCAAGCTAGTGTGAGGAACTTCGTCACACTACATAAAATAATTCTCTCAGTATTGTGTTTTAAATGTTTTATTTGAATGGGCGGTAGGCGTGTTCGTGAACTGATTTCGTCCATTTGAAAACAGAAAAATCTTGTTTGAGGGTGTAGCCTATGTTCCCAGTTTCATTCAATTATCTCGCTTAGATTTTTCGAAATTGTGATTTCTACAGACAGACATACAGAAATAGCTAAATCGGTTGAAGTGGTGGCAATGATCAAGAATATATGTAATTTTCTATATCTGCCGCACCCTCTTCTATGTGTTACAAACGGAATAACAAAGTGTATGGTATAAGAACAATATCAATATCAATCATGTTAACCTTCCTCGTTCGTCTCCCAGGCTGACAAAAGAGTCCTACTGCAATAGGCTTACTGGAATTTTAATGATTCGTTATGAACTGTCTCAGTGCGCCGCGATTGTTCGTGCGGAAAACATAAGTTTTAGTAAATCACACTCGAGAGAATCGAGACTTGAAATGCTTTTTTTAGACGGCAAATGTACTTAACCTCAAAAAGTACCTTAAAGCTACTAAGACACCAATAAAACTTTTCCTTTTTTACTAAAAAAAAAGAAAGGTCAGCAAAGTTTACTCCAAGTTTCTACGCATCTTTCAGCTAAATCTACTAACAAAATATTGGTAATTAGAAATATTCCAAACGTATTGAAAATGTACCGATAATGTACTGAAAATACATCAAATGTACTGAAAATGCGCTACATGTACCGAATGTACGTAAAAGTTGTTGAATGTACTGACGACGATTTTCCACGAAGGAAATGTACCGAAAATGCTATCACTGGTATGGTGCTACTTTTTTGGTTAAATAAGCTTCATTCAAGACTGATTGTTCTTTTTCAGAACAATGTTAAATTTTCATCAAAATCAATGAAGATACGAACTGATTAGATTTCAATTCTCATGGTTGCTTATGGTTGCAGGACTAAAAAGTGTTTGATCTCATTGTGAAATTCTGGTGCGGAATAAGCACAACGTATAGATATAATCGATTGTTATTGATTGATAACGATTGCTTATCGCACTTTGCACCATAAAAAAAGAATCATATGAAAATAAATTTGTTTTTTTTTAAATTTTTCTTATTCAGTTCTTCATGTGCTTAGCGACTTTGTTAAGCTGCAGCTTTAGTTAAAAAGATTAGAAATAAATTTGTTTCGGTGTATTTATGTGCAAACTTCTTAGTGAATAAAATGAATGAATCGTTAGTACAAGTGGTTGCTCCTATAGTTATTTTTTTAGTCATTATACTAGTAAGTACATTTTTTCTCACAGTGTAAGATAACTCAAGCAATTTCAATGTTTTCAGCTTAGTTATTGCCTGTCATTGATGTTAAAAGTATTATGTCCAGAAAGTGGTGAAAATCAACGAAGTGAGCCTACAAACGCAGGTTTGTTTGCGTCAGTATTTTAAGGTTGATCCAACTAAAAAAAAAACATATAAAAAACAAGTAAAAAATGTATGCAATGTACCATTATACCCAGAATTACAGTTTCAATTTAAAATTTGTTTATTTTTGGTGATATTTTATGTATAATTCAGAATTGAAAGTGATCACACAATACTATTGTTACACTTAACATAAAAGAGAAACAACCTGGCAACATTTACATCGTCTTTTGTTTCTAATCATAAATGCGTATATGTTGCCGACCAAACTAGTTTTTAGGATGAACTAGTTTTTCCTAGGCCAAACTATGTAGTTGATTTATGTTCCTGAAAGTATGCAATCCAATTTTAAATCAAAATCACTGTGGATAGCAAAGCCGGTGTTGGACATATTATTGACTAAATTTGATATTGGATATATTGGAGGATGTAGGTCCTGAGCCGCGCCGAAGGCTGACCACTTACCACTTGCCAAGCAAACAATGAAATTTATAAGTCACATTGTTAAACTTTGCTCTTGTCTTAGTCTTCAGTAGCCACAGTGATTTTGCATTACGATTTCATTGCATATCTTTAGGCTTCACGGTAACTAGTTTGGCCTAAAACTAGTGTGGCCGGTAACATATATATGAAGGTATTAGGGTGGTTCTTATATTGATACATATATATGTAGGTATTAGGGTGGTTCTTATATTGATTTTTTTTTTTTTGAATTTTCGACCGGGCACCATCTCAATTGATTTTCTACCATAAGAAACTATTTCTGTATTTTTTTCAATTTTCTTAATTAATATTTAGGGGTCGCTACCAATATTAAAATTTTGTATGTGCTAAATAACTTAAAAACACTTTTTTAATCGCTAACTTATTTTTAGGAAGAGGGAGGGGGTGAGGCGTTCTGCATTCTATTTAACTTTGATATAGGCTAATAAAATGTACCAGAGTCAATACGCCGGATTGAAGTTATAGTTCCCATACAATGTTTTTTTCTCGAATGTTTGACTTATGGTAGCGACCTCTAAAGCTTTTATAAAAGTAACTTAAAAAAATTACGTATTCACTATTTTAGGGCAGAGAATCATATGACGGGGTGCTCCGACAGTTCGAAAAATAAGGACCACCCTAGTAGGTATGTTTATTATTGAGAAACTTAGAAAAAAAAAACCGATTAAGTAACTCATAAGTTTGTCTCAATTTCTTTATAACATTGGAAGCTACATATTGTATGTAAAAATACACATTTTGTGTAAAATGTTTCGAGTTTTTATCGAAACACATGAGATGTGTATGTAAATGCATTTAATAGTATTTATACAAATTGCATGTGTGATTTAACGATTTCACACATAGCGATTTCACACATCGCTATTTCAGTACATACGATACCATAAGGCTTTTATCAATACCATTCGATTTTCTTTTTTGCTTTAAAATGTCCTAATAACTTCGTTAGTTTTCAATACTACTCGATATTTGGTATTCAACCATTTTTAAAATTTTCTATATTCGATTGATACTCTTGCCGATGTTATTTGATACTTTATATCATATATTCGATACTTCTGTATTCATTTCGATTTTTATCGAAACAATAATACTATGAAGTTTCAACTTCTTGATACTTTTCGATATAGTGACCGAATGAAGACGGTCAAAAACCCGTTAGTGAATCACAACAAAATATCCACACTCATTACGCAGCGAGTTCTTTTACTCGTTGTTTTCAATGCTTTTTTCTAATCGTTATTCAGTATTGGATGATAAGGATTGCTCTTATCAAAGAACTTTATTCAATGTTTTGGAACGTTATAACCAACAAATCAAATGAAGGTATTATTTGCGAATTATATTTAGTTTTATTGCTTCAGCTCAGCCTCATGTACGTACGATTTTTCAATTTTAAGCTAAAAATTAAATTCAAAACAAAATTTTTTCAATTTGTATGCAAAAAAGTAATTGCCTCAATGACCACAAATATAACCGACCTCATTGCAAGCATTATTCTTGGTCTAGTTGGTTTTCTAATTGTTTTAGGCATCTTAAGAGTACGTATCTTGTTTTGCATTTGCATTTGACTTAATGTAATTGAATATTTTCAGTTTATTTTACGAATAGTAAAAAAATGCTGTTCAACAGGACCTTCAATTTCGGGAATTGGTGAATACCAAATAACAGAACCTACAGTCACAGGTTTGTTTGTGTCCAATTAAATTAGTCAGCAAATTATATGACTAATTCACGGTTTTATCTTTTTATTACTTTTTGAAGAGATTCATAAAAGCAGATTAAGTTCACTTCTATTGATTAACTAATTTTTCAACAGAGAATCTGGTAAAAATTTTTTAATGATATATTTCGAATGTTAATATCAGTTGCCACGCATATGCAAATGAAATTACTCAATAGTCTGTCCCTTACAACATGTCCCTATATGCTAACTTAGAGAAAATCGAAGGTAATGTCAACTTTTTACTTAGTGCGTTCATCCCTCAAAAAAGCGGTCTGCGGTGCAGTTAGAACATGGCAGGGTAAAGCAGACCGATATATTAAAAAATGACATATTTCTTAACATAATATGTGTGTGAGTTTTATCCAGATATTGTGATGGAGGTGAGTTACCTAAAATTAGTCAATGAACGTAGTTCTATGATGTACCAGTTTGACTCGATTTTTGACATATCACTTTCTATGATTCAGTGTTCTGAACCTTCGTCTACATTTATCTACCTGCGAGATTTGCCAAAGCGCTGACCGATAGGTTTTCCCTTTTAAATAGAATTATCAACCGCGCTCAGATTTATTTTTTTTATTTATTTTTTTTTTTTTTTATTAATTTTTTTTTTTAATTTTGCAAAAAAAACGGTATAGTTCTGTAAACATTAAAAATCTTCTCAAATTTTATATCGGAAAAAGGACATCAATGTCCAAATTCTTAAAATTAAAATCAAAAGCAGTAAAAAGCCCTATATGACATAAATAAGTAACATGAATAGAGTGTGGCCTAGAAAACTTCACTTACGAGTAAAATTCATATGACTTCGTTTCACTATTAATTGATGTATATATTTCGCTCATACCAATAACGCAATTTGTTAACTGCTATTGAATTGTGGTATCATTAAATTAAGTCCTTTAATTCTACTTTATAAAAACCAATTTAATTTTCTTCTATCGCCTTTATATCAAATGTACGAAATGGTCAAAGTGGCAAACTTTGATAGAAAAAAATAAATATGAGTATATATCTTCGGATTTCAAAATTTTTTTTATAAGTATATTGTGTGGGAAAGTATGGTTAACCAAAATACAAAGTTCCAGCTGCAGTTTTCCCTAAGGTAGTTTTGGAAGGAACAAAATATATTGACATTTATGAAATTCTCTTATTAATTTAATTGTATCGAAATTTACTATACTTATCAGGATATTGCCAAAAACTTGATACATTATGCTTTTCAAAAAACTTTTGTTTTTGTTTGTTTATTTATGAATTATGCTGATTTTTTTGAAAATAAGAGCTTAAAAAGTCATAATTGAGAAATTTTGCAAACTTTAACAGTAAAAAAATATTTATCCCCGGATTTCCTTAATCTTTTTATATACTATGTATATAATATATTTTATAATATATAATATTATAATAATTGTATCAATTGTAAAAGCTTACAGAATGAGGGGAAAAAAGTTTCCTTCAAGCAAGGGAGGGGAACTGGTAAGGGGTATTTTCCGACTTTTCATACCTCTTGGGATAAGAGACTTAAATTTGAATGATTTTCAAAAACAGAAGAGGTGAGCTTTCAACACGTGGTTTCTCTAATAACTTGAAGACTATAAAATATATCGCATAATTTTTATCATTTTTGAAATAAGCATTGTCAAATTAGTGGAAATTGACACCCATTTTGAATAAAAAAGACTCAACCACTTCCCACCTTTGTATGTATGTGAGGTAGGCGTGCCGTTTTATTTATATTCCCAAATTTTTTGTTTCTTTCATCAAAAAAAAATATCTGTACCAAATTTTAAGAGTCTAACGGCATTATTACTATTTACGGCCACCGCTTTTGGTTTTTCTCCAATAGCTTGAAAACTATAAAAGATATTGCACAATTTTTTGCATTTTTGAAGTCAGCATTTTAAAATTACTGGAAGTTGATACCCATTGATCAAAAGAAAATGTTTCAACCTTACCTTACCACCTTTGTATGGGAGGTAGTCGTGTCCGTGAGACGATTTTCTTCATTTTCATATTTTTGTTGTTTTAACTTAAAAAATATCTGTATCGAATCTTAGTACTATTCATGGCCGCCCGTACCAAAAAAACCGTGAGTGAACCACAACAATATTAAGTTCGCACGTTTACTTACGAGTACTCGTTTTTGTCTGTGCTTTTTCTAATCGTTATTCAGTTGATAAGGATTACATTTTATCAAAGAATGTTATTTAATGATTTTGCAAGTTATAATCAACAAATCAAATGAAAATATTATTTGCTAATTATATTAAGTTTTGTTGCTTCAGTGCCTTATGTGCGTTACGGTTTTGTCCATTTCAAGTTAAAAATTAAATTTGAAATAAAAATTTTTCAATTTGTATGCAAAACTACAATTTCCTAAATGAACGAAGATACAAGAGCTCTGATTATAATCCTTGTTCCTCTTTCTGGATTTATAATTTGTTTATGCTTCTTAAAAGTAAGTTACTTATTTTGCATTTGCATTTTACTTAATGTAATTGAATATTTTCAGTTTATTCTGTGGATAGTTAAAAAATGTCGTTCAGAGGAACCTTCTTTATCGGGAATTGGTGAATACCGATTAATTGAACCTGAAGCCACAGGTTTGTTTGTGTCCAATTAAATTAGTCAGCAAATTATATGACTCATTCAGCGTTTTATCTTTTTATTACTTTTTAAAAAGATTCCTAAATCAGATTAAGCTTAATAAATAAGATTAAGTTATATTATGAATGTCCCTGTTATTAACATCCCAAGATATGCATATGAAATTACTCGATAGTGTGTTCCTTTCAAGATATGTAAGGAACTTAGAAAAAATGTCAAGTTTTTGTTTAGTGCGGTCTGCGGGGCAGTTTGAACATGATATCCTATCAAGCAGACCAATATATTATTAAATGACATATTTCTTAATATATTCTGTGAATTTTATACAGATGTGAAGTACCTAAAATTAGTCAATGATCATGACTTTATGTTGTGCCAGTTTCGTTTCTTTATGTTGTGCCAGGTTTCTCGTAATATATTTGCTGATCGTATAGCCTATTCTTTATATGCGTCTTTTCATAATCCCAGTTAAAATATGAGTATGTGGTTGATAACCAAATGAAGTTCGTTATTCGAGATCGTGATCAATCCTTAATGTCCGTCTCAAGCTGGAATCTACAAAAATTTTTATTCGTTTTGTCAGTGTGCTTGTGAGAGACCATGATTCTGAGGCATATCATAAGCTTTCTGGAACGTCTGTCGCGGTACCTCCTTAGTTTTGATAATGATGTATTTTGCTTATGTTGTTCCCGTATACATATGTCAGAATTTGGGGGAAGCATTATTGTTGAATTTGCTTTAGATTTTGCTGTATTGACAAATAGTCCAATAGTGATTAAAATTGTTTAGCATATCAGACTATCGTGTTTATTGGCATAAACCAGCTCTCCCAGATGACTCCAAAAGTCTCAATTGATCACATGATTCTAAGTAAGAGTGCGACTATCTGAAGCCGGAAAGCACTGGAAGTCTTTAAAAAACTGCAAAGCAGCCAGATCTATCTGGCCCTCTTACAATAGACTGAGAACCACCTATTTAACTATCTAGGAACCGGTTTGACATCGCAAGAATAACTGTGACCTAGAGACTGGGCAATTGACAAGCTTGCTGGGTATCCCATTCAATTTTTTCTGCCGCAGCTGCTTAAATGAATCACTCAAGCTTTTTCGTTGCAGCTGTCTAGCCTTATCCAGAATCAGTCTAAAATGTCTTGGAAAACCTTTCTTCAATGACCTCAGCGAATTAGCCGAAGTTGAAATCGGCTCTCTGCTCTACTACCTAAATAGGGCTAGCTGGATACAGCTGTCACGTAATGTGGTTCTAAAACGATACAATTAGTACTACTAGTACTACTTTAATTTTTATGGGCGGGAGTGATGTTATGATGTTATGATGCAATAACATTTTGCAATTTTTTTCCGTCTTTTAACGACATCTTCTCTGTTTTATGTTCTTTTTTTTAAATTTAAAAATAATTTTCGAGAACCAGGTCATGAAATTTAATGTTTGTATAATATTCTTTTCAATTTTGTCCATATTGTTGGCAAATCTCAATAATGGCTTCAATCTACCTACTAAGTTTCGTAACATTCTCTTTCATACTTCTCGATGTACTATGCATTTAAAGTGTTTGGGTGGTGCCACTCCTTCTAAAACGACTTAAAGTGTACTACGTTTTCCGTTGACATTTTAGTCGTAATTAGAGTTCGTTCCTGCTCGCTGAGTCAATTTCTTATGATCAATATTAAAGAATAATATTTCTGGCTTAGAATTACTTTCACATAAAAAATTGTATTATTTTAAATTCAAATGTAAAAACCGAATATAAATGGCATCATATATAGCAATATTATCGAGCCGGTATAAAAATTATAATTTTCCGAATATCGAAAAGCAGCTAAAAATTATAAGATTATGTGATTAGAAGTTTATTGAGGTAACCGAATCAAATTCAAAATAAGAAAAAGTAACAATTTTCAACTTTTTTAAATTTGTGTAACTATTTTTTATGGACTTACGACTACACACATAGAAACAATTTTAATTGCAAAAATTAGTTGCAATATCTCCGCTTGTGGCATTAACTATTTACCCAAACAATTTGCTTAATACAAATCATTTAACGAAAACACACTCTCATGTTTTGCTGAACTTGAAATCCTTGAGAACTTCCCGCCAATTCAACAACAAAATGATAGCGTATTGTTTTCGAAATTTTGCCAAAAATAGTTGAGTTAAAGCGGCGGCCCCCCATGGCGTATAGAATTAAAAACATCTTAAGAAAAATTTCAAATAAGAAACCGAAAATCACTCAGATTAAATGACTTGCGTAAGTGTACTATAGTTACGTATTATGCAATAAAAAAATGCTTAAAGCTAACGGGCTTTAGCACCCAAGAGCTTTTTAATTGTTTACTGCACGTCAAGCATAGTATAAGCCACAAAAGAATAAAAAACAATGGGTAACGTTTTGTTTTCCAGACCAAAATTTATTAATTATTTAAATTTGTTTTTCTTAATGTTCGCACTAACGTAATTTAATGATTAGCGTAATAACAATAACAAGACTGTTGATGACTTCACATGGAAATTAATTTAATTGAAAAAGGTTGGGTTATTTGAAACTTTTTTTTTTCTTGTATTTCCTACATTTTATAATCATTGTCTTATTTTCGCCTATTTTCATATCTTACCAATTAGATTTGTTGATACTTTCAAGGACAAAGTTTACAAAGTTTACAACTATAAACAGATAAGATATCAACGTAGAACTGAAATGTGCCATAAAATTTGTTTATTTTTATTCACATTGAATATTTTAAGCATTTTTATTTCAAGTGAAATAAACACATTTTTAATACAAACAATCATGAAAATAAAATAATAGCATGGATAGGCTTAACGCTCTTATACTTATGCTTTCATTTTCAGGAGCATTCAACTTTCATATGAAGTAATTTTTTTTAAACTTTTAATTTTATTTAAAATACCTAATTTCAGTTTTCCTAATATTTATTCTTCATAACACGCTCTAAATTAACTGAAACATTTTCTTATACATCAATGGATTGTTTACAACTTGTGTTAAAATTTTATTTACTTATAAATAAGTTATCTTTCACAGAAATTTATAAATAAATGAGTTAAGTCAAATGCTTTGCTAACTAATAACAAATAGAAGATATTATACCAAAACATGTGCGAAGTATTATTTATCTTCTATCATAACAAAGTGATATAACTGTTATGGAAAGTTATCTAAATAACTTAAAAAAAAGTGTACAACT
Organism: Tricholauxania praeusta; assembly: GCA_949775025.1. Lineage (NCBI taxonomy): Eukaryota > Metazoa > Arthropoda > Insecta > Diptera > Lauxaniidae > Tricholauxania > Tricholauxania praeusta. The sequence goes on along the minus strand of OX459031.1, from coordinate 27,986,615 downwards.
TATTTACAATAAAATTAAATTTATTAGAAAAAACTGCGAACTGTTAACATTTGTAGTAATAAAATGACACACATAATATACTTAAGTGGGAAGTTTACTATCGGTTGGTGATCACACACCGTACTAAACTACTACACTGTAAGTTCAAGCACGAAACTACGATAGATAAAACGCTATAACCCGTCAATAATGAAATATGTAATACAATTTTAATAGAGAAAAACCCCCCATTTAACATTAAATCCCAAATTTTTATATACATTTTTTTTATAATTTTCCTAAAAAAATATATTGAAAATCGTTTAAAAAAAATAATATCAATTGAAAAAAAAACTTCCAACATTACGAAAAAATCGAAATAACGAATAACTTAACGTTGTAACTTTCATTATATCGAGAATGGGTACTGAATTAGAATGAAATACAAATTATCATACTGAGCCCAGTGCCCGAAGGCGTTAAGGTTAAGCTAAGCTCAAACTGCAAGTGAATTGTAAATTGTTCTGTACTTTGGTTAATTGTACTTAGTACTTTGAGCCTTGTACTTTTCACTTTGTACTAAGCCTGACCAGAGGTGAAGGTGCAGTCATCAATTTGGTTAGACGGGTTGTCAGCAGCCCTTACGACTTCAGTGCTAACTTGGCAGCTGCGTAAAGCCCACTTGGGTGGATCGCATGTGGTATGCCTCTGCGGGGATGTGTTGGTGGCTATCACCCGAATACCAGAGAAAGCAAAATATAACGGTCAATGTGAAGCTATATTTTCTGAACCTGATGGCCGTACCTAAGAACGGCAAGAGCTGAATATAGGTCTCGACTCAAGCCAAGGATTTAGTTATGTTCTTAAGCATCACTTTGCTTGGCAACTGTTTTCCAATAGCAGTCGTCCTATAATTATGGACGTATATACTATAATTCGAATTTGGCATTGCACACCGTGGCCAAAAGCCGTAAAGACAAGCTTACTTACTTACTTAGATGGCCATAACAACCCGTTGTCAGATTACGGCCGACCTCATTTGCTCTCGCCAGGCGCCTCTGTTTTGCGCGCGCCTTCTGCAATCGTTAATGCCAAGCGTGGTTTGGGCTTCCTCAGCTTGGTCTATCCACCGGAGGCATGGTCTCTTTCTTCGTTGTCGACCGGGGACCTTTCCTTCGAATACCTTTTTCGCTGAAGCTTCTTTATCCATACGATGGACATGACCCAGTCAGCGTAGTCGCTGTATTGTTACGCTTAACTATGTCAATGTCGGAGTAGAGCTCATGGTTCATTCGAATGCGATAGTCGTCGCCAACTCGAACAGGACCAAAGATTTTGCGGAGAACTTTCCTCTCGAACACCCCAATAGCGGCTGTGTCTGTTGTCGAAACCACACATTCCTCAGCGCCATAAAGAAGCACAGGTAGAATGCGCGTCTCGTAAAGACAGGCGGTCACGTTAAAAACACAAGACAGTCTATGATCTATCACTATTTGTTCAGTACGGTGAAAAAAAATTACAAACACAAAACTCAACTAAATCGAGTCATGCTAGTTTCATTCATTGTTAAATGGAATCATCGGTGACCTTTGAGCCGATGAGTGAGAATTCGGTATTAACACACACTGTATTGAACAGTAAGTTCAGTAAAATAATTATAAATTTTGTATTCCGATACACAACAAAAAATCATGTAGCTACTAAAATGTTGAATTTTGATGGAGGTATGAAAATGTCGCAAGACAGGACCACAAACAAGATGAAATAGATAGACAATCGGAAACATAACAAATATATGATCACTGTTGATTAAATATCGAAAAAGTGAATAACAGCCTTATAGTATGCAATAGTATCGAATAAGTCGATTCAAATTGAAAGAATTCGCAAAGCTTCGAATAGTATTGAAAAACTTCCAAAATTAACGAATTCAAATCGAGAAATATAGAATGATATCGATAAATATCGAGAGAATTCTCAAAGCGTGAAAACAAACAAAATTTATGAAATTTTTATATATCGTTTGAAAAGCTTTTTTATAACAGATTCATTCCATAAATTGAACACGATAGATGCTGCGCTTGCAAGTTGCACAAAAACCCCTAAAAAAGAGACCGGGCCTCGTGCATTGAGCTGTGGGTCAATATACCAAAACAAGAAAGCTTAAGTAAACAATAAGTTTCAAGCAATATACACACAAGGTCGAAAACTTATTTTTGATTTGCCGCATAAACATCGTATAAATGAGAAACAATTTTGACACATGTATTTCAAACTCTGGAGCCTCTTTCATGGGGCTTGTGACTTTAGTTTCCATGATGGCAAAACTCTTCCTTAAATAAGTCCTCAATGTTGTTACAAATTCTATAGACCCTCTTTTAATGTGTAGGGTATATCAAAATAGAGTTGCAATTTTTTTTTTTTTTCAGTTTTTTTTTTTTGTCTTATCATTTATCTTATCAATTTATCAGCACTAACAGTGAAAACAACGTAGTCAAAACGCAACAACATTGATCAATTTAAACATTAAAAACTCTTTTCTCAATACGAAAGTGTGCGTTTTTATTGTTTGCTTATTTTTCGTTTTTTATTAATCTCTCGTTTTGTGTCAAGCTTTTTACTTACTTTTCCCCTTATGTTTTAATATTTGTGTTGTTTTTGTCTGTGATAAATTGTTAATTGTAAATAACAATGAACGTCAAAGCAAACAGTTGAAGAAACATAAAAAAATTTTGACAGTTCTCCGTTTTGAGCGTAAAATTGGTAATAACAGTTCGTACTGAACACGCAGATCAGTTGTTTTAGTTTAAATAAAGTAGAGCATTATAGCAAAAAATTAATTAATTAAAATACACACAGACATTTGGCAATAAAATGACATCTGATATGCATGAATTTCTAATGTATATATCATCGTTTTTTATGGTGTTTTTATCGCTGGCCGTTTTGTGCTTTTGTATACGTGTTTTTATTTGGGTCTATATTGAATATTGGTGTCCACGTCCGGGCACACGCGGCTATGAAGAGAGACGTCGAAGAAGAGCTGTACGTGAACGGGGTATGTACGAGTATAGGTTTTGTTTTTTAATTGTGGCTAAGAGTAAAAAAAAAAATAACTAAAACTTTCGATTCTTAACCGAAACGCTTACGCTCGATAAGAACCTAATATTTTATCCGTTAACTCTCTTACGACCACTAAAAGAGCGAAATAGAAAATTAAAATATTTTATTTAAAAGCGAGAACACCGCAATAGTTTGCAAGAATCGAGAAAAAAATAATAGCTCAAAAATTTCAAAAAAATATTTTTATGTTTTTAATAAAAAATATATGACGTCATAGAAAAAAATAGTTACAATAGAATAAACAAAAAAGTTATTTTTTTGCATATTTTGTCAAATTCTAAAACTTTTTACTTCAAGCGATTTTTACTGAAAATTGATAGTTTGTGAGAATAAATAATAAAATGTGAAATTCTGACCAAAACTGTTTTTATCACTAATGCACTCCCTAAAAGCTTTAGAGTAAAATTTTTCTCTATTTTTTCTAATGGAATACAAATCTGCTATAGAAAATGTGTGTTTGTATTTAAAAAATCACAGTTGACCTCGAATTGACCTTAAAAATTGATTTCAAGGTCAAAGGTAAGATCACTGTTACTTAGCCCCTGAGAACCTTATCACTATCTTAATTTGTTCTCGAGATATTGATTTGCGGAAATTAAAATGAATAAAGTGGCTAAAAAATATAGGTTATCGGTGGAAGGGATAAAATTAGGTCATCCGTACAAGCTCGAAAATAAGGTTTTTTGTGCAAGAGAAGAAGACGAAGTTTCAATAATCCTTAAAAGGAAAAACTATATTTCTATAAATTTTTATGAAAAATTGATGTGTTGATATATCGACATATTCATAATTGATATTTATAATACTTTATTTATTCATTTTGTATCGGATGAAGGATATCGTAAGTACTCAGTAATTTCTGAGTGCCAAGTAAACTCTATTTTTTCACAAAATGCGCACAATTTAATTGAGAACTTTAAACAAAATTGAATCATAAAGATACTCGTAAAAGATGAGAGCAGATGTTGATGCTTTCAGTTTAGGCCAAGCTAGTAAGCTTTCTATTGGAAGCTAAAATAGCATGTGTAAAAGATCTCAAACAAGGGCTGCGCTGAATTTGAGATGACCTTGAATAAGTACTTACGCATACAACAATGTTAGCATATTTAATAAAGCTGTTTGCAACAGATTTTCTCGGAGAGACATCATTCTTAAATATCTACTGAGTATATTCGACATGTACATAGCACTTTCAGATATAATATGCTATTTAAAAAGAAAACAACATGACCTTATTAAGTATATGGTAGCTCTCAAGAAAAAATATTGTCTTTTGCAAATAAATTTTTAAATTCATATAAAATTGTATCGATAAAAACTCTATTTTGCCATTCTGAGGATCAAACACCTTAAAATTTTATTTGTTTTAATTCTTATGTAACACATTTTCCAAGCTTTAATTTATTTTTTACAATTTCAAAACTCCGTTCTAAAATTGCAGGCACCATTTTAAGGGCTAAATTTTGATATTTTATAATATCAGTTTGCCATTTCTTTTATAGAAGTAATAACTGTTAAAAAAATATATTTATATATATATAAATATATAAAATATTTTATTAACATACATAGGTATCGATGTTATTCATTAAATTTATTTATTTAATGTTAAGTATACGACGTGTGATTTCAAAATAAAATAAATGGGTGATTAATTTAAAATAGCTATAGCTCTGCAGAAATAATGTCAAATTTAACTATAGTGTTAAGTACGAAGCTTTGAAATTTTAGGGAATAATCCTAAATTTGGAAAATATGTTACAGTAGCTAAGGAATAGAAGGCAAATCTGTAAATAAACGTTGGCAACTTTTTTGATGCCATATTTTTAGTTAAATTAGAATCCCTCAAAAATTGAGTATCAATAATTATAAATATAGTCGGTGGTGGTCCTTTTTGAACTGCCATTTTAGGTGTGGCTTCTTTTTTTTAAATGTTAAATTTTATCTGAAAGTAGGTAAGAGCAATTCGAGCCATCTGACATTCTGCTCGTTGAGTCAAATTTTGAACAGAGCACTGATTTCGATCACTTGGAACGTTTCATATATGTATACAAAGTGTAAAAACTTTGACGTTCCTAGCTCTCCATTTAGAATTCTTTATCCAGAAATAAATTCTATATCTAAAAAAATTTCCAAGTATTTTTCACTGATCGAAATAGGGGACAACGCCTAACTTTCTTGAGTTAATCTATTTGGTTAGTCAAATGCAAAATATATTCTTCATAGCAACAATATCTTTCTCATTTCAAAATTATTTTTCTGAATATAACTTTTGCAAATATAAGTCAAGCATGAGAGGTGATTCAGATCGAAACGTGCCCAACATAGACATTTATTTCAGGAATTATCTAGAATGTTATGTTTTTGAGATATTCTAATCTAAATTCTGATTATTGCTATTTCCGAACTTCTATATCTCAAGCATTCTTTGGTCAGCATAATAACTCTATACACATTAATAACTCTATACTAATTATTTCAAATTAAAATGTACAACCTTTTTTCCAAAAAAAAAAGTGTTCTAGGAAATTGGACGGTATTTCCCTCACTGAAGAGTGTGCTAGAAAAAATCTGATCCTCTTTGGCAAAATCTAGGCTACACCGCTGGAGATCGAATACTTACAAACTGCTATAGTTTATCGACTTCTTCAACAGTTTTCCAAATTTTTCCAATTTTTTACCTTTTCGGTTTTATCAACATTATCTATCGGCAATGCTATTCGACTTTAAAGACATTTTCTTTATTTATTGGCTTTTTCAACAGTTTTTAAATAATATGTTATTCTTTTCCTACGTTCTGTGATTTTTATCAACATTTTTCTGCACTTATTGACTTCTTCCACTTTTTTCAAGATTTTTCGACTCTATCCCAAATTTTTTGACTTTCTTTAACAATTTCAACGTTTTTTGGATTCATTTTAGGATACATCGGCTTTTTAAAAATTTTCAACATTTTCATAATTTTTTTGACTTTTTCAACTTTTTTCGAAATTTATAGAATTTTTCAACATGTACGAGTTATTCAACTTTTTTTGATCTTTTTCAACTCATTCAACATTTTCAACTTTTTACAAAGTTTTCGACTTTTTAAACATTTTTTTTTTTCACTTTTTTTACATTTTTGACACTAGTCGAGTTTTTTTACACCTATCGAATTTCCAATATTTTTCGAGTTTTTAACTTCTTAGCATTTTTTGACTAACTAACATAAGGAAACATGGTTAAGTTTACACATCCAGGGTACGAACGAACAAAAATTTTTATAAAATTTGTAAGCTAACTAACACTAAACAGTAACAGTATTTAAAATGTACAATAACTTTGAGATATTCAGTTTTAAAAAATGTAAATTTTGTAAAACGTCGTGTTTTCGAACTTTATGCTTCAACACTTTCTTTAAACTAAAAGCATTATTCATAGTTATTCAACACAAGAATTGACTTACGAAACAATTTCAGATTACTGATTACGGCAGTAAAGTTACAATTAAACCTGCCTGAAATTTCGACATTGTGTGTCAACGACCGATCAAGGAACAAATATTAAAAAAATGTCCAACAAATGTTTCTGTACAAACAAATATGGCATATACTGGTTATGTCAAAGAGTGGAATAACCTCAAACGACAGCTTGTCTCTTGCAAAAATATTTTTTTTTTTCTTAAAGCAAATTTTAACCCATTTCTACCATTAGTCTGAATATACTTGAATGCACGCTTTATAAATTCGTCACCATTACTCTACAAAAATGGAGAAAAAGAAACGATATCTTATCAGTAGCGAAAATAGCCTTCTCTCAAAGATTCATACTATATACTAAGTCAAACATTAATATTGGTAACGCACACAAATTACAAGCGGCGGTAATCTTATCAGTACACCAGCACCAAAAGATTGTGTGACGCTATCTTGATTGCCAACGATTTCTTTGCCATTTTCCCAATACTCTTTTAATAAAGTCACTTCAAAAGACGTTTGACGTTTGCAAATACAAGTGAATAAAGTACTTTATTGTTATTGATACTATGTAAATAGATGAATATGGAAAAAGTTTGATGCAATTGAATTAAAAACTAATTTAAAAAAGTTTTTATTACTTCAATTAAAGTGCGTTTTAAAGTGATCTATCAATAAATGCGGTGAAGAAATTTTTAATACTCATAGGAATACTTAAAGACTCTGTCTTTTAATACTTGGTGAAATTGTTTGTGCAGAATTAATACGATAATATCGCTTCAAAATGGATATCTACTCAATATATATTCTCATGTTTTTTTGCATTTTTCTGATTATGCCAACAGTATATTTTTTGGCCAGGGTAAATAAATGTGAAAATATTAAGAATTCTCACTTTTTTCTATATTTTGTCATTTAGTTAATTTTGAAAAAAAAACGTTTAACTATTAATATTTTATTACTTCAAACATGTCCGAAAACAACATCAATCTTATATTCATGTGTTGGGAACGGATCATATATCCCGCTGAAACTTTTTCATATAAACAGCAATTATTGTTTCAAGGTTCTACGTTCTTAATACATAAATATGTATATATATTTTGAATTCTATCAGTCTAAAATATTTCTTCATTTTAATAAAACAACTAGCAGAAGTTTGAAGAAATGTTACTATTTTCCTTTTGAAATTTTATTAAATAACAAAATATTTGGTGGATAATTCTATTTGTGAACATGAGTATATTGAGTTGTATGTATATTATATTTTATAGTTTATATTGTGGTTTTTACTGGATTATTGCGGTTGTGGAAGCGAACAATATCAAACTAATCGACGCAATAGAAATAATCGACAAAGACGTCGAGTTAATGGCAGGTTTTAAAATATTAACGATCAACCATATACTCTTTAGTTATAAACTTAAATATGTATATCAATTTTTAATGAAGTCCTTACCCTGTGATGTATGTAGGACTGCATAGTAGGAGAAGCGAGCTTGAAAACATACCCATTCTTCATTGGTCACACTCGACAGATGCCATACCCACTTGCCTTAGCCTTTTCTTTTATCTAAGCTGTGCTTGAGTCACTTTCTTTTCTTGCGTCGAGTTTTATGACACTATTTTAGAAAATTTGTATATGGTCAGTTTATCCTGGAAGGTTAGTCATATTCAGTTCATGAAGTAAAAAATGTTTTATTTTAAATTTACATTAGTGGAGAAGTTGGATCTTCTTAGGAGCTAAGTTTCCTATAAAATGCAGTATACATCTTAATAGGAGTATGGACGTACAACTAGGTATAGCCGTTAATTCTTATTCCCTCTGCACAAAACCTTTTTTAATGTACGGATTCTAAGAATTTGGAATTTATTTTAGCAGTTTTTCATACCTTATTTTAAAGCTTTCAAATTTAATTTACAAGAAATTCTGTGGAATTGCCCGCCATAAATACCACGGTTATACCTCCAGTAACTGATCAACCAAAAATTTTGAAAGTCGCTTCCATAGGAAATATTTTGGAAGCAAGTTAGAACTTTGGTTGAAATATTGAAAAAATTGAACAAACAATACATTAGAATGGTGGAGCAAAGAGGAAAGAAAGAGTATGTCTATACCTTACAGAAATGTGTAATGATTTTCGCCATAAATTTCAATTCATGCTTACATTTATTAGTTTCGTTCCTGCATTTTTTGGGCTTAGTCCTGTAAAACTGTCAACACGAGCGAATATGAAAATTGCGCTCTAAGAAAGAGAAAAAATGTAAAAAGTACAGGAACGGAAAAAAAATCTTTTTAGCACGAGAATGAACGTCAAAAATTTTTGAAAATAGCTGGAAGAAAAATTTAATTTTCTAAGCACAGACAATAAATAAACATCTTAAATTGAATGTAGTTGAATATTAAATTAAATTCTATTAAAGAATAATATGGAAAATAAAAATGATCAAAATAAACTTAATGCTTGAACAACACAGAACAGCTGATAGTTTGACACTTTTCAAGAATTTACACGCAAAAACTCTTCGGGTAAAAACCTGTAACTTCTTACAAAGAGAGAACATAAAATACTCTCATTTTCGATCTTACTTACAAGTTTTTCGAGTACAAGAACGTTTTTTGGGCTAAATCCTGAAAAACTTGCAAATTGTACTATTGCATTATTTTACGGGAATGCTACTATTATGTCTCTTTAATGTGAAGTAACATATAAGCTTACACTTATCCCCCCATCTCACTTTGTAACAAATGTCTGCCCTTCCAATTTTCGTAACGTAATGTCAACATCGTTTAGATATATCAAGAAGCTCGACTTTTTGCATTTTAAATTCTTACTTCAATGAGAGATGCCCCGCCTATTTTTTAAAATCCGACAGCTTTTCGTTTAACAAGTGTTTATGTACCTTTATCCAAAGTTTCACTATATTTCATTTAGAAACCCATTAGATATAACTTAAAATATTCCTTTTTTTTTGCCGCAAGTATATGTCACCAGACAACCATGCAATAAGTTTCATTGCAATCGGCTAGATGGTTTTAAAAAAAAAAGCACTTGAATTTGGAATGTACCTTACGCCTCAAGACTAGAATTTTAGAAAATACATTTTTAAATAGCATCTAAATTACGTGTTGAATATAATTTAACTGATCATAAACGAGTTAGTTATAAAAAAATCTATTTATACTAACATTTTGGCTTGAGTGCGTTAGCCAATCGCCAAAAACAAGTGCGATAGGCTAACATTTTGTTTAATCTTATCTTTCGATATGAATTTCATTATTGTGACCATATAACAAAATGAGAAAAACTAAGGAAAATATCAAAATAAAAAGAAAAATATAAATTTGTTACCACAAAATATATGGCCAATGACTGGGTAATTTTTTTTTACTAAAAGTACTTGAATGTTTAGCCTGACATCAGTAGAGAAAAAACACGCAAAACGAAAGAATCGAACAGTTCCCAAAAAATGCGATTCTGCATTAGCAAAAAATAACGGTTAAGAACTAACAGTGTAAAATGATGATTTCTATTGGCGTTTACATTGGCTGTTTTCTCTTTTTATTTCTGGTGTTGCCAACTATTTGTTTTTGTGTGCGCATTGAAAATAAAACTCTATCGAAAATATGTCCACCTAGATATCGAAATCGACGTAGACGAGAACAACGACAACAAGAAGTGGAAGAGTGCAATCGTTGTCGCAGAGAGGCTGCCAGACAGTTTGCTGGTAGGTCTTGTGCACAGTGCACGAAATGCAAAAAGTTGATACACAGTCCGATAATGACTGACGTTATTTGCACAAATTTACTCACATAAAATTTATCTTATCTAATCGGGGAAATAAAAAATTACAAAGTAATAATCATAACATACCTATCGGTTGAAATAATAAAAAAAAAAACGATAAAATTATATTAAATTGCTTAGCTCGTATTCAGATAAACAGCCAATAATGCTCGTATCTGATATGTATATCGTACAAAAACAGATTGCGGTCTTAGTTTCGTTGCGTATTCACTAGCATAAGCTTTACGTGTGAATTAAATTAATTATTTTGTTCTCAACTGAAAATAGGTTCCTTTTGGTTCAAAATGTTCCTAAACATTTTCAAATTAAAATATGGCGACAGAAAATAATTTTTATTTTTATCTGCTCGGTGTGGTAGCGGTTTTTGTGTTAATCCAATTAATATACGTATGTTTCTTACTCTGAAGAATAATGATGAACTCATTTTTTAATGGCACATTTGCTGCATCGGTTTAACATTTTTCTATTTTAGCTTGGAATACGTTTGTATAAAAAAAGACGTATGCGTAGACAGCGCACTGAACGTGGTAGGCATATTTTAAAAAAAAAAAAAAAAAAAAACTTACAGCTTAAGCAGTGAACGGTAATCCAACTTCAGTTTCCAATCTTCAGCTTTTTTTTATTAATCAAATTCAAATATATTAATCAAATTCAAATATATATATTATTAGAAAAATATTATTAATCAAATTGCCGCTTCCGAACCTTTGCAAGCAGTCAATTCTGTCGAGTTAATTTTTGATTACCATCTCCCATATCTGATATCACGGCTATTACTTAACGGACGTTGGTTTCCAGGTGCTCTAACGTTTCGGGTTTGTCGGTTTGTTGCCAGGCGAATGAATGATTAATAAAAAGTGTGATTCTTTATCTAGAAAAGGCAACTGATAATAGTTATAATGTATATGGGCATTTCCACAAAAATGGATGTTTTTGTCCCGTGCGAACGCCTTGGTTTTTTACAATTATCTTGAAAACGAAAAATTGTCCAAATTCAACTTTAGCACCAATTAAAAAGCTAATTAGGAGCTATAAGTTAAACTTTTTATCAAAATAAAAATCCGTTTTATTTAAAATTTTTTTTTTACTTTAAATATGTTCGACGGTCGAACGGTACCCATGAAAATGCTCATATATATGAATATAAGAATATATATATAAATATATCGTTAGAAATCCAAACTGAGAAAACGATTTTCTTGAATACAACATATCTGTATTTCATATAGAGCAATCACATATTTATTTTGGTCAAATAGTGGTATATGTTGGTAAAAGTATTTTATGTTTGACTCAATCATATATTAAATTGCTCTATAACATATCAAGTATAATTTGTTATATTCAAACAACTCATTTTCTCAGTGCGGATTTCGTCAGTACATCGTACTTGTTGATATTTTCCCAAAGAGCTAAACCTTTTTTTTCCTAAAAAGGTGTTATAAAGAGAGATTATTTAAAGCGATAACACTTCATATTTAAACAAAACACATAAATTAAGTTTTAATCGAAATCTTTTTTATGTATTTAAAAGTTCATTTTGACATTTATTGCCTTAAAATATTTTCCGACAATTATGGGTGAGGCAAAATCATAAACTTCCACTAGCGATATTTCAAAGAGGAAAAACTATTTAGAGGCGTATTCAAATGAGTTTTGAAAGCAATGAGTGGTACTTTCAGATGTCTCGTCGAGTCATGTCGAAAAGTTGAATCGGACGTCAAATTCGAATTCCGCGCGTCAAGAACCTTCGGAAAAGTATAGTCTCGTTGCTGGGTGTGATGTTAAATTAAGTTTAATCGGCCTGTGTAATCATTGGCTTATGCTGCAACAATTGTCGTTTTGCAAAACAGCATAGCTCGTGTTATTTCGGATATAAGTCCTTAAATGGACTAATATTTAGCAACAAATTACAGCTAACCGAGATAGACATGTGTCTGGAACTATTTTCAAAAATTTAAAAATTTTACCCGATTTTTATTTTGTGTATAAGTAGTTTTACTATCTACTTAGTTAGCGCAACATATTTTTTTTTTTAATTCTCTCAATCAATAGAATTTTTAGGAAAATCTCACATAATCTTTTCTTAATTTTTCAGATCGTCAAGGGAACATCTATACAATCTCTGATGATAATGCATTAAACGCAGGACCTCCACGCTTTGCGGACTTCTTTTATTTGGAACCGGGCAGCGAAGAGGCAACACGCATTAGAGCTCAACTTGAAAAAGATGAAAAGGAACTACCGTCTTATGATGAAGTCATGCGTATGGCCACTTTGCCACAGAGCCCATTAGCAATGGAATCGGGTACGGCTACAATGGGTGTATCAACAACTTCAATTGCAACAGCAGCGACAGATATTTCTATACCAGCACCACCTTATACAGAGGTGGATTTCAATGCAACACTTACAGCAGCGACCGCAGCAGCGACATCATCTGCAATTGCTGGAACGCCATCGACATCACGTGCTGCAGCATCTGCGGTTGTTCCTAGCACAATAACAACAACAACATCAACGAACGCATGACGATGTTCGATTTGTTGTTGCCATTGCTGTACTTGCGCGATAATAAATACATACAGGGTGTAGTTGAGCAATAACAACAACACAAATACGTATGAAAAAGAAGTGAAAAAAACAATAACAAAGATATTTATTTTGTAAGCGCTTGCTAAGGACTTATTTCCGTATAGTTTATAAGCATTTAACCAAAATTAAGTTTTGATTTTTTTTTTAGTAACGAAATTTTAATGTAGGTAATAATTTTTATGAAAGTGTGATTTTATTTTTTTCTTAAAACTATATTTATTTCGATCAATGTATATAAAGATTTCATGTATAAATTTTAAATATTTGCAATAAAACTTATAGAATAAGTGACGTAAATTAACAAACGCAGCGTGGTTGAAATAATTTCAAAAATTCAAAATCATTTTTACTAAAATGATAAGTAGACTAATAGTGGAGTGCTGTAAAATTTTTTCTAACCAATGTGTGTTACAAATCGGAATATATGTTTAACAATCCTTTGAATTTTTCCTATATTTTTTTATTCCTTCCCTGAATTTCTTTGATAATACCATTAGTCGTCGATCTTGTCCAGATCATAAAACTCATCCTTGTTATGATGATAAGCCAATACACGTGGTTTAATAATTATTAATATTAATTTGGTATTACTAGTAGTATGAGTAACTATAATAGCTCACGGTGGGCTTTAACCAAATTTAAATGACATGTTGAGTTACAACAAAAACTTTAGATAATGTGGAATTATTTGGGATGTTAATCATAGTTGAAATACGTCAAATGGAAAAAATCCTTAGAGCTTTTTTTTAATTCTATATTTACTGATTTTTCGTAATATTATTTAGTATAGTACGTGTATAACGCACGTATGAAATTTATAAAACATCCGATTGTGCTCAAATTTTGACACGTTGAAGATCCTTAAAAGATAGCCTCACAACCCAAATTTCAGCTCCCTAGATATTCGGAGACTTGAGTACTGTTAGTTCAAATTTCGAAAAAAAACACAATTTTCGCGAAAACAGCGGAATTCAATATTTAATATCTCTGGGCCTAGTCAACAATTTTTGCTCGATGGTGTCTTATTTAAAAGCGAATATGTAGACAAACAAAATAAGATCTGTTTTTAGTACTATGAATAAGACTACGATTTAGGACACTATTTCGAAAGCTGTCATATTTTACTAAGACCTATTTCACTTAATCGTGTCGCAAAAATAGGTCTTAAGGTCTAGAAGCTTAAATTTTTTTTAAGGCATATAAGATGACATAAAAAAAAATTATATCCACAACTTTAAATTTGGATTTGTCGGCTTTTAGAACTAAAATTTTTAAAACGGCTATTTTCAGGCCATAATAAGACTCTTTCTCAGGACCCCTTCCCCTAGGAAATTGAAATTTGGGCTGCTGTGCCAACTATTAATGTTGTTTGACGTGTAAAATTCTGAACAAAATCGGATGTTTTTTAAATTTCGAACGTATGTTATACATATGTTATATCATTATCCAATATCCAAAAAATATTGAGAACCAAAAAAAAGCATTCATAAAATCAGTACACAAAGTCTTTTTTACGAATAAAAAAAAAATCCATGTCATTCATATAATTTTTTTCTACAAAAGTAAAAATAAGTACAAAAAGTAGTAAAATAAGTACAAAGAAATACATTTTCGTGTACTTCGAAGTACGCAACGCAACGGCCCAATTCGAATTACTATACTCCTTACGCTTGGTTACGTTATACATACTTGCATGTTCAACTTTTTCTTCACCACGTTCTATTTGGATATGTAAAAAAATTTTATTTTATGTTTATGAACTTTTGGTTTTAGTTACCAATTTATATTCAATACACAGAACATCTAATAGTTTAACACTTTTAGTTGCCCAGAATTGGGATCATCTTCGAATGATATTTTCACTGATCGTTATCAATGTTGCATTTCGAATAAGCTTGTGTCAATTTTTTTTATTTACGTTGGAAATGTCAATGAAAAGAAAATGGCTGCAATACAATACAATACGATTACACGCTGTCAAAAATTATAACATACTTGATCATATAAAATTGAGCAGAATTCCGGCGTACGACTGGTAACCTGCCGACGGGTACCCGTCGACTTAGAATTAATTCTTCTTTTACGTCGGATCAGTGTTGCATTTCTAATTCGCTAAAACTTGTCACTCTCTTTGCCAATACGATTTTCTCTAATATTACCGTTTCCATTAAACATCGCTACAGCGATACAGCGGCTTATATAATATGCACAAAACGTCAACATAATCAGCTGTCGGCAAACTGTTAAGGTCAAGCGAACAGCAAAAACAAAAACTTTTATCTTGCACACTTTCAAGAATAATTTTGAAGTCGTAAAATGCGTGAAATCAAGGCAAGTTAATTTATTGTTTTTCATTTGTTTTCAATTTCAACTTCCATTATTAGATTGAATTTGCAGTGCAAATGGGTGGTGAACCATGTGCATCTGCTGTGAGACAAGCGCTGGAGGATTTACCTGGCAAATTGGAAATTGATACAAAACAGGGACGTGTTATTGTAGAAACACAACTACCATGGGGAGATATACAGGATCGTATAGAGAGCACTGGTCGCAAGGCAGTGTTAGTGGGATTCGGCGGTATGTTTTCAAAATTGTTTCATCACAACGCTCTGATTCTTGTTCCTTATCCCTCTTTAAATGGTTGGCTTTAATTAAAAGATTTAAATTTTCAGGACAATCTGCAGTGGCTATGATTAACACTTCTGGGGTTAGCAGCTTTCTTAAAACGTCACCCACACCCATACAGGGTGTCGTTCGTTTCAGCGCAATTACACAAGACAAAGCAGGTGTAGTGGTCGATGGTGTAATTGATGGCTTAACGCCAGGTTTGCATGGTCTACATGTACATGAAACAGGTGACGTTTCACAGGGTTGTACTTCACTAGGTGAACATTACAATCCACGCGGCTCTCCACATGGTGCACCAACAGATGATGCAACACAGCGTCATGCTGGTGATTTAGGTAACGTTCGTGCCGATGACAGTGGCAGAGCAACTTTTCGTTTTATTGATCCAGTCCTGGAGGTTTGGGATATTATTGGACGCTCAGTGGTGATAACAGAAAATGCAGATGATTTTGGTCGTGGTACTAGTGAGCAAAGTCGTATTGATGGAAATGCTGGAAAACGGTATGTTCAAACAATATAAGAGAGCTGGGTTTTATTAATTACTTTTCCCATTATATGGAATTAGAATCAAATATCCCAATTCCATAAAATTATAATTTTTCTATACTCTACGAATCCAAGTTTGAAATGATCTATTTATTTGAAATCAAAGGAACTTAAAAATTGTTTGCAATTTTTTCATGAGTCCTCTAAGGAATCAAAGAGATGAAATGATTTGGTTTGTTTTTGTTAAATAAGATAAATATTTCTAAAACATTTTGGAAAAATTAACACTAAAATTATCTTTCCAATTCTTAGAACCAAAAAAAAATTAAATTGCTTACAATCTCTTGGAAGCTAATTACAATTAAATTAGTTATAATTTGAATTATTAAAGAAAATCAGAAAACTTTGGAAAGCTCGTTTCATAATTTCCTGATATCCTAATTTTTGAAAAATTGGTTTCCTAAAGCAATGAATTCTACTCAGTTCTGCAATACAGAATAAAATTTAACTAATCTTGATCTAATGTTTTTTAGCCTTGCTTGTGGAATAATTGCACGTTCTGCGGGTATTTTGGAGAATTTCAAGAAGATTTGCGCGTGCGATGGTGTAACACTTTGGGATGAACGCAATAAACCATTGGCCGGCGGAAGTCGATCACAAAAGCTTTGAATTCAAATAATTTTAATTTACATATGTATAAGGGAAAAGTGATATTTTTGCATAAGGTATTTTCGGTAATTGGATGGGAAATTAACTATTAAATGCTAAAAAAGAAATTACGTCTTTTTACTTAAAATGGATATACCATTTTAAATGCACGTAATTTTTTTCAACTTTAACGTTTTATTGTAATAGTGTGCAAAATTTTAGTAGTGCACAATGCATGTAGGTACATACATATGTTCAAAAACGATCAACATCCCTGAAAATTTCTTACAGTCACAATACTGAAGAGATGAAATCAAATCTAATGGACAACATATAATGACAAATTTTTTTTTCTCACGCCTTTCTCAATATCAATTGAGCATATTTTTGATTTTCACTGGAAACTGCAAATTTATTTTTGTAGCTGCAATTTGACAATTTTTAGTCAGGGTAAACCCCGAAACTGTTGAGTTTATGGAAATTTTTGTCATAAGTATTAACACCTTCTCATACATGCGATAAAATAGGTACGCGACTGAAGGTCACTGTGGTCATTATAGAACTAAAATTTAAAGTTACTGGGTGACACTCTATCGGACAACTACTTAGTCGCATGTATGCACAACACCTTACTTTATAACTTTAATATGAACGAAAGGCACATAAGATGCATCATTAAAAAATGTATACAAAATTGAAAACTAACTCTGTAATCATTTCTTCTGAATAGCTACCGAGTATTATGCATCATTAACCTTTGCACGTTCATTCCCTATTCCCAACTATTTTCAAACTATTATACATACAGTGTTGTGCAAAACAATAGCAACAAAATCACTGCGCTGCTACAAATTCGTGTATCTCATTTAATATTGGAAGCACACAAAAAATATTTTAGAAATCAAACAACATGTTCATTCATTATATAAAAATAAAATTATATTCAAGTCCGGTTTTATATTTTTTAAAAAAAAAAATTAAATTAATGTGACTACATTTAATTGTATGTGTGCAAAACAAAAGCAACAAAATATGAAGAATGTAAAAATAGAAGAGAATTTCCAAAAATTAGCGGTAAAAGTGCCGTTATTGCTAAGCATGTGTTGTTTGTGATTCATAACAATTCAAGTTTAATTTAGTTTTTGCGCTCGCTGTGACATTGACTGTTCAATTTATAATGGCCCGTGACAAATACTGTAATTCTCTAAAATCTCAAAATATTTCCGAATACGATCAAGAAAAATCGCTAATATCTATCGCAAAACAATTTAAAATTAGCCGACCAATAATTTGTAAATTAATAAAAAAGGATAATAGCACAAAAGACCTAACAACGGTACATTCAGGAGGGCGGCCACGGAAGACATCGCGGCGTGATGACAGAAAAATGTGTGGCATATACAAACCAAATCCATTTGCCACATCCAAAGAGGTTGTTCGGTCACTGAATTGAGATATCTATGATACCACTGTGCGCAGAGCCATTCAGAACAGTTTAAGAAGTTACAGGCCTGCGAAGAAACCGTTGCTTATGGCTAAGCATAAACAAAAAAGGTGAGTGTTATAATTCAAACATTTTGTGTCTGAAATTGTAACAACGAGTTGAAATTCAATATTTCTTGGACTCAATTTTGCAAAAGAGCACCTAAATTGGACAGTTCAAAAATGGAAAACTGTTTAAATTGCTACTCGTTATCACAACTTAGCAACTTAGAGACAAAGCAGTTTTCAGGTCCTAAAATTTATTGATCAATGCTTTTTATACTTATTTTTTAAAGCATCAGTGCAATTTAGGTCAACTAAATTGGAAGTAACCTAATACTTTCTTTTCTATTGTGACTATGAATTTGTTTATAGCTGTTACTATTCTTTACTTTAAAATATAATTCCTCAATAAATGCATTTTACCAAGCTCAGTTAGGCAAGATTAATTGCTGTCATCAATTTCAATACTTTCATTAGCCTGTGTGGATTTTGTGCCGCTCTTCAGTTGTGACAGCCTAATTCTACATTGACTTTTATACGCCTGTACCAATTTTCCACAAAGCACCGGTGGGGATATTGATATTGCTTTATGGACCTTTTAATAAAGTATAGATAAAAACAAACAAGTTAAAAAAATTAATATGTAAATTTTCCCACCTCTAGATAATCTTCTTCGGTTTCATATGCAAGACTCTCTTCCAATAATTTCAGCGTCGCTTGAAATTCATCCGTTGTGAGAACAAATTTCATATCGCCAAAGTTTTGCTTATACCAAGTTGCATACGCGCCGATGTTTTTAAGCACATCCAAAGAAGTAGCATGAGCAGCGCGTGCTGTCAACAATAGATGCAACATAGCATTTAAAGTAGGAAATGTAGCTATTTGACGCATACGTGTCCTAAGGTACTCTTAGTAAAATTAAAAGAAAAAAAAATAAATGTAATAAATTGAATTAAGAAATATATTCTGGGCCAGCTTAACATACTTCGTATGAAGGATGCACTCTCGGGCGTGCAGCTACTCGCTATTGTTTGCAGTATTATTAAGTAAAACTTCCATTCTTTAAAGTGCTCTACTGTGGATAGCTTAAATAAATGAGATAGTATCTCCTGCTCATTGCTGCAAAGAAGCTGAAACTTCGTTTTGGAAATTAATCGCTAGTTTTAAAATTTACGTTTTACCTTTTCATATAAGTCTTTTGTAAGTTTAATATTATCTACACCTTCATTTATCCAGTTTGAAAAATTACGATACGCTACTTTTACACTACTGCTATGCAGGTCTAACAGAATGTTAATGTGTTTTTGCGAAAGTTTTAAGATTAATTCGGCTGAAGATTCAAAAATTAATTGTCAATTTTTGATGTTAATTTTTCATTTACTTACCAGGCATGATGTTTCGGAAAGTGTTTAAGTAATCCAAATTATTTAAGTTGGAGTTTTGTAGTAAATCCGTAAAGAGGCGTGAAAGACATTCATCTAAAAGCGCTGATAATCTTACACTGTTTGCTGAGTCTGATTTTTTCAAGTTTAATTAGAGTCATTAAAAACAAAAATGTAGAATTGAATTTATTTCGTTACCGTAATAGCTCATTATAAATATATTTGCGAGCAATTGATACTCTGTCTCCAAGAAATCGTTCAGCATCAATTGAATTTGTTCAGAATCCGTTTGGCTAAAAAAATGAGGATAACATGAGTGTATGCATTATCCATCAGACTACGCAATATTTAAATATTTTAAATTTTCGTGATGTACCATAAGGCCTATAACTCATTGCGGCAAAACAGCACAAAAAGTTTTGTTTTTGTCTCAAAACACAGTGAGCTCACACCCATATGTAATAACGTGACGAAAACTGTTTAGAAACTGTTTTGTTGCAGTGAGTTACAGGCCTAAGTGTTTTGTATTTTATATGTATATATACTATTTCAATGTTGTTATAATTTGTTATGCAGAAGTTTTTGATCTTTAATAACAAAGTGAAAAACTATACTATACATATATAAAATTAGTTTTTTAAGGTACATGTAGTTACGTGTGATACTGAACTGATTTTCGTAAACCAACCCAACTCAGGCAATGTCCCCTATAAATGAATTGCACCGTGTTGTTTTTAACGAAGATTACTTAAGGCGTTTTATTAATTTTTTAACCTTACCCCCTTTTTAAGAAATCGTAATATAAAAAAACCCACTTTTCATAAATAATGTGCAGCCTTTTAGATAAGAGTGATGAGGAAAATGTTCATCATACCCATACGTCGATACTTAGCAAATTCTTTTCACCGCACGTCGTTGAATTGGGTCTAGCAGTTCTTTCATTTTGCTCTTGCGATTCAGCAAGTTTTAGGTATCTACATACACACATATATTTATGTACAAATAATAGTATGTATAAACATTTTTTAATCCAAGCCCCGCAAAATCTTTTGAGGAAATAAGTACTTATAACGCGCTTAGCCAATAAAGAAATACTGTAAAAGAAGGAATTCAGAGGTTCTCTTAATTCGCCCCATAAGGCGATAATGGAGTTCACTCAAAACACTATCAAGGCTCATTTTCTATGCTTTTTTTTCACCCTTTACCTTAGCATGAATTCAGTTGCTGTGAGAATACGCAGTTCCTGCAATACTCCCAAGACGTGCAAGCTTCCAACATTCCAATTGTGATTACAAAAATGTTTCGTAAGAATAAACTATAAAAAAGAACAAAGTTTAACATGAATTTAATCTATTTTGTGTTGTGAATTACTTTTTGTATTGCGTCCAAGCCCGTCAACAGTCGAGTAAATTCGTAGGGATATCCTTGATTCTTTATTTCACATCTTCGCAGAACTTGCTATAGTGAGGTAGAATTTAAGTCAATGTATTAATTAAATATTAAATAAAAAATAAATAAAAATGTACTTTATAAATAAATCTAAAGTTATCGCCAATTTCAACATTCATTTAAAGCAAAATTTAAACCAATTGCCGCCAAGCAAATCAGCTGGTCGTCGCGCAGTTGACACTAGAGATGAGTAATATGTGTACGCTTACGAGTGCTAGGTAGCTACCAATTCAATATCAATGACATTGCACAGTTGCGACGTACGACGTGTTTTCAACGCCCGTTTTAAAGCTAACGCACATTGCAGAAACAGGCCTATTGCATATAAATTTTGTAAAAAAACGCTTGTGTGGCCTAGCTTACAATCCGTGCAAGTAAAAACAATTGTGACGGACGGCGGAAAAATCAGCTGTCATTTTGTGCTTACAAGAAAATAATTTTTGTACGGCATACTGTTCAACCTAAATTAGAGCGTTGGGCGTTGACTTTGCCAGCGCTACGCTTTTGAGTTGAGCGCTGAACCTAAATAAGAGCGTAGCGTTAAATGTCATGTAGAGCTTATTTGTTTACTGTTTCTGACAGAAAACAATAATCAACACAATAAAATGGCACACTGAACCATCATTCGCTTACAATCAATTTAATTCTTAGTCAACGCTTAGCCGTCGGCGGTTTAACTGTGGTCCGCAGCAGTGCCATTGCAATTCGTATGATCAAGAATACTCTAATTTTGACAGTGCGTACTTGTTGGCGGGTTCCCCGTCGTCCCGTCGCAATTGTGTATAAGTTTTATGGCAAAAAAGTTTTACGTATTGCCGCGTTTTCATGTTATCTTTATTGATTTTTTACTATCTCATAGTCAGCGTTTACACGAGAAAACTCTTGCCGGAAAGTTTCCTTGTTTGTAGGCAAGAGGGGAAAAACGAAAGGGTGGTGTACAGAATTTTCCGTACCCGCAAATTTTCTTTTGTTATGTTCGTTAGCTTATATTATGCTTTGACTCTACGTTTGTCGTGGTGGATCGACACAGTAACTGCTTTGATATTCCCAAACAGAAAGAAATTCTAGTTTTCGTGTGTAAACGCAAAACAAATTCACAAAAGGGAATGGACAAGAATTTGTTTCATTGAATTTCCTCGTGTAAACCTTGACATATCACAGAGGATATCATATGCTATAAAATTAGCATATATATGCCTATTCACTCTCGCATTCTCCAAGTGCATTA
Organism: Tricholauxania praeusta; assembly: GCA_949775025.1. Taxonomy (NCBI): domain Eukaryota; kingdom Metazoa; phylum Arthropoda; class Insecta; order Diptera; family Lauxaniidae; genus Tricholauxania; species Tricholauxania praeusta. The sequence goes on along the minus strand of OX459031.1, from coordinate 27,964,348 downwards.
GGTTCTGCTCGCATGCTTATTCTTTCTTACAAAAATTTGATAGTAGAAGATCAAGAAAGATAACATGAAAACGCAGCTATGTTCTCTTTTGTAAGTATTGTTTTGCGTTTGTGACAAACGACAAGTTCCTTCGTTTTTCCCCTCTTGCCAACAAAGAGAATTTTCGAAAAGAATTTCTGTGTGTAAACGGGGAATTATTAAGTTAGCTCACAGCGGTGCCCTAAGGAGCCGTCCATTAATTACGTGAGGTGTTTTTTTGAAAATTTGGACCCCCTCCCTCCCCTTGGTGAGATTTGGTGAGTTCAGACGGGACCCCCCATGCCTTCCGTGAGACTTGTCTTATAATTTTTAAATGTAATCTGCTATAATAATGTCTCTGCATTTAAAAGTTGACGTGAGACTTTTATTCATCCCCCCTCCCCCTATTTTAACTCACGTAATTTAAGGACGTCCCGTAATAATAGTTGTATATGTTTGCGCCCCTCTAAAAGAGGCATAAATCTTGACTGTTCACCACAAAACGTAGCTAAATTAGAGAAACAAACAGCTGACCATAACATGACAATTGAGCTCTATAATCATTAGCAAACGTTGCGATATCATGCTGGGGAATCAATAAATGATTATCTTATCTTTTCAATTAAAAATTAATAAGTTTGCTAAAATGTTGTTCAAAAACAAAATTATAACGTTTTTGGGTAGAAAGGAGCAAACAAATCAAATTTAAAATTTATTAAATAATTTTTTTACGCAATATAATTTTTAAGTTTACGAATTAAACAAAATGAATATATTTCTATATGCTGGCATAATTACAATAACTATTGCAATATTTCCGCTGTTGATATTTTTCCTTGTGGTACGAAAAAATCATGCTGTTTATTAATAACAAACTGCTTCAATTATTATTTGATTTCAGGTAAGTTATCGCTTTATGAGATTTGCTTTACAAATTCGACATAAGGATCGACATCAAGGAGGTCGTGGTGAGTTGGCTTACATTTTGATTTCACCATATACTTATTATCATTGGAATAAAAAAAAACATGAGGATGAAAACATTTTTGGTCAGCAAGTATCGAATGCAGACTGCAGTGAATAAATATTTGTATGCTTAAAACGCTTTTCTGAGCTTGTGTCCTACGTTGGACTTATCGTATTGCTACTCTCAAGTAAACCATTTGGCTTTTGATCGAAAAATCCACCAAATGTTTTTGGGTATCGTTAGCCAAATTAAAGTTGTGTTCATAAAATTGGTTTTTTGTGACCAGAGAAGTTAATATTTATGAAGCACAAGACAGGTGAGTACTGCATAGCTTTATCGTAAAGACGGTCAAATTTTTATTTGGTTATCAAAGCAGTAGGGCATCAGATACCACGCACTATGCATCAATAATCTGACCAAATATTTATGGTTCATTTCTATAGTAACTTTTTTCACACTTATTGTAAAAGTGATACTGCTATCTTTCGTGCCATTTATCTCCCCGCAAAGATCTCCTATATCCCAATAGGGCCTTCGCAAAATTCTTCAAACGAGCACGTACATATTTTCTGTTCTAGCTAACGTTTCCACGAATATTTAAGAATACCACATTCTCTGCTACCCTGAGGGTTTCACTCCAATGCTTGCCAGCAGTCTTCAGTTGCTGAATTCCGCAACGTGTGTAATTCCTATTTTCACCGTTTGATTTGAATGGAAATCGGATCTTGTTGGCATCTGGTGAGCAGTTTAACATTTTAAAATCTATAACAATTCGACATTACAGAATCTATAATGTCATATTGCTAAGTTTTAGGCAGAACCACACCCATACATATCTTCATATTATTTGAAAAACATCTGTGCCAAGTTTACAAATTCTAGCTCAGTTTTTATAAATTATGGGCCAAGCTTGCATGAAAAGCATACACTGTACACAGTAGAGTATCTAGGAATCGAAACTGAGGACCTTTTTTTTAATAATTGATGTAGTATTGGAGGGAATGTGTTAATTATTTTGCAATTGAATGTGAAATATGTCTCATTTTGCTAGGGTTTTTGAGGAGAAAACCTTTTATTCTTTTTTTTAGTCGGAAAATGTCGGAAAATCAAAAACAATTTTATATAGGTAAGGGGCGGCAAATTACCTGTTCGCCCAATGTACACGGTACGCCACTGACAGCTCATCATTTGTTAAGTTCACACAAAATCATTTGGTCATTCGAAACAAAAATTTTAAATATTGGACATTATCTAATATAGTTTTGACCTTTATGTCAAGTTACCAAACTGTTCCAAAAATGTAATTGAAAATTATTTAAAATTTTTTAAAAAAGTATTGTTTAGAACTTTATCTCGTATTTACATACAGATATATCACAAGGTAAACACATGTAACTTTGTTGTTTGCTAGAATTTTGTATCACTCCACATCTTCCTTAATAACGATGCCCTAATTATTATTGCAACTAAAAAACGAATAAAATTTAAAACAATAAACGTAAAGTTGCAATTATCATGCTAAGGAATCATTAAATTATTATCTAATCTTTTCAATAAGAAAAAGTACGTTTGATAAAATTTTGTTGATCACTTGATTCAAAAACTTAGTTATAGCGTATTTGGTGTAGAAGGAAACAAACAAATCATCCGCTAAATAAATTTATTGAGTCAATTTTATGCAATACAATTTTTTTCTTAAGTTTATATGAACCACACAAAATGGATTTGGTTGGTATAATTTTAATAATTGTAGTGATATTGCCGTTGCTAATATTTTTCTTTGTGGTACGAAAAATCATGGTGTTTATTAACAATAAAGCCTTTAAAATACTTTCGTTTTTAATTTGATAACAGATCAATTATCGTTTTATGAGGCTTGCTTTACAAATTCGACAAATGGATCGGCTGCAAAGAGGTCGTGGTGAGTTGGCATATATTTCGATTTAACCATATCTTATCATTTAAATTGAAAACAAAAAGTGTGTGTAAAAATCTTTTTGATCAGTTATTCTTTTAAAAAGCTAAAAGCAAATGTAAAGTACGGAAAATCAATAAAAATCAATATTTTCTGTGTCCATACTTAAAACGTTGTTCTGAATTTAAGTCAAAATCAATATCAGACTTTAGCTTCTGAATTGGTGTCCTAAATGTGGCTACTGATGTTGCTACTTTCAAGTCAGTTGGCGTTCAAAAACTTGACAAATTATTTTTTGATATCGTTCGCTAAATTAAAGCTGAATCTATAAAATTGTTTTAAGAGAACCAAAAAAGGTGTCAGTCCCTAGGCACAAGCTCTGGTGAGTACAAAAGTAGGTGCACTTTAGTGGGTAAGCGTGGTATTTTCACATTTGATCAGCTTTGTAGTGCACATATCTGGCATTCTTTGGGTTTGTCAATGACTCAAAACATTTGGTTCGAATATGATGCCAGTTCTTCTGTATTGTTTACCAACAGCGCTTTGCAATACAAGTTACAGCAATATCTCCAAAGTTGAATTGCGTATCACATAATGAAAATATTCTATTTCCATCCAAATCAAATGACGAAAATAGGGGGCTTTCTGCGCAAGTCCCTATCGATAGTCTTTGAAGTATTGTAGTGGAATTTTCAAAATGGAGCTATAGACTACTTGACCACAATTTGTGGATGGTCTCTCAAAAGAGTGAAACATTTGTAATCTTACAAAATCCTTAAAGCATATACAAAAAAAACTGAAAAATATTTGAACAAAAAAAAAATTAAGTTCAACGTTTTTAATACACATTAAAAGTAAAAAACAAACATTTTTGTTTACAAACATTTTAATGTAAATATAATTTACGTTATCTCTTTTTTTCCCCTGTTTTATCTATGCATTCTACAATCTGCTTTATTGCATTAAATATCATAAAATTATGTTAATTTTTTTATGATATCAAATTTCGTATCGGCATTCACACCGCTAAAACAAATCACCGCCGCGGCGGGGATATTTCAGAGTTCTTCGTTTCGAGATTCAGTCATTGGTACTTTTAATATCAGCATGAAAAGACACACAGTGTCTATACTCCATATATTTTAAAATTGTGATAGAATTGATAAGTAACAATCAATCATATTTATCTAGAATTCTTTGCATTCGTTCAGTTATTTTTTTAAATGCAAATAATATTAATGTTATCTATAATATGGTAAAAATAATGTAAAGTTCAGTGTTGTGAAGTTTATCGGGCTACGTTCAGCTCATATGATGATAAATTTTTAGAAGTTTGCACGCGAAAAAAATCGGAAATAATTCCACAGAATACATATGTATGTACATATATAGTGATATGGAAACTAACTTTAATCTATGAGGCTATAACAATAATTGCTTTTTAAATGGATGAAATCAGCGCCGGTGTCTTGATTCTGGTTCTCTTACCATTTATTTTGTTCATGTTGCGAGTGAGTATTTTCTGTTCCTCAAAGGTGTTTGGGCATTTATGCGACAAAGCTGTCCACAAACGGGTCTTTGACCAACGTGTTTCTGGTAATATGTGATTCTTAAAATTCATAAAGTTTTGAGAATCGGCTCTTTACTTTATTACATGAAATTCAAAAAAGTGTTGAAAAATGTCGACATTTGGAGCCTACAATATACAAATAATTGCTATGATATCTAAGCAAGTTATCTTATGCACATTGCTTCCACTCTTTTTTGATTCCCATGTAAAAAAAAGTAAAAATCATAATTCCCAGAGGCGATTTTCAAAAACCATTTTCTAGGCAGCTTTGGGTCGAAATGAGCAATCTCCTTTGGATTTATTTCTGGTTTTCTTCATTAAAAACAATATATTGCAATTGCTTGTAGGTAATACTCTTATCGTGGCGCAATGTTGTACTTAACCGTAAGATAAAACGTGAAGGACAGCAGCAGGAAGGTGAGTGCAATTCGTTGTTTATTTTACCAATAGAGAGGTTATTCACGTGCAAATTAAATAATGCATCATCTGTATGTAATACAACGCTGCCATATCTTTAGAAAGGTTATTTAACAGAAACCGTTTTCAAATGCCTTTAGATAATATCATATTATGAAGGCATACGAATTTGATGTGAACCATCATAAATAACAGACAGCAGAAGGAAAACCGCTGAAGGTTTTGGACTACACCAAACTATGTTCAAGTTTCAAATTGAAATGATATTCACCAAAACCATGTCTCATAGTTTTATAATATTAGTTTCTGGTCATTTCTAAAATTTGGAAAAAAAGAATGCACACCTAAGACTAATAGCAAGCTTGCGGAAATTCCAATAAAAGGGTCTTAACGCTATGCCAGAGCTGCAGGAGCATCATGTTGCTGTCAATCAAAAGAGCCAGCAAGAAACTGAAACCATTTATCTGGATACAGAATACAGGCTCTCAACCGAAAGGGTCGTATATCGATTAAGTAAATACTCTTCGCATTATCGTAGAGCAGATAAATGAGTGGCACGCTTCGTTACATTTAACAATCATCGACTGCAGTACCGATTCCGTTAGCTTCGACCACAATTGCATCTGAAATGCAAAGAATAGATGAGGTGGAAGGCACAGAATAGCAGAAGACTTAGTCGTCCTAATGCATCATAGAAATGATCGTTGGAACAGAAAATGTGTGAATCGGCGAAATTTTCAAAATAATTAAGGGCATCCAACCCTGCAGGTTGGAAGAATTTTGTAGGAGCTCTATAAGCAACAAGGAGATAAGGAACACATGAAGTTTCATATTGACCCAACCATCTAGGTTGGTTAATTACTCTACTGCCTTAAAACACCATCAACTTCTGGTATCCAAAATTGCCATTTCTAGCCATTCCTTGACTCTTTTTATATTGAAATAAAATCTTTTCTACCTTACTTTTTTATGCTCGCTCTATGGTAATTATAATATAATTATACACTCGTATATTACTAACTGATGCCGGCGATAGTCTGTGAATGCATAAAATTCAAATTTTTTTAGTAGACCTACTGTAATTTTTGATATTTCTTCACTAATTCCTCGTTGTTGTTTGAAATGTAAATTAACAAATTGAGAATGAGAGTGAGAGTTAAGTTTGAATATTCCGTTGTTTCTCCTCCATAAATATTTCATTGTATGGATTGCCTTGGGGAAAACAAAACACACAAACATATTAACTTCCCATTAAACGATTAATTTGTTTTTTTAGCAATTTTAAAACTTTAATATTTTGATATTTAACAGGAATATCGTAATAGTTTCAACTAGAGATTGAGACCAAGCGTCTAAGGAATAAAACTAAACAGATTTAATCAAAATTGGTCCAGTAATTTTTGGGTGATGCGCGAACATCGAAAACGACTATCATTTTATTTATATAGATACATTATTTTCCCATTATTTTTACAAAGCGATGGCCACTTTGTAAGCAGTCTACATCTCTGTATACAAAGTTAGCAGATAGCAGAAGTACTGCCTACATTTCTACTTAAAAAGTACGCAAAATGTTAAGCATCCAAAAATTTCTGTTATACAAATTTTCTTAACAAACAAACTAAATCGAATGAAATTTATATTTAAATATGACGATATTGAAAAAAATTTATATACATATATGTTGGTTGCTAGAACTTTTGTCTGGGACGCAGCATGAATGGGTTCAAATCGTGGAACAGATAGCAGCAATATTAGAGCATCTAATGTAGCTAAAGAGCAAACATTTAATAACTATTAAAATTTTATTTTAATGTCACATCAAACGAATGAAGACAAAACTTGAGTTTTATTTTTTGACATATAACTTAAATATTATACATCAGGTTGGTTTAAAAAATAATGTTGCTAGAAGCCTCTACGTCAGCTTCTAATTTCTTCCAGGAACAGCTAGAGAGATCCTTGTTAAAACAAATAAAATTATTTAGTTTAGACTTTAGATTTCCATTTATTTCTATTCCGAACTGTATCGGTTAATACACTTCACCAAACCTGAACTGAACAATATTTTATATAAAAACTCCTCACCTAAAATAATAACTTAATTCTATCTTACAATTACGCTGCGTCTGCGATCCCACGGTGGACTCAGGTGAACGAACTGGTGTGCAAACGTAGACCTGTCGTCAGCATTTTTGTGCTGCACACCTGGGAACGCAACGTGATAACTTATATGTATGACGTATGCCCCCAAAATAACAAGTTGACAACACATTATACGTATATTATCAATGTCTGGGGGGCATATGCTAAACCCCCCAGAATAAATTTCTAGTTTCACCAATGCAGAAATAGTTCAAGCGCAATCCTTAAAAATTTGCATATTTTACGATCTCTTTCTAAAATGGAATTTCACTTAACTACGTAACACGATATTTACTACATTAATTATAAATCAGAAACAGAAATGGTAAGTTTTAAAAAGACTTACAATAATGAAACATGCGTTACTGATTACGTTTCTGTTATCTATTAGTGAACAAGCAAAATTGACGAAAACCAGAAAGCCAGCCTATGATAAATTTGATTTTCCAATATTTTTTATCTAAGTACAGCCTTATTTTTGCACAGTAGCAACTAATTTGAGCTTAATTTTATCAATTTTTGAACTGATTACGAAAGAACAAAAGAACACAGCCCAACACCCACGAAAAATTTATTGCCAGTCGATAGTCGCGCATTTGTCTATTAATGTCGTAAAAAGTCTTGGTATCTGAAAGCTTTCTTCTTAATTTCGTCATAAAAAAATCCATTTTAAAATGTCACAAAATACAACAATTGTGTTAAACTCATCAACCAGCTCCACTAACGACAGCATTCAAAGCAGCCTCTTTACTACCATCGTGCACGATTTAAATCAATCAACAACCACATATCCTGATGGATTTTATAATTTCACCTGGGCTATACCCACCTTTCCGCCAACTATTTATATACCACCACCTGCAGTTGTTGATAACGGTGCCAGTAGTTATTACTCCATAAGTTTATATTCCTATGTAATTGTGTTAGCAATTATTGTAATGGCTGCACTTGTCGCTAAGGTAAAATGACAGAATCCATTGACTTTATTTGTGCACGTAATTCTCAAATTACTTATATTCTTAGTTAGCTATGCAACGTCGCCAGGCATTGGCTAGAGCTGCAGCTCGACGACGAATTCGAGGTAATGTGTTAACGCTGTTCAACAAAAGACTATAAATTTAGGAGACTTTGCAATCTTAATAAAAATGTTCATTCTAAAGTTGATCTGTGAGGACAACGCAAAACAGTATAAGTCATATGCTTACACACAGTACTTATCTGCTGCTTTGTCTTGTGATCACAGATCGACACTAGGTGTTATTTTTTGTGGCCACAGAAATGTAAAGTCCCGTAAATTTATCTAGTTATACTTTTATAAGTATTAAACCAAAAATTTGGGACGCTTATATAAAATAGTTATCTAAAATTAGTGTCGGGGATGGAACTCAGAGGTACTCTATCTTAATATGACTTCATCATTTTCAATAAAAGTTACAGCGGGCATTTTAAGTTATATTGATTACACAGCTCAACCAAAAAAAAATAATGTAATATCGTGTTTTAAAGGTCGCTGAATGCGAAAACGAAACGCAAAAGAGTTGGTTCCCTGGTAAAAATGCTGGAAAATGGTCGAAACGGCATTTTCGAAACATCTGACCCTATTTTTGGAAATAATCGGACGTGATAAGTTTTCCCTGACTGTGTTCCTGTACACTTATATAAACATATCGTACAATATATAAACAAATGTATATTAGGGTGTTTATATTTTGAAAATTGAAAACCGCCATTCACAGGTAGGAAGCTTAAGTTTTGGGAAAAATTAGTTTTTAAATCTGATTCTCTAATATAGGGCCACAAAAAAAAATCCTTTTTCAGGTGTATTTTGTCCGCATTTTCAGCCACACGCAAAATGTGGTCGTGGTTTGACAACAGTGGGTGGCACCTCCCATACAACTAAAATACCTAAAACGCTATATCTTGGTACTTAAGGCATACTTTTCTACGTTTTAGTAAGTCGGTTTTTTCGTAAAATTTCAACGAAATCGGACAAAAACTCTATCATCGCCGTTTACAAGCATATATGTATATTTGATATAGATCAATCAAATATTTAAAATAATATTTTATTTTGGTACTACCTGATGTCTGCCTGTTACTGAAAATAATTGTCTATTTTTTAGTCAAAATAATGTCGAACTTCTGACAAATACCCTACTTTCTAGCTGGTTTACCTTTTGTATTTCCTAATATTTCTCAAAGCCAGGTTCCCACTGAAGGAGTAATTTAAAATATTAAGGCCGTAACAATATTTCAATCAGAAATGCTTTGGTTTTTTCTTTCGGCGAGGCATGCTATCACATATTGCAATAAGCCAGCAATCTTTTGGCATCATGAGTATGGCGTTGTTCAGAGTTTTATTACAGTCCTTGAATAAAATTCGTTGATATATTCACTTAAGCTGATAAAATAAATTTATCTCCATACAATCATTAAAAATTTTTGTTCCTATTGGAGGTAATACGCCTACTTCTTCGAACCTTACTACTTTTGTCCGGACAGTTCTTTTATCCTGAAGTGTTCTAGATATATCATTTGAAAGCTTTATTGGCATGATGAATTTAATATTTTGTATCTTTTGGAAGTGCCATGCTTATTTGTTCAAGCTCATCCACTTTGTATTTCACCTAAAGCGTTCTTACTTCGGGATCATATAGTCTACGTAACTTGTTTCTGATTTTTCACTTCATCGAGTGAGCATTCTTTGAGTTTTGTTTTTAAAACGAACCATTTGGCTTGGGCGATTAGTCATATTTATACAGCCATAGAGAAAAAATGTTTTCATGGGTAAAATCAAATTTTGGATTTCTGGGGGATGGTACAACTGAATTTTGAAAAAATTTCTCCTGAAATTATGCATACATCCTGTATTTCAAATTTCATGATTTTAGTACGAACAGTTTGGTCTGTTTGCTTAAAGGCTACTACTTATGTAATACATATGTGTAATAGTCTTTTTAAATACATGCAATATGTAAATAATAAAAGTGTGTAAATAATGCGACTAATTAGTTCAGATATCTTTACATCACGTACAGTTTTCTTATGCAAAACTTGAATTATAAATTTATTTATCTTTTGCAGCACGTCAACAAAATGCAACAGTTTCGACCATTAGTACCGCACAAATTAGTAATGAAGATGGAAACAATGTTGGAGTGCCAAAAACTTCCGATCTACCACCTGCATATGATGAAGTAATGAAAACTTATTTAAATGCTAAACTACACGCTGAAGAAGAAGGCGCTGTGGGCGGTATGGGAGCTGCGATATCAAGCGATACAATCGAAACAGAATTAGATACCATAACGAGTACAACCGACTCATCAACGACGATAGCTGTCGGTGCACCATCGACAACAATGACAATAGCGACTACAACAACATCAATAACATGTCAAGAACCACCATCATATGAAAGTACTTTCAGTAGCAGCAACATAAGCAATACAAGAGACAGCATTGTATAGTGATTAAGGATTTGGCAAATACTTGACAAAAGTATTAAAAACGCATTAATAAAAATTATTTCAATTACTTCCAACAGAAGAAGTTGCCCTTGAAGTGTGATATTTTTTTAATTATCTGATATGTAATACCTGGGTTGTTAAAAAAAAAACGAACAAAACCAATAAATAAATAAAAATAATAACAAATAAAAAAAAATGTATGTACATATGTATGTACTCGTATGCATATACTCGTATATAAGTGTCGTTTTTAATTGAAAAATAAAAATATTAAGGTTCTAAGATTAGTCCAGATCAACTAATAAGGAATCCTTAGTGAAAAAGACTAAGTTTCATAACTTTTAGAAATTACATTGTGTCTCAAATGTTTTAAATTATGTTTATCACCTATTTTGAATCATACACCTCAAAAGTAATTTATTTTGTTAAAGTTAAGTTGTTCTAACACGTAAGATTTCGAAGTTATGGTGATGTTAATGTTAAACTTCTGTTGGCTTCTGAAGCGATACAATTTTTCAATCCGCAAAAGGAATCGCTGGTGATTAGAGTGATTTTTGTTTTGTAATTGAATTTATCTTATAATATTAGAATCATTTGGTAGTTTTATGAATCAGCGGATCAAAATTAGTTAACAGAGTACATATTTTGAACGACGTAAAAAAGAAATCGGAAATAAAGTTATTTTTTCCCTAAATGAATTTTGATTTAACAAAGTCTCACATATTATTTTATGATCTCTAACCTAGTTTCCAATTTTCTAACAGTTCAATATTCAAGTGAGAGTCCAAATTTCATGACGCTCAAAATATGTGTAACGCACTCTTTGTACGAAAAATAAGTTCCTTCCAATTTGACACACATTTGTATCTCATATAATTCTTAACTTTCAGTAAAGTGCAATTTTTAAGAAATGTGATTTCCAATAGAATAATTCCTACCCACACTAGAAAAGAGCGTAACACGGCATATCTAAATTGATTAATAAAAATGCATATACAGTAACGTGGAACATAATACCAGAGACACCTACATTAAAAAATTTCAATTTTTTTATAGATGTCTCAAGATTTACTCAAAAATGTACATGTGTGATTTGACGTGAATAATATTTACTATTTATTCAAAAATTTCCATAGTGTAGGTGTCTCTGACAACACATGTTTCAAGAAAGAGCTTAATCTGAGTAAAATGCAGATAACCTATTGTTTCTGTGTCAATATATTTGCCGTTATGGAAAGTACCATGCCCACTTATTTCTAGACGTGAAGTAATTCGGTTCTAGACTATAAGGGAGATGTCATACCTACTTACCTAAACCACTATTAGTCCAACAGATTATTGTGTCGACCAATATCTTAAGCCAAGTTTCTTTTGGGTAAATTCTACAAGATAGTCAATAAAATAAAATAAAAATGTATATATGTATGTACATTTATTCAGCTGTTAACCCGATATACCTAGAGATTTTTCTGCCTTGTATCTACTGAGGCTTATGATCAAGACAACACAAACTTCAATTTTCCTAAGCTTGAGTATATTTTTCAAACAAAAAGTGCATTGCCCTTCAAACTTCAAGTTCAAACCAAATTTTATCTACGATTCCATATACATACTTGTATACTGACTTCTGTCCCTCGAAACTTTTTTTAAATTTTTGTGTACATAGATATTCTCTAAAATTGCATTTTCAAATTCATAAAGGTCCGGAAGGTGATATTATGTAGGATTCTTTCCATAAGTTTAGTACAGACTTTTGTATCGAGCTTAGTCGATTTTTCACATTTTTTCGGCGGTTTTTTTATAAGTTCTGAAATTTTTGAGATATTTTGGAAAGGCTGTTAAAATCTGCTAACAATTTTTGGTACTTTCTCGTTTCTTCTGTTTTAAAAAATGTTTTTATCGAAAATAAAAAATCCACTGTACTTAAAAAAATCTGGATTATTCAATCTACTAAGCATTATTTTGTCAAATTTTTTTTCATACAAAAAACCGGGATTCATACACCAATTGAAGCGCGTCATATAATCTATAAAAATAGGCAACATTTTTAAAAGGCTGTTCAAACCGAAGGTAAAATCTCGCAAGATGTCAAATAAAAAAAAGAAACTCACAAATAAAAGTGACCAAATTAAACGCATCAAAGCAAATTATAAAAAGCCGAACCGAAAAATAAAAAGCAAAGAAGGCGATGATGATTGTATCATAGTGGAACCAGACATTGAAGTTATTGAAGTGGATATAGACAAAAAGAAGAAGGAAACACGAAAATCTATTAAAATTAAACGACTGATTTCAAACACTCCTCCGCAAGAGAAAAGACAGTTAAGTTCTAAGAAAAATGATCGATTTATTATAGAGAAACGCCGTTCACTGCGTCTTTCAGCTAAAGCAATTCAGTAACTATGTATTTATTCAGAAAATATTTTAAAATGTTAGAAACAAGCCCTATTGCGCAGTAGAGTTACAAGAAAAAAATCAAATAAAAATATCAGTGACATAAATTACGCTGTTTTTAAATAGCACACAGGAAATTAATTTAAAATATAATTTATTTTCTTTAAAGTATTCAGTATAAATATTAGAGCAGGTTTACATTTCAGGTTACACCGGAAGCGTACTTAAATATTTATGTACATTTATAAACAGTGGTAAGTAATATAAACTGATTACACATAAAAAAAAGCGAATTTTAATGGAAATGGAACGTGAGTGACATATTTACATATAATAAAAAAAACTGAGTGATGTTTCTTATTTAAAAAAAAATTTAATTCACATTTATTTCCAAATAAGTATTATTAAATATATTTCTACAGATATCACTCACGTTTCATTTCATGTGAAAAAGAAATAAAAAAAAACAACAAATATTACATATATTCCACACAAATCTGCTTTCAAGCATTAACGATTTAAAATAGAGTGCAATGTTGGACCAAACCTTCCATATGGGTCTTTAGGTAACATAAAAATATCATTACACCAAGTATATCCAATAACACGATTTTCGATAATTTTTTTCATTGCCGGAGTTTCATGAATTAAATCTCGATAATTATCATTCGAAACTACAGCCGCATCAAGTTCACAAGCTATTTGCAAGACGAATCTACAGAGAAAGCACTTATGAATTATACAAAATGGAACATAATTTCTAGATGAAGGCATTTAGAGTCTGCATTTGTAAGACACAAATTCTTTGATTTCACTTTATATCTAAAGATTTTACCTATCATCATAGCTACTGCTCTTCGCACCAGGTAAATTTTTACATGGTGTAAAAACAATTTTTCCAGCACGATGTAAGGCTTCCAATTCCTCTGGTGCCGATGATTTATATTTACAAAGGCGAAATTGTGGTACAATGGCTTTAGCTTCATGACCCATTTTTTCAAAGTAATCCAAACAAATTTTCAATCCTTTAACAGAAAATTCTCTATTTAATCCATGGCTGAAAAATAAATTGACAATAATAAATAAGCAATATTACAGTTTTTGAATATGTATTAAATGATTTACTTTAAGGATTAATCTCAAATCTGGTAAATTCGAAAAAAGGTTCAAAATAAGCTATAAGAAATAAAGATTTTCGCACATTCACACACTACGTTACTACAGTAGTCTGGACGATTTTTTTTATCTAAAGGAGGCATGTATTCAAAAAAGAACTAATAAGTTTAAACTGTTATGTATCATATTTGATATTCGCCATATATTAAATTTACTTTACCAATTTTTTTTACTCACCTCCCTAGTTTTAAGTTTTGAAAATACTACGTTTTGTCCTTCTCGGCGAATATCCTTAGATATTCATATCGTTTCGTGAAAAAAACAGTGCTTAAGCTTTTACAGCCTAAAAATTAAATTTGGTGCAAGGATAATTTTTGTCGAACAATTCCTTTAACACCAGTTATTAAGGATTTTTCAAGAATCGAAACTTAAAAATGACTATATTGCAGAATTAACAATAAAGTTGTGGACCTCTAAAAGAAGCCGGGGTCTTCAAAGGTCTCAGACCCATATTTAAAATTAATTTGATAATTTGATGTCAAATATATATTAATTTAAAAAATGCATGTTAAATTTATAATAATGGATATGGATTTTCAGTTCCTTATGAACCCCTTAGGAATTTAGCCAAATTGACTTATGATAGGACTCTGAGTTTTGATTTGAGGCACTGTGTTTACCATGAGGAAAGGGAATAAGAGCAAATCTATTTGTAAAAAGGTATTGATTGCCTTCACTGAATTTGGGATTTTAAAGTTTAATCCTCACGAAATTTCTAAAGACCAATAAGTTTATGGTTATAGCGCTGGCTAAAAAGCTCCACTTAGATTCGTTGGTCTATAGTCGCTCAAAGAATATTGGCCCAAAAAAAAATTAAAATATACAAAAAAGAAATAAAATAAATTTTGTTTAAATTTTGTTCAATAATTCTGAGCAATATTATCGCTGTTCAAGATTATGCTTTGGGCGACTTTGCCCACAATCATCGTGTAGTTATATTTTAAATGAAAATAGTTTTCGCTGCGTGTACTATATGATATAAAATAAATGTTATTTAAGCAAAATAAAACTTACTTATAAGCAACATTACTACCATCTATGATTACCATACGTTTACCCTTTGGTTGTTTCTCACCGGCAGCTGGATTGTATGCATTTTCATTATATTTGGTCAACTGTTTCTTTTCACTCTGGGTAAAGAGTGAAACATCACGTTTATGCTTCCGATTCGGTGTCAATGGATTTGGAACAAATTTAATGGGCTGAAAAATCATACGTTTAGATTTCATATTAAAACTAGTTTTTTTTTAAGCTTACGTTAGGTACATTATCTGCTTCTAAAGGTATAAATTCATTTGGAGTATGTTCATGAACGAATACCACAGAATCATCTTGTTTGCCTTTGAATGTTGCATACGATGATTCAGGTTTCAACGTATAATCATCTATTAAAATAATATCATCTACGATTATTTCTGCATTTTGCCCTCTAAGGCGTCTAGATCGCCTAGCTGGTTTTTCATCGCTACCAAGTGTCGTAGTTGTTTTGACGTAGTCGGCAAATGTATCTTCTGATGTTATTGTTTCCAACCAATTTACACGTGAGACATCTTCAAAGAAGAGAACAACATCATTTGGATTTGTTTCAGTTTTTAAAATTTCTTTTTTTGATTTTGTAGCTGCTGCTGGCGAAGGCGAGTTAGGTGCTGATGAATGCAAAGTTTTAGGTTTATTTTTTTCTAGAGGAGTCGATGTTATCGCCATAATATTTTTTACAGTTTCACTCTGTTTAGATGCTGCAACTTCTATGCATTGTGAGGTAGCTTTTGCTGGTTCTACGCCATAATTTTCATCATCGATTGTTATAAGCTCGACTTTTGGTTCGATACAAACACAATCATCATCATCATCGCTAGAAATAATTTCACCTTCCTCTAAGGTAACTGCTGTTGTTACTTTTTCAGTTCTTGCTTTCCTTTCATTAGCATTGTTTTGAGCAGTGCTAGTGGTTTTGGATTGAATTTTTTTTACACTTGCAAAATTAAGCTTGCGACGCAAGTCTCTATTAGAATTTTTTTGAGTTGAACTACTGTTATGTAGATGAAGCTGTTGACGTCTCTTTATGGAATGCAAAAGTTTGTTCACCACTACTCTATTTGCTGCACTGTTTGCGTTTAAACGCTTAAGAGCTTGCAATCTGATGTGTTGGCTTGTTTTCTATAATATATTAAAAATTAAATGAATAAGTATTTAACACAGGTGAGTAATCAAATTGTAAAACTTAACTCTTTTCGAATTATCTAAAAACTTTTTAAATTTCGTTGCTTCCGCAGCAGCTTTAGCACTCGTAGTGGGTAATTCTTCAGCATTAGTTGGCTTCTCATGATAGAAAAAGAAAATTTATTAGAATGTGTATTTATTCTGAAATATGTTTTAAAAAATAAGACATTGTCTTTAAAAAAAAAAAATACTTACCGTCAAAGGAAACAAGCTAACTTCATTTCTGTATAGCAAACATTTTTATTACAAAGAAATTAATGAAAATATCACCCACTTTTGACTGTTCATTTTATATTAGAAGTTCTATCGAAAAATCTTAAGGCAACATTTTTGTGACTCTGGTCGAAAATCATAGCGAACAAGGGAATTTACTGGAAATCAATTTTACAAAAAGAGCTTTACCATTTATAAAATCGAAAAAAGTTCAACTAATATTTTAACCCAATCATTTCCATTAACTCATCAGACTTTTAACAAATCAAATTCACCATACTCTAGAACTATTAAATATTGAACACGTCTGCAGCAACGGTTCCGCTCTGTTTCCGACAATCCCATAAATGTCTTACAAGATACTGACTACGTATTTTGGCATTTTAGTCTATTCGACTATGAAAGTGTATTGTAGAAACTTGGTGAAGGAAGCTAACCAACATTTTTTTAATATTTCTTATACAGAATTTTCATCTTACGCTGTTTAAAAAACGGATACTAAAAACAAGTCAGTTTTGGGATATTCTAACCCTATTTTGGCGTTGTTCCGCAATGTTGATTTTGGGTAACTTTTCAACGTTTGTTTTTTAATGCTATGTATATTCGAATAGTTTTGGTTGCTCTCTTTAATCAAGATTTTTCTACGTTTTAGTTTTTCGTATGAGATTTCAAACATTTACTTGTGTACTGTTAATTCTTTCTGCAAAAAGAGTGTTCAATTTATTTATACAATTTTTCGATATCGATTTTGGTCAATGTAGACCATTAACTTAACCTCCTTAAGAAAAGTTCATTAGTAAGGACTTTATTTAATGTCAAGAAACATCTAGACAAAAGTAGCAATAGGCGATATTAAAACAACAAAAAAACACTAATGAAGTCATCTTGTTTTCCTTATACTTACCTGACAGCATTGATTTACATTTGTGGTTTACGAAATAAAAATGCTGTTGTTTTGTTTTTTCAATTCAATTTATTTTGTATACTTGTACATGGTATATAGTTACAAACATCACAAAGAATTTAACAAATCATTTTAACGCATAAGTAAAGCAACTTAGAAGCACACAATATTAAGCACCAAAAACAGCAGGCATTTAAAACACAAAAATGTATAACTTTTGAATAATAAATGTAACTAACTAATTATTTTGCAATTATAAAATTCATAATTTTTGCAAATACAAAAACATTATTGCTTTAATTCCTCAATTTCTTGCTTAATATTTGTGCGGGCTAATTGCTCGTATTTTGATTGAAACTCTGTAGTTGAAAAAATATTTGGAATCATAAGAAGCGCCTGAAGGACCTAGCAAAAATTAAAAAAAGGAACTATGTTATGAAAGTATTGAATAAGATGCATTCAGTTAAAAACCTTTAATCGCATTTGCTTGAAAATTACATCATCCATATGTGCATACTCTTGGCGCAACAATTGTGTATATCGCTTATATTCTTCTGGCGTTGATCTATAGTCAGAAAAGATAATAAATTTAGGGAGCAATAAGCACAATATTGTTGTACAAACCCTAAAATAACCAAATCCATATCCTGTAATAAATTTGCCTCATCATCAAAAGAATTCACAAGCTCACTTGATTTATCACCCAACAATTTACGTATTAATATTTTAGTATCCTCCTAAAAAATTAATTCCAAAGTTTATAAAATAATGCAATTAAGAATCAATATATATATTTTTTAACTTGCATTTTCAAAATTCGCATCACGACAAAATTCATTAAAAGCCTCACAGTTTTCTTCGACACATGTACGTTTGCCATCGAAAGCAAAATATTGAAAAAATGCGGCCAGCACCACGCTTGATGGACAGTCGCGCAACCATTCCTGCTTATTTAGTAGCAGTTCCTGCCAATTGTGATAAAATCGCTCTGGTGTATCTTCGCTTAATCTATGCTGTATGCGTTTATACCAGGCGCTGGCCACATCATCGGGAATTTCATAATGTCTACAGGCTTTATTCCATACGTCTTCCATCTTTTGTATTTAAACGGTGGTTGGTCTTAGCTTCACGAAACTCTGTTTTTTTTTTTTAATTTTTGACACTTTTTGATTTTTAATTAAAGCACTAATGAATTTGCACAGAATAATATAATTAAAAGTTATGAAAGCAAAATTTATTTCCTTGCTTCTAGTGTGTAGCGATTTTTTAGTGTGTATGAATCAACATATAAGAAAAAACTATATAATTTCGTTCTCTTTGTTGTTTCTTCTTTACTTATAGACCTGATAGTTCGAGTTGCAATTTTGAGGGTGGTTTTTAGGTGGTTCCCTGCTTAGACTTGAGTAATTGTCAAAACCATACCATATGATTTTGACAAGGATATTGTGCAATATTTTGCCACATTAAGGAAAAAAATTAAAAACAAACGCCATGCTTGACTAAAAAGGCCTTTATATATTACCTTAGAAATAATAGTCGATGTTCATTTGATAAAAGAATAATAATTATATACTGAGCTATCTATAACTTGATATATTCTTTTTAAACCTTAATATTGTTGGTGTTTTTTATAATATAAGTAGGGTTCAAATGTTTAACCATTTGCTGTATGGTTGCTTTTTGTGCTATTTAGCACCAATAGATATTTTCCTATAAAAATCTAAATTTCCATATTTTGACCACATAGAGACTTGGCGCCGTGAAATTTTGCGCTATATAAGAGAGTAAAACTGTTTGAACTTATGCCGCTATGAAAACAAAGTTAAATTTAGAAATACAAGTTTTGGGTACATATAAATTTTTTAATTTTTACCATCTTTGCAATGAAATACGTTAAAAACGAAAAAATAACTTGCGGAATTTATGAAAGCTTTGGCAAAAATCAAAATTGTTTTTCATTGCGCAAATAGCACTAGTAGGCCCATGTGAATATAGCACTTGCAACACTCTATTTGCACAAGGAATTTTTAAACTCTATTTGGACTTTTTTTTTTTAACTGACACATTGTTTTTGTTGTTTTTTTTTTATAAAACGAGGCACCTAACAACGACGTTCTACCAATTTCTCAATATGAAACAGCATCGTAAGACAACAAAGCCAAATTTTGTTTCATCTGATTATTTCAAAGATATGCATGTTTCTAGATATTGGTACATTTTATAAATATATTCGCAAAGACATATTGAAAAAGCCATACGATACTTTATGAAACGATACTCAATGAATGGTTTATTTAAAACGTGATAATTTTTTTAAATTTTAATTTAAATGCAAAAATATAAACGAGTTTTATTTACATATGTATATTATGAAAAAGAAAATCTTAGGGGAAATGTAAAACAAATTTTTTATGTTTTGTGAATCTGTGAAAACAGAATTCGAATTTATCATTTTCCTCGCATTTTATTTGTGTTTATATTATATTTCAGATGATATACACTATGTTGGTGCTCTTGAAATTTGGACACATGTAAAGCTAGCAGAATCAGTTTTTCAGTAACTAAATTGAGTTATTACGTTAAGGGATAAAAAATGCATCTCAAATTTAAGTTCTGTTATTCTTTCATTTGGTTTGTAGCGTAAGCACGAACCACTGACTAATGACGAGGAATTTGGAAATAGTGATAAATATTTTATTTGGTTTCTAGGTATATATAACACAGATATTAAGTAATAAAATCAGATTTTATCTTAGAGAAAAAAGAAGTTCCTCGTTGATTTTAAATTATTTTTCAAATAGATCGGCACTTTTAGACCGGCAGCTAGCGACAGAAATTTGGTGTTGATCGAACCACGTATGCCTTTCAGGATTCTAAACATATTACACTTACTGAGTAATAATTTTGTAATATAAGAGTTGGCGTGTGGGGCATTTCGAAGAATAGCGAATTTGAAGTTGCAATAAAAATAGTGATTTTGAACCAATCGAACCACGTATGCTATGTGTATTACATGAAATTTTAAGGCAAAATAATCCATCAGAAACACTTGGCATACGTGTTGAGCTGGGTCTAAGGGCCAATGCACACTCTTACATATGCAAAAAAAATTAGCATTTTAACTCAATCGAACCATGTATGCCATATATACTACATTAATGTTAATAAAGATATTTTTATCGGAAAACCATCGGCATACGTGTAAGACAGGGTCTATGGGCTCTTGAAGACATGTGGATGTGTAAAAGAAATATCCATTTTGGAACAATCGAACCGTACATGCCTTCGTAAGATAATTCAAGTGACAATGTCATTTACAAGATAAACATAAGGGCATACGTTTTCAATGGGACATAACTAACGGCATACGTTTTAAACACGGTAAAGTTTGACCAAATTTTGAAACAATCGAACCACGTATGCCCTTAAGGCTTTCATTAAATAATCATATTAATAAGTGATTTTTTAAATGACATACGAATCCGCCGGGGCAATCGCGTTAAACAATAAAAAAACCAATGTCATATTTTAGGTAATTTAAGACCAATCAAACCATGTATGCCCTTAAGGCTTTCATTAAGTAGTTATGTTAATAAGTGATTTTTGAAAGGACATACGAATCCGCCGGGACAATCGCGGTAATTAATTAAAAGTATGAAAAATATATCCAAATAAAAAGCATTGATATAATTGGTAATTATTATTTTATTCAATGTAGTTTACGTTTCCATCAGAATCGTAAATGAAGCCATCTGTGTCTTCATCGCTGTCATTTTCGAGCAGGTTTTCAGTATCTTGCTCTCTATCCTCGCCATCTTCTTCATCATTATCTGATTCATCATCCTCAGTTTCAGAATCACTGACACAAATGTAATCCTCAGAAACTACAATATTATAAAATAAAATTAAAGAAATTTAAAAGTTTGTATTTTTCAATAGTTGTAAAGTTCATTAATTTTTACAACAGCCTTTACCTGCCTCCGTAGATGTGCTAAGAATTTCTGCTACAAATTGAGGAACTTCATCGCCATCATACCAATGAAAGCTGTATGAATTATCTTGCGCCCTCCAACCAAATGAAGTTGGTTCAAGCATAGTTGGAGTGGATTTTGTCGCGTTCCTCCATAAATTACTTATATAAACGGTACGAAGTAGCTGTTGTTGAAGCTCCCTTTTGCATGGTGGCAACATTCCTGAATCAAATTTCGAAATGCCCTTAGCAAACGATTCATTACTATCGTACATACAAAAATTGTTTTCAAAAATACGCATGCGAGCCTCATCGACTGATTCGCAACGTATTAGTTTATTTTTTTGTGTACTGTACATTATGCACACAAATTTTTCAATTATTTTAAAAAAATTTTGGTGCTCTTCATTATCTATGTTATGTAAGCTCGCAAAGGCGTTTATGAACTCTCTATTACCCTGAAAAACTTTCCAAGGCCTGACTTTACCCATCCTATAAAACGAAGGATTAAAATCACAGCCTGTAAAGGCGTGAAAGGCTGGTAAGGCTAAGCACAGTTCGTTGCCAAGCTCTTCGTAAATTTTTGAAACATTTACAAATTGACGATGATTGCCTGTGCCAAATAATAGCCATACGTTTATGGTTCTCGAAAAATTTTCCATATTACCTAGCAAAATGACTAGGACGTCTGTGTCAGAGCATTGAATAACTGCGTTGCAATCGTCATTCAGGTGGTTCAGAAGAAACACCATTTTTGTGTCAGCTTCCTCATGGCCTTCGCACTCGAAATCTCGAATAATTTGGCAGGTAGTTTTGCCGCTAATTACTTTAAATAAATAACATTTCTTGTAAAGAATGTGTACTTCTCTATCCCCAACAATGGCAGCTGTATCCTGAGAGGCCCAGTGATCTATTAAAAATGATACCAAAGCATCTTTGAATAGTACATTTTTCAATTGAGCTTTGAAATCTATTGGCCTACTAGCATTACCCTGTGCGCATCGCTTCACCTCAACCGTGGTGTATTCTCGATGTGCAGTCTGCGTGAAAATTCTTTTTTAAAAATACTTTTGTATGAGGACCACCCTTAGCATGTACCAAAAATAAAATTTTTACAACCTTAGCAGTGCCTCTTAATATAGAAACCACGTGGTGTAAATTCCATGAGAATCGATTAAGCGGTCTTCGAGCCACCCTAATTAAAAGTTTTGTAGCCTAAGCTATGCCTATTAACATAAGAGCTACGTGGTGTAATTTGGTGTGATTCGACTAAACTAAACTAAATAAAATTTTTACGACCTTAATATAAATGCCATGTGGTGTAAATTCCATGAGAATCGATTTAGCGATCTTCGAGAAAATGATATCTAAAAATATTTTTGTATGAGGGCCACCCTACATATGTACTCTAAATAAAAGTTTTGTAGCTTGAGCTATGACTATTAATATAAGAGCTATGTGGTGTAAATTCGGAGTGAATCGACTAACCTGTCTTATTGAAAATTATATTTTAAAATATTTTTGTATGAGGGTCACCCTAAGTATGCACCCTAAATAAAATTTTTTTGAGTTTATCTGTGTCTCTTAATATAAAAGCCATATGGCGTCAATTCCATGAGAATCGACTTAGCGGTCTTCGAGAAAATGATATTTCAATATATTTTTGTGTGAGGGCCACCCTACATATGCACCTTAAATAAAACTTTTTTAAGTTTGTCTCTGCCTTTTAATATAAAAGCAATGTGGTGTAAGGTCCAAGAAAATCGATTAAGCAGTCTTTAAGAACATGATATTTAAAAAATATTTTTGTGTGAGGGCCACCCTAAATAAAAGTTTTGTATCCTTAACTATTTCTCTTAACAAAAGAGCTACGTGGTGTAAATTCGGTGTGAATCGACTAAACTGTATTTGTGAAAATGATATTTAAAAAATATTTTTGTGTGAGGGCCACCCTAAATATAAGTTTTGTGGTCTAAGCTATGCTTCTTAACATAAGAGATACGTAATGTAAATTCGGTGTGAATCGATTTATTTGTCTTCGTGAAAATGATATTTAAAAATATATTTGCATGAGGGCCACCCTAACTATGCACCCTAAATAAAATTTTTACCATCCAATATGTGCCCCTTAACATAAAAGCCATACTGTGTAAATTTCATGAGAATCGATTTGCCTGTCTTTGTGAAATCGCTATTTTTAAAATATTTGTGTATGAGGGCCACCCTAAATATGCACCCTAAATAAAAGTTTTATAGCCTATGACACCCGCCTGATCGATACTAACAAACTGTAAAAATTTCATCAAGATCGGCTGGATAGTTTTCGCGTCCATAAAGGACAGACAGACAGACAGACAGACAGACAAAAAATGAATTTTATATAATAGATAGATTTTGGTTTGTACCTAATTAATAAATTAAATATAATTCAATTTCAATTTGTAATAAGTTGCAATATAGGTAATAATTATATAGATACTCTATCCTTTAAAACTATTACCTACCAGTGATACAAAATTCTTGAGCAAAGTTGTCTCGAAAGATGTGTTCATTATCTTTTATTGATGGGCTTTTGTACTCATCAAATACGATAAATATTTTCTTGGCCTCTGACATTGTCAACATTTTTAAAATATGCAAGGAAACATCACCAAATTTAAGAGGCAGCTCTCTCAACAGATACAAATAAAAAAAGCCATCAATTACTAGTACATCTGTTTTAACTGGCTCTCCATGATTCTTCACCGACTTAAGAAGTATCTTTGCCAGCACAGACTTATCGGTTTTGTTGATAGTGCCATCAATAGCGCAAAGAGATGGTGGGAATTGTGCAATAGGATAAGACAAAACCTAAAGCAATACTTCATTAGTATAATATTCAATATATGAGCTTGACTATATTTTTTGATCATTTCACTAGTTTTAAATATTATTCGAACGTAGCAATCATACCTTGTCCATTTTTATTTTTTCCGAAGATGTTAAAGCAATACCCAAGACTCTTCCAAACAAATCTCTTTCTATTTGTACTTTTCGAACTTTTTCGGTGACAACCGTTTTCTTTTGATTTGAGCAGCTGGCAAAATTCAAAATTTTATTTCTTTTTATCACATACTTTTCGAAGCATTGCGGATCTATAGAGCAACTCTCAATCATCTGTCTGCGCATCAATTCACCAATAATTTCTACATTCAAGAGGAACTTCTCAACTTCCTGTGTAGCACTTTTTCCCGTGCTTATTTGAAATAAATGGTCTTTTCTAACATCGTCTGAAAACGGATTCATCCTACTTTCTAAATGTGATAAGAACCGATCTAATAGCACTTTACTTCTTCGAATTTTGTGTGGAAGTAAGTCATTAGAAACGTCCTGATTATTTTGGAGGCCGCACTCTTCAAGTACAGCAGATATTAATGTACATCGGATACCATGATTAATGCTCCATCTTTGACGACCAGCAATAGAATTCGTTAAGAAGGTGAAGCCGTTATATTTTCGACCAGCATCAGCGTTAATAGTTTGCTCTACTGTCAAATCAATCGGCTTTTTGGAAAAAGGTTTCTTTGTTACTTTAATACCTTACAGAAAATTAAAGAAGAAAGTAAATGAATTACTAGCAACTGACGCTTAATATACATACATATGTATATTTACTATATTTAACATACCAAAAGATCCTCGAATAAATTCATTTCTTAACCCGGGATGTGTTATGTCTACGGTCAGCAGTGCGTTCTCGTACCATGTTAGCCAACGCGCATAATTCATATGATTAAATGTAAAAAAAATGTTGTTTATTTTTGGTATTACGTAACAATATAAATCAAAATCACTAGTCCTGATGCTACGTTCAAAGAGGAGGTAATAATACACTAGACGTATGTATAAAGCAAAGTATTGCTGAGTTTTTCCATGTATTCCCTGCAAAACCTCATCTTCAAACTCTATAAATTTCTTCATCATTTCTAAGATATCATCTTGTTGAATATCTAAGAATGCGAGTGGTTGTTGCTGTATTTCATTGATGATTTTTTTAACATTTTCATTGAGTCTCATATTTTCATTATCCAAGAAAAAATTAAATAGCTTAATCTGCAAAGCTAAACTCATCATAATATGCAATCTTTTACATTTATTAAAATTCTTTCCAGACACAAAAGAATTTACTGAGCCACCTCCTATGAGTTCACTCTCAACCATTATAGTTGTTAGTCCACAGCCATCAATAAATGAGCCAATGGCACTGAAAAAGGACATTTCAATGTGAAAACCGCCCAAATGAATAAATAAACGCTTAAATTCGTCACTCTCAGTGAATTTCAGTGGAAAAGCAATTTTTGCAATAGCTAAATCGTAAGTTACTTGGGCATACATCTCCTCACATTCATCTGCTATTTTCAAAGCTCTTCTCATTGTTTCGAGCACAACAGCTTTGTCAGTTGGTGAGCTGTTGATCGGAGGTAAATAAGCAACAATCTGACTTGCGGTTGTATCATGTGTGAATTTTGCATTAAAACCTGTCCACATGGGTGTATCTTTACTATATATATGACATAAGACCCAAGCTAAATCTATTTTTTTTATATCACTTAACTTAGTCGGTACTACGTTGCGTAAAGATGATTCAAAAGGTAGCAAAACTTCTGCTATCCTTGGTTTTTTATAATATGGTTGTAATTCCGGGAGAATGGCTTTAAAACTTCTTCTACGCTTTTCTCCAGTTGTAAATGATTCCACTGATGAGGAATTAATTTGGTCTACAGAAGCGTCAAATGTTTCTATTATGTCACCGTTATTTTCAATAATATCTTGAAAAACGATACCTACGGTATCATTCATAGTTGTTTTACCTTTATCGGTTTCTATAAACCGATCAAAATTATCGAAAGCTGTGCTTGTGGCTAAGCCAGGCCTTCTAATAATCTCTTCTGGACACAGATATGATTTTTCAATCGAGTTGTACGTTATCTCTGTTTCTAATTCCTCAAGGGCATCGTAACAACCGATGTGTCCGTACCGATTAAGAATTTTTAAAATTTTTTTACTATTCGTTAAGCTTTTAATGGTACTCCCCAAAATTATATGTTTTTTTGGTAAGACTTGACCAGCTGTAGCTGCATATACGCAGTCAGAAGCGATTGAATTAACAAGTCTTATCGTTCTAGCTGATTTTCGTGAGCGATAATTAAAGGCTGCGATAAAGGTTGTTAAGAAACTTAATAACTGTGGAGGAAGTTCACATTCTCCTCTTAACAAGTCTTGTACATTAATATTCCTTCCAAACTTATTTTTTTTACAAGAAATCACATAACGACGTAGAATCAATGCAACTTTCTCGATCATATCGCTTTCACTCAACTCCTGTGTATTCACAGTTACGTTGGAATTACGAGGTACTAGAAGAGCACTTTTTTTATATGGTACAAACTTCACGTGTTTTTGAAAATGACGCTTTACTCGTTTCGTAAGGCGCTTGGTGTGTGTGGCTACTGTAGGCATGTCTTGTTCATATTGCGAACGAAGCGACTCCTCAAATAAATTTTTCAGAAATTTCTCCGAACAGGCATTTCCTTTTGCAATAATATGCTCTTTAACGTATTCGCAGACGTTTGAAAATGCACTCAGATAATATTTTCTAGTCAAATGCCACTTTCCATCCTTATCTTTTGATTTGGAGTAAATCGTATTTCGATAATTTGTCTTGCAAAATTGGTGGTAAGAGATGGCCTCATTTTTATCGATGCACGATTGTATTGTTGTTGAAATATCTACATCGTTCCATTCCATTGCAAAACTTAATATTTGTTGCATTGTACTGTATTTTCTCGTCGTACTGGGTAAATGATATCGTAATTTGATTTTTTTACGTGATTGTTTGCAAAAAACACAAACATTACAAATCATCTTGTTTGTATTTGATGAATCTTCCTAAATATCATAAAAATATGTTTTTTTTAAGAAAAACCTAACTCCTTTTTTTCACAAAATATATTACAAGAGCCAACTTACAATACTCTTATTTAGATCCGTATCGTCAATAACTCCTTCTATTTCGACTGCATCTTCATCATTTTGTTCAACCGGGTTAGATGAAACCGAATTTTCTTCGGATAGACTAAATAAAAGTTAAAAATATATGTAGCTCACATATAATATAAGAACATTGGGATAGAGTTAACTATGACTTTTTTCCACTTTATCATGAACTTTGTGTCTCAAACGCATAACATTGACACAATGCTTACTTACGAATTTAATTCCGTTGATAGTGACCGATGTTTTGTCTTCACGGCATTGAAGTTGCTGTAACAGTGGCTATGGTATCCAACTTCCACATTCGTAATGTCAGTCAGTATACACTCTTTATATTTTAAATTGTTTGTTTTCCTCAACTTTAGAGTTGATGCACATTTTTCAATTGTTTTTTCAGTGAATAATTTTACAACACCTTCACTACTACCACAAATAAAACATGACACCATTTTTAAAAGTTAAATTGAATTTAAATTTGGTTTTAAAGTTAACTCGAATAAATTTTTCTCGAAAACACGTGAGTATGTTCAGATATCGAGCGAGAACAGTGCGAACTCGGGCAACGCAACCCTCGATAAATACAACGATGTTCGCAACAAGTAGATTTTTTATATTACATACGTGAAGAATACTTTCTACATTTACATTACTGATAAAATTTTAAAGTTCGCTGGGCTCAGTTAAAATATTTAATTTTTAATGCGATTGCCCCGGTCGATTTGTATGCCCTTTGTAAAAATGACTTAAGTCAATGATTATTTCTTGAAACTCCAAAGGGCATACGTGGTTCGATTGTTCCAAATTATTGCAAAATTTTGTCGTATTCTCACTGTTTTTATAGAGGTATGCACCACAGTCATCGTATGCCCTTTTGCATATACACATTTTAAGGTTAGAATTTTAATCTGCACTAAATTTTATTCGTGGTTCGATTGTTCCAAAATGGATATTTCTTTTACACATCCACATGTCTTCAAGAGCCCATAGACCCTGTCTTACACGTATGCCGATGGTTTTCCGATAAAAATATCTTTATTAACATTAATGTAGTATATATGGCATACATGGTTCGATTGAGTTAAAATGCTAATTTTTTTTGCATATGTAAGAGTGTGCATTGGCCCTTAGACCCAGCTCAACACGTATGCCAAGTGTTTCTGATGGATTATATTGCCTTAAAATTTCATGTAATACACATAGCATACGTGGTTCGATTGGTTCAAAATCACTATTTTTATTGCAACTTCAAATTCGCTATTCTTCGAAATGCCCCACACGCCAACTCTTATATTACAAAATTATTACTCAGTAAGTGTAATATGTTTAGAATCCTGAAAGGCATACGTGGTTCGATCAACACCAAATTTCTGTCGCTAGCTGCCGGTCTATTTAGCCAATTCCAGCAATAACCGTTTGTTGAAACAAATCGCCGGCATACAAGCAAAATTGGCCATTAATTCTACACAAAATTTAGGGTAAGCGCGCAACCTTCGGCCACGGCTCAGAATGTACATCCTCCACTATATTCAATACCGGATTCGCGGTGGCCCTAATCTTAACTATTACCTTATCCACAATTGTGGGTAGCAGAGTAACTTAAAACCCTAAAAATAAATATGACTTTTAAAGCAAAAGAACAAAATATATTGCGAAACTAGAAAACTGGGAGAAATCATCACAAAGCTATACAATGAAGAGCTACGTACCTGTGTCGTTTTCTTTGAAATAACTGTGCGGTCTTGCTCTATAACTGTAGACTCCTGCTCTTCCAGTGTAGATTGTTCCCTGTCACTGTCATTCAAGTGCTTTAAGAGATCTGACTGAAAAAATCGCCAACCATTCTTCTTTTTAATTTTTAGAGACTTTTTTAAGGAACCTTTCTTTTGATTATGCGGTTTACCACCAGCTCCTGATCTGAAATTGTTAGGTGTCCCCGAAGTCGAAGAGTTGAATGAGTGCTTCTTCCCGCGACGCTGCTTACGCGGTTTTAGACGACGGTTACTTGGCATTTTCAAAACTGCTAAATTATTTCTTTTACTGACAGAAAATTCAAAAAATATAATTTTGGTAATTTATAAATGAAATTTTTATATAGCGCGGAGTTTACTACTGTCAAAACCAAGCAAATTATTCACGCAAATGACATTCCATGTTATAATTAACATGGTAGAGTTACCATGTCATACACAAATTATTACATCCGTAAAAATTACCCCATTACTGTCAAAAAAACGGCGGGTTGCACTCCGGGAGTGCCGACAGAAGTGCAAACAAATCGTTTAATGGCAAGTTAGTGTGTTAGTTGGTATCTGTGCGTTTTCTTTTTATATGGCAATGAAATGGAAGACAAAAACGAAATATGTATTCAAATTTTACTCTCGCTCTCATTCTCAATTTGTCAACGCAACAACGCGGAATTTGAAAGAAACAAACATGTATGCATAACAATCGTTGAATGAGAATAGAATGTGTCAGTTAGTGTGTCTGCTTTGCTTTTTGTCTTCCACTTGGAATATTTATTTAAAAGAAACAATAGAACATTCAAATTTTACTATCGCATTCATGACGGGAAATCCCGATGACGGTCGGTGTCGCGAGCTTATACTTTTTTCCTCAGCCGCACAACGTGCCATAAGAAGTTTTCACTTCAAAAAAACTAGAGACAACAAAAGTTCTGCTAAGCGCGCTTAGAGTAAATTGATTTTATCGGTGCCGTATCTTAGCTGACTTTGACAGGAAAGGTACTACTGTTTCCCTCGTAAGTCAGCTGTTACTTCATAAGAACTTGGCATCACTGTATAGGTAAAAGCACGACAAGTTGCTATGTGAAATATTAGCACCAATTTACACACAGAAAGTTTCCATTCATCAAAGTCAATAATTGTATCATGTTATCACCTCATTTTATCACCACCTCTGAGGATAAAGCATATGCATATATACATATATATAACAAGAGAAATACTCACTCTCTCAACTCTTAAATTTATCCTTAATTTAGTCTAAAATTTCGCCGTGAAATCGTAATTTTTTCGAACAATTTCCCTTCAATAAATTAGTTCAAATGATTAAAATAACATCAGATAGCTGGGCGAATTCATATAGGAGAATTGCGATCGTATTGAACGATTCTCTTCTTATTTTTATTTTGGCTTGTATGCAAATATAGACATTTAATTTCTTTTTACTATTTTCAATTTAAATAAAAATTCTGTATAAGTTTGCGATTTGAGAAAATTAAATTTTACTGCTACCAGACAACAAATCCAATAGCGTTACTTCAGCGAAACAAACAAATTTGCAACCGGTACGTACCATTTTCGTAGCTCACAACCGATGTCAGTTTGTTGAAAAAATCGGAATAATTTCACTATGCTGAAATGGTGCAGTAAGAATTTTATTTGTCACTATAAAAAAACTATAAACTTATATATATTTTTTGTACTTATATCAAATTGATATTTAAAACAAGCCAATACTTAAAAAATTACATAAAAATAATTTGAAGTTAAAGCCAGATAATGAGTCAACCAAAAAATTAAACTTAATTTAAAATATAAAGAAAAAAGTTGAAATGCTGTCGCTGTTTAAAGTTTCCAATAGCACCAATTGTCTATATGTACTGACAGTTTATTATATAGCGGTTTGGGTGCTGAAGCATCAAAATAAACTCCTTACTTTGCTCAAATAAAGCTGAATCATGTTGTTTGATTTGTTGAGAGCCTGTTTCCAAGAATTGTTTTTTATATATATATAGGTCGAATTTAAATTTATTCAAACAATCAATATCTCCTTCAATTGCCATAATTTTCAAAGTGATTATGACAATATCAATAAACGTTATATGAAATTGTCGTATTAAAATTTGACAACGAAATGTGATTCACCCCATATCTTCATTTCGGCCAGTTTGCTTTGATTTTAATGCAAATAATTCGAAATTTTTGACCAATTAAAATACCGGCTCAATTTTCCCCTTAACTTAAGCGTAAAGAGAACGTATCGATCTTGGGAATGTAAGTTCTTTGGAATGCGCACAAGAGCTCATAGATAAAATTGAATTAAAAACGTGATTATTAATGACACACGAAACTATTCGCTGTAAGCTTTTTACTATAAGATAAAAACATAACTCTTATTTAGTCAGCTAAATTGTTTTTGTTATTGATTAATCAATATATAAATTTTATATTATAAAACTACCTATAATCAATATTTACTACAAAAGCTTCAGTAGATTTAAGTACTTTATCATTTGAGTTGGTTCATGTTTAGCATATTATTCTTAGAGAATGAGCGAATGAAACATAAACAAACAAAAAAAAAAAAACAGATAACAAAGTAAATAGTTCGAACTAACTACGCGGTTTAATTCTGCCTTATCTTTTCAATTCATCGTTCATATATCCTTTAAAAATAATTATAGGTACAATTCACTAGTTTAAACAAAACATTTTAGTATCGGTTGGCTATCAAGTCTAATATCAGCTGACTTCCAGTTTATATTTAAAGTTAAATAAATTAAATATGGAAATGTACATAATTATTTTTTTAATTGGAATGGCCGTCCTACTATTAAGTTTTGTCATAGTAGTAATAGTAACTTGTGTTCGTCATTCTCGTCGATTGAAACAACGACGAGCAGAAATGTCAGCCGGGGTAGAAGATGATATGCAAACACTTAATTAAAACTACACATTGTAAAAATATATGCCATAGATTCAAACCAATTTTCGTTCAAAATAGTATAAAGCATTAAAAAGAGGTAAGTACTATGCATGATTTAACAATAGAGTTTATATTAATTTCTCAAAGAACAAAATCTGGCTTTATATTTCTCAAAGTCGTAAGCAAAAATATTAATATAACTTCTGCAATTCAATTCGTTTTCTTGAAATTCGTATTGGATTTTGACACTATGCATTGGCTTCAGCAGTTTACATCATAATACAATTGACGTACTTAGAACCAAAGGGGTACAAAAGCCGAGCTCTAATTTTTACTATAAATTGGTTAAATTGTTAACTAAACATGCCACCAATATGTAATCAATGACACTAGACCAAGAGAATATTCTATTCATGATTTAACTATTTAAGGTTATCGCAAGCTGTCAAACTGAAAACAAAACATAGTAAAAAACCTAATTGTGGAAGAAGCAGCATTTTTTTTCGCAGCAGCCCATGGCAGCTACCTATATTATTCACACACACCGATGTAGAGTAGTTTTTAGTTATGTGAATGCGAAATACGTCGGTGGAATAGTTCGGTATTTCTACGTCGGTGTGGTTCGTCAATGCACAAGTTCGCTGTCGTGTAAATAGGGATTTGTGAGTCGGTGTTCAAATGTGCAAAATGCTTAAATTATATATAAATAATATTCAAAAATTAATTTTGAAATATAGTATAAGTAAATGTTAAGAGAAAACATCTATTATTATTAATTTTTCTTCTTAATTTCAGACTACCTCATAGTAAACTTTTTGTTTTGACATCAATAACAGCAAGATTTCAGTGCCGGCGTATGTGCTTGTAAATGCCTGAATAACAGCGAACTTGTGAGTCTGTGTTACAAGCTGACGCTGCATGTAAGAAACATACATGATTCTATTGCTGCTATTGTGGCAAGCAGACGACTGTAGTCCAATTTTATATCTTGATAATGAGTGAAATAATAGATGAAGATGATCAAATAGACTGTACAAAAAATAAAAAAAGGATGTTAGCAAAGGAATCGTTACAAAAAAGAGATACATGTATATTCAAATGAAAAATTATTAAAAAACTAAAGTAAAACAGCAAATAATATTCAAAAAATTTATGCGATTGAACGAGGCTTCATTGAAATTATCTTCGCAATCAATTCTGCTTTCATTTTGTCCTTTACTGCGTTGAATCTGAACATACTGAAGTCGATTGAAAAAGTCGTAGAGGCAAACGTACGGCTTGGTCGTACAGACGGTGGTATGAAAAGTCGTAACGTTTGAGACTTTGATCACAGCGATCACTATACAACTAACAAAATGAAATCAAAATATCTATGATGTGCAACAAACTTTGAAAGAAAAATCAACTGTAGTACGACAACGCCTTTAACTGTCAGTTCAGGTGGTTCGGATCATGGTACAATTGTCAGGGTAGCAGCATTTCTTAATGACAGTTATTCTTCTTCTTCTTTATCTTTTGAGGTACTTTTTCAGTGAAAATCAGCTAAGATAGAGCACCAACTTTCCAAATTGTCTAACCTACATATTCACAGCTTAAAGTCCAATTTCCATGTGATCTTATCTTATCTTATCTTATCCCATATCAGGGATATCAAATCAAATTTTTGTATGAAAGAAAAAGCATGCGAACAGAACCTGAAAGATGGAAATTAGGCTTAAAGCTAGCGTTGTCAGATCTCTTGCTTTGTTTTTTCTTAACAGTGATGTTGTGTGTATTTTTCACGTTTGCATTCAATTGTGTTTGTCAAGATAATTCTACCATTAAGTTCTTAACTCAATGAATGCGAGTGCGAGAAAAAAAATCAACGAGTTTAAATGCTTTTTCCTATGTATCTTGCTCTAACGTTGAGAAAAAATCGTGATATCTCGTCTTGTTTTTTTCTCTCACTTGCATCTCGCATTCATTGTGCTAGTTCTAAAAATTGTTGACTGGGATCTGATGTTAAAATCTTATAAGAAAAAAACTTAATAGGCAAAGAAACACACTTTTTTCAAAATTAATATGTGATTAAATATTTTATGGCAACACTTTTTAGTTCGGCAGTTGTCAACGAAACGTCAAAAGAAAAATTCGCAATTTTAATATTTCATAAAAAAAAACATTTGAGCTTCCTACCAGAGTAGTGCTAAACAATATAGATAAGAGAAGCTAAAAGTAATAAAAGATTGGAGTTAGCAAAAAAGAAACAAGCGATATTGATCATTTAGTAATTGATAATAATTTA
The DNA here is from genome assembly GCA_949775025.1 of Tricholauxania praeusta. Classification (NCBI taxonomy): domain Eukaryota; kingdom Metazoa; phylum Arthropoda; class Insecta; order Diptera; family Lauxaniidae; genus Tricholauxania; species Tricholauxania praeusta. The sequence continues at coordinate 27,929,984 of OX459031.1, read as the reverse complement.
CGACGATACACGAAATAATACGAAAAAACTAAATCTACCCAATCGGAGGAACCTTCCACGGATTTCATTCACTACATCCATTACAGTTAAAACTGCAACAAGTTGTGATTAAAATAAAAAATACATTCGTATAAAAAATTCCAAGAACAATAACAAAGGTGAGTATTTTGCATAGGATTTGCATATTCTAAAGCAAACATTTATATTTTTGCATTTAATAACCAGTAATTGCACTTTCGTGAATAATGGATTTCTGGGGTATATTGATGTTCTTCTTTTTGGCCTTCCTAATAATGAGCTGTTGCGGTTACTGTTGTAGCACCAAACGTCGTGGTGCTGTGCTCTCAAGTAAGTTCATTCGGTACTATTTACATTTAAAGTTAGATGGTCTAAATAACCAATTGCTTTTAATCAAATTTTAATGAATTTATTATTCTTCACATTTGCTAAATAATTGATTAAGTTTATTTAAAAACAACGTCATTGGTAACATACATTCATTTGCCATATCTTGTCAAACTTCTACGTCTCACTATGGCGCTTTTTTATATATTGAGCTGCATTAAAAACGAACAAGAAAAACAAAAACTTTTGTTTGTCGAATTATTTATATTTTGCTAAATGCCCAATTATTGTTTTTGTTTATTCGTCTTCTTCTAAATTTTTGCTAATAGTAGCAATTTCACCTATTATTCATCCACCCTCTTAATGTTGTCTGCGTTTTTATATCCAAATCACATGCACACACAGCAAGTGTTTCTAAAAATTGTTATCTATCAATGATGACGCATTCATTTGATACTGAAACGTACCTTATACATACATAATTACATTTAATATCAGGGCTTTATTCAATCTCTATTTCTTTGTTCTTTTCTTATCGGAAGGTTCAGTGTCAAATTAAATTTTGACCAAAGTCATAGACATAGTCTATTTTTTTTGGCGTATTACACTTACCATACTAAATATTAAACTCTTTAAAATAATTTTATTTCAAAATCAGCCTTATCGTGAGTTTCGCCTCGGATTTTTTTGTTCGTCCGAAATTCAAATATCTATGGAGAGTTTCACCCGAATGAAACTTTATTCAATTCAGCTGTGGCAATTCCAACAAACAATTTTAAATTTTGGAGACTTTGAAAATAAATGCCAAAATTTAAGAAATTTAATCAAGCTCAAAAATTTTTGACCGAACTCATGATAAGAATGAATATGCATATATACATACATATGTATATTTCCTTATGTAGCTTTCAGACCATTGAAGGCATAGCATCATCCGTAGCCGTTTTTCATCATCTATGATTAGGATCACCAGAATAAATACCGTTGCATTTCTGTTAGAAAATACGGCATAAGAAATGACGGTACTTTCACATGTAATAAAACAAGTAATAAAAATTGACTATCGCCACAAATTCAGGATCATTAGCACACTCAGCAATTAAACCACCAAACCCTCCTATTCTAAAAGTTTGGTCTTTGCTAAAGACTTATTGTAAAGGATTTCTACTTTTAGAAGGTTCTGGAAATTTTTACAGCCTACAAAACTCTATTAAAAGATAGCTAGTGACCCATTATCTGACATTAACCTATTAATATCTCATTTAGAACATAATTTCTTGTATTGTCTCATAATATCAAGTCAATTAGAAACTTTTATTAAATAACTATCACCAAAAATGTTTCTTAAATTTTGTCAATTGAATATCAGTCATCTTGATGGTTAAAAACAAAATCAATCAATAACTATGCACCATAAATTTAAAAATCTTTGATTTCAGAATGCAATTTTGAACTTAAGCAGCCATATTCGACTAGCAAGCGCCTAACTTTGATCAGTATTTTAACGACTGAATGGTCCAAATCTGATTAATAAATACTAACTAGCGTTACTAGTTGCATATAACACGCAATAAATAAAAGTGTTTAATTTGTAATTTAATTTCTGCATTATTTGTTGTAATTAAGTATTTAATCAAAATTCCAAGTTGATGAAAATTGGTTGAAATTATCAACAGTTTCAATTCCATGGCAAAAAAATCTGTCCCTTTGCCGATTCCATTGCAGGAATTGAAAAATTTTAACTCCATTTTCATGTATTAAAATTCAGAATATGATATCATTAATTAAAAAAAAATTTTGATTTTATTATTCCAGTACAAGAATCAACATTTGTTTCCATTCTAAGAAATTATAGATTACTTACTTACTTACGACTTTTCCAATTCAATGGAAAAAGGAATCATGGAATGATTTTTTACGAAATTGAAATATTGATGCCAATTGGCCATTTTTGTAAAACAAATGATTGCAATGATTAATCGAAGCGAACAGTTCGACAATGGCTTTTAAAAACGGTTTTGCACTAATCGATGAGAAAAAATGTAACATGGACTTTGAACATCACTTTCTTTCTTCAATTTTTTTTTTACATCAATGGGTTTGAAACAGCAGAAAACCGGTGCCAATTCCTATGATGACCGAAATCCAGCTTCAATGCTTTCAAACTGATTAGTGCAAACATTTTTTTTTCTTTTGTGGAGAAATTACCATTTATTTTGGTTCATGAATCTATATGAATTTTAAATATGTTATTCAGGTTACTATTTACCAATATTTTGCGAGCAGCCAGACCTATCCGAAAAGCTTATATTCTGTGCTGTGTAACTTTTATGAAATAATAGTAATACAATTTGTGTTGTGAAGTTAACGTATCATCATGGCAGATGAATTAAAATGAATTTTTTGTAAGGAGGCGAGGCACAAAAAAATTTTACACATCCAAATCTGCAGCTACTAAAAAAAATATTTAAAAAAAAATTAGCAAATGTTTCTGGATCAGAAATACAGGGTGTTCCGGTTTAGAAGCACCTTCCGGAAAAATTATATTCACTGGCTAATTGTGAGTAAACAATTGTACGGGAGAAGTCTATCTCAAGATCACAAAAAAAAAAAATCATTGACTTTGGTATCAATTAAAACAAATTTATACCTGAAAAAGTACATGACCCAGATCAAAACTTTGTAATATGAATTAGAAACCGCATTTTATTACGGTATTTTTGGAAAGAATGAGAATTTAAAAAAAATTCAAAAAATTTTTTTTTGTTATGTTACTGATAATTCTGAACTAAAAACACTGCTAGAAATAGTGGTGCCACTCAAAAACATTTGAGTTAATTAACTATTGAAACTCACTTACTTTATGTCTCTAGCGCTATTATTTAGAAAGATATGAGATAATCTTCGTTTGTAAGTATTCACTACTCTAAAGGAACTTTGTTGAACACCCACTAACTCATAGAGTGTTTAAGATAGACCTCACCCAATACAAGTTTTTACTCAAAGTAAGTCAGTGAATCTAATTTTTTCGGATGTAGCTTCTGAACTGAAACACCCTGTATATTACCATAATGTATGCAAAGTTGATTTTAATAAAAAATATATTTATCAAGCAAAAAAATATCAAAAGTACTTGGCAGCCAACAGCACCAACATACATGTATGTATGTAAATACGTATTTGTATAACTATTTGCAGCCTAATTAGCTTGCTTTTTTTTTTGTAGTATGTATATTTTTACAGAAATATCAGGAAACATTGAAGAAGATGATGACTTACAGAATATAGATTTAAATGACTGGGGTAATAGTTATGATGAGGTCTAAAATAATAACAATGACTATGAGGTTAAAAATAGTAAAAATGACGATCTATAATTTTTCTTTTTTTTTTTTTAAATATAATCTTACACAATTTATACTTTGTCGAGTTATTTACTCTTCTATTAAATTTATAGTTGGTGAGACTTATTCAGTTGCAGAAACATTAATAACAATTAATAAAATATTGAATTTAAATACTATTAATCAATTATGAAAACGCAATTTATTATTAATTATATTAGTCGCTGAAATAATGCTACATAATCTGAAAAGAAAACAATGTATATAATGTTAATAAACTATTTTCATTTGATTGGATTATCTAATAAACCCAACTAACTCTCTTACTCGCACTTCGGATAAGTTTGGCTGCTCGCAAAATATTGTCAAATAGTTACCTCAATAACATACATATATAAAATTCAGACTTGATACTATAATGTATATGCCATGATTATTAATAGATCTTCAAAGCGTCTTGCGGAAGTTAAGACCCGTGAAAAACGTCTGGCAATGGTTTATATGAGATTATAATAATATCCCATTCAACATATTAAAAAATCAGATTTAATGCTTTATAGTTTTCTTTTAACAATTTTATGTTTCTTTACTAACTGTTACCTGCCAAACCCACAGCGACTCCAGGTTCATAGTACCCTATAGCATGGCTACTAAGAATAAAAATTTGGCTTTGCCTATACATAAGACAAGCTATTCCTCCTCTTTTTCATTTATATCTTGTTTTACGAATTTCTGAATCCGAAAAGAATGCATATTTTGCCCAACCAATCTTTTAATTATGGTTTTTACGATTTCCTTAAATTATATGAATATATTCCTTATATTCCATTTTCAGTGTGAACTTTCTCTTTCTTTTTGTTACATAGACAGAAACCAAAATACATAAAGACCATATACTCTGATCCATAGATAAAAAATATTTATTTTGGTGTCATGTTATCTATGTACATAAATGTTTCCAACCAAAATACAAATTACTAATTTTTATACCTGCATATAAAACTTTTATCGATATATCTTATCAATTGCTGAACTAGCAACCGATTGACAGATATGTAGAAAATGTAAAATACCCAAAAAATAAGTAAACATGAGAATAGATAAATTTATATCATGAGTTATGAGTACTTTGCTTCCGAAATTTCGCAACACATTTCAATTAATTGTCTTTTGAATTTAGTTAACTTCGCTGTTGTCAAAGGGTAGCATTATTCATTATTGTCTAAGTAAATTAATTAAAATCAAATAAAAATGGTTTATATATATTTTGATATTTGGTTTCCGATACTTATGGTATTATTGATCATTTTAATAATTTTATGGTCTGTACGGCTTAGGCGATTACGTATGGCACGTGCAAATCGTATAGTTGTTTCTACAGGTAAAACAATAAAAATCTCGAAAGTACGAATTTATTTGTTAAATAATTTTAAAACTAAAATGCTTAAAGTTTTGTTAATTAAGTTCAAATACACATGTTTATGTATTTATAAATGATTATTTTACCTTATCAAAGCTATTTATCATTTTATCCTTTTTAAACTGCTTTAAAGCAACAAAGATATGCGAGTTTAATTACCTTTGTTTAAAGTGCAAAACAAAAGATAAAGTTTAGTTGTGTAGTGAATTGCTTTGAATTCGGTGCGTGGTTTTATTTATTACCCGCATTTTTGTGTCATTCTTTTTTTGCAATAATGCAATTTTATGTGGAAATAATTCTTATTTGCGTGGCCGTTGTGGTATTGAGTGTCATTTTTGTTTCATCTGCAATTTGTTTACATCGACGACGTCGACGTTTACGTGATAAAAGAGTTATAATGATGGCTACTGCTGTAGCGGGTGTGTACAAATTTATTATACGCTACTCAACTATTTTAATACAGTAGACGTCCAATATAACGAACTAATTAATGCACGGGTCAGTTGTAAAATCGAAAAATTCTTTATATATATAGAAGTGTTTTTTATTAAATAAACTGGCTTTTATTTGCGCCATATATACTTGCGATTACATTTCATGGTATTCTTTTCTTACCATCTTCAATTATTTTAACTTTTTCACTTAACGTAAGGCGCTTGCGTTGAAGCGGCATGATTTCAACACGACGAAAATTTATAATACTGAAAAAAATAACCAAAAATGACTTCAAAAAAAAAAAAGACATTAAAAAACAGTCATTCCTAGAAGAAAAAATATGAACACTAGATAAATTACTGAACAGCATTCGCTATTTAGAATAGTGAAAATAGTTTGCGTCCTTAGTTTAGAGACACCAATAGAAAAAAGTGTAATTTGAAAAACCGTTCATTAAAATGGAAATTCGTTAGTCGGTTTTAGCAAAAAAATAATTGAGTTTTTCTAATGAATGTTTAAATAAGAACGAAATTATTAGAAACCACGTGTACGAAAATGAAAACCACATTCAAGGAGGTTTTCTTTCCAAATTTCGTTATTCGACCATACGGTGTGTGTGCGATTTTGAAACACGACCTGTGACAGTTATTTCTTATGTAAAATCGTGCGCTGAATCCAAAATAAATTCGAAAATGTTGAAAGTAAAACAGCTTTTAAGATAATGTTAAACTTTCGTATTTTTAATAATGAGAAAAAGTGTTTTTTATTTCAAATTCGGAAACTGTCTTACGGTTGGATTTTTACTTATTATATGCACCCAAAAGTATATCATATAAATTTAAAAAAAAAAAAGTAAACAAACAGTAGAACGCTTTTAAAAAATTTCGAGTTTTGGTTATTTTTGTGTCAAAATAATCAAAAAAAGTGTTTCAAGTAGCTATTTTGATTAGAAATTAGTTTTTCAATATGTTTGTATTGTTGATTTAGAACATCAATTTGAATACAGACGGAGCATCAATCAAAGCATTCTGAAGCGCCTATGAGATGAAAAATTTGTCAACGTTTACCATGGTGTTTTTATTTCGTTTTTATCCTTTTTGTGAAATAAAAATCATTGAGTCGATTTAAATTTACATGAATACAAAAAATTTATTGTAATCCCTCCATTAATATTAAAGCATAAACAAACAATTGAAGTATCAAAAAAAAAATATAAAAATCGTTTTATCCTCAACTCAGCAGTGTAAAAATACAATCCAAAGCATTGAAAACAACAGCAGTTACCTAGCATATTTTTAGGCTCTAGCTGAATATAAAAGATAATATGTGGAATTATTATTATCTTACAGGATAATAAACTCACGATTGCGCTTTGACGCAACATAACTATCATATTTGATACACTTGAAAAATTGTTCCTTATCTATTCTACTAACCACCAGGTTTAAATTTCAAAATCAGTCTTATCGGGGTTTTCCTGAACCTTTCAAATGTTCAAGTTAGTTTTTCCATGATTTATTGTTCACGCTTTCTACTGGTGCACACTCTGAAAACCAAAATATTTAAATCCAAAATAATAAAATACATGTAGTAAAATAGAAACAAATCCGTTTTCGGCAAAGTCACTTTCTGACGTATACATTCTATCTTATCAATAAACTTGTGCCAAGAATTTCCAGGCATTGTTGTTGATTTGTCTTAAACAGTTGTTACGATAACCATTGTGCGTTATCGGTCTTCGGCTACTACGCCTCCGTTATCGTTTTGGTTTTACAAATCCTAATTAATATTATAAATGCGAAAGTGTGTTTGTCTGTCTGTCGATACCTTCTTACGGCTAAACCACTATAGATATTTTGAAGAAATTTAGCAAAGAGGTTTTACAGTTCAATATATTTTTGGCTGAAATGGCAACTTTCAAATAGTTGTAACGAATTTCGTGTATTTTGTAAGCAACATTTTTTTTTGTTGCTTTTGTTGTTCTGATTTTAAGTGGATTATCAGCATCTAGGTGCAAAATTGTATTGAATAAAAATTTCTCAAAATACTTCGTATATTTTACCATCATAAATCTTAGATTAATATGTCGAAAATAATCTGTAAAGTAGCGATTGACGTAAATCGATCAAATCATAATATAAATGGTCTTTACTACTTTTGTTTTGAAACTCTGCGAGTGTAATAGTTATATGATAATCATTTATTTTGTTTTCAAAAGTCATATATTAAATTGTGTCATAACCATTCTATAAATTTATTAATAGTACACTGATAAAAAAAGTATATTTCCCTTGAATAAATCTATCCAGAACTGGTGAAGATATAGATGATGATATCGATTCTCAGTTTAAGAGTGTTATTGAAGAAATATATTAGCACTTTGGCTACACACATTTGTTGTAATATTTATATAAATTATTATGTTAAACTGAAAATACCTTTTTTAATTGATTAAAATTATAATTTTTTCAACAAAATGAGAATGAAAACAATATCTGTATAAAAGGAACAAAAATCGAAAAAAACGCTATGTTCGAGTAAATTTTTAAAATGCCTTTTTTTATTGAATAAAATTATAATTTTTTCAACAAAATGAGAATGAAAACAATATCTGTATAAAAGGAATAAAAATCGAAAAATCGCTATGTTCGAGTGACCATATTTCGGTCAATTTTTAACGAAAACAATTTTTCGACCCAACATTTTAAAAAAAATTCTGTAGAGGGCTATTGGCTAAAAATTTACCCAAGCCATATCTCCGGTTTGTCGATGAGGAAAAACAATTTTTTTTTTCATCCGCAACTTCTATTGATTCGCTGCCCTTCCACACCAAATTTTATCAAAATAGTACGAGTCCTTCTAGTACCAGCCTTTAATGGGTTAAAGATCTTTAAAGAAAAAATTTAGAAACATTTCTAGCACAATTTTTCTTAAGGATTTTTTTTTGAGTGATTATTTTTTTTTCGTATGGTTCATAAAGTATTGAACAAAAAGCTGCTATATGTCATTTTTCTGCAAAAAATAAACTTACCTTGCCAGAAAAAAACATTCAGAAACACGAAAAATTTCGTTTAGTGTCGAAATTGACGGCATTGAGATTTTACTGAACTCTGACGCTGGGTATCTTGACACACTATCCACCCGGTTTTAGTTCAAAACTCACACTCAAGGCTGCGTTCTGTTCAATTTTGAATGACAAGGCAAAAGTTGTCTCAAACGTTTGAAAACTTCTATTTCCATTTTTTAAAAGCTAATAACTTTTTAAATTGTTTTTTTTTTTTTCAAATAAGGTCTTGTTTTATTGCTTTATTGACGTTTTTTTTCGATACTTTTCGACTTTTTCTTTTTTTTTAAATGAGGTCTTGTTTTATTGCTTTATTGACGTTTTTTTCGATACCTTTCGACTTTCATCGAAATTTTTTGATAATTTTGATAGTCAACTTTTTTCGATCTTTGCCGACTTAAATAGATTTTTTCGACTTCACTAGGCTCTTGTTAAACTTTTTGATACTATTCGACTTTTTCAAATCTTTTCAACTTATATTGATTTTTCGATATATGTATGTATTTGGATAGCATTTCGATGCTCATCGACTTTTATCAATTTTTTCATACTGTTTCGAATCCGTTCGAAATTTTTGATTTACAGTGCAACTCCCAATAACCGGACACCCACCGTCGCAGTATTTTTGTCCGGTTATTGGAGTGTCCGGCTATCGGAATGTACTTTGTATGGAAAAGTTTGTGAGTGTCGCTGAAATATGCTGAAATATATCCGGTTGTGGGGGCTGTCCGTAATAGGGAATTTCACTGTATCTGCTTTTCAATATTATTCGATACTTTTGGACACATATACTGTCTCTTTCATTGTTTTTCGATGCCAATCGACTTAATCGATTTGCTAATGTTTTTTTTTTTTGATACGCCCAATTTGATATTTTTCGGTAGTTACTAAGTATTAAACTTCTATCCATTTTTCTGGCGATTCCCGATATTTTTCGACCTCTCTATACTTCTCTAATGATTCTCCATAAGTACTATTCATAATTTTGGAATTTTTTTGGCTCAGCTCCTTTTTTGTTCTGACTTATAATTTTACTGTGCATAGCTTAAGATCAGTCTCATTTCTGGTATATATCGTATTACACATATTCCCTTTTCTTATATATTTTTTAGCGATTTTGCTTCGGGCATGTCTGTACTAAAATTCCATGCCTGTGCTTTTAATTGAACCAAATTAAAAAACAAGAATTATTTAATTATATCAAGTACCTACGTAGCACGAAATTGTATTGTATCCCCTGCTGCTTTCTCCTTTATTCCGCTTGCCTTGAGGTAATCTTATCAGTGTAATCATAAATAAAACCTAAGTGAATTAGATTTTGATTATGTTTTCGTTATTTATTTGCTCGTTAAATTTCTCAAAAATGTATCATCGATAAAACTTTTTGCTACTTTTCGTTCAGTTTGAAACTGTGGGGTGCTAGCAAACGTTATTTTGATGTTATACAGTTCAGTAGCTCAGTTCTTACATTTCCTGTGATAATTTTGATTTTTATATTGCACTAATTTTCAAAAAAAAAACAAACAAAAAAACAAAAACAAAATGTCACAAACCGACAAAGATAACAACGAAGTTTCTATAGAACACTTTTCACTGCCCGTGCACAATCCTGATGATGTTTCTAGTGGTGCGATGGGCATAATTTTGGGATGCCTTCTTGCTGGCATATTTTTGGTATTCTTACTTGTGATTATTTCATTTGCAATCAGAAGACGACGTATTAGCAGAAATAAGAAATTTCTATTTCCGGATGGTGCGTATTGAATGAATAAACATTGTTTTTTGTTGTGTTTATAAAATTTTATTAAAAGTTCTATCTTATACCTATTTCTTTTATCTATTTAGAGATCCTTAAAATCATATTATTGATATATTTATAGCCGAAAATAGTTAAACCTTATATCCTTTCATAAATGCCTGAGATAAGTGTGCAATTTCTTTGATTTATCTGTATTGTTTTATTTTAGAGAAATAATTGTTCATAAAACTTATCTGCACTTCAGAAATTCGATTAAAAGTAATTAATTAAAAACAATATAAAAAAATTAAAAAAAAATTTAACATTCTTCCCTTTTTAATGCATGTATTAAAATCTTAAAAAAAAAAATACAAAAAAAAAATCAATATTCCCTGTTGTAAACAATTTTATTACAAATCTTCTTCAAACTTTTCCATTTGAGCAGTAATACTTAAGTGGTTTGACTTAGAACAAACTGAACAAAGTGCGTTTTGGGCATTTAATCGCCAATTTTACCGCCGGCGGGACTTTTACTGATAAATAATATGCTTTGAATCAATATTGTTTTCATTCTGTAATCTTCCTTTATTCAAAATGATCAAAGGAATAGATTGTTGTATTCAGAGCTGGGCAATAATGGATGATAAAGATGGTATCTTTAAGTTGTAAAATGATTATCTCTCATTGAAATACACTTTATAAAATAATATCAGTGATTTTTACTGATATTTAAAAAAAAGTAATCCTTCGCAGTGATTACAGTAATCCTTATACAAGCAAAAACGTGATTACAATTAAATTAATCGTTCATCGAACGAACTTTGATTACGATTACAGTAATCGTAATTTCAACTTATTCGAATTGCTGCAATCGTTATTTTAGATCGTTGGATGAACGATTACTTTAATTGTAATAGATTTTTCTTTGTTTTTAAGGAGTACTGTAATTATAATCATGTGGTAATCGTAATCTTTATCGTCCAGCTCTAATTGTATCCACTATGAGTAAAGTTTTCTCAACTGGACACAGTAAATCCCAAGTTATTAAACTTAAACTTTTTATTGCATAACTTTGAAGATATATTGATCAATATTAAGGCCTTATACTTATTTTTGCAAAATTTGGATTTTTCAAAAAGTTATGAGCAAGTGAACTTTTATGTGGGTGTTTTTTTAAATTGCAAGTTCTCAGTAAATATTGGGAAAAAATTAATGAAATTTTCGTGATAGGACAAGAAACGTTCTACGATTTATATGAAATAAAGTTTTTATAAAAATATTATTTATGTATAAAAAATTAAGTTTTTAATAAACACATAGAATTTAAACCAACTTCTCATATGTTCAGAAACAAAATTTTTCCACAGAATTATTCTGTAAAGTCTACACAACTTTTTCCTGAAAAAAAAAAATTTAGTACGTTTCATAAATAAAAAAGTTACGAAGGTTTAAGTGTCGCTACCTAGACAATTTTACTCCCAAAAACCATCCGATAAGAAAAATTTTAATTGTGTTTTTTTTTTTTTTTTTGAATTGTATTTGAATTGTAAAATTCAAATTTTTCTTATCGGATGGTTTTTGGGAGTAAAATTGCCTAGGTGGCGACACTTAAACATTCGTAACTTTTTTATTTATGAAACGTACTAAAATTTTGCAAAATAAGTATAAGTCCTTAATATTGATCAATATATCTTCAAAGTTATGCAATAAAAAGTTTAAGTTTAATAACTTGGGTTTTACTGTGTCCAGTTGAGAAAACTTTCCTCTATATAATCGAAAGATTGTGTTACCGCTCAACGCATAAAAGCAATAAAGCTCATAAAACAAAAACTATATACGCCAAAAGTTTAAAAGCCGTGTAGTTTCAAAAAAGAAAGCAAACGATTTTGAAAATTATGTGGTAAATATCTATATATCGTCGTCTGCATGCTATTTTGGTCTGTAGTATGACATTTTCCTTGATTTTTTTTTTGAGTAAACAGATTCGTAGGTGTAACCATACACTCCTCGTTCAAAACTCTCAACTTAGGTTCTATTTTTAAATATATTTTGTAAATTAATCTCTATGTCCGCCCAAATCCAACGGCTACTACTTGCAATGCTTCGAGAGTATGAGTTATCATTTAAAACTTTATTCAAATATCGTAAAATTGAAATGAACACACCAGAATGGCGGTGGCTCTTTATGTATTTATTTTCAAGCGTGATAAAACTTTTAATTGAATAAATATATTCCAGATCACTCAATAAAGTTTCTTTTTGTGTCCTATATCACCTCACAGAGCATAGGGTTTCCATAAAAACCCAGAAGCAAATGCTTTCAATTCACTCCAACACATAGCCGTTTCGTGTATTTCCTGCTCTAGCGAATATTTTCAAGATGATCTAGGACGGCCGCGTTTTCTGCTACTCTGAGGGTTACACTGCAATTCTTGCCGGCAGACTTCACTTGGTGGTCTCCGTAACTTGTGCCCAATCCATTCCCACTTTCGCCGTTTGATTTGATTGGAAATCGGGCATTGACGACCTCGGGTGAACAACTCGACATTGGAAATGATCCTAGGCCACTTAATATTCAAAACTCGGCGAAGACAATTCTTGGTGAATACTTGTAAATTGTGAAGCAGGGTGCTGTTTGTTAACCAGGTTTGATAGCCGTACAAAAGTACCAGTACTCTAAGATTTTGAGCTTCGTTGTCGTTGATAAGAACAAAGACTGCCAGACATTACGAAGCTAAGCGAAGGTGCCTTTCACCTAATTGATTCTAGCATGGACATCTTGAATGGACCGTCAGGTGTAATTACGCTGCCTTAGTAACTATATTGATCCATTTCTTCTATGCTGGATTCGCCTATTATGAAGCTATTGCTGGCACCGGTTAGGCGAAATTTTGTTTCACTTATGTTGATTTTTAGACCTACTTCTTCCGAAGAAGGTCTGACGGCAGTGAGTTTTTCTTACATGTCTGACTGCTTGGTAGCGAGGAGACATATGCCATCACTATAAGCGAGGTCTTCCATTGAGAGTCCATGAAATGCCAATATTTGTACAGTCTAGAGTTCTGCTGAGTACATCGCAGATGCAATTTTAGTCGATGCTAACAAAATCAGTAATGTAGTCGATGAAAACTAGTTGTAAATAAAGCCTGCAAATGAAGGCCATGCAAATTCGAAAACAAAAAATTATTGGTCATGTTACGTACCGCATTGGTGGTTACGTGTTCTTCAGTCTCATTACGAAAGAAGAATTGAGAAAAGTCAGAGTAGCCAGAGTAAAGCTACGCAGTTTGAATTAAAATCAACGAAGTTAAATAATAACACCATAAAATAGATTATTTTAAATACATCTTCCAACATTGTTGGACTTGTATTTCACTATTTACATAAGCTGCCTCAACTGCTATATCGATTAGCAAAAAAAAGTTCTTACTTCGACCCTAGTATCGCATCAAAATCAATACTGCAGTTGCAATAAATAAGTAAAGCCTTAGATATTTTTATACATAGCAATTACCCCTTAGTCTCTCAACCAGACAAAATCATAGGCAACTGCGATGTTATTTGTAATAAAGTATCGTTGTTTAAACGGAAAATTACCAGTTTTTCGTAAAATAAAAACCATCGACTTGCCTATTTTTGACTAAGCGTTATTCTAAAAGTTGTAAAATATGAAGGGACGCGTTCTTATTTGATTATGGTTTTAATTTTGTGACTTAATATTGCTTCTTCTGAAAATAAGCTTTTCAATAAATACAGAAGTTTTGATTGACAATTTTTCCGAGCGACCTCTACACTCAAAAAAAGGATTGTTTAGAAATCGTTTGTGGCAAATTATCGAATGCTTAATATAAGCACTTATTATTTCAAGCAAACACTTAACTTTTGTCTTAAACTATAAGTATTTGTAGACAATATAAGAAAAACCAATGTATTTGACCCAAGTAAAAGTTAAGTTGTGGCAAGTGATTCAATTACTTCTATGGAAAATTTAAAAAACATTTCATAAAGTGTTGCTTCTAAATGATATAATTATTTACGACAAAAGTCAAAATATTTCCGTCAAACAATTCAATTTATGGAAGTGTTTCGACAAACACTTGTATTTTGTCCCAAACACTTATTCATTTCAACAAACTATTTATCACTTATAAAACTAAAGTGATATTCTTGTCATGTTTTTTGTATTTTGTATTTTGCAGTGCTATAATTCGATATAACTTTTTTGTTACTTACATTGTACATATACGATATCAAATGTTTATAAGTGTTTAGAAGCAAAGAATGATGACGATGTTGCCAGGCTGTAGTCCAATGATATGTTAAGTTTTAAAGAGTAGTTTTGTATAATATTTCTCAACTATCAAATTGCAAGTAAAATCAAAAGCTGCTTATGTGAGAAAAATTTTATTATTTTGTAAGTAAAATCAAAAGTTTTTGTGACAAAAATTTTATTGTTTCACGCAAACATTTGAAGTAGTTCCATCTATACCATTTGTGGCAAACACTTTTTTTTTTTGAGTGTAATTGTGGAGATGCAAGCTTGCTATGCTATAGAAATATATTTACTTTCATATTGAAATTGTTAAAAACCTAACAATAAGTTTTTTCGCACTTCATCTTCAGGTGCTGATTTTAACGAATTCCTTGTCTGTCACAATTTTTTGTCAAATCCTTAGCTTAAATCTAAGATCTCCTGGGGATGTGTTCTAAATACGAACTCCTTGACAGTTTTTGATGCGTTAAAATCTTTACTTGTAGGAATGCAAGTAAATCTATAATGGAGTGAGTGGCTGAAATTTTTCAAATGTAAAAACTTCTTCAACTTCGTCGATGCTTTTATTTTTTTTACTCTGAGATAACGAAACGTTAAAAACCCGCATTTTTTTTATCTCTTAAGGACTCAAGGATACATATTAGTAGGAGAGCTAGTGGACCGTCCGAGTAACGGTATCTCTGTAAGGCTAGAAATTCTTATGGTGATGAGTCATAGCTTGCTAAGTACAATAGCCATCACCTGGCACGCCTCAGCCCTGCACGTCATCAACCCCTATATTTTTGAAAGTGTAGGAAACATTTGAAAAAAAAACTTGTTCCTGTAAGCTTGAAATT
Source organism: Tricholauxania praeusta (assembly GCA_949775025.1). Classification (NCBI taxonomy): domain Eukaryota; kingdom Metazoa; phylum Arthropoda; class Insecta; order Diptera; family Lauxaniidae; genus Tricholauxania; species Tricholauxania praeusta. The sequence goes on along the minus strand of OX459031.1, from coordinate 27,914,529 downwards.
TTTATACCATTTTGTTTATTCATTATAGAGTTTGAAAAAAAAAATTGACAGGCGTTTTCGATAAGCACAACTACCTGACAGGTGAACCTAAAGGTGTATTTTGCATAAATTAAAATAAACTTTATTCTGTATAGTTGAAATTTATAGAGGTGTTTCTTTACACGATTTAAAGTAAGTTGGTACAATGACAGGCGGTTCTGGCTAGCATAAGTCCTTGACAGGCGAGGGGAAAGATGCCATGGGAGTACGAGTAAGAGGCGTAGCATGAAAACTCATATCGTTGATGCAGATTACATTAAGTAAAAATATAAATTATGGGTAAAATGTATTTTATTAGTTGTGACATAATGTACATAAGACTTTTAAATCAATCTTCATCATCATCTAATGTGTCATCATTACTTTCTTCATCATCATATTTCATCATCTAAAAAGAAACAAAGTTTTAATACATTAATAATAACATTTAATCTCGGATCTTGCGCTCAATTATATAGAATTCCATATATTTTTAGAAAATTAAGGATTTGTGTATTACCTTTAATGTGTTCTTCAGCTTCACTTGACTCATTCTCAGCAGTATCAGTACGCTGTTGTAATAATATTTCGTAGATAGAAGAAGGAACTGTATTCCCCTCAAACCAATTAAAAACATAGCTTCCATCGATTAAGTTCCAACCATTATCTTCAGGTTTAAGAACCGTTGGCTCTTTTAAGTGACTATTTCTCCAGATATTTGTAATGTATACAGACCGCAATAATTGTTGTTCAAGTTCCCGTTGGCATGGAGGTAAATTTGAGGAATCATAACTAATCAGTTTTTTCTCAAACACCTCAGTACCACTTGTTTTATATGTGGCGATAATTTTTTCATATCGTGCATCATTTAAATTGGCAGATTTCATCCCGTGCAGTTGACAGACGAACTTTTCGAGTATTGGAAAAACCTCATCTTTTTTCTCTATTATTTCAGCGTTACCTAATGCTGCAAATACCTTCTGAAATCGAATATGTTTTTGTAATAATCGATAAGGTTTCTTTTTGCCTCTTCCCACAAAACATGGATTAAAAACACATCCAGGTAAACTTTGGCATAAAAGGGGTCCTAATTTTATATATAATTGTAAAATATTAATCCATTTTTTTAAATTAATCTTGCCATATTCCATAAAGATTTTTAAATTATTGTTGCAGAGGTGGTCCATGTTTCCAAGCATTATTATTAAAATGTCTGTGTCGGATGCTTTTATTAAAACATTGGATATATCGTTGTCCATTTGGCATATGTGATGTACTATTTTCGTATCAGCTTCTTCATGTTGCTGGCACGATAAGTTATCATTAATATTGGAGATCACACAGTTGTTATAGACACTATAAATATGACATTCTCTATAATTTAAATTGATGATGGTATTTCCAATAAATTCAACCATTTCATTTGTCCTCCAGTGCATAATCAAAAAATCTACAAACGCTTTTTTGAATTCTATGTTACGGAGTTCTTTAATAAAATCAACTGGTCTGACTTGTTCTGGACCAGTAATCAAATATTGGATGTTACGTACTTCGTGGCGTTAGCTTCGTTCTTAATCTTTAATGGATGGCGAAAAATACTGATCAAAAATGATATCTACTCGTGAAGCATGTGTTGCTATTAAAATGGACATGATTTTTTTAGAAATATTACCAAATGTTTTTGGAACGTTTTTCATTGTATGGAGTAAATAAAACCCATCAAAAATAACAGCATCGAAACGTTCTGGTATTTCGTCATTAGGAATATTTGCTTGTAAAGCTTCAATCATTGCTGATTTTGCAGTTTTATGAATAGTTCCATCTTTGTGACAAAGTGACATCGGAAAGATTGTATTAGGGTATGATAATGTTTTCTTCACATCGATATTAGATTCCATTGATAGAGCTAATAGGCGACCAAATAAATCACGCTGTACACGGATTTCGTGAACTTTATTACCAACTTTAATTGTTTTCCTTTTTTTCTCTGAAGCAAAATTCATTATCTTCACCTGGGAAATTTTTTCTTCGAATCTCCCTCCGTTTGTTGAACATTCAGAAATAAGTTTTTCTTTCAAGTTTTCACCGATGTTTAAAAAATTTAGTAAGTACTCTTATACTACGCTTGAAGCTACTGTACCATTACCGATATTATACAGACAATTATCATCTAAATTTAATTGAAATGGATCTAAAAATTTCTCAAAAGTATTGATGAATTTCCATAATTGTGCAGAATTTCTTTTTATCGCATATTCTTCTAGGTCCGCTGACACATCATTTATCCTTCGTAAACCTGTCACGTCCATTTACTTAAATATGAATATAAAGTTTCAATACACATAGATAACTGCACAATCACTTTTAATATATACACGGTTAGAAATTTTGGAATAAATTTTAATACTTTTGGGATTACATATATGACTACACCAGAATTGCATTAAAATTCAATACTGTCTTGATATTAAAATTCATTTTTAATATAAATTTGTGTTAAAATTTAATACTCGTTTTTATTAAAATTTAAAAAAAAAAAAAAGTCGTATCCGATTCGAACCAGGTTCCCTTTCAATACAAGGGTTGTATGAGCATTTTAACGACATCAGCCAACGTAGAATTATATTTATGTTGGCTAAATGTAATACTTGCGATAACATCAAATGTTATAAAATATCGTTTTAATGTTTGACCTGTATTAGAATTTCATACAAAATGTATTACAAAATTTTGTAATATATTCAAAAGTATTAAATTTAATCAAAATTGTATTAAAAATCTTTGTAATACTTGTATTAAAATTTATTCCAAGATTTCTAACCGTGTAGTTAAGATTAATATAAAATTGAAATTTTAAACTTTAAAATAATTCACACCATAAAACAGCGAAATTCTTCGTGAGATAGTTAAACACGACTTCGCGTAGATAAATCGTTAGAACTGACGAAATTTTTCGTTTCAAATCTTCCTACAAAAGCAGGTACACGACCCTCCAATGTTACCGTTAGATAAACTGTCTCATTCGCACCACTGCGATCACGTTACGCCTCTTACTCGCACTCCCATGGCATCTTTCCCCTCGCCTGTCAAGGACTTATGCTAGCCAGAACCGCCTGTCATTGTACCAACTTACTTTAAATCGTGTAAAGAAACACCTCTATAAATTTCAACTATACAGAATAAAGTTTATTTTAATTTATGCAAAATACACCTTTAGGTTCACCTGTCAGGTAGTTGTGCTTATCGAAAACGCCTGTCAATTTTTTTTCAAACTCTATAATGAATAAACAAAATGGTATAAAAATTTCAAGCTTACAGGAACAAGTTTTTTTTTCAAATGTTTCCTACACTTTCAAAAATATAGGGGTTGATGACGTGCAGGGCTGAGGCGTGCCAGGTGATGGTTATTGTACTTAGCAAGCTATGACTCATCACCATAAGAATTTCTAGCCTTACAGAGATACCGTTACTCGGACGGTCCACTAGCTCTTGGTCTATATACTTGCTTAACAACATACGAAGTACGGCTGTAAGATTTTCTATTCTACACAGCAAACTATTTTTAGTTTTCTCCCTCACTGCAAGAATCTGAGATATCTTTGCTTGAAATTGTATATACCAGTACATTAGACATGTTCAAAATATCCTCATGTTCTAACATTCTTCGGAAACGCATTAAATTCGAAAATTTACTACTTTTCGAGTATATTCTCGATAAAAAAAAACTTCTAGGGTTCCTACCAAAGTAATTACGAAAAAATTAAGAAAATTGGACTTTTTTGTTATTTAAAATTTTTTTTTAATTTTTTTTTTTTTATTTTTGTGTTGTACTCATAAGGAAGTACCGAAAAAAATGTTACCGCTATTTTTTGAGCTTATATATAAGGAAAGAATCCATGATCTCTGCGCAAGTAGAGCTTTTGTTTTTCTTGTTTAATAGCTCAAATTCTTCGCATAAAAATCAGTCTACAACTTCCTTATCAGTACCAAAAACTCTAATGATGATTGCTAAATTTTTTTACAGAGCTAACATCAGCAGTTTCATCTAAGACCAACGAGAAATAACTCTCTTTGGCCAGTTTTACTGCTTGTTTTATTTGATGATATATTTTTACTTTTTCTGCAATAAAGTGCCAGGTTTTGTAACTTAAGCGCGTTAATTTAAGATTTTAAGCGGAGGCTTTATCCAGGTTGACCCAATGACCCTAAAAATCTAATATTTTTTTTTTATTAAAAGCCTAGAAAGTGTGGAAATAAAAGTGCACTGATCAAACGAAATGAGAAAAGCTGTCCTCAATGTGCGCATTGTTGTTTTCTTGTTCTCGCTAGCTTCAGTTTTTTCTGAATTATGCAGCAATAACAATAATAAAAATCCCGTGCATAGCGCGTATAAAAATAACTACATAGATAAAAATGTGCGTAGCAGTGTTGTGTTTGTTGTTTTGGTTATTTTTTTTAAAAAAAAAACTACGTGTTCGTTGTAAAGAGCTAAAATTGGTTCATTTTTCCTACTTTGCCCACCTATGGTCTATGTTATCACTGCTAATGAATGATTGTGTATATCAGTAATGGGCACATAGTGGCTCTATTTGCTCTCATTGCTCTTACCGTTATTTGACGCACAAGCAAGCGAAAAAAATATTCGCAGAATTTCAACGCTATCGAGGCAGAGCGTTGACTTGAATTCAAATGAATACAAAAACGAAACACAAAGGCATAAACGACGGCGCCGCATTGTGTCTTGACGAATGTAGCAATTGTTTTTGTTTGTAGTGCAATTTGGTTTTTTTTTTGTGCTAATGGCAAATTTGGAAATGAAAGTAAAAAAAAATTTTAAGATTTCGTTTGTTGTTGCTTGATGTTGTTGTTTTGCTCTTTTGTTAGATTTCTATGCCCACCGCTGGTGTATATGATCAAAACGTTTATTGTATATGGATGCGGTTGATCCATGGCTCGCAATATGTTGTATGTAGCATAAAAATTAAAATTAAATCATATTAAACATTAATATTTAGTAATTAAATCTAAAATACTAACATTTCATAACTTAAATAGTAAAATATATTAAATATTTCTAAATAAAATAAAATAGATATGAGAAGTAAAACAGCAGAATTTATAATAATTTTGAACCACTTACGCTATCAAATCTTTAAAGATTATTTCAAATATTCAAACGATGTGCAAAAATGAGACTTAAATGCTGAAATTACATACATCTACTGTTATCAACTTGGGGTAATTTGGGGTCAGCGTTTTGAGATAACAGTAGAACGTGTAGACCAAAATCTGAAGGCAGATTCGAGCTCAATGATCCCAAATTACCATAGGTTGACACCAGTCAATATTCCTCGAATTTCACTGCACACAGTGTTGTTATTACATTTCTTTTCTTTATATTGAAACGTTTGAATTTTACGAACTTCCAATCATTTGATCCTTTCGAATATGACTCAGCCTAACATTTATAAAATTCAAGATCAATGATAATAAATGTTTTATTCTTATAACTATTTCACCACGATGAAATTCACCAAAACAATTATTCATATTAAAATATTAATTAAACAATTTGATAACCGTTATCGCTATAAAACTTGAGTTTTGCTGATTTATTTCAAAACAAACGGCACTGCTTAGTCGTTTCATTAAATGATTTGCTTTATATGCTCCCATTAGGTTTTATTAATTTTGTAATAAAATAAAAAGAAATCGATTAAAATGTTATTGGAAAGAGAAGGAATCATTTTTGCACTATGGATCTCATTAGTATAAAATATAGATATTTTTTTAAGAAAAATTCTATATTGCTCTCACATGGAAATCTGGTAAATTACGCTGAAATGAAAATACGATCAAAGTGTTGATCTTAAATTTTACTTTTAAATAATTCCTTAAAAAAACAACACAAAAAAAAGACACTTTTCAAAAATTAAAAATTGGTTTGAAACATCAATTTTTATATTATTTTTATCAATTCCTGTGTGATTTTTGACGCTGAATCCGAAGCTGGTATTTTTTTCCCTAACATATCTGTTTTTTGCGCTCAATGGTTCAAATGTTTCTAAAATTCTGACTCTGAGCATTCGAGTGCAATATCAAGAGATGAAATGAGGCTTTATCCAGGTTGACCCAATGACCCTAAAAATCTAATATTTTTTTTTTACTTAAAGCCTAGAAAGTACCTCTTTTATTGTGTGATTTATTTTTGTGAGATCAGTTATTGATTATTGTTTAGGCCCAAAGAATTGTACGTTTCGTATAAGTATCTAACATTTTGACAACGATAAAAAAATATTTAGTATTCACCACAGCAATGAGTCATGTTTCTCACCGCTATGAATTTTTGGTTGAAAACTTTGATTACAGCTATCTATCGTTATTAAAATTTGGTATTGGTTATTTAAACTTATAAAGCGAAAGGCATCGTTTAGTCTCTTTATTAAGTGGTCATCTGTGCATGCACTGAATCTAATAACATTTACATTATGTTAAAGTCTTAAAAGTTATTACTTAATATGACTTATGCAAGTTCCAATAGAACAGGCATCATTATTGGTGCTACATTATCATCAATAATGGTTTTGATTGTTATCGGTTGCATTGGCTACGCATTATATAGGCGCAAAAACTACCGGCGACAAGTGCAATATGAATCATGTTAGTTTCAAATATATTTAGCAATTAATTTCTAACATTATAATATAAATAATATCCTTTGCATTTTACACATGAAATTAAAAAGTGAAAGTTTTTAAAAGCTTTGCAGAATGTCTCATATTCTATTTGCTCTTAAATATTCGGAAAATCTTTGCAAAACAATTTTACTCGACTTAGTAGACTGTGTACGGGTCTAAGAAATACAAGCACATCATCAGAAACATTATTACTGTTCTCCAGAAAGTTTCAATGTCCTTTTTTCTGTTAATTTTTTTCATCTTTACGGTAGAACAATAAAAAAAAAATTGAGAGCGGCAAAATATATATTTTTGGAAAGTTTTTTTTTGTGTTGTATAATTACCTCAAATAATCTACTATATGCACATGTCTCTATCATATCACTTTTTTTAAAAATGCACATTGGGATTTTACACAATTTCCAATGCAGATATCTCAAGAACCATACACAACATAGCAAATTTGAGGCCAAATTCGAATCAGCGGATTTAAATTATTTAGATTTGTATGATATTTTAAATGAATTAAAAAAAGAATGTGTCGTAATGAACAAAAATATTGCTGGAGTAAGTTTGTCAGTTAAAAGTAATCTTTCTGAAAATATATAGTATATATTTTATTACTTTATATTGAAATATTCGTATTTGCTTTACGTATGTTCCAGCGCGATCATTCACCACTTTTTAATTAAATTTCCAATCTTAATTCTTAAGCGATTTAACTTGACGAACAATAGCCCAATAGTTTTTAATATTTAACTTAAATATACTATATGTATCTAACGTTTATACAACAATTTCAAAATATTTAATATTCACCACAGCAGTGACTCATATTCACCCACCCATATGAAATTTGTTTAAAAATGTTGATAACAGTTATCTATCGTTATAAAAATTGGGTATTACTTTTATGTACAAATCTTACGACACGGTTCAGTCTCGTTTATTGAATGGTTTACTGTGCATGTACTTGAATTTATGTTGCGTTAAAATATTTAAAGTATTAAATTAATATGTCTTATGAAAGTGCTCAAAGGACAGGCATCATTGTTGCTGCTACAGTATCATCATTGATGGTTTTGATTATTTGCTGCTGCATTGGCTTCGCATGTTATAAGCGTAAAAACTACCGGCGACAAGTGGTATATGGATCACGTTAGTTTCAAATATATTTATTTAGCAATTTATTTCATACATTATCATATAATTAATATCCTTTGCATTTGACTTATGATATTAAAAAGTGAAAGTTCTTAAAAGTGTCTCGTTTTCAATTTCCACTTAAGCATTTGTAAAATTTTTTTCTTGACTTCCCAGACTGTGTTGATCAGTGTCAGAGGTGATATTGTCATGTCCGTTTGTCTGTAGAAATCACGTTTACAGGATGAAATTCCATGGACTGATTATCTTGTGGGATAGAAAATTTGCGAAATCTGTTCATTATTAAGTCCATCGCCCATACAAATGTATACCTTCCTCAGTGGTACCGCAGGAACTACTATGCCAACTTTCGAAAATTTGATAACTTTAGAAAGTGCGCGTGATTTATTGTAACAATGACTTAACTAATTCAATCATTTTAAGGGGCTTGTCATACTAGCTGTAAGCAAAAACTTTAAAACACTATACCAAGTGCTCTTTATGAGTAAATACAACCGAACAACCTCTTATACAAACAAAATTCTTTAGAACGCTGTTAAAGTTATTTAAGGCAATGCAACTAAAGCTCACACAAATATTAATTAAGATTCAATCCAGCACTTGACAAAAAGTGGGCATATTTTGGCAAGTAAACATGGCATATCCCATATAAACAAAAACTTTAAAATGCCATACTTACTTAGTTATTTTAGGTAATGCAATCAAGTTTCATACAATTGCTAAGAATGGTTCGAACAAACACTAAATAACAGTTGTCGGATTTTTACAAAAGGGCGTGGCATTTCCAATACAAGCAAAAACTTTAAACCACTGTATTGGGACGTAAATGTTGTCACTTACAATATGGCGTTTAGTGATCCCAGCAAGTACTTGGCAAAAAGTGAAAGAGTTTCCAATGGGCGCGGCACCTTTCATAAGAATAAGAAAATTTAAAATGCTACACAATGAAAGCTATTTTGGTAAAAGTAATTTAATAAAAAGTAAATAATTTAGTGCTATTAAAAATTAGTGAATGAAAAATATAGGTGAGGCCAAAGATAACACGCTTTTGCCAATCTAATTACGGAAAGCTATGTATTTGGTGATCCGTAAAATTAAATTCTATCAAATACAATTAGCTTAACATGGCAGGAAATGAACAAGCGGCTTTTTTTTGTATCTCTTCTTATATTCTTAGTTATCCTCTCTGTAATATTTTATTCCTGTTGCCGTTTTTGCTTTTGTTACAAACCGTATCGGCATCATGTGCTAATTGGAACAAGTTAGAATAACTACTCTAATTCTGTTAAAAAATTTAATTTTCAATATGGCAGATCAATTTAAAAAAAAATCGCCAAATGAAAAAAATATATTTATTTGCTCCCACAGTTTTTTGTAAATTTAAGCAATGAATATTTAGAGAGGTCATCAATAAAATCATTCAACATTCGTCGTCTGTAGCGGCTAAACATTAAGTTTCCATTTATTCTTCTGTGCAGCTTTTGCTTAGCCGATTTCGAAGCTGATAGTTTTCGGGCACTCTGCTCGATAAGTACTTTAATTTTATATATCATTAATTATTGCTGTTGATTATAAAAACCGTCTACTTTTATCATTTTATCAAACATTTTCGTCACATTCTCTCGCAGTTTAGTTTTCTTAAAGCTCCAATTCTACCACGTGTGAACTGTACATATGATTTTTCATATCTTTCAATCTTCGTCTTCATATATAGTACCCTTGAAACTTTTCATTTAAATGCGTTTTTTCGGATATAACGCCCATTGATATAAAGACCTTTTAATTTATACAAAAAAATAACTTTAAATATTAAAAAATCAACTTAATTTCTCTTGAAAAGTTCTAAATGTAAAATTTAAAAGAGGAAGTTATTGCTGTCTGATTTCACAAAAATTTAGATAGCCAAACTACTTCCTGTATGTCTGACAACACTTCAATATGGCAGAAAACAGCGTTTTTCGTACCAGTAAGCGAGAGAGGTGTATGGCTTCAATTATATATTTCCTACACGCGCTTCTTATTACAATAGACTCTCACAAAAGTTAAGTACATAGTTTGTTTTGGGGTTGTAACCGAATTCTTAAGTTTTTAGAAGAACTGTATTAAATTTGAAAAATGCATACATTTGATGTAAAAAAAAACCAAAATTTAACTTTTTAAAGAGACGTATGGTGACTGAAATTTGCCTAATTTTTCCGTAGTCCTTACATTTTCGCATTTTAACTTTTGTGAGAGAGTCTACTGTATTTCGTTCACTTTGTACAAAAAATACAAGCAAAACAAACTGTTTACTTTGCAAAATATCAACACTCAAAACAATATGACAAACGAAATAACGTATCGTTGTCCATCTATACTTGCAAACTCTCTGCCTGTATAAGTTGACGTCATCATGTCCCAAGTCTTGTTAATTTCAGTAAATGCAAACAACAACAGTTGCGGCAGTTTATGCTTTAGTTGCTTTTTTTACGCTGAACCTAAATGTTTCTTTTGCAATAGATAATAAATAAAGAATTGTTTAATTTAGTATACGCCATAAGAAAAAAATACTCTTAAGTCTTGGCATAAATTCGTTAGTTCTGTGATAAAAACAATAACTGATATTTACTTCTCTTAAGTAAAAGACATAAAATGAGACTCTCACTTACTACACAAATTATTATTATTGTCTTCACGTTTTCGTCTGTTATGATACTTTATTATTGTTTTTATAAAAAGAAGTACGCGTATCTTACTCGTCCGCCGCCGCTAATTGAAAATTGTTAGTACATCTATTGTATTCTAATGAAAATAAAACGAAAATGACGCATAATATGTTAAGCGATTCTCCTTTTATATAATTGGGTGTTTTTTGTCCATACCAATGTTCTCAATCTATAAAAATATATTTTAAGTATCATGTGTTTCTCTAAAAAAAATAATACTTGTCCGACCACCCGGCACATTTTTCATCCAGTACTCGCGTTTCTCGAAGTTAAAAATTGCTCTCCCCCTTTTTTTTTTTTTTTGATGCGTGAACTTATTAAAAAGCGGGTATAGAAATACGGGTATGTGGATAAATTTATGCTGGAGTGCTTTCTCCACCATTCTAAATTTATTTTCGACCTTTTCCCATGTATTGGTCAATACATTATTTATTTTCCTTAAATAAGTCCAAACAAACGGCGAGTTATAACTCCCTCCAAAATCTAATTTCGACCTCTTCGTATAATTGACTTAATCATTTTTTTTTCCTTAAATGAGTTCTAAATAGTTAGCCTTCCTACTTACAAAATCCATTTTGGACCTTTTTGGCATTAATTGTTGCCAGAAATTTTTCATCTTTAAATGAGGCCAAATCATCCCTCGGGATATATACCTTTTCCTCTCTTCTTCTAAAGTCCATTGACATTTTTAACCTCAGAGCGAAACATTATGCCCAAAATTATTTGGCGTTATGTCCTCCTATTGAAGTGGTCATGACCCCAAAAAAGAAATGGTGCTTATAACCGAAAAAAAAACAGACTTAAGGCCCATAATTATTTTGGGGACTATGACCATTGGGTTTATGACCGGGTACCGCTGCTATCATAAATCACTTACACAACACATGCAAAAAATTGAGAACGTGAACTTAATAGGAAAGAAGAAAATCCTATTTATTTTTAAATTAATAATAAAGAGAGAACAATAACAAACAATCATAATAAGCAAACCTCTCGAATGCAGGCGTGCTTATTTCCCATAAGTGCTGAAATGGGCATCGCTCCCTTGATTCGATACCTTATATGTCCATACTTAATTACTCAATTTGAACCTAGTTTTAACTTGACACAGACCAAAAACTGCCGGTTTTTTTCATCGAAAACCGTTTAATATTTTTTTTATTACGTGAATAAAAATAATCTCATTTAATGCAAAAAAAAAGTAGTGTATGCAAGGGAACTTTACTCCGCCTCTCCCAAAAATCCGGCAAAAAGACCATTTGAATAAAAATTCTAAACTTTCACGCGCACTTCTACTGTAGTGTAGGCTATTAATTATTGCCGAGGCCAAAGATAACACGTTCACCTTTGTTTTGAACCTAATCAAGAAAATTTTGAAAAATCTAAATAAATATATTTTTGGAATTTTATTCTAAAAAAACAGTATATAATACACATATGTATGTATGTATATTCTTATACAGTGAAATCTCTTTAAGTCGAACCTCGATAAGTCGCAACATCACAAACTCGAAAAAATGTTGTGTTCCTTTCCCTTTAAGCCTCAAAACCTCCAATCCTCGAAATTTGACCCCTCTATAGTTCGAAATAATTAGTGGGTCCCTACAAGAAAATTCAGGATATATTTTTATAACTCGAAAAAATAAATTTGACCTCTGCATCTCGAACATAGCAATGTTTGACCTTACAACCTTTACAACTCGATTATTTGAAACGAATTACTTCTATAGACTCCAATGTTTAATACCTCTATAACTTGGATTTTTATTTAGGTATTTCACCGCTCTAACTCAAAGTTAGTTGGAATTAATCTTAACCTCTACAAGTCGAACATTTCCTGACAAAATTCGTTTAAGTTTAAGTCTTCCATAAGTCAAAAACTCTATGACTCGAATTTTTCGGCGTCTCCCTTCAAGTTCGGCTTGCAGAGGTTCTACTGTACACATATAAATGTATTTAAATTTTATTAATGACAATTTTTAACACGCGCTTGTAAAAAAAGTTGCTTCTGCCGCACGAAAAAAATGTAGAAGAGTCAAACCCTTAACTTGCGGAATATCAGCCGCTCTCGAAATGAGTTGGCAAACGAAAAAGCTGTCTAGAAATGAGTGACGTCACTAAACCAGTTTTGTTAAAAATTTTTTATTTTTATTTCATCTTATATACATTTATGTAGGTGAACATAGGCGTATTTTGGTATGCGTAATTTTTTATTTCTTTTAGTTGATTTTTAAATGTTGAACGTTAATGTTACTGTGGCATAAATAAAAAATAAAATTGTGTACAATTTTTCGGCTAACAGATATTAATCGATACGTCACTAATAAAATCTAATTACGGGAAGCTATTTGGTGATTCGTAAAATTAAATTCTATCAAATACAATAAGTTTAAAATGTCTGGAAATGAACAAGGGATTTTTATTGTATTTCTTTTTATATTCTTATTTATTCTCTTTGTGATATTTTATACCTGTTGCCGTTCTTGTTTTTGTAACAAAATGTATTCGAATCGTGTGCTGGTTGGAACAAGTTAGTATAACTACTTTAATTCTGTTAAAAAATTAAATTTTCAACCTGGCAGAACAATTTATAAAATAAAAAAATCTCCAAATAATAATTTTGAAAAATTTAAAAGTGAATATGTAGAAAAATGATCAACAAAATCAATTTAATTTTAGCTGTAGCGATTAAACAATTAGTTTCCCATTTATTTTTCTGTGCAGCTCAAAATTTCTTTTTGTGCTTAAGTGACACATCAAAGGCATATTGTTATTGATTTAGAAAAACTCAAAAAAAAAAATTAAATATTCGTATGCATTTTAAAATTTTAAGTAAAGTCGATAAAAATAAATAAATATCACAATATAAAAAACTACAGAAAATAGCTATCAGACAGAGGCTAAAACAGCTTTCGGTCCTATTCAGAGATCACACCAGATATTATTCAGTTTCATTATTAGAACCAAAAAAAATTGTTGACGTATATTATACGAGAGTATTTTCTCTAATTCCTTCTTATGAAATCAGACAGCAATAATCTACATATTTATATGTATATTATCCTTGAATCTTTTCATTTAAAAACGTTATTTCGGATATATCGTTAATTGTTATAAAGCACTTTAATTTCATACAAAAAACAACTATAAATATTAAAAGCAACTTTAGTTCTACTGAAAAGTTCAAAATGTAAAATTTTAAAAATAAAATTATTGCAGTTTGATTTCAGAAAATTAAATTAGCCAAACAACTTCCTGTAAAAGACTTCAAATATGACCCATAGAGCGTTTTTCTCCAACAAGGGCTTCAAATTATTTTGTGCAAAGTGAACATATGAATATGAGCAAATCCAAGTATTTACTTCACAAAATATCAACTCACAAAACAATATGGCAAATGAAACAATTGTTCGTTGAAAATTCTCTTTCTTTATGAGCTATCGGTATATCTCAGATTTTGTTTATTTCTCTAATATCCATACACAATTCATAAAATGCGAACAAGAGAAATGTGATTTTGTGTTTCAGTTGATTTTTTTACGCTGAACCTAAATGTTTCTTCTGCAATAAAATAAATAAATAAAAAGTCGAATAAAGAATTGTGTAAATTATTTTGGTATACATAGATACGCGTCATAAAAATTTCAAAATTCTTGGATTCGTTTGTTTTGTGATAAGTGTAAATCTGTTAAATAAAATCCATAGAATGAAGTACCAAGGTCCTTTCTTCTTACTTTTTTTGTGCGTATTTTCAACTGCTTTAATTGTTTATTGTCTTTGTGTTAAAAAAAAGAAGTACGCGCGATTTAATAGTGAGTATTTGTTACTCTTGTGAAAATAAAACGCAAATGACGCAAAATAATGCGGTTCAGCTTTTCTTTTTTGTCTATACCAGTGTTCACTAAGTATAAAAATATATTTTAACTATCATAAAATTAAATATCATATTTATACTAACTATTCAACGTTGTATAAGAACATTGAAAACGTTGAAAAAATTAAATTTAAATTGAAATTAAAAAAGAAATTCTTATCTAACCACTCATCGCATTTCTCAACCTTGTTCCAAAAACTTTTTTAATTATTAAAATGGCAAGAAACCGTAACCCTGTGTTTTGAAATGCAAAACAATCTTGACAACATTGACTTGACATTTTGTTATATATGTATACGTCAAAATCTATGCATATGTATAAAGCTCAATGTGATATGTGTGTGTGTATGTTACTAATGGATAATGTTGAAATGTAGGCGGTATGTCTGCTATCTGCTTACTTTGTATATGGATATGTAAGCAGCCAGCTCGTCAAACTATACAATCGCTTATCAAGCGACGATGTAGACAACATGCCTTTACTGTTATTTGGTGTTGTTTATGACACGTTTGCCGCTGGGTTGTTTTAAGATTAATCTGCACTCTTCAAGAGATAGAGAGAAAGTGCAATGATAAACTGTTACGATTTATTGTTAAGTACTTAGCGAGTGTAAAGCAAAGTTTTATAAGACTAGCTATAAGAGACGATTTCTTAATACACGTGCTTCTTAAAGTTTTTGCTCACATAGCACAAAAAAACCAAACTTGTGATAAACTGTCTGTTTGCAAAATATCAACTTCGAACAAAATTTTGTCTTTTTTTATCATCAAAAAAATGCTTTCATGAATGTGATGGCGTCATGAGTTCAAGTTTTTTTTTAAACATTTGCATTATTTTTAAAGCTCATTTTATGTGTAAACAAGAAGAGCGTATTTTGATACACGGTATTTTTTGTTTTACTTAGTTGCTTTTTTTACGCTGAACCTAAATGTTTCTTCTGCAATAGATAATAAATAAAGAATTGTGTAAATTATTTTGGTATACGCGTCATAAAAATTTCAAAGTTCTTGGATTCGTTTGTTTTGTGATGAGTGTAGATCTGTTAAATAAAATGCATAGACTGAGGGACTCAGCTCCATTCTTCTTAGTTTTATTGCTCGGATTTTCAATTGCGTTATTAATTTATCATCTTTGTTTTAAAAATAAGAAGTATTTACGTATTTACGTTACACGTGAGTAGTTTTTACTCTTATGAAAATAAAACTGAAATGACGCATAATAATGCGGTATGCAAAAGATTTTCATTATCATAAGATAAAATTATGTGTGTTTCACTAACTTTTCAATGTTGTATAAGAAACGTTTAAACTTTGAAAAAAATTAACTTTAAATTGAAATTAAAAAAAAAAATTTTATTCAAGCACCCACCCACCAACACTCGCATTTCTCGAAGTTAAACCATGATCGCCTTGCGAACCCTTTTTAAATTATTAAAATGACAAGAAATCTTAACCCTGTGTCTTAAAATGTAAAACAATCTTGCCAACATTGACTTGACATTTTGTTATATTATCGTCAAAATTAAATATAGAATCCATTTCCATTTTTTTATTTGTTGCAGAATGTTTTGAATATAATTTTTAGTTTGACGAACATTTTGCATGTATAAATGTAGGCGGTATGTCTGCTAACTGCTTACTTTGTATATGGATATGTAGGCAGCTCGTCAAGCTATACAATCGCTTATCAAGCGACGATGTCGTCAATATGCCTTTACTGTTCATTGGTGTTGTTTATGACACGTTTGCTGCCGGGTTGTTTTCAGATCAATCTGCAATCTTCAAGACATGGAGAAAAAGTGCAGTGTCGAATCGTTACGATTTATTGCGAGCGTAAAGCAAAGTTTTTATAAGACTGAGCTATAAGAGAAAATTTCTTAATACAAGCGCTTCTTACAATTTTTGCTCACATTGCCCAAAAAACCAAAATTGAGAGTAACTGCTTGTTTGGTAGATATAAACTTTAAACAATGTGAATTCTCTCAAAACAAGTTGGTAAACGAGAAACCCCAAAACATTTTTTTTAATCACCAAAAAATGCTTTCATGAACGTGATGGCGTCATAAGTTCAAGTTTTTTTTGCATTATTTTTAAAGCTCATTTTGTGTGTAAACAAAAAAAGCGTATTTCTTTCTATACGCGGTATTTCTGATTTAGTTGATATTTTTACGTTGAACCTATATGTTTCTTCTGCAATAGATAATAAACAAAAAATTTTGTAAACTATTTAAGTATATGTACGTCTCAAGAAGTGTAAAATCTCTTAGATTCATTAGTTCTCTGATATAAGTGATATTTACTTCTGTTAAATAAAATACATAAAAGGATGAACTCAATTTTTGTAGTATACTTACTTTTTTTGTTCGGATTTTCAATTGCTTTTATTGTTTATTATCTTTGTGTTAAAAAAAAGAACTACGCGCTACTTAATAGTGAGTATTTTTTTGCTCGTATGAAAATAAAACGAAAATTACGCATAATAATGCGATCGAATTGTTACGATTAATTTTACAGTATGTACTTGGCGAGCTTAAAGGGCTATGCTCACATAGCCCAAAAACCAAAATTGAGATTAACTGTCTGTTTGCAAAATATCAACTTCAAACAATGTGTATTCTCTCAAAGCAAGTTGGCAAACGAGAAACCACAAACAAATTTTTTTTTTATCATCAAATGAATGTGATGCCGTCACACACATTAGGTTTTGCTAAACATTTGCATTATTTTTAAAGCTCATTTTATGTATAAGCAAGAAGAGCGTATTTTGATACGCGGTATTTTTTGTTTTACTTAGTTGCTTTTTTTACGCTGAGCCTAAATGTTTCTTCTGCAATAAATAATTTCTCGGTTAACATTTAAATATCATTACGTCATTAGTCGTTTGGCAAAAATTTAAATATTCGAAAATATAAATCTGGGATTTTAAATTTTGTGAAATTAAAAAATATAATGTTTGTCTCAAATGCCGAAAAAATAGGATTTATTTTATTCTTCGTAGTGTTTTTTCTCATTTTCTTTTGTATATGTTGTGCATTTTGTTATGGCTGTTTTCATATGAAAAGAAATCGACTTCACCGGGCGATACTTGGATATAGTTAGTATTTTGAATATATGAATATAATTCTTTTTCTCCATTTCTTTAAATGTGAGTGGCGTATCAAAGTATGGTCTATCTACATATCTAAATTGAAAATTTTTGCACCATTCCGCGTTTCAATCATTGAAATTCAATATAGTGAATAACTTTCATTCAAAGGGAAATTTGACTTTTACCTCTAATTTAATTAACATATCTGTCCATAAATTGGAATACATATTTGGTAAACTTTTTTTTTGATCATTTCCTGTTGAAATTTATTCTTTATCGAAGTCTTACGCTAAACAAACAATTTGTTACTTTATCATTTATTAATTAAAGTTTAACTTTAATAAAAAGTTCTGCTTTAAATTTGTGATTTTAGAGCCGAAATAATAATTGTTTTGCCTAAATAAAAGCAGAAAATGTTTCATGAAATTATCTATGGAATGTATTTTTTTTTTAAAGTAATAATAACGATAATAATAGAGTTTAGCTACTACAGCTGTTTATATGATCCATTTCGTTTGTTGTTTTTTTTTTTTTGTAGTTTTATTAATTTTATTGGCATTTCATCAAAACTGAAAGGAGGGTGGCGCACACTAGCTTGCATCCATATAAAATATGTTAAAAAATAGCAATAATCATCGTAGAGCAATAAAATTTTGTATAGATATATAAAAAAAGTTTTAATTTGGCCAAATTATTTTCCTTTGTATTGGACCGATTTTAAAACTACTTGAGTTAAGTTGAAAAAATTACTCCGGCACGACAAAAACTGTTCTCACATTTTAGTTTTCACAAATTGCAACTTAACATAGCGCATAAAACGGTTTTAATTAAGTTTCGTATTATTCTAAGAAATTATTTTTTTTTTGAGTTTTTTTAAAACTTTTGCTTAGAATAACTGATTTTTTGGTTTTTATTAAACTTTTTTAGTTTTAGTAAATGAACAATAATGATGTATTTCATAAAAACTACTCGCCGGTCTTTGCGTTATTCTCTGCTAAAAATCACAATAGCTCGCTTGCTGGAAGACTGTTATAACTCAAAAAAAATTTAAATTTTGATAAAAACGCGTTTAAAACCTTTCAAAAAGTTAGTTTTCACATTTAAATAAATAAAAGTTTGTTAACATATACTCTTCTCACAAAGCAAGTTCATTAGATACCGATGCGATTTTTTTCACACAAAATAGAACATGAAATGTCGAATAATTCTGCATAATTAACTCGAAATTTTTTTTTGTTTTTTTGTTATGACAGTCTTCCAGCAGTCGAGCGCTATATGTTATTTTTTGACGATTTCAGCAAAATAAATTCAAAATCCACTTCTAATTGAGCAGATAATCTATACAAATAAAATGATAGCACTTTCCAATGTTCGCACATCACGCAAAGCCTACTGGACCAATTTTGATAAAATTTGTTTAGTCTTATTCCTTAAACGCTTGGTCTCAATCTCCAGTCCAAATTTTACTCTCTTGTCTCATTCTCAATTTTTCAATTCACATTGCAAACAAAAACAACTCGGGGTTTCTGAAGAATAATCAAAAATTACAGTAGGTCCACTAATAAAATTTAAATTGTTTGGCTTCACAGAAAAAAAAAAAAAAAAAACAAGTCGCGGGCATTAGCTAGTGATAAATAATATAATAACCATAAAAAAAATTAGACAGCAAAATTTTAAGTGGCTATCTTGTTATTAGCTGTTAAAATGCCTTTTATTTGCAAGTATTTTTTAAACGTTTCAGAATTAATTGAGACCTTCAAAACTTCTTGGGAAAATTTCACCAAAACCTTTTTGGGAACGTGCTATTTCTGTAAAGAACTCTTAGAAAATTAAATGTAGACCATAGGAAGTCATGAATTTTGGTAAATCATCAAATAGTGGTTTTTATATAATCTTTTAAGACCTGTTTCGAAATATTTAACCATGTAGCATGAATTGTACATAAAATCTCCAAGTAAATTTTTGCGTAAATCAAAATCTAACTTATAACTGCTTCACTTATGTTTCACTTCTATAAAAATGTTGTTGAATATTTTAGTTCAAACTCTAACTTTCAACAATTGTGCTTTTAAATTTTATGTTGTCAATATTTAAAGCACCAATTTAATATGAAAAATTTTAATAAAGTAAAAAAAAAAGAATCACTCAAAGTGTTTTGAAATAAAAATCTTCTATTTTCAACATTCCATTACGGAGACTGAGGAATGAGAGACGATTTTTTGATACACGCGCTTCCAAAAATGTTTGCTCGCCTTGTACAAACAATCCGAAAAAGAGAAACTGTTAAATATCAGATTTGTAAACAAAATATGTGTATTCTCTCAAAACGAGTTGGCAAACGAAAAACACAAAAAAAATTTTTTTTATAAATTCATTATCAATAAAATGATTTTATGAATGTGATGCCGTCACGAATCAAGTTTTGTTCAGCGTTCCTATTACATACTATATGTACATATACTTAAAGCTCACATTATATGCAAACAAGTTGAGCGTATTTCGATACGCGGCATTTTTTGTTTTAGTTGCTTTTTTACGCTGAACGCGAATGTTTTTACAATACAAAAATTTCTCGGTTAACATTTATAATTCATGATCATAATAATTAATCAGTGATTTTAACTGTTGTGAAATTCAAAAAAAAAAAAAAAAAAAAAACATATGGTACAATGACGTACTATGTCGAATTTTTTTTATCCTTTGCAGTGTTTTTTCTAATTTTCTTTCTTGTATGTTTTGCATGTTGTTATATTTGTTATCGTGTCGATAGATATCAGCATCACAAGCCATTACATGAACACAGTTAGTATTTTCCATTTCTTTTAATGTGAATCGTGAGTTATGCATCAAATTGTGGCTTTAATTTTATCTCTTAAGACTTGTTTCAATATATTAAACCACATGTAACGTGAATTGTACAGAAAATCTCCGAGGAAATTATTGCGTAAACCAAAAACTAACTTATCTGCGTCACTTATGTTTCATCGTTGTAAAGGCTTGTGTTAAATGTTTCACTTTTAATTCTAACTTTTAACAAATTGTATTTTTTAAAATTTATGTTTGCAATATTAGAACTCTTTAGTTTTGATAAAATTAAAAACAAAATAATTAAAAGTACGAAAAGTTTTTTTAAAAAAAAAAATCTTCTACTTTCGCCATTCGAACAAACAAAAATATGAGAACAACAGCTAGGTTGAGGTTTTATGTATGAAAAATGGCAAAATGGGAAATTCGAATTAAAGTTTACGCACATATGTTAGCACCAAATTTTCTTTAATTTTATGGACTTTTTTTTAATACAAATTTTTGTTGTAAAAAAAAAAATTGAATAGGGGGCAGCAAATTATCTCTTCGTCCTGGGCGTCAAATGTCCACGGTACGTCACTGATGAACTCACGTTTTCGTACTAAACAAATTTATTTTTAAACTACAAGCAAGACAAGATACAAATAACGATATTCCGAGTTTGGATCATAAAGATTCCTGTGCCAAAATTTATGACCAAACCAAAACTTGAATTTAATATACATTATTTCGATTGTCAAAGGGCTAATCATTAACAAAAATAATAATTTTCGCAGTTCAGTGTTAAAAATTTATCTTCAAATCCTGACATAATGCAAAAATTCAAACTTCAGGTTCGGTAGCTCAAAATCCGTAAGACTATGTTATTCGAATTCTGATTTTTTTTATAAATCTGTGCCTTCAGAGTCTTCTTAACATTTTGATCCTGAAACTGAAGTGTTCAAAAAAAAATTGATCGACAGAGATAATATATATATTCTCGTTAGAGTTGATCCAATCGACCCAATTTTTGAGTGTTGTTCTCTGTGCCTTTTTTCTCAAAGTTCTCATTGGTTTTCTACGATAATTTTTTAACTAACGCTTATAAAGATTTAATTTACATATTAATCAAAACGGCATCTCTATTATCTCACAAGAGACTCAAAAAAAAAAAAAAACTTGACGTCTTTAAACCAGTTATGCTGAAATTTCCAAAACTTTGTGTATTATATTGGTAAAGCTTAACCTCTGAATTGTACTGTAACCTTAGAACAAATATTATCTACAACTCCCGCGTTTAAATAAAACAAAAAAAAAACAAATTAATAAAAAGTTTACAAAATGAGTGATATTGATTGTACAGAATCTATTGGTCGTTATTGTTGTCAACTTTTATGTAACGCTATCTGTGAAACTCTGTGTGTTATGATAATTGATTGTTGTTGGGATTCATCTTGTTGTTGTTGCAAAAAATCTAAAACTAACAGAGAATTTAGTAAGTATTTTATTGTCATCTTTGAAAAAAGCACAAAGCAAACAATTTATAACTTTCCAATGGACTATTTTTGTACAAAAACATAAAAAAAAATTTTAAAATAAATAAATATCACTCACACATGAATTTTGTAACATTACACTAACAAAAACCATTAGAAAAATACATTTTTTACAAAATTTAAAATAATTAGACATTCATTTTCAATTGAAATCCATTTAAGGGGGCGTCCCATTTGATTTTCACAAAAAAACCAAATAAGAACCACCCTAATATACATACATATCGTTACCTTAATATAGAAAGGCCCTATCTAACATTTTTATTATTTTACAGGAGAACGAAAAAACTTAATAAAAATTAAAGTTTTTGTGAGTAATGCCTTTTTTTATTTGCTTGTATTTGATTTATTTTCAATCGTAGCTCACACATTTTTTTGTCAATGGTGTATTAGTGGGTGACCTACCGAAATCTATAAAAATCTCGGGTTTAAAAAAAATGTTAGTTAGGGCCTTTCTATATTAAGGTAACGATATGAACACACATTCACTTTTATATTCAGAGCAAATGACTTCAATTGATTGCAGCGAATGGTGAATGAGCAAATGAATTAAAAACAAAATCACAAAAACAATAAAGTGCATGGCAGAACAAATTACACTACTCAACAAGATTTTTCACAACGAATGGCGATAACATTTTCTATAGTGAAATTTTCCGTAGAATCCGAATATCGCAATGGTCTTTTTCGATTGTCCCTAATTTTCCATATAAAAGGCAAAACTCAAAAAAATGCACTTCACATAAATGCTTGTATGAACTTTAATTGTCACCCAACCTATTTTAAATTTATCTATAGTGCTGAATGGAGTCTTACGAATATTTTAAGGTACAAAATGTGCAAATAGTATTAATTTTATGGCTGCTATGATCGAAAATAGATAAAAAAAATCCCTTTTTTTTCGTTTTTTTTTTAACAAATTCTAACTTTGAAGTCTTCTATCTGGAATCAATTATATGGGTTACAAAAAGTTAGCCCTCCTATCTTACAGAAAATTTTAATGCAAAAGTTTTAAATGAACACATGTTAATAGAAAAGTCATAACTAGAGTATTTTATTAACATCAATGCAAGTATTATTTTTCCCATAAATGCACATTATTTTTCAAAACGAATAAAGCGGATCACATCAATGTCATCAATTTACTTAAATCTTACAAGTATCATTCTATGCTCAATTTTAAGAGACCTATATTTTTTTATTTTGCTGAAAAGCCACACTTTACAAAGCTATCGCCATTTGAGCTTTGTATGTTAAAATTACAAAATTCTGAAAGGACTTTTTTTTAAATTGTCGTTATTTAATCAATACGCAATGGATTTTCATATTTTTTTTTTTTTTAAATTTCTTCATTACATTATGGGTTTTATGAAAAAGTGACGTTTAGTGCAAAGTATATTTTACAATTTTTGATTTGAAGAAACTGTCTCAGCCTTGCGATATGAACAACATCTTCTACAAAATAATTCATTTTGCACTAAACGTCAATTTTTTCATAAAACCCATAAAGTAATGAACAAATTTAAAAAAAAAAAATCATGAAATTCCATTACATATTGAGGAAATAACGACAATTTAAAAAAAGTCCTTTCAGAATTTTGTAATTTCAACATACAAAGTTCAAATGGCGATAACTTTGTGGCTTTATATGCGGTGATTGTGAACCAAAATGTTCTTGCTCGAATAACGCAATACAATTTTCACTTTAATATTGAATTAAAACAAGAAATGCATACATTTTTTGTAAAATGTTTTTTTTTAATCAGTTCTTTGACTCATTCCTCATTAGAAAACAGCAAAAAAAATTTTTTGATAAACAAGCAAAATAAATATAATATAATACCTAATGTAAAATGTGGAAAGTTGCCCGTGATGGTATGGGAATACATATCATGAGAAGGCGTTGGTGAATTAAGAGTTTTTACCAATATCATTTCGAAGGAGTTTTACTTAAACACTCTTCAAAACGAGTTAAAAAAGTGCTCAGAATTTCGCCTTCACTGACACTCAAAAAGCCCTAAATGAATCCAATAGAAAATTAATGAGTACACTTAACAAAAAAAAAAAATCCAAAACGGGCTCCTACAAATGAAAACGCTCTAATAAGAGATATTAAGGAGGAATGAACAACTAGATACCGGAAGAATATGATTTTCAAAAACTTATTGAGACCCCACGTCAAGCCCTGTCGTGCTCAGCTAAAATCATACGTGCTCTTTTCTCATATGTGATGAAATGGGCATCGCTACCTTAATTCGATACCTTATACATACGTCCATACTTAATAATCATTTTGAACCTAGTTTTAACTTTACTGGGCTATTGATTATGTCGTAAAAAACAGGACAATAAGGCACAATGGGTCATTTAAGTAGAAAAACCGCGGAGTGCTATTAAATTAGAGGGTGGAAATTGGAGAAATGAGTGAAAATGCACCCTTTTTAGTTTTTTCAATATATCTCGAAAACAAAGCAAATTTTCGGTGTAGTTCGCACCTAATTTTTTGTATAGAATTGTATTTTCCATCGAAATAGTTTATTTAAAAAATTTTTAAACTTTTTTTTTGTGCATAAAATGTTAAAAAAAACATCGATATCGATGTTTTGAGAATTGTTATTAAAGAAATATATTAGCACTATGATAACATTCATTTGTAGTAATAATTATGTATTACTAACCAATAAACTTAAAATACCATTTTTTAATAGGAATTTTAACAATATGTATCCGTATAAAAGGGATAAAAATCGAAAAAAAAACCATGTTTGAGTGGTCATATTTCGGTAAATTTTTAACAAAAAAATATGTTCAACCCTGCATTCTAAAGCAAATTTTACCTACTTTTTTTTCTATTCGCAAATGTCTGTACCTATCTCTGACCCAAAAAAAGTTATAGGCAAAAAAGCAAAAAAAAAAAAATCAAAATTTTGGGTTTTTTTTGACAAAGTTTTTTCAATTCTTTTGATTTTGTATATAAAGATTTGTTATTTGTTAAAAATCGAAAATAGCAAAAAAAAAAAAAAGAAACAAAACTGCTTAAAACGCATTCCGAACATTTTTATTTTTCGCAGCTTTTTTTTTAATTTCATTGTTCCATTTCTTGCATGTTTTTATGGTTGCTTTCATTGTAAAGTATATCATTATCAGCCGTTTCACAGATATATTATGTATTTCTATTTCTATAAAAATGAGATGAGAGTGATACATCAAAATACTATTTATTTCAGTGAGTTTTCTTATTGTTAAAAATATATGGGCGTGGCACCTTCCATGCAAATAAAAATCTTCAAATGTGATTAAATCTAGCATTTCTACACAAGCGTGGCGTGGTTTTGTCTACAAGCAATGTCTTAAAACTTAACTCAGGGAGTAATGGTCAGTATGTAATTGAATAAAAAAATGTCATGCTTGTGAAATAAAAAGTAGTTAATGCGAGGTTACTTTACCGCGCCCCTTCCACAAAACCGGCAAAAAGACAATTGGAATTGGAAACTTTCACACACACTTCTACTGCTAATGCAGTGTAGGGTATTTAAAAACATCTTTCGGTTCTATTCAGAGATCACACCAGATATAATTTTGTGTGTTTAACATGGCAAAATTTTCAGTTTCATTATAAGAACCAAATACACTCTTTACGTATATTAAATGATATCTTCGAAAGTATTTTCGCTAATTTCTTCTTATGAAATCAGACAGAAATAATCAACATCTTTATATATTACCCTCGAATATTTTCATTTAAATGCGTTCTTTCGGATATATCGTTCATTGTTATAAAGCACTCTTAACTTCATACAAGAAACAACTATAAATATTAAAAACAACTTTATTTCTACTGAAAAGTTCAAAATGTCAAATTTAAAAAATAACTTTATTGCTGTTTGATTTCAGAAAATTAAATAAGCCAAACAACTTCCTGTAGGAACACTTCAAATATGACCCATAGTGGGTTTTTCATACTTCAAAGAAAGAAAAATGCATAGTTTATATTTCTCCAACAAGGGCTTCAAATTATTTTGTGCAAAGTGAACATATGAAATATGAGCAAAGTCATGTATTTACTTCACAAAATATCAACTCTCAAAACAATATGGAAACGAAACAATTGATGGTTGAAAATACTCTTTCTTTATGAGCTATCGGTATCTCAAATTTTGTTTATTTCTCTTATAATTCATAAACAATTCATAAAATGCGAACAAGAGGAATGTGCATTTTTGTTTCATGTTTCTTCTGCAATAAATAATAAATAAAGAATTGTGTAAATTATTTTAGTATAGATACGCGTCATAAAAATTTCCAAATTCTTGAATTCGTTTGTTTTGTGATAAGTGTAAATCTGTTAAATAAAATGCACCAAGGTCCTGTCTTCTTAATTTTTTTGTTCGGATTTTCAATAGCTTTATTAGTTTATTATCTTTGTGTTAAAAAAAAGAAGTACGCACAACTTAATAGTAAGTATTTCTTATTCTAATGAAAATAAAACGGAAATGACGCATAATAATGCGGTTCAGCTTTTTTTTTTTTGTTCATATCAGTGTTCACAATGTATAAAAATCTATATACATATACAGGTAGTCCCCGACTTACGACCGTTCGACTTACGACTATTCGCACTTACGACCAATTTTTTTTTCATTTTTTTCATAGAAAATGCTTAAAATAGTTTCGGGGAATCCCTAAAATATGTATATGAGAAAAAATTTTAAAAAAAACAGTGTATGTACAAGGACTCGATTTTTTTTTTTTTTTTTTTTTTTTTTTTTTTTTTTTTATTTTATTAAAAAAATATAATTAATTACAATTTTTTAATTTATATACTAACATTAGCAACTAAGGCCCTCAGCTAGGATATTTAAACATAATTTAAAATAAGAAAAAATATAATAATATTGCTATACTTCAAAAAACAGTCCGGCTCGTTTAAGAAAAAGAGAAAAAGTTGTGATGTTTTTTTCGGTTGGTATTTTTAATATCTCTTGCAGGCTTTGAATTTTTAGTCTGTGGCAGATGCTGCTAGCTACTGCACATTGACTGATGAGATGCATTATGGAAACTTCATTGTTGTGGCAAAGTGGGCAGGAGGTGCCGCCTGAATTGTTGAATAGTTTCTTATGAGTTAATTTAGTATGACCAATACGGAATCTTGAAAAAGCGACGAGTTCTCTTCTAGAAACTGTAGCTGGGTACTTTGGGGGAATTTTCATAGGGTTAAAAATTTTATAAATGTGGGAGTAGTTTGTCCAGTTATGATTGATGGCTTCCAGGCAGATCTTGTCCACCGCTTTATTTAAGTCTTTTCGGTTGTTACAGGCTTGGATGATAAGTGGGGATTTTGTAGCAAGTTTAGCAGCCTCATCTGCAAGCGTGTTTCCAGCTATGCCAATGTGACTTGGAATCCAAAGTAATTTAAGACGGGAACTGTTGCTGATTATAATGTCTCTAATCTGATTTATGGTTGGTTCGATGCTGTTTAAGTTTTGGATGGCTGAGATTGTGGACAAAGAATCGGTGCATATGATAATTTTTTCCCTCTTTTTTTGAGCGTATATGGCTGCATGTAATACAGCAGCTGCTTCTGCGCAAAAAACGGATGCAAAGTTAGGAAGAACAGCTGACTTGAGTAAGACCGTATTTTCATGTACTACGCTAAATGCTGTGGCTGTGTCGTTTTTTGAGCCATCTGTGAAAACACAAGTCCAGTCACTATATTTACTTCGAATGGAGTTGAATTCACGTAGAAATATGTCGGCGCTGTTATCCTTTTTCCAGTAGTGTAGTGAGGTATCAATGGTATTTGATGGTAGTAGCCATTGTGGAAAACGAAGTCTATACATCGGGGTTGACCTTATGATAATATCATTTGTTTTTGCGAAATCCATTACTCGGCAGATTGCTGACGGTAAGTTGGGACGTTTTTTGCGTTTTAGTCTGGCCTTGACCATTTCGGATAAGTACGTGCGGTCTGAATTGACTATTTTTGAAACTAGTCGTCCTGTCTGATGCATAAGTCTCTCGTCCAATGATGTTAGTCCTGTTTCAGTAAGGATATTTTTTATGGGAGAGGATCGGAATGCACCCAGCGACAGTCTTGCAGCAGCATGGTATATAGTTTTAATTTTTTGTAAATTAGTTTTTGAGGTATATCCATAAACAACAAATCCATAATCAATTTTAGATATAATTGTAGCTTTTGTAATATTTATTAATGAGTGTGTGTTTGGTTCTAGTTTTAGGTTACTTAAGCATTTAATAATATTAAGTCTATTGTTTAGTGAATCACAAAGTGCTTTGATGTGGGATGTCCACTTATATTTCTTATTAAAAGTTATGCCTAATATCTTTAAATCTGTTACATTTTCTATTGTTGTTGAGTTTAGTACAATATTAATATTTCTACAATTATTCTTACGGCATATATGCAGATGTTTACTTTTTACAACAGATAGTTTTGCACCACTATATTGGCACCAATTTGTTATACAAATATAAAGTTCATATAGTTTTTGAATAAAGATATTTGTGTCTGAAAATTTGTTGAAAATGTATAAATCATCTGCATACATGACGTGCTTAAAGTATTTATGTTCATCTATAATAACACTTAATTTGTTAAAAGCAATTAAAAAAAGGACTACGGACAATGGTGAGCCTTGAGGTATCCCATTTTGCAAGTTCCATGTATCAGAAAGAGAAGTTTTAATTCGTACCCGAAATTTTCTATTTGTTAGAAAACTCTTAACATAGTTTATGATTTTAGGTCCTAATTTCCAAGAAATCAGTTGGTCTATCACTGAATGTATCCCTACACGATCGAATGCCTTTTCTGCATCTATAGAGATGATGGAAGTGTGGTTTTTTGTTGTGAGGGAATCACAGATATGTTCGTCTAATGCTAGTAAAGTGTCTAAGGTCCCAGTTCCTACTTTGTATGCAGTCTGTTTGTTTGAAAGTTTATTTTCTTGGGTTAGAAACCAAGCCAGTCTACGTGCAATCAACTTTTCTAATACTTTGCTTAAACAAGAGAGTAATGAAATTGGTCTATATCCTGATGTTGAGTTAATTGGTTTTTTTGGTTTTCTAATTGGGATTACCGTTGCTGTTTTCCATTGCTGTGGTATAGTGCTGGTTTCGAAAATTTCATTATAAAGCTGACATAGTCTTTGTTTGGCTGAGCAAGGTAAATTTTTTATTATTGGATAAGACAGTTTGTCAAATCCAGGAGTTTTTCCGCTAAGCAAGTTGAGGCATGTTTGCAACTCTAGTGAAGTTATATTTTTTTCTATGAGCTTGGAGCGGTTGGGTAGACTGTAGGTAATGGAGATTTGATTTTGTAAATTTTATTTTTTTAATATAAATTCGCGCGTGAAATTTGTGTCATCAGAGTATAGAGACCAATTTTTTGCTAAAATATTTGCGATATCCACTGGTTCGCTGAGGCAGTCTCCGTTATCAGTTTTTATAAAATCAATTTTTATTGAGGAGTGAGCTCCAGATAAGGCTCTTACCTTATCCCACAACAGTTTTGGTGGCGTCAAGGGATTAATATCTTTTGTAAAGTGTACAAAAGAATTCCTTTTTGCAACTTTTACCTCACGTTTGAATCTAGCGTTTGCTTTTTTGTAAAGGAGGATGTTTTCAGTAGTGGGATGTCTTTTGACTAAATTCCATTTTTGTCTTTTATCTAGTCTTAAGTTTTGAAGTTGCTGATTCCACCAACATAATTGATTTTTACGAAAGAAGTTACAAGATTTAGGGATCGCTTCATTTGAAGCACGTACAATGGCTTTTTGGAAGCGGGCTATTTTTTGATTTATATTTTTGCATTCTGCAATTTTAGAGATATATTTTTCAGCTAATAGCTGAAACTTTGCCCAATTAGCTAAGTTAGTATTAAAACGGGTTACTTTTTGAGTATGGACGATACGGGATGTGCCAAATAAATTAATTACAATCGGAAAATGATCACTGCCGTGTAAAAACTTGTCTATGGACCAGGAAGCTGTTAGAAAGAGCTGTTGAGAACATATAGTTAAATCGATATTAGTGAAAGTAGAACGTGTGGAGAAATGTGTAGGAGAGTTGGTATTAAGTACTAGCAAGTTACTATTTTGTATAAATTTGGTTACAATTTTTCCTTTTTTGTTGTATGTGGCTGAACCCCACAAAGGGCTCCATGCATTGAAATCGCCAACGAGCAATATTGGCTTATTGAAATTACTGATAATATTATGTAAGTCGTTTTCGGAAAAATTGTCAGTTGGTGAGATATAAACATTGAGAATTACAAAAGATATATTAGCTTGGACTTCAGCTGCGATTGCTAGAATATTTGAGTTTATATTAATAATTGAATGTTGAAGACTTTTTGATATTAAGAGAGCAACACCTCTCTTTGCAGTTTGTGAGAGGGAAATATTATTTTTACCATAGAAAAAGAAACTTTTGGGGATACATGAGACTGGAGGATCGCAATGCAAATGGGTTTCTTGCAATGCTATTATATTTGGAAGGTTATCATTAATAAGTATCTGAAGCTCGTTTAAATTGTTATTGAAACCGTTTAGATTCCACTGAAGGATTCTAAGTACCATAATATATTATTTTAGGAAGAATGCTCTTAGTA
The DNA here is from genome assembly GCA_949775025.1 of Tricholauxania praeusta. Classification (NCBI taxonomy): domain Eukaryota; kingdom Metazoa; phylum Arthropoda; class Insecta; order Diptera; family Lauxaniidae; genus Tricholauxania; species Tricholauxania praeusta. The sequence goes on along the minus strand of OX459031.1, from coordinate 27,884,034 downwards.
ATTTGTATTTCAAAGCATACAAAAAACAAAAGCGGTTGTTGGCTTTTAATCTGTTCTGTATCGAGGTTTTTGTACAGAAATATACTAATGATAACATGATTAAATATAGTATGTACTATGCGTATTTGTGTGTTAACACATATCATCAGAAGAGTCAATTTGATCTACATTATTGATCGTTTCACTAGCTGCAGTTATAGTTGTAAATTCTGATAGTGATGTTGTTGCAGTGTCAGTTTTTTTATTAGTGGGGGGGAGGTGAGAATGTTTTTGAGAAAGATGTTTAGAAATTATTTTTTGTAAACGTAAGTTTGATGTATGAGTGGCTGAGTTGTAAGCAGAATTTTGTGTGGAGAGAGTGTGAGAAAGCTGTTGAGAATCTATATTGTGTAAATGTGGGTTTGATGTATGAGCGGCTGAGTCGTTAGAAGTATTTTGTGTGGAGAGAGTGTAAGAAAGCTGTTGAGAATCTATTTTTTGTAAATGTGAGTTTGATGTATGAGTGACTGAGTTGTTAGCAGAATCTTGTGGGGAGAGAGTGTGAGAAAGCTGTTGAGAATCTTTTTTGTGTAAATGTGAGTTTGATGTATGAGTGGCTGAGTTGTTAGAAGAATTTTGTGAAGAGAGAGTGTGAGAAATCTGTAAGTTGTTGGAGGGAGAGAGATTTGCGTTTGCTTGTTGGTCGGAAAAAGTGGCTTGACTAGAAGTTGGATTGTTGAGATCGGTGCCCGAGAATGGATTAATACTGGTTGATGGTGCTATTTCTTTAAGTGAGAGAGTAATGCTGTTGTTCGAATTCTTTTGTTTATTTGAGTTTATTGAGGTGGTGGAATTTACGTTTTCTTTTGAGGCTTTCGTTACTTCGGAGAATGTAGGTTTTGAGTTTGAATTGAATTGATATTGTTCTCTGTATTTACGTCTTGCTTCACCAAGACTGCATTTATTTTGTGTCTTAATTTTTAAAACTTCTTTTGCTTGCTGGTATTTTGGACAGTCATTTGAGAAAGAGGTGTGAGGAGTGAGGCAATTGGCGCACATGACTCGTACACATTTTTCCGGATTGTGGGGAGGGAGGTTGCAAGTACCGCATGATGGATTGTTCTTGCAATATTTTGCTGTATGGCCAATAATTTGGCAATTTCTACACCGCATGGGATTAGGAAAATGTTCATTTACTTTGACAGTATACCAGGCAATGTCAATTTGACTAGGAAGTTGAAATGCATTAAACGTGAGCAGAATCACGCCAGTTGGAGTGGGGTTTCCATCAACTTTTTTATTAAATTTGAATACACTGACGACACCTTGAGTTTTTAAATCATCTAAAATTTCCTGTTCAGACGTTGGAATTAGATTACGGTCGTAAATTGTACCTTTACAAGTGTTTAAAGATTCGTGGAGGGTTATGGAAACGGGACATAAGCCACCAAAATTTTTAGCTTTTAGGAATTTATCAGCTATCTTTTCTGATTTGGTAAGAATTAAAAGATTACCATCACGAAGTATGCTGACTTGTTCTAATTCGGTGCTTATGCTGTCCAAAGCTTTCTTTTTTGCAAAAACACTAAAAGACGACAGAGGTTTGCTTTCATCAGTAGACTTTATTGTTAGAAATTTTGGATTTTTTGTACCACAGGCTAACTTTAATATAGGTGGAAAAGATTCTTTAGTGGAGTTTAATTTTTTTTTCTTTGCTCGGGGACTTGATTCTGGAATCTCGTCGAGAAGGACACTAAACCGGTTCCCCAAGGGAACCGGTCTATTACCACTCATCACTCAGTAAAGGAAAAAACAAAAAATTTATTTTATTTGCTTTAATGAAAAAACTCACTGATTTAAAGGCGAAAACAAAAGAAAATATATACGAACTCGAAGTGTATGCAACGAAATAACAAACGGCGGTGTAAAAGAAGAAAGAGAAGACCAACTCACGACTGTACGCTTTGAAAGGTAGTCGATGACTGAAGGACTCGATTTATTTCAGTACAAATAATACGTAAATGGCTGGAACTAGACTAGACTCGACTTACGACTTAATCGACTTACGACCGATGACTAGGAACCTATCTCGGTCGTAAGTCGGGGACTACCTGTAGACAAATACGCAATGTGTAAACGGTTACAACGCTTTTTCACAGCCATAGCACAAGAGGATATAGACTGAACTCTAAAAAAGATTACTGAAAACTCAAATTTTTTTAGGAGGCGTTGCTGCGCCTCTAACAGGAAAAAGCGTTTTCACTGCTAATTTAATGAGCCGATTTTGATGGAATTTGGCACAGAGATAGATTGAACCCTGCTATTTGTTTTAAGGTGGGCGGTACCAACCCCCAGTAGGGGGTTATAGCTAAGCTAATGAACCGATTTTAACGAAATTTTGTATGGAGACATATTGCGCCTTAAGGAAGAGAAAGAGATAGTGTTAGGGATATAGCAACATGATATTATGACTCAAATTTTTGCAGCGATGACAAAAAATTACTCTTTCCAGTTCAGTTTTTTAATACTAAAAAATATTTCTTGTTACTTTTGTGTGCGCTTCATTAAAAAATATCTTTTTGATTTGAGCCTAGCCGATCTTTCACATAATCGAATGCACAGAGTTGAGACACACACACCTTTGTACTCTTTGCTGGTGGGAGAGTAAGGGTTGCTTTATACATACGCAGAGCGAAATACTATATTGGTTGAATTTCAACCACTGGGCGAATAAATAAAAAGATTATATGAAAAAAAAAAAATGTCAAAATTAAATATAAAATCCATTTCGATTTTTTTTATTTATTGAGGACATTTTTGTAACAGAACTTTCAGTTTGCCGAACATTTTGCATGTAAAAATCTAGGCGGTATGTCTGCTATCTGCTTACTTTGTATATGGATATGTAGGCAGCTCGTCAAGGTATGCAGTCGCTTATCAAGGACGCTGTAGACAAGACTGTTCATTGGTATTGTTTATGAAATGTTTACCGCTGGTTTGTTTTAAGATCAATCTGCACTCTTCAAGACATAGAGAGAAAGTGCAAAGTTTTTAAATGACTGAGCTTTAAGAGACGATTAAGAATAATACACACGCTTCCTAAAGTTTTTGCTCTCATTGCGCAAAAAACCAAAGTTGAAATTATTTCTTTGCAAAATATCAACTTTAAACAATGTGTATTCTCTCAAAACAAGTTGGTAAACGAAACAAAACAAACATCTTTTTTTTTAATTCACTATCAATAAAATGCTTTTATGAATGTGTTGGCGTCATAAATCAAGTTTTTTTTTAACACTTGCATTAATTTTAAAGCTCGTTTTGTGTGTAAACAAGAGGAGCGTATTTCTATATGCGTTATTTTTTGTTTCAGTTGATATTTTTACGCTGAACCTAAATGTTTCTTCTGCAATAGACAATAAATACGTCTTAAAAAGCTTAAAATCTCTTAGATTCGTTAGTTCTGTGATAATAAGTGATATTTACTTCTGTTAAATAAAATATACAAAATGAGGAACTCAAATCCTACAGGATTCTTAATTTTATTGATCGGATTTTCAATTGCTTTTATAGTTTATTATCTTTGTGTTAAAAAAAAAGAAGTACGCGCTACTTAATAGTGAGTATTTTTTACTCTTATGAAAATAAAACGAAAATTACGCATAATAATGCGAATCAGTTTATATTTAATTTGACGTTTTTTTGTACATATCAGTGTTCACAATGTATAAAAATATATATTAAGATCAATCTGCACTCTCTGTTGAAGAGATCGAATCGTTTTTAATATGTACTTAGCGAGCTTAAAGCAAAGTTTTTATAAGACTGAGAGCTATAAGAGACGATTTCTAAATACACGCACTTCTTAAAATTTTTGCTCACATTGCCCAAAAAACCAAAATTGAGATTAACTGCTTGTTTGCTAGATATAAACTTTAAACAATGTGAATTCTCTCAAAACAAATTGATAAACGAGAAACCCCAAAACATTTTTTTTTTAATCACGAAAAATGCGTTCATGAACGTGATGGCGTCATAAGTTCAAGTTTTTTTTTGCATTATTTTTAAAGCTCATTTCGTGTGTACCATAAACAAAAAGAGCGTATTTCTTTCTATACGCGGTATTTCTTGTTTTAGTTGATATTTTAACGTTGAATCTAAATGTTTCTTCTGCAATAGATAATAAATAAAAAATTTTGTAAATTATTTGAGTATACGTCTCAAAAAGCTTAAAATTTCTTAGGTTCATTAGTTCTCTGATAATAAGTAATATTTACTTCTGTTAAATAAAATACATAAAATGAACTCAGTTGTTTCAATATGCTTAATTTTTTTGTTCGGATGTTCAATTGCTTATATATTTTATAATCTTTGTGTTAAAATAAGGAACAACGCGCAATTTAATAGTGAGTATTTTTTGCTCGTAACGAAAATTACGCATAATAATGCGATCGAATTGTTACGATTAATTTTACAGTATGTACTTGGCGAGCTTAAAGGGCTATGCTCACATAGCCCAAAAACCAAAATTGAGATTAACTGTCTGTTTGCAAAATATCAACTTCAAACAATGTGTATTCTCTCAAAGCAAGTTGGCAAACAAGAAACCACAAATATTTTTTTTTTAATCATCAAAAAAATAATTTCATGAATGTGATGCCGTCACGCACATTAGGTTTTGCTAAACATTTTTAAAGCTTATTTTATATGTAAACAAGAAGAGCGTATTTCGATGCGTGGTATTTTTTGTTTTAGTTGCTTCTGTTACGCTGAACGTAAATGTTTTTTCAATAAACAATTTCTCGGTTAAAATTTGAATATCATTATGTCATTAGTCGTTTGGCAAAAATTTAAATATTCGAAAAAATAAATCTGGGTTTTTAAATTTTGTGAAATTAAAAAAAAAAAAGATGTCTCTCTCAATTGCCGAAAAAAGAGGACTTATTTTATTCTTCGTAGTGTTTTATCTAATTTTCTTTAGTGTATGTTTTGCATTTTGTTATGCTTGTTTTCGTATCAAAAGAAATCACCTTCACCGGCCGATACTTGGACAGAGTTAGTATTTTGAAAATATAAATATAATTCCTTTTCTCCATTTCTTTAAATTTGATATGTGAGTGGCGTATCAAAGTATGGTTTATCTTTTAATAAATTGATTCCGCGTTTGAATCATTGAAATTCAATGTGGTGAATAACTTTCATTCAAAGGGAAATCTGACTTTTACCTCTAATTGAATTAACATATCTGTCCATAAATTGGAATACATATTTGGTAAAGTTTTTTTGATCATTTCCTGTTGAAATTTATTCTCTATCGAAATCTTACGCTAAATAAACAATTAAAAATTCAACTTTAATAAAAAATTTCTGCTTTAAATTTGTGATTTTAGAGCCGAAATAATAATTGTGTTGCCTAAATAAAAGTAGATAATGTTTCATGAAATTATCTATAGAATATATTTTTTTAAGTAATAATAACGATAAATATAGAGTTTAACTACTGCAGCTATTAGCCGTTTTAGCTGTAAAGCTTGAAGCTTCAAGTAAAACTTATTAATTAATTTGTGCTGTTTATACGATCCATTTTGTTTGCTATGTTTTTTTTTTTTTGTGTAGTTTTAATGATTTTATTGGCACTTCATCAAAACTGAAACGAGAGTGGCGCACACAAGGGTATATGTATTTTTATGAGTTAAGTTGGAAGACTTACTGCGGCTACGTCCGACAAAAAATTTTCTCATATTTTAGTTTTCACAAATTGCAACTTTATCGTTACAAAGAGCGCCTAAAACGCTTATAATTGAGTTTCTTTTATTCTAAGAAATATTTTTTGTCTTTATTTTAAACAGTAATAAAAGCTTTAGCTTGAAATAACCAATTATGTGGTTTTTACTAAAAAAAACAAATTGAACCTACACGTTCTGCAAGTTATTTTGTGGAAGTTTTTTCAAATAACCGGTGTATAATTTTATGCGTAGTTTAATAAAGTATGTGTGTCGCATTTTCATTAATTATGTTTGCTATATTAACCCAATAGCCTTAAGGTATGTTACATATTTTTTTCCATAAAACCTATTTACTTTTTTACTCATAAAAAATTCATTGGACAAAACTGAACTTTAACTTTTTTAAGTTTTTGTAAAAGAACTTTAATGATGTATTTCATAAAGAGCGCTCACCGGTCGTTGCCGCAAGACAGTTCTTCTCTGCTAAAAATTATATGTCGCTTGTTTGCTGGAAGACCGTCGTAACTCAAAAAAATTAAATTGTGATAAAAGTGCATTTAAACATTTAGTTTTTACATTAAAATAAATAAAAGTTTGTCCGGATACCGATGCGATTTTTTTCACACAAAATAGAACATGAAATGTCGATTTATTCTGCATAATTAACTCGGATTTCAGCAAAATAAATTAAAAAACCACTTCCAATTGAGTAAATAATCCATACAAATAAAATGATAGCATTTTTCAATATTCGCGCATCACGCAAAATCTACTATACCAATTTTGATTAAATTTGTTTAGTCTTATTCCTTAAACGCTTGGTATCAATCTCCAATCCAAATTTTACTCTCTTGCCTCATTCTCAATTTTTCAATTTCAAACAAAAACAATTCGGGATTTCTGAAGAATAATCAAAAATTACAATAGGTCTACTAAAAAAATTTAAATTGTTTGGCTTCACAGAAAAAAAACAGGCTACGCGTACAAAGTCGCGGGCATCAGCTAGTAATAAATAAAATAATAACTATAAAAAAGAAATTAGACAGCAATATATTAAGTGGCTATCTTATTATTAGCTGTTTAAATGCCTATTATTTGGAAGTATGTTTTAAGCGTTTCAGAATTAACTGAGACCTTAAAACCTTCTTGGGAAAATTTCACGAAAACCTTTTTGGGAACGTGCTATTTCTGTAAAGAACTCTTAGAAAATTAAATGTAGACCATAGGAAAGCCATAAATTTTGGTAAATCATCAAATAGTGGTTTTAATTTAGTCCTTTAAGACTTTTTTTTTGCAATATATTCAACCATGTAGCATGAATCGTACATAAAGTCTCCAAGTAAATTTTTGCGTAAATCAAAAACTAACTTATAAGTGCGTCACTTATGTTTCAATTCTATAAAAAATATTAAAATTTTAAGTTATCAATTTCTAAAGCTCAGTTTGCACCAATTTTATATGAAGAGTTTTAATAAAGTAAAAAAAAAAACAGAATTACAGAAAGTGTTTTGAAATAAAAATCTTCTATTTGCACCATTCCATTACTGAGACTGAGAGATATGAGAGACGATTTTTTAATACACGCGCTTCCAAAAAATGTTTGCTTACCTTGCACAAATAAACCGAAAAAGAGAAACTGTTGAATATCAAGTTTATAAACAATATGTGTATTCTCTCAAAACGACGAGTTGGCAAACGAAAAACATTATCAATAAAATGATTTTATGAATGTGATGCCGTCACGAATCAAGTTTTGTTCAGCGTTCCTATTACATACTATATGTATATTTAAAGCTCACTTTATGTGCAAACAAGTTGAGCGTATTTCGATACGCGGCATTTTTTGTTTTAGTTGATTTTTTTACGCTGAACGCGAATGTTTTTACAATAAAAAATTTCTCGGTTAACATTTTATAATTTATGACGTCATTAGTCGAATATTTAAAATAATAAATCAGTGACTTTAACTTTTGTGAAATTCAAAAAAAAAAAAAAAAATTGTACATGATGTACTATGTCGAATTTTTGGTATCTTTTGCAGTGTTTTTTCTAGTGTTCTTTCTTATATGTTTTGCATGTTGTTATACTTGTCATCGTATCGAAAGATGTCTGCGTCACAAGCCGGCACATGGATACAGTTAGTATTTTCCATTTTTTTTTTAAATGTGAAACGTGAGTGACGAACTAAATTGTGGTTTTAATAATATCTTTTAACAGGACTATTCTGGCAACTATCTTATAACTCACCAGAGTCTTTAGTAAGACAAAAGTCTTACTTAAGACGTTTTGGTATTCTGGCAACTATCTTGAAAGCTTTTTTCTGTCTTTCGTAAGACAATTTTAAAGACCTGCTACGAGCAGGTCTTAAATTTGTCAGTTGTATTGTTTACATTACAAACGTTAGAAAAACTATTTTTTTTTAAGGGAATTGTAAGTTGTTTTTATTTGGCGTGTTAAAAAAATGTATATACATACGTTTTTAGAAAAAAAAACATTTTTAGTGATGGGACTCGAACCCACGCACTTGAAGCTATGAGTTCACAGTCCTAACTACTTCTCCACGCTGCCTGGTGATTTCCGGCTTTTTTATTATTCCTTTTGTAATTTTATTAGTTTAAAATTAAAAAATCTAAATTTGACAAGTTTACCACGAAAGCTTTTGTGTGGGGAATTCAAAAGCTTTATCTGTAAGACTTTTGCGCTAGAATACCTAAAGTCATACAAAGTGTCTTACAAAATGTCTTACAAAATATTTTCGTAAGACTTTTAGCTGTCTTTGCCAGAATAGCCCTGTAAGACTTATTAAAATATACATACTTAATCACATGTTACGTGAATTGGAAATGAAATTCACTAAGAACATTTTTTTGTTTGTCAAGAACTAACTTATCTGCGTCACTTATGTTTCACCACTGTAAAGAATTGTGTCCAATATTTCACTTTTAATTCTAACTTTCAGCAAATTGAATTTTTAAATTTTGTGCTTGTAATTTTTAAAACAATTAATCAAAGAGTTTTGATAAAGTTAAACAAAAAAAAAAGATTTAAAAGTATGAAAAATATTTTCAAATAAAAATCTTCTACTTTCGTCAATCTAACAAACAAAAATATGAGAACAACAGCTAAGCTGAAGTTCTATATATGGGCATTTCCGCCAAAAAGCCAACCGTGACAGAAAAATTAAAAGTTATTATAAAAGCGTTATAAACATTAAATTTGCTTTTTTAATTACTGTATACATCTTAAATATTATTATTTATATAAATATTAAAGTAGTTTTGAAAAAGTGGACATAAACGGAAAAATATGTCCCGTTCGAATGTCTCGTTCGAATGGATTATTATGCCTTGTTAGAAAAAAACTAAATAAGATTTTTCAATCAAACGAAATCTATTAAAAAGTTACATTATTCCATAATATTTTAAAATTAGTCGCATTAAAAAATGTTGCCAAGTTTCGCTGACTTCTGCTTTTCTGTAAATGGCCATGAAAAACACTTCCGTTTTTTGTCTCGTTTGAATGGCTCTTTAACTGCCTCTACCTTGGAACCAGTACTACGTCTGTGCTATCAAAGGGCTATTCCTTAAAGTAACAGAAAAAAATAAAAGTGGTTTACTTTGGCTTTTATTCCACTTTAAAGAAAAACTTCCGTCCCGTTCAACATGAGAGAAATGCCCATATGGAAAAATGGGAAATTCGAATTAAAGTTTAAGCATATATGGTATATAAATACCAAAAATTCTTTAATCTTATGAACATTTTTTTTTAATATAAAGTTTTGTTGAAAACAAATTGGGTGCGGCAAATTATCTCTTCGCCGTGGGCGCCAAATGTTTACGGCATGGCGCTCACGTTTTCTTACTAAAAAAATTTAATTTTAAACTACAAACAAAAAAAAAGATACAAATAACGATATTGCGAGTTTGGAACGTATTGGATCATAAAGATTCCTGTGCCAACATTTAAAACCAAATCAAAACTTAAATTTAATATATTTTATTCCGATTGTTTTGACAATCCCTTTGGGGTTCATGGACAAAAATAATAATTTTCGTACTTAAGTGTTAAATATTTATTTTCAAATCCTGACATGATGGAAAAATTCTGACTTCAGGTTTGGCAGCTCAAAATCCGTAAGACTATGTTATTGGAACTCCAATTTTTATTTATATAAATCTGTGCTTTGAGAGTCTTCTTAACATTTTTGATCCTGAAACTGAAGTGTTGAAAAAATTTTGATCGACAGCGATAAAAAATATATATATTTTCTTGTTAGAGTTGATCCAATCGGCTCAATTTTTGAGTGTTTTTTTCTGTGCCTTTTTTCTCCAAGCTCTCTCTCTAATTTTGCAACTAACGCATATAAAGATTTCATTTACATATTTATCAAATCGGCATCTCTATTTTCTCACAAGAGACTCAAAAAAAAAAAAAGTTGACGTCTTTAAACCAGTTATGCTGAAATTTCCAAAATTTTGTGTATTATATTGGTAAAGCTTAAGTACAAGTGTCTTAGTTGCTTCTTAACCTCTGAATGTTACTGTAACCTTAAAGCAGAAATTATCTACAACCCGGCGTTTAAATAAAACAAAAAATAAATAAAAACTTTACAAAATGAGTAGTGATAGTAATTGTACAGAATCTATTGGTCGTTATTGTTGTCAACTTTTATGTAGAGCTATCTGTGAAACTATGTGTGGTATGATAATTGATTGTTGTTGCGATTCATCTTGTTGTTGTTGCAAAAAAACTGAAAATTATGTAGAGCATAGTAAGTATTTTTTCTTTCTTTCATCTTTGAAGGAAGCACTAAGCAAAAATCTAACATTTCAATGGACTATTTATGTACAAAAACTTTTAAAATAAATAAATATCACTCACATATTTATGTTGTAACATTATACTAACATAGCAAAAACAAAAACCAAAAGTGTTAAAATACATTAACATTTAACATTAGAAAAAAAAACCGTCTTTATTGTTAATATGGTCTGTGTCTTCTTTTTAATTCATTGTGGAGTAGTGACGATTTGACGTTCGATTCTTAAGGGCCAAATAGACTACACAGACCGTCTGCGCAAACACGTGTCTGACATTCGAACGGTGCCTGGTGCTGTTTTTAGGTCGTCTGCGCAATAATTAAAATATTTTGATTTTCGCTCTAGTCTGCGCAGACCGTCTGTATAGTGAGTGGTGAAATTCACGCAGACTTCTTATAATCGCGAAAGTTCCGAACTGTAAAGACGTGCAAAGGAAAAAATGGAAACTGCAAAATTATTTTAACCGAATTCATGAAACTTTACAAATCTTTGCCATCCTTATGGAACGTAAAACGTAAGGGTTATTTGAACAAAATTATTAAAAATGCAGATTATGAAAACTCATACTTATTTTGAAATATTGATTTATCTTTAGAACTTTAGAAATTTCATAACGATTTCAAAAATTTTTTTTAAATTATTTATGAAAAGCACGTTTGAAATAAGAGAGAATTTAAAAAAAAAGCTAGTTTCCAAAAATTTATATAGATTCAATAGCTTGACGAAAAAAAAATTTAACAATATTATGGATACCCTCAACCAGTTTTAAAAGAAAATTTCAAAAAAATATTAGATACAATCGATTAAGCGTGGAATGCCCTATGTGTCTTTTTTAGTAATACAAATAATTGTATGTGAATTAACTTTCCTTCTTTGAAAATACAAATAATATGTTTCTATTTTGGTCGCAAATAAAATCGAATTATTACTTGCCCTTATAAAATTTTTTAGTTGACTTATTATGGCTACGCAAGTCTCTATAACAATACAGCCAATCGTTTGAGGCGCATTTGCTGTTTCCACTAGACAAAAACCGCAATGTTAAAGCAAAACGGTGATGGAATGGAATCGCTTCTCTTAATTTAGTGTCCTCTTGCGTTATGAGATGCGCTATTTTGCATAAAGGCTTGTCAAAAGTTGCTTTGCTCTTACAAACATAGTTTCTAAAGTCATTTTCTGAGGTATACAAGTTCAATTGCTGTTCGCATTCATCGCGTTGCAAAAGTGAACTAAGAAATCAGGTCTGCGTAAATTAAGTCAGTGTAGTCTATGCCGTCACTACGACAAGAAAAATGACGTGCTTGCGCAGACGGTCTGTGTGGTCTATTTGGCGCTTTACGGAACAACACGTCTCGTCAAAATTTTTCGTTCACTTTCGATCAGTTACGTACGTTCATTTTGGTTATCAACATTGATTTACATACAGTTTGTCAAGTGCATAATTGCTTGCAAAATAAATTATGCAATACATTAAAACAAGAAATGCATACATTTTTTGTAAATTTTTTTTAATTAGTTCTTTTACTCATTCCTCATTAGAAAACAATTAAAAAATTATTTGATTAAAAAGCAAAATATAATACCTACTGTGAAATGTGGAAAGTTACAAGTGATGGTATGGGGATATATATCATAGGAAGCGTTGGTGAAATGAAAGTTTTTAGCAATGTCATGACGAAGGAGTTTTACTTAAACACTCTTCAAAACGAATTAAAAACAAGACAATGATCCTAAACCCAAATCGCTCTATAATTGCAGTAAAGTGATACGCATATCAGCCTCGAAATGAACGCAATCGAAAATTAATGGGTACACTTAACAAAAAAAAAAAAAAGTGCCAAAACAGACTCCAACAAATTAAAACGCTCTAATAAGAGATATTCAGAAGAAATGAACAGATAGATACCGGAAGAATATGATTTACAAAAACGTATTGCGTCCATTCCAAGAAGGCTACAAGCCGTGATTAATGTTCGTGGTGAACACAGCAAGTATTGAGCTGTTTCTTATTAGTTTCTTTATATGTTCCTTGCATTTTACAAAAAATTATTTATCATAGGGGACGTCCATAAATTACGTGAGTCAAAATAGACGAGAGGGGGTCCGGAAAAATCTCACCAAGGGGGAGGGGGAATCAATAAAAATCTCACATCAACTTTTTAATGCAGATACCCTACATAATTATAGCAGATTACATCTAAAAACTATAAGGCAATTCTCACGGAAGGGAGATTCTCACCAAATCTCACCAAGAGGAGGGGAGGTCCACATTTTCAAAAAACACCTCACGTAATTAGTGGACGATCCCATACACCATGAAATGGGTATTGTTCTTATTTATGTTTCATAAACTTTTGTTTTTTATCAAATATTTTTTTTTATTGTTTTCTAATGAGAAATGAGTAAGGGAACTGATGAATGCAAGCATGCATTTCTTGTTTTAATGAAATATTAAAGTGAAAATTGTATTACATAATTTATTTTGCAAACAATTACATGACAAACTGTATACTCGATACGTCTCGTCACGTCTATTTTGGTTCAGGCTCAGTATTCTATTTGCCTTAACTTCTATGTCCAAAGTGTTTACAGCATCGAAGTCAGCTGTGTGGTCCGTTTCAAACATATGTTGTGCTAGTGCTGTTGTTATTTTTTTGTTTTTGATGTCATTCTTACGTTCCGTCATTCATATTTCTAAAGATCGCATGCATTATTTAACGCGCCATTGCATTTCACCTCATATAGGACGTTGCTTTTTTCATTGTTGCTTAGAAAGATGCAACGTTGTATATGAGGAGAAATGTAAAGGCACATAATACATGTGGTAAAGTTAACATCGGAACAACAAAGCAATTTTTTGTACCGCAGTTGACATTTTTGCATTTTTTCCACTAGCGACTTTAAAAAAAAATTCTTATGCGCCAGAAACTTTCTACTATCGAATTTTAATTCAGAATCGAACAAATATAAAAAAATTCTAAATTTTATTTCGATTTTCATGGCGAAATATAACAATTTTCGCACTTAAGTGTTAAATATTTATCTTCGAATCCTGAGATGATGGAAAAATTCTGAATTCAGATTCGGCAGCTCAAAATCCGAAGACTGTATTGTTGGAATTCCGATTTTTTTATAAATCTGTGTTTTCAGAGTCTTCTTAACATTTTTTATCCTAAAGTTTTTAATTAATCTGAAGTGTTCAAAAAAATTTGATCGACAGAGATAAAATATATGTATATATTTTCTCGTTGGAGTTGATCCAATCGGCCCAATTTTTGAATGATGTTTACGGTAGTGTCTTACGTGCCTTTTTTTCTCAAAGTTCTCATTAGTTTTCTATGATAATTTTTCAAATAACGCATATAAAGATTTCAATTGCATATTCATCAAAACTGCATCTCTATTTTCTTACAAGAGACTCAAAAATTTAAAAATTTAAATCAATTGTGCTGAAATTTCCAATATTTTGTGTATTATATTGATAAAGCTTAAGTACAAGTGTGTTAGTTGCTACTTAACCTCTGAATGTTACTGTAACCTTAAAACAAAAATTATCTACAACTCGGCGTTAAAATAAAACAAAAAAATAAATAAAAAGCTTACAAAATGAGTAGTGATAGTGATTGTACAGAATCTATTGGTCGTTGTTGTTGTAACGCTATCTGTGAAACTCTGTGTGTTATGATATTTGATTGTTGTTGGGATTCATCTTGTTGTTGTTGTGTCAAAACATCTGAAAATTGTGGAGAATCCAGTAAGTATTTTTTTACAATTTTGATGGGAAGCATTCCCACAATTCTTATGTACCATCGAAACACTTCATATAAAAAATAACAAACACAGAATATATTACTGCGCATATTAATCGTTTGTTCATCTTACAGTTGTATAAGACTTTCGCACAGGCGCACAACAGTTGTCTCGTTTTTGTATCGCGTTTTTAAAAATAGTTTTCACACTGTATTTTTTGCATTTTTGCCTACTCTTGTTTTATTTGACGTCAAAACAAAAGTGCAAAATTAAGATAAGTTTTTAGTTGCTGCTGCATGTCAAGGAACTTAGTTATATTTATTATTTTATTAAATAAAACTACTAATTAACATAATAATACGTACATACATACATCGCTTTGAGATTCAATTTTGTACTTGTTTAATTTAAATATATTCCAATTGATACTTTTTTTTATCAAGATAAATTGTACCTATATTTTTTTACCTAGACAAAATGGGGTGAAAAACATGTTTGTCTGGTAAATAAATTTGTGCGCACGTTTCACATATTTATTTCTTCTCAAATATCTTGATAGATCATAAATAATTAATCGCTAAAACATTGCACTCATCTAACAATAAGCTGCGATTCTACTTAGGGGGCCAACCTAGCTTGCCAACTAAAGAAAAAAAAAAACTATTTTTTACGCATTTTGAAAGTAGGCCATTACAGAAACATCGTGTTAAGATTTCATAAACATTCGAGCTCTCTAAATATATTTTTCTCAACTATACTTGTGCGCGCTCTCCGGCTCTCTGGCTTAATAGAAATACTTTAAGCGCGTTTCTCTCGAAACCACTATTTTTCATACGGTGCCAGACTTTTCTCCGAAACTTCTCAGATGATCCTTCTGAAATTTTAACCACATATTCGTCACATCGCATGAACCAAAATCAAGTCAAAATCTTGATTTTTTTCTATTTTATTAAACCGACTAATCACCCAAAAAATCCCCATTTTTCAAACAGCCTCCTTTTACTTAAACAGCCTCCATTTTTTGGTTTTTGTGTTTCAGATGATTTCTTGCTACAAAATCACCGGCGCCGTTGACACCAATTGTTTTTGAATGGCTACGCAGTATATATTTATCACTTAATATTAATAAATTTTTGTTTGTGTCTTTCAAAAATGTATTATAATCATATCTACTACTGGGGGTTTCATAGAAAATTCGGAAAAATATCTTATTTTTCAGGCCTCGAAAACTATATTGGCCCCTTAATTATGATTTTTTTAACAAGTGCTTCAAAGTATTTCTCCAACAAGATTTCAAAGCAATGACAAACCATTATACTCCCCCAAAACAAGTTTTGCAAACGAAAAAAACCCACTTTGAAAATTTTCAAACAAAATCAGCTAGCTAGCTAACTTAGGAGTAATTGACGTCATAACATAAGTCATCAGCCAGTTATGATGAAAAGCTTTGGATTTTCTAAATTTACTACTATATGAGTTATGAGTGAAGCTTAAGTTACAGCTTGTGTTTGCATGCAGCAGTTGATTTTTAAACGTTGGATACGCCTGTCACTTTTTCATTTAACTAAAGAAAAGAATTCATTACAAATAGAATTGTTCAGTTAATACTTATACGTGCGCTTGTTTTTAAATAATCTGTGAATAGTCCTGTGATATAAAAAAATCTGTGCAATAAATAAAGATCATGGATCATTTCGAAATTATGAAAAGATTAATATTATCCTTTATCGGTCTTTGTGCTTCTATAATCTTTTTCGCTATGATTTTATCATGTTGCTACGCTTGTTTTAAAAAAAAAAATCGTGCGAAACTTGATGAAAGTTAGTATTTTATGTTTCACAATGTGATTTGTATACCTCTCTATATTATAGTAAAGTTGGTTAAAGTAAACGAATTTCAGAATATAAATTTTTAATTTAAACCTTTACCACTTCCTTAGAATATTTCATAAACATAATTTTTATAGACCTGCGAGGACTCTTCCATATCACCTCATCATCTTTATACGAAATTTTTATTTTACAATAGAAATTTCAAAGAGAATAAATCATCATATCTTTTGTGAGAAGTTTTGCTTATGTTGGCTTTTCCCAGCAGTGCCATCACATACCCATTTAAGTATACACAAAACATACAGCATATGTTTATTAACTTCCTATATGAGCCATATATGAAAGAGCTTGCACCGTCTGAGCTTAAACTCTTCAACTAATACCAGAATAAAACATAGCTCGGATAAATCCGGTAGTTTTTTAGATGTTATTTATCAGAGGAAAGCTGACAACGTCATCTACAGTTAGAATTATTATGTGCATGTATATTCCGCATAACATATGTTAAACGAGTTTTATTCCAATCTTCAAAGTTTGTCGAGAAAAGTCTTCACATAGCATTATATTTACTTTCCATTTTTATAAATTATAGTGGGTACTAATTAATTGTATGCATTTTTTACTAAGAGAAAATAATTGCATATGATTTTAACTGACACAAACCACTTGCAAGTTCAAGTAAAAAGCTCAACTAATGTTTCTAACAAAAAAGAGGCACACAACTTTACAAGACTTATTGCGAAAAACCGTTAAAGGTTATAGAACTTTATAAATTCAATAAGCGTTAAAATGTTATATTAAAAGAGTATGCAAATATCGACTTATCGTGTCGTTTCAAACCACTGTGCGCTGCTTTAAAATATGGTTTTCTTTATATTGTGTTGATTTTTATGCCGCTTTTTGTTAAATTAGCTGAAATTATTCCTTTGAAAAAGTAATTTTGTTTATTACAGAAAAGTACGTACTATGTATATCACTCATAGTATTTCAACTCAAATGTTTTGTTATGATTTCGATGAATACAAATATTCGATCGCTGAAATATTGCACTCATCTAACAATAGACTGAGATGCTTCCGAATTCTTTTAACAATCGCTTAGATGCATTTCCTCAACAAGACATCAAAGCTGTGACAAACATTTATACTATCCCAAAACAAGTTCTGCAAACGAAAAAAAACCACTTTGAATATTTTCAAACAAAAATACTACGAATAATTGACGTCTATGATGAAAAGCTTTAGATTTTCTACAACTCTAAGTTAGCTTATCTTCAAGATTTTGTTTGCATGCTGCAGTTGATTTTTAAACGTTGGATACGGCTGTAACTTTTTCATTTAACTAAAGAAAAGAATTTATCAAAAATAAAATTGTTCAGTTAATATTTATACATATATACGTGCGGTTGTTTTTAAATAATCTGTGATAAGGAAAATAGTCTTGTGATATAAAAATCTGTGCAATAAAAAAAAAAATAAAAAATGGATTTCGAAACCTTAGACAAAATAGTAATATCCTTTTTCGGTCTTGGTGTCTCTTTAATCATTTTCTGTTTTATTTTTTCATGCTGCCAAATTTTTTTGAAAATTTGGAAATTTGACGGAAGTTAGTATTTTATTGATATTTTATATTTCACAATGATGTGCATACCTTTGAATATCTTATATCGTTAGTTGAAGTAAATAAATTTGCGACATAACATTTTTAATTTCTTCCATTACCACTTTCCGTGACAATTTCATAAACTTGTAAAAACGCGTCCACGGCTGGCTTCTTATTATCTTTATAAGAAATTTTTATTATATGTACAATAGAATATTTAAAGAGAATCATCATATCTTGCTCCTGTGAGTAGTTTTGCTCTCATTGGTTTTGTCCAGCAGATGGGTAAAACCCAAAAAATGAGCCACTTGTGGCTCATTACAACAAACACGTCATTTTTCTTAAGAAAAATAACGTTTTTTTATACGCGCTATGCTCCAGATTTGCATTATTGTTATTGTTGCATCTTTCGGAAAAAAACAAAAAATTAAAGTGAACAAACAAGGAAACAACAATGCGCAAATTGAGGAAAGCTTTCTCTCTTAAGGGCTTAAGGGGTTATATCTCCCTAATTTTTTTTTACTTTTCAATTTCTTTTTATTGGCTTAAATCATGCCAAAACAATCCAAGAATCAAAATCTACAGCGCCCAAGTACCGATTTAAACTTAAAATTTTTTGAAGTCAATTTTTTCCAAGAAACTTTGATGAAGATGTACCTATAGCATTTTGAAACTTTAAACGCTTTTTTCTCGAAACCATGTTTTCGTTTTAAGTCGATTTTTTTCGAAGAAAACACGATTTTTTGATTTGTCATTTCGCGAAAAAAAATTCTAAAAATATAACCATGTGTACTTCAACAGAAAAAATCACAGCCGCCATTTTGTAAAAAAAATAACAGTAAAAAATTTTTTTCTCTTCTTCAAGAGTTGCTTAATCCAATGTTAAATTATTTGTATACCTTTATTCTCAAATGTCCTTAAAAAAAAACAATTAAAATTGCCTTGTTTTTTTATAGCATAAGGGAGATACAACCCCTTTATCAGTGTACTTTTATTTCTACACTTACATATGTTGTTCTTGTTTGATTCTTGGAATTGGCTTTTGGTTTCTTGAATTTTTTTTGCTATTGAGCTTAAATTTTTATGAGATTTTTTAATTGTTGTGGCTTTTTTAATTAGTGGCTCTTGCTCCCAAACTTTTGCCCATTTATGATATACACAACATCTCCTGAGACGCTTGACGAAGTAAACTGTTTCCTTTTTTTCACAGATATAGCATAAATAATGCATTCAACTTGGTTGAATATCATTGATAACTAGTTGGTAGTATTTTCAATTTACATTTAAACAGGTTTAAGAAAAAATTATAATACTGAATTTATACCCCTCTGGTTCTAGGTCCGTCAATTGCAACAGCTAGCCAACTTAGGAATAATTGACATCATTAATTATCAAGCCTGTTTTGATTAAAGCTTTGAATTTTCTATAATTACTGTCATATGAGTTATAAGTAAAAAACTTAAGTTCGAGTTTTTGTTTGCATTCTGCAGTTGATTTTTAAACGTTGGATACGGCTGTATCTTTTTCATTTAACTAAAGATAATTCATTACAAATAGAATTGTTCAGTTAATATTTATACATAAATACGCACGGTTTTTTTTAAATAATCTGTGACAAGGAAAATAGTCTTGTTATATAAAAATCTGTGCAATAAAAAAAAACATACAAAATGGTTTTCGAAACTTTGGACAAAATAGGAATGTCCTTTTTTGGTCTTTGTGTCGCTATAATCATTTGTGGGTTAATTTTTTCATGTTGCCGTGCTTGTTTGCAAAAAGAAAGTGGTGCAAAATTTGATGGAAGTTAGTATTTTATTGATATCTTATGTGTCGTTCTAAAAGAAGTACGCAAAATGAAACTCAAATGACTCTTTAAAACGTAGTTTTTCTAATTTTTGTTTTGGGTTGTCATACGTACTGATTCAATTTGAAAAAAAAACAACACATAATTCAAGAAGCAACATAAACAATGAAAAATCGAGCAACAATTTTTGTGTGAGGCCTTAAAAAAAGAATATTTAACTTCAATAAGTAATAAAACTATAACTAACATGTTGTTTTAAAAAATAAATTATTAAAATTGGATCAGTATATTTTGCGCCAAAGCGTTACAAACTATTTCCATATAAGCAATTTTATATGAATAGTATAGATATCGAAGTGGGATATTGATTCTTGCATTAATACATTATTCTCTCCTTTTTTGCAACTATTCAACCCACAAAATTTTTGGTACACCATTCTTATGTAATGCTACCTAGTGTCCAATTACAAAATATACGCTGCTATAATTAATTTTTATACGCGAATTTCAAACGCTTCTTTTACATTTAGACATTAGAAATCAATTAAAAAGTAACATTTTCTCGCAAGTACTGGTTCATATTTGCTTCATTGTACAATTGCCATCATTAAAAACTTTCTTTTGTTCGGAAAATAGTTATAAATTAAAAAACGAAAAAAAATATTTGTAAAAGTTTGTGAGATTAGAAGTGATCGAAATGAGTTCTGAATATCAAATGCATGAAAGGGTCTTTCTTTTATCCATATCCTGTACTTCTGTTTTATTTACGCTCTGGATTACAACTTATTTTTGCTGTCGTCTGTAATTTCAAAATAAAAAGCATGAAAATATTATGCTACATAAGACATGTCGGTATTTTATATAATTACGAATAATTTCACAAAAATGAAACGAGAGTGACACGTCGAAATTTGATTATAGTTGCTTGCTTTTTTACACTAAGTGCTTCATTATCAATGTTACTTTAAAATTAAAATGAATTTTGTAGGCGTCACTCATGTTTCACTCTTGTTAAAAATAATTATAAAAAATGCTCTCGGATTAAAAATACTTTCCAAAAAGTGATGACGACGAACATATTGGATCAATGTTTTCATTAAAAAAAAAATTTAATATCCGATTAAAAAGTTAAAGAGTGTTCAAATTTGAGGTATCTATTTTAAATATTAAATAAAACACATAAAATCTTTATATATTTTTATTAGAAATTAAATATAATTGGTTTCAGTTAATAATGAAAAAGAATGTCGTTCAAGTGACCTCCTCTGCTAGCTCGGCAGGCTGTGAATCTTTTACCAAAATTTTAAAAAAACTTTATCGCATAATGATGGTTTAATGTGAAATTTGCTCGATGATGTTGTATATGTGGTGTTGAACAGTTTGGAAACTATCCGTATAAACTTTACTTTTCAAGGAACCTCATAAGATGAAATCCAATTATGTTAAATCGCACGATCTTGGTGGCCAATTTACTTCTTTTCTTCGAGAAATTATTCGATTAGTAAACTTCACTTTCAAAAGATAAATTAATTCCGTTGCTCTGTACCATGTTGCACTGTCCTGTTGAAACCACATATTCTACACATCAATATCTTCCAATTGACTCCACAAGAATTTTCTAATCATCTCTTGATATCGGCTTAATTGCTGTGAACGACGACGAATTAATATAGTTGTCTCTTCAGCAACACTTGTGCTAACAGCTGCCACATTTTAACTTGAACGACCACTAAGATGATAGATTCTGCTTCTCTGATCTTGAGCTGAACCAGTTTCTTCAAATTTATCAATAATAATAAGTTTAATAGCTCGGTGTGTCGGAGCATTTTCTCAACCGTATTTTGAACGAAATTTTCTTCCAACTACTCAATAACTTTCAACATATTTAAAATAAGTTTTAATAATGAAAACACTTTGTTCACCATTTTAACTAACCGGAATGTTTTTACTTCATACCTGTATAAACATCGGTTTAAACTAATACCTATTAAAAGAAAATGGCGGCAAATTTAAAAAGATACCTCAAATTTGAACACCCTTTCGATATGGCTTTTGGGCATGCACACACACAAAGTTTGACGAAGTTACGTCGTTTTTAAATTTCTTTACAACTGTTTTTTTTTTCTCGATAAAATCGCTATTTTTTTAAGCCTAACTTTATTTTTATTTTTTCTGTAGATATTAATAAAAAAAAACTTCTAGTGATAGCATTATTCACTCAAAACAAGTTTCTCTAAGCTAAAACTTATTAATAAACAAAATAAAAGGCGATTTGTTAGAATTTGCATTTATTTCCTTGAGTTGATTTTTTATGCTGAATTTAATTTTAATTTTCTCGTAATATTTTTTATTAATTTTTATTTTCTGCAAATATTAAAAGTTAACTCGTGTTTCATTGAATATAAAGTTTTGAAGTTCTCTCGCATAATATACTACGCATAGCTTACTGCAGTTGTAAAATATGTTGATTCCTATGCGAAAGGGGCCTTGTAGTTTGTTTTATGAATCAGTGAGTCAAAATAGAGGCATATGCGAAAAAACTCCCCCCATAGAAAAAATAGATAAAAACTGAGAAATTCTTTTATGGTTTCCCCTTAAATTTTATCTTGGATTATTTAATAAAAAATATTACATGTATATTACATCCAATCAATAAATGTTATGTTATCTTCTCTTATAAGGAATACACATACATATGCATTCTTAAATTGAATTTCAATATAAATAAAGTAAGTGGTAATATTACATTACTTCAAAACAAACTTTACTAAACTTAAGTTGTGCGCGAAACGCAGCTGGTAACTTACTGATATTTTTTCTATATTGATTCGCTGCGATAATTTAAAAAAAGTTGGCTGTGATGTCAGTATTAATAATAATATTAGGCTGCTGTTTTGGTGTACTTGCAATTTTATTGTGTATTCTTCCGACTAGTCTTGGATTGCTCTATCATAATAGTAAAAAACATTCAAATCCACGGGTAGCAAATTCACGTTAGTAATGTTTAAAATATTAGCTAAATATACTATAAAATGTTACCACCACAGTTCATACATTATAGTTTTCAAAAAATGTTTGATTGAATTTCTATAATTTAACACTGATTTTTCGAAAATTAAAGCTTAAAAAGTCATGATTGAGAAATTTCGAATATACTGACTGTAAAAAAAAAAATTAAGATTCCCGAATTTTCTTAATTTTTTCATATATTATGTGGAAAAGTATGGTTAACCAAAATTTAAAGTTTTAGCGTTAGGATTTCACAACTTTTTTTATGAATTTTTTTCTATTGCAATATTTGAAAGAAAAAATATTTTTCTTTTTTCATATTTTGCGCTGCCTTACAATAATTGTATAAATTGTAAAAGCTTACAGTGTGAGGGAAGGTGCTTTATGCCTTTGGAATAAAAGTTATAAATTCGAATGATTTTCAAAAACAAGAGGTTATCCTTCAAAATGGTTTTTCTCTAATAACTTGAAAACTATAAAAGATATTCCACAATTTTCAGCATTTTTGAAATGAGCATTGTCAAATTAATGGAATTGATACCCATTTTGAAGAAAAATCCTCAACCACATCCCACTTTTGTATGGGAGGTAGGCGGTATTATACATAGAATAATGTAACAAAAAGTATCGTGATGAAGATTATTCGTGAAAATTAATTTGCATAATTTAGAAGATTGATATCCCGTACATATGTACGGGTAAAATGTACTTGGCTTTGTAAAAAAACATCTACATTAAATGCTAATGAATCAGACTATTAGTGTATTGCGGTGGAAAAATTAAAGTTTACAATGTGTCATATTGCAGACTTAAGGAATCAAATATCAATCTAGTAGCACATGACGTATCTTATCTAATCGTTGTTTTTGAAATACAAACCTTAATAACTATTTGTGTACGTTTTATCTATAAATCCAAGTAATTATTTGGTTTTAAGCTTAAGGCCTCCTTTGTCGTCAACTTTGATTTCATTTGTCAACAGAAAAATTTCGAAAAATTGAATGGAGACGGAATAGAGTACATGCAGAAACTCATTGATAAATAAAACCAATGCTAATCCAATATTAATTTTGTCATTCATTTTGTAATGCACAGATGAGGGCGTGACAGGCATTGAAGAATGTGAAATGTATACAAGTTGGTCCTCGGAACCCCTAGAAAATGAGATATATTTCCCATTGAATTGCAAAATCACCTCCGCATCCCCTACAATTATTTGCGTTTCCTAAAATTCGTTGTTATACAAACGTGCCTTGTACAAAATTATTTTATAGTTTAAAATATGTATTAATACAAAGTACATACATTGAATTTCATTTATTCCGAAGTAAACAAAAGTTAAATTTCCATTGAAGTAAAATCCAATTTCTTAACAATCGATCTTGTGGAATTTTAATTAATTTTCTTAAATAATTTAAAACAAATGAATAATGAAGCTAATAAAGACTAAAAAATCATTTTTAATTTTTTAATTTCGTTTTTTTTGTAGAGACAACAATGTGAATCCGGTATTTGTTGTTTTCATACTCTTTCAGTTAAACTTTTTTAAAAATTTATTTTAATACATTAAATTCTCTTGCCCTTGGCGGTTTTCGAAATTGAATTTGAGATCAACAAACGTGGTGAAAACAAAAGGTCAAAAGTTTTTTTTCCAATAAAAAAAGCTTTTTTAAAAAGATTTAACTATTTGGAAAATTAAAAAACTCTTCGATAAGGAAAAAAAAAACATTTGTATGAGTAGATAGAGTAAAACGAAATTACTTTAAAAGCTCTTGAGGATAAGCGCTCATCATTTCTCAAAATACAACTACACTTTAATTTTATAGGAAACTTTACAAAAGAATTTTGATTAACAAAAGGATAAATATGTATGTTATGTCTGAAAGATTTCATGTATATTAAGTCGGCTTAAATTTTTTTGATAAATTGCTGTAGAATAACCCATTTAATAATTATTTTGTTAACTTAGGTCGAACCGAGCCACCGAGGTTAATTTAAGATAATTGAATAAAGTTTTTACTATAAAATACTTACTTTCTTGTATGCACCTTTTTGTGTTACTCATCTTATAAGTATGAAAAACTAGAGTTCGCCCGGTGGTTGAAATTCAACTATTAAAAATGCTTTTGGTATTAAAAAACTGATATAAAAAAGAGCTATTTCTGTCATTTTACCTGTTAGGGACGTGGTACCGCTCACTCAAAACAAATATCTTTACTCAAGATTCAATCTACTTATCTACATGCCAAATTTCATCAAAATCGGTGTAGTGGCACAGTCCTGATACCGCTTTTTCCCATTAGGAGCGATGGCACTGCTCCTTAAAGAACTTGAAGATTTTAATACCTTTTTTAGGGTACAATCTATCTTCAAACCAAATTTCATCAATACTCGTTTTACCGTGGAAACGTACTTTCCTGTTGAAGGCGAAAAAACTAAGAGATTATGTTGTGCTATGGCAATTAAAAAAGGATGGAGCCGTGTCACAACTGCCTATTTATGTATAGATAATCCTCACTCTCTCACGAACTAAGAGTAAAAAGCTGTTGCATGTCTTAACTCTAAGATTCGACTAAGGGCCGTCCATTACTGAAAAGAGTAAATTTTTGTCATCGCTCCAAAAATTTAAGTCATAGTACATATCATGTTGCTATATCCCTACTACTATCTCTTTCTCTTCCTTTCATCAAAATCGGTTCATTAGCTTAGCTGTGAAAACATATTTACCACTGGAGGTTGGTCCGTCCACTTTAAAACAAATAGCTTTCCTCAGGGTTCAATCTATCTCTGTAATGAACTCTATCAAAATCGGCTCATTAGTTTAGCAGTGAAAATGCTTTTTCCTGTTAGTGCTACGACGCCTCCTAAAAAAATTTGAGTGTTTAGAAATCTTTTTCAGGGTTCAGTCAATATCCTAACAAAATTTCATTAAAATTGGTCCGTTAGTTTAGTAATAACGACGTATTCTTCTGTAAGAGGCGTGGCACCGCCTACTAAAAAATAAAAATGTATATTTTTACTCAAGATTCAATCTATCTACATACCAAATTTCATTAAAATCGGTGTAGTGGCACAGCCGTGATACCGTTTTTTCACATTTGGGACGATGAGAAGAAAGAAATCAGAGTTTTTAATAATCTTTCTATCTTTAAACAAAATTTCATCAGAATCGGTCCATTAGTTTAGCCGTGGAAACGTTTTTCCTCTTTAGGGGCGTGGCACCGCCTACAATTATAAAAAAAGTATACATGTCCCCCCTTCTTTTCACAACCTTTCCAACAAAAAAAAAATTGAATACCTACAGCAACAATTTTTGAATTCATTTTCTGTTTTTCTGAATCATCTGCTCCCGTCGAACACGTATTCACGAGAGCGAAAAAATCTGATAGTAGGAGCCGTCCGCGTTTTGAATTTCTAAATTCAACATGAAATCGACTTCGAATGGCTTCGATTTCTTTGAATTTTTGAAAAATCGACCAGACTTGCTATAAAAAAATTCAAGTCAGAATTAATATGACTTTTATCGTTCCCGCCCAATCGCATTTTATGATAGCCCAATGTATGCGCTCTGTTGCTTAGACAATATATATATAATAAATATATTAAATATGTAGAAGGCAATAAATCCATCAAAATTATTAACTATTGCTAGGTTGCGGTACCTAATTTTCAAAACTGAGCAACGAATTATCCTTGTCACTGTGAAATTAAGTTTTTTTGTTTATGTTAATTTGCCAACAATTGGATTTTTGAATTTGTTGTCTTCTTCAAATTGCCAGCTAAATTGTTTTAACTAAATTTAGTGATTCCTCATAAAAATTGATTACTATTCGATACTAAAAAAGATATATGATACAATTTTTAGTAAATTACTTTTATTGGTTTTTTCGTTTCGATTAATTCAATTGCCTTATGTAACATATTACATTATTTTTAATTTGCTGAAATAATTATTTTCATTAACTAATTGTTGTGATCACTTACACGAAAAAGCTATGACAATTCTAGTTTTTTCGGCCAGTCATATATTAAGGTTAGACCAAGTTAGAACTTCTCGTTAGACATGAGCCTACCAACTGGAGAGCAATTTGAAACAATAACACAGCCATCAAATGTTCAAGAACATTACAACTTTGATTCGCAACAGAAGACCGATCAGTTTCAATTGGTTGCTTGGCGCCTTTTATTACCTTTTCTGTTTAAACTTTTGTTCTACACAATTACTATGATTGTTTGTGGTTATATTATGTGGCGTAAACGTCGAAAGGCTGTCAAAATTAAACCAGAAACTGAATGTAAGTTAAAAAATTGCGATATGAACTTTTGACAGGTTTTTTTTAGTACTCAATAACCTCTATAAATGCAATGCACCGTGTTGATTTGTAAGAAACGAAGAGGAGGCGTAACATCAATGAATATTTTTCTTGAAAACTGCCTATGTCACAGCACAACTTAAAAGTGCGGTCAAATACGAACTATCGCAAGGGTGCGACTTTCTATTGAGCACCATTACGACATAAAAAGAATGGGACGTTCGACTTCTATGAACCGAACTAATAGATTCAGTTCATGAATTTCTCTGGCGCACATGCCATTATAATACTCGAATCTATTAAATAAGGTTAAGCACCCAACGTTAAAGGCTCAAGAGAATCAACAGAAGAGATGACATCCCTATTCATTTTATCGATTTTGGGCTTTTCTATATCTTTACTTCCACAGAGCTTGGAAGCTTTTTAAAGCTAACAAATAGGACAGAACTGTGGGAAACTCCAGAATTCGTGAAATGTTCAATTGAGAACATGGATAGAGCTGCAGCTGCCGTCGCTTGCTATTCAACGAGTGAAAAAGTTATTATATGTAATTAGTTTCGACACCAGGGTCTATTGCCACTTTCGATAGAATGCGTCAGGAATAAACGAAGTGTCAGTCATATCCTGACCATTACCGGTAATAGTAAGCATTGAAAACTCATCTCTTTTGAGAACTAGCAGAACATTTGCAGTC
The DNA here is from genome assembly GCA_949775025.1 of Tricholauxania praeusta. Taxonomy (NCBI): domain Eukaryota; kingdom Metazoa; phylum Arthropoda; class Insecta; order Diptera; family Lauxaniidae; genus Tricholauxania; species Tricholauxania praeusta. The sequence goes on along the minus strand of OX459031.1, from coordinate 27,856,508 downwards.
CTCCAACATGATGAAAATGTACCACAAGTGTAGAAAAAAGATTGCGTTATGTTCGAGCCAGTATTGAAACACAATTTCTAAACACATGACTCGATAAGCTATCCGCTCCAGAGTCTTTATCAATGTTGAATTTTGTAAGGACCCTTCCTTGACAACAACTTGGCAACTATGCCAATCATTTAATTTCGAACTAGGGCAGTGGAAAGAGTAATATAAAAGGAAGCCATCAAGTATGGATTATCTTTTTACGCTTTGAACAAAGAAGGCAACTGAAGATTAACACAAAATTATTGGCATTAAGGGGACATGACACCTTCAAATTTTCAAGAATTAAAAAAAAAAATTTTTTGACTGTTTCTTGTTTAAAAAATATTGAAAAATACGTTTTTAATAAAATCAACCTCAAACTCGGCTTATAAAATATATAGCAAGCATTTTAGTAACATCGTGTCAAAGTTATAGTACTTGAAAATCTATAGTTAAAAAGCTTTAAACGCGTTTTTCTCGAAACCACGTTTTTCGAGTTGGTGGGCATTATAAAAAAAAACCACTGGACCGATCTTTCTGAAATTTCAATATGCTGCTGTGCTCATATAAATGCAGGGAATAAACTACAGACAGAAAGATCGGCATTATAGTTTTTGATTTTTGGCACGATTTTGGCCCGAAAAATTGTCAATTTTCGAAAGAATGACGCCATTTTGTTAATTTTGGACCAAAATTATTGCCTGTAGTTCATTCCCTGGTGGCTTTGAAGCTGATTAAAGCCTCTTATTTTTTCAGATGTTTCAGTGAGCTGCAATCATGCCCACCGTGATTTTTTTGGTTCAAAAAATTCTAGTGGTCATAAGTTTCATAAAAAAAATTAAAAAAAAAAATTTTTTTTAAATATTGTTTTGTGTCAAAATATATTGTAAAGTTTCAAAATGATATCTTGTTTTTTATAAAAATGATAGGCATTTTAAAACCCTTAAGAACAAATTTTTTGAAGGTGTCATGTCCCCTCAATGAAACTCTTTCATTGTCAAAATAATTTAAAAATCGAGACATCAACAAAAAAAAAAAAATTTCAAATATGAAGCAGATACTGAGATTGGATATAATAATTTATAGAAATAATTTTGAGAGATTAACACTCATGTTTATTGCATTTAACATATTTTGTATAGGAGCTGAATATCCACTGTGCTTTTTTCACATCATCAGTTATGAAATATTCCAACTTTCTTTTCCATTTTTTCGACTAAGTCCAACATTTTTTTCTAATTCCATAATTAGCAAAATATATGTATGTCCAAATATATAAAGAATTTTCTCACCACAATCTAAATCACCATTGCTTATTACTTGCAACTTTGTATGCTTTATCTGCATTGCTTTATTGCTTTTATTTTGTCTAATCAAATATTATTATCGCAAAAACGACAATAATAAAATATTTCACTTCACAAAAACAATGTACATACATATGTGCATTGAAAATATCTACTTTGTACAATATATATTTCATATTTTCACCTCAGTTGCTTAGTTTGCTTTTTAACTCTTAGAGCATATTTGTATATCGTGGCTGCCTTAAAGATGAATGCAGGATTAGCTTTTGCCCTCACTTTTACTATTGGGTTTTTTTTACTCGTCTGTTTTTTAGTATTCGCAACACGTGGGCGTCGCAAAAAGCAATATGAAGGGCGTATCCTCAGGGGTTAGTGATTGATAAAAACATGTTTTGTTTCTTTATATTTTTTGGAAACATAGGACTATGTACAGTGAGATTTTTTTAATCTACAAATCTTTTACGCCTTCACATGTGACCTCTCTGCTTGGAACTTTAAATAAATATCATATCATAACTGCTTAGAATTTACGATGAAAAATACTAAATTTTATTTTTTTTTTATTTCCTTACAGCGCCTGTTGTTGTTACCTCTGCCACACATACCGCGCCTGGTGGTTATCCAGTGACGACACAAATGAATGTGGGATCTAGTCCCTATCAGACGAATGCATACCATTATCCAGCGCAGACGTAAGTATTGAAACTATGATTTTAAAGAACAACAAAATAAATCGAATTTTTGGATTGTTTTATTTAGTTTGCTTAGCTTGCTTTCATTTTGTATTAACGTATGTTTTCCAATTCTTTTAGGCAACCTCAAATGATGCAAATGCCAATGCCAATGCCTGGAATGCCACCAGTTGCTGGGTATGTTATTACTATACCATATGTTATTACGTACCTTTTTCTCTGATCGATTTTTTTTTTCTTTTGTTATAGTGTGCAGCCACATGTTACACCATATCCTCCACAAATGCAAATGCCTATGCCTACAGGTAGTAACATGAATCCTCCATCTTATGACATGGCTGTTTCTGGTGGGCCAGCGCAGCAGCCTAATTATGCAGGTTATGAAAAACAGTCACCCTACAATCCGAGTTATGCGTCGCATTAAAAAAGTATTGTTTGATGAACTGTCTTGGCGACTTAAAAAGCCCACATTATAAACGACGATATTTCCAACCAATCAATTTGGTTCACGTTCCAATGTATGGTTCTTAAAACAAACAAATTTTTTATTTAATCATTGAATTGGTTTTGTGTTAATGTACTTTATGAATTCTAACTGTAATGCTGTATCGTTTGTTACCTCTTGTGTCCCAAAGAAATTTTTGAAATTAAAGTTTTTTTTTTATCCAAGAAGTAATTTCAAAATAATAAAGCACAAATTACATTAAATGATTATACCTTATAATATTAAAGAAAATAGAATCGAAACGAAAATAATTAGATTTATACCAATGTGATGTTATAGTAAATGAGATCTTTATACGTAATAGTCATTTTCACGGGTGTGAAATATAATTGACACATGAAAATGTATTGTATTGTTTTTACAAGGATGAAAACAAAATGCAATAACCTTGGACTGTATTGTGCCTCACTCGTGTTTCATTTAACGTGAAATTTGTCAGTTATTGTATATTGAATCCTTAAGATTTTGTCTAAGTGAAGTTCTTTATTTAAGTAATTCCTTAAATTGAATTAAAATCTTTAATTTTTTTATATTTACGTAACTTTTTGCAAACTTTTGTATGCATTAAAAACAATATGAACTATTAAATAAACAAAATTAAATAAATATATTCTCTGTTTTTCAAAACTGCAAGTTTTTTACTCAACGAAAAATAAAAAACACGCTTGGACCTCCAAAATGAGATATTTTTCACATTAAAATACAGAAGCAACATTCTCTCAAATTATTTCCGATTTACTAAAAAAAAAACACGACACTATATATACGAGCACCATTTTGCTGCCCCCTTGGCCCCCTAGGTACGCTACTGTCTATGACGCATGGAAACCTAAATTGCTTGCGTTATACAACCTGCATATTGTAACATCTTAAATTTGAGCAGGCTAAAGAAGATGAGATTTAAGAGAGCAATAAAAATATTTTTGTTGGTTATGCTTAAATTTGCTATATGAATTTCATAGGTTTTAACATCTTATGAAGCAAAATATTATAGATTTGCCTTGGCCTAATGTAAAACTAAGAGAATTCAAAATTGCAAATACTACTCCAAGCACCAGGTATGTCAAGACATAAATACTTGTAGGTGGCTATGCGCATCATTCTAGCCATAAATATCACATCTTTTTATAAAGATATAGTCACTTTTTAGGCAATTGGTCTATATTCTCATACACAAAGTAAGCATGCGGTAAGCCATTTGTCAACATTTGGTTTATTCGGAGTGCACCAGCTGCTCTTTTGGATTTTTTTCAATTCAAGTTCCGTTAAACTTAAGAAGTAAAACGTACATGGACTCAAAATCCATGTGGAGCATATAGAATAGCTCTATAAGTATACGGCAAAGATGTAGATATAAAGAACTATATTCCGGATTTGAAAGTCATGGAACGTTAAGCTTCCTGTGCCAAAAAGTTAAACTTACTGTCGAGCTGGTTTTTATACTGAGCACTGATTAAAATTGGTTTTTATTTTCTGATATGGTACGTTTTATACCTTTTGGGATATTTATTAAACAAAATTCCTTCTACAATTGCAAACAAAAAAAAAAAAAACATGGAAAATACATAGCTACTTCTTCGCCGTAGGTCTTACTTTTTGGCACAGGAAGCTTTACGATCCAAGACTTTCAAATCCGGAATATAATTCTTTATATCTTTGCCGTATACTTAACTTTTTTACGTTATTTTTTTCTCGAAAACTAGCAGACATAAGGTAGAATTAATTGTGAGAATTTTGCTAGTTTCTTAATGACATTTTAGGAAAAAGTTCCGAATTTTGGACACAGCAGTTTTTAGGTCCATCCACCATACTAGCATATGTACCCATAGGATAAAACAGTACTTATTATAGCTGAACACAGAGGCGGCTAAAGCCTCCATGGCAACTAAACTTATCTAGATATTGTGAATGAATACATTAACTAGTCGAGTGATCATACTTAATATATTTTTTTTGTCATTCAACAATTCGTCTCAAATTTGTCAAAAAATTTTACCTAAATTCGCTTTTTTGACTTCACTATTCTTCAACATGCAGTTATTTGAACTATCTTAAAATGTGTTACCAAAATTCACATATTTTATGTTTGCTTATAAGTCTGATTTTTATGGAGCAAACGAAAAACACATATAACATAATACTTGACTTGGAGTACCACGAATTAAGATATTCAAAATAATTTATATTTATTTTTTTTATTATATATATTATATTATATTTGTATTTATAGAAGAAAACAATTAAATAAACGCCATTGAATTGTTTGTTTGCTGTTGAATACACAACAAATAAATTGTCTGCAAACATAAAAATATTTAGCTTTTACTTTGAATTTTATAAAAAAATGTTGCCTTATTTTATATTTTAAACGTTAATACAAAGATCAATCAAAAAGCAATGATTTATTTATTGAATTTCATTTCCTGGGCATTAAGGCATTATACATTATATGATATGTATGCATATAATGTAAATATATACTTTATATTATACATTATTTCTATAGTAGGAAGTAGTATATATTTAAATTTAATAGATGCATACTTATTAGGGTGGCCGTTAAGCAAAAAAAATCATGAGTGCGTTTCACATGTGGTAGAAGTGAAAGCCTTAGAAAACTAAAGTGCGATAGAATGAGACGAAGATTTTTTATTAAAATGATAAATGGTGACCGGATCTATAATATCTGCAGCAATAAATGATATATAAAATGAAAGTACTCATCGAGCAGAGTGACCGAAAATTATCAACTTCAAGATCGGATAAACAAAATAGTCCAAGAGCCGGCTGTAGAAAAGTCGAGTGTATAAGATTACAGGATGGGATGCATGCCAAAATATCTAGGGTTGCCTTGCCAAACCCTGTCCCGATGGCCGAAAATGGCCGAATTTTAGCCAATTTTGCTCTAATTAAAACTGTAGTACATAACAGCTCGAAATGTATGCCAAATGATATAACTCAAAGAGGCCTAAATATAATACATGGGATTGTATTGTTGAATCCTGTCCCAAACATGGGTTTTCACCGGTTTTTTGGGTCAATTTTCATTTATGATATATCAGTTTGAAATTTGTGTCAAAAGATAGTACTCGAGAAGCCTAAATAGAAAAATGTAAGGTTGTCTTGTTAAATCTTGTCCCAAACATGTATTGTCACTCATTTAAGAAAAGTTGACCCCAAAAACTGGTGTTAACTAATGTTTAGGACATGAGTCGACAAGACATGATTTTTCTACCATTTTCAACATTTCAAATTATGCCAGTTTGGTCTATTTAGAAAAATGCAGATATCTCAGGTTCGAAATAAAACATTTTTTTTATAAGAAAGAATGAAGAAGAATAAAAACTAATTGCGGATTCGAATTCCCCGATCGACAGTTGCTGGAAAACCGTGCCCATTTTGATGGAAAATTTGATAACCTCTATAACTTGCACCATTTTTTTTAAATCAATACTTTGGAATATGGGTTGTCTAATTAAAACAGAGGGCACTAATCCATTTTTCAATATTAATTTTAATCCTAGTAATGGGCCTTGTCTAGACATATAAGGCTATTGTAATCCGCTGACACATCGTGAAAAAAACAAAAAATTTTTTTCTGAACCGCTCTAATGTACATATGTACATATTTGATGTCTTTTTACACGGTTTTGTCTGAAACGTATCTACCGTGTAAAAACAGAATTGGGTGTAGTTTATTGGGTGCATTCGCCTATTCTATAGCTATTTACAAATGGATCCTTACGGCGTTTACTCAAACTTAAATTGATGTAATTGATTTCGCACCAAGAAGAAAGACTGTTCAAATCGGTTTGAAGATAACATAAATTATTATTTGTTTTGTACCATGATTGAACATTTTGACGTCTGCATACATTAAAATATAACTGCATTTGATAACGCATAGCAAATATTTTACAAATACATTAGTTGACTTGACAGGCGTTGTTCTGCCCCTACCGGTAGGTGGGGCGATGAGTTTAATTTGGTTATAGCCTTTGTATTTTAAATATGTAGCAAGTCTCATTCGCCAAATAGTCAAATAGTCTTAGAGGCATAAAAAAAGTTGGATTTTTCTCATATGGGAGCCGTGGTACCACCTTTTTTTCCATTGAAACTTTTGTCCGTACCTTTTATATATCTACCAATTCCAATTCATCTGCGTCATATAGTTGATGAATTTGGTTTTTAGGGGCGTGTCATTGCCCATTTTTCTTCACCCAACTTTGCTAAGAACCTTCGACAGACCATAGGAAGCATTTAAAAAAGAATTATGAAAATCCGTTGAGCAGTTCGCGAGTTTATATGTGACAGGGAAACGGTTTTGGTTTTTCTCATATGGGAGGTGTGGCACCGCTCATTTTTATTTTTTTTTTTATTGAAACTTACTTATGATCGTATATTTTTTATAAAGCATTAACCGATTTGTGAAATTTCACAAGAACATTGGTTACTGCAATTGACTGTAAAGTTCGATTAAAAATTTCAAATTAATCGTATATTTTATATTTTTATCAAGCCTCATTCATCTGCGTCAAATAGTTGATGAGATATGATTAATTTGATTTATGTATGCTATTTACACACACCGAATTTGAGAGTCGACGTATGACTTCGGAGTAATTTTTTGTTGTGTAAATGCGTTATACGTCGGAGTGGTAGTTCGGTATTTCTACGTCGACGTGGTGAGTCGATGCACAAGTTCGCTGCTGTGTAAATGGAGATTTGAGCGTCGACGTTCGAATGTCAAAAATGCTTATATTAATGTGTAAGTAAAATAAATGTTTAAAACAGCATTAAGCTAAAATAAATATTAAAATTTAACAAAAATAAATTTTAAAATACGAAAGCAAAAGAAAAATAAGAGAAAACATCTGTTATTATTAATTTTTCTTTTTAACCTTAGACTACGTCGTAGCAAACTGTTTTGTTGTTGTTCGTTTTGTCATCAAATAATGACATTTGAACGTCGACGTATCTGTGTGTAAATGCCTGAATAAGATCGAACTTGTTAGTCGGTGTTACAAGTCGACGCTGCGTGTAAACAAGGTAATGGTTATATAGGTGGCGTGTTATTGCCCATTTTTCCAAAATTTTACATGAAGTTTTTGAGATTAACTATTTTAAAAAAATAAAAAAAAGGTTATCAAGTATTTTACCAACAAAAAATTTAATTTTGTAATATTTCAACTAAAAAAAATCGTCAACTTTAACGAAGAAAATTTAACTTTTACCATTTTGTTTTGGCCGGTAGTTCAATGTTTTTAACTTGGCAGCCCTGGCAACATGCGACTGTAGTTCAACTTTATTTCTTGTATAAACTTGTTATGGTCAACAACATGTAATTGATACGGATTTGTCAGTTCTTTTTATGATAAGGGAAGATTGAAAATTAAAAACAGGCATTATAAAAAAAAAAATTTTATTTATTTAAAATTTTCGTTTTTTTGTGCTCCATAAATCTAACATATTTCAATATTTGTAATTTTTTCTTCATTGATACTCATTGTAGCGTTTTGTTTTTTTTTTATTGAATATCAGCTTATATTTTCTTAAGCAAAGCGAAATCTGTCAAAGAACCATACACTATACGGTCTGCAACAAAAATCGACAGAAAAACAAAATACATATTTTGATATTCATCCAACAGCAGCAGGACTGTTGTACAACAGCGCCATACACTGTTGAATCGGTTAGTTGCGATCTGCAAATGACGCCGTGTCGAACGATCGACAAGATCGTATGTTCTCTATACTTGCTAAAGTGTACTAAAGAAAATAATTATTAGTATTTAAGTACTATGTACCTATAAAAATATTATTATAATAAAAACTTGCATCCTTAAACTCATAAACAGGCCTTGTTCAGAAGAATAAAATTCTCAACACACAAATTTGTAATTTCAATATTTTTGAGTACTTCAATTGTCAAAGCTAGATGTCACTAGCACTTGACAGACGCATACAAACGCACCTAAATACACGGCCACGTCAATTTTAGCCCCATAATTATTTTCATTTCTCTTTTATTCGCCGTTCGTTCGTGTTCGTCGTATTCGTTGACGTCGTTTTATGAAATTCGGATGAGAAAAAGTTCCTTGAGTGGTTGAGTGAGTCGCGTAGCTGTCGTCGCCAAAAATTTGCTGAAAAAAATATTACTAAATCAAAAAAAAAAACAATCCAGAAACTAAAATTTTAAAGTGAAATTGTGCAAAGATTAAATAAAATCTGAAAATACATAAAAGAATTGAATAAACGTGTATGCGTGTGTGTGTAAAAGATAATTTTTATACGAAACGCATCTAGAAAAAATCGTTGCTGCCAAAAGCGAAAGAAGAAAGCACAAAGATTCCAAATTCCGATTTTTTGTCATTGCAGAAAAAATATTACAAAAAAGCAAGTGAATGAATGAAATAAAAAAGTTATAAATTCTCAATAGTGTGTAAAGTTAAAATATCAATTTGGTGCGCAAGTTGGAAAATTTTGTATGAAATCAGTGAATGTAAAAAATTAAGGCGCAGCTCCCCACCCTTATTAATTAAAATTAATAAAACAGCACCAAAAACACCAACAGTTCTGGATTTTCTATTTTCGAAATTTCGCATTTTGATTTTACGTCAGCATCAACATTAAAAACGAGTGCAATTGTAACTTTTGCATTTACCATCATTCGATAGAAGGTAAAGTTTTTCATCTTTTTCTCATTTAAAATTTCTTTCTTGTAATGATCTACGTCTCATTTGCCGTTTCTTCAAAAGTTATCGCACATCTCTATTCGTTTATTTCCTATTTTCTTGAATATTTGTTGCAAAATAAAATAAAGTTTATTGTATGAAATGTCAAAATATAGAACGTCATTTGACAGCTGGGGCGTTGCGCTGCTGCCGCAAGCAAGAACAAAAAAAATTAACAGCGTCAGTGGATTCGGCAGTCAGCCAACGAGCTAGACATGAGTGGAAGAAAAGCGCAAAGAAAAGCCGAGAAAACGTCATATCAAAAGCAAACAAAACTAGTCGACAATGCAAAAATAGAAAAATTAGCGAGTGATTCATAGTTGCCATCAATTACCAAAAACACCAAGGTTATTTTTTTGAACTTTCAGGTTTGAAAATGGAATGAGCTAGGGTTTTATTGGATCGGCCCAGGCCCTCGCATTATAGTGAATGTTTTTTTTTGTGATAAGAGTCAATCTAAATTGTTCATATATTCGCCCCAAACTCGATACGGCGCTGAACTGATAAAAATATTAAATAAAATTAACAAATCTTTAAGGCCTCAACCCAAAGAGTCTGTCAACTCCGTTGCGTCAAAGTATACGGCTGACAGCTTATATGAAATGTACACATTTGTACACAGTTGTCAATGCAACGCATGAAATTGGCAAATTTTGAACTTTTGACGTACTTTGAACACTGACAACTGTTTGTGTTTGTGTGAAACAAAGAAAAAAAAACAACAAGATAAGAAAATTAAAATTGTTTTTATGTATAGGAAAATGCAGAATATGGAGGAGAAATTACGAAATTTAATATTCAAAAAGGTGGGGTCACAGGTTAACTTTAACGACAATTGTCGTCCCGAAAAAAAGTGTTGCTCGGATCAAGTTTCGGAAATATAGACCCCGAAGTTGCGTATAAATCTTTTATAAAAAGCGGTATAAGTTGAGAATCCCCAAATAGATTCCCAAAATATGATTATGATATGATATTGTATGATATGAATGTTAATAATTAATAGAACTTTTATTCTCTGTCAGAATATTTAAAAAAAATGAAATAAATTTGCAACTGGTTGGTTAATATTGTTTGGTCGTAGGGGATCAAATTCATGTCACTTTCAAATGGCTGTAACTTTGCGAGAAAACATCACAGATTACCACTTGAAAGCTAATTTAAAGAGAACGGCACTAAATGATGTTAACTATTAATAAAAATAAGCTGAAAGTAGTCTGACCTCAAATGTCAAGTGCTTAAGCCCGTATTAAACTCATCATGTCATTTCTTCCTGATATTATTACAAATCCAAAATAAAATTTTAAGCGCAATAAAAGGTGGGGTTTTTCTGACAATTAGCTTTGTTTTTTTCTCATAAAAAGCGCTATAACTCTGCAAATTTTCAACCATTTTGAAATTTTTTTAAAGATTCTGACAGAGAATAAGGAGTTCTAAAGGGTGATCCAATACGAGGTCCATTTTCCAACTGGGTTGTTTTGACAGCTGTCATGTGCCAAATGGCTTGTCCATATGATGTTTGTGTTCAGTATTCAATACGACTCAATCATGAATAGACTTACTCCTGAACAACGTTTATTAATTTTGGAAACTTACTACCAAAATCAGTCATCAGTTATAGAATGTTATAGAGTTCTTCAACATAATTTTGGTCGTTATGAGCGTCCAACTGAGCGAACTATTCGTGACACCATCACCAAATTTCGAACTAATTTTACACTATTGGACATTTATCATTCAACCAGAGTGCATACAGCCCGTAATTTTGAGAATATTTCTGCATTAGCAGAGAGTGTTCGTGAAAACCGTGAACAATCGATTCGTAGCCGATCTCAGGCTTTGGACATCTCTTATGGATCATTGTGGCGTATCTTGAGGCGTTATCTTGGTCTGAAGTCATATAAAATACAGCTTGTACAGGAATTGAAGCCGGCTGATATTGGTTTCGGTTTATGGGCCTTACAACAACTTCAAATTGATCCATTATCTTATCGAAAAATTCCTATCCTATCCTATTGCTCTAAAGCAAGCTTTAGAGGTATATTTTGCATCGTTGTCCTGATGAAACCTCCAATTAAGTGGCTACATCGTCATACGGCACTATCACATCTTTCAATGTGTCAATATTCATAATGCGATCCATAACTCCTTCAATATTATGAATTGATTCAATCCCTTGACCAGAGAAGAAACCCCAGACCATTACACTGCCACCTCCGTTCATTAAAGTGGCTGTGCAATACTTAGAATTCAATCTTTCTCCTTTTGGTCTGCGAAGACGCAGAAGTTAGTTATTATAAAAAAAATACAAAGTTAAATATACGAGTTATACGTGCATGCAAGTACCTGCATTAAGTTTTATATCAATTCATTATAATTTTTATTTTTAATTAACTTATTTTTTTTAATGCGCAATTTATTGTATCGCTTAGTGATGTACCAACTAACAATTATCGAAATTTCATCAAATTGAACATAATTATCGAAATTCAATCGTTACATGTGAAGAAAATTTTCGAAAAGACTTCGTATTGTACGAAGGGTAAGCGAAAGCATTTCTATATATATGGGCAAACCGAAAAAACGTTTCATGAATTGGGTGCTTACAACAAAAGTAAAATAAATTTAATTTTTTTCACTGCTTTACTATCTTAATCCAAGGAAGTAGTGAATAAATAAGCAGCGAAATTAAATGAAGAAAACCTTTATGTATATATGTATGTACATGTACCTATGTATATCTGGGAACACGTAACAAACATTGCATTAAAAAAAACTGCAAGTCATTAAGCACGCAAAAAAATTAAAATAACAAAAAATTAGGTAGTTAAGCTAAACAATTTTTTTTGTTTGATACCAAACATTATCTTAATAGTCTACTAATTCATGTATGATATAGTTATATTTAAAAATTCAAACTAATATGTATTAAATAGTTTTCTTCGCGAGTCGTTTTGTAAATCAAGTATTTATTGGTTTTTTTTTCGATACCCGGGTCAATATGGTAAGGATATTCTAAGTTACACCATTCAAATAATTAGTTGAATTTTATCTGAAAATTAATAGACCTGTAACAAAAAAAAATAAAACTTATTTTTAACTGCGAATGCCACAATAGGACTTTTGGCCGATACGATACCGATATCCATAAAAATTTATCACCGATACCGATATTCATAAAAACTATTTTTGCCTTTTTTGTGTCTTTTTTTTGTGTGTCTTAATTGTTGTTGAATAGTTTTTTTTTTTATTTTAAGTAGTGTAATTTTCCTTTTTTTTCTCTTTATTTATCAATTTATTTTTCTGTTGTGGATTCATCAACGTTTACATTAATTTGAAGGTTTTTTTTTTTATTTTTTGACAGTTTTTTTATCCACTTGGTATGATATCTATTGTGAACACGTGTAGTAGTGCTGATAAGAGTTTTTAATTGGTTTCGACTCTTTGAGACACAAGGCACAGGTAAAATCTATTTTGTATGTATCGGTAAATAAATACTGCCGACATTGATATATTGGAATATCACGATGTATTGTCAATCGTATTGGTATCTGTGGCATCCCTAATTTTAACTGAATTACACTGGCAAAAATGGCATTTTTTTCATTAAAACACCATTTTTTCCATAAAAAACAAACCTTGGTTTTTGCAAAAACCTTTATTTCATTAAATAAATTGTCAGGGCTGCTCAATTATTCCCGCTTATGTCCTAAAAATTCATTATCAAACTGCTATTGAAACAACGAAATAAACGAACAAAGTGAGCAATTAAAAAATGGAATTTTAAAACGATGCTAGTATTTTTTTATTAAAGAGTAGATTTATTTAAAACATCTATTATGGAGATGGTCGACAAATTGATAAGGAGTGAATTTGCAATGTGAAGGACGCACGAGTGATCTCAACACCACATATATTTGACGCCATATGACATATGTAGTTGACGCCAGACAAAACCGTATCAGCGAAATAGCAATAATGCTAGTGTGGAAGCTATCTAAGAAAAACGCGAACTAAAATCTAAATAAATGGAAAATTACCTGCGCACAATAATTTCCAGCATCCTTGAAAGTACAAATATCAGTACATATATCGGTGATATGTAAAGTTCTGTGTAATATGTTACGTTTTGGTTTAAATTCCTTTTACATTTTTTGTTTCAATATTTTTTTAAAATTTTGCAACTACATAGTTGGATAAGCTTTTATGGAACAATGCACAGCAACAATCGGTACAACGAATGAAAATATAAAAATAAAAATTTTATTTTGAAAACCATAATTTGGTCATAAAAAAATGTTTTTTCTGCATATTTTGATCAATTCTAAAAACTTTTTCTCAGTGCGATCTTATGTCTAGTTTAGAGTAAAAACAATGAAATTAGATGCATTTGGCTACTTGTCTGACAATTGGTCAAACTCTAATGAATTTGCCATTCTGAAAATCGGTAATCTTATGGGAAAAATTTCACATTTCTTTTAAAATTATTTTTTGGAAAAAAATTAAATTAAATTTTGATTTTTAAAATTGGACCGAAATTTTTTTGTTTAAAATAGTTGTAACTCACTGAAACTTAATAGGAAACCCTTTTCAAAACATTTGAAGTGAAACTTTTTTTATGCATCCGGAAAAAAGTTACAAGCGTTTGAAAATAAGACTTAGCAACTGAAGTCTAGAAATTGTGGCGTACCGTGGACATTTGGCCCCCCTCCCCCTCTTACATACTAAAGTGTTTTTTTTTTCGTGCATCATTAATGACATGAAATTACAAAACCTGATATGAAAATAAACAATATTGAATTTCGTAGTCCTGCTAAAATTAAAATTTTAATTTCATATTGCTATGAACATTTTGTCGCCTCTACCTCCCTAGGTACGCTTATGCCTCCACCTCAGTCTATATATCGTTACCTTAATATAGAAAGGCCCTAACTAAAATTTTTTTCAAAATCGAGTTTTTTTGTAGTTTTTGGTAGGTCACCCACTAATGCACCATTGATAAAAAATTGTGTGTACTACGACTGAAAATAAAGCAATTACAAGCAAATAAAAAAAAGTCATAACTCATTTTAATACTACAAAACTTTAATTTTCATTAAGTTTTTTTGTTCTCCTGTAACATAAAAAAAATGGTAGATAGGGCCTTTCTATATTAAGGCAACGATATGTATGTCCAAATTAATAAATTTTTTTAATGTGAGAAGTACAATCCAATAGAATAACAATTAATTCCATTTTCAGCTCTATTGGATACTTGGCATAGTATTCACCATATACATAAGTGTGAATTATAAAAATCCTAAGAAAATGTTATTTTTAACAGTTGACTAATATTTAATTTTAATCAGACATTCCATTTCATTTGATGCTTTGTAAATACATACATATGTACATACATATGGACATATTTTAATATAAATATAAAAAGAAAACAATAATTTAATTGTAAAAATTTCATAAAGAAAAATGAACAAAACAACTACGAAAAAGCAAGAAAAAAAACGAAAGTTATTGCTTTAAACACGCTCACTAAATTTTAAAATAAACAAAAACAGCATCTTATAAATTCATTTACGTACATACATATGTACTATATGTATAATTAAGCAAAAATAGTTAATAACAAATAATTTAAGTCTTATAACCACGAAAAATCCATATTTTTCAATCAACGTTCTTTTAGAACATGTTTTTTGTTTTTTAAATAATTCTTCGACGTAACACTTATGCCTAGCTAAGGTAATTGACCTATTTCTTATTTTCTCTGCTAAGTTGGTTACTAGGTCATTTATACACGCATATATGTACGTACAAGTGTGTTTGTACATTTGTAGGTATACTCGAACAACCTTGATACACACATTTCAATATTAAAAGTAACTTTGTCGCTATATTGCCATTATCATCACTAGTTATTAAAAGAAAATGAAAAACTTAAAGTAAAAGTAAATTATCACAATGACAAGACATAATTGCAAAACGTGGCAATAATAATGATAGAAGAGCATGTTGACAGCAAAGTTTATTTTCACTTTTAGTTGAGGCAATTTCCGAAAAAAAATAGCCTAAAGCATTCGTACATCAAAAAAATATGGATCAAATTGACATAAATTGCGATATGACATATCGTAGTTTATTTCATCCTGATCTAAAGTTTTTACGGGTACAAGATCATACTGTGGTTAGTTTTGTATATATGAGTCATTTATTTCCAAAACGCGATCTGAACATTTAGGGTTATTTGCAAAACAAATATTAGCTGAATCAAAAATTCCATTGGATACTTTTAGTTGTTAAAGAAAGGTTATATTTCATTGCATACTTTTAGTTGTTAAGTACATGCAATATTTCATTGCATAATTTTAGTTGTTAAAGAAAGGTATTATTTAATTGCATACTTTTAGTTGTTAAAAAAAGCCGTATAAAGTTGTCCAATATAAAAAGAAAATAAAAATTCTGAGAACGCGTGCCAGAGCTACAAGCGAAGCGAAGTGTGCGAAGGTGCGCGATTAGTGATCGAAGCGAGCATGGTCATAAACATAATATTTAGGTACATCAGTCTATAAAAAACCTCAGCTTAGATTTTTTCTCGCCGCTATTCATAGGTTTCAAATTAGCTGTTACAGTAAATATGCACTTAAGACGACTAAAATAAAATTTTTGGTAAAAATCAAATGCAATGGGACACAAATAGTAACGATTTACCAAATTTTCTATAACAGAAATTAAAAAACAGTTTAGAAAAGGGTTAAAAAAAATAGTTACTTAAACTGTTTATTGATTATCTTTTAATTTTGTTCATTGTTTTCTACACACTACTTCTATTGACAATGGTTGCAGTGCATTACATACTTCGACCAGTTGAATTAGTTAATGATCATTAATGGTGATAATGATTATATTAATTTGTTAGCTATTAAAGAAGCAAAATGCATTGCAACTAATTGACTTTGCTTCATCCATTTCCGATATGCGGAAATTCAATAAACTGACATTGAAATAAATATAAAAACGTAAATTTAATTTAATTAATATACCCAGTGGAGAAGAGAATGATTCATGGAGCATTCAATCAAAGTGGAGTAGTTCATTATTTGTTGATGTAGCAATTTTACAACTCTTTTTTGAATAAGTTTTTTGTTTATCATTTGTTATGACTCAAAATATTGCGTATTTTTGCGCATAGTCTTAGGGTTGAATTTTTAGTTCGGCGTAGGCTCTAGGTGTTAAATTATACATATGCCCAAAAGAAAACAGTTCGGAGCGGTTAAATCAAATCTGAAATCTATTTAAGCTGCTACAAAAGTATTTCAGTTAGAATAGCAAAAATGCGTCTGAAAGAATCTGTACTTTTTTAACATGAAGTATTGCAAAACCTTTGTTTCGATCGGCTAATAAAACAAATTGACGGTCAGATTCAATGTCCTTAAAGCTAAACCTTTGAATAGCGAAACAAAATGTGACAATGATTTTTTATTACAAATTAAACTCACCACGGTATTTTCATCTTAGGCATTTGACTATTTTACGAACTAAATTGTAACCCATGTATGTATGGCGTAACACATAACATATACCGTTGACATAGCATTTCCCAAGTATAGATTCTCTTGAACTGCCCCTGGTTTCTCGCTAGCTAAACTTCGCTTTGAGCGTGAATTTTCTACTTTTTAAAATGAGAATCCCATCTCTCAAAGTTATTACCATTTTTCTGATTTTTGATGCCTGTTTTTTTGCTTTCCAAGTAACGTTTATTTCGTATAGAGTGCCTCCGTAGGATAAAGTACGTACATAATAATGTGAAGTTAACTGCAAACTTCTGAAGGATTTCAAGATCCATAGCACTTAAAAATCAACACTTAAGTAAGCAGATAAACTTTCATTTTAACATGCAAGTAACAACTTAATGCACAAGCCCTTGAAATTTTGTTTTATCTCGACTGGTTCAGCTATGCGATTCATAACCTGAATTAGCCTGAGGTTGCAAGTGATATTGACCTAGAAATTGTGTGCATTGGAAGATACAGCAACTCAAACAATTAAACTCTGCAACATCATGAACCAACATGGTGAAGATTTATTTTTAAAATTTACAGAAACAATGAGAAAGACAGAATTGATTAATAAAATATTCAAAAAAAAAAAAAAAAAAAAAAAAACAAAGAAAAATGCAGAAAAACTGTAAAGCAAAACAAACACGTTGAGAGATTATGAATTTACCATTAGTATCTCATACAAAGAAATAAATGTGACTTTGAATTGAATTCGAATTTGCACATTAATTCAATATTTTAAAATGTTCATATATATTCAAAATATGAAAACCAACTTGTGAGATTTTTTCTCAAAAGCGATTTAAACAAAATAGATGTAATATGAAAGATTTAATAAGCTATAAAAGTGCTTCGTAGAACGTCGCTATCGTAGTTTTTAAGTTCTATCCTACTTTTTGATATTTTGAAAATTATTTTACTTAAAATGGTAAAAAGTAAAATTTCTTGTGGAAAAAAGTTAATCTTGATCTTTTATTTTTTTTTTATTTCCGGTCACTTATATTTTTTTATGATATTTTGCCTTTGATACATCACGCCGGTGCTGAATCAACTTATTATAGGTCTTGTCACTTTTTTGCTGAATCTTGTAAAGTACTTTAAACTGAGTAAAAATCACAAAATAAATCCTAAAAGTAGAATAACATAAAATATGTTTTCATATTAGTTATAACTAGCAGACCTGGCAGACGTTTTTTTGCCTTTACCAGTATAGTTTTTGTCTTTTATTTATGTATGCTTCAAGTCTCATTTATCTGCGTCAAATAGTTGATGAGATATGATAAATTTGATTTTTCTCTTATATAGAGGGCGTGGAAATGCCCATTTTTTCAAACTAAACTATGCTAAGAATCTTTCACAAACCATAAGAAACATAGATGTAGAATTTTATCCATCTGCGTCAAATTGTTACTGAGATATAAAAAATGTTGTTTTATTCTCATATTGGAGCCGAAGCACCGCCCATTTTTTTATTGAAATTTACTTTCGCCCGTATTTTTTATATTCATATGAACCAAGTCTTATTCATCTGCGACCAATAGTCGTTGAGATATGATGAATTTGATTTTGAGGGCGTGTCATCGGATATTTTTCTGAACTAAACTTTGCCAAGAACCTTCTACAGACCATAAGAAGCATTAAAGAAGATAATTATAAAAATCAGTTTACAGATCGCGAGTTTATATGCGACAGACAATTGGTTTTCGTATTTCTCATATGGCAGGTGTAGCACCGCCCATTTTTTATTTATCAAAATTTACTTTTGCTAGTACCTCTTATATACTATAAGTACCGAAACTCATTCATACGGGTCAAATAGTTGATGAGATGTGATGAATTTGATTTTTTTCTTAAATGGAGGGCTTAACATCGCCCATTTTTTCCCCAAACAAAACTATCCTAAGAACTTTCCGCAGACCATAAAAAACATTAAAAAAAAAGTATAACCTCACTCGTTCCAGTCGTTTAGAAGTTACACGATCACTAATAGATACACCAACGATTATATAAGTATATATGTATGTATATTAGGGCGGATTAAATATTTTAGTGGTCCGGAAACTCTATTTTTCTGAAAGTTCGTCAAATTTTAATCAAAAAGTCCACTACACCATATGGCTACAATGAATTTCGAGCCCGCGAGTTTTTATTTGAAGTAGTTAAAACTATTCAAACTGCTTATAGCGCCATCTGATGGCAGTTTTCAGTACAGTTTTAAACTTGAATAACTCCGAAACTAATGAACCGATTTGAATGAGAAAAACGTCATTTTATTGCTTACGAGATGAGAAAGAGAATGAGGAACTGTAAATTTCTGAAAACTGCCACTAGATAACGCATTTGATTAGGTTTAGCTATTTCAAATAAAAACTCGCGGGCTCGAAATTCATTGTAGCCATATGGTGTAGTGAACTTTTTTGCTTAAAATTTGGCGAACTTTCAGAAAAATAGAGTTTCCGGACTAAAAAATGTTTCCCCATACAATTTAATCTGCCCTAATGTATATACACCCTTAACTTCCTGTTTACTGATATTCTAATAAAGAATACAAAATAACATGCGACGACTTTGCAAAGCTCCATTGACATTTTATAAGGTAGCCAGAATAAACTACGCGCCTTTCTTTAGGTAAAACGGGTTCGGCAAAACGTTACGTTGAACTACGTAAGGGTGGGTATGGGATCCAAGCACGTGCTTCGAAATTTTTTTTTTACCAACATTTAAACTGACAAAAAATCACACGAACTTGTGTTGTGCGTGATAGACGCCACAAATATTTCATTCAATCATTTGACGTCTACAAACCTAACCGCTTGAATTTATTATCAATCTGGGTCAAAAAAAAAAAAAAAACAAAAAAACTACGACGCATTGAAGGGGGTTAAAAGAAGAAAGCCACGTTAGGCTACGTGGGGAGAGGTCAAAAGAGTCCAAAATCGAACCACGTGGAGTATAGGCGCTCCTTAACCTCGTTTATTAACAAACAGAAAATTACATGGTTTGTACAATATAATTTTATATACTAGATTTGACAGTTAATTCATGAAGTTATAAAGTTATGCGATTGAAAGGCCTTACATTTGCTTGAATTTCTCACCATTTGTTATTTCACAATATAGATTGTTGAAGAATCAAATTATTTGGTTGCAAATAAAGAGTGTCATAAAAAAAGAGGAAAGTTTTGCAAACTTCGTTAAATTATCGTTCGTAATATTGCTCCAAAAAAGTCGTCAGTTCGAAGAATAATCAATAAATTTGTAAAAGCTAATTCGATTGTGAATAGTAGGTCCTCGTAGCCGCAGTGAGTCAAATTGTTACTAAAAGCCCAATGGCATCAATTCGTCATCGTTCACAAGAATTAATTTTTTAAAGAAATACTTACAATAAATCCTCAAGGAATAAAAATAAGCAGCTAGTGAATGACAATTTTTCTAAGAAAGTCATCTTAAGCACTGCGACACATTTACCACTAATTCACAAACAGTTCCGATGCTTAAGGCGGATATCCAACATGTCACTCCTAACATCGAGCAATTTGTCAGCTAAACCGTCGGTCGCTTTGTTTGACATTTAGTTCATTTTATTCAAAAATCTGTTTTTAATATAATTTTTTCATAATTTTGTTTTTGTCGGTCATTAGGTTCTTTATTGTTGCAAAATATTTTTTCTCTCCAACGACAATTCAACTTCAAAATGTCGTTGTTTTTTAGTGAGATCCATGATCAGTACATAGAGGTCACTGACCTTCGACGTGATATTTGACCTCTTGAATGAAAACTGGTTAATGACCATTTCAAAAATCCTTGACCTCACTGAAACGATCATAGATCTCATCAAGACCAACAACAATGTTCAAGGTTGTTATCGATTATTCCTAATCGTTTTGAAATTGTGGACAATTTTTATTCAATCGATAAAGATCGAGTTCAATTTTTTATCAGAAATCAAAAAAATACTTTTACATTGGTGGCCATAGCTCCACCATGGCTTGTGTATGCACACTGAGAAAACGATATTTTTGAGTATAACAAGTTATATTTGATATAGGGTAATTAAATATTTGTAATTAAATATGTGAAATATACATTTGTTATATTCAAACAAATCGCTTTTCTCAGTGTATGTATGCACTATATTGTTGAACAGTTATAGTAATTGGATATTTAAATGTGAAAAACTGACACTATTTTACTTGACAATCGGTTGAAAAATTACAAAGCTACCGATTTTCTTTTTTTTTTATCGAGACAAAATTAAACGAAAATCTCATATAATGAGCTTGTTCGACTTTTCCTTTGACATGAAATGGGCGTCCATTCCTGCGAAAAATTCAAAGTCATTGTAAATAATATAACACTGTCTAACTACTGCACTTATCAAACTGGCAACTAATGTTACGCTGACGCCACAAAATAAATTCCAAAGCTCAATTTAATTTTAGTTCTCACCTAATGAACTAAAATTACATTTTACTTTAAGTGTCTACATTTTAAATTATGGTTCTTATATAGCTTTTGTATGTAATTGCTTATCTAATCAATAGCGTAGTTGTTTTTAATACGTGCGATACAATTGTAGCAAAAATATTTTAAAAGTATAAAGTTTTCTTTGAACAAAAACAACAAAATTTTGTCATTGATAATTCACGAAAATTCAATCAAAAATACACGCGTTCTTTAAAAACGTTTATCAGTTTTTGTTTTATATTGTTGGCTTTCATGTACAATTTTACTTTGCACATAACATTTCAGATGGCAAATAATAAACTGTCTATTTATGTGCCGTTTTTTTAAGAATCCATTTTTTCCATTCTTTTAAAATACCCATTTTTGAGACCAATATGCTCCAGAAAAAATTCATTTTGATAACGGCTTGAGTGACTGAATGAAACTCCAAAATATTGTTTATTTGTAAGAAAAAATTATGATTGAAGAGTTTCAATTATGCTAGGCCTTAGATGGAACCCAAACCTAAAAATTTTGGATTAAGTATATCTCGAGAACCATAAAAAATATTGCAATAAAATTTAGTACGGTGTTTGTTACAAGAAAAGATAGATTCGGTATCAAAATCTTAAGAATTCAATAAATTCAAAAGTAGAAGTAATTTTTTAGTTTTTATTTCCTAGTCATATTTTTTCTGTTGAAAAAATATTCTCGGGCTTTTATAATCAATTTTAGTGTACGTTGCAATGGAAATTTGCTTAAAATTTAAATTAACTACTCAGTTCATTTTTAGATGCTCGCATTGAATTAAACGGTGTCTGGGTTCAAATATGCTGCAAATGTTGATTTTTTTTTGCATATGACTAAGTGAATTAGTTACGCAGTGATGCAAAACGACCTTTATAATTTGAATTCGTTTTAACCTTTTGATTTCAATATTTTTTTTTTCACAAGTTTGCAAAAAGACTTGGTCAATTTAATATAAATCAAACAATGCACAACAACAGAACAACAAACAAGAATTAGGGAATTTTCAAAACTTCATAATGTAAAGTAAAATTTCGATTTCATCCATAATTTAAAAATGAGCGATGAATCCCATTTCCAATTCAATGGTTTCGCAAAACTGCAGGACATGGGCTACGGAAAATCCAAGAGTAGTCCATCAGCGACAATTTCAACCAATTATTAAAGAACAATAATTTGACCTTTCTACTATTAATCAGCTTATTAGACTTAACTATAGCATCGTTAAAATATTTCCAAATCATGGTTAACATTTGTGGACATTTCGAAGAAATTAGGTTCAACGTACGACAAGCAGCATCACAGAATCAGTAATTTTTCTTTAAAAAAGTTGTACGAAATACGATTGATATTCTTTGGAACCTGTACCGCTGTCTATTTTCACAACTTGGATAAATTTTCTAAAGCCTACGATATTTAATTTCGGTAGAAACAAAGTGTGGTCAATCATATCAAAAGCTTAAGTAATATCGATGTACAGATAAAATTTCAGAAATGTTGATTGAATTATAAACCTCACTACATACTTAAATCTTAATTTAAGACTACTGAAAAAATTAGTTTTATCTAAGAAAGATAGAATTCAAGATGACAGAAGGGAGGATATTTATAAGTTTTTCAAATGGAAGTAAAATAAATCTCTATGCATAATTATTTATTTTCATATGACTTCTTATATAGTGGAATCACATTTATTGTCTTGAGTTGTGAAGCACAAAACATTGGCGATTTGAAAACTAGTGTTTTTGAAACTAACTACTTGACGAAATCAACCGGATGGTTTCAAGATTCGTAAAATGGTCAAAAAAGAATTAGGGAATTTTCGCTGACTTAGTGTTTCCGAGAGTTCCAACAGTTCCGATCAATTGAATGAAATCAAAAGTTTCGAATTAACTATCAAAGTTTAAATAACTTCATCGAAAAAAAAACAATGACTAAATGTCTTCACCATAGAAACAAAAAGTTCCTTGCTACTAAATTAAAAATATTCATATTTTTTTTTTTTTCTTTTCAGTCGTTAATCGTATGAATTAAGAACAAACGGAAATAAAGTAAAAAAAAAATGTCTACTTTTTCGAATACAAATTTTGCACCTTCTGCACCCTCGATGAGCCAAATGAATTTAGTAAATGGAATACCACAACAGCAAACAACACAACAGACAGCACCACAACAGAAACATATGGTAGGGTTACAATTTCAACAGCAGCAACAACAAATATTGCAACAAAAACAACAACCACAATTACTACAACAGTTTCCTGGTGCTCCAGCGACAGTTAGTAATATGAGCAAATTTATGCCACCATCATCAACGTCAGTTACTTCAACAGCAGCATCACCAGCAGCGGCGGTACCACCACCACCTCCAATAACAACAGCTTCAATTACAACTCCTCCAAATTTAATGAACGGTCCACCAACACGTTCAATGCCACCTCAAGTGACTCACGCCAATTTACCACTCCATTTAAGATCATCTGGTGGTATGAATGGTCCTACTAACGCAATCATCGCTGGTGAAGCACCACTCACCAATGGAGGTGGTGGTAGTGGTAACGTAGGAAATTTCAGTGCTAATTCATCACGAACGGGTTCACCAGCTTTACAAAATTCACCGAATCATCAATTTACACCCGGTGGTGGAGTACCGTCTCCTACTGTTAGTCAAGCAATGGTAGCACCGCCACCGACAACTTCATTCAATGCTGGTTCTGGGCTGACAAACAGCACACAAAATTTGTCCTTGAATCGTACGAATATATTATCAAGTCAACAACAGCTGCCGTCAACAAGTAGCAACTTTCCCAGCAATTTCCAGGTAATGATCTATAATAAACATGAATTCAAAATTTCAAAAACTAAGTTTCAGTTGAACTAATTTCTTTTGATACTAATATGCGTCACTCACGTTTCACAAAGGCACATATCTTTAGATGCGCTTGATTTTTCATTTAATCTTTTACTTTTTTTTTAGGGAAATTTCAAAACGACTGCTTTGAATGCAAGTTCACCGTTGCAGTTACCACAAACAGCACAACAGCAACATCACCAACAAGTTCCAACATCCTCGGTAGCATCAGCTTTGCCTGCTCAAAATACAATTAGGCCTCCACAAATGCTACCTTACAATCAATTTCAATCTCAGTCTCAACAACAATTTCCACCAAAACCACTATCAACAGTTTCATCGGCACCATCAGCACTTTCGTCGCATGCTTCCAGCGCTTATGGCACCAATACAGCACCGTTAATGGTACGTAACTTTCCTGCTCCACCACAGCAGTCAAATCAAAATCCAACACAGCAAAATATAATACCGCCAACGAATGCTGCTTTACAGCAAAATAAACTAAATAATAATCAATTGCAACAACAACCTCCTGCGCGAAAACCTATGTATCCATCAAATACACAACTTCCTCCCATCTCAATGCAACAACAGCCATATTCGCAAGCTTACCAACAACAGCCGCAACAGCAACCGGGGCCACCACATGCCGCTGCTACGTTTAATGGACAAAGCAGTACTGGTCCATTGCAATATCAGCCAATGCAACAGCAACAGCAGCAGCAGGAACAACATCTCTATCCTGCCGCGCCAAATTATAATCCACAGATGAGCGTTACACAGCAAGGTTTTAATAGGCTCTGGGGCCAAGATACTGTTGATTTAATGCAAAATCGTCACATTTTAACTCCGGGAACTATACCTACACCTAAAATTGTTTTGCATAATCAATTTCATGAATCTATTAATTGCAATCCCAAGTAAGTTTTTGTATTTAAGAGGTAAATACTGTTATTAAATAAATGCTTTATTATTTTCAGTATCATGCGTTGCACTATCGCTAAAATTCCCGAAAGTAATTCATTGTTGCAAAAGTCTAGACTACCATTGGGTATTTTAATTCATCCATTCCGTGATGTCAATGTAAGTTAAATTAAAAATTGGCATTTAAGAAGTATCGTTTAAAAATATAGCGCGAAAAAATTATAATTTTCTACATGGTCTTACTATAATTTGTCCAGTCACTAGTGGTGTACGTCTGTTACGCGGACTGTTCGTGATTCAAAATCTACAGTTTAAAGCGTACAAAAATGTCTTTTTTTTGTGGATCCGCCTTTCTCAAGTCTTTTCAATCATCGCTGTTTGTATTTGGCACTATTGGTCCTTAAAATTAAATTGCCACAATGAAATGACGTTGACAGAAAGCATGTTTTAGGCCTTAAATTAGCTGTTGCTCCCAAATATTATTATCTTTTCTTCTTAAACGAGCTAAAATTGTATATAAATAAATACATATGAAATTATTCTCGAAAAAGGCTCTAGTGATTTTGATGAAACTTGGAGAGATGGTGAATATGAGAACAAAATTAAGTTTTGATTGTTTTTAATGATTGTTTGCGGGGCGTGGCATTTCTTTTTATTTAATTTATTTAGAGACTTTAAGGCCAAAAACATTTACATAAATATGCAATTCAGGCCCGTGCGCAGGAATCATCCATGGGGGGGTGGGTTGTTTTAACTCGGACATTTCATGATAGATTTTGTTCATAAAAAACGTCAAAAAACGGTTTACTTTTAATATAGACAGGCCCGGATTAAGAAATTTACCGCCCCTAGGCAGTTGCAAAAATTGACGCCTACTCTGCCTATAAGGTTAATCCAGGCCTGAATATAGACATTCGACCGGGTCGATTTGTATGAAGCAAAAGTCCATATATTATTAAAAGGAAAACTTGTGACACTTGTTAATTCAGTCGGAAGTAATTGCGTTTTGAAAATGAGCCAAAATTCCGAAAATCACTATATTTTACAATATAAGGCGATAAGTTTTCGCAGACTTTTGAAAAATTTGTAATGTTTATGGTGAAAATATGGAAATGGAATTTTTGATGTTAAAGACACTCCGCGCTCTGCGTGACCAATCATTGAAGATGGTACACACATCTTTAGTGATTCGGCAAAAATTGAGAGAGCTTGGATTAGAGTGCCAATGCATCCACCGTGTAGTGCGAACCTTGCCCCGTCCGACTACCATTTGTTTCGCTCTCTGCAGAACTCTTATAATGAAGATAAGCTTACTACAAAAGAGGACTGTGAAAATCACTTGGTTCAGTGTTTCATCCAAAAGTCCCAGAAGTTCGACAGTGATGACATATTGGTTTTACTAGAAAAATGAATATGAGTTATCGATCAAAACGGCACATATTTAGTTTAATAAATTTCATTTGAAATATAAGAAATATATAATATATTTAAATTTTCCTTGATTAAAAATTACTTAGTAAGTAAATGTACATAAGTGTTTTCTCTTAAAACGTAATTTTTGTTATAAAAAGTTGACAACAGTGTTTTTTTCAATAGAGTAACCATAGTATAATCTGAATGAGGGCATTGTGCTGAAAATTAGTAAAAATTGATATTTGTATAATTTTTAATTAAATTACGCTATTTCAGAGTCTACCAGTTATTCAATGTCCAAATATTGTACGCTGTCGTCTTTGTCGTACATACATAAATCCGTTTGTATACTTTGTTGATAGTAAAATGTGGAAATGTAATCTCTGCTATAGAGTGAATGAGCGTAAGTTTTATTAAAGCAAATGTAAAAAATTTAATCCGAAAATTTTACTAAAAACAATTCTTTTAATTACCTCTGCAGTGCCTGATGATTTTCAATTTGATCCAGCGACGAAAACTTATGGCGATGTAACACGACGTCCCGAAGTACGATCGAGCACCATAGAATTTATTGCACCTTCGGAGTATATGGTAAATAAAATATTGCATTAAGATATATAATAAATATGATGGTGAAGTAGGGAATCATCTTAGTTATATATTAACTATAGTGAGGAAATTGTAGAGACGAAAATGGAAATCTGGTTACAGATACACAGAGTGTACTGAGGTTATGGAGGCAGCATTTCTCCAACTTGCTTACGGGCGATGATCCCACCAATTCCGCCCAGAGAGAATGCAGTACGATACCACCAATCGATGATAACGCAGTGGAAGTACCATCACCTAGCCATGAAGAGGTTCGAGTTGCTATCCAGCGACTCAAAAACAACAAAGCAGCGGGTGCTGACGGCCTGCCAGCTGAGTTGTTTAAAGCTGGTGGCGATGAATTGTTAAGGTGCATGCATCAACTCATCAACAAAATATGGCTAGCGGAAAGCATGCCCGACGATTGGAATCTCAGCGTGCTTTGTCCTGTAATAAAGAAAGGAGACCCGACAATCTGCGCCAACTACAGGGGTATCAGTCTTATTTCCATCGCATATAAGATCCTCTCGAGCGTATTGTGTGAAAGATTGAAGCCGTATACAGAAACGCTGATCGGATCCTATCAGTGTGGCTTTAGACCTGGTAAGTCCACCATAGACCAGATTTTTACACTACGCCAAATCCTGGAGAAAACCCATGAATATCAAATCGACACTCACCATCTCTTCGTCGATTATAAAGCTGCGTTCGATAGCCCAGTGCGGGGTTGCCTATACGCAACAATGTCTGAGTTCGGTATACCTGCAAAGTTGATAAGGCTCTGCAGGATGACGTTGAGCAATACGTTTAGCTCCGTCAAGGTAGGGAATGACCTCTCCGGAACTTTTAATAGCGAGCGAGGTTTCAGACAAGGCGACCCGCTCTCGTGCGATCTCTTCAATTTCATTATGGAGGGGATCGTACGAAAAGCCGGTGTGCATCATAATGGCACAATTTTCTTCAAAGGTGTTCAGCTCCTTGCGTACGCTGATGATATTGATATTATCGGTCGGAGTAAGAGAGATGTTACTGCTGCTTTCACTGCTATTGAAAAGGAATCAGCTAAAGTGGGTTTGACGGTAAACGAGGGCAAGACGAAATACATGATGTCTACTAACAACAACAAGAGAGCACGGGATCTAGACTCTCATGTTACAGCGGGCAACTGTAAATTAGAAGTTGTCAAGGAATTCATCTACCTTGGCACTGCCGTAACCAGCAACAATGATGTCAGTCTGGAGATTAAGCGGAGAATAACAATTGCTAATAGGTGCTACTACGGTCTCAGTAAGCAATTACGTTGCAGAGCTCTCTCTCGATCGACAAAGCTAACACTCTACAAGACGCTCATTCTACCTGTGCTTCTTTATGGCGCTGAGGCATGGGTGGTTTCGACAACAGACGCAGCCGCTCTTGGGGTGTTCGAGAGGAAAGTTCTCCGCAAAATCTTTGGTCCTGTTCGAGTTGGCGACGACTATCGCATTCGAATGAACCACGAGCTGTATGAGCTCTACGCCGACATTGACATAGTTAAGCGTATAACAATACAGCGACTACGCTGGCTGGGTCATGTCCATCGTATGGATAAAGAAGCTCCAGCGAAAAAGGTATTCGAAGGGAAAGTCCCCGGTCAACGACGAAGAGGGAGACCATGTCTCCGGTGGATAGACCAAGCTGAGGAAGCCCTAACCGCGCTTGGCATTAACGATTGGAGAAGGCGCGCGCAAAACAGAGGCGCCTGGCGA
Source organism: Tricholauxania praeusta (assembly GCA_949775025.1). Taxonomy (NCBI): domain Eukaryota; kingdom Metazoa; phylum Arthropoda; class Insecta; order Diptera; family Lauxaniidae; genus Tricholauxania; species Tricholauxania praeusta. The sequence continues at coordinate 27,827,701 of OX459031.1, read as the reverse complement.
GAGCTAATGAGGTCGGCCGGAACCTGACAACGGATTGTTATGGCCATCTAAAAAAAAAAAAAAAAAAAAAAAAAAAATAGTGAGGAAATTAATTTAAAAAGTTTTAAGTATGATTAGAAAACTACGTTTCATCGCAAGTAGAAAATATGCATTGCACAACAGATTCATTTGAAAAAAAGAAGAAAATCCTAACACAATCGAACTTGATAAATGATGAAAGCTATTTTTGAAATCCAAAAAATTGTCGAAAGAAAAGGATAGTCCACAGACCAAGGCGATTGTGGTCAGTGGACAAAATAAAAAATATTTTTTTTTTTTTATAACTTAAAAAGTTTTTGCGAGCTTCCAATTCCATTCTAATTTTATCCAAATTTTAAAACACTTAATCTCAACACATGGAGAAACTGAATACTACTACTTTCTTTTTTACTCCTAACTTAAGTAATAAATTAAGAAAACTAGCTAAAATACCTTTATTCACTAGAGTATCCAACAATTTAAAACTAAAGATTAATAAAGTAAGTACAAAAGAATTAGCTTATAGAGGAAACAAATGATTAGAATCCTAACAAAAACATATGTTTCAGTACAGTTGTATTATTTAAATACATTCTTATCTAATATTAATACGTGAACATCGAAAATTGACGTACATTTTTTAGTCGTTAAGTCCGGCAAAATAAAGTTAACAGACGCATGTATAAAACGATTTAACCAATTAAATGATCACGTTCATGATTGTATGAGCTACAGTAGCGTTTTTTTTTTTTGCAACGAGAAAACATTTTGATAGCGTTAAGTTAGCCCAGTACCATCTGCAGTTCGACCAAATCAAACGTCGAAAAAGGCAATGGATTGGATAGACCTAGCGCTCATCACCATCTGAAGTCATTCTGAAAACCATCGCTGGAACATCAAATATGTGAATAGAGGAAAGGCTTGGAAGAATCGAAGTGAAAGGTGGAAATCTTTTGTGGAGGTTTAATGTTGTGGCAGCCAATAAGCGTGACAAAAAGTATAATTGTAGGACTTGCATTTAAATGAGAAAGAATGAGTGGCGTTTTATTCGATTTTGTAATTTGCTATATCTAAATAATGGTGATTAAATTAGATCATGAGCAGTTATTCATTTTTAAGCAGCATTTTGCTAGATTTCAATTACTTTGAAACTGTTGTCCGTGCTTGCAAATATTAATTCTTCTTAATTTTAAATTTTTTAGTTGCGTCCACCACAACCAGCCATATATCTCTTTTTATTCGACGTTTCTATAATTGCGCAACAAAGTGGATATCTGGAAAATGTTTGTGCCGTTTTGTCAAAACATTTGGATGATATGCCTGGTGATGCAAGAGCTCAAGTTGGATTTATTGGTTATAATAGTCAGGTGCATTTCTACAGCATGGCTGAGGGTTACAATCAACCACACGAGATGACTTTGATAGACATTGATGGTAAGTACAAGTTAAACAATTAATTAAAATGATTTTTTTTAACGCATTTGATCTTTGTAGATCCATTTTTACCACGTCCTGATAATTTGCTTGTTAATTTGAAAGAATGCAAGGAGCTGGTTAAAGATTTATTGACGCAATTGCCAAAAAGGTTTGCCGATACGCACGACCCAGGCTCAGCTCTTGGTGCTGCATTGCAAGTTGCTTATAAACTAATGGTATGAACCTTTTTTTTATTTATTTATTTTTTACAAAACTTACATCTATTCCCATTAAAAAAAAAAAACAGCAAGCTTCTGGTGGACGTGTAACCGTTTTCCAAACGTGCCTTCCTAATAAAGGACCCGGTTCACTAGAACCACGTGAAGATCCAAACAATCGTTCGGCCAAAGATGTGGCGCATTTAAATCCAGCAACTGATTTTTATAAACGTTTTGCTTTAGAATGTTCGGGATATCAAATTGCAGTTGATTTGTTTCTACTCAATCAGCAATACAGTGATTTGGCGACAATTTGTAGGTTTTTTAAATAATGAAGTTGTCAATCTTCATTGTATTTAACTTATTCGATGTTTTTTCATTTCATGCAGCTGGCATTAGCAAGCATAGCGGTGGCTGCGTTCATCATTTTCCACTTTATCAAAAAACAAAACCTCATAATGTGGACTCTCTGAAGCAGTGCTTTAAACGGTATCTTATTCGTAAGATTGGCTTTGAAGCTGTGATGCGCATACGTTGCACACGTGGTCTACAAGTACATACATTCCATGGTAATTTCTTTGTACGTTCAACGGATTTGTTGTCGCTTCCAAACGTAAATCCAGATGCTGGCTACGGCATGCAAGTTAGTGTTCTTTTATTCATAATTGTGTTAATTATTTAAATCAATTCCATATGTAGTTATAACAAGATTAATAATTTAAACTTAGTGAAATTTCAAGAATACATACTCGTTAAATATGTACATGCATTAAATATAATTTTTTTTATATTCTCTTGTAAAGATTTCTTATGAGGAATCCCTTTCCGATGTGAAAACTATATGTTTCCAAGCAGCATTACTCTACACCAATAGCGAAGGTGAACGACGCATACGTGTACATACACTATGTCTGCCTGTGACTTCTTCATTATCAGAAGTTATGCATGCAGCCGATACGGAAGCGATAATTGGTTTGCTATCGAAAATGGCTGTTGACCGGTCAATCACATCGAATGTTGCTGATGCGCGCGAAGCGTTTATTAATGCAACCGTAGATATATTAAGTGCATTTAGAATTGCACAAAATTTACCAACTGGTCAAACGGGACAATTGGTTGCGCCGAGAAGTTTGGCATTGATGCCAATGTATATCCTAGCATTGTTGAAGCATGTAAGACATGGCATTGTTATATTTCAAATTGACCGTTAATTAAAAAATAATATTTATTTTTACTTCAGCCCGCTTTTCGTGTTGGCACCAGCACACGGTTAGATGATCGCGTCCACGCAATGGACTGCATGAAGACTTTACCACTAGATCAACTGTTAAAATTTCTATACCCAGAATTTTATCAAATTGATGCACTTTTCTATAATACGCAAAACTCTAACAATGCAGCGGATGATGATGAAGATGATGAGTTGCCTGATTTGCCACGTTTACAGTTGTCAGCGGAATAGTAAGTTTTATAGTTTAAGTTTTTTGTTTTTTTAAATGTATATGTAAAATTTGATTACACTTCTTAGCTTGGACTCACGTTCAATGTTTCTACTGGATTGTGGCACAATAATGATCATCTATGTTGGTCTCAATGTGCCAACTAATATTTTAGAAAGTGTTCTGGGTTAGTATTAGCAGTGATTTATTTACCTTTGCTATTTTAAATCAACACATTTATCTAAACAGGTATCAAATCAACAGCTGAATTACCAGACTATTACTATGGTATACCTACAGTAAATAGTAGTGAAAATGATGTACTGAAACGTTTTATCATGAAATTAAATGATGATAAGCCGTATCCGCCAATTGTACAAATTATACGGTAAGTTTAATTTATTAGTGAATTTGGACTGTACCTGTTTTAGTATTTTTTCTTTCAGTTAGTGTGAGCAAATTTAAATTAAAAACTGGAAAAGTTTTAGTGACTATTATATTAAATTTATTCATTTATTTATTTCATCTACCGGGTCAAAACCCATACAGATTATAAAAGATACCTTAAAAACTAGAGGTACAGATGTTCTTAAAATAATTACATATATTTCTATCTTCAGTAAAGTCTAATTGACTTGCAATTGTGTTGTAGTTAGACATGCATCTGGAAATGGGCCCATTGAGTCCGTAATCAGCTCTGTGGTAAGGACTATATAAAAATGTTGACCCTCGTATGATTGCGAGATGGGACATGAAGTGGTATAAATAGAGTTTATTCTGCCATCAATTATGTCAGGAATAAACATAATATTATTAGATATTCGCCTATCAGCCAAGCTACATAAATGTATCATAAAAAGGATCCTAGATAGGGAGGAGAAATTTTCTCGATTTCCGCTTTAGGAAACCAAATATAGAGTTTGCCTTTCAAATAATGTATTCCATATATTGTTCTTTGAGCAATGTTCACCAATCTTGACAGTTAGTATTGTATCATAAATACGACTCAATCCACTTCAAAAGCTGTGAGTTTTTCAAGCTTCCTTAACAAAATATGATAATTGACGCTATCAAAAGATTTCGAAATGTCAGTTTATAAAACATCAATCTATGAACCACCATTTTTATGACAAAAAAAAAATATGCTAAATATGTTGTTCTTCTACGTTGAAAAGAAAATTTGCATAAAAGCTTATGCTTAGCTTTGAAAATTTATTGGACTCTTCGGCACGTTTATTAGCTCTCTAATATTAGGGAGCGAATTATTCTGTCCACATCTTTATCCTTTTACTTCAGTTATATTTTTTTTAAATAAAAATATCTAGCTAGGTATCGCTGGAAAAATGTTTTGTTTAATGATATCACGGTATTTAATTTATCCATTTTGCCAAATGTTACAGCTATTTTTAAATTCGTCGAATTTTGCCGAATTCAAAATTTGCAATCTGTCAAATTCAGCAAAATTCAATTTTTTTACAGAGTAAATTTTTTGACAACGGATATTTTTTATTTTATTCGAAATTCAAAAAACCTACGCAGAAGGGAACAAAAATCCAGAATAATCATGAATTTGCTTTTTCCTAAAACTTCAAAAAATTTCAAAATGAAGCTTAATTGATTTCTCAATCAAAAACATATGCACAGGCATTAACTTAATTATACTATTCATAAAAAAATCATACATTCTCATATAATTTTGTTACAATACGTTATGTAACGCTGCTCCAAGACCGCCACCTCTTCCTTCTTCATCCGTATCGCGCTGTAATGCCAATTCCATTTTTCGCTGAACCACAATGTAATGTAATGTAAATTCGAGAGCTATGTTTTAAGGTAATGTCCCCTTCGTCACACAATAATCTCTTAACTCTTCAAACTTTAAGTTAATTTAAGTTTTTTTTTTGTTTTTTTTTTTCGTAAGATTGGATTAAATCAAAGAAACTTTGCTTTAGACATCATTTAATAGGACTAAAGACAAAATAAAACGTTTTTCTAAAAAATTATCTTCACTCTCCTGTAAAATCATTTTTTGCCCTTGCCCTTTTTTGAAACTCGTGCAAGACTTTTTTTTCAACAATTCAAAGATAGTCCTTCATTTAATGCTGCTTGGAGCTTAAATTTTCAGTGCTTCAACTGAAAAAATTGTATAGAAAATTTGTACTTTTTAGCTGAGATCAGTCAAACTGCAAAGAACATTTTTATATTCAGATAACAAAATTTCAAAGAAAAATAATCTATTTTTAGCTTAAATTAAAACAATTTTTAACATTGAGAAATTATCGATTGTAAGTTTTTGAATAGGAGCACAGAATTCAAATATTTTCGGAGGAAATTTCGGTAACGAAAAATATTAAAATTTGTTTACGAATGGTTGGAATAACCTTTATTTTAATTAATTGTGTAGTAATATCTAACAATAAGTAATGTTATATTAGTACACAGTGTCGGACTTAAAACTGAAACTATTCGATGAATGAAAAACAAAAAATCAAATCAATAAGTTTGGTGTCCCTTAAAAGCTGCTGTTCTGTACTGCAGCCTATTTAGCCTATATATCCGGAAAATAAATGGTATATGTTAAATTATTGCTTGTAGAATGGGACCATGTGACCCGAAAATTATGGAAAGTAAAAGTCCTTTCATAATAACAAATCGGTATAAATATAATCACTATTACCTTATCTTAGTTCTTTTTATAATATTTTCCATTGTAACTTTTATTATTTCGTTTTTCAGGGATACAAGTACAGCTAAACAACAATTTATGGAAAAATTAGTCGATGATCGAAGTGAATCTAGTTTATCATATTATGAATTTTTGCAACACATACGGACTCAGGTTAAATAGTACTTTATAAGTTAAAATTAAAATTAATACTAAATATAAAAATAATATATAATTCTAAATAAAATGAAATTCTATAGTCAGGCAAAAGTAAAAGGTGAGTGGAACCTAAAAGTAAATTATAAATAAAAAAAAAAAAACTGTTTAAAAGAATAAGAATACAAAAAAATATTCGCGTTTAAAATATTTAAGAAAAATACAGAATTAAATTTAACGATAATCGTTTTCAAGGCAAAAGTAATGTGTAGAAAAAAAATCTAAAATGTAATAAAATTATACGAACATGAAAAATGATGAATTCAAAATAAAACATTTTAAATTTCAAGTAGTGGGCAGTTTCCCAGAAATTATTTAAAACATAACGTGCATAAAACTACTATGCATTAATTCATTAATAAATAGTACGACGAATCCGTATGTGGTGTCTAGTATAAAAACTTTAAAATAGACCTATATTTAAAACGTTCTTTAATACATTATTTCAAGAAGGTAAAAATGAATGTTAAAATAATATATAAAAATCGTTTTAAAATTATACATAAACAATTTTTTTTTTCTTTTGTAAAATAAAAACGTTAGCTTAAGCCGGGCAGACTGCGGTGATTGTGCCTGTGTGTTTAGTCATTTAAATAAAATCACTTCACTTTTGATTTGGTTTAAGAAGCCCATTTTTTATCTGATATGTTTAAAATTTTGTTTGCTTTTAATTTGTTAAACAGCTTAGAATTCCTAAATACTATACTGTAAAGCTTTTTGGCATTTGTTTTTGTTTACTATATGATTAAGTTGTTCCATTTTTTTTTTTTAAATAATAAATTTTTGCCCTATGTTTAAAATAAAAATATTTTTTTTTAAAAAACAAACCTTAAACAGTCGTGATGAATTTTATTTGCTTGCATATTTATCCATATTGTTTTTTTTGTGGCACATGGAGTGTAAATTTTATGCAAGAAGACCTAACAATGAAATGTATTCACCATTTCTTAAGATTATGCAAAAGAACTATCACTTTTATTTCCATTAATGTAGAGAAACAGCTTCATATTATAATTATTTTACAAACTTTATTTTGGAATTCCTTTTCACTCGTGTACTACAATAGTAACAAAATTTATTTCGCATAAAGTTGTAAACTCTATATTGTCACAACAAATCATTTCATTCAAAGGCTGTTGTCAAACGATATTAAAATATAAATACAAAAATAAAAAAACCCAAACAATATAAATTTATTACTACATTTTACCCATAATTTATTATCATATCATTATTTGTTTAGTAAATGTTAAAATTGTAGGCTTTTTTGCCTTTACCTTGTTAAGCTATGGTACCATTTGCAATTAAAAAACACAAAAAAAAAAAAAAATAGAGTGTTGTATGAAATGAAAGTATCCTGTTTGCTATTTGCGGCTAAACATACAACAGCGTGTGAGATATATAATACATATTAATTAATTAGCATATTATAATTGTATTTGTTTTATTTAGTTCTATATATAAATCTATTAAAACATAACCTTTATGCATATACTTTATTGTGGTCAAAAGTATAATTTTTGAATAAATTAAATAATATAAAATTATGAAATATTTCTACTTTCTTTGTATAGAAAATTGATATTGAAATATTGTTTAGAAATAGTTCCATTACTTTCAAAACTCATTTTCAACCGTGTTCATCAATTCGTAGTAAAGAAAATTTTGAAAAGAAGGGCCCAATGCATTCAATTAAAATGTCGGTTTCGGCACTGGTAAACTCAAAAATCCATTTCCTACCTATAATACATATCTGTAAATAAACTCGACATTTTCGAATGTTTGAAATTATATAACAGGTGGGACATGAAAAACGATACATTATCGAGACTAATTTCTTATATCTTTCATTATTAAGTTACTTGAATTAAGTTTGCACGACTGCTTATTAAACCATAACATTCTTTTCGTAACTAAGTATGTACTGTCGAAAGAGATTGATAATTTTTCTTCGGAAAGTTTCATCGTCCGGCAAATACTATATGATGAAAGAAATTTTGTTTCTCTGACTTTGTATTCTTTGAAATACTTTAAGCCTTAAAAGGAAGTTATTAGTCCAGACTTATATTTTCTATCCAGGTGTCGTATTTTGCGGAATGTCACGTAATAAAACAACACAACACAATAGAATTTCTAAACAGTTTATCTCTCGATGCCACAAGAATATGCTTTGCTTAATCCTTTTCAAAACTGCCCTTAATTATTTTCTTGTAAATTCAAACCCCTTATTGCGGTTATCGATTAACAGAAGATAAGTGAATTAAGTCGATTACACTGCACAACAACTTGGAGCTTTTTATTGTTGCCATAACTATTTGGTTACATCTATCACTTAGTAGCCATATAAATGTTTGAATTTCTCTCGAACTCCTGGCCCTCTTTTAATAAAAAAAAAATATTTTTGCGTTGGCAATAGTTACACGTTTGAAAAAAATAAACACTGTGAAATTTTTAAGGGAATATTTATGGTTTATAAAGAGATTTGACTCGCGGATTATGATTTTTTAGAATGTCTAAATAATTTGTAGTTAACGGTAATTTAGATGACTTGAGACTCGCGCATCATAGCTCTCCTGTCCGCGAAAAAAATTATTTTTTGCATTGGTTATGATTATTCAATTAATTACCTACAGTCAAATAAATAAATGGTAAGAATTCATCAAAAATATCATGAATTTTTACAGTTTTGTTCAGGAACCGTGTGCCAGGAGTACTTACTTACTTGGGTGGCCAAAACAACCCGTTACCGGGTTACGGCCGACCTCAAAAGCTCTTTCCAGGCGCCTCTGTTTTGCGCGCGCCTTCTCCAATCATTCACACCAAGCGTGGATAGGGTTTCCTCGGCTTGGTCTTTCCATCGGAGGCATGGTCTTCCTCTTCGTCGTCGCCCAGCGGCTTCCGCATCAAACATCTTTTTCGCCGGAGCTTCTTCGTCCATACGCACAACATGTCCCAGCCAGCGCAGACGTTGGATAGTGATGCGCTTGACTATGTCAATGTCAGCGTAGAGCTCGTACAGTTCGTGGTTCATTCGAATAAGGTAGTCGTCGCCGACGTGAACAGGACCGAAGATTTTGCGAAGAATTTTTCTCTCAAACACCCCAAGCGTGGCTGCATCAGTCTGCGACACAACCCATGCTTCTGCGCCGTAAAGTAGCACGGGTAAGATGAGCGTCTTGTAGAGTGTCAGTTTTGTCGGGCGAGAGAGGTCTCTACTACTCAATTGCTTACTGAGACCATAGTAACACCTATTAGCAAGAGTTAGTCTTCGCTTTATCTCCAGGAGTGCCAGGAGTAACAAACTGTAATTTTTACAATAAAGTGTCGTGTTTTTATTATTAATAAAAATGAAAATATTGATTTTTCATAGTTCTGTGGATCCTGTTGGTGCTGCAGAGAAATCGGTAGGTAATTGGATGATCATAACAACCGAGCCGTATCCGGTAATTGAAGCCGAAGGAATTTTTCTTCTTTTACAATTGAAAGTGTCTATCTTACCAAAAACCCTACCAAATATGGATACAGATAATGAAAAACTTATAACGCTACTGAAAAGCTATGATTTAGAAGGTATTTTAAAATAATTTAAAAATGGGTAAGTTTATTATTGATTCAATAACGTAATGACACAGATTCAATAAGTACCATTGTTTCTTTAACATTTTTCAGCTTACCTATATATGATGAGAGAAGCATCCCCACCTATGGATTTCCGAGAAAAGTGGTTTTAAATTTGATAAAATTTTTATTAACATTTGCTCTTTTTCTTAACTTGGAATCGACGATAAAATAAAATCGGTGGCGTCGAAAGTCGAGGAGTGCCAATAAAAATGTAATTACAGTCTAATCAGTAAGCTCATCTTCTAACTACTCAACGATTTGTGGAAAATAACTTAACAAGGTAAAAGCTTAAGTGATAATTGATTTTAATGTTAGCTAAATATTTACAACTTAACTCCATGAAAGACTTGGCTACTTTGTTAAATGAAACTTCTAATTAGAAGAAAAGTTCTTTTGAATATTTTAATCAGAATCAAAGCTTAACGAGTTTTCATAGAGATGAACTTATTAATATAATCGATGAAGAAATCGTACACAACAACATTGTCCTTGAACTCAGGATTGCTTATCCTTGGTAAATCAACTTCTCTAACCCAGAAAAATCCTGTAAATAACATTGACCCTAAGCAAAAAGTGTTTTTATTCCTTACTAAAAGTTCATGACCAAAAATTATGTTGCACAGTGTTATTAACTTTGGTATTCTGGATAGCGACTTTGATGCTTTATTTTTTTTTTTTTCAATAAGTTTTTTTGTCTTTTAGCAATTCAAAAAATCTATTATAAAACGAAGCTTTATATCCACTTGCAAAGTTAAAGCCGCTTTTGATAAACGAGAAATCAATTTTTTATAAATTACTTAAGATAAATTTTAGAGTGTATTTTTTTCTATTGCCGAAGCATTGCGTAAATCTTGCGATTGCCACAGTAGTGTGTATTTGCCGGGCCTGGTGGCTTGAGTGGTGAATGAGGTTATCAGTGAACTTTTATCGAAGATAAACTATATCGTCGACCGGAAATGAGTTGAGTTTTCTCTCGAGGCCACATCATTTCTATGGCGACACGGATATTGTTGAGATGATTGTTGCTCCTCCAGTGTGGCAACACTATTAAAGTAAAACTGCCAATAAGCTTTTAGTGTGGTTCAATAATTACGCTTGAATTTTAGTTACTTAGTCAATATACAAACCTTTGGATTTAACGACAGAGTGCGCTGTATGAATTGTATGCCAATCAAACAGTGGTGGGATACTTTTAATTTTTATTTTGTCTAATTTTTAACAGTGGTGAAGCTGTGAAACTTTCTATTTCTTAAAAACCTTTAGACATATATATTTTCATTAACATTATCGGCAAAAGTGCTTACTTTAAAATGATTATAAAACTAGTAAATAATCGGCTCCAATTTAAAAAACAAAAAAAAAAAAATGCTTTTATACTTATTTTTATTGCTTTTTTTTACTGTCAAAATCAATTTATATAAATTTCAGACTAAAAATTATTTTTGTTGGTAGATAAGTTTCAGCACATGGTACAAGTCTTCTAATAATTCTATATACGTACATACATATATAGAGAAAAATTTGCCTTAAGCACCAACGAAATTAGTGTTCCAATTATTTTTTTGCTCATATTCAACTGATACAGAGCATTAGAACGTTAATCACCACCCAACATTTTGTGATTATTGTTTGTCGTACTCAACTAATGCGGCACATGGAGCGTACCAAGTGTAAGGGCGTAAGTACGAAATTTTTGATAAGGGAATATTCTTCTTTTGTTGACCTTCATCTTAAAACTAACATTTTTGTTTCGGTTAACCTTGAACTGGTTATTCCTTGTTTGAAAAATATTATTATTTATCCATTTTTATTTCATACTAGTGATACCCGCGCACGTCCCGTTGTTTTTTATAATGAAATTACTTTCTTAACAGCTCATTATATCTACTCTCTTCAAAAGTAAAAAAAAAAATTTAAAGAGTTTGTTTTTTGAACTTAGAAGCCAAATACAAATGGTACAGATTAAAAAAAATACAATGCAACGCAAAGTTCAAGAAGCAGCATAAGCAACGAAAATTTTTGTGTGAGGTTTTGCAAAAACTTAATCTTAAAAGAAATGATATTTTACTTTAAGAAAAATAAAAAAAAAATAAGTACGCAATAACCTTCTTTAGCACAAATATGTTGTTTTAAAAAATAAATTATTAAAAATGGTTCAGTATATTTTGCGTCTAAGCGTTACAAACCATTTTCATATAAGCAATTTTATATAAATAGTATAGATTTTATTATAAAAAACCTTACATTTTATTTCTGCTCATAAATAATTGTTTTTATAATAACTAGCCTACAAGCATTTCGAGATGCACATTTTTATACAAGGTTTTTAAATTTCAACAATTAAAGCCTCGTTTTTATTAAAAATGGTAATCTATTTTTGAAGTAGATTTTAATTAATTTATGTAATACTTTTTTTAGAAAAAATTTGGTCAACAGTGAATGCTATCTTAATTGCATACGTTCGATATAACAAAGTCTGGTCTAATATGAAGGATACATAAAACAAAGGTATGAAACTAACATTTCATATTCTGACAAATACTTCGTACTGTTGATATTTACAGATATAAAAATCTTTTTGATCTATTATTTCTTATAGATTTTCAAAGAGCGCAACAATGACTCGACTTATGCGAAATGATTTATGGCAAATCGTCAACTAATCGATTACCTCAAGGTCAAACTTATTTTGTTCTGCAAAAAAATACCCCATATAATGCATGAGCTCAGCCCACCTAAACGTCTTACATAGTCAATGTAAGGGTCAAAACCCTTATATTGAATCTAAGTCTTCGTTTGACTTGACATCGATGTTTCCAAGAATCTTAATTATGTTCTCGATTTTTATTTTGGTCGAAAAAAATTACGATATTCATATCGTTCCGTTGATTGAATCTGAACTGCACCTACTTGAATTAATTTTAATTTTGGTGGTTTCATTATCTTTAATTTGATATAATTTTTGTCCATATTAGCAAACGTTAAGTCAAAATTTGTTGTTAGACTACTTCAGAACAAAAAATCGAAAAATTAACCCAAAAATCTCTAAAATCTATAAAATTTTTTTTTAAGGTGGCTAATTTTATATGAGAAACTGATAAAGTTTACTCTAGCTTCAATTGCCCAACTTTTTTGTAGTTGTTGTCCGGTGGCTATATCTCCTGTGGAGTTTGGTGGTTATTATTTGTGTTTTGGCGCACACGCCAAGGCTTTAAAGGGAGCCACAAAGGCTGCAATGAGTTTTTAGCTACTCAAGCTATCATAAGAGGAGCCACAAGGCTTTTTAAAAGAAACTTCAAAATTGTAGTTAACTGGTTTACTTCCAGAATAATAATTAATTTTATTTACAATTTGTTGAAATATTTATACTTAATAAACTAGTATTTTCTTAACACTATTTGCCGTTATTTTAAACCTGACTCCTCCTCTATTCAATTTCCCCGCTGATCATGCAATTTCGGTTGCATCAGCATTTCCCTACTCAATATGCAGTATTTGGTAAGTTTGAAAGAGTCGCAAAGCTAATTGACTTCAATCAGTTGTTCCCAGCCTTGAAAATATGGCATAAGGGTGTTTTCTTACAATATGCATTTGGGTTTGTTATTGTTGTTCTGTGTGGTCAGTTGAGGTAGTTATAACTACTTTATAAAGTAGTTATAGTAGTTCTTTATAAAGACGTTGCCTTGAATGCACTTAGTCAACGATGTGTGGGTGAAATATGAATCTGCATTCATTTGTTGTTGCTTTTGGCGAGTGGCGTTAGCGGCACGAGCACAAAAAAAGGCAAAGGAAAAATAAATATGGCTTGCAGATGAAAATCGTAAATTTTACTTTTTATGACTTGACCAAAAAGTGTCAAATGAATTTGTTTATTTTTGATTTCCGTAAATCAAAAATAAATAAGTTTAAATTTGAGTGGATTAGTTTTACTGTAAAGAATTTAATTTGAATCAAGTGGAAATTGGTGGGAACGCTTAGTTTATTTGGTTCCCTTACTATTGGAATTTAAAGTAAGTGTTAGTGGTGGTCATGGTGATTAAGTGGGTTCACTACACTCCGAAACCAGATCTAAGCGACATTTGTTGATTACATATTTATTCTTAGAATTAAAAAGCACATAAAACAATTTTAGTTTAATAAAAATTGGAACTAAAGTAAACTTAAGTCGAAGCCATTCGCCGTACTTGGTGCACTCGGTGTATTTTTTATCATTGAAATTTTGTTTTTGTTTGATGAAACAAACATTGTACTCGCGAGATAAAACTAGAATGTGTATATGCTTTGATTTTAAAGCAACTAGCACTTACAAAATCCTCTGCTCGACACAAAAAAATCGAAAAATCAAGTTTTAAGATCCGACTTTAAATACCAGAAATATGATGAAAAACATTTTTAAAAATAGTTCTAATGAAATAATCGATGGAAAAGTTTAATGATTTTTTGCAAGCTTTAATTTTCTGACACTAGAGTGGAACATTAAGATGGTAAGAACTGAGATCCGGTGGGTAAGTACTAGAATGGGGTACTTGATGTCGATTACTTTTTGAGCCAAAAATTGGTCTACTCGAGACAAAAACATTGACCTATCATACTTTAAGAACGGACTGTAAATGCCGATGATATAACGAAAAATGTAGATGAGCGACCTCTATTTTCGGTAAAAAAAAAAAAAATTTTTTTTTTCGAAATTGCCTTGCAAAAATTCTTCAGATTCGATAGTATACGGTCGACTCTTTTTTTTTGCCTGTAAGGTGGTACGGTCTGCTGTATACGTATTGTTGTTCTATTATGATTTCATTTTATTTCATTCTCTATTGCTTGCTTATCTCAATCAAGCAGCGTTCGTCAGTAGTAGTAGATTGCACTACTATAGACGAAGAAGGGAATGCATTCGTGCATATCTCTAATATATACATTTTTAAAGTTTATATTTACACTCTAAAAAAAAATTACTATATTTAATGTTGTAATCGTGTTTCCATTAATAAATGTTGTAAGGATGATAAATTGTAAGGAGTCTTATAATAAAATATTTCAAAATCTGATAAAGAAAAATAGTACATAGTACTATAAAAAACACTATTGAACATATACATGGTATAGTAAATTAAATGAACGATAAAATATATTATGTGGAAATATATTATATGCAAAGGCTTAGTAGACCATTCCGTCAGTAGAGCAGAGAAGAACTGGAATTATACCAAAGTCTGTTAACCCTATACTAAAACAGGCATATAATCATCTTAAACTTTAGGATCTAAAGCATTTAAAGATGAAAAATTAAAAGCTGGAGATCATGATCGCATAAGGAAAAATGTATAAACATAGTTTTGGCAAAGGATAAACACTAAACTTGACTAGTGAAATTTTCAAATTTGCGCTATACAAAATACAAACTTTGTCACTAATTTATTGGAAGATTACCAAGAACGAGATAAATTGGCGGATTTTACGAGATCAAAAATGTTATTAAAACAAAAGAAACCAAGGTTTGTTAAATGGCTACGATTTTCTAATCAATATAATTCTTGGATTAATAAAAATGCAAAAAAGTACTTTGGTAAAACATGTCTACGTCACACATCGTTTGTGTAGGCACTACAAAAATAAAAAATTTTTAAAGCAGAATTTAGTTAAGGTCAAAAACATGAACCATGTTGTTGTAGTTTATGTACTATGCAATTGTGTGTGTGTGTTATGATGACACTTATTTACTACACAATTAAAAATCATTGAGAGGAGGATGTACAACAGGTCAACAAACCTGAACTATGTTGTTGTTGTTTATGTGTTATGATATCACATGATATACTTACTTAGGTATATATATACAGTTGCGGTCAAAATAATAGCGCCGCGGTGTCATTTTTGAATTGAAAGAAAATATTTCGAACAAATGAAGTTTTTTTTCTTCCAATCTTTTAAAATATAGTTACTTGATAAGTACACAAAATAAGCTCATGACAATTTGTTTCAAAAAAATAACGGTACTTTCTAGGTTTGCTATTATATTGAGTAATTTGTAATTTCGAGCGGTCAAAATAATAGCAGTGCTCAACTCCTTTTCTTCTCAAGACTAGGTATTTACTTTTATTAAAAAAATTCGATCATAACAAGTAGGTTCCATTATTTTTGTATAATAATCCAATCATTTTTTTAAGTTTTTGCATTTTAGTGGGCCGTGGAAAGCATTCTATGACAGAGCAAAGTAAAATTATTAAATATTCCATTTCGCAAGGTAAAACTTTTAAGGAAATTTAAAATTTTATCTGATGTTTAACGAAAATGGTTTAGAATACGATGAAATACACAAATCAACGAAAAACACGAGAACGTCCCCCCGGGACGTGAATTGTCCAATACGGCTTTCGATACATAATCCGTTTTTGCCTGCTACGGAAATAAAGAAAGTACTAAATATAGCAGCGAGTGTAAAAACCGTCAAAAGAAAACCAATTTGAGTGCCCAGAATCCACAAACAATTCCATTGTTAAAAAAAAATGCATATCAGAAAGAGATTGAACTTTGCGAACTGGCACTTGCAAAGTAGAATGGAACGATGAGAGTAAGATCATTCCAGGGATCATATTCTGTGCTTGGGCTACGCCTTACATATTGACGAGTGCCTTTTCCACCAAAAAGACGATATTACTATAATCACTCTACATAATGTTGCTCTACTGGAGCCCATAAAAAGACTCGACAACTTTTTAAGCAATTGTAACGAAATTGAGGCACTCTCCTTAATACAACGGTTTTGAACTAAACGTTTTGTAATAATTTTAAAATAATATCACCTTAATTAAAATTATTAAAATGAAGTATTCGAAGTTATGAATATAATCAAATATACAATTTTGTGGCATATCATGATTATATTTTTTAAACAATGAGTTCATATATACAATATACATATATAAAACAAAGTAATTTTAATTTGACAAATATTTCATTTCGTCTTAGAAATATAAAAATTTATAACTCCATGCTACTTTCCTGTTAAAATAAAGTTCCATAAGATACAACTTCTACTCCGTTTTCATAAAAATGAGGCTCAGGTGATCTTAAGGATGAAGTCTCATCCAAAGCAGCATTACTGTAAGCAGAGAAAAATTATTTTAGGACCATTTTTTTTAATATAAAACAAATGTTCAAATCGAATCGACTGTCTTGGAAAATTTTACAGCAGAGTGTTGTTTTCGGAATTGAATGTATTATTTAAAGCTAATTTAAATTTTTATGTCGTTTACGATAATTTTGCTAAAAACAATCAATGTAACCGAAAAGGTAATGCTTAGTGTTATTAACGTACATACCTCCGTCGACTTCTCGTATAAAGAGCTTCGTGTGCCTCTCTTATGGCTGGCATCTTTTCCGAAAAGTCTGGCACTGCTGACATCGCATTATACGGTGAAAAGTTTATGAAGGGACCGCCATTTGTTGGACTTAAAGGAGTTCCGATCGCTGCATGTACTTTCCTTGCTACTCGAGCTCTAGCCACATATTCAGTTGGGTGTCGATTTCTTATGTGCTTATGAATATAACCAGGAACATATTTCAAGTTACAATATTTACATGATACTTTCTCTTGAACACAAATGATTTTTTTACTATAATTAATATGATCTAAGCCATGGACTTTTTCCATATGTTTAAACATGTTTTTTTCCGAATTGGTAACATGTTTACGAGAACATAATAAACACTTGAATTTATTTATGGTTTTAAATTGTACGTCATTAATATCGTTTGGAGGTGATACCATAGCGCCACGTTCAGTGGTACTTGCAGACACATCACCGTCACCATCCTTCTCACCTTCTCCGTCATCTTCTATTGTTTTATTTGCATCAAAATGTGAAGTAACATTTTTGATTGGGCTATGATCATCTGGATTTGCAACTGGTGTTTCCATTGTGACCTTATTACCGCCTTCAATATTTTGTTCCATCTCAATGTCTAAATCATAACTGAGTTGCTTGTTTTTCACCCTTATCCATTCTAAGGATTCTTCATCGGCTTTTTCTCGACTATCGACTTTTCGCTTTTCATTGACTTGTGTTGCTTGAGATATGTCCGTTTCTGGTTCGTTCGACACATCATGGTGGTGAACATTTATAGGTACAGTCTGAAAAATCAAGAAAGTTAAAATTTAAGTTTTTTGTTAAGTTTGTTAATTTATTTTTTATGGGAACTAACGTCACGCAAACAAATAATGAGACATAATATATATAATAACGCAAAAAAAAGAAAGTTTTTTTCTATATTTTTCTATATGTTTTTTTCTATAACATCAAAAAGAATTTAAGAATTCATCCGCCTAAACACATTTGCTTGTTGGGCTACTACCACCTGCCTCCGGGCCTTTAGTATATTTGTAAAATATCACTTTTAACGTCACGTCACGTAAACGAAAGAGCTTTAAGCTTGTCTATTTGAAATATGTTTTCCTCAGTAATACACTAATTTAAGAAATAACTTATTTCATAAAGATATTTACTTGAATTTCCAAACGATAGAATCCTTTCGTATATTCTGGAATTTTTTTAATACAGTAGTTTCCAGAGTTTACTTCGCTGATTGTTTCATCAGTAATTCCATTAAATTTTTTTGGTAGAAAGATTTTGTGTTCTAAGGCATCCACCTGTATTGTTTCACCATAGATCGTATGCTTTCTCTGCATTTCGAATATTTGATAGCTTATGTGATCCAGCATATCAGCGGTACGTAATATTTGCTTGTAGCCTCTTATGAATTTAACTCTTTCAAATTCCAAATCGTAATATCCATTAGTTTTCATCACTTTTCTTAGATAGTAGTGACCACTGTTGTATTCTTTAATTTCATCATCGGTAATTTTATTGTTGTATGATTTTGGTGCAAAGACGATGTAGTCATACAATTCTATTTGTACCTGCTCAGCGAATTGTGTCAGCGTTCTATTCACTTTTAATATTGGATAGTTAAATTCTTCCACCATATTATTAAAGTGTAGAAATAACTTATAATTCATTCTACTAAAGTCTTCAGCCGGCGAGAGCGATTTACTTCCATGTTCCATTGCTGTTGTTGTTAACGTTGCTGTTGTAAGTATAGTACTGAAATCATCAGATCTGCTAATTCGTTATTGATACCAAAACCTTTGTTGTGAAATTAATTTTTATAAAAGATCAGATTTATATAAAAGTTCTTTGAGAACACATATTGTACAATTATATATATGTACATATGTATATATACATAGCAAGTTTAAGATAAGCGAACTAACCGCAATAGCTTTTGTTGTTGCTTACTATTTCAAGCAGCGCAGCGCAGCAAAGCAGAGCATGTGTATGAAGAAGTCAGAGGGCGTATATACATAATATGTATATACTACTTATATATATATAGTGAGAGCATATATAGCAGTGAATATGAGGGGATTATTGTAAAAACATAATAGCCACATAATAAAAAAAATTAATTAATCGCATTTAAAGTCTTAAAAAATATATACTTATTGCGCTTTGCTGCGCGGCTTGAAATTGTTTCCAAGAAATAGTAAGAACAACAAAAACTATTGCGGTTAGTTCGCTTATCTTAAAAATGCTATATACATACATACAAATGTGCATATGAATGTATTATGTATTTACTACGCAAATACAAATTATTAAAAGCAAAATGTAGTCAAGGTTAACAAAATTAAATATAATAACACTTATGTATATATTTTAAAATGAACTAAGCGATTCTGAATTACTCACCACTGGAGAGTCACCAGTCACAGTAACACGGTTGCCGACGCCGTCCTTGAAAAAATATGAGCCTATTACCTTTCCTTCCGTAAACGCCGCACCAAACAGTGACTTTAAAAGGATGCTATGGACGTATCCGCACACATACAATGTATATAAAAGTGTGTCTTGTTGTTCATTGTAATTTCGAATGAGAAATTAACCTCATCCTTGTCATGGCTTAAGATTGCTTGGCTAGGATCCGATGCACTGTGTGCACTTTGTACGGGAACATATTCAAATTCACTGTTAAGACTGTCCACTAGAGTGGTTCAAAAATAACGAATCATAATGATTTTAGTCTTATTTTAGAGATAATATGATTAAAAGTCTAAAATCAAAATATGTAATTTTACAACAAATGTATATATTGGGTGGATCAAAATTGTTGGTTTTCGTTTTTCGGAATTTGAGTAAAAAATTAAGAAAATTTGATGTTTTTGTTGTACATACATACATTAGAGCGGTTCAATATAAGAACTTTTTGATTTTTTCACGATGTGTCAGCGGATTACAATAGCCTTATGTGTCTGGACAAAGCCCATTACTAGGATTAAGGTTAATATTGAAAACTCGATTAGCGCCCTCTGTTTTAAGTAAACAACCCATTTTAAAAAATATTGATTTGAAAAATGGTGCAAGTTACAGAGGCTATCAAATTTTCCAACAAAGTGGGTATGGTTTTCTGGTAATTATCGATCGGGGAATTTGAATTCGTGATTAGTTTTTCTTCTTCTTCTTTCTTTCTTATAAAAAATTCAAAATTGACCGGACAAAAGTAAAAAAGTACCGATTTTCCACTTTCTAGTTGCTACACCTCAAATATTATCTTGCCGCCGATCCCGTGGCATGTCATTTTTAATGTACTGTTGTTTACTTAAAAAAAAGCCAAAACCGTATATCATTATCTTATTTCGAAACCAAGATATCTGCATTTTTCTAAATTAACAGACCTGATTTTTTTTCGAATCGGAGTCGACAAATTTACATATTAAGGTGATTCAAATTTTTTTTTATTCCAAACAGTTATTATTGAACGAGGAATTTGAATCCGAGATTAGTTTTTCTCTTCTTCTTTTTTTCTTATAATTTAGAAAATTCAGATATCTCTGGTTGGAAATAAGAAAATGATATGCGGCTTACGGGCATTCTTTTAAGCAAATAACAATACATTAAAAATGATGTAACACAGGATCGGCGTCAAAATAATATGGGTTGATTTTGCAACCTTAAAGTACAAAATCGGAATTTTTTCATTTTTTTCTGGTCAATTTTCAATTTTTTTATAACCACTTTGTTGGAAAATTAGATCACCTCTGTAACTTGCACAATTTTTTGAATCAATATTTTTGAAATTGTGTTGTCTACTTAAAACAGAGGGCGCTAATTCAGTTTTCAATATTAATCTTAATCCTAGTAATTGGCTTTGTCCAGACATATAAGGCTATTGAATCCGCTGACTCATCGTGAAAAAATCCAAAAGTTTTTATTTTAACCGCTCTAATTTACATACACATGTTGTCATTAACATATTTTGATTTCAGGCTTTTAATCATATCATATTATCTCTAAAATTAGACTTCAATCATTATGATTGCGTATGATGCTAAAAAATTATCTTCAAATGAAAGGAATTTTTTTTGAGATGGTTATTATTGAACCGCCATGTTGAACCGCAGTGTTGAAAGCTTACATTTTTTGAAGTTTTCCATTTTTTTAAAAATTTTTCCAGATCATAAAAAAAAATAGACAGGGAATGACTTATGATACTTTAAGGGATATAATTTTTCTGAAAGGATTATAACTATTTGATGTGTGATGGACCTATCGGTACCCATGGCGCGTGCAGGTGGGTAAGGCGGGGATATGCTAGCCTTAGCCAGGTGTTAGCTCGTCCGAATGGGTGGGGGTCTTGCTCACCACTATTCTGCACTAACCAAAGTTCTATAAGCACTATAGTTGTATAGAGTCATTGACCTGCAGTTGGACTGACATGAAAATCTTAATCGAGACAAAACCGACTGACAAATTAGATATTTTTTTTTTCACAAAAGTCTTTCAAGCTTATGTACATATGCATGTATGTGCATTCATATAAACCACATTCAAATCATTTCTTTTCGATCAAAATAAAGCCTTAGAAAGATTATATCGACCCCTGTGCGCGAAATTATCGTATGTGCTAAAAACCAAATTTTACAGGAGAGAGTTTTTTCTACTTTTCTGTGCTTTGGTTGGCAATATCAATACCAAATTTTCCATGTGCTTAGATAATTAACTATTATAACAAGACTCAGAATTTTTCTTGCAAAAAAGTGTACATTTTCCGAGAAAAACATATATTTTGGCACATACAATAGTTTCGCTCACAACGTTTCGTAGGTGTGCTTGCAGCAAATGGCACTTACGATAACATGAAAAACAGTTTAAATTGGAAATAAATTGAAACGCAAAGTTATTTGTGATCCTAAATCTTTGTGAAAATATGTGAAAAAATTAAGGTTTTATTTACTTAATTTTTTTTTATTATGTTAAGCGGAATAAAATAACATTAAACAAAAGTTAAGTTTTTAATTTCAAAAATAATTAAATTTAAGTAATTTAATCTTCATTGTCGCTTTCATTTAACGATTCTTTTATTCTTGAGGAATGTTTTAAATTTAAATACTCATTGTGATATTTTGATGGAATACTATTTTTTAAACATAGCTTTTGCAAGTCATTAAATTTTATCGAGAGATACATAAAGGCTTATGGTACAACATTTGTAGCTTAAAAGTAAAATTAAAGTTGTTTATGGTTTTTTTAGTGGAATTTTCAGAACATCCATAGATGGGTTCAATTGATTTTGATTTTTTTTTTGAATGAAGCTATGCGAAGTTTATTTGAGTCTAGCTTAATTTTGTTCGGTAGTAAGAAATCTGCAAGTGACTTTCAGTTCTTGTGCTCAGAGTGACTTATTTTAACGCAGTCGTATCTCTATGGGTTAGTGCGTGCATTGCGAATAATTGTGGGCCATTCACTGGGCGCCCAAATCGTACGGTTTCGTGCAAAAGATTCAATTGTGCTATGCACAGAATCAACTGGTATGACCGGGAAGTGAATATGCAGTTTTAATTTTTTCAATAAAGTTTGAAGAATTTGAAAAATGTGGCAGCATAGCTAATACGGTCTTGTTGCAATTTTGACCAGCACAACTGTCGCAATATAGACTTATGTCATTAGCTGTCTGTCTTTGGTCTACTATTATTAGATATTTATAAAGGGCAGTGCAAGTTTCATTGCATCCTCGCTTACCATCCCGCTCACCCCACAAAAAACAATAGCCATTTCTAGTGCCATTTTCATAAACGCTAAAATTATAATAGGCGTACTCACAAAAACTGCTTATCTGTACATAAGTAACGATAAAGCGAATGGAGAGAGTACGAAAGGCTAAATAACGCGAGCAATAGTTACGCTTCACATTCTACTTCTAATTTAAGAAAAGAAGTAGTGAATATAATAACAACAATTATGCACAATATATTTTTGTATGGCACATACTTACGATAATTTCGCGCACAAGCAAATAATCTAGTGTGACATACGATAAAATATACAGTAAATTTTTGGCATAACTATAAGAATTTCAGCTACAATATTTTACCAGTGGGGTATAGATTAAATTTTCATCAAAAAGTCAATTTCGAAAAAATGGCACATACGATATTTTCGCGCACAGGGGTCGATATTGTTCACCATCCATGTGTTTTCTTATTTATACTGTCGTACAGATGAAAAAAAGCACTATCTGCATTAGAATAAAAATCGAATAAATAAGAAAAATCGGTATTTAAATATTTTACAATTTTTTTTAATGGATTTTGGGATTATTAGATTTGCTCTTTTCAAATTCTATCGAATTTCATATTCTATCGAATTTCATATTCTATCGAATATGAATAAATTTTCGAAAATCAAGTGTTTTTGATCTATTCTTCTAGAATGCCATTTATTTGAACAAGGCTACACTCTTAAAAATTTTTCGTTCAAATGTGAATAAAAACCTATGTGCGAAAATTTAGTTTGAACCCCCAAAACCGCCCCCCCCCCCCTTGCGCACGGGCCTGTATTCTATTGGTAATACACAGAAAATGTAGATAGGTAATTATCATTTTGAAAAATATTAGGTATAAGAAACTCAATTTTCAAAAAAATGTAGATACACAGTGCTTTTTTTTCATATGTACGGCAGTATACATTAGAGTGACCAAAAAAAAAATCGTGTTTTCGATTTTGATGTTGTTTATATGAAAAGTAGTTAGTTTTATGTAAAAAAATAAGGCACTTAAAATGTTATTAAAAAATATTGATACTTAGAGGTCGCTAATGTCCGATTTATTTTGACCAGGACCGATGTTTCAGTATTATTTATCAGAAGACAAGAGTAGCAGAAAATGAAAAACCCTCGCAAAAAGGCCAAAACTCAATCTCAATTCAAGCTTAAATGAGATATATTCGGGTAATTCATTTTTGAAATTAAAAAATTAATTAATTCAACACGATCGAAATTCTTTGATTTAGCTATGATTTATTTGCGTTCACTTTCGCTGTATCCAAAGAATAGAAAGAGGAAGCTCAAAGGTATTTTCTTTGGCAACTTTGCGAAAGTTCATTTTCACAATTCAATTAACAAAGTCAGAATAGGTGCCATGTTGCACAGATATTTGTAATTTGACTCTGAATCTTCTCAGCTCTCGCTATTTAAATCGGACATTATAAGTATTATAGGTTTACGATGTGTTAGATAGATACAACTTAGGGACTTAGGGAAACTAGACCGAGACCCCATAAGGGTTGTTGAGTTAAAATATTATTTTGTTCAGAGACAGAGTGACGTGTTGTTTTAAGATTTTATCTAATTCTTATTATTTATTACTAAATAATCCAATCGAAAAGTATGGGAAACTCGTCTACTCCGAATAATTTGACTTATCCATTGGTTACTGTTATAATAAGACTTACCTACAAAAGTACAAGAATTTCCAGTGGATGAGGTCCGACATCGACTTAGCTGACTAGGCCTAGAGCGACAGATTTCAGGGAGCGGGAAATTTTCTTTCGATAGACTTTTTAACAATTAGTGAATTGTTTGTTTGTCTATCAGTTTTTAAAAGCCATTTGAAATTAAAAAAAATAAGCACATTTTTTATGCTTATCAATTTGAAAACGTTGAAAAGGAAAACATAAAATTCAATCGTCGACACAAAAATGACAGTATTTTCTAATGAGCCTAGAGTGGAAAATTTTTAAGTCCGGACCGCATACAAACGTAGTACAGCTTGTTCAATTTGGGACTTATGGGTATTTCGCCAATTTCTCTGTAACAGATTACAGATATATGGTTCAGAATATTTATGAACCTTTAAGGAGTTTCCATTCACTAAACTACGCACATGAATATGTACAAAAGAAAATGTTAGGAACCTAAAACTAATTTTATTTCTATTTGTTTGTTCTCATCATTTTGAATTGCAGTATTCGGTTGCGGTAAGCGCACTCAGGTAACTTGAAACCGAATTCGATTTCACTGCGAGTATAAGGTTTCGTAAATGCAGGATGTGGTGGAATTTGCTAGGTGAATTATTAGTTTTGTTCCCATAACCTTGAACGGGTATATTCGATTTAATGCGCTGTTAATATAAAACTCCTGATTACAATATCACTGCGCGTGCAAATCGTCTGGACATTTTAGTCACAGGCATTTATTTGCTTACAAAGCAAACTATAACTATAAAAACTATAGCTTCAACTATACGATTGTACCTAAATAGAAATCTATACTATTATATAAAGAGGTAAGGTTTGTTTGTTTGTTTGTATGTTCCGGGTAATCTCTGGAACTACGGAACCGATTCAAAAAATTTTTCTACTAATAGAAAGCTACACTATTCCTGAGTAACATGGGCTATATTTTTTTTTGATAAAAGCAAGGGGCGTGGCACTTTACATGCAATTAAGACCTTTAACTCTCTATATCTTGGTTCATATGATAGCAAGAGTCTTAAAATTCGGTGTCAGGATGCACATAGACTATGTTAAGCACTTCACAAAATATGAACGGGACTAGACACCAGGGGCGTGGTGGCCATAAAACTTTAATTTAGGGTGGCCCTCATACGCAATTATTTTTAAAATAGCATTTTTACAAAGACCACTTAATCGGTTCACATGGAATTTACACCACCTGTCTCTTATATTAAGACGTATAGCTAAGACGATGCAACTTTTATTTAGGGTGGCCCTCATACACAAATATTTTAAAAATAGCAATTTCTCAAAGACAGGTGAATCGATTCTCATGAAACTTACACAGTATGGCTTTTATATTAAGGAGCACAGATTAGAATATAAAAATTTTATTTAGGGTGCATACTTAGGGTGGCACTCATACAAAAATATTTTTAAAAATAATTTTCACGAAGACAGGTTAGACGATTCACACCGAATTTACGCCACGTATCTCTTATGTTAAGAAGCTTTTAGGCTACACAACTTTTATTTAGGGTGGCCTTCATACAAAAATATTTTTTAAATATCATTTTCTCAAAGATCGTTTAATCGATTCTCATGGTCTTAACACCACATGGCTTTTATATGAAGGGGCACATATTAGATAGTAAAAATTTTACTTAGGGTTCACACTTTGGGTGGTCCTCATACAAAAATATTTTTAAATATCTTTTTCACGAAGACAGGTTAATCGATTCATACCGAATTTACACCAAGTAACTTTTATATTAAGAGGCGTAGCTAAGGCTTCAATACTTTTTTTTAGTGAGCATATTTAGGGTGGCCTTCATACAAATATATTTTTTGAACATAATTTTCTCGAAGATCGCTTAATCGGTTCTCATGGAATTCCCACTACGAGGCTTTTATATAAACAGGCACAGCTTAGAATAGAATGGGTGATGCCACGCCCCGTTATCTAAAAGAAAAAAAAAATTCATCATATCTTATCAACTATTTGATGCAGATAAATTAAACTTGGTACATATGTAAAGAGTAGAGAAAGAAGTAAGATTCCATCCAAAAAATGGGCAGTACCACGCTTCCATATGAGAAAAAATCAACTTTTTTATGTATCAACAACTATTTGACGCAGATGGATAAGATTTGGTGCATATGTTTCTTACAGTTTGTAAAAATTTCTTAACATAGTTTGGTTTGGAAAAAATGAGCCAAAAAGAAAGAAAGTAAGATTCAATGAAAAAATGGGTAGTGCCATGCCTCCAAAATAAGAAAAGACTATGACTATGAGACTCGGTATATATATAGAAGACAAGGACTGTAATCAAATTGAACTCATTCAAAGGTGCTGATTCAATTGTTCATTTATGAGCCAAATAGAAAAACCAGCAACGTTGTTTATCCACATTATATTTTATTTGTTGAGGCGTAGCAACGCGCGCCGGGTTTTGCTAGTTACTTATAAATCGGAATATAATTCTCTTATTCTCAAAGGTAATGAAAACTTTTCAAATGATATTGTTCCACAGTTGTACAGAAACTAATGTAAAAAAAAAATTCACGTTATCCAAATTGAATGATCTTGGCTCTGTGGCATTTTGTCAGAGTCGCTTAGGTCGCATCTCAATAAAGCCCTAATCTTGTGTAAAAGCATAGAACCTATGCTGTGATCTTATGAACGTATGTGATCACAGACCGACTTAGACGACTCTGCCAAAATACCACAGATATGTTTGGAATGGAAGACTTACACAGTCTGATGACATAAACAAAAACGAGTTTAATTATTTCCTGTTGATGTGAGATAAATTCAAATGCATGTATGTATATCCCAAAACAGCATTTTATGCAAGTTGTGGTCAGCATAGTAAAAAATTTAAGAATAATAGGTCTGTTCTCATCCGCAAAAGATTACAGGATAGTGTAATCTAATATGGATTAAGGTGCTAATACTCTATTACTCATGTACTTGAAGCAGCAGTCATATTAATTAAAAATATTTTTTATTTGATTGCAAGAACACAATAAATCTGTTTACTTTTGTTTATTTATTATTGATATTTTTTATTTATTTTGCTTTATCAATAGTTGTGATACATATATGTTTGTATGTACATACATATGACCATTACACAATATTAAGTACATATGTAAAAATAACAAATTAAATTAGCTACATTGTACTATAGGCCAGATATAGGAATCGACTAGCTAAAATAAAAAATTGATTATCTTGATTTTAACAATTAAATTACAGATAACTATCATTATAACATCTTGATTAAGAATAATTATTCTCAATATATCCTTTATATTTTATTAACCAGATATTCATAAAAATTAACGAATCTTGCTGTACAGACGTCTAAAAGGTGAAAAATTTTATTCGGAGAAGTTTTCTTAAGGTAGCGTCGAAGTTATAATATGAGGGATATAGAAACGAAGTCTACAGTCTCTATGTTTTTTGAAAAAGTAACTAATATTACCATCTTATTGAAATTGTTGTAAGCTTTAATTCTGTATGAAAGATATCTTAAAATTCCTTTTTGTCTCATAGTTATGAAGTGTCAAACTTCAGTAATTGAAATAAATTCAGCAATAACCAGTGGTGCACCGCCCTCTACCTAAAAAATTATCAACATGAAAAACTTTTATTTACTAAATAATGAGGTATTTTTCACATTACAAAATCTTATGAAGCCCCTGCACATTGCAATTCACTATTTTCATTTAAAAAAAAGTCCACAAAATTAATTACTATTTTGCTGCCCCTAAGCCGTTGCGCCAGGGGCAGCTTCCCCCTTTGTCTCCCTTCTTAGGTACGTTAATGGCATAATCCAATGGAGATAGTCTCTGTTTTTTTTTAACAACTTACACTGAATCGACTGAGGAGATGACGCTTATGAAGATTATTATATATAATATTCTGTGCCTCTTCCATACTTTACAGACGAAAGGTGTGCATATGCCAAGTTAAGATTTTTGATCAGCTAAAAGTGATTTTGGCCCCACAGTGTATTGTGTAGTAGTTCTTGCATAAATAAATTGATCGAATTCTGTTCATAAATTTGAATTTCTAATTTCTGTTCAATTTCATTTTACAATTAGTTTGATGATATTATTCAATGTGTACGGAACTTATTTTTCAAAGGCAGTAACAATTTGCAAATATAAAAAAATATAGACATATATAAAGTTAAAAGAAAAATGTTTTACATAAAAACTATATCTGGACTTCTTGTCGTTGTTCTGTTAGTTTCTTTGTGTAATGGAATTCCAGTACTTGGTATTTCAACTTTTTTTTACATAATTAACCGTTTTGGATAATATCACAAATATTTTCAACTTTACAGGCGATCAGACCGAGTTTGAAGACAATTCAAAAATTCCGGGCAAACTAAAACCTGTCTTACAGTTTTGTGATCAAATTGGTAATCATTTAAATTGCATGCTCAATTGTAAGAGTCTGGGACATGGAAATGGACATTGTGGCAGCGATTTTATATGCAATTGTTTTTAGTTAAGTTAGTGTTAAATTCGCTTACATATAAAAGTATAAAATTTATTTAAAATATTTTTCGATATTTCGATGTGCCAAATATTTTGTCAATAAAGTCGAAAGAAACTTAATTAGAATTAAAGAAATTTTACTCTTGTAGAAGTCTGATTTTAGTGAATCAATATAACTCTTAAGTGTTAAAAATGTATCTCCTGGTCCAAAATCCAAAAACCCCGATTGAATTTAATTTAAATTGGTATCGTTTGAAAGGTAATACGCAAGTTTTAAATCGGTTTATAATCAGAAGTCATAACTAATTTTTTAAGTTTTTTAATTATGTATATACTTTGATAATACAGAAAAATTGGAAGAATATGACTAGAAAATATGTATGTGCGTACGAGGCGAAATCGGATAAAATCACCCGAAAATCAAGAATTTTCCACCGCAAAACTTAGAACAAAGTGATTTATTCCCCGCTTAAATCCAATTAGAAATTATTTTTCTCATATCAAATTTTTATTTAATTTTTTTTTAATTAAAAAAAATTTAATTTTTAATTAAAAAAAAAATTTAATTTTGATTTTATATTGCGTTTTTTTACTCGGTGTAGATAAGCTTAGAATATTTTTAGACTGTTAGTTTAGTTTTCAAAATGACTATACTGCCGTACTAAGCGAAAAAGACGTATCTCAAAAAAATTCATTTCGAAATAATTGATGTTTTGTTTATGTTAATTTGTTAAAATACCTGTAAAATTGAGATAGAGGAAATTTTCTTAGTAGATTTTTTATATGATTGAACTAAGATGCCGACATTTGGAGTATTCATTAGACGCGTAATTTCTTAAGCTATCCGATGTCATAAGAATCTCGGATATTTTTTTTTTTTTTGAGTTACGTCTTTTTCACTTAGTACGGCAGTATAGTACTAATAAAACACTAAAACTATAAACCTGAGGTAGCAATTACTATTTTAAAAATAAACTAGGAGCTGTGCCCCCTGCTCGCTTCGCGCACTAACCTATCGCCTCCGCAGAGTTGGATTCGCTTGTTGGCTCTCGCCTAGCGCAATTCGGTTAACTTTAACATGTTTGTTATTTTTTTTAATGAATGAATTTTTTGACACTTTATATTTGTTTTGTTCTTTCACTTTCTTCTTTTATTATACAAAAATTTGCTGTCACTGAAAACTATTTTATATAATAGAAAGAAAAGTTTTAAAATAATAAAGAACCTCTTCATTCTAACGAAACGAAAAACGGACAGTCCGATCATAAAATAATGTAGGTACCATATGTTAAAATCAAGAAGATATACGTGAGAAAGGACATTTAGTAGAAATAAATAAATGTGAATGTTAAATGTTGTGGAAGGTAAGAAATAGTAGTGTACGTAATGCGTTTGTGTAGTGGACAGTACACTCATATGGAATAATAAACTTGTACTTTATAAAATGGTAAAATATCCTACAGATGCGTTCAGGGAAAAACCTTTCGCGTGAAAGAGAGAAACTGTTCCTTTTTTTTTATCACTAGGATTAATATTAAAACTCCCATATCACTTCGTATAAGGAAAAAGGTGCATTATTTGCGTTTACGCTCAAAAAGGTACCTTGTTCACGCATTTTTAATTTTTTGCGCTTACAGTCTTTTTTGAATAAAGAACTTCTTGAATATAATGGCGGATATATTCTGATTAAAATATGTAAGTTCATACATACATATGTATATACTTAATACAAAAAAAAAAAAAATAATTAAATAAATAAAAATCACTGCCAAATTGTTTTTACACTTTTATGTTTATTCGTGTAAATTCTTTTATAAATAAGCAAATACGTGATTTTACATCATAAAATATACTATTGAAGTACATAATATCGTAATGATAATTAAATTAAGCAAAGTCTCTGGGGGCGATAAATAAACTCGACAATTTTTTAAGTAATTGTTACGAAATTAAGGTATTTTCCTTAGTAGGTATAGTGGTTTTGAACTAAAAACTTTTAAATAATTTTAAAATAAGCTCAACTTAAACGAAATTATGAGAATGGCGTATTCGAAATCATCAACATAATGAAGTATTAATACAACTTTTGTGACTTATCTTGATTAATTTTTTTAAGCAATGAGTTCATACACGTAAATGCAATAAATATTAAACATAAATTATTTTAATTTGACAAATATGGGTTTCATTTCGCCTTAAAAATATAAAATTTATAACTCCATTTTACATTCCTGTGGAGCTAAAGTGCCATAAGTTTCAACTTCTGTTCCGTTTTCGTATAAATGAGACTCAGGTGATCTTAAAAATGAAGTTTCATTCAAAGCAGCATTACTGTAATCAGAGAAAAATTATTTAAGTACAATTTTTTTCTTTTAAAACTAGAAACTATAACTATTTTTTTTTTTAATATAAAATAGAAGTTCATGTCAAATCAAATCGACTGTAGCAAATTTATCTTGTAAAATTTTACAGAAGAGGGTTGTTTTCGAAATTAAATGTACTATTCATTTAATCTACGATAATTTTGCTACAAATAGTCAATACGACCAGAATGATGTTTAAAACTCCAATTGAATCATAGTATGACTAAAGTATGTACACACCTCTGTTGATTCCTCATATAAAGATGATAACAAACGGCTTCGTGTTCCTCTCTTGTGATTGGCATGTTTTGCAAAAAGTCTGGCAATGGTGGCATCGCATTACGCGGTGAAAAGTTAATGAAGGGACGGTAATTTGTTGGACTTAAAGGAGTTCCAGTTGCTGCATGTACTTTACTTGCTGTTCGAGCTTTAGCCACATATTCAGTTGGATGTTTACTTCTTATGTGCTGATAAAGATATCCACGAACATATTTCACGTTACAATATTTACATGATACTTTCTCTTGGACACAAATGATTTTTTGACTATAATTAATATGATCTAAGCAATGAAATTTTCGCATATGTTTAAACATGTTTTTTTCCGAATTGGTAACATGTTTACGAGGACATAATAAACACTTGAATTTATTTATGCTTTTGGATTGTACTTCATTAGTGTCATTTGGAGGTGATACCATAGCGCCACATTCAGTGGTACTTGCAGACACCTCACCGTCGTCATCGACCTCATCTTCTTCATCATCATCGGAAAGTAATATAGCGTTGTTGTCATAATAGCACAGGTATTTTTCTATCTCATTGTTATCAAAACCTGAAGTTAAATCTTTGATTGGACTATAATCCTCTGGAGCGTTTGTGCTTTGTTGTGTTTCTTTTTTCAAGACCATGTTTAGGTCAATATTTTCTTCACTTATTGAGTTGATATCTGCAACTGGTGCTCCCATTGTAGCCTCATAACCGCTTTCAATATCTTGTTCCATCTCAATACTTAAATCATATCGGAGTTGCTCATTTGTAACCCTTACCCATGCTACGGATTCTTCTTCGACTTTTTCTTGACATTCGATGTTCTGCTTTTGAGTGAACTGTGTTTTTTTTCGAGGCTCTTCCGTTTCATGGTGGTGCACGTTTATAGGTGCAGTCTGAAAAATCAAGAAGTTAAAATTGGACTTCCCGTTGAGACTTAAGTTTGTTCATGAGAAAACCTGGTAATGGAGTTTTTTTTTTTAAATATGGGGTAAAATTTGCCGTGCCAATTTTCATAATTTTTTCTACGAAGTTTTTTTTTTTTGGAAAGTTTTGGAATTGTAATGATTAGTATTTTTATTTTTAAAAATGTTTCTCAAAATATCTTCGTCATAACATCTTTCTTTTTTTTTTGATATTTTTACATGTGTTATCCTTTAATCAATCCTAAGAATATATTTGCTTCCACATTGAAATTCCCGGCATAGCTTTGGAAAATATCATACCTTCAATAAAAGTTTCACATTTTCCTTAATTATGTCGGGAATTTTGATTTGAAAGCAGATTCATTTTTAGGAGTGATTGAAGAATGATATAAAAAAATTAAAAATTAAAAGATGTTATGAGGAAGATATTTTGACAAACATTTTTATAAATAAACAAATTAATTTTCTAAAAAAAATTAATGTTTAAAAAAATGTATTGATGCTAACTATTATTTTTTTATAAAATTAAAGCATTTTTGAAGAAAAAATAATTTTTAGTTTTATTAATCTATTCCCCATAGTTTTTTATATAATCCGTGTTAAAAAGATTTTGAGTCAAGTTCTAAAATACATGCTCCTAAAGTTTTTGAAAGTAAATTTGGTTACAAATAATTTGCATTTTTTCCTTTTCAAAACTTCGAACATCATATATTTTTGATTTAACACATCCTTTTTCGAGTAAATGAGCAAAGACTGTTTTTCGACCTATTGATACGGTTCATACAGAGCATTACACTTTCTGGCATTTAGTTGCAGTAGTTCCACCAAAACTCATGCTTAAACTAATTTTTGTTATCTAAGATGTTTTATCAATTGGGATAACTTTACGTAACAGAATGTAAAATGTCTCGCCTACAGATTCAGCGATCCAAAGTCCATAATAATTTTATTTTTTAATTCCCAAGACACAAAAGACTTAAAAACATTTTAAATTGAATAACATTAAGTTCTTTTAAAAACAGGTATTATATACAGGATGATTTTTGGATTATTGCAGATTAAATAACCATCATTTCACAATATTTTCGTCAACATTTT
This sequence comes from Tricholauxania praeusta, assembly GCA_949775025.1. Classification (NCBI taxonomy): domain Eukaryota; kingdom Metazoa; phylum Arthropoda; class Insecta; order Diptera; family Lauxaniidae; genus Tricholauxania; species Tricholauxania praeusta. Next base: position 27,794,147 of record OX459031.1, on the reverse strand, counting down.
TTGTATTTCGTTCGGGAATGTTTATTTTGGAAAATTTTTGTTTTTCTGCTTGTTGGGCTACTACGACTTTCATAAATTTACTTATTTTGTGGTAGGGTCGAACCCACAGAACCACATGCCCACACGTATTTGTAACACTTCACTTTAAATGCCACGTCACGTAAACGAAAGAACTTTAAGTATATTAAAATGGACTTGTCTATTCAAAATGGGTTTTCAGCAGTAATATTGGGATTTAAAAAAAAAGTAATTTTGTTTTAAAGTTTATTTTTTAAATTGGTATGCATCAGTATATTTACTTGAATTTCCAAACGATAGAATCCTTTCGTATATTCTGGAATTTTTTTAATACAGTAGTTTCCAGAGTTTACTTCGCTGATTGTTTCATCAGTAATTCCATTAAATTTTTTTGGTAGAAAGATTTTGTGTTCTAAGGCATCCACCTGTATTGCTTCACCATAGATCGTATGCTTTCTCTGCATTTCGAATATTTGATAGCTTATGTGATCCAGCATATCAGCGGTACGTAATATTTGCTTGTAACCTCTTATGAATATAACTCTTTCAAATTCTAAATCGTAATATCCATTAGTTTTCATCACTTTTCTTAGATAGTAGTGACCACTGTTGTATTCTTTAATTTCATCATCGGTAATTTTATTGTTGTATGATTTTGGTGCAAAGACGATGTAGTCATACAATTCTATTTGTACCTGCTCACCGAATTGTGTCTGCGTTCTATTCACTTTTAATATTGGATAGTTAAAGTTTTCCACAATATTATTAAAGTGGAGAAATAACTTATGATTTCTTCTACTAAAGTCTTCAGCCGGCGAGAGCGATTTACTTTCATGTTCCATTGCTGTTGTTGTTAACGTTGCTGTTGCAAGTATAGAACTGAAATCATCAGATCTGCAGATTCGATATTTATACCCGCTTTGTTGTGAAATTCATTTTTATAAACGATCAGATTTATATAAAAGTTCTTTGAGGACACCATATAATATACATACATACACATGATATATACATACATATTAACCGCAACACAGATGGAGTATACATATTTACATGTGTATATAGAGAAGTCAGAACGTATATATACGTATGTATATAGTGAAACCTTGACTACATCCTGTTTTCAATCATTTTTACTTATGTGGTAGTATACCTAAATGTAAGTGTTCACGGTGGGCCTTAACTATAAATACACAAGCATATATGTATGCATGTATATAGCATTTTTAAGATAAGCAAACTAACCGCAACAGCTTTTGTAGTTGCTTACTATTTCTTGGAAAAAATTTTAAGCAGCGCAGCAAAGCACAGAGAGTGAATGTATATAGCAGTAGCGTCATTTCACCAAAAACTTGGGACGAGGAGGGTGAGAGTTTAAATAACATGTCGAATCGATGATATTTTGAATTGAATCGATGCAATTAATAATGATATCAGATCCTTCGGGGGCCAATGCCCCCAGCCCTACCCAATTGACGCCTCAGTCAGGGGGAGTAGATTTATATAGTGAAAGAATATGTATATTAGGGTGATTCAAATTTTTTTTTTTTTATTTTTTTTAAGGTGCTGTTGCTTAAAAAGTAAGTTAATGATATGAAGAAAATGTTCACGAAAATTCAGCTCTGTAACTCAATTTTATAAGGTGGCGCCGGAGCCTGTTACTTTTACATGTAAATTGTATGGAAAAATTATTTTTTACAAAAAAGGTATCTAAATAAATAAGTGATAAGTGTTGTTGAGCTGAAAAGGGTCGTTTTTCGACGTAATTTTTTACGCTGAATCCGAATCTGGCCTCAGAATTGACCCATCATGTCGGAATCCTGAAATATTTGAGGCTAAGTACCTAAAACATGATGTTTTTTGTCTACTTTTGAGGCCATGTATAGGATTCAAAGAAAATTGATCAGCTTATTTTTAACAAAAGCATCATTTAGTACCATCCTTGCCCTTTAAAATGAGCTTTCAAGTGGTGATCTGTGATGCTTCCTTGCAAAGTTGCATCAATTTCCAGGTGACATGAATTTGAAACCCGTTGGTTAATATTGTTGGGTTGCAACCCTTTGTAGGTGATCCAATTCATGTCACTTTAAAATGGCTATAACTTTTCAAGGAAACATCACAGATCACCACTTGAAAGCTCATTTTAAAGGGCAAGGATGGTACTAAATGATGCTTTTGTTAAAAATAAGCTGATCAACTTTCTTTGAATCCTATACATGACCTCGAAAGTAGACCAAAAACATCATGTTTGAGGTAATTAACCTCAAATATTTCAGGATGCCGGCATGATGGGTCAATTCTGAGGCCAGATTCGGATTCAGCGTAAAAAATTACGTCAAAAAACGACCCTTTTCAGCTCAACAACACTAATCACCTATTCATTTAGATAACTTTTTTGTAAAAAATAATTTTTCCATACAATTTACATGTAAAACTAACAGGCTCCGGCGCCACCTTATAAAATTGAGTTACAGAGCTGAAATTTCGTGAACTTTTTCTTCATATCATAAACTTACTTTTTAAGCAACAGCACCTTAAAAAAAACAAAAAAAATAAAATTTGAATCACCCTAATGTATATACAGTAGACATGTTCAAAAAAAAGTCATGTTCTAGAATACTCGATTTTCGAAAATTTATCCATATTCGAGTATTTCCTCATTTAAAAAATAAAAAATAAAAATAATCCTATGGCTGCTACCAGAGCTACAAAATTTTACTTTTTTGGACTTTGGCCAAAAATATGATAAAAATTTGATTTTTTTCTTATTTATATTTTTTTAAAAATATTTTTTCGATTTTCTTTATGTACACATAAGGAAGTATCGAAATAAAATATGCCGCTATTTTTTAAGCCTATACATAAGAAGAAAAACTGGGGTCTCTCCGCGAGTAGAGCTTTAGTGTTTCTTGTGTAACATCTCAAATCCTTTGTTGTTTTTACTGCATTCACCTTTATACACTAAAACTTGAAATTGTCATGAAATTTTTTAACATGTCTAATGTACAGTGTGGCTAATAAATATTATCCGTAAATTTCACTGTTCTGAAAAAATTTGAAAATCTGATTAAATTTATAATCTAAGGATGCATTGTTTTTCAAAATTTAATTGTGCACATTTAAAAGTACACGGTAAAAAAAATATTCTTTATATCAAACTCAGAAGCGTCATGTAAGGTAAACGTGACTTAGTTATAAATTTTTTTTATAAAAACACTAAAACCACTAATAGCAGAAAAATTCATACATAAGACAATGAAATGATAAGTATAAGGAAACGGGAGGCTCGAAGATTAAAAAAGAATTGGACGCAGTCGGACTGTTGAACAAATAACGTCATAAAACAAGTGAGAGGACGATATCCTGCTCAACCAGCCTGTTCTGTAGCAAAAGATAAGAAAATATCCAAAACTTCCAAGCAGCTTCTTATCAGGAATGATCTACGACTCAAGGCCTATATAAGCAAACGCCTTCATGGGCTAACAAATAAGCAAAAGCAATTACCTGTTACAAGAAGTAAGTAGTTACTTGACTGGCACGTTGGAGATGAAAGAATCTTTTCGGATGAAAAACTCTTCTTCTTGCAAGACAGCCACAACCAACATAGTAGCCGTGTGTGCTGAGCGATATCAAAACGTGACCAAAATCAAGGTGTGTGGAGCAGTATCACAAATAGCGAAAGAGCCGAAAAATTTGCCTGATTTCATCTCTGCGAAAAAATGGCCAGCATCATCACCGGATCATAAGACATTGAATTTTTGCGTATGGGCTCATATGCTAAGTAAAGTAAAGTCAACAAAAGGCTTAACAATTCATGGGTTCAAGTAGCGTTTGACAAGGATTTGGGACGAAATGGAAAGAAAAAGGTGATAGTTTCGAACTTCATAATTTATTTAAGAAATTTTGGAATGTTGTTAAACGTTTGGAATAAATAAAATAAAATATTGTAGATGACTTTGATTTTTATAACTCTTTGTTTTACGGACAGTTATTATTGACCACATTGTATATCTCAGCAAATCAGAGTACCATTAAACAAACAACCAAATAGCCTAAAGACTACAGAGCTTTACAAATTTTGAAAAAGTGTTTGTTACAAATATGGTACATACATATATGATCTTAAATGTTTAAGAATGTTATGTTTCTAGAAATTCTAAGCAAAATTTAGAAATTTGCATACCAAAATTAACCATATAGCATTGCCTTAAAATACTTTAAATCTGAAAGATTTTACATTAAGGTGTTGATGAGCAATGTAATTTAAAAATTAAATTATATTAAAAAAGGCCTCTTTTGGAAAAATCTGACATTAAATTTAGAAAAAAAAAAATTGACATATGTATATAATTAAGAAATACACAGAAAATTGAGTCTCTATAGCTCATGATAATTTTTTTTTGCATAATTAATTTTTGAAATTCTTATTTGAACATCAATTTTTAGTGATTAAGCTACGCCGCATTACAGGACATTTCCTTCATTTGGGAGAGCTCCAGTAAAATGAAGCATTATTTTAAAAAACAACGAATGCGTGACTTTCGGAACGTAAGTAGTAATGCCTACGACTTTCTGAGACTGTATTAAAATTTGGGATTGCAATACTGCCCTCAGAATCGAAAGGGTGTATCTTAAAAAAATTCATATTCATGATTCTTATGGCATCGGACAGTTTAAGAAATTACGCGTCTAATGAACTACTCCAAATGGTATCATAGTTCAAACATGTAAAAAATCTCCCAAGAGAACTTTCTTTATCTCAATTTTACAGGTATTTCAACAAATTGACATAGACAAAACATCAATTATCTCGAAACGCATTTTTTTGAGACACGCCCTTTTCGCTTCTGAGGGCAGAATAGCTATTACGTGAATGTCCCGCAAATTTCGTTTACTAACATTCAACTTTTGATACTTTTCCAGCTTCAGATTTTTGCGCGCTAAGAGAAATGTTTATATGTACTTATAATAAGCCCCAATGTACATAATCACTTAAATAAAAATATTATAATCTAATACAAAAATGTCTGTTTGATAAATGCGTCATGACAAAAACAAAATTTTCAGAAGTATCCTAAGTAAAGTTTGGTATTTGTTTCGCAACAGCACGCTGCAGGCAATTTCATTTTAGTGTACACCTATCCCTCGTTTTACACGTTACTCGTTTTGCACGTTTTCGATCTTACACGGTTTTTAAAATCAAAAGTTGAAAAAAAATTATATAGAAAATGACTAATTTTGACTGCAGGTGAATTTATTTTTACTTAATTATAAATCTGGCAACACTTCAGACGTACACATTAGGGTGTTTTTTTTTCACACTTTTGGAGAGGGCTTTTATTTATTTTTCCTATATTATAGCTTGAGGAATAAAAATAATTGTCCCAACATTTGAGCTTCCTAGCTCAAACCTGTAAACGGCGCGGACAGAGTTTACGTCCAATTTCGTTGAAATTTAACGAAAAAAACCAACTTACTAAAACGAAGAAAAAGTCTGCCTTAGGTGCCAAGATATAGCGTTTTGGGATTTTTAGTTGAATGGGGGACGCCACCCACTGTTGTAAAACCATTTTTCGTGTGACTAAAAATGCGGAAAAAATACACCCGAAGGAGGTATTTTTATTTTTTTTAAAAATAAAATTGCGATCCTATATCGTCACCTCAGAGTGTAAGTGTCCTATAGCACAAAATTTTTTTAACACGCCAACTTACTTAAGAAAATACACTCTTTCGTTTGGTGCTATCGAAACTTAGCTACCTCTTCCCGTTCCAAAGATCTCAGTATGCTTCATGTCCTAACTGCAGCTTTCAAAATAAAATCTCGGAGTGCAAATGTCCTAACTGCTTTTTTTGCGTTTGAAGTCACATTAAATAGTAAACAATCGCTCTCAGGTCAAAAGTGAGAATGGACTTTTGTAAGAGAGGGGAAAAGGTATCCCCGGCGGTAATTTGGCCTCGTTTCAAGACAAAAAATTTCTGGCACCAATCGGCGCAAAAAGGCCGAAAATGGATTTTGAAGTACGAATGGTACTTTCTTATATCTGTTTAGGCCTCAGTTGATGAAAAAAAAAAAATTATTCCACCAATTGATGAGTTGTGACTTATTCAATTATGTTACTTATAAAATTATTATATTTTATTTTTTGCAAAACAGCGCCTTCTGTGAACAGATTTTTAAAGTACTAATAGCTTTATTATACTCTTCTTGTTAATATGAAAGCAACGATACTTCGTTTGTCAAAATCGGCTCCGTTGTTTAGAAGTTTTGGTCTAAAATATAACACTAGCAAGAGCGTGCCGTGAACGTTAGCACTACGCGTGACGTAACGGTTCAGCCAAACCACTTTAAAATAGATTTTTCTACATACCCGTTTTCCTATACCCCCCATCAAGCATGTTCACGAATAAAAAAGAAGACGTTTGGATCAAACGTAATATACCTTTTACGTGGAATTTCAGAATGCAAATGTCCTAACTCATACAAATCCGGATAATTTTAATTACAGAAAAATCAAAGATAAGTTTCAATAAATTTTTTTCAAATACCGTATAGGTAATTACAGAGGCAAAATAATAATAATAAAAAAAAAAAACATTTATAATCCTTAAGTAACAAATCGCAGTGTAAATAACTTTAAAACGCTGTTTTTGCTGATAGAACACTTACACTCTGATATGCCTATATAATAAAATCGGGTTTGAAGAAAGTTCTCCCAAAATTTCAGCTTCCTAGATCAAACCTTCGAACGACACATCCTCTTTGTTTCCTAGTACAATTCATATGAAAAACGAAAAAGCAAAACAGAAATTTTTTTTTGCATTTTAGTAAATTTTTGTTGTTTTGCTTTTTCGTTCAATAAATGTCTATAAAAGCTTATTTATAGTCGTTTTCGTTTTACACGGATTTTTCATATATAAAAATTATTTTTTCGAATTAAACGGTTTTGTCAGGAACGTATCTACCGTGTAAAACGATGGATAGGTGCATATTATTTACCTTATTATTTAATTTCTCAGTAATCTCATGAGTATTTTCATTTTGTTTGCTCCTCGTTTCAAATTTTGTTTCACTATAGTGGGCTTTATTATCAAAATCATCATCATCATCATCATCAATGACAATCACATTTTGAACTTTGGAATTTATTGATTTTTGCACTAAATTACTTTCAAGATCATTTTCCATGGAAGTAGTTCGAACCGCAAATTTTATCACTTCCCTGCAATGCAAATGTTCGACATGTTTCCAGAACACATCAACATCGCTGGTTACAAAAGGATTAGAATTGGAATTGGAATTTTCTCTAGCATCGGTTTCAGAACACATTAAACACTTATATATGCGCTTAAGTTTTGGTGTCAAAAAGATTTCACCATATTTTTTGCAGTCTTGAGTTGTTTCAATTATATTGTTGTAGTTGATTTGATTGTTGCTATATGTATTGGTGGTCATTGCACTATTTGAAAGACAATATTCAACCTTTTCAAAAAAGTCCATTATATTTTTTATATTATTTTTTCTTTTAAATAGTTTTTCCTAAAATTTTCCTTTATACATAATATGTATGTGTGTACGAATATTTATTTATTTAAGTTTTTTTTTTTTTAAAATAATTAATAACTTCAACGCCAGCTTTGATTTGTTTCGAAATACTAATCATTAACTACACATATAGATTTTTTGCCGTTATAATACACGAGTGGACAATAAAATAAAGAATACTTGCATTGACGTTTTGCTTAGATCCACAGTTTTTCGTGTTGTTTGTTTGTGTGTATATTTCGTGACAAACTAAGTCTTAGAGCAAAAGTATTAAGTCTTACTTTCAAACGTACGTTGTTAATGGTTAACGTATAAGATGAAACTAAATAAGCCACCATGTAATGAAATTTGTTTAGTCTCATTTTTTGTTTCATTTATTTATGTTTCCATATGCCCTTACTCTGTTTACACACACTTTGATAAGTTGTCCCGAATCGTATGTGCCTTCTTTGTTCTATATACATACATTCATGCATAGGAATTTTAAGTTTTAAGTGAATTCATAATTTTATTACTTTTACGTGCTCAGTTTGAGCGCTTGTTTCAAAGCGAATATCCATTTGTACTTAAAAACTAATAATTAAAAATGCAAACGCAAAGTAGGTTCCCTGTGGTCACAAGGAAAAACACTTAAGTTTCAGTATATTCCAATGAATAAAAGTTTTTAAGTCGACAAAATTCTTCCAAATACTTGATGGAAACGTTTGTCTCAATGCAAGAAGTAAACTCTACAGAGAGACTACCTCTGTATCTCGTGAGACTTTTTTGAGCTGGCCGTTTAAAGAGTTCAGAATATGGGGATTGGACCCCGGAAGCAAAAAACTGCTAATCACACTAATATTTTGCGCACAGCTTCTTCTTTTACATGAAAGTCATAATCTTAAAGAAATTTCGGGTACACACAATAGCTTTGGATATATACAGGTTGCTCCGGATCCCATATGCAATCCGGAAAAATTAGAGTGCCTGGTTCATTGCGCGTAAAAATTGTATGGGAAGGAGGAGGATAAATCTTGAACACCCTTTGAGTTACAAGGTGATTAACAAACCCCCTTTAGTGCAGTACTTACAAACAAAGTTAATTTTATAACTTCCTAAGAAATAAAGCTGGAGCAATAAAATGAGTTACGTTAGTTTTTTAACTCACAATATTTTACTAGTGTCATTATAGCTAACCGTGTTTTCAGTTCTGACTGAACTCCGAGGATGTTTAAGATAGCCCTCTCCTCTCGTACCACTTTTTCCTTACAATGAATCAGGGAATCTAATTTTTCCGGTTAGATCATCAATATAGATAGCCATCCGAATTATAAAATTGCAGTATGTGGGAACAAATTTTTCTCCTAAATTTTTATGCTTCATATCATATTTTTATGAAACTCATAGCTCTAAATTATTTTTTACGTTAAGCCATAGGCGCATAGTTATAGTCCCACTTGAAAGCCGGCTTTAAATACTCTAGTTTACGGACATTTTGTGGACTATTGTTGCCACTATATTTTTCTTATGTTAAATCAAAAATATGGGCTTTCGAATATGAATCTCAGATTTTTTTTTTTTTTCAAAGGTACACTCTAAATAAAACTGCGAATGCAAATATCATATGTGCCTCTCATCAAGAAACAAAATATTTACCGTTGTTCTCATTCGGATTGAGTTCGGAAGTGGAATTGGAGTCCTAAGTCAAATGTCAATAGCTCTTCTAAATCTAATGGTTGGAATTTGCTATGGAAAACTTGAGCTGTTATAGTTCCGATAATTTGACGAATTTCTCTTTTTTGTACGATTCTTAAACAAAGTTCGAATTTTAATTCCGTTTCTGAAGCAAATCCATATGGATTAGAACAGGCCTGATTAAACTCCTAACATTAAATATTAAATTAGAACACATTAAAAACTTCGATAAAGCGTTGAGGAAAAGAGACCAAACATTCGCTTATTTGGGAGCCTTTGTTATTATTTTTTTTTTTTGAATAATATTAAAGAAGTTTTTGAAGGTCCAGTAATAAAAGAACTGCTCAAAGATGAAACATTTCAAATATTTTTGTCAATCGATGGAACGGACTTATGTAGAATTCGTTCAAATTGATTGTTTTCGATTTCCTTGGTAACAATGTAAGCTCGATTTACCAGATAATTGTTAAGGAATTGCTTAGTTATGCAAAAAATAGCATGGAATACAGTTATTCTATTTCATTTACGCCTTTAACTTTTTTTAATTTTCCAACATTTGCACGGAGAATTACGGTAAAACAAGTGACGAGCACAATGAGAGGTTCCACGATGGAATTATTTTCACTGAGCAGCGCTTGTGGGACGAGAGATTATATTTGGTCTCTTATTAGTGAAACGGATTCCAAGAAGACAACAAAGAACATAATTAATTAAATAAACCGAACGAATTAAATCACAATATTAAAACGAACTTACGAATTATGGGTATTCTTTTTGTTTTAGATTAGATAGAACCTGCCTAAGATAGGTTGCCGGCGCTTAAGAACGCCACGGGCATAAAAAAAAAATTAATACCAGCACTACAAGAGCGCTCAAGGTAATGAAAAAAAGAAGCCAAATTAACTCGGCTAGAGTGAACCAACACTGAATACTTTACTTCAACCGCACCCTGATTAAATACAGGATTAACGGTATTAATCAAAACATGACAAACAACAATATTGACATATAACATATGATCGGTTTATGGTGTATTCACAATAGTTTTCTATGTAATAGATTAACTTATATGTAAGTAATGTCAAAAATACACAAATCTTTTGTGTAACAATAAATGGGAAATGCATTAAATTAAGAAGGAGGGATTGACAAAAATGTGTAATGATTTAATTGGTTACCTGTATAAATACATTATAGTAATACCTAATGATTCACCATTGCTTAATTGGGTCTGGGCAGTAAGTTCGCCTCCTTACCAGTTTGTAGAACGCTTATAAAATCTGTCTTTGCTGTAGTCAATTGTCTTGAAGCGATTTTTTAAATTCTTGACGAAAACAGATAATTTATCTTGTAAGTCCAATAATATTTCGAGGCTACAGGAATTAAAGTTTACTTTTCTTTGAATGTAACTTAGAACATCTTCCTCTTTTTTGTTTCTCAAATACTCGTCAGCCAATTCTTTATATGTAACTGAAGCTCTCCATGTTTTTTGAATAAATTTTTTAATATTCGATTGTTATTGCTGATATGTATTATCCGAATATCACTTTCTTATAAGCCTGTATCTATTCACTTTTTACCTAAACCTGTTTGATAATGGTATAATTTTTGTGTGAGTACCTGCTGCATACTTTTTATCTGCACATGTTTTGTAAAGGAAAAATAAAATGGGTTAAAAGCCATATACAAAAATTCTAAGCCACTGTTTCAAGTATGAGTTTATCTGCACCTGTTTTATAGAGGTGGAATAAAAAGGGCTAAAATAATACAAAATCCTGATAATTATTGACAGTAAAATACCTAAAGCTTAAATTGAACACACCATTGCATATTTATAGGGCTGCGTGTATTATAGTCTTTTGAATAATTTTTTGGAGTAATTTCATTAAAACAAAAAAAGTGTTCTACGGACGGATCCGGACTGGTATAAAAGAATAACATACATTGAGTTGGAAAAGATACTTTCAACTTTCTCTGGATGGTTTAGTTTTTGTGATCCCTTTTAATCTTTAGAAGTTCTACTCCACCAAAGTTCAAATTTGACAAAAAAAAAAATAATGATTTAGATATTAGTCAAGAGTCGGCTGTAGAAAAGTCGAGTGTATAAGATTAAAGGATGGGATGTATGCCAAATGATAGAGCTCAACGAGCCTAAATAGAATATCTAGGGTTGCCTTGCCAAAGCCTGTTCCGATGGCCGAAAATGCCCGAATTTTAGCTAATTTTGTTGTTCTAATTAAAACTGTAGTACATAACAGCTCGAAATGTATGGCAAATGATAGAACTTTAAGAGACCTAAATATAAAACCTGTCCCAAACATGGGTTTTCACCGGTTTTTGGGTCAATTTTCATTAATGAAGATAACAGCTTGAAATTTGTGCCAAATGATAGATATCGAAGAGCCTAAATAGAATATATAGGGTTGCCTTGGTAAATAAAATACTGCGGAGGCGATTTGAAATGACTCTTAAAAGGAAAGTTCGGAAATCTACGATTGTGTAGCCAATAACATTAAAAAATATAGCTTAGCGTCTCTAAAAAAACATGAAGTTTACCAAAAATTTATTTTTGAAATGTCATTTTCGGACTCCAAATCATTTAGACTGATGTAAGTTTCAGAATCCTTCAGTAGAAATGTGTTCCCCTATAGCAAATGCCAAAGTTGGGGTACATATTTGTAATTTTTAATCAGATAAATCAAAGAACTGCACAATTTTTTTATTTATTTATTTTATTGTATGTATGCAATTCCATGGTGATATCATATAGCAGGGGTGCTCGAAATATAATACCACTTAGAAAAGCTACAACAAAATCAACTGCATAATGTAAACAAAATAAATTTCGGCTAGTAAACAAAAAACAATTCACAAACTCAAAAGACGACAGATTCATGTTGCGTCCATAAAAAACAACAAAAAATACAGTTCCTGGAATTTTTTGTCAAAAGCGTTCTGCAAGATAAATAAACAATAAATGATTGACGCCGGACTGCTACAATGTTATTATGTTTATTGTTTTTGTGTGCGCTCGTAGAACAGCAATTTTGTATTTATTGTATTATTTATGAGTTTTGCGATCTCAATTTGTTCTAAGGAAATTAACAACTACCACTTTGGCTAATTTTTCCACAAGGCGAACGAGCATCTCTGTCATATAACACTCGCCATCTGATCTTTTTTGTAGGAAATTTTCAGTCACATATTAGAAACATGTACATATTGGAGGATGAAGTCCTCAGCCGCGGCCAAAGACCACCCACTTACCCTGACTTTTATTTAGAATACTGTGGCTAGAAAGTTCGGTGTACCATAAGATGTAAGCGGTTTCCAGGTTCAAAAAAAAGTATGTTGAGGTATTTTCGCGCCAAATAATACATACCAAATATTACCTATTTTATTGTGAGTTTTGACCATGCGTAATTGACATAGTTATTTATTCATTTCCAAATATTTTCAATGTTGAATATCTATTATTTGTGGGTTGAATGCTAAAATTTTCTTTCACAGCATCAAGCCTATACTCGGTGTATTCCTAGTAGCATAAAAAGATCTTATAGCTTCTTTTACAGGCCTTTTAAGGTCAAGTAAAAAGACAACATATTATATTTATAAGTCCCTTATAGGAGCTTATAAGAGTCATTTGGCGTATGAAGTATAAAGACACTTTCCCCTCACTGTTATCTTTCAAGAGACTCGGTAAAGAATTATTTTATTATCAAATTATTTAATATGGAAATTGTATAACTTTATTATGTATAATTTGATTTTATTATCATCAAATTTATTTTTTACTTACCATTTACAAATTTGTACAGGCAGTTCTCGAACCCACTCGACTCCACCAATCCCGCCTTTGGAGAAATTAACCCGATGCCACCAATCAACGACGATGGTGTGGACGTACCACCACCTAGCCATGACGCGGTACGAGTTGTGATCCATCGACTTAAGAACAACAAAGCGGCTGGTGCCGATGGCCTGCCTGCTGAATTGTTCAAGACCGGCGGCGATGAGCTGATAGAATGTATGCATCAACTCATCTGCAAAATATGGCTAGTTGAAAGCATGCCCGACGATTGGAATCTCAGTGTCCTTTGTCCTTTACTGAAGAAAAGTGACCAGACAATCTGCGCTAACTACCGGGGAATCAGTCTTCTTGCCATCTCTTACAAGGTCCTGTCGACTGTACTGTGTGAAAGACTTAAGCCGTTTGCCAATACACTGATTGGGCCTTATCAGTGCGGCTTTAGACCTGGTAAGTCCACCATAGACCAGATCTTCACACTACGTCAAATCCTGGAAAAAACCCACGAAAAACAGATCGATACCCATCATCTCTTTACCAATACGGGATTGCCTGTATGCCACCATGTCTGAGTTCGGTATACCTGCGAAGCTGGTGCGGCTTTGCAGAATGACGTTGAGCAACACAGCCAGCTCCGTCAGAGTAGGAAGGGACCTCTCCGAACCATTTGATACCGAACGAGGTTTCAGACAGGGCGATCCACTATCCTGCAACCTCTTCAACTTTGTGATGGAAGGGGTGTTGCGAAGAGCCAGTGTACATCGTAATGGCACTATTTTCTACAAAAGTGTCCAGCTCCTTGCATATGCCGATGATATTGATATCATTGGACGTTGTAAGCGAGATGTTACTGCTGCGTTCTCTGCTATCGAAAAAGAGTCAGCGAAAGTGGGTTTGACGGTGAACGAGGGCAAAACAAAGTATATGCTGTCCACAAACAGGGAGACGCGGCGTATTGGATCCTTTGTTACTGCGAACAACTATACTTTCGAAGTTGTCAAGGAATTCACCTATCTTGGCACCGCCGTGAACACTCAAAACGATGTCAGCCTGGAGATAAAGCGACGACTAACTCTTGCTAATAGGTGTTACTATGGTCTCAGTAAGCAATTGAGTAGTAGAGACCTCTCTCGCCCGACAAAACTGACACTCTACAAGACGCTCATCTTACCCGTGCTACTTTACGGCGCAGAAGCATGGGTTGTGTCGCAGACTGATGCAGCCACGCTTGGGGTGTTTGAGAGAAAAATTCTTCGCAAAATCTTCGGTCCTGTTCACGTCGGCGACGACTACCGTATTCGAATGAACCACGAACTATACGAGCTCTACGCTGACATTGACATAGTCAAGCGCATCACTATCCAACGTCTGCGCTGGCTGGGACATGTTGTGGGTATGGACGAAGAAGCTCCGGCGAAAAAGGTGTTTGATGCGGAAGCCGCTGGGCGACGACGAAGAGGAAGACCATGCCTCCGATGGAAAGACCAAGCCGAGGAAACCCTATCTACGCTTGGTGTGAATGATTGGAGAAGGCGCGCGCAAAGCAGAGGCGCCTGGAGAGAGCTTTTGAGGTCGGCCGTAACCCGGTAACGGGTTGTTATGGCCACCCAAGTAAGTAAGTAAGTTCTCGAACCCATGTCCCAGCGATTCATAGTCCTGCGCGCTACCTACTATAAAGATTTCACAATTTATTGATTATGCATTATATTCTTCTTGTTGCCGCATAATGAATGTTAACTACACAGTAGCTGTAGGATTCAGTCAGTCAGTCATTAAGTTTCCGTCTAATAAATAACTCCAATTCTAAACAAAGTAAATACATTTATTTCATAAAGATTACTAAAACATAACTCTCGTAGATTTACCGATGCCTACAGTGTTTCTGTAGAGCACGAATAACAAAGTATGCCCATAGCGTCCGACAGAGCAACATTGTATGGAAATATAAAGCTTGGAAAAGTACCCACGATATTTGATATTACTGGACCATCAAGTGTGTTGTAGAGTTCCCACTTCCGTTGTGATAAACATCCCATTAAACATTGGATACAATCTTGCAATAAAGTTGAAATACAGACCCCACGATAATAAGAATGCAACTCACCCATGCGCTGCATTAAGGGGGGGGGGGGTTGGTTTAAGATTTTACCAAATTTTATTTTATTTTACATTTTTTTTTTTATTTCAGATGATAAAGTGATGAGTTATGTTGTCCACCGCAAACCACCTTTTTTTAGACGTCCGCGGAAATTTGCTGCCAATGGCTTATTTTTCAATATTTTTTAATTAAATTTTCACAGATTACGCATTAAATATTGCACTTTTATATGTTTTTTAAATAAATAAATTTACTTTTACCATATCACTAAAAAACATTTTTAAATTTATGCCTAAAATGTAGCGCTCAAACCCTACCCCCTCCTTAATAAATCATATGAATTGTTTATTAGTTCAGTAAACATAAAATGTTGCTATTGGAAAGTAAGCATTGTTTTTACGGCAATTCTTAATCTTCCCATTTTATTTATTATTATATATGTATGCATTATTCTCGCAACATTTATCAATTTTAAGATAATAAAAAAGTTTCAGCACAAATAAGCCTTGAGAAAATTTCAACTGACACTGAAAGCCCATAAGAATTGGCAAACTGCTACATACGATATGTTTACATTGCAATGCAATGTCACGAAATTTGTCGTAGTGCATCCAATTGAATCCAAAGATGCCATATAACGATAGCATCAAACCTTGTAGAGCAGTTCATACTCGATATTATAAAACACTTAACGAATATTTTAAAACACTTAAGTCTGAAAAAGAGACAGAATTAGCTAACGAACAAATGTCAAGTGTGTGTAAGTTACTGGACACTTGTCAAGTATTTTTCACAGGATATATTTACACTATAGTCGGTGCACTCAAAAGAAACCACAGAACCACTTTCTTTCGCAGATGATATCGAATGGGTATCATATCAGTTGCATATACATACATAATACAATCCCACACATCGTACTCACTATATGAATTAGTTTTTAGGATACGACAAGCCCTTACAAGCGATTTGATGGACGAAGGCAATAAAATTTACAACTTTGAAAGTTACGTAATTAAGTTAGAGAAAAGGAACCACTATAAATATAACTAGAAATATGATACACAAAGTAAAGGATAAGAGATAAATAGTTTATGATAGGGATGAAAAGAATATTCATTTGAGATTAGTATTTGTAAAATTAGAGAATAGAAAACCATATGACCATATAGCCACTGAATGAAAATAAGTTATTTCCGGCAAAAATAAAAAGCTATAAAACAATATATGTATGTACTCAAAAAATTCACAAGCAAATTTGTTAATAAATAAGAATCATATACTTTGTTTATATTCATTAGTTAGAAACTCATTTTATACTATATACATGTTATGTAAATGGATCTATTACGTAAATAGAAAAATCGAAATTAAATATTTGAATGTTCAAAGTCACCACTACTGCGAAAACTTGTAAGTAATACAAGAAAATTCATCAATCTATTTTTGTCTTTTCTGGATCTTTTTTGATTGTTCATGGTTTAAGTTATTACACGATCATTGAAAAGCTCAACTGTGTACTTTTCATATAAATAAATGAAAGTTTAATTTAAGAAAATATTAACTCATTTCTTATATATGTATATATTGCAAAATGCGCCGAATGTAATGAAAATAGGCCAAATGTACCGAATGTACTGAAAACTTCTTGAATGTACTGAACATGATTTTTCACGATGCAAATGTACAGAAAAAAGTACGAATGTACCGAAAATGCCATCACTGATGTCAATATCATCGCTCCGATTGTCCAAATGCATTGACATCGAACGCCATCTTAGTGTGTGTGCGTGAGAGTGTTGAATTTGACTCGAAAATCGTACATAATCATGTTTGAAGTTGAGTGTTTATTTTTAGAGTGAAAAGACACGTAAAAGTCAATGATACAACCATATTGTTGCAGCTACACAACTAACGCCACTCAATCTTATTAAATTGACCATACCGGCTCAATCCAATTATTGACAGAATTCAAATGAAAACTATTTTTTTTTTACTTTAAACTACTCAAGTGGCCGTCTCTCTTTGAACCAATATATTTTATAAGCATTTATCATAAGTATTTGTCATCATCCTTATAAAATCAATATTTTGCTTCTATTTGTTTGGGTCAAATTTATTATTTAATTTTATTTTGAAAAATTTCTTTTTTGGAGGATTATTGACCAGTTATTTTCCAAATTGTACTTACACTAAGTCAATTTTTTCCCGACGTTTTGTCGCTTATTTGGCGACTTTTTCAATGACAATTTATTTCTAAAACACATATACAATATTTTAAACATTAAATCATAAAATTGTTACAATAGATTTTATGAGATTAACAAAAACAATTGATTTTAAATTTACATACAATAGTTCAAACTATTGTTGTGCAATTTAAAAAGTTTTTTCTGAACATTTTTATTTATGTTATATAATAGTAAGCCCACCTTTTTTTCACTAAACGATTTTAGTGTAGATTTATAATAACATAAGGAAGAAATTATATACATAAGTTTCATCAGCGCTAAACCAAAGTTTTTTTTCTCAAAATCTTAATTTAAATTTTTTTCCTTCAACATTGCCAAGCAATCTACGGTACTGTTTTTTTAAGTAAATAACAAAAGCAACATTGCAAATTGTTCTTGCTTTCTGCATACTTTTATTTTTCTGTTATTTTGAGAGATTGTAAATGTGGAATAGTGGAATAGTGGCATAGTGCATATTTTGTTTTTAGCAAAGTCTCGAGGAAATCGCCGGAAACACTGATATCAATACATTCTAAAGTAGTTCCAAGGTTTTAAAAAAAATGTAGACTGAAACCACATCCGACTCATAAAATAAAAAATTGAATTTATTTTTAATTATAAGGCTATGTATATTTCTTTGTATATATGTTGGAAAGATTTTTGTTTTGTGAAATATAGCACATTCATTCAAAAATTTTTTTTTTGTTATCGCAAATATTTATAAAAACCACATCCCACAAATCAAATAGAAATTAAAATACATATGTACATGTTGATTTTTCAATAAATTTATTCACATATTAAAAACTTTAAACATAAGCTAGCGTATATATTAGGACGCATGAACATAATTTAGAAGATTAGTATTTTAGTGAAAGCCGAGATATAAATATTATTATAATATATTATGATGATCAACATATCATTTATCATGCTAGATGTATGTATATAAGTAATTCACCAGAAGAAGGCTACAAGCTCAAATTTGCACTTTAAATCGAGGACAATAATCACCATTAAATATAACAGTATTTAAATTTATTCATGACCAAAAGAAGTCTTTGGTAGTATTTCATCAAAACTTTATTTTGAATCGGTTAACCGCTTATGTTTGTATGAGAAAATATCTTGTACCCATTTCGATAGTAATCACTGCGATCATGTGAACTGTATTGGCAACTCATATCCACTTTGAAAAAAATTACGTCTTTGGACGACAAACGGGAAAAAGAAAAGAAAAGAATATGCTTAGGAAAGTTGCTGAACATTACTATGCTTATAATGTTTACAAGCGCAAGCGCAATACTTCGAAAAAACATTTATATATTATTGGCCAAGGAGCGCTGCCAAATTTACATACGCGTTAAAAAATACTGTAGTAAAAGGGATATCACCAAAAACAATTTGGGCTTATGTTCGAAACAAAAATTGTTATAAAGCCTAAAATCAAATGTTATGTAAGTTAAGGATCACTCTAATACTGCCTTCGTTAGGATCACTCTAATTTGCAATAAGTAATTGCAACTTCAAATATTGCTGATCAAGCGTCTGAGATATTTCCGTTCTTTGTTTAAGTCAACGAAACGCTGACCATTAAAAAATTCATAAAATTTCAAAAGACATAAAAATGCTGACTCTTCGTTCAAAAGCAAATTTAGCTTGTAAGATTTGATCTTGTATTCAGTTCGTTTGCAATGTCCAATTCCAAAAGTCGTTTTAATTAAATAAAAAGCAAAACAAAAATAAAAGTATTTTTAAATAAAAATAAAAATATTAGTTTATTTGTCCACATCACATTGGTGGATTTATTAACTTGTACAAATAGATGACCGAACACCAAAAAACACCATAACAAAATTGTATATTTTTGCTTCTTGAAACAAATTACGCACCTAAAAGATTTAAGGACTGTTAAATATAATCCCTTAAGATTATCTTTAGCTTTAAGGGTTTTTCGAGAATAGTTTATACATACTCATAAAAACATAATCAAAGAATGCATGGGCATTCGCGTAAGATATAAATTGTAGCACAAAAGTAAATAGAAACAATTAAGTGTTTGATGATTGTCGCCTGTACCGCGTGTAAATAAATGATGTTCAAAACAAAAAACAGAAATAAGGATTAAAAATTATAAGTTAACAATTCAGCAAAAGATCAGTGATCGCAGATGCAGTACTCCTTAGCGTCGCATCAATCTCTCAAATTAGTTTTTCTGTTTTTTATAAAAACTTGATTGAGTAATTAAGTGATATATTTTGAAATTAAAATGTACGCCTTCAAGGTAATGTGTAGGTTCATAACCGCATAATACCTCGCCAATATTAAATATAAGGGTGTAGGGTCTCATGCCGCACACAATTATCGCGAGATGTGATATATTAATAATCGATGACTGATAAAAAAATTAACGAAACGAGTATACTTGTAAACAGAGAATGCAAATCAATTGTAATTTTGAGAGTTGTATTGATTACACTAGTTTACAAATTTGGGATTCATCTCGAGATCTGGTTTCTCATAGCCTATTTTCTATGCATTTTGGGGCGTAGATTCCAAAAATGGCAACCATTTTTTTTCTTCTTAAGAATCGTTTTCGAAATATCCCCAAAAAACCTCTTTTTTGCACTTTATCATTTATTTGGCTATATCTCCATGCATTTTTTTTCGACTGAAAAACGCTTTTCAGCGTTTGAAATATATTTTTATTCTCTTTCTAACAGTATGCTGTTTGAGTGAATCGGAAAATCTGACTTTTTTGGGCTTTTTTTAAAAATCACTAATTTTCAATTGCTCCATTTGAATGAAAAAATCTTTCTTTTTAATATTT
The DNA here is from genome assembly GCA_949775025.1 of Tricholauxania praeusta. Taxonomy (NCBI): domain Eukaryota; kingdom Metazoa; phylum Arthropoda; class Insecta; order Diptera; family Lauxaniidae; genus Tricholauxania; species Tricholauxania praeusta. The sequence continues at coordinate 27,773,945 of OX459031.1, read as the reverse complement.
TTAAGATTAAAAATAAAAGACTATTCTCTTGCAAATATTTTAAGAATAATTTTGTGAAAATCGGACAAAAAATGTGGAAGCTATTCGAAAATACATATGAACAGTTTCACTACTTTTCGGCAGAACAGTTCGCAGTGGGTTATCCGATTTTGTTCAAATTTTAGGATATTGAAAAACATTATATAAAGCTACGATCTCTAAATAGTTGGTCCTTCAAATGCCCCTGGTGCAAAGATATGAATTTTTAAAACTCAAATTTGACGTTTTTTGCCCTATCTTCGAATATCTGTGTCTGGAGAACTTAAGCTCCAAATTCAACTTTATAGCTCTAATGTTTATCAACATTTTGATAAAAAAAAGTTCAGAATACTCCCGCGCTTGGAAAATCGTTTGCCATCTCATTTCTCAGAATCATCGGAACAGAAAAACATTCCTTTTTGGAAGTGACGCCAAGTAATCAAATTTTGATAAAATCGCTTTTGCTTGAGCTCATTTTTTTGTATCTTTCAGCCCTTAAAAATGCAACCTAAAAAAGTTCGTCAAGGAACCCGAGATACAGGAATTTTAAAATGGTGATTTTTTCGAAATTTGCGTTTTTTTACATTTTCAACTGGTTATATCTCCGTTCTACCTAAATTTTTTGGACACAATCCGACTTAAAATTTGTGTTTTATAACCCTGAAGTGGGTCCAACAGTATGGAGTTTGGGAAAGACTCTCCGGCTTCGCTATCGAGCTCCCAAAAGTGCCGGTTTTTGCAAATTTTTACCGCGAATTTCGAACCCAAAATACATCTACACAAACAAATACATACATTCAAGCACACTCGCACAGTCATGCGCACCATTTGGGCGTTTCCTCATGGTTCTAGAGTTCCGTTTTTTAAATTAATATTGCGAATTGGGAAAGAATGGGAAAATAACTGACCAATTTTAATAAAACTTGATTTGGAGATAGACTGAACCATAAGAAAGGTAATTAGAAGCTCAAAAGAAGTGCAAAAAAGGGGGGTTTTTTGGGGATATCTTGAAAACGATTCGTAAGAAAAAAAATGGTTGTCATTTTCGGAATCTACGCCACAAAATACATAGGAAAAAGTCTATGAGAAACTAGATCTTTTTTTTTGTAAACTAGTGTTGTTAACTGTTATTAATGCTAAGATCAATTTTCAAAAAAAGTTGATTGAGAGGTGAATTGTGTACTTTCCGAAAGGTAATTTTGAGGTGAGCAATTTTCTTAAACAATATTTATCACCAACGCATCTTTGAATTTTTCGTACAAAAATTTAAGAAAACTACATTTTCTCTAGCTAATTAATTTAAATGTAAAAAGCTTAGAAGAAAATAACAATTTTTAAAATTCAGTAATATGCGTTTCTAAAGGAATTCACTTTGTTATGCTTAGTTTTTGAGATAAACACATTGGGAGATGTATAATCCCTCCTAATCTCTGAGCACATTTAAAGAAAAGTGACATGATAGGAGTATTCATTATTTGAGATGTATTCATACAATGTATGCAATCAATTCGATATTTTGCGGTCCACGTGTAAAGTATAGAGCAATAAGGATATAAATTTATCGACAGACCGAAGAACCGATAGCTGAGAGTGAGAGAATTTTATCATTCATACAAGGAGAAATTCAAAATTCAATTTTATTATTTTCTCTTTTTCCAAGATACAGGGCATACCTTGAGTATGTAGCCCTAGGGAAAAGGGGAGGAGTACTGACCAGAGATGACATCAACGACGTCCAACAGACGTATAAAGAATCAGAACTCCCTATGTGAATCCACCTAAAAACATTTTTTTTTGTGATTTGGTCGAGAGCACCATTTTTTTAAACATATTTCCTCAACACCTTGTTCTACTGTAACTGACGTTTACTGTTGACAGCTTTTTGACTTCAAACATTGAATGTTTTAGCATTCTTTCGATACGAATCTGTCAAAAAACAAATTTCGATTTTCAAAACCATTTTCTCATGCGTCGTCACATATTCTGTAACAAGTTAATGTCATTTGACAGCGAAACTTAATTAAGAAATTCGGTTTTAGTTTTAATATTACAATTCATTTATTTCAGTGTTTTGTTTAACTTCCCTTAATATATTTAATGAAACAATCCATACTTTATAATATTTAAGCTTTTAGAAAATTTTAACAATTTCTACACTAACTACTTAGTAATAAGCTTATACAAAATTAATGTATGTATTTATGTGTGTGAGGACTTATATTATGCTAACAATATAATTAATATTTACAAGTTAATTCCCTTTTAAATGAAAATGAATGTGATTTTTTTAATAAATACAAGGTATTTTTAAAATTGTATTGCAAAAGAAAATGTTTTATAATAATCTGTACAGTACGATAATGTGAGTTCTTAAATTGAAAGGCTTATGTTAAAAACATGACTAGCCACACATTTTCTGAAAACGATATTATTATATCCATACTGAAAAGAGTTTTGCTATTATTCGAAAATTGTTGTCACCACACAAAAGTGCATTGAACTTGAATACATTTTTGCATGCATTTGATTTATATTTTTAAAACTGTAAGCGCTATTTTATTTAAATTTTTTTAAATTAGTGTGTTATCATGTTTAAAAAATAAGCGCTTCAATAGTTCGTTTTTTTAAACTATGGCTTATGTTGCTAAGATTGCCTAGTATATGATTCAGTTTTAAATGTGTTTTTTTTAAATGTTTCTTTTCACTTATTTTGTTGAAACTTTATCGTTTATAAGTTTTAAGCAGTTAATCATCGTAGGCCTTAGGTTATTTACTTTTACATTAGTTAGGAACATGTATTAGGCGCACATGCTTTTTACTTTAGTTTCTTAAAATAATATTTATTATTAATTTTTAAAATAATAATTTCAAAAGCAATGGGTACATTTTGCTGGAATTTCAATATTTCAATAATAGATTACATAATTTAAAACTAAAGAAAACAGCAGATAGGTCCTATCACTTTTGAAATATTTTTCAGTCGCAGTTCTTATTATCATTTTTGTAATGTTTTGTTGTAGCTCTTAATATTTATGAAATATTATCAATGTCGACAGGTCGATTATTTGGCACAGCCTGATGTCCTTCTGCAAATATAAATTTTATATGAAAAAAAATTTTTTTTTTTAATTGGCACTGTTAATTAATAAAAAATAAAAATTTCGTACAAGCGGTTGAAAGTTTAAAATAGCATTTGAAACAACACTTGTTAGTAATTTGCAAGATCTAATCCAAATGTTAATTTCGGCCCACCAAATAAATTTCTTTAACTTTTTAATTATATAGGATACCCAAGGTTCAATCACAATACAGTTTTTTTTTTAATCATGCGAGAATGGTTTTTTGTGCCATAGTTGCCCACTCAAATCCATACAAATACCATGATTTATTTTAATTTTATTCCTCTGAGATTTGTAAGTAACACATACTCCACATATACATAACACATCCATACATATAATAGTAAAACTTTATCGAGATACTGAACTCCACTCAAAAATGTGACATGGCAAGATTTTAGCTTCTATGTGTTGAAACAATTCAATTTTTAAGATTTTAGCTCACCTAAGATTCTTTTATGAATAAGCTACTCTCAAAAAAGATTGTTTGAAAAGTGTGATAGTCTGTCAACTGCAAAGTTGTCGGCCATTTGCAACCATAAAGTTTCTTTAAGAATTATAGTTTTTTTTTGAAAATAATCGAAAAGTTTATTTTAAATAAAATAAGAATTTATTATATATGTATTATATCGTTGAGATTAAATTCGAAAAACAAATTTTTCTTTTTAACGTTTAGAAAACACGATTTCTAAGCTTTTCTTTATGTTTACACCTCTTCTCAATCGCACAACTCTAGTTAATTGACACATTAAGTGATTTTGTGAAAATATCTCTTATAAAATGGTGCTTAATATCAATGTGTTTTGTACGCCTCGATTCTAAGGATTTAGCCATCCCATCTGGTTCATCACTTATTTGTTTTAGATCTTGTAGATAGCCTCTTAGCCAGTGACCTGTTTCTTGTTTGACCGAGAAACAGCGCAGCCATACACTCTAAAAATAAATCCGCTAACAGATTTTCGATCTGCCGTATCACTTGCCCAATAAGCTTCTGCACATCCAGTAATTAGTTTACTTAAAGTCATTTTATCAGTTCAGTTATTCAACTTTTATGGCTTACCCGCTTTGCTATAACCTACTTTATCTTCCACTTTTCATTACATTTTTTGAAATCTCTTTGATTGAAGAGTTTTGTTGGATTAATTATTAAAGATCGCATTTTTGTTATATTTTTCACAAAGTAAACATAATTTGCATATAAACACATATAATTTATTTTTTTTTAACTATTAAAATGCATGCAATTTTTCGTTATTAAAATGCAGTGCAATCAAAAGAAAAATTTGAACTAAAAAGCCAATTAGCAGAGGAAGAATACAACTTAAAAGGCAAGCCATATAAAGATCAACAGAAATATATAAAAAAAAAAAATCACTTAAACCAACCTAAAGGTTCTTTTCGATGTATTCACAATGTTCAAAGGATTTGGACACTGCAATTATAAAACAGTGCCAACTCAATGAAATGAGTTAAGGAGAGGCAAAGAACAGAAATCACACACGTTCAGTTAAAGATATATCAGTACACATGACCAAACAGTCAGAATCATTTGAATCTGTTTCTTTGTCTTCATCACCAACTAATTTTATACCTACGAAATATAACAATAATACAAAAAATAATAATGAACCAAAAAATCCACGCCGAAAATTTTTAAAAATAAACTGAGGAAACAAGTCAAATATATTTAAGCTCATTCAGATTGGAACTATGGGTACAAATTGACCAATATTGACTGGTATATATTCATAAAAACGCTAAAACGTTTCACAATGTTCAGTTAAAAGTAATTTTAAATAGTGCATCCGCTGGACGTATTTAAGTGTATAAAATATGAGGGGCGAAGTTCAGTGAATAATTTGTATACTTGAGACCCTAAGCAAAAAAACGAAAAACAGAATTTTTTTTTGCGCTTTAGTAAAAAAAAAAATTGCTTCCATATGAATTGCACTAGGAAACAAAGTGGATGAGCCGTTCGCAGGTTTGATCTAGGAAGCTGAAATTTCGGGAGAATTTTCTTCAAACCCGATTCTATTATAAAAAATAAAAATATCTCCTTCTCGTGTATTTTTTCCGCATTTTTAGTCACACGAAACATATGGGCGTGGTTTGACAACAGCGGGTGGCGTCCCCCATACAACTTAAAAACCCAAAACGCTATATTTTAGCACTTATGGCAGACTTTTTCTACGTTTTAGTAAATCGGTTTTTTCGTTAAATTTCAACGAAATTGGACATAAACTATGTCCGCGCTGTTTACAGGTTCGAACTACGAAGCTCAAATGTTGGGATAATTATTTTTATTCCTCAAACTATAATGTAGGAAAAAATAAATAAAATCCACCTCCAAAAGCACCCTAACATATATAGGGTATATATGTGGTAATAGCCAAAACATATGTCACTAATTACCAGGTTAAATTGTTTCCTTTTTTGAATTTATGTATCATGTTTGTTTATAAAGAATTGACGATTTGTGTAAGTTCACATGAATATCGGTGTCTGCTAAAGTTCTATAAAAATATTGTTCAATTAAGCTTTTTTTTTATTTCAACAACTAGCACAAATTTGAAAGGGAATTTACGTGAAAGTGATAGCACCTACGATAAATTGTCACATACACTTATTTTATAGTAACTTCTTGAACAAAGTAACCAACTTGTACAACTTTTTCGTAAGACGAATCGAAAAAGCCATTGAGCCATTTTCTTTGACCATTTTGGGGTAATTCGGACCTCTATTGATCGGGATACTTCCAAGCTTTTTAGTATGTTATCTATAAACAAATAATTTTCTATTACAAGACTTATCGTACAGAGGCAATGTATCATAAATATGTACTTATCATATAATATAACAAAAATTTATCGTAAAAACAGTTGACACGTTTCTTATCCCTAACCTCGTGAAATGTGTTCAGAGGGAATAATTTGTGAACCTTTAATCGGACTGGTCATATAATGTTTGGCTAAAATTTTCATTCTGTAGATACTAATATATCAATACCAATAAAATCAGAATGCGACCGAAGTAATTTTTGTTTTTTTATATTTTTAAGCAATTTTTTTTTTGCGTTACACATCAGACTAAAACAGAGGTTTCCAAGCAAAATATATGAGGATTATTACCGTTTTCAGTATTGAAATAGTCGATCATTTCGTAGAATTTTAAGCTTGAAAGTTGTTTTACCTTTTGCAAGGTAAAAATCTTTACTGACTGGCTATTATGTTTATTAAATTTCCAGTTAAAGTTTTACTGAACATTGTGAAACTGGCCCGAAGCGGTTTTTTGCAAATTTTCTAGGGTCTATTTAATATTGGATTTAATTTTATTTTCTCAGGAAATTTATAATAAAGTTTTTGACTTACCGTGGATAGCTTGACTAGCTTTATGTTTATCTTTCAATATGAAGGCAGCTGTGATAAGGAAGAAAATACCACCCAGCACCTCAACAAAACTTGTGGAGAAGAGTGCGTATTGTAAAGCTTCAAATTTAGTTAGATTTGTATCCTAATTGTAATATAAGAAAAAATGTTAAAACTTAATGTATCCAACCAAATAATAAGAACTTACCTGGTCGGAATACAACCTAGGCAATGCCTCTAGTGTTGGCAACGTCGTTGTTGTTAATATTGTTGTAGCATTTAACTGTGCAGCTTCTAATGTTAACGAGAGACTCTCAAATTGTGAGGTAGCAAATTCAGCAGTATTATGCGCAGTTAAGCGTAAATGCTTTTTAATAGCCTCAGATAGCTGTGAATAATTAACCATCACAAATATATATTTGTTTTTAACTAAATAAATATATATTTTAACTTACCACTCCGACTAAATAAGGACTACCAGCATCTCCCAAAGCATGTGATATTAAAATTTGGAAAGCTTCAGCTGTGGATCTTCTTGTGGGTATAACAACATACTATGGGGGAAAGAATATAAAAAAGTTTTATGATTAGTGATGTAATTTATACATTTAAAATTGTATATATAATTATAATTAAAGCGGTGTTAGAATGTAGTACTCTATCAATAAAACACATATCACTTAACAAAATTAACAACAGTTACATAAAAAATCAATTATATTCAATAATTTAAACTGTGTGCCATGTGCTGATAAATTTGTCTGTTGTGTTGTGAAGGTGTAAATTTTTCAGGAAAACTGTAGACCACTTAATTTTGTTTAATTATAAGAAATATAAGTAAGAAACATAAAAACCTTTCAAAGTTGGTACCGAAATACCTGAGATGAAATTTAACACTAAATCGTATCATATTCTTTTAAGAGTATTTTTTTCAAGGTTCGTTCTGCACCAACAGTTTCGAATGTGGCAAAATGCAACTTTTTTTATTTTTAAAATAGAAATTTTTAAACTGTAAAATCTAAGACGCGAATCTGTTGACCTCTGATCATGAAAATAAACTTCGTAGTAATGAGACAAAATAAAACAAGGTGGTGATTTGGTGACTTAACACACCTGGAATAATTGTTATGAATAAAGGTTAGCTTAGTGGGATGGCTATAGATAATGCAACTATACACAATTTATTAACTAAAGGAATTCAGTTTAAGATTTTATATTTTTTGTGTTATTTGCTGCTAAAATGAATACGTTAAGCAGATTGACTTTTCAGAAATTCAAAGTTTTAAAAGTAATAAATAAATGGAAGTCGAAAAAGATCACGTTTAGAATAAGCGCTCTTGATCCGTTTTAAAGAAGTAGGTACATAAATCAAACGTCGATTTTCCGGGTAGAGGCCCTTGCACCATTCGATGCGGTTGTATGATTGAAATCGTTCATTAATTTTTCGACGATTTATCTTAAACAATTCATTTTACGGAAAGTGCAGTGCAGTTAGATCTTGTACTTTGAAGTTTCGTATAAAATTATTGCGACATTTTCGCGTGCAGGTACAACATTCAGGTTTATGTCAACACATATTTAGAAAATGATTAATTTTCCGATTTTTCAGATGCGAAGGTAAACTAAGATAGCAAGTAATTTAATTGATTTCGGGTTTTTAAAAATAGATGCATTTGGAAAAAAATAATGAGATTATCTTTTGCCGATTTTCCAGCACCAAAAGCTACCATCAAATGAGTCTACTACATAGCACTTGTATTAGAAAGTCACAACATAACCCTAACCCTATCGAGTTCTGAGTCCTTAGTAATTTTAATAAGCAACTGAAAAGTTAATACCTCATAACAAAAATTGTATTCAACTAAAACCACTCTTTAAATGCAACAAAATTACAAGTGAAATATGTGCAATGAAATATCATTAACAAAATAAGAATGAGGTAAAAACATAAAGCATGTAAGATATGTCAAAAAGTATTTGTCAGATACAAAATAAAGGAAAATGCAAAACACAACGGCGCCAAAAAATCCTATAGCGGTATGAGATTAAAGTAATTGCTACCGAAAGCTGTCAATAGATGGAGCCACATTAAATAAAAAGAAAGCGAAACACTAAATGGCAGCGATTGAATTAAGCAGCAGATTAACAAAATTAAAAATAATCAAAACAAACAAGGAACATAAATCAGTATTTAGTTAAAATTATAGTTTAAAAGCAATCAAAAATACAAATTGCTATTTTTGTCTCAACGATGACAGCTGTTTCTGATGCCATTGCTGCCGTTGTTCTTTTATCGCTGCTACTGATAGTTAAGTGGATTATTTTTGTTGCATAATTTTAGGCCAATTATTAAAAAAAATGAAAAGGAAGAGTGTATCAAAAAGTTATTCAAAAAATGGAATGGAATATTTTACAACGTTGTTGATGTGCTGGTATTTAATAATAATATGTAGTTTATTTATGTTCTTGTCATTTTTATACTGTTATAAAAAACTACGCTTTATAGTAGATTCACTCATCTGTAATGTATAAAAGTGCAGCGTACGTTAGATTTTTTTTAGGTATGAAAATTATTATTTATTGAAGAATAATTATAAATAGTTGCACTATTATTAAGACACTAGCAATCAAGGCTATCGACCACTGAAAACTAAAAAAAGGATGTCCAATATTTATATACACAGCATTTCATTTAACTAATCTACAAAAACTAATTACCAAAGTGTAGCTTTTAGAAAACGAATTGAAGTAAGCAAGGACTTTTAAATAAAAAACAAACAAACAATGGATTTCTTAAGGATAGGGAATGGTTTCGCTCTAACTTTCTTACTCAGATCATTTTTACAGAATGTCGGGAACTTATGAGTATGAGGGTTGATCCAGACTTTAAATTTTTACAATTTTCATGGCAACGAATCGTCAAGAAATTGGTTCCAGTAAAAATTTTTTGAATTTGTAGTAAATCCAATTAAAAGCATGTTGGGAAATCAATTCATACACTAACCATGCAAGGTAAACAAAATATTAGCGGTTTGTTCTGGTTTTTAAGCCGGAAAATCTGCATACATAAATATGATAAGGTTTTTAGCGAAACTGAATGTTAAAAGCCTTCACAAAATTTTGTGCATTTTTTATCCTTGAGTGGGTGAAAAAATCAATACTTTATTAAAAAAAAAAAAAAATCAAACATAAGAAATATAAAAAACACGATTCAATATTCAACAAAAAAAAAATAGATTGTTCACCACAATAACGAAAATACCTTAATTTGACCTTCTCCGACTTGGAGGACAGACTCTTCTACTCTAAAAAAAAAAAAAATAGATACCTAGGAGGCATTCTAGATCCAAAACTAAATTGGAAAGACAACATCGAACAGAGAGCAAAGAAAGAGTGTGTAGGTGCCTATGTCTGAAAAAAACTTGGGGGCTTCAACAAAGAATGGTACTTTGAACGTACACTGTCGTGGTGCACCAAATCCTTAGCTACGGCTGTTTAGTATTGTGACCGGCCATTAGTAAGGGCTACAACCAGAAAAAGTTAGATTACAGATGCCCCACAATCAGCTTCGAGAAAAAATTTCAGGTGAAGTTACTGGAGAGGGTTCAATGAGAAGAGTGCGCTTTACTCTCAATTTTGAAACCAACATTTGAGCCGTTTAATTTGAAAGTGGAATAAGTCACCCTTCTTCTCCAGTAGCTGCGAGAATCACCACGACTTGCACTGCACTATCGGCAAGCATGCTGAAAAATTAGGTATTCTATTCAACCCTTTTTGAAGTGGTTGTATAATGCAAACGAAAAGAAATCTGCTCTACAATTGTCCGGCCCTTACCAGAACCAGACTCAGACATTTGTCACAAGCTTTCATCAACAACTTCAGCGAATTGGCCGAAAATGAAATCGGATCGTTGCTAACTCAACAGGACTAACTGGATATAGCTATTTATCGTTACCAAGGATTCCATTTTAAATTCTTTTGACAACCTTCTTTATCAGTTTTGTAGGGCCACGTATGTATTATAAAAAAGGCACCATTAAGTTACTTAGGGTTTCTAGCATGTTTGCTATGCAACCACTCTAACCTAACCTACAATACTTTAGACTTAAAAAAAAAAAACAATTAAAAGGCTTTAGAAAAATAATCTTGTGATTGAATTGTGGTTCAGGATGGATGTGAATACAATTTGGTAGACTGAATTGATCAAAACATGCGCCAAGTGTCAGTCAAGACTTTCGTTAAATGTTTTATGTTCCAACAGTTAGATGTCCAAAATGAACAATATAATCTTTTCCATATAAAAATATTAGATAATATTTGGCACCGCGGCAATAAGCAATATTTTAAACAAAAGATTAAAAACAGACAAAAATACATTTTTTTTTCATCGAACTGATATTTAAGTATGTATGTATGTATGAATATACAATAGTATTTTATAATAATAGAAAGAGATTAAAGAATGCAATATAAAATTGATTAGGCGGACGACTACGCCGCTAAAAAAAAAAACTTCAAGTAAAAATAGTCGAAAAAACATCTGATTTTGATTAAAAAAAATACTATTTCTGATAACAGAAAAAACCAGCGTACGACGTATTTTTAAAGGTCTTGGCTATGGTAATTTTTCTTGGTAAGTACATACATACATATATAATTTTTTGATATGAAAATAAGAAAACGTTTTCGTATTAAACAAATCTCAAGTGTTTAATCAAACGCATTGCAGATTTATGAATGAAGTGGATTTGTTAGATTTAAGATAAGAATTCCTAAGCAAATCTTACTAGAAATACCCAATGAAAACAAAACAATTTAAAAATAAAAACTAAAAAGTTTTTTGATTGTAAGAATTTAAGAAGGAGAATTCATTCTTATTTTTTTTATCACTGATCTTTTGCTACAAAAACCTCATTAAAATGTATATACGCAGCTATGTCTTAAAAATCCTTGGGGATTTATTTGTCTTGATGACCAAAAATAAGAAATTGGGAAACATTTTTAAAAGAGGGTGTTGATGAAGAAAATAAGAAGAATGAAAAGCAATTTATTAACTTAGCTAACACGTGACTAACCCTCGTTTCAACAGTGTTAAATAAGGGATGAACTGTATATGGTATTGGATCTCTATCCCCATGTACTCGTCCAAAAGGCGTAAAGTCAACATCGATTGAATATTAAATTATAATTTTAGTACAATATGAATAAGAAAATACCATTTGGTAAGGGTTTGGTTCAGAAAAAGGGTGTGTTTGTAAGAACGATTTCTTAAAGTGCAATAAGCTTTAAAATTATACATGCTAAAGTGCATTTTTGTGTGGGTGTGTTTGTGTATTGTTGTGTTTTAGTGTCGTATTTTATTACTTTAATAAAAATTTCAAACATAACCACCACCAAACATTTGAATTTTTATCTAACGTACGCTTACTTTTTATACAAATAGAGAAGAGAATATAAGCAAATAATAAAAGATATAATAGATACATGTACTACATTTGAATAAAAGTTTTAGGAAGAGAAGAATGGATAAAAGGAAGCTAGATATAAATTCAAGTCAGCAAAATTTTTTTTTTTAAATTCTACTGAGCCTTTCCTCCGAAAACATTTAAGATTTACATTCAAATACTTGAGAATCTGGTTACTCAATTCAAAACATTATTTCAAAGTATAGGTCATAGTACAAATGGATATACAGAGTGCCCAGAAGTTTTAAGAATAGAGGATATAAAAGTTGTTTTTAACTCAGAAGAGATTGATTTATTCCATCAAGTTGTTATTTATTTTTGTATCCTCCATTTTCTTTTTCGGCAAGCGAATTTTGGGATACTCTTTATATACATATGTAAGTAAGTACCTGTAATGAAAACAGTCAAAATAACTACGCAACACCAGATATAACTATATTTTACAGACTTCCCGTTCTCGTCCGCCAAATCACATATAACTTTCGAGAAAATTTTAAATGAACGGCTTATATTTCCGTGGATGAGTTTTTAGGGGAAATTGAGAAGTCTCTAAAATGCAGATACCACTTGCAATTAGGATAAAATTATGTTTACGGATTGTTTGGAAAAGGAACATAAAATTTAAGGTAACACATTGAATACAAAGCACCAAAGTTACTTGATATGTTTATGCATACATAGAGCGTTAAGTTAATTATAACAGTAGAAAAAAATAAAACATTTTATTTTAAATGCTTACCAACAAAATATCTGCAACAATTGCCCAATTTATATTTAAAGCTACTTGACCAAAAAATACCAGAACATATGCGGCGATTGTATCTTTGGAAACAATAATCATGGCAGCAGCCATTAATGGAACACTGATAAAGAGTCCGAAAGCGCATAACAATGGATCGGCATTAGGCAAACGTTTGACTAATGACTGTGAGAGATATGACCCCAGTGGGACACCAATAATGCCGGCAACCATTGTGAGAGCGCCAAATTTGAATGCAACGCTGTATGATGTTGAAAATTGTTTTGATGCAAGCAAATAATTTTGAAAAAGAGAAGAGAGAAAAAGATATTGAAAAACAAAAGTTAAGTACTGGCGGGTTATGCAAAAAATTTAAACCAAAATTCAGATTTGGAATGTTGATCATATTTAGCGTTCGTACAAGCAGTGAATTCCTTAAAAAAAAAACAGCAGCAACAGCAACAGAAGTCGAAGTGGTAGCAATCGTAGTTTTATGGTTATCATATTGCAAAATGTAACAAAGTACGTACATAACTCAGCAATGTTAAATGTATCTTAACATGGTTATGTGGTCATAAATGCATTTTCTGCAATCGTTGATCATCACTGATCGTCTTACATCTTGTGTTTTATTATTATATTTTTCATTTCTGTATTTTCTTACCAGCAGTATATCGGCAACAATGGACCAGCATAAATTCAGTGATAATTGCGCCATAAAAACGAACAGGAAACACATGAAGGCGCTTGTTTGTGGCATAATCAATGCAAGAAAAACCATTGGTGCAGAAATAAGTAGACCAGCAGCGCAAATATAAGGATCACAATTTCCGATTGTAGGACGTAAACGTTGCGCCAGAAATGAGCCGAATGGTACACCAATCAAGCCCGCTACCATAGCAATGATGCCAAACTTGTACGATACGCTATTTTTGTTTTTATACACAAATAAATTTATAGAAATTTTTTAGGTTTAAAGGCAATTTTCGCAATTTTGTAACATGAGTGATGCTAAAAATTTAGTTTAGTTTATTTATAATTATATCTTTATTCTGAAACACAATGTATTAATAAAATTTTGATATGAAAACTACCATTGGCAGCGTCACTCATGTTACACTATTTTGAGAATACCTAAAAAACAATAATAGCCTTATACTTACTCATTCAAGGTGAGATTTTCATTGCCCGGTTGCATTCTTAGACCAAGATAAATGAATTTTGGTCCCCACCAGGCCAAAGCACCAGCAACGAAAGCAACACATGTAAAACCTGCTGTTGACAGCATGAATGAACGATTCTTCATTAGATCCCTGATATCTTCAGTGTAAGTGGTTGTAGCCAAATTGTGTGAACCTTCACTTTCACCACGTTCGGGATCTTTGATCAGCATAATCAATACAACAGCAATAATGCCAAGTATTGGTGTAACACGTAACGCCCAACGCCAGTTTCCAGCCAAACGCGCAGTTTCAGAACCAACAATATATCTGTAAGAAATTACTAATTAATTTTTTTTGTTTAACCTTACTTGGGTTTGATGATTTATTCGACTTGTGCACAAATTCGAATGTTTTTTGAAAAGATATGTGGACGATTTTGTATGACCATAAGGAATATCGATTCGTTTCGTGGTCACTAATTTTCTCTCTCTGTTATTTGAAAGCATCTTAGTTGGAACGGAAATATTTTTTCAAGCCTTACTTACATTCAAGTATTGCCTTACTATTAACGTTCACTCGACTGAAGAAATCTTACACTGACAACGATGCTTTTGTCGGTGAATTAGATAGGTGGCGCTATTCTAAGTTAGAAACTTATTTTATATTTGGGTACATTCTAATGAAAGATCCGAAAAATATCCACTTATTCTAGAGACTTTTCAAAAATTATTATCCTGTGCTATAATTATAATCAGGAATTGCAAAATTTTGACGTATGACTTCCTCTAACAAGGAAGAAACCCATCCTCATTTCGGAAAAAAGTCTTCAAAATACATAAGGAAGGGTATAATGAAATTCTTGCAAGTTCATATAGTTCTATTTTTTGTAGTCGTTAAAGGTCACAAAACAACAATATCGTCGCCAGATTCAAAACATAAAAAAATAGGATCGGTATTAGAGTGTTCATGTAAAGATTACAATAAAAAAAGAAAATATTGTTGGGTTATACATCAATCATATTAATAAATTGCGTGCTATATACAAACATGAAACACATCAATTGATCGCAAATGTAATTTAGCGGGTTAAAAAAGTCAACTTCATAATTAAATCAAATGTTTAAATTGGCACTCAATGAAGTATATGTAGCTTATATAATAAAAATATCGTAAGATCTGGTCGTTATATACAATATTTTGCAGTTTCAATTAAGTTTGCATTTAATTGGTTTTTAATTTACAATGAAAAGCCTAATTCTCATTGCATGAAGGTCATGACGGAATCAACGTTAGTTGTTTTAATGATTTTTTTTTTTTCTTCAATTTTATTTTCTATGTATGTAATGACACTTTTTTAAATAATTTTATTTGCGGTTTAGTTCGTTATAAAGTTCAACGTGATAAGAGCTGCAAGCAGCCATAAAAATGTCGTTAAAGTGTTGCAGAATGAGATTTTTATGGAAAATACTTTTTTACAGCAAATAATAATAATCAATTATGAAAGAGATACATAGTCTTGTATAATAAATAATTAATTACACTGGCTTACAAATTTAAAAAAAGATTTGTTCAGAATGTTTTATGAATGATTTTATGAATTACACTAACACTCAAGGAAGTACAATTTTCTGTCACTATTGTATCAATCGCATGTAAATCGGCAACAAGAGTTTCTTTTAGAAAATTTAATAAAATAGGAGGTTCTGGTATATGGATATTCATATCGTATACTTTAACAACAGATGGTATGTATTTCGTAAAATAGTCGGTAGTAAAATATAGAAGATATACAGGCGGTTGACTGAAATAATGTAAATTTAGTTTAATTTTGGGCTGGGTAAAGTTGAATATGGATTTAAAGCATAGCCAATGCTACTACTGACTCAAAAATAAGGAGTATGCGTCCTGTTTTGCAGAAAAATATTTTATTGAGCCTATATATTAAGAGAGGTTCGAAAATGATTTAATTGTTTTAGGGCATCTCCAGGGACAACCTCTACCTCATTTGGCATCTCATTTGAAAGGGACGCACAACCCTCCTAAAAGGCCTGTGGCATCCGAAGGAGGTAGAGGGTGCTCTGGGATAAAATATTTTTCTGCAAAACTAGGTTTGCAGCTTGGTGAAAACTTAAATCTATTTTCAACCTTTCTTTTTAGATTTGTGACAATAAAATTTTGTTTCAGAAAATATACATAAATTTAGGTCTGTAACTGCTGTATTTTAACTTTTATAAAATAACATGAAAACATTGCATTTTTTTTTTTTAATTTGTAATAAAAAACTTTCTCAAATTTTCATTAAAAGAACGTAAAAAAGTTAGTTTTTTGATCCACTGCGCCTAAAGTGCTAAGCCGATTTTAAAAAGTTTTCTTTCAATTATGATACAAAGTAGAGTAGAACTGGATTTATTTCAATTCAAAAGTAACCAATATATTGAAGAACCGAAAAATGTTGTTTCACAAAATCTTAAAACCTAAACGTGAGAAAATTTTTAATATTTTTTTTTTTTTTACATAAGAACCGGTTGATTATTGCTCTTGAACCAAAATGCTGCAAACTAGTGTTATTTCTTATTGTCGCTTATGAGGGAACGGATTTTATGTAAGACTTAAGCAACAAACTTGCTTGCAATCAAAGTAATTTGCATGAGTGGAATGTGGAAAAATACTGAAAAATCGGAAAAAAGTGACATCGAAACTTTACCTTTTTTAGATACAACTTCATAGCAAGATTATGGATTCAGAAAAATGTTATGAAACTCAAAGTAAAACGTTTAGTTAAAGACGTATGCGTACGATACTGGAGTAAGCGTAGAAGTTGTGTTAAAACAAACCATTGGCGATAACAAATGGAATTGAAGACATGAGTGGGTGCAGGTACAATTTTATATTTTTCTCAATTTGTATTTTATGCCACAAATGTAGACGTAATGCCTACGAACTCCTCAGGAACTGTCCAAACTTCGTAATTTTACCTTACAAATTTAGGAAATAAGCGCATATAAATATGACGTTTAAAGTCTCATTTCTGTGAAATTTTGATGTTGAATCATATCACCTTCAATTATTTGGAGACTTTTTGTTAATTCCTCAAAAGTGCGGCAACTCTATTGAAGAAATCATTTATACAAAACTATCTAATTACGTTTAATGCGCAAACTTCCATAATAAAACTTAACAGTCTTCTGTATTCCCCGTCACAAAAAGATAATTAAAAACTAAATTTAATCACTTGAATAAAATAAATAAGAAAAAAAACCTTATAACTCACGTTTAGCACTGTTTAATCACCACTAATATCTTTTGAATTCAGATAATGATAATAAACGTTAATAAATCAAAGAAAAATAAATGCGCGTCAGTGGAATTCCCCTATCGACAAATGGTGTTTGCACGTGTTATATTTATTTTTTTTGTTTTGTAGACTTACCCAAAACCTGAACCAACTGGGATTGCAAAATAAAACATTGCTAGCATTTTTGAGCGCATATCATGTACAAATAAATCCGATATAATTGTTGGTGCTATGGTACTATAAGATGCCTCACCAATACCGACCAAGGCACGGAATGTAATAAACCATCCGAAATTTGCCATAAATGAACCAAGTAATGTTGTAGTCGACCAAAGTAATACACCCACAGCCATAATCCATCGACGTGAATAACGATCACCTAAATAACCAAAGATCGGCGCACATATCATGTACGATAAAACAAAAGCGGTTTGTAATAGACCACCATCATCATCGCCGATTTTGAAATCATCTTGTATGTCTGTCAGTACACCTGAAAAAAACAAAAGAAAAGCAAAAATTATATATTTAAAAAAATATAATTATTTTTAAAGTAGGTATTTAGAAATTTTTGATTTGGATTAAAATGAGGGAAAAAAAGTAACAATTAATTGCCCAAAAAATCTCTATATGATATGCTTTTATCATGCTACATATTTTGTAAGCAATTGTCAAAATCGGAAATTTTTTTCTTAAATCAGAAAATATGTCGAACTCAAAGTTGCAGATAATCTGATCAATTTTTGAATTTGGTATCTTTTGACGACTATACACATGGGATTGCGACTACGCGGTAAACAATTGTAGAGTTACTGTGACAAAATCACATTCTTTGCCAAGGAAATTTCAAAATCTGACACAAAAAACAAACATAAATTTCAATAATTAAGATACGTATGTATGTATGTTTCTCTAAGCTTTAACTCTAAACTGAGTTAAGCGCATGAAAACTTTAAGTTATTGGACTAATTGTGGCTCAAGAATTTTTAAGCCCACAATGTTTAAAAAATATAATTTCAAGTACCGCATTCCATATTATATTTTAATTGTAGGTACTTTTTCAAATGTTACTTTCGTTTTGTAAATGTAAAGTAAAAAACTTTTAGCCAAACAAATTTAAATATATTCGAATAAATATAGCAAAACATAAACAATAAAAAAAATGAGGACAATAACCCACGTAAAAACTTGCCAAACTAATCAGATTGTGAGCCAAAGCAAAACGAAGAAAATAGAGAGTTTGTCGTAGAATTCGTACTCAGCTGAGTAACAAAATACAATATTTATAAAATGAAAATAATTTTGTTAACACAAATGTACGTTTTACGTACGATTCATAATGAAAAGAAAAATATTTTCAAGATTTAAAGTCATAAAGAGAGTTTTAAATCTCAACACAGGGCCACCGTAAACAGAAGCGCAAGTCGTGAGGCGCAAGCGGGCTTAACAAATTGAACACGACATGAACAAACAAAAAGATTGGGAAAAAATTACTTAAAAGATAAAGAGACGCAAAAATAATATTCGCAAACATGGTCTTGCTCGTGTGGCTACACACCACAAAATTTAGCTGTTTAGTAGTCCTTAACTAATAAGTTTTTATAAATTATAGTAACAAATACAATAAATATTTCAATTATATGCAAAACAACTCTAGCGAAAATTTTGCTTTCTCCTCTAAAACATTAAAAAATATCATGAACCTGTAAGTTTGTTGTTTGAGTCTTTCAGAAAATATCTTTAAAAAATCCAGAGAGGTAGCTTATGATAAACTAAAGTGCACTAAAGTAGTTTTAACATTGTTGTCTATTTACCAGCAATAAACAAATGAAGCCACGCATAAACAAAATATTTGAAAAAAAAGTATACAAATTTAGCGAATAATTTCTGTTTTTTAAATTTGCCGGATATGATTGGGGTGTTAATTATATAAAAAAATAAGAATTAAATGTTTAACAGTTCATAAATGAAAAATAACTTTTAGTAAATAAGTGTTAAAATTAGTTCCTATAATGGAATTCTCAAGTAACACGACATATGACTTTCTGAAGATGGTCTTTGGTACATGTTTTCGTGTTCCAAATTTTGTTAGAAAAACATTTTTTTTTTTGTGAATCAAAATTAACATTCTTTATAAAGTTGAAGTTGAGCATTACGAGTATGTATATACATTATGAAGTGATCCTTTGAAGAAGTCGAAAAATTCAAAAAAGTTGCAAATTGTTGAAAAATATTATACATACATATAGTTAGTCTCTGAAAAGAAATTTTGAGCTGATCAACTTTTCCAAAAAATATTTATATCCATATTTTTCTGGAATGCACTTAAAATATCGGATATTTAATACAAAAATCTACCTTTTCTCTAACTAATTAATGTAAATTTGACTGTTAAAAATTTAAAAGTTCAGTAATGTGCGTTTCTAAAGGAATTTTATGCGCAGAACTCCTATCTGAACACCAATTTGCTCGGTTATGTCAACTTTTTTAGATATTTAAAAGGTGAATAAAATTTTGGACTTTAAGTGCAATGAAAAAAATGGCATAAAATTTGATTTCCAGATATTCATACTATGTATGTACATATTTACATATACCTATATTTTATCTCTGTCAATCTTATTTTTTTTTTTGTTCCGCAGTTCTTGAATAAAGTTTATAGCTCATTTATAAACTTTAGTCTAAATTATAGGAACAAAAAAAAAAAAAATTAGCGTCATCTGTATCCATACAGTCAAAAAATAAGTAAATTTTTTAGGAGAATATTAATGAGTAACTACTTAAACTCTACGCGAAAAGCTTTCAAAGCTAAATACATTTCATAAACATATGATAATTAAATTTTAGAGCAAGAATCGTATTATACAAATGATTTTACCTTAGCAACGTACAAAAAAATTGGAAGAAAATTTGTGTAGCTTCCAAATGGTTTGAATCAAAAAAAAAAAATTAAAAATAAAAAAGAAGTGAATAAAATTTAGAACGAAAGACATAAAAAGAATGTCTGGTACTGAAGGTTTCAATGAAATGAAACGGTCTTAAAGAGAAAACGAAGATAAAAATTTGAGCACGACAGAAAATGAAGGAATTTGTGCAATAAATATTAAAAACTTAAAGTAAACAAAAATTAATTCCAAGAAGATTTGCATCACGAGATTATTTAACGCAGACAGGCGTGGAGAATTGGAATTGATATACCGTATATATTAGCAAAGTGAAACAAAAGATATATCTTAACTTCCAGATTATACAATTACTTAAACTTTCGGGCACATATTAATAGAAGTTTTCCAAGTTGTTTTTAAAAAAAATTCATCCCACCAAACGTCTGGCGATCTTTTTAACTTTAGACTCGTGTTTAAATTTGACTATGATTATGTTATTGTTTTGCTTAAAGAGAAGGATATACTATACAAAAGGTATTGCATAGTAACGTAATATAATTACATAATTCAAGTTATTTTTATCGTCTCTTCATAGACTAACTACTCCTTTTTTTGCAAGTGTTGTAATTTTTAAAATTATCTGATCCTGACCTTGTTAAAAAGGGCTGGTAAATTGTTTTTCTCAAAGCAGCTCTACTACATTAGAAAAAAAAATGTCTGGTCGCTTTTTTTTATCTGCAGTAATAAAAAATACCAAAATACAATATAAGAACAGCACACGTTCGCAGAGAATAAAAATGTTCTCTCATTCTTTTCAGTCTCTTTTCATTCATAATTCGTACTCGCCTCGCAGTCCATTCTACTAGAGTGTTTCACGTTAACCGGCTTTTAAGACCCAAAAAGCAAATTATTTTTTTATATGACTGGAATTTTTTTCCGTATCCGCCTAACTGACGTCAAAATCATTAAATTAGCCGGCTATAAAGAAATCAAGTCATTGTTCGTGCATCTTAAAAAGTGGTTTCACCTTTACGAACATGTTTTGAACAGGGTTGCCAGTAAAATAAAAATTCAAATTATCAAAACTCTGTTTTAAAATTATAATTTTCGCAAAGGGTTGTTTAAGACATTTCATTGTTTTTGTTTTTTTTAACCGAAATCGAATAAACACCTATAAGTTTACAAATTGTTTTTCACGATCAAAAATCTAAAATACATAGTTTTATATCAACATTTATATTTTAAGGCGTGTAGGTAAACATCAAAATCTGGTCACCCTCAAACTTAAATATTTATTAAATATTTATAATAGTGTGTTCAAGCCTATGAAGGGCATTTCTTCCACCAAGCCATTGCGCTCAATTCATCCAAATCAGCATTTGTATCCCAAATCCATCTAAATGACGACGCCGTCATCCATCTGGCAGTCCTGGTTTTGAGCAAAACAAGATCTCTCTCACTAGGGATTGGTTTCTGTTTCTCTCGAATAAAAAGTCGCTCTCCACATTTTGATTGTGCAGTGTTGGCAATACATATCTTTATCTTTTTATTTTTAAATTTATCTATAAAATGCTCACATGGTCGCTACGGTTCCCGGCCGCCAAGCCTTCGCAAGTGCAAACATTTTACCGTCTTTTTCTGTTTTGTTTATTTTAGCTTTTGAAATTTCATATTTCCTTTTTTCTTTTTGTTTTGGTAGTTATTGTTGTTGTTCATGTTGTGGCTGTGCCGTATCTAGTACATGAGCTCTTTATTTTATTTACGTTTAAATACGACGACGGCTCCGTTACGTCACTTTTTTAAAACCAATGCAGCTGATTGGTTGAAAAAATCGTACGATATTTTTGCGCGACCAGCGTGCCTAAACCGATGAACAGCAGCAACGTGGAGAGCGTGAATCAGACTTTGGCATTCGGAATTTCATACTTACGAGTTGGTCGGTCGCATGACGGTGGTATGTTCATAGAAAGTGGGTTGTATCTGGCAGAGCAGCAAAACTGTATTTTCAGGTGGGGTGAGGTATCAAAATAAACGCATACATATTGGTAATGCATTTTTGTGTGACTTCGTGACAGTTAAAAGTATTTTTATGGAATGTCATATTGACGAAGCATTCGCCATACGGTGTTTCGAAATTTGTGGTAAGCCGATCGAAAAAAAAATTCAACAATTTTGCCGGAGATATTTCAGGGTCTCGAAATGATGCCCTTAAGGGGTAAGGAATTGAAATTTTCGTGATGTGACTGATCTTTTAAAGTTTTACGGAATGTAAACGTAAGCCCACTATTTTTTGTAGTAAATTTTTTTATATACTAAAATAAACTTTTTTTGAAATATATTCACGATTTTCTGAAAAAAAAAATGAGGTCAACTTTTTCCGAAAAGTTTTAGGATTTTAACGCAAATTTGATGGATTTTTTTGCTGTTCCGCGTTTTGTCGCAAAATGTCTGGTCACGTTAGTCTACAAGCTTTCCAGATACTTATAATATTTATAGTTATAATATTTTAAAAAAAGTTTGTTTTTTAACAAAACGAATAAAACATTTCAAGAACTAACTTAGATTTTTAAGATCATTTAAATAAAATTTTTAGAAAAGAAAAAATGTTGAAAATCGGTTTTAGTCCAAAAAAAGTGTGCCAAAAATGCCTTACTGTCTATGATCTGAGAGTTTTAGGTATTGAGTGCTTAAAAAGTGTTCTAAGACCAGATTTGGATCGTGTAAAAAATGTGCATGTTATGGGAATTTTCGGCCCTTAGAGATTATAAACAAAAATTGTGACGCGAGTGATTCTGTGTCCAGATTTAGTGTACCTAAAATTATAAAAAAAGTTTCTGATCTACGGTGGCACTCGTTCCCTGTTTTTTTTTTTTCGCGAATGGGTAGGCCACTATTTAGTCAAATATTGAAAAATAAAATGACAGGAGCTAGAAAATTCTAGTTGAGAACACAGCGCATAAAATTTGGCCTTCTTTTTTTTCAAACATTTTAGGCATTTGGGTGTTCCCTAAAATTAATTTTGTAGAAGATTTTGCTGCATCTTTACAACTCTGATGATATGTGCCTCCATATACGCACAATCAGCAACGAATGCATAAAACAAGAACACGCTGGGGTATAATGTTTTTTTACGAAAAATTGTTAACATTTTTGATTAAGAAAAAAAAAATTATATTTTATAAAAATTGTCTTTATATTTGTAAGGTTTGACTATTCATCGCTACAGTAATATCCCTGGTAATTCAAAGCTTTTTAACTGTAAAGAGTCTATTTTAACAATTATTATTCTTTTAACGTTCATAGGTATCTTTGTAGTTGTTTCTTACGTCGTTACGCTGTATCTGGCGAAATTGAAATATTTGGTTTCTTTATGCCTTTGCATTTGGTGCGACTATATGCAGTTTTAAAATTTAGTACTATCTGACAAGTTTGGATGTCAGCTATTTATGATTTTTGGCCTTTGAGCATATATGTATACATATTGCAAAAGCCAAAAATTTTTAAGGTTTTGTGATATTGTATATCTAGGTGTGTATGAGTACATATAAAACAAAATTAAAAAAATTCATTAAGAGACTGCATATTACCCTCTTACTTTAATTTTTAACTAAAACTTTCTAAGTCGAACAACTTTACTCATTTAAATAACTCTCTTCCGTTTGTTCGCAGCTTTTTTCAATAGGGGCAATGGTTTTGTTTTTTTTTTTTTTTTTCAATAATCAATTTCAAGGCGTCTGTAGTATAATTTCTTACTGTAGATGTACTACAAAATTATAATTTTTACAATTGCTGAAGATGGTTCCTCTGCTGTGAACCGAAATGCATTCAAATAAAAACTTAAATAAAAATCAAATAAATTTTGTGTTTTTGTTTTATTACGGGCTTTGCGGTCAATAAGGTTTTAATTTTCTTTTCACGATAAAATTGTGTAGTTGATAAATAATTTTTAACAGTACAACTCAGAAATTTATTCAACTTTAAGACCTACATACATATAATCAAAACTAAATGCTTATAAAAATCAGTTAATAAACACAAAAAAAAGATAAGAAAATTCAATAACTTGTTGCTACACAAGTGTCAAAATTCGGCACCAATATTAAAAAAAAAAAAATAATAAGAGACTTGTCATTAATTTATACAAGATGACTCGATTCAAAGAAGAAAAAAAAAAACCAATTTGGTAAATTAGTCAGACATATCAAAATAAATGTTAATGATGACTTCAAAACTGGTTCTCTAAGCTAAAATGTGAGAAAACTGATCATGAAATGAAGCGAGACTTGACGTTTTTTTAATGATCACAATGTGCAACGTGCTTAAATGCAAATTTAAAACACATGATGTGAAAAATACAAAAATTAATTATAGAAAGTAAAAAGTGAAATGAAAAACACCGTGATGGATATGAAATGTAATGAAAAATTATTAAAAGATAATTGTAAATCAGTGGAAATTATTGTATCTTTACAAAAGTCATGCGAGTCTAGGGTTCAATGTATGGAAATTGTATACCTACATACATAAAACCAAAGTGTTGCCACACAAACCGCAACCACAACTAAAAACAAATGCAAGTATTGACAGTGTGAAAAATGTTGCAACAATATATCCCAGTAGAAAATATGTGGAATAATGCATTAGAAAATGCTAAAATCAATACACATTCGTTATTTCGGAATTGTACGACCGCAAAAATTTATAAAAACGTTTGCGTTAACTTGGTGGTCGAATGGCTGAGTGTTCTTGCCAAAATTCGTCAATTTTTTGTCCAGAGTTTATTCGAGTTATTCCTAATATTTGTGAGAAATTTTGGTAACACTTTCACAAATGAATTTCTCCATATAGTGATTATAATGTTTTATTTGTATGAATGGTAGGCGTGTACGTACGTGAACTGATTTCGCCCCTTTTCATTCCCTTGAGCAGTGTTGGACACATAGTGGCTCTATTTGCTCCCATTGCTCTCACCGTTATTCGACGATTTCAACGCTATAGAGGCACAGCGTTGACTTGAATTCAAATGAAAACAAAACACAAAGGCATAACGACGGCGCCGCATTGTGTCTTGACGAATGTAGCAATTGTTTTTGTTTGTAGTGCAATTTGGAGTTTTTTTGTGCTAATGGCAAATTTGGAAATGAAAGTAAAAAAAAGTTTTTAAATTTCTTTTGTTGTTGCTTGATGTTGTTGTTTTGCTCTTTTGTTAGATTTCTATGGCCACCGCTGCCCTTGAGCTATGTTTGAAAGTATAGCCTGTGTACCAAACAACATTTAATAAACTCGCTTGGTTTTTTCGCAATCGTTATATACACAGACAGACAGATGGACCTGCGGTGTGAGTGGCTGATCAAGAATATATATAGTTTAACTGTATCTGCCACCCGCCTTCTATGCTTTACAAATGGAATGACAAAGTGAGTAAATATACACTGAGTGTAGAGTATAAAAATACATTGCTGAAAACTCGAATGAGGTTAAACAAATAATAAAATAACATATATTTTTAAAACATTTCAAGTGTGAAAACAAATAAGTTTTTATCGAGTAAACTAGGTGAGATAAAATATAAAAATTCACTTTAAATTATATTTACAACAGGGACATTTGATAGATGACAACTACATAAAGGTAGTGCCGGTGGAAAACGATAGTAAAAACAAATTTGCGAATTGCATTTGCGTTATTTTCGCGAAGGGAAAATAACTAAAAAAAATTAGCATAGAAATGCATTGAAAAAAAAAAAATGGGAAATAAAGGCTGTCAAATGCAAAACAGAAAAAGAATAAAATACTATAGAAATCAAGTCTAGGCACTAAGTAGTGTTGGGTCATTGACATAGAAAACTATACCAACGTCATTGAGAAACAAATTGAGTACAATTAAAGAACTCGTACTTATATAACATTTATAATTCATAGATGAGTGTACGTATAATAGAATTCTTTGAAAGTATAAAAGCCGCTGAGCTGAATTGATAACAAAAGCCAATAATAATGCCATTGAAATGACTAAGTATGACTCAATGTTAGTTAGGAATCACCTGATAACAAAAGCTTTAAGGGGAGTTTTAGGGGTGTGACAGCTAACAAAAACATAAAAAAATCTATTGTAGAGAATATTAATAGCATTTATTATACATACATATATAAAAAAAAAAAACTTGAGAATACTTTGAAAAGCAATTCCATAGTACCTTATCACAAGGGTAACAAAATTAATCAGCGGTAGATAAAATACATCACATGATATAACTTTGAAAAATCAAAATGTAATTAGTGTGTCTCGAAATGGTAGGTAAACTTCTTTACAAAGCTTTAAATTCATTTAAGGGTCTTTAAAATCATTTATCATTTGCCAATTATGGCTAAAATCCAAGCTAAATCGGTTTTTAATGTTTATAACAAATTTTTCACATTATTATTTCTTGTGTCAGCTTACATTATTGGCATGGAAAATATTATTTTTTCATTGCAAGTCACATAACGTTTATTTATTTAACAATGCAAGTTTCTGAAATATGACATTTGTTTATCATTTACCATTTAAAGCTAAAATAAATTTCAAATTTTCATTGCAATACAAGAAGTAAATGTAATTTGCACAATTTATGAGAAACAAACATTACAATGATATTTATTGTAAATAAATTAGCTACAAGGAAATAGTTGGCATAAACAAATGGTATAAAATCCCACCGCAGTATTTTGCAGAAAGAGATACTGGTTTTTAAGTGAATATCAACCATTTTTTCTCAGATCAAAAATTTTTCTCAGAAAAGATTTTAAGCAACTTTATAGTAGCTTAAACAATTTTTGCTATTTAAATTCAGAGATTTAGTTCTTTGTATATAGCGACAAAAAGCCAAAACGAAAATTTTTCAATTAACCTTAAAAATGTTAATATTAATTTATGGTAAAAGTTTCGAAAACAGATATTTTATTAGATTTTAAGCATATATTTTAAGAATAATTCACCCTCAAGAAAATTTCCAAATTCAAATAATTAGAGATCGCACGCCCAAGGCCAATGAAACTTTTTCATATAAAATGTATGGGAGTATCATAATGTTTGTTTGAAATGAGGAAATCAGAGCCGAATCTAAATTATGATACCGGTCGCAGCCACATAGCTGTAAGTTCGGCGCTGTTTTCTTCAATTTGAGCAAAAATGGTGATGATATGGAAAATTTTATTCCCGCTAAATTTTCTTTTTTATTGGTGGGTATGAAATTATTTCTTATATATATAATGGCGGACATTAACTGAAAGCTACCGCCTCAAGTCAGTGTCATGTTTTGGATTTCTTAAACTTATATCAATTATTTCAAGATTCTTTCAAATTTTTTCCACTTTTTTTAATATGTTTGAAGTTTTCTATTATTTTTAAAAAAAAACTTGTAATAATAAATTGGCATTTCGAAAACTTGTACCAATTATTTATGAATTTGAAGATCATATAACATTCGTCTTCAGCGATAAAAAGTTAAGCTCAAAATTGTATATTCCATTCCCAATAAAATTTGCTGTAGCCCAGTGTAATTTTTTAAAACAAAAACATAAACGAAAATTTACTTTCATGTGGGCGTACATTTTGTGCTCTTCTCGTCCGTCAGCACTTACTTTTGCCTACGTCAATGAAGAAGTAAATCCTAAATTTTTGTTTGTCAACGAAAGATATTTTTGTTTAGATACAATATTATTGCGTAAATATTTTTGTATTTAAAAAACTATTCCATTAACTATTCCCTATTATTTTTGCCCATATTCGAATTACGAAAATTTTTCCATTTAAAAATTATTGAATGCCATCTTTTTTTGCATATCTAAATCGTATGATTTATATGGCGTACAATTCGAGCGCCTATCGCGTAATTTGCTACAGCTTTAAAATCAGCTCATTTGAAATAATTTGCCAAAAAATAAATTCAAAATGTTTATGTGAAATAAAACATGAGTTTTTACTTTAGATTTTATTTTTTTTTTTTTGCCCACATACTATATATTTCAACAATAGTTTTGCTGTACTTTTCAAAAATGTAGGTAAAGTGCGATATGCGCATGTAGGATAAAAATCAACAAATTGGCAAACCAACAAAATTCATATCTATTTAATGAATACACGTAATATTTAAAGAGTTTAGCAAGATACTAATTATAATCGTATGATAATTTTAATTTATTTTTCGTTAATACTGTTTATATTTATCTACACTTACAAATTTTATCGTATGATTTTTGTTTGCTTTCGAATGATTCATTACGTATTTAATGAATGAACGCCACGCCACTGCTTGTGATAAATGGAATTTTACTTAATGAGTATTTGGGTTGACTTTTTTTTGAGCTTGCAAAAAATTTACATATAGCATATGTAATAAATATGTCGTACATGAAAACAATAATGACAAACGAAGGAAAAAAACAGCTGAAAATCCAAATTTAAATTGATAACTTCCAGCTAAAATGGAAAAAAATTTAATTTAGGATGTTAAAAGTATTATTCATTTAAAAAAAAATATTAGTATTTCAATTTTGATTTACTTAAATTTCTTATTTAAAAAAAAAAATAATAATTTATAAAAAAAAAATTGTATTTTGGTTTGACTTGCTGAACGTTGTTTGTACCAACCGAGTATCGAACCCATGTTTGTTGAATTAAGAGAACAAACTAAGTCACTTGACTACATCAATTGCTGTGTGATGGAGGTTTACTTGAAGTTAAATTATTGTACTTGGCTGTGACTTGATTAAGTCTTTCTTTTTTTTTTCTTTTAAAATGTTGAACCAAATTCTTCGAAATAAACATATTGTAGTGCAAAATCCAAAACAACTAAAGCAAAATTTATTTCAATAAAAAATATGTTACAAACTATCTAAATAGCTGTCTAATGTACAAGCAAAAGATCAACAAAAATTTTTGAAATTGAAAATTGAAAAACTTTAAATCAAAATTTTAAATTTCATTTTGAAGTTGCGTTTAGTAAGTTACGTAAAGCAGGGAGCGGGAAGGCTATGATTTTAAAAATAGTTTTTTTATTTTTTAAACTGAGTTATATACATATACATATAGTATTTAATACTATGCCCCATAAAATAAAGTTACACTTTGGTTGAGTGTTTAAACTGTGGCGCCTTATACTGAGAATTAAGAATTTTGTTCCAAGTTTTGGTTAGTAAAATTGATTTTTATAAAAATTATATCCGGCGAATCAACATTGTTATCGAATAGCCCTTGGTTCCCTGCTTTATTACAAAATTAAAAAAATAACATACTGCGATTAAAATACAAACATACATACTGCAATATTATATACCACAATATGTACTGCAATATATGTCAAAATAAATCAGGATACGATTTTTAAGCTTCCATATTCATATTCCATATTCATATGTTCATCAAACTTGACTTTCTGTTATGTTAATTTTTTCATCCCTGTGTAATTTACGGTGAAAAATGAGCGGATTATTTTTGAAAAATAAATTTTAACACATTCATTAATATCAAAATTTACTGCTCTTTTTGATATGAAATATTTCACAAAAATGTTAATTTTCTTAAGTTTAATCAAAGTAATACGCATTTTAAATTAACCAAACTTGCAAATTTTTTAAATGGACTGGTTTCAGAAAATTTGCCTTACATGGTCATACGAATAAAAAAAATTGATCGATATTTTGCGTTTTAATATCACAACCCACTAACTTTAGCTGTAGCACTAGGGTGGTTCACAAAAGTGAAAGTAGTCGTAAATGTCACATTCGTCAAACTAAACAATTAATGTGCGTATTGCGTATTTAGCTACTCAGTGAAAGGAGAAGGTGGAGCTCAAAGCCACAAATAAATTAAAGCTCCCAAAATTACTCCTCAAAATATATTGCTTAAAATGATTAATACTAAGGTTTCTAATGTCATATGAATTGATGCATCATTTTCCCTTTGCACAAGTATTTTTTTTTTTTTTTTGCATCGAAGCTTGAACCACCCTGCTGTAGCATGAGTGCGGCTCCCACATTTATCATTAATTTTCCTACTGCTGCTATTTTCCTTCTTCTAAAAAAAAAAGCAGTTTTAGAAATTGAATTGCAAAAATTGTCAGTTTTTTCTATAGCAAAACTTTTTTTAATGCTATTTTTTTGCTACGATTTTGTTGAACATTTGCCAAATTTTATTTATGTAGCTTATGGCTTTTGCATCTAAAAATTTCTTATGAGAATTTCGCTCAACAACAAGTTGTTGAAATTTCATGTTTTATTTTTTAATGAAAAATAGCTTTTCGTTGTAGCCAGAGTGCAATTCAAATAAATGTTTCTAATGGAGGAAAATATTTATAAATGAAATGTTATAAAAAAGGTAAGCTTAGACTTTAGCTGAATAGCGAAAAGAGATTAATTTGCATATTTTTCAACAAATCTAAGCTAAGAAAATGCATCGTATTACAAATTGTTCAAGGCAGCACTGGGCAAATGTTTTCAACTTGGAGCCACAATCGTTCAGACTACCTTAATAAGTTAAAGACTCTGAACAGTTTATTTAAAAAAAAAAAAACGGCGGGTTGCACTCCAGGAGTGCCGACAGAAGTGAAAACAAATCGTTTAATGGCAAGTTAGTGTGTTAGTTGGTATGTGTGCGTTTTCTTTTTATATGGCAATGCAATGGAAGACAAAAACGGAATATGTATTCAAATTTTACTCTCGCTCTCATTCTCAATTTGTCAACGCAACAACGCGGAGTTTGAAAGAAACAAACATGTAAGCATAACAATCGTTGAATGAGAATGGAATGTGTCAGTTAGTGTGTCTGCTTTACTTTTTGTCTTCCACTTGGAATATTTATTTAAAAGAAACAATAGTACATTCAAATTTTACTATCGCATTCATGACGGGGAATCCCGATGACGGTCGGTGTCGCGAGTTTATACTTTTTTCCTCAGCCGCACAACGTGCCATAAGAAGTTTTCACTTCAAAAATGTTCAGTTGAGTTTTAAAAAACTTGAAAAGAAGTTAGTTTAGGTTATACTGATAAAAAACAATTGTTGTAGAGATATAGTGGATCAAAAGTCAATGAAAGCTTATTATATTAGCAGTACTATATTCAATTGTTTATCTTCCATATCTCTAAGACTGTTCATGGCTTAGACTCATACAAAACATTCTAAAATATCAAACTTTGCTACAAATGAAATGATCTCAAACGTTTATCGTTAAACTCTACTAACTATCAAATCATTAATTAAAGCAATAAAGTTCCAATTTTACATTTGGTAACTCTAGATATAAGGAATAAGGTTGCCATATAATTTGTATACACTAAATATTATTTTCTTAATTTTTAGATATTTTTTTTTGAAAGAGACAAGCGCCATAAATATTAAAAAAATATCACGAGTCATGCTCCAGCTCTTTTTTTTTTATTAATTCAAATACATAATATGTCATCTTTGATTTGTCTCCGAAGGGGTATAATGGCATGCCATTCAACTTAAAAAATACTTGAAATAAAACAGCCTTTGCATTTAAATTTAATGTAGTAATCACAATTTATTGCATTTAAAATTGTTTTCTGCTTTAATGAAATTCTTAAATATTTTAGCAAATTAACATTCAGAAAAAAATAAAAACAAAACAATTGTCAAAATAACAAAATTACTAATTTGATTTTAAATTAAATTAAAACTTATTTTTAATGCAAATAATTAGAACCTTTAATGTTGTTTTTAACAAATTGTTTTTCTTGAATTAAATGCATAAATTTTCTATGTTTATTTTTAAATTTTCCCATACAAAATTTAATAAACAAAAACAATTGCCGAAAAAAACAACAGAACATTTGAACTTATGTAAAATAATAAATTCTTGACTTTGAAAGTACAAACAAATATTTGTCTATTCTGGCAATGTTACGCAAAAACCAAAGCACCATAACGTTTATGGTCACAAATTGGGTTAAGCTGCCACTTGAGAACTACTTACTAACAAACTGTTTCTTTTATGTGCGCAAGTTTACTTTTAAGTTTAATGAACTCTATTTTCTCAGGCATGTGCTTCTCCAAAGTTCGGCGTATACAAATACTATATGTTGCAATTAAATTGAAATTGTTGAAAGTGCACCTAACTACGACAAAAAAAAAAGTATCTCTATCGTGGTAGATATCTGTGCTAAAACAGTAAAAGTCTGCAACAGAAATTTGTTTTCTGCAAGTTGCAGCTTTGGCAAAGTGAAAGTTCGTTTACTCAACTTTTTTACGATTTTTCGTTAAAATGTTTTAATTTTTCTTTTTGACCAAATTAAATATCGTAGTTTTTGTTTGTTTTTCGTTTTTGCTATTGTTGTCTTATATAAAAAAAAAAATTTCGTTAACATTCACTTCAAGTTTACAACATTACTACGCTTGCTGACTGATATTTAACTTGCGTTTGCTTACTTCGTTGCTTGTAAATCAAATGTTTTATTATCTATTCAAATGAATATTTTGAGGCTTATAACTTTTGTTTATTTGGAAAGTGTGCCTTTGTTTGATTGCTCCATAACTAAAATAATTTGGCATACGGAGAATATTTTAGTATGAGTTAAGAAAAGGCAATTTTTATAATTTATATACAATTTGCTTTAAATAATTAAAAAGTATTTATGTCAGTCATATATAACTGACAAGACACATATATTATTTGGGCTTCAGACCCTAAAATAACTACTTTTTTTTTTTTAATAAAAAATAACATCGCAATTGATAAATGAATATATTATTTTAATTAGAATTAATTTATTTTCTTCTATTAAAACAGCTTAGGTGCATAATAAATAACTTGATGTAAACAACCAATTAAATAACATTTAAAAAAGGCAAAAGGTTAACAAAATAAACCAAAGTTTAAGCTATGAAAGTGTAATTAAAGAAAACAATTTATTTAATTTATTCAAAAAGTGAAGCATCTAATTTTCTTTTAATGAAGATATTAACCACAAAAGTTATTAGAAAAATGCAGTATGAGTACTTTTTACAACGTTAAAATTTCTATTATAAATAATAAGCACTTATATCGATTATTAAATACACAAGCAGGTAGAGACTGCACTTAATTGTATAACAAATTATCAACAAAATAATAAATATTGAATACGCCATATTAAATTATAGACGACTCATTAGTTATATAAAATAAATTAAAGCGTTGTTAAGTTATTTATGTTAATATTTATCTAAGACATTTTTTTCTAGAATAAGATTGTAAATTTACACAGTATTTAATTATTAGAAATTATCTACTAACGTTTGAGTTCTTGTGAAGTTATTAGAGTTAAAATAAAAAGATGAAATGAAATTAAATACTCAATAACCAAAGAAGTTCAGGAGTCAAGGAATAAACAATTTTAGGAGCTGGTAGTTATACCTATCTTGTGATGTCTGAACTTTTAAAATGACAAAAATGAAAGAAAATATGTATAGGAGGAAGTAGGAAATTACTGGAAATCTAACGCTAACATGTAAGGCTTTTGGGTGTTTCGACCCTTTTTATTAAAAAAAAAAATTAACTGCACGAATTGATAGGGAAAGGTGATGTTAGACCTGATAAGGGGTGAGGAAGAGAATTTTTTAATTCCATTTATGCAAAATTTTGGTCGATGGAGTAGGGTGAAAAAAAAAATGTTGGACATGAACAGCGCTCCAAAGGCATTTCACGAATATAGTGAATCTAGAGTCGGAATGTACTTTTTGGAGTTCGAGTGTATTTTTGTTGATGTTTGGATATGTTTGCTGGGGGGTACAAAGAAAAGGGTATGAACGAAAATTTTTTTGTTGAAATGAAAATAAGAGACACGATGCTAGGTTCTACATTTCAGACTTCTTAGTACTTTTTCCATATTTTTTGTTTTCTACAACATGTTTCGTCTTTTTCAACATTTTTCAACATTTTTCGTCTTTTTCAACATTTTTCGACTATTTCAACAATTTTAATGTTAACATAACGAAACATCATTAAGTTAACAAATCACACCGTGCGTGCTTGCAGTCACCTGCTTTTAATTTATTATAATTATTTATTCCAATATTAGTACAATAACAAATTGATTGTTTTGCTCTAAAGCAAATTTAAAAATAGTGAATTAAATATAAAAACAAACGAAATGAAAATACGAGTTTGTTACTAAAGAATCAAAAAATCAGTTGATTTAACTACAGTTATTTATTTTTATTAAAGTACATAAAGCACGATGGAAAGTTAAAACAATTGCATACGAATCAGAGAATTCAAAGTGAATTAAAATTTTTATCTGAATAGTTTACAGTGAGATGATAAAAACAGTTTTAAATGAATGCAGAAAAGTCTTAAAAAGAGATAAAAAAAAATTCTTAAGTGATTACTAATAATGCTAATAAAATTATCCCCAGATAATACACCAGTATAAAGTAATTTATCCACCAGAAAAATAAAAATTTCATCATAATGTTGAATAGACGCATAACAAAATAAACAAATATTTTAAAATATTAGATAACAAATTTTGAAAAGATAAAGACGTGCTCCAAACGTAAGAACTCTTAGGTATGTACTATACGTGCATTTTACGCAATTCTTTTAAAAGCTAGGAAATTTGCCAAAACGAATATTTGTGGAGATGTAGATGCCCTTGAAAATAAAAATGAAAACTACATTCTTTGAGTGATCAACAGTACAGAAAAAAAACTAAATAGATTAACTTCAACATGCGATAAAATTTACATAAGCAATATTTACATTGGCTATTAAATAATATGATACACAAAAATGTTATATCATGCGGAAAATTTTTTATTTAACAACGTACGAAATTTAAAGGACGTACAGTAATTTTTCAATTCTATTAAAAAGTTTAAGTTTAATGTTTTAGGAAATAAACAAAAGTGAGCTAAAATAATGTTTCATTTATTTTTATTTATAAAATGTTTGTTTTTTTTTTTATGATGTCAAAGTCAAAAAGTCAACAAAATACAAATGTATATGCAAAATTTATGCAAACTACGTTACTGGTGACCATGAAAATGCGTCTTTTTTATTTTTTGGGGAAAATTTAAAAACATTTGTCAAAAACAACAAAAAATTTAAAATGACGACAACATTTTTGACTTTCTTTGATGCTTGTATTTTTGTTTTGACCCATTTTTAGTACACCGCCCACAAACAACAACGAGCATATCTATATTTTTTTGCTATAATTTACATCAATTTGCAGTGAATAATTGTAACTGAAAATTTTTATGAATGAATTTTAAAATTCAGCAATATTTGTTATTCGTTTCATAAATGCTAAAAATAAAAATTGTATTTCAGTTCATTTACAATTGAATTAGTTATATCAAAAACAATTTAAGTCACACAAGTAACATTTTTCAGATTCCAAAGTGATAGGAATTTTTAAGATTTTCTTGATGAGAGTTATTGATTTAGCTGCCTGCTAATTAAATTCGCCTCAGTTTCATTATTTTTCCAACGCGTTAAATATTCAATTATGCACTGGAAAATTTTAGGATTTATGTTTGTTTTGACAATCAAACACCAAAGTGTTGTAAATTTTAACGAAATATTGTTGAGAAACGCGCCAACCATTGATGACCTTTTAAAATCATAATTCTTCTACATAAGTAAATGCTCAAATGGTTTTTTGTAATTTAAGTGTTACTTAAAAAAACTATAATTAAAATGTTCAATTAAGTGTCAAGAATTTTTTGACGATAATTCCTTAAGAATATTAATAATGCAAAAAAAAAATGGATTTAAAAAACATTTGACTAATGTATATTGTTTTTGAAATGACTGATTATGGATATGATGACTTACTTATACATATTTTTATTAAACTTTTCATTTTTGTTTTTTGCAAGGCTTGACACACCCATTTATATGATGTACTCATAAGTTGAGGAGTAACTCCGACCAAAATGTTACTGATAACAAAATCGTATGTTGTGACTCTTGATTTCTTTGCAAGCACATACATATGTACATAATTACATATTTTGTTTTTATTTTATTTTTAATTTAAAAACAAATGTTTTTTTTTTTTAATTATTCATATTACTCAGTGGTTTTGAAATTGCTGATTAGGAAACCAAAATCGATTTTCGAAAAAACAAAATTGCGGCTTCAAAAAGTCTAACCGATTAATGAAAAATCTTTGAATTTTTATGATACTCGCTTTTAACATGCTGATAACAAATTTAAAAAAAAATTGTTGACTGAAATGACTGATTTCTGAAAAAGGGTCGACATTTTATGAAATTCGGTATTAACGTTTGCTGATTAGGAATCAGTAGTTGAATAAAAACAAGATGGCGGTGCGATTTTTGAAAAACGATCCAATCGTTATTGTATTTTGTAGAAATGTCTTTACAACAGCGTTGAATACGAATCTTGAGCCAATTTTTTTTTACTCCAAAGCTATATAAGATACAGATACTCTGAAGAAAAAACAACAGCAATAAAATAAGAACTTAACAGCATTGTTAACATAAGTAGATAAAAGAAAAATTTAATTGATTTCAATATTTTAAATACATATGAGATAGAAATTTATCGTTTTAATTTTTAAAAGTTGGTGCGATATCATTTCACTATTCTTTAGGAAAAAACCATTTACTCTTCCTAACTTCAGATACCAACAAAAAAAACTATCTAACAAACGAGATAATTGTATAATGAAATTTTGTACCAACAGTGATAACAGTAGGACGCCACTGATACAAACATCACGCCATTAATTAGCAGCCAAAGAAGCTACATACATACGACGTAGTATCTGACGACTATAGCATAAAAAAAATAAAAAAATGTCTCGTGATATTAAATTGATGTTTGAAAATTTCTAAAGGGTGAGAAAAAGAACAGCATATAGAGAAAGACAACAAACATTACTGATAAGTGCAAATTAAATTAAAAACAAATAAAACGAATGAATACGCAAATAGTAAATCTAATTATAGTTGGAACTTAATTGTAAATACAAATTGTTTTTAATAAAAAGTACTGGTTACATAAAATAAAATAAAAAGTCAGAAAGGGTCAACCATAAATGGTTGTGTTAATGTATTGACCCCACCAAAACACGTTGCTTTAACATATTATTGTATTATCATCGTTACTTCGCAAAGTTTTATTAAAAAAAATTAACTTAAAATTTCATATGAACTGAGGATCGTCTGACGCACGTGAGAGTAGAGATACGAATGGAAGAGATACGAACAAAAACAACAAATAAATTTATATGAGATTAAATAGAATAAAAAGCTATGTGTAATTAAACTAACTCGATTCATCATGGCGTATGGCGCTATGTGGTATGAATCATTATCCACGTATAGAAAATAATTGAAAACTTGTTTGCTAAAACAAGTGGCGTGTTGTAGGGAATATATGTATAAACAAGATATTAAAATATTAACTATGAATGAAACTTTATTTTTAAATTTGTTGTGTTGACTCATTGGAAATATATACACTGGAACAAGCCTCTCATGAATGTGGGTGTTGTTTTTTGTCAACATAATTGACCGCCAAGATCGTGCTATTTATTTGATATCATTGGAGCTATCTCAAAAGTAAGCTTACCTTTGAGATATGACAACAAACAAGCAATAATAAGGGAATAGGAGACAAGTAGACATTTGATCGATTTGTACGATAATTGCCATGTACCAAGTAACAAAATTCAACAAAGAACTCTTAAATTTCCTTTTATTTACAAAATATTAAAAATCTAAAGTTTTATGATACACCCTTTATTAATTGAACCAATTATCAAGAGAAAATAAAATAACATAAACACTGTGTGGAGCAAAGCAAAACATCATTTTTATTTTCAAAATATGATGCAAAAATAGCAGTAGGTGAGTAAGAATTTTAAAAATACATGGTTTGGTTTGGTATGAAATATTGTTATTTTTTAAGTTACAAAGTTTACTTTAGTTATTATGAGAAATTAAAAGTATGTTTGGAAAAATTTTAGAGGATTTAAATTTTCCCAACAAACGTAAAAACAAAATTGAGAAGAAAGTGGGAAAAGTGGGTTAAAATAAAATTTTTCTATTAATATAAAAAAATCGTATATGAAATTTTTACACAAAATTAAAAAATTAAGCAAAATCTAGCCAAAACATTTGCAGTAACTTTTTCTAAGGATGTATAACTCTCAATAGTTATTAATTAAATATAATTACTTAATTAATAAATTAAATGCTTCCTAATTTACTTAAATAAATTGAGGCACGCGTGTCAGTGACCCGCATGAAGATGTATACAACACTTAAACACACAATTGCTTCTGTTCAACAAATTTCAACAAAGTGTGGAAAAATATAAGGGAACACGTTATTAAGTAATGAAGTAATTTTTTTTCATTTAAAACACATAATTTATGCTTTGATGACGTCGTTGGGACTATAACGAAAGACTGCTAGATGTCATAGTTTGGGGCCAAAGTTAAATAAAACAGAATACATAGAAAAGAACAAATAACAATGAAAAAAAAAAAATAAATATTTGAAATTTAAATACCGCTCGAAGCAGCTTAACAAAATATTAAGAAACAAACATAGACAAAACAGAAAAGGCAAACATTTGTACGACTGTGACTGACTTTATTGGGTCAAGTAATTTAATGTGCTTTTTTCAGCTGCTTAAATTTTTCGATAAACTTTGTCTTTAATATGCGACGATGTCAATTGCATTTAAAAGTTCAAATTTCAATACAACAAAGTCAAGCGATGCAATACTTCCGCTTCCGTTCACTTTAAAATGCAAAAGCAAAGCTTACTTTGAATTTTGAGCTGAATATATGGTGTCATTAAAAATAAACTTGTTAGTTTATCGCGTGCTTGTCACGCCACATTTTTGGTAAAAAAAAAATGCTTAAAATATTTATAAATACATCATCAACAATTAAAAAATATTCATTTAGAAATACAAACGTTACCACATACTTAATAGCAAAATATAAATTATATTTAAATCATCAAGGACGGACAAAACAGCCAAAAAATATAATTTAAAAATCATGCCATTTAGATAGTTATTTGAGATAGCTTATTACAACAACACAAAAATATGATATAAAACAAAGGTGAAAAAATTGTTGTTGTTGTTGTTGTTTTTTGCAGTTTCAACAACCTTAAAATTATTGCTTATCAGTAAGCTGTGGTACACATGGCGCATGGTGCTCAGAAAGCTTTAATATTTCATAGTTGATTAAAATGTTAGTGGGTTTGTTTATAGAGCACACTTTATTTACAAACATAGTTTTAAACTTCGTTAATAATCTAAAATTAGCGGCACTGAAGTCGCGATGAGTTCTTATCAAAATTTTGCTAAGACAGGGTAAAAAATCTTGCCTAGCATTGTTTTATGAGGCCAATCGTCTGTTCCAGACAGACAGAGATTAAAAAGTTTAGAAATTAATTGTGTGCTGATAAGCCAACAATTTGACCATTTTTTTGTTGTTGTTGTTAGTAAACATTGTAGTAGTTTAAAAAAAAATAAACTACTGTAGTTGAAAAGCGAAAAAGTCAATAAAAATGTATTAAAAATATTTAAAATAAATATTACCTGCGATATTAAAAAAAAGTTACGCAAACAAATTGCTGAATCTTCTTTAAATATGCCTATATATTTAATTAGTCATAGACTTGCTCCATTGCACTAAATTAATTTTATCTAACAAATTTACCCAATTTGTGCATGGATTTCTAAACAAATCGCATCTACGCTATAACTATCTCAGACAGTGTTGCCAAGTGGTGGCTTTTGAGGTAAGAATATACATATTTTAATATTACTGACCAAAAGAAGAAGAAGACCAGTAATTTTTGTTTTCAACTTGGCAACCCTGATCTCGGAAAAAGTTTAGTTGAACTATAGCGTATATTAAAGCGTAATTTTTTAATTTACTACTTCGGTTATATATATTGAGTGCATAAATGTAATTTTCTATTGTTATCGATTTTTGCAAGAAAGATCACAGCGTCCCGGAACCAAAGTTTTGTCTGGATTAAGTAATGTGTATAGTACGTAGTTTTTGAAAGATGTGAATAGTTCTTCTTAAAATCGTTTAAGTTGGAAGTCTCTGGTTCGATTTCAATATAATAGGCGTCAGCATATCGCTCATTTATTTCAAGACTGGTATAACTCAAAAAACGCGATTTTTGAGTTAATGATGCAGAAATATTCACCATTTCATGTTTTATTTTGTGTGAAAAAATCGGAAAAGTTTCTCATAAACTTGCCTTGTGAGAAGAGTTTATGTAAGCATACTTCAAAACTTGAAAAGCGTTTTTCTCCCACTTTGTGTTTTTTGAGTTATGCCAGTCTTGAAGTGAAGTAAGCGAGCGATATATTAAATCATTACCTTAAACGTAGGAAAAAATCTACCATTAGTTTTTCTGCTTTTTCGATTTTTACATGTTAATTGTAATAGGAAACATACTGTTTGCGCTGTTCACATGTTCACATCTATGGTGCTGAAATTTTGGGAGAATTCTCTTCACACCCAATTTCATAACATAGGCCTATGAATTTTCAGCCACACGAAAAATGTGGACGTGGTTTGACAACAAGAGGTGGTACCTCCCATACAACTAAAATACTTAAAACGTTATTCATTGGCATTTAAGTTTTATCGAAAAATTTCAACGAAATCGAACACAAACTCTGTTCGCGCCGTTTATAGGTTTAAGCTAGAAAGCTTCAATTATGTGACAATAATTTTTAAATCCTATGCTAAGGCATAGGTAAAATAAATAATAAAAACAATCTACAAAATTTTCAAAATATACACCCTAATGTATACATATCTTGTGAAAAATCTTTATGCACCATGAAAAACTAGTGCTATATTTTAATTCATACCCAAATAACTTGAAAAAGGCAT
The DNA here is from genome assembly GCA_949775025.1 of Tricholauxania praeusta. Lineage (NCBI taxonomy): Eukaryota > Metazoa > Arthropoda > Insecta > Diptera > Lauxaniidae > Tricholauxania > Tricholauxania praeusta. Next base: position 27,732,994 of record OX459031.1, on the reverse strand, counting down.
ATTTATTTAACGAGAAAATATAAAGTTATATTTCGCTGGCCTGTTTTTTGTTTTATTTTATAAAACACCCATATTTTGGAAAACAATGGATTGGTTCACAACATAACTTCCGATTGCTGCGCCTACAAAAATAGATTCGTATGATACGCTCTCCCCAAAAAATAAAAATTGACGAAAGGTAGCTGAAGTAAGCGTCAGCCTCTCCTTCAAACTTACCCGCTATAGTAAAACGATCCATATAGTTGATGAGATTGACAAAGCATAGTACCGCTACGGTGAACCATTGACTGCGTGTGACACACGAAACGCGACCACGCCTTATGCGATCGCCAGCACCACCTCCGCGACCAACTTCATCCAGCACACTATCAGTATCGGATGGTGGCATCAATTGTTGCGAAGAGTATGTTGATGGTAGACCACCTTCCACCGAACTCTGATCGAGACCATCGTCAACATTTATGGTAGGTGTACCCAATAGTGCTGGTGCTGCTGTTGTATTGAGGGCAGGATTATCCATATTTGTTGTTGGTATAGGATTATAACCTTGATACGGTGACGGCCGATTTGCTGTTGTTATTGTTGTTTGGGATTTGGAAGACATTCACGCGCAAATTACTTAAAAAAGTTCTAACAGCAAAATACCTCTATTTACTGTATTTTTATTTTCCCTTACGCGAAAATGAGTGCTAAAGGAAAATGTCAAATAACTAAAGTTCGTTTTTATTGCGAAAAGTTTTTACGAAGTTTATTTCTTAATAAATTTCAAATATTTATGATTAGTTGCACATTTCTTTCATTAATTTAGTATTTTTATTAAAAATTTTATTTAGTTTAAGATTTTCGCAAATTTAAATTTGAGTCGCGTTGGCAATATTTTACTTTTTCTATGCTTTGCTCCCTTTTTTAACTACTTTTCAATTTAGTTTTGAGCAAAAAAAAATACTTTTGTCTCCTATGTTTTGTTGTTATGTTTTGCACTGCATTTGTTAACCAAAAGAAAAAGTCCAATTGTATAGAAATTTTTATTCGATTTTATTTCAACACGCGTTAACACCAAGAAAATTTTTATTTTACAACTTAACGCGGCAAATGACAAAACTCAACTAAAGATGCGCGTCGCGTCGGCTGTAGCAAAATTTAAAATTAAAGCAATGAAGGTCATATGCTCAGGCAATGGAGGAATGTCAGTGTAGTTGACGTTTCTGTATACCGGCAAAAATTGTTTCTGGATGTGTTTAGTGCGCACACTACAAAATAGGGTAAGTACGCGAACTAAAGCCACAGACACAGAAATATAGATGACAGCTCATGTAAGTGCTTGATTCAATGTCTAAACATAATTGGGACGTGCGATTTATCTTCTGTGTCAAATCACTCCAAAAAACAGAATTTGCTCTATTTCTCTGCGATAAATTTTGTAGTGTCAATATTGTTCTCGCTACAAACGTATAGGAAACGTCTAAACAGAATTGAGGCATGCAATATCGTCCAGATTTTTCCGAAACTGAATTGGGACGTGCAATATCGTCCAGATTTTTCCTATACGTTTGTAGTGAGTACAAAAATGACACTACAAAATTTATCGCAGAGAAATGGAACAATTTCGGTTTTTTAATGCGATTTGTCACAGAAGATAAATCGCACTTCCCAATTTTGTTTAGACATTAATCGCTAGTATCGTTATTTGCAAAAATATACCTTAAAAGTCAGTGATATGTATCACATTGCGTTTACATAATCGTAATACAATATTTTGTTGTGAAAAATTCATCTCCAAACAGAATTTGAATATGCGATATTTTGTTTGACTTATTAAAATATCGTTGGAGGTGAAGGAACATTAACATAAATAAGACACTTGCAGAACGGGAACTCAAGTATAATAAATTTAGCTAGCGAAAAATAAGTTTAAGGAAAATAATATGACTACTACCGATATCGATACGATCTTCGATGCATAGATATTGTCCGATATATGAATATCGGTGATATTTATTTGAAAACAGACCAAAACACACAAAAAATGTTCATCTGTATCTTGTGTCACACAGCGTCAAAGTTAACTAAAAAATCTATCAGCACCAGTGATAACATTTCGGCAAATCTATACTTTTCGAGTGCATTTGCGTTATGAAAAGTATGCGTCGGTATAGTCGAGAAATTTATAATACATTCGGAACATTTGATAAATTATTAGTACATTTGAGGCATTTTCGGTACACTTGAAGTAATTCTAAAAATTTTTTTAGAAAACTATGCTGAAATATTCGCAAAGAAAGTCGAATGACCGTTTTTTATTTATTTTAATAAATTTTCCAAAATCTTTGTAAATTTTAGAAAATTTTGGTGTCGATGACATTAAAGAAATTTACCCCCAAAAAAGTACATTCCAAATTTCGATTCAGTATGTTTCCACAAAACTCAACTGCCATCACTGTTAGTTATTAATAAAAAAAGAACATCGTGCTTCAGTTTTCATGCAATTCGCAAAGTATAATAAAACTATGAAAAGTGGTGATATATATTTATTTATAAGTATCGAGTAACAATCGTAAGTTCTTACGTGAAAATAAAAAATCGCATTTAAGACGGTGCCGTTGGCAAAGCAGCCATTGAGAGTGCAGTATTTAGTTGTTTTTGTTGTTAGTTTAAAAGTGGTTTAATTAAAAATGTTTTCATTTGCTCACAAAAAATGCAGCACGTGCTTAAATTATATTTAATGCTTTCAAAACTTTTGGTTGTTGATTTGTGGAAAATAATTTATTAAAAATTCTTAAGTGGTATGAGTGTTTGGTCGTTCCTAAAACACATTGCAGTTGCTACCTAAGTGCGGCATCCGCTATGGTTCTAGCCAAAGCTATATTTCAGTGCTTCCAAAATATGTTGCAAATTAATTTTTAGCAGTGGCCCTTCAATTGTGCAATCGGTAGGCTATTTTTTCCTACATAATTTACAGTGATATTCCTCTAAGCCGAACCCCGTTTAAGACATTTTATTGGTGAAAGTGAACAAAATTGGAATTGCCAATAATAAAAAGAAAACCCTATAAATGGCTAAAATAAAATGTCATATTTTCATAAGCGCCATCTTTTGCAAGAAACAAAATTTTTTGTTTATACAAAACATCAAGGAATTTTCCGGGGGATATTCCCAAAGTATTTTTTTTTAAATTGCAGAAGGAATTTTATATATCCCAAAGGGTATAAAACGTACTGGATCTGTGTTTTGTGGAACTGTACTGAATGGAGACTTGAAATTTAACTTTTTGATACCGAGTGTACTTTTTCGACAAGAATATGAAAAAAATTACTTACAATTTCTAAAATTCAACAAAATTTTATCTCCCTTTCATGGTGGGTTACGTCATTTTAGTCGTCGAGTAAGAACTGGCTTTATAAACATACTATATGTTCTGAAAAGTGAGGACAATTTTTTTTAATCAATAAAATTTTCACATGATGAAAAAACAGCATATTTTTTTTGTAGAGTGCGACAAATTGTCTCTTTGCCCCGGGCGCTCAAAGTGCACGGTACGCCATTGTTTTCAAAGTTATGTTTAGTCGCTAAGTCAAGAAAAAAATTGAAGGAAAAATATTTTTTTTTGAGATGGTCGGGAATTGCTTTTTTTCGACTTGGTACCAAGTCCCATTCTTATGCGTCAAGTAATTAATGAGATATGATGAATTCGATTTTTCTCTGGTATGGGGGTGCGTGGCATCGCCCATTTTTTTCCAAACCAAACTATGCGGAGAGCCTTCAACAGACCATAGGAAGCATGTAAAAATAATAAAAAATTATGAAAATCTGTTGAGTAGTTCGCGAATTTATGTGCGACAGACGAATGGCATTTCATTTTAATATTCTGGATCATTCCACGCCAAATCAAACACAATTTTGCTATTGTATCTTAAAATTTTTTTTTTCTTTTAGTACTGGTTGAAAGTATTCTCCATAATTTTTTTCAAGACATGCATACATTTTTTTGGAAACTAACGTTTTCCGCGAATAATGAGTAAAATTGCATGTTTTTCAAAATTTTTATATAATATCAAAAAATTTTTTAAAACGATATTACGATGAAATTTTTAAGTTTTGAAAATATGTAAGTAATTTTTAATAATGTATGTACTGATCGATTTTCTTCAAAATTTTTTTAAAAAAACTGTTTGCCAAATTCAAAGTTGAGTCTGATAATGTGCAAAGGTGGGATTGCGGACGTCTTTATAGACGACCCCTTATGAGCATTTAAAAAAACGTTAGTTCTCAAAAAAATTATGATTCTTAAATAATTTGAAAAAAAAAAATTTATAAAATTTAAACCAGTACTAATAGGAAAAAAAATTACAAAAACAATTAGAGCTGCAAAAGCGAAATGGGGTCCGATTTGGAGTGGATTTTCACATATGTATGTATGCACATAAGTTTAGAAATACTACATAGAAACTTTACTATGAAACTGTGAATTAGCCTATTTTAATAACTAAATTCACATGACATTCATTAGTTAATTTAAGTTTGTTTAAAAGAAAGTGTGAAAATGTAGTCATCCCAAAAGTGTGCTATTTATTAAGCAAAAAATTAACCACAATACATAGCAAAAACAGTTACCTAGTTAAATGCAAATTTCCAATAAATGTTCGCATTCAATTTTTGTTTATTAATGGCAAATGGTGATAACCTTTAAATTTGGTGCAAAATGTTCCAAAGTGCGTGCTTGTAAACATGTTTATGTGTGTATAGGTACGTACATATGTGAGCATGGATTGTAGGTTTTGTGCTGTATGCGTATTTATTGAGTGTTGAAATTTGTGTTGATGTACACAGAGCTAGCGAAACAAAATGGACACTGAATTAAATTGTCAGTCGGAATTGTGAGTATCAAAGTTCAACACAAAACGCAAACAACTGAAGCACCAACAGCAACAACTGTAAAATTACAACCTACACCCACATAGTAAGAGGCAACACATGGTAACAAATTTTTACATATTCTTTCTTTTGATACCAGTGTGCATTCTATATACAGTTGAGCCTCGATTATCCAGACCTCCATCAACCGAGAACTTCTGTAACCGGGATGTTGTGTGGTTGATTTAATGCTTCTATTAATCGTGTTTTACGTTTTTTATCCGTGATTCTTAAAATATATGCATGTGTTTGCTTTCTTGATTTTATCAAAATTCAACGATTCCCATTTCTTATTTATGTGTATTCAGTTGCGCATTAAATTTCAAATGTCCAAGTATTTCAGAACCAGACAAAATGTAACTGTATCGCATTCAAACTCGTTTACTTAAAGAACAATCAAAAGTTATAAAAAAAGACAGATTATGACAGAAAGGCTATTTAAAATAAATGTATTTTATGAAATAGAATTAGATAAGTATGTACAGGTAGTCCCCGACTTACGACCGTTCGACTTACGACTATTCGCACTTACGACCAATTTTTTTTTTAATTTTTTTCATAGAAAATGCTTAAAATAGTTTCGGGGAATCCCTAAAATATGTAAAATATTATTATTACATATTATTATTTTAAATAAAGTTTGAACTATATGAATTTTGGGTAGTTTCATTTCTCCTGACCCTAAAAGTTAGTAGTACAGTATGTATGTAATATTTTTCTTTAGTTATTTTTTATGAAACTCGACTTACGACTTAATCGACTTACGACCGATGACTAGGAACCTATCTCGGTCGTAAGTCGGGGACTACCTGTATTTATATCGGTCGTTCTTTTAATAACTGCACATTTTTTTTAACGTTTTTGAACATTTTTTGAAACGAAATATCTCAAAAACTATAGTAGATTGGATAAGAAATCATTTAATCATATTTGTTAAGAAAGACTATAAATTTATAAAAAAAGTTAAACAAAATTAAATAAATTTGTCAAAACACTAATTTTTTTAATTAAAAAAATGTTTCTCAAAATATTTTCAATATAACATCTTCCGTTTTTTTATGTGTTATTCCTCAATCAATCCTAACAATGCATGTGATTTCATATCGAAATTCCCGTCATAACATTTGAACTACGAATTTTTTACGCACCACGCTATGGGGAATAGAATAAAAACATGATATCAGTTTTAAATAATGATTTAATTTAAATAAAAAAAAATAAAAATATTTAAATTAATTTGTTAAAAGATTGATTTTTTTATTTTTAAAAATGTTTCTCAGAATATCTCTTTTTGTTTTGATTTTTGAAATTCCCGACATCATTTTTGTTCACTCTTTCGATGATTTTATTATTTACCGTAAGAGGTACGTCCGAGTCGCTGTTCTATCGACTTAACTTTTCAAATACCAGAGAGACAGACCAGATTTTAGAAAAAGACTGAACGTTCAAGATGAAGTAATAGCTGATAGCAGATTGTTTTGCGTAGAAAACTGAAAAGATTTCGTTGATTTCGATTGAGCAAAATGCTAACCTGCAGTATATCGACTATTAACCATTTAATAAAAATTGAGAAAATGTATATACATATACATGTACAGTAGCGAGCATAAAAATGCAACTGCGATCACTGAGTCAGAAAATTTGCGATATTTCAAAAACAAATTGTGTTAGAACTTTATAATTTTATATCTACATGCAAATGGCCCCTCACCTTATTTATGTAAATTTTTCTTGAATTAACTGCATCCAGTATTCTGTAATGCGTAAAATAGCCAGACAACCTCAAAAATTAAGCGAGCAAAAAAAAAAAAATGCAACTCTTCAAAATTCAATTTATTTCAATAGTTTCAGTATTCTTACTGGAGAATATTTTTATCTTAAGTTAACACTTACGAGGCATAACCACTATTGGCGATGTCTGCATGCAATCTGGAGGGCAGAGATTCCACTAAGGACACTCAAGTTTCCATTCCACTCTTCCAGGAGAATTTTTCTAAGATCTTTACATTGGAGTGGCTTTTCTCATTCACTTCGCAATCTACTAGTTCCCTTAGATCGTCTGTGGGTTTGAGGTCCAATTACTGAGCTGGTCTCTTCAAAATTTTCACATGATGGTCACTTAAAAATTCCCGAGCTAAGTGACTTCTGTGTTTGGGATCGTTTTCGAGTATATCAAACAGAGTCTTATCGTGATTCTTTAAATCACTACAACAGATAAAACAAACCTAATAGGTTGAATGCCATATTCACAGTATAAAAATTTTGTAACCTAGTGTAACATGCAATTGTTTTTTTTTTGTGTCTATAACTTTGATATTGGTGTTGTTGTAGTTGTTAATGTTAGTGAATGCATGTCCACTTTAAAATGCGCTTTTGAAGTCGATTTGTGTTGAAAAATCTGTAAATTAAGAGATAGCAAAAATAAACCATAAATACATAGACAAATGTTTCGCACTCATGTACATGTATGTATATTAGACTGTCCGTTATCTCTCAAATTAATTTCCGAGTTTCTTGTGATGATTTAGAGCTTCTGTTAAAAAAATTTAATTCTTAATATAAAAAATGTCATATTAGCGTTGTGTAGTTCGCTGTGGGGCACTTGACGTTTTGTTTATAAATTTTTAGCTCGAAAACTTGTGAACTTACTAAAAAAAACTTTTCTGTTTTAGTTTTATGAGTTTTCAAAAACAAAATAATATTCACTGATAAAAATCGTTGTCCAAAAATCGTTGAAGAAATTTTTTCCAATTTACTCTATTTTTGTTTTGATGGTTCATAAGATCATAATTAAAAAAGTGACAATATAATACATTTTTCTTTAAGTCTATGGGTCCACTAGTTTTTGAGTAAAAATATAGTTAAAAAACGTTGAGTGCTCTGTGACATCCTATACTGGGCTGAAAGAGAAATTGTTGTGGATAAAAGTTTTTATTTATTCTGATTTCAAGGATTAAAGAAACTTCTGAGAATAGCGGCCAGTCTAATATACACATGTATGCGCATAGCACCATGGCATAGACGATTTTGTAAAATTAAGGGTGTAGACGGTTTTAAATTGCTATAATCATGCAAATAAGTGTAATTAAGTGAACTTCACGCTACTGCTGGATCTTGGTGTGCGAATGTAAAATGCTCATGTTAAAAAGCATAATGAAGGTTAATTAGAAGTAAATAGAAAGAGAGTTGAATACCTGCTTTATAAAAAACTTAAGTGAAGCGAAAAATAAAGGTAATACAAGATCCAAATTTGCAAGGAGTTTAAATTAAAAAAAACATAAAAAGGTTTAATGAATTGTGTGATAAATGAACTAAAAAACCTTTTGAAAATAAAAGCATAGAGAGAATATGGGATGTATGTAAATGTGATATTATTCTACATTTTGATTGAAAAAATTAGATACCTACTAACTATGCTTACTAACAATGTACTCGTACCGCATGCCAGCGAAACCTAAAGTTCACATTTTGACCGACTTTTTATTCAATAAGCATAAAGCTGCTTTCGATTTTTTTAAAAATGCGTAAAATTATCTTTAAGACAAGATTGATGGAGTTTTACATTTTTCAAATTTCGAAAATTGGAAGAGGATATACTCGATATGAATAAATATTCGAATTTTCAGCGTTCCCGAAGTTTTTTTGAACAGTGTACATACTTCTACGGGATAAATTTTATTATTCGTGGTGATAATGGTTTTAAGGCAGTTTCAAAATATATAGAAATAGTGTGTCTGTTCTTGTATTGCACAGATTTCTGGCTGATAGCTGCTTGGGAACTTCCTCGAGACACGCAGTGTTTGGTTTTCAGACTTAACGTCCGTTCCTTTATCGGAAAGAATGTTGCCAGTGTACCATACCATGAAGTTATTGTAGTAATTGTAATATTTATTAATATACTTGAATTATTTAATTAAATTACAATAAGAAACCAATGAGAAAGCAGATACTCTATTGTTGAGAATTAGTAAAATAAACCTCACACCTCAAACCTCACTGGTCAGTGACGACTTACAGAAAGATCTAGACAATGCTGGAAAGATAGTAAATTCTTCAACAATACGGCGTCGATTATTAGAAGTTGGCCAAAAGACACCATAGAGACCCATAAAGAAACAGTTTTTAACCGTCGCAGTGAAGAAAAAGAGGATGGCTTGGGCTAAGTAGTACAAGAATTGAACTATGGAGGATTGGAAATATGGGTTGTTTTCCATTTTTTCGTTTAGGCTATGCGCCTCCAGTTCATTTGACGGTCTGAAGCGGAACCTATTTCATAAGTTCACATTCAGGAGCCAGTCAAACATCCTGTAAAACAAATTTTTTGAGGATGCTTCTCATTTTTTAATCCAGGATCATTAATACCCATAACAGGGATGATGAACAGTCAAAAATATATGACGACGTTACAGAATACACTGACTGCTGAGTTGTCAATGTTAAATTTGGAAAATTCTATTAATCAACATGATTTAGAACCATGCCATGTATCAAAAAAAGTTAAACCATTTTTTCTCTGATACTAGAATTACAGTTTTGGATATGCCTGGTAATTCACCTGTCCTGAATCCAACTGACAATTTATGGTCTAGGGATCAGAAAGATGGATTGCACAACCAAACGAAAGCTGATTGAGCCAGTTATTGAAATATGGTCAAGGATTCCAAAATCCATAATGACTGCAGATTACTAATAAAAAGCATGCCAAAATGCATTAAAATGGTGCTTAAAGAATAGGAGGACATAATTGGCACAAGGATGTATGTATGTATATATTAACATAACACATTAAGTTCTCAGTTATGTCCTATCGCATTTAATTTTTTATTATAACATCATATTTTTTAAAACTGCAGTCTGCGTTGAATTTGCACCAAAAATTAAATTTAGTGTACACTATGTTTCATTAATGTTCTTATAAAATATTGACCAATGCACACACGCTCACAAAACCAACACTTTGCTGACCTTAAGCAAATACACAGAGGAAAATAAACGGGGAAAACAAATATTGAAAGAACTTTATATTGCAACTAAATGAGCATCTCTTGCAATATGCCGTCAAATAAACACTAAAAATAAATGCCTAAGAAAAATACTTGGTATGAATAGGATAGGAGGTTGGAGTCGTATAAATATGTATAAATGTTTTTAAAATGAAAAATGGCAAGAGAATGGCCGGAAGTGCGGAAATATCTAATTGAGTTGCTTTGATGTGCATGAAAATTAATGCATTCAACTTCAACAATGAAAAGTGTAGATGAGAAGGTTGATTTCGTCCCCAGTGAGACCATAAAGCTACTATAATAAGACTTGGTGCAGTCAGTTTTGATCAAACACATACTCCTAAGTAATAAAAATAAACAGATATTCTAGGGAGAATTTCGGAACCCATAGTATAGGTGAAATCAACAAAATATAAGACCTAGTTTCAAATAATATATATCTTTATTGCAGCTTCTTTTTTTCCTGTCACTAACTGTCTCTAACCAATTATTGTTATACGGTATACTAATGTAATATCAACGCGACACAAAGACCGACCCCTAAAGTAAATTCTGTCCATAGAGAAAAAGCTTAGACTGTGAAGCATAAGTTGGGTAACCAATTTTAAGATTGTATTAGGATTGTATGTATTGTCAGAATAGGTCAAAACCGATTATCACTAGAACATAAATTTGCATCAAAGAAAATTGTACTCAAAGAAGTTTAATTTTAAAATTTCTCGAATGGCTGTACAATTTTATACTCCATTTCCATCTATGGGTTTTAATTGTTTGCTTAAGATGGCAATTCAAAGTTTTCCATATCATATGCTGCCATCTTTTTATGAAACTTTTAGCTTGGTACGTACATACATCGACTTTGGCTCTTTTGTCACTTATATTCTCCTGAGCTAGGGAAATATATGGACCACTAAGCTACATTTGCAAATATCATCTTAAGTTTTTCTTATTTTTTAAAAATCAAAGCACTCACAGTTCTGTCAAAACTTTTTCTCCATAAAATGTCTGTAACAGTTTCGTATAATTCATTAATCCATTTAACGTTACTAAAAACCAGTCAAACCAAGCCTCAAACCACTTCAAATTATAGTTAGGCCAACCCTATTATGATTGTTTGCCACCGTGTACAGCTTGAAATTTGAGAAAGTAAATGCTTTGGTCGGTGATTTCACAAAACAAAAGCATTCAAATGCAAATTCCTCTGGATATTGATTTCAGTATAGGTAGGTTTTGCTTCATTATTTAAACCATAAATGAGCCACGCGTTTGCAACGCCGAGTGGTTTCCATGCAGGCAACTTAGCCAAAGTAGAATGTGTTGGCTGGTCATTGTCAAAGCTATAAGGGTGTCTCCGGTCAGTTGGACAAATGTGCGGTGATTTCAGACCAAACCCAAACATACATCTGCATATCTCACATTACCTCTCCAACTTCCTACTCATCATTATGCTCAAGGGCAATTCCGTTCACTGAATGGAGAGATATTTTCCACTCTTCGCTACGATTGCAGTCACTTTCCGCGCCATAATTATTATCAGTAGCAACAACGTGAACATAATCACCATGAACATCATCATCGTCTTTATCGTTACATCAATCAGCATCAGATTCACTGAAATCCCACCATCTATCCAGTTATTCATGCGTTCATTCATTCATTCGAAATTCGCAATTTGCCATTACCATCGACATTGAACATTCGGACAATTTTGGTCACTTGAATCACTTTGCATTAATTTAGCGCCTCATTTTATTTGAAATTTAAATTTTCTGATACTGCTGCGCGTTCATACGTTCGTTGGGTTATTGTTGTTGTTGTTGTTAAATGGCCCCACCATTGTGGGTGTCAATATTTGCTTGGATTCCAAATTCATTTGCTATTATGGTTGTGATGTTATTTCTCTGTTTTAGCCATAAGGTTTACAAACTTGGCGGCAATTTGTAGGTTGACGCTCTTCCATATGACCCCACAATGCGCTTCCAGTGGTATTAAATTAATTGTGGTTCGATAAAAGTTATGTGGAAACTTCCGCTGCGAGCTTCATGTTAGAAACTCTATTTTATAAAGAGATATTGCCTGAGTGCCTGAAATGAAATTTTACAAAATTGAACAACTTGAGTTAAAATGCATTTAAAGAATTTTTTTTTTTTTTTTTAAAAATGCTGAATTTTATTTTTTATACAAATGTTAGAGAAAAGTTTTAACCAGTTGTGCAATAATATTTTGAGTATATGCCAATTACATGATATAAGCATCTCAGAAGATATCAAAACTAATTTCTGAATATAAAAAAATTTTAAATGATGCTCAGGCTAATAAAAAGTCAAGTTTTGAAAAAAAAACAAAAGCAATATAAAGGTAAAATCTTCCAAGCAAAAAAATTTTCACGAAGAGATCAAATCAACTCCTAAGTCTCAACAGAAATTGAGTTCACAGTATTCCTAACTGAACTCAGCGGGGTTAAAAATCACCTCTTGAGCATGGGTCTCGTACAAGGCAAGTGGCGCTAAGTTTGCTGATCACATACTTCATCACCGTCCTGACTGTTTTTCTGCGAAAGCAAACAATTTAATTTTTTTTTTAAATAGAACTACAGTCAATTTTGATTCTTCTTTACAGATCTAGAGTTGTTGTTGTTTTCTCTTCCATAAATATTCCATTGCATTGCCATGTGAAAGACAAAATCCAAAGCACACACACTAACTAACACATTCAATTAACCAACTTCACATTATCACACATGCTGTCCAACATGGCTTGACAACATCAATGTTGCTCACACATGTTGGATTGATTTCAAAAATTGTGGATTTTTCTGCTGGCAGTGTCCAACCATACAACCTGTGTGAACTGACTATCAAGCCTAGTGAACATTTTTCATTTTAAATAGGATTTCATGCAGTTTACTTCGATGTGGACTCTCATAAATTGTTCTGCAATTGATGTTTGATGGCATGCTCGATAATGTGAACTTAAAGCAATATTGCCAGTCACACATGTTGTCAAGCCATGTAGGACAGCATGTGTACTTTCTATGTGTGAACCTACTGTAATTTTTTTTCATTCTTCATTGTTCACAAATTCCGCGTTGTTGTGTCGACAAATTGAGAATGAGAGCGAGAGCGAGAGTAAAATTCCGTTTTTTGTCTTCCATTGCATTGCCATATAAAAATAAAACGCACACACCCTTACTAACCCACTAACTTGCTATTAAACAATTTTTTATGCTTACATGCTTCTTTCTATGTGTGAAATTATTTTTCCCAATATCTTTCAATTGGGCGAAGCTCTGGGCAGTTAGGCGGATTTGCTATTTTTGGTACAAAATTGATCTTTTTACTTGCATACCATTCCATCGTAGCTTTGGAGTAATGAGAGGTTGCTAAATCTGGCCAGAATATCACGGTACTCTCATGTGCACGAATAAATGGTAGAAGACGTTTTTCGAGGCACTCGTCTATATAAACTTTGGAATTGATTGTGCCTTGCGTAACAAAGAAGCTGCTTCTGAGGCCACAGGTGCATATGGCCTGCCAAACCATTTATTGCTTCGGAAATTTCGAAATTTTTTTTTCTTTGAATTTACTAGGCACATTCCCCTTCTTCGGTGTTGTATAATATTCGTGCCCAGGTAGCTGCTTAAAATCTGCTTTAACGTAAATTTCGTCGCTCATAACGCAGTAATCAAATTTAGTCAGGTACCTTTCATACAATTTTCGGGCTCGCATCTGAGCCATCAACTGCTTTTCATCAGAACGGTCTGGTACTTTTTGAACTCTATATGTCTTTAGCTTACTTTTCTCCTTTATCCTTTGCACAGTAGATTTTGATGTACCTGCTCTAGCCGCCATATCTCGCACTGACGTGTTGGGATTCTGCCTAAAAAGGCGCTTCACCTTCGCCGCTACCTTTGGGTTAGAAAATTCTGGTTTTCTGCCTGAACCCTTTTTTCGTAAAACAGGTAGACCCTTCTTATAATTAGAAATAACCGTTTTAACAGTTCTTTCTGATGCACCAACTATTTTTGCTATAGCTGAATATTTTAACCCTGGATTTTGCAGGTATGTGGACAAAATCAGTTCGCGGACTTTTTCTTGCTTGCTAGACATCTTTGTCGTTAGAAGTGCTATCTTCAAGTGTTATACATCATATCAAACGTCACTTTATATGGAATAAATATTTTGTCTTTTTAGACCTATGAGATTATCAGGTAGAGTATAATCTTAAAAAATAAAAGTGCAAGTTTTTTCTGGGACAGTCCTTACAATCGTAATTATAGTGGTTTCGACTTCAATTTGTTATTTGAAATCTCTTTTCCGTTGACCATATGCATATAGTACCTATCCATAAATGGTATTACTAAAGTTAGTGTTGTTGCTATCAAAGTTAGTGCTATGTTGCGCATTTCAAGCGGGTGCGCGGTATCCGATGCCCTACTGTTTATTATGTAAATAATGCGTTTGTTTGCATTCTGTCTTTATTGGTTTGACATACGTGATTGCACTTTCTTTTAAGTCATCCTACTCGTATGCTGTCTACGTAGGTCACCGGACTACTACGCCACACTGTCTGTCTACATAACGTTAAAGAATTCCATTTGTGGTCACGCTTAATTGCTTGAAGTATTTTCATAATAAATTCAATTAAATTTCATAAATTTATTCTTTGATATGACACAGCAACAATAAAAAACTTTCGCTTCTAAGTGAGATTAAAATACAAAAGTGAAATTATTTGATTTACTTAGTAATACTTATGTGATCTGATCTGCGTAAAGTGACCTTATCTTGAGAGAGCGAATAATTTCATCCAGCACCGAAATTGACGAATTTCATATGTTGCTAAATTATGACATTGGGTATGCTGCCGCAATTGGCGTGACTAGAATGGGGAAGGGAGTGCGAGCTGAGGCTCACATGATTAACATAAAACAATTATGATTTATAATTATATTATAATTATAATTATATTATAATTATATTTACTATCAGAAACTGTGAAAGTGCGACTATGGTCTTCTAGTGGTGGCTCCTGGAAATACCTCTCCAGTATACTCATAGTAATAGAGCTAGCAAGCATTGTCGGACGAAGCCCCAACCAGAGGCGTACTGTGCACATTGAGCGCTCGGGACAAAGAGGGTAATTTGCCATCCCTACCAATAGAAATATTTCTCTGTTTTTTAAATTGCAAAAATTTTGTTACAAAAAAAAAAAAACGGTCCTCTCTTTTGGTCATGGAAAACCCTATCAAAATGAGATATATTTCACATTGAATTAGAAAATCATCAACACATTCTCTCGAATTATTTTTCATTTACTAAAAAAAAGGTACACATTCATAAAATTTCGTCGTTATACTAAAAACAAAATTTTAATTTCATATTACGAGTACCATTTTGCCGCTCGTAGCCACATAAGATCGGCACTAAGTCAACCATCTACTTTACGGTATGTCAAAATTTATGGTTTACTTACCAAACCTGATGGAAAATTTATAGAGAACATCCAAGAATCCCTATATAATGTAAGGAGATCTACTCGAAAATGTAGATACTGCTCGGGTCATTTAGTTTACCCTGAAACTACAACGAATTTCTGGCGAAAACTTATGTTATTGAATGGGCCGCACATATGATGGTCGTGGAGAATCTCTCATCCTCCCATATAATCATATCTGGTGACATTCAAGCTGCAATCAAGGCCCTAGGATCGCATTATATTGAGCTTAAATGAATAATGAACTGTAGGAGGAGGATCAGAGATGATATCACAGCACATGCTGTCGAATGTAATGTACGTCAGTACAAGAATTCTATACAGGATTACATATAAAAAAGAGCCCTAATCAGTCGGAGGTACTTCGCACGTCTGGATCCAGGGTTCTTAAATCGTTATGGTCGACTTTGAACCAGAAAAAGGCTCAAAATCTCAGCTTTTCTTACGGGAAATGCGCTATTGATATGCTAGATGGAAAGCTTCGATTACCATACTGGGACTGTTGTAGGATCTAAAAAGATGAAAAAGAAGTAAAATCGGCACTGCACTTAAAGTGCTCCAAAGGAAACGTCATCGCTACCTCGTTTACAAAACGTTTGAAGATGCAAATGTATAATCGCAGGAACTTGCTTGATTCATTCGAAGCTCTAAATGGTTTTAATCATTTCAGCAAGTGTGGACTTACACATTTTTCAGGAATTACAATGGGCGCCTTCGAGTGTTCTTGTTATTGGATTGGCAAGCTGCTTGCCTAACCATTTTTTGGTTGTTCAGCTCAGTCAATATGAATAGAGAAATTTATTAATTAGGCAGACTAATCTAAAATGATTATTATAACAACAGCAACAACAACAATATACCCGTACAGAATCATAAAAGCAGTTCGTCAGTACATAGCTTCATACCATTTTTTATTAGAAAGTTTTAATTAAATTTCCCTAGAAAGCTCTTTGTTGGCTTATTAGGTCAACGGGATGTTGTAGAGTTGTGACCAAATTGCAATTACAGTAAAAGCGTAAGCATTGAAGAAAATTCACAGAAATACAGCAATCTAAGTTTATGGAAAATTTAATGCTTTCCATACAAATACACAAATACACATTTGTACATACAAACACAGACACACATATGTATACGTCATGTTGACAATTAACAAACCATATTTTAAGCATTTTATGGATGGTAACGCATAGTTTTTTTGTTATTTTTGTCAGTGCTACGTATACAAGTCACGTTACTTTGACTGCTCCTGTGTGTTGTTGGCCAATTCCACACAACCAACTCCATATTAGATGTTTTTATAGCGGTCATTAATCAAAAGTTTTAACAAAGTTCTGTGCTTCCGTTGTGATTAGTTGAGGTGTGAAAAAGACGGAAGAAGGGAAAGTTTCTAGCAAAAGGTCAGAATGGTTTGCTTTATTTTGCGTAAATAAATTATTGCTCTTTTTTTAAAATTATTTTTTAAACAAAGTAGTTTATAGTGCAACGGTACAGTAAATCATGGTGATCTAGATTCTAGAATGTAAAAAAAGTTTGCCTATGCTAACGAAAGATTCGACTTATGGGAATCGTTTCCAGGCAAAACTGATCGTATGAATTTTTTCTTCTGATTTTGACAAAAAAAAAATTTTTTTTTTACCTAAGAAAAAATTTTTTTTTGGCCTAAAAGTAGAACAAAATATTTTTTTTTTTGTTTTGTGAGCGTTCAAAGTATTTTTGTCTAGACAGAACCCACAAAACAAAAGAAAAAAAAATAATTATTTTTCCCCAGATCTTATAAACTCATATTTTCCAAAGTTATGGCGGGAATTTTGATTTAAACGCAGATACATTCTTAGGGTTGATTGAAAATAACACTCCAAAAAAAAAAAAAAAAAAATAACAAAAAAATTTATGTTGAAAAAAACATGGTGTGTCTCATCAGTAAAAAATTCGTAGTTTCCAAAGTTATGGCGGGAATTTCGATATGAAAGCACATGCATTATTAGCCCTCTATCGGTTAAAGCTGCCTCAGGACAGCTTTCACTAAAAACTCCACAGTTCATTACTGGAATTTTTTTTATTAAAAAAGTAGACTGAACATTCGTTGCTAAGGCTTTTTTCATTATTTAAATTTTTGTTTGAAAGCGTTTGGATATTTCTTTTCATTTATATCAACATTTTTCTGTGAGAAAGTGTTCGCCAAGCAATAAAAATTTTCCACAGAAAAAAAAAAATGTTTGAGTTAAAAAAAAATCAAATTTGGGAACACAAAACTGCATGAGCAATTAAACCGGTAAGTTTTCAAAGCTTTTACTTTCTCTGTGAATGCTTAGGGACTATGAAAATATAATTAGTAGTGAGTTAGAAGCGAAAAGCTAATAGCTGCCTCAGGGCAGCTTTACCTGTTTGAGGCAACTTTTTTTTATACTAGTTTTTGATCTATGTTTCCGTTTTGTTAATTTCTCTCATAGAAATGGAAGGTAAAATCAATTTTTGAGACAAAAAATATTCAAACTTTCAGAAATATTTTATGATCAGATTCTAGAACTAATGGAATCAGTGGAATCGGATGAATATGACGGTGATTTTAGCTCCGACCATGATTTTGATGATCTTGATTTCGTTCCGGATGAAATATCACTTGAAATCGAGCAATGTGTTTCAATGTGTGGTGCAAACATGAATGCAGGTGGAATGAGAGATTTATCTATTCAAAATTTTGCCTTATCGCCATCGTCAGTTGGTCACGGACCTTCAGTGTCGTCCAATCTCATTTCTTCATAAATTGAAGTTTTCCAGCACTTTTAACGGTTGTAACTACTTCTGCTGAAGCAGTGATATCCTCAGTAACAGATAGAGAAGCATCGGTAGCAGCAAAGCTACCGCCAAAAAGTACCCGGCCTCCATTGCCATCCACAGAAAGCAATACTACGAAGCTGACTGCCCGCAGATCAGAAATGAATATAACCGTGGAGTGGATCTGATGGATGGATTTATTGATCGTTACCATATTCGAGCAAGGACTCGGGACTAAAAGACTTGGATTTTTTATCATATAGTCAATATGGCTGCATTTAATACATACATATATTTTATATCGCCGCATATATTCAGATAATTAAAGCGATGATACGTTTTGTTCAAAAACGTCAAAAAAAAGTGTGCAGTTATTAAAAGAATGAGCGATATACATATATAACATAATATTTTTTTTGGGGTTTTGTAGTCAAAAATGCTTTTAAATTACAGAAAAAAAAAAACAAATTTTAAGGCGAAAAAAAATTTTATTTTCCGATTTTTTCTCGGCACTTTTTTTTTTACTACCAAAAATTCCCATATCCCGAATCCTTTGTTAGCGTGCGCAATTTTTTCGCGTTTTGTACCATCGTGAAATATAGAAAACTTAGAGGGGAAAAAATCGAAATCAGAAAACTCGATTCACGGTCAATTTTCCGACAGCAATTTTCCGATCAACTAATATTCCGACAGCCCGAAATTCCGAAAAACACATTTCCGAATCCATTTTTCCGATTGCCAATTTTCCGAAAGGACAACTTCCGCTAACAATTTCAATAAATTATGGTACACGTGTTAGTGTCTGAGTTTTTATTTATCGTCGAAATAGTTGTGTGACATATATGTTATATGGACAGATTCGCAGCAATAGATCGCAAATACCGAATTTCCTCTCCTATTCTTTTGTACATTTCATAATCCTCTGCAATTCTTTGCAGTCTATTGTGAAGGTCGATCCACTTTTGTTTGGGTGCTGCTTTTAGAAGTTTATTACCGCGAATTTCAGCACTCATTTTTACAATTGCAATTTATATTATAAAGAAATTGATAAATAAATTTGTGAAATTAGTGTAAAAATTCCTGACAGAAATATTTTCTCCAAAACAAATGAAGTTTAAAGTTTGACATGAAAATGTATGGTGATGAAAAACAAGCGACGTGATAATTATAAAAAAAAATGGAAAAATGTCCGGTCGGAAAAAATGGAATCGGAAAAACGGACACGGAAGATTGGTCATCGGAAAAATGTAGTCGGAAATTGGGGCGATCGGAATTTGTGTCGTTCGGAAAATATGCCGTCGGAAAAACGGAGTCGGAGAAACGGGCGTATACCAGAAAACTCATAAGCATTGGGACAAAACGTCAGACCCACCCAAAATTTCGCTCAAAAAAATGTCTTTTATTTTCAAAAAAACATTTGAAAATAGAAAGTGTTGTAGTTTTGGGATGAAATTTATGAGAGGCAATTTATCAATAATAAACATATCAAAAACTGAAGATAATTAAAACTTTGAAAATTTGTCATTGATGTTAAGATTTTTTTAAACAAAAGCTTAATATTTTACGCTTTGAATGACGTTTAAACGGTTAATCTAAAATATTTGTGTGCATTTAGTGAATTTTCTAAAAACTGTCGTTGTGGCCCGATATCTCCGAAACTGATATGAAAAACTGTGATAGTTTTTCTAAGTTTTGTACTAAGATATGCTCATGAAAAATGTTGATCAAATCGAAGAAGGTCATATCCTGGTTGTTGGTAAAAAGATTTTTGGAATATCTTCCACAGAAAGTCAGAAATAATATATGTGGTTAGATGTTTCTATCGACATAGTTACTGTTCTGATGCAAGTTTTTTTTACATACACTTCGACCTGGAAGACAGAGTTGCCATGACTCATGCTTACATATAAATGCATCCGATCTGTACCCGAGAACCTTTTCGCAAGCTCTTTTGTCTTATCTTGGAATTATCTGTATAAAAAATGTGGTCGTTTCTTCAGATTTGAGTACATAGCATTAAAACATAAAGAATAATGAGCCTACAAAGAACCCCAAACAAAACGAAGATGTCAAAAGAGCAAATGGTGGGGAATATACGTTTGCCACACCGTATACACCGCTTACCAAAACCAAACCGAATAACCGAGGAAAGGATGTAAGAAATGACACATTCATTCGGATCTATTAACATTCGAAGAACTTTGACCAAATTACAAAACAAAATCTACAAAAACACCCCTATAACTATAAGGTTGCAGCAGCAAAAGAAAACGATCAATGGAACCATTTTTGAACGGTGATAGAGGTGCACAATTACTTTATTTAAATATGGTATATGTAATGATAGTTTCATGTTGAAAGTTAAATTTTTGACCACTCCAAATTACTTCGTCTTATCGTCACATTCAGCACTAACATAATTTTAACTATGGCCGAAAAGATAATCGTTAACGTCATTGTAGTCATTTTTGTTTGATGACCCTTCAATGTCGGATCGGACTTCATTCTTGGCGTCATTTATTTCATTGTTGTTGATTTTGTATAATGATAATGGTGGTACTGACTCTACCATAATAGTCATTACAGCAAAAACAGCAAGTATGCACACGAATTTCATCTTGAAAGGTGGTAAGTGAAACTTTGACTCTGACTTTGCAATATTAACTATAACTCTTACATTTTGGGCAGCCTGTTTTATATGAAAATTGCCCTATACTGATAATACAAGAATTACAAATATTGTAACAAATTAGTGTGTAAAATTATGAGATATTCGCTTACCTATTTCAAGGGTCATTTCATTTTAAAGATAATTCAATTATCACCGAATTTAGTCACGTTGAATAATAAATAGTAAAGACAATGTTGTCTACTTTGCAACGTAAGAAATAAATTCTCACTTAAAAGATATGGGCATTTCCATAGGTCCCGTTCGAACGTCGAACACATTTAAAGTAGAGAAAAAGTCAAAATAAAACTGATTTTTATTTTGAAAATAGGTTAAACTTATAGCTCCTAATTAGCTTTATAATTGGTGCTAAGGTTGAATTTGGACAATTTTTCATTTTCAAGATAATTGCAAAAAACGCAGGTGTCGCACGGGACAAAAACTTCCGTTTACGTGGAAATGCCCATATACATCGTAAAAAAATATCGGGGGAAATGCTATAAAACATTATAGAATAATATCGCTTAATATATAGAGAAAATAAGAAATTATGCAGCTATGCAAGTAGGTGTGGTGACTTCAAGAAAAAAATCATCAGTCTTTGAAAACCCTAACCATAGTTTCAAACAGAAATAAAAAAACATTGTATTTGTATCATGAACTATTCAAAACGTTTTCAAAATAAATTGCTAAGCCGGATTGAGGTAACCCGGATAAAATGGTCTTGGGAATTGACTAAAAGTTGAGCCTAAACAATAAGAAATCGCTGTTCAAAGTTAAGACCGAAAAGTAAATGATGTAACCAATTTTGCTGATAATTTCCTTAGAAAAAAGAAAGTGCGTAATACGAAAACACACCCGACGAAAAAATTGATCTCAAGCTGAAATAAAATTGTAAGCCAAAACTCACGTTTTTATGAAGCTAATACTTTCGAAAAAATCCTTTCAATTCAAATTTTCGGCTATTTAAATGTTATTAATTACTTAATGAAAATGAGTTTGCTTACAAAGCTGACCATAGTTGTATATATAACGACTGTACTTAAAGTCATGGAATATATTCTACCTACGTTTAATAATGACTAATTTAACTCCAATGAACTTTTCAAAAGTTTTTGATATGACTAACCATCATACACTTCTGTGGAAGTTCAAACACTATGGGGCCATACATAAATCACGTGAGTAAAAATAGGGGGGAGGGGGTCCTGCAAAGTCTCACCAAATCTCACTATGGAGGAGCGGGGGTCAACGATCATCTCACGTCAAATTTTTAAAGCAGAGAGTATACATTATTATAGCAGATTACATCTAAAAGTTATAAGGCAAGTCTCACGCAAGGGAAGGAGGGGGGTCCCGCCAGAACTCACCAATAGCCAACCAAGGGACCTAAGGAATTGCAGGTGATTGACAATAGTAAGCTGGAAGAAATTGGAATCGTGGCTTATGCACCATTAAAGTAATATGTCAGATTCATTAGAAGAGTTATGTGTGCTTCGATTATCCATTATCTTAAGAAATATCGTAACCTTCACTGTACAATCGAGTTTTCAGAGTGCTCTTGCCATTTGATCCGTTAGATGTCCCGTAGTTAAGCCATAAGCTGCGCCAAATCATCTGAATTGAAAAATCAATAAAAACTGCTCCTCATAAACTTAACTTGCAATAATGCAGTAATGCAAGAAAACAATCAACGATTAGAGTTGAGGAAGCCATCGACAAGATAAGCTCCGACACGTATAAATATGCTTTCTTTATTAAAATATACTTATTTTCTAAATAAAATTTTTGAGAACTCTACTTTACTTCTTTTTCTGGTTATCATAGTCATCATAGTCATTACCCGCCAGCAACGAAACCGAATTGCTTACATTGTCGTTAATGTTAATATTGTCATCATTGTCATCACTGTTATCATTATCATTAGCCGTCCTAAACATTACATCGTCGCTAATATCAATATTGTAATTGGTGATATTAGGTATCTTTGGATAATCTTTTGCGTAGTCAACTACATTATCCATCATTGCCGTGACTGGATTGTTTACATTGTCGTCAATTTCAACATTGGTGATATTAGGTACCTTTGGATAGTTTGCGTAGTCAACTACACTATCCATCTCTGCCGTAACCGGATTGCCAACATTGTCATTGACATTGGTGTCATTAAATAGCTCTGAATTGTAATGGCCCTCAATAGCACTATCCATCGCTGCCGTGACCGGATTGTCAACATTAATTTTATGGACAACTTGAGACTCTACCATAACAGCTATTACAGCAAAAACCACTACTAAATACACGAAATTCATTTTGAAAGATTGTAAGTAAAACTTTGACTTTGCAAAACAGACTATACATTTTGAATTTTAGTCAGCGTTTTTATAAGAAAATTGACCCATAATGGTAACACAATTATTTAACCCCACCATTTACAGATACTGTAACGAAATAGTGTGTAAAACTAAAAGATGCTACCATAACTAATTAATAGTGTCATTTAATCTTAAAATTAATTAAACAAGCACCAAATTTAGTCACGTTGTATAAAAAATAGAAAAACAAATTCGAACTTTAAAGACATACATATGTACATGCATAATACATATGTATATGGCACCATTTATTGGAACAGATCAAAGTTCGTGGAAAATACTGTGAAACTTTATAGAATAATGTCATTTAATATGCATTTAGGGAATATAATAATTTATATATGTTGGTGGAGTTATGCAAGTAGGCGTGGTAAGCTGAAATAAAACTGTAATCCAAAATAATACAAATTAACCGATAAAGCTTCAAAATCATGAAATAGTCAAAAAAAGCTTAAAAAAGTGGTATCTTTGTATCTTTGTATGTATATTGGCGAGTGTCTCCAATACATGACTTTGATATCCGTACATTTGTCCCAATATTTTGTCGGCCCTAGATGACATTTTGTGAAGAAACAAAAGTTACATGAAAAAACATGGGCCTTCACGAAAATCAAAATTGCTCCATGAATTTTCTCCGATCTCAAAAATGATACTGAAATTATCTTAAAGAGTCCCTCTAACTTTAAAAGTCCTGTCGCGCAGACTTGTTTTTGTTCCACACAAATCGATTCGAATCGATCGGTCACGCCCACCTAATTTAACTCGCATACGAAAATAAGTGTTATTCAGGATTAATTATTATAAGTTCGCTAACCTTAGTTATAGGTACTTACTTGAACTGCATCTTCTTGTAATTGTTATAGGTAAGAATTTGTTCTTACGGCATCAAGATATGCAAATTTGCTGGAGTATTTTGAGAGATAGCTTGGATTTGTGTGGGCAATATGCGTTTCTATGAATCAATTTTACCAACTTTCAAATTAATTTAATTTATTCCTCTCAGTTTGGTTTAAGACAGACAGCAGGATTCAAACTCAATTTTCAAGCTAATAAACTTGATTTGTGAAAGAGGTGCTTCTTTCAACTATTTTCATTTACTGATCCCAATATTTTTGCTCTTTAAGGAGGTGCCATTCTGAATTTTTCAAATAGACCAGATTTTGCTTCGGCAGTACTTAGCCGCAAAGTGACTTTGTGACAAGCTTAAATATGATTCCTTGAATGTTTGAAGGTTAACTAATTTCAAAAATATAATTTAAGTTTTGTGGTAATCTTAACGATTTCAATTTTTAAATTAGAATTATAATAGCATCTACATACATTGCATAATGATATACCTTCGTTTTGCCTGGACATGTTCTCTTCAACCAGCGATGCAAAATGTTACTTTTTATGCAGTAATAATTATATTGAATATTCCTAAAAAATGCCACACCTCCTCATAACTTAACTTTTCATTGCCTCGACTCATACATGATTACTCAGGCACTTAATACTTTTGGCCTGGTCCAGAGATCGGACCAAGTACGTCCGAAGAATTTTCATGTGCAAAACATGAATACGTTGACAGTTTTCCTTCACGACAATATTTAGTATACTTGAATCTACTTGTTTCAAAAACAGCCATTTCTCAAATCATGTTAATAGTCGCAAGTATTTTTTGCGAAAATGAACATATTAGCCAGCATGTAAAAAAGGTAGATGAAACACCTTTGCATATTACTGCATTTCTGGTATTCCATGTGTAAATATTAAAATATAAAATTATTATTTTACGCTGGCATGCTGCGCGTGTATGTATCTTTTGTATTAAAAATATTTCAATATAAAATGCAGAAAAACCAATACAAAATAATATTGAAAAAGAAAATAATACTTAGAAAAAATGTTCCAAGTTATGCCAAGGGACAGTGCAATGTTAAAAAGCAGCAAAATATTCAAGAGGGAGGAGGTGTGGTAAAAGCTTTAGTTCAGTAGCACAACAGGATATGCTGGAAATGGCAGGGTACTCAGACGAAAACCACAAAATAAATTTGTGCAATTCCGTTTTTTCCATCCCATTCGCAAACCATGGCCATGTTAGTGCAAAGTAAAAAAAATGCAATGCCACGATTGTGATAGTAAATATTGAATTTGGCGTATGTGCTCGGGCATATTTACATATGGATGCAAATGGGTGTATGTGTGCATGCTAGGGTGGAACATAAAGAAATTAAAATATATGTATGTAAATAAAAGGGAAATATTATTTCATACTTTATTTTTGCTTATCTGATTTTATTCATAGATATTGAGCACACTAATGTCCATTTTTGGTCTATTTTGGGACAATACAAAAGTAAAGTTGATTGTCAAATTTCTATAGAAACAATAAGCTTTTCAATGTATAGTTTAGTTAATGGAGTGGCAATGGCGGCGGGGATGCATGTACATATATGGGCATTTCTCTCATGTTGAACGGGACGGAAGTTTTTTTTTTTTTAAGTGAAATAAAAGTCAATGTAAAACACTTTTATTTTTTTCTGTTACTTTAGGGATTAGCCCTTTGATAGCACTATATTGAGTGGTAAAGTTGATGCCAGACGTAATACTGGTTCCAAGATAGAGGCAATAAAAAAGCCATTCGAACGGGACAAAAAACGGAAGTGTTTTTCATGGCCATCTATAGAAAAGCACAAGTCAGCGAAACCTGGATACATTTTTTAATGCAACTAATCTTAAATCCTGTAAAGATGAACATGGAAATCTGGTTACGGATACGCAGGGTACACTGAGATTATGGAGGGAACCTTTTCCAAGCTGCTTGCTGGCGATGACTCCACCAATCCCGCCTTTGGAGAAATTAACCCGATGCCACCAATCAACGACGATGGTGTGGACGTACCACCACCTAGCCATGACGCGGTACGAGTTGTGATCCAACGACTTAATAACAACAAAGCGGCTGGTGCCGAAGGTCTGCCTGCTGAATTGTTCAAGACCGGCGGCAATGAGCTGATAGGGTGTATGCATTAACGATTTGAATCTCAGTGTCCTTTGTCCTGTTCTGAAGAAAGGTGACCCGACAATTTGCGCTAACTACCGGGGAATCAGTCTTCTTGCCATCTCTTACAAGGTCCTGTCGACTGTACTGTGTGAAAAACTTAAGCCGTTTGCCAACACACTGATTGGGCCTTATCAGTGCGGCTTTAGACCTGGTAAGTCCACCATAGACCAGATCTTCACACTACGTCAAATCCTGGAAAAAACTCACGAAAAACAGATCGATACCCATCATCTCTTTATCGATTTTAAAGCAGCTTTCGATAGCCCGATACGGGATTGCCTGCATGCCACCATGTCTGAGTTCGGTATACCTGCGAAGCTGGTGCGGCTTTCAAGAATGACGTTGAGCAACACAGCCAGCTCCGTCAGAGTAGGAAGGGACCTCTCCGAACCATTTGATACCGAACGAGGTTTCAGACAGGGCGATCCACTATCCTGCAACCTCTTCAACTTTGTGATGGAAGGGGTGTTGCGAAGAGCCAGTGTACATCGTAATGGCACTATTTTCTACAAAAGTGTCCAGCTCCTTGCATATGCCGATGATATTGATATCATTGGACGTTGTAAGCGAGATGTTACTGCTGCGTTCTCTGCTATCGAAAAAGAGTCAGCGAAAGTGGGTTTGACGGTGAACGAGGGCAAAACAAAGTATATGCTGTCCACAAACAGGGCGGCGCGGCGTATTGGATCCTTTGTTACTGCGAACAACTATACTTTCGAAGTTGTCAAGGAATTCACCTATCTTGGCACCGCCGTGAACACTCAAAACGATGTCAGCCTGGAGATAAAGCGACGACTAACTCTTGCTAATAGGTGTTACTACGGTCTCAGTTAGCAATTGAGAAGTAGAGACCTCTCTCGCCCGACAAAACTGACACTCTACAAGACGCTCATCTTACCCGTGCTACTTTACGGCGCAGAAGCATGGGTTGTGTCGCAGACTGATGCAGCCACGCTTGGGGTGTTTGAGAGAAAAATTCTTCGCAAAATCTTCGGTCCTGTTCACTTCGGCGACGACTACCGTATTCGAATGAACCACGAACTGTACGAGCTCTACGCTGACATTGACATAGTCAAGCGCATCACTATCCAACGTCTGCGCTGGCTGGGACATGTTGTGCGTATGGACGAAGAAGCTCCGGCAAAAAAGGTGTTTGATGTGGAAGCCGCTGGGCGACGACGAAGAGGAAGACCATGCCTCCGATGGAAAGACCAAGCCGAGGAAACCCTATCCACGCTTGGTGTGAATGATTGGAGAAGGCGCGCGCAAAGCAGAGACGCCTGGAGAGAGCTTTTGAGGTCGGCCGTAACCCGGTAACGGGTTGTTATGGCCACCCAAGTAAGTAAGTAATCTTAAAATGTTATGGAATAATATAACTTTTTAATAGATTTCGTTTGATTGAAATATCTTATTTACTTTTTTTTGCTACAATGCATAATACTCCTTTCGAACGGGACATATTTTTCCGTTTTGGCTAACTTCAGCAATTTTCAAAACGACTTTAATATTTTTATAAATAATATTATTTAAGATATATACAGTAATTAATAAAACAAATTTAATGTTTATATATATCAAATTAATTAGTGAGATCAATTTTAACAAAAAAAAAACGAAGGAGTAAATATTTTTCTTAAAAGAATAAAAGACTTGTCTTTTTGCTGTTAAAATGTATTTCCTGTAAGAGGCGTGGCACCACCCACTAAAAAAAATTTATTTTTACTCAAGTTTCAATCTATCTACATATCAAATTTCATCAAAATCGGTGTAGTGGCACAGCCGTGATACCGTTTTTTCCCATTTGGAGCAATGCCACGCCCACTTAAAGGACTTAGAGTCCCTGCTAATCTTTTTTATGGAACATTCTATCTCCTAACCACATTTCATTAAAATCGGTCCATTAGCTAAGCCGCGGAAACGATTTTTCCCGTTAGGGGCGTGGCACCGGATACTATTGAAAAAATATGTAGCATTTCAATCCTGGTCAGTCTTGTTTGACCTTTCGTCCATGTATACGATTAACCAAGAATCGATACAGAATGGAAGTCAATAAGCCAACACTATAGACCAACTACACATTTTTAGGATAATAACATATATCATAAATTATATGTGTTAATTTTCAACACATGTGTGAGGTAATGTGTTAAATGGGTGCTGCAAAATAGCCCTC
Source organism: Tricholauxania praeusta (assembly GCA_949775025.1). Taxonomy (NCBI): domain Eukaryota; kingdom Metazoa; phylum Arthropoda; class Insecta; order Diptera; family Lauxaniidae; genus Tricholauxania; species Tricholauxania praeusta. The sequence goes on along the minus strand of OX459031.1, from coordinate 27,704,544 downwards.
AAGTGAATGGGCCCCAATGTAAAGGCCAAAATTATATAATGGACAAAAAACTTGACAGAAATGAAATAATATCCAAAATAATGAATTAATCCCCAAACAGTACAGTGACCCTAACGTTTGGGCCTTATTCCACGAAAAATAACTCCCATTGAAAAATCTCCAACAAAAATGATTTGAAGTTTTTTATTTCGTTTGAACGTGCATATAATGATTTCATTTGACATCAGGACGACAAGTTGTACACTTGTAAAATCGTCCAAAGTTTGTGGTCCAATAAGTAATATTAAGAAAGCTACCCAGGATTATAAATTTACGAGACTTTGCAATTTCAACTATGCAATTCACATTTCTTTGTAAATTAGTCTGGTAAGATTACAATATTGTAATGTTGTTATTGTTTCCCATATAAATTCAAATTACCACTAGTCGATAAATTTGATCATACGGTTTTTTAATTGTCTAAAAAAGCGCGCTCACAGTTGTGAATTTTACATTGCAATTTTACTTTGAAGTGTGAATTGCATAAATATAAATGTTCAGACCCCACTCAAAATTTCACTCATAAAATTTTACAGATTGCAAATGCTCGTAAATGTTTAGACCCTGATACTATATTGAACATATTTTACTAAAATCTTTTTTAAATGAGGTAAATGAAGTTTTCTAAGACCTTACGTAAGACAAATGATATTTCCAAATCTGAAAGTGCTAAGGAAATAACTTTAATCATTTTTCAACTTAATACCCTTTCAGAGTATACATAATATATTATATAATATAGAGATGCAGACTTTAGCTATTTATATCATTCCAAAATGCACCTACTACTTTGCGCAATACTTTATCGTATCGGGAAAGTTTTTTTTGGGGACATAAACATATTTATACTCCATCATTGGCCTTCATCAGACATGTGTACGAACATTTTATGGAAACCAACATAAAGCTACCACCCGAAATTTTAATTTATATTTCTATGTTACAGTGTAAGTATTGGTATGTGTACAAATGAATGAATTTATCAATGTGTTGGCAACTTTTTGAGGTTTGTATGTTGGTATGTAACTAAATATAGCTTTATTGTAAGTAGGAGTCTATTTGCGCGCATTAGAGTAAAAGGATGTTGATTTACCTGTTACTATTGGTTAGTAATTGGGAAGGGGTACATAATTAACTTATTTTAAATTAAACCTCAATAAATAATAATGAGGTCGAAAAAACTCACATTAAATTTTTCATTATTTTTGTAATAATGTAGGCTATATTTTTCACACTGGAATTATCATACTGTACAAAATAAATAGATATAAAAAAACACATTTATTCTGTTGACAGTCGTGGCGCTTAATTTTTTCAAGCATTTCATTCATGAAATAATTATATCATTTTCAAATCTTAACATCTTTTTATTACAGTATTTAAGTGTATAATAACATTAACTTTTTTTTTAACCAAATGGTGGCTCTGTAGAGTATCTCTTCAGTGTATCCCTTCAGAGGCATCGAAAACTGCTGCAGCTGTTATCTGAAGAAAAGTCTTTTTTTCTTTCGATTAGGGGAGGGTGGGGCTAAACCGGACGCCGGGCTAAGCCGGACAGTTGCGATTAATCAAAAACTCTTTGAATATCGGAACGGCCATAAACACTTCTGAAGAACATTGAATGTTTCTACGACATAACTAAAGTACAATAAACATTGATATTAATTATTTTAAGTTATTCACAGCAAATGGTGCGTAATTACAAACGTAAAATGCCTGTAGTCGATAAGGAAAAAATGAAATTAGCTGTTATTTCGGTGATTCGTGATAAAACATCGATTCGAGATGCATGGCAGATTGGATCCAGAAAACCAGATGAAGATTTTGGATGAATTTCAATATTTTCCGATTTTCCGTTAAGTTTTCGTTGAAAAAAATATTTTCATTTTTCTATCCAAAATTTTTTTCATCATCATTTTGCGTTTAGCACTTAAAATCAAAATTTTTTCAATCAAATACATTCTTTTCTTGTACGAAACACATCAAAATACATCAATAAATATTCAAAATAACATTTAAAAATAATGTGCCTTCATGTTTGTTATTCATTTTGGTTTTGGCGCGACTGTCCGGACTAGCCCCACCCCCTGTCCGGGGGTCACCATATTTGGCTTTTTCGATTTCGAGGTTGATATAGTCTGGATGAGCTCACGCCAAAGTGAATACATATTAAACCATCAAACGATATGCGATTTGTAGCTAAAGGATGTAGCTTTTGATTGATATATAACACCCCAGGTTTCGAATAATTTTTTACATTATTTTTGCAAAAAGACAAAAAGTGTCCGGTTTAGCCCCACCTTCCCCTACTGATATGTGGAAGGGAAGGACAGGCCTATAAAAATATAAAAAAGTTAAAAATTAAAATTTATATCGGCTGTTTAATCAAAGCTCCAGATTTTCGACTAATTTTTCAACAGTTTTTACCCCAAAAAAATTATTTATTCATGCGGTATCTTTAAATTTTTAAGTATATTCTTCCGATAATACTAGCAAACGACACCTCTCCAAATTTCAGCCCGATCGGTTGACAAATTTTTGAGCTACAGCACGAGCAGTTTTTGCAAACACAGTTTTGAGATAATCGCGTTTAAAGTTTCAATACGACGGTATGCGGATTCTGACATTCTTGATAATAACTCAATAAATATTCAATATTTCGCTTTTTCCTTTTTACAGTATATTCTTAACTATTATACATTTAATTATGAAAAAAAAAATAAATTCTATTTCTTGAATACTCTAAAGGCATTCTAGCTACCAGTATAATTGCCAGACACACTCAACATTGGGCTCCAATTTAAATCTGATCTATTTGAACTATATAATTCATTCACTAAAAAATGAAATCGGTTTGAATGAAAACTCTCTTTATTTGTCTTATGCACTTGACTGCAAGTCTTAAAAATAATCTTTGCCAAATAATAAAATTCGAATTTTGTCGTCGCGAATAGAACCATATTCAAAGAATGATATTAAAATACGACTTTATTTGACAAAAAATATTAAATGTGTCTTAATTCGCGTAAAAATATTGAAATGTCTCTTTAATCACATTAGGCGTCGATATGATATTCTGTACAAGACATGACAGAAGAAACGAATAAAAACCATAAAAATAATGGCTGTCGATCTATTAAGTTGCAATATTGAAACAGCAACCTGCTGCTATAACTGCGGAAAAAAAGAAGCACAGTGTCAACACAGGTTGAAAAAGGAAGCAGAAAAACAATAAAATAAAATTCACTTGAGACCACACTAATAGAGTGTGTGGATATTGATTGGTGGCAGCAAACTGCGGCAACGTAAAACAAGCCCACACCACACACTACATAACACTTCTGCTTCAACTTAAGTTGAACTCCAATTTCGAGACCAGCCAACTGTTTGTCTAACTTTGAAGACTCGACTTAGGACACAGTGTAACGTGAGCTAGTGCCAAACAAATGATGACTTTGGTTGGAATAATCATCGTCTTCATCGTGTAAAACCATAAACAGCACTAGACATAAAACGAGACATTGATAGCTGTTTGGCTGGATGGACGGACTGTCGGTCTGGGATGGATAGCAGTAATGTGCTAGTGGGAGTTGTCAACAACAAATACAACATGCCAAAACAACAGTAGCAACAGCAACAAAATGTGCAAAAACAACAGCACTAATGTCTAACGAAAAAATTCAGTAAGTTCGATTGACTGGAAAATTTAAAAAAAAAAGAACAGAAAGAGGTTGATTGAACGAGTGAGTGCATGATTTATTTTTTTTTTGTTTTGCTTTATGGATTATGTTTTGTAAGCTTTCTGTCGTTCCCATTTGCTATGCTTTCGCAAATTTTACATTTTCACAGCCTATAGAACAAGCCAAAAAAAAAAAAAACCCTTACCAACAAGCGGCAAGAAAAGTAAATGAGTTTAACTCTTATGGGGCTTTTAACCAGCTGAAGCAGCAGCTGGTGTGCGGCACTGAAAGAAACTGTGTCTCTATGTGTATGCTTTCCGAATTTTCTGTTCTTAAGAAACATAGTTCTGAAGTGGCTGAACATCCAATTTTCGCCCATTTTTCGAATCGTTAAAAATCCTATTCTGATATGAAATAGTGCTCGTATTGGAAAAAAATAATTATACTTCTCTTTCCTCAAAAGTACTGTGTAGGCTTTATATGGGTTAACTTCAAATAGACATGTTTTTCTCAAGTTTTTTTTTGATTTTATTGTTTCTGGTGGTGAATTCATACGGAGAGTGTAAAAGTAAACTGATTTTCAAAGCGAGACTCAACAAAATAAATAGAATTGTCGAAATTGTAATTGCTGGTATCTAAGAAACGAAATTTTTTCCATGAATTATTTTCCCCAGTGTATTGCTATATTTTCCACAATACTGTTTTTTATTTTGACGCCTTTTGCCTAAAGGCATAAATTCATATGCAAAACAAAAAAAAAAAAAAATTTAAAAGCAGTAAAATTTCCATCGAACTCAAAGCAAAGAATGTTAATATAACTAAAGAAGTCCAGAATTCGTAAATTTCCTTCGATCTTGGAAAAAATTTATGAAATTTTCGAGAAATCAATTTTTTTTAGCAATATCCCATCCATAATTTTATGAAATTTCCGATCACATTCGAGTCTTTTTCAAGTCCTCTGTCTGCTTAAAATGGTCATAAATGCACTCATTTTCTGATCATAAATGATACTTTTGTCGGGAGAAAATGGTACCCTATTCGCGACTCTTCTTGAAGAGTCATTTATGACTCATTTTTCTGATCAGTTTCAACTCATTTTCGAGTAATATTTCTAGTCATTTGCGAGTCTTTTTCAAGTCATATTTTAGTCATATGTCTTATCACTTGCGAGTCTTATTCGAGTCATATTTCTAGTCATTTACGAGTTTTTTTCGAGTCATATTTTAGTCATATTTGTAATTATTTGAGTCTTTTTCGAGTCATATTTTAGTCATATCAATAAGCATTTGCGAGTCTTTTTCGAGTCATATTTTAGACCAATTATTCCTATGATTTTTGGCTTATTTTTCTATTTGGCTACAATATCCATGGCAAACCGTAAATTTTTTCGCATTCACGTTCTTTCGTGTGTCCTTACCTTTCTTTTCATCAACGTCAGTCCTATATCTATAATTTTACTTATTAGCGAGAACACAATTGGGGCAGCAGCAGCAAAGCAGCAGGGCAGCAAAATCTTTCAACATGAAAATTATAGAGAATTATGGAGGTGAGAAAGAGACAAACAGAAAATCGTGCAGTTTGCTGCCGTGCTGCCCCGCTGCCGATATAGAAATTTTTCTATTTTTTATCCGGCAGCAAAGCAGCAAAATATCTGTGTTGTAGTCAAGCTGCCATGAATAAATATTATGTTTTTGTTAATTTTTTTAAATTTATTCAGCACTAATAATGAAGTTTATATCAAACATTTTCTTTTTGAATATAGAGAAAATGTTTATTTTGACTAGTTTGTTTGTTTACAATTTTTGGAGTTGTGACAGATTTTGCTGCTGCTGCCCCAATTGTGTTCCATAGAGCGTTTTGCTGCTGCTGCTCCAATTGTGTTCTCGCTATATTGTGAAAGTTTTTATAAATTATCTTCTTGTTGTAAAGTTATTGTGAACTACAAAAAAGAACGCAATTTAAAATACATAATTCAAGAAAAAGCTTTGAAGTCACATTCGAATCATTACGGAGTTAAAAAAGTGATAATATTGTTACTGTTTTCCTGTGCAATCAGTTTTAGATCATTGCGTATATCGAAATGTGATTTTTGGATTTTTTTATTTTTTTTTCTCAGTTATTACTTATAATCACTTTTTAGTCATAAATAGTAGTCGAAAATGACTCGTGCAGGTGACTTAAAAAAATAATCATTTAAATGCTAGGGGGATCGTTAGCATATTTACTGTACCCAGAATAATATTATATGAATTTTCCAGATAACAATTGCTCTAAACTTCTTTGCAATATATAGGCTCTTTGCTCAAACGGTATCGGTTTGGCTCTGTTCCATTTGAATCGGTTCAATTCATTCAATTTTTTAAAATTGAATTCAATGCTTAGAGGCTGGTAATACGTCAGAAAAGCGGCTGCTGTTTTAGTCCTTTTTGTTGTTGTTTACTCCTTTTGTAGTAAATTGAATATTGTTGGCTTGTTTATTTTCTTAGTTTTTGCTTTTGTTGTTATTATTGTAATTGTTACTGTTCTTGTTGCTGCAATTGTTGGTGCTGCTGTTGTTGTTGTTGTTACATATCAACCGACTCGCACAGATTTTGTGGCTGTAAGCTGTTTTCTGTCTGTTACAGCCAGGTCAGAGTGGTAGCAATACAACAGGAGCAACAACAGCAATAGCAAGAAAACCAACAGCTGCTGCTTCTGTTGCCAATGCCAATTAGTGGCGCGGTTGCAAGGACTCAGCCCCATGTGAAGAACATGCCGAATCGTTGCATACAAACCGGGTATCATGATATGGTGCCATTCGGTAAGCGTGTGCCTTTTCCATTGATTTATTTTACAAATTGCCTGTAGATGGCGTTGTTGCCTACAATAATAGAAGCAACAACAACAAAAAAAAGGGGTCAGTGCAATACTGCACTTCTGATGGGGTTAAATTTTGTAATTTTTATCCTTTACGTTTTTTTGTATTTTGTTGCGTATGTAAATGCTGTTTGTCAAAATAAAGATACCGAGCGTTTAGCATGCGATTTAAAAAGCTTTGTTTTAAAACTCTTATGATTTATTGCACGACAACAATAGCACTTGAATAGATATTTGGGGAAATTTATTTCAAAAAATTCGGGTCTTTGGAAAATAAATCTCAATGAAAATTGTAAAAAAAAAATTGGAATTCAACTAGAAATAATAGAGTAGGCAAATTGTGCTACGATTAAAGTGAAGCTGTGCTGTCGGTTGCGTTTTCGTGCGATTGTCTTGCAATGATACTTCTAAGCAGCACAGTATTATTGCTCTTATAGGAATAAAGAAATTTATCGATCTAGTACTAAATTTAAACTGTATAAAGTAGTGCTTCAAAAACAATACAATAATTCGATAATTCAAAAATTATCGTTCGTGGTCGCAGTAGTGCTAAGCTTATCATCTCATACTCGTTCTCGTACAAGAAATTTTGGACCTATATCGTTTTCATCTCGCTTAAATTTATCTATTTATTATAAGCTGTACCCGTGAATTTTCCTTGCACAACCCCATTTACATTTTAGTCCATACAATTGTACAAAATTTCACAACTTTGTATATCTATCAAAAATTATTGTTGCATGGGAGGAGTCACGTCCTATTACGTCTCCTATTACGTCTCGGGTCCGGAAACGATAACGATATTTATCGGTACTCGTTGAAGCATTACATACGAGCAAAAACTTTAACACGCTATGGGGCAGCGTGTAACCAGGAACCAGTCACTTCAAAATAAATTTTAAGGTACTAAACGTACAATTTTTAAACTTCGCTTTACACTCGTATGTGCTCGGGTTCAATCGCCGAAGGTTAGTTTGGTTTTCGCATTTATTTACTTTGGGTGTCACGTGTTTTTTTTCAGTTGAGTGACCACTCCTCGGCAAAAGGTATTTTTGTGATACTACGCATTATGAAAATATTGGTTTGTCTATAAGTTTTGTGAATTTGAACCCGAAAAGACAATATTCATAATAGCTATTGTACTTAGATACTAATGTGAGTATGTAAAATAAAAAAAAAACTTTTATTTTTATTAACATTTTTGAAAAAATTCTACTGGTACCTGTAGGGACCAACAGGATCCCAGAGTTCTAAGTCTTTTATACTTAGTGCATTATTATTCAAACGTATTTACATCATATATTTTTTGTTACTTGTTTAGAATGTTTTCTTGTGTCTCTTCTTTCACAAAACTCTTCCAACGTGCATTATCAGTAGCTAGTGCCTTCAATTCTCTGTAACATTTCCCCGCGTCACGTATTTCCTGCTCTAGAGAACGTTTCCATGATGATCTAGAACGGCCACATTATCTGCTACTCTGAGAGCTTTCTTGCCAGTAATCTTCAATTGGGAATTTCCGCAACGTACCCAATTCATTTCAACTTTCGTCGTTTGATTCAAATGGAAATCTGATCTTGACATTCTCAAAAGGGTCAGAAAATTTTCCATCATGTTATATTATTATTTTTAGAGCTTTAATGGCCTTCATTATCTCCTATAGTAAGGACGAGCACGAGGCTAGACGTTTTGGTTTTGCCGCAGAGAGAGGCATATGTGGAGCGCTTAAGAGTGAAGGTGAAAAGTTGATGGTCTCCGAACAATGTTCTTTCGAACGGATAAGCTAGTCATCTGTAGTCATTAATGGGTTCCCGATTTGGTGTTTTACTGCCCGATTTTGCTCCCTGCCATCTTGCGTGTTATTTCGTAGACCATGCGAAGGTCTCTGATATCTGCAGCTTGTTGAGCTTTAGATGCGAAGTCATTATTGTTTTCTCACTTGTGCTTTTTGCAGGAGGCTTTATCTTTTTCATTTAGGGTCTGGTCTCATGTTTGCGCTTCATTAATCGTGCGTTTTGCAGCTCTCCTTTTGCTCTATGGTATCGCAGGTAGCGTCGCTCATCCAGGGTTTTCTGTTCCGTGGGGTAAGACCAAGTATGAACTTGAGTTTCTTAGAGTTTCTATTGTGAGTCGAAGACAAGCATGTCGGCACTTATCCTGACTATAACGTTAAGAAGGCTTTCTTGTGGAGTTAATTTGTGGTTTACTTCAATACAAAGCTGCTTTCGAGATTTTCACTTTACATAAATTTTGTATTCAATTTCATTTAATCTTTTTGGTCTCATTTTTCTGTAATTCTTCAATATATTTAACATAATAAAATGAAATAATTGCTCTCTTGCAAAATTGATTTTGAACATTAGGGTCCTGGTGGTTCTTCCAGGGATCAGCAAGGTAACTTGTACCTAGGGGGCGTGTCTGACACCTGTAAAAAAATTGATTGAACAAAAATTGTCCAGAATCGCAGAAACTACAGCATATACCATATTTTTTTTCAGCTAATAAAACTAGTCAGGCTTTTAAGGGTTAAGGTAATGCAACCAAATTTTATATAGTTACCAGAAATGGTTCAAGCCCGCACCCTTACAGAAACCAATTTAAAACGCTTTACTAAAGACTTTTTTATATTAATGAATCCAAATTTTCATAAGTACTTGAAGTGAAATTTTTTCTCACAAACACAAGACGAAATGTTGGCAGATATTAAAAAGAGGGAAAACATGGAATTGAACTTAAAATTTCAGCGCTGATAAAAGAAGTAACAATTTCTTCAATTCCTCCACTGATTACACGATTACTGCAATGTAAAATATGTCTGACCTCTGCGCTTACCTAATTTGACTGTACAAAATCTCTTTTTGTGAGGAAATCTTAAATAACAGGCGTATTAAAGTAAATAAACCTTGAACAATTCCAGAATTAAAGGATAAAAATTGAGATGATGTGCGAAGCTTATGGTTATGGAAAATTGCTACATATATTTTTGTGAACAGGAAAATTGTGTCCAATTGATGGATTTTGTTTTTCATACTTACTATTGAAAAACTTCATTAATTATTCTTCTAAAACAAAATTAAAAAGGTTAGTTTACAAAAAATTAACACCACATTTACAGTAAAAGTACTTGAAAGTCTATATTAAATGGATATACATTAGGGTGTTTATTTTCAAAGTTTTGGAGATGGATTTAATTATTTTTTTTGCCTATATTTTAGCTTAAGGAATAAAAATAATTGTCCGAACACTTGAACTTACTAGCTCAAACCTGTAAACGGCGCGGACAGAGCTTATGTCAAATTTCGTTGAAATTTAAAGAAAAACCCGACTTACTAAAACGTAAAAAAAGTCTGCCTTAGGCGCCAATATATAGTCTTTTAGTTACTTTAGTTATATTGCTCCAAAAGGTAAGTGTTATTGAACAATATTTAAGAGTCACAGCTCAGTCCCATTTATAGCTAAATTTAAAATTTTTTTCAAATTATTGCTGGTAAAGTAACCTTGCAGCATCCTAGAATTTAATTTTTTGTCGCAACACTTCAGATCCTGCTGTTTTGTATTGTAAATAAATTGACATTTTAATGAGGTATTTTATTTTTAATTTTTGGTTTTTGTTCTTCTCTCAACTGCTATTTCACAAACTTCCTCTCATACATAATGTACACAAATACTTAAAAATTTATAAGCCATCCTTTGATGCATTAAACGCTGTTTAATAGCAAATACGAAGGTCGTGTTGTGTTCAATTTTTGTCTGCATCTGGGGATGTAAACAGTTCATACCCTGATGATATTGGTGTAAGAGCAAACGATTGTTTTGTTCTGTTCTGAGTAGTTGCAAGAACTTAAGAGTATTGGGATAAAGCACTTAAGTAACTGAAAGGATTAAACTTTTGGAACGCATTCTTAATATCACTACAAATTTACAAAAATTTTCACTGCAGCGAATACTTTATACCGCGATAACACTTTCTATAAATAAATTTTCCTTAGAATCCGAATATCCTTATTATTATTTTCCGATTGGCCCAAATTTTCCATATAAGTACCCTTGAAATCAATTTTCAAAATTTATAGTTTAGAAGAAAAAATATTAAAGATGAAATTTTGACTAAACCAAAAAATCCTAGAGAAGATTCATATAAAACAAATCTATTTTTTTCACATAAAAAACCAAACCTGCAATAAAAAAAACTTAGGTTTGTATATAAAAAATCACAGTGGATCTCTAAGTGACCTTGAAAATTGGTTTCAAGGTCAGAGGTAATGCTGTTATTTGACCCCATAGAAACCTTTTAACTTTGCCAAAAAAATAAATCGCAATCTCTTTTAGTTTTTGAGATATTTGCCAGGGAAATGAAAATGTTTATTGCAAGCTGACCTTCATTACGTCTGGCAGAGTGTTAGACCCTACGGATGTGTCTAGCTTTTTAAAAACTCTCCTAAAATTGTTCCTTGAATACAATATATCAATTTCGAGCTGATAGTAAAAACACTCTCAGCGAAACATCTTGTTTAATAAAAAATTTAAAGAAATAAAATGCAACGCTGTTTTACACGGGCAACACGTACCACATTTGCCGCTGCTGTTGCTATTGCCGTCATAGTTGCTGTCAGCTCGAACACCGCAAACAAGGAGTTTCTGAATGTTGTAAAACGTGCGTTCTTTTTTCCTCATGCGCTGCTACTTTTAAATTTATTTTCTTTCAATATTTTGTGAGCGTGTTTTGTAAATTCGCTATTTTTATTTCAACAAATTTATACAACCCTTCGTGCAACATTTTAAGCGGGGTGTGTTGGTTGGGTGGCAAATGCTTCCGGTCGTTTCTCGCAGTTGTGAATTCGAATTTTTTATTTTTCTCTGGCCCAAAACGAACAGGCTAACGGTCAGTAAAAAAAAAAGTTCTCAATGTCATCATGAATAAAAATATCTTTATGTTCTCTAAAGTTTTTAGGCATAATATGATGAAAAAGTTGTTGTCACATTTAAAATGCATTGCATAGTTCAACACTGGGCTATAACACGCTGTATTTTGTATAAGCGCGGGGAATTATTTTGCTGTTGCTTGTTTATCGCTAGTTTTTATACTTTTTTGTATAGTTTCTTTAGGGAATAGAATTTTTTACAAAACTCAACTAAAAGTAGAGCACACAATTTATGTTATAGGCTTTTCCAAAAATGTTGAAAACTTAAATGGGTTTAATCTTGAAAATGAATGTCATAAAAATTATGATGGAATTGAAAACTGGCATGAGTGTTACCTTTGGTTAGACCATACGCATAAGCTGTAAAAGTGCGAGTGATAGTCTCCATTTCTCATTAAAGTTTTAGTAAAATCTATTACTGTGATTCCTTACCCACTTTTCAAACCACCGACTTTTTTTCCAGAGCTAGTTCATTTCACTGAACACTATACTTTCGCGCTTGGTTGCAATATTTTAAATAGCATTCTAAACAAATCGTTTATACAGCCATTTCATGGTTGGCTAATATCTCGCCATTTTAGTCGCCGAGTAAAAGTTGGCTTCATAAACATACAGCCAATTTCTTCTCGGTGACTAAAACGAGAGATAGTAGCCAACCATGAAAGGGGGGTTAATTTCAACAGTTGATACCTTTCCTACTTTTCGAAACAATTCACTTTTGACATTTGAGTCACAATATATCACCCGTCCGATTTTGTATATACTTAAATAGGCGCGTTTGGGCCTACTTGTGAAAGAATGACACAAGTTCATAATTGGATAACATTGAATTCTTGACAATTAGCAGAGATATAATCTGCTCTTAACACCAATATGTACCTTATTTAAAATGTCTCTACTACTACGGGTATAACTTTCACTCAGAGATTTGACCGTTAGGTTCATACATGAAACTCTAGTTGCTATAATAGGGCCGACAAAACCAGAGTGAGAAATCGGGGGCACTATACTGTCGTACTAAGCGAAAAGTACGTACATATCTCAAAAAAAAAAAAAAAAAAAAATATCTGAGATTCTTATGGCATCGGATAGCTTAAGAAATTACGCGTCTAATGTACTACTACAAATGCCGGTATCTTCGTTCAATCATATAAAAAATCTACAAAGAAAATTGCCTTTTTCTCAATTTTACAGGTATTTCAACAAATTGACATAAACAAAACATCAATTATCTCGAATCGGATTTTTTGAGATACGCCCTTTTCGCTTAGTACGGCAGTATAGTAATATATAAAGAAAAATATTCACAAAAAACTTTGTAGGATTATAATCCATACTTACCATAATTACAAATTTGTAGCTAAAGTATGATGTGTTATTTTTTAACACTTCGCCGTCTGATTCGGTTATAGTACCACCTAACACTTGTTTCTTAAAGATTATCATTAAGTCTGTATTAATAGATTTTGCTCCCTAATTTCTATGTGGACTGTCTATTGGATCACTGAGTACACCTAATTTTAGTTTTTTGATACAATGCTAAATATGGAATAAGTTGTTCAATATATAATGGTGAGCGCATTAAAAAAATGATTTGCATAAATATCATAATTTCCCACTTCTTCAGCAATACAATTTCACAAATAAAATTTTGCTGCTAAGGCACCCTCTGCTGCAGCAACAACAGCAGCAGCCAAAAAAAAAAAAAAACACCAAATTTGAAAGCCTACCCTTATCTCAATGCAATTAATTTTCCTTTCCAATTGTTGCACTTGACGCTGCGCATGACAAGAAAAACCTGCAGTGAGAGTCTGTTCTTGGTGAAATTGAGACGTATCAAAATTGAAAGAGATAGAGAGCGAAAAAATGAGAGAATGCGTTTGATTGCGCATTCATTCAGCACGCAAGTATTTACAAGCTCACATTACGTATGCCAAGAGGGTGCGCACAGTAACAACAATAACAACACTGACGACAATTATGTGTAGTGTATTTTGACAATGACCCCGCAAAGAATAATAGTGAAAGAGGTCGTGAACTTAATTGGGAAAATTTTTCAAAAAATAGCTATATACTATTTGTTTGATGGTATGAATTTTCTGCCCAAAAATCTTCACAAGATAAGATTTGAGACACTAAACATCGGATTAAAATTTCCAATAAAACCATATTTTTCGAAGATGTCCAATAAATTGACATTAAAAACTGTATTTTTCGCAAAATGAAATATTTTCTACTTATTAATAATAATTACTGGAAATCTTAAAGCGATTGGTCATATTTTATCTTGCTGTGGTCTTTCGGGCCGGAAAACTATAGGTTTTTGTATTGGTTACAACTTTAAACTTATTATAACTTATTATATACTTATTATATCGTGTTATTGAGCGAAAATCCTACATCGATCTCATTAAGCATTCATATCTTGGGAACTTACCACCAACTAGATGGCAGGTTTTTGAAACTTAGGCCAAAACACCTGTTTCGCAGTTTTTCTTGGTTTATTGTAAAATAATCATTTCATAAAAAATGTTATATTTTAAGTTATAGATGGAAAGAAAATACATCGATTTCCAGCTTAAAAGTTAATGTACGTTACAGTTTTTTGAAAGAATCGTGCTTTGAACTTGGCCGTTTTAGTGATTTCTATTTGTATTTTCTTTTTTTTTTAAACTTTGAATAGAAAAAAAAAAAAAATCGTTACTTCTACAGAATTGTTCAATTAAAATTCAAATAGCTATTTTTTTATTTAACTTTATACCATATGTAACATTTTATGTTTTTTTTTAACTTAAATGCAATTTTAACTATGTGTTCCTTTGAATTTTAATTGTTCCTCCTTGAATATTAATTCAAAATAGTCTTAACTTCAAGAGAAACCATGTTTGAAGAGTCTGCTCAAAAAAAAAAAAAAAATAAAAAAAAATCGAAATCTTAGCTCGACCATGGCTTCGATTTTTTTTTTTTTGGAGCACACTCTCCAATTATGTTGTTTCTTGAAGTTAAGACTATTTTGAATAAATATTCAAGGAGGAACAATTAAAATTCAAAGGGAGACATAGTTAAAATTGCATTTAAGTTAAAAAAAACATGAAAAGTTACATATAAAGTTAAATAAAAAAAAATAGCTATCTGAATTTTAATTGAACAACCTTGAATATTAATTCAAGACAGCCTTAGCTTCAAGAAAAACTATGGCTGAAAGATGTACTCCAAAAAAAAAAAAAAAAAAAAAAGAAACTAGGCCAGCTAAAAGGCCAAATCTGATGGAATTGTACATATCTGCTGAACTTATAATCCAAATTTATGTTTCGTATTTATGGAAAACTTTTTTTTTAATTCTGATAAAATTTGGAAACAGACAACCCCAACTGCTTTACCATAAGAAAAAATGGTCTTGAATAAAAAATGTGCTAAGAAAGCAGGATAGTGGAACTATCGCCATTTTCAAAAAAATTCAGTTTTCATTTAAAGTTTCAAATTTACTATTTTGGTTCAAAATTGCAGGATTTATTGAATAGTTTAAAACGGTGAAAGCTGGGTCAAATCTTGTCAATCGAAGACTTTTCAGACATGAAATTAATGTGTTTTCCTCTACAACATTGGTCTAAATATATTTTTCTACTTGTGGCTTACTTTCCAAGTTATTAAGCGAAATTTTATTTGTCGGCCTTTCACAATGAGCCTCAGCTATACTTAAGCTATCAATTGCAAAAAAATTGCGGGAAGAAATGACTATGAAAAATGCAACGCTACCTTTCGGACTATAGGTACATTTTTCATTAGACGAAGCCAAGCTTTCACAGGTTCCTTGCTGGGTCACTGTGAAAAGCTTTTTTTTTGTGTGCGTTCATGCGTCTGATATTGAAAACGACACAAAAACAACAATACAATTTAAATAACTCACTGCAAAAATGGAAGCTGCCATTTTTGGGTGGTTAATTTTATGGACTGAACGAACGCGACTGTATGATAGAGCGACAAACCGCGAGAGATACCAAATGATATAAAAGAGAGAATTTTATGCTAAAATTTAAATGGCAGCGCGAGTACAAACGGAAGTTTTCAATTCACATTTGCAGCGACGACAGCAGCAGCAGCAGCAGCGACCAGCTGAGGCTCAATTGAATTTCTTATTAGAAATTGCTCATGCTAAAATTTCAGACAGTCAGGCGAAACAGAACGACAGTTTAACGAGAGACGTTCGAAAGTTCAGAACATAAAAACGACAACGACGTGTGTGGTGCGGTTGATGAAAATAACGGTAAATAAAATTTAATACAATAATTTGACGGTGGTGAAATACAAATCATTAGTTGCCGATAATTTGGCGCAGTTAAAAAAGATATCAAATAGTGGAAATTTGTGCATAAGTGTGTTACATTTAATTTAATAAAAAAGAAAATACGAGTGTGAAATATTTTAAATAAAATTTATTAAAAGAACTACACACGTAGAAACGCATAGCATCAAAAGAAAAAAAAAAAATGATTGCAAAAGTTTGTGGCAGCTTTTCCACACATTTTTCCTGGTAACTTCTGAAAAAAGTCTGTGTGAAAAATCAAAGCAAAAGTTTTAAATTGGCAGCACCACCAACTTAAAGGAAAAACCTTGCAATGCTCGAGCATTTAATTAATTAAAAAAGTTTTCTAATTGAATGCTGGTTCGATGTCAAGTGCAAAGTTATAAATTTTCCGATTTTTTCCTATCGCTCTGAGCCAAATTACAAAAGTTGCACAGTGAAAAGCAATGAAAAAGTGCACGTAGGGTTAACAAATTCGTTAGGAGTAAGAAATCGCATTTGCAATCTGTTGGCTGTTTCATTTCATCGGTGTGTGATTGTTTGTGTAGGTGTTTAACAAAAATATTTGCCTGTATAATTTGTGTGGAAGTGTGCATTTGCAACAATCAATTGTCACAAACTAATGTGCAGAAAAAACTCTTAAAACACTTGAACGCAGCTGTTGGTGGTTGAAGTGCTCAGAAGCTCTTGGTAAGTTATAAAACTATACCTATGCTATCATCTTGATGTACTTAGATTAAGATTTTCATTAGGCGAAAAGAGCAGAAGTAAAGAGCGCTTGCTTGTCTTGGAATTAAGTAGGCTGTTAAACCTCATTCCAAACTTACTTTGTTTTTTATATGAAGTGACCGAAAAAGTAAGCTTTCAATGTAAGGGGGTAAATAAAACCTTCCGTGGAGAGAAGAAAATTAGGTATTTCGTGGAAGGAACTTAAGTATTGCGTGCAATTATGCCTTCCGTGGAAGGTAGAAAAGTAAGTCTGTTTTGACAACACTGTGTCGATTGAAATTGGATGAAAATCGACTGATGGCAATAAGGAAGATTTGGGACCGCTGAGTTGAAATCTGACAGATTTTAGCGTTTCACGTTAACGGTAAATTAATCTGGTTTTGACACGGTTATAAACGCTATTCTTCCAAGACTTTTTTTTTTGAATTCTGGAAGTTTTGCTACCTGGCCAAAGTTTTTTTTCATAAAAAAACATTGTAATTGAAGTACCCAGTAATTTTTTATTGCTAAGCAAACTCTATTTTTTACATTAGGTACCATTAACCAATTGAGATCTAAAAAATAAACAATTCATGAAAATTAAAACTTAGAGCAGATTTTGTGGGTTCTAGTTCAAGCCCTGCTTCAAAAATATACGTCTAGCGTTTAACGCGAACTTTTGCCTTGAAGGCTTTCTTTCATGGTATGTCATCACACCACGGATCGAATGAAATGTCGATCAGTAACCCAACGAAACACTACAAGTACCATACCACATATTTCAATTCAATGAATGTAAGAATATAACGTAGAATTGGTTAGAGATGAGGCTGCTTAAAAACATCTTATTTGTGGGAAAAGCACCAGATTGCGATGCAAGTTCACTTCGAGCTCCATTCGCGACTTTGCGTATAAGCACCAAGTGTAAGAGAGTGTGAGGCCTGTTGCTGGAAGCAAAGTTACTATATTTATTGACGCTGTTTGCTGGAGTTCTAGAAGATCTTCCCAAGGAGAGACTTTGCTTTATTGTTCGCTGGGTTTAAGGTGGTTATGTTTGAATGAAATTTGTTGATTGTTTTTAGCTCTTCAATATTAAAACTGGTGTTAACTAATTACTGAAATATTTTAATTGTGTTCCAGTGCAGCGGAAAGTTGATGTCCTTCTGAAAAACAGATTTTTTTTTTGCGTTTTAGTAAATTTTCTGCTTTTCGTTGTTTTGCTTTTTCGTTTTCCATATGAATATTACTAGGAAACAAAGTGGATGCGCCGTTCGCAGGTTCGATCTAGGAAGCTGAAATTTTGGAAGAATTTTCTCCAAACCCGACTCTATTATATAGGCATATAGGACCGCAAATTAAAAAAAAAAACAAAAATACCTCCTTCGGTTGTATTTTTTCCGCATTTTTAGTCATACGAGTGGTTTTACAACAGTGGGTGGCGACCCCCATTCAACTAAAAAACCCAAAACACTATAGTTTGGCACCTAAGGCAGACTTTTTCTACGTTTTATTAAGTAGGTTTTTTCGTTAAATTTCAACGAAATTGGACATAAACTCTGTCCGCGCCGTTTTCAGGTTTGAGCTAAGAAGCTCAAATTTTGGGACAATTATTTTTATTCCTCAAGCTATAATATAGAAAAAAATAAACAAAATCCCTCTCCAAAAGTTTGGAAAAAAAAACATCCTAATATACATCCATATGTAAAGAGAGGAAAGTCTATTGAATGAAAAATGTATCATGTGCCACATTTTTTTGAAGGAAACAAAATAAACATAAAAGTTTTTCAATAAAAATATAGCCATACTAAGACAATTTTCGAAAAATAACGGATTTTAAGCAACAATCACGCAAAAATTTGAAAACTTGTTTTAATTTAAAAACTACTTAATGGTTTTAAATTTGTACACTATAACACCAGTTTTCTTTAACTTAAATCAAAGGTTCTCAACTTATAATATTTTTAAAATAATAGATCTGCAACCTTTGATTACTAAGTTGTGGTTACCGTGAACAACGCGTTACGTAACATTGTTTTTGCATAATGAAACGCTTTCTTAATGTGTATGTTTATTGAGTAGCTTCTGCCAAAATATTTCATTAAAATGATAAAAGTTGACGGGATCTAAATAAGCTACTTGAACGCCCACTAATGCAGCAATAAAAAATCCTTGCATGGCGCGTATAAAAAAAAGCCACAACGGTAAAATCGGTAAAAAACGACGTGTTTGTTGTCAGGAGCTAACATTGATTCATTTTTCCTAGATTGCCCGCCTATGAATTTAAAGTCGTAGAGCCCATTTGCAGTTAACTTTCGAACTAAAATGTATATCC
Organism: Tricholauxania praeusta; assembly: GCA_949775025.1. Taxonomy (NCBI): domain Eukaryota; kingdom Metazoa; phylum Arthropoda; class Insecta; order Diptera; family Lauxaniidae; genus Tricholauxania; species Tricholauxania praeusta. Next base: position 27,685,707 of record OX459031.1, on the reverse strand, counting down.
TCAACTAGAGAAGATTAAACTATAAGTCTAACGTTAACTTCATTTCTTCCTAATTTCAAATTTGTTTTTTTTGGTCAGCTCTTAATGTCATAATTGAAAGAGCCTTCTAAAGCTCTGTCCAGGAAGTCATTTGACTCTTTATTTGATAAGTCGTATAGCTTAATTCATCGTGTCTGCTAATTTCTAGAACGATTTCTGAGCAGTGGCTGTATTATAAATGTATTATTGTCACTTAGACTTTGACAGAAGTTAAGTTTTGCTTGTGAATCCTCCGAGATTATCTATTCAAAGCAGTTGACTCTCCAAGGCTTTTTATAGTGGGATGTTCCCCAGTAAGCGACCTCACTTAATATCTTAAACTTAATAACAATTTTTATTGCATTTTCTCGACATAACCTTAAATCCTTCATAAAATCGCTAGAGTCGTGGGTAATTTCCATAAGTAAATAAAAGTTCACACGTTTCATAAAAACTGAAGCACGTTTTAAAATAAAATAAAAAAAAAAAACAGTAAAAATAAAATTTAATGACGAAAAAAGTGTCAAGCAACAAACGAGCAACCAAAAAACATACACAGACACAAAAAAAAAAAAGCGAAAGAGCTAACAAACAAACGAGCGAACGAACGAAGAAAACAAAGCCAAATTGAAGTGCTTAAAATGCGTTTTGTCAACATTAATGTTTGCGTCGAGATAACGTAATGCAAAAAACAAAGAATGAATCAACGAAGGACGTGAAGAATATGAAGCACACACACTTAAGTGTGCATATTCGTCTGTGTGTGTGTGTGTGTTTTTGTGCAAGTGTGAGCATATATGTAAGTGAGTGCAAATGTTTGTTTCATACGTACAAGGATGACGAGAATGAAATACACAGAAAAAGACCAAGAAATCGAGTGGAGAAGTCCAAAAATAAAAACAACGACAGCAAAATGAACAACAATGCAAAACGGCAACAACATCAAGTAACTACTACTTTAACACGTTGCCTGCCAGAAGGCGTACATACAAAAACAACCCCCCTCATGTTGTGCAAGGATAAAATATTTGTTGTTGTTTTCTGATTTTTTTTTATTGCTGGTGCATATCCTTGAGCTGCAAATAACAAACTACGTGGCATTCGCTGAGAAAGTAGCGTGCAACAGCGGCAACGGCAACTACAAAAAAAAAAAAAAAAAAAAAGCGGCTGCTAAAACCCTTAAACTTGCTGTCAGTTTTTAAAATGCTCTTTGGGTGCCAGCCGACACCACCACCACCGTCATGGCAACTCTGCCACCTTCATCATGTACAGGATTAAATTTTTTCTGTTTTCTCTAAAGTAGGAAAAACCCTTTTCTGATTCTCTATAGAATTTAAATTTGCAGTATATTATGTAGTTAAATTTCAAACTATTGTGTTTTTACTGCCTTTTAGTACTTTTTCTTCAACATCTATTCTTTACTCCGTTAACTATTTGCATAGTTTTAGGGATACTTTTACTGAATCATTTGTTAACACTGAAATAAGTGTGAGACGGAAAGCCAAATTAGCAAAACATCGCAATATTATAATACGTCTCCATAATAGAAAATTCAGTTCTTATTTAGGCGAAATTTTATGTTGATAAGAATTCTTCTGTTCGTGGAAAATAGCTACAAAAATAAATAGCCCTTCAGGAAATTTTTAAACTCATGAATGTTTTCCGAATATCTTGATCCAACACAATAAACAGCGAGCTGCATCGGAAATTAAAATTTAGCTTATCGTACAATAGATGAGAAAGTCATGCAATAGTCGGATATGCTTCAAAACGGCCAGTGAGTTTTGAAGAAAAATGCACAAAAGAACAAAAGTCTTAATTTTAAAAGCTTTAGCTTGAAAGATTCGGATTCGGATTGAAGGTGATTGACAAAAATCGTATTTGATATCATATTGCCAGTGAACATCCTGCTTGCACCTAAAAGGATAAGCAAAGCTAATATGACTGGGAAAATGTGGGAAAAATGTGTATTGTGGGACGTGTGGGAGTGGTATCTTCCAAACAAGCTACATTTTTAGAACCTTCTGTTTAGAAAATTACTAACTTGCTAATCCAACTTTACCAAACTCAGTAGCAAGCTATTTGGTCTTACACAGTGGTGGGCATGGAAATCTAACAAAAGGGCTAAACAACAACATCAAGCATCAACAAACAAAATTTTAAAGTTTTTTTGCTGTCATTTCCAAATTCGCCAACAGCACAAAAAAAAAAACCCAAATTGCACTACAAACAAAAACAATTGCTACATTCGTCAAGACATAATGCGGCGCCGTCTGGGAATTTTTTTTTCTTGCTTGTGCGTCGTATAACGGTGCCGGCAATGAGGGCGGATAGGGACACTATATGCCCACCACTGGTCTTACAAGCTAGAGTGTGAGAAGGTTTTAATAACCAGACGTTGCACTTCCCATAGAGCAAAAAGCTCTAAAAAACTATTTTATCAAACTTTACCAAAATTAGTGTGAAAATTTAGTGATTCATGATATATTTTAAAAGTGGGCATGAAACCTCCCATACAAGCAAAAACTTTAGAACAATATAGTTATGATTGAAGGAAAAACAACTTCTTCTCATTAAAGTAATGCTGGAACTGGAACTTTTATTTAGTACTTCATTTACAATTAGGCTCACTTAAACAAAATAATAAACACAAGAATGTTCAAAGTTGAACTGAAACAAAGCTTTCTAATAAAGTGGAATTGAAACATAAATAATAAAATGTACTTTCAAACAAAGCTTTCTTAAAAATAAACTTAAACATAAAGAATACGCTTATATGAGCTTTCTAATATAAAAGAACAAAAATAATGAATAATGTAATTTCAAATTAAGTTGGACTTAAACAAAATAATAATATAATTATTATTTCTTAAGTTGGAAAAAGTAAGCTACGAAAGCCATTCGTGTAAATTTACCTGACTTGGTAACATATATAAATACTGAATAAGAGTTGGAGGGGCTATCTAGCCCACTATCTCGTGGGTGTGGTACATTCCATAAAAGAACAAACTTTAAAACAGTATTATATATTAACAGTATATATATTTCATCAAATTTTACAAAACTTTGGCGATACAGAAAGGCATTGGAAAAAGAGAGTTCAACCTCCCGTTCAATGATATCTTGTGAAACTGTTAAAAAAAAACTTTCTACTTTATTATTATCACCCGTGCGAAGCTGGGATGGATAGCTTGTACTATAAGCGTACCGCTTTTTGTCTCTATCGGGTACATTTTAAGATTACGTCTGCATGATATATTCCACATGCCTTTGTTGTATTGTAAAGGTTGAGCTTTATTTTATAATCGTCATTAATTTTGGAAGCCTTAAAGTTCCCTTCGTTTATTCAGTATCCTTAGGCAATCACATTTCTGGACGCATTTCACTTAATTATCACGATTTGTTATCATAAACCACATTATTGCCTTATCTGAAAATCTCATGAATGAACGTAAAAAACTTTTCTCCTTCGTTAATCCATGATTCCACTTCAATTTAAAGAAGATGAGAAAAATACTTTAAATTTCGTATTCATCCATCACTGACAAAATTTGCCAGTCTACTATTACTCTTCGAAAACCCCAACATAACCCAGTCCAAATTTTCCGCGTAACTTCATTGTGATGATTTTTTATTGTACTTTTTATTGTTGTTGTTAATTAAATTTCATTTTATTTACATTGTCTGGGTAAGCTTCGTGTCATTCATGTACCTATCTATACCTTATGGTTTTTGTATTTTTTCGCATTTAATTTATTTTTGTTTTTATTGTATTCTTCTTTTAGAACTTTGCTTTTGTTTCTGTTAAATTTTGAATTGTTTGTAAAAATTTGCTCAGAGCAGCGTAACAATTTAATTAATTAAACGAGATGTAGGCGTTGTGGGCGGCATGGTTAGAGAAGTGTTGAATTTCGCAGTGCTGATGTTGACGACCATGGTGACACTATGCCAATTCCGATAAAAAAAACTCCGATGACAACGGTCGAATTTTATATATCTCGTTTTTTTGTTTTGTTTGAATGTAACTTTGTGCGCTCACCTTGAAAACCATTTGAAAATAGATCAATTTACAAAAAAAAAAATAAAAGCAAAAAGCGTCAAGCAAATTAATGGTTGAATGAGCAGCAGATACTATCGACATGAATCGACATATCAAATAATGACATTCAAATAAATAAAATTGTTTCAGTTACATTAAAACAAGTTCATATTTCTATTTTTTTTTTGTAGAGGCGATAAAATTTAATGTCTGAATTGAAATTCGATTTCCAACGATATGATTTGTGCAAGGGGTATTGAAACTCTTTTGTTGGGATGATAAAGTTTTCAGTTTCAATACAATTTGCCATAAATTTTAATAAATTGCTCAACTAAACATAAATGCTTGTTTTTCATCTGTAAGCCTGTTAGCTTAAGATTAAAAAACAGACCATTAGGTTGTTGCTTGCGCTTACGGTTTCCAATATGAAACAGGACCAAGCTTTCTTTCTGATTTTATCCTTGGAATCTAGTGTATGTGATTGCAAAGTATATGCTATCGAGATTACTGGTCAGTTCCCTAACGGAACACTTTTAAACAGTAATCAATTTCCATTACTGATCAACAATTGAAAATTAGTGTCTGTTAGTGATTTGAGTACTGTGCATACAGTAACTAAGCTTAACACTTTTCGGCCTAAGTTCTATCTGTGGTAGCCCTCAAAAAGATAAACATCTAGGCGGAGAGCCGGCTGTAGGAAAGTCGAGTGTATAAGATTACAAGATTGGATGTACAGGAAAGGTAGTAATGCATTTTGGTGAAACTAACCTACCATTCCGAAAAAATCAACTTTGGACTAAAATATGTTGGACCAAAAAACGGGGTTGTCTGTTAAGGACAGGTTTTGGCAAAGCAACACTATATATATTCTATTGAGACTAATCGAGCTCTATCGATTGACATACATTTCAAGCTGGAATCTTATGCGATAAACTTTTTTCTAAAATCTGTTGGCCGAAAAAAACGAGTGGAAACCTTTGTTTAGAACAGTATTTGAAAAGGTAACCCTATATATTCTGTGTAGGCTCATCGAAGTCTATCATTTGGCATACATTTCAAGCTGTAATGTTTTTTTTTTTTTATTAAAAAAAAAATCGGTCCAAAGTTGGGTTTTTTCGGCCATCGGGGCAGGCTTTAGTAAAGCAACCCTGGTTGGTTAGTTTCACCAAAGTACATTACTACATTTCCTGTACATTCCATCCTGTAATCTTATATACTCGACTTTTCCACTGCCGGCTCTTGGGCTATATATAAAAGGCATTTACCTTTAAGCATTTCGGTTACGTCATTAATGAATAAATTGAAAAGTATGGGTCCGAAATGACTTTCCTGAGCAATGCCGGACTTAAGCTGAATAGGTCGGAAACAATGTGCCTCATTTTTGACAGTCAGTAGCCTATCAGAGAGGTATGAGGCGATCCATCTTAAAAGTTGAGAGTGAATACCTAATTTTTCAAGTTTAAATAACAATATCGGATGTTTCATACCATCAAAAGCCTTTGAAAAATCTGTATATAAAACGTCAGCGAGGTCTTTTCAATTACGTTAGTAGAGCAATTTGAAAAAATAGTTAAATTTGAAGTGGTGGGTCTACCGCTAAAGAAACCATGTTGTTGAGTAGCGATATAGTATGTAGATACGCATTTTATTATCAAGTATTTAAGGTACAATTGATAAATTTACAAAAGGTCTGTAATTCTCAATCAGATGCTTTTAACTAGATTGAAATATCTGAGTGACCGAAGCAGTTTTCCACTCATCCAGAAGAACACTAAAACTCAAAGTGGTGTGCAGAGGAAATGCACATTTTTTTTAGGAACTGTGAAGGAAACAAATCATAACCAATGTTTTTAGTAAAGATTATTGAAACTTTCCAGCACATTAGTATCCAATATTTCTAATTTACCAATGTTGTAATATTGGGGAAGATTAGCAAAATCCTTTGAAAATGGACCTGAAAAAACTTCCAAACAATTTATCGATTTTCTCGAACTATTAGCCACAACATTTTAGAGTTTTTTTAGTAAAAATTAATTTTTTAGTAAATAAATTTATATACATTAGATTTCTTGACCAAGTTTGAAGGTAAGTACTAACTGCGGTAAAAAGTTCTTTTGATATTCAAAAAGTGTAAAAAATTAATTAATCCGATAAAGTTCAAAAAGTTTCCTTAGCTTGAACGTATGTATGTGTACAGCGGAACCATTTTCTCCAATCGTGTCGTTTTCTAATTGCGGCGTCTTTCATCGGTCCCAATTAGCGATGCAAATTGAGGCCTTGGTGTTCTACGGTCGATGTTTGTTCATTGCAATTTCTAACATAAATATTTTTTTCGTGTAAGTGTAATTTTTATTGTTTCATTATCCATGAAAAATGGTATATATTGAGCGTTTGCTTGGACCAAAAAATATTCCAAAAGTGTGTTTTGTACGAGAAATATGAAGTATTTAAGTCATCGTCTTCTGTCGTTTGTAGTGTTGGCTATGATGATTTTATTAGCCAACGGGCAGGGAGGCAAGCATAACCCACCTCCAATCAATCCCGGAAAATAATATAATCATCTGATCAGCATATACTTTTTAAAAAAAGTTTTGTTCTAAGAACATGCATAAAGCTGTTTAATAAAGCAATAAATTTTGATTTTTTTCGTTTCATTTTTATAAGGTACAGATTTTAATTGAAGAATGTAATAAGCTTGAATCTAAATAAACTGTGAAACTAGAAGAAAGTCTGAAATATACAAAAATGTAACCTCAGTGTTTTAGCTCTTCTGGCTTTGGGGATATCAAAAGGGTACATTTTTACAGAAGAAGATGAAAAATAAAAAAACATGTCAATTATAAGACTAATCATTAATTTTCGTAATAACATTTTTCAATATTCTTTTTAAACTTTAATTGTTTGCACCATGAAATAATTTGTAAGTTAATTTGGACTAAAATTTTTATTATTTATTTCGCATTTTTTTTCACCAATCACTTCAAAAAACAAAATTTGTGCCAAAGCAAGTGGATACATTTTTCATAATAAAAGATGATTTCTTAAGCGTTTGGTTTTTGAGGATTAAAAAATGAACAGAAAATTTGCAATAGTGTATAAAATATTTAATTGGAACGATACATCAATTCCTGCCAATTAATTTTTAAAAATTATTTCATGTAAATATTGCCAGTGGCTACGCCTGCGGTGGACCATTGGCATACTTTTTTCAGGATTGCGGCCGCTATCTGTACAATTGTGATTGGCTTCTCCCTGTACACGAGAGATTTTACGTAGCCCCACAAAAAATAGTCAAGTGGGTTCGAATCGCATAATCTTAGCAGCCAATGGACTGCTCCAAAACGTGAGACTAATAGCTCACCAAACTCGTATCTCAATAGGTTCATGGTATCACGTGCCGTGTGGCATATGGCACCGTCTTGTTGAAACCAAATTTCTACCAAGTTCAATTCGCACGGTACGTTTTCCCGTTGACTATAACGTTGCGATTTTAATTATTTTTGGAAAAGTACGGTCCAATGATGCCGCCAACCCACAAATAGCACCAAACAGTGCATTTTTCAGAGTGCATTGGCGGTGCTCTTGAGCTGCCTCTGTCTGCTGTTCAGAACAAATTCGGCAATTTTGTTTGTTGACCTACCTTTTAAGCCAAGAATGAGATTCGTCGCTGAAGAAAATATTTCTAATTTTACACATTTCTCACAGAGCACAAATTTTGATAGTAAGAAAAGCGCTGTTCTTTTGTTAGTCTATTCATGGTGAAATGGAAAACCTTATTAAAAATTTTATGAGCTAATAATACTATACAATAATATCAAAGAAATTTTAGATTTAAGAAGAGACATCTTTTATTAAAGTAAAGTCAAAGCACACGATAGATTTTCCTTCATCACAATGCAACTTCAATGCTACAAAAAATTACGCTTATTCACTCACGCCCATTTCTAATGAGCAATTCAACTTAAATACTTCAACTAATAACTTTTTGTTTAGCTACAAATTTTCCATTAATTTCTACTGCTACAATCGGTCTTTGTTACTTTTTGGACGCTGTAAAAATCAATTCCTATCAACAGATACAAATGCAAATTACAAGCACTTTAACTCCTAATCACTTGCTCCGCAAAATAACTAATGAGGTTTCTGTGTTGCTTTCTTTTTTCATTGCATGCTCAATTAAAAAAGTTTTACTTTATAAAAACAAATACCCAAAAAATAAACAGCTGGATAGAGTTGCCGCATACTTGAGGCTAAATTTTAAACTTCGTGGGCTGTTCACCTCACATCTACATCTATTAATCAAACGTTTGTTCAAGTTTGCCCGTATTTACTATAAATTTCCGTTGCTTAGTTAGAATATATCAAAGAAGCAACAAAGTATAATCCCACAATGCTGGATGAGATTAAACGTAATCGTTATCAAATTATCCTAATGAGTTTTGGGACAATATGTTCAACATTATTTTCTCCCAAGAGGATATCACATTATTATATTGTAATTGAAGAAACCACGACCAGAATAATGCACTGGCAATTAACCCTTACCCTTTAAACAATTTGCCTACAGAACTACTACCAAAGTGCTAATTATCAACTCTTTAAAGCAATTGAAAGACAGTTACTGTTCAGGAAATACTAAGTACCATATATCTTCCTTATTACGGGATGAGTTTTTGCTAACATATCTGATCAAAGATACTGTCTCAAATGAAATCAACAACATCTTAACTAACTAGATAAGCAATACGCTATAATACAGGACATGAGATGTATTATTAAATAGCACTATAACTTTGATTAAAATATGGAATGCATTCATGGGGGAGTTTTATCTCCCTTTTTGTGGAGTTAATTAAGTAGTTGATGAATTAATCTAAGGCTTGGTTATATCAGCATAACCAGATTAAGAATATTCGAACTAAAAAAGACTAAATACAGTAGAACCTCTATAAGTCGAAGTTGAAGGGACACGCCAAAAAATTCGAGTTATGGAGTTTTCGACTTATGGAGGACTTCGACTGAAGCGAATTTTGTCTGGAAATGGTCGTCTTGTAGAGCTTAAGATTTTTCTAACTAATTTTGAGTTAGAGAGGTGAAATTAATCCTAGTTATAGAGGCATTGGTGTGCATTGCCGTAGGACCAAACTATTTCTGATAATTTTTCAATCGACAACAATAAAGTAACTTCGCTAAAGTTCAAATGAAATCACCTGTTAATGTCAGTCATAAATTCCATAGAATTGGTTTATTGTATAAGTAGGCTTTTACATTGATTTCTAAGAAACAATGATGTACATTGTCGGCATATTCTTAAAGTCGGTATCTTATTTTACTTCGAGCTATAGAGGTAATTCGTTTCAAATGTTCGCGTTGTAAAGGTTGTAAGATCAAACATTGCTATGTATATTCGAGATGCAGAGGTCAAATTTATTTTTTCGAGTTATAGAGGGAAAATATGTACTGAATTTACCTGTAGGGACTCACTAATTATTTCGACTTATAGAGGTGTCAGATTTTGAGCATTGGAGGTCTTGGGGCTCTAAGAGAAGGGAATACAACATTTTTTCGAGTTTTGAGGTTTTCGACTTATCGAGGTTCGACTTATAGAGGTTCCACTGTAAAACAAAGAAATTGTGTGTCTATATTTTATAAATATTAATCTTTCCAAAATAACTACTGTAATCAGTAATCAGATCCTTGAGGCATACGCCCGTTGATATTGCGATAGATGTACCTAATGATAGTCTTTTTAACTACGACATTGACTGGCATCAGACTCTTAGACAAGTTAAAGTCAATTACAGAATCCATGAAACATTTTTTGAACACACGAAAATTTTGGACAAGCAAAGGCTCGAAATCACAAAAAAAAAAACATTAAGAAACATGAAAAACTTTCTTGAAGAAACAATTTGCAAATTAAGACACAACCCATACTAATGATAAATCATCAGAAAAACGATTAAGAATCTGGAAATCACTTGGACAATAACGGTCAGTTGGACGAATGAAATAAGTTCAAATGAATGACAACTAACATGACAAATCCAAAGTGAATTGTCTTTTTTTAAAGCCTATCGTAGACATATAGAAAATCACTTAAAAATATAGAGTAGATGTTCCAGACAAAAGCAGATTATCATATCAACCTATGAAAAAATGACCTGTATAAATGAAAATATCTGAGAAAAACATCAAAGGATCAAACAATTAACTTTTTTCTGGGAAAAACAAATTCTAGAGACTGACGAAATGTAGCTGGACCAACAAATGAACTTCCCAGATAAGCCAGAAATATCTTGGACTAACGAAAAATTGGCTGAAAAACAAAAATAATTAAAGAAAACTAAAAAGTTCCGTGAACAAACAAAAAGTCTTGCATTAAGTTATAAGCAAAGTGGAGAGAAAAATGGGAATTAAAAAATCTTCAGAGCAGAACAGCTAAAAAATATTCTACCAGATAAAAAACAGATAATCTTGCACATAAATAAAGATAATATAAATAGGACAAAAGGTTGCACTACTTAATCAATATTTTCTTAAACAATTTCTTTTTGTCTTCTTCAATTGTATATGTCTGGTAACTCTATAGCTGATGTTTTCGTTTAAACTGCAATTTGTTGTTTAAAATAAAAAATAAATAAAAACTATTTATTTGCTGATGAACCAAGCTGGCTGAGAAGGGAGTGAGTAAGAACAGAAATAAAACTTTGCTCTAACAACATTTTCGTAATGCGCCATTTAAGTGTACATCAACAACGAGACAACAACAATTAAAACTTTAAATAATTTTCTTTTCATTTGTTAAAATTTTCTGCAAATTTTCCTTACACGCAGTAGTAGCACCGCAGCAGGAGCAAAGAAAAACAAGAAGAAGATGATGACATGAATGGAGTAGCAAAATAGCAAGGATAAACTTTTGCAGGATTCAATCATCAGGATTCTTGTGTTAAGAACGACGTTAAATTGCAATTTATGTTCAACACTGCCACCTTTTGCTCCTCGTTGCCCCAAATCAGCACTTAGTACACTTTAAACTATACATTTCCTCGTCTAACGCTTACCCAACTGATACTTTTGCTATCGTCCTTACAAAACGAAATATGCGATTTTTCGTCCATTTCATGTTGATCGATAATTTGTTTTGTTTTCGTGAAAACTAAAAGGGCGGGGAACTTATTTATCGAGATGGGCAACGCAATGTAAAAGTGGGCGTAGCGTAAAACTTAAACCACAACTTAGGGTAATAAAAGCATAGAAAGCTTTCAAATTAAATGCAACACTGAGCCAGCCAAAGCCAAACGTCGTTGATGGCTGAGATTAACGCGGACGCCATGTTGCCAATATGGCGTATATATGGTAGCTACTTTTAGTTTGAGTTTAGCGCGACTTGAGTTCAGCGCAGTTAAGTTTATGTTAAGTAATATTTATGCTTCAAGGAATGCAATAAAGATTGAACGTAAAGGCGTTATGGATAAAACAATACGTCGTATGGTAGCGCATATTGGAGGCTACGTGGGGTTGGGATGCACAATTTAATGTATTTTTACTAAGAATTTTTATTGAGTTACCCCATGGCAGTATATTGGTATTTATAGGGAAATCAATTTTAATTTTTGTCAATTTTTTATTTGCTTAGAAACTTTATGTTTTCAATATTAATGGAGATTTCCTTGAGTAGAGAAGGAAGTTGTAGTTAAATGAAATTATTTCACTTAAAATTTTATATTTCATTGGATTTAATTCTTGTCAGTTTTGTCATCAAAAGTTTAAGTTTTTATTTTTCAATTACCTAATTAATGTTCTGATGATAAACTTGAAATAAAGTAGAACCTGGATAGTAGCAGCGTTTATACTTCAAAGCGCTATAAGTATGATCAAAAGTATTGTCGTTAATAGCAAATGAAAAAGCTGAATGAAACTTTTAATTCTATTTTTTGTAAATTTTTTAATGTTTAATCAAATTAAAACTGCAGATTTGCTTCAGAACTTTCATATATTTATGTACTATAAAATGTTGACTTTGATTTCACTGACGCTGAGACGCCTTCTTCTAAGTAATTTTTTAGTAATCCTACACAATGCAGTAATAGAAATATTCTTGTTAGGACATCCTACAAAACTTTTGCATCGTGCTTTTCCACTATTGAATGCCATCCCTTCCCCGATTCACGAATTTTATTTTTGAGCTATTGTTTCTACCATAATTTCATTTTCTGCTACATTGAAGGTTCCATTCCAATGCTTGCCGGCATTGATTTATTGCTGTAAGCTATTTTGTTTTGGAAAAAAATTCGCGTTAATCTTTACCAGCAACGATTATGCTGATCAAATGACAAGAAAATGGTCAGCTAACAGAAATCAGCCTATCACCTGAAATTTGAAAAAAAAAAATCATTTTATCATGTTCAGTGAAATCTTCATACCAAATTTAATCAAAATCGATCCATTAGATTTGCTGTGAAATTATGTTTTTCTGTAAAGGACGTGGCACTACCCACTCAAAGTCGAATATCTTTCTCATGGGCTAAGTCTATTTCTATACCAAATTTCACCAAAATCGGTACACAAGTTAAGCAACCAAAACATATTTTCTGGTAAGGGGCGTGGCACCACCCATTAAAACCGAACCGATTTTAAAAATTTCTCTACTTATAGACAGCTACACTATCTCTGAGTAAAATAAGCTTTATTTTATATTGATAAAAGCAAGGGGCTTGCAGTGGTCGTCATTGTAGTGGGGGCTATTATCCGAGGCTGTTTTGGTTTTCATTGGAAATGATGATAATGTGTGGTGGGACCCAAACCAAGTTTTAAGTCTAGGAGAGACTCGCCTTTTCACAACTAGCTCAGCCCCGGACGGGTGTCCAAGGGATCTCCAGAGGATACTTGGCCAAAAGGCCGGAAGTTTGTGAGCTGCTTAAACTGCTTCCAAAAAAATCATCCCTGGCCACTCCCAAGTGAGTGGCGATCAGGAACTATACCCACTTACGTGGACTTCTACAAGCAGCTCCATCCATTAACGATTGAAGAAGGCGCACGCAAAACAGTGGTGCCTGGCGAGAGCTAATGAGGTCGGCCGTAACCTGACAACGGGTTGTTATGGCCATCTAAGCAAGTAAAATCAAGGGGCGTGGCAATTTTCATGGAATAAAAACCTTTAGAACGCTATATGTATATTGATTCCTATGATAGCAAGTCTTAAACTTTGGTGCAGGGATAGGGATGCATATGATTTATGCTAAGCAACTCACAAAATAAGGGTGGTATATGGTACAAAATATAAAATTATTAAAACGCTATAACTGGACACTTATGAAAGCAGGAGTTTTGAAATTTGATACTAGGAGGTATATTGCCTATGTTAAGCGCCGCATGAAATATGAGCGAAATTAGTCATTAGGGCGTGACATTTTTCATACCACTCAAAACGCCATATTTTCGTTCCTATTTTAGCAAGTTTTAAAATTCAGTGTTAGGATGCACATGACCTATGTTAAGTTCTTCACAAAATATGAACAGGATTAGACAACGGGGCGTGGCACCTCCCAAGCAACAGAAACACTTATAATGCTATATCTTGGTTCCCATGATAGCAGGAGTTTTGAAATTTGATGTTAACATATATGTTGTCTGTGTTAAAAATCTTACAAAATATGAACGGATTTGGACAATGGGGCGTGGCATCTTCCATACATCAAAAACACTTAAAACACTATATGGACACCTATGACAGCGTGAGTTTTGAAATTTGGTACTAGAAAGTACATGTATTGTCTATGCTAAGCACCTCACGAAATTTGAACGTGATTAGGTAACGGGGCGTGGCATCTTTCATTCGTAATCAAAACGCTATATCTGGCAACTTATGATAACATGAGTTTCTATATCTTGGCATCTATGACAGCTACAGTTATGAAACTTGTTACATGGATCTAGATTGTTTGAGCAAAAATACTCGCAAAATGTGAACGGGATTGAATACTGGGGCGTGGCTCCTCCCATACAATAAAAATACTTAAATTGCTATTCTTGGCATCATATCAAGTTGCGGAATTCGGTGCGTGAACTCAATACTCTGCAATAAGGACTGCGTAAAATGAAAGCGGTGTTGTGCAACGGAAAGGGAAAAATATATTTTAGTCGCTCAACTCAAGTCTATACAACGAGGCCGAGAGCGAGAACAACCAGAATCTCGCCTCGTCTCGCTGTCGGTGAGTTTCTAGAAGTCATCGAGAGGTGTGACACATAAATATGGGGTTGGGTATTTTCAAATGTATCATGTTTCACAAAATCCTACCTAGGAGACAAATAATTAAATCGAATAATCGTTGTCGACACTTGAGCAGCTCGAACGAATTCAACAATCGAAAACGCATGTAGCTCGTCGAACGTAAGAGAGTTGTGACTCGTTTCGTTAATGATTGACTATGTACGAATTTAATCACACGTCAAATGTAGCAGATGACATTGAGGACTTACGTAACGAGTGTCCCTGGTCCTTTAGTTTGTGCATAAGGGAATAAACTCTATATCAAAGTCATTGCAAAAGAACACAAACTATAAAGAGAAAAAGATCCTGCTCTTATTTGACTGAATTTAAGACATTTTTGAAATGAAGGTGACAGGTTTTAAACTTAAAAACAGAAAAGGTTTTTAGCATTTTTTTTACCTGCCAAAAACACATAAATAATTTTAAAAATATTAAAGCAACAAAACTGAACATAAAGCAGCACAAACAGCTTTATGACTCATTTAACCTCCCGCAAGACCCGTCAGAAAAGTCTTTACCCAGGAACAATGATATTTCAACACTGAAAATATCCAAATTTTTTGCAATCCAGCGCGGTGTTGCTTCAAAGTAAAATGTCTCGCATAGTTATCATACTTGACGTGAGCCGCACGTGTCAAAATGTGCAGGCGTGAGGTATAAACTCCACAGGGGAGGCAGCCTGCCAGCCAGCCGACTGCTTTTGGTTGCATGCAACATTCTGGAAGAAGTAAAAACAAAAACATTATATGACACCGGTTGTCCTGTTGCTTCAATCATGTGTCCTTGTTGCTTATTTATGCTTTAATTTTTTTGTTTCGTTTTGTTTGGATGCGGATATAAAGGATAAGGAAACAATTGCAAAAGGGTGCCATTAAATGACATGTTGTAAATAAAAGAGGCAAGCAACGTACGGGTGGATGTGTGGGTGGCTGTATAAAAGGGCATATAAGTTGGTAAATGATTGCTTTTGTTGTTCTTGTTGCTGTTGTTGTTGTTATTGTTGTTGTTGTTGTTGTTGTTGTTGTGGTTAGGGGTTAAGTTAACCTTATTTAGTTACCATTCTTTCTGCTTTGTGCACTCAGTGATCTTAGTTATATTTTTTCTTTGTGGAATTATCGTATTTTTTGGAAATTTGATATTTTATTTTGGATTTATTTGGGATTAAATGCTAGGTAATTAAGTGCAGTCAAATGAATAAATATTTATTTAAGAAGCAAAACACATAGTTTTGCTTAGTGGGATGAGATTAAAACTTTGAAGAAATGGCTTTATGGGTTGGTAATATGGCTTAGTGCTATTTTCACATGAGTCTTGTAAGGGGAAATAATAAAAATTGTCTTATTATGATAATAACACAGATTTTTTTTTTATAAAATAAATAATTTATGCAAGCAAACTCTAGAGAATTGTAGCTTTCAGATTGACTGCGCTGCAGGTGAGAGTGACCCAGAATCTTCTCAATATTATCGCTTACCTAACTCAGCTAGCGTTTTTCAAGCAGAAATCTTTGCTATTTAAGTAGCCTGTAGGCAAGTGGGTAATACTAATATGGGGATAGCTAGCAATCTTCTGCTATAGCCAGGCCGCCATCAAGGCTTTACATTCGGAGACGATAAAATCTAAGCTAAGTAATTGTACAATGCAGGAAGGTACTAGCTAGGCTTAACGCTCATATGGGTTTCAGATTACAGGAACATTGAGGGTTATGGAAGGGCTGACGAATTAGCAAGACACGATTCCTATCTTGACGAATAAGAAACCTCAGTGCACGTGCAAATTTCGAACAGTATGGTTGAGAAAAAGCCTTTTCGCATTTTCTTTCTGAGGCAGCTGAGATTTGCAGAGCCCTGCAACCCTGTAAAACATCCAGACTAATATCGCCATCATATAATAATTCAAAAACCACTGACCTAATGCCCAAAATCAAGAAAGATATCGCCAGAATCACCGCTACAGTAAGTTATTGCACAGATCACACATATAGTTTTTTGAAAAAAAAAGGAAATTCACGGTACTACATAACCTCAAAAATGGGCAAAAACGGTGTTTTTTGCACTTTTAGGTTAACATATCTCAAAAACTAGAGCTGATAAAGCATTTCCAAGGCCAGATTTGGATTCAGCACATCAAAGATCTTCGAAAATATATAGTCTGGTTTCTGGGTCTGAGATGCTGTATGCCTGTGTTATTCATTTCCGACAAGATTTGCGCTCTCCAGCGATTTTTGAGCCAAAAACTCGATTTGGAAGCACTGTGCGTAGGGTCGTCCTTAATTGTAAGCGTCAGTGCAATATGGTTATAAGTCGAAGCGTTATCAACTGTGTTGCTTTTCAGCCTTCCAACAGCCAGATCTTCCTCTTCTAGGCCAATATGAGGATAAAAAATATCGCTTGGTTATCAGTTTGTTGGAAATCATTATTAAGACACATCTTCATGTATTTATCACAAGATTTCCTGAATTATCTCAAAGAATGTATTGTCTTTTGCTGGCTGTTTGTAGTTAGTTTTTATTTTTTTTATAAAAACTTCAGCGTCTTTTCTTTTGTGAGATCCTTCAATATTCTTGATCAGGGACTGCCCACGTAGTTCTTTGCCAGCGTAGAACTTTCATTTTATTCAATTTAAATATATTTAACGATTTTGTGAACGATAAAGCAAAATTGTTCATTAGAGCAGCAGTTTGCCTTGAAATATTATTTATATTTTGTTTCAATTAATTGTAAATTTTGAAGTAGCAACGAAACAAACTCGAACTCGTATAGTATATTATACTAACTTATTTATATTTGATTTTCAGCTGAAAACTGTACAATTTAATTAAAAGGGTAAACATAGCTTCAGGATGTTTGTTTTTTAACAAACTCAATCAACTTTACGATCCTTAACTCGGTGGCTGTGGTGTACAAACTAACTTCATGATTTCAGCAAATGAATAAAAAGTTTTGTTCATCTACGTTTTGAAAGCAGTTACCTTAATTAATAACTTAATAAATTAAAATGGAGTGCGCTGACAGCAAAAACAACAAAAAATGCAGTAACCGCTCCGGAAAACAAAACTTTTCCACATGTTTAGTTAGTTCAATCAACAAACTAACACCTTGACTCACCCATACCTACTAGAAATAGCAACTAACCTACACACATGCAGAAAAAGCAATTAACACGCAAACCAAAAAAGTTTCTAATACTTTTGTTGAAATACAAAAAAAAAAAAAAAAAAAAAAAAAAATGGGAAAAACGGAGGAAAAAAAAAAAAAAACCCTGAAACTCACTTACAATCGTTGAAAAGCGCGTTGAATGACGCTTACAATAACAATTCGTGCAGACACTGTTGAAAGCACACCACCCCTTCAGACATCAATTTTGTTCATACTTATCCCATACATCAGCCATGCCCACAGAATGTATGTAAAGAAATCATGACATAAAAAAGTTTTCGAAGCTCGAACTACTACAATTCGATTAAAAATGTAATTACGAATAGTTCTGCAATTTTCTTGTATTCCATTATTTCTGCTCTACCCCCTTAGGATATTTTTATTCCATTAACCCACAACCCATAAGCCCACACAGACTGAGGTTGACGAGCAGCGCACTTCCATACAAAGTAAATAAATTAAATAAAAAAAAATTAAACAAATACGTAGACACTTGGAAAAACAAAATTAGAGAGAAATAAGAAGAGAGTTAAATTCAAATCTTTTTGAAATGTTAAATGAAACCATGCAGGAAGTTGAATACTTTTGTTTTTGTAAGTTAATGATTTTATGTTTTGTGGCTATAGGTTAAAAAAAAAATGTTTCGGAAGCCATCAGCAGCATTCTCTCTTCTGCCCACATTTTCGGAGTTATCCAAGCCAATCAACATCTCTTTTAAATAGTAAAGTATGTCATATTGTGATCGAAATATTGAAATCATCCCCAGAGATCACCATTGAACTTAGATTCTTTCCCAAGTTTAGGTTAGGTTAGGTTAGGTTAGGTTAGGTTAGGTTAGGTTAGGTTAGGTTAGGTTAGCTTAGATTAGGTTAGGTTAGGTTACGTTAGGTTATGTTTGACAAACTTCGTTTCTGTCAACGATAACGAAGCTAAAAATTTTTGACACAAATGTGAAGCTGGTTCTCCTGAACGGCTTTGAAGTGTGGTCAGGGGCGTCTCATCGAAATTTTTCATGGGGCGAAAAATCAAATAAAAAAGATCGATGAACTTTTCTGAAAAAAAATGATTTTTTCTATACTTTAGGGTGGGTAGGGTAGGGACACAAAGATAATTTTAGATAAAGAGGTTTTTTTTATTCGTTGCAATTTCCATTAATTAAAGATACTCGTAAAGTAAGTTTTGTTCAAATGTTTCGTGACTTTTCGATTTTTTTGCAAAATGAATTCTTTCATAACCTTTCCCAAACCTAAGGATCTAGTTTTTTCCTATAAACATGAATTAGCTTTGACCTTTCACAAGAAGCTGCTGAACCTGGGACTGTCATTATTGAATTGACGAGTCGATAAACTTGATCTAGAAGGTGTTTCGTTGTGTGAGATGATTTCCAAAGTTGGTCAGGTATTTCAGGACAACACATGCCAGGTATGTTTTTCAATATTTGGAGTTGAGGACAAAGGTTGGTCAGCTCAAAATCATCTGATAAAATGCCCAGTTTTGATCCAAAATTTCTTCAGTGGGTACATTTCCTTTGTATGCATCAAATAGTATATTTTCTAACGACTCTAAAGGATGAAGGTCTAAGAAAAATCGCAAATGAATTATCATCATTATCAATGCAACAGTAATTACAAAAACAAGATTATATACAGATCTTTCGCTAATTTCTTGCGTTGTCGTGAATATTTTTGACTTTTTCATATATGAGTTTGGAATTCCCTATTGAAAGTTTTCACTAAGTTTCAAAAAGCCCAAAGTCCCTCCTTTATTTCTAAGGTTTATTGAGTCTGCAGCCTCAAGGTGATATAAATAAATTCCAAGTTAAAAACACTCGAGATTACTCAAAATATTTACCCGAAATATTTTCAATACTTTGGCTTTTGTAAATGATCAATAAATATTTTCAGGTTTCAAAGTGAATATTTGCTGTTGCTCTTATCAATACTATTATCATTCAAAATGATTGATATTCATTTCATCATCATAGATTTTTATTTATCATTGTCATCATTATTATTTATTATACGAATAATTATTATTATTGTGCAATTTCAAATCAAAAAATATATCAAAGAAACATTGAGTAGATCGTAGTATGAAAAGTAGTACCTTTTTGATCGAATCTTCTTTCCAATTCGTTTGAGAGAAGGCCCAACACTTCAAAGTAGTTTTTCCGAATTCGATTTCTTGATGATAGTCTTACTTCAGGAGTGGGACAATTAGTTTGTTCTAAGCGTCGAGAGATTTTTCTGGTTCTAGGCTCAGAATAATATTCAAGTTCAAACTTATCAGCCTCTTTAAAAATTCGTTCAAATTCTGTATCGGAAGGGAGTCTTTGAATTGTTTGAACCAAAAGTCTCGCTGCATGTTTCGCACATGTGGCTGTTAATCTTGGATTTTGAAGAGCTCGAGCAAGTTGTTCGCAAATACCGAAAATTTCAATAATCAGATGTATGGAAAACACTGTGTCAAACTTATTCAGTTTTTGCAAATATCCTCGAATTGATAATTTTTTTTCTGGCATGATGGCTCCTGGTTCGTCAGCGATTGCTTTAAGTGTTTCCTTAATCCTAGGAAACTGCTGCTTGAATCGGACCAATGAGGTAGTTCATATGCACTATCGCGTGGGACAAAGAGGGATGGGATGAAATATTGATTGTGATGATGTTATTGTTGTTGTTGGTGCAAGTTGGGAGAAATATGTTTACGTAAATGCTTCTTCTTTTGGCTGATTCCAAAATAGTATTTGATGATTCTCTCACGATGCAAAGAAGCTCACATATCCCAGTAATAGTTTTTGCCACTTCTTGCAGGGCCAGATTAGCAGAGTGGTTTGCACAGTGTACGTATAAACCTTTCGGCTGTTTATTTTTTAGTACGCTCCTATTGAGTATGCATCTCTTATATCGACTAATATTGTCGATACTAGAAACGGTCAATACTATTGATGTCACTATAACTAACACTCACAAACTAATGGAAAGTTTACATGAAGCTCAGTTCATACGCAATTTTTTAAATGTTCATTTTGTTACATTTTGATAGACTCAAGATATGAGATAATCACATTAATAAAAAGATTTGCTGAGTCCTAAAAATGTTGATCAAATTATGATATAACTTATTTTCGAGTAGGGGGGCAAAATGAAAATGAAATAAATACACTACCATCCTGCCAAAATTTCTGGGGGCAGCTGCCCCTTTTTATTTTATTCGCATAAAAAATCATAAAAAAATGCAAATTTTGTATTATGGCAATTTGAACTTAAAATCAATTTCTAATTTCTAAAAATATTTAGACATTGAAATACCTATATTTTTTTAAGTGTAGACTTAAAATAAAAAAATTGTAGAAACCTTGAGAAAATAATAACCTAAAGATAAAAATAAATGACTCAATAAAAGAAAAGGTGAAACCTAAGCCATCGCCTTCTCGTAATGAAAGACCTGCAATGCAATGAGTAAAATTTATGAGGCGGTTGCGGGAACAAAGATGTGAAATAAATTGTACATACGGTGGTTCTTCCTTTTTAACTGTGTGTATTGTGGGTACGGTGGCGACGTAATGGTTAGACACGTCCCAAGAGTAGAATGAATCAAACAATTAATAAATTATTTGAACAATTTGGTAGGCAATTTTGACAACAAAGAAACAAGTAACTACACATAAATTAAGTTCATGCCTTGTAAATGTTCATGTTTGCGTGTTTTCGGCATATTTACGTATTTGACGCCGTCGGGTAAAAAGAAAAAGTGGAATGGCTGTAAGGAGACACCTGTGAAAAACCACGTTATGTTTGCCACATACATAAGTGCATTGAACTCAATTCGCAAAAAATCCTAAGTAATGATTGTGGTAAGCAACTGTGAAAACTTATAACAATTAAGAACAACTTTCATAGCAGCACTCTATAGCTCAGTAACTCAAAAAATCACTATAATCAGCGAGGCACATTTTGACTTGACTGGCTTTGTTAATAAACAGTAAAGCCGCCTTTGGGGTAGTGGAAACCGTGAATTGAAACACCACAGACCACCATTTGCGCCGGCTGCGTCATAGAGCCATAATTCTTTGAGAATGCTAGAGGCAATGCTGCAACAGTTACTGATAGCCGCTATCATGACATGCTGAGAAAGTTTCTTGTGGTCGCATTGGACTAGATAGGCCTACAGAACATGTGGTTCCAACATGACGGTGCCACATCGCACACAGCTCGTGCTAAAACGCAAGTTTTGTGAAAAAATTTTTCCGGGCCGAATAATGTTCAAAAATGGTGATATTGACTGGCTCCTACGATCATTTGACTTGAACCCTTCCGATTTCTTCCTTAAGGAAAAGATGTACGCCAATAATCCAACCAGAACCTCGATGCTCAGGACAGTCGAAACGATATTGCTGAAATAACACCAGAAGTCTGCGAAATTGTCATTAAAACTGTGCATTTGCGTCACGACCATATTCCTAACATAATATAAGAGATCATATAGTTAATCATATCATATTGTTAATTATGAAAATGTATTTCACTTAAGCTATTCAGAAAAAAGTATCGACTTGAAACATAAAACCCTGTATGCAGCTTAAATTGCCTTAAAAATAGACTTCACGTATTGAGGTCTTGGAAAGAACGGGGATCAAAACAAAGATTTAAGGACAAAATTGTTTGTTTCACATATATTTTCTTCGAGCGTCAATTTAAATTTATCTAATGGCATCATCAATTCAAAAATTCCCCATCTAAAATGTTTATTTTGATATAAAAAAAATGTAATGACGCTGTAAGCTTGATACACGTACATAATTGGCTAAAAAGATTTGTGTGGTTCGTAAGATACCAAAAATCATACACGAAAAATTAGCTAGGGATCTATGCTAAATTTTTCATGTACTCGTAAGCAAATATAATCTACTGCTTTGGCATACACATAAAATAACAACAAAACACATTAAATTGGATTTCAATTTTAATGCTCAAGCCCAGTTACATAGATAGACACAGGCAAATATTACAAGGATATAATGCGTTAATATACTGCTGGTAAATATCCTGCAATATCCGTCTCATACTCCAATAGACACGAGTTTATTATTATTGACAAATAAACATAAAACATGAACAAAAACAACCCAAAAATAATTCACCACAAATTGAATATTACGTATATTTTTTTGCGCTCTTTTATTTTTGGTTCTGTGTAGGTAACTCCTGCTAACGAAAATGTATGACAGTACACACACACATAAACTTCCATAAATAAAAAAAAGAGAAAGAACCGAAAATAAAACAACTTACATAAACAAAGGCCCAACAAAGCGACAATTTATGAGTCTAGCGGAATAGTGTGGCTTAAAATTGAATACGAATATTTCGTAACCGATTTTTGAGAACACCGTGTGGTGAGTTTTTTTTAACTTAGCTAACTTTGACGAAATCGTTAAAGTTCTGCAAAAGCCGTTGAATTTAAAAGTAAACAACCAAAAATAATTGCTTAATTAGCACAGAGATTAGTGATTTTTACAATATAAGACTTGTGCTGTAACGTAGCCGACTTGTGATCATCAGCTGTTTCGGAAAAGCAATTGCTCTAATATGCCGTAAAGAAAAATTAGTTCTAGCATGTTTTCCTCACTATTGGTCAAAACGATTTAAGTCCTTACAGTTAGCCCAGTACTTTTTTTTTTTAAATACGTAAATGTTTTCGACATATAATCTGATGTACAATTTCGTAAATTAAAAAATTAATTTTCCAAGTAATTTTTGAAAAAAAAAGATAAAAAAAATTTCTTTGAAGTTACCCAGAGTTATATGATTTCTTAGAAATTGCTATTTTGTGTCCAATTTGCGTTATGAAATGAAAAAAAAAAATTAAAAATTTCATGTTTAAATACTTAAAATCCTTAACCCTTAAATGCACGTTTTTTTTTTTTAGGTGAAAAAAATATATTTGGTAGACGTGATCATGTTAATGCAGGAAAAAATAAAAAATAAATTTTTTTTTTAATATTTAATATCTTTTATTTAAAAAACAACTTGTTGCGGATATGCAACACCATGCCTTTTAGTATGGCATGGCTACAAAATGCATTTAAGGGTTAAATCTCCCAAAAATATATATGAAGCCAAGGGTTTTCGTATTTCTAAAAATAAATATATATTTTGCTTTATTATTGTGCTGGAATTGTGCGATAATTGAAGTTAGCCCATCCTTTTTACGCAATTTTTATTTTGTGTACGTTCAAGTAAACTTTATAAAAATAATTGTGTTTTTTACATCAAATACGATGAAAAATTTTATGAGCTAAATCCAAGTCGGGTACGCTTTGTTGTGCAAGTTGCAATTCTAGAAAACCATATAATTCTTGGCTAAAATTATATTCAGGAAACTGATAATATTTCGGTTTTTCGTTTTGAGGTTAATAAAAAAAAGGAAAAAATACGCAAAATGTTAAAAATATGTATAATGAAAATATTTAAAGATTTGAAAGAAGTTGAAAAATCGTAAAAGCTGATAACTGTTGGAAAGTGTGAGAAATGCTGCAAAATGAAAAAATATGGAAAATGTTGAAAAATGTCGAAAAAAGTATGCAAAATGTTGAAAAAGGCGGAAAATGTTGAAAAGCCGAAAGAATGAAAAAGAGTTGATGGAGGTTGAAAAATTTTGTAACAGTTGAAAGAAGTTGAAAAACTCGAAAAGAGTTGAAAATCTCGCAAAAAGTTGAACGATTGAAAGTTGAAAAAGTCGAATTAAATTGAAACAGGTTAGAAGAGTCTAAAAAATATAGAGCATGCTGAAAAAAAAAAAAAATTTAAATAGACTGAACAGTTGAAAAAGGCTGATAAATTCGATAAAATATTGAAAATGTTGAAAAAAGTACAATAAGGTTGAATATGTCGAAAATATGTGGCAAATATTAAAAAAGGTGAAAAATCTTCGGAAAGCCGGATAAAAATACATATTTGAAAAATATTGAAAAGGTTAAAAAGCCGAAAAAAATTGAAAAAATCGAAATAAATGGAAAATCTTAAAAAAAGTTTAAACAGTTGAAAAAGGCTAAAAAAATCGAAAATGAGGAAAAATGTTGAATAAGGTTGAGAAGTCGGAAAAAATTGAAAGAAGTTGAGGCTTCTTCAAAAAAGGCAGTTGGAAAAGGATGATAAAATATGCAAAATATTGAAAAAAAAAAAAATGAAGGAGGTTGAATAAGTCGAAGATATATTGAAGAGTTGAGAAATATTGAAAAGCTTAAAAATATTGCAAAAGTCGAAAATATTTGAAAAATATCGAAGAAGCCGAAAAATGTTAAATGAAACGAAAAAAATAGAAAACGGTTGAAAAAGGCTAAAAAATCTATGAAAAATGTGCAATGGCAAAAAAAGTTGAATAAGATTGAAAAGTTGAAAAAAAAAAACAAAATTGAAAGAGAGCCGAAAGAAGCTGAAAAAGTGAAAAGAAAAAATATTGAAATATTAAAAAATTATTAAAAAAGTCGGCAAAATGCTACACTTACAACCTTTATTAACATGAGAGGACCACTCCCACTGATCCAATCCGATCGAATTCCATTTAATATTAAAGCTTATAGCAACCGACATCTCCGCATTGAATTCTATTAGGATTACTGTGGTAGTACGTTAAATATAACTTTAAACATTTTTTTGTTGTATGGTAAGTTGCCCCGCCCACTGATGTTATCCCGTAATAATTTATAGAAACCGACATCTCAAAACCAAATTTAAAAAAAATTACTACCATAGCAGATTAAATGTAATATTTAACGTTTTTTGCCTGCATGGGAGGTGCCACGCCCAAATTTAATTTTGCATCAAATTTTTTGTTATTGGATAACTTATAGCAAGTATATCCTCCATGCTAAATTTCATAATGACTGCGTTTTTATTTTTCTTATTATAACGTTTATGATATCATCGGCTGTGCCACGCCCTTTAACGAGTTTTACCAGTATAGCGGCTTAGGTTTTAATGATTACTGCTTTTAGTGGTGCCGCTTTCGAGTAATATTGAATCAAAATTTTCAAATATTGAAAAGTGCCAAGTCTACTTTTGGAACAATTTAAGATATTTATGATCTGCATTCGTCTACTAAGCTTGATTGCAATATCTTGAATTATTAGCGTGATATAACGGTATAGAAATTAAAGTTTAGGGCTGTGTTACGCCCCTATTAGAGTCTTTAACCCCAATATTAATTTTGTTCACATATTCACCAATTCCTCGTGTTTCATTAACCCTCTAGTGCGCAAGAAAACGAAACTCAACAAATTGCTTCGGAAGTCATAGGAATCGTCTAGAAAACTAAGTTTTGTTCTAGCAATTTGGCTAATTTTGCGGGGTGGAGGGTGGAGAAGACAAAGTATCCTTTGATGGATATTTGCATCATTGCACATTTAGCCTAAATGTAAATTTGCATCAAACACTTTTTTATTCACAACGAGCTACTTACCGGATAAAAACAATGTGTACTACTTTATTTCGATAAAAAAGAGTATTTTTTATGTAAAAATCACGACTTTTGACTTAACTTCATGAGCACGGTTTTCTCTGAAAATAACAAACTTATGTGAAGCAACTTCAAAGACATAAGGTATTCGTTTTCAATTATAATGGGACCACAGCGGTTGAAAAATATATTCACAGAATATCGTAAAAATGATGTGAAGAGCCGTTACATATCATCGAATTCAAAGTTTTGACCTAGAGAACGAAATTCAGTGTGATTCAAATATGCATCACGGCGCACTAGAGGGTTAAATTCCCTGCAGTCGTTTTCCAAATAAAGTTCAGCTATATTGGAAAGTACTTCATGTTACCGAAGTTTGTTAAGCCAAAAAGTATTGCATAGTTTCGAACAGTAGTCGTACTTGCAATATGCGGATATTATCGAATAGTACTGTAAGGTCTATCAATGCGGAAGTGTTTCAAAAGTATTAAAGAGAATCGATAAGTAGCGAGAAGGCAAAATGTATTGAAAAGTTGGTAGAAGTTGAATGTTTGCTTGTATTGGAGATGCTACGCCTTCTTGTTAAAGCTTGTTCTATTTTTTGGTTTGGAACCTGTCTAATAAATTTGTGCTTGTTAATGGATTTTAGGAAATCCTCGGGACATAAAATTCAATATATTCCTTTTACAAATAAAATGTCATTAGGGGCCGTCCATTAATAGGTCTGAATCATAAGGGCTTTCATAAGAATCGGTTGCACAAATACTATTTTAAGTAACCGATCCAGCTTGCATTTCAAAAGTTAATAAAGTATGGCAAAGTATTTCACAACAAACAAAAAATAAAAATCCTTGAAGAAAACCCACACATCGATAAAATTTCACTTCAACGCAATTCCATTAGACGGAAATAATTTGATGCCGTAGCAAAAAAGAAAATTGTTAAAAAACCCAACTCCCAAAATGGTTAAAGTCTTTTACCCTACTTTGTGTATCGAACACATGCATACGTAGTATATGACGGCGCACTTTTCGATGCCACCTCTGCAATGTTAGAACATCATCACCGACATCGACATCATCACCATCGTGGTATGTCAGCCGATAGGTTAGGAATTTTTCATTATTTGATTCCTATGTGTTTGGGTTTTTTTTTGTTGTTGCTTATCATCGTTATAGTGAGACTTTGATGTATGACTGAAAAATATCCAAACAAAAATGTCACATGTGGTGTTGTAGCAAAACTCGTGTATTACTTTATGGCTTCAATTTAATAAATTTAATTTTTTATATAACTTCTCTGAAGCCTCGAAATAAGAGAAGAGCATATTGAGAAGAAGTTAAATGTCATCAATCAGCAGGTTTAATTACAAAGTTTAATTAATTGTATTGTCAAAACTAATTTCTTATTTGTTTCTAAGTCAAAAGAGTAATGAGCCAGAGCTTTAACACAAAGATCAAGAAAACTGTTAAGCTTTCAAACTTCTGCCAATAGTTTTCATGCGTTGCAGGAGCTATCCTAGACTTTATGCCATGTATAGTCTCGCACCCAAGAGTGAAAAAATGGGGCTGACCTTCACAGAAATATTTTGACAGACTTTTGTTAAGAAGCAGCTTATAAAACAAGTTAACTTGTCATGAAACTCAAACTGGGCGGAAGTCAGAAAATCCAAGTTCCTTTGGAAAAACGGCGTGTTGTCGCTTGACATTTGCTAGAGACATGAGTAACATCAACATGAAAGTTCTAAAATTCGCAGAAATTTTGCAGGTTTCTCATAATTTTAGGGGGCGAGGGTAGGGGCTCCAGCCTTAAGGCTGGCTACGGCCTTAAACTCAGATGATAAGTAAAAAGAAGTTAATATCCATACCATAGATGGGCAACATTTTAGAAGGAAGAGCCATTTACAACAAAAGCAACAAAAAAAAAAAAAAATTACACCCTTAGAAAAAACCCCTGCATAAATTTGAGCTCGATTGCAAAAAAAAAAAAAACATTTTGCTATAAACCAAAAATCAATTCCAAGAATCAAACAAGAATAAAATGAGTGTAGAAATAAAAGTATACTGATCAAACGAAACGAGAGAAGCTGTCCTCAATGTGCGTTTTGTTGTTTGCTTGTTCGTTTGTTTTTTTTTTTTTTTTTGAATAATGCAATAGCAATGCAAACCCCAATGCAAATCCAATGTGATTATAGCGAGTAAAAAAAAATAATCTTGGCGTCTACAGCAGCTACAGTTGTGAAACATAATACTAGATTTTTATTGTTTGCGCAAAACTATTCGCAAAATGTGCATCTCCCATACAACAAAAACCACTTGAATTGCTATTTTTGGTAGTTATATACCAAGTTGTAAAATTCGGTACATGGACTCAATTGCCTACAGAGAAGACTGCATAGAACGTAGGTAGGATTGCACAGAGTGAAGTGCTCGAGCAGAGTCGCAGGTACAGATGCTATTTTGTTTCTGTGTAAGGTTACCAGATGCTCTGCCTACGAAAGTAGTACATCTGAAAAAATTTAAATTTTCTATTAAAAAACAAAAATAATATTATTCTCAAAAAAAAGGTCATCGTTTCTGAACGAAAAACACTTCAACATTCTCAATTTACATAATATTTTACAATGCAAATTTCAGCAGAAGTGAAAGTATGACATTTCAACTAAAAGTAGTACATTTCAGGTGAAAGGTATTAAAGTATTTTCGACTTGCAAAAGTAGTACATTTACACTAAAGTATGTCCTCTGGTAACCCTATTTCTGTGACTTAATATCAGTTTTAACTAATATCTTTCATCGGAATCGCCACAATTTCCTGGGAAAAGTAGATAACTTAAAGGCAGTTTCAAATAAATCGTCTGCATCGACAAGGTTTTTTTGTGATGATTTGAAGATGATTGTGAAGATTTTTCTTGTGATGATAATTAATTCTCAAAAGCTTTTAACTTTTCGGGAATGTAATATTGAATAATTCCCATTAGATAATATTGTGATTTTTTTCTTACAATAGTCTGCAAATTGCAATGCATTCTATAATTTCAAGGCAAAGAAACTTGATGATTCATACAGAAAAATTGTATATAAATACACAGCTACTCGTAAATCAGCACTTACTTCATTAGGGTGCGAAAAATTCCCACGCTTTCTCAAATAAAAAAAATTTTTATCGATTATATCTTGACATCATTATTTACATATTATTTATTTATACACATGTATATACCTATATTGTTATTGATAAAAATAATGTTGTACATTATCTGAGTAATTGAGGTGCACATTAGACATGCTCAAAATAATATAATGTTCTAGAATTCTTCGAGAACAATTAAAATTCGATATTTTACTCATTTTCCAGTAAATGCTCAATCGAAAAAAACTTCTAAATTTGCTACCAATGCAGCAATATTTTCAATTTGCGAAATTTGAATAAAAAAATGAAGAAAATTGCATTTTTCTTATTTAAAATTAGATTTTTAAATTTTTTTTTTTCATTTTGCTTTTGTACACCTAAAAGAACTCGCACCGAGATAAAAAAATTCACAAAAACTTTAACAATAAGTTCGCTTTAGATTAACATAATTTTCCCTAAATGGGGATATGTACTTCCCTTTCAAATCATGTGATTTGACACCACTGAATTATCTTATGCCCCAACTTTATGCTGGTAAAGTAAAGCAACAATTAGAGCTTTCGACTTCAACTCTTTTCGCTTTTTTTTCGAAATAAGACCTCATTTGCACGAAAAAGAGTTCCATATTATTCAATTGCGTTCCACATACAGGAAATTATTTTTAGTTTTTGAAGTGAAAACTTCTTATGGCACGTTGTGCACCTCCGTAAGAAAGCATTCGCGGCTGAAGAAAGAAGTATAAACTCGCGACACCGACCGTCATCGGGATTCCCCGTCGTGAATGAGAGCGATAGTAAAATTTGAATGTTCTATTGATTCTCTTAAATAAATATTCCAAGCGGAAGACAAAAAGCAAAGCAGACACACTAACTGACACATTCCAATCTCATTCAACGATTGTTATGCTTACATGTTTGTTCTTTCAAATTCCGCGTTGTTGCGTTGACAAATTGAGAATGAGAGCGAGAGTAAAATTTGAATACATATTCCGTTTTTGTCTTCCATTGCATTGCCATATAAAAAGAAAACGCACACATACCAACTAACACACTAACTTGCCATTAAACGATTTGTTATGCTTGCATACTTCTTTTTACGGGTGAAATTAATTTTTTGTTTCAAGTTTTCACTTATGTCGGCACTCCCGGAGTGCAACCCGCCTTTTTTTTTTTTCAATTTGAAATTCTTTCAGTCTAAAATCACGCTTTATAATAGATTTTTAAGATCTCTGATCATGACCGAAAAAACTATATTTTGCATATCGATTCTGATTCATTTTTTAACCATACCTCTTCAATTGTAGCACCGAAAATTCTCTATAATCGGCGCTTATAGCTTCAATATTACATGGAAAGATTTCAATTTCAAGTACGTTTTCAAGTTTTGTTTTGGATGAATCGAAATAGCACAAACTTGTAAACTTCAATGATAACAAAATCTTCAGTGGCTCAAAAGTCAATGCCAATAGTGCGAAATATCCTGGTAAGAACTGTGCAACACTAAAATAGAAATTCCACGTTAAAACAGAACTGGTAGCTTGGGAAGAAAATACAATTTGCAATACATAATAAACTGAACATTTATAAACAACTTTATCTTTACGAGCAACCTTTTGAAAAACAGATTAAGAGCTGTGCCAATTTGTCAGATATTCTCTTTCCAGCCAAAGCTTTGCAAAGGTTGAGATTGTGTTATTAGGTTTTGGGAAGAAGCTCGCAATAAGGCTGTTTACTAGAATGAATCCACACATGAAGAGAACATTATTATATATGTCCTTGGAACAAAACTATATTTAAAAAGTATATGCTGATAAAATAATTTCATTATTTTTCATGATTGCTAGGAGGTGGGTTATGCTTGCCATCATCATCCTGTCCGTTGGCCAATAAAATCATCATAGCCAACACAACAAACGAAAGAAGACGATGACTTGAATATTTCATAGTTCACGTACAAAACACACTTTTGGAATATTTTCCGGTCTAAGCAAACGCCTAATATATACAATTTTTCATGGATAATGAAACAATAAATCAATGAAACATACACTTACATATCTTGCTCAAAATTAACATAACAAAATATTCTTATTATTATAAGTAATTGCTTAGTTTTGAACAATACAATCTATTATATTATGAAACCAAATTAAATTATAAATCTAAAAGAAAACAAAGCTAAGTATGTATTAAAATCGTGCTCATGACTTTAGCGCTCACTGGTATTCGAACGTTTGGAATTTTGATTATATTTTTGAATGGAAAAATTTCCTAAAAATTTTAATTAAAGAAAATAAAAATATGTATGTACTTTCTAAAAGATAATTTTAAGTTGATCATATTTGTCACACAGTATTTATTTACATCATGTCAGATTTTTTTTTTAAGTCTACTCAGTTTCACACTTTTATTACAAACATTTAAGATTTCTTTGGGAAAAATTCTGACTTAAAAGATTTTGTCTGTCCATTGCCTTTCAGTCAAACAAGATGTCAGATGTTCTCTTCCCAGCCAGAGGTTGAGATTGTGTTTTTAGGTTTTGGGAAGAATCTCGCAAAAAGGCTGTTTACTGAAATCAATATATACATGTAGGGAACATTATCTTGCTTGAGCATCGATTATCTTGATATCATGGACACTTGCAAGCTCTGGCACCCAGATTAATAAACACTTTTTTGTTTTGTAAGATTTATGAGAAGCTAAATCTGTAGCCATTTGAGGTGGCCTTATATGAGCTGACTACAAAAATATATCAAGCAAATTTACTTCTAGATGATAAATGAACTTTGCTAATTAACTTAAAATGTAAGCTTTAAATCAAAAATACATTAAGTTCCAAGTTGTGGTGGAGAAAGAACTACTTACATACATCGATCTTATACACCAAAAAAAAAAAAAAAAACCGGCGGGTTGCACTCCGGGAGTGCCGACATAAGTGAAAACAAAAAATTAATTTCACACGCAGAAAGAAGTATGCAAGCATAACAAATCGTTCAATGGCAAGTTAGTGTGTTAGTTGGTATGTGTGCGTTTTCTTTTTATATAGCAATGCAATGGAAGACAAAAACGGAATATGTATTCAAATTTTACTCTCGCTCTCATTCTCAATTTGTCAACGCAACAACGCGGAATTTGAAAGAAACAAACATGTAAGCATAACAATCGTTGAATGAGAATGGAATGTGTCAGGTAGTGTGTCTGCTTTGCTTTTTTAATACATTATTTAAGAGAAACAATAGAACATTCAAATTTTACTATCGCTCTCATTCTCAATTTGTCAACGCAACAACGCGGAATTTGAAAGAACTAACATGTAAGCATAACAATCGTTGAATGAGAATGGAATGTGTCAGTTAGTGTGTCTGCTTTGCTTTTTTAATATATTATTTAAGAGAAATAATAGAACATTCAAATTTTACTGTCGCTCTCATTCTCGACGGGGAATCCCGATGAGGGTCGGTGTCGCGAGCTTATACTTTTTTCCTCAGCCGCGAATGCTTTCTTACGGAGGTGCACAACGTTTTCACTTCAAAAATAACATTCGATAACATTCGATAAGAGAAGAAAAAGTTTTGTAATCAACCTATTTCTTCTATTCTTGATCAATGAGTAAGAGTCTGCTTAAATTTTTAAAAATTGTTTCACTTAAGTTTTTTTTTTTTAAATTAATTCGTTAAACACTAAACTGGCACTTAAAATGCCATATTAATGTCTTCCTTGCACTCCATCTTGTGCTTCGTTACATAGAGTGCTGTTGAGTTGGTCACATAATACCTGGCTTTAGTCTTTACTGGATGATTTTGAATTTGCTTGCAATTATCATTATGATAAAATGAATTTTAGTACTTGCCCGTTGGTTTCACTGAATATACTCGTATTTTCATAATGTTGTTTTGTTATTTCTTCACAAAACGCATGCTGGTATTAGGCAGAAACAACCGCAGTAATGACGTCTTACCAACTGAACGCATAGTGAGAATATCTTGTTATTTTTATGAATATCAACTGATTCGACTCGGTTTTCGGCATTGCAATGCATATAGCTCCCTCCAATACGGCTGGGCGGACCACTATCAAACTTGGCACAAAGTAAAGGTATAATATAAGCTTTTTTTAAATGTGCTTAAAAAAAAATGTTTGTTAGGCGAACATTGAAAAAAACGATAAAGAAAAATATTTATCATTTTTTTCTGTGTATTTTTATTTATTTTTAAAATCCAACTATGAGGGTAAAAAGGCCAATAAATGAAGTATAAAATCCAGTGGTTAATTTATTTTACCAGACTTTTTTAAGCTTACTTTTTTTACCTTACGATTTATCAAATTTTCAAAGACCAGTGTTGCCATTATAAAAATATTTTGTTTCTGTGTCGAGGACAGATACAGGTACAACATATTCAAATAAATCTGAAATTGGAAACATGACCCCATTTCCCCTGAAATGCACGTGAAATGCCTGATATGTATATTAGACCGGGTCGATTTGTACGAAGAAAAAAAAGGCAACCAGACACCGACTCAAAAGTTAGAAGGACCCTTAAAAACGATATCTGCGTAATTTTTTTTTCGTTCCGCTTTTGATTCTCCTGAAGGTACTTTTTGGCTATAAAACGTGTTTTTTGCTCGTAACTTTTTTTCTTCACAAAATCGATACCTGAATTTGCTTGAATTATAAAAATTGCGTTCTTGCAAGAAATTTGACGTTAAAAAATTTAAAATTTATTTTCTGTTAAAAATAAAATTTAGTCAATAAATTTGATTTTTACATATAAAAAATGTAAAATAAAACGAATTTTCGGAAAAAAAAAAATTTTAAATTTTTTAATGTCAAATTTTAGCTTTTTTATTAAAAATTTAATTCACAAATTATTTAATTACAAATAAATATTTTTAAGCTCTAAGCGTTTTTTTTTTTGGTTTTTGTCATTAAAATAAATTATTATGACTAAATCTATTATTTATAAAAAAAATTATTTTAATAACAGTGGAATGTATTAATTAAGCTTTAAAATAATAAAAAAAAAATTAGTTTTATCATTTTTGGACCAAAAGTGAAAAAAAATTTTTTTTTTCCCATTTATTTTTTTAATTGAAATTCATGTAGTGCCATTGAAAATTTTAAATTATATTGTTGTAACGTCAATTCACAATTTTGAAAACTGTTGGAAAATGTGAACAGGGCTGAAAAAAAAAGAATAAGGAAAATATTGAAAAAAGTCGAAAGGGGTAATAAAAAAATCAACAAAGTATGGAAAATGTTGAAAAATATTGAAAAAATTATAAAATTTAGAAGAAAATTAAAAAAGCAAAAAAAAACTTTAAAAAAGCGAAAAAATTTATAAAGTTTTAGATGCATAAGATCGATGTCTGTAGTTTACTCTCCACCACAAATTTGAACTTTACATATTTTGATTTTGGGCATACATTCGAACTTAATAGGCAAAAGTCATTTAACAGCTAGAGGTGAATTTATTTGATTACACTCTTGTACTCACCCCATATAAGGCCACCACAAATCTAGTATGGCAGCGTTTCCAGCTCAAAAAGTGTTTATTCAATTGGATGTCAGAGCATGCTCTTGGATATCCATGGTAACAATATAGTTGTTGATCAAGCAAGATAATGAGATCAACGTATGTAGGTTATTTACTTCAAAACAGCTTTATTGCGAGACTTGCTTAGAACCTAAAAACACAATCACAACCTCTGGCTGGAAAGAGAACATCTGACATCCTGTGTCAAGCAAAAGACAGACTAATTTCCGAAATATTCTCGGGGATATCTTCAATTTTTATATATGAAAAGTCTCAAAGTGGTACACTTAAGAAAAAATTGTGAAATTATGTATATATGAAATTTGATCAACTTAAAATTGTCTTTTAGAAAGTATATATGTAATTTTATTTTCGTTAATTAAAATTTTAAGTGAATTGTTTTGTAGTGCAATAATTATCTACAATCATAGGTATAAAAGCAAAATTGCAAAGTTTTAAATATTAGTGAGCGCTTAAGTCATGACCACGATTTCAATAAGTAGTTTTGTTTTCTTTAAGGTTTATAATTATATTATTGTATTGTATAGGTTATAATCTAATTTACTTTCATGAAAGAATAGATTGTATTGTTCCTAAACAATTGCTTATAAGAATATTTTGTTTTGTTAATTTTGAACAAGATATGTTAGTGTTAGTGTAAGTTTCATTGATTTATTGTTTCCTTATCCATGAAAAATGGTATATATTGAGCGTTTATTTAGACCGAAAAATATTCCAAAAGTGTGTTTTGTACGTGAACTATGAAGTATTCAAATCAGCGTCTTCTGTCATTTGTTGTGTTGGCTATGATGATTTTATTGGCTAACGAGCAGTCGTTCATTATTAGACCTAAATTTGCTAATGTCGGAAAATAATAAAATCATATACTTTTTGAATAAAGTTTTTGTTCTAGGAACAAAATAGAGAAATAAATTTTGATTTTTTCGTTTCATTTTTTTATGGTTCAGGTTTTAGCTGTAGAAGGTAAGCTTGGATCTAAATAATTTGTAAGACTTGAAAACAGAAAAATATTAACTTGGCTTTTTTGCAACATTGTATACAAGGGTTTTTTGCATCAAAAGGTTTTTTCTACTATGATCATCACTCAAAGCACAATATCAAAACTTTTTTAGATATGACAATACTTTGCTTTGCAGTTATATGGGCATTTCCACGGTACGAGTTGTGATTTAACGACTTAAGAACAACAAAGCGGCTGGTGCCGATGGCCTGCCTGCTGAATTGTTCAAGACCGGCGGCGATGAGCTGATAGGGTGTATGCATCAACTCATCTGCAAAATATGGCTAGTTGAAAGCATGCCCGACGATTGAAAGTTGAAAGTTGAATAGTGCGGACGCGAATAATTTTGCTCCCGGTTTTTGAAATTTTTTGTCAGTCAAAAGTCAGTTTTCATTTTTCTTTTTAAGCTAAAGCGCCTCGTGTATTTTTCACAGACAAAAATTTTACATTTTGAGCCTGTTCTCTGCTCATAAAACCAACATTTTCGTTTAACTTAAAACTAATTTTTTGTTCTGAATTAATAAACTAAACAAAAAAAAAAAAAAAACTCTCAATCATGCCAGAAAACAATAGTTCAAACAATAACAACAAAGTGTCAACACGAAGCAAAAATTCAACGCCGTTAAATCTTTTACCGTCCCCCGCACCTCAAAAAAATGCAAGTTCTAATTCTCTTTCTCTACCTCAAAACTGGTCTACTGCTCTTCAAGAATTAAAACTGAGCATCGTTGAAGAGCTAAGAAGAGATATTCGATCCAGTGAAGAGCGAATACAGCAGAAACTTAATGACATATCTATAGAAGTAGCTCAAGTTAAGCAAGCAAATAAACTTCTCGGCGTTAGGCTTACTGCAGTTGAGTCTGCCTGCGAAGAAACTCCCACCCTAAAAGCCGAACTGCTTGCAATTAAAAAAGATCTGCAACAACGCGAGAATGACTTGGTGTCAACAGACATAATTATAAATGGCATTCCGAACAATGTTGAGTGTGATAATGGAGATCTCTTTAATACGATATGCCAAGCAATTCGTCTCCAAGCGCCGACAGTTCGTGAAGCTTTTCGTCTTCCGTCGACTGATAACAGATCGTCATCGCCCATTATTATTAAACTCTCTTCTGCTCATGCTCGAAACCTATTGTTTAAGTCGATAGCTGGTTTTTGTAAAATGAAGAAACGATCGATGAAATTGAGTGACATCGGGCTGGAGAGTGATGCGAATGTTTACATACATGAAAGCCTAAGTAAAACCAATCGCTTGCTGATGTTTCATGCCGCTCAGCTTAAGCGCCAACATTTGATCTCTGGTGCTTTCTCTATACGAGGACAAGTATTTGTAAGAAAGCAAAAAGGTGGGGAAGCGGTTCGTGTTTTTAACAAAGAAGAAATTGACAGAGTGGTTAGCTCTTAAATGCAAGAGTTTTGTCGACAGGCACTGCATTACTCAAATAATTATTTTCAATCGAGTTTCTGTTCATTATTATTATTATTTTTCTTACTCTTTCTTTTGTTATTATGTTAATCTCTTTCTAAATACTCTAATCATCAATTTTATTAATATTGTAATTCTGTTTTATTTTGAAATTTTTTTCTTTTTATTTTTGCATACA
Source organism: Tricholauxania praeusta (assembly GCA_949775025.1). Lineage (NCBI taxonomy): Eukaryota > Metazoa > Arthropoda > Insecta > Diptera > Lauxaniidae > Tricholauxania > Tricholauxania praeusta. The sequence goes on along the minus strand of OX459031.1, from coordinate 27,648,470 downwards.
ATTTACTTCAACAGTCAATTTAATAATTATGAGTGAAAATTTTTCGAGTTTCAGCGCTGACAGGGACTGTTTGAAAACAATTCTAAATATAGTAAGCAATAATCAAAAAGGTTTCCAAACTTGCTTTTTTAACGCTCATAGCTTTAATGCCTGCAAACGCGACTATATGAATTATGTTTTTGATTCTCTTAAAATTGATGTCATTTGTATAGTCGAGTCTTGGTTTCAAAAAGAACTGGATAGCTCAATTTATTCTCTGAATAATTTTAATCTTGTACGTAATGACCGCAAAACAGGAACAAAAGGTGGTGGTATAGCCTTATATCTTAGAAATAAAATTCTACATAAGATTATATATAAATCTGATGCTAGCGATCCGGTTGAGTATCTGTTTGTTGAGATATTTGATAGATCACAAAAACTATTGATCGCTTGTGTTTATAATCCCTCAAGAGAATATAACCTCTCGTTCTTTTTTCAAAAATTTTCCGAAATCTGTGCGCAATATGAACATATCTTACTTTGTGGTGATATTAACATTGATCTACTACAAAACGACAGTCGTAGCAAGGGTCTGATTGACGAAATATCAAGTGTAGGCATGAGCAAAATTAATAATAATATGCCAACGAGATTTTGCGCTCATTTCAAGCCTAGTTTACTTGATATCTTTTGTGTTTCTAACTTATCATACTTAAATCATTTCGATCAACTGTCCATAGAAGGAATATCTGATCATGACATGCTTTTTGTCTCGTATAATATTGATTTTTGTACCCCAAAAACGATCACAACTACCATATATAAAGACTTTAATCGAATCAATCATGAAGCTCTTATGCTGGCAGCTGCGTTGATGCCATGGAATGATTGTTGGCTCCTCTCTAATTTAGATCATAAAGTTGAAAATCTCTCTAACTGTATTAATTATCTCTACGAAAAGTTTGTACCTTTAAGACAGATTAAAGTTAGAAATCAATCTCAACCCTGGTTCAATGAGGAGGTGGCTAGAGCAATAAAGAATCGTGGCAGATTGTACAATCGTTGGAAGCGTAACCCTTGCAACTATAACTGGCACGAATACCGCACAGCTAGAAATAGTGTGTCCAACATGGTCAAAACAGCAAAATCCAGGTATTTTCAATCAAAACTTGACACAAATCTACCGGCAAAACAATTATGGGGCAATTTGAAATCTTTGGGTGTTGGAAAACAAAAAAGAAAAATCTGTAACATCGATGCTGACATCATTAACAAGTATTTCACATCGGTAAGCAGATCCACTGATAGCTCTTCCTTCCAGATTAATGAAAGCCTTGTGCTAAATTTAGAAAATCGGTTTAATTTTAAAATGTGCACTGAAAGCGACGTTATTGAGTGTTTGAGCGCCATTAAATCAAATGCGATAGGAGAAGATGGTATTAGCCTCAGATTTGTGAAACTTATTTTAATGCATATTATTGGACCGCTGACGCATATAAATAATTTTTCCCTGACCACTAGAAAGTTTCCCAAACTGTGGAAAATTGCTAACGTCATACCAGTACCTAAAAAGAAAGTTTCACCAGCTCCTGAAGATCACCGTCCCATTAGTATTTTACCGGTTTTCTCGAAAATTTTTGAAAAATTCATTGCTCGCCAAATCATTACCCACTTGAAAACGTACAAATTATTAACAGAGAACCAATCTGGCTTTAGAGCGAACCATAGCTGTTCGACGGCAATGCTAAAAGTTTTTGAGGATATTAGGCGAAAATACGACAGTGGTGAAATCACTATTTTGGTGTTACTAGATTTTTCTAAGGCCTTCGATACGTTAAGTTTTGATGTTTTCTTGATAAAGTTACACAAATATTTTGGTTTTGGCACGTACGCAATTCAGTTTATGAAAAGTTACTTAAATGAGAGATTCCAACGTACTAAATTTAATGGAAATTCGTCTGCCTTAGAAATGATAACGTCTGGTGTGCCACAAGGCTCTATACTAGGTCCCATTCTGTTTTCCATGTTCATAAATGACATTGTTAGTTGCTGTAAAGATGCTACAATACATCTGTACGCAGATGATGCACAGTCATATCTTTCTAGACCAATAGGACTAACTGAGGATCTCATCTTTCGAATGAACGAGGACTTAAGTAGAATTTCCGCTTGGGCAAAAAATAATAACTTAAAACTTAACGCGGCTAAGACCCAGGCTCTTCCCATTTCTCATTACCTCTATAAAATTGAAACGCTACCATCTATTACACTAGATAACACTGCTATCAAATATGAAGACTGTGTAACGAGCCTCGGTTTTAAGGTAAATCGTAGGCTAAGCTGCAGCGACCACATAAACAGTACAGTCGTTAAAATGTATAATTTAATCAGAATGCTTTGGGCCACAACAAGTTTTATCCCTGAAGCTATCAAACTAAAACTGGTTAAGTCTATGCTCGTCCCAATTTTAGCTTACAGTGCTTTAGTCTATGGTGATCTTGACTGTGCTTCTAAATATAAACTCCAACTTACAATTAATAATGCAGCGAGATATGTTTTTCTGAAACGGAAATTCGACCCTATCTCAGCCTTCTCCAAACAGATAATAAACTGTGATATATCTACCTTTTATAAAAAGATAAATCTATTATTCGTCTTCAGGCTCATCCAGACTTGTGTACCTGAATATTTGTTCAGAGAACTTTGTTTTGTCCAATCATCGAGAACGCGAAATTTAATCACACCTTCGCATAACTATGTTGTAACGTCCAGAACTTTCTTTGTTAGTGCTGTCAAACTATGGAATTCTCTCCCTATGTATATAAAACAAATTCGAAATTTCAAACAATTCAAATTGGCTGTTGATAACTTTTATAACTCTTAGTTACACATATATTTTCAATACTTTATTTTTCATGTATTCATACTAGGTTTAAGCTTATTTCATCATTATATTACCCAACGTTTGTATTCGATGTACTACACAAAGTTTCGCTTTATTGTACAATAAACATAATAATAATAATAAAAAAATCTAAAAATATGTCAAAAACAAAGATTGGAATCTCAGTGTCCTTTGTCCTGTACTGAAGAAAGGTGACCCGACAATCTGCGCTAACTACCGGGGAATCAGTCTTCTTGCCATCTCTTACAAGGTCCTGTCGACTGTACTGTGTGAAAGACTTAAGCCGTTTGCCAACACACTGATTGGGCCTTATCAGTGCGGCTTTAGACCTGGTAAGTCCACCATAGACCAGATCTTCGCACTACGTCAAATCCTGGAAAAAACCCACGAAAAACAGATCGATACCCATCATCTCTTTATCGATTTTAAAGCAGCTTTCGATAGCCCGATACGGGATTGCCTGTATGCCACCATGTCTGAGTTCGGTATACCTGCGAAGCTGGTGCGGCTTTGCAGAATGACGTTGAGCAACACAGCTAGCTCCGTCAGAGTAGGAAGGGACCTCTCCGAACCATTTGATACCGAACGAGGTTTCAGACAGGATGATCCACTATCCTGCAACCTCTTCAACTTTGTGATGGAAGGGGTGTTGCGAAGAGCCAGTGTACATCGTAATGGCACTATTTTCTACAAAAGTGTCCAGCTCCTTGCATATGCCGATGATATTGATATCATTGGACGTTGTAAGCAAGATGTTACTACTGCGTTCTCTGCTATCGAAAAAGAATCAGCGAAAGTGGGTTTGACGGTGAACTAGGGCAAAACAAAGTATATGCTGTCCACAAACAGGGAGACGCGGCGTATTGGATCCTTTGTTACTGCGAACAACTATACTTTTGAAGTTGTCAAGGAATTCACCTATCTTGGCACCGCCGTGAACACTCAAAACGATGTCAGCCTGGAGATAAAGCGAAGACTAACTCTTGCTAATAGGTGTTACTATGGTCTCAGTAAGCAATTGAGTAGTAGAGACCTCTCTCGCCCGACAAAACTGATACTCTACAAGACGCTCATCTTACCCGTGCTACTTTACGGCGCAGAAGCATGGGTTGTGTCGCAGACTGATGCAGCCACGCTTGGGGTGTTTGAGAGAAAAATTCTTCGCAAAATCTTCGGTCCTGTTCACGTCGGCGACGACTACCGTATTCGAATGAACCACGAACTGTACGAGCTCTACGCTGACATTGACATAGTCAAGCGCATCACTATTCAACGTCTGCGCTAGCTGGGACATGTTGTGCGTATGGACGAAGAAGCTCCAGCGAAAAAGGTGTTTGATGCGGAAGCCGCTGGGCGACGACGAAGAGGAAGACCATGCCTCCGATGGAAAGACCAAGCCGAGGAAACCCTATCCACGCTTGGTGTGAATGATTGGAGAAGGCGTGCACAAAGCAGAGGCGCCTGGAGAGAGCTTTTGAGGTAGGCCGTAACCCGGTAACGGGTTGTTATGGCCACCCAAGTAAGTAAGTAAGTAAATCTTCATTTCCAACCCGACTATGCGCAATAGCATTTGCCTTAGACTTACCGGCATTAAGGTTCAAATTATTTTGGTTTGACCAAGAGGGGATTGCATCAGGATCTTCATTAAATCGTGCAATCAGATCTCAATAACGCCAATAGGTCTGGAATGAAGTAATAAAAGTCAATAAAGTATGGAAAACGTTGAAAAATTTTGAAAAAGTTGAAAAATTAAGAAAGCCGAAAAAGTTGAACAAATCGAAAAATTTTGGTAATTTTTAGATGCATAAGATCGATGTCTGTAACTTAATCTCAACCAAAAATTTGAACTTTACATATTTTTGATTTAGGGCGTACATTTAAAGTTATAAAGCAAAAGTCATTTATCAGCTAGAGGTGTATTTGTTTGATTACACTCTTGTACTCATCCCATATAAGGCCACCACAAATCTAGTATGGCAGCGTTTCCAGCTCTAAAATTGTTTATTCATTTGAATGTCAGAGCATGCTCTTGGATATCCATGGTAACAATATAGTTGTTGCTCAAGTAAGATAGTGAACTCCACATATGTAGGTGATTTTCTTTAAAACAGCTTTATTGCGAGACTTGCTTAGAACCTAAAAACACAATCACAACCTCTGGCATCCTGTGTTAAGCAAAAGACAGACAAGTTCCCGAAATATTCCCGAAAATATCTTCAATTTTTATATATGAAAAGTCTCAAAGTGGTACACTTAAGAAAAAAATTGTGAAATTATGTATATATGAAATTTGATCAACTTAAAATTGTCTTTTAGAAAGTATATATAGTATGTAATTTTATTTTCGTTAATTAAAATTTTAAATGAATTGTTTTGTAGTGCAATAATTATCTATAATCATAGGCATAAAAGCAAAATTGCAAAGTCTTAAATATTAGTGAGCGCTTAAGTCATGACCACGATTTCAATAAGTAGCTTTGTTTTCTTTAAGGTTTATAATTATATTATTGTATTGTATAGGTCATAATCTAATTTACTTTCATGAAAGAATAGATTGTATTGTTCCTAAACAATTGCTTATAAGAATATTTTGTTTTGTTAATTTTGAACAAGATATGTTAGTGTTAGTGTAAGTTTCATTGATTTATTGTTTCCTTATCCATTAAAAATGGTATATATTGAGCGTTTCTTTAGACCGAAAAATATTCCAAAAGTGTGTTTTGTACGTGAACTATGAAGTATTCAAATCAGCGTCTTCTGTCATTTGTTGTGTTGGCTATGATGATTTTATTGGTCAACGAGCAGTCGCTCCATCATGCGCCAAATTTTCTTAATATCGGAAAATAATAAAATCATATACTTTTTGAATAAAGTTTTGTTCTAGGAACAAAATAGAGAAATAAATTTTGATTTTTTTGTTTCATTTTTTTAAGGTTCAGATTTTAGCTGTAGAAGGTAAGCTCGGAAATAAATAATTTGTTAGACTTGAACTCAGAAAAATGTTAGCACGGCTTTTCTGCAACATTGTTATTCCTCATTTCAAAGAGTTTTTTCTACTATGATCATCCCTCAAAGCACAATATCAAAACTTTGTTAGAATATGACAATATTTTGCTTTGCAGTTATATATACTTATAATGCGTGAGTCGTGGTAAACTGTCATGCAATTTTTGTTCAGTTGTGTTTGACATTTCAGCATGGAAAGAAAGTGTCTGCAAATTATTCAGATATATTACAAAAATCAGCTTCTTCGAGAAGTTCTGAATCAGATTTTCATAATAGGATAATAAGTGACCGAACAGAGCACATCCAGCACGTTGTGAAGAATATATAGCAGCAGTAGCTGAGAGTATACGCGATGACCGTGATTAATCGGTTCAACGCCGTTCTCAACTACTTGGCATGTCGTTTGCAACAATTTACATTTACATTTCTTTTACATTCATTAATCAATTTAATTTATTGTACAATAAGGTCAAGGCCTTATCTTTTTTCTTAATACCACACTAATCGGAGATTTTATAAGCTGCGATTATGTCTCGAATTTAATTTGGTGACTTATTTCTGAATTTATTGAGTATTAAGAAACCTAAGTTTAAAGAAAAATGCAACACAGAAAGTCGACTGTGAATTGATCATAAAGACATTTGAGGTTCATTGAGAATAGTATATTTGGCTGATGGCAAAAATATTTCAGAAAAGATCCACTAATGTAATCATTGGAAAGATTGTAGCTTAAATTTTCCTTCCCTTTATCTTAACAATGGCACTCTGCAGCGCTTACTCTTACATTTTCGATATATTTTGCTTCATATCAAAATAAATTCGAAGTTGATTGATACCTTTTTTAGAACTAAAATAAAGCCTACAACTTGTACTCGTCGTTGCAGAAATCTGTCCTTGGAACCTTTGCCAAATGAGATTATGGACAATTGTAAAGGTTCGATCTAAGCAGAAATGCAGAAAACATCTTTTCATTATGGTCATCAAGAACGTTCAAATCACAGAGATTTTGATAAAGTGAATATGGAGCGGTAAGACAGCTTTAAGGTTAAATCTACAAAATTGAACTCCGCCTATTTTTCTCAGCAAGTTGTCTCATTGCATTTTACAATTGGAACCAGTTACTGGCACCCTTAAAAAGAATCAATGCAAAATATTTTAGACTTACTTGATTCCAAATTTTTGATTAAATTTTTTGAAGGAACAAACGTCAAAATTTCCCGAGTTAACTTCGTTAATCGGAGAAATTTCTCATATTAACTTTAATCGACGATTTGCACATTAATAGCCGATTACACGACATAAAAAATCGATGTTTGTGACTAAGCGGTAATTATGACCAACTCGCAGTTTAAACTACGATTTAATTGAGATAAGTTAACAGGCCTTAGTCTCCTGCAGTACATAACTATGATAATATCCAAATTAAAAAAGTAAAAGAATAATAAAAACGTAAGGATCTTGGTATAAAAGCTTACAAAATTCAACTTGTGCTTGAATTGAAGGTGGCTGATCCTCCGAAACGTCACAGTTTCAGCTTTTGAGCTCTTGAAAAGCTAGAAGAATATCCACTGTCTCCGAATAAAATTTTTTCAGCGATGAAGCCCACTTCTGGCTTAATGACTACATCACTATACAAAGTTGCCGTAATTGGGTTGAGAAGTAACATGATGAGGCTAAAGAGCTGCTATTACATCCAAACAAAACAACGGTTTGGTATGGTTAATGGACTGGTGAAATCATCGTTCCATATTTTTTCAAAAAAGAGGCCGACCGGAATGTAATTTTGTGTGACGCCCGTTATTGCGCCATGAAAGCACATTATTTGCTGCCTGAAATTCAAGCCCGTGATCTCATCAACAAGACGTGCCACATATCCCGTGAAACTATGGCTTTATTGCGAGAACAGTTTGGTAAATAGTTAACTCCACGCTTCAGACCGGTGAATTGGGCGCCTAGGTCAGGTGATATCGCGTCGTTGGCCAAATACCACTCGAAATGCTCCAACGCGTAATGTAAAATTAGAACCTCAGAATGAACCATCCTAACCACAGTTACGGCCAATCTTTAATAAATGTACATAGTATGTGAAAATCGAGTTCTTCGATTTTTTTTTTAAAGTGCCTCTTAATGAAAATTCCTATACAAACTTAATTTGAACTATTTTGGATGGACTTCTAAAGTTATAGTATAGTGTGAATCGTGTTTATTTGCCCATTTATGCTCGCACTCAGCCCATATAAGGCCACTTAAAGCCTCATTGATTCACTAAAAAAAGTTTTTATTCACTTGGATTTCAGAGCATGCAAGAGTCCATGGTAACAAGATGATCGATGCTCAAGCAAGATAATATGCTCGAAATATGTAGGTTAATTCCTCCAGAAAAACAGCTTTATTGCGAAATACTCCTAAGAACCTATTAACACCATCTCAAGCACTGGTTGGAAAGAGATAATCTGACATTCTATACACATTTAAACGCAACGTAATATTTATGGTTTATGTGTACCCAACAAGTTTAAGAGCATTTCCAGAAGTAAAAGAATATTTGACAATACCGAACGCTCTTCCACAAAACATGAGATCTATCAACAACCTTGTGGAATTTAAAATGTTAAAATTGCCATAATATAAATGAAAAATTTTTTATTTTATTAATAATATGAATCATTTTTTGATCAGAGTAGTTCGCTTACTTTTTTATACCCTACAGCGTGGGTATATTCACTTTGTCCATCCGTTTGTAACACATAGAAGGAGGCGTGGCAGGTATGGAAAAGTATATATATTCTTGATCAGCGTCACCACCTGAGTTGATTTAGCGATGTCCGTCTGTCTGTCTGTCTGTCTGTCTGTTGAAATCAGGTTTACGGGAAAACCAAGAGAGAAATCGGTTAACGGACACGCTTACCGCCCATACCCTATGTATATATACCCAGGTCAATTTTGAAAAAAGTTGCAGCGATTTTGATGAAAATTGGTGATTTGATGCACATGTGAACAAGATTAGGATTAGGTTAGGTTTCAAGTTTTCAAAGCTTCCTACAGGTGCGTGGCACATTCCTAAATTTTAACCTTTATACCACCATATCTCGTAAGCCGTGCAAGATATTGTTATGAAATTTGGTAAACGGGTACATTTCAAATATATCTTGAATTGTGATAAAAGTTGGCGGAATTGTAAAAGTGGGCGTGGCACTTTTCAAAATTAAAAATGTGGCTTAAACGATTTTCATAAAAATTTTGGAGATGATGCCGCTGGAAGCAGTCATCAATACAAGCTCAGCCACTTTACTGAAAAAGCTCGATTAAGGGCGTGGCACAGCCCACAATATTTATAAACGTTATATTAAGAGAACTAACAACGTAATCGTTATGAAATTTAATGAGGCAGATAGAAGGTATGTTTTTGCGAAAATTTGGTTCAATGGAGCATGTGGGCGTGGCACCTTCCATACAAACAAAAAACGTTTACTGATATTGTGCTATGAGAGTAATCTTCATAAGATTTGGCTTAGAGGTATCGGCTGCTATTGGCTTTGAAATTAAATGAGAATTGATGAGATCGCAGTAGTGGGCGTGGTACCTCCTATATGACCATAAAGTTGCAATCGCTATATTGATTGAACTATTGCAACAATTGGTATGAAATTTAGGTGGTTTACTTGCTATAAGGTATACCTGAATCAAAAGTGGGCGTAATAGCACGAGTGGGCGTGTCGCTCCCCATACAATTAAAATAGCTTAAGTAGCATATATTTCGAAATATGTGATCAATCATACTTAAATTTGGTGAAAGAGTGTTGCTTATAAAAAGCTATTTCTGGATAAAAATCGGATCACATTACACCAGTAGGTGTGTTACCGCCCTAAATTTTAAGACTAATTACGGCATATATAGCAAATTATACAACCTATTGGGCTAATATTTGGTATGTGGATGTCAATGACGAATATGATTTAGTAACCCAAAAGTAGGCGGAATTGGAGAAGTGGGCGTGGCACATTTAAATTTCTTAGTTTTTATTAAATTTTTTTCAATATTTTTCATATTCTTTTGACTTTATCAACCTTTTAACTTTTTCCAATATATCCCATATGTATTCGTTTTACTTTTTCAACCTCTTTCATTTTTCTTCATTACATTTTTTCTTTATTTTTAAGACTTTTTCAGTGACTTTGAGCTCTTTCAACTTTTTTCAACGTTTTCATATTATTTCGACATTTTTAAGCATTTTGCAACATTTTTCATATATTTTCAACATTTTGAATTTCTTTCAACTTTCTTCAATGGTTTCCATATTCTTTCGACCTTAGAAATTTTTCAACTTCTTTCGACCTTTTTTACATTTCAAATTTTTTTCGACTTATTAACATTTATTTAAAAGCAACTTTCAGTGCAGTGTAGGGTATGTGAGTTTCGGCCAGGCCGAAGATAACACCTTAACTTGTTTATATTATCTCTCTTTATGAGCACCTAACCTAAATTTTCGTTATGGCTTATAACTTCATTCGTTAAAAAAAAAGAATGGATAGTATTTTCTAGTTTTGAATACACCTAAGTCTCGATTTGGGTCATTACGATATATGCCGTTTTGAATAGCGTCTTTCAAAGCGCCATTGTAATTTGCGTTAAATTTTAGCGTATGTTTTTTGTAAATAAATTTATATAAAAGAAATTTCTTGACCAAGTTTCCAGGTGGGAAGTAAGTTTTGGCAAATAATTACTGCGGTAAAAAGTTCTTTTGATATTCGAAAAGTGTACAGAAATGAATTAGGGCGATAAAGTTCAAAAAACGTTTCAAAATCTTAATGTTATGTAAGTATGTGTACAGCAGAACTATTTTCTCCATTTGCGGCGTTTTTCATTGGTCCCAAGTAGCGACGAAAATTGAGGCCTCAATGTTATACGGTCGAGTTTTATTCATTACAATTTATAATAAAAATATTTTGTTTGTGTAAATGTAAGTCTTATTGTTTCATTATCCATTTAAAATGGTATATATTGAGCGTTTGCTTAGAACAAAAAATTTTCCAAAAGTGTGTTTTGTACGAGAACTATGAATTATTCAAGTCATCGTCTTCTGTCGTTTGCTGTGTTGGCTATGATGATTTTATTGGCTAACGGGCAGGGGGTATAGTCATTGATGGTTAGACAATATTTTATTTTGTATAAATTTTATTTTGTATCATATTTTATTTTCATTCTGTATACTTATAAGATTTTCTTTTTGAATCTTAAATGTAATTTTTTTTTTTTAAATATAAAACAAAATTTTTTTGAGTTACAATGAAAAATTAAACATTATTATAAGTTGTTTTTGTATATAAAGCTTGTTGTGTGTTGTTGTTTATATATGTTCGTTTCACCCTGAGTAAATTTTAACTTTTCTCACTTTGTGACACTCCAGCTTCAACCCTCCTAAAAAGGTTTTTTCGACCATTTTTCGAAAAAATTTTGTTGCACGATTCGATGGGAAAAGGCCAAAAGTGGATTTTTACAGTGATAGAAGAGGTCCTCGACCCTCCTAAAAGGGTTTTTTGGACCCATTTTTTGAAAACAATTTTGTGGGTCGGGAACCTCCCCTGTCACTCTCAAAAACCATTTTCGGCCTTTTCCGATTGATGCGTTGAGCACAATTTTCTTAAAAAGATATGTGCAAAATTATCATAATTTTTTTATCTTTTCAGAAATATGTTCAGTATTTTCCTTTAGATTTTATTATCAATAATCTTAAGTGTTCTCCTTTGAAATTTTTTGCTTAGTGATCCAAGATATTATTTTAGGATTTTGCTCGTCTTTTCATATAAAAAAAACTTTTATTTTCGCCTTTTGAAAAATAAAAGTCAATAAAAACATGTGCCTGTTAAAAATATAAGTTGAAAAAAACTTTTATTAATAAAAGTCAAAAAAAACTTTTATGTACGAATTTTTTGAAAAAGTTTTTTGGAAAACTATTATTCATTAAAAGTTTTTGAAGAAAGCTTATAAAAACTTTTATAGCAAAAAGGTTTAAGAAACTTTTATTTTGAAAACTTTTTGAATAAAAGTATAAAAGTTTCAAGGTCTGGATTAAATACATAAGTCAAAAAATATGGAAAATATTTAAAGTTGAAAGAGGTTAAAAAAATCGATAGGTTGAAAACTGTTGGTAAACAGGCTGTAAAAAAAGAGTAAGGATAATGTTGAAAAAAGTCGAAAGAGTTAATAAAAGTCAACAAAGTATGGAAAATTTTGAAAAATATTGAAATAGTTGAAAAATTAAGAAAGCCTACATATGTAGGTTATTTACTTCAAAACAGCTTTATTGCGAGACTCCCTTAGAACCTGAAAACACAATCTCAACCTTTGCAAAGCTTTGACTGAAAAGAGAACATCTGGCATTCTGTTTGATTGAAAGGCAATAGAAAGACAAAATCTTTTATGTCAGAAATATTCCCGAATTCAATTTTTATATATGAAAAGTGTCAAAGTGGTACACTTAAGAAACAAATTGTGAAATGGTGTATATAAATATTGTTTGGGAAATTTGATTATCTCAAAATTATATTTTAGAAAGTACATAATTTTATTTTCGTTAATTAACATTTTAACCCTCCGATGAGTGTTTGGGTCTGGCCAGGCCAAATTGGTTTTGAAATTCGTTTATCTTTTTATCTAGGTATTTCTGAGAGGTCACCGTACATGACTTCCTCATGGTCGGTAAGGGGAACCAAATGAAACATTAAACGATGCGTTTCCGATGTATTTGTAGTGAGAAATTGTGTTTCAAACCTTTTTCGTGAATCAAGCGCACATGGGTCTGAGCAGACTCAATAAATTTCGTCATCCATTATTGAACCATTGATTGAGTTAGAGGAGGTATTGATGGAGCAAAATTAGGCGTTTGTAATCACCGCTGGAAAGCACAAGACCTTCATCTCTTCTCAAATTCTTGACTCAAAACGTACTGTGAATAGCACCATATTTTGTTTCTACAATAATAACTTCGCTCAGTGTTCCCACATGACATGGATATTTTTCTAAGCGTTCGAAAAATCGGTGGCGTTGGTATTGTTTTACAACATGCTTTATAATGGCGGCTTGGCTTGGCCTCATTCATATGTATGGGTCTGGCCAGACCCTTTTGCTCCACTTACCGCCGCCTAAGACGTCATCGCTCATCGGATGGTTAAGTAAATTGTTTTGTAGTGCAATAATTATAGGCATAATAGCAAAATTGCAAACTTTTAAATATCAGTGAGCGCTTAAGTCATGACCACGATTTCAATAAGTAGCTTTGTTTTCTTTAAGGTTTATAATCTAATTTACTTTCATAAAAGATTAGATTGTATTGTTCCTAAACAACTGCTTATAAGAATATTTTGTTTTGTTAATTTTGAACAAGATATGTTAGTGTTTGTGTAAGTTTCATTGTTTCCTTATCCATGAAAAATGGTATATATTGAGCGTTTATTTAGACCTAAAAATATTCCAAAAGTGTGTTTTGTACGTGAACTATGAAGTATTCAAATCATCGTCTTCTGCTGTTTGTTGTGTTGGCTATGATGATTCTATTGGCCAAGGGGCAGTTTGGAGGGATGCTTGAGCAGTTTGGGAAACTTGGGCCGCTTGGGCAGCTTGGGCAGCTTGGGCAGCTTGGGCAGGATGGGCAGGATGGGCAGGATGGGCAGCATGGGCAGAATGGGCAGCATGGGCAGGATGGGAAGGATGGGCAGGATGGGCAGCCTAGCCTCAAATTTGAACCTAATTTTTTTAATATCGGAAAATAATAAAATCATTTACTTTTTAAATAAAGTTTTGTTCTAAGAAATAAATTTTGATTTTTTCGTTTCATTTTTTTTAAGGTTCAGATTTTAGCTGTAGAAGGTAAGCTTTTATTTGAATAATTTGTAAGACTTGAACTCAGAAAAATGTTAGCTTGGCTTTTCTGCAACATTGCATGCCTCATTTCAAAGGGTTTTTTCTACTATGATATAATCATCATTCAAAACACAATATCAAAACTTTATTTGAATACTAGCTGTCCCGGCAGAAGTTGTTCTGCCCTTTCCGGAATTAGTCCATTTTTCAAGTGAAATCAACTTCTGTCCATACTCTTTTACATAGTACACCCAACGTCAAAAAAAAGTTTCCACTCGATTTTATTAAATAAAATCGGAGTTACATTAAAAAAAAACGAGATTTATATGAAATATATATAAAGCAACGAAGTATTTTATTAAAATTCAAAGTAATGACAACATTTTTTAATTATTTAAAAAGATCATCTTAAATTATTTTGGAAAAAAATATAATACTTCAATATGAGCAAAAAATACATGGTTTTAGCAATTATTTGCATGTTTGATAGAATCTTTGAATATTACAAAGTTTTCTTGAATATTGCAAATATTTTGAAAAATATGAATACAAATGATTAAAGTTTATTAAATTAAAAGAAGAAAATGTAAAAAAAAAATTTATTTGTTTTAAAATTCAATACAATAACGTGTTGGCCCTCCTTTTGCTTCAATTACGGCCTTGATGCGGCTAGGCATGGACAAATACAAATTTTAAATTTTTTCTTTCCCTATTTCATTTTGCCAGGCATGGAGAATAACATTTTCCAGCATTTTCATTGTTGAATTTTCCAAAATAATTTAAAATGTTCTTTTTAAATAATTAAAGAATGTTGTCAGTACTTTGAATTTTAATAAAATACTTTGTTGCTTTATATATATTAATTATAAATCTCGTTTTTTTTAATCTGACTCCGATTATATTCAATAAAATCGAGTGGAAACTTTTTTTGACGTTGGGTGTACATATAGTATAGTATAGTATAGTATAGTATAGTATAGTATAGTATAGTATAGTATAGTATAGTATAGTATAGTATAGTATAGTATAGTATAGTATAGTATAGTATAGTATAGTATAGTATAGTATAGTATAGTATAGTATAGTATAGTATAGTATAGTATAGTATAGTATAGTATAGTATAGTATAGTATAGTATAGTATAGTATAGTATAGTATAGTATAGTATAGTATAGCAAACGTTGTTTTGGCCTTACAGCTAGGTGATGCGATGAGTTGAATCAACTATAGTTTTTGTCTTTTATATAATTACCATGTCTTATTCATCTGCATCAAATAATTGTTGATATATAAACATTGTTTTATTCGCATATAGAATTTTTGTCCGAACTTTTTATGTATGTATCCAGTCACATTCATCTGAATCACAGGTTTTGGTATTTTCTTAAATGGGAGGCACCGCCCATTTTTTTTTTGAACCTTGCTTTTACCCGTACCTTTTATGTACCTTTTATGTACACATGTACCAAGTCCCATTCATCTGCGTTCAATAGTTGATGAGGTATGATGAATTTGAATTGCCTCTTATAATGGTGGGCGTAGCAACGCCCATTTTTCGAACTAAAATATGCTTGGAACTTTGCATAAGCCATATGAAATATATGTATGTACATTAGGGTGGTTCAAAATATTAATGTTACTCCAAACTTCGCTCTCCGGGCACCAAAAGTTTCGTATTGGTGCCAATAAAAACCACGTAAAATTTGGTCCATTTCAGAAAACATTTGATGGACCCGCCACCCTTTTGAAAACTTGGAAATGGTCCTCAATCTATCAAAAATGATTAATATCTGTCCGAAGCTGCCCCCTAGAGGGATCAAATGTTTGACAAGGTCCCATTATTTTTCCTTCTCCAACATTTCTCCCCAACATACTTACCCCCTATCACAACCCCTTAGGGGTGCTCCCCTGCAAAAATGGCATTCTTGTGAAATTATGAAATTGACTTCCCCCTCTTCTCAGATGCCTCAGAAGGGGTAAAATGCAAGTCGAACTCGCATTATTTTTACTCTTCCAAACCTTTCGCTGTACACATTTACCCCCTATCTGCCACCCTTTTGGGGGCCCCCCCTACAAAAAACACAAAAAATTTCGAAAAATAGTTCATAGCTCCCCCGGAGTGACCCAAACAGGGTTGATATGTATCACTACGTCCTGTTTTATTTTTTTTTCAATATTTTTCCCCAACATACCTACCGTCTATCTGCCGCCCTTTTGGGGGTCCCCCCACAAAAAACACAACAAATTAAAAAAATTTCTAAAATTAGTTCTTAGCTTTCCCTGAGTGTCCCGTAGAATGGTCTAATGTATTACCAGGTCCTCCCTACATTTTGCCGAACATACTTACCCCCTATCTCAACCCCTTTGGGTGGATCCCTTTGAAAAAATTAAAAAAGTTTCGAAAAATAATTCATATCAGTACTAGGTTGTATTATATTCATTTTTATTGCATTCATTGTTTATATTAACTGGCTCTTTTCACAAAAAAGGATACTTTTTGCGATATACTTCTACGATTTGTAGCATTAGCTGTTTTTTTTTTCATCATTTGACAAAATTTGGTTGTAGTTTTTCACAAACGCAACACCTCTTTCAGCGGACAACTTTAATTTTTTTCATATATGTCTGAACCACCCTAATGTACATACAAAATTTTAACCATCTGCGTCAAATAGTTGCTAAGGCATAAAAAGGTGGAGGTTTTTTCTCTTATTATAGGCGTGGCACCATCCATTTTTTCATGGCTCGTATCGTTAATAAATGTGCCAAGTCTTACTCATTTGACTCAAATAGTTGATGATATATTTTATATATATGTTATAGTTTTGCGTGAAAGCCACCCTAAGTATGCACCCTAAATAAAATTTTTACAACCTAATCTGTGCTTCTTAATATAAAAGTCATACTGTGTTAATTCCATGAGAATCGATTAAGAAGTCTTTGAGAAAATGAAATTTAAAAAATATTTTTGTATGAGGCCCACCTTAAATATGCACCCTAAATAAAAGTTTTACAGCCAATGACACTCGCCTGATCGATACTAACAAACTGTAAAAATTTCATCAAGATCGTCTGGATAGTTTTCGCGTCCATAAAAGACATACAGAAAGACAGACAGACAGAAAGACAGACAAAAAATTAATTTTATATGATAGATATGTGAAAATCGAATGCTTTGATTTATTTTTTAAGCTGCATCCTATAGAAAAAAAGCAATATTTCTCATTGCATCGTGAAGATTACTTCATACAATAGTAATAGAGTTCAAAATGTTAGCAGATTTTCGAGTGTCATGGCATATTGTGAAACGTGGAAAGTTGCGCCATTTTTGTTGTCTGTGCAATTCGCTCTTGGAACGCTCTTCCACAAAACATCAGATCTATAAAAAATCTCGTGGAATTTAAAAAATTGTCAAACTTGCCATAGTATTAATGTAAATATTCTTATTTTATTAATAATGTGAATCGTTTTTTGATCAGAGTAACGAGTTTGCTTTAGTTAATTTTTTTATATTTTCTCTCTTTATGAGCACGATCCAATACGTATGTTATGTAGCTTTGTTGCACGATCCAATACGTATGTTATGTAGCTTTGTTTTTAGAACCTAAGGTTTCTTTGTGGTTTATAACTTCATTTGATTAAAAAAAAGTATAGATTGTATTGTATAGTTTAGAACGCACCTAAGTCTCGAATTACGTCGATCCGATATGTATCGTTTTGAATAGTGTCATAAAAAACTTCATCGTGTTTTCAAAGTTGCACCGTTGTTAGTTGAATTTATATAAAAGAGGTTGCTTGATCAAGTTGAAAGGTGGAACGTAGGTTTTGGCAAATAATTACTGCGGTAAAAAGTTCTTTTGATGTTCGAAAAGTGTAAAGAAATGAATTACTGCGGTAAAGTTAAAAAAAAAACTTCAACATCTTGATGGTAGGTGTACAGCAGAACTATTTTCTTCATTCGCGGCGTCTTACATCGATCCCAATTAGCGACGGAAATTGAGGCCTCGATGTTATACGGTCGAGGTTTATTCATTGCAATTTATAATAAAAAAATTTTGTTTGTGTAAATGTAAGTTTTATTGTTTCATTATTCAAATACATAACTTGTCGAGGTATTGACAACTCTCTGAACCTTTTGAAACGATGAATAATCCAAATGACAATAGACCTGTTCAAAAAATGATATAAGTGGAACTATCAATGATTTAGCTAATCTTAATAGTTTAACAATTTGGGGTACAAAAGAAGTAGTCGACCACAGATTTCTGAGGATGAAATATATTTTACTAATTGTAGAGTTAACCTGGCTAATGCAGCTAAGGTTGAAATTCAATTTGAAGCCTAAGCTCTTTACAGTATTTTCGTATATAAAGGATTGCCTCCCATATAAAATGATGATAAATCTTCATTTTCAACCCGACTATGCGCTATAACAATTGACTTAGACTTACTGGCGTTAAGGTTCAAATTATTTTGATTTGACCAAGAGGGGGTTGCATCAAGATCTTTATTAGTTCGTCAGGTCATCAATAAGATCAATAGGTCTGGAATGAGGTTGAAAAAGTCGAAAAAAAAATTTTATTATGTTAAAAAATTTTGAAAGAGATTAAATAAGTCGAAAAGTTGAAAACTGTTGGAAAATGTGAACAGGAATGTAAAAAAAAGAATAAGGAAAATGTTGAAAAAAGTCGAAAGAGGTAATTAAAGTCAACAAAGTATGGAAAATTTTGAAAAATATTGAAAAAGTTGGAAAATTTAGAAGAGGATTAAAAAAGCAAAAAAAAATTTAAAAAATCGAAAAAATTTATAAAATTTTAGATGCATAAGAACGATGTCTGTAGTATACTGTCCACCACAAATTTGAACTTTGTATATTTTTGATTTAGGGCTTACATTTGAACTTAATAAGCAAAAGTCATTTAACAGCTAGAGGTGAATGAGTTTGATTACACTCTTGTACTCACCCCATATAAGGCCACCACAAATCTAGTATGGCAGCGTTTCCAGCTCTAAAATTGCTTATTAATTTGAATGTCAGAGCATGCTCTTGGATATACATGGTAACAATATAGTTGTTGATAAAGCAAGATAATGAGTTCTACATATGTACATAGGTTATTTGCTCAAAACAGCTTTATTGCGAGACTCCCTTAGAACCTAAAAACACAATCTCAACCATTGCAAAGCTTTGACTGAAAAGAGAAAATCTGACATTGTGTTTGATTGAAAGACAATAGATAGTCAAAATCTTTTATGTCAGAAATATTCCCGAAGATATCTTCAATTTTTATATATAAAAAGTGTCAAAAAGGTACACTTAAGAAATAAATTCTGAAATGGTGTATATAAATATTGTTTGGGAAATTTGATCAACTCAAAATTATCTTTTAGAAAGTATATATGTAATTTTATTTTCGTTAATTAAAATTTTAAGTGAATTGTTTTGTAGTGCAATAATTATCTATAATCATAGTCATAAAAGCAAAAATTCCAAACTTTTAAATATTAGTGAGCGCTTAAGTCTTGACCACGATTTCAATAAGCAGCTTTGTTTCTTTAAGGCTTATAATCTAATTTACTTTCATAAAAGAATAGATTGTATTGTTCCTAAACAATTGCTTATAAGAATATTTTGTTTTGTTAATTTTGAACAAGATATGTTAGTGTTAGTGTAAGTTTCATTGATTTATTGTTTCCCTTATCCATGAAAAATGGTATATATTGAGCTTTTATTTAGACTGAAAAATATTCCAAAAGTGTGTTTTGTACGTGAACTATGAAGTATTCAAATCATCGTCTTCTGTCATTTGTTGTGTTGGCTATGATGATTTTATTGGTCAACGAGCAGTCGCTCATTATTAGACCTAAATTTCTTAATATCGGAAAATAATAAAAGCATATACTTTTTGAATAAAGTTTTTGTTCTAGGAACAAAATAGAGAAATAAATTTTGATTTTTTCGTTTCATTTTTTTATGGTTCAGATTTTAGCTGTAGAAGGTAAGCTTGGATCTAAATAATTTGTAAGACTTGAAAACAGAAAAATATTAACTTGGCTTTTCTGCAACATTGTGTACCGCATTTCGAAGGGTTTTTTTACTATGATATAATCATCACTCACTCTGCCCTTTCCGGAATCAGTCCATTTTTCAAGTGAAATATACTTCTGTCCCTACTCTTTTACAAAGTACATATAATATAGTATAGTATAGTATAGTATAGTATAGTATAGTATAGTATAGTATAGTATAGTATAGTATAGTATAGTATAGTATAGTATAGTATAGTATAGTATAGTATAGTATAGTATAGTATAGTATAGTATAGTATAGTATAGTATAGTATAGTATAGTATAGTATAGTATAGTATAGTATAGTATAGTATAGTATAGTATAGTATAGTATAGTATAGTATAGTATAGTATAGTATAGTATAGTATAGTATAGTATAGTATAGTATAGTATAGTATAGTATAGTATAGTATAGTATAGTATAGTATAGTATAGTATAGTATAGTATAGTATAGTATAGTATAGTATAGTATAGTATGTACAAATGTATGTACAAATTACATAGCCTTCTAAAAAAATACTAAGGGTATTCCTGAAAACGCAAAAAGGCTCGAAAACTGCGTATCATATGAAAGCTGAGCACATTTTCAAGCCTCGAAAATAATTTGTATGTAGAAAAGTTTGCTCAACCCTCGAAAACTCTCGAGGCGAATTAGTTGAGCAAGTAAATAGCCTCGAAAAGTCGGAAAGTGAATCAGTGTTTTCGTTTGTCGAAAGAATTTGAAGTCAGTTTAAAATTTCTTTAGAAATTTGCACATAGGCTTAACATAACGATTTTTAAATAGATTAAAAGCGCAATTCTCGGAATTTTTGTTTGTTTACCTATTTGTGTTTTGTTATTCATTAACTTAATACTACATAGTTTTTCTTTTTGGTGTGATATATTTTTTTTTCATGGCTCCGGCAACACTGATCAAACTATCAAATTGCCATTGCTAAACCATTTACGCGTTTGCATTGATAGCAAGCTCGAGAACTTTCGAGTTTTCGCGTTTAGAAGAATACCCTTACTATTTAATAAAGTTTTCATGGCAATTTTTTGAAATTGAGAAAATTAGAATTTGAATTTGAATTTATATCATTAAACAATTTTAAAGATGTGAAGACAGGATCATTGGATGCAAAATTATTTCGAACCGTTTTTAAATAAAAAGGCACACGAGACCTAAGTGCTCTTGGAGGAACATTGAAGTTAATAAGCCTCTAAAGTACAGGACTGTAAATAGCACCAGACACAATAGCAAACATGAAAATTTTTCTAGAGTTTTCATGGCAAGAAATATAATAATATCTGACAAACGGCTTGACAGAAATCAAATTACCTGCTTAAGTCGCAATCTCACATGTAACATCGCTTGTGTGCATGACCCCTAGTTAGTGCTTCCAAAACGAGCACTTTGGTGCCAAATGGGCACTTACAGAAATTTTTGCCACTCTTTGGCACTTGAAAGTTTTATTATGGTATCCATTGTTTTTTTCGAATATTAGAACAATAGGGATCACTTCAGCATTATTTTACACCTATATATATACTACTCGTATATAAAATTCAGGCACATGTTGTTACAGCCTTTTGAATTTCGTTAATAAAATCGCTATTATTGAGCATAAATTAAAAAATTTTATAGGATCTTGTAGTTTCGTCAAATATATAAAAATCAATCAAAAACTTGGTTTTGAATTTCTTGATGTTAGGTGACCATTTATTCGTTGACGACAAAAATATTTATGTTGGGACTAAACTAAATTATCGAATGACAATTTTAGGGTAACACCCGACCGAGTCTTGTAAAAATTTTTAAAGGTTAAGTTTAAAATTAAATGAGAAGAATTCATCTTCAGATATTTTTTAAAGAAATATTTAAAGAGATCCGTACTACCAAAATTAAAAGTTTTGGATATCCTTAGGGGTGACACGAATTTCTTCCATCCAACCCATATTGTTGTGATATCTCTTTTACCCAATGTGCACAAGGCTTCGACGGTTCCGTCTCGAACTCTGAACGGACTTCATACACGGATCCGATGCGGACTCGTTTTTTTTAATAAAACGGATTCGAGACAGTCTCGTTTTTTTAAATAAAACGGATTCGACACAGACTCGTTTTTTTAAATAATACGGATTATAATTTGTTTAATTCTCTACGTGCATATAGTTCATTGGAAACTGGTTAACTATGTCAAGATAAAACAACTCCAAAACATTCCGTTCCTGCTGTGTTTGATGATCTGGATATTTTTTGCATCGATATCTTTTATTGGATCGTAATTAATTTTCGCTTGTTCTATATATAATTTTTTGTTGAAGCCGTATGCCGCGTTGTGTGTTTTTGTGGCAACTATTATATCCAGAATGGCTTTTTATTCGAGTCCATTTTACTGAAAAAAAAAAACGAGTCCGTCACGAATCCGCTTTACTTAAGAAAACTATTCCGTCTCGAATCCGTTACATTTAAAAAAAACGAGTCCGTTTCGAATCCTTTTAGTTTACAAAAAACGCATCCGGAACGGACCCGCTTTTTTTACAAAACACGAATCGGAATGGATCCGTATATAAAGTCCGTATATAAGTTCCGAGTTCGAATCCGTATATAAGTTCCGAGTTCGTAACAGATCTGACAAAGCGGACGATCCATCCGCTTTTTCGAGAGGAATTTCATACGAAAACGAGTAAGAGACGGATCCGAAATAGATTCCGTTTCGGATAAAATATACGAAGAAACGAGTCCGTTTCGAATTCGAAGCGGATCCGTTTGACACACTTGGTACCTGCTCTCTAAATTCGATTTTGCCATAGTGCTACCCATTTTCATTACTGAGAACTTTGTAGGTACACACGAAAAATTAAATCGTAATATTATATTAAAAGTTGCTGCAGAGCAATAACTTGCAAATGTGTTTCAATTTATTTGAAAGTAAGAACTGATGAACTTTTTTTTTTAGTTAACTAGTTAAAATTTTCTATTTTCTTCCCACGAAAGGGGGCGGCATATTAGTTCTCCACCCCGGGCAGCACATATGTACGCTACGCCACTGGGTCTTCGTGAAAATTCAATTTAAAAAAATACTTTGCATATGAGCATACGATACCACTCGAAATGCTCGAACGCGTTTTCTAAAATTGGAATCTCCATGGAATGGAACATGTTAACCACAGTTAAGGCCAGAATTTAATAAATATGTGTGAAAATCGAATGCTTTGATTTATTTTTAAAGTGCCTCCTAACGAATCAACCTATAGAAATTAAGCAATATTTCTCATTGCATCGTGGAGATTACTAGTAGTAATAGAGTTCAAAATGTTAGTAGATTTTCGAGTGTCATGGCATATTGTGAAACGAGGAAAGTTGCGCCATTTTTGTTGTCTGTGCAATTCGCTCTTGGAACGCTCTTCCACAAAACATCAGATCTATAAAAAATCTCGTGGAATTTAAAAAATTGTCAAACTTGCCATAGTATTAATGTGAATATTCTTATTTTATTAATAATGTGAATCGTTTTTTGATCAGAGTAACGAGTTTGCTTTAGTTACTTTTTTTATATTTTCTCACTTTATGAGCACGATCCAATACGTATGTAGCTTTGTTTTTGGAACCTAAGGTTTTTTTATGGTTTATAACTTCATTTGTTTAAAAAAAAGTATAGATTGTATTGTATAGTTTAGAACGCACCTAAGTCTCGAATTACGTCCATCCGATATGTATCGTTTTGAATAGTGTCATAAAAATCTTCATCGTGTTTTCAAAGTTGCGCCGTTGTTATTTGGGTTAAATTTTTACTTATGTTTTTTAGTAAATAAATTTATGTAATGGAGATTTCTTGACCAAGTTTACAGGTGGAAGTAGGTTTTGAAAAATAACTACTGCGGTAAAAAGTTCTTTTGATGTTCGAAAAGTGTAAAGAAATGAATTACTGCGGTAAAGTTAACAAAAAAACTTCAACATCTTGATGGTAGGTGTACAGCAGAACTATTTTCTTCATTCGCGGCGTCTTTCATCGATCCCAATTAGCGACGGAAATTGATGCCTAGATGTGATACGGTCGAGGTTTATTCATTGCAATTTATAATAAAAAACTTTGTTTGTGTAAATGTAAGTTTTATTGTTTCATTATTCATGAAAAATGGTATATATTGAGCGTATGCTTAGACCGAAAAATATTCCAAAAGTGTGTTTTGTACGCGAACTATGAAGTATTCAAGTCATCGTCTTCTGTCATTTGTTGTGTTGGCTATGATGATTTTACTGGCCAACGGGCAGGGGAACAAGTATAACCCACCTCCTTTCAATGCCGGAAAATAATAAAATCATTTTATTAGCATATACTTTTTAAATAAAGTTTTATTCTAAGGACATGCATAAAGCTGTTTAATAAAGCAATAAATTTTGATTTTTTCGTTTAATTTTTTTAAGGATATAGATTTTAGTTATAGAAGGTAATAAGTTTGGATGTAAATAAATTGTAAAACTTGAAAAAAGTTTGAAATATACAAGAATTCAAGCTCAGTGTCTCAGATCTTCTGGCTTAGTTTGCTATTAGGGCAATCAAATGGATACATTTTTACAGAAGAAGATGAAAAATAAAAACACTCCATTTATGGAAATATTTCTTAATGTTCGTATTATAATTTTTCAATACTCTTTTTTGAAGCGATTCAAGCTTGCACTGCTGAATCAAAAGTTATGACCTATTGTCTTATCAGGATTAAGTGTTATTCGGAGGAAAACTGAAAACGCAGCTTTAATTGCTGATAGTTTTGCTTTATTTTAAGTGAAGTTTTTAAGTAAATTCTGATTAAAAATTTTCGCATTTCAGAATTGAGGGAAAAAACGGTATATACATTCATTTCAGAATAACCTTTGATTTTTGGATTTTTGGAACTATTGCTTCAGATAACTTGTTCACTTCAATTTAAAAAATTTAAATTGAATTCATTTTATTTTCCAAGTAATGCATGCATTTCCAATAAATTATAAATACCCCTAACGGCACTATGGTAACGATTTCAACGTTAACGTAAAATGTAATAAAAGTAACGTAATGCGATTTTATGCATCAGCTTAGAAGCAGAGTTGTTGCTGAAGTATTCACTCACTCAATATAATACAAATTGTTAAATAAATTCATCAACTATCTCTTTCACTCATTGGTTGTACCTTATTCTATTGTATATACGCACGGATAGGATAAACTTTTACGTACCTTGTAGTTGGTTGTAATTTAACGTGGCGTGTTGCAGTTGCAGCAAAAAGGATATCATTTGCATGAAAATTAAAGCAGCAACATCGTTGCTGATTGAATATCAGGTTTTAATTTGATTTAAAAATGTTTCATTTAAATTGTTTAGGGTTTTAGTTGCTGCTGTTTGTAGTTGCTTTGGTTGCTATGGCAGAGTTGCCATTACATTTTTGGTGAAACAAAAGGATTTTGCGAAGCTGTTGGGACTAAAAAACAAAAAAAAAAAAAAAATAACAATTTTAAATTGTAATGGATTTTATGAATGCGAATCAGCGCGTTGCATTACTAACAACTAAGTGTGCAATTATATTAATTAAAATAACACAGATTGGGTTGAACTTAAACAAAATTTCACTTGTATGTGGCTACAGGTAGCTTTCATGTCAAAATTTAATCAAAATATGTAACCAGATAGCTAGTGAACGGCTAACTGTGAATATATGTAGTTATATCACTCATTAAAATCTATTTTACACGTCGGGCTGGAAGAAGGAAGCTATAATCGGCCTTTTAATCTAATGCTTTGTTTGAATGATAAGAAAATTTTTAGATTCTGAAAACTTTTTGTAATTTTGTAGTTTTTTCGTAGGTGAATAAAACAGTTTAGGTGGAAGTTTCATCTGTTATTATTTCCTAAGCCATCAATGTTCAGTAAAAATCGCATTAAGTAAAAAGTTCTTAAAATTAGTCAAAATATTCAGATTTTTTTTTTTATTTTATTGTAGCATTTTTTTTATGACGTCACATTTTTTGTGCGTCTAAAGAATGTTGCAATGAAATAAAAATATAATTTTTTGTGTTTATTGATTAATTTGAAGAACTTATTACTCCAAGCGATTTTTTATAAATATTGCTATTTTAGACGAAATTCTCTCAAAATCGCTGCGCCACTACTTAAGCAAATACTCCGCATATTTACGTAGCATATCACTATCTACAACCTGGGATGAGTCCGATGGCACTCAGCTCTGCTTCCCGAAAAAGAATCGGAAAAATCTCACCAAGGGGTAGGGGGAGGGTCAGTAAAAAGCTCTCGTCAACTTTTTAAAGCAGAGACTATACATTATCAGTGGCGGATACAAGGGGGGAGAGGGGGATATGGGGGCTGAAGCCCCCCCTGAGAGCGAAAAATAAATATTTTTATTCAAGAACGTTCATGGAGGATCGAACAAATCAAAGCAGTTCAGGCTTTGACATCTGAAAACCAACTCTTAGCATTTTACACTCATGTTTTCAGACAGTATCTGAATTTGTGTGCAGGAAATTCATGTGATATTTCTGAAATTCGTAACATGCTAGGCACAGTTTAATCAGTGTCAAACTTCTTCTCGAATTCATCTAAAAGAGTAGAACTATTGTAAATGTTCCTATATTGTCGCTCAGTCGCAAACTACAAGATCCGACACTACAAATCTCTTCCGCCTGTACTCATGTCAAGCAAATTATCAACTTGTTTTCAGAAATGCGAAAAAATTAAACGTTATTTGATGATATTTTTAATGAAGTATCTTCAATGGCTGTTGAGTTAGACACTTAATTGATTCTTTCCCGCTCGTAAATAAATAATAAAAAGAAAAATATACCCAACACTGAGTTTATAATAACTTTGTCATCCCGTTTGTAACGCATAGATGCTCTTTAAGGAAAAAATACGACTTTATGAAACATTTTAGCCTTCATCATTTATTTTCAGTTCACTTCAAAAAAACTTCCGAAATGTAAGTCCTCTTGTTTTTTTTTTTAATTCTCATAAAAACTTTGATAAATATAAGAATTTTCGAAACCGGTCCGATCGTGGAGAAGCAAAGTTCAAAAAATTTTTTTTTGTTTTTTCAAATTCCGTGTTCCGACGTAATTTGACCAGCAAATATTCTTATATTTACATATCTATTTAGCTATCATTAAAACTATTGCTGCGATTTTAATGAAACTTGGTGATTCATCATACTAAAATTTGGCTTAAGAGGTTTGTTTATGGAAAGCTATTTCTGGATTAAAATCAGACTGGGTTGTACCAGTAGGTGTGTCGCCGCCCTAAATTTTTAGACTACTTACGGCAAATATCGCCAAAAATTGGTATGCGAATGTCGTTCACGAATAAAATTCATTTAATATCCAAAAGTAGGCGGAATTGAAGAAGTGGGTGAAGAACATTTCGACTATTTAATTTCTATTCAATTTTTTTCAACATTTTCCATATTATTTTAGCTTTTTCTAAGCTTTTAACTTTTTCCAATACATATCGCACACATTTAGCTAAAGAGGCACAACTCAAAATTTTCAAATTTTCAGAAAACGCAAAAAACTGTTTTGAGCTTGTGAACTATTTTTTATAAATAAAGTGTGAATTATTTAGATGCAGGTACTAATAGGATATGGTTGGAAGCCAAGTCACAATCACAACAACTTGAACTCTCCAACACTAAAAATAGGACACTTTTGCATATTGTAGTCTAATTTTTATTGCAACATGAAAAAAGACATAACTGTTTTTTGACACCAAAGTACAGCAAAAAACGAGCTAGTCTCTTTTGTGCTGACAGATATGTGTATGATGAACAGTTTTAACAAGTAAACTCGAAAATGGGAAATTTTGAGTTGTGCCTCTTTAGCTAAATGTGTGCGATATATTCCATAAGTATTTTTTCGTCTTTTTCAACCTCTTTCAACTTTATTCGTCATTTTCTTTATTGATTCAACTTTTTCATCGATTTTGAATTGTTTCAACATTTTTCAACCTCTGCAATTTTTTGAGAGTTTTTCAACCGCTTTCAATATTTTTCATCATTTACCATATTTTTCCGACATTTTAAATTTTTCGATTTTTCAGCATTTTCCTTATTTTTTCGACTTTTTCAATTTCTTCAAACAGTCTTTTGCAACTGTTTCAAAACTTTTCAAACTTTTTCAATCTTTTTACATTTTTTCTCGACTTATTCAAGCTCTTCAACGTATTTTTAACATTTATTTAAAAGGTACTTTCAATGCAGTGTTAGGCATGTGAGTTTCAGCATGGCTGAATATTACTAGTTTTAATTTATTTTTATTTCACATTTCTTTCTCAAATGTTTCAGAGCCGCAATATTCTATCCTTATTTGGATCATAAAATTTACATTTTTAGTACATTTTTGAGAATTTTACCCTTAGAACGTTTTATACCGGTAATCACTCGATGAGGCATGTTGACAAAATCATAGAGGCTGCTCTCACTTACGAAAGTGAAAAGTGATTTCAGTAAGTTTGAGCGCTAATCCGAAATTAAATTGTGTCATCAGCATTGTTGTAAAACCGATTTCAAAGATACTTTGAATTCAATGAAAGTATTGCCCATTACACTAGTTCACAATTTTGGGCCTCATATCGAGATCTGGTTTCTCATAGAAGTTTTCCTATGTATTTTGGGGCGTAGATTCCAAAAATGAAAACCATTTTTTTTTTAAGAATCGTTAAGAAAAAACCTTTTTTTCTGCAGTTTTTTCATTTATTTGGTCATATTTCAATCAATTTTTTTTTTTGACCTAAATCGGTTGCACACTATTCAAAAATTAATTTTATCTTCTGTCTAACGGTCTGCTGTTCAAGAGAATAGAATAGGATAGGATTTGCTGGAGTTACAAGCGGTCATATTCCAAAAACAGTGACTTTTTTGGTCTTTTCAAAAAAGTTTAAACTTTTGTTTTTTATATTTTTAATATTCAGGATGAAAATCTATTTTTTAACAAATATTTTAAGTATATATATGCTCAAATCGGATACAAAATGTTAAAGTTGATCAAAAATCAATGAAAATACGGTTCCTTTTACACCAGGAACCAACAGACTTGGACATATGGGAATGCATGAAAATATGGAAATTACCCTTTTTCATTGATTTTTGATTAACTTTAACTTTTTGTGTCCGATTTGAGCAAATATATACTTAAAATACATATTTGTTAAAAAATAGATTTTGAAAGGTTTTTGGATTTAAATGGAGCAATTGAAATTATGTCACTTTTTTGAAAAGACCAAAAAAGTCACTCTGACCGCTTGTAACTCCATTAAATCCTATCCTTATCTCATGAACAGCAAACCGATAGACAGAATATGAAATTAATTTTTGAATAGTGTGCAACTGATTTAGGTCGAAAAAAAAAATCATAGAAATCTGACCAAATAAATGAAAAAAGTGCGGAAAAAAAGGGTTTTTTGGGGATATCTCGAAAACGATTCTTAAGGAAAAAAAAAAAATGATCCAAATAAATGAAAAAAGTGAAGAAAAAAGAGTTTTTTGGGGATATCTCAAAAACGATTCGTAAGAAAAAAAAGTTAGTTATCCAAATAAATGAAAAAAGTGTATAAAAAAGAGTTCTTTTGGGGATATCTCGAAAACGATTCTTAAGAAAAAAAAAATGGTTGTCATTTTTGGAATCTACGCCCTAAAATACATAGAAAAAAGTATATGAGAAATCAGACCTTTTTTTTTGTAAAAGGTGTTATCAAAACCAAAAAAAAAAATGGAATCGTTCTTCCAATGCATTACAATTCTACAGCAAGTATATGCCACAATTCCAGCAAAACAAAGTTTATCTGTGTAAAAATGATTGAAATTTTGTATTGTATTTAAGGTCTACAATGACAGAAGATTGGTTGAATGGATTGGCTCTGGAAAATATTCATAAACAAATCTATATCAGCTCAGCTGAAATTGTTGAATTATTTTTCCAGAAGAAACCTCGTCGTCTTGAAACCCTTGACTGGACTACTGATTACATTGTTGTGATATGTCAGAAAATATAAATATTGCTCGTTGAAAAATTTAATCAATGTGTGTTTTCATTCAATAAAAATGTTAGCCCCCCCCCCCCCCCCCTGAATGAAATCCTGGATCCGCCACTGTTCATTATTATACATAGCAGATTACATTTAAAAATGATCTTACTCGGATTATTTGTTTTTAAAGTAATATATTACCACCTCAATATGTTGTTTCTCAATATTCGTATCAAGATAATATTTCCAAATTTGGAGACAATAAATTCGTAGAATAATAACCGAATTTAGAGCTAAAAGTTGAAGTTGATCCAAACTTTAGTTACCACAAGCAAATTAGAGACTTAATAATGTGGATGAAATCTTGAATAAACAAAAGAGCAGAGTACAATTAACAAACGGCACAGCATATGTGGACAGTATGAAAGGTCAATATAAAGGACACAAGTTCGATAGCAAATACGATAGCAGGAACAGTAAATAAAATCCGTCCAAAGGGACGGCAAATGAAAAACCAAAATAAAACTTATATGAAGCAAAGGATATAAAAGGATATTACATGACGTAGTGATGATGATATCGCAATGTGTTCGTTTGTGCACAGTTGGTTTCACATAAAAATGTTGATATTAAAAAGGCACTGCTAGTAGAAGGTAATAAAATGTTGTGTAATTATTGTATCAAAGCAGTTCATGGAAGGGACTATTTAAAGTTTTAATGCTTCACTCAATAAATGAAGATATAACACGCAGGAATGCTAACAAAACAAGAATTACCTTCAAAATAAGTCTTTGAAAGTTTTGTAGTCAGTTATAGTGTTTCTAAAATATATCGAAAAATTTACATTCAATCGTCCCGTGATTTCCCAAAAATCATCTAATTAAAACTTGACATGATATTCTAAAAAAAGATTGATAAAATAAAAAAAAAAGATACAATAGAAATCTTGGCAATATTTGAAAATTCAAACAATTCAATATTAAATTCTAAACAATAAAATGTCAACAAAAACTTTGGACTAAAAATAAGATCTGCAATTTCATAAAATCAATTATTTAAATCAAAAACATGAACTTATTCTAAGAGAGTTGTACAAAGATATCCGACAAAAGATCACCAAATTAAGTTCTTGAGGTTAACTACATAAATCGAGCAAATATGACAAACGTCAGTCAATCATCATCTCGTGGCTCAACAATAAGTGTCGACATTGAAGTCATACAAAAAGAGGTCGGCGAAGTTGTAAACGAGCGCTTCGATGAACTTAAAAAAAATGATCTAATGGAAACGAAATCCCTCGAAGCCGAAATCTCACAAGCTATTAGCAAATATTTTGATGATCTTGAGGAAACGCTACTGTTCGATGAAATCGAAAAGTTGGAAGAAAGTATTGAAGAAACTGTTAAGCTATACGTAAAGGATGTAACTCTAAAGAGTTTTCCAGAAAAATGTAATAGACTTAAGGAGGATGTACTGGCTGCCTTTTACAATAGTTGCTCTACAATCTCGGAAGATACGCAATTTCAACAGATCATTGAAAAACTACAGAAAGAAGTGACCGATGCCATATATAGAAGTTGTGATAGTTGTAAGAAATATCTCAGTCAGGATGCGGGTGCAGATTTAAAAAAGAAAGTAACAGAATGTGTGCAATGCTATTTCGAGGATAATGACGAGACCAAGGATGGCTTCGAAAATGTTCAATCAACGGTTGCTGATACTATAATTGGATTTTTGAGAGATATCGAAGAGAAACATATAAAAATGGGTATCAACAAGCTGGAGAAAGAGTTATTAGATGCCATTAATGGCTATTTTGAAGATTTAAGATGAGTGGAAATATTTTGGTTTTAATAATCAACGTCATACTTATCATATGCTAATGGGTTCATAACTGGAATTTTCATAATAAACAAAAAAATATATTACACTTTTTAAAATTTCTATAATCAGGTCAAGAATTCAATAAAATATTGTAATAAGAGCAAAAATGTAGCTCAAAGTTTTCGATACGTTTTCGATGTAAATTCAAGAGATTTAAATAAATTGGATTGGATTGTTGAATGTTTGTAAGTGCCGGCCGAAATTGCACTCTACTATAGAAAATATTTGAATATGAGCTTCCGAACACCGAAATCATTCAAAATTGTGTTAAGAAAATGTCAGGGTTACCAACATGCTTATATTGGCGATATTTTGTAATGCAATAAATTTTACTCAAAAATCAATATAATAATTTGCTGACAGATATGAGTTTTGGGAGCCTAATAACTCATTTAAACTTCTAAGGCTTCCTACGTATTTTGTACAACATTTAGAATCAATTTCTATGGAAAACTATTGGCCCAAAAAATATACTTTAAACGTTATAAGACATGATGTTACTCCCAAAATTTTTGATTTACATTCGTACATTGTTGAGGGCTTAAAGTATAATGGAGCAATTTTTATTGCCCATTCATTTCGAAAATGATTACTATATTTTTCAATCAACTTCAGTTTTGGATATATTTAAAAAAACCACTTCTTATGTCTTTGAAAACTCAAGGATGCAAAAAATTCATTATTTTTTTTATAGCATAACTCTTTTGCAAATCAATTCAATTCCAATCGCCAGTGTATCAATTTTCAAAAGTTTCAACGTTGAAAGTATTGCACTGTTACTCTATTTTTTTCAAATTTCACCTTAATTGATTCAGTGTATTCTTGAAGTATAGTTCCACAATTTATGGCTAATATGGGAGGTACCTTTTGATAATGTAATTTAACAAAGTACGAGATAGCTTCTACTTTTTATCTCCTTGTGACTTAGATATTTATTATGGCCAAAAAGATCAAATCCATTCAAGTCTGGTCTTCAAAACGTAGTTTTTGCATATTCACTGCAGTGCATACAAATTTTTGAGTAGGAAGTGTTTGGAAAGTAGAGAGTGTTCAAATGATCAATTGTGGTTGACTACGAGAGCAATTTGATAAAGCAGTGTCTTTTTGAATTTTTTTTTATTCTATTTTTATTTTTAATTTATAGCTTACCTGGAAGTACGTAAGCTCCGAAGGCAAAATTCTAAAAATAAAAATTTCAAAACTAAAATTTCGGAATCTTAAGATTCCAAAACTCTAATTTTTGTCGATATCCCTACTCACCAGTTAGAATTTGGTTTTGAGAACCGTAGCAAACATCAAAACTTTACAAATATGATCTTCCACTGTTAATATGCGCAATAATAATAAAAAATATTTGCTAAAAAGTTATTAATAAAAGCTTAAAGCCATTTAAGTGAGGAAGCAGCATAAAATTCTAATTTCTATTAAAAATGACAACCACACAACGGGGAAAAATTAATTCAATCTGTTGAAACGTTTTTTCAACAACTAAGTAGTTCTTTGCATACCACAACTTTTCGCAGCCGTTTTTCAAGCTAAAAATTCATGTGCGCTCGTCTTTTCTAAACTTTTTCCATCCTACAAACTGACAGGCAGCGACATCTTTTGTAGTAAGTTAAAGTGGCGTGTAAAGTTTTGGCACACAGCATTAATGCACTTCACCGAACATGCCCCAGCGTATGATAAAATAAAAATGGCGGCGGCAGCACTCTGACTTCCGACAGTTTTCGTATTTTTCTAACTCGCTGTCGCAGCAGAGTTTACTCGTGCTACGCGCAGAATATTAAATTAGCAAAAAATTGCAGACTTCTTGTGCAATATTACTTTTAATTATTTTCTCAAATAGTTTTTTATTTAAAGAATTTAAAAAATGATTTATTTCGCTCGAAAACATATTAAAAACGTGTCAATTTATATATATAAAAAAAATACATTCAGCAATATCAAATGAAGTTATTTTCCTTTTGCAATAAATAACAAAAAATGTCATTCATGCATTGTTGCAAAAAAAAAAATAATAAAAAGGAATTTCATATACTGCTTAGTTGGTACACGTCCTGCACATCTCCTCGCCTTGTATGATGAAATAAAATGAAAAATAAATGAAAAGCAACGAAAATAAAGTCGCATTTTTATTTTGTTACATATTTTCAGCTCTACTCAAGTTGACTAGAAAATAAATTTGTCAACTCATCCTTCGCATGTTGTTCTTTTTTCCCCACCACCTAACACCATCCTCTTTTCGTTTTTCAGGATGAGCTGCCAAATTGCAGCGCACAGTGATATTCTTTCGTTTCATGTGTGATAATAAAATTAAATTGAAATAATTTTAGCTCAATGAAGAAAGACGATTTCAATATCAATCAAATGATCTCTAACTGAGCTAATCTCTAGTTAAATTAACTGGAGACATAAGTTTGAGTCTTGAATTTTTTTTGGTTTCGACGACATTGTTTTTGAACTATGCCATGTTTTAGCCAAAGACCTTAGATGCATATGCTTATTTTATCTTGTAAGAATTGTTATTTATTACCTTTTTTAATAATACCAGCAATGGTTTTTGAAAGCTTGTAAATTGGACAATAATTGAGTTTGAGCGATATGTGTAGTGATGTTTTAAAAGCACAAAAATTATCGCAACCTTATACTTGAGGAGGTGGCTCAAACTACCTCATTTTGAGCAAAAATGATTATGCTCCAGCGAATTTTTATATGGAAAACTGCCTCGACCTATAAGTATTAGAATTCGGGAACTTTCAGAGGGTTGGATATATTTTTGAAAATATGTATACAGTGGCGTTACGTGGACATTCGGTGCCTTATTGTAATTTGACACCAATTCTCTAAATTAAAATTCAAAACCTTTACTCACAAAAAAAGGTCAACTTTTCGCATTCCAAAGGCTCTAGCAAAATAACTTATTTCACACCACAAAACCTCATGAGGGGCTCCTACGAGTGCAATTCACTACTATTTTCATGTATAAAAAAGAAGATCTACAAATTATTTAAATGCTAAAAATCAAGGACCATTTTGAAGCCCCCAAACCGTTGTGTACGCTACTGTATGTATGCTCAAATTTGTGTAGATTAAAAAAAAAAAAACAAAATTCCCCAAAAAACACGTTTTATATCAAAACGCTGTAATTCAAAACACTGATGCCGCAGTACAACTATTCAAAAACCAAAATCAAAATCAGTGCCAAAAACATTACGAGTAGTAAAAATTATAGTCACAACAAAAACATTGCATAGCAACAGAACAGCCTTCACTGCCAGACTTGGGTATTTTTGGATTACATTTTTTTCAATTACAATTACAAGTAATCATTCACTTGTAATTGAAAAAATAAAATAAAAGTAATTGTTATTGAAATTTTTTCAATTACAGTAATTTCAATTACATGTAATTTAAGATTACAATTACATGCAATTATAATTACTTTTGTAATTGGACTAGTAATCCATGAAAATGTAATCGCTTAGAGAATTGTAATCTATTACTTTTTTCAAGTAACTTGAAACGAAAATGTAATTGATTACTAATTTTTCTGCAATTACATTTATAAAATTTGAAACAAAATTTTTTTGGAAGCGATAAAATTTTATAAAATTCACAAAAAATATTTATGTTATTGCATATGATTTATATGCGAATGGAAAACAAGAACTTTCGTGTGACTGACTCATTGAGTCAATGACGTCGACCTCAGATTCCTCAAGCTATCGTAAAGAAGATTTGGTTTGTGGACTCATCTTATAACGTGGAGGTGCATACAAATAATAATATGTATATATATGAATGTAAATCATATTTATATCTTGTAATTGATTACTTGAAATATTGGAAATTACAAGTAAAAGTAATCCATAACAAATTTTGTTCAATTACTTTGCTTTTCAATTACCTATTTTGGATTACAGTAATTTCCGTCGAAAATATTTCAATTACAATTACAAGTAATTGAAGATACGTACACTTTCAATTACATTAACATGTAATTATAATTGAAACATATCAATTACAAAATTACAAGTAATTTTAATTGCATATGTAACTAGTTACCAAATGTAATTGATTACTCCCAAGTCTGTTCACTGCTATACAAACAACATCCAATGTCAACAGCAACATATCAAGTTACGATGTCACTTGCAAAGAAGAATAGCCGATAAACAAGTGAAGTACCATAATGAAAATGCATAGCATTAGAAATTTTAAACATAAAAGTGCGTGCAACAACAGACTTAGCTCGTGAGCCCAGCAGAGAGTGACCAGTTATTATGTGGACTGCTGGGAGCTCTTATTTAGTAAAAAAAACAAATTCAGTGAGAAACTGAATAATACAATAAAATACAAATAGACGAACATCTCTATCTTCATCGACCGACCGTTACCGACCGATTGCTTAGGTTTGTTAAGATGTGCGAATCTTAGAATACTGGCTTGAAACAGGAGACCTAGGTTACAATCTGATCGATGACAAATAAATAAAGTTTTTTCAGTATTAAGCTTCATTGAGTGTATCTAGCGCATTTTTTATACACTATACGAAAGAAGTTTCCAAAGATGTGCATCGCTCTGAAGAAATGTTGGGAAGAATAAATTATTAGGGGTTGGGCATAAACTTGAATCTTCTAGGGGCACCCCGGTAGCATTGGGAGTACATTTCATAAAAACACCACTTTCGTATGGAAACCCCCCAAAGGGATGGAGAGAGGGGGTAAGTGCGTTTGAAAAAAATGTTGGGGATGAACAATAAATGTGGATCGGTAATACAAAATAATGCTCTTAGGATACACTGAAGCGGTGGAAAGGTAGAAGTATTCAGCCAAATTCCGTAAGAAATTCAATTTTGTAAGGGGAACCCCTAAAATGGCGGAGATAGGGGGATAGTATGTTCTGCAGAAATGTTGGGAAGAATATAATAAAAACATCAGTTTTGTATGGGAACCCCCCAAAGGGGTGGAGAAAGGGGGTAAGTTCGTTTGAAAAAAATGTTGGACATGAAAAATTATTGAGGGTCGGTCCTACAATCTACCGCTCTATGGGCTACTCCTGAGCAGCTATGGGCTGATTTATCTGAAAATCTCCCAAATTTTTCAACTTTGACCTTGATGAGACTCCATTTACCCCCCTCTGATCCTCTTAATTTTTTGGATCAAGCATTTTTTTATCAAACCTCACAAAATAAATGGTCCCAGCGTATCGAAATCAAAAAATCCTCCACTATTCCATAGCTAATGTATATACTTATACTTACCACGAGAACATTGAAAGGCCTTAAACTCACATTGTGACTTCTAATAGACCGATTGATCAAAACCACCCCTTGCTTGGAATAAATTTGAGAATTTCCTCTAATAGTTCAAACCTTGAAACGTTCTGACACTGAAGCAGTGATGACGTTTGTTTCGGAGAACATGGCATTCACAGTAGAAGAGATGCTGCACAAATTCTACTACTTCATTTTCGCATCTCTTATAATAGTTCTTGTAGCTTAACAAAGCAAATTGCGCAGTGTTGAACCGTTAAAGTGCCCCGGTCTTTTTTTGGGTCAAAGTCTAGAAAGCCGGCATTCAAACGTGACGAACTACCACGGACCTCTACGGCCATCAAAGAAAAGCTTAAAAAACTTTAATTACATACCTACATACATAGACGCTAGCTGCTTGTTAATCAACAAGATACTAAACGTTCAAATGGCTATTACCGCCACTGACATCGTTTTAGAAAAATGTATAGTCTACCCTTGCCAAACTCAAACTTTTTTTTAATGGAGTAACAACGTAGCTAAATGGTGTCGAAATCAAAGCTTATAATTTTACTCTCATGATTAACAAAAATAAATTAACAAAGTAGAGGTCTGCATGAGTGCACTCGAAATGATCCTCATATAAGCTTCAGAATGCAATAAACTCCGAGTGCTTGAACTTAAGGAACCTTTTATTTGTAAGTGTAGTACTCCCCTCTCTTGCCTGGTGTTTCGATATATTTTGATTTGTGGTTTTTGTGCTCAAGGGCTTGATGTTCTCGCAACGTAGTGAGTGGCTTGATGGTCATTTCGAGTGCACTCATGCATACCTCTAATACAAATCGCTATAAATTAAAGTTTTTTAACTTCGGCACTTAATTAATATATTTGATGTTCGGGAATCTTACCTTATATTGCTTCTAACGCCCTAGAAAAACTTCCTCTATTGTAAAATTTTAAAATTTTTACAAACTGTGCAGCCTAACTATTCCAAAAGAGGAAATACAAAAAAAAAAACACTGCACTGCACTTGTGGCTGTTAAATAAGTTTTTCATCATTCTCATGCTTATACTTCGTGTATCCTTGTGCATCCTGATTATCGCTCGCATTCGACTCGAAACACCCGCTTAAGCTCAAACTTTAACGCGCTGTTCGTTCTGTTGCTTTGTCACGTTTTCACTGACTTGATTTGCTTCGCATTTATTTTCATCAAGTAAATTATTTTCCCCTTTTCAGTGCCATTGCTTCGTTCGTTTGTTTGTTATTCTCTTTTCTACTTTTTTGTGTTTATCTCACTGGAGACTTAAGTTTTTCCCTTTTAATTCGTTTTCGTGTTGTTTCGTGATTATTTTGTAAAAATACTATAGTTTCATGGTTGAAGTGGTTCGTGCTTTACTTTAAGCCTGCGCTAAGATTTAGTTTTGTTTTTCCATTTTATAGTTTTCGCGTAGTAGTAGTAAACTAGTGTCTGCTGTTTCCGTTGCTATAGGGATATGGTAATACGAGTACATCCTTTGGAACTGTAGTGAACATAGAAATGCAAATTTTGCTATCGCTCTGTGCTCTCAAACACTAAAGATAAACTTCTTGTAATTAAAAGAAAAAAAATCTATTTTGTTGAAAATCATTTTAATTTCTTATTTGAATGGATTAAGCAGTTTTAAGAAATTTTTCTTTGAAATGCATTAAATAAAATAATTTTATCTCAAGTACCTTAATTTACAATTATATAAGCTTAAGTGGAAAAAATATTAGTTAAGAATTTTTTATAATTTAAGCTCAATCTTTTCTATGATTTGAGTAAACAGTAACCTATTCAGACACCAGTCTTTGTAAAAAGATTTTCAAAGTCTAAAGTTTTTCGAAAATACTCTCAGATGGTATGTCCTTACTTTAAAAGAACAAATTATTCCAAAATAAACGCGCGTTAGCGTAAATCTTTAATTTGATGGAATTTATTAAATGTTGTGATACAAACCTGATGACCTTAAGCTCCACAAAGTGCAAGGAAACAAAAGATTTTAAGATTTGTTTTTCTACTTTACTACTGAAAAAATCGAATATTTTATAGACTAAGGTGTCAGTCACTATGAATAAAACATTTCGATTTTACGTTCATATAATTCCATTTGTGAACAAAGCAGAAGTTCTCCGTGGATTTATTTAACGATGATCTAAAGAATTTGACGACCTCTACTAAGCTGCTCCTCCTTTCACTTGTGATTTTTTATTTCGTAATACGTTACAATATCTATAAAAATAAAAATTCAATTAGTTAGAAGGATCATGTTGCTATATACTAATATTATCATATTTAGATAATAAATTTTGTTTTTCGATCTAGAATATTAAGCCTCACCTATTATTTCAGTTTTTGATGAGTTTTGACTTTTACGATAAGTTTCGACTTTCATCGACAAAAAATTTTTCGATATTTTTTGATAAGACTCGGCTTTTGGATGTTTTTCGTTAACATAATATTTTCGATAAGTCTCGTGCTTTATCGACATTTTCGTGAAGCTTTGATTATTATTGGTTAGATGCTTTTCTTATGTTTCGACTTTTTCAATGTTTTTCGAGAGTTTCCCTCTACAATTGATTTTTCAAAGCTGTTTAAAAAGTATGGAATTTTTTGATGCTTTTCGATAAGTCTTAACACAAGTATTAAAAAACATCAGGACAAAACATATCGAAAAATTTATGGAATTCGAAATTTGTCGGAAAAAATCGATAATTAGCAAAAACTAGGGAATCACAGATCACTTGTGGGCTTTGTGGAAATGTACTAAATGGTTCAAATGAAATTCTAAATATACTGAAAATGCGCAGAATGTACTGAAAAGAGGTACTGAGCACGATTTTTCCAAAAGCAAATGTACTGAAAAAAGTACAAATGCACCAAAAATGCCATTACTGTCACAGATATTCAATAAAAGTCGAAACTATCAATGTTGATAAAGTTCAAAATTTACCTTAATATTGAAATGATAGAAGCCAACAACTACGTGAAAGCATCCAATAAGCTGTAGCTTATCGAAAAATATCGAAAAGTGTAGAATATTGTAGAAAACTTATTGTGCTGCATTTCTAAACAGATTCGTGCGTCATAAGAAACTTATCCGTATACTCACATATTTCCTTTCGACTGATCTTAATTTAAATTTTCGAAAAAAACACTAATTTCAATCCATAATTTAGAGTGTATTAAATATGAAATTCCGCAGTCTTCTGTTATGCATCTTGCATTGCCAATACACTGGTTGAAGACTCAGTGACATTACGAATGGTAAGATCTTCATCGGGTTCAACTGGTAATAATTGCACTGTGCTAGGAATGGAATGATCTTCTTTTGTTGCAAAAATTACTTTGTCCTTGCCAAAAATTTTTTTCAAAGGCATTTCAAGTTTTAAGGAATTGATAAATGTGTTTAAAAATTTACTTGGATTAATTATTGTTTTCAACTTGGAATTTAGGCACTTTATTTATTTAGATTATTATTTCGTTTCTTGCCGTTAATAAATGCTGCAAACAAAAAATTTAGTTTTTTATTCGACTTTTATATTTGGCGTGACATGAAACTTTCTCCGTCAAATTAGTTCATGTTTTCATATTAAAAGCCGAACTTCTTTTTTTTTTTGTATACAAATTACAATTGAAGTTTTATTTTGATTCTTGACAAATTTGAAAAACAAACAAAAAAAAAAATAGATTTTTAAGGTCCGTTCGGTTTACTTAGAAGCAAGTTACAGCTTTTAAAAGTGTTCGTATTTTGACAGCTAAAGCTTAACTTTAATAAGTTTCTTTTCACATTCGGCCGTTTACCGTCTTCTTTTTGTATCTGATACAAAGTTTCTTATGAGATCATAAATATATATATATGGATTGAGGCAAATCTATCATATAAAGACAATTATAAAAAGACTTTATTTGTAAAGACGTCTTTTTCCTTCAACAATATATCATTTGCAATACTATAAGCATAAAAGAAAGTTACGCAACTGGAAATTGAAGTTCTACTATGGGTTTATTGAACTTTTCGGAATTTCCAACCCAATTTTCTCTATCAACTTAATCCATAATTTGTTATATCTCTCTATCCATTTCTGTCTCTATACACATACATATATTACAATTGCTCTTTATTTCTATATCACTTATAGATCCCACAATCTAATTACCCAGCGGCAAATTGATGATTTCATGTATGTAAAGCCATACCCTTTGTGTTGTACGTTTCACAAATGAAATTATTACTGTGATATTTTGTTTATTTGCTTGCTGGCTGCCTACTTTGTATATGGAGTTATAGACAGTTTGCTTGATGGCTACTTGCATTGTATATGAAGCTGTAGGCAGTCTGTATGCTTGCTGTCTGATTTGTATATGGAGGTGTAAGGGGTCTTGCCTGTTGGCTGCATACTTTGTATGTGGAGATGTAGGCAACTCGGTAAACTATACAGACACTTACTACTTGCTACACATTGTATATAGAGATGTGGGCAAGCTGCCTACAAAGCGGCCATCCCTTTGTAAAAAAAATTTACAGTTGTGGCTGGAGTTGTGAGCATTACTGCCTACAACGAGTATAAATATTCAACGATGTTGTGTATAACATATTTGCCGCTGGGTATCAATTTTTATTATCTGTCTCTTACTACCTCCTGCTATTGCTTACTTTATTATTAGCAACTACACTTTTATGTCATTTCCGTTTCCGTAACCATTGCCGTAAATTTGATTTTTTTATTTTGATTTTCCTTCGTTGCAGTAGTACATCATCATGTTTACAAAAAAAGTTAAGCAAAAAGTTTTTATAAAGTAAATGGCAGGAGTCACAGTTACAGGAGCTATAAACTTACTGAATGTTAAAGTTAAAGTTCTTGTTGTTCCTGCTGCTGCTAGTTGTTGATTATTACTATCAGATACCATCATAACTTTTTGCTGTTATTGTAACTAATATACGTATTGTTTAAAAAAGACGAAAATATGATAAAAACTGCTAAGTTGGAGGAGAGTTTGACTAATAAGTGGGACATAAGACAAAATGTAAAAAAAGTTGTAAAAGGACATAGTAGCAGTGCATGGAAAAGTTTTCACATTTACAACATACTCATTCACATAGAAATAAACACTTACAGTTGAAGTACATAATTTGGTTCTGAATAGAATGTAGGAAAATAGACACGGTGGCGCAAAATTACATTACCTTTTGCAAACAAGACTTAGATAATGTGATATGGAAAGATACGGAGTATAACATTTGGTTTCAACATTGGTTGTACATTTTTGACAAGGAAATTTCCTGGCAGCGAAAGACCATGTAGGGCGCACTCGGTTTCTAATTAAATCATTTCATGAAAACCAAAATTTCAGAATAAGGACTGTGAATAATACGAGAGTAGTTTATCATCAATAACTATACCCACTGCATTGTACTGTTTGATGTGGTGTAACATCCGGTTTTAAAGTATCATTGGCCCGTATTTTTTCGCTAATAAAGTGTTTGCATCAGTTACCATAAATGCCACTAAATATCGGACGATATTTGAAAATTGTTTGAAACCAATTGTCCAAAAGCATTCACAACAAAGGTTTCAAATGAATGATGCCATTAAGGATACTAAAAAGGGCACATTAATTGCATTCCTTTACTATTCCCAAGTTACCTTTTGCTATCTATAGTGGACTAAATCTTGTAATCATACTATAAAACTAAGTCAAATGAGAGTGCACAAACGGAAGGTAAAAGTAGTTGATTACTTCTTCTCCACAAAATAGTTATCAAATTTAAGCCAATGACTTACACCAATGACTTGGTCGACACAAGCCGTTCAATTTTTGCGCCGTGTTTTCTTGATTGCGCAAACCGTTTGTGTAAAATTAAAAATTTCTAGGAATAGAAGGAAGTAAGTCAAGGAGTCATCAGAGATATCATGGTCTTATGTGTCGTGATGAGAAATTTTACTCAAAATACATATCGTAAAACGTTTCTATGCCCACACGCATAGATAGAATCCGATGTAAGCTCTAATCCATCCAATAATTCCCTCTGTCGAAGAAGCTCTCCAAAATTATGTGTTCCTATTTTCTTGCTTTTACTTTTCTTCATATCTAACCAAAAGATAATTGTTTCAAAATGTTACACAAGGAATAGCATAGTTTTGTATATTCATTTCGACACATACAGTGACCGACAAGAGTCGGCACAAAAATATTGGACTTGAGTCAATCAACATTTGACACGATCATTGAAACTTATGAAGATATTGACTACTTTGAAAAAATGCCCCCCAGTGGCCGCATAAAAGACGCGTCTCGCGAGAGCTTGATTCCAAAAGTCAGTACTTCAAAAGTGGTCGAACACATAGCATCAGATAAGTCTTTGTAATTCAGTTATTATTTGTAGTTAAGTTTCACTCTGAGAAAAATTTCGCTATTACTCTCTGAAATATCCCAGCGGCAAATATGTTATAAACAACATCGGTCAATAGCTATACTCATTGTATGCAGCAATGCTCACAGCCCCAGTCACAACTGTAAATGCTTTTTACAAAGGGATGGCCGCTTTGTAGACAGATTACCTACATATCTATATACAATGTGTGGCAAGGGAAAGGCAGATTGCCTGAAAACATCGCTTACTAAGTGCCTGTAAAGTTTACCGAGTTGCCTACATCTCCACATACAAAGTATGCAGCCAACAGGCAAGACCCCTTACATCTCCATAAACAAATCAGACAGCAAACAGACAGACTGCCTACAACTCCATATACAATGCAGGCAGCCAACAAACGGACTGCCTATAACTCTATATACAATGCAGGCAGCCAGCAAGCGAACTGCCTACAGCTCCATATACAAAGCAGGCAGCCAACAAACGGACTGCCTATAGCTCCATATACAATGAAGGCAGTCAGCAAGCGGACTGTCTACAGCTTCATATACAAAGCAGGCGGTCAGTAAGCGGACTGCCTACAGCTCCACATACAACGCAGGCTAAAAACAGACTGAAAGCATGCAGCAAATTGCTTAACTGCATCTCTATATAGAAAATCGGTAATTCAGTACTCAAACTTTAATATAATGTGGATCTTGAATAACAATAACAGTAAGAATTAGATAAGTCTGCAAATTATTACCGTTTGACTTTTTTTTTCAAATTTCCGTTTGACTTATTCTTTTTTTTTTTGACTCATAAACAAAATATCACAGTAACAATTTCATTTGTGAAACATACAACACAAAGGGTATAGCTTTTCATACATGAAAAATCAGAGTACTTCATCAATTTCCGCTTGGATTTGACTAAGGACCTAAACAAATGTTTAACTAAAAGAGTACAGGAACACACTTAATAACCTTTTCACGGGACATTTTCGACGAGGACATTTTCAATTGGGCGCTGCATTCAACGTACTTAATCGCTGCCAACAATTTTCTTTGGAAAACCAAGGATCGCAATGCAATCCAAGCAAAGCCATTTGTAATTTAGCGATTGGTTGCGGAAAATGCGCTGAAAAGAGCATAAATGTACAAAGTTACTATAAGTGCGACGTAATCTTTTACGTTTAGTTCAATGAAATTCTCCATTTTTATGCGGTTCTTAAGAAGAAAAATTATTTTCTTTAAAATGTAAAAGTCATAATGAATGATATCAGACAAGCAGTTTTGTGCCACCCTGTTGTAACATTAACTTGCGAAAATAAACCATATCCTGACAAAAAAATTGAGAGCTACAATGTATATCT
Source organism: Tricholauxania praeusta (assembly GCA_949775025.1). Classification (NCBI taxonomy): domain Eukaryota; kingdom Metazoa; phylum Arthropoda; class Insecta; order Diptera; family Lauxaniidae; genus Tricholauxania; species Tricholauxania praeusta. Next base: position 27,603,766 of record OX459031.1, on the reverse strand, counting down.
GGCGTCATGCAAATGCAAAAATGGACAGAAAAGCTGTGAGTGGTGCAGATAAAATGAATGCTAGTCAACCAGACAAATTGAAAGTAGATTTCCTTTACTTTGTCAATTCAAAGGGTGAACATTTTCTTATAAAAAATGTACCAAAGAATATGCAAAAATATGTAGTGAAGAAGAAAGATGGTGAAAAAAACTATTGCAAGTTAAAAAATTTACAAGTAAATTTCATTCGTGTTGTAAAAGTGCTGAGATAAGAAAGATCACAGCGTATGTAAATTGAAATGCTTTTGAAAAGTTGGTGAAAGATACAAGAGCATGGAGCACAAACAAGAAAAATGTACACGCGCTGTTGAATATGCAACGGAGGATGTACATTTCTTCAAAAAAAATTGTAAGTTGTAAAGAATGAGCTCGAAATTGCAAAGCTACCTCTGTACTTATCGTACTCATACAAAGTTGTACATATGAAACCAAGGGGAGATAGGATAGAAAAAGACTTACTTAAAAAATTTATTTAGCTATAAAGCTTACAAGATAATTTATTTTACATATAAATATGATCTTCAGATAAACTCAAGTGAATTCTCTACAGGATGAACTGTGTGACCTTTTGTATAGATTGCCACTTGCCTTCAATTGTATTTCGATCGTCTGACTTTGGAAAAGTAATTTTTCAGCTTAATTCCAATGTCTGCTTACCTGAGAACGTTTTAAGAAAAATCATTTGAAAGTGATTGTGAGAAAATCTACTTATGAAAAATGAGACCACCAATTTACCTCTGAAAAATGTACTGACCATACAACAACTTCACTTAAGAAAGCCTCGGATTATGTCAAAATCACTATCAAAGCATTAAAAGTTAACATCTTAATGACGCAATAACTTCATCCTCTCTCCGAAGCCACTTGGAAGTAAGAGAGACTTGCTCGAGGACTTGCATATAGAAATTCCTAAAAAGGTGTCATTAATATTTGTAAAAATTACAGAGAAATTACAATTCTGAGCTCATCCTCTAAAATTTTACAGAAGTTAACTCCAATTACTTTCAAAGCAAGCTCAGAAGATCACTTCATAGGCAAAAAAACCGAGCTGCTGAACTACAAGAGCTTTAAATGTTTTAATATAACTTTTGGGGTAATCTGGAAGAACTGCTTTATGATGATAAAATCTTCCTGTTGTCATCAAGATCGTCCAATATACAAACAAACCTTACAATACTCAGCGATTCAAGCTGGCAATCTCCCAAAATTGAAGGAAGGATAAGAGAACAACAAAAGTAATAATAAATAATTCTGCTACCTTGACAGAGTTCAGAAAAGATCTTGACAGCTCGCTAACGCTCCTTCCATGGGCTCTCGGCTCACGAGCTGAAGCCCCAGAAAATGGGTCAAAAACAGCTTCTTTTCAAAATCCATTTCAAGCCTTTCCTCTAGATTGGTGCAATACATTTTTTCTTCCAAAATTGGGCTCAAACGAACCTTTGATTTTGATAAGCTCCTTTGGCTCGCGAGCGCTCTTTTAACTTTCGGCTCTCACTCACGAAGAGCATTTCAAAAACTACCTGAGCAATCAGTTCGCGACAAAGAGCAAAATTTAGCTCCAGCTAGTGAGCCATGAAACTTTCGAAATAGAGCTGAAGCTCTTGGGTCATGAGCGGGAGTTAAATTCGGCACTAAGCTTGCAAAGAAAAGAGCGCTCGCTCGCTCGCTTTTCTGATCACTGCAATAAAATGGCATTAAAATTTAGCTCATTTCTTTATTTCGAATTCTTAAATTTTTTATGTATAAAGTGACGTAAGCATTTTATGGTGAAGCGTCATTCTAGTGGAGCCTTAAAGCTGATTTTTGAATACATTTCCTAAGGTACAGGAAAACTTTTTCTTTTATTATTTTACTTTTGAATTATCGATACTTCCGTTACAGACATGATATTTGCATTGGAACTCCACTTGTTCTTCATTCGGTTTTGCGTTTTTTTCTTTAACTTGTTTCCATCTGTGTGCTTAATTTTTGCCAAATATCAGTCAAAAGAAGCAGAAAATTGTTTGTAATTTGCATAAAAGGACTTAAAGTGAAAGTAGAAATTGAAATGGCATCAAATGAAAGCCTTCACTTGTTGCCGCATACTTAACCAATTGGCTTTAATTGATAAAGCAATATTAACTTGTTTTGAGCTTTGGTAATAAAAACATTAAAATTCATTTTTTTTTTCTTTGTAATTCTTTTACACTAACCTAAAAGCAATGCAATGCGAATATGCAGGTAGTGATAAGTCTCTTGCGTACTACTTCAACAATCCAATCCAAAAAAAGCTTATACAAAATGTGAAGGCAAAGAAGAAATCACAAAGTCGTTAAAGTTTAATTAATTACAAAAGTGCCGCGCAGGTATCACAGATATCCGTTTGGCAAAAGTTTGCCCTCGCATTGATATGCATACAGTTGAAAACATCTGGCAAGCCGGGTCTTAGTAGGCTATTTAACTTTTATGTTAATTTTCAGCATAATTTGTGCGAGAGCTTATGGAAGTTAGCGTTTTTTTTTTTGTTTGCTCTAAACAACTTATAAAGTTTTTCTAAAGGTATTCCGAGAAAGGTGCAAAGGAATTAAGTTAAAAGTTCTTGATGACACAAGAATTTTTGGTGTTTTCTCAAACTGATTGTGACTAAATGTAAATTTTGATTACGAAATTGAATAAAAATAAATTATTTATTACCTTTTTACCCTTATATTAACAATTTAAATGATATCAAATCAAATCAAACTCCGTCTAAGTTAACCCTAAACTTAATAGAAATCCGCAATCATTTCTATTAAAATGTCATTGAATTTCTGGCTTAAGTTAACTTTACTTTTTACTTTTAGATCTGCCCGAAACTTTTTTTTTTTGAATATTTAGTTTTTTTTTTCTACTTTCCCTAAAAATAATTAAAAAATTTGGGTTACTTGTACTACAGTAAACCTGTTCCGAATTTCTTCCTTACGACCTCAAAAAAAAAAAAAAACCCAAAAATATAGGTCAAACGGCGTTAAATCAGTCAATTTTGATTATCAAGACGGGAAATTACACGTCCATGACCCATGCAGTAATTGAATTGTTTCGCGGTCTTCATGGGATATGGCACCATCTTTTTGAAACCACATGTCGTCAACATTAATATCTTTTAATTAAAGCACAAGAAATTGGAATATCATGTCGCGATAGCGAGCACCATTAACTGTTAATGGCAGACCAGTCGTATTTTTGAAGAAGGATGTTCAGTTGATGCCTCCATCCCAAAATCCGCACCAAACAGTGACACGTTGTGGATGCATATACATTGAAAAATCACTTACATATGTAGTCAAGTTCCAGTCTCTATCATCGGTATGTTTGGGAGAGCAAAAATCGGCGATTACAAAAATTTTACTTTCCTTCCTTTAAGAATTTAATTATTTTTTTTTTTTATTTTCGTAAACTTTATAGTAAATCGTAGTATTCACACTGGCCTCGTTAATTCGTTATAACCCAAGAGACGGCTATAGAAAAGTCGAGTGAGTAAGATTACTGGATGGGCTGTACAGAAAAGGGAGTAATGTGCTTTGGTGAAACCAAACCTCTTAAAAACCTTATGTTTTAAGAAACTTAGACCTTATATACTGTACTACTTATATATGTATAATTTTTCCTAAGAAATGACCAAACATCGAGTGGGCAACCCTATATATTCTATTTAGACCCATCGAGCTCTATCATTTGACATACATTTGAAGCTGGAATCTTAAACCATAAACTTTTTTCTAAAAAATGTTGGCCCAAAAAATGGGTGGCAATCCTTGGTTAGAACAGGATTTGGCAAGGCAACCTTATATATTCTATTTAGGCTCATCGAGCTCTATTATTTGATATACATTTAAAGCTGCAATCTTATAAACTTTTTATAAAAAAAATTAACCCAAAGTCGGTTTTTTTTTTCGGCCATTGGGACAGGCTTTAGCAAGGCAACCCTGGTAGGTTAGTTTCACAAAAGTACAATACTCCCTTTTCTGTACATTCTATCCTGTAATCTTATACACACGACTTTTCTACAATCGGCTGTTAGTCGTTATTCGTTACTTTTTTTATATGCATTTTGTTTTTGTAAAATGTTCAAACTATGTATCAGAGTAACAAAAACGGCATGCCTCAGTTTTCAGCTCGTTGGTAACATAGCGATCGGTTGTTCAAATTTTGTTTTGTGGTATTTTTATGTTTTTATTATGAATTTCGAAGTAATTTTCAGATTAAAAACACAAAGTCAGCTACTACGGCTAGTGTAACGAAATGAAATTAGAATGGGTTTCACAGTTTCAAGCTTTAACGAATTAGCAAGTAACGAATTATCAAACTAACGAGGCCGGTGTGAATACCCCTATTATATTTGATTAGTTCATATTGTTCTTAAAGTTACATTGACGAAAGTAACTTTTTAATTCGGCTTTCATTACTTTAATATCACCATAAAAAATAATTAGGTATGTCAACAGCATATAACGAACATTTTTTATGAAAGTTCTTTTATCTCAGCTAAGAGCAAAGCATTTCTATGAAAAGTGAAAGCAACTTAAAGACTGAGTGACTTCTGTAATTTAAGATGTCATTATTGGTTGGCATAAAGTAAAGGCAAATTGAGCTAAATTCAACTAGGCATACAATCAGATAATCATTTCCCAGCAAACAGTTTTTATCGCGAAAAAGTTTGTTGATAGTTCGCTTGGGAGAAATCATCTGGAGTTAGCGACTTGCCAAAGCAATTCGCGTATATAGCATAAAAGCTGCGATTATGGCTAGTCGGCTTTTGTCGCGCTGCCAAGCAAATATATGCGTGTTCGATATGGTGATATCGCTTAGCACGATACGAGTGTCGGTTAACTACTTGATACCGAAAGCTGCAAACAAAATATTTTAAGCTTTTGGAGCGATGACGAACGACGAAAAGGGTTGTGGCACCATTTGATGAAGAAAGGTAGGAAATTGGATTTAAATCATTACTAGTATTGTCCCAGTCTCTGGAAAGAACCGTTTCAGACCGATTTCCAAAAAAAAATAAATAAATATTTTCATCATTTGAGGAAGAAAGGTTGGAAATATATTTTTGATATGATTTTGAGCGGCCTTGGACTGTCTACAGAAAAGACCATTTTGAAACCATTAAGTTATGAATCTTAAGCCTTTTGTGACATAGGTTAAAGGTTACATATCTCGCTTCCTATTGACCGAGCACAAATCTAACTTGTACTTTTATGAAAAATCATTCTAAAACTTTTTCCTAATATAAATTAAAGCTTGATAAATAGAAACCGAAATAGTTAAAAATTGGGTTTTATTTTAGCATACATCTTAATTACTCCACAGCTTAATACAAATTAAACTATTCACTAATCGGCTGGAATTATATCCATCGGACACTGAATTATAATTTTATTTGATCCCTGTCACTTACGTCGATATTTCACAGTAATTTTTTGTGGCGTTTCTTAATTTATAATTCAAAATGATTACACAAGACTATGCTTTCTATGCTTCTAACCATATATGTACATATCTACATACATTTAATGTCGTTTATGTACAATACAAACAAAAAAAAATTTTAAAAATATATAAAAAGCTGATTTAACTTGTTTATGTGAGTTAAATATTCATCGCCTTGAAGATGGAATCAAAAAATTTTTTATTTATATTTCAGAAGAGTACTTACTTATATAGAGGTTCACTGAAGTTTGCTAGTGCAAAACTATTCTTGAAGAGTTATAAATCTATCACCATTAAGGTGAAAGACTTAAAAATCTTGCAATTGTTTGCGGGGTTAGTTCAAGTAAAGATTTTTATTGCTGTTCCTAAAAGTATGCACAGATTTTAAGAACATACATATATTACTTGCAGTCAACTGAATCAATTAGTTAAATGCAACTTTTAGCTGTTTATACACAACGATTGCACTCTTATCTAGTCTGTTATCTGCTGTTATCCATTATACTCTGTATTTTCTTTTGTCGTGCTTGCTGCATTCCGTTTCAGTTACTGGATTCAAGTCCTGCAGCGACTCAATTACAATTTGCACAATAAGTTGCAATTTTAATTTTCTTTCTCCTTCGTTTTTTTTTCTGCTCTTGCAGCTCTCTCACTAGCAGTTTTTAATTTAATCTAAGCGTATAATTCGCTTTGGTAAAACTTATTAATAGCAGTAAAAGCAAGTAAGGAAAAATTCGCAATAACGGAAAAAAAAAAAAACAAAAAAACAGAAATTAAATTTCTCGGGAAAAAAGGATATTCTGTGCTCTTTATTATTTATTTTATGCCATCACCAGGCGTAACTATCTTGCGTGAAAGCACAACGCCATTTTTAATTTTGTAGAAAAAATTGCAGTTTTTTTTTTGAGACTTTATTTATTTTTTTTTAAATTTTTTTCCACTCGTTGCATTTGCAATTAGCATTTTTTGCTTGTAGAATTATAAAATTGGCAATGTTGTTGTTTACTTTTCGTTATGCGTGCTTATCAATGTATTAACAAAGTTGGCATTTGGAAAAAATTGTGAAGTTTTTTTTAGGAAAATTTTTTTTTTTAACAAATCAACTTAATCATGGCTTTACTAAATAAACTTTGAATTAACCTAGCCTTCATCCCAAACTCATACAATTTGATCAAATCCAAGCTAAGTGAGGATAAGTAAAGATATGCGAAGATTAGCAAAGCTAAGTGAAACTTAGTAAGACTTAGTAAAGTTAAACAAAACTAAGTGAAGTCAAGTGAAATCTACATTGCTAACCTTCGTCATTTTGACAAACATCAGTCAGATATTTAGCTCCCTCGCTCTAACTATTGCGCCTAGTTTGCTTGTGCTGGTAGTGCGCAGTTGATGGGTATTTTGATATTTAGGCTACTTGTTCGTCATTTTGACGAATGGTTAGCTTTTGCGTTAGTTTCTTATCGCACGTTTTAAACGCATGTATGCGCTAAGTGATTATTTCTATTGTATTCTAAGAGTTTATGATCTAAATTTAAAAAAATGATAAAGATATGTAAGAATAAAAAAATTTTCGTTTGTGTTATTGTCCGAATAAAAGCTTATCTGAATACTGGCAAAACCTTCCTTTTATTTCTTAAAATTTTAAATAAATGTTGTGATTGCTTATTAAATTACATTTAATAAAATATCAGTAGCTGGTAATAAAGCGATTTAACTTAAATAAATATATCACTTCACATTTGTAACAACACAATTGAACATATACGTCAAAATGACGAATGGTTAGCTTTTAAGAAGTATTAGCTTAGCTAATACCTAATATCTAATAAAACCCTAATTAATCAAACGATATTTTACCTAACCTACCGTTGCTGTTCTCAATCAATTGCTGCTGAATCAGGGTGTGCAAAACTTTAAAAAGAAACAACAATATTGTAATGAAATGAAAGGAACTTCTAGAACACAATTTCAATAATGCCGTGAACCTTTAAGCGCAGAGTATTTTTCAAAAAAAAAAAAAGTTTGGTATTGGTTTCGTTTTTTATTTCATTCTGCAAAATTATCGCAGATAATAATCAATCGATAGAAGTGACTAAATTAGCAGCAAATATATACGCAATCAAAAGAACATTAAGTTATATATTGTTACAAAATTCTTGTCTCTTAGACGATAATTTCGATCTCTTACACTTTTCTGAGTCCGATTACTGGATTGTGTAGCAATCAAAAACACACAAACTTATTTAATTATAAAATGGCTTATTTAAATCGCAAAATTTAGTTTTTACACGTTACAATTGTTTATTTTATTAACATTCAAACTCTAATGTTAATCTGGCACTGTATATACAACTGTTTTACTTTATTACTTAAAATCCACTGTGTTAAAATCAACTGTATCACTTAAATTCAACTGCTTCACTTTATTGTTAAAATTCAACTGCTCTGCTTAATTGCTTAAACTCAACTTGTTTTTCTACAACTCAGATGACAACCTTTCATACTACAGTCATCACTTTCTGGAATAATCCAGTACCTTCTAAATGGCGTATCGGCGTGGAATCCACAATCACTTTCTCGAATAATTTAGTACCTTCTAGATGGCGTATCGGCGTGGAATTCACAATCACTTTCTCGAATAATTCAATACCTTCTAGATGGCGTTGTACAACGGCGCCTTTTCGGTTTATCATTTTTAGTACAAAAACTGCACTTTGCCGCTAGATGGTATAAAAGTATTTATACAGCCAGTGATGCTAGCTAGTATCGTTTAGTTTTCTTTCGTTTGTTTTTATTTCGAGAATTTTCTGGCATAAACCAAATTTTGCTACAATATTATAAATCCAAATCTCAAAAGAAATTCAAATAAAACCATAGGTAAACCGATCAATATCATTGTCGTTTTCGCTCTCGATTCGCTTCCCGATAACGAGACAATAATAAAAATATTATTTCTCGTATGACCGAGGACGAGAACAAGAAAGGTCTGACCGATATTTCATTCTCGATTCGTAAAACAAAACAAAAATATATTCGATAAATACTAAATTGTTGCCGAGCACGAAATATCGGCCCGAAATTCCATAATACAAAAACACTCCCTCTCTAGAACTTCAATATTAATCGCCATTTTGTCTATCGGTTACATCCCTTAAGCTTTTAACGTGTCTAGCAATACCGAAGAAAAAGTGTAGTGTTATTGAAAATAAACATTTGTGAACAATTTCGTTAAAACCTGTGAATTACTATGAGCATTGAACAAAGCATTTATTTCAAAACACTGAAAAGTGTGTGTTTTTAGGAAAATTTAAATCCATATGCTTTCTCATTTTTATTTATAGCTATGAAATTGATTTTTGAAATTTAAAAATTTACCTTATAGAATTTTTACTCTTTTCTTTACAGTTACTTTCCATGATTGAACTATATGTATGTACATTAAAAGTTTACATAAGCGGTAAGTGCTCTATTGTTGAATATAAATTTAATATTATTTAGCATAACTTTTTCACCTGTGTCTATTTATTCAAAATGGCACAATTTAATTGCAATATACAAGAAACATAATACAATATAGCAGTACTGCTCATGGGGCTGAAACAATGTAAATCAAAACCATACCCCACGGTGTTCCTTTATGTCTATATTTCATAGCTGAAAATAATAACGAATACAGGAAACGTATGTATTGCAATATGAAAACACCTACTCATATTTCATGCAAAAGAATGTTTCCTTAAGTTTCATAATAAACAATATTTTACATGTATACGCGCTAGGTGTATGGTGAAGTGATGGCATTTGGGTTTTGTAGAAATGTACTGAATTGAGACTTGAAAAATACTTTTTAGATGGCAAACATTAAAAATTTAATTAAAATTTCTAAAATTCAACAATATTTAAACTTTTTTTCTGAAAAAATAAATCCAATAAATTTTACTGCAGGTTTTAACGCATATTTAGTATTTGATTGGTAATATAAAAAAATAGTTCAAGTAAGGTAAGGTAATAATTCAAATGTACCGACAGTGTACTGAAAATGCACCAAGTGTACCGAAAATGCCATCACTGGAATGCTGACACAAATATACATATGTACGTATTCCTACATATGGCACAAACTTAATTTTTGTTAGTATTCCTTTTTCCTTGTTTATTAAATACAAATCCTGGCACTTCCTGAAAGTTATTTCAATTTAATACATGGAAATTGAATCTCTTCTTCTAAATCTTTTTTTCTTTTTACACATCCGTGTGTGACTGTCTGAATTGTATATGCAAAGGGTGGTCCTAAGAGAAATAGTGGACTCTAAATTTGAATGAATTTTTATTTATGTACATACAATTTTCAATAAAGCCAAAATAATATTGAGGCAACATAATCTTTTTGCAATATTAAAAATAAAAACCAATATCCTCTAGATGAGCATTACTTCCTATTAACTTTTCACAAAGTCTGTGATCTCAAGGCGAATACTTAACTTAAGACTAAATGTTCCTTGTAAGATCTGCTAGAAAATGGAGATTATTCTTGTAAGCCTTTCATTTCTGTTAGTCATATAGGAAGAAGTCTAGAGCTGTTAAGTTTGAAGTATCAGCCGATCCATTGAAGTATACAGTTTTGAAATTATTCGGTCAGAGAACATTTCTCGACGAAAAGTCATCTTATCTCTGGCTGTATGGACAGTAGCGCCGTTTTGTTGAAGCAAAATACGAGACCGCTAGATTGCTGACATTAATGGGGATGTGAAAAGTATTATGGCATTGCTTTATATATATAACATGGATACTTTATAATCGTTACTGAATCTCCATTTTCTCCTTCAAAGCAATGAAACACTATAACATTTCTCCACAAAATACAACAGCAAACCGTGACTCGAATGCTATGCATCTGCCATTACTAAATTATTTGAAAATTTCTCGCACCCAAGAAATGCAAATTTTGTTAACTGACGATGCCATTGAGGTGGAAATTTCTACAAAAATAAGACGATCTTAATTTTATTTTTCGAGCATTGTGCCGGTCTATATTAACCAAATTGAATGCTCTTATGAGAAAAAATAATGCAAATCTCTTTGCAAAATATTCTGGAAGGTCGTTCGTGAGATGCTTATCTTTGAGAAGCATTGCTTGGTCAAAATCGAAAGGTATTTGTCGGTCATTACTTGCCAAAAACGCAGTTTGTGTTCTCTCATGAACCTCTGAACCTAGATCTTTCAGATTTTTTATGTTTGAGCAACAGACGAGATGTGTTTAGAAAGGGTTTCTTCTAGCATTAAAATGATTGCTAGCTTATATTTGGGTCGTTTTAATTGAGCTTTAGTTTTAAAAGTGAGAATTGACAGCAAAAATGCGTTGTGGGATCGTATCATTTAAAATCGGTATATTTAATTTCAAAAAGAAAAAGATTTATTTTGGGCATGGGGCAATAGCGCTCTGACATCTCGAGCGCTCCCAGCATGGAAAGAGAAGGAAATTCTTTTGGTTTTTTTTGTGCTCATCAATCAACTTTTTTAACAGGGACTCCTTTCCAGTTATTGTCCCCGGGCCCCGTAAGGTCGAAAGACGGCCCTGAACAACTTAAAAATGATTTACAACTATTTTTCTTAGCTAACTGTTCATTACAGTATGTGATAGCACCAAAAAAATTATAGAAAACAAAAACAAAAAAACCGTACTATTGTACTTAGTTTCATTCATTGCTAAATGGAATCATCAGTGACCTTTGAGTCGATGAGTGAGAGTAGCTTAGCATACTAAGTTTTTCCTTTTGTATAGATTTATTGAGAATTCAAACAAAAAGCAATGCCGGAATTCTTCGATCTGTTGTGTGGCTTTCTTTTTCTAACTCATTTGATACAAAACTTTTTCTTTTAAAAATAAATTTCAAAAACCCACTTTATATTTTGGGCCATTTTCGTGTCATTTTTTTGCAAGAAACTATTATTCCTTTAGTGTATTTTACTTTCACGTTCAAAGCTCATGAAATTACAAACAAAATGTGTGTAACCATTTTTTAAAAACTAACTATAGCGTTTTTCAGGATCAGCTTTCACAGTGGCAATATCGCGCTTTTACCTACTCGTTTTTGTTTGAGGTTAGCTCCTCCTTTGCATTTAGAAGGGAACTCTTCTAGCTAGCTGCTTTCATGTTAACTTCATCTTTAAATTTCTTTAAAACTAATTTACAAATTTAAATTATTTTGTTAAGTAAAGCTATTCTTTAATATATGCATATCTAAATCTTTTAGAGCAGCACCGAATTTTCGGAAAACAAGACAATTTTTGGGGAAAGTGAAGGAAAATCGAATAACGGACAGTCTAACGTTTGTACATATTAATGAACCATTTGCACTTGTGTGCGTAGTTATGTGTTTGATTCCTTTTTATACGTCCCATTGAGCAACACAATTCGTAATTGAATGAATTTTTCTTTTAGCTTGAATGTAGAAAAAAATTCGAATGGATTTCTATTGATTAATCTGACTCATTAAGAGTTACGTTCTGTGATTGAGTGATAAGTATGGGGGGTGGCATCTAATAATGACGACCAAATACCTAACCTTTTATAATTTCTATGTATAAGCAAAGGCGTCAGCGCTGGGATGTTGGCACGGATATAAAGTCCTTTGGGTTTTTTGAGTTCAGTATTGCATACTAATATGAGCTTATGGTTTAGGTTTTGATTTTCTGCTCGTGCTAAATTTAATTAAATACAAATATTTTTTTTTTTTGTTCGGTTTGGTTTCAAAGTTATAAATATACACTAATTAGTTTGATGATTTAGCTACAAATAGGTGTGACCTCAATACAGCATAATATGATGATTCTTAGATTCATTGGTGTATTTGGTGTATGCAGTAGATTGAAAACAGCCGCTTCAGAGTAAGATTAAAATGAGCCAATTTCTTTTCGTTCATTATTATCAATGTTTTATTTTGAGAATGGTTTTCCTAGCATGTATACAAGCCAAAAAACAGTTATTTTTCGTTCAAGCTAAATATTTTTAAGTACATTTCGATGATGGGGTTTTAGCTATGCGCTTCACTTTGTTTTATTATATATAATATTCCATATGAATTTTAGTGTTAATGACAAAAGGTTCCCAAAAAGCATGCAAAAATTTGGTATCCTTTGTACACAAAATATATTTGAGGATTTTTTTTTCTAATCCTTACGAAAATTTTACATAATTTTTTTTTTTGCACAGATTCATTTCTTTTAATCGGTGTTTTTTCTTTCTCCCTCTTTCACCAGAATTGATGCAACAATTAATTACCTACATTCTTCAAAGACAACTTATTAATTTTTTTTCTAATTTAAGCGATTCTCATAATCAATCATTGTCATAGTCTATTTAATTATCTGCGTAAAACTTATCCTGTTACTAATACAGTTAAATCACAACCTCTACACTTTTTGCTGAGTCGTCCTTTTGTCTGTGTGTAATGTCTGTCTCATAGATTACCTTTTGCTAAGGATAACATGTTTATTTATTTCGCATTTTCATTTTCACACGTATTCATTTCAATTTCGTAGTCACACGCACACACACATATGCCATGACTACGTAAAGTTTAAGCTAACGGAATAGAACACAAATATACTGCTGCAAACTTTTAGGCGTAATAATAAACAAAACAGCGCACACACGCTGTGGAAAGTTAAATTTTTAGAATAAATTAATTACGAAAACATGTGACTTAAAGTATGAAAAAAAAAGAAGAAAAATAAAGAGAAAGAGAGATATGGATACTGCAAAAATATTCACATAACTGTATATTTTACTTATCTTCGTTACATTTTCTACACTTTAACATTGAACTATGGCACATTAAGTATGCATAAAAGATAATTCCAATTTGGTTATGTGTGCGCACGCCAAAAAGTAGGCTTCATATTAATGTGTTGCATGTAAAAATGTTCCACTCATACATATTTATCTACTGCGGTATGCGTAATATAGAAATACAATTTTCACACACATAAAAACACACTCATACATAGTCGCTTACATAGATCATCGTAAATAAACTTTATGGGTTTAATGCCGGTAGAGTTGACTTTATTTGGGCCTGGTTTGAAGCAACAGCCTTTACGGCATGAATTCTAATATATTTTTGAATCGGTCGTCGTAGTAAGTACGTGCTGTGTTTTGTGGGTCATAAAGCATTTTCTAAGACTTTTTAATACACTTCCGTGCACTGAAGAAATGTGGCGTCTTTCGTTCGGTGCATAGCAAGAATATAAATTAGCCAAATGGGTGGGTTATGAGTGTGCAAAGAGATTAAGGGATGGCAGGAACATTACGAACGTGTGGTCGTGCAGATACTTTGACAGCTGAATATTTTGTGAAGTGACTCATGTTGATTATAAGAATTATTGGCAGTTGCAGTTGGGATTTCTATGTAGATTGCGAATTTTAAATGAATGGCGTGTATTTTTGATTTAAGAAAAGCCGAGCAAAATGTCAGAGAAGTCAAATGTGTGATAATTAAGAAAAAAACGATTACAATTAATTTGTTATTTTTCTAATTAAATATACATCAGCAATAGATTAGCATCCAGCTTAGACTGACTAGAATTTTAACTAAGTTCCTAGCTGTTTAGTTTGTAGAAATATTGTAGCCGAAAATATTTACGTCATAAAAATAAGGTTTTATTAACATGAAAAGATGTAAAGACCTTTTAAACAATCTCATATTTTGGGCATTTACAAAAGCTTATAATTCTTTCCTATTTAAGAAATAGTACTCTTTAACTTAGTCATCCCTGTCTCCATGCGAGATATTCAATGTAAAAAGTGTTTAAAACCGATCTTGCTTCCTATTGATCAAACAGGAGTTAAATCTGAAACACCTTTAAATATGAGCTAATTTTCCATAAAATATTAAGAGATTAATCACGTACATAACCGTTTTCATGACATGTAAGGTCGCAAATTAAAAATGATGTGTGTTATTATCTCCCTTACCTGAATAGCTTGGACTATTTGAATTTTGTATAAAATCATCTTAAGATTCAGTTTCAGAAACTTCCTAAGCGATGTTTTGACAATGCCCCGTCGAGCAGAGCGACAACAAGTGTAAGCAGATGTATCCAGAAAGACACTCTGCAGTACAGCTTCCACCGCAGCGTCCGTTCGCACAATGTACATAGGACTTTTTATCGGAAGATTGTCAACTGAAAAATTTGATCAGTTCCGAATCATGTTGGTATAGGAGTACTCTTAACATCACAATGTTGCCGATATTTTTTTCAAAACTTTTTGTTTTCTGAGTTTTTTTTTTTCATCATTGCTGGACCATTGTAGCCATTTTTATCTCCAAGACAAAAATAAACACAAGAGTGCACTTCAAAATTGTATTTGTTCCCACAATTTTTGTGTTTAGTGCACAGAAAATAACGCTAGTTAACATAATAAAAAAAAGCAAAAAAATTGTTTAGTAGTTTTCATTATTTTTGTCTTATGGTTTTCGAGATATGAAGTTTCAATTTTTTCCTATTTTCTTGGATGTAGTCTAACCTAACATTTTCGACTTAATATTTACCAACCTGGACAAAAATTATGTCAAATTAAATGTAACTAAATCTTCAAACTAATTTGTTATCAATATTTTTGAATCGGGAAAAATTTCATATTGAATAGATGGAAACATGTGAAACAAGTAATTTTTTAAGATTTAAATTGAAATCGAAAATTCAATTAAAATTCTTGGAGAAATCAAAATCAATTCAGATTGCTTAATTTCTTATTTTTTGACGCAGAAGTGATACTTCAATGAAGAAAATAAGCAACTTTTGTGTAAACTAGCAGATGCCCGCGACTTTGTGCGCGTAGCCTGTTTTTCTTTACTTTTTTTTAAATAGAACTACAGTCGATTTTGGATTCTTCTTCATAGATCTAGAGTTCTTGTTGTTTTCTCTTCCATAAATATTCCATTGCATTGCCATGTGAAAGACAAAAACAAAGCACACGCACAAACTAACAAATTCAATTAGCCTAGTACACATTATCACACATGTTGTCCAACATCAATGTTCGATAATGTGAACTCAAGGAACGACCGCTTGACACACATGGATGGATTTCAAAAATTGTTGATTTTCCTGCTGGCTTGTCCAACCATACAACCTGTGTGAACTGACTGTCAAGCCTAGTGAACATTTTTCATTTTAAATAGGATCTCATGCAGTTCACTTCGATGTGGACGCTCATAAGTTCTTCTGCAATTGATGTTTGATGGCATGCACGAAAATGTGAACGCAAAGCAATATTGAAAGTCACACATGTTGTCAAGCCATTTAGGACAGCATGTGTGTTTTCTATGTGTGAACGTACTGTAATTTTTTTTTCAGTGTTCACAAATTCCGCGTTGCTGCGTTGACAAATTGAGAATTAGAGCGAGAGTGAGAATAAAATTTGAATATTCTCTTCCATTGCATTGCCATATTAAAATAAAACGCATACACACTAACTAACACACTAACTTGCCATTAAACGATTTGTTATGCTTACATGCTTCTTTCTATGTGTGAAATTAATTTTTTTTCCAATTTTAAAACTTTAATATTTTGATATTTAACAGGAATATCGTGATAATTTTAATTCTATGTTGGGACCAAGCGTCTAAGAAAGATGACTAAAAAAATTTGATCAAAATTGATTCAGTAGATTTTGCGTGAATCCCGTTTATCGAAAACGGCTATCATTTGATTTATATTGATGTCGAAATGACTGACAATTGTATGGAACCACACACAGCACTCAAATAATAACCATACCATTACAACTACAAAAAAATTAATAAAAAAATTTGCAATACCAAAAAGAAAACAATAATATAGAAAAGGAAAGCAACAAGAATGCGGAGAGGAGGAAAAAAATAAATTTTCAAAAAAAGGCCTTTCGTCGATTCGTATGCAAATATTGGTCAAATTCTTAACGTAATTTATTTTCCTTGTTCATTTTTCTGAATCACTCAACATAATTGTTGTTGTTAATGTTTTTCACTCAACTATCCAGCATCAAAATTACCAATTTGTACAAATGTCCTAAGAAGCAGTCGCTTATGTTGGTCTTCCAAGTAGTGCTACACCGAAAAATGAATGTTCGTGCAAGAAGCACCTGGAAACAAATGGTGGCTTGTTTTTCGGTAAAAATAGGCTTGACTATAGTACTGCTTGAAGCTCGCACATCAGTCAAATCTGAAACGCACAAAGCCAATATTTTGTCAGCAGACTTCAATGAAATGAGGAAATCCAACAAGCGACTTGGGATCATCCATCACCATGTCAATGCGAGCTCTAACACATCGGCCGAAATATATATTCAATATATGAGTAGCCAATATATGAGTAGCCAAAACATCGAATTAATAAGTTATCCTCTGACAATCCTTATTTGACATATAATCCTGGGTTCCCGGGACTCGCTTTAAATATAGGCTAAAGTAATTCCGGGATTAGAAAGAGACCATCCTGGGATTTTCGGGGATAGAAGAAAACCGTATATGAAACCGTAGATGAGTTAATAAGACTGAAATCTTAATTTATTAACGAATAATAATTAGTAATTACTTCTTAAATTATTAAATTTGTTTTTTAATATAGTGTGCTTCGTTTAAGTTGCCAAAATTCTTAAATGCTGCTTTTAGAAAAAAAGTTCCAGAGCAAAGTTTAATTACTTTTTAAGACTTAAATTTTGGCAGATCTAGATATTTCTGTGTTAAAATTTCAAAGTCATATCAAGGTCGGCTGTATATTTTATTAGAAAAAGTAGATATATTTTGCTTATGTTGTTTTTTTTTCTAGCATTTTTAGTTTTTGCGTTATTGATAAAAAATAGTTTTAATCTAAATTTCAAATTTTATCATTTTTCTCCTAAACAATTTTCAGTAAAAATTACGTTGAGTAAGAAGATCTTAAAATTGTTAAAAATATTTAGTAAAATATTTAATTTTATTGTTGCAATTTTGTTTTAATATTTTTTTTTTTTTTAAAAAAAATTACACTATTCAACAAAATTAACTTTTTTTTTTGTTGCCCTGTATGTCTCTGCGGATTTCTATAGTTTCAAGCTCACAGTTTACGAATATATTCATGAAAGTGCTGGATTGGCTCTAGTTTTTATGATATTGTGGTATTTACCTCTCATAGATAAAAATCTCGTGTCACAGTGTTTGTTACCGAACTCCTCCGAAACGGCTTGACTGATTTTTATGAAATTTTGTGTGTATATTTGGTAGGTTTGGGAATAGCTTGCAGGGTATAAACATTTTATTTAAGGTGCATATTAAGGGTGGCCCTCAACAAAATTATTTTTAAAATAGCATTTACCCAAAGACCACTGCATCGTTTCACATGGAATTTACACCACGTGTCGTTTATATTATAAAAAACTAGTGGTGTAATTTCCATGTGAATCGATTAACCTGTCTTCGTAAAAATGCTATTTTAAAAATATTTTTGAATGAGGGACACCCTAAATATGCACACTAAATAAAAGTTTTATAGACTCAACTATGTCTCTAAATATAAAAGACACGGGGTGTAAATTCCATGTGAATCGATGAAGTGGTCTTTGTGAAAATGCTATCTTAAAAATATTTTTGTATGAGGGCCACCCTAAATATGTTCCCTAAATAAAATTTTTATAGCCTACGAGCTATTCTCGGACCTACCAAATATACACACAAAATTTCGTAAAAATCAGTCAAACCGTTTCGGAGGAGTTCGGTAACAAACACTGTGACACGAGATTTTTATATATGAGAGATAAATACCTCAATATCATAAAAACTAGAGCTAACCCAGCACTTTCATGAATATATTCGTAAACTGTGAGCTTGAAACTATAGAAATCCGCAGAGACATCTAGGGCAACAAAACCACTGTTGACTAGTGTTATTTTTCTGAATATTTTTACAAATTTTAAGATTTTTTTCGATCCCGTAAGTCCCATTCAGTTGCAAATATAATCTTAGTGTCACCTGTAATTCCGTAACCAACAACTTTTAGTTTGTTCTTGTAGTTTTAACATATTGGAATTGTTATTTTCTTTAAGCTTATTCTCATTTTGTTTTTGATTATAGCCATGGTAACAGACCATTGAACTTAATTAGATTTCAGCTCTTTTTGCGAGCAGTTATTTCAAATTTCCGTCTACATCCGCTCACCATTACAAGAGCAGTATGTTGGTTTTCGATAAACTAAATTAAATTCTACTTCCTCTAACAGAAAACCAATTCCACATAATAGTTTCAATACATAAGGCAAAGGAAAATAATAATTTTTATTATAGAAAACATTTTTCATCTGCAAATAAATCAATGAAAACCGCAGTATTCTGGTCGTCTTCGTATATCAAAAATCACTTGAATACAACACAAATTTTCTTTATTTTCTTTCGACGCATTTCAATTTTATTTTTACTATCTAGCGAAATTCAATTTGAAATTGCGCAATATTGTCGTTGTTGTCATCGATTCTGGAGTTTTTTATTTTCTTTTAAGTTCTCGTATTGAATTAAGCTGACATTGATTGGGAATTTTATATATTTGCACAATTCGCTGTACAGACAAATAAAACGCTCTCTGCTCGCATTTTAGCACATCTTCTGTCATACTCTGCTGTTTGTTTTTATATATTGATGATTTTTTTTTTTTGTTTTACTCAACAATTTTTGTCTTCTTTAATTGAAATGTGCCCCCGCATTTACCGTTGTCATGCATATTTAAATAGTCCTTCCCATACCAAGCACAATAAAAATAAAATGGCATTTGCTCATGAACCCGTAGTATATGGTCTAGTTTTGCAATGAACTAAAATTATTCATTAGAACTCTCTGTTTCCTATAAAGTGCTTGTTTTTATTGTTCATTTTGTTGTTGTTGTTGGAGTTTTTTTTTTTGTGTTATTGCTTTTAGCCTCTTTGAATTGGCACTTGTGTGTAGACAATTGTACTTTTCCATAGCAAAATACGTTTTCATATTAGTGTGTAAATTGTTTGACGAAATAAAATACCGGGTTCTTACTAAGTAGGGGAATGCGGGGCTGGCTTAAAAAGGAGTAGGTTTTATCTTTCAAATTCTGATAATACTAATTAACTCATGCTTCTAAGCTTTCATTTTCATTCTCAATTGCTCTCAATTGAATAATACATAAAAAAATGTACTGCGTTATTGTTAAAAATGTTTGCTTACAATTTTGCAGAGTTATTAAAAAGTGTCCGTCATATTGAAATTTACACCAGTACTGTTAATTTTAAATTCACATACGGTTATAAAATTAATAATGTAAAATATTTAGATCTAAATGTTTAATACACACTTACTAAAGCATGTAAATATTGTATAAAATGAAAAATTCGTAAAAATAGTAATTTTCTGACAAACTAGCGCGTATTTCTCAAAAAGTGTTCAAATCAGCCCCACCCTCCCCTACATACTAAATTATATAGGTAGCTCAACATTATATATCACTCGTTTTCATTCGTTATTTAATTGATAACATATTTTCTATATTAGAGCCCAATATCTTTCAATTGAGCGAAGCTCTGTGCAGTTGGGTAGATTTGCTATTTTTGGTACAAAATTGATCTTTTTACTTTGATACCATTCCAACGTAGCTTTTGAGTAATGAGAGGTTGTTTAATCGGGCCAGAACATCACTGTACCTTCATGTGCACGAATAAATGCTAGAACACGTTTTTCGAGGCATTCCTCTTTATAAACTTTTGAATTGATTGTGCCTTGCGTAACAAAGCAGCGGCTTCTGACGCCACAGAAACATATAACCTGCCAAACCATATATTGCTTCGAAAATTTCGAAATTTTTTTTTCTTTGAATTTACTAGGCATATGCCACTTCTTCAGTAACGTATAATATTTGTGCCAAGGTAGCTGCTTTGACGTAGGTTTCGTCGTCCATAACGCAGCAGGTACCTTTCATACAAATTTTCGGGCTAGTATCTGAGCCATCAACTTTTTATCATCAGAACGGACTGTTACTTTTTGAACTCTATTTGCATTCAGCTTACTTTTTTCCTTTATCTTTTGTACAGTAGATTTTGATGTACCTGCTCTAGCCGCCATATCTCGCACTGAGTTGTTATGATTCTGCTTAAAAAGACGCTTCACCTTCCCCACTGCCCTTGAGTTTGAAAATTCTGATTTTTTGCCTGAACCTTTTTTCGCGAAACAGGTAGACCCTTCTGATAATTAGAAATAACCGTCAAAACTGTTCTATTTTTGCTATTGCTGAATATTTTAACTCTGGATTTTGCAGGTAGTTGGACAAAGTGAGTTCGTGGACTTTTTGTTGCTTGCTAGACATCTTTGTCGTTAAAAGTGCTATCACCAAGTGTTATACATCATATTAAACGTCACTTTATATAGAGCAAATATTGTGTCTTTTTAGACCTATACGATTATCGAGTAGATTATTACCAAACAAAATAAAAACCGAAAGTTTTTACTGGGAAAGTCCTTAGGTTGAACTGACTTCTCAAACTTCACTTTGAGATCGAGTTTTGATGGCCGATCTGCCGAAATCATATGTTATCTTGACAGTTCAGCTTTAGAATAAGAAATCATCAGGGATCCCAGACTCGAAATTTTATTTGTGACTTTGAGATTTGTTTTTAGCTTTTTGTAGTTACAAAAACTATGGAGAAAGGAGTTTTTTCTGCGGAGTCCACTCCATTTTTATAATTTTTAATCGTTTTATATGAACATAAAAAAAAAACGAAAAAAGAGTGACAAGAAAAAAATTAAGGTTTGAAGAGGCCTCAATTTAGATTGCCCCAATTTTTGAGGCTTTTCAATTTTATTTTGCTTAAATGTTTTAGTTATGTTACTCGCACATAGAAAACCGCACTTCATGGACGCAAAAGCTAATACTTAAAACCCGGTTTCGAAAGAATGTGATGAAGTTTTTAGCTTATCGTATCTACATTTTAAGATAATATGTACAACCTGACCAGCAGCAACTTTAATAGCAATGAAATGTAGAAAGAAAGTGCAACCAGATATTCCTTGTAGTAGTAGCAACAACATTGCGGACGCAAAAATAGGTCGTAAAATTTGTAAGAAAAGAAATGAAATCACGTTCAACTTCAGAATTGACGACCAGCATAAAAATGTTGCTGATTCCACAGTTGTTGTTGTTGTTGCATGTTGTCGGTAGAAAAAAAAATAAATATATATAAGTGAATTATGTATTTCTCTGAGGTTTTTTTCTTGTTCTTTAGCATTTCAAGAAATATCTCATTTCTATACATTGACCACCCAAAGGTGTTTTCCGTTTCTTAAATCCCTTAAGGAAGTAAATGATGTTTTTACGCGGCACGAATTTGTATGCTAATGGTGGTTTCAATTGAAATTTTCATTGAAACGGAAATGAATTCAATTTGCGTAGGAGATGTTTTGCAAATTGAAATGTTAAAAAAGTTTTCTGCGCCTTTCCTTTTTTTTTAAAGGATTTATCTACGTGAGATTGTAATAGACAGGTGGTCATAAATCAAGTACTGATTTCTTAAAAATTTGGTTTATAATAAGTTCAACTTAGAGTTTGTTACTCGAATACTAAGAAACGCTGTACGTCTCTCAAACTGCTGATTGCATTTACGCTAAGCTCGTAACAATCGTAACTATTTACTTGGCAGCATAAAAATGCATTTCATAAGGTTACAAATCCTTTCTAATTTTGCAAAAAAAATCCTCCAAGGAAATCACTTTCTCGTACATCGGAGACTTACTGCTATCATAGTTAGAAAAAGAAAACTAAAAATATTATAAACACAAACTGCAAAAGGATATTAAAACCAATTGCACCACCATAAACTGACACAGATTTAGTCAGAGTCAGTTGAAGAAACGAGCTTTCCACTCCTTTGAGATTAAATGAAATTGCACACAAAACAACAACAAGCAAATAGGAAAAAACTAACTAAAAAGGACATTAGTAAACCAAAGCAAAGCCAAGCCAAGTGGAGCAAAGGATAGCATTTAAGTTAGTCAAGCAAAAAAACTTTCCCAGAAAACGTTAAAATTTTTGAAGTTTTTAAAGATCAAAATTCAAGCCGACTTTGGCGAGTATATCGAATTCTATGTTTGTTCTTTTTTGCGTTTCCAATTTCATGCTGTACATTTTACACTCAAGTCAAACCGCAAGAACAGGATATGTGAAGTGTGTCGGTGTGTGAAGTGGTGGAGCCATATGCATGACATACGCTTATGTTTAACTAAATACATGAGAGTCATTTTGGTGAAAACTAAAGCGCACACAAAACACTTGCGGTGTTTTTTACTATGCTATTATTATTATACATATACTAACACATACGTATGTGTGTATGTGCGTGTATAGTGAGCTATCTCGTATGATTCTGTTTGTATAAATTTGCATATGCGTGTAGGTATTTGTTTGAAAAACTTTTTCAAGGACTTACATACATACATATGATACTGAAGACTTTTTCGACAGAAACACAGGACAACAGAACTCTAAAATATTTGTTGAATTTAATGCTGCGTGTAGTGATATCTACCATATATTTAGAACAAGGAACATTATTATTATTTTTTTTTTTTTTGATGTGTGGATATCTTTACTGGGGTGTATACAAAAAGTGGTATATCTGGAGCAAAAACACTAGCGATATGTAATACGACGATAACACAAGTCACGTTTTGACATTTTTCGAATTGTTCGAAATTATTTAATTTTTATCGATTTTAGAATCGAGTTTTTTGACTATTTCAACTTTTCAATATTTTCGACATTTCCGCGTTTTTTGACTTTTTCAATATTTTTCAACATTTTCGACTTTTAAGACATTTTCGATATTATCAACAGTTTCAATGATTTCGAATTTCTCAATATTTTTTAACATTTTCGACTTATTTAACATATTCCGAGATTTTCAATATATTTCGACCTTCTCAAAGTTTTTCGAATTTTTTAACATTTTTCAAGGAAGGAATAGTACAAATAAGTGGGACTCAAACGGGTTTAGTAATCTAAAACGAAGGATTGCCCCACTAAGAGCAAAAATGCTCAGAGCGAAGCTCGTTTAGCTCTTACAAGAATAAAAAAAAAATATTGAGCTTTCCTCGAGCTCTTTTTATTCCCAGCGGCAAATTAATAAAGAACTCTGATTTTTGATGTATGAAAAGCTATACCCTTTTTGTTGTATGCTTCACAAATGAAATTGCTACTGTGATATTTTGTTTATGAGTCAAAAAAAAGCTCAAACGGAAATAATTTGCAGACTTGTCTAATTCTTGCTGTTATTGTTATTCAAGAGCCGTATTATATTAATGTGTGAGTACTGAATTACCGATTTTCCATATGGAGATGCAGTTAAGCAATTTGCTGCATGCTTTAAAAATTTAATCAGTATGTTTTTAGAAACCTGTTTTGTTTATAGAGCTGTAGGCAGTTCGCTTGCTGACTGCCTGCTTTGTATATGAAGCTGTGGGCAGCCTGTTTGTTGGCTGCCTACTTTGTATATGAAGCTGTAGGCTGTCTGTTTGTTGTCTGATTTGTATGTGAAGATGTAGGCAACTCGGTAAACTATACAGGCACTTAGTAAGCGATCTTTTAAGGCAATCTGCCTTTCCCTTGCTACACATTGTATATAGAGATGCAGGCAAGCTGCCTACAAAGCGGCCAATCCTTTGTAAAAAGCATTTATAGTTGTGGCTGGGGTTGTGAGCATTACTGCCTACAATGAGTATAGCTATTCATCGATGTTGTTTATAACATATTTGCCGCTGGGTTATTCAATCTGAATCATTTTGACTCGCAATCAGCATGCTTTTTGTTACTGGATTTTTTCTTCAACGCATCGGGTAGTTCAGCTCTTGTCGTTGCTTTGTTTTTATAGTTTTGTCTTTAACGTACTTTTTTGTTAGTGTGATTTTATTTTCGAATCATTTGTCCCTTCGGCTTATGCTTTTTGTTATTGTTTTCTTTTATTTGCATGCAATTAGCTTGCCGCAATCGTTCTTCAATAGGTACTAGTTTTTTTTCGGAAAAAATTTTCGAGTTTTCTACCAAAACTGATGTTGCAGATGTAGATTTTTACAAGCAACTCTGACTTTGAATATAGCTTAAGTTGTAGCCAGAACCAGCCAACTAAGTATTATAGTACTAAGAAAATTTTCAGTTGCAAAACGCTTGAGATTAGTTCGCCTAAGTTTGATGATCCTCAGATTAAACTTCTGACTGACTTTTGAAAAGTTTTAACCTTCACACGGGCACTATTAACATATGTTAGTATCGCAATTTATAGCTTGCTGCAATTCATTTATTCGTGATCCGATTTTCATAATATCGGAACAAATTTTGATTAATTAGAGTTCATTCATTCATGATCAAGGGAAACAAACCATTCTTTTTTGTTAAACTGTCTGTTATTTGTTATTACATTGCCTAAGAACTCTAATGAAATGAAGTCATTTTGTCTTATTTCTCGAGAGCTAAAAGAGAAATTTTAAATTAAGTTTCTAAGGTTTTAAAAAAAAAATTTAAATATTTCCTAATAAGCAATACTTCCAATGTTTCTATGCTTAAACTGTTCTTTATGATCTCTTGAAAAGTGAAAAATTTGACTGACAAACTTTTACACAATTGCTGTAGGAATGTTCTGGTGTTTCCTCTTTTTCGTAACATATTCTACAAAAATCATCCTGTGTCAGTATCATATAATAATAATTTCTTAACCGTCAGTTTATTTTTAGAAAATCTTTGACAAATCGATTTTTTGTCTAGTGAGAGAAGACTTTCCGTACAAATTTGTTAAATTAATGAAGTACGCTATTCTTGAAAAGTTTTGTCTTTGTACTCCAAATGGAAGATGATTCGCAAAAGATAACTTTTAAGAAAATTAAGCTGCTTACCTATTTTTTTCTGTTGCTTTTTTGGTATTTAGGTAGTCATCTAATTAATTATATGCTTCATTTCTAATTACAAATTTAGAAATTTTTTGAAAGAGCTACAAGACAGTCCATAGAATGAACCAGTTCCAGTTAATTGATTGGTCATTGATTCAATGAGTTCACATTCGCAAGCCTTTTCATCTTTTGGTTCAAGATTAGCTGAAAGAAGTCACAAATTTCTTAAAAGCTCTATTACATATATATTTCACTTGCACCTAAAACAGTGCTACAAAAAATCTTTGCTGAAAAATAAAATCTAATATCAAACTTTGTTGTCTTGTGTGGAAACTTTATATATTTTTTTTTTTTTGAGAATTGTTAAAACAAAAATGTTTATATTAATGCTATACAGATGCTTATGCCTTTGTGCAGAATCAACATACTTTCGTGAGATTTCTTATACGATTTAAGTGGAAATAGAAATATCTTAAGCCAGCAGAGCTCATGAATACAAACAACTCAAAGTTTTGTTGTTCTTGGTAATGTTCTTTTTGTAGCCAAAGACCACACAGAGACTTAAGCCAAGTAGCATTGTAGTAGTATCAGTAAACCGCACACATACACATAAAGAATCATGCCACAATTTGAATCTTTTGACATTTTACATTTGTTGGTGTAGTCACTGTATTTGATGGCATGTAAAATATGCTATAATATCATGTATTTTGCCACAGGCGCATTAATAAATTGAATTTTAAAAAAATTTCGCAAAATATGCACGCATATAAAAAATTTTCAAATATCAACGGGAATTTGGAAAAGTTAAGGCAAAATTAATCAAAGCAGACGTTGGATAGTGATGCGCTTGACTATGTCAATGTCAGCGTAGAGCTCGTACAGTTCGTGGTTCATTCGAATACGGTAGTCATTGCCGACGGGAACAGGACCGAAGTCTTTGCGAAGAATTTTTCTCTCAAACACCCCAAGCGTGGCTGCATCAGTCTGCGACACAACCCATGCTTCTGCGCCGTAAAGTAGCACGGGTAAGATGAGCGTCTTGTAGAGTGTCAGTTTTGTCGGACGAGAGAGGTCTCTACTACTCAATTGCTTACTGAGACCATAGTAACACCTATTAGCAAGAGTTAGTCTTCGCTTTATCTCCAGGCTGACATCGTTTTGAGTGTTCACGGCGGTGCCAAGATAGGTGAATTCCTTGACAACTTCGAAAGTATAGTTGTTCGCAGTAACAAAGGATCCAATACGCCGCGTCTCCCTGTTTGTGGACAGCATATACTTTGTTTTGCCCTCGTTCACCGTCAAACCCAACTTCGCTGACTCTTTTTCGATAGCAGAGAACACAGCAGTAACATCTCGCTCACAACGTCCAATGATATCAATATTATCGGCATATGCAAGGAGCTGGACACTTTTGTTGAAAATACGATGTACACTGGCTCTTCGCAACACCCCTTCCATCACAAAGTTGAAGAGGTTGCAGGATAGACAGGGCGATCCACTGTCCTTGATCCACTATCCACCCTCACGAATGAGGTACTTTTCGATAACATACCATAGTTTAGCCATCCATCCAGTGCTTGATTTACCCACAGGTTAAATAGGCTTGAGCCTAGGGCGTAAGGTCCGAGGGAGCGCTGAGAATTAACGTTGATTTTCACTTTATACTATAGAGCTCTGCTGGGTGCCCGGTTATAATGGTATTTCCGGAAATGAGAAAGCTGACGAATGTGCCAAAATAGCAACAGAACAACCGAAGAATCAACAAGTGATAGATCATAGAATACCGCTGGCGGAACTACACTATCGGATAGAGGACATAACTAAGAAACAAACGAACAGATGGTGGAACTTACCGCCGGATACAGAACGTCTCGAAACACGTAGCCTAAACTGAATCTTAAAAGGTCACAAACTCTCTTAAGGTTCAGCAGAGCAGAGTTAAGAACTGTTGTAGGGGTGCTGACGGGCACTGTGTTATTGGCCTTATGGTCGCCAAATATGGTACACACTTCAGAGATTTCTGCAAGAGTTGTGGTGACGAAGAAGAGAATGAGACGGTTAGGCATCTACAAATATTTTGGTTCTGCATTCTTTGTTGATCTTGAGGAACTAGCCTTATCAGCATTATCAACTTCACCAAGGCTTCTGGGTGGTTCATGACTAGTCAATGAAATTTTTTCTTAATGAGAAAGAAGGGAACTACACATTTATCGTTACCTTAATATAGAAAAGACTTATCTATAGTTTTTGTTACTTTACAGGAGAACGAGAAAACTTAATAAAAATTAAAGTTTTGTGAATTAAAGTAGGGTATTACAATGGGCAAACTTTCTTCGAGTGAAACTTGCTATATACAAGCGAGCCTTTTAACCTAATTCAACCATATTCGTAGGCTGGGCAGCCACAAGCAGGACAGGCCGCAGGGCGCATGTTCATAGTTAGCCTAGGGCTGTCAGAAGTCTAAATCAGGCACTTCATCCATCCTGCATGACGGATAGCATTTGATGCACGCCATTGTATTATTGCAGGTATTTTTCCATTTCATTGGAAGTTCTATCAACTATTTGTAGTAATCTCTAGCACTGAATTTCACTGAAAGTAAAATTTTAAGTGGAGATTTCCTAAAAGAATCTGTATCAGCTGTGGGCTACAAGATCTGAAATAAGTTCTTAGACAGAGAAACCTCTGGAGAGATTAAGTGCCCAAAACATAGAGTAAATACTTTCGCTAATTATCATCATGTGGGAAAAAAGAAGTTAAGTTTACTCTACTTTCATGTAGATATTTGTAAAATTTAAATTACAAAAAATTTTGTAATTCTTCGCAGAGCAGCAAAAATTCGCGATGCTGAACCGAAATTGTTTTTAATGATTTATTTTCAGTGCAATTTGCCATAGAATGAATTTATTGCTTTTCTCCGAGCTGTGGCATAAGTGAAGCAACGTGCTTATTTTACTGCAAGATGCAACTCTAAAAACAACCCAGTGAGAAATAAAGCTCTGGTTTTTAAACATATATTTTTGACGCTTAATTAATTTATTAGTTATTTAATAATTTTTGTTTAGTTGCAGAGAGAATTGTTCACAGAGCAATTTGCTCCTCAATTATTATAAATGAGCAAATTTAATTTACCTCCTGTTTCTTTTGGCCACACAATTAATTTGCTTGCTGCTCAATAATTTTAATTTAAGCTAATCAATTGATTTTTCCCTTTGCTCCTCAAACAATGTTTTTACTCTGGAAAATTGTTGTGTGTGGAAAATGGGCTCAAGTCACTCTTTTAGTTTCCACCAAATAAGATCTAAAATCAAAAAACGGCTTAAAATCTTATCAGTTTTCTAAAAAGAAGAATTTTTTCTTAGCAGCGAATACTAGATAGTCGCTAATAACCGTGGACTTATTTTTTGTAAGGTCATTCCTACAAGGAAAACACGAATTAATGTAAGAAAACTTTGACAGTAAACGAAAATATAGTGCATTACAAATGACTTCAAAGAAAAAAAATGTATTTACAAAAGGAAAATTCATTTCAAACTAGCGACAAGACAAAGGAGTCAGTGCAGTTGTGTAATCACACTTTTGTGTTGGTATTTCGTAAACGTGTGTCAGTTTGGTAGCGCGCGCGACTGAATCTGTCTGCAATTGTGGCCGCCCCAAAGGAAATGCTGTCGCAAGCTGCCATTGCACGCGTATTAACCTAAGAATAACATTTACTCACTCGTAACTTCATATGAGAGACGTCAGTAAACGAATGGAATAAAACAGCGTACGCTCAAATATCCTTAAGGTTCTTTTGCTGCAAAATGAGACGACGCGCATCGTCTGGTTCAAAAATGAAAATTCCCTGATGTCATACGATGCAGCCAGCGTACGTAGATGGTGAAAATGAAACTAATAATGCTCACATAGTTCACATATTTTTGTGTGTTACTTACTGATGACGGTCTAACGTTGTCAACGCAACGTTACCAAGAAATCGAGTCATGTAATATTGCACATGGAGGTAGAATGCACCGAACGCTAAGGATAATGCGGAGTTGGAGACTTAAACTTAAAATTTGCGAATATTAAATATAATGCAAATAAATTTATATTTGAAGTGGTAAGAAAAATGTTATTCCAATTGTATACTCAATTTTTCGCGTTTCTAAAACAGCTGATCGATAACGATTTCCGGCTGATGTAGAACTGTAATAACTTTCAAATGAAGTGACAAAAAAAAATGAAGATTAATTAATATATTTCTCAAACTTAATGCATTGCGTTACAGTGGCGGATCTAGGGGGGGGGGGGGCGGCATAAGGGGCAAGCGCCCCGGGCGCCAAATCTAAGGGGCGCAAAATCGTGCTCGAGACCAGAGATCTGCAAAGAGTAGCTAAACATAGCGTTTACTCAAATCATGAGTCATTATTTATGAGTCTAGCACTGATTCATAGTTACGCAGTGCCCATACTCATACTTTTATCAACTCAAAATCTTGAAGCACTTTTACTACTCCGACTCTCTATGATTGCGTTGCTAACGGCTGGTGCGTGTTTGCGTTTCACTCTGATTTTAGCGAATAAGTATGACAAGAAAAAATGTAAATATAAGTATGTTCTGCGTATGACTCGTAAGTATATCGGTATCGCACTCAGTGAGAGAGCGAGAGTGTTGCGACAGACAGATCAGTGTTGTTAAGTGATATTTCAGAAGTAATATTTCATTTTCATACAAAAACACTAAATATGATGTTCTTTTACGTTGCATGTAACAAAATAATTATAAAGAAATACAATTCTTCATACTATGATTAGTGTTTCACCGAGGCTACGAGGCAGCCTCGTTTTTGACTACGAGAACGAGGCGAGACCGAGGCGAGAACGAGGCGAGATGGAAAAATAAATTTTCCTCACTTGACCGAGGCGAGGCGAGACCACACGGCACCTCGCCTCGTACTCGCCTCGGCCTCGCCTCGTCCTAGCCTCGTTTTCGAAACCAAGAGCGAGGCGCGTTTTGACGAAATCTGAACTCGTAAGAATCATATGCAGATTCAAAATATGAATGAAATTTTTATAATAAAATCTATATTTAACTAATATTTTATTTGGAGTAAACTACTTTGTTTTATTTTTAATCCGCATGTGCTTCTTACGAGTTCAGATTTGGTCCAAGGGCTAGTGGACAGAAGTGCTTGGATCGCATCAGCTTTTATGCGACTTCGTCTCGATTGATCGATAAGGGAAGCATGTAAGGCAATAAGCAAAACTGCATGATTGACAACACTGCATTGAAATTGATTTATTCTAATAGTCTTCCTAAGAACCGGTAAGGTGAAGCGAAACGCACAGGGTAATGCTAGTATATAAATATCAATATATCGCTCACTTACTTCAAGACTGGCATAACTCAAAAAACCTGATTTTTGAGTTAATGATGCGGTCATTTCATGTTTAATTTTGTGTGAAAAAATCAGAAAAGTATCTCATGAATTTGCCTTGTGAGAAGAGTTTATGTAGACATACTTTTCATCATTTTCATATAAAAAGCAATTTATTGAAAACTTTAAATGCGTTTTTCTCCCACTTTATGTTTTTTGAGTTATGCCAGTCTTGAAGTAAGTGAGCGATATGTATGTTCGTTGCTAATGGACTCCTAAACCGTTCAACCGACCGACGAAAGATTTGACATACATACATATATGTTTCTTATGATTTGGGATGCTCCGTAATATAGTTTACGATAAATGGGTGATGCCACCCCCACATAAGAGAAAAACAGAATTCATCATATATTATAATATCATAAAATCATATATATAATTATCAATAACTTGAAGCAGATTAATAAAACTTGGTATATTTATAAAAGGTAGAGGCATAACTAAAATTCAATTAATAAAATGGGCGGTACCATGCCTTCAATATAAGAAAAAAATTAACTTTATCATATCTCAATATCTATTTAACGTAGATAAATAAGATTTGGTACATATTTTGCTTATAGTTTGTAAAAGGTTCATAGCTTAGTTTGGCTTGGAAAAATAGGCAATGCGTCTCCTTCCCATATAAGAAAAGAATTAAATTCATCATATCTCATCCAAATCACCAAAAATAAAAACAGATATTTTATTTTATTTCTTGAGGCTTGATCAGCCTATCAGCCCTGATACATATATAATATTTTATTTATTTTAATAAAAACCTCGCTTTTTTTTACGAGGTACCTCGGCCGAGAACGAGGCGAAGCGAGGCGAGGCGAGGCATGTGATAGCAAGATCTCGTCCGAGGCCGAGGCGAGGCGAGACTTAAATTTATAAAACGAGGCGAGACCGAGATCAACTAGAACCTCGCCTCGTCTCGGCCTCGGTGAAACACTAACTATGATCATTAGATAATTAATAAACCTTCACACACCCAAAATACTTTGAATGTTATTCATGTAAAAAACCATTCCTCGCGTTAATATGGCAGAGGAGTAAGGGGGCGCAAATTTTCCGCTTTGTCCCGGGCGCCAGCAACCCTAGATCCGCCACTGTTGCGTTATGAAGTGTAACTAATGCAATTCGCGTAGCTTCTGTATGAATAGTAACGGGTTTTTTTTTAGAGGTTTGTTTTTCGAATAGAGATAAAACTGGCATTTTATGGTCAAATCTGGCAACTCTAATGTCATTTATGTTCAGTTTGGTTTGCCATTTCATCATGAACAGGTTGACAAAAGAACAACGCTTGCAAATTGTGCAAATTTATTTCGAAAATAATGGTTTTAGTTCGCGAAGTTTACCGCCAGCTCCGTCCATTTTATGGTCGACATAATCGTCCATCAGAGCAATTAATTCGGTTAACCATGGGTCGTTTTCGCACTACGTTTACTCTATGTGATAATACGCATCCGCAGAGACGTCGAACAGTGCGCACCGAAGAAACAATTGCCGCTGTAGAGCAAAATGTTGAAGAGGACCCGAATGAATCGATTCGCCACCGTGCACAGCAATTGGAGCTTTGTCCATCAACTTTATGGAAGATTTTGCGCAAAGATCTTGGCTTGCGACCTTACAAGATCCAGCTTGTGCAAGAATTAAAGCCGCGAGACCATGCAATGCGTCGTGATTTTGGTGTATGGGCCGAAAATGAGATTGATCTCAATGCTGATTTTCATCGCAAAATTTTGTTCAGTGATGAGGCTCATTTTTGGTTGAATGGCTACGTCAACAAGCAAAATTGCCGCATTTGGAGTGAAGAGAATCCACATGAGACCCTTGAGACGCCATTACATCCACAAAAACTGACTGTTTGGTGTGCTCTATGGGCTGGTGGAGTCATTGGGCCATACTTCTTCCGAAATAATGCTGGAGAGTCAGTTACCGTTATTGGAGACCGGTATAGAGCCATGATAACCGACTATTTTGTTCCCGAATTGGATGGCATGAATGTGGATGAGTTGTGGTTCCAACAAGACGGCGCTACATGCCACACAGCGCACGTCACAATCAATTTATTGAAGGAAACATTCGATGAGCGCATAATTTCGCGGAATGGACCTGTCAATTGGCCACCAAGATCGTGTGATTTGACACCATTGGATTATATTCTTTGGGGATATGTGAAGTCGCTCGTCCACGCCAACAAACCAGAAACGTTAGGGGACTTGGAAGCCAACATTCGTGGCGTTATTGCCGACATACGGTCCCATATGCTCGAAAAAGTGGTTCAAAATTGGACCTGTAGAATTGGCTTTATTCGAGCCAGCCGCGGCGGCCACATGCCCGAAATCATATTTAAACATTAATGGCATAAAATTATCCTTCCAATAAAGCCAAATTGATGGACATTAAAACGATTTTCTTGTGTTTTATTTCTATTCGAAGCTCTATACCTCTAAAAAAAACACCCTATATCTGTGATTTGTTAATTTAGATCGTCTACTAAAAGTAGCCACACAGAAATAGTTTCAAACTGTCAGATCAGTCGATCGGTTTGGCTATCTCAGGATTGCGTTTTTTAGGATGACTTAACTTAGAAATTATTCCTGCAACTGCGTTGAACTTCGTAGTGGTGATGCTCCACAACTATCTGCAAAATTTTTTCAGTTGAGATCGATGTTTTCAATCGATCGTATAAAATGAAGTCTGTTGAGCTGTTCAAGAATTCTGAATTTCATGAAGTATCAATTACATACTGACCGTTTTCCAAAAATGTTGAAATAATTTTCGTTCAGTCTGCATTCATAAATTGTAATCTACCAATTTTAATATCTGAAAGAAAACAAATAGAAAAATTAAAATATTTACCGATAAAACTGTTATTAGTTTTTAAATTCTAAAGTTACTTTTTGGCAAATGATCTTTCTTCAACATGTACTTGTGTTGCTCGTTATAAGGACTGATATCAAATACTGTCGCAAATGATTATAACTAAGAAAGCAAACGAATTCCATGTCGAATTTTTACTCGAAATGAATATTGATATTATTGATTCATCCAACTTTGATAAAATTTTATTTCGAGTGCAATAAAAAAAATATATGAAAAATTTACTAAGACTGTGCAACAAGCTGATCGAAAATGTTTGAACCTGTGCCATACGCAACGAATCAAACTCAAACAACTCGATTCGTCAACTCATCTTCAGTTCGATCGTTATCCGTATGATGCGATTGCAAGTCATGAGTTTCATACAACTCGTAAAACGTTAGCAAGAGCGACTGGTTTTTTCGAGTTTTGGGCTAACACATCGTACTAAACGTACTACATTGAGTTGAGTCAAACGAACTGGGTTTGGTGCTGAAGTTTCGTGAAAACTCTTGAGTTTCGAGTTTGGCTCGGTGCAACTATTGTATTGGAAATAAACTGTTGCTGTTAATTCCAACAACAGTCGATTTCTATTGTAAAAGTTTATGAAAATGTTCTTAAAAAAAAAAAGATCAGCAAAGTTTGCTTAGCCATTATTCTTGATAAATATGTGCATTTCCGCCAAAAGACAAACCGTAACAGAAAAATTAAAAGTTATTATAAAAGCGTTACCATCTGATATTATCTAAGGAAAATATTCAAATTTTGTTAATTTAAACAACTTACACCAGAATTCATTTATCACATTGAGCAAACCACCTGCAAACTTGTATAAATAGAGTTTCTCTTTTCTTGTAATATTGAGTATTATTTTGCACTAAATATTTAAGTGTGTAAGAGAGGTGCTACATGATGAAAGTCTTTCCGAAAAAACTCTCCTCCAACGTCAATTAGCTAAAAACAATGCAAAAACATCAAACCGATCTCTATTAAATGTAAAATTTTAATTTGCTTAAGTTCATGTTCTAAAGTCACAAATAACGTAGAAAAACATCATATGTTCTCATTTCGAAATTGATAACAGCAGCAAGTGTGTCAAAATTTTTGCACGAACAGAGTTTCATGTACATAATTAAAAAAAATAAAACGATTGCAAAAAATATAAAATTTTAAATTTTTGGAGCTGTTTGAAGTTGGTCATGTTCGCGAACATAAGTGCAATAAATAGGCAGTTGAAAACGGTTGAATCAGCTATTAACTGCCATACCACAACATAATCGCATAATTTTTCTTTTGTTAGAAAGGTTGTGAAGAGAAGCAGGGACATATGTCCACTTAACATATGTTTACTTTTTTTTTCAATAGTAGGCGGTGCCACACCCCTAACGAGAAAAAACGTTTCCACGGCTAAACTAATGGACCGATGTTGATGAAATTTTCTTAAAGATAGACTAAAACCTAAGAAAGATTATTAGTAACTATGTCCGACGGTATAGGTACATTTGTACTATGAGTGTTTTCAAATTACGACAACTTTTATGATGTAGGTCATAAAACGCGATATATGACAATCTATGTTTTCTAGCGGTCGCGAACACCAGTATTCTAAGAACGGCTAAGAAGATCTAAATGATATTCCCCACACATACTTTAATGCTATATTGGACTGAAATCCATGTACAATTTGACGCTTCCAACTATCACGCCCACAACAATAACTGCAAAGTGGTACTGAAATCGTGTAGCTGATCCTGCATTTTCAAAATTTTAAGTCCCATAGGGTCATGTTTACGAATGTTGTTTTCGTATTTTTCAAATTTTTGAAAAAGTAGAGTAGACCGGTATTATATCTCTTAAAGCTAACAAGGTGCTAAAGTTGAATAGAGAATCCCATGACTTTAAAGCGACCAAAGTGAGGACGTTTTTTTAGTAACAAAATGTTTCCAATTTTCTGTTGATAGGGGGCGACAAAATACCTCTACGCCCAATGTGAATAATTTATCTATGTATGTCGCCACAATATTTCGATTAAATTAAACTTATCATAAAACTTAAGCTTTTAGATAACACAGAATTTCCTATCTCTAGGACTTGCATAAAAAACAATCGCATTTCAAAGTGGAAGGTTTGCTTTCGTAAAGTATTAAATTTTCCACATTGTAGGGGTATCACACCCCTACAAGTGGGAGTGGAAAGTCCTACATTAATTATGTTTGGCTCAAAAAAACAAAAAACCGTATGGTATCAATTTCGTTTTTGAAAAATCAGCGTTCACGTATATACTCACCCTTTACGTATTAGAGAATTATTTGTATTAAGTAAATCTTAATCTTAATAATGTAAGGTTTGAATTTTCATGCGAGACTATGTGAAGGTACAATTGTACCTATCGCTTAATCACCTGCGAGCGATGTAGAATTATACATTTTATAACAACGTATTGCTATGGGAGTATTGAGCTACAAAAACGGATTATCTATGGAAAATCCATTATAAAATTAAAAGGTTCAAGCTCATAAAAGTTTTTCTGAGTCAAAGGAATCCGCAAGTCGCATGTGATGATGCCGACAGAGAAGCAGTGACCGACAAATAGCGTGCTAATTATGCAGCTTTGGCGGCAAGCAGGAAGCGATATGGGGCAGCAAAGGGGGTGCCGGGGATTTCGGTTGTGTTCTCCGGTAATGGTAGACTTTAGGAGAAAATCCCAAGCTGTGAGGATTACCCAATAGGAATACCCAAGTTTTTGGGCGAAGTGGATGTGTGCGATATGGGATGGCGCCTCTTTAGCTAAATGTGTGCGATATATTTATAAACATACAATTTTAGCTCGTTTAATAATCGTAGATATGTGGAGACCGTTTTCACATAGTTTTTTGTTAGCGCTAACTGCGACCCCAGTTAACACTATTTGTAGACCAATTCAAACTTAACTTTTATGCACTCTTTGATTTTTTTTTTTTGCAGCATCACCAGACAATGAGTTCTATAAAATGAACCAGTCTAGTTGAGTCAGTAAGTCCTACAAGTCAACGTTGCGCGCACGATAACAATAATTCTAAAATCAAAAATCATCACCTTCGTGTATTTGATTCCATATAGTCCATTGAAATGTTACATTGACCTTGTATTTTGGATAGGACAAGATTTTTTTTTTTTGTGTAGTGTAGAAGGATCTGTGTGAGTATAAGTTTCGGTTTTCGGGATTGAAAGCCCCCCCATTTTAAAAAATGTGTGTAAATAATTTTTCCATGGTATCTTGACAGCCGCATGTCTCGCCCCACTAAAAGCATTGTTTTGGTTGCGGAACTGTGGTAAGTAGTATATCATGGCGATGCTAATCGGCATAGCTTCCGATTTCTGAAGTGAGAGCACACCGTAATTATTATACCTTCGAGGTAGCAGTTGACGTAAAGCACGAGACGCATCTGCCCTAGTATATACAAAGACATCACATTTTTTTGTACGAAAAGCTGCTATGGCTCTTTTCAAATTTTTTTAAAAAAAAAAAGAAAGCATCCATGCTGTCTTATCAATAAATTATGTATATCAAAATCAAGAACATCACATGAGACGCAAAATTAAAAGTATATAAGAGTTAAGTGTGTTTGGGAAATGTGTTAGTATTAAATCCAGCACTTATGAAAATATTTTTAATTTTACGACGCTGAAATAGTCGAGCTAAGACATTTTCCTAAATTTAAATAAGCAAAAAAAAAAACAATTGCCAAAACTTAAATTATTGGACATTCATACCTCCGGAACTAAGGATCGAAGGACGAAACTGTGATACAGTTTAGTATGACTATGCAAAATGAGAACCAATCGGAGCAGGTTGTTTCCCAAAAATTGTCGATTTTGTCAAAATTCTTTTTGAATGACTCCGTCTTCTAATTTATTATTTTTCCATTTATATGCGAAATTTTTTTGATTTATTGGTTTCCGTTAAATTTTTCACAAAAGGACCGTAACTTTCCCCGAACTATTTGTATTTGAAAGAGTCAGCTATCCAAAATCAACGAGGTGTGTTGGCCTTCTGAAGGAAAACAGCAAGGTCTTCGAAAAAAACCTAAGATTTACCTTGATCCAACATACACATCATAAGTATGTTATTTGTACCTGTTTGCCGGTCTTGGATACACCATCGGTATTAGCTACAACCTTGGCGATTGTTGATTTTCTTTTTTACTTAGAGTAAGTTTGTCTGTAGTAAAGAAGTGCACAATATTACAATTGTTTTTACAATCAAATATATTTCGTGCGGACTAAGATTCATTTTTAATGATTGATTCTTTTTCAGGAGATTTCTTTTTAGGTGATCTTGCCTATACCCATTGGTGGCAGAAAGACGCGTAGCTAAATTAGGCTTCTGATATAGATTCCAGGACAGTTGTATTAATGCAATCAATTACTCAATAAGCTGAGCTTTTATTTAAAATTCAATAAATTATTATTATATTAAGTAATTATGTTCAAAATAATGTTCACCCTCAATGGTTTCATAATATTGTGTTGTCAAAATTTGTGATACAGCCAAATAACTGAAACAATTGAGGGTGAAAATTATTTCGAATATATCCTTTTGCAAGATGCTTCCTCAAAAACTTCCTTCTCCCAAAATCTTCAATATTACAACGGAAATTGACCTTATTATGGTCAAATTGATGTATTATTGAAGATTTTGGGAGAAAGGAAAGTTTTGAGGAAGCATCTTGCAAAAGTTTTTCATTCTAAATACAAAGCTCTAAAGAAAAGACTGTGTTTTTATATACGAGTAAGTTAAAAATTTTGCACATCCATTGATAACTTTCGAGCTAGAGACATATTTAGTGAAATTCAATTGAAGCCGTCTGTTGACTTTCGCTAAGTTTGTCTTTATTTCTAAAGTTATCTAGTGATTCGAAAAATTCTTTCTTTAAAGCTTTGTACTTAAAATTAAAAACTTTTACATGTCACTTTAAGATATTTAAGTACAATGAAATTGGGAAACTGGTCGTATTGCCATATGAACATACTTCAGTGAATATTCCAAGCCATGCCATTCCGCCCACATGATACCCCTCTCTTTGGTTAATCCTTTCAAATACCGACCATTTAAGTGACTAAAAAAGAAATAATTATGCATGTCTTATTACAAAATAAATAGATTGCATCTTACCTAAGTGCACACGTTTTAAACCACCACGCGCCAAACAAACGTTGAGCACATTCTTTAACATGATAATTTGGGTTACCATTATCCTTATCTTTCGTACTCCATTTTTCACCTTCTTGATATCTCATTGAATCACCAGCATTACCTGTATAATTTCCAAGGATATTTAAGGCATATTGCTCTTTTTCACCACCAATAGCAAAGATACTATACTTGGCCCAGCGACTCTCGCCTTCAAAATCTTCCAATTGTATCCAGAGTTCATGTAAGGTGGATTGTGTGATAGCATATAGCTTATCCAATCCTATCCAAAATTCTCCCTCTAAATTACCGAAACCTTGCTGGTAATCAACCCATTTCAGAAAAAAATCGGTGCTACCATCCTGTCTACGTTGGATAATCGTCCAAACGTCGGTGTTGTTCGAATAGTCAGTACCATTACCATCACCATTAGTATAATTTTTAAAGCAGTAGACATAAAACGGTTTGAGTTTAGAGCCTGGAACTATAATTTGATAAACGCCATTGGGACCACCTTCTGATAATGCTTCAGCGCAATTTGTTGGCAGAGGTTTACAGGTACTTTGATCAGTTTCTGTATCATTTGTACTGCGATCTGTCGGCTTCTCTGAGCCTGATCGTTTTTTTGTGCCAGTAAGTGCTGCTTTCAATTCTTCCAAGTCTTCTTTAATTTCTTTTCTTTGTTTTGTAAGATGCTCATTAAAGCTTGAAAGATTTAAAGTCCGTTTAATTACTAGTCTTAGGAAAGTGGAAATTAAATAAGAGCAAAATATTTTCAGCATGACAAAAATTAAACATTTTTGATGTCTTGCTGTTAAGCTCTACTTAAAGCTCAGATTTTATGGATATCTACGACTAGCAACTACCGAATTACTGAAAGTTTTTCAATATCTATATCTTTACTACACAGTAATCACCGGGCAGGATTGAAGAAAAATGTCTGTTTATTTTAACAAAAAATAGCTACGTTTATTGAAAATATGTTCGTTCTGCGTCGATTAGACCCTGATAAAATAAAATAATTAGATAAGATAAGAGTCACGAAAAGTGACATGTGTTTTGGACGACGTACTGACATTATATCTCCAAAAGTAATCGGTTTTCATAAGACTAAGCTGATCTGCTACCCCATGAATATCACTCATTAGTCAATAGATGGCGCAAGCATGAACCACGGCAGAAATATTGTTCGGTTATTTAAAGGACATGCAGTGTATAAAGCCCGGGAGATATCGTCACAAAATATTTACGTACATTTAAATGTATTTTTTTAGCTATTTTATGATCGTCTAAAAAAAAATGACGCCGGTCTACCGCTTATATAATGAAACAGGCGCACAGTTGGAACGAATTGAGTAGCCTTGAAGAAAAGTGAAATTTCCTGCAAAGGATCCATGTGAATTTACACAATTAACTATTTTAATACATACGTATGCTCGCATGACCTGCGTGGGTGTTTTAAAAATATATGAAATAGCTTAAAAAAATTATAAATTAATACCTTAAGTACGCCATAATTTTTTCATTTTCTCAATTTCTTTTTAATAATCATATTACTTGATTTAAGGCTAAATAGCTATGAAGGCTCATATCTGTAGTAGCTAAACTCTAGTATAATTATTGTCAAAGGGTCAATACGAGTTAAAATGTTTTCTGGTAGGCCAAATTAATGTAAATAAACTCTATTTAATTATTATCACTCTTGCAGTCTAGGTTTCGTAATAACCAAAGGTGAATGACTGCTATTATGAAAGTTAATGTTATTAATAGTTTAACATTACTCATCCTCCATTTTTCTAATCCTTTATTGTATGAAATTAAAATACTCGTACATTCGATGAAAGCGCGTCGCTATTTTTAGAGTGAAGATTGCTGCGTATTTAACCCTATTCGCACCAGGTAGTGACTTTGAGTTCAAATTAAAATTGGTGTATTTTTTTAATCAGCAG
This sequence comes from Tricholauxania praeusta, assembly GCA_949775025.1. NCBI lineage: Eukaryota > Metazoa > Arthropoda > Insecta > Diptera > Lauxaniidae > Tricholauxania > Tricholauxania praeusta. Next base: position 27,562,982 of record OX459031.1, on the reverse strand, counting down.
GTTTTCAGTTTTCAGGTTTTTTGTATTCCCTCATTCAAAATTATTCTAATAGGAATGGATTAATTTAGATTTATTTGTACAGTTTATCAAAGAAATTTTTTTCTAAACAAAAAAACTTCGTGAAGTACCACATAGTGACTGACAGTCACTTCATATAATTTTACAATGATATCCTCCAAAAATTATAATATGGTCAACTTGTTTTTTAAATCAAGAAAAAAAGAAAAGTCGCCTCGAGAAATATGAAATTTTGGACCCTTTTTTACGAAAAAAAATTAATCACAGTCATCTTGACAAATTTGAAATTTCGAAGCAGTGGCATGAGTGGATGAAATTGAAACTGATGACAATGTAGATTTTGATTAAGCCAGCGAAATTTTATCTTATGATAGTGAAATGGATATATGCGAGACCTCTTCCGAAGCACAAAACGAATTCTCTTTTGTAGATAATGAAAAAGGGATGAAGAAGTAAGAGGAAATATTGGTTGGCAAAGACAGTAAAGTACGGTCAGTAAAATTCCAACTCATAATATAATTAGATGGGGAGCAAATAAAGTCTCGTTGTCTCGCTGTGAAATGATTGAATGCGTTTGCCTATTTTTCGACGTCGACTTGCTGTTAGTACCATTCCGTAGTAGGTTGTCCTCCCTACCATCTTAACTTAATAAATATAGTATGCAACTTTGGTGGATTGGTGACAATTATTTATAACTAACTATCTTTTTTCGGTTTGTTAAATATTGTTTCGTCAATATTGCGTAAACAAAACAAATCGTTGAAATGTTTTAAAAAAGAGAGCATTTACTTACGAGTGACTGTGAGTCACCATAAGGTACTTAACGTAATAAAATAACGTGGCACTAATTGGGTCAAATTGGTAATAATAGTCATTCAAGGCTGTGAGTGTAGGAGTCCCTTAAGGTTCTGCTTTGAGAACTTTTCCTCTTAAGGCCTTAATTTGATTGGCTCAATGTAGACTTAAGTCTAAAAAATCTTCGGATTGGAGCTAATTTTATTTTACTTTGAGCTGGGAAATGAATTAAGTTCAAGAATACTGAATTTGGGTGGCAGACGTACGGCATTTTGATCAAAGATCATACACTAATTAAAAAGACATATTACGACGATGATTGACATAATGAACTGCTAGATTCAGATAACAAGGACGTCATCGCTCTATTCTGCACAGTTCCGTTAAATACTGACTAAATTTTATCATTATTGTATATATTGTGATAAAGTAAAAGATTAAGTATTATAATCATTATAAACTTACATAACACCCAAGGAAGTCATCTTTGTGCGTAAGTTCTCATAAATTGTCTGCAGCAACTCCAATCGCTCTTGTATGTTTTTAATCGCGATATCATCAGATTTTTCGTCATTCAATTTGATATTTTTCTTAACAAACAAGTTTTTTATTTTCAAATTTTTTTTCACTTTAAAATTACATATAATGTAGATATTCTTGATTTCCTTACCTCACTACTGTCTGCAATCATCAGATCCGTTGAGTTTTCTGCAACGATCAATTTAAAAACCGCTAATAATGCTGTGATTTTGATAAACATCTTAGCTACTCTGCATTAATTTTGCTACTAATCAACTCTCACTGAAATAATTCCTTTATAGCTGTTATTTTTATAGCAGTAAATTTTTTGTTTTATTTTTTTCATTATGAAACATTTAAGACACGTGTGCCATTCTGAGTATAGTGTGATAAGCTTTTTAACTTATTTGACTTAAATTTTATTTTAAAATTGGTCACGAGTGCTAACAAAAGCAACAATGTAATTAACCTTTGTCTGACGGTATAGGTACAATTGTACCATGAGTGTTTTCAAATTACGACAACTTTTATGATGTACTTAGGACATAAAGTGCAATATATGAAAATCTATGTATTTTAGCTGTCGCGAACACCAGTATTCTAAGGACGGCTAAGAAGAGCTAAATGATATTCCCCACACATACTTAAATGCTATATTGAACTGAACACCATGTACAATTTGACGCTTCCAACTATCACGCCCACAACAATAACTGCAAAGTGGTACTACTGAAATCGTGCAGCAGACCCCTGCATTTCCAAAATTTTAAGTCCAATAGGGTCATGTTTACGAATGGTGTTGTATTTTTCATATTTTTGAAAAAGTAGTGTAAGGCGGTATTATTATATCTCTTAAAGCCTACAAGGTGGTACAGATAAAAGGAGAATTCCATGACCATAAAGCGACTGAGCCAAAGACTTTTACAACAATCCAAGGGGAGTATGCAGTGAAATGGCGAACACTATGCCGACAATTGGCATTCTTCATCAATATGTTTGGTACCACGGGCGGAACCACTTGGCGTTGACAAGATGTAATATAAATTTCGTTGTGAACTTTTTGGAAAATAATTCGAGAGAAGATGTAGGTGACTTTGTAATTCATCATTTTGCAAAAGTTTGCGAAAAACAAAAGTTTGAACCTTTTTTAGTGACAAAATTTTTCCAATTCTCTGTTGGTAGGGGGCGACAAATTATATCTACGTCCGGGGCGCCCAATGTGCATGGTACGCCACTGAATAGGTATAACTTATCTATGTATATCGCCACGAAAATTTCTTTTTAATATATAAACATTTCGAAAATGGAATGGATATTTCTATAAAATTAATCTTATTGTAAAAACTCAAATTTTTAGATAACACAGAATTTCCTATCTTAGGACTTATAATAAAAAATCATAATTCATAAAAATCATAAAGTATTCAACTTTCCACATTGTAGGGGTGTGTTATGTGGGAATGAAAAGTCCCACATTACCTATGATTGGCTTGAAAAAACAAAAAATCGTATGGTATCGATTCCGATTTTGAAAAATCAGCGTTCACGTCAACGAATTTATATATTTTCTCACTCACCCTCTACGCATTAAAGTGTACGTTAGAAATCATAGCTCATGGGCAATGATGGGCACCAACAACGTAAAGTTTTGTTCCATATAGTGGTACAAAAACCATATGGAGTTCTACTTCTGCGTTCTCGTTAGAACTCGCCGAAGAACTTGTGCCCATCTATGGTCATAAGTAACTAAATCTTAATCTAAATAATGCTAGGTTTGAATTTTCATGCGAGACTATATGAAGGTACAATTGTACCTATCGCCTGCGAGCGTTGTAGAACTATGCATTTTATATCATCGTAAGGGTTAAGCGCAATCTCATTTAATGCTTGTAAATAGTATGTATAGCTATGAGAGTTTTGGTTTTGGGGCACAAAAGTAAATTTTGTAAGGAAAATCCATTATTAAATTGTAAGGTCCAATCTCATAAAAGTGTTTCTAAGTCAAAGGAAACCGCAAGTCGCGTGTGTTGATGCCGACAAAGTAGCAGTGACCGACAAATAGCGTGCTAATTACGAAGCTTGGGTGGCAAGCAGGGTGTAATGTGGGGCAGCAGGCGGGGTTGCCTGAGATTGCGGTTGGATTCTGCAGTGACGGTAGACTTTTGCAGAATATCCCAAGCAGTGAGTATTTCATAGGTATACCCAAGTTTTTGGGCGAAGTGGATGTTTGCGATATGAGATGGCATCAGGGGCGGGTTACCTGGATGGAGCTTAGAGGATTTAAATAGAACTTAAATCGAACTAAAACTAATAGAGACTACTGAACGAACTTAAATGAAGAGAAATGAAACTAAAACGGAACTAAAAGGGAACAAGAACAGAAATAAATCAGAACTAGACCAGATATGAGATACCAGGCAAACGGTAAGCCTCTCTTCTGGTTAGCAGCTGCTATGAGTGCTGAAGAATCAATCGGAGTCTACGCCAAACCAGAAAGACTTATAAGATTTGCGCAAACACAGTATGCAATAAAAAAAAACTTCCATTGCAATGATTTTTTACAGCCCTTGTATGAAAAATTAACGATGCATTTTTACTTGTTCATAATGTAATAATATACAATAAAATATGAAATAAATTACATGGTACTAAAGGCCAATAATTTTCCGTTCATTTTGAAAGTAGAATAAGAAAAACTTAAGCTATGCCGCCATCGAACTACTCTACTTATATATCAATAGAGGATAAGGATAAAGATATAGATATGAAATTATACAAATTTTAAAACAAAGACTTTTTAGAAAAAATCCCCAATCAAAGTGGAAAAAGTTCAATTATAAAATATCAGCCCATATTGTAGGTTTTATATGATAGTTGGGTGTTGCAAGTCCTATATTACTTATATTGAGTTCAGTATAGTAAAAATTCGAAGGGTATTATATAGTATAGTTTTTGTAATTTTTATTCAGAAACGTATATACAATTGTAGCTACCTATGCTGCCTGGAAACGATTTAAAAATATGCCAATTATAACGTCGTACAAAAGTTAAGTGCAAGGTCACATAATACTTCTAAATTGCATAACATGTGGGTTTTAAGACATAAAAGTGGACTTTGGTATGGAAAATCCAATACAAAATTTTAAAATTCAAACTCACGAAAGTTGAAAAATTTTTTCAACGTTATAGGTAACCACAAATCACATGTGTTCATGCCGACAGAGTATCTGTGACCAATAATAAATGCGCTGATAACGCAGTTGACGCGGAAAGCAGAGAGCAATGTGCGGCTGCAGGCGGGGTGCCGCATATTGGGGTTGTGTTCTCCAGCGATAGTGGACCATAGGAGAATTTCTAAAGTTTTGAAGATTTCATAGGATTCCTCAAGATTTTGGGTAATATGAAACAGTATTTGGATGCAATTTCAATCCCTTCTTCATCATCAATCTCCGCTTTTTCTTCAATATGTGAATCATATTCAAGTGCCTCCAGAACTTCGCCGTAACTCAGTGGCTATATTTTAGACATTTTGATGGAAGAATAGGTAAAAACTAAAAAAATGATAAGATCCGATGAAGTGTAGAAGGCATAAAAAGCAAGGACTCCATACGAATGTCTTTTATAAGGATTTGGATAAAAAAATCTCTTGCGACTACCATTAACAAAAACTAAATAATAAATACTTTTTTTATCGTAAGTCACTTACCCAATAACTAATAATCCCAAACTGAACCGAATTTAACTGACTCCAAGGAGAGAAACTCCTCCAGTCCCTTATATATGACAGCGAGTCTGAAAGGAATATTAAGCGAGTCCGGTACTTTCTGATGATATACTTAATGTACTGTTGATTTGAAGATCAGATAAAAATGTCTACCCTGATTCTAGAGTTGTAGGGCCCCTAGGCACTTGGCATTTGGGACCCACAATACGCACCCGTTAAATTGCTAGCATTTTCGCAAGACTGCTCCCGACTATTAGGCATATCCAAGTCATGTCTTTTAAATATTTAAATTTTTAAAATGAAAAAAAAAAAAAAATTCGGCGTATTTTTTTGGAAAAATTCTTTAGCTAACCTAATTCCCATGTAATTAAACTGAACAACAAGGGCCATCAGGTTAGAAAATTCTAGCTCAAGGTTTGGTAAAAATTTGGTTACATTTAGTAAATTTATTATAATAACAGACCAAGCATAATTTGAACTATTCCATAGATTTTTCTACCATATTCAAAATTTCAAATTATGCCAGTTCTGTTAATATAGAAAAATGCAGATTTTTCGGGTTTGAAAAAAGAAAATAATATGCTGTTTACGGCATTCTTTTAAGCAAATAACAATACAAAAATGATGTTACGCGAGATCGGCCGCAAAATAATATGGGGTGATTTTGCAACTTTAAAGTACAATATCGAAATTTCTTCATTTTTTTCCGGTCAATTTTCAATATTTTTGTTAGAAAGAAAGAAGAAGAAGAAAAACTAATCACGGATTCGTATTCATCGATCAGTAATAACTATTTGAAATAAAAATAAAATTTGAATCACCTTAATATGCAAATTTGTCGACTCCGATTCGAAAAAATCAGGTCTGTTAATTTAGAAAAATGCAGATATCTTGGTTTTGAAATAAGATAATCATATGCGGTTGCGGCATTTTTTAAGCAAACAACAGTACATTAAAAATGATGTGCCACGGGATCGGCGGTAAAATAATCTTTGAGTTGTGGCAACTAGAAAGCGGAAAATCGGTACTATTTTATTCTTTTCCGGTCAATTTTCAACTTCTTATAAAAAAGAAAGAAGAAGAAAAAAACAAATCACGGATTTGAATTCCTCGATTGATGGTTTCCCGAAAACAATACCCACTTTGTTGGAAAATTTTATAACCTATGTAACTTGCACCATTTTTCGTATCGATATTTTGTAAAAAAGGTTGTCTACTTAAAACAGAGGGTAATGAATTTTAATCAGACATATAAGGCTACTGAAATCTCCTGTTACATCGTGAAAAAATCAAAAAGATTTTAATTTGAACCGCTCTAATAATGTATACTCTCTGCACTAAAAAGTTGACGTGAGATTTTTGTTGACCACTCCTCCCTCTTGGTGAGATTTGGTAAGACTTTTTCCGGACCCCTTCCCACCCTATTTTAAATCACGTTGTTTATGGACGGTCCCTAATGAAAGTAACGATAAATAGTAGATTTTCTCTTATACTCTCAAACTCGTAACCATAAATATCGGTACCATTTCCGCATTGTGACATGAAATTATAAATCATTTTTTTCGGCCTCAACCTTCAATTCATTAAAAAAAATTGGATCATAAATTAATATCAGCTACATTATAAGAGCTACATTACTGAATATAAACTTTAAGTAAAAACGTAGTTCCAAATAAGTAACTGAAGTTCAAACTTTGTCTCCGAGTTTTAGGAAAAATTTCTACCGCCGAAGTATTTCAATAACAATAAGTATGTCTTGTTGTTTAGCACGCGTGACTCAATGTTTACATTATAATCAAACGTGTCAACAATAACTTAGAGGCAATGTCGCAAAAGGTGTCCTAACCGTGGTACTCGATATCAAAAAAAAAAAAACATAAAACAAAACAAAAAACATTTTTCTTAAAAATCTTGAATTTTCGACTGCAGTTTGCCTTAAATTGTTTCGGAAATTGTAAGTACAATAAAGTATGGACATTTTCGTACTATGGCATGCATGGCGTGTCCGGATCCTGGCACAATGTTACACTTAACTTAACACCTCTGGTCATTCTCAAGCATTTGTCACTTTGTAAAAGCCAGTGATATTGTGGGGCTTACCAAACATACATATATAAATGCATGCATATACATGTATATCATTAAAATATAATGACATATTATGGAATACTTTTGGGATGATGACTTACATCATCTAATGACCAATTTCCATTGCAAAAGTGTAGCATGATTTTAGGCAATTGTTGATCAGTTTAAGTTGCTATGTTCAAATTCTGCTTAGTGAAAAGTAACAAGAATGACAACACAATGCACTTGACTGGAACAACAAATCAGCAGTAAACGCCAGGTTAGCGATCCGCATGTATTCAAACTTCACTAAGTTTGTAAGTCAAGACTTGTAAAGAAGAACAAGTTTTTGTTAACGTGTTCGTGTGAATACTTTTGTATGTAATTTATTTTTATAATTTGTAAGCTTTAAGCTTATACGAGGTGTTAAAATAAATTAAGATTGAAAATAAAACAGAATTCATTTTAGTACAGAAGAAATAAGGTAGAATGGGCATTTTCTCAATTGCAGAAAGACGGTCAATTTTTAAACTTTTTCAACAAAAGTCGAAAGTACCCTATGCTGGATTTTAGTAAGTTTATAATTGGAAATTAAAAATTCAATATCATATTCAGAATGGTTCGCTCATATACGAAAACAACTAACCGATGTTTTATCAACGAATCTATACTACATAATCGCTGCAAGAAAAACATATTCTTATTATTTTGGACAATCATTCGTTGAGTTGAATTGAATTGAATTGAACTATTGTCTTTTGCACCTCATTGTTCTCACAAACTATTATATTTGGTCAGCTCAAAGGGTATAAATGAGTTTCAAGTCAATAATCCGGGAAAACAAATAACAATTTGTAATAGCACTCTACTGACAAAAGTTTCAAAGAGCTTTTCGTTATGAAAATATAGAAAAATATAGAATATACTTCCTCAGCACCCCTGGAGATCAAGGTACATCACTAGTTAAACAGAAAGATAGCCAAGTTACTGTTGATGAGATGAAACAAGTTCCAACTATCCCTGCACAAAAATGCATCAGTGGAGTAAATAAAGCAAAATCTACAATCTATACTGAGATATCTGAAAAGAACAGAATTGCTGAAAAATTAGCAAACAAGACGAAAAAACAACAACAAATCGGAATAAGAATTACTGAATTCAAAATAAAATTAATAAAAAGACAGTAATAAAGACTCAACCAATTCTGAGACGGTTGAAAAAATCAAAAAAATGTAATGCAATTGAATGAGAAGTCGGAAATATTTAAAAAATATTGAATATGGTTGAAAAGCCGAAAACAAGTTAAACAAATTTGAAAGAATTTGATTATATATGGAATATATTGAAAAACGCTGATGGAGGTTGAAGCAGGCGAAAAAGGTTGATAAGCTCGAAAAAAGTTAAAAGTCTCGAAAAAGGCTGAATGAGGTTGAAAAGCCAAAAAAAGTTGAATAAGGTTGAGAAAAACGAAAAAGTATGGAACATGTTAAAAAAAGTTGAATGAGGTTGAAAAATGTTGAAAAAGTTGAAAGAGTTTGAATAACTTGAAAAAAGTTGAATTAGGTAGAAAAATTTGAAAAAATATGGAAAATGTTGAGAAAAATTGAAAAAGGTTGAAAAACTCGAAAAAAGTTGAATGAGGTTGAAAAAATTAACTAGGCTAAATATATTGAAACCAAATTTTATTAGAATTACTCATATAGTACACTAAATATAACATTAAACGGTTTTAACTTGTATGGGAGGTGCCACGCCCACTATAGCAATCCTCTCGAACAATCCTTGTCGTCAAAGCTCATGGTTACCGACACCACTACACCAAATTTTAAAAAATACTCCCATAGCACACTATATATAACACTTAACATTTTCCGCACGCAGGGGAGATGCCACGCCCACTGATGCAATCCCATCGGAAACCACTTAGTTTCAAAGCTTATAGTAACTGACATCTATAGACCAAATTTAAAAAATATTGCTCCCATAGCACACTATATATAGCATTTAACTTTTTTTGTTTGTATGGAAGGTGCCCACAGATGTCGTTGCGCCCACTTTTGGATATAAGACACCTAATAGCCAGTATACCTACCATGTTCAATTTCATAACGAGTGCGTTGTTAGTTCTCTTATTATAACGCTTATAATTATTGTGGACTGTGCCACGCCCTTCAACGAGCGACATAGCTTGTTATGATGACTGCTTTCAGCGGCATGGTCTTAAAAATTTTAATAAAAATCGTAGGCGCCGTTTTAGAGTAATATTTAATCAAAATTTTCAATTGTTGTAAGATGCCATGCCCTCATCTCTAATTCCGCCCACTTTTGGTACTATTTAAGATATTTATCATTTGCATCAGTCTACCAAATTTCGTCAAAATGTCTTAAGTAGTTTGCGAGTTATCACGTTACAAAAATAAAAGTGTAGGGCTGTGCCACGCCCCTGTTATAGTCTTTAAAAACTTAAAACATAGCCCAATCTTCATTTGTTTTCATATGAACCAAATCCCTAAGTTTCATCAAAATCACTGCAGCAGTTTTTGAAATAAAAATCAGCCATGTACATATACAGTAGAACCTCTGTAAGTCGAGCTTGAAGGGAGACGAAAAAAAAGTTATAGAGGTTTTACACATTGGAGTGTATTGCAGTAGGAGCAAACTAAGTACTTACTTCTGATAGTTTTTCAATCGACAACAATAAAGTAAATTCGCTTAAGTTCAAAATTCAGTCATAACTTCATTTATCATTTCATAGAATTGGTTTATTGTATAAGTAGGCTTTTACATTGATTTCTAAGAAACGATGATGTTTCGGCATATTCTTAAAGTCGGTATCTTATTTTTCTTCGAGCTATAGAGGTAATTCGTTTCAAATAATCTAGTTGTAAAGGTTGTTAAATCAAACATTGCTATGTTCAAGATGCAGAGGTCAAATTTATTTTTTCGAGTTATAGAGGGAAAATATGTACTGAATTTACTAGAAGGGACTCACTAATTATTTCGACCTATAGAGGGGTCAGATTTCGAGCAATGGAGGTTTTGGGGCTTGAAGGGAAAGGAACACAACATTTTTTCGAGGTTGGGAGGTTTTCGTCTTAAAGAGGTTCCACTGTATATTTATATATGGGTAGTTCTTTGTCAAAAAGGCCACCCCCTCTGCCCATTTCAGTTTTGACAAAAAAAAATGTTCAAGCATATGAAAAAATCAGAAATTTTCTCAATTTCTTGATGCCGTCTGGTCTTTTTCGAAAAAATAGCTTTCTAACCTCAAAAAAAGTGTTTGAAAAGAAAGTGCTACTAAAAAATATACATAAATAGGGAATCTCTAAACGGTTGCACCACTTTTTCTCAGCCATAGCACAACGTAATCGCTCAATTTTTTTTTTGTTGGAAAGGTTGTAAGGAGAAGGGGGGACATGTATACTGTGTTTTTCAATAGTAGGCGGTGCCACTCCCCTAAAAAGGAAAAACGTTTCCTTGGCTAAACTAATGGACCGGTGTTGATGAAATTTTGCTTAAAAATAGACTGAATCCTAAGAAAGATTATTAAAAACTCTGATTCTTTAAAGGGGGCGTGTACCACTACATCGATTTTGATGAAATTTGGTATGTAGATGGATTGAAACTTGAGTAAAAATATATTTTTTTAGTGGGTGGTGCCACGCCTTTTACAGAAAAAAACATTATAAGAGCAAAAAATATCTACTCTTTTCTTTGTTAAAATTGATTTCACTTTTGATAAATATAAGCTTTTAATTTGTTTTTTTAATTACTGTATATATCTTAAATAATATTATTTATATAAAATATTAAAGTCGTTTTGAAAAATTGCCAAGTGAACCAAAATGGAAAAATATGTCCCGTTCGAATGGATTATTATGCCTTGTAAGAAAAAAAGTAAATAAGATTTTTCAATCAAACGAAATCTATTAAAAAGTTATATTTGCCATAACATTTTAAAATTAGTCGCATTAAAAAATAATGCTAGGTTTCGCTGACTTTTGCTTTTCTATAGATGGCCATAAAAAACACTTCCGTTTTTTGTCCCGTTCGAATGGCATTTTTATTGCCTTTATCTTGGAACCAGTACTACGTTTGGCATCAACTTTACCACTCACTATAGTGCTACCAAGCTATAAAATCAATTGATTCAGTAAGACCATATTTATCACTAGAAAGGAAACTTTTCAAGGAAATTTATACATAAAAATTGAAAATTACTAAATTCACTTTTTTGGATTTTGCCGATTTGTGTTGTAACCAAACCCACTGTACTTAACTATTTTCAATGGACAATTTTGAGAAACGTCAAGTATTTCCACTTCTAGAACAGTAAAGTTATTTTTTACTCAATAAAGGTATTTATATAACAAAAATTTTTTTTTAAATTATTTAAGCACTTAATGTTGTACAAACAAACCACCACTGAAGCGCTCACTTTAAGAAGCAACAAGCTTTAAGGATGCTTCACCGAACCGCAATAACAATATCCTTACCACGCGAAGTAGCAGCTAAAAGTATGTAATATAAACCATTTATTATAGCAAAAGAAAAGAGAAGAAAAAAACACATTCCAAGGATGTCAGTCAGAGTACAAGAGCAATGCTGTGGAATAAGACAAATAAAATGGAGCATGGAATGCAGATGCTGCTTTTCCTTTATTCTGGCGCGCAAAATGTGGTGTAGATGTTAATGAAAATAAAGACAAAAAAAAAAGACAAAACGGCAAAATAAAAGGAACAACAAAATACAAAATTCAATGACTGACATAAAAGTAGAAAAGTCCACAGCTCTGAGCTGGTTATGGTGCATTTGTTTCATCTGGTATGTGAAGAAAACAAGTGCTTTTTACCTATGCTACATACACGCGAAGAAGCTGCTCCTCAGCACATCTTAAGATGCAGCAGCATTTATACTATATGACAAAGACAATAGCAATTGCTGGCGGGAAACAACAACATCCTGTTGTAATTTAAGCACAACTATAAAATAAAATGTACAAGTAAAATAAAAATGTTAAGTAAAGATTTTTTTAAAATGTTTGTGCATGCTGCAGGTAGGAATGTGGTCAATAAAGTTGTAAGCATAAGACTTTTATGCCTGAACAGTTTGCTTCTTGGATAAACATTGTAAATTTCTTCAATGTCAAAGGTTGAATAGCAAGTATATAGTGTGAGAAAGAGACAGGTTACGATCAACAGTTGAAACAAATGTAGACATAAAAAGCGTTGAGAAATTGCAGTATAAATTAATTCATTAAAAATTTCTGAAGGTTTAACGTTTTTGTGAGAAATTTATTGTTTCATCACACATGACAATGCCAAAGAATGCGCTTAAAAATATGCAATGTAAAGTAACTAAAATCGGTAGCCAAGTGTCTGGAGAAAAACTTTATAAACTTTTGTTGCATAGTTGTAGGCACCTTTTGAAAAACCTAAACTCGTGCATACTTCAAAACTATGTACATACGTAGAGTTTAAAAGTTACACTATGCGCAGCTATTTTTAGTCTCTTAAGTACGAGTAGATATACATAGTGTACATAAGTTTTCTCAAAATAATTGTCAGTTTTAAGCGCTCAATCAATAAGCCATTATTATATCTTATTTATCGGCGCGAACACATTTTAATTTCCTTTATAATACCATTAAAAAATCGAAATATCGCACTGTCGCCAACCAGAAAAAGAAAAAACAAAAAATGCTTAAACAACTCCGCACATTATCCTTGCACAAAACGTCGTCCTTTGCTAAATGGTTTTTAACACTTTTTGCCACACATAATTTTTGTCAACACGCGCTGGTGCTCCTAAAGCTACGACCAACGATTATTATCAATTTTAATAACCCAAAATAGAACGAAAATTTCATTTGGGCAATTTCGACGCAAGAATGAGTACATTCAGAGAAAAACTTTATTTTGAAATGGTATAGTTTAAGTTGAAAATAAGATTGGTTTCGATGGTTGATTAGTTGCTATTCACTTTAAATCATTTGATAGTGCACTGCCAAACTTAAATAGATCTGGAAATTATATATACAGTAGCGAGCATAAAAAATGCAAATGCGATCACTGAGTCAAAAAATTTGTAATATATGATACGTCATTAGAGAAGTCACTTTGTGAAAAATCAATTTCATAAGGAATATTTTCTTACATTTTATTTTGGCTAGAAATTCATTATTTTTGTTTGCGACAACGTGGTTTGAAGTAAAAATTGCTCTTCTTAAGGCTTCTTCGACCCCTTAAAATTAAAAGAAATTTTTTTTCGATTAAAATTTATTGGCAGGTAGCACTTTTGAATTATTTTTGATATCCACAGAAGCAACTTAAGTCTCAATGACTTATCGCTTAGTAACAAAAAGACATTGCAATATTGTTTCTCATCCCAGGAAAAGTCTTACAAAAGAAGCAAACAGGAGCAGAAATAATTGTGAAAACTCATGGTGATACAAAGATTTAAATCAGAAAAGCTTCCAACTCAGAGACATGGGGAGTACAGAGCCCCAGCTCAAATGAAACAATGTTTCAAAAATAAAGTTTTCCATTTAAATTCTCCACAAAAAAAGAGAAATTAATTTCGTCGATCAAGTTTACTTAAAAAGTGGGAACATTTTCAGAGTGACAGGCCAAAATTTTTAACGTTCGACCAATAGCATTCAAAGAATTCTATGGTTTGAAAATGTATTTGAAGAAACAATTCTTGTAGCTCTCTTGACTTATGTTAAATTGATTTTCAAAGCTTTGAATTTTCCTCAAATAATGATTTGAATAAAATTCATTAAGCCCATATATGTCCATTGCATTTTGCAGTTCTAAATATCTAAATGTTGTAAACCAAAAAGTTTTGTGTACTTAAAAAATAACTAATTTAACATAGAAAAATGGCTATACATTTCACAATTAAAAAATAAAACAAAACGAACCTTGTGCTTACCGAGCAAAAAGTCATTCGAAATGTAAACTTTAGATTTCATTGCCAATGATATTGTGTCAATTATCATATAACACATTAATAATTTTTATTTACATATCACTTTTTTCCAATGCTATATAACACTTCTTGTACGCGTATGCCATGCCTGAGGGCTGGAGATCATTGTAAAGGTAGGGGAAATTGAGGAATTGTGAGGCACGTCAATTTTAAACCACAATTAAAAAGTTTGGCACTCAAAAATCGCTGACGAAGCTCATTTTTCTATTACTTGTTAGTTCTGTGCGACAAACACAAAAATTTTCTCCAAATATTTAATACATGTCAAGCGATTTAGTTGACATTGTTTTCACAACGGTTTTTGAAGAATCAATTCAAGTAAATATATCAGTGATGGCATTTTTGAATTTTAAGGAAATTTTTCATGATCATGTCAAAAAAAAAGTACATTCGTCATCTAAAAAGTACATAAAAACTCTCCATTCAGTACATTTCCACAAAATCCAAATGCCATCACTGAAATATATGTATATGTTACCGGCCAAACTAGTTTTTAGGCCAAACTAGTTAGCTTAAGCCTAAAGATATGCAAAAGCCCTGTGGTTAGTGAAATCTATTACAGTAGCAAAGTAAGGAGACAAAATTTGTCAATTTCATTATATACTTGGCAAGTTTAAGGGGGATTAACTGGCCGGCCTTCGGCCGCGGCTCAGGACTACATCCTCCAATATGTCCAATTTCGGCTTCGGTTCAGTTCATAATATGTATGTGCAACACTGACTTCGCTTTTCAAGGTGCTTTTGCATCAAAACTAAATTGCATACTTTTAGGCTTTTAAATTAACTAGTTTGGCCTAGGATAAACTAGTTTGTCCTAAAAACTAGTATGGCCGGTGGCATATACATAGTTATTGTATGGCATTAATATTTCGATTCTCAAAAGAAATTTTGATAAAACTTTCAATCAGTCAATCAAACACGGTCATTTTGTCAACCAAAGCGTTTGGGGAGTTGTGAGACACCTTTTTTGGGAAAATGTGAAACACCTTTTTTGGGAAAATGTGCTACATAGCATTTTTGGCTTCTGTATACTATACTTCATAAAGATGATATGCCAAATAAATTGAACCGAGAGAAGTCCATTCGCTGCGATTCATACGAATGAGCTGTTAATTTGAAATGCGTCAGTACTGGTGCCTATTTTACTTACATACCCGAATTCCAAATCCGAATAATATCAATCTCTTTCTTTTACTTATAAATAATATATGACCAATATATTTATTCTTTTAAATTATAAATAGTTTTTCTTTCTGAAAAAATGGGCTGTTTGGTTATTTATATAAGAATATAAGTCTTAGTTACACTGTGGTGCAGTAAAGAATTTGCATTTTCGTTCTAGTAACATATACCATTTTCATATTTGCAAATATTTGTAAAAGATATCGAACTTGGAAAAAATGTGTCTCACAAATCCTCCACTCCTTCAAATGACCTTTGACCTGTAAAATGAAAACAACTCCAGAGATCAAAGGTGGCTTAAAACGTCCTTGACTCTCATGTACCGATCATAGACTTTGCTAAGACCAACAACATTGATAAGGACAGTAAGCGACTTTCATCTTCTAGCGAATTGAAGTTCATAATTCACAGTTTCTGCGGCTTTGTTTACAAAAATCGATTTTACAGACTCAATGGATGACTTCCGATAAATTTTATTCAAATTGAATTGCACGATATTGATGACCAATTAATATCACTCTTACAATTTAAAGTGGAAACTTTTGAAAATGTAATAAAATCACACTAATTCGACGCGTTGTTAAGTCGCATATTTTTTTCTAAGATAAAACAGGGCTTTTAACATAGCCATACAAAATTCAATTCGGAATTATTGTACGTACCGTATTCCTGAAAAAAAAATTTCGGAGGTAGCATGTTGAACTACAGCACGGACTTCATAACTTAAGGATGTATGGGCGCCACACCGACAATACTTTGGGTGATTTTGTCTTCACCCATCAAAAGTAAATTAATACTAATGTCTTTCTGCAAAATAATATTTCAAGTGTAAAAATAGCAAACGGTCGCCAAACATTTTATTAATGGCTCCTTTAATATTTTTGTTTTCGCCTTGAAAATGAAGACAGTACTGGAATATTTCAATAGGATACGAATTTTCTGTTATTGCCCTAACTGTTGTTGCCTATTACTTTGATTTTATTTTAGCGCGCGCTATAGTTTCTACTGCATTATCCTTGCTTATTATTGTGGTGCAAGAGTCGCTGTCGTTGTTGTCCTTTGAGCGCGTCACAAAATTATATTCGTTTTTATTTCGTTGTTGTCCGAAATAGAATGATTTTTTCACTTCGTTTCTTTTTTTTTCCTTAAATATTTTGCTTTTTTATGATGTCTAATAAGTTTTTATTGCAAAAAGTCACGAAACGAACGAACGTGTTGTTGTATTCGAAATGTAGATAATAAACGGAAGTGAGCGTGTTATCCTTAGAGAGCGATAACAGAAACGTAAAAAAAAGCAACGAAAAGGAGCGAAGTAATTCCTATTCCACTGGCACCAAATAGATGAATATAAATTCTGACTGGCATTCGTTTTAGTAAAGAAATTTTCAAAAAAAAAAATAGGATGAGTAGGATACTCGTATATGTGCGGTTAAAATGGATTTTGCTGTATTAGTGTGCGTGCAAATTTTTCTGTTTCAACCACTACCAGTGTATTCTTAATTTAATTTTCGTAAGCTAAGTTATTTTTCTATTTTGTTTTAGCAAATGGATTTCGGCATTTTGTTAGTTTTTTTTGCTTACCCTGTTGGTGGTGCTAAGTTTTGAATATGAATATATAAATCATATTTTTCATTAAAATTTTAGTTTTTAAATTTTAAATTTGAATTCAACTACTCAATTTTGTTGCAAGCAAAAACACACTTATCAGTGCCCTAAAACATAAATCTTATTTACTGTTCGAAATAATTCATAAGTTTGAACAGAACTGTCATATTTTTTACTTAAGATAGACGTTAATCTCTGTAAATAAAAAACTTTACTGAATAGTTTAGTAATGTGATTTCTTTTTTATATAGAGCGATTCGCTTAAAAGTATTTTTTTTTTTAAATGAAAAAAATAATTTAGAATTCAATATCAAGTAAAAAAAATTACAAGTAAAAAGCTAACATCGTAGTTGTTCTAATAGAAGAGGTTTGCTCCAAGCTATAAATTTTCGAAAAAAAGCCAATTATGCTGAAAAAGTACAAAAATCGTGAATTTCATACCCGCGTATCTCAAAAACAAATAATACTAAGGCAAATTCTTGAACGCAGTTCTATTGCTGGACATTGATATTACAATAATGGAAAATTTCAGCCAAATCGGAGCCAAAAAAATTTTTTCGCTGGCGTTTTCGTGTGTTTTACACCGCATATGAATTGATGCGAGTTATATTGGCTTTAAGTTCCTCAACTCTAGCCGGAATATATAAGTAGACTTTACGTAGTTCCAAAAGAAAAAGTCTAGAGGTGTGACATCACATGATGTAGGCGAACGATTCTTTTGATAATTGCAAAAAATTATGTGAATTTTGAGTGAGTTTGAAGTTGAAATTTTAGTGATGTTAGTAAATTTTCAAAATTTGCAAACTCTTCTCTGATATTAAACGCTCCATGATGATTTGTTAGACTATACTGAACCGAATACCAAGTCAGTTTGACACGACTATCGTATGATCTGTCATAAAATCCATTCTAAAAAAAAGTAACTCTAAGTGCATCACCGTATATGACAAGCCATTCTGTAAGTATACATGGTCTGTCATTTTTTCATATGCTTCTCATTAGTTTCTCTTGGTGTGACTTCAT
Source organism: Tricholauxania praeusta (assembly GCA_949775025.1). Lineage (NCBI taxonomy): Eukaryota > Metazoa > Arthropoda > Insecta > Diptera > Lauxaniidae > Tricholauxania > Tricholauxania praeusta. Next base: position 27,545,057 of record OX459031.1, on the reverse strand, counting down.
TTTCTATCTTTCGCTTATTTTCTGCTGTACTCTAGCGTTAAGCAAGACCAACCAACCCATATTTGGGACAGGATTCAACAAGACAACCCTATCTATTCTATTTGAGATCTTTGAGTTCTATAATTTGACATACATTTCAAGCTGTGATCTTAAAAACTTTTAATTAAAATTAACAAAATTGGCTGAAATTCGGACATTTTTGGCATCGGAATGAGCATTGGCAAAGCAACTCTGATTGTTTATTTTTGTCAAAACGCATCACCATCTTTGCTATACCCTATCCCATTCTGTAATCTTATCTCTGCCTATCTAGCTGTTTATCGCTTTAACCATCAATGCGCGATCGTAGCGCATAAATTTTTGGTGCTGGCTTCAAAGATATTAACAATTGAAATGAAAACATTTTATTCACAATCAATAACAAATGTAGAACGTCTGTATAAATAGTAAGCTTTATATCTCTGAAAGAAAGCAGCATACTGAAACATTTGTTTAAAAGTGCAAAATGTGAAGAAAACATTTATTTTATTGACTTTGTACGCGTAGCGTTTTTTTAGTTTTTTTCTGTGAAGGCAAAAACGTGGACTTCAGCAAACTTTTAATAAAAGATTGGGTTGCAACAAAACCTTTATTTGGGGACTATTTGGGATGTAATTTTTTTTTATTTCCATTTTTACTGTTTTTTAATGATATTACTTGTCTATATCACACGTATAAAATTTAAAAACGATCCGGTTTGGTTCAAAATGACACGTCAAATTTTTTTAATAGCACCACAGTCCAAATTTCAGTGGTCGGAGTCCTCAGAATAAGCCATATTTTGGCCTGAAAATTTCCGTTTTAAAAATTTTAGTTAACTTTTTTTATTGTTATGTCATCTACTATATACAAAAAATAACTTTGAGCCTCTAGACATTAAGAAATTTTTTTGCGACCAGATTAAGTGAAAAAAGACTTAGTAAAATATGGTAATTTCTGAAATGATGCCCCAAATCGAGGTTTTATATATAATACTTAAAATGTACTTCGTTATGGTGAAATTTGTATACCCGTAAAAATGAGATATCACGCAATGAAAACGGTTGACCAGGTTCAGAGATATTAGACATCGGATTTGGATGTTTTTGTAAACTTTAACCTGACAGCACTCGGGATCCCGTTTACCTAGAGAGCTGAAATTAGAGCTGTGATGCTATCCTTTATTGTTCACAATGAACAATAAAGGAAGCAAAATGCGATGTTTTTTTAAATTTCACTCATGCGTATGCAATAAGCATGCCACAGGTAATATTACTAAGAAACAGTAAAAATGCAAATAAAAAAAAAATAGCTCTGACGTCCATAAGTTACATCTCGAATAATTCGCCATTCATGATTCATTCACCGTAATTCAAATGTTTTTAGTAGACTTACTTTAATTTTTGATCATTATTCATTCTTCACAAATTCCGCGTTGTTCTTGTTTGCAACGTAAATTGACAGATTGAGAATGAGAACGAGAGTAAAATTTAAATATTCCGTTGTTTCTCTTCTATAAATATTCCATTGCATTACCATGTAACAACAAAACGCACACACACGAACTAACACGCTAACTTCCCACTGAACGTTTTGTTATGCTTACATGCTTCTTCGTTCTATGTGTGAAATTAATTTTTTAGCTATTTTAAAACTTTAATATTTTGATATTTAACAAGAATATTGTGATGACTTTAATTGTACTTTGAGACCAAACGCCTAAAGAATAAAACTAAACAAATTTAATCAAAATTGGTCCAGTAGTTTTTGCGTGATGCGTTAACATCGAAAACGGCTATCATTTCATTAATATAGATATATAATTAATTTAATACAGTCTCAAGTAAAAATGCCCCAATTTTATTTCGGGAATATGGTGTAATGTGAAAAACAAGTCACATAATAAGCTAATATCGTGGCTTACTTTAGCAACTCTTATAAAAACTATATAACTGACCTATATATTTACTGTCAAGTTAAAAGAACTCAGTTAATTTCATTTAACAGGCAAATCGTTTTCCATTATAACGCATTAATATATTTTCAAGCCCATAAGTAAACTATTGTGACATCTCGAAAATATTTTAGAATTTTTCACTATATTTTGAATATTAAACAGTTAAAGGATTTCAACAGTTATTTCAACAATATTTGATATGTTCATCTCAGAGGTTTAAATATGTTAATATTCATTAATTTTAAGATAAAGTTCTAATTAATTTGATAAATATTTAGTCACATGGTCTTCAAATTTATTGTAAGATGTGACTAAATTGGGAGTCAATTCAATTATTTTATAAAATTAATTACTCATATTAATAGTAAGATAAGTTCTTATAATTTTACATACCAATTTGTCTTAGTCCTTAATTAGTTTTAATTGGAGACGTATAATGTACGTGTTATCAGTATGGGTTAATAAAAAGGCTGAATAACATTTGTGAGTTTTAGTTGATTTTTCAAAGTCAAAGTCATAGTTTCGCTTGCCACAGTTTAAGATGAATTTCGCGTATTTACACGTTGCTTTTGCTGTTATGGCTGTTTTGGTAGAGACTGCAGAAATTACCAACAACTACAATGCCTATAGATACTATAAGGACTACCATGACTAAATCGACGGCAGAATACGAACAATCAGGTTATGTCATCAACGGTGACAATAATGACAGTACCAACAATCAGGTAATGTCATAAATGGATAATGACAATGATGACAGAGATGACAAAAGTGACAATTACAACAAAAATAAGTAAATTAACGTTGTCAAAATGCAATTTGAAATATATAACTATTATAAGTTATACTTTAATAAAGGACTGATATCTACAAGTGTCAGGGCTTGTATTTGGCGATGGCTCTGTAAGCGTTCACACATCTTCTAATCATTGATTATTTTCATTCAGTTTTGAAATTTTTAGCTCAGTTTATAAGGTTTGCCGCAGCTTGTAGTGTTACTTACTAGGCTATGTCGAAATATACTGACGAATCAAATGGCAAGAGCATTCTGATAACTTGAAGGTGAAGGTAATGGAACCGATGGTGGTTTCCTGTCAAATCTTAAAACTCGTGTGTAATGAAATATTGTTCACCCGAATGAAATGACAATTTAAAGTTGGAAAATCATTTGTAAGTTTCTAAATAATCATTAATTTCATGCTAAAGAAAACTAAAACCTTAACTTAAGGACTGTCCCAGGAAAAATTTTTGCTTTTATTTTGTTTGATTATAGTCTACCTGATAATCTTATAGGTCTAAAAAGACGTAATATTTGTTCTACTTAAAGCGACGATTAATATTATGTATAACACTTGGTGATAGCACTTTTAACCACAAAGATGTCGAGCACGTGACAAAAAGTTAGCGAACTAATTTTGTACACATACCTATAAAATCCAGAGTTAAAATATTCAGCTATATCAAAAATAGTTGGTGCAGCAGATAGAACTGTTTTGACGGTTATTTCTAATTACAAGAAGGGTCTACCTGTTTCTCGAAAAAAAGGTTCAGGCAGAAAATCAGAATTTTCAAACTCAAGGGTATTGGCGAAGGTGAAGCGTCTTTTTAAACAGAATCCCAACCCCTCAGTGCGAGATGGATGAAGGAAAAAAGTAAGCTGAAGACATATAGAGTTCAAAAAGTACCAGACCGTTCTGATGAAAAGCGAGCCCGTCAAATCAGACTTTAAGCAGCTACCTGGGCACGAACATTATACGTCACCAAAGAAAGCATGTGCCTAGTAGATTCAAAGAAAAAAAATTTCGAAATTTTCGTAGCAATATATGGTTTGGCAGGCCATATGCACCTGTGGCCTCAGAAGCAGCTTCTTTGTTACGCACAATCAATTGAAAAGTTTATACTAAGAAAAAAGACCAAAAAGTTTATTGGGTATTTTTTTATAACTAAAAATAAAAGCGAAACATTTTTCTGGGACCGTCCTTATATTCGAAAATTTCAATAAATTTGATAAAGATTTGGTCACTTTATCTTTACAATTTGTTGAGTACATTCCGCCATTTATTCGCAATTAGATCATTTTTGAAATTAATCTTATTGCTAGTTAGGAAAGCCTTTAAAATTTGACATGCCAACTTGTTAAAATCTCTATATATTGTTATTAAATGAGCTAACATTGTATACAAATAAATTTATATATACAATTGCACTGAAACTAAAGTATACGGACAAAATTTCCTAATAAAATGTGTTATAAATGTATGAAAGTTAAATTGTAATTGAAATAAGTGCTGATATCTATATTGATGTTAAGATGTTGTATTATATATTCTCGGTCAATATCGTTATAGGTAAATATTAAATTCGTGATTTAAATACATATGTATAGTATATGATGGAAGACAGGTATTACATAGTTGGGTGAAATTAATGGTAACTTCAAGAAATTGAGAACATTCTTTATAAAGCGTTATTGATATTTTCAAACAGAAATAATGATTTACATAAAGTACATTTTTGTTATAAACTTTGTATAAGCAGTATCCTTAAATAAAATTAAACATGATTTAAGGCAAAACGTTCTACCAAAGTGGTCAGAAATTTCATCAAAAAAGTCGACAAAATTAAAAAAAAAAAAAAAATACGAAAAAGCGAAAAACTCGAAAATAAAAGCAAAATATACCGAAATATGTACCGAAAGCTCTAACGGAAATTATCCAAAAAATCTGAAAACGTCGGTGTTATCGTTAAATCCTAACGTATCGAATAGCAACGAAAACAACGATAAAATCAATATTTGATTTTTGAGATCATATTAGCGAAGTTCAATAAATTTAACTGATGCCTGACAAAAAAGTTATGGTATCGAAAAGCATCGTTAAGGCCTATGGAAGTCGGACAGTATGAAAAAGTATCGAACAACATCAAATAAATCGAGCGATTAATATGTTTTATTTAATGCTTGGTTTTCGAAAAAAAAAACAGGGCAAAAAACCTTCTTGTCCATCCTGAAACATTAGTCTTTTGAAAATAGTATTCTTTCAAGTATTGTTTCAGTATTGGTTGCTTTTATCTCATACCGTATTGAATTTTTATTGTTTCGACCTGCGCTTTCAAATCAGTTAAGCTGCTTTATAGGAGAGTTCAGTAGTAAACTCTCTAACATTAATCGGTTTGCTGCCGAATAAATTTGACTTATAATATAAAAAATATAATATCAATAAATATCACTTATTTCGAAAGTTCTAAGCTTCGTCGTTTTTTATTAATTATTATTATTAATAATTATTATTAATAATTATAAATTTCTTGTTAATTTACTACGTTAAAAATTTAATTGCTAATTCAATTATTTTTAAGATTAAAAACTCTTGTTACCTTAGAGGTTTTTAAAATTTTACACCTCAATTTGTTAGAAATTGGTCTATTAAAATGAATGTGTAATCAGCAGAAGAAAATTGTCGTTTTTAGGTCAGGTGTAGGTGCCTTGTAAGATATTTTTTTAATGTATACAGTGTCCGCGCACCCTAATGTTATGATTTTATTTTTTTAAATTTTTCTGCAAAAATGCTACAAATGTAGTCAGGCGATCGGATAAAGGTTAAATCATTATTTCTGTTTGAAATCTTTAATAACGCTTTTCAAAGAACGTTTTTGATTTCTTGAAGTTACCATGCCTACTTGCGTAATTTCTCCCACCTCTCATACAATATATACATATTGTAGCGAAATTTGGTTTATGCTAGAAAACTCTTGAAATAAAAACCAACAAAAGAAACTGAACGATACTAGCACCATCTAGCGGCAAATAATAAACCGAACAGACGCTGCAGTACACTATAAAAGTCGATAACCGAGAGAAATTATCGCCGTCGTACAACGCCATCTAGCAACATTCTGGATAAATTATACAACGCCATACTGGTAAATTATGGATAATGGTAAAATACACGCCACTTAGAAGCACTGGTAAATTATGGATAATGGTAGAATATACGCCATCTAGGAGGTAGTAGATTATTCGAGAAAACGATTCCTTAGTATAAAAGGGTGTCATTTGAGTTTTCGACACAGTTGAATTAAAACAGTGAAGCAGAACAGTGTGTTCCGTAATAAAGTGACTTTGTGTAGTAAAGTAAAACAGTTGTGTATACAGTGTCAGATTAATATTAGAATTTGAACGTTAATAAAATAAACCATTATACCGTATAAAAACTAACTATTGTGATTTAAATAAACCATTTTATAACTAAATAAGTTTGTGTGTTTTTGATTGTTACACAATCCAGTGATCGAACTCAGAAAAGTGTAAGAGATCGAAATTATCGTCAAAGAGACAGAAATTTCGTAACAATATGTTTTAAGAGCACGAATTTAATATTTATCAATAATGATGTCAACGTGGTGTCCACTACATAATTGTTTCACAATGTTATTAATTAGGTATCAATTATTTTGATAATGACGTAACGCTCAACTATAGTTTAATGAGTTTCTTCTAATTTTGCACACTTATTTGTTACAGTCTCTCAAATCACTCAATTTTCATACAAATAGACAGACCATCATTCGAAAGTTATAGTTAATTTTGCAAAGTCAAAGTTTCATTAACCAACTTTCAAGATGAAATTCGTATGCTTACTTGTTGTTTTTGCTGTAATGACTGTTATGGTAGTATCTGCAGATGACAACAATAACAACAACAACAACAACGTGAACAACAGCAACGTGAGCAACGTGAACAACAACCACCGGTCGCCTGATAATTTAGATAACGATGCTGACAATGTTGGGAGTGTCAACGTCAATAACGTCAGGTCAGCATTGGATAGTGACAATGCTGACTTGTATGGCAGTAATGACGATAACGACGATAAAAAGTAATTTCAAATTATCGAAAATGCAATTAGCAATATGTTTCTATCATTAATATATATATTAATAAATGAAGCATATTTATACGTGTCAGAGCTTATCGATGGCTCTTCCAGCGTTCAAAAATCAACTTATTGATTGTTTTCATATATTTCTGCAACTAGCGTCAAAAACCCCTGTTTTAGATTATGGATTATCAACACCAAACATAGCATCGAATGAGTCTGACATACTTCTTTAATAGTTAACTCTCGTTAAAGTAGCGATGATGACTACCTGCCAATTTTTAGATACCGTATAGAGTTCTTTGTGACAACACGACGCAGACGTTTAGGTGGCGAGAGTACTGAACACATTTGCATTCATTTTAAGTTGCTGACGCTACAAAGTATACACACAAAATTTGAAATTGTACAACAGATTGAATCAACATATCGAACAATGTGTGGCAAAGAGTGCAATCAGTCGTACATGGATTATACATTGATAAAATGCGTATACGGCACATAGAGCTACGTTGTCATTTCTTGATAATATTTTCTTTTTGATACTTCGTATGATGAATTCCGTACAAAAGTGAATTATTTATAGTGTTGCAAAGAAAACTAAAAGTTGAAAAAGAAAAAAAATTTATTTCCAAATCAAGAACAAAATATCAAATTTACAGCGCAGACAATGTCAGCTGTTAATGTTATGAGCAGAAATATATTCAATCAGTTAGATATGAGGCGCCCGGTTTCAAAACCGGCCAAGTCCACTTTTCATACTTTTGGACAAACAATGAAAAACGTTTATCTTCATCTTCATTATTAACATTCCTTGTAGGAAGTTTTACAATAGAGTCAAAACTTGGCGTCTCGGTGACTTAGTCCTTAAAATATTCTCTTAAGAAATATTGGCGATAATCCACATAAGCGACCATTGCCTGAATATTATTATTAGAGGAAAAAGCGTTAAAGGGGTTCAAAATATAAAAAAAGAAGTATCGCTAAGATTTAAATTAGAAGAATCAGTCATCTATGTTAATTGAAAAATTAAAAAGTATTTCCCACATGATAGCTTATAAAATTTCTTACTCAAAGCACATTTTAAGTTTTATTTGCGTATTTTTTTGAGAAACTTATTTTGGACTTGACCGGTTTTGATACCAATGAACTAGACTTCGCCTGGTTTGATTCCAAGGCGTTCGAAATAAAGTGGACTTGGCCGGTTTTGATACCAATCTACTGTACTTGGCCGGTTTTGATTCCAAGACGTTGGACTGGTTTTGAAAGCAAGTTCATGGACTTGGCCGGTTTTGAAATCCATGCGTCAAAATATCTTTAAAAAATGTAATATTTCTGTCAAAAAAATTTTTTTTTAATCTAAAACCATTATAGAAAGATAAAGCATGGCCCAGATTTTTATATATGAGAATATCTCAAAATTTTATTTTTTTTGGACTTTGCTGGTTTTGCAACTGGGCACCTCATATACTGAAGATGCAATTTTTCAAATGGTTGCGATTACGACAATCGTCGGATAATACTTAGAGAAGAAAGAAAAAAGTATAAAAGTTCTAAGATTTATTTGGGCTTAGTACTACAGTGGGCTTAAAATCACCAACAAAATTCTATGGGATTTTGAATATTAGCAACTGTTGGATAAAACGCCATCGGTAACTTGTTTGAAACAATATGCACTAATGAATATGAGTGCAAAAATCCTTGTTTTTATTTGAAAAAAAAAAAAAATGGGTAATTAAACTCTAAACTTTCAGCGTTAGACTTTCCACCAAATTTTTTTCGGAGGAACAAAATTTTTTCCTCTCATATTTTGTAACGTTTAACAATAATAATATCAATTGTTAAAGCTTACAATGTGAGGGGACATGCTTTACTCCAAAAGGGAGCTCCTTCAAAGAGAGGAGAACAGATAAGGAGTACTTTTCCACTTTTCATCCTTCCTGAGCTAAAAGCTATGAATTCGAATGATTTTCAAAAACAGAAGAGATATGCCATCAAAATGGATTTTATTTAACAACCTGAAAACTATAAAATTTATCGCACTATTTATAACATTTTTAAAATCAACATTGCCAATTGTTGGAAATTGATATAAGCAATTTAAAGAAAAAGCTTCAGCCACATTCCACCTTTTTATGGGAAGTAGATGTGTTCGTGACGGATTATTTTTATATTCACAAATTTTAGTTCTTTTAACATAAAACACATTTGTAACTATTTTCAAATGTCTACTGCATTTATTACTTGAAATTAATAACTTGAAAACTACAAAAAAATTTAAAGAACTTGTAACATTTTTGAAATCAGCATTGCCAAATTACTAGCAATTGACATCCACTTTGAAGAAAAGCCTCAACAACATCTAACCCTTATATGGCAGGTAGACGTGACCGTGGCCCAATTTTTTTTCATATTCACAATTTTTTATTGTCTTAACCTTGGAAACTATAGTTCCCTACAAACCCATCTACTGTGCGACTCTTTAACGTAAAACAACATCAAATTTTGGCTAAAAATCGAATCTTTCTTGCATTTGAATGCATTTTAGTTTTTCTATTGCTTGGGTTTACTAATCTTGATATATTGCCTACATTTCAATTGTAGTGCATGACAATGATCGTGAATATGAAAAATTGATTCTTGAAAACTCCTACCAATCATAATTACATATAAAACATTTAAAATGCTGTATTGAGCGAAGATAACAAACGTTATGCAACCAAATTATATACGAATATTACAAATTTTTTGCACATAATTTGAAAGGAAACTGCGCGAATTTCTAGCAGAGGGCGTGGCACCCGTCATACAAGAAAAATCTTCAAAACAAGCAAATATTTACAGATTAATTTAAGAAAATGCAACTGAACTTCTTACAAGTAATAGCAATGATTTGGGCTACCACAATACATAAAGGATCAGCATGTTGGCTTTTACTCGCACCTTCACATTTAATGCAATGGTAAAGACCTTAGTTTTTGTTAAGGCCTAAGAAAACACCTGCTAGTTTCGTTTTCATTTGATAGATTTTTGAAGCAAAATCTAAGTAGGCATACATAGGCATAAGCGCACATGAATTTCAACTGTTCTACTGCATTCACCCTAACTTGTAAGTATATGTGCAGTAGTAGCACAAGGACATGTTCTCAGAAATGTACGCTGCAACTGCAACTTTCATTTCAACATTATTTACATCAACATTTATTTAGATGTTCATCCCATTTTTTTTTCTAATTTTTCTTAGCCTAGATTTTTTCTTCTGCTTTGATGCCTGGGAGCAAGCTTGTGTTTATTTGTAGCATATTTTTAAGCTGGTTGGTTATAAAAGTTGCCTTTCACTTTACTCAAGAAGGTAAGGTAGAGTTTATGCAAATGACATAATACGTGTGCGCACATACAAACATCTTTTCACTTTTGCATTTCACAGAATATGCACTGTTGCTTCTTTTTAATAAATAACCTTTAATGCCTGTGGTTATAGTACTTAGGTACCATAGCATATTTTTGTGATGGCACTCATACTTAGTTATGTTTTGCTTTACTTTTCATAAACTTAGCATTTTTTTTGCAGTAAACAGAGTATCTTTTAAACCCTTACACTCGCAGTTAAATTGTAAGCTATATGTTTGTATGATATTTTCTTGTTGACGCTGTTACAAAGTTGTGTGCAACATGTCGTATGAGTAACAATTTTATTTTTTTTTGCGTTGAAACGAATTTAAAACAAGCGTGTAATTGTTAATAGGTATATAGTTTTATCGTTGGCTTTGGTCATGGTCGCAGCATTCATGAGGTTTTTTTTAAGTTTCTTCAATGAAATAATGTGCTACGCTTATATATGTATATTACGTATAAAAATGACCTAATTGATTTATCACTGAAATTTTAGATGAGAAAAAATTTATTTATTTTATTTCCAACACTGCAAAACGTAAAGTAAACTTATCAGTGTGGGCATTTGCGAAGTTGGGAGTTGGATAAGCTTAAAAGTAATACTACTTCGATGTGTAACATAGTTTGATCGACCGATTTTGAATAATATCAATTGTTATCAATGAGAGGAAAGTTGTTGAAAACTATTAAAAGATGTCATTACAAAAGCCGTGACAAGAAACGAAAGTTTTGGAATAATGTCAAACACCATCATATCAAAAGTTATTGAAAAACATAAGTATTATTAAAAAATTACAAGAACTCTTATGGTATTGAAAGGATAAGTATTGATTAATATTGAAATTTGAAAGGAAAATGGAAAGATTCCAGAATTTTCAAACAATTCATATACGAGTAGCATCGCATAAGAGCAGACAACAACTGACATTATCGTATAGTATCAAGTTGTATTGTTAAGTCAGAAAAGTTGAAAAAAACCCGTTCATCACTTAGATAATTTACTTTTCGTCAATTCTTTAGTTTATTTTAAATGTAACCGAATCTTCTGGTTATCCAATTAATTGATTTTTGTCATTTATTATTTTTAGCGTATGATATACGGAAAAATAGCTGAAATGGAAAGCTTTTGCACAACTAATCTTAGTTATGCATTACAGCATAGCATTACATTTTGTTGACCTGATCTTAAGAACATAGAGAGAATTATATTGAATGTTTCTGCTGCAAGAGTAATTAAATAACCATTAACCCCGTTGAATATTGGGAACTGTTTTAAATATTAATGTTTAAAATCTATAAGAAATATTGTTTTTTCTACGATTTAAAAAAATCTTGAGATAATGAAAGATTGTTTTTTAAAGAGCGTTATATCATGTAGGAATTAAATTTTTAGCATTAAAATGCATTTATTAGCTTTTTCTAAGTTAAAAGAAAATTTTTATTTTTTGAAAACGCTTTTACAGCTTCTGTCTTTTACAGCTTAATATTAGCATTGCTTCAAAATATTTTCTAAGCCTGCTTCAGAAGCGTTTATACAGCCAAAATAGATGTTGAGAAGTAACACAACTTCATTGTTATTTTCTTTAGCTACAAACTATACTTAAACGCAAAGATTACAGCTAAACAAAAGCAACTGTATTTATTGTATTGATTTGGCATTTATAGCTAAAATAAATCACAGAGAATAGCATAGATTCATGGCTCTTATTAAAGCGCATTAAAAGATAATTAGCAGTTAAAGCAATGGCTATATTTTATAGCTTTTATTTTGCATGCGTACTTCAAATTATTGCTAAAAAAAATCTATGCACATTTCATTTCTCTATACTGAGAGCTGAGAACGCCAGTTCGTTATGCTTGTTCTTGGCTATAAATCAGCTTTTGAAATCAAAAAATTTGCTGAAAAACACCAATATAACAAAAGTTATTTTTTTTTGCTATTTACTAGCTATTTTTTGAAATATTTAGGCGAATTGAACTCCAAAAAAACGCTGCAGCGCTTTCGCTGTTAAGTTCATATTTTTTGGTTAAGTTTTAGTTTTTTTTTCTGTAAAGATATGTGAAACGCTAAATTCTGATTCCCAAAGGCGCTTTATAAGCTATATGACAGTGCATTCCTGATCAATTCTTAATAACAAACAAATAATTGCAGCAATGATTTTGTTACAAAATGCGCTTTATTGGCCAAAAACTTGCAACGTGTGCTACTTGGATAGTGTCTGAAAATTAAATAAATCCTTAAGAATTGGACACAAATTGCCAAAAAAGAATCACTGAAATAATTATATTTTTTTTATTTTGAAGCTTTATTTTTTCTTTTTTAAGCTTTCAAAGGATGCATAAGACTTTGAGCACAATTTTGACTACTTAACCTTAAAAAATGAATAGCCAGAAAATAGGATATTCATATAAAATAAAAATCTTAATCTTATGTTTCTTTTAAAAGAATATTTTTCAATGTTTGTTATTCCCATTTCGTAACACAATATGGACACTATAAATTTCATTTGTGTTTATACCGCAACATTTTTCAAGCCAATACATCTTAGCATAAATTTTCTTAGTTACTAGTACATAATATATCAGTAAAAATTAGTATTGCAGTTCAAAGGCTATAACGAAACACGTTAGTTACCAACTCCTATCTGCAGTAATGATGTCAATACATCAAATATTTTAAGATATTTTTAAAAATGTGTCTTTAACGTAGTATTAAGAACAAACACGCATCTTCAACAATGGTCAATTCAATACGTCTATTTATAAGCTTTCATGACAAAGTAAAAGATCGAAAAGTTCCAAAAAGTCGCTAAGCCACAAAATTTACTTTTGCTAACCACACACATACACACAGCCAACTCAAGTCAAATGTCACAAAATGTCAATTTAATATCTTGCTCATAAATTAACCGAAATGTTTTGGTTTGAAAGCCACTTTATAACAACAGCAACCATAAACAGTAACCACAACAAGATAATCAATAGCAATGTCAACCGGCCATAGAAGAAGACATTTCATTAGCAAAAAAATAAAAAAATAAATAAAACACATTGTAAGAAAAAATGACATCCTAGAACTAATCAAATTTAGGAAAAGAAAAATGACTTTAGCAAACATGAGCGAGTCACACGCTCGGAATACAAAATGTTAAACAAACACATAGAAAACTAGCTTGTACCCACTAGGAAAAATCATATCCTAAGTTAAAGGAGCTATTTTATGTTATGTGCGATAACTTTAAAGCACATCATGACAATATATTCTATACTGGTCATTATTTCTTCTTCCGTATGTTAAAAGCAAAACTATTTCATCGCAGTAAATTGAATATCGACATCTGAGCTCCAGCACAAATGTTTTTCAGTTCGATTTTTTTTTTAAATTCGTCTTACTTGAAGTACTGTTTCGTTTAACAACACACTTGCAATGACAAGTGATTTAAGTTTTAAAAAAATTTTTTTTTTTCCTTTTTTAAAATATAAAAAAATAATAAAAAAAAAAAGAAAACTATCAAAACCTATAGAATTTAAGATAAAACTATATTAAGTATATATAGACCAAATTCATTTCAAACCATGCTGAAGGATTATTTCATGTTACGGAATTGGATGCCGATTAAATATGTTGTTTTTGAAAGGATATAAGGAGACCCATATTTCCCCAATTTGATTAAAAAAAATTTTTTACGAAGTTATGTCCATTTTAGGCTGAAAATTGTTTCAAAAAAGCGGCATTTCCATCTAAATCCAAATAATTAACTTTTGTCCTTTGATTCTAATGTGAACTTCTTCTTCTCTGTTAAAATCTTTAAAAAAAATTTCAAAATGGTAGATGATTGGCAGAGTTATAAAGCTTAAAGATATTTGAGATGAGGAGAATTTTTTTTTCAAAAAAAATATTTAGATTTATGTTTCAACCTTGCCAGTCATCTGTGATATTACTACCTTCAATTACCTAGTGGAAATGTTACATTTTGTAAAACGCAACGCTGCGATTTCGTTCACATGAATTGTCAATTTCATGACTTTTTCTTGTGCTGCCGCTATAATGGACAACTAATGCTTTATTTCATTTTCATCGTCACTTATCAATTGCAAATTGATTCATTTAACTAGAAACTAATCTCAACAAGTTAAGGTGTTATCTTCGGCTAGTCCGAAACACACATACCCTACACTGCGTTGAAAGTGCCTTTTAAATAAATGTAAAAAATGGTTGAATAAGTCGAAAAAAATGTGAAATGTTAGAAAGGTTGACAGAGGCTGAAAAATGTTGAAAAGTCGAAAATATATGCAAAATTTTGAAAAAAGTTGTGAGAGGTTGAAAAACTCTAAAAAAGTTGAAACAACTTGAAACAATTCAAAATGAATGAAAAAGTCGAAAAAATAAAGAAACTAATGGAGAAATTTGAAAAAGTCGAACAAATACATATAGGATATATTGGAAAAAGTTACAGGGTTGAAAAAGTCGAAAGAATAAGGAAAATGTTGAAAAAAATCGAATAGAAATGAAAAATTAGAAATATGCCACGCCCACTTGTCCATTTCCGCCCACTTTTGGTTCAATAAACTATATTCGTGATCGACATCCTCATATTAAATTTCAGTACAATAGCTTGTATAGTTTGCGATATGTGCCGCAGTTAAATTTAAAATTTAGGGCGGTGACACACCCACTGGTATAATCCAGTCCGGTTTTGATCCAGAAATAGCTTTCAGTTAGCAAACCTCTTACACCAAATTTTAGTATGATTGCTCACATATTTCGATAAATATGCCACTTACCGTATTTTACTTGTATGGGAAGTGCCACGTCCACTGGTGCTATTTCAGCCACTTTTGATTCAGATATACTCTATAGCAACTGAACCACTTTCATTAAATTTCATAGCAATTGCTGCAATAGTTCACTTAAAACATCGCTTACAAATTTATGTTTATATAGGAGGTGCCACGCCCACTGATGCAATCCTGTCAGAATTCATTTATATTTAAAGCTTATAGTAACTGACATCTATAGACCAAATTTTATGAAGATTATTCTCATAGCACACTATCTATAACAATAAACGTTTTTTGCTTATATGGGCGGTGCCACACCCACAGGTACTATTGAACCAAATTTTTGTTATAAGAGACCTTATAGGAATTATATCTACCTCATTAAATTTCATAACGATTACGTTGTTAGTTCTCTTTATATAACGTTTATAAATATTGTGGGCGGTGCCACGCCTTTGAGCGAGTTTTTTCAGTAAAGTAGCTGAGATTGTATTGATGACTGCTTTCAGCGGCATCATCCCTAAAATTTTTATGGAAATCGTTTTTGCCAATTCTGAGATATACGGAATCAAAATTTTTAAATGTTGAAAAGTGCCACGCCCATTTTTTCGATTCTGCCCACTTTTATCTCAATTCAAGATATATTCGATATGTAAACGTTTACCAAATTTCATCGCAATATCTTAAACGGCTTACAAGATATGGTAGCTTAAATGATAAAATTTAGGGCTGTGCCACGCCCCTGTACGACCTTTTGGAAACTTGAAACCCAGCCGAATCTTAATTTGGTTCACATGTGCACCAAATCACCAAGTTTCATCAAAATCGCTGCAACCTTTTTTCAAAATTGGCCTGGGCAAATTTACATGGATTATGGGCGGTAGGCGTGTCCGTCAACCGATTTTGCCCATTTTCAATAGCAAGATGCCTGCAAGAAGATGTGAGCTGTGTGTGAAAATTTTATTCAATTAGCTTTCTTGGTTTTCCCGTAAACCTGATTTCAACGGACAGACAGACATACAGAAGGACATCGCTAAATCGACTCAGGTGGTGACGCTGATCAAGAACATATATACTTTTCCATACCTGCCACGCCCCCTTCGAGGTGTTGCAAACGGAGAGACAAAGTGAATATACCCTCGGTGTAGGGTATAAAAATGGGTTAAAACATTCTATAATAATTGCAGACACCTTTGACGGTGACATTCTTGAAGGAAATTCGTTTTCGAAACCGTTTTGGTGCATGAAATAATAATAATTTTTAGAAATTTGTTTAATAATTTGTATAAAATTTGATAAGACTCACTATATTTCAATTCTTCTTTTTCTTGTGTCCTTTATCTCCTCACTAGCATAGGTCCTCCACAAAACTCTTTCAACGTGCACGATTTGTAACGAGTGCCTTTAATTCTCTCCAAAACTTTTCTTGTTCACGTATTTCCTATTTAAGGTATCATTTTCACGATGATTTAGGACGATCGCGTTTTCTACTACCCTGAGGATGTCACTATAGTGCTTGCCGACCGACTTCAGTTGGTGGCTTGGATCGGATCTTGATCGACAACGACATTAGGCTACCGAATTTTCATAATTCGGTGAAGAAAATTGTTGGTGAACACTTGTAAATTCTTTAGTAGAGCGCTGCTGTTAAGCCAAGTTTCATAGCCGTACAAAAGAACTAGCTTCACGTATAACTCAAAAATTTTGAGCTTCGTTGTCGTTGATAGGGGCGTAGATTGCCAGACATTACGAATTTGGGCAAAGGTACACATCGTTTTGTTTATTCTAGCAGATGGTACCACTATCAAGTGTAATTGCGTGAAATACATTTTGATATGCCCATCGCTCCATCATCATCATCATCATCAGATTCGAATGATGAAGGAAAATAAAATCGTAGGATTTTCAGAAACAAAGCAAGTCAATATTACAATACCAATTCAATAATAAATGTAACGCACAGCTGATATCATTGCCAGACTACAAAAATTGTGCTGATTTTATTTTACATATGACAAAGCTAAGCTGAAACTCGCTGATACTTAGTTCTGGATTCTATATATAAAAGCTATGTTAAATAAAACGATAAAATATTATTTACTCATCAACATTTTATTTGTTACTATTAAAGTAGGCATTGAAGTAGCTTGCAATACAATCTTGATCCAGTCTATTTTCTTTTCGTTGACTGATTGAGGAATTATCTTCAGTTCCATCGGAAGCACTTCATAACGTCTTAAGAATATTCCTTATTAACCGTTTGAAGACAACAAAATAAATTTTGATGAATAAGATACTTTCTTTCGTTTTATAATTTTTCTTTTTAAATCATTTGTAAAATTTTAAAGTGGCATTCGTTTTGTTAAAATAAAATTTTATTTTTTAAATGTGCTAATGATAGGATTTTAAATATCATATGACCATCATCATCTTGGGAAACGTATAGTTTTTAGTGAAACATAAAGTAACATACTAGTCAGATACATGTGTATGCATATATTCACATGTGTGCTCTGAAAAACGCGGACCTTAAATACACTTGCATTTCAAATATGTATTACACTTGCCGTTGAAAAAGTTTGTACACGAACATGCATTTGCTAATGTTTGTGCAAGAACACCTGCATTATCTCTACCAGTCAAACAAAATTTAATGATTTCGGCTCCTTAAGAAATTATGTCTCACATAAATTTGATGACGCATTTGCTCTTTTGGTTAAATGATAAGCGATTGGCAGCTCACTTGCTTAGCTCCGATGGACATGCCTGGTCTATAAGAATTACACTAAAAACCTTAAAATTATCGTTGGACATCATTCTGACTAATGTGACAGTGCGAAAATTAATTTTGGAGACGCTGATATATTTCGTAAAAATCTATTTTTCCACAAATCGATGGAGGCCATTTTTTTTCAAAATTATCAAGGATTCACGCTCCGAGCCAAAAGATCGAAAATTAATATTAAATATCAGCAGGGGCAGCTCTGAATTATCCTCAGAGCTCCGAGTTATCGAAGTAAAATTTATGTTTATTGCATTTTTATTTTTTATTTATTTTTATTTTTTCATGAAATAAAAACAAGAGCTGTTTTTCCATACTGCGCAGCTAAAAGTGATATAAAGTGAGAACATAATGAGCAATAAATTCTTGAAATTTATGAACATTTCCTACCAAGTTAATATGGTGCCACAATATAATAAAATAATGTTAGTAGAAGTTATAAAAATAAAGGTCAATCAACCTACACAGTGACAAATGCAGGAAATACACGAACAGCTGAACCTAATATGTATGTATATGTGAAAAGAAAAACAATTGAATAGAAATGTAACAACAACTTTTGTTGTGATAAAAAAAAATAAGCGTTCAAGTATATGTGATATTTAGTAAAAGCACATGGGACTTTGCAATTGAGTAGATATGTGAATGATTTTGATTGTGTGTTGCTATATCACCAATACTACATATTATTCTTGCTGTTGTTGTATTGGAAGTGGCAACACCTTTTTGTGGCATCAACATTTCTTATCAATTTGTATTTATCAGTAACAAGTTTTTCCATGTATTTGTGCCGCCTCAATAGCGGTGAGTTGAAACTTTTTCACTATGTGTTTATAGGTACGTATGTGTGTATGTATATGTGAATGTGTGCAAGTGTGAACGTACTTTGTTATTGTTGTTGTTGTTGCAAATGCGTTCCCTTCAATAGAATTCGATTTGAAAAGTTTTCTTCAATGCGTTCGTTCGCACGGTACGAGGATATCCGTATATCAAATTCTCCTACATCTGATTGTGTGCATGTATGTGTAATGTGTTGTCTGTAAAGTAGTCTTCTGGTTTCATCTGAATTATACACGAATACAATACGTGTTTTATTTCCTGCTGGTTTGTTACTTCTGTTGTTGTCAATGTTCTGTTAAACTTTTCTCAACAAATCATCAATAGACGAACGCCTGTGTAAAGTTTTCTGAAATTTTGTATCTTATTGTAGAATCGTTTCAAAGGTTTTACAAAATATTGGTTTTATCTATGTTAGTGTATATGCGATATACGAGCTAAAAAACATATGTACATTTGTATATTGATAAGATATAAATGCATTGTTATGTCGTGTGCACATGTGTCCATTAAAGTAAAGCGCCAAATTCTGATCAAAATAAAGTGAAGAAAATAAAATTTTTATTTTTTAAAATAAATAAGTATAAATTTGCTTGACATAATTTTAAGTATTTCTGAGTTTCATATAAAACTCGTGTGACTTATTTTATTCTGCGAACCTATACAGTTGTGGCTTCAAGACTCTGATCACCAAATTCTTTACTAGCGCTTTTGATTGTGTAGTTATCGAAAGTTTTGTACTGAAAGAAAAAAATATAGCAACAACAACAATCTGGCTGTGGGGATCGCTGCTTTAAAATCACCAAATTATAGTTACTTCAGTATTGTCCTTAGAAGCTGAAATACAAGAGGCAGACATGAAGGTTTTTGGTTTTTCAAAATATTTGGGTCTATATATGGGGTAAAACACGCGAAAACGCTAGCGAAAAAATTTTTTGGCTCCGATTTGGCTGAAATTCGGCATTATTGTAATGTCAATGTCCAGCAATAAAACTGCGTTCAGGAATTTGCCCTAGTATTATTTGTTGTTGAGATACGCGGGTATGAAATTCACGATTTTTGTACTTTTTCAGAATAAGTGTATTTTTTCGAAAATTCATAGCTTACAGCAAACTCTATCAATTAATAAAACAAACATTTCTTAAAAATTTTTTTTTTTATTTTAAAAAAAAACTTTGATTTATTCTGCGCTTAATGCCGTAAAAATTTTTATGGGGAAAAAATTATTTATATTTTTTTTTTAATTTTAAAAAAAATTAAAGAGCTAAGATTTTGAAAATTGAAATGAATTTTTGAATTTTTTTTTTGAAAAATGCATTTCTGAATATTTTTTTGTTTTTACATTTTTAGGTTTTTACTTGTACTTTTCGAAAAAAAATACTGTTTTTGAAAAAAAAAAAATTTTTCTCAAAAATTTTGCGAATTGAAAAATATTTTTGCATTTTTTTTTTTAAAACCCATGTATAAAAATTTTTTTTTTTTTTTTTTAAAAAACTTTGATTTATTCGGCGTTGAATAACGTAAAAATTTTTGCGGGGAAAAAAGTATTTATATTTTTTTTTTAATTTTAACAAAAATTAAACAGCTAAAATTTTGTAAATTGAAATGAATTTTTGAATTTTTTTTGAAAAATCCATTTCTGAATATCTTTTTGATGAACTTCAGATTAAAGCTTGATCTGCTAGCTTCAAAATGATATGCCATAACATGAGTGCAAGTAATTAATTAAAATGTTTGAGCGGTTAACCTGAAAACTAAAACTGAAATTTAAAATGAGTGCAGTAGCCTTTCAACGCGTAGTACAGCGCGCGTTTAGTGGCTTAATCATTTTAATTACATACTTGCCCTCATGTTATGGAATATTATTTTGAAGCTTGCGGATCAAGCTGTAATCTGAAGTTCACCGAAAAAATATTCAGAAATGGATTTTTCAAAAAAAATTCAAAAATTCATTTCAATTTACAAAATTTTAGCTCTTTAATTTTTGTTAAAATTAAAAAAAAAATATAAATACTTTTTTCCCCGCAAAAATTTTTACGTTATTCAACGCAGAATAAATCAAAGTTTTTTTTTATAAAAAAAAAAAAAAAAAAAAAAAAAAAATTTAAATATGGGTTTTTAAAAAATAATGCAAAAATATTTTTCAATTCGCAAAATTTTTGAGAAAAATTTTTTTTTTCAAAAACAGTATTTTTTTTCGAAAAGTACAAGTAAAAACCTAAAAATGTAAAAACAAAAAAATATTCAGAAATGCATTTTTCAAAAATTTAATTTTTTTTAAAATTAAAAAAAAAATATAAATAATTTTTTCTCCATAAAAATTTTTACGGCATTAAGCGCAGAATAAATCAAAGTTTTTTTTTAAAATAAAAAAAAATTTTTAAAAAATGTTTTTTTTAAAAAAAATGCAAAAATAATTTTAAATTCGAAAAATTTTTGCGAAAAAAATTTTTTTTTCAAAATAATATTTTTTTTCGAAAAGTACAAAGAAAACCTAAAATCGTAGGTATACCAATTATTAACTGATAGAGTTTGCTGTAAGCTATGAATTTTCGAAAAAAACATTTATTCTGAAAAAGTACAAAAATCGTGAATTTCATACCCGCGTATCTCAACAACAAATAATACTAAGGCAAATTCCTGAACGCAGTTTTATTGCTGGACATCGATATAACAATAATGCCAAATTTCAGCCAAATCGGAGCCAAAAAATTTTTTCGCTGGCGTTTTCGCGTGTTTTACCCCATATATCAAAGTCGTCGATTTGCTCAAGTTCATATATTTATCTTAGGGATACCAGATTTTTCCAAATAAATCTATATAAATAAAGTGATAGCTGTTTTCCATGTTCCCATATCACGCTAAAACTGCTTGATCAATTTCAATCACATTTATTTAGGGTTATTCCTTAGACGCTTTTTCTCAATCTACAATTAAAATTCTTACGATATTTCTGTTAAATATCAAAATATTTAAATTTTAAAATTGCTAAAAAAATTAATTTCACACATAGAAAGAATCATGCAAACATAGTATATCATTGAATTGGAATTGAATGTGTTAGTTAGTGTATGTGCTTTGTTTTCTGTCGTCCCCATGGCAGTTTAAAAAGAAATAAATTGTTTACTAAAATTTTTGAATAAACTAAGAGTTAATGGCTTGTATACTTCGCACTTATATGCACCATATCATTATACTCTGGTGCGTTAACGTTCTTGTCGATGTAAATAAGGTAATGACACATTTAATTTTATTGCCCGGTACTTTTATGTTCATAAGTGACAGAAATAACTTCGATCATAACTTAATTGAAAACGCATATAGTTGAAAAGCTGACCTTCCCTTTCAAATTCCACTTTGAATTAACATACATATATAGATATCTTTTTCTTTCTCCAAAATATCGTAAATTTAAGTTTCCTGCTTTACTAGCTAGACCTGTGTTTTAAATTTCAATTAACGATATTTCGAAAAAAAAGACAATTCAAGAAAATCATGGATGCTGATCACAACCAGTAAAAAAAGCTAAATCAGAGATGCAAAAGCAAAATTGTGTCCGATTCGGCGTTGAATGTCCACATATACACATATAAATTTTGGATAGAAATACTTGCACAGTATTAGTTTTGTATTGATATGTCCTTAATAATATGCACCATAAGTGCTTAGCGCAAGAATCGTCTGCTTTCTCTATTTTTATGCTTTGATATATGAATGAACCTGTCAGCCAAGAGGCAGACTATATGACTTAGTATTTTTTTTACATGTATATAAAAACGACCTCTTTCAGCTCAACAACACTAATCTTCTATTCATTTAGATAACCTTTTAGTAAAAAATAGTTTTTCCATACAATTTACATGTAAAACTAACAGGCTTCGGTACCACCTTATAAAATTGAGGCACAGAGCTGAATTTTCGTGAACTTTTTCTTCATATCATTAACTTACTTTTTAAGCAACAGCACCTTAAAAAAAAAAAAAAAATTAGAATCACTCTAATAGATATATGTCCATATATTCGAATTTTTGAATGTTTTTTTACTTTTTCTATTCTAACATAACATAACAAAACATCATTAAGTTCATACATCAGTGTGCGTTCAGTTCACACATCCGATTTGTCCTTTTAAATCTAGCTGTTGCGATAAGCTTTGCAAAAAGTTTATGAAATGCCAAAAGCGCTTAATATAAGCTGCGTTTTATTCGTCATCCGCTGTTAGCTACCTATAACTAGCAACGAAAGTTGTATAGGAAAGCAAAAACAAAATCGTAAACTTAACGTTAGAATTATAGTTGCTATGTATACATAGCAAGTTACCTGCTTAAGTGTCAGTGCTACCGAGTATATTTGTATTTTGCCTATTGTCAAAACTATTAAAAATAATATCTAATGTTATTAATGTGAAAATGTTGAAAACACATGAAATTATCATCGATACTGTGTAATCGTTGATTTTGTTGCCTCATTCTCTTTGTCTTAGAAAAGGTTAATCATAATTTTGTAAATTCCCTTAGAACCTTAAAATTACTAAAGCCAACCTAGTAACTTAGATCCACCCAAATGTATATGTATGTAGTAAAATCTTAAATCATGTTTCTACAATATTTTTGTGTTCGCTTAAAGTTAAACCTCTTTTGTATTTAAGGCTATTTTACGTTACAACAACGGCATAAAATGCAATGTATTACCCTCAGCACTTTGTTTGTGTTTCGTTGTATGTATAGTATTGCATAGTGTAGTGTTGTGTTGTGCTGTGCTGTGCTGTGCTGTGCTGTGCTGTGCTGTGCTGTGCTGCACTGTGTTGCGTTGCGTTACGTTACAAAATCGGATTAAATATGACATATTCAATGCATTGCATAACAATTGGATTGATATCGCCTGACATTTTGCTTGGCAGCACTGCTCGTTATCCCTTGCATCAGAGAAGTTGTACGAGCGGGTATATTCGTCAGTCTGTCTGGAAAATGCACATCGCTGTGTTGTGCTCTGCTTTGTTATTACTGAAGCCAATTTCAATTGACCTATTTTTTTTGGAAAAAAAGGGTTTTTTTTTTAATTCTCAAATATATACTATTATTTTTTGTTGTCATTTTTCAACGTTTTCTATTAATTCTATTTATTTGCGTTTCCATGTTCGACATTTCATGATATGATGATTTTGCTGTTATTTTTTGCAGTTTGGCATTTGATGGTTTAGCCGCAATTGCTGCTTTAGTTGCATGGATTTTTTTCTCCTTTTAATTTAAGTCGTTGCATATCATGTTGGGTAAATGCATTGCGATTGAATTCGTTTGATTTGTGTTTTTTTTTTTTTTTGAATTTGACTTTGTCTTTGATTGACTACGATTTATTGTACAATTTTCAAGTGTTTATTGGAGTTGGCTTGTTGTAAAATTGATGATGACGTTGTCATGTCATTGTAATGTTAGAGAGCTCAAAAGTAATGGTTTTCAAAATAATTCATCATTTTATTAGTTGATGTTCTCGTTATCGTCCGCATAGCGAATTCTGTGACAGAATGGGTGACCTATAAAAGTTAGCAATTCAATGGACGATACATTGAACTTAAAGTATTTTATTGAAAATTCAATAGCTCATTACTTGTTGTGACAAATATATTGAGCGAAAAAGATAATGTATGTGAAATTTATGTAAAAAGCTTAGCAAGACTTGGGGAATAATCTTGAGAAGTAAATAAAGCAGTACATTTTAAAGTTTTAAATGATGTGTTTGAAATGCTCTCCCAGAAAGCTAGAGAAAATTGGTCACAATAAAAATTAAGTTTCTGAACATTTATAAGTAGTATATAGAAAAAAACATATAAGGAATAAAATGCTTTCGCGGATAGACGCGCAATAAGTAAAATACCGCACTTTAGAAAACAGCTGGCACAAACAGTTCGCTACGCAGTCACAGCGACACTGAGCGGCACACGTCTTTTCGATCACAAGAAAAAAATTAAGAAGGTACTAAGAAGTTTTCAACCTAAGAGTGTCGATGACATCAAAACAATCACAATCAATTTTCGCATTCGCAAAATGCATATTATAGCGCGATTTCCCAAAGGTTAAATTCCTTTGCCTATCTGGCTTTGACATTTAGACTCTTAACCCTCTAGTGCGCAAGAAAACGAAACTCAACAAATTGCTTCGGAAGTCATAGGAATCGTCTAGAAAACAAAGTTTTGTTCTAGCAATTTGGCTAATTTTTCACAAAAGTGAATTTATACTTAAATATTTTTTAAGTCTATCCTAACCGATTTAAGCGTATTTTTGGTAAATTTGAATTTTGTCGTCTGATAACATTTACAATCATAAGTTGAGAAGATAAAGTTTAGCCTGAGAAACGAATTTTTTTCTGAATATAATAAATTATGTTTAATACAGAGCAACTAAATATTTGATTGAGTCAAACATGAAATGTTTCAACCAGCACTCACCACTATTTGATCCAAATAAAAGATGATTTCTTAAGCTTTTGGTTTTTAAAAATTAAAAACAAGAACAAAATTTTGCAAAAGTGAATAAAATATTTATGTAAAGCAATACATCAACTCACATCTTTTTTAAAGATTATTTTATGTATATTTTGCCCATGGTTACGCCTGTAGTGATCCAACTGTAAGCTTTAATTTTGGCATACTTTCTCCAGCATTGCGGTCGGTATCTCACCAATAGCAGCTGTAATGTTGTCTTCTAGTGCTGCGATTGTGACTGGCTTGTCCCTGTACACGAGACACGCAGCCTCACAAAAAATAGTCTATTGGGTTCAAATCACATGATCTTGGCGGCCAATGGACTGCTCCAAAACGTGAGATTAATTGCTCACCAAACTCGCCTCTCAATAGGTCCATGGTATCGCTTGTCGTGTGACATTTGGCACCGTATTGTTGAAACCACATGTCAACCAAGTCCAATTCTTCCAGTTTGGGTAAAAAAAAGTCGGTAATCGTCGCACGGTTACTTGCTCCATTGACTGTAACGTTGTGATTTTCATTATTTTTGAAAAACTACGATCCAATGCTGCCGCCGGCCCATAAAGCGCACCAAAAAGTCCATTTTCAGGGTGCATTGGCAGCTATTGAACTACCTCTGGCGGCTCTTCAGAGCGGTTGCTTGGCTGAAGAAAATTTTTCGATAAAAAGACAATTCTCACAGAGCACAAGTTTTGGTAGTAAAGTTCAACGATTTGCAAACGCTGTTCGTTTGTTATTAAACTTTAATAAAATGGCAAACTTTATGAAGCATTTTTGGTGTTGACACGTATTACAAATCATGCGTGAAATGTCAAAAAACTTACACTGAAAAAACAAATAGCAAAACAATCACCCACTACAATATGCTTGACGTAAGTAAATATAAGATTTCTCTTTGTCAAATACACATTTGTTACATTAGAAAAAAACGTTCTCTCAGTGTATTGACATTCTATTTGAAAAGTACTGAAAACATTTTAAAGTTCCACTGAAAAAATTTTTAAAATTTTTTCTATTAAGATTT
Source organism: Tricholauxania praeusta (assembly GCA_949775025.1). NCBI lineage: Eukaryota > Metazoa > Arthropoda > Insecta > Diptera > Lauxaniidae > Tricholauxania > Tricholauxania praeusta. The sequence continues at coordinate 27,518,909 of OX459031.1, read as the reverse complement.
AGTTTGGTATTACTATATCAGTTTTCTACGTAAAGTTGAAACATGATTTTCGGACCAGCTCACTTACAATTTGTGTCTTATGACTTCAGTCCACAAAAGAATATATTTGTGAATAATGTCCATGTTAGCCCCAATCTCTTCATCTTAAATGACTTATCTTATTTACAAATTCTTGTTTAAAAGTTTCTCTAATTTTTATGCTCCAGATAAACTCAACGCAATAAATTGCATCTTCCCAACAACAACAAAATAAAAAATAAGAGTTAAATTGCATTTCAAATTTCTATTCAGAAATCTTTATTGAATTTCATGCTGAATATTGAATACAAGATGATCGCTTTCAATTAAACCCCAGCACAATGGCACAGACGAAGACGTAGATATGAAACCAAAGCAGCAGCAGCAGCAGAGCACAAATGGCGTCGAACAGTCTTCGCTGTCAAAAGTAATATCTACAGCAACGTATTGTGAGCGAAAAAAACAGAGAAAAGAAACGAAATAAAGATATGAAAGGCTGCTACAGAAAAAAAAAAAAACATCGACAAAAATGGCAACGACAACAATAACAACTTGTGGGAAAATGACGTAGAAGAAAATTTCCGTCTATAACGGAAACTATTATGACGTTTCACACTGACATGACTGTCAGTTTGTATGTTTCCGCTCTCGAGCTCATTTTCTTGTGGGTTCAATACTCTGTCCGTTTGTCTGCCTGTGAGAGCTTTTGTTTGGCTTTTTTTGTGTGGGTGTGCGTAAGTGGTTTGTGCTGTGTGGATGTTTGTTTTTCTTATAATAAGCATCGATGTTGAGTAGCTTTGTGCGTATAGTTTCTAATGTTTTTCATTTGCAAAGCTATCTCCGATAAACTGGATGGTTCTTAAGTGTTATATTTCAATTATTTATCTCTTGTTATTTAATTGGCTTGTGAAAAAAATCTCTAAAACCAATAGTGCGATGGGGACTTATGAAACATTTGCACAAAACAGCAACAGCTCAAAACGTTCATCATATGAATGACTATTTTTGCTGCTCATTTTTGTCTTTTCATTGGGATTGATCCTCCACAAAACTCTTTCAGCAAGCACCAAAACAATAGCTAGAAATTCAGTTCGAACACGGGCTCGGAAAATAGTTTCAACTAAGTGGGGAGGAGAGGCGTTTGGTGTTATCGAAGCAGGAATGTTTTAAGTGAAATTTTAAGTCATTAATAATGCCCATATATTTTCTAAGATTCAGGTTTCAGGTTTATTATGAATGAAATCGGTGTGAAAAAGATTTATATATTAATATTCTAGCCATTATATCGATTACTTCATTCAAATCAGCACTCAAGTCCCCATGGCTTGGTAGCTTGGATTCTTTTGTTGACAGTTGAGTTTCTTATCTAAGTTTCAATTCTCTTGAGTGTCGCAAATGACCTTTCTATACTTGCTGTTGCGATTGGAAGAGTCGCTAAAACTGTTAGAAGATATTTGATCACTAACAAACTGCTCGAGTCACCAGAAATCTAAAATTTCCAGAATTTTAAAATCTTCCTTCAGTCCTTATAAGACTTTCAATTAGAGTCTCAAAACTTTGAATTCCATATCAAATGCGTCAAGATACTTCTTTATTTTTTCGTTCTTCTTGAAACATATTCACAATTTCGTGAACATGCCTTACTGTTGATGCCAAATCACGTGACTTTTCTTGATAATCGATAAGGTAAGTGACACTGAAAAGAGATTGACGGCAAGCCTGCTTCTCCAAGATTTATCATAAAATTATTTCAGTCTTATGTAGATGAACTTGAATGAATCTTGTATCACAAAGATGAATGAGCTTCTGCTTCTTGCTGTCTGGGTCATGGTTTCTGAACAAGCTCACCACATCGTTCAAAATCTCGAGACTACTCCGAACAAATGGTTTCATCACCGAGCAGAGTAAAGAATCAGTAATTTTCGAATAATTTTCAAGATGATAACCGGAGCTTATATCTGGATTATTTTATTTCTTGATTCTGGACTAAATCCACTGGATCATTCAGAATATGTCTCCTTAAGTTCACATTCCGATTTTCGATCGTTGAGTTGTGGTCATGTAAACGACAAAGATTCACTATCATGGTTGCCTTTTAAGGGCAATTTTTGCTCAGCATATAAAAGAATAGTTTCTATTAGCAGTCTAATAGCTACTTTAGTTTCTTCTTTTTTTTAGCTTACTGCTAATTTAATATAGATGTAGTATATGACGTATTTTTGTGATATCCTCGTTCGCATACATTGGAAAATCTTCTCTTGTATTTTTCCAATTTTTATAACAGCTAGTCACAAGTTTTCCTGGATTTCCGTGGTTTTCGTTGCAATCCCTTCATGGAAAAACGGCCGGCATGGTTGGCAATACACTCCATATTGTTGTTGGGAATAAACAAAATTTTTAAACCAAGTTTACTTCAAAAACGACATATTGTCGGCTTACATCTGTTAGAGATATGATTAACATTTGTAGGAAAATTCACAGAAATTATGCAGGTTTCTCGCAATTTTGAGAGGAATTGGGAAGAAGGTGGATTGCCAAGTAAGTATGAATCTGTTGGTTGTAGCATCTATGTCCTTATTGGAGCCGTTATTAGCTGTTGTGATCCTGCTCAAAATTGTGAAGCTATCTTTCTTTTCTATGGTGGATTCGCTTACCATGAAACTGCTGCTTTTACTGGTTGTGAGGATAGACATACATATGTAAGTACTTTTTGCTCTATCATGGTTAATGATTTGGCATATGTCATCGAAGTATGCCAGATGCTAGCTGAAAGTAAATTGAATCCCATGTTTTTTAGAATCTAGAGCTCTGCTGAGGACATCGTTCAATACTATTAGAAACCGGACTGGTGACAGCAGACAACCTTGGTGAATATTCGGCACAGTTTTCAAAGGACTAGAAAGTTTACATTTAAAGCCTTCGTATTGAGCCTTGATGAAATAAATAACCACAGCCATTTAAATTTCTACCTTACGATAATGCGAAGGGCTCCAATTCCATCAACATACGCTTTGCTTTTAGAAATTTTAATTTTTTGTGTTCGGATAAGTAGCTCTATAAATTCGTGAACTTTGGTGAAGAGGGGTTTTTTCACTATCTTTATTTCGGTTTTCAGCATCATGATGACTCTGTATTTTTAGATTAGCGATAAGTCCCCTTTTATCAAAATTCTTATGAAGAAGTGAAAGAGTCTTCAGAAATATATATTTACTTTCCGAATTCGAATCGAATTGAGTGTTAGAGCAACCGAAAGTTGATGCTAAACTTTCAAAGAAAACCTTCTCGTCTGATGAGTTTCACCTCTTTTTCTATATTGCTAAGCAAAATTGACATATATTGTATAAAATAAATCCGAAGACAAAAAAAAATTAAAGAAACTGAAGTTGTGTCACCCTATACTACGTGTATGTGGAGGATATTACATTGTTTCCAAAAATCTAAAAAGGATTTAATTTATACTTAATTTATATGCATTCAATGTAACTTAAATAAAATGAAAGTCAATTTTAAATGAAATTGAAGTCTAACATGAGGACTGCCTAGCTTCTTACCCATAAATTTCCATACTTTTCAGGTATCACAAAACTAATAAAACTTTAGTAACAACAAGAAGAACACTTTTCGAATTCTTGCAACACAAAAACATAAAAAAATTCAAGGAAATTTGTAAACAAGCAGTTGAAAACAGAAAAGGCATGAAGACAGTTTCACAATCATGCCGAAAGACAGTCAGACAAACATACGAACATGGCAGGCAAGCATGAGTTACTCCTTCAGATGAGAAACTAGGATGTTGACAGCCAAATTTATATGAATATTTTTGACATGCACAGATGTGGATGTAGGCGAAAACGTAAAATGCCCATTAGAGAAACAAGATAAGGCTGGATTAGTTCCATTAACACAAAGAGATAATCATTTGATATCTACTTTAGTGATTATTAAAAACAAAAGATATCAAAATATTATCAATAATGAATAAGATTCAGGCAAAAATTCTTCTCATTATCGTTAGTGGAAACTAGGAATCAAAAGCGGAATTTTCAACAGAACAGATCGTGTTTTAACTTTTCGAATCCTAGACATTAAAGCCTTTTTACACGCACCGCTTTTAATTGTATCCGAAATGTATTCAAATTATGAGCTGCAGAATTCAAGAACATTAAGCTTATTGGAGTGAAAGTTTCAAATGAGAGTTCTACTTGACTTGAAGCATTTTAGTCCTTTTGAGTCTGCTCTCGCCAATCATATATTTGATATTAGCATAGTTCGAGACCATGAAATACTATACACTAAGTGTACGGTATAGAAAGCATAGGAGGCAGAGGCCATCTTCTATGTCAAATTGCTAATTAGATGCCGACAAGATCCATCCAAATCAAACCCCGAAAATGGGAAGGGATTGAAAACGTTTTATGCACGCCTCTTGCTGACAAGCATACAAGAGAAAATCTCTGTGAAATCTTGGAAAGAATTGAAGACCATGCACGATGAAAGATTTTTGTGAAAACAGAACAGAAATGAAATAAAATTTTCCTACCAAAATCTTACCCAGCACACATATGCAAAAACTTTTCATCGAAAATTTTCTAGCTATTTCAGGAAAATTGTAGAAGTTCGTTGTTCGTGCAGAAAAATAAATCTGAATAAATAAGCGGCACACACAAATATTTGTTACGTATGTAGTTGTGTGTGAGTGATTGGGTAGTGTGCAGTAGAAACAAGCATACACACATACATAGACAGAGTTATTAAAACAGTACCTATAGCGTTTATCAATTGCGCAAGAGGAAGTCAGCAGCTTTTGAATATTGCAAGCACAAAGTTGTGCATTTTCTTGCAAAATTGTTGCTGACAGTTCCTGCTGCTGGTTGTCAAGATATGAAATTTGCCTCAGCAGCTGCAACAGGTAGAGCTGTGTTGCAATTTTTTTGATAAAAAGTTTTCTAGCTCTTTATTAGTTTTTGTTGTTAATTTTTTTATTTTTATTTTTGTAATAAAGTTTTTTTACTTCGTAAATATTTTGCTGTAATATTTAAAATCAGTTATTTTGCATTAAAAAGTTTAAAATCCTAACACCTGAAGCATTAAAGCAATGAAAAGTAAACACTATTTTTTTTTGTAGTCTTAAATGAGTTACTCTAACATCCTTATTACAACAAAGGAAAACAAAAAATGTAATTTCCTTAATGCATTCGCTATCACTATGCGCTTCGCTTTTAATGCTTTAACAAGAGCAATAACAGCAAATTGTGCAACAAAGTTCCGCTGTGTGTAAAGCGTACGGGATGAAAAATTGCTACATAAAATGCAAGCAGATAAAAAGTAGTTCCGTATAAAATGCAAAATACACTGACACGAAGGACAATTTTAACATAGTATTTTAAGGTATTCTATGGACGACAAAGTTTTCATATCTTCCTTTAAGATCAGCTACCAAAGTATCATGGATGACGTTGCTGCTAAAAGAAATTGTAAGAGAATATACCTTTAAAAAACTAAAATTAAATTTGAAATGAAACTCTAAAATGGATAACTTTTGAAATATTTTTTAAAGAAATCTAAAGTTGTTTTTCAGGAAAGCCTTGAGGTTCGGAATATTGGTTTCAATATTTTTCTCGATTATTTTAATGAGCTTACTGCTTTTAGTACAGTAGTAGTGTAACACTAAGAAATTAAATAAACAAAATATATATATGGGACGTTTCATGTCAACCGGACCACCTCCCTGCCCAAAATGTACTGTCAAAAATAGTTTTATTTTTTTTATAAAACTTGTGATACTTCTATCCATTTGATTTGTTGACTTTCTAGTCTTCATGTGAATGTGGAATTCAACCAATAAGTCGACACCTCCCACGTCACTCATTGACGATGAAAAGTCTGCCGATTTCAACATTCTGCTTACTTTTCCAATTTTATCGCTTAGCTTTTCGACAAATGGATTTGACATTCAAAATAACAAATATTAGCCAAATCATCGGAGAATTCTGTGGTCTCGAAATACTTGAAGCAAACGTTTGGTGTTACCAAATCCAGAATTACTATTTCATTCACATGCAGTTGCATATGCATGTAGATCAATCCTTATGTCAAAAGTGACCACTGCATACATTGATCGGTTTCTCCAATAAGCTGATGCTGATTGCACCAATGAGCTCAATATAATTCAAAGACTCATGAAAAACGATTTTAACTACAGAACAAACGCTCAACATTACTCTAACTGCCAGTATCGTTGTCATCACTTAAAATTGAGTCCATCAAAGCATCAACTTTTTTGTCCGATATACAATATAAGTTAAAACTTCTTTCGGTTCAACACGACTCATTTGCCGTTTCAAAGAGATATCAATAGAAAATAGCTGACATATAAAGCTGATCATATCATAAAATCAAATAAAAAAGAAAGAACGACGAAATAAAAATCACCTCACTGCATAAGCCCGCCTGTAGACGGTTGCTTTAAATTGGATGCCACTAAAAACCAATTATTTTTCTTCACGTAAATTCATGCACTATTGAAACGGTAATACATTTAGCTAATGACCAGTAATATTACATAGGTCAACAAATCGAAAAAAAAAATTTGGTGCCGAGATATAGTTAGTGGTTTTGTATTAAGTATGTACTGGCAACATTAAAAATATTTTTAATTTTTTTTTCCTACGTGCCATTTTTGATAAACGGTCACTTTTGAATATTCGCTGTAAAAAGTACTTTCGTGTGCATTATTTGCTATTTTATCGATATATTTCTAAAAATAAATTGGTTTTTATGTCATGTCTTCATCGCGAAGAAGTTGCCTCATTGATCCAAATGTGTTTTGTTACCGCTTTGGCGAATGCACGGTGAAAAATTTCAGAAAACCTATAACAGATTTTATAAAAAGTGCTTATTATGCTTACTTTAAGTCGAAAATTGTGGATGAATACAAGCCGTGGATACCCCAAATTGTTTGTAAAATGTGCTATGAACACTTGAGACAGTGTATTAGTGGTAAAAGAAACCATGTGAGATTCGGAATGCCTATGCAATAGAAGGAACAAAAAAATCACTTTGTTGACTGTTACTTCTGCTGTATTAATTTGTATGGTGTAAACGTTAAAAAAATGATATATCCAGACTTAGACTCTGCTAGAAGATCCTTACCACATTCAGAGGAAGTACCTATTCCAGCATTTTGTTCGATTCGTGAATCATCATTTGAAGAAGTCATTTATGAAGTGAGTAGCGACAGCGATTTCGAAGGAATACCATCTACAGAGGCAAAATCTTTTTCCCAAGAAGAATTAAATGATTTGATAAGGGATCTTGAACTTCCTAAATAATCTGTAGAGGTTTTGGCTTCTAGATGAAAAGAAAAAACTTGTTGTCGTCAGGTAGATAAGTGACGTTCTATCAAACAAGAGAGCAAGACTTGCTACCTTTTTTTCAATCGGAAAATAATATGGTTTTTAGATCGGATGTGCAAGGCCTTATTCTCGAAATGGGCCTTTCAAAATACCATCCAAATGAATGGCGTCTCGTTATCGACAGCTCTAAACGAAGTCTTAAGAGTGTCCTTCTACACAATGGCAACAAATTTGGTTCAGTTGCTATTTCTCACTCAACAAAAGTCAGAAAATTACTCTGAAATTGTAAATGACATGCCAGAACACTTTAATAACTTCGGATGTAATATGTCAATCAAAGTGCAATACCTTGACAGTCATTTTGTCCAATTCCCAGACAATCTTGGATCCTATAGCGAATAACAAGGTAAGCGATTTCATCAGGACCTAAAGACTATGGAAGAAAGATACCAAGGCCGATGGAATCGCCATGTGATGGCTGACTATTGCTGGGGGATGCAACGTGATAGTCCGACTACACCTCATTCGCGAAAAAGTCGCGGAAAAGAAAGTTTTTATTCAAATAATGTAAAGTGTTTTTCATATAGACCTTTTTTTACAAGGCAAAATCTAGAAAACTACACGTAGGATATCAACATTTTTGATAATAATGTAATCAGTATAAGGTCCTTAGTTAAAAAAAAAGTACAGCTTCTCGGCACCAAAAATAGTGTTGACCTGTGTTATGAACTCGATCCAACAAAAGATAACATTATTTTTTAATAAAACAAAAATCACTGACCGCAAAAATAATTATTTCCGTTTAATTTGCACTTTGAACCGACGTAACTGTCAAACGAAGCATACGAAGTCGCACAATATGCACTCACACATAAGTTAAAACCGTATTGAGATTACAAAAAAAATGTGTGGTAGCCGATTCAGCTATAGCCCGCCAAAAGGCGGTGGTATGCACTAGGGGGTTAATAGATCAAGAGTTTTAATTTTGCTTACATTAAAATCGAGTAAAATGTTTACTTCTACTGACAAATCAACATCATAATGGAAAGTGGTTTGTTTAATTTTTCTTCGCCTTAAATGTATCATGCTAAATTTGACAATTGGTTCTGTTTCGCATAAAAAATTTGTTCATCTTATTTGAACAAGTATCGTTTTTAATGGCCTTAGTGTAAATTCCAAAGAGTGTAGCTGACAAATCCAAATTTTTTTTTACTTTCTCATTTTTTTTATTGATTTTTAATAAACTCAAATTAAGTGACATTTATTTTCGAGACAAATACTGAAAAAAAGCATGCTATTTTATGTGAACGTTCATGATTTAACACCAACACAAAGGTGCGTTTTTTTCAATAATAATTTTAATAGTTTAAAGCTTTAAATATCATTAGTATGCTAATATCATTATTTATGCCACGTTCATTGTCATCTTTTAACATCATCAGCAATATTATGAAGTTCAAAGATTTTAAGCTTACTATGTTGTGCAATTAAGTATTTTTTTTAATTAAAATATATGCGATCTTTATTAATAATTTCAGAAGATTCAATCAAACGAAATTAACATAGTGGATACTACTACGCTTTACATAGCAAAAAACTCTACCCTGACTGTCTAAAACTTCAATATGTTTTAGAGTCTGCATTTTCAAATTTTCTTAACCTTGTACTGAACTTTTTTTCAGATATAATTGTAATATTACATACACACATTTCTATTTATTAAATGTTACCTAATCGTTTACATCTTTTGTTACAGATTCTTTTAAGCAAACATCCCATATGAAGTAAAATCGAAAAACGTTCTAATAAGTGAGTATACATTAAATTATTTATAATGTAGAAAAAATTAATTTAAAGATTAAATTAAAATTGACATGACAGAAATGAAAAAATTATGCAAAATCATATGACCTCAGCTGGCAAGAAGCGTGAATAATTAAATTTTAATGCATAAAATAAAACACAACAAAATGCTACAATTTAGTATGAAAAAGGTAGCATTTATTTTAGTATTCACTTACTACGAAATCGCAAAGTTCTCACTCGTAGCAGCAAACATGCGCCTGTTGGATATGCAAAAAAAAGGTAAACAAACACTTGAGAAATGAAAAATACGAAAGAGCAGAGTTGCCATGCTCACTGCTTTGAGAGTGTCGAAACTAAAAATTCAGCAGCGCTGAATGAATATCAAATCTGCACAAATTTGTCTTTTTTTTTTTTTTCCTAAATCTTGCTACGTTTTCCAACTATCATAATTTCTGGTTACTTCTCTCAAACCTCCTATACCGTTCAGTTCTTTTTTTGGTTGCATCTTTTACCACCACTCACGCTCTTTCTCTCTCTCTTTCTATCTCTGTTATATATCTACCTCATTTCCGCTCTGACAAGTTCTGCAAGGATTAAAAGCTTTTTGCTGTCATTTCATCCTGATGACGCAAAAACAATTTCCTGCACTCAACACGATTGCCAAGGACTCTCATTGCTTTTGGCTAAAAAGCAGAAGCTGTTCCTTTTTTTTTGCAGTAAAAAATGTTGAGGCGGCATACAATGCGGCTTTTAAGCCAAATGTAGTCCTGATTTGACGTTGCACGTAGTGAGTCGCATTTTGTAGTAAACGCTCAGTGGTCGCTTATATGTGTGTGTGTATGCTCTTCGGTGTATATGTAAAATTGTTGCTGTTATAAGAAAAAATAATATAATAAAGAATACAAAAACAGTGGGTAAAATAACAGCATCGTGTAGAAAAAATTTTACCGCTCCACGTGTCTTTCATCGTCATCGTCGTCATCATTGTTATCGTCTTCTGTTTCTTATTGCTACTGTTTATTGTACGCTCTGCTAGCGTAGTTTCTGTGTATAAGTGCACGCGTTTCATATACATAGTATATCTCAGCGTATCAGCATGTTTGTGTGTGTGCCAGCAACCGACAAGGAGTGTGCAAAATCTGTACATATACTTACGTGCATGTTGGTGTGTGTCTGTTAAAAAATACTGCGTAGGCGAATTTTTTGCGACTTGTGCAAATCTTTTTTTGTTGAGACAACAAAGCAAAAAGAAATGAAAATATTTACAAGAAGAAAAAAAACGGATATAAAGTAATAAAAATGCAGAAAAAGATAAAATTCGGTCAACAACAAGCTTAATAGCTCTAACAACAGAAAAGCAAAAACGACAGCAAAAGCTTCATGTGCTTGTGATTTTCATTCAGAAATTGAAGGTTTCTTCCAGTCAAGGTTTGTACTTATTTGATGTGCCTAAAAGTATGGAATTTTTTAGTGAGTTTTCTGCCATATTGTTTGCTCTCTTGTTTAAACTTGCAGGGTTACCATAATTGAACATTTTCACAGCATCTAAAAAACGATAAGATGATATGGTCCTCATTTAAAATGTATTTTTTGTGATTTTGTTAATAAGTTGGCAAGTCTTATGCATATGTCAATTCTAGAAGGTTATAAAGCGTTAGCTCTGCGACTCAAAAACTGTGCACCTACTATAAGCAATGGCTTATTTGATGCATCTTTTCTTCTTAAAGTTTTCAAGCCTTTACGCCAATAATTTATTTAAAATTAAAAAACCATCATTTTCATATACTCAGTTAAGCGTAAGTGTAGAATTTCCTCACTTTCTTTAAGAAACTATATAAAATTGTGTATTCTAATTTCACACTTACATCACTGAATTACACTTCTTACCTCCAAAAATAACAGTACAGCTATAAACCAATGAATTCTTCAAAATATTTTCTTTTGCAAATAACTTTTTAACTTCATATGAAATTATGATGATTAAAACCTGTTGTGATTCAAAATATGGCTGGGTGAGCTAAGTATGGAAACCAACTAATCGACTTCTTATATGTTTTTTTCTATTTGTAAGCCACATTAAAATATTTACTTTATATAAATTCATTTTCTCAAATTACACAACTTCGCTTTATGATGCGTTTACATTTTCTATTAAATGTTACGTATACGACATGTGATGCTTTTATAAAGTATGTGCAAGATAATTTTTAAGCCGCTACAACTACTGTTAAAATAGTGACAAATTACTTTTCTAATTAACGTTTTAAAGCAGAAGCTTTTAAATTTTTGAAAATTATGTTAAACTTAGGGAAAATATTGCAATGGCTAAGGTGTATAAAAAAAAGAATAAAAAGTGGAATATTATTTAAGGTTTTAATTTTAATTAAAATTTAAAAAAAGCATTGATTTATTTACCAAGCTTATTATATTTTATACCTGTTGAGAAAATCCAGTTCCGATAACAACTTTTTTAGAATCTGAAATATAAAGAATTAAAAATTTTAATTGAGAAATTCACGCTACTTACGCCTTTCGTAAACTTTTCGCAAAAGAGCATACAAGAAGTCAATTTTTAACCATCAATGTGTTAATCATTTTGGGGCTATTTATTTTAAAATTTTTTGCTAAGTAATATGTTTTAAAAAAATTGAGTCAACTAACTAGGATCAATACAAAAACTTCAAGCAATTCAATATATGGCCGTATGAGTAACATTCGATTATTATACCATCAAAACATAATTTTCTAATGTCAGCAATGTTTAAGGGAAAGTTTCCCCATATAGTGACTCGCTTGAAACGGAAAAATTTAAAACAATTATTTTTGAAGACAAAATAATTGAAAATATTTATTAATACGTTGACTCGGAACTATATAGCTTAAATCATTGAGTCTTAAACGCTTTTCTATTGTGAAATATTTTTTTTATATTTGAAACCAATATCTTACTATTTAACATGGCATGAAAACCGATCACTACTGAACAAAATTAAGAGCGTGCTATGCTTTTAAATATAAATTTTTATTTGTTGAAGTATTTGAAAAATGCAATATATGAATATTTGGGATAAAAAAATCACTACCAATTTAACACTCTAAGGGAAGTTGTAAAGTCATTGCTTTTTCGTATAATTTTATTTCAAGTCTTTTACTGTTTCTTCTGTAGTGATCCCACATATTCACTATGACCGACATTAGCTCCCACCAGTTAAATAAAAATAAACAATTTTCATTTGGGTCATATTACTATTTTAGACCATAAATTCATTTAACGTAAACAAGTCAAAATTTATGGAAAATATTTTCAAGTACATTTTTTATGTGAAAATATTTTCCATGTGAAATAAAATCCATAGCCCAATAAATAATTTTTCAAATTGCATTTGCTTGTGCATTTAGAGCATCTAATTTCAAGCGCAAGTCAAACGTTGACCGCTAGTCAATAACACAAACAACAACGATCGCATGCTTGTGACTACAACAACAACAAGCGCTCGCTTGCTACGTATTTTTTAAATAGCAACAACTAAATGCACAACCAAATGAAAGAATTATGTTTCACCCTCATGCCAATGACTTTGATTTTTCAAGGCTGAGAATTAGTGTAAACAAATTTACTAATTTGGTGACCAATTCTTGTGATTGGTTATTGCAGCAAAATTGGGTGGAGTTATGAAAAATATTGGTAAAATTTTAGTTAAGAAATACTGGTATTTTAAGTATTTAAGCTAAGGAACTTGTAAATAAAATTCAGATTTAAGTCAAAACTTAAAAGTGGCTTACTAGCCTTGTTTTCTCTTGACTCTCACTAAGTGCGGCATAACTGCCATTAAAACTGCTTGACTAGCAGAATTAAAATAAGTCAAAACCAATCTTTTTTTTTAGTAGGAAAAAGTTTAGCCAGAAGAATAAAAATCTAGGAAACCTTTTTCCCCTACATGGCGATCCTGCCCAATTCGAACTAGCACAGAAACTTTGATAAATTAGATCCTGCCAATCTGCTAAAACAAATAAAACAAATTCTGAATTCTGATGACTGAGGCATCTGTAAATGCCATTTTTGAAAATTGGCCCAATTATAATGATGAATACGTACCACAACCGATAAACAAAAATACAGAAGAACCACCTAAATACACACCGGAACTGAAAGGTCTGGGTCCTAAGCCAATAACCATCAAGCAATATGTACTGAAACATAAAAAACAAAATTAACACATATGTTCCCAAATTTACAAGAAACATTCTACCACATAGCAATGTTTGACACTAAGAAGGACGAGCAGATAACCATCGAAAACAACTTGGGTTCTGCAATAACAAAGAACGACGTGAAGTCAACAGCATTAACTTCAATTGTAACAATAGTAATTATTATAATAATTATATTCATATTTTATAAAATAAATAAACATTACAAGCAATATGTACTGAAACATATCAATAGAGTACAAAATGTTTAACTAAATAAAAAAAAAAAAAAAAAAAACAAATATTTAAATGTACACCCTATCAGAAATTTATAAAAAAATTAGAGAAATAAAAATAAACATAAGAAAGTTAAGAAACAAGAAATACACTAGTTTGACGATTAAGGAAAAACTTGCCCAAATCGATAAATACGTAGCAGAGTACGAAGAACACAACAAAAATCTAAAACAAAACTTAGAGATACTGAAATTGACAGAACAGTTTTACATAATAGTAAAAGACGCTAGAACAAGTTTAGTGTGTATGCAAACAACTACAACAGAACAGACAATGGCAGAATTCAAATTAGAATCCATTATAAAAATAATCCCCATTTTTTCGGGAAACCAAAAAGAATTAGATAGTTTTTTAACATTAGTAGAACTACTACATGACACTTATTCAAATGAAGATAAGAAAAAGTTAATAAAACTCATCTTGAGTATAAAGCTAAGTACAAGTGTGAAAACAACATTAGGGTACACTACTGACATTGACACCTTTCAGAAACTAAAAACAAACTTGCAAACCGCTTACAAAAATACTTTAACTACAGCACAGATATATACACAATTAACTTCCCTTACACAAAGAAACAATAACGTTTCACAGTTTAAAGACAAACTCTTAAATTTAATAGCCGAACTAAATAACTTACAAATTAAAGACTTAACAGACATGAACCAGAGAAATGTAATTATTAAAGTAAACGATGATTATGCATTAAATATTTTCAAAAACGGTTTAAATGATGATTTGAAAATGACAATTTTTGCAGCACAACCCAAATCTTTAATCGAAGCTATAAACTTATCTTTAGAACTGGAGAAAAATCTTAAAACAAGTAACCAACTTCTACATTACAAAAGTAATACAGATAATAACTTTCAAAACAATGGAAACAATTACAGATCCAACTATAGGAATCAATCAAGAAATAATTGCAACTGTAGTAGAAATTCTTCCCACAACAGTAGATTCACAAATAACAATACGAACTGGCAAAATAGAAACAGAAACAATAACTCTGAAAATTATTCAAAGAATAATAACTACAATAGAGGAAATAATACCTCAAGAAACCAATCCAATAACAACAGAAATAGTTCATACTCAGGAAACAACAATTATAACAACAATTCAAAAGGAAGGAATTCAAATACTGGAAGCCAACGCAACTCAAATAGAGTATATTCTGTAGATAGCACTGATCAGGGAAACGATCAGCGCTCGGAGACCGCAACAGAGGATCATCCGGGACAGCAAAACTGAAGATTTACAATATATCGGATAATACGACAAATTACATTATAATAAAATGTAAAAATTCAAAGACACATTTCAAATTCTTGATAGATACAGGCGCAGACATTTCAATCTGCAAATTAGAAAATCTTATTAATGATAATAATTTGATGAAGGATAAAAAGTGTAAACTGACAGGAATAACTGACCAAGAAACTTTTACTTTAGGAACGATTACATTACTTTTAGATTTCCAAATATCAATAATAAAACATATTTTTCATGCAGTCGACAATAATTTTCCAATTAATACTGACGGCATTATAGGAAGAGACTTTTTAAATAAATACATGTGCAAAATAGATTATGAAACACAAACACTTACTACCATAGTAGACAACACAGACATTGTAACACCAATATATTTGAACGAAAAAGTTTACGACTTAATACGAATACCACCAAGAACAGAAATAATTCATCCAATTAATTTAACAGTAGAGGAAGACCACGTGGTGTTAAATGAAGAAATTCAGTCAGGCGTATTTTTGGCAAATACAATAATACCTGCAAACGGAAAATGCCACGTTAAAATATTGAACACTAATGACACAGAAGTAAAAATTAGACATCTTAAACCAAAAACAGAACCACTGACAAACTATACATACATAGATTACAGACAAAGATCGCGGAATGACGAACGATTCAAAAATATACAAAAAGAATTAAATATAACAACCAACCATCCTTTAATTAACATTTTCAAACAATACCAACATATATTCCATCTAGAAAATGAACAACTCTCAATAAATAACTTTTACACTCAAAACCTTGCAACAACAGACAGTTCACCAACGTACATAAAAAACTATAGGTTACCACACACACAGAACGAAGAAATACATAAACAGGTACAAGATTTATTAGATAACGACATAATAGAACCATCTTTTAGCCCATACAATTCACCTTTACTTTTAGTACCAAAAAAGAGCAGTGATGACACTAAAAAATGGCGTTTAGTAGTTGATTTCCGAAAACTCAATGAAAAAATTGTCAACGACAAATTCCCATTAACACGCATAGAAGACGTTTTGGATAAATTAGGCAGAGCAAAGTATTTCTCAACTCTCGATATGACAAGTTCATTTCATCAAATCCCCTTAGATAAAAACTCAAAACCATTAACAGCCTTTTCGACCAATGACGGTCACTTTCAATTCAAAAGACTCCCTTTTGGACTGAAAATCTCATCAAATAGTTTTCAAAGAATGCTAACTCTAGCACTCACCGGTCTAAGTTCAGAAGCATTTTTATATGTTGATGACATAATAGTATTTGGATGCAGTCTACAGCATCACAACAATAACCTCATTAAAGTTTTTGATAGACTATCAAAATACAACTTAAAGCTAAATCCGAATAAATGTCAATTTTTAAGACCTGAAGTAATCTACTTAGGACATCTTATAACACAGCATGGAATAAAAACAGATCCTGCTAAATATGATACCATCAAAAATTACCCAACTCCAAAAAACGCAGACGAGGTACGTAGATTTGTAGCTTTTTGCAACTACTATCGACGATTCATAAAAGATTTTGCAACAATAGCACAATGTCTCAATAATTTACTAAAGAAAAACAAAACATTTGTCTGGACTGAAGAATGTCAAAAATCTTTTGAAAAGTTAAAACAAAAATTGATAGAACCACCAGTTCTTCAATATCCAGATTTTACAAAACCTTTCATATTGACTACTGACGCATCAAATTTTGCTTTAGGGGCAATACTTTCTCAAGGTGAAATTGGAAAAGACCTTCCAATTTCCTACGCAAGTAAGACATTACAAAAACATGACATTAATAAACCAATTATTGAAAAGGAACTACTAGCCATCCACTGGGGGATAAATTTTTTTAAACCTTACCTATACGGACAGAAATTCATAGTAGTAACAGACCATAGACCATTAGTTTCACTTTTTACGCACAAAAACCCATCATCTAAAATGACTAGAATCAGATTAGATTTATCTGATTACGATTTTGAAATCAAATTCAAACAAGGTAAAATAAATACAAATGCCGATGCACTGTCAAGAATTAACATAGATTCAACAATACTGAAAAATATGATACCAACACAAAAAACGAGCGATAATAAGACAATGGTTATAACTAGGGGTAATAAAAAGAAGGAAGAAAACAAAAATATGGAAGAAAAATGTGAATCTCTACAGGAGCCTGATCAACTTTTTATGTGGGATTGCACATCGAATACTGACGTCAGAAATTTAAGAAGATTAAAGTTCGAACTAAGCAATAAGAGCGATAAAAGGAATGATACTACCAGTAATATCAAAATTATAGATGAATTCGTGCACGTAAGATGTAGTGATAATCTAACGAATCTAGATTCGACATTGGAGAAACTATCATCATTAATGAATAAAGAAAATATCAAAGAGCTAGCATTAGATGAGAATGATATTATATTTGAAATCATAAATAAGGATGATTTCAAAACGAAATTTAATAAGCTGCAGCAAAAAAGAACATTGAAATATAGAAAATCGCTAAACATATTATTATTTAAACCCCCTAAGAGAATAACAAATAAAACCTTGCAAAAGAATTTGATAAAAGAATTTCACGACACACCGCAAGGAGGTCATTTAGGTATCAGAAAAACAATCCTAAAACTAAAACAACGCTATGTTTGGAAACACATGCGACAGATGGTAAAAACACATATAAACAAATGTGAAAAATGCGCTCGTAACAAGTACAATAAACACATCAAAGAAAAAATGACGATAACAAACACTCCGTCAACAAGTTTCGAAATAGTACAAATTGACACAGTAGGTCCACTAAAGATTTCAAACGGGTACAGATATATACTTACAATGCAATGTGAACTAACTAAATTTGTCATTGCACATCCCATTGAAAGTAAAGACGCAAACTCAATAGCAAGAACACTTGTCGAACAATTAATTTTGAAATACGGTTGTTTCAAAACACTAAAATCCGACCGAGGGACTGAATACACTAACGATCTACTTAAAGCAGTATGTAAACAACTTAAAATAGAACAAATTTTTTCAACGCCATATCACCATGAAACAATAGGATCACTCGAAAGAAACCACAGAGTACTTAACGAGTACCTACTTTCCTTCGCAGATGATTATGAATGGGATAAATGGATTCCTTATTACACTTTTGCATACAATACTACTCCACACATAGATACACAATATTCACCATATGAGTTAGTTTTTGGTAAATTACCAACCTTTCCAAGTGACAGAGAACATGACAATGCGAAGGCTTACAATTTAGAAGACTATTCGAATGAATTAAAAATTAGACTGAAAATGTCCATGAACAAAGCAAAAACCTTAATTAATTTAGCAAAAGCTAAAAGAAAAATAAATTATGATAAGAGTGTGAATGAATCAGAATTAGAAATAGGAGATTTAGTATTTGTTAAACTAGAAACTAGGAAGAAATCCCAGAGTCCTTATCATGGACCATATAAAATAATAAGCAGAGATGGAGTAAACTCCACTATAGAAATAAATAATAAGCAAAAAACTTTGCACAACAATATGTTAAAGAAATTTTCAAACTAAAACATAAATTAATATTTTTTTATTATTATTAAAAACCTTATTTCAAATAAAATACAAGTATATAATATTTGCATTACTCCACACCTAAAAATGATTTTTTCTAAATAATTTTTCTCTTAAGGGTAGGGGTGTAGTGATCCCACATATTCACTATGACCGACATTAGCTCCCACCAGTTAAATAAAAATAAACAATTTTCATTTGGGTCATATTACTATTTTAGACCATAAATTCATTTAACGTAAACAAGTCAAAATTTATGGAAAATATTTTCAAGTACATTTTTTATGTGAAAATATTTTCCATGTGAAATAAAATCCATAGCCCAATAAATAATTTTTCAAATTGCATTTGCTTGTGCATTTAGAGCATCTAATTTCAAGCGCAAGTCAAACGTTGACCGCTAGTCAATAACACAAACAACAACGATCGCATGCTTGTGACTACAACAACAACAAGCGCTCGCTTGCTACGTATTTTTTAAATAGCAACAACTAAATGCACAACCAAATGAAAGAATTATGTTTCACCCTCATGCCAATGACTTTGATTTTTCAAGGCTGAGAATTAGTGTAAACAAATTTACTAATTTGGTGACCAATTCTTGTGATTGGTTATTGCAGCAAAATTGGGTGGAGTTATGAAAAATATTGGTAAAATTTTAGTTAAGAAATACTGGTATTTTAAGTATTTAAGCTAAGGAACTTGTAAATAAAATTCAGATTTAAGTCAAAACTTAAAAGTGGCTTACTAGCCTTGTTTTCTCTTGACTCTCACTAAGTGCGGCATAACTGCCATTAAAACTGCTTGACTAGCAGAATTAAAATAAGTCAAAACCAATCTTTTTTTTTAGTAGGAAAAAGTTTAGCCAGAAGAATAAAAATCTAGGAAACCTTTTTCCCCTACACTTCGAATAACTGCTACATTTTTTGTGTGATTTCCGCAAAATTATATGTAAAATATTTGCAGAAGAATAGTTTTTAATTTTTAATCTTAAAAATAGGAAAAAGAAAGATTTTCTTATTCAAATAGAGCAATTGAAATTTAGTAATTTTTAAAAATGACCAAAAAAGTCAGTTTTTTTTTTGGAATTTGAGCGCTTGTAATTCCATGAAACCATATCTGATTCACACAAACAGCATACTGTTAGAAAGGAAATAAAAATATTTTTCTTCTTCTTCAAAAGCGTTTTTCAGTCGAATAAAATTCATGGAGATATAGCCAAAAAAAATGAAAAAAGTGCAAAAAAAGGGTTTTTTTTTTGGATATCTCGAAAACGAATCTTAAGAAAAAAAAAGTTGCCATTTTTGGAACCTACGTCTCAAAATACATAGGAAAAAATCTATGAGAAATCAGATCTTTTTTTTTTGTAAACTAGTGTAATGTGCAGCAATGAACAAAAATTCTGTCAAATTTTCTTGTACCCGTAAGCATACATGTAACTATTACGTAGATAAACCCATTTCAATTGACCTATCAAAACACATACCTTCCTGCAAAAAAAAAAAACTTATTAGCATTATGCGTAACTTGCAGGTATTATAGTAAAACGATTAAATAATAAATGGCAACCCGAATCAATATGTTGCGTAAATATTTACTGCCTCGTTGTTAATGAAAATTTTGCTGAAATTTTCTTGTGTTTAATGGATTTTTCCTTCGTTTTGATGTCAATATTGAAGTAGAAGTTTTTTATTGCTACACTTTGTTATTGGCTTTCTTTTCTTTTTAAGCTACTTATTAGCGAGACGCTTGAAAAGAAAAGCGTTTCACTGAAATATTGAACGTACTGAAAAAGATAATAAAAATTCGGAAGTGTTGTTTATTTATGCTAAATTCTGTTTGCTTATATTGTAATGAATACTTTTTTGTTTCAAGTGGGCACCAAACAAAAAAAGGTTAATTTGCATACCGCCACTTAGTGTTTTTTGTTCCAAGAAAGTGGCAAGAAAGTTTAAATCTAAACGATTTCACATTTCTTGCAAGAAGGCAAAGCAAAAGAAATGCTATTCCTGATCGATTCAAAAATTCCAACTAGAATATGAAATATATTAAAAAGAGACTGAAAAAGAAAGAAACTAATTACTCATATGCTCATATTTATAGCTGGAGTAAAAATTGTTCAAATTTTTAAATAAAAAATAAATATTTAAGTTACTTTACCGTAAAACAAAACCGCTGCCTAGTTTTAGGAGTTATTGAAATTTGCTTTGAGTTAAACTTTTCGCAGCACATAAATTATTTTATTTCTTTTGCTGCGATTTTTCGCAAATCTGCGACTCTAAAGTAAATAAATAACAACAACAATAACAACAATCTTTTGTCATTGGTATAATTTATACTTTTTTATCCTATTTACAAATTACAAAATCTTATTAAAGTGATGTTAATTTATTTTTTTGCTTTTCTTCTGCAAATAGAATTAAGGGCTTTTATTGAATATACATAAACTACGTTGAGGTAGCACGGAAGTAAGCAAAAAGGCATAAGGTCACAATGTTAAAACAATGCTAATGAAACAAACAGGAAACGAAAAAATGCTAAAGGAATTGCAAAAATGTTCAAGGCATAAAAAGAAAAAAAATTGATGGAAAATCATAACATTTAAGGTTAAAAGAGGTCATATAAATAATATATAACGTGGTATTCGAATTTTATGAACGACCCTCCTTCACTAATTATTTCACAGAATAGCAACCCTTCCAACTCATCTTTGTAATGTCACATGCATGTAATATTACTTAGTACTGCTGGGCTTGATATCGCTGACATAGCAAGTCTGTAAGGACTTTAAGGGAGAGAATTATATTCTATGGAAATTATTATTAGAAAGTTTATTTTACTCACCATATTAGGTTGTTTACCTATCGTATAAAAGAATTTTCTGCTTACACTGCGTTTCAATTTAAGATGTTGCCCCTTTTTCGGTTTATTTAATATTATTTATAATCATATTCCCTGATTCTTTATAAATCTCAAAAAATAATTTCTTTTAAAATGTATACTAAGTGCTAGGTGAAAAGCAGAGGGCTTTTTTATTCGAAAAATTAATAGTATTATATGAAATTTCAGTAATTAAAAAATTCATTGCTTATAATTTAGTGCTTGAGGTAAATTGTGGGGTGTTTCTTCAATGTCTTAAGCTTATATTCAAAAAAACTAAAGAATAAAGAAATTTTGACTTGAAAAATACACAAAAAAGGTTTCTCAAATATAAGGGAGATAAGAAAAAAAATATAATCAATATAATAAGGGAGATCAAAATCACTTCTTATTCTTGAAAATATTATGTATTATATAATTTATATGATAAAATTGGAAAACAATTGTGCGAGAGGAAGGGACACAAACAAATACACAAATAAATTATCCCTCAGGTTGCAGTTAGCTGAATTTCTATTATTGAGGTAACAACTTCCAATGAAAAAAATGATTGAAACTTTGAAGTAAAACAAATGTTTTAACAAAAAAATTATTTAGAAATCTGAATAGCTCCACTGAGTGGTGTAAACGGTGCCTTCCACAGATTGTTTTTATTCCAACTTCTTTTTATATACAAGCTAGTATTAACTCATTTTTTATACTTTTTTGGCGATTTTAAGTTCAATTGTCTATGGTAACATGTAAACAACAGAGTAACATGACGTATGAGTAACAATTATGTTTGAGTATTGTGAAAAAGTACTAAATAGTGACTTGGAATGTACTTTTTAGATGGCGAACGTGATTTTTTTTTTTTTTCATGGACACCCTAACATACTAAAATATTCTAAAACTTATGCGAAAAAAAACCCTTGACGTTTATTTCAGCAACATTTAATAAAAAAAAAAGGAACCAAAGAAAACGTTATTCGGTTTTCTTCGAAATATTTCACCAAAATTTACAAAATTTTTTCTAAATTTTACTAAAAAAAAAATCGGTTATTATTAGAAATTGTCCAAATATTCTAAGAATGCGTCATATATATATATGAAAATTCGTCCATTGTATCGAATATACTAAAATTCATCGAATGTACTGACGCATATTTTTCACACTGCAAATGTACTGCACAAAGTACAAATGTAACGAAAATTCCATTTCAAAATTAATGCACTTAAATATCTAAATGACAGTGTAACTTTGACTTACTTAAAAATATTTCGCTAAAAAAGCAAACTCTATTACAAAACTTCAGTACACTGAATCTGAATAACAATAATCTACGATCTCGTATTACGCACGTAAACCTAAAAGGTGTCTCAACATTGACTCCAAAGATTTCTAAAATCATAAAAAAAAATTTAAAATAAACTTCAAAAATTATACGATTTTGATTCTTTTCTACCCCCAATTAAAATAGTGTATTGTTAATTTGCATCCCCGCTTAAAAAAATCTTCAATGCCATCGAAAGTAAAAAAGTTTTTAGGCAGCATAGTTTTTTATATAAGTGAAATCTTTGTTTTTTCACTTTTTCTTAAATTTTTAATGTATTTTATTATAACGATTTTAAAATAAAAATCTTAGTGAAAGTTACACAATTCTGCACTCCTAGCTTAAGGCAATGAACATCAACAACAACATGTTACTGCTGCTGTTATTGTTGTTGTCATTGTACTTGTTTACTTATTAAGAATATGTCAAGTGGCAGTTGTACAACAAAAACACACGATTACATACAAACGCGTACTTCAGTAGAGCAGCTGTAGCCTTGAAGAACTAAATGTTGTTGTTATTGCCTGTTGGCACTGCCGTTTCAGTCATATTTTTTTGCCCCCTTAAGATATGCTACAATTTTTCACTTTACGTTTTTCTTCAACATCGTCATCATTGCTTGCTTTCGTGTTTTTTTTTTTTTTTTGTCTTCTATCATTGGTTCACTGTAGCTCAAAAACAAAACGCAAGCAGCTGCTGCTGCTGTGTATGTGTAGAAAAACTGTGAATTCGTCTTTTGACAATTTACGCTAAAACATTTTTCCGCCATATTTTTGTATTGTTTTTGTTGTTTGTACTCTTGAATTTGTCTTAATATTCTTCGGTTTTTTTTTTCTTGTTCCGTTGCTCTTGCTTCAGTTTAAAATTTATTACACCATGCTCTACGGGGCGTATGAGCAATAATAATTGTAATTTTTGGTAATAAAATGTTGTCGCGCGCTTAATGTTGCGTTGTTTTTGTGGCTGTTGTTGTTGTTGTCGTCATCATTTATGTAGTTGGCATCACACTAACACACACGTAGCTTCCTTTTCTAAAAACGTTAATGTTTGTTATTTTGGGTCGCTGCAGTTACATTTCTATCATGAACTTCAACCATGATGTGTTTTTGATGTGTTTGTGTGGCTCCCATTTTATTTGCGTGATCTTGATTTTTTGTTTTTTTGTCTGCGTTTATATCTGTGAACACCAACTTTTGCTTTTGTGCGGCTGACAAAAAAAACGCTGTTGCTAAAATTAAAACTCATAATAGAGTTTTAGGCGCAGCAATAATCCACTTGAACTGAAGTTAAGTTTTACATAAACGAACCAAAAAATGCAAAATAGTAAAGCGGTTATTGTTACATAAAGAAAAAGAAAAATTTTATGTACAAAATTTAACGAGAAAAAATTATTTTTGCTTAGACAAAAACCAATAAAAAAATTCTTGAGTAACTTACAAAGCCTCTAGCAATGCTTAAGTAAAACCATTTTTTATTAATATATTTAAACTTTTCTTGTATTCTTAGAAAAAAAAACACCATGCCTTAGGGTATCTTATAAAAAATTTCCCTTGCAAAAATGCCAATTAACCAAAAGAAAATTCTATTACTTTTCAGTTCTGAGTTATACAGTATGAACTTTGTCGTATACATAAACCCTAAACTAACTAGTCGCAGTATTGGCTTATATTACACGCCAAAAATTTGGATGATTGACATATTTTCTATACGATTCTACGTTTTTTTTTTTTTAAGTTTTTATAGGTTTGACTTATGTTGGCATGTAACGGACATACGTCTTTCTTTAATGAGTGATTTTTAGTTCTACAAATTTTTTTTCAAGCGGCAGAAGAAACCCGAAATTTCGAAACAAAACATTTAAAAGAACATACTCGAATATGGAAGAAAATATACAGAAAAAGGGGGTTTCTTTTTTGGCCCGCTCTTATTCAGAATATTTTAAAATTTGGATTCTTAAAATTTGATATGACAAGGTTCTCATGTCCGAAAATTTAATTTATTTATGCAAAATTATCAAAAAAGGGCTCAGTCGACCCCAGAAACTCATTCCCATATTTTATTCAAAAATCATGGAAAATTTTCTTCAAAAATCAATATCAAACTTCTTACGGCAATCGATTTTTGGAGCAGTCTGTGACGGAAAAAGAGACTGTTTGACAAAAACCGGATGCTAAGTTAATTCTAAATTTTAAGTAAAATTCTTAAAATCAAAATACCTTAAGAGCCACGAAATATTTCTCAAACATATTTTGAAAGTTTGGTGATTAAAACACTTTTCACATCATTACTTGTCATGAAAAAAACTATGCCAATTCAAAATCAAAATAAAGAATTATGAAGAATTAATCGAGCCATTTTTGAAACATATGTCTGTATATATAACCATATGGTCAGATCAAAAAGAGATGAAATGAACTAGTATGAAACTTGTACTCATTTTCGAATGAATATTCTAATATTTCAAACATGTATCATAGAAAAAGAATCATAATGTTGAATGTGCTATAAAATAACATATCATTTTGAAACATATATTTTTTATTATTCCACTCAATAATAAAGCGAATTTTTTGTCAAGCCTGATACTTTCCAAATCCTTTGCAAAACTAACTTAATAAAAACTTAAAAATTCTTCGCTTATGACGCTAAATTTCAAATCAATAAAACTATTGCCTTAAGTTCAAGTAACTTGTATTTTCGATAAAGTCAATGTTCGTTAGAAATGTTAAAAATATTTTGTATATTATACTACGTTATATCCCACTATTACGTTATTAATAATTCCCCACCGTGTACTTTAAAACTTCGTAAAAAAATATCTGATGTTTTCTGCGTTTTAATTGGCATTTTGATTCTGCATTCAATAAGATCCTTGCTAAGTAGCTCTTCAAAAGCAACTTGTAGACCAAAAAAATAGGCCAAAAAATGTGTCTGCCCCAACGAAGAAGTATTCGAATCTTACAATTCTCGATCAAAACTTAAATGACGAAAAAATTGTCAAAAAGGAAATAAGTATTTAAAACAATCAATCTTTTCAATATTTTTTATTAAGATATATTAACAAAAACCTGATACACGCGTTTCAAATAATTTATTTTTCGTAGTTGCTATGGTACGAAATTTTGTAATTTAAATTTTGTTTAATATCGTTTAATGATAGAAATTCAAATATTTCATGCATAAAATTTAATTGCAAAGAAAAATTAGAAACTTTCTCTAAGTAAACTGTCATATATGTCCAATCACTCTTGCATAAAATCTCCCCAACTTTAATAAAAACAAATATTTCTACTTCTTTCATCATGACTCATTAAATTCAGAAATCACAGCAAAAATCGTAGTGGCAATAAACCACCATCTACCATAAACTTGCCTGCCAACACTGTTAATGTTTATTTAGTATTTTATTTGCGCTGAATTGACATTAAATTTGTTTTCATTAAGTGTTTGCCTAAAGTTGTTAGTTGTGCTCATCCCAAAAGTTTGACGTTCATTTCCCCTTTTCCCCCATTTCCACAAAATCAATGCTTTCCACATTAACTTATTTTCTCCATACTTTAACTTTGTTATGCTGTGTACATAAATTGAAGTAAATTTTAAGGGAAGACTATTATGATAGGGAGGAATATGAACACGATAGTTGGAGAAAAAGTTCTATAAATAACTTTGACTGTTAGAAGAATAAACACTGAATAATTTGCCATTAAGCAAACTGTATATGTCTTTTATTTACAACAAACTTCTAAAATATCTGTTTGAATAGCTGTCAAATTAGTTTTGCTTGAAAAAGTAACAGAATTATTTCATGACATATGGAAAGTAAGTAACTCTTATTCATAAATGTTCACTGAACATTGGTCAGTAAAGCATCATTTCTTTAAGCAATATGTACTACGTTAGCTAAGATAGATATCTTATAGTTTCACCGAACAAGAAATCAATGAAACACCAAAATCAAAAAGAAAATAAAGAAAATCCACAGCTCATAATTAGGTGAAGAACCAACATTATGTTTATGAATTAAAAACTTGTAGTTAATATAAAAAGCTTAAGATTGAAAAGCTAAAGCTGAGATATTTCCTATCATAATATATTTAGTGGAAAAAACACTACATGCGTTTCTTTCTTGGTCCAATACCAAATGACCTTTGCAAAGCTCACTGTAAGACTATTGCTTTTAAGCAGATCCAGACAGATCAATGTTTAGCTTCGTCATTATCAAAAAAGAGGCATCCGATAAAACTACTTTTGCGAATATGGATTTCTCAAAAGTCTTCAACAGGGTAAGCCATATGATAATCCAACCAGCCCCAACGACATGTAACGTACCAGAAATGTTTCATTTGAAATATTGCAAACGAAATGTTGCTGAACTTTTTGTATATATTTCAAATGTAATGTTTCAAATGCAAGCATTCTGAAGTGTTTCTGAAAGTTTGCAGACTATGAATTTGCTGAATTTTTTTAATGAAAACTAAATAATGTTTTATGATTCGATATTATTTTTTCGTCATCAGCATTGTAGATATATATCAAATTTAGGCATATGGTTAATAAAGAATGGTGAGAAAGTTGTTCAATGGCTAGTTCTCTGTTAGGTATAGTTGAGTGCAATCTTTGTCAATTATAAATGATGAAACGTCAGAAAAAATAACTGCATATGTGAAAGGCTAAATTCAGAGTACGATAACGTAATAAAATAACAGCTTAAGCGACGCGGATAGAAATAAAAATACAAAATTATCCATGAAAAAAAATTTTTAAATTTCATATTTTTTTATCATCCCCTTATTCTTGAAAGGTTTCTGTCACGTTTCAGAAGCATTTCAAATTAAATTTAAATTCGAAAACTGGCACATTGCTCAAAGCCTTATGAATTAGAAATAATAGATTTCTGAAACATAAATGAAACTTTATAAGATTTTAAATGAAAATTTCTGAAAGGTTTACGAAACGTTTCCAACCCATTTTTCGCATTTTTCTGCGAAAAATGGGTCAAGCCAAATTACAAAAACTTTTTATTTGGAATATTAAGTGCAGACATAAGACATAATATGAACAAGATTTGATAAGTGGGCAAGTTATTTCTCACATAAGAAAAAATTTAAACTGCTTCACGCATAAATTCCTCTTAATCAAGCAAAAGTTGACTAAACTTTGCACAAAGATATTTGATGATACACTTGTACGCGGCACCTTAAGCCATACATTATTTTTCTACGCGATTTTTTGAAATTTTGCAGTTGCAGGATTGGACAATTGAATGTTTTTATTTCTTACAAGTTAACATTGAAATACTTTGAACATTGGAGTAGTCATGCAAATTTTACCAAACACGGCTGGAGAAAATTTGATATCACAAAAAAAAAATATGACAGAATTGAGCACGGCCGACACTGTTTAATGTTCATACAAAAGATGTTAAAAATAGAAATAATGATCAAAGTGAAATAAGTTTTGGCACCTATGTATGTGGCTAAAAGACTTATTTGTTAATTTTCATGTAATTTTTAATTGTTATTTTTCTATACATATGTCTCAATAATGTATTTTTACTGATATTTTATTTACTCATATTTTTTTTTTTTTGTTTTTTCACCATAGAAGTTTTACATATACTATATACTTATGTATGAAAATAGTATCGAATTGCTGCGTAAAATTAACATTATCTGACATTTGTGTAGTGAATTTGAAAATAATTGCAACTTGTGTAAAATGGTTATGCATTGACACGTTCATTTAAATGACCGTCAACATGTTTTGCTACAATTAACATTAAAAAAAATTAAGTAAAATACGCTTGCCATATCCAATGTCACTAATTTCCCTGTCTGGTAACCAAAATTCACTGATAAGAAATTGTACTTGTAAAGGGTAAACGAAAGTCAAATGACTTTTTGCAAATGATCTAACTGTGACCAAGATTTATGTTACGTAAATTGTAAAATTATTTGTTGCTATAGATTAATTCATCGAAAATGTAGTGTGGCTCATCTTAGTCATAGCCCTCTTAAAAGTTTATCGAAAAAACGCATTTTGGATGCTGCCTTTTCTTTTTTTAACTGAAGACCAAACCACACTACTTGAGCACAAAATCAATACAAGAAATGATGTGTTCATCAAGCTGGTATTGTCCTATTTCGAAAAATGGAAATTTCATTTCCCCGCGGTCCCGTCCAGAACTTTTTATGATGAAACCTGTACAAATTCATATGTGTTTGGATTTCGAAAATTGAATAATATGCGTATCCTCTGCCACAATCAACCAATATTGTTTTTCGTACAAAATATTTAAGAATTCAAAGATGCTTTATGGCAAACTACATACTTTCATATCACCAAATCAGCCGTAGATTCAAACGCTTGTCATTTCGATTTTGTAATGCGGCGCATTTGATGTAAAGAATAATATGATATTGATCACCCCATTAGGTAATTTAATGTGCATTAACGGTGTGAGCTTAAAATAAAGTTCGTCCTATTTCATTTCTCCTGAAAAAAACCTCGAAGCCCTTGTCCTATCTTAAATCCCTAGAAAATAGCTTAATATTCCACTATTTGGAGACCCCTTAAGTTCGGGGCTGGGGATATAATTCTTCTTCAATCTGCCACTGCTTAAGAGTGTCATTGTTTTTATTTTAATTTGGAAACTAATAGTTAAAGTTTCAAAAAATTTTAACACAGGTGGCGCTGTTGGCAGAAATAAGTCCTTTGTTAAAAACTCTGAAATAATTTATTGGATTTTAAAATAAGTTTACTGTAGAACATTCGATACTTTTGGACTCGTATCAAATTTTCTGATACTTTCCCAAATTTATAGACTTTTCGATACTATATGCATAATACTACTCGACTTTTTCAATATATTTCATTATTAATATCGATACCTTTTGACTCTAACAGACTTTTTCAATACTGTTCAACAAAGCTCGACATATACCAAACAACTGTTGAAATCTTCTGACTTGAGTCCAACAGCAACAACTTAAAGCTCGATTTACTTCATGTTGTTCGATATTCTTTCAGACAATCCGACTTCAATCGCTTTTTTCGATACTTTTCGATACCGTAATTTTTTTTTCCCCCATTAGCAATATAGTCCCAAAAAACAAATATCATCTTCTCGTTCTTTTGCTATTTTACGATACGTTAAGACTTATGTTATCGAAAAAGTCTCGATGTCTTTGAATTTTTTCAAGAATTTCCCGTACCGCTTATCGTCTTCTATCGATTGATTTTGACACTTCGTTTCGCTTTGTCGACTTTTTTGATGATCCTTCATATTTTGATGATCCTCCATGTTATCATATCTACCTTACAGAGTTTTTATATTTTGAAAGCACAATCTTGATATTTATCAATAAAGATATCAACGTGGTTTGTTACACAACGTGACTAAGTTAGGTGATAAATCAATTATATTGAAAATGACGTAACGCTTAACTATAGTTTAGTGAGTTTCTGATAATTTTGCACACTAATTTATTACAGTCTGTCAAATAAGTTGCGTTAAATGAATTTAATGCTAAATTTTCATATAAAAAGGCAGACCAACATTCTAAAGTTATAGTTAATTTTACAAAGTCAAAGTCAAAGTTTCATTAACCAACTTTCAAGATGAAATTCGTGTGCTTACTCGTTGTTTTTGCTGTAATGGCTGTTATGGTAGTATCTGCAGATGACAACAATAACAACAACAACAACGTGAACAATGACAACAGCAACGTGAGCAACGAGAACAACAACGTGCGGTCAGCTAATATTGTAGATGACAATATTGACAATGATGACAGTGTCAACGTCAATAATGTCAGGTCAGCAGTGAATAATGACAATGATGACAAAATTGACAACAATGACAATAACGACGATAAGAAATAATTTCAAATTATCGAAAATGCAATTTGCAGCAAATACATAACTATCATTAATATATATATTAATAAAGGAAGCATATTTATACGTGCCAGAGCTTATCTTGTCGATAGCTCTCTCAGCGTTCAAAAATCTATTCATCGATTGTTTTCTTTCATTTCTAAAACCTTAAGTTAAATTTATAAGTTTCGGGGTTTATTGATTTTTTTAATTTAGCTTAAGGTATTACTAGGGACCAGCTTTGTGGGCAATTTCTGAATTAGAAAACAACTGACAGATCAACTCAGCAGAACACTCTGAAAACTTGAAGGCACATGGCATGATTCTTATTGAGGTGGTCACATACCTTCTGATAAATCTGGCCTACTACTTTAATAGTACAAAAGCTGTCCGGGCAGATGTGGTTCTGCCCTTTCCTGTAGTTGGCGCGATGTTGTACGAACTCATGCGATGGAATGTAAGAGTGAAACAGCTTATTTTTTCAGTGAAACCTACTTTTTCCCC
This sequence comes from Tricholauxania praeusta, assembly GCA_949775025.1. Lineage (NCBI taxonomy): Eukaryota > Metazoa > Arthropoda > Insecta > Diptera > Lauxaniidae > Tricholauxania > Tricholauxania praeusta. The sequence goes on along the minus strand of OX459031.1, from coordinate 27,487,787 downwards.
TTCTCTTTTACACACATATAGCAGACCCGGCAGAGTTTTTTCTGCCTTTACTGGTAGGTGGGGTGATGATACGTACGAAACGTACCAAGTCTCATATTTCTGCATCAAATAGCTGTTTTAATCTCATATGGATAGCGTGGCACCACCCATTTTTTCATTGAAGTTTTCTTTTGCTCGTGTCTTTAATATCTTTATATATTCTAAGTCTCATTCTTTTGCGTCAAATAGTAAATGTGATAAATTTGATTTTGGACGGCGTGTCATCACCCATTTTTCTAAACCAAACTTTGCAAAACCCATTCATTAAAAAAAAAAATCGATAAGTAGTTCGCGTGCTTATATGTGATAGAGAAACGGTTTTCTGATATGGCAGGTGTGGCACCGCCTATTGTTAAATATTTAATTCATAAAATGGTTAAACCTTCAATTTTGGTGTGGAAAAAACTTGACGTTATTTATCTTTGCTCGATAAATAAAACTTCTCGACTCTTTCAGAAATGTTTGACTTCCTACCAGACCCACAGCTTTGAGACGAAATTCCGAGCTTGGCCGAGTTAGTCATACTCAGTTAGTAACCCTGGCTTCGGTAGAAGTTCATAGTCAATAGAACTCGTGGAGATTGCTTCTATCCCCAAGATGGAATGCTTTTTTTTCCTCGGAAAAACTCACTCGTGAAATAAATGGAAGAAATCGCAAAAAAAATGTTAAATCATTTCCAAGGTAAGGTAAATGGTTTTCACTCTATACTATTTTTAGTTCCACGAGATCTACGAGAGGTTTTTGTAAGTCCCATTTTTAAAAACCCATAGATAAATAAAATTTAAGAAATATACATTCAAAATATTTATTTCGTTTAAAAATCAAAGTAACATCAACAACAATATTTTTGGTTTCAATAGAATTGCAAGTTTGCTGGAATGAAAATGATATTCTTTAATTTCAAAATACTAGTCAATTTTAAGCATATTTTATTTCAATAAGCCTTTCTAATCGGTTATTATAACAAGATTTCAATATCAAAATAAAACTAATAAACATCGAAAGATATTAAATTGTTGTTAAAAATGATAAACTCGTAAAAAAATTAAAACTTTTCATATATTTTTATATATAACCTCTTGATTCTTTCGAGTTAAGTAATAGAATACATCGTTATATAATATATCGTTATAAAGGTGTATTCACCATTAAAATCGAAATAAAAGAATTTGCATATGGTTTCAGAAATACTTAACAGAGTTATAGGTTATTATATGCAAAAACGGTTTTTGGTCCATAAAAAGATATTTTTAGTGTGTTTCTAAAATATCTTATAAGCCATTCGTTTTAGCTGATCTAGATATACAACATAAACCATGTTAAAAGTATATTTAATTTTTTTTTATTTTGTAACACTGTATTATCAACAGACAAATCAATGTCACTCACAAGTGTTCCCATCTGACTTGAAGGTATTTTTTGAGGGTATTTTCAATATCAAGTGCCGTTTTGCTTTTAATAACATTCAGTTCATTTTCTTTTGAAATTATGCTTCAGTTGCAGCTACAAATTTAAGCCAGCTACTCCAGAGTTTATATGCAATTTTTTTACATATCTCTTGAATGTTGCAGCTAAGGTCAGTCTTATCAATGTATTTTCCGTGTCCAAAATTTAAAGCATAAACTTGAATGTTCAAAATGATGCTCTGCAAAGGGCTTAAAAAAATCATTTAAATGGGCTAGGATCACTAAACATTTGTAAAATGGATTTTGAAGCCAATATGAATCACTTATTTAGCAAAGCAGTTTTTCACAATAATACCATTACCAGCCTGGATTTTTCAAAATTTAACTTATTTTTTTTTTGGTTCTTCTAGCAAGTTATATTTATTTCAAATACATACCTAATTATATATAAGTACTTGTCGAGATGCCAAGTATTTTATATATTTTACAGCTTTTTTGAAACCTTGGATTAAACCTGTGTAAATGAGTATTTTTTTTTAGGGTGGTTGTGAGATTTTCACTTTCATCGCATTTGTAACTACCATCATCATCATATTTTTCTTAATTGCTTGTTAACTCCAAAAGATTGGGTTGATTCTTGTTCCTCAAATACTTAACATATTATTTTTATCTTAGGAGTTCCTTATCCTCATCTTTATTTCAATGTGTGGGGAAAATTTCAACAGCTTTGGGATTATAGCTATTTAGTAATTGATAGCCGATCGCTGTGAAATAGACGCGCTTCGGCAGCAAATATATATAATATCCGTGTTTTATTCGCTTTGGTAAATAAAACGCATAAGCTTAACTTTTGAAAACGTTGCCTCTGATCAATAGGAGGCATGACAGTGTTTGACAGAAATTCGGATTTAAAATCAGAGCCGGCCTTATGACCGTGTGGTTGAACAGGGCCAAGCGCGGCAAGGTGCCTCAAGTATCAGTAAATTACTTTTTTTTCAAATTATTACTATCAAATGACTTCTAATTGTTTTTATAGTGTCGCAGATGCTAATACCAAAGTTTTCGCTTCGTTTTCTGTTGTTTCAACACTGTTCATATTTTTATTATGAGATTCTATTTTAATATTTGAGCATAGCACTCGACTGGGTGCACAAAGCCTCGCGTGACCTTAGTGCGTTTTTTCAAAATTCAGGCAAAGTTGCCATATATTTTTGATTATTTTAGGTTTGTGTCTACAGCTAATGCACAGAGCGACATCTATTCTTCAGACTTTAGCAAAGACAAAAAAATTTCAATCAATTGAACTAAAGATTGAGTTGGTTCACGCATTTGTATGAAATTTTGACTTAACCAAAACGAATAAAACACGATATGATAAAAATAAATACATTTTTCAAATTTGTGTGAAAAATTAAAAAAAATGTCGAAGTTCCTCAAAAATGCTAAATCCCACTAGACCGGAAATCGTGCAAAATCAGGGTTGAGGGATGCATCGAGAAAAAAAAGTTACTACGTTTGAAGAAAAATGCCTCAATTGAAGGCACAGTGACCATCAATATGCACTGAAGCCATGTTTTTTAAAAATAAGTTGATTGCTACTTTTAAGTATAGACAAATTTCCTTTACCTAATGACAATGTTTCAAAACCAAAATTAATAGCTAATTCAATAAAGTAAAACGAAGAAAACTTCCTCAAATAAAGAACCATGGGTTCTTAAATTTCCGAAATGTAATATATTTTGGGGCAGATATTTAATGAAGCAAGGCTTTTAATTTATTTTATTATATTTTATTTTATTTTATTTTATCTTATTTTATTTTATTTTATTTTATTTTATTTTATTTTATTTTATTTTATTTAATTTTTTTTTATTTTATTTTATTTTATTTTATTTTATTTTATTTTATTTTATTTTATTTTATTTTATTTTATTTTATTTTATTTTATTTTATTTTATTTTATTTTATTTTATTTTATTTTATTTTATTTTATTTTATTTTATTTTATTTTATTTTATTTTATTTTATTTTATTTTATTTTATTTTATTTTATTTTATTTTATTTTATTTTATTTTATTTTATTTTATTTTATTTTATTTTATTTTATTTTATTTTATTTTATTTTATTTTATTTTATTTTATTTTATTTTATTTTATTTTATTTTATTTTATTTTATTTTATTTTATTTTATTTTATTTTATTTTATTTTATTTTATTTTATTTTATTTTATTTTATTTTATTTTATTTTATTTTATTTTATTTTATTTTATTTTATTTTATTTTATTTTATTTTATTTTATTTTATTTTATTTTATTTTATTTTATTTTATTTTATTTTATTTTATTTTATTTTATTTTATTTTATTTTATTTTATTTTATTTTATTTTATTTTATTTTATTTTATTTTATTTTATTTTATTTTATTTTATTTTATTTTATTTTATTTTATTTTATTTTATTTTATTTTATTTTATTTTATTTTATTTTATTTTATTTTATTTTATTTTATTTTATTTTATTTTATTTTATTTTATTTTATTTTATTTTATTTTATTTTATTTTATTTTATTTTATTTTATTTTATTTTATTTTATTTTATTTTATTTTATTTTATTTTATTTTATTTTATTTTATTTTATTTTATTTTATTTTATTTTATTTTATTTTATTTTATTTTATTTTATTTTATTTTATTTTATTTTATTTTATTTTATTTTATTTTATTTTATTTTATTTTATTTTATTTTATTTTATTTTATTTTATTTTATTTTATTTTATTTTATTTTATTTTATTTTATTTTATTTTATTTTATTTTATTTTATTTTATTTTATTTTATTTTATTTTATTTTATTTTATTTTATTTTATTTTATTTTATTTTATTTTATTTTATTTTATTTTATTTTATTTTATTTTATTTTATTTTATTTTATTTTATTTTATTTTATTTTATTTTATTTTATTTTATTTTATTTTATTTTATTTTATTTTATTTTATTTTATTTTATTTTATTTTATTTTATTTTATTTTATTTTATTTTATTTTATTTTATTTTATTTTATTTGATTTTATTTTATTTTATTTTATTTTATTTTATTTTATTTTATTTTATTTGATTTGATTTGATTTGATTTGATTTGATTTGATTTGATTTGATTTGATTTGATTTGATTTGATTTGATTTGATTTGATTTGATTTGATTTGATTTGATTTGATTTGATTTGATTTGATTTGATTTGATTTGATTTGATTTGATTTGATTTGATTTGATTTGATTTGATTTGATTTGATTTGATTTGATTTGATTTGATTTGATTTGATTTGATTTGATTTGATTTGATTTGATTTGATTTGATTTGATTTGATTTGATTTGATTTGATTTGATTTGATTTGATTTGATTTGATTTGATTTGATTTGATTTGATTTGATTTGATTTGATTTGATTTGATTTGATTTGATTTGATTTGATTTGATTTGATTTGATTTGATTTGATTTGATTTGATTTGATTTGATTTGATTTGATTTGATTTGATTTGATTTGATTTGATTTGATTTGATTTGATTTGATTTGATTTGATTTGATTTGATGATTTGATTTGATTTTATTTTATTTTATTTTATTTTATTTTATTTTATTTTATTTGATTTGATTTGATTTGATTTGATTTGATTTGATTTGATTTGATTTGATTTGATTTGATTTGATTTGATTTGATTTGATATGATTTGATTTGATTTGATTTGATTTGATTTGATTTGATTTGATTTGATTTGATTTGATTTGATTTGATTTGATTTGATTTTATTTTATTTTATTTTATTTTATTTTATTTTATTTTATTTTATCTTATTTTATTTTATTTTATTTTATTTTATTTTATTTTATTTTATTTTATTTTATTTTATTTTATTTTATTTTATTTCATTTTATTTTATTTTATTTTATTTTATTTTATTTTATTTTCCTATCAGATTCTGTCAGTAATACTTATTTAAATAAACTATATATAGCTTTATACAAACAATAATACTGGTCAATATCGTTACCATTTATTTTATGAAGCAATATGGCTGCATCATAGTTTTATTACGTGACATCTCTCATTAACATTAGTAAAGTTTATTATTAAAAATTCTCAAAAAGTTATCTAAATTTTATGCTAAAAGCTAACTGTCAATAATTTATTAGATAATTTATTGATTTATGTCAATTTTTTTCGAAATAAAATCTCCTTTCTTTACCTGCGGTACCTGTTCCATTCTCAAATATTAGTTAAGTTCATAGATGGATAAATTTTTAAAGCAAAAGCCACTTACAAAAGTAAAGACAACAGAAAAAACCCCACTACAAAGTTGATCTCGGAAGCAAAAAAAATCTAAAATAAATAAGAAGTCATTTCTAAGAACTGCAAGAGTGTAAAAATAAAAGTATACTGATCAAATGAAACGAGTTCGGTTCAATTTTTTTGTTTTTTTTTTCGAATAATGCAACAATAATATCAATGCTAATTCTAAGCATAGCGCACATTAAAAAAACCACAACGATAAAAATGTGCGTATCAGTGATGACTCCATGTGTTTGCTGTTATTGTTAATTTTCTTAAGAAAACCAACATATTTGTTGTTATGAGCCACAAAAGGCAAATTTTTCGTGTTTACTATTATTGAACATGCTAAGATTATATATTAAAAATATTTATATATAAAAAATTAAAAGACTTTGGAAAGGATTCCATCAGTGGGCGTGGCACCTCCCATACAAAAAAAAAAAAAAAAACATTTAATGTTACATATATTGAGTGCACATGTGTACTGTACAATATGAGTGATCCTAATAAAATTTGGTGTAGACGTGTCGGTTCCTATAAGCAATAATATTAAATAGAACTTGACGGAATTGGATCAGTGGGCGTAGCAACTCTCATGTTCAAAAAAGTTTGTAAGCTTGGCATTTTAGACTGTTATTAATATTTTTTTGACTGAATAAACTTTTTTTAACATTTTCCTTTTTTGCCTTCCGACTCTTTTGAGGTTTTCAACCTCATTCAACTTTTTTTCAATATATTCCATATTTTATCAACGCCCTTTCCAACTGTTTCAGCCTTGATCAATTTTTTTCAACTTTTCAACATTATTCAACTTTCTTGACCTTTTTCATCTCATTTTTCAACTTTTCGCAACATATTCCAATTTTTTCAATATTTTTCAAATGTTTCCGGATTTTTTCCCATACTTTTTCGACTTTTTAACCTCTATCAACTTTTTCAATATTTTCCATGTTTTTTGACTAAGTTTTTCAACATTTTATATACTATATCGACTTTAGCAGCCTTTTTAAACCTCTTTCAATTTTTTTTTTCAACAGGTTCCATAATTTTTTTTTTTTTGACTTTGTCAACCTCTTTCAATTGTTTTTACCTTTTTCAACCGCATTCAACTTCTTCTGAGACTCAACTTTTTTCGAGTTTTTGTAACCTCTTTCAAATTTATTCCATAATTTATCGACTTTATCAGCCTTTTTCAACTGTTTCAATCTCTTTAAACTTTTTTCAACATTTTCGATGTTTATTACGTCTTTTCTAACATTTTTTCGGCTTTTCAACCATTTTCAACATATTCCATAATTTTTTTGACTTTTTTAATATCTTTCGAAGTTTTTCGTATTATTGTTTTGAGCCTTTCTCGCAATTTCCAACAGTTTTCAGCTTTTTCGATTTTTCAATCTCTTCAAATTTTTAAATATTTTCCATATTTTTCAAACATTTTCAATATGAAAAACCGAACTAAACTCGGTCACCTGATACCTTTTCTCCGCTCAGCTATTACAGTCGGACAGAAAACCAACACACACTTAGAAAGTAAACATTGGAAGAGAAAATAGCATCGATTGTACGTATGTCACAGGAAATCCTATACAAAGCTAGAAATCAGAGCAAAGGATCAAAGAAATGACTGTCGCTAACTCGGCAAATTCGGTTATCTAGCAACTGAAAAACAACCATGAATTTCCTTGGACACACAATTTTTTCGAGAACTATTGCTATTGAATTTGCTAGCTGTTTGCTTATCCAAACATTTGCTAGTAAGCTCAACCATAGTAAGATCTGAAAAGCCAGCTCCTTATAAACTTAAGATTAATGTAAAGAAAGAACACGTTCAGGGGATAGATTTTTGTACGCTGTGAGAGCCATCGATAAGATCAGCTCTGACAGGTATATATGCTTGCTTTATTGAAATATACTTAATATATTAACTAATATGTTCAAGACTACTTTCTAGACAACTCTGAACTATTTCTTTTTGTCATCATCATCATCATCATCTTTGTCACTATTGTCATCATTGACAACTCCCTTTATATTGTTATTATCATCATCGTCTATATCATCATTTTCGACATCATCGTCGATATCATCGTCGATATCATCGTCAACAGCATCGTCGACATCATCGTCAACATCATCGTTGTTATCATTATTGATCACATCGTTGTTGTTGTTGTTGTTATCAATGACATCATGCTTGATGTTATCAATGACATCATGCTTGATGTTATCAATGACATCATGCTTGATGTTATCAATATCATCATGCTTGATGTTATCAATGACATCATGCTTGATGTTATCAATATCATCATGCTTGATGTTATCAATATCATCATGCTTGATGTTATCAATATCATCATGCTTGATGTTATCAATATCATCATGCTTGATGTTATCAATATCATCATGCTTGATGTTATCAATATCATCATGGTTGATGTTATCGATGACATTATTGTTAACATCGACATCGTGTTTGACTTTTGGTACCAATACTTCTATTTTAGATGGCTTAGTTGACTTAGGCGCCTTATGCGGCTTAGACTCCACCATAACAGCCACTGCAGCAATAATGACGAGTAAACACACGAATTTCATATTGAAGGGTTGTAAGTGATACTTTATTTTAGACTTTTGAAAATTAACTATAGCTCTAGAAAATTGGTCAGCCTTTTATATGGAAAGTAGCCTATACAGTTAATACAGACAATTTACGCCGCTAATTAGAGTAATTGAAACAAATTGGCGTGTAAAATTTTAAGAATCTCACTAAATTTTTTCCAAGGTTTAGGTCATTTCCAAAATAATTGGATGAGCTTTGAATTTAGACACGTTGTATAACAAATACTAATAATAATGTTATTATGAGAACAAAAATTCGCACTTTTAAAACTAGCATGAAATGGAATGGCATGGCATTCAAAAAACTCAAACCTGACAAATGATGATTAAAACTATGAAACTTTATGGAAGAATGTAGTGAAGAATGTGGGAAATTATGCAAGCAGGTGGAACTATGCAAGTTAGCATGGTAACTTCTTAAAAACCATTAGTTGAAGATAAAAACAAAAAAAAAAAGTAATAATTTTTTATTTTCTTTGACTTTGCAAATTGTTAGCAAAATAAATTACTAAGCCACATTGAGGTATCCTTGAAAGAAATTATATAAATATAGGCAAAAAGGTCAGAGGAACTAGTCGCGAAAGGAAGAAAGCTATGTAAGGAATTACTACCAAACTTGGTACTAGAATACAACTCTTCAACAAAAAGTTAGTGGTACCTGACATTTAAACATGAAATTTAAACACTATGTGCAAAAATACATTCAAGCAATTGTAACTGAACATGATAAAGGAACATTTAGTGACATGGACAATATACCGGGAAGAAAAATAGATTCAGCCAGACACCGACTCAAAAGTAAGATGGACCCTTAAAAACGATATCTGCGTCATTTTTTTTTTTCGTTCCGAGAAAAACCAATGGAGAGAGCTTTTAAATCTCCTGAAGGTCCTTTTTGGCTAAAAAAAAACGTGTCTTGCTCGTAAATTTCTTTCTTCACAAAATCGATACCTGAATTTGCTTGAATAATAAAGATTGCGTTCTTGCGCAAAATTTGACGATAAAAAACTTAAAATTATAGTTTATATTTTTGCTTGAAGATGTGATGGCATCAAAATAAATGTTGGTACATGTGGTGAAGCTAAAGAATTATTGCTGCAAAACCTAATTATTTTGTCAGTTATATGCCTTTTCGACCTTTGGTGACACATTAAGTAGGCCTAAAATTCTAATACGGAATATAGAATGCAAAATTAAACAATTAATTTAATTACAATAGGCAAGTCATCTTACCCTATTACGATGGCAAATAGAAGTAATGGCAAGTTTTTGCACCGGCAAAAGAAGTTTCTCGAAATGTAAGAAAAACACGCCCCATGAACTTAGCGTAAAAATCCCTCAGCTTTGCATTTTCAAAAAAAGTTCAATGTTTGAAAAATGGAAGTCAAATCTTAAAATTTTTCAAAATAATTACGACCATTCGAAAATCAATTTAAAAATTTATCGAAAGCACTAGGACTAAGATTTTTAAAAGTCCATTCAATATGACAAGATTTTGACTTAATTTGAGGTCAATCGATTATGTTTGATTTTTGTTTGATTTGGCATGAAATGCGTCATATGAAGAAAAAAAAAAGTCAATCCATTTTTTTAATTCACTTTTTCTAAGTGCTCTCGTTTTCAAACTGTTTTTTATGTGCTTTAGTGCAATTGAATATCTTTCTTGTAATTTTGATGAATTTCCTTAGAAAGACATTCTGAAAATTAGTTGATAAAAAATACATTATTAAATATATGAAAAGTCTTACGAAAGATATATTTGCAAATATTCGATGCTTTTTATGTATTTATCAATAATGAAAAATAGTTTTTGAGTCACTGATTAGCAATTTTATACTGTTTATATGAAATTGCTTATATGCAAAGGGTTTGTAACGCTTTGGCGCAAAATATACTGAACCAATTTTAATAATTTTTTTTTTAAAACAACATAGTTGTACTAAAAAATGTTATTGCTTACTTATTTTTTTCATTTATCTTTACATCCTTTTTTTAGGATTCAATTGATAAAATAAGATCACTTTTTTCAAGTTACAGTCCTCGGCATATTCTTGTAAATGTACAATTGGATTTATTCCACCTGGTTACAGTTAATAAACTAAAATTTTAAAATTTAGTTTTCCTTGTAATTATTTTGATTAACAACATTTTTGTTTTCTGAAAGCTTATGCCAAAACTAAATGATATGTAAGTACACAGGACTAAATATAATTAGAGAACTTAAAAGTTTTCTGCATATTTTTTTTAGAATTAAAAGTTTTACTTCACAAAATATATATTCAATTTTAAATCCTTAAAATGGTGCCTAAAATATCAATTTGTCAAACTTTTTACAAAAAATATAGCCGTATAAGTTTCTCTTAATGTTATTCATGTACTTTTGAGAGACGAGGTAGTAAAAATTTATTTATTTCGCTTAGAAATTATGTTATTTATTTTAATAATAACGATCTTATATTTTGTCTAACTTTCTTGAAATGTGACCCATTGCAACACACATATTGTGCAACAAAAGAAGCGTCAAAAAGTAGCTTATGGGCGTTTTATTTTTATTTTTGTTTTCATTTTCATGTGTCTGTGTGTGTACTTACATTCATACATAATATGTACATTAGGGTGATTCAAATTTTTTTTTTTTGTTTTTTTTGAGGTGCTGTTGCTTAAAAAGTAAGTTTATGATAGGAAGAAAAAGTTCACGAAATTTCAGCTCTGTAACTCAATTTTATAAGGTGGCGCCGGAGCCTGTTAGTTTTACATGCAAATTGTATGGAAAAATTATTTTTTACAAAAAAGGTATCTAAATGAATAGGTGATTAGTGTTGTTGAGCTAAAAAGGGTCGTTTTTCGACGTAATTTTTTACGCTGAATCCGAATCTGGCCTCAGAATTGACCCATCTTGTCGAAATCCTGAAATATTTGAGGCTAAGTACCTAAAACATGATGTTTTTTGTCTACTTTCGAGGTCATGTATAGGATTCAAAGAAAGTTGATCAGCTTATTTTTAACAAAGCATTATTTAGAACCATCTTTGCTCTTTAAAATGAGCTTTCATGTGGTGATCTGTGATGCTTCCTTGCAAAGTTGCAGCCATTTCAAGGTGACATGAATTTGAAACCCGTTGGTTAATATTGTTGGGTTGCAACCCTTTGTAGGGGATCCAATTCATGTCACTTTAAAATGGCTGCAACTTTGCAAGGAAGCATCACAGATCAAGTGCAAAGCTCTTTTTAAAGGGCAAGGATGGTACTAAATGATGTTTTTGTTAAAAATAAGCTGATCAACTTTCTTTGAATCCTATACATGGCCTCGAAAGCAGACAAAAAACATCATGTTTTAGGTACTTAGCTTCAAATATTTCAGGATTCCGATATGATGGGTCAATTCTGAGGCCAGATTCGGATTCAGCGTAAAAAATTACGTCGAAAAAACGACCCTTTTCAGCTCAACAACACTAATCACCTATTCATTTAGATACTTTTTTTGTAAAAAATAATTTTTCCATACAATTTGCATGTAAAACTAACAGGCTCCGGCGCCACCTTATAAAATTGAGTTACAGAGCTGAATTTTCGTGAACTTTTTCTTCATATCATAAACTTACTTTTTAAGCAACAGCACTTTAAAAAAAAACAAAAAAAAAAATTTGAATCACTCTAATGTACATATGTATGTATGTGAAAGTCATGTATGATGACAGTAACTGCTAGTTGTTAACTTTTTGCTGACACTGTATACTATAGTCAACACCATACAAACCAAGTGTATTCCTTTTGACAACTTTATAATAAAGTCAAGGAGAATTGAGCTGCATTTTAAAGTGACAGTTGACAGTTTTGCAACATTTTGCAAAATGAGAAAATTCACTACCAATTGGATAAAAGCACCACCAACATGAGTAAGCAAAAAAGGAATTTATAGAATGTGCAATGTACTCATATACCATTGCGTATTATTATAAAGGTGCTGCTAAGTTTAATTGGATCCAACACTGCTGTAGGTCAGCCAGCGCCCACTTTGAATATCGAAAAGTTTTTTGTGACCTTACTAATCCCAATTTGTCATAGAAATTTTCCAAACATAAAAATACGAAAACAAATTGCTGCGTGCTTAATTGCAATAAATGTAAAGCTGCAGTCAAATTACTTTTAGCACACAGTGTTTGTCAACCAATTATACATTTTTTTTCACTCAATTAGCTTCGAAGATATCAGCTTGCAAAATGCCTTTTGCTGGGTGTAGCAAATGTTGGAAGAAAAAAAAAATTAAAATAGCTCTCAAAAGAATTATTCCGAAAAATAATTCTTAAGGATTTATGTCCTAATTGGCGTGGCTTTTCATATTCATATTTAATAATTAAGACCAAAATTCGAAACCCGGCTTTGCTCTCTCAAATTTGTTTTGAATGAGACTGAGAACAACTTTGGTCAGCACTTAGGAGTGATTCCTCTCTAAATCTGAGACCTCAAGCTATTTTCTTTCCTTTTGGTAAAGACGCTTAATGCTGCATGGACTTATAACGCAATATAAAAAAACTACAAATGCATGGTACATTCTCGGTTTACTGAACTTGCTTCTATTATGTAGCGTTTTGTCAAAGAGCAATGAGAATCGTTTGTTGAAATTATTGCAATTATATATACATACATACATATGTATATGTTACATCAGTATCATCAGAATAAATGGATTACTAAAAAGTTAGAACACTTTTAATCTCTTATTGTTGCCCTTGACAAAAAATGATAGCTTATGCCCAAAAAGAATGGAAATCTATTGTCAAATCCTTATAATCCTACAAAAAGGAAAATTTCTGGCACTTATACAAACTGCAGTAAATTTTCTCATAAAAGTAGTTAACAAATTAAAACGTAGGTAAAAGCAACTTGCCTCTCATTTGACCATTAAAACTTGGGCATGAACACGACTCGAAAAAAAAAGCAATAAAAACTCCTTTGGACTCTTATGTTATTAAGGACATGGTTTGCATAAATTAAATTCCCTACTAACAAAAAAAAAAAATAAGTAAAAATTCACAACGTTTTTATTAAAGCAGACAAAATGTCCTTTAAGTCCTGGCAATATGCACTTGATTACAAACATAAAAACAACAACCACCTATACTATATAAATTAAAAGGATGAAAGATAAATGAAAACTTTAGAAGCAATAGAAAAGAGTGCAAAGGCTGCATTTTAGTTGAAGGATCTTTTAACTTTTTTTTAATAACCAACCACTATATGGGTTGCCAGCTGCTATCGGCATAGCATTTTTTATCACTGCAACGAAATTGCTGCATAAATTATCATTAAATGCAGAAGCAAATGAAGTGGCAGAGAAAAATCAGCACAGACGCGCGCCAACATAAAGAAAGAGAGCGCAAATTGAGAGTGAAGTAATGTACACATGTGAGCAATTCAGGATGTTGTAGGCTTAATGTGATTAAAGTTAGTTGGTATAAAAACATTAACCCATTTTGTGCAAATAATGCAAATTTTTCTTGTAATGATATGTTGAAATTTTTTTAGCAATTAAAACGTATTGGTTAGTCATTAGAACTTAATATTTGGGAACAAATTAAATGTTGAAATTAAATGAAAATTGTGTATCTTGGCTTAAGTTTTATTCTTACCTATTGTAGCTCTTCCTATGTATGATCTATCAATTTGGTATCTACATATATTAAAGTGAAATGAAATAATCATTTGCTCCAACATAACATAAGAGCAAATCAAATGTGTGGTAGTTTTTTCCCACGACAATTTAAATACAATTTTAAGATCTGTATTAAAAAGTCTCGAACTGTACGTGTGTATATTTAATATGTACGTGCCTGTGACAAGTGACAGCGACAGCTATTTATTATGCAAATTCGTTTAAGGAAGAATAAAATCCAAAGCATATGTGTGTCTAAGCATTGGACTGATTCGCTTAAAAAGCTTCAACATTTATTTTATCCTTTAAGTGCGATTTTTACCATATATATAAATCAAGTAACATATATTAATTGAAAAATTATTTGACCTTTTTTGTTTATAAAATCTAAACCTAGAGCCAAAATAAAACCAAAGATTCTATAAATCAAGTAACTGATAAGTTTTAGGCCAAAAATATTAAAATGTGACTCTTTACAATGATAATGAGTTCAATTATTATGGAAAATTCAAAAAATATAGAATAAATATTATTAAAAATAAAATCATAATACATCGAAAAATATTGAATTTTTGCGAAAAGTATACTGCCCCAGTGATAGCATTTGGGTCTTGTGGAAATGTACTGAATGGAGACTATAAATGTACTTTTCTGATGCCGAATGTACTTTTTCGATATGAACATGAAAAACTTACTTAAAAATTCTTAACTTTTTTACTAAAACAAAAAGTCAGTCAAAGCTTACTCCAGGCATATTTCGCGGTAAATTTACTAAAAAAAATTGTAAATTTTTATAAATACTTAGTCAAAATGTACTGAAAATGTACCGAAAATGTACTGAAAATACGCCGAATGTACTGAAAATGAGTCAAATGTACCGAATGTACTAAGATCTTGTTAAATGTACTGACGGCGATTTTTCACGACGCAAATGTACTCAAAAAAAGTACAAATGTACCGAAAATGCCATCACTGTTCTGCCCTCAGAAGTGAAAAGGGCGTATCTTAAAAAAATGCGTTTCGAGATAATTGATGTTTTGTTTATGTCAATTTGTTGAAGTACCTGTAATATTGAGATGGAAAAAATTCTCTTAGGAGATTTTTTATATGTTTGAACTACGATACCAGCATTTGGAGTAGTTCATTAGAAGCGTAATTTTGTAAGCTATCCGATGCCATAAGAATCACGTATACGAATTTTTTGAGATACGCACCTTTCACTTCTGAGGGCAGTATTGATAATTCAATAAGAGTCGGATATAATTGAAAAGTTGAAAGCATTAAAAAGCATTGTAAAGGTTAATTAAGAAGTCAATAAAAGTTGAAAAATACTGAATTTTTTCCTAAAAAAACGACAAATAGAAAAAGGTATTGTTAAGTCAATTGAGCTTCAAAAGCTAACTAAAATTCAAAATTTTGAAAAATAGCGATATCGATGAAATTACAAAATCTATGAAAAATATCGAATTTTATTGAAAAGTCAACTGAAGTCTGGGGTGGCACAAGTATTAGTAAAACATTAGCGTCACTTATGCAACTGAAACCCCTAAACAAATAGAATATGACGAAAATTTGACTAAAACGTTGTTGACGCCGTCTTGTGATGAATATTGAAACTTTTCGCTTCATAAAGTAGTACGAATGTACACTCAAAAAAAAAAGTGTTTGCCACAAATGATATATGTTAGATGGAACTACTTAAGTGTTTGAGTGAAATAATAAAATTTTTCTCACATAAAATTTTGATTTTACTTACATTACAACTTGATTGTTGAGAAATATTATACAAAACTACTCTTTAACATCTGATATCGTATATGTAAGTACAATGTAAGTAACAAAAAAGTTATATCGAATCATAGCACTGCAAAATACAAAATACAAAAAACATGACAAGAATATAACTTTATTTTTATAAGTGATAAATCGTTTGTTGAAATGAATAAGTGTTTGGGACAAAATACAAGTGTTTGTCGAAACACTTCCATAAATTGAATTGTTTGACAGAAATATTTTGACGTTCGTCGTAAATAATTATATCATTTAGAAGCAACATTTTATGAAATGTTTTTTTAAATTTTCCATAGAAGTAATTGAATCACTTGCCACAACTTAACTTTTACTTGGGTCAAATACATTGGTTTTTCTAATATTGTCTACAAATACTTATAGTTTAAGACAAAAGTTAAGTGTTTGCTTGAAATAATAAGTGCTTATATTAAGCATTCGATAATTTGCCACAAACGCTTTCTAAACAATCCTTTTTTGAGTGTAGGTGGGGTTATCTTACTAATTTTTAAAATACATTGGCTCATATTCGGTATCATTTTTAAGCTTAAGCTTAAAGTTAGCAAAAACTTTATGACATATTCTACACAGAGCTGTTGCTAATTTTAAACGCAGGTCTAAAAATGACCTTGAACACGAACCATTATTTTCTTAGCAAAAAAATCATAAGCTTCGAAATATAAATTTTAGTAATATAAAAAATAGTTCGGATCCAATGTTCTTTCATTTTATTGCTCTAGCTCTATTAACTATTAAGAAAGTCATAAGACAATCTCTAAGACTTTATTAAATGCCCTGTAACTCATAAGGTGCTTAAGATAGACTCCCCCTAAGTCTTGTGAAAATGTGATTAGAATACCATTACAGTGAAAAGTTTGCGTTACAGAATGATAATATCTTATTTTTTTAGGCCAGAATTGATCGATCTGAATTGAACTAACACATTCAAATTCAAATTCAACAATTTTTTATGCCCTTTAAACAATTTTTTGAGCGTTCAGATTTTGTGAGTCTGAAATGATTCATATTTTTGATAAAAATATGAGCCTAAAACTAGTTGCTAGGCACGCATATATTTTAACTCTTTTCTGACTCCATTATGTTTCATAAATTCTGAACATCAAAAGAGTAAAAAACACGCTGACACTATGACTCTTTTCTGACTCTGTTGTGTTTCATAAATTCTGAAAAGAAATTTTAACTGAAACTGTTACTATGGTAGCAATTAATTTAAATAAATAAACCAAAAAATAATCTTTTTGAGGCCTTAAATTCAACAGAAACTGGGCTGTCTTTTGGAAACTTGGCGCAGAACATAAGCCTAAATGTGCCAAAGCCGACTTTCGGAGGGTAGGTTGCATTTTTATAATTCAGGATATATAATAAAGTGACGGTATTTTTCAGCTCATCTTTTATGAACTACTAAAGGGCCTAAGACAACAAAAAGAAAAGAAAATGCATTAATTCATTTGTCGAATTTTCAATCATTTTTGGGAGCAATTATTTTTTGTATTTACTATATGATTGGTTATTTCATTGTATTCTTTCATAAAAATTGTTGAAATTTTTAATGGAAACTACCAACTGTGCACATTATCTAAATTTGATAATAAAATATTACGTTTTTGTCCTTTTTAATGCAAAAATCTATAAAACTCATTTTTAATCACGCCCAGACCATTGTTTTTTTGAAGATTGTGAAAACTCTAAATCATGAGTCACATATGTCTCTGAAAAGAGTCAAAATATTGATTTTTTAGGATCAGAATAGTTTTATATTTCAGACTCTAATGTGAGTCTAATTTTTGACTCGAAGTAACTTTGAATTATGAGTCACTTATTTCTCCGAAAAGAGTCAAAACATTTATATTTCAGACTCAGAATAGTTTCATATTTCAGACTCTTATATGAGTCTAATTTCTGACTCATTTGTGTGTGCCCTTCCAAGAACGGAAATACACACATTTCTGACTCTTTTATGAACTCATAATGAGTGTATGAGCTCAGAATTATGAATCATATCTGACTCTAAAAAGAGTCAGAATGTTTGATGGGTGCTTAAATTTTTTTTTATATAGAAATTTTAAAACTTAAATATTTTGATATTTTACAGGAATATCGTGATAATTTTAATTGTATTTTGAGACCAAGCTTCTAAAGAATAAAACTAAATAAATTTAATCAAACTTGGTCCTGTAGTTTTAGAGTTATTAGCGAACATCGAAAACGGCTATCATTTTATTTGTATAGATTTCATCAAAAGAGCAAGAATTTGTTTAATTCAGAGGAAATTTCTTCTTATTGGACAATTTTTTTTCTTTCTATGGAGATAAAACATTTTGCTTTAGAAATTGTGTGAGGCTAAGTTTTTGTCCATGACATATTAGAAATTAAGAAAAATATGATTTCTAAGCTATTCAATTAAGAGAAAATTGCTTTTCGTAACCTATGATCTTCAACTTTGAATGACTTCTTCCACAGTTGTAAGATATCTAATCAATTGACTCATAGTTCACTTATTATATCGTATTGATAAGGTTTTCAAAGCCTTAAAATATAAGCGATATCTATAAACAAAATCTATCTATCTATCATCTATTACTGACGCAGGTTTACTGAAAATATATAAATTGTTTTTTTTTTCAAATTTACCTGAACAAGGGAATATTTTGCTTTGGACATACTTATCCTATTCTCAACGTCTTTTGAAATTGCATTATTTTTCGAATTTTAAGCGCCTTCAAAACAGTTTGTGACGTACATCTCAAAATTTTTAGCATAATGCTCAAGAGGTGCAAAGTTAAGTTTTGTTCCTTACCTACAGCTAAGCTGTTGTAACTTTTAACGATAGCCATGTAATCGGATGCTTAAGTCGTAGCTTTACTTTTTGCTATAAAAATGCAGGCAGCAGAGCAAGAGACCGACAGGTAGGATGCAGCGGAAAGCCAAGCATTAAAGTTGGCAGCATAGCAACAAAGTAAATTTTTTTCTTTGTATTAGTCACAACTGTGCTTTACGCCAGCGACTGGGAGTTTAGGTATATATGTATGTAGGTATTCAGTTCTATTGGTACACACCAATATAGACGCGTTAAACTATGGCATGAAAACTAAATAAACGGTGGTCAAAAGGTGCAAAGTTTTTTTGTGTAAAAGGTAGAAACAAGCTTGATGACTAAAAAATGTAAAATTTTTCCAATATCATTTTAAACTTAAATCGGGTTTATTTGATTTTTTTTTTCTTTTCAACAATTTACTCGATATTATTAACTTAAATCGATTTATCGATCATTTATTTGTGCGAGTGAAATTGATTTAAATGTGTGTAGTTATATTTGCTTACAGATAATAAATGATTTTTTTTGTTACAGATAAAATAAATATTTCAAAAAATTGAACCTGAAACATAAAGTGTGTTTTTTTACTTTCCCAGTAACTATTTTCCAGTAAAGAAATTTTAGAGAGTAAGAAAGTATTTGCTCTCGGAGAAAAAAATTTTCATAAAAGTAAACAAACACAATCCAGTAAAAATTCGTACAAGCTGTCAAGTGAAAAAAATTTAAGTTTTTCAAAACAATTTACTTTTTTATTTATGAAAAAATATTGACAAGTGTCAAAATCATATGTTTTTCTTTTTGAAAAATGTTTTCTGGTAAAATTTTATCCAGTAAAAACTTGCAGGCTCTCTCGCAACAAATTCTCACTTTATTCTCTCACTGGCTCTCTCGTTACTGGATATTTTTTGTTAACAAACACAATCCAGTAACAATTATTACAAATTTTTACAAATTTTCAGTTAACAAACAGACTTACATATTTTTAAACAAATATTTATTGACGCAAACGCTTACATGATAATAATAACCAAATCATGTATTGGACGAAATAAATATTTAATTTTTTGATCAATGAACAAACATAAAATCGTCTGATTGATGTATCGCTATTTAGCAATATCATGACAGCTTTTGCTTTGCAATTCATTGCTTTTCGCATAATCATATATGTATGTATATCACATTTTTCTATTCAATCAGATGGTATTTAAGGGCGGACCTGAATTACGAGATCCGAAAGGAGCTATTTTCGCGAAACGTTTTTGGCAAGGAGAAAATATTTGAGCGCAACGAATTTTTTGAGATATTTTCATGTATTTGAACTCAAAAAAAAGTCGAACTTTTTGAAAGTTTGAAAAAAAAAACCATTTCAACCCGCTAGAAAAGTCGTTTGAGAAAAAAAAATACTTTGAGTGGATTCAAAAGGTCTTTGAGTTTTTTTCTGTACCCACGCCTTCTAAGCTGAAAAATTGTAAATTTAAACTAAAGAAAACGCACTTCAAAGTTTTCGGGAGGAAAAGTTTTCTTTCCAGCCGAAAGACTTTGAATTGGTCTCTGTAACTTTGTGTAAGTATTCTTGTATGCCTTAGCTATCGACTTAAGTTATCAAAAATAATTTGGTTTTTTCGAACAACATAATTCATGGTTCCACTGTAAGTCATATTTCACTTAAATAAGTTGGGAATTATATGGTTTTCATGTAAATTAAAAGCGAAAGTAAAGTAAGAAAAGGTTGAAAAATATTAATTGCACTCAACTAAATATCCACAAACTAATAATATTTGTTCTTCAAAATGCTTTTATTTAAAATTTAAAAAATATTGATACTAAATGGTATTTATTTATTGTAAACAAATAATCACAGTGTGCTATAATTTTTTTTTATTCGTTACGCTTTAACACTTCTGAATTATTGCTGATATTTTAATACCCTATATATTTTAGCTCCAAAACCATATAATTTTTTTTATGTGCTCCTAGGCCGTGTTTGGATTTTATCAACTTTTCGATGTTTTTTGATACTTCCGATACTATTTAGTACTTTTCGAATATATGAAAGTTTGCAAGACTTACAACATTTTTTGACTTCTACAATATATTTTGATACCTCTCGAGTATACGAAACTTAAATCAGTTATCCTTATTCACCCAATATTTTTATATAAGCTCGGAACTTTTGATTTTTGAAAATTTTACAAATAATTCTGCATTTTTTGACTTTAGCCGACTTTCCGAAAATATTTGATACATCTTGATTTGCACCATACAGAATATTTTGATTATTACAATTTTTTAATATTTTTCAAGCTTCTGAAACTTCAATTGACTTTCTGGTCTTTTTCCAATATTTTATTCATACAGGTAAATAGATATTGCTGACTTAAGGATGTTTTCCGGCTTTTAGAAGCTTTTTCATCATTCTAAGTATATATCCCAATAATAATTTGGTAAATTTTAGGCACATATTTAACACACCATTTCGGTTTTTCGACTATTTGAAATTATTTTTTGTTTTTAAATTTTTATCAACTTTCCAAAACTGTTTGACAATTTTTCATAACGTCTGAATTTTTCAATATAAGTGGATTATTTATCGTCATTATTTATAAGCTTTTTTTTCGTGTTACCAATGTTAGATATTGTTCGACTTTTGATTATTCTTTGCTGCTGTTCGACATCAATTGATAATTTTCAAACTTGTGTAACTTTTGTTTATATTTTGAAAGACTATTGATTTCCGATTTTTTGATGAAAGTTTACTTTTCTTATGTACTTTTTCCTCCTGAATTCGAAAATGAAAACGAATGGTACAGTTTTTGAGATATTGTGGTTTTTTCATTTTATCGACCTCTTTTCACTTTAAAATTCATATCTTAAGCTAAAAATACTGAATTTAATTGTTCTTGGTACCAAATTCATGGTATTTAAACAGCCCAAATGCGAAAAATTTCTGTATTCTATTTTAATTTTTAGACCACAGTGCGCGCTTAAAATTCTAACACGCGCATACTTTCTCTGAATATTCATAAATAAGAAACAAACAAAAAACAAATTGTACTTAAAAGCTCGAGGTATGAAAAATAATAGTAATGGCGCCAGAAACCAAGATGGCAAATGTTGTAACTACTGCAACAACAATAACAACAACAACAACAACAAAAATCCGCCCAACATTATGACCAAAACATGTTATTTTCATTCATTTCTACTTTTTGCTATTTTTCTAGCATACAATACGGAAACCTAAGCGCTGAGCCGCAGAAAGAACACAAAAAATAAAAGCGAAACTGCAGAAAAATTCAGGAAAAGTTAAAAAGATTTTTTTTTTTTTGTTGAATAAAATTAAATGAAAAAACCTGCAGCTGACGCAAAAGAAAAAAAAAATATTTCAGCGTTACTTATCATAACAAGATTTCAAAAGAGAAATAAGAGAACATGAAAACTAAAAATTGCATGGGAGAAAGCTGCAAGTATTCAAAAGTAGCTAACCCCACATAGACGCAACCCAATCCACGTTAAAACGAAAACTGTTGCAACGGATAAGCAACGATGTGCAGTTTAGTCGTCATAAAAACTATAAGAAAAAAGCAAAAAATAATTTGAAAATAAGCACAGATTTATGCGCGTTAATTCATTGGTACTTTGGTGCAAAAACATTTTGCAGTTTAACAAAACAAAAACAAAATTGAGACACATCCTGTGCAGATTAGCCTGCAGCTTATGTCGCATGCCACAAAAGGGTGAAAAGAAAGCAAATGTTGATAATAAGAATTTGAGCTACCAATTAAAAATGTTTTTATGTAATTATATATTATATATATAATTTGTTAATGACTGTGACAAAATGAGTTTCTTGCTAAGAGATAACGTAATGTGTCACTTACGAAGAGGTAGCAGAAGCTTACATAAAAAAGAAGAATATAAGCAAACGACTATAGCTATTAGACATAATTTTGAGAAAACGTTTCATCATGTAGACGAGGCTTTTTCAAAAAAAAGCACAAAGCCCAAAATAATGCTCCAAATAAGTAGTGTTTTAAATTTCTTACAGTAATATTTGATATTATTAGAAATACATA
Organism: Tricholauxania praeusta; assembly: GCA_949775025.1. Classification (NCBI taxonomy): domain Eukaryota; kingdom Metazoa; phylum Arthropoda; class Insecta; order Diptera; family Lauxaniidae; genus Tricholauxania; species Tricholauxania praeusta. Next base: position 27,465,027 of record OX459031.1, on the reverse strand, counting down.
AGAGGTCTCTGTGGTCAAATTATATTCGCAGAATATAATTTGTGGTGTATTGCAATAGAAAATAATTTATAGCTATCTTACTGAGCTTACTGTGCAGCGCAGTGTGCACAAATCTTAGATCATTACAAGAAAAAATGGGCTGAAGTTAGCGATACTAGTTTCATTCATTGCTAACTGGAATCATCAGTAATCTTTCAGTCGATTATTAGGAATTTTTAAGCCTGATTATTTCTTGAGAGCCCAAGAAAAAAGTGGAACAAGGCAATGACGAAATTCTTTTTTCTGTTGTGCGTCTCTGTTTTTGTATCTAATTTGTAATATCAAACTTTTCTTTCATCTTAAAGGTCACTGATGATTCCATTTAACAATGGATGAAACAAGTATGACTAGCCTTAACCAATTTGTTGTGCTAAATTTATTTTTGTTTTGTGTAATTTTTTAGCTATGCTGAATAGTAAGCTGAGTAAGTAATTAATTCAAAAAGGTTTTCATTCAAATCAAACGCTGAAAGTGGAAATGGATTAGGCACACGTTACGAAAATCAACAACTGAAATCTGCTACCAAACATTTGAGTGAAACTTTCAAGGTTGCAGAAAATGTGACCCTCCTAATTCATTGTGGAAATGATCGCTAGAACAGAAAATGCGAAATTCAGGGATATGTTGGAAGAATTCGAAAGCACTCGCTACTAATCCTTCTCGTTGGAAGATTTTTGTGGGGACCCTATGCTACGGTAGGATGAGTCCAAGAATGCAAATTTTTTTCTGTTCGTTGTTTCACAAGTTACCTTATGTTAGGAGCTTGATAGTTTTATTTACCGAGAAAAAAATTGCTAGCCCAGTGTAGCGCATCTTCAAGCACATACATAAGTTTTTTTTCCGTTGCTCAAAAAATAGCCAATTTTTAAAATTGCTTTGAGCTCTTGTGGTTATTATTTCCATAGCTTTTTAGAAAAAAAAAATATTTTCACTTAAGAATTGCTTGCACGGTTTTTTCCCAAGAAAAGAGTCCTTGATTTGCTAAGTTTCTCGTAGTAATGATTAAATTTAAATTAATCTTAAAATTGTTGCTTTATTTTTGATTCCTGTTTCATGGCTTTATTACAACTCCATTTGTTGTGAAAATATCATGCGATGAATCTTTTTTCAGTGTAATTTTTTTTTAACGTTTACTATTTTTAGAGTTTCGGGTTGCTCGTTATAGTGGGCTACAACAAAAAATTTTCTATGTTAGTAAATTTTTTTTGTTTGATTTTACCAACGTCATAAATTAAACATTCCTACAAATTCGATTTTTTCCATTTTTGACCTCAGATTTATTGGGTTTTGGGATGCACTGAAACCAAATCCGGGCTCAAGTAAGATTTTTGAGAACACTATTTTTTATAATGTTTCAGTTTTTGTAGCAACGTGATTTTTTTTTTCCTTCAAAAAACTTTGTGTGGGATTCAACAATACAATTATTCTTCTTTCATGTCGTGAGTTTTCTGAAATATCTTTTTTTTTCGCCGAGTTATTGCATTTTAAAACTTTCATGTTTGAAGATGCATTTTGTTAGGTGCTTAGTATAGACAATATAAATCCAGCAATATAAGTCCCTCTATACACAAACCAACAAACTTTAACTCTTTATACATATATTAGTATAGATTAGAAGGATATATCAAATGGTTCACAACACGATGGTAACAATAAAGATTCTAGCTTGCATTTACAAAATACTAAATGTATTAAATAGTATGAGTACTGAATTAATCCGGTAGGGCCTCTGAAAAGCTTAGCCATAGTGATAGGTAATATCCATTAAAAGTTATATAATGCAAAAATGATGTAATGACAAAATTTTTAGATTGCATTAACGAAAATATTTGACAGCGTATGACCTGTGAGCATAGTTTTGAAGCAAAAAGTTTAAAATTAAATAATACATTTCAAACAAAATACCTATACTTGAATTCAGAAGTACTACGTATTCGATATACTTTGTCAGTTAACTAGATGGGTAAATACTCCTATGGAATTGATGACTCTTTAAAAAACTATTTCTGCTTATATTTATTTCTATTTTAGACGACGTAATTAATTATGGCACAATATGGCTGAAATATTGTTGTTGTTAATTTTTAAATTTAATTTGCTGATAACCCTAAGGCCCACTTATTATATGTTAAATAATAATTAAGTATTGCCAACAGTATTTGTTTCACTAATAAAATAATATACGGTAGCGTGAACTTACTTATTTTGTAAGGTCACTTGCCACTTATGAAACGCATATTTATCGCATTTTGCTTGATATTTTTAATTTGGAAAATTTTTTACAAAATTAGTAACAGAGATATCGTGTTCCGCAGCAAAAAACTACATATGAGGTCTATACTGCATTGACATAAATAGTGAGAGCAAACTGTTGAAATCTTATTAAAATGGTATTCTGCCTGCTTTTGGTGAAAAAAATGCATTAGACTTAATCTTCTGCACTGCATATAAATACATCACGAAATGCCGAGATTATTTTCTGTCTTTAAAAAACGCTACATGGGCAAAGTTTTAAAACTTGACTTTTAAAAGAAGATAACGATTTTAAGCTTCGCTGTCATGGGCAGTGCTACGCCCGTTTTCTATCTTGTAATTTTCCGTACCACTTTAATAAATATCCTTAGATAGCTCTCTCAGTATAACGCAACGCATTTTAGTCGAAATACACACAGTTTTGTGTAAAACTCCCACAGTGTGTAATTTGGTTGCATTACCTTAAAAAATGTCACATTTTTGAGAAGTTCAATGCCTTCTTGTCGAAGTCAGTTTACTTTGTAGCAAGTGCAAAATTCATTTGCTTTACCTTCAATAACGCTCCTAGCTAAGGTTTTTCTTAGTAAGAGAGAAAGAGAAGGGAATGTGGCCAGAGAATGCCACTATTTTGTCAGTACTTCTCTGAGTAATTTGTATTACTTGTTAGAAGTCTGTGGCATTTGACTTAAATAGAGCACCTGGTACAACGTTTTATATGATTTCTTAAAGGAGCCCATAAAAATGTTAAAATGAAGTGTTTACTTCAAACTGTGCATGATTTCTAACTGTATTAAAATTTGGTCAGCTGTTCCTGAAATAACCCTTAACATTTGTGTGGGTAAAATTTTAGGGTAGGCTAAAATTTATGTGAGTGGTGAACGTGTTAGTTATCGTTTTCTTGAAATCACGATTTCACGAAGCTATAGCCATTTAAATAATAACTCCCATTAGTGGACTTATAATCAGAATGATACTCATACGCCCCGTACTACGTAAATTGAATGGGAGGTAATTAATAAATGTTTTATGAAAAATAAGAATAAATTAATAATTTAGAAGCCACCAAAAAAAACTACACACTTTAAAAAATATAGCCATTTTAGATATAAATATTTTTTAAATTATATATATGGGACTTTCCACGCCAGATCAGACACAATTTTGTTTTGCAAATCTGATTTTTTTGAAAATTTTTTTTTCCTTTAATACTGGCTGGTAGTATTACTTAAAATTTTTTTTTACTAAGCTTTTTGAGCGATACAAATGTTTGAAAGCTGACGTTTTTAAGGTTTTTTGTTTTGAAATAATAGATCTTTTTCTTATTTCAGAATTTTTGTTTCATGTGTACTTTTCATAAAATATATAGAACATTATTTTAAAACGTTATTATTATAATATTTTTGAGTTTAGAAAATGGGTTATATTGTCATTTTTAAGAATGTATCATGTACTGATCGGCCTTCTACAAGTTTTTTTTGGAAAAATTTTTTATGTTCTTACCAAATTTTCAGTTTAGTCTGATAATCTACAAGGTATGGAAGCAATTTTTTTTCGAATTTTAAATTTTTTTTAATATTTTTTTTTATGTTATTTTTGTTGAAAAATATCCAAATGTGATATTTTCAATAACTATGGGATAATTTTCATATATTTTATTTATTGTTTTTTGATTTTTAAACTTAAACTTAAATTTTTCATATAATTTGTTAAAATGGAATTTCGTAGGAATTTTTAAAAATTGAATACATCAATACATTTTATCTCGATAAAAATGCAAATAAAATGTAAATTTTTGTCGCAAAATTTCTACAGCCAGTATACGTATGTGTGTGCTTTAAATCCACTAGCAATGCATCCATAATTTTAGCAGTTCGAATTTATTCTATTGCGTCGATGTTGCGTCATATTTGCATTAGTTTCGCGCCATTTACAAAAATTTGATATTTATACAATGGGCAAAATGTTAAGCTTAAGTCGGATTATCAAAAGAGTCAGTAAATATTTGAATACATTTTTAAGCATTTTATTTTGATTTATTTTACATCATTTGATTTTTTTTTTTTATTAAATTGAGTTTTTTAAGAGATAACTTTTATATAAGTAGGTTGTTAGTAATTAATTGTTAGTTTTGATGAAAGTGTGTTTTAAAAGTTATGAAATTATTTTTGCAAATATATCACATATATTTTCAAATAATATATCTTGAGAAAGAAATTTTTACACAAAGAATGATTTAATTAAGTTTATTGAATACTGTCGCTTGTTTTGTAAGAAATTGATGATTTAAAGAACGTCAAGACTTATTTAATATCATTTGAAGCAAAGCTATTGCAATACATTTCATTTGAAAAACCTTTTTTGAAAAAATAGCGCACAAAAATTATAATTCTCAAAATATATGTATCTGACCAGTTAAGTAAAGGTTCTTGCCAATTCTATAACAGTTAGAGATATTCGTTTAAAGTTTATGGCAATATTTTTGCCAATGTCAATGTTATTCAGTAATTTCTAAGTAACATTAGACTTTTACAGATCTTTTTAATTTAAAGGTCACACATCACTTTGAAAGTCCTTAACTTCTATGTAGTGAAAGTAGACTTTGCCAAAAACAAAAACACTGCTGGCGTCTATTAGTAAATATATCCAACCGTATTGAAAATATGTTAAACCAAAAATATGCCTAAATTAAGTCAAATTTTATACAAGAAGTTGAAAGTTACCTTAATATTAGTCGCCACAGCTCAAGCATTATTTAAATGTGCAACAAGTTTTATCTGCAGTTGATTTATGCTGCTCATCCGGTTCTCAAAGTATTGAAGTTTTTTTTTGATCATTTGATAGCCAGATAATTAGCTTATTATCATTTAAGGGAGAAAAAAATCTAACTATTGGGCAAATTAAGAAAAAAATAAAGACATCCAAATATTAGGCTAATAAATTAAAAATTACTATCGACTTATTGGCTTGTTTCTGATTCAGCAAAAACATTAAATAAAAATTCTTCGGTAATCGAAATAGTGAAAAGAATTAGGCACCTTATTTATTTTCATATAGTGGAACATATTTCTAATCGACTTTTTGTGGAAAATACTAAAGGAAAAGTTGCGCAAATGGTTTTATTCAAACAAGTGGCAATTGTGGCTGGAGTTCCCCAGGGTTCTGTCCTATCTCCTACCCTTTTCCTGGTGTTTATCGATGACCTTCTGTCATCGACCACCAACCCAATCCATTCCTTTGCGGACGACAGCAACATATGTCATTCTTATTGCTTCAACAAGCGCCCGAGCTCTGTGGAGGTTGAGAGTAAAAGGCGGCATATGAATGACTCACTTGTTTTCGACCTCAACACAATCACCGAGTGGGGTCGTATTAACCGAGTCAATTTTAATGCTTCTAAAACTCAGTGCTGTCTGTTGTCTCACAGACGAATGGATCTCTCCCTTCCTTCCCTTAATATGGCTGGCTTAGATATTGCGAGGTCAGCAACTCTTGACGTTCTGGGCATATCGGTTCAATCAGACCTGAGGTGGTCTGATCATGTATTCGATGTATCGAAAGATGCGGCCAAGTGTATTGGTTTTTTGAAACGGTGTAAGAAATACTTCACTCCAGTTGATCTTCGTACTGTTTATTTCACTTAACAACAACTCACACATTTGGGCCGGGGCTCCTAAAACCACCTTGGAGCTGCTAGATCGTGTCCAGCGACGTGTGTTGAAACTAATAGGTGATGAATCTGTCATCGCCTCTATCGATTCCCTTCACCACCGGCGTAACGTGTGGTGTTTAACCCTTTTTTATAGATATTATAACGGGATGTGCTCTAGAGAAATACGGGAACTGATTCCATCAGCCAGGATTTTCTCTCGCAGCACTCGAGCATCCCATCAGGCCCATCCTTTTTGCGTCACGCCGGTGTTCAACAGGACATCACACTTTCGTGATAATTCTTTCTTTGGCCGAACCATCAAGTTGTGGAACTGCCTACCTGCGTCTGTCTTCCCCGGCAGTTGTGACATCCATAGATTCAAGACTAATGTTCACCGACACTACTCCATCTATCCCCCTTCCCTCTAACCTTTCTCCTTTTCTTAAAACCAACACGGCGCATTGCATTTATAGGGGGCATCCCCTGAGCGTTGGCTTATGCTTTAAAAAAAAAAAAAAAAAAAAAAAAAAGTGTATAAGAAAAGAGTTGAATGAGATTTCCCTATCGTCTCGCCGACTGAAATATGATCCTACAGCAATTTATATTGTTTGCTGGATATCATATAAATATATTTTAACATTCGATATTGGTTGTACTGAATTCAGATAATAAAAAGTAATATCTTTATCTAATACTTTAATTTACATTTTTTTTTAAAAAAGTTGTTAACTGAACTTAAGACCTCGTAGGCCTATTTCAATTCTTTCCAACAACAGGCCTTTTAGCATATTTTACTTGTTTAAGAACTTTAAAATATGCTTTTGTGCCTTGCAACTGCAGATCAACACCAAATGTCCTTTTTTCCAGCATTTAGTTTTGAAGTTTTCATTATTTAATAAGAACTTAATACCGAACTAAACTAACTTGACACTCAAAATTTACTATATATTCAAACATCTGATATCCGATACGGAGTATTATAAGTATATTGAAATATTCTGACATACGAGTATAATTTTTGTGACAATTTTTAAAAGGTCGATATTTTCACATATCGACTTATTATAAATACGGAATGCATACGTCTATATATTGTGAAACAATAATAGTCGATAATTTCCTTCCTCCCTTCCTTTGAAAATGAACAAAACATACTTCCTTTCAATTTGATAATGGAGAAAGTAAGCCATTTTTTTCCTCTTCCACTTGCAGAAGAAAATCTAAATTTCTGTCGTCTTTCTGAAAGCGATCACCCAAAAAAATCAGGTATTTTAAAAACAAATATGCAACAAATAATTTTGCAAAAATTATTAAAAAACTGAAAAAATTCAGTTGAAGGCAATGAAAAAAATGTAGACATTATGGCATACTTACTGGCGCACAAGGAAGTAATATAAGCTGGGTTACTAAGCTGAAAGGATGCAATTCCTGGCCTTCCCAATATAAAAAAAAAATGTTTGCCGTGAAAATGGTGAGAAATAAAATTTTTCTGTGTGATAAACTGGATGACCCTTTTTGGATTTTAATAAGTGCGCAACTATTTTTTGGACGCAGTTAAATGTACCAATATTGACACTAAAAATATTACTAGCTATAATCAAAGTACTATGAAAATATAAACTGTTACTTCAAATTTAAAACTTTTTGCTAAGATATAAAATTTACGTGAAAATTCAAAGCAAAACTAATATTCGCAATAAAATTATCACAAATGCAAAAAATGAATGCAGCTGCTGCCGCATGTTGTAGACAGCACTCAAATATCGTTTGCTGTTTGCTATCCACATAAATCAAATAGAATGCGCACGCGGTCACCAAAATTTATTTAACATAATTGAATGTGATTTTGATTATTAGCACTAGTTGTTTCTGTTTTGCTGCTATCGTGTTTGTCTGTTTGTCATAATTTGATTATATTGCCATTCAGAAATGAATTCGACCGTATGCTTTGCATTAACGCGCCATAGACATAATTTTTGCATTCCTATCATTTGCGTACATTTTGTCAAATTAGAGTGTGTATTTATTGATTTTATGAGTAGATGCAGGCTTCCTAATTGCCTTGGAAAATTCAGAAAATTTGGCATAATTCAGATGCAATTTTCTTAATTTTAATTTGAATCATGTTTATTTTATTGAAAAGTTTTATCAAATAAATTCTTTCACAAATCAACGCACACACACTTTAACTTGGCAGGCTGTACTTAGGAATACTTCTAAAATTCTAGACATGTCCTGCGTATAAAACACGCTACATCATATTTTGAATAATGAATAATCGTGCATTAATTTTTCCACTCTGCATATGCATTTCATCACGTTTGAGTGAGCGCAAATACATTTGACACGCAAGTGTCCACGTTGCAACTGCGAAAGTGTTCATACGCACATACACATATGTATGTAGGTTTGTTTGCATAGATACGTGCAAAAAATGTTGCTATGAAAAAAGAATCATTCAAAACTACATCCCTTAAATTCAAGCCCACACGAAGGTTTTGGAGTTATTTTTTGAGGAGCCTCCCTTTGAAAGAATTTTCTGGACACTTTGTAGAAATAGACTGTGATTAACACGTAATTGACTTTGACCTTTTTGTAAGATATTTCTAGTCTCAAGAATCAAGCTTTCCTTAGAATTTCAATATCATGAATTATGTGCTATAGACCATAGGTGGGCAAAAATTTGGAAGCAGGAGCTACTTGCTACTAAAGCATCAAAAACAAGAACAGAAAAAAACACCACTATAAATTCGACCTCGATAGCGAAAAAAAATGCTGCTATAAGCCAAAATATAAATCCAAGAACCAAACCAGAACAAAATGAGTGTATAACTTAAAGTACACTGATCAAGCGAAACGAAATAAGCTGTCGCTAATGTTCAGATTATTATTTAAATATAGCGCGTTTAAAAAAAAAAAACATAAAAAAATGTGTAGCAGAGTAGAGTACGTACTTTGATTTGTTGTATTCGTTATTTTTTTTTTTAAAAACAAAAACGACGTATTTGTTGTAAGGAGCTAAAATTGGCTCATTTTTCCTACTTTGCCCATCTTTGCTATAAACGTTATAGGCTTAAATATGTACCAATACTACTATCACAGTATAAATAAAAATTTATAATGACATCAATGTTGGAGGTTGATACCATTGATTTTTGGGCAAAAATTAAAAATATATATGTAAATTAAACAGTCTAAGGTTATACTTTTCAAGATATTCAACAATATTTTGATTTAATAAAATTGTTAAATAAGCAACATTTTTTTTTTATTAAAACATAAATAATTCACGTTTAAAACTGCCTGCAATTTAAAACCATTACAAATGCTCTTAAAAGCTTAATAAAGCAAATATTAAAAAAACATGATTCATGAGAACTTTTGACGAAACAAAAAAAATGGTTTTACTTTAAAGCACAAAACAATTACTCTTACATGTACGTTGTTATATTGGCAGCATTTATGTAAAAACCAAAAAGTAAAATTTAAGTACAATACAAAAACATGAAATTTGGAAAATGTTGGTAACAATTTTTTACGCAACATAAAATAAAGAATTACAAAAATGTTTTGACGGAAATGCTAAAAAGTTTTTATCTCCATACATACACGAACGCATACAACAGTTATAGCACCAGCGGATGTTAAAATATTTGAATTTGTGTGCTATGCAAGCGTACTTATGTGTGTGAAACTTTCACCCGAAAACATGTCAGAGTAGTTTTGCGTATTTGTGCATAGTCATATTTGTGTTGGTATGAATGTGAGATATGCATTTTTGTGGTCAGTTTTTGGAGAGTACGTAACAAAAAAAAGAATAATAAAATAAAATTCTGTTCATGTTTTACGTTACATAAGTTAAAATAAGCATAAGGATTGTGTGTCTGGCTATGATAGCATGTTGATTTGTCAGTGAATGTCCATTGGGCCAGTGTGGAAATGCAAATGTAAAATATTTGTATAGTACGAAAAGTTCTCATATCAAAACCATACTTAATTCTGGTATTAAGGTCACACTGGAAAGCTTATGAGAGAAATGAGATGTTGAAAAAATTGCCCTTAGGAATGTTCTATAACAAATACTAAAAAAACAAATTATTATAAATATACTCAGCAGATCTTGCAACCGTTCCGTCATATCATCTTTTTTCTGCAATCTGATTATGTTCAAGTTTACCTTTTAAGGTCTGATGTCGCTTTAGAACATTTAACAATCGTAGCATTACCAATCACTAATTAGTGAAGATTTCGTTAAAACATCTCTTTTAATTTTGTAGTCACTAAAAATCAAATGCCAGCGTTGGAGTATAATAATATGCCGAAGAAACTATTGCGCTACACTGAAATGAGTAGCTATAGAAAATATTCCTAAATTGTTTCTAAAGTAAGACTTGAGTAAAAATTTGTTTAAAAAATAACATGGTTCAGATAAAAAATAAATTTCAAAAAAGAAACAATTTCCACAATTAAATTACTTACAAATTAAATTTTACTTAAATATTTATTAATGATTTGTTGCATTTTTTGCACAAAATTCAAGGAAGCTTTTTACCTTAAGGTAGATTTTCTTAATTAAAGCAAATACGTATTATCATTGCTTTAGTTTTGTTCCGTGCTTTTCTTAAAATAATAAAGTTGATTTGCAAAGCATAAATAAATGTTACAACTTTGAAAAAAAATGTCATTTTCCTTAAACTTATGAAGAGAAATTAGCTTTCCTATATAAAACAGATAACCTCAAACTTTACCTTTACTTTGCCGCTTTAATTTACTTTAACTTAATCTCTTTACTTTACCTTTACTTTACATTTACTTTACCTTTACTTTACCTTTACTTTACCTTTACTTTACCTTTACTTTACCTTTGCTTTACCTTTACTTTACCTTTGCTTTACCTTTACTTTACCTTTACTTTACCTTTACTTTACCTTTACTTTACCTTTACTTTACCTTTACTCTACCTTTACTTTACCTTTACTTTACCTTTACTTTACCTTTACTTTACCTTTACTTTACCTTTACTTTACCTTTACTTTATCTTTACTTTACCTTTACTTTACCTTTACTTTACCTTTACTTTACCTTTACTTTACCTTTACTTTACCTTTACTTTACCTTTACTTTACCTTTACTTTACCTTTACTTTACCTTTACTTTACCTTTACTTTACCTTTACTTTACCTTTACTTTACCTTTACTTTACCTTTACTTTACCTTTACTTTACCTTTACTTTACCTTTACTTTACCTTTACTTTACCTTTACTTTACCTTTACTTTACCTTTACTTTACCTTTACTTTACCTTTACTTTACCTTTACTTTACCTTTACTTTACCTTTACTTTACCTTTACTTTACCTTTACTTTACCTTTACTTTACCTTTACTTTACCTTTACTTTACCTTTACTTTACCTTTACTTTACCTTTACTTTACCTTTACTTTACCTTTACTTTACCTTTACTTTACCTTTACTTTACCTTTACTTTACCTTTACTTTACCTTTACTTTACCTTTACTTTACCTTTACTTTACCTTTACTTTACCTTTACTTTACCTTTTCTTTACCTTTACTTTACCTTTACTTTACCTTTACTGTACCTTTACTTTACCTTTACTTTACCTTTACTTTACCTTTACTTTACCTTTACTTTACCTTTACTGTACCTTTACTTTATCTTTACTTTACCTTTACTTTATCTTTACTTTACCTTTATTGAATAGTTACAGAAGCCAAACCTCTGATACTTATTTAAGCCCAATTTGTTGAAAAAATGTTTGGTATAAACTTTGTTTATTTTTGGTATATCTGAATATAACAATATTTATTGCATATTTAAAGGCATCTTTTAGGTATTTAATCTGTCAAAATTTTATATGAGCTTAATTTCAAAAAAAAAAAATTTGGTTTATCTTATTCATTCAAAATAGAAGTCAAATGAATGTTTGCTTGGATGAAAATTCAACATAAATCTGCAACAGATTGCAGTATATTGTATATTAAAATGGATAAATTATTATTCTATGCATGTTTTTTATGTATACGGTGATGAAGAAGAACGTTTTTATGATTGCAGTCAGAGAGTATCCCTAAATGTTTTGTTAAATTTGCTTGTTATAAAGAATAACATGTATTTAAAAAAATATGCTCCAAAATAATAAGAGTCCTTGGTACAAGTGCACAGTAATAAAAGTAAATTTTTTAGAACTCATGAGTAAATTCATATTCATAAAAAAATAAATAAATTATTTCAAGTGCCTGAAATCCGATATAAAAGATTTCTTCAAAAAATACCATTTTGCAAAAGCATTGCCTACTTCATAAAAATTTTCTGCTGACCACAGTGTGTGTAGCCGCCACATGTACTAATTGGAGTGAATCTTCTATTTCAAGTTTCACATTTTATAGAGTGCATCCCCACAGTAAAGTGAAAAGTTTTGAGGAAATGGATGGAGGAAACAAAAACCCATAAAAAAATCATAATTTAAGCAAGAAACAGTAGGACTACTCAAAGGATTTGAAGTTTTTTGAAAACCACTTTTTCAGAACTTTGAGGCTCGGGCGAACGACTAAAACTAAAATTTGTCTCATGTGAGTTCTATGGATTTCAGCTACATATATGCAAAAACTATATTGTGCCATTCTTTCAGATAAAGAATTTAATATTTCTCAATATTTTTTAAGTCCACTCTGGCACACATACATATAATACAAATACCAAAAAACTGTAAACCATTTGATTAATAATGCATGTTTGTGGGTAACTATATAAATACATTTATAGACATTGCAATGCTTGAGATTACTTTCAATTTTAAATACAATAAAAACATAAACCTAAGGCTTACAAATATAAGAAGATTTATTTAGTCAACCACAACAACAGCACTGTGAGTGAGTCAGTCAGTCGGAGTTACCATTTACAAACAATGAGTAAAAATGTATTGTAGAAGCTTGTGTATGCATACATATGTGTGTGTCCTCTACTGCGACAGTTAGTGCGTCAGTATGTTAAAGTCAAAAACACATAGCCAAATAATACAAACATTGTGGACTTGAAACCATTTTGTGAACAAATAAAACGCATGCATACAAATGCATTTTGACAAAAGCTCTTACGAATACAAACAAATATACCATTAAACTCTGGTTCATAGAGAACGAATTGCTTGATGTTACTTACAAACGGATACAAACACACAACAAATACTCTTGACGAAGTCTGTGGTTTGACAGATGGAAACCACAAGATGTCAAAATAAAGTGAATAAAAAAGGAAAAAAAAACACAATCATTTCAAGTCATACTGCAAAATTGCAGCTTAAAGTAGAGAGCAAAAATAATTAACATTTACATTTAGGTGTCAGTTAATAAAGAAAATTCTTATGCTTCAATAAGCTGGAAAACATTTTACATAGAAGATCTCAAAGCAGATTCATAAATTTTATAATTATTTTTTATTTTATCGCTTTTCCGAGAAAAAAAGAACTTAAGACTGTAATTCTTCTATTTTTTTCACTAAATAGAGACATTATTTATTAAATAAAAACACAAAATTTTACAGAAATGAAATATTTGCTTAAATTTATTATTTTCGCTTCCCTGAAAAGTGAAGACATGAGTTACTCACTTGCTCATATATTCACAGTTCTAACAGATAAAGTAAATTTTTCCAGTTAATATCTTTAAATATTACTTAAAACTGTGCACTTTTAAAAAAATTCTGCTGCTGAGAGAACTTTTTTCGTCGATTCAAAACTCAAATTTTCTTTAAAGTGGCAAATATAAATAAAAAAAATAAAAAATGAAGCATACTTTTGAGCTGAACACTTTTGGCTAACTTTCTAGATGGAATTTCTGAAATTTTATTTTAGAGTACAAAATAAATAACCATTATAGTACTCGCACATAATGAAATAGCTAGTTTCAGTAAGGTTTTTTTAAGCAGATTATAGCGAAACAGCGTCTGGGTAATTATAAAAAATGCGTATATGGTATTATTCAACACTGTTACTTTCTCTGCCGATTTAGCCATGCCCAACTGTCTGTGGAAATCATAATATCATAAATGGAAATCAAGATAAGTCGATAGAATTTTCAAATCGATTTACAGACATAGCTACCGCTTATACTAATCTAAGCTTGCCTCGAAATTTTTCTCTTATCCTGATAAAAATTAAAAAAGTACTCTTGATTTGCAGAGATATTACAATATATAGTAAAGTAAAGACTTTCAAACACTTTAACAGAGGAGATATTCATACTTAAATTTAAGAAACCGAACAAATAATAGCAAAGAATAAGACAACTTAAATAAAAGTAGTTAAGTTGAAGAAGAAGGCGTGGCACTCCAAATATAATCAAAAAAAATTTAAATTGTTTCTTTGACAAAGCAATGGATTAAATTTTTCCGAACTCGTTGCGACAGCATTTTGTGACTCAAACAATAAGAGAAGTCGACATGTGATAACTTGTAGGCTGGACTTTTTTATTGAAATAACATTTTTAGGATTGTGTATGCGGATAAATAATGTACGAAAATATCTATCAAAATAAGCGAGTGCTAAATGCTCAAAACAGGAAAAGAATGTTATTTTTTTAAATTTTAAGACCTTCATGAGAACTTCTGCTTTTAAAGCAGAGTAATTTATTTTTGTTTAGCCTCTTGATTACAGAATTCGATTTGAATTGGTTGATTAGATATAAGTTATTTAAGCTTTCGATTAATACGAATGTAAAGCTCGAAAAGTTTAAATGATTCGAATAATTCAAAAGCATAAATAATGGAAAAAGTTCAGTTGACTTGACTATTTCGAAAAATTCAATAAATTTAAATAGATCAAATAATTCGAGTAAGATAAATAGTTCGAGAGTAAATAATTTATAACAAAGATTATTTTTAATTTGCTATAGCTTTATATTTTGCTATGAAATAGATCAGCTAACAAAAAGTTGTTCAGAAGTTTTTCGATTGCTGGTCATTTTGGATATGAATTATGGAAATTTTCGATTCATTATAGAATTAATCTCATCAGAAACTTGAAAGAGTCCAACTTAGGGCCTATATTAAATCTGCCAATCTATTTTTAAGAATCGCATCGATTTTAAAAGATCTACTATCAGCAGGAAATGTGATTCCTCCATATTTTCTACATTGCATTAAATATTAGACAGAGCACTGATGCCATTACCGATTGAATATTGAATGAGAAATGAATATCGTACATTGTTAGCATGAATTGAAGCTCATAATGAGAACAATCGTTCACTGAAGCATTGGTAAACAACACTATGCCCTTTATAATAAACGAGGGTGTATGTGTCGTGAAACTTACACTTTAACACACTGAAGTATTTTATGTGGCCTTGAAAAAGGACCTTTAATAACATAATAAAAATTTTAAACGAACTCTAATTTCATTCATTTTGCAACTTTCTTGCGAGAATTGCGATATCCATTACCTCATATTCTACAAGATCTGGCCGTACAAACGTAGGTCATTGATAAGAGGAAATATTGCAGCAATAATTTTTGCAACTGGACGCAAGCTCTTTAGAAATTGCAAAATCACAATCATTGAACTCACAAAAAGAAACCTTTATTCATTGCACTTGACTGCATGCTATGTCCTGTTCAACCCTATACATACTGCATGTATATTCACATGCATACAGGCGAGTAAAAATCAAGGAAAATTATACCCAGTAAACATTTTTAATCGTGAAAAGGCCATTTTCGATTTTTTGCGGAGATAACTTTATTCACGTGCATCTCATGTCAAGCGATAATTTTTTTCGGCGGAAACAGTCGCCTGTAGCGATTCACGAATGAACAATTGTTGCTATTATTGCAGGCGATATAAAAATTCTTATTTTTTACTCAAATCATTTTAAATCACTTTTTCCACGAAAATTATGTTTTAGTATAACATATTATGGAAAATTTCATAAACTATACTTTACATTACTTACAAATCGAGGACCAGCCTGGCAGCATTAACACCGCTCTTTGCTGCTAACCGTATATTTACATTAGACGTCGTACAAAAATTTAACAAATAGCAAAAAAATAAAATCAAATAAAAACGCATTAAAATATATGCAGTTTAAAATATGCCCTAAAGTATGCATCAAAAGTATAAATTTCAATAACAGTTATGAATTTATAGAAGACTCAACAATCGTCCAAACATTGGCTGGGCTTCCAGGATTTATTATCAAAGTGTGCATATGTAAATTTTAAACATTCGAGAAAATTCAAAGAAAATGTAACGATGCATACACAAGTGCATTAAAAGAATGCGTACATGTGTGTGCTTTCCTGCTAGTGTGTATGTTTCCTGCGTGCAACCTTCATATGCACGTATGTATGTGTGTTTGAGTTCCTAAGTCAAATTTGCATACTTGACCTGAATCTTGTCTTTGTTGATCCCGTCTAGCACATAAATGCATTAATTGTAAATGTATGCGTTCAGTGAGAGTGAGATAGAAGGTGAACTAAGGAGAGAGCTACAAAGAACTAAGAAAATGTCCAGAGAGTGTGAGTAGATTTTTCGCAAACTTTACTCAAAATATTTTAAGTGAAGTAAAATTTATGGCAGTAGCATAAGGCTTACTTTTGCGGTATTATACTTTTGTATACTCAAGGGGGAAATATATGGCTCTATAATAAAGGGCCTCCGGAAGTTTTTTTGAAAAAAAATTGCAATTTCTTAAAATTTTTTTTTTGAAGCTGCATTTTATTTTAGACCAACACTTTTTTACAGTATTAAAGTTTAACTATTCAAGATTTATCCCTGGCATTTTGGTTCAAAAATATTGGTCTATAAGGTAGAAAAATGCAATGCCGTGAATGACCTCAAAACTTGCGGTGGGCAAGATATCTGGAGACTGGTTCATTCGAAAAAGAAAAAGGCTTAAGCGGCTTAGTAAACAGCTCTTGGGCGTTTGATCGTTGATTTTTGAACATATTAAATGACTTTTTAATAAATAAAAATATTAATTTTTCACAATATGGCAGGCATAGAAAGAAAATTTTAATTTTTGGTGCACAAAATTGAGTTCATTTTAGGTTATAAATCAAAAAATACGTTTCCAACAAAAAAATCGAACGATCAAGATCAAGATAGCCCAAGAGCTGTTTTGAAAAAGTGTCATTTATTTATTCGAAAAACTCCCGGAGGCCCTTAATACTTACTAGATCGTCTCTTTTAGATCAAACGGTGATGCACCGCATATAAATCGAAAATATTTGCGTGGATTCGAATACTGCTACAAGCGACATCTTTTTTCTTCATTATCATTTGATTCGAAAAAATAATCACCCATATCATGAATATCCGGAGAAAAACAATTCTCTCGGATTTTTTTTGTTTCTCGAGAGAAGTATTTTGCGTTCATAAATAATTGCGGATTGGAAAACTTCATATTCATTTAGTGCTGCCAAAATATTTCCAATTACTTCCATTCAGTCCAAAATCACTGTTGCATTTTTCATATTTGACATTAGATTATCAGTAATTTTGCATATTCGACATTAGCTTACCTGTCAGTTGAACAATTTTATGAATAAAAATGAGGTGCATTTATCTATATAACAAAAAAAAAATCACCTAAAATATCATAGCAAAGTTTGATAGTTTGCCATCTACTCCTTTTCATGAAGACTTTTACTTTATCCGAATTGGATTCAATGTACTGGACCAATATAAGTAGCTGCTCTTGTTTGTGTTGCTAGATCTTGTAAATATGTTAAAAAAATCTTTTTATCAAATAAAATTACAAAATATTGCTAGCATTGACTCTTTCCTCATTAAATTCCTCGCCAAAAAGTTAGGGAACAAAATTTGCGTGAAACGTCAATGTTCCCTAAAAAAGTATTGCCGATAATCTCATTTTCCAGGGAATTCGTTCCCATTCCCCAAAAATCTTCCACTATCGCAAAACAGGGGATTGGAGAAAAAATCCGAAAGAATGTTAATTCATGATAGGGGTGAATATGTAACGTGAAATTCACCTTAAAACCAAATTCATTGGAACACATTCACCTGACTGACAGAATGTTCAAGCGAACGTTTGTGCCAACCAAGTACCGAGCAAACGCACTTTGAAATTAGAGAACAATAAATTTACCATTTGACTACACTGCTTGATGTTAGAAGGAGGTTTGATGACGCTCATTTATTTCCTTTGGCGGTGACTTGGTCGAATCCTTCTTATAAATAAACAAAATTTGTTGTAGTACAACAGCATAAGAACGGAGATGTACTTTGAGCATTTTTTTTAATAAAATAAAATTTATGTTCAATTAAAACTCCAAATATAAAACACTGCATAAAATATATTAATAAAAGAAATATTAAATAAAAATTACTGCCTGCAGGGTTCGAACATTGAACATTTTCATGAAAGAGTAGCAGTTTTACTCAATTGGCAAAACTATACCAATTTAAGTTGCTGTTCCATGATAATCATGTGCTTCATTGTTGCTCAAATTTGAATTGCTACTATATTTTTCCTTTGAGTATGCATAAGGTGTATATGTTGGCGTCAATTCCTTGCAATTTGAATATACAAAATCAATGAATATTACATTAATAGCTGGAACTCTCTGTATTTTGCATAAAACTCAATTTAACTCAACGACAAAAGCGCTTGCATTCATGTGATTAGTTTCTTAGTATACGAGCATATCGTTTGTTTGTATAAACTGCTTAGATAAGCTCAACTTACATACATATTATGTTTGTACATTGATATTTAAATCATATACCCTAACGTGTTTCATAGTTTGTTGCTAATATTATTATGCTGATTTTCATTGCGTATAATTTTATTAAATTAATTATCAAACTTGTTGTATGAAGCCTAATTTTCATATGCACTCCCGGTAGAAAATTTATTTCAGGTAACTCAAATTAAATAAGCAAAAATGAATTCTTACCGATATTCAAGAAAAGGTGCAACTCTACAGCAAAAAGAAAAACTTAATAAAATTGAACAAATTTGCTAAATTAAAGTTTTCTTTTTTTAATAATAATTTATAATTTTATAAATAAAAAAGTCTTAAAAATGAATTAGGATAACAAAAAACCTAGTAAAAATCTGATCTAAATGAAAAAGAAGCATCACCGAACACTTGCTGCTACTTATTAAATTTTATGGACAATTTTTCGTGTTAAAATTACCCGGTTATTCTAATAAAAATATTTCTTAACCTAAAATGTATTAATAGCATTGGTCTCTGAATTCTTGCTAATTGAATATGAATAAATATAGAATATTCTATAGAATACTGAATACGAATCTTGAAACTCCCAAAAAAAATGTGTTATTGATCATTTTGAACAACAGTGGGAACTATTGTGGGGGCCCTAGATCTTTGCAAAATGTCTTAAAATTAAGCTTGTAATTATTTCTTTTCTACTATAATAAAGCAGACATTAATCTGCCCTTGAAGCGCTGAGAAACACAGAATCATCAGACCTGTGGCTGAATAATCGTCGTTTACAAATTTTGAGCCACAAAATTTAAGTGTTGTTTTTATAGGATGCACTGCTCGCCAATCCATCTATGGTTGATGACCATACAAAATATTTTCGATACAGTTTTCAACTAGGAACTCTTCAAAAATTGCAACCATCATAAAAAGAAGTAAGGGTATATTAATCAACATAAGGGCTATTTTAATAGGGTGCTGCTATATGCATACTATATATTTCATTACGGAATGTTCAGAGTGTCTTTGGACTTAACCAAAATTATATAAATCTATCATAAAAAATAATAAAATTTTTCTTTTTTTTATTGTATGCTAATTGCATAAGAAACATATTAAAAAAAAAACAACTTTTTCATTTAAAATAGCCGAAATGTCAAATATTTCCATTGTAGCGCCCTCTGGCGGATGTTTTTTAATAGGAAAAATATGTTCAAAATAGATTCTACGTAACGAAAAACCACCTGAGCCAAGTTATCATTTGTGTGTAAAAGTACTATATTTAGTGTTTTTCCGATTTGCAAGTTTTCAACGAAATTTTCGGCAGCTCGATTTTGATTTTAAACCCATTCCTTTGGGGAATTTTCTTAGAATTGAACGTAAAATTTAGTTTTACTATATTCTTTGCCAACTATTTTCCATCCGAACAACTCGAAATAATAAATATGAAACTTAATATTTCTTTGTTACATTCCGTTTTCGAAAGTTTTTGGAGGATTTTTAATTTTTTTTTTCTCGATAATACTATCACAGATTTTTTTGTTAACCAATTGTTCCAGATCATTTATATGCATATTTTTTTTAAGTCTTAAAAAGTGAATACATAGTTGTTTAAAAAATAAACAATGAAAGAAAAAAAGAAAGGAAGAAAAAAGTCTAAAGAAAAATCTGGCCGAAAACTTTTTTTTTGTCTAGATGATATCAAACTCTCGCGAAATATTTGTTAGGAAATCAAAAAATCGGTTACTATTTTTGTTTTTTTTAAGATATCTGTCAATTGTGATGTTGAATTACCGACAAATTTGCATAGCGAAAAGAAATTCTTTTGACTAAAACTACAAGTGTATCATTCAAATCGCGTCTTCTAATAAATTAGTCAATTAAGTACTTATTTTAAGCCTTGTATTTTTTCTCTTACGTTATTTTTGCTCAAAAAATTAAAGGTTTGACGCAAGATCTTTCACTAAAAAAACATTCAAAAGTCTTGTAGTTAGATTTGCTCATTGGTCAGCATTTTAAGTATGACATATTTTTTAAACAATTTCTCAGACTTTATCACAATTGTCATAGATTCCAAATGGGTTTCTTAAAATGTGGTACGTGCATATTATGCAAGTGTTGCAATTGCAACCATGCAAACACACAAGCCTGACACTTTTAATAAAATGCATTGATTTTCAAAGGAATAAATCAACGTTGATTAATATAACGTGTGCATTTTCAAATAATTTGCACAATTTGTTAAACTTTTCAATGCTTTTGAGCAAAATGATTCAATGCTTCAGTAATTACATAAATTATGAAAGATCTGAAACAGGATACAGTTGAATATTTCAATGTGTTCACATTCTGTAGTTGAATTTCTGTCCGAAGTAGAAATTTCAGACAGCGCTCCGTCACTGTGACCACACATTCGGTTTGTTTCGGTTAAGTATTTGTGTAGATGACTACTCAAACCCCGCTATGTTACGTAAATGTTACGTAACCGTTACCAAGTGGGGATATGGAAGATATAAGGATATGTGTAGTTATTGTTACTGAATTTGTGACTGATTTGTGACCACAATGTGTAGTTATAGCGACCCACACGCTGAAGTTTTTGTCTAGAAAATATTTTACTATTAAGTTATTTTTATCATTGTAGTATATATACATAAATGAATACAATGGTAAGAAGCATTAATATGTATGCGTATTATTATGACTTATAATATTTACTTTTTATATGAACTAAATTCTGCTTATTATGCGTAGAAATTCAAACGAAGCTCATTTTTATTGTAAATATTAATATTCTGTTGAACGAAAAACTTATGCGCTTAGTAAATTTCGAATATTTAGTAATATATTAAAAATATTAAAAAAAAATTTTTAGTAATCAAATGCTTTTTAAAATGCTGGAATGATCTTAAAACGTTTACTAGGTATTTTAAATGTATGATTATAGCCTTATTGAGATAAATTTGCATAGTAACTTTTTTAGAAATTATTTACAATTATAAATCAAAATGGATGTCTTATGAAAAATGGCGTCAGGCTTATTTGTGACCGCATCATATGTTGTGACCGATTGTGTCTACACTGTTACCATTCAGTACAAAACTTATGTTCTGTTACCTACACAGTGTGGTTAACATAACTTAATTTACACAATTGTGCTCATACCTACACAATAACTACACTTTGTAGTTCGTGCGTACCTTTAAGCGCGAAGCTGTTTAATAATAAAAATTTCAACGTAACTCATTATTAATTAGAGTTATTCAAAAAAAAAATGTGCTTTTTACTATGAGTAAGCGGATATCTATAGCATTACACATCTTGATAACGCTCCTCAAGAGATTTCCATCAATATTGAATACTGAATTAGCGCCGCCTGTTTGAATTTGTCAATTCAACCCCTATCTTGTTCGAAAATTCGATAACCCTTATAACTTGAGCAACTTTTAAAATCAATCTATTTCTTCAAAAGCTGACAACTTCAAACAGGCGGCTCAAATTCAGTATTCAATAGGATTAGAATCCTATGAGGAGCATTTTCAAGATATGTAACGCTATAAATATCCGCTGACAAATCATAAAAAAAAAAAAACATTTTTTTGAACCACTCTACTTTCAAAATGTTATGTACACATGTGTGACCGAAATGTGTCTCTAACTAAATTTGTGTACGAAATGTTCACATTTTGAGTCACTTTTACTGATTTGCGCCTAAAATATCGTGGTTACCAACAGGTAACTTTTAAGAAGAACTGTGTAGTTATTGTTACTAAAACTTGACCCAAATAGGATCAATTTGGTACACAAAAATTACTAAAATGTTACCATAAAGTCAAACTGACCTTTTCAGCATTTTTTCAGTTAATAATCGGTTAATGTGACTCAATACAGGAAAAGTTACTTTATTTACACAAAATTTAGTCACAATAACCACGCTGTGACTCGCACGCAAATTTTTTGACCTTAAAAGTCATAAATTTCTACTTGGGGTCGAAGTAAAATGAAAAAAAGTACTATTTATCAGTAGAAAATTAGCAGAAACTGGGCAGTGTGCTAAAATCTTAACTGATAGTTCTCTAATATATCACTTTCTTGGGGAAGAAAGGGAGGGAACGTGCAAGTGATGAAATGAGTGAAGGAGACAATTTTGGTTATTTTCAGAGCAAAGAGAGTACATACATATTTTTTTAATGGTTTGAAAAAGTGAATTTCACGTTCAGGATATTACAAAATAAAAATAGTTTCAGTATTTTACCAACCCCACAATTTCACGAGTTTTTCGTCCTCCCATTGTATAATGCTCGCACAATCAGTTATTAAATATGAAAATAATTGAAAATGGGATCCTATCGCTTATGTTGGATAAAAGCCCGTTTATGGCAATTTCGTATATGAATTACTTTCAAATAAAGATCAGTTTAATGACCTTCAAGGCTATACAAGCTTTTTTATATCAACTAAGTTGAGCTATAGGATTTGTTTATTAGTTTCCTTTGCATTTGTACTTAAGAAAACATCACTTCAAAAATAAGTTATTCGGTGGTATTTAATAATGCTATTTATTTTTAAATTTATTTGACGTGATTTTTACCTATATTCTCATATGAGGAAATGAAATAATTTTAAAGTTCTAATACAGTTTTTTCGTCTCTTTTACACCGCAATTTATTGCTGTTCCAAAGAGTACTTTGCCAAAATTATGGTCAAAAATAGACTTGTCAACAGGGATAACATTAATGGCAAAAATGAAAAACGACACAAAAGTTGCAAGAGTAGTTGGAAATGTGTGCCAGTGTGTATAGCTCGTGTAATAAAAAACGTTGTATGATTGCACCGGGGCAAAATACATAAAAAAAAACTTGCCCCCAATTGGGAGCAAAAACTCAACCAACACGGTAGAGCAAAAAACCATGATGGGGCAAAAAGTAAAAAATAACAAAATGAGTCAAAAACAAACGAGTAACCCAAATAAAATGCGCATGGAAAATTTGTGCACCAATGCACATTGCCATTCGTTTACTTTGGCCAGTGTTGTAAATAAAAGCAAATGGGGAAATTAAATAATAAAAGTAACATTTCTCCCGAAAAAGAAACTACTAAAATAAGGTACTATATGTAGTTTAAAATTAAAAAAAAAAAAACCTTGGCTGTCCAAATTATTGGCAGGCAGCCACTCATAGTAGAAATGAATGCAATTTAAAGTTTTTTTGAGGTTTTATTAATTTGAAAAAAAAATTTAAATTTTTTACTTAAAAGTACGCTATGTTAACAAGATAAATTTTCATCTATGTATTTACAGATGCTTTTTTGATACCTACCCTCCGCATTCAACAAATATTGAACGATATGCAAAAATAAAATAGGAAAATATGGATAAAATGAAAAGAACTCAAAACTGGGGGAAAACCAAACAAACAAATTTCGATGAAAGCACAAAAATGTGCAAAATAGTTATGAGGGAGATCGAAAAAACAAATGATACGAATGCTCTGAGTGCTATCAAAGAAATGAAAAATATTCGCAAAAAAATTTTTGAAATTTAGTACGAAAAGCACTAAAGCAAAAGTTGGCAGCAGAGAATTAAAAAAAAAAAAATAGTACCGAACTAATCGAGCATTTCAAATGCGTACACAAAGAACTAGAGAATACACAAAACTTGAAAAAAAACTTTAAAAAAATGCCTCACTAAACTACATACAACAGCATTGAACTTTCAACTCAGTCAAGCAATAAAGTTTTCAATACTTTGCTGGCTGGCTTCTCTATGTCTATTATCCTTTTGTCCAAATTCGGCAATATTCGGCGGGTATCTTCCATTTCTTGCCAAACAAATCCACATTTTTTCTCGTCCTCGTTGTGTAGTGCGCACGGCGGCGCGTGTAATTTTACGCTTAATAAATTATGCAAATAAACGGCACATCTTCTGGACCAACTATGGCTGCTTCAGAGCCACCAGAGCCACCGCCACGCAATCCGGATCGTATAAATGCTTCGTTGAATAAACTTAGTGAATCTGTAAGTAAAAAAAATAGCACAAGTTTTTTCCAACCTACTCCCACCATTACTTTTGTTGCATGCTCTCGCATTTTTCACTACATTTTTCATTTTATACGTCCTCCCCGCTCCACTCTCACAATCATGCATCTCTCATTGGTACCTTTAGCATTTTTTGGCCTTTCTTCTTAACCTTTTTTTTCATCTTCTTGATTCCTTTTTCGACATATTGGCTTAATGCTTAAAAATTATGATTTTTTTTTTGCTCTTCCCATTGTTCTCAGTGTTAACAATTTTTGTGTATTCTATGCATGTTTTGACCTTAATTTTTAGACTCATTATTTGAGCAGCATTGCATTTCTAACAACATTATGTCAAACTTCATTCATAAGGAATGAGAACCAGAATGTTTTTTTGTTGTGCTTAAAAGTTTTATAGCAAAACGTGCTAAATGATTTAAGTATTATAAAGTACTAAAGCAATTGATTACAATTTTAAGATATGACACTCAGTCAGATATAAAATATAACTTCTACTACAAATTTGTATTGCAATTTCTATTTACGGAGGAATCAAACCCTAGATCAGTGGCTCCACAGATTAAGTTGTTTAATAAATTCGCGAAGCAGCATCTATTACCGGATCAGCACATTTTGTAAAAATATGTTTGAAGGCAATTGAAATTCATACCGGAATTGTAAATTTGCTCCTTTATGAGTGGACTCGTTTGTTTAAAAATGGTCGTAAAAGTATTGAAGACGATCCACGTGAAATACGTTCAAAACCTGCATCACCAGCAGAAATCGTCGCAAAAATACAGAATATGATTTTGGAAGAACGCCAATTGATAAAAAGAAACTTAGTAGAATCTCTAGACATTTCAGAAGGTGCAGTGAGCAATATTTTAAGTGAATTTTTAGGTCTCAAAAGCTGTGCGCATAATGGATGCCGCATTTGCCAGTAATGCAATAAAAACACATTAGAATGCGATTTGAAAAACCATCGCTAAAATCAGTGAAATAAAGTACAGATTGTTACAATATCGACTTTATTTACCAGAGTTAGCTTCTTCCGGCTTCTGGCTCTTCTCACGCCGCAAAAAATTCTTTCGATTTTCATCAAACAAAGAAGTTATAGCTGACGTATTTTGCAAGTTTTCCTCAAAACGACTACAGTGATGGAATCCATAAATTGCAGGATCTTTGGAATATACTTATGTATTGAGGTTGAGGGAAATCAAAATGATTTTTGCAACTAAAAAAATTTTTTTTTTCTACAACCTAGTATGAGGCACTTAACCCATTTTCTGCCACGCTAAATGAAAACTTAAATTTATAATAAAAAGTGATCTTTCTAGAGTAATTAGGACCCAAAAAACTCAAAGTTTTACCTGTTATAGTTTCGACAGGTGAGTCGAGGTGAAAAGTGGAACAATGGCGCCCGGGCACAATTCAGCTTATATAGGGTGTTTTTTTTAGAGGTTTGTTTTTCGAATAGAGATAAAACTGGCATTTTATGGTCAAATCTGGCAACTCTAATGTCATTTATGTTCAGTTTGGTTTGCCATTTCATCATGAACAGGTTGACAAAAGAACAACGCTTGCAAATCGTGCAAATTTATTTCGAAAATAATGGTTCAGTTCGCGAAGTTTACCGCAAGCTCCGTCCATTTTATGGTCGACATAATCGTCCATCAGAGCAATTAATTCGGTTAACCATGGGTCGTTTTCGCACTACGTTTACTCTATGTGATAATACGCATCCGCAAAGACGTCGAACAGTGCGCACCGAAGAAACAATTGCCGCTGTAGAGCAAAATGTTGAAGAGGACCCGAATGAATCGATTCGCCACCGTGCACAGCAATTGGAGCTTTGTCCATCAACTTTATGGAAGATTTTGCGCAAAGATCTTGGCTTGCGACCTTACAAGATCCAGCTTGCGCAAGAATTAAAGCCGCGAAACCATGCAATGCGTCGTGATTTTGGTGTATGGGCCGAAAATGAGATTAATCTCGATGCTGATTTTCATCGCAAAATTTTGTTCAGTGATGAGGCTCATTTTTGGTTGAATGGCTACGTCAACAAGCAAAATTGCCGCATTTGGAGTGAAGAGAATCCACATGAAACCCTTGAGACACCATTACATCCACAAAAACTGACTGTTTGGTGTGCTCTATGGGCTGGTGGAGTCATTGGGCCATACTTCTTCCGAAATAATGCTGGAGAGTCAGTTACCGTTAATGGAGACCGGTATAGAGCCATGATAACCGACTATTTTGTTCCCGAATTGGATGGCATGAATGTGGATGAGTTGTGGTTCCAACAAGACGGCGCTACATGCCACACAGCGCACGTCACAATCAATTTATTGAAGGAAACATTCGATGAGCGCATAATTTCGCGGAATGGACCTGTCAATTGGCCACCAAGATCGTGTGATTTGACACCATTGGATTATTTTCTTTGGGGATATGTGAAGTCGCTCGTCTACGCCAACAAACCAGAAACGTTAGGGGACTTGAAAGCCAACATTCGTGGCGTTATTGCCGACATACGGCCCCATATGCTCGAAAAAGTGGTTCAAAATTGGACCTGTAGAATTGGCTTTATTCGAGCCAGCCGCGGCGGCCACATGCCCGAAATCATATTTAAACATTAATGGCATAAAATTATCCTTCCAATAAAGCCAAATTGATTTTCTTGTGTTTTATTTTAATTCGAAGCTCTATACCTCTATAAAAAACACCCAGTATATTGAATACGCATATTTTCTCCAGGTATTGGTCAAAGACATTTACAAATTCAATAAAAACACAATAAATATGTGATTGCTGCTTATTTGAGTTTGTTACAACTATATTTATTCTGTTCCCAGTTGTGGTGGGCTGCGAAGGTATTTTTCATGTGTAAGTGCACTTGACACTTTTTGCACATTCGAGTGTATGCTCATGGCATACTTTGCATCATCTGGCTTTAATTTCGGGCTGCACAATTATTTGGTGATTTCACCCGACACGGATAAATGGATGAGCTATGAAACTTTCGTCCTCTTTGTCCAAATCAAATGTAAATGCGACGTCTTGGCCTTCGTTTGCTTCAGGCGTTAGTAACAAGTTTGTCACTAAGTCCACTCAAAATGACAGCTGGGAAATCTTCATGTGAAAAATTTCTTCCAAATTAAGAGACCAATCATATATGTATATATATTTTGAAACTTTATGCCGTTATGATATTGTTACGAAACTCCTGTCTCTTAGATGATGATATCTATCTCCTACACTTTTCTGTGTTCGATCACTGGATTGTGTAACAATTAAAAACACACAAACTTATTTAGTTATAAAATGGTTTATTTAAATCACAAAAGTTAGTTTTTACACGGTACAATTGTTTATTTTATTAACATTCAAACTCTAATACTTTATAGACAACTGTTTTACTTTACTGTTTAAATTCAACTGTTCTGCTTCACTGTTTAAGTTCAACTGTGTCTCGACAACTCAGATGGCAACCTTTTTTACTACAGTCATCACTTTCTCGAATAATTCAGTACCTTCTAAATGGCGTATCGGCGTGGAATTCACAATCACTTTCTTGAATAATTCAATACCTTTTAGATGGCGTTGTACGACGGCAATAATTTCATTTTTAGTACAAAAATTGCACTTGGCCGCTAGATGGTGTAAAAGTATTTATACAGCTAGTGATGCTAGCTAGTATCGTTTAGTTTTCTTTTGTTGGTTTTTATTTCGAGAATTTTCTGGCGTAAACCAAATTTCGCTACAATATTATCGCTTATGCCCGCAAAGCCAATAAATAAATAAAAATAACATTTTTTTGTCTAAAAATATTATAATATAATAACTTTCGTGCTTTGCCAGTCAGAAAGCAAAACAGAATTGTTTCTGCGTGAAAAATTATCTAACATGATCGCTTACATATACAAATTTTATTGTGAGTTGTGTTTCCACCAACCGCCATTGCTCGACTTTTCGAACAGTCACTTTTGCAAGTCTGCCAATGTTTTTGCATTTATTCAACCTTTATCTACCATAAAAATGTACCTTTGGAAACAAATTATTTTTAATTATATATAACTTAACTTACTAAAAATAGGTCTACTAATAAGGAATTTTCAAACACCAACTGTATCCCACGACGGAGAAGGGGCGTGGCCTACATTTTTTTTCTGAAAGTGAATTTACTAAGCTATAATATATTGCATGACATAAAGCTTTTCTTACGCTTCGAAATAGAAAATAAATTCGATAAAAATGAGCAAATTTGCTGTTCGAAAACTCGAACAGCGGCAGAAAATGGATTAAAGCAGAAGTCATATGAGTTACATTTAAACAATTTTAAGAAATTTGGAGAGTAACGACTTGATACTGCCCTAAAAATCAGTAACTTCTAAGGTTCAAAATTTTTGGAAAAGAAAGTGTTAAAAGTAAAAAGAAATAGAGTGAGAAATAAGTAACTCGGATTACCAGCTGACAAATAAAAAATTGAGGACGTTTAATTTAGTCCCGTTTTATAAAGACGATATTGTAATGTATAATATATGTATATTTTCTTCAAAACATTTCAAAAATCATGACACAAATAAAGGAACTCAGCTATCAATATTTTGTACTTGGATTTTCTTCTAAGAGTTTCCCATATTGGAAATATTGAATACTTCAAGAACACTCGATTTTCGAAAATGTATTCATATTCGAGTATATCCTCATTTAAAAAAATAAATTCTCCTAGAATTGCTACCACAGCTGCAAAATTTTAATTTTTTTGGAATTTGGCCAAAAAAATTAAGAAAATTTGAGTTTTTTCTTATTTATAATACTTTTTTTTAAATTTTTAAGCCTATATAAGGAAAAAACTATGGTCTCTCCGCAAGAAGAGCTTTGCTGTTTTTGGTGTTACAGCTCAAGTCCTTTGTTGTTTTCACTGCATTCACTTTAACACACTATAATTTAAAATTTTCAATACCACTACATAAATTTCCATTAAAAAAATATATGAGAAAAAAAAATTTTTAATTTTTGGTCCAAAAATGATCAAAATTAAAGTTTTTTTTTATATTTTTTTTTTTAAGTAATACATGCACTTTTAGTTAGAGTGACTAATTACTGAGCAAAATATTGCTATCACTTGCTTATAAAATCCTTTAAAAATTTTTGGACCAAAAACCAGACTCTATTTTCTTGTAGGGACCACATAATATCCCAATATTTTAATAGAAAATAACAAGGAAAGTCCTTTCAAAAATAATAAAGAACATCTTAACATTAACAGCGCAGTTCGGCACAGCCTTTGTTTGAAAAAAGGAACCGTTTTTAGAACATACTGGAAAAATTCATGTAGGAATACTTCTCAAAAATATATTAATATTTCCGCGATCTTCATTTATTTTTTGCGTTCTTGACATTATAATTACAATACATTTTGAAAAAAAAATCAACCATAAAACTAAAATGTTTTTCCAAAACGCATCATGTTAAACAAAAAATTATAAATTTTCCCCATGCTGCTTAAGAATTTTTGCAATATAAACGTTTTCCTAGAATGCCATAATTCTCTCCAAGCTGCCTTAATTTACACCATTACTCATAAACTATAAACTTTATTGCAGCTTTTACTAAATGCAATTGCATTTCTCAATTCATTGCAGAAAACGACGAAATCTCTCGACTTCAGCAGCAGTGGAAGCGTCAGCAACACAATTAACGACAAAGTTGCTGTGCACAACAATAAACCATTAAAACCCATACTATCACTGGACAACAATATTATTGCAACAGCCACAACATCATCCACGCTAGCAGCAGCAGCAGGACAAAAACACACTACTACAACTGCGTCTGCAACAGCAACAGCAACAGCAACTGCAACAGCGCAGTCACCATCGGCATTTCTTTTCAATAAACGCATCGGTATCGGCGTCGATATCAATTTAACAGGAGCTACTGGTAGTAGTTCACCCATTAGTTCGAATGGCAGTAGCAGCAATCATACGCTTACATCGCCAATGACGGTCGATAATCATTTACAGCAGCAGCAGCAACAGCAACAACAGCAGTTGCAACACTTGCCACCACGTTATACAAATATAAATAAAAGTGAATCAAATAATCATCTGATGTATCAGCAGCAGCAACTACAACAAAATGGTAGTACACAACGTATGTTGGTGGAACAATTGATTAATGGCAGCAGCAACAGTAATGGGATTAATGCCAGCAGTATTGTAGCAGCAGCTACAACAACAAATCATAATAACGCACAAGCGGCAGGTATGTCACAGATTCATTAAAATAATTGCTCGTTCCATATGTAAAGTGACCAATATTCTTAAAAAGTTTTAAAGTAAAATTATTCAAAATATTGATGTCCAAATAAGAAATTATTAAAAAATAATATCTCAACAACGAAAAGAAAATTTTGAAAGAAAAAAACATTTTTCGGAAAATAAAACAAATTTCCTTTAATAGGAATAATAAGATTTGGAGAATTATAGCGCAATATTTGATATTAATTTTTAATGAGATTATTGGGCGATTTTTTCAATTTAAAGTTTTCTTTTGTAAGAATAAGAGAGAAATAATTCATATGTAAAAATAACTCTCTGAACCAAAAGTTAGTGGGATCATATAAGTTAGGCGTGACACCTTAAAGAAGAATTATGTTTTCAAAATTTAAGTTCCTATTTCTATGTCATGATCATTACGCAAATCCGAACAATAACCTATCTCTTCGTACCGTATTATAATCATGTTAAAGCAAAGTAAACTAACCATGAAATTATGTAAATGTGTCCAATTGATCAACGATAGTATAATTAGTAATACTTAATTAATATGACCTGGCGATGTGTTCGAACTTCGTTTGATTAAGTTTTGAACTAACATTAGTTTAAATTTGAAGTTCTTGTTAGTATGGGTTGAAAAAAAAAAGTATATATTGCAAACTCCCTCATTAAGTTTTGCACAGTTTTAGACAGTTTCAAGATGAAGTTCGTGTATTTGCTAGTCGTTACGTGCTTGATAGCTATTATGGCTCTTTTGAGTCCAACGGTGGAAGCTGCACCAGTTGCAGATATTTCAACATCAGTTTTGCCCATTAGCTCATCTCGCACATCTCTCGCACCGAACTATTTAATAAAGAAGAAATGAATTAGTTATGTAATAGAGATAATTCATATGAAAAATTATTAAATAAAATTTTGAAAAAAATTAGGTGACTGCTAAAATGTTGAGCCATCTGATTAAAAGGCGAACATTTTTTCAAGGCCACTAGTGAAATGAAAATGCCTTTTTACTCGACGTCAAAGGTCTGGTAACTTTGCAGAAATTTTTGACTACATTTTCTTAGAGTATAATACAATAAATTCCTGAGTTTGGAGTCATCCGTAAAAGATTTAATGCAGGAGGGTAAAATCTCTGACTATAAGGAATTGTCGAAAATCTTGTTTCATGTGCCTCTTTCGGACTAACAAAAAAATTTCCCTTGATCTAATGGCGAAACGAGGTGATAGTTTATTCCCGTCTTCCAACCTCATATTTTTTACAAGAGTATATCGCTGCAAAGGTTTCTCTAGCTCTCTTTTCAATACTTAGTTTCCTATCCAATATAGGACCAAGGTACCATGCACTGTCTCTTATGGCAAGTCTATCCTGGTCCTCCTGGTTCATGAAAGGAAATTTGTACAGTTTTTTATGTATAGGATTAAGCCTTTTTTAGTTTAGAAGCTTCTGAAGCTCCTTCATAAATTGCGTTAAGCCGTTCTTCAGGAACTATTGTAGATTTTGATATATCTCAATTATTATCCAGACCTTATTTTTTTGGCTTCGTAAAATTAATTGCGTTTCAAATAATTGCAATGGTGGTTTATCTATTTACTAGACTGGAAACGTCCTAGGATTTATTTAATATTCCTGCAAAGCTTTGAACCAGCCAGTCAATCTTATAGGCATATGATAGGTAGCAGCGCTGCATATTTTCTTTTGAATAAGTCCCAGTCCCAGTTATTTAACATTTTATTGAACGAAAGAATCGGAGACTTTTATAATGAGAACAAGGTCGATATAGATAAATAGGAAAAATGCTTTCTTGCGACTTTTCAGACAATATATTGAATATGGAATTATAATTCCCACACATTGAAGTCAGAGATTAAAGTTATGCCAAAGACTTCTTCCCTGTTTTTTTACATGGTGGTTGGTTCAAAATCCTTGTTGCAAATAAGGAGTTTAGTATTTAGTATGTAATCACAAAAAGTAACTTTCCCGTTCGTTGTTATCTGTGTTACCCCAGACTGTATGATTTGCGTCACTATCGACGACAATTTCTGTTTTAATTTAACAGGCCTATGCTAATAGAGCTTTTCAAAATGCTGGTGATGGATCACTTTTACTATCGTGAGCTATGCAGTGAGAGATTATGCAGATGCCTACAAGCCTGTTTTGACTATATTTCGATCTTAGTTATTAGAGACTAAAAACAAGTTATGGTTGTTCTTTGCCAGGATGCACACGGAATGCACATGAATCATTATTGGCTGCCAGCTGCATAAGGCAGAGCGTCCACAAACCACAATCCCTATGTCCTTGTATAAGGACTACAAGATCTCAGATTTTACGTAATCAGATCAATAAACTGGCGCATGCTGCTTTACCGTGGCGATGGCAAGGGCAACCGTAACGTTAGTCTAATAGGCGTCATCAACAACCTCTTCTATGGGTAAGTCGTCTTCGAAATCATCTACTACTCCCGACAATCTGTAAGAGTCCGAGTATATGTAACATTGCATTGTCGCCTCAGGTTCACTGCCTGAGCTACATCGCACCCTCTCATGTTTCGTCTCCACTTCATGCACATTCACCCTTAGTGACATTGTTAGTGCATTAGCGGTAGTTGTAGAGAAGAAAAAAGCAGCTTGATTAGAAGCAAGTTCATCCATGCGATAAATCCAAAGCGTCATCTTGCTTAAACCACACTTGACGGCATTTTCAGAAGATGCCACAAACGTAACTGGCATCTTGTTTAACAAGGTCATAGTTTGCTTTGACAGGCTGGTGGTATCAATTTCCCAATCTTCCCGTTGTGAGTTAGAGGAACTGGATTGCATTCGCAATTCTGGCTCGTGATCAGAAAAAGGTTTTGTATTTTTAGAATTTGATCAAAGATGCAGTAGTTTTTGTTCTGCATGAAAGAATTATCAAGTATTCAAAAAATCCAACAACACGAAGGAAAAACAAAAAACACATATGTAGGGTTGCCGTTCATACATATATGTATATGAATATTTTTTATATGTATGTGTTAATAGCCGAAACATATGTCGCGCATTACCAGGTGAAATTGTTAATGTCATAATTTTTTTTTAAAAATATGTGTTTTTCAAAATGAAATTGCGTGATAAAACAACAACAAAAACTTTTGTGTGTGGTTTTCCAAAAACTTAATCCTCAAAAAATGATATTTAGCTTACAAAAATAAGAAAAATAAGTATGCAATAATATTCTTTAGCACAAATATGTTGTTTTAAAAAAGAAATTATTAAGCCCGGTTCAGTATATTTTGCGTCAAAGCGTTACAAACTATTTCCATACAAGCAAATTTATGTAAATAGTATATGTATATGATTCAGTTATTATGACCAAAAAAAATTTAAACGTAATGATTGAAAGGGATGGTATTAGTTAAAGTCACATGTCACAAGTCACATGTGTTACGCCAAATTTAACAGTATTAGGGTAATCGCTGGCATCGCACAGTGTGGAAAGAAGGTAAAGGTGACAAGTGAAAAATTTTTGGTGTTAATTTAAGCACCGTTTTTGGGTGTAAGGTTACTAGCCTTAAGACAAAACGCAACCTTTTCACACATCGTCAAAGTATAAACTACGCACACCTAGCTAATGCATATTAGAAAGAGAAAAAAAGACACCAAATTTTCGTTTGGGTTATTTAGTGCGCTCAGAATT
The DNA here is from genome assembly GCA_949775025.1 of Tricholauxania praeusta. Lineage (NCBI taxonomy): Eukaryota > Metazoa > Arthropoda > Insecta > Diptera > Lauxaniidae > Tricholauxania > Tricholauxania praeusta. Next base: position 27,430,395 of record OX459031.1, on the reverse strand, counting down.
TGGGTGTGATAACATGCAACCCACGCCGATACAACGTCGAAGAGAAAACTACACACGTTAAGCCATGCGCTGTGGGCATAGAACACGAGAAATACAAAATAATTTTGTCTGTGCTATTTAGTCTTCTTAGAATTTGAGTCTTAACACTCACCCCATTAAAGCTAGCCCCAAGTTCTTCTATTGACTATTCATCTTAATAATGTTTGCTTGAAGGAAAAGTGTTCATTTAATTATGGAATGAGCCTCATATAGCTGTTTATCTGTGATTTTTCACAAATGTTTATGTTTCAATTTCCTTACTACTGTTTTTACAGTTCATTATAAATTTTTAATTTTTATTAAGTGTTCATTTTGCATATAATTAGCACATTATTAATTGCTTACATTTTTATTGTTATTTTTTTTTTTTTTTTTTTTGATTTTAATTGCTTTTTTAAATTCTGTCAATAGAGTGAATATAATATTTTCAATATAAAGAGTGGCCCATAACTCACGCAAGATTTGAACTTCGCGCTACTTGTGCGGCAAAATGTTGTTGTTGAAAACTAAAATCATATTTGACAGCTGACAGTTCGGGGCGATTAAAAGTGAACACGAAAGAGGAAATCGTTTTCATTGCTGAGCAGCTACAGGTCACAATTTTCGTACAAAATGTGGTCGGTATAGTGATTTAACTTCATCTACTGGAAATTGTTTGATTACAAAACTAAGGGAGACTAGATCAATTAGTGATGCTAAACACTCTGGTCGTCCATCAACAAGTTGCTCAAAACAAAACCTTTAAGCAGTTTGTAAGAATGTTACTGAGAATCCATCAATATCAATTCGGCAACATGGTAAAGAATTTGACATTTTGATAACTTTTTACAGCGTATTCTCTCTACAGATTTGCATATTCTTGCTTACGAAGTTAATTGATTCAGGAACTGAAGCCTACTCACCTTGAAAAGTGAAAGGACAGGCTCATAAGTGCTGATTTTTCGAACAAACTCATCTTCAGCGATGAGGCTCATTTTCATTTCGATGGCTTCGTAAATCATCAAAAATGTCGCATTTGGGGTTCAGAAAATTTTCGAGTGATTGCTACGAAACAAATGCATACAGAACGTGTCACTGTATACATTTTGCTTCAATAACATTGAATGGTAGTCGTTATAGCAACATGAAAATCCAGTTTTTTGTGCTTAATTTACAAGATATGGTTGTAAACGACATATAATTACAACAGCTGACTCAATATCCCAAACCGTCTGAGCAATAATTCAATTACAGCTTCATTCCCTGGTCGTATACTTACCCATTTTGAAGAACGGTCAAGCCATACGATATAACGCCGTTGAAGTATCAATAAAATTTAACGGCATTAATTCACCAAACTACCGCGAAAGGAGGAAGGAAGAGAGACGCATTTTCAGACGTAAAAAAAGGGAGCAGGAAAAGCGTGAGCGTGAGGAACTTGAGGTGTACCAGGGCAAGAAGGATGCACGAAAATTCTATCAACAAGTTAAGCGTCTAACTCAAGGTTTCAAGCCCGGAGCATCCACTTGTAGAGACGAAAATGGAAATCTGGTTACAGATACACAAAGTGTACTGAAGTTATGGAGGCAGCATTTCTCCAACTTGCTTACGGGCGATGATTCCACCAATTCCGCCCAGAGAGAATGAAGTACGATACCACCAATCGATGATAACGCAGTCGAAGTACCATCACCTAGCCATGAAGAGGTTCGAGTTGCTATCCAGCGACTCAAAAACAACAAAGCAGCGGGTGCTGACAGCCTGCCAGCTGAGTTGTTTAAATCTGGTGGCGATGAATTGATAAGGTGCATGCATCAACTCATCAGCAAAATATGGCTAGCGGAAAGCATGCCCGACGATTGGAATCTCAGCGTGCTTTGTCCTGTAATAAAGAAAGGAGACCCGACAATCTGCGCCAACTACAGGGGTATCAGTCTTATTTCCATCGCATATAAGATCCTCTCGAGCGTATTGTGTGAAAGATTGAAGCCGTATACAGAAACGCTGATCGGATCCTATCAGTGTGGCTTTAGACCTGGTAAGTCCACCATAGACCAGATTTTTACACTACGCCAAATCTTGGAGAAAACCCATGAATATCAAATCGACACTCACCATCTCTTCGTCGATTATAAAGCTGCGTTCGATAGCCCAGTGCGGGATTGCCTATACGCAACAATGTCTGAGTTCGGTATACCTGCAAAATTGATAAGGCTCTGCAGGATGACGTTGAGCAATACGTGTAGCTCCGTCAAGGTACGGAATGACCTCTCCGGAACTTTTAATACCGAGCGAGGTTTCAGACAAGGCGACCCGCTCTCGTGTGATCTCTTCAATTTCATTATGGAGGGGATCGTACGAAAAGCCGGTGTGCATCATAATGGCACCATTTTCTTCAAAGGTGTTCAGCTCTTTGCGTACGCTGATGTTATTGATATTATCGGTCGGAGTAAGAGAGATGTTACTGCTGCTTTCACTGCTATTGAAAAGGAATCAGCCAAAGTGGGTTTGACGGTAAACGAGTGCAAGACGAAATACATGATGTCTACTAACAACAACAAGAGAGCACGGGATCTAGACTCTCATGTTGCAGCGGGCAACTGTAAATTAGAAGTTGTCAAGGAATTCATTTACCTTGGCACTGCCGTAACCAGCAACAATGATGTCAGTCTGGAGATTAAGCGGAGAATAACAATTGTTAATAGGTGCTACTACGGTCTCAGTAAGCAATTACGTTGCAGAGCTCTCTCTCGATCGACAAAGCTAACACTCTACAAGACGCCCGGTCAACGACGAAGAGGGAGACCATGCCTCCGGTGGATAGACTAAGCTGAGGAAGCCCTAACCGCGCTTGGCATAAACGATTGGAGAAGGCGCGCACAAAACAGAGACGCCTGGCGAGAGCTAATGAGGTCGGCCGTAACCTGACAACAGGTTGTTATGGCCATCTAAGTAAGTAAGTAATTAATTCACCATGATCATGCAAAAATGTCCACATAAGATTGTGCACATGCTAGAAAAGCCGTGGAGGCCATTTATTTGATACTCTATACTTTCTGAATTATAAAAAAGTTCACAAATTTTAATGAAAAAATCTGTATTTCCTGTTAAAATTACTTCTTGCGAGAATTTTGGGACACCCTTATATTAAAGACTATTCAGAAAATATTGATTTTGGACAATTTTTCAGTACGCAGTTTAAATTTAATGTCTAAAGTGGAGGATTAATGCATGGTTAGATTGCGTAGTAACATATGCATTGAGGTACGCAAAGGGTGTTTTCAATTCAAATTAATATACATTAACTTAAATGCATTATACGCATTTTGACAGATTTTTGGTTTATACTTTCAGGTATGTAATTTTTATATTTTGTGTTTGATTAATTTTATTTGATTCGACATTCAAATATAATAAACTGTAACTTAATTTATTATAACAGTAAGTGGTTCACCACAATTAAATAATTTTTCGATTATCTTTCAAACATTGCAGTTTTCAATTGTCTTTCAACTATTTATTTAGACATACAAGTGATAAATAAAAAAATTTATTATTAAAATTTGGTAGGAGAATTTAATGTAACTATCCAAAATCTAATATTCTTTTCAAAAGAAATTATTTTATTAATTATTTCTTTGTTTATGAGTGTAATCTCCATTTTCAATTTTGAATGATTTTTAATTTTTGCATTGGATGTTTGATTTTATGGGTTATTTCGATCATAAATCATGGGGTCTTATATGCCAAAGCAAAAGGAGTTGAACCTTGACGTCTACATTTTTGCTGACTAATTCTTTGTCGGCTAGAATTTGAGTGGTTAATGAAACTTTACATATTATTTTAGAACTGGTCGAAGTACTGCTGCAGTACTATTTTTAAAATTATGCAAACTATAAGAACACTACACAACAAGATTTTCCACAACGAACTCCGATAACATTGGTTAATGTTAGTAAGACTCTCCTCTACGCTTTAAAAAATTTCATTAAATTTCTTACAAACAATTAAATGAAAAGTGTGCGCTCTCGACAATGTGTTTTTTATAGGTTATGCCATTTATATGGAAAATTGGGGCAAATCGATTCTACGGAAAATTTCACTATAGAAAATGTTATCGTCATTCGTTGTGGTGTAAGTTTTTGTAAATTTGTAGAGTAGTAGAATTAATCTTTGAAATATTTTTTATCTCTGCAAATATCAAGTCTAAACAAAAACTTAAGGACGAAAATGTTGGAAGTTATTGAATCTTTTGAGAAAAAGATGAAAAACTTTGACTAGAAATAAGTTTTTTGAAGTTTAAAAAAATAGCTGATAATGAGATTCTTTCTTAATTTTGACACATTTAATTTAAGTATTCTTTTGAACGATTTAAAAAAAAAAATTTCGAAAATCGAATATGGGGTAAAACACACGAAAACGCAAACATTTTAATTTACTACTTGCCCTCATGTTATGGCACATCACTTTAAAGCTTGCGTATCAAGCTATAATCTGAAGTTCACCGAAAAAATATTCAGAAATGGATTTTTCAAAAAAACTTCAAAAATTCATTTCAATTTACAAAATTTTAGCTTTTTAATTTTTTTTAAAACTAAAAAAAAATATAAATAATTTTTTTCCCACAAAAATTTTTACGGCATTAAGCGCAGAATAAATCAAAGTTTTTTTAAAAATAAAAAAAAAAAATTAAAATATTGGTTTTTTTAAAAAAATGCAAAAATATTTTTCAATTCTCAAAATTTTTGTGAAAATTTTTTTTTTTCAAAATCAGTATTTTTTTTGAAAAGTACAAGTAAAAACCTAAAAATGTACGTTCACCAATTATTAATTGATAAAGTTTGCTGTAAGCTATGAATTTTCGAAAAAAAACACTTATTCCGAAAAAGTACGAAAATCGTGAATTTCATACCCGCGTATCTGAGCAACAAATAATATTAGGGCAAAATCTTAAACACACTTATATTGCCAGACATCAATACTACAATCATGCCAAATTTCACCCAAATCGGAGCCAAAAATTTTTTCAGGTGGCGTTTTCGTGTGTTTTACCCCATATATCAAATTTTTTTATGTTCTTCTTCTTTAATAAGAACAATAAATTTTCTTTTTCTATTGGTCTTCCTTATGCGATTTCTAATTTTTTGTTTTCTGCTTTAACAGATTCTACCTATATTCTTAATAAATATAACAGAGTTAAGCTATTACAGCAATTATCCTTCTTAGGTCTTGAGATTGAAGTCTTAAATAAAGAAAATCAAGCCGTATAAAGCTCAATATGGAAAAAAGACTTATATTTTTCGCTAATATTCAGCTTTCTTTAATTTTTCTCATTTTGGATTCTGAGTGAATTTCCGTGAGATAATATTACCTTTAAAAATTCCAAAGGAAACATTGAGAAAACAAAATATTTTCTAAAAATGGCATTCGATATTGGAAAATTTTTTTTCAATTTAAAGCCAAAAATCCGTTAACACTCATATTGAAAATCTAAATGGACAATATTTGGGTAATTTTTTCATATTTAAAATCATTTTAGCTTGTAAACAAATTATACAAAATAACTTAAAGCATTTTTTGCAGTACCCAATTAAGTATTTACAATTAAAGTAAATTATTACGTTCTGTAATACTTTACATAAGCAACCTGCTGTGTATTTATCTTAATAAACGTTTTTTTGCTATGTGCAATTTAACTAAAGTGACCTACCGCTCTGCCTTACATTTCTTAAGCCTTTTAAGCTCCAATATGAAAAAAAAGTTCTTTCAAATGTTAAACCTCACCTTTTTGTGATTTCGAGTACATAAACTTTACAATAACTACATAGTTGGCTCCATGCAAGTAAAAAACCATTGATAACCATTGTGACCTAACCCGAAAGAGCAAAAACCAAAAAAAAAAAAAAACATCGTGAGGTATGGGGTTAAAAACTCAAAATGAACAGCTGCAGCAGCTGACATTTGTCAGTAACTGACACTTGCTACGACAACTGTTTGCAAATGTGTCCGGTATTAGGTCATAGAGAAAGAAAAGATTACAACCAGAGGGTTGAGGGTCCCTTCGAAAAAACCAACGTATTACTTGAATGAACAAATCTCTGGCAAAAATGGTTTAGAGGTGTGTGTGTATGTGCGCCATCTAACAAAAAACGCCTCTAACAAACACAAAGGAAACCGAAAACAAATACGAAAAGGAAACGGAAATGTATGTTATTCATTGTGTGTGTGTGTGTGTGTGTGTGTGTTGGTCAGTTCGCTGGTAAACGATAGAAATGACATATTTCGAACTAATAAAACTTTTTTATTTAGTGAAAAGAAAAGATGGTTAATGAAGTGATGGCTTGGACTTAGCATAAGAGTCAGCGATGACTCTTCTTCATTATGGGGATTTTCGAAAAAGTTTTAAAGAACTTGTAAATATACAATTTCTTTTTTTTTTATATTCAGAAATTTATGACCTACTATTGACTTTAATACTAGTACAGTCGAAATGTTGATAACATCTGCAAAAAATCTCAACACGTTTTGAATTATTGTCTAAAATTTTACGAAATTTTATATAAAAATTCTTTAAACAAATTTCATTTCATTAACTTAGCATTGCCGACAACCTTAAATTTTATAAAAATCTGTTTGCGGAAATCAAAAACTCAGTTTTCCTCTGGTTCATATTTTATTAATTCAAATTTATATTTAATGACAATCAAAAAATGCGCTTCCATGCGTGTGATGTTTTTATTTCAATTATGGAGACACGCCTTATTAATAAACAACTCAATTTGCGTACAATTTGTTATAATTAATTTACATTACTCATGTGTTCTGCTGCCATATTGTAATTTAATTGTTGTGATATGCTCCATGTAATGAAATCTATGAAACTTTAATGCAAGTGAAAATGAAAAAAAAAAAATTACAACACAACCGAGTGAATTAAGCTGATTATTAAAAATGAATGTTACAGGGCGTATGAGTAATATTAATTGAAAACTTTAAGTGATAAACCAAATAGTAACAGTTAAATGAATGTTAATATAGTGTGTTCCATTAAGAGCTTTTAGTAAATATGGAACATTACAAGAGATAACAACGCACTATCTATATATATGAAAATAGGCGGTGGCAAAGGGCGTTGCTTCCATTTATAACTACTTTAACACAACATAATCGCTTGATTTTTTTTTTCTTGGATAGGTTGTAAAGAGGGGCTGTGCAGAATGTAATTTTTTTTCTTATAAGTGCCACACCTATAATAGGAAAATATATTTCCACGGCTAAACTAATGAACGGTTTTTAGCAAGCTCTAAGAAAAGGTTTGAACTAAATACTTCGCACCGATTTTGTTGAAATTTCTTATGGATATTGATTGGTTCTTCAGTAAATTTTGGGTTTTGGAGTTAAAGCTATCGGAAGTCGAGAACCCCTTAATCTGCATTAATATCGATATTCAACCAAAATTATATGCTTCTTTAAAAATGTTAAAGTGCAAAAATAGACTCTTTAATATGCAATTTGCTATGGAGTAAACACAAATTTTAATCCCTTTACCATAATCAATCCTTCTTTAACTTTCAGCTAAAGTAAAATTTCATATCTAAATAAAACTAATTACGGTGTTATCTGCATTCTTGTTAAAAATAAAATACCCTACACTAACAGCACAAACACACGTAAAATTCTTAAAAAGGTGTTTTCTGCGGTTTTGTGGGATAGTCGCGGTGGAGGTGCTGCGCATATGTAAAAGCATTCACCATTTGTTTGTGCCACGAAATATCCTAATTTAGTAAATAATTAACAGTAATGTAAAAGTTTGTCTACATTAACTCAATTGTTTTTTTTTAGTATAGCATTTTTAATATTTTGTTTGTATGAAAGATGTGAAGCCAAATGAATTTGACAACATTTTCTATGGGAGGTGCTATGTCTAATTACAGAAATATCTCCATTTTATAATAAGTGTTTGTCCGTATAGTATATTTCAGAAGTTTTATTTCATTACTTAAAGAAACACAGCATTGGGACTTAAAGTTTTTGCTTTTTCATATATTTTTCCAAAATTTTGCATGATATAACGTTTGAAATGTCTTCTTTTGGTGGGTGGTAGATGTTTTCGTTAATTGATTTCGTTCATTTTCAATCTTGCGAGCTGTAATTTGAAATGTTACTACTGTACAGTATTGTGTCAAGTTATCTGATTTCGTTTTCCCCTAATCGTGATTTTAACAAAAAGACAATCAGAAAGAAAAAAAACAGACAGATAACACTAGTTTACGAATTTGGGGTTCATCTCGAGATCTGGTTTCTCATATACTTTTTTCCATGTATTTTAGAGCGTAGATTCCAAAAATGGCAACCATTTTTTTTCTCAAGAATTGTTTTCGAGATATCTCCAAAAAACCAATTTTTCGGCACTTTTTTCATTTATTTGGCTATATCTCGATGAATTTTTTTTTCGACTCAAAAACGCTTTTCAGCACTCGAAGGATATTTTTATTCCCTTTCTAACGATATGCTGTTTCCTTGAATCAAATAAGATTTGATGGAGCTACAAGAACTCAAAGTCAAATTTCAATTGCTCCATTGGAATGAAAAACTTTTTTTTTATATTTTTAGAATAAGAAATGAAAGACTATTCTTTTGCAAATATTTTAAGTATAATTTTGCGGAAATCGTACAAAAAATGTAGAAGTTATTTGAGAAAACAGTAAAAAACTTGCAATAAAATTAAGTCGAAAAAAAATTCATTGATATATAGCCAAATGAATAAAAAAAGTGTCGAAAAGAGGTTTTTCGGGGATATCTCGAAAACGATTTTTAAGAAAAAAAAATGGTTGCCATTTTTGGAATCTACGCCCCAAAATACATCGAAAAATCTCAATGAGAAACCAGCATTTTTTGAACACAAAAATATTTTGAAAAAATTTTTTTTTTGGATTTTAACTTAAAATAACTAAAAACGAATTTATTTTTTTCAAAATAGCGATGCGACAATCTTTTGACTTTTAAGTTAACTTTCTCTTAAAAACAAAAATTGTTGATTTCTGAGAAAGTTCCCGTTCTCTAGAAATTTTTGAAACTATAAATATTTTAAAAAAAAAAATTTTTTGGTTTTTTCCAAGAAACAATATTTTTATTTGAAAACTCATTTAACTCTGGCAATCTATTAGCATTTTAGTTAGCTTTTATTTAAAGGAAATTTAACGAAAAATTAAGTTGAATTTTTTTTTTAATTTCATATCGAGTGGCCTGCTCTATTAACCCTTAGCGGCACCATAGGGTCGTGAACGACCCCAAAAAAATGTTAAAATCATTTTTCGAACTAATGAACACTCAAGTTAAGCCTCATGTAGCAAAAACATTTTTTGAAAAATATCCCTAATAATCATTGAATTTCATAGAATAGAGTCATCTCAACACTCAGTAAGGAACTCTTCGGTTTGTAAAAGAACGTCTCATATGAGTTATAAGCAGAATGTCCAAATAAGCACACTTTTTGAAGAAGAAGTCTGTTAAAGTCGAAAAGTATCCAATAATACATAAAGTCAATATCTTTCATAATAAGTAAACTCAAAAACTATTGAACTGAACAAAATTTATCGGAATATATTCACAGAATTTGAAAAATATCGAATTTGTTAAAAAATATCGAATATTACGGAAAATCTTAAAAGTCAAATTCAAATACTTTTGGAAAGTATAGGAAAAGTCAAAGTATCGAATAGAAATAACAAATATCAAAAAAATCCAAAAAATATTGGAAAGATTGAGCTTTTCACACAAATTGTATGTATATGATGCTTTATTTTCGGATGACTTTTTAGTGAAAAATGTTGCTTGATTTAGCAACAACTAAAAGGAATATCAAAATGGTATCGACATTTCTTAACGAAACAAAAATCTGAAATTTATTCTATGATTTTTGTTTAATTCACTTGTCACTAATTGTCTTCTAGTATCAAGCAATTGTTTGTTTTCCTACTTTATTTCTACTACTACCAAAGTTGAGTGTGAACTTAACCTTAATTAAGCCAAAAAAAAAACGTAACACGAAGCCAAGTAGTAGCCTGCTAATTAGCAAACTTACTTCAATGGAAACCAAAATCAAAAGTAAAATCAGACTCCATAAAAACGTTACCAACTACAAATTTCAAACAGGCTGTGACATTTTTAATATTCTTTCCAGAATTAAGTTTTCAATTTGTAACAGTCAAATTTTCTTTTGAAACCTACCAATAAGCCACACATTGACATAGTAGCTGCCACTAAAAAATGATGTAGGTAACATTTGCTGGACGAAGGCATGCAGCGTAACCACTTTGTATGCAATTTTCCATTGCATAAGCTCAGACGATTGCAAGAAAGATTCCAGCAACTCGCTCGAATTGAATTTGCAGCCGCTTATAACAACAACGACAGAATGCATTTATTTCGACTTTTTCGTTCGTTTGTTGGGCTTTTCACTTCTACAAAAGAAACAACCTCAAGTCTTTCGACACAACAACATAAAGCAAAAACCAGTAGAAACATCGAAAATTCAATATCCAGTCGTAGCAATCATCAAAGAGACCAACCCAAAAAGCAACACAAAACGACTAGGCAAGCAGACAGAATCAAACCCACCAACTAACCAACCAGCATTAGATGGAAAAGGAAATTTCTTTTTTTTTTATTGTGAAATTGCAAACAACATTTTTGCTTTGTAGCAGTAGTTAAGCACTTGAAGCCAGTTTCATTTCATTTCATATAACAGTGATATAAGCCAAAATGAAGTGACGTCAGTAGGAATGCAACATTCTATGAACGGAATTATGTAAAAATATCGAAATGATCAAAATTTCTGAACACCGAAACACAGTAGATATGTATAAAGGTTGACCTATAAAATCTATTCCACCCTTGAAGTTCGCTTGCAGGCTTTGGCTGTAAAAGATTGGCCAAAGAAATCCCTCTCAGTCATTTTTGAAACAAATTAATGAGATATTTGAAAAAATCGATAAATTTCTAGTTTGTGCGAGAATTTCTTAGAGTTTTATAGAAACCAGCAACAGCTGATATTAAATTTGGTGATTATTATATATCTACATTCTGTAAGATTCAAAGTATTTTAATTATTTCTATGGTAAAGAAAATAAATGGCTTTCAGAGAAATTGTTAATTATTAACCAAAAATCTTCAAGTGTATCAAGAAATTATTTATAAAAAAATAAGCATTGAATTTGTAGCTTCAATCTGCTTTATTAAGGTCTGAACTTGCTTATCAACAAAAACTCTATGCTTTTTTCTTGATGAATCTCTGCGTTCTCCCTTTCTCAGACTTTTAATTGGTAAATATAAGCAAACAAAAAATATTCAAATACGAGGCAATTACAAGTCTTTTCATCAAAATTCTGTACAAAGTTACATGTCCCAAAACTAAGCCCTACAAAATTTTTACCAACATTTATCTTTATGTGTCACACTGTGCATCACAGCACTAGTTATCAAGCACTGCCAAGCCAAAAATGAGGCTTCTGCAAAGTATGTGAATGAAAACTGCCAAAATCACGTTAATGGATGCACTCAAAAGATACTGGACAAACGAAGTAGAAAAATATAAAAATTTTTAAGGAAACGCCATACTACTGCAATGCTTTTTCATTGAAGTGCTGCTCCCATTAACCCTCTGCAATATCCTTAAATCTTCACTGTGTGTTGTGTGCAGCACCATTTGCTAAATTATGATGCCGGTTGCCTTTGACCTAAAAAAAAAAGGAAAAATCCTTATACGTTGTTGTGCTGGGTGCTGCTTGCACAGGAAGTTGCTGATGCTGCTACACTGTTGTTGTTATTACTATTTTTGGCTATTATTTTTCAACTCTGATTCACAAGACTGCAGCTACAATTGTTTCGCTCGAAGCAGTAGTTGGCATAGTTGCTGCTTCCATTTGATTTGCAACATTAATGTGAAAACTTTTGAAATTTTTCTAGTAAGTTTTTGAGTGTAGATTGAAACCACATCTGACCTGAAATTATTATCAAAGCCATGAAATTTTACCAAATTTCTTATGTTATTTTGTAGCTTAATTATTTAGGTAAGCGCTTTCATAAATTTTCGAAAAGTTATTGCTGTTTTCTTAAAAGATTTAAGAATTTGTTCAACGTAGCGTATGAGCGACATTTAATTTGTCGGTGAAAAGTTAAAGAAAAGTTTTTGATGAACTTTAAAATAGTTTTGAATGAAATGGCAACGATGAAAATGCTGAGAAAACTCAGATTGGTGAGCAATTAAAATTTACTATTTATATGGAAAACTAAAGCTTAAATTAGTACTTATATCCTGTGAAGTTTTTTATTTATTTAAGCCTAGCGAAATAAATGTCTACAGGCTATATAAAGAAATAATATACGAGAAACTTACACAAATTAAATTAAGACTTGAAATAAAAGTAAGAATTTTCAATTATTTTTTTTTAAATATTTTTTTATACCAACCAAAATACATTTTCATTTTCCGATGTTAATTCATTTAACGATTTGTCATTGTCGTTTCATCGTCACTGTGCGTACTTGGCATGGCATATACTTAGATAGAAATTATTTGTTTTGATGTGCAAAATGAGTAGTCGTGGTATTAGTTCGTTCAATATAGGCCATAGGTGGGCAAAGTAGGCAAATTGAGGAAATTTTAGCTCTTTGCAACAAACACGTCTGTTTTCTTTAAAAAAAAGTAGCAAAACTAACAAACACATGCACTGCACCACTGCTACGTACATTTTTATTGTTGTGGTTTTTTATACGCGCTATGCACGGAATTTTTATTATTGCTACTAAAAAAAAACAAAAAACCGAAGCAGTGAGTAGCAGGAAACAACAATGCGCACACTGAGGACAGCTTCTCTCGTTTCGTTTGATCAAAGTACTTTTATTTACATATATACTAGCAGATGCCCGCGACATTGCACGCGTAGCCTGTTTTTCTGCGAAGGCAAACAGTTTACTTTTTTAAATAGAACTACAGTCAATTTTGGATTCTTCACAGATCTAGAGTTATTGTTGTTTTCTTTTCCATAAATATTCTATTTCATTGAAATGTGAAAGACAAAAACAAAGCACACACACAAACTAACACATTCAATTAGCCAAGTTGTCACACATGTTGTCCAACATCAATGTTCGATAATGTGAACTCTAGGAACGACCGCTTGACACACATGTTGGATGGATTTCAAAAATTGTTAATTTTCCTGCTGGCTTGTCCAATCATACAACCTGTGTGAACTGACTGTCAAGCCTTTTGAACATTTTTCATTTTAAATAGGATTTCATGCAGTTCACAAATTGTTCTGCAATTGATGTTTGATGGCATGCACGAAAATGTGAACGCAAAGCAATATTGACAGTCACACATGTTAGGACAGCATGTCTGTTTTCTATGTGTGAACGTACTGTAATTTTTTTTTCATTGTTCACAAATTCCGCGTTCCTGCGTTGACAAATTGAGAATGAGAGCGAGAGTAAAATTTGAATATTCTCTTCCATTGTATTGCTATATAAAAACAAAACGCACACACACTAACTAACTAACTTGCCATCAACCCATTAAAGGCCAAGACCTTTTAAAATCAAAAATCTTCGCCTTCGTGTATTTCATGCTTATGAGAATAACATAAAATAATTATAAAATATGAAAAAACAAAAAAAAAAATTTAATCAGTAGGTTTTTGAGCCTAAACCCAAGCGGGTACATTGCAGAATATATGAGCATTCGTTAAATTTTTTGTAATTTTTTCGATTTAACTCGTTAAAACCAGGAAAATACAAGTGTTTTGTATTTCAAACCAAAACCAAAATTTTTTTAATTTAATTTTTAATTTTTAAAGGACTTATGAATACAGATCTCCTCAAAATACGCAAAATTGACGATGAAGTATCAAAACAAAACAAAATATTGATAGACGATATTCGTTTTCCCTTCATTATTTATGTGTATTTTTTAGGCACAGTGTGTATTATGAAATTGCGCAATAAACTTTACAAAATTTTTTTTCTGATTGAATTTACTGCTGTTTAAACATTCTGTACCCAAGCAGGTATAGTGGCTATTAATAGGTTAAACGATTTGTTATGCTTACATGCTTCTTTCTATGTGTGAAATTAATTTTTTAGCAATTTTAAAACTTTAATATTTTGATATTTAACAGGAATATCGTGATAATTTTAATTCTATGTTGGGACCAAGCGTCTAAGAAAGATGACTAAAAAAATTTGATCAAAATTGATTCAGTAGATTTTGCGTGAATCCCGTTCATCGAAAACGGCTATCATTTTATTTATATAGATGTATGTTTATATATGTTGTTCTTGCTTGATTTTTGAAAATGACTTTTATTTGCAGCATTTTTTTCGCTATCGAGATCGATATCGTGGTGGAGATTTTTTCTGTTGTTGTAATTGTTGTTTTGTTTTGCTTTTGTTAGAAGAAGCTCCAGCTTCCAAAATTTTGAACACTTATGATATAGGCAATGTAGTGATAAGCCGTGTGAAGAATTTGATCCGCGCGTAGTTGTCTCATACAATGTGAGCATGCTGCGATTAGTGTGCAAAATGCCTTCATCGTCTCAGGTAAAGTACATTTACTCCGAGTCAGAAGTATGATATACGAGTTTTTGGGGTCTATTTAATTAGAACTAGGTCGAAAAAGGTTTTATGATGCCTATCTTTTAATTCAAATGTATGTTGCAGGTGCTAGAACTGTCTCGAACTGATCATTAACAGAATATCTTGCTTTGTAAGTTTACCTTTTCATTTCTAAATATTTGGCTATGACCTGGTTCCTAATCGATCGAAATGGTTTGACGTGTTCTGGAAATCGATCGATTTGGCGATTTTGAGTAGAAATTGAATCGATTTGGTGAAATTTTTCGAAAAGCTGTTTAGTTTTGATGAGCTGCGATCAACATTGAAGGAAATGTGTTTAGCATTGAAAAATGTTTTTTTTTGTTTTTTGTAAATATTTTGATAGTTTGGCAGTTGTTCTTTTCCATAACGTAAAATTGAATTTTATTTGAAAAAAAATTTCTTTTTTCAACAACGATATCTCGATGTACTTTGGATTCCTCGCCCATAAAATTTATTACGCAGTCCTGTAAATTCAATTACATATGTATGTGTAAGTAACGTACTTTCTTTATCTGGAGTTTGGGGTGGTGCTAGTAGCATGAGACGTACATGGTAGTTCATTGCCTATGTCATCGAAACTCAATTCATTTTCAATAGCTTAGTTTGTGCCGGCATAGATACCGCGAACTCGTGCCATTGCATCCTCACTTGCGGTAAGGATATATTGGTTTAAGGGGCCACCACCGCTATCTTTTTCCTCCTTTTTATTATGGGCAAACTTTTTGCGAACTCCACATTTCCAGTCAGTTCAGACCTTAGATAAGCTTTGATATAATTTAATATTTAAAAAAAAAAGCACGTCTCAGTTACCTTTTTCCAACCACAGGCATCTTTCACTGGTAGATCTTGACTATTTAAAAGCGTAGCCAAGTCCTTTCATTGCTGCACTATCAGAACCCTCTACTCTTCCATGAATTGCAGTATGGTGAACCTGTCTGGCAGTCTTATGTTTTCCCCTCAATTTGACAATTAATTAAATCAAGTTTAAATAAAAAAATTGGACAAACTTTATACTTTAATTTTCATTTTAATTTCAAATTTGATTGAATTTCACTAAGTCACAGCTGATCGGAATAAAACAAATAGCAGATCGATAATATCGACTTAGAGAACATGTCCATTTCAATTGAATCGATTCGAAATCGACCGATCGTAATTTGGAACATCCAAACTCGATTTCAATTTCGATCGAAAACGATTTCCAGAATATACCTGATTAGGCTGGAAAATGAAAAAATGCAAAGGAATTTGTTGCAAGAAAATTTTTTTGGCTAAAAATTTATATTTTTTGTTGTCTTCTACAGTTTTTAGATTTTTGATTTAGGGCCTTATTTTGTAGTACACAGACGAAAATTAATAAATGTCGATTTTCTTCGAGTTTGCGCGGATATTCCAAATCGTTATCAACAACCAGCAGGAATTTGTGCTCTGCAATTATTATACCTTTATTATAGTAAGCTTCAGATAGCTGCATTTCGAATTGAGCTGGAAAATACAATTTGTTCAAGAAAACTGAATTTAACACTACTGTATGCCAAAAGATTTGTTCAAAAAATTTGAGTTTCTTTTGAAATTAGGACTGATTTCGCGTGAATTTCAGAGATAATCCGAATCGAATTTGCTTCGAACACGGAATTTAAATTCACCATCAACAAAATAGAAGTAAATACCTCAAATTATCAAAGTTAAAAAAAAAGTTCATAGCAAATACCGACCATTATACTTATAAGAGCTATTGACATTCAACATCGAACTTCAATTCCACTTCCAAACCAAATCGGAATCAGAAAAGGCTTGAATAATTTGTACTTTTTCTTTTAAAAAATAGTTATATAAAAAAAATTTTATACAAATTTTTCGGGTAATTTTTTTGAATTGGTTTATGAGAGTTTTTTTGGTTAGATAATATATAAAATTTTTCAAAAATGATGTGAAAATTTCTTTTAAAATTTTTGTTAAAAATATTTTCTTTTTTTTTTCAATTTTAAACAAAATTTTGTTTTCGTGTTGAATTTCTCATTTAAATTTGTTTTCATCATGCGGATTTTTTTCCAATTTATGTGGCAATTTTAACAACACTCTGTGCATGTTAGCAAATGTTTACAAGTTCTTACTAAAATTTTCATTTTTGTATTTTAAGTAAATTTATATTCTATGTTTTACTATTTCTAATCTTTTTCATTTTCTTTTTACATTTCTTTTCTCTCTCTACGTTCTTTACAATTCTTACGTAATTTTTTTCAATTATTGCTGATTGCACGTTCGTTCGTTCGCATACTCAATCAATCATAACACAAAATCATACACCCCATCTACAACAACATCTAAAACATGATGGACTCTTCAACAACTTCAATCATGAACATCGTCAACAACTTATAACTCTTCATTCATTCATTCATTCATTCATTCGAACAACCAAACACTTGTACTTGCTGTGCACGTTCACTTCTTGAAACTTTTCCGAAATTTTCCGTTGCCATTGCTGAAATAATCTCTACTTTGCTGTAATTCCCCTGGCGGGCGCATTATTCGCTGAAATCACTGCGTTGTTGTGTGTCATGTCAATCCATGCTATTGAAATGAAACGCAATTCAAAAAATAACCCAGTTGATAAGAAAAACGCGAATGATGTCTGTTCAATAGTTAAATTAATGGATTTAGTAGCAGCAACAACAACAACAGCAACAACTGCTACAGCAATAGCAACAGGTACAGCAATGATATTGCCCGTAGCAACGGAAGTAGCAGCAGCAGCAGCAGCAGCAACAATGACCAACACAACAACCGCAGGCAGCGGCAACATAACAGCAGCAACTGAAAACAAACTGGAAGCAACTACAGCAATCAATAGCAACAACATGAATAACTCGAACAACAGCATTAGCAATAGTTGCGATGGCAATCGTAATAACGATTGCATTGCCTCCAACAAGTTTAATTATCCCTATGGCGGCAAAGGTAAGCTCAGACAGCCTCATTCCTTTTTCTTTCTTTTTTTTTCTTTTTTGATTTCATCCAGTTATTTTTATTCTCATAATCCTCTTTCTAAGGAGCTGACCTCATCATCATCCCTATTATCATACATATCCTTATTATTATGCTCTCAATCATCTCAAATAATCTCTACAGCTAATCATGGTAGACTAAGGATATAACTGTGTAGTACAATAGAAAAAAATAAGTTATTTGAATTTAATTGCTTTCA
This sequence comes from Tricholauxania praeusta, assembly GCA_949775025.1. Classification (NCBI taxonomy): domain Eukaryota; kingdom Metazoa; phylum Arthropoda; class Insecta; order Diptera; family Lauxaniidae; genus Tricholauxania; species Tricholauxania praeusta. The sequence continues at coordinate 27,412,511 of OX459031.1, read as the reverse complement.
AAAAGTTTATGTTGGTTGCAATTAAGCTTTGCGTAGTTTGAAGTTTCCAAAAAAAAAAGAAAAAAATATCTGATGGTCCTCTGACAAACCAAGTTCTCTTTCTATATTTTATTGATTTATTTGCTTGCTTGTTAAATACTTTGAAGTTGATGATTATTTGCAGTGATGAAGCATGATTTTCTTTCGTAACTCTTTTCTGATTTTACAAGAAAGTTTTGTTGTTTTATATTGGATTTTTTTAGTTGGAGTTGGAGACCTTAAACAATTGATAATAGTGACTAAAAAACTAGAAATTAATCAAAGCCATTTAATGTCAATTTGAGTTCATATAATAATTATGATGAATTTCGTTGCTAAAATTGATAAGGACAAGTAGGGAATCAAATACGTAATGGGTAAGAAATGCTTGAGGACTATGAATATTTCGCACAAATGCTGCGGAACTGTTTTTTATAGTAGGATATATCCGCGCTAAAAGAGCCATTAAGTTACATAGGACTTACCAAATACAGTAATCTTTCGGGGTCATATGAGCGCGTTTTCCTACAATACGGAGCAGCAAATTTAAGTTTGAACTCTCTAAGTCTGGATAACTCAATATTCCTATTACGTTTTCTAGAAAAATTATACAATTTTGTAAAGTTAAGAATATTCTCCATTAACACATGTTACCAGAAAAGGTAAGCTAATTCAAGTTTTAGTTAAGACTGTGTGATACAAGAGGAAACAAGCTTCCTTTTTTTTTGTAGAATACTCATATAAAAACCAAGAAAGTAATTTTGCGTAACTCTCAATGAGTAAGAATGTTGTAACTAGTATCATAAAAACTAGTTAAGATAAACTATTTAATCCTAAGGTAAACTAGTTTGGCCTAAAAACTAGTTAGGATAAACTAGTTTCTCCTAGGATAAACTAGTTTGGCCGGTGACAAATAACTAGTTTTTAGGATAGTTTTTATAAACTAGTTTATCCTAAAAACTAGTTATTTGTCACCGGAAAACTAGTTTTTCCTAGGAGAACTAGTTTTTAGGCCAAACTAGTTTACCTTAGGATTAGTTTATAAACTAGTTTATCCTAAAAACTAGTTATTTATAAATAGTCAAAGCATATAACACATGAAGGCTCAGTTCATTAGCAATATTCCTCGATTAAAGAAATTTTTCAAATAGCACTAAGCCATGTTATGACCTCCATGGACATAATGCTCAAACAATGTTTGGGCCTTATGTCTATTTGAAAAACTTCCATATTTGTTATGATCACTTTTGTTTTGGTTGGAAATATAAGAGATATTTTATGTTTTTTCTCAAAATCCATTTCTTTATGTTACATATATATGACGAATTAAAGTAATCGGCTATTATTCCGAAAACGGTACACGTCACCAATGAGATTGGCGGGTTGTTCTGAGCAAGTATATGTATATGAAATCGGTATTAGATATTTGTCACCGGCCAAACTAGTTTATCCTAGGATAAGCTAGTTTATCCTAACTAGTTTTTAAGAATAAGATATTTGTCACCGGCCAAACTAGTTTATCCTATGAGAAACTAATTTATCCTAACTAGTTTTTAGGCCAAACTAGTTTACCTTAGGATAAACTAGTTTGCCCAATGACAAATATCTTATTCCTAAAAACTAGTTAGGATAAACTAGCTTATCCTAGGATAAACTAGTTTGGCCGGTGACAAATATCTAATACCGATTTCATATACATATACTTGCTCAGAACAACCCGCCAATCTCATTGGTGACGTGTACCGTTTTCGGAATAATAGCCGAAGTACTTTAATTCGTCATATATATGTAACATAAAGAAATGGATTTTGAGAAAAAACATAAAATATCTCTTATATTTCCAACCAAAACAAAAGTGATCATAACAAACATGGAAGTTTTTCAAATAGACATAAGGCCCAAACATTGTTTGAGCATTATGTCCATGGAGGTCATAACATGGCTTAGTGCTATTTGAAAAATTTCTTTAATCGAGGAATATTGCTAATGAACTGAGCCTTCATGTGTTATGTGCTTTGACTATTTAAGATCGCTATGATAGCGGTCCTCGATTCTTTTTCTTCGTTTTTTTTTTTTTTTTGATTTTAATATACCTTCTGCCTATAACGATGCTTTAATATGTAACACTTCTGCTTCATTTTAGAATCTCCTACTAAACTACATCAAGAAAACGAACGTCTCAACGCCGAAATATTGCGTCTACGTAAACTACTCGAAAACTCACCAGATGGCGCTGTTGGTGGCATCGATCTCTCCGATTCAAACAGTTGTGGTGATGCACAATCCACCGATGGGAGTGGCAGCGCTTCGCAGCATCGCGTTGAACGTCTTGAAACCGAATTGCGTGCTGCCAAAAATCAAATTATAACTTTGCGTATCGAACGCAAGAAATTGCGTGCGGACAAAACTGAACTGTTGGCCCAAGTGAACCAACTCTGCTCGTCGCTGCAGGACAAAGAGAAGGAGTTGCGTGATTTCATACGAAATTTCCAAGAACGCGTACGAGAAACTGAAACAAATAATGCCAAATTAACGGGTGATCGTGAACGTGAACGTTGGCAGCTGCTTAAGCAGGCACGCGACGAAGCAGAACGTTCGCTAGCGCTGGCGCAGCAGCTGAATGCGCGTGATATGCAATTGCAGCGCTTGCAGGAGCAGCTGCAGGACGCACGTCGGCAACTCTCCGGTTGTCTTTCGGACCAGGAGAGTTTGTTATCGTTTGCACCGCTCACACCGCCATCAGCAGCATCAGGCTTACTGAATCACATGGGTGGCGCTGTGGGTGCAAGTGGTGTCATCAGCGGTGGTAGTGGTGCTGGTATGCGCAGCGATGATAGCGGGCGTGGTAATTCAAATTCTCTATCAGCATTTAGCAGCAGCTTAAGTGGTGCTTCCGCTGCAACAGCTGGTGATCGCGGCTCGTGTTCAGCAGACTCTGGAGGTCTTCGATGCAGCAGCGATCGAGAAAGTACCGGTGGAGATTTGAATTTTAGTGATGGCACTTGCGAAAATGGTCCATGTATTACAGTAGATCCCGACAGTATATCATTGGTTTCAAGTCAAAATGTGTATCAATGTAAGTGAAGTTACTTGTTCGTTTGATCAAATTGTCTGTTTTACAATCTCTCTTATTTGGATCTTTCAGTTGGTACCCCTAAGGAACGCAGCCCCACCTTATCGCCATTGAATTCGGCAGCTTATTCAAGGTAAGTTTCCTATCGTTAAAGCTCTCCATTGTTCTTAGCGAATTCGGTTAAGTATTTTGTTTGCTTGGAATTTAGCTAGCTAGCGATAGCAAATCTTGTACAGTGTTCCCAAACTCAATTTAGGAACACTGTACAATGGTCCAAATCATTCCCATACATAGGCTATTGAAAATGTTCTTAGTTTCACTTTAACTCTTTGACGACCATAAGCTTTTGAGATGTGATCCAATGAAACCAAGGCATGAGAATGTTCTATTGAGCTATTTACTAAGCCAAAAATATCCAAAAATTATAAAATATGATTTAAGATTTCGGGAAATTTTATGAGACATATGTGTCCCTTTGAGCCTGAAGGGAGTCCAATTTATTTGAAAATTATTTTCTAATGTTACATGAATAATAAAAATCTTATATCAAACTAAAATAAACCATTATATGTCGAATTTAGATTAAAAATATTCAAAGGTAGATATTTCTGTTTGCTTTTGTAACATAATTAAAATGATTTCGTGTTAAACTTTTTTTTGAAGAATACCTTTGTATTTGAGACACATGTGTCCCATGGATGGTCTTCACAGAGTTAAATACTATATATCAATTACTTCTATAAAAAATTTGCTAAAACGACTTTTTCATTTTCTTCTTTTTCTCTTGCATTTGTTCCTTATAAATTTTCAAACATTAATTTTATAAGTTTTATCCTTGAAAATTAGTAGCTTTAAGACAAGATTCTTATAAGTTTTACTTTTGCTTAAGTAAGCGTGTCTTGAGGTTATATTAAATTAGTGTCTGATGCATTTTAAAAACGTTATAGATATGTCCGGATATTTCGGACTAAGTGCTATAGTACGACACTGTCAATATCCCGGCATACACTTTAGGTATGAAAAATAACATGCCCACTTATCGAAATGCATCTTATTTTTGTCTAGAGCTTGTCCGAACTATTCGCAATACTTGTATGAAATTTAGTTACTCTACATTCAATTCCATCAGTACAGCATTTCAAAGTTTTTGCATGTATGGGAGGCGCCACGCCTTCTTGTAGAAATTCGCCAATTTGTCGTTTAGAGCGTCTCTAAAACATTTCATGTATTTGTATGAAATTTGGTTGCATTACCTTGAAAACTTCGCGCATTGTAGTGGTTTATATATAATTTAAATGGGCGGTAGGCGTGTTTTCGGATTAACGAAATGTCGGTAGTACTTAATACTTGTGTGAAATTTAGTTACTATACTCAATTCCATCAGTACAGCATTTCAAAGTTTTTGCATGTATGGGAGGTGCCACGCCTTCTTGTAGAAATTCGTCTATTTGTTTCCCAGAGCGTTGGTCATATCAAGTATTTGTGTGAAATTTGCTGCATTACCATAAATACTTCACACATTATAGCGGTTTATATTTAATTTGAATTGGCGGTGGGCGTGTTTTCGGATTTACAAAACGGCAAGTATTTTCAAATGATAAACTTTTTAGTTTATGGCTTTAGAAATCCAAACAAAAAAAATATTTCAAATCTACTCAATATAGCTGGGTTCCGAGGTGTAAACCTAATTTCACTATACTAAAATATCAAAAAATAAAAAATTTATGAAACAAAAATTTTATTTAACGCAGATCTGTCGAACAACTTGGATCACCAGTTGATCCCGAGGGACCAGGTGGCGCAGCAGTGACACGAAAGTTCGCACCAAAACCAGCCGCACTAGGACCACGGAATGGCCGTGGTGGAACATGGGGCAGCATTTCGAGGGTATTTGCACGATCACGTAATAAAAATAAAGCACTTTCAGCAGATGCTGCTGGGGAATGTAAGTAATCGCGAAAGTCAAATTTTTCTAACGATTAAAATAAATCCTCTTTCACATATTTACTCATAACAGATTCTGACTACTCTTGGAGTCCGCTAACGGAAGAGGGCTATGCAGAAAAATTACGTCTGCTACGTGAGGCATCACAAGTGCCAATGGAACGATGGCGTGCATCGCAAGTCGTCGCCTGGCTTGAAGTGGCACTTGGTATGCCCCAATATAGCACACGTTGTGCTGAAAATGTCAAAAGTGGTAAAGTCTTACTCGAACTAAACGATGGAGAGCTGGAAGCTGGCTTAGGACTCATACATCCAATGCATCGTAAGAAATTACGTTTAGCCATTGAAGAACAACGTCGTCCAGAAATGGTACGTTATCCGATGATAACACAATTGGGACACACATGGGTGGCATCAGAATGGTTACCCGATATCGGTTTGCCACAATATGCAGAATCGTTTTTGCATTCGCTGGTCGATGCACGTATGTTGGACACGCTGTCTAAGAAGGAGTTGGAAAAGTTTTTGGGCGTTACGCGTAAGTTCCATCAAGCGAGTATAGTTCATGGTAAGTAAAGAGTGAGTGGGTGTGTCGTTTTGATTTTTATGGTCCTTTCGCTTATAGGTATTCATGTGCTGCGTATTGTTAAATATGATCGACAAACTTTGGCAATGCGTCGCGTACAATCTGAGACTGTAGATACAGATCCCATTGTTTGGACTAATCAACGGTTTATACGTTGGGCTAGATCGATTGACTTGGGTGAATATGCAGACAATTTAAAGGGTAAGTAACCACTGAAGGAAAATAAAAAGTTCCTGCATGCTACCTGTGATCACTTTCCTAATGAGAAGAATATTTTCGAATGTGAAGGGAGTTCCATCAGCTAATGAATTTTTTTGTAGTTTAGTGAGTAGTTTTTAAGGAGCCATCTAGCGACGACTGATTTCATCGTGCTATATTTTTTGCGGTTAGATATTACACTTTATATTTCTATAGGATCTGAGGATTCATTTCAACGGTTTTCTTATTTTAATTTCACCAAAAAATATCTTCCAGCTATTGACTATGCATTTTTGTTTTCCCTCTATTTTGGAAACTCAAATGGTGGAAATTCTTCCCTTAAAATTAAAGGGAAATAGCCTGAAATCATCACTATTTGTTGTCTTAAGGGCCTAATAAAGATAATCATAGTTGCTGATGTGTGGCTTTTGCCAAATTCCTTCTTTTTTATCAGTCTTATATCCGATTGGCTGTTTGTCCTGCAGAAAACCTGTGATTCTCCTGATGCAGGTCTTGGCGAAGCACAGCATTTTATTTTCTTTTGGCAATTATTTTCCCTTGAAACTTCTCTCCGCTATGTCAAGTGCTCCCTTTTTTTAAGAAATAAGAGCAGGAAAATGTTGTGCTCAATAGTAAATGTATGAGAGATAAAAACTTTAAAGCTCATGAAATTTTAGTTTCTTCTGTCATTTAGGGTCTGTTTCTTTTATTTGAATCGGGTTTCCGAAGCCTTAACGACTTTTATTTTTTCACATTTCGAACGATAGCAAGCTTGAATATGTTCCAGACACCATACCACAAATTTCTCACATCGTCATACTGCAAGTATTCGCTGTAAATCCTATTGAAGTCATACCTTCTGATTGGAGGAGAAAAAATATTTAAGCATTGTTCTCTACTAAGTGCCGTTGATTTTGTCTGTCAGACTAGCCCACCGCTGTTTAACCCTTCTGTACGTGACAAAAAATACACCTTTCCCCATGGTCAAACTTAAAAAATTTTGTTTTGAAAATGAAATGCGTACCCGGGTATCCCGTCACACACAGAAGGGTTAAGTGTGCAGAGTGCCTCTAGGACTTCTTCCAGCAAGATGGAAGATCCAACTGATCCATTTCTTTCAAGATAATATTCCGCATCATGATATCGCTAGGATTTTCTCTAACATTTAAATGTTGCCAATATTTGAGTTTGATCTTTCACTGGGATAGAAAAGAGCTAAATGAATTTTATACATTGCAGAACATAACACAAAAGTATGTTTTGGTAGAACATTCCGATGGTATTCTAGGCATTTTAAATATATTTTTTTTGAAAAGTTTGCATCGTGAACAGCCAAAACGAATACTTCATTATGGATTCTCGAATTTTTGATGTACCAGGGTGCATAAGTAATCGTTTCTAAGGCTTAAGACTGAGCTCTTTGTATTTAGTCAATGTTTTTAATATATGCTAAGGGCATAATTCGATATTGGCATGGTTCCTGAATTATAAATTAACCGCTATAAGAAACGAAACTTTCAACCAAGAAACATTTAATTTGAAATACTTTGTTTTTCATTTGATATGATCCCTCCAATTTTTTGAAATTCAATTAAATTCGTTATCTATGGAAAAGAGTAATTTCCTCGCCATCTGAATATACATGTATTAGTTTGACTATTTCTGTAAGACATATACGAGTTGTTGGATTAAGTAGAATTGAAAATATACAATATTACTACCATTAAAAACAGAGTGTAGTTGGAAGTGTCGAAAATTTCATTATGTTATATGTTAATGACCCTTAAGTAAGCGAGTAAGAAGATCCAATACATTACTTTTTCAAAACTGCCTATGTCCGTATCAACGTTCCAACAAAGCAGTAAAGAGATGTTACATTAAACCTGACTAACAGCTACCGTTTGTTGATTAATTATAATAAAGCTAACAAATGACTTTCTCCCATGCACAAATCAATTAACTTTAATCTGCATTACAACAATAATGACTCATAGTCTATGTTTTGGTTGTTTCAATCTAAATCAATTGAAATTAATTACCTACGTGCCATGATGAGCCCTAAGCCACACCACAAATCTCATCCCTAATAAATAACAATTTATGTATATATTTGTCTCTCATTTCCACTTTGCATTTTATCTCAATTTTAACTACTATATACTCGTACATACATACATACATACATTCATTTATTCATTCATCCATTTACAGATAGCGGCGTACATGGTGGACTCGTTGTGTTGGAGCCATCCTTCTCGGGTGACACAATGGCAACCGCACTTGGTATCCCACCATCCAAGAATATTATACGACGTCATTTGGCTACTGAATTTGATGCGTTGATTTTGCCTGCAAGGTAAGTTGATTAGCATTGCATCAAACATACACGTACGCTCACAGACACTCACACTCACACACACACACACACAGATACACAATTTCACACAAAATTATACAAATATTTACTTACACACTGACACTTTTGTGCCCAAAGTAATCACCCATCCAAGTCCCTCATACAACGTCAGGTATTTAAGTATATTTTGGGCGTAAGTTTTTGTATCATACCATACATACCTACATATGTACAGATGTGTATCCAGAGGATTATATGTGTATTTGCATATGTTATAATTTTATTTAATTGCATTTAAAAATATTCCAAAATATTCCTTTCATAGTGTGAAATTTTATACAAATCTCCCCAACAGGTTTGACAACAAACATACACATACATATGTATATATAAATGCTAGAGTGTTCCTTATTACATAGAATCAGGTATGAATATCCTATCCCAGAATATTCAGTTAAATTCAGTATTGTAAACATTCGAAATATTTGTGATACTGCAGAGATATTTGATGTCTTAAGCGTAAACAGTTCTATCAAGACTTGTGAATAGTTGCGTCAAGTAAACAAAGCATTTATTTTTAAAACACTAAAGCGTGTATTTACGTTTGCAACTATATTAGACTTTTCCTATGAATTGGAACACACTTGTAGCACTCAATAGAGATCAACAAAAACTTGCAGGAGTATCTTGCAGTAGCAATCTCAAATCAATTTGTGCAAACGGATTTGAATTATCCATGAATCATCATTTATTAAGATATTGTATATCAAATTTGAAAATTCAAATATATATTTAATTGGCTCTTTTCGCAATTATATGTTTATAAATACCCATAATCATATAAGAGACATTTCATTCATTCAAACTGTCATCCTTGAATAGTAAAAACTTTCGATAATATTTGAATTGGTTTCAAATATTTGGTAAAATATATTCAGTTTATCGACCTTTTAACATAAAAAAAATAAGGAACTCTCTGCTATGTATACTAAAACACTCATATGAATAATTCCCAAGCGATTGACATATTCATTGACATATCATATTTTAAAATGCATTTTGTTTTATTTTCTGTATCTTACTGTTTTAGTCTTCATTAAATTCCTTTAATTTAATGTATCAGATATTTTTTGCTCTAAGTTATATATCCTTTTGTTCATTGTTGCATCTTTTGAAATCACATTAAATCAAGTCATATCATGTTTTCATTTCCTTTGTTATTTTAACATGCATTAATGACTAGAACTTAAATGAGCGGCAGATTGCACAATTTTGAGCAGACATTAAACTGAATTTACAAGTGGCATTCTATTTAATGTTGGTGATTGTATATTGAAGCTTGAAATTTAAATTGGTGTCCTTCGAGGCACGAGCTTAATTTTCTAGAAAATATTCAACTTACACGTCACCAGAGATATTGTTAAAGCTTGTGTAGTCCTATAGAATATTTTAAAATTTGATTCTTTGATAATGTTGTTTTTAACTTTGAAATTGAGTAGATCGAAGAATTGTATTAAGAAAATAATTTCATATATCATTTGGATTATTGATTACAAATAAGGATTAAACTATAGAGTAACCAAGATTTGTCACAATTTTCTTATTAAAAATATTTATTTAGCGTTGAATATTCCCTACTTACAGCTTAAGAAACTTAATAAGAAATTTTCGAATACTTTTTTGCTCTCTAGATAATTTTTGCACTGCTGGTCAATAATTTCGCTTTCACCGCTCATTTAAAAAACGTCCTATTATTTATATGTAATTATGTTACTTGTATGTCATATACTAACTTTAATGTATTACAAATATAATCAATGCTTCGTCTGGCAACAGTCATGTAATTGGCTGCCAGTAATTTACTGTACTGACCATAACATTCCAGTATGCACGTTGATATATGGGATTCATACAATTGGTGACATTAGCTGAGCTTACAGTATCTTTGGTTAACTTTTATCAAACGCCAATATTATCTTATTATGACGAATCAATTGGATTTTTTGAGGAAAGGTAATGAAGTAATGTGCATTGCCAGAGAGCTACATATGTATTAAAGAGATACACGAGTGCAATTGAAACGACCATCAATTCACTCACTATAATTGCGACTCCATCAAGCCCTTGTGTACAAAAACCACAAATCAAAATAAAACAAAATAAAATACCAAGCAAGTTTTGAATTCGAAACGGACTCGTGTCGTTGTATATTTTATCCGAAACGGATTCCGGTTTGGATCCGTCTTGAACTCGTTTTCGTATGATATTCCTCTCGAAAAGCGGAAGGATCGTTCGTTATGTCGGATCTGACTTCGGACTTCACATACGGATCCGTTCCGGCTTCGTTTTTTGTTAATAAAACGGATGCGTTTCGGATCTGTCTCGAACTCGTTTTCGAAATTCCTCTCAAAAAAGCGGAAGGATTGGTTTGAAGATGAGCTTGAGTATCACGTGGCTAGTTATAATTATTACTTTTACGTAAGGTCACGTAGCCTATTAGCAAATTGAGACATAAATCTTGAAAATCGATGAACGCGTTTTGCTTTTATTCACAATTAATTGAAGGTATCTCAATTTACAAGAATATTGATTTTTTGTTTCAATGAAGATACCTTCACTTAATTGTGAATAAAAGCAAAATGCGTTCATAGATTTTTATGATCTATGTTTCATTTTCTTCATAGGTTATATTACTTTACGTGAAAGTAATAAGACTTGACACTTTTTCCCGATTTAGATTTTTCATGATTTTTAAAAATAAAAAACTTTAATTTCTTAGACAAAAAATTATTTTTGTTCTTCATAAATTCATTTATAACTGCAAAACTGTTGATTCTGTAGAGAAACAGTATATCAATAGGTTAAAGCAATTGTAATTCTTAATTGTTCTAAGTTGGTTGCAGAGAAATCGAACTATTCGTTCTCGAGTTAAGTCAAACAAAAGAGCCCCAAACGTGACAAATTCCCCTATATGATACTTACTATCTTCAAATCGATATATCTCAATTCCTGGACATGATCCAGCGAAACGCCGGGACACGTATAACTTTTTTTTGACCGATATAACTTTTCCCGGTAGTCAGAACCCCCGCCGATCACTTACCCCTACCATTCGTCGCACAGTGTTATATAACAAAGTTATTCAAACTAAAAATAAGTACAGAACTGCGTTTCGTATCCCTGATACATTAAAAATAATATAAAAGTTTTGAAGACAACTTGAAAACTGCCTTTTACGTTAATGATTTGTGGCGCTTTTTGAAAAATTTCTCAGCTTAAACTGGGAATTTAACGGATTATAAGCCGTATTATTTAAAAATACGAGTCCGTCGCGAATCCATTTTATTTACAAAAAATTAATCCAGAACGGATCCGAATTATTAACAAGAAAAGGTCCAGAACAGATCCGTGTTATCTTCAAAAAACAAATCTGGAACGGAACCGTTTTGTTTACAAAAAACGAGTCCGGAGCAGATCTGTTTTACTTACAAAAAACAAATCCAGAACGGATCCGTTTTTGTTTACAAAAAACGAATCCGGAACGGATTTATTTACGAAAAACACGCATTGGTAGTACAGTTGACTTGCTGCATTCATTGCATTTTCTTCTGTTCGGTTTTGTAAATGTTTTGTTCTGCTTGAACAACGTTGACAGCGAAATACGAGTCTGAGTGCAAACGAAGTCATGTCGTTGATGGTTCTGTTCTGTGTGAGTCTGTTGATAACTCGCGGAATGTCAATAGAGCCATTGTACCTGACAGCGAGTACAACCATCTGTTGACACAGTAAATTCACTCACGTAGACCTCTTATATGTATGCATCTTGTTAAAGGCTCTCGAATAATTCTGCATACATGGGTTTTGTCATTAACTCAGGAAAAGATAGGTAGGAATTACTTAACTGTTAAAATAAAAAAAACTTTTTTTTTTGATATTTCTAAAATCTCATAAGTAACAGTACGGTATGGTAATGAAAGAGATGAATAATGGGAAAATTATTCTTTTTTAGCACTACAAATTTACTCCCTTGCACTAAAATTAAGCCCCTATCATATGTGTTTCAATTAATTTTTTTTTTTTTTGTTTTTTCAAAAAGTCATCTTATCATCATCTTATATCATCAAATTTATAGTTCATTTGTTTTTCTTGCTTGCATCGTATGAAACTCTTCCGAATGACACCGCATTTTTACAAAATTGAAACAAGAAACATAACATGTAGTCATTTATTTATTAAACAAAAAAAAAAAAACAAGTCACAAAAAAATAACTTTCAAAACTATATCTCACAATTGCATACCCACGAGCAGATATCTCGTATTCTGCCAAATGGAGGAATTTCAAATGGATTCAAACACACGAAGCCTTTCGATGAATCCAAAACCTTTAGGAAGATAAATTAAGTTTAGATTTTAAAACATTCAAAATAGAATTCATAATGATTCACACAGCTGAAGGTGGCTTAAGAAAACCGTTAAAGGAAACAATAATTATTTAGTGGATATAAAGTACATATGTGTTATAGCAAAGTTAAGTAAAGTATATTCAAAATAATTGGAAAAAAAGTGTGATGTATGTTAAAAACATAATTGAGAATGCTTTTTTTTTTTTTTTTTTTTGCATTGCAACAACAAATCAATATTCTATTGAGGTAATTCAGCACTTACAATTTGAATTAAAGCAAGAAAAAACACATAAAAAAAAAATTAAAAAGCGAAAGTTTTAATTTTCTCAAGATAATCAAAACTGCATTTAAATGTGTGACAAAAATATAGATAGTTTTGAAATATTTTAATTTCTTTTTCATACAAAAATTTATTTGAAGACAAACTAATTTTATCAATTCGGTTTTGCTCTATATGAGAATCGATTAAATAATAAAGCAAGTACGAACTAGAATGGTGAATAAGGATTTTTTTATTCAATTCCGGAAAATTACGATTGGAAATTATTTTATATTTTAATATATGTATGCTTAGTAGAGTGCTTCTCATATATATTTTAATTGTAGAATTAGCAACTAGTTGTTGGCGTCGAAATAATAAAAACATCGGTCACAAAAGCAATCGTTACCCATGTCGCCAAGCTCTCTCTTTCCAACTGTTTGAGTCTCTTCCAAAATAAAAAAAAAATAAGCTTTATATGCATAGGTATATTAAGCATTTTCAATATATTATTTCCCGAAATTGAAAATTAAAGTCTTGTTCCACCCTCAAATGTCGTCTTAACTATTTGTTTGATAATAAAATGTGTTTACTTACCTTATGTAAATGTTTGTTTGTGTGAAGAAATCTCTAAAACATAACAGAAAACAATCGAAATCTAAATAACGAATATTGAAAGGCTTTTATTGCTTTAATTATTTACTTAGTTTAAAAAAAAAAAACAAAAGAATAACGAAATTATAACAAAAAATAACAAAAGCACAATTACTCAACACACACAATGAAGTATTAAACATAGAAATCAGAAGACTTTAAAAGTAATTTAAAATAGGGAATTTCTTAAAACATTCATACATTGCTATATATACATACATTTATGTTTAGCATTAAATAGTAAATACACAAATCACTTCAAAAGTTATTGTTATATTGGTAAAAAAAATTATGCAATATACAAAGAAAAATACCCCAAACTTATCGCTAGTTAGATCTGACAATTTGACAAAATCTGTGCTACTTGAGTTTACGTACAGGCTTTGTTTAGCTGAGGCGTAACAAAACTATTAAAACAATATTATTTTTATGACGTTATCGAAACCAAATTTTCGATCATAAAAAGGTTAAGGTTTTTCAAAAACCTTTTTTTCCCAATTATTTATTATTATGCTATATTTTGAAGAATTGAATTTCGTGTAATCCAAATATTCCTTTTATTTTTTGGAACGAAAATGCAAAGAATTCCTCCATCAAATCATGCCCTAACAATTTCTAAATTTAAATTTTATATTTATAGACATAATATTTTCATTTATTTAATATATATTTACTTTTATAATATAATACATTATTCTTTACTCAAAATATGGGCCCTTCCATGGACACTGCCATTTATTGTTATTTTTATATATGAAATCAATATTGAGGAATTATTGGATTATATATTGGTATAGGAAAGTCAAACATCTCATAAAATTTTCGCCGATATATGTGCCCTATTCATACACACTATGCTATAGAAAATATATGTATGTATTGTAATTTAAATACATAAAAAAATGATCTATTAATGCAGCGCTTCCGATAAGAATGAACGTATGACATTCCAGCTACATAATTCAAACGAAATAAAAGTTCTTGCCAACACACAAAAGCTAAACTATGAAAAACATTTGTTTAACATAGAGATATTTAAATTGTGCATATGGTGGCGTTTTCATGTTATCTTTCTTGATCCCATATCAGGGATATCAAACCAAATTTTTGTAAGAATCAAAAAACATGCGAGCAGAACCTAAAGCTGCATCCAATGCACTTGACGAACGCGAGAGTGAATAGCCATACATTGTTATAGTATGTGATATCCTCCCTGATATGGGATAGTAGAAGATCAAGAAAGATAACATGAAAACTAGGCATAAATCTAAGAACTTATAGTCTATGAGGGAATCTGCAATATGTCATAAAGTTATAAGTCCTATTTTGAAAAAAAAATATGACATATGTGAGTAGGCTATCACAGTTCTAACGATACGACTCTCTCAGCAAAAATTCATTGCTTAAAAAATTTTTTTTCACTCTCTTTCTCCATACGATTCTCTCAGTAAAATAATGCAGCACTCAAAAAATAAAGAGTATGGTTTTATTTTATTTTCATATGGAAGACAACAACATTTTTACAACTTTTGTAAAATATTATGACCACTGGTGCCCACTTCCACAATCAACGATTATGACTGTGCTGTCCAGAGAACGAGCAGGCGCTCAAAGAGCGAAAAAATGAGAACGTGAATGCGCTTAAAGAGCGCAAAAAAGCGTGCACGCATACAAAATCATCAACACATGGTTATTGTTGATTGTTATAGTGGGCACCACTGATAAATGCTATGCACAGAATCGGGACGGGGTCGGGAGAGCGGTGACGTTTACATGCTGTCAAAAAAAAAAAAAAAAAACAGTCGGAAAATCGTTTGAATGAACACAATTTCGGCGGACGACTGCCCTTCACTCACTTCTAATTCAAACTACAAACTTATGTTCTTGTGAGAGAATCGTATGCGAAAAGAGAGTGACGATAGCAAAATTTGTAAACAATAAATATTGCTGAGAAAATCGTATGGAAAAAGAGAGTGACAAATTTTAATACATTAGAAATGCAACATGATCCGATGTAAAAATAGAATTAATTCGAACTCGTCGGCAGGTTAACAGTCGTACGCCGCAATTCTGCTCAATTTCACATGATCAAGTATGTTATAATTTTTGACAGCGTGTTATCGTCGCCGCTTTCCTGACCCCGTCCCAATTCTGTTCAACACATAAGACATTCGACAAATAGCACTTGCTGTGACACCTTGTAAATTACCTAACATACATAGATGTGTCAAACGAAATATGTTTAATACAAACAAATATGTATTTGTGCTGGACTCAATAAACTTTCTTCCGATTAAACAAACTATTTTCCCAGTGTAGTTACATTATAAATTCAAATTTTTTTTTTTTTTTTGGAATTGCCCAAATCGGAAACCGTACATTATGATTTATTCCTGCGGGTGTGTCGGTTCCGCAAACTAACAATAAAGTTCAACAATTTTTTTACCACTTATCTATTTGTAAGCTTACGTATTATGTAAATGTTCTTTTTTAATAATTATTTATTTTGACCTGCAAGTAGTTAAGTGTTTTATAACAAAATTATTAATGTTCAATGTTTTTCTGTCTTCTTTCTTTCTTTCTTTTTCTCTTTCTTTCTTATAAAACTTTTATTGAACTTGATTTATCATTTGGTCTTGCCTTGTCTCTCTGTCTAATGTGTATGTATTGCCAACAACAATAATAATCACAACAACATCGCCAACAACTTTCAATGCTACAAAACAACAACAAAAAATAATAAAAATGCTAAAACGACAAACAACACCAAAATCAACATTACAACTACCAATACAACAAATTTTTCTATCACTCACACACACACATACACACATATTCACATAAATATTATGCAACTTAATGTGCCTGGCTATGATCTGTGCTGCTCTAAAATTAAAAAAAAAAATAAAATACAACAAAAAACTACTTTGAAAAAAAAAACCGAAAATAAATGTATGCAACTTTGTTATTTGTATGTGCGTGTGTGTGTGTGTTTTGCACTTAGGTCAACTCTGGGTCAAGGCATACGCTCCGGTTGCGGCATAGTGCCAATAACTGGACCAGGTGGATTACAGCACTATGCCACAGCCGATAGGCGATCAAGCAGCAGTTTAAGAGTAAGTATTGTTGTCTCTTTCTATTCAACTATATACACACTAATGCGATTTAAGTATATGTTAGATTTTTATTTTACTAATTTCTTTTGTCATAATAGTTCTATCTCTTTTCCCTTACTTTAACTTAGCTCATTTGAAGATAAAGGAAATTATGCTCTTTTGTGCCCTTAATATGATTTATACATTTATGAGTTGAGTGTAAGGTTTTCTGAGACTTGAAGCATTTCTCAATGTGTTAGATGAATTTCAATGATGCCAAAATGGGCAATATTCAGTCTGTATTCGATTTCTGAAATAAAAAATTTGTATTTCAAATTGGTTCATCAAAAGGATGTGATTTTAAGATAGCACTCGCGGTTATATTAGCAAAACCATATACATTATAGCTTCACTGAAGAAGAAATTTTTAAAAATATTTTACTGAGTTTCCTGTGCAACACAAAATAAAGTGCTAAACAACAAAAAATGGTTAGTTTCATTCATTGCTAAATGAATTCATCAGCGACCTTTAGCAAGAAAAACAAAGCATTGGAATTTGATGCGTGTGATATTTTCGGAAGTTAGGTCTCTGATTTCATTGTCATTAAAACTTACAGAGCACATTAAGAAATACTTTAACTTTAAATTGTTTGTTTAAACACATTAAAAAACTTGACGTACGTTTTAAAAATCCTTACACTTAACTGAAATTAAAATAAAAAAAAAATTCTCCAATTAACTCATCAGCTTTAGCCGAAAAACAAAAATGTCGAAAACAAAATATATCTGTCACTTTGTTAGCTTGTATTGCTGTGTGAAGCTTTCGTTGTCTTAAATATTTTTAATTTATTATATGAATCCAATATTTATAGTACTTTCTAACTTTTTATACTATTTTAAACAATAAGGTTAATAAGAAACTGCAGAAAAAGTTCAATGTCTAAAAATCTGTGCACAGCTAAATTGTTTTGTACTAACTCTTAGATTTTTTATTTGTTTTTTTCAAATAGTGTCTTGAAAGTTTCAGTTACTTTCTTTCTTTAATTGCAATGTTCTTTAATTTTTATAATATATAAAATAAAATTTTTATATATATTATTTATTAAGAACAAAAAGTTTTTTTTACCAGAGTTGCATGTTTGTCATCATACAAAAAAAAAGAAATAAATATCAAAAAATAAATTGTCTTACAAAAAATAATTGAAAATTTGAAAATAACAGGTAATATAGAATGAATTTTTAGAAATTTTATTAAATTGTTCAAAAGACTTTCCTCATAGTAATTATTTTGTTGACTCAAGAGTTCTTAAATAATATTTTAGAAATTTGTATCCTCTTTTCTTAATTACTTACATTCTAAGCATATTTTGGATACATCTCTTATATCGTAGCTCTGCAATGACCCTATAGAATACAATTTGATAAGCGTTGCTTTCGAATCAAATGCTCTAATAGCGTACCCAATATACACCCATGATCAAAATAATAGATACACCAAAAAGATTTTCACTCAATCCTCAATAAATTCCATATTTGTAAAATTGGCATTAGCTTTTTTTTATATAACTAGAGAATACAATCTGGCAATGCATTTAAATGAGAAATGAAAGAAGGTACTTGCCCTATTTTTTTGCCAGAGAATATAAATCGAAAACGGGCGCGAATTCGTTGATCAAAATAATAGATACACTTGTTTTGTTTTTCAGTTTTAAATCAAAAACTTAAATTTTTTTGTGATTTTTTTTTAAACAAGGGTAAAAGTATATTTATATATAAATTCATTTCAAGTAAATAATGAAAAATTTACTATAGATATGGGCTGAAAAAGTCATTGCACAGCACAAGAGAGGCTATTGGTTCTGAGCCTACGAAAAAAAGGAAAATCTTTGCGGGACATCGCTAGTTTGATGGATTGGTGTTTGTGTTTTGTGCAAAATGTTTTTATAAAGGAAATAGGAAAAGAAACTAGAGGTAGACCAACGAAAACCTCACCAGAAGTTGGTTGCCAAATAGTTATTCTTTCAAAAAAAAAGACCCTTTCAAGTCCTCCAAGGCGATTTCCGCGGAAATCGGAAATGTTGTAAGCACTCCTACAATTCGTCGTCGTTTGCAGAAGGCAGACCTTCCGGAAAGAATTGCTAAAAAGGTTCCGCTGATGCGTACGAAAAATTTTATCATGAGGTTAAATTTCGCAAAGTCTCACACCAGCTGGTCGGTCCTTGATGGTGAGAAAAAATGGCGAAATATACTTTTTTGTAAATCGTATATGGAACTCTTTTCCTTTGGAGCGCTTCACATTGCTTCTGTATTCATTCCCAAATAAATTTGTTTTGGTTTTGTCGCTCAATAAAATATTTCTTAATTTTTTCTCACCATCAAGGCCCGATTAGCTGGTGTGAGACTTTGCGAAACTTAACCTTAGGATAAAATTTTTCGTACGCATCAGCGGAACCTTTTAAACGATTCTTCCTGGAAGGTTTGCCTTCTGCAAACGACGACAAATTGTAGGAGTGCTTACAACATTTTCGATTTCCGCAGAAATTGCTTTGGAGGACTTGAAAAGGTCTGTTTTTGCTGTATTTGCCGGCCAGCTTCTGGAGAGGTTTACGTTGGTCTACCTCTAGTGGGTGGTTGACACTAATTTTTTTTTTTAAAAATGGTTACTGTTAAATACATACATACATAGATACACAAGCCTAATTTAAGCAATTTTCTTGTTTTCTTTCGAAACTTTTTTTTATATAAAACATTAAAGATAAATATGCTTATATGTGCTACATAGATATGATAAAATATTAATTTGCTATCCACTCGTTAATCGTTAAATACAGCGAGTTCGTTAGACTGCAAGATATGAATACAGGGTGGCCGTCTTGCAAAATTAAACACCCTAGTTCATTGTGAGTGAAAAATTGTATGGGTGGTGGGGTCTTTCATTAAAACTCTATGAGTTACAGAGTGAGTTTCATTAGGTAGTTTACTCATTTTTTTTTGTAGTAGTATCATTATTGCAAGCCGTGTTTTCAGTTCAGAAATACCGCTTGTTAAATTAATAAGTGCACCAAATGAGAGTCTTTTAGCAAATAATTGCTTGATATAGGAGAATCTGGCTTAGAAAAATAGCTGCATTTTATTCGTCATCTACTTATCTTTAGCTAGAAACGATAGTTATAAGGAAATCAAAAACAAATATAAAACTTAGCGAGTTAAACAAAAGTAGCTACTTATGTGTCCATAGCAAGGTCTACCCAGAAAATATGTATTTTGTCTAAAATGAAATAAAGAGAAGAATAGCTATTTCGCGGAAAACAAGCGCTTAAAATATCAGGCAGCAAATGGAAGCAATTTGCAATAAAAATATAAACAAAACAACAACGAGTACTCATATAAACAGTGAGTAGGATACTAAGCAACTTGGTCTTTTCATTCGCACATAGGTAGCAACTTAACGAATAAGACATGAAATCGTTTCATGTAGTGTATTTCGTATTGATCAACAGTTCATTTTCGCAAAAGTCTAAGTTATGGACAGTTTTAATGATACGAACCATAATAGGAAAAACAGGGAAACAAAAACCGATTCTTAGAGGAAGTAATTTAGTAACGACGCACCCTCAAATTGTTAGTTCAGGGCCGCACTAAGTCTCTAACTGACGCTGTATAATCAGTAAATGTGAGCTGTTTTTAGGGGAATAAATAAAATTCGAAAATTATTCAAAAAATGCATAAAAACTGTTATCCAATTTTAATTTCTTTCGGGTATTTTTGCCTTAACCTTAATTTTTTATTTCAAAGCATCTTTTTAGTTTATGCATAAGGAAAATTGCTTAAAATGTGAAATTTTTTTAAATGAAATGTAATATTTCAATCTAAAATTGTTTTAAAAAATAATGTATTTTATAAAATTATATATAAAAGACGAAAATAATCCTTTAATTTTATTTCAAACTGCTGTCAACATAAATCGTCCAATGACATTTTTTTATTAAAATTGTAGCGAATATCATGTTCTTCACTTACAAAATCGATTGGAGGGCCTCGTACAGTAACCCTTCAACTTACATCAATTCTCCTAAATATGCATGCCCAGTACCGCACTGGTGTTATTAATCTTTTAGGGGTCTATCCATATTCTCACAAAAAAAAAACACATCACATTTATTATATAGCCATTGCAACAGATCCAAATATATTAAACAAAACAGTCCACAATTAGTAATAGAAGCTTACAAATTTATGCAACATATTAAAACGAAAAACACTAAAAATCGCACAGTTTTACTTTAGTACATAAAATATAGTAACAAATCTGAATTAAACGATTACTTACAAATAAATGTAGAAATAATTTTCAAAAGATACTACAACAAAACTCAAAAAGAACCAAAGTATGCAGCATTACAAAATTTTGTAAATAATTAATTAAGAAACAAAAATACATCAATAAATATTTATATGCAAATTTAAACCAATTACGTATACTAAGGATGTAGTTGTAGCAAATAAGAAAAAAAAAAAAAATTTCGTTGTTTTTTGTTGAATATCCCACATATGAAGTCAATGCTTAAAAACCTAAATGTATTATTAATTTAAGTGAAAAAATATACAAATAAAAATAATAAAAAAATTATTGCAAACTTTATATAGTAAAGCAGCTTAAATTATGGCAAATGCCAAATAAATATGTAATATTACAGCAACAACAACAACAAAAATAAATCAATTTAAAATAAAAAAAGTTAATGAAATCAGCGAAAAAGTGTCAAAATAGTAAATAAATGATTAAAAACAAAAAAAAAATAAACAAATGTGAAAAAAATGGGTTTGCACTTAATTTAAATTGGGGTGGTCAATGAAAAATTAAAAAATATCAATGCAAAAAAAAACAAACACACAACTTTTAACTCAATTAATTTATGTGTAATATGGCACACGTACGATTGTTCTATTGCTGAGCAAATGATGCCGCAACGCGTAAGTAGCACAGTCAAATTTTATAAAAAAAAGTCAATATGTTTGACATTTTGTGCAAATTTTATGAAAATCAAGTGCTTATAATTGCTAAATGGTTCATTACAAAAACAAAATAGTCTTGAGTATATTTTAATTTTATAAAAATGGCGACTTGAGTATACAAAAATTAAGCGTCTGCCGATAGAACCGATTGTAGCTCACCTACACTTGTCAGAATAAGTATGCGTATACAATTGAAAAACTTTTTTTCTTCTTACATCATCCAAAAAATAAATTTTTAATTTAAATTTATTTTTATTATATAGAATATTATTTTGGGCTTTATTTATTTTAAGATAAATTTGCGTTCGACGGGAAAATTCTATGTGTCCAAATATACAAAGAATCTTCGATGTTCTGACAGCAATACTTTGGTTTGTTTAATTTTTCGGTTGCACCAGTAGCTCGTAATTAACTTACTAATATGGTGTTTTCACTATCGAAAAGTGTTTGTTAAATTATGATTATGAAAGAAAGGGAAATTAATAGTTATAAGCGAGAGAAAAATCATTTTCGGTCTTTTGAAAAAGGGAAAATTTATCGCAAAATAGGCCAAATTGTTGAAAGACCAAAGTGTAGTTAACGACAAGTCTCGTTGCTGCGACTTGATTGATTTATTTTTGATAAATTTCCTTATAAAATTTTAGCTATAAATTTTTAGATATAAAAAATTGCAGTTTCCATAAAAAATATATGTTAACTAAAAAACTTATTTATTTATTGAGGAGATGGGTTTTAGCTTGTGTACGCAAATTTTTTTTATGACATCTAGTGTAGTTATCTTGAAGTGATCGTAAATATTTTTGTGACCAACTGGGATTTTCCTTGGCAATGAAAATAACAAATATTTTTGAAAAATTCGAAATAATGGCTTGATCACGTAGCTGTGATAATTTTGCAATCGAAACCAAAAAGTGAAATTAAGTGCAATAACAACAGATATCTGGTGATACAGATCATGCTGTTAACCAAAATATTATTTTGTTTCACCTGAGGAAGGCATGTGCCGAATTTTTTCGTTCAGGACGGACAACATAATGGTGTCTATTCTTAAAATGAGTCCGCTTATTCCTTCAATTATATCTCCCGAAAAAAAAACGCTGCACCCAAAAAAGAGGCGATTTTCAAATGTCTGATATTTGGCTAATTTCAAATATATTAAAACACTTTTGTTTAAATACAAAAATTCAAAGTTTTTAGATTCCATAAAATTTTAAAAAAAAAATGTATTTTTGTACAAATTTATAAGTTTTTGATTTGAAATTAAAAAAACAGAAAAGAGTATATGTGCATCAGATTGGGCCTTTTAGCTGGCCTCGTTTTTTTTTTTTTTTTTTTTTTTTTTGCAGTACATCTTCCAGCCATAGTTTTTCTTGAGCTAAGGCTGTCTTGAACTCATATTAAAGGTTGTTCAATTGAAATTCAGATAGCTATTTTTTTAATTTGCATTTAAAGTAAGAAATATGTGAAACTTTTCGTGTTTCTTAAAAATTGTCAATTTATTGGGTTTTTACGCTGTAGTCTAAAGACTGTTGAGTACATCTTTCAGCCATAGTTTTTTTTTAAGCTAAGGCTGTCTTGAACTCATATTAAAGGTTGTTCAATTGAAATTCAGATAGCTATTTTTTTTATTTAACTTTATATGTAACATTTCCAGCCAGCTAAAAGGACAAATCTGATGGATTTCCACATATGGGGTAAAACACACGAAAACGCCACCTGAAAAAATGTTTGGCTCCGATTTGGGTGAAATTTGGCATGATTGTAGTATTGATGTCTGGCAATAAAAGTGTGTTTAAAATTTTGCCCTAATATTCTTTGTTGCCCAGATACGCGGGTATGAAATTCACGATTTTCGTACTTTTTCAGAATAAGTGTTTTTTTCGAAAATTCATAGCTTACAGCAAACTTTATCAATTAATAATTGGTGAAGGTACATTTTTAGGTTTTTACTTGTACTTTTCAAAAAAAAATATTGATTTTGAAAAAACAAAAATTTTCACAAAAATTTTGCGAATTGAAAAATATTTTTGCATTTTTTTTAAAAAAACCATATTTTAAAATTTTTTTTTTCTTTTTTGAAAAAAACTTTGTTTTATTCTGCGCTTAATGCCGTAAAAATTTTTGTGGGAAAAAAATTATTTATATTTTTTTTTAATTTTATAAAAAAGTTAAAGAGCTACAATTCTGTAAATTGAAATGAATTTTTAAATTTTTTTTTTGAAAAATCCATTTCTGAATATTTTTTTGTTTTTATAATTTTAAGTTTTTATTTGTGCTTTTCAAAAAAAAATACTGATTTTGAAAAAAAAATTTTTTTGCAAAAATTTTGAGAATTGAAAAATATTTTTGCATTTTTTTAAAAAAACCCATATTTTAAAATTTTTTTTTTTTATTTTTAAAAAAACTTTGATTTATTCTGCGCTTAATGCCGTAAAAATTTTTGTGGGACAAAAATTATTTATATTTTTTTTTTAGTTTTAAAAAAAATTAAAAAGCTAAAATTTTGTAAATTGAAATGAATTTTTGAAGTTTTTTTGAAAAATCCATTTCTGAATATTTTTTCGGTGAACTTCAGATTACAGCTTGATACGCAAGCTTTAAAATGATATGCCATAACATGAGGGCAAGTAGTTAATTAAAATGTTTGAGCCGTTAATCTGAAAACTAAAACTGAAATTTAAAATCAGTGCAGTAGCCTTTCATCGCGTAGTACAGCGCACGTTTAGTGGCTTAATCATTTTAATTAACTACTTGCCCTCATGTTATGGCAAATCATTTTGAAGCTTGCGGATCAAGCTGTAATCTGAAGTTCATCAAAAAGATATTCAGAAATGGATTTTTCAAAAAAACTTCAAAAATTCATTTCAATTTACAAAATTTTAGCTGTTTAATTTTTGTTAAAATTAAAAAAAAAATATAAATAATTTTTGTCCCACAAAAATTTTTACGGCATTAAGCGCAGAATAAATCAAAGTTTTTTTAAAAATAAAAAAAAAATTTTAAAATATGGGTTTTTTTAAAAAAATGCAAAAATATTTTTCAATTCTCAAAATTTTTGCAAAAAAATTTTTTTTTTCAAAATCAGTATTTTTTTTTGAAAAGCACATATAAAAACTTAAAATTATAAAAACAAAAAAATATTCAGAAATGGATTTTTCAAAAAAAAAATTTAAAAATTCATTTCAATTTACAGAATTGTAGCTCTTTAACTTTTTTATAAAATTAAAAAAAAATATAAATAATTTTTTTCCCACAAAAATTTTTACGGCATTAAGCGCAGAATAAAACAAAGTTTATTTCAAAAAAGAAAAAAAAACTTTTAAAATATGGTTTTTTTAAAAAAAATGCAAAAATATTTTTCAATTCGCAAAATTTTTGTGAAAATTTTTTTTTTCAAAATCATTATTTTTTTTTGAAAAGTACAAGTAAAAACCTAAAAATGTACGTTCACCAATTATTAATTGATAAAGTTTGCTGTAAGCTATGAATTTTCGAAAAAAACACTTATTCTGAAAAAGTACGAAAATCGTGAATTTCATACCCGCGTATCTGAGCAACAAATAATATTAGGGCAAAATTTTAAACACACTTTTATTGCCAGACATCAATACTACAATCATGCCAAATTTCACCCAAATCAGAGCCAAAAATTTTTTCAGGTGGCGTTTTCGTGTGTTTTACCCCATATATGAGTTAAGTTTTCTCAAGTGGGCACAGTAAAAACCAACTTGTTAAACTTAAACTTTTTATTGCATAACTTTGAAGATTTATTGATCAATATTAAGGCCTTAAATTTTTTTTTGCAAAATTCGGATTTTTTAAAAAGTTATGAACAAATGAATTTCTACGTGCGTGTTTTTTTAAATCGCGATTTCTTAGTAATAATTGGGAAAAAGTCAATAAAATTTTCGTAATAAAACAAGAAATATTTTACAATTTATATGAAATGAAGTTTTTATAAAAATTTTATTTATTACGTATAAAAAATTAACTTTTTCAGAAGCAAACAGAAATTTAACAATTTTCTTATATGTACAGAAACAAAACTTTTCAACAGAATTGTTCTGTAAAGTCTACACAAATTTTTTCTGGAAAAACATTTTAGTACGTTTCATAAAAAAAGGTACGAATGTTTAAGTGTCGCCACCTATAATAAGTAAAATTTGAATTTTACAATTCAAATAAAATTCAAAAAAAAAAAAAACAATTCAAATTTTTCTTATCGGATGGTTTGCCTAAGTGGCGACACTTAAACATTAGTACCTTTTTTTATTAAACTAACTAAAAACTTTTTTCAGGAAAAAGTTGTGGAAAATTTTTTGCTTCTGTTCATATGAGAAAATGGTTAAAATTTTGTTTGTTTATTAAAAAGTTAATTTTTTATAAGTAATAAATAAAATTTTTATAAAACTTTATTTCATATAAATTGTAAAATATTTCTAGTCCTTTGTTGCTCTATGGCTTGTTAAAAAAAATCCCATGTTCGATTTTAATATGAAACCGGCTATGGTTTGTTTAAAAAATGTTTTAATTAAAAAAAAAAAGTAGAACTTATTGAAGGAGACTTA
Organism: Tricholauxania praeusta; assembly: GCA_949775025.1. NCBI lineage: Eukaryota > Metazoa > Arthropoda > Insecta > Diptera > Lauxaniidae > Tricholauxania > Tricholauxania praeusta. The sequence goes on along the minus strand of OX459031.1, from coordinate 27,386,340 downwards.
CTGAATTAAATTCATGTTTTCAAGTCTTAAATTCATTAAAAATTACCCCATTTAAATAAAAAAATTAATATTTCTAAAATCTAGTTTTAATGACAATAATTTTTTTTAGCGTTTTAAAGAAACTATTTTGTTTTAATTTCAAATCAGAAAATTTAACTAAGAAATAAAAATTTTTTAAAAATTTTATGGAATCTTAAGACTTACACTTTTAACTTTATATGAAAAAAAAAAATTTGATTCTCCAAAATAATGGATATGTCAGACATTTAAAAATCGTTTCTTTTTTTTGGTTGATACTTTTTTTCACGGCAGTGTACATACATTTGTTCAAGAAATATTTGAATGGGCTATAAGACATTGGAAGGATATTCACGTAGCTATAAGACATAATGTGAACTAGAAAACAGTCTACTAAGTGAACGAATTAAGAGTTACATTGTAATAGATGGTGCGTGTCAAATACATGCTATTTTTTCAATTTCAAAAACTGTTCTGAAGACGCGACTTTTTTCCAGCGTAGATCAATTTTTCATTGCGATAGCCTAAAAATGTGTAAAGAATAAGCCGTACGTATCGATAGAAAGTATGTACCCATATTGCACTATACCTTGCGGTCCTACCGATGCACTGCTGCTGTAATGCAAAAATTTCCAATTAAGTTCATATCTCGTAAGCTTTTTGCTTACTTTCAGTATTTTTAGAGCACATTCACTCAATAAAAAGAAATAATAAAAAATCCCAGCGGCAAATCGATGGAGTACTCTGATTTTTCATTTTGTGTTTTATGTTCACAAATGAAATTGCCACTGTGATATTTTGTTTATTTGTTTGCTTGGTGCCTGCTTTGTATATGGATCTGTAGGCAGTTTGCTTGCTAGCTGCCTGATTTGTATATGGAGATGTAAGGAGTTTTGCCTGTTGGCTGCATGCTTTGTATGTGAAGATGTAGGCAACTCGCTAAACTATACAGGCACTTGTTATGCAATGTTTTAAGGCAATCTGGATTTACACATTGTATATAGAGATGTATGTAGACAAGCTACCTACAAAGCGGCCATCCATTTGTAAAAAGATTTTACAGTTGTGACTGGAGTTGTGAGCATTACTGCCTAGTACAATGATATAACTATTCATCGATGTTGTTTATAACATATTTGCCACTGGTACAAAGTATCTTCAAAATTATGTTTTTCTTTTTTTTTAAGATCAACAGTAAATTAGAATTGGACATTTTCTTATTTTAAATAAAATATTTGAACATTTTCTTAGTTTTTCAAGAAAAATTCGTGAATTTTGAATCTTTCAAAAATATTTGGAGGGTTTTACCTAAGGATTGCGCCACGTAGGGTTAACATTCCAGTTAGTCACAAAAATTATGCGATAACTTCATGTGGAAATAATGCATAAGAGAACAACGCATTGTCTTTGTCAGGACTCATTTTAAAAGTGGGGAATTTTCGCGAATAAATAAAAATATTGTCACTTTTCAAAAAAATAATGTATTTAACTCAGAAACTATCTCCTGAGCTGTCGCACTTTACCAGTGTACTCTTTTTCAATTATAAAATCTCTTTATCATAGCGCCTTTTACATACGACGCATATTAAAGAATTTAATAAGTAAATGCAATTTTTTTTGCAAATTTTACATGAAAGAATAATTTTTTAAAGTACCTACTTCGAGCATAAAATATTTCTCATTATGCTGTGTTCGCTATTTTGAAAATCTTTTTAATATCAATTTTTTTTTTTTTTTTTTTTTTGCAAAGAATAAAAGTTATGTAGATCAAGAAATTAAAGTTAATATTTTGTTTTTTTTAAATTACAGGTTTTTGTGTTAACAGCAGCAAGACAAGTGACAGACATATTATTGTAATAGAAAAAATGCAACAGTCAATTTGTAATTTTGTAAATTTTGTAAATTTTATATTAAATTCGAACATTGACCGCAAAGCAGAAGAGCATAATGAACTAAATTATTGACACAAATTAACTGAACTGAATAAAATACAAAATAACGTTCGACAAAATTATATAATAGAAAAAAAAATTATTTCATATTTTTATAAACAAATAAAAACTCTTTTTATTTTTCCAAAATTTTTTCTTTATGCAGATATCGGCATGGAAAGGATCACAGGTGAGTTTTGTTTTAAATTTTTTACTAAAAAATCATATACTTATTGTATAAGTGCAACAATTTTTCATTGCGTTTGATAATATTTTTAATCTTTTAAATTTTAAAATTTTTTCTTAAATTTATTCAACATTAGTTGTTTTCCTAAAATTAGCTCAGTTAAACCCTATATTGAAAATACATTTTTAAATTTATCTTTGAACTCATTTTCAGTTTTTACTTTACTTCCAATACATTTTGCAGTAACTTTTTAAGTTCACATTTTAAAAAAAAAATACTTTAATTATCATATAACCAGATAACTATGTCGCAACTAGACCTTTAGCTGAGAGGAAGTGAGCATGCGGATTATGTGGTTTGAGATTTAGTGAATGATTTGAGACCAATGTTATCTCGTCAGATTCTACTGGTGGCCACGCAATGTGCTCGAAAATTGATGTCTGGGAACTTACTCAAAAAGTTTGAATCAAATCGAATATTTGTTAGGACTAAAATTTTCGAGCGGTAAAAACAAGTGGTTTCTTGCCTAGTAATCATTTGTACAGTAAAATTTGGCCATGTAGCGCTGTTTTGAAAATTCTCATAAGAACCGTTTTTTTTTTAATAACAGCTTCAATAAATTCATATCTACTCAAAAAACATTTTGCAGATATAAAATATTATTAAACATTTTTTCGGAATCAGAAAGCCAATTATATCTGACATAACAAAATATATATACACTAGGATTTGACTAAGTTCTCATGTTGTGAAGTTGGCCAATTATGTGTGCACAGACAACCCATAGACTAATCCATTGAACCTAAAGTTTTGAATAGAACATTCTTGTAAAGACATGGATAGCTGTTAGGAAAGTACTTTTTGAATGCACATAGGGGAGTGTCACCTTCCATTCAAGAAAAACATTTAAATTGCTATAACTTGACACCCATCGTAGCCAGAGTTTTGAAATTTGGTGCTAAAATGTATATTGCTTATGCTAAGCACAGGTCGAGATTGGGCAATGGGGCGCGACTTCTCCCATACAGCAAAAAAAATACTTTAATGGCTATGGTACTTGTAGTAAATTGAAAATTTGATACATGAACCTAATTAAACTCGTGTTTTCCGAGTTTTTGCTAATCCGAGGTACCTCCGCCCCACATTACCTTAGATAAACAAAGTTTAGTTGTATATAAAAATCAAAAATATAGCAGATAAAAGTTAAACAAAGTGCAGATATTTATAAAATGTGAGATATATATATTGATTTACTGCACATTTCCTGAGTAAATGAAAAAAACAAAATTCTATTTTGGCAAAAAACGATTTTTGTGAGAAATTGAAAAACAGTGTAACTAGGTTAAATGTTATTGCGAACCTTTAGGTAAAAATCTTCACATAAATTCTTTTTTGGTCTGAACTATTTTTCAATTTGAGGCATACTTTTCGAGAAATTATAATTTTTTGACCACATTGATCGGACATCAATGAGAACTGACTATCGGCAACCTGTGTATTTCTTCTTTAAAATCCCAGGTTTAAAAATCATTCACCAAATTTTGACCCTCATATTTTGCACACTTTCAGACTTTCAGCACTTGGCCTATACAAAATATTACAAAAATATCATTAAACTAATTAGTGCTTCCCTTTTTAATTTCATTGCTCGCTAATTGTTTGACTCGCTCGCTGACCACACGTAGAGTTCACTCTCCAAGGCATTCCGCTTTAATACAAAACCACGCAGCGCTGGCGATCGCACTTCCTATGGCAATTCCACTTCCCCAACCCCTTCGTACAGTAGTAGTGAAGGCGGCAACGGTGGAATCTATGCCACAGTAGGTCCACCCATGTTGCCACACTATCCTCCACCAAATACAGCACCACCACCGCCGCCTATCAATTATGGGCCACCACCAGGTCATCGCGTGAGCGCACCACCTTGCGCCAATAGCAGTGGTGTTGGTACCAGCGAATCAATATCAGATCCACAAATGAATTTACTTTACGGCCAACATCGACGTGTGAAGAGCATCAGTGATATTGGTCTGGCGGCAGCAGCAGCATCACCAGCTGCCGGTTCACCGGTATGAGAATCAATTATAATGTAATCCAATTATTATTGTGGAAGTTAAAATTGAAATTCATTACCAATGAAACATAATACATAGTATTTAGTAAATATATACATATGTACATTAGGGTGGTTCTCAATTGCTTCGAAATAGGGTAAAAAAATTTAAAAAATTAATTTGAAATTTTTATATGCAAATGTAAAATCTTTTCAGGAGTTTCCAACTTAAAATGATTTTTAGAAAAGCTATATCCACAACTTCCCATGACTATATCTCGAAAACTAGATCCAAATGATACTTTTTTTTAATATATTCTTTCTTAAAATTAAATCCCTCTCAAGAAAAATCGTTCAACAAAATGGCAGCTGAGGTCATATTTCACTTTGAAATAGGATCCGTGGAGGTTAAAGATAAAAATTTTAAATTTTTTTACCCTATTTCGAAGCAATTGAGGGGGTGTCCTATTTGATTTTCTCAAAAAAATCAAATAAGAAAAGTCAAATTTCACTTTGAAATAGGGTCCGTAGGGGTTAAAGATAAAAATTTTAAATTAATTTTTAAATTTTTTTTATTCTATTTCGAACCGATTGATGGGGGCGTCCCCAATTTTTTTTTTTCCTAAGAACCACCCCAATGTACAAACATGGCACTAAAATCACACATGTTGATTTACTTACCCAGTAGGAATAAATGATGAATTCATTGAGAACTAGTTAATATTTAGATAAAATTTCGTCATTATTGAATTTTATTTCTTGATTATTGTTTCGAATTATAATACTTTGTTTTTATATTTTAACGTTTATGAGATTTTTTTATATTTTTTATTATTTTTCTATGTTTGATAACAATGATCTGTCATTCTTATGACGTCTATATCCTTCAAATGCAGATAAAAAATTAGAAACTGCTGTACTAAAGATTTGTTCGGCAAAAATGATCTGAACAACGTTATCTTTCAGGATTAAATCGTGATTAGTATGTTGCAATAATTTAATTTAGTAATTTAAATATTTCATTTTTGAATTTTTTTTTAAATTAATTTTTTTTATTTTCAAGTTATCATTTTCAAGAGATAAGGTTATCAATTTCAACTGGGTACATAAGTTAAACTGCTACTAATCGTATACGTTAAACTTAAATTCACTTACAAATTTTGCTTACAAATTAAAATCATTACAGCTTAATTTTGTTACACTACATTTGCAACAGTTGTCGTTAGCAGTGTTGCCAACTTTAATTGTCCCCTTGGGTAATTAATATAAAACGTATTCATTTACAAAATAGGTGACTCATTTGGTAGCATTTATAATGCAAATGCTAACTAAGTATAGAAACACATTTTACGCATTGCGTGTGTTGAATTTAAATCTGACAGTAAAAGTAAGCTTTTATTATAAGATTCTGAGATATTTAACCCTTAAGTGTCGGAAAAGAAAAAAAACAAAAATCTAAGGCAGCATGCGTTTGATTTTATTAAAGAATATATAACAGGCAAATCTGCCCGAAATGGAATGCTAAACGCTATCTTAGAACTAATATCTTTTGGACAACATTTGGTCTAAGTGGAACGACTTTTAAACTCACTGTCACTCCGAGCAAACATATCCTATGAAACAAATTGCTCTTACTCAATTATTACACTAGTCAACAGTGGTTTTGTTGCCCTGGATGTCTCTGCGGATTTCTATAGTTTCAAGCTCACAGTTTACGAATATATTCATGAAAGTGCTGGATTGGCTCTAGTTTTTATGATATTGAGGTATTTATCTCTCATATATAAAAATCTCGTGTCACAGTGTTTGTTACCGAACTCCTCCGAAACGGCTTGACTGATTTTTATGAAACTTTGTGTGTATATTTGGTAGGTCTGAGAATAGCTCGTAGGCTATAAAACTTTTATTTAGGGAACATATTTAGGGTGGCCCTCATACCAAAATATTTTTAAGATCGCATTTTCACAAAGACCACTTCATCGATTCAAATGGAATTTACACCTCGTGTCTTTTATATATAGAGACATAGTTGAGTCTATAAAACTTTTATTTAGTGTGCATATTAAGGGTGGCCCTCATACAAAAATATTTTTAAAATAGCATTTTTACGAAGACAGGTTAATCGATATATATGGAACTTACAGCACGTGTCTTTTATAATATAAACAACACGTGGTGTAAATTCCATGTGAACGATGTAGTAGTCTTTGTGAAAATGCTATTTTAAAAATAATTTTGTATGAGGGCCACTCTTAATATGCACCCTAATTAAAATTTTTACAGCCTGCAAGCTATTCTCAAACCTACCAAATATACACACAAAATTTCAGAAAAATCAGTTAAGCCGTTTCGGAAGAGTTCGGTAACAAACACTGTGACACGAGATTTTTATATATGAGAGATAAATACCTCAATATCATAAAAACTAAAGCCAATCCAGCACTTTCATGAATATATTCGTAAACTGTGAGCTTGAAACTATAGAAATCCGCAGAGACATCCAGGGCAATAAAAAAAAAGTTAATTTTGTTGAGTAGTGTTATCAAAGTTACAGGCGAAAGCCACAAATACTAACATAAACTAATTTCTGTAACTATGTGGTTGATATTCAATCATGCTAAAGAAATGGTCGTAGAGACTCTGCTACATTGAACTAACATATATTTGAGAGTTTTGACTTATAATATATTAATGCAAAGCATCACCTTGTTCAAACCACTCTCTATCTTGGGAATCATTGATGTCACATGTTAAGGTCAGATTTTTTTTTGTTTTGAGAATTTAAATTTTACATATAATTGTATAGCAATTATGTCAACTTTATTAAAGCATAAGTCAGAAAATGCTGATTTGTGACTATTTCTATGGGTGTTCGCTGTAGTCCCGAATAGCTCAATGGCAGAGCGTGCTCTATGAATGGAATGGCATGGGTCGAAATCGATTTCTAATAAAATCAACGAAAATTCTCTTTGTTTCACAAACCGGTTGTTACACATGATTTGTTTCGAATATGCGGTTGTTTAAACCCATCGAATTGTGCACGAAATAAAAGCATTGGTTTTCAGGTTAAGGCTAGTGCTTCACCGAGAACCGATAAATATCGTTCTCTTTATCGTTATCGGGACCGAGAACGAGAACGAACGAACGATATATGCCAAAGATTTAAGTACTACGCATCTGCCAAATAAATATTACTTTTTAACTTAAGATCTTGAGGTTTATGGTAACATTATTAAGCTATTTTGTTATAGATTGTATGCTCAAAATTTGATTTTCTCCTTTTTTTTTGTGAAATAATTTCTGAAGGTATCAGTTTGATTTTTAGTTGGATATTAACTGTAAGCCAAGGTGCTTAGAAAAAAAAATCATTGTAAACTTAACTTGAACTATAACCATTTTCAATATAGTCAATAAGAAATCAAAAGAATAGTGTTTATATATATTCATATAGTTAAATGCATATATGTATGTATATGAAGCATTCCATCGCAACACGACAAGAACTCATATCACAAAATTCAAGCAACGTATATTGACTTACGTCTGATCAAACTAAAGCTTATAAACTCTAGCATTTTATACGTAGATTTTAGTCTCAAAGAAGTCTACATTCAAGAAAAAAGTATATTTTGCAGTGCAAAACAACAAAGTGGCAGCATTTTTTCTATTTCATTTTTTCTTTTCTCTTATTATCCGCATCGTTGTTGTTTTTCATGTTTTATTGGCACGCAATATGTCAGAAAATTTTCAGAAATCGTAAAATTTTGGTTTTCCAGTAAGAAATACTTCTTTTTTTTTCCAGAATTTTTTGTCAAATTTTTAAGTTTTACCATTTTTTTCATTTGATAAAATTTTGAAAATTGAAATATTGGCGCCAAATTTTTTGAAATAGACGGAAGTATTTCTTGTTGAAAAATATAAAGATCCTAGTTCTACAAGCCTACTATGTAATGTTTCTTGCGTTGATCTGTTAAGAATCACAGCAGTAAACAAAACAAAAACTTCTACATTTTAATGCAATTGACCTTGTAATCTCTTTGATATCACACATTTCTTGACGAGCGCTTCGTTGTCCGCTTTTTTGGCGATCCGAACGAAGTTGCAAGTGCTACATGTAAATATCGGCGAGCTCACCAAGGGTAATTTTTTTATTTGTGTTTTTGGAACAAAATTTCATAATAATAATTTTTTTGTACAGAGCTTCTTGTTCAGTACTTTTAGTGCAAAAAAAAACAAAAAAATTACAAGCGCAAAATGCATTAAAATGAGCAACGAAATGAAATTTTGTTCCAAAAACACAAATAAAAAAATATGAAAAAAACTTAAATTTCTAGATATTTTTTCCTCTTTTCAAGATATGTAATTTCTCTTGAACATACATTTGTTTGAAAAGCCAGTACTCATAACAAACTTGAGTCTAAGTGGCACAAGACTCAATCTCAATGTTGCGCCAAATTTTGGCCAAATTGTCATGGAATGTTTCATTATAATGATTAAATAAAATATTAAATATTAATAAATATTAAATGTTTTGGCAAATCAATAAACTAATTTACATAATTAAGCAGTTAATTTAAAGTAATAAAAAATTTCCTCAAAAAGTGTCATATTTATACCACATTATAATTAACTGAAATAAATAACTCATAGTCAAAATAACTCAAGTTAATGTAAAATTGAAAATTAATTTAAATATTAAGTAGTTAAGCTTTATATTTAATTTAGGTTATTTGAATTCGTGTATTTAATATTAAAGCAAATAAATATATGAAACTTAATATAAATATAATTACACGGGACTTTTGTATATTGAAAATGAAACGTCTATACAGCTACTATACCAAAAATTAAACTTAAAAACTCAAACATTTTTTGTTAATATATAGTTTTATATATACTTATATGAAATGTATAAATTTAATTCTTGAGAAATTAATATTGAAATTGTATAAATATTTATATTTTGTAAGAAAATCATGACAACAAATGTATGTATGTATGTACTCAAATTGCAGAATAAATGTAAAACATAACCAAAAACTTAAAGCTTCTTTTTTTTGGCAAATGAATGTATGTAGGTAGCAGAGAACGTCAGTAAGACATTCATCATTTTTCTGATTCATGAATCTGTTGAATTTTTCAGCAGATTCAGACAGATTCACCACTCACAAAAAATTTAGTGAATCTAGCAACCATTCCGTCTCACGGCAAAGTCTGTAAATCTGAGTGTGTTTCAGAATCATTTCTAGTGAATCCTGATTCATTTCGTTTCATTCCGTATGAGTATATGAGTGTTTCATGAGCTACTCATGAACCAAAGGCACAGATTGTATCAAAAAAGTCTGTGATACTCGCGTGGAACATTTTAGGAAGTTTTTGACAATATAGGGAAAAGTCGCAAATTGTATTTTGGCATAATTTAGAGTAGCTCCGTATCCTGGAAAGGACCATTTTTGAACCATTTTCGGAATTTTCTTTTTTTGCAAAATCGTTAGAAAATGGCCGAAAAAGGATTTTAGACATCACTTAGGGTGGCTCGGGACCCCGGAAAGGACAGTTTTTAACCCATTCTCGGGATAGGTCGAAAATAGATTTTGGACATCACTCAGGGTGGCTTCGTACCCTGGAAAGGACCGTTTTTGATCAATTTCGGGAAAAAAAAATTGTTTTCTTGAAATTAATGGGGAAAGGTTGAAACTGGAGTTTGGACATCATTTAGGGTGGCTTCGGACCCTGGAAAGAATCTTTTTCGACCATTTTGGTCCTTTTCAAGTTCCGGAGTTACTTTAAGTGATATCCAAAAGGCATTTTCAACCTTTCATAATCGATTGGAGCAAAAAACAAATCTTACGGTGGTTCAAATCGATAGGGAAATGTCGAAAATGCAAAAAAAAAATTTTGTGATCCACCCTAAATTTTTTTTTTGCTCCAATCAAATATAAAAGGTCAAATCGAGTAGCTCCGGAACTTGAAAAGAGAAGGACCAAAATGGTCGAAAACGGTCCTTTCCAGGATCCGGAGCCACTCTAAATGATGTCCAAAGTCCATTTTCAACCTTTCCCCATTAATTACAGAAAAAAAAAAATTTTTTCCGAAAATGTGTCTAAAACGGTCCATTCCCGGGGCCGGACTCCGGAGCCACTCTAAATGATGTTTAAAATCCATTTTCGACCTTTGCCCATTAATTACAAAAAAAATCCGAAAATTGGTCAAAAACGGTCCTTCCAGGGTCCGGAGCCACCCTGAAAATGTTAAGGAAATAGGTCAAAAACGGTCTTTTTCATGGTTCGGACTCACCCTTAGTGATGTCCAACGTTCCTCTTCAAGCTTTCCCTATCGAATGGAATAAAAAAAATTTCGAAAATAGGTAGAAAACGGTCCTTTCCAAGGTACCCTGAGTGATGTCCAAAATCCATTTTCGACCTTTATCCATCGATTGGAAAGAAAATAAAACAGATTTTCTGTACTACAGTTCACCATAAGTGGCTCAAGCTATTCACTGCTTCATGAACTTGAATCCACGTGAGTGTAAGCTTTACACGCATTCACATTCATGAGCCCAGAGCTACTACAAGCTCAGATTCATAAGCAACATGTTATCTACGTATTCACTATTAGTTATTGTAAGTATGATTCACACTCACTGCTGTATGCAAAAGGCACACTCACGTCTCATATTTTTGGTAGCGGCTCAAAACTCTCAATGAGCTACTCAATGACGTTCTCTGGTAGGTAGGTACTATAAAAAACATAAATATGGAAAACACTTATATCTGAATGTTTGTATGAGTCCCAAGCATAATAACGTTGAAAAGTTCTGACTAAAAACGGTATTCTTCGGGCACATCTCATTTACATAGAGAACTTCTGTTACTTATGAATAGTTTTTTGCATCTTTAATAACACAATGTTATCCTTCACTGTGAGACAAAAAGAATAACACATCACTGGTTAATATCGGTTCAGTAGCTTCGGAGCTACGGTTTGTTTTTACCAACATTATTTACCAACGCTATTACGCACGGCTATTACTGAGCCAATTTTAACAAATAAGGTATCATTGTTTTCGTCAAGTCAATTGTACATAGAGGGCGCTGTAGTCAATATAGTTTTTTAAATGTCTGCGACTTGCTAAGGAATAAACCAATCTAAATGAAATTTGGCAAGCTATGTCTGAACGGAAGTTACACGATTTGTTTGCTCTTCTTTAAAATGATATTGCTCAACTGTTACTAAACCGATTTTAACAAATGAGGCGTTTTATTTTGTCTGAGTTTGTGGTAAAAGCAAATGAAGTAAAATAATTTTTGTATAGATGGCGCTTTAGTCAATGCAAATTCTGAAATGCTAATTATTACTTTTCGGAAAATGAACTGTCGTGAGGGTTGCAAAGAGGTCAGTTTTGCTCAGGAAGCCCGGAATTTCATGTCAAAGCTGAGATCTCGGTAGGAATTGAAAATTTCTGAAAAAGCCGGTATTTGGATGATTATTGTTAAATTGGTGTATGTACTCAAAGTTTTATTTATTGAGCAAAAATATTGCTGACCAAAAAACCTTTTTCAATTGGTTTTTGACATAATTCTTGGTTGACCAAACATAGTGCGGAACGTTGTTGATGAGTTCCTTGCATACCATTGTTATTAATAGTGCATATTTCAAGCTTATTTCTTAATTAGAATTTAACTAAGGAAAGCGTCGATTTATATTTTATTAAACTCTACCACGATCAAATTTAACCTACTAACCTACGAAGAGCATAGCACGTGGCACCTCATCGCGAGAGAATGCAATTCAGTTCCTCTAACTCACAGGAGGAAGATTGTCGTGAACTTGACGCCACCAGTCTGCAAGCTATGATCTTGTAAGACAAGATGCCCGTTTGTTTGAACAAGGTGACGCTTTAAACTTATCGCAAGGATGAATTTACTTCTATTCGAGGAGGCACAGGGGACAGGACTTTCGACAATCCTTCATAGTCTGAGATTTTTTCCTTCTGTTTTAATTCCTTCACGGATGACTCCAAGCTATATAATCAGGTGAGTTATGGTATTATACTCTAAGCAAATGAAGTCAAAAATTAATTTAGAGTTACAAGACCTTTGGTGTCGTCCAAAAAGGAATTTTCAATTTACTAGTGGTCTTGAAAAACTGTTCGCCTCCTTATCAGAGTCTAAGCATTTAGCAATCACCTAATTTCTTTAAAATTGATTTCTTGTAATCTTTATTTAATAATTTTTTACATGAATTATCTCTATTACATAATTAATTTACAACTGCTCTAGGTGGTGTGCTGGATTCATAAAAAGGGATATATGTTGATGAAATATCTTCAACAGGTGCAGCTTCAACCGTTTGACTCAAAAGAGACATAATAGCTATCAAGCACGTAACGACCAGCAAATACACGAATTTCATCTTGAAATTTTACACAACTGTTCAAAGCCTAATGAGAGAGCTTGCAATTTATACTTTTTTTTTTGAATCCATACTAACAAGAACTTAAAATTTAAACTAATGTTAGTTCAAAACTTAATCAAATGAAGTTTGAACACATCGCCAGGTCATAAAAATTATCTACACATTTGTAAAAAATGCAACACTAATTAAAGATTTTTAATTAAACTATCGTTGATCAATTGGATACATTGACGTAATTTCATGGTAAGTTCGCTTTGTTTTCGCATGATTATAATATGGTACCAGGAGATCAATAACACAGGCCGACAAAAATTATACCCAGAAACCGGATTATATATTTCCGTAGGTTTTCGATGCGCTGATTCCGAATCTGGTCGCAGAATTGCTCCGTCACGTCAGGTTTTCGAGATATCCTAACCTAAAAGTGCAAAAAACATTGTTTTTGCCCATTTTTGAGGTTATGTAGCACCGTGAATTTTCTTTTTTCCAAAAAACTATATGTGTGATCTTAAAGAGCTGTTCTTCTTCTTTCCAATGTCGTTGAGTTTTCTGAAATATCTTTGTTTTTTGCCGATCTATCGCATTTTGAAATTTTCATATTTGTGATTTTGCCTGTACCTGCAAGCTCATTAGGAACATTTGTGTGTCAAAAAATTTGAAAATTTCAAAATGCGATAACTGGACGATAAAGAAAGATATTTCAGAAAGCTCAAGGGCATTTCAAAGAAGAAGAACTGTAGTTTAAGATCCTATACATAGTTTTTTGAAAAATAGAAAACTCACGGTGCTATATAACCTCAAAAATGAGCAAAAACAGTGTTTTTTGCACTTTTAGGTTAGGATATCTCGAAAACCTGACGTGATGGAGCAATTCTGCGACCAGATTCGGAATCAGCGCATCGAAAACCTACGGAAATATATAGTCCGGTTTCTGGGTCTGAATGTTGGTTAAATTTTGTCGGCCTGTGTAATTGTTCGGATTCGCGTAATGATCATGACATAGAAATAGGAACTTAAATTTTAAAAAATAATTCTTCTTTTAGGTGTCACGCCTAACTTATATGATCCCACTAACTTTTTCAATTACTTCATTTCAATTGCGTTACGCTCGCTTGTGCATTTTTACTCAATTTAGTAATCAGTAGAAGTGAAAAATTTAAGTCATCATATTCACAAAAACTTCCAATCATAGATGTACCATTCAGACTTATAGCGAGCGAAGTTGATAACTGGTTGAGCACATTGTATAGAAGTCAAAAATGTATGTTATCATAACAACAGAGTTTTCCAATGGACAAAACCAATAGCCAGACAAAAAATTGAGTGACTTAGACTAGGGAACGTAGCATCATATTTAGATAGTTTTCAGATGAAACTCTGTACAAAGGTACAGATATGATAGAGATATCGGTCAGAAGAAAAGTTGGCAGAATAGGACGAGTGTGTGTGGTGCCTATCATATAAGCAAGACTTCTAAGTTGTCGGATCTAGAGAGTTTTTCAAAGTTATGGAATGTCTCTTTGCTGGTTTTGGTTTAGTTTTTATAGCGCATGTAGTTATTTTTTATTCTATTCAGTGAAAAATTTTTTAATTTTGAAATACTACAATCTCCTCTGTTTTAATGTAGTGTGTGCAGCTATTCCTGATCAATTTATTTTATCTACTTTTAAACAAATCATAATTCGATTACATTGCTGATGTGATCGTACTTTTTACTTTTAATATTCTCCTTAGAGCTTTGTTCTGTTCACAAAACTTAATTTGTGTTTTGTAGAAAGAAAAACGGCTCTTTTTGGTCCAAATTTTAATTTAATGTAAGTAAAAACAACTACATTAATTTTCCCGAGCTTTCGTTGGTTATTTTCCAACTTCTTCAGGGTAATTTTTAATGATCTAAAAATGGATTATTTTATAAACATAAATTTTACATGATTTTTTGCACTTTTCTTACATATATTTTATGATTACATTGAGTTCATCTTTTATTGCCGCTTTCCCGAATTAATTCTAAGCATTAACATACAAAGCATTAACACTTAAAATATTTATAAAAAAAACGGACAACATCGAAATCGCGAAAATCAAACATATCACAATCAATCAGCACTGACTTAGATAGCTAAATTGTAGTTACAGATTGCCTTGTCCTCCTTTGTGTTCAACGTTGTTGTTAATTTTTGCTGGATTCGCAAGCTTTTAAGTGTGTAGCGCGAATTTTCTCTTCTTTTTTTTTTTTGTCTAATATTATGACGGTATTCCTGAAAACGCCAAAAAGCCTCGAAAACTGTGAAAACTGAGCACATTTTCGAGCCTCGAAAAAAATTTGTATGAAGACAAGTTTGTTCAACCCTTGAAAACTTTCGAGGCAAATTAGTTGAGCAAGTAGCCTCGAAAAGTTGGAAAGTGAATCAATTCTGCCGTTTGTCGAAATGGCATAAGTAAATTGCTTATAGTATTTTCTTCAATAAATTGAATCAATTTATTTTTTTTTTTTCACTATTTTGCGGCATTTTAAGTATTCTATTTTATTTGACAAAGAATTTAATGAAAAATTTGATTATTTTTCAACAAAATCAGCCATAACTGAAATAGCGGACGTTTTGACTAAAACACTGCAGCACTGATCGAACTGTCAAATTGCCATTGCTCAATCATTTACGCGTTTGCATTGATAGGGGTGTTCCCGAAAGCAAGCTCGAACACTTTCAAGTCTTCGCGCTTTTCGAGTTTTTGCATTTAGAGGAATACCCTTTATGATATTGCCGAAATCATCTGTGTAGTTTTCGTCTAGTATTTGTTGCGCTAAAGCTGTTTAAGATTGTATCAGTCTTATGTTGTCGCGGTGTTCTCCCACTGATTCACCCAATCATATGTCGCTGATGTCCAAGACTTTCTTTATTAAATTATTTGCCGTTTCAGCTACAATTATGTAGTATAAAGTTTTTGTATAAGTGTTGCCGTTTGCCTTGTAAAAAATGTTTAAAATGTCCAATTGAAAAAACAAAAAATTAGGGGAAAGTTCAAAATTTCATTAAAATTCACAATGGCATTGTAGGGTATCGAATGTGGTATTGTTCGATAGTTTATTGTTTCAGCTACAATTATTTAGTATAAAGTTTTTGCGTAAGTGTTACCGTTTCGGAGAAATTTTGAAACAACCAATTGAAAATGCACAAAAATGTGCAATGTTAATGTTCAAAATTTCATTAAAATTCACAAACGCATTGTATGCGAATCAAATGTGATACCATTCGATAGGTAATCGTTTCAGCTACAATTATGTTGTATAAAGTTTTTGTATAAGTGTTGCCGTTTGCCTTGTAAAAAATGTTTAAAATGTCCAATTGAAAAAACAAAAAATTAGGGGAAAGTTCAAAATTTCATTAAACTTCACAATGGCATTGTAGGGTATCGAATGTGGTATTGTTCGATAGTTTATTGTTTCAGCTACAATTATGTAGTATAAAGTTTTTGCGTAAGTGTTACCGTTTCGGAGAAATTTTGAAAATAATCGTTTCGATCTACGTTCTCTGTCTAAAAATTTAAATTTGCTCGCAACATTTTAAAGAATCAAATTACAAAGGTTGCTTGGTTCTGAAATAAAGCTGGTCAATTATGCCAACGTGTTCCCAATAATATGTGATGCCCAGAAATGATTTAAGAAATAAATTGCGGAAAGTTGTATACTTTGACGCATCGGACTTGACGGACTCTATGGGCCTAGGCCTTTAAATACAATTCAGCTGACATTTTGTTTTCATTGACATTTTGTTTTCATTGACATTTCATATGTAAACAAAACAATTGACACAAGCTGATTGGAAATGAAACATGATCACTCACTGAACACTCTTTTTTCAATTTATAGAATTCATATACTACGCGTGTTTAAGGTAAAATTGTATAATCGCCATAAAATGCAGGCTTAATTGTAACGAAAATAGAAACTTAATCAAAAGACAAAAGCCTTGCAATAATTTTTAAATCTACAATTAAAATTAATGCTTGCTGTAATTTTTACAGTGCTACAATACAAAAATTTAACTCTTAGAGTTGTGAGCTATTCATCCAACTCCAACTGCGCAGATGATCACTGTTGTCTATTTGGCTTGTTTTGGTCTGCGCAAATGTCGCAATCGTGTGCTTGCGCACGGTCTGTGTGTATTGTATATTTAACACGTTCTTGCGCCGAAAAGCGTTTGCGCAGACGGTCTGTTTGGTCTATTTGCGCAGACATTGTGTTTGTCTATTAAGTAGTTGGCATTTCTCATTCATTTTACCGTCCGCTGTAGTTCATAATAACTCTTTTGTTCATGTGTAGTTATATATGCGGATTGCATTCCATAGCCAGTATCACGTTCTCACTTGGTCTTTGTTTGGGGTTTGCTTATAATTTTTATCTCTTCACTCAAGTGAATTTCCGGCCTTTTGGGTGGTCAGTGGGTGGATAGGTCGGAAGTTCACTTGGGTGAAGAGCTGATTATTAGGGCAAACCTTACATGGCCAAGGGGGAACGTGATCGGATGCAAAAAGAATTTTTTTAATTTGTTTATTTTTTGTTTGTATGGTTGTGTAGATTTTAATTTTATATACTAAATTTTTTTTTTTATTTATTTAAGTATTTTTGAAGTTTTATTAAAAGCTATATTTTGTAATGTGTATATTATATTTTAAGTCCTAGCTGAAGCTCTTACTTGCTAGTGCTAGTAAATAAGTTATAAACTGTTATTTTATTACTTTTTTAATAAATAATAATGATAATAATAAAAATATGCAGTACATAAAATTTCTTAAAACGAACATAACAGCGCAATGATCTTAGAAGTCGATTGGAGAAAACCACTGCATAGTTTTAGGACTTAAGTTGAAGATGATTTTATTATTCTGATTAAATATTTGCACTGAAATTTTAGATTTGCTGTAACTTTTTCAATTTTAATAAACTGAGAAAACTTTGTAGAGATGAATTTTATGATTTTGTACGAACGTACACGTTAGGGTGGTAGAACCTGAGATAATTTAAACAACTAGTCGAAAAAAAATCTGTGATAAATGACTTTTATCAATAAAATGTAGTCCATGTTGAGACATTTACAACGATATACCATACTAGTTGATCGGACGTCAAATGGCGGAGATACAAGAAAAAAACCAATCTTTCAATATTAGCTTTCAAACTGGGGGAGGTCATTCGAACTTTTTATTTTTTGTATTGGGTACGATACTATCTAGTGTGCATTCTGGCAAAGAACAACCATATCTTGTTTTTAGGCTCTAATTACTAAGATCGAAATATAGTCAAAGCTGGCTTGTGGGCATCTGCGTAATCTCTCACTGCATGGCTGACGATAGTAAAAGTGACCCATCACTAGTATTCTAAAAAGCTCTATTAGCATAGGCCTATAAAATCAAAACAGTGATTGTTATAGATAGTAATGCAAATCACACTGTCTGGGGTTACGGGCTAAATCGCTTTTTGTGATTACATATTAAATACTAAACTCCTTATTTGCAACAAGGATTTTGAACCAACCACCATATAAAAAAAAAAAACAGGGAAGAAGTCTTTGGCATAACTTTAATGTCTGATTTCAATGTTTGGGAATTATTGCCTGAAGATTCTCAGACTTCTTCAATTTATCTTTATGCTACTTGCTCTCATAATACGATACTTTCGTTCAATAAAATGTTTAATAATTGGGAATGGGCCTTATTCAAAAAAAAAAAAAAAACATTCAGCGCTGGTACCGATCTCAACTAGCGTAGAGCCATCAAATTTTATGAGATCGACAGGCTAGTTCAAAGCTCTGCAGGATGTTTTAATATATCCTTGGATGTATTCTGTGCAATAAATAGACAATCCACCAGCTAATAATTGGGACATATGTATATCAAAAATAGTTCCTTTAGAAAGGCTTACACAATTCATGAAGGAGCTTCTACGGATATATGTATGTGCATTTCCACGAAATTTGACATTTTAGCCGGTCATGGCTTCAATTTTTTTTTTCTTTTGAAAAATACCTCTAATCTTAATGAAACTTTATATGCAATTTTAGATGTAATTTTTCATGTTTTTTTACTTTAAATTCAATTTTAACTATATCTCCCTTTGAGACCACTGCAGCGGTATGCTCTTGTAAAAAATATGAGGTTGGAAGACGGGGATACATTATCACCTCGTATTAATCAACATGATTCTCCATTAGATCAAGGGAAAATTTTCGTTGATCTGAAGGAGGCACAGGAAACAGGACTTTCGACAATCCTTAATAGCCTGAGGTTTTTTTCCTTCTGCCTTAATTCCTTCACGGATAACTCTTAACTACATAATCAGTTGAGCTATGTTATTATATTCTAAGCACATGTGGTCAAAAATTATTGCTGAGTTACCAAACCTTTGACGTCGTCCAAAAAGGCTTTTTCAACTCAATAGTGGCCTTGAAAAAATATTAGCGTCTTAATCAGACAGGCTCAGGCTCAAGATCTTAGTAATCACCATTTTTTATTTTTTTCAAAATTGATTTTTTGCAACCTTTATTCAATAATTTCTTACATGAATTATCTCTATTACATAATTAATTCATTTCTTCTTTATTAAATGGTACGGTGTAGATGTGGTACCACCACCATCTTCCGATGCTAGTTCTGTTGTATAATGTTCAACAGATTTAGCTTCCACCGTTGGACTCAAAAGAGCCATAATAGCTATCAAGCACGTAACGACCAGCAAATACACGAACTTCATCTTGAAACTTTCTAAAACTGTGCAAAACTTAATGAGAGAGCTTGCAATTTATACTTTTTTTTTTTCAACCCATACTAACAAAAACTTAAAATTTAAACTAATGTCAGTGCAAAACTTAACCAAATCGTTTGGTCATATTAATTAAAGATTATAAATTAAACTATCGTTGATCAATTGGACCCATTGACATAATTTCATGGTTCGCTCGGCCGTAACCTGACAACGGGTTGTTATGGCCATCTAAGTAAGTAAGTAAGTTCGCTCTGTATTCGCATGATTATAATACGGTACCAGGAGATCGATTTGCGTATTGATCATGTCATAGAGATTTTAACTTATCATATTCACAAAATCTTCCAATCACAGAAACACCATTCAGGTTAATAGCGAGCGAAGTGGAAGAGCTGGTCGTGCGCATTCCATGGAAGTTAAAAATTCATGTTATCATAACAACTGAGCTTTCCAATGGACAAAACCAATAGCCAGACAAAAAATGGAGGGACTGATATAAAAGTGGCTAAAATTGCACCAGTGGGCATGGCACCTCCCATACAAATAAAATACGCTAAGTGGCATTTTTATCGAAATTGTGAGCGATCATACTAAAATTTGGTGTTAGGGGTTTGTTTATGGAAAGCTATTTCTGTATCAAAACCGGACTGAATTGTGCCAGTGGGTTTGTCACCGCCCTAAATTTTAAGACTAATTACGGCCTATATCACAAGCTTTTGTGCTAAAATTTGGTGTGTGGATGTCGATCACGAATATAATTTATTGAATCAAAAGTAGGCGTAATTGGAGAAGTGGGCGTGTTCTATTTCAACTTTTTCATTTTTACTCGATTTTTTTTCAACCTTTTCCATATTCTTTCGACTTTTTCAACTTCTTTCAACTTTCTTCATTAGTTTCTTAATTTTTTCAAATTTTCATTGATTTTGAATCGTTGCAACATTTTTCAACCTCTTTCAACTTTTTTAGAGTTTTTCAACCTCTCTCAATTTTTACATTTTTTTCGACTTATTCAAACTTTCCAATGTCTTTTTAACATTTACTTAAAAGGTTTTTTTCAGTTCAGTGTAGGGTATGTGAGTTTCGGCCTGGCCGAAGATAACATCTTAACTTGTTTTTTATTCTATTCAGTGAAAAATGTTTTAATTTACAAATACTACAATTTCTTCTGTCTCAATGTAGTGTGTGCAGCTATTCGTGATAAATTTATTTTATCTACTTCTAAACAAACAAGCTATGAGATTAACGTTTTATAAAAGATTTTTTACAACAACACTTGAGATTATAATATACAATATTTCTATGATGAGCTATTGTCTTCAATAGTTTTTTTTGCGCTATATACTTTAAAGTTCGTTAGTAAGATCTCGTATCCATGGCCAACCAAATATTTGAATAAAATTAATAAGAAACTAATAAAGAATAGAATAAATACACTTGCAGCTAAGACCGTAATCACCCAGATGCTTTTTCACTATCAGTTTATACCGAATATTTTAATAAAACTATGCTCAATGATTCTTAATGAAACCAAAAAGGATTTGAGTACTTATTAAATATAAAAAAGTAAAACGGATTCGCATCTAAGTTCAAGATCGTTCACGAGCTCACCTGCAATTACCAAGCCATAGCTGGGTTGTTTGTTTCTTTGACAAATCATTTTCAACTGAGGTCTTTAAACCTGAAGTCAAATATTGAATATACATATGTATGTAGACCGAACCTGAAGTTTCATTTCATGCGCTATCTACTTATTTCTCCTGAACTCACACCAAGATATGTCGCATCTCCTTATAATATCCTTAGCTCTGAACTTGATGGTATTCGAGCTATAGTCTTAGTGAACTGTATATATTTGGGACCTCTTTCGTCTGACTACTGGATAAGATCCATATGTATAGGCCTGTGTTATTTACTCTTTTACAAATATCGTTCAAAAATAATATTGTTTTACCCAATTCGTGCATTTCGAAAGAGATTCATAAAAAAAAAAAAAAAAACGCTGTGTATGAACAAATGCAAATGTAGCTAATTGAATTATCTCATTATGTGTTTCCTTATTAATTTGTTGATAACAATTTGTTATGATTCCATGCAAAAACACATTATAGCCACTGTGCTAGTAAGTGTACATTATTTAATTTTTTTTTTTTTTATACAAAACTGATTCATTTGAAGTTATAGTATAAGTCCAGTCATTTTAAAAATAATAGGTACACTTTTGAGTTTTTAGTTTAAGCTTATTACAAAAATATTTTGGCAATTTAGAGGAAAAATCATAAAGGTAACGTGAAGTACACTATTTGGCAGCACGATCTCAGTATAAAACATCATGTGATTCCCTTAAATTTTGAGCGATTCTACTTACTGTGCTTAGTTAGAATATTTGCCTGCTCAAAATAATAGGTACATCTTCTACATTTCGTTTGAAATTTTATTTTTTTTATTCTTTTTTGATCTTCCCTTAGTAGAACGTTAAGTTTTCTTCAATTAAACCTTAAAATGCAGTGAATTGACACTTAACATTTTAGTTGAGATGGATCGTAAGCCACTATGCTCTGCTGAGGAATCGAGACTGACTTTAAACTTGAAAAAAAGAACCATCACACAATCCTTTCTGAATCATTGCTAAATAAATTTATCTTAGTTTCATCACTTCATAAGATACTACGCCACTCTTTCTCTCATTCAGGTCATATTTCATGGCCTTCAAAAAGCTCAAATCCAGGCAAGGTGTAAGTTATAATATTTTTAATGAATAAATTGCTCTCACCATCCATCGAGCTTGATGCATGGCACCTGGAGGCCGAATCTTAAATTTTTGCTCTGTATCTCCACCAAGAAATATTATTGAAAGCTCTATTAATTCTCGATAGTAATCTCTAGCAAATTTTTTTAGTCAATTCAATCCGGTAAAATTTGAGCAGTTTGTCAATATCAGAAACATTCAGGAACGATAGGTTTTCTGTATACGTCTGTATTTGCTCGGGATCCACATTTTTCCAGTTTTCTCTGAACTTTTTGAACAATGGAATATCAAGGCTTGTAGTTGTTTGGTTAATTTTTGCCTCAAACACGCTTTTTAATACCAATTCTTAGATATGATGGCGGAGAGGAAAAATAAGCATTTCTGTATTCAGTTTCTATTCGACAAATACACAGGCACCATTAATACGACCAGTATATTAAGCAACAAAGAATTTGCAGTTTCAAACTGCCTGACTGTTCACTTCCTGAAGAGTTGCTACTACTTGCAAATAGTAACATGTTTCGATGCAAGTCGGCACGGGTTGCCGTGATTCTAATTACATGAAACTCTATTTACAATTGTTTTGACATCATTCAAACAAAATTGAAGGGTATGCGTTAAAAAATAGCTTTTAATTTTTGGGACACCCTAATATACATACCTACTGGTATCTCACTGAATTGAATTTTTGAAAATGATAGAAAAATCTATAAAATAGCTCAAATTATGTCAGCTCTGTTTAGAAAACTGCAGATATCTCGGATTCAAAATAAGAAAATGATATGCGGTATAATACGTCACTGTTTTAAGCAGTACATTAAAAATGATGTAGCACGGGATCGGCGACAAAAAAACATGGGGTGGTTTTGTAACTTTAAGGTACAGTATCGAAATTTTTTCATTTTTTTCCGGTCAATTTTCAATTTTTTCGTAAGAAAAAAAGAAGAAGAAGAAATCTAATCACAGATGCGATTTCTCCGATTGATGGTAACTGTTTGAAATTTTGCGGCCGAATATTCCTTTTGCTATTAATATTTTAAAATTATTTTATCAAAACAAATATAGTAGAATATTTTACAAGTTCTGGCATCCAGAGAAGTTATTAATCTCGAAAGCTTTCACAAATATACCCAAAAACTGTGTAACTTTATAAAAAGGACTACAATTGGTACAATATGCCTCCTTCCGTGCACAAAGTTATCATACATTGAAGTCAAATTATGCAAGAACTAGAAGTTCCAATTGGACGTCTTTCTGGAAAAGCTCAGCATCAAATAAAGTTTTCAAAAACGCGAGGCTGCACAACAGCAGATGTTGCTCTAGAGTAGCAAACAACGAAGATGTTTTTCATTATTTGCTGATTTCTTCTGATCCTCTTACCAGCCAAATTCGAATAAAGCCAGATAAGAAATATAAAGAGTTATCACCAGAGGCACAAGAAATGCTTGAAGTCTATGAAGAAGATGGTTAAAATAAATTTAAAAAAAAAAACATTGCTGTTTCTTATCAATTTTTCAGGTATTTTTAGGTTTTTTTATTGAATTTTTAGTTTTTCTTTAATGACTTGAAAACTATAAAAGATACCGCACAATTTGTAACATTTTTGAAATCAGCATTGCCAAATTATTGGAAATCGATACCCATTTTGAAGAACAAGTCTCAATCACATCCCACCATTGTATGGGTGGTAGGCGTGTACGTTGGCCGATTTTTTTCATATTCATATATTTTTGTTAATTTAACCTAAAAAACGTCTGTGCCAAATTTCAAGACTCTGGCGCTATGCTTACTGTTTATGGCCACCGTTTTTTGGTTTTTCTGTAATAACTTTAAAACTATAAGAGATATTGAAAAACTAATCACATTTTTGAAATCAACATTGTTAAATTAATGAAAAATGATACCAATTTTGAAAATAAGTCACAACTTCATCCCACCTTTGGATGGGAGGCAGGCGTGTCCTTGACCGATTTTTTTAAAAATCACTAATTTTTGTTCTCTTTACCTTGAAATCATCTGCACCAAATTTCAAGAGTCTAGCGCATCCATCCATACACTGTGCGGCGGTAACATAACATTTTAGGTGTTGCAGCTAGAAAGTGGAAAATCGGTACTTTTTTAAAGAAAAACAAATCACGGATTTGAATTCCCCGATCGATAGTTTCCCGAAAACCATACCCACTTTGTTGGAAAATTTTATAACGTCTGTAACTTGCACCATTTTCATTATTTACTTAAAACAGAGGGCGCAATCCCAGTATTCAATATTAATCTTAATCCTAGCAATGGATCTTGTCCAGACATATAAGGCTACTGTAATCCGCTGACACATCGTGAAAAAATCAAAAAGTTTTTATTTTGAACCGCTCTAATATACATACATATTGATTTTAGATCGTGCACGAGCAGTTACAAAGGTCAAAATCGATCCCAAAATAATCATAATTTACCCTCAATTCCGGGTATTGGGGGCAATCAAATTCTAATAATGGTTCAGAAAAGCACAAGGCAAAAAGTGAGTGGAATTTCATACAACAAGTATGGGTGTTATCTATAACCTCTCCACAAATTTAATATCCTACACTGCAATAATAGTAAAAGTACGTGTAAGCCTCACATTTTTTTATTTAAAGTGTATGTTTTTTCACTCTATAACGTGCTTGCTATTGATTTTGGCAACATTTACTTTTAGCTCTGCATATGTTTGTATTGGAGGTGCCACGCCCTCTTCACAAAATTTGTCAAATTTTTGTTGTATGCTAGACGGAGATATTATTGCACGAGAGGTGCCATAAGATTAAAAAATATTGTGCCACAATATTTCTAATGATGAACTTCGAAAATTCCCAATAGTCTGAATCGATATATTTCTTATGCACACCTTTTAACATTTAGACTATAGAGGAAATATATAATTTTAGAATTTGCAATTTTTCTAGAATTTATTATAAAACGATCTTCAATTTTTTTCGATTTGTGATCTATAAATGTATTTATATTGCCTTAAATATATCTCAAGAGCAAAATTAACAGAATAAAAAGTAACCAAGAAGTGTCTTCTATTTTGATTAAATCATTTCTCATTAGATGTTTATTTTATCGATAAGTATATAAAACTACCAAATTTTGATAACGTTAAAACAAAGTTTTCCGAGATTGTGACCAATTGATTGAAATTTTGTTTGTTTTTATATCAACTCTCTTCACCTAATTTCTTTACCAGTGTTTATGTAATTTTTATGATCAAAATTAATTTAACAAAAAAAAACTTCTCCATGCTAATTTATTTAAGTTTTTAATCACGGTGTTCGAGAAAGAAATTTTTACGAAGTCCAACTTTTTGTACATATGTTAGAATGTTTTAAACAATTTGAAAACAGTCATAAATCACTTTAAAACACATTTAAAAAGTGCAATATACCATTATAACCAACATTCATATCATATGAAACATTATGAATCATAAATTATATCAACAATATCAGTGATACGAGGGTTATCCGAATATTTTTTAGATCTTATTTCTTTTTTGGGTGGGATTTTACAAAAGTTATTTTATGAAATATAGTGATCATACGTTGTCATCTTCTTTTCATAGAAAATAAAAGTTGTCAAGTAAATTTCATAAAACTTTTAAAAGCAAAATGTGAGTGAACGGAACAAACTATAGCAATCGTTATTTTAGTGTAGATTCGAAAAAGGTATCAAAATTTCTGAACACTAAGCTTCACTTTCGATTGATCGAAGTTATACTATTTAATATACTAATTTGCCAATAGCTTTATATGGAGCCAGTCATGCGGAATAGTTTATTTGGTCTTTAGCGCAGGAAATCTTATGGCTCTTAATGCGAAAAAATTATGTGATGGAAAAAATATGACTAAGTAATCTATACAGTGATGCGGATATAGTTCGAAACTGAGAAAATTCTTTAGCTGGGTTAACTAAAACTCATCAAGCAATTGGTGAACAATGCTCCTGCGAAAAGAATCTTTAATACATAGCAGACAGTTAAGAAAAGGCAAGACGTGTCTTTGTTCCAGCGACTAGAAAATAAACATTAACACCAGACAAAACTTAAAATTTTCCAACAAGATGGACATCTTAAAGAAGCCATTTTAATCATGAGAATATAGCCAACTTAGTCTAAGCTGCAAGGTCTAGACAACGAGTAGAGTCAAATTTTTTAGCCTCTTCCAAAAAACAGTTCATCAATACATTAACGCATTGGCTTAAAATATTTAGAAAAAACTTAAGTGTGTAAGCCCAGTATGCCGGACGGATCCGTTTCCGCCTCGAACTTGTTTTCGTATGAAACTCCATTCGAAAAATCGCAAAGATCGTCCGCTTCGTCGAATTTGTCTGGAACTCGGAAAAGACTTCACATACGGATCCGTTCCGGAGTCGTTTTTGTAAATAAAACGAATCCGTTCCGGACTTTTTTTTGTAAATAAAATTAGCAAAGGTATTTAAGCTAAAAATAAGTACCGAACTGTATTTTGTATCCCTGATACCTTACAAATAAAAGTTTTGATAACAACTTGAAAACTGCCTTTTATGTTAATGATCTGTGACGCTTTTTTGAAAAATTTCACAGCTTAAACTGGGAATTAAACGGTTTATAATCCATATTATTTCAAAAAAAGATTCCGTAACGAATCCATTTTATTTATAAAAACGAGTCTGTCTCGAATCCGTTTTATTTAAAAAAACGAACCCGTAACGGATCTGTATATTAAGTTTCTTTCGAGTTCAGGACGGATTCGTCGAAGTATAAGAAAACGTAATCCACGCTGATGGATCCGTAACGGGTTCGAAACGGATCCGCATCCATTTTTGTGTACATTGGGAAAACATTATAGCTATTTGAACTTAGTGCTCACACATGTGTATATGATTTGAATAAAAAAAAAAACATTTTGTACTCAAAAAACATTTCTTTTTTTCAGTATTCCTTGAACACCGTGTTTTATGATGTTATCGGTATTGGTTTCTTTTTTTATATAAAAAGGCTTTGATTGCGAAATTTTAGTGCTCATAGTAAATTCTACAGAGAAATCAAAGATTTCATTAAATTTCGAGATGAAATTCATATATGTGCTGGCTGCAATTATTGTACTTCTAAATGCTACTACTGTAAGGGATTATATAGACGCTGCCACTGTTGAATTTACTTGGTTAGAGCCTAGTGCAACGGAATTTGCTGATGCATAGACTACTGAACCTGCTGTAACAAAAGGATCAAACAACCATAATGATTTGTATGTTTTAATTAATAATAAATATAAATGTAACGTGCAGTTAATCAATAAGTACATATTTTTGTTTGAATTACTTTTAAACATATGGGGTATTTCAGGCGAAACGGGCAATGAAAATAAAGTGAGGTCGTGAAATTTGTTTATATTCCGCTTAGTTATACATCGTGTACACATAATTTTTTTTTTCGTATGATGCTTAATTGCCGAGCTATGGGCTTCTGAAGAATTGGCGATGTTTAAGGACCGTAACTTTTGACCGCTGTTATTGGAATCTAGGAATTTATAATAAAATATAAACAACTAAGGAATTTCTTTTTAATTTTTCAATCAAATTCGAATTTTAAATTTTTTTATGTATAGAAAACCAAAAAGTAAAAATTTTAAATCAAATTTTCAGTAACTTCGACATAATATTTTTTAAATATTTTTATTTTTTTAAAAAAAAGCCTTAACTATATAAATGTTTCTCAAAAAAACTTTTAACGTGATCAATATTAGTTAAGGAGATATATAAATAAAAGTACTTAAGGAAGTGCCACGTCCCATACAAAGTGCGGCACGTATGCACTTCAATTCATATATCTCGTAAACTAATGTAGATCACGTTTAAAAATTTTTAACATATTACCGGTATATTTTATGCTTTATTTTAAAGTTAAAATAAAAAAAATAAAATATGTCGAATGTGATTCAATTCTGAGATAAAATGTTCACTTCCGGTTTTTCACAAGAAAAAAAAAAATCAAATTTCCAACCTGATTTCATAATTGAAAAGAGTAGTAAATTTCCTATTGAAACCACAATGTTTCATATTTTACTTCCGAAAAATCCATTATTCATATTACGTCAATTTTTGGAAGTCCATAACTTGACAACTAAGCCTTACATAAAAAAAAAATTTTTGTGTTTACACCTTCTAGAAGTACAACTAAGCCGAATATAAACAAATTTCTAAATCTCATTTTTTTTTGCATTGTCCGCTTCGCCTGAAATACCCCGTATATTGAACTTTAAGAAGGGTTAGATTTAGGGATAGGACAACATTTTAGCATAATTTTTATTTTTAAAAGCGATGACAAAAATACCTCTTTTTTATATCATTTTTTTAATACCAAAAGCATTTTTAATGGTTGAATTTCAACCACCGGGCGAACTCACGTATGGTATGGTATGATATAAAAATATTTTTTCTTAATTATAGCGTCATCCAACAATTGGCGTTATTTGGATCACGCAACAAGAGGTGTCATCTTAAATCAATAGAAAAATGTAATATTTTTGTCAAAAGTGGTGATAAATTTTAATTAAAAACATAAATTCTGATGTAAATATTTAATGAAATACAACATCAGTCTGCTTCGGCTCTGTTTACAAATGTTCATACGATTGATAAAATTGTTCATGTTTTCGCATAATTGCCACTGTGTTTCGCGAATTGCAGCTCTGGTATCAGAGCCTGAAACGTTGGTGGAGCACTGGCATGGACTTAACCTTTGACATAGCGCCAATGAAAAAAGTTTAATAATGTTAAATTGCACGATCTTGGCGGCCAGATCTCCATTTTGAGAAACCTGACGTCGAGGATATTAAAGTAAATTTTCAATAATTCAATATGTTGTGCGAGTATGTGTCAATTCATATTTAATAAGCTCCTAATTTCTATCAGCTCAATTATAATTCAATAGTGTCAAGTCAAAAATGATTCAAAATTTAAAACAACTTCTCTTGTGGTATAACCACCCAATCTTCTTGTCTTAAAAAAAAAAATTATTTAAATAAAATAAATATTTATTGCATATTAAATATAAGGCAAAAATAAAATAAATATTTGTTCCTTAAGTAAGTCCAAGCCAAACTTCATAAAAATTGATTAAAAAAAATGATGATACTACTTCTATTTTTCCAAGCGTACAATTCCTTGATTCGATGGTGCTGTTGTCATTGCTCATTTTATAGAATTTGGAAATTCTCATATTGTATATACGTTAGAACCTTACTTTTTTCCTAGCACTCTTTTGGAATGATGATGTTTATATCAACAGCTTGCCCTGAGCGATCAATGTTTTTGTATGTGTAAATTTAACTTAGTTATATAAGAGCCGTGACTTTTGTGGAAAAATTTTTTACAAATGACCATGACCATGAACAATTTCCATTTATATATTTTATTTATTTATATTGTCACACATGATATTTTCAAGTATCTGAGAAAAATGTGATTTATTTCGCCATTATTTCTATGTGAAATCAGTTTTTTCTAATTATAATTATATTTAAAACTGTTTCATTTTAAATATAACATTTAATTTACTAATTTCAGGTAATATGTTTAAGAAACTGAAATAATTCTGCATGATTTTTTTACCAATATGTGTATGTGTAATCGAAATTCCCACATAAGGGTGACCAAAAAAAATGGCATTTCGATTTCTGTGTTGCTAATATGATAAATAGTTAGGTAGGAGTGGCAGTCAGTTACAAAACCGACTCACTTAGACCAAGTTTGGTCCATTGTGATAGTGATAAATAGTTAGTGTAATGGGGAAAAATGAAGCTCTAAAAATTTCATTAAAATATATTAATATTTAGAAGTCGCTAGTGTGCTTTTTCTGCATTAAATCCATTCTTTTTATTTGCGAGTGATTAAAACTCTTGCCAAAAGACAATATCGCATGAAGTACGGGCTGCGGGCATTGATTCTTATATTTGTGTGTCTGCTGAACACGATGGTTGGTGTACAGTGGCTGTGTTTCTTGGTAGTATCGAAAAAGTCAATTCTTTTTGATTCACCCTAATAATTTAAATTGATTCAAACCAACAAATTAGTTACAGTACTCACTTTACTTGAAATCTTAGGAACATAGTACGAGTATTACATGGAAACATAGTTTGTACTTTCCAAAGTTAAAGATATTATCTCTCCCTATTTAGAAATAACATAACAGTAGCACACCATTCATAAAAATATCGTTTAAGGAAACCGTGACAAAAATAATGCAATAACCGTTAATTAATTTATTTAATGACGGTTGACTTTTTAAACTTAGCTTGAATTGGCTATTATATTAAAAGGCATTTAAAAGTCAAACATTTATATATCTAATTTGTTATGGTATTGAAAGAAATAGTTTTAAACGGAAATGTATGTTCGATAACAATACATTTTTTACAACAAATTTAGTAATGGTTAATTAAATTGAGAAGCTAATGGTACTGAAAAGTCACAGTTACAGGTATAAATTGAGGGTAAACATTTGAAAATTAAATTCTAATCAAAGCAACCTAAATATAGTGTGAAACATATTGAAAAACTTAATGCTTTAATTTGCTGAAAGTTGTAATGGTCAGGCAATAAATTCCAGATTTGAATGACGTTGTTAGAAAATAATCTATTGTGTATTTTGGAACAATAAGATCATAAGACCTACCAGATATGTTGAAACGCAGTTATTTACATAGGTACGATAGACATTTAAGAGTCAGAATATACAATTCCGTGCCATAAGATACTTTTCTATAGCAGAGCCAAGAGCCGTCAAACCCACTTTCGCTGACTCTTTTTCGATAGCAGAGAACGCAGCAGTAACATCTCGCTTACAACGTCCAATGATATCAATATCATCGGCATATGCAAGGAGCTGGACACTTTTGTAGAAAATAGTGCCATTACGATGTACACTGGCTCTTCGCAACACCCCTTCCATCACAAAGTTGAAGAGGCTGCAGGATAGTGGATCGTCCTGTCTGAAACCTCGTTCGGTATCAAATGGTTCGGAGAGGTCCCTTCCTACTCTGACGGAGCTGGCTGTGTTGCTCAACGTCATTCTGCAAAGCCGCACCAGCTTCGCAGGTATACCGAACTCAGACATGGTGGCATACAGGCAATCCCGTATCGGGCTATCGAAAGCAGCTTTAAAATCGATAAAGAGATGATAGGTATCGATCTGTTTTTCGTGGGTTTTTTCCAGGATTTGACATAGTGTGAAGATCTGGTCTATGGTGGACTTACCAGATCTAAAGCCGCACTGATAAGGCCCAATCAGTGTGTTGGCAAACGGCTTAAGTCTTTCACACAGTACAGTCGACAGGACCTTGTAAGAGATGGCAAGAAGACTGATTCCCCGGTAGTTAGCGCAGATTGTCGGGTCACCTTTCTTCAGTACAGGACAAAGGACACTGAGATTCCAATCGTCGGGCATGCTTTCAACTAGCCATATTTTGCAGATGAGTTGATGCATACACCCTATCAGCTCATCGCCGCCGGTCTTGAACAATTCAGCAGTCAGGCCATCGGCACCAGCCGCTTTGTTGTTCTTAAGTCGTTGGATCACAACTCGTACCGCGTCATGGCTAGGTGGTGGTACGTCCACACCATCATCGTTGATTGGTGGCATCGGGTTAATTTCTCCAAAGGCGGGATTGGTGGAGTCATCGCCAGCAAGCAGCTTGGAAAAGTGTTCCCTCCATAATCTCAGTGCACCCTGCGTATCCGTAACCAGATTTCCATGTTCATCTTTACAGGTAGATGCTCCGGGCTTGAAACCTTGGGTCAGACGCTTGACTTGTTGGTAAAGTTTTCGAGCATCATTCCTGCCCCGTAACACTTCGAGTTTCTCACGCTCGTGCCTTTCCTGCTCTCTTTTCTTTCCGTAAGTACATAAATAAATTTTGGGCGGAACAACGTGTGTCGGTCCTGAATGGGGATAGTGATCGGTATGGGGCTGGAAGTAGGGACAGGGAAATCAAAACAATGTCTGCTGGGTACGATAGTAATATATAAACAATGAACTTAGAGTATTTAAACTTAAAACTATTAACTTTTTGCGTCGTGTCTATCTTAATTTAAATACTATCTTTATAATCCGGGAGGTAGTGCCACAAAAACATAATTCAAATGCGCACTTTACCTGTTAAGTTCGTACATTATTGTCTGAGATCAATATCACAGGTCTGCCACTTAGTTGGTGGAACAAAGTAAAACAGTGGGCCTTAATTGAGTATAATTGAACAAAATGGATTTTTCATCTAAATATTGTATTTTATTTGTTAAGGCTTAGTAATCCAAAGGTTTAGGGATTGAAAAAATTATCAATTGAATTAGAACACAAGCGACTTTATTTTAGTTTTTATCTATCTAGTCGAAAAGCATGTCTCAAATGGAAAAGTGTTTTTCAATTCGCTCCTACTCTTCGTCTCTATTCTACCAACTAAGCAGCAGGCAGGTGGCTTTATCTTCAGACGATCATGAACTAAGTACTTAAATAGCCAATGTTACATGTTTTGTGACGCCATCTCTCGAATTAATAGTAATATACTCGCATAGTGAATATGATTAAGCAGAAGTGAATGGATTGTATTCATGTTTTAACACTAGAACGCGAATGTTTGTCACTTTGACGCCAATGAATGCTATGTTGTCTCTCTTCAACGCATATGCCAAACTTAGTTTCCGTCGCACTCTGACGGATGGCAGTTGTCTGCTTCCGTTCAATTTATCACAAAGCTTAAAAATAATCATCATATTACCTGAAGTCTTTATTTAGTCTTAAAAATTTTGTGTTCATCTAGTCGGCGTATGGAATTCATAACGTCCCCTTAAAGCGCACACTTTGCCCCCTGTTTATGGACTCATTCGACACTATACCTTTGAATATGGCAATATTGTTCTTCAGGTAAGTACATTAGTTATCGAGATGTGCGAACGTTTGTCGATTCAGCTAATGATTATTGTTAACGTTCCAAAAAAAATACCAGTATTCCATGGTTAAGCGAAAAATCGTGTGAACATGAAATGATTTTATGAAGAAAAATAATAATGAGCATTTTCTTGTCAACAACTTAAATTAAAGTAGGTTATGGAATCAGTTGGAACTTTTCTTCCATTGTAACGTGTACGTAACTGTTTTGTTATTATTTCGACTTAAGTTCAATGAAATCTTTTTTCAAACGTTTTCTTTTGCTGCCGGTCATGTTATTCATTTTAAGCATTGCAAAACCTCCAGTTGATCCACCACCATTTGTAGCAAATAATAAGTAAAAATATATATTATGTAAACCAAATTTTATTCTATAAATTGCAATATGTGAAAATTTTGTTTGTTTTTGTCTAATTAAATTGAAATAATATCATATTTATTTTTACTGTATGCAATATAATAAGTAGAGCGGTTCAAAATTAAGCTAATTTTTTAAGTTTACAGGCACCTCAAAACTCTCGTTAGATGAGGGTTTGATATAAATATAAATTTGTACTTTTTTCGGTACATGTACGTCGTAAAAATCGTAAAAATTTTAGTATAGAATTCGATTATATTATATTTCAAAGTACCAAATAAATCCCTTCCGGAGGGGATCAGCACTGCAATACAATCAACTAAAGTCAGAAAATCAATATCAATATCACAATAGTTTTAAAGCAACAGTATATTTTATAGTTTTAAATAATGAATAATAAGAGAAATATAAATAATAATATATATTATGTATATTTAAATAGTTTTATAGCAATGCGTTATAGATAGCGTTCATTTGAAAATTTTCTCTTGCTGGATTTGTTATTTATGGTAAGTTTGGTTTTGTCGGAAGATAAGGCGGACTTGTTCCTGGATGTCCTGGAGGTGCAAACACCATAATAATACCAATGGTGGCCAGTAAAAGCAAATTCTTGATTGAATAATTCATTGTTCGCGTATGAAAAACTACTTTTGCGATTGTAAAATATTGCAATTCGAACCCAATTTATAGTAAATTTTCAGCGAGTGATTCTAAGAAAACGTGTGTCGGCATAATATTCTCGACACCTTCTTTACAGCTGAGAACTTACAATGAAGTCAATTAAAGCAATTGTATGCAACAAAAATATATCACATACATAAATAAACTTTAATGAAAAAATGTAATTGTTCTTGTTATAAAATTTCACAAAACAAAAAGTTTATCTATTTGTTTATGTGCAATACAATAAAAACAATAGATAAAAAAATTCAAAGAGCTACAATAAGCTATCAAATGCATCAATAGCTAAGGCATGTGCTAACTCGCAAGCACCCTTTACTATTCTACTAGTCCAAGAGCCGGCTGTAGAAAAGTCGAGTGTATAAGATTACAGGATGGGATGCATGCCAAATGATAGAGCTCGACGAGCCTAAATAGAATATCTAGGGTTGCCTTGCCAAAGCCTGTCCCGATGGCCGAAAATGCCCGAATTTTAGCCAATTTTATTGTTCCAATTAAAACTGTAGTACATAACAGCTCGAAATGAATGCCAAATGATAGAACTCGAAGAGGCCTAATTATAATACCTGGAATTGCTTTGTTGAATCCTGTCCCAAACATGGGTTTTCACCGGTTTTTTAGGTCAATTTTCATTAATGAAGATAACAGCTTGAAATTTGTGCCAAATGATAGATATCGAAGAGCCTTAATAGAATATATAGGGTTGCCTTGTAGAATCCTTTTCTACAGCCGGCTCTCAGCCTATACAATTAGCGTATTTGTTTTTGTGTTCCCCCTTTTTAACCAATATACAAAAATTACAATGAAAATAAAAAAAAAAATTTTGTTCAAAAAAAGAAATTATAGTTAAATAAATTTTTATTCCTGGAAAAGTATACGACTCAGATCGAAATTTCGTACAGTAAACTTTTAGGTTGTATGATAATGCATTAAAATATGATAAAGAAAACTACATTTCATTACGTTATTTTTGAAAAAAATTGCAATTTGAAAAAAATTTTTTTTTAGTTAACAAGCGATAAATTTAAGCTGAAAACACTGCTAGCAATAGTGGTATTATTAAAAGATATGTTAGTTAATTATCTGATGAAACTCACTTATTATATGTATTGCTCAAGCTTTATTACTTAGAAAGTTATAAAATAATCTGTGGATGTAAGTATGTACTACTATAAAGGAACTTTTTTTAAACACCCTGTAACTTATATGACGTTTAAGATAAGCAAACTCCCTCGCATTCAATTTTTTATTTCCAATGTAGAAAACTAAACGCCATATGTAGGAAACTAAATGGAACTTCCCTGGGATTGAGAAAGAAGAACTCGTTCAGGGCCCCACATAAATGGGTAGCCGTATAATTAAATAAAAAAATTACTTGATATTAATAAAAACTCAAGTTTACAAATTTTATATGATATGTATATTTAGAACATTTAAATTTATTTTCTATAATTCACTGTTAACGAAGCGGTACTGGAGCCACAACTTGGTTTGGCTTCAGTACATATAAATTATATGCGACCAATATCAGCAAAAAGATGTAAGACCAACTCATGTCGTTCGATTTTTTGTTAATGAAACATTTTAATATTGTACTCTCTTTTATATCCAACCATATACGAGTATACAAATTAAATTTTGTCCAATTATTGTAATTAAAAATAAATATAATAACCATAGCGCAATAAGATTTTCATATCGAATTAAATAATTATTAATATGTTTTCCCAATTACTGTAGCTGCTTTTTTAATGAGATATAAAAAATCTTGTACGTAATTAGAACATATATGAATACGGGTGGTTCTCAAAAAGAGTCTTACGAATGCTAAGGTAAGCGCTTGCAAAAGTAAGAAAGAGTTACACAATACATGCCCCAAAGCAAAATATATGAGCAAAATAAAAATTTTTGTTGGAACAGGTTGAAACAGTTAAAAAAAAGACTGAAAAAGTCAAAAAAAAAAACATTGAAGAAAGTTGAAAGTAATTTAAAATGTCGAAAAAATATGTTAAATGTTGAAAAAAGTTGAGAAAGGTTGACAAATTCAAAAAAAGTTGATATAGGCTGAGAAATGTTGAAACAATTCAAAATAGCTGAAAAAGTTTTAAAAATAAAGGAACTAATGAAGAAAGCTGAAAGAGATTGAAAAAGTCGAACGACTACCTATAATATATATTGGAAAAAGTTAAAAGGTTGAAAAGTCAAAAGGATATGGAAAATGTTGAAAAAAATTGAATAGAAATGAAAAAGTTGAAATATACCACGCTCATTTCTCCAATTCCGCCTTCTTTTGGTTGAATAAATTATATTCGTGATAGACATCCGTATACTAAATTTTAGCACAATAGCTTATATAGATAGCCTTAATATTTAGGGCGCAGACACTCACACTGGTAGAATCCAGTCCGATTTTGATCCAGAAATAGCTTTCCATAGGCAAACCTGTTACACCAAATTTTAGTATGATTGCTCACATATTTCGATAGAAATGTCACTTAACGTATTTTATTTGTAAGGGAAGTGCCACGCCTACTGGTGGTATTTCGCATACTTTTGATTCATACATACTTTATAGCTAGTAAACCACTTACATTGAATATTATACCAATTGATGCAATAGTTCACTTAAAATAGAGCTTACATATTTATGTGAATATGGGAGATGCCACGCCCACTGTTGCAATCCCTTCAAAATTCATTTAATTTTAAAGCTTATAGTAACTGACATCTGTATAACAAATTTTATTAAGACTACTCTCACGCTCTATATAAAAATAAACGTTTTTTGCTTATATGGGAGGTGCCACGCTCACAGGTACTATTGGAAAAAATTTTTGTTATAAGAGACCTTATAGCAGGTTTATCTACTTCATTAAATTTTATAACGATTACGTTGTTAGATCTCTTAATATAACGTTTATAAATATTGTTGGCTGTGCCACGCAATTCAAATAGTTTTTTCAGTAAACAGGCTAAGCTTGTATTGATGACTGCTTTCAGTGGCATCATTTCTAAAATTTTTATGCAAATCGTGTGTGCCAATTTCGACATATACAGAGTCAAATTTCCGATTCCGTCTATTTTTCATCACAATTCAAGATATATATGATATGTATCCGTGTACTAAATTTCATCACAATATCTTACACGGTTTACAAGATATGGCGGCATAAAGGTTAAAATTTAGGGCTGTGCCACGCCCCTATACAAAACTTTGGAAACTTAAAGAATAGCATTATCCTAATTTGGTTCACATGTGCACCAAATCACCAAGTTTCATAAAAATCACTGTAACTATTTTCAAAATGGGCTTAGGCAAATATAAGTAGTTAGAGTATGGGCGGTAGTCGTGCCCTTGAACTTGTTACACCCATTTTCAAGAGCAAAATGCTTGCAAGGTATAACCTGTGTGTGTCAGTCTTATTCAATTAGCTTTCTTGTTTATCCCGTAAATTTGATTTCAACAGACAGACAGACGGACATATATTCCACCAATTCCCGTAATTTTGATGCTCTTATTGCTAAGCTCGCTGCCATGGACCAAGCTCAAGAAAACCTTAACAACAAAATAAGTTCAATTAAAATTTTCTTTTTACAGAGGAACAACGTAATGGCTTCGCACAGGTCTTGGGTGTACTCAATGAAATATTAAAAAAAAATTTACCAATTACTACAACCTCTATTTTTTCAATAAAAACACTGGAATTATTGAAAATAGCCAACGAAGATATTGGCCAAAAAATGGAAAACTATTTAAGTTTTGAACACAAAGCGCTTGGGTTTTTTACAAAAGTTTCTTTACAGATTCAAGTAATTCGAATTATAATTAGTCCTGAGGGATAACGTGATAATTTAGAAAGAATAATACGGGAGGAAGTCATTCAAGCCTGCAACTACGATGGCATGAACTCGAAAGTTTCTTTTAAGGAGATAAAAAGCTTGAACATGGATTTGTTTGGGTAAGTACTTCAGTTTAGGAAGACAGACAGACAGGTGGACAGATACGATTTTTTAGATTCGATTAAAATCACGACATCCTTCTCTCATTTCAGAAGCTGTAAAAAAAGAAAGAATGACAGAAAAAGACTATGTCAAATTAATTAGGGAGTGCTTCCGTAGATATAAGCATAGATTCTTTAAGCGAAGCTACGACTTCAAGAAAAAAGATGCAATAAAATCTAAAAATTTGTAACATAACTTAATAATAAAAAAAACTATACCGTATTTACGTTTCTTATTCTATATTTATTTTAGTGTGAAAGGTTTCTGTTTTGAATAGTTGGATTAAAAATACCAACACTGAATAAGTAATTTTTCTTCCCAGTATAGGTATTTTTAAGCCAATTATACATGCATTCTAGCACCAATTTTCATGCGTGCTGCATATTAAACGATACACTGTGTGTATATCGACATGAATATAGTATACGAAGCTAATCTGCATACTTTGCTATATACTACCCCAGCAGGCAAATGAGCAAGGCCGTACTCGAAGAAGGCCTGCTAGCACTGCTGCGATTATATAAGGACTTCTCAAAACTAGATTTTCATGCAAATAAAAATACAATCACAGAAGGCATAATATGCCTTGCCACAACAGACGTGCTATCAGGCCTGATATTAGAAGGCAGACTTTAGCGCTTTTCTGTTTCTTTTTTATTTCATGTATTGCTATGTTTTATGATTCGGCATAACTTTTTTGTCATAAGCATTGTACATATACGACATGAAAAGTATACAAATGGTTAGAAATTAAGAGAGGTGTGCAGGCTAGTCTTCTGTTGTTTCATGTTATGTTAAGGAGGTAGAGTTTTGTGTATTCTTTGTCAAATTGTGTAAAGTCATTAAAAAAATATCAACGCAAGTGAGATGGCGCAGATAGAAAAAAAAAACCAATTAATATTTAGAGTCTTAAGTTTATTAAAATTAAATTTTTGTCAAGTACTTCTGAGAGTCCTTCTACGGTAAGCGGTCTTAGAAAGCCTGTTTTCTGCGGCCATTTCATATAAAAAAGAAAGTACGTTTGAAAGAAGGGTGGAAGGCCTTATACTTACCAAGGAAGGCCTTTTAGAAGCACTGTTAGCTCCTGCCCTTGCCTACTGGGACGTAGTAACGTTTCACACCACAGCACGTCCTAGGACATTTATTAATAAAAGAGCATAATCCTCGTATAGTAATTAGTGTTGTGCACTGTATTCTTTGAGTTTAAGCAGTGTGCAGATACCTCCAATACCTCCAAAATTTACCATAAACCAAGAAATTAATTTTATTGATTAATTCTTAAGAGATGTGGTATCACTATGGACCAAAATATCTATATGTGGGGTTTCCAATCCACCACCATAACCTAACCTAACCTATGATATCAACATGACATCCCATCTGACACGAAACTATATAGCAGGACACTTTTGATTTTTTACTTGCAACTGTCTGATTCAGAGTGATTTCCTCAGATTCAGAAAAAATTTCTCTAAAGGTACCAAAAACGTGCAAGACAGATTTTTCTGTTTTTGTTGATCTCTTACACTTGCAATTAACAGATCAGTGTTTCGAACTAGTCCCACTTTATATTTTTTGCGTTTCGGCATAAAGTCTTTCGGGAAAAATCAATATTGAAAAGTATCTAATAGTGAGCCGATTGGAAGATAACCGACAGTCCTTTATCCTGATCGTATCTGATTTGAGATTGTGGCGTGATTACCACTTTTGCAAATAATAAATTCAGAGAACTGTACATAATCGAAAAGATACTCGCCGTAGTTGTTAATTCTTTTCTTACCAATATAGTAACAATGAGGCTAATGCTTCGGCATACACTTTGCCATTTTGACTACTTTTTAGACAATATTTTACTTTGAAGCAACATTTTTGGATAGTCAGAAAACTATATCATTGAGATGTATGTATGCTTTTCTTTTTGAAATGAAAATGTCAAATTTTGCACTTATTTGCAAGGCAAGACAGTAGAGATTTTCTACTATTTTCTCTAATTGACAACTCTCCTGACTTGATGGAGCAACATAGCCCCCAAAAATTTTTTTTATTTTCTGTTGAAAAATCTAACAAAGGTTTCTTTAGTTTAAAGAAATATTTGCCTGATCTAAGAAAAGGCAGTCCTCAAAAAACTTTCTTTATTCTTTCTTCCTGACACGAAATTGCTAAGACGTAGTAAAATTTTACGAATGCGATTATCCTATATTTGCTAAAAAATTTTAATATACTTTAATGAAAATTCAAGAAAAAATTTGTTAATAGATGGAAAATATTTTAATGTTGACGTAATTTTTGCACTTTGATGAAAAATATAATTTTCTCGAATCAGTTAGCTC
This sequence comes from Tricholauxania praeusta, assembly GCA_949775025.1. NCBI lineage: Eukaryota > Metazoa > Arthropoda > Insecta > Diptera > Lauxaniidae > Tricholauxania > Tricholauxania praeusta. The sequence continues at coordinate 27,345,899 of OX459031.1, read as the reverse complement.
TTTTTTTCGGTTAGCTATATAAAATTTTAAGCAAATTTTTTGGGCAAAAGAAAATTTCTAATTTTGTCGGACTGTGTATTTTTTCGGTTTTTATTTGTATTTGTATAGCAATAAAGTTTTCGCTTTTTCGTGACATCCATATCAATATAATTAAATTTTACTCTACCGCGCAAAGAGTTCTTTTATCATGCCGCCCGCTAATAATTAAGTTTCAATATGAAAAGCCTTTGAACGTATAGTGCTACCAAATAAATACAATTCAAAATTAAACTCGTCACATTTGCTGGTCACCTTTGTTGCGGCGCTAGATCTTCGAACTTTTGCTACGACAGAGGCAAAAACAATAAGGCCTTTTCAGTATGATTAAGCTGAGGACAGTGAAAATAAAAGACTTTTTCTAGCTGATAGATAGGAGAAATTAATCCACCCCCACATGAGAACGGTGTAACGTTTGAGGACGACGCTGAGGACAGACCCGAGTAGGAATTTCATCCGGATTGCATATAGTTGGCTCTATTAGAGATCCGTTTCGGTCTTGGGTAAGCCGATCAGGCCCGTATAGTATTGGTAATGCATGGAGTCAGTGCCAGGTAAACCTGACATGACACTGATCAGTGTGCCAGATGCGGCCCTCACAAAAGAACATAAATGAGGCTAACAAGTCCCGGTCTGTTCGTGATTTGGCAACACTTATCAGCACTGTATGAAGTTCCACAGGGCTTTCTCCGCTAGGGCTCCAATATGGTTGAACTTTCCCATACCAGATCTGATTAGCCTGAATTGTTCTTCATTTGGCTAAGTTGATCAAGGTTATGAAAGTTTTAATACGTCTTTTCATAAAAAGACATCATTATCATGATTTGTCAAAACCATAACAGAACTGGACAAAGTTTGAAAGGGCTTCAATTATCTAACCCATACCTTATCCGAAATTCCTTAATACGTTTCCAACATTTAGATCCTGATAAGATTCACACAATCGAGCCGTAATAGGGTCGAGATGGGTAAAAGGCTGTGAGCAAAGCACAAGATAAGGACAAGACGTCAGCCGTGGACAACCATGTGCTAGACACTGGAATTGTAGAATGGCCTGAGTTTGAAGTTACCACTGGATACGAAGGGTAAACTGAAGGCAATGCTGCAGCTGTGGGCAGTCCTGTGCTCTAGGCTATGAAAGAAGTTCAAACTGAAGACAATGTTGCCAGTTGAGGGCAATGATGGCATTCTATCAGCTAATGGCAATGTTAAATACTGTATGAGAACGACCTCTAATAGATTTATAGATATTGGAAAAATATCAAATTGTAAAATTACTATCACAATGAAAAATCAAAATCGTACATAGCAACAATCTTTGGTCCTGTTCGAGTTGGCGACGACTATCGCATTCGAATAAACCACGAGCTGTATGAGCTCTACGTCGACATTGACATAGTTAAGCGTATAACAATACAGCGACTACGCTGGCTGGGTCATGTCCATCGTATGGACAAAGAAGCTCCAGCGAAAAAGGTATTCGAAGGAAAGGTCCCCGGTCAACGACGAAGAGGGAGACCATGCCTCCGGTGGATAGACCAAGCTAAGGAAGCCCTAACCGCGCTTGGCATTAACGATTGGAGAAGGCGCGCGCAAAACTGAGGCGCCTGGCGAGAGCTAATGAGGTCGGCCGTAACCTGACGACGGGTTGTTATGGCCATCTAAGTAAGTAAGTAAATACATAGCAGCAATGAACAGGTCTCAATTGCTTAAAAAGTTTTCATGGGTTAATAAAGAAGCTGTTATTAGTCTTGTAAGTAAACTGGATTAAACACAATTCCGACAGGTGATGGAAAATCCCTCAGCGGAAAGTTTCTCAACGTCGTAAAATCCATGCAAGTAAACACAGGCGATGGACGACGGATAATTGATAGACTTCTAGTTAAAACTTAGTTCAACTTTTGAACTCAACTAACTTATATGAAAGTCGATCAATTTTTTGTTTTATGTTAAGTGAAATTGTACGATTATTATATTATTTTTTTGTTTGTGAACTTAAACTTATTGTGATTTTTTATATATAACATATTTAGTGACCCCTTATGATGATGAAGGATCTCCTTAGAAACATTGGGAAAATATTTTAAAAATTTAATAACTAAAATATAAATCTGGCCTATTAGCCAAAATAGAGGAATTAAAATTTACAGATTATAGCTAAACATTTATTTTCTTGACTTTTAAATAAAAAACTAAAAAGAAAAATTTTTTGTAAGAAATTTGTAGAACTTCAGTTTTTTTCGGAGTAGTTTATTTTTTCTTTTGGATCTAAGCGGATTTTCTTAAAGGTTCTCATAAATCAAAGGCTAATGTAAGTATATTATATGTGCTCCATATAGAAAGTTTTATTTCAATAACACATTGAGCCAAACCCTTTTGTGTGAATTTCCAGCGGAATCGGTATCAATCTAATGCAGTAGATTTTCCTGCAAACATTATTGTCACCGTTCTTAGTTTGACAACGAAATGCAGCCTATTGCCCTTCTCTGATTGTGATTTGACTTGCAATCCTGTTAGTGGTTATAGTGGTGTAGGTGCATTGCGTTACAGCAAAGATTCAAGCATTTTTCTGAATTTAATTTTATTCAACTTCTTGCCGAGAACCGAAAAACAAACATTAAATATCCCATATTTTCGGAAAGTTCTACCTATCTTTGTTACCTATTTTTTTTTGAAGTCGAAGCACCTACTTCCAGCTAACAACAAATATTGTTTCTTTTTTTGTTGTAACAAAATTCTAAGGTCGCTGGATAACTAAGAAAAACTAATTGCCTTAAAGCAAGACTAATTTGTTATTCAAATCAATATATGTGACCATCCATGGAGCAGGCACCTCATCTTATTCCCGAAACGTGTGTACTCTTATAGACGGAAACATGCTGACAATGATAATTTTTTCATGGAATTTTTCTAGATCAATTCATAGTAGTATTAAAACATTTTGAAATCTTAAAATTTTACGATTATTTGTCTATAATCTTCGATAAAAGGACCATTGTTTTTTTGTTTTTTCTATAAGTTTTCTATGACACATCGAAAACCAGACCAGATAGTATTCCGATCGTTATATTTTTTAATTTTTTGAGATAAGGTCTCTTTTTGCATGGACGGTCACATATGAAGGCCTCAAAATATTAGGGATTCTATAATGTTTATAAGTTAGTGAGTTTTTATTTCTCTTTAAGTAAACAATTCAATTATTTTCACGCTTTTTTTTTGGATCATACACTAATTTCATACAATTTTGCTCAACCGTGTTAAGAGTTATTTTGAAGAGCCGCCCGTTATAGTTGAGTTTTCATATAAAAAGGCTATGAATATTTTGCATCTATGTTTTGACTGTAATTCAAAATGAAATACATATATTCACTGGTAATCTTGGTTGGGGTGTTGGCTCTTCCAATTAATGTTGCAGCAAATGTTAAACATATAAGTTACGCCCAGCAATATCAAATGAATGACGATGAAAATTACAATACTATTGAAAACTCTGGGAATATTGTTACAGAGGATGGAATTATTGAACACCCTCCAGCAATTAGTATTGAGGCTGAAGATGACACCCAAGCAAAAGATCAATACAGGCGTCAGAGCGAGGCGCAGGTTAATTATCCTGTTAAAGTGCCTAAGTTCAATGCTCCAAGTGAAATTAGGCCTGACAGCAGCGCTGAAGCTGATAAAAAGATTGACAACGAAGCTGAACACGCAGAGTCTGAGAATAATGTAACAGAGGATGAAGTAATTAGTCGCCCTCCAGCTGATGTTTTATTTGGTACCGACACTGATGACAATGCAAGACTTAAAAGCAAACAGACTGGCAAAGTTTCCGATGAAGACGTGACTCTGCAAGAAATTTTGTCTTTCTACCAAAAAGCTCTCGCTGACAGTGTCACTTCTGAGCACGAAGCTGAAGATGAAATCCAAACTAATGACGAACTTAAGCACGAAGTTGCATTGATTTATGACAAAGCCCTAGCTGACGAGCCTGACCTCATAGCTCCAAATGGGTATGAATTTAAAAAACCTGATATAAGGGCTGACAACATAAAAGAACTCAAAGTGACAAAAGGATACTGGTGTGATAGCGAAGAGCACGATCTCACAACTCCAGGTGAAATTACAACTGTCCCCACAGATATACTCGGAGTCACAAAAGGATACTGGTGTGAAACGGAAAAGCTTGAGGTCAACTCCAAGGAAGTGACAAAAGGATACTGGTGTGATGGCAAAGTTGAAGTTACTACTGATCTCACAACTCCGGTTGAAGTTACAACTAACGGTAACACTAAAGCTGATACGAAAGAACCTGATCTCACAACTCCAGTTGAAGTTACAACTAACGGTAACACTAAGGCCGATACGAAAGAGCCTGATCTCACAACTCCAGTTGAAGTTACAACTAACGGTAATACTAAAGCCAATACGAAAGAGCCTGTTATCACAGCTTCAGTTGAAGTTACAACTTCCGCTAACACTAAGGCCGATACGAAAGAGCCTGATCTCACAGCTTCAGTTGAAGTTACAACTTCCGCTAACACTAAGGCCGATACGAAAGAGCCTGATCTCACAACTCCAGTTGAAGTTACAACTAACGGTAACACTAAAGCCGATACGAAAGAGCCTGTTATCACAGCTTCAGTTGAAGTTACAACTAGTGGTTACACTGAAGCCGATACGAAAAAGCCTAGTCCAGATGGACTTGGAGTCACAAAAGGATACTGGTGTGATACGGAAAAACCTGAGGTCAACTCCAAAGAAGTGACAAAAGGATACTGGTGTGATGGTAAACTTGAAGTTACAACTAACGGTAACACTAAAGCCCATACGAAAGAACCTGATCCCACAACTCCTGTTGAAGTTACAACTAACGGTAACACTAAGGCCGATACGAAAGAGCCTGATCTCACAACTCCAGTTGAAGTTACAACTAACGGTAACACTAAAGCCGATACGAAAGAGCCTGTTATCACAGCTTCAGTTGAAGTTACAACTTCCGCTAACACTAAGGCCGATACGAAAGAGCCTGATCTCACAGCTTCAGTTGAAGTTACAACTTCCGCTAACACTAAGGCCGATACGAAAGAGCCTGATCTCACAACTCCAGTTGAAGTTTCAACTAACGGTAACACTAAAGCCGATACGAAAGAGCCTGTTATCACAGCTTCAGTTGAAGTTACAACTTCCGCTAACACTAAGGCCGATACGAAAGAGCCTGATCTCACAGCTTCAGTTGAAATTACAACTGATGGTAACACTAAAGCCGATACGCAAGAGCCTGATTTCACAACCCCAGTTGAAGTGACAACTAGTGGCTACACTAAAGCCGATACGAAAAAGCCTGGTCCCACAGCTCTAGTTACAACTGATGGGGTCACAACAGGATACTGGTGTAATACGGAAAAGCCTGAGGTCAACTCCAATGAAGTAACAAAAGGATACTGGTGTGTTGACAAAGAGCAAGAGAGTTCGCTTACGAATGAGCCTTATTTCACTTCCCCAGGTGAAGTTACAACTCATGGTAACACTAAAGCCGATACGAAAGAGCCTGACCTCACAACTCCAATTGAAGTAACAACTGATAGTTACACTAAGGCCGATACGAAAGAGCCTGATCTCACAACACCAGTTGAAGTTACAACTAACGGTAACACTAAAGCCGATACGAGAGAGCCTGTTATCACAGCTTCAGTTGAAATTACAACTTCCGCTAACACTAAGGCCGATACGAAAGAGCCTGATCTCACAACTCCAGTTGAAGTTACAACTAACGGTAACACTAAAGCCAATACGAGAGAGCCTGTTAACACAGCTTCAGTTGAAGTTACAACTTCCGCTAACACTAAGGCCGATACGAAAGAGCCTGATCTCACAGCTTCAGTTGAAATTACAACTGATGGTAACACTAAAGCCGATACGCAAGAGCCTGATTTCACAACCCCAGTTGAAGTGACAACTAGTGGCTACACTAAAGCCGATACGAAAAAGCCTGGTCCCACAGCTCCAGTTACAACTGATGGGGTCACAACAGGATACTGGTGTAATACAGAAAAGCCTGAGGTCAACTCCAATGAAGTGACAAAAGGATACTGGTGTGTTGACAAAGAGCAAGAGAGTTCGCTTACGAATGAGCCTTATTTCACATCTCCAGGTGAAGTTACAACTCATGGTAACACTAAAGCCGATACGAAAAAGCCTGATCTCACAACTCCAGTTGAAGTAACAACTGATGGTTACACTAAAGCTGATACGAAAGAGCCTGATCTCACAACTCCTGTTGAAGTTACAACTAACGGTCACACTAAAGCCGATACGAGAGAGCCTGTTATCACAGCTTCAGTTGAAATTACAACTTCCGCTAACACTAAGCCCGATACGAAAATGCCTGATCTCACAGCTCCAGTTGATGTTACAACTGATGGTAACACTAAAGCCAATACGAAAGAGCCTGTTAACACAGCTTCAGTTGAAGTTACAACTTCCGCTAACACTAAGGCCGATACGAAAGAGCCTGATCTCACAACTCCAGTTGAAGTTACAACTAACGGTAACACTAAAGCCGATACAAGAGAGCCTGTTAACACAGCTTCAGTTGAAGTTACAACTTCCGCTTACACTAAGGCCGATACGAAAGAGCCTGATATCACAGCTTCAGCTGAAATTACAACTGATGGTAACACTAAAGCCGATACGCAAGAGCCTGATTTCACATCCCCAGTTGAAGTGACAACTAGTGGCTACACTGAAGCCGATACGAAAAAGCCTGGTCCCACAGCTCTAGTTACAACTGATGGGGTCACAACAGGATACTGGTGTAATACGGAAAAGCCTGAGGTCAACTCCAATGAAGTGACAAAAGGATACTGGTGTGTTGACAAAGAGCAAGAGAGTTCGCTTACAAATGAGCCTTATTTCACATCCCCAGGTGAAGTTACAACTCATGGTAACACTAAAGCCGATACGAAAGAGCCTGATCTCACAACTCCAGTTGAAGTAACAACTGATAGTTACACTAAAGCCGATACGAAAGAGCCTGATCTCACAACTCCAGTTGAAGTTACAACTAATGGTAACACTAAAGCCGATACGAAAGAGCCTGTTATCACAGCTTCAGTTGAAGTTACAACTGCCGGTAACACTAAAGCTGATACGAAAATGCCTGATCTCACAGCTCCAGTTGATGTTACAACTGATGGTAACACTAAAGCCGATACGAAAGAGCCTGATCTCACAGCTCCAGTTGAAGTTACAACTGATGGTAACACTAACGCCAATACGAAAGAGCCTGATCTCACAGCTCCAGTTGAAGTAACAACTGTTAGTTACACTAAAGCCGATACGAAAGAGCCTGATCACACAACTCCAGTTGAAGTTACAACTAATAGTAACACTAAAGCCGATACAAGAGAGCCTGTTATCACAGCTTCAGTTGAAGTTACAACTGCCGGTAACACTAAAGCTGATACGAAAATGCCTGATCTCACAGCTTCAGTTGATGTTACAACTGATGGTAACACTAAAGCCGATACGAAAGAGCCTGATCTCACAGCTCCAGTTGAAGTTACAACTGATGGTAACACTAACGCCAATACGAAAGAGCCTGATCTCACAGCTCCAGTTGTAGTCACAACTAGTGGTTACACTGAAGCCGATACGAAAAAGCCTGGTCCCACAGCTCCAGTTACAACTGATGGGGTCACAACAGGATACTGGTGTAATACGGAAAAGCCTGAGGTCAGCTCCAATGAAGTGACAAAAGGATACTGGTGTGGTGACAAAGAGCAAGAGGGTTCACTTACAAAAGAGCCTAATCTCACAACTCCAGTTGAAGTTACAACTAACGGTAACACTAAAGCCGATACGAGAGAGCCTGTTATCACAGCTTCAGTTGAAGTTACAACTGGCGGTAACACTGAAACCTACACGAAAGAGCCTGAACCCACAGCTCCAGTTACAGCTACAACTGAAGAAGATAATAATATTGACCACTTGTGTGATAGCATCAAGCAAAAGGAGTCAGCTCCTAAAGAGCCTGAACTAGAAATTCCAGATGGGTACATTAAAGCTCGATATGCTAAGCCCTTCAGTATAACAGAAACCAATAACGAGCCTGCGCTAACAGTTATAGAAGGATACGATCCTGATGCTCAGTATGAATATCAGTTAAATAGCACTTACAATAAAATGAGAACCAGATGCTTGTGCGATTTTAACAAGTATACCTATACTTATTCGTGTGCATCAACTTAAGTCCGTATTTGGTGTGCAAATAAATGTGTAATTTTAAGCATCCTCACTTTTTAAATGACAAAATTATATATGTACTATGGTGGTTAAACAATTGATTTTTTACTTTGATATAATATACCTTGATATATACTTTGCTATAATTTTTTTATATTTTTTTTTTTGGAGCAGACTCTTCAAACATGGTTTTTCTCGAAGTTTAGACTTGTCTCCCTTTGAATTTTAATTGTTCCTCCTTGAATATTAATACAGAATAGTCTTAACTTTAAGGAAAACCATGTTTGAAAAGTCTGCTTCAAAAAAAAAATCGAAGCTAAGATGGACAGATTCGATTTTTTTTTTTTATTTTTTTTTTTTTTGGAGCAGACTCTTCAAACATGGTTTTTTCTTGAAGTAAAGGCTATTTTGAATTAATATTCAAGGAGAAACAATTAAAATTCAAAGGGAGACATAGTTAAAATTGGATTTTAGTTAAAAACAACATGAAATGTTACATATAAAGTTAAATAAAAAAAATAGCTTTCTGAATTTCAATTGAACAACCTTTATTATGAGTTCAAGATAGCCTTAGCTTCAAGAAAAACTATGGCTGGAAGATGTACTCCAAAAAAAAAAAAAAAAACGAGGCCAGCTAAAAGGACTAATCTGATGGATATGCACATATACGTTCGCACTTTGTTACTTCCAAGTATATTTCTGTCTATTATCAGAATGTTGAGGTATGCGTACTAAAGCAAAAATTTTTTGCTTCGCTGATTCTGACTGCTTATTTGATATAATCGCCTTTACTGAAACCTGGCTACATAAACCCATTTTTACATCGGAATTTTTCGATTGTCGATATGAAGTTTTTTGTCGTGACCGTTTCCCATTGGGCACTGGATTGACTCTAGGTGGACAAACACTGATTCCTGTTCGGTCGTCGTGTCGCTGTCAAGAAGTTTCCTTACTGCAGACAAGATGAATTTTAGAGCAGATTTGCGTTTAGCTAGACTTTGTGATATCGTGTTCTGAAGATACTGAGTCAAAAGAAATAAGTATTTATTATTTTTGTTTCCTACATACCGCCTAATTCAACAAGAGAAACTTACTTTTTGCACTTTTTCAATATTATGAGTATAGTTGAACGTCTTAAGGATAATGAGCATCCATTAGTTTGGGGTGCTTTGAATTCATGTAACGTGGATTGGTGTAGCTCAGATAACTTTCCAGCCTTAACACCGATTACATTCTTGGATTCTATTCTCTCAATGAGTATTTTTTCAAATTAACTTGGTTAGAAATGAGTTAAATAAATTGTTAGATATTGTGTACACAGATTTGGAGTGATGTGACCTATGTTGAGTAAAATTTGATATTTTTGCATTAAACAATCCCCTTTTGGGGGATAATATTTTTGAATTTGCATATGCGAAGGCTAATTATAATGAAATGTACATATGTCTGTTTAAGGAACGTGAACTGTTGCACAATATATGTACATAATCTTGAATGTAATTATATCTGTCCCTTTGAGAAGGGTTTACGAAGGTAATAAGCCGGAATGGTACAATAGCCGCTTATCAATGAATAAGAAACATATGTTAAATTAACCTGGCTTTTCACAATGAATATATTCAAGCTCGGAAAGCATATGAAACACATACAAATTTTTTTTTAAGAACCATTTATTGATTCTTGAACTAAATATAAAGAGCAATACGAAGGCGTTTTGGTCTTTTTTTAAATAATAAGAAGAAGATCAGTAAGGGTTTTTCAAAAAATATTTTTTTCTTAGATCTGATAATCTCCAGTAAATAAGCGACTTATTTGCATTTATTGTATTCTATTTTAATACTTTAGTTCTTCATTGTGAAATGTCTATAAAATTACCGATTCTCATTTTAAATTCATATATACTACATATTTGGTTAAACTACTTTTTCGATGAATTCCGCTTGAATATTCTCCGATTATTTTTAGCGACTTACTTGCCGTAACTGTTGCATCGTTCAGCGGTTTAATATGAGCTTGTCAACTTGTTGAACCAAAGCTTCCGCTGCAGCTATCAAAATGTGCATGGCCATCCCGTAAGACACCTCAGCTTTATCGAGGAAAAAAAGAATACGTGAATTGATTCAATTTTTATTGCCTCTTTTGGCAATACGTCTCGTATTTTCTTCGACAATGACACTCGACAGACGCACTCATATCATATAATATATATGTATGTATATACATATATGTATATAAATCGTTTTGTATTTAAATACTAAATACAAAATAGGTATTTTTAAAATATGTTTTTCAAATAAAATGCTTTTATAAAGAATTTTTTTTATATATATATCAATATGAGAACACTTATATATAAGAATAGTTATATATATTAGACTCTTGGAATTATTGTATTATATATTTAAGAAGTTATTATATTAATGAGTGAAAACTCTATCAAAAAAATGTTGTGTTCCCTTCCCTTCAAGTCCCAAAACCTCCATTGCTCGAAATCTGACCCCCCTATAAGTCGAAATAATTAGTGAGTCCCAACAAGTAAGTTCAGTACAGATTTTTCTTCTATAACTCGAAAAAATAAATTTGACCTCTGCATCTCGAACATAGCAATGTTTGATTTAACAACCTTTACAACTCGATTATTTGAAACGAATTACCTCTATAGCGCGAAGAAAAATAAGACACCGACTTTCAGATTATGCCGACAATGTACATCATTGTTTCTTAGAAGTCAATGTAAAAACTTATTTACACAATAAACCATTTCTATGAAATGATAAAGGAACTTATAACTGACGTTAACACGTGGTCGAAGTCCTCCATAAGTCGAAATCTATATAACTCGAATTTTTTGGCGTCTCTTTTCAAGTTCGACTTACAGAGGTTCTACTGTATATGAAATAAATTGAATTGCATTGAATATTATAATCCAGACTTTAGCAAAACGATTTGTTCAAATAAATTATCAGTCATCTTCCTTCTATGAGGCCGCATGAGAAAATGAACGCTGGGCTGGTGCAGAACTTGGCAAGCACGTTTTAAATTTTACGAACACGTTTTTTGATATTTGGGTATTTATTTAGTGCGTATCGTCATTTTCAAATATTGAATCGTCTCTAAGTCAATTGTGCTGTTTGCCGCGTCACTAGCTGAATAGTCGGAATAGCGGAAGAGTCGGAATCCTCTACAAACATGTAGTATGACTGTTTTCTCTTATTTTTTTCATTTTTTATCTTTCTTACTTCTGCAACAAACAATTCTTTCACAAACTCCCTACTTCCTTTCAGCACCCAATTTAGATTGAAAAAGGGATAAGATACAGATGCCAACCTCGGATGAGTAAAATTTTTCAAAACAATTTTCTAGGCTCGTTCTGATTATATCTATAAGCACAGCACAATATGCTGGATTATCCATTTTTAATGAGTCTAGTATTTTTTTCATTCGCATTAATTCAGGTAGAAGGCATCCGCAAAATGTTTCTTTATCTCCTTCCAAACTCCTGATACCATCAGTTATGGGTCTTGAGCAGTTGGTTTATTCAATTAGGAATTGTAGCTCAATCTCCTTAAAAACTGCTAAGCAAAATTTTCTTAAAGTAGTCTCCTGAACCATTAAAAGATCCATAATACAGTTCTATCGTGTTGGGCATGGACTTGTTGAAGATTTTCCTGTATATTTCAAATATATCTCACCTGGAACACAAATTCCAAACTACATGGCTGCCTCATGCAGTTTTCTGTATGAATTATTTTGAGATCTGGCTTTATCAATATCACACGAAGGATGTAATGTATGGGTGGCACATTTACTCTCGGCCGCTGTCTCTTGTTTCTTACTTTTTTTTACTATTTCAGACCGGTCGATTATTAGCTTAGTAATGTTTAAACAATTTGAGTAATATAAAAAATCGAGCATCACTCTCTTTAAAGAAATGTAAAAAAATGTATTTTGCATTTAGTAAATAGAAAATACGTTCAAAAAAGTATTTGAAATAAAATACAAAATGTATTTGAAATAAAATACAAAATGCTTTTTTCGAAAAAATATTTAAATGCTAAATAGAAATAGGTATTTTGCATTTGGTGTACAATGAAAATTACTCATGTGTTGACTTGACTTTCATAATTAACATTAACTGAATTCTGTTGCAGAACGTCAAAATCAACCAATTTCTTCAGCGTGACGCAGAAAATCTTTCATGTGTGAGATCAGTATTTGGTAGAATGTACCAAGTTAGGGAATATGTATTTAAATTTATTTATTTAAATCTAAGGAATCTATTTACCTACCTTAAGACTCGTCAAAAAAAATATAACAGTAACAATTAAATGATTATTGAACTTTAGCCATTTATCGCAGCGATCAACATTTTTATGTTAAATTTTACAAGTTGATACAATGCTTTATGTATTAAACAAACTTTGATAACAGTAAAAATTGTGTAAGGAAATGCTTTTCCAATTATATATATTGTTACGAAATTCCTGTCTCTTAGACGATAATTTCGATCTCTTACACTTTTCTGAGTTCGATCACTGGATTGTGTAACAATCAAAAACACACAAGCTTATTTAATTATAAAATGGTTTATTTAAATCACAAAAGTTAGTTTTTACACGGTACAATTGTTTATTTCATTAATATTCAAACTCTAATATTAATCTGGCACTGTATAGACAACTGTTTTACTTAAAATCCACTGTGTTAAAATCAAATGTCTTACTTTACTACTTAAAGTCAACTGTGTTACTTTTTTGCTTAAATTCAACTGCCTTCAACTACTCAGATGACAACCTTTTTATACTACAGTCATCACTTTCTCGAATAATCCAGTACCTTCTAGTTTATAGACGTGGAATCCACAATTATTCAGAATGTTACCAATGCCTTCTAGATGGCGTTTTACGACGGCGATAATTTCTCTCGGTTGTCGACTTTTATAGTGTACTGCAGCGCCTTTTCGGTTTATCATTTTTAGAACGAAAACTACACTTGGCCGCTAGATGGTGTACAAGTAAGTATTTTATACAGCCAGTGATGCTAGCTAGTATCGTTTAGTTTTCTTTTGTTGGTTTTTATTTCGAGAGTTTTCTGGCATAAACCAAATTTCGCTACAATATGTTGAAATTTTTTAAATAGGGTTGACAGATCCGTGTCGATTTTAGTTATTTTTAGTGCATAGCCAACGAAGACCTTTTCCATGATATTAGCAATGCAACCATTCAGCCCAACACATTTTGCATGATATCTAAAACGCTTAGCTTATGTCACTAACAGAGCAAACAAGGTGTTTACAAATCATGACAAACATTAAAGAATATTTAAAATTTAACTATGTATAAGTATGCAATGTTTTTTTTTTTTTTTTAATTGAACACTTGTTACATAAAAATTTTTTAAATATTTAGCACAAGCTGCGTTATATTCGCCATACGCTGCTAGTTATCTATAATTGTATGGGAATGCCAAAACAAAATCGCAATCTAAGCGAGTAAAATTATAATTGCTATGTATACATAGCAAATTGTCCAAATGCCAAATGCCTTCTTTATTGTGCATTTTGAAATGAAAAGAGGTATTTTGCGGAAAAGCGATTGTTTTAAATGCCAGGCGAAAAAACAACCAATTTTGAATTCAAAAAAGCAACATACTTGTCAACTTGGCCGTTTTCTTTTTAATCGCACATAGATAGCGACTTGACGAATAAATCGCAGCTTTTAGTTTAACAGCGTCAGAGCAAAAGCGCCAAGGTAAAACTCAACGGCACCAAGGAATAACAGCTAAAGTCGATGTGATGTGATGTGATGTGATGTGATGTGATGTGATGACAAAGCGAAACAGTTTTGCAGAATAGAAAAAACTTGCGGACATCCTATAGCATGTCCAACACCGACTTCGCTAGGTACAATAATTCTTCATCAACTCAAAACAAAAAACCGAACTATAGTTGGTCAAATGGTACTTAGTTATTATGACGCATGCATAACATATACATATTGATGATTATAATGACACAATTTTTAGAGAAAATAACAGTTATTTAAAAATTGTGACAATTTTTAAAAAACCTCCATACCTCAAAACATGTGGAAATTATTTCAAGTTTTTATGCATAAATCTCATAGACAGTAAAATGACCTTCCAAATGACATCAATATATAAAAAATCTGTTCAGGAGTTCCCAACTTAAAATGATTTTTAGAAAAGCTATGTTCGCAACTTCCCATGACTATATCTGGAAAGCTAGATCCAACTGATATTTTCTTTCTGATATATTCTTTCTTAAAATTAAAAGCCTCTCAAGAAAAAACAGTTTAAAAAATTGAGGCTTAGGTCAAATTTCACTTCGAAATAGGGTTAAAGGTTAAAGATAAAAATTTAAGATTAATCTTAAAAAATGTTTTACCCTATTTCGAACCAGTTGAGGGGGCGTCCCATTAGATTTTCGCAAAAAAAAAAAAAAAAAAAACAAATAAGAAAAGTCAAATTTCACTTTGGAACACTCGTAGGGTTCGTAGGGGTTAAAGATAAAAATTTTAAATCAATTTTAAAATTTTTTTTATCCTATTTCGAACCGATTTTGGGGGCGTCTCCAATTTGTTTCTCTTAAAAACCACCCTAATGTGCATATACATATGTATGAATTTAATATCATTAAAAAACAGTAAATATGTAATAAAAAAAACCTCTAGGGATTTCTTTTGTTTAAACATATATCGACTCTAATTTACATTCCAAATGTTCCCCAATTCAGGTTTTTGTTGTAATTCAAACATTTATTAAAACTTGCTTAAGGCCCAACGTGACATGCTACGCGCGTACAAGGTCTGATGCCCGCTAGTTTTAAAATAAAAAGAATAACCGAAACAGAAAGCTTCACTGACCAATTGCAGTAAAAGAGCATCCGGCTACAGAGAATATTGGCTTCTGATAACTTTAAGCTACGATTCCTCTTTCACTAACTTTAAGCAAACCCATCTCCAATTCAATTTTAAAGGGCAAAATAGATGGTACATACATTAAAACATAAATTATTGAACTCCATGTAGCCAGGAAAATCTTATTTATTTAATAATGAATCAGGAAAAATCAAATAAGAGAATATTTGTGAGAACTTTTTATTAATGATATCAAAAATAGAGGGAAGGTAGTGAATAAGACGTGTGAGCACTTTGCACCTACCTAAAAACTATTTTCTGACTACGATATTGTCTGTAGCCCTAGCCTATATGTGGTGGATCTTCAACTGTTGCATCTTCAAGTGTTACATCATTATTATGTTGTGGTGGTTGATCTTCAACTGTTGCATCTTCATGTGTTACATCATTACTAGGCTGTGGTGGTTGATCTTCAACTGTTGCATCATTATTATGTGGTGCTGGTGGTTGATCTTCAACTGTTGCATCTTCAAGTGTTACATCGTTATTATGTTGTGGTGGTTGATCTTCAACTGTTGCGTCATTATTATGTGGTGGTTGATCTTCAACTGTTGCATCATTATTATGTTGTGGTGGTTGATCTTCAACTGTTGCATCTTCAAGTATTATATCGTTATTATGTTGTGGTGGTTGATCTTCAACTGTTGCATCATTATTATGTAGTGGTGGTTGATCTTCAACTGTTGCATCTTCAAGTTTTACATCATTATTATGTGGTGGTGGAGGTTGATCTTCAACTGTTGCATCATTATTATGTGGTGGTGGTGGTTGATCTTCAACTGTTGCATCTTCAAGTTTTACATCATTATTATGTGGTGGTGGAGGTTGATCTTCAACTGTTGCATCATTATTATGTGGTGGTGGTGGTTGATCTTCAACTGTTGCATCTTCAAGTGTTACATCGTTATTATGTTGTGGTGGTTGATCTTCAACTGTTGCATCATTGTTATGTGGTGGTTGATCTTCAACTGTTGCATCTTCAAGTGTTACATCGTTATTATGTTGTGGTGGTTGATCTTCAACTGTTGCATCATTATTATGTTGTGGTGGTTGATCTTCAACTGTTGCATCTTCAAGTGTTACATCGTTATTATGTTGTGGTGGTTGATCTTCAACTGTTGCATCTTCAAGTGTTACATCGTTATTATGTTGTGGTGGTTGATCTTCAACTGTTGCATCATTGTTATGTGGTGGTTGATCTTCAACTGTTGCATCTTCAAGTGTTACATCGTTATTATGTTGTGGTGGTTGATCTTCAACTGTTGCATCATTATTATGTTGTGGTGGTTGATCTTCAACTGTTGCATCTTCAAGTGTTACATCGTTATTATGTTGTGGTGGTTGATCTTCAACTGTTGCATCATTATTATGTTGTGGTGGTTGATCTTCAACTGTTGCATCTTCAAGTGTTGCATCATTATTATGTGGTGGTGGTGGTTGATCTTCAACTGTTGCATCATTATTATGTTGTGGTGGTTGATCTTCAATTGTTGCATCTTCAAGTGCTATATCGTTATTATGTTGTGGTGGTTGATCTTCAACTGTTGCATCATTATTATGTTGTGGTGGTTGATCTTCAACTGTTGCATCTTCAAGTTTTACATCATTATTATGTGGTGATGGAGGTTGATCTTCAACTGTTGCATCATTATTATGTGGTGGTGGTGGTTGATCTTCAACTGTTGCATCTTCAAGTGTTACATCGTTATTATGTTGTGGTGGTTGATCTTCAACTGTTGCATCATTATTATGTGGTGGTGGTGGTTGATCTTCAACTGTTGCATCATTATTATGTTGTGGTGGTTGATCTTCAACTGTTGCATCTTCAAGTTTTACATCATTATTATGTGGTGGTAGAGATTGATCTTCAACTGTTGCATCATTATTATGTGGTGGTGGTGGTTGATCTTCAACTGTTGCATCTTCAAGTTCTACATCATTATTATGTGGTGGTAGAGATTGATCTTCAACTGTTGCATCATTATTATGTGGTGGTGGTTGATCTTCAACTGTTGCATCATTATTATGTTGTGGTGGTTGATCTTCAACTGTTGCATCTTCAAGTGTTGCATCATTATTATGTGGTGGTGGTGGCTGATCTTCAACTGTTGCATCATTATTATGTTGTGGTGGTTGATCTTCAATTGTTGCATCTTCAAGTGCTATATCGTTATTATGTTGTGGTGGTTGATCTTCAACTGTTGCATCATTATTATGTTGTGGTGGTTGATCTTCAACTGTTGCATCTTCAAGTGTTGCATCATTATTATGTGGTGGTGGTGGTTGATCTTCAACTGTTGCATCATTATTATGTTGTGGTGGTTGATCTTCAATTGTTGCATCTTCAAGTGCTATATCGTTATTATGTTGTGGTGGTTGATCTTCAACTGTTGCATCATTATTATGTTGTGGTGGTTGATCTTCAACTGTTGCATCTTCAAGTTTTACATCATTATTATGTGGTGGTAGAGATTGATCTTCAACTGTTGCATCATTATTATGTGGTGGTGGTGGTTGATCTTCAACTGTTGCATCTTCAAGTTCTACATCATTATTATGTGGTGGTAGAGATTGATCTTCAACTGTTGCATCATTATTATGTTGTGGTGGTTGATCTTCAACTGTTGCATCTTCAAGTTTTACGTCATTATTATGTGGTGGTGGAGGTTGATCTTCAACTGTTGCATCATTATTATGTGGTGGTGGTGGTTGATCTTCAACTGTTGCATCTTCAAGTGTTACATCATTATTCTGTGGAGGTGGTTGATCTTCAACTGTTGCATCATTATTATGTGGTGGTGCTATTGCATCTTCAAGTGTCACATCTTCTTGTTTTGGAATAAATCTGGCCTCTACAGTGTCAGGAATTAGAGCAGCAAAAGCCACAACTAAGATTACCAGCAAATATAAGTATTTCATTTTAAATCGTACACAAGTGTTAGATATATTTCTAAAACTATAACTTGGTAGTTCGCTTGATGACTTTTTACACAAGTATCAACTAATAGCGGCGGCTATTTCTGAAACTATAACTTGGTATTTCGCTCAAAGGCTTTTTATATAAAAATCGACTAATAGCGGCGGCATGATAAAACAATTCTTTCTGAGGTAGTGTGAAAAATTTCAAAGAGACCGAAAACTTGGCTTCTACTGGATTAAAATATTACTGAAAAAAACTTTTGCAGCGGTATTTTTCAAAAAGAAATAAGAAGTTATATTACCTTCATGTAATAAAAAAAAAAAACTTAGAATCTGCAAAATTTTAAGAAATTAGGCTTATATTGGGGCCTTCCAATGTTGATTTTAACAACGAATTCGTCATGCTTTGCGGTAAAGCCTTTTCAGTTGCTGCTTTCTTCCTTTATTTCTCCAACTACTTAAAACATTCACTGTGGCGTGTTATAGCGATGATCAAAATGGGTTAATTTTTATCGATTCCCAAAGATTTTTCTTTTTTTCATTGGTCACTGCTTATGACCTCTAAATGATAAATAATTTGTCTAATGATTTGCTTGCAATTATCGTATTGTATTACACCACTAGTTTAAGTTTTTATAGTCATTCTTTTACACAACCTCAATTGACAGAATAATTGAGATATACCCGAAGTATGAAGAGTCGGATTTCTACATTCGAAAGACTTACTCAATTCCAAATTGGCAATTGCTAAAATATTTTAATAGCCTTCCCAAGTAACATTAAAATACTACTGTGCAATAATTGCTAGGAGTATGCTGTAAAAACGCTTTTAATGCTACTTATTGGCAAGTCATTTATTAGCTTGTTTTGAAGGTTAAAAGTAAGGACTGTCCCAGAAAAAACTTGCACTTTTATTTTTTAAGATTATACTCTACCTGATAATCTTATAGGTCTAAAAAGACAAAATATTTATTCCATATAAAGTGACGTTTGATATGATGTATAACACTTGAAGATAGCACTTCTAACGACAAAGATGTCTAGCAAGCAAGAAAAAGTCCGCGAACTGATTTTGTCCACATACCTGCAAAATCCAGGGTTAAAATATTCAGCTATAGCAAAAATAGTTGGTGCATCAGAAAGAACTGTCAAAACGGTTATTTCTAATTATAAGAAGGGTCTACCTGTTTCACGAAAAAAGGGTTCAGGCAGAAAACCAGAATTTTCTAACCCAAAGGTAGCGGCGAAGGTGAAGCGCCTTTTTAAGCAGAATCCCAACACCTCAGTGCGAGATATGGCGGATAGAGCAGGTACATCAAAATCTACTGTGCAAAGGATAAAGGAAAAAAGTAAGCTGAAGACATATAGAGTTCAAAAAGTACCTGACCGTTTTGATGAAAAGCAGTTGGTTGCTTAGATGCGAGCCCGAAAATTGTATGAAAGGTACCTGACTAAATTTGACTGCTGTGTTATGGACGACGAAACTTACGTTAAAGCAGATTTTAAGCAGCTACCTGGGCACGAATATTATACATCACCGAAGAAGGGGAATGTGCCTAGTAAATTCAAAGAAAAAAAAATTTCGAAATTTCCGAAGCAATATATGGTTTGGCAGGCCATATTCACCTGTGGCCTCAGAAGCAGCTTCTTTGTTACGCAAGGCACAATCAATTCCAAAGTTTATATAGACGAGTGCCTCGAAAAACGTCTTCTACCATTTGTTCGTGCACATGAGGGTACCGTGATATTCTGGCCAGATTTAGCAACCTCTCATTACTCTAAAGCTACGATGGAATGGTATGCAAGTAAAAAGATCAATTTTGTACCAAAAATAGCAAATCCGCCTAACTGCCCAGAGCTTCGCCCAATTGAAAGATATTGGGCTCTAATGAAAAGAGATCTTCGAAAGAGTGGCAGGACTGCAAAAAATTTTCAAGACTTCAGGCTTAAGTGGAAAAGATCGTACCGTACTGTCGATGAAACAACTGTGCAAAATTTAATGAAGGGCCTTAAAAAAAAAGTTAGAAATTTTTATAGAAAAAACAAAATTGTTAATTAGTTTTTAGATATTTATATTCTGAACACTAGCCATTATTAATAAAAAAATAAAAAAAACCAAAAAAATTGCTGGGTATTTTTTTATAACTAAAAAACTAAGTGCAAGTTTTTTCTGGGACAGTCCTTATTTATTTGTTATTCGATAATTGTTGGTAATAATTGTTAATTGTTATTCGAACAATCAAAAACGCCCAACACTGATTACATTATAATGCATTGTGTGGGAAATTATATTTCAAAATGAACTATTATTTCAGGTCATAATATAAATTAACATGGAAATCATTTTTTTATCACTTTTTAAATTTCGAAAGTGTTACATTATTTCGAGAGGGAAAAAATACATTCTAATAAATTTTTTTTAAGAAAATATTTTTTTTTATTGCTTAAAAATTTATAACTACATATAAATAAACTTTGAGGCGCATTATTTATCTAAATGTTTCCAAAGAAGCTAGTCGAACAATTTTTATTCCCACAATTTTTAGATTTGGAAGATTACGTTTTCGAAATTTATGTAATTTATATTATATTAAAACATTCTCATATTTTTCAAGACAATAAAAGAGAAGCAGCAAACACATTCAAATAAATGTCAATAAATATCACAAACGTAAATACTTGCTATACATATTTATATAATTAACAAACACCAGCATAATTATACCAATAAAAAATTTTTAAAACGTCTTAATTGTTTAAAAAAAAAAACCTTTTAATAACTAAATTATTGCACTTTTGTCTCGAAAGAGACAATTTGTGGTATAGCAATGGGGCTATTTTCTTGCATTTTTTCTACTATGAAGATATATGAAATGCTAAGTTCTGATTCGCAAAAGCGCGTTATAAGCTATATTACAATGCATTCCTGTTCAATTCCTAGTAGCTCAAAAAGCGCTGTATTAGCCAAAAACTTGCAACGTGTTGAGAGCATTAGTTACCTTGATTGCGCAAGGAGTAAGGATAGGTATAACATTTTGCGGGTGAATGAAGTTCCATTATAAAAAGAGTAAACCTCTTTTATTTCAGCTACAACTTTTCGTCAATGCTTTACTAAGCATTCATTTTTGAACAGGTGCTGCGAAAGTGCCGTCAAAAATCTGGAAATCTACGTGACAAGGCAGCATACTAGCCAATGCGTTGAGGAAGTACGCTGGCTGCTGTAGTTTATTTCTAACCATTTCCTTAGGCTCTTATAGCAAACTACTTAATTCCAAAAAAGAGTAAAGTAACGATATATAATAACGATACTTCCATCATCGCAACGCAGAAAACAAAACAAGATATAAGAGCGATAGAATAGAAAACAATAGAAAATTAAATAAAAACTGACGTGCTAGAAATAAAATCAAATAACTTTTCAAAAATTCAATTTTTTATACAGATCATAATTGGTAGAATCCTCATCATTTTCTAAATTCGACTGGAACTAAAGTGCAAATATGTCGCTTTTTTTTTTTAATATATTTAGACAATTGATTTTGAAAAATATATATTTTGGAATAACCATAATGTTTTTTCATTTTATTTAAAATAAAACCAAAACGTTTTCGGATTACTCTTTGTAATGGTGTATTTACTTTTAGTAAGTGTAAGTACTCTGCAAAGGCCGGCGTAAAAAAAGCATTTAATTTGATTTATTTCTTAGTGAAACAAATCACAAGCAAATTGCCGCAAAGCAAATTTTTTTTTTTTTTTTAATTGATTTTAAAAAGACGCCGACTGGATATTACATTTTAAAAATTTATTTTACACTACAAATTTTCTTGTCATGCAATTTATTTTTTGGTCTTGTTGAATCACCATAAATTACTTTACCATGCCGCAACATGTTGACTTTCATATCCATGTTTATGTAGGAGTATGTACTAGAGGTCTGCGCAAGTGCACTTGCTGTAACGTCGGACTATAGGACTTACTGACAAGTATAGATCAAGTTTGACATTCCGCAACTCATCGGTAGCAGTAGAAAGAAGCAGAACAATACAACGAAATGACATAGCGTCGTTTACTTATGATTTGTAGTCCGCTGTGAACGTTGTTCAACCCAACAAAGCGATCGCACAAGCAAACAACAATAAAGCGCACATTGATGCCAGCGTATTTTATTTCTACATTCTTGGAGTTGAAATTTGGTTTATAGAGTTTTTAAATATTAATTATTTGTATGTTATTTTTTGGTTTTTGCTAAAAAAAAAAGATTAAGTGCGCAATTATTTAGAAGCTACGATACATAATTTTAAAGCAAACGAACTGTGCTTTTCAGACTTATAAAAAAATATAGGTTATTAACACATTTATTGAAATAATAACAGTTGTTTGATCTTTTCACCAACACTTTAGCTCATTGAGTAATTATCTTTCATACAACACCCATAATTTGGATACACATAAGTCAAGGGGTTTCCTTCTCAACAGCAAAAATACAAATTAAGAATAAAAGGAAACATGAAAACGAACGGCTTGCTCAAATCAAAATGATCCTGAAAACTAAATTTACATTATTCTAATATTTTCCAAGAACTTAAAAACTATAAAGTGTCAAGAAATAAGTTTTTATTTTTTAACTTAACAAAAATTTACAGAAAAATAACTTCAATCGAATTTAATTCTTTGCCAAAACACTGTAAAACTATTAAAGCTCCTTTCCTACTGGGTTTCGTACACTTGAACGTTGGATGATTAGATGTTACAGCAATTAGCTAACGCCTATCTTGAGCTATGTTGTCAGGACGTCTAGTTGTCGTGGTGGCAGGACGTCCACGTGGACTCGGATATGGTTCAGCTGCTGTTTCCTTCAATAGAGCCATATTGCAAAGGATGGCAAATAGTGAAAAAATGAAGAAGACACTTAAAAATTTCATTTCTTTTTATTATCGATATATTCCAAGCTGATGTATCACTTGGGTGTTACTGACAACAAGTTTCAGAATCAACCAGGGTTTTTATAGAATTTTATTTGTTGCTTATCGAATGCATTTAGAGAATGAGTGCATCTAAATTTTATTTTGCAGATAAAAATCTTTCTAATTTCTTATACGTTCGCTTTGAAGTCAAGATTAAAATTTAGTGTTATGAAAATCTGTCAAGAGCAATTTGAAATTGATGAAACGAACTATTGTAGAAATTGTTGCAACCGTATCATATTCAAATGCATGTAAATATGCGCTAATAATGATGTTTAAATGACGCTGGGTGCAAGCAAACGTTTATAAAAATAGATCGTCATTAACCTATTGTTTCATGAAGTGCACCACAACTGTTTAAGTTCTTCAGAGAAAAGTAATGAACGGAAGGCTGTCAACAACACCCCTCTGAGTATACTAGTAACAATAGGAACTGATGCTCTATTTTTGCAATAAATCGGAAAAGTATTTAGAAGTATTTCACAATCAGAAACCAAGTTTCTGTGAAACTTGGATCATGACGATTCAAAGAAAATCATTTCCTTTCAAACGCGATTCATGTTGTTGGTATGCAAGATAAATCTTTAACCAAATTCTTAAACATTTTTAAATAAGATTGGCCTGTCAAAACATAATCCTTAAATATAATACAAAAACGTGTTAGATCTTAGTATCATCTAACATATTACCAAAGTTATCGTTACATAATTCTCAAAAAACTAATTACCTCATAAACCTCATAAAATATTTAAAGGAAGTCAGAAATTATAATTAAACATTATGAACTTACAGTCATTTTAGCAAAGACCAATATTGTAAATTTTACTTATTGATCAATGCTATTTTTTATTCAACAAACATGACAAAGATAACAAATGGAACAATTTAACCTGGTAATTGGTGACATATGAAGTCAGAAATGTTACCGTCAGAAAAATTTCGTCTAAGTTTTAAGTTAATTTATACAAAACGGTTCATACGTATGTACGTACATATTTAATTGCATAGAAATTAATTATAGTAATTTTGTTGTCTAAAAAAACAACCAATAGATTTATTACTATGTATTGTTGTTGAATCTAAGCATGTTTTTATAGTGGAAACATTAATCACATTCAGCTGACTAATAATGTGTTAATACACAAGTAATTACAATCTGAATAACAGTTGTATCCGTAGTTATTAAGCAAAAACTTAATTCATATTTTTAAATTATAAGAGTCGAAGAGGAGGCTGTAGAAAAGTGACGCGTGTTCAACGCATGGCACGGTCAGGAAAGATCACATTTTTCGACATTTTCTAAAATGAGATAGCTTAAGATTAAAGTTTATATCAAATGTTATATTTTTAATAGTTTTAAGTAGAAGAGTTTAGAATATAAGTACATATAAGGTTGTCTTATCGAATCTTGCCCCAACCATGGGTTACCATCCTATTGTTCGAAATTTTAGTCAATAGTCAAAAAATCATATGAAATCAAAGCTTCAAATTTGTATGAAATGTTAGATTTTTATGAATATATATAAAATATATAGGGTTGTCTAAGCAAAATCGATCTCAACCATGTCTATTCATCGAATTATGTACAAATTTTACTCAGATAAAAGCGTCATATATGAGGGGTTTTCAAGAACTTAAATTAAATATAGGAGTATGCTTGATAGATTTTCTGTCATAAAATATGACATTGAATAAACTCTTCAAACTCATTTCGCTTAAGCACATTAAGGAAACATAGGGTGCGTAGTCTCAGTCCGCCTAAACTCACAGTTGCCAGCGGTAATTTTCGAATAATTTCTGACGAGAATATAGATTTAAGTGTATTTAACTACCACCAAGTCAAAGCTTGAAGTGTTTAGAAATAGTAAACATAGGATGGCTGGCGGTAAACTGTCCAAAATACTATATATGGCAAGCGGGTATTTAGAATAGAAATGCCATATGGATCGTATGTCAAAGTGAATTTGTAAAAGGTGGTAGATGTAAACGAGTATAGATACATATATATGTATATACTCTTTATCCATGTAACTGCCTGAGTCTGCTGTTCATCACAGTATCTTGAACGGTTTACAAGATATGGCGTTATAAGAGTTAAAATTCAGGGCTGTGCCATGCCCCTCTGAAAGACTTTGAAAACTTGAAACCTAGCCTTATCCTAATTTTGTTCACACGTGCACCAAATCAACAGTTTTATCAAAACCGGTGCAACTTTTTTCAAAATGGGATTGGGCAAATATACATAGAGTATGGGCGGTAAGCGTGTCCGTGAACCGATTTCACCCATTTTCAATAGCAAGATGCTTGCAAGGTGTGACCTGCGTGTGTGCCAATTTCATTCAATTAGCTTTCTTGGTTTTCCCGTAAGCCTGATTTCAACAGACAGACAGACAGACAGACGGGCATACATGGCTAAATCAACTCAGGTGGTGACGCTGATCAAGAATGCATATACTTTTCCATATCTGCCATGTCCCCTTCTTTTCGTTACAAACGGAATGACAAAGTGAATATACCCTATGTGTAAGGTATAAAAATGACTCTTATTATACCTGCTTTTGGAAAACTGGCGGAACCCAATTTTGGCTGCTTTATCGATTTTTTGTCTTCAAAGACAGCATAATCACAGAAATAGTGACGAATATATTCGTCATATACTTGAAGAAATCACAAAACATTGCCAACAAAATCATCTATGTCATCACGAGCAGTTGCGTCGAAAATTATACAGATATGTAAATTGCTGCAGCAAATTAAACCAACAAAATCATCAGTCCTATTAGAGCCAAAATTTGGGACTTAAGAAACATTTGGCTACCGAATGATGAGGACCGTTTAACAGATGATAAGAACAAGTTACATAAAAAGGGGCTATAGCTCTGTGTTTCGAGCTCACATATTGCACACCTAACTCTTTTGGTACCTGGAAACACTAGACACAATAAAAAAGCCTTTAAATCGGTATTAACCCACATCCATCACGAATTTATTTAAAAAAAATTGTTACATTTCTTAAAAATATGATAAAAATTTTAGCATTGAATTCGCAGCACCTCAATGATGATGTCCATGCAAATGATGCGTATGGCCTACAACATGTACATGATGATGATGTCCATGATCATGATGATGGTGATCATGTCCAACGATGACAACTGGATGGTGCACAACTACTGGCTTATGAACTACAACTACTGGCTTATGAACTACTACTGGATGTGCAACCAAAACAACTGGATGTGTGTGATGATGATGATCATGATGCAAATGTCCTGGTGATGGGGCTGGTGCTGCCTCCATACAAAAGAATAAAAAGCAAAATGTTGCTACTATGACAAAGATTTCTCGTAAAAAATTCATTGTTTTTTTGAATACTATTAAGTTTTGTAATGTCTTCAAAGTCTGAACGTGGAAAAACTAATGAATCTTTAAATGCAATTACTTTTATATAAATACCTTTTGGCTGAAATTTCAAAACGTTTGTCAATATTTGTATAAATTTTCTTGGAAAAATCAAATTATAACCTTGAATGCAATTTATTTAAGTAAATTGGCTAACATAAATAAATGTGGTTTAGAAGAAAAGCAACAAACAAATTAAATACCGTTAGTACTCGTAGTACACATGCATGCGAGTTTGAGGTTTTTCTGTCTTGACCTTACGTTGTTGATAACATTAAAAAATTTTTGCATGTTACTCGTTAAAGTCAAAATCATGACTTTACCTTACATTCTTTTTAAGGCGGCTGTACAGCTGATACACGTGCAAATGAGTTCTCACTCGGCATAAGTTTACTACTCGTAGAAAGGTAACAGTTAAATAACCTTCTTAGATCACTTCGATTTATTAAAAACACCAAGAAGTGTTAATACCATATACCAAAGGCAGGGCAAATTCAATATGATAACGTTTTTACTTTTTTTATGTGAAGTTTGTACACGCGGATTTTTGTTTTATCAGTCTGTACTTCTAATATCCATTCATATGGCTTACAAGAAAGCGCATTTACTATGTATATTTGAATATGGCGAAAGTGACACAAAAATTTTTCTCATGCACCAACAAATAAAAATCAGTCACACTCACCCAATTTTTATGGTTTTCATCAAAAAATTTCAAATGTTTTTAAAGAATTTCAATTCATTAGAACTATAAATTTTAAATAAAATTTATTCTAAAACAAGTCGTCACTTTAAGCAGCTATTTAGATTAATCTATTGCATTTAGTTAGCTAATACAAGTTCTTAAAGTCTTAGCATTACTTTTCCTACGCCCTTTGGGATAATGTCAAAGCTGCATCTGATTTACCCTATAGCTATTACAATGAACCATATGGCGATGATTGGGAAATGAGGGCAAGTCAAAAATTTCAATAGTACGGGTTTTTGTCAGACGTCTACAAATTATATGAATCATCGGCTTAAAGTTTTAATCTGCTTAATAAATTTAATTTGTTTAGAGTGACATTTATAATCACTTACTTACTTTTGTTTTTTCTCCGTAAAATTAATTAATATTTACCAGGTTGACACAATGAGTTGTTAATTCATTATATATTTTATAATATATCAATATTTCTGTTCTAAGATGCCCTAACGCCAAGCTCCCATTAAACCAAATCTAGAATTTGCTGAAATATAGGGTCACAAGAAGCAGCTTTCACTGTTTAACAATCAGCACATAAATATTGCCAGCTAAAACTCAAGCTTTGCAATCATCTTGCAATACACTTCCTTTCGGGATTCAGAGCAAAGTCACAAAATGTAACTTTTACAGGAGAGCGTAAAAACAATTATTTCTATTTGTTTTGTAGCCTGTACAAATTAATAATTTTAACTTGATTTAGTTAATACTAATTTATATAAGTAATGGTAATGGAGTGTTTGCAACTATCAAGACTTAAAAACGAAATAATTTAGTAGTTTATTAAACTAAAAAATATTTTTATCAAAAAAAAAATGGACTCAATATTTATTTGGAAAATTTTAACTCCATGCGTCTTATATAGTAGACCACTGAATAATGCGCGAAATTTGAGTTTGGTGACTCAAAAAACCGGGTAATTAAAGTTTTATAATATTTAATTCAACATCCTTTTGTTATAGTGTACGGATCTAATATTTAACAGTCTATAATTTTTTTATTTAAATTTTCTACTATGGATTTTTGAAAAGTTTGACAAGTAAGGATTCGCTGATTTAATATTCATAAAGGATCCGCATACTACTACTACATCCAGAATTTTCAGCTGTGGCATGTTTTCCAGTCGCTGTTTTTGTTAAGACAGTTGATCTCCACGTTGCTCTTGGCCTCCCAATCCGCCGTCTACCCTGAGGATTTCATTCAAAGGACTGCTTGGTGATGTTGTCGTTTGGCTTCCTCAGTGTGTTACCAATCCAGCGCCATTTACGCTGCCTTAGCACTACATCCAACAGATTTTGACTCGTTTCACGCCACAATTTCTTAACCCTTTAACGGGCAAAACAAAAATAACAAGATTTTTGCCTCGGAAGTTTTAGTTTCCGAATGATATTGATACAATAAACTCAAATGTGAAGTCCGATTTCCAAAATTTTTATTGGTTCGGCAGCCAGGTGCAAGACCGTCAAAAACAGTCTTTACAAAATTTACAAAAACACCGGTAAATTTTTATCCAATAACAAACCAGGCGTAAATTATGAAAGCAAATACTTATATATATGCTTTCCAACAAAATTCTCGACTCGATCTAGCTACTAAACACAATTTATTTTAATAATGAAATTTTATTATTTTTCAAAATAATTTATGCGTCTGTTTTCACTATTGTTTCTCACTTCAATGCTTGTAGCTACCAAACTAAATAAGCTTATCGTTCAAAACTTCGTCGTATAAACCGTTAAGTGCATTCAATTAATAAAAAATGAGTGCATTTCCGATCGTGTGACCAATATGTGATTTATAAAAGCATAAGCAAAGACCTTATGTAGAGCGTCTTGCCCGTTAAAGGGTTAATTTCAATTTCTTGAATGGATTTACCAATTCTGAGGCCAATGCGGATACTCAGCTGCCCAACACTATTTATGACATTTTTATTCGCAGGCCTGAGTTAAGAAATGCAACCTGAATCACTTTTTAACTTTAATTAATGACTTAACATACATATTTAATTGCTACGAAGTTTTTATTAATATTCGCTTAAGAAAACCAAGGACTTTTTGAATAAAAATAACTTTGCTTATCAAATAAAATTACAATACATACTTAAATTAAAAAATTGTCACCCAATGAGCCAGAATCAGCAGCACTTGACTACGTCCAATTCCAAACGAAGATCCGAACATTTTTTTAAGTTCTTTGAGAATTTTTTATCGAATTTTTTCTGCTGCTTCTCTGTGATTTCGCTCTCAAGTCCCAATTTTTTCACATACTTTTTGAGTACCTTCTTTTTAAGCTTATTTAATGCAATTCCATCTGTAGTTTTTCCCACAATTTTCTGCAGCGTTTCAGACCAAGTAAACTCTTTTGGCTCTGACATTGCTATCTGCTTTTCTTCTGCTACTGAAGTAGCATTTTCAGTCTTTTGTTTTTTCAGTTTCGTGGCTGTATGCTCAACGTTTTCCATACTATTTGCCTCCGCGGCGGCTTTTCGTTTTTTAGAATTCTTCTTGAATGCATCGCCATTTTCCAACGCCTTGGGCGTGTTGCCATTTGTTAATTGTGTAGTTGGCAATTTTTTTGCAGCCTCTTCTGCCGTTTTTGTTGCAGCAACCTCTTGCTTAGCCAACTTAATCTTCTCCAGCTCGCGCTCCAACACAGTCCACACTTCTTCCGCTCGCGCTGGTGGCATCCGCATACAATTCGAAACGAAATTTTGAAACTTTGCTTTTTTACGTGGCACATTGTCAACACTTTGTAGACGTTGGAAGGCAGCGCGTGCCTGTGCACTTAAATTGTACTCAGCGGTGTCGAGTATGGAACGAATGATATCCATCCATGACTCTTGTTTTTTAGCACCACTATTTTTTGATTCTTTGTGCACATAATCTTTGCCAGAGTATTTTTGCGCTTCTGTAATACATTTTGTGTGAGCCACATAGTCCTCGCCATGAAAATCTTTTAGGCAATCCATACAAGAGACATTTATTGGTGCTCCACGACACTTTTGGTTGTAGTGTTTCTCAACTGAAGGTTTTTTCACAGATTCACCACAGTGGTTGCAAGTAAAAAATACCATTTTGATATTTTAATTGAGGTAGTATTAAGTCGCCAAAAGTTATTAAAAGCAAAATTTACCGAAATTTTAAGATAAACAAACGCACGTGGTGTCAAAGAGAATTAAATGTCAAACATGCAAAACAATACTCAGCATTGCCAACTATATTTATAATATAATGACTTTCGTTTATCATGACATTAGTGATACTGTCAAAATGGGCATACTTTAAATAAAAAGCTAAGCACAACTGGAACGAGAGCGATGGTGTCAAAAAACAGTACGAGACAACATAATTTTTCTTATACGTTTAGCAAGATACGACGTATAGCTTTTTTGACCAGAAATGGCTAACTTTTGTAAGTGGCACTTTAAAATTTATCGCTGAGCGATTGAACAAATTCTATTTTTCGTGCGGTCGCTTGGTAACATGGTTGGTTAGAAAAAAAAACAACACAAATTTGTGGGAATCAGCTAGATAAACAGTTTTATAAGTCATTTGTCAAAAATCTCTTATTTGTTTTTGTAACCATTGCTCGTCCCAGTTGTGTTTAGCGCTTAACTATGTTTGTTCGCACATACAAATTTCTTATTTTGTGCTATTATTCATTATTTTTGACACTATTTGCACTGCGACTATTGAAATCAAAGAAGACGCGAAGAATAGTGTGACATATAAATTCAGACATAGAAATTACTAAAACGACTGCCAATAAAAGGAGTCTTTAAGTTGCCAATGAGGACACAAAAGTTCTATAAAATTGTTAGATAGACAAAAAAGAAAATTTAAATAAATAACAAAATAGAAATCACTTACCGATTGCGGCCTAGCGACTTGCACAATTGAAAGACCACTGCTAAAAATGAGTTTACAAAACATTTTGAAGCACTGGAATATAGTTTTCAATAGAACCATAGTGGAGCTGCACTTAAGCAGCAACTGCAATGCTTTTAAACAGCAACCAAACACTCACACCACATAATGAATGTTTAATAAACTCTTTTCTTTAAATTAAACAAACATTCGAAAAATTTCGAAAGAATTAAATTAAATTTAAGCACTTGTTGCATTTTTATGGGTAAATGAAAAGATTTTCAAAAAAAATCACTTTTAAATTATCAACAAAAACAACTTAGCACTGCACTCTCACTGAATACTTTGCCGACGGCACCATTTTATACACAATTTTTCATTTTCACATAATTTTATCAAAACATTTTAATGGCTTTATTACTCGATTTTTTAAATAAATTGATACAACCACTTTTTATAATTTTATAATTTTATTATTAATAAATTGCAAATTATGCTAAGTTTAACGGTGAAAATAAGACGCGTACTAATGTAATGAAAACTGAAGCATGTACTAGACCTGACAACTTGATTGCCGATTTGGTTAACCAAAGTGTTGATACACACTATACGCATCAAGTTTGTGATCAGATCAATTGACAAAACATACACATGTCATAACTCCTAAGCTGCTGCATCGATTGCAACGAATGAAGCGTTATTCTATTTGTCTTAATTACTAATAGTGATGGCATTTGGGTTTTGTGGAAGTGTACTGAATCGAGACTTGGTATACACTTCTTAGAGGGCGAATGAGTATTTTTTTGTCATTGGCACCAACATTTCCTAAATTTACCAAAATTCTGGAAAATGTTAGCAAAAAAGAAAAGCAAAAAGGGACATTCGATTTTCTTTACCATTATTTTAGGAACGTTTACTTAACGAAGATGTTGCTTTCACGTGTATTTCAGCAAAGTTTACAAAAAAAAAAAGAATTTAAGTATTAGAAATAGTCCAAATGTAAATAAAAATAACACCAAATGTATTAAAAATTCGTCACTTGTACAGAATGTGATAAAAATGTCTCTATAGAAATAGTAGTATAAAAAGTCGAATCGTCTAAGTGCAAGTCGTACAAGAAATTAGAAATTGTATTTTGATTTTTTCTCAAGTTGAGCGAAAAGTTTGAGAGCAAGTCATACGACTTCGTGCTTGCTTTCATTGTTCATTCGACTAAAAAGCTATTACGAATTTACACGGCGTCATCCAAATTTGATGTATCAAAATAGCGTAATTGAAAATTATAAGCTAGCACTCAGTTGCTCAACTATTTAGTTACATGCATGTGCAGGCAATATGAATTCTAGCTCACATATTTATTGACAAGTTTCTTCTTCAACTATAAACAACTTTTTCTTTGATAATCAAATGTTAAAGTTAGTACATTAACCTAAGCAAGAAGCGATTATTTTGACATTTGCAGATCAGAAAAGTATAAATGTCAGAGATGAGTGCAACAGCTTGCGTTAACCTTTGTATCATGGAACTACATATTATGGATAAACCGTTATAAAATATTGAAACGATATATATAAAAATCTTCAAAATCTAAAATATTTATTAAAACCCAGCTTAAAATATTTATTAACACCAAGCTTAAAATATTTTCAAGGTAAGTCTAATAATTTTCCAAAGAATTCTCAAACATATTGGCCAAGTCCTCACGGCTTTGTTCGCGTGGTGCCATCTTTGTAATGCGCTTCTGTGGCAGCGTGCCCTCAACCAGCGTTGGTATGTCCGCACTTGTAAAACCCAATGCATGCAGTCCGTTTTCAATGCCTGCTTTCTGCATATAATCGCGGAGAACATCAGCAAGGATGCCTCCAGCATCTATAAGTTTGTCATTCGTTATATCTCGACCTAACAGCTGCGCTACTTCTAAATGGCGTTCTGGGCAAGCTGATGCGGTAAATTGAAAGACCGCGGGGGCTGTGATCACCACAGATAAGCCATGTGGAATAATTGGATGCGTACGATCGTAACCCTGTGGTTGGTGGGTACGAACATTACCTGATATCGGATAGGAAAGACCATGGCATAGGTGCACTCCAGCGTTACCAAATCCAACTCCTGCCATAGTCGAGGCGAGATGCATTTCAGAACGCGCCTCTACATTATCTGGTTGATAGATGGCATTGAGGAAGTTATTTTGTATTGTTCGTAGTGCATAACGTGCCCACACATCTGAGATTGGGTTGCGTCCCTGATAACTTGGACGCAGACTTGGATCGCTAGGTGCGAAATCGCGTTCTCGATAATCAATTGCTGTAAAGCTTTCGATCGCATGACAAAAGACGTCAAAACCGGCGTAGGCGGCGACACGTTCGGGTTGACTTAATGTGTGTAGTGGATCAATCAAGGCTGTTTGATAGTAGAGAATATGAAATTAGGCGATTTGTATTTTGCTTTCATAATTTTAAAATTTGAATTGAGAAAAAAATTTCATTAATGCGTACTTCATGCTACTGCGCGCAAAGCCGTACAATGTGGGGATGTTGAAACGAACCGTCGCATTCACGTGTAATAATTTATTAATTCAATTTGCAGGACTTAGTCCGAAAAACGATACTGTACTCTAAAAATCTAAACTTTGCGGATTAAATTCTGTAAATTTGAACTAATGCATTATTGTA
The DNA here is from genome assembly GCA_949775025.1 of Tricholauxania praeusta. Lineage (NCBI taxonomy): Eukaryota > Metazoa > Arthropoda > Insecta > Diptera > Lauxaniidae > Tricholauxania > Tricholauxania praeusta. The sequence continues at coordinate 27,312,119 of OX459031.1, read as the reverse complement.
CGGGAGCAGTCACAATACGTCTATTAATTGCATAAGTCTGCAAATAAAAAACTTATTTTTGCCGATCGTACGAATGATATTTTTTAGATTAGTTTAAGTGTGTGGAGCGAAAAAACTTTGTTTTTCGAGGTGTGACTTCACTCATCCGAAGGTAGAATGACTAGTTCGATTCCAACAGATATAATATCGTTGAATAAGCAATTAAATTGCCTTATCAATGATGCATGTGACCAAAAATGAATTATACTTAAGGTAACTACATATATAAACAAAAGTTATTGTTCTTGAGCAAATAAACCGATCTGAATAAAACTTTGGCATATTAATGGGGATGATAATCGGTTGATTTGATCAAGAGCAACAAACTTATGTATATAAAGTTACAGAAAACTCAATTAACAATGGCCTTTTGTGAAAAAAGTATCAAGTCGCGCAGCATAGTTTTCATTATGATTTCTAAAATAATTGCGTTTCAAAAATTTTGTCAACGGATTTGGGTTCCTTAAGTTTTTGATGTATGAATATATAGTGAGTGACATTTTTATTCTGAATTTTAAAAAATGTAGAACCCGAAAAAAATGTAATTGTCTGTAAAAAATTAATTAAAAAATGTATGAAAAAATATTTTTAGAAATTTCCAAACAATTAAATATGCAAAGTTTAGGTGTTTATCAAAGACTTTAGCCTAAACCAAAATAGACGAGACGAGACGTAACGAGTAAAGGCCCAACTAAACCATGCACGCTTTGACTGCAGTTAACTTCTGCAAGTGTGCGAATACACACAAATCGTATATCAAAGCTACAACGTACTTAACAAAAAGTTTCGTTCAATTTCCACAAATGTCATTTGCTTAAGGAAAGAGCGAAACTGAACGCACTTTCTGTACGGAATCAGCTGTTTATGCATTGTATATGTACATAAGAAAAAATTTTTGCAATGGAACTTGAAGTGGAAAATACTTTTTTTTGAAATTAATAGAAAATGTGAAAAAGAAGATAATTAAACAGTAAAATAGACGCATTTTATTGAAATCAAAATGTAAAGGAAAGGGCTTGGAGTGAAGTTGCAGCAATATGCATTTTAATGTACACACACAATACATACAACAATTTGATTGACAATTCAGTGATGCCACGCGCTGCATTTGCCAATACTTTTCCCCACAATCTACACGCATAGTACAAAATGAGCATTTTTGTTTTCTTATTTTTTTCTTAAAATTAGTAAAAACAATATCTGGATTACATAAATATTGCTTTAAGTATCTAAATTAATGTCATTGAATAACATTTTGTGAATGAATTCAATTTATTTAGGAAATATAAGAAATAAAATTTATGCAATTGTGGGAATATTTCACACGCTTGCAACTATGGCAACATCGCTTCTTAAGTTCAACGAAGTACAACATAGCCACTAAAAAGTCTTCTCTGAGTTTCTTAAGCATTTGACAGGCTTTTCGTTCAAATTTGACAGTAGGTTACGCTAGGCGATGCATGGTTTAGTTGGGCCTTAAGTTCGAGTGTATGTAAACCAATGTTGATAGCCAAAATGAACCAACGTAATTGATCGAAAGTGAACGAAACATTTTGACGAGACGAGTTGTTCCGTAAGAACCGAACTTCAAAACGTTGCTACTCGTCATAACAGGTTTTTCGACTCGTTGGCTAGCGTAACATTTTGGGTTAAATGTCAAAACAGACGAAACGAGTGCAAACGTTCGTTCAATTGCTACCGTCTCGTCACGTCTATTTTGGTTAAGTCTTTTGTCTTAAAACGATATAATTTTTTTGTTAATCCGAAATGAAGGCAATGTGATTAACGTTATGTACAGACTATAAAAGCATAAGCCACTTTTTCTTTTTTCCTTGGATAGTTTTATAGTTTAACGATTAGTTAGGGGAAAAATTAAAGCTTCCATGTTGAAAGCTGGGAAAAGTCTGGTAAATTTGGCCGTCCACACGCCAAACCGCTTAACTACAATTTGGAAATTTAGCATACTTATGCGACATAGCATTCTACTAAACCTCTCAATTTCGCATTTGTTACAAACTTCACTAGACATTTTATTGAACATCTCAATGGCTAAAAAATTTATTGTTTTGTAATATTTTGATTTCTATTGGCCGAACTGAAATTCAAAATAGACCAAAGCTTAAAACTAGACAAATTCATACAAAAAGGATTCAGTTAATTTTTCATAAGTTCCACCATTATCATGATATTCAGGGTCAAAGGATAAAATATAAAAAGTGAAAAATATGCATTTCATTTATTTATTTCATTTTATTTATAAATAGTTTAAAATCGTTTATGAAGAGAGTTGAAATGGTTGAAAGTCGGAAAAATATGGAAAATATTCATTAAGGTTGAAGAGCCGAAAAAAAAAAATCAAAAAAGTTGAAAGAAGTTGAAAAGAATGTTGATATAATGTGGAAGGTGACGAAAAAAGTGGAATATGGTTGAAAAAGTCGAAAAAAATTGAAAGAGGTTGAAAAAGTAAAAAATGGCTGATAACATTAATAAAATATAAAAAATGTTGAAAAAAGTTGAAGAGGTTGAAAACTTGAAAAAAATTTAAAGCAGTTGAAAAAGAAAATTGAAACAAGTTGAAAAAGTCATATTGAAAAATCTTGGTAAATTCAATTAAGTTGAAAGAGGCTAAAAAAGTCGTAAGGAAAATGTTGAAAAAAGTTAAAATTATAAAAATTATTTAAGAAAATCAACAAATGTTACGTTTATAACTTTTTGTTTCTATTTTTCAAAATTGTTTGCTTAAGTTGTATTTATCCTTCATTTTGTACGTCACTGCTATTTTTTTGCAAAGCCAATTTTGACAGTTTCACGAAATTTTAATTTCTAACTTTTTTTTGCTAATTGTATAAATAAAAAAACTGTATTTTATAATTCTTTTACTTAATCCAAAATAGAAAATAAAAAATGGAATCCGAAATCAGTTTTTGTTTTAGTGTGTTTTTAAAATGAACTTGGTGCTACTTCGCACTGTAATTATTTTGCACAGAATTGTATATAAATATATAAATATATATAAATATATAAATATATATAAATATATAAATATATATAAATATATATAAATATATAAATATATAAATATATAAATATATAAATATATAAATATATAAATATATAAATATATAAATATATAAATATATAAATATATAAATATATAAATATATAAATATATAAATATATAAATATATAAATATATAAATATATAAATATATAAATATATAAATATATAAATATATAAATATATAAATATATAAATATATAAATATATAAATATATAAATATATAAATATATAAATTTATAAATTTATAAATATATAAATATATAAACATACAATTTTAGCTCGTTTAAGTACATATGTATTTATGTTAAAAAAACTACAAAATCTAAGAAGAAATATTAAATTTTTTTCCTTCTAGAGTTTTTTTTTTTAACGAATGCAAGCAGTTCTGCCAAACTAGTTTTCCCAAATTAGTTTTAAAAAATAACTTTAGAAATATTTACTTCTTGAAATCCTTTTCTATTTCAAAATGCTTTTGTCCTTACCAAGTTGAGGCTTCAAGTACTTGCTTGAAATTCCCGTTTTAGCATGCAGTTTCTTATAGTCGAAAATCACGACTCCTGTTGCCTCCGAACCAGTACCTGAGGTTGTTGGCAAGGCGATCGTAGGTTTTAATTTTACCGAAACCTAAAGGTGTGCAATTAACATTGATAACATTTGTTTGTTATTAAATCTTTTACACTACCTCTTTACCCTTGCCAATTGGTTTATTGACATAATCCAAAAATTGTGCTTTCTTATCGCTTGCAAATAAATTAGCTGCTTTGCATGTATCGATCGCTGAACCACCACCAATCGCAACAAACGCATCAAAATCTTTTGACCGAGCAAATGTTGCTGCCTCCCAAAGGCTTTCGTCCGTTGGTTCAACGCGAGTTCGATCATAAACTTCGAAATCAATACAGTTTTTGGTAAGCGAATCAAATGCTGTAGCAACGCTGGCCAATTTGGCCACGTTCGGATCTGTTACAACACAAACAGAACGTGCACCCCAATTACGTAGATCAGCACCGAGTTCTGCTGTTACACCTGGTCCATACCGCACAGTTGAAGATGACATCTGTTGGTGCAAACAAAAAAATACTTAAACATTGAACTTTGATCCATGCGTATATGTAGATATGCGTTATCTTGCCTCAAATGCGTATTCCATTTTGCCAGTTTGTTGTGCCGCTGCTGTTGTGGATCCATAATTATGCGAATGTGCTGGACATTTGCAGCTGAAAATGTAGAAATTATTAAATTTGTATGAATATAAAAAAATATATTTAATTTCTAACTTACGAATTATTCACAATTGTATTAATTAAATTGACTACGTTCTTGCGCGACATTTTTATAAATCAGCTGTTTACCAAATGCTATGGCGGTAACGAGGTATCTGTCAATTTGGTTTTCATTGGTGTTAAGAATATTTCTAAAAGTTTCTCTTTATTTTCTTGTTTGAGAGTAAGTAGCTTACATGCTGTTAAAGCAGAATGTTTATCTCATAATTTCAAGTAGCAGTTCATTGCCAAATTAATTTGGGTGCTCTTTTGTATTATTTATCTTTAAATTCAACGTTCTCTTATTGTGTCTCTTAGCTATTTGATAATTACGTTGAGAGTACTTAAACATATTAGTACTAATACTTTCATAATTTTTTTTTTATAAAAAGTTTATTTTAACAAAATTAAAAAAAAAAAAATTTTATATTTTACACAATGTTGGATTCAAAATGTCAACAGTTGGTGAGCGGGGCGAAAATCCAATCTGGCGCCCTCTGTACAGAAAAAAATTTAATTTGTTTCATTATAATTTCCTAAAAAAAGGGTCATTCGGATAAGATTGCATTAAATTTCTGATCAATACAAATATGTATATAATATTATTTGATAATCTCAATGAATATAGCGGACCATTATGGCGCCATTCAAGCCTATGCGTCTCGTCCCCCTCCCTTGCTATACCACTGGTTTTATTGACTTCGGTTGAAGATAAAAATCGTGAAATTTCCAAAATGATTTTATTTGTATAAACTTTTTTGGTTGGATATTTAAATTTTTTTCCATAGTCCGGTTCGTAAATGTTCACATATAGAATTTTGTAGCATATATTTACTTAAAATGCAATAGCTGTTGCAGTGTAGCGCTAATTTTTGCCATGTGAAATCTGCCATTCCCATGTTTTGATTAGTATGACCAGTTCAAATCCACCACGTTTTGCTCCGTAAATAAATTCATTGTTTTTGTAGGATATAACACTCACATTAATTTAAACACATCCACTTTTTTCTTGTGAGTTCTGAGTTAATCGATTAAGATATTTTGCTTGTATGAAAGTACAACGCCTACTTCAAAAGATCCGTTCACTTTTTTTCAGAGCTTGGAAGTTTCTCTTCCATTCAAACCCGATTCGCTACATTAGCTTATATTGCTTGTGTATGAGAAAATTTATTTAACTAAAAATTTCCGCGGAATATAGTTTTTGAGATGCCGTGAAAAAATTGGTCGAAGTCTTTAATATATGTATAGGTCGAAGTCTTTAATATATGTATATGTATATTTTAATGTATTCTAATTTAAATAAGAAACATTTTATTTTCGCAGTAAATCTACAATAAAGTTAAAATTGCAAAAGAATGGCTGAATATGATGGTGCAGAGCTCTCTTTTACATTTGATGATGAAGCATATGAGTATGATTTTTCTGGCGATAAATTTGATTTTGAAATTATGTGGAAAGAATATGAACAAGAATTTCAAGAAGAAGAGGCCAATAAAAAGCTTGAACAATCTTTTGTAAAAAAATTAAAAATACAATGCTATGAGGAAGACGAACGTATGATTTAAATTTTAGTTCAACTAAAACATGTTTTAACGCAATCTTTCTGCGACTTGATTTTAACCTGATTTTATATTTTATTGTGTATTTTAAGAACATTTAAAAATGTGATCTATAATTTATTACACTTTGTAACCTAATATCTATTATTTAATTTTGTTATTTTCTTAAGTCTTAGTTATATTTTATAGTTTTTAATTCATCAAGCACTTGTTAAGTGTAAGTAGAGTTGCGAAAACTTTGTTCGTGAATAACGAATAATAATAATTATGCTATGAATTTAATTTGATTCACAAAACAAAATATTTTATAATTTTTCGAAGAACGGATTTGAATAAGGACCGATTTCACAATGTTCATTTGAGTTATTTTCTACAATAACTTTGATAGCAATTAGTTTTCTTAACGTGAATAGAATTGCTTACATTTTACTAAAATCAAGTTTATTTTGAACTGAAAAAAATGATTGTGTTAAGAAAACTTTTTGCTTATCTCTGTCCAGTTTTAAGGCTTTAAACATTGATAAATCATTTTAAGTTGACATGCGGTTAAAATATTTTAACTAGAAATTGTGACATCAGCCCTAAATTTGAAAAAAAAACTTATAACCCAGCGGCAAATATGTTATACACAACATCGATAAATAGTTATACTCGTTGCAGGCAGTAATGCTCACAACTCCAGCCACAACTGTAAATTCTTTTTACAAAGGGATGGCCGCTTTGTATGCAACTTGCCTACATCTATCTCTATATAAAATGTGAAGCAATGGAAAGGCAGACTGCCTTCAAATATCGCTTACTAAGTGCCTGTATAGTTTATTGAGTTGCCTACATCTCCACATACAAAGCATGCAGCCAACAGGCAAGACCACTTACATCTCCATATACAAATCAGACAGCAAACAGACAGACTGCCTACAATTGGCAGGCAGCCAACAAGCAAATAAGCAAAATATTACAGTACCAATTTCATTTGTGAAACGTACAACACAAAGTGTATAGCTTTTCATATATTAAAAATCAGAGTACTTCATCAATTTGCCGCTGGGAAATGAATTATTTCTTCAAAAAAAATAATTTTTATTCGTTCTCAAAAAATATGCCGAACTCTGAGCGTTAATGTCAAATCAATGATACACTTGTCAAATACTTAGTAAAAAGAAAAGCGCCTTTACGGCAGGCACACAGAGAAAAAAATCTTTGCCTAGAAGAAACGCTAACCAAAAAATAATATGACAAGTAATTCTTAAGTTTTTCTATTTAACTTAATATTTGCTACCATTCGTGAAGTATGTATTTAAAAAATTTGTTGTTCAAATTTTACTCTTGTAATCAACATTTGTTAATTTAAATTTTTATTTATTTTGTTTTATTTAAGTTTTAATTAAGAATCGTTAATGATTGTATTCTTATAAAAATTATGTTTGATTTGTATTTTTTTTTGTATATACCTAACACAAATCAAGTGATGAAATTGTTATATCTTATTAATTGGATAATATAGAAATAAATTGTTAATATAATATTGTTTTATTTAACATGTTTAACATGTTAAACGATTTCTATAAATTCAAAACTTGCGAAATCGTTCAGCCGCGCAATATCCGATATCAGATCAGCGAACGAGCTGTAATATACTTAAAGTATATGTTCTTTGGTTGTATTGTATTGTTTGCCAATACAGGTTAACATACAGGAGTTAACATAGGAAATGTTAAACGGTTTCAACAAATGATAAATTGCGAAACCGTTTAGCGGCGCACTATCCGCATTAGCGGATTTGCGTCCGCAAACTTAATATACCTAATATACATAAATGAATAATAACTTAAGATACCTAAATCATTTAGCGGTTGTTCGAGTTATCAACATAAATGAACAATAATAACTTAAGATACCTAAATCATTTAGCGGTTGTTCGAGTTAGCAACATAAATGAATAATAACTTAAGATACCTAAATCATTTAGCGGTTGTTCGAGTTATCAACATAAATGAACAATAATAACTTAAGATACCTAAATCATTTAGCGGTTGTTCGAGTTATCAACATAAATGAATAATAACTTAAGATACCTAAATCATTTAGCGGTTGTTCGAGTTATCAACATAAATGAACAATAATAACTTAAGATACCTAAATCATTTAGCGGTTGTTCGAGTTATCAACATAAATGAACAATAATAACTTAAGATACCTAAATCATTTAGCGGTTGTTCGAGTTATCAACATAAATGAACAATAATAACTTAAGATACCTAAATCATTTAGCGGTTGTTCGAGTTATCAACATAAATGAACAATAATAACTTAAGATACCTAAATCATTTAGCGGTTGTTCGAGTTAGCAACATAAATGAATAATAACTTAAGATACCTAAATCATTTAGCGGTTGTTCGAGTTATCAACATAAATGAACAATAATAACTTAAGATACCTAAATCATTTAGCGGTTGTTCGAGTTAGCAACATAAATGAATAATAACTTAAGATACCTAAATCATTTAGCGGTTGTTCGAGTTATCAACATAAATGAACAATAATAACTTAAGATACCTAAATCATTTAGCGGTTGTTCGAGTTATCAACATAAATGAACAATAATAACTTAAGATACCTAAATCATTTAGCGGTTGTTCGAGTTAGCAACATAAATGAATAATAACTTAAGATACCTAAATCATTTAGCGGTTGTTCGAGTTATCAACATAAATGAACAATAATAACTTAAGATACCTAAATCATTTAGCGGTTGTTCGAGTTATCAACATAAATGAACAATAATAACTTAAGATACCTAAATCATTTAGCGGTTGTTCGAGTTATCAACATAAATGAACAATAATAACTTAATATATCCAAACTACTTTGTAACGAATAATCCAAAATATTCTGTCAGAAAATTTAAGTAATATAAATAACTAAAAAATAAATAAATAAATGCTTTGACCAAGCTTTCTTCGTAGCGTGGCAACCTTTAATTTTCATTGCGAACAGCACTGCTAGCTGCGCTGCTATTCCCTTTTTTGTGCTGCGTGCTTTTGATTTTGCTTTTGTTGTGTATTCCCCTACAAACTCCACTGGAATATGATTGGTTGAGTGGCCACTGCCACCTTATTATGATAGCAATTATACAAAAATAAAGCCATTTAAATTTTTACCCTCTATGTAGTTTCAAGTTCAAATACGATGACATTGAAAATTAATCCCAAAGCATTTACAAAAGCTGAATGCTCTTATTCAAGGGGGCTCGTCTGTGATGACTTTAGATTAGCTTGTTTACTTGATGGTAACTACACTGGTCGGCAATCATATGGTACTTAATTTAAAATGTGATTTGAAAGAATAGATAAAACTCAAGATAGATGCAAAAATTTAAGTGATTACATGTAAATTCATTAAATTTAATCTATGTATACAAAATAGATCCAATCAATCAATTAAAAAAAAAATTTAAATTTAGCAATTTTTTTTTGAAATCATTTTTAGAGTGGTAAGTTTCGTTTCAAAATAATTTTTTAATGACTAATAAGCAGATGTATCTTTTACCTCCAACTTGCAATGGTATCTCCAACGATAATTCTGATATTGGAATGTCATCTAAATTATCATATTGATCTGCATTGTAATTTAAATTTGAACTGCTTCCTCCGGCGGACTTTTGTTTGTTAGCATCTGTCGTCGTTGGTGAAGATTTCAAATAATGTGGATTATTACTTTGTTCAATTACACGCGCCACACGATTGCGTTCTATTTGCTCAGGGGTAAGTTCTTCACTTTTGCGACGTTTTGCTGCTTCATCACTGTGTATTGATGAAACAAATAGCTCATCTTTCTCATCCTGCGATGAGGCACTACTCTCATCTTCAGGCGGTGGATTTATCCATTCATCTAAATCTAAGCCATCTGGAAGTGGTACTTTTTTCTGTGCTTTCGGTGCAACTGGAATCAATTCGCCAGCAAACAGTAAAGCCATTTCTTGAACGATCTCAATAGCCAATGAAGATATAACAACAGTAGTTCCCACTGTAGTGCTTTTTGTATTTTCATTATCATCGTTGGATATAAAATCGATGGTATTCATCTGGAGATTATTCAATTGTTTATTACTGTTCAATTCGGTTACATTTGTAAATTGGGCACGTAGCATTTCAATTAAAATACACGCTGAATTGGCACGCTCTTGAACTTCAATGTCATTGGAACTGACAAAATCTTGTAGCTTTTCCAAGATGTGATCGCAAAGCTAAAAAGATTATATAAAATTTGAGCTTTTTAAAACATTCCTTATGAGTAACAAATAATTCATACTCTAACAACTCCAGCGACATCCTCGTTTTCCAAGCAAGTGGTAGCAAGTCGTGTAAACAGCTTTATAATATTTTGCACAATAACACCTTTTATATGCCCTGGCACTTGACGAGGTCGAAGCAGTATGTTTAAGGTTCGCTCTGCATCTTCAAGCTCACTGAAAAATGTATAAAAAAATATTTTAACTTGGTTAAAAATAATAAATTAAAACATGTTTTTCCATAAGTTGGTTAAGTCGTGGGATAGTTGGAAAAGAAAAGAAAGGGAAAATTAAATTATTTAGAGAAGTGAAAGATAAAGTAGGAAAACAAAATAAGTTTTCACAAACTAGTATTTAGTTTTGTAGGAGTGTGGAACTGTCATAAAAAGATTTTTCAAAATTTTTTGTCAATTTTTGAAATGTAAAGCGCGATTCATAATATGTGTTTTTTTTTTTGCTACATAATTCAAAATCTTACCAGTTTAATTATTTTAATGAGCATCCAATTGTTTGTTGATGTAGTCATAAGTTTGAAAAATACCGGCGCTAATGGAAGATAGTTTTTTGGATTCTTACGTGCTAGTTCACAAATGACATTAACGGCAGCAGATTGTACACCTAATTAAGTTCAAGTCATGGTTTTTACTATATTCTTAGTGCTTATTTCAAATAAGAATGTAATCACCTGGATCAGGATCTTCAAGCTTTTCTTTAAGTTTTGGAAATGCAGGTCTCAGTGCTTCTGGATAACGTAGAAATACTTTATACATCATAAGGACGGCTTTCATGCGTAAATATGGTTTAGTTGAACTCATCTAAATACAACAAATATGGAAAAACCGTTAAAACTATTCCATTTAATACAAACCAAGGTCATAATGTCATTTGCCAAATCTCTAGACAAGTCGGGTGATATAAAACAACTTAAACCACTTAATGCAACACCTGCATCATATTGATTTTGTGAGTTTAAATCCTTGCGTATCATATTTGTTGTTAACATAAGCAACTGTAAATTGAATAAATATAAAGAATTAAGCGTAAAGACATCTATTGATTAAACTTACCTCACTATCAGGATGAAAGCATTGGCTTGCAGCCAAATAACCAATGCGTTTACAAGTAAATCTAGAAGAACTCATAACCTCAATGATATTGAACCCAGCCCATGAGATATCATATCCTAGCATTTGAATCTACAATAAAAATATTAAATTAAAAAAAATCTCACTTTTAAGTACATAATATGTATGTATATAAGTCTGTGTAGTCTGTTCTGACATCGGTGGCGATGGGACGTCTTCTTCTCCTTCCGTTTCGGTTGTAGTGGAACGCATTTGCAGTAGCGGATGCTCACCGCGACTTTGATCACTTATCATTTCCATGGTGCTTTTCGCTTTTCCGATCAACTTTTCGATTTCATTGTCACTTAATTTGCGTATAGACGGACGCACTGGATAAGCGCACTCTGGTGCACAAGGCACTGGCGGAGCATCTTCTTTACGCGAAAGTTGAGTCTCCACATCAGCGTCAAGCGATTTCACCGGAATACCGTCGGAGCGTCGCAATCCCTTGGGCTTGCAATATTTATTGAGTAAGTTCTTCCTCTGTTTATCTTTGGGGCCATCTGTGAGCTGAACCTTTTGTATGGCACGTTCGAGAGTTTCGGGACGCGTGTACTATGAATGAAAATGTACGTGGGATAAACTTTTCTTTGCACTGAAAACTTATCCCAAAATTCGAAATTCCTAGTCGTAGTCGTAGTTTTTCACGATAATACACAAAGAAGTCTAAGAATATTTCAAACTGATGTGTTAGAATTATGTGGATAATATTGCGGACAAATTTTACCTCTTTCAGACATTTTACAGCTAGTCCGGTTACGAAGGGAAGTTAAAAGAAAGAGGAGAATCAACAACTTGAGCAATATCTACAAATGACTACCAACGGTAGGAAGCGTTCAAAAAATAATATATCCGTTCGAATATAAGCTCTGTTCGTGATAAAATTTTTTTCATAAGTTAGAACAAGTTAATAAAAAAAAGATATACGGATGGAAATGTTTCGTTTTTTTTAACATAAGCGAAAAAACTTAAAATAATAAATAAAACTATGAAAAAAAAACATACGATTTTTTTAACACTAAATGCACTGCACGTTCAGCAAATACGCTGCACTTAAAAAAGATACGCTAAAATAGAGAGTTTGATTTTGCGTAGCCGGCATGCGGCACGTAAAAGTTTTTTTTTCGCGTATTAAGGAATCTTCATAATAATGAAAGGTTTGACTTTTTATTTTCTCAAACAATTATCAAAAGTTTTTGTTATCCTTGTGCGGTTCAGACAATTAAGTACCGATCAGGAGAACTCGGTCAAAACGAACTAAGCTGTCGTATAAACGTAGTATATGCCAAGGATTTTTAAGAAACTAAAACCGAAGCCAAATTGTATCATTTTTGGATTTTACTTACAAATTAATTTATGCTGAAATCGCAATGCTGCGCTAGGTCGGTCGCTCTTTGACCAACTTTGATCGGCGTTTGAAAAACTTTACAAAAATGTACGATATTGGCTGTCAAAACGCCTAAACTTACTTTTTGTAAATCATAATGTTGCGAGCGTCTGTCATTTCAACATTGTCAATAAAAGGAATTCTATTTGTCAGTTTTTTGCTTAATTTTGTCGTGTTTTTGTTTTGATTGTTATTTTCATAAAATAAATAGATTTGAACGAAATGCATAATTTAGTGGACCTTATTTTATCACTGCATGAAACGCTGGGTAAACGAGAAGTGTCAAAAGCACGTTCTAGTAGAAAGTAGCTCTACTCGAACTTCGGGTATGGCGTTGATCGTATTTACGATAAAACGCAATGCAACGCCTGAGGTCGCATTTACCTTGTTTACACGCAGCGTCGACTTGTAACACCGACTCACAAGTTCGATCTTATTCAGGCATTTACACACAGATACGTCGACGTTCAAATGTCATTATTTGATGACAAAACGAACAACAACAAAATAGTTTGCTACGACGTAGTCTAAGGTTAAAAAGAAAAATTAATAATAATAGATGTTTTCTCTTATTTTTCTTTTGCTTTCGTATTTTAAAATTTATTTTTGCTAAATTTTAATATTTATTTTAGCTTAATGCTGTTTTAAACATTTATTTTACTTACACATTAATTTAAGCATTTTTGACATTCGAACGTCGACGCTCAAATCTCCATTTACACAGCAGCGAACTTGAGCATCGACTCACCACGTCGACGAAGAAATACCGAACTACTACTCCGACGTATCTCGCAAAGTCCGAAGTCATACGCCGACACTCAAATTCGGTGTGTGTAAATAGCATAAATAAAATGCATAAATTTCAAATTTTTCATCTGGGAATCCTGGTTATTGCTCACGCTATATAACGGATTCACAGTTATTTCCACAGTCGGCGATTGAATTCTAAAAATCGTTTTAACACACGCATTAGTTATATTCTTATAGTTAAAATAAAATTTATGTATCCTCAAAAAACAATTTTACTGAAAATACACCTGTGATTGGTATGATATGTATTTTGTTGCTCTTATACTCCAACTTGGTAGCCGGTTGACTCACAATAACATTGGGGTTTTCTTTGTTGCAATATATGTTTTATTTAATATTATTTAATTGTATTTGATATTTTTAGCCACTTTAATTTCTTAATTTTATTAACTTCAGTTTGTTTTTATCAATGATAAAAGACTTCGATTTTATACGATTAGACCGAATTTTTAACGGCTAAACCCGTTTAGCAAATATATTGCAAGTATTTTTTAAATTAAAGAAAATGTTTGTTTTTCTTTTCAAAGTAATAGAACTTAAGCAAAACTTACAACACGCTATCTACATAAAAAAGCGATTTAAATTGTAACAATAATTTAGTATTTATTTTGTTTGTTTTCTGGTCAGTCTTTTTTAACTATCGTCATCTTTTAGTGGCTTTTTTCATTAAAGTACCTTATAGTTCTTGGCTGTCTTCGTTTGTTTTTGAGACATGACATTGCCAGGTAATAGTCATTCTAGTTTTGCCTTTACTATAAAATAAGCTTAGTTTAATTTGTTCCGGAACATCAAATGTTATAGTTAAGTGAATAAAAACATAAAAAAAAAACTTAGACAGATAATATATCAAAAAACGGTAGTGGCCACAATCAGGGAAATTAACAAGCATTTTGTTTTTGATTCAACCATAATAAACGCTAATGATTTAGTACCAAAGCCGAACATTTTTAAATTAAAAATAAACCTTTTTTGATTTGGATTCAAAAAGAAACCATGTTGATTTTAATTGATTTCAGCCTTATCTTGAGTACGAGTAAAAATTATTTTTTTCAAATACTTTGCAAATTCAAAATGAAGCCTGCAAGAAAAAGTAATATCAAATTATGTAGATACAAAAACAAATGTATACAAAAAAACTGTTCTCAATAGATAACATACATACAAATAGGGGAAACATAGCAATTTTAAAAACTCTTCTCTTGAAAAAAGTATGATTAGCTATTGCCGTTTTATGCTCTATTGTCTCTTGTCTATAGTTTTTGTAAGCTTGGCTGCCTTAAGCTAAAAACAAGTATTCGGTTTTTTGCAAAAAAAAAGAGCGGTGCGCGAAATTATCGCATGTGCCATTTTTTCAAAATTGACTTTTTGCTGCAAATTTAATCTACACCTTCTACGCATCACCTGGTAAAATATTGTAGCTGAAATTCTTATAGTTACGCCAAAAATTGACATGGAAATTTTGGTTTTGTACTGCTAGCTAAACCACAGAAATGTAGAAAAAACCCTATCCTGTAAAATTTGGTTTTTGGCACATACGATAATTTCGCGCACAGGGGTCGATGTAAGTAATGGCAGCGATGGATGCATAACTGTAAAGTAATGATGAAAAATTCATATCCTATAGAAGTATTTATTGTAAGATACCTAATTACTCTCAGTGTATACTTGTGGTGGCACTTATAACTAAAACTCTAATCTCTCTATGTTCAATTTTTTATGGTGAAAAAGAGTTGGCGTTAGGAAACTTTTCGCTTCAAAAAGTCCCCAAACACTTTATTTCGAATATTGTTTTTTCTGGCTCTATGCCGAACCATTTTTTGTGTTTGTGTGAAATTCGATTGCATTCTCATTCATGTTTTTGTGTAAATCCTTAGTATAGCGTTCTCAGTACATATTTCGTTTAATTTGTATAGGTGGTAGGCATATTCGTGAACCGACTTCGTCCATTTTAATTTCTACGAGCTTTGGGGAAAGATATAGCCACTATGCTAAATCTGAAATAATTCTCTTGCTTGCTTTTCCTAGCAAAACAGACGGAAATGGTTAAATCGACTCTGTAGGTGAAGCTGGTCAAAAATGTATTCACTTTCTTATACTTTCCACATCTCTTTCTATGCGATACAAACGGTTTGCCAAATGAATATATACTTCGCGTAGGGTACAAAAATATCGAGCTTTGTCTACGCACTTCCTTTTGTTCCTCTTCAATTTATTTCCAAACATTTGTTATAAAAAGAGTGTTTTATCCACCGAAAAAAATGTTGCTGATACTATTGAAAGTTTTTACGGAACTACATTGCCTTCGCAAAACAAATGTTCCAAAGATTTGTTAACTAAATATAAATCATGTCATTAAGATATATGGTACATTTTCAATAAAATGCTCAATTAATTTTCTATATCAAAATGTGACTTTAATCTATTTTAACAAGTAGATTACCGAGGCTGGGGCGGAAAATGTGGGCTGTTCCAAATGATAATTTGTAAAAATTTTTGAAAGCATATTTTAAAGGATAAGTTCAAAATTAAATGTAGAAGATAACATCTTCAGACATTTTTGAAGGAAATCAACACTTTCAAAATTAAAAGTTATTTTATTTCAATATATAATTCTTAAGGTCTAGGCTTTAATTTATCCAAAACTGTGTGTACTAAACTTTGTAAATGCTTTTAATGGAATTGTTATATATCTTAGAACTTAATATGTACATTAGGGTGGGTCAAATTTTTTCGCGACAAAGCGTCTAGCAAAAACGTAATCTACGGAAAACTCTAAGAAAATTTGCCAAAGAAACCATGGATCCAAAATCAAAATCGAGCCCTCGATTTTTGCCGAGAACATTTTTGTTTACATTTAAAAAAAAAAATAAAAATATCATTGTTTTTGCTTTCAAATTGATCTTTTGATTAAATTGTGCAGTTGGAAATTATCGTGTATTGCGTGTGTTTGGTCGGTTCGGTTCAGTGGTTCGAACCGTTTGTTTACTTTGGGAATGGTTCGTCAAAATGGTTTTTTTTTTCTTTGAACCGGGTTTTCGGTTCGGTTCAACGGTTCGGGAATTAGAATAAGACTATGCACATTTGTATTATTTTTATTCCGTAACAATCCAAAAGAATATAGAAATATATATGTAGACATAATTTATGTCATACGCTGTAATTAATTACATAGTAAAAAATTGTTTTTTGACAAAAAATTGACTAACAATAATCAGTTAAGATAGATGAGAAGAATATCTTCTAACAAGTCCTCGTCAATATTTCCCCGCAGGTCTCCGAGAGTAAGTTTTTGGGTGGAAAATGCAATCTCTACCGAAATCTGGGTTGCTAGAACACCAAAAATCATTTGAACTAATTCAGATAATCCTTTGTCAGGGTAGTTATTCCAAAAGTTCAAAATATCAACATTATTTGAAAGCCGCCTTATATTATCAAACGATTTGGTTTTATCCATTAATGATTTATATATGAACTCTGTTTCATGCTTCTCTAGTTCTTTGAAAATTTCATCAATTTCCATATTTAACAAAAGAAAATATATATGTAGACAATTTGTTTATTGAAAATCGGTGAGAATAAAACCCTTATAAAAAGTGGTTCGGTTTTCGGTTCGAATCAAACATTTGTGAAAAATTTCGTTTCGGTTAATGGTTCAGCTAATTAGTTGAAAAAAAGTGGTTTTCCGGTTCAGAACCGGTTCGCTACCTTGTAATAAATATTATAAAGAACATTTTATTTTTTGCAGATGAAATGATGACAACTTGTAAGATTTTCAGAATTTATGATTTTTTTTCACAAACCCTTTCCAAAATTCGGCCTGGTTAGAAAAATGTTTTCATGATAAAAAAGAGATTCAGAAAGCTGACAAAACCAATGACATGTGTTGTTAATTTTTTTTTAATATAAAGCAGTGTTTTCTAAAGAAGTTGCTTATTTTTTATAAAAAATTCATATTAAAATCTTCTTGTTAAAAATCGGGGGCTCGATATTGATCTTAGACCCATGGTTTCTTGGTCTAATTTTATTAGAATTTGCCGTAGATTACGTTTCTGCTAGACGCTTGGTCATGTTTTTTCCACCCGAACAATTTGACCCAGCCTAATGTACATACATTTGTTAATCTAGTCTGTAAAATTTTTTTTTTCATAAATGAAATATGATAACATAGTCCGGGTTAGACAAGGGAGCGAGGTACCTCTCATGCAACAAAATCACTTAAAACGCTATATATTGGCACCTATGGTAGCAAGATTTTTGAACTTTAGTGCTAGTGTTAAACTGAACTGATCACTATTTAACTTGGAGAACATCAGCAATGAGTCTTAATATCCACTTTTTGCGAACGTAGTAAAGACTTCTAATGCTTCGCATAGTCTTATGCATAGATATGCTGATGTTGAACGTTATTTTCAGATGACTGAGTCAAAAGCTTAATGAAGCTAAAACCTTTTGGTACGTTTCAAATTAATTATAGTTTCGTAAAGTATGAGGTTTCGGCAAAATTATTACTGGAATTACGAGAGACTAATAGCTTAATGACAGCTACAATGAGTATTTGAAAAAAGAAAGAAATGGAGAAGAGATACTTGCTGAATAGAAAGAATGTGAAGAGCAAAGAAAAAATCAGATGGAAGCTCAAGGTTGAAAAATTCGAAAGAATATGGAAACTTTTGAAAAAATCGAATAGAAATGAAAATTTGAAATATGCCTTTTGGTTCAATAAATTTTAGCACAATAGATTGCATAGTTTGCGATACATGCCGCAGTTAAATTTAAAATTTAGTGCGCTGACACACCCACTGGTACAATCCAGCCCGGTGTTGATCCAGAAATAGCTTTCCATAAGCAAACTCCTTACACCAAATTTTAGCATGATTGCTCACATGTTTCAATAAATATGCCTTTTACCGTATTTTATTTGTATGAGAAGTGCCACGCCCACTGGTGCTATTGCAGCCACTTTTGATTCAGATATACTTTATAGTAACTGAACCATTTACATTAAATTTCATAGCAATTGCTGCAATAGTTCACTTAAACAGCGATGCCACGCCCACTGATGCTATCCTATCAAAATTCATAAATTTGAAAAGCTTATAGTAACTGACATCTATACACCAAATTTTATGAAGATAACTCTCATAGCACACTATCTATAACAATAAACGTTTTTTGCTTATATGGGAGGTGCCACGCCCACAGGTACTATTAGAACAAATTTTTCTAACAAGAGACATTATAGCAAGTATATTTACATCACTAAATTTCATAACGATTACGTTGTTAGCTCTCTTAATATAACGGTTATAAATATTGTGGGTGGTGCCACGCCCTTCAACGAGTTTTTTCAGTAAAGTGACTGAGCTTGTATTAATGACTGGTTTCAGCGGCATCATCTCCAAAATTTTTATTAAAATCGTTTAAGCCAATTTTGAGATATACGGCATCAAAAATTTTAACTGTTGAAAAGTGCCAAGCCCACTTTTTCGATTTCGCCCACTTTTATCACAATTTAAGATATATTTGATATGTATCCGTTTACCAAATTTCATCGCAATATCTTGAACGGCTTACAAGATATGGTAGCATAAATGATAAAATATTACTGAAAGTGTCAATGCATGAAAGATGATTATCGAGATATCGAAAAACATTCAAAACGTCATATGTAGCTTTAAAACAGACTTAGCTAAAAATTCTGTAAACATAATTTTCGGAAGGTTTTGTTTTATAAGAATATATCAACTCAGTTTCAAGAAAACTATCCATTTTGCTATGGACAGCTACTCATAGTTTTAGAGTAGCACAAACAAATTAAATTAAATCGAATAAAGCTGAAACGCTCCGAATAGTATCGTAAAACATGGATAGAAGCAGAAAAATATTAAAACTACTTGAATAAAAAAATTCGGAAAGTATCGAAAAAGTCGATAATATTAGGATAGTATCGAAAATGACCAAAACAGATAAACAAGTCGATAATCGATGAACGTCAAAAATGTCGGCAAAAGCCCAGGTGTATTGAATAGCGAAGAAAAACATCAAATGGCTACCTTGATACAAAATTTCATTAAAATCCCATTGTTAATACCAGAGATATTGGTATAAGAACATTACCACCTATAATCGAATTCTTGAAGCTTCAATAAGCCCGTATTAAGCTTAGTAATTCAAAAAGAATGACCCAAATAATTGTTTTGCATACAACGCCCTCTACAATCAACTTTTCAAAGATCTATTGTATTTCAACTAATCTCAAAAATCCTCGTACTGTATAAATGAAAAAAAAAAAACGATTTGCTATGTTTGTTTTTCTTCCGGAAGTTAAATAGTTTACTTTACTTTTTAGAAATGTCACTTTTGAACAACAGTAAACGTTCTTAACTACCAGAAATTTTAATTTTATTTTATATTTTAATGTAGTACTTTACATTGAACTTATTTTATTTTAAATTGCTTTAATTTAAGCTTTTAATAATTTAAAAATAGTTTAATAAGAAATAGTATGTTTTTAAATTTTTAATAAAACACCCAAGTACAAAAATACAAGGTTAAAATTATTTGAAAGTTAAAACCCAAAGAAGTTAACTAAAATTTATTATTCAAAAAAAATAGAAAAAAATTATGTATATAGTTTAGTTTATTATAGTACAGGTTGTTATACTTGAAGTTTTCATTCTGTATAAGGTAAATATTGTATAAATGTATTTTAGTAAATATTTGCTTTCGTATAATGGTTTTCTTATATATATTACAGAAGAAAATTTTTAAATCACTTTAGTTTTTGACTGCAAAATTAAAGAATTTTGGAAAAAGTAGTATTTGACTGTTTGAAATTTATATTTTCCGACCATGGCACAAAAAATTACAGTGTAAAATGCAATTGTGGTATGTTTTTGTTACAAAATACATATAAAGTATTGTATAAATATTGAGTTATATGCACTTACATATATAAAAATAGCTGGGTAGGAAGTATTTTTTTCGGAATAAAGTTTCTCTAAAATCACAATTCCACAAATTTTGAAATGGAGTTACCAAATTGTATGGTTGTATTCCATGGTATTGGAATTTGGCGCCAAGATTTTCAATTCCATGATAAAAGCGATAATAGGAATTGATCGAATTCAAAAACAATCAGTTACTAAATTAAACATAAAACAAAGAAATATCACTCCCGAATACTATATAGTACTCCGGTCTAAATGTGCTTCTTAAAAACTTTGCGATATATATGTATAACTTGTACTTAATTTCATTTTTCCTTAATGAAATTAAAAGTAATTCAATTTCAATTTTATTGTAACTTACCTATTCCTTTGCTATAATTTCACAATTTAATTCTCTGGAGTGGAGTTGATAAATAATTGATACTAACTACCCAGCTCTAAGTGTAAGTCTGTTTATTTTTACAACACCTGCTGTATAATTTTGTTTATATAGTATTAGTTATAAAATTGGAATATATGAGGAATTTTTAATTATCCCCATAACGTTTTGCATGTGTTACAGTTAAAAAAAAAAAAATTAAGTACTATTTTAATTTGGAATTGTATTTTTATCTATTGTTTCATACTTAATACTTTTAATTTGTATTTATCAAATTTTACATGTTATTTCATTCTTTTTAAACTTAATTACTTTGATTTATATGCATTCGAATTTCATAACTTTTGCGTTATACTTTAAAATACATATAAAATGTGCGTGTATATAGAGTAGATCTGACAAACTAGGTACTATAATATATTTTTTTCATCCTCTTCTTCAGATAAATAACATTGTCTCTTTACTTAACAATTAAAATAAACGTTTGTTACTTTTGTATGTTTTCTTTCTCTTGTTTTTAATTTAGCTGCACTTTCTACTATACTCCCTCCGCTTCACTTTTTTGTTTTGTATAAAAATGCCTCATAAAATTACTCGTGATTTTGAAGCAGAATTTTAAACCTGTTCAATCGGCGCATATCGATGTACCTTTGGCTGTTTTGGTTCTTTAGCTATTGGTTTCTTAATTTCTTCCGTAAGTTGTTGATACACAATCGAATTATTGGACGCTGCTAAGAGTGCCATACGATAGCGTTCACCACGTTTTCGCATTACCAATGCAACCAATTTGGCAATAGTCAGCAATATGACCAGTGTGCATAGCACTATTATGATTACTGGAATCAGGAATTTATATCCGCTATAGTAGATACGTCCACGTTCAATTATGATCTCTTCTGTATCTTCATTGGAATCCTTTTCGGAATCTTCGCCGTCAAGTATAAATTTGTCTGTAATAAAGTAAAAATTTGGGTTCAATAATTGTTGGGTAATTTCAAAGTTCTCTGATTGATACCCGAAAAAAAAAAACAGCTCCGACTGATTAATTAAAAATTTAAATAAACAGTCAAATTTAAAGTAAATTATTAATATTCTATTCTCCCCCTCCCCTTAAAATAGGATAATAGTTCATGTTAGTTTTTATTACTTACTTAGCGAGAATTCATCTGTTTTATCCTTCTTGAATATACCCTCATCGATTTGATTGGGATTTAATTTAAGTAAATCTACTTTCTCCGCCTTCTTCTTATCGAAAGTGTCGTAATCTTCTTCATCTTCATTCTCTTCATCCTCGTCATAATCACTTTCATTTTCTTCCTCATCATCATCTGCTGCATCCTTGTCTTCGGCAGCGTGGTTCAAATCATCTTCATCATTGAGATCTTCCTCGCTCAATAGTTCTTCATTATCGATCACTACCTCGCTCTTACGCGAATTCTTCAATATTGTCTGCATTTTCTTTAACTTGTTGCTCTCCCAGATATTTAACAAATTCTTTGAGTCTTTATCAAGATCTTCAGATACCTCTTCAATACGTCTATCGTATTTGTACCTTGAAACCGTCTCATGATTTGCATGTTTGCATACTTCACGTGCCAGTTCAGTCCAGCCTTTTTGTGGCTGGAACTCCGCATAGCTTGTAGCGCTTTCTAAATTGGCCAGCGTTGGAACTTTGTTTGCCACCAATTTTGTATTTGATGTCACATAACTCATGAAATCTTGGAAGTCTTCATTGCATTTGAGTGGATTACGTGATATATCCAGGGTGCGTAAATTCTTGAAATTCTTAATATCCGTAGAAGAGATCTTCTTGATTTGATTGGCCGATGCGTTGAAACTGCGCAATGTTTCGTAGAATTTATATTTACGTCCAACACCGTACTGATTATCGGTCAACAAAGAATGCAATTCACACTCGCTTACATCCAACTCGCGCAGTTTATCCATGGGCAAGAAAAGTCTGACCGACAGTTTACGTATTGGATTGCCAGCAAGATTCAGTTTGGTTAAATCATTGTTACGCATAAACATCAGTTCGTCCATCTTCACAATTAAATTGTTGCTCAAATCCAAGTCATTAAGCATTGTCAATGCCGCAAATGTATCACGCTCCAAGTTATTGATATTATTCCAGGCTAATTTCAGTGTGGCTAAACGTGGCATGGTCGAGAAAGTCTTGTGACCTAAGGCGCCTATAGCACAGTTCGAGATGTCAAGATAGTAGACAGTAAAATAACCATTATAACTCTGGAAACCATCAGTGGGCAATTGAGTCAGACGTGGATTATCATTCAAACGTATAACATCGAGCTCAGAGTTTTTGTAGAACAACAGCGATGAGACTTGGTCGATTTCATTGACGGATAAATCAATATTGCGCAGATTTTTCAGTGTCAAGAAAGAGTCTGGTTGAATTTTGGTAATGACATTAGCCTTAAGTACTAAGTTTGTAAGACCTTCCATTTTGTCAAACATGCCATGGTGTATGTGTTTGATATTATTGTGCGACAAATCAAGCTGTTGCAGATCTGCAGTACCAAAATGCAAATCGCCACTGATATTATTTCCCTTAAGACGTAGTATAGCCAAAGCGGTACGATTGAAAATCGCTGGTGGAAGTGTCTTCAACATGTTGTAGGAAAGATCGAGTTCCTCAATGGTTTCAAGATCATCGAAAACTTTCTCGGGTATCTTTTGCAAGTTGTTTTGCGATAGATTTATGAACACAATATTTGAAAGATGCGAAAACGCGTGTGGATTTAATTCCATTAGATTATTGCGAGACAAATCCAATTCTTCAATGCTTGAGGACTATAAAAGTAAAAACAAAGCAATTAAATATGGGTTATAAGGGAAATTTATGCTAAAATTAGTTAACACTGTGCTTGTACATATTATATGAACGAGAGTTGGGCTCTACTTGTACATACAAACTTGTAATGTTCAGTGTATGGTGTGTATACAAAAAAGCACTGTATGATTAGTACCCCAGTATGAAGTCGTATTGCATCACAAATTGCAGTGATGTCTTAAGAACTATGATTACGCACACACGCCCACAGAATGAACCATTACTATACATTGCTATAAAAATCATTACCGCACATCAGTTTCCCAGTTCAGTAAAATGTTCTCTCAAAACAATACATATTAACAATAATAATGTTAATTTATCCAGTAAAATTTTAGATTTAACTTCGTTTTAATCTAAATCGATCTATACAAATTGTGAACTCAGTTCAAATCTGAGCGCAGCCAATTTTAAATAAAAAAAAAAAAAAAGATTTACTGCTAAACTGACGCGATATATCGAGTGCAAAAGTAATAACTTGACAAAAGTTTAAGTTCTTTGGTAAATTAAAGACGATTTTTTCTCTAAGGTGCACAAATCTTGTCTACTATACTCACTTTTAGTAAATAGTGTACACTCGACATAACGCTTAAATCATTGCCTGTAATGGCTAACATACGCAGCTTCTTGTTGTTTGCAAAGGTGTCTGGATTAATAATTGCCAAACCAACATTTGTCAAATTAACAGCATACAGTTCGTCTAAGCCATGGAAGGCTGACTGATGTAGATATTCAATGGTGCAGTTGGCAATTTTAATTGATGAAACGCGTTTTAGACCAATGTTAGCAAAGAAATCTGGTCCCAACAAGATTGGGTACTTAGGACCAACATCGGTTACAACCAGATCGGTGATGTCCGAGCCGAATTTTTGTTTGCCAGGATCAAGTCTGTTAAAATAAGTTATTTATTATTATTAAATTTAATGATATCCTTAAAGGTTATGTAAAAATACACTTCAAATAGGTTAGAGTAATTTATTTATTTAAAATTCTAGTAGAATATTTCATAAAAAACGTTAACGTTATAGTTCTCGTTCACTAGTAAAAGGAAAATAAGTTGATTTAAGCAATAAGTAACTGCTTCATATGGTGCTTTCTAAATTTTCGACTCTGCACCATATTCCATGTTTCCTAATTTTCGTTCTTATTAATTCTTTCCTTAATTTTCTTTGGTTTTTTTCAAGCTTCATCCAGGTTACAAACACATTAACCTTTTCCAGCTGTGGTAAGAAAATATACATTTCTGGCAACACATGAATAATTGAAATGCCTTGAGGTTCAAAGATTAACACATTGTTCAGACCACTATCATCCTCATCGTTTCGCCAGCATAATGTTAAATGACTCACAAAAACACTTTGCTCCATAGCTCAACCTCATTTACAGTTTTCAATTTCTCCTTTCAATGCTAAGAAGCCTAAGGCTTATCCGCTCAATTGTTAGCTTTAAAAATAAAATCTATGACTGAGCGAGAACTACGAGAATACCTCGGTCTCTTCAGGCAAATTGCTTATGCCCTTACTAATTTTACATTGCCTGACTACTGCTGATGCGCTTAGCATTCCATAACTGATAGCAGCTCTATTTAAGTTGCCGAAACACTTTATGCTGTCATATGAAAAATGATTTAAAGCAACCTTTGTGAAAAGCGTATGTAAATTTCCTATATGCACTGCCTAAAATATAAGTGCTCATGTAAGTATGTACATTTACTATATAGCCAGAAATAAATAATTTGAATTCCATATTTATTCTGGGCCTAAACAAAAGAGTACTACTTTATTTTCTTATACGATTATCACTTCTATAAGTCTTAGTTTATTAACCTTTAACTTTTGTTTACCTGCTGCAAGTGGCCACCAGATAGGTATTAATATTGCGGGCACAAACACAATCTCTTGGACAAGGAACATTTTCATTGAAAACAACTTCTTCCTCGTCAGCGATATCATCATTATCACCATCACCATCCTCTTCGTCATAATCATCTTCATCATCAAGATTATCAGTGTTGTTATTCAAGTTATTTGCTTCATCACTGTTGTGCTTATCGTCCTTGACCTTATGCTCATCGAGAGTTAATTCGTTTTTAAGGCTCGCCTATTAATAAAAAAATTTAGTTTTTAATCAAACTTATTCAATTAGTACATTACTTTTTCTATTCCCTTAATTGGTTTCAATTGTCCAAGAGGTTTTCCCTCTTTTCTTACTTTAGGGTTATTAGTTGTGCTCATTGTTTTACCAACAGACAATTTGGACTTCTTTGTTGACTCAGAACTTGCGGTGGTATCATCATAATTGTTGTCATCATAATCACCCTCATCATCATAATAATAATCATCCTCCTCCTCATCGTAGCTATCATCACCCTTTGTAGTTGTGGCATTTTTGGCATCCTTCACATGATTTGGTAGAATGTTGCTATGTCTATGAGATTTATGTATGTCTGTGAAATATATATTTAATTGTGTTGCTATAATTTCTGGACTTACCTCAAATCATCGGCTAACGCCGCGTTATGTTTGGAAGCTTCAATTAGGTCATTTATGATTTCATCGCTCAATGGTTTGCGTGTTGTTGAGCCGCTGGCCGTCTTTTTGTCACTTGTTGTGCTTGTTGTTACCACCACTGGTGGTAATTCCTTAATTTTGGGAGTTGAAATTTTAATACCACTACTACTTAGTATGTGCACGGTGTCGGATTCCTCAACGCTATCTAATTGATTGTCGCTGATGTCATCGTGTATGATATTTAATGAATGTGGTGTACTGGATAATGTTACTTGTATGGCGGCCAGTGCCAGCAGTAACATTAGCACCAGTCTAGGCTGGCGACCCATTATTGTGCGGGAACTGTAAAAAATAGACGAAAATCTATAAATATAATATAATTATGTAGTTATTGAAATTATTCATTCAAGTATGTAACATAAGTGTAATAAAGACATATTGACTCAGCAGTTCTTATAAAATTTTTAATTTTCATTTCAAACTATCAACTTGAAATACCATCATTAAATATTTTTGTTTACTTTATATTCATTGAAAAATTCTTTCGCTTTTAGTTTATCACATGTAACGAACATAAATCATGCTAATTATTTGAGGGCGTCTTTTTGTACATACATTTATATAATCTATAGATATATTTTTATCGTATAAGTATAAATTAAACTAAACACGTTTTTGACTCGCATTGATTTTATAGCATTTGTTGACATGGTTGAATTTTTTCGTGTTGTGTGATTATCTTATTAAAAAAATGTTTGTAATGAATATATACACATCGAGCGCTAGCAACATAAATCTAAGGACGTGTTTAGAATAGTACATGTTTTGAAATATTAATAGTTTCTAAGGCTAGTGTTAAATTCAATGATTTTTTTTTTACTATTTTAGTCTATATGGAACATTTATTTCTATTAGGATAAACTTTCTAAAAGGGTAATATATTGTATTACTGATATCTTCACTATAAAATATTCTTGTTTTCATATATGTAGTAGGTTAAAATTTTATTTCAATTTTTATCACACCGTTTGTAATGTATGGAAGACGGCGTAGCAAGTACCGAAAATTATATATGACAACATGGAAAAATTATTTGCCAATACAATTACCAAGTTGAAAAGAAGGAATTCCCGGCCTTCCCAAAATAAAATAATTTTTCATTCAAATTGTAAAAATAAAATTTTTTTTCTTGTAGGAAAAAGTAAATGATTTTAGGGAAAAGTTTTGAACTTTTTTGGATTAGCAATATCAAAAGATAATTAGTCGTAAAAAATTAATTATTGTGTAGGAAAAAGTTGATAACCTTTTTTTTTTTGCTCATTACAAAAGAATTGAGGCACATTTAACGAATCTCATGCAATCCCCGGGTTTTTTCCGGCTTTGCTTTTTTTACAACCGCTCTAGAGAGACTGAGAGAGATGTTACTGCTGCTTTCACTGCTATTGAAAAGGAATCAGCCAAAGTGGGTTTGACGGTAAACGAGGGCAAGACGAAATACATGATGTCTACTAACAACAACAAGAGAGCACGGGATCTAGACTCTCATGTTACAGCGGGCAACTGTAAATTAGAAGTTGTCAAGGAATTCATCTACCTTGGCACTGCCGTAACCAGCAACAATGATGTCAGTCTGGAGATTAAGCGGAGAATAACAATTGCTAATAGGTGCTACTACGGTCTCAGTAAGCAATTACGTTGCAGAGCTCTCTCTCGATCGACAAAGCTAACACTCTACAAGACGCTCATTGTACCTGTGCTTCTTTATGGCGCTGAGGCATGGGTGGTTTCGACAACAGACGCAGCCGCTCTTGGGGTGTTCGAGAGGAAAGTTCTCCGCAAAATCTTTGGTCCTGTTCGAGTTGGCGACGACTATCGCATTCGAATGAACCACGAGCTGTATGAGCTCTACGCCGACATTGACATAGTTAAGCGTATAACAATACAGCGACTACGCTGGCTGGGTCATGTCCATCGTATGGATAAAGAAGCTCCAGCGAAAAAGGTATTCGAAGGGAAGGTCCCCGGTCAACGACGAAGAGGGAGACCATGCCTCCGGTGGATAGACCAAGCTGAGGAAGCCCTAACCGCGCTTCGCATTAACGATTGGAGAAAGCGCGCGCAAAACAGAGGCGCCTGGCGAGAGCTAATAAGGTCGGCCGTAACCTGACGACGGGTTGTTATGGCCATCAAAGTAAGTAAGTAAGTAGTAGAGAGACTGAATTACATGAGATTTTTATAAATTTTTATTTATTTTATCCCATCAAAAATTTGCAATCGTGGAAGATATATACATTAGGGTGATTCAAATTTTTTTTTTTTTGTTTTTTTTAAGGTGCTGTTGCTTAAAAAGTAAGTTTATGATATGAAGAAAAAGTTCACGAAATTTCAGCTCTGTAACTTAATTTTATAAGGTGGCGCCGGAGCCTGTTAGTTTTACATGTAAATTGTAAGGAAAAATTATTTTTTACAAAAAAGGTATCTAAATGAATAGGTGATTAGTGTTGTTGAGCTGAAAATAATCGTTTTTTGACGTAATTTTTTACGCTGAATCCGAATCTGGCCTCAGAATTGACCCATCATGCCGGAATCCTGAAATATTTGAGGTTAATTACCTCAAACATGATGTTTTTTGTCTACTTTCGAGGTCATGTATAGGATTCAAAGAAAGTTGATCAGCTTATTTTTAACAAAAGCATCATTTAGTACCATCTTTGCCCTTTAAAATGAGCTTTTAAGTGGTGATCTGTAATGCTTCCTTGCAAAGTTACAGCCATTTTAAAGTGACATGAATTGGATCCCCTACAAAGGGTTGCAACCCAACAATATTAACCAACGGGTTTCAAATTCATGTCACCTTGAAATGGCTGTAACTTTGCAAGGAAGCATTACAGATCACCACTTAAAAGCTCATTTTAAAGGGCAAAGATGGTACTAAATGATGCTTTTGTTAAAAATAAGCTGATCAACTTTCTTTAAATCCTATAAATGGCCTCGAAAGTAGACAAAAAACATCATGTTTCAGGTAATTAACCTCAAATATTTCAGGATTCCGGCATGATGGGTCAATTCTGAGGCCAGATTCGGATTCAGCGTAAAAAATTACGTCGAAAAACGACCCTTTTCAGCTCAACAACACTAATCACCTATTCATTTAGATACCTTTTTTGTAAAAATTAATTTTTCCATACAATTTACATGTAAAACTAACAGGCTCCGGCGCCACCTTATAAAATTGAGTTACAGAGCTGAAATTTCGTGAACTTTTTCTTCATATCATAAACTTACTTTTTAAGCAACAGCACCTTAAAAAAAACAAAAAAAAAAAAATTTGAATCACCCTAATATACATATTTCAATCGCCGATACGTTGGCCCTAAAGTTTGATTGCGTCAAACCCTTTTAGAAGAGTTTTAAATCATCCAAATGTTCGCTGGGTTTCGACTGATCTGATGAATTGTATATGAATTTATTTTTTTATGGTAATGACCGAAATACTCTTACATGCCACTTATTGTCCGGTTAAATTCATCCATCTGTTTCTTGTCTTTGGTTTTTTAAGAAAAATTAATTAAATAATTTATACACTTACATAAATATCGGTAATTGCTAATTACTGTAAATTCAATTACACAATGTTACAGATGTAATTATAAATATTTTGTTATCTCAAAATAAACTGGGCATCAAAGAAATCGTGCATATAACTGATGAAGTCAGCTTAAATTAAATACATTTTATTTTTGCACGCGTGTCTCTAAAAATATAATTATTATTTACATATGTGAGCTTCTTTTTAAATGCAAAATTTAAATTTTTGATAAAAAAAAAATGCTTTTAAATTCGAACAGCTGCTAAGTATGTAAATATTTGCAAAACCAATACTAAGGTCATTTACTGGAATAAATTAAGATTTTTAACACCTTAACATTGCGGTCTACTTTGACGACGCTGATAGTTTAATTTTATAAATTGCATCAGCTTTCAACAAAATTTTGCAGAACTATGACAAATTTCAGATAAAAACATGGCAAATAATTGGTAACGTCGTTAAATATACGCAATTGGGGGGAAATTTTCTAAGAAACTTTAGATAAGACTTTTTCTCCCGTGCTTGTTAAATTTAACAGGCAAAATCATTATAAAAGTGTTAATTGTTTGTGTCAACAATTGAAAAAAGGGGATATTATTTTTTTTTGTATATGAAAAGCTTCACCTCTATGATTTCATGCGCTAACACCTTATGATAATGAAGACTTTTTTGAACTTAATGTGTTGTTTTGTCGCTTAAGTAGGGCAAAATTTATCGTTATTTTCTACTCACAAAAACCATAAAATTATGCTTACTCTGTCTTATAGTCAAGAATATTGTAAATGAACTTATCAAAAAGTAAATATCCATAGAAAGAGGTGAAAAAGAAAGAAAGAACAAAATTGTTAGAAGATAAGAATAAAAGATAAGGTATGAAAATGAAATATGCTTTAAAATTAAGTTCTGAAAATTTTTGTAGATATGGTTTTTTGTTAAAACTTTCAACGTGTTCTTCTAATTCAAAGTACATAAATAAATTTTCTAAATCCGCTTTCTTTTAATACGTTTTTCAACATTTTAATTTACGAGTATCATACCATAACGTCAGCATTGCCAGATGTTACGCTTTTGTCGGGATGTCCCAATTCTTAGGATAAAGTTTAATGTCTCTCGCGGAACGCATAAGCAAACGATATTTTCAAAATAACAATTTGTTACGTGTCGAATTTTTTCAACCTAATGATTGACTTTTGGAACTTTTTTATAATTTAAACCAACGAACTCATACGAAGAATACGACAGCAACTGCTACTACGAATAAAGCTATAGTCGACTACGACAGCAACAGCTACGACTACTATAGCAATAGCCGACAGCAAACAGCGACAGCTCGTCGTGAACTATTGCTACGACTATTTTATTTTACGCAGCAGACTACAATAAACGACTGCCAACTACGACAGCTGAGTATATTTTACTGCTCTAGCTATTTATTGCGTTTACTATTACTGCGCAGTCATAGCACAATTTTTGGTGCTATTACTAATTCTTGCACAGCAATTTAAACACTGTTTTTGATGTCTGTCCCATTCATTTCCAGTAAATTGATCTTAAATTGTTTCAGCGAAAGAGTGTTTTCGCAAATGAATTTGAAATAATCTGATGCAAGAAATAGGTATTCAGTTTAAATAAAAAAAAATTAAACAAATTATATTGAATCGGTAGTTTGAAGAAGTGAACAAAGATTAATATTTGGGAAATAATAAGAAACCTACTTTGCATTCATACGGTTTCTTAGACTTAGTCGTATTTCTTTGAACTTGAAACCAAGAGTTCTTAAAAAATTATTACAATTTCTCGTATTTAAGACATTCAAATGAATCTGTTAATCAAAATTTTTTTGCAATACTTTTCACAATATTGTGTGGTTATGTCTAGTTGAATTTTACAAACCGGTGGGCACGATTTCTAAAGACTTTTTGAACCAATTCATTCTAAATATACACAAATGTTATCCTTGATTCAAGGGAATATTAATTTATCCCATACTTTTGCTCTCATTAAGTTTTTATCAAAACGATTGGCTACTTGTTAGTGGAAAACACAAATCTTTGGGTTTTTAGAAAAACACAACTTTTAACGCCAAAAAAAACTTATATTCTAAAGAAATTTTCAGAATGAAAAGGGGATAACGGCTGGATTTGTTGCCTTTTCTACGTATATTGTGAGCCTCTTTTCCCTATCACCTCACATTCTGAAATTTTTTTTCCGATGTTGCGCCTGATTTTGTCGCTTGTACTTATAATTATCCTGATTTAAAACAAAATTTCTGGGAACGCTGATATAAAAAATCTACAAAATTTTCAAAATAAACACCCTAATATCCATACATCCAGTTCACCGTAAAAAAATAATAAAGTTATGAATCGATTTAATTTGTACGCTAGAAACCTGCCACTTTTATATCCCCAGGTATAAACAATTTGCTCACATAAAATTGTGTTGATTTTTATTAGTGTTTATTTTTCCCATATTGTTTCATCTTTTCCGTAAAATAAAAATATAAAATAAAGATTATCGAAACCAATTGTCATTAGTATTTTAAGCATTTCAACAAATTTAGTACATGATTCGCGCTATCTATTCCTTGAACGTGACTAATTTACAAAGTATATTAACAGAAAAAATTCCCTCAAATTATTTGCTTACAAAAATGTACAAGTAAAAAGTTTACATCATTTAATGTTGTATTTCAAAAAGGTTAAAAAATATTGATTTACTTGGTTACATTTTATTCCTTCAATATAAGAAAAATATATCAGTAGTACTTCAACCCCGAAACGGTATGAAATATAATCTATTTCTGTACGTAAAACATTCCAAACAACCTAATTTGTGAAAAAATCTTGTTAAAGAGTTAAGAGTATCAATTTATGTAGATTTAAAAGAACATTCTGTTTTTCTCAAAAATAGAATATATAGCATTCATAATTTTAATTGACATAGGGCTTTTTAATACAAAAATTTGCGAAAAATACGACCAAGTTCCTAAGTTTCCTACTCGTTTTTTATACGAGTACTTGAGTGCCCCTTTTTAAAAACAAATGTTTTTCCGCGAAATATTACTTCTTCTTTTCATTTCAAAATGTACAATAGACATAATTCAAATCTGCTAGTATTTAAGAAACTTGCTATGTATACATACCAACAATAATTTGTCTCGTCAAGTTTGTTTTATCGTTGCTAGCTATAGCCGGGAAGGTGGATACCTTTTGCTTGATTATAAATTTTGGTTAAATAAAGGAGAATGGATCTAATGTTGACAAATGGTTTATTTAATGCTGGCAATTTTCTATGAAATACAAAAAGAAGTTATAACAATGACACTTTAAAAACTTTTTATACATAAAGAATAAATGTTTGAAGAAATTTACTTAAAGCTTTTTACTTTTTTGTTATTAAATTATTTTATGAGATATTTCGTTCCAAAAAATTTTCAAAAAAACACATGAGTTATTTTAATAGTGATCGAATCAATAATTTACTTATGAAAATAAGCATTTTTACTTTATTTTATAAACTAACTTTAAAGTTTTGTTCGGCACTGTAAATTCTCAACGAAATTCCTGACCTCATCAAAATTAAACCTTTGCTCTGCCTTATACTTTCTTGATGAAATGTAAAAATACTCCTATCTAGAGTATACATTGGTTAAACAGATTTTAAAAACAAACAATTTCAAAAATATCAAAATGATTAGCATGTTTTTAAGCTGCTAAAGTGGTGGAAAAATAAATAATTCTGGCACATTTTCACATGTATGAAATTTTGATACTTATTGAATTAAATAAAATATTACACTCAATTACGGAAGATGATATATGTATACGCGACCGGCAGACAGACTCAACCTCATATGCGGCACTCCCTAAAAACTGAATTTTTAGTATCGACTAGCAATTTTAAATTTCAAACATAGCAACTTAATAATATGTAATATTAACATAGGTGCAACACTGTTCGCATATGTAAATTATTGTACGTTATTACAACGCGAGATCATCGTCGTCGATCAATAAGTGTCAATGACAAGCGCATAAATTGTCAAAAATTTGTGACAGACAGAGATAACTTTGCTAGACATTTAAAATATATGCAATTACACAAAAAGAAAATTCTAAGTAATTTGTTCCTAAAAATTTGTAATAAATATAACGGCTGTTAAAAATAATCCACTGAGTAAGTCAATAAACTTACTTAATGCTTTAAAAGAGACATTCTTCCTAATGACCAATTTGTTCTCTTATTGAAAAAATTTGGAAATAACCCACGGATTGGATTAACCAGTTGTCCACGGATGAACAATAAAGAAATAAGACCCAACTTAACGGTTGAAATTACACTTACCCTACCTATGGTTAACAGATGACCAAAAGACAAATTGAAGACGCTCAAAAAAATCTAAACTTTTTGCCAAGATTGACTAAAAAGATAAGCAAAAGAAAGGTCTATACTTTTCAATATTATTAACTATATAAAATAAATAAGAAAATTTACCCAAAGGTTATAAGGAAAAACTCTCAAAAAAAAAACTTTCGATGAATAGCTATACTCATTGTAGGCAGTAATGCTCACAACTACAGCCACAATTAAAATGCTTTTTACAAAGGGTTAGCCGATTTGTAGGCAGCTTGCCTACATCTCTATATACAATGTGTAGCAAAGTAAAGGCAGATTGCCTTAAAACATCGCTGACTAAGTGCCTGTATAGTTAACCGAGTTGCCTAAATCTCCACATACAAATTATGCAGCCAACAGGCAAGACCCCTTACATCTCCATATACAAATCAGACAGCAAACAGACAGACTGCCTACAACTCCATATACAATGCAGGCAGCCAACAAACAGACTGCCTACAACTCTATATACAAAGCAGGCAGCCAGCAAGCGGACTGCCTACAGCTCCATATACAAAGCAGGCAGCAGCTAAAAACAGACTGATTAAATTTTGAAGCATGCAGCAAATTACTTAACTTAATGTAATGTGGCTCTTGAATAACAAAATAAGTCTGTAAATTATTTCCGCACAAATTTTGCTGGTTTCCATATGAAAATAAAATAGAGTCATAAATCGTAATTCCTATTTTGAAGAAAATGTGACATGCTCTCTTTTTTGTCAAATTTTTCTCTATCTCTGGAAAAATTTGTTGCTCACTCAATTTCTTTGTCACTCTCATTGTATATGATTCTCTTGTTAAAATAGAAAAATTAAAACAAAATTGTATGGAGAAAAATTTTTTAGTCCGGAAACTCTATTTTCCTGAAAGTTCGTCTAATTTTAAGCAAAAAAGTCCACTACACCATATGGCTTCAATGAATTTCGAGCCCGTGAGTTTTCATTTGACGTAGTTAAAACTATTCAAACTGCTTAAACTGCCATCTGGTGACAATTTTCAGAACTTTGCAGTTTTTCATTCTCTTCCTCAACTCGTAAGCAATAAAATGACGTTTTCTTCATTCAAATCGGTGAATTAGTTTCGGAGTTATTTAAGTTTAAACAAAACTGTTGAACAAATCTTCCCTGCTGCTGTTACGAGCGAGCTTTAGTTTTTCATATTGAAAATTTCACAAAACATTAGGCAAACAGAAGCCATGAGTTGTTCAACAGTTTTGTTTAAACTTGAATAACTCCGAAACTAATTCACCGATTTGAATAAAGAAAACGTAATTTTATTGCATACGAGTTGAGGAAGAGAATGAGAAACTGTAAAGTTCTGAATACTGTCACCAGATGGCAGCATAAGCAGTTTGAATAGTTTTAACTACGTCAAATAAAAACTCGCGGGCTCGAAATTCATTGTAGCCATATGGTGTTGTGGACTTTTTTGTTTAAGATTTGATGAACTTTCAGAAAAATAGAGTTTCCGGACCATTTAAAAATTTAATCCGCCCTAATATTTAGGCTGAGAGCCATACTATATTTTCCTAAAAATAGGATACAGTTTATGACACTTTCTGAACTCCCTAACTGGTTTTTTCGATGATATTGCCTACACTCTATTTTTAATTTTTCATTGTTTCGCTACTTTTCTTTTTTGAATACTATATAATTTTTTACATTATGTACCTTTCAAATTGCATACTTTAATTGAAAGTGACTGAATTAAACTAAAAAAAAAACGCAATAAAATGCCACAGCTGCAATATGCAAAATATAAAATTATTGCATATAATTATAAATGTGTGTGTTATTAACGATTTCTACCCGAAACGCAAAGAGTGAAATGAATTTCAAAAATTTTGTTTATATAACAATCCAACTTGTGTTAAATTGCACAATATTTTCTTTCCGCAACGTATTTTTTTTTGTACTCAAATTGCAATTTAACGTATGATAAAAATTAAAAAATCTGCACTGAAATATTTAATGAAAACAATAAGAAGTTGATTAAACTCATTAATTTCTTGCGTATGCACTTGAAAAATAAACACATGCAGTTGTTGGGTATGAGGAAGTAAGAATGTATATTAAACATTAAATATTAAAAAATAAAGAATAAAATCAATATGTATTTTGAAAACTCAACGTTAATATTTTTAAACGCATATTCTAAAAATAGATGCACACAGTGCCAGTATCTATCTATCTTCATACGAAAGTGGCGAGTGTGCTCTTCGGAAAACATTGTTTATCAATTAGGAATTTCCAATAAATTAAAAGGCGGTGCACCGTAAGATCTGTTGCGTAGAAGATTTTCACACATTCAATTAAACCAAAGTACAAATGAGGAGTTGTGTAAACTAAATGTATCGTGAAAAACTTAAATGGGCTTTTAAATTTTAAGTATTTGCAAATTTTTTATGTAAAACCTGGTGTAGGTCATGTATTTAATAACCAACTACACAATAATATTTACTCAAATGATCACAAAGTCGAGCCAACACAGTAAAAATGCAATTTTAATTTTTATTTATTCAAGGTTATAAAGAGAGCTTAAAAGGCTCTAATAAATGTTTTTCCTTCTAAAAATCTCTGGGTATGAAATTGAATATGACATAATATTATTTCTAATTTTGAGGAAATTGTTTGCTGGAAAAAATCTCCAGCCAAGACATAATGCATATAATAAAAAAGAATTATCGCTGTAGAAATCAGCCGAGAAAATGAGCGCCTTAAAGACAGGAAACACGAAAAATAAAATATTTAACGGTGTTCGAAAGTAATTTAGTTTTTTTTGATGAAAATTATAGACGATTTTTTTATAGTGTATACAAATTTTATTGAAATATATATTCTTCATTTTGGTCCAATAACTTTTGCCATCTTTTTGGTAGTAGCGTGACTGCACGCTCATAAAACTTTGGATCTGGCAAAGAACTGATTCAAGTAATTTTGGACGTCATCATAAAAATAAAAAAACAAAATAGAACAAGTAGGTACATAATAATCCAAGGGTTCCAGATCTGGAGAATATGATGAGTGTAAAAGTACATCCTATCCTTCTGTTGGACATAAACGAAATTACTTTCCGAACAACCCGACACTTCACCCAAAATTAATAGAAAATTGAAAAGGAAAAGTCCCCAACTCAACGCAATCGGCTTTTAGAGATGTTGATGAAATTCCGCCAAACTAAAATGGAAAACTGCCTATTGTTTTTGTTTTTACGCGAACCTTCTGCCCATAACCTTATTGTTGGGGATTTTTTGTAAAGTTTAAAATATATATAAATCCATATAAAGTATTGGACCTTTTTCATGTCAGAGGGAAGCTGGCCCAGCACAACGTCTTCAATTTGCGTGATATTTTGTAAATTGGTTTGCCTGGATCAAAAAAACAACTCTGAGGACAATGTTTTTTTTAGGTCAGGAAAGGTGGGCACTGTAGGACCTGATTTCCGTTCCTTAAAAAATTCATGGCTCTGTAATTTTTTACCGGTTTGCAAGTATAATGGCTTGTTTTAAAGGAAATATTACGCGTAACAGCGAATCTCCATATTAAGACCCGAAATTTTTGATTTCCAATACGAAGTTGGACTCGATTTAGCCCAATTGAGCGAAAATTGTCTACAATTTAGAAAGAATCAGAGATAAAAGCTTAAATATTTCAGCAATGCTGTTGCTCTTGACGAAATCCATGATCAGTACAAATCAAAAATTCGCAAAAACTTTTGCTACATAGACAAAATTAATTTATTTTCCATTGTAAGAAAAACTCGCCCATTGTGCCAATTTAAATAAATATTAAAAACAAATATTTGGTTAGCAAATGAAAAATGCATACAAACTTCAATTATAAGCCAAATGCTAAACAAATTTTTGCGTCAATTGAAAATGTTTTTTTTTTTTTTTTTTTTTTTAAATTTGTTCAATTTCGTTTAATTATTTGTAAATACAAATGAGCGCATTATTTGCGCTCACGTAAGTGTTAAAGAAAAGAGTCACTTAAGAATTTGAAGCAGAAGAAAAAATGTAGTGTATGGAGATAAAAAATGTTAACTGCGCATGCGCATCGTCATCGTCGCTTAGGCGACGCACCCACTATTCACTTCACTTTGCCTAAAGCTTTTGTAAGGCCTAAAGATATGCAAGCATTGCAAGTTGACTTACGTGGGTGTTGCATGTCTCACTTAATGCAACAGTGAGTTGCATATGTATGGATTTTTTTGAGTTAATGTGCTTGCATTCAAAGTAAGACAAACAGACAGATCATTTGATTTACAAATTGACAAATGTCGGAAGTTAATTAGTTAAAGTTTTAACAATTTCTCTTTCTTTTGTTTGTGTGAAAAACTCTATAGGCCGATCAAAAAAACCAATGAAAGTGGAGAAATTTTTTTCAATCAATGTCATGAATAAAGCGCGCATGAAACTCGATCAATGATTTGGGGGAAAGGTTGATACAACTCTTTATCAGCTTCCATTTTTTTTTATTTCTTAATTTTGAAATTCAACTTCGATTATATTTTTTGAAAATCCATTATGAGCAGGGTGGTCTTAAGAATTTGCTGGATTAGAAACTGAAAAGGGTACCCTTCTGAAAATTTTATGCGTAAAATAAAAAGTTCATAACAAATTTACATATTCATGAGAAAAAAAAAACAGAAATTGAAGCATTTTTTCTACCTGCACATTAAAGTAACGTTGGTTGGGGCCCTGGGCCAGAGCCCCATGGGCCCGTATCTACAGACACCACTGATTATGAGTGCTACTTTTGGTTTTTTGAAATAGGAACTCTGAACGTTGATTTTGATACTAAGCTCTATAGAATGAAAAAATTAAATATATATGTAGTTATATGTATATGCAAGTTAATTTACATTGGAATATTTTTTTTTTATTTTAGCTAGATGTGATAAGAGAACAAGTAAGCACCGGACTCATCGACTCAAAATCTATATAAGAGGAACAGTCTAATGTGAGTACATAGAACACTTAGTTTTATAATTTATTTTACTTTTTAAAATAAAAACTATAAAATGCTTTTCTGATGGAGGTTCGGTTTTTCTTCATCACTTAAGATTCGATTTTATAACTGTTTTTTTATTTAATTATAATTAACTTGCGATTATAATTTTAACAGAAAAAAAAAAAAAAACTTTTTCACCATTTTTCTTTCCATTCCGCCTAAACTACTGATCCAATAAACAAAGTCAGTTAACATTTAAGCTAATTTAATTACATTTAATTCGGTATATAATCCAGCCCCATCGGTCAATTTAAACTCGAGATATGTCAAATTATATGAGACTACCTTCGGAAGAATGAAAAAAAAAAAAAACAAACATTTTTTAAAATAAATCACATACATGCAAAAAAAAATTATTACGATTTTTGTGATCAGCGGGCCCAAATCTATAAAAAAAGTTAGTGGCATGTCAAACTCAGAGGCTTTTTTTCATTTTGTTGCCACTATGTACATATTTATATGTAAAACATAACATACTACGAGTAGTTATCCTGCATTTTTGCATTATATACATAAATTCGATTTGTAGACAGCAAACAAAAATTGTTATAAAATTAAAAAAAAAAAAATTATTTTTCTTCAGTTTTTGAAGTTAAATTCTTTAAAAGTTGAAGCAATCTTAGTTTTTTTTAGAGAAAATTCTTCTTGACTTAAAAATTCCTGAAAAATTGAAGAACAAGTGGCTTTTTTTCACTTACCTTTTACTGAATTAATATAAAAAATATTTCGCGTTGTCACCCAATTTTTCTGCAAAGAAATGAAAATAAAAGTCATCACATTAGTTATGAAATTAACATATCAATATAGTTACTAAATACTAAATACAATAAGCAACGCACTTTGGATATGCAGTTAGTCAATACAAAAAATGTTAAATTTGCTTTTAATGAAAAATTTTCGATCATGAAAATTTAAGTATAAGAAAAAGTATTAAGATATATTTTTTCTAGAAAGAAAAGCGTTCATTTAAGAAAATTATAGAAGCGAAAGAAAGATTTGTAAAAATAATTCGAAATAGATTATTATATACATTACTACATTTAGTACGGACTCAAAATCCAAGTTAAAATATTTTTTTTTTAATTTTTTCTTCAGTTTTGTAAGTTATTTTGTCAGAACAAAAGAAGTTAGGAAAAATTACGAAGGTTTTTGCATTGAGGGGGCAGGTCTAGTCAGAATTTTCAACATATCGATGTTTTCTTCTTTTGTATTTTCTTAAAGTATCATTCTTAAAAACATATCCTGAAAATTTGAATTCAATCCGACAATTACTTCTAGAGTTATTCGGCAATAACCAAAGGGCTCCCATTCATGTGAGTGTAAAACTTTAAATGCGTTTTTCTCAAAACTATGTTTTCGGATTTGGTGACCACTGTAACTCGAAAACCACTTTCAATGAAATTTACTCAGTTTTTGAAAAACATAAAAAGCTAGTGCCTGATCGAAGGATTTTTTTTTTTAATATCGATTTTTTATGAACAATTAATTGTTGGTATTTTCCCGAAAATCTGGATTTAAATTTCCGGAGGCCGCCATTTTGTTGATTTAAAAAAAAAGCCTTCGATCAGGCACTAGATTATTTATTTAAATAACTAATTTTTCGCATCTGATGGATTTTAGATTATTTTCCAAGAATTTGTGATGGTCACCGCAAGTCACTCTGTATGAGACAGGGTCCAACACAGCCAGCTATAACTTTTTTTATTTAAAATTTTTTTTTTTAAACTTTCGTCAAGTCAAGTTGAAACATAATGTAATGATGCCATATTATCATTTTTATTAAGTAAATTAAATTAATACCAAAAATTAATTATTATATTATCACGCCTGTGGCTAGACCTGCCCCCTTAACGCGTCCGTCGGCATATCTGAGTTGAACTAGAAAAATCTTCTGCCCTCAAACTTTGGCGATTTTTTAAAATCGGATCACGCTTTTACAAAACATTTTCTCCTATTATGTTTGAGCCATTTTTCTTTTTTCATTTTTGAGAGGAGTTAAAATTTTTCATTAAATATTCTTCATTTTTCGACTCAAATTCCTCCTAAAATTTCTGACTTTTTTCTTATGAAATAAGTTCACAATTTGCCATGATTTGTTTCGGCCTCTATTTAATTTTTTTTTAGTTGAACTAGTAAATCTAATCCTTGGTTCTGGATGAATGGAAGAGTTAATAATAATAATAATAACATAATAACAATAAGTGAAAGTAATTCATGAAATTAACTGCGACGTGAAATTTCTACATTGTGTCATCCCGACTTAAAAAAACACTATTGTGAAGCCTAAATTTTTTGTACATTTTATAGAAATATACTATTGGTAAACTTCTTTTAAAATATTTATGTAGTATGCTAAAACGTCATACGCAAACATCAATGTTAAACAATTGACAATAATTAAAATATTACAATAAAAATAATTTATTTATTACAAAATATGTATATCTAAATAAAATTATATTTAAACATACTCGTAACACCTCATAAATGGCATCGGCTCTTATTTTTCAATGGGGTATTTGAACCACGAACACCTTCCAATTATATGTACAAGCAAAGTTAGAAAATTAAAACTACTTATTGAACTTTTATTTTATAGCGCAATAAAATACTTATTTCAATTTTTTTAATAAAATAAACCTTCCTTTTAGTATACATATGCACATATGTATGACATACAAACCGATTATGTACATATGTACATTTGTATAACGTGAGTAGTTACTATTGACAGGCCCCTCTTCACCTTGCATACTTACTCGCAAGCATTAAGGCAGTTCATTTGTTTTTTTACCCTACATTTGCTCTTACTTACTTTAGTTCTAAACTGTACGTTATAAAAAAATTAAAAAAAAAATCAATCTGCAGAACATATTTTTAGGTTAGATTAAACAAGTAGCTTGCCAATCAAACAGTAAGAAACTCGGTGAACTTAAAGTGCAATTGTGATGCCCGAAAGTGTGGTAAGTTCCCCCATTGCTTTTCTTTTTGGGATGAGTGATATCAGCCAGAGCTTTGCATGAGTCTGACAAGTTTCATCTTTGCAGCTCTTGCAATAGTCCTATTTGGATAAACCGCTTTCCAGGTAAGAACGTATTCTTACTATTGCTATAAGAGTAGGAGTCAGTTGAAACCTATTGAATCGAATTTGTTATAAATTCCGCACAGAGTATCTGTATAAACAAAACTAAATTTTCACCAAAGTTGCTAAACCCATTAAGTCCCAAGCCTAAATTACTGGACCAAAATTGATGAAATTCCATCCAGAGGCTACATTTGGATCGTTGGTCTGAGCTTTGATTTTTAATTTTTTTTTATCTACTCAGGTTTGGGCTCAGGTGGGTGGCCGATTTATCGACCACTGGCCCCAAACGATATAAAAAAATGTAATATTTTCTGATATAAACGAAAATCATTTCTGACGTATTGCACCTGTAGTATTTTAACATGAAATATACCTTGAATAGTAGTAACATTTGAGAGAAATTATTTTTACCTGATTGCAAAAATTTTTACCGAATTTTCTAAAAATACGAGAATGCCTCCGCTCCAAGGCAAGAAAAAACAGTTAAATAACCGAATCACGCCAAATAAAATGTACAATGTATTATGGCAAAAATCCAAACTAACATATTAACTAAGCTCTTGTGCGATACCACTCTCTGGCTCACCTGGAAAAAATGCAAAAGTTACTGGTCGAAAAATCGACCGCTGGGACTTAATGAGTTAATGACACTTGCAGGAATATTTCCACTGCTCGCTGAAAGGTTTCGAAATAATCAAAATTTTCTGTAAGAGAATGAATGACTAATTTTCAGCAATTCTTACTTAACTAACATTTTAAGCTAACAATATATGAAGGCCTTTATTTTTCCTTGACCTCGGGCGAGCTCTTTTTATTTATATAGTTGAAAAGATATGATGATCATCATCATGATCAAAGTTTTGAGTTCACCGTTAAGTACAAAGCTGTTTCTCT
Source organism: Tricholauxania praeusta (assembly GCA_949775025.1). Taxonomy (NCBI): domain Eukaryota; kingdom Metazoa; phylum Arthropoda; class Insecta; order Diptera; family Lauxaniidae; genus Tricholauxania; species Tricholauxania praeusta. The sequence continues at coordinate 27,268,916 of OX459031.1, read as the reverse complement.
TACAAGATTTATTGAGTTAATCTAAAAAGTTTTATATTTGTGTTCAGGTCACTTGTGTTTTTTTGTGCTGCTTTCCGCCTTTTCTTTTGTTTCACATAGTTTTATTTAATCCTTTTTTTGGCTCCTAAGAACTTTATCTGCTCTGCACTTAGCTACCAAAATAAATATAGAATTTGATCTTATTTCAAAAAAGTTCTAAGCTTTTGTATTTAAAACGATTTTTTAATTAATCATTTGTTATAACAATGTTTTTTCTGCAAATTTGAACTTTCGGTTTGCTAATGAGAAGTGACTAAGTGTTTTTCGATAGATTTTTACACGTGAACCACGAATCTAGGCTCACAAGTTGTCCATCACGTATAGTTTTACAATCTTAAAATATAGAGAAACTGATAGAAAGCATTAAATAAACCCTTTGAGAAGTTATGACGCTCATACCCACAACTAATCTGAAATCATGCTTGACCGACTATAATTATCTCACTCATTTTGCCCAGTTTTATTTGAGTATGTTGTGAAAAAGTTAGAAAAACAAAGAAAAGGGTGCAAAAGGTTTGGCGGCGCAAAATGGCCCTCGTAATGTTAAACTCAAAATGTGTATTAATTTTATTGAATTTTATGAAGCTATTTTATTTTAATATGTGATAATGCAGCATTTGTTTCAATATTTGCGTAAATTGCAGTGCAGAAATGCAATGACCTATTTTTTCTTTTCTTAGTAAATTTATATTTTTTGTATGAAATTTTGAAAATTTTTGCTCAAGTCATTTTACTCCAAAAAGTCATGCAGCCTATGGCGCCATAATAGTAAATCCGCCACTGCATTCGACTGTTTTGACTTGTGGTACGCCTAAAATGAGTTAAGTTCAACGTTGAGCCACTTCAAAGTCGTACAATTTAGCACGGTTTGATGAGGTTTTTTTTGCGTCTGTACTTTCATCTTGTGATTTTTCTCACTAACCAAGCAGTTTACCAAGTTATCAAGCTACAATTACGGAGCTACATACAATTGCTTAGAGGCTGATGAATTATTCGTTATTTTGTTGGCTCTAGCAGTCGGCGTCAGCGTGAGCGTTCATCGTTTCAATTTTTTCTTTCAATCTTTACATTGATAATATTTGCATTTTAACTAAAATCTTGTTATTTAAATGAATGCCTACATTTTGTTTTATCGTTTGGAGAAAAATAAATAAAAAATTAAAATCCGTAACCTAAGTGGATTTTTATGTTACGTATAAAATTAAAAGCACGATTAATAAATGATGACGCTAGATACCCCCACCACGTGGAATATGATAAGACAGTTCATAACAAATTTTTATAAGTAGCACTTAAATGGAAAAATCCATTTGATAGAATCAATTTTTGAAATTTTTATTGCTTTAATTTTATTATGGAGGTCATTCGGTATAAAATATCAATAAATAGTTAGAATATCAATAAAATGATTTCACTTTTATGTTGAAATTTCCCTTAAGTAGGTAATACATTCTATCGATATATTTATTATTTTTAGGTCAGTGAAGTTTTACTTTGTGGGTTAAGCTGGAAAATTCAATGTATCAGTTCTACTGGTATAAATTAACAGATTTTTTCTGTGTGAACATTCATAATTGGAGTAATGAAAAATGCTTTAAAATAGTCTTAGAAATAGTCTTAGCTGAAAGTTTATAAGGTTGAAAATTTTTGCATACCAAAATTACACAAACCGCTTACTAAGAAATTTTGATCAGTCATTTCACTTTTCGTATTTGATCGTGATTTCTTACTACGCTGCTTTCAATTTATGCTATCTAAGTAAGCAAATATGTGCGATCTTATGTTCTTTGAAACAGTAGATATATATATTTCCGCACATTTGAAGATAATAAAGGATAAAGGTGACGTATAACTTGGTTCTACATTTTAATTAAAAAAAAAAGAAACACCGATCAGCACAAGTTGAATACAACATCTGTTAATCCCGAAGAAAGTATTTTCAATCGATATTAAACTCCTTTGCAGCTGCTACAAAAATATTCTTCACGTGGTAAAAAAAAAGTTTTCAGTTCATGATTCTTGAACTTTCCTTTTGACTTTTTCTTATAAATTTCACAATATAAACTAAAAAACCAGTCTGTGACAGCTGGGGGCTAAGAAAAGAATGACAGCATGAAAGCTTCTGCAAATATGAGAGACGGAAAAGGCTTAAAATTTTATGCTACCTGATGAAATAAAAAAGGCAATAAATTTGATAAAAAAAAATGTCAAGGTTTTTTATTTTATGGCAAATATTTTAATGTTCATTAAAATTTTAGCTTAAAATATCCAAAACGGATAAAAATTTTATTAACAACAGGAAATTGAATTTTGTGGCAATATACCCTACAGTGAAAACGCGTCATATTTTGGTGTGAAACTTATAAGTTTAGAATTAGTAGGGGGGTGTCTGAAGTGAAAAAAAAAAAATAGCATTGGCATTGGTTTTGAAACCTGTTGATGAAAGGTAAAACGTATAATTTTTTGTACAAATAGGCCTAGTGTAAAATTTTTGTTTGACTAAGAGCCGACGCATTTATGCGACTAAATAGTTGACAAATTTTCAGCATAATAATATTACGTCAACTATTATGAATAATAGGCCAACTTTTAAATTGAAAAAAGAAAACCAATATCACGAGTATGCACAAATGATTCGAATCTTTCATACTCAATCGATTTCCTGTTCCCTCTGACTCAGAATAACGGCCACTGACGATTACGCTCAAAGACGCGTAGGGGCTTTAAGGTCAGATGCAATTAAATTTTACTTTATTGAAGTCGAAAGGGGAAATGACATGCTTTAATTTGGAACGTTTTGAAAGATTCTAGGAGTCCTTTTTAGTGCCCACGGTTATTCAAAAATTATAGAAAATGATATTTTAAGGGTTTCAATCACCATTTTCTCAAATACTAACAGTGATGGACAACTTTTGAGCGAAAACACCTAGTTACTTCCAATTAGCAAAACCCTTGTAGACCAGTGTTATCTGTGCAATAAAAAAAATTAAATAAATAAATAAATATTCCGAAACATGAGCCTTTGTAAATTTTCAAGCTTAACTCACAATATCATTTACCTCATAGAAAATTAAAAATTGTTTTTTTTTTTTTCAAAAGGCAATTTCTAATTTCTTCTGTTTTGCAAATTTTTTTCGTAGAGTTAATATTTACAGAGATACAAAATATAAGTTCTAGAATTAGTCCTTTCATTTTGTCGCAGACATCGCCAAAAAAGATTTGCTTTCAGTAATGATTTTTTACTCGGAGTTACATTTCTCCGGAATCCTCAAATAACTTTAAGCCAGGTATGCCTGTATTCGTAAAAATATACCTGTCTTTGTGTAAAGAGTTGTCTGGTTTACGTGTTAATTAACTATCCTGGTCGAAGAATAAAAATAACTACAATAAAAAAGCATTAAAATCTTGTGACTTTTGACCTTGGATATCGTAGGTAAACCTAATGGTTCCACGTACAAGTATTTTTTTTTTAATTTTCCTAATGTCCTTATTGCAGGTAAGCCAACACAATTTATTTAACAAAAAATACTTCCTTTTATCAAAAATAAAAACTTAAACACAACAGGAAAAACATCCTTTTTGGCACACTGAGACCAATTTAGCAATTTCCTGTCAATAAACTCATAAAACCGAAAAAAAAAAAACAAAAATTCCCGATACCAAGTAGAATTTCTAATTTGTATTCTCACCAAACATAAGCCAGCCAAAAGGTAAAACCAAGATATATCAATACCGCTAGCTGTCTTATGTTTCCATATCTACCTATCTTATTTTACCTGCGGCTTTTTGCTAACTTAACATTCATTAGAGTTCAAATATTAAATCACTACATGCTCTGATTCAAAGTGATGAGACATGATGCTATGACCTTGTTTTCAATAAAACAAAAGAAATCGAAATGACAACATTGACGACCAACAAAAAAAACTAACAATAAGTTATTATACGGGTAATCTTTTAGAAAAAAAAGTCATGCTGTAGATCTCGTAAAAAAAAAATATTCAGCTGTAAACACACCTTAATTTGTGGGTGAGCGACTGATAGTGACGAAAATCATTTGTAGAAATTGTCATTTAATTTACTCATTAAACTCCGGCTGTTTGACTGTCTGCTTTGCTTTGGTCTGATCATAATGAAATCCATATGAGTGTGATCTCACCAGCTGTCCATTCTACCATGCATTTGCGGCTATTGGTCCAAACTGTAGGTATAAGTAGATTTATACATACCTACATACATATATCATGATTTGTCTCACAACACGTTAAACTGCTGTAGAGTTTTTAACGTATTTGGTACTGAGAGAAATCCGAATTCATGCTAAGTATTTTACGTTTCTTGTTGATCTTACTGATCTTGCAGTTGAGATGTCTGGCTATCCAGCAGTGAATGGTGGGTATACTGCATTGCTTTCGGTAAAGAGCTCACATATGCTTTTGTTTATTTCTTACTTATTTTCTGTTATTTGATCTTTTTGCCTTTTCCTCGGTATCTAATTTACTCAAGTTAAGTGCTTTTGAATTAATATCTCTTATTAAGAAAGATCGATGACCATTTGAAGGCTGGGCAATTTCAGCGTATTAATTTTGTTGTATATTCATTATCAAAAATTAATTCTTTTTATTAAACTGGTCATACTGCTTCTTAAATATTGCATAATGCAGAGAGAGAGATTGCTTAATAATTTAAAGCGTGGTCTTCGTATGGGTGCCAAATAATAATTCTTGTTCAATTTTTTTAGATATTTCATCAAAAAATAAATTTTTCTTTTTCAAATTTTTGTGTTCTTAAATTTTGTTGCAGTTTTTTTTGTAGTACACATGAAAAAGCACCAAAAAACGTTTTCTTTACACCTTTAATACCATGCTGTGATCCTTCATTTTAGTTTTTTGACACCAATTTTTCACGATCTCCGACAATGACAAGTTTATGGCTGCAAATGCAGTTATTTTCTTAAGTATTGAAATTTGCATTAGCAAACTTCCCCTTTTGTTATAATAAATTGTAAATACAACAGTTGAACTGCAATAACACAGCATTTGTAGAGAAAAGTTTATTTTAATTTATTCAACTCGGTTTTAATTTTCTTATACTTAGTCCCATCGTCATCATCAGCTGATCTTTTTTTGTTATTTACAGTTTTATTTACTTTTCCGTTATACACAATGACAAAATTTTTAATTTTGTTACAATGTCATCGATATATTTGATCATGGCTTTCGTATAAATATTTCTTGTATAAATATTTCGATGCCTGAAACAGCACAATCAGAAAATGCCGCATCTCATAAATATTTTTAGTTATTGGAAAAAAGTTTCTTTACATGGTGCGATAACATTAAAGGGAATATAAAAAATACCAAGATAATTTAATTTATTATAATTTAATGTATTTTCCAGATTTTGAATTTCGGCACAGTAGATATGAGAAAAAATATGACACTTCAAGTAAATTAATTTTATAAAATTGTAACTTGTGATTCATTTAGAGGTACTATTTTCAAAAATAAAAAGAAATAAAATCAATTTTATTTGGTAATCCTTATTATCATACAAAGAAATCACTCTTTACATTAATTTTCTGAAGATAATTTCTTTCAAATATTGGCCGCAACTGCGGCTAACATAATCCATTCTCAAATTTTCGATGACGCGTTCGAGCATTTCGTGTGGTGTTTGGCGAATGACGCATGTAATGTTGGCTTCGAATTCCTCAATTGTAGCTGGCTTGTCCATGTAGACTTTACGTAGCCCCAAAGGAAAAAGTCTAGTGGTGTTATATTACATGATCTTGACGGCGAGTTCACCGGTTCGAAGCGTGAAATTAACTGTTCCCGTATTGTTCTCGCAATAAAGCCGAGGTCTTGTTGCAACCAAATGTCGTCGAGATCATTGGCTTCAATGTCACGCATCAAATTGTTCGTTATCGTGGCGCGATAACCAGCGCCATCTACAGTAACGTACCGGTCTGCATCATTTTTGAAGAAAGATGATTCGATGATTCCACCAGCTCCCACACCAAACCGTTGGTTTGTTTGGTTGTATTGGCAGCTCTTAAACCTCTTTGGATTGCTCTTCAGCCCAAATGCAGGAATTTTGCTTATTGACGTAATGATTAAGACAGAGATGGGCCTCATCGCTGAACAAAATTTTGGTCGGAAACAGTGTATCATTTTCAAACTTTTCAATAGTCTACAGACTCAAACGGTGACGTTTCGGAAGTACAACTAGCTTCAATTCTTGCACGAGTTGATCTCTGTATGCTTTTAAACCAATATCCTTACGTAAAATACGCCAAGCTATTGCAAACAGCAAGCCAAGTTGGGAGCGGCGCCAAATCGATTCATTACGGTCATCGCCTTCACCATCAGCTACCGTTTTTCTTCACTATGTGCTGGATGTGGTCACGTATTATCCAATAATAAAAATTGTCTTTCAAATTTTACGAAGGTATAGCAAAGTGTGCTTTTGGTAGGTCGATTAAGTGGACCGTGAGTTTCTCTAAGCGCACGAAACACATTCCTCGTGGAACACAAATTTCGTAATACAGCTGAATTTTTTGTAGATGCTGTGCCGTGCTGAGTCTTTCCATGATAAAATGTCAAACAATATTGAGCAAAAATACTACAACAGTTTGACACGACTCACGTGTGATCTGTCATCAAATCCCTACTGAAAAAAGTTCCTCTCAATGAATCACCCTTTATACTAAGAGCAATCTTGTAAATGTAAAAAAAAAATCAATATGAGTTCATTCAATAAATCATTTCTTGAAAACAGCTAAGCTCTTAAAAAATCTTCAAAATCTCGTAAAATTCGTATGCAGCATGTTTTTCTCGAACTGCTCAAAATAATTTCATTGATTATGTATTATCATGTTGAAATTTTAGTTTTTATTTTTGCTGCCATACTAAAATACATATTTCATAAATGATATTTTTGACTTATAATGCATTTTTTTTGTCACTATCGATTTATTGTTATTGTTGAAATTTATTGCATTTCAAAATTTCGAAACATAATACAACGGAACCTGATATCAGAGTCTATAGTGCGCCACCAAAGTGCTTTATCTGCTTTATGTGACATACAAGCAGTGAAATATGTGGACACACTTAGTATGTTTTTACTTTTATAATTGAAATCTTAAACCAAAATATCGAACGCAGCGAAAAGAAATGCTTCAAAAGAAAATTACATATTTTACAGAAAAAACAATTTATTTGTATATTATTTAGTAGTAATTAACAAATTATATATTCATATAGGCGAAATGAATATTTTATATAAGTTAACGTGTCAGACATTCTGCTAAATTGAAGAATATAATATAATAATATAATTAAAATATATTAAATCATATTTTGATTGAAACAAATATAACCTTGTAGCAAACATTCACTTGTTAACAATCACCAAATCATGTATATGATTGAAGAAATATCTTGTTTTCGCAAACGTATATGTACATTTATTGACATCGATCTGTACTCATTTATAGATTCCAATATCTTCACATTCTTATATTGGAAGTCGTTGGCATTTACACAATCATAAATTCCCAAATTGCGTTCCAAGTACTATAGAAGATACTATACTTAAGGCTACTTAAATATTTTGAGAATTGCAAATTCACAATTTAATTGTACACAACGAAAGTACACGACAAAAAAAATATTCTTTATATCAAACTCAGAAGCGCCGTGGAAGGTAAACGTGACTTAGTTATAAATTTAAAAAAAAAAAATTACAGAAATTGTGACATCATAAAAACACTAAAACCACTCGGAATAGCAGAGAAATTCATACATAAGACAATAAAACGATATAAGAATACGGGAGGCTCGAAGATTAAAAAAAAGTTGGACGCAGTCGGACTGTGGGAACAAATGACGTCATCATCACCGGATCTCAAGACATTGGATTTTTGAGTATGAGGCCATATATTAGGTAAAGTAAGGTCAACAAAAAACTTAATAATTGATGGGTTCAAGCAGCGTTTGACAAGGATTTGGGACGAAATGGAGCAGAAAATGGTGCGTGCCGCCTGTGAATCCTTTTTCAAACGTTTACGAACTTCATCATTAATTTAATAAATTTTGGAATGTTGTTCAACGTTTGTGGTAAATAAAAAAGATATTGTAGACGACTTTGTTTTTTATAACACTTTGCTTTAGTGACAGTTATTATGGGCCACACTGTATATTCAACCCAACCAAATCTCTTTAATCAACTCAAACAAGTATGTTTGGCATGATAATTTCAACTTCCAATTAAAAGCATATTAATATCTATCAAAATTTATTGATAGTTAATATTTTGAAAATATATCAACCAAACATTTATTTCAAAGCCGGCATACTCTATCCTCAGTGTATGTAGTAGGGAGTTTTATCCTGATAGACAGGCTTATAATACCGATAATTCTCTAGTTTTCCGTTTTGGTAAAATATGCCATTAAACCAATTATGATAGAGATGAATGTCAACGTGAATGTGGCCATTGTTGACATAAAGTCATCATAGCTACAGGAACCTATTTGAAGACTTAAATGTGAAATGAGTAAGATGACGATACGGTCACCTATAAAATGACGGTACTACTCATACGTCCAGGGACACGATGACTATCCTTCAAGAAATTTTGCCTGCGTGAACTATTTCAACATTGATTGGATGGCTTGTTCTCCGAACTTAGCAGCTTCAAGCTATCTTCCAGGTTTTCCAGAAGATTAAGTCTTAGATATTAGCCTTGGGATAACAATCTTTGAAAAAAAATTGACAATTTCAGAGATATATGCGAAAACTAATTTTATTCAAATTCGTTAATCAAAAAAAAAAAAAGTTTATTCGAATTTCAAATCATTTTTCGTCATTTTTACACGGTCATCAGGCTTAAAATATAATATATTTATTCTTAAGCGTCTTAGTTTTAGTGGTGCAGTAGCTTCCTTTTACGAGCACTGACGTTCTTCAAGGTATTATCTAAAGCAGCGGTGGGCATAGAAATCTAACAAAAGAGCAAAACAACAACATCAAGCAACAACAAACGAAATTTTTAAGTTTTTTTTTATTTTCATTTCTAAAATTGCCATTAGCACAAAAAAAAAACCAAATTGCACTACAAACAAAAACAATTGCTACATTCGTCAAGACACAATGCGGCGCTGTTTTTTATACCTTTGTGTTTTGTTTTTGTTTTCATTTGTATTAAAGTCAACGCTGTGCCTCGATAGCGTTGAAATTCTGCGAATTTTTTTCGCTTGCTTGTACGTCGAATAACGGTGAGAGCAATGAGAGCAAATAGAGCCACTATTTGCCCATCACTGATCTAAAGCTTATCAAATGAAGCGCCTGTTTATTTAATTTTTTGCAATTTGTAAAATTATAGAAATTGAGTAAATTTTTTTTTTTTATAAGACTTACTCCATGGTTAGACATTTCTGCAAATCCCAAAAAAATCTCACCTTTTCGAGATTCAAATTTTCTATCCGGAATTGAAAAGTCTTGCACATCTAGCTATCTATTTGAAAACCTTATAAAAAATGTTCATTTGTCAACAAAGCAAAAATTGGTGTATGACAATTGAAATTTCAGTAAGTTGCATAAATTTAAAATGTTTGTATACATCTATGTAAATTAAGTAATGTAGTTGAAAAAAATATGATTTATTTTCATAAACACAATACGGTTACGCATATTTTTTTTTGAGAGATAACACCATTTGCCATAACATAACAATTAACTTGGAACGTTGTACTTTGAAGTTGTTTTATTAGGGTTAATAGTTCAGATTTTTAAGTAGCTTTTTATTTTTTGACTTTCATGTCTTACAATTTGCTATTGCTTCGATATTTTTTTCATTCCTTTTTTTTAATTTTTAACAATTTTGTTTTTTTTTTTCCACTCAACTAACCTCAATTTTAAGTTCATTTGCAGCTGTCGTGCGTTTTTGTTTTCTTTGCATACCCTACACCTTTGAAGATGGGGTATGCTAAGTTCAAAGAATATGCTTAATTTTCTAAAAAATATCACTCGTATTCCATTCTGTACAAGCTATTAAAAGTTGACTCTAACAGCATTTTTCTTAGTTTGTTGTTCTTGTGGCTCACATTTTCATCATTTATTCAATTATATTTCGAAAATTTGTTTCGGTTCAATCTTCTTGGGTCTTCAAGTCTGCACAATGGAATTTATGGATGGATGTATGAATTTCTAGAAGACGTAATGATCTTTCTAGAAGACGTATTGAACAAAGAGAATTAATCTGTTTAATGTTTCAGGTTTATTTTTGGAATTGAAATAAATTATCATAGTTTGTGTCGAATAAATTGCAAATTCGGCCAACGGCCAACATTTGAAAGAAATTATCTCTAAAAAATAAATATAAAGAATCATCCTATGTAATAAAGATTACCCGATAAAATTGCAATTTTTTTATTTTTGAAAAAGTACCTAATAAATATCTCGTTACACACATCGCGGTCTTTATGATAGTTGTTCTCACTTGACCGATTATAGTGTACATGCTAGCTTTGAGGAATGCTTTGTGTTTTTACTTTTTGCAACACGAACCAGACATGCTCACCAGCAAAATGTGGTGTTGGCTATCTTCACCGCATTTGGTTCGCTTGGAATTTTAATTTTTCGTTTTATTTTTTTGTGCAGTTTCTTGTCAAATAAGGAAGCGTCCCTTAAAGAACAGTTTAAAGCAAACTTCTGGAATTTGCCGCTGTTTCTAAGGGTTTCTTTTATATGATCTTTTTTTCTCTTTTATGGTAGCACTTGATTAAATGTAGTTTTTTTTATTGTATACTTTTAAAGCATATGTTTTAAAATCTCAAATTTAACTGAAATGAACTTAAATTAGGTGTATAATGTTTTTTTTTTAAGCCATGACTCATAACACTACCATATTTTTGGTAACTCTGAGTGATTAAAAATGTATATTTTTGGAACATACTCTTAAAAAGGAGCTTGAAAAAGCAATGAGTATAAGTTTATCATACTCAATGTCCCATCAGTTACACTAAAAAATAAGTTTTGGTTACGAAAAACTTCGAAAAAACAATGAGAAATTTAGTCAGAAAAATTATCAGGAAGGTAGTAATATTTTTTTAATGTGTCAATAGTTAAATGAAGCTAAAAGTTGCAGCTTTATATAACATATTACTAATTTTATATTGCCACTAATTTTTTTTTTGTTTCAAAAAGTTTAACCATATGGTGAAAATTCTCTCATAGAACGTGTATTATGCCATTACTTCCAATTACCATACAAATCACGAGTTAATAATCACGACAAATACATTGACAAACGCCAAAACAAACATGACAGGCAATTTAGTACAAAAAATTGTCAAAGTTATTAGTTTTCATAATGAAATAAAGATAAGTAAATACAAAAATTTAAGAAAATCTAAAGCAGTGATTTAATAGAAAATGTGTCGCCTGCTGGTTTGTAGAAGTTAAGAAAAAGTTTTAGAAAAAAAAAACCTACACATTTTGTATTAAATTATAAACTGAAATCGAATAAACTAGAGTTAGGCGATTGATTTCAAAAGCATTAATCGTGTTTTATACATGCGACATATAGAAAGACAGCAACTCATGCGATAGCATTGAAATTGCTCTGTTTGACAAACTGACAACAAACTATGGGTTACCTAACCGTTGAGTTATACAAAAATATAGAACCAACGATGCATGAGATGGTTTGACAGCTACAGCGACTACATGCAACGATTATGATGTGGTATATGATGAGGGTGCTGTGGGGGCAACGTTAACTAAATTATGATGATATAAAATTTGTTCTCCTTTTTTTTTTGCTTGTTGTCATATTTCAAAATATAGGTGGTCTAAATAATACATGTGATAAATGAGGCGCTTGTATATTTTGGATTTTGCTCAATATATATATATACAATGAATGATGTATAGGAAATATTACCCAATTTTCTGGCCAGATATTTATTGTTGGGTGGTTTATTTTATCAAACAAAAAAGAGTACATTCGGGTGGTTGCGACGCCCACTTTCCCCATAAGAGATGTCGTTGAATAAACAGTACAACCAGTAAACGACTCGTTTTAGTGTGCGAAGATTTTTTAGTGGTTTCATGAATGGCTTAAGGCTTCAAGATAAATAGCAAATAAATGTGCCCAAGTAGTACACGTTGCAAGCTTTTGGCTAATACAGCGCATTTCTGCATTGCTTTTCTTGCAACTAGGAATTGATCAGGAATGGACTGTTATATAGCTTATAAAAGCACCTTTGAGAATCAGAATTTAGCATTTCACATATTTTTACAGAAGGAAAAATGCTGAAAAATAGCTCCATTAAAGCGCTATTTTTGTGATTCCAAACAATAAAGGCGCTTTAAAAAATTGTATTGGTATTATTCTAAATGTGTTTATTAATTGTATAAATATGTATAACAAGTATTTATGTTTGTGATATTTATTGGCATTTATTTGAACGAATTTACTTTTCTTTTATTTTTTTCGAAAAGTATGAGCATTTTTAATACAATATCAATTACATAAATTTCAATCAAAATCATTCTTCCAGAACTGCAAACTATGTGCGAATAAAAATTTTTCGACTAATTTCTTCTGAAACTCTTAGATAAATAATGAGCCTCAAAGTTTCTTTATATTAATAAATTTTTAAACAGTAAAAAAAAAATTATAGCAAAAAATTTATTAAAATGCATATTTTCCCTTTCGCAATAATCCAACATTTTCTAAAGTGATAAAAAATATGGTTTCCATGGTAATTTATAATTTATATTATGAGCTTTAATAGTAGGGGAAGGTGGGGTAATTTCAGACACGATATTTTTTTACCTACTGTTGGTTGATGCTGCAAACAGATGTCGCTTGACTCGTCTTATACTATATTCATTTTCTGTCGAGCTCTCGAGCTGTGCGGACGTGCTGTTGCCTCGTTGCGATAACGTAAAGAAATTGCATACTTTGAAAATTGTTTTTTCACTCTGTGTTCATTCAATTTTCTCTACATTTTTCGACGAATCAATCCAGGTAAATATGTTTATAACATTTGTTAAACCTCTAGACTTCGATACACAAAAGATATTATGCATTAAATTACATTGTGTTCATTATGCGCGGCCATTGTGCAAAAGTGAGCGTGTTGGGAATCATGGGACACCGCAGAAGAAAATGCCGTCTCCAACCGACATTGACATGAAGAACGACATCGATTTTTGCATAATTTGCAAAAAAAATATGCCGAAGAAGGAGAACCGCCAAAACACCAAAACGCCCATTGCACAGTCTGTGACCGAGGTGTACACTTAACATGCGCCGGACCGAACCTGAACACTTACACTTGCGTTCACTGCGAATCGGATTAATTTTCATCGCCATTTTCCAATTTTTTTTTATTAATTATGAATTGCTCTTTCGTTTTCATTCATAAATAAACGCTTTCCATCAATAACTCTAATTTTTTAATCGACCTACAATCTGTCCCACAATTCCCACCATTTTTCAAAATCGCAAAAAAAGGTTTTTTGCACCAATTGATATAATTTGTACATTTTGGTGGAATATGATTAAACGAATGCTATCAAAAGGAAGATTGCGACTCGTGAAACAATTCCAGTCTTTGAAGTTTTCAGAAAAAGCTATTTTTATGTGACTGTTCGGCCGAAATAAAAATGTGTCTCACAATGCTCCACCTTCCCCTACTAGTTCATTTGGCAAAATTATTTTCCATGCATTGAAATATAATCAGTGTTGAGCGTTTTTGATTGTTCGAATAAATTTCCTTATTCGAATAATTTTTGCACAACACTCATATAATGTCGATAAGTTAATTGCACGGAAGCATCAATAGCTCAAACTTAACCAAAAAATATGAATTTAACAGCGAGAGCGCTGCAGCTTTTTTTTGGACAATTTTTGATTTTAAAAGCTGATTTATAGCCAAGAACTAGCATAATGAGCTAACGCTCTCAGCGCTCTCTCGAGCAGTGCGCATCAGTATAGAAAAAACAAATGTGTGTGTATTTTTTTATCAATAATTTGCCATTGCTTTTGCTGTAAATTAACTTAAAATGCGCTTTAAAAAGAGCCATGAATTTATGCTATGCTGCGTGATTTCTTTAAGCTATAAATGCCAAATCAAAACAATAAATATAGTTGCTTTTGTTTAGCTGTAATCTGTTCGTTAAAGTATAGTTCATAGCTAAAAAAAAAAACAACGAAGTTGTGCTAGTTCTCAACATCTATTTTGGCTGTATAAGCGCTTCTAAAGCAGGTTAAGAAAATATTTTGAAACAATGCTGATATAAAGCTAGACACAAGCTGTAAAAGCGTTTTTAAAGAATAAAAATTTTCTTTTAAATAAAACTTCAAAAAAAAAGCTAATAAATGACTTGTCAACTGCATTAAAATTGTGTTTACAGCCTACTCCTAGCAATTATTGTACAGTAGTATTTTAATGCTACTTAGAAATATTCCGTAATCTTTATGGAATATAGGGTGTGTTCGAGTTAGTAAATTTCACTACGCCATATTTAAAACAAGTCAAAACTTGATATTCGGTAGTTGTTTTAGAAAAACATAAATTTTTCAAAAAATTGTAAAATAACGCTTAATTGAATGCCCTTTGCATCCTGATAATTTTATGTCAATTAAATGCAAATATTTTTTTAAAAGGCTAAATAAAATTCCACTTTTCAATTGCGTCATTTCACTTAAACGACATTTCCATAATATGCACTTATTCGCCAAGCTTTTTTAATTGATAAATGATTCATTATTTGTTTCCATTTTTTAAATTTTTCAAGTTTCAAATTTTATTTTAAAATAGGCGCACTTCAACTTTGCATACAATTTATTGTATTGTATTTTGCATAATATTTATGGAAGAAAGACCGCTTCAAAAATTAAATCTTTAGCAAGCGATTTAGGTAAAAATTCTCATAGTGTAATGTTACAAAAATTTGAAAATGCTTACACTTTAGAAAAATTGCAGACATTAATGGATAGAAGTGCTATGCAACATTTTTCTCAATTTGCGATTTATGCCACCAGTGTAGAAGCAATGTTATGTCTATGAGCGAGCACGTTTCAAAATGCCCAAACAACGAAATTTTATTTTAAAAATTGAAGAAAAAAAAAAACGGAAAAATGTAATTTTTCATAGTATTTATATTATATAAAAGATGAAAACTTTAAAGCTCATTTTCGTAAAATTTCAATTTTCTGTCATGTCATGTTTTCAATTTTTAAACAATTTTAATTGAAAGAAGTGGAATCAATATACATATACAATGTACTTGTATTATACATATTTTCAGATTGATGTTTTGGTGCTGATAAGCTTTTCATAACTGTCACGCCTCATTTTTGTTTTTTTAAACTCAAACTGACTTCTTAAACACATGTTGGCTCTGCAGTTAAACGGAGTTACTTTTTGCAAACTTTGACAATGTGTGTTCTGGTCCTAAACGCTAATCTGATGCTAGTGATGCGCAAAAAAAGCAACCAGCGCATCATTAACGATTCTGATGCAATATGTTAACAATGGTGGCTGAAGAAGAAATACAAGTTTTCATGCCTTATCATATATTTTCTATCTTTGATTTAATTAAATAATTAATAAAAATAATTAATTGATTAATTACGTATGAGCTTTTAATTGTATTTCAAGACGCAGTTAGTTTTAATACAATTATCGCAAGCAAGTTTTTTACATTATCTTTTGAACTTGCCATTTGCAATTACTGATAGCATGATACAATTATAAAGTTAGAATTATCTTATAAAACATCATTTAGCATCGCTGCTACCATGAAAATTGTACCATGTCATTGTTTATTCAAAAGTCAGTGATGCAAAGCAAATAAACGTTCTTTAATGTCAACAATGTTGCAAAGTTTTCGTTGCGGTGTTTGTACTGCATTGTTACATTGGATATAGATGTTTAGAAAGTAATAAATGTTTTCAAATATTAAATATTTTACTTTTGTTTACCCATTCCACACTATACTTTACTGATCTTATGACTTTTTGTTAAATTTGATAACTTTTCGGAAGCCCACATCCATTTCCCATAATTCGCTTTCATGTTGCTCGAAAAGCTTAAATTGATGCACAAGAAACAAGTCTACTCTTTTCAATATTTAATTGCCAATGCTCTCGAGAACCTATATCCTCCCACGTTTTTAAATTGATGAGCAAACAATCAAATGGCATTTTGAAGAATAACCTCAAATTGGTGGCACTTACGGGAAAATAATCTCAAATCGGAAGAATTTACAGTTTTTTGAAGACACTTTTAGGACGATATATCCATAAAGATATACTACTCCCATCAAATAGTCATTTTTGCTTTGATACTGCTGTGTCCTAGGCAATTCATCTTAGAGAAAAAACGTTTCAGAAAACGCTTTGAAAAAATCTGTTTCTAAGCAAATTAATTTCATTGAATTTTAAAAGAAAATGAAAATCAAATTGAATTGAATATTTTTTTTTATTACAAATTCAGCAAAAAACATAAATTGAAGGTTAATCTAAAAAAACAACGCATATCAGGAAATACTGCATAAATTAATAATTTAATGTTTATTTTTTTCTTTTTTTAAATGGTTTCTATTTTTATAAATTGTTTTTATATTTCATACTAATAAGGTGAAAACAAAATAAAATACACAAAAAAGTAAACAAAAAATACATAATATAATAAATATAAAACAAAAACAAAAACAAAGAAATAATCAAATACTAACAAAGTTGTTTACAAAACCTGCTAATGACTCAATGTTTCGCGTATTTATTAGCGATATTTGAAGAATTAGTTCAGCTTTGTTTTTATCCGTCTATACATTTAAAAACAAAGACGCTGTATTTTATTTTATTACGAAAACTTCGGTTCACATGTCATATTTTTAAACAATAACCGCATTTTACTGCTATAATTAACGTTAAGTAGCTAATTTCTTGTGAAAAACTCTATTGTTCGTTATGAATAAAACTAAAGAAATTTTATGTTTTCTTTTAACTGGGAAATCGACCATATAAAGTTCTTAAACAATTTTTTTTTATTTAAGTATTTTAAAACGTCAGGAGTATTCTTAGCGTTCAATTTTATATATAACTAACTTTTTGGTATGAAATTATTCATGAATCTGGCACTTTTTACAAGAACATGTTCGCGTGTCCTTTGTAGGTTTTGTCCTCGACTACACTTATTTTGTGCTGGTGGTAGTTCAATTTGCACTGGCCTCTCCTCAGTACGTTCCCGACCACACCTATGTGTTCCGGAATCTTTGTCATTCTTGCTAAGTTCGTTTAGGTTTTCTTAAGTGTCCCAGACCATTTTTGATCTTATTTTCAAAAACAATAATGCTTTTCACTGATTCCAGACTATTGGGTATTTAAATACCCAAAAGAAGAGTGCATTTTAAAAAATCCTACCAAGCGACAGGTAAGAGGTGTTGTGGTTTTTAAAGTTTTTTTGGGTAGAGGAAGGATTGGTCTAAAATGAATATTTTTGTGTTTCCGAACTTCTTTGATTAACCTGTATTTTTGTGAGGTAGAATTTAGGCAACATAAAATTTCCGAAATTTTGGTGGAAAATTGATCCTGGCAAGTTTGAAGACTTAAAGAAAAAAGCTCGTAACAAATTCAAAGATCCTATGTGGGATGCTATGATTAATCAGATTTGATTGAATGAAAAGTTGGACGGTAAATTTTTTTTTTTTGTTTTTTTTTTGTCTCATAGAGGACTATTGGGTAAAAATTTACCCAAGCCGTATCTCTGGTGTGCCGATAGGAAAAAATTTCATTTTTTCATCAGCAACTTCTATTGATCCCTTGACCTCCCACACTAAATTTTATCGAAATTGTACGGGCCCTTCTGGTAGCACTCTGGAATGGGTTAAGACAACTTTACTATCATAAATGATAGTTCTTGTACCTATCGCTTTTATTAAAATGTCTTTATGGCATATATTTATACCTGGAAGGTACTCGAATATTTTCCTAAAGATTCGCAGTGTTTGATCCGGGAAGGTACTTGGGTTTTTTCCTAAAGAGTCGTAGAGTTTGATACGGATGATGATACGAATACGGATGACCGCTGTACTGCGTGCCCTTTTAAAGTCTATGACAACTGTCAAACTTGTTAAGAATTTACGAATTATGCGAAAAGAATACACATAAATACATATGCTGCGTTTATGCCATAGAACTTTCGCATTTTAAGCTTCCCGTCTTAAATCTTATATCATATTTTACAACCTTTTTACTATGCTGGCTTATATAACTAAGGCATGGCAAGTTAACATGTCTGACAACATAAAAACGAACGAACTTAATTAGCATTGTTCTTTTTCTAGCCATTTTAGGTATGTAGGTAATTCAAGTCGAAGTTTTTTTTTTATCGTCTGCAAGTTGCAATTATAGTCGCATAAGGTGGGTGTGCAATATTAACACCTATGTGTATTTATTTTACTGTTTTTTTTTAGCAAACCAAAGTGCAATGTCTACTGTATTTTTAGGCCAAGCTAATAAAATCAAATTTAAAATAAGCAATATATAGCCTAAGGAAAATAAAATGCTTGCGCTGCAGTTTTACGTTTTACGATTACATAGCATAGATAGTGGTGCACTTTTTTCTTTGCTGAATGGGCATTTAATGTTTAAGGTTTGAGTATTAAAAAAATTGCGGCTAACACTACTCGCAGCGTAAATATTTGTGCATTCATGGAAACTATCAACATTATGAACGTCAGTAGGCACACTGAATATGAACTAAAGATATAACAAAAATAAAAATTATTTTTTGCCCAAAACTACAAGGAAATAGTTCGATAGTAAATTTTTCGTTGAAAAAATTGCCTTTCGTTCGACTTTTAAAAAAATCTGAACTTTTTCGATAGTTATTTTTTCTGACGATTTTTCATTTTGTTTTTGATTGTTTAAAATTCGGCTACGAGTGCCAAGCAATATTGGGTGATTGTTGTGGACGTGTTTACACAGCCGTCCACCGTGGGTCAGACGATGACCAGATAGCCGCCAACTTTGGTCAGACGTTTTCTCGATTCAGAGGTATACGAGAAGTCATAAGTCCCGTCACCTCAAACTTCTCTTAGTCATAGAATAATATATACGAGGGCAGGTCAATAAGACTTTAGAAAAATATAGAAAAAAATTTTTACTTGGGTATTTTTTGTTTTTTTTTTATTTTTCAACATAGTTTCTTTCTAGTTCAATAGACTTTGACAAACGCTCCTCCAACTTTTTTAAGCCTTCTTCATTTGACGTAAACCGTTGTCCACTGAGCTATTTTTTAAAATTTGGAAATGGATAGTGGTGTATCCATGTTTCATCCACAGTTTCTAGTATGCGCAGAAATTCATATGGGTTGCGACGCATGTGCTTCAAAAGAGCCTTAGAAGAGACCACGCGGTTTCGTTTATTCTCTGCTAAGAGCAAACGTGGCAGCCATCTCGCATATATTTTTTTCATATCCAAATTATTATGCAAAATCGAAATGATGGTACCTTTTGAAACCCCTGTGGCCTCTACTATTTTGCGCAATTTTATTCTTTGGTCACTTAACACGATATCGTGGATTTTTTCGATCATTTTCGGAGTACTCACGTCTACGGGACGTCCTGAAGGATGTTTGTCTATTGTTGATGTACGGCCATGCAAATATAGAAGCAGATGTGTCATGAACTGAATCCAATTCATTTTTTATTTCTTTTGCTGTTAAGCCTTTTAAACGGAAATGTTTGGTCACCTCTCTAAACTCTCTTTTTTATCATTTTTTTTAAACAAACAAAAGTTGTTTACTTAAACTGACAATAAAATCAAAACCACTTGATAAATATGGCTGCAACTTTTACACATATCTAGTGAGGAATGATACTTACTAAAAATATACCATTTGCGACACTATGGTCATCATCCCTTAGATTTTCTAAGGACTTATTGACCTGCCCTCGTATATCTAATACTCGTATTATTTTATTAATTTTAAACGAATTTTGTTTTGTTTTACCATTTTTAGTTTTATTTTTTCAGGCGATAATATATTACAAATCCCACAGGCTTTCTTTTTATAAAAAAGCACCAAGCATTCTCCAATAAAACTCTTTTCCAACATATGAGGTATTACCATAAATATGCAAACATAAATAAAGTACCCATCACCAACTATCTTTTCCTGACTATCAACTCCAAATTACTCATACCCATGTTAATTCTTGGTTACATCCGAAGCTTCTAATTATATTTATTTAAAACACAGTGCAAGAATGTTACTATATTTAGCTTATTCGCCAACAAAACACATGCAAATGTTTTTTACAAAAATTGGCGTAATTGCACGTTAAGTGTCCATTGGCACGTAGCATTTATGTTATCTCTACGAGAGCTTTACCCTGCGACATGAGTGACAGCGGCGTTACTCTACTACAAAAAAAATAAGCTTAATTAAATTGAACACAATATTTATTGACATTTAGATTGAGCTTTTCGTTCTATTGAAATTAGTGTATTAATTAAATTTTATATTTTATTATTTCGGAATTACTTTTGTTTATTGCTATTTGGGTCTGTCCGTACTTCAATTGATTTGATAATTTTGCTTGCACTCTGGAGCACTGACATTTACATAGCTATCATAATTTCTGTTATCTCAGATATCATTTAGGGGTTTATTGTGCGCAGTAATACATTGTAATACCCCTTTTGCAACGTCGATTGATAAAATATGTTAATACTCCTTGTTTTCTGTTGAAATGTCTCCTATCTTTTGTTTGTGAATGTCAGAACTTTTAATGTCAGCAGAAATTTGCACTCAATTTTAAGTGAAAAACATTGGTGAAGTGTGCCAATTGCAATGAAATAGTTCTGCTTAGCTACAAAGTCACAGTCAATATATTTTGCGAAAGTTAGAAATTCAACTATTAAGTAACTATTAATATGACTGTATTTTATTAACAACTTATCAATAAGCAAATTTAACACAATTATTAAATATTAACAAAAAAGAACGTATATTGATTAGTATGTTGGATTGAGTTCAACAGATCTGACAAGTGGTGAACTTATACCATAAACCTGACTTTATAAAAAATTATCTTTTGCAATCAATTTTGGTATCAATTTTCTTATGGAAAACTTTAGTGCAATTTCGTCAAAAGCTCATTTTGAATATTTAACATTTTTTTGAGATATTTTTTATCATTTTAATTTTTGGGCCATATTTCTTGTAGAAAAATCGTTCAAAAAGTAATTTGGAAAAGTGACCCAAAAAAAACAAAAAATAAAATTCGCTTTATTTTTATTTGGCAACAATTCTTTGTATGTCAATTTTCGCAGAACTTTTTTTTTATTTACGATTTCAGCTATACCCCATTTGAAAGAATTTGTTTTTTGGTAATTTTTCCTCTTTGATATCGAGTCATTTTTAATTAAAAAGAATTTCCATTACTCTTTTCTATAAAACAACAAGCTTTAAAATTAATCGAAGAAGATATATTACTTATTTGGGCTACCTCAGGAATTAACCGAAGCAACGCTACATATACTTGCTCTTAGGCAACTTAAGCTAAAACAAACAGTTTCTGTTTCTAAGATAAAGGTCAGATAGTAAGTATTACCCCGTTGTGAAACATTTTCCTCTATGATTTTTGAACACTGTAGTAATCGAGGATCATCAACTTTATCAATATGTTATGTTCCACACAATTATATCACAACGATTTTCAGTTAACTTATCCGAAGTCTTATTGCCTTAAATATCTCCAAATTCATTTTCTATTATTCAATAAGCCATGTATTTTAAGTTTCTGATAATGCAATAGAAATGGGCTTAACCCAGATAGCGCCGAAAAATTTTTTTTTTATTTTTTTTTTCAATTTTATTTTAAACCATAAGCTCGCTAACCAAACATTTTTTTATTAAATAGCTTTTATTCGTATATGCTATAGTTTTCCAAATCCAATCTAGTCCAATCTGACACAATCTTGATAGAAATGCATGTGCATAACGGAACATTTCTTTCATTTAAGATGACGTTTTTGGTGTCCTTTTAAAAGGACAGTGGCGCTATCTGGGTTAATGAGCTGCCCGAGTGTTCACAGAAAATACTTACAGTTATGGAAATCAAATAACCGACTTAAGTATTCATAGCATATCAAGTTGCAACGCAGAGCAAAAGAGAAAATGATCTTTGTGCCGCGTGACACTATGACACATTTTTAAAATTTTATTCAGTCAATTTTACTTAACATGGCGTATGAGCAACATTTACAAGGGTATAAATTTGCAGCACATTTGCAGCGACAAAACTTATTGCTTATTGGAAAAAGTGAATTAAAGAATGATCCTAAAATTTATTCATCTATTTTCGAACACTATGTCGTATGATTAACGTATCGTTAAAAGAATCTAATTTTAACGTAAACAATTTTTTTGGAGAGCAAAAAACAGCTAAGAACTGAATTAACATTTTAGTTTGAAAACAATTTTTGTTGTTTTATTTAATAAGCACAAATACATTGAATAAATTAGAAAAAACATTTTTTTCGAACTTCAATGGTAATTAAGTTCTAAGCTCTTTTTTGCTTTCTTGAAAAGTGAAGAAAAAAAAATATTCCATAGATTACGATCTTAGCGGCTTTGTTATTATTAGTTCTACAACGTTAAACTCGATTTCTCAGTTTCGATGCAATTTGTGGCACGAATTTTGCAGTCATTCCAAACGCTATATAAAATTTTAATTAAATAAACAGCCGTTGATTGGAAATGCAAAAATAACACAAAAAAACACGAAATGATGCGTTAAAATACTTTTCAGTTTATTATTTACTGCCCGTACTATACGTTTTTTTTTTCTCAGGCAACACTGGCAATCAATTTTCCGTATATTGGTTTAGTTTTTCAACATCTTGAAATTTTTCAACTTTCACCGCTCTATATGTTACAAAATTTTTTTCACATGCAGTTTTTATCGCCAAACTTTACTTTTTACTGTAATGCAGTAATTTGTTTGACAAAACCCTATACACAAAATGTAATTTATTTTTACTGCTAAGGCACGGGCTTGAATGATAACAAACAAAATATGATAAATTGTAAATAACTTTCCATTCAAAGAAAAACGATTTTGAAGAAATGCTCAATACATGGTTGTTGTAATTTTCATACATATGTCAACTGTCACTTTTATTACGCTTTTGTTGTTGCTACAGCTATACATACATACATGTGTATGTATGTATTGGCGTAAGCTTAATACGCTATTATTATGTTACTTTTTTTTTTCTTGCAATCCATTGTTTATTATAATGAATACAATTTCTTATTCAAACTTTGCTTGGCTTTTGTGTAGGACTAATTCACCACAAAATTCACCTCAGCTTAGCATAAGCAAATGGTACGTACATACATACGCTCTTTTGATGCACACAATGCTGACGTCAAAGCGCCATTGCTTTACCGCTGGCGGCGCGTTTAAGTCCGTGAGTGAGCGTAGCATACACCATGTGACAAAGATAGATCATATTGTACAGTATATCTACTCTGGCAGTATGTTTTCATCTTTTCCGTTGAGTTTGACTGAGTGCGTGTGATCGCACATGTCAGTTGTCACAGCGTGATCATTACTTTGCGTGCTCAATTTACATTTTTATGCATATGAGTTTGGTTTTGTGTTTTCTTCTTAATAGCTCCGAAGCTGTCAGGCGGCATTTTTACTTTTGAGTTATTTATTTTGTTGTTAAAATATTTACAACTTCAATTTAGTTGATTTTTCTTCTTATTTTGCAATTGTTCTGATCGATCTTGACCAATATTGTTTGAGCGTGCAGTAATAGTTTGAGCAACATAAGGGTAAAGCTGAACGTGTCTCGAGAAGGTTTTTCTTATTTATTTTGGTCCATTTTTTTGGCAATTTTTGAAATAAATAAATCTTTTATCGAGTAACATAAAAACTAAGGAATAACAGCAAACACGGTTTGATTAATCTATAAAAAAACCTACTTATTTACTATCATATCTGTGGCAAAAGACAAACTCAATATATTATGACAAAGTCGTATGTTATAACGGACCGCCTTATGCTGTTTTGCCTTGAAGCCACAGTTAATATCAACAAAGGTGGATGCACCATCAACATATGTATTTTTCGTATCTAATTTAATGAATTGCGTTAAATTACATTAACCTTAATATATACAAAGTATTAAACCATTTATCACTTAAGCCCCCAAGATGGCTTTCTATTACTTTATCGTTTTTTTTTTGTCATCTCTTTCGATATTTTCAATACGTCAAACTGCGCTTTTCGAATGAAGCTAAGTGTCGAACAACATGTTCACACTTGTGGCCTTTTTTGGTGTCACACAAATGATTCATACATCGTGTGGTGGTAACGTCACACGTCGTGGTTGGAATAAAAGATAGCACCGCCGACTAAATAAAATCATTGTGCACCTACGCGAAAAAAATCCACAGATAATGTGAACCAAAATGTTCAACGTTTCGTTTATTATGCGTATACATTTTTTTTTCACTGTTTTGACTTGGCTTAAAGCAATCATTAAGTCAAGCTTAGCAGAAAAAAAAGCTAATGAAATGCATTTGCTTTCAGCAGTTATACCGTACGAGTACCCTTTATCTCGAGTTAAAAGCTGTGAAATTAGCATTCATTAAAACTGCCTTACGATATAAAGTAAAACCTCGTAAATGGTATGCAGTGAAAGAATGCCTGCTAGTACATATTGTAGCCATGGCGTTATTGCATTTTAAATATGCTTAGAATGCTATGTAGATATGTACATAAGTAAAAAATGCTCGTATAAGCGCGTGTGTAGGGTTAGCTGGGGCTACTACTTACGAAACCAGAACTATTCTAGAATCTAAAAGGGATGCAAAATTCATCTTCTCTTGAGCGCCGTTGGTTGTGTGCATAAATTCTTTCCAAAGGTGTGATGGGCTAAGTTGAAGAGAAATATATTATCTCTTGCTGAAAAATCAGGAAATTTAAAAGGAATGTTCACTGACACTCTTCCATCTATCCCTTTTTGTCATTTTGAATTTGCTTACTTGGAAGTATATGCGAATGAAAACTGAATGTTGCATAACAATAATATATGTACATCTTGTTAGAACTACAATTCTTATGCTGCGCTGGATTAAATGGATTAAAATAGAGCTAGAGCGAGCCATAGCCCTGAGTCCCGAGCCTCGAGCTCAAGTGAGCCCCTAACTAGCGCTGAACTAAGCTATTTGATAGAGATTTCGGTAGCGCTAGGGCCCGGACCCCAAGCTCATATTATTTTTTTTGATCATCAATATCTAATTTAACATTTTTATTGCATTTTTAGAGAAAAAATGTATATGTTTCAGGCCCGGGTCCAGCATAATCTAAATTCACGCAGGTCTTACCTACGAATCATATTTCTCAGCAATATTCTCTCGCTATAAGCAAGTACTTACCTGACAATCTCATTCTGAACCATTGGTCACCAACCAAAGCATAAAAGATAATATAGTGGCTGTGTAAAATCATTCAAAAAATTGAGCAGGTCAAAAATATCGCAAGATTGGTCCTGACCAATATGAAAATTATGAAAAAAAAAAAAATTAATTATTTGAGTGAAAGTGGTATCATGGGTCGAAATAAATCGAGACTTTGTGAGTTACTTGCTTGTTCATCTGGGAAGTATGAAAAGAAATTGTTCCTTCGCCCCAGTACCCAAACTCTCACGGTACAAACCGAACATTTCCTTCTAAATTGTATACTCTGAAAATTGTTTTAATGCCTTAAATACTAAAATATCCAAAGATAAGAAACTTATTTAACATTTAGAGATGAATTACGAACGACTTCCTTAATTTTGGAACCTAACTATGTTGGAAGGTATTTTCAAAAAAAAATTTACGCGATAACGCAAAAAGGAGCACCGAATTCGTAGTTCCATAAGTAATTTTCTTATTGAAGGCCACGTAGGTCAAAATAATGTTGAAGGCCAGTCCTTCGAAAACAATAGAATTTATGAATTGAACAATGCTTAAAACCTTATTTAACTCATCTCCCCTATACATGAATTAGTGCCAACAAATAGTTAAAGTCTGCAAAAAAAAAACTGGTATGTTAAACCAAACAAATAAAAAAAGGCTGCATAGAAAAAAATTTGCGTAGAAATTCTTGAAGAATTTTCTGTTTTTCATTACAAAGATTCTTGCTATTCGATATGAGACAGGTTCCAAGTGCAATGCCGTTGTAGACATAGCCAACAGGAGGGTAAAGTCAGCCAGATCGCACTTTTGCAAAGAATTGAAAAGTTAATGACGAAAAAAAAAAAAATAATAAAAAAATTTATACAGGAAGTGAGTAGCAGTAGTGCGCAGCTTAACGATCGCTCAAGTGTTAGAAAAAGTGCGTAAAAATAGAAAATACAGATGAAGTAACATACGAGTACATTGTTGCCGTATTTTTTGCGGTATTTTTAAGATACAGGTGGGAAAAACAT
This sequence comes from Tricholauxania praeusta, assembly GCA_949775025.1. Classification (NCBI taxonomy): domain Eukaryota; kingdom Metazoa; phylum Arthropoda; class Insecta; order Diptera; family Lauxaniidae; genus Tricholauxania; species Tricholauxania praeusta. The sequence continues at coordinate 27,242,348 of OX459031.1, read as the reverse complement.
AAAAATGGGCAGAAACTTAGCAACGAGAACTATGAGTGACATTTTATAGGATTTTCTACGATAGAGAAGAAATGTTTATAAGACGTAAAGTATGGTCATGCTTTATCAGAGCTTGACAAAATTAAATTGATCTGTGACTTTGCAAATTTTATCTTGTAAGAAATGACTAAGTTGTGCTGTTGATGCTATTATATCATACATGATATTAATAAAATATTGTCTTTGCCCAGGGCTTAATTTCACTTTTATGCAATCAACAAATTATATACTATAATATATTGCAACTCACAGCTCGAACAATTTTTAATTAATGACTTTAAAGTCTGATATACTCGCAGCCAACCGAAATGCCACCTTTTTTTTTAATTTATTCATCAACACAGCAATTAAGTTGTAGGTAATTTATTTTCATTAAATAAAATTTCCATATGAAAACTTAATGAGTATCAACCTATAAAAAAATCCTAACCCAACACAAAAGCTATTGACGTGAATTAATTTAATTAAATGTTATTTTTAACGTCAATACAAATGTACTTTTTTAATGTTTTCAAGTAATAAAATTATCGAAGATAATAAAATAAATTATTTGTCTATTTTAGTTTACAGGATATTTGCATAGCGAGAAATAATGCAGCATTAGTGATACCAAGAAATATGATAATTTTTGTCATGACATCATTAAACACTTACTCAGATGTAGAGTAGAAAATGCTTGATGACATCAACAGGTAAGATTTCATTACTAAAATAATATATCAATAGCGATTTTTAAACAAATATCGAATCAGTTCAGTAAAAAAAAAAAACATTTCATACACCTGTCCATAAAAGTGTACAAATTCTTCGGACCAATGATTATATTTTAAATATAATTGTTATCTTTATATAACATTTGCACTTTGAAAAAAAAAAAATTATTAGAGCAATCTCACAAAAAAAAAAGAAGTTTAGATCTGAGTGGTCGACACATATTTTCTTTTTTAGAAGAACATTTTTTTCGTAATGCTAAATCTTGTTTAAACTTCATTTGATTTCAGTTCAAAAGATATTTTTAATTAATGCAAGAAAACATTTTTTGAATATAAGAACTTTTTTGTACTGTGACCTTTTATTTAGTGCAGTAATTCAAAGAGCAGTATCGCTACAATTCCATAAAATCATTTTTGCAAATTTTCTTCAGGAGAGAAAAAAAAAAATTACGAATTTTTTCTATTTCCTTACATTGTTTTGTACTTTGAGATACTGATATTTGCCGTTTTAAATACAATGAATAAATTCCGTCGTATTATACATTTAAGCGTTTTTGTGTCTTTCCTGAATATTTAGTTTTCTATCTAAAATTATGCATAAGAAATTTGCGACCTAGCGTAGTTCCAGTGTCTATCGTAGCGCCATGTTTTGACTTTTGGTTCGTACACATAAAGAAATCGATTAAGTTGTATATATCGAGATCTGATAATAATTAACAAATTATATATTTGATATATGGGCGAAAGAAAAATTTGATATAAGAGAGCATGTCACACATTCCGCGGAATGGAGTATATCTATTGAATCAATCATATATTTGATAATAATTACATAATTATATTTTTATTAAAACAAATACATTTTGATTTTCTGCTATGTTAATATTCACCAAATCATGTATTTGACGGAAGCAATGTTGTGTTTTCGCAAACGTACGCATTTATTAATATCGGTTTGTGTTTAAACCAGTGGTGGGCTTGTAATGTCCCTATCCGCCCTCGTTGCCTGAACTACGTCGTTATTCGACGCACAAGTAATCGAAAAAAATTCGCAGAATTTCAACGCTATCGAGGCACAGCGTTGAGTTCAAATGAAACAAAAACAACATACAAAGGGATTCGCGCTACGCCGCATTGTGTCTTGACGAATGTAGCAATTGTTTTTGTTTGTAGTGCAATTTGGTTTTTTTTGGTTCGTTGGCGAATTTGGAAATTAAAGTAAAAAAATGTTTAAAATTTCTTTGTTGTTTCGCCCTTTTGTTAGATTTCCATGCCCACCACTGGTTTAAATCAATGATCAAAAAAAATATATTAAAATGCCGATTCATATCTAATTCGATATTTCCAATATCGTCACATTCTTATATTGAATGTCGTTGGTATTTGCACAATCCTGAATACCTAAATTGCGTACCAAGCAGAAGAACCAGTGTTTACTTAAATATGTTGAGAATTGTAGTTTGTTAGCGCTTACACAAGAAAATTCTCTAAAAAAATGCTTGTCTATTCTCTTTCGTGAATTTGTTTTGCGTTTACATACGAAAACTAGAATTTTTTGTGTACTTGTAAGGAACGAAAGAGAATTTCCGAGTACGGCTAATTCTGTACACCACCCCCCTCTACAAGAGGGGAAACTTGCCAACAAACAGGAAGAATTTTCGGAAAGAGTTTCGTTTATAAACGCTGACTTCCCATATTAATAAGAAGTGGAATCAAATAGAATATACAATTCAACCTAACCAAATCTCTGCAATCGGCTCAAACAAATATTATGTTTGCCCAATAAACAACAATTAAACTTTCAATTAAGGGCATAATAATATCTCACAAAATTTTTTATATAACTAAGAAATATTTTAAAAAGTTTTTGATATCTGGTTTAGTTTTCGAGACACGATTTGAAAGGCTGAACCGCAAAAAGATGAAATAATTATTAAACACTACTAGAAGTGTACATAGCTTAACATTGCATGTCTGGAAAACCAAAGTTTCTTGCTTAGTTCAGCGAGTTTAGCAAAAAATTTAACAGCAAATATCTCGTAAGCCAAGCGAGATAACAAAAAATTTCTCAACTCATCAACTTCTATTAGAAATTATTGACGTCCTGAAAAGCGGGCTTGAAAATAACAAATAATAAAAAAAAAATATTGTTATAAGCTATACCAACTTGTACTTCCTCCAAGTAAACTACTTATTTACATACCCACTTGTGTAACTCATAATTTTATGAAGGTTTCGCCAAAAAGCCATAAAAATGAAGAATAAAATTAAGTGCGTTAATGTGTCAAAAAAATGCTAATAAAACAAAATTAAAATGTAGCATGTTGACACTATCGTTAAGAAATAATAATTAAAAAGTATTAAATTTGTTAGCAAGTTAATGTAACTCTACCGTAGTAGAAAATTGAATTCAGCTTAAAAATGTAAATTGAGAAAACGCTACCACGAAAAGCACGTGCATGACAACGTATAATGACGACTGGTTATGATGTCATAAAAATATTTTTGTTAACACGGCCAACAGTGTCAGCATGGCCAATAAAAATTGTATTGTAGTAGTAGAATTAGCAACAGTAGCATTAAAGCTACGCATGCGTCACTATTGGGTTAAACTAAGTCAAAAGAGAGGTTAGGTTTTTAATTAAAATTTTTAATATTTTAGTTAGGTAGGAATTGTTTTTATTTTAATTTATTTTACGTTTTCTACAATATCTTAAAATTTTAATTTATTTTAATTTGTCGTTAAATTTTGTGTCAACGTGTGGCGGTCAAAGATATATTTTGCAGCAGGCCGATCTGAATTTTGGCACTCCTGCAGCTGTTCATATACAAATAACGTTGATCTCAGATCGGCGCCGTGAGCTACCGGATCGCCGGCCTTTAAGCCATCGTTGAACGTATCTATTTTTGTCTATTTTTTAGTGGAAATTTTAACTAATGTTTTGCGTTTAATATGTAACGCTCATATTAAGAAAGGAAAAAAGATGGCAAGAGAGAAAAGGAGAAAGTTAAAAATATAAGCTACGCATTGACACAATATAGCGCATTTTAAAAATCACATTAAAAAGTTTTTCAAAAAGGCATTTAATTTTTCTCTTCGCCTAAATCTATCTACCTATAAACTGTTTGAGGGGCTAAAAATATAAAAGTTTTTATTATGTGCATACATATTATTTGTATATATTAAATTGTATTCTTTGTTCTTTGTGCCGATTTGCCGCTGTTTAATTGTGCGTTAAATCTCAAATGCAATTTTTCAAATAAACGCAATTTAATTTGCGATTTTTACCTTAACCCTGAACAAAATCATTCATCTGTGTCAGTTGGCAAATGACAGCGGAATTCAATGACAAATTTTTTATTTTACTTTTTTTATAGTCGAGTTTTATTGCAAAAAATAAAACGCACAAACATAAGATTGCTCATACGAGAAACAATTGCTCTATAATTGTGCTTGAAATATATGCATTTGATGGTTGCTTTGGATACCAATATCAGTTGTCGATAGAAGTTGGATTATTATTTACACGACTTAAAAAATCAACTAGTAAGAGAGTTATCATTGCCTCGCCAAATATGCAATACCCCACACCGTTCTAACAGTAAAAGTTTAGTCCTAAACAGAGAGTACCTCTTCTACCTCGCTACGTGCTGACTGGTTTGGCTAAACGTACCCACATCGAATTTGACAATATTTACTTTTATATGTAGCTCTCTGTGTAGCGTTTTGAAGCTTATGCTTGTATGAAATATGCCACGCCCTCTTGTAGAAATTTGCTAATTTTGTGTCTGATAGAAGACCAAACTATTTCTTAAATAATTCTCTTAGTATACATCTAGCGTTTTGAAGTTTTCGTTTACATGGGAAGTGCCACGCCTTCTCGTCGAAATTCGGCAATTTTTGCTTAGAACTTTTTTAAGTTTTTCCTAGTACTTTTGAAAAATTTGGTTATACTACATCAAGTAACTCTCTCAATATAAATGTTTTATTTGTATGGGCGATGGGCGTGTTGATGAAGTGATTTTGCTCATTTTCAATCTCAAGAAGCTTTTTTAAATGTGTAGCCTGTTTACCGAATTTTATTTAATTGTATTGCTTGGCTTTCCCGTAATCGTGATTTCCACTGACACACCTACAGTTGTGACGCTGATAAAAAATATACATATAGCCGGCCAAACTAGTTTTAAGCCAAACAAGTAACCGTTAAACCTAAAAATATGCAATTATATCTTAATGCAAAAGGACTGTGGCTAGCGAAGCCACAGAAGAAGGATTTCTAAATGTGTCTCTACACCCACCAAGATCTATAGCTGCATCTCTAATTGAATGCCTCTATAGCTATCAAGGCCCCGCAGTTTTTGTATTGACGGCATTTGTATCTGAGTTTCATATCATTTTATTGGAAAACTATTTTGATATGAACATTTAAATTTTTACCTCTATGGGCAGTTCAACGCCCATTTGTCGTGATAATTTGTATTAAAGATTACATTTAAGTGTCTAAGAAATAAAACTAAAAAAATTAGATCAAAATTTATCCAGTAATTTTTACGTGATGCGCGCACATCGAAAGACCTAGCTATCATTTTGTTTACATGTATATGTAGATAAAAGTTGTGACTTTTTAGAAAATGATTCGTTTGTTTTATCAGTAAAAATTTATCTATTAATTTTGTTTTTTCTTATAATGCAGTGAGACGTACATATGTATGCATATACGTGTTTCTTCATTAATTTTTTAACTGATAAGATAAAGCGGGAAAAATAAGTCATTCATGCAGTGAGATTCGATTAAACCGTATTATATATCTTAGTTTCCAAGAACATATTGTGACAAAATATTGGATTGGCAATATGGCATGTGTGCATGCTTGAGAAATTTACTTCATGTTTTCTTTTAAGTCGATTATTTTACAAAGAGTTTATTAATAAACAAAGAAATTACTATAAAATAATTTAGGAATTACTAAGAAACTGAATCAAATAATATGTAGTCCGCAAACTAAAAATAATCGATTTACAATTCATGATTGCTTTATGAAGTGGTTTTATTTTAGTAGTTCCAATGAAAAATATACTTATATTTATTAACTGAAGACGTTCTATGTATATTCATTGTTTGAAGACTCATTGTGTATCCTTTGTTGTTCTTAACTGAAGTTAAAAATATATGAAAACTTTTGGATATGCTATTTTAATAGACGCGTCCTTTTATCTGAGAATATGATGGACAAGTTTGAATTACGCATGCGTATTCTCTATATTATTGAATAGTACTTGAATAGTATTTGTCAGAAATAAATCTAAGTAAAAATTAATAACGATTGTAAAGAAATTAAAACATTTATTGGGGGCGATTTGAAATAACCTGTCGAGATAATCTGTTAAAGTTTAACGAAGCAAATTTTGAATTAACTTGCAGGAAATTTTTGTTGTATATGAGCTAAATTTCATGAAAAAATTATAAACAGTTCATTAAAAATCAGTATTAAATTAGCTCTAGTAAAAAAATAAAGCATAATCTAATTTAATACAAATAGTTGAGGTATAAAATTACAATCATAAAGCAAAAAACATATGTTGATTAGTTCATGCACTCGCAGCGTGATATTTCGTAATGTTAGTGTAGAAAAAGTAGAATTATATAAAAAAATATCGGAAAATAATGAAAACATGTACAAATATTCGAAAAGTTCGAAAAGTGTTGAAAAATTCGAAAATTGTTGAATTTGTCGAAAAATGTTGAGTGATAAAATGTTGTTTGACATGGTCAAAAAACGTTGAGAGAGTCGAAAAATGGTGAAATAGTCGGAAAATTTTGAGAGAGTCGAAAAATGGTGAAATTGTCGAAATATGGTGAAATTGTCGAAATGTAAATGTCAAACATTGTGATATTTCTGTAGCCATAAAGAATAACAGCTAAAGTCGATCTGTGATAACAAGGCAAATCAACATAAGTTCTGTGTATAAGAAAGTAAACTTGTTGCCACAGATTTGTTGCAAAAGTCAAAAAGAATTAAAAAAAGCCGAAATATTTCAAAAATTAAAAAATGCTGAAAGACTAGACAATGTTAAGAAAATTGAAAAATGTTGAAAAAGTCGAAAAATCAATAGTATTGTAAAAGTGGAAAAATGTTGAAAAAGTCTATTAATGTTGAAAAATTCGACAAGCATCGAAAAATGTTGAAAGAAGTTACGTTTCCACCAATTCACTCCCGCATAAATCAAAAGTCCACTCGGCCGATATAAAAAATACAAAAACAAAGTGTAATAATAAATCTTAAAGAGAAAATTTTGTACATGAAGAAGCTTTTGACGCAAAAAATCAAAATTAACATTCAACTATGACAGAAACAACAACAAAATGACATGAATTAATGAAAAATCTATCGAACAGAAATATTAAAATCCATTGCGATTTGATCGTTCCAACCTAAACCTGGTATTAATTTCCATTTAAGTGTGGGGAGTTTCAAAAAGTGGTGGGATTGTATACGCAATCTGTTACTTGAAGGTGACTTTTATCGCGTTCAACAGCAGTTCAGTGCTATAGATTGCTGCAAATGCAATACAGGTTTTTTTTTATTTCACCAAAACAACAAATAATGACTTAAGGCTTTATTTATTTTTGTGATTATTTTTCTTTCTTATTTTGTGAGTGCACACTCAATGCACACCACACACACACACACTACCAATACAATTGCATTTCTGAGTCTTATCTGGTTGTTCTGTATTTAGCGTAGGTTGACTGTCTGTATTTGTATATCTCATGGTTGTTTTTGTTATTATTGTTGTTGCTGCAGCTCGAGTTAAATATTTTTTGAGTTGTTGAAAAACTGGCTTCTGGCGGCTATTAGTCCGTAGCTCAGTTAAAAAAGAAGTACGTATGCGAGTTAACGTTTTACATTTCTCTTTTTTCTTTGTTTTTCCGTTTTTTATTATATTGTTCTCGCTAAAATTTGGTGAAATGCACTTTTATTTTTCATTTAAATGATTTTAGCATGTAACTGTGATATTTTGTTTTTCTTCCATTTATAGATCTTTATTCCAGATTAGTGTTTTTGTAACAAGTTAATTTGTTTTGTTAGTTTTACCTTTCGTTGAAAGTACTTTCTGTTTGAAAATGATTTTTATATATATTTCATATATCCTTATTTCGGAGATACAGTCATCAAAAATCACGAAAATAGCTTTGCTTTAAATTCATATAAGCTGAGTATTTCTGAGTCGATTTTATACCAACGGTCCCCACGTATGTATGTATATCGTGATATGTGCAAAAAACATAACTCAACAACGGCATATAAAACAATATCATCAGTTGTGTAGCTTTCAAGATATGAAAGATTTTCTAAAATTTCAATTGAAATTTTTTTTTTCCCGATAATATAGCGTTAACAAACAAAAATAGTGAAAAACTTGCATAATAATCCCAAAACTTGTGAAAAAACCTTCGCTTCGAAAGCTACATGTCTGATTTCAAACTTTTGTGCATCACAAGTATAGCTTATTAACTTATCTTTCATATGACATCCTTATCTAAAAGATCGTTTAAACTTAAACCAATTTTTAAAAAGCTATATCTTCGATTTTAATTACCACTGCCAACTTTTAATTCCATAATAGTTATGAGTATTAAAAATCACGTCAGAAATTTATGGTTGAATAAAAAAATAGAGGAGTACCCATAGTGAAAATGGAGTAAATTAAGAAATTGTATGGTCGATGCGCGAGCTCGAAGTTTATTTGTCAACTTTTTATTACTATTATGAAATAAAATTTAAAAAAGTACTTAAGTGACCCTCCTTTTCTAATTAGACTAAGAAACTAAATTGTTATTCAGGCAGAGTACAGGGCCTAAAGAAGACCGGAAACTTAAAAATTACAGAAAAAATGGCATTCACTTGAAGCAAAAAATTAATGCTATTGCGCCATGTTAATTGCAATGACCTTAAATTTTCCTCTTTGCTTAAGGAAGAAGGTTTCACTAAAAAGATTTTTCATAAAGAACTCGTTTATCACATGATTTGCAATTTAAAAACCAAAAAAGAACTAGTAAAATTCAATGACTTTGTTTTATACTTTTTGCATTATCTGTGTACGTCAAATTGAATGTGAAAATTTGTTGCTCGAAGGTCCTGTGGCTTAGATTTTCCGACCGGGTAATAAAAATCTACAGTGCGAAGATATCTGTTTTTGAACAGCTTTAATTACAGAAGCCAATGTAAATTTTTAATTTGTATGAGCGGTGGGCGTGATCGTAAACTGATTTAGCACTAATCTTGATTAGTTTTCCCGTAATCGTGATTTCCACTGACAGACAAACAGACATGAATAAATCGACTGAGGTAGTGACGCTGATCAAGAATATATGTATACTTTCCTATACCTGCCACGCCCCCTTCATTCTATGCGTTACAAACAGAATGACAAAGTGTAGGGTATAAAAAACACCTTAGTTACAGAAATTTTATTAAATGAAAAAGTTTTTGCTGCAGTTAATACGTATTTAAACACATTCAAAAATACTGAGATCAAAAGATCATTGTGATTAAAATTTTTAAAAAGTTCAATGAAATGAAATATTTTGATTAGACATAAACAAATTTGTTGTTTACTTACATATGGTATATTTCAAAAAGTCGTACACTTTCAAAACAATAAATTTCAATAGATTTTGCCTGATCTATAAATTAATAAGCCTCAGTTATAAAAATTTCCAAACAAAAGACAAAGCGATAACACTTAGCGGACTTGAAAATTAAATTAAAATGACAAAAAAAAAAAATAAAAAAAAATCTTAACTCGGAGCTATAACCCAGTTGCGTGCATAATGAAATACAAGAAAATTCTAACAGTACCGGGCGCACCAAAAATGGGCGAACTGGCGACAATTTAAGTTGTGTTGTTGTACAAGTACAATCGATCATGGCGACAACGATGACAAAAATATCAAGATAGTAACGCACAGAAAAAAAAAAAAAAAACAATAAAACTATACAAAAAAATGTGTTACGAAAGCTACGCGCCTGCCTGAATGATCTCGTGTTTAACCCATGTTTATGCTGAAACTTTAACCCGCTGTTAAGCTGTAATAAAAAAAAAATGGAATAGAAAAATAAAAAGAAGTCTGAAAATTGCGACTTAAATTAAATTTTCCATTTCTGTTGTTTTTTTACCTTTTCTGCACTTTTGGTGAATACAAAAACGTCGTCACCAACGGTTAGTTATTTTGGTATCTACGATATTTACACAAATACAGCTACAAAGTTATCGGTATGTGGAGTACGCGCTACAAAATACAAGTTACTACTTTACTACTCGATATCGAAAGAGTAGGTAACAAAAGGTACGACTGTGTCAAAGTGAGACCACTAGTGTGGTGAAGTTTGAAATATAAAACCTTTTTTTTTGTTGTTGTTGTCTTTGGTTTTGTCAAAGTGTCGCTTGAAATACAGCGAAGAATTCAGCTGTAGATAGATACATCGACGACAACGACGATTTGCTTGAAGGTTTTTTTTTTTTGTAATATTTTTTTAAGATTGTGGAAAATTTTGCTTAATCTACTTAAAAAAAATGTACATTTCAAAACTCACCTTGGGTATGCAGTTTTTTTTTTTTTAAGAAATCCTTTTATAATACAAGTTCAAATAGCAATTAATCCACAAAATTAGCTGCAGCTGAAAAAAAATTTTTTTTTTAGCTAAAAAGTCACAAGATTAACAAAAAAAAAACTAAAATTTCACCAAAATCAATACAAATTTACAGTTTCTTTGATTTTTTCGAAATCATTAACTTTTTCACAAAAGTTTTGTAACTTTTCATTAAAAGAATTCACCTTTTTTTAAAAAAATATCTTTGATTATATAAAAACTTCCAAGAATTGGTTAGTATAAAATGTTCTGCCGATTTAAATTATATTGTTAGTAGCCGTTCGTTTATGATTTTAGCGCGTTTTTAACACCTGTTGATGTTAAACTCAACTGAGCTCAACAAAATTTGTTACTCGAATATTAACCGACGACACCGATAACCGACAATGGCGACTTCTAAGCCATTTAATTTCCAATGTGGTGAATATCTCTCAGCACTGTTGCTCTCCATCACACAGTTACGCTCCACCATGCTCAGTAAACAAAACAGCTTACACATACGCAGACGCCAAGCTATCAAGATACTGCATTGGGAAGCGCATTGAACGTACGCCCACGAATGTTGTGTTGAAAAATTACAAAGATCACAGGTAGCGCCGTGTGCCTACCGCCAAAGAGAGCAGAGAGATTCATTGAACTTTGTTGCAGTTTGTGAAATACAAATTTGAGCATGTTGCTTTCAAACTGTTGTTGCCGTACGTAGTTTGAAAAGCGCTGAAAAGTAAATGTGGTTTGTGTTCTGCATTCAATGAATACTACATTCGCAGAATCAATCAGCCTAAGTGTATGCAACTTAATTTTTTCAATGAGTTGGTTTTATTGTTTGTGAAAACAAACAGCCCATCCAGACAGCAGCAGTGATCGTGGATTGTTTCCTTATTACATATAATAAGGCTTAAGGAATAGCTTTATATTTTTTTTAAACTTCCTTATTAACTTAATACTTTCATTCGGAGTCGCTAAGCTCAGTTATTCGAGCCTTTATAACTTTTTCTAAATATTAGTTTTTTCCTAAATAATGTTCTCGTACCAAGTTTCATTGTTTCACTTCGAAAGCTGTCTAGATACGAATACGAAAAAATTTAATGTTCTGATTTTTTTGGAAGGAATTTTATGTTCACATGTTTATTTCATCCGACTGTTACATTCAGCGCTTACAGCTCAAATAACTGGTGTTCAAATACAGTATAGTTTCATGTTTTTAAAAAGGACTTTTCGGTCTATCTGTTCGCTTTGTCAGCACAATGGATTTGTTATGCATTTTAATTTAAAAAACTTGTAATTTTCTTCTGAAGATTTCTAAATCATTAAAAATTTATGTATATTTTTGAATTTTAATAAAATTTTTAAAAACTACAAAATAAAATCGTTAGACACTGTAGTAAAAATTACATGCAGGTCCTTTGAAACATGGATGCGCAACCCATAGCTCAAATAGCTCTTACAACAATAATACAAAATATTGAGCTCATCTCGAGCTCCTTCCGTTATTCGAGCAAAATCATTTTGGTCCGCAATCACCGCATGCATTTTTTTCCTGTAATTTTTTCTTCAACGCACTTTATTGTTTGTGTGATTTTGTTTTCAAGTCATTTGCTCCTTCACCTTGAGATTTTTGTTTTTGTTTACATGCAATTAGCTTACCGCAGCTATTTCTTAATTTTCGTCAATATTTTTTTACCTAAATTGATGTTTTGTGTACATCTCTGCTTTACAGTTATGTGCAATGGACTTGAATGGCCAAACTCAATTCCACCACACACTGCAAGGACAGAAAAGAGCTGAAATGGCCATAAGATGCTTATGACGCTTATTTTGATTATTATCAGCCATAGTTAAACTATCAACTGCAAAACAAAATTAAGCGGAAGGCAATAACTATGAAAAATTTTTAAAGCTACCTTCCGGACCATATGAGTTAATCTCTGTTTGTATGCTAAAAGATCTTTATTGAAAACCATGTAACTCATAAGATGCTCAGAATAAACCTACCCTTTCATGCAGATTTTACTCGCAATAAACCAGGGAATTGAATCCTAGAGTGTGGATATTCTGAAACGGATCACCATGTATTTTAGATTATAGCTCTATCGATGTAATTTTTTTTATATTCAATTTATCAAATGGCTAAATTTCCGAAACTAAATCAAGGCCTTACTTTTTGATGAAATGTTCGAAGAATTACCCCAGCCAAAAAAGCATTTAAACAAAAAGAATAAAAAAATATATTTAAAAATAATTTGTGAAACACTGAATCATTACGAGCTCTCAAAACATAAAATGAGCCCGGAGTATAAGTTCCATTTTGACTGTCCTATGCAGCACAAAATGATCTAAATAAAAAAAAAATGCTCTAGGATGTTTTAATTCGCTAATAAAAGCACAGATTAACTCATTCCAGACTATTGGGTATTTAAATACCCAAAAGAAGAATGCATTTCAAAAAATCCTACCAAGCGACAGGTAAGAGGTGTTGTGGTTTTTAAAGCTTTTTTGGGTAGAGGAAAGATTGGTCTACAATGAATATTTTTATTTTTCCGAACTTCTTTGATTAACCTGTATTTTTGTGAGGTAGAATTTAGGCAACATAAAATTTCGAAAACTTTGGTGGAAAATCGATCCAGGCAAATTTGAAGACTTAAAGAAAAAAGTTCATAACAAATTCAAAGATCCTATGTGGGATGCTATAATTAATCAGATTTGATTGAATGAAAAGTTGGAGAGTCAATTTTCTTTTTTTTTTTGTCTCATAGAGGGCTATTGGGAAAAAATTTACCCATGCCATATCTCGGGTGTGCCGATAGGGAAGAATTTCATTTTTTCATCAGCAACTTCTATTGATTCCCTGACCTCCCACTCCAAATTTTATAGAAATTGAACGGGCCCTTCTGGTAGCAGTCTGGAATGGGTTAAGGATGAATTTTATAATGAAAAAATGTTTTAAACAAAAATTTTTGATATTTTTAAATATTCGGACTTAAAAACACCAGACTAATTTTAAACATATTTTCTAACAATCTAGTTTTATTGAGTTGTCTTTCAAGTGATATCAATTCATTCTTCAAATCGATGAGCTAAACTAGTTCGAAAAGAATACATTAAAGTATGATGATTTGAAGGGTGTTAAGACAGGATGCACACAGACACTGACATTTTTTTGATAATCTGCCCTAAATATTGCTGATATTTTCATTCTTTCAATATATTGGCATTTTTTTTTTTGTCTTCGCCTCCTGGCCTATGTATGTATGTAATTTAAGCTTATAGTCGCCGCTTACACGAGAAAAGTCTGAGAGAAAAATTCTTGTCTATTCTCTTTTGTGATTTTCGTTTTGCATTTGCGACATATGACAAATTTCTTACCTCGTCCCTTTTGTTTTTCCCCTCTTGCCTACAAACAAAGAAACTTTGCGGAAAAAGTTTCCTCGTGTAAACGTTGACATACATACATATTAAACCAGATTAATAAGCAAAAATCTGAAAAAAAAAAAATTAGGAAAAAACTTGTGAACAATGAGGAATATCGCTGATGTTACTCAATGTTCAATACAACAATAAAACCAAAAAAAAAAAGTTACAAAAGCACACACAAACAAAAATGTACCGAATGGCACTCAGAAATAATTGAAATAGAAATTAAAAGCAGCTGAATTCACGTTCACTTGCGGCATGCCACACTACATGGTATTGTGTGGCACGCAATGTTTATGCTCAAAATTCGGCATTTGCCAAAAGCAGTTACGTGTATCTCATGAGTGCTTCAGTATTTAGCGCAGACGAGAACGTGCGACGCAATTTGACATAAGTTTGAAGTTTTCGGAATTTTAAAAATTTCATCAAAAAGAGTTAAAACAAATACGAACCATACATAGTGTATAATTTTTTAATAATTTGAAAAAAAAAAATAAATGGACATATGCTATCAAATTAATTTTTTATGAATTGTGAAACAATCACATTCATTCATTTTCGCAAATTAAAAAAAAAAAGAAAAAGAAATTCATTAAAATGATAAAATTTTTGAAACTGTCAAATGTTATGCTCAAGGGACAACAAATTTATAATGCCGATTAAGTAAGGCATGAAGCTAATGACAAGTAAAAAAATCCTCAAATGAAATTCTTACTGCATGTTACTCATAGTTTTCTGTTCTTGTTCGTCGATATCAAAGTACTTGGACATACATACATATGTACGCATAACATAAACAATTCTTTATCATTTGCCAAAAAGAAAAAAAGATGTAGAATTTGTGGCAGACATTTGAGCAAAAAAAGTTTCGATGCTGCTGAATATTATTTGTGCAGAACCAGTTTATCAAGTTAAATTAAGTCTGGTTGCTATCAAACAAATGCTGCAACTAACAGTCACAAATGCTTATTTTTTCAGTGTAATAATCAAACATCTATTGTAGCGTTCCATTTGCCAAAAATTTTGAATTGAATTTAAAAATTTCCAAATATTAAAAATGATTTCAATTGTCTTGCGCCAAACTTGTGCTGTACTGATCCACATATTCTGGGTGAGAACTTAATGCCTATGAAAGTACAGATGCTAGTGTGTGTGTGTGTGTGTTTTTTTTTTTGATATATCGGCTGTATGTATTCTGCTACATCTGTGTAAATGTTTGCGCTTACAATAGTGAAGTTTCTACTGCATATGTCACCCAATTGTTTGACGCGACCTTGAATGACCAAAATTGCTTGTGACAGCTGCGACGTTTGACACCATAATTTTTTTGTGCGTTGGTACTCGTACATAAAAGGTAATAGTATACATTCTGTAATTGCAAACAAATTTAAAGAAACTTTTGGTAAAACTAAATTGAGTAGTTAATTTAATTACAACTTTTTATTCGTTATCGCTTTTTTATTATTATTAATCAGTGTGCTTTTAATATTGATCACAATTTGATTAGTAACGCTCGAATGAGCATCGTTAATAGAACACTAACTATTGTTATGTCCGGAAGTTTTTCGAAAAATAAAAAGACATTTTTTTAAAAATTTTTTTTGAAGCTGCATTTTATCTTAGACCAACATTTTTTTTTATATTATTAAAGTATAACTATTCAAGATTTATCTCTGAAATTTTGGTTTAAAAATATTCGTCAATAAGTTCGAAAAGTGCAATGCCGTGAACGCGGTGAGCAAGATATCTGGGGACTGGCTCATCCGAAAAAAGAAAATTAAACTTTTTTCGGTTAAGCAACTAGTTAGGGGGCGTTTGATCGTTAAATTTTGAGTTTAAAAAATTCATATCTTTGTACCAGGGGCAATTGATGAAGGGCCAACAATTTAGGGATCGTAGTTTTATATAATGCACTTCAGTATTCAAAAATTTGAACAAAATCGGAGAACCCACTGCGGACGATTTTGCCGAAAAACAATGGAACTGCTCATACTTAAAACTTTTTTGTTTAAAATATCGTAATGAAATGTTACTTTCTTATACATATTTTCGTGCTCCATAATACTACCAACAAAGTAATTATACATACAAAGTTTAACTCTGTATCGTACATTTTTCCAGGAATACATTTTTTGTTATCAATACCAATTATCTTTTTAACTACATTCCTACCTACTCCACTTAATGAATTTAAAAACAAAATTTTTTTTGTTACTTTTTGCATCAGTTCCATAAAAGAGAAAGAATTAGTCACAAAATTTTTTTTTTTTTAAGAAAGTTGGCAAATTTGTTCTCAGCCTTTTAGGGGGTAAAAACACCTCGAAATCTAAAGATAATAAAAAAAAAGAATATTGAAAAAATAAATTTGATTTTAATCTTCAAATTTCGATAAATCGGTATTCTGAGGCAAAAATAGTTTTATTATATCCCACCACACCGGTTGGAGCAAATTTGCCAACATTCTTAGTATCTAATACTTCATCAAAAATAAAATGAAAATATTAAAAAAGCCTTTCCTAAAATTTTGTTTAATGTACTTAAAAATTCTGGAAAAATGCATACTAGTTTCGGAGGACATATAAAACAATATACTAGAAGAAAAACGATTTTTATAAAATATTTTTTCTGCATACTCTAATGTACGTGGTAGGTTTGAATGTTTGAAATTATAAAAAGTGAAAAAAAAAAAAATTTGCCAATTATCTTTCGAATGTAATAAAATAGTTTTCATAAAATTTTCGAAGCAAAATGCAGCAAAAATAAATTGCCAACAATGAAAACAAATTGCATCCAACATACTTGCGACAAGTAATAAAACACGCTTTCATCTTAAAAATGTTAAAGTTGGTGAATAGAGATGAATATAAATAATAAAAACCACCACAATCTGATAGCCATCAAATAAATACATACATTATAACTAGCAATAAAGATGATAAAACAACAAATTAACAAAGCAACTTCAATTAAAAGGAGGTGATTTCTGAAACGTATAAAAAAATTAATTTCAATGCGTTGAGATAAATCATTAAAGAAAATATGATCCAAAACAGCAAATATTGAAAATTTATGACTGCGAAGTCATCTCAAAATTTTTTGATTTTTCAAAAACTTGTGTTATTACAATGGAATTACTGCGAAACCTTTTTCCACAACAAGTTATCTCAAAAATTTTGATATTGATACATAATTGCCAACATTAAAAATGTCATTTATCAACATTAAATTCTTTCTTTTTCATATAACAAAAAATTCTAACCAAACAAAGTAGTATACCTCCCCGGTGGACACGGATCAAAATTTTCTCGTCGACTCTTGACTTTATATGTAAACTATACCCCTTTTATTATAATTAATTTTATTTTATTATCGTCATTTTTTTATGTACGTTGTGTGCGCCGGTCTTGAACCCATGTCTCGACGAACCGTACTCCTACACGTTAACCACTAGGCTTTCTGTGGGATAGAATATAATACATTAAAGGTTAATCATATTTTTCTCATATTTGTCTTGATAAAGCACATTAAAATGACAAAACAATTGACAATAATGGCACATGTTCTTTTAAGTGATTTTTATGTCTGCATTATAACGACACACACGAGACATGCCACCTCATGCCTTTATAAGCATATTATTTTGTACATTATTATTATTACACTCGAGACATGGAAACTAATGTCTTTATAGTCAGCCTATTATGAGCTTTAAAAATGCATACCTTAGACATTTTTGCGTCTCTCTTTGTTATGGTTTTATATCTTGCTCTAGAAAGACATTATAAAATTTCGCTACAAAGTAACTTTTTAATTACGAGACCAAGCTATTTTAAGGACACTACTGCTTTGTTTGCTGTTTTTGTCTTGATAACTTCCCTGTTTGCTACCATGGCATACAGTGTATTTCTTGGAATTCGGTGAGCGTAATATTCAAAAAGTGCAATTTGTATTACATTTTTGCTTAATTGCAAAAAAGTCAATCTTAATACTTAAATAAATTGCTAAAAGCCAACTGGAAAAAAGATTTAATAACTTCAAAACTTACGTAAATTTCGAATTATAGTAATGATGACTGATGTTTAACGTCATCACACGTTTAATCTGAGAATTTTCATCAACAACAATAAAACCCAGACCTAAAACTCCCATAAAGTCTCTCATAAAGCGCTGCTGTCATCAAACCAAATATGCCACGCGCATTCATAAAAAATAAATGAAAGTATTTTACTAAATTTGGAAACTTGCTACCAAAACCGGTGAAATATTGCATTAAACGTCAACAATATGAAGCGTCAAAAATTTACTTGATTTTTTTTTTGTTTTCCCTCAAGTTTTGCAGTTTATCTGCTATGAATTAAATGAAATTTTTCTTCACGTTTTTTTTCTTTTTCTCGTAAGCACTGCACTTCACTGATGACAGTGCTGCCAAATTTGGTTAAATTATTTACTTGTTGCCGTTAAAGCTCCCCAATGAGTCATTGAATTACAACAGCGGGTGCTGCTGACATTCAATGGAAACAACTCCTCGTACGAACTACGAAGAATTGATTGATATGTTGTGTAAGTGTACTTTAGCCAATATTGTTGTTGCTCTTATAAATAATTGAAAAGCTGTTTGATTTTTCAGTAAAAAGAAGAAAAACTATTTTTTTGTGAGAAATAAATTATTTATTAGTTGTTGCAAAAAAAATGGGTGAACTCACATTTGAAAAAAAGTGCGATTGTGATAAATGATGGCCATATATTGCATAGTAAAAACAGCGGGAGTTTTCCCACATTTTTCTTTGGTTTAACTGGGAAATCCTAAGGGGAATTCACGGAATTTAAGAAATATTTTTATTGCAATTTAATCTTTGGAACTAGTCTCCTAGATAATAGTTAGTTCACGGAATGCGATTATGATCACTTACAGAAATCGATTGGTTTTGCTTATTAACTCAAAAAATATGCCAACTAAACCAAGAAATACATATGATTTCAAAGTTTTGGAAGAGATAAAAATACGATAAAATTTCAACTATGTTTAGCATTTTTCGAGTAAAACGGCAATTTTGGCTAAAAACTTAGTTTTCAGATTTAACTTAGGCATTGCAAAGTTTTCAATGCAGACATTTGTTTTCTGGCATTTTTTTAATAATTTTTACTTCCATGCGGTTTTATTAGAAATTTTAAAACGACATTAATAATCTAAGTCTTATCATACTTACTGCTCTTAGACTAAAACCTTTTTTGCTTATCTCTTACTTTTTGATTCTACTTAAAATTTTTCATTACTTTCAGATTTATATAAACATTTTGATTTTCTGATACATTTCGATACTCTGTATCGAATTTTCCAAATTATTCGATAACTGTCGACATTTTTGATTTGATGCTTTTCAATACTTTTATAATATTACCAATTATTTTATATATGATTTCTAATACCTTTTCCAAGATATGCGAATATCGCTTTTCATCCACTTACTTGATTATAGCTCTCAAGGAGTTAATCTTATCAGTACAAGATCGCATAGCTCAAAATCCAGCCTGTCCGACATCAGAACATTATCGATGTGACCAACTTCAAATTCTAATGAATAACAGGGAACTTCGATGCCTCTCTAATAGTTATATTCACCCCTATCATGAATCAACATTCCTTTGAATTTTTTCTCCAATCCCCTGTTTTGCGATCGTGGAAGATTTTTAGGGAATGGGAAAAAATTCTCTGGAAAATGAGTTTATCGGCAATACTTTTTTTGGGAACATTTTTTGAATTTTCACGTAAATTTTGTTCCCTAACTTTTTGGCGGGAATTTAATGAGGAAAGAGTCGATGCTAGCAATATTTTGTAATTTTATTTGATAAAAAGATTTTTTTAACATATTTACAAGATCTAGCAACACAAATAAAGAGTAATTATTGATATTGGTTCAGTACATGGAATCCAATTTGGATACAGTAAAAGGCTTCATAAAAACGACTAGATGGCAAACTATCAAGCTATATCAAGCATATAGATAAATGCACTTCATTTTTATTTATAAAATTGTTCAGGTGACAGATAAGCTAATGTCAAATATGCAAAATTACTGATAACCTAATGTCAAATATGAAAAATGCAACTGTGAGTTTGGACTGAATGGAAGTAATTGGAAATATTTTGGCAGCACTGATTAGATATGAAGTTTTCCATTCCTCAGTTATTAATGATCGCAAAATACTCTTCTCGAGAAACAAAAAAATCCGAGAGAATCGTTTTGCTCCGGATATTCATGATAGGGGTGATTATTTTATATTCCCTGTCTTAAAATCGTTCCAGTTATTCACTGTTTAGTTTCGCTTCTATTTTAGTACTTATACAGATATATTATTAACATTTACTGCTCATCCATTATGAATACCTTTTGTCGCTAGTGACTTTCCTAACCTTTCATTAATCTCGAATTCTCCTAATATCTTGAATGAACTATGACCGTTGCCAGTTTAAGTTAACTTGATAAGAACGCCTCTTTTGATTAATGAACTCTATTGAAGCTGAATTCTAGAAACTTGCACAAATCTATGCAAACAAGTTTTGTCATCATTACCAAGCAAGAATTTAAAGAATAAACCTATTTGCATATTTGACTTGCAAACGAACCAAGCCCCAATCATTGGACTCAATTCCACTACACAAAGTTGTATTCAAATGAAGCTTCACTTCATCCTCGTATGCTGTTTGCTGTGATTGTACTAAGTACTGTCATTTCCGTAGCATTTAAGTGTCTACTTTGCCGGCCGGTTTTTGGCAGTACCGTTTGTAAAGTTTCTGCTTTGTAACTTTGATTTTGATCGCAGACAAGTGATTCGATCGTATTGGGGAAGATTCCAGCACATTTGAGAAATTGAATTCAATTTGTATGAAGTTGGTTAACGATATCGATAGCTGCATGGCATTGGTAATGTCGTTGGTACCGATGGCCAGCATTTTGGAAGATGGTTATTTATCGTTGTAGATCATTGATCTGTTTGTGATTTCTAGTTGTGGTTAACTTGTAAATAATTGGGGGTTACTTATTACTAGAGTTGATTAAATTTTGCAGTACGCGCTTTGTGAATGCTACATGTAATTTCTTGTTGGTATTTATTGAAAATTCTTTTACATAGCTTTGCGGAGTATTGTTTGCTTAGGGTAGATTTCGTATAAAAATGAAAACTTCTGCAAAGTTAGTTCAAAGCAGGCGACTCATAATTGATTTGTTACACTTTAACCACAAGCAATTTCTTAAGAAATGATTTACCATATTGATTGCCTTATAGTGGTTAATTTACCTACGAGAGATGACATGTTGTTATCACAAAAATTAATTAATATAAGGAGCATTTAGGGCGTAGTTCGCTCTAACACAGCCAACAAAAAATATATCGAAATTTCGAAGAGTTCTGGCAGAAGCATTGAAAGGGATCTATTCTAGAAGAAAAGGACAGTCAACTCTACTTCGGATGACGTCAAAAACAAAGGCTTATGAAAGTATAGTTTGTCTGTTTTGTAATGTTTTTTAAATTTAATAGCATACAACGAGAAGAACTGGATCATGAAAATGCAGAGACGATTCATAAGACAAGCGTGATAAGGCCTCCTAATGAAAGACGCAAGTTTTAGCTTAGAACAGACAAATAAAAGGTAAAGCAGTTTAAAGTATGGATCAGAGAACTCACTACTGTTAAGTCTGAAAAAAGCTAGCATGACATAAGTGGTGGCAAAAATTACACCCAAATCTTTAATTTCCTTGACTGACTTTAAATAAGAGTTCACAATGTGGTAGGAAGTTTGAACGATAGTGTGGATGCGTTTGTGAATATTTACGGATAGTAGATTACTACAACACCAAGAACTGACATTTTCAATTTCTATCTGAAGTTCTTGAGTATCCTATTGGTTTTACACCACATAATAAATTTTCAATTTGTCGACATACAGTAGAAATTTCAAAAAACAAAATCAACTGCTGATGTCATTGACAAATAAGACAAAAAGCAAAGGCCCCAAATACAGGGTGTTTTTTTTAGAGGTATAGAGCTTCGAATTGAAATAAAACACAAGAAAATCGTTTTAATGTCCATCAATTTGGCTTTATTGGAAAGATAATTTTATGCCATTAATGTTTAAATATGATTTCGGGCATGTGGCCGCCGCGGCTGGCTCGAATAAAGCCAATTCTACAGGTCCAATTTTGAACCACTTTTTCGAGCATATGAGGCCGTATGTCGGCAATAACGCCACGAATGTTGGCTTCCAAGTCCCCTAACGTTTCTGGTTTGTTGGCGTAGACGGACGACTTCACATATCCCCAAAGAAAATAATCCAATGGTGTCAAATCAAACGATCTTGGTGGCCAATTGACAGGTCCATTCCGCGAAATTATGCGCTCATCGAATGTTTCCTTCAATAAATTGATTGTGACGTGCGCTGTGTGGCATGTAGCGCCGTCTTGTTGGAACCACAACTCATCCACATTCATGCCATCCAATTCGGGAACAAAATAGTCGGTTATCATGGCTCTATACCGGTCTCCATTAACGGTAACTGACTCTCCAGCATTATTTCGGAAGAAGTATGACCCAATGACTCCACCAGCCCATAGAGCACACCAAACAGTCAGTTTTTGTGGATGTAATGGCGTCTCAAGGGTCTCATGTGGATTCTCTTCACTCCAAATGCGGCAATTTTGCTTGTTGACGTAGCCATTCAACCAAAAATGAGCCTCATCACTGAACAAAATTTTGCGATGAAAATCAGCATCGAGACCAATCTCATTTTCGGCCCATACACCAAAATCACGACGCATTGCATGGTCTCGCGGCTTTAATTCTTGCACAAGCTGGATCTTGTAAGGTCGCAAGCCAAGATCTTTGCGCAAAATCTTCCATAAAGTTGATGGACAAAGCTCCAATTGCTGTGCACGGTGGCGAATCGATTAATTCGATTTCTTCGGTGCGCACTGTTCGACGTCTCTGCGGATGCGTATTATCACATAGAGTAAACGTAGTGCGAAAACGACCCATGGTTAACCGAATTAATTGCTCTGATGGACGATTATGTCGACCATAAAATGGACGGAGCTTGCGGTAAACTTCGCGAACTGAACCATTATTTTCGAAATAAATTTGCACGATTTGCAAGCGTTGTTCTTTTGTCGACCTGTTCATGATGAAATGGCAAACCAAACTGAACATAAATGACATTAGAGTTGCCAGATTTGACCATAAAATGCCAGTTTTATCTCTATTCGAAAAACAAACCTCTAAAAAAAACACCCTATACTACCTAATGGAACACCCGAGGATGCAACAAAGAAATTTGACAAAACATTATCCACAACAACCACACATCTTCGATTTTTTAAGGGGACGTTCATAAATTACGTGAGGTGTTTTTTGAAAATTCGGAACCCCCCTCCCCATGGTGAGATCTGGCGGGACTCCCCCGTGAGACTTTTCTTATAATTCTTAGATGTAATCTGCTATAATAATGTATACTCTCTAAATTAAAAAGTCGACGTGAGATTTTCGTTGACCTCTCCTACCCCTTGGTGAGATTTTGCAGACCCCATTCCCCCTATTTTGACTAACGTAATTTATGGACGGCCCCTAAGTACAATTTTATTGAATGAAAACGCAAGCATTCTAATTTTTTTAATAGAATTAGGATTTTAGCACATTGATTCGCTTCCACATTTCTCTAGACATCACAGTGTCCTGGAACTTAGGAGACTTTAATGTCATAGCTTAAATGGTGTTTGAGGAATTTGGACATTCCAAAATATTTTTGGTTTCATGACATTGGATAAATTAGTCAGATACATATGAAAGGGGTAACTCCTGCATTCTGATTAATTCCGCTAATTATGTTATGATTATCTTTCAGCCTATCTTTCAGCCTTATGAAATTCCTCTAAGTGAATTTATGCTTTCGTGTCTCTGTTAAGTTTTTATTATCTGTTAAGTTTAATATATTTCTATTGTTATTTCTTAATGCGGTTACTTCAAAATAGTCTCTTATAAAATTTAATATCGTAAGTTTTATAGAAGCCTGGTAGTAAGTCGTTCGAATATATTTGTTGCGTGAAGCCTTGCTGCACTTTTTGCAGCCGCACTTTTTTGTAGACATCTGCTATTGCAAAATGTTTGAGCGTCGTTTCAAGGCCTGCTTGTCCAACTTCTCAAATCATTTTTATGGCTCCGAAAGCGTTGGTCTGATGAGTTGCGTACCCAGCGTGTGAAATAAAGTTTCAAATCTATCCTATTTCAAACGCTTTCCTGAAATTAAGAATGATTTAGCACTAGAAATAAAACTTTGTATATAAGTATATAAGTGCATATTAAGAATGATGTAATCCATACTTAGTTGCGTTTTGGTGGAGGTAGTTATCTATTTAGTCTTCAACACTGTCCGTTTTTCATTTATCTCGTTTTTGTATCGCGTTTTTAAAACACATTAGAATTATCGTTTTTTTTTTAACTGACTTGTTTTTGTTTGACTTTAGCTGCGTTAGCTCCTGCCATGCCTCCACAAGGAGCTCTATTGTTAGCCGTGTCCATGTTATCTTCTTTATGTTATATTTTCGTTCTAAATTAACCTGTAAATTCGTCTCATTCAATTAAATTACGTGTTTGCTTACTTTGTTTCTTTGTTTACTTTTTCTCCATAGTCTTAACAGCTGATGAATGGTGAATTTTTTGATGATTGTACAAAATTCTGAACAACCCTGAAAATTCATTCTCAAAGCACTTGTTTTTTTGTGGAAAAAAAGATTAGTTTTTTTTGTAGAAAACGGGGTTCGAGATGTTTTTGTATCAATACTCGTAAATGACGAGAGACTTTTGGGTCTCAAGTGTTTTGCTTTTATGTGATATAAATTGTTGCTTTAGAAATAAATATGACGTTGACCTGATTCCACTTCATATGAATATTAATATAAATAACAAATTTTTTCTAATAAAGTCGTAAATATAGGTCCGTGAGTGGGTGCTCACATAGGTATTGCATATTTTTTTTTCTTTCAAAATATGACTTGAAACCTATGACTCTATGGTAACTTGTGAGTTTCCTAACTGATTGTTGGATAAAATTTGCTTTCTTGCCAATATAATTAGCGAATGCTTGTAACCTACTAGACTTAGTTTCGGTGTAAAGGGTATACCTTAGTCTTGTGACGACTTTTATTTCGCACGTTCGACAAATTTTTCGCATGATATCTAACATACCTCATTCTCGACTCCGTTGCTTCAGCTTCGTAATTTCAGGCAAAGTGCTACTGTCACAGGTATTTGAAAATAGCGTGACAATTCTGGAATTTTAGCACAAGGAGGTGACTTTGCGAAAAAATTCCAATCTAATTGCTACGTTTAGCAATGATTGTTAATTTATTGTTGCAATTTAGCTACATATACACACATGCAGCAGTTGCAGCAACATGTCAAGTAATTATTGTTTGCTTAATTCAAATCATAGGCTGCCATCTGTTGGTGAATTTATTACAGCAATGTCTCGCCAAGTCTTTGACATTGGAGAGCCTCCTTTCCGTTTTTTTTTTGTTTTGTGGTCGAATATGTACATAGTTATAACTAATACACATACTTTTTTCAAACTTTCTCACTTGCTGTCAGTAATTACTGGCATCAAGAACGCCCACTTGGTATATACAAACAGTTGGAGTATAATAAAAAAAAATCCTCGTATCTTCTAAGCCTTTCTCTATTTTTCGTAATTTACGATAACAGTACACAGTTAGGAATAAGAAAAATCCCCGTATGTTTGTTTGTAGTTACAACCCACTTTCTGCTGTCTTCACACATCATTTGTGCAGACAATGCAGACACAACAAATGCAACAGCAACAGCAACAACGTCGACGACGACGACACAAAATCGTCTTGACCTTGCGCCATCATGACAACGGTAAAGCCGGCTTTCAGCACAAATTTGTATTTGTTTGCAAATGCAATTCAAAAAAAGAAAAAAAAAAGAAAAGAAAAAACCTGCATAAAACAAATTTCGTTTGTCCTTTCTTTTATTCGTTTCTTTTTTTTCTTTTACGACCCACCACTGTATATTGGCCTTATGGATTTCATTTGTGACTCCTTCATTGTTGTCAATTACACTGAGCAACAAATTGGCTTTGAATCTATGTATTCAATACATGGTGATATAAAATTTGGGATAGACTTTCTGGTTGACATGATTTTAGAAAGGATTATTCGAAATTCAGCTTTTAGGAAGATATGCCACCTCTTAAAAATTTTATATTGTGTGTCTTTCCATACAAAAATGTTTTTTTTTTTTTATTTCAGACTGGCTCAATTAGTGCAATCGCTGAGGCCAAACTTACTGTCGCGAAATTCGCACAAGATTCTGACATATCGCAGGTGGTATTTTTCGAAATTCGAATCCTAAGAGAACAATTTTTTAGAAATTCAAACTTTTGCTTTTTCTATAAGAACAAACTTTCTCCTGATTTATTGATTATCCAAATGGCCACCAAACATTAAAATTCGAGCACAGGATCCTGATACAAAGTAGACATCATCCAAAATTTAAATTTTATGAATTGAAAAAGGGTATCTCTAGAGAAATTTTTAATCAATTTAAGCCATCGAACAGATTGGAGTGAAACTTGGTACATGCTGACTAACAGCGCCGGATTAACGGCCTTTTCATGGTTGGCTACTGATTTTTTATCTCCGAGACGATACAGTATGGAGACAGTTACATTTTTCGGTTACATGTTTGGCTACAGTTTACTGTCTCCAAAGCACTTTGTAGATGACAGAAATATTGACATTTCTGGATTAACTTGACATTTGTGCCGAAGTTTGACAGTTCTATCGAACATTTATCAATATAAATTTTACCATTAAGGTTTTGTAGGTTCATTTCCAGTTTCCACCTCAACAAAAAAGATGTAGGTATGTTGAACCGGGTCGATTTGTATGAAGCAAAAAAAAAAGCCAGCCAGACACTGACTCAAAAGTTAGAATGACTCTTAAAAACGAAATCTGCATAAATTTTTTATCGTTCCGAGAAAAACCAATGGAGCACTTTTGATCCTCCTGAATGTCCTTTTTGCTTAAAAAAAAAACGTATTTTTTGCTCGTAACTTTTTTTCTTCACAAAATGGATACCTGAATTTGCTTGAATTTGCGTTCTTGCAAAAAATTTGACGTTAAAAAATTTAAAATTTATTTTCTATTAACATATACATATACATATAATATTTGGTCATAGATCAATATTTTTTTTTGGAAGTTCTTTAAATGCTTAATCGTTCGTTGTTAACCAATGTAATCTTCAGGCTCGAAGCTTCTCTATGTACCCTGTTATTGCCCAGCTAAACTATTTGTTCATTCGTTCGTTCATGATTTTGCACAAAAGTGATAATGTCTGTCCGGTGATCTGTTGCTCCAGCTGCTGGACTGGCTGCCTAACTTGTAACTAATTCCCGCCACCTATATGTTTAGTTGTAAATAAATGTGCGTGAATATGTGCGAATAGACCACCTGCACTGTCGTTGACTTCAATGCGCATATTTTTAATGCATCTAAATCGTTGGATATTCGCATTATTTTTGGTCTTTTTGGGTGCGCTAAAATTTATGAGCTTCAAATGAATCCTATTGAGTCCGAAGAGGTGTTGGCGACTAGGAGAAGATTAAACGTCTGCCTCTGCGACTGCAACAGACAATTATCGCCTGTTTTCAAGTGCAGTCGATTTTTATCCGCTTAAGGCAAGATTTAGATTGATATATGACATTTGCGCTGATGAACAGTTTTGGCGAGGTATTAACTTAATGTACAAAACGTGGTACTACCATGAATATATGGTATTGGATTTTATGCAACGTTTACAGTTGATGCTTAGCAACTGAGGAGTATCCTCTGCAAAAGCGAAATTGCTCAAAGGCGACTTAAGGACTTACTTCAATATCGGAGTTAATTTCTATTCAACTATATGGCTATTAAATATTTTGAAATATTCCATCCAGTCCTTTATATTTGTTTTTTATTGCTTTAACTGGGAAAGCAACATTATCATATGTTTTTATATATAGCAAACGTTGATAACGAGTTCGATGCCATAATAATCGTAAGAGGAAAATGGGGTAGTACTGTTGTTTCGGCGGTGATTTTTGAGAATATTTTGCTTTATTTTTCCCATGTTTGCATCAGTTTGATCCAAAATTTGGCGTTGAATCTTCCTAGGGGTTATTTTGGGGTCTAATTTAGCCAATCGAAAAACTTTTGCATCCGTTGTTTCCGTTGTTTTACGGGTGGGTTTTTTTTGGCACTTTTTCTGTCATCTTAAAAGTGTTGAAGGGTTTAATAGCACCATCAACTTTCCTAACTGAGCAATCAAAATGGGTGACAATTGCTCAGTATGACATTTTGAGGTGTTCGAGTTGCTGCGTCACAACTTCGAGGTTTTCCCCATTTCAAGAGTATCTGAAACCCAGTAAATTAGCTTCTCCATAATTGAGGTTTTTGTCTGATTAATAACTTACCAGAAAAAATTAATTCAAGGTCCAAAAATTTGCTACTGACTTGAACACAACTTATTGTTTCTAATTAGATGCCCAGCCAAATTATGCACTTCTCTTAATTTTCACATCAGCCAAAAGCACCTCTTCTATAAAACCAACAACAAACACATAAAAGTAGTAAAAGACAAGAGGACAAACTGTTTCTAATTAGTTGTCCACGGTTGTATATAGAAAAGGGATTGCATTAGTGGGCGTAATAATAATCCTAAACGAAAAGTTGGCACCGGTAGCTGTCGCTTCTCCTATTCAAATTTTGTACTTTACCTGTTGGTGTATTGGAAAATTCAAATAGCGGTTTGTTCAGCAGTCTGTCTCTTCTGTCATTCAGCCTTTCGGTCGGTTCGTTTAACAAATTAATAACTCACATAAGCATAACGAGTAAAAACAAAAAACGGGCGTGGGGGTACACCATCTGCTTGAGATGAGTGGCAGCATGCAACACAACTCGTTTGTCATAAATTACAAATTACAAGAAAAGTAACACAAGTAAACAAACAGAAAAAATTAAACTGACAATGCGGGGAAAAAGGAAAAGTTTTGATTAAAAAGCGAGCGCAAGGCACGCAATAACGCAATTTTGTAATGATAATGAAATTACTTTAAATGAACGAGAAACGCGCGCAAATGCCAAGCGGATAAAACTTGTTACAAGCAAAAGATACCGACCGATATAAGCTGCTAAGATGGACAAGCGTTTATGAATGCGAATTTGCAGAATTCATTAAAGAAAAGAAATGTAGATTTTTATCAATTGCATGATCTGCATCTGCTTGCGGCAGAGTTACCAGATGTATGGTAGAAAATTTTCCCAAAATTTAAGAGATAAAGTGGCAGTCGTGGAACAAAATTTTTTAGGTTTCCACGCTGAATGTAATAACTTATATTTTAAATTATCATATATTTTGCCATTAACTTTTAAGGTAGTTATCAACGTCTAATAGCTGCTTTGGAACTTAAACAGCTAAAGCACCAATACTTGTTCTGTGACCGGCAATTTTCAGTGGTGTTAGCGATTGAAATTTTAAAAAATTTTGACTTATTTCATGTACACATATGTAGATCTACATAAGTTCCAGTGATGTAAGATAACTAAAAAAAAATTATAGATACTGGGTGTTTTTTTTAGAGGTTTGTTTTTCGAATAGAGATAAAACTGGCATTTTATGGTCAAATCTGGCAACTCTAATGTCATTTATGTTCAGTTTGGTTTGCCATTTCATCATGAACAGGTTGACAAAAGAACAACGCTTGCAAATCGTGCAAATTTATTTCGAAAATAATGATTCAGTTCGCGAAGTTTACCGCAAGCTCCGTCCATTTTATGGTCGACATAATCGTCCATCAGAGTAATTAATTCGGTTAACCATGGGTCGTTTTTGCACTACGTTTACTCTATATGATAATACGCATTCGCAGAGACGTCGAACAGTGCACACCGAAGAAACAATTTCCGCTGTAGAGCAAAATGTTGAAGAGGACCCGAATGAATCGATTCGCCACCGTGCACAGCAATTGGAGCTTTGTCCATCAACTTTATGGAAGATTTTGCGCAAAGATCTTGGCTTGCGACCTTACAAGATCCAGCTTGTGCAAGAATTAAAGCCGCGAGACCATGCAATGCGTCGTGATTTTGGTGTATGGGCCGAAAATGAGATTGATCTCGATGCTGATTTTCATCGCAAAATTTTGTTCAGTGATGAGGCTCATTTTTGGTTGAATGGCTACGTCAACAAGCAAAATTGCCGCATTTGGAGTGAAGAGAATCCACATGAAACCCTTGAGACGCCATTACATCCACAAAAACTGACTGTTTGGTGTGCTCTATGGGCTGGTGGAGTCATTGGGCCATACTTCTTCCGAAATAATGCTGGAGAGTCAGTTACCGTTAATGGAGACCGGTATAGAGCCATGATAACCGACTATTTTGTTCCCGAATTGGATGGCATGAATGTGGATGAGTTGTGGTTCCAACAAGACGGCGCTACATGCCACACAGCGCACGTCACAATCAATTTATTGAAGGAAACATTCGATGAGCGCATAATTTCGCGGAATGGACCTGTCAATTGGCCACCAAGATCGTGTGATTTGACACCATTGGATTATTTTCTTTGGGGATATGTGAAGTCGCTCGTCTACGCCAACAAACCAGAAACGTTAGGGGACTTGGAAGCCAACATTCGTGGCGTTATTGCCGACATACGGCCCCATATGCTCGAAAAAGTGGTTCAAAATTGGACCTGTAGAATTGGCTTTATTCGAGCCAGCCGCGGCGGCCACATGCCCGAAATCATATTTAAACATTAATGGAATAAAATTATCCTTCCAATAAAGCCAAATTGATGGACATTAAAACGATTTTCTTGTGTTTTATTTCAATTCGAAGCTCTATACCTCTAAAAAAAACACCCTGTATTATATAAATTTTCATATTCTCATTAAAAGCTTTACAAAATTTGTAGAAAGAAAAAGAAATTTATATTTACTATACAAGGAATACACATAGATCTACATAAGTTTCAGTGCTGCAAGATAACTGAAAAAAAAAAAAAAAATATCGATATAATTCAAGACTAAGTTTTATGAAGAAAAATTACCTTTCTATGTAACATTACCTCAAATATCACAGAAAATCGTTATTTTCTCACTTTTAGGTTTTCGCCGTCAGGTAAATTGTTACCTCGAATTTGCGTCAAAAACCTTCAGAAAAGTATATTCTAGTTTCTGGGTAAAAAATTTGTTGGCCTGTGTTATCAGATACAAAATTTCACTATAATCACCTTAATAGTTCTCGAGACAACTTAATAATGGTATTCATCTAAACGCGCAAAACCCTCGCAAGCTGTGCAATTTGTGCAGTTTTGCGCCGTCACAAACGAACTGTAAAAAATCGTATGGAAAGTTTTTTGAACAAACTAGAAAAGTATGCGCGACAATTTGGTCGCGCAGACTTGCGCTGCTAAGTTGTGCAAATGTGTCATAGAATGATTTCTGATCAAATTAAAATCCCAGCCAACTCGAATAGAACCTTGTTGTGGGTGATTTTTTCAACGCCCAACTCTTCTCTACCAATTTTCTTAAAACTCTTAAGATTCTGATAAATAAAAATCTCTCATCTGGCAACACATTTCACGATCATATCAGTGTGTGGATCTCATTCATGATCATCATCGTGCATCTCCCAATTGTGTCGCTTAGTGCGCCAGACAAATCAGCGCCAATGAGTTAAAAAATATTAATAGCTTTTAAAGTGGGTGGGTGTTGGCTTGGGCAGCACTGATCTTTGAAATGATCTTGAGATCACTTGTGATCGCCTTAAGCACAAAAGAAAGACCGTTTAATAGAATTTTTATTAAAATTAATGTTATTTTTTTTTCATAGAACTTAGATCTTAGTCTTGTCTGTGGCTAACCAGTTGGTTTATTTATCTTTTGTAAGATACAATTATTTTGAAGACAATTTTTTTTCTTATCTATATATTGAAATGATTGTACTTAATCTAATTTTAAAAATTTTTACGTAAACATTTGCATTTATTAAAATGTAGTTGAGTACTTTCTATTCATAGGCACTTTGTCCTTTATAAAATGGTTATATATTTATTCCTTTGTTTGATTTTTGCGGAGCTAATGTGCATATGATTTTATTTGTTATATAAGTACATAGGTAGATACATATATCATGTCGTATATGTCATGCAATTGGGCGTTTCCTGAAAATGTTCAAAAACATCAGGTACGTACTCGTACATAAGTTTTCACACCGTTTAAGTGACGGTTTTTTAATTGAATACAACGCTATTGCATGATGCGGAAAATTGTGCGAGGAAATCATTTAACGGTTGCGCTTTAGGCTGAGTATATCTATTGTATAGGTGAGTGTTAAGTAAAAGTTGAAATTTGCAATGGAGATAATTTTAACTTTCTAGCTGAATTTATAATACCTTTTCTAACTCGGAAAACATTAATTGTTATTAAAATACCAATACAATTTGCATCGTTTTATAATTTTAATGCTAGTAGTTTTTCCTAAGTAGTAATTTTTCGCATACAAATATTACTTTCCATATAAAATATTATTGCCCCTATCATGAATATCCGGAGGAAAACGATTCTCTCGGATTTCTTTGTTTCTCGAGAGGAGTATTTTGCGACCATAAATAATTGCGGATTGGAAAACTTCATATCCAAAATACCAAAATATTTCCAATTACTTCCATTCAGTCCAAAATCACAGTTGCATTTTTCATATTTGACATTAGCTTATCAGTAATTTTGAATATTTGACATTAGCTTACCTGTCAGCTGAACAATTTTATAAATAAAATGAAGTGCATTTATCTATATCACAAAAAAAATCACCTTAAATATAGTATAGCATAGCTTGATAGTTTGCCATCTACTCCTTTTCATAAAGACTTTTACTGTATCCGAATTTGATTCCATTTACTGGACCAATATCAGTAATTGCTCTTTGTTTGTGTTGCTAGATCTTGTAAATATGTTAAAAAAATTCCTTTTTATCAAATAAAATTACAAAATATTGCTAGCATCGACTCTTTCCTCATTAAATTCGTCGCCAAAAAGTTAGGGAACAAAATTTGCGTGAAACGTCAAAAAATGTTCCCCAAAAAAGTATTGCCGATAACCTAATTTTCCAGAGAACTCGTTCCCATTCCCCAAAAATCTTCCACGATCGCAAAACAGGGGATTGGAGAAAAAATCCGATGGAATGTTTATTCATGATAGGGGTGTATATGATTGACTGCTGGTCATCAGATTTTGAAACTTGGTAGGCATTTCCATACACTTCACGTTATTTTTTGAGAGTTTAGAAAATATAACTCCTTTGAGCTTTTATAATCCCTTTAACCTTCAAATGGCGATAAAAAACCAGGGACTGCTGGACTATAATTTTGTGCGGCATAATTGATCAGGACAACATCTTCTTTCAGGATTGAACTTTTTGGTGATTAACTCCTATTGAACGACACTCTAAAAAAGCACCATTTAATTGAGCAACTTTTTTCGCTTACCTCTATAGTTCTCTATTTGTTTATGTTAACTCTATAACAAATAAGGATTGCATGGGATAAAAAAATCACTAAGCCACAAAAAGAGGTAGAGCAGTCGAGAGATAAAGTATGTTAAGGCAAAACATTTCCATCCCTTTTTAACTGTCATAACACAATATAATCGCTTGACTTTTTTTTTGTTGGAAATATTGTAAAGAGGGACAGGGCCGAACTGAACTCGAATCAAATCAAAAGGTTCACTAACTAAAACCTAAACCAAAATAGACGAGACGTAACGAGTAAGTTCGAGTGTATGTAAACCAATGTTGATAGCCAAAAGGAACCAACGTAATTGATCGAAAGTGAACGAAACATTTTGACGAGACGTAAGAGTTCCGTAAGAACCGAACTTCAAAACGTTGGCTAGCGTAAAATTTTGGGTTAAATCTCAAAACAGACGAAACGATTGCAAACGTTCGTTCAATTGCTACCGTCTCGTCATGTCTATTTTGGTTAAGGCTTAAGTTGAAGCCAAATGTGACTTTATTAAATCTTGTTCCTTAAATTTAGGAACTCTTTCTTAAACGAAGGAGTTTTCATAAAGTCAAAAAAAAAAAAAAATTCTTCAAAAAATTAACTTACGTTATAAAATTATTGCAGAATTTGGATGATTAGGGCTTTTCGATATTAAGTTTATTGAAAACAAATACCTGTTGTCTGACCGAATTGACTGTCTTTGCTCTATCTCTAAAATGAAAGGAAAACCATAAATAATTTCCATTTCATTACATATGAAATTTTCTCACCATTTCATTAGCATCTGCTTGAGAGTTTGTTTTTAAAGTGTTACGGCCTAAAATTTATGTTCAAACACGGCGTATCAAACTGACGGTATCTGTCGGCAAGACGTTGACATGATACACAAACTGACTGGTTTCGCATACGTGTCTTTACGATTGCCTGTCACTATACATAGGTATCTTTGTTCCACATTGTTGTTGCTGTTTTTGTCATTGCAGTCTGAAAGCGAAAATATACTTTTTAAACAAATTGCGACGTAAATTTTCGTCTTTTTCTTCAGTGCCTTAATTGAGAAATGAACTCATGTTAGTGTCAACAATAATACAATTTTTTGTTCAAAAAAGTTACACTGATTTGTGAAAATAATTTCTGTAGATATGGTGAACTTGAACTTTTAAGGTTTCAAAGTTTCTGCTTGCTGAAAGTTAAAAGAAAAAGCAATGATAAATGAGTGCTTGCAGTAAAATTCAATGATTTCTTATAGCCGAATATGACTCAAACTGTTTTTTTTTTTATAGTAGAGTTTGATAATTTCTTTTGTGGGAAATGTCCGGCCATTAGTCGTTAAAATTAGGTATACATTTTCATTCTATGCCCCGTATTAAAGTTTCCAATTTTTTTGATTTTGTTTTGTGGGTAGTATTTGACTACCAAGAACTATTTACTAAGCCGAAAAAATTTATATTTTTCTTTTTCGGATAACCCAGTCTTTAGATATCTTGCTCACCGGAAAATTTGGATAATTTTTGAATAGTTACACTTCAATAATGTGAGAAAAATTTTGGTCTAAAATAAAATGCAGCTCCAAAAAAAAAATTTTAAAAAAGTGTCATTTATTTATTCGAAAAACTCCCGGAGGCCCAACAACAATGTTGATAAGACCTTTTTATTTTTTTATTATTTTTTTTTATACGGTATTCGTTCAAAACTTGGAGAAAAAAGAGATATTTCTTTATTCACATATTCAAAAAAAAAAAAATTTAATTTTCATTGATATTTTGGATATCGGAGATTTCTTCTTCTTCAAGTGGTGGGTGGTTTTCGCTGTCACTTCCGCTGCAAACAATGCAGGCAGGTGAGCAGTGAAGGCCACTTTTTCTGCGGCCAAAATTTTTCTTTAACTTGAGTTGAGGTACCCTGGAGCATCTTTATTTTCACAAATACAACATAAGCTTTCTGTAGAATCTACAGCAGGGGTCGACAGGTCCTAACTCTTTCCACTCTTTGCACTCTTTTACAACAACTTCGTATTGTTGTAATTTGCCGAATCGTTGACAGGCGCAACTGCACCAAAACAATTCAACCCTTGCGTGTTGTTGCTTTGCTTGTCATTGTTGGTAAATACGTAGCGCTTGCGACTGCGCACAATTCTTGCCATGCTTTGTTTGTTGTTGGTAATTTTTGTTTGTTGTTGGTAATTTTGCCTTGTATTTCGTCAATATAAATTCACTTGTGTGGATGCATTGAATATATTATATGTTTTTTATGTTAATAAATCTTTATGGTACCGAATCTAACGATTTGTTGTTGTTGCTGGTTTTTTGTTGTAATTGCTGTTGCACTCTTGAAATAAAATTCTTGTCGACCCCTGATCTACAGCACTTTTTTCTTGTTCCTATAACATATATGTAAGTATTGAAATAAATAAGAATCAAAAATAATAATTAGAAAAAATGCTAACATTGTATAAATGTATTAAACTAAAAAATTAAATATATTTAATAATATTTTTAGAATTCTTTGTTGTTATAAATAATTTTCACTAATAAATACAAAGCAACTCAAGTGGTAGAAGTGAAACCTTTACAAATCTGAACTGCGATAAAATGAAACGAAAATGTTTTATTAAAATAATAATAAAAGTTGACGGAATTCAGGATAGCTACTGCAATAAATGATATATCAAATTAAAGTACTCATCGAACACAGTGCCCGAAAATCATCAGCTTTATTTTAAGAACTTTTTTTTATACTAAAAATACTATATACTATTCGTTCACGGTGTGCTTGAACCAGCAGTAAATAGAAAATTATAGCACTTCGAAAATTCTTCTTTTTTTTCGTTCAAACAAGGTTCTTTTGATTAAAAAAAACTGCGAAATAGGTTTACGAACCTGAATATTGTTCAAAAGGGATAACTTAAAAATGACCATTTAAAATTCGCAAAAAAATTTTGTAAATAAATAACATTTTGTTACATAAATTTTTGAAGAAAATCGATCAGTGCATACAATGTTAAAAATTATGACCTATTTTTGAAACTTGAAAATATCATAGTAATATCGTCTTAAAAAAATGGACGATATTTTTTATGAAAAGGACGCTTAAAACAAAAATTCGGAATAGAAAAGCAATTTAGCGAATTATTCGCGGAGTTATGAGCATAAATGTTAAAAAAACGTTAGCTCTCAAAAAATTATGTCACTTTAATAGCTTGCTAATAAAAATTTAAAAAAATGGAGAATACTCTTAATAGTAACTGAAAGAAGAAATTATTTTAAAAAAATTTGGCGTGGAATAACATATAACACAGGTCAACACTAGTTTTGGTGCCGAGAAGCTGTACTTTTTTTTTAACTAAGGACCTTATACTGATTACATTATTATCAAAAATGTTTATATCCTACGTGTAGTTTTCTAGATTTTGCCTTGTAAAAAAAAAGGCTTACATGAAAAACACTTTACATTATTTAAATGCAAACTTTCTTTTTCGCGACTTTTTCTCGAATGAGGTGTAGTCGGACTATCACGTTGCATCCCTCAGCAATAGTCAGCCATCACGATCAGCCATGGCGATCCCATCGGCCTTGGTATCTTTCTTCCATAGTCTTTAGGTCCTAGTGAAACCGCTACCCTTGTTCTTCGCTATAGGATCCAAGATTGTCTGGGAATTCGTCAAGATGACTGTGAAGGTATTGCACTTTGATTGACATATTACATCCGAAGTTATTAAAGTGTTCTGGCATGTCTTTTACAATTTCAGAGTAATTTTCTGACTTTTGTTGAGTGAGCAATAGCAACTGAACCAAATTTGTTGCCATTGTGTAGAAGGACACACTTAAGACTTCGTTTAGAGCTGTCTATAACGAGACGCCATTCATTTGGATGGTATTTTGAAAGGCCCATTTCGAGAATAAGGCCTTGCACATCCGAAAAAAAAGCAATATCATTTTCCGATTGAAAAAAAGGTAGCAAGTCTTGCTCTCTTGTCAGATTATTAAGGGAGTTCAAGATCCCTTATCAAATCATTTAATTCTTCTTGGGAAAAAGATTTTGCCTCTGTAGATGGTATTCCTTCGAAATCGCTGTCGCTACTCACTTCATAAATGACTTCTTCAAATGTTGTTCTATTTGAACAAAATGCTGGAATAGGTACTTCCTCTGAATGTGGTAAGGGTCTTCTAGCAGAGTCTAAGTCTGGATAAATCATTTTTTTAACGTTTACACCATACAAAGAAAAGAAAAACATACAATTTCTGCTTAAATTTTTTTCCAAAAATAAAATTATTTTCAATTCGTCCTTTGTCATAGCGTTGTTAAATATTTTTGCTTTCAGTTGCTTTTAAAGTCCAGTTACCAAGCTCTTTAAAATAGTAAAGATTTCAGTTGCAAATTTTTCTTTGTGAGCTCTAAGTGCTTGAGAACGATGAAAACAAAAAAAAAAAATAAACACCGATCTGCACACATTTTTAAAACTCCATTGACAAAATCCTATTTCCTATTAAAAAAATTATAAATGATACTTGTGATGCCCAAGTT
Organism: Tricholauxania praeusta; assembly: GCA_949775025.1. Taxonomy (NCBI): domain Eukaryota; kingdom Metazoa; phylum Arthropoda; class Insecta; order Diptera; family Lauxaniidae; genus Tricholauxania; species Tricholauxania praeusta. Next base: position 27,204,391 of record OX459031.1, on the reverse strand, counting down.
TAAAACTATTGAACCATAAACTTCGAGTTTGAAGTCATATCATGCATAAAAATTTCCGGTAAAAAAATAACAAAATGAACTTAATCATTGTCTATGGCTTAATTGCTTCTTAAATGTGGAGTTGTGACCCCCCAACATTATTCTCCGATAGTATAAAAAATAAGCTCAGAAGTTCAAATTGGAAGAGCTAATAACTTTTTCCTTTCAATACATAGGGTGAAATTGCCCAAAAATTAAAGTTCATGTCTTTTAATTGATTTTAAGTTTTCAGGATATGTATGAGTGCTTTTTTTCCATGGTAGACGAAAATAAAGCCCTAATAAATGTATAATTTCAACCGAATTCGACGAATGATTTTTTCAAGTGTAACGATTAAGTACTAAAATATACATGTGCAACGATCTATGCTATATGTATGTATGTATGTAAAATTCATTGAAAACAAAATTATTAGCCCCGATTGTGTGTGTTGAGTCTACGTGTGAGCAGATAAAAAATATTTATTTGACAAAACAAACACTATGAATTTTAGGATTTACATTTTAAAATATACAAATATTCGTTCGTGACTAGACGCATACTTTCTGTGACGCATTAAATTTTTTTCTTTTATGTGTAATGAGTATTTATTTGCCAATTTGCATTATGTTCGCTATGGCTACTTGATACAACAAATAATATATTTGCTACTATGGGACGTGCCACTCCCATTCGCATTATCCGGTTCAGTTTTTGTTCAACGAGTGTTTGGATTACAAGGAATTTATCTGTTTAGATTTGTCAAGGTCGTTTTGAGATGTCAGGTCTACCTTCACATCCTGACTCATTTTGCTATAAAAAAATATTTCAAAATTATTATGTGCCTTGGCAATAAGTTTCATTAAAGTCTATTACGTAGTTTCGGGAGATAGTTGGTGGAACATTTGTGAAGTCAGAATTCATTCTCAAGCTTAAAATGAAATGTAACTAGTAACAACTTACTTAGTATGCAAAATTTTTTCAAACGCTGATTTACTAGAACTTTTATTATTCGATTATAGAAATTTGTTCACAGTACATTTTTATGCAGTCGTTTGTTTTCCGGGCTCAATCCTTCCGAAATCATATAGTCCCAATCCAATATTTTTCTTTATTTCTATATGCTTACATTAGTTTTTGTGTTTTATTATTTAAAAAATGATAATAATAAAAAATAGGATTTGGTAAGAAACTCTATTAAAAAAAAAGCTAAAACTTATATATAAAGTTTGATTTTTTAAGCGTTTGGTTTTTGAAAATTAAAAAAAAATCAAACAATTTGCAATAGTGAATGAAATATTTATTTGGAGCGATACATCAATTCCTGCCATTTTCTTTTTAAAGATTATTTCATGTAAATGTTGCCCGTGGCTACGCCTGAGGTGGTCCATCCGTAAGCTTCATTTCTGGTATTCTTTTTCCAGCATTTCGACCGGTATCTCACCAATGACAGCTGTAATGTTGTTTACCAGGGCTGCAATTGTGGCTGGCTTGTCCCTGTACACGAGAGACTTCACGTAACCCCACAAAAAATAAATACATGGTATCGCGTGATGTGTGGCATGTGGTACCGTCTTGTTGAAACCGCATGCCAACCAAGTTTATCTCTTCCATTTTGGGCAAAAAAAAAAGTCGGTAATCATCGCACAGTACCTTGCTCCATTGACTGTAACGTTGCGATTTTCATTATTTTTCAAAAAGTACAGTCCAATGATGCCGCCGGCCCACAAACCACACCAAACAGTGAATTTTTCAGGGTACATTGTTCTGTATACCAAAGAAGTTTGTTGACGTACCCATTGAGCCAAAAATGAGCTTCGTCGCGTTGACTCGTGTTACTGAAAAAACAAATAGCAAAAATATCACCCGTTATATACGTGTCCATAACTCCCCTTTTCCTGTACCGGCGGCTTTGCGGATGTTTTACTCTAACGCTGATGGATAATATAAAAACTTAATGATGTTTCCTTTTTGTTAGTATAGTAGAAAGATTTAGAAAAGATCAAAAAATGTCGAAAAAGACAAAAAAGTTGATTCAATTAAAAAATGTTGAAAAATGTTCAAAAAGTTAAGAAATCATTATAATTCGAAAAAATGTCGAAAAACGATATAGGCTGAGAGCCGGCTGTAGAAAAGTCGAGTGTATAAGATTAGAAGATGAGATGTATGCCAAATGATAGAGCTCAATGAGCCTAAATAGAATATCTAGGGTTGCCTTGCCAAAGCCTGTCCCGATGGCCGAAAATGCCCGAATTTTAGCCAATTTTGTTGTTCTAATTAAAACTGTAGTACATAACAGCTTGAAATGTATGCCAAATGATAGAACTCGAAGAGGCCTAAATATAGTACCTGGGATTGTATTGTTAAATCCTGTCCCAAACATGGGTTTTCACCGGTCTTTTGGGTCAATTTTCATTAATGAAGATAGCAGCTTAAAATTCGTGCCAAATGATAGATATCGAAGAGCCTAAATAGAATATATAGGATTGCCTTGTCGAATCATGTCCTAAACATTATTTGACACCCGTTTTTGGGGTCAACTTAATTAAATGAGTGGCAACTCATGTTTGGGACAGGATTCTACAAGCCAACCCTATATATTCTATTAAGGCTTTTCGATATCTATCATTTGGCACACATTTCAAGCTGTTATCTTCATTAATAAAAATTGACCTAAAAAACCGGTGAAAACCCATGTTTGGGACAGGATTCAACAATGCAATTCCAGGTATTATAATTAGGCCTCTTCGAGTTCTATCATTTGGCATTCATTTCGAGCTGTTATGTACTACAGTTTTAATTAGAACAATAAAATTGGCTGAAATTCGGGCATTTTCAGCCATCGGGACAGGCTTTGGCAAGGCAACCCTAGATATTCTATTTAGGCTCGTCGAGCTCTATCATTTGGCTTGCATCCCATCCTGTAATCTTATACACTCGACTTTTCTACAGCCGGCTCTTGGACTAATAGAAAACTCATATGCGTAACACCCGAGTGTCACATTAATCGGATCACTTCCGCTGACTTTTGTGCAATAAAACTTCCGAAAAGACAAAAAAGCAAAACGCTGATTCATCAATCATTCAATAAAAAAGTTTAAGTAACACTGTTTTCGGTTAATACCATAAGTAATGCACTCTGTATTGGGTGACATCCTAAGGTTGGCAAGTTTTCTTTTTTGCTTTCATTGTCTTTCAAACATCAAAAGAGTGGAACATTTTCTTTCACAAAATATCATATGTTTCATTCAGTAGAATGTCAAAATTTTATACCTAACATTATTGTGGAGCATATAAATCAAAACTGCTTATGACAATTTCCCCTCAAAAAATTTATTAATTAGTTGCTTACAAGGTTTGCTATGATCACAATAAGCAATCAACACGATCATAAATAATTTAATGTTTAACAAAGACGCCTCAATATTTTATCAATAACCAGCGATCTTAAGCGACAATTTAAATTGTCGTAGCTGTACATTTGAATGTAGCTGAGCCTCATAATTAATATTTTTTATTATGTTTTCTTGATAACTGGGGTTAGGCACAATCATTCTTTTATGTTATGGAACACTGATTACGCACCGGTAGATATAACATAGTGGAGTTTATTTTGGAGTGTCTGCCGTCTGTCTAGCTTCAGTTTGTGAGTTTATTAGCATTACTGTGGTACGTGCTTTATATTTTACATCAATAAACATGAATATTATTAAATAAAAATATTGCGTGCGCATACAAATTCTGACCTATATGTGCAGAGGTATGAAAATTAATATTTTTATGCGTCAGTATTCCTAGAAGAGTTTGATCAACGCCCTTTTTTCAACGAAAATAAATGCTAGTTCTCATTTTGAAGGCAATTAAGTTTTTGGTTAATTTTCGATGTTCTAAGTTTCCTTAAAGTAAAAAAATGGGTAAGCCCCTTACTTGGAAATATACTTACGTAAAGGAGGAGAACTTTTCAGTTTTATTAATTTTATTTTTGCGTAAAATTTATGCAAACTGTGACTTATTTGCAATAAATACTCGTGCACTTATGAAATAAATCAATATTTAATATTCAACGTTAATATAAAGCTTAATTTTGATATACATATGTAGGTATGTGTACATATCAGTTGACACAATTTATTTATATCAACCGAAATTTTTGCGACATTCGATAAGTTTTATTTATTTAATTTATTGCACAAATATTTCGTGTAAATATTTAAAAAGTAAAGTCAAGTTAAGAATTGAATTATCGAAAGTTTAGATTATTTTAAACCTTTCCATATGGTCTGATATCATGTGTTTTGTCATATGATGAAAACAAATTTTTTAGTATAGGTACTAAAATTTTAAACAGTTTGATTTATTTATAATTAGGTGAGCACTCTGAAATTGTGATTTTGTATTTCATGATAAAATAAATGTTTCTTGCATTCATTAGTGCAAATTTAACGATGTTCAAAACACGTTTTAGAAATGTATAAACTCAATCTTTTAACAAAAATTGTAGTCCATAAAAATACCTTTCACACATCATTGGGATTTAAAGAAATTATGATTATAAAAAAACTTAATGTTAATCTCAAAAAATCTGGTGGGTTACTTTTCTCTATGACTCAAAGAAACCAAAAGGTCATTATTTCAAATAAAAAATCATAAAAAGGTTTTATTCTGCCCTAAATGATGCAAATTTTATTGTGCCATGTAAGAAAAGTAGACAGCCTCAGAGCTCTGAAAATGTGGTAAGCGCCTTATTAGGTTTCCTCTTGGAATGATTGAAGCCGCCCGAGCTTTGAAAAAATCTGGAAAGCTCCTATTCATGTTTTTACATGAGGTAATGTTAAAGCCTAAACCATAATTGGCCAAAGTAGAAAAAATGGACCAATTTTAGTCTTTTACTACATACAAAAGAAAAGTGTTTGCCACTAATGATATAAATGGAACTACTTCAAGTGTTTGCGAAAACTATTTAAAGTGTTTGTGGGAAACATTTTATTATTTCCCACAAGCACTATAAATAGTTTTCGCAAACACTTGTAGTAGTTTCATCTATATCATTTGTGGCAAACACTTTTTTTTTCTGAGTGTAAGTATACAAAAAATAGGTAGTTTTTCTTAAGAAAAATAACCAAAATTTTTGCATCATGCAGATAAACAAAAACTGAAGCTGGCGAGAAGAAGGAAACAACAATGCGCACATTGAGGACAGCTGCTCGCGTTTCGTTTGATCAGTGTACTTTTATTTCTACACTAATTTTATTCTTATTTATTCTTACTTGATTCTTGGAATTGGATTTCGGCATATTGCAGAACTTTTTTTTGCTATCGAGATAGAATTAATATGGTTTCGTTTTTCTGGCTCTTGTTGTAAGTTGCTCCTGCTTCCAAAATGTTGCCCACCTATGGCCTTAACCAAAATAGACGTGACGAGACGTAACGAGTAAAATCAAGCTTATGTATGTGCTGATAACCAAAATAAACGTTACATTTTGACGTAACGTGTTGACCGAACTTCAAACTGTCACTCGTCCAACAGGTGTTAGGCCGGTACTAAACTAACTAGCGTAACATTTTGGGTTAGATGTCAAAGCACTCGTAACGAGTGCAAACGTTCGTTGAGTTGCGATCGTCTCGTCACGTCGTTTTTTTTTTTTTGAACGCAGTGCATTTTGGTCATAATATGGTAAACTAATCTTTGCTGCTAATATGCCTGAAAGGATATAGATCATATTTTTGCTGAACCGTTAAAAATCCTTGACATTTTCTGCTTCCAAGGCGGTAATTGCCATTTGAAGATCCCACAGACCAGACATTGCAAACTATTGCTGTGAAGATCCGATGAAAGATCATCCTAGGCAGCTATTGTGTGTGCTAATTGAAAATATTAGACTCGAAATTCTACTTTCCAAAATTTTTTTTCGAAAAATCGGCGTATATACTTCGCGTTTGATGGTCGGTAGATTTCAATTCTTTCGTGAGTAAGATAAATACGTAATAAAAAATTAGTCATAATGTGTCGTAAGACAAGTGCAAGTGCGACAGGTCTGAACACATCCAAACTGATAAAGCTTCTTTCGATTTTCAAACTGTGTTAGAAATTGTTCGCTTATTATGGCGGCTATAACATGGCTTCATTAATAAGCGAAATTCCGTTTGTAGGCTGATACAAATCCAGATATTGTCGAGAAACCGATGCATTCTCCAAAAGTTACTATTTGGTGTGGATTTTTTGCTAGCGGATTCATATGCCCAATTTTTCGCAAACGAAACTAAATTCTGTTACGGTGAATTTCATCGTGCCATAATAACAAACTATTTATGGCCCCAAACAATTGCTTTATTAAATACACACATTACTTACCATCTCAAAAGTTGGAACTATGCCAACAAACCAGTAACTATTTCACAGGCAAGGGATGAGATATTACGGCATATTGGTAGGATAGAGGACCAACTTTAAAAACTTATAAAATCTTGAAGATGTGCCGCAACAGCCATAGCGAATATTTGGCTTATATTATTTTTCAAATATAATTGCCATGAACCAAATGACTTGATTCAATTAAAAACGCTAAAGCTTGTCGCACAAAAACAGTCATTTATTTGCTAATAACATCAAAAGTCTATTTGATACACCCTTTATAAAAACTTCGTCTTATCAGATTGATCAACTTCAATTTACTTAAATTACCACCAATATAAACAACAACAAAAATATTCTCTCATGTAACTCAACAACATTGAAGCGCCACTATTAAATTTTTTATCTACACAAATTTCAAGTGTTGATTTCGATATTCTATGTATTCATTTCGAATTCATTTTTGTTTGGATTGAATTTTGAAACAATTTAGCATGTACTAAAACTTATAACGCAGTTTATATTTGTAATGCAGTGGAATTGGATTCAAGTACCACTTGTTGCAATACGGTATCAGCAATGACGAGAATTAAATAAAAAACAGATACGTTGTGCTATACGACGGATTGAGCGCGTAGGAAAAGTAATGTTACAAAACATATTATTTGTTGTCAAAACAACTGTTTGTTTCCTTCAAAAAAAACAAACAAACAAAAATACAAGTTACGAAAATAAAATTGTATCAAAGTTGTCGGCTGCTCTCCCCTGAGAATTGTTTGGGCATCAATTGTTTACGTTTTTTACATGAAATTTTTCGGAATTGTTGATAACATTGCAACAATGTGGAAAAAAAAAAATTAAAGCATATAAGAAACAAACAACATACGAGTACATTCACATATTAAAAATATATATGAAGAGTATGTATAGGTTTAAATTTTAATAAAATCTAAAAAATTGTCCAAATAATCCTTTCTATGTAACAAAATTTTAAGCCATATAACATCAATATAAAAAGGAAACTATTATGCTCCGGTGGCTCATTATGCTCTACCATTATGTCCCGGTGATCCATTATGCCTCGGATTCTCCTAGTTACTTAATTTTAATAACTTTTGCTCAATTATACCCCAAGTACAAGATATATTCACTTTTAGGATATTTCTCTAAACGCGAAGAAGCCTCGAAAACTGTGTAAACTGCTTAAGCTGAGCACATTTTCGAGCCTCGAAAAAAAATTTGTGTAAAGAAAAGTTTACGCAACCCTCGAAAACTTTCGAGGCAAATTTGATGCGAAAGCAACCTCGAAAAGTCGTAAAGTGGATCAGTGTGCTGTTTGTTGAAATAATTTGCTGCCAGTTTGAAATTTCTTTAGAAATTTGTACTAAATTTAATACTTATAACTTTTTGTTTGTTTTCCTATATTTTTTGTTATTTATAAACCTAATTCTACCTATTTCAATACATTTTTTCTTTTTGGTGTATTACATTTATTTTTCATTGCTGCGAAAACTGTCAAATTGCCATTTTTGATTTGTTGAGATGCGTTCTGAGCGCAGAGTTGCTTCATCAATTATGGCTCGTGGGTTTGAATGTGAGAAAGACTGGCTTACGCACACTCGAGATTTTTCATTCCCATAATTCTTTTTCTTAAGAGATGGGAAAAAGTTGATTCGTAAGACCTACACCAGGGAAAGGAATTCAAACTTAGTCCGGGCGCGTTAGTTTCAAGTTATATTGCACTTCGTTACAATATTCTATCCCCACTCTGCGTTTTTATGTTTGCTCTTCATGAATGGCACCTAGGTATATAAGAAAGTCACCTTTATAAGAATGGATGCCATATGCATAGTTTGTGTAGTACAGCGATGGGAAAAATGTCCACTATGTTCTTTTACAATAAAAACATAATTTTTTTTTTTGTTTAATAAAAAAAAAAAAAAAAATTTTCTACTGCAAAAAATTGATTATTTGTTGTGGCATTTTGTGCACTCAATGTTTCTTGAAGAAATTATGCATATGAAGTCATTGAAACTGATGGAGATGATATGTCCGCGTTGACTCCGATCTGAAATATATTCATATATAAGCTGCCTAAAAGCCAAAAAAATTAGAAAACGCGTTGCATTCGAACTTTCGATTTGATTTTAAATTATTTGCAACAAAATCTGTATACTCTTAATAAATGAAATCTTGCCATGAGTTCAACTGTTGAAAACGTTTGCTTTCGTTGAGGGTCATAGTCTTGATGTACATATTATTGAATTATTTTAATTAAGTGCGATATACGAAAGCGAAAGGTTCTTACAGCAAAAAAAAAAAAAAAAAAAATTCTAAATGATTTGTAGTTGTAGGCTTAATTTTCTTGTGAGATTCCTCGGAACTCATTTTTTTTTTGGTATATCAAAAACTTAATACGATTTATTAGGAAATTAGTTAAGATTAAAATCGTACCAAATTTTAGGAGATTATTCGATAAAAAATGAAATAAAAATTTCACAAAAAAAAAAAAAAGTTAAACGGCTCAGAAAGGAATTTCGATTTGAAAGCAGAACAAAAAAAAAATGTAACTCACAATACATATGTCGAAGATATTTCGAGAAATATTATACATATGAGGCGCCCAGTTGCAAAACCGGCCAAGTCCCTTTTCCATACTTTTGGACAAACAACGAAAAACGTTTATCTTCATCTACGTTCACAGAAAAATAAGAAAATATTTCCCACATAAAAATTTCTTACTCAAAGTACGTCAGATCAAACTTTTCAAGTTTTATTTGCGTATGTTTTTGAGAAAACAATTTGGGACTTGGCCGGTTTTGATACCAATGAACTGGACTTGGCCGGTTTTGATTCCAAGGCGTTGGAAAAAAAGTAGACTTGGCCGGTTTTGATTCCAAGGCGTTGGACTGGTTCTGAAAGCAAGTTTATGGACTTGAAAAAGTCCGGTTTTGAAAAAAATTGTTTCAACAAATTTATTTTGAGTTATTATTTTGTTTTTATAAAATTAAAATGAGGTTTTTAAGCAAAATGATAATATTTTTTTTTTTTGCTATTCCCCACAGTTCTTGTGATATTTCATGTCGAAGAATGTTAAAAAATACAAAAACAGAAATAAAGTGTGCAGTTATTAAAAGAATGACCGATGTATATATTAACAAGTTAAGGTGTTATCTTCGGCCAGGCCGAAACTCACATACCCTACACTGCACTGAAAGTCGCTTTTAAATAAGTGTTAAAAAAACCTTGAAGAGGTTGAATAAGTCGAAATAATTTGAAATGTAAAAAGGTTCAAAGAAGTTGAAAAATGTTAAAACTGTTGTAAAAGACTGAAAAAGTCGATAAAATATGGAAACCATTGAAGAAAGTTGAAAAAACTTCAAAATGTCGAAAAAATATGAAATATGTTGAAAAATTCTTAAAAACGTCGAACTAATATGAAAATGTCCAAAAAATATGAAAGAGGTTAGAAAATGATAAAAAAATTCAAAATCGCTGAAAAAGTCTTAAAAATAAAGAAAATAATGAAGAAAAAGGTTAAAAAAGTCAAACGAATACATATGGGTTATATTGGAAAAAGTTAAAAGGTTGATAAAGTATGGAAAATATTGAAAAAAATCGAATAAAAACTAAGAAATTTAAATGTGTCACGCATATTTCTCCAATTCCGCCTACTTTTGGGTAACTAAATTATATTCGTCATTGACATCCACATACCAAATCTTAGCCCAATAGGTTGTATAATTTGCGATATCTGCCGTAATTAGTCTTAAAATTTAGGGCGGTAACACACCCACTGGTGTAATGTGGTGCGATTTTTATCCAGAAATAGTTTTTTATGAGCAATACTCTTTCACCAAATTTTAATATAATTGATCACATATTTCGAAAGATATGCCACTTAAAGTATTTTACTTGTTAGGGGAGTGCCACGCCCACTAGCGCTATTTCGCCCACTTTTGATTCAGGTATACCTTATAGCAAGTTAACCACCTAAACTAAATTTCATACCAATTGTTGCAATAGTTCAATCAATATAGCGATTGTAACTATATGGTTATATAGGAGGTGTCACGCCCACTACTACAATCTCGTCAATTCTCATTTAATTTCAAAGCCCATAGCAGCCGATACCTCTAAGCCAAATTTTACGAACATTACACTCATAGCACACTATCTATGACAGTAAACGTTTTTTGTTTGTTTGGGAGGTGCCACGCCCACATGCTCCTTTGCAACAAATTTTTGCAAAAACATACCTTCTAGCAAGTATATATGCCTTATTAAATTTTATAACGATTCCGTAATTAGTTCTCTTAATATAAAGTTTATAAATATTGAGGGCTGTGCCACGCCCTTCAACGAGATTTTTCAGTAAAGCGGCAGAGCTTGTGTTGATGAATGCTTTCAGTGGCATCATCTCTAAAATTTTTATGAAAATCTTTTGAGCCACTTTTGAGATATATGGAATCAAGAGATATGGTGGTATATATGTTAAAATTGAGGGCTGTGCCACGCCCCTGTAGGAAGCTTTCAAAACTTGAAACCTAGCCTAATCCTAATCTTGTTCAAATGTTCATCAAATGACCAAGTTTCATCAAAATCTCTGCAATTTTTTTGTCAAAATTGGCATGGGTAAATGTACATAGAGTATGGGCGGTAGGCGTGTCCGTGAACCGATTTTGCCCATTTTCAATAGCAAGATGCCTGCAAGAAGATGTGACCTGTGTGTGAAAGTTTCATTCAATAAGCTCTCTTGGTTTTCTCGTAAACCTGATTTCAACAGACAGACAGACAGACAGACAGACAGACAGACAGACAGACAGACAGACAGATGGACATCGCTAAATCAACTCAGGTGGTGACGCTGATCAAGAATATATATACTTTTCCATACCTGCCACGCCCCCTTCGATGTGTTACAAACGGAGAGACAAAGTGAATATACCCTCGGTGTAGGGTATAAAAACAATTATTTTAATATTTACGTAAATATATCTTTCCTTTCAGTTCTTTTTCAGTATTCGTTTGGGGATTTTTTTACTCATACCTACATACAAATATACATATGTATGTATGGACTCTCAAAACCATAAGCAACATTTAATAACTGACCCATAAACTTTATTTGTTATATCGATTACATCAATTAATTTTGAAGGCATAAATTTTTTTTTTTGCCCACCTTGTTATGTATTTTTAAGCCAAATTTGGTGAAGAAAGTAACTGTCAGTCATCAGATTTTTGTTATGCTTTTCTGTAAACGCAGAATAATACGCGATTTTAATTGTGCAGCAGTTACCGTTTTTATTTGAAAAAACAAAAAAAAAATTGAAAGAATTAACATAAAGTTTTTTCGGATTGCGACAATCGAAAAGAGAAATACAGTAAGCTGTTGTATATCCGGCGCCCAATGCAATCATCCTCCATTTCAATAAAAAATGTATTTACATATAAAAGCTTTTTTTTCTGATCATTTTATTGTTTTCACTTCTTTATTGTTGAATTTAAAATCGTCACATGCGACCATATTTGTGGCGGTGTATGTCATTGCACCAAGCTGACCGCATTTGACATTTCATGTCATTGACAGACAGTCGTACAGCAAAGAACAACCGAAATATGCACTCCACAGTGTTTGTGGTAAATTTCGAAGAAGTATTCGATTGTACTTTTTATTGGGTTAATTTTTGGTTAGTTGGCATTGAAACCATATACATACATATATGGCATATGCTCTTTTCGTCAGCGAGGTCAATGCGATTTTAGAATTATTTCAGATAAGTTTTATCACATACAGAAAAAAAGTAAACGAACTTTTAATGATGCGAATTAGGGTCGACATGTTTTTCAAAGTAATACGAAATACTTAACTTAAAAAGTCTTAAAAGTCTGTCAGTTTCAAATACATATTATTTAAAGGTAGCGAAAAATCAATTATACACTAGAAGTATATCAGTGGAAATATAAAGTAAAAATTAAAAAATAAAAAAATATTGTTTTCTTGCTGGTCGAGCATTTTCTTGATCGAATTTTCTGAAAACTGCCAAAAAACAAAGAAAATTATTTTATTATTAATATTAAATAAAATAATGCATTTATTTATATATTATTGCTTATACATTGGGAAACATAGACAGATTGTACAAAAAATTTATAAAAAAATATGCTGCAAAATTCTGAGAGGTACTAAAAAATCCGTGCATTATAATTTTCGTACTTTTTAAAACGTTAATGAATGTACTGAAAAAAAGTACAATTCTATTGAAACATTATCCCTGCTAAACACTTGTTATTTAAATGTATATTACTACCTTAGAAGATTATGTAATGCATATATATCACAGCTCTGAAAAAAAAAGTTCCAGAGCTCCAAATTCACTTTCTGGTCTACAGATTCCAAAAAACAACCACCAATCTATCAGATTTCGTATTAGAAACATGTCCAAAAATCGGTTTTTAAAAACATGTAAAAACTTGCTCAGTAAAATTTTTATTAACTTTTTAATAAATTTAAATAAAAAGTAAATGATACATTGCAAATAGCAACAAAAATTATACTGTGTCCAAAGCAAAAAATAACTCAATTTTTTTACCAAAAATGTCAAGTTTTTTAACGTTCAAAGATCTCATCACCCAAAAAAGTTAACTTTGAACTCGGGAATTTTTTTTTTTCATAAAACAGTATTATCTTTTTAATAACTGAGGAACTCTTCGTTTCCGTCTAGTGCAATTTTTTGTATTTCATTGTTCAATTTTTTTTTTCAGACAGCCGGTCTTTTACCTTTATATTCTCAGTCTTAACTAATGTTTTGAAAAAATAAAAACTAATCGAGCTCAGTTTTGGAATTTTATGTATTTGAAAAACTTATTATAAAGAAAAATAAATGACAAAAAAATTTATGAATTTTTAAAATGCGTGAAAACTTTATAACAAAGGGCCACGAAAAATGCTGAACATGAATCATTCATTCTGCATTTGCATTGCGCAAAATTTGCCATTGTTTTAGTGCTCCTGATAGTATTAGCGTCCATTTATCATCTGTTACACTAAGATCAGCTGTTGTTTCGACCTTGTATAATTCCATTGCACACTCTAAGATGAGATTTGAATTCAAACTGTACAAGTCATTTATGAAGAAAGTATCCAATTTCGTTTGTGGATAATCAGATCTCCATTTGGTGAATATATCGTAGCATGCATTGAGCATGGGCAGCGGTAAAGAAGAATTAGACTTCACAACTGTATCAATTTGACCTGACATTTGTTTCTCCGAGTCAGTATATTTGTGTTTCATTACAGCGCTGACTTAAAATATCATCTTGTAGATCATGGATGCGCATCCCATAGCTCAAATAGCTCTTTTAGCTCTTACAACAATAACAAAAAATATTGAGCTCATCTCGAGCTCTTTCCGTTATTCGAGCAAAATCATTTTGGTTCGCAATCACCACATGTATTTTGTTCTTGTAATTTTTTCTTCAACACATCGACTCGTTCAACCCTTGCCGTTGCTTAAGTTAAATAATTTCGGTCCGCAAACATCGCATGTATTTTGTTCCTGTAATTTTTTCTTCAACGCACTTTGTTTGTGTGATTTTTTTTCACATTATTTGCTCCTTCACCTTGAGATTTTTGTTTTTGTTTACATGCAATTAGCTTGCTGCCGCTATTTCAAAATTTTCGTCAATACTAGGAATTTTTTCGCAAAATATTTTTCATTTTTTTACCTAAATTGATGTTGTTGTAGCGGCCAGCTCGCGAAAAAATTTTTGTGCGCATCCCTGTTGTAGATCACTGGTCATTTCAAGAGCACACATACTCTTTGCTGTAGTCGTTGTGGCATGAGTTGAAAAAATTGTTGGTGTCATTTCTACAATTTGGGGTTTCTTTCGCTCTTTTGAGATAGCACATTCTTCTAGCTGTTTAGTGTGTTTCTGGTAAAAAGTAAATTCTTTTGAAATGTTCTCAAGTTGTTTTGATAAATTGACTCTTTCTTCTGACAGATGCTTGAGTTGCTCCAAAATATCATTCATATCTTTCATTATATTCTTAAACTGATCAGAACCAATGTTTATTTCATTTAACACTTTCCTCAGTTGTTCTGTTACATCTTGTTTTTCCTGTGAAATATTGTTCAGTTGTTTTGACAAATCATTTCTTTCTTTTGATATATCCTGAAGTTGTTTCAATATATCATTCCGTTCTTTTGATATATTTCTGAGTTCTTCTGATACATTATTACTTTCTTTTGACAACTTCTTCAATTGTTTGAATATATCGCTCATTGCATTTTGTTCGGATGTATTAATCTGGCAATTACAATTTTTTGAAATTTTCTCTCGACTTTCTCTCAGTATAGCATATCATAAATTTTGTACAAAGTAATAAGAACAACAGGTTTACCACAAAATGCTGTAGTCATTTCTTGATATTTTTGTTCAAATTGTTTCACATGCTCACTTATACTATTTTCATACATTTGTTTAGCTTTAAAAGCCTTCTATAAAATCTCAAAATACCGTATCCGAAAATTCTTACATTTTCGAAGTTGACATCACTCTTAAGACTAATAAATGACGCTTCCAAGGCTTTAATAATATTTGATCCTTGATAAGAATTTGTGTTTCCAGTTTTTGGTAAGATCTCAAAGCAAGCACTTGCCATTATTCACCAATATAAACGTATTTCTTTTACGGAATGTTGCTTCAAACTGACATTCAAAGTGAAATCGGCTTCTTATATATCTATTTCACATATACTTAAAATAACTGCAGGTAAACATTTTTGAGCTGAAGATGTATACCAGAAGTTGCTGACTTAGGTACTTATATATTTTTTATTTAGGATATCTACCTATATCTACCAACTCTGCAAGTTGTTTCAATTTGCATATTAGATTTAATTCATATAAATTACTTTGAAACCCTTAAGATTAATTGACAATAGATAGAGAACAGCATATTGGAATTTCTGAAAAGTAAAAATTGTATTAGGCGAATCCTAATAACTTATGTTAGAGACAAAACTTAGCTTAAACATTTTGTGTAGATGTGAAATAACTTCAATGCAATGTAACCTTTGAATTTTTATATGATGAAAAACTCTTATATTTGTGACCAGTTTGATCTCTGAATTTGACCAAAACTTGTTTCTTGTGTGCCTGTGATATTGGGTATTCATTAAACTAAAATACTTCAATGTTGAAGTTTTTTTTTTCAATATATTTTTAAATGAAAACCAAACACATTTAAAATACAAAATATTGATCAAATCTTTAAATAAAATTTAAGCACAACGTATCAATTGTCTCTACAGATATCGTGCTAAGTGAGTCAATTATTGATTTAAACCAGTGGTCAGCAGAGCGCAAATATCAAATATTTTCTTACGCTCACAAGAGAGAGAAATGACTTAGCTACACTGACAAAAATGTTTGCTCGTTTTGCTGCTTACACTCCATGTGATTTCTTATTGCAGGAGTTGAATTTTAGCTATAAAATGCTTTTGTATATAAAATCTATTAACTATTCCTTAAACTCGCTTACATATTAAGCATTGCGCATTGCTAAACAAATGTTCGACAAAAAATATCTATTTTGCCATTTGATTTCAAACATTTTTGCAGTGCATTAACGAAATAACAAGCTCAGTTTGTAGTTTGCTTACTCTCGCTTAAGCTCTTCGTTTGCTCGCGAGCATATGGGGTGCCGACCACTGATTTAAACTGAACAAAATACGTGCAGTTAAATACTGAAACAAAAATTTTAAAACAATTAGTATTTTGCTTCTTCTGTTAACTATTGTTTTTGAACTTAGCACGATATAGTACGTAGGGACTGTCAAAGAAAAGAACCGATTTGAATGGGACGTCTCATTACTTCCTCTACAAAAAAAACTGCAGAATTCTTATTTTTAGACGGAAAGCCGGCTGAAGAAAAGTCGAGTGTATAAGATTACAGGAGGGGATATACCAGAAAGCTAGTAATTTGGTGAAACTAACCTACCAGGGTTTCCTTGCCAAAGCCTCTCCCGATGGCTGAAAAAACCGACTTTGGACCCAATTTTTTTTTAATAAAAAGTGCATAAAATTGCGGCTTAAATATATGCCAAATGATAGAGCTCGATGAGCCTACATATAATATATAGGGTTGCCTTGCCAAAATCTATCCTAAACAAGGGTTGCCACTCGACTTTTCTACAGCTGCTTCTTGGGTTATTTGCTTTCTTTTGTGATTTGGAGCAATTAAGTACATTTCAAAATACCGAATTTTAAAGCCACACACATTTTCAAAATCCTGCATTTTTTATTTTTGTATTAAAAATATTTTCGGAAATCATAATTATAAAAAAAATTATTAAAACTGCCTCGATATATCAGCCAAAAATACAAAAATTATAAAAGGATTGGATAAAAATTGTCTAAGTTATAGTGACAGACAATTAAACAAATGGTATTTTAATGGATTTCATGATACTGATGTTATTCTGCCACGCTTATGCGCTGTTCTAGCTGCCTGTTATCCTTTGAAAAGTATGTGAGTCACCGTGAACATAGTGAACATTTATTAATTTAATTTACAAAAATTTCAACTTAAAACTTTTCTATCAAAACAAAATATCCGGTCATATTGAAACTTAGCTCCAATTTGATTCGATTTAGGAAAAAAAATAAATATCCTCAATTTGGTAGTTTTGGGAAATTCGCTATGACCAAAAAAATAATGCTTTTCCCAATACCTTGGAATGTAATAATTCAATTTCAATGAAATATCATATGAGGTTAGATTTAACTCAATTCCTAAATATTTGGCTTAAAAAATTTGTAACTGCAGAAGCTCAGCGCTGGATTAAGTTAAGGCTAGAGGAGGCTATAATTGAAAGAGGGGGGGGGGGGGGGGGGAGAGAGAGAGAGAATGAAAGGCAACAGTAGGACCTTTTTTGGTCCTTGGAAGCCAGGTTTTAGCCCGTAAAGTTTTAATCCGCCGACACAATGCTCCAGATTAATGAAATTTTGCAGTTACTAAAATTTTCCAGCTATCCTGTCGCAATGGAACTTATGTAGATTTGTAATTACCCCTGTGGTAAAACTTTCAATTTACGATATTTCGGCCAAGGAAAAGTTTCGATATAATTCAAAATAACTTTAAAAGAAAAAATTTTGAACTTATCAACTTTACAGTTAAATATATTCATAAAAAACTTTTTATCGCTAAAATAAATATACGAAGTTGGCCAAAATCTACCATTTCTACTTATGGTATGCAACCCCCATATACCATACAAATATGACTTGATGTGAAAATTAGGCTTATATATTCGTCTTTAGCGAACTCGAACTAAGGAATAATTTATTTAAAGGACAAGAATCAATGTAATTTGTTCCCATTTTCTTTAAAAATTTTCATTTAATTATTTTATTTAATTAATAAAATTTTACTTTTTATTACCTGAGGACATGACAAATCACTGGTTTTGTACATTTCTCATATAGTATTATCCGAAAAAGTATGAAATTGTTTTAATCGCACATGTTCAAAAGTAAGTTCCTAATAAACATTTTTCAGAAACTAATCTAAAATTGTAATATAAAAACGGTCATAACTGCAAGCGATTAAAATATTAATTCACAGAAACTGTTTAAGTAATCTGATCATCTTCAATATTGGGATTTTTTGGCCAACTCGAAAGTTGTAAGAGCTTGAGGCCTTCCATTTTGCTGAATTTCTTTAGTGGTTAGTACTTGGCTAGTTGATAATTTGTTATAAATCATCTCGGCATAAGTAATTGATTACTGCATTACAATTTTCCAAAATTTATGTAGGCAAACAAATAAAATTCACAACGTGGAACTATCACGCAATATTTTTATTCACTTTGAAAAGAATTTTCGAAATTCGAAACCAATAAAGGCAAGGCGCCTTTCATCAAAACAAAAACTTTCACAAAAAAAAATACTATTTCTGACTGGCTAACCTAGAAACATGGCGTAGGCCGTATTGCTTGCTTCGAAAACAATAGATTTAGAATGTGAAATCCATTAAATGTAGATTTCATATTCAATATCCACTAAGAAAAATTTTTGTCTTTCAAATCCTATCAAGTTTGGCTCCTTTCAGAAGAGTAAAACACACTTTTTCCATACAAAATGATTATTTTTGCCTGACCAATTTACTAAAAATCAAAGCCTTGACCAAACATGAAGCATGAAAAAGTCTTGAAAAGAATGCCATAAAACTAAGGCCAGAGATATATGGTGACAGAATCATTGGTATTCACATTTTCAAAAAAAAAATTTTCCTGCTTTATATGAAGATTTGCATCTTTTTTTCGAGGTCAGTTCCTATGGCGAAATTCAGAGAGCCCTGTTGATGTTGCAGAGCCCATTTGTGTACAAAAATATATTCTTTTCCCTTAAGATGAACCTTTCGCAAGGTAAGGTTTGAAGAAACATCTACCGTAAAGTGAATTGGCGGAAGTGTAGCACTGTAAAATGCAACGCGCTTTTTGAACTGTTTCAAAATTTTACTATGTTTGATATCCTGTATTGGTGGAATTTAGTGTTTGAAATTTGACCTACTCTCTGTAATTCAATCGTGTTAAGACTTTGCACATAGCTTTGACTCTGTTGATATAACCGTGTACATTTAATTCCAATATAAATTCAATACGGCGTACAATCCATGATGCCGGCTGACGCATTTCTTCACGAAAAGTTTTGACGAGTAGAATATGATAAGCTATGAAACTTTATTCTTAATCCACTTTGGCGGTTACCTCATGATAGCGGATTATCTTTAATTACAACCTCCTTGCTATAGGTATCAAATAAAAAGCTTTGAGGGTTAGAATACGATAAATTACGTGACATCATTATAAGCCCAGTATAGCGGACTTCCTAGAAGTGCATAGTAACTTCTTTTTTTGAAACCCTGTTGATATGGTTATCAAATGAAACTTTTCAACTCTTTTTTCGACCGTTTCAAGCTTTTTCAAATTATGTAAACATTTAATTTTTATTTAACCATTTTCGGCTTATTTAACCTTTTTAAATTTTTTTCGACATTGATCAAACATTTTCCAACTATTCCAGTATATCGAATTTTTTAAAATTGTTCGATTTTCTCAACATATTTTGACTTTCAACATTTTAGACTTTTTCGATATTTTAGATTTTTTTGACATTTTAGACTTTTTCGACATTTGACCGGCTAACATCATTAAGGGTAGGGTAACGTATTAATTTTTTTCTTTTTTTTTTAATTGAATTTTCTGAATGAAAAACCTTTCAAAAATATTGTGTGAAAATTTGAGATGGAGCGGAGAAAATTAACGAAGATACAGCAGTTTAAGCAACCGTGCTCATGAACATTTTATTCTAAATTTTTTAGTGTTTAAAACTTCAAAGCGTTTTTCCCACAACTCACGTTTTCTAAGTGGGTGCCTCTCATAAATTCAAAACTACTTCATCGATTCTTTTGAAATTTTGAACACTATTTTTGTACATAATTTACGAGGCAACGTTGGAGAGTTCTTTTAAAATTTGTCAATATTTAAGACTTTATAATAACAAATTCTCCGATTTTTTTTTTACAAAAATCGCGTTTTTCACTTCAAAGTGTTACCAAAATAATGTTCCCTTCCAAATAATTGCTGCCATTGCCGTATTTTTCAATATTTCTACATGAAAACTTTACAAAATATTCTTCAAATGTTATACTTTGATGTAACATTGGTTTTAATAAATAGATTTTAGCTTTGTCGTCGAAAAAAATTCATAAGTTTTCAGTTCATACATCACGCCACTAGATGTTTTGAGCAATTCAGATAACAGTTTTCTGTTACTTGTGTCCTTTATCTTCTCACGGAGCATAGAGCTTCTGGAAAACTCTTTCAACGTGTCGTATTTCCATTTTCGTCGTTTGATTTGAAAGGAAATCGCAGCTTGATGGCATCTGACGAGTAATTCCAAATTAAAGATGGCCCTAGGCAATCAAATACGCAGAATTCATAGCCGTACACAAAAAAAAACTGACTCAAGGGGCTAGTCCAGTGTGACACTTTCAAAAAATTAATTTTTTTTGGCTCATTCGATAATTTATACTTTCAAAAATATTCTGTAAAAGCTGCAAAGTCATATCTTGAATAGCTTTTGACTGGCAGCATTCTTAAGAGCGACCGCTCGCAGGTATAATCCACGATAGTTGAAACTTTAAATGCGTTTTTCTCGAAACGACATTTTTCAAAATTGCTGACATCATAACTCAAAGAGAAATTGACGGATCGGCTTCAAATTGAAACTGAGTATTTCTGAATATACTATTTACTATACAATGACGTACGATCTTTTTGATTGGTTGGAAATTGTCAATTTGGCATTAAAATACGACCATTTTTGTACCCCAAAAAACGACACTTTTTTTTCAGAACTACGTCATTTTGTTAATTTTTGTTATTATTCAAAAATCGTTAGTCATTGTATAGGAAATACCTTCAACTTTAATAAATTTTTTTTGTTTTAACTACTCATTCGGCCGGAATCATGTCAGCAGTTGCGGAACTTTTTTTGGCACCTCCGAGACGGCACATAACTCCGTTATTTTTCAATATTTTTGTAAAAAAAAAAATCTTAAAATATAGCTGAAAATATATCTTATTATGTCCAAAAAACTTCAAAACATTCGATCGAATACCTCCTTTTAAAAAAATTCACGAAAATCGCCAAATTTTTCATGGGTTACATTGGTATAGCCCCTTAAAGACTTTGCGCTTCGTCGGAGAATATGCCACCGTAAAATTTCTGAACTATTCTGGAATGGCTGTGTATGAATTAATATCTTCATTTTTATAAAATTATTTTGAACTGAAAAAAAAAAATCCTTCCATCACAACAACACAACATGCACAAATTGGACAAATTCGTGGCTTTTAACGTATTCGAAGAAATCCCGGGAACATTATCATTTTTCTCGGAATAAAAACTTTACGTGAAATGTGAAACCCTAGTACATATACCTAAAATACTCGTATATGAGGACTTTTCAGAATAAAATAAAAACTTCTATAGTAAAATATGAAGCTTCTTTCAATAAATGTTTACCAATGCAAATTTCACATCCAATCGAATATAAATTGAAAATCGAAACGTTGCCAAAACTAATTGCTAACTGAAGCCGAATATATCGCGCAAATAAGCAATACTTGATTTTTAGTTTCCAATTTAATTAAAAATTTTATTGAAAAAGTCAATGACCAACCTTAAAAAAGTCATCCGTATGTATATTCATATTCATGTGTCACATGAGTACTACATATACTATATCAGTCTGGTGATGGTTACATCAGCATATCTGATTTCCAGCAAATGTAGGTGCACATAGAATTTTATCGTTTACGATAACAATACGCTGAACAACTGAAAATTATATCGATGTGTACGTTCAGCCAAAATCAGCAATAATTGAACGCCTGAACGTTTATCGACTTTAAAGGCGTATATACATAACAGAGCTGTGAATGAATGCATTCATTTTCAATTTTAACTCATGAGAAATTTCGCATTCAGAGTGCATCTATTTAAAAATGAAGTCACCTTTAGACTTCAATGCCATAATCTTGCAGCCTTTTCTATCACAAAAGAATGCAATTATTTTGGTGACGTCACGTTTTTGATTGGAAGAATTTCGATTGCATTGAAGTCACCTAAAATCATTTTTAATTCTTTGCAATCACTTGAAGTCGCTGCAATCACTTGAAGTCGCTGCAATCATTTGAAGTCACTGAAGACACTTGAAGTCATCTGCTTTGAATTAACTCGAGAATCTACACATATACATATGTACATACATACATATAAACATACATATGTACACACATTCACTTATATATGCATGTTTAGAAGATATTTGTTTTCGAGTTAGTTCAGAGCAGATGACTTCAAGTGTCTTCAGTGACTTCAAATGATTGTAGCGACTTCAAGTGATTGCAGCGACTTCAAGTGATTGCAAATAATTCTTCCAATCATGATTCCAATCAAAAACGTGACGTCACCAAAATAATTGCATTCTTTTGTGATAGAAAAGGCTGCAAGATTATGGCATTGAAGTCTACAGGTGACTTCATTTTTAAATAGCTGCACTCTGAATGCTGTATTTTGGCAGTGACTTCAATGGATTTCAATCGCAAATGAATGCACTCTTTCACAGCTCTGGTACATAATATATCTTAATACTTCTTCATATGAGTAAATAAGATACAAAATTCATATAATAAAATCTCTTGGAAAAAACCAGCTGATTATTTCCCCAGAAATAATCATGTACTGGCGTTATCTTCATCTCTGCTATTTTGCATTGTTGTTGTACGTTTTCATTTATTTATTCCATACTTTTTCTTCTCCTTAAATTTCCAATGTCACCTCATTAATTGTCGGGCTTGTTGACGTTGTTTTTATTAAATATATTGGTTTCTTTGGTTATCAGGTTGCGTTTCAATTTGCAAAAACTTGAAAAAAATATCGATATTATTTATTTTTCTTTTAAAAATAATTCTTTAGATAAACAATATGAATTAAAAGAAACCAACAAAATAATGAAAAAAAAAAGAAAATCTTATATCGGAAGAACAAATAATACGTACGACTTTTGTTTATTTTCGAATTGGTTTTTTGTTGAAACCTAACAACAAACCTGGTCGTCGATTGCGAGTACAGTAAGTACGTCAGCAAAAGTCAAAAACACAGACTCGTGCACGAAATTCGTTTGTTCATATTTGCTTCAATGAATTTTCGAAAATTTCCGGAATAAATTTACTCTGCGTTAATATTTCATTGAGAAGTTATTAAGTTTTGTATATGGTGATATGGTATTTTCAAAGTGATGGTATAAATTGATACGATAAGTTGGCAACAGGTTTTGTGATTGTGTGTTATTGTTGTGTTAAATGACGTGATAACATTGTCAGACTTAATAAGTGCTTAGAGAATGCATTTTTAAAGATATTTAAATTCTATTAATAATATAGACCCATAATTATAGTCGCAAAATTAAGTTAAAACCTGGTTTTTACCCAAAATCCAAAATACAGAGTGACCCCATAAAAAAAAAAAGAAAAACTTGCATTAAATTATGAGAAAATTTTAAAAAAAAAATTACCCTGCGTTATTGACACAAAATATTATAGATACATTGAACAAAAGGAATAATAAAAAACTCGAATATACAAGGCAGCGTGGTGAAATGGTTAGAACTGTGAACTCATTGCACACAGTGCGTGGGTTCGATTCTCGTCAGTAAGGATGCTTTTTTTCTAAAAGCACATTCTAAATTTAAAGGCAGGACAACGTGCTTTTAAATATTTACAACCAGGTTTTAAATTAACATTTATTTTCATTGATATTGTAGCGAAATTTGGTTTATGCTAGAAAACTCTTGAAATAAATACCAACAAAAGAAACTAAACGATATTAGCACCATCTAGCGCAAAGTGCAGTTTTTGTACTAAAAATAATAAACCGAACAGACGCTGCAGTAAACAATAAAAAGTCGGCAACCGAAAGAAATTATCGCCGTCGTACAACGTACAACGCCATCTAGCATAATAGCTAGCTCATTGTCAGTGCGCCATGCTGGTGAATTGTGGATAGTGGTAGAATGCACGCTACAACGTAGCACTGGTAGGTTGTAGATAATGGTAGAATATACGCCATCTGGCAGCTAGTAGATTATTCGAGAAAGTGATGCCTGTAGTATAAAAGGGTGTCATTTGAGTTTTCGGACACAGTTGTATCTAAACAGCGAAGTAGAACACTTGAATTGAAGCAATAAATTATGTCTGTGAAGTTGGCCCAGCATTTTTCGATTTTTTAAGAAATAGAACTTGTGCTGCGATGTGCCCGACTTGTGCTATGATGTGCCGTATTTTTTAAAAAAATCGTTCGTAGGATTCGATTTTTATAAGCAAAATAATTTTTTAGTGTGAAGTTGGCCCAGCATTTTTCATATTTATGAAAAAGCAGCCTTGTGCTGTAATGTGCTCAGGATGTGCTGCCATGTGCCGTAAAGGATATAAAATTATTCCTGGAATTTCGACCTTTATGAACAAAAACATTTTTTGAGTGTGAAGTTAGCCCAACATTTTTCGATTTTTCAAACGTTTGATGTTGTGCTGTAATGTGCTCGACTTGTGCTATGATGTGCCGTATCGCAAAAAAAATAATTTTAAGTATTTAGTCAAAAAATTTAATAAAAAAAACTTGTGAAGTTGGCCCAGCATTTGTCGAATTTTCAAAAAAAACTGGTTGTGCTGTATTGTGCTCGACTTGTGCTACGATGTGCCGTATTGCAAAAAAAAATATTTCAACTTTTGCTATATAAAACTTGCAAAAAACTATTTTTCATACAAAAATTTGTGCGAAGTTGGCTCAGCATTTGTCGATTTTCCAAAAAACACTGGTTGTGCTGTATTGTGCTCGACTTGTGCTATGATGTGCCGTATTGCAAAAAAAAAATATTTCGACTTTTACTATATGAAACTTGCAAAAAACTATAAATCATACAAAAATTTATATGTGAAGTTGGCCCAGCATTTGTCGATTTTCCAAAAAAAATTGGTTGTGCTGTATTGTGCTCAACTTGTGCTACGATGTGCCGTATTGCAAAAAAAAATATTTCATCTTTTGCTATATGAAACTTGCAAAAAACTATTTTTCATACAAAAATGTGTGTGAAGTTGGCCCAGCATTTGTCGATTTTCCAAAAAAAAACTGATTGTGCTGTATTGTGCTCAACTTGTGCACTGTAAATTTTCAAATTTTATATGCATACGTAATTGGAATGGGTGATTTAATATGATAATATGATTTAACATATTACATAACACTAACTACTTTTCATATAAGCAACATAGAAATCAAAAACTCGTTTTTGATACAAATTTTCAAATAAAAACTCGCGGGCTCGAAATTCATTTTAGCCATATGGTGTTGTGGACTTTTTTGCTTAAAATTTCACGAATTTTCAGAAAAGTGGAGTTTCCAGACCACTTAAAAATTTGATCCGCCCTAATATATATATTATACAAAAATCGTGAAAACATGATCCCGAACAAAAAAACATCATTGTGTTTAGCAGGTTCTTTTTTGTAAGAATAAACCATCAACTTAGTTTGGAGAGAATCAAAGATGAGGTCTCTATATTCATGTGTAAATGCTTAAAAATACATAAGCCCAAGGAAACTTTTATATCAACAAATTAAACAGTTTGATTGTTTTACGTGCTGTATCACACTTAAATTTTGTATTTGCTTTATTTTATTGCTAGAGCGCGTTTCAACATGGTTAAATAAGTTGAAATAAATCTGAAGAGCATACGGCAACACTAGTTAATATCCAAGCTCACTTCCATGTATACACACACACATTTAAAGCATGTTCGATGGCATGGCTTGATAACATGAATAACTGTTATTTCGATTTAAGTTTGTGTGATTGTTGGTTTCTTGGTTTCTTGGTTTTTCCAAAAAATATGAATATTGCTGACCAAAAAATACGTCATCAACTTTTTCACAAAAATATTTTAACATTTTATCGAATTATTTTATTCTTTTGAAGGCCGCTAATTCCTCATTTTCAACTTGGCAACCCTGAACTTCACAAATAGTTTTGTATGATTTATAGTTTTTTGCAAGTTTTATATAGCAAAAGATGAAATATTTTTTTTTGCAATACGGCACATCGTAGCACAAGTTGAGCACAATACAGCACAACCAGTTTTTTTTGGAAAATCGACAAATGCTGGGCCAACTTCACATACAAATTTTTGTATGATTTATAGTTTTTTGCAAGTTTCATATAGTAAAAGTCGAAATATTTTTTTTTGCAATACGGCACATCATAGCACAAGTCGAGCACAATACAGCACAACCAGTGTTTTTTGGAAAATCGACAAATGCTGAGCCAACTTCGCACAAATTTTTGTATGAAAAATAGGTTTTTGCAAGTTTTATATAGCAAAAGTTGAAATATTTTTTTTTGCAATACGGCACATCGTAGCACAAGTCGAGCACAGTACAGCACAACCAGTTTTTTTTGGAAAATCGACAAATGCTGGGCCAACTTCACATACAAATTTTTGTATGATTTATAGTTTTTTGCAAGTTTCATATAGTAAAAGTCGAAATATTTTTTTTTGCAATACGGCACATAATAGCACAAGTCGAGCACTATACAGCACAACCAGTGTTTTTTGGAAAACCGACAAATGCTGGGCCAACTTCACACACATTTTTGTATGAAAAATAGTTTTTTGCAAGTTTCATATAGCAAAAGTTGAAATATTTTTTTTTGCAATACGGCACATCGTAGCACAAGTCGAGCACAATACAGCACAACCAGTTTTTTTGAAAATTCGACAAATGCTGGGCCAACTTCACAAATTTTTTTTATTAATTTTTTTGACTAAATACTTAAAATTATTTTTTTTGCGATACGGCATTACAGCACAACATCAAATGTTTGAAAAATCGAAAAATGCTGGGCTAACTTCACACTCAAAAAATGTTTTTGTTCATAAAGGTCGAAATTCCAGGAATAATTTTATATCCTTTACGGCACATGGCAGCACATCCTGAGCACATTACAGCACAAGGCTGCTTTTTCATAAATATGAAAAATGCTGGGCCAACTTCACACTAAAAAATTATTTTGCTTATAAAAATCGAATCCTACGAACGATTTTTTTAAAAAATACGGCACATCATAGCACAAGTCGGGCACATCGCAGCACAAGTTCTATTTCTTAAAAAATCGAAAAATGCTGAGCCAACTTCACAGACATCAATAAATTGAATACAGTGGGATCCGTAGTAAAGTAAAACAGTTTCTATACAGTGTTAAATTAATGTTAGAATTTGAATGTTAATGAGATAAACAATTGTACCGTGTAAAAATTAACTATTGTGATTTAAATAAACCATTTTATAACTAAATAAGTTTGTGTGTTTGTAATTGTTACACAATCCAGTGATCGAACTCAGAAAAGTGTAAGAGATCGAAATTATCGTCAAAGAGACAGAAATTTCGTAACAATATCAAGAAAAAAAAGAAACATTTACATTTACGAGTATTGAACCCACACACTGTGAGCTATGAGTTCAAAGTCCTAACCACTTCGCCACACTGCCTTGTATTTTCGAGTTTTTTACTATTCATTTTGTTCACTGTGCCTTTAATATTTTGTGTCAATAACGCAGGTTGATCTTTTTTTTAATATTTTCTCATCATTTAGTGAAAGTTTTTTAAGGTAAAAACCGGGTTTTAACTTAATTTTGCGCCTATAATATGGGCTATAGGATTTAAAATAGCTTATGTCTTTAAGCTTCATGGTTAGGAATATGATTTTAACGTAGTTGGTATTAAGATGCAATGTATGTAGTTCATATTCATGCAAATTAGGAAAATTAAGAGTTAAATGCAGATAGCACCACCTTTTTTTTAAATGAATTTAAAAAAAAATTCATTAAATTATTTTATATTGTCTGCCTTTGATATATTGTGTTAAAGGCACAGTATAGTTAACGAAAATATAAAAGGCAGACGTTCACACTGCCCATTTTTAATAACAACAATTGTTGTTATTATGTAAAAAAAAAGCCTTTGAAATAATTTTATCGTTTTCTTCCAGATTTTCGTATTATTGCAGCTGAAAATGCAATAGGTGTAGGTCTCTGATTCGTCAAAGTATATGCGGTTGTATAATTCAAAATTGACGACTTTTTTCTATT
The DNA here is from genome assembly GCA_949775025.1 of Tricholauxania praeusta. Taxonomy (NCBI): domain Eukaryota; kingdom Metazoa; phylum Arthropoda; class Insecta; order Diptera; family Lauxaniidae; genus Tricholauxania; species Tricholauxania praeusta. The sequence goes on along the minus strand of OX459031.1, from coordinate 27,176,240 downwards.
TGTATATTAATTTTAGGGACACCAGATTTTTTTCGAATATACATATTTAATTAAACAGTTGAAAAGCTTAACATTTTCGCTCCAAAACCCACTTTGAATTATATCATGAAATTTTTAAAAAAATTGAATTATTCTTAAACGCAGCAACAAAAACGTCTGCCTCTTGCATTTATTAATACGTCTAATTCATATCTGTTTTATTGAATTTTAACATAATACTACATTATTTAATATGGCTTATACATAGCCAATTGATAGTAAACTTTCAACAATTCTGCGTAAAAAATGTGCTGATTATTTTTTCGTAACTTCATTAGATTTCTTAACCATAAAAAATAGCTTTTACTTTAAGTACCATCATATTTTTCCAATTTTTTTTTTTTAATTCAAAATAAATGCTTTGATAGCCTTTACAACACATGAAAAATTTCAAAATATCGTTGATAGTCCAATATTTATTGTTCACTTATGCATCTATGGTATGACCGAAATCTTAAATCACACTGCAAAATTTGCGCACCTTTTTTAACTCTTCTCCAGCACTAAATTAAAACTTTTTCCATGTAATCTGTTTGTTATAAAAATTATCTGGTTTTCTATTTAAGATGGCGCTACATAGAAATTTGAAACCTCCACATATCTTAAAAATGCATCTCATTCACACACCAATCCATTAAAAAAAAAAAAAAACACAAATATTCCACTCATTCTAATCTACCGTCTGACACTTACAATCAGACCTAATTAACTCAGCGCATAGTTTGAAGAAAAAAATTAACTCAGTTTAAATAAACCGCTGAAGTATCGGTCGGCTGCTTGGTGTTACATTCCTTCATACCATTACAGCTCCGGTATTCAAACTAAAAGTTTTGCTTTTGACACGTGAGTAATTTTCATTTTGTTTTTATACAAAGTTTCGTTTAATAGAGTCTAGGAAAATTTACCAACAACAAGAATAATAACAAAAACTACTTGGAAAGAATGTTGACTGTTGGTGGTGAAACAATGATGCTACTGAATTTCTTTTATTGTGTTTCATATTGTACTTTTTGGGTAAAGAGCGCCTTCTATACAAAAGAGTTTTAAACTAATGATTTTATTGAAAATATTACGATAAATGATATAATTTGGTCAGAAATATATGAAGAAAGAAATAAAGGGAGTGCGCCCATTGTAAAGTACAGTTGCATCTCTCGCGAAGTATCTGACTTTGAGTCAGAAAGTGAAAATCATCCAAACTTTTAATCTGCATCTGAAGATGGCTTAGTAATTCTAAATTAAATATTCGGAGTATTCTCTTCACTCAGACATGATTAGAGTAATGGAGCATAATGAATGTATTTAGTAAGAATTATATCCCATTGGAAGGCCCACTATCGTCCGATAGTATCGTTCAGAATGCTTCAAAACGGGAGGTAAAAGTATGATCGTAAAGTCATCTTACAAAGCTACAGAAAGAGATCGCATACTACACGTCATTGGGAATGTCGCCCATTAGATTATTTATTTACTATGTCACACTTGACGAATACCAACAGTAATGCGAATACCCCTAATCAATCAGCTCAATTCTTGCAATTTGGGCTTGCAAATTTACGCATTGGCTCTTTTGTTCAATTGGTTAGCGATTTCTAACTCGCTTAATCAGCTCTTCTGAGCATGCCTGCTCTAAAGCAATATTAGCTGGTTTATATGCCCGCGGACGAGGCTTGAGATTTCACTCTTGCCTAAGTGAGACTATTAATAGCTATTCAAGCGATTGATTACACTAGTTTACAAATTTGGGGTTCATCTCGAGATCTGGTTTCTCATGTACTTTTTTCCATGTATTTTGGGGCGTAGATTCCAAAAATGGCAACCATTTTTTTTTTTCTTAAGAATCGATTTCGAGATATCCCCAAAAAAAACCCTTTTTCGGCACTTTTTCATTTATTTGGCTATATCTCGGTGATTTAATAAAAAGACTAAAAAAGTCAGTGTTTTTGGACTTTGAGCGCTTGTAACTCCATCAAATCTAATTCGATTCAAGCAAACAGCATATCGTTAGAAAGGGAATAAAAATATCTTTCGAGTGCTGAAAAGCGTTTTTGAGTCATACATGAAAATGAAAAAAGTGCCGAATAAGAGGTTTTTTGGGGATATCTCGAAAACGATTCTTAAAAAAAAAAAAATTGTTGCCATTTTTGAAATCTACACCCCAAAATACATGGAAAAAAGTCTATGAGAAACCAGATCTTTTTTCTTGTAAACTAGTGTTATTGAATTCAATTGCAACAACGAAACAATGCGAAAACTTTTCCCAATGCTGATTGGTGACAATGCATAATAAAATCGAAGTCAAATCCTCACGGTTGAACACGGTGAGAATAATAGAAAAATTATTTTTGATCACGATTTTCAAGACGTTAAAAGATTATGTATTTTTTTTATCAACTCTACAGCATTGGAAAATTTTAAATTATATTCTGCAAAGAGGCGGCAGGGTCTTTATTAGTGTTTCACCGAGGCCGAGGCGAGGCGAGGTTCTAGTTGATCTCGGTCTCGCCTCGTTTTATAAATTTAAGTCTCGCCTCGCCTCGGTCTCGGACGAGATCTTGCCATCACATGCCTCGCCTCGCCTCGGTTTGCCTCGTTCTCGGCCGATTCACCTCGGTAAAAAAGCGAGGTTTTTATTAAAATAAATAAAAAATTATACATGTATCAGGGCTGATAGGCTGATCAAGCCTCAAGAAATAAAATAACATATCTGTTTTTATTTTTGGTGAACTGGATGAGATATGATGAATTTAATTCTTTTCTTATATGGGAAGGAGAGGCATTGCCTATTTTTCCAAACCAAACTAAGCTATGAACCTTTTACAAACTATAAGAAAGATATGTACCAAATCTTATTTATCTACGTCAAATAGATATTGAGATATGATAAAGTTAATTTTTTTCTTATATTGAAGGCATTGTACCGCCCATTTTATTACTTGAATCTTAGTTATGCCTCTACCTTTTATAAATATACCAAGCTTTATTAATCTGCATCAAGTAGTTGATAATAAAGGGTTTTTCAATAAGAGCGCTACAAAAGTTTTTTTAAATAAAACAAAAACGGTTTGGGATATCAATGAAATTCTTTATTCTTGTAAAAGAACATTCGATGCCATTATCATTAATTATCGTCAATTTGATCTTGTAAGGATGTAGGCCAAGGTGTTTTTGCAAAATTCGCCACAACGACGTCACAGAGATGCCCAAAGCTTGAGAACGACGAGTGGGAGACTGATTTGGGTCTTCCTCTATTGATGCTCTAGCGGCAGCAATATTCTCGACACTACGGGCACTTCTTTGTCTCACTGGCACGGGAACAATTTGTACTGTGCCTGTGGATTCAAATTTTTCCACTAGACGCTCAATTGTTGATCTGACAGGACGATTATGACGACCATAAATTGGACGTAGCGCTCTTAAAGTTGAGGTCACTGACTCCGAATTTCGGTAGTAAATTTTAATAATTTCGACTCGTTGTTGGATCGTATATCTTTTCATGATGAAATGACAAACCGTATTGAAGAGAAATGTCAAAAGAGCGGAACAAAATATGGCTTCGTTTGCTGTCCATATTGGTCTACTTTTGTAGCGTCCCTATTGAAAAACCCTTTATATGATGAATTCTGATTTTCTCTTATGTGGGGGTGGCATCACCCATTTATCGTAAACTATGTTACGGAGCATCCCAAATCTTAAGAAACATATATGTATGTCAAATCTTTCGTCGGTCGGTTGAACGGTTTAGGAGTCCATTAGCAACGAACATACATATATTGATCTTTATTTATATACTAGCATTACGCTGTGCGTTTCGCTTCACCTTACCGGTTCTTAGAAAGACTATTAGAATAAATAAATTTCAATGCAGTGTTGTCAATCATGCAGTTTTGCTTATAGCCTTACATAGCCTTACATGCTTCCCTAATCGATCAATCGAGGCGTAGTCGCATAGAAGCTGATGCGATCCAAGCACTTCTGTGCATTAGCGCTTGGACCAAATCTGAACTCGTAAGAAGCACATGCGGGTTTAAAATAAAACAAAGTAGTTTACTCAAAATAAAATACTAAAATATTATTTAAATATAGATTTTAATATAAAAATTGAATTCATATTTTGAATCTGCATATGGATCTTACGAGTTCAGATTTGGTCAAAACGCGCCTCGCTCTTGGTTTTGAAAACGAGGCTAGGACGAGGCGAGGTACCGTGTGATCTCGCCTCGCCTCGGTCAAGCGAGGAAAATTTATTTTTCCATCTCGCCTCGTTCTCGCCTCGGTCTCGCATCGTTCTCGTAGTCAAAAACGAGGCTGCCTCGTAGCCTCGGTGAAACACTAGTCTTTATTTAAGAAAAAAAGTTCATCATTTTTTTTTTGCAAAATTCGCAAAGTTTTGTAACCATTTTATATCACTTATAATTTGAAAAATTCCCTCTTTACAAATAATTTCTATTGCGTGCGATCATTCATTTTGTTGACATTTTTTTTCTTTATTGTTTTTCGGTCTATAATTAAATATCAAGTATAGGCACAATTGCAGCTTACTTGAATTTGGTAAATAAGCTATATGAGTAAAAATATTAAGTATACAGCTTCGCAAGAACAAAAAAAAAAAAAAAAAAACCAACAACAATAGCAACTTCATCGAAAGGGTTATAAGCTTAAGTAAAGAGGGTCATTTGCGTGGGAATCATGGTTATGTATTGTTAAGTTTTTGGGTCAAACTTTATTTTAACTTTTGGTGTTTTATTGAATTTTAAATTTTTTTGAGAAAAGTGTTTAATTTTTAATTAGTGTTGCTTGAAATAAACACCCGCGCATCAACCCAAATGTTATTAAAACAAAAAATCTCGAGTTTTTCTTTTATACTGTTAGCTTGTAATTCACAGTTGTGCAGGAAGGCTTCAGCAACCGAAAGCCCATAAAAATCATATCTTGTAAATTTTTGTTTATCTTTTATTTTTTCATCGAGTTCCGAACTTTCATTCCCTTCCACTTCGCTAAAGGAAATCCTTAAATATTTGACTGATTAATTACCAATCTAAAGCAGAACTCTTAAAGTATATGGAGAAGATTAAAACTTACTTTATTTTTCGATTGACACATTACCCGTGTACCCGCCATACATATTTGTTTTTAAATGTGAAAATGTTGGTCATGTGTAACGGTACTTACAACACAAATAGCAAAAAATTAAAACCCCGATATATTAGTGAATTTATTGCTAAGATTACAGTTTATGTCGTCAGCACATATTGCAAGTAAGTTTCAGTTTATTTTAAAAGATTCCAGTGTATCCTATACGTACTCTTGTATTACGTTGAATAATTTTATGTCTACCCCAATTTTTTGATGTTGTTTTTGCTTACACCTTCTGAAAAGGTTACTAAATAATTGAAAAAAAGTGCAGTACATGAATTCTACGCTTTTTGTGAGTGTTGTTGATCAAGTTTTTTGAAATAATGACCCATTTTCAGATAAAAAAAGTTCAAAGAAATTGATCCTGAATAAAAATTAGAACGGGAAAAAATTGTAACAAAACTAAAAGAAAAATTATCAAAAAATAGAAGCGAATATTTCTAGAAAAAAAAATTTTTTCAGGCTTTTACCAGATTACAGGCTTCATATTCTTACAAAGAAGGTTACACCATTAAGGGGGTGCTTAAAAATGTGTGTATTTCATTGCAAACATCCATCCATGTTGACAATAATATTTTAATTAAAAGAAGAGCTTATTACCTTCCCAATCAGTCTAACAAGGAGATCACCACCCTGTGCCTTCACCACGTGAAATAAGAAAACCCATATTTTATCGTTTTTCGCAATGCTCAAGGAAAAACGAGAAAATCGCGTTCAAAGTTTTCCAATAGCTGTCTTATACAAAAAAAGGTTACCTTCGTTCGAGTAGCAGAGTAGTATAGTGGTTAACGAGTTAGCGTATGATCCTGGGGGTCACTAGTTCGATTCTCCACTGATGCAACTTTTTTTTTTTACAGCTCGACCCCATCGAGCTGAATCTAAATTTTGATCCGATCTATTGCTCATCTTACTTGTACCTAGGATATATTTAAGGTCACTACACATTAATTTTTAGTCTGTCATGTTAAAATTGAAACATCAGGTCATGCGCCGTATTAATAATCATCAAATATCATGGATTTTTAACGCATATATCGGGATATAACGAGGATCTAAATCGTATAAAATGCGTTATATATTGTAAATAAGCAGCACTGCTTACAGTACCCAACAGTCAATCTGACTAATACTGGGGCGCAGTGCAAATTCAATCGTTCAACCGAAAATTGAGCAATGAGTTTATTTCTGTGTAAGTTTTATTACTTTAAGATATCATCCATAGCAACAATAAATGTACACAATCGAGTCTTAAAATATTTAAACGAAGTTAAGGTTCCAGCAAACCCAAGCTATTTGTTTTGGCTTACCATATATGTTTTGGAAACGCTGTTCTAAAGAGTGAAATTCTCATTTAGATTGCAACCATAAAATATTATGTGCTGCCTAGCTTTTATCTGAGGAAATAAATTTTGAGATAAGATAAGATAAGGTAAGAAAAGAAAAATAAAAATAAATATGAAAAGGGTTATCTCTTACGAAAATAAAATGTTGCAAGCAAAAAGTTGGCAATTGTTAAAAAAATAATGTAAATTGATAAAAATTATTAATGAAATTGCGATGATTTAAAAAGGATGCAAACTTACGAATAACTGTGTTTAATCATACCCAAAGGTCAAACCAGGTTAGTCCAAAAGATATTTGTTTGCTTAAAAAAAACTCATTTTAATTTTTTTCCCTAGCGTCAGAATTTTGAGATTCTCTTTGTCATACTTTTGGCATATTTGAAAATAATAATATAATTTTTATACCCTACACCGAGGGTATATTCACTTTGTCCATCCGTTTGTAACACATAGAAGGAGGCGTGGAAGGTATGGAAAAGTATATATATTCTTGATCACCGTCACCACCTGAGTTGATTTAGCGATGTCCGTCTGTCTGTCTGTCTGTTGAAATCAGGTTTACGGGAAAACCAAGAGAGCTTATTGAATGAAACTTTCACACACAGGTCACATCTTCTAGCAGGCATCTTGCTATTGAAAATGGGCAAAATTCACGGACACGCCTACCGCCCATACTCTATGTATATTTACCCAGGCCAATTTTGACAAAAAAATTGCAGAGATTTTGATGAAACTTGGTCATTTGATGAACATTTGAACAAGATTAGGATTAGGTTAGGTTTCAAGTTTTCAAAGCTTCCTACAGGGGTGTGGCACAGCCCAAAATTTTAACCTTTATACCACCATATCTCGTAAGCCGTGCAAGATATTGTTATGAAATTTGGTAAACGGATACAAATCAAATATATCTTGAGTTGAGATAAAAGTGGGCGGAATTGGAGAAGTGGGCGTGGCATATTTAAAATTTTTAATTTTTATTCGATTTTTTCAACATTTTCCATATTCTTTCGACTTTTTCAACCCCTTAACTTTTTCCAATATATTCTATATGTATTTGTTCGACTTTTTCAACCTCTTTCAACTTTCTTCATAAGTTTCTTTATTTTTTCGACTTTTTCATCAATTTTGAATAGTTTCAAATTTCTTCAACCTCTTTCATTTTTTTTAGAGTTTTTCAACCTCTCTCAACTTTTTCCAACATTTTGCATATATTTAAGACTTTTCAACATTTTCAACCTCTGTCAACCTTTCTAACATTTCACATTTTTTTCGACTTATTCAACCTCTTCAACGTCTTCTTAACATTTGATGAAAAGGTACTTTCAGTGCAGTGTAGGGTATGTGAGTTTCGGCCTCGCCGAAAATAACACCTTAACTTGTTTTTTTTGATATGCAAAACAGACGGCATTACTTTTCCTCTATAAATTTTATCTTTTGAACTTTCATTTTTATGGGACTACTGAAGAAGACTTTATTTCAATAGTTATCTTGAATAAGGTAGAATGTTACTAAATTGATTTTTCAGGAAAAAATTTGCAAATAAAGTTCACTGTCTTATTGTATAAAAACAAATTAATGCAGCAATTTCTTGTAAACAATATCTCCTACTTTTTAACAACCATTCCTGGCGCGTGAAAAAAAAAAATCTGAAAATGAACAGTGACGTACCGTGTACATTCGGCGCCCAAGGCAAAGAAGCAATTTGCCGCACCCTACCACTCAAACATTATTTGCTATTTTTGGAACTCTACAAAAAAAAAATCCTCACTTTTGCTTCTCCAAAAACCCTAGGAATCTGAGATAATATTTGAAATTCATTTGGTTAGAAAATCATCTATACATTTTCTCAATTTTGACTAAAAAAGGTCCACAAAATTTCGTAGCTATGCTACAAAATACATTTTTATTTCGTGGACCATTTTGCCGTCCCCGAGTGGTTCCGCCTGGGGCGTCCGCTTCCTCGGCCCACCCCCTAAGTATTCAACTGAAAATTAGTTGTTTTTCCATAATCTTTCGGAACTATTTCGTCTGATATCTGGGTAATAAAAAATTTTGGGCCTGTGTAATGTTTTTAAATTGACATTAATTGTATATTCTCGAAATTTCGAATATTAAGCTTATCTAAAACAGCTGCCACTCATTAAAATACTATTAATTAAAGAATTAAGAAAAGCATCCTATACCTTCATATATAAACAAAACTAAAAATACAAAAGCAAAAAAAAAAAGAAACAAATTTACTATATTTACAAATTCATTCATGGATTCTTTGTGTGATCGCTGCTGCTATTTTGAAAAAGAAAAAAAAAACGATTAAATCATTTATTTCCAAAGAGGAAAATTGTGTACACTTTGGTAGCTAAAAATGTTCGAAACGTGCTCAGTAGCACATGCGAACATGACACCGTGTGATATGCTGTGGAAATTGCTCTTTACCGACATCAACGAAAAAAAATCACAAAATAAAAATAAAATTAAAATAAAAAACTACACGAGATCAAATGGTAATTTATGGATTTTGTCTCTTTTTTGGAAATAAAGATTTTTACTTTACTGATTTTTCTTTTTTGGCTTTTGCCGGAGACATTTATCAACACAATTTATTGGATTTGTAAAAATGTTCAACATGAAGGGAATTTCAAGTAATTTAATAGATATGTTGATTGATAGACAAACCGATTGATATATAGTTGGATATAATGTAGAGATGCAGAAAAGTCTATCTGATAATTGTTAAAATATTTATTTTTGTTGCTGACAAAGATGAATAACTGCATTGAAGGAAATGCATTTTGACATGAAGATTCCTGTGCGTAGCTAATGTGTGCTTATTAATTAGAAGAAAACCAATTGAATTTGTTTTTTTAATAGCAAAAACTATACAACTTTTCTGGGTGTAGGTATTATAACAAACTCTTTGTATTACAAATATGAGTTGACTAAATTTGTTTTGTGATGATCAAATAATTCAACTGAAATTGAAAATTATATTATTTTTTAAAAAATATCAATTTACATAGTATTTGAAGTTAATATAAGTAAGATTTTAAATAGCAAGTTACTTTAAGTTTGTACAAAAAAGATATTATCATCTGTTGCATTTTTTTTAAAAGATTATTGGCTTGTGACTTACGAAGGTACTATTTCTGGCACTAAAAGATTTTGTATAGTCCTTGAGAATATGATTTATGGATAGTGTGCAATAGCTACAAAACGTACAATCCGGGGCAATTGGGTATAAGGTGTTCGTATGACTTCTGTACAAAACTTTATTTCTTGTTGTGAAAATGTTGATAGAAGCTTAGCTTTAACGAGTACATTTATCTCTAAATTTGACAACAAACAAATGATCAGCTCACTTTTTTAGTTTTGCAATGCAATATCGATGATAAAATTTCCTCACAAGTAGAATATTGTTCGGCTTAAATACAAAAACGTTCTATCTCCATATACTGTGCAGCAACCTTTAAGTACGTATGTCCATTTCTTTCCGGAAGGCAATTGAATTCACAATGTGGGTTACCTATGAGTTTATTTAAAAAAAAAATGATAATTTGAGATGCCAAAAATACATTTCAACTCTTTTTGTAATTGAAAAAGCGTGCTTCACCAATTAAAACTGGTAAATATTGATGTGAAGTCAAAAAATCAGTCAAAAAACGACACTATTTTTTTTTAGCTATAATTTCACTTAATGTAGTTTATTCCTCGAAGGTAAGGCTTGGTTGACGGAATCTAGAATAGCTAATGCAATAAATGATATATCAAATTAAAGTACTCATCGAGCAGAGTGCCCGATATCGAATTCAGCCTACGAGATCGGTCAACCAAAAGCTGAGATATAAGCGCGGAAAAAATTTTTTATCTGTTCAATTTTTTCACGCATTGAACTTATTAACTACCAAAGTCTTGCCATAACGAGGAGAACGAAATCTACTACGCCCTCTCATTGTAATTTGTTATTGCTTTTGATATTTTAATAACAACAAGCGTGGGGAAACAATTACAATGAGGCAGAGAGCAGTAGATTTTTTAGTGCATTGCTTGAAAAAATAGGAAATCTTTCCACACTTATATTTCAGCTTTTGGTTAAGCGATCTCGAAGCTGATAGCTTTCGTGCATCCTGATCGATGATTACTTTAATTTGATAGGTTTGCGAGTGTCCCTTAATGTTTGAGGGAGTGTGATTCACAATCGCTTGTGGAAGTAAACCTGAATAACACTCCTATTTGTTGAATAGTGTGTGGCTTTTAAAGAAAAATAACCACACTCATGATGCCTTCTTACATATACAGAAAAGAGAAAAATATCACAGAAAGGGCAGATATATGCAAACTATTCTTCAATTCAGAGGAAGTTTCCTTGTTTTAAGTTCAATTTTCCTTAAACTAAACATTTCTTTGAATTAGGAAATATTTACTTTTTTTAAGTAAAAGTTTTCTTCACAATAATTTCTTTTTTCTTCTGTCAATGATAAATACAGTATTTGAATTAAATTTTACTAAAATCGCCTAACCTATATTAACGAAGATCTTCAACTTGTTCAAATGTGACATGAGCTCATTTCAAATAAGTAAATAATTGCCAGTGAAAGTTCTTTGATATGGAATTAAATTACTAATTTTAACCAACTTTTTCGTGCTGCAAAGGTCCTTATTTCAGTATTGTAAGGGACTGATTTCTTTTTTGGAATAACGTTGAGTTAAATTCTATAAGATATGTGAAAACTGCCAAAACATTTTCTTCGATTATTTTCAGGGTGTTAAAAAAGTCACTTTCAATTGAAAAATGATGTTGAATCGCTTCTGATGAGCGGTAGTGCATGTGGACCTATACAGTCATCAAAGTTTTCGCATATTCTTTTGCTTTAAAATTATTTCAATAGTCTGTAGACACTACTTAAAATAATTTTGACAAAATAAATATGTACTGTAGAAAAATATTCAGATAGAAAATATTTAAATTAAATTAACAACTCTTACTTATCTATGGGCTCATCTTATCAACTCATGAGCTAAAATACTAAAATAAATAGACACAAACACTGAGAGACACTGCTGATAACACTATCACTTGATAATAAGAGAGGGAAAATAGTGTGTTGTGCTCAACTATTCACTAAAGCTATTGAAAGAGTGGAAAAAATAAACTTTTGGGGGCAACAAGTGGAGAACAATAGCTAACGAATGCAAAAATTTTAACAAATAATGCGAGAGCACTGAAGAAAGTTTTTGTGCTCTTAGGCCAAGAGCGATTGATAAAATTTCTCACATTTTATGGCAACAAGTTTTATAGCAACTATTGCGAGTAAAGCTATAACGCGTGACAGTAAACAGCTGTTTTGCGAATAACGTGAAAACTCTACACTACTGGAGCTTTACCTTCATCATAAGGTCTCACCTAGCTTGTCTCACCTATGAAGTTAAGTCAAGCTCGTCAGTGTGTGCGTATCTCTCAAATTTCAAAGCTAAAGCAGCGTATCTTTTAATTTCTTTGGAGACTTGTGCGTATTTTTTTTTTTTGCTTTTCTACACTCTCCATTCTACACATTATCGTTTATCGCATGATTGCCTTCGTTTCTGTTTTTGGTTGGGGTTTTTTCCTCTTTCTCTTTTCATTTGTTCAGTCTTTTTCCACATATTTATAGGTTTTTTTTCGACGTATCGTATTTTTTCCACTACATTTCAGTAGACGGCAACTAAACGAACGATAATGATGATTGTGTGATTTTATGCTGTTGTTGTTTTTATTCGATTTCAAAGGTTTTTAACACTTGGCGGCAACGTTGAGGTTATTTGACGAAAAGCTTTCGTATTGAGCGGTTGGTTCGGTTCTCGCGCAGTGATCGGTTGAGTTTCATGTTATTTTTTTTTGATAAAAACAAATCATTTTTATATTTAAATTGCAAATTTTTTTTTTGTTAAACTGAAATTTTTCGTTGTTTTTTGCACAAACGTACAGTGTTTTAGGTAAAAAATTAACTAGTTTCTTATGTATTAATTATATTAATGTTAAATAAAATTTATATATTTATTCTGGTACATTTGCCCCACTGTGTCACCGGCTAAATTCAATTAATTTGTGACGATTGAAGATTTTTCTTATGCTCTTCTGTCTTGCAATTTAACTCTTCGTTGTTGGTGAAAATTAGAAACGATCGCTATAAAATTGAAAAAGAAATAAAATTCTAGAATAAAATTTACTCGCCGTGTAAAAAGAATTTGTCGCCTCTTTTGTTGTTGTTGTTGTTGTAGTGATTGTGCTTGTTGTTTTTGTTGCTTTCCCGTCTTGGCTGCCAATTCAGAAACTGCCGCCTGTCACTGTTTCTCAGTCGTTTGCCGCTTTTTCAACGTGCAACAGTTCGGTCGACGACAGTGCAAAAAACAAAGCTGTTTTTAAGTGACTTTGAAAAAAAAAAGAAAAAAAATAAATTTTTAAAAAAGTAAGATAAAATAAAATTTGCAAAAAAACAAAACAAATAAAAACTAAGACATAAAAATTGAAAAAATTAAATAAAATCTACAAAGTGTAGAGATTTTGAAAAACTCAGAAAACTCTCTCGGAATTCTTCTGTTTGATGAAAGCATAAAAGTAAGGTTTTTCAAAATTTTTTGTATTGTAAATTTTTGTGAAGTGCATAATTTTTTTATTCAACTAAATATTTATTCGAGAATATACGTAGTACTTGAGTTATTTCCGGTAAGCAAGATTTTTTTAGGTCCACGAAAAAAGTGAGAAAAACAATATCTCCATAAATTTAAGAATATCTTCATGAAAGCCTAATAACGTTTCGGTAGCATACTAAGTATCCTTGGAATTAAAAAGTTTTTTAAGTGGATGTTTTTTTTTAGGCCATGTAAGTAGGGTCTAAGGTTCCCATACAAAGAAAAAGAGTTCCTGATTCTCGAATTGTTTCGAATTTAGACAAATTGTACTCAGTTTCAAATTGAGGCAAAACGTTTGTGTCTGAAAAAAACTGTATATTATGTTATCAAGAGCTTTTTTTTAATATATAATTAAAAAATTAATAGAAGCTATTTATAACCCTTGACGTTAAATATCATGAAGTGGGTTGAATTGACATGAATAATGCACCTGTTTTGGAATGTTGTCTATAACTTCTGTTCTGACTGAATTTCTGTTTGGTTAAAAGTAAGTGAGATAAATACAGGTCCAAAAATATGTGTGCTCATCTAGAACGCCTAACTGGTTTGACTCGAAAGTGTATTTTTTGTGTTTTTAAAAAAAGAACTTAGCGTTTCTTAACTTTTTTGACTGACTGTATATCAATTTCATTTCTATTTAACTTCTATTCCAAATTGATATTGAAATCTTCTGAATATATTTATATCATGTTCAATATTGATAAACTTTATCTGATCGTTAACGCATAGTTTGTCCTGGGTTTTTCCAAATAATTTTACTTCAATTTGGAGACAAATAGACGCTGAAAAAAAACATTAAAAAAAAGTGAAGCGATGTGCAAAGCGAAGGCTGTGTCATTTTGTTAATGAGTTGGAACGAAAGGAAACTTCAAACTACTTAGCTCCTGCGCCGACTTAAGATAGAGCCCTAACCCTCAGTGGCGTAGCGTGAACATTTGCCGCCCGGGGCAAAGAACCAAAATGACGGCCCCTGCCATAAAAAAAAACATTTGCTCCACAAAAAAAAAAAAAAAAAAAATAATTCATATTTTTTTACTTTGCAAAAGCCCTAGCAAAATTATATATTTTTTAACTAAAAACTAACCTAAAAAACCAAAAAAAATCATCAAATATTTTTCATGACATTTAGAAGTTATTGGTCAAAAGTAAATTTGCATTTAATATTACATAAACCATTTTGCCACACCCTCCGCCCCCATCCCCTAGCTACGCTGCTGTTGGGCCCTGAGCTCATGGCGGTCTTAGGTTTTGGGGAGATGAAAAATAATAAACTTTTTATTTTTTGCTCACCGCAATATAGTCACAAAAGCCTTCTGGTTTCCCCTCTAACACCTTTTTTGTTTTGTTTGGACACCAATGTAATTTTTTCGATGAAAGGCCCGTTCTCAGTTTTTATCCCTGCGCCCCGCAAAGTCTTAATCCGGCGCTGCATAGTCTTGGCACTTAGACTACCGACAAGATTGATATCCTACATCTTATAAAACTATAGGTATTAAGGTAAATTAATTGCACTATAAATCTTAATAAAAAAATACAAAGTTAAGCGTTTCTACCTAATTAAACAAAAACAAAACAACAATAGTGATCGCAATATTTTTGCAGTCAAGATCATACAAACAAAACATTGGCCTAGACAACAACAAGAGGAACAGCAACGAAAACAGCAAAAGTAACAAATACCGTCTAGAGCCTTATGTAAACTTGACCTTATTTCGGTACATGCAACACGTTGCCAAAATTAAAATCAACAAGCAACAAGTAGACATAAACCCCAAAAAGACATAAGTAAAAACCGCAGTGTTGCCACAAGGTTTTGAAAACAACAACATTTTAATGAAAGTGAAATAAAGTGAGTGAAAAATCATTAAAAAACGCATTAAAATTACTTAAAATTACACTGAAAGAAATAAAAAAAAAGTTGTACAGAGAGTACAAAAGCGATTATAAAAAAGCAATAAAATTAAGTAACAAATATCATAAAGTAACGCAAAAGAAAGAAATAAAAATAAACGGTAAAAGTGAAAAAAAAGAAACAAAATATAAACACAAGTGTAAACAGCTTGAGTTTGTAAATTTACCAAATTTCCAACAACAAATTGAAGTCATAAAAATAAATTGCAACAAAAGATACAAAAAAAAAAAAAACCATTACAAACTACAACTAAGTCTTACAGCAAATGTTGCATGTGCAAATCATGGTACTCATACATAACATTAAATTGCGAAATCATTTTTTGAAAAATTTCTTTTCAAATTAATGAACAAAATGCTTTATAATGTTTTTCTTTTGAATACAATAAGTTTTTCATACATTTTTTCTTTGTTTATTAGAAAATTCATTGTATTATACGGAAATGCTTTCTTTTTCTCACAAAATAATTTTAAACTTTAAATAAATCGAAGAAAAAGATTGGTGAATTATCCAATACTGCACAGAATTCAGAAAGTTGCGCCGCCTTATTTGACAAATTTTTGTCGGTATTCCCAACTCCGCCATAGCTCTGTGTGCGTTAAACTCGTTGACATTTTCTTGTTTGGATGTAAATTCAATGAAAAGTTTGTGGGTAGCGATTTTAAACCCCGTGACTTAAAAAAAATAATCGGATCCATTGTCGATATGTTAGGGCAGGAAATTATTTCACAGGAAATTGCACATATGCCCCGATAGTTCTTCTAAAACATAGGAACATCTTTTTTGAAAATAGGGAAGATAAGTCAGTCCTCTGGCCAGCACG
Source organism: Tricholauxania praeusta (assembly GCA_949775025.1). Lineage (NCBI taxonomy): Eukaryota > Metazoa > Arthropoda > Insecta > Diptera > Lauxaniidae > Tricholauxania > Tricholauxania praeusta. Next base: position 27,160,321 of record OX459031.1, on the reverse strand, counting down.
ATGATGATCAGGTGACTGTCTTGTTTAGTTGCTCTTACTGCTATACTTATTAGATTCCGGGACTTTCTCATTTACTCGATGTTATTTTGCTGGTTATAATTAAGCAACTGTTGAAAATGATTTTCTGTGCTATCACGAGAACCTTTTTTTAAGGACTCATATTTACGTTTAAAATCTTAATACCTATGCGACACTGTCTGACAAAAATTAACTTTTTGTTTTGTAATTAAATTCAGAACTAGATGTCTACGAAGCTTTTTAGTGCTTTCTAGCTTAATTCGGTTTTTTTTTACACTTCATGACTTCAAAATTTCCTTATATAAACTGTATCTTTTGTACAGATTTCTTTTCCTTAGGTTTCTATTAAGAGTTTCGTCAATTTTAATTCGAAAAGCAAAAAGTATTCTCTTTTTTAGACCCAGTATGGAGAAGAAAAACTCTCCGACATTCTTCCAAAACTTTTGACCTTTTTGTCCATATAAAAATAAGGTTATAATATCTTTAGGACTTTCAGTTGCTTTCTTCTAAAACTTATTCTAGATAATTTGAAACTTGAAATTTTTGACGATAGAGATTATTTTGTCTACTACTTAAAAGTTTTTATATGATTCGTCCTATAGTCCTTAGCAAAATTTGAAAGTTTTCAGGAAATTCTTGAGGCTATTTGAGACTACATAGAACATTTTTCTCTGAAGACTATAAAGACATTGTGTGGATGGGAAACTTAAAATGCAACTCTATTAAAAATTTTCAAGAAAAGACCGTAGTTAGTTGTCTAGTGCAGTGGTGGGCATCGAAATCTAACAAAAGAGCTAAACAACAACTTCAAGCAACAACAAACAAAATTTTAAAGTTTTTTTTGCTGTCATTTCCAAATTCGCTAAAAGCACAAAAAAAAACCCAAATTGAACTACAAACAAAAACAATTGCTACATTCGTCAAGACACAATGCTGCGCCGTCGCTTATGCCTTTGTGTTTTGTTTTTGTTTTTATTTTCATTTGAATTCAAGTCAACGCTGTGCCTCGATAGCGTTGAAATTCTGCGAATTTTTTACCGCTTGCTTGTGCGTCGAATAATGGTGAGGGCGGATAGGGCCACTACGTGCCCACCACTGGTCTAGTGCTTCGCGGGCTTGAACGCAAATCAAACTCAATCTGTTTCAAATTCATTATCTTCTTTTGTTTTCTTTTAATGATTCCTTAAAAGATGTCTTGTCTGAAATTTAATATACTTCAATTTTTTTTTATAGAAAAAAAAAACATTTCTTTTGCCAAATAAAAAGTAAGTTAATCCCAAAAATAAACATAAAAGTGGCCTTAAAACGTTAATTACATTAATTGAATCATAAAAAAAAATAATAAAATAGAGTTAACTATATACATTTTAAACAACCAATAAAAAGGAATAAGGTTTTATAAAAAAGCAACGAAAAACTTTAAATTAAAAAAAAAGTATAAATATATTAATACAAAAAAAAAACACACACACATTAAAAAAAAAACATCGTTCACAGCTCATTGGGAAATTGATGAGGTGTTACGACAACAAAAACAACTGCAACACTCATTCAAAGGTGAGTTGGCTTAAAAATTCTAAAATAAAAATGAAGAAGAAATTGTACTCATACCTATCAAAATTATAATTAGTTTTTAATTTTTTTTTTTTGGAACATGAAATTTATTTGGTTTTTTTTTGCGTTTTAAACGAAAGCTTTCGTGGTGTAAAGCTAAGCACAAGTAAGAAGAAACCTCATAAAAATCCATAATGAGTTCTTATCTATTTTTATAGGCTTAGTGCTAATTGATTGCTCATAACTCAAAAGTAGATATCGTAAATTGCACACTTTGTATTACGATTCTAATACTTCCTACTCGTACTCTGGTTATTTGAAGTTGTATCTGAAAATATGTCTTTCGAAATGTCTACCTTTTGTTAGCAATTTCCATTAAACGTGTGCATTGTTTTTATTTTTATGAATTATTTTAATTATTATGAGTAGAATGAAATATCCTCAAAAAAAAAAAAAAAAAGCCAACAATTATGGGTATACTATTAGCAACTATGTAGATCGGGGTGTTTTTTTAAAACTTTTTTTCTCCAAGTCACATGTTACCATTGTTGCACTACATTTTTTCAAAGTTTTTAAAATATAAGAGAGTTAATTGCTAAAATATTTTTATCTCGGTATATATTAAATATAGAAAACTTAAGCAATCATTTATTGTATTGAGAAAAAATATATACATATATGATTTTCAATATTGGAAAAGATATAAAAAAATTAAAAACTGATTAAGCTTAGTCACATTTTATGAAAAAATTGTTTTTGCTTTTAGAAGTCCAAATAATCAAATTCTTATGATCCTCAATCTCAAGTTTATTCCTCAAATTTCCCAAAAAAAATAAGCTCCTGTTTTTATAATCTTAGACCTACATTTGAACATCGTCTTTGCTCTTAATTATGAGTTATAGTGTAGACAGACGGCAGCGTTAATGCGCATTAAAAATTTACTAATTCTAATTAAAATTTTACCCTGACAGACGATAGTTTTGTGCATTTAGAAAACAGCTGACTTGTTCAACACACGTAGGAAGCATCTATTAAAATTTGTCACCCTCTTCTCCTACACGATTTTCTCAGCAAAAACGTATTGTTTACAAATTTTGTTTTTGTCACTCTCTTTTCCATATACGATTCTCTCACACAAAATCACAAATAATGACTTCTTAAATTAAAAAAAAGGCATTAAGATTATAATATATAACGTTACCTTAATATAGAAAGGCCCTAACTAACATTTTTTTCAAAATCAAGATTTTTACAGATTTCGGTAGGTCACCCACTAATACACCTTTGACAAAAAAAGTGTGAGCTACGTTTGAAAATAAATCAATTACAAGCAAATAAAAAAAAGTCATTACTCACAAAAACTTTAATTTTTATTAAGTTTTTTCGTTCTCCTGTAAAATAATAAAAATGTAAGATAGGGCCTTTCTATATTAAGGTAACAATAAGTATTTTTTGCTAAATATAATTGAAATAACTTACCTTCGTTGTCTTTGTATCCATTTGTGAATATAAACAATAAATTCAATGTCACATTCACAATGACAATGATAATGACATTAGTAATTTAGAATTATCGGCTGTGTTGCCATATTGAAATAGCTTAATTCAGTATAAATTCAGTTTCATTTTGTGCATTTACATCAGAGCTAATGCGCATTAGAATGGGAATAATTCACAAGTTAATTTGAATTAAGTCTGCTAATGCAAATTAACGCTGCCGTCTGTCTACGCTATTACAAACCTTAAGCAACAACTTCTTGTTCGTGTTCAATCAACCTCTTTATCTTGGAGCTCGTTATTGTGCACTTTATATTGTATAACTTTATAATGATGGAAGTAGAAAGAAGGAACGTTAAAAAAACATTTGTTATTCGGCCAAGTTTTGGATTCTCGTACATACATAAATTCGTCTAAAGCCTTAAATTGCTTCTGTTTGGTGTGCATATTTCTGCTCACAAAATCCCTGTAAATTAAAATTTGACAAAAAATCAATCAGAATTAAATTCCAAAGCAGCATTCGCTTATCTAAAACTTCGGATTTGGATAGATAATTTCGTAAAATTTGTATAGATTAACATTTCTGGCTAATAGACAAAACGATTTAAAACTGAAAACGAGAAAAAAGACTACGTGTGCAGAGCAAGTTTTATTGAAGGTGCTAGTCATATCTATTGTTTTGTTTTGAAATTTTTTTTTTTCATTATCGAGATCAATCTTATGGTGGAGTTTTTTCTGCTGTTGTTTTGTTGTAAGTGTTAGCTCCTGCTTCAAAAATTTTGCCCACCACGATTGCACAGTCAATTGCACGTTTCCAATATCTACTACATTTTTTTTGTGTAGTATGTAATAACATTATCTACTTATTGCTATTATTTTCTGCTGTTGTTGTCATTCTTTGTGTCAAAACTATATAACTGTAAATGATTTCGCAATAAGTTTCCCAGAAAAAATGATTGTATTTTAACTTTGTACTTTGCTTTTGAAGAGACCGTAATTTTTCTGCGTTTTTTTAATTCTCAAATTGGTTGTGACTTTTCCCTCATAACGTGTGGTGAGGTGGCGACTCTGTTCTTATCATATATTTGTGTTCTTTTGTAAAGCGATAAAGTTGTTACAAACAATTTTGTCATACTTAAGTTTACTTTTCGATAAAAGTTGAGCAATGTATAATTGCAGTCATTTCAATTTTTTCAAGAATTTTAAATGCAATTCTTCGAGGCAGAGTTTAATTTTCTATTTTTTTTTTGTCAGAGTCATACAATTCCTGATAGGAGGCACGCGAAAAGTTGAATCATATCCCGATTTACTGAAAGACAAGAAATCGTACCATTAATCTCTCCTTCCTATGAAAAAAGTCAATCATTCATCGCAGTTTATCTAATTTCTGAGGTCTTCAGTATGCCGCCTCTTAATTCTAACCTTCGGTAAATGAGATCAGAAATTTCGAACGTAAGAAAAATTCGTTTGAAAGTTAAGTTGTAAACAAAATTTTCCATGATATTGGAAAAAGTTTTCCGTTAACAGAATGAATTTTTTCCTGGGAAACAATGCTTCAAATATGATTTGAAAAAATGGCACTCCATTCTTCTAAAAAAAAACCCTATAAAATATTTTCTGTAAAATTGATACCATATTTTGGACAATATTCTTCTCAAAGGAAATAACATACAAAATCTGATATGGAAATATTTAACAAATCATTGCAACTGGCCATTAATGACTTTAATTGGTTGAAATATATCAGAATCATCCATTTCGGAGTAATTTGGTCTAAATTGTGATCTACATTGAACCAAGAAAGTTTTTATATAAATGTTATTAAGAGATAAAAAAGCAAAAATGAAACTTATTAAGACTTCATAAAAATCAGCCATATCGAGTTGAAACAATTTGTTAAATGATGTTACTTTAAAATATCTAAACTATTAATTCTAATTATTTCTGAGCAACTAACAAAGTATTTACTTTTTACTCGCTTTGTGCAATAAGTAGTAGATATAAATCTTTTGTTATTACTTTAAACAATTGAAAGCAGTTGCGCTAATAAGCGTTATATACTACAAAACGCTATCAAAAGTCTGTTGCGTTATTTGTTAAACACAGTGTACGAGTTAAACTATAGTTATCTACTAAAGTCTGCTTTTGAAAGTTAAAATACCATACTGCCTCCATTTGCAATGTTTACGCAATTCAAAAAATGTTTCATTTACGTTTTTATCTCATATTGCCACCTGACTGAAATAAAACAAAAACCTTTGGTATATTATCAGATCAAAATGGTAGATATGATAGATATATATGACTGCTGATATATGAAATAACTGATATGATAAGAAATCAATAAGGGAATTAAAATTGTGTTATTTTTGTTGCCATATGTGTAGATATTATCGATATTGTCAGTTGTTACGAAATCTTTCAAAAAAGGAGTGCAAAAGCTTAGGTGCGTTCTTGTTGTTCAATAGGAGTAACATTTGTTCATTTTTTTCATATAAAATTCCCTACAAGAAAGCATGTTTTCGGTGACCAAGTGGGCCTTATTCCACCGACCAATTTACACTTTGCAAATTTGCAACTTTTGAAATTTGTAAAATTTACTATTTGACCAATTTAAGAAAATTGCAATTTGGCAGATTCCCGTTTCACTAAAATAGCTTTTGCAAAATGCAAAGTTTTCAATTGCAAAGTAGATTTTTTTTTAATTATTTGCAAAGTCTTATGATGTTTCGGTTTCATCAATATTTTTCGCTTGCTCATGTTTATTTGGATTCTATGCAAAATTTCAGTAAATTATGCAATGAGAAATATTTCAAGCACATCACAGTAGCCTTATGTGCGCAAATAAATGGCAGAAGTCGTTTTTCGAGACACACGTCAATATAAACTTTAAAATTTAACACTGCGTAACAAAAAAAAAAAAACTGTTTCTCAGCCCATAGGTACATATGGCGTTCGAAACCATATCCATTGGAAATTTTGCAATTTTTTCTCTTTAAGTTTGCTCTGTGCCGGCCCTTCTTTGTGGAGGCTAAAATTCGTGACCAAGTATATTTTTGAAATCTGACTTAACGTACATATGTTTCGACGTTCATAATGCAACAGACAGGTAACCTTCGTATAACTTTTGGGCTCGCTTTTGAGCCACCAAATGCTTTTCATCAGAACGATCTGGCAGCTTTTGAACCCAGTAGGTCTTCAAGTTACTTTTTTATTTTGTATACAGCAGATTTTGAAGTACCAGCTGTATTCGTCATGTATCGTACTGAATTGTTGGAATTCCGCTTGCAGAGTTGCTTCACCTTCGTCACTAACTTTAGTTCTGAAAACTCGGGGTCTCTGTTGGAAACGACCAATTATTTTTGCTGCACCGATATTTCTTATTTAAAGTATTTCCTTATATTATATATAATTTTAAATGACACTTTATATTGAAAAATAATACCCTCATTTTGATCAATCCGGTGGTCAGGAAAACCCAGGGACGTGAACCGGTTCTGAACCGGAAAACCGTTTTTTTTACTAATTAGCTGAACCATTATCCGAACCGAAATTTTCCACAAATGTTTGATCGGAACAGAAAACCGAACAACTTTTTATAATAGTTTGAGGGTTCATTCTGACCAATTTTCACTAGACAAATTTTCCCCACTTTTTTATTTTTTCTTTTCTTAAATTGATGAAATTTTCAAAGAAATAGGGAAGCATGAGGCAAAGTTAATAAACACATCATTTATAGATAAAATCAAATCGTTTGATAATACAAGGCGGCTTTCAAATAATGTTGATGTTTTGAACTTTTGGAATAACTACCCTGACAAAGTATTATCTGAATTGGCTCAAATTATTTTTGGTGTTCCAGCAACCAAGGTTTAGGTAGAGAAGGCATTTTCCACTCTAAAATTTATTTTCGGAGAACTGCGAGGAAATATGGAAGAGGACTTGTTAGAAGATATTCTTCTCATCAATCTCAAATGATTATTGTAAATCAAATTTTTTATCACATAAGAATTTTTTACTACGTTCTTATAGTGTATGACATAAATTATGTCTACATATATATTTCTATATTCTTTTGGATTGTTGTACTGAATAAAAATAACACAAGTGTGCATAGTTTTTTTGTAATTCCCGAACCGTTGAACCGAACCGAAACCCCGGTTCAAAGAAAACAAAAAACGATTTTGACGAACCAATCCAAAGGTGCAAAAACGGTTCGAGCCACTGAACAGAACCGACCAAATTTTTCACCCGGTTCACGTCCCTGGGGAAAACACAATCTCATGGAAAAAAAAGAGCAACTTTTTCCGCGGACAGTTCATATTTAAAAAAATGTTTGAAAAAAGTGATTAGGTAAAACTTATAAAAGGTGTCCTCGAGTTAGAAAAAGCACTTAATCTCCAAAAAGGAATGCGATGAATACATTTTTTGAAATACCCATATGTTACGTTTGTCCTTCAATGGCTTAAGACTTAGAGAAGTTTCGGTATTAAAGTGTCCATTATTTTACGAATTAGAACGTTAAGGACGATTTCAGACTGCAGTATTTAAATATATAGCAAAGTAGTATGTTTCTAAAGAAAAATAAAAGATCCAGCTCTAATGATAAACACATATAAGAAATCTTTGCTTTGACATAACTTTTACATTACTACAAAATCCATAGACCCTGTGATAAACCTATGAATAATTGTAGACAAATGCATGCATTAGATTTTCCAATGATGTACATATTCATATATCATTTCTTACTATATAGAATGGGGCAATACAGAATTTTTACAAATAATTCCTACTAGGTTTTTAATAATTACTTCCGTGTACCGTATGCGTTAGTTAACAAATATTCATCACTACAATAATAAAGTTGATATAAGCAATTACTATATTTGAGCTAAATATTTATCAGAATTTAAGCGTAAATACCAAAATGTAAACAACACCCAAAAAATTTGTTTACAGCATAAAAACTGACTTACTACGACCAATTTTAACGATAATAAAAACAACATGACATTCCTAACATATTTCCCGCCATAGAGAGTCGCAAGGAAAAACCAAACATATGGTGTAAGTTTAGTGGTGATAAAACAGCGAGAAAAAAAATCACTTTGGGGCAATAAAAAGTTGCTATAAATTTTGCAAAAAAAAAAAAAAATCCACAAATTTTATGATTTTTTTTCTTTATTTGCGTGTTGCATGCACATGTAAATTTACACAAGCAGTTAACGACAGATTAGGGAGGGATCATTGGAGTCATGACCCCCAGAACCATGGCAATTGGCATTAATTAAACAACTTTCCCTTTATTGTTGTATCTTCAACTGCTTGAGGTAAAGAGAAAATCATTGTGCGATATTTGAAAAATTATTAATATGTATTTTGCCAATCTTTTTTTCACATTTCAAATGTTATGCTCATAAATAAAATTTTATATATTGTATAATTTTTTTAAAATATCTTTTCATTCGTCCTGTATTATTCTAAAGAAGTTCATTCAAGTTATTGAAATTTCGTCGGATATTACTCTAAAAGTTATCGCAAGAATATTGAGTTATACTTTGCATATACCCATATAATTTTTACTCTCCCCCAATTACTTATAATGCAAACAGTAGCCAATACTTTTCTATGTAAATGTAAAAATGTTAAAGAATTTGTGATTTCTTTTTAATTTTTATTTGGCTATTCGTATTGTATGAGCAAAAAAATATTTCACTTTATTCAAATTTTTTTACTTTTACTTTGTGTTAAAGTCTTAATATCAATTATGAGTCGAATAGTTTTTTCCTCGATTGTATGCATATAAATTGCTCAATTTACTATATTAACTCATCAATAAATATAGAAAATTTGTCAATTTAAGTGCTGCTGCTGTCATCGTTACTATGGGTTGTCAAAAATAAAGAAATAAACAGAAACAATAACAAATAAACTGATGAAAAAATATGTGTAGCGCTAATAAAATTTAGCAGGTAATAAGTTTTGCCATATTAAACAAACAAATCGTTAACATTTTTGTTAAAGACATTAAAACAATTTTGTAAGTTTCGAAAATGTATTATTATGTTGTTTATGTTGTACAAATGTAGAATTTTAATTTAACTTTTGTATAACCTTGGCTGAATGCACTTTTGCGTCATCTGCTTATCATCTTGTTTAAAAGTTGGAAAATTAGATAACATTTATCAAGTCAGAGCCTTAGAATGTAATAAGTCTTATTAAAAAAAGTAAAATGAAAGTCCCCATTTCATTTCCCTAAGTAGAAATACTACAAATATTCGATTACAAAAAAAAAAAAAAAAATAAATATAATTAACCTTTGATACAGTTCGTCTAAAAAAGAAAATAAAACTTCGCTCGAACTAAAGAATTAAATTAAAAATAATAAAATAATTCACAAATGAAACTGACCAAATCTTTATTAACTTGGCTAAGCTCACCCACCCAGTATAGTGCTGCGTCTCTGAAACAAGTTTGAAGTATTCCCATGTTAGTCTCTTGATATATACATATACTGTTTTAATGCATGGTATATTATCTAGCCCATTTGCATAATACCGTAATTTATTTTTTTTTTTTTTTTTTTGAGACTATCGTTTGAGTAACTCAGCATCATTATATCAAGTAATATCGCTTTCCATACTAAAGATATCCCGATATTAAAACATAGAAAAATGCATCATGTTAGGTTCTGTAATAACCTCAATTTTGAACATTCCTCGTTGCTTTTGTAATCCAAAGCTACGATTCCCAGTCTATAGCAGTGGTGGGCACGTAGTGTCCCTATCCGCCCTCATTGCCCGATCCGTTAATCGACGCACAAGCAAGCGAAAAAAAATTCGGAGAATTTCAACGCTATCGAGGCGCAGCGTTGACTTCAGTTCGAATGCAAACAATGCAACAACATACAAAGGCATAAGCAACGGCGCCGCACTGTTTCTTGACGAATGTAGCAATTGTTTTTTTTTTTTGTTGTGCAATTTGGTTTTTTAGTGCTGTTGGTGATTTTGGAAATGACAGCAAAAAAACTGTAAAATTTCGTTTGTTGTTGTTGTTTAGCCCTTTTGTTAGATTTCCATGCCCACCACTGGTCTATAGAATTCTTTTAAAGAGCATTTTTTTTTTTTTGTATAGGAGCTATATCTTTTTGTCCACTCTGAAAGATTTATCGTATTGGTTGAGAGTTCAGCTTCTCTTAATCGCGTTTGTATTTTAGTAACCAATAGAAGATTGAACCGTTTCATAAATATCCCTAAACAGATTACAGCTTTTTTCCTGGTCGAGTTGTGTCGTCAAAGCTCTAAAGTAAACAATCATTGTCGAATTAAAATATATTTTAAAGTCAGTAAAGTATACTTTTAAATAGAGTATGCTTTAAATATTTTAAAGTTGAGTCGCATAAAGTACACTTTAACTTTAAAACTGGCAAAAGCTGTTACTAAACTAGAACGAATTTTATCAAAATGTAGAAAAATTTAAATTTTTGCAAATGTTTATTGCGTTACAAATGTTATTCTATGTTTAAAATATAAAGCTATATAAAATTCTCTATTTTGAAGAAATTTCGGCGCTGTAAATGACGGAGACGACCAAAATTTATAAAAACATTCGACCCCTTTGAGTGAGATGAAGAGTACTTTTGATATCGATACAGATTCATAAAATCACCGCTCAATTCTTAATTTGAAATTTATATCCATCATTGTTACTTTTTATAGAGCTGCAACCTTTGGTTTTTTTTGCTCTATAGAGTCATTGCTTGTAGAAGCATATGCTAAACCGAATATGATAATTCCAAAAATACGGTAAGCTCTATATCCATAGTCTTTTACTAACTAAAGCCGGCTTTTAATATGAACTATGACTATGTGCCAAATTCATAAATCTGAGATATAATGCAAAAACGGAAGAGATTATGAAAATTCAAATTAAGTGGTTTTCCTGCTTGAAAATACCATTTAAAATACGTAGGTAAGGCCCATGTTTTCTTACCAAGTGTAAAACAACTTTTCTGAATAATTTTATTGTTACTTATTTTATTCCGCTTGCTTGGAACAATTATCGTTGTGGATTTTTTCTAATAATAATTATTTTAAAATTCTATCTCTTCTCTTTTGTGCGTGAATTACATTTTATATGTAGACCCATAAATATTTTCGTTAGACACTGAACATTTTTCATGTTCCAAAGTAGGTATCATCTGAGCAAAAAAAAAAAAAAGATTGCAGTGCAGGATTCACCTTCTAAGGCAGCGGTGGGCACAAATATCTAACAAAAGAGCAAAACAACAACATCAAGCAGCAACAAACGAAATTTTAAAGTTTTTTTTTACTTTCATTTCCAAAATTGCCATTAGCACAAGAAAAAACCAAATTACACTACAAACAAAAACAATTGTTACATTCGTCAAGACACAATGCGGTGCCGTCATTTATGCCTTTGTGTTTTGTTTTCATTTGAATTCAAGTCAACGCTGTGCCTCGATAGCGTTGAAACTCTGCGAATTTTGTGCCTCGATAGCGTTGAATTCTGCGAATTTTTTTTTGCTTGCTTGTGCGTCGAATAACAGTTAGAGCAATGTGAGCAAATAGAGCCACTAAGTGCCCTTCACTGTTCTAAAGGCATCACGGCGAAGGGAGGAGTACAATTGATCTTTTTGTCATTTGAGAACAATAAAAGCTACTAATCAATTAGTCCAAAGCCTACACCAACTAAGTGGAACTTCATGCTGTGGGGCAATATAAATCGTCAGTGCACATCATTGAAATATTAAAATCTAAATTGCTTGCTTACAATGCCTAAGTGACTCATGGAATTTCCCATTGATTACGAATGCACAACAGTATTTCTTATCAAAATGCAGTTAATTTGATTGAAAAATAGAAAAAATTTCATTGCAATCGCTTGTTTCTTTTATATAAAATTTAATATGCATAGCAATAAAAATACGAAAACAAATAATAAGAGAAAAAAATCAAACATAAATTACCCGCTGATAGTAAATGACAGCCGAAGCGTCTTTTAAAAGACACTCAACGCATGATTCTTTTGAAAAGTTACTATAAAATTTTTAACAGCAAGTGAACGTGTCGAGCATAATTAAAAATCATAAATAAATTTGAAAAAAAAACAATTGAATCCTCACTTTAACAACACATTCCAAGGTGTACAAAAAAAAAATTCTGAAAACTTCCTTCGTAGAATTTGCGTTATCGATTTTAAATTTTATATTCAGTTGTATTTAAATTTTGAAAAAATTAAAAAAAAAAAGTTGGAAATTTAAATTATTACAAAACTCACAAGCTGCAACAAAAAATGCATGCAATTAGTGCAAATTGCGCATGCGCAAAATGTTTAGCATTCGCACAATAGCAACAACTACAGCAAAATACGTAAGTAAGTGAGCATAACAAAAGCAACGCCAGTGTTGAAATCGAAAATCGCAGTCACTTGCTGCATTTCATCTTCAACTCCGCTACGCTGTCTGACAGTGTCTGTTAGTGGATGCTGCGCATGCGCGGATGCGCATGTTGCTGACTAATTGAAACATCTTACAATTGACAGCAGCTAAAAACGTAGTGGCAGTGAAGAAAAACAAAAAAGCGAAAATCGTTAACACACTTTATATCATTGCAATTAGCGCGTCCGCAATGAAAAGTTGAAACAAAGATTGCTTTAAGTTTCGCAATCATTTCAGTTTTAATTTTTGCACTCATTATTTTATTGCATAAATAAGTTCATTTCAGTGAAATTTAGCAATTAATTTAATACAAAAGTATCGTAACAGATTCAATTATACAATTTTTAATTGCATTTTGTTTTCATTATAGCATCATTGGAAAATTTTTTCGTTTTACATCAGAAGTTGTTGTGATTTAGTTAAATTTAAAATTTTATTTCTAATTTTCGTTGTGCACTTTAAAATTTTTATTAAAAAAATCTTATATCGAAAATATCCACATTAAAGCTTAAAAATAAACTGAAATCTTACATTTTTGCAATCAAGTTTAAGAATTTCTTCTCTAAATTATATCTTAAGATATCGTTTCATTTTCTAATCGAATTTAACCCAACCCATGCCATCGAAACAAAGTTCAAACACATACTTACTTTTGATGGTGTCCCAGGGTAAGCAAGAAAATCAAAAATTGTCGCTCGAAATCAAATTTGGTTGAAATAATATGAAGCATCACCCGAAATTTATTCGTAAATTTTCATTAATATTTAAGAAAAAATTACCAAAACAGTTTATGACGTCATGTAAAATAAAATTAACAAAACAAAAATATTTTCTGAATATTTTGACCAACTTTTCACTCAGTGCTTTTTTTTCTGAAAATTGATGGTTCAGGAGAAAAAAGTGAAATTTTGACCAAAATTAAGACAAAAACTAAGAATTTTCGGAAAATTCTTAAAATCCAAATATATTGTAAATTATCGAATTTTTAATATAAAACGCACGGAGATCTTAGTATTGGTCAAATTGTTCAGAAAACTATTTTTTTTATTGTAAGATATTTTTTTATGACGTCATTAATTTTTTTCGTCTAAGTAATTTTCATAAAAAATTGTTAGGAGTTAAAATCTTAAAATTATTGAAAAAACACAAGAAATTTTTATTTATTTCATTGAAAATTTTTTAAAAATTCATGACGTCATAGAAAAAAAATTGTTACAATAAAGAAAACATATATAGTATATCTGAATATTTTAACCAATTCTGAGATCATTTTACTCAGTATAACTTTTTACTAAAACTTGATCGTTTAGGAGAAAAAAGTGACAGAATGCGAAATTTGGCGCATTTTGTCACTCGTCGTTCAATTGTTTATATTCTAATGAATTTGCGACTCTGAAAATTGATGACCTATAGGAAGAAAGCTCAACTTTCTTTTTCAAAACAGTATCCAACTTTGAAAAAAGAAAAATTAAATTAATTTTTGATTTTCAAAATTGGATACAAATTCAAGTTTTTTTTTTTTTAATAGCTATAACTCACTGAAACTTAGATGAAAATCCTATAGAAATCGTCTGTGTTGAAATTTTTCTTATGCAACCGGAAAAGTTAGAAACTTTTAAAAATTAGTCTTTGCAAGAAAAGTTAAAAAATGTTTTCTACCTCAGTACATGCTTGTCCAAATAAATAGATTTTTGGTTTCAGAAGTACAATCCAATAAGAGAACAACTAGCCATGTTTTCGACTCTATCTGCTAACTTTTTTTTTGGCGTTTGAATAGTCTCAAAAAATATTAAGACTGCATTACTTTTCTCAGAAAAATGTCGTTACAAACATAAGGAAAAATTTTTCAATGGTGTGAAAATTCCATTTTCTCTAAAACTGACACAACCACTCACATCTCATATTTGAAGATCAGTTGTCTTCAGACTAAAATTATTAACTTATTTCTCTCATTTTCCAACTAACGTTTATTTTGAGTGTTCGATCTCTGGGCAACATTTTTTCGATCTTGTGGATTCGTTAACAATTAAAAAATTATAAACAGCTGTAAATTTTTTTTTTCTTTCAGTTGATTGAAGACTTTGTCGCTAAAGCATATACGGATGGAACTTCAAGTGACAATTTCTTGCTCTTCTTGCTTCCTCCGTAGATTTCCGAAAACATGTTGAAAGTTATGTTTATCTTCTTCAAAGCAGCTTTACTTTTCAAGTGCAGTGCGACACTTTAGAAAAACAATAGCAATGAAAAAATATTTAAGGAAAACAGAAAAACAATATACATAAATTAAAACAACAATAGTTTTTTATTGTTGTTTAATTTGTTCCATTGTATCTAATCTCTAATGTTGCAGCTTAACATGTGCTAATTATAAAGTGTCAATGTGTGCGTGTATGTGTACATATTTGAGATCTGTATTTCTCTCTGTGCGTCGTTTGCAGCAAAACCACCACATTTCATTTTGACAACATAAGTTGTATTTGTGGTTGTCTTTTGTCAAAATGCATTATTTTTTTTTTTTCAGATTTTATAGGGGAGTTTGTTGTTTTTACAACTTTTTTTTTTATTGCATGATAGTTTTTTTTTCAATTTTTAAAGCCCTGTTTTTTACAATGTTGTGTAAATAATGAGAGAATGTTTATGATATTTTTGTTATTTTACAAAAGTTTTTGTTATTATTGTTGTGACACTATGGTAAATGTTAACATGTGTTTGCTTCTTAGGACTGAAAATAATCAATGTTGACAGGGGAAGGAGTAGGGCGACCAAAAACATACATAATATTTTAATTGGATTTTAGATTGATTAAATTAGATTTTTATAAGTATTTTTTATTGAAGTGGAAAAAATTGGAGCAAGGTTATCATAAATATGTTTCAATGAGAATTTCAATAGTATGTTCATAGCTGGAAAGTTATCTCTTCACTCTTCGGTAATCAATTATTCGAAGTATTTTCTGTATTCAGCTCAAAGGGTTAATTGTTCTAACTTATATATATTTTATTTATATGATATTTTATACGTATGCATTCGAATATTTAGAAGTTATTATTTGAAAATTCTGGGTTAAAATTAAAGGAAAATGAAGTTCGTCAGATATTAAATCTGTCGCGAAAGGTTTTCGAAACTATCGCATCTTATTGACGTTAATCCTTTCATTTAATAGCTAGGTTTTTTTTTTTGACTGAAGGAAATTTTTGATCTAGAAAAAAATAAATATCAACCGATATGGCTTTTTTAGTACTTAATATTTTAACTTTGTTTTCCATATGATTTTATCTCAGTCTTAAAATTCGGTTATCCATTTCATGTGAATCACTTTAAAGTTAAAATAATATAACAATACACACACAATCAAAAAAAAAAAAAACCTCTATAAGATACTGCTTATAAGCTCATAGCAACTTCGTGGTTTTCGTTTATATAAAGAGTCATTTCTAATTGAAAAGTTTGATATTCAATAATAATAAACTTATTGAATTACTTCTAAATAAACAACTGCAAATGAAGTCGTCGTCATAAAACAAAATGAATGATTAAGTACTCAGAGAATATGAGTATTGTGTATAAAACAACTCAAAGGTTGAAAGTTTGAACAGGTTTTAATACTGAAATTTGACCGAGACCTTGAAATAAGAAATGAAAAATATAAACAATATGGTCGTGTAAATAAGAAGAAATTTCGAAAAAAATGTAGAAAGTTTTTTATAAACCTTCACAAAATATAAGTTAAAGATAAAGCTTTGTAAGTGTTTATTGAATGAAATAATTTTGGGTGACTATTCTTCACACAATCAGTTAAAGAACCCAACTACTTGCAATTTGGTTTACATAACAAACACGTTGTTAAGTCATTAAAAAAGAAATAAAAATTCACAATTCTTCTACTGAAATAGAATGAAATATTATGAAAAGGCGTATGTTATCCGGAAAGTTCGGTCTTTTTGAACTTTGAATACGATTTTGCTATAAACGTGTTACTAATTAAATTTTATGTTACGATACTTAAAAATGCGTTATTTTTTATGTTCATTAGGCGTCTAATGGACTATTGCCAAGTAGGAACAAGAGAGTGGTCCAAAATACAGTAGTATTGAAGTTTTAAAATTATCGGAAATTTTTAGAAACCTTGGGACTCGAAACTATTTAAAAGTTCTTTGAAGAAAAAACCTTGTAAAAAACGATAAAGAAAAATATTTCTCATTTTTTTTAGTGTATTTATTATTTATTTTTTAAATCCAATTATGAGGTTAAAAAGGCCAATAAATGAAGTATACAATTCAGTAGTTAATTCATTTTACCAGACTTTTATTAAGCTGAATAATGGCATTTGAAGTAGTACATAGCTTACGATTTCTTAAATTTTCAAAAACCCATATTTTGTAAACCAGTGTTGCCATTCTAAAAATATTTTGTTTCTAGGTCGAGGACATATATGTACAGGTACCTATAACATATTAAAATATATCTTAAATTGGAAACATGAACGCCATTTCCCCTGTCCGCTTCGTGTGGAATGCCCGTTATGTTTCGTCATGTTAATGCGAGTATACAATATATTAAAAAGTCGATATACTATGTTATAGCAGTCGAAAAAGATTAAAAATGCTGAAAAAGATGTTGAAGAAGTCAAAAAATGTTTACAAGTCGAAAATTGAAAAGGTCAAATAATATTGGGAAGAATGAAAAATTATAAAATATGTTATAACATAAAGTCGATAAATATTGTAAAAATTAAAAATTCTCATAATCATTGATAAAATCGGCAAAATTGATAAATGTAAGACCATCGCTGCGTCAGTATAAACGTTGATTTTCCGCTAATTCACTCCAATATTGATTTTTCCCCACATTTTTACATATACGGGAATTACAGAGTGTCTTTGCACAACTTAAAAAAAATATGGAGATAAAACATTATCTCAATACACACCAAACTGTGAATATATCCCAGCACACATTTACAAGATTTGTAAATCTTCCAACTAGTAACTTTCGTAAAAGAGTTTTGCTCGATCAAATAATAACACCTATCAGGAAGATAAATAACAAAAAAAATATAAAAATAATGGAATTAGCATCATCCAAGCGATTATTGAGGGACTATTTTATAAGATTTACTGATTTCATCTTCGAGGTGACGTATCATATATACACCTCTTCTAGAAGAGTAAAATGGCAAACTAGGTATTTCTTTACATTTCATACATTTCAATGCTTTATGATTCGATATAACTTTTTTTGTAATTTTAATTTTACATATGTACACTGAAAAAACAATTTGTTTGAATACAACAAGTGTATATTTCATATAGAGCAATCAAATATTTTTTTGAGTCTAACATATTGTATTTGATTCAAATAGTGGTATATGTTGGTTCAAATATTAATGTTTGACTTAATCAAACATTTCAATATGCATTTGTTATATTCAAACAAATTGTTTTATCAGTGTAAGTGACATTATATGTAAATAAATCTCTAAAAGTAAAAACGTTATCGATTCTGCTAGGCTTGTCCCTTTGCTTTCATGCTATGTTGAGTGTAGTTGTTTGACTTTAAAATTCTTGTGTGCCCCTTGATTTTCCAAATATTCAGTATATTTCAGTATTATATTTTTGACATTGTGTAAATATTTTAACTTTGAATACAAATTATAGAAACTTGGTGAAGGCAATTGTCAAAAATTTTCTATCGACTCAGAATTTTAAAATTAATATATCTTCCTTAGAACTTTTTTTTTTTCATTTGGGCGTAGTTAAATAGAAAAACAAATATCAATTCAGTTTTGGACACTTTCATATCAATTTTAGGAATGTTGCCCATTTTTATTAAGTGAGAACTTTTCTGGTTTTTGCTTCTACACCAATAAGAATTATATATGTAATTTTTCCTAGGCCAAACTAGTTCATCCGAAGCGTGTTAGGATGAACCAGCTTAGCCAAACACGCTTCGGATGAACTAGTTTGGCCTAGGATGAACTAGGGCTATTATTTACTTTAACGCCCTCACTCCAGACACTCTTCAAATTTTAGTATGTTAGTTACATACTCCAATATGTCCAATGCAAAGGCCAAAGATAAAGATCAAAAGTATAGCGCTAATCCAAAGGAATTTTTTTTCATTTTTACTGGTTATCTATAAGGTCTTAAAAAAACCTTTGGCGTACAAAAAAAAAAAATACTTGTTTGCTCTTTTTTTATACAATTTTGAACCACTCTAATGCAAAAGCAACAATGAAATTTCAGCGACCTTTACTGCTCTATTTTTAAATATACGAACAAGTACGTAATTATTTAAAACACATGATTAGTTATGTGAATAAGCAATTGTTTTCTTATCAAACGAAAAATTGCGCAATTTTTCTTATAAAGCAACGAGAACTTGACATTGTCGTTAATTTCACGCCTTAACCTTGATAAGTATGACGCTTGACGACGTAAAAAAAAGTTCGCTGCTACCAGTAGTGTTGCTTAATTTATCAAAATTTTTTAGTAGAAATTGTGATATCGATCAGGACCACACTCAACTGTTAACTTGCGCCATAAATAGAAATCATAAATAAAAGGGTTAAATAACTATGGTTACGCTTTGGTTAACACCTCGTATCTGTTCATTAGTAAGTTTAATAAAAAGCGAAAATATCGTGAAATTTCTTGTTTAAAAACTTCTAAATTTGCAAGGTTTTAACATTCTAATAAATGGTTTAACATAAGCTTAAAATAGATAATATGTATTGCTAAATAAAAATGACTCAATAGTTTGATTTGTTCCAAAACGTGCAAATGATGCAAAACCTGCTAATTACAAAACTAATATGTCGATAATATGATAAAAAACTATCAATTACCATGGATGTGGCAACTTTGGTCATTCTCATGGCTTTCATTTATATGCTTTAAAGAAAAAGTTTTTATGTATTTCAGAAAAAAAGTTGATGATATAAGCATCAGGTTTTCAAAAAACACTCCTCAGCTTCAATACAAAAGTAATACATAAAGGGTTGAATGAATGTTTTGGATTCGATGAATTCTACTAATTTATCTTTAAAATCTAAATGGTCGTATTTCGGACAATACCTATGTCTTCGTATCAAATACATACTGTATAATAGCAATTATTATTATTATTATTTACGTTGTTGATAAATCAAAATTATGTTGAGGAAAAGTTAGTATAGAAAATTCCATAGTCAAACATATTCAAAAAAATTAGTAGATATAGCAAGTAATACAATTAAGCTTTTGGAAAAATAAAACCACATAGAAATGTGTGATCTTTGGGAGAGATTTAAAAAAGACATAATTTGGTGAAATTTTTTCACACAGACGTCTTTAGGACAAGAACTCGATGTGATTTTTTTTTTCTTCTCTAACTTACTTTTTTTTTTTTTAAAGGTTAAGACAAATGTTTTAAGTAAATGACCAAATATTCCCACTTTACTGCAACCAATTTCAGAGTTACCTATTAAGGATTTAACTTTCTGATACCAAATTGAACACTTTCACCACGCTTCAAAATTTCAACTAATATTTTCACCTGATAATCTTTGAATTTTTTGAACTATTTTGATATTACGTATAGAAGAAGACTTAGAAGCTTTTACATGGTCGAGCTAACCGCGTAAAATACATATTGTTTTATTGTTTTCAATCACATAAATTTTCGTCTGCCACAGGAAACTATATTTCTTACCCCCTTGTATCGGAGTGCGTCTTCATAAGGACCGTACACAAGTGGAACTTGCCCCAAGACATTTTTAAGGAGACTCTGCGCCACATGTTTCTCGAAATATTTAACCCGAACAATTAATTGAAAGCATCGGACATTAAAAAGTGTACACTTTTCTTTGCTTATCATTTCGAGCATCGTGGGAAAGAAAAGAAGTTCTCCCACTAGGCTTACAAAAATTGAAAACTTTTTATTAACAGTTAAAAGTTTAAAAATTGCGTCATTATCATACATAAAAGTTTATCATTTGCAAAACTTTCTATAAATAAACTTTTTTTTAATAAAAATTATTAATACTAGAGTTATCTTTAATAATTATAATTATTAATGCAATTTTTCCAATGCCATCTAACTTGCTAAAAAATATAATCTATTTATATACATATGTATATTAATATTTATATCTATAAAATTAAATTTATGATTGAAAATTTTTAAGTGCCTAAATAACTAATTTAAAAAACTTTTAAAGTGCAAAAAATATGATAACGACAAAAAGTTCATATGAGAAATGGATTCAAATTTATTTAAATACTAGCATTACCCTGTGCGCATCGCTTCACCTCAACCGTGGTGTATTTCCGATGTGCAGTCTGCGTGAAAATTCTATTTAAAAAAAATCCTTTTTTATGAGGACCACCCTTAGTATGCACCCAAAATAAAATGTTTACAACCTAAGCAGTGCCTCTTAATATAAAAACCACGTGTTGTAAATTCCATGAGAATCGATTAAGCAGTCTTTGAGAAAATGGTATTTAAAAAATATTTTTGTGTGACGGCCACCCTAAATAAAAGTTTTGTAGCCTAAGCTATGCCTATTAATATAAGAGCTACGTGGTGTAAGTTCGGTGTGAATTGACTAAACTGTATTTGTGAATATGATATATAAAAAATATTTTTGTGTGAGGGCCACCCTAAATAAAAGTTTTGTGACCTAAGCTATGCTTCTTAACATAAGAGATACGTAGTGTAAATTCGGTGTGAATCGATTTATTTGTCTTCGTGAAAATGATATTTAAAAATATATTTGTATGAGGGTCACTCTAACTATGCACCCTAAATACAATTTTTACCATCCAGTCTGTGCCCCTTGACATAAAAGCCATACTGTGTAAATTTCATGAGAATCGATTTATCTGTCTTTGAGAAATCGCTATTTTTAAAATATTTGTTTATGAGGGCCACCCTAAATATGCACCCTAAATAAAAGTTTTATAGCATATGACACCCGCCTGATCGATACTAGCATACTGTAAAAATTTCATCAAGATCGGCTGGATAGTTTTCGCGTCCATAAAGGACATACAGACAGACAGACAAAAAATGAATTTTATATAATAGATTTTATATTTACATTTTTCGGCTATTTTTTATAAGAGAAAATCGTAAAATTGAAAAGAGAAATACTGCCCCTAAAAGATATGTAAAATTTTTGCTATGGATTAGCACCTTATATACGAGTATAAGGGGTCCCTGCCCCTTAGAATGAGTTGGGGGCTCGGACTAATGTGCCTGTTTGTGTCACAGAAGGGAGAAGCAGATGGTGAAATATGTTGAAAAACAGCGCTACGTAATATATGAACCATCTCTAATGTTCTCTTTACAAACTTGAACTCTTGATAGACTTTTTTACTATAGGCCACATTTCCCTTTCCATACTTTCTGTTTTCTTTAAACTGTTTTCGACTGATTATAATTTTTAATTAGTTTTTTTTTTTTTCTTGTGACGAGTTTTCGTTATTTTTTTAATCGAAAATGTTGTCAGGTGATATTGTTTTCATTCAATTTTCGTAGCAAAATTTTCGTTAATATGCCCTGAACAATGTAAAAACCTCGCAATTTTAAGCAACAACAAAAACCTTGACAATTGAGGCGTTACCTGTTGATTTTCGTAAAATGTTGCTGCGCTGCAGCAAAAGCGTCATCAAACGCGAGGTTAAAATACGAACTAAAATGGTTATTTCACGTTTAATTGTCATTTGAGTATAAAATTGAATAGTTTGCAATTTTAACGCTTGATCAACGAACTTTCACAAGATCTCGCATAAAAATAAAGTAAAGGAAAATTCAAGATATGCGAAAAGATTAGTGATTATTGCGCACAAAAAGATAGTTAATAAATATAAACTAATGAAAATTGTAAAAGAAAGCCTTAAATAATTAAGATTTAAAAAAAAAAACAACAAAACTAATGATCGATATTTTTTGTTTTTATTTACAGATTGCAGGAAACTAAGTGATCGTGCATATGACGAATCTGCATTAAATAACGAAAATTGGATATATGTTTTCTAAAAGGTAAATAAAACTCCAAAAATTATGTTTCATTAACTCAATTTTTTTTTATATATTAAATATTCCGTGATCACTTTAAAAGTGTTTTTGATTTATTTCTATAGAAAGGGGAAAAAATTGCTACACTGAATTCGCCCAGTCATTTAATGCATGTCAATTTTTTTTTGTTTTTTTTTTTTTTTTTGTTACATACTTGCACGATCAGTTGTTATCATCTTAGCCGCTGTCACATATATCATTATAAATGCTATTTAAAATAGCGCACAAACCTGTAACACAACGTATATGAAAAAAATAGAAAATTGTACACGCAAAGTAAAAACAACTTGATAGAGAGCCGGCCGGCACTTTTGGCCAAAAACTTGATCGCTTATCAAAGTATAGCAATGAAATGATCGCATGGTGCTGTGATTTTTTTTATTTTTGTTTTCTTATTTTTGAGCGCCACATTATTGCCAAGGTAAATCGAATCAGTTTCAGCAGCAGCTGTTACTGCACCCAATAGTTGTTTTACTGATTGTGAGTAAAAGTCGCTTTAAAAGAAATGCTACTTATGTACGTTTGTTGTGACCGTGCGTCAAGATCGTTAAATAAAAAATTTTAAAAAGAAAATTCATAAAAACTATGCTAAAAAATCGACAGAAAATGCTAGTGTGAAGAGAGGTACCGCCCCGCTTAACTTTAAGTGCAATTAGATTGTCGGATTTTTTTTGCGATTATGCTGCATAAAATTACAATTTTTCTGAAAGAAATGTAGGACTCTTGATTAAATTATCTTGAATATTCGTCCTGTTTTATGTCGCACGCTTTCAAAGACATTTCAAATTCCACTTTAAAAATATTACGTGAAAAAAGCACTACAGAATATTCTAAAAATAATTTAAATTTGTCTATGGGTCATTCCATCTATACTTTGCCTATTTTTACCCTGAGGTGTTTTAAATTAACTGAGAATTTTTTGAGTGACGTAGAAGAAAGAAAAAAAAGAGATAACATTTTTTCGACCAATAGTTTTGATAAAAAAATTAATTTAAAAAACCTCAGGGTAAAAATAGGCAAATTATAGATGGAATAACCCCTATATAACATCTGGTTGCCATGCAATTTTGTTGTTTGGTGAAAGCTAAGAGCACTAAAAGCTCACTATATATACAAATCAAAGCTTGGGGAATAGTCATGAACTATTTAATTTCAATAAATTCCCAAATGCACGGAACCTTAATTAAAGATGGCAACCTCCTTTTTCAGTAGAATTAGCTGTTAACTGATTTTAAACGAGAGCTGTGATTTTGACTTCTTTCATATCTATGCTATTTAATCTCTAAATGTTGTTGTTATTGTTGCTTAACCTGCGGCTAAAATATGTAGCATTTTTGTCTGTCCGTCTGTCTGTCTGCCTGTCTGTATGTTTGTTTGTCGAACTGTCTGTTTTCAACTGTTTTGTCACGCTGTGTGGCACCAACACGTGCGCCCAAGTGGCTGGCAACTCTTTAAACAACATTTTTGTTACGGTAACTACCCCCTGGCAGTTAGGCATCAGAGTCATGTAGATCGTCGATGATAATGATGAGTTAAGTAAACGATTGAGGTCAAGCAGCATGCCAATACCGAATGGATGTAGCTCTCCATCTACAAACTACAACTTGGTAAATTGGTCTTTTGAAGTTTTCATTTTAATATTTAAGAATCATTTCAAAAATTGACTTGCCAAGTCAATCTTGGTCACTTTAAATTACCTGCAATTATAAAGCGACATGACACAAGCGCACACACACATTGATAGCACTAAAATATAAGTGTATTTGTGAGTGTAATGTCTAGTCAAGTGGCGCACAGCTGCCTGCAATTTACTTAACAAAACTTTGTTTTTCTTTTTTTGTCATATTGCTTGTCAGTGTTTTGAAGTTATAGTAGAGCTCCTCACCTTCTGCTTTTGCTATTTTTCTGCTTATCTTTACACGCATTTTTTCAACTAATGCACCTGGTAATTACTTACAAACTGCATGGCAAATACTTGGTGCTTTAAGTGTTGCAGTTATTGTGTTTTAAAGTGTTGTGAAGCATTTTGTTATTAACTGTTTGCAGCAAATTAATGATAAAACATAATAAAAGTAAAAAAGAAAGCAAAAATTTTACGCTCGTAAATAAAAAAAAAAAATATTTCCCATTGATTTGGCAACAGAAATTGATTTGGTATGGTCAGAAATTGTTGTTGCAACAATAAAATTTTAGTTTTTTATAATTTTACTACTGCAAATTAAAATAAAAAATTGAATGAAAAATCAATTAAAAACGAAAAGGAATTTTAGTGCAACACTAATGGAAAAATTCCCCAAGAAAAAAATTGCAATATGGATATCATTTGGAAGGTACATAATGTAAAAGCTCCAAACTAGCGTAGAATCAACCAAATAACTTTCAAGTTATGAAAAAGTCTTGAAATATTGATGATAAAATTTGAAAAGCTTTATGTGCAAAGCTAATGGGGAAATATCGGGCCATTAGGGAGCGTTCAAGTATTACGTAACGCAATTAGGGGGGGGGGGGGGTATTGTAAAACGTTACGATGCGTTACGCGGGGGGGGGGAGGGGTCGAACAACGCGTTACGTAACTTTTTTTTTTGAAGTGAAAAGTACTAGTTTCGGAGTTATGCAAGATTTAATAAAACTGTTGAAAACTCATCCCTGCTGCTGTTTCTGTTTTGCGAACTGAGCAAACAAACCCCTCAACATAAGAAGCATGCATACATCAAAGCATTTGACATATCATTTAAATACGTGTGTGTTTTTGAAGTAAATATCTTCAGTGTCAAATCGCACTAGTGTCAATTTTGTACTCAATGCAAACGTATAGGAAAAACAGAGGAGAAATCGCACGTCCCAGTTCTGTTTAGACATCCCACAAGAGTGTGCAAATGCACAGTCGTTACGTGCATAGCAAGGCTGCCGAATCCCGTCTTGAAAGTAGAGTACGGCCACAGCGACTTGCTGCCAGAAGAGCAAATGAGCTTCTTTGCATTGTGCGCCGCTGTGAAACATCGTCTGAGGATGCTGATTGGCTCGACGAAGACGAAGTTGATGCAAGTGGCTTAATAATTCCGGAACCTTCTTCGTCTGCTCTCCGGATGCCAGTAATGAAAGAGTCTGAGTGGCTGGCAAACCCATGGACAGAGGAGCAGTAACTCCAGTTGAATTATTTTTTTACGTACCTTATTTGAATTATGGTTGATTTTATTTTAAGTTTTTTGTTAAGAATACGATTTTATTTTGACTAAAATGCTTTATTTCAGTTAAAAGGTTAAAACTAATTTGTTATAGAAATTTTATTTATTTTTAGTCGACTGATTATTTTTAATAAATTGAATAACTTTTTGAATGCTTTTGTTAAATTTATTATTGCCGCAAAGGCGATTAAAACCATAACAAAGGTATTGTAGCGACTTTCAGGTACTTTGCGCAACATAATTGTGAATTTAAGGTAAACATGGTCGCTTGAGTGTTACGTAACGCTTAGGGGGGGGGGGGGGGGGGTTCATGAAAACGTTACGGTGCGTTACATAGGGGGGGGGGGTCAAAAATCTTCGAAAATTGCGTTACGTAATACTTGAACGCTCCCTTAACAAAACATGTAAAATAAATAAAAAAATTATCTTCATGAGATGCGTTTAGATTTAAATTTTCTGGAGTTAAATCTGCTCAAAAATAGAAAGAGTTGCCCGATCTTTATAAATTTGACATTGTAGTAAATAAAAGGTCGCTGTTTCCAAAAATTTCTCTCATAAATTATGTTTGAATTCTAATTTTTTTTTCCCAATTTTAAACAATCATTAAAATATATATATGGGATCATGGATTTCGAAAAATCTTATTATATCCCATTCTCTAATCAAAAATTATCCCATTCTAATTGTTTGGGTGATTTTGCAAAAAAAATCGATTTTCTCTGAGAAAATAATGATATTTCATTTTGCCAACATTTTTTTTGGGAATATGTTTCTATTGATTTTGAGAAAAAATTTATGTTCGTTCATGAGTGATCATTTGTGTTTATAAATGACCATTTTTTTAGATGATTTTTTATATTTTTCGGAAATTCGCTCACACAAAAAAATAAAATCAAAAAAAGTCACCACGAAGCTTGAAAGTTTGAGCAATTAGTCGAGTCATATTCCTATTTTTGGTTGAATATTTTTTTAAATAATTATACCTAATACGATTTATAAGTACTTGGGACGAATTCTCTTATTTAAAGTCTCAATAACTAAATACAAACAAGAAATCAGATCAAAGCATTTTCATTGATCAACACTTAAGTACACGTACTTGTTCCAGTTTTGATTGATGACTTTACTTTGTACATACAGAAGCAGCAACATTTTAATTTGATATTTTAATTTGAATAATTAATTTCATTCATAAATTGGCTCATGTTGTTGTTGATACGTAGATACATCAACAATGTTTACTAAATCGTCACATGAATAATTTTTATTAATTAATTGCAAAAAAAAAAAATACTGCTCGTCAAGTAAGTAACCGCATGAGACAAATTACTAAAGCGAAAATGATGAATTAATTAAAAGCATTGAGCAGAACAAAAACTATTTGCATATTTTTAAATGAAATCTGACAAAACCAAGACAAAGTACGGGTATCATCTAATAAGCGCAACTTGATCCAGCCGCCTTTGATCTCAATGATAAACAAAAACATTACTTGTAATATTCCAAAGACTTTCAGTAAATAATATTATTAAATATTTCTGAATTAATTTAATTAATGTTCTTAACTAAGAAAGCTGTATGTGGAAAGGTAGTGTTAAATTTGATCTATGTTGGCGAATTCCCATTGAACTTCTATTCAGTAGTCGCACATATCTTGAATTTTGTTTGGAAATTGTATTTCCATTTATGTGTGTGCATAAGTTTTTCTCTTCAAAAACATATTTTATTTAAAAAAAAAGAATAAGAACGTAAAATTTCTTATATCCGCAAATACATTTCATAATTTTAAATTGCGATATTGAAGTATTTATTTCAATGTTTGATCGAACCATAATTTTCAACAACATATCTAGCTTTTTCCAATAATTAAGGTACCCCTTATTCCAGTTTGTTTTGAACAATGTAATTTATTTTATTAACGTAGTAATTTCGTGTCTATTTAAGAATTCGCTTAAATCACAAACGTTGTATCATAATTAAAGATAGTTTAGCTATCATCTTCTTTAATTAAAAATGCATTTTACAGCGGAAGTTATATTGTAGAATTTTTGTTTCTGTGATTTCTAGATTTATTTGGGCTCCATCTTCGACATTTTCTATTTCAAATTTTGAATAAGTACAAAGCAGTCGCTTTATATAAAACAAAAAATAAAACATTCGATCATAAATGATCAAAAAATCCTCGCAACCATTATAAACACAAAAATTTGTGGCAGTGACCGAAAAACATTTTTCTGTAAAACATCATATGAGTATTGGGATAGAAATAATAACAAAAAAATAAAATTTCACCAGAACTGTACCATATTTTTGAAGAATTAACTGAGGCAGCTGTACCAAACTCTGGCATTTCATTCTTTTCTTTCCCACCAAGTTCCAGCCAAGTTCTTATATTGGCTAAAGACAATAATTTTGTTCTAGGGCACGGAATTTGACATGAAAGAAAAACCAACAAGTCGTTGCTTAAAACCTTCGGGCGATGTTGGATACAGAAATATTTCCTCTGCCATCCCTTCTATTCGAGTTTGTGTCACGTGTACTGAGTGTCATAGGACATCTGAATGAATTTTTGTAACTTGGCTGTATGGCTTTAACAGAAACAGAATGACTGACATTCTTTTACAAACCAAACACATTTTTAAATCGCTCCAAGATTAATTAGCTTTTTTATAAAATTTTTGCTTATGGTATTGAATGAAAAATTAAAAACTTTTTATAACCACTCAATTGTTTAAAGTTAGTTAATAGAGCGATAGCCATTCGATACGATAATAAAAACAAATACCACTAAATTCCTCGTCAAATTTCCTTTACAAACTTATTTTTTCAGAGTGGTAGGCAAATATGGACTATCCCAGATAAATGGATTCTTGCGCGCACCTCTGAAAATATTGCGTGTCGCTGCACAGTGGTCCCGAATCGAGTTTTGGTTCAAAAATCGCTAGATAGCGCAAATCTTGTCGGAAATTAACCATTTTTTTTTTTTTTTTTTTTAAAAAAAGCTAACTAAAATGTTAATAAATTTCCAGAGCCCGAATTTCAAAAAAAAAATTTCATTTTTATTATTTTAAGTTAAATGCCTAAAAAATGTTTTTTTAAAATTTTTTTTCTAAAGTGACCACTAATACAACTCATAGAATACGTAAACAAAATTTGGAGCGATTTAAAAATATGACGGTCAGAAACTGTTCGGTTTGTGAAAGAACGTCTCATGAGCCCTGATGCCTGTTGTGGATCTCGGTCTTTCTATGGCAATAATTTTATTTTCTCATTATCATTCAAGCACAAGTTTGGTCCTGACAGAGTGGATAGAGGGAATTCTTCTCTATCTGAAGAGCAACAGCATAGTATTAGCTATTTTTGAGGCCCCAAAATCTATTCCCTTGTATGGATTCTATGGAGAATGACTATCATATAATATGGGAAAAATTCCATTTAAAATTTGAAAATTTTATTTTTGATTTCAAATTCGCATATTTTGAAGTTGAAAATATTAAAAAATCTTTATTCCGTTTTTTTTTTTAAACACAAACAATTTTAAATTTTACTTCAATCGCTAAAAACTTCAATTTGAAGTTGCAAAAACTTTATCTTTTTTATTTTATGTTAAACACTTGGTCACTTTGAGTCGTATATGGAACAACTTTATATCAATGTAAATTCTTTTCGAATCCAAATGAAAGATGTTTCTCTTCAATTTCAGCGCTTTGGCGTGTAGTCACGTTTAAGGTGGTTGTTTCATTAATGGACTCACTAGGGTAAAGTAAGGGGTGTTAGTTTTTAGTAGATGTTGTTGTTGGTGCCGTGACATAATCCCCACGGACATAATCCCCATTTTTGAAATGGGGATTATGTCCAAAAATTTTCGGACATAATCCCCATTTTTGCTGTGGGGGTTATGTCCGCAAAATTTTCGGACATAATCCCCATGGGGATTATGTCCGAAAAAATATATTAAATTATGGGGGTTATGTCCGTTTTTTTTTCGGTCATAATCCCCACTTCGTGTTGGGCTTATAACAACTTCTAAGAATGGACATAGCCGGAGTTGCATATTTTGGAGGATGTATGTCCTCAGAAGCCACCATTGGAATTATGTCCGCATGTTCAACACCGGCTTCGCTAGCTACAGTAATTCCACATAAAAGTCAAGGTAAGTGGGCGGCCTTCGGCCGCAGCTCAGGATTTAAAACTCCCAAAAATCCAACACCGGCT
The DNA here is from genome assembly GCA_949775025.1 of Tricholauxania praeusta. Taxonomy (NCBI): domain Eukaryota; kingdom Metazoa; phylum Arthropoda; class Insecta; order Diptera; family Lauxaniidae; genus Tricholauxania; species Tricholauxania praeusta. The sequence goes on along the minus strand of OX459031.1, from coordinate 27,130,327 downwards.
TCGCGGCGGCCTTCGGCCGCGGATCAGTCTATAAAATATCCAACACCTAGTTTGCTAGCCACAGTTATTCCACATAAAAGTTAAGGTAAGTGGGATCATAAAAGGCCGCCGAAGGCCGTTGGTGTTGGATATTTTATAGACTGATCCGGGGCCGAAGGCCGCCGTGAAGCAGATGTTGGATTTTTGGGAGTTTTAAATCCTGAGCTGCGGCCGAAGGCCGCCCGCTTGCCTTGAATTTTATGTGGAATTACTGTGACTAGCAAACAAGGTGTTGGATATTTTATAGACTGATCCGCGGCCGAAGGCCGCCGCGAAGCCGGTGTTGGATTTTTGGGAGTTTTAAATCCTGAGCTGCGGCCGAAGGCCGCCCACTTGCCTTGACTTTTATGTGGAATTACTGTGACTAGCAAACAAGGTGTTGGATCTTTTATAGACAGATCCGCGGCCGAAGGCCGCCGCGAAGCCGGTGTTGAATTTTTGGGAGTTTTAAATCCTGAGCTGCGGCCGAAGGCCGCCCACTTACCTTGACTTTTATGTGGAATTACTGTGGCTAGCAAACTAGGTGTTGGATCTTTTATAGACAGATCCGCGGCCGAAGGCCGCCGCGAAGCCGGTGTTGAATTTTTGGGAGTTTTAAATCCTGAGCTGCGGCCGAAGGCCGCCCACTTACCTTGACTTTTATGTGAAATTACTGTAGCTAGCGAAGCCGGTGTTGAACATACGGACATAATTCCAATGGTGGCGGATGATTTGTCAAAATAGCCCATTCTTAAACTTAAAAATTTCCTATGACAAAATTATTGTTATGGGGATTATGTCCGCATCAGTGACGGACATAATCCCCATAATGGGGGTTATGTCCGAAACTGATGCGGACATAATCCCCATAGCTTTGGGGACTATGTCCGCTTTTTTATGGGGATTATGTCCGAAAATTTTGCGGACATAACCCCCACAGCAAAAATGGGGATTATGTCCGTGGGGATTATGTCACGGCACCGTTGTTGTTTGGCCATCTAACTTTAAAAACTATATTCAGGTGAAACATCATGATGATAGTAATTAAGCCACCACTTAAAAAAATAAAATTAAAAAAAAAATGTATTTCTTTCTGCTGCTTTTTAAATTTGATATCAAATGTACTTTTTTATCAACTACAATTCAGGTCAAACACGATTTTTATATACTTTTGACAGTAACGCAAGTCAAAAATTATATGGTATCTAAATTATGAAATTAACTTTTGCAGTCACTAAAAGCAGGAAAGCAGTTACAGATCAGATATTCAGCGCAGTTATACTCAAATACATACATATATGCATACGTATAGTACTTATTCAAAGTTCAGTAACTAAAAATACAACAAATTTAAGCGTACGTAGCCGACTGCTATGCTGCTGAACTTGAACTAGACACCGTTTAAGCAAACGGCAGGTTAGCGTTTAAATTCGCGCTTAACTAACGTTAGCGTTTATGTACCTACTAAAAGATACTCACTCGTACTGCATACTTGTATTTGTAACATAGAGCGACCGACACTGGTTTTGAATTTGAAATGTTTTTTTAATTATTTTTTTGTTGACTAGATACTGAAAAAAAAAAATTCAGCAAAAATTGAGAAAAAAAATAGGAAAAGTTCGCCATACAGTAAACATGAAATGTAACACTTTTGCTTTGTTGGCTCAATTTCGCGTATCGTTTGTCGCCGTTTGGTTTGTTTTAGTTTTTCGTTATGATTTATGATTTCACCGGAAACGATGGCGGCACTGCCGCCAGATGCTATAAAACAGGAAATGCAATTTGGCGCAAAGTTCAATTTTCATTAGAATGCATTTTTATTTGTGACTCTTTGTCTGTTTGTTAATGTAAAGTTTGCACAAATTTTGCTCGCTTTTTTTTTTCTTTGTCTGCCTGTTAGTGCATACAATTTTTTATAATTTTTTTTTATTTATTTTTAAAATAAAGATAATCTATTTTTAAACCAAAGAACATGGATAGTAAATTAATTTTTGCTAAGCTCAAGTTATGGACCTATGGCAAGATTTGTTGCTATCTTTATACAAGACTATTGTTTTTTTTCTTATAAAATGTTATTGTGGTGAAATGATTTATGTTTCATACAGTTCAGGTATATCTGTTTTAACATAAAATCCCCACTTGAACAAAGTTGTTTCTTGTAGCGCAACGTGAATTCTGTAAACAGCTTAATTTAAATTGCAAATTTTATGGATAAAATTTGAGTTTGTGTAAAAGTTTTTTTTTATAAGATGTAAAAGTGTCGAATGAGATCATTTTTTAAAAAAAATGCTGAAGAGATATTTGCATTTATTATGAGTTTAACTATACATTTAGCTTTATATTTAATTTTAAGTGTTGTAATGCCACGAAATTAATACAAAAAGATTGCTAAAACTTTTATCTCTTAAATCAGAAAACTCTATAAATACTTAACAAAAATACATAAAAGGCCTTGCTTGGATACCAACAAAAAAATTACACATCACTTCCAACGAAAAGTCATTGAAATGAGCAAAATATATATAAAAAAAACCCGTTCAAAAGGTTAGTGGGTAAATTTATGTAGTTGTACTGCAATGCAAGATTAAAAATACAAAAGTCATATAAAAACCACAAATGGAAAATGACGTGAGCTATGAAATTCGCAAGAAATTAACTTTGCAAAATGACGCAGAAAATACAAAATAATTAAAAATGAAAACAACAATAATTTATTTATAAAAAACTTACGCACAAAATCTATAAAAATTGAGTGCATTGCTTTATTTAAAGATATTAAGCTATAAATGAGCGGACAATTTATTGCCGTATTTTTTGTTTTTGACAGTTCAATAAAGTTTTAATGACATATGATATAATGTCACAGAGTAATTAAGCGAAATCTTGAAATTATAAAGAAATCACATATTTTACATGCATTTGCTTTTATAGATACGACAATGTTATTTTCTTACCAACAAAATGTGACCAAGCGACTTTAAATTGTTTTTTTGTGTTCTTTTGAGAAACGAAGGCTAAATGAACAAAAAAGTAATAAGTTTTCCTAATTCTTTTCCTAACCCACGCAAAATTAGACGTAAATCAGAATTTATTTATTTATTTTAATAAAACTTGCTCCATTAAAAGTAAGGTTATTATTGCACCTGACTTTATTTACAACCTAGGGAAAGAAATTTAAAATTTTTACAAACTTCAAGCTGGATTTTAGGCTCTCAGAAGCTTTAAAAAAGTGACATTGTAGCTATTATGTGTATCTACTCTTCTTGTTACCGACTCGTATAAAAACACTTCAACATTTTTGAAAGTAAAATAAACAATTTTAAAAAGTTGTGCTCTTTCTACCTTAAAGCTATGTAATAAATCAAAGTTTGCCTTAAATAAAAGCAACAATTAATGCAGCTATATATTTTAGTGAGCATTTCACTTGAACTGATTTTCTTTTAGTTCCAAATAACTGCAAATACATAGTACCCCTTCTATAATAGCGTGCAACAGTAAATTTCTCCAGACTGTCTGCAATATTGCGTGGGTGTCATAGCAATGAACGACATATTTAGCTTTAAACTGACCGAGACTATCCTCTCGTTCATTTTCTGCAGCACGCAGTTGATGGTGATGGACGATGTTACTCATGCAACATATTCATGAACAAATTTTTCCACGTTAATCCACATCCAAGTACAATTTCTTCGCCTTAAGGTTCATTTTTTTTTTCATGTAAATTAATAAAAAATGATAAAACTGTCAACTGGCATACAAATTAATACAACATACATTGTGAAATCGACAGTGCTGAGCAAAATCTTAAACAAATGTTGCACGTATGAAAAATATTGTGACAAAATTCAAAGTAAAGTAGAAAAAATATGATATCGGGATTAGAAATTGAATGGAAGCATACAATTCAGGTTGATCTTCTTAGAGATAAAACTTTAAATTGAAATAATACATATGCTAGTTATAAGTTTAAATCCATATTTTGATTTATAATTGAAAGATTATTTTATAACATACTTAGTTGCTTAAAAATAATTTCAACCACATGTCCTTTACGACAATCTGCTATAAATCGCATTCGTTTGACCACTTGAGACCTTTTTTTTTCAAAATAGCACGTTGAAGTGTCAATTTTAACAGCCGCTGTTAGACGATGTTAATCACACAACGAATTGATGAACTCGTCATATCATATATGTATCTCCATTTCAATAACCAACATTCCGCATAAATCACCGTTGTTTTTTCTGCCTGAAATTATCTTTTATCAATAAATGTCATAACATAGTCTTTTAATTTAAAAAAAAAGAAACAAAAGTTGTCCCTAAACTTTTTATGAATTATATTTCTTGTTTTATTTCTCTTAAAAATCACCCCATATAAATGAAATTATAGGTAGGTAATTCAATATAAATCCGACAATATGTTTACCCTGTGCAAATAGTGTAAAAAAAAACCAATTTGCGCATTATGGAATAATTTCGGAATATTTTGGAATTGGAATTATAGATTCCAGAGTCAAGTAACGATGATCATCGAGAGAATTTAAAAAAGTTTTGCATTTTGTTTGCCAAGAAAGTTTTCAAGGAGTTTCACCTCGATATGGTGATTCATTAAGATGTACTTTTTCAAAAATTATTAAATATCGAAAAATTAGATTTTATCAGGTAATTTTTGTTTTTTACAAAAGAACTATTCTTTTAAAAAAATTTCTTTCAAATTATGGTCGTAACTACGGCTAACCGGGTACATTCTGAAGCTCCAATTTTCGATGATGCGTTCAGGCATTTCAACTGGTATGCGGTGAATGACGTGAGTAAAGTTGGCTTCCAATTTCTCAAACATAGCCGGCCTTTCCAAACAGATTTTGACTTTACGTAGCCTGAAAGAAAAAAAAGTCTAGCGGATGTGATATGACATGATCAAGGCGGCCAATTTACTCACATCATTGCCGAAAATCATTTCTAATGAATTTAAAGTTGAAATTTTAGTAAATTTCTGCAGTTTGCAAGCATTGCTCTGATATTAAACGTTTTATGATAATTTGCCAGACTATACTGAACGAAAATACTTGCATAGTTTGACACGACTCACGAGTGATCTATGTACATAAAATAAAATCATTACAGAAATAAGTATCTCTAAATAAATCACCCTTTTTTAATATACTTTTGCTGTACGTCTGTATAAATTCATGAACGAAAACGAAAAAAAAAAATTGCAAGTGTGTGCCTTTTTCGATAAAAAAAAAAATGGTTTAATATGAAAAAACTTTGACAAAATGGCATATGATTTTAAAGCGGATAAATGAAGCTTTTTGAACGAGATAATAAATGTGAAACTATGCAAAACATATTTTTTCTTACTTGTTCTTTATTATAATAAAACTGTTTTAATATAGAGAATTTGTTTTGTCTTCAAAACTACTGAACCAATTTTAAACTGTTATACCACAATTTTACATTTAAATTCAATGTTTTAAAACTATTTAAGTATCAAGCATTTTTTATCAAAATAACGTCTGATATATATTAGGCGCAAGTAGTATTATATTTGATTTTTTGATTTTAAATTTCAACTTTCCCAGAATAGTTCTAAGAAAAAAATCAACAAATTGCACATAGTGGCTTTTTGCGCCAACAAGAGCACTATCGTTGCCCTAGAGGGTTGCATACTCATACGTCATAAATCATTAAATTTCACCCCAAAACGGCCTCTGCTTTTTATGTAAAATTTTTTCTTCAGTGTCCAGCATATGACGCATTTTCAGATAATTCATAAACTATAGTACGAGTATGTATGTTGAGTGATTACGAAATCTCAAGTATTTAAATTATCTTTAATTAGGCAATAATATATATTTTTTTATAGCCATTGCCAACAACTCTTCGCTTTTGATTTGTCCAATAACAAATATTTTAATTGCAATTAAATTACTATTTTATTTATAACGAAGCTAATAAAAATTAGATACAATTATTCAAATTATAAAAAAGATTAAATCAATTTAAAACTTAAATATCATTGCAAATTTTTTTATGCAGTTTTGCATGATTTTAATCAATTAAAAATGGTTTATATCATAATAGCGACACTTGCTGACAAGTCACTGTAGAAATATGTTCACACGTAATTTATCATTATAAAATTACGCTACAATGCAAATTTGTACGCATAGTATTTTAGATAGAAAAAATTCTACATTGAAAGTTCTGAGTGCGTGTTTAAAGTTAAATAATATTAAATACTTTACAATAATATCTTATGAGAAATTTAATTTTTGTATAAAAAATGTTCCTTCACTCTTTTTATTTAAGATATTCATAGTTTAATTAAATTTAATTAAATTTGCTTAACGTAATAAATCGAAGTTGCGCATGTTTGGCCTATGAAAATAAACCGTATGTCCGAAAATTCAATTTGCACTTCTTTGGCGATTCGGATAGAAAAAATTAAGCTCTTTTTAACGAAACAAACCTTATGTTTCTAGCTTTTTTATTTATTTTACAAATACACAATAAAAAGAATACAATTGAAAAAACTTATGACAAATCAGTAGACTTGTTTACTTTAACAGCTGTTTTCTCGTAAGTCTAGGTGAATACACGTATATGATAATATTTTAAAATAAAACTAATGTATTGTTCAAACATTAAGCCACAAAATCAAATGCATTGATTATTTTTTTTTTTTCTTATAATTTTAATTTTCATTTGTTTGCTGGAACATTCTTAAGCAAAAAGTTATTTATTTCAAAATCTCAGCTGATTATTGTTTTGACCCAAAAAAAAAATTTGTTTTCTTCGTATATACTAAATTTAATGTGTGTATTAAGAAAAACAGATTATATCACTAGTTTGTCATCAACATAGCCCCATCATCATCATCATCATCGGGAATGCAAACCAAACAAAAACAATTTGTGATAAAAATTTCTTAGTATACCGCATGCATTTGTCTAACTTACGCCCACAGCACACAACAAGTTAAATGTCAAAATGATGCTTACTTCAAATTATTTTATTTCTTTTTTTTTTTTTTTAATTTTATTCCTTTAAATAAAATGACATTGGTGACAGCTCAGTGGACGGATAGATCCGCAATTTAGACGAGACATGATATAAATGCAATAACTTAAAAATTATAATAAGCGGTTTTCAAGTGAAGCCACATAATATACAAAAACTATACATATAAATGGCATAGTTTTCACTTCACAACTATGGAAAAAACAATAAATATATTTTAAATGAAAATAATGCCACTCAGATAAAAAATATTTTCAATTTTTTAAAACAAAAATGTTGTGTTATTCACTTAAATTAATCGTTTTAGTTTTTCATACAATATTCACACTTGTTGATACATAAATCTTCGGATAGGGTAAGAGGTTATAATTCAAAAAAAAAAAAAAAAAAGCCACATAACATTTCTTACCAACACTAATTTCTAGAGAATGCGTAATGGCTTACTCTTATAATGCGTCGCATTAGTCTCAGAATTTTAATAAATGCAAGTTAATTACAGTCATTCCAATTTGTGAAAATCATTAGACATTACTCGAAGCAACAAAAAAAAAGAATTTAATTTCTTAAGAATAAAGTAGAAAGCTCTTCAAAGAAATTTAGATGAGACATTAGAAAAAAAATCCAAGTCCTTAATATCTCTGCATGAAAAGCCTGAAGAAGGGTTAAAGTTCCAACCGAACTGAAACATGAAATTTGAAATATGTACAAATATGGTTCTTGCATGATGTATCCATCATTTAAAGACATTTTTTAAATTGAAGTCTCAAAAAGGCACACTTTCTACACAACCATCAAATGCAAAATTACACATTATTCATTTTAAAACAAAACTTTTATCTCTTCTTTTACTGAATGGAATAAAAAGTCCAGTTCAAGCTAAGTTGATATAATCATATCAACGAAATTTTTCAAAATAGTGTTATAGAACTAATTACAAGGAAACAGTGTGATACAAGCACAGCCTGAACTAAAGGGGTATTGAAATTTTGTGACAAAGTGTCATGGAGAGGGTGTTAAAATTCGAAAATTGCGTTAAGTAAATTTGAGCGAATTATGAAAAAATTAATAACTTTCATTGATTTTTAAATAACTTCTACATTCTTTGTTAGACTTTGCCAAACTTAAAGCATTTTCGTAAATGAATGATCTTTCATCCCGAATCCTAAAAATATGCAACAAGATTTTTGAAATTAAATGGAGAAATTGAAACTTAATGATTTAAAAAAAAGACCGAAAAAATAAATTTTTTTGGACTTTAGTCGAATGTAACTCTATTAAATCTTATTTGATCCACATGAACAAAATGCTGTTAAAAAAAAGACAAAATTACATTTGAACGGATAAAAATAGCTGGAGATATGGGAAAATAACTGAAAAATTACCAGAAAACGATTCTTAAACAAATAGTTGGCTAATTTTAGAATCTACGCCCCAAAATACATGGAAAAAAGTTTATGAGAAACACGCTCTCGAGATGCGGCCCAAATTTGTAAACTATTATTATGTACAATATTGAACTTATAACCGATACAGTACAGTACAAGTCTTGATTTAAATTTATGAGGAAACTTAAATTTTTGTAAAAGTAATTTTGCCATAAAATGTTTTTTTCTAGAAACAGTTTAGTTTAAAAGCTTTACATTCCCAAAAAATTAATAACTGTTACGATAATATAACCTTTTCCATTATAGAGCTAATTGAATGGTCATAACGATTAATACATTAAATTTATTTGATTGAAGATTTTTGTGATTCGTTTAAAAAACAATTTATTGTTTGTAAAAAATATTTTTATCGTATGCAAACATTTTAATTTTATTTTTTTTTATTTCCTTGTAATTATCAGTTGAAACTATGTTTTCTCGCAGCACCAGTTGCTTTTGAATTAACAGAGTTTTCTCATTATCATTGTAACTTGACTTTAAATTTAATCACTACCTATTAAATGTCTCGTCATGTACATTATATTCGTATAAACAGAATGTTATATGTCTTTACACAGCCCTACAAAAGAAAACAAAAAATACTAGCGGTATTCACGATTCAGAACCGTTGACGTGATAGATGGGCAGAGTAGCAGATTTGCTCTTAACAAAAACAAATTACATGTGTAGCAAATCTGCTACGTACCCAGCTAGCATTTAGATGATAATTTTTTTTAAATCATCTATACGAGTCATTTTTGACTACTATTAATAACCAAAAATTGATTATGAAAAAAAAAAATAAAACAAAGTCCAAAAATCACATTTCGATACACCTAATGATCTAAAACTGATTGCACAAGAAAACAGTTACAACATTATCACTTTTTGATCTACGTAATGATTCGAATATGACTTTAAAAATTATTCTTGAAAATGTATTTTGAATTGTGTTCTATTTTGTAGTTCATAATAACTTTACTAGAAGTAGATAATATATAAATACTTTTACAATAAGTAAAATTATGAATGTAGGACTGATGATGAAAAGAACGGCTAGGACATGCGAAGGAACGTGAATGCGAAAAAATTTAAGTCATATGACTCGCAAATGATTAAAATTATGACTAAAATATGACACGAAAAAGACTCGCAAATGCTTAGAAATATGACTAAAATTTGACTCGAAAAAGACTCGCAAATGATTAAAAATATGACGCGAAAAAGACTCGCATATGACTCGAAAAAGACTCGCAAATGCTTAGAAATATGACTAAAATATGACTCGAAAAAGACTCGCAAATGATTAAAAATATGACGCGAAAAAGACTCGCATATGACTCGAAAAAGAATCGCAAATGCTTAGAAATATGACTCGAAAAAGACTCGCAAATGCATAGAAATATGACTAAAATATGACTCGAAAAAGACTCGCAAATGATTAGAAATATGTCTCGAAAATGAGTCAAATCTGATCAGAAAAACGGGTCACAAACGACTCTTCAAAAAGAGTCGCGGATAGGGTACCATTTTCTCCCGACAAAAGTATCATTTATGATCAGGAAATGAGCGCATTTATGACCATTTCAATCAGAGGACTCGAAAAAGACTCGAATGTGATCGGAAATTTCATGAAATGCTGGCTGGGTAGTTGCTCTTTTACTCAGCAAAAACATTTTTGTTAAATGTGAGAACAATTTTGCCAAAACGAAATGCAAATCTGTGTCGGCAAATCTGATGTTTTTGTCAATAGAAAACAGCTGATTTATTTGCTACTTTACTTACAATGTCGGCACACCTTAAGAAATTGTGTTCAGCAAGTTCATTGCTAACTTACTGTGTTGCTAAATTGACACAGTGCTTGTTGCCCTACATCGTGAATACCTCTAATAATATGAGTTCCCTCGGGCTAAATGATGAAAGTAGCAAAACAAAATTCATATAGTATGTAGAAATGTACATAAGTATGTAGGTAAACTTTCTATAACAAGCAAAAGCGTAGATTGAACCCCCTATTTTTCGGATAGCGATTGTATGTTTGACCATTTACTCAGAAAAACTTGAAATTTTCATAAAAAAAAAAAACAAGAAAATGTCATTTGGATTAAATTAATTAAATTTCGAATAGAAATTTTTAATATTATTTGCAAATCTCATTAAATACCGAGGACCATTATGACGCCTCCCAAAACCTTGCGCCCGGGGCGACGGCTATCCCCCTAGTTCCGTCAATGCTCATCAGACAGTTTTGTGTAGCGTTATTTTACTCCTTTTTTTTTTTGTAGGGCTGTGTAATTTTTGTCACTTTAATGGTCTTATTTATGATCAATTAAATATAAAAACTTATAGCTGCTCAATCAATATAACGACAACTACTTCAATAGCTAATAAAACTGTGAGTAAATCGTGCCGTACATACCACTTTACACATTTATAGTTATTCCTATAAAGCTAGTGATCCTTCATAATTATTTAAATTATGGTTGCAATTAAATAATTACATTAATTTGCAACTGATCTGTTACTGCATATATTAATGATTGCTAACAAATTACTTGGAATTATATAGGAAATATTTGATTGAATTAAAAAATGATTTGTTTTGTGTTGATTATTGTAGAACTGCAAATCTATATGGTATATCAATATGTTAGAATTTTTACTTGATTGGTGCTTGATGTCATTACATTATCTTGCGTTAATTGCAAGTTCAATGAAAGTGTCAAGCTAATATCTCTTAAGCAATGATTATAAAATTGATTTTTTAAATTACCTACATAAGTAGCAACACCTTCAGAGTTCATAATTGACATGGAAATGAAATTGATACGACTACGAATAAGATGTTGCGTGAAATCTTTGGAATCTTTTTCACAGTAATATAAGTTTTGTAACTTTTTTAATTATACTCTAAACATTTGGTTTTATAAGAGATATACTATTACACATAATACCATATAGCAATGAACAAATATATAATATTAGTTTTTAGCCAAAAAAAAATAATATAAAATTAAGAAAACAAATGGAAATTTCCGGTCAATTTTGTAAACGTTTGCCCAATGTTCGCTCTTGCAGCAAAAATTACCAACAAAAAGTCGAGGAACTGAATCTAACTATATAAAAGACGTTTTGCAAAATTATATTGCACTTTAGAAGCAACATCACTTGCGAAACGGAAAGAAATATACCGATAATATTAAATAACTAGAGTTTTCTCTTGGGATGTCTAATGAGTTTTTCATGACTTCAAAAAACAAAAAAATAAATAATATTCAAAGAATAAAAAAAACTGCCATTTTGTCCAAAAGCTTTTCTTTTCTAGTTGTTAAGTAAATCAAAAAAATACTTTCCCAGTCACTTTTTTGAATTTGTTTTAAGAACACTAAATTTCTCGAGTAATCGTGACTGTATTATCGGTCGCTACTAAACGTGCTCTGCAAAACCAATGGTTTTTGTATGAAAAAATTTTTTTGACAAATCTCAAATTCGTAAAGTTCAGCTAGCTAAATATATTGTATACTTCAACAAGTCCATAGAATTTGAAATCTAAAATTTTCTTTTGTTGCCTTGTTTAGAAAACGGGCCGCTATTAATTTTTTTTTTTTTTTTGTTTTAACACTTTCACGAAAAATATATATCCTTTGCAATTTTTCGTCGAAAACAAAGCGCCCACTTGTCGCATAAAATGTTGCATTGAAGACATTTTTATACACGTACATAGTATATATCCGGTAGACTAAACATAAATTGTTTTTGTTTTGAAAAAAAAAAAAAAACAAATATTCGTTTGAGATAAAATTCTTGCAATTCCTTTCACTTGTTAAAAATAGAAAACATCAAGATTGTTGAAGCATTTTCTTGAAAACATTTTTAATAATAAATATAAAATAAATTTTATAGCATTGTTTATAGAAAATTGAAGAAATTGCACGTATTTATTCCATTGTCAATCAAATTTTGACCTTTTAATGTTTAACAAAATATAAAAAATATGTTGTAAAGTAAAATCAAAATGAATTTTTCGAAAAAAAAAAATTACAATCTTCTTCAAAATAATTTATTACATTTCTGTTAAGCGTTTTAAGCAAGAAAGTTTAATTTTACAAATTAACTTCAATGGGAGACCTTCTATTCCAAAATCTCGAAATTTAGTTCAGGTGTTTTCAGAACTTTTCCAACACAAATCGTTGAAAAATTACGGCGTCTAATCATTATAATTTTTTCTGATTTTTCGATTAGTTTTTAATAATATATTGACACTAAAACTATATATAAAATCACCTAAAGATATCAGTATAAACCTGATCTTTAGATTCTTAATTCTGGTTATCTGCATTTTTTTATCTATGAAGATAAGGACCCTTTGCCCATATATTAAACATAGCAACTACTCAACTAAGTGCGAGTTTGATGATAGTGCCAATTACATACATAAATAGTTTTATACAAAATTTTTCCATAATGGAAAACACTTTTACACATAAGTTAAAATATGATAACATCAGTTTTTTAAGAAAAATTAATCGAATAAATTAAAATAAGAAAATTCTGAAAAAAAAAATTGCCTAAAAGCGAAAAGACAATTTCTTCAGGGGGGATCCAGAATTATGAGATCCGAAAGAAGCTGCTTTCGCGAAACATTTTTAAGTTGGAAAAAAGCAACTGAGCCTGGTGAACTTTGGGATATTTTTATGTACATTTGAAAAAAAAAACATGAACAAATTTATTATAAGCCGATCTATAAGCAGGTTCGTATACCGCCACACCACTGCAGTGAAAAATATACAGTTCGATATTTTTGTCTGAAACAAAAAATTGATAAAGATTTTTAATTTTCATATTATTTTCGTCTGGGTGAACGAAGAAAACCCAGAAAAAAAATTCAAAATCTATTTTTTTTTTTGTAGATTTCAAGAAAAAACAGTTTTTTTAAAACAAAATCATTTCAACTCACTATATAAGTCGTTTCAAAATACTTTTTCCTCAGTCTTTTTAGTTAAATAGAACAAAATACAATACTAAATAAAAAAACTTTAAAAAGAGCCAATATGTCTTTTAGTATTTTTGCAATCACGCCCGCCAATTCCGTAAAATCGTAAAAGTTAAACCTAAAGAAAACGCGCTTCAAAGTTTTCGATAGGGAAACTTTTCAAAGTAAACGTCTGTAGCGGGACACACGCTCGACTCCGGGCCGAAATACCTTGCATTGACAGAGACCAATTTTTTGAACATATTTTTGAATGCCTTAGGTATTGATTTAAGTAATAAAAAAAATAGTAATTTAGTTGAAAACCAAAAAAGCATTTATGACCTCTAAAATTTGCATTTTAGGCGATTTAAATTTTTCTTTGTTTGACTTTGTACACTTTAAAATATCAATAAAAAATGTGAATGATTTTGTGTATTAATCATAACACAATTACGGCAAATAATTCATGTAATTTTCTCCTCGTACCCAAAAACTACTATACATAACATATATCATATAATGCCTTATTTCTTTTTCTTATTTTATCTATAAATAGCCTATTTATATGGCAGCCACCATGACGTGCCATCTCTGTGTATAGTGTTGTTGCTTCAACTTGAACTTGATTTTGACTTTTGATATGTAATTTTTCTATTTAATTTTTTCTATTTGATTTATTTTACTATAGCAAATCACACAATAAATTTGTCTAGCATTATTTTTACGGCTAGCGTTGTTATGTCTGGGGCAATGTCTTATATATTATATGTACTCGAATATATAGTACTATATTTGAATTAAATTTATTATTTAGACAACAGTTCAAGTTCAATAGAAAGATAATCAAAAAATCTGCTTAGGTGCTTAGGTGTTAGACATAAAATATCACCAATGCATTGTGTGATATGTGTTGGGCGCGATTCATTATGATATAGGCGTTTGCAAAAGTCTAGAGCGTGTGCGCTGCCATAATTAAAATTAAACAAATCCGTAGATAACAATATAATTTATGTGTTTTATTTTTTAGCAAATAAAGTTACAATTTATCTTTTAAATTAAATGTTTACACGTCGTCTTAAGAAAAACTATAAAGTCATGTTATTATAGTTTCTTATTATAGTTAGTATTACATAAGCTAATAATATGCATGTACGTACGTGTTATAAAGAATGAATCAGTATAACAAAAATTAAATAAATATCGCGCTGTATGTATGTAAATACCACGTGATATGTAAAACGAGTCCAATAATTAGCATGCAGCTAATGAGTTAACAACGAAATGTACAAGATATATAGTAAAAGTTTATAATAACAATGACATGAAATGATATTTATTTAAGTACCTAAGCTAATCATATATAGAATTTTGACTCATATTCAAAATATTCCAAGAATTTTTAGAGGTCATTCTATTAAAGCTAAATCTTTAAATTCATAATCTGTTGGATAATAATTATCACTTTTTAATTTTATATTTACACTGGCTTACAAATTTCAAAAAAAGTATTGACTTGAATGGTTTGATAATACTTTTTTATGTTAAATAGTGCGCTGATTCCGAATTATTATTTGAAAATTTCTAACACTTGTTGTTTTAAAGGTATAGCAACATTTTTTAACTATAATGATTGTTATTAATTGCAAATAAAAAGTGTGGTACTTAACTAGTTTTGATTTATTTTTATATCAAATTATTGCTAATATAATTTAAAAAATTACATTAGCGGTATTCACGGTCTGTAGCATTTGGTCTTGTATTGTGTATTTTTGATAAATTTGATATCTTAACAAAAACAAAACATTTGCTTTTTTCAAATACTCTAAATATCAACAATACAATGACAAAACTCTATTGTAACTTTTGTAAATTATTTGTACATTTGTTGAGTAAAGTTGTCATAACAAAAAAAAAATCATACAAAAAAATAATTAGCAAACAAAAAACATTTTACAGCGCTCACAGTGTGTAGCAAAAACTGTAAAAATTTACAAAAAATACCACAAATCGTGAATACCGCTATTATTTCTTTGATTTTTTGTATACTTAAACTGCTTTTTAATTGACTCAACAGCTAACTATTGAAAATGTTTAACATCAATTGAGTTACCAAACACAGAAAATATGACAGAAAAATAAATTTGACTTTGTCTTGTTTCAATTTTTGCTTCGATCATCAACAAATCTATGCAAATATGAAAATATATCAGGCTTAGGAAACTCTCACACATCGGCTTAAAGGTCACTGATGATTTCATTTAGCAATGGATGAAACTAGTATGACTATCTTTAGCCGTTTCTTGTTTATGTGTTTTTTGTAATTTTTTTGGTGTAATCACACACTACACTGAACAGTAAAATCAGTGAAATAATTTTGAAGCTTTTAACAAATTATTAATAGGAAAAAAAAATAAGCCATTACAAAATTTAATCGATGGTTAAGTGATTAATTTTTAATTTAATTTCTGTGCTATTTAGTTTTTTTATTATTGAGAAATTTAGGCGGTGCCTAACTTAAAAACTGTTCCAACTAATGAGTCATTTAACGAATGAAAGAGTATAGTTTTGTTAGGTTTGTGGGCTCACTGATACGAAGTTAAATTTATATATTTGCTTCGGTTGGTTTCGAATTATTTCCTTGGCATAAGGTGTTTTCGTTTTGAATTTCATTAAATCCCATTGGATATTTTTCAAGTGCGCGGTTCCACTCTCCATATTCCTGATATTTATTGTACGAGTTAAATGAAGTTTAAATTATCTGTGACCTTCGAATCAATTAAAAAAATTCACGCTCCATAGAAAAGTTAATATAACATTTTGACCGATTTTCGTAGCTTTTTTTTGCATTAGTACACATTTTAAAAGCAAATTATAAAATCGATCAGAAATTTCTTCAAATCATTTGTAAAAACTTCCCGAATTCTCAAAAAACTCGCAAATATTTTATATTCTTTCTTCAATTGCCTTTAATTTTAATTTAATTTTATTTTTATTACATAAGTACTTTTGTTATTTCTTTTATCATCATTTTATTTTTAAAACAAAAATTGTTTTTAAATTATTTTTTTTCTTGTTTTTAAAATTTATTTTTACTTTAGTTCAATATGAGCTATGTTCTTTGCAGTAAAAAGCAGAAATTTTTAGAAGTTTCATTTGCAAATTCAATACTTAAATTAACTTAATACATACATAAAACTAAGTTAATAAATACAAACTATAACCACCCACCTAGCATTTAGATGATCTTTTTTTTTTTTACATCACCTATACGAGTCATTTTTGACTACTCTTTATGACCCAAAATTGATTAAAAGTAATAACTGAGAAAAAAAAAATTCCAAAAATCACATTCCGATCTACCCAATGATCTAAAACTGATTGCACAGGAAAGCAGTAACAATACTATCAGCTTTTGATCTACGTAATGATTCGAATATGACTTTAGAACTTATTTTTGAAAATGTATTTTAAATTGTTTTCTGTTTTGTAGTTCATAATAACTTTACTAGAAGTAGATAATATATATATACTTTTACAATAAGTAAAATTATGCATATTTGTAGGTATGATGGTGATGAAAAGAACAGCAAGAACACGCGAACGAACGTGAATGCGAAAAAATTTAAATCATATGACTCGCAAGTGATTAGAAATATGACTCAAAAAAGACTCGCAAATGCTTAGAAATATGACTAAAATATGACTCGAAAAAGACTCGCAAATGCTTAGAAATATGACTAAAATATGACTCGAAAAAAACTCGCAAATGCTTAGAAATATGACTAAAATATGACTCGAAAAAGACTCGCAAATGAATAGAAATATGACTAAAATATGACTCAAAAAAGACTCGCAAATGCTTAGAAATATGACTTGAAAAAGACTCGTAAATGATTAGAAATATGACTCGAAAATGAGTCGAAACTGATCAGAAAAACTTCAAGAAGAGTCGCGGATAGGGCACCATTTTCTCCCGACAAAAGTATCATTTATGATCAGAAACTGAGCGCATTTATGATCATTTTAATCAGACGAAGGACTCGAATGTGATCGGAAATTTCATAAAATGCTGGCTGGGAAATGAAGAACGAAAATGAAAAAAAAAAAATAATGATAAAAAAAAACGTGTCGGCTCTGTGTTATTTAACAAAATATCTGTAATTTCGGTATTTGTCCATAAATTTTCTGCAGAAATGAGTTATTTTATTCACAAAAGTACCTACTCAAGGTATCTAAAAAATAAGAAACTGGGCAATCCCTATTGATTTGGATTTTTCCAAGAGTTTTAATTGAATTTTCGATATCATTTTTGGGCGAACAAAAAAATTACTTTTTTATATATTTCCAACGATAGAATCTGAACTTCTGCAATAAATTGAAAACAAATTTTTTGATGATTTAATAACCTTTAAAATGATAAATGATATAATTTTTGCACAGATCGGTAAATTTTAAATCGAAAATTGTTCGAAAAAGTTAAACAACTATTAAAAATCAAAAATTCATGTCTCGAAACCTATCCTAGTTAGAAAATGTTTAAGTATGATTTCTCTTTTTACTTGAAAACATGCAGAAGAATTTTTTTTTAATTTTGTGTTATCTATAATCCAATATATAATGTATAAGACACGACGTCTTTTGCCAAAGGCTAAATTTTTTGCAAAATTTCGTAAAAAACTCGGTTCTATGTTTACAAATAATTCGACAATCATATATACAGCCTTGCGAAAAAGTTTGCGAAAAAAATCGAAAAAGTGTAGACTTTGCGCATTACAATTTAATTGTTGCAAATAATGTGCTATATTGTCGCTATGTCACAAATTTTTCACTAGAGCAAACTTTTCCGCAAAAATTTACCCTGAAAATGTGCCGCAGATTAGTTGTGGTGCTTATTTCGATAATAAAGAAAGATTTCGTTAGTGTTTGTAAGACTGTTCGATATGTTAAATTTAATCGGAAACATTGGTTATCGGATATTGGGCGGATAACTGAATTCTCCACTTATGGTCACTTTGTTTCTACCGCTGGTGTATTTAATATTTCCATCCAAAGTATTCAGAAAAATTTATTTCAGCTATTGAATGTATTTTTTTTTTTTCAGTTTCAGTTTCACTTTTTGCCATTTCCTTTCTAAATTTTAAGTTGAATGTACGGCAAAAACTTGTCTCAAATTCAATACCATACCACGTTCGCAATTTGCATATCAATAAAATTAATAAATAATTATTTATTATTTAACTGTAAAATAAAACTCACACTTGCGATTCAGCAAGAAAATTGAACGTATCGAATGAGGCGTAGTGACACACCTACATTGGTTTTAAATTTGATTTTCGTACATACATACATACACACTCATGTATAATAAAAGCAAATTGACGTAATGATATTTCGCTTTCTGCAAATTAAGCCTTACTAATATTTACGATCCACACTACATATTTTGTGTTCAAAGCATAAATGACTAAATTCATAAGAATTAGGTACCTACTTAACAGAATAGAAAGCAAATATACAACATACGCATACATATAGGTATTATGTACCGACGGATTAGACGCTTTAGTAGAATAATTGAGTATGACGTGCCGGCAAAAATCGATAAACTTCAAAGGCCAATGGTTCATCAGCATGTAAAATCGAAAACAACAAAAGTGTGCAATTGTTGGATATTAAATAATTTTCAAAATTCTATTTTTTTTTTCTTTTACTTCATCCGGCGGTCGTGTACAAACAACTGTTGCGCTAATTTTCTTGATTTCATATTTGCTATTTAAAACTAAAAATAAGTGTAAGAAACTTATTCGGCTCAAATCAATTGATTTTATTTTTCTTTTTGTTAAAATAGTTGCTTACCTACTTTAAATTGTATATGCTTTGACACGTGAAAGAAATCAACGGAAAAGTTGTGATACAAAAAAAATATATCATTGCGGTGAAATTTGTTTGACTAATTAAATGTTTAAATAATGCATACTGCAACTAAAGTTTTCTTTGCTTTGTGCGGCTTGTAAACTGTATATTTTTTAGCGGCCTGTCATCAAATCTAGTTATTATTATAAAACGTTGAAAAATAAGCTAAAACTTTTGTATTATATGGTGTCTAGCTTGCATCGGAACTGAGGTATAAGCAGTTAAAAATATGTTTAAAATGTTATTCTTTATTGCTTATTCGTTATGAATTACAGTTCAGATTATTAGAAATATATATTTTTTGATTTAGAACTATGTTTAGTCTAGCGTTTTAACTTGTAAGCATTTAAAATATGTTCAAAAAACAAATTTTATTCCATTAAATTCTTTACAAACTTATTATTACAACCTTCAGAGAAAATTAACAATGTAACACACAATTTCGCATTTTTTTTTTTTTACAATGCAGGAAAATCATAAATTTAATTGAAACTAAGTGAAAAGAATATAATACTATGTTTAGTTTTTAATCATATTTCAAAGGTGTGTATGTATGTAATAAAGCACAATAAAAAAGGTACTTTGCAAAAAAGTCTGTAATAATGATTTGGCAATATAGAATTGTTTTATCACATCCATCAACATAATAATAATAATAATAGAGTTTAGCTACTACAGCTATTATAGCCTTCTTAGCTATTTAGCATTGAAGCTTTATACCAAGTAAAAAGCTTATTCAATAAAAAATGGAATAGAAAAAATTATCATGCACATTAATTTGTTATTTATTTTATAATTTTTTCTTAGCTTTATCGCACTTTCTCAACATACCCACTCACACCATGTAAAAATATACATATAGATATTAAAATAATTATATGTATAAATTTACGTGGTTCAAGGCATAAATGTTAGAAAAAATTTACCCAGCATGCTGTGGGGCTCGGACAACACAAACAAAAAAAATTCACACCACCATTAAGCTACAAATTTAGCTACAGTTAGTTTTCAGTCTAAGCTTGAGTTGACCTTTTGACAAGCTAATGTTATAAACTTCGCAATTATTAATAAGAGTTGTCATGCGATTAAAAGGAGCTGTAGCCATATAATTAGTTCTACTAACCGGTTGATAAAATAACTGATAAGAGTTACGAGTACTCCTCCGATTACTATTAAAATGTATATAATTAAGAAGCTCTGGTGCAGCAAGAGACCCAGTTACAAGTTGATGCAGATAAAGTATATCCGCAATATTTCTACGCGAGCTCAAAGACTGCATATGTAATAACTTTAAACGATCCTCATAAGGAGGAAGGCTTAAAGGGTCAATCCAATTTAATCCATTGAGAGCAAAACGAATAAAATTTTTTTGAATTCTTTCAATTCTATTTATATGAATATTATAAAATGGTGACCATACTTGGCTAGCGTACTCTAAGTGAGGGCGCACTATTGTATTATATAAAGTCACCGTTACTAAAGGGCTATTAAATTCTTTTGCCCACCTCTTAATAAAGCCAAGCAGAGATGAGGATTTTTTACAAATTTGATTAATATGCTCATTAAAAGTCAACTTAGTATCAAAATGTATACCTAGGTCTTTGACTACATCGACACGACAAATATTTTTATCTTTTAATTTATAATCAAATTCCACAATAGTTTTCTTCCTGGTAAAAATCATAGCTTGGCATAACATAACTTACTACAAATATGTATTTTTTCATTTGGTTGGCTTCAATAAAAACATTTTTTTTTTTGAATTTAGAAATGAAATAAACAAAAATAAATAAGATTTTTAGCACTAACTGCATCTGCCCGTCTCTAGGCGGTCTTTAACTTTTTACTTGCACAAAGTGCTACCCTTTACCAAAATGAGAATCTGGCTTCACATTCATGTTTAGCACACTCGAATTATATTTCACACAAATTAAGAGTCAAAACCAAAATTTATGCATTAGAGCAGCGGTGGGCACAAAAATCTAACAAAAGAGCAAAACAACAACATCAAGCAACAACAAACGAAATTTTAAAGTTGTTTTTACTTTCATTTCCAAAATTGCCATTAGCACAAAAAAAAAAACAAATTACACTACAAACAAAAACAATTGCTACATTCGTTGAAGCACAATGCGGCGCCGTCGCTTATGCCTTTGTGTGTTGTTTTTGTTTTCATTTGAACTCAAGTCAACGCTGTGCCTCGATAGCGTTGAAATTCTGCGAATTTTGTGCCTCGATAGCGTTGAAATTTTGGGAATTTTTTTTTCGCTTGCTTGTGCGTCGAATAACGGTTAGAGCAATGTGAGCAAATAGAGCCACTAAGTGCCCTTCACTGCATTAGAGGGTTAAAAGCGGTTGATGAAAAAAACTTAAATTTAGGTATATTTGCGACCCTATCTGAAAATTAAATATGTATAGCATCAATCAATGAAAAAAAGTCAAAACAAAACTTACACCACCACCATCTCCACCACTATCTCTAAATGGGATGTTGAGGCCATTTATTTTAACTTTTTTACCATTAAAGAATGGGAATAATTAAATACCGATTTGCACTATACCTAGGACGCCCCATCTATTCAAGAAAGATAAGGTATTACAAAATGTCTAAAATTTATTTTGAACCTTTCGACTAGATTCAGATAAAAAAATAAACAATAAAGTGCTCAAAACATCACATTAAGAGACAGAGATTGTAGATGTTCAAAATGTATTAAAGAACATTTTCGAATTTCTCTTAAGAAATAAACGCAATGGAACGTTTTTTTTTTTTGTATGAAACTGTGTATATTATATTCTTCGTATAGAAGAAGAAGTGATCTTGTCGATGTCTTAGATATAAGTATTTTCAAATTATCTCTTTTTTTATCTCAAATTATCTAGTTTTATTTTGAACTATGGTCCTAAAACATACCTTAATTTAAGTATTTCCGATCCTATGTACATATTGCTATGTACGTCTTTAATCTCTATAGTTTAGCACCAATTTCCCAAGGAAATACTTTTTGTCTTTGCAATGCCACATACTACTTTTAATGAAAGAAAAGAAAATTAATAGATAATAATAGTTTTATTAGATTGGCCAATGAAAAAGATAAATTGTTTGTTATACCTTAGAAAACAGGAAATTTTATTACCTTTAAATACGTGAAATTTACAATGTGAACAATTGATAGGAATTTGATTTCTTTGGAAATTAACCATCTTTTTTAAATCCAAAAATAGATTATATGAAAATATCTCAAAAATTTAATTTATTTACTATTAAATTTTAAAGTAAATTGTTTTAGAAAGACATTTAAGAAAATTTCCCGTCTTCTTAAATCACTGAAAATTAAACAAAAATTTGCCTGAAGATCATTCACAGTGCAGAAACATAATCTCATTACTTGAGCTTGAAATGCTAATAGTGGAGCTCCAATGCACTCTAGCCTTAATCTATTGCAGTTATGCTAAAAACTATAAAATTATCTACAGTTATTTGCAAGCTTATTAGCGGTTGCTCAAAATTACTTCAGCAATCTCTTTATAAAAAGTTGTTGCTCCACGTAATTTTGAAATAATTTTAAGAGCTTGAGAAAAAAAAACATAAGTTCCAAATGTAACTCTACAGCAGCTTAGTATGAATACAAGTAAAGCTAAAAAGATCATCTGATATGACGCATCATCTGATATAACCTGAATGTTAGTATGTTAATTCCAAAAAATTATATTTCTACACAAAATATTTTGCAAAATATTCATTTGCTTGATTCTACAAGTTAAAATTTAATTTAAAAATAAACGGCCCAAGACTAATGAAAAAGATTTACCAAATCACAGCTGTCAAACAATGACAACTAAATAACCTTGACTGAGTGAGTTAAATAAACTCAAATTTAAAGAAACAATAAATAATAAAAATTCAAAAAAAAAAAAAAATTAATCACAAACCGCAACCGAGATTGTACTCAATGTTGGCGTGTGGAAGCATGTCACGTCATTATTGTTGCACAAATAAAGAAACACAAAAAGATACATCAACTCAATTTTGTAGGAGCAACAACGTTTTTACTTAAATTTTTAGATGTTTTAAACGCTTCAGCGGTTGACAATTTTTGCTGCAAATTTTTTCCAATTTAAATTCATTTGAATAAAGTTTATTTTTACTAACCACATTTACATTGACACTCTATTTTGATTTTGACAAATATCCGATTTTTTGTATATTCACGCAGCTGTCAATTGATATTATGTGTACATGAGTGATTCGGCTATGACAACAGAGCGTCACTAAAGACGATAGTCAAATTGACAGTTCAGTAGTTTTGCAAAATAACTTAACAAGTAATGTCAATTGTAGTATGTAATTGTTAAAAATTTTATAAATGTAGGAAACTATTTTTAAAGTCTACTTTGTATGAGAAAATTTCAAAATTAATTGAAGTTTCTAATTTTATATAAACTATTTAATATTAACAATTTTATTTTTGTTGCAAAATCTGATTTCACAATAAATTATCTGAACTTAATTTTATTTTAAATCAAGACAAAAGCACACTATTTCTTACATTTATAGTCAAAATGAATTAAGTAGAAAATATAAACTTGGCTGTTTTTTAATTATTCCACGATACTTAAATGTAATACACGAGTACGTAACTTAATTAATATTTCTTTTACTTTTGCGTAGTTTTACATAGCAATGCTGAGTAAACAAAAACTAAAATAGTTTATTGACCTTTTCCGAAACTATTTACAGGGTGATTCACATGAATTATGTAGCAGTGGCAATGACAGCCTAAGCAATAGTGCAAACTAAATTTTTGCGGCCGTTGGTAACAGCCCAACAAAATCAAAAAAAAAAAATAAAAATTAAATCTGTTTTTGCTTTCGTTTTTGTATTTTACTTTGCTTATTTTTTACAAAAACTTAAGGGTCAACATTTTGCCCAAATGACTAAAGCAGCAAAAAAATCCGCTTAAAATCAGGTGATATGTTACCTGCGTAGTTTACTGTTTTGTTTTTGTTCAATTTCTTTGGGTTTCTTCGTTTTCACAATGTAGTAGACACCATAACTTAAAGCTTACATTTTCGACGTTTATATGTAGGTATGTATATCGCTTAGAGTGGAATTTTACTTTAAAAAAATTGATATATTCATAAGACTATTCAACAACTAAATCAGATCTGTTTAAAAAATAGCCGTTTCCTATGTAAAATTCTACCCTGATTCCGAAAATCGGAATTAAAATGAACATTTTTTACTTGTTTTTGAGATATGGTTTTATGATTTTGAGTTTAAATTCTTATTTTAATAAAAAAAAATCTTATTTTTATTTTTAGAGTACTGGTATTTTTATTCCAAGCCAAAAAATAGCTTTGAAGTGAATAGTGAAAGACGTTATCTTGCAAGTGGTCCCTGGACTGTTTTTGCAGACAAGTGTCCATGTCGTTGTCACACTTATGTATATTGTTTTTTGTTGAGAAGTTGACGTAGACTCCATTCTTTATTATACTACATGAAATCACATGCTTAAAGCGAATATTTTATGTCAACATTTCGCGAAATCATATGAAGTATTGATGAATTGTTAGTGTTTATAGTGATATTTCTTAATTTGAAAACATTTTACAAGCATATACAGATAAATTTCGTTTGTCATGTTCTTTCAGCTGAATGGATAGTCTGATTACACAAGGCGACAAAATTTGATCAAGTCTCTAGCTCTGAAACCTGAATATGATTTTCCGAATGTTCTTGATGCGCTGAGTTCGAATCCAATATCAGAACTTCTCTGATCATTCTGGTTTTCGAGATATTCTGACCTATCTCTATTTTTCGAGATATTTGAGGCAATGTTACATTGAAAGGTAATTTGTTTTTGTTAGACCATTAACGGGGTTCGACAGAACAACACTTTCTCTACAAAAACCACTTTATATTTTATTGATATCATTTTAGTTTCTCCGAAATATCGTAAATTGAAGCTCATTACAAATTTGCCTCACTAAAACTTATGAAGATTTGTATGGAGAAATGCACAATAAATTTCAATTTACGATATTTTGGAGAAAAACAAAGATATCGATAGAGTTTAAAATGTGCCTTAAAAAAGAAAGAGTTGTTCTCCCGGACCTCATTAATGGTTTTGTTAGGAATTGTTACCTTTCGATGTAAATTTGCCTTAAATATGTCAAAAAACCATGATTTTCGCAATAAAACAATTTTTCCTTTTATTAGTTATGTGAAAGAAATCAAAATATGTCTACTAGAACCCAAGGACAAAATTCTTGTTGACCAGTGTTATCTACTGTTCGCAAATAGATAATAGTTAAATTTTTAACCTAAAATTTTATAAATTGCTTAAGTCAATTTAAATATTTAACTGCACCTCGGGAAAGTGAATATTTATTGAAAATTCAGTTGGGCAAAATAAATCTTAATTTTTGTTATCAATGTAACGAAGACTTGTGAATTATTGTGAACAATAAGTAATGTTGTTATAATTGAAACATTAAAAAGTGTTTATTTCGATTATTTATTTCATACCTCAAAGATCGAACTTGTTATTAGTAGAGCCAAACATTTTCAGCCAGCCGCTAATTCAGTTGCTTAAGGTATATTCTGCGTTAGTTATAAGCGACTAAAAGAATTTAGATCGTGAAAAATGTTTCTGTTAAAATAATATCAAATCCTTAGTAAATTGCAGTAAGGATATGACCTCAAAAATATGCTATTCATTTTACAGGAAGGTTTTCGTGTTATCTTTCCTTTTTTTTCTTTCACGCTCCTATATTCAAAAAAGCAAATTATGATCACTATATCGACCCCTGTGCGCGAAATTATCGCATGTGTCATTTTTTCGAAATTGACTTTAATGAAAATTTAATCTATGCCCCACTACGCATCATCTGATACAATATTGTAGCTGAAATTTTTATAGTTACGCCACAAATTGACAAGAAAAATTTGGTTTTGATATTGCCAACTAAAGCACAGAAAAGTAGAAAAAACCCTCTCCTGTAAAATTTGATTTTTAGCACATACGATGATTTCCCGCAAAGGGGTCGATATCTTCAGCACCAAAAATCTCGTTAAAACTCAAAATGAAAAACTATGTGTCTGATAATAATTTAATACTTAACGTCATAAAAAATAATAAAAAAGCAAATTATTCGCTTAATTTTAATTTCACACACATATAAAACATTCAATATTCAGCAATGAAAGACGAACGCAAGCCAGCCAGCCAGCACTAGCACCGCAGCACGAGGTGTTAATGACATCAAATTGGTTCAGACAGTGGGATGGCGGACTTGTGCGGGTTGTCTTTTAGCAAAAACAACTGCAAACTGTTGCGGCGAACGCATTCTCACAACCATTTAAATGAAATAAAAAACAAATCAAATCAAATCAAAAATAAAAGTAATAAAAACACAGAAAATAAAATTCACTTTTACTTTCATGCGATTTATGAATTTTTATGGTTTTTTATTTTTAAATTTTTTACGCCATTCAATTTTAATTTCCATGGCATTTTGCCGGTGCTGCGAAGCCAAATTGATAGGCTGATAGTTGACATTTGAATTGAAACAAAAAATAACTGTCATGTGAATGTCAAATAAGCGAGCGAGCGACCCAGCGAGCGCTCTGTTACAAATATGGCGTCGGCGTTGGATGATAGTTGACAATTAATAGTTTGACAGCTGACAGCCGAGAGCACATGAAAGGCTACGCGATTAAGATTAAAGTAGAGATTGCAGCGACGACTGACAATGACTGAGATAAAGGCACATAAATGGAGAGAAATCAATTAAAAATATCCGCGCCACAATTAGAGTAGGAGAAAAATTATTGTTTTTTGTTTTGGTTCAGCGCAATTTATTTGCAAATTAACAAATCGAATGAATGACTTTCACTTTTATGCCAGCCTTCACTTACGAAAATATCCATTGGAAACATAAAAACTATTCCTAATGCTGTTGCTGCGATCAACTTGACCGACATCATCATTACCACCAATAGATTACAGCGGCAATTAAGTTAAGGTGCAACATGTGGTATGCAGTTACTGACTAAACCAATTTGCCAACTTGTCCAACAGGTTGGCAACTCTGCGGTAACGTTATCGCTCAATCCAATTTGCTGTCGTTCGAAATTCATTTAATTTTCTACATACTACTAATTGTCTTTAAATGGTAAATTTAAATAAAGATCAACATCATTGTGATCGACATCGGGATGATTGTAGAAAAACTGGGGCGTTATGTTGCACTAGTTCACCGATATGGAAATCCATAGCTTTATAGACAACATTCATCAATGAAATTTGTGTTGATATATGTATATTTGTAGGATCATCGTAATTGAAGTTGATATTGATTGATCAACATATTCGTTGAAAAAATGTATGTATGTATATAGTCTTGAACATGGGGTGTTTTTTTTAGAGGTTTGTTTTTCGAATAGAGATAAAACTGGCATTTTATGGTCAAATCTGGCAAATCTAATGTCATTTATGTTCAGTTTGGTTTGCCATTTCATCATGAACAGGTTGACAAAAGAACAACGCTTGCAAATCGTGCAAATTTATTTCGAAAATAATGGTTCAGTTCGCGAAGTTTACCGCAAGCTCCGTCCATTTTATGGTCGACATAATCGTCCATCAGAGCAATTAATTCGGTTAACCATGGGTCGTTTTCGCACTACGTTTACTCTATGTGATAATACGCTTCCGCAGAGACGTCGAACAGTGCGCACCGAAGAAACAATTGCCGCTGTAGAGCAAAATGTTGAAGAGGACCCGAATGAATCGATTCGCCACCGTGCACAGCAATTGGAGCTTTGGCCATCAACTTTATGGAAGATTTTGCGCAAAGATCTTGGCTTGCGACCTTACAAGATCCAGCTTGTGCAAGAATTAAAGCCGCGAGACCATGCAATGCGTCGTGATTTTGGTGTATGGGCCGAAAATGAGATTGATCTCGATGCTGATTTTCATCGCAAAATTTTGTTCAGTGATGAGGCTCATTTTTGGTTGAATGGCTACGTCAACAAGCAAAATTGCCGCATTTGGAGTGAAGAGAATCCACATGAGACCCTTGAGACGCCATTACATCCACAAAAACTGACTGTTTGGTGTGCTCTATGGGCTGGTGGAGTCATTGGGCCATACTTCTTCCGAAATAATGCTGGAGAGTCAGTTACCGTTAATGGAGACCGGTATAGAGCCATGATAACCGACTATTTTGTTCCCGAATTGGATGGCATGAATGTGGATGAGTTGTGGTTCCAACAAGACGGCGCTACATGCCACACAGCGCACGTCACAATCAATTTATTGAAGGAAACATTCGATGAGCGCATAATTTCGTGGAATGGACCTGTCAATTGGCCACCAAGATCGTGTGATTTGACACCATTGGATTATTTTCTTTGGGGATATGTGAAGTCGCTCGTCTACGCCAACAAACCAGAAACGTTAGGGGACTTGGAAGCCAACATTCGTGGCGTTATTGCCGACATACGGCCCCATATGCTCGAAAAAGTGGTTCAAAATTGGACTTGTAGAATTGGCTTTATTCGAGCCAGCCGCGGCGGCCACATGCCCGAAATCATATTTAAACATTAATGGCATAAAATTATCCTTCCAATAAAGCCAAATTGATGGACATTAAAACGATTTTCTTGTGTTTTATTTCAATTCGAAGCTCTATACCTCTATAAAAAACACCCTGTGCATATGTCAGTTGAATTACTGCTCTTATTCGCTTAAGCAAAGTCGAAGGGTTAGAAATCCCTTAAGAAAAATTACTTCTGAGACGTAAAATAGTGAAGCGTAGTATTGTATAATATCAAATAAAATAGATAAGGCAAGGTTTTGGTAAACAAATTTTGAATTAAGTCATTTTAATCTTCTAAAAATACACTTTGACCTACTGAAGACACAATAGAAAAGATTGAAAACGAAAAAGTTATACTTTTTTTGAACCCTTCACTCATTCAATTGCCACCTTTTATAAAATGTCTTCGAATATAATTCTCGCAAAGAAAATTGCTATCATTTTCCAAATTATTGCATTCATACGAAATGTGTCCGTAAACATTTTGTACAATGGAAGTTATCCATTACTCAAAAATTGCCCTTTCCCATAACATTTCGTGCAAGAGAAATTTTGTTGCGAGCTTCTTGTTAAATATTTTATCGGGCCTTAACGTTACATTACTTAGGTACATTAATTTTCGCCTATAAACACAATTACTATAAATAAAAAAAGTTTCGAAATAATCTACTTAAAAATAAAATATTTTTTTTTTCGAAAAATGCCCCAAAATAAAATGAAAAAATAAGCAATAACATAGATGTTATTTTTTTTAGAAAAGTCACCCTTCTTCAGTTTATGTTAAAATACAAATAAAATTGCTTAGGAATACAATATGTAGAAACATTTTTAACTACCCAAATCTACAGAAAAAAATATATAAAAAAAACCAATTACGATAAAGAAACTTATATAAAAGCTATACGAGAATATTCTATGTACATATGACATTTCAAAGGGAAATTTTTGCTTTCAAAGTTTCGTTTTCGGTGAGAGTTCTTTTTTGAGCTCGAACTTTTTGAACTTTATCCTGACATTGCATCCAATATACTGAAAAATTGGAAAAAAAAATAGACCAAAAATATTTAGTTTTTAAATAAATTGAAGCGCAAATTATCAAAAGACCACTTTTTAAATAAACCGCTCAGATGCAGATTTATTGAAAAATTTAAAAAAAATCTTAAAAGTTTCACAAGGCTTACTTTCTTTGCGAATTGACGACAACAAAGCCAATCTTTAACTTAATTTAAGCTTTAAATTATGCTCATTAGTTTTGCCACCAAAACACAGATATACCCACAGCATTATTAATAAATGTATTCTATTAATAAAAAAATATAAATAAAACCGGCTCCGACAAAAATCAACACAAAAATTTCTAAACTTTCAAGATCGTTTACCATAGAGTGCAGAAATCAACAGCAGCAACAACTGCCATGGTATGTAAAATTTCTGTGGCGCGTAAAAACGAGATTTAAATTTTTGGTTTTTTTTTTCCTGCTTTTTATTAATGACGCGCTTGAATTTGAATTGAAAAACAGCGGAAGAAGCAGCTTAAAAGTGAAAAGAAAAAACTGTTTTGATGAATTTGCTGCTTAAACGAAGCGCTAAAAGATTTCGCAGAAAAATTTAAAAGACTTTTGCAAAAAGTGTAAAAAAAAGGTCAAAAACGGTTACAGAAAGGCAAAAAATATAAAGTGCTTTTCCATGAACAATTTCAACGAAAGTTAAGGAAACTATTTGATAAATCGATCGTAAGAGACATTTTTCAAATGCATATCTTTTAGTTTATTTACAAAACTTTTCACACAAGCGTATGATAAACTTTCATAAAAGTACCTTATGGAATTGCCCACAGAATGTAGCGCCAGTTACAAAACTCAGAATAGAAATGAATTTTGAAAATAAAAAAAAAAAACTGCACAATTTGGCAACCAATTGTTCCAGGGTTAACGTCGTCGCGTCGCACATTGTCGTCCAATTTATGATGCGCACGGTAACAGTGGAAGCACTTTGCCTGTCAAAATGACATTAAATGGGCACAGATTTATATGCGAATGTTGCTGTTAAATGATGTAGCAACAATAACGCTACTACAACAACAACAAAGAAATAAATGAAAACTGTTTTACGCATGCGTGGCGTCGTTTGCAGTCATGCGTGTGCATATTAAGTAGCGTTAAATCGCATGAGATCGAATGAATGAATAAGTGTGTGAACAGAAACAAAGTCTGAAGGAGTGTTATTTTGCTTAGTATTTATTTTGTTTTTAAACTACAAAATAAAAGAAAAACTTTTAAGAAAAGTAATTGGTCACATAATTTTGATGGAAATCGCTTGAAGTTATTTTTCAGAATGCTACCTAATAAGCTCCACAATTATTTCACCTATTAAAAACTGCATTATTAAAATCTGCGTTCCCGGAAAACAACGCCCTACATTTAACTTTTCACTGCTCCTCTCTTGGTTATCCTTTAAAATTAAGAAAGAGATGCTTAGCATTTTTCTGTGAAAGAGATATAAAATGTTCGGCATTTTTAATAGTACAAAATTTTATATCCTTATAGCAGATTCTAACAGCGATTATGCTTTTTTGTTGTTGTTTTCCATTTATATTGAGCTAAAATTAATTACAATTAACTCCTAAATAATACATTTATATATTATATAATTTATTCTCTAACCTAGAATCAATTTCTTACCCAATATGCTTATTTATGCAAAAGCGCCCAAAAACTAAAAAAATTAATATCTCCCGAGAGAGACAAAAGGTTTGAAAATCTTACATTAGAAAGAGCGTAAAATTTTTTTATAAATAATGTTATGCTTTTTCCAAATAGGCTAGGTTGCGTTCGTATAAGAATTTTGTTCCGTGAGATATAGACGAATCTGTATACTAAAGTATTCTTTACCATGCAATCTAAAAAGTTCAGTGAGCTACCAGAAAATATTTTGCACCATAATTTTACTTGTATGTACTTGCAGGGCTACCAAGTCTCACAGAAAGAATTACAGACCTTCTCAAAAACAGTTATTTATATGTTATATGCGGAAAACTGGACATAAAAATAAAAGGCATTTCACAAAAATATCGTTAAGTTACCAGCTAAAAGTATTTTTTTTTGGGGATATCTCGAAATCGATTCTTAAGAAAAAAAAACTGGCTGCCATTTTTGGAATCTACGTCCCAAAATACATAGAAAAAAGTCTATGAGAATTCAAATCTCGAGATGAACTCCAAATTTGGTTACTAGTGTTATAAGTTACAAAAAAAAAAAAGGTTCTCAGCTTTACTTCAATAAAAGCCATACCAAAATTAGATATATACGAGGGCCATTTTGCCGCCCCCCAAGTGGTTGCGTACGGGCGGCTTCCCCCTCCTTTACCCCTTCTCCCCCTCCTTTGCCCCCTTGGTACGCTTCTGTGTATGTACTTATGTAAATTATTTTCCCTGTTTACTTAAATCCCCTTTCAGCTGTCACTTCAAAAACAGCTGATAAATAACAAAACGATAGAACTAACTGATCGTGCAAGTGCTCTACTGTGCTAATTTAAATTTTTGATTATACTACTTGTGTGTCTACAGCCTGTTACTTCTATGTATTCGCAAAATACATACAAACCAACGATTCATTCACAATCAATTTGCATTTGTCTATTTCAGCCTATTGCTTCATTATATCTCTAATATTTTCATATACAAAGTCACAAATGCCTACTGCTGCCGATTGTTCAGTTGCAGTTGATCTCTTAATTCGTGATCTTTACAATTTCTGCTAAAGTCGTACCTTGTTAAGTTGCCATACTTGTTGAATAGTCAATGAAATGGAATTGCATTTATGGACGCAAGTTCGTTTATATGACTTTTATTTCGAATGTAAGTTATATACATATATGTTTGTTTGTATGATTTCAATAATGTATGTACGTGTGTGTGTATATTTTTATCACTGCAATTGTCCATTTTAATCCAGCGCTGCATTAAAGTATTGAAATGTCGTCGGGTCTGTCAGTTTGTTTGTTTATTTAGCGCATTTTGTCTCATTGTTAAATTGACGCGTGCTAAATTGTACGATGCAAAAATGGAATTCTCTGATTTATTTTCAGTTTTTGCTTCATAATCGATGCACTTTAGTTTTCCTATATCATCTACGAGTAGCTTATAAGCAGTGTCGGATTTAGGGTACATCCGAAAAGGCACGGGCCTAGAGCGCTAGATTTTAGGGGTTGGAAAAAGTTGAATGAATTAGTTAGAATTAACACTTTTTTATTTAATCGACCTTTTTTTATATTTTGATATATATATTAAATCATGATTCAACAGCATGTTATATATACAGTATCCCTGAGCTTTAAATTAAAGCTGCATACAAAAATGTTTCATGAATTATGAGAGATATTGTACAATTTTTTAATTTTTTTTTCTTTGTTCAGCACAACGAAATTTAAAAGACTATTGACTTATTACTTCTATTCTTATAGCTAAATATTAGTCAAAATCAAAAATTTTGAGTAACCACAAACTATTTTTCATTTGAGGTACGTATTGTATATTCTAAAATCTAATTTTGCTTCTGGAAATATTCAGAGCTTTTTAACTTTTCAACCTATTTTTTAACAATCGATCTAGTCCAATTTCGCTGTCACTTGATTATGATCCTATGAATGCTCATCAACAATTCTGCATTCTCTGATAGCTCACTGTGTGCAGAACATTCGCGACCAGGGGATAGAACATATTTATTTTGACATTCCACTAATTGAGAAAAAGAAAAATGTAATAGAATTCACTACATTAAATTTAATAGTCAGAAAAGAATTTTCATTTCTCATCGAACCAAAATAAACTCCCAAGACGAAATTACGCATTTATCTTTTTGAAATGTGCTTAAAAACTAAAAATTCCTCAAACTATTGATTTTTTGTTACGTGAAACAAGCACAAATTGCGGCGCTTCTCGAAATCATAATGAAAAAATGACCCAAAAAAGCAGTCAAGCAAAAAGAAATTTCAGAAAAACTCGAGTTTCTGTATCTGACTCCTGTGAAAATTGGCAACCTAGAATGCTTATCCTTCCAGGAAATTCTATTGCTATAAACGTTTTTCAAACAAGTACCCATTTTTTTTTGATATTTTTTGGCGTTTGCATGGAAAGTTTCCTTTGCAAATATTTTTGGGCCTACACTTTCAGAAAGTGAAAAAATACAGCCCTGTCTATAGGTATTATTCAGTTCGGTTTATTTTAATCGTTTCGCTGCGGTTTATCATTTTTTTTTTTTTGCAGTAAATTAGAGTGCAATCGAGATGATTCCTTACAATTGGTTGCAAATTGCACTTGCTAGACGCGGAGGTAATCAAAATCAGTAAATAAAACTTTATTGTGATATTTTCTTTCTAGCTTTCTATGAAAGGCATAATACCTTGTGGATTTTGTTATAAGTTGTGGTGGCTTCCTGTTTTCGCTTTTTAGAAAAAAAGCGACTTATATTATTAAACATCAGTGTTAATACAAATATTATATAGCAACTTTTAAAGGTTTTGAGCCTTAGAACCAAGTTTTTTGAAACTAATATTTTTTTTTTGTTATATTGATATGTTTATTAAAAACATATGTTGGAAAAGAAGCACTATATGCTGGGAATGAAGTTATGTGAAGGGTGTAAAATTTAGAAGTCTCCTAAAAAATGTACACATTGAAAATTTTCGTTGTGAATACTTTTTATCTTGTATCAAGTCTTACATACAATTTAAACAGAATTACGTTGACAAAAAGGGTCGAGAGAGTTGTTCATTTAAGGAAATATGATGGCATATCACATTACCCGACCATATCACAATACCCGAAGTTACTCTAAAACTTGCATAGTTCGAGGTCATTTGTTTGCGCAAAGTGCCGAAACACTCCAAATTGATTGATACTTCAAAATATTGAGTCAACAGATCACTGATTTGCAATTACGCGATTTACTGACGTTATTGCGTCAAATCTTTACCGGCATTGAAGCACCTTTGCATTTCAAAGAAGAACAAAACAAAACAACAGAATATCGATAATCAATTCTCTGATGTCATAGTTTTGACTGATCAGTTAAGAATAAAAATAAATAATTACCAATGTCGTTAGTGTTGAGTTTCATTAAAATTGTGATTGTAACTCAGAGGACCGTTTTAAAGGCACTCACTCAAAATACTAAGTACTGCAAACATGGAGCTTAAAATAGCAAAAATATTAATTACTTTTGTTAAGATAACGATTTGTGCTTTTTTTTTGGTGGCGTATCTATGATAACCGAATCATGTATGTATATCTGAGATAGTAAACCAAAGACATGACGTAATTCCTAGAAAACGAAAGCTCTGGCAAAAGCAAATTTTGTTAAAAATAAAAATTTTATTGCTGGAGTAACTACTCAGTCAGTGACAACGAGTACAAGGAGTTAGTTTGCAAAAATAGAGTATACTTAGGTGTGGTTTCTTTCATTTTTGGTAAAGTTCATAAAGTGACATTTAAATCTACTGAAAAGTGATTATTATAACTAAGAGTGTGAGTGTATAAGCCTCTTCCGATGGAACTGTGAAATTTAACTTCGGAAAAGCCTGGAAGTTTGAAAATTTTTTTGACTTCCTGCAGAGGTTTAAGTCTCCCATATTTTTAAACTTTAACTTTTAAATTTTCTACATTCCAAACAAATTCTAACACTAATACTTCTTTTGTTTCTGCTTATCTCTTTGCAGCTAACATTTCGTATCCGATCGCTGAGTCAACAACAAACCGTGTGTGTGTGTGTGTTCGCTTTTGAACAATCGAGTTCAGCGCCGAACGCTTTTAAATTACCGTTCCTGCCGCCAATCACCAACCATAAAGTGAACTTTCGCACAGCTACAAAATGTTGCCACATTTGCGGAAGTCAGAGCTAATAGCTATCATATTTTGCTCACTATACTGTCTCACATACGTAGCGGGTGCTCCCGAAGTCTTACCACCTTCCAACGTCACATCCGCAGCTACAAATTCTCCACCCAACTTTAACTGCCCCATCGATTGTAATTGCACATTGATCACTAACACGCACAAACCACTACTGCATGCCAAATGTTCGAGCATCGATGATTTGCGCTCGGAGACACCATTACATGCAACATTGCCCATACATTCAATAGATCTTTCATATTTAGACCTATCGCGTCTTTCGCATTCATTGGAGAAACTGCACGATGTCACATCGATAGATCTATCGCATAATGAGCTACATGAGGTGGGCCACTTGGGACGTCGCATCAAGAAACTCAATCTCAAACACAATCGTCTCACTTCCGCCAAGTTGACCAAACTGCCACAACATGTGCAAGTGCTGAATCTGCAACATAATGACATCACGTATCTGCCTTTGGAAATGACCAAGCTGACACACCTACAGTCACTCGAATTGAGTCATAATCAAATCAACTGCTCATGTGAAACCCTGGAGGTGCGCAATTGGCTGCAAGAGAAACCGGTCTTCATGGAACATCCCGTCAAGTGTACATACCCCGCAGAGACTAAGGGTAAATCCTGGTTACAGGTCAAGCAATCCGACATTTGTGAAAAAGAGAAAAGTGGCTGGTACAATAATTCCGATGACAATGAGCTTATGTTGGGTGACCAACCCATTGAGGGCTCTGCTGAGCATGATCTAGAAGACGAGGAATTCGGTAAAGACTTCATGCCACTAGATAGAAAAACACCAAAATCAGGCGAGCTAACACAATTTGATGATGTTGAGGGTTCCGGTGACTTAAGTGAGATGAGTCTGCCGCTTGCGGAATTTACAGCGACCACCGCTGAACCACCAATATTACTGGCACGATCATATGAGGATGCTACTACTGAAATTCCTCACGAAGAGGATGAAGGCTCTGGCAGCGGTGGTGGAATTTTAATATTGCCTGCACTGCACGTAGCTCCCATTGTACGCGATGATGATTTTGATGTACCCGACTCTTCGGAAGCCAAAGATGATTTGGATAGTAAGCCAGTCCCTGAACCTGCTGCACAACCAACACTATCACCGGATATTTTTGGCAATACCATGGGTATCTTTAACAGCGATGAACAACCTGTCGTTGAAGAGTCCATTGCACCAGTTGTATTTCATGAAAATAGCGCTGCTGCTGGTGGTGGTGATCAAGTGTCAGAAGGCTCAGATGTTGAAGTGCTCGAGGGTGGTACTAATGGACCAGCAATTATGCATGCTGAAGTTGGTCCCAAAGATGATAGCAATGCTACCTATTTGCTTTTAGGTGTCATAGCTCTTATTGTCGTTGGTTTGATACTTTTTGTGGGCATTAAACGCTGGAAGAGTCAGCGCGGCTCTGGTCACGATGCTGAAAACCCACGTTCAACTGAATTGCTTGATATGGATAAGAAAAATCCAGGTAAGCCACTGCCAAATAATGGTATCGAACATATACCGTTGATTCCGGAAAAATCAAAAGCAGATTTGGCGAAACCCATTAATGGGGCCGGTAAGAAACCATACGACGCAAGCGATGTAAAAGATGGTCCCAACCAACAACAACCACTGCTGAATGGCAATGGCACAACAAATGGTCAGGCGCCGGCTCACAGTGAACAAGTGCCAAAAATTGAAGAGCCCACAACAGAGGCGGCACCACATCAATACTATCCAATTACACCCATCTACCCACCACCAAAATCACCACGTGCCTCAAAGTATGCACAAAATCCACAAAATGAAACAAATAATAACAATGACGATACTTATCTGCCATCTTCACCGCAATCGGGACGTTATTCGCCAGTATACTCGCCAGAGACTGGGCGAGTAAAGATTAGGTTGACCGAAACACCAAGACCGAAAACACCAATGCTAGTAACACGCAGTAAGTCGAATGCTGGTGAAATCATTACAACACCGGTGCACGTAGCAAATCTGGATGTGCCCACCACCGCCGCAGTGCATGTTGGTGGTGGTGCTGCAAATGGTCACATAGAGCATTGAAAAAGACAAGGGTCTATTGGGGACACCGCATTAAAAACAAAAATATATAGCTTAAGCGTAAACATTGTGAGGGGATTGGTTAGGGAACAGTTTAAAAGTCACTAGGTGGTAGTGTTGACTGTTGTAGAGCTTTACGGTCATACGAGTACATATTACACTTGCAGACAACGACACGACAATTTTTCGACATTGACACGCCTACATATAATTTTGTTTTTTAATTGGACTTGATTCGAAAAACATTTTCCATAATTAAACAGTTACCGTATTTTATTTCTTATAATTTTTTTACCGAATTTGATTCGATTTTGATGTATAGTTATGGAACTTTTTAGTTTATTTGCCGTATAATATCATATCTGTAAAATGTGCCAACGATGTGTGCCTTATGTTTAGAGCTCTACAAATATCAAATTTCTATGAATGCACATGTTTTATATACAGCCAACGCTATTGTTACTATGTGATTCATAACTTAATTAACGAAAATATATGGTAGCTATTGACTTATTGGTCTCTTTTTCCCAAACTCTGACGTTTCTATTTGTATTCATCATCCCATGTCATAGTTTGACATTTACATGTACATAGTTTTCTGCAAAAAAAAAGTTTTAGGAAAATCAATACACCATTAAAAATATATTTTCGGATGCATAAACTGTTATATAATTTGAAAGATAAATCATTGTACTTTCAAACAATGTAGCAATTTTTAAGTTCGGCAAATAAAGTATACCCTTAAGGCATAATACATAATATCAGTTCTTAGTTGAAGAGGTAAGATTGATGCTCAAATATACCAATATAGATTTTCAAAGAAAAAATTAGGTAAAGTTTTAGTATTCTGAGCACGATATTCAATGCTTTCGTATGCTCTGAGTTTAAAACTAGCAGTCGAAGACATTTTTTTTTAAGTGTTCACTTCTCTACTATTTTTTTTTTTTTTTTTGCTTTAAAAACTTTTCGTAAAGGTTATTATCTACTGTTGACAAAGTTGAACAGCCCAACCCCTATAATTTGTGTTAAGTTGATCAAAATTCTTGAGGATGGCCACTTTTTCAATACATACCATATTAAGTAATCAAAGTGCTGAAGGCATCTCAATGAAGAGCCTGATCCCTACTTTAGGAATAAAAAAGTAAATAAGGAGATGTTGACTATTCCAGGAATAGTTATGGTTTTTATAGCATAATTTTTGAATCGAAAAACAATTTAAAATATAAAAAAACATCTCAACGCACAGTTTTTAAGCAGAAAAAAAATGTGATAGGTTAAAAAAATAAAATAAAACATAAGATACTATACTATTTTCATAGAAATTTTTAAAAATAATAATATTTTTATATATATTAAAATAATAAATTAATTTTTATGAAGTATTTTTGTAAAAAAAAACGCACTTGAAAAAATACACCACGAAATTCTAAATTATATTTAGACTTATTTTTCAAATCCAAAAAAAAAAAAAAATTAAATTCTAAAGTTTACACTTAAACATAAGTTAATTTTAGCGTAATACCAAAGTCAATAAATTTACAAATCGCTTGTACTTTTTTTGTTCTATTTAAAAAAAAAATTTATATCTATTTAATTTTTTTTTTAACTCGTTGTAATCCGTACAACATTTAAGCTGCCCGCAATTATTTTTTTGAGTTAATTATAATCCACGTTCTATGGTCACTATCATGTATATTGATATACATACATAAATGTGTATGTATTTCGCCTTATGGTTAAAACAAAAACATTTAAATTTTCTTAATTTAAGTTATTGCTATGTTACTAATGTAAAAATATAAAATGTTTGTAGTATTTCATTTAAAAATATATAACTAAATAAATGTAATTTCCTATAATGTTATTGTAAATTAAAAATTTGTTCCATTGTAAAATTGTCATAAGTTTATTTCAATTAACTTAATGTAATAAAATATGTATTTTATAAATATAAGAATGCGTTTCTCTTTAAACAAATACATATTACCTTTAGACCGAACTGTGCTGATGATGGAATTATAACCGATCGCTGTAATTGTTAACTTAAACCTATGTTAAGAATTTCGTGTCACGCCCATTGATGGAAGCCCGTCCTATTTTGTTCCAGTGAAAGCTTGCATTAACCAATTTTCTTGTACCTAGTTTTTCTAAAATTTTTCATGCAGTTAACTGGTGCGATCTCGTTCCCTATTTATCTTTAAACTTTTGACCTCAGTCTGATACAGTTAATAGTTTCTTAGCTACCTTTACTTTGCCTTTATCATAGGAGGACTTAGAACCGTAGTACATATAAAGTACATACTGTGAAATTTCTTCTCTAGCATATTTTTGCTATTAAATATATGCTGCTCGTTTCTTAAATAAAATGGCGTGCTAATTCCAAAACACATTAACAAATTTTTCAATTGTATTTCCTGAATGTAGAGAATTCACTCTGAGTTCGTTTTACTTACATACGTACTTTTTCAATGGCTCGTATTTTTTGGCATTTTTAAAAATCAAAAATTCTTAAAAAATTAAATGAATTATTGCACAGAAGGAGTGGATAAATATGGAAAAATCACGCGTTTACCCAAAAATACACAAAATCAGGAGTAACCGCCGAAAAGACTGATGTGTTTTTAAACTATAAGCCTTGTAGTCCGGATTTTTCATAAGCATAGATTTTGTATCTCTCATGAACATTGGGGCAAATAATTTTTATTTTCGTTCTTTTTTTCAAACTTGTCAATTAAAGACACCGCAGATAAGAGAATCCTGCCAATAAGAGAAAAACAAAGAAATTGATAGAACCGTAATTTGAACTATCATAAGAATTTCCTGCCAATAATAAAACGTAGGGGAACCTGTCAACTGTCAATAAGGAAATGAGATGAGTCTCGTGCGAAATTTTATCCAAGCGAAAAACGTCGCAGAAGTGTCTTTTTTTTTTTTGTTAATGCTCATTATTAAAAAAAAAAAAAAAAATTGTCGACGATCATTGCTGGCTATGATGAAAAAGACATTGCGAATTGCGACGAAACTGCACTTTTCTTTCGGGCAGTTCCAAAAAAGTCGATAGTTTTCAAAGGAGAAAAATGTTCAGGCGGTAAAATGTCGAAAGAAAGATTACGTGTCATGTTATGTGCGCTTGCAGATGGGACATTCGAGAAGCCACTTTTCGTGGGTAATACATCAAAGCCGCGTTGTTTTAAGAACATCGATACAAACTTGATGACAGTTCATTGGTCTTGGAATATAACTGATTGGATGACTACTGTCATTATGAATACTTGGTTGACACAGTTTAATTACCGAATGAAAGAACAAAAATGTAAAACTTTACTTTTCATGGACTATCAATGGATTTGTCGAACATAACCAATGTTTCTTTCCCGCCGAATACCTCCAGTGTGTACAGCACAAAATTTTAAATCTTGACTTTCACTTCGAATAAGAGAAAACCAGCGAATAGGAGAAAAAAATAAATCCCCAGACGTAGTCTCTTCCCAGTGTGCCAAACGAATTCGTAACGTAATTTACTTACAAAAAACAAAATTCACAACGATTTCGTTTTATGAACAAAAAACGAATTCCTATATGAAGTCCGTTACGAATTCGTTTTACTTACAAAAAACGGAATGCGCACAAACGAATTCGCGTCCGTTTTTGTGCACATTGGGTTATTGAGAAGTTTGAGTGTATAAAAAAAATATGTCCAGAACCTTGTGGATTTGTGTTTTTCGCATTGACTGGATCTGTTTTTTTCCTGCTATTACTTTGCAGTGTACACGTAAAAGTCGATGTGCAGCGGGCAGACAATCTTCACATTTTAGCCGTAAAGTTCAAATATCAATTGCAACAACCATATTGAAA
This sequence comes from Tricholauxania praeusta, assembly GCA_949775025.1. NCBI lineage: Eukaryota > Metazoa > Arthropoda > Insecta > Diptera > Lauxaniidae > Tricholauxania > Tricholauxania praeusta. Next base: position 27,088,536 of record OX459031.1, on the reverse strand, counting down.
GAATGGAGCTCATATAGTAGTTGTTACATTTTAGCCGTAGTGTACAATTATCAATCGCAACAACCATAATGAAACAAAGCAACGAGCATAAGAATTTACTTAGCGAATACACAAATAATCACAGGGTGATTACTAAATAGCTTTTAGTTTTGACAGCTTTGGTAGAACAGGTTTGACAGATATGGACAGAACGGAGTAATTGGATATGCCTGTGATGGCATATGTGCATCTCCACCAAAAAAGGCCTTCTATTTAGCCTCGATTTATTTTTTTTTGTAGCACATCCTTCAGCCATAGTTTTTCTTGAATCTAAGGCTGTCTTGAATTAATATTCAAGGTTGTTCAATTAAAGTTCAGATAGTTATTTTTTTTTTTATTTAACTTTATATGTAACTTTTCGTGTTTTTTTTAACTTAAATGCAATTTTAACTATGTCTCCCTTTAAATTTTAATTGTTCCTCCTTGAATATTAATTCAAGATAGTTTTGACTTCAAGAAAAACCATGTTTGAAAAAAAATCGAAATTGTCATCTTAGCTCGACCATTGTTTCGATTTTTTTTTTTTTTTAGAGCAGATGTACATATGAGTTTTGTGAAAATGACACCTCATTTGTTAAAATCGGTTCAGTAGTTTAGGAATAGCCTATGTGACTTTTTACCATTTTTTAGAAGGCCGAGAATTGGTTCTTTTCAACATGCCAACATTTCCTTGAAAAGTAAAACCAAAAATGGAAAACCGATTTTGTGGGTTATGGTCTTGTCACGTAAAAGTATGCATATCTAATGCTGTCCATTAAGATAAGGGACGATTGATCAACTTGTGTTTGCATGAGCTGAACAAAAAGTAGAACAAAAAGTATCTAAAGAGTTTACTCACGTAATAAAATGAAACTTTGTACATAAATATAATGTGATAAAAGCATTATCCGGACGAAAAGTGGACAGGATAGATCTCGGCTTTAAGCTAATATTTCATAATGTATCTTTGTATAGAATTACAAGGTGACGAAGACACCATCGAAATGTTAAGTGAACGAAATTGAACAAGTTGGCTGTGTGGCATATATTTATAAAAAATATAATCATTTTTTATAAAAAAAAAATTATTTTTAAATAAATATCTATTCTAAAACAGTTATTTTTTATTGCTAATTTCAAAGCAACAATTGTGCACTTGATGGATGAAAATATTGGCAACGCGAAGTAAAGTTTTGCAAAGTCAGAGGTTAAGTCGAAATGAGAGCCATTTCTTTAAAAATGTATTAAGTTTTTATGTGAAAAATAATGAAGAAAACTCTTCAGACTGAAGAGGTCAGCTGTCGAAAAAGAGTAGTGTGAAGCCTTGGACTGAAGTCCAATAGTATTTTCTGTGTTTACTGTTATTCAATATAAATCAGTTAACGCAATATCGCCATTGTGCTTACATGATGCAAGAGTTTTGTATCATAAGTAGCATACTTTATTTTAAGCTAATAATTTTTTAACTAATCGTGTTATAGAGCAGTAGAGGGAAAATAATTTCTTTTAAAATATATAAAATTAAATTAAACCTATTTAAAATAAAATTTAAGTAAACGTAAAGATCTAACAGCACATATGTTTTTTTTTAAATCTTAGAGCTCGAAAAGAAATCTTCACAAGCATTGCTAGCTGACGATCTTAAAACAAAGTCTCTTTCATAGGCTTATGCACCACTACAATCGGCTCACGATCTGACGATGAGGTATCTCCAGCAGCTGCGGCCGCTGCCGCTTTAAAGCTACCACTAGCACGTCTGCTTATTGAATTTTTGCGCTTCTTACGTTTACTCAACTCCAAATCTATTTCACCGTCTGTTGATGAATACTCAATATCAGGCAACGAATCTTGATCGGGTTCAATCACTACTTGAAAATCACTGCCATCAGTTGAGTTGCCGCGTGATTTCGATTTGCCAAAATAATCTTCAATTGCAGGATCCAAACGTGGACCACCACCATCTTGCAGTATATTCGCCGTTGAACCCTGACGTGAAGACTTAGATGAGTTGGAAATACGTGACACCTGTGGAGTGAGACCCTTCGGCTTGCGCCGTGCAAATGGACTGCTTGGCTTGCTATTTGCATCGAATTCTGGATCGGTGAGAAATTCAACGCTATCGGCGCGTAATGTTGCACGTTTAAAAGGCGGAATTTCAAAAATCTTTTGTTTTCGTTTGGTATATGGACTGTTTTCGTAACTTTGGAAATTACTTATTTTTTCGGCACTCTGTAGATTTTGTGATTTCAAATGTGCAGGTGGGAAACGTGATTCTTCTATGCTAAAGCGGCGAGTACCCGAGTTATTATGTTCCACATTACCAGTGCGCCGAAATGGACCCAACGGCGCTGTGCGTTCCTTATCCCGATTTGAGAGCATTTCTTCGCTACGAAAACGATGACGATTATCAACTATGAGATCTTCTTCATACTCTTGTATGTCTTCTTCGGGATTCGTGCGCTTACGTTGAAGTTTCTTGCGTGCACGTGCTGACGCTGTGAGATCAAGCATTGATTTGGCTGGACGTTCCAATTTAGGCATGAGTAGCGCATCTTCATATGACGGAAGATTTGTCTCGAACGGTTGCGGCGCATTTGGAGTACCGTCTTGCTCTAACATGAGAGCATTTTGACGCCGACTGTAGCGAAAGAGATAAATTTCAAGTTTAGCCTATGTATGTTATTTTAATCGTTTTAGCTACAACTTACATTTGACGCATTTCATCCTGATTGCGCTGGTACTCGTCCTGATCGTGTCTATGTTTTCGACTAGACATGTATCGCTTGAAACAACTGTAGAAGAAGAGCAATATGCCGATCACAAAAATGCTTAACATTACGGTAGTCCAGAGCTTCCCCGCACCGGTTGAATTTGCATTGGGTACCCAGACGCCAATACAAGCGGCTTCCCACGTCTTGCCATAATGCACAGTTGGTGAAGCGCAACGTACGTTGTTTTTATCATAGAGCTTTTGAAAAATACACCGATGTTACCGATTATCTGAAGCAGAGTATTGAAATATATAACTAACCTTTTGTGGACTTGCTGTCAAAAAATCGTAGAAATCAATGAACGTTTCGTCTTGACAACTGCAAACCCAAGGATTATCACCGATCCAAATCTGATCCAGAAATTTGTTTGTACGAAAATATTGCGCTGGAAATGGATTGGTAAAGCGGTTACCATTCAACCATAGGCTCGCAAGTTCGGGAAAGTCGCGGAACGTAGTGTTGCGAATATGGGATAATCTGCAATAGAAAGAGTAATAAATAGTATGGAACTCTAGCAAATTTTTGTACACAAAATGTTTTTGTGTCTAATTGTAATATATAATATGGGAAAAAGTCCCAAGCATTTTGAACCATTGAAATTTCTACGAAAATCTGCTAATTTTGATTCGAATTGAACGCTTTCTGTGAAAACTTTCAAAATTTCAACTATTATATTCAATGGGGAAAACAATATTGACTATGAAGCGGGCAGTGGCGAGGCAACAAATTCTTAGGCCTGAGTCTGGAGTGGCAACATTTTACGTGGTTCAAAAATAAAATTTGCTCGTAAGACAGCATTTCGTCGAATGGCAAATTTATATATACTGGCCCCCTCTGGATTCGACTCTGATGACGTAACATAAAAGATTTTTATTTTGCTTTTAACAAAACTCTCTTAAAAGTTTGTAACCGCGATTGGGCGATTGTAATTAGAATTTTACTGACACTTCTTAAAAAGATTACAAAACGCTTACTATGTACTTACTTGCAGTTACTTAAATTCAATTTCTGCAACGTCTCCGATCTCATATTTGCAGGAAATTCTCGCAGCAAATTATTCGATAAATCCAAACGCTGTATCGCTGATAGGCCTGTGAAAGCGGTTGCATCAATAGCAATGATCTCACACCAGCTGAGGTTTATGTCACGCAACGAGTTCGACACCAGTTTCGTAAATCGCTCGATAACATTGCGACTCAGATTTACGAAAACCAAACCATCGTTAGCGCGAAAGAGATTACGATCCAAACGCGCTATCTCATTGTAGGAAAGATCAAGTTTAGTCAGTCGCTTCAATTTACTAAACGATTCACTTTCCACGAGTCTAAGGGAATTTTTGGCCAGATCAAGTATCTCAAGTTGTGTGGTGTTCTCAAATGTTTTCGGTGTCACGGAACGTAGCATGTTACCACGCAATCGCAATATAGTTAACGTTGGAAAACCACTTAGATCGATGGCATCCAAATTGCAGAAGGATACATCCAATTCATTTAAGGAATTTGAATATATGATGTCACCAAGCTTTGAACCAAACTGCAGCGCATAATTCCATGAAAGATTTAGAGTCTTTAAATTGGGTAGACCCTCAAGAAAGAAAGTGCTGATACGTTGCAAGTCGCAGTTACTTAACTCAAGTGTACGCAGCGTACGTGATGGCAAAGTTGACATCGCTGTTAGTGCATTATCGGAGAGTATTAAACGATCTAAGTTGGGTAGCCCATTCAGAATGAGATCTCCACTGGCCTCAGTTATGCCACAGCCTTTCATTTCTAACTGAATGAGCGATTCACTTATGAGTATATGCGTTGGATTTGCATAGGTAAAGGTACCTAATTGATTTCCCGATAAAATTAGGCGCTCAAGGCTCACCGCGTGTGTAAAGACAATATTTGGAGATATGTTCTGCCAACTTGTAATGTTGTTATTAGCCAATATTAAGGTGCGTAGCGATAGAAATCCCAATAGCGCATCGTTGTCAATGTACTCGATTTTGTTATTTGAAAGATCCAGATATATGAGAGCATCGATCGTGGACAATTGTGTGGGAAATTCAATGAAATAGTTCCCTGATAAGTCCAAGTGTTCAATGGGCATTTCCTCAAAGTCAGGATAGTCTGTGAGCCCACTACGTGAACAGTCAACCTCTAGGCTATCTAGTACCCAGGAGCATTTACAATTGGTGGGACATTTGATAGCCGCTGAAGTTGTAGTGAGTGCTATGGCTGCTAATAGCAAATGAACGATGCTTACTTTTCCAACGCCAGACATTTTGATAATACATTTATTTGCAGTACGTGAAGGGAGCTGAAATAAAAGATAATAAACATGTAAACATTTTATTGAGAGCAATGGAAAGGAAAGCATATTATGTTTTAATAAGAGCCACCTCCTAAAACTGTGTATCCATTTGTATAACAAATCATATTCAAATAATGTAAAATACACTAAGATTGAGTTTGAATATGTGAGAAATTCAGCTTACAGGTATGATTACTATGGTTGAAATGTAACAAAGATTTCTAACCGAAAAATGGGATGCGAAACATAACTTAGTGGGACCGATACTTATGAAGTTCAAAATCCATTTTATGAATTAGTATAGGGTAGTTCTTTCAGTGACCAGTGACCTTGATGATATCTAAAGCATATTTTCAATAGAAATAGGCCCAAAGTAACTTCCCTGGGCTTTAAGCTAGACCCTGATCATGACTACAATGAATTTCAAAATTTCTGACCCCTCTGAGACCCGATCTTCGTCATCGGTTGCTGTGACCAAGGGGTTCTACTGCACTGGATAAGGTTCAAAGTTTTTATTTCGGATGTTCCTCATCGATTAGTATAAAAAATTTTTATGTTTTTTTTTAATATGTCATTGTCGACACCTTTAGTACCCTTTTTTTCGATGCATGGAAAAGCAGCCCCAAAATTGTTTCCGGCAAAACTGGATTTCAGAATGAACTTCATATTTTTAGACGAAGCATTTTAGCTTATACACTCATAAAAAGGATTGTTTAGAAAGCGTTTGTAGCAAATTATCGAATGCTTAATATAAGCAGTTATTATTTCAAGCAAACACTTAACTTTTGCCTTAAACGATAAGTATTTGTAGACAATATAAGAAAAACCAATGTTGCTTCTAAATGATATAATTATTTCCGACAAATCGTCAAATTATTTCAGTCAAACAATTCAATTTATGGAAAAGTTTCGACAAACACTTGTCTTTTGTCCCAAACACTTATTCATTTCATTTCATTTTTATTTTTTTTAAGTCATGTTCATATTTTGCAGTGCTATGATTCGATATTACTTTTTTGTTACTTACATTGTACATATAACATATAATTGTTTATAAGTGTTAAGAAGCAAAGAACGATGACGATGTTGCCAGGCTATAGTCAGTCCTATGTTATGTTAAGTTTAAAAGAGAGTAGTTTTGTACAGTAATTTTATTATTTTGTAAGTAAAATCAAAAGTTTTCGTGACAAAAATTTTATTATTTCACACAAACACTTGAAGTACTTCCATCTATATCATTTGTGGCAAACACTTTTTTTTTTTGAGTGTACGAGCTAAGCCGTAGTTATCCATACAATTCTTTTGCATTAAAGTCTGGCTATTTCATCAATCTTTGGCCGACACTTATAATTAAAATTATATCGTTTGAAACCGGCTTCGCTATTTACTGTACTTCTGCATTAAAGTCTTGGAAACAAATTTGGTCTAATGCGTTTCGGATTAAGTAGATTCGCCTCGTTCAAACTTCGTTGTCCTGAAATCCACTTTTTCCAGTAACAAATACTTATAATGGTATCAAATTCGGACAAACTAATGACAGATTATTTTAAGAAAGTTATTGGAGAACATATGAAGCCAAATGCAATTCATGAAATTAAACAACGCGAGCATTGATAGAAGTTAAAAAAAAAAATAGTTATAAATTGTCATATATAGGAACTTCGGGTATTGTGATATGGGTATTTTTGTATTTTAAATTACACGTAACTTTCATAGCATAGGTTTTACTTCTTTATGTATTATGGTTTGTTAGTGTATTATGACTTCGGAGCTCTATAGCATATGAAAATCTGAAGATATTTCAACAAAATGGAAAAAAAGCCAAGTGACACCTCTAAATGAAATTGGCGGGTAATGAAAAGTATAACAAGTATAAAACAGTAGGAACTAAATATACAATAACATTACATTTTTCAATAGAGTTTTCATAAAAAAGGAAACTAGATTTAAACTGAATCAATAAGCGAATAGGTGAACATATTAAAGTCAGATAGATGACTCACGTACAAAAATTGGAAGAGAATCATTGTGAGCCCAAATTAAATCGCATTGCAAGCATTGAACTCAGGTCTGATTCAATGTATCTCTCTAGAAGAATTTGTTGCAAAAAGCACAGGTAACGTCCTTACTGGGTGGAGCAAATAGGACTATATCACATTACCCGAATTTCAGTTATAATGCACTCAGGTTATTTTTATTAAAACACACTTCAGCAAATAAATAACTCACATTATTTATGACAAAGTATATTCACCCACTAACAAATTTTAGTTCTTCGGCTATAATCCTTACTTTATCTTGGGCTTAATTCACACATGAAATGAACACAAATAAAATCTCGAATTGTGGCTAAATCAATTTCACCACACTGAGTCTAAAAACAGTGAATGCCAACGCACAAAACCTTGCAGTACGTACCTTTCTCTGTTACTGATATGCTGACAAAAACATTTTTGTCGAGAGTTGTTTATTTAACCCTTAAATGCACGATTTTGTTTTTTTAGGTGAAAAAAATATATTTGGTAGACGTGATCATGTTAATGCAGGAAAAAATAAAAAAAATTTTTTTTTTTAATATTTAATATCTTTTTATTTAAAAAAACAACCTGTTGAGGATATGCAACACCATGCCTTTTAGTATATATTAATATAAAGGACCTAAGAAAATTTATCAAAACTAGTAACTGTAGTGAATAATAGAAGAGCTTTTACAAAAAAAAAATGATATTATGTATGTATTTAGCTTAGAAAATCACTTTTTACACATATAAAAAAAAACTGTAATTCTGACATCCAACGAACTTCTGCGAATTTTCTCTTTGTCAAAGTATAACTCATATTTTAACTTCGCGCCAAAAAAAAAAAGTGTCGCCACTCGATAGAATACATGTCCGTAAACGTGAAAACCTTACAACAGCACAGATTGATTACATACCGAAGACTTCTAGGCGGTTTGAATGGTATGTTGCCGTTTGGCTACAAAATGCATTTAAGGGTTAAGGAAATATGATGGCATATAACATTACGCGACCATATCACAATACCCGAAGTTACTCTATGTAAATAAAAAAATTTGTTCTTGGTAAATACATGTAGCGGATTTTTTTTCCAAATTCCGAAGATACAAAAAATATATTCGCATTATAGTTTAAGATTTTCTGAACACAATAATGCTAGTCTTCTTCAAATACGTCGTAGCTTATACCACACAGCAAACTATATTTTGAAATACAAATAAAAAATATCAGGAAAATCCCTAAATATCTTAATATATGAATATGTCATTAATGACTCAAATAATTGCAAATTTTTGACATTTCATCAAAAGTTCAGCTCTGTCACTTTATTGATGTCAAAAAAGGCACCACAAAAATTTATAAAAAGTGCATTTCACGAACTTTCAACGCACAGCTGATAATAGAGATAATAACATTGCGATAAGATTAAACAAAATGTTATTAGTTATAAACAAAAAATTAGTAATTAAAGTAGACAACAAATCAAAATATGAATGAAGCTTTCAAATACGAAACGCAGTTAGAAAATGCAGAAAGCGAACATTTGCACATTAATTATTGTTGTTGTTTTATTTGTATAAGTAATGATGTCAATTAAATGTATAATATTTTATAACGTTTATAAAATTATCATCTTTTAAATTTTTAAATCATCAATATATGTACATACAAAAATATGCTATTGACCGATAAAAGTACAACGACATAAATACATTTTGCAAGAGGAGTATAACGCAATTTCTATTTGCAGAACAGCGCAAAAGTTTTAAATTATTTTTTGGATGACTCCGCAAAATTTGTGATGTATCCGGTTTGTACAATCTTTTGTTATCCGCTATAAACATATTGTATGGATAAGCAAGTTAAAGTGTCAACATTCGTAATGAGTACTGAAATGGTATGATTAAGACGTAATATATTTGACCACCCATTCAGAAGTTGAAAGAATATTTTGTTCAAAATACGTTAAAGAAAATGCTCCGACAGCCGTGCTATTAAGCTGATCATTAATAAATTTGTAGAAATTGTTTCGGTTTAAGATCAGAGAATCAGTTCCCTGACGTTCTAGGGAAAAGCTGCGATTCAATACATTCAAATGCAAATTTCGCGCCATACGTTTCTAAAGAATTGGCAGCTTTAAAAATTTCATTTACGAAATCTATCACATTGAGAAACCAACGTGCTATCATTTTTAAAACTCACAGTAAAATTTTCGAGCAAAAGTTTGCCAGCTGAAACCTCTTGTTCGATCTTATTGGGCAGGCCCGTGCGCCCGTGATTTTTCGTTCAAATGTCAATAAAAACCTATGTTTGAAACTGGGGGGGTTTGAATCCCTAAACCCCCCTCGCCCATTAAAAATTTTCGCACATAGGTTTGAATCCCTAAACCCCCCTCCCCCATTGGAAATTTTCGCATATAGGTTTGAATCCCTAAACCCCCCTCTCCCCATTGGAAATTTTCGCACATAGGTTTGAATCCCTAAATCCCCTCCCCCATTGGAAATTTTCGCACATAGGTTTTTATTGACATTTGAATGAAAAATCAAAAAGACACAACAATTTTTTTTTTAAGTGAAAGATAACTTAAATGCCAATAAATCCTCGGAGCCCAAATTTTAAGTTTTCGACAAAATTTGTGCTCTCTAGCTATTTTTGAACCAAAAAACATGATTTGGGACCACTGCGCGTCGCTAAGGCTAAGTAACACTAGAGTTTTTTCAATGCGCGTTTAAGCATAGCTCCGGCATCAATAAAATCAGCGTGCGTTCCAATGAAATGATAAATGAAGTTCTACTTTGGCGTCAACGCATTTCCGGGCAAGACATCAAAAATTCTCTCGAAGAACTGGATATTTGCAATGAAGACGCGTTTCCAAATGTCCATCAAATGCTTCGGTTTATGTCAACATTGCCTATGATAATAGCAACAAATGAACGCTCCTTTTCGGCGCTACGTCGTCTAAAGACATAACTCAGATCAACTAAGTATGTCCGAAGATCGGCTAAACGGCTTAGCCTCGCTAAATATACATCGCGATATCGAAATCAAATTGGAAAGAGTTTGAACGAGTTTTTTAAAGTACCTCGCAGAATTAGCTACTTACTACGTAATGTTAACTGAATATCGAATCATTACATAAAACATGAAGAGCTGAGATGCAAAACCCGCCAAGTCCAAAAAAATGAAAATGTGTGATATTGTAGGAGGGGCCGGAAAAGTCTATAAGTCTACATACTCTTAATTGTTAAAAAAAATGTTCCGCTTCACAAACTTTTGATTGCAATAATTTCTGATAAATTATCAAAACCCGCCAAGACCTATTTTTCATTAAGAAAGATTCGGCTTTCATAAATACAAATAGTTTTATGTTATTAAAATATGGAAATTATATTCTGTAATTAAAATTTCAATCTGAATTTATTCAAATGTTTTTGAATTAATTTAAACTTAGCCATTTTTAAAAAATGATTTCGAATCCTTTAACTATTATTATTTTTCAAATTCCGCCATGTAACGAGGTTTCACTTTCAAAACCAGCCAAGTCCATGTTTTCAATTTCAAATCCCGCCAAGTTCACATTTTTTGTTTCAAAACCCGCCAAGTACAAAAGTTTTTTTATTAAAGTCCTTATAGATTAGGTCATAAAATGTAATGAAAAATCAGGATTTTAATAGTTTTTGACAACTATTACAATCGAAATGTCCGAGTTAAAACCCCCCCCCATGGATGATTCCCGCGCACGAGCCTGTTATTGAGACATTCTGTAATTGCTCATTCCCCTAGTCTGACAAAATACTACAGTTATTTTTCCTATCGATGTTATAAATAAAAATTAAGCCCATACAAGCGACTTTTATAGAGGATGAGCTTTTAATGGTAAGTAAGTATATAGATTACAATTAATATTTGTAATAATAAGTCTCTTTATATCGCAAGTAAACGTATTCCAATTTATTAAATTTTTTTTTAATATATGTTCATATAAAGCAACCTTAATTTCCGATGAAACTGCGGCAATAATATTAGAGTTATATTGAGTTATAATTATTGAGTCATCATCCAACGCATTTCTTTTTATTTTCTTTTTATCAAACATAAACATTTATTAGCAGAAGGTAGTTATAAGCAAATATTGAAAAAAAAATTGAATTCTTCGCATGTAATAAATGGAAACAAAGAAAGAGTCCAGTATATGTTATACGAGTAGAACAGAAGTGGCCATAGCCAATTATTGTTGTTTCAGTTGTTATCAAATATAATAGTACTGCAGCAAATGTTTAAGTTCTCATACAAAATATAAAAAGATAGCAATATCTTGGCTACAAGAAATAATTAATTACAAATTACAAATGTATACCACGTAACTTAAAACTTAAATAGCGGAACACTCCCGAAATCGGGTGAAAAGATCCCTTAGGTCTTAGACTGTTCTTGAAAACTGCTGTTAAAATAAAACGCAAGAGAAATTAAAAAAATTCGTTTTAAAATTCAGCGAGTTCTTGTACAACACCTTCAAAGTTGAATAATTTAAAAACTTTAGGGACATTAGGTGAAAGCACGAAAAAAAGACTAATTAAAAATATGAACTAGATTGTGCCGGTATGAGCGTCACCTCTAACGCATGTTAAAAATGCTAGCTTCTTGTATTTAATCTTTTTTTTTGTGAATCACAGCTCAAATATAGGTTTTATTCGTTAGTCTTCGTGGAATCAAAAACAAGTTATAAGTTATTATGGCTTTTTCAAATATTCTTGACTGAAATCTGTCTCACAATGGAAGTGTAGCTGTCCACCCCTGTTATAGAGGAATAAAAACACTTAAAAAAAAGTTACTTTATGGAGATTCAAAAAGTTTACGTCAAATTCTTAAGAAGTGATATCATCAATTGTCAAAATTATTATGAAAGTACATATATGTTGTTGGTATAATAAATAAATGCGAAAAACAGCGCTATAGTTTAAAAATAAAAACTTATAATCCTAACAATTATTTATAAAATTTTTCTCTCAAACAAATATAACGTAGATATTCATACTTTCTTATCAATGGTTCGTATATAAAACAGAGAAAACTGGAGCATGCAGCTGACTTCGATTTATTATGATAAGGTTTTTTGTTCTAATTTTTTCCTATATTTTTGTGAGCTTTCGTAGTTTTTCACATTTTACAAAATTGTTTATACACTTTTGAATTAAAATAATGTTTTGTAAATATTAAATTTTATTTATTTTCACTTTATATATTTCTTATTAGTCGTTACACTTTGTTTTTCTGTGAATTTCCCGTAACAGCCACGCCCGTTTAAGCTGGATTAAATATTTATTTCGATTTTGTAATTTTTTGTTAAACTTCCGCTGGTTACTCGTTTCGTTTCACAATCTTTTCTCAACTATTTTGCGTTACTCACCTGTTATGGTTTGAGACTAAATTATAGCAGTTAGCAAGTCCGTTATCTCTAGATTTCTTATCAATTTTGTTGAGCCCTTACGTATGTATAGCATTGATAAGATAAGCTTTTCAAGCGCCTATACGAATTACCGGTTACTTTTTTGGCTAAGTCTTATTGTATTCATCTAGGTGAAATGCATATTGTAATATTTTGTAAAGTAGTGATGCATGTTTTCTAGTGAAGATTCGGTTACTTAAAATTGTTACGTAGACTCCGCATTTTTTTTTTAAACTGATGAAGACTGAAAGTCCAAAAATGTTGATGAAGTCAGAAAATATTGCATGAGCCGTAGAATGTTAGAAAAGTCGGAATATGTAAAATTCAAATAGTTCTGAATAATTCAAAGAACGGCGACAATGTTAAAAAATATTGAAAAAGTTCATAAGTCGAACTAAAAATATTGAAAAATTCGAAAATGTTGAAAAATTATGAAAAAAATTAAATATTTTGAAAATTTGAAAGAGCTGGTAAGTGTTGAAAATATCGAAACATATTGATACAACCAAAAAATAAATGATACAAAGTCAAGTGATTTTGAATAAGTCGAGAAATGTTGAAAAAATCGAAATATGTATGTAAAACAAATTGAAAAAGTCGAAAATTACTTAAAAAATCGACGAATGCTGAAAAAGTTGAAAAATATTGAAAGATTTTAAAACTCGAAAGAACTTTTTAGAGATCGAAAATCGTTGTAAAATTGTGCTATGAAATAAAAATGTTAAGCAACGTTTTCATAAAAAGGATTATAGGCTTATAGTAGCGAAAAAAGTTATTTATGTTTTGAATATTTGATTGATCTATTTTGCTTGTTGTAATAAAAAAAATATTTTTATAGTGTTGTTCTATTTCTACTGCTTAGCCCCGGATCCCACAAAGTCTTAAACTGCCGCTGATACTACCTGAACTATTGCTCTAATCTTCCTTCCGTTGTCACGATATCAAGTAATCTGTAGTCAAAGTTCTTGAATAAGAAAATTCGGCCGCCGTATTGCTTCTTATCAAACATCCTGGGTTTTTAACGAACCAAAAGTAACATTTGGATAAATTGCGGAAGAACTTCCGTACAAAAACAAATATTGTATTCAAATATCTAGTAAAATAGTGTAGCTGGATTTATATCACCGTAATAATAATCCTCTAGAGCTCACTTAAGGAATTATTAACTTTTCAATGTAGAATATTAATTTCTTAGCTCAAAAGTTTTTCTATCCTTAAGAGCAAAAACTTCTAAGCAATATAAATTAAGCTTTCTCTAAAAAAAAAATACCACCACGACAAGCAGATTAAAAAAAGTCTTTAGAAAAATAGCTAAAAATAACATCAAAAACTCCATTAAAATATCAAGCGCAAATGTAATAGAAAAATACAGAATTTTAAAATTCCTGAAAGAAATTAAAAATTCTTTAAGAAACACCACGATATCCTCTTGAACAAAAAAATACAAAAAAATTTCATTGAAAAACTCTGAAAAAGAAAATCCTTAAAAGTGCGCGTTTTAAGGATTAAAATCAGTGAAAATCAATCCATTATCATGAGACCAAAGGACAATAGCAGCCAAGCAGGACTTATTTGAGCGCTTGCTTGCATTAACTTGTGATTTCAACTGTTCAAATTCACATCGCTTGGCTACGATAATGATGTACATAGGCGATGACGAGGATGACAAAAGATGACATGTATTAGCATTTGCAGAGCACAGTTAATTATCCTTGTACGCTTCAGTGGTAAAGTCAATGGCTTCAGATAGGAGGCTACGATAGCGATGTCATTAAAAGGCTGAACAACAGAGAAACTGAGAAAACCGCGTTATGTTGCTACCCAACAATCAACGAATCAGCGTAATACGTCTCATTATCGATGGGCTTAACACAGTTGACAAAAGGACGAAAAAACTGTTAACAACGATTGTTAGAAGAAAGATGTTGCCATAGCGTTTCTTATGCAGCAGCTAGTAGTTTTCAAGTCGTGTTGTTTCCGTTATTGATTCGATTCTTTTTGGCTTGTGATGTTAAGACTTCGATTTGAATTCGATACATCGATTCTTTTTAATATATCGATAATGGTAAGTTTTCTGAAAATTCCAAATAAATAAATTTCATTTAGCTTGATTTTATTTTGGTACATTCCTGTTCATATAACATACTCCGTAATATATTTCTTCTTTTTCTTAGCACACCCAAATATCCTTAGCGTAGACAAAACATGCGAGCTTAATGTGAACGAATTTTTAACCTTACACGCATTGACGTTTGATTTGTTGCTATATCCTTGCTCTGCTGCTGTTTTATCCTTGTTCGCACGCTTATTCTACAGTTCGTTTGTTTATTTGTTTATGTGTCATTTTCAATTCGTCTACGCTTCATTACAATAATTCCAAGATACGACACAACTGTCAACACTCCTAGCGACAGTCACTGTCAGCAATAACAAAAACAACTACTACAATGTCAGCAAGTACGACGAGTATCCTTGTGGTGCAAGGACATTATTAAGCATTTTATAATGCGCTGTTGTGAAAGTGGGTGGGGCTTTCTTCTTAAGGTTTTTTGGTAGTTTTTAATGCTTATCAATGTGAACGTACAAAGTTCAATTTTTGTTTTTTTTTTTGGAAAAATAACAGCTTTTTTGTAACAAAAAGTTAAAAAAAAAAAACGCAACGCTAAGAATAAAAGCCATCAGTTTGTTGTACTGTTTCAGCCAGATGCGTGAATTTTTTGATAGAATAGTTTTGGATTGTATTTAGGAAAAATGTTTGCTTAGTCCTAAAAAGGAATATTTCTCCACTAAATGGTGAACATTAGCAGTAGTTGACAAATTGAGCCATTTACTCAGATTGATAAAGAAAGCTACACAGATCTTGTCAGCAAGAAAATAGACCAAACCTAAAAATAAACAATTATACTACAAAGGGTTAGAGATCATTGCAAAAATCACTTAAATGTTAGCGTCGACCTCTATACTCAATAAAAAGTTTAATATCATTGTAATATCTTTGTCAAACAAATTCCTAATATTCGTTAAAATTTTAAGTTATTTAAAGAAAAATATACTTTTATCAATTAAGAAGTTACTTGCTAAATTTAACATTTAACATTTCAAAACCAATATCAAAAGTTACTGACGAGTAATTTCTTATCTGTTCCACAGTTGGTTTTACATTAAAATTCGTGAATTAAAAATAACAGCATTGTAATATCAAAATTGATATTTTACACTGTGTTATTGTATCGTTTGCTCCTCGACATTGCTTAAAATATAAATTTTGAAGCTAAAGTGCTTCGCTTATCGATTTGAAAAAGAAAAAAAATACCATTGTTTGCAAATAATTCTAGTCAATATATTTTAGAATACTTAATAAAAATGTTTCTAATGATCTATGTAAAAATATTTGTCGACAAGTCTTAATCGTACTTGAAGTCGATGTTGAGAAGACTCATTCAACATCAGTCGAGCTTATCTTGGTTACTAGTAATTGCAGGATTTCCATGCTTATTGTAATGTTGCAAAATAAACCCCGATTTGAGTGACAAAATATGCTCACCTAGACTTTCAGGATTAAGCTATAAAAATCCGTCTCAGTCATTGACATCAGAGTTTAGTGCTAGACTAATTACTGGCAGCGATTAGGCTTTAAATGGCTTTTTCAAGCAAGCGATGCTGATGACGCTGCCTCATAATTCGAGTTTCATCTATATGAAACTTCAAGCCGTTTTTGCTTTAACAAGAGAACCATCTTGACGAATGAATGCTAAGTCCATACTGAACTATTGACTTATTCCAATATTTCGCTCAAGCAAAGCAACGTCGGAACACGACTATATCTGACCCTTCCGACGTTTTCATCACCAGGCTAGCACTCAATTTTGTAAAAAAGTGACTAATGGCAAGTGCGTACTTTGCTGACTTCCACTGACCAAAAGTGGACGAGTTATAACCATAACGATAGTCGTAAATCATCAAATTCTTGCCAAAAATGTAGAAAACTTTTCAAATGTTGCGACTCATTTTATTCTAAAATCGGTTGGACTTGTTTTATCATAATAATTTTTTTTAATTTTTTTCCTAAATTTTGTTATTTTTTTATGGAAAGAATTTACAGAATATGCGAAAGTCTAAATAAATAAAATAAAAACGCTGATGATTTTATTGGTAAATTTATATGCATTACCTTGAAAAATTACAATGGCCTCTCTTAAAATTTCATAAAAAAATTTTGTTTTTTCTACAACTTTCATATTTCGCATACATTCACGTCTCTTAATGATTTTTTTTTCTTAAAATAAAAATGGAGGAAGTGCATTAATTAATCAGTAAGAATCCTTTATTCGCATCCCTGAGATTTATTTTCCTTCAAAAATTTCTTCATCACATTCATTTTATCGTTGCAATTCTATTACATATAAATTCAATCAATTATCGAGTTAGAAACAATTTTCTTTAACGATTTCACAGTCTTGAGTAATTTTAAAACTTTGCAAATGGATACACGCTGTTGCTATGCCTGATCTGAAGTGGATGCTACGATGATTAATATCAGCACCAAGGCCGTGGATTCCGGAGTAATTTTTGATTCTCTTGGCAGAGTGCTAAGTTTTGAAGCTACAAGATCACGTTAACTGAAATCTTAGCCTCTTTCAATCGATGCCAGTAACAAACATACATTGGATTGGGTGAAAAAAAAATTAATTTTCTTAGGTAAAAAAATATTTTACTTCAACGAATCTTAGAGAATTCCAAAAAATCGAAAAATGTGATTATACCAAAAATTTAAGAACGCTTGTTTGAAATGAAGAAGTCTCAGGCTTTCGACTTCAATTTACTTCCGTGCCAAACTCCTTTAGCTTCACTCGCGAGATTGAATGAACAACTGTTAAAAAGTTGGTATATTGAATCGAGAACCGCCACTGTTCTTGCATCATAGTTAAATCACCATGTATGACAACAAAATAAATGCAATTGACAAATGCATTTCATTTGTTGTTTCTTATATTTATTTTCTTCAAAATAATGTTCGCAGACGTTTAACTTAATGTTAAGAACATTTATTTTAAAAATTTCAGAGGATTGGTTTATAAAAAGTAAAAAATAGGAATATAACTTTTTTCTGAAGTTTTATCAGCATGGGTAAAAGCGTGTGTTTTTCAGCGTCGAAAAGATTTATTATCTCTGCATGGTTTCATTTTATAAGTGAAAATTTATAGATATAAATAGAGAATTATTGTGGTTTTATATACAAAACTTAAATAAGAGGGAGCAGTTGCTATTCATTCACGTTTTTTATATGTAAGATTTTTTGTCTTCATTGATTTGAAACACTGAATTCTAAAGATAAAGTGAATATATATACAAAATCAACAACAAGTTTTACAACTTTTGAAATTCATATACTTTTTTTGGATTTTTGGATTCTTCAGCTTTTTTTGGATTTTTTATATTTTTTTGAAATTTTGAATTCTAGAGCTTTCTTCAATTTTAAAGTTTTTCAATTTTTTCAACTTTTGAAAATTTTTGAAAATTTTAAAAATTTTTGGAATTTTTATATATTTTTGAAATTTTGAATTTTAGACCCTTTTTTCTAAGTTTTTAAAGTTTTTAAATTTTTTCAACTTTTGAAAATTTTAAAAATTTTTGGAATTTTTATATATTTTTGAAATTTTGAATTTTAGAGCCTTTTTTTAAGTTTTTAAAGTCTCTAAATTTTTTCAACTTTTGAAAATTTTAAAAAGTTTTGGAAACTTTAAAAATTTTTGGAAGTTTTTATTTCTTTTGAAATTTGGTATCTCAAAAATTTTGGTTTTGTTGAAATTTGCGGGGTGCTTAAAATATTAACGAAACGTGCAGCAAGTAAAGAAAAGAAGGCTTGCTTTGGTCAAATATTATTCCCACATAGTACGGTCCATAGCTCCTATAACTTATCATGGCAAAAAGTTGGCATACCCATTGGTACATATATGTATGCCTATTATACATATGTATCTATATAAAGCTTAGGAATCTTCTTCATTATGTTATTTCCAATTCAGGCCTAAGCCGGCAGTTTCCTTTTAAATATTGCCTCAATGCTACAAAATTTCAAAACGGTATAAGCCCAAACTTCCCTTAAGTACCAGCACTAATAAGGATTAGAAAATTTTGATTGTTATGGTAGAATTAAAATGAAAAAAATTTAATTAACAGAAATAAGTTATGAATAGTAGTTGTCACCTTCCACGATAAAAAAAGTTTTAGTATCAAATGATTTCTAAAATGACATAACGGAAGCTACAGCAAAAGATATACGAAAAAAAAAAACAAGAAACGTCCTGCAACAGGATAGCAGAAGGTAGATAATTTGCGGCAATACACTCTTGATGAAGGTGTTGCTGCTGTTGTAACAAACAGCAAATGTCAAAAAATCAAATGTCAGGCAAAATGGACAGACAAGCTTTAGAAGAAAGAAAGCAAAGTTAGCAAAGCCAAAACTGATAGAATTAAATGACTGCTCAGTAGCGGAAGTGACGCTTCAGTAGCACTAAAAAGCCAGATAAGAAAATGTTGCAATGATGATGATGCTGATGATGCTGATGATGTGATTCAATTAAAGTTACAATATTTTTTGGCAGTAAGCAGCACCAAATAAAAAAAGAAAAATGCTGCAACGACAGCGAAAAAAATGCTGCCTACTTTATAGCGCGCTTTAGAGAATATTCGTCGTATATAAATCGTTACAGATGTCATAAAGATAAACCATTTATATTGCTTACACAAGAATAAGAAAATCAACTACGCTTGTCAGAGATCACAAATTCCCCAGCTTCGCAAATAAAGTAACCGCAGAAATAAAAGAAATTGACGTAACGCCTTAAAGTAGACTATGTACAATAAATAGCACTTGCAAACGCAAACATAAATAGAAGCACTTTTATTATTATGCAAAAACAATTTACGCTTATCTCGCATGTGATTCGTCAAAAATGAAATTTAAATAATGTCCTTGTTCGTTGGTGGTAAGAGTCCTCGCTGGTATGCCTGTTGGATAGCACATTTTTTTTCTTTCTATTCCAAATAATAATTTGAATTCTATGGTTTGTTCTTATTTTCATTTTTTATTGCTTCATACTTTGGATTCTTTTACTTATTGCTGATTTAAGGACATTTGTATCAGCGTACTCTGAGATACACACTCATATGCATACGCCGGAAGCGTAACGTAGACATTTGCTTATCACTGCAGTCATTATGATGCTGATGTCCTTAAAGAATTGTACAATGGGATATTTTACAAAATGCAGAGATTGGTATGAATAATGGTGCTAGAAAAATCACCCAAAAACCTATTGGGTGTAAACGAAATCACGTTTGGTTTCATTGGTTAATTTTGTTAAAATTAAGTTCAAATTCGCCCAAAAAATTAATTCAAATTATAATCTAATATCATACGTAAAAATTTCTCTTCCTTCTGTTTTGCCAAGTGCCCGGATATGACCACGATAGGATTTTTGTGATTTTGCATTTTGCTCATCATATGAAATGTGGTTGGATGGTTAAAGTGTTAGGTGCCTAAATTATCTTAAGCTAAAAAAAAAATATTTCGCTTGAGTTTTGGAATTGGAATTTCTTGTCCATGGTTTCAAAGACATTATTCTGGCTCTGTGAACTGGTTTTGTTCCAGCCGTTATCAAATTGATAGCTAAAAAAATGATTTCCTACGAATTTCTTGCTGCTGGGGTCCTAGAGGATGGTGCCAGTAATTATAGCCCATAAAAGTTCCTACCACAATCCGGCGTGGCTGTTGAATTTCGATCAGTTGAATTAATGCCCGTATCACGTACCTTTTCATTGCGTTCTGTATCACTTTTTAACCGGTACATGACCGGTGTAGGTTGCGACCTTCCGCTTGAATGTTGCTTTTCAATTCCTATACAGTCTGTGCTATGTACATATACCTTCTTCTTTTGCTATCCTATTAGAAAAAGTTTGATTTTATTGGATCAAGCGACCATATTTTGAGATAACACGATCAGCAAGGCAAACTTTTGCCCTTCTGATGAAAATTCGCATTAATTTTTGGCATAAATTCTTTGGTAGTTTTCAAAAAACGACATGAATATCGTTATCGATTTCAGGTCATTTTAAAAACTTTTTGCTGATTCGGTTTGATTGAATCTTTCGGAGAGCATAATTGGCGCAACTAGTGAATCTGGAGTACTAAGTTATGCTAGTGCTGGGGGCATCCACCAATGGTTGGCACAAGCTCTTTAACACCTTTACTGTAGGCCTGGGCTTATGGAATAGCCTTTGAGTCAACTTTTTTTGAAATTACTACCAAATATAAGATATGCAACTTTTTCTGCATACTAGTACAACAATAATTTCCACTTTGATACTTGCGCTACTACTCGTGCTATATTATTTTGTTAGTAAGTTCTTTATTATCTTGAAAATTTATGCACTGTTTACCTTGAGATTCATCATACCTACATACCTGTGCACTTGCATTCTTATACTTTTTCCTCATTACTAGCTGCAATTCACAATAACAACTGTTTGCATAAATATTTACAACATTAACTGGAGCAGAAGTAGTTGCAGCAGCCAAAATACTCCATGTTACATAACTCATTTCCTGTGAAAAGGTTGTTATTGCAGTCGCTTGCAATCGTTTGTCATTTTTCCTGTACATTAATGTTCCTTGGAATGTTTCCTTATGAAAAAAAAAAACGCAGTGCTTATTTGTGTTGTTCGTCCAGGTTCGCGAGAAATTTATTTATGTTATTACTTTGCAAATGAAATGAAACCACAAGTTTATTAAATAAAATTAACTAGCGTTCGCCCAGTAGTTGAAATTCAACCATTGCTGTAACAATGCAAAACAGTTTAGTACTATTTTACCTGATTATTTGTGACAATAACTTAAAAGTTTAATACGCTATACTGTCCTCAGAAGCAACTAGGGCGTATCTCAAAAAAATGCGTTTCGACTTAATCGATGTTTTGTCTATGTCAATTTGTTAAAATACCGGTATTATCATTAGACGCGTAATTTCTTAAGTTATCCGATGCCATAAGAATAACGAATAAGCATTTTTTTGAGATACGCTCTTTTCCCTTCTGAGGGCAGTATAATGAATGAGCTATTTAGCTTGTTCTAACCAAACTGTTAAATAGACCCATATTTCAACTGAATTTTTATCATCTGAGCTGAGCGGAGATGTGAGGTAACAATTACTTTTAGTCCTGTGCTTCATTCCTAGTGTAGCACTTAAAAGCTTTTTTCAAGTATGGCAGGTGAAAGGTAGGTCAAACTCACCCATTTTTTGTTAAATACCTATCCGAGCCATATGTTAAAAAATCTCTCCGTAAAGCGCTATAAAGTTATTGTTTGCATTGCAGTTACTACGCACTCTTGTCTAAGTTTGCCGCATTTTTTTCAGTATTGACCCTAAAGAGTTGTACTCGTGTGAAGTTTCTTTGCATTTACTTCAGTAGCGCACTCTTATAGCGATTTAAAGATCTTGATTTAAGAAGAGTTACCACACTATTATGAACTTCAAAAGTTCGAGAACATTTTTTACCCATTAAATCCCAAGCCTAAACTACTAGACCAAAATTGCTGAAATTTCATCCAGAGGCTACATTTGGATCGAAAAATCGGCCGCTGGGACTTAATGAGTTCAGGTATTTAATAGTTGAGATAACCACTAGGCTTAGATTTAAGTGAGCGATGGTCGTACCTTATTAAAAATTTTTCCATTTTCGGTTCCAAAAATTTTAGATATAAAAGTAATCTATGCACGAAGGGCGTGACGCTGATCAGAAATATTTATACTTTCTGTACATGCAGTGCCCCTTGATTGCATTATAAATGGAAGAACAAAGTGAGAGTGTATTAGGATCAAAGAATTGGTACGACACATAAATTATAGACAGTAAAAAAAAAAATGAAAATATTAAAAATCATGGAACATAGAAACTTTTTCATACTTTGAAATATAGTTATCAACTGCCAATGTCAATTCACCTGAAGCATACGACTTCCTATTGAGTTTTCTAAGCTGATAAACTATATACTTGTGAACACAAGTAGCATATCAATATCAATCAAATCAATATCCATTTGAAACCGGTTGGTTGATATTGTTGGGTCGTAAGGGATCAAATTTATTGTACTTTAAAATGGTTATGACTTTGCAAAAAAAACTTTACAGGTGACCATTTAAAAGCTCATTTTAAAGTAGAAGGACGGTACTAAATGATGCTTTTAATAAAAATAATATGAGCAATTTTTTTTGAATCTTATACATGGCCTCGAATGTAGCCAAAAAAAAACTCACTTTTAGAGTAGTTAAACTCAAATATTTCAGAAAGCTGACGTGATGGGTCGATTATGAAGCCAGATTCCGATTCAGGGCAAAAAATTACATTGAAAAAATATTCATCACCTATACATTTACATAACTAATTAATGAAATATCATTTTTTCATTTACAATTTACAAGTAAAGCTAACTAATTTCATGAACTTAATTTTTCCGCAACAGCTCCTTAAAAACAAAAATTAAAAATAAATTTGAATCATCCTAAGCGGTTTTTAGACACTTCTATCCTGACTGCTATTTGGCCAATCATCTCATTTTAAAAATATAGAAAGCAGCACAGAATCACCCACAAGGAAATATCCAGATTATCCATGAATTGTGATTGCTTTTTTTCTCTCTTGGAATTCGGACGACGGACAGTAATAAAGCGCTAAAGTTATTAAGTTAATTTTTCTTGTGCTTTGAGTAATTGCTTGAAATTTTTGTCCTTACTAATTGGAATTGCTCTCAAGTCTAAGGACTGACAAGTACTAAAAAAAAAAAAAATTATAACACATATAAATCATATCATTAATTAGGAAACAAAAACACGTGCCTTCACATTCTCCACGCCAGCCCCGATTCCTGAAAAGCAAAGCTCATTCCTCTAAACATTTAAGTAAAGCGGCGTTTTCTATAAGTACTAATCACATGAGACCATTAAAATTATCCTTTATTGTGGGGGTGTGCAGCATAAGAAAGCGGCTTGTGCCTTCCTGCGTGTTGCGCTGGCATTAAATCCAGTGTAAAAATACGACTATACTAGTATCATATTATGTATTATTATTAATTCCAGGCAGCACATAAATGTCGAGGACTTTCACACATACACACACACACACACGCAGGCACAAAGTGTCATCAAAAGATAATAATTCTTATTAGGGACAACGCTACGCCTTGTTCGAAGGACGTTTAAGATTTAACAGCGTAAAATTATGACATCGATGTTGTCAGAGTTTTTGTTGTTATTGTTCAGAGCGTATTACACTCGATATACCAACAATGCCATGCTGTATATATGACAACAAAGGCTTAAGTAAACAGCCACCGCACCACTACTCGTCTTTTATTGCATCCTTACAGCGGAGGTCCTGCAGAAAGCAACAATTATGGATGGAACTAAATTTCAACAACTCAACCCATTTAGTGGGCGTTAGGCGATTATTATTTATTTTCTTAATTATTCCTTGTCTAACATCTTAAACAGACATAGTATAGAAAGAAGTTTTCTTCTAAAGTCTTTCGGCAAATCCTTTTGCATAATATATTTTCATCGGAGAATCTTCCTTGTTTTTTTGAAAATTTTTTGGTGTTCTACCCTTACCTACTCTTTATTACTCGTGTGTATGTACTTGTAAGCTAGGGTGTTGTGGAAAAGCTTAAATTGTAATTTTTGTGAGTGAAGTAATTGGAGAATATTTTCGACAAATTACATTTGGAACGGAAAAACTTTCTGTCAAGTAGATATCAGATTCTTAGCCAGATAATTTTGCTTGGGTATTTTTTACCTTTTCTAATTTAAAAAGGAAAATTTATGATAAAAACCTTAGGTAATCATAGCGTACCTAGGATAGACGAAGAACCCGTGGCGGCCGCAACTATTGGGAGGGCGTCGAAATGGTCCACGAATTGTGTATATAATTCGAATTTAAGCTTAAGCATAACTACAAAATTTTATTAAATTTTCTGGACCTTTTTTCTTTCTAGTAAACTAAAAACTAAAGTTGTAAATTGTAAAAATACAGTAAGCAGGGCAAATATTATTTAATTATATGATATAATATGTTATTTTGGTAGGATTTTTAAAATATGATGACCTTTTTTTGGATTTTTAGTTAATAAAAATTACAGTTGAAAAAAAAAACTTAAATTTGGTAAATTACCTCTTCACACTGGGTGTCAAATAACCACGGTATGCCACTGTAAATAAGTACCGAAAATGTTGAAATCTTTGGCTGTCCAAAGCCAATCAAAGTTTGTTTGAAATTATTAGCTAAATCTTGCAAATTTTGAAACACAATAAATTGGAGGAAATTATATGAATAGTCAAATAAAATAAATGAAAAGTTTGCTCTTAGACTAAAAAAAAAAATTATAGCACAAAAAAAAATTGTTTACTTAAAGGCTTATCGAAATTGTATGTATAGTGAAAACAGCCGATATCATTTTTTTTTTGTGTAAAATTTATTTAAAGTCAGAATGAAGAAATTTTTCAAAAAACCTTGAAAATGCGATGCTTAATAATTACCACTTTTTTATACTCTGCACGTCTTGTATGTATGGGAAATTACCTTCCGTCTAATTGGCACAAGGCCTTGTACGATACATGTAGTTTACATCGTCAGTTAACAGCCTCCAATAATTGAATTGAAGTGTCCCTTGCCAAAGGAGAAGTTCTCCGATGAGGCTGAAGTTTATGCTAATTATTGTTCTAATGGTTAATACTTATTTCTCACGCCGATAACGATCACGCGAATAATTTGGAGAAATATGGACTGATATAAGGGATGGGGGAGGGGGTTAAAATAATTGTACTTTTCTTGCGAAACCTTCTTTCTAAGCGCATATAACTTTTTTTCGGATACAATAAAAAAAGTTCACCTTAAACGTTACCCATAGGAGTTTCACCAAAGTTTCAGTGAGTTATATACATACATATTTGAGTGAGTTATATATATATAACAGTTGGGCTGAAAAGTTCGTAGGCTGACTCATAGATGACGTTACTAAAATTAAATCCATATGATTTTTACTTAGTAATAACCTTCAAAAGATACGTGTATAAATTTGACAGCTGCCGGATAATTAGTTCGTGAGATATAGCATTGTGAGTGAAGCAGCTTTTGTTATTGTGAAAAAATGGATAAAAAAGAATTTCGTGTGTTGATGATTCGGAGTAATGTTTAGCGATATTCAACCGTAGTAAACACGAATTTTTCCGTCGATATATTACAATGGATGAAACATGGCTCCATAACTACACTCCAGAGTCCAATCGACAGTCAGCCGAGTGGACTGCACGTGATGAACCGAATCCAAAGCGTGGAAAGACGCAACAGTCGGCTGGCAAGGTTATGGCATCAATATTCTGGGATGCGCATGGTATTATATTCATCGATTACCTCAAAAAGGGCCAAACCATCAATTATTACATAGCGTTGTTGGAGTGTTTAAAGGATGAAATCACGAAAAAACAGCCCCATTTGAAGAAGAAAAAAGTGCAGTGACCCCCAGTGACTTTTTCCTGTTTGCAGACGTTAAAAGAATGCTCGCTGGAAAGAAATTTAGCACTGATGAAGAGGTAATCGCCGAAACTGAAGCCTATTTTGAGGCTAAAGAGAAATCGTACTATAAAAATGGCATCGAAAAATTGTATGACCGCTATAATCGTTGTATCGCCCTCGAAGGCAACTATATTGAATAATAAAATTGAATTTTGTCAAAAAAATATTTTTTACTACAATATGTTAGCCTACGAACTTTTCAGCCCAACTGTTAGTTAGTATATTTTACAAAAACAAAAAAAAAAAAAAATGAAAAAGGCTTAAGGTCTAATTTTTAAATTCAGAAATTAGTATAATTTTTTTTTCAGAATTATTTTTAAAAAATATTTTAAAATGAAGTAACTACTTTTCCTATCACTATTACAACTATTAATTTTCAATAAAAATCGCACTGAGTAAAAAGTTCTTAAAATTGGTCAAAATATTCAGAAAAAATTTTTTTTCCATGATTTTTAAAAAAAAAAAAATGTCAATGAGAAAAATATGCTTTGTGTATTTTGACTAATTTTATAAACATTTAACTTCTAGTAATTTTTTATGAAATTTATTCAGACGGCTAAAACGTATGTCATAAAAAAATTATTTGATACAATAAAAAAAATTATTTTTCTAAATATCTTGTCCAATTCTTAAAACATTTTACTCAGTGCAACACATGATATTACGAGGCTCATTGTGCTTTATAATTTTAAATTTATTTTGATAGGTTTTTGCGTAAATATTAAATTTAGGTTTTGGTTCTTTTCTTATTTTTATGTTTTTTTACAAATGATTTTAAGGGGAAATGACACCTTCAAATTTACAAGAGCTAAACAAAGTTTTTTTGACTGTTTCTTTTTTAAAAAATATTGAAAAATACGTTTTTAATAAATTAAACCTCAAACTCGGCTTACAAAATATATAGCGAGCATTTCAGTAACATCGTGTCAAAGTTATAGTACTTGAAAAGCTATAGCTAAAAAACTTTAAACGCGTTTTTCTCGAAACCACGTTTTTTGAGTTGCCGGGCATGATAAAAAAAACTACTGGACCGATCTTATTAAAAATTCAATATGCTGTTGTGCACATATAAATGCAGGGAATGAACTACGGACAGAAAGATCGGTATTATAGTTTTTGACTATTGGCACGATTTTGGTCTGAAAAATTGGCAATTTTCGAAAAAATTACGCCATTTTGTTATTTTTCCACCAAAATTTTTGTCTGTAGTTCATTCTTTGGTGGCTTTGATGCTGATTAAAATCTCTTAATTTTTTTTTTTAGATGCTCCAGTGAGCTGCAATCATGCCCGCCGTGATTTTTTGGTGTTTTTTTTTCAAAAAATTCTAGTGATCATAAAAAAAATTAAAAAAGAAATTTTTTTAAAATATTGTATGTACAAAGTTTCTTGTTTTTTATAAAAATTATACGCATCTTAAAACACTTATGAAAAATTTTTTTGAAGGTGTCAAAACAAACTACACCCAGTTTAATCGAAACGTTCCAAGAGTTTTTAGAAATATTTTGTAGAACTTAACAGAACCAACGTTGTACATCCTTGATAGTATCCTTAGGCATCATATTTTTCAATACACCCTAACGCTTGCAGGACACACATGGTTCCGCTTTTTCTTAGGTGGCAGCATCAGCCTCTTTAAGCTGTTCAAACTTAATGCGCACGCTAACAAAGTTTTACTTTCACCTTATCCTACAGCTGCTACGAAGATGTTGTTGTGTCTTGCATTGGGACCCCATACTGTAATTCCATTGCATGAAATTCTTGTTGTTGTTGTTGTTGCTGCTGTGCCCTTAATGAAAATATTTAACAGCGCGAGTTCTTTAATTATTATTTATAGCACTTCACTTGTGTCCTGTCTTCTACTATACTTAAGTCGTTTTCTCGCTTTTCTATTCATTTTCCTTAAGGTCTATCAAGATTTTGGGTTGCCGTTGCTGTTGCCAATAATTATAAGCGGATTTTTTGCCAACTTCATATTTTGTTAGGCTTAGAACTCACATCACATCATATGCCAAAATGCGATAAATTTTATTGCATTAATCCAAAGGGATCGTTATTTTCTTACACTTGATAATATATTTTTGGAGAATTCTTTTTAAGGAGGAGGAGGAGTCTTTTTCCAAGACTGAATTCGATAAATTTTGCAATACATTATGTGGAATAATTATTATACATAGCGGGTGATATTAATATATTATACCTACTTGGTTTAATTCAATTTCTTACTAATTTGTTTTTAATAAATACTAAGCAAAAGCCTTTTAATAATGCAATTAATAACATTTTTGGAGCACAATAAAACAAAGGTTTCAAAAGGTAGACTGTTGATTAAACTCAAAATACTCAGCCTGTGCGAAAATCCTAAGAGGCGTTAAGAATTCAAATCATTCTCCGCTATGTTTTAGTTGTAGAGATTTACCAATCTCATTACTTATGATATCAAAAAGTTTGAATTCTATTCAAAGGTTATTTACAACATCACTGTGAAAATAATCATTAGATTCAATTTGACTTAAATGCATTACAATTCATATTAATAAGCCGCCAAGAATACAAAAACTAAACACTTTCTAAAGAATACAGAACCAAAAAAATAATTTACGATGATAATTATGTAATACAAAATTACCCCCAAGAGGTTTGCCTAAGACGCAAAGATGCTAATGCGAACTGCTTTGAACGTTAACGACGCGTTTACCTCAAACAAAAAACAACCTCAGCGCAGTGAGAGTTGCTCTAATGTAAAAATGATAATCCAATTGTCAAAAGCGATAATTCATAAATGAGGCATGTAGCAAAAGACCATTTATTTGAAAGCAAAAAAAAACGAAGTAGATGATAAAGTATGGTCTGCTTTATTAAGGCAATGATAAATTTTATGGACTTACTAAAAGAAAAATGCAGGGAAAACCCAACAAAAAGCAATGAAAATCCAACAAGTTGTTAAGTTCATTGAAATCACCGCCAAAAACCTAAGAATTTTGAATATTTATGCAAAAACGCCAAAAAGTATGCAAGGAAATTTTTACTGCAACGTAAAAAGAAATGCGAAATAATGAATATGAATATTCCTCAAGTTTTATGAGCCGTCGTCGACGACGAAGCAGCAGCTCAGCAAGGAGTTATCATTTAAAATGAATTATTGCAAGGACTTAATTCCATATAACACATAGCCAGTGTTGCCATCCCACACACGCGTTTACATAAAGACCAAAGCAAGGTGCAAATCATTGTAAGTAGTAGGGTTGAGTTTTAGAATCTTATGATTATTTTTTTTATTTTTTAGCAACGTCTTTGAAAGTTTTTCAAGTGACGTTGTCTACTGATATGATAAAAATGAATCTGAGCCAACAGAGGAGATTTTCTCATTAGAAACTGCTCTCCCCTTTGTCAGAAATTCGCCAGCAAGTAGACGTGAAAGTCTTACATACCAAGGTGCGTTGCGCTGCTTCGCCGCAGGAATAAATTTTCGAAAAACTAATACGAATTGATTTATTACCCTTTTTTTGGTTTTTTTCTTTTTTTTTGCCCACAATGACTACCCCCATACATCTTCCCCATTTAGCTCTGGCTCAAGGCTTTTTGCTTGTTGTCGCTTTATGGAATCTAAAGCGATGTCTTAATATTTTAAATCTATGCCGGCACAGGCAAGCTCAACTCGAT
Source organism: Tricholauxania praeusta (assembly GCA_949775025.1). Classification (NCBI taxonomy): domain Eukaryota; kingdom Metazoa; phylum Arthropoda; class Insecta; order Diptera; family Lauxaniidae; genus Tricholauxania; species Tricholauxania praeusta. Next base: position 27,058,698 of record OX459031.1, on the reverse strand, counting down.
TCATTTCAACCTGGTCTGGTTGTAGGAGATGTTTCAAAATATTTAAACATCCTTTGCTATCTTTGGTCTCTTGTGTCGCTGTGTAACCGAGTTACACTATGGCATGTTAAAAACTCTTAAGACAATTTAACCCCATCTCTTTATACTGTTTAACTGAAAGGGTGAGCCATTGAATCGGTAAGCACCCTACCCCTTCCATTGTAAGCACCACTGCTGTATAATCAAATAAATTCATAAAGCATTTAAGTTGGCAAAATCAAAATTTATTGCTATGTAAAAGGCATTTGGAAAAAGTACGCGTTATTTTGTAGGTGGGGTTCAAAGATATTATTGTTGTTTGTTTTGTTATTTTTAGATATTATAGTTCTCCAAAATATTACACTGATATCATGTGCGAGTGGTTTTTAGAAAAGACAGATTACGTTTTTTAACGTGTAAATATATACATTGATTGTCTTTTCCCAAAATATTTTATTCTCTTCGGCTATATATAAAATATATGATTTTTTTTATAATTTTTTTATATAATTTTTTTTAATAATTTCCGATGCTTTTCAACAATTTTTAACTTATGTGAACTTAAAAATTATTTTGATTACTGTTCGATACCTCTCGACTTTTTGGTACCTTCGATACTATCCAATACCCCAGATATTTACTTTTTTTTCGGTACTATTTAAGATTTTGTAATAAATCATTTTCGTTTCATTAGAACTTATTTTTCGGTAATTTTGAGCTTTTTTCAAAACTTTTCTACTTCTATTGGCTTCTTCGATACATATTTTATTATACTTCCCGTTCCGGCTTTTTTTCAATTTCTTCGATAATTTTCGATTTCATTCTGAACTTTTTGATTTAAGTGAAAGTTTTCAATGGTATTTCACATATTTTGGTTATATCGATGCTCTTCAAATTACGTTCCCTTGGACTTTTTTTCAGAGTTTTTAAAACTTTCGATTTTTCTGATAAGATGTCGTTCAGACTTCTCAGTTTCAATATGTCAAAAAATTAGAACCCCCTCTTTTAGTAGTGAAACACTCTATGGAGTTAATACAGTTATTTGTTATATATTGAATTCCTATTTATAATGCTTGCTCGTAGAATTGTAGCCATTCTAAGGTATCAGGAATTTGAAACCATGATTGTCTAAAACCCAACAATCTTAATCAAACAGTTTAGTATTCATCTTAGCATGGCAACTTTAATCTAGTTGATGCAGTGAACGTGTTTAAACAGAGCCTTGCTAATTACAAATTAGCTTTATGTTTTTTCAAAATACTCAATCTATTATTTCCAGCTAGAAACTGCTGTGCTAGAATTGATGAAAAAATAAAGTTTCTCACTTTCTGTTTTTTTGCAGGAGTGAGCCCAGACAGAAAAGAAAACTAATTGGTTGAAAGATGTGACTTTGCTGCACTAATATTAAAGTTTATTATGTGATCTTTCAAATGACATAGTATATATAGTTTGTTCTTGGCATAGTTCGCTCAGAATAAGGCCCAAAAAACAAATCTTTTTTCAATTAACTACGGGTAATTATGACTTTAAAGCGTCGATAGGAGCTGACTCCGAAATATATGATTTTTGTTAAACTAAATTGAAAGAAACTTTGCTAAACATTCATTTTTAATGTTTTGTTGGAAACGCCACCTAGTATTTTCATGAGTACCAACCACTCCAGCGATGTTATCATATCTATAAAGACACTAAAGTATGACTGCAAGCTTTCAAGTTTGCATCCGTAATCTTTGTACTTATGACTTTCGACTCATTCTATTTGCAAATCCTCATACACATTTAATTCAGTTCTTAAAATGAAATTACAAACAAATAAACAAACCATAGAAAAAAATGTTCAAAATCCAAGTTGAACACTCCCTCAAACACCCCAAAATCTACAAAAAAAAAAACAAACCGCAAACGTACTACAACTGTACAGTGTATACGCCCCACAAAAAATAAAAACAAAACAACTCCAATCTGAACGATGTACAAGTACTCGCATTTATTTACTTCAGCTTCAGCCAACAATGAGTACAACTCTCATACATCTCCACCCACAATCACCAAACATTAAAATAATTTTTCCAACACGAAAAATTCAAACAAAACGTTAAAATTCTGTGAGGATTTTTCACATTTTCTTGACGCTACTACTTTGTGCTCTACTACTACTATTCGCTTTCTTACAGTTACTCCTAAATAAATAACGAGTATTTTTAAGAACTTTATTTATTTTTTTTGTTGCTATCTTTGGTTAAATGAAAGCTTTCAGTACGCATCCTATGAATGCAATGCAGGAGAGTATGTAATTCTTTTTCACCATAAATTCTCGAAATGTTTTTCATGTCTTGAATTTTCTTGAGCTCACAACAAAATTCTCAACAACTTCATCCATTAATTAAAATATTCTAACTACTTGTACTTTGCTCTTTCTCAACTGAGTTTTTTTTTCATTGCCTTATACTTTACATTTCTTACATTCCATGAAGTTTTCGAGTTTTGGTATTAAGTATCATAATTTTATTTGCATAAAATTTATTTTTCACCTTCTTAGAAGATACCAAGTAAAATATTTTCTCACGGAAAGTACGCATTTTTTTACGGTTGTTGTGTTATTCTTTTGATATATGGTTTTCTGGAACTTTTTAATTTTCATTTACTTTGTTATATCTTAAACATTTCTCAACATGGAATTTATATAATATTTTACTAAATTAAGTGCCATCATAATAAGCCGAGGAGAGCATGCGAAACAAAACTTTTAAGTGGGCTTACGATTGGACCATTAACGAAAGTTCCATGTTTATTTTTAAATTACAATAAAATTTTTTAGAAGAAAAATTTACCACCATGGGAAATTTTCGAATTTTAATATTGAGTGGTCACCTAAGGATGTGATGGTATTTCATATAAAAATGCATGGAGGAATCATAATTTTTGCTTAAAATGAGAAAAGCGGCGACTATATTTCATATAAAAATAAAAATTTTGAAACATTTTTTTACATTAATTTATTGTTTTCTTTGAAAGTGTCACAGTACAAATTGCTCTGACTCAAATATTATCAAAGTTACAGGCTTTTACATTAAATGTTTAATTATAAATCTATTTTTATTGAATTAAGGCCATAGTAACCTAGTTTTTTTAATCAATTTGTATTAATCAAAAAAAAAAAAAAAAACCATTTTTTTGTAAATTTGTAGAAGAGGATGAAATACATCGATTTTTGTTTCAAAAAAATCTACATGTTAACATTTGATCAAATTATTGAGTTTATTATTGAGTTTTTATCAATATATGGTTTAAGCTAATAAGCTGACAAAAATAGTAATTTTCGGCCTCTTTACATGGTCACCAGTGACAATTGCTACTATATAAAGAGTAAATCTAATCATTTTCGACATAAACAACTTTTTCCTATTTTTAGTGTATATAGTGTGAACATTATTTTTACCCTGTTCACAAAATACAATTGAAAATAAGTATGTTATAAGAATCGACAATTATGTCCAGAATATCCAAATTTCAAAGAATAATAATTTCGTAAAATCACATGGAACAGAGAACTTTAAGCGATCGATGTGTTATATCCTCCCCAAATACTTTTTTTACCAAATGTAATCGTAGAGAAGTGTTTCTGTTCTTCAATATGTCGAGTAAATAACCAAAAACCTTTGTCGCTCTCACAGAAAACTTCCACGAGATACAGCGCTAACCTCCTCAGATTTAACTTTTTAAAGATCTTTTTTATTCATTGAACTACTTGTGATTTTACATTTCTTAACAATTTCTATTAAGGAAAAATATTTGTCGAATGAACATATTAAAAAATATATACTTATATATTTAAAAAATCATTCATTAACTATATATACTCAAGTAAATAATAAAAAATAACGATAAAAATTGAATTCCTTAGTACAACATGATACATGATTTCCCAAAACCGTGGAGTATAATTTGCTCTGCTCAAATCAATTGAAGTTTGACTTAGCTTTGATATTGAGTTATTTTCCTTTTTATTACGAGTATTGTCTACTTAAGGTAACTCTCAGTCCTAAAATTTACGTACGTGCTCCATCTATGTTCTTTCGTACATGATATCACAAATCAAAGTGGAATTAATTTTACTTATGGCCATTTAATTGGATATTTATTCATTTATATGTTTGCTCTCAATTTAGCAAATTACAGCAAACAAATAGAAACACATACAAAATATGACAACACAAATAAAAATATAATACGTACACACCCAGGCACACACACATCTACACAAGTAACCACAAGCGCCATTAAATCCCACAGTTTTCCACCAAATATTGCTTGTGGCTTCTTGCATTCCTGAAGTCCTTTACTAGAACTCATGCTCATTAGTTTTATTGCTGCGGCATATCAGTCAAAGCCACAAAGCGACAAAATTACCACTGGTTGTGCTTCTTTTGGCAGAATGCATTGAGATGTGTCCTTGCAGTAGTGATTTTTATTTTTTGTTATCTTTCATTTTCGCCTTTTGCTTTTAATTGCCAAAATTCTTTAACAATTTCTGTATGTGCGCTTATGAATTGGAAGGGCAACTCAAAAGTTAGTCCTTTTAACTTCTGACCAAATAAAGATTTTTGCTTTGAAGACTTTGTTGGTGGTTGCATTTTCGCTGTCTTAAGTCGCTTCTAATTTCCTTTTAATAAATTGCCACATATCCTTTTTGTTTATTTTGATTCTACAGTGAACCAAAAAAAAGTTGAATCGAAGTTTGTTCTTATTGTAGCCAAAATTAGTTACATGATATTCATTTGAAATTCAGATTAGTCGTCAGCACTTTTGAATGCAGAATTTAGATTTAACTTTCATATCCAAACTTTGGGACAGTCTAACCAATGTGCATATATATATACATATCTTAATTGGCAAATATCAAAAACCGATTTGATTCTAGTAATATACTGTACGTGCAGTTGTTCAGCGTATGCGGCAAATATATCTAGGGAAAGAGGCATATATCGCAAACACCAGAATTCATATCTAAGAAATAGTTAGGGATAGAAAAACGAACTTCTTTTTTTAAAGAAGTAGGTCTAAGAACCCATACAACTGATCCTAACACAAGTACAACCAACCAACATTTTTTTTGGGCAACATGTTATATTTACAAAGGTTGTCATACATCAACCTCTGGAGCACAAGTTCTGAGCATTATCTCTATAAAAAATGTTTTTGTACTAAGGAAGAACCTTCAAATGATATAACATAAAGAGTGTATATGTACAGACATTTTTTTTTCACTACTTCCTGATTTCCATGAAAAACAGTGAAAATCACACGATTTCGAATAAGTTAGAGACCTCTTTCCGAGATAATATTGGAATAAAATCGGGTCTACAGTTCTATTTCATTTTCAATTTTACAGGCTAAGACGACTTTATCAGCTTTAACGCAAGCTTTTGACTACAAATATTACTGCAATGTAAAATTTGTTTCAAAATACAATTCTAACTATAGTAATAGTTATAATAAGGAATTGTCATAAAAATTAATGCTCAAATTTTTTTATTAGATTTCGGTTTTCGGTAAACAATATACATAGGATTCGAAACATTTTGTTCGAAATATCTAACAAAACGCATCAATTTTACTTAAAGAAGTTTTTATTTTTATCATGTTTGACATTGGTAGCACTTAAGTTTCTCAATATATTTAAGTAAATAAATAAGTCAAGCTACTGTCCGAATTTTTTTTATGATTGACTGTATGTTTGTTTACTGGTCTCAGAACTCAGTGTATGACATTTCCTTTTCCGTCGTTACTTCGCTTTTCTTTCGTGGGCAGCAATTTGTTTTGGTAACTTGTTGGCATTAGTTTTTAAGGATTTTTTTTATCTTTAATTGAATAGTCTTTTGTGCTTGAATAGTTTTAGTTTATTTGTTTTTCCCTTATTACACTAGTTTACAAAATGATTTTATTTTTCTGTTCCATTAATCTGAGTTGACTTTTCTTATGTACTTTTTCCTGCTCAATTCGGAAATGAAAATGAAAATTTTTTGAATGGTACAGTTTTCGAGATATTGTGGTTTTTTCACTTTTTCGACCTCTTTTCACTTTAAAATTCATATCTTAAGCTAGAAATGATGTCCAATTTCCTCGTTCTTAGTGTTAAATTAATGATAATAAAATGGTTAACAAACGTGTGTAATTATATCTCTCATCAAAAAAGTGGTTCAAAAGATATAGATGAAAACAGGACAGATTTTAAGAAAAATCAAATTTTACATTTAATTCTGTGGCCACGAAAAAATAGAAATAAAATAAAAAAAAATAATTTTACTTTTTACACGTAGACTTGATGATTTTACGCAAAAATTAAGACATTCCACAAGAAAACCGACTATAAAATGACAACGTTAGAAACGATTGAATGAATAAGTCTAAGTCCCACATTTTCTGATCATATCAATTTTTTCAACAATATCAATCAATCAATCAATTTTTGAACATAGTTCCTTTTCCACAGTAACCAGTGCAATTTTATTTTCTGTGCTATTGAAGGTTTTACGCAAACTTATTCTAATAATACGAAAACACCAAACAATATAGAGAATTGCAACGATTGAACTCAACAAATTGTAGAAAAAATTGATATGATTAGAAAATGTGGGACTTAGACTTATTTATTCAATCGTTTCTAACGTTGTCGTTTTATAGTCGGTTTCCTTGTGGAATATTTTAATTTTTGCGTAAAATCATCAGGTCTACATGTAAAAAGTAAAATTATTTTTTTTTTATTTTATTTCTATTTTTTCGTGACCCAGAATCAAATGTAATATTTGATTTTTCTTAAAATCTGGTCTATTTTTATCTATATCTTTTGAACCACTTTTTTAATAAAAAATGTAATTACACACGTTTCTTTGTCATTTTATTATCTTTAATATGACACTAAGAAAAAGGAAATTTGACATTTCTAGCTCAAGATATGAGTTTCAAAGTGAAAAGAGGTCGAAAAAGTGAAAAAACCACAATATCTCGAAAACTGTACCATTCAAAAAATTTTCATTTTCATTTCCGAATTCAGCAGGAAAAAGTACATAAGAAAAGTATCCTCTTATCAAAGGTACATGAGAAAAATTTTTTTGTAACGATTAGGCTCAACAAATTGTCGAAAAAATTAATATATTCATAAAATGTCGAATTTGGATTCATTCATTCAATCGCTTCTAACGTTGTTATTTTACAGTCGATTTTCTTGTGGAATGTTTTAATATTTGCGTAAAGGTATCAACTCTACGTGCAAAAAGTAAAATTATTTTTTTTTATTTTATTTCTATTTTTTCGTGGCCACAGAATCAAATGTAAAATTTGATTTTTCTTAAAATCTGGTCTATTTTTATCTATATCTTTTGAACCACTTTTTTAATAAGAAATATAATTACACACGTTTATTTGTCATTTTATTATCTTTAATATGACACCAAGAAAAAGGAAATTGGGCATTTATAGCTCAAGATATGAGATTCAAAGTGAAAAGAGGTCGAAAAAGTGAAAAAACCACAATATCTCGAAAACTGTACCATTCAAAAAATTTTAATTTTCATTTTCGAACTCAGCAGGAAAATCTACATAAGAAAAGTAGCTTCATATCAATGGAACATTTTGAGTGTAAACTAGTGTTATTAATAAGCGCATAATTTTTCATTATCCTTAATGACTTTATTTGAGTGATTGAATTATTTACGGTGTTTTCTTCGGCAAATACTCTTAAGTTAAGCCAAATGAAGGTTATTTTAGCAGTACATTAAAACTTTGCAGGACTAAAAAGTTGAAATGAGCCACTACTAATACAAAAAATTCAATATTCACAATACGGATTAACTTAATTTCCCAATATCTTAAACAAATTAATTTAGAAATGAACAAAACCGCAAACTCTTCTTTATAAATCAATAGTAACACACCTTAATTTGAATTTGCCAAAATTTAAATATTTTTATTTAATTAAATTCGAATGCATTTCAGCCTGTTTGCAGGCCATCATCAGCAACACGAATGTTTAGAAAGTGAGACAAAACGATTACGGTCTTTGTTTCAAGACACTTGAATTGTGTGTTTGAAAAGTTTAGTCTCCAGAGTTCTGATGTGTTGAAGGTAAAGTGTACCATAGACAACCTGATATATTGTTTCATCTGCATTTATAGATTCCACTTTAATTCTTCACAAGAGGTGTTCCTTCGTGAATTAAACGATTTATTATTAAGTGATAAATCTGATAACTTAATATTATTAGGTGATATTAATATAAATATCTTAGAGGCTTCTATGCTTGCTGATAACTATTTATCATTACTTTCATCTTTTGGTCTTTCATCATGCATAAATGAACCAACTAGAATTACGGATCTTTCGGAAACTTGTATTGATCATATATTCGTGCGTTTAACTAGAGCAAGTAATATTTCAGTCAGTAGTGCTGTGTGTGATCTTCATTTGTCGGATCATTGTTTGACATGTCTTCGCTTTGAAAATATTGCAAAAAGTAGAAATTCCAATACAATGTCTAGTTTTTTTCAATCAAAAACAGATTTCACCAAGTTGAATAGGTATCTTTTCCTTGAATCATGGTTTAGTGTTTATGCTGAACCTAATCCAACGTTAGCGTTTAATCAGTTTATTCATATTTTGTCCTCATATGTAAACCTTGCTCAAAACAAAAATTAATGAAATCTTCAAGTAAATATAAATTGAAACCATGGATGACTACCGAGCTTCTCAATAAAATTAATAATAAAAACAAGCTTTTCAAAAAATGTAGAAAATTTCCAAGCAACGTTAATCTTAAAATACGATATAAGAGTCTTTGCAAAGAAATATCTGCTGAAACTTCGGCGTACAAAAACAATTACTACACAAATGAATTTCTTAAAATAAAAGGAGATGTTAAGAAAGAATGGGAGCTTGTCAATAATATACTTAATAAGACTAACCGTAATGATCAAATTCATGATCTTGAAGTGGAAAATACAGTTTATACTGAGCCGATTGACAAAGCCAATTTATTTAACAAATACTATGCTAGCATTGGCAGTGATGTTGTTTCAATTAATGGTCTGACAGATTCTTTATGCAATTGCTTAAATAGAGAAAATGAAATTTCTTATAGTTTTTATTATAAACCTATATCCTCTTTCGAGATTTATGGGATCATTATGTCCCTTAAAAACTCTAATTCATGCATTGCAGGTAGTTTTTCCAGTAATTTTATTAAAAAAATAGTTTTCAATATTGCTGACGTTCTGAGTCATGTATTCAACAAAAGTATTGACTCTGGTGTTTTTCCTGAGGAACTGAAAAAAGCAGAAATTATTCCTTTATTTAAAAAAGGAGATAAGTCTAATATCAATAATTACAGACCAATTTCGCTTCTTTCTACTTTCTCTAAAGTATTTGAGAAGGCTATTAAGTTTAGAATGGTCAACTTTTTAAATAAGCATAAATTTTTCAGTGAATGTCAGTTTGGCTTCAGAAGTGGGCTATCAACCGAAGACGCATTACTAAAATTTTGTAATAATGTTCTTGTAAGCTTAAATTGCAAAAAGATTTCTGCAGCCCTTTTTGTAGATATTACTAAGGCTTTCGATACAGTTGACCACAAAATTTTGCTTAATAAATTATTTAAATGTGGCTTTCGTGGCTCTATGCACAATTGGTTCTCATCTTATTTGTCCAACCGTGTCCAAAGAGTAAAAATAAATAATATATTTAGCTCTAACAGTGTAGTCAATATAGGAGTTCCTCAAGGCTCTGTCTTGGGTCCTATTTTATTTCTGATTTTTGTAAACTCCCTTTTTTCACAACAATTTCTATGTAAAACTATTGCATTTGCAGATGATATGGCATGCATTTTTTCTTGTGACTCTATTGGGTATGCTTTGTTGGAAATCAACCACGATTTGGAAGTTCTAAGGCACTGGTTTGTTACCCATAAATTGGTTTTAAGCGATAAAACAAAAATAATGTTTTTTAATGTGTCTGGAAGGGAAGTTCTAACGAGTGATTTTATCTTTCATGGTGCAAACTGCAAAAAATACTTCTTTTGTAATGATATTTGCGGCTCAGCAAAAAATGTACAGACGTACGCCGATTCAGGTTACTGTTCAACTAGTTGTTTTTCTATCAATTGTGTAAAAACTTTCAAATATTTGGGTTTGCTGCTTGATTGGAAAATGAATTGGCATGATCACACTAGTGCTCTAAAAAAATACTTAATGGCAGCCACTAGGCAAATTTATTATTTAAGAGGTATATGTTCAAATAAATTGCTTACTTGCATCTACTTTGCTATTTTCCATTCAAAGCTGGGATATGGATTGGCATGCTGGGGTGGCACACACAGTAATAAAATTAGTCCTCTACTTACTATACAAAAACATATAATTCGAATATTATGCAAAAAAAGTCGTTATGAAAGTAGTCTACCTCTTTTCAGAAATTTGAACATTTTGCCTTTAAAGCATCTTTATTATTTCAAGGTTCTGAAGTTATTTTTTATTAAATCGGGCTATTTATTCAACACAAGATGCCACTCGAACTATGATTTAAGGATTAATGGTCTCAACTTAGCTTTAGTCCCACCGCATGGTTTGCAACATTTTTTACATTTTTTTGACTCTGTTGCTCCCAGGTTATTTAATAGGCTTCCGCAGTGTATAAGAAGCATTCGTATTAAACATTCTTTCCTCAAAGAAGTGAAATCTTGGCTATTTAGTTTTACGTATATCGAATTAAGTACGCTAATTGATATTATATATTAGTAATCGAGATTTCTATTGAATATTTATTAAATTGGTTGATCTTATTTTGTTTTTTATCCATTTTTTTTGTTATCTTTTCATTTCCATTTTTATTTTTAATTTTGATTTATAATTTAAAATATGTTGTATAATCTTAAGACCCCATGAATTTTACTGTAATTTAATTGTATGTATGTATCCGCTTCTAGTTCTTTCCGAACTATAGGATGCAGAATTGTTATTTCTATAATAATAATTAACAAATAAATGAAATGAAAAAAATGAATTACATTTTCCCGATTAACAGATCTGTGATATTAATTTTGTACCAGTCTAATTTGATGTTTTAATTTTCGTTGTTGCTAATATGTTTAATGTTTGCTCTCTTTTGAGTAATATTTAATGTTTCATCTCTTTTGAGTAAAAAATCCCTTTTATGAATACAAACATAATTGATTTAAGTCACACATATTGCAATAAGTTTGATTTGTATTGTTTTAAATATATTTTAACTAATCGGGAAAATGTAATCGTTTTGTCTCACTTTCTAATCATTCGTGTTGCTGATGATGGCCTGCAAACAGGCTGAAATGCATTCGAATTTAATTAAATAAAAATATTTAAATTTTGGCAAATTCAAATTAAGGTGTGGTGTCTTCGGTCCTGTTCACGTCGGCGACGACTACCGTATTCGAATGAACCACGAACTGTACGAGCTCTACGCTGACATTGACATAGTCAAGCGCATCACTATTCAACGTCTGCGCTGGCTGGGACATGTTGTGCGTATGGACGAAGAAGCTCCGGCGAAAAAGGTGTTTGATGCGGAAGCCGCTGGGCGACGACGAAGAGGAAGACCATGCCTCCGATGGAAAGACCAAGCCGAGGAAACCCTATCCACGCTTGGTGTGAATGATTGGAGAAGGCGTGCGCAAAGCAGAGGCGCCTGGAGAGAGCTTTTGAGGTCGGCCGTAACCCGGTAACGGGTTGTTATGGCCACCCAAGTAAGTAAGTAAGAACATAGCCAATAGCTCAATCAGGGAAACCTTGAGCTCGAGGCATGGGGATTGTTCTCCATAGCCCTATCTTAATTTGCCAATGCCCTATATCCTGTCCAATATAACAGACAGCCGCATAAGCCAGTGATGGGCACATAGTTGCTCTATTTGCTCTCATTGCTCTTACCGTTATTTGACGCACAAGCAAGCGAAAAAAAATTCGCAGAATTTCAACGCTATCGAGGCACAGCGTTGACTTGAATTCAAATTAAAACAAAAACAAAACACAAAGGCATAAACGACGGCGCCGCATTGTGTCTTGACGAATGTAGCAATTGTTTTTGTTTGTAGTGCAATTTGGTTTTTTTTGTGCTAATGGCAAATTTGGAAATGAAAGTAAAAAAAACTTTAAAATTTCGTTTATTGTTGCTTGATATTGTTGTTTTGCTCTTTTGTTGGATTTCTATGCCCACCGCGGGCATAAACCTTCAAATAACATCATTACATATGCCCATAACTTGTTTCATCATAAAAAATTGAAAATGTCGAACTAAATTTTGATTTTTCCACTTTAACAACCTGATAACAGTATCAGTATCTTCTTAGTGTAATATTCTATACTAAGCCGAGAGACCAATTAAAATCATTGCAGTAGCAATGAGCAGCTTTTTTATAAGCAACAAAATCTACGAACTTCTAGTGCCGAACATTTATTTCTAGTCCTGATCACGAGGACTGATTAAACATTTTAAATAGTAATGTGAGCATAGTTATCCGACTTTATTTTAATTATCAAAAGACTTTTCGAAAGGAATCCGGAAATTTGAGCTAAGAAACAAAAAAAAAAAAAATAGGCCGAAGATTTAACGCAGTGACAATATATCTCTAGGTATGTCTCATTTCATTATGTATCTAATACAAAAAAAAAGCATTATAAAAATGAATTGACACTTAAGTAAAAATTAAGATCGTATGTATGCCAAACCCTACCAACGCCCATGTAAGAAATTTAATTTAGCTGAAAAAGTTAAGATAATAAATTGCGCCCACTGGCTAAATAAAAGTTGCCTGTCTCATCTGCTGCTGATGCTGATTTACCACTGTTTTTTTTTTTTTTTAAAAAAAAGGCACGAGTATATTCATTTAAAAGAAAAACAGTAGTATATTTTTTTTGTTTCAGCTAAAGAAAATTGCTTTGCAGGCATATAATAACTTGCACTGATTCCATCCCACACCGCTGACTCACAAACTCACATGCTAATGCAGATAACTCATAAAGTTGTTTAAGAAAAATCACTGTGGGTACTGAAATGAAATAAAAACTCATTTTGCATTTTACGAATATTTATTTCGTGGTTTGCTTATCAGTTTTCAAAAAAAAAAAAAAAAACATAAAGAAGAAAAGAAATTTGAAATAAAGAATAAAGTCTCGCGAAGAAGTCGCACATAAATAGCGAAACACATTAGCAGGACCAACGAAACACATGCACGGAAAGCACCGTGTGAGGTAAATGTACTGCAGTATGTTGATTGTATAGAAGAAGGGGCAAAAAAAAAAACACAATGCTGTGGGTTGTATTCGTTTGTTTCCGTTTCCGCTTTCTTTTAGATGAACATTTATGTGAAAACATAATTCATTGGCATTTGAATTTTATAAATACGCTACCCACCTACCTTGCCTGAGAAAGATAAAAAGTTATGGACGGAGAAGTGGTGGAGAACATAGGAAGAGATAGATGCATTTGCAAAAATGTTGACTTAAATTAGTTGCAAAATGTAGCTTCTCAAAATACCTATGGTTGTTTGTATGTTGTGTTCATAGTATAACCTAAAAAAAGTTATTGCATACCTTTAGGCACAGCTCAAATTGTGCATATGAGTGCACAGGGTAATCTGGAAGTTCCATATTAGAATTAAATACTGAATTTCACACATTTCATTTTAATTTTGGGTCGAGACCAAATATGTATTTTGAAAATTACTATACTTTTGCAAAATTTCAAAACGAACTTGAACAAAAAATAGCAGATAGAAGAAAAAATATTTAATATTTAAAACTGTGCATATTTTACTCTTAATTGCGTAAAGACAACGATCCGAAATGTTTCTAGTACTAAAATAGTTCTGAATCTTAAAATTGTCATCAAACTGTCAAAAACAAAGTTTTGTTCCAGAAAACTATTTTTTAAAGAAAATATTTGCTTCGAAATTCTTCTCAGTAATATCTCAAGATATTGTCCTTAAGGTCTTTCTGTATTCAATAAAAATTATTTGGAAACAGTATTCGCTCCAATAATTTATGAGATATATCTTTTGAAAATTCAAAATACTATTGAAGCGAGATTTAACAGAACATGTCTTTTCTTGCCCTTCGAACTCGAATATTTTGGTAGACTGGTACGAAATAATTAGAGATTCTGGCAATTTTTTTTAAGAATAATATAGCAAAGAATAATATAGAACAAAAAATGACACAACTGAACATTTTATTGCACCAGCAGCAAACACTTCCAGAAACATGACTCTACTTGAAAACATAACCAGCCAATAACTTAAGCTTAGCAAAGTTCCATATTAGAACAATATCCAAGACGATGCATTAAGAGCTAATCCCACCTTAATGGCGGCATTCGAAGTCATTACGAAAGACGAGAGACTTCCTAATGAATGGCTCGGAGACTTTATTATTATAACGCCCAAATTTATCTGCTGTAAAAATAACACAATCCTGAGCTCTTCCTCTGAAGTACAGACTAAAATTATCCTCAATCCGATTATGCACTCATCATGTTGTCATTCTTCATATTTTTCTCGAGTAAATATGCGAATAGCAAATGAGTGCTCATTTGAGCTTCGTTGACTTTACTAATGCTTCAACATGCAAACCAACCTTACACGACTCAGTGCATCGTTCTGCTGCCTTGGCTGCGTTCCCATTATAAAAGGCGGCACCACAGAAGCAACGCCGGCATAAGACTTTGTGGGACTAAAAACTAAAATAGGGCCTCTTATAACTAAACATAAAATAAATTTCCATTTCAAAACGTAATAAAGGTAACTTTCTTTCCTGAAAATGTTACAGAAATATGAATATTGATGACCAAAAAAAAGGTCTTCATTCATAAACTAAACATCCATTCAAAAACATCCACAAAATAAAAAAAAAAAATCTTTTAAAGGAATTATAACTCGGATAGCTCCTGAAGCTATATACCTCCAAGCTTTCATTTGGCACTAATTTTTGGATCACCTTGTATAAAAAAGCTTTATACCTGAAACTTATTTATTATTATTGTTACTTAATAACGTTATTACTTGCCTATTACTGAACCGATTTCAACAAATGTGGTGTCTTTCGTTAAGTCTTCTAGTCTTTGGTTGTGAAAAAAAAATTAAGAAGCACATAGAGGGCGTTGCAGTCGAAATAGGTAGCCGTGGGCCTTGTAGGAATTGAAAAATTTCAGAAAAAGCTATTACATTTCTTTTTTAAATTTAGTGACGAAAGAAAGGTGATTCCGTTTTTTATATGAACTATTTTAATATTAGCGATTTAAAAAAAAAGTCATCACCTTGTACAAAAAAAATCATTGGTACCTTTTTCAGGAAAAATTATTTCGTTTTGGAAAGGCCAAAATGAAGGCCAAATAATGATCTATAACTTTGAGAGTATTTTAGTTAGAGCAATTTGTCTATGGCTCAAGCTTTAATATAGGAAAAAATAAATAAAATCCATCACCAAAAGTTTGAAAAAAAACACCCTAATGACTATATCTCGAAAACTAGAAATAAATTATCATTTTTTTTAATATATTCTTTCTTAAAATTAAAAGCTATTTAAGAAAAAATATTAATAAAAAGAAATATGACGGCTAACGTCAAATTTCATTTTGAAATAGGGTCTGTAGGGGTTAAAGATAAAAACCTTATATTAATTTTTTAAATTTGTTTACCCTATTTCGAACCAATTGAGAAGGCGGCGTTCCATTTGATTTTCGCAAAAAAAAACACACTTAAGAACCACCCTAATGTATATACTAACATGTAAACTTAAAAAAAAATTGTTTCCAAGAAAGACAATTACTTTTTTGTTGCAGCAGTTTCAATTGAAGAGTGATTTTTTAAGCGTTTGGTTTTTGGAAATTGAAAAAAGAACAGAAAAGTTGCAATAGTGAATTGAACATTTATTTTAAGCAATACATCAATTCCAGCCATTTACTTTTTAAAGATTATTTCATGTCAATGTTACTCGCTCCAATTTTGGCATACTTTTTCCAGCATTTCGACCGGTATTTCACCAATGGCAGTTGTAATGTTGTCTTCCAGGGCTGTAATTATAGCAGACTTCAGCCTCACAAAAAAAATAGTCAAGTGGGGTTAAATCGCATGATCTTGGAGGCCAATGGATCCCCCCAAAACTTGAGATACTGTTTTATTTAAGCCACATGTCAACCAATCCCAATTCTTCCATGTTGGGCAAAAAAATGTCGGTTATAATCGCACGGTACCTTGCTTCATTGACTGCAGCCGGCCAACAAACCACATCAAACAGTGCATTTTTCAGGGCGCATAGGCAGCTCTTGAGCTGCCTTTGGCTGCTTTTGAGACCAAATTCGGGAATTCTGTCAACAAACAGTACCCGTTGAACTAAAAATTTGCTTCGTCGCTGAAAAAAATTTTTCTATAAAATATTGGATCTTCATCATTTCTCACAGAGCACGAATTTTGATAAAAAATTCAATGTTTTTCAAGAGCTGTTCGTTTGTTAGTCTATTCATGGTAAAATAGCAAACTTTACTGAGCATTTTTGGCGTTGTTACGAAGCACGCGTGAGGTTTAAAAAAACTTACACTGAAAAAAACAAATAGCAAAAAATCACCCATTACAAGAACGATGATAGCCATTTATAAGTGTCAACCTTTTCTTTTGAGATGATAAATTGACGTAAGTACCTCTCAATTTGGCAGTTTCTCAACAAAAATGCTAAAAAGCGTGATAGATTGAAAAAAGCCTTCCGCATCAATATTTGTAAATAAAAAAACATAAATGACATTTAAAAGTTTTTATTAATTTTATTGTTGATATTTTTTTTTTTTTCATTTCAAAGAAATTTTTTAATTATATTTTATAGGTCATTTCGTAGAAACCAACGAAATGTTTTTATTTTACAATATGGAATATTAATAATTTATTAATGAATAATTTTAATAAATTAAGAACAAACGAAAAATTCTAGATGCTATATACTATTTTATTTATATCATATTAATACTTCAATTATTAATATTTTTACCTAATAATATATATATTGAATTTAGTTTTTATATGTTTTAATTGAATAGAGCAAAAATTGCATTTACAGAATGTAAATTTTTATATTATAGTCATATTTTGGTCGAAATAAAATTAGTTCAACTAAGTTTTTTTGGTATTTGATACCAAAACAAACCCTTTTTTTATGCAAAACAAAAAACAAAACTTTATAAAGATATGTTGTAATTTTATCCAAACAATATTTGCATGAAAATATGACTTAAAAAGAAAATAAGGCAAGTGTCTGTTAAAATTTAAACTAAAGTGTAAATTTATTAGAATACTATGTACATGCGTTTAGTTTTCTTTTTTTAATTTAAATTTTCAAAGTTTTATTGCTTCTCTATATATACTTTTAGATAAATGTTTTTATTTTCATTCTTTAAATAAAACTATTCAAATAATTTATTGTAAAATGTTTCATGAACTCGTATTTCTGAAAATTGCGTGGAATTGTCATCTTTGGCTTCCGTAGGTTTGTATCTAAGCTATGCATAATAATTGATAATAAGTTTATGATATTATTATGATATAATATATTTTATCATTAAGTCTATCAAATAGCTATTTATTTAATTTAATTAAAATAGATTTAATTCTATTTATTAGCATGAATTTACTGGGATTTTAAACATGGGTTCGTAGTGCATGATTACACATTAGTTCTTAAAGACCAAATTTGTCATTTTTAAAATGTTTTACTAGCTGTTAACCGAAATGAGCTTATTTACATTTAATAAACCAAATGATAAAAAAATTTGGCTGGATTTATTTATTTATTTTTTGTTTTATTAATTTATTGCCTAAATGATTTATACTATTTTGCGTTAATTCTAAAACTTAGAAAACTAGTTTAACCGTTCCTTTTTTTATTCTACTTATTTTAAGTGAATAAAATTTCTAAAGAATACAGCGCTTTTCAAACTTTGTGCTTCACCGCCTTAATCGCGCTCTTCGTATTTATGCACGAACGAATTGAGCGCTGACATTTGCGAACATTGCGTGGAATCGTAAAGTGACATTTTGAGGCGTTTGCATTTAGCGCGTCGATTCTTAAACCAAAATTGTACATTTTTGCTCTCGAGACGTGGAAACTTTTGTCTGTAATGGGAAAATAGCGAAATATTTTATTAGAATTGTATTTTTGTATGAACTTATTATTATTTTAAAAGTTTTTGAGTCTTGGCGTGAGATTTTAGTACATTATTTGACTGTTATCAAAAAAAAAAAAAAATTTTTGAAGGGCCCGGCTTTGACATGAAATTCAGGGCTTAGTCGGGTCAACCTGTTCACTTGGCAACCCTGTCAGTCAATTTACCTTCGTTTTTCAACTAATAATATAATTTTCATCATCTCTACTCACCTGTATGGCATTGTATTTAAGTCCTCAGTATATTTCAATATTAAATTATGTGACGGATGCGTATTCATAGCAAACCACTGCTCTAATTTCGGCACCTCAGTAACAGGATCAATGAACGTACGATTACGCTTGCGACGTTCCTCACTCGACAAATTGGCGAGATTCAAGCCAGCCGAACCCATCAACGGATTTTGCTGCATTCCAGCTGCAGCTGCAGCAGCGGCTGCCGCAGCGTGATGAGCATGCGGATGACCTGCAGCTGCTTGACCAAAACCAGGCATATAATGACTCATATACATAAACGACTGTGAAAACATCGAGTTGGGTACCATGGGAAAATGCAAATCTTTGCGTGCCGCAACAGCAGCAGCCATATCGGATGGTGAAGGTGAACGATAGTCATCCATTTGGATAGTGTCATTCTCGTTATCATCATCATCGTCATCCATATCAAGATCTTCATCATCTTCCTGTTTAGGAGAACTATGCTTAGAAGTGTCATGTTGCTGTTGCTGCTCCCGTTGTTGTTGTTGCTCCTGTTGATGCTGCAGATTTTGGGAATCTTGATTACTACTGTTATTATTGCCGGAATTTTTATTATTTGCTTCAGTACCGCCACCATTTTGAGAAGCTGAATTCAACTGATCGTTTGAGTTTTCACTCTGAATATTGCGAACAGCATCATCATCTTCATCTTCCTCGCCACGCGCACCTTTCTCACCACTATTACTACCACCACCAACGACCGCACCGCTCTCATCTTCATTATAACAGCTACCAGCATGTGAACGTTCCGCACGGCTTCGGGAACCATTAAGCAAATCGTGTGCATCACTTTCATCATCTTTCAACGAGGAACCGCGACGACTCTGGCTACGCTCCTCTTCGTCATCGGCCGGCGATGTTCTGTTGCGTTCGTGTGTAGTAAGCGAAAGCGGCAATTGCGGTGAGCATGGACGACTCTGATCATCATCCATATCGTCCGAGTGTTGTGACATTGTGTCAATATCTTCGGACTTTAAACTCAATGGACTCTTTAGATAATCATGTGGTATCATCATATTACCACCACCACCACTGCCCAACGAAGGGCCAACGCCCATAGAACCAACGCCACCAGTACCACTTTGACTTAATTGTGCATGTTGGCTTAAATAACCATTCATAGAAACATGCCCCATTGCACCAACTGCACCCAAACCACCACGCATTTCAGCGCGTTTTTGAGCTGCACGCGCATTCTTAAACCAATAGACAACATTGTTAACGTCCAGCGGCTTACGTCCACGCCGCGACTCAAGCGAATTTAATTGCACAACATAGGTCTGTATCTGTTGACGTGATGGATGTGGATTCTCCTGGAACCATTTCTGTAATTTGGGCAACTCCATTTCAGGATCAAAACTAGTGCGCATACGTGTCTTCTGATTTGGATACTGCGAATGATGTCCGGGATGATGATGGTGATGATGCATTGATGCATGCATTGCAGGATGCACCATCATATTGGGATGTGGCGCAGTACTACCGGGCACAGCACCACCATGATGTGAACTGCTGTCGTTAAGCAGTAGTGATTCACGACTAGCATTTATGCTGGCAGCCACTCCCAATCCAGGTATGCTACCAGGTATTACTGTATTGCCTGCTGCAGTGGCTGCATGTAGTCCTGCTTGTGCGGCAGCAGCAGCAGCGGCCGCTGCAGCAACTGCTGCTGTACCCACCGGAAAGTCCATATCATTTGGGACTGCCTGCGGTGCTGTCATAAAGGGTAACATTTTTGGTGTCATGCTTGCTTGAGGCGATAATTGATTTGACCACCATTGATCAAATTTGCGGCGTATGTCTTCAGGTATTTCGCCACCGGGAAAAGCGTATGTGTTCTGATAGGAACTACGGCAGATTTGTGAAAGAGTGACCTAAAAAAGAGAGAATAAGAAATGAGGTGCTATAAGTTTGGACATGTGATTAAAATAAACTTAAACTTAAACTCTCTTGTCAAGTTTTCGTTTTGAAATTTTTAGTATCATCCTCGAATTCTCGAAAATTGTCAATTCTATTTGAGAGCTAAAGCGGTTTCTGTAATTAAACTTCTTTGCTTTGAAGAAGAGTATGAAACGAGGCTTTTGTGATTTATTTTTTGATGTTGCGAAGCTGTCCGCTATCAATTCTTATAAAATGCAGATTTCTGCGAAGTTATAAGGGAATTAAAATACAGGTCTACGTGAATTATTTATTTGGAGTTGTTAGGGAGCACAAGTGGATGTATTTGTGACTTATTTTCTTGTAGATGTAAGGAAGTTCTATAGGAGGTGTCCGTAATATATTTTCTTGGAGTTGTAAGGGCGTATAAGTGAAAGTCTCCGTTATTTATATTTTTGGAAAAGTAAATACATTTTTTTTTTCGGAAGTAAGAGTTGAGGTCTAGTTCAAGAATTTCAAAATTTTAGACAAATAGATCGGGAGGTAGCGTTGTATTTTTCATGGTCATTTTATTCCGCTCAATATCTTTTACAATTTATTAGTTTAAATATGAATATTAAACGAAATAAGCGGCAATTGCCGGAGTCGTGAAGGGGCTGGCTATGAAAGGCTGTAAAAAAAGTTTCGCTCAATAGCTCGGAAAGTAAGGCAGAAGTAAAAAATATATAATTTATCATTAATAAGATGCAAACACATCGATTTCATACCCGAAAAATCTCCGTATTACAAGATTTGAACGAACTTTAATAGTTTTAAAATTACTCCTTAAAACCTTAAACTTTCCTACGTTATGTTGGTATTTTCCAATCAATCAATGCAGTAATTCACGTTACAATCTACGTCAATTGATTTAATTGTTTTTTATTGCAAAAAAAAAATCACAGTCTTTCAATATTCAATAATTTGCTAATCATGTCATAAAGCTCTATTGTGTTTATGGTGCCCCTTATAAATCATATTGATTTAATCATACTCGTACAACACGTACCTAATAATGCATTAATGCTCAAAAATATGCCCTTCAATGCATTTCGTATTTGTTATATTTTATTTTACTACGCGATATTTTAGTAATCATCAATAATCATGTGATAAGAAAAATTTCAATTCCACACAATTTTAATACTATAATCTTAAGTATTAAGTATAGATATATGTCTGCATTTACGTGTGTATAATATGAGTAACATGGTACCAACTGATATTTTTTGTAATTTGAAAAATGGCTTAAGTGATTTGTAATCGCCTGCCAACCACCACCACCACCACCACCTAGCTTTACCAATTAAACCAGGTGATTACGTTGCCCATCATCATCATTATCATCATCGTTTTTGTCGTCAGTTTGATAACTAACTATTCATTATCTATCCAAGTGTATCTATTTAGGTAAACACTTGTTATATTAACTAAACTAATCTTTGAGTTGCTACCGCATTACCATCATGATATTACATATACATAAGTATTTATATAAAGCAGTCAACCCAACCCAACCCATCCACTTAGCCCAAGTTTATATAAATAAAAAATCATGACAAATTTTGATTTAACGTTTTGCAATCACGCTTGCATTTTATGGCTAAGTGAATCCCATGCACTTGAATGTTGGGAACAGTGATTTTTATGGTCTATTTGCAGTGTTGTTGTTCAGTATATGAGCACTCATCATTACTTACTCAGTACTCGTATATTGCTTGGCTTATCTTGTCTAGGTGCCGTGGTGTGGCATTGTATTTGAAATTACGTTTGGTAAAATATCGGGGAATTAAAAGATTTATCAAAAGGTTTTTAGTTAGTATTCTTTTTTTATAAGCTTCGACAGGGAATTATTGATGGATTTTGTTTGGCGACAAGTTTATGGTGGTTAAGAGTGTTGATTGGTTGGCGGCTGATATTAAAATCGGTCTAGACTAGTCATTCACAATAAGTCAAATGGCTGGTTTATGATTCGAAAACTATTCTGTAATGTCTGTTTTTGTGGCAAGGCTTCCAATATTTACTTAAGTTTAACAATGTTACAAATCCATCACATTTATCTATATGGCAACATCTCACACTCAAACTTATATTAATTACTTAAAAGGCATTCCTGTTCTGTTTCGAATATCAACCCAACGTCTTGCCAAATGTGTCAAGAAAACAAATACACTAGCGCTTCATTGAAGTTTGAGAAACTATTCTTCCAAGATGCGCGGCAAGCTCACTTTAAACTATCTTAACAAAGAAATTATAAGGTCCGAAACAACACCTTGTTATAGTCATTTCATAAGGATAAGGACAAGGATAAGGTGGTTAATGTATCATTCTGAACTTCACTTCTGTGCATCTGTTATAAAGGGTGAATCATTCGGAGGTTGCAATTTACTATGGAACTATTTTTCCTATCAAAAATAAACTTGTTGATATTTGACATGTTATGATACTCGGTAATGAAATTTTTAAATATTTCAGAATGACGCACTTTAATCTTCAAAATGGAGAAAATTTAATTAATACAATGTGTGCATTGTGAAATAATTTCGCCAATTTGATATCAAGCCATGAATAAAAAATTATTGTGTAATGTCACGTCTCTGTAAAAAGTAAAAGGTATATGCCAATGATCTCAAAACGTTACCAGAGTAAAAAAAAAAAACAAGGTTATTTACGAAACTTTGCAGACTGCTCTTAGCGGCGATAGGACCGAAATCATTTTTCTAGTTTAGTATCATTGCTTTAACATCATATCTGAATAAAAATATCAGTTTATCAAAATTAAATGAGTTTTATTTTACAACAAAGTTGTAACTTCCAATTGGATTAGAACCGTGCATAAAAGGATTTTCATTACCTTTGGTATTTTGTCTTGTCATTGTTTAAATGTTGCATTAATGCCGAAAGTGACATGCAAATAAATAAGAATTTAAAGATGAGTTCGACAGTATATAAGGTTTTACCTTATTTTGCGAAAAATACCTGATTTAATGTATTAGCCAAGAGGTGTACTTTATCGCTTGGACGAAGGTTTAATTAACGAAAACTATTTCTTAATAACTTAACTATTTAAAAATATATTAAAGTTTTTCTAAGACCAAAAATCATGCTGATATATGAAAAAAAAAAAAAAAAAAATCTACAAAATTTACAAAATAAGCACCTTAATATAAATACATAGATATGTAGATAAAGATTCCCAAACAATTTTCGAAATCTTCACTTGTGTAAAACATTTTGCGAGAAAACAGCCTCCTGCGTGACGGCATCATCTGACTGAACTTTCAAAAACAAAGAATTTTTACAAAGTCAAATGTATAATAAAATGGTTGAACGACTTTGGCCGAAATTTTTGAAAAATATGTATACAAATAAGTACGTTATTACGATCAATATCTTGACACCGAATTAGTGTGATACTTAGTGATGACGAACTCGCTTTATTAACTCGGCACAACTTGGTTTGGGTGAATTTTAAACTCGCTCAACTCGGTTTGGAATATTTTCGAGTTGACACATCACTAATACATATAGTAAGAAAGTTAATGCTGATCAATCGGATGCACATACATAGGTTGGACACGGAAAGCATGTCTTCGCATAAATACTTTATCCAATGAAAGTTCCGAATATGTTTTTTTCAAAATCGCTAAGGTGATTTTAATACGATTGATATTATTTAAAAGGTAATTTAAAACCTAAAAACAGGCTACATTAACTGTCTCTAATTTGTTAACATTTAATATATTTATTATTTCTTGCCTATTAAATTGTAATTTTTATGTAAAACCTCCATTATTTAATATTTATAACATTGTTATAAATGCAACATAATGTAACACTCATATTTAACCTACAAAGTCGGTTTGGTGAACTCGGTTCAGGTAACTCGAGTTGACTCGATACAACACGGTTTCGTTGAATTTACAACTCAGTCAACTTGGTTGAACTCGGTTTGGGTGAATTTTCAACTCGCTCAACTCGGTTTGGAATATTTTCGAGTTGACACATCACCAGTGATACTGATTGAGTCAGTATAGTTGATGTCATTAGTTAAACCACGTAGAGAACTTTTCTTTTGATTCTGGACATGATCCTTGAACATGACTTTTTCAATCCTAAACTTTTGCTTATTCAAGAAAGAAATTCTAACAAATTTGAGTCTTAGGTACCCAAAACACTCGTCAAAAGAGACAAAAGCGACTTTTCCTTTCTGCTACACCAAAAGAAATTCATCTAACATTGTGACTACACGTTCAAGTAAGTAACTGCTTATACTACGTATTATTTGCGAAAATTTCGGAGACCTAGCTTATAAGTAGCATGCAAGTTCAATCAAGAAAACTATTGAAGTCGCCAATATAGGCTTGTCAAAAATGCGTTAGTGTTTTGCAACCTCTACATCAATTTCCAAAACATGAATATCATAAGAAAAATAATTAAATAAACTGTAATATCAATTTGAAATCTGTGCAATAGTTTTTGAGATATGACGAATTTTATAAATTTTTTTTTTAAAAAACTGTGACTATATAAAGACATATAATTTTATTGACATATCAAAAAAGCTCAATTTATTATATCTTTCAATTCTATGGTAATTATAATTTCCAATTTTAATTGTTCAAAAGAACATTTTATTCCGGTGCAAAAAGTATTGATAAAATGTTCAATGAGTTCATTTCAAATTATCATCCACTCTATTTCAGCCAATTTTTGAGGAATCAGAAAAATATTTTTTATGGACAACACTTTGCCCAAGTTTGAAGTTAATCGGATATGTTCAATTTTCGGCTTAGATATTTGACATAAAATGCGTCACTCTTATCCCTGTTTATTACTTAGTCCAATTATTTTGGCGCAACGATAAAATAAGAATGAAAGCGATCTAAAACAAAACACTGCAATGCAAATTTCGATTCTACGGTGAGCTAATCGGATCGTTTTGATGCAAGGTTGATTTAAGTCAGCTCACTTCCCAAAAAATAAAAGTACCTTTATTTTAAGAACTTCACTTAAACAAAAAGATATTATGGCGGTTTTTGTGTTCAGGAGGTTCTACTTGACTCGCCCATGTATATGACGTTCACTGAATTTTTCAGCTGTAAGCCACTGTTCTTGATGCTTTGCCGACATATTATATTTCCGTATTCCAGTTGAAGAGCTTAATGTGGTGCTAATTTGGTAATAGCTCGAATACACTTCCAGGAAATTAAAGAGAGAAGAAGGGTATAATTATGAAGTTTGAAAAATAACGAAATATAGAATGTGTATTATCATTCCAGTGCCTGGAATCGAACACGAGGACCTCTGAGTTGTAAGCACAGTACACTTTGACATTTCACTTTGAATATATTTGTGAAAGTGTGAATGGTTTGAGTTTTTTTAACTTTCACTTGTACGCGTAGAGTCCGGGTAAATCAAACTAAGCTCAGGAAAGTGAAGTTCTAAAATTAAATTTTGACAAAGAATGGACCCTAAATAGGGATCTTGTTTTTTCAAACATTCTTACGATAATATTAGAAATCATATACATATTTCATATTCATTCTGACAAAAATTTTGATATGTTTTAGTGAATTTTTCAAAAAAATCATAGAGTTTTCGAGATAAAGTTTTTGTAAGCCACAATATGAAACAAAGATAGCAATCTTTTTTATTTTTAATACTCAACCTCGTTATCTTAATATTCCCTTGAAGTAATAGGAATTAGTTAAGTGAGCCAAATATAATAATTAATCCCTTTATTTTCAGCGCTATGAAAACACTCACCCCAAATTTTTTAAACAAAACATTTCAAATAAAACATTTTTGAACGCTATAACTTTAAATCATGCTTCAAGTATTTTAATCCGTAATGATTTTTGAACTTACTTGCTTATAATTACAACAACATTAAATCATTTCAACTATAATTGTACTTATAAGAGTTTTTCGTCAGACATTAATGTCACACATTGTTGATTTCTCACATGTACTCGTGCATATAACATTGATGTAGGATTTATGCGGTTTTCATGGGTTTGGGGTAAGGAGTCACAGAAAAAGGATTCAAATTAAAACAAAAGCGTATTTAAAATATGAACGAAGTTGTATAGATGTGCTTGCTGTGGGGTAGTCGAGAATAGTGTTGTGTTACTATTTGGCTGGATTAAGTTTTTGCCTAGCGACGACAATTAATTGGTTATAGTTAAAAGCAAAACCTTCAATTAAAATGGAGAAATAATGTATTAAGACAATACCTTCTTAAGTCATAGAAACAAGGTAGTTCTATCAAGTTACTGTTAATTGAAACGCATAAAATATAACTATAGTTAATATTAAGACAATAAGCAAAATTCCATGGTATTTTTTCAAGACATTTTTCTTTAATTATTTTTTTCTGTAATATTTTTTGCTTTTTTTCTTTTCTATGCTAGAAATTTTTAGAAATTATACTGAATGGTTTCCAAATGTACATAGACTAAAATTATTGTTTCTTGAGATTTGCGGCAAAATACTGTCAATTAAAAACAAGACTTTGTAAGGTTAATCAAATGCTCGACGAAAAGAAAAATTTAATTTAAACAAGATCTCATGATGGATATAGTGGAGGAAAACCGGTTTGATCTTTGCACCGAACTAAATCGCATGTTGTTTTTTTTGGATTTGAAGTCTTGGATTATTGGCTTTTTCTCTGATTATACCTAATTTTTCAATACTATAAAACAAATATTAATGCTGATTTATATATTAACTCACCTCATCCAAAGGACAGCCAGTAGAACGAAGCAGTGCATGCGATTGCAGCACTAACAATTTCAACAATTTATCCTTAATCTCACCAAAAGGTGAAGTTTTCGCGCGTAAGATAACAATGCGTAATGTCACCACAGAAGTTAATTCGCCAATTATATCACAAACGGGTACCAAAGGATTATCGGAAATTTGTTCCAGTGGTATGGGCTTCCAGTTTTTAATGATGAGGGAACCTGTTAAGTTGGAAAAATTTAATCAAGAATTAATTTTATATGAAATTAATGTTTGTTGGAAGAAAATAGAGGGGATTAGTTAAATATTACCTCTTGCCGTGCTTGAAGTCTCCTGCGAGTAACCCAAACGCTGTAATGCAGTTTGCACAATTTCCGACCATGGTGTTGCCGCTGCGACAATGACATAACTATCAGTTTCAATGTTCGGTCGACGTTTCCAAGGATTTCGTGTATCAATTGTGAGTGAGGCCTGCAGTGAGTGCACGGATTCAACAACGCAGTGTAGAGGAAGCGATTTTGCTGCAAAGAAAAGAATTAAAAATTGTATTAATTTTTATAGTAAATCGCGTTATTTTTTTTTTAATGCTAACCAAAGTAGGAAGAATTCATTTTGAGTATTAGTTGTGTTTTTAGATTAGGTTGAAAGTTTTTCGATTTAATTTTTGACAAGATTTGTCAAGGCTTATGTGATAGATTTTCAAAATCCAAATTAGTTTTAAAAAAAGATTTTTATTTATTTTTGATTAAAAATTTATTTTGTTAAAGGTGATTATATGGAAGAACAATCAATGGAGATTTTACCTACAGTACCCGAAAAGAAGGGAATCGATTTCTGATGCACAGATATATACATATATACTTAGGTTATTACCGAAGGCGATAAATATTGGAGCCCTGGGCCTCTATTGGTGTAGCTAAGTCACAGGTACTAACGCCAAAATGTTAATACCAGTGCGCCGACACTGTATATTGATGGAATCATATGTTGATATATTTAAATTTATGATTATTTTGATGTTTAACATTTAAGGGGACATGACACCTTCAAATTTTCAAGAATTAAAAAAATTTTTTTTGACTGTTTCTTGTTTAAAAAATATTGAAAAAAAAACTTGGCTTATAAAATATATAACGAGCATTTTAGTAACATCGTTTTAAAGTGATAGTACTTGAAAAGCTATAGCTAAAAAACTTTAAACGCGTTTTTCTCGAAATCACGTTTTTCGAGTTGGCGGGCGGGATAAAAAAAACTACAAGACCCTTTTTTCTGAAATTTCAATATGCTGCTGGGCACATATAAATGCAGGGGATGAACTACGGATAGAAAGATCGGTATTATGGTTTTTGATTTCTGGCACTATTTTGGCTGTAGTTCATTCCCTGGCGGCTTTAATGCTGATTAAAACCTCTTATTTTTTTTTTTTTTCAGATGTTCCAGTGAGCTGCAATCATGCCCGCTGTGATTTTTTGGTTTTTTTTTTTTCAAAAAATTCTAGTGGTCATAAATTTCATAAAAAACTTTTTTTCAAATATTTTTTTGTGTCAAAATATATCTGTAAAGTTTCAAAGTGATATCTTGTTTTTTATAAAAATTGTACGCAGTTTAAAACACTTAAGACAAAATTTTTTGAAGGTGTCATGTCCCCTTAAGGTTGAAAATATTTTCGCCGTATGCCTCACATGTAAAAATTTGCTTGCGTAGGCCTAATAACTTAAGTATGTTCTTTTTTGGGGTACCAAGTGTAATCACCCTTTTTAAATGCCTATAATCTTAAAAATATGGAATTTCCTACATTTTCTTATTTACTTATAAAACAATGACTTTTCTAAGCAAAAATAAAGTAGCTTTTCGGCCACATATTTAATATCCGGTCAAAAGAAATTTCGCCGAAAATCTACATAAAATTGAAATTCTCAAACTGGTCATGGGCTGATAAGACGCCGCCATGCGTCTTTTCATACGTTTGTTACCACAACCAACTTAAACTATGCTAATAATAATAAATAAATTTTTAATTTCTAACCCAAGAAAGTTTTCTTCAAATTATTGTATAAACAATTTAATTATTTGGACAAGCAGCAACTAGCTCTTTATTACTACAACACTACAGTTCCAATAACTTGACCACTACTAATTTCAACTTGCTTCCTTTTTTAATCCTTCTTGATACAAACTTAAAATCCTTTTGGTTTGTTTGTGTTTATTTTCATGTGAGTATTTTCATTAAGGATTATGTTAGTTTTGAAGTTGTTCATTGCTAGGTTTTTGCTACAATTCGTAGATGTTGTTTCTTGTTATTGTCCTTATTAAGGATTTGCACAAAGCATGAAGGAATAAGTTGATTTGTGTAAAGTAAGTTCCACAACCATTTTGTATGTTAAGTGTATGGCTGCCAAGTGTGGTCAAATTTTTGAATGAGGGTTAGTTATTAAAATTTTCATAGATTTAATCTCAAGTCATTAAGATTTGATAGTAAGTTTTTGTACAGAATTTGAAGAAGGACGAATACTGATATTTAAGTTGGAAACATTAAGAAATGTTGTGACTTAATTTTAATAAGTTTTGCATAAATATTCTATGATAAGGAAAGGTACAGATTACCTGGCACATGCTATATTGCCCAATTGAGAGATTTAGAAGAAAACATCAAGAGCTGGTAAATGTTTAATATGAATTCAAACTATACATAATTGTATATTGGTTTGAATTGAATTTAGTGAATAAATATAAGTTTAATAAATGATGCAAATATTTTATTAAATTCCCAAAAGACTTGAGATAAATCAATAAAAATACATAATCAATGATAAGCAAATGACACAGCAGCATAAGAAATCGACTTGGCAGCATTTACCCAAATCACCCTCACGTAAACTCTTATCCATTGAGCAACATACCCCCCTCCTTGCGATATGAAAACATTTAAAATAACGCGCCACAAACGCATAGATACTTGTATTTATCCGCAGCAGGCTTATCATCATTAAGCCAAGTCAAAGAATAAAAAAAAAGAAAAAATAACACGCGTTCAAAAAAGAAAAAAAAAAATTACAATCGTACGCGCAGCAAATGAAATTTAATTGAATTCATAAGATACTCGTAAACCGAATAAGAAATATCATCATAGCTAAAATCTACTCGTATTAATGGCGATTTATGAAGTTCCAACTCAATGTGCACTGCAAATACAAATCTTCAAAGCACAAAAGAGCTTAAATGCGATAGAATTTCTTTTTTAAATTTTTTTAATAAACGTATCCTGCGTATCCTCCTTAAAAAGAAAATAGTAGGTTTTTTTTTATCACAAGATTTATTATTATCTTGCGGAAGGCACGATGATATTGCTGCTGCACGTTGGATTTACTTAGCAATAAGAAATTGAAATATAAAAATCGTTGATAATAATGAGCTGCATGGAGTATGTAGGTATCATTGGAGACTAAGTTTTGATTCGAAAGTGGTATTTTGGTGGTGAGAGCACAGCATTGTCATCAGATGGTAGATACTGTTATGGAGGGCAAATACGTGTGATGTGAACCATGGTGTAATAATAAAGGTGGAGTAATTAGAGGTTTGTTCTTCGACGCTTATGGATATCGGCAATTACTATATTCACATTGAAATTTAGTATCAGTTGGATTTTATTGTGTTTGGTTTTTATTTTTTTACATATCGTTGCTTTGATTATTGGGCTCGTTCCGTTTTCAAGAAGTTTGTTCTGATCGGCATTTCTGTTGAGCGCTTTTAAGTTCTGTTGCGAACTTAAAATTACGCTAAATAGTGCAGTGTCCGAAAAAATTACTGCCTTTGTGCAACACTAAAAAGTATCTTTTGCCCAAGTTTCAGCACCATAGAAACTTTTTTGTCAAAGAAAAAAATTAAAAACCAAAAAAACCGGTTTTCAGCCATTTTTTCCAAAAAATTTGAGGTTAAGGTGAAAATGATTTGTATAAAAGCTGTAGATCTTTTTATTTCCTACAACTTTAACGCAAAACTTTTTTTGATAGGATGCACAGTTTGGTCAGAAATCGTGAAAAACTGTATTCGACCTATAAAATACACCCCATTTCACACCGGATAGCTGCTGTCAGTTCGATTTATTTTGTCCTCTTTTACAAGAGCTTGTTCAACAATATTCCGCTGTCAGAGTGATGTAACGAATTATTTTGTTGTTCAAATCCTATTTCTGCTGGACTATCAATACTGTTACTAGTTTTGAGAAATTGCCTTAGGTCATTTATATTAACATCTACTAAATGCCATAGTGTTGCATATATGCTACAGGTTGTTTTTTTAAATAAAAATTTTTTTTTTTACTTTTTCCTGCATTGACATGATCATGTCTACCAAATATATTTTTTCCACAAAAAAAAAAAAAAAAAATCATGCATTTAAGGGTTAAGCTCAACTATTTCAGCATATTATTTAGTAGAATTTTCAAGCACTTTAGGCTTAATTGCTCAAAATCATCAACTTTGCCGATTGAAAATCAATTTACTTTCAAGCTCTCAAAATGGCTTCAGTTTTAGCTCGCATGACTCTTCCTAATTTTTTCACTTTTACTATTACACAATGATGTGAACTGCATAAAAGCCCATTGTTTTTCGGAAGCAATATTTTCAGAACAGCGATAAATACCGTTGTGTGTCAAAATCGCCGTTTTTAATTATTTGCTGAATTATGACACTGAGTATCCAAAAAAGCTCAGTACAAGTAAAAAAGTTGTTCCTAAATAAAAATCATTCTAACATACATAAATTTGGGTAAAATAGTACACCCAAAAGTTTGGCTTAATTAATTCGCAAAAAAAAAAGTTCCAGACAATGTATGATTGATTTAGAGGTAAGTACTTTTTCCAATAGTAATTTGATGAAAGAAATTTGAATTGGCCGCTTAGATCCGATGATATCACACTTTTAGACTTTTTGCTTTGGGGGCTACGAAAAGTCTAAAGCCTATATGAATAAGTCGGAATTTGAAGAATTGGCAGCAAACATTATTACCGTCATTCGACAAATACCACTGGAAATGGTCAAACGCATCATCAATTGGTTGAATTGGAACTTTAGAATTAAGCATAACATACCGCAGTTACGAACAATTTAAGAAATTTTAAGAAATAAACGTAAGAATGGTGGCTTTTGTATGATAAGAAAGAAAAATATTGAATTGTTTTCTTTTAATTTTTAAAAAAAAAAAGTACCTCTACGCTCACAAATAAAATGAGCTTATCGCCCCATAAAATATCTATAGGTACTGTAAATTGTGATTTTCATCATTACTTACTATGGTCAGGATAGCCAAGTGACCTGAATTGACCCGGCTAAGTCTGGAATTTCATTTCAATGCGGGAAACCCGGTAGGAATTGAAAAATTTCTGAAATAGCCGAAAATTGAAAAATTTTTGTGACATGAGAAAAAAGAGTCAACTTTTTCCAAAAAAAAAAAATAATTACCTCATCATTTGAGGGAACATTTTTATGTTTTAGTATAAGCTTCTTTTCAATTTGGCAACCCTGACTAAACATGTGCAACGAAGTTGATCGAAAATGTTCGAACTCTTGCCATACTCAACAAGTCAAACTCGAACAAATCGATTCGTTCGATTGAAATCATGTTCAGTTAGATCGTTGTGCGTACAGAACGATTGCAACTCATTAGTTTCAAGCTACTCTTTTGTTCAAATTTCGGTTTATTTCCCAATGTATGGGACAGGCACACCGCAATTTTCATTTCTTTTCTTCGAACTACTTGTACGCAGGCTCAAACAGAAGCAAAATAACGAGATTTGAGCGAACACATCGAACTAAACGAACTGAGTTGAGTCGAGTAAAACGTAAATCATTCGGTGCTGAAATATGAGTATTGTGAAAAGGTTGTGAGTTTGGTTTATTGTACCGCCTTGATACTCACACAAAATTTGATGCGGTGAAAGATCGCTTAAAAATTTCGAACAGTTTTTAATTAAGAACTTTCAAATTACTCAACAATAAGGAAGTCTTAAAATTCAGCCATAATGATGAAAGTTTTCAACAGAATACGAGCACAACTACTTACTTGGATTAATTTTCATCTATTGAAACAGTTTTTTCAACTTTGAGATTGAAAATGACGACTTGACGTGACACTTTCAATAAAATACGAAATTTCAATCAAATTAATTCAACTTCTCAGAAAGAAATTAAAAACAGGTATGGCTGAAAGCCAAAAACTGGAAAACTACAAAATTCACATGTCTCATAATAATAACATAATTAAAACTCTGCTCGAAGAAAAAAAGAACTCAAATTTATTAAATGCTATTTAATGACTCAAAGTTATTTAATGTTTACGTAAATAGATTTTATGCCCAAAAATTGACATAAATAACCTCACCGATGTTCCAAATCGAGT
Organism: Tricholauxania praeusta; assembly: GCA_949775025.1. Taxonomy (NCBI): domain Eukaryota; kingdom Metazoa; phylum Arthropoda; class Insecta; order Diptera; family Lauxaniidae; genus Tricholauxania; species Tricholauxania praeusta. The sequence continues at coordinate 27,025,138 of OX459031.1, read as the reverse complement.
TACTAAAAAACTTTATAATAAAATTTTCAAACGTAAGTGCTGTTCTTAAATTTTTGATTCCTAGAGTGAAATTTCCAAAGTACTTGATGAACGCTGTTAAATAAAGCGTAAGGACATAAAGCAGGCATTAAGTGTATATTCAAATGCAGCATGCTGTTGTTGTTACGCACAATGCCACGCATTACAAATGCGTAAAGCCTCAGTTCTTTTGCGATCTGCAGTTAAAAAAAAAAAAAACGGGGTATTGCTACACAGAAATTGTGAAAATGCGCTTAATGCAGTGGTGAAATTATTATTAATTATTCCAATTATTAAATTCATTGGTATTAAAAATATCAAAAGAGGCTTTATGGGCTTAAACACCAACACAAACGCATGCACACACACACACACCGGTGCCAAAGCCACATTTTCAAATGATTGAATAAAAATTGAACAAATAGAACTCACAATATTTTTGTTGATGAGGATTTTGAAATATTTAATAAAATAATTAAAATGAATGTGTGAATTTTTTTGCATAAGTATTGGTTGATCGTTGCGCTTATATGTATGTGTGTGTTTATAGTTCATACAATATTTGTATGCATGTTAATGTGTATGTATTTTTTTTTTGTTATTGTGGTAAATTAAATTGTCATCGTTGCTGATTATCAGCCAATTTACAAATTACTTTTGCGCTTTAGTGGTTTTTTTGCACGCAAAACAGAAAATATTCAGTGTTGCCAAATTAAGCATAAAGCACCACGAATACCAACTACTACTGCAATGAGTGTAACAACCACTGTGACTACTCATATTTTTTATTAAACATATGAAACTACAACAGCACTGACCAACACCCTTCGCTGCACTGCTATACTCGAGAACTATAATGGCGAACACAAAATCCGTATTTAAAATTTTGAAAACCGCAATAATACGCAGGCAGATGCGCACGCACTTGCTAAAATGTCCGTTTGCACTTAGCTTTGCATCCAGTACCAGCGGTAGTATTATCAATACAATTTTAAAACCTTAGGCGCTTTTCACAAAGCCCACTAAATGAAGCACATTTTTTTATGCAGTTCCACTGCTGCATACTTTCAGGCGAAACGCATTATTTTTTGGTTTAAATTCTATGGTTAGACAAACACCAATGCATCAATAACGGCAAAAACACAATCACTTTTGGGGAAAACAACAAAAATAAGCGCCAAATAATGATTAGGGTGGCGTGAAAATTATAATTGTACTTAAATTACTATTCTATAGCAATAAAAATTTCACTGGATTGTACTAAAAAAAAAAAAATTTACGATTCTTTAATAAATTGATGTGTTAGCGACAAAACTAATTCTCCCTATGTTAAACTAGTTGACTTGTGTGCCTTAAAGTATGCTGATATATTATGGGATGCAAGCCCCGAACAACGGTCAAAGTCCGCCCATTTAGACAACTTCTGTAAAAGCTAAATTTTCTATGAAAAGTAAGACAGCCGAGTTTTCCACGCGAAATGTTAGAATTACTTATTTTAAACATTTAAATTTATTTGCGGTAATGAACGCTGTCTTTTATAACTGTGACAGTGCGGTGCGGCATTTTGTATTGCAAGTACGGAATATTTTTCAACCGGACTTAGGAAAGAACTTTTAACAAAAATTGATTCAAAAGAATATTACGAAAAATTTTACAAAATTTGTTTTTTATTTTCATTTAAAACTGTGCTATTTATAATAATATATATTATGTATAAACACACAACAATTTATCTAAAAAAAGAAGATAAAGAAGAGAAAATCTCAACATAATGCAGAGTCAATAAAGCTGCTTTAAGTAAATAACTTATTTACTTAGCTCATTTTTCATTTTCAATTTACAATGTCAAAGCTTTGTACACTTGTTAAAATAAGAACTTAATTATTTTTACATCCACCCTAAGCATCATTTATTAATTTATCAACCCATCGGTTTGTATTTTTGGTTTTTAACATCATCAACAAACTGAGTAGCAGTAACGCCTTAATATTCAATCTATAGTATGAGTAAATTTTACAATAGACCCATTACCACGTATCTTTGTACCTTTCAATTTAAGTTATTAGTATGACCCCTAATTTGAGTATTTAGCGGCTTCACAACAAAAGCTTGCATTTTGCCTATGTACTTGGCGTTATTTTTGCCATTGTTTGAATTTACATTTTTCAGCTTAATTCGACGCACTCATTATTCTCTAGTCTGTCTGTATGTCTGTGTGTAGCGCTGCGTAGTTGGCGTGCTCATACAATCAGCTAAATATGTATTTATGTACATACAATTTTATACCTCAATCACATGCGTATGTATTACGTACTATACTAATAAACTTATTAAATCTATTATCCCTGCCAATGATTTTAGGTTAAAACAAAAGCGGATTTATTGGTCATATAAAAACGAAATTATGTTTAGCATTTTTTTTTTTTGCAAAATTCAATAATATGGGTAGCTGATATTTGATGTTGCTTTTGAAATATTTTGTAATAAATTTTAATCGATTTATTTTTAATATCAGTATATGTATTCAATACATCTCAGGATTTTGATTTTACAACATGCTTTTGTAGCAATTGAAGTAAAAAAAAAGTGCACTTTTAATAGAACGAGATTTGACAAATTCTCAGAAAGTCGTTTAATGATTTACACAAAATTTTTGTAAATAGATTCACTTTAATCATAATATTGACATCAATGATATGTAATTCGTATAAAGTTATTTTCTTGTATTTTTGCTGGTACTCAGTGGCGGAGTCAAGAGGGGATATAGGGGTTAAAACCCCACGCATGGCCAAAAAATTTTACACAATATATTATGAAAAATATAGAACTGATTCACCCCTATCATGACATGATAGAACTTCATTCCTCCTCATGACCAAATCCGACATACCTTCTACTACAATTTTATCTTATTGTTAGAAAAAAAGACTTTAGTCAAAACACGTTAAAATATTTTCTGTTCAACCAAATGTAGTATTCACGAAACAAGTTCAAGACTTGCTAAAGTAACTATTGATGCATAGCTTGTTTGAAATGTCCTTTTTATAACTTTAATCTTTTCTCTGAATCTATTGAAATTGTTTGTAAGCAAAGGTTTCATAGAGAGTAAAATTTTCTCAAGTGGACACAGAAAAAACCAACTTATTAAACTTAATTTTTTTTTTGCATATGTAACTTTGAAGACTTGTTGATCAATATTAACGCCTCATATTTTTTTTTTTTTTTGGAAAATTTAGATTTTTTAAAAAGTTATGAACAAGTGAATTTTTATGTGGGTGTTTTTTTAAATTGCGATTTCTCAGTAAATATTGAGAAAAAGTAAATGAAATTTTCGTGATAGGACAAGAAATGTTTTACAATTTACATATATGAAATAAAGTTTTTATAAAAATTTTATTTATTATCTATAAAAAATTGAGTTTTTAATAAACAAATATAAGTTAAACCAACTTTTCATATGCTCAGAAATAAAATTTTTCCACAGAATTGTTTTGTAAAGTCTACACAACTTTTTCCTGTAAAAAAATTTTAGTTCGCAATTTTACTCCTACAAACCATCCGATAAGAAAAATTTGAATGGTTTGTAGCAGTAAAATTGCCTAGGTGACGACACTTAAACATTCGTAACTTTTTTATTTATGAAACGTACTAAAATGTTTTTTCCGGAAAAAGTTGTGTAGACTGTAGAACAATTCTGTGGAAAATTTTTGTTTCTGAACATATGAGAAGTTAGTTTAAATTCTATTTGTTTATTAAAAACTTAATTTTTTATAAATAATACATAAAATTCTTATGAAAACTTTATTTAATATAAATTATAAAACATTTTTTGTCCTATCACGAAAATTTCATTAGCTTTTTCTCAATATTTACTGACAAATCGCAATTTAAAAAAGCTCCCACATAAAAATTCACTTGCTTATAACTTTTTAAAAAGTCTAAGTTTTGCAAAAAAAAAAAAAAAATATAAGGCGTTAATATTGATCAAAAAATCATCAAAGTTATGCAAAAAAAACTTTAAGTTTCATAAGTTGGTTTTTTCTGTGCTCACTTGAGAAAACCAGTTAGGCATATCGAAAAAAAAAACGCTTCCATTCATTTAGTTATAGTTAGCAAACGATATTATTGATATACTACATAGTCAAAAAAAATATTAGGTATTATTTAATTTTTTGCGAATTTGAAAAATTTTGGATAAAGCATACATTTATAGCTCATTTCCAGTTTTAAACAATATTTTTTTGGCACTTGCCGAAATTGGCAGATTATATATCTATTTGGAAAAGTACTTGTATAATAAGTCAATAAAAGCTTAACCCCACAAATATTTTTAGCTCTAAGACTAGTGTGTTTAACATACAATTTTCAATTAAATAACAATAAATTAAATTCAATTTACAAATTAACTAACCATAATCGCTGCAATGCGACGTATGCACGCACAATATGCTAAAAGGCGCACAAGCCACACACACACATATGTACGCTAACTTAATACACTAATACTAATTAATACAACTTTAATTCGAGCTAATTTTATGCAGGAGTACATTAACAGCGATTAGCGGTATTTACACGCCAAATATCTAATAATAAACGTACATAATTTAAACTCACATCAAATAATTATAGTGGTATTAGTTTTGCGATTAATAACGAAGTGGTTTGCAAGGAATTTACGAAATATACAAAATATTTCTAATCCAAGAATAAGTAAAATAATAAATTGCTTACCACATCATCATAAAAATCAAATACAAATTTCTTCTTGGGATAGCAGCGATCCAAACACAAAGTTGAGTAAAGCTTTAGTTTTCAGAAACCCTTTTAGGACAACAAAAACGTACTTGACATAATAGTTTATATTAAAAATAATAGTCGTATTTTGAAAAAAATGATGCATTCCAGAAAAAAACCTCCGTAAGACATAAATACAAAAAATTTTCTATCCAATTAAGTTTAAGTTCAAGAAAAAAAAAACCCCATATAAAAAGTCCACAATGAGCTGCTTGAACTCCATATAGGCATGTTCTTCATTTCACTTCCAAGTGAAATTTAAGTAAAATTTATGTAAATTTCATATAAATTCATGTTAATCGTTTCACTTTCACTCGGAAATGAAATGTAGAACATGTCAGATAGCTATGAATAATAAAACTACGATTATCACATCAGAACAGGTAGAAGAATCGAAAAAAGATTGCATTCTCACGTTGCTCAAAGCTTATCATATCGCCTCCCACGTCAGATACTCGTCCAAAAAATCTGAACTTTATTGGCGAAATAAAGAATTTGGAGATCAGAGCAATCAAGTACAGTCTCTTTTGCGGTTAAAACCGCAAGTTTAAAATTAAAATTTTGTGTATTAAGAATTTCAAAAACTTTATAGCTAAAGCAAAATGCTCCAGCTGTAAGGAATTTTTCAGCAATAAGAATTAAACAATAATTTGACACTTTAACACTTAATCCTTGCCACAATTAAGCTGCATAAATTTAACTACTAATAAACTTAAATACTTTTAAAAACATCACGTATTTCTTTTTTTCTTGTCATTCTTCAAAAACAACGCTTAAACTTGATAAATCTTTGTTTTCCTTTTTGACACCCCACAACTCGTCATTGCACTCTTTACTCTTTCGCTTGTCTATTGCTACTTTTCATTTTGTAAGCCCTTCATCATAAAAACTTTGTACATCTTTGGAAAACAGAAGAGAAAAAGTCTTGCAGTTTTTAATGCATGAATTTAAATTTATAAGCTGCTGCTGCTGTAGTTACTACAAAGTCCTTTCTACACCCCATTTTCACAACATTTATGTTAAACGTTGCATACTTGCAGGCGTTAACTACATAGCACTGACAAGCATCTTTTAATCACTTCAACTAACTTATACTACAGTTAACTGGTTTTTTCATTCTTCATACTTGATGCCTTATAGCAGCTATTTAATGAAGAATCCTTGGTGTTAAACTTAGTCCTGCATCATTGTTGTTAGAGCAGTTTTTATGTTGCACTTGTCAAGTTTTTTTTTCTTTTCATGTTCTGGGAAAAACTTAATGTTTATTATTTACCTTGAAATATTTGACATAAAACATACGTGACGTGTCAGATAGCATAAGTAATACTCAGAAGATGGTACATGTGTGTAAGAAAATGTTATTTTATGTTTAAAAAATTGAAAATTATTTTGTTTTTCTATCAAAAAATATGTTGCTTTTGCTCTAATCTTTTAGGCAAAAGAAATGCATGTTTTATAACTTACTTAAACTATTTGGTTTTTTTTTGCAACTATATAGGTTTAAAAAAATTACACTTGTTGTTGTAATTTGATAATCAATCCATACTCAAAATACAGTAAGAACAATACTTTCAAATTTACGTTAATTTTATATTAAATATCAATTTAAACCGTACCGGAACTTATCCTTAAAAATCATCAAATTTTGAAATATTTTTTTAGAAAATTCAAAAAACTATACAATTTTGAAAATTTTGGTCTTTTTTTTTAGACATTCATAACTTCTGTTCTTTCAAGATATCAGGGCATATTTTTTTTTTTTTAAATCACAATAAAAAGTATATAAGGAAAAAGTTTGGAAAAAAAAAATCTAGAAAACTTTTTTTTGGTAAAATTAAATAACCAATTCTGAAATCAATATTTGAAACTATCTCTTTCTCAATTGTTAACATTTTTAATAATATAGTTCCCTAGAAATCCCGTAAGCAACAGAGAAGGATCCCTATAAATTTTCGACATAAACACAAAAATGTACGGTGAGGCATGTCACGAAGTTATATGTCACCAGTTGAAGGCTGGTTTTTCGAAATCTTTACATACAGTTCACGGAGAAAAATTTGAATTGAAACCAAAAATTTTTTTTTTTAACCGAACATTTTTATTTTTTTTGTTTTTAAAAGTTACTAAGACTCTGTAACTTACCGGGTTTCTAAGGTACAACATTAATTAAGTCGTGCAGTAAAGCTGCTGTTATAACACTAGCATATAGAATGGTTTGCTAGATGTTACTTACTTACTTACTTACTTACTTACTTACTTAGATGGTCATAACAACCCGTTGTCAGGTTACGGCCGACCTCATTAGCTCTCGCCAGGCGCCTCTGTTTTGCGCGCGCCTTCTTCAATCGTTAATGCCAAGCGCGGTTAGGGCTTCCTCAGCTTGGTCTATCCACCGGAGGCATGGTCTCCCTCTTCGTCGTTGATCGGGGACCTTCCCTTCGAATACCTTTTTCGCTGGAGCTTCTTTATCCATACGATGGACATGACCCAGCCAGCGTAGTCGCTGTATTGTTATACGCTTAACTATGTCAATGTCGGCGTAGAGCTCATACAGCTCGTGGTTCATTCGAATGCGATAGTCGTCGCCAACTCGAACAGGGCCAAAGATTTTGCGGAGAACTTTCCTCACGAACACCCCAAGAGCGGCTGCGTCTGTTGTCGAAACCACCCATGCCTCAGCGCCATAAAGAAGCACAGGTAGAATGAGCGTCTTGTAGAGTGTTAGCTTTGTCGATCGAGAGAGAGCTCTGCAACGTAATTGCTTAGTGAGACCGTAGTAGCACCTATTAGCAATTGTTATTCTCCGCTTAATCTCCAGACTGACATCATTGTTGCTGGTAACGGCAGTGCCAAGGTAAATTAATTCCTTGACAACTTCTAATTTACAGTTGCCCGCTGTAATATGAGAGTCTGGATCCCGTGCTCTCTTGTTGTTGTTAGTAGACATCATGTATTTCGTCTTGCCCTCGTTTACCGTCAAACCCACTTTGGCTGATTCCTATTCAATAGCAGTGAAAGCAGCAGTAACATCTCTCTTACTCCGACCGATAATATCAATATCATCAGCGTACGCAAGGAGCTGAACAACTTTTAAGAAAATGGTGCCATTATGATGCACACCGGCTTTTCGTACGATCCCCTCCATAATGAAATTGAAGAGATCGCACGACAGCGGGTCGCCTTGTCTGAAACCTCGCTCGGTATTTAAAGTTCCGGAGAGGTCATTCCGTACCTTGACGGAGCTACACGTATTGCTCAACGTCATCCTGCAGAGCCTTATCAACTTTGCAGGTATACCGAACTCAGACATTGTTGCGTATAGGCAATCCCGCACTGGGCTATCGAACGCAGCTTTATAATCGACGAAGAGATGGTGAGTGTCGATTTGATATTCATGGGTTTTCTCCAGGATTTGGCGTAGTGTAAAAATCTGGTCTATGGTGTACTTAGCAGGTCTAAAGCCACACTAATAGGATCCGATCAGCGTTTCTGTATACGGCTTCAATCTTTCACACAATACGCTCGAGAGGATTTATATGCGATGGAAATAAGACTGATACCCCTGTAGTTGGCGCAGATTGTCGGGTCTCCTTTCTTTATTACAGGACAAAGCACGCTGAGATTCCAATCGTCGGGCATGCTTTCCGCTGGCCATATTTTGCTGATGAGTTGATGCATGCACCTTATCAATTCATCACCACGAGCTTTAAACAACTTAGCTGGCAGGCCGTCAGCACCCGCTGCTTTGTTGTTTTTGAGTCGCTGGATAGCAACTCGAACCTCTTCATGGCTAGATGTTCCTTAAGTCAAATGGTGCTCTGATTTTTAAACATTTAGTTTTAGAGTTATTTTGCAATAACGGTTTTTTGGTTATTAAATAAAAGTTGTAGGCAACTGTTTTCAAAAAAAGTGTTTATTTAAATCGGTTAAGCTTTTCAAGCATGATCAGTGGCGAATACAGGATTTTAGCAAGAAGGAAACAAGTTTTTGAGCACAAAATGGGTTCACGTCCAACACAAAACTTATATATAATTTTTTTTCATGATTTCCGCTTGGACATTTAAGCTACTATTGACCTGTAAGAAGATACGAGCGCTGCCCATGCTGCATATGCCTGTGAGTAATAAGCTAAACCAGAACCAAAAAACTTTAATAAAAAAAAAAAGTACCGGGCGTTATTTTTCAATTATAATTCACCAAAAAATTGATATATATTTCCAGAACGATTTTTGGGTGATATATTTTTTTCTTTGGAAAATATTAATTAAATTGATTGTCTGAAGTTTTGGGGATTTTTTTTTAAGGATGCTGATCGAAATTAAAAACATTTTCTTAAGCAGACATACTACATCTTACAGAAATTATATAACAAAGCTCCATTTAATAATACTCTGCAGTGCTGCTATGACTTCTGATGGATATCCTCACAAGACATATGCCAATTAATTAAAAATTACATAGTTATGTCAATTAAAACAATCAAAAAGTTATTGCAATCATAATGAATTGACTTAATTTTTCAAATCCCATAAAATATATCATTCCTTTATCTTTCCTCTAAGCTGTTCTTATACATTCTTCTTATATGTAGGAAAAGTATTACGTAGCTACCGTTCTGCGTTGTGTCACTTTCTTTCCACAATAAAACTTCTTCCTGTAGGTAAAAAATACCCTTTAGCAAAACGAGTTGCTCCTTAAGGGGAAAAAAGGACATTCTTTACTGCTTAAATTCATGGTATCAAGAAAAGCATTTAAATTGTCTCAACTTATTTGCGTAATAAATATTACTACTATGCATGAAATTCGCTCAAATCCCCATTTCAAAAATTTTCAACAACAACAATAGCAACAAAATCTTTAATGCTAAATGTTGAGTTGGGACTATCATCAGGTGAACTTATGACTCACATGAGTAATGGAGAAAAACAAAAAAAGCGCTTGAGAAGATGACAGCAAGAAGAAAATAACTATACCAGTCAGCAGCATAGGAGTATAGAAAAATTAATGGTAAAGCTTGTGAAAATGCAAGAAAACTCTTAACTTAATTCCACAACAGCAGTAGAGATTTTCTTAACTTGTTTTAAGCTTACTATGTATGTCCAGCATAACCAAGGAATTGTTGTTACACACGGACGTACTAATGCAGGCCTTAGGGTGCATTCATTTATGTAAATAGGTATTGCAAAGGTTATGGAATTGCTCAGTAAATTTAGAAACATTTTTCTTTGCATTAACCGAAGTTTATTCACTTGCAGATTACAGTGAAACTTTGCTTAAAAATTACCTTTCAAATTGGATCCACCCTAATGTACTTGAACATTGCTAATAGCACTAAAGACATGCATAGCAAAAACACAACAACAAGAAAAACAAAAATAACAAACAATCTTAAATCGTAGTGGTATTAGTTGTGGCGCACATGGTATCCTAAGAAGTTGTTAAAGAGATACAGGATTTGTGTTTTTTCTATGCTTCGAAGAAAATGTAAAGCACTCAAAGGATTGTTACTGCTCATCTATTGTTGGTCAGCAAAATTATCAGCAACAACGAGATGAAGATGAAGAGACAAAGAAGCAATAATTGACTTTTCGTTGAACAAGTTAAAAACTTGGACGTAACGCTTCAATGATCTGAAATTCATTTTTGGGTTGGGTCAAGTAAATATTTTTCCAAAGTTAATTTCAAGTCGAAGAAGCTTAAATTTTTTCAAACTCAATTTGTTACACATTTTTGAGTTTTTTCAATACTTATCATTTTAGTAATACGCGGTGGGTTGTAAAATATTTAAGTGAAATGAAAAGTTGTATTTTGAAAGTTGTTTTGAAATAAAGTTCAAAAGACGTAAAATTAATGCTGCATCTGAACTACACGCGGAAAATTTCGCACGCGCAATATAAACAAAATTTTTCTTTTTATTTTAAGAGATGCCAGTTCCTCAAACTTTGATTTTCCGTGTATAAATACTCGTAGCAATGGTGCATTAATTAAGTAATTTATACTTTGCAATATAAAAGACCAATATCAAAAATATCGTAAAGTTCTATAAAAAGACAAGAATTATAAAATTCAATAATGTTTTGTGCTCTATAAATCTCGAAATATATTTAAAATGAAGTACTAATATTAATGTAGAAATTATAATTGAACTATATATTCATTGCTACATATACATATATATACGATATTTCCAAGGTCGCGGACTTGATCTTACAAAGGAATTGAAACTTTTATCGCCAAAATGATATTTGAAATATTATATAGTCTGAGCTAGTCCTCAGTCTTTTAAAAGAATGACTTAAAACCCATTTTGTTTTTCATATTAATATATATGGGGAATTTAGTTTATATATTTTAACAGCTGGATCATTCCCAAAAATAGCTTTATCTCATGTTTTCAAACTAGTTCTTAAACGGCTGTTGAGAATCGACAAAATTGTATTTTTTTTTTCAAAATTTCAGTTCTTAAACATAATTTTCATAAAAAAAAGCATTGAAACATTACTTAAAACGATATTACTATTTGATTTTCATACAAAAAAATATTATCTTTTGAAAATTTCCCAGAAGTGAGCTACTTTTTTACATATGCGGAGGTCAACAAAATAGGCGGTCATATGCAAGTACACTCGTTTTTAATAAAAGGTGACCGTTTTTCTGGTGGTGTCCGCTTTGTTTTCACCATTCTAAAATGTACAAAGAAACTATCATGTAAATTAAAAAAAAAAAAAAAAATTTTATTGCTATTTTGGTGACTTGGAGTTATAATTTTTATTAAAATCAAAAAATAAAAAGAAAACTAATTCGACCACTGTTATAAAGATTGGAACATATCCTATGAAATATATTTTTTTTTTGAATCATTTACCTATTTACATTATACAACAAATGAGATATTTTCTTCTGTCAAAATATTGTGGTCCTATAAAAGTCACACAGTTTAAGACAAGATGCTTTTGCTTATTAAAAATTAATGAATAAGTTTTAAAGCTTTTTACACAAAATTTAATACAAAATATATAAATATCTTTACTGTATCTCTCATAACTTTAGATTCAGAACCTGAACATTTTTAATATTACGTACGTAATGTTTTCTGAAGTTTTTGGTTTTAAGCCAAGAAATTTTTTTTCGAACTCTAATTACACTAGCCTGCAAGAGTACAAATATTTGCTGCTCATTTCTTTACGATTTGGCTGCATTTTGACCAAAAGTGAAATTTTAGTTTTTTGTATCACTTCAGAATTTTTAACTATTCTACATTTTTTGAAGTCTTAAGATTTTGACTTATATGAAGTATATACTTAGTTGACAAGCTACAAGAAAATATTTTCTGGGAAATGTAGCTTTCTATTACTAATAACTTATCTGTTTCATGTACATAAATAGTTTAATTATAATTTTTTTTGCAAAGCTACGACACTTAAACCAAGGTAACTAACCCTACGTCAGCAGCACATATAAGCTGCTTTAAACTATTTGCTATTAATTAGGTTCATTTTGAAACCCATACGTACAACACATATAAGCCTACATAGGTATGTACGTATCTATGTATTTTGCAAGCTTATATCTATCGTTATAGCTACAATTTTTTACACTTTGTTTTCTATAGATTAAAATATTTACCCTCGTTTATTTTTTTCCCTGTATTACGCTAGAAAACATGTTAAAATTTTTAAAGCTTATTATTAATAGTTCTTAAGAATTCGTCACCTATAGTATATGGAAGGGTTTGACAATTTCTTTTAATACCACGTTACAAATAATCCCAGTAGACAAAAGCAGGTGTAAATAATGTTATAAGGCCCTCCTCGGGAAGTAGCAGTAGAAAGAAGCAGAAGTAAAAAACGCTATTAGAAGGCATCCTTGCGAAGGACTTACAGTAAAAACAAAAAAGTTTTGATTTAAGTGGGTAGGTAACTTCGTTTGGTACATTGTTCCGAACAATTTTTTTCGTGTATGGGACCTTTCAGTTCGTAGCATATTCGTCGCAAAATTCCCTTAAACTAATTGAGAACTATACAAAGAACAAATCATAAAAATATTAATTGGAAATAATTGCTATAGCTCTTACTTTAGGTCATGCTAGGCGTGATGATTTTATAGCACGTGTAAAAGTTCTAAAATAATAATAATTCAAATAAATTAATGCTGCTTAGGGCCGGTTGCACAGTGTTTAGTTAACCAATTAGTTAACTTAACTAATGTCTGTTAGTTAATTACCAAATTTAAGTTGTTCAGTTTTACAGTCCATTGCTTAACTAATGATAATTTTTTGTACAAAATTTGGTATCACTGCACAAACCATTTGTTTTTTATTTGGCAAGAACAAGACAAGAACTTTTTAATTTTCGGCAGAAGAAATAAATTGCTAATTGGAGCTGGTCGGCAACTTTGAAAACATCATCGAATGCAAAAAAACCGATAAAGTTAGTGTAGACGAGAAGGAAAAAATATGGGGGACCATTGTGGACCGACAGTAATATGGACTTAATTACTTTTTTTAACGAGAAATTGCAATATTCCATACTACTTGAATATCTGAATCACTATGAACTTTGCAATCCCAATCTGAATCCATATTTATATAGGTACTTATTTGCTTTCTTGAAACTTTGTGTTTTTATTTCTTATGTTCTTTTTCATTATGAGAGTAATCAGCTCTTAGTTAACTATTAGTTAACCTGCCAAATTTGGTTGGTTAACTAATTGCTATGAAACTGAAATTGGATAGTTAACCTCAAACCTTTAGTTAACTAAACACTGTGAAACCGGTCCTTAGTGTAATGCCAGCAGGCATTCTCTCTTCTACGGAAGAAGACTTGTTCAGTTGCCTACTGGGAAAGTTAATGATAATTACATGTGTAGTTACGTTTGTATGTAGTCATAATGTAAGTTAAATATTAACAATTAAATGTAGTTAGGAACAGTCAACAACCCTTAGAAAATATGATTGAGTGAAAAGAAATATTAAATATTTAGCAAAAGTTAGTCATATGATTTATAGAATGTCGATCAAATAGATTACGTAAATGAAGATAAAAAATATACCCTCTGTGTAGGGTATAAAAATTAGCAATATATTTTTTTTTGAAAATAATGGGAATCACGTCTTAAAATCCTATCGTTGGCACTTTTAAAAATTAAAATTTTTTCCTAATAACACGAATGCGCTTTTATATGTGATTTTTGACGATAAATAAGGCAGAACTTTTTTTCATTAAATCTGGATCAATAGTCGAAGCATTCTAATATTGAGTCAACTTAACGATTGCTTTCGCGCTTGAACGAGGTACTTGAGCAGTTTCTTAACAATCTGATAAAGCTTGCAACCTAATAGGAACTTCATAGTATAAATTACTTATTATAAATTATTGCGAAGGACCAACATGTAATTAACGTTAATTGAAAGATGACAAATTTTTTCTAGGACACTTAAGTTGTAATATTATGGAACAGAAAATCTGGAACCAAGAGTCGTCGAGACATTTTCATACAGCGCTATAAAATCAGCTTAGCGATCGCTCCCACACTCGAAAACAGTACTTTTGCCATCTCTTTACAAACTACCGGAGCTTTCGAAGGATACATATGACTTTAGCATGCCTAAAGATAAATTACAATGGACCCGACACTATGGAAACTCGACCCGTACCTTTTTGAGCAAAGTGAAGCGAAATAATCTCAGAAGAAACCTAAGCCAGTAAAAAAAATTAGAACTTGAAAGATAAACATGCTCCAAGATCGGAAGTTACATTTTATTTTTTCTCTCAAGACTTAAAAACATTGGGTGTGCATTTAACAATATAAGAAGCTGTGTATACAAAACAGTCTGACATTTCTCACTGTTACTGTTTAACAACTAATTTTATTATAATTAATTTTAAGATACATACACCTATTTTCAATATGTACTCGGTACTTATATTGTGAAAATCTTTTGCTATTCATAGTCTTTAATACTACAAGACTTTGTTTTAAATCAACTAACGAATCCCACACCTGCTTTAGCCCCTTCCACCTACCAGTCATTCAGTTAGTCAGTCAGAAGACAACAATTCTTTATTATTAGCTTAAGGGTATTAACACAAACTAGCCATACAGCCAGCCACCCACTTTGACAAACAGACACGAATAAAATCCAACAGACAAATGGACACACAAGCCAAGAGACTAAAGACATTTGTGTTCCTAATCACAGAAAAAATGTTACAAAAGAAACAGAAATCATAACTAGATATACGAACGAATATGACTACTACTTGGCCCATACTGCAGCTACTTATGATAAAACCTACAGCGGAATTTAACATTTAAACCAATCATTTGTGTAGTAAGCGACTTAAATTGCAATGACAACAACAATAAGTAGAAGAGTTTTTGAAAATCAGGTAGAAAAATATGCATTCGATTTTCGACATACCACATACACTGGTATTTAAGTTTGTTAGTTGGTCGGTTCGTAGGCTGCAAAATATTTAATCCAATAAGAATACTATTAATAATGGGTATAAAGAACTCAAATGCGAGAGAGACAGAAGGGACTTAAACGGTAAAGGCAATTTTTTCTTATAAGACTTTCCATTTATTGTATAAGTTTTCTTTTGTAGAGTGCATTTTTCAAAATCCAATTTAATGCAGTTTTGTTGCCAAAATAAATCTACCATAAATGCTAAAGTAAACAAGTCTACATAAAACAAAAGCCAACCAGCTTCAGTTACTATGCCACAAAATTACATGTTGATGTACTAAACTAATCCTTGTAACAAGAATATGTGTGAGAAGAGACAAACATGTTGTTGCAACCAAATGAGGAGCAACAATTATAACGATTATTGGCAAGTGATTTCAAATAGAAAACTCAAAGGACATGTTGAAAGTATGCTGCATAGAAATGAGAATGATGGAGGAACACTTGTGACAAAGCAAACCAAATTACCAGATAAATGTAACCAAAATCATAGTGTACGTAGTCCATGAGGCGTAGTATCAGAGATATGAACTGTTGGCTGAAGTAGTATCAGTAAAACCAAAAGACTATAAGTAGTTTCTGAGAATGCTTAGTACAAAAAATAGTTCCACAAGCATGAGTATGTACTACCATTTGGTATATAAATGTGTTTGGAAGCAAAGCATGGATGCATACGTAACAGAGACAAGATTGAGTAAGAAATCCAAAGCCAAAAACCTAAATCTGCGTAAAGTTCATGGTAAAATGATTTCGTAAATGGGGTGGCAATGTTTTCTTCTATGAAGCAAAGAAAGATTAAAATGTGTTGCCACAAAGGTGGTTCATGTATGTATTATTTTGGCAGGGTGTGGAAAAGGACGCAAGTGGACAAAATTTTAAGTTTTGAAGAAATTGAACTGCTCCCTTTTTAACTGCCCTAACACAATATAGTCACTTGATTATTTTTTTTTTGAAGGTTGTGAAGAGGACACTGCTTAACGAATAGACCAATTTTGAAGAAATTCGATACAGAGAATATGTTTTCACAGTTGAACTAGACTGAACCCTAAGAAAGAGTTTT
This sequence comes from Tricholauxania praeusta, assembly GCA_949775025.1. Lineage (NCBI taxonomy): Eukaryota > Metazoa > Arthropoda > Insecta > Diptera > Lauxaniidae > Tricholauxania > Tricholauxania praeusta. Next base: position 27,008,792 of record OX459031.1, on the reverse strand, counting down.
TATTTTTGGAAGCTATGACATTAAATCAGGTAAAACTGTTTTGTATTGCCACAAGAATGGTTGAATTTCAACCAGTGGGCGAACTCTAGTTTAATCTAAAACGTAAAAATACGCTTAAATTAGCAAAAAATAAACTACAAATATCTAATGCAATAAAAACTCCACAAACATAGTACTCGTATAACAAAATAAAGAGTGTGACGTGGTGCGGTGTAGTTCGGAGAAGTAAGGTGAGGTCATGATTTGTATTGCTAGTAAACCTTTTTTTTATAAAGTGAAGCTATGTAATGTAATGTATTGTTTATCTAACAGTGTATTTTATAAGGCAGGAATTCGGCAATGGATTGACAAGCATGCAAATACGTGAATATAACTACAAATAGCTGAAAGCTGCCAAAAAAAAACGAGAATGGGAAAAACAGCAGTAGCAGCAAAAGGATTAAAATAATATATTAAGGATTAAAAAAGCATTGTTTGTACCAAAACCTACATAACATACATACATACTTATATGCAAACTGTTGTGAACGCTTGGGGTTGATTTTGCCTTTATGTCGGAAAGCATTAAGAAAATGACTTTAAGAAATGCCGGCGCACAAAAAGGATTAAATTATGAAAGGCAGCCAGAACATTCAACCATTCTGTGCAAATTATGAATATAACAAAATGAATTACTGATGTTTGAAACGATTTATTTAAATGCACTGTTGTGCAGTCAATGACTGCAATAGCAGCACAAAAAGTTCAAGCATCATAAAAACCACTCAAAGGCAAATCAATAATCAACAAAAATGTAGGAAAACAACATAACTAAATCTTATATAAAAATCACTTCAAAATGCATATTTGACATTGAATTTACATATCTACATTGTGCACGTACGAGTATGTGAAAAGAACAATATAGTCCTTGAAATGATTTTACACAGGATTAAAGCTGCAGGATTTTACGCTTTTGTGTACACAATATAAATGAAGGTAATAGGGGTACTATTTTCTTTCTTATTTTTACTCAGAACAAATAATGATTTGCTTTATTTCTTTGTTGTGGCGGTACGCATACTGTACTTATTCCACTCATGCGATTTCCAAGCGAAAGTGTAAAAGTTTTATGAAATAAGTATTATTATTTCTTTAAAAAAATTAAAAAATGTGTGAATTTAGATCGTTTAATTTATAAATGGTCTAAGCCTGAACCTTATCTGTTAACTAATTAACATATGCAGCTCTAAGCATAGGAAAGATCGCTACGCGGCAATTGCTCACGGCGTCAAACGAATAGCGGCACCGATATTTCCCTCCCTCAAATACACCAAGAGTTCAACAAATGTTACAGAATAGACAGTATGTTGACAGAACCTTTTTCCATAAGTTCAAGCCACCTTTTCCCATGAAAGGAGTGTTTCTCCATGTTAAAAAACCCAAGCTTCATATTAACGAAACCAAAAGCTCGTACGCTTTTACGAAGAGTTTCCAGATAGTAGGAATAAGATTTTTAAGTTTTCTTTTCTACATATTCGATTTCGAAAATTTTCTTGGGAATGAATTTTATTCTCTATTAATACTAAAAGCTTGTAATAAAAGTTTGAGAAAATACAAATTTTCATGGACTTTAGGAGAGTTTTCGATACTGTGAAAAATTGCTTAAAAGTGATTTTTCGGCAAATCGATAGCCGACCGTAAGTATGCAGCCAATTAACTTCAAAACCAAGGCACTTAGTTGGTATACATTTAAATACCTAGCTACTGGTTAGTAAATGGTTCCTAATAAATAATAATCCATTGATGGTCAATGGCACTCAAACCTTCGCCATAGCTGACTGTGGGTCAAAGAACCCACATAGAGGATAGGTATGAATCTGTGGATAAATTCATAAATGCATGTGGTCAGCCCCCAATATGGAGAACAAGCTCCTTTTATGTCAAATCAGACGGTGGCCACGAAATGGGCATTCATTTTCCTGGGAAATGCACCGTTTTCCCGGAAAAGCTCAAAAAGTGTGATTTGTGCAGTGTACCAAATATGTTACACGATGCATTAAGCCTATATATTTTAAATGAAAAATTCTTTTTTAGAAACTTTTTTTTTATTAGAAAATTATGGAAAATGAATAATAATGAAATGTGGAAATGGATAATGGAAATTATCAATATTTAATTCACTGATGACGGTAACTTTTAAAGTTATTAGTAAACACAACGTTAGTAAACACAACGTTCGACCACTTTGACAGCTTAATAGGAACTGAAAGTGGAGATCGGAGAGCTGAAGAGACATTTATGTGAAGCCTGGTATTGCCTACTACAAGTGGAAGCAAAACTTAACGCGATGCAGGTTGTTTGGGTGGACTTGGCTATGATTTTAGGTACGTAACATATATTGTACGCTATGCATTTAAGGATTACAGAACTTTATGTTTTTACGCCAAAATTACTCATTGTGGACCAATTTTTCGAACAAGGCTTACAATTCTTTTAATATGTTGATTTATAACATATTCAAATTCAGAATGCCAATTAAAAGTTATATAGTGTCCTAGTTTATATTTTAAATTAGCAATTAAATCAACAATCTATAGTACTTTTGTAAATTTTGACATTCCAAAAACTCTAGCATAAATTGTTGCAGAAACCAAAAAATACATTCAAAATCTTAAAGCAAATACTCTCGAGTTCATTGCATTTTCAGTCGTTGAATTGTAATATAATCCCTTTCGTGTTCACGAAAACTTGAATGTGCTTAACTTTAAAAATCTACACAGACAATGCTTTGACGCAAAATGTGAAATCTTAAAATCTCTTAAAAAATTCACTTAATCCCTGTGCAAAAATATAATTCCTCTTGAGAAAATCCCTCTTTAAATTAATCTTCTTGATAACACCCGTTCCATTTACGTTCTGCCCTTTCAATCGAACAACTCATTCATATTGTTCTGACTCCTTCAATTCATTTGTTTGCGCTAAGGTTCATTCCTCTGCTGAATAGGTTGTATTGCAGCATAAATACACTCGTGCGTCTTGAGGATCAAATTTCATCCCCAATACACGTAGAAACAGAGCACGTTTGGTGCTGGCTGAATGGATGGATGGATGGATTGTATAACAGCTATTTATGTTAAATCCAAAACCGAACTTGACTTCAGAACAACGACGACGACAATTCGTTGATTCGTTAGCGACCGAATGTACAATCGAATACCGTAGACCGCATATCAAATGCGTACAAGCAACAAGAGTTCCCTCACAAACGTACACAGATTATATTTTAACCCATACTGAGACCATGATATTTTATTAGATTATATTGAAATTATGTATATGAAAGTGTCGCTAATGATTAAGAAATTTTCATACTGAACCCCTAGCTTATACGTAAATACATTTTATATGTCCAGCACGACAACGTCCGAGCCCGGCCCGGAAACACAGCTACATAGACGTCAAAAGCGCTTTTGTATATATTTTTCCTGCAGAAGGAAAGGAAACGACTGTAACCAAATATATCGTTATGCTACCTTAGTAGCAACTTTAAGAAAATTTTTCGATCAGCTCTTTGGTGAAATCTGCAGAGAAAGACTCATAACATCCTTGCGCCAAATGAGATGACTCAGAACGAACTGGAATAACACAAAGCGTTGAGATCAACACAGCTGTTGAAGTTTTATTCAAACCCTGTATTTCTAATGCAGTTATAGGATAGTAAGATGTCATCATTATTCAAATGTGACAATAGGACGGCAATTTTTTAAACAGTCCTCTTTTGAAATTGCCGTTTGTGTTCGCATAAAGGCGATAAATGCAGACAGTTTTTTTTCATTATTTTTGGTGTTATTTTTCAACATAAAAAGTTAATATTAAGCAAATATAAGGATGTAGAAAATAAATTGAAACATAGAATTAACCAAAAAAAAAAAAGCTTATAAAAGTAGTCATTGAGCGGAATATAAAGCGAAATGCCATCAACGATAAAAGCACGAAGAGAACTTAAAAAACTTTCTTTAAAGAATAATAAAGAATAAATATTGCTCGGTCTGAATTCTGATTATCTTAGAACTGATCGGAAATTTTTGACCTAGTACTCTTCGGAAAATTTGAACATTTTGTCAACCGCTTTGAATAAAAAAAAATGTTTCGTTGTAATGTCCATTAACTAAACAAACGAAACCGAAGAAGGCAACAATTACTTGAAAGGATAATGCAACCATTTGGTATAAAATGGGTTAAACGCCAATTGACAACACAATACAAAAAGAAAATTTGCAGTTCATTGGTGGCGGATTAAGCGACACTGAAAGCCGCTGCGACGGATCGATTTAAAATATAAAGATGAACACGGCGAAGAAGAAACAGAATGCAAGAAATCAAGCAAAAGAATAAGAGAAACACAACGTAATCGGGCTAAAAAAAGAAAGGAAGTTGGGTAGTAGTGGTATGGTGAGGGTTGGTAAGGCAAAATATTCATAAGTATTATTAACTTATACTTAAGTTGTGTGCTGCGCTCTTGTAGTTACTGATGACAACAACAACAAAAACAACGACAATTCAAATGAATATTCAAATGATTATGAACCAAACTGAACTCTCAACTTAATTCGCTACTGGAATTGGTGGAACGTCTTCAAGCGGATTATATTAATCAATGTTGGTGCTTAAGGAAAGCAACAGTGGCAGCAACAGCAGTAACAACTGCGATTTATACCGACATGCCATTTCCTTAAGATTTCCTTTTACTTCTCTTTCCAAGTTTTAGTCGTCTATAATGCTGTTGCCGCAACAGCCGATTGCTTACTTTTACATTTAGGCTGCGAACAGAGTTAATATTGGAAAAAAAGTTAGAAGTCTATGCGGTTGTTCGTGAGGAATTTAATTTTACAAAAACACACCAAAGCAAAATAGCTCCAAGTTTTTTTTTTCGGATCATTTTTACACTTTGAATTTTGGGAGATTTTTCGTATAAGGATATGGATCACAAATATGTAGCGAAAAATTTCCCAATAAAGAATCTTATGTAAAAGATGTATGAAATTTTGAACGGTATTCCATAAAATATTTTCTGCAATACATATTTGCATTTGGTTAATTTTTCCTTTAATCTTAGGCGAAAATATTTTTGGTTCTTAATAAACCAAATTTTTGGCGGTTTTTAATGACCAAAATTATTTTTAGTACCTTTTTTTCTTATTTTTATTTTATGGTGGAAACGATTTTCTTTGTACTGTATATAGAAGTTAAGAAATATGTTTCCCCGATTTTTTCCATTGTTCTTAAAAAAGGTTGGTTGAATTTCCTTTTCGTTTTTGGTTGATTTATAAATTTCATTTAGCTCAAATTTTATTAGGTGATTATACTTTGAACGATTTCGCTTACAACATTAATTGCATACCTTTAAATTTAGTTCAAAACTTTGTGTCAAATTACTTTTTTTGGGGTCATTTTACCATTTCAAATCCAAGGCTATATTACCAAAAAAAAATATTTCACAAATTAACAAGAAGCAAAAACCAAAGTCCTCGCATCCCAAAATTATTTATTTTTTTTTTCGAAATACTTAAGTTATACCCATTTGATTGTAAAATTGCAGTCACTCTGTTCGCAGCCTTACACGTCGCAACCTGTCAATGCTATCTGCTTGACACGCTACACCTTCTCGGTTACTCGCTTGTTAACTTAACAGCAGCACCACCTTGCCGTTGACGTCTCGTCATCGTATGCTTAACCACCCAAGCGGGATTTATTTGTTGCTTTAAAGTTGAAAGTTAAAAAAATGCTAGCTGACAGTCAACAAGACAACCTCAGAGCGCTACTTCAAAAGCAGTAGAAAGCTTTTTATATTAATTATTAACTTAAATAGTTTCAGCAAAATAAATTTTATTTTGAAATTATGCAGGCAAAATGAGATGTGGAAAAATTTCTTTCTAAGTACCTTAATGAAAAATTAGCAAAATTTAGAATAAAAAAAAAAAATTCTTTTGATTTTTGTTTGAAAAAAAAAATGCGCTGGAATTTTAAAAGTTGAATAAGAAAAAATTTTGTATCAATTTAGGACAAATTTTCCATTTTCCAGGAATAATTTTTTCAAGAATTCTAGCTAATTGAAATGAAAAATAATAAAAGAAAAATATTTGGGAATACTTTAATATTTCATAAATATACATATACGAGTATGGACAAGAACTACTCAAGAAGTAGCACTTAATTTAGCTCATAAAATCTTCCATACTTTGATAATGCTCTTGACAGATCTCTTTCTATTAAAAAGTTCCTCTGAATAGACTGCTTCTTAACAAAAATAGTTTATTATCATTAAAGTAATTTAGGCTTAAACATCATATTTTGATTAATTTTGTTGTTAATGTTTTCCATCGTAAAAAAAAATCAATATTTAGTAATATGGTCATATTATATACCAAATATCGTTTCAATAAAGTTTAAAAAATGTTTACTACCCATGCGGATAAATATGGCCTCCCAGTAATTGTAGAGCATTAAACTACCTCCAAAGAAATGTGCGCAAATACTGTGAAATCGATGAATGCGAGTGAGAATTATAATTCGCCTGCTAAGCAGGAAGGTTTTAACGGAATTTGAGCTCAAAAATGTAGGCTGAAAAGCCATAGCAAAAAATTTAAGAAAAAGTGAAGAGAAACACAGAAAGTATTAATATTAATAAAGCGCCGGATTAAGGTTACACTTAATGACATCAAAGTAAGAAACTTTGTTTACTGGCTTCTGAAAGGTTTTTGCACTTAGTTATTTAAGTAAAAGTTAGAAATTCAAGATATGAAATACATCACAATGGAAACTCCATGAAATTGTTAAAGATAGACAATGGAAATTATAATAGAGTTTTCTAGTTTCACAAAGAAATAATAAAATAGAAAGGCAGATATTATGATAACGAAATTACATTGCACATATCACAAGTGACGCAACATTCTTTATTTAAACTATACTAGTTGCACTTAATAAAATTAAGACACCGCATAATCCACCACATTCACCAGTTAAAAATAAATTTCAAAACCACACACGACATAAGCCCCACTAAAGTCTATTTGTCCCCTTACCGCCACCATCCACAATATATCCAACTAACCTAATCCATTTTAATTCCTGCTTGCAGCAGTGCTGCCAATCATTAGTTAAAAATCAGAAAAAAACACTGAAAGAAAACTAAGAAAATGCAGCAGAAAACGAAACCAATAAATAAAAATAAAAGCAGTTCGCAAATGCTACACAATCCGCAACTCAACTTAAAATCTTAACATTTATCCATGCGTATTATGTGGCAACACTGGCTAATTGCCGTCTTGCATTAATTTGTGCCATTCTTGCGCTGCTGCTTTAGCTTAAATGGGTAACTTTTTTTTCTGTACAGTTCTTGGCTGTTTCGTGTTAGTGATGGTACAAATTATGCAGCGCTTATTCGTTATGAAATATGCGAATATTTGCGAGAAGTATCGTATAATAGATTTCGGAAAATTGGATATTGTAGATCTTTTCTCATGGAAGCCATAAGTCTGCTATATAATTTCAAAAGAAAAGTTTAATCAGAAGTGCACCAGGTAACAGTAAACAAAGACAGTCAATTTTGAGTAGGAATCAAAGGTGTTGCAATACTTTTTTTTGGTAGTCCATAATATTTTTTTCGTTGGCCTAAATCTATGAGCTATAAAAAAAAATCTTAAAAGTTTATAATCTGCTTCTGAGCCATCTGGTATTTTCAATAAAAAGCCGATATTTTTCCAAAAATTTATTGCAAATCTGTACTTCAAATATTTTTTGCTTTGAAAAGCATACCTAAGGTTTAAACTCTCAAATAAAATTGTAGAAGTATCAAATTTTTGGGAAATTTTTTATTTTAATGATTTGAATACAGTCCCTTCCTCCCGTCGCCCTTTGCTTGTACGAGACTCCTTCGTAATTAATAGCCACCTATATTTTGTAATCTATTGAACAAAGTCACATAAAAATTCGTACTCAGAGGTTTTTAAAGTCGCTTAAAACCAGTGGAATACTTAAATTGGAAAATTCAAAGCGTTGGTTTAAAAATAGCTGTCTATGAGCCGTCTATATCTGGGTTAATAAAATTCAATTGCAAGAATTGAAAAAAGTTTTTATATATCACGAATTGTTGAAAAATCATATTTGATATCATGTGCTTCTCTAACTTTTGATGCATGATCTCAAAAACAGAGTCGATGAAAAGACATAGCCTTTGATAAAGTGATTTCATATCTGAATGGCTTAAACGTGTCAACAAGAAATAGCATTCTAAGCACATTTATACTTCTGAATATTTTCAAAAAAGTTAAGTAAATTTGAAAAAATCCGTTTAAATTCCACAAATTTTCTTCAATAAAGATTAGACAATTGTTATAATTTCTCTTTCGAACATATCGAAACCAAAAGTGAATTGTTATATCGCGACTCCTTTTTTTGTTGTGAAATTTTCATGCCAAACATTTATTCCTAAAATAAAAATAAAAATTTTTATGTTAAACGGTAATAGGAATTGTTTATTTTTAAGAGCTTATCTGACTGAGCTGCTTAAATTGACTAAATTTTTATGCACGAATATTCCCTTGTAAAATTTGTATTTGCTTACGATTATTCTTAAAATCGCTCATCCCAATAACACCAGTAATCCAAATACTTCAAGTGCTCTGTTGGTGTAAAAATTTCTGCTTTGTTTTTATATTTATTTTTTTTATTGTATTTAATTCATGATGTTTATTTTGTTTCTGATTTTATTTTTATTTTTTTTTTTTTTTTTCAACTTGTGTGGGATTCAATTTAAAAGGATTAGCTGCTAATTTTTTGTGATTTTATTTTGGAACGCGCATTGTGTGCGAACTATTTACGCTAACACTGGATACGATCTATGTTTCTATTACAGTTTATGCTTGCGGTAAGTAATTGTGACTCCTAGAAGAAATTTGGAAAAATAACCGTTTTTCTCAAAGCACATAGCTATATCATTTTCGAGCACGAATTCTATGAGAATCAAGAAAGATTGAGCGCTGCGCCGCATTGTGTCTTGACAAATGTAGCAATTGTTTTTATTTGTAGTGCAATTTGTTTTTTTTTTTTTGTGCTGTTGGTGAATTTGGAAATGAAAGTAAAAAAAAAAACTTTAAGATTTCGTTGTTGTTGCTTGACGTTATTGTTTCGCCCTTTTGTTAGATTTCCATGCTCACCACTGCTCCATTTTATTAAGACAAATTAAAAAAAAGGTTTACGATGATGATTTTTTTTTTTCGATTTTGGTAGCAGTATCGAAATTCTCGATCGACCTACGTAAGGTTTATCCTAACGTTAATATTCAGTAGCGCATACATCTAACTAAATAGTTGGGCAACTATTGGCCACAATTAAAAGCCTGTAAGTTAACAATTAAATAATTTGTGACAATTTAAATAGTCGGCGATTAATTAAATAGTTGTATGTTAACTATTATTATTTAATGTTTTTAAATAATTAAAATTAATTTTATATTCCAAATTTATTGATTTGGTAAAAAAAAACATTTTCTGTGCTCATAACCGATTTGAGGTGCATCAGAACCTTTCTTACTCCTCAACTGCATTGTTTTGCAATTATTTTTGTTGTTGCTGGCATTCCTCCGTGGTGTCAGTTGTTTGTGTTTTTTTGTTTATTTTAGTTTTTTATGATTTTTTAAGTCTTTTTAATTTTGTGATGATTTTTTTTTTACTACTCGTACTGCTGCCGCCTGTATTTCTCGTGCCAGCTTTACGCTTGTCTTGTTAGTGTGAGCTCAGCTAGTGCTACAATAATACTGACAGCAGCAACAATGGTCTCGTTATATAGCAGATAAAACAACAACAGTTAGGAAAGAACAGGAAAAAAAAACTTCATAGGGATTAGCCTGCACGAAAGCATCAGATTTAAAAGCTTTTCTTTGCTTTTTAAGTTCATTTCAGCTGTTGTTGATGATAATGTTGTTGCTGTTGTTGTTGTGTACTGACAAATACTACTTGACTGTAGTGTAAAAATCATGGCTCAACTATGCTGGCAAGGGTTACAGCAAAGAAAAGTCAGCTTAATTTTTGTTACTACAAGCACAAGAGCGCTATAATAAATGACGGGCGAAAGGCACAAAAGGATAATGAAATTAACTAAAATCATACAATTTCTCAAATTTCTTATTTTTAACAGTTTAATACTTTTGATCCATTAACAATTTTCAATAAGACATCAATTTGCTGTGATACTCAAACTTACTCAGTTAAACATATGATCAGCTTAAAACGTTTATATCTGTTACAGTCCTTTTCGGAGACTTCCTTCCCACTGGCTTCTATTCTCTTTTCGGATAGATAAATCACTGTGTAACACAAATTGCTGGTTTACGACTTGGCTATGATGGGATAAAAGTACTATCATAGCCGAGTAAAACCCTCCCTGATATTTCAAAAGCAAACCCGGCAAAATTTGTCGACCCAGGACGTTTAATAATTGGTTCTTCATAATGTTGTTTGCAAACAATTAATTAATTTTTTCTATAAATTTTAAGTTAATGTTATATTAAAAAAAAATCGGAGATCGTTCCACTTCCGTTTTGTTTTGTAATGCGCTATAAACACAATTCTTTAGCAATAATTTTATAGAATTTTTAGGTAGTTAATGCTAATGACATTTTATTAAGGTCTTTTTAAAGACTAAAACTGGTAACTGAGTGTGAAAAATATCAAATCGTGAAACATCGACCTCACTAGATTTTGGTCTACCAGTTACATGTATTCTTTTTTTGATATCCGGTAAACGTTTCTAAGAAAATTTAACGTAATAAGGCACTCCAGTACAAATTTAGAGATCTCTGCAAACTTTTGTATCTAATGCCATGCGATCTATCAATTAAAAGAAGAGTTCAATATCTATCCTATAAATTTAAATTTATGTAAATCAAATCAGAAAATCAAATTTTATAGTGGCTTAAAAATGATATATGTTGTGAAAATTGCAAATAATTAGATTTTTGTGGCCTGATATTAAGTATTACAATTAATAATTTTTTATTTTTTTTCCAGCCAAAATATTTATCAAACCTAAACCTTTTTTTCTGTAGCGAATTTTTGTATGCATTTTGTGAAGAAAAAAAGTTACAAGCAAAAAACATGTTTTTTTTTTCCAAAAACGACCTTCAGGAAAACCAAAACCGCTCCATGAATTTTTCTGCGATCGAAAAAATCGTTGCAGAAATTGTTTTTAAGAGTTCAACTTTTCGGACTGACTTTATTTAGTCTTCAGTCTGAGGAGCAATTAAAATATACTACACACCAAAACACATATAGTGAGATCAGTTTAAGTCAGATCACATTATACGATATATCAGTAGATCCAATAAGCTTAAGTTTATGTAAATCTAATCAGAAATTTACATTTTAAAATTACTTAAAAAAAATGATATTAATAAAATCAGAAAAATCTAATTTTTGGAGCCTGATATTAAGTATACCTAACAATGAATAATTTTTCTAATTTTTTTTTCAAAGGCATGTTGTTTTCGCCAAAAACGATCTTTAGGAAACCCAAAACAGCTCCATTAAATTCCCTCAATGGAAAAAAAAATATGCAAAAATCATGCTTACCTCTAACGTTTCAGAGGTTGATTCGAACTTAGTTTAAGTATGTATGATTTAATTTAATGTATAGTTCTATCACTCAAGAATCCTAGAATCCTGTTCCGAAGATTGGTATAAGCTTACTAATTGAATTTTTTGTAATAGCCACAGTAGATCTTTCGCTATCTTACTTAATTTAAGTTCTTTAGGATTTTAGTTTCTTTTTTACATATGAGGTGGTCAAATGTCTGCTTTATATCCGAACTTATTCTTATTAACATACACCCTTCGCTAAATGAACAGAGATTTTCGGGAATCGTTGGAGCTGATGATCGCAGTGCCACGTTAGTGTTGTGCAATTCCCGTCGGCGCTCAAATTTATTTTGTAAATGAAGCGCAGAAGAGATCTAGAGGTGTGCTATAAGGTACTCTTACTTAGATGATATAGTAGCGATATAAATGAGGTTCAAGGCATTAGTGTATGTTTACCAGAAGTAATTGATTGTATATATAAAATTATACTTCGTGCCAAATATTACGAAACTAATTTTGTATTAGTAATTTTCTAAAACACAAAAAAAAAAAAAAAATTTGATAGTACTGGAATAAAGCTAACGAGCTTATATGATAACATTTATGGTCTTAGTCTGACATGATATTTATGATAATCTGTACAATCTTTTAATATTTCGATTGGAAACTCAACCTGTGTACTGTGTTTAAATTTCAAGTAATTAGACTTGCTAACAGGGCCGCCGAGAGCAAATGTGGGCCCCGGGGTAAATATGTACGGGCCCCTCCTCCCCCTAACAATTGTAGTATTAAAAATGATGCAGTATGGTAAAAGTGACATTTCTATGGAAACTAGAGAAGAAGAAACTGAGAGAGTTTCACTTCAAAGATAGTATAATTGTATTTAATAATATAACTATTTTGAAAATTGTTTTAATTTGTAAACTTAAAGAAGACAGAGTGTAAGTTTAACTTGAATAAAAAAAAAATTGTAAACTTGACAGTATGACAGTACGGGAGATTCCTTCTTCATCCGAAGGATGCAACCGGGGGGGAATCCTTCCGTTATCCCCCGCCCCCCTGACTAGTGTTAGTAAAGTAAGAGCCTTGTTATTTATGTTAAATGTTTCAACTGGAATTTTTTTTTTAATGGGCTTTGCCTTAATACCATTATCCGTTACTATGTCAGACAGACAGACGTCACTCAATTGTCTTGAATGAGATGTAGCAGAGGCTCGAATTGTTGAGAAATTTTGATTTTCCGTCATTTTCGAAAACACAGGTAGATTTTTAAGATACGCACTGCTCTCCGAAGAAAATAATTAATTCAAATATGAAGAGCTGGTGAATTGACAATTCCACAAAACAGACATTAGAGTTAGCCACTAAGATTATGAATTTCGGCACTATCACACCAGAGTCATCAATATTATATTATTAACGGATTATTTCATATAACATTGATAAATGCAGTCAAAGAAGGATACTGAATTTGTTATAAAAGACATTCTTTTTACAAGCATTTGTCATTACTAATCCCATAATGTATTACCGGTAATTATGAGCACATTGCTTAGTCATTTCGATTTGTAAACATTTGAAATTCACAGAATGATAAAAACATACACTCCTCGAATTTTAAAGCAAATAGCTAGATTGATTACATTTTTGCTGATTAGGGCTTACAATAATTGAACTATCTTTATCCAAGAATTTTGTAACTTCAACACTCGGTTAAGTAAAGCACAAAATAGCACTCAGAATAATACTATTGAATTAAACAGAATCTAAGTAACACACAAACAATTTAACTAATAGCTTAACAAGTTTTATTATTTAACAATTTTAAAATTAATTTCTTCGTTTGTCACTTTTAAATTCAAATAATCACGCATGCAAAATTAAAACAAAAACAAAATCGTTTAGCCGCTCACCAACCTTCGTCCAACATCTTTCACACGCAACTGAATCCATTCCTTGCATCGTTCAACGAAGAACCAGAATTCTGCAGTCACAAAAAAAAAAACACATTGAAAGCACCAACAACAGAAAAGGGAGGAAGCAACATGTGTTTGATGTCACACAGCAGAGTTGCCATTGCACTCATGGTAGCGTTGGCGGCTTTGGCGCTCTCTCAAAATTTCAAACGCGAGTGGAGCATTTTTTTTTTATAACACTCACACATTGTTATTATAATTTACTCATTGTTATAATACGAGTATGCTGCTCTTGCGTCAAGTGTACGCGGTTCTCTCCCCAAAATTGAAATGTGATTTCGTTTTAGCACTCTCTTGTTGTGCGTGCTTTATCCTACTCCTCCCCTAGCGTCTCCAATCGCTTTCCCAACAATAAACCACCATCCGTCGTCAGACGTCTTCGCTTCCCCATAAGCCGCTACGTACGTACGCGTTGGCACTGCTGAGGATTATGCGAAATGAATGGAATTAAGGATTAATTTCGAAGGGATGTCATTTAGACGGGATAATTCTGTTTTGTATTTTATGCTCGAGTGAATCACGGCATTCGTCTCTGTGTGCTGTGTGTGTGTTGGTGTGAGCGTGCGTGTGCTTGGCTGTCACTGCAAGTGTGCGTGTGTGTGTGTGTATGAAAAATTAAAAACATTCGTAATGGAAAGATGATGCAGTGACGGTAGTAAAAATTATGATTTATTGAAATATCTGCTGTATCGGAATTTTTTCAGATCATCAAGTCATCATGAAACAGATAGATAGCTGTTAAATTTTTAACAATTTGTTATTAAGTTAGGCCTATTTTGAATTTGACATTTCAGTTGCTATTCATTTTACTATTAACTTTTTTTCCGCAATCAACGTAACACAAAGCCTTAAGCACTGGTATATACAAAAATTTACGTACTCAAAGTTCCATTAGAAAAACTTTTTTCTCTAACTTGCAATTTTTTAAATAAATTTTCTGAACAGTTCTTAAATAAATTTGTTCATTTCAGCTGTTTTTTTGCAACACTTAGTGAAACCTTTGACATGGGACTAGTGGAGACAGCATAGCACATATGTACATACATGCATTTAATGTCGCTTTCCAGGTCTGGCAAGAATCATACCTTATTATCCAAGATCTCTCTTCATTACCTTCGAAAAATGTCTCAGAATAGATTTATATGAATAACTTCCTTCAAAGTTTAGGAGACATTTTTAATATATGAGCGTGTCATAGCGCATCTTCTGAAGACGCAGCGACTTGATGGCTTTCATAAGCCCAAGCCATGCAGTGGGACTATTTCATTTTACGGAATTGGTTGCCAATAAAATATGTTGTTTTTCAAAGGATATAAGGGGACCCATATATCCCCGATTTGATTAAAAAAATTATTTTACGAAGTTATGACCATTTTAGGCTGAGGATTTTTTCAAAAAAGCGGCATTTCCATCCAAATCAAAATAATTAACTTTTGTCTTTTGATTCTAATAGAACTTCTTATTCTCTGTCAGAATCTGACCAAACAATATTAACCAAGCGATTACAAATTTATTTCATCTTGGTCTTAGGGAATCAAATTCATGTCTCATTCAAATGGCTGTAGCTTTACGAGGAAACAGAATTACCACTTGAAAGCTCATTTTAAAGAGAAAGAACGGTACTAAATGCTGTTATTATTAAAAATAAGCTGAAAATGTAACACCACAGATGGCTTTGCAATTTTGGAACAAAAATTTTAAATTTTTATTTTGAGAAAAAAATTCGCCTGACCTCAAATACCTTTAAGTGTGCATTAAACTCATGTCAATTTTTTCTTATAATAGTAAAAATCCAAAATAAAATTTTAAGCGAAAAAAAGTGGGGTTTTTCAGAAAATTAGCTTTGTTTTTTCTCATAAAAAGCGCTATAACTCAGTCAATTTTCAACCATTTTGAAATTTTTTTAAAGATTCTGACAGATAATAAGAAGTTCTATTAGAATCAAAAGACATAAGTTAAATATTTTGATTTGGATAGAAATG
Organism: Tricholauxania praeusta; assembly: GCA_949775025.1. Lineage (NCBI taxonomy): Eukaryota > Metazoa > Arthropoda > Insecta > Diptera > Lauxaniidae > Tricholauxania > Tricholauxania praeusta. The sequence goes on along the minus strand of OX459031.1, from coordinate 26,993,216 downwards.
CGGCTTTTTCGAAAAAATTTTCAGCCTAAAATGGTCATAACTTAAAATGAGCATAACTTCGTAAAAAAATTTTTTGATCAAATTGTGGTAATATGGGTCCCATTATATCCTTTGAAAAACAACATATTTAATCGGCAACATATTCCGTAACATGAAATAATCCCACTGCATGGTTTGAAATGGAATTGTAGAACATTAGAAAAGGTAATGGAACATTTTAGACTTAAAGCTGAAGACAGAGCAACTCGTTGCTTAAATAAAAAAAAACTAACACTAGGTTGGGACAGAGGTGTAAACAGACTTATAATTTTACTCCTTCACGGGGAGCCGGACTGGGTAAAGAAGTATTTCATGAGTGGGCCACTAAGCTGATCAGCCCGCATCCAAGAAAAAGGATTCACGCCACTGTTTCAAGATAAGCTAGGAAGCAGTTAAGCATGCAATCGCGGTCACGACACTGTCTCAATTATTGTTGAAAATTCTATATATCAATTTCTTTTTTCCATTAAAGGCAAAAACAATTTCTTAGCGTATCGTGACAACATTCTTAAAATCTTTACCAAGTGCAAAAATTCAAATAAAATTCATTACTTTTTTATGCCACCACTGCTTGTAATTCTATTCGATCCATAAAACGAAGAGTTAAATCCATAATAATAATCCCGCACGAAATTAAATCCCAACTCGCCCACACAAGCCCCAGCGACATGGCACTATCGGGCAGACAGAGATGCAGACGAACGAAGAAACAGACAGACTTATAAACGAATACCACCGTACACCTCCACTGCTGTCTGCCGCTGCGATATCAGCAATACACTTTGCTATGCTTTGCCTTCATCTTCAACAAGCTGACAACAGCAGCTGCTGCTGCTGCTGCTACTGCGGTTGCTGCTGTTGCTTTGCGCCGGTTTAAGGATTAACAAACACAAATGCATACAAACGGCCAGCGAACAAAATCGTTGGGATTAATATGGGATCTGGCTTAGTATGTTGAAAAATATGTTTCAGCGCTGCTGCTGTTAATTTTTTTTTTGGGGGGGGGGGGGGGTGGCAGAAGTTTGGTTGATAGTACACATACAACTCCTCCACTTCGCCCCAAACAATTTGGCTTGGGATTATATCGCTGCTGCTGCTATTTTGACTTCAACGCTGTTGGGTTGGTTGGTAAATGCCAAATGATGCCAAACAGATGAATCACGTTGGTACCCTACTCTTGAATATGCCACCGAGTTGTGTACGAGATGAGCGCTGGATACAAATGTATGCTCATAAGGACAAAGTTGAAGCGACGGCAGGCGTGTCAGTTAAATCCACACAAAGGGAAAAACTTGTCATGAACGATTTCAATTTATAACCCAAAATGAAGAATGGGGTGTGGGGTAGGTATATTGGATATTGCATGAATATCGCTAGAGTCCAACGGAACCGAATCGACTCATTTAGTTGTCCGTTACTGTAGATGGATTATTATGGTTGAATTTGGCCATCGCTGTTGTGAATTTTCACATTACGTTGAGTAGATATGAAATTTTTTTTGTTTTGCCCACGATTTCGCATGCCATAAATGAGTGAGTGTGTTGTTTCGCTACAGTACGAGTACAATGTTTAAGGATTATGCTTCGATCAATAATGTGCGGGATATATGTATGTGCGGATTTCCGTTTGGAGTTAATTGTAGTCGGTAGTAGATTTATCAAAATTGAGTCAACGTTAACTGATTTCTTAAATATCAAAAGTTTTACTTGCCACATGAGCTTATAAAAACGTTTAATGCTGTTCAAAATTTTCTAAGGACCTTTTATATCAGTTATCAGCTTAACCCTTTGACTACAATTTTTGTAGTTGTAACTTTTATTTATCATTGTTTCTAAAGTATCTCATTGGAAAGGTTATTCAAATTAAAAACTGACGCGACACTAATTAGATTAGAAAATTAAAATTAATAAAAAGTGTTTTTCCCCTACAACTTGAGTTTTCATTATTAAATGGCTTTCCGGCACCGTCTAGAGTTATACGATCGTCTCCAAATTTTGTATGAGACACTTTTAGATGCATGGTTAACCTTTTATCATTTTGGACCTTGGATCAAAACAATTTTCGAGATCTCCCTGTTCGCTAAAACACATTTAGTGTGCAGTCCTTGAAGCATAATTTTCGAGAAAATCAATAAAATTATGAGGTTTAATCTCTCCAAACACATACCAGATATTGAGGTTACCTGAAAAGTATTTATCGTATGCTTCTGCTTAAGAAGTAATGAAACCCATACATTAAAGGGTTAACCCAGCTTAATTTTTCTCTCACAGTCTCTAGTAAAATTGAATTTTGCTCGCTCTCTTCATATCTCTCTCGCTCAATATTTACTCATTTCACAGACTTTCCTTTTTTAAGCAGTATTAGCCACTTACTTAAGGACACAAAAATAAACAAACAAACAAATAAACAAGAAACAAATGCAGTGCTCAATAAAATAAACCAGCAAAAAGCAACAGAAAAAACAGGATCTGATCCATCCACAAACAAACAAATAAAGTTTAACCCCGAACTCGAATACAACATAAGGATTTTGAACACACACAAACACACCAAACAAAATCCTTAGACACACTTTAACTGCAAAGAGACATTTATAGTATATTCAAGGACGAAAGTATCAACAACGACGACGACAAGCGTATCCTTCGAGTAAAAGAAAAAAGCATGCGAAATCCAGAAAAAAAAGACCAACAAAAAAAAATATTTTCCCGACCTACAAATAAAGAGGGTAAATTTTATATCCTGCTATCGTATCGTACGTTTGTATGTGTGTTTGAGTTTGTATATCCTTGATACATTTTACTGCTAAAGCGTATAAAAGAAGCGCCAACAACAACAACAACAGCAAGCAAAAAGCATTACGCTGAATCCTTTATCCCTTTATCTGGATTTAACTCTAATCCCATCAGCTAAAATGAAGAGAATTCCAAGCAGCAGTAGAGTGAGTGAGTGGAGCGCACCATACATAAGTAGTGTGGCGAGGATGAATATGAGGTACGACATCCCCCGTGAGTTTCTGCAAAATAAGCAAATGTTGGAAGTTGAATGTGAAAGTGATGGTGGTGGTGATAGTGAAACTGCACTGTGTCAGCAAAGTGGGGGTAACGCCATGCTGTTTGCCAACAGTTGCCTGTGCCAGGAAGTTTTCTTTCTTTGGCTGCCTGCGATTGTTTGAAGGCTCTGCAACTGTTATGGTAGTTGAGGATAAACACGGGTATGAGAACAAAAACCGGAGCTGCTGATGGTGGTTTTTTGAGATAAAAGATTTAGCGCGCTGCTTAAATTTCAAAGAAAATTTGCCAGCGCTGCGGGAGTGAGTTGATAGCGATTAAGCTAAACACGAATATAAAATATAGCTAAGCGAAACAAATATAACATTAAAGAAACTTATACACAATACATGAATAATTTGGAAACAAATGTTTTCATTTTAGCCAATATTAACTGAATGTTCACATGATGTTCATCTTTTCTTGCCTTATACCTGTCTTATACTTTATATAGATTTTTTGATACACTTTTACTTTTCTCACTTTTTCTCTAAACCTTATGAGCCTCTTCAGCAGTTTTTGATCGACTTTTCCATCAGTACATTTCCATACTTTATGACCATTCCTGATCTAATTCGATGATTTTTGATATTATTCGATCCATTTCAGTAGTATTTGACATTTATCACCTAACAACTCTTATTTTTAAATACAGCAACGTTTTTTGTTTTGCTTAGAATTTTATTCTTCTTAAAAACATCTTTTAAATTTTTCCACATAGCTCACTGTATTTGCTGTTACGTTTAAAATTTAATATTTATTTCTTGTTGAAAAAACATTGCTAGCGCTTCAAGCTTACGTGCAGCTTATCCCGCAGTCGACCACGACCTCAACGACGTCTACAACAGCATTCAATTTATGATACAATAAACTTGGCTGAGTCAATGCCAGAGATTCAGACGGCAACCTACTATGCCAGAATTTTAAATCCGCAAAAGCTTATCTTGCTGCTGCTGCTGTCGAAGCGGAAGCAACGACGGATTTATTTGCGCACATTTGTTAATGTGTATATGTATGTATATGTGTGTGTAAGTGCTTGTTATCATATATCCTTACGCATATATAAATTAAATAGCAGCAACAACAATTGCGAAAACACTTTTTTTGTATTTCATTATACAGCTTAATATCACTGCCGCTTTTCATTACTAGTAAATATTCTTTAAGCCATAACTGAATCGGTCATTTTGAAAAGAGATTAACTACAAATTTTTAAATTTTGTAGGAAACGCAAAACCTGTACATAAATTCAGTCATAGTTGCCCCAGAAAAACGTTTTTCCATACGAATGGTGGCCCGTTTTTATAGTATGCCTAAGAAATTTTGTTTTGCATTGACTCTTACTAAATAGGAACTACGATGACAAATTCTATCGGTGATTTTGTATACATATTTTAAAAATTTTATTTTAATCAAAAATACGAAAAACATTGCCTGTTTCTAACTTACAAAACAAAAAAGTAACCAGTTTTTATGTATAATGTCGATGTCTTGAGAGACTGGAACTGCCCAGATGCCGTTTCATGAAAAACTTGGAGTTGGTCTCTTTTTAAAATGACCGATTCAATCTCTGTTATTATTTTTATAATGTATGTGATTGATGTTAAAGTACAGAGAGAAAGTTTTGCTCAAAAATAAAAAGTTCTATCCTTATTCATTTGATTTTTTAAGGCTAAAAAGTAAGTAATAAGTAAGTAAAGGAAAAGTTGTCCAAAAAATTATTAGTTTAATTTCCCGAGAAAAGAAGAACTAAAATAAAAAATTACTCAGGGATATCATTTTCCTACGACGTTTTGGTCATGTGAAATAAGCCCCAAAGTTACGCGAATTTGTTTTGTTTATATACCATTGCTATTGGGGAATGTTTTCTTTTGATTATTTGTTTTTCTGTGAATAAACTTGAGATTTTGTCTTCACAAACCAAACCACAAGAGTAAATTGTGATTTTAATTTTTCATTGAAGCCAAAAATATATTTTTCTGAGTGTCTTTTAAGTGCATGCATATTTCTTATATTGTTGTTGTTACTGAAAAAAACTTTCATTCATATCGATTTTGGGATTAAAATTTGAACTTTGTTTTATCCTCATACTGCCGCGGTAGCAAAATGTATGGTACAAGAACAACAATAGCGAAAGCTGCAATAATACAATACTTTCCACTAGAAAAACCCCAGTCGACAATTGAGCAAAGCTTAGAGAAAATCCTCTAGTTTTGTTGTACAATTGTTTATATGACAGTATTATTAAAGAAGATAAAAGCCTTCACAAAAAAACGTCCAACACCTTTCTTTGACCCTCAGAGAAGAATCCCTTAAGTCCTGCCCTATTAGCCGCCTTCAACGAGCACGAGCAACGTCGTGGCAGTCTGCTACTACGAACGAAAACCAGTGGACTCTTCAATCCGACCAACAAATTAATGAGAGCTGAAGACTGGAATAATAATAACATCTATGGGTATATAGGACACCAGTGAAGCTGCAGTGGTGAGAAAGAATAAGAACCTAGCAAACATCTGCTCTGCAAATTTCCTACATTCCCGCCGCCTCAGTGACAGATTTGGACATGGTATGTAGCAAATGCATCATTTGAGAAACTTGCCAGAATCACTCGAAGCTTTGGGTGGCTTCGATCATCCCAGAAAGAAACATGACATGGCCTTAAGGACGTTAAACTTTTCTCTCCGTTTAATCTGCAAGATGTTGGCTCAACCTAACTGACAGTCAAAGATCGATATTTTTGTAAATTTTTAGGTCTTTTAACATTATGAAATCCAACCGAATTAACAAATTCGTCCTCATGTGAAGAGCTGAGATGCAAAACCCGCCAAGTCCATATTTTGCGTTTTTGGGAAAATCGAAAAAACTGTTTTCCACTGAAATTTAACTATAGTAAAAAAAGTAGATTGATACATTGTAATAGTTGTCAAAAGTTACTAAAATCCTGATTTTTCATTACATTTTATGACCTACTCTATAAGGGCTACAATAAAAAAACTTTTGGACTTGGCGGGTTTTGGAACAAAAACTGTGGACTTGGCGGGTTTTGAAATTGAAAACGTGGACTTGGCTGGTTTTGAAAGTGAAACCTCGGGACTTGGCGGGTTTTGAAAAAATATTAATAGTAAAAGGTTTCGAAATCATTTTTTAAAAATGGCTAAGTTTGAATTAATTCCAAAACATTTGAATAAAGGCAGACTAAAATTTTAATTACACAATATTATTTCCATGTTAAAATAACATAAAACTATTTATATTTATGAAAGCCAAATCTTTTTTAATGAAAAATTGGACTTGGCGGGTTTTGATTTTCAGAAATGTGGACTTGGCGGGCTTTGATAAAAATAAATTTTTCAGAAATTATTGCAATTAAAAGTTTGTGAGGGGAAAATTTTTTTTTACAATTTAGAGTATGGAGTCTTGTAAACAAACATTTTTTCTGTCCCCTCCTGCAATATCTCACATTTTCATTTTTTTGGACTTGGCGGGTTTTGCATCTCAGCTCTTCATGTGTTTGCAGATGAAATATTTCTCACCATTCCTAGGTTAAGTTAATTTCCTCTTGTAATATATGTTAAAAGAAAACATTCAGAGATTTGTAAATTTACAAGAATATCGATCTTGACTTGGAGCAACAGCTAAAACTAAGGAACAATTTTCAAAGTATTTTAAATAACAGGCATAAAATATATAAAATTAGGAAAGTAATTTTTGAGCTGATCAACTTCTTTAAGCAATATTTATTTACAATGCAATCAGATTTTCGGACTCTTGTGAACGACTAATTTGATCAGTCAGTAAAATTCAAATAAAAATATTATTTTACAAAAAAAAGGAGCACTAGCTGCCGGAATATCTACCCGAAAGTAGACCTCATATTTTTCTCGGAAGGCCTGCTAAACCTAGTCATTTCCTTAAAAAGAAAATTAGTTTAAAGTGGTTTGGGAAGATCTGCCTCTACTCAATGCTTTTAACTCTTGATTTTGGCTACTGGGATGATATCCACGCACACTAACACACATACAAACACATTCACGCTCATTCATTTAGCATTAAGGAAATGCGTTCATTCAGTATACGCGCTCGCTTAATATACGCGATTATTTTAATGATAATAATGAATATCTGTGGGATACGCAATGTAGCGCGTACCCTGCTACAGCGTTTCTGCGTTGGATCTTTATATGGCAATCGCTGCTGTTGTTGTGAATTTAAAAGCTTTGCCGCCGAGCAGAGAAAAAATAAAACAGAACAGAACAGAAATTATGGAGCTATGGATGGACGACGGATTGTTGCTATGGATTTCAATAATGAGTTGTATTATGTTGTTGTTGTCGCTGCTGTTATTGTTCTTGTCCTTTGCTATTAATGCTCCCGATTTAATCCGTTATTATTTTATAAAGCGCTACGTTATCCTCTATCCTTTTTGCCATTTGCTTAATGTGACCGTCGAACTCTTTCCATCACCCAGCATCATCATTTATGTACGTAGCCTCACGTTGTTTTGGTTTTACGCTTTAAAATTTTTTAAGGATTTTCTCAAAATATTCAAACATTCTCATCAAGTAGCCAAAGAGGTAATCAGTTCTCTTAGAGAAAATAAAAATATTACAGTGTGAAAAAAGTTTGAGGCGAAATTTAAAATTGGATTAAAGTGAATAAAAAATGTGGAAGGAGCAAAAAACATTACCGAAATTAAATATTTTTTGTACGCTATACGCTTGTAGACTGACTATTTCGGCATAACGTTGTCACTGGAATATATAGTACATAAAAAAATCAATATCAGCAGAAAAGTCGATCTAACCTTACGTATACGGCTCGAAATATTCGCAATATTAGTGATATTTACTATTAAGACTGGATACATTTTATTGTAGTCACGAAATAAAGCAGGCCCGTACGAACACGACTTTGTGTGGGGGGGGGAGGGGGGGCAAATAAATTTTATTTTGCGAAGAGTTAAACCAACGGCCTTAGAATCCCATCTTAGAAGAAACACGTGGGGGGGGGCAAAGACCCCTCTGCGCCATCTTGCTTGGGACACCCAGTTTATATAGTGTATATGCTACATTCTATCAAATGACTTCAAAATATTTAGAGCAATAACCATACTTTTAGCGAACATTTTATCACATGAAAGCTGGAACTCCTTCATATACCTGGGTTTTGCGAAAGCTGTATTGACGACTGCAAAGTAATTCTCCGCGCTCCATATAATTCAGGCGTTTAAAGTTTTATTACATTTCCATGGAGAGCATATAACAACGGACCGGTATTAGTTAGGATTGGTGACCTCATATTTTTTGAGAACTTTCTGGATATAAGCAACCTTCGAAAATGGTGAAAAAATTTCATTTTTTTCGCATAGCACAGCACACACTTTCTGCACTCTATTTTCTTCCCATGTAGTCAATCAACTTTATGCACTGGCTCTCCACAAATCGACTCAGAGTCTTATAACCTTTCATTGTTTCATTGACTTAATTAGTCACATTAAACGCATAATTTTTTTTTGTGTTCGTTCGTCTACTCAATCCGCAAAAAGGTTCAACTTCGGCTTTAGCTTATGATTTGATTAATTATAATAAAATTATCCTTTTTCACAAAGCAAGCAGGCCATAAAAGCTTTTAAAACTTATGCCTCCGAAAACAAAAGAAAAAAATATCTGCCTTGCAAAATTCCCACTAATCTTAAAATCGTGCTTTTGTTTTGATATTGAAATTTTAAATTTTTATTTGACTTTAGCCCTATCTTCCTCAACAAATTTTAGTTCCAACCTCAAAATTTACAAAATAATCAAATGAAAAATTAAGAGCTTAACCCCAAAGCATGGCCGGCAAATAAATGTTGTTCGGTCGAAAAATATTAAAACAACCGAACAGTCAGTTGTCAGCAGCAGCAGCAAAAACAATAGATAACGCATTATATGTAGGTGTAGGTGCAGCATGCAAAATCGTGCATTTGTGCAAAATCCTTGCGTACACATAATCGCAAAGCATGTCCTGGCTAAAAAGGACTTAACATTTTTGTATGCCCATGGATTGAAAATGATAGGCGCGAAAATAAAAACTTTTTTTTTGCTTTCATTAATAAGACTAAAGGGTGAGAGAGGGAAGTAATTGGTGATAGAAAGAAATCAATAGAGTAGGAATATTATTGATTTTTTGAGGCCTTAAACGCATTAATTACGCAAAAATAAATGGCATATGCTGAGTACGAACAGCGGCATAGCAACAGCTTTTGGTGCACTCATAAAAAACATTTTTTATGTTTTGAAAATTCTAAATTTTTTTTCAATAGATTATTTTTTCAATTTTGCTATGGAAAAAAATATTTTGTTCCTTCCTCCATCGAACCAAAAGTGATGGTGCTACGAGGTGTCACGCGAAATTCGCCAACTTTTGTTTTATGGTCGAAAATATTCATTAATTTAAATAATTGTCTCAGTAAAGCTTTTTAAAGTTTTTGTTTCTATTGTGGGTACCACCTCGACTTGTAAGAATTCGCCAAGTACTTGCCCAGATCTATTCCGAATCTCTCATACTATTTGTATGATATTTGGTTTTTGCCTTAATTAATTCTTCCAGTATACCGTTTTAAAGGAAAGTTCCACGTCCTCTCGCCGAAATTCGCCAACTTTTCTTTCCGGAGATTGGATATTTTTTTCTTAGTATTTTGGAGAAATTTGGTCACATTACATAACTCTGTCAATATAGTGTTTTAAATGTCTTGTATGGGCGGTGAGCGTGTCCGTGGAACGATTTCAACTATTTTGAATCTCAAGAACCTTGTTTGCAGTGCCGAATTTTATTCAATTATCTTGCTTGGTTGTCTTGTGATCAGGATTCCCACGGACAGACAGACGGATACAGCTAAATGAACTCAAGTGGCGACACTGCTCAAGAATTAATATACTTTTCTATACCTACCTATACGCCCACCTCTTTGCGTTACAAACGGAGTGACAAAGTGAATATACACTGAGTGTAGGGTATAAAAATGATAGTTTTTGAGGGAAAAGCAAATTTATCAACGAAATAGGTGAGTGTTTTTCACTACATATGATTAAATAAAGTCAAAACAATATGTAAGGCTCAAAAATCTGAAGCAAATTTTCAATACTATAAAATGATTTCGATCTGGCATTTATTTTTTTATCACTCTAAGCCGTTGGGACGATCCCAAAGACGACAACGGGCAAAATACATATGATTTCTTCCAGTTCTGGTCTTTTTCTAACAACTGTCATAAGTAAGGACTTTCCCAGAAAAAACTTGCACTTTTATTTTTTAAGATTATACTCTACCTGATAATTTTATAGGTCTAAAAAGACAAAATATTTATTCCATATAAAGTGACGTTTGATATGATGTATAGCACTTGAAGATAGCACTTCTAACGACAAAGATACAAAGATGTCTAGCAAGCAAGAAAAAGTCCGCGAACTGATTTTGTCCACAAAACTGCAAAATCCAGGGTTAAAATATTCAGATATAGTAAAAATAGTTGGTGCATCAGAAAGAACTGTCAAAACGGTTATTTCGAATTATAAGAAGGGTCTACCTTTTTCACGAAAAAAGGGTTCAGGCAGAAAACCAGAATTTTCTAACCCAAAGGTAGCGGCGAAGGTGAAGCGCCTTTTTAGGCAGAATCCCAACACGTCAGTGCGAGATATGGCGGCTAGAGCAGGTACATCAAAATCTACTGTGCAAAGGATAAAAGAGAAAAGTAAGCTAAAGACATATAGAGTTCAAAAAGTACCAGACCGTTCTGATGAAAAGCAGTTGGTTGCTCAGATGCGAGCCCGAAAATTGTATGAAAGGTACCTGACTAAATTTGACTGCTGTGTTATGGACGACGAAACTTACGTTAAAGCAGATTTTAAGCAGCTACCTGGGCACGAATATTATACATCACCGAAAAAGGGGAATGTGCCTAGTAAATTCAAAGAAAAAAAAAATTTCGAAATTTCCGAAGCAATATATGGTTTGGCAGGCCATATGCACCTGTGGCCTCAGAAGCAGCTTCTTTGTTACGCAAGGCACAATCAATTCCAAAGTTTATATAGACGAGTGCCTCGAAAAACGTCTTCTACCATTTATTCGTGCACATGAGGGTACCGTGATATTCTGGCCAGATTTAGCACCCTCTCATTACTCTAAAGCTACGATGGAATGGTATGCAAGTAAAAAGATCAATGTTGTACCAAAAATAGTAAATCCGCCTAACTGCCCAGAGCTTCGCCCAATTGAAAGATATTGGGCTCTAATGAAAAGAGATCTTCGAAAGAGTGGCAGGACTGCAAAAAATTTTCAAGACTTCAGACTTAAGTGGAAAAGATCGTACCGTACTGTCGATGAAACAACTGTGCAAAATTTAATGAAGGGCCTTAAAAAAAAAGGAAGAAATTTTTATAGAAAAAACAAAATTGTTAATTAGTTTTTAGATATTTATATTCTGAACACTAACCATTATTAATAAAAAAATAAAAAAACCAAAAAAATTGCTGGGTATTTTTTTTATAACTAAAAAACAAAGTGCAAGTTTTTTCTGGGACAGTCCTTATAATAGAAGAAAATAATGCTTTAATTTTTACATGAGAACATTACAGCTAAAAGCAACAATCTTAAAATAAGATATGTGGTATGAATAGCGCGTGAAACGGGAAAATTTAAACTAAAGTATTTCCCCGACCATGCAGATCTATCACCAAAGACATGCATGCCAGCGCGCGCTTATCAACGAAATGAAATCTAAATCCTTATTGAAATCCGTACGCATATCCTGTCGCACAGCATACATCCATACATAGCCGCATATATACTGCTTACTTTATATCACATCACGCGTTATCTTTATTGAGTGTTGTTGTTGCTATAAATGTCGATTTAATTTTATATCCTTTTGTATCACGCAAGGGATTTAGTTTTTTTTTTTCCAGAGTTTAGCACTCGACTGCGTAAATCTTTTATGCGTTGTTTTCTTATTTTATCCATCCATTCATTCATTCATCTGCATGTGTGTATGTATCTATGTTTGTTTGTTAGGTTCATTCTGTATCCTTTTTATTATCCTGTTTTATATAATTTATATATAATACTTTTGTATTTGCTTTTGTGTGTATTACTGGGTGTCCTTGAGCATTAGTGCTCATCGATGTGGTTTTGTTATTAATCCCGTTGCCATATGTGTGCGTGCCAGGATATACGTGGATAAAATACTTGAAAGGATTATAGGACGAATAATATAGAGAGAGAACAAAAGTGAAAAGGGAGATACAAAAAGTGTCTTTTTGTTTTGTGTTTTTTTATCGCTCGTAGCTTTGCTACTATTTTTATGCTCAGCCTATGTAGCGCAACTTATTTTTTTTGTAATCCTTTAATTCTTTAGTTATGCAAATGATTTCAATTTATCATAAATCTAAGGATTAAGATATACTTAATGTGATATTTTTTAGTAAACTGAAATTGGAAAAAAATGTGTGGCCTATCTATTTTTAAGTCTTGATTATGCTTTTCAACAAAATGACAATTTCGCTGAAATCGTCTGCTTTTCTACTGTTATGTTTTTTAAAAGTACAGGAACCAGTAAGCCAAGAAGCAGACGCGATAAAAAGATGTAGTACCCAATTTTTTTTTTTGGTGGCAGAGGTTGTTTTTCTCTTTTCGTATGACATAATTTTTATAATAATCGCAATCTGCCTGACGATTAAATCACTAAAGTTTGTTTACACCATAAAATTATGAAAAATAATTTAATTACTCTTTAACGCAGCAACAAAAGCATCTGCCTCTTGCATTTATCTATTCTTTTGTATAGGAAAATTGTTTAATATAAAAGGCAGACGCGATAAAATTGTGTATGATATCATTTTTCCACAATTGAAGTAGGATTTCAGCATAATTCTATAATTACTATGCACTAGTATACTGTTTACTTTTCGTATTCTTTGCCTATACACACTCTTTTCTAAAATGTAGCTTATACAAACTTATTTGATATAAATAAAATTTCAATTGAACTTACTTACTTACTTAGATGGCCATAACAACCCGTTGTCAGGTTACGGCCGACCTCATTAGCTCTCGCCAGGCGCCTCTGTTTTGCGCGCGCCTTCTCCAATCGTTAATGCCAAGCGCGGTTAGGGCTTCCTCAGCTTGGTCTATCCAACGGAGGCATGGTCTCCCTCTTCGTCGTTGACCGGGGACCTTCCCTTCGAATACCTTTTTCGCTGGAGCTTCTTTATCCATACGATGGACATGACCCAGCCAGCGTAGTCGCTGTATTGTTATACGCTTAACTATGTCAATGTCGGCGTAGAGCTCATACAACTCGTGGTTCATTCGAATGCGATAGTCGTCGCCAACTCGAACAAGACCAAAGATTTCGCGGAGAACTTTCCTCTCGAACACCCCAAGAGCGGCTGCGTCTGTTGTCGAAACCACCCATGCCTCAGCGCCATAAAGAAGCACAGGTAGAATGAGCGTCTTGTAGAGTGTTAGCTTTGTCGATCGAGAGAGAGCTCTGCAACGTAATTGCTCACTGAGACCGTAGTAGCACCTATTAGCAATTGTTATTCTCCACTTAATCTCCAGACTGACATCATTGTTGCTGGTTACGGCAGTGCCAAGGTAAATGAATTCCTTGACAACTTCTAATTTACAGTTGCCCGCTGTAACATGAGAGTCCGACCTGTAATATCAATATCATCAGCGTACGCAAGGAGCTGAACACCTTTGAAGAAAATGGTGCCATTATGATGCACACCGGCTTTTCATACGATCCCCTCCATAATGAAATTGAAGAGATCGCACGAGAGCGGTTCGCCTTGTCAGAAGCCTCGCTCGGTATTAAAAGTTCCGGAGAGGTCATTCCCTACCTTGGCGGAGCTACACGTATTGCTCAACGTCATCCTGCAGAGCCTTATCAACTTTGCAGGTATACCGAACTCAGACATTGTTGCATATAGGCAATCCCGCACTGGGCTATCGAACGCAGCTTTATAATCGACGAAGAGATGGTGAGTGTCGGTTTGATATTCATGGGTTTTTTCCAGGATTTGGCGTAGTGTAAAAATCTGGTCTATGGTGGACTTACCAGGTCTAAAGCCACACTGATAGGATTCGATCAGCGTTTCTGTATACGGCTTCAATCTTTCACACAATACGCTCGAGAAGATCTTATATGCGATGGAAATAAGACTGATACCCCTGTTCTGGGCGGAATTGGTGGAATCATCGCCCATAAGCAAGTTGGAGAAATGCTGCCTCCATAACCTCAGTACACTCTGTGTATCTGTAACCAGATTTCCATTTTCGTCTCTACAAGTGGATGCTCCGGGCTTGAAACCTTGAGTTAGACGCTTAACTTGTTGATAGAATTTTCGTGCATCCTTCTTGCCCTGCTACACCTCAAGTTCCTCACGCTCACGCTTTTCCTGCTCCCTTTTTTTGCGTCTGAAAATGCGCCTCTCTTCCTTCCTCTTTTCGCGGTAGTTTTCTCGCACGGCTCGCGTTGCGGCTGACTGCAGCGTCTTCTTGTATGCGGCGTTTTTTTCAGCAGTCGCATCGCGACACTCCTGGTCATAACATTGGTTTCGAGGTTGTGGGCGTCGAAAAGCAATGACTTCCTCAGCAGCAGCGCGCATGGAGTGGGAGATGTGTGTCCAAAGTGAACCGGCGTCGTCGGTTCCAGAGGTTGGTTGGTTGAACTTAACCGAGAGTTGAGCGGAGTACGCCTCGGCAGTCCGTTGTGATTGCAGCTTGGCAACATCCAGCTTTCGTTGCATGCCCGTGCGTACATTCTTCGCATTGCATAGCCGCATGCGGATCTTAGCTGCAACAAGATAGTGGTCGGAGTCAGTGTTGACCCCTCGAAATGTACGCACATCCAGAACGCTTGAAGCGTGCCTTCCGTCGATCACAACATGATCAATTTGGTTTTTCGTTTTTTGATCCGGGGATAGCCAGGTGGCCTTGTTAATGTCGAGGTGTTGAAATCTGGTACTACTAACTACCATGTTTCGCGCCGCGGCGAAGTCGATCAGTCTCAGACCGTTGTTTGAAGTGGTCTCGTGGAGACTGATCTGACCGACTGTAGCGCCAAAGATGCCTTCTCTTCCGACCTTCGCGTTAAAATCGCCGAGAACTATTTTTACATCGTGGGTGGGACAACGGTCATACACGTCCTCTAGGCTCGCGTAGAAATCATCCTTGGTGGCATCGTCCTTTTCCTCCGTCGGGGCGTGCGCGCAAATTAGGCTTATGTCGAAGAATTTTGCCTTGATACGGATCGTAGCGAACCTTTCGTTTATTGGCGTGAAACGGGAAACTAGGTGGCGTAATTTTCGACTTACAACCAATCCGCAACCAAATTCGCGCCTCTCCGCATGGCCGCTGTAGTAGATATCACAGTTCGTCCGTTTAGAGCAGCCTTGTCCTTTCCATCGCATCTCCTGGATGGCGGTGATGTCAGCCTTTATTTTTACGAGGGCTTCCGCCAGTTGGATAGTTGCACTTTCCCTATGGAGGGTCCGTACATTCCAGGTGCATTTCCGTAAATCATTGCCCGTTTTTCGTTTGCAGTGGTCGTCATCGTAGGGGCTATTATCCGAGGCTGATTTGGTTTTCATTGGAAATGATGATCATATGTGGTGGGACCCAAACCCTACGCACACATTCCAAGTTTTAAGTTTAGGAGAGCTAAGTCACTCAATAATTCAAGTATTAAAGAAATTGGAGCACTAAAGTCTAAATACATTGCCAACGCCGAAGGAAGTTGTTGCTTCTGCGCCATGTTACCAGTGTTGTTGCATCAAACCCAACACTTAACTCTCGGTTAGTTATATGTATTATTATAAGTAAAATACAATATTTTACCACATGAGTTCACTTTCGTATCCTTGCAAGCCCCCAACCTATTAAGAGCATGGGCGCACCAGATGAAACTCCATATAAATAGTTTGTTACCCAAAACTGTTGCGTATTAAAGTAAGCGATTTTAATACGAACATGTATGTAGCTCTCTACCACAACTTGGAAAACGCACTGCCTACTCGTCTTACCCTATGTTTGTATGTCTCTCCGTTTGTTTGTCTGCCTGTGGAGGAGCAAGGAATCGTTATAACCACAATACTATTAGAAATTTTAATCCGTTTATAATACGCACATTTAAGTGTATGCAAAACACAAAAGGTGATACCTTGGCCCAATCGACAAAAGCCTGGCATCGACTGGATGAATACTTGGATGATTTTGCTGCAACTGAATCATGCTGCGAAGTATGTTCGTACGAAGAAATACCAGGCAGAGGGATTATAGATTTGTGCTACCAAAATAGTAGCAATATTAGATGCATGTGTAAGTTTTTGCGAATGTGTGAATCTTTGTGATGCAAACATTTGAATTCTCAAAATTTGTCCCAATTCAATATGTTTAAGCAATTTAAGATTTATCTACATACAAAGAGCTTATACACTTAGAAAAAAAAAGAAAATTTAAGAGAAAAACAAAGAGTTATCAAATGCTTGTACCTACACTGCAAGACACAACTTCTAAATATACTCATGTATATATCTTACTTGAATCAGAGATTAGCATGAGCTTGTTGATGTTTATTTCAAAATTGTTTCTACGACTGACTAAGTTTGATCTTAAGGGCATATTGAACTGGGCATACTGAAACATTTACGAATCGTGTGATAGCTTATGTCTGCAATTAATAAGTACTTTAATATAAAGCTCAACAAATATTATTAGGAACTAACTCTAATATGCACTTTAATATAGAATAGCTATTCTTAAAAAAAAGTTATTTAAAATGAACCTAACTATTTAAAAAGATATTCTTCAAGTGAGCAAGTGTCAAAGCTATTCATTAAAAAATGAATGAAAATGACTCGTTTTCAATTAGTTTACGCTCGAGTTAAAATACTTTTGCAAGAAAATGTGATGTAAAGAAAATTTTAGAAAACAGTCACTAAAATCGACACTTGTGCGACTTAAATATACAATGCTCCTAAAGTTCTCTAATAGTAGAGTCTCTAATAGATAGAAGCGTTGAGAGAATCCGAATACTCATACCAGAAGAAGGAAAAAAGTTTTTAAGTTGCGGCGCTTGTACGCCAAAGCTATTGATTTTACGAAAAAAAGCTTTGAACATAAATTGTAGGCAATTTCCTCTAGTCTCATTTTGTAAATAAATGTTTAGTCGTAAAATGAGTCGATATTGTCAAAAAACTGCTCTTAGGCGCCATTTTTCCAATATGGTGGCGCGAAGTGCAAAAATACGAGGTGGAAAAGTTGAAATTTAGAAAAAGCACATCGAAATCTATAAATTTACCCATTTTCAAAAGTCCCGGAAAACTTTCTAAGCAAACTCTTTTTTAGAACCAAAGGATTGTACTAAAAAGCTTCTATAAGAATAAGTAAACCTATAAAATGAAAATTTCCATACGAAATTGCATCAAAATCGTTGAACCATTAAAAAACTAACATCTTTCCTTAGAGCTATCCCCATGGAGTACCTCGCTCACTAAAAAAAAACTCTGAATTTTCAATATAGTATGATCTATATTCAAACCAAATTTTATCAAAATTGGTTCCTTAGTACTGCCATGGAAAAGTATTTTTTTGTTAGAGGCGTGGCACCGCCTACTATTAAAAAAAAGATTCGTTCTACCCCTCTTCACTACTTTTCCAACAAAACTATTATGTTGTGGTATGGTAGTTAAAAAGTTTTGAAACCGTTTTGCCTTCACCTCTTTTTATATAAAAAAAAAATCATTTTTTTTTTTCAGTGATAGTTCGCTTAGTTGTATCTAGACGTATTTGTTTATTTGGCTCATATATGCTTGTACGTGTTTGTTTCTGTTCAGTGTCATATATCTATGTGTGAGTAAAAAGCTTTTTGTCACTGTAAATCCTTTTTTGCTACACAATACGTTCGTACCGATTTCTTCCTGTTGCTTCTGCTAAACTATAATACACACACACACACTCTCTTACTAATACTCACACCCACCTATAAAAATACACACACATACGCTTAGAGCATAGCTTTGTCAACATTGCTGTAGGTCACATAACTAAGAAGTAGGAGCGGAAAGGTGTGCAATCCCGACAACAACAGCAGCAGGTTGCTCTCACATCTCTACACACACACACACTCACACATGCGTCTGTTTGTACGTTCTAGTAAATCCCTCGAGTACGACTTAAAATTTTGTGCAAATCTCGTCGCATATGGGTTTGTATAACGCTTAACACTTAAGTCCTAAGCTCTACAGCTGCAACTTGTCCCCTTTCAACTTTTCTATATTCCCCCGCCATTGCTGTGCTCATCATCGAGTTATCAGCTCGTCAAACGTTTTTGGTTCATTCGTTGTCAGCGTTCTTTTATCGAAGTTTGCTCGTTCGCAATTCCTTTTCGTCATTCATCTATCGGTTAGATCTGCTACAATATTTTATACTTTGCATGCGTTTGGTTGCCCCATTTATAACTGTGCTACCATGCGTCGTCGTCGTTGTCGTTGTCGTCATCGTGGGTGGCTGACGTGTTGGTATTAGGTGCCATTGAGAACATTTAGGTGATTTCGTAAATGAAAACTATTCCATTTCGATATGATTTTATATCGAATGGAACAGTGGTGGGTATTCTGATATGAACTGTCAGGTATTTTATGAAAGAGGGCGCCAAAGATATTATGAGGTTCAACAAAAGCGAATTAAATTTGATCAGCGATGGCGAACTCAGATCCTAACAAGAAAGCTGCATTGGAGCTTTCACTCTTGTGCTCGCAAAACGAAAAGATCAGTTCATCAAGAAATTGCGAGGCCCGTGCTAAAACTTGACAACGGGCGCTATTTTCCAGGTCCTCATTTTCAGTTTGAAGGCACCGCTTGAGATTCGGGCCCAGATCTATAGTCCCTCTAAATCTGATTCAATCCAACTCTTGCGATTTTGTTAAGCTAGAGCATGTTCTGTACTTCGTTGCACTATATTACTATACTATATATACTATATTTTTAGCAGCAAGTTTTCTGAGTATGTTCGTTTTTGAGCTGAATCTGAGCATTCTATATGTAGGCTCTGAAAAGCTCTAGCTTTGGAGAGCTAATGAAGGGTAACGGATCATTCAAATTATAAAAAACTTGATGCATTTTGCATATTTTTAGAATATTTCTCCAGCGTATTTCGTGTTCGGGAATTCTGTTCCTATTGCTTAAGTTTCGCAGTATTAACACAGTAATAGAAGTCCAACAGGAACTACCTGATTGCTTAGTTGAATAAGGTTGGCATGCATATAGAACGATATTGTCTTTGTTTGATGTCAGCGACATAAGCCAGTTCTTCCAGATGAAACAAAAAGTTCAATTTGGATCTCATGATTCGCAGTAAAAATAAAATTTAGTACATCGTCCAGTACAATTCGAAACAACAGAGGGACATCAAGCAATCAGCTTGACCTTTGTGTTTGTGCCGGTTAAATGTGATTCTTGCGGCACTTAAGTCTCTCGTAGTAGTTGGTAAGTACTTGAGAGGATGAGCTCAGCATCATGATTCCTTTTTATTTTTTACAAAAGGTTAGGTCTCTTTTAAAGGAATTTTAATAAACATACCTTCACGTCATTCGTCCGTTAGACTTTCTTCATTCCAAATTGCTTAGTCACGTCATTATGGTGGAATTAAATCTTAGTGCCTGGGTTGGGCTATAACCGTGACCTGGAGTTTTGACAAAGTTAAGTTTTGGATGGCCAGTGTTGTCTTTTGCTAGTGATATTGTTTTCAGTTGTAGAGCTTGATAAAGTTGCTGCTGCGAGCCACTTCTTCTGCATTCGCCGTAAAACTATTTACCTAAGATTTCTGTTTTGTCCTCTATGCAGCTGTGGTGTCCTTAAGCATTGCTCCAGGTTGACTTTAGTTTGACAAATTCGAGCGTTGTCGCGCTTGTGTCTCTCCTTGACTAGATTCACGGTGTTATCGTTTACGCAATCAAATCTTTCCGAAAGTAGTACTGCAGGCAACGTTGATCTAGCTCCTCAGATTTTTCCATGTATCTGCGCGGCTGAGATCTTTGGCGTTTGAAAATTTTTAATATTTTAGTGTTTGAAAACGTTTATTGCTGTCCAAGCTAAATATGCTCTATTAAGGACTTGGGATATATATTTAGCTTTTGTTTCATCAAAAGCATATCTAATTTTCTCCCTTCAGTCACTGACATTGACAAATGTCGGTCAGCTTGCAACCTTGCAAAGAGAAGCTCTTTTAAGCGTTTGCTTGGATTTACTTTTATAGTTCTTCTATGAAAAAATCAGAAGCAAATACTGTTTTTTAAAATCTCAGAGCTTTCCCTCTTTCTCCGGCACTAGTTTAATTATGTTCTTATTACTTATCCAAAAACACTGTGCATCCTTAAGCTTTTAATCTTTATAAATAGTATCAAATCACAAAAACCTGGAACCAACACTGTGCTAAACTAGCAGCCAAACTACACTAACAAATATTAAACCAAATAACTGCAATTTTGATCCTCGAACTCGTCTATCGAGCAATCCGTTCGTTCATTCAGCCAGTTGTCTGTCTGCACGTTTGTCTGTCTGACTATCGTGCATTTATTGAACAGTGAGAATTGAAACAACAACAACAACAACAACAACAGCAACAAAATATTCAATACCAAACAAAAGCTCAACATTGAGTTGATCCACAAACGTGTCGTCTGGTAGAGCGTAGTACTTTCTGTATGAATCCTGCTTATGTTGTTGGCATCAATCCACCCCCATCTTTAACTCCAACCTCTGCCCAAAATGCTGTTGACTGTTTTTAACCCAGAGCATGGAATTTCGAATCGAATGTGTTACGAGATAAACATTGTTGCGTAGCACCTCATTCAGAGGCTTATTCCAATGTTATAAGCACTGGTAGACATACATACGTAAGTTTGTATTGACACTTTTACATACAAACAGTAGTACACCGAAAAAAAATTACATTCATGAATCTTTTAAAAGAGAAAATACGCATGTAGTCAGAGAACTTAAGATTAGCAAAAAGCAACATTATCCAAGGAAAGACTGCATCGAATAGTTGGAAAAAAGCAAAGAATTCGCTTAAAAAAGTTTATTTCTCTGGACCTTACTTCTTCAAAAAATGGTTAATAATTTCGTGCACTTTTTTGGTCATTAAAAATTGAAAAGAAAAAAAAGAACTCTCAAAGTTTTTCAAAAAATTTACTGCAACACAGGGTACAGTGGTTAAAACCGTAGAAAGGGAAAATTTTCAAGCACCACAACATTGGTCCAAAAATAAAAAGGAATAATATAGAGTCAGTGAAAATCTTATTTAAAAAAAATTTTATTTTGTATGTTTTTGCATCGAAAATACGTGGGCCAAATATTGTCATCAGAAAATTTTTCGGGCATTAAATCGATATGTTTTCATCTCCTCTACAACATTTGGCTCAATATATTTTTCTACTTATATTTGTCTTAATTTCCGAGTTATTGAGCGAAGCAATTTTTGTCGGCCTCTCCCAAGCAGGCCTAACACGATTCTGACGAAAGACAATTAATTCAATTATCAATCATAATATTAAAAGAGTTACAAAAACAAATGCAATCAAAAGAAAAAAATGTGAAATTTTGGCGCATTATGTTTATATTTGACTATGATTCTTAACTGGTCTATTCAAAAAGGAAAACATAGTTTGCTTGGAAATTCTTAAGCAAGGAAAAGGGTAGCGAAAACGGAAAATTAGGGGGAAAGAATGTAGATTGCAAAATTTTTGCGGACGTCGTTTATAAACGACCACTTATACTAAAGTATACAAATAAAATATTCTAACCAAATCGGAGAAGGTCGTGTCCCGAAAAATTTTTTTTTATATGTATATCAGAAGTCAGAACTATATACATTCTCAAAAAAATAAATCAGTCATGCATGAAAAACAAACACAGAAACAATAAAGTACTCCAAACCAAATTCTAAGTGCAAAATTTTCGAAAAATCTGAAAATTTTCGGAATCAATAGGAGACTTAGCTCCTAACATTATGATCCTTAGTTTAAAATCTTAATTTTCGAATAAACATCGAAGATTTGAGAGCCTCTGTTTTACTTAAAGTGTGAGGTCGGCCTTAAAAAATAATAAAAAATTTCTCACAATGTATTTTAACTGATATGCATATATAAATGACAACAACAAATGAAACAAAATGAAACGAATGATGACGTTGTTTTTGCTACGGAAATCCTTAGCATATGCTGAGTGGTTGGGTTGGGTTAAATGTGGGGAGATAGCATGGTGGCGGTGGGTATCTTTTTGTGTTAATTTTTGTGAAAGTCCTCTATTTGATCAGCATCATCAATAGTGTATGTTATGCATTAGTATTTGTGTGAGTAGGTATTCGAATGCACACAAATGTGTGTATGGGAGAAGTGAGTTTTTGAAGGCTGCTTTTTGGATAGAAATTTATACGAGAAGAGGATTAAAGATTTTGAAGCTTTCTCTAAACATTTATAACAAATAGTACAACAAGAGCAGCGGCAACAACAGTGTAGTCGTAGTGCAATATTCCTAAACTAAACAAATATACAAATAAACAAACATACGCATACATTTGTTTATATCAAAATTCACACACATAAATACGTTACAATGCTGCCATACTATTTTGCTGCTGTTGTGATAATAATAATGACAACAACAACAACAACAGCAACATCAATAGCAACGGCAACAACATGTTGATGACAACATATTTGAAAATCTCTGCAATGTTTCAATTTAAATACGAAAACATAACAGATATAAAATGAAAACAGAAAACAACATTTTTCATATTTGTTATGCTGAAAAAGAGAAATTTTAGGATTAGCCCAGCAGATGTTTTGCGGGGGGTTTCTTTTTGCTAAAGGTATGCGAAGCAAATCGGCTAAAGGATTTTCATAGCATCTAAAGCGATACAGTTGCGATTATTACTTAAAATTGCAAATCCTTTTTTAAAAATTTTCTGCAATAAGAGGATTTTTTATACAATGATACCGTAGAAAAGAAACACTCACTGTTTGAAGATTTTGTTTTTTAAACTTTCAAACATTCAAAACGTAAAACAACCTAACAAATAATTGAAATGAAAATAATATTGTCTTGGAATAAAAAGAAAACTCTCTTGAAAACATCGAAATTTTGTAAACAAAGTATTTTTTGACAAAAAAATTTGTTTCAACTTAAATTAGTTTATATATCAAAATTGTCTCTTACTGTTCAAATCTGTTAATTGCTTGAATTTTTAGAACTATTGTCATTTTAAACCACTGTGTTTTGCCAATGTAAAAATTTGTCAACTTTTTTTTAAGAGCAAACTTTGTGTTACAAAAAAAGTACAAAAAATTTATTTTTACAACGTAAAAGCGCTATGGTAATCCACAGTTTTCATGATTCAATAAAATTGTAAATTTTTTTCAAACGCCATGGTAGGGCTTAAAAAAGGACATGTACGTATGTTGGCGTATAGTGAAGATACTACGTCTGCTTGTTTGCTCTTTATGCTATTCGTACAAGCAACCTGTTGCATATGTTAAGACAACAAACATAGATTTTGAATGATTATGTTGTACGAAAAAGCAGAAAAATTATATTTTTCAGTTCTTTTAGTTCCGTTAATATTGTTCTTAATTAAATATTCTATTTATACACATTTAATAATTCTGATATTATTTCTATAATAGTTTTATTAGAAACAAAGCTTTAGAAAGCTTTGGCGTTTAATTAAATTTGATGCAAAAAAACCTAAAAAGGAGTCAGATTGAAAAAAATTAAGATCGAGAGTGACGGTGAGGACATAAGATTATTTAAAAACTTTCAATTGGCAACTCAAGCTCCTGCAAAAAAAAGGCTACAAAATTATTTAAAAATGCTAAAAAAATCAATGGACCATTTTTTTCGAGAATATTGGCTTTAATGTATTGGCGTTTTGGTCTTTTGGATACACCTCTTCCCGCAACTTCCTTACTTATTTCTGTGTATGTATGTAAGTCCGTTCAAAGTAGTCCTTAATACTGTTCAACAACATAACCTACTGAGCGAACTACTGTCGCGCTTATAACTTTTAAGTTAAAGTTTTTCAACTTCTCATTCAAAAAACAGAAAAAAAATTATAAAATGTTTTTTTTTGCTCTTTAGATTGATACCGTATTGAAACAGTTTACCTATCACCGGACTAAGCCTTAGGCCCGAGGCTATAAACTGACAATTAGCATATTTCATAAAACATTCATAATACAAATTGAAAGTCCGAAAAAATCATGGCATCGAAAATGATTGTGTCAAAAAAAAGGCCTCCAATAGACTTTTTTGCTCAGAGGCGGCATTTGGGAGTGGCGAGCAGGGCAACCACCCGGGCCTCGCTCTTGCAGGGGCCACGCGCAACAACCCAAGTAAAAAAAGTTTTAGATACTAACAGAACTAATATTTATTTGAATTTCGCGCCTTCCGCTGCGCATTCTTACGTGGTAGTTATCATGATGTTAACGATTTACGTTCTAGGATTTCCCAGTGTCAACTGTAGTCGGCTTATGCTTTCATGTTAGAGCAGCATTGTGAGTTACGTTGCATTATCTCTATCTTTCAATAAATGATTTTACGTAAATAA
Organism: Tricholauxania praeusta; assembly: GCA_949775025.1. Lineage (NCBI taxonomy): Eukaryota > Metazoa > Arthropoda > Insecta > Diptera > Lauxaniidae > Tricholauxania > Tricholauxania praeusta. The sequence continues at coordinate 26,968,475 of OX459031.1, read as the reverse complement.
GGCAAAATGTTTAATTTTTATAGTGAATTAGTAAAAACTGTTTGTAATTTTATTAAATACTTTTTTGAGTGAAAATAATGTGCGTTATGAGTTCGCAAGATCGTGATGCCGGTAGAAAATTTGAGTTCGGTAGTTCAAAAATAAAAATGGACATCAGAAGAAAGCAGCTATAAGAAAATCTATGTACGTGGGTCTTCAAATATATAAAAAATGGTGATCAAGAAACTTTTAGAAAACCCTTCTGCTGAAAGAAGTCGAAGTTAAAATTATTAAAACATATTTGCGGAAAACTATGACACAGATGTTAATTTCCAGTAAACAATTTCAAAACTGTAAAATTTTTATTAATAACTTTGCATTTCTAAGATCTTTAAAACTAATTTCACAAAGGCAAGGGCCTCGCAAAGATATACCCGCCCGAAGCCTCGCTATGGATAAGGCCGCCTCTGTTTGTGCTGTAGATTTACGTTGTGACAAAAAAAGAAGGTTATAGCTCTGTTCTACTTCCAACCTATAACTGTTCTCCTCAGAAAAGTACTTTCAAATGGTTACTCCAGCGTTGGATTAAGGTGAGGGCTAGAGGGGCTATAGTCCCGGGCCCTATAGTCCCCACCAGATTTAGTGAGAAACGGAAAATGTGAACCTTTTTTCTTTGGTCACAGCGTCAATGTACATGACAAAATCCAACTGAGAGCCCCTTTGACATCGCCAATTCAAAGATTTGCAAAAGCAAGATATTTATTTTTTGAATAATATTTTCTTGATTTTTTTATTCAGAAATTTACTTTTTTGTACAATTTTATACATCAAAAGGTTACCGTTGTCAATTTTTAGTAATTGGGCCCGCATTGACGTAATACAGCGCTGGTTTACAGGTCACAATATTTACTAAATATTTCAGGAGGCGCAGAACTGTGTTATGTTATCATTTAAAAACTAACTTTTATTGGGATATATTTTCCATGCAACTGTACCTACTGCCATTATACTTCAATATTTATAAGAAATTATGATATTAGTTTTTTACTAGCTTATTTTAAGAATTTCTGTACATAAGATTCAGATTTTTATTTTAGTAAATCTCGAGAAAGTATTAACTATCTGTTGTTTCTGTTGGATTAAAAAAACGTTTATATACGAAGATCATTTCACTCACCATTAACTTTCGCAACATCAAAATCGCGTCGCGATTCCATTGACGACGGTAACACACGTTCATTTTGTGCCTGCTGTTGATGCTGTCCAGCCGCTGCAATGCTAGCCGCAGCATTTAATGCCGATGGTGGTAGACAGCTTATGCTACCAACATTTGGTCCAATGCCAATTGACTGTGAGCCCAATCCGCTCCCGGCGTCACGTTCGCTTAATTTTGGAGTTGCTGCCAATGAAGGATTCTGACTAGATGCTGTCGATGACAAATTGCGTTCCTCTGTAGGTACTGGTGATGTTTCCGATGAATGTCGCCCACTACCGCCACCACCACCACCACCACCGCCTGTAATTGAATAACGTGGACTACGCGCTTCATCCTGTGTTACAGCCTGCTGCTGTTGTAGCAGTTGTTGCTGCTGCTGCTGCTGTTGCTGTTGCTGCAGTTGTAATTGCGACTGCTGCTGACTTAGACTGAGTGCAAGATTATGACTATGACTGTGTTGCTGTTGGTGCTGCTGCTGTTGTTGTTGTTGTTGTTGTTGCTGATGATGTTCACGCTGCAGTTGTGCGAATTTCTCATGTGTGACGCCCTGCAGGGAGGAGCGTCGATGTAGTGACGATGACGTTGATGTGTTAGTGTTGCAATCATCGGGGGTGGTAGTAGTAGCAGCGGCAGCAGCAGCAGCAACGGCTGCTACTATATTGGAGGAACTCTGGTTACTTTGTGTATTTGCGTTGGGATTGTGCGACGGTGATAGGGAATGTTCTTTTTTAACGGCGATATCAGCAAGTACAGCTGCAGCTGTTGGTGATTTGATGGCAGCCGCTAGGGCAGCACCGGGGCCACCACGGGTGAGTGCTAACGCTTGTGTCTGTGAATAAAAGAAAAAAAAAATTCTTTAAATTATTTAAGTTACTAGTAATGGACTGAACAATTCTAAATTCCTTATATGTTTCTATAAAATTTTCTGCGATTCTACAGGATTACTTTTTATGGTACTTAAGTATAAGGAGATCGGTGGTCATTTAGCGAATCGGTAAGTCAAAATCATTCAAGAAAGTGAACCTGCAACTCTGCAGCTTCTTTTTGTAGCATTTAGTGGCATCGTTAGGGTGAGAGACTCCCGGATTGGAAATCTCAGGTGCGAGGGATCATGCACAGAAAATTCGATGAAGAAACTTTTTTCAACCATATGATGTGTACATATGTACATATCTGAGTATTGAAAAATTGACTAGTAATAAGTACATTTATCGTTATGTATATTAAACTAAAAAAAGAAAACTAAATGCTGACCAATTGGGCGCCACGCCAAATTATATAAATAAATTAACAAATAACTAAATTATCTCAAGCGACAAAAGTTTCCACTACTTCCACACTCCTCAACACGCTTAAGTAACAAACAAACAAACGAAATTTCATATACTTTAAACAATTAAACATAATGGAAAATATTTAAACAACTAAACGAACTATTTAACAAGATAAATAAATAATTGAAAGAGTATAAAAATACTCGCAATAAAATGAACAAAATTTCACCATGACTGAGAAAATAAGCTGATTGAAAGAATCCAACTCATACATACATAAAAGTACAAGATATCGTAGACACACATACATATGTATATACAATCATATTGTAGATAGTGTCATAAAAATCTCGATCAATAGAAATCTGCTTAATAGCTTTACAACACAAAAACCATAAAAGATCAAAATTTTAACTGTCATTGTGCTACCGAATTAAAAGCCTAAATATAAAATAACCCAAATTTTTCTCTGCTTTTTGCTTTATTAATTTTATTATGTTTTCTTCTATTAGTTTTATTGTTATTGTTATTATTGATATAGAAAAAAAAAATTGTTGTTGCTGATGACTTTAATACCACGCATTGATTTGATTTTTTCATCATTTGATTCTCATTGATTTCTTTGGTGAGGGCTTTGTGTCTCAACGCTGATCATGCTGCAGATCGTTGAAGATCATTTTTTGCTATCATTCAGTTTTTTGTCTTCGAAGCCGTTTTGCTTTTGTTTGTCACTTGATTTTATTGAAAATCAAAGTCTTTAATTTGTTCTTCAGACTAATACGAAATCAGAAATCAAAGTTGTACATTTTGTTGATCGCGCTTATGTGATCTTGTTTTTGTGTGTCGCTCTTTAGACAATTTGTCAATTGATCAGTATGAATGCGTTAAATTCTTCTAATAATCATTTTTATTTAATATATAAATTAAATTTCTACGCTTTCGCAAAAAAAAAGCTGCTTTACTTAACTACTCTGTCTTAGGTTGCCTTTGCTTTTGATTCGTTTTGTTCAATTTGTGTCGTTTTGAATTGTCCTCGCTTTAGCGCTTTTGGCTAGGCGAGAGATCTTTGAGGTCATTTGGTTGCTCTTCATTATTTTGTTGAATTTATTGGTGCGTTTATTTGTTATTTTCTTGCTTGGATTGCTAAATGCGAAAAATAGTTATATTAAATGATTTTTTTTTTATTCTAAGCAAAAGTTTTCTTAATTTAACATTTAATCGAAACTTCAAGTGCTTGCTTTTTTTTAATTAACTCGTTGGATTTTAAGCATTTTTAATACTGGCTAACTCGTTTACAATGTTAAGAAATTGCTAGAAGTAAGGTTCTACTCAATTGGACTTTTTACCGAAATTGAGACAACTTTGATCTTACTCTGAATTATACTGTTATCGTTTAAATTAAAAGAAACTCTGTGGTTTTACATACAAAAATATTTGTGAATGAATGTACAAGAACTAAGAAGGACTTACATAAAGGTCATTCTTTAAATAACTTCAGTCTCTGTTATTTTTTTACATTTTTAAACATTTTTTGAAATGAAATATCTCAAAAACTATGCGATATAAGACAAAAACATTGCATTATTTTTTATTTTTAAATATGCCACATTGATGAAGATTGGGCTAGGTTTTCAGTTTTTGAAAACTCTTTCAGGGGTTTAGCACAGGCATAGACTTTAATTCTTATAATGTCATATCTCACAACCTATGCAAAGTTTTTGTAATGAAATTTGGTAAACAGATGCAGATCATAAATATCTCAAATTGTACCAAAAATAGGCGGAGTTGTAAAAGTGGGTGTGACACTTTCAGCAATTGAAAATATTGATTGTATATTTCTCGAAAACGACGCATACGATTTTCATTTAAATTTTAAAGACGATACCACTAAAAGTATTTTAAGCTAAGTGACTGCACTGCCAAATCACGTTGAGGACGTGGTACAGCCTTAACTTATTCTAAGTATTTGAATAAGAGAACTAACAATGCAATCATTGCGATGTACTTGCTATAAGGTATCTCATACCCGAAAATATTACCAGTAGGCGTGGCACTTCTCATACAAACAAAAAACTTTAAGTGTTATATTTAGTGAGCTGTGAGAGTAAACTTTTGAAAAATTTAGTGTATAAGTGTCCTTCTCAACCTGTTTCAACTTTTTTTGGAAATTTTCACCTCAAAATTTTCTATATGTGTTTTATCAACGTTATCAGTCATTTTCAACTGATTCGATCTCATTCATCTTTTTTCAACCTCCTTTAACTTTTCCACTTTTAAGTCTGTTCAACTTTTTTAGTCGTTTTCCTTATTTTGTCGATTTTTTTTCAGTATTTTTCAACTGTTTTAACAGTTATCAACCTGTTTCAACATTTTTCCACATTTTTCATTTTGTTCGATATTTTTCAAATTTTTTTTCGGCTTTTCAACTTAGTTCAATATTTTTTACAAGTTTTCAAATTTTCCAACATTTTTAAGCATTTCCCATATCTCTTCAACCTTCAACTTTATAACTTTTTTCATTAGTTTCATATTTTTTCGACTTTTTCCGCGACTTTAAGCCTCATTCGGCCTCTTTCAACCATTTTAACTTTTTCAGCATTTTTCAACATACGCAACATTTTCAACTTCATTCAACATTTTCTAATTTTTCAACCTCTTTCAACTGTTTCAACATTTTCAACCTCTTCCAACTTTTTTCAACATTTTCCATATTTTTTCGAGAATAAATTTTTATTAGAATAAAGTTTGTTTTAGCTCGAATCTTGCAATTCCAGAATATTAATTGTAAAACTGGAGATCTGAGGTTAATGGTAATACTTTGTGCGACTTTGTCTTGATCTTATTTTTATTTAATAGAAAAAATATTTTTACCAACAAATCTTCGTTTCTAAGGAACACGATTTTTGCTAAGTAAAAATGGAACAAATAAGAAGCTATAAATAAAACAGTCAACACTCAAGTATCACAGGTATGAAAAATTGTTAAAATGTGTTAAATGTTGCAAATTTTTGCATTCACCTCCAACTATGTATAATGAAATGGAATCCCATCAATGCACAAAAGAGTTTCATATTTAATTAATAAATGCCAACAACAACGACAGCAGCAGCAACAATAAAACATTCATGCTACAACACCTTTTGAAAATTTTTATTATTAATTTTTTTTTCTGTTTTTATACAAGTTTTTTACAAAATGAAGTAGACTAAAAAATACGCACAATAAAGCTAAAAGCGCGATTGTGCGCATGCGTACGTTTTAATTTAATACTTAAAGTGCAGTAACAACAGCAACAACAAAACTGCATGCGTGCACGCGCATCTTTAATATTTAACGAATGCACATACACACAGAAGAAAATCAACACAACAGAGTAGCATCCCAGCAAACATATAGAAGATATTTGGTAAAATCGTATGCGCGATAAGTCTGTGATTATTCTTTTGATATTTTTTTGTTTTCTTGGGGGGGGGGAGACTTCTTTAAGTTGTCGAGGCAAAATATATATATTTTTTCATCTGAAAATCTTGCAAGCAATCATTATTTTTACTTATTTTTGGGTTTGTTCGGTAAGAGCACGACTTTTTCTTTAGCCTTCCTTTTGTGTCCTCGGCAATGGCTTCATACCTGATAGGGCTGCGATATTTTCCTCTATAGTCCCATATTTATTTTTGAAACCCTTCATTTGGAACATCTTCCTAATATTTTCTAAGTAATCGTTGTTTTTGTAGGTTTTCTAATCAATTCGCAAATCTTTTTCTTTCTTCTACTAAGCAATAGTTAATTTAATATTTTTTGTTAAAAATTACTCATGCACGAGTAGTTACTTAATATTGTGCTCCAGTGAAAATTTTTCAACAATCATTGGAATTTTTGTGAACGATTTTAACTTTGTTAAAAAAATCCAAAATTTATTATATTTTGCAAATACTTTGCTAAACGTTCATCATTCCATACAATTTTGCGCTAAGGCAAACCTTTTCTCATTTTTTCGGATAGTTTTGCAGTGTTAATGTGCCGCATATGCGTATCACATCAATTGAAGTTGTGGTGCGCATTGCTTTGTTGGTTACTCCTCAAAGTTAAATAGCTACGATTCTTAAATCATTTCAATTTCCTATAGTGAATTGTAGAAGAAGATTTGACGAAACGTTTTCAAGTCTCTACAGACTCTACAATAAAATCACTGGCTTGCAATTATCGAATTCGATTTACAACTCAAACATTAAGTCAAATTGCAAGCAACTCTATCTTTCGCATTGTCACTAGCGTACAACAACCAGTTCAATTTAAATGTGACTAAACTCAAAAGTGATTCGCTAAATAATCTTCCATGAACAAAAACATTTGCTGGGATATTACAATTACCGCACGCCAAACTAAAGCAAAAACAAAACAGCAAAATACAGGGTGCTGCACAGCAAAGTGACAGTAATCATAATTAAGGTGTATGCAATAACAACAACGAAAGCAGAAAAAGGATAGCACCAATTTAGGGTAACACAGTGCATAAAATAACCCATTATTTGCCGAAAAAACTTTTAGTTGATAAGTTTAATAAAAGAGCTACAAATATCACCATGCGTTTGGCACCACAAATGTAAATCCAAAGCCCAGTGTTCTTCCAAGCAACGATAGTGAAAAATGGGTTTAAGTGCCATCTTTATCTTAGGTTTGACTCTATGATTATTGCTTTTATTTTGTTTCGAAATGCTGTTTCGAAGTCCATGTGTTGAAATTTTTTTTTGATACATATCCTTCTTAAATCGAATTATAGCACAGTTGCCCATTTAGTGGAACGCACGTCAAATTATGTCCAGTAATTCTTCAAAAAATTAATTCTTCAATAAGCCTTTTTAAGTTCATTTTTTATTTGTTGCAAAATATTTAAACGTTCATTGGTTTTCATTCCATGTTTACTACTGGTTTTTGGCTAAAATGTGCATTTTTTTTTTTTTTTTTGTGAGCCCAAGAATGGCGGCGGCACATTCTTGTTGCACGCTGATCCAAGTACGAGTATGCATAGGGACTTGCGTCGTTGCTGACGAGTACCTGTTTGTATCCAGTATTTTGTCTCGAACCTCTAAATGGTCACTTTTCGCACTACCATCCACTAGGTCTTCAATAATTTTGTTGGCCATTGCGAGTGCTGTTTGTAGTGGTAGGGTTTAGTTCGAGGTTAGTTGGATTTTTAATTATTTAACGTAATGGAAACTGAGATGAATATGATCATGATTGTCATCATCATGATTATGATCATTAGGAGGATGAAACTGAAAATGACGTCGCGAAAACTTCGCTTGCGGTTGCTGTGTATCGCGTCGTCAATATCTCTTGATTGATTTTTTGTCTCATCATTTTGACAAGCAGTAGCGTAGAGCTTTCATGTTGATTGTCAACTTTCGTCACATATTGATGAAACACTTAATCACTTGATTTGTAGTTTAAGGCAATGGATGAATTCATTTGATGTTAATGGTAAAAGAATGCAAAATACAATATTTGAATTTTAGAATATATTTTCATATAAAAAAATATTGATCAGATTTCAAACTTCTGAAGAAGGTTTTATTAAGGTACTATTCAAATTAATGGACGTCGATGGTTTGACAACACAAATATCTGAAAGTAAAACGCATATTAAACCCAACAAAATTAAGTCCTTTATAGACCTTACCTTTTAATCTTACCATATCATATCAATGCAGAGTTTTCTATATCTCTTTTACAAATTATTTTTCTTTTGGATATTTCGGGAAAAAGTTTTTGTATGTAACTGACAATTTTCACTTGTTTCGAGTTATTTCAACAACACCCGACATTCAACTATTAATAATAGGTTTTACTGGAGATTTTTATAATACACTTCATGAAAGTCGCTTGTAATGCTCTGGGCCTATCGACTTAAATTAAAATGGATTTTGTTTTAATTGAACTATTTAATCCCCATAGAATTAGCTTGCCATCCGCACACAATTAAATATATCAAAAACGTTAAGGCAGCTCGGAAAGTATCGATTAGTATCAGGAAACGTGAAAATAGTCAATAAAAGTTCGATAAATGTATAACATAAATAAATTTAACAACATCAATATATCAAAAAGTCTATAGAAGTCGAAATGTATTGAATTATGTAATTCAAAAAATATCGAAAAAATCTAATATTATCTTATAATATCAGAGAGCATCAAAAAATTTTAAAAAGTGGGAATTCACTGAATATTATCGAAAAACATCGCTAAGGTCGATAAATGCTTAAAAGTAGGTACTAAGAAAAAACAGATAAAATTCGAATAGTATTGGACAATATCAAAAAATTTAATAAATAAATGTTCATTTGTATAGAAATACAGGGTGTTTTTTTTAGAGGTATAGAGCTTCGAATTGAAATAAAACACAAGAAAATCGTCTTAATGTCCATCAATTTGGCTTTATTGGAAGGATAATTTTATGCCATTAATGTTTAAATATGATTTCGGGCATGTGGCCGCCGCGGCTGGCTCGAATAAAGCCAATTCTACAGGTCCAATTTTGAACCACTTTTTCGAGCATATGGGGCCGTATGTCGGCAATAACGCCACGAATGTTGGCTTCCAAGTCCCCTAACGTTTCTGGTTTGTTGGCGTAGACGAGCGACTTCACATATCCCCAAAGAAAATAATCCAATGGTGTCAAATCACACGATCTTGGTGGCCAATTGACAGGTCCATTCCGCGAAATTATGCGCTCATCGAATGTTTCCTTCAATAAATTGATTGTGACGTGCGCTGTGTGGCATGTAGCGCCGTCTTGTTGGAACCACAACTCATCCACATTCATGCCATCCAATTCGGGAACAAAATAGTCGGTTATCATGGCTCTATACCGGTCTCCATTAACGGTAACTGACTCTCCAGCATTATTTCGGAAGAAGTATGGCCCAATGACTCCACCAGCCCATAGAGCACACCAAACAGTCAGTTTTTGTGGATGTAATGGCGTCTCAAGGGTCTCATGTGGATTCTCTTCACTCCAAATGCGGCAATTTTGCTTGTTGACGTAGCCATTCAACCAAAAATGAGCCTCATCACTGAACAAAATTTTGCGATGAAAATCAGCATCGAGATCAATCTCACTTTCGGCCCATACACCAAAATCACGACGCATTGCATGGTCTCGCGGCTTTAATTCTTGCACAAGCTGGATCTTGTAAGGTCGCAAGCCAAGATCTTTGCGCAAAATCTTCCATAAAGTTGATGGACAAAGGTTCAATTGCTGTGCACGGTGGCGAATCGATTCATTCGGGTCCTCTTCAACATTTTGCTCTACAGCGGCAATTGTTTCTTCGGTGCGCACTGTTCGACGTCTCGTATTATCACATAGAGTAAACGTAGTGCGAAAACGACCCATGGTTAACCGATTTAATTGCTCTGATGGACGATTATGTCGACCATAAAATGGACGGAGCTTGCGGAACTTCGCGAACTGAACCATTATTTTCGAAATAAATTTGCACGATTTGCAAGCGTTGTTCTTTTGTCAACCTGTTCATGATGAAATGGCAAACCATACTGAACATAAATGACATTAGAGTTGCCAGATTTGACCATAAAATGCCAGTTTTATCTCTATTCGAAAAACAAACTTCTAAAAAAAACACCCAGTACATCAAAAAAGTCTGTAAGTCGGATGACATTGAAAAAACGAATAAGAATTGGAAAACATTCATAAAAGTTGAACAGAATCGAAAAAATACAGAAAAAACGAATAGTATTTAAAAACTCGGAAGTCATCGAACAGTTTTGACGATAAGAATTGAAAAGAAATGTACGAATAACGAAAATATCGATAAAAGTAGAAAAGTATTGAAAAAATCCCTAAAATTCAACAGTATCAAATGGCTTCAAAAAGAAAAAAAGCAAAAAAAAAGTCAAAAAGTATTTAATATACAGGAAAAATTTTAGAATACACACATTTTAAACTATACAAATGGATCATATCATACCATACATTACCTTACCATTCCGTAAAATAACCTCTTATTTTGTGCAATATTTCTTAGTAAAACCAAAAAACATGACATCCTTTTTTATTTACTATATTTTGATATTTCTTTCCATTTGTATTGGAGAAAGAGTTATATGTTTTGTTTCCAGTAAAATGGAAACATTTTTTGATGTTACTTTAACAGTACTCTTTAGGTTTCTATGATATATGTATGTCAAAAATTTGATTGTGATGCTATAAGCTAAGTGACTTACTGACAAAATGATTTTATTGCTAATTCTACTGATATAATCCCAAGAGCATTGGATTTTACTCATGTTGATTGATGTCTTGTACGTATTTTTTCTTCATTTAACCGAAAGATTACCATATATTGGCGGTAATTATTTCTCCGCAATGAATTGAATTAAAACAAATTTATTTTCATTTATTATTTTTATGTTTGACAATTTTACTTACGTAAGATTGGTTAAGCTCCCCACTTTGCATGCGACCATAAGAAAGCATACGATTCAAGTTATGTCGCATTGGTCAAATTGATCAGAATAACAACGCAGGCGATCATCAACAACATCACCAGTCAAAATCAATTTTTCATTGATATTGATATTTAATTGAGCACAAATTTATTGCCGACATATGGAAATGATGCAAAGTTTATAGCGACAATTGTAGGAAATTTGTAACTGTTATAGAAGTTTCTTGAAAAAAAAAAAAATCATGATGTTATTGATGATGACAACAACATGCTAAACTGACACAAATAATTTCAGGAAGTGCGAAATATATATTTCTCTATAAAAATGCACAATTGATACAACAACTAGAAACTCAATATTTTATTCCAGATTTTTATTCTTTTTGAAAGAAGATGATAGAAGATGTTTCTGTATTACTATTTAAGAATTTTATTGGGCTCCTTTAGATTATTTTCACATAGTAAAAGTGTATATATTTTCTGTTAAATATTATTTTAACGAACGTTCCCAAAAAATCCTCCCCGAACGCAAAAAAAAGGCACCACAAAATATAAGGAATTTAGGCAGCAAAAACCGATTAACGCATTTATGCTCAAAGCACAAAAGGAATTTAAGTCATTTTTTTAACGCTGCAAAAAAACTGCACACTGATCCTCAATGACCGCATGGATAAAGCCGAAGCTTAAGTTCAAGTCTTAATAGCCTTGGGCAGACTTGTCAAAAATTGTAAAAATTAAAAAAGAGTCAAGAGAGCGGGTTGAGAAGAAAAAACAGTCTGCGCTTAGCTGAAATTTAATAACGCCAGCATTCTTGATCGTTTTTTCTCTCGACATTCTTATACTATACAATACACACACCGTTTAAGTCTACGCACACTCCACAGTAGCTTCATCAAGTTAGCGATCAACGACAGAGTGATCGATCTTAAAGTTATAATCATGTCTTAAAAACCGAAGAAGACTTCAAGTCAAACCAAGCGTATGATGAAGCGTCATATGATTTTTTTCTTCTGCTCTTTAAGGAGGGATTGAAAAAATTCATTTACGCGTTAATCATTTTTTGTGCTTTTTCTTGGACTCAATAATCAAAGCGAGTTGGGGGGGGGGGAAACAACTCTTGCTGGAAGCGTTAAATTTACATTGATCTTGCCTTGCCGCTTCATTATATTAAATGTAGGCATATCGTTGTTGTTATTTTAATAAAGCTGCTGCACTGAAAAGCACATGTCAAAAAATTGACGAAAATTCGATCAAAATTTTAATTGATCGCCCTGCAGTTATGATTGAATTGATCTTCCAAAAAGTGATCAAAGTTTTGAGGAAATCACTTTTTGTTTTGGTGTTGTTTTGCAGTTTGGTGGTTGTAGTAATTGTAGTTGTTGGTGTTGTTGAAGTTGCTGTTGCTGATGATTATGTTTTAATGCTACCGCATTGAGCAGCAGCGCGCGTACGCTTTATTTAGCATAAGATTTTCGGCGCTACTGTCAAAAAGATTGGATGCATTTAATTTGACCAAAATGCGCTGCAGACAGGAAATTCAAATGCTAATGGCATTGGTAATGGTTTCTTGGTTAATGGCAGGCACGGGACACGAGATTTTGATTATGTTTCGGTTGTAAGCGCAAAGAGAATTGAAATTTTAAGGCCTTTTTTTAAAAAAGGGATAAAAAAATCTTTTGCAATGTGGATAGTAAATAATTTTGCTTTAGTCAACATAATCTTTACCCAGTGTTCCAAACGGATCCGTTTCGAATTCGGATTCTGGATCCGATGAGAACTTGTTTTCGTATGAAATTCCTCTCGAAAGAACGGAAGGATCGTCCGCTTTGTCGGATCCGTCTCGAATTCGGAGCGGAATACGTATCCGGATCAGATCTGGATTCGTTTTTTGTAAATGAAACGGATCCGTACCTTACTCCGTTTCGGATCTGATTCGAACTCGTTTTCGTATTAAATTCCTTTAAAAAAACGGGATGATCGTCCGCTTTGTCGGATCCGTCTCGAATTCGGAACGGACTTCATATCCGGATCGTTTGTTATAATGAATTTCATTTAATTATGAAATTCTTTAATATGCGAATTGTAAGACCTTGTTGCATATAATTTTATTTTATTATCAAATTTAATTTTTACTTATGATTTTCAAATGTACAAAATCGAATGTTTCGAACCCATGTCCCAGCTATTCATAGTCCTACGCGCTATCTACTATGTAGGCTACCTGTCATATCTATTATATAAAATTCATTTTTTGTCTGTCTGTCTGTCTGTCTGTCTGTCTGTCTGTATGTCCTTTATGGACGCGAAAACTATCCAGCCGATCTTGATGAAATTTTAACAGTATGTTAGTACCGATCAGGCGGGTGTCATAGGCTATAAAACTTTTATTTAGGGTGGCACTCATACAAAAATATTTTTAAATATCATTTTCCAGCAGACAGGTTTATCGATTCACACCGAGTTTGCACCACGTAGCTCTTATGTTAAAAAGCGTAGGTTAGGCTATAAAACTTTTATTTAGGGTGGCCCTCATACAAAAATATTTTTTAAATGTCATTTTCTCGAAGACCTCTAAGTCGATTGTCATGAAATTTACACCACATGGTTTTTATATGAAGAGGCACAGATTAGAACAAAAAATTTTATTTAGGGTGCTCCCTCATACAAAAATATTTTAAAATATCATTTTCACGAAGACAGCTTAATCAATTCACACCGAATTTACACCACGTAGCTCTAATGTTAAGAAGTATAGCTAAGGCTACAGAACTTTTATTTAGGATGGCCCTCACACAAAACTTTTCTCGAAGAACTCTAAATCGATTCTCATAGAATTTACACCACATGGCTTTTACATGAAGAGGCACAGATTGATCACAAAAATATTTTTAAGTATCATTTTCACGAAAACAGGTTAACCGATTCAAACCGAATTTATACTACGTACATAGCTCTTATGTTAAGAGGCATAGCTTAGCTTATAGAAACATATTTTTTTTAAATATTATTTTCTCAAAGACTGCTTAATCGAAAAATGTTATTAAGGGTGCATACTTGGGGTGGCCCTCATAAAATAAATATTTTTATATATCATTTTCACAAATACAAGTTAATCGATTCATATCGAATTTACACGACGAAATTTTCTATTTAAGTTGGAGCGAAGCGCACAGGGTAATGCTAGTATTATTATATATGTCAAAGACGAATGATATCTTTCTCTAATTTGTTTTGGTAAAGCGTTTTATTTACAAAAAACGATTCCGGAACGGATCCGTCTTAGTTACAAAAAGCGAACCCGGAACGGTTCCGTTTTATTTACAAAAAACGAGTCCGTTACGGATCCGTTACAAAAAACGAGTTTGGAACGGATCCGTTTAGTTTATAAAAAACGAATCCGAAACAGATATGGGGTAAAACACACGAAAACGCCACCTGAAAAAATTTTTGGCTCCGATTTGGGTGAAATTTGGCATGATTGTAGTATTGATGTCTGGCAATAAAAGTGTGTTTAAGATTTTGCCCTAATATTATTTGTTGCTCAGATACGCGGGTATGAAATTCACGATTTTCGTACTTATCAAACTTACAGCAAACTTTATCAATTAATAATTGGTGAACGTACATTTTTAGGTTTTTACTTGTACTTTTTAAAAACAAATATTGATTTTGAAAAAAAAAAATTTTCACAAAAATTTCGCGAATTGAAAAATATTTTTGCATTTTTTTTACAAAAACCATATTTTAAATTTTTTTTTTTTTTTTGAAAAAAACTTTGATTTATTCTGCGTTTCATGCCGTAAAAACTTTCGTGGGAAAAAAATTATTTATCGTCGAAGCATAAAAAAACGAAATCCGCACTGACGGATCCGTAACGGGTTCGAAACGGATCCACTTCCGTTTTTGTAGCTACAACTTTTGCAATCCAAGTGGCAGTTTCTCGCAATAATAAATAGTATAACTTTGAATATTTTCGAAACCCGCTTAATTTATTTTCGCTTCATTTCACTCATTTTTTTTATCAATTTCACTAACTACTTAGTTCCTTGTCCCGTTGTTTTTACTCTTTCAGGATATTGAGTACATAAATTTGTGAATACCTTATTACGCATCTTAATATCTTGGTTTCTTTTATTTGGGTTCGAAAGCTTCCTCTTATGCACCTTATAGTGCTAATGAAAAAAAAACTTCTCTCCGGCTTTGATTGAAGTAACGTTGCGAATAAAATTTTATGCTGAGTTCGTGCTCATTTTTCCTTACTGCAAGCTAATAATAAGGTTGAATTTGTGAGCCTCAATTGAATCTTAGAACTAAATTTGTTTCACAAAATTTCGTTATCGACACAAATTATCAAATACCAGTTAATTTTCGTAAATTTTCTATTCTTCCTGTATGTCCACAACTAATGAAACCTTTGAAAGCATAACCTCCCTAAAATTTTTATTACTTTCATTAATTCAAATTGAATATTTTCATTATTGAAAATTCTACATTATAAAAGTCTGTTCCTATCAAATTGTTCAATTTATGTCCAACATCATCATATTCACGAATTACGAATTAAATCAATTCAATTCGAACTCATCGCGTATCGTGTGTAAAACAACTGACAAATAACTTGTATAAAATATTTACCATGATGGGGCCAAAAACAACAACATCGATGAACGGAGGCCAACACACAACACATCGCATCAATTAGTGGCCAAAACAGCAGCAGCAACAACAATAATAATAATAACTCCACACCAACATCAGAAGCCAACAACAAACGATTGATCGAGCTTCTGCTGTTGATCAGCGCAAATTGAAGCTACTGATGATGATGAAAGGATCATCAAAAAATACAAGACAAGTGTAGATTGAAGATCAGCAGCAGCTGGAAAGAGCGTGGAAAGGGAAGTGAAAAATGCAAGAGATTTTTGATTTTGAGTTGACGTTGTCGTCATGTCGTCAATGCGTCCCGCTAATAATGCACATCACAACAGGTAGTCCTGGATATCAAACCAAAAATTTGGTACCAAAAAATTTGATGCTTTTTTTTGAATTTAAATTTTTTTTTTTTTTCGGAGGTTCCTAAGTGTACGTGCAAAAATGACGTATGAATTGATGTTGTTGAGATGGTACCCAACACAGAGGGTTGCTTAAAATTTGTTCTTACTGATCGTCTGAGCCAAGAATTTGATCAATTGTACAAGAAATATGAAATTAGTTTTAGTTTGGCTTTACTTCGTAGTTAGTGTTTGACATGGCAGTGGTGTAGAGATATATTTTTGAAAAAGAGCATGGAGTTGAAGTAAAACGTACATAGCTCGAACTTTATTATGACTTACGATGATATTGAATTTAAACCATCCTAGGGCAAATTTAACCCACGTAAAAAAAGATAGCAAAACTGGAATCTTTTGAATTTGATTATCTCAACTAGCAAAGTCCAGCGATGACAATTTCGGACCGATTCAGATGAGTTTGTAGTGGAAAGTTTTTGCTTAAAGTAAAAAATTGTTGAGCTTAACAACTTAGTTTGTTTAAATCAAAACATTTGGCGTGATTAAAAAAATTATTCGGAGAACATCATGAAATTATTGTTGCATCAAACACGAAGTGCAAGCTCTCACACCAAATATGCTGAGTGTTTTGCACCCGTGCATGAGAAAAAAATGTACAAATGCGTTTTCCAAGTAAAGTGTTGGTAACGTGCCGACGGGTACCCGTCGATTTAGAATTAATTCTATTTTTACGTCGGATCAGTGTTGCATTTCTAATGTATTAAAATTTGTCTCTCTCTTTTCCTATACGATTTTCTCAGCAAAATTTATTGTTTACAAATTTTGTTTTCGTCACTCTCTTTTCCCATACGATTCTCTCACAAGAACATAAGTTTGTAGTTTCAATTTGAAGTGAGTGAAAATCAGTCGTCCGCCGCAATTGTGATCATTCAAACGACTTTCCGACTGGTGTTTTTTTTTTGACAGCGTGTAATCGTCACAGCGTTCCCGACCCCGTCCAAATTCTGGCCAAACACACGGGACAGTACAACGATACTTCCATATTTTATTTTTTTACTTTCTTTTGTATCGATACCAAATAAATCGACCAAATACTCGTTTAACACTTTGGGTATGCTCACACATTTTTGAGTCCCCCTCTACGCTTCATCTATATTATAGCTTACGTTACACACTCGGAACGTCAATAATGCATGGCGTCGTCGCTTGATTCTTCTTTTTTTTTTTTTTGTAATTTTGTTTTATTATTTAGCAACGTGTCCTTTTCGATTCTATGTTGGTCGAAAACTTTTCCCTTTTTTTTACAGATCATGTGCTTGCGATCATCTTTGGCTACTGGATTTTTAAAGTGTTTTAATCAACAGGAATCTTAGTAGGTCTGCAGCAACTTAAGTAACCATCCTGCAGCCACTGTTTGCAACACACATACATATGTATATTTGTAAACCTATAATTGTTTTTGCGTACTACATAAAAGAAACGTCGCGATCATCATGATGAGCGACATGATTTTAATATGCTCTTTGCGCAGACTCGTACGCACTACTCAACTGATCGTGCATGTCGATCGTGATGATGAAATGTTGTTTAGCTGTGGTTATAAATCGTGGTGCAGGCGACATGTTGATGTCCTTAATGTCGTTGACTGACTGCGTTCTTTTTTTTTTTCTCGATGCGTACAAGTTTGATGTCTGGATCTTGCAAATTATTTGATTTAAGAGAGTTTTTTTTTTGCTCAAGCGTAATTTATGCCATAAAAATACGAAAATATTTATGTATTTTTATAGGAACATATTAAAATACTAAAAATTCATATAATCTACACGTTCAAGCCGTGATAAAAAAAAATAGCTTAGGCCAATCAGCAATTCACAATTGTAGACATAATTAGTGATCTTCAATGATCCTCTTAAAGAAGAATAAGAAAAATAAAACGTGTAATCTCAATCAACGCCAAGCTACTACAAATGAACTTAATTTTTCGATAGAGATCACTACAGTTGACACTTGTCTGCCTCACTGTTGACAGTTGAACAAACAAAGCTCATGTTAAGCTACGCGTCTAGAAAACCAGACTTTTTTTTGCTCTTTCTTGTAGTGTGGTATGTCAGTACAGGTAAAAACGATCTTGCCAAAAATTGGCGACAAACTATCGACAACATACCAAAAATGGCAGTCAGAAAAAAGCAATAAATATATTTTGTTATTTTTTTCGCTGCCAACATCATCTCTCATTTCAACCACTGATCGCGTTGATCGCAATATCGTATGATCGCTTATACCCGCATGTATGGTTTATTGTGACAAACAGTAGCTGATCGCGTGAATTGGTATTTTTTGACTAAATATTGACTGCCTGCTTGACTCGTACGATCGTATCATATTGACGCACTGTTGTAGCAATGATCGGGGAGCATCCAAGTGAAGGATCGATTGGATGAGAAATTTAAAATGATTACATGTGGAGTAGAGCTATGAAACGTCTCAAGGTATGCGCTGGTGCTGTTGCCACCATCAGATTCATTTTTACAAAATATCTCTGCTGATCGTGTTTCAGCGATCAGCTCAGTTTTTGATCAAATTTTTGCGTATTCGTCAGTCGTTGTCGTCGTCGTCATCATCATCTTCATTCTACTTATGTATGTTATTCTTGCAATTATTTATGCGCTTAATGGAATTCCTGTTTCATTTTTGTTTTTGCATTGTCGCCAGAAATTGGTGATCTTCATCTTTGGTTGCTGCATCTTCTGGTTTGTTTGGTATATCCCAAAAAATAAATAATTTAAGGTTTTGTCTCTGCGTTGCATTGCTTCTTGTTGTTATTATTATTATTGCTGTAATTGTTGCCGTCGTTGATGGTGTTTTTGTTATTGTTGTTGCTGCTGGCTATGGTATGCTGACATTATTTATATTAGAGGTTCTTATATTATTGCCTCCAGGCGATCGTTGTGGGCCTGCTGTTTGTGCTTGATCGTTATACGATTAAAATGATCAGCAGTCGTGATTGCAGTGCAAATAATTTAATGGGAAGCATGTGAAAATGGTCAAGATTTGGAATGAGATATGAAGCTTTGGGAATAATTTAAAATCATTTTTTATTAAATTGTTATTTGTAAAAACTTTACTTTAAACGCATTCATTAGAACATTAAGTCCATCTAGATCGTGTTTTGTTTTTTTCGAAAAGAAGTTGAAATACCGGAAACTTTTATTCGTAATTATAATTTTTATTTTCAATTATGTATTATTAACAACAGTTCAATTTAGACCTCTATTGGTATCGTCCATCCCCGTAGCCTTCGATTTGCTTATTAATTAATAAGCACGGGAAGAGACGACACATTTAGAACATAATTTTCATTTCATGGGAGGCTATAGCCCCGGGTCCCAAGGTCAAGGGGGCCCACAAGCATTGTTGGATTAAGGTATTAAGATAGGGTTAGAACCCCAGAACCCGAACTGAGCGATTTTTGTGGGCTGCAGTAGAAACCAATATTTTTTTGTTTTTCATGAATGCCCTATTTTTTGGCCGTCAATATGTAATTTTATACATTTTTATGAATAAATCGCTAGCTTAGGCTAGGTAACAGTGAAACATAGGTAACCAAAACCAAAGGCAGGACAAATACAGCTATTGCAAAATGTGTCATAGAGTTAACCAAAGCCAAGGGACTGAAAAAAAAACAGTTAGGTAAGGTTGATAAGGCCATGAGATAAGGCGACCAAAACGCATTTGAAACATATATAGCATCAGGTTTACCAAAGCAAAACAACAAAGAACGATGAATGCGATAGACCAAAGCAAAGTGACAGACAAACGTAGCATAGGAACCCAAGCAGCATAAAAAAGTACCTTCGGGTTATCGAAAACTAAGCATCGGAAAAGAACAATAATTGAGAAAGGAAGCAATTAGTTACCCAAAGCTAAGAAACTAATTACAACAATAACAAGCGTAGCACCGATTCAAACTAAACCGTAACTTCTCAGGAACAATATTAAAGCCGCCGTAATAATAGGTGAATCGAATAAAATATTTTCGAAATAAATGATATGTATCAACACTTGTAAGGCTTTTCTAGTACTAGAAGGCTTTTCTAGTACTAGAAGGTTGTTCCGTTTTGTCCAATTTCGCTTATCTCCCCCCTCATAGGACGTCCACAAATCCACAACGAATTATAATGCACCCCTCGCATCACCTCAGTTCGATTTTTGAGAAAAAAAAGAAGATAAGAGTGATAACTTAAAAAAATGGACGTCCGAAAAGATTTCGACCCTCCCCCTCTCCACCCATTTGTTCGTTTTTACGACCTCCCTAATACTGCGTACGTTTTTTATGGATGACCACTAAAACAAAAGCTCTCAAATTGTTGCTAACACAACAAAGCATACACTTTCTTCTTTCCTTCCTTTACTTAATCGTCCTTGACCTATAATATCAACCCTTACTTACAAAACATACGTACATACTTTCCCAGCACATCCTGCATAGTATTCCTCGCTAAATTCAACTGACAATTGCAATTTGTACTATAACTCGTTCAACATATTGTATGTACGGCCAAATTCAGCCACTATTGCTGACGTCAACTCAATTACGAGCGAGTGGAAGTACAAGTAATTGTTATCTAAGTAGGCCTCTCGGCTATCAACAGAAACCCTACCTCAATTTTTCTCCCGCGCACAGTTGCATTTTTCCTTGGCTTCCTGTCGTAGACGGAGTACAATGTTAAAGTCCCTCGCTCGTTGGTAACAATGTAATGTGTCTCTTGACTTCTTACGTGTGTTTGTTTGTCCGTCTGTCTGTTCGGCTTGTAAACACTTGCACTTGCCAATTGCCAGTCAAACAAATGTCAAAGTGAAAACATTTATTCAGAGAAGCAGCCAGTCAGCCAGCCAGCAAAACCTCTCTTCCAGGTTTATTTCCTGCGTCACTTACTTGCATACATACGTACTCAACTCATAAAAGCAATTGTAAATTTCCTTAGGCTGTAGCGAACAGTGGAATTTTATTAAAATTAATTGGGGCGAAAAGTTTTAAAAAAAATGTTCTTTTGAAAAATTCAAAAAATACTGTATAGTGGGCGAATTCCACAATTCTTATTTGTTTTTGGGATAATCATAAAAATCCTATTTGCCGAGATGCATGTATCAATACATTTGTCTCAAAAGCCCACTGTGCTACGTTGTTTCTTACCTTGCCGTTGGTCGAATGCTGATGCGTATTATTGTATTATAGAGTTTCTCCATTTTTTGAAGGGTATTTTTATTACTAGCCCTATTTTGTACGTTTACATACAAACATATGTACATCTACACACAATACCCTTTTTATGTTAGTATTTGTGTTGCATACCTATTGGCGCTAAAGCTGCAACTGCTGTTGTTGATGATATCTTACGTTGCATTGTTATGTGTGCAAAACGGGAAGGGTTTAATGAAATCATGTAAGGGCATTTTTTGCATAGTTGGGGCATTTTCGCATTAATTGCCACTACGCTGGCTGCTGTTGTTTGTAATTCGTCTTCACAGGCAACATTACCAAGTTTTTCACTTAGTAATAGAAGCTAACCCGACTGTTGTTGGTTTGCTGGTTAATGGAAGCTAAGATTGTGGTTATTGTTGTTGGTGTTTTACAAGTAGTAGTTGTTTTAATTGGCCCCAAGTGTTAACTACTTGTTACAAACAATTTAGCGCTAAAATACAAGTGTAGGCACTAAGTAGGCTAAAACACTTGATGAGATGCTATTTTTTGTACTTTTTATGTTAAACTAATTGTGGAAGATTCTAATAGATCTAGTGACAGATCTCATAGTTAAGACTAGGAAAGAAAATAATGAAAACTGTTGGATCTACAATCCAATGTTAATTATTATATTTACACAAGCACAAACTAATTATCAGTGATATGTCAAAAAAAAAAATCTTTTCAATCCAAAAATTTAAGAGTACACAGATTTAAATAAAATATATATACAGTCAAACTTCCTTATAACGAACTTCTATACAACGAAGTTCTCTCTACTACGAACTGAGTTCAAGTACAAAGCTTTCTCGTTGCATTTTCAGTGTATTTTGATCTTCTTACAAAGAATTTCCTTATAGTGAGATTTTCTGGTCCCATGCGAATTCGCTATATGGAAGTTTGACTGTTACATATTTTCATGCCTACTTTAATTAAGTCCAACAGTTAATTACTATGCAAAAGTGTGCTCTAAGAAAAATTCGTAACTGCTTTCGTCTATCCCAATCGATGGAACTGTTCAGAAGCACAAAAATTCTTCCTGTTCGCCATTTCTTTAGCTGGACGCTATCTGCAAAGCCCATTATTTGAAACGTACAGCCTGCAAAGTAACTTAGGTCCTAATGTTTGTCTGCCGATTTTTCGCGCCACATTATTGGCTTATTACCTATGCAAACTATTTAAAAATCATCCAGTAAATGTGCGTATCATTAGATCCTGATCTGCGTTTTTAAAGAAAAGAAATAAAATCGTGGGTTCTCGATTTTGATGTTCACCAAGTCGAAAATTTGTTGCACTATACTGCTAATATGTATATTAATTTAATATATATTGTATTAAGATTGTTAAGTATTCAATCTTTGATTTGCTTAATTTATAATAGAACTGCTTGCTTCTATCTGTTTTTGCTTTTTTATCGGTTCATTAAATGTTCACCCAACCTCTAATTAATTGGTAATTAATTGTAATTGGAATTGAATTATACACTACAAAGTGGCACTTATCACTATTTATTGGGTCATTAGCTATTCTCGCTCAAAAAATGAATTGTGAAGATATTGTTTTAAGACTGGAAGGGAACAATAATAAATAAATCAAGACACAATTCAAAAAGAAAGCCATTACAAATATTTTCACAGAATTTATCAATAGTATTGATATATATTTATAATATCTACAATATATAAGTAAATCCAAGGAACTCGAAACACAATGCCTGCAGTACTGTTGTTGGATTCGGATGCAAAATAAAATATGAATAGATAAGATGTAACATCTTAAGTCTAATTGACGAGAGATGTGAAGTTAAACCCCAGCATTGCAACGCCCGTGCCCGTCAAACTATAACAGCGTTATGGACAACTCCATAGTTGTGTTAAACATAACTGCATAGATGCAAAAACAGAGTTAACAAATCGCTCACTTAATTCAAGACTGGCATAACTCAAAAAACATAAAGTGGGAGAAAAACTCATTTAAGGTTTTCAATAAGTTGCTTTTTATATGAAAATGATAAAAAGTATGTCAACATAAACTTTTCTCACAAAGCAAGTCTGTGAGGCACTTTTCTGATTTTTTCACACAAATAAAAACATGAAATAGCGAATATTTCTTCAAAAATCACATTTTTTGAGTTATGCTACTCTTGAAGTAAGTGAGCGAAAGAGAAAAAGAAAACGTCTCGTAGCCACAACTTAAGCGAGCTCAACAGCACTACGAAAATTTTTCGAGGAAATTAACCAACACTACACGTTCCACTAAAGTTCTAGCTATTAGCCAGATGGTATGAACACTTCACAAGCATGCTGAAACCTGACAACAATGAAAATAGAACAGAATATGCAATAACTTAAAATTCCACAACATCACTGACAAAAAGTTCCAAAAATATATAGCTTATTTACAATGTGCCTCCATATCTTGACAGAAGACTGGCCTTACAAAACTTAAGCTCAATCCCAGTCGAAGCATTAAGAGATAATTCTACTATAGTGTCGCAACAACTTCTTCCTCCGTTCGTAGTCATTTGGAAAGAAGAGAATGACTTCAGAACTCTTAAAATGTCTTAAAAAATTAATCACAACTATGAACTCATCTAAGAAGTAGTACCAAAAGAAACCATCAGTCGCATTCAATGCAAACTCGAGACATCATTGCGCAGAGAGTAAGGCGCTTCGCGTACAAGCCGCTCATGTGCGGATCAAATAGTTACCACACGTATTGTCTTAGAAGAAATATGCGATTGGCGAACTAGTCTTGATAAATGCATCATTTTCTTTACTACTATTTTCGATAGTAAATATAAATCTTAAATTTGAAAAGTACTGTAAAGAAAAGGTGTTTCTATGAAGCTAATAAAGGCGCTCTACAAGAGCTTTTAATGCCGCAGCCACACAAAAGCAATTTCTCACAACCAATTAAAGCAAATACAGAGGTTAAGCAGGGTTGCTTGAATACTTAATTTTGTCTGCAATTGTGAATCGTACTGGATCAACATTTGTCTAAGTGAGTTGGTTCCTACCTAATGTTCAATTGTGGTGAACGATGTGCTAAGCCGCACTCGGAAGCATGGTATTCAATAGTACGTTTGGGGTCATTTGGAAAAACTTGCTTACGCTAATGATGAAGCCCTATGGTTATCAATATCATCCGATATGCCGACTAGTTTTACATGACTCAACTACTGTTGAGCAGCGTATTAATACTGTAAAATCTGAAGCTATATTACCAAGAATGCTTCCTTCGAGTTTTAACATATGGGCCTAACTCGAAATATACATAAGTTTTGTAACAAATTTTTACATCAAAGTATTTTATATTTTTAAGTGAATTGATCATAAAAAAGCACGTGTGTGATTGAAAATTTTAATTCTAACAAGAAAATATATATCCATATAAATAAAATGATAGCTTCATACATATATTCATCGATGTGCGAGCATCACGCAAAAACCACATTATCTATTTTGATCAAATTCATTTTGTTTTATTAATAAGCCGCTTGGCTTCAATCTCAAATAAAAACAAGTTAAGGTGTTATTTTCGGCGAGGCCGAAACTCACATATCCTACACTGCACTGAAAGTACCTTTTCATCAAATGTTAAGAAGACGTTGAAGAGGTTGAATAAGTCGAAAAAAATGTGAAATGTTAGAAAGGTTGACAGTGGTTGAAAAATGTTGAAAACTCATAAATATATGCAAAATGTTGAAAAAAGTTGAGGGAGGTTGAAAACTCTAAAAAAATGAAAGAGGTTGAAAAAATATGAAACTATTTAAAATTGATGAAAAAGTCGAAAAAATAAAGAAACTTATGAAGAAAGTTGAAAGAGGTTGAAAAAGTCGAACAAATACATATAGAATATATTGGAAAAAGTTAAAGGGTTGAAAAAGTCGAAAGAATATGGAAAATGTTGAAAAAATCGAATAAAAATGAAAAATTTGAAATATGCCACGCCCACTTCTCCAATTCCGCCCACTTTTGGTTCAACAAATTATATTTGTGATCGACATCCTCATATTAAATTTCAGCACAATAGCTTGTATAGTTTGCGATATATGCTGCAGTTTAATTTAAAATTTAGGGCGGTGACACACCCACTGGTACAATCCAGCCCAGTTTTGATCCAGAAATAGCTTTTCATAAGCAAACCCCTAACACCAAATTTTAGTATGATTGCTCAATGATTTCGATAAATATGCCACTTACCGTATTTTATTTGTATGGGAGGTGCCACGCCCACTGGTGCTATTTCAGCCACTTTTGATTCAGATATACTCTATAGCAACTGAACCACTTTCATTAAATTTCATAGCAATTGCTGCAATAGTTTAATTAAAACAACGCTTACAAATTTATTTAATATGGGAGGTGCCACGCCAACTGATGCAATTCTGTCAAAACTAATTTATTTTTAAAGCCGATAGTAACTGACATCTAAACACCAAATTTTATGAAGATTACTCTCTTAGTACACTATTTATAGCAATAAACAGTTTTTGCTTATATGGGAGGTGCCACGCCCACTTTTTCAATTCCGCCCACTTTTATCTCAACTCAAGATATATTTGATATGTATCCGTTTACCAAATTTCATAACAATATCTTGCACGGCTTACGAGATATGGTGGTATAAAGGTTAAAATTTAGGGCTGTGCCACGCCCCTGTAGGAAGCTTTGAAAACTTGAAACCTAACCTAATTCTAATCTTGTTCACATGTGCATGAAATCACCAATTTTCATCAAAATCGCTGCAACTTTTTTCAAAATTGACCTGGGTATATATACATAGGGTATGGGCGGTAGGCGTGTCAGTTAACCAATTTCGCCCATTTTCAATAGCAAGATGCCTGCAAGAAGATGTGACCTGTGTGTGAAAGTTTCATTCCATTAGCTCTCTTGGTTTTCCCGTAAACCTGATTTCAACAGACAGACAGACAGACAGACAGACAGACGGACATCGCTAAATCAACTCAAGTGGTGACGCTGATCAAGAATATATATACTTTTCCATACCTGCCACGCCTCCTTCTATGTGTTACAAACGGATGGACAAAGTGAATATACCCTCGGTGTAGGGTATAATTATCATGATATTTTTATTTAATATAAAGTTATTAAAGTTTTAGAATTACATCAAAAATTACTTGCACAAATAGACATAAAAATGCAAACACAACAAACCGTTTTATGACAAGTTTTTGTGTTTGTGTGTACGCGTTTTGTTTTTGTTTTCCATGATGTACTTGTACAAGGAGAATTGAAGCCATTTTGAGAGCGTGAGAGAGTACGTCGATATTTAAAATGAAACTCAATAAAATTTGTATAATAAATTTCAATGTGAATGGAGAAATTGCCGATCAGAGAGTAAATTTTCTTATGACTTCTTTTTCATGTTTTTTCTGAGTACGGATTTGCTTTGAAAAAACCAAAACAAAGAAGTACAGAAGAAAAACAATGTCGCGCAATAATAAAAATTATTGCAAATTGAAACAAGGAGCAGGCTACGCGTACAAAGTCGCGGGAAACAGCTACTTTCTAAATAAAATCAGAAAAAATTAAATATATCATGTTTTTAAAAGTTTGTTTTGCTTTATGCCTTCATTCTTTCATTGCTTACCCTGCATTTAAATCATATAGCTGATTCTGCCAATACTTATCATGTAAAACCTAATTATGTTGGCATGGAAATATTTTATTTTTTAAAATCATTTTTGATATTAGCAATAAGTAAATGGCATAAATTTCTCACAAGTGTATTTCTGTCAACAGCAATATTGCATTATATGAAAATTGCATTGTTATTAAGCGGAAGTTATAAAATGCATTTGCTGTATGCATTATTGCGTTTTATTTGATTAAATGTCCTTTATACATTTCTATACTGTAGTAATTATTGTGGCATTTTGTTGTTGCAATTGCTTGCTGCCTATTCCTTCTTTTTTACTGTCATACATGGCTAATTCGACAAATTGTATAGTTTATATAGGAGTACAGATGTGTATAAATATGTGCGATGTCGCCTAAGGACATTTTTTTTAAATGCAACTTTTGTGTAGGTAGTAGATGTTATTTTGTATTACTTTTGGTAGTATAAATTGTTTCGTTTGATATTTTCAGTCTGTAGACGCAGGAAATGCTCTGAGCAAATGTCCTTATTTCTACGCATGAATAATTATTTAGTAAGTTTTTCTTAAAATTAACTTAATTTTTTTTTTAATTTATAGATAACAACTTAAATTCTCATTCAAAAATATATTGCATACAATTTTTAGTTCGCAAATGTGTTTGATGTTATGCAACAAATGTACAATAATTTCCATCAATCAGGAGCGAAATCAATGTCTTATCAATAAAAAAAAGTATCACTTAATAAATAAACATTGATTTTTTATTTTAATTTACAATCCATGCGACTTACTTGCTACGACGATCTCAAGCAGCTAACAATTGGAATATGCAAATATTGAAATAACTCCAATATAAAAATTCACCGAGTCACAATCACCATTGTATGATGATCAAGTTGATCAATCATTTCAATGACTTAAATGATCTTTACTATACAGCAGTAGCGAATAGAAACCATACAGAACTACATAAGTAATCAACACCAATATTTATCTAAACTAAACTTAACTAAAGCGTAAAAATAAATGCCACAAAATGATTTTAATTAAATCGCACCAATTAAATGAAAACGATCTTCAACGATTGTGGCGATGATGATGGTGATGGCGTTGATGATCACTATATTTTATTTTATATTCATACAAATTATTAGTAGTGATATATGTATTAAAAACAGAGAATGAATCTTTAAATAAACGCTACTTTTTCTAATAAGCAAATAGGCCATTGACGTCACAAAAGTGACCCAGTGACTGAAACCGACCGCATATGAAGATCAATCTATAAATTGTGGAATACAGCTATAAAACTACGCATTACAGACAACGGCATACTTTAATTTTCATGTAATACACTTTAAGTTTTAATAGAGAAAAGACATTAGAAATTCACATCGAACGTATCGAACAAAGTCTTTAGTCTTCTGTCTTCAGTTCAGTAGTGCCATGGATCGCACAATAAACTGGCACAGCACAGCACAATGCGCCGCATTCACTAATCTGTTGGGGTCAATCGATGTTAAGTAGAATCACGAATACCAAATTAATTGGTTGTGATATTAAATTTTTGTGCTGCATATGAGGTGTTGTTTGAAGAGGGGTAGAAGGGAAAAGAGTATGTCATGAAATAATAAATGGGTGGAGAAAGAATTTTTTCTTTATGTCTTATGCACAATTTCATATTTTCAGTTGGATGCATAAAAACATGAAAAAAATATATATATGTATGTATATTTATATATATTTTTGGAAACTTATTTTGAGCTTATGTTTCAACTATGTATATCAAACAATATTTATGTCTATCACGTCACATTTTTTCTTACGTTCCTATTAAGAATTTGATTTATTATACAGAAATCTAAAACATTGACATTTTCTCAAGCTCGATATTGTAAATTTAAATGAAAATGTTTTAAAAAACCAAAAGTGTGCATTTCTAAAGAGTTTTGATACGCTAAATTTGAATCTCTTATTTGCAAAAAATTGGGGTAAAAGACTTTTTTGAGAAAAACAGCAAAAATTATAATATTTGGTTAGGCTTATGCTTATTTGAAATGAATGTGATATCAGTGATGATATTTTAGGTACATTTGTACTTTTTTCGGTACATTTGCGTCCTGAAAAATTGTCTTCAGTACATTCGACAAGTTTTCAGTACATTCAGTACTTTTGGATCAATTTCAGTACATTTGGAGAATTTTCAATACATTTTCAGTATATTTTCGGTACATCTGGACAATTTATAATATTTACATTTTTTTAGAATGTTTTGCTAAAATATGTGATCAAAAGTCGTACGACCATTTTTTTTTTTAGTCAATTGAGTGAAACCTCAACATTGCAGGCTACACTTCGGAATAATTTCAAATAAATATTGGAACACTTCCGAATTAAATTTGATAATATAGTAGATATTACGATTGAAGACTCATTGTAAGAGTGAAGTTTCATTGGTGTTTGTTTTTTTTGTAACTAAGTTGAGGTACTGCTCATGTCACCTAGAAGTGATGATCTTTTTTTTTAGTAAAATATCAAAATTTTTACACATTTTATTAAAATTTGGCAAAATAAAAAGACGAAAATTCCAAAAAAGTACAGTCGGCCTCTAAAAAGTACATTTGAAGTCTCGATTCAGTACATTTCCACAAAACCCATATGCCATCACTGGGTGATATACACAGGAAAAAAATTAATAATTTTTTTTTTGCATTGAGGCAATAAATTATTTTAATTGGTCGTCTTAAAGAGGGTCATAAGGTAGTTAAATAAAGTCTAGTATGAATTTCATGAATTTTTTCCTAAGACAAGGTATAAACCTGACACATGTAGTTTTTGGGTTCCATGCAAACCATATAAAAATGCATTTCTTGTAATTTTGTTCGTGTTATCAGACACTGTACTGCACAAGAAGCTCAATAAAATCAGAAACATAAATTATTCTCTCACGATAAAATTAACTTTCGAAGGGTTGACCTATTTATTATACGATTTGCGTTTGATACTTGGAACGAAACGCGTACAAGAAAAGTGTAATATCAAATGAGTTACAAAACAAAGACACTCAATAGAAAATAGAATTTGACTTTGCTTTTTGTTTGGCTTCGCAACAAGTCTATGCAAAAAAGAAATCATATCAGGCTTAGAAATTCTCGCTCATCGTCTAAAAGGTCACTGATGATTCAATTTAGCAAATTATGCAACTAGTGTCACTAGTAAAGCACGGCTTATCTGTTTCTTTTTTTTGTAATTTTTTTTGGTGTTATAATACACTGTACTGAAGAGTAAGCTCAGTAAAATAGTTTAAAATTCGTAGACGTTTGTAACCGTGTCAATTATCAGTAAATTTACCAGTAAATTTATTGTTACCTCAAAACACTAATGTCTGGGGCAAAATTCGATGGCAGATATTAACTTAGTGACCCCAAATTACTTTGAGTTGAAATCAGTCGATGTTCTTCCAAAAACTTTGACCAATTTTTGCTCACAGTGTTACTAAAGGATCATGGTAAATGCTCTCTCTTTAATAAAGACACCAATTTAGATCACTTAAGGGACTATACCAATCTATTCTTAAATAATTTTTGAAGTTTTATTCATTCAAATCAAACGCCGAAATGCGATATGGGTAGAACACACGTTGCGAAAATCACTAACTTAAGTCTACCGGCCAGCACTAGTGAGGAACCCTTAGGGTAGCAGAAATCGCAGCCGGCATAAATCATCGTGGATGGGACCAAATACGTGAATCGGGGAAATGTTGGCGAGAATTGAAGGCACTAGCTACTGAAGATTGTACATCATCGTGGTATTGGATTATTTAAAGGAAACAATTTCAAGAAAAATTACAAGTAGAATTAGATAAGAAGTCAACATAATTTTATAAATTCACTGTACTAAAACTTAAACAGCATTGCAATACTTGACTGCATTTTAACTACTGACCTCAAAGAACAGCTGACAGCTATAATGTCAACTTGTGCATTTGAATATACATTCGAATATTCGTACATATGTATTTAGATGCCCTTGCCACTGTTTCAAGTTCAACACTAGCGCTGGCGGCAGGCGGCTTAAATTAAAACCCTCATACATTTAACATACCCTTGCAGCAGAGACTAAACCTGAAAATCGCTCGACTGTAAAACTTTGTATTCGAATTTTCATCTTCTTCATAAGTTCAGTTTTCACATGTCTGTCACATAAAAGCGCATAATCGTAAAAAATAGGACAACGTAGAAAGGGAAGAAAAAAGGGCATTTTTTGCATACACTTTTTTTCGCTCCTCTAATTTTTCGTTGCGCTTGAGCTGTTGCGTCAAATGTGGCAACAAAAAAACCAATTTTAAAAAAGACTGAAAATTATTAGGTGCACAGATGCTCGTAGGATGAGTTGAGTGTCCAATTATAAGTCAATTAATTCTGAAATTTCATCGAGAATACAAAACGAAAAAAAGAACTTAAGGGACAAAATTTGTTATGCATAAGTGAGCAAAAGTCAAATTTATTACCCTTTGTTGGAAATAATAGAATTTATTTGGATTAGCGGAAATACAGCAGGGACAAAATGCTAAAGAGTTTGAGTTTTGTCGAAACAGAAAGGCGACAAGCAGATGACACTCTATTTCAGGAGAATCGAAATAACAATATGAAAAATTTATTCAAAGAAAGCCATCATATTGTAGATAGGTAAATGGAAAAGACCATTTTTGTGTTATATCTACAAAATATCGTGATATTAAGAAATCTTTAAATATTAACGCTTAATATTTTATCCTAAATTTTTTATTTGTTTGTTTCTTTTTTGACTACCGTCCAGCTTTTGACAATTTTTATGTGGTTTCACTTTTTCGCTTAATATGAACCGGATGTCCTTATTAATTTGCTATTTTCAAGTAGACCGGATATTGCTAAATTGTCTGTTGTGGCCGAAACGAATACAAAAACAAAGGTTTCTAACCTTCTAAAAATTCATACCACATGTGCTAATAGTGTTGACCTTTGAAGAAGAAACAATAAAATAAAAATATAAGCAAAAGTTGTAGAGTTTGTCTGGCTGAAAGCGAAATTGATGATTTTTTTTAAACGAAAGGATGATAAATTGTCTATTAATATACTTAACCCTTTGTCTTTGAACTTCATGGAAGTGCGCAAATTTTAACTGACCTGAAAATAAAAAAAAATGTATATGTTTGTATAATGTTTTATAAATTAAAGGAATATAAATAAATAATTGTTTGCAGTCTAAAAATAATTGGTTGTTAAATTTTAATCCTAGTATAGAAAAAAACTGTTCGGAAAATTTGATTTTTAAATTAAAATCAGTCTACCTCAAAGGTGACCACGCTAGTTTGACATTTTTCTCGAACATGTTTAGCTTTCAAAATAAAAGTTCTCGTATCAATAAGTAGATTAGGGTGTTCGAGAGCTCAACTTTTTTTCGGTACGTAATATAAATATTGTACAAATGCTGTTTCCCTTTTACAGCCAGAATATTATCTTTCAAGCCCTTTTCTTATTGGACGGAAGACATTTTGAGATATTTAACCCTTACGTGGCTAGAATTTTATTTTTGTTCTTGATAAGTTAATATTTAGCTTTTAATTAATAAAATTTAGTATTTTTAATAGATTAAGGGTATTCTATTCTAAGCTCGCCAGTGCAAAATAAAAAACTGAAATGGATTTTTTGGGTAAATCACTAAATCCTGATGCGATATTTCAATGTTTTTATCCATTTACAAGATAGGCCAAGCGTAACGTCATGTCATGTCGTTTGAATTCGGTGAAATTGGTGAATCTGGCTGGCCAGTTCAAATTGCCAAAACGGCAACATAAATATCAAAGCACTATCACATTTGATGATATTTGCAAAAACTATGACACATTCACTTCTTGGCATTACTTTTGCTCCACCTTGTACATAAGAATGGAGCTTTTTCATCTACAACTCTATCATATCAGAGTTCGTCAAGCAATCGTTGGATAACCTAAAGTACCTTTACTTTCTTGTATACAAACAGCACTTTCAGAAAAGTTCAGTAAGTCTTAGAAGGTATAGGGGTCATTCCATTTATAATTTGCCTATTTTTACCCTGAGATGTTGTAAATTGGCTGAAAATTTTTTGGCCATTAAGTAGAAGATGGAATAAAATGAGATCAAATTTTATCGACCAATAGTTTTGTTAAAAAAATTAATTTCTTAACTCTGTTCAGAGCCGCTCGTAAATAACACAAAAAATTCATTGATGAATATAAACAAACAAACACAATTCAAATTCGCTTTCATATTATTTTTAGGTAGTTGTGTACTAATAGATAACAAAAAGAATGATAAAGAAATTGACGTTTCAAGAAAACATCAATTTCTCAAATACTCCAAAATCGATTTCAGCTTTTTAAGGCTCAGAACATATAGGAGTAACATTTCTGAAAGTTTTATCCATGTTTTTTCACCCTATTTGATTTGACAAGCATTTTAGTAAAGATTTATGAAACTTAAAAATAAAATTTGTATTTTCTATTGATACTTTTGTTAATTTTTCGATACCTTTTGCGATTTTTTAAAAAAAAATTTCAAAGTTTCGATATCTACAGCTTTTTCAGTTTTTTAAAGTTTTCAATTTTTTTTAAGTTTTCTATTTTTTTGCAAATTTCAAAAATTTAAGATATATTAAAAATTTCAAAAATTGAAATAAGTTAAGTTTTCTATTTTAAGTCAATTTTTGAAAATAATTTCCTGAATATTTTTTTGGTGTATACTGCGTATATAAATATATATATCTCTTCGCATTTAAGCTGTGGAAACTGTTTTAAATGGCTTATACAAAAATAAGACGTAATTGGAGACAATTTTTTTGCGTATATGAGCTGTATTTTATACAAGTTTCTAGTGGTGTCAATGCTTTTCTTCAGAAACAACTATTTCTTATTTTCGGAACCACTTGAAAAGAATGTTCTCTAAAATAGTCCTAATGTGACGAAAATTTACAGAATTCTTTTGTTCAAAATTAAATCGTGCCTCTAAACCAGTGAAGGGCACATATTGGCTCTATTTGCTCACATTGCTCTCACCGTTATTCGACGCACAAGCAAGCGAAAATAAATTCGCAGAATTTCAACGCTATCGAGGCACAGCGTTGACTTGAGTTCAAATGAAAACAAAAACAAAACACAATGGCATAAGCGACGGCGCCGCATTGTGTCTTGACGAATGTAGCAATTGTTTTTGTTTGTAGTGTATTTTGGTTTTTTTTGTGCTAATGGCAATTTTCGAAATGAAAGTAAAAAAACTTTAAAATTTCGTTTGTTGTTTCTTGATGTTGTTGTTTTGCTCTTTTGTTAGATTTTTGTTCCCACCGCTGCTCTAAACTATTAAATCATTTTAAATTTTTCAAATATTCAACCTATAGCTACTGTAAATGTCATATCTGAAAGTGTATAAAAATATACAATAAATATAATTATTTGCAATCATATTTAACTTGAAATATAAAACTATTATTCTCATACTGAGCATAATTTCGCTTAAATTCGCCGATGAGTAAGTAAAAAACACCGAAATCATCTAATTACATTATATCAAAAAGATCCTTACAAGATAAAAACTTTCTTTCTATTCAAAACTAACACGTGCTGCATCAATTTCACTTTCAGGCTGCAGACAAAAGTGTTCATTGAGGAAAAAATTGCTTATCCCTTGCAAAATAACACAAATTAAGTAGGCCACATTCTGAAGAAACCAACAGACAACAATAACTCAGAATGAGCAGCAACAAAATGTTGAGGGTGTTCAGCGCCAAAAACAAAAAAGCGAAAGATGAGGACAAAAAAAAATGCATACTAAACAACCCTTTTAACATGCTGTTCCATAGCTATAAAGATAACCAAGATAACATCACAAGTTTTTATTGTAACTAAAACAGACAACTACAAGACATACAGACATTGGAACAGACGGACAGGCAGACTACTCAACTCCTTTTCATTTTCGACTATCGCGGCTAATCTACAAAATCGAAAACTCGCACCTAATTTTCGCTTAAGTTTTTTTTTTTTTGCGTAACTCACTACTTTGGCAATGCTGCTTTTTGGAGTACTTCCTGTCTAGGATAATGATGTAGAAAGGAGGAAGAAAAAATTTAGGGTTAATTCCTGTATATTTTTTTGTTTTAGTGGTTTCGGGGGTGAATCGTCATTTGGCATACAGAGTTTTAACGACTTTTGAGTATAGGGCTTATCTCCGCGTATAGATCTGAGAACAGCGGGAATTCAAAGCGTCAACAGCAGAAGCAGTTTGTATGCCTACGCGTATTTTAATGTAAAAAGTGAAAACGGAATTCCTTTAGGTAATGACCTACCACATCAAACTGTTGGACGTTTTTTCTTTTCATTCATTGGCAATGTAAAATTTACACATTCAGTTAAACAAAAAATAGAGGAAAACTAGCGTACGCTATTTTTGTAATAACAACACCTGTTATAATAAATTTATTTAAAAACTTTAAGAGTTCATTTGGGCTGATCTTATTTGAAACAAAAAAATTAAAGCAAAATCGCCCCAGAAAATTACAATATGAATACAGATAAAAATTTCCGAAGAATGAAAAGTAAAGACTCCAATCGACCCAAAGTTAGTGACGAAAGTAAAGCAACTTTCATGTAGAAACAACACTTCAACACGTGATACGGCGCATAGAGGTGGTACCTCCATTTCTACTGTACACAATATAAAGAGAAGGAACTTGAATACCTATAGGGTCCAAAAAGTAACAGATAGTTTGAATGAAAAGGAGTTGTTAGCTCAAAAGCGAGCCTGAAAGATTTATAAAGGCTAAATTTGACAGAAATATATGTAAGGGAAGATTTCAACTAAATACATAGGCACAAATTTCATGCTTCTACGAAGTACAGAGCAAATTTAAAGAAAATAAATTTCTCAAAATTTCCGAAGTAGTATGTATATGATTTGGAAGGCCATACGTGCCTGTGTGCTAAGGAGCAGTTTTTTTTTGTTACACAGTGCACAATAAATTGTAAAGGTTACATTGTTCCTCGAAAAACGTCTTCTGCCATTTCTTCGTGAACATGAGGGTACTATGATGTTCTGGTCCGTTTTATGATTTGAGAGATCATTTTTTTTCCCAGAAAAGATAATCCACCAATTACCTAAAGCTTCGACCAATTGAAAGTTATTGGGCTCTAATGAAAAGGGATCTTGGAATGTACAGTAATACTGCAAATACTTTGACTAACTCTTACACGAGAACGAGACCTCAGCATTTTCTTTTTCATAGATAAAATAAATTTACTTCTGTATTTAATTCTCCTAAAAGGCAATATTAAGATTTTCAGCAAAATAATAAATGATTCCAGAAATGAAGAAAATATAATTTGTTCTTTGAAATAGATATCAGACTTAGACAATTTCTTTAAAAAGGTTATATCTCCAATAAAATATTACTTTGGCCGATAATTTTTGGTTAAGAGTTCCTTAGGTAAAATTTTTTAAAATTTCAAATAGAAGATAATTCAAGAAAACTGAAATAGTCGCCAAAAATGCTAGTTCGACTTTCAATTCAGTATATTTTTGTGACATCATATCGCTCACATACTTCAAGACTGGCATAAATCAAAAAACGTGATTTTTGAATAAATGATGCAGAAATATCCGGAATTTTATTTTTTATTTTGTGTCAAAAAATCAGAAAATTATCTCATGAACTTGCTTTGTGAGAAGAGTTTATGTAGACATACTTTTCATTATTTTCATATAAAAAGCAACTTATTGAAAACTTTAAATGCGTTTTTCTCCCACTTTATGTTTTTTGAGTTATGCCAGTCTTGAAGTAAGTGAGCGATATGTGTTTTCTTCTTAAAAAAAGTGTTATTTCTTAAACATTTCTTTGGCGATTTTGCCTTTACTCATTTCAATTCATCTAATCCTAATTACTTAATCGCACAAAGTTTTAAATGTCACCCATATGGTATTAACGATAACTCTTTTAATTACCCACCGTTGGGAGTTATCAACGTATTATCGCATTATACGCTCAAACACGTATTTATCCACCCCCATAAAATAATTTTCCATTCATTTGTTTATCGCCGAAACAGCTTTGTACAAATTAAAAACAATAAAATTTACAACATTCGTTTTTTCTTTTTTGTTTTTTCATTATTTCTCACTTAATTATTTGCCAACGATAGCGAGGTTATCTGTACTCTTTCATATTATCCAATACTTTGCGGCTTTACGATTATGTCTAAAGCCGCACGCCGCGGCCGCCGAAGAATGTCAAGAATCAATTAAAAGTTTGATTCATGCCACACGATGTCAATTGAGGATGACTGCATTTATTTAGACAAAGTCTAATAAAAGGCGCCAGATAAGCCGCCATATGGGGTGACAAAAAGCAAATAATTCTAAAAAAAAAAAATATACATAAGAGAAGTGCTAAAATTAAAGTTTAAAATACGCATAGTAAAACTAGGCATTAGGAAGTGTTTTTGGCATTTGAAAATTTTGAACTCTCATAAACTGATTTTTAGTGGTGGGTGTGGCAGTTGAAAATGCTTGAGCGTAAACTATTACAATATGGGTATCTAATAAAAGCTTATGAAGTGTACTGAAACGTGCGGTAAATATTTTTTTAAACTATCTCAAATTTCAAAAGTTATGAGAAAAAATTTAATTTTTGAAAAATTTACTAATGACTGAATTTAAATCAATGCATGTTTATTAAAATGTTTTCATTTCAAAATTGCAGTTGATCGCTAATTTGAAAGCATTTTTAATTAAATTAAACGTACTTGTAATGACATGTTGAAAAACAATAGATCAAATGCTTTAATTAACAATTGTGTTGAAATACAACAGTGGTATGTACTATGTATGTAGTTTCAATAAAAAAAACAAAATGCAAAATATACAAAAATTCTTTTTGTTCAAAAAAAAAAAAAAAAAAAAAAAAACGGAACTGGATTAAGGCAGAGATAACACGCAAGGGTGCTAGCGACAAAATAGCAAATGTATCTACATATACACAAGCACATTCGCAATTCGCATGTTTTGTACGGGTAAGTCTACACTCACTATGTCAATAGAATTAAGATAAGCTCCGTGTCGGGTTGAAATTTAATTTTTTTTACTGCTTTTGCTTTTTGCAAATTTGAATACGTTTTTTTTTTCTCGAACTTTTTGTACTCTGGTGTAAATGTACAAAATTTACTTTCAATTAAATGCAAAAAACAAGCAATTGTGATAAACAAACATACAGCAAATGTGATAAGATTTAAAAAAAAAAATAATATATATTTGAAAAGAAATATTTTGGAATTTAATTCATACTTTGTTAAAATAAAACAGCTTAGAGTTTCTTCACTTAGAAGAATCGATTATATCTGAAGTAACGACATCTAAAAAAAAACAAATTGAAAAAAATTTGGCCCTGACAGGCAAATAAATCTTCCCGAATAGTTAAAATTAATTCGTCTTAGTAGCTGTAGCTGTAACGAAAAAATGCATTAAAATCTCAGAAAATTCAGAAATCGATCGCCTTAACTTTGAAAAATTAAAAAAATAAAGGAAGGTTCATCGGAAACTACATATTAAGAGAATAATAGTGAATGTACGGAGAACTCAGCTGATTAGAAAGTTTAAGATCATTTCAAAAAAACGTATCCACCTATGATGAAGGTCAAAATTATTGGTCAAAACTAAATCAACCTGAAATCATTTTCCTGAACTCACGAAAAGCTCTAAGCGCCTGATCAATCGAAGCGTCTCAGCTTACCAGATTACTGACAAATTAAGAAAGTTATTTACAAGACTAAAGTGCGAGAGAGTTCTGTGGCAATAAGGAAAAACAGCTTAAGTCGATTTGCGAAGACAACGCGAAACAAACTAAGTTGCATGCTCATACACAAAACTCATGTTGATTTGTCTTGTTATCACAGACCGACTTAAGCTGTTATTCTTTATTACCACAGAGAAATTTTTGGCTTTCTCATGACGTCTCTCCTCGGATCACTCAATCACTCACAGTGGCTTAGACTTGCAGCACGATTCTTTTGAAAGTACGTGTCAATGTGGAAAACCGTCACAAGCATTAAAGAAAATGGTTAAGTTTGTCCTGAAAGAGTTTATATACATTGTGAAGTGTGGAAAATTGCCCTATTTAGTATGGGGATATATACGAGTATCA
Organism: Tricholauxania praeusta; assembly: GCA_949775025.1. Lineage (NCBI taxonomy): Eukaryota > Metazoa > Arthropoda > Insecta > Diptera > Lauxaniidae > Tricholauxania > Tricholauxania praeusta. The sequence goes on along the minus strand of OX459031.1, from coordinate 26,929,460 downwards.
TGGGAAGGAGTTGGTGAACTGAAAGTTTCTGTCAATATTAAGAAGGAATGAACAAAAATATGCCGAAAGAATATGATTTAAAAAAACTTATTGCATCTATTCCAAGAATAATGCGAGCTATGATTGATATTCGTGGTGGATACATCAAGTATTAAAGTTTTTCTCAAAAGCTTATTAGTTTCTTCATATTTTCCTTGCATTTTGCAATGAATTAATTGACACCATGAAATGGCTAGGGTTTTTTTGTTTGTTTCATAAACTTTTGTTTTTGATTATATCAAATATAACTTTTGTTGTTTTCTAATGAGAAATAAGTTAGAGAATTGAGTATTTTTTAATTTTTAAGAAAAAGAAATATATACATTTCTTATTTTTATTCAATATGAAAGTGAAAGTTGTATTTCATAATTTATTTTGTAAACAATAACTTGACAGACTGTATGTAAGTGCAGAAGATTGTGTTATAATTAAGCTACGTCTGAAAAAACATATTTAGCAAATTATCGTAAAAGTACTATATGGCAAGAAACAACCAAAGACAAAAATAAATGCTGGAATACGAAAATTTCAACTTCAACTACTCATATTTAAAGCTAGCGATTATTCGAAATTAACAAAGTGATAAGAGCAAAAGATTAAATCACTTCTAATCGTAGCTCAACTCACAAAAACTTAATGAGGGTGTTATCCTAAGGCCCGCAAAAACTTAATACCCCACACCACATTAAAAGAGCGCTTAAGGGTCCTTAATTTCAATTTAAAGGATATTTCTTCAAACTCTCTTTGTGTAGGCTAACGTACCCACATTACTTTTGACACTTACTTTAATAGCTATTGGTATACTTCTCTATGCCTGCCAAGCCTCCTTCTATAGTAATTTTTGATTTTGGATATATCAGTGTTAAGCAAATCCAAAACAAAATCTATCCACTAACTATTGATACCAGATTCTAACTTCTCCGTTGAGCTCATGAAAAGTATTTATTTTTTCACTCAGCTACTTAAAAAATAATCTTTTTAGCACAAAAGTGAATTTCGCAATTTTAAGCAAAATTGAAAACTACAATCATAATGAATCAGCTTTAGTAATAAATTTATCAGAATTTTTTATCACTGACATAAACGTTACCTTACTTGATAAAAAAAAAAAAAGAGTTAAATAAAATTTTAATCTACTTTGGCATTACTTACCTAAATTCAGAATACAAAACTCATAAGATATCCCAAGAAAACAAAACTTTGTACACAAAACGTACGGCACAGTAAGCAATTATCTGACTACATAAGTGCCCCATATTTACTTAGCTACCCCCTCCCGAACAATAATAAAACCCAACTATATAATAAATCGCTTAAAATAAATCGATTTAGATTTATACTTGAAGTTTTTTTAGTTGATTTGTTTTTTATCAAAATCTCATTAAGTACTCATTTGACGGCTTCATTTTGTGTTAACAAAAATTCAAGACCTCGCGACGAGGTTTATTTTATTTATTTTTTTCTTCCTACGAGGCGGTAGATAAAAAAGCTTTTATTTATTGAAAGCCAAGCTAATCTAATCTCTTAACATGCGTTTTAACAAATTAAACCAGCGTTATATGATATTTCTATATGCAACAAATTACAAAAACCAGAACAACAACAGTAACACCAAATAATTAGGCAAAATGTCCCAAAACCGAAAGTACGAAAAAAAAAACGATAAATTAATTTTTATCTTTATGAAATATGCGAGCATAGGCTGCTTCGAAAGCGACTAACACTGTGCTATATGATTGATTAGAGAACACACAATTTGACAACTTGTAATGATATTTGAATTTTGTTCGTAGTTCATAGTGACCAATTTTAAGCATTTTATTGCTAACAACAATATAAAATTAAAAACGATAAAACTTCCAGCTTTATGAATTTATTAAAAAGTTATACTAAGTAGGTACCTACTCAATATCTTTGACAGTAGCAGTGTTGAATAACGTTTTATAAAATATAGTGTTTTCATTAATATTGCGTTTGGTATATTAACGATGGCAGGGTTAAACTTTGTTTTTTAAAACCTTGGTTCTGGTTGTCCGATTCAGTTGGAATTGGGCTTGATTTTTATAAAAATCGTAGATAAATATTTTAAGACTTAAGTCAGCTTAGAAAACAGTATTTCCAATCGCTTAGGGTCAGTGGAGTCATTTCACCAAAAGCTTGGGGGTGGGGGAGCGAGAGCTTAAATAAGATGTCAAATCGATGATATTTTGAATTGAATCGATGTAATGTACAGTAATATCAGATCCGTGGGGGGCCAATGTCCCCCCTAGCCCTACCCAATTAACGCCTCTGCTTAGGGATATTGGCTTACATCATTTCTATAAATTTTGTCCTCAACTACATAGCTTACATTACCAAAAGCTAGGTAGGATTGCAATCCTGAATCCTGGAATTGCAACAGATTTTATGTTATCAGCCAGCCTTGCAGTGCAATGCACTTACAATTAATACTTATAACATAAGATTTACCTACTCTGCCGTACTAAGCGAAAAAGACGTATCTCAAAAAAATTCATTTCGAGATAATTGATGTTTTGTTTATGTCAATTTGTTGAAATACCTGTAAAATTGAGAAAGAGGAAATTTTCTTAGTAGATTTTTTATATGATTGAACTAAGATGTTGACATTTGGAGTATTTCATTAGACGCGTAGTTTCTTAAGCTATCCGATGCCATAAGAATCTTGAATATTTTTTTTTTTTGAGATACGTCTTTTTCGCTTAGTACGGCAGTACTCATCTCTTAAATTTTCTGAAGGTTTCATCAAACTGAATTCAAATTAGCAACACATGTAGTTTTCCCTGCCGCATTAAATTTTTTCAGGTCCTTTCGGCAACTATGGTATTTCCACCTCATATATGTGATTCACCGGAAAGATTTATTTGGTTAGGAATGTCTTTTTTTTTCTATGAAGTTAATGAAACTGCCGCCCTCAACGATAGCCACAAACAGTGATAATATCGCTTGACCATGGTTATCAATTTGCATTATTTGGTAAAAATGATTTTAAAAATGTTACAAATTGTGCGATATCTATTATAGTATTTAGGATATTAATGAAAAACCATTTTTTAGGCATGTCTCTTCTGATTTTGAAATGCATTCGAAGTAATATCTTTAATCTCAAATGAAAATATCCCTTACCCGTCCCACTCTCTTTCAGGGAACACTCTTCTTAATTTAAGTATCTCCGTGTTAGTTTTCATAATTAATAAAATTATGTAAAGGGTTGCAAAATGTGAAGAAAAAAAAAAATACTTATTTTTACCTTCAGATATTGCAATAGAAAAAAGTTCGTAAAAAAAAAATTGTGAAAACCTAACGCTGAAACTTTGACTTTAGTTAACCATTCTTTCTTACATAATATATATATCCTTATGCTACATATATGAACTTTTAAAATCCCGTTTCTCTATATGTAATTCGATCTTACTTCGAAACTTCTAACACCGTCTTTGAAGAAAACACACCTCGTTTCAAATACAAGTATTTGATTTTTCTACTAACAATAACTTAAATTACCGAACAAATAGTAAACTATCCTGGTTAAGCAAAAAGAAAACTTTATAATCCAATAAGAGAACATATCCTATGCCAGAACCTGAGTGTCGTTCGTCGATAAATGAATAAAAATTAATGGAGAAATACGTATTTTGTTGTTGATAGCTCTCACAAAACATAGAAAGTCCCATAAACTTCAAAACTTCCGTTTCAAAAAACATACAAAAAAATATATCATTAGCCTTCAGGATCATGACGGACGAATGCTTATGTCAGATTAGCTGATAATTTATGAATAGCTCATGATCAGCCTTAAGCGGTTTAATTAATAGCTCTTATTTCTATAAGATATCATTAGGCAACAATAGTCGACAAACGAAACATTAAGACGGAAGGATGCGGCACAGTGTTCTATGATGACAAAAATTGTGTCACGCAAGAAAATTTTCAAATGACTAGAAATAGAAATAAAAACCCTATAAAACCGGAAGAAACTATAAGAACGTAGAGTAAAACTAACAAAAAACCTTAAAAGGAAAATGTGAGGAAACACAAAATAGAAGTAGGTAGAATGAAAATTTCATCGGTGTGAGTAGGTTGAGAATGAAAACAACGAAAAAAACCTTCCGTTCAAGCGAAGAAACGATACATCAGAGGGTCACCAAGAAACAGTTGTAAATGCAATTACACGCAAAAGAGAGAAAAAAAAAAACAAAAGTCAAAAAATTAAAGGAAAAAAAAAATAATTCACCTGTTTACACTGGCAAAGACCATGCGCTGCTGCTGCTGCTGCTAGTTTTTAGGCAACAGCCTACTTTGTGGACTTGGGTACCTGAATGTTGGCATATGTGTGAAATATTTTGTAAAGAAGAAAAATATGTAATAGAGGTAAAAGAAGGAAAAATCGAAATGAAAAAAAAAACGCCAAAGATGTAATCAACAACGACAGCAAAAACAATGTAACTTCAAGTAAAATTAAACGCCGTAATGTGAATGCAATACAACGTGCGTCAGTTGCAATAGAGTGCGCTTTAGCTGATGATTACATACAGGTAAATTTCAATAAAAACTGATTTTTGAAATGAAAATAATTACACCCAAATGTGGGTTATTCAAATTCTGCATCAATTTGAGTAGATGTAATTTTTGAAAGAAACTTTTTCCACATTAAAATTTATTTCTCGAAGCCGCATTATACGAATGTAACCTGTAACATTGTGCCGCGTCGTTGATGATATCGCTGCTGCTGATTGTCCGGACCACCTTTCGCTTTTATTTGTGCACAAATAGTTTGCATACTCGTTGTCGCAAGTGCGTTTGCGTCTCGTAGTCAACGTCTGTGCGACAAAACGTAGGTCGCGTCACAAAACTGGAAGTGACTGTCGCACATATGACTTCCTCTACTTCCTCTGTTCCATTAATTTCTTTATCACTGTACGTACGTACACAAATTATATTCGCTCAGAGTGGCAGCCGGTTTTCCGCTACTTTTTCTTAAAGTTTTTTTTTGTTTCTATTTTATTGACATTAAGCAGACGTTTGCGGAAATCTGCCCATGATATTGTTGACATCCCATTGTCGTTATAAACCAAAGAATAATAAATACATCGAAGTGACTATTAAAAAAACGTGCTATTAAAATATGAAATAAATATTTTGTTATAAATAAGTCACTTTCGAAGCTACTCATCGATGGTAAAAGAAATCGACTCATTTGCCGATGCTCTTCCAATAATAATTTCATTCCAGGCCCTGTAATTGGAATTAGAAATCTACTTTTCAATATTCATTTGTCGATTCTATTAAAGGAATCAGCAGAGTAAGTAATTCAAAAATGTAGCTTCTATTCAAGGAAATTGCAATTAGGAATCGATATTTGAATTCCATGCTAAGTGGAATGCATTCATTTGATGTTTTTATTCATTGAATTCAAGAAATAAAAATAAAAATTCAACAAATTTTGACTCTTTTCTAAAGAACTGTATTAAGAAATTTGAAAAATAATGATCCCTTTAACAAAACTCTAAAATTTTGCAATTTTTCTCAATAGAGAAAGGTCGAAAATGTATTTTATCAGGCTGTCGAAGAGCTGGACTTCAGACCATTCCTCAGAATAAAAATTGTTGATACAATCGATAAGGAGAGGTTGAAAATGGATTTCGTTTGGATTTGGATATTTATTCTGCACGTTTCGGTAATGGGTCTTCCGCATAAATTGCTGCAAGCAAAATTTTCGAAAAATTCAACTAAAACAAGCTCTACCGTCATTCGGACCGCATAATTTTCAATGTGATGTGATTGTACAAAATTCATTTCGACCTTTTCCCACTAAAAGGTGTAAGTATTTGCCTTAGAAATATGAAATCAATTGAATTTGTTTTCCCAATTCTTTAAAGAATTAAACTTTTTAGTAAAGTTTAAGACATCGGTGCTCCTTTTTTTTGAGTTTTAAAGGTTAGACTATTGAACTTTTAGAGCCACATCGGCAGATCGAAGGTGAACGATTCAGCTCTAAATAAATTTTAACACATTAACGCAGATGGACCACATGGGTCTCATCATTTTTCTGTTTTATTTCGAATTTTCTTTTTTAAATGCACCCCATATCTTCTTTGATGGATCTGTTTCATTTGCTATCAGTCAATTCATACATTTCTGCAATTTTACTTTTTATCCAAGAGCTAAGTCATATCATCATAAGTAAATTTACTGAAGACTTTTGCAACTCAAATAGCATAACTCGCTAGATAAAAAACTCCTGGTTGACATTTTTCCCAGTAGTTTACGTTTTTCTGATGCCATGAGTATTACTTCCCAGTAACAAACTAAATTTATTGGCTTTGAGTTTTTCGGGTGAAAACATTTTTTTTGCGTAATATATGTAAGACATTAAACTTTAGCATTTAAAATATAAATAATTTTAACTTTTGCGCTTAAAATGAAGCAATTAAAATGAATTTTTGCTTAGAAAACTATGAGATTTACAAACACGTACTATATGTACATATGTACTCGATTTTGTTCCATGTTGAAAAACCACGAACTGAAAAAAAAAAAACGATCGTTAATGTCAGCAATATTTTTATAGTATTTTTTTCATAGACTTAAAAGTCATAAAATACATAGTTTTGAATTAGTTTGCCATAAAAAAAAAATGTTGACAGTTTTTAAGGCAAGCGCCCATGTACTGCTTCGAATTTCCCTTTGGGTTAACAAACGTTTAATGGTAACAATATGTCAAATATGGTAAAATATCAAGTTGGCAATACAAGAATTTATAGGCTTCTGTGGTGTAGTTAGAGGTAAGCAGAGCGCAGCAGTATTTCGAAGGGACAAGCTGTACGTATTTTGTATTTATGAAAAAGTCTACGCAACACGTGTTGTATTTTCATAGTAGACAAACAGCAGAGTAATAAAATAAATTCGCACTCATAATACTTAAGTTGCTGTCAGCAGAAAGTGTGAAACTTTTGGATACTTAAGGAAGTATTTATATACAATCATGTAATTTTAAGAAAAACTAATGTTTTTTGAGGAAATTTGGAAATGGAAAAGATATGTATTGGCTTTAAGCAGTTGGTTTAAGCTATGACTGTGTGGCACATACATATAATGATTTTAAATTATTATTTAATTTTAATGTTGTCTAGTTAAAGTTTATTCCAAAAGCTGATTATATAATAATGAAAATTTTGCTTCTGTTATTTGCTGATTCTCAATCCTACACTTAAAAAAAAATGTTTTTTTTTTTTTTGCATAACATATGACTCGAGATCAAGAAAAATCGACTGGCTTTGCCTATATTTTCCAACAAAAATTTATTTTTTTAAAACTCTTTGCATTGCATTTTCTTTTTTAATATTTGCTAACAACTCCACTTTAATTGATTTTGTGATCTTCTTTTAATCTGTATCGATTTTTCATACTGTTCGGTATATACACAGTGCGGCAATTATGTGCCGGAACTGTTGCTATATCTCTGTAATTTTACAGATTTGCCTTTTTTGAAGAAACCCTAAACTTTTTAATGAAATCGGATCACATATGTCAGTCTTCGTTTATCAGAACAATTTGTTCAAATATTGAAACATAATTATGGAACAACGCGCTGATCCACGTAAAACTTGGCACAGCAGCCATAGAAACGTTCAAAATGGTGTAGAAATTTTATTTTTTCACGACCAATGACTTTTGAGTGGCAAAAACCATTTTTGGAAGGCAAACAATCGTTGGAGGACGAAGCCAAAAAAACCCAAAAAGTTCCATCAAAAATCAAGTCAATGATCATTGTTTTCTTCGTTAGCGAGGGCTTCATCCACCGCGAATTCGTCTCAATTGGTTACACAGTTTCTTATGATTTCTATTTGAATGTTTGTCACACGATAATGCACCAAGTTACATATAGTTGTTTGTTTCTTAATTTTTGGGCCGAAATCAAGTCTCTGTGTTGAATAAGTCATCGTATTCACTTAATTTAGCATTATGTAACTTTGCATTATTTCTAAAACTGAAAATAGAGTTGAGAGAATGCGGTTATAGCGGCATTGCGACAATTGAAACAGCTTGAACACGCACTTTGAACACAATACCACAAAATGAGCTCGAGCGGGCATTTGAATCAGGCTATAGCCATAATCCCCGAAATACAAATCGCCCAAACGCATGATTTGAACAAATGCCCAAAAACAATATTGGGCTTTTGCGTGTTTTTGCAATTCTTTTCAGTGAATGATTGCCCAAAAACAGTAGTTACGAGTATTGTTGAGGTTATCTGTATTTGGGCAATTCTTCACAGTGAAGACTTACTCAAAAATAACATTAATTGTTGGCCGGTGGTTTATTTGGTGATTGTTCATTATACACTTTTTAGCAGTGGGCGATTTATTTTTGGACAATAAGGGTACAGCATTTGAGTCACTGTAAAAAGTATATTAAATCAGAAGAAGAATATTCTGAAGGAAAAAAATAGATCTTCAAAAATAAACGTTTCGTTTGATTTTTATAGTCCTGGTATGTAATTGCCGCACTGTGTATGTTCAAAAATAAGTTGATAATGTTTGACTTTTCGGTATAATTCGATTCTTTAGATTGTGTTCAATATTATTCTTCAATTACCAACTTTTCAATTTTTTCTTTAATTGTTCGATGTTTTATCTATTATTTTTTTAGATGCATTTTTGAAACAATTTAAGCATTAGTCGATTTTTTGATTCGTTACGATTCAGTACGGGAGTTTAAAGCGTTTCAAAACTATAATTTTTCACTTTTATTGGCTTTCCTGTATATGAAATATATGCTATTCGTCAATAGTTCGAATAATATTCGAAAATGTTTGATCTTTCATCGTCTTTTGAATGCTTGCTTCGACAAAATTTCAGATTCTCGTTTCATTCAAAAACTTTTGATTTTTCATTGCTAATCAACACATTTCAAATACACGATATCTTTCAACACTACTTGATAGCTATAGACTTTCTGGAACTATTTGAGAATTTTGATGCTATTCCGTACTCTCCACCTTTTATCGACTTTTGCCAAATTTTTTTTACTCTTTGATAATTTTTGGACTTCCTTCAGCTTTTTGTTACTTTACGATGATATTAGGCTAATTTTTTCCTTCGACCTTATCATGCTTTTTAATAGTTTTTTAGTCTTTTAGCGACCTACTTTTCAATACTTATTAAGATTTTCAATACTATTCACGTTTTATCGACTTTTCCAAACTTTTTTTTTTCGATAATTTGACTTTAGTATGGTTTCTGATAACATTCAACATTATTTGATCCGTTTTTACTGATTTATACTTTTCGATACTATTAAAATTTTTTCAATATCAACTATTTGACACTACTCGAATTTTTTACACTTTCCGTTACATTTAGATATTTTTGATGATATTCGGTACTTTTAGCATTTATCGACTTTATATTTATTTTTACTTTTCGATACTGCTCAAGAGTTTTTAACTCTTTTCAATAATTTTCGAGGATTGTTTGCTTATACTGTTACTTCTTCATAGACTTATAAGCTTTCGATAATTTTCAATACTTTTCGACATTTCCTTACCACATATGATTGCACTCGCATTTTTATAACATTAAAATGGTAACACTGTTAAGCTCAGCATGTTGCGAACAATATTTTTGTTTTAGAACAACATTGGCAGATTTTTTAATTTAAAATCATAGCTTAACGCTTAGAATATGTAGAAGTTTTTTTTTATTTTCACACGCAGCAATTTTTCTGCTGTTGCTGTTATTTCCTTCTATACACATTTTATTGCTTACATTCTTAAGCACGCGTTGTCGCCTATTTTATTGATTGTCTGTCTGTCCATGGATCCGTCTGTCTTGTCGTCATCATTATATGGTTTGTACGCTGCTGATTGAGTGTAATGTGAAAAATGTTGGCAATGCGTTGCACATTGCTATTGTGGTGCGCAATTGCTATAAAGCAATGCGATGCTATTGCTGTTATGCTTCTGCTGCTGCTCCCCATCAGTGTAGTTGTTGCTGTTGTTGTTGTTATTGTCAGCGCTGTTGTTGACAATTTGCTATGACAATCGCGTGCCATAATCATAAATGTAACTCATCATGAAAGTGAAGCTGACTGGGGTACAACAGCAATAATGATCGTGTTGCTTACACACGGTTGCTCCTGTTGCTGTTGCTATTGCTGCTTACTGTTTACGATCTGCGGCATTAGAAATGTATCAAATAAATTTGTATTTAAGCACTTTTAATTGTTCATTGGTGGGATTTTCAACTTCATTGAATTTATTTCGAAAGACAAGTGTAGTTTTATTACCAGCATTAAATTTATTCTAACGGAATGTGTGTGAACGATTAAAAACTAAATGCTTAGAAGTGTATTTTATGAATAGAACTAAGTATCTTATTAAGAACTTGATATAATTAAATTAATAACAACGTAGCATACAAAAAAGAATCTTTTGATCAAACCCAGCGATCGCTGATTCTCGAAATTAATTAATTTAAGCACCAGCAATAGCTTGAGATATATGTATTTTTAAACTTGGGAAATTTACTACCGCATTGCTTAAAAGGAAACAAAACTTAATAGACTCTTGTTCAAAAATTATTTTCTTAATCGGATTTTCTTCATCTAACCACCCCTACACGTTTTAATCTTTTCACAGAGTTGAACTTTCAAATTTGCTTAACTTTAAGCCGTAGGGCTTTCAACGAATTAAGGTAGTCTCTTCAACGCTGTTTTGTACACGTATATGATTGTAGTTGTTAAATCTGTAACCTCGACTTAAACGCATTAACTACAACAGTCTCAAATATACTCAGACATAGTGCAGAAAACTTTTTAAAGCCAAGCTTAATTTCAAGACATGATCGTGCAAACGCTGAGCGTATAAACAAAAAACTTCACCAAAAGTCAGCAACAGCCAGTAAGATGGATTGTACGCAGCAGACAGACAAACCAACGGATGGACACGGATGAATGTGAATCGTGGCAAATAAATAACTAAACAAACAAAGATAGGTAGTATCAAGAGAGCCAATAAAGAAAGAGATAAAGCTAGGATGCTTTAGTATCAAAGGTAGTACATACATTGTTAGAGTGTTATCGTAAAAATACGAGATGTGTCGGAGGCTATTTTTATAGAATCAGATGATATGTCATTGAAATTTTATTTTTCTGTAGTTTACGGATTTTATATAATAAGTATTTACTTGATTTAAAAGAAGTAGTTGTGGAAAGTAAATCCTTAACACCACTAGAAATTTAATGCTAATGTAGTTTAAGCTCCACTTACAGTCAACATTTAGTATTATTATCATTTTATTTTATATATTTTAAAACAAAAAAAAAAATAATCACTTTTTACATTTTAAAAACTCTAGCAAAATATAATATATTTCACATCAAAAATCTGATGGGGGCCCTTCACGTTGTGTTTACTATTTACAATTTTAGTTTGCTAAAAAAAGAAATAAAAACAAAAAATAAGATTTGTTAATTATGCTAAAAAGAAAATTTCAAATTACGAGAACCATTCTGCCGATCCCAAGCTTTTGCGCCCGAGACAACCCCCACTTGCCTTTGGTGCGCTTGTGGCTCCATTTAAATATTTTTCATTTTAAAGATTCTATTTTTGCTGAGTTCGATTGGTATCGAATTTTTCTTTACTTCATGGTGTCATTTAAAACTTTTGAACTTGAGCTGTTGTCTTCATTACTCTTAAGGCTTGACTTCAACTTACCACTCGTAATTTTTCCAGTTTTATCACTTCTTCGATACCTTAATTATCGTCAATACTTAACTGTTATCGACTTAATAATTTTCAATAATTCAAGACTGAAGTTTTCGATACTAATCGAGTCTATTCGGTTTTATAGATTTTTGTGGTAGTTTTCGATACAATTTGATATTTTTTAGATCCATCGCATATTATTCGAAGGTATTATTCAAAACTACTTGCCATTATCGGTTGTTTTTGGATACTATTCGTTGTTTTTTGTATTACTTCGACTTTATCGATACTTTTTGTTACTCTTCGAATCTCATTGATTTTTTTTATTATTAGAGTTCTTCGACAGTTTATAACACTTTTCAAGTTTCTTCGATCTTTTTGAAGCTTTTTGGTAGCAATGGATACTATTCGACAATTCGGATACTTTTCAATTTTATCAAATTATTTTTTTTATACTTCCTTGATTGTTTCGATACTTTTTGACTCTTATGTCGTTTTTAATATTCCCAAACTTTTATGCTCTTTCCGGCAGAATATGTACGACACACCAAAAAATCTTGGATGATACAAATTTGTACAACGCATTAACATATCATACCTCAGCCAGATGAACATCTGAAATTCGGTATGAATTGTGGAAATCTGCATGAATGTAAAAACGAAAAACATCACATTCAATAAAGCAACATTCTTTCAGAACCTGTGACCTCCGAGAAAAAAAATTTAACTCATAATAAAACTTTCGAAAAATACGCAGAAAAATATGGTGAAAACAAATAAATGAAACCCCAAAAAATTTAGCATTTTCTAGGATATCTCTTTAGACTTTAATTTTGAAGTGAAAGAATTTGAAGACAATTTTAAAGATTTAAATCAATTTTTTTTTGTCATATGTACACATTTCAGCACAGATGCAGTAACAACACTGTATTCATAAACAGCTGATCCCTAAAGAGTGATCATTCACGATCACATCTCATATAACAGCCTGAGTATATTCAGCGATTAAAAATTATAAACAGAGGAAATAAATGATCACGGTGATAAGGAGGAGAATAAAAAAGAAAAAAAACAAACAACCAACCAACAATAAATAAAATGAAAATGTAAAAGGAGAGGAAGTGCTCATACAGCTATTACAGTGATTTCTCTTTGTTGTTGTTGCTGTCGTTGGTATAACGTTGATCTGCTTAACTAAATCCGGCTTAAAATTATTTTCGTTTTTGCTTCTTTTTTTTTTTTTTGCTTTAAAACATGAGTATGACAAACAGCAAAAGTCACACATTAGCAACACAACATACACATAAACTCATATGGAAGATACAAGATCATGTACGAGTATAACGAGGATCACAGCGTACAGACGGAAATGTGTGGTGTGTGTGTGATGAAAATTTTCTGCAGATTTTAAAAATTGAAACCTGACTGCTGCTTTTGCTGATGATGTGCAGAGCCACCCGAAGCGACGCAACTTAAGCTGTGAGCAGCTTAGAAAATTAGAAAACAAATTGGATCACAACCGTAGCGCTTTGGCGCAAAAGAGATAGAACGTAGGTTAATGAAAGATAGCGCTTGCTAGTTTATCAAAATGATCCTCTTGTTACACACAAGCATGATCAGAGTTTTGCTAGAAAAATCCGCTGAAGTTGTCGATATGTTTGGTATTAAAACTGAATTAAAATTATGTTGATGGATTTGTTCGGTTCGTTATATGGCTGAGCGAAAAGGTAATGATACGGCATCTAAAATGTGTATATGTGGAATTGTGCTTTTATATTTTAGAGGGTGATTCCTTAGAGTGATGGAATTTTGAATTGAAAAAGAACACATATATATTAGGTTTGAATCCAGAAAATGATTAGAAAATATTACAAATTACGTACAAGTGAAGGAAGTTCATATATCAAATATTTGGATCCAAGAATATTTCTGAAATTATGACGGCAGTATAAAAACTATCCAAGCGTTAATCACATTTAAAATCTCATCAAAAATCGCTCAGAATGCTTGCATAGTTAAAAACTACCCAAAAATTTCAGAAATATTTTTTAATTGACTTAAATAGCTTAGTAGGCTAACAGCTGTAGTTGCTAAGCTCTATTATTAATATTTTGCATTTTCACTTAATGTTAAATAAAAATCTGGCAGTAGAATTTTACTGTCATATCAGCATTAGAAATAGTTTACATCTAAATACGAAGGTACAATTTTTGCTCTTTTTTTACTGGCAAATTTAATATCGAATATCTTCAGATTCTGATGTGTTACAACAATTTACAGATCATTTGCTGAAATTATAAATTTAATATTATTCAAGGGTTTAAGGCGACAGACCTATGTTTAGTTTTGCATTTAAATATAACTGAATTTTAAATTGAACGAAAAAATGAAATGCAATTTATAAGGAAGGTGCCAGATTAAATCGCCGAGCAAGACTTTTTTTTTTCAAAATATTGTTCATTGACTTTGTCAATTTTATAGACTTAATCGAACGTGGATGAAATTTGTATTTTCGATAATATGTGCAAGTCTTTTTAGCAAAATTTTCTTAAATAATCTTGTAATAAGAGTATTCAGCAACATATTACTGACCAATACGATTTTTCCAAAGCAAAAATTTAATACATAATAGGTTCATTGGGCTCTCGGAAAAATTATAATTAATGAAGTAAAAATTGTTCGCGACAGCAACAAAAATATAGCCAAATATATTGCAACCATAACTAAGTTCCACAACACAATAAGCAAACACTTCCAGAAACATGCCGACTATTTCTAACCTGTCCCATTCTCTTTAAGAAATAACACTAGCTATCCAACAACTTATGACGACACAATTTCAGCTGAAACATTTAAAAAAAAAATATTTAAAAAGCAGGTGTTATTTTAGAAAAAATAAGCTATCTAATAAATTTCATGAAATAAAAACAAAATTAAGAAAATTATGACAAGCCAAAAATAAGCAAATCCGTCTGATTTGAGTATGGGACAATTTACACTTCCCCTCGTTTTCGGCTGCGTAGAAATACATATTTTTTTTTTTTTTTTTCAAATAACTCAACAGTCATTCGACTGTCAACTTGGCAGACAATTTACCATCAGTTTTTTGATTTCGATTTTGTTTGTTTTATTTTTTTTCACAGACTCATCTCATGTTCGGCTTTCTGTCTGTCTGTCAGTCACCTTTTCTACTGACTTGTCTAATATCTGTGCACAATCATTAAATGTTTTCGTTCATTAAATTATGTTTTTTCTTTTTTTTTTCCCAATCCGAACATTACGTACTATATTTCATAAAAGTATTTCTTTAATATTTTTTAATCTTTCTCACAGTTAATAAGCTCAACGTGCTATATGTGTGTGTGTGCATGTGACTCAGTGTATGTATGTGTGTGTTTTGCGGTGATTACGAAATGATTAGGCGTGTTAATTTATTTTTTTCAACGCTTCTTGCATCAAATCCAAATATCATACGCTTTTTCTTATTCCCGATCAGATGTTATGCTGGTGCTCTACGCGGTATCTTCACATCATTTTGGTGTTATGATTTCGAAGTTGATATCTCGTTCGTTGTCTTGTCTATTTTTATGCTTCATTAAACTGTTTGTATCGTTATTAGCAGATGAAACGCAGGTGACAATAAAAAAAAAAGTGTGTGGACAGATAGGCATTTGGGAAGATTGAAAATTTCCCCTAAGAAAATTTTAATGATTAGCTGTATGATGGATCAATGCATAGTATAGGTGAAACATGTACGAATTGTCATTGTGCCGATTTCTTTTCTCTTTTTTTCACATTTTCTTTTAGTTAGTTTAGTCTGAAAATGAAGATAACGTACTGCTCTTTTGGACTTGTTTAGATTGGAGTGCTATCCGCTTTGAAGAATATCTTTTAATAAATATATTCAGGAATTTAAAATTATTCCTATAAATTTAAATGCTATTTGGAGCAATTAAGAACAGAACATTGCTGATTTTAAAATGTCATATACACACAGCGCTTTTTAAATGGTAATCAGCACTCTGAGTACTGACGGTACAAGTTATACAATATTCTTTAGTAAAAATGTTGAAATATCAAACTCAGCACGGCCTCTTTGAATCACCTAAAATTCCAGATAGAAGGAAAGGTTTGAGGAAAGTCACTCGAAAAAGATATATGCAATTCTGCTCAATATGAACTTTAATTCAGTAAGCTTTAATAGATATATGTATCTCCAAGTTGGCGAGAACTCATCATCGAAATTCTATACCAATTTCTTTTTTTTTTTTTGGTATCTTCATTTGTAAATGGTTCTAAATGAAATTTAAAAACACAGAAAAGATAAAAAGATCATCCAAAATTAATGCAAAATTGCCCATTTATAAGAACCATATATGAGTAAAGTTTTCTCAACCGGGCACAGTAAAACCCAAGTTATTAAACATAAACTTTTTATTGCATAACTTTGAAGATATCAATATTAAGGCTTTATACTTATTTTTGCAAAATTTGGATTTTTTAAAAAGTTATGAACAAGTGAACTTTTATGTGGGTGTTTTTTTAAATTGCGATTTCTCAGTAAATATCAGGGAAAAAATAATGAAATTTTCGTGATAGGACAAGAAATGTTTTAAAACTTATATTAAATAAAGTTTTTATAAAAATATTATTTATTATTTATAAAAAATTAAGTTTTTAATAAACAAATAGAATTTAAACCAACTTCTCATATGTTCAGAAACAAAATTTTTGCACAGAATTGTTCTGTAAAGTCTACACAATTTTTTCCTGAAAAAAAATGTTGGTACTTTTCATAAATAAAAAAGTTACGAATGTGTAAGTGTCGCCACCTAGGTAATTTTACTCCCAAAAACCATCCGATAAGAAAAATTTTTATTGTGTTTGTTTTTTTTTTGAATTGTATTTGAATTGTAAAATTCAAATTTTTCTTTTCGACCCTAGAAAAGGTTTTAGCATTCAATAGCACTTTCCCATTTTTGTTTAGCTGGCCAGTGCTTTTACATATTTCGATATTTTTTTATTAATAATTTAACTTAACGATTTGTTTTTCTTACACACTAATTTAGAATTTTTTAACTAATCGATATTTCTTCTCATCATATTTGACAATATTTTGAAGCATCGTTATTTAAATTTTCCTGTATTTGATCAATTGATATTTTAATTGATTAATATTTGAATGTAATGAAATTTTACATATGTTTTTATTTAAACGAGTATTATATTTCGATATTTTTTAACGTTGACATTAAGCAACATTTTTAACGTTGATATTAAACGAAATTTTTTAAGTCTTTACATATATTTTACTACTCATATTGATATTCATTTAAAGCAATTTTCCTCACACCAATTTAAATCTATTGTAAGTTTTTTGGAAACTTTTGAATATCAGTATGTTCAAAAATTAAAATGCAAGCAAAAATATCTATTAACTATCTCCATTTCGAAAGATTACTTGTTTTAATTTGCCGCAAACATAGCCTTTTAAGCAAGCCCCTTAAGTATGATAACGTTAAAGCAAACAAAATCCATAGCGTTCTTATCAAACCATCTATTTGTTATTTAAGTTTCTATGGATTTTCTAAATACACTAAGTACAATATCGTAGTGTATTGACTTTGGTTTGGTTGGATGCAAGTGCATTTACTATGCCGGCGGGAATTTCCAACTCATTGGGAAAGTTAAGACTTAAGAAACACTACAATTATATCGTCTAACAAAATTCAATACCGTAAGCAAGATAAATATGATATATGTAAGCCTAGTAAATTTCAAGTGATCTTTAAACGTTCTTTAAAAGGGAGAGTTATCTCAATAGATTTAATAAAAAAAAAACAAAAAAAAAACCCAACTTATTCATTTAAAGCATTTAAACATTGTTTAAGTACTACATCTTCAGCATGAAAGTGAATAATTCCATTCCGTATCATATCATATCATATCCAGTATATATTAACAAAATTTATTTAAACAGAGACTACGCTTGCATTGAACTTAAAACACTTAGCGAAAAAATGTAAATATGTCAATAAATATCAGCGGATTAGGCTGAATATTTAATGAGATAGCAACTGCTCGTAAGAACAACAACAACAATGACAGCAAAGCAGCAGCAGCAGCAGCACTAATAACAACAAGACCAAATATCACAGTAATATTATCGACTGTTAAGTAAAGCGACAAACTTAATCATTATAAATTATTTTAATCCAATCGGATTTGAATAATTAATAAATTTTTAAAACCGCATTCTAAAGCTGACAAAGAAGAAAAATTTTTATTAAGTTTTTTTTTTTTTTTTTTTTGAAAATATGAGGTAGTTAATACAATAATAAACGAAGCAGAAGAACGTGTATAAAAAAGTCGCAATAATCGGGCAAAAAAAAAATGGATGTATGGAAGGTTGCCAGTTTAATTTTTCATTGGACTCGTAGAGTTTCTGACAATACCAAAAGAATTTGTACGGAAAAACTGCTTAAAGTTTAATATATATTATAATCATTTGCCAAGAGCAGGGCCGTGTTACCGCATACGCCACCGACGCTATGGCGTATGGGCGGCAACGAAATGGGGGCCGCAAATTTTGAAAACGAGGGCGGCAAATTTGAAAACAAGGGCGGTAAATTTTCAAAACGAGGGCGGCAAATTTTGAAAACGATTTTTTTTTTTTTGCTCATCAAAATTTGTTTGTATGGAAATAAAAAAAGTTCTGGTTTTTTATCTTATAATTTTTTTTTAAATATGGGGGCGGCAAAATTTTATTGGCGTACGGGTGGCACATAGCCTTAACTCGGCCCTGGCGAAGAGTATTAAATTTGCAAAGAAAAGTAATAAACTCCTTTTTCTTGGTGATACAAATCAGTAGCGAAACTAGGAAAGTATTGAAAGGGGCCTCGGGATACCAAATATTAAATAATTAACGAGGGAGTAGTTTTTCTTTTCAAAAAAATGCAAAAGAATCAATCAAATTTTGCTGCAGAAGGCTATAAATCAGCGAATGCAAGTTGCTATTCTCTCGAGGTAAATTTTTTAAGGACTTTCGCTTTTAAGGCAAGTTCACGTTGCTTGCTTTTCAATTGCAACGAAAAACCAATCCAAGCTTTTCTCCTATTACTAAAAGCTTTAGACATTTTCCTCTAAGTGTGTAAAATGTGCGATATGACGGCACGACTATGAATCCCTTTCACCTTCACCCTTACCTACCATAGCTTTAAGTAACCCAACTTATCCTAATCCAATCTAACCAGGTATGTTTGAAGATACATTTGGATAGCGATAGAAAAAATCTACTAGTCATAAAAATAAGGTAGCCAAACAATTTTTTGAAATAACTCTAATTTGAATATCGCATATTGTCGCTAAACTTTCTTTTGCAAAGTATTACTTTTTTGGGGACTTACTTTGTTTTTCATATATATAATTTCCTTAAGCCCAACTGATATGTACCTCTTTTGAAAGATTTTTTGAAGTCCTAAAATTAATGTTTATGATGACGGTCAAATATATATCTTTGCGCACTACAGGGCGATAGTACCAAATTTTTGCAGCTTTGTTATTGTGGTTGACAAACATAAAAATCTTCTTACCACCAATAAACTTAACAATTGAAAGGTATAATTGAACACATTGAAATATGATCCAATGATACAAAAATGCAGATTTTCAATTATGTATATCGATTTTGAATCGCGATTTCAAAAATAGCTTTCACACTGGCCTTATCGCAATTTCGCCGACATTAGCGCTATCTGCTTGAGTTTTTTAACTCTTTTTATTTGAATGTGTAAATTAAACACATTTTCATAAATAAAATTACTCTTTAGCACAGAAATACTTACATACTTTTTCTTTTGCTTCAACAGCGGTATGTTGATTAATTTTTGACATAAGTAAGAAAATTGAATAGCCCTGATAATTCATTTACAATGGTATTTAACCGATTTCAAAGCAGAATCGAGCAAAATTAAATGAAATCGACTTTCTAGAGAATTTGATGTGGCGTTTAATTTGTATGGAAAAAGAGCTGATCTTGTCTCGATTTTGTCTCCAAATCGAGATAAATGAAAACTAGGTTGGTTTCGATACCAGTGTGAATCGCTTTTATAACGATTTTTGGATTGAGCTATAAAAGACTGGTAAAAATAAAGTTTATGTGTAAAAATCTAAAAACTTTGAACATGAGGGTCGAGAATACATAAAAATACCATTTCTATGATGGGGCTCAAAAAAATGTCTAAGAAGATATATTTTCCAAAAATATTTTCATAAATCCAAATCATGTTCAAAAGTTTACTGTCTATTTGATATCCACGTCTAGTAAAAATTTTAAGAAGCTATTACAAACGAAAATTTCTAATGAATATAAATATATTTTTGTTTATATCTATGTGGCAACACTGTTGCTAAAGATTAAGTATCATAATATGCTATCGGAATCTGAGTTAAGTAGTAGCAAATCAAAGTGAAAATCAAACAAAAAGTACATACACAAAAAAAAAATCCAATATGAAACGGCAAATTTATATATAAAAAGGTGTTAAGTTAAACGAATATCAATAGAATGGCAGACAGTGAAGGAAAAAACTACATTTGGTAGTAAAAGCGAAAAGGCGCAGCCGTACTAAAGATGATCAAAAACGCATTTAACAATAAGTTTGGACACATTATGGCAACGATTAAATGCACATTTGACTACTGGAATTTAAAATTTCTCATTTATTAAAGAATGAACACGCATTTGGTATAAGGTGGCATGAAGAAAAAAAAAATTAACAAAAAGACAAAAAATAAAAAACTACCAAGTTCATTGAGCGGCTTGTGTCTTGCATTAGAAGAAATAATAATAAAAAATGAAAAATGATGGGAAATACGCGTTAATGGAATATAACAAAGACAAGAAAAAAAAATAAAGAAAAGGCATTTGAAGCTGATAAAAAACGAAGAGAAAAAAATACCAAAGAAATTAAAGTGTAAAAAAGGGAAGTGAGGATTAAATTGCATAAAGGATTAAAAGATCACGCTCATTTAGAAAATTTGCATAAGATTATTTTGAAAATGCTGTCAAGAATTAAAAAGGCGAAATGGATGATTTTTGACATATTAGTTTTTCTACATAAATTAAAATTTTTTCTTCTTTTACTCAAAATTAGGGTTTAATACCAATTTTTTGTACTAATTATTAACGAATATTGTATTGGAACTTATTGACTCTTACGTAAAAATATTTCACTGGTCAACAACAATATCAGCAGAAATTCTAGAATAGGATATTAAGATTTATTATTTTTTCAATTTATAAGTTTAACTTAAATAAAACAAATGTGTCCAAATGAATGTTTAATGAAAGTCTTTATGAAAGAAAAACTCTGCTTAATAAACTATTTACTTTATAATTCTCAATAAAATTTTCAATTTCGAAAAGAGCAATATAAAAACTATATGATAACTGCAAGACCGAAAATCGTGTATATATAACGTATTGTCACGAAGTTTTTAAAGAATTTAAATTTTTGTCAAATTAGAAAATAGAAAAAATCAAAATATCGAAAATTTCGTACGACATACTCTAAAACAGATATATTTTTAAAAAAGTTGAACATAAATTATGCGAGTTATGCTGCGCGCCATTTTCAAAAAACGCGTTTAAAGTTTCACATGTGGAGACGTGCTTACATAAAAAAATCAAAACTTCTATGAAAAATTTTTTTTTCCGACACAAACTTTTTTTTAACTGATTCTAAAAAGACTTAAAAAAAATTTAATAAAAAAAAAAATTCTAAAAACATTACCACCTTCATCAACGCCTTAAAGAAGAGTTGTTTTAATAAAGAAACTTCATACATTTCGAGTAAACTAAAATTTTTTAAAATTTTAAGACCAATTACTGTATAATATTGAAAAAGGAACTGTGAGAAATATTTTAGATTTTTATTTTAAAATGAGTTAATCAGTTGCCATTGCCTTAAATTTTAACATTTTCAATTCTGATGTGTTATTGTGCTTCAAAATCGTTCAATAGAACCGAAACGATAAAAAATCAAATTTTGATAATTTTACTTAAAAATCTATATTTAAAATTAAAAAACTCGTTATCTAATAATATCTCAAAAGTTTCACTAAAGTTTTACATATTTTCTAAAAAAATTTTACTTTGACTACCGTGTAGTATTACTAATTAAATTATATTGAATTCCAAGTGATAAATAGTTCATTGAATTATTTCATTTATTTTCTAATAACTTGAAAAAAAAAATCGCAGATATTTTAACTTCGATGTGAAAACAATTATCTACTGAAAAGTTGTGTTATTTGTAAAATAGAAACTCGTCAATATCAAAATTAAACATGCTGATAAAGTCTACCCTCAAGAGTGTAGTAAATACGTGTTCTGCTTAGAACAAAAGGAATCTCAACTAGAAAAACCTTTTAAGCAAAATTAACAAATTGACTGTTGCCATATACAAAATAAAGATATGATACATATGAGAAACACAGATACTCGTATGTACTTCTGAAATATGACTTTTAAGTAAACCGCCAACGATAATCAAAATAAGCTATTTAAAAGGTTTTTTTGCCAGCTATTATTATGTTGACGGAAAGTCACAACGTTGATAAAAAAAAATGAAGTTATTTCTTCTTAGGTGCTGCGCAGCAATTTCAGAAACTATTTACTTGTTCTAATTTGATTTTTGGTAACAAGCGTATAAGCTTTTGCTTGTAATCAGCGGATGTTGCGAATTAAAATTTTATATAATGAACTGGTTTTTGGTTGCTTTAGAAAAATTTTTACAGCAACACTAATGAAATTATTGCGCTAATCTTACCAGTTTAATAAAATATTACTTAAATATTCAATTCTAAATTTTCATTGATTTAATTTTTTATTTAAAAATTTGATTTATGTGAATATCGTAAGCATTTAAATTTGTCATATCTTTTATCACACTCAAATAAAGTTTTGAAAAGTGAGGCCGAACTGGATATAATTCGAGCTTTAATGAATTTAGTGCTGCGCAAGAAGCTTTATGTGTGCAACAGATACCATAAATGATAAAAATGCAGGAGTTTAATGTGCAGATCGTAATGCTGTTATAGCTTATTTTGCGCATATTGATCCTAACTTTATGTAAGTTCATCTGAAACGCCAGCCTAACATCAAAGCATGCGATATTGTAACATTAGACTTGAAAAGCTTAAATACATTTTTAGGGTTGCCAAGTGTGACTTGTCACCTTAGTATTGAGGATAAAACAAAATTTAAAAGGCCAACAGATGTTTACCAAAACTTAGGCAAACTCAATCTCAAATCCATACTGGCGCAAAAGTAAATCATTTGTAGCTTATTGTACTTTCGCCAAAAAATCGGGTGGCAACCAATGTTTGGTAACTCCAAAAACTTATTTAAGCTTTAACTCTTCTTCTTCAAAAACAAAATCTGATGTAAACCAATTCTGCCGAAAATTATGAGGCAAACCTATAAGTTTTTTATAGATATTTTAAAATATGGCATTCAATTTATATTTAACAAGTTATTGATAGCAGACTCTTTCAAAAATCGGCTCATATCTCATGGTTGGCTGCTCTGAAAATTTATTCCAGCTTTTTAAATTCTAACATCTCAATTGATTAAACAAATTTAATGAAACAAATTATGTCAAAAATTTAACTTATTAAAGCTGATGAACTTGCTAGGCAAGGGACTACTGCACAAATTCCTCAAGATAAGGAAGGTGTTGGCATGCCACTTGCTACCTGCAAGTTATTGCTTAAAGAAGAAATGGTAAAAAATGCTAACAAAAGGTGGACTCAAGGGTCAACTTGTAATATAACTAGGCAGATTTGGCCGAAATGGGATGCTAAGCGTTCGTCAGAACTGATTTCTCGCACTAGACATAGTGTCTCGACAGTTGTTGCAGTCATAACTGGACATTGCCTCATTGGCAAACATGCGGAGACGTTAGGTGTTAGGTCTTTTGACTTTTGCAGAAGTTGCGGAGATGTGGAGGAGGAAGAAAACATAAAACATTTTCTCTGCTCCTGCCCCGCACTTGCTAGGAAACGCCACAAAACACTCGGTTCGTTTCTATTTGATGACCAGGATGACCTGAAGCATGTTGGTATAGGTCAGCTATCAAGTTTTATTAAGAGATCTGGTTGGTTCAACGAGAGGGTATAGTGAGACACCCTGTGGTATCACAATGGATCATTTTTGGTCTAAGTGAGTCAGTTCGCAACTGACTGCCACTCCTACCTAACCTAACCTAACTTATTAAAAACCATTATATAGCTTTTGTTGTAAAAGTTGTGCAGGAGGCATCTAGCAGAATGTTGGCCACACTACCATTTAACCTTGAAAAGGAAAGTAAAAGTCAGGTCTTCTCACAATTTTCCGCAGCTTTGAAATGGATGTATCATTGTTTTTTTTTGAAAATTTTTTATATAAAAATTTAAATATATTATGGCATTTGAGGTGGCAAATCAAAAGAAGCATCGAAAAGTTTTTTTGGTCAAATAATTCTTGAAAAAAGTGCTGTCAAAATGAAAGTAAGTAAATTTCTTAGCCTCACTTAATTATCTAAAAGTTAAAAAGCTTGTATTTAAAATTGTGCTTTAATTATTCACTTCTCATTTATTTCACAAATGTTACAACCATTAAAATTGTTATCCCACGAAACATGTACGTTGAATGATTGACTTTCTATAGGAAGTAAAGATTACTCATAACACTTGGTAACTATAAATTAAATGGGAATAGTTCATAGGCTTCATAGCTTCTGCAAAAACAAATTAAGTTTCAAGTTTAAATTGTAGCGAGATAGTAAAATTCCTTTTTTATTAGGAACATTTTATCTCTCATATGCCGTTTCAATAATTCTTCTATATCTTTCTCATCAAGTATTCGTTTCATACGAATTTAATAAAAAAATATATTAAAGGGTACAAAGCGCTTAGTTTTTTGTTTCAAAGTCCGATTTTGACTTTTTCCCATTGATTTGTGCAAAAAATTCTTTCGAAAATTTGTGTTAAAGTTAATTTTTCACCTTTTGAATTAAAACATAAGCGCAAGTAATTTATTTTTTCGCAGAGAGCAAAAATAAGCTTTGATATACATATATTCTTATGTAATTACATTTTTTTTTAAAAGGAATTTTTTCGTTTAAGTTTTTAATTCATTTGCTTTTCGAAAAATCGCTCAACATCTAAGACAGCAAAATTACTAAAAATTCCAAATGAATTATAAATTTGGTAGATTTTAGCCCATTATTTATAGTTCCTTTGGATTATATTCTTATTTTGTTCGCGAATTTTTTCCATGAAATTGACCAAACAGGAATTATTATTATATCAATAATAAATTAAATAAAAAAAAACAACCAGTTTTCCGTAAAACGGATATCTGTAAAATACCTAGACGTATCCTTACTGTTTGCTTGTCTAAGCTCATCTAACATATTTTTAAGAGTTTATCTTCTGGGGATCGGAAAACTGCATGTTTCCGAAAAAAAAAGTGTTCTTAAAAAGGAACTTGGACTTAGGGCATTATTTCATAAATACTTTTCTTCTTCCGAGTTTTCCTTATTTTATAAGAGTTTTAACAACGCTGCAAGATATTTTTAGAAAAATTATTAGAAAGGACCATAATAACGTGGAATAATACTTATCGAAGATTTAATGTTGTTAAAAAAATTAAAGGAAGTTTACAACCAAAATGTTAGATATTATCCGAAATATAAATATAAGACACCCTTAAAATCCGATTAGATATTATTTAAAAAACTTCTAACTACTAAAATTATTTAAAATTCATTTGTACTTTAATATTCCTTCCGATTTGGACAATTTCAATTGTATTTCAAAATTTAAGGGAGATTATTGCTATTACCAGCTAATTGTTGTTACTCTTCCTCTGTGTTTGTGGCAATTGAAGCAATTTGAACCGCCAGATAGACGCAACCTTCAAGAAACTTTATACATAAGTATGTTGAAAACATTTTAATCCTAGAAAATCCAGCGTGTGTTACCACCATATAAAAAAAAATTGGTTTCAAAACTTTGAAGACATTGCCGATTAACGTCTGTACATTAGAAACTTTTGCAAGTGAAATTAATAAATTCTCTGATCAAATTTGTAAAATTTTACTATCGCAAACAGGGTTGCATTCCTCCAAAAATTCACTCACTGACTATTTTCTTGCAAAAAAAAAATTAAATTATACCGGGCGCTTCTTTTCTTACACGTACTGAGAATTAATATAACTACTTTTTTTCATCAAAATATTTTACGGCTTGTGAAAGTACTCTTCCCCTTCAAAACCCGCTTTGAATTATGTCGATGTTTTTTTTTGCTTTGAAATATAGTAAATTGAAATTTATTACACAATTTGCCATATTACCAATTAACGATACATCGAAAAAAATTGATACCGATATATAATTCAAAATTAGTTTTGAAGAAGAAGAGTACGGAACATATCCTAAACATATTTTGAGTTAAAAAAATAATTTCTTAGTATTATAAATCCGACAATTTACTAAATGTTTTAAACGTGTGTGAAAGGCCCCAAAGATTTAAACATGAGACCAGGTTTCCTTTCCTAAAATTATTCCTTATGAATCACAAAAATATACATATACATATGTATGTATATAGCTTATCAAAATAACATACATTACAACATTTAATATTTGGCACACATTTTTTTAGCGCATATCGAAGCAAACAAACAAAAGTTAAAAGCTTGTAGCGAGGTACCACACCCCCCAAGAGTTTAACACAAAACAGTGCGTCAGTTCATTAGCGTTTTGAATTTTTGTTGTCGTCGTCTTTTTTTCGTTTGCTTGTGATATTTATTTATTTGCTTTTTTTAGATAAACTACGACAACAAAATCAAGCAGGGTAAACACTCTACAGCAAATTATGACTAAATATTCTTCTTCTGTTTGCTCAGATTAAGATAATCCTTATCAGACAGTCGCTGCTGCAGTCAGATATCGTAACTACTCATCGTGTGTGTACTCATGGATATAAGCAGAGTGTCTATATGCCTTGATTTTTTCTCTATCATGTAATTATGGAAAATTGCGCGCTAATGTAATTTAACAGAAATATTTTGTACAAAAAGATACCGTAAAACTTATAGAACAACACAACACTAACAAAACTATAATAACATAATATGTATAAAAATAAATTTTGACTCATTTTGAAAATTGCGGCAGATTTGGGTTGCGCGTTTCCACAACGTTTTGTAGTATCTTTTTTGTGGTTTTATAAGCTCATATTTTTATAAGCATTTAGCCAATAGATAAGATAATCCAGCGACCTACTCACTGCCGCATGCAAACAGACGTTGCACAGTGGAGTAGTTCTGTGCGAAATATTGGGCAAAAACATTGTATAATTTTGAGAAAAAACCAACCTTTTAACCGATATACTTTATGCGATGTCAACGCGAAACTAAATGAGCACCGGACCGAAAAAATATTTAAGCTAACAACATTGTTATAAAGAAAGCCCTGAAGTCAACTTTCAAACATAATCGAAGTGCTACTTTTTGGAGTATAATGGGAGCATACCAGCAGGTGTCAGATTTTTTTAAATCCTTTCGATAAATTAATAAAAACGTTGGTGGTTTTGGTCGCATTTGTTGCACAGTGCTTCACATGGAATTCAAAACACTCTCTCTAGAAGCAAAAACGTAGCATATCATAAGTCTATGGCTTTTCAAAAAATTGAAATATTTTAAGATTATTTATGCTTTCATGAGCGTCAAATCGCAATTGAAGCGCGAGCAATAAGGTAGGAAAATATCAACTTTCTCTCAATTTTTAGTGAAATATTTTTGCTGAATTTAATGAAATTTCATCTGCTCCTCTTTTGGGAACATAATATCTAACTTTTCTGTTGATTTTGTAACAAGTCAACAGTTTATTTGTTTGATTTGCTAAAATATTTAAAATTATTTTTCAACACATCTGCCCTGCTGTGCGTCACGTTGTAGCTAAGCCTTGCGACAAATTTTATTTATATTTTATCTAAAGCTTGTGTATGGCAAAAAAAGAAATAAGAGAGAACAAAATATTACTTGGGGGAAGTTTGGGGAAAATTTGGGATTAATTTGAACTCAATAAAAAAAGATATAACTTTCACAAAAACGAAAGGGTAAGAATAGCGATAAACCGTTTACTAGTGTGTGGGTATGAAATTGCGTGTAAATTCGGTTTGAGTGCCATTATCATGTAAGTGTGAGTGGTTTTTTTGTTAACAAGCATATGTCTTTTTTATAAAAATAAAGAAAAAAATTATCAGAATCAGTATAATTGATTATGTTAGTCGGTCGTAATTATTTTATCATATGGCCTTATTTTCAACGCGACATTTGGTGTTAAGCAATGTTTCGTGATGTGGTTACAAGCTTTGTGTTTTGGCGAACTATAGAAATTCTTGATGCAAATGAAATATATTTATTTCTTACCATCTCATATTGAATCGAAGTTACACAAAATTAAAGTTAAAATGTTCAAATTTGACTTGTTAAGGAGATAATATATATTAACTAAAAAACTTGGTGTTTAGTTAAAAATTTTGAATTATTTGCAAATTCTGGCATGAAAGTTCTAGAACCTACAGTTGCTCTGGTACTGGTATTTCATATGACAAGTGTCACACACTGCTTTACTGCTTTCGTATGACACGATATTTCTGTCAGATCTGTGATAGTCAATTTAAATTTGGGGACTAAAAACTTGTTGCCTATTTTTCCTGAAGTGCACTTGGTTCTTGCTTCCAGGACCAGTTTCAGTTGAAGCTCTCGTATGTGTTCTCTTTTACCCACCAGAGACAGAAGAATATTCTCAGTGTGGGATAGTAAGGCATTAACCTGCAGGTCTTTGCCAAGTAGTTCAATCTTCAAAAATTGCGTAACGTAATACTTCAACGCCCCCTTACTCGAAGTGACTGAAAACCATATGCATACTTTCAGGAATAAGTATTACGTGTGAAGACCTATATTTATATTTCTTCTGAATATTTTATCTTGCTGCATCAACTGTAAAGTTTCCACACGTAACATTTTCAAAAATGTTCTAATATTAAGACGTTACAAGGCTTTCGCACTGGCAACAAAAATAGTTTGTTTTTTATATATCACATTTTTATATCGCGTATAAAAAAAGGTTTCACACTGGTATTATCGCGTTTTTGGCTAACTCTTTTTTGTTTGACGAAAGGTCCGTCAGTTTTTTTTGTACAATAAGTAAATCCAAAATGTTTGAAGCAAAATTTTTTTTTCTAATTGTTGCTGTACTTCAATGAAGTTACTTATATTGTTTGAATATTGTTATTTCAAATTAATCTTAATAAAACTTCTTCATTAACGCAACAATACATCACAGTGACAGCAATGGATTCAGAATTTACGGGCCTGGAGCTAAAAACTATAAACGAACACCCCAAGTTATTAAAAAACGAAAGAAAATCATTTAAGTTTTTGCTGTTGCAAGTCATTGAAATGGCAATGTCCACAGAGGCCTGTAGGTTTTTGTGATGTATATTGACGAACAAGAAAAAGGTGCTCATTTTTCATATCCCACAAAATATAATCGAGCCCGGGGGTGTAGTCCCTCTAGCTCTATCCAATCCAGTGCAGTACTTTGAGATTCCATTTTGTATTTATTTACTTTATCAGCATATTAAATTTTTGTTTCTTTGTCCTAACAACTGTTTCATGATAATTTTTATTTTTTCACATACTACATACAAAAATTGTACGACCCTGACAATACTTTTACAATAGCAGTGCTTGGCAATATTATTTGGAAATATTTTCAAAACAAAGTTAAGTGGCAATCTTAGACAACATTGATTGGCAGCAATCACCCGACAAGACTTTTTCTTAGATATGCCTAGAAAAACTCTCGTGCTACCCTAACTGGGAATCAATCAGTTTAGTATACCAGCTGCCTGATTAGGCTATTCTAAGGAATGCCTGAATTAGGTTTGCCCGTCAACTGCCCGATTAGGCCTGACAACGGGTAGTAAAAGGTACTCAAAAGTTGAAGAAAACTCTGAGCAACTCTTTTTTGATGGCTTTCTTAATGTGGCCAGCATTAGCAATTCTTATTTCTGAATACTTGGTGCACACCGTTATTATCGAAACTAGGCCCCAACGTCCTGGTAAGGTAAAGCCAATGACGACCTGATTTATACCTAAGGACATTTTCTAGTCGAGCAATGCACAACAATCATTGTCAACTTAATAGTAACAATAAGACTTACGAAATCAGTGTAAGTGCAGCTGTTCATGCTGATCCCAATACAATATTAAATTATTGGCAAAGATTATTCACCTGTCAACCACCTACATACATATGTTCATTCTCAGAACGAAAAATTCCGTAATGTGAAACAAAAATTCAAAACTATGAAAACAGGTGAAGATGCCAATATTTAATGAAATATTCTTCAATTGACAACCATTACCGTCATGATAGGGGTCATGACCTCCAGAACCAAATCATTAAGTCCGCGTCGTATTAACTTTATTACCGCAGCGTATTAAACTTTTACAAAGGATTAATTTTTAACAAAAATTTATCAATTAGCACAAAACGTACAAGTATTGCTATAACAAAAAACGAAAAAAAAAAATAACATACTATACATAATAATATATCAAGTGGCACACAGATATACATATACATACATTCCAATATAAATACATACACGTAGTATCTACGAAAATTATTGTCTCTTTAGCGTTAATTTTTAATTTATCGCGGGATTTACGCGACTTTAGCGCTTTATCGCAAAAGGAATGTTTGTTGTTTTTGTGTGTTAATTTCATACGATTTTTAGTGATTTTAGTATTGTATAAAATCACAAAAAATCAAAACGAATGAAATTAATATATTTCAGCGTTAAACCTAATAAATAAATCGAAGTATTAATGCGTTAAGCTTCAGTGCTGATGTCACTCGATGTTGTCGCTCATAACTGCGTTGATATTTCGTAAATACGTTTAGTATTATGCAGCTAAAGTGAAACCAATACATGCATAGACACTAGACTACCGAAAGTATTAACTTGGCTCATACATACGTACGTATAGAAGATAGATAGATATTGTAGCTGCAGATACGCAGCTAAAAGATACGTGCTTGATAATGCGGATAGTAGAAAAAAAAAATCACTCGCATAGCAAAATATAACAAATGACAAGGCATGCACAACACAACAGCAATACAAAAGTTAAATTTTAGTAAATCCGTTGTTGACAGTTTTATTTAAGTTCAACTTTTCATAAGAAAGAGATTAAGATAAAAGTTTATAATAAAAACAATTTGAAATAAAAGTGAAATAGAAATCAGAAAAACCAGCTTGAATAAATGCACTACGAGAAAATGAATATGAAATCTAAAGAATGTAAATAAATTAAAGATATTTTGACTTATACAAAATTACGTTTATTATGGTTCGTAAAAAGTTTTTCAACTTTTTCGTTGATTTAACAGAAAATTTGCAATACTATTTAGTATAACAGCTACACTTGTTGTTTTGCTAAAGAGATAATGGAACGTCATTTTAGATGATATTGATGACCAAAGAAAAAAGGTTATTCATCTAATAAATTCGAAAAAAAATGGTCATTCATAGATATAGTAGAATACAAATGTTTTTTGATTAGTAGAATGAAGTACAAAAAGTAGTAAAAAGAAGTACAAACAGTACAAAAAAGCGCATTTCATTGTATTTTGAAACACGCAGTACAACAGCAAAAAAAAAATACTGTACTCCCAAAAGAAGAACGGTTTTTAATTTGCTAACTCTTAGGAATACTGTGTGGGCCGTTTTGTGACATCATCCCTTTTTCTTCAATATTTTCTGAAAAATCTTCTTTGATGGTTGATTTTTTAACTGATTTCAAAAAAATTATATCCGCTCAAGTTGAATTCTGTACTATCGCTATAGTTAAAAATAATAAAATTAAAAAAATAGGAGGGAGGTTAAAAGCTTTTTTTATTATTTATCATAAAATTTTCAGCAAATTTTGAATCTATTTTTATATATAAATTTTTTGCGCGATATTCTGAGGCATAGATAAAGTCACTCAAAAACATCTTCTGTATAAGTACTATCATATTTTGAACGTAATTTTTTTGTAAAAATCGCCCAGGATTTAATATATAGAATCATTTATGTGTAATTTTTATTTTTGAATTTTTAACCGTTTTTTGTTTTAATAAAAGTGGCATAAAGTCCATAACATAAAAATTACTCAAGAAACTATTCGACCAAAGAAGAAATTTACCGAAATTCATTAAAAAAAAGCACAATCAACTGGCACAAAAAACTGTTAGTGATATATAATTGACATTTTATTTTTTGGAATATCTTTTTATTAAGTAAAAAATTATCCATCCAATTTATGCATCTCTCCAAGAGGCGGGTTTACGTATAGGCCCTAGATCGCCAAATTTTAGAGGGCGTTTAAATGGTTCATGTTATGTTAAGCTAAAAATTTGTACTGATCATGAGTCTTTTATTGAATCTTGTCGGCCTCTTTTTAAGAAATTTTAATATGTGACTGTACAGTACTTTTTTCAATATATCGTCACCTCAGGGTGTACATAAGTGTCCTATCAGCAAAAACATGAAACTGAGTAAACAGCGTTTTAAAGTTATTTAGTCTGCTATATTTGAAAAAAATTTATTGAAAATTTCCTTTGATTTTTCTGTATTTAAAATTATTCGGATTTGTATGAGTTAGGACATTTGCATTCTGAAACTTCACGTAAAAGGTATATTATGTTTGATCCAAAACACACAAAAAGTCATCTTTTTTTATTCGTGAACATGTTTGATGGGAGGCATAGGAAAACAGGTAAGTAGAAAAATCTATTCTTAAGTGTTTTGGCAGAACCATTACGTCACGCATAGTGCTAACGTTCACTGCACGCTCACACTTTTGACCTGAGAGCGATGGTACACTGTTTAATGTGACTTCAAAGTAGGGATGGGTAAAATCGATAAGAAAAAATATCGATATGCATCGATAGTTTCTCCAAATTTATCGATTTCAATCGATAGTACATCGATAAGACCAAGAATATGTTTTTATATTAGGTTAGGTACCTGCTGTTGGGTTTGAGGAGTGGGGCAACTCGTCCAGGTTAGGTTAGGTTAGGTAACTGCTGTTAGGTTTGGGAAGGGAAGGAACTCGTCCAGGTTAGGTCGGGCAGGTTAAGTTCCTGCTGTTAGGTTTGGGAAGTGGGGCAACTCGTCCAGATTAGGTCGGGCAGGTTAAGTACCTGCTGTTAGGTTTGGGAAGGGAAGGAACTCGTCCAGGTTAGGTCGGGAAGGTTAGGTACCTGCTGTTAGGTTTGGGGAGTAGGGAAACTCGTCCAGGTTAGGTCGGGCAGGTTAGGTACCTGCTGTTGGGTTTGGGGAGTGGGGCATCTCGTTCAGGTTAGGTTAGGTAACTGCTGTTAGGTTTGGGAAGGGAAGGAACTCGTCCAGGTTAGGTCGGGTAGGTTAAGAATATTTTTAGTTTTTTTTGTTTGAAAATGAGAACTATTGCGCGCGCGTGTTTTCCCTCTATTAGTTCAATGTCGTGTCTTTAACACACGGTCAGTTTGGTAAGTGTTTTCGTTTATCAGATTGGCAACGAGTAAATGTGAACATATGAATCTAGATAATATTCTGCAAAATTTTAACGAGAAATATAATATTTATATTTTGTACATCAGTATTCTGATAATTGCTTGTGTTGAATCAAAATGCATATATTATTATTAACCGCTTATAGTTAGTATAGTGTTTTGTTAACAAACGACACTAACTATAAGCGGTTAGATTTTAGCTCAATTTGTAATTCATATTTTTCCTGAAGACGAACGCCGAAGGAGTTCGAAATATCGAAAAGAAAAAAATAATTAAAAATATTACATTAAAACATTAAAGAGTTTTATTTGAATAATTTTTAAAAAAAACGGACCTATAGCCTGAACAATCTTATATTAAGGTTCTTATTAAAAAATTAAAAGGTCGAATAAAATATCACCGTAAATTTATATTTTTCGTATGGAATTTTCGAAAGATTTTGTGTCAAAAAGCGGTATGAAAATTGTAAGTCCGCCCCTGCTCTAAATTTTCTTTAAATAATTTTTTTTTTCAGTGAGTTAACATTTATAAAGGAAAATTCCGTTTCATAGTTTTAGTCGATAGAGGAAGATAGAATTAAGTTGTTAAATATACGAAGATAACTAAAGTTATGTTAAGCGCATGCTAGAGCCCACGAACGAAGCGGAGTGTGTGGAAGCGGGGGGTTGAAGAGTAAAGCGAGCAGGGGACAGAACCCCTTTGTCTTAAAAAAAAGTAGCTATAAAAAATATGAGTTCGATCGCTTTCAGTATAATATTGAGTTTAAGTCTCTTTAATTTTTTTTCTTAAATTTCTTAAATTGATTTTGACCTCGCTCAAAAATATTTCCATAAAAAAATTTCAATTTTATTTTTAGTGTAAAATGTTCCTATCATTTTGTTTAGTTATAGAAATAATATTTTATTTTGTTGTTGTGATAATATGCTTTGGTTTTGGATTTTGATTTAACGCCTGCTTAAACTTTTTATGCAGCACAGCAGCGCGATCGAAGTTTGTATTTATTTTTTTTTTTTTTATCTCAAAAATAGATAATGAAATTCATCGGTTTTGTATTAAAAAATAAAAACAATATAAAATTAGTGACAATAATAACAATCAAAATTATTGCTAATCTGTTTGTTTGTTTTAAAAGAGGAATTTACGTTATGCAGGCCATGTAAATAATATAGTTTAACGGTCGGCGATGGCCATGAGCTTATGGATTATAATCGCAATATAACAGTATAGAAAATAATAGATAGGAAGACTCATTCCATTGAAAAAGCCGAAAACTTTTATCATGGTATCATTATCTACGTAGACAATTGATATACGAATAGGGTGAAATTAATTTTGAAAGAATTTTTTTTTATAATCTGGCAAAGATATCTATTGCAAAATTTTTATATAAATAATTTTTTTTGTTTTCATATTCTTCATGATTTTCAAAAACTAAAGCTTATGGATAGTTGGAA
Source organism: Tricholauxania praeusta (assembly GCA_949775025.1). Classification (NCBI taxonomy): domain Eukaryota; kingdom Metazoa; phylum Arthropoda; class Insecta; order Diptera; family Lauxaniidae; genus Tricholauxania; species Tricholauxania praeusta. Next base: position 26,894,569 of record OX459031.1, on the reverse strand, counting down.
AAAACTTATTGCATTAATGCTTAAGCATGCCTGAGAGTAGGCATTACATTTAAGTTATGTTTTCGCTTGATAACGCTTAGCATAATTTAAAATTTGTAATTGCATAGTTTAAGGTACTCATAGCAGTTAACCCAACAGTTACTTGCTTTAGTTCATAATTATTAACTGAAACAAAGGGTATCTGCTTTTGAAAAACTAATCATAAGGTTTATTCAATTTTCACAATAATTATTTAATTTCTGTAAAGGCTAATTGAAGTTCACTGAAGCGTGAAATTGTAAGAGAAAATAATCATTTAAAAAATTCAATTACGAGTATCTTTCATATTACATTTAGTTACAAAATAACTTATTTTGTAACTATATAGCTATATTTTTAGTAGCTTTGAAGGCGATTTTATGGCGCTTACACTTAATCAATTTAGTAATTATAATACTTACGAGTGAAACGTTGAACATTTTCAAGTTTTAACAATGGTTACGAGTAAATTACATTAATTATAATAAAAATCTTATTTTTCTACATCACACTATTTGGACTGATAACAATTTGTTAGTTTTATTATTTTGATAAAGGAATCACAGGGATACAATGCAATTTAAGCTTTGAGCCATTTTGATTTAATTTCGATAAGCTTAAAATCAGGTGGCCTATGAATCGAGGCATTTCCGTTTAGACTGCTGAAACTTCGGTAGATATAAAATATTTACTCCAATTTACAATTAAAATAATTTAAAATCAGCAGACTGCCACATCTACTTCTTAAAATGTAATTTTTTCAATATTTTTTACACGAAATCAAGATTACATATATTAATCAAATATGTACGTTATGTACTTAATTCAGTACAACACTTTCATAATAAGCTTGACGCCTTCATATTTGTTCAAATCTTCTATATATCCGAAGACAGTAGCTAAAGGTTTTCGAAATGTCGGGAAGTGCGCCCAACATCTAACATTTGATTTAAAACTCAAAAGGGTTTTGGTAACATGAAGTAAAAAGGCCTCCCGACAACTATGGTATCAGTTCTTCGAAAAATTGAAAACTTCTTGCCCTTCATCAGTTCATTTCTATCTACACAAGGCGATTAAATCGAAGTAGATCAACTTTGACAGTGATGTGGAGATATATTCCAAAACTTTTTTTGAAAGAGATGATGTGGCAGTTCGAATTACTAGAGTTCACGAAAGCAACAGAGCGAGGACCACTTAAGCATTCTGGCAGCCTTATCCGTCTCAATAATTTCATCTCTGATACATGTTAAGTTTATTAGATAATTGTTGAGGTATTGATGATTATTGCTTAAGTACTGTCGAGCTGCTTGCGGTATTTTAATGTTATTGTTAAAAACAAAATCTCTGATTTAACATAAAACATTAATGGTCATAGTTTAAAATTGAATGTTTGTTTTTATGGCATAACTATATCTATTGAATTCTTTTTTTTAGTAAATGAAAAAGCTATTTGGAAATATGTACTTAAATATGCAATATGAAAGCTGATGACCATTTTTTCTTAAATTAATAGACTGTCCTCGTGCATAAGTTATACTTTGATAGCACATCCCATCGTACGCTGTAAAGCTATCCAAACAAATTTTGACGCCATAAGAGCGTGATATTTTGTTTGATACCAAGAAAAAGACTTCTTCATTTTTCTGGGATTTTTCTGCCGTCCGTTTGCGGTACTCAGCCCCGGTGAATCACTCATGACAAAACGCAGCGTTGAATGTAAACAATAAATTAAATATGATGTTAATAACACAGTACCACAAAAAAAAGTATTGTAGCTGAAAGTTTAGGTACCATACGGTTTGAATTTTGGTGTGCTAAAAACGAATCCGGGGTCAGAATTTTGACATATCTTCAAAATCACACTTTAAAATACGTTAAAAAGAAAGTCCTACAAAAAAAAATAATAATCAAAATCCAGAAGGTAGACCTTACTTATATTACGTTTTTAAGTGTGCTAAGATAATATCAGACAATAAAAATGAGTTTAAGTTCCCCACTTTTCCCCAGCACTCCCATTTACCCCCAAAGGGTCATAAAATCATTTCTTATAAAAATTCAAAATTAATGCAAAAACTCAGTGCACAAAAACTCAAAATTTCGATAAAAACCTTTGGGGAGGTGTAATAATGTTCTTTGGTGGGTTTGGGGGGTGATTAGGGGCTATAAATAAGTTTTTATTAATCTTAACAGTTTTAATACACCAAAATGCCTGCGGATATGCATTAATTATGAATTTTTATAAAAAACGATTTTATGACCCTTTGGGGGTAAATGGGAGTCAAGCTAGGGGAAAAGTGGGCAACTAAAACTCATTTTTATTGTAAGTTATTATTTTAGCACACCTATATACGTAATATAAGTAAGGTCTACCTTCTGGGTTTTGATTTTTTTTTTTTTTTCTGTGGGACTTTCTTTTTGACGTATTTTAGGGCGTTCCCACCCACATTCCGGAAACCGTTATCCGTAATGAACATTTTCCGGAACGACCGAAAACCCGAAATTTTTTTTCCGGAATCCATTTTCCGGAATGAACCTTTTCCGGAACGACCAAGAATCCGAAATTTTTTTTCCGGAATCGGTTTTCCGGAATATGCATTTTCCGGAACGACTGTTTTCCGGAAATAATAATTACTAACTTCTGCGTCATGAGTAAAATATTTTGTATTTGTATGAAATTTGTATAAATTTGTTTGTATAAATCATCGTACCCAAAACTTGAAACTTTCACAGAACTATGTTGTGTGCGATTGAGCGCAAAAATCGTAGGTCCGCGATCTGCATATTCCGCGTAATTTTGAACGAGTGATCTGATTCTACGTTGACAGTCCAACCATTTCTATTTTGAGTCATCCGGACCTCGATGACTGTTATACTACGACTTGGTATAATGTAAGCGGTGACAGCTTTTGCCCCGAGTGTGCAAGTAACCATTTATAGAAAGTTTTGTACCCACTATTTTCGAGTCCATCGACGTTACAATATCAAATGGAAATAGGAAAGTAATAAACAGATTGCGTTACTATAGCAACATGAGATGTGGATTTTATGCATATGAATAATTAACATTCCGGAAAATGTAGATTCCAGAAAACCGATTCCGAAAAATCGTCGTTCCGGAAAATGTCCATTCCGGAAAACAGTCGTTCCGGAAAATGTACATTCCTGAAAACCTTTTCCGGAAAAAAAAATTCGGGTTTTTGGTCGTTCCGGAAAATGTACATTCCGGAAAAAGTATTCCGGGAAGTGTACGGTAATCATTCTAAAGTGTGACAGGAAAGGACAGCATTTAATTCTTATGTTTGAGGCATTTCATGTTAAATCGCACAATATTTTGCTTTTGCATCTCTGATATTGTTGAATTTTTTTTTTCTCTTAGTACTGGTTGGGAGTATTCTCCATAATTTTGTTCAATGATCTTTTGTAAAGCCATTTAAGAGATATAAGTCTTTGAAAACTAACGTTTTTTAATGTCTTTTTTAAATACACATACAAAGTTCAAAGTTTTTTGCATCAGAATTTTCGTTTTTAAGCGTACCATACATGATTAATATCGAAAATTATTGAAATGTATTAGTATGATGTTTTTTTGTTAAAAAAACCGATATTTAGTTACCAAACTTTGAGACTATTTCTTTTTTTTTTATTTTCTAAAAAGAAATAGTACTGTATTTTATCAAAATAACCCCAGATTAATGCAGATTTTTCTTAGAAATACAAAAAGTGCACACTTCTACTTGATATCATATCTTCAAATGGCGCTCATTGCAAATTCATCATTAAAATGAGGATTATCGCATTTGAATAAGCTACTCAATAGGATATTGAAATGTTAGACACAATAAAAAACTTACTATTCGCATCTGATGCGGATGACGGCATGGACGTTTAAATACAGGAACACATTCATTTCGGAAAGGTCTTCACAATATTTGGAGCATATAACCCAAAAAGTATTTCAAACGAATCATCTAGCCTGTTATATATCGGTTGGAAAAATATATCAATGTAAGGGTCACGGAGCACAAAGGAGATTTTTTTTAATGCCACATTTTAACTCTACAAGTAAAGGACCAAGAAATACGTGCAAATTAGAAAAATAACATTTTTTTGTGGTCGTTTTTCTAATTTTGTTTTATTTTTACGGCATATAGCAAAATATTGCGAAGCCAAATAAATTATTATATTTTTTGCAAATAAGTTAAGTTTTTGTCAAAGCTATTCAAAAATAAAATTATAATTTATTTATATATCACATTTATAGTACTGAACGAATTCAAAATAATAATGCAAATCGATAATAGTAAATTAAATTATCCACGATTCGATTTGCTTTTTGTACCACTGCAATTATTTGCAAGCGTTATACGGTGCGCCGAATCTACATATATACGTAAGATCACATAAATATATTTTTACAAAACTATTTAACAAATTAGCCTTACGAGATAGGTAAACTTATTATCAGAAACAAAGCGTATATAAATTTTGTATGTCAAAGCTTATTTACATACATACTTAGTTCCGCTCTCAATCCCATTTCCGACGATATTTTGTCTCAGAAATAATGGGGTAGAAATTAGTATTCATAGTTGTTCTGGCATTTGGATGTTCATAAAAAAACCGACCAAAGCTATATTTTCGACCACTCTCTTCAATATAGTGAATCACCTCAAAGCTCGCTAGGAATTAAGATTTTCTTAATCGTATTCCGAAAGAAATCATTTTTGCACCACCTTTTGCAAAGCAAAATCTTTGCTGACTGAACCAATAATAAGTAGCGAAACTAAATAATTTTATCATTAAGAAATTCAAAACATTTGCTATGCTTTGCTTTTTGAAAGTGAAGATATCTCGTAAGACTAATTTGTTAGGATAATTTTGCAAAAATATATTTACCGACTTACAGCTACTCCCACGCGCTTAGTTAACACCTGCGGCATCTTTTCACAATATTGCAATGTCGCTATTACAATAGTTGATATTTTGTTTTAGTTTGTCATTCATGTCATTATCTCCAAAATAAAATCTGAAAAATCGCGAATATTACACGCGCGTAACTGCGCATCGCGGTAATTTACAATCATCAGACGAATGAACAAGAAACACGTCTAAGTTCTTATACGATTTATCAATAAAAATACATGATTATTCTGCGGGTTTACTCAATGGTAAATACTTCACAGAGTCCGTTTATCTGTTTTCTGTAGAATATTGAGAAAACGGTCCAAGACTGTGTTCAAAGAATTCATTCAACATATTTTGGAATACTTTTTATCTATTAAAATTCAGGAAATCAAAACAGTGAATTATAGCGCCATCATAGGGAACTCTACACTTGATATATCGCATGTTCATCAGCTCTTTATATTCATCATCTCTAAAGTTTTTTATCTGAACGCTACTAAATGTCGAATTCATACGTAAGATAAAGCAAGACATACCAGGAATTTATTCAGGTCGAAGCCTATTTTGCATATGCTGCGTGAATCTTGAATTTAGTTGAAGTTCACGCTGTTAAAAGTTCACCCGAGGCAGCTCGCCCATATTTGATATAGGAGAAACAGTTTCATTTCCAACTAAGGGCATGGTAATTCTATCAAAATTTGTTACACGTTAATGGATATTTGAAAAATCTATCAACTAAATATATTTATTTGAAGGAAACATTCTCTTTTCTTAGAAACAGAAAATAAAAATATTAAACTATCTGCAAAATCGGCACGAAGCACTACAGGTACTGAATCAATACTTCGATGATATAATCAATATTTTGATTACTACTATTGAGCAATTAAATATTTCATTGAGTCAAACATAAAATGCTTCAACCAACATTTACCACTATTTGATCAAAATACAATATGTTTGACACAAATAAATATTTAATTGCTATATATCAAACGTACATTTATCAAATAATAAGTAGATATTTCCAGAAAGAGAATTTCCCTTAAAACTAAATTTGAATTTTGATGAAATTCGTGGAAAATTAAATCTTTTAAAAAAAATAAAGCCTTAGACCAGAATCCTCAAAAGATGACGAATTGGTTCAATTCCAAGCTTATTGATCTAGAAGATTATAGAAAAGATGGAGCTGTTAAAGGTTTTTTGTAAGAACAACTTTTATACCATGACCTCAAACGTTAAAATCGTATAACGAATGTTAACTTTTGCAGCTTATCATTTTCTGTACTAAAAGAACTTAGAACTCTTGCTTTTAAGATAAGCCTTGACTTAAGATAATATCGCAAAGTCAGAACAAAACGGGCACAAGTCGAAATAGCGATATTTCGAGTTAAGGGGGTTTTTTTAATTTTATTTATTTCCATGCTCAATTATTAATTTTTTAAATGAGGTTTTAGATAAAGGATACTATGTTCAGTATTTTTTCTTAACAGAAAAACACCGTCTCATTTCAAAAGAATATTTTTCTGTTAAAATAAAGAGAGAGAAATTAAAACAATTAAGCCTCAACTCGAAAAATTGTTTCCTTTAAGGTTCTCACAGTAATAAATCGAAACAAGAAATCATAGGTTCTTCAAAACCAATATTGTCTAAGCAATTGCAATACTCCGACTTTCGAAAATATTTCAACATTGCTCCATAGATTTCTGAGATAAATTTGTAGGACCAGAGTTCAAGACTGTCTTAAATATTAATATGACTGTCTTCAAATTCAGTGCGAAATTTCAGATTTCTTTAATTCTGTTCTGACGTTGCGATATCTTTGGCTGTACAACAAAGTTCACGACTTGAAATCAATCATTTCGGATTTTCATTTTAGTTTGTGGTATTTACCGTTGATTACAAATGCATTTTATAAATTCGATTCTAAAAAGCAATTTTCGATGAAAACTTTTTTCTATCTAGCTTACAAACTAAAAAGAATTTCCAAATTTTTCTTTAAGCATTTAATAACATCTTGTAAAGTTTAAATCAATAATTGGTTCACTTAGGACCTTTTGTTACTTAGCAGGCAGCGTATGAAGACTAAGTTATCATAAGGGCACATTTTCACTACTGCGTTGGTCGAATTGAAGGCCTGAGGACCAAAAAGTAAAGCCATCATATTTGTTGGAACTTTAATTTTCTAACTCAATAACATTGTTCTTTCAACAAAGTAATCGACTTTTTAATCGCATTTTCAAAACTCACCTGTTGCCCAGCATTGGCGGCGACCCACGCCTCGGCAAAAGTTTCCATTGCACTTTGAAAATCCATGCTGCTGCTGCTACTGTTATTGAATTGACAGTCTGGCAACACAAATCTTTGCAGGCAGCAACAGTAGCACGTTATCTTCACTTAACTTTAAGCGTAGAATTTAAAATTTAACGGTATTAGACGACGAGTTAATTTGTGTAGTTCAACACCTGACAAACAAACCTGATCGGTATGGATAATAGGCGAATCGGATCAGAAAATATAGAGAGAACTGATTAATTGTTTTTTTTTAATCACCTTTTGTTTTGGTTGACTTTTTCAGTTTAGTTTTCTTAATTGGACACACACACTGGAATTTCAATAATAACAACAATAACAACAACAGAATAGAAAATACAAAAACAACAACAACAACGCCTGGATATGCATATTAAAAATGGCGTAACGCGCAACGACGCGACATCATTAGAGCGAACTGCAACAAACTGCGAAGCTGTGCGTTATAATAAGGAGGAACAACGCAAATGTGTGGTGCAAAAAAGAGCGTGACTAAAGTCACTAACGAGTGGTGAGTGGTAGGGACAAAAAAATATTAAATATTTTTTTAATTAAAATCACAATCACTTAGTTAATTTTTTTTTGTTCAAACAACTGCAGCAGGTAGTTTTTAAGTCGCTATAACCTTATCCTTGCAGCAATAACATTATTGGACTCGGGGGAAAAATGTCAAAGGCAGTAAGTGTAGGCGACAGGTGCGTTTTGTGAAAATTGTCACTGTAGGAAAAATTGCTTACAACGCGATGTCCTTTTTGTTGTCCTTTCCGTGTTGAAAATATTTTTTTTTTTTTAATTTTGTTTGCCCGCAAATAACCGGAAATCGCGCCTAAGACCGAATCGAATATTTTTATTTACATTAATTTTTAGTTTTAAGATTTTTAAATTTTATTATTTAGCACTGTCACTTGTCACTTTGATAACGCGGGGCGCCACTGCTGAATGACGACTTTTGTCAGCCAGTCGACAGCCATGTTAGAGTGCGGCAGTGATGTTGCCACACTTTTGAAACAATTTCTATTTATTGTCAATTGAATTGCTTCCATATAATCTTTGTATTTCAATTAAAACTTTGTGTTTGTAACAAAAATTGTTTTTGGATTTTTTTCGAATTTAGCTTATAGCGCACGGTACTACATCCAGTCGTAACCGCTGTTGTCGCACAACTGATTCTCACATCAAAGTGTGCGCTCACAAATTCAATGGTATTTCTTTGTGTATTTTTTTTTTTCTCAGGCACTTTTATACACTCTCTTTTAATACACTCTCAGCAAAACGGTTTTGGTTAATCAACTGCGCTGCGTTGGGTTTTGCTACGTTTTGCTCGGTCGCGTTTAACCCTCCCCAAAATGTCGCATGTGGTGTTGTTGTTATTGCTGTTGTTCGTTTTAATGTCAGTTTTAAATTGTATTAATATTAGCTAAAAGCAGGTTGGTACGCGATGACTTGGGAGGTGTGGTGTTTTGAATTTACATAGCCAAGTAAAATAGTAGTAGCTGCATGAAAAAGTGTAGTATATTACGTTTTAGCGCCGGTATATGGAAATTGTGGAAACTAATATGGGAGACTTATTATTGGTCAATAAAAATTTAAAGATCCACTGAGTTTAGGAATATTTATAAAATTTAGTTTGAGCAACATTTCTTTAGCAACGAGGTAATAGTTTACTTTAACGGCCCGATTTTCTAGAAGTACATACCTATTAGTATGATGTGCAGTTCAGCATGCAGATCAAGAGTATATTTTTGAAAATTTTGTAGAAGTATTTTATTTTGTCTCCCTATAATTTAGCTTGAAGTTTAAAAATAATTGTCACAAAATTTGAACTTCCTATCTCAAACCTGTAAACGGCACGGACAAAGTTTATGTCCGATTTCACTGAAATTTTACGAAAAAAAAAACTTGCTAAAATGTGTAGCATTCTTCACTATAGTAATCCAGCACCGACTTCGCCAACCACATTGTTATTCTACAGAAAAGTTAGGGTAAGTGGGCGGACTTCGGCCGTGGCTTAAGGTTTACATTTTCCATTATGTCGAACACCATTATATTAATTTTATCTATTAACCTTTCGCTCAAGGGGGTGATCTATCGTCACGACGTCACTGGCTACGGCTTTATGACTTTTTCCCACATCGTTATCAAACATATTGATGTATTGTATTCAGTATTCGATGTTATGTAGATTGATGATTGGAGATTTTTATATTAAGTGCTCATAAATTCTAAATTAACCTTACAACAAAAAAAAAAACCGTTAAAGTCGTAACTACTACGAGGACGACAATGTTTTAAGCTATCAATTCACAAGTTTTCAGCTAAACAACAAGTGGCTTTATCGAGAATATGAATTTTCCTTTTTTTTTTAAATTAAATTATGAAATGAAAGTGTTAAAAATTTTTTTTTTAAGCTGATAAACAATTTTTGAATAAAAATTGTGGGAATGTAAAAGAATTAAAAAAGTTATAAGTCAAAATATGTATGTACATTAAACTCAGACAAATATTTCTTGGTCAAAATAAAGCTTAGAAAATAAATTGTTTTTTTTTTTTCTCATACCCTTTTTTAATAAATAATATAACAATAATAAAGTTTATAATGAAAATTATTTTTTTTTGAGACTATTGTTTATTTTATAAGCGAAATTTGTTACATTCTCTTCTGTTGAAGTTTAAACTTAATGAGATGAATGATGTTGTTTTATTGAAACCAAAGCCATAACGTCGGGCTCTATATTCGAATGTTTTATTATTATGTGGGGTAGAAAACTGAATTCCTCGAATTACAACACATAAGTATTTGAAATTTACAAAAATTGATGTTGTTGTCAAAGAGTAGGATGAGTGAAAATAGACTTAAGCTTCCGATCGATATTGCCGTTTTAGCTCCAAGCATACATGATAAAAGCAGCTTATGATTTTTTCTTTAATAAGATCCGATTCCTTCCCAATATGGATTACGATAAAAAAATTTGTAATCTTGCGTCAACATTTGTCACCCGGCGTGAAGAACCAAAATCAATTTTAACTAAAAAAAAAGGTCATCATTTTACATCCCAAAAACCCTAGCAATATGAAATATATTTCAATTTTAAATAAATTCAAACCCTTTGTTTTTGAACAAAATAAGTTTTACAGCCAGATTATGTAAAACGTGACGCGGCGAGTCACATTTTCGCGTCAGCAGCCAATTTCGTATTATATAAGCTCACTCACTCACATCATCGTCAAAATGTGACGTATAGCGTGTGACTTACGTTTTTTGGTATTATGCACAGGCGCGAAGAGGCACACAAACGTACTTCAGCTGTCAAACTCGTCACTTGCTTTTATGCTTGCGTCGACTTTTTCTAATTTGATTTTCATTATTTTATTCAATTTTTTAATAAACATTAAACTGTAACATATTTATTAATTTGGTGTTTAAGCATTATTATGCGAAATAAAAAAAAAAAAAACAGATTTCAACGAAAAAAAAAAGTTCTGACCTGCATACAGTGGGGTTCGAACATTGGCATTTTGTGCCGCTAGATGCGCAGTTTAACGAGATAAGCCAAATTCATTATTGGTTTTTGGCTCGCTAAAAGTATAATAATTTTTTTTACCGAGTCTTATTTGAATTGTCATTTTGTCAGAGTCTCCAGATTTGGGAGTTTTTGTAAATTTGGGTAGTTTTTTGCCATGATTTTCCTATCAAAGTAAAAAATTGAATTGAAAGTTTGTTTGCTACTCGATAGTTGGAAGAATATTTGAATAACATGCATACGACTACTGTAGCAACGGCTTTTTTTTTATTTAAGAAGAGTATTGCTTCAACATATTTTTAATACCAAAATCTCAAGTTCAAGCAAAAAAGGCTTCTCAGATCAGATTTCAAGAATGCGGAAACGCAAGTTGTTGTTAAATAAAATGAAAATTACAGTAGATGGAGTGGTTCTACGGCCGAATTATGGAGTGACGAATTTTTTAACAATTGCAAATTTTACTTATTTGGCAATACTATCCCAATTATAAAGTAAATCATTGTTTTTGTAAGATTTAATTGTATCACGCACACGATTAAGCGATTGCACACTAGAAGATTTTGGTCATCATTAGTAATCTAAGCTTTCATCTATTTCAGGTTTTTACTTATTACATAACACATGGTTTTTAACACAACGATGTCATAGCAAAAGTAGTGCGCGATCCTTTAATTTACTCAGTAATTAAGCTTTTCATTGATATGAAAAAAAAAAGATTACCTTACCGAGTATCGATCTCATGAACTATTATTTTTGAGCTCACAGTCCTAACCTATTGTTTACAAATATTTGTGTAATTTTACTGTGATTTTGATTATTTGCATATTACATTACACCTTCGCTTACCACATTGTGCATTATTTCTACATCAAAGTGTAATGTAAGAAATCAATGTTTACAAAATTAATGCATGGCCCCAAAAACTAGTAGAGTGTCTATTTTGTAAAGCTGTATATGCAAATGAATGTACATAGACTATTCTCCAAATGTGAGCTCTTGGATTTTGGTCAAGGGTGTTATGTGGTAAATTGTGTTTTGTAGTTTAGTTTGTCTAACATCGACTTTTAGCATTTAATTAGAAAAACCAACGTAAAGTTTTACGTTTAAAGCTGACAACTCTAGTGACAAAATAACTGGACGAACGCCATGACGCAAACATTTATGTAATTCAAATTTGTGACGCAAGGTGACTAAAAGTGTCGCGCACGCGAAATGTCACCGCCTTTTACTTAATCTGGCCGTTAATTTCCAAATTTTTTTTTTATTTAAATTTGAAAATTATTGGTTAAAATCATATTTTAATTCAATAGTACGAAGACCATTTTGCCGTACCCTAGCCGTTCTGGCCGGGGCAGTCCCCCTAGCTTAGCTACTAGATAGGAAATCTACAACGTGAGGACAGCTCTTATGGCGATGAGATTTTAGAAATGACATACATACGTAGTATGTACCAACTTCCTCAGGAAGGTAAGAATTTGTTTATTCTTATTATTTTCCACATTAAACCGGCAAAAAACAACACAATAAAATGAACAATGGCACCTTCCGAAAATGACAAACATTAAAGCAAATATATGTGTAAATATTTACATACCTACATATGTATGTATGTATATCGCCTTCAAGCAGATATACCAAAGTAAAAAAATGGCAACGAAAAATGCCGTTACTACTAAATAAAGTCATTCTCACGAGCTGCTCAAAAATGCCGGTACTTTTAAAATTGCAATGGTGTGCAACCAAAACAAAACACATACAAGCGAAATTCGGACTGAAATACAAAAAGAGAGTTAACAGTTGAACAGAGAAAGAGAGCGCTACTTTAGTATGGTGAAAAAGTAGTATTTTCTCTGAAAATAGTATTAAAAATACGAGAGTTGCATATAACAGCAAAGCAGCAGAACCTGTTTTAACTTCAATTGCAATTGCGAATATGGTTATTGGGGGAACCCCGTTTACCCCAATACACCTGTGCTGCCATGGACCTGGGGAGATATCAGTACAACAACGAGGTCTACTATTACTGCTTTACATCTTCTTTCTCTCTTCACTTACGGTGTTTCAGTGCGTTCGAGGTGCAAAAATTTGGATTTATTTCGATTTCGGGAGGAATTCATATAAACCATGTTTTTTTTGTTGCTATTGTTCCTCACATTCCAAGTGGGTTGTGTCTGCCGACGGCATTTATTAGCAACAGCAACAACAAGAAACGAGTGTGAAGAAACCGACGCGATTTCCATTAAATGAACAAGAGAGTGACGAAGAAACCGAATTAAGGCGCAGCACGATGCCGATTATATTAAAATTGGCCACTGTTGGTTTTTGTTGGTGGGGGTTACACCCACTTGAGGTTTAACACCTTCGTATTTGTCTCTGTGTATGCGTCAATGTATATTTCATTTATGTAGTGCTGCAGCTCTGCTGTATATAACTGTATTATTTATTGGATGAGAGGTGGAGGTGGTCGAGGCACCGAGATAAGAGCGCAGATAATGCGCGCGCATTACATGCGATTAGGTGCCGTTCGAAGGATTTAACCAACCGACACAAAGGACGAAAGGCAACGTTATTTGATATGTGTTCAACTATATACCGTTATGTACATACTTTGCGATGTGCTGGTACGATGAGGAGGGTTCTTTTTTATGTGTGCGAGTAGGAAGCAATAGATGTAAATAAATATCTAGGTACAAGGAGTTATCCTCTTGAAAAACATACAGTAATGAGGGTGATAGGAGTAGCGTAGTGTAAATCTTTTTTTTGCTCATCAATTTAAAAATGTTGGGAATGAAAAGGTTCTGTCTACTATTATAACAAGAAGTTTTGGTCCTTATCACTTACATAATTACCTTCTTTAACTAAATATTTTATACATACACATACATGTATGTACATACATGTACTACATAATTTTTTTTTCACAAATGAAGTATAGGCGGAGAGCTGTAGAAAAGTCGAGTGTATAAGATTACAGGATGAGATGTATGCCAAATGATAGAGCTCAATGAGCCTAAATTTAAGAAAAGTTGACCCCAAAAACGGGTGTCTATCATTTGGCACAAATTTCAAGCTGTTGACTCAAAAAACCGGTGAAAACCCATGTTTGGGACAGGATTCAACAAAGCGATCCCAGGTATTATATTTAGGCCTCTTCGAGTTCTATCATTTGGCATACATTTCGAGCTGTTATGTACACCCAAAAAAAACTGCTGTAAAAGTGTTGAAAAATGCTGTAAATATTACTGCATTTATCGTCATTTTCGAACCGAAATCATTTGCAGTCATTATTGCAAATGTATCGTTGTACATTTGAAAAAGTAGTTGTGAAAATAAAAATTGTGTAGTAAATTTCACAGCAAAAGCATTATTTATAAAATAAAATTTGCTCTTGGTTGTACTACTGTTGTACAATAGTGCTTACCTCACTTTTTTTCCACTTTCTTTGCTCGTCTTCGAAATCCAATTGCAAACCAACTTGATGGGAAATATCTAAGAAATTACCTCAGGTCTAAGTAGGAGCAAACTTGTTTTTGTTAGTCCGTGGCCTTTCAAAAGACGAATCTTTTATATAACGCATGTCCGAAACATGTTGTAAATTTGAATGCATAAATAGCGATATCACTTTTAGAGCTGTTGCGAATTTCACAATTACCTTAGTAGATTTCACAAAATTTTATAAGCAATTTTACAACACAAAATGACAACAGGCTGTGAATTTTACAAATAGAAATCGAGATCATTTTAGCAAATTTATTGCAGAATTGATTGATTGCACTTACTGTAAAACTTACAATTAATTGTGTATGTGATTGCATTTGGTTTCAAATTCGTAAGTCGACTTATAATTGTAAAATGGACCTCCACATTTTGTAAAATTGACAACTGATATTTTTTTGGGTGTACTACAGTCTTAATAAGAACAACAAAATTAGCTAAAATTCGAGCATTTCCGGCCATCGGGACAGGCTTTGGCAAGGCATCCCTAGATATTCTATTTAGGCTCATCGAACTCTATCATTTGGCATACATCTCATCCTTTAATCTTATACACTCGACTTTTCTACAGCCGGCTCTTGGACTAGTACACAGTTAGAAATTTTGGAATAAATTTTAATACTTTTGGGCTTACATATATGACTACACCAGAATTGTATTAAAATTCAATACTGTCTAGATATTAAAATTAATTTTTCATACAAATTTGTATTAAAATTTAATACTCGTTTTATTAAAATTAAAAAAAAAAATATGTCGTATCCACTGAGATTCGAACCTGGTTCCCTTTCAATACAAGGGTTGCATGAACATTTTAACGACATCAACCAAACGTAGTATCATATTTACGTTGGCTAAATGTAATACTTGCGATAGCATTAAATGTTATAAAATATCGTTTTAATGTTTGAACTGTATTAGAATTTAATACAAAATGTATTACAAAATTTTGTAATATATTCAAAAGTATTAAATTTAATCAAAATTGTATTAAAAATCTTTGTAATACTTCGCTTGTATTAAAATTTATTCCAAGATTTCTAACCGTGTACGAATTTCATTAATAACAGATCTGTTGTTCTATTCAAGTTTTTCATACAAGAACTTTTATGGAAATTATCAGAGATGATTTCTATTCAGTGCAATATTTTATGCAACAAATACATATGTTTTCTAAAAAAAAGCCAGCTGCCATTTTTCTGTATAGAAAGACCTGTTACATCACGGTTGGCTGGAAAAGCTTAAACTTAAAGTTGCATTCCTCAAAAATGCATACTGCTACGTATTCGAGGTACATTTCGATTTATGATATGTATTTGTAGAAAAAAAGAAATATCGACATAATATAAAGTGGATTTTGAATAATATGAACTTTCAAATATCTGAACAAATTTTGATGAACAAATTTTGATGAACAAAATTTTAAGATAAAATTAGTAAGGCTTTTTCACAATTTATGTATCAAATAATGAGTTTATGTTTTACTTAATAATAAAAAGGGAGCAAAAACAAACAATTCATAAGAAATCTGTAAGCAATAAAAAAAAACTAAATACATCATTTATTACGGTAACAAATCATTTTTTTTCTTGTATTTCAAAGTTACTCAGTCTGCTATACACTATGGTGTTTAGGATTAGAAATTTATTTGGCCACACTCATAGAGTTATATCGCCAGAACCATAACAAATACCTTTAAGGATATTTTAAGAACATATGCGTTTGCTCCAACTTAAAAGGAGTTTGTAACAGAATTTTTTGGCGAAATATTCCATGAGGTGCAAAAATTGGTTTTTAGGGTTACCGAAAAAGCATAGACTCTTTTTAATTTGTTAACAAAAATATAGTTCATTGATAATTTTTTTCAAAAATAAACGATTTAAAGAAAAAATTATCCAAATTTCAAAAATTGGTTTGAAGTCAAAAACTAAAACACCATTTTTCAAGTTTCGCATAATAGTTCTATAGGTTATCGACATCCTTTTTGTTCAAAGCAGTGCAGAAGTTCCTAACGTATGATAAAAGATATATAGTAAGCCACAAAACTGTTCACAAAAAAAACATATTTCTAGTTTTAAGGCTATATTTTTTTTTTTTTTGTAAAAAGGTTTAAAAAAAAGTGTGCAGAAATCTTGTAAATTCTTTCTTCTACCTAAAAAAAATCAAAACTAAAATATTTCACATTTTTATTCTTAGTCTTTTGTGACTTAAAGTAATAAAAACATTTTAAATTATTTTTTAGTATTTTATATAGCCGGTTTTGGCCTTAGTGGTGAAGTGTATTTTCTTAGGCATACTCGCTTTCAATTTGTCTAGTATTTGAGTACTGATCACGGACCATTGTCTATTGGCGATCTTCCATAGCTCGTCCAGATTTTGTGGGGTTGTTTGGCTCATAGGTATTTTTTTAAAAAAATATTCCACAAGTTTTCAATGGGGATAATTTCTGGTGACTGTGCTGGCCAACCCAAGCAGGTAGTATTTTGGTCTCGAAGCCATTTCATTGCAAAAAATCTGGTCATTATCCTGCTAAGGGATGGTATCGCCTGGTTAGTAGACGAATTATAAAAATAACTAAGTATAAAAATAACTACCCAAGTTTAACAAAATGTGAAATATTTCAGTTTTGATTTTTTTTTTTTGCTATAATAAGGAATTTGCAAGGTTTCTGCATACTTTTTTTTAAAACTTTTTTTACAAAATAAAAAATACAGCCTTAAATCTAGAAATATGTTTTTTTGTGAACAGTTTTGTGACTCACTGTACATAACAGCAATATTCAATGATCTTATTTCTGTAAGTCGCGATCTCAATACAAAATATCCCTGTTTCGGGACTCATATATCCGAAACTAAAATTGCTGTATAAAAAGCGAAATAGAAATCAAATATTTTATCAAAAATTGTGAAAAAATCAAAGGATGCTACACTAAAAGAACTGTTTACTGTATCGCAACAAAATTTATCAAAATTACTAGAAATGTTTCGGAAAAGCCTTTGAGACTTAGTTTCGATTATTGACCAAATTGCGTGTAAATAAAGAGTGTTTGTAATATTTGACCACATAATCTTTTCTGAATGTATTGAGCAAAAAAAAAGATTCGAAAACTTTACTAACATACTGTGGCGTCAATTGCATAGCGCTAAGGGGGACATTGCCCCCCCCCAATGACCTGATATTATTATTAATTACATCGATTCAATTCAAAATTTCTTCGGTACTTAGTTTTTGAAATATATAACTCTAAATGAAAATTTTAATTAAGTACAGTCATACCGATTTAAGTTGCAAAACCCAGTACAAAATAGTACTTAGGAAGGTGACTACTAAGACATCTGGCTCAATAATTAAACTTATGTAAGTCCAGTAAAGTGGAAAGCCTCCAAATGATAGCCAAAGTACAATATTGTGGCCATACATTGAACCCTGGCGCAGGCATGTATACTTGGCTTCAAACATATTTAATTCTTGTCATTGTTAATCTGTTCTTACGTGTACATAAGGAAATTTGAAATTAAATTTAAAAAAGATTATAATATCAGGCAAAATCAAATAGTTTTCTTTTTGTTGGCCAAATTCCAAATATTTTTTTCAATATTTTGCAATATTTTTTTTTATTTAAATGAGGATATACTCGAATATGAATAAATTTTCGAATATCGAGTGTTCCCGAAGAATTCTAGAAAATGACATTTATTTGAACATGTCTAATGTACACATCATATGTTTGTAAAAAAAAAAACTCAAACACTTGTTTTTAATTAAAAATCCTAAATGTTTACTTATATTGCATGTGAATCAGTCTTACATACAGTCAATTTTAAACTACAGGACGGTGTCGTATGTCAATATATTTTTTTAGCTCTAACTTTTTTTAAAAATTCTTTATAATTTCAAATTTATTGGTGTTAACAGTTTTATGTAAGTGAATAGACAAGTATGGCATTATAGCATCCATGCTTAGACCAATTTCGATTCCGGAAGTGAGATTCAAAGGTTAATGGCTGAAATTCTTACCACTAGAATGTCTCATACCTGCTTATAAAAAATGCTTATCGAAGAAGCTTAGCAAGCAAGCAAAAGCAGCTCCATAGAAGTTGAACGGGAAATTTTACATACTTGCAGTGCAAAACAAGAGTTTCGTGATGCTAATCCTGCCCTGCAAACGCTACAAGTAATCAAAGAAACCAATATCCAGCAGTCCTACACTAACGTTGTGATACTTTTACGATTGTTGGCTTGTTGGTTTAGCTCTTGCTAATATTCAACAGAAAATAGAAGTAAACGCAGAATAAATTGTCCGGCGCTTTACAGAAAAAATCTTCGGCGTCTAGAAACTCTTTCCTGAGACATTGATAAATGAATTCTTGAATGTACTTATTATTGAAAGTATTTTTTTTTAAGTATTATTGAATTTATAAACATTTGGGCCAACATTTTTTTAATGTCCAATACTTGGTCTCTTTAGATTGATTTCACTTTTCATGAAAAAAGCCATTAAATTTATGAAAAAAATACACTCATTCGCAAATCTAATACAATTAGTTCATCATCTAAAAAATAAAATTATAGCAAAATTGTATATATTTCCGTAAATTACGGTAACTCAGTTGTCTTTTTCAGTAACGCAGATATTTTTCATATAAAAGATTACTGTCCTGGAGTATTAGTCTCATGTTACAAAGAGTTATTTCTTAAAATTTTTACTAGATGGTGAATTACCTGAATATCATAATAAACGTTAGAAGTTTTGAACTGTATTACAAGCCCAATAAATACCATTTTTCTAAGGAGCAGTATTTTTCTTCTTCTTCTTCCATGACCAATTCTCCTTGTTCCTCAGGTATTAACTGTACAATACCTTGGTCGGAGTAGTGATGTGCAATATCGTTTTCGACATTTGCCCATGTTATTATGACTTCAGATCTTACTTCGGTACTTGCTGAAACAAGTTCGCCTATAATTTCATTAATAGCACATGGTGGGCTTTAAATGCCAAGTTGAGTTACAACAAAAACTTGAATGTGGAATTATTTAGGATGTTCATCAAAGTAGAAATGCATCAAAAGGAAATGAAAAATTAAAAGAAATGCCTGTAAGGTTAATCCAGGCCTGGCCGAAGTACAGTTTTGTGGCAGAAATTTCACTCTGAAATTCGGATAAAAATTCATATCTTCTTCTTTGGCGTGAGATGGAGCATTGTCTATTAATAAAAGTGCCATAAAAGGCATATTATTTTCTTCCAAAAACTTTTTGATATGGGGAATAAAATATTTTTTAAGCCAGTCTATGAACAGTAACGTCGTCATACAACCTTTTTTTGAAGCTTTATATATAAAAGGTAGATTATGGTTTTGAAGACGCGTGGATTAGCTGACTTCCATATTATTAGGAGTAGCAATTTGTGAGATCCTTTGGCATTTGAGCACGGCATGAATGTAAAGTATTTTCGTTTAATTTTATTGCAAGTTTTTTACTGTTTCTTCGAATAACTTCTACATTATTTGTCCGATTTTCGCAAAATTATACTTCAAATATTTGCAAAAGAATAGTCTCTCATTAAAGATTTTAAAAATATGAAAAACAAAAAATTTTTCATTCAAATGGAGCAATTGAAATTGAGTGATTTTCAAAAAAGACCAAAAAAGTCAGTTTTTTTGGACATTGAGCGCTTGTAACTCCATCAAATCTTATCCGATTCAAGCAAACAGCATATCGTTAGAAAGGGAATACAAATATCTTTCGAATGCTGAAAATTGTTTTAGAGTCGTAAAAAAGGTTATGGAAATATAGTCAAATAAATGAAAAAAGTGCCGAAAAAAGGGTTTTTTGGGGATGTCTCGAAAAAGATTCTTAAGAAAAAAAAATGTTTGCCATTTTTGGAATCTACGCCCCAAAATACATCGAAAAAAGTCTATGAGAAACCAGATCTCGAGATCAATCCCAAATTTGTAAACTAGTGTAATCAACGTGCTGGCTAAAACTCACGACATAAAATGAATAAAGCCTTAACCAAAATAGACGTGACGAGACGGTAGCAATTGAACGAACGTTAGCACTCGTTTCGTCTGTTTTGACATTTAACCCAAAATGTTACGCTACAGGCGCGGATCTAGAATTTTTTTCCGGAGGGGGTCACAAGATAGAAACAAATCAAAAATAACAAGAATAACCAAATAAACAAAGCAAGCCGAATTTCTTCAATGAATAAAAACAAAGCCAGAATAACTGATGCTGATTCTGTTTTTCAACAGCTATTTTCTGAAACTGAAAATCTCGCAGCGCAGTTGGATGTGGAGTTAAAAGTACCGCGCGTTGTTTCTTGTCAAAAACATCGAGATAATCACCAACCAAAGCAAACCCCGGAGGAATATTTCAGGAGAAGAATTTACGTTGCTCTGTTGGACAACGTAGTGACGGACCTCAAAGAAAGGCTCTCTCCAGACGTGATGAAGCTTTTTGGGTTGAGAGCGTTTCTGCCTCGGACTTCCTATACAGCGGAGAACATTGAAGAAGTTCATCTTGTTGCAGAAACGTACCAGAAGCTTCTGAACACTCCCCCTTCGAACGTTATTGCAGAATTCAAGTTGTGGGTACAGGGTTAAAAATTTTGGAATAAATTTTAGTACTTTTGGGATTACATATATGACTACACCAGAATTGTATTAAAATTCAATACTGTCTAGATATTAAAATTCATTTTTAATACAAATTTGTATTAAAATTTAATACTCGTTTTTATTAAAATTTAAAAAAAAAATATGTCGTATCCACTGGGATTCGAACCAGGTTCCCTTTCAATACAAGGGTTGCATGAATATTTTAACGATATCAGCCAACGTTGTATTATATTTACGTTGGCTAAATGTAATAATTGCGATAGCATCAAATATTATAAAATATCGTTTTAATGTTTGACCTGTATTAGAATTTAATACAAAATGTATTACAAAATTGTGTAACATATTCAAAAGTATTAAATTTAATCAAAATTGTATTAAAAATCTTTGTAATACTTCGCTTGTATTAAAATTTATTCCAAGATTTCTAACCGTGTAGCTAAATGGAACCGAATTGTTGCAAACGGCGGTGAACTCCCAGATTCGGTTCCTCTTGCCCTTGATGCGTGTGATGAAGTTGCTTATCCGGCTATTAATATACTGCTTTGGATTTTGGAGACGCTTCCTGTTTCTGGAGCCACTGCAGAAAGGAGTTTTTCAACTCTCCGTCGCCTCAAAACTTGGTTGAGATCAATTATGGCAGAAGACAGACTCACCGGGCTTGCATTGCTACACATCCATCGAGACATTGAATTGGACATCGATGCGATCATTAACAGATTTGCGAAACAAAATAGAAGATTGGATTTTGTTTTATAAATGATGCTTTTAGTTGGAACTTGTAAACAGATTGTAAACAGATGATAGTATATCAAGTATAGCTACAATCCAAATATAGAAAAAATAATAAAAAAGTCAGTCTTGTTTAAGAAAATTAGTCAAATTTGTTGATTTAGTCATTTTTTGATTCCAATTTTTTCAGAGTGCAAAAAAATAAGTTAATTTTGGTCGTTTGGTTAGGTTTCAGGTTTTTAAGTTTGCAAAAACTAGGTTTTGAAGTTCGGTTCTTACGGAACTCTTACGTCTCGTCAAAATGTTTCGTTCACTTTCGATCAATTACGTAGATTCATTTTGGCTATCAAGATTGGTTTACATACACTCGAACTTACTCGTTATGTCTCGTCTCGTCTATTTTGGTTTAGGCTTAAGTTGCATATGTACATTCGATTTGCTATGAGGATATGAAAGAATGAATATGTACTCACAAAACGTCCCGTTACCAGGGCCGGATTAAGGCTATATGCCGCCCGTACGCCAATAAAATTTTGTCGCCCCCAAAATTAAAAAAAAAATTATAAGTAAATTTTTAGTTGTACAAACGCCTGACAACAAAAGCAACCTTAGGAATTTATAAGTTACATATGTATATGCCATTCAAGTGAACCCCAAGTAACCTCGAGTAACCCCAGTAACCTCAGTCACCTTAAGCTATTTTTTTGAACTTTGAAACTGCAAACGAAAATAACCGAATCGACACAACTGTTACAATTTTTCGGAGCGAACCGTCTCTTTCAACTTTGAATAAGCAAAATTCTAAAGAAAATATTCATATAGACTTTCATTTCTTTCTACCACTTCATACTTGGTGTTAATTTTTGGATTAAACAAAAAAACTTTTTTCAAAATTTTGCCGCCCATACGCCATGGCGTCGGTGGCGTATGCGGTAATACGGCCCTGCCCGTTACTTAACGAAATGACTTTAAAAAAGCAATGTTGACATGATCATGCCACTGTATGAAGATAAAGTATTGGAGCCAGGCCCGTACCAACTCAGGTTCAAGGGGAGGGCTTTGCCCCCCCACGCCTCTTATCTGAGATGAGATTCTAAGGACGTTGGTTTTACTCTTCGCAAAAAATAAAATTTGTTTGCCCCCTACGCAAAGTCGGGTTGGTACAAGTCTGATTGGAGCAACGGGAAATGTGAAATTATGCGCTGTTGCGATTAATGTACCTACTTTTTTGCTCAACGAGTGGAGTGTATTCAGTAGCGTATCAACAACTATGGTGGCACAAAACAGCAACACCCTACAGGGCCCCACAAGTGCAATTTTTTAATTATTTTGCTATGTAACTTTGATCTTCGTATTCAATTTTTTTTTGGTAATCAAACTCAACTTATGTACATATCGACACTTCCAAGATAACGGGTGTGACAGTTTAACTCTTATTTTCATTCATATCTTTTCAGACAAGTGTGAGAATGCAATTTAATCTCTTGCAACAAGTACTGTGGTACCTTCCGATATTTATTTAAAGTATAAAAGTTTGACATCTAATCTTATAAGTTCAGAAAATGCTTTTAAAGTGCGTAACGGGTGTGACGTTTAAAAAAGCTTCTTGAATATTTTGAGTTTGAGTTCAAATAGCCTAAAATTTTGCAGGAATGAGTAATAATATGTTATCATTTCAGAAATATTTGATATTTTTTTTATTAAAATGATGGGAAACTTCTAAATAATATATACAAAGCTACTTCAAAAATGTAGCGGGTGTGACATCCAAATGTAACGGGTGTGACATTATAATAATCTCATAGTAAGCCATGAAGTAAAAAAAAAAAAATGTTATTGAAAAAAAAAAAAAAAAATTATAAGGAATTCAATATGTGATGAAAATTTTGTATCTGTTATGGTAAAAATTCGATGTGATGCATCGTTTAATTTTTGTACTTGCAATACTTGCATTCGAACAAATGGAACGGACTGAGCATTATTAGATAATTTTGCAGTTAATTTTTAATTCTAATAAATGATTTTCATCGATAATTTTTTTAATATAAGCTAGGTCCTAGAACCCAAAAAAACAAAATTCTTTGATTTCTCCCATGAGATATTTTCTAACAAAATCCTTCGTACAATTCATTTGATGCCTTATTTCTAGCTACTATTTTCATGGTTCTCTCGCTCATCACATGCTGTCATTCTCTCTTTCTATATTATATCCCCACAAACGTAAGCATTTTGCTTTTGTTGTTGCACGTGTATACTCGTATGTTACTTCTTTGTATTGGCGTAGATTATCACTCGACATGATTTTTCTGTTTTTTTTTTTTCAGTTTTATTTATCAACACGCTTTGCTCGTTTTAACTTCGTTGTGGACTTCGGCTTCGGCGTCGTCGCTTTGTGCGCTTATCCACCTCCCACTCACACACGCTCCATGCGTTACACACACGCGCTCGCTCCGACGCATGGCAAGCCAATACAACAGAAAGAGAAGGCATGTGAGATAACCCACTCCTCTGCTTGGTTTACTTGGCTAAAAATAAAAATACAGCAAAAAGGAACAAAAAAAAAATGGGGGCAACAACAATTGTGGAATGAAAAAAACCTGTTTTCGCTTAACTCCGCCCTCGCTGTGCGCTGATTGGCTTAACAATGGCTTTTTCGTTGTTGGTTCTTCTTCTTCTTTACACAAGCGATTTGTCCGCCAGGGTTTGAGGCAAGGCGCGCTGGTTTTATCTCGAAATGTAGATTTTCCATTTTCGGTGCCAAATTGTAGATGGTTCCATGTTTTTTGTGTTTGTTTTTCTCCTTTGTGGGATGCTTCCATTTTTTTTTGTTTTCATTTTGTCGCTCTTGCTTTCATCGTTGTCTATATATTTTTCGTTTATCTTAAGTGGTTTTTGCGAAATGAGTGGTTTTCCTCCGTCATCCTATACCACCACAGCTCCTACCCTGGTGTCCTTCGTTATTCGTAGTACTATTGCAGCTTTGATGATGCCAGCACGGTATTTGGCGGGTTTCTCTAATTTTCTGCTTCCATTGGTTTATTGCCAATGAAATGGAAGCTTCTTTAGCGTGATTATGAAGCTTTTATGCTGTTTCTTTTCCTTTTTCGTAATTCCATCTCTCTTTTATTTCCTACTCCTTGACGTTGGCATCGTCGTCGTTTTATTAGTGAAGCATTAATTTTTGAAATTTTTAATACCCTTCATTTTAGGCGGCGAGCACAACAGCGAGTGCAATGAAGTTTTCCATTTATCTGGCATTAAAAGGAGATTTTCATTTAATTAAATTTTGCTTTTTCCATTTTCTGTACTCTAACGTAGAAATTTAAAATCGTCGTTTTTTTGCAAAAAAAAAAAAAAAAATGTCTTGCTGTTAATGTTGCTCCTCCGTGGAATTATATATGGAAGTAGCTATACTTTCTATAGAAAGTACATCAACGCATTGGTTAAGCCCCCTTCACCAGAAAATGTTTGCGAACATGTCGTATGTGTAACTTGACCAAAAGAAGTTATAAAATGTCGGAACTTTTTTTGCCAAGAAATACATATTATATATAAATGTTTTTTTACTGATTTCAATTGCATTTAAAGAACTAAAATGAAGTCAAATCAAGTACATTTGCTCAGCGCTGGATTAAGGTATAGCCAGTAGCAGACCGTGGACATTTGGCGCACGGGGTGAAGAGGTAATTTGTTTTCCTATACCAACATAAGATATATTTCACATCATATTGCAAAATCTTGATGGGGGCCCTTAAGTCAGTGGCGTACCGTGGACATTCGACGCCCAGAGAAAAACTATAATTTTCCACCTCTTCCAACAAAGTTCACCCATACGAAAATTTTATTTACTAAAAAAAAAGGTCATAACTTTTCGCATTCCAAAAAGCCTAACCAAACAAGATATTTTTAATGAGATACCAACCCCTAGGTACACTACTGTCTTAATATTGCATTTTAATATTTCAAATTGAATAAAGTTTGTTAGTTATGCTAAAACCATGAGGACCATTTTGGTCGACGCCAGGTACGCTTATGGGTAGGGCTAGAGGAGACCATAGCTCCAGGTGCCAATAACCAGCGTTGATCGAAGGTAGGACTAGCTCCCCAGACCTCAAGGTAAGGAGTCATCAACACGGAATGACGTCGTGTGAATGTGGCTTAAAATAATTAACTAATCGAAACAAATTGAATTCTTCATTAATCTAAGTGGCCGGATTTTTATTTCGGCTTTTAATTCAAAGTGGCGGATTCGAAAATGGTGGGAAAAAATTCAAATCGTTTCAGTTTGTCATGATAATCATTTGATTATATTTTGGTGTTCAAATTTGCAATTAAATGGCTTCGTTAACTATCAAGACTGCAAGATGTGGGCTACGAAGAAATTGAGATCAGTTATAATCGCACCCACAGTCAGGGCCGTGTTACCGCATACGCCACCGACGCCATGGCGTATGGGCGGCAAAGCCACGGGGGCGGAAAAATTTTGAAAATAGTTTTTTTTTTTAATCCAAAAATTAACACCAAGTATGAAGTGGCAGAAAGAAATGAAAGTCGTTCGTTACGAGGTCGTGTCTTCATCAAACGCGGAGAAAATGATACAGCAACGAGAATCGACAGCATCGAGCAGCTGACTGTGGAAATCGACAATTGTTTATTTCGTGCTGAGACATAAAAAAACAATACCAGTTGACCTTATTTTGGAGAATTCAATTTTTATTCTTTCTTTTTTTGAAAAATGTTTTAATTATTTATTTATAGGTGATTTCTTATTTAATAATAATATCGCAGGAGTTTTAAACTTAAATTTAATAGTTCTTTTTTTTCAAATGATTGCGTTGCGTTCAATATTTTTAAAACTTATAAATTATGAGCGATTCTTGTAGTCCTCAGGGCAGTTCCATAAACAACGTTCGGAGCATGATTAGAATTCTAGGTAAGCAAAGTGATGGTATTAGAATTTGCCATATTAATGCGCAGAGTCTCAACAACAAAATTGATGAATTTCGATTTGTTTTTGAAAGCTCCATGATAGACGTCATTTGTATATCAGAAACCTGGTTTCATTCTTTTGTGTATAACAATACGTGCAAAGTCAATGGTTATAAAGTCTTTAGGGCTGACAGAGCAACCCATGCTGGTGGTGTTGCCATTTATATTAGAGAAGAAATTTCATGTAAGCTCAACTGCAAGTCCAGTGCCGACGATCCCATTGAGTATATTTTCGTAGATGTCCTGTTTGGACCAAAAAAGTTGCTTATTGGTACTGTTTATAGGCCAAATTGCAATATTGAATTTACGTACTTATTTACAAAAATTGAATCCGTAACATTACCTTATGAGGATATTATAATCACCGGCGACTTCAATAGTAATGTGCTGGCAAATAAAACTCTCTTAAATGAAATGAATTCTTTAGGGCTTTCAGCAGTTAATACTAAATTACCAACGCACTTTACGCAAACTACGAACACTTTACTGGACTTGTTTTTTGTTAGTAACAAGAAAAATACTCTACTGTATGACCAAATTTCTGCACCCATGTTTTCAAAGCATGATTTGATTTTTTTAGTTTACAATTTTCAGTTGACAATCAATGAGAAAACAATAAGATATCGTGATTTTAAAAATATTAATTATGGTTCACTAAATAACGATTTAAATAGCATTAACTGGAATCAGATTTATAGTGTGGCATCTTCGGATGAACAACTTTCTTTCTTAGAACAAAATATAACTTTTTTATTCAACAAACATGTCCCAATTAAAACAAAATTGATTAGGAACAAGACACTGCCATGGTTTAACGAGGACATTAAAAATTTAATAGATCAGCGAAACAGAGCCTATAATCGCTGGAAAAGATATAAATTACCTGAGATGTATCTCATTTTTAAAAAATTGAGAAATGACGTTGTTAATAAACTACGTGCTTCTAAATTAGCTTACTACGAAAACAAGTTTAGTAACGCTCTTGGGTCTAAGCAAACATGGAACCTAATCAAAAAAATTGGGGTTGTAAATAACAACACACATACAACTGATGTAGGTGACGTTAATGACATTAATAAAAAGTTTGTAGCATCCTGCGCACCATCAGCGAACGCAAATTTTGGGGAGATGGAAGCTTTTAATGTAGCGTCTACTAATGGTGATGGCTTTAGTTTTTCTTGTGTTAGTCAAGAAATTGTACTGATAACTTTTTTATCAATAAAATCAAATGCGATCGGTATTGATGAAATGGACCCTACTTTCTTAAAGGCGTTACTGCCAAAGCTGCTGCCATATTTCACTTTCTTGTTTAATACAATTTTGACAAATTCGTCATTTCCAGCTAAGTGGAAGAAGGCAAAAATCATTCCAATCCCTAAATCTGATAATGAGTTTCGTCCGATTGCAATTCTGTCTTATTTATCAAAGGTTTTTGAAAGTATTTTGCATAAGCAAATCACGGAGTATTTAACTCAATACTCGCTCCTTTCGAATAGACAGTCAGGTTTTAGACCTAAACACAGTTGCATAACTGCTTTACTGGATGTATCGGAGAAGTTGAGAGCGAACTTGGATTCCAACAAGGTTTCTTTTTTGGTGCTTCTGGATCATTCCAAAGCTTTTGATACCGTTGACCATAAAAAACTATGTATAAAACTCTTAGGTGCATTTAATTTTTCAAGTACTGCAGTCAGCCTACTGTATTCTTATTTGAGAGGGAGGTCGCAGGCAGTATTTGTTAACAATAAATTTTCTGATTTTATTTTAGTCCCAAGGGGGGTACCCCAAGGTTCTATCCTTGGTCCTTTACTTTTTTCCATTTATGTTAATGATTTACCTAAAGTTATTACGGGCTGTGAAATGCAAATGTACGCTGATGACGTTCAAGTTTATACTGGATGTGATATAAATCAGCTTAATGAATGTGTCTTTAATCTGAACATGAATCTCGGAAAAATAAACGAATGGGCGTCTAGTAATGGTTTGCGTCTGAACCCAAGAAAGTCAAAATGTATAATTATACACAAAAAACCAAGTATAATCCCAAGTGGCATTAATATTACTCTTGGAAACTCTCAAATTGAGATTGTACAACATGTTAAAAACCTTGGCATAATGTTTAATCAAACGCTAACTTGGTCCAGTCATGTTAATGCTACAATAGGAAATGTATATGGTATGATGCGCTGTTTGTGGAGTACACAGAGCTTTACTCCTCAGAAAATTCGCATGTTGTTAGCAAAAACGTATCTTGTCCCTAGATTATTATATGGATGTGAAATATACGCTAATTGTGACTATGTTCACAAACAAAAATTAAATGTCTTATTCAATAACATAGCACGTTACGTTTTTAACCTTCGTCGTTTTGATCACGTTTCGAATTATTCTTATAAAATTTACAACATGACTTTTACCAGTTTGCTAAAATTTAGGTCGCTTATATTGCTGCATAAAATTGTATACACAAGGGAACCCATGTATTTGTTTAACAAAATTACTTTCTCCAGATCGAATAGGGGCAAAAACTTAATCCAAATAAGACACTCATGCCTTACTTCTGAACGTCACTTTTTTATACATGCAATTCGAATTTGGAACTTGCTACCTCAAAATATCCAAAAAACTAGCAACGCTTATCATTTCAAAAAAACTTTGTCCAATTATTTTTCTTTAATGCAATAAACTCTCCTGCTTTTTTATTTTATTTTTTAATTTTTATTTCTTAATATTAATTTTCATGTTCTTATTTTTGTTTGTTTGTTTCTTACTCATAATTAGAATTTAATTTTTTCAAACTTATTTTTTATGTAATTAAATTGCTCATAGCACTTTTGTTCTTTTTTATCATAAAATAGAAACTGTATGTTATTAGTGCTTATTCCAAAAGATTGTATCTTATTAGCACTAAGTTCAAATATTAAATAAAATACAAAAATACAAAAGTCTAGATGCGTTTTTATTGATTTTTCAACATCCAATATTGCTTATTCAAAGTTGAAAGAGATTGTTCGCTCCGAAAAATTGTAGCAGTTTGGTCGATTCGGTTACTTTTGTTTGCAGTTTCAAAGTTCAAAAAAATAGCTAAAGGTTACTGAGGTTACTGGGGTTACTTGAAGTTACTTGGGGTTCACTTGAATGGCATATACATATGTAGCTTATAAATTCCTAAGGTTGCTTTTGTTGTCAGGCGTTTGTACTGCTAAAAATTTACTTATAATTTTTTTTTAATTTGGGGGCGGCAAAATTTTATTGGCGTACGGGCGGCATATAGCCTTAACCCGGCCCTGCCCACAGTGCAAAACGATCGACAAATGTGGTGTGTATTACAGTATAGAACCACAGTACATATTGCAAAGGACACGATGGCTCTGTTACGGGACATCTTCAAAGAGCGCATTATTTCACGCAATACAACCACAATTAGTTTTAATTTAAATTATATCACTTCACTTCATGCCAATTCAATAAGTTGCTCTTTAAGCAGGGCCAGATTCTGAAACTGCTGCTCTAGCCTCATTAGTAAATTCCGCCCTTTCTGTTAATTAATTTCGTTTTTATGTAAAAATCTGTTTTTCAACCGATTGTTTTTAAACTGATAAGAATCTCACATTTCAATATTTAAAATGCTTTTTCTTTCCACAGCTGACTGAAAAATAACTAATTCACAGAGCTGACTCTTTAATTCTGGAGCTCTTGGCCCGAAATGTCACTTTGGTATTTAAAGTGTTAAGATATCTTCTGAACGTGTTGCTCAAGACTTTGTTGATAGTTTTGGAAACAGCGAATATTTCAACGTGGCGAAGAGAGCGGCCGCAATGTGCGCGAAATTTTGAGGGGTGACGAAGTGATCCTCGTACTAAAACTTTTAAATTTTTGGTTAGAAGGTTTTTTATGTAAAAAGTGATGGTTTTTAAGTAAACAATATTTTTTTTTTGTGTGTAAAATTATTCTTTTTCATACATCCTTGCGACTTAATGATTCAGTTTTAATTTTGAACGAAGCAGTGTTGCCAAGTTGAAACGCAGCATTTCCCGGCATTCTAAAAGAAATATTTTTGTCTCAAATGGTAAAATGTCAAATATTTTTTTTTGGGAAAAACTTGACCATTTTTGTTTTTGGCCAGTAATATTAAAAAATTATTATAATTTATAAAATGGTAAAAACTTAAATTGTGGTGTACAAAAATTGTACTACCTTATTTTTGCTCGTTAAATTCAAATTTTAAATAGGGAACCCGGGGTTGAATTAAACGGGGTTTAAGTTTTGAGTTTTAACACTCAAATTCTGAGAATATTGAAATATTTCTGGTCTCATGTATAACAATTTTTGGAAAAGCTACGTATATCAGTAACTTCCAATGCCGCCCAAAAATTTCACGGCTCACCGGAAGGCAATTTAATTCACAATGTGGGGTGTCTCCGTTTTTTTTATATATGATAATTTCTGACGCCATAAGCACAGTGGCGAATTTAAGAAAAAAGGCCCAGTCAGCAACTTTCCCAGGTGCCCAATTTTACAGAATATTCCATTCAATATTAAACCCTGGCTCATTTTTATTCCTTTCTTTTATCTACTCATACCTTGAGGTATTATGCGATATAAATGACGATTGCAGTTTAGGCACTGGTTTCATTAATTTTAGTATACAATAAAACAAAAAATGTCGTCGTCATATCTGAAATATTTTATTTAATACAAAAGGATTGCACTACATAACTTTAAATCCTCGTCTCGCTTTTTGCTCAGCAAATACTTCCAAAGCAGAATCTAAATTGAGTGAATTCGCCATTGACCTTTCAATATAAAGGATTGCAATCATGAACTCCAAATATTGTAGTGGAGTGTCATTGGACGAATCACGATTTCGAGAAAAATACATGTCAGTGAAACTGATCAGTTCATATTTTAGATCCGTAGTGAAGAACTCTGAATATGTCTTTATTAAAGTGCTGACTGATGCTGAATTTAGCGACGTGGCGTGTTTTTGCCGTTTGTACGGACAGTTACTTATTCTTTTCTTTTGTTTGTCTCTTGACAAACAGGGTGGTTTGGTAAATTCGTTACACTAGCAACAGGTTAGTAGCTTAGAATAATTCTCACATTAATTCAAATTCGACGAGGAGTAGGTCAAGTTCTATAACACTTTTTCTGCGATGGATCCCATTCTCACTGCGTTATTGGATTAGGTGATTGTCGTTTCGAGTAAATCTCGAGATAGCACGATGCAACAGTCAATATTGTCATAACTATTGTCATAAAAACACCTAGACTACGACCGTCCTTGCGTCGTAATTACTCTACCGCAACCATCGACTGCAACTTTACCGACCTTTTTAAATTTCTCAACGTACAGAGTATATGAGGCTATTCCGGAATAACTTTCTTTGTATAATAATAAGTAAACCAGTCTGCTCCATTTTTGTCAAATATTATAAATGAAAATAAACCTTTAAACTGACGAAGGCAATTATCTGCTCAAAAATGTTTTATAAGAAACAAAAAGGCCTTTCTGCTGGAAAAAGGGCTGTTTACAGAGAAGGCTTTTTACAGGGGTGAGGGGAGGGGCCTTTCACAGGGGCCCTTTTACAGGGGGGGCCCAGTCAGCATTGTCTGTTTTACTGCCCGTTAAATCCACCACTGCATAAGCACATTCCAACTCTTTTTGAAATCGGGAAAACGTGCTTCATCCCTCAAAACGGCCAAAAAGTGATTTTATGTGGAAAATCGGGGAATAAGTTTATCTTAGGACCTCGTACTTCTTTTTTACTAAGCCATTATATTCTTACAAGGCTTTTAATATTGACAACGAAATGAAATCAGAAATTATGGGACTTATGTGGTTTCAGAGATATAGACATCGGGTATAAAATCATAAATCGATTTTCAAAATATAAGATATAAGATATATATGTGACCAATACTATATATTAGATATAGTATTAGTTCAAGAAATTTGAAGCAATAGTTTTAGAGATATGATGATTTACAGATAGTCAGCTATATGACTCTATACACACGGTTAGAAATCTTGGAATAAATTTTAATACAAACGAAGTATTACAAAGATTTTTAATACAATTTTGATTAAATTTAATACTTTTGAATATATTACAAAGTTTTGTAATAAATTTTGTACTAAATTCTAATACAGTTCAGACATTAAAACGATATTTTATAACATTTGGAATCAATTTGATGCTATTGCAAGTATTACATTTAGCTAACGTAAATATGATACTACGTTGGCTGATGTCGTTAAAATGTTCATGCAACCCTTGTATTGAAAGTTAACCAGGTTCGAATCCTAGTGGATACGACATATTTTTTTTTAAAATTTTAATAAAACGAGTATTAAATTTTAATACAAATTTGTATTAAAAATGAATTTTAATATCTAGACAGTATATAATACAATTCTGGTGTAGTCATATATGTAAGCCCAAAAGTATTAAAATTTATTCCAAAATTTCTAACCGTGCAATAACCCAAACCAGTACATCTTTAACTAGCATATGTATCAAATTCCTACTTGTGGTTAATAATATACTCAGAGGTGTCAGTTAAAGCTCTTGTTCCAATAAGATAGAAATTTTCCGACACATATTTGGTGATTGCATTTTTTTAAAAACTCGAATTATGCTTGGCCTCCTTGATCACCTGATATGCTGATTCATGATTTCTAATTTTGTAGCTAGTTGAAGAGCAAGGCTACGCCAACAAACAAACAATAGCATAGCAACTTCAAATAAGTTTCCTAAATTTCTATAAAAAAGGTACCTTGAAAAAGGAAAGTTGCACTAAAAAAACTTTTGATTCTTCTCACATTTAAAGTCAGCGGGATAGCGGTGCGTCATGCTTCCATTCCATCAGCAGAAAAAATCAATAATTTCATTAAAGTTTTTGCATAGAGATTCAGCTTTGAGTTTTTCTGCTGAGGACAAATTTTTACATATTAACTGATGTTGTTTTTTAATATGCGTAAAAATGCTTAAAAATATTTAAAACGTGGGACATTGAACTATACGCATTGAAACAACTTGGGGGGTTGCATGCTTTTGTCGGGTACGTCATCAGCAGCAACAACAACAACAACAGCAAAATAAGGAACATTGACAACAGTATCAGCAACATCAACGGCAGCAGCGTCATCATCAACGTAATAATGACAAAAGGACATTCATTAAGTTTTTGATTTCTGATTTTGTTATTAAAGTTATCTTTTTATATAAAAAAAAATGCAGGCAGGCAGTTTTGAAAAATGAAAAAGGATGAAAAGAATACTCGTTGAACTTCCGGTGTAGGCATTTAAGCAACTGTCAAGTTACTGTATCCGGTTTAAGGTGTTTTGTTGCGAGCATTTGCAAGTTTCCCATTTGTTTTATATTAAAAATTGTTGAAACCGGTGATTATTTAAAGTAAATACAATGGAACCAATGGTGATTTTATAGAACGAAAATCATATTTGGATTCCGTGTAAAAAATCATGTAGACAACAAAAAAAAACTAGACAAATCTAATGAGTGCTAAGTTTTTTAAATTCATGTTAATTACTTTTAATTATTCAATTACTAAATATGAGTAACATTAAGAGAACAATTTTAATAAAAAGTTTGTTACTTTGTTATACTGGGTGTTTTTTTTAGAGGTTTGTTTTTCGAATAGAGATAAAACTGGCATTTTATGGTCAAATCTGGCAACTCTAATGTCATTTATGTTCAGTTTGGTTTGCCATTTCATCATAAACAGGTTGACAAAAGAACAACGCTTGCAAATCGTGCAAATTTATTTCGAAAATAATGGTTCAGTTCGCGAAGTTTACCGCAAGCTCCGTCCATTTTATGGTCGACATAATCGTCCATCAGAGCAATTAATTCGGTTAACCATGGGTCGTTTTCGCACTACATTTACTCTATGTGATAATACGCATCCGCAGAGACGTCGAACAGTGCGCACCGAAGAAACAATTGCCGCTGTAGAGCAAAATGTTGAAGAGGACCCGAATGAATCGATTCGCCACCGTGCACAGCAATTGGAGCTTTGTCCATCAACTTTATGGAAGATTTTGCGCAAAGATCTTGGCTTGCGACCTTACAAGATCCAGCTTGTGCAAGAATTAAAGCCGCGAGACCATGCAATGCGTCGTGATTTTGGTGTATGGGCCGAAAATGAGATTGATCTCGATGCTGATTTTCATCGCAAAATGTTGTTCAGTGATGAGGCTCATTTTTGGTTGAATGGCTACGTCAACAAGCAAAATTGCCGCATTTGGAGTGAAGAGAATCCACATGAGACCCTTGAGACGCCATTACATCCACAAAAACTGACTGTTTGGTGTGCTCTATGGGCTGGTGGAGTCATTGGGCCATACTTCTTCCGAAATAATGCTGGAGAGTCAGTTACCGTTAATGGAGACCGGTATAGAGCCATGATAACCGACTATTTTGTTCCCGAATTGGATGGCATGAATGTGGATGAGTTGTGGTTCCAACAAGACGGCGCTACATGCCACACAGCGCACGTCACAATCAATTTATTGAAGGAAACATTCGATGAGCGCATAATTTCGCGGAATGGACCTGTCAATTGGCCACAAAGATCGTGTGATTTGACACCATTGGATTATTTTCTTTGGGGATATGTGAAGTCGCTCGTCTACGCCAACAAACCAGAAACGTTAGGGGACTTGGAAGCCAACATTCGTGGCGTTATTGCCGACATACGGCCCCATATGCTCGAAAAAGTGGTTCAAAATTGGACCTGTAGAATTGGCTTTATTCGAGCCAGCCGCAGCGGCCACATGCCCGAAATCATATTTAAACATTAATGCCATAAAATTATCCTTCCAATAAAGCCAAATTGATGGACATTAAAACGATTTTCTTGTGTTTTATTTCAATTCGAAGCTCTATACCTCTAAAAAAAACACCCTGTAGTATTGCTGGAAATATATAGTTCAAAAGATATGACGCATTTAGTACAAATGCTTGAAAACCGTTAAGATCGATGCTTTTGACACTTTCGATCCTGCTTAACTCGAACTCCGAAAATAATAGAATACATGAATGAATACCAGACTCAACGTCAGGAAATGAAGTGTAATTTATGTTTTACACTTCATTTCCTGACGTTGTAATTAAAAAAAAAATATTGAAGCAGATTCGCACTTTATCTAGAGAAGCCATTTTTGGTTTGCTTTACAGATCCTCAATCTAGAATCTCTATAAACTTCTTCATTTGACTGACATGAGGTGCTTAGTCAGGTATTGACAACATTGCCCAAAAATTTTCATTCGAATTTGGGCTTAATTTCATGTGAAAAAATAGCCTTTTGAAATTCGATGAAATTTATGATAATTTTGGGTCTCTAATTTGGATTCTGCCTACATATTGGAGGAAAATCGGCAGATAAGAACTTGGGGAAATTTGAAGTCGCTGAGTTCAAATCTGTAATCAGATTTTGGCCTTCATATCCGCGTTTTGAGATAACGGTGAATTAATCGGTAAAAAGAGCGGTTATAAACGCTCTTCTACGACTGCAGCGATTTTGATTAAACTTGGGGATTTTGAGCATATGTGAACAAAGTTAAGATTGAGCTGGGCTTAAAGTTTTTAAAGTCTCTTACAGGGACGTTATGCAGCCCTTATCTTTAATTCTTATAACATCATATCTCATCATCAAAATTGAAAATTTTGATTTAATATTACACGAAAACGGCTCCTACGATTTTCATAGAAATTTAAAAGATGATACCACTGAAAGCAGTCATCATAACAAGCTAAATTTAATATGGTTGATATGCTTGCTGTAAAGTATCTCATAACCAAACGTGGGTGCAACAGTACTTGTGGGTGTGACACCTCGCATTTAAGCAAAAACATTTTTCCCTTTTTCCTTTCGACTTTTTCAACCTCTTTCAACTTTTTTCAATATTTTCCATGTTTTTTCGACTCCATCAGCCTTTTTGAACTGTTTCAAAATTTTTTCAACCTTTTCCAACTTTTTTAGACCTTTCCCATTTTTATCGATTTTTCCAAAATTGTTCGGCTTTTCAACCCTTTTCAACATTTTCCTCTTTCGACGTTTTTCAACATTTCCTATTATTTTCTATTTTTTAGCCATTCTCACACTTCCTAAAAGTTTTCAACACTTTCGATTTTCTAATGTCTTTCAACTTTTTGAATATTTTCCATATTTTTGCGTCTTATTTTATTTTTTTATTTCAGCCTCAAAACGAAAGAAAACAGAACTATGGTCGGCCTCCTGGTACTTACAAGACCCTTGCAAGGCTTATGAAATTACAGATAAGATGGCAGGCAATAAATTCAGACAAAATCGGCCACGCAAATGCAAAAAAGGGAATCCATTAACTATTACAGATGATCAGATAACCCGGAAAGATAACTTTTTAGAGATTATCAATCGTTCACCAACCGTTGACAGTCGCCATTGGCGTATCTTAAGCATTTTTTGCCCTGAAAAAAAAAAAAACGATGTGCCTCCCCCTTCCGTGGAAACATTTTTAGATTTCCATTAACACAAGGGACTAAAAAATCAAATATCCAAAACAGTATCATTAAAATTTGATTAAATTTTCAAGTTCTGATCAATACAAATTTTTCATTTTATATTATTTGCAAAACTCAATGAATACCGCGGATTATTTTGCCGCCCACAAGCCATTGCACTCGGAGCTACTGCTCTCCACTGGTCCCAGGGTTCGATTCCCGTCTTAGGCATGGTAAAACACTTTCCATATTTCTTTCTATTATTTACTTTGTTTCTCTCTTCTTCGTCGTTATTCAAATTTGGAAAAAAATATCGCTTATCTGAAGGCTGGCTCATAGGACTCTTGATGAAAATTCCAAAAAAAGCGGATATATGCTAGAACTACAGGGACAACATAACAATGTTAATCCCATTGATTGAAAGTTTTCAATAGCACAATGAGCTTAGCAGTGTGAGCTTAGTTTCTACCAAATGTTTTTTATATATCAACATGAAAAAATTCCCAAACTTATATGAGAAAAATTTACTATCCGTACCTACTAAATAACTGTTCCACAAACGTTCAGCGATATTAAAGTTCTAGAAAACCTTGTCTTATGAAAATGGAATGCTCTAATGCATTTGCCACCAAGCTTCGTTTGTGCACAAAGTTTTTCCAACCTAAAAATTCCTTTCTCAATACTGTTATCTAAATTAAAGACGCTTTAGAAAAGGAACTAAAAGAAACTCTACCTTTTTTACTCGTTTTGAAAAACATTTTTTTCATTACTTACTTAATTTTCGTAAATATTGTATAGCTTTTCCAATCGGTATCGTATTTTTGCCTTCAATTAGGTAATTGCAAAATTTCGTATCGTTTGAATTTAGCACAATCTTTACACAAAGAGAGCGACGAACATGAGCTGTAATTAATTAGTTAAACACAACTAATTAATGTTTCCATATAAACATTTTGATTTTTGTTTTTTTCTTTTTTCTCATTCGGTACATAAAGTAAAGTGAAATCAAAAGAATATCAGTCGCATATAAAGTTATATCACATATGACATGATATCATCAATGAATAGCGTTTTGTATACAGTAAAGATGATTCTTGGTATTGAGATATATGTAGCTATCAGAATTGTTTATTAGTTTTGTCAAGGTGTAGTGGAAAATAAAGATACAGAAAGGAAAAAAAAATTAATCAACACTCGATTTGATGCACATTTGATGTATAACAAAGGTTTGTTGACTATCAGTACATGTGGGGGTTTGACATGTTATTCGAAATGCTTAAGTTTTGATTAGAAAAACAACAATGCAGTATAGTATAAATAAGTAAAACTCCAGACATGAAAGCGGCAAAGATGTTAAAGAACATTTTCGAATATATTGTAGATATATATTTAGAAGGTGAAACGATTTGTGTCAATCAATGTTCCGGAAATGTTGACACAAAAAGCCACAGAAATATGGTATGATAAAGGAATATAATTGAAAAGTAAAATTGAATTAGGAAATTGATTTTTGGTTTAACCAAAAGCAAAAAAATTAGGTAAAGAAAATGAAAACAAATGTTATTGCGATGAAAACAGTTTTATTGAAGTAAAATTATATAATTTTTCAATATAAGGGTTATAGAATTGAAAATTTCTTATATTTGTTTTGTTCTTTCAATTTCTGCTTTCATTATACGCAAATTTTGCTGACACCGAAAACTATTTTATATATAGCAAGAAAAGGATATTTTTATGGCAAGTATTTTGAGTGAAATATTGAAATTCCCACTAGTAAATGATTCAGAAAATGTTGTCTGTGCCATCGAATGCATTTCCGGTACATTTGTACTTTTTCCAGTATCTACCTTCGAATATAAAAGCAAAACAGATGTATGGTGGACTTCATCAAACGCTGGTGTAGTTGTATTATAAGCGGTGGGGCCTACTTTGAAGGCGATAAAATAAATTTTAATAAGTAAATAAATTTTGTTTCATTTTATCTAGTAACTCTGGATATTTTTTGCAGATTGTATTTACTTTGGTATGTATGCCAGGTCTTACTGTGTAATCGTGTTCCCACAGTGGTCATAATTGATGGATGCACTAGTATACTTTACTGAAATAGATCTACCAATATAATAATTGAAAATACGTTAAAAATTACTGTCACAACGATTATAATATCAGATTAATACCACGTCATTTCTTAATTTAACCTCATAGGATACTATTTAACACAATATGTATATTAGTGTGGTTCAAAAATAACGAAGTCATGAAAGTGTTTTGGCGTTCTGATAATGTTTGTTCATTTTTGAATAAAATAAATCAGCAAAAAGTTTTAATCCAATCAGATGACATCTTGCACTGCCTCATCGAGGTCAAAGGTTAAAAGCTGCAAACTGTTTGTTACCATGGAAAAAACATTTTGTTATTTTTTTTTTTAATTTCATAGGCCTTTCACTTTTGATTCTCCTGATGGCCCTTTTTAGCTAAAAAAAAAAAATTGTTTTTTGCTCATAACTTTTATTTCTTTACAGAGTGGATACCTGAATTTGCATGAAAAATAAAAATTGCGTTATTGCAAAAAATTTGACATTAAAAAATTTAAAATTTTTTTGCTGTTATAGATAATATTTAGTCCAAAAATTCGATTTTTTCATTTAAAAAATGTGAAAAAATCGAATTTCGGGACTGAATATTATCTATAATAGAAAAATAATTTAAAATTTTTTAACGTCACATTTTTTGCAAGAACGCAATCTTTATTTTTCGACTGAATTCGGGTATCCATTCTGTGAAGGAATAAAAGTTACGAGCGGTCATATATGCCTATATAATAGAATCGGGTTTGAATAAAAATTCTCCCAAAATTTCAGCTTCCTAGATCAAACCTGCGAACGGTTTCCTATAATTACGTAAGTAGCTAATTCTGCAAGGTACTTGAAAAAACTCGTCCAAAACTCTTTCAACATTGATTCGATTTCGATATCGCGGTGTATATTTAGCGAGGCTAATGCTTTGAACACAATTACAGCGGTGGCGGTAAAGCGGCGACGAATATTCGCTGTCAAAAATTATAACATACTTGATCATGTGAAATTGAACAGAATTGCGGCG
This sequence comes from Tricholauxania praeusta, assembly GCA_949775025.1. NCBI lineage: Eukaryota > Metazoa > Arthropoda > Insecta > Diptera > Lauxaniidae > Tricholauxania > Tricholauxania praeusta. The sequence continues at coordinate 26,854,365 of OX459031.1, read as the reverse complement.
TACGACTGTTGAGCTGCGACGATTCGCCGTCGATTTAGATTTAATTTTATTTCACCGTCCGATCAGTGTTGCATTTCCAATTAGCTTGTGTCAATTCTTTTTTTACGTTTGAAATGCGAATTGTGCACAATCATTAAATAGAATAAAATAAAAGAAATTGCTTAAATAACTTAATTAAAAAAAAAAAGGAAATAAAAAACTACAAAATCTTAAAATGAACAACGAGGAACTTATTTAAGAAGTCCGGACGTACAAGTGCCTATATGATTTTTTGACAAAGGACTACAGAAACGTCCATAAGAAAGACATATTTTGCCATATATATTGAACTAGAGTTACTTACATCAATGATAGTGCCAAACGACTTTCTGCGCTTATTGGCGCTCTCCTCGAAAAGCGTTAAAGCCTTTCTTTAATTAAGGACAAAAGTGTATAAAACTTGGGAACACTCATCCTAGTGGCCTTAAAAAAATGTTCCTTTTCCTTCATTGTCATTTTTGTCATTTTTTTAGTTATAATACGAAAAAAAATTTTTTTTTTATAACGAATTAGTTTTAAAAGATATATATATATATATATATACTCTCGACTTTCAAAATAAATTATCATCGGATATGTATACGAGTCAGAATTGTACTAAAATTGGGAAAAACTGTCTAAAAGTGAAAAAGACCATATTTTGGGCATTTCTGAGAAATGCCCAAAGCTGGGATCTCGATTCGGGACAATTTTTCTAAAAAAAGCATGAAATCACCTTTCGAATGAGACCGATCTCGTTTTTTTTGGGCATTGTTATCGACGGGAATTTGATTTTGTCCATTTTTTCTCAAAATATAACACTGTGCGACGTAGCACTGAAAAGGAGCATTCATTTGTTGCTGTTGTCACAAGCAAAGTTGCCATAACACGAAGCATTTTTTTATGTCTTGCCCGGCAATGCGTTAACGCTAAAGTTTACCTTCATTTATCCACATGTCACGTGAACTATCACGCAAAATTGAAATATATGGCGCGAATAGATTTGTGCATGAATTTTTATTGAAGCTGATTTTATTGATGTCGGAGCAATGCTTAGACGCGCATTGAAAAAAAAAAAAAACGCTCGTGTTACTTAACCTTAGCGACGTGCAGTGGTCCCAAATCGTGTTTTTTGGTTCAAAAATAGCTAGAGAGCGCAAATCTTGTCGAAAATGAAAATTTCGGGCTCCGACGATTTATTTGCATTTTAGTTCTTTCATTTAAAAAAAAAATTTGTTGTGTCTTTTTGATTTTTCGTTCAAATGTCAATAAAATCCTATGTACGAAAATTCCCAATGGGGGAGGGGGGGTTTTGGGGGTTCAAACAGTTTTGGAAAAACATAAAAAGCTAGTGCCTGATCGAAGAATTTTTTGTTTTTTTAAATATCGACTTTTTATGAAGAATTAATTGTTGCCGAAAATCTGTATTTAAATTTCCTGAGCCCGCCATTTTGTTGATTTAAAAAAAAACCCCCCCAAAACCCCCCCTTGCGCACGGTCCTGTTACATTATGTTTCAACTTGACTTGACGAAAGTTTAAAAAAAATTCAAAATAAAAAAAGTTGTAGCTGGCTGTTTTGGAACCTGCCTCATACAGAGTGCCTTGCGGTGGCCATCACAAATCCTTAGAAAATCATCTTAAATCAATCGGATAAGAAAAATTAGTTATTTAAATAAATAATCTAGTGTCTGATATAAGGCTTGTTTTTTTTTTAAATCAACAAAATGGCGGCCTCAGGAAATTTAAATTAAGATTTTCGGGAAAATACCAACAATTAATTGTTCATAAAAAATCGATATTCAAAAAAGAAAAAATCCTTCGATCAGGCACTAGCTTTTTATGTTTTTCCAAAACTGTTTAAATTTCATTGAATTCTATCGAGCGGTTTTTGAGTTACAGTGGTCACCAGCAGTGCCGTCTTTAACCTATTGGAGGCCCTGGGCATATGAGGATAATGGGGCCCCTATGGCTTTGACAGAACACTATTTTGTTAGAATAGACAAAGAAAGTAGATAAACAAGGTTCTAGAAATATTTTTATTGACAGTCACATTAAATGAATAGATAATGTAATATAATCCACAGAAGTAATTCTTTTAGCATTCACAGATTAGTGCTTAAAAATTTATATTGATTGAAGAGGAACCCTTCTAGATTTAAGATGAGCAAAATCGTTAATGACTTCTTCAAAATCTATATTTTTGAGCAGATCGCATTCTATGGACATCATCGACAAACTGGTTAATCTGTCTTGAATCATTGTACTTCACAATTCATTTTTAATTCTATTCAATTTGGAGAAGGAGCGTTTCCCACTGCAGTTAGTTACCATCATGCTTAAAAAGATTCTCAATGCGATTTCGACATTTGGAAATGTGTATTCAATTTTGTTTTCTTTCAAAAGTTGATATATTTCCAATATACTAATACTTCCCTCACTTTGTTCACTGTGAACAATTTTAAAGTATTCTGTTCAATGCAGACATTCCATTTCTAACTCTTTCTCATTAACATCTTCATAATAAAATTCCGCAAATTCTTTGCAACTTTGTCTCAACTCTTCAGAATTCAGAGTCTTAAAGCGAAAAAATAAATCAAAACGTTTACAAATGTTCTTATACGGACTTAATCGCTGTTTTAGATGAACGCTCAGAGTATCAATTATGGGACAAAATGTCTCGACTTTGAATTTCTCTCTTCCATTCAGCTGGACTGATAACGCCGGGCCATCAAAAAAACTCTGGCGAGTGCTTCTGTATTTTGTTCTTTGAGATAGGTCCTTGTATTTAGATTCCGGGTTTCTTTCTTTGGCGGACGATTCGAAGTAATCAAATCTATCCCTGAGGTTAACAATAAAATCATCAAGTGAAGTAAACAGATTAGTTGCAACGTCCAGTGTTATGGTTTCTTTTTGGAGATAGTTATTAATTTTGTTTATGCTTTCCAATATAGAGTTCCAAATTTCTATTAGTATAATATATTCTAGCTCATTTATAATTTTTTTAGGGGCTGTTTTCCCATTACGTCAATAAACTCATTACAAATATTCGCTGATAAATACGAAATGTTACCTTTTCCAGGATTTCCAAATTTTTTTAAATGATCTGAAAGAAATGGATCAAATTCACTCAATAATTCCACACATCCCAAATAATTTCCATTATTGGGAGATCCTAGGATTTCATTGTCACCACGAAACGAAAGCCCTCTCGATGCCAAAAATTTTACAACAGCTACAATCCGTTCAAGTACATTTCTCCAGTAATCTACTTCATTTTGATGTTGAGATAATAAGTCAGTATCTACTCTACCAACCGCTTTACTTCGTGCCAGATAAGTCATCATAGATTGCCTATGTGCTGGGCTATTTTCATGTGTTAAAATTATGTGATTAATGTGCTTCCAATCATTACATCCACTCGGAGAGCATAGATTTACATCAGAAGGGTTAAACACAAAGCAAGAAAAACAAAATACCGAGTTTTTGGAAGGCAAGTACAACAACCATTTTCTTTCGACGCTTTCATTGTTCTTCAATTTGCGAATATATAATACTTTGTTGAAATACCTAGTTACTGATTTATTACCATCTTTGTAGGTTCTGGATGTCTCGGAAAAGTCAGAATCTTTATTTTGAAAATATGAAAGTCCCTTACGAATCAAAATTTCGCGATTTTTTTCTGTAAAATTTTCATGTCAATAATCGGCGGGGTCGTGTGATATTTCTTCCGGCTTGGAAAACTGTTGTTCAACTGACGCAGTTGTCGCTATTCGTGAAGTCACTGAATTTGTTTTACTTTCGTCAAAATTGTTAGAAATTGGTGTAGAACATGAGGATTCAGAAATTCCCGCGATTTGTGATCGACACAACTCATCATGTGGAAGATTTTTTGTTAGATTGCTACTTACAGAAGTTTCTCAATAAGAATAAATCCGTCATATTTTCATATGAGAAGACAAAATATGAAATTAGCCAAATACTTTTTGGTTGGTATTGTAGTCAGTAATTTTGGTTCGATTTATTCGAATTAAATAAGTTTTTGGTAATAAATGTAGATTATCGTTTGGTGATCTGGCAGGAACTAGGGGTTCGATCGCGGGGCCCTGGGCACGTGCCCAGAGTGCCCAGTGGGAAAGAGGGGTCTGGTCACCAGTTCCGAAAACATAGTTTTGAGAAAAACGCATTTAAAGTTTTACACTCACATGAATGAGAGAGAGAGAGCTTTTTGGTTATTGCCGAATAAAGACTTAACCAAAATAGACGTGACGAGACGGTAGCAATTGAACGAACGTTTGCACTCGTTTCGTCTGTTTTGACATTTAACCCAAAATGTTACGCTAGCCAACGAACCAAAAAAGCTGTTATGACGAGTAGCAACGTTTTGAAGTTCGGTTCTTACGGAACAACTCGTCTCGTCAAAATGTTTCGTTCACTTTCGATCAATTACGTTGGTTCATTTTGGCTATCAACATTGGTTTACATACACTCGAACTTACTCGTTACGTCTCGTCTCGTCTATTTTGGTTTTGGCTTAACTCTAAAAGTAATTGTCGGAATGACTTTAAGAAAATGCAAAAAAAAGTCGATATGTTGAAAATTCTGATTAGACCTGCCCCCTTAAAGGAATTGATTTTAATAATGGTTTTAATACTCTTGCTGTAAAAAATAACAAACAATTATATTGTATTTTCCGACTTTCGGAAGTTTTCCCAAAAAATTGTTCTAAACACCTAAACATTATAAATAGTTGAAATCTTTCTCTATATGAAAAGTTCTAGTTTTCATTATAAAAAATTTGTTTGCGAATGAATATCTCCAGGCCCGTGCGCAAGGGGGGGGGGGGTTTGGGGGTTCAAACCCCCCCCCATTGGGAATTTTCGCACATAGGTTTTTATTCACATTTGAACGAAAAATCAAAGAGACACAACAAATTTTTTTTTTTTTTAAATGAAAGAACTAAAATGCCAATAAATCGTCAAAGCCCGACTTTTTTATTTTCGACAAAATTTGCGCCTTCTAGCTTTTTCAAGGCGCGTTTAAGCATGATAGTTCACATGACATGTGGACAAATGAAGTTCAACTTTGGCGTCAACGCATTGCCGGGCAAGACATCAAAAACTCTCTCGAATCACTGGGTATTTACAATGAAGACGCATTTCCAAATGTTCATCAAATGCTTGGTGTTTGCCTGTGACAACAGTTACAAATGAACGCTCCTTTTCAGCGCTACGTCGTTTAAAAACACACCTCAGATCAACTACATGTGTCCGAAGGTCGGCTGAACGGCTTAATCAATGTGAAAAGAGTTTTGGACGAGTTTTTTCAAGTACCTCGCAGAATTAGCTACTTACGTAATGATAACTGAATATCGAATCATAACATAAACACTACACTCTAAAAAAAAATTACTATATTTAATGTTGCAATAGTGTTTCCATTATTAAATGTTGTAATTTTACTCATGAAATGTATTCATAATTTATGTACATACTGAATGACAGCTCAATATGAGACTACTTACACTTTAATTTGTGTAATAAAAGCAGAATACCATTTTTTTTCGTAATAGACAGCAGAATACATATTTTTACTAGTAAAAGGTGGTTGAATACACAATTTTTTCTGCAATTTTACATATTAAGTGTGTGTATCCTAGAATTTTGAAAAATACACATCTCTTGTAAGTTTTTACACATTTTTTGTATTTTTTACAACAATAATACTAGTAATTTCACTATGATTAATATAGTAAATTTAAACATCGCATTTTTCATTTTTAAGAGTGTAGCCTTGTTCAAATAAATGGCATTCTAGAAGAATACATCAAAAACACTTGATTTTCGAAAATTTATTCATATTCGATAGAGTATATCCTCATTTAAAAAAATAAAAAAAAAATTCTCTTAGGGTTGCTACCAGAGCTGCAAAATTTTAATTTTTCGGAATTTGGCCAAAAAATTGAAGAAAATTTGATTTTTTTCTTATCCATATAATTTTTTTTTCTGAATGTTCTTTCGATTTTCCTTATGTACACATAAGGAAGTATCGAACAAAATTGACTGCAATTTTTTAAGCCTATACAAAACGGTAGTCTCTTTGCGAGTAGAGCTCTGATGTGTCTTGTGTAACAGCTCAAATCCTTTCATGTTTTTACTGCATTCACCTTATACAGTATTTTTCATATTTTTTTTTAAACTTATCATGCAGTTATTGAAGCAAGGTATTGTAATCGCTTGCTTATAAAACACTTTGAAAATTTTTGGACCAAAAATCAAATTTTATTGTTTTTTCTCATTTATTTTTTAATAGAAATTCATGCCACTCATTGACCATTTCAAATTATAGTGTATTAAGGTGAATGCAGTGAAAACAAGAAAGAATTTGAGCTGTCACACAAGAAATTCGAATGAAAATTTTTAAAAAAATATTAAAAATAAGAAAATCAAATTTTCTTTATTTTTTTTTCGCCAAATTCCGAAAAATGAAAATTTTGCAGTTCTGGTAGCAACCCTAGGACTATTTTTTTTTTATAGAGATATACTCGAATATGAATAAATTTTTGAAAATCGATGTCAATATTAAAAGTAAACCGTTTTTGAACGTTTTTTATGAACATAATTTGACATGAAATGTCCGAGTTAAAAACCACCCCCATGGATGATTCCTGCGGACGGGCCTGAATATCTCAATTATATACTTATTTACATCTCTGTGCCACTTATTTTCTGTTTTCCCATTCCGATTATGTAAACCCAATGACAAATTCTCTTTTTATAGTGGTTAAAATAAAAAATGCTAAAAAATTCGGTTTATGAGCCTAATATTGATTAGAATATGAAATTATTTTATAATAATTTTAAGCCTAGATGTTTGTATGAACTTAATTTCCATCTTTTGAATAAATTTGTGTGTACATTCGGGACAGAAGAACATACACGTAACAAGCCGAAAACATGTATTTTTTTCTTGACTAAAAAGACCTTCAAGAGAACTAAATTGCTCAATGAGTTTTCTCCAAATTATGCAACTGGTAACTTTTCAGACCACATCGGCTGAGTCTAAATTTCGATTGGCCCTATTGTACATACATACATATATATACGAATAATTATTGAATAGGTTATAACATATTTGCTGTTTAAATCATAGGTGGAAAAGTAAGAAAATTGAGCCAAAAAAACCAAGACGAGCGAATATGCGAACAATGCGCACATTGAGGACAAAATCTCTTGTTTTGCTTGATCAGTGTACTTTTATTTCTACACTCATGTTGTTCTTGCATGATTCTTGGATTTTGCGTTTGGTATATTGCATATTTTTTTTCGCTATCGATATCGAATTTATGGTGGGGTTTTTGATGTTGTTTTTTGTCTAACACAGCAAGTGACAACGGTCTTTTCTTCAAAAACTACTTAAATAAATAGCTCTCTAAGGCTCGTACGCATCCATTTGATCTAATTTTTTTAAACTCTGCTGGCAAATTCCAAGATTCTTCAATCAAATAATGTGAGCTTTTACTTTAAGATTTTTAATTGATTTATCGAATACGAACAAGAAAAGCACTCAAGAATCTAATAAGTTTTTGTACTCATGTTTGGCATTGTTTTCTCCCCGACTTTATTTATAAACATGTATATTTGTAGATACATATGCATATATATATGTTTGTATAACTCCATTTCTATCTTTATCTTGTAGTTGCTAAATGTCAAATCGCAACACGAGCCAAGGAAAACAAAGTACACTGGAAAGACAACAACAAAAAGACCTTTTTAAAAATACACACAACGAACAAGATATCGATTTGTAAATTATTGATGATAAAATAGATAAAAATGGGAAAACACAAAAAATAACAAAAATTAAAATATGACACAAAATTGTTGGTAGAAATTTAAAAAAAAAAAAAAAATGAATAAAAGATAGCGGTTAAGGTTGAGACGCTACAGATAGATAAGCAGCACTACGCCAGCGCGGTAATAAGAAGAAAAAAATATTTGAAACCTTAAAATATTAAAGAAAACAACAATGGAAATACTTTACATAGAACACAAAATTCAACTTTTGATGAAATGCCGACGTGGTTAACATAATTTTCTAAGGAGGCAATACAGAGCTTGAGTAAATGGCGAGATAGGTGGTTGGAAACAGACATTTCTGAGTTTGGGTATAAAACCATCAATGCACAGCTTGCTTAACTTAAAACATTATTTCAATATTATGTCTTAGTACATTTCTCATATTTACCAAATTAAAAATATATTTTACAGCAAACTTTACACTTGAATTGCTAAATCCAGCGCTTGCGCCGTAAAGTATACAACAAAAACTTTACTATTTTACGAAAGAAACTCCCTACAAATACCGACATCAGCAGTCGAGAAATGAAAAAGAAATACAATCACTTATACTGTACAACACCTACATTTGATATTCCCTTAGTTAAGTGCTGCATTTTTTACAGTAACAAAGCTTGATGTATTGTAACTTGATGAAGAGAAGATACAATTACACCTTAGACATATGTATGTATGTATGTATGTACAAGTAATTAGCAGTTTTGTATACATAACTTTTTTGCACACTCTGTATGTACAAAAATAATCCCTTTAAAAAACAATATCGAAATGTCTAAAAAACACATGAAAACAGATGAACAAATATATATTTAATTTCTTAAGAGAAAACGTCCTCTGATAATACGATGGATATATCTGTTGATGCTCCGCCCAAATGAGGCTGTGGTATTGAACAAAAAAAAGACTAAGTCTTTCTGCAATCCAGAGTATGTATCTTGGAAAAAGTTCAGTGAATCGTTTTTGTCTGTTTTACAGGAACAATTAAAACATGTTCCACGGTGGTTATGGGCGTTCCTTAGGACGTGATTCCACTTCACACTGAATTGAAGTATGAAGCCAAATGAGGTAATATCAGAATGAGTCGTGATGTTATAGGAAACAGGAAATACATTAAAAGTAAAAAATTTCCAACACTTATTGCATAGTTATAAAGCAGAGGAAAACTCTAGAGCAGTGATGGGCACATAGTGGCTCTATTTGCTCTCATTGCTCTCACCGTTATTCGACGCACAAGCAAGCGAAAAAAAATTCGCAGAATTTCAATGCTATCGAGGCACAGCGTTGACTTGAATTCAAATGAAAAAAAAAAAAACAAAACACAAAGGCCTAAACGATGGCGCCGCATTGTGTCTTGACGAATGTAGCAATTGTTCAATTTGGTTTTTTTTTTTGTGCTAATGGCAAATTTGGAAAGGAAAGTAAAAAAAAACTTTAAAAATTCGTTTGTTGTAGCTTGATGTTGTTGTTTTGCTCTTTTGTTAGATTTCTATGCCCACCGCTGCTCTAGAGTTTCTGTGCCTCGCGGGGCCCCTTTGAGCTCGGGGGCCCCCGCACCGCGGAGTTGCGGACGCTCAGCTACGCCACTGAATACGGTTGTCCGACGGCTCTCACATAGGTGAAGGTAACAACGAAGCAGTCTTTATTTCCAGGATCAAGAACTGCTAATCCTCAGGAAAATAAACAAGCTTCTTCAATGCAGAAATATATGCAACAACAATTTTTGTACAGTTCAATATAATCAGAAGATATAAATTGGATTGTAGTAAAACTGCCTTAAGGGTATTAACGGCTTTTAAGATAAGTTAAAATGTTGCCTGGAATTGTTAAGTAATGAAAATAATACCTTCAGATATTATGGATTCCCGGACATACAGGTGTGGATATTAACAAAATGGCTGACAAACTTGCGAAAAATGAATCTTCCATACTGCTGCTTGGTTCAGAACCTTGCTATTTATTAGATCAGATAAAATTTACGGGTCGTTACAGTTACGCAGTTACGGGGGAAAAAGTGCTTTCACCCTAGGTGCAGAGTCTTCGGGGCGACAAAATGTTCCTCGGTGTATTCTGAAAGTTTGAAATTTGAAGCACCAGATTGTTTTTTGCCCCGTGTGCCAAATGTTCACGGTATGCCACTGTTTGTTACTAAACAAAGAAAATAACGAAATGAAGAAATTACCAAAATTACGTTTAGCAAAGTAGCTTTTAGGAAATTATAGCGCTGAAAAATTGAATACGTGCATCAAACTCCGAACGAATAACTTTAGAGTAAGTGTAGGCATACTGGCAGGCCACTAAAAACTAAGCTACCATCAACGAAAGAAAGTGTCACTGAAGACATATGTATATACCTGCAAATATTGTTTGGACGAAGAGGCGTCATCTGAACATGTTATTCGTAACTGTGACACCATGCTCGCACTATAATAAAGCTCTTGGGAAACTTCCACTAAGAAGCACTAGATATTAATCATGGCATTACATAGATCAGAACTCTTTACTGCTGCTGGAACACGTGGCAATCTGGATAGCTAAGAATAACTTATGGCCACACACAGTACATTTCCACTTTCTTCTAATCGAAATAACAAACTATGTTTGAGTCTCAAGCTACCTGGACTCCCAGTAATAATTTTGTGAGGTCCTTCATCATCATCATCTTTTTTTCGCTAAGTATCGAACCATCTTTTTTGCAAAAAAAACATAATATAATAAAACAATAATATAGATTTACTTAAAAATCTGTTAATTCTTTCTCCAGTCCATCTCCAAAAATCATCCTCAAATGACACCCTGAGCTGTTCGAATTTTTGAGGAATTAAATTGTTTGTGGTTCACCGTCTTTTTTAATAATAAAAAATCAAATAAATTTAAATAAAAAAGAAAACATGAACTTCAGAAGTTGGCGACTGAAGGTATACCGCGCTTTTCTTATAATTCAGGAAAAGAATGTAGGGCATTCGATTCTTGGTGATGCCAGTGACGACACTCTTCCTAGCTTTTCTTCTTTTTGTAACGATAGCCAGATTGTCGTCTTTCTTGGTATCTAATTGATTAAATGTCATTTATTAGTTTCTTGTGAATTCCTTTTTTTTTGTCCACACTCAATAGCAGTTATCTGAAAAAACACCCTAACTCTATATGTACAAGTATACCTATGTATGTATGTAATTTGTTTAACTTTAAAATCTAATTAATTGCTGGCGGTTTATCTGTTCTCGTATCAATTGACAATCGCACGATCGATAGAAATCAGCAAAAACAAGTTGGGACAATGGTTGAGTAAACAACTGAATCAAATCAAATCAAATTTAAGTCAATATTAATCAACACCAAAGTAAGAAATTCAATCGTGAACTTATCGATAAACCAAAGTACGTGTTAGATCTGTTTGTTTTTCATTGTTGTTGTTGTCGATCATAAAAAGGATCGCCGCTATTTGCCACTTGAGTTAGAGAATACGCGATAAGAAATCCACGTCAATTAAAAATTGTGTGTACTTGAACGCATTTTCTAAGTTGCCTGCCTCTGCTGCAGGTTGGATTTGAGGTGGTGCGACGATATGTCACTACAGCGGTGTTACAATTCTTCAATAACTTTATTGTGGTAGAGATATGTAGGTACTGACTTCATTAATTTTGTTTATCTTTTTTTTTTTAATTCAATCCATTGAAGTTTTTTGTTTTTGATTTTTAAAATTTAACTCTGCCAACCGACCGACCGCTTAACGTTAAAGTGGTCTTTCAAGTAGCTAAGAACTTTTACCCGCCGATGCAACAGAGTAAAAGTTAATATTTATTTTTCGTAATGCCGAAGTTTTGTTTGGTTAAGCTACTTTTTATGAGTGCGACCAAAAATTTGCGGAAAATTTAATTAATTATGCGTCATGAAGTAAATGTTGCATGGATTGAAAAGCCTAACAGAGGAGGACTATTTCCTGAACTTTGCTAGTTTAAATTACTAGCTAGGATAATTCGTTTTTTTCTTTGTGGATGAGTCGGTATAGGGTGGATTTTTAAGTATGTTTTGTTGCATGCAGTGCCATCTACACTCAGAAAAGAGTATGTTTGCAAAAAGAAATATTTTTTGCAACCAAAATATTATTTGTTAATTATGACCAAATATATGATTGATCTAGAAATGTTTGTCACTGTTAAATACACTGTTAAAATTAATTTTTTTCTTTGTGGATGAGTCGGTATAGGGTGGATTGTTAATATGCTTTGTTGCATGCAGTGACATCTACACTCAGAAAAGAGTATGTTTGCAAAAAGAAATATTTTTTGCAACCAAAATATTATTTGTTAATTATGACCAAATATATGATTGATCTAGAAATGTTTGTCACTGTTAAATACTATAGATTACAGATTGCGCGCTAGAAATCTGTTAGAAATTACTCTTTATGTGCCAGTCCTAATTAGTGGGGTAAGGTATTTTACGAAATAAATGCTTTATTTGCTCTTAACAATAATTCTCGTGCTCCTTTGGTGAAATTCTTATCATAGATTAAAAACACTCTAGACACGCCAACATATACATACATACATTTTTCTCTAATTCGTATATTAATTTTGATTTTCGATAGACGCACTCACTTAGTCATCTGTCAACCAATTGGTTATTAATTTGTTAGGTAGGTACTAGTTTTTACCAGTTTCAGTTTGTTCTATAATTCTATTGACAAAAAGTTTGCTTCGGATATTTAATTTTGGCCCGACCAAAACGTTCCGATTTTTCATCAGTATTAACCCATTTAAAACCAAAGATATTTTTAAGTTTAAAAACTAAATTTTTTGTTTTTGATCTTATTCATCGGGGAAGTCTCTTCTTTAAATGAGAGATAAAAAGCGGAATTACTGAAAAACTTTTCATAGCTCCAAAACTTTTGCCAAATAATTTTTGTCAATTTTTTGTACTCAAGCGAGTACAATGGTAGTAAATGGGTTAATAAGAAATCGATGTTTGGACAAGTTACAGTTACTTTTTATATGTTTTGAGTTCATTAAAAAAATCTATACAACGGAATCATAGAAGATGCTGAAGGTCACACTGGAAATTGGTTTTAAGATATGTAGTTATTGTTTTGTATCACATGAAATAGAGTCTATTTTGATGCCGACTAAATAAATTTTGATGATAATATGAATATTTTACGGTTAATTGCTGATGAGTGTTTTTTTTAGCACAATGCTTAAATTATAAATCCCAGTAAGCCTACATCTTTCATGAAATAGTCCACACTGTTAGGTATTATCAAAAATTTTCAAACTCTTTATGCATATGGTTGCTGTAACCTTCCAACGTACTATGTACTTGTAATTTAATTATGTTTATTAAAAATGGTACTTGACCGGAAAACGGTTAAATTTTTCAGTCGTTTTATTTTTGTACGTCCGGTGACATGTGATTACACGTTAGGATGTCTCGAAAAATATTTAACTTATACCCTACACACAAGGTGTTTCACTTTATTCTTCCGTATACACAGAATGTAGAGTGGCGGGTATAGGCAGTCATATACTGTGTGGGACATTTCTGAAGTCTCCGAACTCGAATTAATGTTTATTGTATATTATTCTGTAAGTCTGCTTTAAAAACAGATTTCTCTGAAAAATTGAAAAATGTTATTTCAGTGGAAAGTTTCTCAAAAATTTAGAAAAAGCTAAGATTTTATTTTGGTTTTGATACATTTTTGTTGTTTTTTCTTTTTTTTATGGAATTTATTGACAGAATTAAATGAAACATTTCAAAATGCTGAAATTTTAGTTTTCGCCAATTTTCAAGAATATAAGATAAAAATTTGAGAAATTTTGAATTGCAAAATTGAATATATTCAGACTGTTGTAAGGACTTTTTTTTTGGTGGGGCTGTGCAAAGCAAAATATGTATTCTACTTACCAAAATGAGTTAAATAATGAGATTGCGTTATTATGTCAAAAAGTAATAGAACATTTTATCGTTGGGGCGGAGCTCCGAAATGCCGGTATCATTTTCCATATTTAATGTAACTAACTGTTTCAATATCATATCTGAAATATGTTATCAGCAGCTTATTACAGCGAAACGCGTTTTATTTCATATCTAAATTATAAGCTTCAATTGAATTACCTTATATTTTTTTATCTGTGGCATGTTCGTTTGTCTTTTTACTAAAGCTAAAATTTTTATAAATTGAAATTCAAAAAAAATAACATTTTTTTTCGACCCATCCCAATGCACGTATAAAGCTGTGCAGAGTATAAAGCGATGAGCACGTGGCAGGTTATGAAAGTCAACAATGTGGTCAACAAACCATCCCTTTGGTACTCTCGTTGAGTAAATAGCCTTTGGTCAAACTGCCCGTATGATAGCTGTTCAAAATTTTGATTTATTTTTTCCATTTAATTTTGACGTTTGAAGAATTTTTGAAAATACTTGTTTGTTTTGAAAGAATATGCAGCTAAATTTGTATCTATTGAACAAAACTTGAAATAAATCTGAACGCAATAAGTATTGTAGCAGTCAACAAATTCAAGTGGGTCAGTTGAGACATAAACTTTAATGGTGTATTAATTTTGCCTTATCTATTAAATTCAGCATATCAGAGAAAAAAAAAAAAACAATCTTAATACCATATAAACATCCTGTATACTCAGTATAGGTATTCTGGTCTTTCTAAGGTTTACTTTCAAAATTAAAGTCAACATTATAACAATATCCTTTATTGTCACGTTTTATAAACCAGATACGTTATATTATATTTTCAAATAAAATATTTATTAATCGTAGTAGTTAAGCTCTAGCTATTTCGAAAGCGTGCTGCATTATGATTTCTACGTATATCATTATTAAAGTTTTCCCCCCATTAAATAACCAGAACGTACCAAATGACAGGCGGGCGCAATAAAGTTTATCATGCAATTAAGAACGAATTAAGCTGCTAATAGAATAATTAATGCAATTTCCCACAACATTAGACACATTCGACCATAAGCAGAGTCTGAAAATCAAGATTCACGCACTCGTGCTATTCTTTTTTCTTCTTCTGAATTTCACCACCATCTCTGTGCAAAAGTTAGATTGCTTGTGCAGTTTGCCAAAGATGTTGCTGCATAAAATCCTCCCTTAGGCAATAAACCTGAAGTGTCCTTGCTTAGGGCGTTTTTTCTGCTTTCTACAACAAAATCCTTCATTTATTTATGTATGTGCTTGTAGGAAGGACAAAATGCTCAACTATGAAAGTATATGACTGTGCTTATATGTTAAATGATAAGTTAAAAGTATCGATATTCGATTCACATCGTTAAGTGGAATAGTGACTCTATAAGGGCACTTTTATATAAAGTTTTGGTTCAACCCATACATCGGAGTCCCGACAAAGCAGTTGAAACGAAATTCGATCGAAAGTCGAAAATCGTGTCCCAAGAAAAGCTAAACTGAATTGTAATCGAATACTAAACGAAATTGTTTCCGGAATGTAATAGTCTTATAAGAAATATTGTTCACCTGGTGGAATATACAACTCTCGGGACTTTGTGAGTGGCAAACGGTTTTCGGTGTCACCAGATTCCCCTCCTCGAAATGGAAGTCGTCTACTATATAGAATTTGAATTAATGTGTGAAGATGGGGAATTCAAGTATTGAAAATACAGAGAAAACTTTATGAACGTACGTGCGAATACTTTGTACTACAACCTAAAATTTAATAGACACTCATGCAGTGAAATAAGTAAGTGGTACAAGGTTGTCAAGATGATTATACTGCTGATCTTAAAACACTAAGCATCGCCAATGACACACCGGTATCGGAAACATAATTATATAAATTTTGCTAATTTGTTCCGGCCATTTTTTTTTCTTCAATCGACGATCTGGCCATTTGCAATATAATATATTTCAATGTTTAGAAGGCACTGATGAGGCAAAATATTTTCACGTAGTTGACACTTCAGAAAACGTATTTCAAAGGAAGTACCGAACCTATTTCCTATGAAAATCTCTGTCTTAGTTGATGTGAACTTCGTTTAGATAACAGAACCTCCACTACTTACTTACTATAGGTCCTGAGACTCAAAAGCAAAAAAATTATGTTGAAAAATATTTCATAAAAGTAAAATTTTAGTGTCACCAGTGCTAGCTTCACCGACATTATGTTCTGTATGCCACCAAGGTCAAACTGAAGCGACTGCAGTATGACACCCTTGAAAGACATGACAGCTTGAGTCACCTCAGATATCTTCTAAAACAGATATTGTGTTTAAGTAATGCATAAAAAAATCGGTAGCCCATTTTTCCGCTTTGAATATAATATAAGAAAGAGGTGGATCGAAAAAAAAATAAGTATTTCAATAATAATTATCTATTTATTTTATTCAACACTCTTGTGAGAAAAGTATCGTGAAATATATCGCACTCAATTACAGCAACTTCTGATGTCTTTAGCTTGGTTCTTATACAACAGGCGCTAATGAAAATGTCAAGGAAATTCCTGCTTTTGGACGGAAATAACAAAAGTTATCATAGTTTTAGTTTAGTTTTATTTGTGTGTACTACCTGTGTGCGTTTGTAGTACAAACAACAAACATTTTACTTTCCGTTTAAGTTTTTTTTTGTCCTTTTCTGGCTGACTGTCATTTGCTCATTCATGCATTCATCACTTTTACCGCAAAAGCACTCAATTTGTTCAACGTACCAATGTTTGTCGTCGTCTCTCCTTGTCATCTTATTGCATTTATCGTAAGGACGACTGTCGCACTTGATTAGGAGCAAGCAGCAAAGAGAAAGCAGCACAAAAATGTGCTTTGATTTTTCAATGCAAAAATCACATGATTACAGTGTTGCACACATATTTTTAGTGGAGGACATTTTTCAGATTTCTCAACTTTTTTCAAATTTTTTCGACTTTTTCAACCTCAATCAACTTTTTTCGAGTTTTTCAAGCTCATTCAACTTTTTTCGAGTTTTTCAACCCCCATCAACTGTTTCAGCATTTTTCAACTTTTTTCAACATTTTCCATATTCTTTCGACTTTTTCAACCACATTCAACTTTTTTCGAGTTTTTCAACCCCCATCAACTGTTTCAGCATTTTTTAACCTCTTTCAACATTTCTCAATAATTTCCATATTTTTTCGACTTTTGCACCTCATTCAACTTTTTTCGAGTTTTTCAACCTCTTTCAACTGTTTGAACATTTTTCAACCTCTTTCAACTCTTCTCAAGATTTTACATATTTTTTCGAGTTTTCAACCTTATTCAACTTTTTCGAGTTATTCAAACTCTTTCAACTTTTTTCGAGTTATTCAACTTCTTTCAACTGTTTCAACTTCTCTTATATTCCAAATTTTTTCGACTGCTTTAATTTCATTACACTTTTTTCGAGATTTTCAACCTCTTTCAATTTTCCTCAACATTTTCCATATTTTTTCGACTTTTTCAACCTCATTCGACTTTTTTCGAATATTTTAAGCTTTTAACTTTTTTGAGATTTTCAATTTTTTTCGAAATTTTAAATTTTTTCGAGTTTTTCAATCTTTATCAAATTTTTCAACACTTTTCATATATTATCGACTTTATCAGTCTTTTACAACCTCTCTCAATTTTTTTCAACATTTTCGATATTTTATCGACTTTTTCAACCTTTTTAATTTATCTCGACGTTTTCAACCTCATTCAACTTTATTCGAGTTCTTCAACATTTTCCATGTTATTTCGACTCTTTTAGAATTTTCACCTGTTTCAAAATTTTTTGAAGCTTGTTCAATCTCTTCCATATTTTCCGACTTTTCGAACATTTTTCAGCCTTTTTAATCTCTTTTGCCGTTTTACTACATTTTCCATATTTTATGAAGGTCTTTAATTTTTTAAAATATTTTCCATATTTTTCGACATATGTAATTTAACCTCATTTCACTTTTTCAACATATTGCATATTTTTTCGATTTTCTAAACCTCAAAACGAAAAACCGAAATAGGGTCTGAATCCACTTTCAGATATGCATAAGTATTGAAGCAAAGCCATGTAATGACAGTAATTTGATAGTCTTTCGTCAATTTTTATTTTCGGGTAAATTTTTTTTCTAGAATCTGAACCTAAGGAAATGA
This sequence comes from Tricholauxania praeusta, assembly GCA_949775025.1. NCBI lineage: Eukaryota > Metazoa > Arthropoda > Insecta > Diptera > Lauxaniidae > Tricholauxania > Tricholauxania praeusta. Next base: position 26,836,402 of record OX459031.1, on the reverse strand, counting down.
ATAACTATTTATTTTTTCTTTTTATTTTTTATTTTCTTTCTTGATGGTTTTTTAATCTCTCATTATTTGCCCAAAAATAAAAGTTGGCGAAACTTGAACAAAATTTGTTTTCCAGCTGTTTCGATAACATGTTTGGTAATTTCGTTATTTATCTGAAGACAAAATATCGGAAGAACTTTAAAATAATAAACTGAAAATTTAATCATTGCAATGTTCAAATTATTTACGTTTGTCAAAAGTTAAAAAGAATCCTCGTTCTAAATCATACCTTGTCCTCTTCATGTTATTCGTACTACACTGTGCCTGAACCATGAAACACACTACGCTGTGATTGAAAAGGATGATACTTATCTGCACACAAACGCTTATGTGGGCGTTTGGGTGATGCACACGAAACGCTCTTTGAGCGTAAAAATGAATCGTTGTTTTTTGCTTTTAATTTAAGTAGAAGCGTAAGAAAGAAACAAATTTCAAATTGGGATTTTATCATTTTGGTTGAACTTCCGTTCAAAGATGAGAATGAAACTGATGTGAAAATGTGGTTTGGTTGATATTAAATGTTTTTGATGAGCGCATGAACGTAAAAAGGATGGATATCTTTTGTTAATATGACATGTCATATGTTGGAAATGCAGTTACATGCAGAGTTTTAAGGCGCACGAGGTAAGTCTTCTCCTCCAAAATTTTTTTTTTTTTCAAAAAGAAATATAAATAATTAACTGTCATAGCGGATTTTATGTCAAAATTTCATATATGCTGTTTTTTTATAATACATTGAATGGAAATTCCATTTCTCACTGGGCTGTTTGTCTCAGACTTGTCGCTTCTTGGATAAATTGCACGTCATGCGAATATTACTAGTTGTCAAGATTTGTAATTCTTGATTTTTATTTCTTGTATTTATTTTCTTGGTTTAACTGTTTTCCAACGTGTACATATTCTTGATTTTTATTTCTGATGCAGCAAAAGTTGCAGCATGGGGTGAAGAAAAGGAATAAGTGAAAGCTGAAGGAAAAAGTATCTTATGGTTGTTTGCCTCATTGTCACATTTTATTTGTCTTTGCATAGAGGCAAAAACTTCTACCATATACTTTTATAGAATTTTCGTCTTGTGTCTCTGATATTTTGATTTACCTGTCTTTCTTTGTGTGATTTACAAATTAAGTTTTACATATGCTTCTGAAAATCTTTACTACTTATATGGCGGCAGTATGTTAGCAACAACAGTTATGGCCAAATGAATGCATGCGATAAAAATACTTATTTACGTGTTGCATAGTTTTAGGCAATCTACTACTTCCAAAACTAAAGTTAAGAGTATATAATAACGTTTGGGGTATAAGGTTCGAGAAGTCAACATTGAATCACTTTGTTATTGGACAACCCGTAACTTTAGTGCAAAAAGTTTTAATCGAAAACGTGTAGGCTTAGAAAGAAGCTCAAGGTCATATGTATAAAAAAATGTTTTTTGTGAAAATCTCTCAAAATTTCAGCTACCTGGATGAAATCTGTGAAACTGGCGAAAAATTATAATTAAAACTTTTTTTCTTATTAGAGGCGTGGCATCGCTCACGCAAAAGAAATATCTTTACTCAGGATTCAATCTAGCACCATACCAAATTTTATCAAAATCGATGAAGCGGTTCAGCCGAGACAGCGTTTTTTCCTATTAAGGGTGATGCAACCGCTTAAAAACTCAGAGCTTCTAATTACTTTTCTTATGATTCAGTCTTTCTCCAAACCAAATTTTATTAAAATCGGTCTATAAGCTTAGCCGTGGCAACGTATTTTCCGTTAGGGGCGTGGCACCACCTACTATTGAAAAAAAAGTATGCACTGCACTCCCTCTCTTCACAGACTTCCTACAAAATAAAAAAATTAAGCGATTATGATTATGGCTGTTTACCAACTGCCTATTTATACATAGATATCTATATGTAGGCGCCGTTTTATGGTCCACCATTTCCTTAAAAAAAAAAAAAATTCGAAAACAACCGTTCTCATATGAAAGCTCTTGAGCATACAAATATTTTGACACATTTAAAACGTTTTTTCGCTGCGCTCAATTTTGGGCAGACCACTGCCCCGATTGACATAGAACATCCCATATGTAAAATTTTTTTGATCCCAAGAATTAAATGATGTGCAGATTGATGCAGATATTCTGCACTATTTGCCCTTTTTCTTATTTTTTATTGTACGAGAGAAGACACCTCTGGTTCACGCCTTATGAATACCCTGCAAAAAACTTCTGAAAAACATCCCACAAATATTAAGTTGCACTGATGCACAGGCCTTTAATGCACTTACAGCGCAAATTTGAGTTATGTTTACGTAGGGCTGCGCTGGTTTTTATTTCTATCAAAACCAGATTTCACGCTGAAGACCGATTGAAATTAAACTTTCAATGTTTTTATCCTATGAGGCATCAGCAACAGAGCCTAACATTGCCAAATGAGATTGCTATTGACAGAGTTAAATGACTTGAAATTAAATTGCCCTTAAATTTTATTAAGCGAGTCTCAATATATATCACCGCGATTGTAAGAAAGATGTGCCACCTTTATTTGTTTGAATTTTTAATGCAAATGCAAGATCTTTTGCATGTCTTATAGTGCAAAAATGAAATAAATAGAATAAAACATTAAAGCAAAAGAAACCGAATTAAATGAAGACACATGCAATTTGAAAGGATTTATTTTGCGGTTTGGTTAGAAGCGAATACAAATGAAAACTACTGACAGAACTAATTTCACACAATTTTCTTCCCGACAACATTGGCAACTACGCCAACGAAGTCTTAAAAAAAGTGCTACTGAAGATGGAAAATAAGAAAATAGAAATATAAAAGATATAAGGTACTTTTGTGATTAAAACTTAATTTAATAGTGTAGAAATTTTTATAGTTTCATTAATTAAGCGTACAGCCTAAAAGTATGCTTTACTTTTAAATAATTTTTAACGTTAGAGTGCGACATAACGCTATCATCCATTAGAAAGTCATGAAGAACAAAGGATATTAATACCTCAGCTATTAGTGAAAGTGCTGCCAAAAATATTAACCCTTCCTCTGATTAAAATATTCCTTATTAGAAGACTTTTGTGGGGAGGAATAGAAAAGGATTTTACTTTGATTTTATGGTATTAAATGTCAATTTTTCATTTAACATTTCTCTCTCTTCATACCTTGTGTGCAGCTACACTTTCTTTATGAACTTAGCGAATTTTGGATTCTTACGCTATTCTTATGTAATTATGCATAATTCCTATTAAAGGATACTCGACAGTGAATTGCTAAGCGATGTAATGGTGGGAACAATATATCGATACTTAATATACTTTATATACATATTGTTACGAAATTTCTGTCTCTTTGACGATAATTTCGATCTCTTACACTTTTCTGAGTTCGATCACTGAATTGTGTAACAATTAAAAACACCCAAACTTATCTATTATATAAAATTCATTTTTTGTCCGTCTGTCTGTCTGTCTGTCTGTCTCTTATGCACGCGGAAACTATCCAGCCGATTTTGATGAAATTTTTACAGTATGTTAGTATCGATCGGGCGGGTGTCATAGGCTATAAAACTTTTATTTAGGGTGCATATTTAGGGTGGCCCTCATACACAAATATTTTCAAAATAGCGATTTCTCAAAGACAGGCAAATCGATTCTCATGAAATTTACACAGTATGGCTTTTATGTTAAGGGGTACAGATTTGATGGTAAAAATTTTATTTAGGGTGCATACTTAGGGTGGTCCTCATAAAAATATATTTTTAAATATCATTTTCACGAAGACAAATAAATCGATTCACACCGAATTTACACTACGTACCTCTAATGTTAAGAAGCATAGCTTAGGCCACAAAACTTTTATTTAGGGTGGCCCTCATACACAAATATTTTAAAAATAGCATTTTCTCAAAGACTGCTTAATCGATTCTCTTGGAATTTACAATAATGGTTTTTATATTAAGAGGCAGAGATTGGATTGGAACAATTTTATTTAAAGTGCAAAATTAGGGTGGCCCTCACACACAAAAATTTTTAAATATCATTTTCACGAAGACAGGTTAATCGATTCACACCGAATTAACACCACGTAGCTCTTATATTAAGAGTCATATATAAGGCTTCAACACTTTTATTTAGGGTGGCCCTTATACAACAATTTTTTTTATATCATTTTCTCAAAGACCGCAAAATCGATTCTCATGGAATTTACACCATATGGCTTTTATATAAAGAATCACAGATAAGATCGTAAAAATTTTATTTCAAGTTCAAACTTAGGGTGGCCCTCATACAAAATTTTTTAAAATGTCATTTTCACGATAACAGGTTAAACGATTTACACCACGTAGCTCTTATGTTAAGAGGCATAGCTAAGGATACAAAACTTTTATTTAGGGTGGCCCTCACACAAAAAAATATTTCAAATATCATTTTCTCGAAGACCGCTTAAATCGATTCTCAAGGAATTTACATCATGTGGTTTTTATATTAAGAGGCACTGCTTAGGTTGTAAAAATTTTATTTTGGGTGCATACTAAGGGTGGTCCTCATACAAAAGTAGTTTTTAAATAGAATTTTCACGCAGACCGCACATCGAATCTACACCACGGTTGAGGTGAGGCGATGCGCACAGGGTAATGCTAGTTTAGTTATAAAATGGTTTATTTAAATCACAATAGTTAGTTTTTACACGGTACAATTGTTTATCTCATTAAAATTCAAATTCTAACATTAATTTAACACTGTATAAAAAACTGTTTTAATTTACTACGGATCACACTGTATTCACTTTATTGCTTAAATTCAAGTGTTCTGCTTCACTGTTTAAATACAACTGTGCTGAAAACTCAAATGTCACCCTTTTATACTACAGGCATCACCCTTTCGAACAATCTACTACCTCCCAGATGGCGTATGTTCTACCATTATCCACAACCTACCAGTGCTTCCAAGTGGCGTGCATTCTACCACCATTCACAATCCACCAGCATGGCGCACTGACGTTGAGCTCACAATTATCCAGAATGTTGCCAGATGGCGTTGTGCGACGCTGACAATCTCTCTCGGTTATCGACTTTTATAGTGTACTGCAGCGCCAGCGTCGGTTTAATATTTGCCGCTAGATGGTGCTAGTATCGTTTAGTTTCTTTTGTTGGTTGTTATTTCAAGAGTTTTCTAGCATAAACCAAATTTCGCTACAATATGTACATGTGTAAGAACTTTTGAATTTGAGTTGAGTCTTATATCTCAAAGTATATTGAGGCAATGGAATCGCTAAAACAAACCAAATGTCAGCGTGGTGTTAAGTGTTAAATGGGAATCATGTCATATTAATCTTATCTGATATGTATCCAGTGCTAACTAGCTAATAGCAGCAGTTTCTCAGCACTTTCTTAAACTACGTGCAATATTATTTTTAGCGTATCGCTTGCTTTTATTAAATCCTCAAAACATTGATAATTCCAATAAACATCGCAAACTTGTACTTTCCCTAGCTGCTCGTACGACTTTTTCTACTCCATCAGTTTGTATCATATCATAAGAGTTGTTACATTATTGTGAATTTTATGAAAATTTGATTAATCTTATCATAATGATGACGTCGTTTTCCGCCACTACCACCACCGCACGCTCCATGCAATTGAAAATACAAAAGGGTTGTCTCGCCTTGAACAGCAGCTGTCAACGGGAACATAACACCAGCAGCACAAGCACAAGTGAAAAACCACTCATCTTATGGCAACTTCTTGTCTAAGGCGCCTTGAACGAATTATCGTTGTTGTATCTTCTTTTATTGTCCTTTGTAATAATGTTGCTTGGTAAAGGGTTATGTAAGTTTACATAACCTATAATAATTGAATTTCTAGGTGGGCGTTTTTTCCTTTTAAGAAAAAGGAGCTAATGCTTGCAGCTTAAAATCAAGAAGGATATGAGTGCTTCATTTTGAAAGTGAAGTCGATAAGAAATATGACGTTGGTGGTTTGAGATTTACATATTTTTTTATATAAATATGATGACAGGAAACTATTCTCGATTTATCGATAAACATATGAAACATATGAGAAGATAAAAAACCTTCTGAAGTTAATTTGTTTAATTAGTTTGTATGTGCAACTTAAAAAAAAAAAACATCTTTTTGGTGGAGGGATGCTCAATAGACATGATAATAAACAAAATGAATTAAAATCGGTCAAATAGTTTTTCCGCTAGCGTTGGCACAGATTTGAAGTCATTTCAAGAAAAATGCGTTCAAAGTTTTTTTTTTATGAAATTTTGCTTATATTTTAGAATGATGACTATACAAAAACCGGTATATTTTTTTTTATTTTAAATTTTTACCTGAAGTCTTAAACTTACATTCTTGACACATAAATACACCCATTTATAAAAAATCACTTTGTAATAGTACCTTAAGCTGAGTTCTCTAGCGCACTCCCAATGTATCAGACAAACAAATTTGGCGATATTCTATTGGACTTTACATATTTACTTTCTTGACGTTGATATAACATCTCTTGAAAGTTGTAAACTTTAGCGCTTGCTAGAGAAACCAATAGCTTCTGTTGCTTTAGTATCGCTGATCTTTCGATAGGCAACCAGTAGCTCTAGTTGTTACTGGGATAATTTTTCCAAAGGCCTCTTCTCTATCCAAATGATGGGCGATTTATAGCCTCTGCATGAATAGCCACTCTATAAATTGTTTTAACAACATATGTGGGACATTTCAGTTGTGCGTCGATTTGGCTTTACAATTTTCTTGTGGCGCCCTATATCGTAACAATCAAACATAACTTTTATAAAACACCCAAAAATTGACCGGTGAAATTGTTATTACAAAATTATTTGTATGGCACAAGGATTTTGGATGCAAATATGTCGCAACTTCTAAGTGAATTATTGTTAGTACGTTAAAATCTGAACATAGTGCCCAAAAAATCAATATTGCCATATTAAACAATAGTTTTTGTGTATTTCATTGAGTTCATGTGCACATTTAAAGTGCAACTAAGCCATTTTTGACTTCGTTATACCCAATGTTTTCGAAGACATTTTGTGCAAGGGAAACGTATTGCCCACTTGGCATGTAACGTTTCGTAAACTTACGAGCCGGAACGGGGAACGCTTCGATGAACGGGATTCACGCAAAATCTACTGAATCAATTTTGATCAAATTTTTTTAGTCATCTTTCTTAGACGCTTGGTCCCAATATAAAACTAAAATTATCACGATATTCCTGTTAAATATCAAAATAGTAAAGTTTTAAAGTTGCTAAAAAAATTAATTTCACACATAGAAAGAAGCATGTAAGCATAACAAATTGTTTAATGGCAAGTTAGTGAGTGTGCGTTTTGTTTTTATATGGCAATGCAATGGAAGAGAACATTCAAATTTTACTCTCATACAAATGGTTTCCATATTTCGTTCGGACAGGTTAAATCGCAAATCGGTTAAAATTAACTTTAACGCAGAAAAAGCTCATTCAACACTGACTTGAGATGCTGGTACTGAATGAACGGCAAATGCAAGCCTTCTTAGCGAAACTTTTAATGCCATATAAACCATATATTTTTGAACTATAGAAATCTAGACCAATGGATTGGCACTAAGCTTACTTCAATTGGATTATCAGTTTATTTGTTATTTGGCAAAGCCTTGTAAGATTAAGGGAAACACAACGAAAATTTTTTATTAAGTACCCTGAACTCTGAATTTTTTTTTGGACTTAATTTTATCCACGTCAATGTGCTGTTATCGTATTACGTCTTCGGAACTCTGAATAATTGTTTAATTTTACCTTCCATTGCAGTTATTTTTAGTGACGTTTCTTTATTTATAATTGACAATGAGTACAGAAAACTAAACTTAACATTGCATCAAAGATAGAACCTGCCTGGCAACAGCCACACAGTTCTTCACTGACCATATACCTATATTTGATGGCCTACAAACAAAAAATAATATCGATTCATAAAATTATATTTAGATAGACTTAGGAGCCTTTCAGAAAAACTTTAAAATTATTGTATGTGAAAAATTTGGTTTATAACGTGTCAGAAAGGTTTCATTTGAAATTTTCGGTAAATGTTAGACCGGAAACTTTCAGAAACATTTCAGAATGATTGCATGAAAAACATTTCTTTTCAATTACATAAAAAAGATTTCTGTGCCGTTCCGTTTTGCAATATTTCAAATGAAACCTTTCTGGTAGGTTACGCCCTATTTCTAAAAGATTCTGAAACGTGTAACGAATTTATTAAACCACCCTGTTTTGTCAAGAGACCAAAAAAAAAAAAAAAAAGAACAAGTAACTGTCCGTACAAACGGCAAAAACACGCCACGTCGCTAAATTTTTTCTCTTCGCTCCTTTTTTGGTAATGCTAATTGCAATAAAGAAGTATGTATGTATGTATGTATGTAGTTGACACATGATAATACGAGGAGAGCGAAACAAGAGCTTCCTAGCGTGGGTACGCGGTTAGAAGCCGGCAGTTGCTGAAAAAATTCTAAACGCGCCGGTCGCACAATTAAAATACGGGAATAATTTTGCATTTTGAATGCAGTTGCCAAAAACATTTCATAGCGTGCGGTACATGAGTGTAAAATTAAAAAGAACATGCGATTGCTCCTTGTCCTTCGGTGTTTTCGTCGTCACTTGTGAAAATAAGAAAATAATCTTGCTAGTAAAAGTGTTAATAATTGAAAAACTGGTAGTGCGACGATTCTCAGACAATTTGGAACGATAAGTTGAAAAATCTTTGATGAAACACATAATAAAAATATTTTGCCATATTCCCTTCCAAAAGACTGTCGCTTGCTGCGATACGATAAAAACATTCTAAAACTATAAAAAAAAATGAAAAAAATGTTGTTAAATATATAAAAACGTCATAGAAAAGTGTAAAGAAATTAACTTAAAAACGCAATTTAATGATTATTCATTTTAAGCGTAGTAAAGAACACAAAAATATATTAAATATTTTCTTCAATTGTGTAAAAATTAATTCGAATTGTCGCTTCACAAAAGAAAAAAAAACTACTGATAAGCACTGCAAAGTTCATGAATTATAATTTCAATCTAAACTTCATAATTAAATTACCCTTTTTCGACGCGGTTTAATTAAAATCAAGTGCAAAGCAGCAAACTATAAAAATAAAACGAAAAGTTATCAATAAAAGGTACGAAACGCCTAACATTAAACTTCAAAAATAAATAAGAAAACGAATTAAAATTGCCAAAACATATAAAATTATGTGGAATTAAACGCAGGAAAAAACCTCTATGTAGAACAAGCTACAAACACCGCTTCGGCAGCCAGCATCAACGCCAGCATCCACGCCGGCAACCACAGCAGCAACGAAGGGGGTACCCCAGTAAATTAAGTATTATTTTTGGTTTTTATTTACTATATTCCACCTATTAAATAAATTAATATAGTCTAGCTTATAGTTTTTACTTACAAATGCATACATAGTACGTGCAAAATTTGAGATGTTAAGGATTGCAAATACGTACGACGATAAGTACGATATGTATTTAAATGTTGAAATTTAATGCTTTCTTAACACAATTATCTTATCATATCTTGAGTTTATTTTTTTTTCTATAAGCTAATACATATATATATATATAATAAATTTAATTATAAAAGAACAAAAAGAAAAAAAAAAGAAGCAAAGAAAAAGAATATGAAATTAAAAATTGAATTGAACTTAAATTAAAAGAAAAAAAACTTACTTTTTTTTTAATTATGAAGATTTGCTAGGCAGTGATTTTAGGGGAGATGCCGGGGTGGTAGGGCCGTGATGCCAACAGGAGGGATTTAGGGGAAGGGACCTGGGGTTTTTCTGCTCCCCGTTTGATAGACTTTTTTTATTATTATTTTTTTTCTATGCGTACGCCTAGATGCGGCTATGGGAAACCGCGGCCCTAGCCGGGAAGTCTGAGTGCTTGGCACCAAAGACTCGCGAGTTTTTTTCCTTTCCATTTTCATGCCGCGCGTAACAAACGTTACATGGCGAGTGGAGGATAAAAAAAAAATATTTATAAGTTTTCTTGTACGAAATATTTTGAGTCATAATGCCCAAACTTGAAGTCATACTGCGCAAACATATTTATTTGCTATTTCTTGTTAGCAATCAGCAGGAAATTTCTTCAGAGCTATTTATTTTAATTAAACTCCAATTCACGATAATTTTTCATTAATAGTTAAGTATTAAATTTGAAAGAGCTTCATAGCTTAGTCTCTTAAATAACAACAAATACTTATTGCAATAAATAAGTCTTAAGGTAAATTGCTTATTGCCCTGACTAACATATTTATTGAGCAATTTGTACAATTCATAAGAGACCATCAAATGATGTCCAATTTATGTCAAAACATAATAATAAAATGCTATGCATACTTAAAATCTTGCATGTTTTTTAAGTAGCCGGTACATTTTTTTATGCTTGATGATAAGCAGCATCTTAGGCATCCCAAACCCCAATCAGTTCAATCACTAATGCCGTATGTGTAGAAAATTATTTTCTGATAAAAATATCTGCAACATAGTAGCTCGTACACATCTATCGTATTACATGATATGCTAAAACCCTACTTTGTCCAAATTGAGATGTGAACTTTATGACTTTTGCTTTGTCGCCAAAAGCAAAACATTTCCTATTTCTTTTGTAACTCAAGCTGCCCAGTACTGCTGTAAGCTTGGCAAAGATATTTTTCTATAAGCTGCTTGTATCAATAAAAATTCGATTATATATTTTTTTTCTTTTGCGAACCATGATTTATTATTTATGATGACTCGTACCAATTCTATTTATAGGGTTTTTTTTTGTTTATTTCTAAAATATTCTTTGACCAGCAAAAAAAAAAGTTTGAAAGTAGCAGCATAAAGGACCTTAAACGGTCAAGCGTTTAACGTTTCTAGTAACATATCGGTATATGTGTAGAAATAAAGTTACAACTGCAATGGAGATAAGACTTAAGGAGATTGGCAGAATGTGGTGTGTACATTGATGTGGAGTAGAAATCGCAAAGTGTTCTTCTCTCTCCTGGCAACGCATGTTTATGGAGTACCATGGTATGAGTAGTATCCTGTCAACAGTTTTTTTTTATATATTTATATTCCTATATGCGCTTAAGTGCTCTTTTAAGAATACTCTTTACTCTATTTTTTTTCGCTTTGCAGTGTTGTTATTGTTGTTGCTCGGACTCAAGTAGCTTATCATCAGTGTTGTTGTATACGTGTTCATTTTTTACGATGACCCTTATTAGACCTGTTAGGAAATCACTAAGATTCTGTTTGTGTATAATATTACCAAAAAAAAAGAATAGTCGGCTCTTTTTGATAATTACTGGTATTCCTTTCACAGATTATGATCAAGCACCATGCAAAGGAAGATCGCTGGAGGCGTAAGTTTCTTATGACCCAAAGAAAGGTTACTGAAAACGCAAGTTATTTTTGCTAAGTCAAATTAAATTTTGGACCAAGCATTGATCCGGTTGACATAAGTGACGTACCATATTTGGTTTGGCGATACCAACATTAATGTTATGAGGAAAAATTTTATGAAAAAAAAGGTATGATATATTTAATACATTGCCAAAAGAATTATAGATAGGAAATCTTAATGACCCTATGTCTAAAACCCCGTATGAGCTAAAAGAAGACAAACATTTATTGGTTATGTCAGAACGTCATGTAAGATAACAAGAGAATCATTACAATTGAAGTCGCAAAGAAACTCGAGATATGTCGATACACATTTCCCACGTTTCCAACAAACGCCGAATATATTTTTTTTACTCACCAAACATGGAAATTATTAAAAAATTACAACGATTGTTACTCGATGGTTTAAATTCAAATAAAAAAATAAAAAAAATAGCATATCCAGCCCTGGATTAACCTTACACGCAGAGTAGGCTCGTGCCTAGGGCGGCAAGATTTAAACGGCGGCAAATATTGGTGGAAACTGTGAGTGCATTTATTGATTGAAAAACTTTTAAAATTTTGTTTTAATTTTGCTAGTGCTTTTTCGTTCCGCAAGGGACCTTTTTTTATTTTTTTGCTCATCAAAAAATTTAACATAAATTAAAAAAAAAAATTATTTTTTCTTATAAATGAAGAAGTTTAGAAGCGGGGGGCGGAAATTTTTGCAACTGCCTAGGGGCGGCAAATTTCTTAATCCGGGCCTGAGCATATCGAAGTTGCGCCCGACCAAGGCTATAAATTTAATTTTTTTTAGGAAAATATACTGTTCTTCAGAAGATTGCACTAAGCGCGTAGTTTTGAGGCAGAATTTTAATAAAACCTGGACTTCATCATCGAAATTCTAGAAAAAACATAATTTCCTGTTGGGTATTTTAATGCCTTATAGTACGTATGTGAATAAGTAATTGGCTGCTTTGGATAAGTTTTTTTGCCATTTTTTTTTATTTTTAAGTTTTTGAGCCTCTCGAATAAAGCACATCTTTTTTTAATGGTTATTATCCTTAACAGTTCATTTATTTATGTAAAATAAGTCTATCATATGCATTTATAATCTTACTGAAAAATGTCAATTTATTTGAAATTTATTGCTCTCCAAGTTATAGTTCAGTGCACGACTGCGAATTTTGTAAAATAGATCTTATGACAAAGAGCAAATGTTACACAAAACTACATGGGTTTAATAGAATAGAAATTATTTCTTGGCAATTAAAAGCAAAAATTCACTGATTCTGGCCTAAGTACACACTTTGTCTTTTGCCAAGCCCTTGTGTTATGCTTCTGATGCTATGCCACACTTAGCGCGCAGGACATCATAAATTAGCACAAACAAATCCTGGCATTGCGCAAATATAATTTCAATTATTTTGTGCGCTGTTTTCATTTCCATTAAGTCTTTTGTAATGGAAAGTTTATTGATGCATTGCCTTTCTTGTAATGCACAATTTACGCCCATTGAATTCCTGTGTAATTGCGAGGATTAATACACGTAAGGACATGAACTAAAATTAGCGGAATGAATATGCTAAGGAATAATAATGTCATTTCATTGGTATGACCGTAATCGAAAATAAACAGAATACTTTCTTTAAGGGGGAAAAATAGCAAATAGACCAAATTTTTCTTATAAGCTTGTCATACCGTATCTTTCGAGACCTGAATATAAATCAGTAATATATAAAATTTTCGATGTGAACTGTTTAAAATATGCACAAAAGCTTAAAATCTGCCTTGAGATGGAAAAGATTTTAAATTTAAGACGTAATGGCTAAGAAGAATTTCGAGCAGAAATGTTTTGAAAAAGGTTCCGAATATCATTCGGTGATAATCCTCAGCAGCAAATGAAAATCGAAGTTTTTTAAGCAATAGTCTATAGTCTAGTATATTTTTTGAAAGGTCGCAAATAAAATTTCAACAATCAATGGTAATAAATCGGTGATAACCAAAAATTAATATTATTAATAAGTTGACAGGCAGACAGGCACAATGATCATTTATTTCGAACAATTTTATAATCATCTTCATTATTAAGTGAATATTTGTAAATGAAACTATAAAAGTCCAAATGCTACAGCCTTAGTTCTTTAATAATGTATAACAGAGCTTAAGGCTTTTAAGTAAAAATTAGGTAACCCAATGCATAACCGAATTATCATAAAAATTCCATAAATTTTGTAAAATAACTTAAAACTAAATTTTAATTTACAAACTTAAATGCTGCTCTTTCAAAAGGACGTAGGTAAGGACTTCTTGCTAGCTTTAAGGAACTTCAATGTTATTAGTTTTGTGATTTATCATTCTACAAAGGAAATCAGTTTTGTTTCAATAGTTGGCTATAACTGCATTATACTGATGGCAATTACCACTTCTCCAACGGTGGACTATGACATTTTTTCCTTTCTTGCTCAACAAATGATTGGCATCATCGATGAAACTATGCGAGCAGCAACGTCCTTTGGTAAGAGTTTACTTTGCAAGTATCCATTTGTACTTTACTTTCATTAAACTTTTTTACTTTGAAATTTTTGCGATAGAATTAGTTATCGCCAAAGAATATTGTACAGTAGTTAAAAATAAATGACTAAAAGAGTAAAAAAAAAAAAATGCCAAGAAATTTCTTGTGGGTTGGAAATCGTGGGTGGACAGACATCTTGTCAGAAGTCTGCATAGATAAACTGAATGGAGTGCACGACAGTAGTATGAGTAATGACAAAAGAAAAAAAATCATTTTTATAGAAAGATCATTTCTTCAAAGACACTTTAGTGCAAGAAATTAACTTATAGCAGAGTAGCAATAGCAAAAGAAAAAGAATTTTGTATAGTCAAAGTTTAGACAAAGTGCCAAGGAAGATTTTTTGTGTGGTGTGGAGTAGTGATATGCAAAAATATATTCTTAATTGCAAGTCTTACACGAAAAGAAGCAAACAGAAACAACTGTTTAGTATTCTGAAACACATAAGTACTGAAAGGAATATTAAATACTAACAGATGGCCGCAACTTTGTACGCGTAGCCTGTTTATCAATTTACTTTTTTAAATAGAACTACAGTCAATTTTGGATTCTTATTCACAGATCTAGAGTTCTTGTTGTTTTCTCTTCCATAAATATTCCATTACATTGCCATGTGAAAGACAAAAACAAAGCACACACACAAACTAACACATTCAATTAGCCTAGTACACATTATCACACATGTTGTCCAACATCAATGTTCGATAATGTGAACTCTAGGAACGACCGCTTGACACACATGTTGGATGGATTTCAAAAATTGTTGATTTTCCTGCTGGCTTGTCCAACCATACAACCTGTGTGAACTGACTGTCAAGCCCAGTGAACATTTTTCATTTTAAATAGGATTTCATGCAGTTCACTTCGATGTGGACGTTCATAAATTGTTCTGCAATTGCTGTTTGATGGCATGCACGAAAATGTGAATGCAAAGCAATATTGACAGTCGCACATGTTGTCAAACCATTTAGGACAGCATGTGTGTTTTCTATGTGTGAACGTACTGTAATTTTTTTTTCGTTGTTCACAAATTCCGCGTTGCTGCGTTGACAAATTGAGAATGAGAGCGACAGCGAGAGTAAAATTTGAATATTCTCTTCCATTGCATTGGCATATAAAAACAAAACGCACACACACTAACTAACATAGTAACTTCCCAGCAGGCAAATGAGCAAGGCCTTACTCGGAGAAGGCCTGCTAGCACTGCTGCGATTATATAAGGACTTCTCAAAACTAGATTTTCATGCAAATAAAAATACAATCACAGAAGGCATAATATGCCTTGCAACAACAGACGTGCTATCAGGCCTGATATTAGAAGGCAAAGAAGAAGGACTCCATTTACTTTAGGGCTTTTCTGTTTCTTTTTATTTCATGTATTGCAATGTTTTATGATTCGGCATAACTTTTTTGTCATATGCATTGTACATATACGACATGAAAAGTATACACATGGTTAGAAATTAAGAGAGGTGTGCAGGCTAGTCTTCTGTTGTTTCATGCATGTTATGTTAAGGAGGTAGAGTTTTGTGTATTCTTTGTCAAATTGTAAAGTCATTAAAAAAATATCAACGCAAGTGAGATGGCGCGGATAAAAAAAAAAACAATTAATATTTAGAGTCTTTAAATTTATTAAAATTAAATTTTTGTCAAGTACTTCTGAGAGTCCTTCTACGGTAAGCGGTCTTAGAAAGCCTGCTTAGGAAGGCCTGTTTTCTGCGGCCATTTCATATAAAAAAGAAAGTACGTTTGAAAGGAGGGTGGAAGGCCTTATACTTACCAAGTAAGGCCTTCTAGAAGCACTGTTAGCTCCTGCCCTTGCCTACTGGGTTCCCAGCAGGCAAATGAGCAAGGCCTTACTCGGAGAAGCCCTGCTAGCACTGCTGCGATTATATGAGGACTTCTCAAAACTAGATTTTCATGCAAATAAAAATACAATCACAGAAGGCATAATATGCCTTGCCACAACAGACGTGCTATCAGACCTGATATTAGAAGGCAAAGAAGAATGACACCATTTACTTTGGCGCTTTTCTGTTTCTTTTTTATTTCCTGTATTGCAATGTTTTATGATTCGGCATAACTTTTTTGTCATATGCATTGTACATATACGACATGAAAAGTATACACATGGTTAGAAATTAAGAGAGGTGTGCAGGCTAGTCTTCTGCTGTTTCATGTTATGTTAAGGAGGCAAAGTTTTGTGTATTCTTTGTCAAATTGTAGTCATTAAAAAAATATCAACGCAAGTGAGATGGCGCGGATAAAAAAAAAACAATTAATATTTAGAGTCTTTAAATTTATTAAAATCAAATTTTTGTCAGGTACTTCTGAGAGTCCTTCTACGGTAAGCGGTCTTAGAAAGCCTGCTTAGGAAGGCCTGTTTTCTGCAGCCATTTCATATAAAAAAGAAAGTACGTTTGAAAGGAGGGTGGAAGGCCTTATATTGTACTTACCAAGGAAGGCCTTCTAGAAGCACTGTTAGCTCCTGCCCTTTCCTACTGGGTTGCCATTAAACGATTTGTTATGCTTACATGCTTTTTTCTATGTGTGAAATTAATTTTTTTAGTAATTTTAAAACTTTAATATTTTGATATTTAACAGGAATATCGTGATAATTTTAATTCTATGTTGGGACCAAGCGTCTAAGAAAGATGACTAAAAAAATTTGATCAAAATTGGTTCAGTAGATTTTGCGTGAATCCCGAAAACGAAAACGAAAACGGCTATCATTTTATTTATATAGATTGAATAAAAATAACTTTGGTGTAGTAAATGTATTAGATTCATAAACATCTATCAATAATATATAATAAATCAATGTATAATTTACTAAATATCAAGTTATTTTCAAACTTTTTATCTTACAATCTTAATGGTGTTTTTATATTACGTCAATCGATCTCACATTTTTCGCAGACCAGAAGAGTTTCTCTATAGACCGCCATGTAAAGAACACTGCCATCGAAAAATCCGCACTGAATTCTGATTTTTCTGTCTAACAACGAAATCCTTTACTGTTCTACTTCCGCAACTTAAGCAATTCACTGCTTTACATCTTAAGGTTTAGTACCCAAATTGTCTTAAGTCTATAAATGAAATGACCGTCACGAATCCTTTTTCTTTCGCTTATTTAACCACCAAGCGCACACGCCAAATGCATAATAAGAATCACGGCGGAAGATGGCTTTAGCGCATTAAATTGAAAAACGCTGAAAATATGTGGAGCAGCGCATGGAAGGCAATAAGGAAGGGTTAAACTTTGTCAAGTATAGGCGAAAAACAAAGGCATTAAATGTTTTCCATTTAAAATGCTACGCTATTTTAGACAATTATTGTTAGGACAACGTTTGTACCGAATGCAAAACTGCTTAGATACTGCCGTTCTTTCTTAAAAATTTTCGTAAAAATCGAAAAAAATATCTAATGATTTCTCATTCCCCTAAATATATTTGTAATTATGTTGCGTTTGGTTTTTCACCGAATTAGTTATCTTTTTGTTCCCGCCCGTTATTTTGATTTTTCCCAATTCCCAAGGCATACGGTTTGTTTTTTAAGCTGAGTTCTTTTTTTCGTTTATTGAAAGGACATGTCATGAAATTTTTTCCTAGCTGTGCTCCTAATGAGTCTTAAAATCCGAGAGAAAAAAATTTTTGTTTTGAGAGACGACTAAAGCAGTTGCGCTTTTTACTTTGTGTGGGGTTGATTGATTTTTTTTTTTGTTTTTTGCAGAACATTTTTATGTTTACTTATTTATTTAATTATGCTTTAGAATATTATGAACTTTTTTTCGTTATTTGTTTTGCCTTTTTTCTATCACTTTTAATCTGTCTTTTAATTTTTGTCTTTGATGTATTTTCTTCATAATTTATTTGATCAATTATTTCTGTGCTTACATATTTTTTATTGTTCATTATTGTATTTTATTGATCTATGAAAAAGTTTTTAATTCCTTTCTTATTTGATGAAATAAAACGAATGCGTAATTTCATTAATTAGTGTTTACTTAGGAAAACAATTTTGACTAAGAACATTAATATTTTTTTTTTTCAATTAATATATGTTTATGCTTTTGAAGTTTCTGCGTCTGATATAAAAAAAATTTTTTGAAAAAAAGAGACTGTTCGATTTCCGATCAAAGGTACCCTCAAATTGGACATATGTATGACAACTTATTCTTAGTAATGTTTGGTGCTCAAAAAATATGAATATATAATAAATTTTAAATGTTATTATTCGCATGTTCTTGCATAGGTTTCCTCTAGAATGTAGTAAAGTATTAGAAAACCTAAAATTCCAAAGGTTGAAATTCGTCCTCCAGCTTAAACACCTTCAAAGTCCTTTGGGAACTCCAGTTTGTCATCATACATTGGAGCATGACTTATTACAAAAAAAAAAAAAATTGTATAAAACTTCAATTGTAACTTGGTTTTAATGTGTTTTGTTTGTTTTACTGAGAAGTGAAATAAGCAACATTCGTTAGCTTACAATTTTATAGACTATTTATTTTCAGAGGCCCTCAATTCATCAAAGTCTCTGATTTTAAAAAAAATTTTGAGGACTACATTTTTGAACTTTACATATTTTAAGAATACTCAAAATTAACCTTTTTTCAGGATCAGGATGGATTTATTAGGGATGGGACTCTTAGTCTGGCCAACCTGAAGTCTTTAAGGGCTGCCCAAGCTTGAACAGTCTGTTATAACTCTGTATTAAAGTTCTAAAAATATCTTATCATATTTTGTGACTGTTACTGTTTAATATAATGAGTGTCTACATTAATATATTTTGAATCAATGCTTAAAAATTTAGGAGCTTGTCGTTTAGTGATAATTTTTTATACTTAAAATTACCTTTCAAATAAGGTATGTATCAGATTAGGTATTTAGCACGATTTGTTTAAAATTTCTAACTTTTTTAAAAAGAGCCCAATGCAAATTGGGGGTTTACCTTTTTATCAACACCGTGTCCGAAGCCTTAAATTGACAAAAAATTTTGAAAAGTTCACAGAGATATATTTAGGCATTATATATAGCTAGGGAAAACTTAGCGACCACTGCACAAATTATATAATGTGTTCTTAATAAGAAATAAATGTTATAAAAAAAAAGAATATTGAAAAATATTTTTATTTATATTTTATTCTGTTGTAGTTCAAAACTGCCGAAAGTTTTTCTAAGTATATGTTAACAACATCAAATATTACAAGATAAAAAGCGTGTCAAAGGACATAAATAAAATCAACAAAGGATTAATCCGAGCAAAAAAAAAGAAAAGAAAAAAAATTTGAAAACAATATGAAAATTCAAAACAAAAGAATACGACCAAAACACCGAATTTTCCAACCAAAATCAAGTGTTGGGGGGAGGATTGAACAACAAACCGCATAAGGAAATTAAAAGGGTCACTTTACAGGACTTATGAAGGACTGTTAGAAAACGAAACAAGACGCACAAAACGCAGAAAAATATGAAAACCCATGAAAAAATAAGCCGGAAATAATACGCAACAATGCTGTTTGTAGAAAAAAAAAACTCAAATATTAAAAAAAACAATAATAAAGAGGAAAAACAACGAAAATAATGTTAAGTGGAGTGGGTGGCAATGAGAAACGATAGGGCAGGATGAAGATGAGAACACACTGCCTTCCTTTATTGTTTGCCAACATAATCGCTGAAAAATTAAGTTTGAAATTGGTTTTTAAATTAGCTGCTTAAAAGGATATGCACGCAAAAAAACAAGAAGAAAAATACAAATGCATAAAAATATAAAGTGTAGGCCTTAGAAAATGGGTGGAGTTGAGAAAAGAAATCATTACTTTTGATTTGTGACCACGTGAACTTAAAAGAGAGAAAAACAAAAAAAAAAAACATTGGAAAACCGACGGAAACATCGGGGATTAAATTGAGCTTAGCATTTTTAAGTGGCCGCGAAAAGGATATTCTATTTTTTTTTTCACAAAATAGACCACGAAAATCAAAATTCTTGTGCAGGCAATTTATAAAGAAAATAAGTAAAATTTTTTAAGATACTACAAGCGAATTAAATGAACGTGACCCGGAAAGTGTTGTTACCCGTTTGCAATCAACAAAAGGGTGCAAGCAGTATGCGAACGAAAGAGGACTTTGTAATTGAGTAGCAGGAAAGAAATTTAAATAATCACGGACAATGGATATTTTTCACCAAAAAAAAAAAAAAAAAAAATGGAAAAAATACGTTAAAAAAATTTAACTGTGATTCTGAGGGGTTGCGATACTACAGCCATTGTTGAATGTGGCATTTAAATAAAATAAATAATAAGCTTTAGAGAGAAAAAATTTAACAGCCTTCTTTTCTTTTACTAATCCTTTTAGCTTTGGTTGAGCGGACTTTTTTTCTCTTGAACAAAGAGAAAAAATATGTTCAAGAAAATTTCTGAAGGACACCGTTTTGAAGTATCCCAAAAGTATAAGTAGCTACCTTATATGTATGTATGTGTGCTCAATGTGATAGAGGGCAAAACTCGAGCTCATTATTTGCATATTTTTAATGAGCCTCACCAACAAGGATAATGATTAATTGTGAAAAATATTATTGCAGTGCGCTAGCGTGCAAAGGGAAGTTAAAAATCAAGTGCTGCCATAATCCTCACATTGTCTGCACAGATTTGGGCAAAACTTAGAAACATCATTACGTATTGTGTTGAAAAAGGAAAAATAAAAAAAGTCCTTATTTTTCCTCTAAATTTGCCACAGCTATGGTTCACAGCAAAGAACGGTCAAAAACCATTTTCATCTCTTTCCTTTGCCATCGCTGTAATGCTCCATTTATTTTGCTTAATATTTCATGTCTTAAAAAAGAAATAAAAAAATTGGAAAAAAATTACACTCGCTCTGCTTAATGAAATCACGTGCTTGGCGGGCATCTCCTTTCGCTAACAATGACTTGTAAAATATGGCTAACATCGCTAAAGGTAAAATTTTTTCAAGTGCTTTTCTACGCTTTAAAAAATAATCGAAATCGTGCTTAGCCACAAAAATGGCAGCTTAATTAGCTTGTTAAATTGACAGCGAAATTAGTTACAGAGCATAGGAAGTGCATACTGAATATTAATTATGGCGGTTGGAGTAAGTGGAAAGGGTTCCTAAATGATATCACATACATGAACGAGTTTGATGTGAAATCTTTAAGTTGTTACAGTGCACCGACTATCGACAAACAAACCAATTGCTCTGATATATGGATTTTCATGCAAATTGTTTTGGGGATTGCGAATGCAGTTGAAACTTCTCTAGATGTTCGCTTCTTAAAAGTATTTTGTGAACCCATCGCGTCTGCTATAGTCTTCAGTATATTTCAATATCCGATATTTTATACTAGTTTCAGCGTAAGACAGATTGTTTGCTGCATCCTCCAACCTTCACGTAAAAAGTATGTAATTTCAATCAATTCAATATTCAGCTGCCATTTCAACCTAACCAATGCGTACGAGTAAATAAATCCAAAGCATAAATCTTAAGTACATTTCACGGTATAATACCACAAACAGATTATTGACACCATATTTAAAATCCACACGCACGCAACAATAAATATGCACGAACATATACAAAAAGCCTAAAATCATCCAACAAATTCAACACCAAATTGTAACCCTTTGAATAGCAAACAAAAAAAAAAAAGAAGATGAAGACGAATGAAAGCAACTTAATGCTACTCAAGCGCTTCATTAAAATTGACATGCTGTGTGCGTGTGTGAAGCGAAAGTTGCAAAAGCAACGGTAATAAAGCAGAGAATTGCAAAGGAATTGAGAAAGTGTTTGCCTAACACGCATTCATGTCGACACTTTGCAATGGCATTTCCGTTTCCTTTTCGCAACGGAAATCAGCACGTATGTACATATGTATGGGGAATGTTAAGGGTGTTTCGAAAAATCTTAGAGAAAGACAAATTTTTAATATGGGCATTTCTCTCATGTTGAACGGGACGGAAGTACACTTTTAAAGTGAAATATATAGTAAGTCAAAGTAAAACACTTTTATTTTTTTCTGTTACTTTAAGGAATAGCCCTTTGGAAGGACTATATTGAGTGGTAAAGTTGATGTCAGACGTAATACTGGTTCCAAGATAGAGGCAATAAAAAAGCCATTCGAACCGGACAAAAAACGGAAGTGTTTTTCATGGCCATCTATAGAAAAGCAGAAGTCAGCGAAACCTGGCAACATTTTTTAATGCGACTAATTTTAAAATGTTATGGAATAATATAACTTTTTAATAGATTTCGAACGGGACATTCGAACGTGACATATTTTTCCATTTTGGTTCGCTTGGGAAACTTTTCAAAACGACTTTAATATTTATATAAATAGAAATATTTAAGAAATACACAGTAATTAAAAAAACAAATTTTATGTTTATATTTATCAAATTAATTAGTGAGATCAATTTTAACAAAGAAAAAGATATTTTTCTTAAAAGAATATAAAACTTGTTTTTTTGCTGTTAAAACGTTTTTCCTGTAAGAGGCGTGGTACCGTCCACTAAAAAAATATATTTTTTCACAAGTGTCAATCTATCTACATACCAAATTTCATAAAAATCGGTGTAGTGGCACATCTGTGATACCGTTTCTTTCCATTTGGATCGATGCCACGCCCCTTTAAAGAATCAGAATTTCTAATAATCTTTCTTAAGATTTAATCTATCTTTATTGAAAATTTCATCAACATCGGTCTATTAGTTTAGCCATGGAAACTTTTTTCCCGTTAGGGGCGTGGCATCGCCTACTATTGAAAACAAAAAAAAAATACATATCCGTCTTTCTCTTCACAACCTTTCCAAAAAAAAAAATTTTTGCGACTGTGTTGTGTTATGGCAGTTAATAACTGGTTTAACCGTTTTCAACTGCCTTTTTATTACACTAATGTTTGCGAACATGACCAACTTCAAACAGTTCCAAAAATTTAAAATTTTATAGTTTTTGCACTCCTTTTTTTTTTTTTTAAATATGTACATGAAACTCTGTTCATGCAAAAATTTTGACACACTTGCTGCTGTTATCAATTTCGAAATGAGAACATATGATGTTTTTCTATGTTATTTGTGACTTTAGAACATGAACTTGAGCAATTTAAAATTATACAGTTAATAGAGATTGGTTTGATGTTTTTGCATTGTTTTTAGCTATTTGACGTTAGAAGAGAGATTTTTCGGAAAGACTATCATCATGTATCACCTCTCTTCCGCACTTAAATATTTAAGGAAAAATACTATTCAATATTACAAAAAAAAAGAGAAACTGCATTTATTCAAGTTTGCAGGTGGTTTGCTCAATTTGATAAATGGTGTAAATTGTTTAAATAAACAAAATTTGAATATTTTCCTTAGATAATATCAGATAGTAACGCTCATATAATAACTTTTAATTTTTCTGTCACGGTTGGCCTTTTGGTGGAAATGGAAATGCCCATATATATTTAATCATGGGACAAAATGTTAACATTCAGCTCAATTGGAATTTCCGGTCATAGGGTGTACTCCATGCTTCCAGCGTGAGGTGCAAAAACAAAATTTTGGTCAAAACTCCCTTTCACTTCATATTAGGAAATCAAACTTTTCATGTGAAAGTCCAACCTCAGTCAAGATTAAGTCAAGTCCAATTCAAGTCTAATCTAAGTCAAAGTCATGTCTAAGTCAGATCTATTTCAAGTCTAATTCATGTCACAGTCATGTCTAAGTCATGCCTAAGTAAAGCCTAAGCTATGTCTAAGTCGAGTCTTTGTCAAGTCTTAGTCAAGTCTAAATTAAGTTTAAGTCAACTCTAAGTCAACTCTTGCCTAAGTCAAGTCTAAATCAAGTCTAACTCAAGTCTATGTTAAGTCTAAGAAAAAGTCAAATTTAAGTCTAAAGTCAAATCTAAGTCAAGCGTATGCCAAGTCTATACCAAGTCTATGCCAAGTCTATGTTAAGTTTAAGTCATGTCTAAGTCAATTCTATATTATGTCAAAATCAAGCAAAGTTGTTAAAATGTCTATATAACTAAAAGACTTAGATAAAATTTGAAAGGTGGATAAATATATATAATAAGGATATAGCTCACATTCTTAATTTTTTTTCCATGTTGCAATTTATTTTTCAGCAATTTCATTCGCTTAGCTATATATAATATTTATCTTTTCAAAACACCCTTGAGTTACTAGATTTTCTTAATACCTCGAGAAACCGCAGTCATATGCAAACTCCCACCAACTTTCGTGTTTCCTGAAACAGCATGAGTGTTCAAGTTTCTAAAGTATATTGATGCCTTCAAATGCCACACAACATATGTTGACAGTTTGACGCCGATTTTCTTTCTTTACTTTCTTATTGTAATATTGGGGTATGTTAACGACTTCCTTTTTGTGGTGTTTATTTTATCTGGTCTTATTAAAAAACAAACTGATTCGGATTTTTTACAACTTTTACTATGAGGATATTCACATACGCGCAGAACTCACACTTATCATGCTGTGACAAATTAGGGTTAATTTGTTTGATTTTGTTATACGTCAACCCCTTTTTTTTTTGGGATGTATAATTTTTATGTCTTCATTCAAGATTTTTCACCTTTTTAACCGTGGTATAAACATAATTTTTGTTTTTTCACATTTTTTTTTTTTACTTGAGTGAGTTTGTTGACAGATTAATTTTGACATAATTCGCTGAAAACTCTGTCTAAAGACTTTGAACGCTTATATCTTTATTCCTCTGAGAAAAATTTTTTCTACGAAGGAAACATTTTAATGGCGTATGAATGCGAAAATTTTAAAGAAGCTAGGCTTATTTTAATAGGATTTATTAATTTCTTTTTAATAAATTTTGTGTGTAGTCAAAAGTTTTCATAATGTCAGATTTCCTTCCTAAGGAATGGTGATGCTTCATTCAGCATTAAAAAAATATACAAACTTGGGATTCATTACAAATTATCCGCTGTTAGAGTGCAGTATATTATTACCATTTCCTGAAAATATTGATAAAAAAGTTTCCAATATCGTATATACTTATTATAGTTATTTTTGAACCTATGTTTAAAATTTGAAAAAAGTTTTTACACACATATTTTACATAAATAGGAACACCTAGCAACAGTCGCAAAAATAACTATGAATATGCTCCATAATATTTTATCTTTTCAATTAAAAATTGAAAATATTTCATTGCTTCAGCCAAAGAAAATTTCTTTAAAAAATCAATTAAAAATTTAATACCACATAATCTAACTGTCTTTTAAAAAAACTTTCCAGCAATAACAATTGCAAGCTCGTAACCATAAAACATTTTCAAAAATCCTATCATAAAACTCAAGAAATGCCATGCTTTTTTACCCTTTTCCTTATGAATCCAACCAACAATTGCAGTTGTAATGCCATCATGCTTTGTCTACTTTTTTTACTGCAACATTGTCTTGGGTTTCAATACTTGACGGGTATTTAACTCTTTCTGGTTGCTTGCATTAAACCCTTTTAATGCTACTCATTTTCTGCGTTCATTCACTCACACACTTCGAAGATTTTAATGGATTTTCCAGCGATTTTTTATGGGTTTGTATTGTTGAGAGTAAAACGAAAAAAAAGAAGAAAAAACAGGAACGGACCTATGTGGGCGAAGAAAAAAACAGACTTATTATTAATGGTGCGCACTCGCATTTGCTAAGATTTTCTTGTCATTTTGATGCCTTTCACCAACGTTTGCGGAAATGTATTTTGCAAAAGATTTTATATATCTTATGATTCCTTTGTTTATTAATTTCTCAATGCGATGATTGCACTGCTTTTAAAAAAAAATAAATATATATTTTTTGATTAAGCTTTTCATGCAAAAAACTTTGTTCAAAGATGAAACTTTGCTAAAAATATTTGATTAAGTTCTAAGGATTGAAATCCAATAGGGTTACCTACATATCTGGTGGTAACTGTCACCAGTGACCAATTAAAAGTAAAAAAAATGTTTACTCATTTATTGAAAAAGTATACCTTAATGCGAAAATAAAAAATGTGACTGCAGAGAAGGAAAAACTACCAAAAGAAATTATGTATATAAATAGTAAAATGTAGGCCTGAAAAAACTCGGCCAAAAAAAAAAACATTACCTTTGGCCCAAAAATAATAGAAAAATGCCACAAAAATTGAGGGAGAAATCGCTCTCCAGTGGAAGAAATCAAACACTTGTTCTTCACTAAATTTGGATATTGTTGTGAGTTGGTTTACTCTGAGAATCTACCCTTAGCCCAATGAGAACTTTGAATTTCTTTGACGAATTTCCTTTTTTTTTTAAAAAATTGTTCCCATAATATTGGGCGTGATTTTGTATTAACAATTTTTTTAATTATATTCTTTTCTTTATTTCCTTCTTTTTTTTTTTGTTCGAAGTTTAATCGGCAAAGTTAAAAACTATATAATATATCACAAAAAGAAAGTAATGAGGGCTTAGTTTCATAAAGAAATTTCCCAAGACCTGGGAAATTATTAATGATTTTTTATTGACTTTTTATTTTGGAGTTTGGTCGGGTTTTAATTTCTAAGTTTTCCTAATATTTTGGTGAAATTATTATACTTGATTTTGTAATAGGAAGCGCATTGGATAAATATACTTACCTTTTAATCACTATGCAAAAAAAAGAACTCCTTCAATGCTATCTAAATATGTATATTACAAATATATATGTGTTACCGGCCAAACTAGTCTTAGGCTAAACTAGTTACCGTTAAGCCTAAAGATATGCAATGAAGTCTTAATGCGAAAGCATTGTGGCTAGTGAAAACTAATATAGTAGCGAAGTGAGACAATAAAACTTATCAATTTGATTGAATACTTGGCAAGTGAGTGTAAGTGGGTATTAATGTACATCTTCCAATATGTGCAACATTGGCTTAGGGTATTGTGATATGGGTATTTTTGTATCTTAAATTACACGTAACTTTTATAGCATTGCTTTTACTTCTTTATGTATTATGGTTTGTTGATGCATTGTGCAGTACATTACGACATCGGAGCTCTATAGCGTTTGCCAATCTGAAGCTATTTCAACGAGATGGAAAAAAGCCAAGTGACACCTCTAAATTAATTTGGCGGGTAAAGTGATATATAGCGTTCGGATAATGTGATATACCATCATGAAAAGTATAACAAGTATAAAACAGTATGAACTAATAATACAATAGCATTACATCTTTCAATAGAATTTCCATAAAAAAGGAAACTAGACTTAGACTGAATCAATAAGCGAAAAGCAGAACATTTTAAAGTTAGATAGATGACTCTCATACAAAAATTGGAAAACAGTCATTTTGAGCCCAAATTAAATCGCATTGCAGGAATCGAACTCAGGTCTGAATCTTTGTATCCCTCTTGAAGGATTTGTTGCAAAAAGCATGTTCTTGCTGGGTGGACCAAATTGGACTTTATTACATTACCCGAATTTCAGATTTAATATACTCGGGCTATTTTTATTAAAACACATTTCAGCAAATAAAGAATCCACATTATTTATGACAAAGTATATTCATCTTCTAACAAATTTTAGTACTTCGGCTATAATACTTACTTTATTTTGGGCTTAATTAACTCATGAAATGCACACAAATAAAATCTCGACTTGTGGCTAAATCAATTTCATCGCACTGAGACCAAAACCAGTGAATGCGAACGCACAAAACCTTGCAGCACATATATTTTTCCGTTGCTGCTATGTTGACAAAAAAAATTTTGTCGAGAATTGCTTATTTAAGGAAATATGATGGCATATCACATTACATGACCATATCACAATACCCGAAGTTACAATACTTTACCGAAAACGACGGTTAAAAACGCTCTAACCTTTCAACAAAATTAATTAAATCGACATGTCGCGACAAGAGGTAGTAAATTTATAAAAAGATTGTTAAATTAAAAAAATTTTTTTTGATGAATATAACCACCAAGCTTGGTAGAAATAACCATAATGTTTGTCACGGTAGCAACTTTTTCGGTAATTTGAATTTTTTTTCTTAACTTTTCAGTTTATATTTTAACTAATTTTTCGATTTATCCTACCTAACGAAATCGGTAAATATATTCAAAATTTTCATACATGTTGAAAAATAGTACGCAAAACGTTTTTTTATTTTGCTACATTTTAATTACCTTTTTTAATGTGTACAAATCTGAAACCGTCTAATTTCCAAAAAGTGTGACTCTTCAGCTCTTACAGGTTGTTATGCTAAAAAAGAAACGAAAATTGTTGATTTAGTAATATCATACTGCTTATAATTCATAAGCACTAATATGCAAATATCTGAAACTGCCTTCCTTAAGCCCCCCAAAGCCACATAAATCAACACAAATTAGGCCAATTTTTAAATATATTGTCAAAAAGTAACCATGCATACATAATAGTCCACATGAAGCACCCGCACTCCCAGTCATCATTTGATATGATAGCGCAATTTAGTTGGTTTTTTTGCTATTCTACCCCATAACGGCGCTGCCTACTTATTGCATATGTATTTGTGTATTTGAGCATCATATGTTTGACAAGCATACAGTGAAATCAAAATCGTAATTCTATGATCTTTATTACAATAACATGCAGCTTTATTGATTTTAAGTATCTCTTGCTTTATTTGTTTTCATATAAATGACAACAACAACAGCGAATACCACAATAATAACAACTCAATTTAAACAAAAATACACATGCGCCTTCTTAATAAAGTTACAAGCGGGCACGTTCATAGGAAGTAAAGAAACAGCTAACAATTGGCAGCAATTTTCATTGCATACATTTGGGTAGCTTCTTTATATCACTGGCATAAATAATAAGGGGTTCTTAAGGTAAACCATAGCAGTGCAACGCCAAATTTTTAAGAAATTCCTAAAAATTAAGTTATCATAATAAAACTTTTGGAGTTTTCTATATTTGCTGCTCCTAAGTCTCTATAATTTGCCTGAAGTAAATTTCTCTGTATTTTGAATCACAGACAATACTACACACGAAAGTGTTTGCGCATTTCGCCAACAGTTGTTAAAAATTTGCATGCTGTGCTTCCATAATGGCATAAAAATAAAAAAAAATTCTCACACACTCTTAGGGTTGGATAACTAAAATAAATCGATTTCATAATATTTAAATACGATATAAAAAAGTATTGCTGTATGAAAGGAAAAGTCACAAAGTTAAAACTGTCAAGCATAGGATTTTCAGATGCGAATAATATTGATCATGTATGTATGTATCAAAAATTACATTAGCTTGCCATTCCAAAACTTGGACTGCATCTACCTCAATTGAATCTGGGATGCACTGATGAATATCGTGTAGCACCCAAAGTTTACAAAACAATTTGAAATTTCCAATCAAAAGTGAAGATTTTTTTTGATCTTTTAATAAAAAATAAAATAAATCTAATTGCATTATTTCATCTCTAACGGAACAAGAAAAATACTCAAGAAAACATAAAAATAAAACTCTTTGATTTGATGGTTATTTCGAGCTTATTATTATGTACTACCAATTGATACAATATCAATACTTCGATATATTTCCACATCTCTAGACACATTCACAGAACCACATATTTTTTAAAAATTAAACGCTAACGCTTTATGCTATTTTCCTCATCACCCCTGAAACAAATACACAGGCGTGCGAGTATCAAGGCTACTCGTATCATGCAACCATGTAAGAAACAAAATGGTAAATTTTTTCTTTTTTTAGCTTTGCTGGTATTTTCGTGCCACATTATTAATATCTATTTTGCGCCTTTCTTTTGCAACGTACACTTCCGCTTGATACACCCACTCACTTAAAAAAAAAACAGATACTTATACAAATACTTTTATTACGGTTATTTGCATGTATGTATTGTTTTGTGTATTTTTATTTTATTTATTTGGCAAATAAATTTGTTTCCTACATTTTGTTCGAAATAGATTCTGTTGCATATGTTGTTTAGTTACATGAGCATCGCGTACGTTGGCAATAAATTAAATTTACAAATCATGCGAAATAAAATCGCAATGAATATTAAGAAGCAGCAGAATTTGGGGTTGGGTGGAAAAGTCATCAAAGGACTTTTGGTGGCTATTCGAAAAGTGATTTGGTTTTTATCGCAATGCCTTTGTTTTTGTTATGAACAGCATTCTGTTGATAATAATAGGGGTGGGTTGAAATACCACTACAAGTTTAACATTGGCAATATTTCAAATGCAACATTTTGCTCATGTTTATGCTTTATATTTTTGTGTTTTTCGATCATATCGGCATTTTTGAACTTTTCCGGCATTTTTCGAAATATGGAACTTTTTTGACATTTTTCGAAGTTTCGGCTTGTTCAACATTTTTCGACTTTTTCCAAATTTTTCGACATTTTCAAGTTTGTTTGACACTGGGGTCGAGAAAAATGTTATTTTTAAGTAGTCAGAGGGTACTTTAAAAGTTTTGCTAACTGGCTTTATATGAAGCAATACATAAAACACATTTTTTTTTTAAAAATGTCCATAAGACATTAACAAAAAAAAAAAAAAAAAAAAACACACTTCTACGTCACTCACCCTTATCCACGTAGCCTAAGATAACTTTTTCTCACAGTACTTTTGGAAAAAAATTCAATTTAAAAAAAAGTAAAAAAAAGTAAAAAAAAAGTAAAAAAAAGTAAAAAAAAGTAAAAAAAATAAGAAAAGTAAAAAAAAGAAAAAAAAGTAAAAAAAATTGTTTCTTTTGATTTTAACACGCGATAATTTTGAGCTGAAAACACGGCTATCAATAATGACCCACTCAATTTGTTGCTCTAACTTTATTACTTCGAAGTTATGAGATAAGTTTTGTTTGAAAGAAGTGCTTAAATACAACTTAGTAACTCATAGGATCTTCCCCCCTCCCCAGTTCCTATACAAATTTTTGCTCACAATATAGCAGTGAATCCCATTTTCCAGATGTTGCTTTGGATCGCGACCATCCTGCATAATTAAATGTGACACCAATTAATTTCATAATTTTTTTTTGTCAATTGCTATGTAATTTTTGACGCTGAAACCGAAACATTCTATTTTTTTAGATGGGGTATAAAAAAAATTCCGAACATCTTCGAGCAAATGACTCCAGTTCTTTAGGAGCATATTTTTTAAATGCATTTTGAAGATAAATTTCACAACATCTTATCTATGTTTATAGAAATGCTCTAAAAATATTAGTGTCCTTGGTAAGAGTACATGGATATGGGTACACGAACTGTGTTTCGGATTCATATGACCCCCATGCATCTAAAAAAATAGATTTTATTTAATATCAAAAGTATTCGTGCCACATCAAAAATTATAGAAGAAATTGAGAACAAAAAACTTCAAGCATTTTTGTATTCCTATGGCAAAAACGTTACTGTTTAAATGCCTAATTTTGGGTGCTTCACAATATTTTTCAGTACTTTTCAATACTTTTCAACTTGTTCAACGTTGGCTTTTTCAACATTTTTCGTCTTTTCCAACATTTTTCACATTCAACATTATTTATCTGTTTCAACATTTTTCAACTACATTTGTTATTTTCAATATTTTTTAACGTTTGAAATATTTTTTCTAATTGGTCGACTCCTTGAACATTTTTTGAATTCTTATTCAATTTTGTAAAGTTTTCAACTATTCCAATATTTATGAAACTTCTTCAACATTTTTCCAATTTTTAAAAATTTTTCAACTTTTTCAACAGTTTTCAACATTTTGGACTTCTTTCAATGTTTTTCGACTTTTTCAACATTTTTAACTCTTTCAATACTATCAATATTTTCAAAATTCAAAATTTTCCACCCTTTTTGGGACTCACATACATTTTTTTGTAACGCATTCAACATATTTGACTTCTTCATAAGTTTTCGACTTTGCTATCATTTTCGAAGTTTTCAAAATTTTACGACTAATTCAACATGTTTTGATTTTTTCAAAATGTTTCGACGCTCTTCAGCATATTTCAGTAAACTCGTATTCAACATAGTACTATATGTATATTGATTTGCCAATATTTTTCGATTTTTGCATTATTTTTCGATACAAATCCACAATTCCAATATATTTCGGCCTATATCGCTTTAAGAAAAAAAAAAAAAAGTAATGGAAATTAGATAGTTTGACTGAGATTTCACATAATTTTATGATCTTTTATGGCTTTTAATCACACCCTGTATAACAGAAAATAGTTTCGTATAACAAGCATTTTTTTTTTCTGCTTTAAGCAGAGAGCGAGAGATCAAATCAAATCTATGTAAATATTTCTCATAATCTATTTTTTACAGAGCATGCGATGTTTTAGTTTTGTTTTGTTATATTTTCCTTATTGAATGCAAACAAACTTTCGAATGAAATGGAAACCCACAATAGTCGCGGTTGCTTGATGTACGGGTTGTATTTCTTTTAAGTGGTTGGTTTGGGGTTGATTGAATTTAAGTGTACGATCTCTCTCACGTCATATGGGTATATGACTAGCATGGGGTTGTGATATGTCGACATACATACATACGTGTATGGCAAATTTTTTAGTTAAGTACGTGTACATATGTTAGTTAGACTAAGCTTAACGAAGCAAAGCTACTTGAGCTTGAATATTAAGTCATATATACAAGTCGTTGTCATATTATGTTTGCTTATAGTTTAAATGCTTGACTTGATCTTGCGGCTATCGCTAGAATGATAGTAATCTTTTAGAATTGATATATCTTAGCTGTATATACGGAATGTTCAAGTTTAGAATAAAATAATTTAAGTATTTTATATTTTTGTACTTTATTTGGTTTTTTTTTTTACTTATTGCAGAAAATACCACAAGGTTAGAAACGACGACAAATACTTATTTGAAGCCAAACATAGTTTTTTGTATTGTACTTTTATACCATAAATTCATAATAATACTGCTTATTATCGTTGTACCGCAACGGTTTTTGAAAACCCTTTTTTTACTTGAGTTTTTCTGGCGTATATAAAAAAATTAATGCATTTCCGAGGAAATTTCCTAATTGCCATCTTTAGAGGTGGCACAATGCCGATGAAGTTTTTTTATACAAAAATGCATGACAACATCATCATATATGCTTAAAATGAGATTATCAGATCCAACACTTTTAGATAGAAATAGAAAAATTATGTATGTGACATTCCACGTCAACTGGCCCACCGCCGAGTCCAAAAATGGGAGCCACCTAGAATATCGATTGAGGGCTTAAAATTTTTGTAAAGTCAAGGGCTTTCGAAATTCACGTGGCCTTTTTCCCGAAACCAAGCCCCCCAACCACTATGGCTGCTAACAGCCTGTGGGCCAACATTTTGCATTGTTCATCTTTTAATAAAACCCGCATCGTGTGGTCGACTGAGGTCTACGATGAACCAAATGAAAGGTTTTGAGCTCTACTTTTAAAAAACATGTGATAAGACCATTTTCGGGTGATGTAAAGTGCCGTATGGCTGCAAAAACCACGCGACACGTATTTAAGTTTCTCTATTTTTTATCTCGAAAACCATTGAGTCAAGGAAAAAAGTTTATTGAACAAAAACGTCTTAGAATTGATCGAGGAACACCCTCAAATTTTATCAGAATTTTTTGGGTTGATTTTAAATATTCGGAAACGAAGGGAAATCGAATGAACGCTTGTAATTCCATCAAATCTTATGCGATTTAAGCAAACAGCATACCGTTAGAAAGCGAATAAAAATATCTTTCGAGTGCTTAAAGCCGTTTTTGAGTAGAAAAAAAAATTCATCGAGATATAGCCAAATAAATGAAAAAAGTGCCGAAAAAGGAGTTTTTTTGGAAATAACTCAAAAACGATTCTTAAGAAAAAAAAAATGGTTGCCATTTTTCGAATCTACGCCCCAAAATACATGGAAAAAAGTATATGAGAAACCAGATCTCGAGATGAACCCCACATTTGTAAACTAGTGTTATTGAGCAAAAACTAGTGTGGGTGGTATGGGTGGTGGGCGTATGCGTAGGCGTTTTGGTTTTCAGATGGATAATAATACTCCATACACATATAGCAAATTTTATATCTATAGTACACATATAAAACCTATTATTGAGATTTCACAATTGTGGGTGATATGGGAGGTGGGCGTAATTTTGGGCGTGTGCCAAAAAAATTCAATAGGCCTAATGCTTAGGTTCATATGAACCTATGTACCGAATTTCAATCAATTTCGATGTCTTTTTCTAAATATATAAGAAAAATATTGCTAAAACAAGGGCTTAAAAGTGACGAAATATCAATCGCGAATATTTCGAGAATTTGATCTAATCGAAAAAAACTGAGTATGCCACCGTGTTCTACGACCAAAAATTAAGTTGGGGTGTCTCGGCGTTTTTGTGTGTCTTTTCAAAAGTTGAAAATTTACCTACAGTGTAATTGCAACTGTCTCTAAATTGGTACATTAATAATTACAATCTACGAATTGGAACTCGTTGTATATGAGTCATCTTTTTTTTAAATATTTACGCAAAACTTCAATTGTCAATAACTCAAAAATCACGCGAGAAAATTTTTTCTTTTATATATGAAACAGTTACACTAATATTTTCTTAATTTGCTTGAGCACTGTCATCATAGTATCGTAGTATCATAGCATTACATTTACATATTTTGTTGCTTTTATCGGAAGTCGCATGCAAAGTATCATTGTCCCATGTCGCATGCGAAGTATTATAGTCCCATACTATCTTATGATTAAATTATCATAGTATTATTGAGTCATACAACGAAGACTCATAGTATTATAATGTTTAATTATTATAAGTATTTACTATCATAATTTCAAAACAAAAACTCTTAAATTGTATTCTGTAATCCTAACAATCTTTTAAAAATTATGTTCCTCACTATAGTAAATATCAATTTTATTTCAGAAAATTTCCATTACTGCGATCACATTGCCCACCTCAGTATGATTCAAAGAAAAGAAGAAAAAAACAGAATTCTTCAGATGATTCAAATACACAATGAAGCGGTTACAATCAAACAAGTGATATGTATACACAACAACGTTGATGTCTACGAATTAGCGTTGAAGGTTCATCTTACAAAGTGAAAAGATAGAAAAATTTAGGAAGAAGAAAAAAAAAATTAAATACATAATACGAGTAAAAATACATTTAGTCAGAACGAGTAAATTTGTATTTCTGTAGATTGAATTGAAAAGAATCGTTACAGTTAAGTTAGTCGTTAAACGCGGTTTAGTTGAGTTGGAATTACGAATAAATAAAGAAATAGCAAAGGAAAAACACTGAATACTCAAACGTTAACATATTTTCAAATATAAAGAAAATTTCAAAATTTATTATGTACAGTATAAAATAAAAAAATAATTAATTTAAAAATAGTGAAAAATATATAAATAAAAAAACTAAATTTATTCAAATAATAAATGATTCAAACATAAAATACGTGACTCAAGTGGAAAAGATAATGGCAAAGGAATTATCTATGTATTATCGTGAAATAATAAAACATCATAATATACAATTAATAAATGATATAGATTTTTAGTGTAATTTTGTTAAGTGCTTATTGTTCCCGACATATCAATTGAAAATAAAAGTTTTAAAGCCCTTTGAATAAATATAAATCATAAGTTCAATTTGCTACAGTTGCAGTGTATGCTGTTTTAAAAAATCTTTAGTGTGAAACAGTTAACATCCTCCATTAACAAGGAGGAACATTAATCGAAAAGTGTAATAACCTGTGAAAAAAATATTGGTATTAAAAATTTGAAAATTATAAAATTTTTACTGTCATCATTTTTCCCTGCCAATTAATCTGAGATTGAAAAAAGAGACTGTAATATATAATATGTTTGAAACTCTTGATAATTGATTCTCACATGATAGTTTATACATTAATAAGCCTCTTGGCAACTGGACTATAAAACCAATGTTGTGTAATAGGTATACGTTTTATTTTGTTTAAATAATTATCAGTATTCCAGAGATGATACTCTTCCAAACTGAGATATTAATATGATTTAGTCCTATAGAAATTGTTGGACATCATACAAAAAAAAAAAAACGATGCAGAATTGAAAATGTTGAAAGAAAATCGGACAGTAAATTTTTCCTGTTCAGTACATTAAGAAGACTTAAGTTCGGATGTGATTGATATATCGGTTATTCTTTATATAACTGGACATTTTTTTTTTGATTTTTTTGAAAATTTTCTGAAATTGTCTGTTCACTTTTAACACACAACATTGCCATATAACATACAGTTTGTTTGTCACTTCAGTCAGCTTGTAGTCCCATTTTGACTGGATCATATTAGGGTCAATTTGATTTTGTGTAAGTATAATTGGTGGATTCCAGGTTACTTTGTGGTTGCCTTTATGATAAAAAAAGTATACCATCACCATGAAGCATTCTATTCCGATGTTATCTTTAATTATCTAGACGTCAAAATCACCCTTTTACTATACTGAGGTACTGCTGCGTCGTTGATGACAAAGATCTATGTAGTTGATTGTATAATGAGGATCTTTTCCAGATATATAGTTGTGAAAGACTACTTAGTTTTGTCTCTTACCTTTGAACATAGCAAGCATTGTAATTTCGTTGATGAATTTATGATCTATTAGCAAATTATGGAAATTAGAGTTAATAAGGATTTCTGCTTCGTATTGATGTTTATCACTGACATATGCGACCATAGCATAACATGCGCTTAAGACGACGTGGTCTGTCCGCATTGACTCCATCTAACTTCGCTTGAGCCAAGTAAGGAATGATTTGAATTTTTAAAATATGTTTTTTTAAAAAAAATGCAAAAATATTTTTCAAACTCGCAAAATTTTTGCGAAAAATTTTTTTTTTCAAAATCAGTATTTTTTTTTGAAAAGTACAAGTAAAAACCTAAAAATGTAAAAACAAAAAAATATTCAGAAATGGATTTTTCAAAAAAAATTCATTTCAATTTACAAAATTTTAGCTCTTTAATTTTTGTTAAAATTAAAAAAAAAAAGTATAAATACTTTTTTCCCCTCAAAAAAATTTTAACGTCATTCAACGCAGAATAAATCAAAGTTTTTTTAAAAAAAAAAAAATGTTTTTAAATATGGGTTTTTAAAAAAAAAATGCAAAAATATTTTTCAATTCGCAAAATTTTTGAGAAAATTTTTTTTTTTTTCAAAAACAGTACTTTTTTCGAAAAGTACAAGTAAAAACCTAAAAATGTAAAAACAAAAAATATTCAGACATGAATTTTTCAAAAAAAATTCAAAAATTCATTTTAATTTTCAACATTTTGGCTCTTTAATGTTTTTTTAAATTAAAAAAAAAAATATAAATAATTTTTTCCCCATAAAAAATTTAACAGCATTAAGCGCAGAATAAATTAAAGTTTTTTTAAAAATAAAAAAAAAAATTTTAAAAAATGGTTTTTTTAAAAAATATTCAAAAATAATTTTAAATTCGCAAAATTTTTGCGAAATTTTTTTTTTTTCAGAAACAGTATTTTTTTTCGAAAAGTACAAGTAAAAACCTAAAACCGTAGGTATACCAATTGTTAATTGATAGAGTTTGCTGTAAGTTATGAATTTTCGAAAAAAACACTTATTCTGAAAAAGTACAAAAATCGTGAACTTCATACCCGCGTATCTCAACAACAAATAATTGCGAATTCCTGAACGCAGTTCTATTGCTGGACATCGATTTTACAATAATGCTAAATTTTAGCCAAATCGGAGCCAAAAAATTTTTTCGCTGGCGTTTTCGTGTGTTTTACCCCATTCATATGTAGTTATGTAGAAATGTTCACAGAAGCTTAGTACTCATAATTAATTTAAATTAAAAGAAACGAACAATTTCTTATTGCTACTTTCATTTATATTTTCCTTATTGCAGGAATTGCAAGTTTTTAAAATGTTTTCATTAGTAATATAATAGTTATAACATTATATAGTACATACATAGATATGTATATAAGAGAATGTATAAATATATTTGTATATTCATACGTAAAGATGTGTAAGCAGGGCGTTGTTGTTGAATTATATCTAACTATGAGATAGGTAATTTAGGTGTTATGTGTCGTAAAAAAAGTTCGTAAAACGATTATTTTGATAAATATGTAAAAGCAAAAAAATAGAATGGAATGCATTAATTTTCTTTTCGTGCAAATACTACACCACCCTGTAAACATAAATGGGATGAATGCAAAAAAAAAACCTTTAATTTTCGCAGGCTTACTTTAATTTGTAAAAAAATATATAAAAGATAAACTAAAAAATTCAAAAGAAAATTAGGTATGTACATTGTAGGTACATAATCAAATATTTTTATCAACGATATTTAAATTAGTTTTTGTGCTTTTGCATTTTTTTAAAGTTCAAGACATAAACGCGCGGCAGATGAACAGCTTCAGCTACAAAACGTGTCGACTATGATATGCGCCGTGATCGTCAAGAATTTATTCAACGTAAATTAAAAAGAAAAAAAGTCTTAATTTCAATTATTTAAATTTTAGTGGAGAGTTTGTTCATTTATCTGTGTTTGTGTTTTGCACACATATGAGTTGCCAAAAACAATTGAAAAGCTGAATATGAAATGTGAGAAAATCTAAGCCTTCAGTAAATGTTACAAAAAAATAAATAATAACAGCATACATGCATACTCGTAAATATATGTACGAACGTATGTACTCGCGGAATTATGCGCGTGTACGAGCGCGAAAAACGTAAAGATATTTTAAACGCCGCCGTTGTAAATTTGGGGAAGATTTAATTTATGTTGTCTAGGTACAAGCTTAAGATATTTATAAAAGAGTTATTGAAATAAATAATCTTTCAAATTAAGATAAATTATTGCATGTAAAAATGTCTAAATACAGGGTGGCTCGAAAAGACTTTGTGATTTAAATTTGTTATACGTTTTTCTTTCAAAGTAAGCTATAATTTTTCAAAGTACAGTAGAAAAGTGGAATTTTATTGAATTAAACGAAACGTTATGTCTTGCACATGGGTACATTTTTCTGTTTTGCCCAATTGTGCTACTTCCACTATCATTTTCAAAATCAATTTTAATATAAGCTTTCTGAACATAAGATTTGAAATTCAAGGCTAAATGAGAGAGATATGAAAATTTTTATTAATTTTTTTTTTTTGAAAATGCTAGAAATAACGTCCAGTTCAGTAAAACTTAAATTCTATCAATGGCACCATTCTAATAACACATGAAACTTTTAAAAATACGTGTTTTTTTTGCATTTTTTAATAAATTTTTGACGCTAAATCGGTTGGTTTCTTTTGGGTCTGGTTTAAGAGATAAATGGAGTCAAATACTTATGTCAAAAACACCGATTGTGACGATTTTCTAGTACCAATTCTTCAGAAGCATTTGTTTTCAAAAAAATTAAGCTGTATACTTTCTCTTTAAAATACAATTTTTTGTTTTTCCTTGTACACATTTTTGTTCCTAGAATTATTGCTACAATTATAGTCGGTTTGATGCTGTATGTATATAAATTAGAGTGGTTCTTAAGAGAGAAAAAAAAAAAACGGGGGAACGCCCCTTTAAAAGTTTGTTACTAAATGTTAATTTTTTAATTGATACTTGAATTTACTGGTTAAAATTTTTATCTGTAACCCCTACGGACCCTATTTTAAAGTGAAATTTGACCTAAGCAACCATTTTTTAAAACTATTTTTTCTTGAGTGGCTTTTAATTTTAAGAAAGAAAATATCTACAAAAAGCATGATTTGGATTTAGTTTTCGAGATATAGTCATCCTGAGAAGATTTTAAATATATTGATGTCTTATGGAATTAGATTCAATTAATTGGGCTATCATAATATGTTAATAAAATTTCAGATTAATTATACAGTTTTTAGAGAAAATAACAGTTATTTAAAAAAAAAATGGTGACAATTTTTAAAAAATCTTCATACCTCACAACACGTGGAAATTATTTCAAATTTTCATGCATCAATCTAATAGACAGTAAAATGACCTTTACTCTAAGAAATAGAAACAGAGATGTGAGAAATCGCTTTATTCATTATTGTAAAATTACATATTTTAATTTGTGTTAATACAATTACATGAGTTTAATTATACCTCTCATAGGTTTCGATAAAAAATCAAAGAATTTTACACAAAATGTGTAGTTTACAACGTTATAAAGACATTTACAAACATAAGAGTGTAAATTCACTCACTTAATCGGTATTATTTTAAGTTTTTCATGCATCAGTACTTATGATTCGATATAACTTTTTTGTTACTTACACTGCACATACACATACGACATCGTAACATAAGCAACGAAATGTATCAATGTTCTCTGTTAAGTTTAACAGAAGTATTTGCGTGATTATTTCCAATTAAATTATTTGTATAAAAATAAATCACAACTTTTAAAGTGAAACCCTATAAAATCCCCAGTCTTAAATGACTCTTTTGATTTTGATTTTTTGATTTACACATCAAAATTGTAAATTGATTTACACATTTTTTATAGAGAAAATAATATTTACACATCGCATGGAAATTACTATATTAAATATAGGAAACCAGGTTTCCTACATTTAATATAGTAAATTATCTGTGAGTGTTCCATATGACATCAATGTATGTATGAAAAATCTGTTCAGGAGTTCCCAACTTAAAATGATTTTTAGAAAAGCTATATCCGCAACTTCCATATGACTATATCTCGAAAACTAGATCCAAATGAAACTTTTTTTAATAAATTCTTTCTTAAAAATAAAAGCCACTCAAGAAAAAATAGTTTAAAAAAATGGCAGCTTAAATTAAATTTCACTTTGAAATTTGATTTTCGATAAAAAAAATAACATATAAGAACCACTCTAATAAACATACAATATACATACAAAGGTATGTATGTATGTATACAGAGCAATCAAATATGTATTTGAGTCAAGCATTCATATTTTATTTGTTACAAATGAATGCAAGTCTTGGATAAATCAAAGTTTTGCTCCATCCTACAATAATCAATAGTTTTTTTAGAAAATATATTAGAAAAAATTTTTGAATTTTAGCTTGATATCCAATCATCAATGTTTTTGTACGAACGTGTTTAAATTCGAAGAAAAATCTGTAAATGCTTTTATCATTTCAGTAAACATGGCAGTTATATATATTATATAGTATTTGCTAGTTAGTGTTATCTTTCTCAACCACATACAATAAGTAATTGCTTAATTTAGTTTATTTAAAGCCTCGAACAATTTTTGATGTTTCATTTAATTTAATCTACTGAGCAAATAAAACTATCAGGCAATTAATGAAACTAAATATTATTTGACTTAAGCTAATATAAATAAGAGGATTTAAAGATTTTTATATGAAATTCACGACAATAGCTTTTAGTACTATCAAAATGCATTATCATCGTTTCCATAGTTTCTACAGCTTAAATAATTTTCTTAAATTTAGTTCTTAAAAAAATATTAAATCATAATTGCAAAAAATATTTTAACCATTACTGATGCACGACCTTCACGAATCATACAAGACTGCTACTTTTTGAGGATTTTTGAGGATAAAACAAAAGAAGTTAAGATGGATGGAGTTAAGATGCGATGATGAGGAATATTTTCATACTACTATCTCTTATTTGCTATAAGAATCTGATATCTTTCCCATTATGTTCAAAATAATTTTAAAAAACTTCACTTTCTGCTACCTGCATAAACAGGTTTCAATGCTTTGGGCACATATTAATTGCCCGCGAAGCCTCTCTAAAAGTGCAAAACCTCTGTAGGTGTACGGAGCCTGAAGAGATTCGCTTCCATCTACAATTTCTGTACTAAGTTGTGCCGATTCGTCGACGTTTAGCTTTTTATGATTTAAGAAACCAACTTATCTTTTCTAGTATCTATACTGAATTTTCTAGACATGAATGTAAGTACAAACTAGCAATAAGCAGTTTATTTAACCTAAACGTCCTCTTCTCATCGCCTTTGTAACTGTGATATGGAATTATTATCTTACCCATGTATCTCAACTGTCATTTTGGCTACACATGTTTATGGTGTCTCTCAGTAATTTGCCCAGTTTATGCTAAATGCGGATTCCCTTCATCATTGTATTTACATATGTACTTTTCCTGCTTCTGATATCTCACTCATTTCTCGTTGATACTGGCTGCTTGTCAATCTGTCACACTGACAGCGACTGTCAGTGAAGGATAATATATATATTGTATATATAACAGTGGCAAACAAATTATAAATTTTACAGATATCAAAAAAAATAAAAATTACTCGTATTAAATGTTACAAAAACAATAGATGTGCGCACAAAAACGCGATTAAGTTCAGTGATAACTCTTTCGTGAGATAATATTTGAGAACAGAATACAACGTACTATCTGTCTGTATATTACAATACATCAAATTACTTTGTAGCGATATTATAAACAAAGACAACGACAATATGGATAGACAGCAAATTATGCAGAAGAATAAGATGTCAACGGTAGCGCGATCCTAGACATCGAACGACAACGATGAAATGCAAAATTCAGTGTTTCACAGCACAGTTAAGATCAACGTACACAGCTGGGATATGTGTCATTCGATCAGAGGATAGTGAGCAGTGAACAGTGATAGGACAGTGAATGTAGATCGCAGAGGTGAATAGTTAGATTGTTGTGCTAACTAACTACTTCTTAATTAAAAATGCTAAAAGATTTCTTAATGAAGTGAAATTTTAAATACCCGTAATTAAAATAAATGTGAAAAAATTTCAAGTGATTAAAAGTATAGTTAGTTCATCACATCAAGAACATAACGCTGGGCATTGGAGATATTGTATGTCACGTTTAAGGTCTTCGTTCTGTGTAATTATTAACGCGAAGATCAGTAGTTAAAAAAAAGGATAAAATGGTCGATTTACAACTGGAGCCTAAACAGGATATTACCACCAGAGAAAATCCCCAAGATGCGCAAATACAGGATGAAGGCAATCGTGTTGTTGCGACAGTGACGCAACCAAACGTTGAACATCGAACCGATCATGAAAATCCACAGGATGAGCAAGTTAATGAGGATGAACGTGATCAAATTGATGTTGAAGCCAAATTGCTAGATAATTCTACAGATTCTGCGACAACAAAGCCTATACTAAATGGCAAATCTAATCAAAAGTCTGAGCAAGATCGTACGATGACAGAAGATATTAATAAACTTCTACGCGAGATGCCGTTAACAGATGATATGACATGTGGTTTTTGGTTTCTCAAAGGATCTTTTTTTCAGAGGTGAGTTTATAGTTTTATCAACAAACAATATTAAATGAAAGGATTTTTAGAGAGATAGTTTTTAACAAGAAAATAACGAACTGCTTTAACTCATTAGACCAGTCATGATAATCGCGAGTGTAAGATCTGTCTCTACTGAACCAAGTTCAAGGAATCGGCTTATACCTTACGCTGTCCAAAAGGGTGAAACATTCTCGTAACTTTCCTCTGTTTGAGGAGTTGGGCCAATTATAATACTTATTATTTCACACTTCATTCTCAATAGTTTTTGTGCTGACTCTCTTATTAGTTTCGAGATATTGGCCTGGAGAAATTAAAATAAAACATACTACTTACGGGTTAATCCTTGGTTTCATCCCTTTCCAGCGTCAAGCTAGTTGATCTGAAGCGTGTGCCTTATCCAGTCAGAACTATCTCGCCAATCGACCCTTCCTGAAGGTCAAGTAGCAAAGAAAGTGCTGCAGGAAGCTCAGAGCAAGCGCGACCACGAAAGCCCAATAACAGCGGGAAGTTCCAAAAGAGAACGTTGCTGCATCTGCCCAAGTCGTTCACATAAGTAGCACAAAAAATTCATTATATGCTCTCATTTTGTTAATTCAGTTCATCCAAATGTAAAAATATCCTGTCAAAATTGCCCTGAATAGATCGATAAGTTTCATTGGGCAAAATTGACCCACTGGTTAATACGTTGAGTGTTATTTTTCAGTTAAGGAAAAGTGTTAAAGATAATATATAGTTGCACATTAGAGTTTAAAATTTCGTACATAATTTAATTAATTATTTTTTCCTCAACAGATTCGCTAATCAAACTGCCTATGTTGTACTGTATGGTCTTGTCGGTTGTGTCTTCTCAATGACTTATGCCTACTTTAATGGTACAATAACAACAATAGAGAAACGTTTTAAAATACCATCAAAAAATACTGGTATTATATCAGTAGGCAATGATATTAGTCAAATGATGGTATCAGCAGTCTTAAGTTACTATGCTGGAAAAGGTCATCGCCCAAGATGGATTGGTTTCGGTAGGTTTCAAATAACATTAATATGTGGTGTGATCTGTTAAAAGTTACCTGCTCTTGCTAGGGACATATTATCAGATATTGCTGAATTTTGACATTGAGTATCCTACTATAAGTTTAAAATTCACAATTAAGCAAGCGACGACTTACCGAATTAGAGCAAATGCTTGAAGAACTTAGACTCGATCTCTTTAAAATTAATTTTTTGACATTGATCTAAAAGAGG
Source organism: Tricholauxania praeusta (assembly GCA_949775025.1). Classification (NCBI taxonomy): domain Eukaryota; kingdom Metazoa; phylum Arthropoda; class Insecta; order Diptera; family Lauxaniidae; genus Tricholauxania; species Tricholauxania praeusta. The sequence goes on along the minus strand of OX459031.1, from coordinate 26,791,883 downwards.
TCAAAACATTTTGCACGTATGAGTTCTTTAGTCAATGAACTCAGGTTTTTTTTTTAACTCTATATTTTCACCACTAGCACGATAAGTAACATTTTTACAGATCTGATCCTCTGAAATATATTTGCATTTTTTGTCTTTTGTTTTACTATTCGATTTGATATTTTCCACAGGTCTACTCACAATTATTGCCTTCTGTATACTGACAGCGGCACCGCATTTCTTATATGGTCCCGGTGAAGATGCTCTTTCACTGACATTAGAATTCGGTGCAACGCCCGATGAAAATGCAACTGTGGAAGCATTTGAAGAACAACGTACAAAAACATTGTGTCGCCTGAAAGGTGGCGGTGCTGAGTGCCAAGTTAGCGAGGGAAATTTAGCACCACAGGTGGTGCTGTTCGTAGCACAATTTATATCTGGCATTGGTGGTTCATTGTACTATACATTGGGTGTATCATATATGGATGATAATACCAAAAAATCAAAGACACCTGCATTATTAAGTAAGTATGATTTTGTGGCTTAAGCATTATCTCAGCTTATAAGCTGGAAATTAGTTTTCAAAATAAAATAGCTTTAGATAAAGAGACATTGTAAGATGACGTTGTCTTATAAGCAAGAAGCAGTGATTTTCAATCAAATCTTAGCAGGATAGATGAAAACTGTTCTTATGGCTATGCCTGGCAATGTAGTCTGCTACAGCTAAGACTTTGGCTAGAAGTGAACTAAAATTTGTTTGAACTGCGCTGTTGAGATGTTCCTTGCCACTCTAAAATTATAAGCAAATTTTGTATTATATATTGTAAAAATATATTAGTTTGCAAAATCTGCCTAAACCAGACCTTTAACGGGCCTGGGAGCGTTACTAATAAGTCTTAGTTCGAAAATTTTTTTTTTTCAAAACTAACGATTGTTTTTGAACGAAAAATTAAAGCGCTAAAATTACGAATTTATTTTCATTTACATTTTTCTACAATCTACGCTGGAAGAAACTTCCTTTCAATCCTATCAAATTCAAAGCCTAGATAACTTCAAGTGAGGACTTGAAAATAATAAAATTAAATATAGGTTCATAAGTTCCGAGCCCTCAGCTAAGTCCACAAAGGGTAAACTTTGTTCACTTAATACCTCAATATTGTATAACAACATTTTATAATAACATCAATTCTCTCAGCAAAGAAGTTTCGAGAGTTCAGACAAAAATATCTTCAACCGAAAAAAAACTGTTGCCTTAAAGTTGATTTATGACCGTAGTACAATAGTAGGCTTGTCACAATATATCATTTTGACGCCTACGAAAATAACTTACTGCATGACACCAGTAATAAAGTTAAAAGATCTTTAGGTGATAAAACGTTGATAAGATAGCATACATAGTCTTATATCCGTAGTAGACAAAGTGTCTAAGCAAATATTTATATGTATATAAAATTCAGATAAAGAAAATAGAATTAGATTTTGAAGTGGATTAGTTTTGCATACCATCAAGGTTATTTGCCTATTAATTGATATAATAGCTGAATGTTTATGACAACTTGATTATTTCCCTAGGTTTATCCTATTTCCTACGTATGTTGGGTCCCGCCATCGGTTATGCACTCGCTTCCTTCTGTTTGCGTGTCTATATTGCACCACAATTACATCCCGTCATCAATAACAAAGATCCACGTTGGCTTGGTGCTTGGTGGATGGGTTGGCTCATAGTTGGTGGTATGCTTTTTGTATCTGGCATCTTTATTACAATGTTTCCCAAAGAGTTACCACGTGCTCGAGCAAGACGTATGGTCGAAGAGAGTCGTCGTAAGCAGCGTGAATCAATACGTGATAAGAATAAATCGGAGAAAGAACGTTTGACTGAAGCTTTAGAGGACAAGCCTGTTGATACGGTAGTGGAACCAAAAGCATCGTTTAAGGATATGTTGAAGACATTCAAGCGCTTGACCACCAACAAGACATTAATGTGTAATAATCTATCATCAGTATTTTATTTATTTGGTTATACACCATATTGGATTTTCACACCGAAATATATTGAAATACAGTACAGACAATCGGCAGCGACATCAAGGTAAGTTATCGTCGCCGTATATCTCTTAAAATTTCTGATTTCACAATTATAAGCCACACTTTTCTTTATACAGCATGGTAACTGGTACAGTCGCATTAGCGTTTTCAGCCGTTGGTGTTTTGCTTTCCGGTTTTGTGATATCAAAGTATAAGCCACGTGCACGCTATATGGCTGCTTGGAATGTTATTGTTGGATTCCTTACAGTAGCTGGTATGGTGACCTATTCTTTTATCGGTTGTCCCGGAAATGAAAAATCTGTGATTGTCAATATACACGATAGGTGAGCTGAAATCCATTAGAGTTCGAGATCTCACCAGTCTCAACTATTTCTTTATTTTTTTCGTTTAACTATAGAAGCAATGCTTTGACAGCAGCACCTACTTGCAATTCAGATTGCAATTGTGATTATGTACGTTATGCTCCAGTGTGTGGTGAAAATAGTATGACTTACATTTCACCTTGTCATGCAGGTTGCAAGAAGTTACATAATTCGTCAAAAGGGAAAAGGGTATGTAAACAATGCTGTAATTTATAAAATAATCACATACTCATCTAGATTTTATTTGACAGACTTTTTATGATTGTTCCTGTATACCTAGTGGTAACTATACTACAGATGTTGGTCCAGTATTTCAGCGTTTAACAGCAATGGACTTGACAGCAGCTGATCTCATTGAGAATGAACGAAACAATAGTCTTCTTGAATCAACAATGGCAACAACTTTACCGACATCTATGACTTCAGCTTATCCAGATGTAAGTAAAACATTGGTCTTAGTGAGGCAAGTGGCATTTGCAAAAACTCGGTAAGGAAAAGGCTTCAGAAAAAATTAGACTATAATTGTGGTTCCTACTATTGTTTTTTTTTTTTCATGGAGAGAAAAAATGTTTCCACACCATAAACCTCACGAAGGTATCAAATCAGCTAAAAAATTTGCTCAAAAATTTTTGGCAAATATACCCAATGATACGAGGAAATCACCAAATAGCTTCGCTATTCCCTAAAAGAAACTTAAAAATTACCACTAAAAAATAATCAGTTAAAATATTTTTGCCATTCTCCAACAAATAATTTTTTTTGCCAAGAAAATTATCTTTTGAAATAAATTACTTTTTACTTTTGGCCCAAATTTCCTTATGAAAAATCATCAAAAAGCCAGAATTTTTCAGTTTATTTGATTATTTGGGATTAAGCGGTGATGCTGGAGGAGCAATGTAAATAAAAATGATTTTCTTTTTTATGAGAAACAATTTTGTCTTAAGCACTAACCCTCACAAACTTGAAATGAAAAAATTACTGGTTAATATACCGATGTCTTGAAACGCTGAAGTGTTGTCCAAAATCTGATAGTAGATTCTACCTTAGCAACCTCAAATCATCCAACGTTGATATTACTCGAATTACCTCGAAAACTTAGGTTTCATTTTTGCACACAGTGTTATTAGCATGCATATTCTTCATCTCAGACTGCCTTAATTTATTTTACTAATAAATGTCAAATAAACTAATCTTTCATATCTACAGAAATTGAATCTATAAAACCAAAAGATGTTATATCCCGCTCTTACAAATCTAAGGCTATCATATTATCTTATCATATTCAAATAGAACTAGATCATTTTTTTCCACCTCTTTAGATGCTACTCGGTGGCCAAGCTATACCCGGTGCCTGCCCTGTCAATTGTTTTGCGCAGTTTGTCACATTTCTAGCGGTAATGTGTTGTCTCAAATTTATTGGAGCAACAGGACGTGCGTCGAATTTCTTAGTATCAGTGCGTTGTGTGCCGGAAAAAGATAAAACCGCCGCTATGGGTTTCGGCATGATGATGATGTCAATGTTTGCTTTCATACCAAGTCCTATATTCTTTGGTTGGGTTATCGATCGTTTGTGTTTGGTATGGGGTAAAACGTGTACCAACAAAGGTAATTGTTGGCTTTATGATCCCGAATCGCTGCGGTGAGTATTAACAGATTTTTTATTTTTTGTTTTGGAAAAAAAAACTTTATTTTTATATCTTTAATTCCTTTAGCTACATACTAAATTTGACGGCATCCATTTTTGTCATCATTGGCTCCTTATTCGATGTGGGCGTATGGTACTTTGTAAAAGATTTGAAAATCTTCGATGAGGAAGTTAAAGAAACTGAAATGGTAATTGTACAGCATGAGGAGGAAGTGAATTCTGAAAAGAATACGGAAATTTAATTTTGAGATTGTATTACGTTAGTGTATATGAGACTACATTTGCTAAGAGCATATGAGTGTGTTTGGTAATGTGTGCATGAGCTTGTTAATAACGTTTGTATGTGTGCTGTCATGTGTATGCCTGTGCTGTGTATAGAGAAAATTTTTCATTCTTCTGTGGAAAACATGATTTTCTTTTTATATCCTTTGTGTTGCGGTCAATGTTCACATTGCAAATTGAATTTTCTTCCCTCGTTTAAGAAATGTTGTTAATTGACCACACAGTGGGAAAAAATTAATTGTATTAAATACATATTGCAAAATTTTTAGAGCGCAGTCCTCTGTATATTTATGAAGTTATGCAGCTGTTAAATGTTATAAGATATCAAATTAAATTTTTTAACTTTAAGTGCGTGCCGCTCTAATGTTTGTCACTGTGAGGTGTTTCAGAATAAGCGTTTAAAATCATTAGCTTACTTTTAAATCTCAATTTCATAATTAAAAGAGCAAACTACTGTTAAATGTTGTTATTTTGTGAAATGTTAAGCTAAAATTTTTTTGAAATAAATAAATACATAATTTTATTTTTTAAGAATTTTAACTCTAAGTAACAAATGTATATTGTAAATTTTAGTTTACCTCTAAAAGAAACATATTTAGTAATTTCTAAATTCAAATATCAAAATGAAAATAAATTATTGATTATATATAAAAAATTATATTTTCAACTTGAAAAATGTAGTCGGTCTCAGGTAACGAGGTTAAGAGAATGACATCCAATGACATTGCGATCTTTCTCTCTCTTCAATTGTAGTTGACGAGGATGAAGGTAGACTACATAAAAAGTCTGGCTATATATATACATGTATGTATGTATGTACATAAGAGTTACAAAAAAAAAAATAATTCGAGCCACTGTATAGTAAAACTACCATCACCATCGTGTTCAGCAGACCCGAAAATATAAGAATCAATGCCAAAAGCCCGTATATCATGCGAAATTGTCTTTTGGGAAAAGTTATAACCACTCGAAAATAAAAAGATTGAATTTAATTCATAAATCGAACACTAGCGACCTCTAAATATCAAATTTTTTAACGAAATTTTTAGGGGTTCATTTTTTCACAAAACATTAACTACTTTTCATATAAGCAACATAGAAATCGAAAACTCGATTTATTTGTCACTCTCTCTGGATATAAATGCAGCTGCATCATCGAGCATTAAGAAGACTTACAGTACAACTAACTGTTACGCCGTTCCTCCGCTCACGTTACCATTTCCAATCACACCCACATTTTTTGCAGCGCAAAATCTTGCCCATTTTTACATCTGAGCTCCTATGAAGACCTCCGAATGAACGAAGATTCATGGGTGTGGGACTGGACAACAATTCTGGAAACGTATGAAGAACAACTGGAAATATATATTGCCCTGGAAATAGCTGCTAGAACAGAAATTGTTTGATGTTCCCTAATTAACAATATGCATTGCTTACTACTCTCGTTGCCATTAGCACAAAAAAAAAACCAAATTGCACTACAAACTAAAACAATTGCTACATTCGTCAAGACACAATGCGGCGCCATCGCTTATGCCTTTGTGTTTTGTTTGCATTTGAATTCAAGTCAACGCTGTGCCTCGATAGCGTTGAAATTCTGCGAGTTTTTTTTTTGCTTGCTTGTGCGTCGAATAACGGTGAGATCAATGAGAGCCAATAGAGCCACTATGTGCCCATCACTGATCTAGAGCTTCAAATGCTTTTGCATACATACATCTTCAGTTTCCTCTTCAGTTTCGTTACCTACTGTTTAAATCTTCAATGATTTCTTCATCAGTTAAAATTTGGAATGCAGTTCAGCCACTCCATGATATTCTCTTCATCACTTCCTTCACCAATGCTAAGAATTTTCATTGCTTCTGTTATTTCTTTGAATCGTCCACGCTTCTACCAGCATATAGCAACAGTTTCTTGAATTTATTTCTTTAAAAAAATTTAACATCGTTTCTATTTCACTGCTGTCTGCTGACAAGACGACGCAGTAGCTAATTTCTGGGGTTGTAACGAAATCCATAATTTTTTTCAAGTTATTTTTAGTCAAGACAACGGCATTCTTGAACAAATTAGTACTAAGCTACAGCTTTGCACGAACTGTTATCTCATAGAAACTCAAACTGTTAGCCAATACATAACCCACAGTGCTTTTATAACATACGCTAGTTCATTGCCTTACCAGTAGATGTCGCGTATATGATAACAACAAAATTGTGTAAGATGGCTCTCAACCATGGAATCGTTTTTTTTTTTTTGGTTTTTTTCTTTGGGGTTGTTTTCGGTCATTCGTCATTCGATTTTTAGTCGTAGTCTTCGTTTCTATTGATTTTCGATTTGCAGTAGAGCAGTAGAGCAGTATTTGCGGACGTCCATAAATTACGTGAGGTATTTTTTGAAAATTCGGACTCCCCCCTCCCCTTGGTGAGGTTTGGTGAGCTCCGGCGGACCCCCCCCTGTCGTAAGACTTGCTTTATAATTTTTGATGTAATATGCAATAATAATGTGTACTCTCGGCATTAAAAAGTTGATGTGAGATTTTTGTTGGCCCCCCCTCCCCCTTGGTGAGATTTGGTTAGACTTTAGTGGGCCCCCTCCCCCCTATTTGGACTCACGTCATTTGTGAACAGACGCTTAGGTATTTAAGCTGAGGCTGCATGTACACTAGAGCCCCGATTTGTGTCGATCCTATTTGCACCGTTGTGATTTGAGTCTCTACATACGATTGGCTTTTTCATTGAAAATCACATGTGAAGAATTTTTGAATTTGCGTGAAAAAGGGGAATTTCCATTTTATTCTGTAAGGTAAGTTATTCTAATCATAGTTGCGTGTTAAGAAGTATGAATTTAGTTCTCAATAAGAAGTGATGTGGTTAAGTCCATAAAATATCAGAGAAATTTTGGTCGCATTTCTTCGGTCCCTATTAACGACGCAAATCGGGGCTCTAGTGTATGTGTAGTCATTGTGTACGCTGCAAAGTGCAATTTGATGCTTTGCTCAGAATTAGAGCGGTGGCGGTAAAGCGGCGACGAATATACGCTGTCAAAAATAATAACATACTTGATATGTGAAATTGAACAGAATTGCGGCGTACGACTGGTGACCTGCCGACGGTTAGCCGTCGATTTAGATTTAATTATATTTTCACTGTCCGATCAGTGTTGCATTTCCAATCAGCTTGTGTCAATTCGTTTGTTTACGTTTGAAATGCGAATTGTGCACAATCATTTTAACTTAAATAAAATAAATAGCTTAAATAATTTAATCAAAAAAAAAAAAAATTAAATAAAAAATTACAAAATTACAAAATAAACAACGAGCAACTTATTGAGAAAGGAATTCCTCGTCCTTCATTTTGAGTTCCAGAAAGCTCGTTCCGTAAAACCCCAACTCGTTCCTGGTCAAATTAGCTGGACGCACCCACCACCTCCTTTATATGCGATTACACGCCTCAACAAACATGTTATACATAGCGTCCATTACAGCCACAATTTTTATGATTCGCACTATTCTTTGGATACTAGTATTTATTTTTTTTTCAACAATCCAAAATCACCAAATCACCAAAAAATGTTTCACTTTGTTAATGTTCGATCCGTTTTTGCACTTTTGGATTGGTTCGTAAAAACGGTTTTTGTTTTCTTTGAAGCAGGGTTTCGGTTCGGTTCAACGGCTGCCGAATGTAAAGCTATGCACATTTGTGTTATTTTTATTTAGTAACAATCCAAAAGAATAAAGAAATATATACATATTATGTACACATAATTTTTGTCATACGCTATAAGTACGTAATAAAAAATTAGTATCTGATTTACAATAATCAGTTTAGATAAATGAGAAAAATATCTTCCAACAAGTTCTCGACAATATTTCTCCGCAGGTCTCCGAGAATAAGTTTTAATGTGGAAAATGTCATCTCTACCGAAACCTGGGTTGCTAAAACATCATAACATCATAAATAATTAGCTAAGTCAGATAATTCTTTGGAAGAGTAGTTATTTCGAAAGTTCAAAACATTAACATTATTTGAAAGCCGCTTTATATTATCAAACGATTTGATTTTATCTATTAATGATTTATTTTTGAACTCCGTCTCATTCTTCCCTATTTCTTTCAAAATTTCATCAATTTCCATATTTAACAAAAAAAAATAAAACAAGTGGCGAAAATTTGTCCATTGAAAATAGGTCAGAATGAACCCTCGAACCGTTATAAAAAGTGGTTCGGTTTTCGGTTCGGATCAATCATTTGTGGCAAATCTCGGTTCTGTTAATGGTTCAGTCAATTATTAAAAAAAAGCGGTTTTCGGGTTCAGAGCCGGTTCGGTTCAAAACCGGTTCACGTCCCTGGTAAAAATATTTCATTTAAAAATTTTTTTCATGTAAACTAAATGACAGCTGAATTTTCCGTTGTTCGTCGTACGCCGTAATTGTGTTTATTCAAACAATTTTTCGTCGCGTTTTTTTTTCGCCGCTTTACCGCCACCGCTCTAATTCTGGGCAAAGCAGGCCCCTGCGCAAGGGAGGGTTTTGGGGGTTCAAACCCCCCCATTGAGAATGTTCACACATAGGTTTTTATTGAAATTTGAACGAAAAATTAAAAAGACACAACAAATTTTTTTATTTTTTTAATGAAAGAACTAAAATGCCAATAATCGTCGGAGCCCGAGTTTTTAATTTTTGACAAATTTTCCGCTCTCTAGCTAATTTTGAACCAAAAACACGATTTGGGACCACTACGCGTCGCTAAGGCTAAGTAACACTATCGTAAGTTGCTGTTGCTTAAAAAGTAAGTTTATGATATGGAGAAAAAGTTCACGAAAATTCAGCTCTGTACCTCAATTTTATAAGGTGGCACTGAAGCCTGTTAGTTTTACATGTAAATTGTATGGAAAAATACCTTTTTCATATAAAGGTATCTAAATGAATAGGCGATTAATGTTGTTGAGCTGAAAAGGGTCGTTTTTTGACGTAATTTTTTGCGCTGATTCCGAATCCTTCATATCATAAGCTTATTTTTTAAGTAACAGAACCTTAAAAAAAAAAATAAAAAAAAAATTTGAATCACCCTAATGTTCATATGTATGTATATATTTATGTATTTAATTATATTTAAATATTTATATTAAAAGTAAACCGTTTTTTGACGTTTTTTATGAACATAATCTAACATGAAATGTCCGAGTTAAAAGCCCCCCCCCCCATGGATGATTCCTGCGCACGGGCCTGGAGCAAAGCATGACTCGACTCGATTACGCATGGCTGTTTTTTTAGTGTACATGGTAAAAATAAATGGTTGATATTAGAGGAAATGTTTCTGCTGACACACCTGCACTCGTGAATGCGCAGCGTACACGTTGAGTATACACGCCCACAGCGTCTGTTCAAATTTTGTTGCAGTCTGTTGCGGCAGTTTTAACTTACATATTATTCCTTATATTAGTCACATTTGACAACATAAAAAGTAATGTTACGTATTCTAAGCTTTTTATGTTCTTTCCTAATTTCTCCTGGCGCAGTTCACGCACACATTCACGTGCATTGGTAAATTTTTTTTATTTCAAATTTTTTTTAATTCAGCTGTAAAGCATTGTGGAGGCAATATGATGATTTGGGGAGCCGTTGTTGCGGTTTTTCCTTAGAAATAAAAGGTTTTTGGTGTAGAGATTTAGGTTTTATGAAATGTGCGTGGATGCACACACTGATCTGATGTGCTATATTTGCCTCTGTAATTGGTTTTACTAGTTTTTCGTACTTAATGGTTGAATGTATTCTTCTTGATTCTTTTATAATTTCTTATCAAGCTATTTAATGATATAAGTTTTTGGATATAAACAATTTGTTTTTAAATGTTCATAACTCCGCGAATTATCAGCCAAATTGCATGTTTTTTTTTCAGAAAACATATTTACTATTGAAAATATTTTTAAATGACGAAATTAAAGATGAAATTCAGAAAAAAGGCAATTAAAAAATACTTTTCAACTTTTTTATATAGGGTAATATGAAAGATATTTATATTCAATATTAAGAGGATTACGCCTATATTTCATATAATTATTTTCTCCTGCTACCAGAAGAGCTTATAATGCTAGATTAAAAAGTTATGACGTTTCATATATGTATGTATGTATATACCATGTGGGCATGGTAGTAGTCCGGTAGCTTCAATTTCTTTGCAAAATATTTGAGTAAAACCAGAATTACAAAGTTTTAGAGCTCCACTTTAATTATTAGAATTAATGCAAACAAAATTAAATTTCGGACCATTGTGCTCTGAGGTGACAATGTGTTAATGCATTATCCTTTTGTGTGTTTTTAATTATAAATCAATTTTTTAAATTTTATAAGAAAAGAAAAGAAGGTATGAAATTCTTTTTATATTCCTTATGAGCTCAAACTGCTTTTACAACTGCATAAAATAGAATCAAAATTTTTTTAAATTCAAATATTGATTACTGGAATGTAATCGACGAAGGAATCATTCCTTTTGTGATAGTGTTGAAAAATTGTGTTCTAGATTTTTTTTTTGATAGTGCCTATCGAACAAGCACTCAAAAAGTATTTGGAAAATTCGGCAAGAGGGTGTGGACCCTTCCTTATGACAAGTTTTGAAATGACATTTTCAGAGAAATATCTAAGGTAATGCAACCATTCCGCAACGAAATAAGCCCCTAAAAATTGAATTAGTCATCGGCAATCATTGAAAAAATGTCAGCAGAAAAAAAAAACTCCTCAGCTACTTTGGACCAGCCCAAACAAATAATGTAGATTCAAAATTAAGTCATTAAAATAAATTAAAAATGTTCTATGCGAAAATCTTTATATATCGTTCATATTTATTTTGTATGAGGTTAATGTTTCAACGCACTTTCATTGGTGTAGTGTGAACATTTGCCGCCGGGGCTAAGAATTGAAAATCCTTTACCAAAAAATTTACTTTTACTAAAAATAAAGTCTTCCTTTCCTACGAAATGGGATATTTTTCAATCGAAAATAAATCAGCTCTTTCTTTGCAACAAGTTCAATTTACTAAATAAAATAAAAAGCCCATAATATTTCTGAATTAAACTTGAAAGTTGTTGATCAAAGCCAAATTTTAAAAGCACGATCATTTTGCATGCCGCTTCGTCCTCCGCCCACGGCGCTTCATCATTTGTCATTTCTGTTGTATCTGCAACAAGAGCAAACAAATAATAAGCTTTACAGATATCAAAAAATTAAAAATAACTCGCATCAAATTTTGCGAAAAACAATAGATGCGCGCACAGAAAATGCGATTAAGTTCAGTGAGATAATATTTGAGAACAGACTACATAAATCGTACTCACATCGTCTGTGTTTTACCATACATCAAAGTAAGTACTCGTAGTACCGATATTATAAGCAAATTATGAAGATCTCAACAGTAGCGCAATTCTAGACACCGAACGACAATGCTGAAATGCAAAAATCAGTGTTTCATAGCACAGTTAAGATCAACGTACTACATAGCTGGGATATGTGTCATTCGATCAGAGAATAGCGACTAGTGAAGGAAGATCACGGATGTGAATAATTAGATTGTTGTGCTAACTAACTACTTCTTAATTTAAAAAGCAAAAAGATTTCTAAATAAATTCAAATTTTAAATAACCGTAATAAAAAGTATATTTAGTTAATCATATCAAAAACATATCGTTGACTATTTATTGTATGTCACGTGATTGTCTTAAGTTTTCAAGCTTTTTTCTATAATTGTTAATTCGACGATAAGTAGTTCAAAAAAGGATAAAATGTTCGATCCACAATTGGCCCCTAAACAGGATATATTCATCAGAGAAAATCATGAAAATGTTGACACAGTGATGCAGCGAACCAACCATGAGCGAGAAAGTTCACAGGATGAACAAGTTAATGGCGATGAACGTGATCAAACTGATGTTGAAGTCAAATTGCTAAATAATTCTACCTATTCCGCGACAACAAAGCCTGTACTAAATAGTAAATCTAACGAAAGGTCTGAGCAAGATCGTACGATGACAGAAGATGTTAATAAACTTCTACGAGAGACGCGGTTAACAGATGATACAACATGTGGTTTTTGGTTTCTCAAAGGACCTTTTTTTCAGAGGTGAGCTTATAGTTTTGTCAACTAAAAATATGTTATGATGGTGATTTTAAGAGAGATATTTTTAAGAAGAAACTCAGTGCGGCCTTACTTAATAATGGGCTTAGGGTTCTGCTGTAAAAGACCTGGACCTAACGTGCCGTAATTTTATGGGGTCATAAAATTCAGAAAAAATTTATATGCAAAAAATATAAATCACTCTGCTGTCGAAATTTAAAAAGCAATAACATTTTAAGATGTTGTACATAAAAAAAAGTTGTACATCCGGCACTGACCTCAACAAGATAAAATTGCCTGGGAGAAGCTTAATGAAGTGAATCCAATACTTTCCCACGCAAGATTGTAATTTGTCAACAATACTTCATGCAAATAAGCACTATCTAAGGTTAAGGTTAGGTAGGTAGTGGCAGTCAGCTAAGAAATGAAATCATGATCCTCTTTGATATCACGGCGTATATAGCTACCAGTGAACTATCTAAATTTAGCATTAAAACTACATATCTAACATTAACTTATGTATAAGTTAAAAGTCGTCCATTTCATCAAATAAGAACAAGCAAAGTGTTTTTTTGTCGTCTTCTATTGAATTAATATATAATAAAACATACATATTTATATTTTACACCACGTTCATCGGTATTAAGTGCTATGACTTGAACCAATACTGATATTCGCGAGTTGGGGACTTGTCTCTATTGAACCAAGTTCAAGGAATCGGTTTATATCTTATGCTGTCCAAATAAGCGAAAAGTTTTCGTTAGTTTCCTCTGTTCAAGAAGCCAAATCAATTATAAATAATTTTCACACCTGATCCGATGATAAGTATTTTGACCAAAGATTGTAGAGAATTCAATTTCTTACTAAAAAGCTGTTGTAAAACTTTTTGTGGCTCTCAAGATTTCACTTTTTCAATTTGGCGGCCAAATAGGCTCGCTTTCAATCCCGAAAACCGAGTTTTTTACTTATAATGACCCCTTCTACAACTATGTCTATATCATACGTATGAAATTTCAAACGATCGGATTTTGTTCAAGTCTTGGTGGTCGGAGTCCTGAGAAAGAGCCATATTTTGGCCTGAAAATATCCGTTTATAGTTCTTTTTAAAAATCTTAGTTATAAAAGCCCACAAATCTATATTTAAAGTTACGGATATTACTCTTTTTTTTTATGTCATCTACAATACACAAAAAAATAACCCCTTAATCTTAAGATCTTTTTTTGCGACCAGATTAAGTGAAAAATGTCTTAGTAAAATATGGCAACATTCAAAATGGTGCCCCAAATCGAGGTTTTTGCATTATACTTCGTTATGTTGAAATTTGTATACCTTTTTAAATGAGATATCAGGCAGTGAAAATGGTTGAACCGGTTCGAAGATATTAGACATCGAATTCGGCTATTTTTGCGAAAATTACGTTTTTTGTAAACTTGGACCTAACAGTACTCAGGATCCCGCTTACCTAGAAAGCAGAAATTAGGGCTATAGTGCTATCCTTTATGGTTTTTTGAGGTATCAAAATTTCAGCAAAGTTTAATGATTTTAAATTTCACAAAAAACAGTGAACAGTGTTACCATATTAGCAGTTTGAACTGCAAATTACAGATTTTTTTGGAAACGCTAGTAGTTTTTTTTTGTAAATCGCAGTTTTTTTTATAAAATTATGACCAAAAAAAAAGTGTCAAAGCATCATTTTCCATAAATATTTTTGTTAGCTAATAAAAAAAGGTCATAAAAAACACAAAGGTTTAATATTTTCCAAAAAAATCTAGTTTATTTCAGAGGTAGCAGTTTTTCCAGAGTTTAAAGTTTTTCCTAAAAAAATCTGGCAGCACTGTCTAGAACACCAAATTATTTTAAGCATGTTAAGTACATCAATGAGCTTTAATGACTTTAATTTTTTTTTGACAACATAAACAAAGTATTAAAAGAAATTAGTCTCTAGGTCGATTGGTTTGCCCGGTATAAAAAAAGTTACGGTAAAAACTGTCCACTTCAATTATGCTATGATATATCGAGCCAGAAGACACTTGATACTACGTGTACAGTTCCGCTTATTGATATTTAATTTCTACCGCTGTTTTGGAATTCTTTGTAACTTTGGTCACACTGTGTACCGCCACATCCAATACGGGGATTTCCCGTTTCAAGAAATCTGCTTTTTATAAACCCTTCGAGCGTATTGCACACATAATTGGCCGGTCTATTCTATTGTATTGGCAGGCGTATATCATGCACGCCATATGGCTTTGGAGAGCTTATTGGATGACGAGAAATGCAAACTCATCTGCCGTTACGTTTTCCACAGATTTGAGAATGTATCACGAGCTCTACGATTCAATTGCACGTTAACGACGAGCTTCGAAAACTTGAAAGTATGAAATGAAAGTCTTGCCTCTTTGTGATTTGGAAAGCAGTTATGCTTGGACGTTACTGGCTTACACGGGAAGACACCAAAACTGTCAAAGTGATGTGAAACAGGGCTACCGCGTTGTATTGGACTTTGTGAAAGACTTGAAGCCCGAAATATTACCTCCGATAACTTTTTTACTACACATGAGTTGTTAATTACACTACGGAAAAGAAAACTGACTTTGGTAGTCACCATTCTAGCAGAAGCATACAAGTAAAATTGGAACCAGAATTAATTGATTTCTATAATCATACTACGTATGGTGTTCATACTTCTCCACTACTATTATTGCAAAAGAAGAACCAACAAATGGCCGCAAGCTCTGTTCTACAAAGGCTAAACATTTCAAACGACGTATATTTTTAAAGACCTTTGTATGGCCCTTATCCAGTCAGAGCTATCTCGCCGATCGACCCTTCCCAGAATTCCAGGAGCAAAGTTATTGCTGCAGAAAGTTCAAAGTAAGCTCGTCCATGTATGCCCATTTCCGGCGGGATGCTGCAAAAGAGGACGTTGCTAGATGTGCTCAAGTCGATTGACCTTGTGCTAATTTTATTTGCAAAGTTCATTCAAATGTATAAATAGACCGTCAAAATGGCACTGAATAAATAAATAAATCAATAAAGTGCATTGAGCGAAATAGACCCACTAGTTAATACGGTGAGTGTTATTTTTTTAATACAGCATAAGTGCTAAAGTCAATATACTGCAAATTATAATTCAGATTATCGATTCTTAAGTCCAACATTTCGTACATAATTTAATTATTACTTTCTTCCTCAACAGATTCGCCAATCAATCTGCCTATGTTATTCTGTTCGGTCTTTTCGGTTGTGGTATCACAATGACTGATGGCTACTTTAACGGTACAATAACAACAATGGAGAAACGTTTCAAAATACCATCAAAAAATACTGGCATTATAGCAATAGGCTGTGATATTAGTCAATTGATGGTATCAGCAGTCTTAAGTTACTATGCTGGAAAATGTCATCGCCCCAGATTGCTTGGTTTCGGTAGGTCTTAAATGGCTTTAATATGGAATGTGATCTGTTAAAAGTTACCTAATCTTGCTGGGGCAAAATTTTCAGGTAATGCTGAATTTTCCTTAACCTGACCAATTATTTGGAAGCTAAAGAACAACAAGTTCAAAATGAAGTACTATACTCCCAAAATAAATACGGTTGGTCACGTTAGGTATCCCACTATCAAATTCAAAGGACGATTTAAAACCAAAAGGTTAATGCAAAATGTTTGAAAACTCTCTACTCGACCTTCTCATAATCAGGGTTTTGATTTTGATCTAAAGGAGGTCAAAACGTTTTAAGCTTCTGAGTTCGTTAGCCAATGAAATCTTGATTTTATTCAATATAAATGGTTGCTCTAAGTTTCCACCACTGGCAAGATAAGTTAGTTTTTACAGATCTCATCCCCTGACGTATATTGGTAATGTTGTTTTTTTTAATTACTTCATTTGATATTTTCCACAGGTCTGCTGACCTACATTGCCTTCTGTGCACTGACAGCAGCACCGCATTTCCTTTATGGTCCCGGTGAAGATGCACTCTCACTGACATTAGAATTTGGTGGAGCGCTCGATGAAAATGCAACTGTGGAAGCCTTTGAAGAAGATCGTACAAAAACACTGTGTCGCCTGAAGGGCGCTGGTGCTGAATGTCAAATTAGCGAGGGTAATTTAACACCACAAGTGGTGCTGTTCATAGCTCAATTTATAGCTGGAATCGGTGGTTCGTTATATTTTTCGTTGGGTGTAACATATATGGATGATAACACAAAGAAGTCAAGGACACCTGCATTATTGAGTAAGTATAATTTTGTGCTTTAAGCATGACCTCAGCTTAAAAGCTGGAAAATCTAGATAAAAATATATTATGAGATGATGTTGCTTATAAGCAAAAAGTATAAGAAGTACTGGTTTTCAATGAATTCTTAGCAGGAGAGAGTAAAACTGCTCTAACGGTTATGGCTGGTAATGTAGTCACCATCAGCTAAGAACTTTGCTAGAAGTGAACTAAAAATTGTTCGAACTGCATTGTAGAATATAACTTTATCATTCCAATATTACTCAATACATTATAACAATAATACTCATCAATTTTGTAGTGTAGCTATACGTTTTTAATTAGTAGCCTTATACCTCCTCTGGCTATCAGGATAATATGTTCATTGTTACTGATGGCCTTAAATTTTGAAGTAATATATGTGAGGAAGGAGTATTTTCGAAAGATAGAAGTTATCATATCGTAAATATGAACAGTATTAAATATCTAATTTCTGAATAAAATTAGTGAGAGATTTTTATTCTCACGCAAGTTGAATGAAGAATATTATTTTCGTAATGCACAGTGCACAGATTCTTGACACATGCAAAACAATTGAGCATAAGCTTTGCGATATATTTTCCAAAATTTTAAACTTTTCAGATCATTTGGTTATATTTTCACCACTTGTTTCAAAAATGTGCCAAGACCACAATTTAAAAGAGCCTGAGGGCACTATCTATATTTCTACAATTTACGCCAGAAGATATTACTGAACATTCATTTCAGTTATTGTTTCATATGAATTCTTCGAAAAAAATTATAGCGATTATTTGTGGTGCCTCCATCAAATTCAACGCATAGTTCTTTTCGAATGAGAACTTTCATATAAGAAAATTGCCTATAGACTTACAAGATCCCAAACACTCACCTAAGTTCACAAAAATATTTTGTTTTCACTCATTACGTCAATATTGTATTACAACATTTTAAGATAATATCGATCGTCCCAGCAAAGAAACTTCAAAAGTCCTGACAAAAATGTCTTCAACCGATAAAAAACTGTTGCTCTAAAGCTCTACAAAGGTTCTTCAAGTTAATTTATAGCCGTAATACAATAGATGGCTTGCCACAATATATAATTGTGATGTCTATGAAAATAACTTACTGCATAATACCAGTAATAATGCTAAATGATGATTACGTGATAAAACTCGTCTAAGTAAATATTAATGTGTTTAGGTTTAGATAAAAACAAGAATTAGATTTTGAAATGGAATAGTTTTCCACACCGTTATCAAGGCAATTTGCATTTAAATTGATAAAGAAGTTAATGTTTATAATACAATTGATTATTTCCCCAGGTGTTGCCTATTTTCTACGCATGTTGGGTCCCGCCATCGGTTATACACTCGCTTCCTTCTGTCTGCGTATCTATATCGCACCACAATTGCATCCCGTCATCAATAACAAAGATCCACGTTGGCTTGGTGCTTGGTGGATGGGTTGGCTGATATGTGGTGGTATACTATTTGTATCCGGTATCTGGATTATAATGTTTCCCAAAGAGTTACCACGTGGTCGTGCAAGACGTATGGTCGCAGAGAGTCGTCAGTTGCGTGAATCAATATGTGATGGGAATAAATCGGTTAAAAGACGTTTGACTGAAGCCTTAAAGGATAAGACCGCCGATGCGGTGGTGGAACCAAAAGCATCGTTTAAGGATATGTTGAAGACATTCAAGCGCTTGACCACCAATAAGATATTAATGTGTAATAATCTATCATCAGTATTTTATGTATTTGGCTATGTTCCATATTTTATTTTTACACCGAAATATATTGAAGTACAATACAGACAATCGGCAGCGACATCAAAGTTAGTTATTGTCGTCGCATATTTCTTAAAATTTCTGATTTCACAATTCTGAGCCACATTTTTCTTTATACAGCATGGTAACTGGTACTGTTGCCTTGGTGTTTTCAGCCGTTGGTGTTTTGCTTTCCGGACTTGTAATATCAAAGTATAAGCCACGTGCACGCTATATGGCTGCTTGGAATGTTATTGTTGGTTTCCTTACCGTAGCTGGTATAGTGGCCTATGCTTTTATCGGTTGTCCCGGAAATGAAAAATCTGTGATTGTCAATATACACGATAGGTTAGCTGAAATTCATAAGAGTTTGAAATCACACCAGTCTCAATTAATTTTTTCCATTTAACGATAGAAGCAATGCTTTGACAGCAGCACCTACTTGCAATTCAGATTGTAATTGTGATTATGTACGTTATGCTCCAGTGTGTGGTGAAAATAGTATGACTTACATTTCGCCATGTCATGCAGGTTGCAAGAAGTTACATAATTCGTCAAAAGGTAAACGGGTATGTAAGCAATGCTGTAATTTGTAAAATAAGCACATACTTATATAGGTTTTATTTGACAGACTTTTTATGATTGTTCCTGTATAACTAGTGGTAACTATACTACAGATGTTGGTCCAGTATTTGAGCGTTTAACAGCAATGGACTTGACAGCAGCTGATCTCATTGAGAACGAACGAAGCAGTAGTATTCTTGAATCAACAATGAATTACGATGTGAGTTGGCTCTGTTTTGTGTAGAAGTACGTTTGTTAAAATCATGTGCACCCCGATTTGAAATCAGTAATTTTTGCACCTCCATTAGATGTCTTCTATTTTCATTCGATTTTCATTTTCATTTCATTTTAAGTTCTTCAAGCTCAGAAACTTTTAAATAATAGCGGTTTCTTTTAAATTATTATCAAGGGCCATGAAGGGCAAAAAAAGTTGACTATCAGAAAATATACTAAGTCCTGTTTAAAAAACCAATTTAGTCGTTCAGAAGATCATATCTAAGCCAAAAAGTGATCTAGAAGGATGAAATTTGGTAATGTATCCTGAATAGATTAGTTTATTAACATACATATATTTTGAGGTATAATATTACACAGTTTCAATTAAAACATCAAAATTGGCAAAAATTTGGGCATTGCCAAGGCAACCCTGGCTCATTAGTTTCACCGAAACGGCTTACTATCTTCCCCTTCCATCACATCCTGTAATATGATACACTCGAATTGAAGTGTGCCAAACGATAGAGCTCAATGACACTAAATGGAATGTAAATGGTTGCCTTGTCTAATCTGATCGTAAACATAAGTTGCCACCCGTTCTTATGGCCAATTTTTCTTAAATCTACATCGTGTTTGTTGTCAACTATTTGTTTACATGTCAACTACATAAATGTCAAAGCAAAATGACATTTAACGTCATTTGCAAAAATTATGTCACTTTCACATTATGACATTACTTTTGCCCCACCTTGAATTTGTTTTAAGATCTTATAAATAATTGCCTGTATCATATACAACAGATTTTGGATTGTACTTTTTTCTGAAAAGTTACCAACAAATTAATATTTCTTTTAAAGAAGATCTATGTAGCACGATTTTTTGTTGTTGAAGTTTTGCCAACTATTTTTTTCAGAAAAAATCATACTAAAACCAGAACAGAAATCGTTATTTTTGCTTAGTTCTAGATTTAAAAGAAATCAAAAAAGCAATAAATTCTCAACTTATTATCACTTTTTATCGTCTCTTTAGGTGCTACTCGGCGGCCAAGCTATACCCGGTGCCTGTCCAGTAAATTGTTTTGCGCAGTTTGTCACCTTTCTGGCGGTAATGTGTTGTCTTAAATTTATTGGAGCAGCAGGACGTGCGTCGAATTTCTTGGTATCAGTGCGATGTGTGGAGGAAAAAGATAAAACTGCCTCCATGGGTTTCGGCATAATGATGATGTCAATGTTTGCTTTCATACCAAGTCCTGTATTTTTTGGTTGGGTCATCGATCGATTGTGTTTGGTATGGGGTAAAACGTGTACCAACAATGGTAACTGTTGGCTTTATGATCCCGAATCGATGCGGTGAGCATTAAAAGATTTCTTAATTTTTATTTTGAAAAAAAAAAAACCTTCATTTTTGTATCTTCTACTCCATTAGCTATATACTAAATTTAACTACATCCACATTTATCATAATTGGTTCCTTTTTCGATGTAGCCGTTTGGTACTTTGTAAAGGATTTGAAGATCTTCGATGAGGAAGTTGAGGAAACTGAAATGGAAGTCATATTGCATGAGGAGATAGTGAATACTGAAAAGAATACACAGATTTAATTTTCAAATTGTATGAATTTAGTGTATAAGAAACTTCATTTATTACCTAGCAAACATTTTTAATTCCATAAGAATAATAATCGAGCGTTCTTTAAGAACTGAAAATTTATTTTTTTTAACCCATCTTTGTCCGTACTAAGAAATCGTGATTAGATTTTGATGAAACTTCATGCCGTACCTTAAATTGATCTAATTAAGATTCATTTAAAGTGCAGATATCTCGAGTTCGAAATAAGAAAATGATATGCGGTTTACGGCATTCTTTTAAGCAAATAACAGTTCATTAAAAATGATGTAACACAGGATCGGCGGCAAAAAAATATGGGGTGATTTTGCATTTTTAAAGTACAATATCGAAATTTTTTAATTTTTTTCCGGTCAGTTTTCAATTTTTTTGTAAGAAAAAAAGAAGAAAAAAAAAAAAACTAATCACGGATTCGAATTTCCCGATTGATAATAACTGTTTAAAATAAAAAAAATAAATTGAATCACCTTGATATGCAAATTTGTCGACTCGAATTCGAAAAAAGTCAGGTCTGTTGATTTAGAAAAATGCAGATATCTTGATTTTGAAATAAGATAATTGTTTTGCGGCTGAGGTTCGTTTACCTGCCTATAACTCTAACGTAATCCCGGCACTTGAACCAGGACTATGTAGGTTGTTTGGTTGTTACTGTAGGCACATAAACCCACAATAACAGCTAAGTATTTTGATGATAGCAGGACACCTTACCAGGGGTCGGGGGTGTCTTGCTATGTGTTGCGGCCACTAAAACCAAGAATTTTAGTTATGAAAGGAAAGATACTGCTTTGCTTAATTCTTGCAATATAATGGCAAAGTTCATTGAAATTATATCTACTATATATACTTAATTGATATATTAAATTTGTTGACTTAATCATAATTACAAGCTAATTAAAAAATGTAACGCATGTAAAAATTATGACCTACTTAAATAAAACCACTATAAACAAAATAAAAGCGAACATTGACTTTAGCTAAATTGCAATGTTATCATTTTTATCAATAAGACAAAAATGAACATTGACTTTAACCAAATTGCAATGTTTGCATTTTGTCAACCAAAACAAAAGCGAGCATTGATTTTAAACAAATTGCAATGTTTTGCATTTGGTCAACATTCATCATTTTGGTTTGTTTAAGGGGCTGCATATGTTAAATAAAGAATGTAAAACTAAACAATAATGATATGCGGTTTTGGCATTCTCTTAAGCAAATAACAGTACATACATAATAAGTGATGTACCATGGGATCGGCGGTAACATAATATTTGAGGTGTTGCAGCTAGAATGTGGAAAATCGGAATTTTTTTACTTTTGTCCGGTCAATTGTCAATTATTTTATAAGAAAGAAAGAAGAAGAAGAAAAACAAATCACGGATTTGAATTCCCCGATTGATAGTTTCCCGAAAACCACATCCACTTTGTTGGAAAATCTTAAAACTTGCACCATTTCTTAAATCAATATTTTGGCCAATGGGCTGTTTACTAAAATCAGTGGGCGCTAATCCAGTTTTCAATATTAACCTTAATCCTAGTAATGGGCTTTGTCCAGACATATAAAGCTAGTGTAATCCGCTGACAAATCGTGAAAAAATCAAAAAGTTTTTATTTTGAACCGCTCTAATGTACATACACACACATATAGGTGGTGTACGCTGCAAAATGCAATTTGGGTCGACACGATTACGCACGGCTGTTTTTTGATATATATGGTAAAAATAAATGATGAAATGTTTCTGCTAACCAGTGTTTGCATGTCACAAGGATTTTTAGGTTTACGACGGTCACACGTTCACGCACACATTGACGTGCATTGGTAAAATGCATCTGTGTAGGTTTGACTAACACTGTTGTAGATATGTATATGGTATATTCCATGCCAAATCGGACACAATTATGCATTTGCATCTTTGATGGAAATTTTTACTAGTTTTTAGTACCTACTTAATGATTGAATGTATTCTTCTTAGTACTTTGAAATTTTTTTATCAAGCTATTTAAGAGATATAAGTTTTTGGATATAAGCGTTTTGTTTTTAAATGTTCATAACTCCGCGAATTATCAGCCAAATTGCATGTCTTTTTTTTCAGAAAATATATTTACCATTGAAAATATTTTTAAATGACGAAATTAAAGATGAAATTCAGAAAAAAGGCAATTAAAAAATACAGTTCAACTTTTTTATATAGGGTAATATTGAAAATATTTATATCCAATAGTGAGAGGATTACGCCCATATTTCATATAATTATTTTCTCCAGCTACCAGAAGAACTTATAATGCTAGATTAAAAAGTTATGATGTTTCATATATTTATATCAGTTGTATGGGAGGTGGGCGTGGTAGTACTAAGTCCGATCGCTTACATTTCTTTACAAAATATTTGAGTAAAACCAGAATTACACGTGCAAAGTTTTAGAGCTCCACTTTAATTATTAGAATTAATGCAAACAAAATTAAATTTCGGACCATTGTGCTCTGAGGTGACAATATGTTAATGCATTATCTTTTTGTGTGTTTTAATTAGAAATCAATTTTTTAAATTTTATAAGAAAATAAAAGAAGGTATGAAATTCTTTTTATATTCCTTATGAGCTCAAATTGCTTTTACAATTGCATAAAATAGAATCAAAATTTTTCAAATTCAAATATTGATTACTGGAATGTAATCGACAAAATAATCATTCCTTTTGCCATTGTGTTGAAAAATTGTGTTCGAGATTTTTTTTTTGTATTTTTTTTTTTGATAGTGCCTAAGCCTATGCTTAAGAGCGGCCATGTCCAACAAGCACTCAAAAAGTATTGAGAAAATTTGGCAATTCTCTCCCAACGAAATAAGCCCCAAAAAAATTGAATTAGTCATCGGCATTCATTGAAAAAATGTTAGCGGAAAAAAAAACTTCACAGCTACTTTGAACCAGCCCAAACAAATAATGTAGATTCAAAATTAAGTCATTAAAATAAATTAAAAATGTTCTATGCGAAAATCTTTATATAAGTTAACACACCTACTGATTATGCTAGGACACCTACTGATCATGCAACCGATCGCTGATCAGTGGAAGCTCCCGGATGCGCGTGTGCTAAAGCGCGCATTCTTTTCTTTCGTTTCTTTCGTTTATTTCGTTTCTTTTGCTAAAATATCGCAAGTTATTTCATTTAAAGCACGTAAAGTATCAAGTTGCACTGCTGGTCAAAGTATGTGAATTTGCCAGCACTGCAATTAAAACATTTATTGTAATAATTTTATTCTAGCAACTAAGAGTATCAAATTGCACTGCTGGTTAAAGTATGTGAATTTGCCAGCACTGCAATTAAAACAGTTATTGTAATAATTTTGTTCTAGCAACTAAAATTTTTTGAATAAAGAATCAGTTTTAACAAATCCATTTAACCGAACGGTATTTAACTTATATCTTTCATATTTATTTTGTATAAGGTTAATGTTTCAACGCACTTCTATTGGTGTAGTGTGAACATTTGCTGCCGGGGCTAAGAGCAGAAAATCCTTTACCAAAAAATTTACTTTTACTAAAAATAAGTTGTTCCTTTCCTACGAAATGGGATATTTTTCAATTGAAAATAAATCAGCTCTTTTTTGCAACAACTTCAATTTACTAAATAAAATAAAAGGTCCATAAAGTTTATGAATTAACCTTGAAAGTTGTTGATAAAAGCCAAATTTTAATAGCACGTTCATTTTGCAGCCCCCTTTGGCCTCCGCCCACGGCGCTTCATCATTTGTCATTTTTGTTGTATCTGCAACAAGAGCAAACAAATAATAAACTTTACAGATATCAAAAAATTAAAAATAACTCGCATTAAATTTTGCGAAAAACAATAGATGCGCGCACAGAAAATGCGATTAAATTCAGTGAGATAATATTTGAGAACAGAATACATAAATCGTACTCACATCGTCTGTGTTTTACCATACATCAAAGTAAGTACTCTTAGTACCGATATTATAAGCAAATTATGAAGATCTCAACGGTAGCGCGATTCTGGACATCGAGCGACAACGATGAAATGCAAAAATCAGTGTTTCATAGCACAGTTAAAATCAACGTACATAGCTGGGATATGTGTCATTCGATCAGAGAATAGCGAGTAGTGAAGGAAGATCACGGATGTGAATAATTAGATTGTTGTGCTAACTAACTACTTCTGAATTAAAAACGCAAAAAGATTACTAAATAAATTCAAATTTCAAATACTCGTAATTAAAATAAATGTGAAAAAATTTGAAGTTATCAAATGTATATTTAGTTCATCACATCAAGAACGTAACGTTGACCACTGTATGTCACGTGACTGTCTCAAGTTTTCAAGCTTTTTTCTGTAATTATTATTAGTTAAAAAAAGAATAAAATGTTCGATCCACAATTGGCCCCTAAACAGGATATAACCATCAGAGAAAATCATGAAAATGTTGACACAGTGATGCAGCGAACCGACCAAAGTTCACAGGATGAGCAGTTTATTGACGATAAATGTGATCAGATTGATGTTGAAGCCAAATTACTAGATAACTCTACATATTCAGCGACAACAAAGCCTATACTAAATAGTAAATCTAACGAAAGGTCTGAGCAAGATCGTACGATGACCGAAGATATTAATAAACTTCTTATCGAGACGGGGTTAACAGATGATACAACATGTGGTTTTTGGTTCCTCAAAGGACCTTTTTTTCAGAGGTGAGCTTATAGTTTTGTCAACTAACAATATCCCACTAGCCATTTTTGCATTTATTTGGGTCTTCAAAATATTCGCTTAAGAGGTTTTAAAATGCAGAGTAAATCCTATTTAAGACCAAACGTGCAACTTCGATGGGGCCCTTCAAGAGTTTGTGTAAGGGTAAGCTGTGATGTTTTAAAATCATCTTCAAGATGTTATTAAATCAATACACCTTAAGGTCTATAAATGATTTGAGCTTATGAAAATATTTATACACAATTTTTTTTTTTAATAAGGCTTGTTTTATTTTAACTAGATCTTAATAAAGATTTGGTTTTTGTTATACATAATATTTGCAGTGTACCAAAGTTAAATAGATAAAACGAGGATAACAAATGGAAAAATAAAATGACAATTGAATATGATGCAATGAATAGCTATGAATTTCGGCACAATTATTGATCAAAATTTACGTGCGAGCAAAGATTTATCGTGAGGGTGTTTGTGGTTTTGGTTCGAAAAACTTAGAACGCTCCGAAAATATTGCCTTTTAGGAAAATAAAGTTTTTGGACGAACATTTTTTTAGTTTTTTCTTCTTTATTTATGTCTCAAAATATGTTTAAATGATTTTTTAGGTAAAAGCATATGCAAATAAAAGGATTTAATGTAGAAAAATTCATTACTTTGCAAAAAAAAAAAAAAAGAAACTCATTTAATTTTTTGTTGTTGCTATTTTGTCGGCATGTATTTTGAAAAAGATGGCTGATGACGCCATTTTTTTTTTAAATTCCTCGATAAATGGTATATAAAAGTTAAGGATTATCGCAAAGGCTTAATAAGAGGTACTTTAAACTTAAGGATTTTCTCAAGGGCTTAATAGAAATGAACAGTTTAAGTTTGTTAAAATTGTTTATTTAAAATGGTATTGGGTCCATTGTTAGGGTTACCATATAAACAAGATGCAAATTAAGAAATAAGCGCTTTTGAGCTATCATTATGGGCTGTTTTCTTGATAGAAATATGAATTATAACCCAAATTTGAATGACCATATTTTGCGCCATCATCTTGATTTTATTTTTTTTCTCAATTTAGTTTTGATAAAACCTCATGTTTTTAAAACAAATTTAGCAGTGGATGATATTTAATTTTTAGACGCTTAATTTTGATCAGTGATAACAATCTACACAATTTTGTAGCAATTTTGTAAATCAAATATCAATGCTAGGGCTGTACGTAAAAAAATGGTCACCTTCCCGGCCGCGAAACAATGTCCGCCTCCGTAACTGTGAGATCATCAAATGTTTTATGGACGATTTAAGATTCTCTTCATTAAATGTTGTTATTTACGGAGGTATTTTTTTAAGTTCACGTAAGATTTGCAGCTTATATTGGCTCTTATGGAGCATTTAAAAATTCAGAAATTGAAGAGCTCAATAAAATGTATAGCTCTTTAAGTAAAAAATAAATTTTATTTATTAAAAAGCTTTTACCAAACACTTTTTAAAGGCCTTGATAAATATTTAAGTTTCCGAACACAAAAATATTTATAAACGTTTTATAAAGATCTTCCGAATGCTTGTTAAGACCAAAAATACCTAAGCTCTAATGCTTACAGACGTTTTAAGAACCTCTCACAAGATCTCGTTAAGACCCTTATAGAGGGTGTTTTTTTTAGAGGTATAGAGCTTCGAATTGAAATAAAACACAAGAAAATCGTTTTAATGTCCATCAATTTGTCTTTATTGGAAGAATAATTTTATGCCATTAATGTTTAAATATGATTTCGGGCATGTGGCCGCCGCGGCTGGCTCGAATAAAGCCAATTCTACAGGTCCAATTTTGAACCACTTTTTCGAGCATATGGGGCCGTATGTCGGCAATAACGCCACGAATGTTGGCTTCCAAGTCCCCTAACGTTTCTGGTTTGTTGGCGTAGACGAGCGACTTCACATATCCCCAAAAAAAATAATCCAATGGTGTCAAATCAAACGATCTTGGTGGCCAATTGACAGGTCCATTCCGCGAAATTATGCGCTCATCGAATGTTTCCTTCAATAAATTGATTGTGACGTGCGCTGTGTGGCATGTAGCGCCGTCTTGTTGGAACCACAACTCATCCACATTCATGCCATCCAATTCGGGAACAAAATAGTCGGTTATCATGGCTCTATACCGGTCTCCAATAACGGTAACTGACTCTCCAGCATTATTTCGGAAGAAGTATGGCCCAATGACTCCACCAGCCCATAGAGCACACCAAACAGTCAGTTTTTGTGGATGTAATGGCATCTCAAGGGTCTCATGTGGATTCTCTTCACTCCAAATTCGGCAATTTTGCTTGTTGACGTAGCCATTCAACCAAAAATGAGCCTCATCACTGAACAAAATTTTGCGATGAAAATCAGCATCGAGATCAATCTCATTTTCGGCCCATACACCAAAATCACGACGCATTGCATGGTCTCGCGGCTTTAATTCTTGCACAAGCTGGATTTTGTAAGGTCGCAAGCCAAGATCTTTGCGCAAAATCTTCCATAAAGTTGATGGACAAAGCTCCAATTGCTGTGCACGGTGGCGAATCGATTCATTCGGGTCCTCTTCAACATTTTGCTCTACAGCAGCAATTGTTTCTTCGGTGCGCACTGTTCGACGTCTCTGCGGATGCGTATTATCACATAGAGTAAAGGTAGTGCGAAAACGACCCATGGTTAACCGAATTAATTGCTCTGATGGACGATTATGTCGACCATAAAATGGACGGAGCTTGCGGTAAACTTCGCGAACTGAACCATTATTTTCGAAATAAATTTGCACGATTTGGAAGCGTTGTTCTTTTGTCAACCTGTTGATGATGAAATGGCAAACCAAACTGAACATAAATGACATTAGAGTTGCCAGATTTGACCATAAAATGCCAGTTTTATCTCTATTCGAAAAACAAACCTCTAAAAAAAACACCCAGTATATACTCACGGTGGGCTTTATCCAACTTTAAATGGCAAGTTAAGTTACAACAAAAACTTGAATTTGGAATTATTTGGGATATTATTTACAGTTGAACTAAATTAAAATTAAAAAAATCCTTAGTGCTTTTTTTTAATTCCATTTTTACTGTTATTTAATAATATTTTCTAGTATAATATGTGTAAAACGTACGTATGAAATTTAAAAAACATCCGATTGTGCTCAAATTTTGACACGTTAAAATTGCAAATAAATTTGCAAGTCAAAAATCGAAAAATCTTAATGAGAGAGTTTTTAAAGAACTGATTAGAGCATGTTTGCCCATTTAGAGAAGACCCTTGAATTTATAAGTTTTTTTTTTATAAAAATGTATTTATGTATTTGAATTGATACGAATTTTCTTTTGAGCTATGTTTTTGTTTGATGATTATGAAATAAAAGAGTTTTTGAATATTATATACATACATAAATATGTATAATTTACCGAAAACCAGGGCAAAATTTCGTTGCGATAATACGAATTTTTCGATTTAACGAATAGGCCTGACATTATATCATTCGTATTATTGGACGTCGACTATACGAGTACTTATATTTCACACCATGAACATCGGTGTGAAGTGCTATGACAGTACTGATGTTCGTGAGTTTAAGACTTGTCTCTATTGAACGAAGCTTAAGGAATCGGTTTATATCTTATGCTGTCCAAATAAGTGAAACATTATCGTTAGTTTCGTAGAAGAGTACGTATATAATACCCACTGTGAAGTGTGGAAAGTTGCCCGTGATGGTATGGGGATACATACGAGTATCATGGGTAAGCGTTGGAGAACTGAAAGTTTCTGCCGATATCATGACGAAAAAGTTTTACTTAAACACTCTTCAAAACAAATTGAAAAAAAGTGCTCAGAATTAAGGCTTCACTGACACTTAAAATTCCGGAAAGTTAAGATACAAATTGTATCAGGTCAATAATCCTAAGCCCAAATCGGTGTTATGTAGGATCTGGGTGCTGTATTATTGTAGTAAAATTATAGCACACTGAAAAAAAAAATTGCAAATGAGCTCCAACAAATAAAAACGCACTAATAAGAGTTATTAAGGAGGAATGGACAAAAATTTACCGAAAGAATATGATTTCCAAAAACTTATTGCATCTATTCCAAGAAGGATACAAGTCGTGATTGATATTCGTGGTGGACCCATCAAGTTTTAAAGTTTTTCTTATAAGTTTATTAGTTTCTTCATATGTTCCTAGCATTTTGCAAAGAATTATTTGACACCATGAAATGGGTAGTGTTTTTATTTTTGTTCCATAAACTTTTGTTTTTGATTATATAAAATAATTTTTTAGTTGTTTTCTAATGAGGAATGAGTCAGAGAATTGAGTACAAAAAAAAATTTCCAGAACATATATACATTTCTTATTTTTATTCAAAATGAAAGTGAAAATTGTGTTTCACATTTTATTTAGCAAACAATTACTTGAAAGACTGTATATTTTTAAAGACCTTTGTATGCCCCTTATCCAGTCAGAGCTATTTCGCTATCGACCCTTCCCAGAATTCCAGGAGCAAAGTTATTGCTGCAGAAAGCTCAGAGTAAACGCGTTCATATATACCCATCTCCGGCGAGATGCTCCAAAAGAGGACGTTGCTACATGTGCTCAAGTCGATCACATTGCACCTTTTGCTAATTTTATTTGCAAAGTTCATTCAAATGTAAAAATAACCCATCTAAATTGCACTGAATAACTAAATAAATCAGTAAATTGTATTGGGCGAAGTTGACCCACGAGGTAATACGGTGAGTGTTATTTTTTAATGCAGGATAAGTGTTAAAGTTAATGTACGGCTGTACGATATAATTCAGATTATCGTTTCTTAAGTCCAAAATTTCGTACATAATTTAATTATTACTTTCTTCCTCAACAGATTCGCCAATCAAACTGCATATGTTGTACTGTACGGTCTTGTCGGTTGTGTCTTCTCAATGACTGATGGCTACTTTAAGGGTACAATAACAACATTGGAGAAACGTTTCAAAATACCATCAAAAAATAGTGGTATTATAACAATAGGCTGTGAGATTAGCGAATTGATGGTATCAGCAGTCTTAAGTTACTATGCTGGAAAATGCCATCGCCCCAGATGGATTGGTTTCGGTAGGTTTTAATTGGATTTAATATGGGATGTGATCTGTTAAAAGTTATCTAATCTTGATGAGACAACATTTTGAGGTACTTTTGAACTTTTGTGAACATGACCAATTATAAGGGAGCTAAAAGAAGAACAAGCTAAACTGAAAATAATTTTTAAAGAAATTCACAAAACATGTGACATTTTACAGAAAAAATCATATCGAATACAATCTAAAGAATTAAATAAGAAAAATGTTGATAAGTAAAAAAGTATAAAAAAAAGTATAAGTTCATTTGAGCAAAAAATCTGAAAAGTTAAGTTTTGATTGGAAAAATATCCATGAACAACAAAAAAAAACTTAAAAGGACATTCCTATAAAATACTAGCTGTATCCGTCCTCGTATTCGCTGTTGCTCAATCGCGTCAACATTTTTGAAGGTGCATAGTTTTGGTTGTATGGTAGGTAGCACACCCCGTTGTCCAATCAAGATACAGGTTAGTCCATCGAGCGTTTGGTATCTGTGCTACTGGTGTCTGTAAGTGTGGTAGCTCTCATGTCATTCGTGCTATGACAGAAAGTTTTATGTCTCTGATTAAGGAATAGGTCGATATTTTTCGTTTTCGCTTCGCTAATTGGGCTGTGGAACGCTTGGATGAAGATAAGCGTGATGCTGATGTAAATAATCAAAATTGTAGCATTGGAGGCACGGAAAATGCACAAGTGTTTGCTAAGAAGCCCATGCACCCTCAGCGAGTAACTATTTGGTGTGGTTTCTGAGCGGCGGTATAATATTTGAAGATGCGGACGATATAAATAGGTGCAGCCATCAGTCAAATAGAGTTCCCTATAGTCGAAAATGTACTGAAAAAATGGGTTCATCGCATGGGATACTGTGAGGTTAGCCTAGGAAGTCATTTGAATCATATACTTAGTATTCTAAAATTAACCAGAAGAATTGTACTTTTGAAACAATTAATCACATTAAAAAAGAATTATTCGTTTTTTATTTATTGAAATATTATATTCCAAATCATATGGGGTCCAACCTATACATCCATGTTTAAAATTTCACATGTTGCGCACCCTGCTGTTTTTTTTTTGTGTTTGAAACTGCCGAAACTCTACTCCGAAAAACTTTGGATAGGCCTTTTGACTTCAGCTTTAAAGCCGCGGATGAACGAATTTCCATGGATGTAATATTGAATAAAGTTTCTAAGAATTTGTAAATAACAAAATGTTGCATTGAGTTTTACAAAGAATATAAATGTCTTTCTACTGTTTATATCTTAATTCGTAATAAAAAATACCAAGAGTACCTGTGTTTCGAAGTACGCATTACAAGGGGTCAAAATGAAGTACTATACTCTCAAAATAAATACGGTTGGTCACGTTAAGGGGTGTTCAAGTATTACGTATCGCAATTTTTGAATATTTTTGATCCCCCCTCCGTAAAGCGCTGTTACTTATTTATATAATAAATATGTTATAATATTTATTGCTGTAGCTAATCTAGAAAGCGTTTCATTATACACACCTAATTTCAAACCACTCTCCGCTAAGGAAGTTTCACTTCAAAAACAATGTTGCGTAACGCGTTGTTCGACACCCTCCGCCCGCCCCGTAACGTTTTACAAGACCCCATACCCCCAATTGCGTTACGTAATACTTCAAACGATGATTTAATACGAAAAGGTTAATGCAAAATGTTTAAAAACTCTTGACTCCACTTTCTCAAAATCTATTTTTTGATTTTGATCTAAAGGAGGTCAAAACGTTTTAAGCGTTTGAGTTCTTTAGCCAATGAAATCTTGATTTTGTTCAATATAAATGGTTGCTCCACTTCTCCACTTCCACCACTGTAAAGATAAGTACGTTTTTACAGATCTGGTCCCCTGACGTATATTGGTATATGTTGTTTTCTTTACTATTTCATTTGATATTTTCCACAGGTCTGCTGACCTACATTGCCTTCTGTTTACTGACAGCAGCACCGCATTTCCTATATGGTCCCGGTGAAGATGCACTCTCACTGACATTAGAATTTGGTGGAGCGCTCGATGAAAATGCAACTGTGGAAGCGTTTGAAGAAGAACGTACAAAAACACTATGTCGCTTGAAAGTTGCTGGTGCTGAGTGTCAAATTAGCGAGGGTAATTTAACACCACAAGTGGTGCTGTTCATAGGTCAATTTATATTTGGAATCGGTAGTTCATTATACCTTTCGTTGGGTATAACATATATGGATGATAACACAAAGAAGTCAAGGACACCTGTATTATTAAGTAAGTATACTATAATGTTGTGCTTTAAGCATGACCTCAGCTTAAAAGCTGGAAACTCTAGATAAATATACATTAAAAGATAATGTTGTGAATTATGCTAAATTAAAAAAAAAATTTTCAAAATCGAAACACTTTGTTTGTTAGATTTTCAAATTCAAATTATCTGATTTTACAACTAAATATTTTAACTTATTCTAATTCAAACTTTGGAATTTTTCCAGCTCATATTTGCTTAAGTTTTATCAATAGCATTACCCTGTGCGCTTCGCTTCATCTTAAATAGAAAATTTCGTCCTAATCGTGCAGTTTTGCTTATAGTTTTGGAGGCGTTCAAGTATTGCGAATGCATGCTAAGGGCGGAATTGAATATTTTCTTACTTTTGCTAGTATAAGCAGCGGAGCTATTTTAAAAATTTTGCGTAAGAAAAAAAGAGAATAAGGAAAAATTTTGCAAAAGTTATGCTATGTATTTAAAAATATTTTTGTATAAGGGCAACCCTTACTTACTGTAAAAATTTCATCAAAATCGGCTCGACAGTTTCCGCGTCCATAAAAGACAGACTGACAAACGAGAACCGGGTGAAAAATTTGGTCGGTTCGGTTAAGCGGTTCGAACCGTTTTTGCACTTTTGGATTGGTTCGTCAAAAAGGTTTCTGTTTTCTTTGAACCGGGGTTTCGGTTCGGTCCAACGGTTCGGGAATGAAAAAAAAAAAACTATTCGAATTTGTGTTATTTTTATTCAGTAACAATCCAAAAGAATATAGAAATATATATGAACATATAATTTATGTCATATGCTTTAAGTACGAAGTAAAAAATTAGTATTTGAGAAAAAATTTGATTTGCAATAACACTAGTTTACAAAATGATTTTTTTTTTGTTCCATTGATCTGAGGTTACTTTTCTTACGTACTATTTCCTGCTGAATTCGAAAATGAAAATTTTTTGTATGGTATAGTTTTCGAGATATTGTGGTTATTTTAATTTTTTTTTCAAAGTTATGTATTTTAAAGTGAAAAGAGGTCGAAAAAATGAAAAACTCGAAAACTGTACCATTCAAACAATTTTTATTTTCAATTTTGAACTCAGCAGGAAAAATTACATAAGAAAAGTTTCTTCTTATCAATGGGACATATTGAGTGTAAACTAGTGTAATCAGTTGAGATTGATGAGAAAAATATCTTCTAACAAGTCCTCGTCAATATTTCCCCGCAGGTCTCTGAGAATAAATTTTAGTGTGTAAAATGTCCTCTCTACCGGAACCTGGGTTGCTGAAACATCATAAATAACTTGAGATTATTCAGATAATTCTTTGGCAGAGTAGTTCTTCCAAAAGTTTAAAACATAAATATTATTTGAAAGGCGCTTTATATTATCAAAAGATTTGATTTTATCTATTAATGATTTATTTTTGAACTCTGTCTCATTCTTCCCTATTTCTTTCAAAATTTTTATCAATTTCCATATTTAACAAAAAAAAAAAAAAAGTGGGGAAAATTGGTCAGAATGAACCCTCGAACCGTTATAAAAAGTGGTTCGGTTTTCGAAGTTTTCACTTTTAGATAAATGTCAAATGAATAGTTCCGAAAAAGTTTCTGTCTTTTCAATGTTATATTCTTTTAGTATAGGTGCACTATTTATTTCATGCTTCTGAATATTTCCCCGTTCTTACCAGTTTATTCTTCAAACTAAAACCATAATTTGAAATATGGTAGAAATAATTATTAGATATGCCTAATTCATTTTTTATCTGCACCATAGTTTTTTTTTTGTAAATTTAATGAATTAAATGAACAATTTAACAATTGTTTTCTTCAATACTGTAAAAAAAAATATTCAATAAAACCAGAAATATTTATTTAATTTAACTAATTTTAATTTTTTATATCCTTGAGTTTTCCAAATCTTTAAATAATTTTTTTAATTAAAGTTCGTTAATAAAACCATGGAATTAATTGAAGCAAAGGATGTTTTTGTTGATTCAAAGATTGAAAAGAAATGTTTTTTTGAAATTGATAAATATATTTTAAGTCTCAACAAAAACTGTAGGATGACAAACAACAAATTAGGTTTTGATATAACATATCAGAGAAACTGTTTCTATGACCAAGGCCGTATCCAGGATTTTATTTTGGGTGGGTTTTGGAATTGAAGTTGTGATAAGCCCAAAAAAGAAAGTGGGATTATGATCGAAAAGAACGGACATTAAGCCCACAATTGTTTTGAGTACTATTACCATTGGGGTTATGACCGGGTATCAATATAATGTTACAGCCAAATATATTAAAAACAGTAATGACACAGTACCAAATCAACACTGATACTAACTATACTTATTAATGGTCATAGTCTTAGAACAGGGGTGCACAAAATGCGGCCCGCATGCGGCCCTCAGAGATGTATCATACGGCTTGCAACTCACCAAATACCATTTTTACACACATCTGCAATTAAAATCAATAGATCTGCACTCCTGTAAAATATTAAGACAAAAATACAATGTTGATGGGAGAAATAAATTTTTTAAATACTTGAATAAGGAACAATACCCAAAGTTATATGATAGGGCTGCGCATTGCGAATTTTTGTTTGGTTCGACCTGAAATTGTGGGCAGAATTCCAGTATAATCAATCTGAATAAAAGCAAGCTACGATTTCGTATTAAGGACGTAAACCTAGAAAGGTTATCTACAACTCAATTGAGTCCAAACATTTCTAAAACTATAAAAAAAAAACGTAAGACAAAATTTAATATTCACAAAAATCGATCGATTTTGTTTTGTTTTTGGCCCGCAGTAAAATTGTTTATTGATAATTTGACTCTCCGCAAATACATTGTGTGCACCACTGTTTTAGAACAACAAAAACTGCAAGGGAAAAATTAAATATGAAATAAATTTTATCACTAAATTTTTGTGAAATGCTCTAAAGCAGTGCACGATAATAGTAAAATTCAGTACCTTAGACATACTCTCGTATTTGACCAAATTTATCTCAAAAGCCAGGTGTGATAAAAAGTAATTAAAACCACATTTCAATTCAGCGTCAAAATTACCATAGAAAATAATAAAAAATTTAAAGAAAAATCTTAAAAACTTAAGTTTTAAGCAAACCCGATTTTTTTAAGAAAAAGTTGATTTTGGTATAAAGAGCCAATGATATGACTTAATCCTTAAGGACGTCCGGGGGTTTTTCGAAAAATAAAACGACATTTTCTTATAATTTTTTTTGAAGCTGCATTTTATCTTAGACCAAAATTTTTTTTAACATTATTAAATTATAACTATTCAAAATTTATCTCTGAAATTTTGGTCCAAAAATATTCGTCAATAAGTTAGAAAAGTACAATGCCGTGAACGACCTCAAAATTTGCGGTGAGCAAGATATCTGGAGAATGGCTCATCCGAAAAAAGAAAATTAAATGTTTTTGGTTAACCAAATAGTTAAAGGGCGTTTGATCGTTGATTTTTGAAAAATATTAATTTTTGACAAAATGGCGGGTGTACATTTTTTGTGCACAAACTTGAGGTCGTTTTAGGCTATAAATCAAAAAATATGCATCCAAAAAAACCGAAAAAAAAATAATTTTCTTTTTTCGGATGAACCAGTCTCCAGATATCTTGCTCACCGTAAATTTTGAGGTCGTTCACGGCATTGCACTTTTCTTACTTATTGACGAATATTTTTGAACCGAAATTTCAGAGATAAATCTTGAATAGTTACACTTTAATAATGTCTAAGATAAAATGACTCGCCTTATGACCATTTTAAGGTTAGCACTTTGGTCGACACGGTTCGTTTCAAGCAATTATTACTTAGTGTTCGGAGATTCCAAAAACAAGTTTTTATATTTTTTTCTAATTGGACTTTGAATTCAAAAATACTTTTGAAGCCTACAAAAGATAATAAGAAAAAAATTCTTTTTTTCACTAGTTTTTCGGCCGAAAAAAAATTTTTTTTTATCTACTTTTTTCCATGAAAAATGGTGAATAACACAAAAACATTTGCATATTTGCAAAAATTAGTGACTTCATCGTATTCAGCGACTCAAAATACATAAAAAACAATTATCATAGCATATTTTAAAATTTCACTAGATCTTAAGAGTATTAAAAACTGTACACGGTGCGCTTCATAATTTTATTAAAATTATCGGTAAATGCG
The DNA here is from genome assembly GCA_949775025.1 of Tricholauxania praeusta. Taxonomy (NCBI): domain Eukaryota; kingdom Metazoa; phylum Arthropoda; class Insecta; order Diptera; family Lauxaniidae; genus Tricholauxania; species Tricholauxania praeusta. The sequence goes on along the minus strand of OX459031.1, from coordinate 26,754,826 downwards.
TTTACCTTAAAATAGCCATAAAACGAGTAAATGATCAGGTACGATTTTACAGATCTTGTTGTCAGATTTGGTTGACAATTTTTACCGATCTTGATCTTGCTTCAAACCATAAAACGAGTAAGTGAGCAGATCCGATTTTGCGGATTATGTATTTGAAATCTCCGGACACTATATAATAATTGTGCATTGTCAGATTTGGTTGACAATTTTATCGATCTTGAACTTGCTTGAAACGAACCGTGTATATTGTTTCAACCAATGCAACCTCAATCAATTGTCTTCGACTTTTTCAACCGTATTAAAATTTTTCCGTAATGTTCCATATTTAATCAACTTTTGAACCTTCTTCAATATTCCTTAAATATATCAGACTTATTCAATCTCATTTAACTTTTTTCAATATTTTCCATATTGTTTAACGTTCTACCGTTTCAATCTTCTCCATTAGCGATTTTTAAGTATTTGAACCTCTTTCAACTTTTTCCATATATTTTCGATTTTTTCAACCTCTTCAACCACATTCAACATTTTTGAGATTTTCAACCGATTTCAACATTTTCAACCTCTTTTAATTTTTTCAGCACTTCATGAATTACAGACTTTATCATCCTTTTTCACCTGTTTCAACCTCTCTCAACTTTTTTCAACATTTTCTCTTTCAATTTATTTAAACGTTTTCAACCTTATTCAACTTTTTTCAACATTTTCCATATTTTTTGGACTCGTTCAGCCTTTTTCACCTGTTTCAAAATTTTTTCAGCTTTTTTCAATTTTTTTCGATCATTTCCATATTTTTCCGACTTTTCCAACATTTTTCACCTTTTCAATCCATTTCAACATTTTCCTTACTTTTTGAACCATATGTACTCCTCATTTAATTTTTTCAACATATGGAATATTTTTTCGACTTTTTAAACCTCAAAACGAAAAACCGAACTATGTAAACGTATGAAAAGTATCGTTAATATATTTTCATATGAGGACTATAAATTGTTTTTAAAAAACCTATGAATTTTTTATAGATCTTTTTTGAAAAATAATTTTTATAAGCTTTCACATTGTCATTTTTTATAATGTGTTTCTCACAAAATCGTTTTTACATAGTGTCTATTCTAAACAAAATCGTTTCTATATAGTGTTCGTCAAAATATTTCGGGGGGGGGGGATAGAACCCCCCCCTAGATACGGCCCTGTATATAGTAGTTAATGTTTCTAATACACTTGTTTATTTCCCTAGGTATTTCATATTTCCTACGTATGTTGGGTCCCGCCATCGGCTTTACACTCGCTTCCTTCTGTTTACGAGTCTATATCGCACCACAATTACATCCCGTCATCAATAACAAAGATCCACGTTGGCTTGGTGCTTGGTGGATGGGTTGGCTGATATGTGGTGCTATACTTTTTGTATTCGGTATCTGGATTACACTGTTTCCTAAGGAATTACCACGTGCTCGTGCAAGACGTATGGTCGCAGAGAGACGTCAGTTGCGTGAATCAATACGTGATGGGAATAAATCGGTTAAAGGACGTTTGACTGATGCCTTAGAGGATAAGACCGCCGATGCGGTGGTGGAACCAAAAGCATCGTTTAAGGATATGTTGAAGACATTCAAGCGCTTGACCACCAATAAGATATTAATGTGTAATAATCTATCATCAGTATTTTATGTATTTGGCTATGTACCATATTTTATTTTTACACCGAAATATATTGAAGTACAATACAGACAATCGGCAGCGACATCAAAGTTAGTTATTGTCGTCTCATATTTCTTCAAATTTCTGATTTCAAAATATGACCCACATTTTTCTTTATATAGCATGGTAACTGGTACTGTTGCCTTTGTGTTTTCAGCCATTGGTGTTTTGGTTTCCGGACTTGTAATATCAAAGTATAAGCCACGTGCACGCTATATGGCTGCTTGGAATGTTATTGTTGGTTTCCTCACTGTAGCTGGTTTGGTGGCCTATTCTTTTATCGGCTGTCCCGGAAATGAAAAATCTGTGATTGTCAATATACACGATAGGTTAGCTGAAATTTATTAGAGTTTGAAATCAAACCAGTCTCAATTAATTTTTTCCATTTAACGCTTGAAGCAATGCTTTGACAGCTGCACCTACTTGTAATTCCGATTGTAATTGTGACTATGTACGTTATGCTCCAGTGTGTGGTGAAAATAGTATGACTTACATTTCGCCATGTCATGCAGGTTGCAAGAAGTTACATAATTCGTCAAAAGGGAAAAAAGTATGTAAACAATGCTGTAATTTATAAAATAATCACATACTTATTTAGGTTTTATTTGACAGACTTTTTATGATTGTTCCTGTATAACTAGTGGTAACTATACTACAGATATTGGTCCAGTATTTCAGCGTTTAACAGCAATGGACTTGACAGCAGCTGATCTCATTGAGAACAAACGAAGCAATAGTCTTCTTGAATCAATAATGAATTACGATGTAAGTTTGCTCTGTTTTCGTAGAAGAGCGTTTGTCAAAATTAGATCTCGTTATATACGCTGACGTGTAGGACCCAAATAACTTAAGTTGAAATCAGCGGATGTCTCTCACACATTGAGGTTTAATTTTTTCACATCCATTAGATATCTTCTCTTTTCATTCGACTTTTTCGATAAAATCGAGTGCCTCCAATGCGGTCTTCTCCGATATCATCTGATGCTATCTGATACCAATCGAAATTTTAAGACACTTTCGACAAATCTGATGTCTTGATGACTTACAATGCCATCCGATGTTATTTAATGCCATCCGAAGTTAATTCATGATATCATGTATAGTCTCCTCCCTATGCGGGGTTGGACTATTGAATTACTTGGCAAGCTGTCAAAGTTTTCAGCAATGTGTTAACTAAATATAATACTGTTTAGTGTTGTTTTTGCTTAAATTCTCCTTATCTTGTTTTGATGATACAAGTGAAATCAAAGATATTAATTTATTCATAGAGACCAGATTCAGGGAACAACTTTCAAGGCACTGAGCCTGCAGGTATTTCTAAAGAATGTTGACAGTTAAAGATGCGAGGATTCGAAATGTGGAAAATCTGAAAAAACTACACAAAGTACGTTTCTTAGATTGTTTTCAGAATCCACGTAAAACGAAAACCTAAAAAATTTAATTGACCCTTATGCATATGTTTAATAAAGTTAAGATAAACTAACAGAAAACCTTGTTCGTGTTAAGTCTTCTATCAAAATTGGAGTTTAGATTATAGAAAATTTAACTCTATAGTAAGGTATCACACCTATAGCCGAAAACCCCGCTGAAAAAAAGTCGAGTGTATAAGATTACAGATGGGATGTACGGGAAAGATAGTGAGGCATTTTGGTGAAACTAACGAACCAGGGTTGCCATGCCAAAGCCTGTCCCGATGCCCTTAAATGCCCAAATTTTAGACAATTTTGTTGTATTAATCGAAACTCAAAATATATGCAAAATGATAGAACTCGAAGAGGGTTGCTACCGGTTCTCAGAGTAACTTTTCATTAATAAAGACAACAGCTGGATATGTGTTCCTAACGATAGAGTTCGAAGAGCATGATTTTGTTGTTGTTGAGGCTTTGGCAGCTTTGTTTTTAGAAAAAGTCATACTAAAACCAGAAAAGAAGTTTTAATTTTTGTTTAGTTCTAAAATTAAGAGAAACCAAAAAACAATAAATTCTCAAATTATTATCAATTTTTTATCACCTCTTTAGGTGTTACTCGGTGGCCAAGCTATACCCGGTGCCTGTCCAGTAAATTGTTTTGCGCAGTTTGTCACCTTTCTGGCGGTAATGTGTTGTCTCAAATTTATTGGAGCAGCAGGACGTGCGTCGAATTTCTTGGTATCTGTGCGTTGTGTGGCGGAAAAAGATAAAACTGCCTCCATGGGTTTCAGTATAATGATGATGTCAATGTTTGCTTTCATACCAAGTCCTATATTCTTTGGTTGGGTCATCGATCGTTTGTGTTTGGTATGGGGTAAAACATGTACCAGCAATGGTAACTGTTGGCTTTATGATCCCAAATCGCTGCGGTGAGCATTAAAAGTTTTCTTAGTTTTTATTTAAAAAAAAAAAACCTTTATTTTTATGTCTTTTACTCCTTCAGCTATATACTAAATTTGACTACATCCACATTTATCATAATTGGTACCTTTTTCGATGTAGGCGTATGGTACCTTGTAAAAGATTTGAAGATCTTCGATGAAGAAGTTAAAGTAGCTGAAATGGAAATCATACTGCTTGAGGAGAAAGTGAATACGGAAAAGAATACGGAGATTTAATTTTGAAATTGTATGAAGTTAGTGTACATGAGACATGATTTATAACCCAGCAAACATTTTTAATTGCATACGAGTAATATTTTAACTGCCGCGACGATAGTTTTGATAACTCAAGTAATAATTAAAAGTTGAGAATTTTTTAAAAACTGAAAATTTATTTTTATTTAAATTTACTGAATTTAATTTTTATTTAAATTAGACTCTAAGCTGAAATGCGGCACTGCTATTTTGCAACTCAGTATAAACTTTAAAGATACAAAATGAAACTAATACGCTACAGGATATGTAAAATGCAAGTTAAAAATAAGCTCATGCCATGTATTTAACTCATCTTTACCGTACCAAGAAATCGTGATCGGATTTTGACGATACTTGATAGCATGCATCTAATTGGTCTAATTAAGATACATTTTAAGTTTTATTAAAATGATATTTTCGGTTTTCGTGATATGAGATGGTAATTTTACTTACCAGTAGGCATACAGGGTGTCCCATAAATAGTAGATAGCTTTCTAACAGCAGATAGGCGACCTCAAGGCGGGTCATAGAAAGTAAAATTATGTTTGGCAAAAATCGCACTATTTTCGAGAAAATAGGCTCTTGTCATATTTTCGAAAAATTGCTACCTTTGGTCAGTCGCTTTGGTACCGCAGCCACAAATGAAAGTATTTATGATTCATTTTTTTGCATAATATTTCTAAATAGTTATGCTATCATATGTGGTTTAAAAATAAGCCGAAGTTATAGTGGTTCTTTAAGAAATAGATGTTGAACTTAAAACTTTCGTTTTACTCCGTATTTTTTTCAAACTTTAAGCTGGTGTGGTATAAAAAATATATGACAACCTAGGTAGTCAACTTTTTGAAAAATTGCCTATTTAATACAGAACTTAAACTTCAAACAAAATCAGGCTAATTTAGAATTTTATTAAGAAATAATGAATGAGAACTCTGAATTACAATTACAAGGTAAAGTTACCTTTACCGTAATTAACTAATATAATTTTATGATCTTGTGCACCACCTCATTTCATAATCTACCTGTACTATGGGCATAGAATGTGGAACCCGCCTTCAAATTTTGTCAAATGTTAAAAAAATTTAATTCATGATTTCGAAATGTTATAGGTAGAAATATAACACTTTTCTGTAGTTTACCTATTATTAATCAAATTAAATTTTAATTTTTTAGTATTTTCAAACAAAACATTGACTTTCAACACGAATTACTTGACATAAATCCGATAAAAACCCAATACATATATAATATTATTGATGCTTGTCATACAATGCACATTAGGTCATATAGCTACTTTTTCAGTGCGAAATTAATAACAGCTAAAATTGTATGTTCTTTAAACTAAAAATTTAATGCAACCACTCCCAACGAAATAAGCCCCAAAAAATTGAATTATCCATCGGCATTCATTGAAAAAATGTCAGCGGAAGAAAAAAAATTGCACAGCTACTTTGAACCAGACCAAACAAATAATGTAGATTCAAAATTGAGTCATTAAAATAAATTAAGAATGTTATGTGCGAAAATATTTATGTGTCGCTCATATTTATTTTGTATAAGGTTAATGTATCAACGCACCTCCATTGGTGTAGTGTGAACATTTGCCGCCCGGGGCTAAGTACAGAAAATCCTTTACCAAAAAATTTACTTTTACATAAAATAAGGTCTTCCTTTCCTACGAAATGGGACATTTTTCAATTGAAAATAAATCAGCTCTTTTTTTGCAACAAGTTCAATTTACTATAAGGTTTTTGGATAAACCTTGAAAGTTGTTGATCAAAGCCAAATTTTAAAAGCACGATCATTTTGCATGCCCCTTCGGCCTCCGCCCACGGCGCTTCATCATTTGTCATTTCTGTTGTATCTGCAACAAGAGCAAACAAATAATAAACTTTACAGATATCAAAAAATTAAAAATAACTCGCATTAAATTTTGCGAAAAACAATAGATGCGCGCACAGAAAATGCGATTTAGTTCAGTGAGATAATATTTGAGAACAGAATACATAAATCGTACTCACATCGTCTGTGTTTTACCATACATCAAAGTAAGTACTCGTAGTACCGATATTATAAACAAAGACAACTACAATATGGATAGACAGCAAATTATGAAGATATCAACGGTAGCGCGATTCTAGACATCGAGCGACAACGCTGAAATGCAAAAATCTGAAATCAGTGTTTCATAGCACAGTTTAGATCAACGTACTACATAGCTGGGATATGTGTCATTCGATCAGAGAATAGTGAGTAGTGAAGGAAGATCACGGAGGTGAATTGTTGTGCTAACTAACTACTTCTTAATTAAAAACGCAAAAAGATTACTTAATGAACTCAAATTTCAAGTACCCGTAATTAAAATAAATGTCAAAAAATTTGAATTTAGTAAAAGTATATTTAGTTCATCACATCAATAATATTACGTTGACCACTGCATCTCACGTGACTGCCTCAAGTTTTCAAGCTTTTTTCTATAATTATTAATGCGGCGATAAGTAGTTAAAAAAATAATAAAATGGTCAATCCACAACTGGAGCCTAAACACAATATAACTATCACAGAAAACCATCAAAATGTTGAGACAGTGATGCAGCGAACCGACCATGAACGAGAAAGTTCACAGGATGAGCAAGTTAATGACGATGAACGTGATCAAATTGATGTTGAAGCCGAGTTGCTAGATAACTCTAACTATTCCGCGACAACACAGCCTATACCAAATAGTAAATTTAACGCGAAGTCTGAGCAAGATCGTATGATGACAGAAGATGTTAATAAGCTTTTGCTCGAGACGCGATTAACAGATGATACAACATGTGGTTTTTGGTTTCTCAAAGGACCTTTTTTTCAGAGGTGAGCTTATAGTTTTGTCAACTAAAAATATGTAATGATGGTGATTTTAAGAGAGATAGTTTTATAATAATTCTTTTATAAGAAACTGAGTGCCGCTAGAGCCTTACTTAATCATGGGCTTCATATTCTGCTGTAAAAGACCTGAACCTAACGTGCCGTAATTTTATGGGGTGATAAAATTCAGAAAAAATTTAAATACAATAAATATGAATCAATCTGCTGAAGTTTTCTAAATTTAAAAAGCAGCAACCTTTTAAGTTATAAATCCGGCACTGACCTCAACAAGATAAAATTTGCATGGCCTTGCCAAGATAAAACCTCTCAGTGTACTATCTAGATTTAGTAATAAAACTACATATCTAACACCTACTTCTGTGCAAGTTAAAAGTCATCCATTTCATTAAAGCCAAGTGTTTTTTTGTCATCTTCTATTTAATTAATTCTAATCTAATTAATATGTCTATAATATAATAATATTATAATGGAGTATTATATAATAGTTTTATTATATAATGCTACAGTCGACGTCCAATAATTCGAATTCTCCTCACACTCACACTTTTAATTTTGCCGACCCCTGTCTTAAATTATATTTTTGAACCTAGTTTCGATTTTAAGCTCATTTATTGTGAAAAGTTTTCAGTGAAAGTGGATTTTAAGCGAAACAAATAAAAAAAAAAACGTATTTCTTTGCATGATAAAATGAATATTCTCGCGGATTGTGATAAAGGAGAGTCCTTATCAGACATTTCGTATAAATACGGATTATCAAAATCAATCGTCTGCAGCAAGAGGCAGTACAAATAAATGTGCAAGTCAAAAATCGGCAAATCTTAATGAGATAGTTTTTAAAGAACTGATTAGAGCATGATTGTCCATTTAGAGAAGACCCTTGAATTTATAAGTTTTTTTTTTTATAAAAATGTATTTATGTATTTGAATTGATACGAATTTTCTTTTGAGCTACGTTTTTGTTTGATGATTATAAAATAAAAGAGTTTTTGAATATTGTATAAATACTTATGTAATAGTATAATTACCGAAAAACAGGGCAAACTTCCGTAGCGATAATACGAACTTTTCGATTTAACAAATAGGCCTGACATTATATCATTCGAATTATTGGACGTCGACTATACTAATATTTCACACCACGTACATCGGTACGAAGTGCTATGACTTAGACCAGTACTGATGTTTGCGAGTTTAAGACTTGTCTCTATTGAACGAAGTTCAAGGAATCGGTTTATATTTCATGCTGTCCAAATAAGTGAAACATTCTGGTTTGTTTCCTCTGTTCAAAGACCTAAATCACTTATAAATATTTTTTCACACCTGATCTGATGATTAGTATGTAGACTAAAAAGCTATTTAAAATTTTTTGTAGGGCTTGGTTCTCAAGATATCACGAATAAAACTATTAACACCTACTTTTTTAATTTGTCGGCCAAATGGGCTTTCAATCCCGAAGAGCCGAGTTTTATACTTATACTGACCCCCCCTGACAACGAAATTAAGCCATGTGCGGTACCTTCCACACGCCTTTATTTTTTAACCCTTATTCTGCATACATGGGTCAACATTATCCACTGACGCATTTCAACTCACAATGGGCTTTAACCAACTAATAAAAGTGTGTGCAAATTACAGTTTTTTTTTTAGAAACAGAAAGAAATAAATCACTACTTAATACGGTGTGTGCTATTTTTTAATGCAGGATAAGTACGGCTGTACAATATTAGATTATCGTTCCTTTAGTCCAAAATTTCGTACATAATTTAATTATTACTTTCTTCCTCAACAGATTCGCCAATCAAACTGCCTATGTTATACTATACGGTCTTGTCGGTTGTGGTATCACAACGACTGATGGCTACTTTAATGGTACAATAACAACAATAGAGAAACGTTTCAAAATACCATCAAAAAATACTGGTATTATAGCAATAGGCTGTGATATTAGTCAATTGTTGGTATCAGCAGTCTTAAGTTATTATGCTGGAAAATGTCATCGCCCCAGATGGATTGGTTTCGGTAGGTCTTAAATGGCTTTAATATGGAATGTGATCTGTTAAAAGTTACCTAGTCTTGCTGGGACAAAAGGTACTGCTGAAATTTCCTTAACGTGACCAATTTTTTGGGAGCTAAAAGAAGAACAAGCCGAACTGAAAAGAATTATAAAAGAAATTCACAAAATATGTGACATTTTAGCAAAAAAAAAAAAAAAACTATGCATACCGAAAACATTCAAAAGAATTTAATATGAAGATTTTTGATGAGCAAAAAAGTATAAGCGTTCACTCAAGCAAAAAATCTGAAAAGCTAAGTTTTACTAGGAAAAATATTCAGGGCCAAAAAAAAAAGAACTAATAGGACATTCCTATAAAATACTAGCTGCGTCCGCCCTTGTATTCCCAGTTGTTCAATCCTGCCACCATTTTGAAGGTGCATAGTTTCGGTTGTATTGTAGATATCACACCTCGTTGTCCAATCAAGATACATGGTAGTCCATCCTCTGATTAAAGAATAGGTCAATATTTTCCGTTTTCGCTTCGATAATTGGGCTGTGGATCGCTTGGAAGAAGATGATAATTTTCCAACTCGGTGTTTGCGTAAATAATCAAAAGTATCGCATTGTGGGCAGGGTTAAAGATAAGTCTTACGCAACTATCCAGTAACGATTGAGGCCTTTAAAGACGATAAAGGTGCAGCCATCGGTCAAATAGAGCTCCCTACAGTCGAAAATGTACTGAAAAAATGGGTTCATAGCATGGGATACAGTGAGGTTAGCATAGGAAGTTATTTGAATCATATAGAATGCTACAATGAACCGGAAGAATAGTATTTTCGAAAAAAAAAAAAATTTCATCGAAATAGAATTATTCGGTTTTTATTTATAGGAAAATCATATTCCAAATCATATGGGGTCCACCTTATACATCCATGTGTACAATTTCACAACTGTAGCTGCCATAGGTCCCAAGAAATAGTGTTGAATGCGTTTTAGTTGTGTGGGATGTGGCGCACCCTGCTGTATTTATTTTTTTGTGTGTAGAACTTCGAACTTCTATTCGAACAACTTCGTATAGGCATTTTAACTTCAGGTGAAAACCCACGAATGAACGAAGATCCATTGATATAATATTGTAATAATGTCTTTCACCTGCTTATATCTTAATTCGTAATAAAAAATAGAAAAGAGTACATTTGCCTGTGCTTCGAAGTACGCATTAAGGGGTCAAAATGAAGTACTATACTCCCAAAATAAATCGGTTGGTCACGTAAGGTATCCTACTACTAGTACGATTTCAGCTTCTAATTCAAGCAACGACTTAAAACGATTACTACTTCATTTGATATTTTGCACAGGTCTGCTGACCTTCATTACCTTCTGTGCACTGACAGCAGCACCACATTTCCTATATGGTCCCGGTGAAGATGCTCTCTCACTGACATTAGACTTTGGTGGAGCGCTCGATGAAAATGCAACTGTGGAAGCGTTTGAAGAAGAACGTACAAAAACACTGTGTCGCCTGAAAGGTGCTGGTGCTGAATGTCAAATTAGCGAGGGTAATTTAACACCACAAGTGGTGCTGTTCATAGCTCAATTTATAGCTGGAATCGGTGGTTCGTTATACTTTTCGTTGGGTGTAACATATATGGATGATAACACAAAAAAGTCAAGGACACCTGCATTATTAAGTAAGTATAATTTTGTGCTTAGAAGCTGGAAAATCTAAATAAAAATACATTATGAGATGATGTTGCTTATAAGCAAAAAGCATAAGAAGTACTGGTTTTCAATGAAATCTTAGCAGGAGAGAGGAAAACTGCTCTAACGGCTATGACTGGCAATGTAGTCACCATCAGCTAAGAATTTCGCTAGAAGTAAACTAAAAATTATTTCAACTGCACTGTAGAATGTAACTTTATAATTCCAATATTACTTAATACATGTAGTTTACTCAGCTATATGTTTTTAATTACAAGCCTTATAACTCCTCTGGCTTTGCTATCAGGATAATACTCGTATGTTTATTACTACGAAAGGCCTTAAATTTTGAAGCGATGTATGAGAGCAAGTAGTATTTTCGAAAGAAAGAAAATATCAATTTAACTGTCGTTAAGACAGTGTTAAATTTATAAGTCGAATGAAGAATATTATTTTCAAAATGCACAGTGCACAGATTATTGACACATGCAAAAGAATTGCGAATAAGCTTTGCGATATATTTTCCAAAATCCATTTTAAACTTTTTGAAGTGAAAACTTCTTATGGCACGTTGTGCGGCTGAGGAAAAAAGTATAAACTCGCGACACCGACCGTCATCGGGATTCCTCGTCATGAATGCGATAGTAAAATTTGAATGTTTTATTGTTTCTTTTAAATAAATATTCCAAGTGGAAGACAAAAAGCAAAGCAGACACACTAACTGACACATTCCATTCTCATTCAACGATTGTTATGCTTAAATGTTTGTTTCTTTCAAATTCCGCGTTGTTGCGTTGACAAATTGAGAATGAGAGCGAGAGTAAACTTTGAATACATATTCCGTTTTTGTCTTCCATTGCATTTCCATATAAAAAGAAAACGCACATATACCAACTAACACACTAACTTGCCATTAAACGATTTGTTTTCACTTCTGTCGGCACTCCCGGAGTGCAACCCGCCGTTTTCGGATAATTTTTCTCATCATTACTGATAAGTCTCTGTTCATAATCAATTTTTCTACAATCTACGTCAGAAGATACTCGTATTACTGAACATTCATTTCTATTATTGTTTCATTTGGATTCTTCGAAAAAAATTGTAGCTACTATTTTGGGTGTCTCCATCAAATTCAAAGCCTAGTTCTTCACTCAGCTAAGTTCACAAAAATAACTTTTTTTCACTGATTACCTCAATGTTGTATTTCAACATATTAAGATAATATCAATCGTCCCAGCAAAGAAACTTCAAAAGTTCAGACAAATATTTTTTCATCCGATAAAAAACTGTTGCTCTAAAGCTCTACAAAGGTTCTTCAAGTTAATTTATAGCCGTAGTACAATATATGGCTTGTCACAATACAATATATCATTGTGATGCCTGTGAAAATAACTTACTTCATAGCACCAGTAATAAAGTTAAATAATCTTTAGGTGATAAAACGCGTCTAAGTAAATATTAATGTATTTAAATTTAGATAAAAAAAATAGAATTAGATTTTGAAATGGAATAGCTTTCCACACCGTTAATAAGGCTATTTGCATTTAAAGTTTTTAATACAATTGTTTATTTCCCTAGGTATTTCCTATTTCCTACGCATGTTGGGTCCCGCCATCGGTTATGCACTCGCTTCCTTCTGTTTACGTATCTATATCGCACCACAATTGCATCCCGTCATCAATAACAAAGATCCACGTTGGCTTGGTGCTTGGTGGATGGGTTGGCTGATATGTGGTTGTTTGCTATTTGTATCCGGTATCCTTATTATAATGTTTCCAAAAGAGTTACCACGTGCTCGAGCAAGACGTATGGTCGAAGAGAGTCGTCAGCTGAGTGTATCAGCACATGATGTTAATAAATCGGTGAAAGAACGTTTGACTGAAGCCTCAGAAGACAAGACCGCCGATGAAGTGGTGGAAGCAAAAGCATCGTTAAAGGATATGCTCAAGACATTCAAACGCTTGATCACCAATAAGATATTAATGTGTAATAATCTATCATCAGTATTTTATGTATTTGGCTATGCACCATATTTTATGTTTACACCGAAATATATTGAAATACAATACAGACAAACGGCAGCGACATCAAAGTTAGTTATTGTCGTCGCATATTTCTGATTTCACAATTATGATCCATATTTTTCTTTATACAGCATGGTAACTGGTACTGTTGCCTTGGTGTTTTCAGCCGTTGGTGTTTTGCTTTCCGGACTTGTAATATCAAAGTATAAGCCCCGTGCACGCTATATGGCTGCTTGGAATGTTATTGTTGGTTTCCTCACAGTAGCTGGTTTGGTGGCCTATTCTTTTATCGGCTGTCCCGGAAATGAAAAATCTGTGATTGTCAATATACACGATAGGTTAGCTGAAATTCATAAGAGTTTGAAATCACACCAGTCTCAATAAATTTTTTCCATTTAACGATAGAAGCAATGCTTTGACAGCAGCACCTACTTGCAATTCAGATTGCAATTGTGATTATGTACGTTATGCTCCAGTGTGTGGTGAAAATAGTATGACTTACATTTCACCATGTCATGCAGGTTGCAAGAAGTTACATAATTCGTCAAAAGGGAAAAGGGTATGTAAACAATGTTGTAATTTATAAAATGATCTTATACTTATTTAGGATTTATTTTACAGACTTTTTATGATTGTTCCTGTATAACTAGTGGTAACTATACTACAGATGTTGGTCCAGTATTTGAGCGTATAACAGCAATGGACTTGACAGCAGCTGATCTCATTGAGTACGAACGAAGCAGTAGTCTTCTTGAATCAACAATGATTTACGATGTAAGTTGGCTTTGTTTTCATTCTGAATATTTAGCCAATAATTGGAAGAACTGTTGTTGTTTTTTCCTTCCATGAGAAACAACTTTGTCTCGTATATTAAGCCTCTCCGTTTGAAACCGGTGTTTCAAAAGGTCTTTTTAAAATATAAAAGTACATATTTTCAAAATCTAAGAAAACCAAAATATTACAACTCTACAACTGTTTGAAAATCACTAGAGTTATAAAAAGGTTTTCAAGCTAAGAAACTGCATAAAAACCACTTTTAAATAATAGCGATTTCTTTTAAATTGTTATCAAGCGCCTTGAAAAAGTTGACCATCAGAAAATATGCTAAATGTTATAAAAAATCAGTTTAATCCTTCAAAAGGTCATACCTAAGCTAAAAAATTGCATAGAGCGATGAGAAATGATATGAGTTAATGTATCCTGAATTGATTAGTTTATTAACATGCATACATTTCTTAGATTGTTTTCAGAACCCACGTAAAACGAAAGCCTAAAAAAATATTTCATTGACCCTTTTGTATAGTTATGCATATGTTTAGTAAGTATAAGTCAAACCAACATAATGCCTTGTTCATATTAAATCCTCTATCAAAAGTCTGAAAATTGTTTGAATTTTCGTTATGATCCTTTGTTTAAGATTCGAGTTTAGATTATAGGAAATTTAGAGAGATGATGAGATTATGAGATGCTAATATCTTTCAAATAATGTGCTACACAAACGTTATAATTGGATATTTATTTTCGCTAATTTGGTGTCGAGTTCCATAGACGCACAGATTCGATAAAGAACTGCCGTTCTGTTAAAAGACTAAGTCTAAATGCAATAATATTATTATTATAGCAGCTTTAATCATCTCTACTTTTGATTCAGGGATACTTAATAGCGTGATTACTTGTCATATTAAATTTCAAAATAATTGCTGGAATTAATTTAATTTTACGTTTACAACTTTTTGTGCATGTGGGCGGTGCCACGCCCGTTCACTACTGATACAGTAAAAGTTTATGGTAACTAACATTATTATACAGAGTTTCATAGAGATTGTTCGAACAATTCACAAAATACTAATAAAGTTTTCTCTTGGTGCCACGCCCACTGATGAAATCTCGTCGATTTCTACAAAGTGGTGCATAAGTAATATCATGTCATAATCTGAATTCCCTGCCATTTTGTGAGAAATGAAAACAATTTGTGCTATGTTTACACGGAAAGTTTATTTGAAGGTGAAAATTTTATTACAAACGCGAGATTTTAGAAAGCCCCAAAGGAAGAAATCTGGCTGGCCCAAAATTGGTGTTCCAAAATCTACATTGCGCTTGTCGTCAACTATTTTACTATATGCCTATAGCATAAATGTCAAAGCATAATGAGATATGACGCCATTTGCAAAAATTATGTCACTTTCACATTATGACTTAACTTTTGATCCACCTTGAATTTATTGTATTAAAAGCTTATACATAGTTGCCTGCATCATATACAACAGATTTTGAACTGTGATTTTTCTGAAAAGTTACCAACAAATTAATATCTCTTTTAAAGAAGATCTGCCTGGCACGATTTTTTGTTGTTGAAGTTTTGCCAGCTTTTTTTTTTAAAAAAGTCATTCTAAAACCAGAACAGAAATTTTTATTTTTGCTTAGTTCTAAATTTAAAAGAAACCAAGAAAAAAATTCTCAACTTATTATCAATTTATATCGCCTCTTTAGGTGTTACTCGGCGGCCAAGCTATACCCGGTGCCTGTCCCATAAATTGTTTTGCGCAGTTTGTCACCTTTCTGGCGGTAATGTGTTGTCTTAAATTCATTGGAGCAGCAGGACGTGCGTCGAATTTTTTGGTATCAGTACGTTGTGTAGCGGAAAAAGATAAAGCTGCCTCCATGGGTTTCGGCATGATGATGATGTCAATGTTTGCTTTCGTACCAAGTCCAATATTCTTTGGTTGGGTCATCGATCGTTTGTGTTTGGTATGGGGTAAGACGTGTACCAGCAATGGTAACTGTTGGCTTTATGATCCCGAATCGTTGCGGTGAGCATTAAAAGTTTTCTTAATTTTAATTTTTTAAGAAAAACCTTTATTTTTAAATCTTTTACTCCTTCAGCTATATACTAAATTTGACTACATCCACATTTATCATAATTGGTACCTTTTTCGATGTAGGCGTATGGTACCTTGTAAAAGATTTGAAGATCTTCGATGAGGAAGTTAAAGAAACTGAAATGGAAATCGTACTGCTTGAGGAGAAAGTGAACACTGAAAAGAGTACGGAGATTTAAGTTTGAAATTGTAGGAAGTTAGTGTATATGAGACAACATTTATTGGCCGGCAAACATTTTTGTTGGCGAACGAGTAATATTTTAATTGCCGAGACGATAGTTTTGATCACGCAAGTAATAATTAAACATAAATATATAAATACAAAATGAAAAATGTCCTTAGTGGCATATTCTTTATTAATGGCTATATCATATTCATAATTCTTGATATGTATGGATGCATGTGAAATGATATTCAGATTAAGCAAGACACATGATTATCTTGAATAGTGGAAAGTGGAGTAGGGTAGGACGTAGCTCACACGAGCTCATATTCTGATGCCAGGCGATAGCTTGTTCGGGAGAAACTGAGCGGGGTCAATGATTAGCTAAAGCGATTCGCTTGTGAAACCTAAAGAAGCGTTTCAAGCGATTGTTGTTGAAGGGGAAAAACATAAATTAATAAAGTCATCGGATTCTGAGGATTTCTTTTTTTAATAATTATTTTACTACGTCATCTAAAATCTGATATTTAATAATTATTGTTTGTGAGGATTCATAATTTATAATTGAAATTGATTACACAAAACTATACTTCACATAGCATGAACCAACATTCAACTCGCAGTAATACCTACCTTAATAAAACAAAAAAAATTTGAGTCACCCTTAAAAAAATCCAAATGAATCCGTTCATTTACTCCGAGCTTTAAATACTAGCCATTTTAATGGAAATTGTATTTTAAATTAACTTCAACTCTCAAGATATAGAGGAGGTCAAGGTGGTTTGAATTTACCTTTATCGGTTATTATTAACTCATAATGAAAAGCAAAGGCTATATATTTCACATATATATGGTTACAGTAAAATATTTCAGAACGATTGATCTGACATGTTTGACATCAAGGATTGTTTTTAGAATATTAAATTACACTTAAAATTGTTACAAAATTTGGTTACTTCTGAGTAGATCATCCGTCTGGCCACATAAATCAGAAAATGGATTTGAAACCCTGTAACTTTGATAATAATTGAGTTCGAGCAAGTTGTCTTATTAAATTTCACAAAAAATTTGGTTCAACGTCATGGAGGAAAATTATTCTACATTGCTGATTGCAAGCAAAGGTTATTATTCCAAGGCTTTCCAACAGTTCAGAACACTAATATTTCTAGATGGGCTCAGTCATCAAACAGCAATATAACCGAATTACATTGCTTTGCAAATGAAGTTAGAGCAAGTTGTCTTTTTAAATAACATTAAAGTTCCAAACAATCATATTATTGTGTCATATAGCGCAGACACATGGAATTGATAGTATTAGAAGAGGTATCATTATTTTAAAACAAAAGAATTGTGATTTTTGTAACTTTTACATTTCTTATAAACTGCCATAATGTACTGAGCTCATATTATTCACCTTAATATGACTTAAAGAAAAAAAAAGTTCCAGATGATTTCAACACACAATGGAACGATCACAATAAAACAACGTTATTGTCCGCGAATTAGCGTTGAAGTTTCAACTTACAAAGTGAAAAAAATTAATACATAATACGATTAAAAATGCATATAGTCAAAACGAGTAAATTTGTATTTTTGTAGATTGAATTGAAAAGAATCACTACAGTTGAGTAAGTCGCTTAATACGGTATAGTTGACTTGGAATTGTGAATAAATAAAGACATATTAAAATTACTGAAATACGTTAATATTATTTGAAATATGTAAAAAGTCTAAAAATTTATTATACATAATAAAATATAAAGAAAAAATAGTTTAGTAAGAGTGAAAAATATGTAAAGCATAGCTAAGAAGTTTAAATTTATATCAATAATTACATAAAATACAATAATCGAAAAAATACGAAACTTAAAAGGATAAAACCTCATCGCAATGATTCAAACCTTAAGTACCTGACTCTAATAGAAAGGATAGTGGCAATATATCTATTAAGTGATATCGTGAAATAACAAAACATCATAATACAAAATTAATAAATGATACATACATAAAGAAATACAATTTTCAAGGATCCAATATAATTTGCTTGTGAAATAGTTAAGTGGTTATTGTTTCCGACAAATGAATTAAACATATAAGCCTTACAACACATTTTACTAATAAATAAGACAATTATTAAATTTGCAACAGTTGTACTGTACAACTAATAAATTCATATGTACTGTTTTAAAAATCTTTAGTTTGAAATTGGAAATACCATTTAGAACAGAAACAAATCAATCAGTTTTGAAATGATAAAATTTTTGTAGTATTTTTTTTTCAGCATGAAGTAGTATTGGGCAATTTCAGCAAGAGGTTGTAGCGGTTCCCTTATTTGAAAGGCTTTGAAATAACATACAAAGAGATTTATTTGAAATAATGCAGCCACTTTCCAAACATTTAATAAAATGGCTTGGACAAGAGCTAATCAAATATATGGCGAACTTTTAATTTTGGGCATGGTATCTCCTATACAAGCAATAGCAATAGAGAATGCAGCTAGCGCTTGCGTGGTGGAAAATTATAGCCTTTATTAAAAAATTTAGACTTAACGTGCACTTTTACTGTTTATACGGTGTACCTAATATTACGTAATACGAGTACAGTGGAACCTCGGTTATCCGTCTCCCGATCAACCGTCACTCCGATTAACCATCACATTTTGTCAGCAAACTTTTTTTTTTCGTTTTTCGATTCTGTTTATGTATGCACACAATGCGCGAAGCGATTCTGTCTGACATTTTTTTTACGAAATGCGGAGATGAAAATTTTGCAGAAATTCATTAATCTAGTTCACTTTATGTGTGATTCAATTTCATAACATGATTGATTTTGTTCATTTGCGCTCTCGAACTGATTTTGGTCAGTTGCAAAGTCTCAAGCTGTTGTAAAGCAAACAAAAGTGACGAATTTTTTCACCAAAACATCTTGATTTGATTGTAAACTAACACATTGTTTTTTTATTCGATAATAAAATACGAATTTGTATGTATATTCAATTCTAGCGTCACCATACAGAATCAAAACAAAATTCTGCTATATATTCG
This sequence comes from Tricholauxania praeusta, assembly GCA_949775025.1. Lineage (NCBI taxonomy): Eukaryota > Metazoa > Arthropoda > Insecta > Diptera > Lauxaniidae > Tricholauxania > Tricholauxania praeusta. Next base: position 26,735,842 of record OX459031.1, on the reverse strand, counting down.
GTTATCCGTCTATTCGGTTTCCCGTCAGGCTGCTGGTCCCGTGCCTGACGGATAATCGAGGTTCCACTGTATTTAATATTTTGCGTGGTCGAGAATTGCACTCTTTTTAATATGAGTTTACTTTTTGAATACATAAAATAAAAGTATACATATGTATGTACATTAGGGTGATTCAAATTTTTTTTTTTTGTTTTTTTTTAAGGTGCTGTTGCTTAAAAAGTAAGTTTATGATATGAAGAAAAAGCTCACGAAAATTCAGCTCTGTAACTCAATTTTATAAGGTGGCGCCGGAGCCTGTTAGTTATACATGTAAATTGTATGGAAAAATTATTTTTTACAAAAAAAAGTATCTAAATGAATAAGTGATTAGTCCTGTTGAGCTGAAAAGGGTCGTTTTTCGACGTAATTTCTTACGCTGAATCCAAATCTGGCCTCAGAATTGACCCATCATGTCGGAATCCTGAAATATTTAAGGTTAATTACCTAAAACATGATGGTTTTTGTCTACTTTCGAGGCCATGTATAGGATTCAAAGAAAGTTGATCAGCTTATTTTTAACAAAAGCATCATTAAGTACCATCCTTGCCCTTTAAAATGAGCTTTCAAGTGGTGATCTGTGATGCTTCCTTGCAAAGTTGCAACCATTTCAAGGTGACATGAATTTGAAGCCCGTTGGTTAATATTGTTGGGTTGCAACCCTTTGTAGGGGATCCAATTCATGTCACTTTAAAATAGCTATAACTTTGCAAGGAAACATCACAGATCACCATTTGAAAGCTCATTTTAAAGGGCAAGGATGGTACTAAATGATGCTTTTGTTAAAAATAAGCTGATCAACTTTCTTTGAATCCTATACATGGCCTCGAAAGTAGACAAAAAACATCATGTTTCAGGTAATTAACCTCAAATATTTCAGGATTCCGACATGATGGGTCAATTCTGAGGCCAGATTCGGATTCAGCGTAAAAAATTACGTCGAAAAACGACCCTTTTCAGCTCAACAACACTAATCACTTATTCATTTAGATAACTTTTTTGTAAAAAATAATTTTTCCATACAATTTACATGTAAAACTAACAGACTCCGGCGCCACCTTATAAAATTGAGTTACAGAGCTGAATTTTCGTGAGCTTTTTCTTCATATCATAAACTTACTTTTTAAGCAACAGCACCTTAAAAAAAAAACAAAAAAAAAAAATTTGAATCACCCTAATGTACATATAGAATTTTAACATAAGTACTAATAAACTAAAAATTTAAGGCCTATTTAAAAAAATGCAAACATATCTTATAATAATTTCATTAGCACATACTTATAATAATTTTTATCTTTGAGAGAGGTAAATTAGATGCACAATAAAAAACGATTTGATTTATGAGAAACAAAAACAACAGTGGAATGGAATGTATTATTATTCTTTTAAAGCAAATACTACACCACCCTGTAGCATAATTAAGAGCAATAATGCCAAAGAAAAAGACGTAATTCTTGCAGGCTAACTTTAATTTAAAAATAAATACAAAAATTAAAAAAAAATTTCAAAAGAAAGTTATGTACACACATAATCAAATCTTTTTATCAAAGATATTTAAATTAGTTTTTTTGCTTTTGCATCTTTTGAAATTCAATTTATAAGATAAAACTTGTCGACTGTGATATGCGCAGTGATCGCCAAGAATTTACTCATCTCTTTTATTGCTGAGAATGGTTTTTTCTTAAATTTTCCAACGCATAAACAATTTTGAGAGGGAAATATAATCATAGTCTTGATCTTAATTATTAAAAAACACTTAAGTGAAACAGTCGTAAACGTTTGAAATTATTAATAGAATTTTTATTCGATTGTTTTATTGCTCATTGGAATCATTAAAAACAATGTCAGCAAAATGTAAAAATAGTCAAAGTTACGTATTGAAATTTGTACAGACTTGTTACAATCAAAAAATTGAAGCGAAAAGTTCTCGCTCTATTATTTGTCATATCGGTTGTATCTGCAATAAAATAATAAAATGTATATTCTTGATTCTTATAGCATCGGACACCTTAAGAAATTACGCATCTAATGAACTACGCCAAGTTCCAGTATCTTATTTCAAACTTATAAAAAATCTCCTAGAAGATTTTCCTCTATTTAAATTTTAGAGGTATTTGAAGAAAACGACATTAACAAAACATTGATTTTCTCGAAACTCACCTTCATTGAGGTACCGCTTTTGTGCTTCTGAGGGCAAAATATTAGCAAGCAAATTATAAATTTTACAGATATCAAAATAAATTTAAGATAACTCGCTTTAAATGTTACAAAAACAATTGATGTGCTCACAGATATTGCGATCAAGTTCAGTGATTACTCTTTCGTGAGATAATATTTGAGTACAGAATATATCGTACTAACATAATATCGTCTGCGTTTTACAAAATATCAAAGTAGAAACGATACTATAAACAAAGACAACTATGTGGAAGTACAGCAAATTATGAGTGAGAAGAAAAAGAATAACAACAAGACGTCAACGGTAGCGCGATCCTAGACATCGAACGACAACGATGAAATGCTAAAATCAGTGTTTCACAGCACAGTTTAGATTAGCGTACACAGCTGGAATATGTGTCATTCAATCAGAGGATAGTGAGTAGTGAACAGTGATTGGGTAGTGAGTGAAGATCGCGGAGGTGAATAGTTAGATTGTTGTGCTAAATAACTACGTGTTAATTAAAAACACAAAAAGATTAAATGAAGTGAAATTTTAAATACCCGTAATTAAGATAAATGTAAAAATATTTCAAGTGATTCAAAGTTCTTCACATTAAGAATATACAGTGGTATGGCACGTGACTGCCTCAAGTTAGATTTGAAGTTTTCCCCTGTAATTATTAACGCGAAGATCAGTACCTAGTTAAAAAAAAAAAAAAAAAAACAAATGGTCGATTCACAACCGGAGCTTAAACAGGATATAAATATCAGAAAAAATCATCAAGATGCGCTAATACAAGATGAACACAATCGTGTTGTTGAGACAGTGACGCAGCCAAACGTTGAACAGCGAACCGATCATGAGCATGAAAGTCCACAGGATGAGCAAGTTAATGACGACGAACCTGAACAAATTGATGTTGAAATGAAATTGCTAGATAATTCTACAGATTCTGCGACAATAAAGCCTATGCTGAATGGCAAATCCAATGAAAAGTCTGATCAAGGTCGTACGATGACAGAAGATATTAATAAACTTCTACGCGAGATGCCGTTAGCAGATGATATGACATGTGGTTTTTGGTTTCTCAAAGGATCTTTTTTTCAGAGGTGAGCTTACAATTACAATATGTTATGAAGGGATTTTGTGACACATAGTTTTAAGCAAGAAATTGACTATGGCTAGTACCTTGATCAATACTACGCTTAGGGTAGACTTGGGGAAAATATATCGACTATCGATATTTCCGATATTTGTTTCGAGAATTATCGGCGATATTTTTTGTTTTGATATATCGAAATTCGATTTTATTTTTCGACTATCGAATTTCGATATTTTTGTTTAAAGGTAGCTCTGTATCCAGTTGATTGCGTCGCATTTATTAGATCTTCTTTTGTGTTTGTGCAATGACGTTAGCAAACGCGCGTTGAAAAACCAATCATGTGGTCCCAGTCTAACAAGATAGAATTTTTTTAATGTACTCAAATAAATGCAACCGTGGAAAGTTACACCATCGCTGGTAAAAATAGATTTTTTCAGCAAAAATATCGGTTTTCGACTATCGATATATCCGATCTTTTTTTTCTCGATATATTTCGATACTGTTTCGAAACCCCAGCCTAGGGTACTACTGTAAAGGTGTGGGCCTAATGCGACAGATTTTATGGGATGACAAATTTCAGATCAAATTGAAAAACAAAATAAAACATACTCTATTTTGCTCTAGTTTCGAAATTTAATTTTTTTCCGCTGTACTTACATCCGGCACTAACTTCAATAAGTTTGAATTTGCCTGGAAGAGGCTTTATGAAGGAACTTAAAACTTTCCAAAGCAAAGTAATAATTTTTCAACAATACTTACGAAATAGTAGGTAGTGGCAGTTTAGGTACGATGGCGAACCTTCTTCACTTATTTATATTTTTACGCTAATGAACGGGTGCACATTAGAATTCAGATGATCATTTCTTAAGCCTAAAATTTCGTACTGACATAATTTAACTATAACTTTCTTACTCAACAGATTCGCTAATCAAACTGCCTATGTTGTACTATACGGCCTTGTCGGTTGTGTTTTCTCAATGACGTATGGCTACTTTAACGGCACAATAACGACAATAGAGAAACGTTTCAAAATACCATCAAAAAATACTGGTATTATATCAGCAGGCTATGATATCAGTCAAATCATGGTATCAGGAATTTTAAGTTATTATGCTGGAAAATGTCATCGCCCTAGATGGATTGGTTTCGGTAGGTTTCAGATTGTATTAATATGTGAAGTGGTCTGTTAAAAGTTAGTTGATCTTATTGGGGTAGTATTTTCAGATTTTGTTGAATTTTTACCTTGAGTATCCTTAACATGACCACTATCTTGAAGCTAAATGGAGGTCAAATCGAACTGAAAAGAAGTACAATAGAGTACACAAAATCTGTGCCATTTTGCCGAATAAAAATAAGCTATTCATAGCCAAAAAAAAAAGAGAGTCTACTGAGAAAAACTTGATTGAAAAAAAATATATAAACACAGTACACTGTACCGCCACAGGTCCTAAGATATTGCAAACAGTTAACATCCATTTATCAAATTTCAAGCTTGTAGCTATCATAGGTGTTATTTACTCCCATTCTTATTTTGAAAGATTCTTAGCACAGACAGTTTAGATCCAAGTACAAAATTCCAAAGCTGTTGCTGCCATAGTTGCCAATGACTTTGTTTTAAAGGAACGGCTTCGAAGATTCGAAGGTCAGATTTTTTGTTTTATGATTTCTTGATTTATTTATTGTACGGCTTTTGCTAAGTTCTTACCATTGGCAAGTTAAGTAAGCTCTTACAGATCTAATCTTCTGAAATATATTGGTATTTTTAACTTATTTTGCCATTCAATTTGATATTTTTCACAGGTCTGCTGACAATCGTTGCCTTCTGTATACTGACAGCATCACCGCATTTCCTATATGGTCCCGGTGAAGATGCTCTCTCACTGACATTTGAATTTGGTGCAACACCCGATGAAAATGCAACTGTGGAAGCGTTTGAAGAAGAACGTACGAAAACATTGTGTCGCCTAAAAGGTGCCGGTGCTGAGTGTCAAATTAGCGAGGGTAATTTAACACCACAAGTGTTTCTGTTCATAGCACAATTTATGTCTGGAATTGGTGGCTCATTATACTTTGCGTTGGGTGTGACATATATGGATGATAATACAAAGAAGTCAAGGACACCTGCATTATTAAGTAAGTAATATTTTATGTTTTAAGAATGATCCTAGCGTAAAAGCTAAAAACTAGCTTTCAAAATAAAATAGCTCTAGATAAATAGACATAATAAGATGATGAGCATAAACCGATTTGTTTTACATGAATATCGGTTACTGCAATTGACTGTAAATTGGATTAAAATTCAATTAATTAATAATACTTAGTTGACTAAAAACAAATTAAAATTTATATCACACAATATATCAGATGCAGACGCGATAAAATAATATACGTGAGTTTTTTTTTGTTTTTTTTATAAAAAAAACAGACGATATCTTCACTTTACTCATAGTTTTTCTAATTCGCATAAATGTGAACTACGTTAAGTATCAATACCAACAACATTCAAATAAAATACCTAATATGTTACTGTACATCATTGTGACGCCTATGAAAATAACTTATTTCCTAACACCCGTAATAAAGTTAAAAGATTTTTCGGTGATAAAGCATTGATATGACAACAACAAAGTCTTATATCCGTAGTAGACCATCAAGGTTATTTGCATTTTAATTGATAAAATAGCTGAATGTTTATGACAACTCGATTATTTCCCTAGGCTTATCCTATTTCCTGCGAATGTTGGGTCCCGCCATCGGTTATGCACTCGCTTCCTTCTGTTTGCGTGTCTATATCGCACCACAATTACATCCCGTCATCAATAACAAAGATCCACGTTGGCTTGGTGCTTGGTGGATGGGTTGGCTTATAGTTGGTAGTATGCTTTTTGTATCCGGCATCTTTATTGCAATGTTTCCCAAAGAGTTACCACGTGCTCGAGCAAGACGTATGGTCGAAGAGAGTCGTCGTAACCAGCGTGAATCAACACATGATAGAAATAAAGCGGTGGTGGAACCAAAAGCATCGTTTAAGGATATGCTGAAGACATTCAAGCGCTTGATCACCAATAAGACCTTAATGTGCAATAATCTATCATCAGTATTTTATTTCTTTGGTTATGCACCATATTGGATTTTTACACCGAAATATATTGAAATACAATACAGACAATCGGCAGCGACATCAAGGTAAATTATTGGCGTCGTAAATCTCTTCAAATTTCTGATTTCACAATAATAAGCCACATTTTTCTTTACACAGCATGGTAACTGGTACAGTTGCATTGGTGTTTTCAGCCGTTGGTGTCTTACTTTCCGGATTTGTGATATCAAAGTATAAGCCACGTGCACGCTATATGGCTGCTTGGAATGTTATTGTTGGATTTCTTACGGTAGCTGGTATGGTGGCCTACGCTTTTATCGGTTGTCCCGGAAATGAGAAATCTGTGATTGTCAATATACACGATAGGTGAATTGGAATTTATTATAGAGTATGGGATAACGGCAGTTCTAAGTTTTTTTCCATTTAACGATAGAAGCAATGCTTTGACAGCAACACCTACTTGCAATTCAGATTGTAATTGTGATTATGTACGTTATGCTCCAGTGTGTGGTGAAAATAGTATGACTTACATTTCGCCATGTCATGCTGGTTGCAAGAAGTTACATAATTCTTCAGAAGGGAAAAGGGTATGTAAACAATGCTGTAATTTATAAAATACTCAAATACTTATTTAGGTTTTATTTGACAGACTTTTTATGATTGTTCCTGTATACCTAGTGGTAACTACACTACAGATGTTGGTAAAGTATTTGAGCGTTTAACAGCAAAGGACTTGACAGCAGCTGATCTCATTGAGAACGAACGCAACAATAGTCTTCTTGAATCAACAATGGCAACAACGTTACCAACATCTATGACTTCAGCTTATCCAGATGTAAGTAAAACATTAATGTTAACACTGCTTAGTGGCATTTATATAAAGTAGCTAGAAAACAACAGAAACTAAGCACGGACTATAGACGGCTTTAATTGTATTACCTATTGTTGTTTTTTGCATTGAGAAAAAACAAGGATATTAACTATGGCTGAATCGGTAAATGCTTTCTTAAAACAAATATGACTTGACAACAGTTGGATTAATTATTACCATATAGTTATAGCATTATCACACCGGTTTTTTGGTTAATTCGTACTCGGATTTTAAGCCCGGCCATTTCATGCAATATTTAAGGAAAGCTGCTCTGTCACTTGTGCCATTTGTTCTAAGCCTTCAGCTGTTTAAAGTCTTTTGTTTTTATGTTACACACAATGCACCATATTTCGTCCATTTGATATCTTGAGAGTTAATGTACTGAAACGCATGACTTTACGAACTTTTTTAAAAAAACTTAATTTTTTCTTTATTACTTAAAGCATTATTTGCTTAAAATTAATACTGATTACCCGATAGATTATGTGTTTGTGAGCTAAAACTGAAAAGGGGCCTCTTAAGCTGGGGGCTGAGCCGTGAATTTAGCCTTACCAACACCTTTAGTAAATACCTTCTTAACCAAGCGCTGGTTGGGGCTCTCTTGAGCTCGGAACCCGGACCTAAGGCTCCTTCTAGCTCTGCCTTGATTCCGCGCTGATTATCTACGCACATTCTTTTTCTCAGACTTCTTAAATTACTAATCAATATCATAGGAACAAATCTGTCTTATCTAAATTCGGATCTATATAACCAAAAGATTTGTTACATCCCTGTCTTTGAGTCTAAAATTATCAAATTATCTTATCTTTTTTAAAAATTATCGTCAAATTAAAAAGCTTAAAAGGAAATCACGACCTAAAATTATATATTTTCAAAATAATAATATATTTGGATTGAATTTGAATTGATTTGAATTGCACTTTTCTATGAAAAGTAACCTAAAATTTTATAAAACTTTTTATTGAAATTCTATTGAGGACTATTTTTTGTTGAAGTTTTGATAATTTTTCTTTAGGAAAAATTTTACTAAGACAAGAATAGAAGTTTTTATTTTGGCTTACTACTAATTAAAATGAACGAAAAACAATAAATTCCTATATTAATAATAATTTGTGTCGCCTCTTTAGGTACTACTCGGCGGCCAAGCTGTACCCGGTGCCTGTCCCGTAAATTGTTTTGCGCAGTTTGTCACATTTCTGGCGGTAATGTGTTGTCTCAAATTTATTGGAGCAGCAGGACGTGCGTCAAATTTTTTGGTAGCAGTGCGTTGTGTGCCTGAAAAAGATAAGACTGCCTCCATGGGATTTGACATGATGATGATGTCAATGTTTGCTTTCGTACCAAGTCCGATATTCTTTGGTTGGATCATCGATCGCTTGTGTTTGGTATGGGGTAAAACGTGTACCAACAAAGGTAACTGTTGGCTTTATGATCCCGAAATGCTGCGGTGAGTATAAAAAGACTTTTTAGTTTTTTATTTTGAAGAAAAAACACATTTTTTGTTATATCTCCTTTAGCTACACACTAAATTTGACGGCATCCATTTTTGTCATCATTGGTTCCTTTTTTGATGTGGGCGTATGGTACTTTGTAAAAGACTTAAAGATCTTCGATGAGGAAGTTAAAGAAACAGAAATGGAAATTGTACAGCATGAAGAGGAAGTGAATTCTGATAAGAAAAAGGAGATTCAACTTTGAGTTTATATTAAGTTAGTGAATATAAGACTGACCCATTAAATATTTTTATTCCCGGAAGAGTCATATGTCAATTGACAGAGGATACTTTCATTCGGATGTGAGCTTATATTCTGATGCCAGGCGATATTTTGTTCGCAAGAAACTCAACGAGGTCAGTGACTCGCCAAAGCGATTCACTTATGAAACATAAAGTATCGTTTCAAGCGATTGCTGTTGAAGGGGAAAAACATATTTCTTGCTTATTTGTTGTTGTCTTTTTTTTTTAATTCGCGACACTTTCGCTGACATTTAATAATTATTTTATTATGTCATCTAGAGATGACGCTAATTAGTTGCTCTTTGTGACGGTTTATTATTTGTAATATACAATGATTGCACAAAAAACTACCTTAGTATAACAAAAACAGACTACTCTGCCTTCAGAAGCGCTTCTTTCAAAAAAATTCTTATTCGGATAGCTTAAGAAATTATGCTAATGAACTACTCCAAATGCCTGTGTCATAGTTCTAACATATAAAATATCTACTAAGAGAACTTTCTCCATCTCAATTTTACAGACATTTTCACAAATAAACAAAAGATCACTTATCTCGAAACACATTTATAGATTTTTTAACTATATCTAATAATAAATAGTTCACTTTGAAAAATTATTTCCCATGGGTTTTTCGATATGAAAAGATCGAAAATGAATTTCAGAAGAAGGAGGTATATCGCATGCCCCATGGAGCTGTTTTTACTTTATTTGAGAAACAATATTTAATTATAATATTCGACGGAAAAGGCTTCAAAATGGATAAGAGCCAAAACGGATTATGGAACAAAGGGTAGCCTTAAATTTAAGGGCCTATTATGGTCATTTTTAAGAAAAAATATATTACCCTCCTCTATCTAAAATCCGTTTTGAGCCTCTTTCCACTGACTGCATTTTTTTTTTTAAAAGTAGTGCAAAACGGAACTATTAAGAAGTTACCCTCATTCCAAAATATATTCAGAACTTTTTTTATTTCTTAAAATGGGAGTACTCCCTTATTTTAAAATCCTTTTGTACTTTTGCCAATCGATTGGTAAAGTGACATTTTTTTTGACAAATGAGACAAAGAAAAGCCTTTAAGGCCCATTTTCCAAAGACCATTTTAAACATTTTCTATGTATTTATTCGTGATTGTGATAATGAATATAAATATGATTTTATTCGTTAATCGATTAATTTTAGCACATATACATATATATTTAAATTATTACATCTAAGAAACATATTTAGTTATTTTTAAATTTAAATATCAATTTTATATGAAATGTTGGCTATATTTAAAAAATGTAATTTTCAAATTGAAATATACAATACATAAGTCTAACAATCATCGGCTTCGGGTAACAACTTTTTAGAATGTGCATCAAATTTCACAACTGTTGTGTGAATAGTTACCACGAGAATTGCAGAATTGCCTTCAGTTCCAAAGAGGAAGGTTTCAAAAGTGATATTTGGTCTTGATTTTGTAGAGAAAACTTTAGTCATAGCTCTGTACATCTGGCATTGGTCTTGTTTTTTGAATTAAAAAAAAAAATATTTGTAATGCTAGCAAATTTTTATTGAGCTTTCTGTTAGATATGTGTGTGTCAACACCAAAGAAATTACACTTAACGAAGATAAATAAAAACAAAAAAATGGGCTAAAGCAAAATTTTGTAATTACTTGCTCATAAATTTATGGACTTAAAATCAAACTCAATTTTTTTTCTCATTTATTTTTTTAATGGAAATTCGTGTAGTGGCATTGACAATTTGTATTTGAGCTGTTACACAAGAAACACAAAAGCTCTACTCGTGGAGAGATCACAGTTTTTTCCTTATATAGTATGTACATATGTTTGTATGTATATAGCCCTAAAAAATATCGGTCGATATGTTTTCGATACTTCCTTATATGTACATTAGGCAAATCGAAAAAACATTTTAAAAAAAAAATATTTAAGTCAGAAAAAAATCTAATTTTCTTAATTTTTTTGGCCAAATTCCGAAAAATGAAAATTTTGCAGCTCTGGTAGCAACCCTACGACTATTTTTTTATTTTTTTTAAATGAAGATATACTCAAATATGAAATTTTTTCGAAAATCAAGTGTTCTTGAAGTATTCTATTCTAGCCATTTATTTGAACATTTCTAATGCCCATGAATTGATACTCTCTAAGAGTACCACCGAGCAAACATATACATACATACACTGTTACGATGTTTACAAATCGTAAACGTCGTCTCATCAACGCACCCTTTATAGTCAAGACAACGGAAACAATTTAGTGCTAAGCTAGAGCGTTGTACAAACTGTTAGGCCACAAAAGTTCAAACTGTTATCCAATGCATAAATCACAGTGCCCTTATAACACTGTAATACTTTCGTTCACCAGTAGATGTCGTGCGTACTTGCTTAAGACAAAAACATTAATTGTGTAAGGTGGCTCTCAGTCATAGGAAATAAAAATAAAAATAAAACACTTACCCAACTGTACATTTGTTGACATTGGTCTGTGAAAACATTTTGAAGCCACTGCAAAATACTTCGGAAGCAACAGCAGCGGATGTTGCAGTCCTGCAGCAACTGGAGTACACTTAACCTACCACTTCCTATTCAACTATTCACTGATTTACCGAACTGCCTTCGTATTTCACGATTTTCAATGAACATTTTTTCACTAATAAAACAAACACTCATGAAATTTTGGGATTATATTTAACTTTTAAAACTGCTACTTTTATGGGCAATGGAAAAAGCTTTTCCAGAAAGCAACATTTCTTTTTGCAATGGAATATAAAGCCACTACACTTGCAGCGACAACGCCAGGCGCTGCCGACGGCACTGCTTTCACTTAAATTTGCAATTAAACGCAATTTCACTTGAATATTTTGATTTGATTTGCTGCACAAAACTTTCGAAGACATATATTTCACATTTTTAATGCACCGCTGTATTTAAATAACATTAATAAAGAATACAAAAATTGAATTTGTAAATTGACGCACACTCTGCACATGAAATAAAATCTGACTGATGAGAGTTGATTAGCAGCGTTGCCACTCGCACAATCGGGTCAAAGACTTTAGTGGTTTTTTATGAAAAGAGAACCACGCACGGGAGTTTATGAAAGGGAATTTATTTAATAATGATAAAACACGATTTTTTGACGAACTTCTGCTCTTTAAAATTAATTCAAAGTTTATAATATCAAAATAAAGGTTCAGGTATGTATTTATGTATGTATGTAGGTAAGTAAGCACAATTTCAACACCTCTAAAAAGCATTTATAATCATATTTCTTAATGGTTCTTCATTACAATATCGCTGTAAGCAACCAGATGGCTGTCAGGACATACAGAAATATATTCCACTCAAAGCAGTTAAAAATAATAAAAGTTTTTCGAGTGCTTTCCCAGTTTTTGGGAACGACAAAAAATTTGGACGAAAACTAGCCACAAATCAATAATTATTATGACAAAATAGTTGGACGACAAAAAAAAATGAGTAGAAAAAAGTTGAAAAACTAAAAGTTTGAACAATGAAGTTGGGTAGTCATGGCTCGATGATTAAGCTGGACGGCTAAAATTTGAACGACATAAAATTTTTTACCGTGACAATTCAACTATATCGGCCAAGATTTTAATTGTTCAACTCTTTTCTAATCATTCTCTTGCCGTTCAACTTTTTGTTTTGATAATTATTGATTATTAATTATTGTTTATAATAAAATTTGTCTTTTTTTGTCACCCAACTCCTTATAGATCATTATATTTCATACTTTTGTTGACAAATGTAATTTTCTTCCAACTATTTTGTTATCAAACGTTTTTGTCGTTCAACTGTATTGTGTTCTATTTTTTTTTTTCAACTTTTTGAACCTCTTATTTCTCAATGAAATACAAAAATACTTTTTCGTGTTACTGTTGGAGTTATCAAAGTGAATATGTGTAAATTCCAAAGCTTAAAATAATTTTCTTTTGTTAAAGTCAGACTAAATTTTTATGTTTAAAATAAATGTGTGTAATAAGTAGCACTTAACTTTTTATTGAAAAAAGACCTATTATTTTAAAAAGTTAAACGACTAAAAAGTTGGACGAAAACGAGGTAGAAAATAATAATTATTATGACAAAAAAGTTGGACGGCAAACAAATTTGGACGGAAGAAAAATGTTGAAGAATTAAATTTTTGGACGTTATTGTTGGATTGTCATGGTACGATAACAAAGCTGAACGGCTAAAAGTTGGACGAAAAAAAATTTCACATCCAAGTTAAATAGTTGAATTATTTTGCTGTTTGCCTTTTCTGCATATCCCGTTTTACATATTCGTTGAGTATTTGAGATTGGTCTTCAGAAATATGTAATATGCTGAATATTAAAATAAATGTCAATTACGTCCATTGTACAAGTGAGCGACTTGTATATAATATATATATATGTATATGTCATATATAATTTTTATTGTCAAACTTAATTATTTTCCGACTATATCGTTGTCTAATTTTTTTACCGTTCAACTATATTGCGTTCTATATTTTTTTTCAACCATTTGCTTTTATACATTTTTTTGTCGTTTAACGCTGAGTTTTTTTTTTTTTAAATAAGGCCATACAACATTTATTTTCGATCTTTCGCATCCGTCGACAGATGCAAGAAATATTTTTTCAAAATATAACACCGTATGTAATTTTCAAGAATTTTCGATATTGAAATTATAAACTAGTTGGAAAACAATTAAGTTTGACAATAAATGCTTATATGCATAAAATAAATGTTGAAGTTGGGTGGGAAGAAAGTCAAACAGCAGAACAGTTGAACTTAGTAACTTGGATGTCAAAACTTATGTCGTCCAACTTTTTGCCGTTCAGCCAGGTTATCGTACCGTAACAATTTAACTATATCGTCCAAGATTTTAATTGCTCAATATTTTTTTACTCATTCTTTTGCGTCCAACTTTTTTGTCTTAATAGTTATTGATCATCAATAATTGTTGGTTTTTTTCCAACTGTTTAGGTTTTATTTTAATAAAAAAGTAAAGTTTAGCTTATTATATTTGATTTATATCACAAAAATTAGTCCCACTTGAGCAGAAAAATATTATAAAAGCTAATTTTAAGCTCTGAAATTTACCCATATCCAGATCAATTATTGCAAACGTAACACAGGTCAGGTAAATATTTCTATTCATTTAAGGATAGTTCGAGAAGGGTGAGAAATCCGATATTGTGTGTATCTTGTTCACCTTCCCCAAAAACTGGGTAATGAACTTCAAAACTTAAAAAAAGAGCGGTTATAAAAAAAAAATAATTAACTCGCTCGAAGCAAGCAGTTTTTTATATTTCTTATTTTACATACTTTGGTAAAATCAGAATCACAGCAAATACAATAGCAAAATAGAATGATTTCTAAATAACTTATAAGAAAATCAAGATTTCCACAAAAAAGTTTAAAACTTTACTAATTGTAAATAAATCCCGTGCGTGGCTCTCTTTTCATAACAGACCACTACAGTCGTTGACCTGATTGTGCGAGTGGCAACGCTGCTAGTCAACTGTCATCAGTTATATTTTATTTCATGTGCGATTTAATTTACAAATTCAATTTTGTAGTCTTTATTAATGTTATTTAAATACAGCGGTGAATTAAAAATGTGAAATGCATGTCTTCAAAAGTGTTGTGCTGTAAATTTATCAAAATTTTTAAGCGAAATTGCATAGAATTGCAAATTCAAGTGAAAGCAGTGCCGTCGGCAGAGCCTGGCGTTATCGCTGCAAGTGTAGTGCTTTCTTTTTCATTGAAAAATGAAATGGAATATTATGAAATAGTTTTTAGTTGCTCAGAAAAGCAACAAGTGTTCAAGGTTAAATATTATTTTACAATAGCTTTATGAGCATTTGCTTCATTTCTTAAAAATCGTTCATGCAAAATCGTAGACAGTTCGGCAAGTTAAAGAGGACTAAACCGCTGTTGTTCTTTAAAAGAATTTTACAAGCCAGTGCATTAAGAATACTGTCAAGAAATCTACTGTGGGGTAAGTGTTTTAATTCGTTTTACCACACATACTTATACGGCATATATTGAGTGCAAAATATATTAAACGGTACTGAGAACCTATGTATGTAGTTCCTTCATTGCTAATTTGATGACAAAAAATGTTGGCTTAAGTTTACCGCAGCTCCCATGGTAATTAAACTAAACTTTTCTTATGTGCTTTTTTATTCTAAGCACAAATGTGTAAGCAAAAAAAGTCGCTTGGATCTGGATTCGAATATGTAGCCATCGGAAGTTGCGGACATAGCTTTTGTGAAAATCCTTAAAAGTTGGGAACCCCTGAATGTATATCAAAAATATGGGTGTTATAACATAGATAATTTAATGGCCTACAATAATGTTGAGCTAATCTTTGAAATCTAACCCATAATTTTGGAGATATGATGATTTTTCTGATATTTCGAACAATTTTTTATTAAAAAACCGTTATTTTTTTCAAAAAATGTGTAATTAACCTATAACTTTTTTAGCATGGTAAGAAAGCTTAATTTATTTCCTTTAAAATGGTGTATAGTTTGTTGTAAATTTTTTAATATTCACCCCCTTTTTGACCGAAAAAAAAAAAAAATTTATTCAATAAATTCTTATGGAAACTATGTTTTTATGGACAAAAACAATGAAAAACAACAAAAACAACGACAATTACAACACCAAAGACGATTCTCATTGTAAAACTTAAATTAAAACAAAACTTAAAATAAAAATTTTTCGTCTACGGCACTCTTTTCTTCAACATAACCACACTTTTTAAATAATTATTAATTTATGTAATAGTCTTATCATTTTATAATGAAAATCGTATTATAATAATTGTTGTTGTTGTAATAATCGTTGTTTTTATTGTCTTTGTCTATAAAAACATAGTTTCTATAAGAATTCATTGAACATTTTTTTGTGTTTTTCGGTCGAAAAGGGGGTGAATATTAAAAAATTTACAACAAACTATATACCATTTTAAAGGTAATAAATTAAGCTTTCTTAACATGCTAAAAAAGTTATAGGTTAATTACACATTTTTTGCAAAAAAATATTGGTTTTTTTAAAAAAAAATTGGTCAACATTTCAGAAAAATCATATCTCCAAAATTAAGTGTTAGATTTCAAAAATTTGCTAACAATTATTGTAGGCCATTAAATTATCTATGTTATGATACCCATATTTTTGATATCCATTCAGGGGTTTCCAACTTATCAGGATTTTTACAAAAGCTATGTCCCCAACTTCCGATGGCTATATTATATCCGAAGCCAGATCCGAGCGACATTTTTTGTTTGCCATTTTTATTTTCATTTTAAGGGGTAAAACAACAAAAAACAAATGAAAAAAAAGATTGGAGCATGGGAGCTACGGTAAACCTGTGCCCAGAAAGCTTATTTAGACAAATGAAGATTCATTCATGAATGCAATATGCTCAAATATTTACATATATGCATCTATATGATTTTTTTTAATATTCTGCCCTCAGAAGCGAATAAGGCGTATCTCAAAAAAATTTGTTGAAATATCTGTAATATTGAGGTAGAGAAAATTCTCTTAGGGGAATTTTATATGTTTGATCTTAGATACCACTATTTAGAGCAGTAGATTAGATGCGTAATTTCTTAAGCTATCCGATGCCATGCATTTTTTTTGAGATCCACCCTTTTCGCTTCTGAGGGCAGTATAGGACAAAGAAATATTCAAAAACTTTAGCACAAAAGCTCGCTAGGTTGCATTTCTATCTGTTGGTTTTCAAATTTTTGCTCGTCTATACTGTACCATCAATCGATGCGAAAAGATCAAAAACATATTTTGGAAGGATGAGGTTGTATCCTCACTGTTTGTTTTGTCCCCATATTTAATGAAAGAGAAATTGATTGCAGCAATCTATGGACAGCGCCGAAAATGGGGCAAAGATCAAAGTTTGACAAAAGTTATTACATAATATAAAAGAAAATCTGTTTGCGCCTTTCACAAGTTTGATTTAGGAAGCTGAAATTTAAGGAAACTTTTCTAAAGATCCAATGTTAAAACATTGGGAACAAAATTAAAAAAAAATTAACAATAAAAATTTACCTTAGTGTTTCAAATTATAGTGTAATAAATGAAAAAAAAAAGAAATTAAAATAAAATTGAATCTTTAACGTTCTCGAAGAATTCTAGAACATGAGTTTTTTTTAACATGTCTTATGTTATGCAAGAAATCGGAACCTTTGAAATCTTAAGATTGCATTTGCCTACAGCAATAAGGTTTGGGTAGTATCAGGACATGTTTTGACTTGCATGGCCTTTCATATATTACTTACATTACACCGAGTATAGTGCTTATGCGGTGTAGGATTTAGGAGTCGATTTAGTGTAATTTTTGAAATAAATTTTCATTTTTCCTTGAAACCCATTCGCAACAGGCCCGTTATGACCATAGATAAGCACCTTTAAATATACGGTAATAACTTTCAATGAGCTCTCCTTAAATGAAAATATTTTTGGTAAAAAACTACGAAAGAAAACTCGATTTCATTAAATTACATTATTCTTCTTTACCCTTACAGTTTGAACACTATAAAAAACCCTTTTCGAGCCGAATCGTTAACGACATTATTATTGTGTTTTTCTCAAGGCACTTATTTACTTTGTGAAAGATATTTCCCCAAAGAACAGTACAAAAAGTTTCAGTAATTTTTTTCTTTTAAATTTTCGTTATTTACAATATAAGACCACTCCAAAATGTTGGCCCTTGTTAAAAAAAAATCAGATATCTTTGGTCTGAACTACGATTATTGCATTAACATACATATGAACTGTAGACACATGTGAATGTAGAAGTGCAGGTCGAACCTAGTAGGTACATGTTCGTATAAGTAGGTAAATAGGTAATGTGAACACGCATAATCAATTTGCACTAACCAACATTTACAATCAAAATTATTCTGCAAGATATTTTGCATAAACAATGTTCCCTTGGTGGAACCACAAAACCAGTACATGTGCAGCGGTGCGGCTTACTAATACAGACAATGACCTACATGATATTTTCCGCACATTTGTAATTTTCCTGTTGCATCTACGAGGCATATGCACCCGCACAATGGAATTTACCTCAGCAGCACCTAAGTGACCAAGTCATGGGCACTCTTCACTGATTTGGAATGCCTACTTTTCAGTTGCATTTCACCATTTACTTCACCAAAACTCTATCGCCCAAGATATCTAAAAAAAAAACCTTTCCACTGACATACCGCACTTTGGTTAGCAGCGCATACATTTCCGTTTCCGCTTTGTGTTGATTTTCAAATTCGCGCTTTCCCACAAACACATGCATGCGAACTCTCCTATCACTTTTTTTACCTGTGTATTTACACCAAAACACAAACAGCATTCCTGCTGCGAATTTGCATTTTTATTGAAAATCAATAAAATTTCTGCATTACCTCTGTTAAGGGAGTTGGATGTTAGTTAAGTTAAGGTAGTTGGATGCAGTGTACTGTTGTTTTTTACAAGTAGTAGGAATATATATTCTTAATTTATTTATCTTTTGTGCAATGATATTTTGAAATAAATTTTTTTTTTTTTATTTTATTTTTAGGCTCAATTAATTAAAAAATAATTAAATTTTTTCAATTTTATACCTTCACATAGGGTTTGTAACGTGCCATATTTAAAAAAAATGTATATTTCTTGATCAGCTTTACCATTTTTGCCCGCCTGCCTTTCCGATCACGGGCAAATGAACCATGATGATTCTGTTGAAATTCAATACACTAGCTACATCTTTTATAGAATATGAGGGATCGAAAAGGTCGTAAAGCATAAGTGGGTAAAATATAGAAAATGAGGCAATTTTAGCTCTTTACAGCAAACTCGTCGCTTTTCTTAAGAAAAACAAGCAAAACAACAAAAACATGCACACTACCCTGCTACGCGCATTTTTATTGTTGTGTTATTTTTGAAGTGAAAACTTGTTATGGCACGTTGTGCGGCTGAGGAAAAAAGTATAAACTCGCGACACCGACCGTCATCGGGATTCCCCGTCATGAATGCGATAGTAAAATTTGAATGTTCTATTGTTTCTTTTAAATAAATATTCCAAGTGGAAGACAAAAAGCAAAGCAGACACACTAACTGACACATTCCATTCTCATTCAACGATTGTTATGCTTACATGTTTGTTTCTTTCAAATTCCGCGTTGTTGCGTTGACAAATTGAGAAGGAGAGCGAGAGTAAAATTTGAATACATATTCCGTTTTTGTCTTCCATTGCATTGCCATATAAAAAGAAAACGCACACATACCAACTAACACACTAACTTGCCATTAAACGATTTTTTTCACTTCTGTCGGCACTCCCGGAGTGCAACCCGCCGTTTTTTTTTTCAACGCGCACATTAAAATTCACGTTAAAATTGTATTTGTATTGTTGTTGCATCATACAGAAAAAAAGGAAGCGAGCGCAAAAGCAAACAACAATGCACACATTGACGACAGCTTCTCTCGTTTCGTTTGATCAGTGTACTTCATGTTGTTCTTGTTTGATTCTTTAAATTGGCTTTTGGTTTATTGCGGAATTTTTCCTTTGCAATCGAGATCAGTTTTTTTTCTGTTGTTTAATTTGTTGCTCTTGTATGTTATATGGTATATTATTGTAAGTAGCTCCTGCATCCATTATTTTGACCACCTACGCTCTATAGTAGCATAAGGAATAGAAGATACTGTAAAACGTAACATAACCTTAAAATGCTAAACTAAATTAAAAAAATTTAATGCAACCGAATTATATACAAATGCAAGAAATGGCTCAAGCAATCACTAAACAAAAATAGGATATTTTGGTTTGTTTTGAGACTAATAATTATTATATTAATAATAATAATAATAATAAATAATAATAATAATAAAAAGTAGCTGGAACATTTTCCAGAACTTTGAAATTATATGAAAATATAATTATAAAATCATAGCACATGTATAAGCCAAATAAGCTTAAAAAGAGCTATGTCAGCTGAACATAACTCAGAAAGATAACAAGAAAAATGGAACAATACGTGCGAACTCCAAAGAAACACGCACTTTGTACACATCAAGGTCACATACCCAATAGCTCAAGTGTTAGAGCGGCCGTCGCAATTCAAAAATGCATACGGTCGGGTGTTCGATTCTCAGTACAACTTAACCAAAACTGGTCTGATGAGGCTATGTGTATGCATATAAATATGTATATACGTGGTAATAGCCGAAACATATGTCACCAATTACCAGGTTAAATTGATCCACTTGTTATCTTTGTCATGTTGGTTGTAAAAATGACTAAAAAAGTTCAATACAAAAATTATTAAAAATAGGATATATTTTAAGAATAGGGCGTGGCACCTTCAACGTAAGCTTTAAGGTGCTATGTAAGCTATACATAGATCTATTTAATAATATATTGTCGAGTTTTTGTGGCGGTCAGCTTCAATACTAAAAACTAAAAATGTTACATTGTGAAAGCTATTGAAGTTAATGTTACACAATTCGGTACTTAAAAAACTAAATTTTAAAAACGATGTCGAGAAAATATTAATTTGTAATAAATAAATGATGGCATTTAGGACAACAATCTTATACCGAGACACTCCCACAAAACTGCAAAGAAATACCATTTTCATGAAAATCTAAAACTTTACGCAAGCTTTCACTGATAATACAGTGTAAAGTATTTGATTGTTGATACACTCTAACTAGATTTTTCTTTCTGGAGAATTCTTGCAGTATCTAAAAATATAAAATGCCTGTAAGAATATGTACAATCTGAGAAAAACAAAGTTTTGAGAGGAAAAAAAAACATTGTCGGTCATACAAGTGTTATTAATTTAACATTGATTTCTTTTTAGCTTTTGTGTATTTATGAGCCCGTAGTTTATTTATATGTTTTTAATGTATTGGTTTCGAAATAAATGGGTTTTATCTTGCGTAAGTCAAAATATTACGGGAAGAGTCAGGATCCCTCGGATATGTGCCTGATTACAGAACCGGACATAACCAAAATTTGTACAGTACTTTCTTATAAACAGCCAGCAACTGTTATCGAAACTACATTTTAATAATCAAATTTTTCAACTAAAAGGATTATGCAAGCATTTTGCCATACCAGAAAATCGCCCTCAACTCAAAACTACCAAATTTGCAGATGGCGAAAACTTGTTGTATACATTCACGGTTCAAGCTAGTCTTTTGAAATGGAAGCTTTACGCCTGAAGGTTTTCAAATTCGATAATGTCTCAATGTACCCACTAATACATGTTTTCTTTTGCATTTCCTTTACATGAAAAAAGAAAAAAAAAAACCAATAAAATTTAAAAAATTGATTTAGTCTCACGTTAAATTTCGTTCAAAAATTTAACTTAATTAATACAAATTAAAGCAAAATAAATGTAAGTGCTTTCACTTAGAAATCGATAAGCCCTATCAAGTGAGTAAAGTAGAGACTTAAATGAAATTAGTTTAAACGATGATATAATTGCAGCTAAATTGAATGGCAACACATAGTACAATAAACACACTCATTTACACAAACATAAAGCATACTTTAACATATCCTGAATGAAGTCTACAGTTACAATAATAATACGTATGAAATTCGATTGTGTAGCGGCTGAACACGCCGCGTTGTGTTAACCTAATTAAAGTCATTATTTTGGCCAAAATGAAAAACAACAACAATGAATACAGATCTAAAACCAATACAATGAATAGCAAACACTTCCTGTAGTACGTACATATCTGTGAAATTTTATTACTATTCTTATTGTTGTAGTTTATATTTTTATTACACAAGCCAACAGAATATCAAATTTTATTTAAATGAGTTGGTACACTGGCGCCTAGTGAAGTAAAACATAGATAAATAAACAAAATAATTTGTTTTTTAAGGGTTATATTCTGAGCTCTACCTAAAATAGATTTTGTTTCTTCCACCATTAAAAGGTACCTCGCTTGATTCAGTCTAGATTCAAAAAGAGAAAATTTATTAAAAAACTTGAATTTTTCTGAAAACGATATGGAAAAATGAAACAATTGTACAGTAAAGTGGAACAATAAAAAAGACCATCGAGCTACTAATCCTCTTTTCAAAAATATAGACAAAAATATGGTAAAATTCCAAAATTGTGCTTATAAAATATTGTGATAATATTGAAAGATGCTACCTTTATTTTTTGCAAAATTTATATGAATAACTTACATTTTTATTAATGCATTCAAAAAAATATTTATTTATTTCTTTTCAAATGATGTGCTTTTCAATGTTTTTTTTTTCTTTGTTAACCCAATATTTTAAGGAAAACAAGTCAACGATCTCTAGAAATTTTCTTGAAACTTTGGGTTTTGTAGACAATGACAACAAGAACAGAAGCTTAGAAAAAATCATCATATCTCGAAAGTTTAAGAATTCCCAACTAACAATAATCTTACACTTTGATTCCATTTCGTTGTCAGTATTAAAAGCCTCGTAAGAAAACAATGGTATAGTAAAAAAAGAAAATAGCTCCTAAAATATACTTATGCCCTGATTTTTCACATCATATCCATTTTATACCCGATAATTTTGCCGCAGCTATCTAACATATGTACATATATTCAGCTTTTTAACTCAGTCTCGTCTCGGCACTCAACCAAAAAATACAATTTTTTTTTGTAAACTCCATGTGATTAGTTTCATAGAAACCGCGTAAAACTCATTATGTGGCGCACAATACATAACAACAACAAAACTCATACGGCCACAAAATGTAATATGGTTACGCTACCGCATGGCGTCTACTTTCAACAGCACATACCCCGCATCCGCATGATTTTGGGCTCTTTTTTTTGCGTATGATTTTGTTGTTTTATTAACCGAAATGTATGCCTATATTCACACAAAATTCCGGATGTTTTAAGCCGACACACATACGTTGCAACAACCACCCGTGTTAAGTTATAGTTAGTACTCATTAAGTTTGTGAAAATTTTGTTACTATTTTTGTTTCATTTGTAATCGCTCAAACAATCGATTTTCGCATTAAATTTCGGTTGAACATTGGATGTTTAAGGCGATATAATGTGACTTGAGCATTTTTAGGAAATTTAGTTTTTAAATTATCATTTACGCTTTTAAAGAGTTCAATCTTTTGGTTGTGATACATTAAAAATATAGTTAATTTATATATTTACAGGAGTATTCCTTTATTTCAATCTCTACGTTTTCTTAAAATTTCAAACTTTACTACTCTAGGTATTTGTCAAATGAAAGCGGTAGATTGATAATTCCAATTTGTGTAAGCTATATGCAAATCGGTAATATGGATATGTATAGAGGCTGGTTGGCCAAAAAATGAATAAATAAAAAGTCCTTGCCATGTCGGTCTTCTATCTAATTCGCTTATTTCCAGCTTTTGAATTCTTTCATTTTTGTTGCTAACGTAATATTTTCTTTAAATCGTCTCCATTTTCTGATATATCTCGAGCCACCGTTAATCTCCGGATTCCTCGTGATCTATCTCCTTGCGGACTGTCATCGTATTTTGATTCGTAGGCTGTAGAATTTGTATCAATTGAGCAAGTTTACTTATTTCACCACTCGATACTGCTTCATGGGACTATCTACAGATTTACTTTCGAACTTTTATTGGACAAACTAAAATTATCAGCTTCTGGATTATATTGTAATTGTAGTTCCGCGTTTGAGTCTTTAGTCTGGAGGTTGAGCAAACAGGAATTTGGTTGGCCAAAAAGGAATTATTTTTTTTTTATTCACCACGTGGTTATATATTTCCTAGAAGGTGCAAGTTTACAAAAAACTTTTACACACAAATATCTTTGCATACTTTTTGACTTACGTGGAATTGACTTTATTTTTGTAGGATCACTATATATGTTTTCCAACTTTTTTTGTCAAATAAGAGTAAACAAAAAAATTGGAAATTCTATAAATTTTGCCTTAAGCATAACACTAGGCTACAAAGTTATTTTTTGATGATAGGTTACTTTTCTTAGGTACTTTTTTCTGCTGAATTCAAAAATGAAAATGAAAATTTTTTGAATGGTATAGTTTTCAAGATATTGTGGTTTTTTAATTTTTTCGATCTCCTTTCACTTTAAAATTCTTGAGCTAGAAATATCCAATTTCATCATATTAAATTAAAATATATAAAATTGATAAAGTTTAATAGCAAATTTGAAGCGTTATATAATGGGTTAATCGGATATGCACTTTCCTGGTCGTATTGTGTCTCGAATATGATTCAATAAATATCTAACAGCTTTATTGATACACCCTTTATAAAAATTCACAGGATTATGTTGTTTTAAAGAAAAAATTTAAAAGAAAATTTTATTTGACATATTTTTATTTCATTTATTGAGAAAAAATTCTTTTTCGAGACCTTTGACCCATGTAATATAACCGTATTGGGGCTTTAGGAGCAAGACATTGATGTGATTTACCTCCTTTTCAGCCATTTCGTTAATAAAAATTTTTGACTTAAGGTTTAATTTTTGACATATTATAAATATTAACTTTTTTGAGAACTTTAGCTCTGTTAATTGGTCAAGCGATCATGGGATTGAATCAAAAGTCTTACACTTTTATTTAAATCTCAATATGCAAAAACTTATCCAGTTAAAAATTATTTCTAAATTTGAAGATTTTAACACTTATTATATGGAAAACATATTTTAAATTTGAAAATATTTCTACTAGCTATATTTTTTTTCTGACCCAGAAAAGCAATATCAAATTGGAATTTCTTATGCCAAACATGAATTAATTAACATAAAATCAAGAAGTCTACCCACTAGTCTCCCGACCATTTAACAAACAAGTTTTCAAATATTGTTGAAAATTAAGGGTTTAAGTGAGTTTCGCTCTTGGCGACAAAGAAACTTTTTTAAGTCTTATTGTCCCATCTCTTATTCACGGTTTCATGCTCATGGTAGATATCTTATGCCAACAATTGACTTAAGCTTAATGAATTCGAAGATTTTGTCAGAGACTTGCTTACGACTAACTGACAGTGATAATGACCATGAAGGAAACAAAGTTTACCAACCAAAAAATTTACATTTTTATTGTGTTGTCTTTGCCTTAGATGTACATTCTTGCATTCGCTGTTTAATTATATCTTTTGCTTCGAATTACACGTGTCATAAAACCCACGGAATGAGATTAAGTAGAAATATAAACAAAGCAGGATACACTCAACAGACCAAATCAAAATCGCAAGGACATGCGAAAGGGTAAAATGTGTCTAGATTTTAAACAACAAAATAAATACACACTTTCTTAAATTTTGGTGTCATGAAAGTTGTTTCAAACCGTTTGTAGTTTAAGAGAACATGACTAGATAAAATACGTAGTTGCACGGGAAACCATTACAAAGTATAAAAACCACTATTAAGAAGTCAGTAAACTCAGTTTGAAGCTTAAACGCAAATCGAATCATCCTTCATGAGGTCTTATATATAACGATGGTTATATATAATAAGAGCAAAATTGAAGATTAAGAAAAAATAAATCAATTTCATATCAAAAAATCCATTTTATGCTTAGATTTGACCAATTTCTGCACTTTGTGTTGAAACTATTCACTTCAACGTCAAATAACCATATACCTACAAAATCGATAGCCAATGACTTTTGGAAAAATATAAGGTACATATGTATAATCAACTATGGCCAAAGCTAAGCATGGCACAAAAGTCAAAAGTGCTTCTATCCGCATACTCACGGTAATGGTCTCAGAACACTGCGCTTTTGAAACTATGTATGCCCCATAAATAGAGGCTGGAGTTTATTGATTTCTGCGGAAGAATTGAAAAAAAAAAATTAAAACAAAAGTCCAGTAACTTCCTTGTAGATGACCGCAACTACTTGAACAACAATTTATGTAATGGGGCAAGATTCCTAGATAGTTCGACTAATATATCAAGGGTGAAGCTAATGGATTTGGTGAAGTTTCGGAAAATAGCTAACTATGATTTTCCGATGAGTAACGCAAACGAGTACATATTATTTACGTAACCACTCTTCTTTGCCTAACATAACATTAGGTGTCGTTAGAGAGGGGTCATTTTAGGGTCAATAAACTGTCATTCAATCTCTCTTAACATATATTCCAAAATGCAGAAATTTGTGGAAACTATGCTCTCTTAATTTTTTTCTAATCAAATTGGATTTTTAAAACCACACTTAATTATCTTGGCATAGCCTCATTATAATTTTATTTCTATTACCATGCACTATAATTTACACAGTGTAAATGACCTCATTTGAGAAATGTAATTACATTTTGCCAATAATGAAAAATGCAACGCCCCCATTTCATTTCTCATTATCTATTAATTTGATGCGTCCCCACTTTGCACAGCAATTTGATTTTTATAACTCTATAATTTTGCATTATTGCACACATTATTTGTGAATTTTCTTTAAATTTCCTACTTAAAATTTTATTGCACATAATCTTTTTTCCTACGCTACGAGTATTTGACGTCGATTTCTAACGCATCAGCGCTTAGGGAATGATTGCCATTGCATGTTTATTGTCGTGGTGTGCTGCTGGCGCTGGTAATGGTGGCAAGTCCTTTAACTGCAATTTTGTTGTTTCTTTTTTTTACAATTCATTGTTTTTAAGCGCTAAAATGTCGTGTCCATAATTGAAGGATAATGGCCAGCACATCAACGCCTAATGACAGAGAAGACCAAACAACAAAAGCACAAGTACTGGCCATACAAGCACACATGCCGTAGCATAAAGAAGGGCCACCAAATGACATGACAAAGCAAAAGGATATCAATTTCATGTTTCTACAATAACGGTACTTAAAAATGTCATTATATGTTTACAATCGTTGACGGACGGCAACTAACAATGACGATGGCAGACGACACAATGAAAATGTTGACGAAGACGATGACCGCTGCTAAGACGTTATTGATATTGGCCAATAAATGTTGTGTCATATAGAGTAATATTAACACGTTTTCGCCTGATTTTTTTTTTAGGAATTCTTTCATAAAGTTTTATATTGCTATGTTGATTTCCATCAAATTGGCCAGCATCTTGGGCGATGTCGCTGCTATTTTGGCTCGAATGTTGTTTGTGTGCTCTTCTTTGGCATTTGGCTTGTTGGTATAAGCTTTACTCTTGAAAAATTTTGGTGGCCAGTCTGAGTAAATATAACTGAACGATTACTACCATAAAATAATGAAAAAATTTATAAAAAAAATTACGAAAATCCATTGTTATTGAGAAAATAACGACAATTTAAAAAAAAGTCATTTCAGAATTTTGTAATTTTAACATACAAAGTTTAAATAACGATAACTTTGAAAAGTGTGGCTTTTCAGCAAAATAAAAAAATATGGGTCTCTTAAAATTGAGCATAGAATGATACCTGTAAGTTGTAAGCAAATTGATGACATTGATGTGGTCCGCTTTAATCGATTTGAAAAATAATGTCCATTTAGTTATAAGAAAAAATGTTTTTTGCATTGATGTTAATAAAATACTCTAGTTATGACTTTTCTATTAACATATGTAGAGGGTGTTTTTTTTAGAGGTATAGAGCTTCGAATTGAAATAAAACACAAGAAAATCGTTTTAATGTCCATCAATTTGGCTTTATTGGAAGGATAATTTTATGCCATTAATGTTTAAATATGATTTCGGGCATGTGGCCGCCGCGGCTGGCTCGAATAAAGCCAATTCTACAGGTCCAATTTTGAACCACTTTTTCGAGCATATGGGGCCGTATGTCGGCAATAACGCCACGAATGTTGGCTTCCAAGTCCCCTAACGTTTCTGGTTTGTTGGCGTAGACGAGCGACTTCACATATCCCCAAAGAAAATAATCCAATGGTGTCAAATCACACGATCTCGGTGGCCCATTGACAGGTCCATTCCGCGAAATTATGCGCTCATCGAATGTTTCCTTCAATAAATTGATTGTGACGTGCGCTGTGTGGCATGTAGCGCCGTCTTGTTGGAACCACAACTCATCCACATTCATGCCATCCAATTCAGGAACAAAATAGTCGGTTATCATAGCTCTATACCGGTCTCCATTAACGGTAACTGACTCTCCAGCATTATTTCGGAAGAAGTATGGCCCAATGACTCCACCAGCCCATTGAGCACACCAAACAGTCAGTTTTTGTGGATGTAATGGCGTCTCAAGGGTCTCATGTGGATTCTCTTCACTCCAAATGCGGCAATTTTGCTTGTTGACGCAGCCATTCAACCAAAAATGAGCCTTATCACTGAACAAAATTTTGCGATGAAAATCACCATCGAGATCAATCTCATTTTCGGCCCATACACCAAAATCACGACGCATTGCATGGTCTCGCGGCTTTAATTCTTGCACAAGCTGGATCTTGTAAGGTCGCAAGCCAAGATCTTTGCGCAAAATCTTCCATAAAGTTGATGGACAAAGCTCCAATTGCTGTGCACGGTGGCGAATCGATTCATTCGGGTCCTCTTCAACATTTTGCTCTACAGCGGCAATTGTTTCTTCGGTGCGCACTGTTCGACGTCTCTGCGGATGCGTATTATCACATAGAGTAAACGTAGTGCGAAAACGACCCATGGTTAACCGAATTAATTGCTCTGATGGACGATTATGTCGACCATAAAATGGACGGGCTTGCGGTAAGCTTCGCGAACTGAACCATTATTTTCGAAATAAATTTGCACGATTTGCAAGCGTTGTTCTTTTGTCAACCTGTTCATGATAAAATGGCAAACCAAACTGAACATAAATGACATTAGAGTTGCCAGATTTGACCATAAAATGCCAGTTTTATCTCTATTCGAAAAACAAACCTCTAAAAAAAACACCCTATATGTTTAAAATTTTTGCAATAAAATTGTCTATAAGATAGGCGAGCTAACTTTCTGTAGCCCATATGATTGATTCCAGATAGAAGGCTTCAAAGTTAGAATTTGTTAAAAACAAAACGAAAAAAAAGGATTTTTTTACCTATTTTCGATCATAGCAGCCATAAAATTAGTACTATTTACATATTTTGTACCTTTAAATGTTTGTAAGACTCAATTCTGCACTATAGAAAAATTTAAAATTGGTTGGCTGACAATTAAAGTTCTAACAAGCATTTATGTGAAGTAAGTATATGCTCTCAAAAGTGAATTTTTTTGAGTTTTGCCATTTATATGGTAAATTGGGGCCAATCGAAAAAACCCATTGCGATATTCACGGATTCTACGGAAAAATTCACTATAGAAAATGCTATTGCCATTCGTTGTGGAAAATCTTGTTGAGTAGTGTTATTTATAAACAAAATTTTTTTTTGTGTTAACAAATCTGAAAAGAATTTCATAGTTCATCAAAGCTATAATGAGTCAAAATCCGTTAAGAAAAGTTAAGGGGTTCCTTTTTTTTTAGAAAATCTTTTGTTTTCCGATGTCATCATGGATTATTCAGCTTTCTGTCCAATAGTCTTCGAACCTACCATTCAAACGTCTTATTAGTAATTTTTGCTTTTCCGATAAAATCGTTATTGGAAATGGGTTAAATTTCTCCTATTGAGAATACCTACGCTACCTTAGTTCTTCAACAGAGTATGATTGATGTTTTTTTTTTTTCTTCAACGCCATAAATCGCATTTTACAATAACATAATAATAACGGCAAAAAAAAAACAACAACAAAAAAAAATTTTTCGAAAAGAAGTGGTAAGTACTTACTAACAAGAAAATAAAAAATTTAATAAACTCATATTGACATTTCTCCAAGCAATCGGTACCCAACGCCTTTTTAGACAAAAGGATGACAGCAGCAAGGTTAAATTGCTTTTTAAGTGAATTTTTATTTGCATTCAAAAAGTTGTTATAAATAATAAATATAAATGACGTCAATATACTGTTAACAAATGGCCAATGGCTTTTTAAGTTTATAGTCCTTCCTTCAGACAAATTGTGGTAATAGGCGTGTTAAAAGTAACTGAAGTAAAACAAAATACAAAAGAGAAGACAATTTTCAATCGATAGAATGCTTTTGTATAATTTATTCGAAGGATACTTAAGACCCAGAGTAAGAATAAAAGCACATTTTTACCGTATATAAATAACAGCAGATGAAACATTGTTTTAAAACAAAACAGGAACAGAGTTTTTTTAGAATTGAAAAGTAATAGAAAATGGCGGTTTCTTAAACTATACTACTTGTTTTAATCGCTGAAGACCTAAAGAAGACGTGAATACAAATATTTGGAAAATTTAGGACCAAATTCTGCAAACTGCTAAGACTTTTATTTTTTGATGTTCAAAAAGTCATATCTCATTTGCAATGTCACCGGAATTCTGAAACGGAAAAAAAGTTTGCCTACTCTAACGAAAGCTATGGCTTATGGGAATCGTTTTCTGAATGCTCTGATAATAAAACAGCGCAAAAAACGAAGTCCAATCTTAAATGAAAATTAAAACGTAAAAGATTGACCTACATAACATGAGTGACCGAAATTTATCTTCAAAATACTTAAAAAAAACAATGAAAGTAAAAAAATTCGGACTTTTCCATGTCGTTCAAATATTTAATCGTTCATTCCATAACTAACTCCACACTTTTTTGACTTTTTCTTCGATATATTTGTATATTTATACATTTGTATTTTGCTTATTGCATATCTAAAGGTGATACATCCTAAGTTATTAGATACACATTTGTATGACAAGCTCAGAACGGGATACCCCATTTATTTAGTTATTAATAAAACTTAAACTAATTAGGTACAAAAAACATGAAATCACATTTCCCTGAACATTTCCTAGAACTCAATTTTGTGAAATTTTATAGTCTTGGCGCCAATTGTCGACAGCAAACACGCTAAAGACGCATCGTGTTTTGCGTGTATGTCAGCAAGCAAGCGCCCTCTGTTGGTTGGCTGAATGCATGCAATGACAATTAGACAAAAATGCAATGAACAAACTTGCATTAAATGTATGTGTATATGTTTGTTGATATTAGTGCAGCGTATCTGTTGTTGTTGTTCTTGATTACTTTAGTTGTTGGTTACCTAAGTTGCTTATCTGTAAATTAAATGGCAATGAATGACATTTTAATCCTTCAATTATCCTTTTGAATTTGTGAGCACTTTGCGCGCAGTGGAAATCATAGTCTGGAAAGAAAGTATGATGTATCGATACTTTTACTGTCAATATACATTCTATTACCCTACACAGGGTTATTCGGTTCATCCATATTTTTGTAACTCGAAGAAGTAGGCGAATATATTAAAGAAAAGTATTTTTTGTATGATTGTTGCATATTAGGGTGGAGTTGTGATTTGATTGCCTTACATCAAAAAATTAGTAATTTTGATGTAATTTTACAGAAGCGCTTATTTTTATTCTTTAATTGTCTTAAAAAAAATAGATACAAATGGCTTTTGGACTTCCATACTCCAATATAATTTAATTAGTTAAATTACTTTGACTTTCACAACAATATTGCTAGTTTGAAAAAATTACAGAGGACCACAAAAAAAAAGTCTTGTAGTTGAAAGCTGAGGCACCATACGGTATGAATTTTGGTGTGCTAAAAACGAATCCGTAGTCAGAATTTGCCCATCACCATCACTTAGATTTTGACATAACCTCAAAATCACACTTTAAAATACTTGGGAAAAAGTGGGCAACTAAAACTCATTTTTATTGTAAGTTATTATTTTAGCACACCTATATACGTAATATAAGTAAAGTCTATCTTCTGGGTTTTGATTTTTTTTTGATGGACTTTCTTTTTAATGTATTTTTAAAATGTGATTTTGAGGTTATGTTAAAATCTAAGGGTGATGGAAAAATTCTGACCCCGGATTCGTTTTAAGCACACCGAAATACATACCATATTGTACCTCAACTTTCAACTACAAGACTTTTTGTTTTTGTGGTCCTGAGTTCTTATTTACACAGTACGTTGTAGTAAGAATTTGCAGAATCCACCTCTTAACACGCCCATTTTGAATTCAATTTAATTACATAAAGTGCCCTAACTTACACAAAATATTACTACTCTGACGAAGTTTTGTTAGAGCTCCCACGTATACGCTGGAATATATTATGGTAAAAATGGGTGGAATTGCTTAACATAGGCGCCCACCTCTCATAAAAGTTCATTAGCTCTGTAAGTTTTATAGTTATAAATTCTCTGGGGATCTGGGGATATTAATTTAGTATGAAGCTTAGTCTTATGGTGTGCCTGCATCGATACTACGAATTCTAAAAATATTAACCCAGTTATGCCTATGGGCGCGTTAGTGCAACAACCTTCGTAGTTTTTCTAAATTCGTTTGTTCTGACAGAATATTTACAAAACTGAAGAACAAATTTAAAAAAAATTATTTTACTTGGATTTTGAGTCCGTACTACATGAGTACGCTCGGCACATATTGGTAGTAAAGGTAGTATTTTTTTTTTAAATTCAAATCGTTTACTATTCAGCAACGTTTATGTACTTAAGTAAAGAAAAAACAAATTAATAAGAAAAATTATTTGGTGGTGTGGTATTTCTTAATACATGAAGCCGCACGTCACATTTAATGCAGTGTAGTGGTCTTATTGTGGCAATGGTTACATCGCAGCGTTGCTTAAAGTAAATATCAGCGATGTGGCAATGCGCCGACGAAAGCTAAATGGTCCATTTAACCTCCCATATGTCTATGTGAAACATTTTTTGAAAGTTCGACAGGATAGACGTTTGAGGCAACGTTTATTGCACTGCTGCCACACAATTATATTGTTGGTAGGTTGTTACCACCCTCTTTCTCATTTCTGCAGATGTTTTTTCTTTGGCAAAGGACATCATCACTTTTTTAAAGACATTTCTTATTTCATTGAGTGTTGAAACGCAGAAAAAAAAATTTTTTTTTACAATTTTTACACCCTAATGCCGAGCGTACTACATGTAGTACGCCAGCAAATACATCAACTAAGATCCCATATAATTTTTTTTCACATGCTCTTATGCCACGTTTTAGTTTTAACAACTATTTTAATTAGAAAAATATAGAAAAGCAATAGCAATAAAATATGCATATCGCACACATTTAGCTAAAGAGGCACAACTCAAAATTTTGGAATTTTCAGAAAACGCAAAAAACTGTTTTGAGCTTGATAACTATTTTTCATAAATAAAGTGTGGATTATTTAGATGAAGGTACTAAAAGAATATGGTTGGAAACCACGTCGCAATCACAACAGCTTGAACTCTTCGACACTAAAAATAGGACACTTTTGCATATTGTAGCCTTATTTCCATTGCAACATGAAGAGAGATATAACTGTCTTTTTGACACCAAAGTACAGCAAAAAATTAACTAATCTTTTTTGTGCTGATAGATATGTGCATGATGAACAGTTTTAACAAGTAAACTCGAAAATTACAAATTTTGAGTTGTGCCTCTTTAGCTAAATGTGTGCGATATGAGACTTTTTCTTACCTGATCACGTGTCATCTTCACACTTTTGCTAATTTCACAAAACTGCAATCTTCAATCCAAAAAAAAAACATCTAAGCAATTACTCTAGACAAAACTTTTCAACGCATGGTTTGTTGACCGCTATGTTCTGTAGCACCACAACAAGTTGGTTAGAAAATTTAAAACACATGTGACGCAGAAACCTGAAAATAATAGGTCTTCTACATGTAGTACGCTCGGCATATCTGGGTTAAGAGTTATATGCTTATTATATTTTTTTTTCGAATTCAATGGAAATTCACTTAATTTTTTTTTTTGTCACAAAAAATCATTTTGAAGAATGACCATCAAGCGTCTAACTTTGATCAATGTTTCAATGGTTTCAATGACTAACTAAGCAAAAACCTGGTTAATAAACACTGACTAACGTATTTTGATAAAGAGCGTCCGAATACTTAGACAAGATCCAAAAGGCTGTTTAATAGTGTGTTATGGCAATATATCGTATTATCATTCTGTTTAGTGTTGTCAGATTTTTTACGATATATTCTAGTATATGATAACAATTTTTTTAGTATTTAGAAAAGTGTACCAACTAATCAGTAGCTGAATTTTTATTCTACTTGTTCTAAAAACATTTCAGTGAAAAACTAAGTTCCCAAAACCCAATAAAATTATTTTAATATATTTAAAAAACTTTCTCAAAATACATGCAACAAAAATCTTTTTTCTTAACTACTTTTATATATCATATTATTATTTAATCAATTCTAAGAATGTATCTGCTTTCAAATTAAAATTCCCGACATAACCTTGGAAAATATAATTTTTTTTTCTCCAGACTAGTTGTATGAATGTATCACGATTTAGTCAGTTTGAAAAAAAGAAAAAATAAGCCATAAAGTATTTTTTTGTTTTTTTGAAAGTTTCAACTTTTCGATAGCAACTGTTTTCATTAACACTTTCCGCAACAAACAATTAAATTTGAGGTGCCAACTCCTTAACGTTTGATAATATTTGCAGTTAAATGCTTCAGCCAGTTTCCTTTAATATCTTCTCACACTTTTAATTTACAATTAATTTTGAATGCATTAAAATTTGCTCTTTACTGCATTTCAATTGAATGTTCCATGCTAAAATAAACGAAGTGACTTTTTCTTACATGATTTCTTTTCGCAAAATATCAAATCATAAATACAAATAGAGCAATTGCAGTCAGCAATTACACGTCTGCTGCCGCATTGCATGTCAGATTGAGGCGAATTCCTTTTCGTACTGCCGCCATTGCAGAGCCGAATTGCAGCATATCACTTAAGCAGAAAGTAAGCCCGTTCAACTCTTGCTAACTTTGTACACGGTGCGCTTTTAAGCGAAATAAGGTTGATGAAAGGACGTATTGAATTTGTTTTTTTTTTTGATTTCAGTTTCTATATTGCAAAGTGACTTAAGCACACTTCGACAAAAAATTTCAAAAATGGCTCACATCGAATGCTTGAAATTAAGCAAATTCAAAATATGTCTATGAAGCCTTCCTTCACAGAATGGATACCCGAATTTGCTTGAAAAATAAAGATTGCGTTCTTGAAAAAAATTTGACGTTAAAAAATTTTAGATTTTTTTCTGCTAAAAATAATATACATATAAAAAATGTGAAGAATGTGGCTGACTTTATTTTGCTTTATACAAACCCGGTCTACTGTAGAGGAATGTCAAATATGTTTAACAGGCGCGGATCTAGAATTTTTTTCTGGGGGGGGGTCACAGGATAGAAAAAAATCAAAAATAACAAGAATAACCAAATAATAATATTGTTTCAACTCTATTTTTTGAAATGCGGGCTGTTTTGGGGGGGTCATGACCCCCGTGACCCCCCCTTGGATCCGCGCCTGATGTTTAAAAGAAAAGAGGACCTACATATGTATTCTTCAAAGGTGCTTCCTTGCGATCTGATTTTTTTAACAGAGAATTTTGTGATAAAAATTCCTGGGACAAAATTGAAGTAGATGAAAGTCCCCATGTCTAATGTGGTTCTTATTGAATACTTACAAACCCCGTTTTCCTTTAAAATAGCTATGAGTATTAGCTTGAAATATGTGGTTTTATCAGTAGTTTAAAATGAC
Organism: Tricholauxania praeusta; assembly: GCA_949775025.1. Taxonomy (NCBI): domain Eukaryota; kingdom Metazoa; phylum Arthropoda; class Insecta; order Diptera; family Lauxaniidae; genus Tricholauxania; species Tricholauxania praeusta. The sequence goes on along the minus strand of OX459031.1, from coordinate 26,700,256 downwards.
GATAAGTTTTCATCTTTTTTACAACTTTGGATCAAATATATATTTATATATAAGGCTTAATTCTCATGTTATTAATTAAAAACTTTGTCCGTATCCTTAAGCGGTCATATTCCAGTATTGTTTCACAAATGCGCCAATAGTGCTCGATTTCTTTTATTTACGACATCCAGTGATCCGAATTATTATAATATCCAATTATTGTGTATGAAATTTTACAAAATTAATATCGTTGGCTCCTGTACTGTTGGAAGTACTTAGTAATTAATTCTTTAGTAATTAATTCTTTAAAAGAAACAAATTGATACTTTCATCAACTGTTTTCAGTAAAAAAGGGACCGTGTGTATGAATGGTATAGGCAGAATAAAAGAAAAAAATAAATTCCGCGTTAACAATGGCATGCTGTGTTTGTAAAAAAAAATTGAGCATAACTTGAGCTCATTAAAGGTGGTATAATGGTAATACAAATAAAATCGACCCTCATATATACAGAAAGGTAGCTCAAATTTGAGATATTTTTTCAAATTTTAAGTAAATTGTGCGAAAATTTTATTTATTTTTATTGGAAATTAAAGTACATTGATTCCGATTAATAATGAAAAAGAATGTCATACAAGTGTCCTCCTCTGCTAAGCAGGCTGTCAATCATTTAACAAAATTTTGAAATTTTTCGCATAATGATGGTTCAATTAGTGACATTTGCTCGATAGTGTTATCTTTGGGTTATTGAACTATTTGAGGATTATTTGCATAGGCTTTACTCTCCAAAAATCCTCATAAGAAGAAATTCAATTGTGTTAAATCGCATGATTTTGGTGGCCAATCCGCTTTATATTGCAAAAAAAATTGTGAATTTTGAGTAAATTTCATTTTGAAATTTTAGTGAATTTTGTAAATTTTGACAATTTATATTTGAATTCACTTTATATGTAAAAAAAACATCATCAAACGTCTAGTACCTGTAAAAAAATAAGTGGTAAGTAAATTAAGAAACATCTCAAATTTGAAATCTTTTCATGTAAAGCAGTGGTGGGCATGGAAATCTTAAAAAAGGGCTAAACAACAACATCAAGCAACAAGAAACAAAATTTCAAAGGTTTTTTGCTGTCATTTCCAAATTCGCCAACAGCACAAAAAAAAAACCCAAATTGCGCTACAAACAAAAACAATTGCTACCATTCGTCAAGACACAATGCGGCACCGTCGCTTATGCCTTTGAGTTTTGTTTTTGTTTTCATTTGAATTCAAGTCAACGCTGTGCCTCGATAGCGTTGAAATTCTGCGAATTTTTATTCGCTGGTTTGTGCGTCGAATAACGGTGCGGGCAATTAGGGCGGATAGGGACACTACGTGCCCACCACTGATATAAAGCATTGCATGACAACCCGGCCAAACTCCTACAGCTTTTACGAAAGAATTATAGAAAAAATTGTAAAATTGTAGAATTTTTTTTTGTTTTCCAAAACTGTTGTTTTTTTTTTAACAAGAATTACTCCTGAACCTTTTCAGGACCTTCACGCTAATTTTAAGATTTTCAAACTTGCCAAACGAAAAAAAAAAGTTGCAAATTAAGTAAATTTGCGTCAAAAACTTTGAAAATTCAGTAGTGCTCCTTATTAAAAAACAAATATTTTTTTGGTTAAGTACATTTTTTCTGAGTGACACTTGAATAAAATAGTTTAATTTTCTGTTTTATTGAAATTCATTATGATTTTTTTCTTGTAGGATTGAATTATGAATGAATTATATTTAGCTTTACTGGTATTTGCATTTATCCATTTTTTAAATTTAAAATTAAAAAAATATCCGTTGCTGTATTTTGAGACCATTTTTTGCGCAATATCCACACCCATCCTTTATTGCCGATGCAAAATCTATGCCATGCGGTGCAGTGCAACTGTAATCATTTATTTTTATTTTTTTTTGTGCTCCTTACATTTTCCAGGAAAAATCGTGCGATCCGTTTTTCCACAAATTAAGCGTAAAAATTGTGTATAATTTACAGTCGTAAATGGCAGATAAAAGTCAGTTAGTTTGCCCACCAGCAGCAACAGTCGTACATAGCAGGCATTACCATATCGCGCTAGCGTGTTGTTAAAATGTTCGTTTGTTGCACTTTCCATAAAAGTTTGTTAGACATTTTTTCGCGTTTCGTGTTGGTCACTTGTCATGGTGATGTTTTTATTTTGTTTTTATCAAAGGACTAATTGGTAAGACATACAAATGACACACTAAAATTCGTGGAATTTTTCGTTGAAATGAATTCAGCTGATTAAATGGCGTTACTCAAAAGCATATGTGTGAACAACCAACCCAGTTAGCAATGTTGCCAATTGGTTACCAAAGTATTATGTATGCGCATTGGCATAACAGGTTCTGTTTAGCTCGCAGTAACGTTTGGCTAGCCAGAATCCATATATTACTCTCAGGGCCTAGAAAATTAGTTTCTGAGTTTCATATCAAAGAAAATTTAATAAAACAAGTATATTAATAGAGCATGAAAATTTTAAATCCGACAGGACATAAGGTATTTTCTTAAATTTGTTCGATTTAGTTAAAAAATCCAATAATTTTTTCAAACACGAGACTATTAATCTAAAACTTTGCTTACATATAAAGAAACTTCGTAGCTCTGTGTTGAATACTAATTCATAATTAAAAATGTCAATGCTTAAAAACAAAAAATATCTGTTTAATTTTAAAACGAAAAATGTTTAAAAAAATTTATTTATTTATGCAAAAATCATCAACAAAATTTTCGTTCTCACAAATTGACACCTAATGCTTACTAACCCATTTGTGGTCAGTTCAAAATTAATATTTTCGTATAAAACTGTTGATTACCTTGTGTAAGTGTTTTTGTACCAGGATATTTGCGATGTAGTCCTAAAAGAGAACGTTTACCTGATCAATTTTGCCGAACAAACTTGTAGTCCATTAAGTCAGATTTTTGAGATGTCCTAACCTAAAAATATAAAAAACACATTCTTCTGCTAAACTCGGAAATGTATTACAACGCGAATTAAATTTTTTCTTCAAAGCCTTCTCCGAAATATCGTAGATTGAAATTCAACATAAGTTCCAGTGCGACAGGATAACTGTTCAAAAATTGTATGTAATTCAAAGTGAACTTTGAAGAGGAAAATTAGTTCTTTCACACGCCATAACGAATTTTGATGAGAAAAATTAATTCACGGTGTTATATACTTACTCCCGAATATAAGTAGAAAAAAACCTTTTTTTTTGATATTTATGATGTAAAAAAAGCTGTTATAGTAAAAAAAAAATTTTCTTAATATTTTGATAAAATTCCGATTGATGATAGTCAAATTTTTACTGAAAATTGATAGCTTAGAAAAAAAAAGTGATAAAAGTTAAAATTCTGACTGAAAACTGTTTTTATCACTAACGTCAAAACAAAAAATTTTCCTTTGGTTGTGAACGCCATCTTGAGTCACCATTTTGAAATTTCTTAAAACACCACACGTCATTGTAAAGTAATTGTGTCAATGAAAATTTAAGCTCAGTTAGGTTTTTAAATCTGAAAAACTGTGATACACTGACAAAATGGCTTTGATTGGTTTTTCACAACCTTTGAACTTCTCTCCTTGAAGTTTTTTGGTCGAATTTCGTCTTCAGCTATAAATGAAGTTTACGTATCAATTCAATTTTCTCGATCTGGTTAAAAAAGCAATGTAGCTTGCAGAGATTAAAATACGTATTACATTACTGTTCTGATCTGATGAGAACATATGGCACCACCCTTTTTAACATTGGACAAAGTTTCTGAAAATAATCCAAAGAGCATGACATTTTTATTGAAATTGAAACTTATGGAGTCCTCATAATATATGGACAAGGATGTGAGAAAAAGCATTCAGAGACTGCGAAGATTTGATGGGTTCCTTCCCCTCTTGTAGTTGCTAAATAGCTATGATTACTGATTGTTCACATGATTTTTTTTTTTACTTTATGTCAACGCTTCAAGATATTTATTGGCTCGAATTTGATTGAAGTCTAAGCAAATTGTTCTATTCTTGTTATTAGCTCATCAATAAAATAATAAACTATTCATCTAATGGAATTAGTGCTCAGTTTCAACATGCTTGAAACGTTTTTTTCAGTTTTCGAAAGCGCATTTGTCATAAGATCGTTTTAAAGAGTTTCAGTTGCGACTGTCACAAATATTTGACTTAACATTTACATCGAATAATAAAAGGTGAAGAAATTATCAAAATATAGATAATGTTGAATTGATTATTTAAGATATTAATCGGAAAGTAATTAATATAATTATCCATTCGAAACGTTGTCAAAATTATCCGATGGCAATACAGTAATGTGTCATCCAATTCATTCTCTGTTATATTTTCCAGCTCTCTCAAATTATTACGGATGTCGTCATGATTAAGCAAAGCCTAATAGCTACATTCGTGACCTAGACAAATTTTATTTTATTTTTGTTGAGTTGAAAAATCAATTATCTGCGGGTCAACACATTAACAATTCATACAAATATCAGTCACATTTGCATATTGAAATGTCAAAAACATTTTACTTATATAAAGATTTGCAATAAAGTTTGGATCAGGATCATCTGTGAACATTTTAATGGATACTTTATGACGAGGATTGTAATACAGTGAGCGGGGTGTCAAAACAAACACGTCTAATAAATAAAGAGGCTGACAAAATCGAGCCTGCTTTTGTCCAGACCTTGAAACTTTTATACTTTTATTCAAAAAGTTTTCAAAATAAAAGTTTCTTAAAACTTTTTTGTTATAAAAGTTTTTATAAACTTTCTTCAAAAACTTTTATTGAATAAAAGTTTTTCCAAAAAACTTTTTCAAAAAGTTTTTACATAAAAGTTTTTTCAAAAAACTTTTATAAAAAACTTTTTCATAAGAGTTTTTCTGAAAAACTTTTAAAAAAAACTTTTATTAATAAAAGTTTTTTTTAAAAGTTTTTTTTGACTTTTATTAATAAAAGTTTTTTTTAAAAGTTTTTTTTAACTTATATTTTTAACAGTCACATGCAAAGAGTTTTTTTTGACTTTTATTTTTCAAAAGGCGAAAATAAAAGTTTTTTTTGTATGAAAGAACGAGGAAAATTCAAAAAAAATATCTTGGATCACTAAGCAAAAAATTTCAAAGGAGAAAACTTAGGATTATTGATAATAAAGTCCAAAGGAAAATACTTAAGATGTTTCTGAAAAGAAAGAAATTTATGATAATTATGCACTTATAATTTTTAGAAAAATTGTGCTTAACGCATCAATGGGAAAAGGCCGAAAATGGATTCTGGAAGTGACAAGTGAGGTCCCCGACCCTCCTAAATGGGATTTTTGGACCAATTTTTCGAAAAAAATTTTATTGCACGAATCGATGGGAAAAGGCCGAAAATGGATTTTGGAAGTGACAAGTGAGGTCCCCGACCCTCCTAAATGGGATTTTTGGACCCATTTTTCGAAAAAAATTTTATTGCACGAATCGATGGGAAAAGACCAAAAATGGATTTTGTAAGTGACAAGTGAGGTCCGCGACCCTCCTAAATGGGTTTTTTGGACCCATTTTTCGAAAAAATTTTTATTGCACGAATCGATGGGAAAAGACCAAAAATGGATTTTGGAAGTGACAAGTGAGGTCCGCGACCCTCCTAAATGGGTTTTTTGGACCCATTTTTCGAAAAAAATTTTATTGCACGATTCGATGGGAAAAGACCGAAAATGGATCTTGGAAGTGACAAGTGAGGTCCGCGACCCTCCTAAATGGGTTTTTTGGACCCATTTTTCGAAAAAAAATTTATTGCTCGAATCGATGGGAAAAGGCCGAAAATGGATTTTGGAAGTGACAAGTGAGGTCCCCGACCCTCCTAAATGGGATTTTTGGACCCATTTTTCGAAAAAAATTTTATTGCACGATTCGATGGGAAAAGACCGAAAATGGATCTTGGAAGTGACAAGTGAGGTCCGCGACCCTCCTAAATGGGTTTTTTGGACCCATTTTTCGAAAAAAAATTTATTGCTCGAATCGATGGGAAAAGGCCGAAAATGGATTTTGGAAGTGACAAGTGAGGTCACCGACCTTCCTAAATGGGATTTTTGGACCCATTTATCGAAAAAAATTTTATTGCACGAATCGATGGGAAAAGGCCGAAAATGGATTTTGGAAGTGACAAGTGAGGTCCCCGACCTTCCTAAATGGGATTTTTGGACCCATTTTTCGAAAAAAATATTACTCGTGTTATAAAATTTTTTTCGAAAAATTGGTCCAAAAATCCCATTAAGGAGGGTCGGGGACCTCACTTGTCACTTCCAAGATCCATTTTCGGTCTTTTCCCATCGAATCGTGCAATAAAATTTTTTTCGAAAAATGGGTCCAAAAAACCCATTTAGGAGGGTCGCGGACCTCACTTGTCACTTCCAAAATCCATTTTTGGTCTTTTCCCATCGATTCGTGCAATAAAAATTTTTTCGAAAAATGGGTCCAAAAAACCCATTTAGGAGGGTCGCGGACCTCACTTGTCACTTACAAAATCCATTTTTGGTCTTTTCCCATCGATTCGTGCAATAAAATTTTTTTCGAAAAATGGGTCCAAAAATCCCATTTAGGAGGGTCGGGGACCTCACTTGTCACTTCCAAAATCCATTTTCGGCCTTTTCCCATCGATTCGTGCAATAAAATTTTTTTCGAAAAATTGGTCCAAAAATCCCATTTAGGAGGGTCGGGGACCTCACTTGTCACTTCCAGAATCCATTTTCGGCCTTTTCCCATTGATGCGTTAAGCACAATTTTTCTAAAAATTATAAGTTCATAATTATCATAAATTTCTTTCTTTTCAGAAACATCTTAAGTATTTTCCTTTGGACTTTATTATCAATAATCCTAAGTTTTCTCCTTTGAAATTTTTTGCTTAGTGATCCAAGATATTTTTTTTGGATTTTCCTCGTTCTTTCATACAAAAAAAACTTTTATTTTCGCCTTTTGAAAAATAAAAGTCAAAAAAAAACTCTTTGCATGTGACTGTTAAAAATATAAGTTAAAAAAAACTTTTAAAAAAAACTTTTATTAATAAAAGTCAAAAAAAACTTTTAAAAAAAACTTTTATTAATAAAAGTTTTTTTAAAAAGTTTTTTTTGACTTTTTGAAATAAAAGTTAAAAAAAACTTTTACTTTTATTTTCGGACATAAAAGTTTTAAGGAAACTTTTACTTTTATTTCACAAAAATAAAAGTTTAAAGTTTACTTTTACCTAAAAAAAAACTTTTATAAAAGTTTATTTCAAGCTCTGATTACAAGGATTCAAAACATGTAAGTACCGACGAATAAACTAAATATATGTACGTACACAGAATTATAAAAGTGCATACAAATGTGTGCGTGTGAATTAAGCCATTTTCAAATATATTATTATTGTACCTTTAGGAATATTAAGTTTAATTAGTCTAGAAAATTTGATTTAAGTTAATTTGAATAGTTACATAAGTTAAGAAGATGTAATTACATATTAAACATTTTTAAGTGCCATTTCATTTCTCTTTTCTATCTAAGTGACAAATGACACGTAGTTAGCAAATATGAATCGGTAAACTCATGAGAAACGTATTAAAAATTCCTATGATTTTGATAAAAAATATGGTGTTACGACATTGATCGATCTTCTTCTTTTGAGGCGACATATCTGTAGATGCTTTATATTCCAGATGATACAGTTAACAATGTTTCACGTTAAAATATTTCACATTAATCTTATTTTTCAAAATATTTATAGGGTTGAGCAAAATCTGACAATCTTTCTGAGTGAAAAAATATACTCTAAATAGTCATAACAAATAAGTGTACAACATCACCTTGAGTTCTATTCAAATGCAACTGTTGCAACAATTTTGACCACAATAAGGAATAACAAATGTCCTGAAAAATATACAAAAATGCCAACAACAGCCACCAAGTCAAAAGAAGTGGTTGACTAGAAACATGAGAGAACGAAAGAGAAAAAAATTAAGTTTAGTGTGGCAGGAAAAGGATATTGGCTAAAAGCTTGTAAAACAAATAATAAAATGGCTGCCAGCCAACAAAGTAAAACCGCAGTAGCAAAACAACAACAAATGCAACACCAAAATATTTTCCTATTTTCAACGACTGACAGCGAATATTCCCTAAAGTAAATCCTTACAAGAGCAGCGCATCGTTGTTTTCATTTCCAAGGGCTACTGTACACGACTCATTAAAGTATCGTATCGTATTATATGTTGTGAGAGATAAAGTAACAGACTTTTTAATTTTATGCTTTTAATACGAGTAATATGTTTGGATGGTACCCGATCATAATCGCCATGGTCATAATCCCATATGGTTCAACATTTTGATAAGGCATCTGTTTATATATTCTTGCTCTCTTAGCTACATACATATTTGAATTCCAGTCAAATAACTTAAGATATTCAAAAAAGCTATTGTTCCGTCAAAATTATAATACGAAAAAATTCATATTTTGTGCTAACTTTTATAAGGAAAATAGTCGAAAATATTATACGATTACACAACCCAACACAAAATAAAAAGTTTAGGTCGGAAGACCAAACCCACTCTTGGTAATTCGTCTGTAAAGTTCTTCGCTGAATTCTAAATATATATATAAAAAAAAACTTTTTCGAGCCAATTACCCCCATTTTCCTCGCTCTTCTCACAAAAATCCTTAAAAAGTTCAATTTTTGTTTTAAAACATTAGCTACATATCCTTTGTAAAATTCTTGAGGGAAATTGGTTCGACAATTTTTTTTTTCGAACTTAGCAAAAAATCTTACACAAGAATAAGTGGGTTTGGTTCTTCGACCGAATCGTTCTTTGTTCTTAATATTTTAAAATTTTTCTTTTTGTAACGACCAGCCTTGAAATATTTTTGCAGTGGTCGCTAAGTTTTCTTCTCTGTAAATGGTCGTTCAAATACTTTCCATAGCTACCAAGCCACATAAATACTGACTTTCTTGACATCACACGGTATTGTTGTTGGAAAGATATGGCCAATTTTGTTATTCGATATTTTTTTTTAGAAAAGTACTTACATTTTAAGACAATTCCGATGGAATATGTTTAATATGTTAAATAAACGACGTTCGCTAAGGCATATTCAACTAATTAGACACTGTCTTACTATATAACTATCTAAGAATGTTAATGTTTAATCCAGTGATATCCACATTGTCCTTTGATACAAATATCTTACAACTTTTCTCGTCTCGTATGCGCTTTCTCTAAGCCATAATTTCTTTATCGCAATTTGACTAACACATTGTGCTTACTTCTCTGTTGCTTTTACCTTCTTACCCTTTCTCCACCTATTCTTCTGTGTAAAAGTGCATTTTAAAATTGTGGAGACATTTTTGGCCCTGGAAGCAATTAGCACTTTGGTTACAAAATTGTCAACGCACAACAACGAAAATGAAACCAAAAACAGGATCTTAAGGTTGCCAACACAATATGAAGCCAACAATGCCAACAAAGTAGACAATGAAAAAGGGAGAGAGAAAAAAAGAATAAAACTACAATGACAACAAAATATGACACAAAATGTTATGTTAAGCAAAAAAGTAAATAGATAATGTTAATAAAATACAAAATATTATCGTAGAAATAATGAAGAACAAGAAGAGTGGAGATGAGTCTCGAAATACGACAGCTGTGCAGTAGTCATTGCAGGATGACAACATAACTAGAAGATGATGTTAATGAGACACATTTATTTAGAGCACACCAGCAGATTATGTACTACGACTGCATTAAGATAATGAGTGCATGTTCGGAACGAATGTAAATTGAGGAGTGGGCGAGTTATATAATTTGTATAATTTATAACAAATCGAATCATGCAGACATTTCTCGGCCATGCGAGATGTGTTTTATCTTCTCTACAACATTGATTAAAATATATTGGTCTCCCTCTTCGTCGCTGACCGGGGACCTTCCCTTCGAATATCATTTTCGCTGGAGCTTCTTTATCTTTATGTTTTATCTTCTCTACAACATTGATCAAAATATATTTATCTACTTGTGGCTCAATTGGTCTCCATCTTCGTCGCTGACCGGGGACCTTCCCTTCGAATACCTTTTTCGCTGGAGCTACTTTATCCATACGATGGACATGACCCAGAATGCGTAGTCACAGTATTTTTATACGCTTAACTAAGTCAATGTTGGCGTAGAGCTCATACAGCTCGTGGTTCATTCGAATGCGATAGACGTCGCCAACTCGAAAAGGACCAAAAATTTTGCGGACAACTTTCCTCTTGAACACCGCAAGAGCGACTGCGTCTGTTGTCGAAACCACCCATGCCTCAGCGAAATAAAGAAGCACAGGTAGAATAAGCGTCTTGTAGAGTGTTGTCTTTGTCGATCGAGAGAGAGCTCTGCAACCTTATTGCTTACTGAGCTCGTACTAGCACGTATTAGCAATTGTTATTCTCCGCTTAATCTCCAGACTGACATCATTGTTGCTGGTTACGGCAGTGCCAAGGTAAAGAATTCCTTGAACACTTCTAATTTACAGTTGCCCGCTGTAACATGAGAGTCTAGATCCCGCACTCCCTTGTTATTGTTGGTAGACATCATGTATTTCGTTTTGCCCACGTTTACCGTCAAACCCACTTTGGCTGATTCCTTTTCAATAGCAGTGAAAGCAGCATTAACATCTCTCTTGCTTCAACCGATAATATCAATAACATCGGCGTACGCAAGGAGCTGAACACCTTTGAAGAAAATGGTGCCATTTGATATTCATGGGTTTTCTCCAGGATTTGGCGTAGTGTAAAAATCTGGTCTATGTTGGATTTACCAGGTCTAAGGCCACACTGATAGGATTCGATCAGCGTTTCTGTATTCGGTTTCAATCTTTCACACAATACGCTCGAGAGGATCTTATATGCGATGGAAATAAGACTGATACCCCTGTAGTTGGCACAGATTGTCGGGTCTCCTTTCTTTATTACAGGACAAAACACGCTGAGATTCCAATCGTCGGGCATGCTTCCGCTAACCATATTTTGCTAATGAGTTATCAATTCATCACCGCCAGTTTTATACAACTTAGCTGGCAGGCCGTCAGAACTCGCTGCTTTGTTGTTTTTGAGTCGCTGAATAGCAGCTCGAACCTCTTCATGGCTAGGTGGTGGTACTTCCACTACGTCATCATCGATTGGTGGTATCGCACTACATTTCTCTCTGGGCGGAATTGGTGGGATCAACGCCCGTAAGCAAGTTGGAGAAATGCTGCCTCCATAACCTCAGTACACTCTGTGCATCTGTAACCAGATTTCCATTTTCGTCTCTACAAGTGGATGCTCCGGGCTTGAAACCTTGAGTTAGACGCTTAACTTATTGATAGAATTTTCGTGCATCCTTCTTGCCCTGGTACACCTCAAGTTCCTCACGCTCACGCTTTTCTTGCTCCCTTTTTTTACGTCTGAAAATGCACCTCTCTTCCTTCCTCTTTTCGCGGTAGTTTTCTCGCACGGCTCGCGTTGCGTCTTCTTGTATGCGGCGTTTATTGCAGCAGTCGCATCACGACACTCCTGATCATACCATTCGTTTCGAGGTTGTGGGCGTCAGAAACCAATGACTTCCTCAGCAGCAGCGCGCATGGAGTGGGAGATGTGTGCCCAAAGTCCACCGGTGTCGTTGGTTCCAGAGGTTGGATGGTTGAGTTTAACCGAGAGTTGAGCGGAGTGGGCCTCCGCAGTCCGTTGTGATTGCAGCTTTGCAACGTTCAGCTTTCGTTGCATGCCCGTGCGTACATTCTTCACATTGCACAGTCGCATGCGGATCTTGGCTGCAACAAGAAAGTGGTCAGAGCCAGTGTCAGCGTGCCTTCCGTCGGATTGGCTTATACTCAATTAAATAAGAGTATTAAATTGCTTCCATGTTTGTTAGTTATTTTCTATAAATCTCTAAATATTAAGGTATTTGTATTTATCTCACATTCATGTCTGATTTTTTTCATTTTTGTCGCTTGCAAAAATAAAAAAAACCCTCTCAAACCTTTGATTATCTTGTTAACTTGAATATCCTTAACCTTATGACATGACCTTAATCCGAAAATGTTCTGTTCATGTAAAAATAAGTACATGTGCTTTCAATAAACTCTACACACTTACCACACGACTACGTATGTATGTTGCTCTTTATTGGAAAAAATATTCCTCATATCCCAGAATATACGGTGTGACATTTTGAACCTCTTTTGTGAGTAACGCTATCAATATCCTTATTGTTATGATTATGTTGTACTTGTAAAATATCTAGTACTTCGGAAACAAAGAAAAAAAAATGGTAAAAATCTATGGATGTTGTAGACAAAAAGCGAACAAGAAAAACGCAAGCTACTAATCCTTTCAAGCAGTGACGTAGCATGGCAAGGGACGTCAGATTTCTTTAGTTCAAAATCGGGAGCACTCGTGCATCAGAAGAAAAGTTCGCACTTTTAAATACTTAAATCTATTAGACGCCAAATTTTTTTTTCGTGTGATTCAGACGCAACTACGTTTCAAAAAGCTACTGATGTCCATATTTTTTTATTTAATCTGAATTTATTTACTTTTTCATTATTAAAAACCTACAATAAACCACGAAACGTTAACTTAAATAATTTAGGTCCTTACTAAATTCAACTTTTGGTTCATCCTTCACCCAAGGAAGATTCCCTTTTGGCTACGCCACTGCTTTCAGCTATGCACTTCAAGTTAACTTCGCCTTGTTGCTTGAGTGTGCGTGGCAGTTATCTTTAGCCTAACCTCAAAAGGTTAGGTTAACTTAAAATATGCTGAATCAATTTTTCAACTTCCCTTTTTTTTGGCCTAAGAAAATTTATTTCAATTTTTTCCGCACGGTTTATTGTGATTTATATTTACATTTTAATAAAATACTAGCAGCAGTAAAGATGAAGTAGAAGAAACTATTTTTTTAACACTAAGAACAACAACAAAAACAACATAAGAGTTTACTCTTGAACTTTAGTACCCTGTGTTAAAATGGTCAAGCTTCAGTACTTTCAGGCACTTTATGCTTCTGGTTCAGTGCAAAGTGTTCAGTTTTGCAACAAAATAAGGACACAGGAAAATTGTAAACATAATTTTGTTTGCCAGTATTGAATGTTTTTCTTTTTTCAATTCAAATCTAAGGCCCCTATTGCGGTTGTCGATTTACAATAGATAAACGCTTTTTTTCTATTAGCGATTTTGTTTGGTATTGTGTTTATCGATCACAATCGCTGGCTGTTCTATCATTTTGTTTTGATAGATAAGATTTTTTTTATTTTAGTAGATATTTCTTTATTTTTTAAATTTTTCACGCAAAATATTTCAAACTGAATGAAACTAAACGGCTATTCTATTTCTATTAAGTTTCGTAATACCAAAACGGCATCGTTTCTATTAAATCGATTGCTATCGATTTTATCGCAAATCGACAACCGCAATAGGGGCCTAACGCAAAATAAGGCGTAAACTACATCAATACAATACAATACAATACACCATTTGAAGTGTTGCTTTTAGCTTTATAGCTGTTTAATCCTTCTTTCTACATGTGTTCTTATGATCTGCCAAAGAATGAGGATTATACAGTGGAACCTCTTTAAGTCGAACCTCGATAAGTCGGAAACCTCCAAAACTTGAAAAAATGTTGCGTTCCCTTTTTTTCAAGCCCCAAAACCTCCATTGCTCGAAATCTAACCCCTCTATAAGTCGAAATAATTACTGAGTTTCTCTAAATAATTTCAGTATATATTTTCCCTCTATAAGTCGAAAAAAATAAATTTAAATTTATAACATAAATTTTATATTATTAATACCTCTATAACTAGCATTTTATTTATTTCACCTCTCTAACTCACAATTAGTTGGAATAAATCTTAACCTCTACAAGTCGAACATTTCCTGGCAAAATTCGTTTAATTCGAAGTCCTCCATAAGTCGAAAACTCTATAACTCGATTTTTTTTGGCGTCTCCCTTTAAGTTCAACTTACAAAGGTTCTATTATACAAAGACTTTCTGCCTTCCATGGTAATTTGGAATTAGTTCTCTGATACAACTACTATTCTATAACTCCTAAAATTGCGTAGGTCCTGAGCAAAGTTTCCTTAAATAATTCGATCCCTGGTTCATTGTTTAATGCTGTGTCTGTTAGTTTAAATTTTTGATATAACTCTTTGTTATTCGGCACAATGATGTTATGGGTCTTGTTTTACATCTGTCCACCTATAGTTTCCCAAGCATCTTTCCTGATGATGTGGCCTATTTGTTGCCAGCGTCCTTTGGTAATTTCAGTTGAGATGGAAGTATAGTTGATTGCCAAATGAAGTTGATGATAAGTCATCGTGAGGAACCAAGAAAATCTCAATATCTGTATGCAGAAAGAGTTTATTCGTCGAGTTGATGTACTTATGGGGGATTCGCATGCACAAAGTAACATATATTGAATATTTGAAATACATATTCACTGTTTGGCGTTCGTCAAAATTCTGTATAGTTTCAATATTTTATAGAGATGTGCCAAGACATCCGTAACTTTGTTGATTTTTCCTGCTATGTTCTACGCGGTACTGCTTTCAGGTACTTAGTATTACATATATTCGTGTTAATATTGTTTCCGTATATATAAAATTTGAGAAAAGCGTTCTAATGGATAATGCTTCATTAATACAGGTTCAACATTGACTGTCTGATTGTTGAGTCGTAATAGGTATATCGGACGATATTGATGACAAGAGTGCAATATTGTCAGCAAAAAGTAGTTCCATAATATAACCCCTATAGTTCCATTGAGCTTCATAATTTCCAGTAAATGAGGAACTTAACACATCATCCGACATAATTAGAAAAAATAAAAGGAGCCTCAAGCAACCGGGAATGACTCCTCTATTGGAACCTCAATATGTTAACTTTCAAACTTTTCGTTATAGGGTTTTCTATTTGTCAAATTTCAGACTTAGAACGTTCACTTATGCACGTTTAGTTTCACCAAAACGTACGCAAAGCGACAAATTTTTTTTTTAAAAATCCCGGACTAGCGTACTGCCATAACTCGTTGTTCTAGTTGCTCTTAGCAGAAGAGACTGTGCTTCTAATTGTGCAAGCTACGAGTAGGTTTCTGCGACAGGCTTTGGTAATGCAAAAATCATTAATTTGTGCCTTAGTACCGCTAGGGGTTTGAATGAGAGTAAGCTTGTGGGTATTTCAGAAATCTGCCAATAGGACGCTAATCTTATTAAGTTGACATAATTTTACGCTGTTTGTTGATAGTTCGGGTTAATTTGCTGTTAAACTAGTGCTTCTTCTCGGGCACCGCAACTTCTGTTGAGGAATAAACTGGTAATATTATTATTTTTCTTACACTGTAGTTCAATCATTTTGTGATAGCTCTGAATTGGAGCAGCTGCTATACTATAAGCGATTGTAATGACTCCTTATTCAGTAAAATTTCTTCGGTTTATTGAGTAGGTTGTACTGTCTGGAGCACATATATTTTTTTTAAAGAGGAGGATATAAATTTTTGAAAAAGCAATCCGAAATGGTAGCACATTGTCCAGTAACTTATGTATTTGTGCATCATATTAGTTCCAGAACACCAGTAAGTGTCCTTACTTGTTGCAAAATCCTCTTTTCTTTCACTGTTTCTCCGTTTAGAGAACTCAACAATTTTTACATGGACTCTTTCCAGGCAAACGAAGTAATAATCTAACATTGCTATCATTTATATTTTGAATAATCCAACACTGTGTCTTCTTCTTTGATACAATTCTAAGATTATGGGGTTATATTTAATGAAGCGAGAATTATCGTGTGCCAGGTTCAAGACCAAAACGACGACGACGATGTCTGCATTATGTTCTTAAAGGACTGACCACTCATCACAGTACCTATGTATGTAGCTACTTCTAGAATAGTTTTGGCACTCGAAAAGTTATCTGTTGAAAATCAGAAATTGATTATTTTTGCAAGCAAAGTTTTTAAAGGAGTGTGTACGATTTTTTTTTTAACAGCTATGTATTTGTTTGCTTACTTGTTTTCTTCAAGTTTTGTTACAAGTTGTTATAAAGTTTTGTTTTGATTTTCTGGTTGTTGTTTTGTTTTCTGCATGCTTTCTGACTTGGTGTTTGTCTTTTGGTCAAGAGACTGAATTTTCACTTTCCACACCGCAAAGTAAAACGAGTTTCGGTTGACCAACGTTTCTTTAAGAGGAGGAGGAACGAAAAGGATGCTAAGGACTGTGGTCGGGCATTTCATCGATAAGCAAAAGCTGTTTCATCATTTGCAATTGTGCGTACAATATTTGGTCGTCCGAGGCTGTCAAGGGTTAAACTAAAATGTTCTGCTTAATAGTTTGTAGTTGGGTCATAGAATAAATGTGCAAATCGACAAAATTGATAGAAGAATTTTTGCTACTATTGTGGTTTATAAATAATTGAAACGTCAGTTTGGAATGGAATTTATTTTTACTGATTTCTCTTTTTTCTGAACTTCAAATTAAGAAAGTAGGTAGTTTTCTTTTTTGCAAAAGTAGTTTGCAGTGATTAATTGCATACACTTTGTAAATGGTCAGGGAAAAAGGTTATTTTATATAAATTTATGGCATCAACATTTTGAGAAAATGTTATCTTAAGAAAGTTAATAAGGGTGGTTTGGTTTGTGTTTGACTTGAAACTTTGTGTATGAAAAGAGTCATCAAAATTCGACGAAAATCATAAAAAATATTTTAGTGCTTACTTTTGTATAAGTTGGATAAGTACATGCGTTATTGCATCCGGAAATCTTTTCAGTTTGCTGGACAGCTATCATTGAACTTTAAAAAGACTATTTTTTTTAATTACCTAATAATTCCGGAAAGAGTGCGACCAAGTAACTGACAGGACAGGGTAACATTTACAAGCGAGAGACATGTCATCTTTATATAATATTTCTATAGGATGTTGTAAGTAGCTTTTATTAGTTCTGTTAAGGAAGTTTAGTTAATGAGGTCGTTGTAGTATTCCTTATTGAAAATGATGATAAAAATTTTTCTCTAACGTATAAAGTAGTCATATGAAGAGGCTAATTTTTTCCGTTTCTGATTTTAGTCGACCAACTTTGCCATAACTTGCTGCTGTTTTCTAGCGAGTTAATTAATAACCTGTGCAGAGATCATTACTTTGTGCAGACTTAGAAAGTTTTCAGATTTTTTTTCCGAAAAAAAACCCTCGCCTAATTCTGTTTTTACTGATGTCATAGGAATTTCAAAATCACGACCAATCATAATGGTTATATATATTTTATTTAAAAATATCTGCTCCTTGGCCTTATTTGATAATAAAATTTAACCAAGCCGCAACGATATAAAGATTTCCCTAAAAAATATTGAGCTTTCTTTCGGCCATTGATCGACTCTTATGACCTCTAAATTATATAGCTTTTGGTAGGCGTAAAGTGTTTCTATATTAAGCTTTAAGTTATTCTTTGTGGTTTCAGCTTAGACATTCATATGGTTATTGATGATCAATTGAGGTTTAATATGTGGTTCCAAAATCGAGAAATCACGCATCAGTCAAAAAGTCAATTCTGTTAAGAATTTCTTGTGACTATTTGCTAAAGTTAATATTTTCTTTACATAAGAAATTAAAACTTCTTCAAAGGGAAACTTTTTGAGAGACTTACAACAAAGTATAATTCGTCATTCTATAAATTTCTAAAAAAATAAACCGCAAATTTTGCACACAAAGTTATCCATTACCAAATCCTGTGCTGTTATTCAGTTCCTGCCACAAATGACGCGATAAATAACTTATAAATTCCTGTCAAGTATTTGACATTTGATTAATTGAAATTGACTATATCAAAATAGAGAGGGAGAGAGAGAGAGCGAGCGAAGGAACATGCATGCGTAACATACGCATTGGGGATGACGATTTTCTATTAGAAAAACTTAGGCGGTATCGAAAATACAAATCATTGGCGACCGGATGTTAAAGGAAGTTGAACGCAATAAACGCCAGCTTATGAGTAAAGTTGAAAATAAATACACTCGTGCAAGATTCTGAAGTTGAAAATGGTGAAAAAACCCACTCGGTACAAAGTCTCGATGGCTTACATTTCACGAAAGTTTTCCGAGATTCGACTGTTATGCGAATCTTTTTTGTGAAAATGTTCATATTAAAATTATTTTTTATGAACATTTATTAAAAAAGAATTCAAAAAAACTCCGTTTACCTATCATAATTGAGCTCGGGAACAAACTTTTTTTGAACACCTGTTGCGGATAGATAATTAAGAACGCAAAAGTGCTCCTTTTGGTTTGCTCGACGAACGTTAACGATAGCTAACTAAGCCTTTGCTAAGTCATCGTTTGCTTAATATTTTTTATTATCAAAAACGATTTTTGTGCCGAGTGGGTTGTAATGAATCGGAAAACCAGAAGTTAAAACATAAACTGCGTGCGGAATACGCTACTCTCATTTACTGACTCGTACTCTTTATAACATAACGAAAAATCCCAACCACGTGACACTACAAATGTCAACATTACATCATCATTTTCGCTTGTAACTCACACCGGTCGTAGGTCAAATGAAGATAATGTCTCCGCGATACTCCGAGTAAATGAATCGAAATGCTGGTGGTTGTGAGTCATTTGGTAACAAGTTTCTAAGATAAACATCACGAAGTTGTTTAGGTTGTTGCCGGTACGGCTGCTGCTGTTACTGTTGTTGTTAAATGAGTCAATCTACGCCGCCACATTCATACCATGATGCAGAAGTCAGGAGTGAATATGAGAGAAAGCGTGCTGGTAGGAGGTGTGGTAGCATGTCAGCGTGTGACATTTGTGCTTATTGTTGTTTGACAACGTACACAAATTGTTTTTTTTTTTTTTTTTTTTGCTTCAGATAAGACATCCTATGAGTTTTTTTTTTAAGGTTAGCTTTATTTTCGAACTTGATTATCAATAAATTGTTTCTTAAGTTTTTTTTTTCTTCTTTGTAACCAATCAAGCGTATGTCATATCAAAAGATTTAGTGGGCTTGTTAGGGCAAGATACGGGGGATGTACGTTACAACTTATCTTAGGCTGTCAGTATTTTTTTCATTTGAGCTAAATTGTTTAGAAGTAGGCGTTTTCATCGGAAAGTTGGTCATTGGAGAAGGCGACCAAATGTCGCATTTTGATTGAAATCAATAATTGGGAAGTTTATTTAAAGCTACTGTTGCTTTTAAGAAGTCAATTAGGTTGTCAGTTATTCGGTAATTCACATGAGTCATATGTCAATCATAAAGATGTACTTGCATATTAGAAATAATCGTAACGGAAGTTAGCGATTTTGAAGAATAAGTGCCAACGAAAATGTTGGAAAAACATTTTTCTTTGATATTAAAGCAATCAACCAATTTTTTAAGAAAAAGATGCTTTTCCCTAATGAGACTCATTAAATATTTCAAATACTTAATTGTTTGAGGGATAAGACACGTTATTTGTTTATTACGCGCTAGCAAATCAACTCAAGCCTACTATTTGTAACCTTGCCATTTGCATCTTCATTTGTACACCGCTTATGCAGCCAACAATGACAACACATTAATGTACGCACTATGTACACTTGAATGTAAAACTGTTACTGGGTGTACTTTAAAAAATTTTTTAAATAATTTTTTTAAGTTTGATAGACCTTTATCAGTTTAGTGTCTGACTCACAACTCGCAATACCACAAACATAATTGTGATAAAATATTATGTCAACTTTCAAGGGACTTTACGTTTAAAATATTAAATAAGAGGACCGTTTTTTAAGAAAAAAAAAAAAAAATTGATTTTTAATATGATATGACTTTTCACTTAAGCATTTTGTATATAAGTAGTACTACAAAAGTATAAAAAATGTGCCCGATTTTATTTTTTGCAACTAACGTTACCAAATCACACCATAATATATCCCTCTGTCCAGTTATGGTAGTTGTCCAAGTTACGAATTAAATTTGATGAAAGTCCGCAGTGGTTTGGGAATCAAAAAGTCACGCATTATGATCCTCTTGTGGTTGCTATTGGCATGTATTTTGTCCCATCATCTTGTTCCTGATTCTGCATCCCAACGCATAGCATTAACATTTTTAGGTAAACGAGCTATTCTTAGCTTGTCAGCCCTAGTTCGGATTGTGTGATGGGAAAATCTTTGACAAAATTCACATTCTGTTTCTGTCTCTGATGAATTATTCCACAAAAAAACTCAAACAAATTATTTCACGCTCTTGCGAAGAATAACATTTTAATATTTCTTATTCAAATTTTAAGATTTTAATAAAAGTAATACAAAAGAAAGTTGTCGTAATCAATTTAGAAAATAAGTTTTACCCATATGAAATTGGTAAATTACTTTTGTGCTACCTGTTACACTATTTTGCATTGCAAAGGCTATATTTAATTAATTTAAAATTAAATGTTTTTTGTACAAACATTTTATTATTTCCAAAAAAAGCACTTAAAATAGTTCTCGGAAACACTTTAAATAGTTCCATTTGTATCATACGTGGTAAGCAATATTTTTCTTTGAATAGAGAGTTGGTGGAGATGCTCTGCTTCAGAGTACAATGTTCTTTCCTTTTATTGGTCAGTCCACATACTTGTTTTCTGAAGCATGTGCTTATTACATGCACTTTGTTTTCATCTGTACCTCTTATATGAAAAAAATATTGCTCTTTCATTATCACATATGTACATGGGGCATTCCATGCCAAATCACCGAGGCTTTGACCCGATCCTCTTCGATTTCGCTCATTTTTTGATATGTTATAGTGCGTGTTAAAAGCAACAATTACACCAATTTCCAGTCTTATATTCGAAATCGTTATTGAGTAATCGGTTTTTTTTAACTTTAAAGGCAAACATTTTTCAATTAACGATAGACAAGTAACAAATATTGATATCAATAAAAAATAGGGTACCATTTTTTCGTATTTGAATGTAAATTTTGAAAACCAAATAAAAAAAATTGTTGGAAGTAATAATTTAAAATGAGCACAAAAATCAATTTTTTCGGACTTTGACCACATGTAACTCCATCAAATCTGGATTCTAGATAATATTCCATCCCAAAATTCGGTTTTTTCAAATTTTTTAAAAGGACCCCCAGGAGAATCAAAAGCGCTCCATTGGTTTTTCTCGGAACGAGACGCAGATATCGATTTTAAGGGTCCTTCTAACTTTTGAGTCGGTGTCTGGCTGAATCTATTTTTCGACCCGGTCTAATGTACATAATGTACAATGCAACATCAGCTGTTTTGTTTTTTTTTTTGGAGATAAATTTTTTTCAAAAGAGATAATCTCCTGTTTTTTATGAATAATTGGGTTTGTGACAAATTTAGTAGCATTTCGAGAGTAATTGTGCAAGTTGTTCAAACTGCTCCTACAATCTAAACGCAGGCTTGTCCTTGAAGTTACTGGGCTAGGTGTCGCATCGGATCTGAATTGATCTGCTTAAGACAACATATATATAAAAGTATATATAAAAATACCAGATTGGGACTGAGTTCACAATTTATTCTAACAACGTCTGCCGAACCAATAACAGTCTATACTCAAGAAATTATTGAATATTTATAAGAAAAACATTTCAAAAATATGTGAAAAGTCAAAAAACGCCAGGTTGTGTTATGCTTTGCACAGAATTGGGACGGGTCGGGAAAGCGGTGAAAAAAAAAACCAGTCGGAAAATCGTTTGAATGAACACAATTGCAGCGGACGACTGCTTTTCACTCACTTCAAATTGAAACTACAAGCTTATGTTCTTGTGAGAGAATCGTATGGAAAAAGAGAGTGACGAAAACAAAATTTGTAAACAATAGATTTTGCTGAGAAAATCGTATGGGAAAAGATAGTGACGAATTTTAATACATTAGAAATGCAACACTGATCCGAAGTAAAAATAGAATTAATTCTAGCTCGTCGGGTACCAGTCAATTTCACATGATCAAGTATGTTATAATTTTTGACAGCGTGTAATCGTCGCCGCTTTCCCGACCCCGTCCAAATTCTGTTCAACACATTACGTATGAAATACAATTCAAGATTCTAAAGAGTTTTTAAGATTCACCAAAATTTTTCTTCTCTATAGACCACTTAAGTTGATTCGAAAAAAAACTTTTTGTGCGTTTTTTTTCTATTTATAGCAGCCTTTACTTTTGAAAGGTAAAACTACTTTATGCTTAAACTAAGTTACACCCTAACCAATATGCACATGATACATGTGCATGTTATACGTGTGTCTAAACAGTGACTGTAGCAGTAAAGAAAACCGAACGAGAGCACTTGTCACCATCATCAAACGCTTAACGGAGCACATTACCCGAACATTGTTTGCGTTTTTTTCCGCTCCATAAATGGAGTCCTTTCTATGCAACTCAAACAATCAAAGTGTTTTGCTGCTGCTTACTTTGTGTGCTGCTGCTGTGTGTGTCTGTGTGCGTTGTTGCAACGTTTGTTTGTTTGCATATGTGCGTGTGTGTTACCAAGTCTATTTGGCATCCTTCAGTGTGCTTCGTTTGGTGCTGTTTTTACAGGAATTTCATCAACACAATAACGCTCCTAAACGTTGTTTTTACTCTCTGAGTTTTTGAGTTCGTTGGATTTTTTTCCGGGAATAATTTTTTTTTTTTTTTTTTTTCATTTTATGCCAGCATGCGGTTACATGCAGTGCTGCTTAAAGTGGGCTGCATTTTGAAGTTTAGCATGTGAATGTAATTGTTGTTGTTGTTTCAAAAGTCGTAGTTGTTTTTGTTTAATTTTTCTCGCTGTTAAAGGAGGCGGTATTTGGGATGAGGGCTTTAACTGACTGTTGGAATCTCTGGTGCATAGAACTTTGCAGACATGCAAGTAGACTTGACTCGCTGTAGTCGCGAGTTGCAGTTGCTGCTGTTTTTGATGACAATGATGTTGATTATGATGAAGACAAGTGCAAAATATTGCTTGGGTTTTTCAGTAAGTGTGGAGTTATAGAAAGTTTCAGTTTAGATGGTATTTTCTTTACCTTATAGTGTTTTTGCTGCATAGTTTATTTTCCCTTTTAAAGGTATTGTTAAAATAATTTTTGTTAAATTAAAACTTTCTATCGAATAGCTGTTACATTTATTCCGGGTACCAAACAACTTTATGTTAACTTTTTAGCATAATGAAAGCTGATGGTCATATTTTTGTTCTAAGGAATAGCGCATGATAGAGTGCGCAACCGAAATAAAACTGGCTTTAATTTATGGATAAAATTGAGTGCAGCACTAAAGTTAATGTAAATTTAGATTGCTGCAACATTGAATTATATAATAAGTTGCAAAAGGCAGCACTCGTTGGACATCTATTGAGTAAAATGACTTTGGCATTAAGTGATGTGAGCTTGGAGAGAATTCGACCTTAATATGTTCTAGCAATTGGGTTATGGCAACAAAGTATATGTATTTTTTAAATATTTTTGTAAATGGTAATTGGAGTAGAATACGGAAAACAGTTTCTTATTTTATTTATTAATACTGCAAATTCATATAAGATGTGTTAACTCATACAAACTTTTCTTTGACGAAGAAGTTGCAAGATGTTTTAAAGGAAAGAGATACTTTGCACCGAATGCAAAATATGTTAGTACGGCTGTAGCTCTTATTATTTTAATGCTAGAGTAGGCGATCTTTAACCCTATCAAGGCGTAATACGAAGGCTTCAAGTGTTTTAAAGCGAAAAAATTTCTCATTCCTTTGGGTCTTTGCCTGGTGTGCGCCACAGTTAACTGTTTCAGCAATCTCGTTTTTTAATAGTTCTTCAAGATGCCGTAAATAGAGTTCTATACTTACTAATGGCATATAGTGGACTTTCAGCGAGCCATTTGCTCTCTACTTATAGCAATTTAAATTTTTTATTTGTATAAAAGGCCAAAGGTCACACTATGGTATACATAAAAAAGTACTGTCAAATGCTCTTATGTAAGTCGATTTTCAGTGGCGAAAAAGTTTTTTTTTTTTGAAATCAACTTTCTGGCTATTCTTATGAGCCGATCGAAGCAAACTACTAAATCTGACCAGAGGTGAATGTCTGCACCAATGTGGTACCACGGGCTGTCAGGAAATTCGATCCTAGCCTGAAAAAGGAGTGAATCCCAATAGGGTACATCGCATGGGGTGGGTACCTTCGGGGTAGCATCGTGGTGGTTGTGGTTTAAGCTTAAGTCGCGGGGAGAACAAAATGTAACGCTCGTTGTGGAGTTGCATTTTCTCAACCTGGTGGCCGTTCTTGAACGAGCTTAAAGAGATGAAGATAGATCTTGGCTCAAGCCAAGGACGAAGTTATGTCCATAAGTATAACTTCACCTGGTATCTGTTTCAAAAGCAGTCGTCCTCTAATTAGAGACGTTTATAAATTAGTTCGAGTATGAGTTGGCACACCGTGGCCTTAAGAGTTCATGGCGGGTGGTCGCGTAAATACCAGGACAGTTGTATCCACCATATTGAATTTTATCCAACTAACATCGAATTTGTAATTATGGGTTCATAAAACCTAAGTATGATAAATTTCTTACAAATTGGAACAATTTGCAATTTTTTCTCTGCAATTTAGAATCAAGTGCAAAAAAAAATATATATCCGTCTACACAGATTAATCCAGAATTCCAAGACAGAGATTTAAAAAAAAAAAATGGTTTCGATCGGTTCATTATTATAGCCAGAAAGTTGATTTTAACAAGAAATGTCACTTTTTTGCCATTGTGAACCGTCGCACAGTGGGAGATTGTGATCATAAATACAAAAATATTAAAGTGTTTGTTACTTAAAAAAAGTTTTTAGATAATACTAAAGAAGAAAAGCTATAATGGCTATACATTTTCATTGGGCTTTTTACCCCAGTTGGATCAAAGCTGAACTTTGAGCACAAAGATTTTTCTTTGAAATTTTAGTATCAGCAATTGTTGGATAAAACACTTTAGTCAACTTTGAAAGAAAACGGTCAAATGTAGCTTATCGGCAAAAAGTAAATTGAATCCACTTCATAATAATTAATTTTTTTCTCTATCTTATTATTTTATTTTGATAAAAGCAAGGGGCGTGGCACTTTACGTGCAATTAAGACCTTTAACTCGCTATATCTTGGTTCATGTGATAGTAAGAGTCTTAAAATTCGGTGTCAGGATGCACATAGCCTATGTTAAGCACTTCACAAAATATGAACGGGATTAGAAACCAGGGGCGTGGTGGCTATAGGACTTTAATTTCAGGTGGCCCTCATACGCAATTATTTTTAAAATAGCATTTTACAAAGACCACTTAATCGGTTCACATGGAATTTACACCACCTGTCTCTTATATTAAAACGCATAGCTAAGACGATGAAACTTTTATTTAGGGTGGCCCTCATACACAAATATTTTAAAAATAACGATTTCTCAAAGACAGGTGAATCGATTCTCATGAAACTTACACAGTATGGCTTTTATATTAAGGAGCACAGATAAGAATATAAAAATTTTATTCAGGGTGCATACTTAGGGTGGCCCTCATAGAAATATATTTTTAAATATCATTTTCACGAAGACAGGTTAGTCGGTTCACACCGATTTTACACCACGTATTTTTTATGTTAAGAAGCAAAGCTTAGGCTACAAAACTTTTATTTAGGGTGGCCCTCAGCCAAAAATATTTTTTAAATATCATTTTCTCGAAGACCGCTAATTCTATTCTTATGGAATTTACACCACATGGATTTTATGTGAAGAGACACATATAAGATTGTAAAAATTTTATTTATGGTGTATACTTAGGGTGGCACTCACACAACAATTTTTTCAAATATCATTTTCACAAAAACTGGTAAGTCGATTCACACCGAACTTACACCACGTAGCTCTTATGTTAAGAGGAATTGTTAAAGATACAAGACTTTTATTTAGGGTGGCCCTCAGACAAAAACTTTTCTCGAAGACTGCTTAATCGGTTCCCTTGGAACTTACACCACATGGCTTTTATATTAAGAGGCACAGATAAGCTTAAAAAAATTTTATTTAGGGTGCATACTTAGGGTGACCCTCATACAAAAATATTTTTAAGAATCATTTTCAAGAAGGCAGGTTAGTCGATTCACTCCGAACTTGCACCACGTAGCTCTCATATTAAGAAGCATAGCTTAGGCTACAAAACTTTTATTTAGGGTGCATATGTAGGGTGGCCCTCAAACAAAAATATCTTTAAATATCATTTTCTCGAAGACCGCTAAATCGATTCTCATTGAACTTACGCCACATGGCTTTTATATTAAGAGGCACAGATAAAGCCGTTGAAATTGTATTTAAGGTGCATACTTAGGGTGACCCTCATACAAAAATATTTTCAAATATCATTTTCACGAAGACAGGTTAGTCGATTTACACCGAACTTATACCACGTAGCTCTTATGTTAATAGGCATAGCTTAGGCTACAAAGCTTTTATTTAGGGTGGTCCTCACACAAAAATATTTTTAAATATCATTTTCTCGAAGACCGCTTAATCGATTCTCATGGAATTTGCACCACGTGGTTTTTATATTAAGAGGCACTGCTTAGGTTGTAAAAATTTTAATTTCGATGCATACTAAGGGTGATCCTCATACAAAAGTATTTTTAAATAGAATTTTCACGCAGACTGCACATCGAATATACACCACGGTTGAGGTGCAGCGATTCGCACAGGGTAATGCTAGTATTAAATAAATAAATGTTATTCAACTTTACCCGAATGAATTTTATGATTTTATTTGATTTGATAGTTTTAATATAATCAAACACTTTTTTCAGTATTTGATAAAATATGTGTAACTAAAATCAATGGAGACTAGAGACTTCCATGTCCGGGATGACTTTTCCATAAAATGTCCTTAAACAAGGTAAGTTCTGTTTATTTTAATACCTTTTTGAATTGAGCTTATTATATGTGAAAAAAAAAAAATACAATTGGTTAAATGTTTCGAACCAAATTAGGCAAAAATTCGTTTTTTAAAGTAAAACTTAATGATCTTACAAGTTCTGTCAATATATTTCAACCAGTACGGGACATCGACTCCACTCTGAAAACTAGTTTGTGAATCAATGCCCAAGTCTTACAACTACTTAAGTTTTGAAAGCAACTTCAAACATAAAGTATCTTTCCCAGACTTAAAGTCTTAACTAGGGTTCATTGCATATTGAATACTTTCGCTGTCTAACACGTTGCTGTTGTTGTTGAATGCATGAAAAATGTTTACCAAATACGGGCACTGCACTGGTTGCTGTGTTGGTTGATGACTTGTCATCAGTCAGCTGTCATTTTAAAAACTTGCAGTATTTACACGCTCCCCAATGCTACGGACTACACTGCTGCATATTTTCACTACATAAAAGAATTTACATTTTTATTCAAAGTCAGCAGAAACCACGCAGCAAAACAGTGGCATCAAGTCAAAGAGGAACAGGGTCTTGAAAGGACATTTACATTTTAAGTAGTTTTTTTTTTTTCGTTATTACTACATTGCTTAAATCGCTGCAGACAAACGTCAGACAAGTGTCAACGTTGTTCATTTATCTTGTAGCAGAAAACGGGAAGAATAGATGATGATCGGATGATGTATAGTATGTCATGTTATGGTTGAAAGTTTTGATTTAAATTTTTTTTTTGAAGTCTCTATAAAGCAAAAACAGCATAAATATTTTGAGAAAATATTTTCACGAGCAATGACCATAATTTATCTTTGCTCAATTAAATCGCTACGAGTACGAAAGATTCATATATTTTACAAGGTGTCATAACCGGAAAATTTTTCCATCCAATCAACCACACACATACACACTCATCATTCACTTGACACTTGTGCTTCCTTTCGTTCGAGGACTTCATTTATTAATGTGGCCGCCACACTATTATGCAGCATTCGCTCCAATGTTTCATAGACATTCCATCCACTTGTGGACAATTTTTCTGTGCTGGTTGCCTGCTTTAAGGCGCAAGGCATTTTAATTCATTTAAAACCAGTGGTTGACACTTCGTTGGCAGCGTTGTCGGCAACTCACTTGGCAGGGTCAGTTGCCGTTCTTGCTGCTGACACTGTTGCTGGCTGTTGCCGTTCCGTTACTTTTGCCTGTCGGCATGGTCCTTGTTTGGACTTGAACCGTAAAAGTAACTGTCAAGACATTGATTTATTTATTTACATGCTGCTAGTAGAGAATGTAAAGCGTTGTGCTTTTCGCTGGCACTGATTGCTGTGTTGCCGTTTGAAGACTGAAACATTCGAGGCTTTGTATACAAATTTTTTTTTTTTTTGAAAGTCTCTTGGGGTTTTATTGGTTATAAGTGTGGCTTTGCTTTCGGTATAGTTGAAATATTATAATTTGCATTCAACAAAATGAGAAATATTTTCAAGTTATCTATTTTAAGTGATGAGTAAGAAAGGTGAGGTTGTGCAAGTGATTTCAGTGTTATTAAAAAGCTTTTAAGAAAATATACTCGTGTACCTAAACTCGTGTAAGTAAACTTAGACTAAAACTCCAGTGCTTCTAGTGCTTATGCCGCCCATGTTTCGTCTGTAACCTGAGTGTTCGTAAGAAAGGATTCTGGTGAGATTGCCGATTACTAAGTGCCGTCAATGGACTGTATTTTTTTTTCACTGCAATAGCCTTTTTATATATTCTACGACAACCCATATAAGGTTGTTATGATTTCTGTTGAAATACTTTTTGAAAATTTTTATTGTTGCCCTTAAGAGTTTACAATAATATTGTTCCGCCTTCTAGTTTTCTACATACATCCAAAAGCAAAAAAAATTGCAAATTTTGAAGATAAAACTTATGGTTCTTAAGTGCCAGTTTTTTTCAAATCTTTTTTTAAATTGCTATGAAATGAGTTAACAGTCCTTTACGAAAAATCGGGTGGTAACCCGTGTTTGAGAAAAGATTCGACAAGACAACCCTATATATTCTATTTAGGCAGACATTTAAAGCTGTGGTATTATACACTTTTAATTAAAATAACAAAATTCACTCAAATTCGGGTCTTTTCGAGCAGCGAGACGGGCTTTGGCAAGGCAATCCAAATTAGTTAGTTTCACTAAAATGCATCTCTATCATTCACGTACATACATTGCATCCTGTAATCTTTTACACTCGACTTTTCTACAGCGGGCTCTTGGGCTATTACCGTTATTGTGATTGACAGAAGATGGGTAACAATCATTGGTAAAAATCCTTAGATCGTCAGTTTTTATGCCTGTACTTTTAATCCTGTATGCTGTATATAGCTTTCTATTTACTAACAGCCTTAATCTTTTGAGCTTATCTCTTAACAGCTAGTTTCTCAGTGAGAATTTTATTCAATTGCAATTTCAAAATTAGCTTAAAACATAGTTTTTAATTAATTTTAACAGCTTAAACGTCATATTTTGAATGCTTGAGTTAAGTTTAAAATTTGATGTGGCTCTGGCTACTGTTACTTCAAGTAAAGTTATCTCAAAAGTAACACTTAGATTAATTTAATGACGTTTGCATAAAAATAGCTCAAGCTCGAAATGAAAAACTTCGCATAGGCGCTATAAATATTTCCATGGTAATTTGACTCCAAAAGTGGATATTTTATGTGAAAAAGTCATGGTAGAGAACCTAACATTTCTTGGGCCATATAACAATCTTATGAACATTTCTTGCACAATTTGCAACGCATTATGCAAAGAAGGCAATAAAATTAATAAGCCATCATTAAAACATACAAAAAATGAAAAGAAGTTCAGAAGTAAATGAAGTAAAAAATTCACAGCAAAAAAAGTTTTAAGACCATAAAACAAGAAAACAATTACGCCCCAAATTTCAAAAGACAGACGGCTGGCATATAAATGTGCGCCACACATAAGCCATTTATCATAGCTTTCAGCGAATGATTCAGTATTGGCCATATTGTTTTGTCTCCATTAAAATTTGCTTCAACGTCATTTTGAATGAAACTCATAAATTCACATGCGAACAAACAATGACTGGGTGAGTGAGTTCATTCTATATCATCTTAAAGATATAAAACGGATGCAACCAATATATTAACATTTTCTAATAGTCCACGTCTCTTTAACTTAAGCAATTTATCTTATCTTCTATATTCTAGGGGAAGAATGTTTTTTTTTTTGTGTTCGTAATAAAGCAAGTTGAGTTAACGAGATATGATTAGGTTTAAACAACGTTAAAATTAGCCATTTAACTTTTGATGCTCTGTCTCTTTTGTTTTGTGTCTCTTTCTTATGCAGGCGCTCTACTTGTGACCATTTGAAATTTCCGGACGATTAATCATAATTTTATGCGCGCATTCTGTCAAATAATTGAAAGTTCATAAATTTTCTGAGTTTTATATTTTTTTTTTGTCTTTTGCTGGAAGGAAGTTTCAAATCAACAGCCCCCTGCTAACTTGGCGAAATGCAAAAAGTTGAGATTTCGGTAGTGCCAGTGTTGCCAACTTTTAAGATTCGAGGTTAAGTTTTATAAGCGCATTTTGACTATGAAGATCGTTTGGAAAACTAAGCAACTTGGACGTTTATTCACACATAAATAGCGAGTTGGCGAATAATGCACAGCTATTCAAGCTTCGATAAGATATTCGAAGGTTGTACTGCAAGCAAAAATATTATTTTGGTTTTCTCAGTCATAGCGCCTAAATTACGTAGTCGATTTTGACAAAGGTGAGTGATACTCTTTTTGTATTTCAAGAAAAATTAATGCGAGGTAAAAATGCTTACAAAATATCATCACTTAATCGGTACTCTCTGACTTTTTCAAAATTTCCCACATGTATCGAATTTTTCGATGTTTTTAGATTCTCTTATTTCTGTTTCATAGTATCAGCCTTTTCCAGTTCTTCTATGTTTTCTCAACTTTAATCGATTCTTCTTTTTTTCTTCTTGTCTTTTATCGATTTTTTCGATACATATCAACTTTTCGACACTCTTCGAAACTTTCGATGTTTCTTATAATTTGTGAGTCTTTTCGTTGCTATTTGGTATTATTCGATTACGACCCACTCTTTGACCTTTTCCCGACTTTTCATTAACTACAATTCGTTACTTTTTGCCTTATATTGACTTCATCGATGTCTTCCAATAGTATTCGATGCTTTTTCTGAAATCAAATTAACCTTTTTTTTTCTATTTTGCTACAGATATGTAAATCAACAACTTCAAGAAAGAACTTTTGTTTTTCGAATGTGCTTGCATTAACAATTTAAAGTTGGCAACTCTGTCAATCAATGCAATACAAAAATTTTCTTCGACATAGCAAATGTGTAAAATTTTTTCTCTCATCTTAAGTTCGTAAAGTGCAAAGTTTTTTTATGAAGTTATTAATTTTTTGATGGTTTATTAAAATCAGTAGCAAGGAAAAGTTCAATAAAATCGAATCGTCGAATAAACTGAACGAAGTTGAAGGCAAAAATAATATGATTTACGCCACAAAAAAGCGTGGGAAATGGAAATGAAATTAAAATAAGTTTGATTTGGTTCTTCTTTCTTCGTTTCCTCGCTTTATGAAATTTTTATGTCTGCAAAGTTTATTATGAATGTCAGCATGAAAAGTTTTATTCGTTCGACTACAGTCTGTCGTGATTATTTTAATTTTGAAGGCAGCAGGAACTTCGAGAGTAGATTTTTATTACGAGGTTTAATTGATTATTGTTAAATTGAGAGTATGTTAAAACGCAACTAATTGTAAATTTTAAAATATAATAATTGCTTTCCTCACCATGAAGTGAGTTTATTTTGGTAAAGATGAGCGTTAAGTAAATTTAAATTGCTAGAGTACAATGTCTTTAAAAGTTTAAGAAAATCAATGTAAAAAAAGCTTTATATGCAAAAAAATTGTGAAATACCATTAATCGTTTGAAAGTCAGTTTTAACGTAGTGTGCATGGTAGAAAATTTCTCAAACTAGCAATATTTTTATGCAAGTTAAAACTCTTTCACAGATTAAATAATTTAATACTAAAGTAAACATTTAATGTGAGCGATAAAAGTCCTAGTGGAAAAAAAGTATAGCGGTAAAAATGGAACCGCAAAAAAGTATTGCCAATAACCTCATTTTCCAGGGAATTTTTTCCCATTCCCCAAAAATCTTCCACGATCGCAAAACAGGGGATTGGATAAAAAAATCCGAAGGAATGTTTATTTATTATAATAAACTCTAGACAAAAATTTCAAAAACAAAACTTAATGTGATTGAGGTACTCCATAAGAAAACCCCCAATCCTCCTCTGGTTACAAGTAGTCGGTTTTTTTCATAGAAAAATTGACTTTATAGATTGCTTAGAATTGGGCTATCTTCCACAATTTATTGATAAAATGAACAATGGTAATAATTTTCTTTTGTATTCAAACCAAATGTGCCATCTAAAAAAAAGCCTGTGACATTCAATGTCACTTGCAGTTGTAGCAAACGAAATTCAACTTTTCAATGTCAAAACGTTTATCTAAAAGCGACACCACCACAAGCCACAACATCGATGCAGAGTAACAAATAATTTTCTACCATTCCTACTCCTCCGCATGCCATTACATTCAAAAACCACATGCAAAATAGCGAATGATTTGCAAGCTATTGACTCTATTAAAGCGAGAATCTATTTAACTGTCAAAGTTGGAAAATTTCACTTACTCATACAGGCTGCGCGTCCTTTCGCTAACTTCTATACTCCCTCACTGGCACATTTTCAGCCCACTGCCACTTATGCTGATATAATCGTAATAATGCTGACAGTTGCCATTTTTGATGATATGATGTGAAAGTAAATCACGTATCACAACCACATGCAGCATAGTAGTCGTAGTAGAGATAGTCACATACTCATAGCGACATAGTGACATACAACAAATGAAATTGAAATGATTTTTGAATAGCAAATCAAGTGACAATCAACTCGTGAAAACCAACAAAAAAAAAGTGAGCGTAAAAACAAAAAAAAAGTCAAAAAATCACGCATTGACATTTGCATGTTTATACACGATTTGCATGAGATTTAACTTTGACAGCGGTAGATTTACTGTCACGAAGAAGAAAGGGGAGATATCGCGATATTGCTGGAGTAACCCAGCCAACATTTGAAAGAAAGTTAAATCTTTCAAGCGATAAATTAATAACTGTGTTATTGAAATAAATTGACTTTTTTTTCACATTTACTTAGGCATTTTCTCAATTTCTTTTGATATAATAATTTGAAAATCAACCCATTGGGAAATTTGGAAGCAGCTTCCAAGGGGAGCACGTCATATGTACTTTTTCGGATGCAATGAATTTGTAATTCAATTTAATTTAAAAAAAAATTTTTATTCCGCATTTACTGGGACTCGAACCTAGGCATTCCGTGCTGTTACGTACAATTTAACGAAATCAGCCAAGCTTGTTGTTATAATTAGGCTTCTAAAAGTATATTATTTGAATTATCAAGTGGCAACTATAGAAATCAAAACTTCAACATGACTTTTGCAGTTTTACAGCCCTATTCTGATTATTAACTTAACAAAGGAATAATAAAGCTGCTCTTGTTAATCTAATTGTTATGAAATGTAAATATTAGTATTCTACAAAATCATTAACAACATAAAAGCTTTTGAATTCCCCACACAAAAGCTTTCGTGGTAAACTTGTCAAATTTTGACTTTTTAATTATAAATTAATAAAATAGCAAATAGAGTAATAAGAAACTGGAACACACAAGGCAACGTGGCGAAGTAGTTAGGACTGTGAACTCATAGCACTTACCATACTCGTAAGTCCAAAAATTTTTTTTTATTGATGTCTATGAAAATAAATGTTTTTTAAGACATGGTTGTAAATATTTAAAACCTGATTGTCCTGTCATTTAAATTTAAAAAAAAAAAACATTTTTACTTAGCTCAATACAGAAATATCACTCGTTGTTAAGATACTTTCTGCCATTAACAAAATAGTAAAGAAAAGAGCTTTAAAATTTTTGCCAGAACACGGAACATTAACAACTTGTTAATATTAAATATTTTGTTAATGTGGTAAGCTTTGTTAAGCTGCCAGAATAGGGCTGTTAGTCTCTTTCACATTAATAATAAGGGTGGCTCAGTTGGTTAATATGTGCGCATTTCAAAACAGTAAGAGAGTAGCATGACACGGGAAGTCTAGGTTCTAATCTGATCGTAGGAGACAAATTAAAAAAAAAATATTTTTTTTTTTTAATTTAAGCTTAATATGCTTCTACTCATCATCCAAGGAAGCATATTTCATGTGTTTTCAAAGATGTGCTCTACTCAACATCTAAGGAAGCTCATCACATATGCTTCCAAAGATGCGCATCGCCGCAATGACATCGTATGTTAAAAAAGATAAGCAGTGTGAAGCGCATTGGAAGCAGCTTCTGTTTGCCTTGAAGCGCATCCGAAGCCCTTTGAACGCGCTTCCGTTTCCCGTTGGGAAGGAATAAGATCTTGGTGATTAAAAGTGCTTGCTGGGTAGGAATATTTACATACGTGTATTTGTCTAAAGCGCTATAGACTTTTTGACAACTCTGAAAATCATAACCTTTTGGTAAATGAAATTTTTGACAGCACTTGGATAGATTTAACTGAATGAATTTAAAACAATTGAAAAGCAATCAAATGATACGTAGAATATGTATATTTTCTTTTTGGTATTCATGAAAGGTGTTAATACAAAATATATTACTTACTTGTCTTCTGTAAATTTTAAAGTGCAGTAACCGAAATAATGATAAAAATATGAAAAGCTAAAAAAAATGTTCCATAGTTCTTTTTCACGTCGGACAAATGTTGGTAGTTTCACTATTATGTTTGATTTTGAGATAATTGTGATCAAGTGCAAACATATTCACATATGTCAAAGTCACTGATGTTGACAATTTTCGTGGACCTGAGGCAAGTATGGAATTTTTTTGAGCATTTTTGAGAACACAGAAATGAAGGAACGAAATTCCTCTTTAAATTTTATTTTATTTTTTCTTTACACATTTTGAAGTTCTGAGAATAATGGCTACATAATGATCCAGTATCAGTGCTGTTTTTGTAAATATTTGGTAGAATATTAGTCCTGTTTCTGATGATATCAAATATGGCTTTTCAAATGTATTTAACTCATTTCCGGCCGAGGAAAATTTTTTTTATCGAAAATGCAATTCCTTTCATTGACTGTCTATTATGATCCTATAGAACTGTTAAAAGTAAAAAAAATAAAAATATCTTTCGTCCTTTGTCCTGTAGGAGGTGGTCGAAAAATCGACCAATGGCTGTTACCGGTAACAAAAACGGAAAAAATTGGAATTCATTTTTTTTTTTTAAAAAACCTTTTTTGCTAATTTTTTAAAAGGAATGCATGTTGTACTAAATGCCCATTCCCATGTTGCCTTTCTGAAGGGTGACCGTATTCAGAATCGTTATCCGAGGTAACTTCTTGAGTCAGCAAGTAGCATGTAACTTCACTTCGAAATTCAAGTTTCACATAACTTTTAAAGATTTGTGTTAAGCTATAAGGAAATATGGCATATTTTCTAGGCGTTTACAAGAGCGGTATTCGCGCATGGATGAAGAGTGGCCACCACCATTTCTTACCGCATATAGAAATTCTGTAGTTAGCGGCAGCATTATCGTGTAGATCAATGCTACACATGTATTAATTATGTTTGTTGATTAAATGCGATTAAGTTACTAGTACATAGTTATGTGTTTTTTGTCTAGCGGTCGCAACGGCTAACTGTTTGAATTGGGGTCACATTTTCAAAATTTGTAGCTAAGATAACATCTGGGTTGTCCGACGATCTAACTAGAAAATATTAATTTTTCTTGCCAAATCTATAATCAATTACATAATTCTCTCAGTATAGCGTTTTGACGAAATTCGTCAATTTGTCTGAAACTAAACCGAACTATTTTTTGCATAAGTGCGAAATTTCGTTTTACTGCCAGAAATAATTATTTTATTATTGCCAAGTGAAGTTTTCGCTTCCATGGAATGTGCCAGTCTTCTCGTCGAAATTCGTCAAATTTTTGTTCAGTCTAACTTTTTCCTAATATTTTTAAAAAATTTGGCTACACTACATTAAATATGTAACTCTCTCAATATAGAGTTCAATATGTTTTACTTGTATGGATCGTTGGCGTGTCCGTGAACCGATATCGCCCATTTACAATCCCAAGAAGCTTGTTTGAAGGTGTGGCGTGTGTTACAAATTTCATTTAATTAGTTTGTTTGATTTTCTCGTAATCGTGATTTTCACAGACAGACAGACGGATACTGCTAAATCGATTCAAGTGGTGACGCTGATCAAGAATATATATACTTTTATATACCTGCCACGCCCCCATTTACGCGTTGCAAATAGAATGGCAATCCTTCTGAGTACGAAGCGTGTAATCCTCTCTCAAAATTTGCATCTAACCTTACTTGAACAAAATAAAGATGATGTACTGAATCTTGCTATTTTGATATTCATAACAGCCATTGGTCGATTTTTCGACCACTTGATTTCTCATTAAAATTCAGTGTAACTAACTTCATATCAATTAATGAAGTGAAACTGATTTACTAAGAAATAACTTTTGTAAACAGAACTGCATTTAAATTTTTTCATTTTGAAACTATTTATATTTAAAAAAAAAAGTTTTAAAAAGTGTCTAAAAAAAGGACTTATTAAATATATTTTTTTCAGTGTATAAAAATAACATAGTAATCATGAAATAACATTTTCACGAAACCATAAGTATCAAAGTTTATTTTAATAAAAAAGAAAGAGGAAGAAAGCATTTCCTTTTTTTAAAAAAAAATAATTTCTGCGACTAAAATTTAGTGGTCGAAAAATCGACCAGTGGCCGAAAATGAGTTAATAGATAAAGTTTACTTCTTGTAAATACGTATGGTGCCGTAATACTCCAAAGCAATTGGTGAATTTGGCACTTTACATGTTTGACCCCATTTATCGGAAAAACCATGCGTAAAATCCAGTTGCCGAATTGGCGTCAAAAAGTTTATGTGATATGATAAAAAGATTTAAAAATTGATGCTTCAAGCGAAATCGCATTTTTAAGGAAAGACTAGATATATGAAAAAAGCCAATGAAAGGAATGCAAATTTTCTATTCCTCGAGCTGAACGTTATTCTCAAGTTTTTCAAATACGCCAAGAGCCCGCTGTAGAAAAGTTGAGTGTACAAGATTACAGAATGAGATGTACGGGAAAGATAGTAAGCCATTTTGGTGAAACTAACGAACCAAGGATGCCTTGCCAAAGCCTGTCCCGATGTCCCGATTTTATCAAAGATAAATTTCTTGTTCTATGAAGCTCTGTGCAAACAGAATTGAGCTCGAAGAGCTTAAATATGATAGATGGGGTTACCTTATCGAATATCGTCCCAAACATGGGTTGCCACCTATTTTTGGGACAATTAAAAAAAAAATGTATAAAATTTCAGCCAAAGATGTATATCAAATGATCGAGCTCAAAGACCATAAATATAATATATAGTGTTGCTTTGTCGAATCGCGTCCCAAATATGGGTTCCCAACTGTTTTTAGGGCCAATCTTTTTAGAAAAAGTTTATAGTTTAAGATTCCTGCATAAAATGTTCGTTAAATGATAGACCTAAACTCTCAATTACTTACCTTCGTCGAAACGACGACGCTGTTTAAATCTTTTTCCAATAACTTTTAAAAGTACAGTTATTTTTTCCTGCGCGCTCAGCTTATCTCAGTTGGCTCTGCGCTTTTGTAATAAGTAGACGACTTTTTGAAATGAAAGGGGTTTTTAACCCTTGGAGGTTCAACCCGGTCAGTGCAGACCTTTTGCATATAAACGTTTGTATAACTTTTTTTGTTTGGGTGTTAGAGATGAATCCGTCCATAACTTCCCAGAAGCGGCTACGGCGAACACAATGAGCACAAAATCCGACCGTTTATGGTTTTGGGTTCGGTTTTATTCGTGTTTTCAAACGAAATGGTTCATACTGCACAAGAAGTAGGTCTGTGCAGACCTTTCACTTATGATAAATAAAATAAAAAATAGGTAAATTGTTGCATGTTTACGTTTTATTTATTACTAATATTTTTTTTTTTTTTTTCGATGAAATAAATGAATTTATGTTATCTTATGTTTTCCATTTTTTATTTTCTAGACACATTTTTGATCTCAAAATAAAAATTTTCTAAGTATATTTTTCAAAGTGTATTATTTTATTTGAAACAAAAATAAGCTAGAAAAATATTTAGAAAAATAACCAATCTCACTTTTCAACATTTAATGTTTTAAAAAAATTTATTACTTGAAGCATCGCCAAAACGACGAAGTTAAATAACAAAGCGTTATTAAAATAAGATAAGTAATTAAGGGTTAATGTGCCTAAATATAATATAATTGGTAACCTTACCGAATCCCGTCACAAAACATGGGTTGCCACCTGTTTTTTGGGCCAATTTTTTTTTAGAAAAAAGTTTATAGTGCAAGATTTCAGCTTTATACGATTGTCATTAGATAGTATTCGCATCTTTTAGTCTCTGTTTTCTAAATATCTAAATTGAATAGGTCTGTCATCCATAATTTCGCAAATGAAGTCAACTTAAACTTTTTAATCTTTTTTTTTGTAAGAAGATTAATATAACTTGCTGTGGCCACATTCCACTATAATCTACAGTCTTCTGATTTTCTTGTTTAGAATTTAAATCTAACAAGTGTCATAGATACCGCAGTATTCACCATAATAAAATGATTTGTCAAACGACGTCTTGGCGTGCTTTTGCAGTGATGAGTGGTTTTTTAGTATTTTCACACTGACTTGTCAGGAATAGAATTTTGGTTTAGGAATTTAATGGTTCAGCGAACAAAAGCGCACAATTGGGTAACAAGAGAATGCATTGGTGAAATTGTTCATATTTGGCTGTTGAAAATTACTAAATGACACGACATAAGTTTATTTAACAACAACTGGCACCGCACGATAATAAAATTTACCAGCAAAGGGTATCAATTAAAAAAAAGAAAAAAAAGCAAAATTTCAAAGCATTTTTTTTAAAAAAAATTATCTTGGACTGAAAGTAAGTAATTAGCAAACAGAGAGAAAAACGAAATTCAATATCAAACTTATGTTTGCTCAACAATAAACCACATTTGAAGCAGATTTGTAGCAAATTATTTCCAAAAGATGAAACATTTTTTCGCTAACTCTATTCCCAGTTCAGTGTTTTTCATATTGATTTGCCTTACATCCTTTCTCTCTTAAAATTGAAAGCACAGCATGTCTATGCTTGTATGTTCTAAGGCTTAAATATATTAGCTAACCCTAACCTTGTGAAAACTTACCTACTTTTTCCATATGCATGTTGCCATTTTCTGTATAACTTTTTGCTCAGCAGCTCCATCAGATGTGCAACCTTACATAATCTTATGTCATTACTTTTTGTCTTTTTCTATTTGACTTTCAGTTATTTAGGTCAATTTCTAGCTTATGTATCAAAAATTAAAATCAATTCAATGTAGTGTGCCTTAACAAAGGCTCAGAGTATCGAAATGTTGCAATATTTTCAAAAATTTTTCGAAATCATTTAATTGGAAAAATCTTACAAATTGACCAAGCTTTTTTACGTAAGAAGCTTCCTTGTGGATGTTGTATAACATTTTTGTACAAAATTTTTAGCAGTGAATGAAATATGTATAAATTTCTATGTAATAAATGCTGTGTAGATTACATTTGGTATGGAAATGACATGAGACAAAAAAACAACAACTTTTTATGCAGCAAAATCGAATGGGCTATAAATCAATCAATCAAACTTATCGAATGAATTTA
Source organism: Tricholauxania praeusta (assembly GCA_949775025.1). Lineage (NCBI taxonomy): Eukaryota > Metazoa > Arthropoda > Insecta > Diptera > Lauxaniidae > Tricholauxania > Tricholauxania praeusta. Next base: position 26,660,438 of record OX459031.1, on the reverse strand, counting down.
ATTAATCTTCTTATACCATATGAAAAGTAAACCATCAAAATTCTACATTTCCTTTTATTTTATTTTATTTTATTTTATGTAGCAGATGACTCTTGAACTAAATTCATTTATTTATTTAATTATATATTATTAAATCATAGAAAATTGTTCTACTGATTCTGAAGGTTTTCTTGTTCACTGTCCATTATGTGTTGTGGTGAGTGATTTTTTTTGTAATTTTTTGATACATATTTTTTTCATTTCCTTTAATTTTAATGCCTTTTGTGTAACATTATTTCAATCGAAACCGAAATATTTGGTATTTTGTTTTATTTAAATGATTTTTTTTGTTTAACATGAAATGGTCAATTCTTTGGCTGCTATTCTCAAAGCAGAAATTTCTCCGATTCTATCGACTTCTTCAAAAAATTTAAGGTTCCATACTTTTTTTGAAACTATTTGACAATTTTTGAATTATTTGACATTTTTTGAATACCAATTGACTGCTTCAATAGTTTTCGACTTTCATTGAAATTTTTCGATTTATATCGTCTTTTGGACTTGCATCGAATTTTTCGACGTTTTTGACATTTTTCGATAGATAGTCTCCCAACATTTTTCCACTTTTGTTGACAATTTTCAATTCATATAGGCAGAAATATCTCCTATTCTATCGATTTCTTCAAAAAATTTAAGTTTTCTCATACTTTTTTCGAAACTATTTGACAATTATCGAATTATTTGACATTTTTTGGATACCTATTGACTGCTTCAATATTTTTCGACATTGAAATTTTTCGATTTATATCGTCTTTTCGACTTTTTTGACTTGCATAGACTTTTTTTGACGGTTTTGTCATTTTGCGATAGTCTTCAACATTTTTCCACTTTTATTGACTATTTTCAATTCATATCAATTTTTTCGATACCATCCAAATTTTTCGATACGTTAGACTTTTCGATCCCCTTTCACATTTTTTGATACCGTTTTGCGATTTTGTTAGTCATCGATTATAATCAACATTTGTTGACATATTTGTTATTTTAGATATATTTCGACTACTACTTACCACTATTTTAAATTTAATTGTTACTGTAAGAACTAGTCGATAGAAGTCAAAATCTGGCTAGTAGTATTCAAATAATCGTTACAAGTTCTAAAATAATGGTATCCAAAAAATAAAAAGTCCACAAAAGTCTAAATCCATCAGAATATATTGAAAAAGTGTGAAATATTAAAAGTTGACGGAAGTCTAGAAGTATCGAATAGCATCAAAAAGTACCAATAAATACAATAAGAGTCAAATGAAATCGAATAGTATTAAAAACCGGGTGAAAAATTTGGTCGGTTCGGTTCATCGGTTCGAACCGTTTTTGCATTTTTGGATTGGTTCTTTAAAACGGTTTTTGTTTTCTTTGAACCGGGGTTTCGGTTCGGTTCAGCGGTTCGGGAATAAAAAAAAACAATGCAAATTTGTGTTATTTTTATTCAGTAACAATCCAAAGGAATATAGAAACATATATGAACATATAATTTATGTCATACGCTATAAGTACGTAGTAAAAAATTAGTATTTGAGAAAAAACTTGATTTACAATAATCAGTTGAGATTAATGAGAAAAATATCTTCTTACAAGTCCCCGTCAATATTTCCCCGCAGGTCTCCGAGAATAAGTTTTAGGATGGAAAATGTCCTATCTACCGAAACCTGGGTTGCTGAAACATCATAAATAACTTGAGCTAATTCAGATAATTCTTTGGCAGGGTAGTTATTCCAAAAGTTCAAAACATTAACATTACTTGAAAGCTGCTTTATATTATCAAGCGATTTGATTTTATCTATTAATGATTTATTTTTGAACTCTGTCTTCCCTATTTCTTTCAAAATTTCATCAAATTCCATATATAACAAAAAAAAAATAAAACAAGTGGGGAAAATTTGTCCATTGAAAATTAGTCAGAATGAACCCTCGAACCGGTATAAAAAGTGGTTCGGTTTTCGGTTCCGATCAATCGTTTGTCGAAAATTTCGGTTCGGTTATTGATTCAGTTAATTATTAAAAAAAGCGGTTTTCCGGTTCAAAACCGGTTCGGTTCAAAACCGGTTCGGTTCAAAACCGGTTCACGTCCCTGTTAAAAAACCTTGATAAAATTAAAATGTATCAAAAAAATATCAAAAAATTCCGATTTTCTCAAATAGTACCAATCGAAAAAAATGTTATTAAAATCCAAAAATTAAGTCCTCAGTTTCATAGTAAATGTTAGTCCCTTGTAGCATCTCTAAGAAAGACTTTAGGTTTTCCTAAAATACTTCATTGGTCAACAGAAACTTTATATGGAAACAGCATTAAAGATGAAAATCATACGATTCAAAATTAGTTCTAAAGTTAACCCAGTATCGTAGAATTACTCTCACATAAATTGTTGCTAATTTTAAACGTTAAGATTAAAAAAATGGAAACTTTTTGTTGTGATTGAGTACACCCGGGGGCACATAATTGTAGACGTCATTTTACTAAAAATTTTTTTCCAGAATCTCCAGATACTGCCTAATTAAGTCTTACTGTTAGGATCTCATTGTAGTCAGGGCTTAATGGCCTTATATCCTACCTCAGTCCGCTCTTCTCTAAATATGTTATTACATAATAGCAATGTACTATTCTGTGAAGAAAATATCGGAATCGTTAGTTTTTGCCAAGGGTATAATCGAATGATTTTTCATTCTCTAGCAATATTTACAAGATATATTCTTGATCACACCTTAAGTTTGCATTTGCCGGTCAGTATGTCTTACAATTATTATTATTATTAGTATTTATCAAAAGTTTGTTAGCCTTGTTGTTAAGCCTTAAATCTTTAAGTGGTGTACTTCCTCAACAATTATTTGCTGCCTTAATTTTGGTACATCCTTTCAGTTATTGTTCTTACTGAATATTGTTACTTTAATAATGATCCGTAAACTTTATCTAGTTCAATTTCAAAGCTGAAAAACTAGGAGAGGTAGTGAGTTTCTTTGTCACGCGAACTTATTAGTCGTTACCGTCCTCATCTATAGATCGATATGCAAATAATCTTAAGTCGGCATATACTTTATTCTGCTTTCTCTTTCTTCTTTTCCGTATATACACATTGTGTATATCACTAGAGTATTTTTCGCAGCTAAACTGACTTCAGTGATGTATACAGTGAACTTCTTCTGAAACTTATCCAAATTGAATTTTCCCAATCTAAAAAAAAAAAAAGAAAAGCTTAGAAATTTGTCATACCAACATAAAACTCCCAATCAGCAAAATATTCCGTTCATAAGAAAAATCAAGAAAATTGATACTAAAACATCATCAGTAACCAATTTATCGATGGCAAAAACAAGTATTGACAACAATTGTGAAAAAACGTTTCACAATGTCACCAAATATGTTGATGCTCATATATGATGGGCTGTAGATATTTTTATGACATACTTAAGATAAATATGTAATCAAAACTCAACAACAACTGCAACAACAAAACAACTAGATGAAGGTATCTTACAACAAAAGAGTCAAAGTAGCAAGTTTTCACGTACACATGCATACATTTGGAATTGATAGGGTAAGAAAAAGAAAAAGAAAATTGTTCAGTAAACGATTATGGTACTACAAGTGATGAAAGTGAAACATCCATATGTGGTTGTAAGTATGTACTTGTCCTCACGTAGAAAAAATTTTTCTAAATGCGACTATTTTGGGGTATTTTGATATTATCTTGTAAAATAAGCTTCTTATTTTCGAATATAGGATGTGAAGTACTTTTTGGGAATAACAAAAAGTGTTTGTTATGTAGAATATTTCCTTTGTGTAGATTTTATTTGGAGACACGAGTTCTTAATTGATATGTATGTAGTCTTAAGTGTCATATAGACTTTGCTGTCTCACGAAATTGAAACTGAAATTAGAGTTGAAGTGATTTTGCAAATTCGAATAAATTTCTTAAGAGAACTAAGAAGAAAAATAATGCCACAGGATGAGTTTTTGTTCCCCTTTACCTCATATTAGTACGATTTTTGGCAATAAATTTTAATTCGTTTTAGCTTATGTCAAGGTTCTTTGCTTGTTTGAGGAATGTTGTACTCCATGTTTTAAAGCAGCGGTGGGCACAAAAATATAACAAAAGAGGAAAACAACAACATCAAGCAACAACAAACTAAATTTTAAAGTTTTTTTTTACTTTCATTTCCAAAATTGCCATTAGCACAAACAAAAACAAATTACACTACAAACAAAAACAAATGCTACACAAGACACAATACGGCGCCGTCATTTATGCCTTTGTGTTTTGTTTTTGTTTTCATTTGAATTCAAGTCAAGCCTCGATAGCGTTGAAATTCTGCGAATTTTGTGCCTCGATAGCGTTGAAATTCTGGGAATTTTTTTTCGCTTGGTTATGCGTCGAATAACGGTTAGAACAATGTGAGGAAATTGAGGCACTAAGTGCCTTTCACTGTTTTAAAGCGAACACATTCACTATCAGCTAATAAATATCGCGATATGCCGATTCGCATAAGAACTGCTTAGATTATGTAAAAGCTTAGCTAGCTTATGTACAGTGGTGGCCACGAATTTAGCACACACTGCAATGGTAACTTCATATTGAAAATATTAATATTATAGTGCAAGAATTGTAAACTAATATTTTTCCGTGAGTGTTGCTTACAACAAGATGATGAAGTACCGTTAATTTAAATGGTTGTTTTTACTCTAATTTTCCACATATTTCAAACATTTGAAATTAACGCGCCTTTCAAGTTGGCCACGAATTTAGCACAGTTTAAAAATATCGCTGATTTTTGTTTAAAATTTTGTTTGAGTTGTTTTATTTCGTATGGTATGCTTCAATTATGTAATTTTGAGATTAATTTTAACAAAAAATATTTTAAGATAAGGCAAAAGGAGAGTGGTGTTCAGAGATTCGCCGGCAGGTAATTCATGAAATGAAAAATAATTGTAGCATAGTTGCAGAAATCAGTCGATCCCTTAAATGTTCCAGAAAGATGGTATAGAATATATTACGACGCAAACAGCAGTATGGGAGCACTAAAAATATAAGATAGTGTCCAAGAAAGCGCAAAACAACAGCGAAAGAGGACAGTTTAATTCATAGAGCTTCACTTAAAGACCCTTTTAAGAGCTTCAATAAACTTAAAAATTAAGTTTCGACAGAATTTGGCATAAATGTGTCCTCCAGAACCATAACAAGGCGTTTAAATAAAAAAATATCCGTGGATGCATAGCCCAACATAAACCACTTGTGTCACAAAAAAATATTAAATGAAGAATCGCGTTCGTAAAAGAACATTTGATCAAACCGATTATTTTTTTTTTTTGAAAGGTTACTTTTCTTATGTACTTTTTTCCGCTTAATGAAAAAATGAAAATAAAAATTTTTTTAATGGTACAGCTTTCGAGATATTGTGGTTTTTTCATTTTTTCGACTTCAATTCACTTTAAAGTACATATCTTGAGCTAAAAATGTTCAATTTCATCGTTTTTGGTATAAAATTAAAAATAATAAAATGGAAAGCAAACATTTCATTGAATAAGCGGTTAAAAGATATCGATGAAAACAATCCATATTTAAAAAAGAAATTAAATTTTACATCTGATCCTGTTGCCACGAAAAATAGAAATAAAATTAAAAAAATAATTTTTCTACATACACGTAGAGCTGATATTTTTACGTAGAAATTAAGACATGTCAGTAGAAAATCGATTGTAAAATAAAAACTTTAAGAGCGATTGTATGAATGAATCCAAATCACCCATTTTCTGGTATATCTCGAACACTATACCATTCAAAAAATTTTCATTTTTATTTTCGAACTCAGCAGAAAAAAGGACATAAGAAAAGTAACCTCTTATCAATGAAACATTTCAAAAAATGTTTGCGCTACATGAGGCTAAAATTGAGTATTTATAAGTTCGAAAAATGATTTGGAAATTTCAGTGGGGTCGTTCACGACCTCATGGTGTCGCTAAGGGTTACAACGATAAAATTATATTAGCTACGCTATTCAAAAAAACTTGATTTATAAACGTATTTCCAAATAAATACATGAAGTTATAACTTTGACTCAGATTTTTTTGAAAATCTTGTTCATATCATAATTTTATGTTGGTTCCGCCAAAATATGCATTGTATATATAATCTGCCAAACTATTTTATAGGATGAACTAGTTTTCCTAGGCCAAACTAGTTCAGCGTGTTAGGATGAACCGGTTTAGCCTTGGAATATTTTAGAATATTACGGTAAGTGGGCGTTCGGCTGTGACTCAGGGCTTACATCCTCCAATATGTTCAATACAGGCTTCGCCGTGGTCTTCGGCCGCGTGTTACTGCGGTACAACCAACGCCGGTGTGATAACGAAGTCCGTGTTAGACATTGTATAGAGAACAACGGCCTGTCTGTCTAACTTTGCGTCCACTTATTCGTGTAAATAACGATTATGGAAAACATTGCAAAATATTTTGATTTAACTTGGTGCACTGGCTAAGTCTCCATTGTAGCACATGTTAATGGGTGAAATCAGATCACGGTTACACCTATCGCCCACATAGATAAAATACTTAAAATGCTATACTGAGAATTTAATTTAATGCAATGCAATCAAATACACTCGGATAGTTCGGACTATCACTATACGAAAATTAAGTACATTTTTTAAAGAGGGCCCATGTAAAAACAATTTTTATATGTTGTAATGATAGATACACTAGAAGCTATGCAACCAACTTCCACACAAATACTAAGAGTGGTTCAGTCTCGCATGACATAAATATTCGGAATAATTCGATCTATCCCTAAACAAAACGGAAACGTTTTTGGAATTTTATACGTATTTGCACTTTTAATTTTTGACGAAGAAAGATTGTTGTACGATTAATGGCCAAAGTACTCTCACAGCAATAATGTTGGATTCTTTTGGAAACAAGAATGAATATATTCTTAACGGATTTGATTTCAGCTTTATATAAATAAAACTTTTTCTCGTCTCTGCAAGACCAATTGCAATAAAAAACTAACTACAAAGGAAAATCAATGTATTGCACTAAAAATCATATGTCAAACTATGCATCATTTAATTTCCTTTAACGAAATTACATCATAGACTAAACACAGGGTCAAATGAAAAAGGGGAGTTTTTTTCTCGTTCTGCTTCTTTTAATAACAATTTGAGCTACGCAGTTAAAAATTTCTTCCCTTTTGCAAAATTGGTAGTAATAAACTATTTGCAACATTTTTCTTGTACCCCCTTTGCCAGAAAATTTTCGCGACAGCTGTAATATTTCATTTTCGTTAACTTGAAATTGAGTCGTAAACAATGACAGTTGTTGTTACTTTTACAAAAACATATTTGAAGGGTAACTTTATTTTGGGTGGTATTTTTGTAAGTGTATTAGCAGTGATACTAACAACCCTTATTGTGGATGAAATTAAATTTGTGAACTGTATTCAATTTAGAAAAAAAAAATCATATTTTGAAAAAAACTTTGTGAATTCTTGTTTATTTATTTCAAGCCAATGCCTAAAAGCATGCAGCTAAAAATATAATTCTTTTTGCTTTAATTGCATGGCAAAAACTACAGCATTTCATTGCATTGTTCTAGCTGCACATTTGAATAAAGTAAGCAATTAACTTAAATATGCACATTTTGTCCCACCCGGTACTATTATTTATTATTGCTATCAGTTTCTTTCAAATTTTTTGACTTAAGTAAATATTTGCAATTTTATATAACAATTTGATTTGAAATGTGCTCCCCCTAAGCTCATTTTAGTAGACAATAATTTGCTTAATTAAAATTTATTTTACTTACGCAGGCAAAATATCTAAAATTCCTAAGCTGATGAAAATGAGACAAGACCACCGCTCAACATTCTCTTGTAACATGCGATTTCCTTTTACTCTATAGATCCATAACAGTTATGACTAAAAGTTGGAGTGTTAGCTATCGCCTTTTGAAGTGTCTGTTGTAATTAGTGGACTACTTGTCTGCATATGATATGGCACACACATACATGTCACAAAAAGGGTACTCTCCACCATAAGCACAGTAAGAACGCATATACATACAAACATATTTAATGAACACTTTAGGCTGTTGGGTATAAAAGATCAAATGGGTTTGGTATTATCTATTAAATTTATTTTTGGGTTCGGTTAAGAAGCTAATAATGCATGTATTAATTTAGCTGTGGTATAATAAACATATAACATTGATTTCAGTGTAGATAAAACAAAGACTAATTAATTATGTTCATTAGACGAAAGTGTTAATGTACAAAGCCTTCAGAAGCCTTAAAAGTCTTTTTTCATTACTTTTTTTTTAAATACAATCAACAAATTTGTTGATTTCTGTTCTAAGATTTGAAAATGAGAATATGTGTATGTTCACATCAAATTATTTAAGCTAAAATTAAGCTGAACATGAACGGTGCAAAAGTGAATCAATGAATATCAATAACATCTCTCACACAAACATAATTTTTAATAACTAACATAAGAAATGAAAGCTGTGGTTTGATAAATCATTAATATGATATATCAAAAAAAAAAAAAAAAACAATATTATTATACATATATGGTAAACAGTGAAAGCTCCCGTAGGCGGACATCGACGGTTCCAACAAAATCGTCCGCCTACGGGAGATGTCCGCTTGCGGGAGCTGTCGAAAAAAGTACATTTTAACAATTCAAAAAAAAAAAAAAAAAAAAAAACAATACAAATTTTTCTTATCGGATGGCTTGTAGGAGTAAAATTGCCAAGGTGGCGACACTTAAACACTCGTAACTTTTTTATTTATGAAATATACTAAAATTTTATTTCAGAAAAAAGTTGTGTAGACTTTACAGAACAATTCTGTCGAAAAATTTTGTTACTGAACATATGAGAAGTTGGTTTAAATTCTGTTTGTTTATTAAAAACTTAATTTTTTATAAATAATAAATAAAATTTTTATAAAACCTTTATTTTATATAATTTGTAAAACATTTTTTGTCCTATCACGAAAATTTCATTAACTTTTTCCCAATATTTACTGAGAAATCGCAATTTAAAAAAACACCCACACTTTGTTCATAACTTTTTAAAAAATCTAAATTTTGCAAAAAAAAAAAAAAAATATAAGGCGTTAATATTCAATAATCAATAAATCTTCAAAGTTATGCAAAAAAAGTTTAAGTATAATAAGTTGGTTTTTTCTGTGCCCACTTGAGAAAACTTTACTCTCAACAACACACAAAGGAATAGATTTTAAAGAATAACAATCAACAACCTGATTGACAGCAAAGCAAAGAAAGAGTTGAGAAAGAGTTTTTTCGTTAGAATTTCTTTTTTGTCCGCCAGCAGAGATGAATTGTATGAAATGTGTATAAATGTAGTTTCCGCGTCCGGTTAAGGGAGCGTCCGCCCACCGGAATGTATTTTGTTCTAAGAACATAACGAAAAACTTGGGACCAAGAAATTCAACCGGCTACGAGAGATGTCCGCCTGCGGGAGCTGTCCGCGACGGGGCTTTGAAAAATCTTATTTACTTTTTTTCTTACAAGGTATAATAATCCATTCGAACGAGACATATTTTTCCGTTTATGTTCACTTCTTTAATATTTATGTAAATAATAATATTTAAGATACATACAGTAATTAAAAAAAAAATTAAATATTTATATTCATCAAATCAATTAGTGAGATCAATTTTAACAAAGAAAAGAGGAAGGAGTAGATATTTGTCTTAAAAGAATATAAAACTTGTCTTTTTGCTGTTAAAACGATTTTCTTGTAAGAGGTGTGGCACCGCACACTTAAAAAAAACATTTTTACTCAAGTTTCAATCTATTTACATACCAAATTTCATCAAAATTGGTGTAGTGGCAAAGCCGTGATACCGTTTTTCTCCATTTGAAGCAATGCTACGCCCGCTTCAAGCAGGTAGAGTTTCTAATAATCTTTCTTAGGCTTCATTCTATCTTTAAGAAAAGTTTCACCAAAATCGGTTTAGCCGTGGAAACGTTTTTTCCCGTTAGGGGCGTGGCACCGCCTACTATTAAAAAAACGTATACATGTCCCTCCTTCCCTTCACAACCTTTCCAACAAGAAAAAAACTTTGCGATTATGTTGTGCTATGGCTGTGAAAAAGTGGTTTAACCGTTTTGAACTGCCTATTTATTGCACTTATGTTCGCGAACATGACCAACTTCAAACAGCTCTAAAAATTTAAAATTTTACATTTTTTTCACTCGTTTTTTTTTATTTTAATTATGTACATGAAACTCTGTTCGTGCAAAAATTTTGACACACTTGCTGCTGTTAACAATTTCGAAATGAGAACAAATGATGTTTTTCTATTTTATTTGTGACTTTAGAACACGAACTTAAGCAAATTAAAATTTTACAGTTAATAGAGATTGGTTTGATATTTTTGCATTGTTTTTAGCTAATTGACGTTGAAAGAGAGATTTTTCGGAAAGACTATCACCATGTATCGCTTCTCTTACACACTTAAATATTTAAGGCAAAATGCTATTCAAAATTAGAAAAAAAGAGAAACTGCATTAATGCAAGTTTGCAGGTGGTTTGCTCAATGTGATAAATGAATTCGGTGTAAATTGTTTAAATTAACAAAATTTGCACATTTTCCTTAGATAATATCAGATAGTAACGCTTTAATAATAACTTTTAATTTTTCTGTCACGGTTGGCTTTTTGGCGGAAATGTCCATATAGTTTTAATTCGCTTAATGCAGTCGTTGAAAATTTATCTCTATGCAACATAGAGAGCATTCAATAAATACGATATGAATTTAGTGGGAGGGGGAGGTCAGCGAAAAACGGCAATCGGCTTTGCAAAGCAATTAAAGAGAGTTCTTGAAGCCCAAAACGGCAATTTGTGTTACGGAGTGTTGTGGAGTAATTCAGGGGTAGGGTTGGTGAAGGGTTTTTTGGAACTATGCTACGTAATGCGGTGTAGCAAAATTTTAAAAGAATGCAAATGCGGCTATTTTTTTTTTTAGATGACTAGTACAATTAAGTTTACATGCATATGTTTTTGATTGATCGAACAATTTTGCTTCATTTTGGAAATTTTTCAAACTTGAAAGGAAAGCGAAGAAAGTGCTTAATTATTCTGAATTGTTGTTTCTAAAATGTTTGAATTAACACAATCTTCTGACGTAGATTTTCATAGCTCGAAATAAATAAAAAAATATTCGTAAACAGATTTACTCTGTAAAAAAATTGAAATCAGTCCAAATTTTTGTATTGCACTATTTGCCGAACTTCACAAAATTCGAGAAATTCGGTAAGATTTGAATTAACAAAAAGTTGTAATATTTTTGACGATACATTTACTTAGTTTTATAGTTGCACGGCGTCCAGTAAATATTGGAGAGAGATTTCCCATAGTAATAATTTTATTTACAAAAAATTAAGAATTTATTTGGGAAAAAATCTTCACTTTGATGAAGTGTCGAACAGCCAAGGATCGTATTCATAAATAAGTACAAATTCATTAATGGTCCATTGAAACTTTGTTTCACAAGATAAAACGTTTTAAATCAAATTTTGAATTTTTATCGCTTCGGTGCACAGTGCGGCAGAAAGCCGGATTTTGCGGCCAAAATTCGAAAATTCAAGTAATTCACTCCAAAATACACACTAAGGGGTTTTTGGGGTCGCCAGAATTACGAAATTCAAAATGGCGAACAAAATATGGCATCGCACAGTGCGGCCGAAGGAAGTTTTTTGTGTCGCTGATTATGAATCCGATGTCAAAGTTATGAAAATCAAAATGGCGCACAAAATATGGCGTCATGCCATTTTTTTTCTTATCTGTTACAGTATTGATATTCAAAAGTTTTAAACGTATTCTGCTAACCTTCAGACGTAGATTCCATTTGGTTTTGTTGGATTTCCTTTACTCGAAGCACTTTCACATGCTTATAACTTTTCCTTTTTATCTTCAATAATGTTGTGCTTGGACGAAGGCCACATTCCGACTGAAATTATAGAGGGAACTTACAATACAAGACGTTACTGCGAACTGTTTTCACTTCTTAGAAGATCCCTTTAGCCAACTCAATGATAAAAAATCTCTACCTAAAAACTTTTTTTCAAATTTTTGGCGCAAAATGACCCCTGCGGCCTCACTGTGCGGTGTGACCAAGTCAGAAACTCCGAAAATTTGCATAACGTAATTTGTGAACGCTCCCTTAATTATAAATGCTATGGTTGTTCACTCTGATTTTTAGCAGATAAGTCAGCAGTTTTAACTACAGTGGCTTGATCGATCCTGTTTTGCAATTTTGTTCATTATCTCACGCTCGGGCTCTTACAGCAACACATGCAGGGTTAGTTTTTTTTCAACTTTTTACATTGAGGAGACATTTTGTATAATATCGTTCTCAAATTCACAAGATAGTTTATATTATTAAGAAGTTACTCAAAACCGATGAAATTTCTCCTCATAAAAATTTATGGAACATCATAATTTTTACTTAAAATGATAAACACTTTGAAATTTTCAGATGTAGGGCTACATTTATTGCAGCGATGGGCGAAAGAGGAAAAATCAGCAAATTTTAGCTCTTCACAACAAACACGTAATTTTTGTATACGCGCTATGCACGTGATTCTTGTTATTGTTGTATCATTGAAAAAAAAGAGCACAAAAAACTGTAGTGAGCGAACAAGGAAACAACAATGCGCAGATTGAGGACAGCTGCCCTCGTTTCGTTTGATCAATGTACTTTTATTTCCATACTCTTGCTGTTTTTGTTGGTTTCTTGTCATTAGTTTTTGGTTTCTTGCAGACTTTTTTTTAATTGCTAACCAGGTTGAATTTATGATGGGGTTTTTGCTGTTGTTGTAATTGTTGTTTTCTGTTGTAAGTAGCTCCTGCTTTCAAAGTTTTGCCTACCTATGATTTATTGGATTTTTATAATTGCTTACAAATGTCACTGAAACAATTGATCCCACATAAATACTATCTTAGTTATTGGCCTTAAAACTCAATTTGAGTTCACAAATAATTGTAGTAATAGTATCTAAATCAACTGGTCTATTCAGAAATGTTAATATTTAGCAGCACTGTGAGTAAGCTCACTTACAGAAAATATTGCCTTCGCATTTAATTGAGGCAAAATCATTAAGTTTAGTGTTTATACAAAGCAGCACGTTGTACAGGTTTCAAGCACACGAGCCTAGGTAGCATTGACCTAAATTACGTTTAAATCTGAAGTTCCATTTTTTTAAGAATTACTGTAGCCTTGTGTATTAAAGATACGGCTACATTTTCCAGCATAAATGATTAAATTTTCATTAATTATTAAATGAAAAATCATCTAAGTATTAGAATTCTGAATTCGGTGGCTTTTCTGTATCATGTGAATTTATGAGAAAAAAATTAAAAACGCAATATTGTGCATCTTCGACTTAATGAAAATGTAAGTTGAAGTAAATGAGGTATTTTGGCTAAGGTTGTTTGTATTTGTCAACCTACACAATTTCAGCTTTCTCAGAAAATTCATCATTAATTTTAGACCAAAGTAAAACGCTTGCAGCAAGTAGATTCAGTGCAGATGTAACTGCTATACATTAATATCAGAGTTACCAGACTAAAAAGACATCGTGCTAATGTAACAATTTTTTTGAATTGGGTGTGCTTTTGTTAACATCATGCTAATGCGAATTTTCTGAATTAAAAAACCAATCAAACTCAAAAATAAAAATATAGTCAAAACTTATTTCACTGAGGTCTTATAGTCGATATCTGTTTTCTTCCCTATAGCTTTGGGCTCAATAAATTCTTTGTTTTGTAGCGCACTTTTCGAGTCAACTGAATTAAATGGGAATTTCGTTAAAGAAAAAAAAAAATCTTGGATGGTCGGTCCAATCAAGAACGATTATTTTAAACAGTTCTTCTCAACTCAATAACTTTCATAAAATTTAAATGAAATTATTTTTGTTTTGATACTTAAAAATCTTAGTCTAAAAATCATTTTTTTTTGCTGAATTGAATTTGTGTGAATTTATTCTATTTTTATGTTTTTGTGGCTTACATTAAAATGCATCGCGAAAAATATTTGCACCGAAAATAACAAACTAGATCTTTTGAGTTTTTTTCCGTAATAATAATTATTTATTTTTAACACAAAGTTTTTGAGCTACAACACACATAAGTGTCTTAAATTTAATATATCTAAGTCATAATTGAATTAAGAAATTTATATATTTAAAATAAAAACTAAGGCAATATTAACTAATATTAATCATTTCATATGAAAATCGATCAGAGGCCCAGTACTTTTGAAATATTCCAAGAACTGGAACTGATATAAAAAATTTGACCATATCCTTAATCAGTAGACAAAAATCTCCCAAGACAGCACCTAGAACTCAGATTTTTGTTTTTTCATAAAGTAGTATTATCAGCACTAAACTAATATTACTAAAACATTATTATGTAATAATGTTGAGGATAGTTATCATTATTATTTAAAATGGTAAATATAGTTGTATGGCATACTTTTACCAAATATAAGCTTTTTATCATTACGTTTCATACATTATTAATAATTGCAAAAGTCAGCAATAACTCTAACTCATGAGATATTCTTGATAAAATAAATGTAGGTTATATGAAAAAAAAAAAAAAAAATTTGAAATGATTTTTAAAAATGGTTAAATTTCTAAACTCACTTTTTCGTTAAGTGCTATTCTTGCACCGAACGTTGATATTTGAAAAAGTCTGAACAGAACAGTTGGAATACAGTACGAAAATTGAAAATTCGACCAAGCTTTGAATAAGCGATAAAATACACAAGTTCCTACAGTTATGTAAAGAGCTTGGAGAATTTACCAAGCGAACCTCCTTAACCAAAAATCATTCTCCACTCATACATATCTGGTAACACTGTTTAATAGTTAACTTAGAAAGTTTTTAAAGTAAATTCCACCTTAATATATTTAATAACTTACTATTTCAATTTGAAATGAAAATTCATCCTTTTGCATTAATAAAACTGACAGTCTTAGTAGTAACTAAGAAGGAAAAGAGCTTGAAATGAGATGACAACAGATGAAATGTAATTTTCAAATATTGTCATTTTCATAAGAACTCATTCAAATTTTTCATTGAGATAAACGCGAAAAAAAAAATAAATAAAAAATTAAATAAATACCAACACACTTACTACGTATTTATTGCGATGTAAATATTTTGTTGAGAGCATGAAAAGCACAAAGGACAACGAAGGAAGTTGTTTATTCCTGCGCATGAACATATAAACTACTCACCGGTACTCTACGGTACAACGTAAAGTTGGCAATAATAAAATCATCGTAAATAATTATTTATGCGAAAAAAGGATTTTGATTTAATGAAATTGCACTCTTTGTGTCATTGTGAATTTTATTAAATTTTTAAATTACGTTAGCGACTGAGAGACTGACTTATTGCGTGATGATTGCAGTTTGTAAATGCATTTATGATGACACTGCAGCATTCAGATTTTATTAAGTTACGAAAATACTGATGTAGTCATTATAAAAAAAATATTTAATGTTGTGAATAATTCAAGTGAAAGTATATGTCTGTATATATTTAAGGGAGCCATATATATATAGAAGTAGGAAAATGATTAAATAATGCTTTAAAAAGTTTCAAAAATATCAAAAACAAACACGTTTCAAATGAGTTGGGTTGTCTTTAATACTTTCTGTAGAAATCCCAAATTCTGCTTCAAGATAAATATTCCTATAAATTATCCCGCTGGATTTTAGTGAGAAAATTCTGCTTTGTGAAATGATTTTTAGTAGTTTGGTAACGATGTAGGAAGTAAAAAATTTTTGAATTTTTGCTTATGTTTTCTTTCTTTAAAAACGGAAAAATAAATTAAAACTTCCATATGAAGAACACAGAATTTGCTTTTGAAACATAATCCTCATCCCATTCATGCTGAATTTGAATTTGAATAAACTGAACAAATTGGACAGACAATCTCTAGAGAATTATAAAAAAAAAAAAAAATATTTGAGTAACCAAATAGACGAATTGTGTATCTATGTATATAGTAACTACTACATAACGAAAATTTTTGATTTCGCTTACAGTTTTTCTATCCCAAAAAACTTTACTCACTCGTGCATGCAACTTTGCGTTTTGATTGCATACATTTTGGCGTATAATATACATACCTACACATAAATATATTTGATATAGTAAAATGTATTTTCATTTTAGTTTATGCAGCATGAGTGGGCTACAAGTTTATTACGACTGAGGTGTAAAAGCGTAACATAGTGTATAGCATGTTGAGTTTTTGCTTTAATAGAGGTGGTTGAAATTTAGTTACTAAGTAACAAAAAATTTACGGTACGGTAAGAGATTTACTATGAGCAGACAGTGAAATTCACATGAATCATTTATTAGGCACTCTTGATGCTGCTGTTGTGGTTTTGAAGTTTTTTTGGTAGGAAAATAAAAAAAAAAAAAATTTATGTGAGATTCATGATTGAAGTGCATTGTGGGGCAAATTACTTTAGACATCAAAAAGTGTTCCGAGCTTTTTGATAAAAAAAAAAACAAATTCTTTTCTTCTTAAATTCAACTTAGTTCAGAAATTATTGTGAAATATTAATATACAAAATAATTTAGCTTTGGTTTTGTTTAATAAGTTACTGTTTTTTTTTTGTGCTGTTGTTATTCATTTAAGCCCAGAGTATTTACGTATTGGTTCCGAACAGATATTTCTAATTCAAATAAAAGTCTTATCACGAATACGAAGATTTAATTTTAGCTGAAAGTCTCCTTAGTTCAAGTCAGAGACCATATTTACACACACAAACTATTTTTATTCGTGTGTAATAATTAAGTACAACAGGTCGTATGATTAATATTCAATAATAAATTCTTCTATAATTAAATTGTACTTTGCGCCTTTAGTAAAAAATTCATATTTTCCAAAGTTACGGCGGTGAATTTCGATCTGAAAGGAAATAAAATTTTACAATTGATCGGAGCCTTGAATTAGATTTAATGGTGGTGGTGGTTATTCCAATTAATATTTCAATTACGATTGAGTTAAGTATTAATGAACAGTCACAACAAATTACCATTATATTTCTTCTCGCTGATATGTTGCAATTGTTGTTGCTAAGCAGAAATTCGTTCCACTGTCCAAGACACCCACCTCCAACAATTAGACACAAGTTCATTCGCATAATTTTTCACTTCCAGTTGCTTAATTTATGTATCATGGTTGCACTAATTTAAAAGAAAAGGAAACAAAAAATAGAAAAACCCTCAAAAGTTTTACACGCATACAAAAAAACTTAGTGCTTAACGAACTCAAAACCACATTTTAGGCCAAAAAATTGTAACCCTCAGAAAATAAACATCAAGAAAGAGCCCGAAAAAAGTGGACTCATGAATATTTTAGTGCGTCATTTAAAGCAGCAGACTATCAGACAACAGCAAAAAAAAAGGTGGGAAAAAATCTAAGCCATAAAATGTCAAAATAAAAACCAAACACACAAACACTAACAGAAACAATTACAGAAGATACCGCGCCCCACACAGCGCTTAGCTTCTAAGAACCCAATTTTAATGCGGCTGCGACTACGCAAACTACTAAATAATGCATCACTATCTTTTTTCTTACCCCGACATACTGCCAAAGTTTGAATGCATTTGAAGTCAACTTTAGACAAAGTAACTTTTATTTTGGTAACTTTGGTAAATTCGTTCGCAGTACATAGATGGAGGGGTAAAGCGAATAAAAACGACATCAAACGCTGCGTGCTGTCTCTTGGGATGACATTTAATGCCAAAACGGGATCGCTACCACGTTTTGACTGCAGTCAAGTTGTTTTTTTTTTTGTTTTTGATTCTTATGCGTAGCCTGAGCAAATTTTTAATAGATTGCTTCAAAATTTACGAGGGCGCTTGTCATGAATAACAAAAGGTAAGTTGCATCACCACAATTAGGGGGGAGAACGCAGTGAGAGCTGAAGATCTCAGTTAAGTTTGGTGTTGGTTATTACATTGGTGGCTGAATGCTGCGTCGCGTCTTTCAGTCCTCTGGGGATGCATTACTGAACCAATTGAAGTTATAAATAAATCTGCGGCATATACGAATATGCGTTTTTTTGGTTTATGTATTATGCAGTTCCGGGTAAAATAGTGCCTTTGGAGTGAAGTTTATTACATGTGATGGGTGGCCTTATTGCTTTTCTGCTTTAATTTTGCATTGACGATTCAATTAGTAAATTGCGGCGGATATTGTGTTTTTGATTATGATTCCGTAAGTGACTCGATAGTGGCAATGTATTGTTTCTTAAAAAAAATAAATAAAAATTTTATTTATAGTGAAACTTATGCCATTTTGGAAAACAACGGTATTTTTATAATTTCTCTAAAGTACATTCCAGAAAATAATATAAGACTGCTAACAAACATTGAATATTTATTTCCCTAAAATTTAATATTCTATTTATTAACTATTTTAAAATCTTGATATATAATAATAAAATCGGTTTTTCTAAGTTGGAATTTTTACAATAAAAAAAAAGTTCAGTGATCTTTTTCACCCAAAAACTTACTTAATTTCTCAACGTAGTCTCATTCAATTCATTCATTCAATGGTTCTTCCATGTTTTGATGCCTTCTGCATAATAAATACAATCTGTTGAGGTCGAATCATGCCTGTATTTTAGCAATGGTTGTCATCACTTAACTTTGAAGCTCTTTTCACTGACCCACTTCTTCAAGTTTGGGGACAGGAAATAGAAGCATAGAGCCAACTCGGGAGAATGTTGTGGATATGAAACCAATACGATGCCCGTATCATATTTTTGTCAATACTGTTCCATGCTCGAGTCAAATCACATACACATACTTATGTGTTTTTTGGCACATGCCCTAGCTCGAAAAACACCCATAATACAGTAATCCAGCATTCTTAGATCGGGAGAGGAAGATGACCAAAGTACGTGGCTTATGAACGATGTAACGTTTTCTTAAAGCCATTTTTGCGTTCATCTGGCTTTATGCAACGAAGTATCCAGCACTCTGAGCTAATATTTTTCTGCGGTTCATCAGTAGAACAATGAAATGGAGACCTGTCATTTTTGGTCACTGCCACCCATACCATAATTTGTTCAGCTCCTTGCGGTTAGGCAAATACTAATTCATCTGAGTGGTTGCTAATACGTCCCTTTCTCTATATACGATGATTTTGTTTGTTGGCAAACTATTCGGTGCAGAATGTTTTTGGGCAACTCGTTTTTGCGGCGCATGTGAAGCAGCGCACTCGATCTCTTGAGCTGATTGTCTCGTTGAAATGCGGAAAGGTCCTGCGGCTTGAATCTTTCAAAAACTTTGGCATCCAACTTATTTTTTAGAAAATGACGTACGCTTCGATTGCTTACTTCCATTTTTTTAGCCATTCGAGTAGCACTTTGCTCAGAATTACGTGGTAATCGCTTATGCACAATTTTGATGCTTACTCGCTCAGTTGCAGTGCATCGCCGGCCACCACCGTAACGTTTTTGAATGCTGCCAGTGTCCTTGAAACATTTAACGGTACGGATGATAAAAACATCGGTCAACAACAGTTATTTTTCATTTTAACCTTAACTTTCTAATAAGCTTTTCCCTTGATCAAGAGACTAAAGCTAAGTGGTTAAGAAGGCTAATACCTGTCGTAGCTAAACTCTTCTATTTAACAAAAAATAATTTTAAAGCCTTTGGCTTCAAAATTACGGACATTTTCTGCAAACATACAAAACGCTGATAATACCAGCACTAATATAATTGAAGAGAAAATTGAAATTTCTTTTAATCTAAAAAGGCACTCCCTGCAAAGATTACAATCAAGAAAAGGACGCATCTGTCATAATTTTTGAATTTCAATACATGCAGCGCCAAGAGGGAAAAATAACGCCATCGAAAACCATCAACACTAATTTAATTTTAGCTTTTTCCACAAGTAATAACTAATTTTTGCATACCTCGCTCGAGGGTACAAATATTTTTGAGGGAATTTTGTTTTTAAGTTATTTAAAGAATTTTATGTGAAAAAGAATTTAAGATTTTTTTGTTTTGCCTATTTTATGACTTTCATGGCCAAATGAAGTTTATGTAGCAACAAAAAAATTTCCCTCTTGCAATCTGAAGAAATTGTTATCCTTGATCATAATTCAACTTCAATGTCTGCATTGTTTTTCAATAACCCAGTCTACCATCAGGTTTTCAAGCATATCTACATATGTACAGACAACAAACCTAAGCCACTATAGTATCAAAATCAATAAAAAGCTCTAAAGGAATTTCCAAAAAGACTCCGGTAAAATGAAAAACCCACAAAATGTAGAAAATTTCATAATCAAAGTGAGGTATAAAAGTAAAAAGTGAAAACCACTATAAACCCAGTCATAAAACTATGACAACCACCATTGCTGCCGCTATGTATCAACCCTCATATGCTTAGTTAAAAACCCTTTTATTTTCACATTATGCTTATTAATATTTATATATTTAAATAGCAAGTTCCGTCCTGTCGGTTGTTGCCGCCACTACCATCACCTTAGGCGGCAAAGTTAAAAAAAACTTTTGCAATTTCATTCTAAACTTGAAAAGTGAAAAAAAGGGTCTCGCGTTTGTGAACTTCAGAGAAAAAAAAAGGAAGATGATGGTTGGCTCATATGCCCAACAGCTATTGAGCACCGGCTTGCCATATGAATAGCGGTACAAAGGACATAAAACCGAAAAACAATTTCATGGTTATTGTTGAAAAATAACTTGATCTATCATCTGTGCATGCGCATTAGGGTGTTTTCATAAAAAGATGAGCTAGGAACTTATACTTTTGTCTTAAGTATTGTCAAAAAATGAGTTAGCCAAAATAAATTTCAGTGGAATCAAATACTAGAAAGAAATTTCATATAAAAATAGAGCTGATGAGCTCACACAATAAATTCGATATTTAATTTATGAAAAAAGTTCCTCCTTTTTTACGAATTTTTCTTTTAATTTTGGGATGCTAGCAAAATCATACAATACAGGAAAATTGTCTAAAAGGAAAATATATTTTTGCAAAAAAATCAATTTAATTTATTTTTAGTACTAATTACACTAGTTTACACTCAAAATGTTCCACTGACCTGAGGTTACTTTTCTTATGTAGATTTTCCTGCTGAGTTCGAAAATGAAAATGAAAATTTTTTGAATGGTACAGTTTTCGAGATATTGTGGTTTTTTCACTTTTTCGACCTCTTTTCACTTTGAAACTCATATCTTGAGCTACAAATGCCCAATTTCCTTTTTCTTGATGTCATATTAAAGATAATAAAATGACAAATAAACGTGTGTAATTATATTTTTTATTAAGAAAGTGGTTTAAAAGATATAGATGAAAATAGACCGGATTTTAAGAAAAATCAAATTTTACATTTGATTCTGTGACCACGAAAAAATAGAAATAAAATAAAAAAAAAAATAATTTTACTTTTTGCACGTAGAGTTGATACTTTTACGCAAATATTAAAATATTCCACAAGAAAATCGACTGTAAAATCACGACGTTAGAAGCGATTGAATGAATGAATCCAAATTCGACATTTTATGAATATATTAATTTTTTCGACAATTTGTTGAGCGTAATCGTTACAAAAAGATTTTTCTCATGTACCTTTGATAAGAGGATACTTTTCTTATGTACTTTTTCCTGCTGAATTCGAAAATGAAAATGAAAATTTTTTGAATGGTACAGTTTTCGAGATATTGTGGTTCTTTCACTTGTTCGACCTCTTTTCACTTTGAAACTCATATCTTGAGCTAGAAATGGCCAATTTCCCTTTTCTTAGTGTATAATTCTTCCAGCGTTACATATAAAACTTGGCCTTATTAAAAATTTTGTGAAGGCCCTCAACGTAGAAGGCCAAGCTTTCACTTACTTGAAAACTCTTTTTCCTAAGCTGTCTATAGCTAAAATTAAGGAAGGCGTCTTCGATGGTCCAGACATAAGAAAATTGATGAAAAGCACAGATTTTCCAATATATTTGACATCGGTTGAAAACGAGGCCTGGAATTCATTTCAGCTGGTTGTTACTAGTTTTTTTGGGAACTATAAAAGCCCTGACTACGAGGCAATTATTACCGATTTGCTGGAGAACTACAAAAAGATGGGTACGGAATGTCATTTCATTCTTATTAATATTTTAGTGTATTTTTCACCATTAAATTTATTTTTATCAGGCGTAAATACATATGTCTCTGAAAATCCATTTATTGCATTCGCAATTAAATTTAAATTTCTTTCCCGACAACCTTGGTGACGTAAGTGACGAACACGGTGAGAGATTTCACCAACAAATTAAAACTATTGAGCGGCGCTATCAAGGGTTTTGGGATGAAGCAATGTTGGGAGATTACGTATGGTTCCTCACTAGAGAAACGGATCCCAAAAGCAACAGAAGACAACACAAAAGCCACAACTAAGTACATACATATATATAACTTTGTGTTGTATATTATGATTGTTTGTGCTAGCCTGTGCATGTGTGTGCAAATAAATGTGGTTTTTTGGACATAGTTCCTTTTCCATAGTAACCGGTGCATTTTTATTTTCAGGGCTATTGAAGGTTTTAAGCAAATTTATTCTAATAATACGAAAACACCAAACAATATAGAGAATTGCAGCGATTAAACTCAAGAAATTGTCGAAAAAATTTATATGATCAAAAAATGTGGCACTTAGACTTATTCATTCAATCGCTTCTAACGTTGTTATTTTACAGTCGATTTTCTTGTGGAATGTTTTAATATTTGCATAAAAGTATCAACTCTACGTGCAAAAAGTAAAATTGTTTTTTTTTTATTTTATTTCTATTTTTTTGTAACCACAGAATCAAATGTAAAGTTTGATTTTTCTTAAAATCTAGTCTATTTTCATCTATATCTTTTGAACCACTTTCTTAATAAGAAATGTAATTACACACGTTTCTTTGTTATTTGACTATCTTTAATCTGACACTAAGAAAAAGGAAATAGGGTATTTCTAGCTCATGATATGAGTTTCAAAGTGAAAAGAGGTCGAACAAGTGAAAAAACCACAATATCTCGAAAACTGTGCCATTCAAAAAATTTTCATTTTCATTTTCGAATTCAGCAGGAAAAAGTACATAAGAAAAGTATCCTCTTATCAAAGGTACATGAGCAAAATCTTTTTGTAACGATTACGCTCAACAAATTGTCGAAAAAATTAATATATTCATAAAATGTCGAATTTGGATTCATTCATTCAATCGCTTCTAACGTCGTGATTTTACAGTCGATTTTCTTGTGGAATATTTTAGTATTTGTGTAAAGGTGTCAACTCTACGCGCAAAGAGTAAAATTATTTTTTTTTATTTTATTTCTATTTTTTCGTGGCCACAGAATCAAATAAAAAATTTGATTTTTTTTAAAATCTGGTCTATTTTCATATATATCTTTTAAACCACTTTCTTAATAAAAAATATAATTACACACGTTTATTTGTCATTTTATTATCTTTAATATGACATCAAGAAAAAGGAAATTGGGCATTTGTAGCTCAAGATATGAGTTTCAAAGTGAAAAGAGGTCGAAAAAGTGAAAAAACTACAATATCTCGAAAACTGTACCATTCAAAAAATTTTCATTTTCATTTTCGAACTCAGCAGGAAAATCTACATAAGAAAAGTAAACTCAGATCAATGGAACAGAAAAAAAAAATCATTTTGTAAACTAGTGTTATTATTCGTTAATTGAAAATTATTTAATCGAATTTACAGTCATTTGTAGAAACAAATGCTTATGTAAAATTTCACAAATCGGTTAATGCTTTATAAACAAACATGACAAAGATAACAACAAAATGGAACAATTTAACCTGATAATTGTTGACATATGTTTCGGCTATTACCACGTATATACATAGCCTCATCGGACCAGTTTTTGGTTAATTTGTACTGAGGTTCAAACCCCGAACATTCTATGTATTATATGTTGACAGCCACTCTTAACACTTGAACCATAAGGGGTTCTGCGAATGACATGTACAAAGTGCACTTTATGCGCACAAAGCGCCATCTGTCATCTATTTTGTCATTTCTTGTTTGCTGCATAGCTTTGTTGAACCGTTTCGACGGCTCATAGACTTTTATGATGCAACTTTTTTTTCGAGTTTCACGGCTTCCGCCACTTATTTTTGACAAATGAATGGATGTATTCGTATTCGGTTGTAGAAATTTCATTTGTTTTTAGTCGAATTGTGAAACTTCACATGAATATCGGTTTTTGAAAATGACTGTAAATTCGATTAAATAATTTTCAATTAAAAAATCAATAGCTAAAAAATCAAAAAAAAAAGTTATATGTAAACGAACGCACTGATTCATTCGGTATAGACCAACATTGTATGCATATCAACTTTAAGATTAAAAAATTAACTAAATATTCAAGATAATTTTGGAGTCTATTCCTTCGAAATACTCGCAGCATCTTCATTCTCCGTAATTTATTCACTCCTTTTCTAGTACCATAACTTCACGGGGAAGTTTGATTTTCTAGAAATCCACATTTCCCTATTTGCGGGAAAAAAGTATAATAAATACCTGGCTAATTTAATCAAGTGAATAGCGGTTTACAGCTCCTTTACTCAGCTCTTTTGGTCACGCTTGATGTATATAATTAAATGACTTTTCGCCAGAAATATATTGCAGCCAACCAATTCGAGATAACTGAGCAAGAGCTGTACTTAATTTTGTTTGATCTGGAGCGACATATGTCTTTCTTTCAGTATGTTAAGTTTGCCACCAAAGAACATTATATATATATGCATGTATAAATTAGGCTTCCTTATCTTTTTGTTCGGATCTTAGTGCGTATAGTAGCCTTACCTTATGCACTATATTCAGAAGTAAAACTCATGGTAACTCAAATAAAGTTGGTGAAATTGGCATTAGTTGCAGTAAAGAAATCGCTGGTCTTGGTTCCATGGCTGCTGTTGCTTCATACATATGGTTTTCGTTGAAATTAAATAAGCTCCTCGAAAGCATAAAGATGTTTCAGTTGCTCCACGAAGCCAGGCTGAATATTACCGTGTCAGATAAGATCCAACGTTACCTATATTACATTTAGCCCTCTAAAGTTTGGATCAACAACACTGGCAGATATTGGGAATGGCAAAGCATAAAAAAGTGTGAAAACCAGGGACGTGAACCGGGTGAAATATTTGTTCGGTTCGGTTCAGCGGTTGGATTGGTTCGTCAAAACGGTTTTTTTTCTCTGAACCGTAGTTTTGGTTCGGTTCAACGGTTCGGGAATTAAAAAAAAAACTATGCACATTTGTGCTATTTTTATTCAGTATAACAATCCAAAAGAATATAGAAATATATATGTAGACATATGTAATTTATATCATACGCTATTAAAACGTAGTAAAAAATTTTTATTTGATAAAAAATTTGATTTACAATAATCAGTTGAGATTGGTGAGAAGAATATCTTTCCCCGCAGGTCTCCAAGATTAAATTTCAGGGTGAAAAATGACCTCTCTACCTAAACCTGTGTTGCTGGATCACCAAAAATAGTTTGAGCTAATTCAGATATTTCTTTGTCAGGGTAGTTATTTCAAAAGTTCAAAACATCAACATTATTTGAAAGCCGCTTGTATTTTCAAACGATTATCTCATGCTTCCCTATTTCTTTGAAAATTTCATCAATTTCCATATTTAACAAAAGAAAAAATAAAAGTGGAGAAAATTTTTCTATTGAAAATTGGTCAAAACTTTATAAAAAGTGGTTCGGCTTTCGGTTCCAATCAAACATTTGTGGAAAATTTCGGTTCGGTTAATGGTTCAGTTAATTAGTAAAAAAGTCGGTTTTCCGGTTCACGTCCCTGGTGAAAACTATCAACTTTGCTGCGGATGGATAAACTGCGTAATCATGGAAACTGCGGCAGAACCCCTCTCAAATTATGGTGTCGATCAAGGGGAGTGAGACGACGTATACTGGCAAGTAGGGTACAATGATCTACGGTTGGGTACAGGTTTAACCCGTCATCAATGAGGTGGGGTGTGGCAAACCCTACGTGATTACAAACAGAGGCAGTTTCCTCTTCACACGAATGGCTGTCCCCGTGCTCTCGGTAGCTGAAGATAAAACATCATTCAACTGAAACAAGCACACTTAGTCGAGAGTAATACATTGAAAGATAAACACACAGGTAAACCAGGCTGGGGTGTGTCACACCCCTTTTCATTGACGACAGAACAAATATGTATAACCTAATTTTGAAAATTAGCAACAATACGTTTGTAAACTCGTTAAAAAGATTTTTCTAAGAAAACAGGATTTTGCACTTTATAAAAACTTTAACATCTACTCATCTGCTTCTTTTTACTATAGATATAGTTTCCTATTTTTTTTGCGAAACACCTTAGCAAATATATGTGTATAGTAGTTTTATTGGGTACTACCTACAAAAAAAAACAATACCCTTATGTGTCATAGACACACAGAGCAATACGAGCATAATCGCATTTCTATTATACGTAAATATTTTACCATACGGCAAAATGTAAAGCACGCGACGACTGATTGTTAGAATCGGAATAAAGGAAACTTGGTTTGGTTTTTTTTTATCTTTTAAGGGTATTTTCTTATACTGCTTGTCTACAAGTATTTGAATTTTGAGTACTTTGATTTGACACACACATACATAATACAACACACTTTGCTCACACTTTATTTAAATGCAGTCACCCCGTTGTTTTTCTAAGAGTTTTTTGTTTCGCTTTATGTCCTTAGTCGTATTGAAGAATTTATCATTTTGACGCTCTATAAAAATATCAACCAGGTTTCGGTTTTCTTAACTACCACTCCTTTTTACAATAAAACAAAATTCGAGAGATGGGGTTGTTGTTGATATTTATCTAATGTTTATTTTTTCTATATACCCTCAGACACGAGTACTTGTATTTATATTTTGACTACATATTTGACAATGTAATAAGACCCTTAGGAATTTTATTTATATCATTCTTAAGTAGCTGATGACAAATGTTGTTTGTGTTTGACAGTTCAAAGCGACTAAAGGGTGGGCGCATATTTTTTGTAATATATTGGCATAATTTTTTGGTAATTAAATTCTTCGTCAGTAATACGTATAATAAAGATGTTTGTCTAAAAAATATCAACGTGGAATAAAATTTTTTTTATGGAAATTTTTATAAGAAAATTTCAGTTTTCATAATACTCATAAATAATTGTCTTAAGCTATTTTTGGAGTACTTTATGACAATTTGCACGATGTCTCTTGAAATTCATGTGCGTTTCGACGACAATCATACCGTGCACTGTGTTGACCTTTGGCTTTTTTAAACTCGGCCACCTGCTTTTTGTTTGGGTGCAAGGACTTCCTGCTGTGAGGTGATGTTGTTTGATGTATAATCAGTTTACTTACTTGTTGCCATCAAATGATTTCTACAGTAGCATGCGCAAGGTCTGCAGAGCCAGTGAGGTGCTTAACGTCTCCAAAACAGTGTCAGATATAATTCAATTCCAGGGACATGATTCGAAAAGGCAGCCCTATATACAGGGCCGGATTAAGAAATGCGCCGCCCCTAGGCAGTTGTAAAAATTGACGCCCTCCTCCTCAAAACTTCGTAATTTTTTCGAATTATCTTTTTTTTTTTTTCATTTTGATGAGCAAAAAAAAAAGGTCCTCGTTGCTGAACGAAAAACACCTAGCAAAATGAAAAGTGCATTGCAAAAGTTTTTCAATCAATAAAATGCAAACATTTTTTCAAAGTTTCCGCCAATATTTTCCGCCCTAGACACGTGCCTACTCTGCCTGTAAGGTTAATCAATTTCAGCTTATATATTCTATTTATGCTCTTCGATATCTATCATTTGGCACAAACTTCAAGCTGTTATCTTCATTAATGAAAATTGACCCAAAAAACCGGTGAAAGCTCATGTTTAGGACAGGATTCAACAATGCAATCACAGGTATTATATTTAGGCCTCTTTAAATTCTATCATTTGGCATACATTTCGAGCTTTTATGTATTACAGTTTTAATTAGAACAATTAGCTAAAATTCGGGCATTTTCGTCCATTGGGACAGGCTTTGGCAAGGAAACCCTAGATATTCTACTTAGGCTCGTCGAGCTCTATCATTTGGCATGCATCCCATCCTGTAATATTATACATTCGAATTTTCTACAGCCGGCACTTGGACTAGAATTGAGCCTATTCGTTGGGACTTTCACCGTATTATTTTCACAAAGTGTAAAGTCTTTAAATACCTTTGTTTAAGAAGCTAAAGCTTAAACTGATTTCGATAGAAATAAGATGCACATAATTTTTCTGAATTTTATTTAGTTTTCTAATAACGCGAATACTTTGTAAAAACATAAGGTACTAAGTTATCCCACTTAAAATTGCATTGAGTTTCAATTTAACTTCTTTCGACTGGCTGTCAGTCAACAGATTAATGTGTTCAACGTTTGCAAAGTAAAAAGTTTATTCAAACTGAAGAAGCGTTGAAGTATGAGCAGTATGAGGTTTGACTACAAAAAAAAAAAAAAAAAAAATAATATAAAAACTGTCGCCAAAAAAGAATGAGGATTTGCAAAAATGCTTCAAGTGAGAAATAAAAATATAAAAAAAAAAAAAAAAAAAAAACAAAATTCCCCAAAAGTAAAACGAAACTTTTTTGAGAACATTAATTTAAGCCTTGATGATATTCAATTTGGTCCTTTTGAGACCAGTGCAAGAGCAACAGTAGAAGCAACATCAAAATTGAGAAGGAAGCAGCAGCCAAAAAAACTTGCTTGTTATTCTTGTAAGAAGTTGGAAAAGCTTGCGCCAAGTGGCGGTGAAGCGTTTTATTGTCAGGTCAATGAGACCACATGGTAGCAATTTGTGCGATAAAAAGGAAGAAAAAAAAAAGAATTAAAGTTTTTTATTAGCTTAAAGTTTAAATAAAAACTTTAACAATTTTTGTAATTTTCATTTTAATTTATTATTAAACCGTTTTTATAAACTTGTATTTAAAAAAAACTTTTACAATATTTATATTTAAATGGCATATTTAAAAATTTGCATATATTTTTACTCAGTATGAGGCTGCAGCAAATTGTTATACTCAATTTTGCGCGTATTTTTCATTCATGTTTTATATAAAAAAAACTTTATAATAACAAGTTTAATAAAAATTAAATTTACGCTGAAAATGAGAAAAGTTTTGTCGTATTTCGTTTGCTTTGCTTATGGGTGTGTGCATATTTCCCATTAAGGGGTCATATAGTTTGTATATTGCACAAAGCATAGTAGCTGGCATGATTGGCGCCCCATGTTTTGTGGACTTCCTGTTTTCAAACATAAACTTTATCAATAATTTTCGTGTGCAACATTTATTGCTGTAGCAGGTAGGTTTTCTCTGTGTTTTTTTTTTCTCTATTTTCAGTCGGTCACTTTGTTAGTTTCGCATGGCATTCCTGCCTGTTCCGGAATTTCCCCAAAGTATTTGAATTTCGAATTTATTGCATTTGTTAAAGTGATGCGGAGAATATTTTTTTTTTGCTTAGAAGTAACCGAATAACTTGGTAGAAAGTTGTTCGTTGCTCATAACGTAAGCACGCCCCATGGTCAGTGCTTGACTTCGAATAGGAAAATAACCGAAATGTAAATACCTGATATAAAATTAGACACTTTAATGTAGAAAAATAAATTAAAATAAACTACGTAATTGAGTGAACTTACAAAAATATTTTCATTTGTAAATAACTGTTCAATTAAAATAAGGTTCAATTCAAGTATTCATAATATTTCATATTCTCATCATATCCCTTAGCACTTCTAGAACTGAATTGAATGCTCTAGCCGGTATGCTATCTTTGGGCTATATTACTAGCCAAAACATGTTCTTGAATCAAAAAATTGAATAAAGGACCAAAACGCTTAAGAAACAGCATAGTTTTTGAGATAGTTTCAGATATTATCGATGAACGTATTGAGGCAACAATTCGATAACGTTTTAAACTAAGCAGCATGTGTAAACATTCATATTTTGTGTAAAATACTACAATGTGTTTTATCGAAGCACATGAAATGTTTAATAACAAAATTTTCACTATCACTTTGGTGAATGATGGTACATTTAAATGTTTACATTTGAACAATTGTTATATTAGTCCAGGGAATAAAGCATTTAAGTTCGGAAAAATTAGGGAAAAGCTGAATTTTCGTATTAATTTTCCTTCTGAGGCTCTTAACATAATCCCAAAAGTCCCCATCGATACGTGTGCCGCTAAAAGTTTTACACGTGCTCAAAGGTTGCCAAAAATAGTTTTTCGTAAAAATCTCGTTAACGGTCGTTGATATCGAAAAATAGTTGATATCAAATTTGTAGCCTAAAAAATTTCCCACAAAAAATATTAAACTACTTTTTTCCGATAGACTAAAGGTTTTTGAAAGAAATCGATTTAAAAAGTCGTGAATATTTTTTTGATAAAGACCATGAAAATATCTGTTGAAATCACTCATTACAATTCCTAATTTACAAATGAAATCCAAGTACTGAATTTTCAAAAAAAAAGATGTTCGAAAAAATGTCAAAAATAACTAATTTTACACCTCTGTATTTTGGAAACTAAGCACGTTGGAGCAAAATCCTCCAGGAATTTAATCGATCTCTACTAAAACTACAAATAACCAAAATTTAAACAAGATCGGAGATATAAAAAATTTTAACCTGATACGCCTTGCAGAATTTATCCCATACACGACAGATAACATGTATACTGTGATTACACGTCACAACTTTTTGAATCGATTTCTTTCGAAAACCGTTATTCTATCGAAAAAAAATAATGAAATGTTTTTTGTGGGAAATTCTCTAAGCTATAAATTTGGTTTGAATTACACGGTGCTACAAAAATAAAAAAATTGAATGAACTTTTCAAATGACCCAGTGTAAGTTGTAGGTCTGGTCGAGTACAACACGCAACCGTGTTTCAAAATTTTGTAACACCCCCAAATTTTCAATTTATGGTCAAAAAACCGTTTTTTGGTGACTTTTCGCAATCAACAATTTCTAACTCAGCAATTTTTCAACCGATAACAAATTTCAAAATAGATTTGGAAAATCAAATGTCAATACTTTCAAAATATATGCGCCAGTTCTTCAATTTAACAAAAGTATTAAGTGATTTTTTTGTGAACATCTAACAATTTTTTCTTTTTTCTAATACTTGCAACTTCAACGCTATTTTTTGGCCACAATTTGCAAAAACAAAAACATTGAAACTTTTATTTTCTGAAAGTACCATCGATTTCGGATGAAAAAAGTGTTTTTTTGTTAAAACCAATTACAAATTGTCGAAGTTGTAGAGCTTTCTCTAGAGAAGGAAATTCGATCTCAATTTCGAAATGAATTTCTTGTTCTAAGTACTTGATGCAGATATTTGCCTTATATGATCGATTCTAATTTCTTAATGCAATCTTTACTATCGTTAAAATGTTTTCTTGATCCCCTACGTGTATAAGACGCGAGTCGTCAGTGTCTCGTTTTAGTGACCAGTAGTACTTAGACAGCATTTTGACTTGGCTCTTTCTTTCAAAGCGCTTTTCGATTGCCGATACTTCTTATTCTATTTTTCGATATCAATAGCTGTTAACGAGATTTTCTCGAAAAACTGTTGTTATCGACCTTTGAGCCCGTGTTAGAACTTTTAGCGGCACACGTATATATGGGGACTTTTGGGATTTTGCATAGAGCCACAAAAGGAAGGTTAATATGAAAATCCAACTTTCCCCTAATTTTTCCAAAATTTGGCTATTTGTTTGTCTTTATTCTCTGGACTAGTTGATATCAACATCACTTGCGTATTTTTGAACTCTTTGTTCACTTTTCAACATTAGAAGCAACAAAATTTAACATTTTGTGTTTACTCTAAAACAAAACATATTTAATACTGAACAAATTGTTTGTTTTCTTATATTTGGTTAATAAATTACTTAATGGCTGCTTGATTTTATTGTTTTTTCACATACTAGATGTACGTTTGTGTATATAGTTTGTTTAAATTTAAATTAAAAATTAAACCCTCGTAGTTTTGCATGCAGTTCTTACAGTGCAGTATTATCTCAGCTATAACCGTTACATACTAACATAAACCCGTTACTCATATTATTACATCACTCAAACTGTAGTCTCATCTGTTTCTAAACTTATGCTATCGATAAAATAATGAATATAATTTTTGTTTTTATATTTTGCAATAACTTTTTTGCCTTTGCTACCAATGTCACCCTCCACATGTATGTAGTTGTGATTACTATTGTTTTAGGTGTTGGTCTTGTTCTCGGTATTTCAGTTCTTGGTTCCATTTGATTATGTTGTCAATAACTAGAAAAAATATTACTATTTTGTCTGCTCATTGTTGTAGATACGTGGCGGTTTGGTTCGATCCTCTGTTGCGTTGCACAGAAATGAGCAAAGTCCAATGTGAAATTATGCCCCAAACATGGCAGCATTTCCGACATTCTTTATATTTGTTTGTTTCTTCTCGATTTGTTGTTGTTATTATTGCTGGTGTTGTAACAATTTCATATCGAAGGTGCTGCTGGCATTTATTAAGCCGACCGTGGCGGATTCGTTGCCTGGCTGGCTGTGCTCTGTCTTCATTTTTAACTTATTGCTCTGGGAATATGGGGTAAAGAATCGAAGTTAAAATGTAAACAAATAATGTTGAACTACAGGAAATCACATTTGCAAAGACTAAGATGAAATAGTAAACAGATAGCAAAACATTCAAACAGAATAACACACAAATTGAACAGCAGGCAATTCAATAGACAGTTTTGGTTAAAAATAACAAAGCCAGAAAGTCCCTTAATCCCTCATGTAATTTTAGGTACACACCTGATTTTTTTTTCTATTGTGATTTTAAAAACTTTTTAAGAAAATAGATTAGCATAACTTTATATCATTAAAATTGGCAGTTATGTGTCTTGAAGTCTTTTAACATCCTTGATATGTATGCAATTAGGAGCATAAATTTCAGCTCTACCTAATTTATGCACGCTTAAGAGGTCGTCTCTCAAATGAAAAGATACATCGTCCTTCACAAGTAAGGAAATAACTCTTAGATGGAAAAGTACAAACAGAGCAAACCTAGCTGAAATAATCATAGTTATGCCTGCAAGTTAGGTAGGTAGTACTGGGTGTTTTTTTGTGTTGAGTGATGTTCAGTGATGAGGCTCATTTTTGGTTGAATGGCTACGTCAACAAGCAAAATTGCCACATTTGGAGTGAAGAGAATCCACATGAGACCCTTGAGATGCCATTACATCCACAAAAACTGACTGTTTGGTGTGCTCTATGGGCTGGTGGAGTCATTGGGCCATACTTCTTCCGAAATAATGCTGGAGAGTCAGTTATCGTTAATGGAGACCGGTATAGAGCCATGATAACCGACTATTTTGTTCCCGAATTGGATGGCATGAATGTGGATGAGTTGTGGTTCCAACAAGACGGCGCTTGTGCCACACAGCGCACGTCACAATCAATTTATTGAAGGAAACATTCGATGAGCGCATAATTTCGCGGAATGGACCTGTCAAGATCGTGTGATTTGACACCATTGGATTATTTTCTTTGGGGATATGTGAAGTCGCTCGTCTACGCCAACAAACCAGAAACGTTAGGGGACTTGGAAGCCAACATTCGTGGCATTATTAGCGACATACGGCCCCATATGCTCGAAAAAGTGGTTCAAAATTGGACCTGTAGAATTGGCTTTATTCGAGCCAGCCGCGGCGGCCACATGCCCGAAATCATATTTAAACATTAATGGCATAAAATTATCCTTCCAATAAAGCCAAATTGATGGACATTAAAACGATTTTCTTGTGTTTTATTTCAATTCGAAGCTCTATACCTCTAAAAAAACACCCTGTATAATGGAGAGTACGCGCAGCTTAATGCAGTAATTTCGAAGAAATAAGTCTTTCTATAGCTCTTTCAGTTTCCTATTCCATTCTCACTTCCATCGAAATTAACGCGCCATGTGTCAAACCATTATCCTATAATATGTTTAGCCTGAAAAATCGGAGGACGGGCAAAAAAACCAAGGCGAACAAGAGCCGATCATTAAGACTACAGAACCATAAGAAGCAACGAAAAATTCATGAAAAAATGATGCTGAAAGGCGACGCAACATTTTGGAGATGACTTAAGAAATTAAAGTGGTTAAAAGTGTAGTTATAGACATGGGCCGATCTGGAGTCATTTTTCAGGGTGGTCTTGTAGATGGCTGACGAAACCGAAGCCAACAAAAAAAAGAATTCAACTTGAAGGGTTGAGCTACATTTTATTTAAATAAATTTATAGGTACAAAAGAAAACGTTCATAACAAAATGAGCCCTTGGTCCCCTCTTAGGTTCTTAGGTACGCTACTGATGTTGGCAACTTTAACGAAAAAACATTTTTTTTTGATATATTTGGTTGTGCTTTAGTACCACAGAAGTATTCTTTCAGACAATATGCTTCTGTTGGTATCTCTGAAATTTTTAAATTGTTTTTGTCTACCATTTTGAATTATCATTTATGTTTAATGCAAATGTCTTTAAACAAACAATTCTCTCATACTAAATCCCTTTATTTGTCATAAACCGCTTCCTTAAAGTGTTTCAACTCCTGTGTGTAGCTACCGTATGCAATGTGCATTTTTAAATATTCAATAACTTTATAAACTCTTTACGCTAAAACTACTAGAGAGAGAGACTTAAGGAAACTTCAGCAACAGTAGTCGTCTACAAAAGGAAACAAAAGCTCTGGATTACCTTGGCAAATGTCATGAAAACTTAAATTTGACATGAAATTTTGTTGAAAACTTTAAGCACAAGAATAAGAAAAACAGGAGAACAGAGTTAAGTTATCAGTAAAACTACTATATACGCATATTCTCTCTCTCTCACACTCTCAGTTGATCATCCTTTAGCAAAAATCTATGTCAGGAAATTGGCTTCTTTTCCATAATTTGAAACTGAGGAAATTATGAAATTCATACAGGAAGACAATTTTCTTCAGCGACTGATGCTACAGCTGCAACTTCTGTTCCAGCTATAGCGCCAGTTGCACCTACTACTAAAATATTTGCGGTTGAGCCAACACCGACTTTTGTCAGAATGCTTTTGGCTACAGTAGACTTAATACTTTGAAACCAAAGCGATGGTGATGAATCGAGAGAGAGCGAGAGGAATGGATAGAAAGAACGACTTTCACAGCAAACGACACACAGTGGACATAATGCAACCACCGACTGCTCAGAAAATAGTTAAAAACACAATAAATTGGAATCGAATTTTTAATTTTTTATACTTAAAGAAAATTAGCAGAATTTTTTAAATTCTATTGGTTGTTTGCTCTATTCTCTATTTTAGTTTCTGAGGTATATATATGGGTCGAAACAGGGGCGTTTCTTAATATTATCGCTGCAAACTTGCGAACTTTAACCTTTATGTGTACACCCGTGGTACCCGGGTACCCAAGACGTACTTTTTCTGAGTTTTGGGCTACAAAAGTTAATTTTTTGATTTTGATATTTTTGGTATTCCTCAAGCTAGTCAAGAAGCACACTTTAAGCGAGCAATATAGATAAAAAAAAGTTTAGTATACTTTTTTTTTTTGGTTAAAGTTTTTACACCTCTAAGTGTACACCCGTGGTACCCGGGTACCTGTATGCATTTTGTATGAACATTTTGAAAAATTGGTGCTTATTTTGCTAAAAGTTAATAACAAGGAACAGGCCCGTGCGCAAGGGGGGGGGGTTTTGGGGGTTCAAACCCTACCCCATTGGGAATTTTCGTGCATAGGTTTTTATTGAAATTTGAACGAAAAATCAAAAAACCACAACAAGTTTTTTTTTTTAAATGAGAGAACTGAAATGCCAATAAATCGTCGGAGCCCGAGTTTTTCATTTTTGACAAGATTTGAGCACTCTTGCTATTTTTGAACCAAAAAACAAGATTTGGGACCACGGCGCGTCGCTAAGACTAAGTAACAAAAGCGATTTTTCAATGCGCGTTTAAGCATAGCTCCGGCATCAATAAAAACAGCTTCAATGAAAATTCATGCACAAATCTATTCGCGCCACATATTTTAATTTTGCATGATAGTTCGCGTGACATTTGGATAAATGAAATTTAACTTTGGCGTCAACGCATTGCCGGGCAAGACATCAAAAATTCTCTCGAATCACTGGATATTTGCAATGAAGACGCGTTTCCAAATGTTCATCAAATGCTTCGTGTTATGGCAACTTTGCCTATGACAACAGCAACAAATGAACGTGCTACGTCGTCTAAAGACACACCTCAGAACAACTATGTCCGAAATTCGGCTGAATGGCTTAGCCTCGCTAAATATACATCGCGATATCGAAATCAAAGTGGAAAGAGTTTTGGATGAGTTTTTTCAAGTACCTCGCAGAATAAACTACTTACGTTATTATATCTGAATATCGAATCATAACATAAACACTTCACATGTTCAAATGAATGGCATGTTCTAGAATACTTCAACACACTCGATTTTCGAAAATCTATTCATATTCGAGTATGTCCTCATTTAAAAAAATAAAAAAAAAATCGTCTTAGGGTTGCTACCAGAGCTGCAAAATTTTAATTTTTCGGAATTTGGCCAAAAAAAATTAAGAAAATTTAATTTTTTTCTTATTTATAAAATTTTTTTTTTTAATTTTCTCTCGATTTTCCTAAAGTACACCTAAGGAAGTATCGAAAAAAAAACTGACCGCTATTTTTTAAGCCTATATGTACATAAGGAGAAAAACTGTGGTCTCTCCGCGAGTAGAGCTTTGGTGTTTCTTGTGTAACAGCTCAAATCCTTTGTTGTTTTGAAATAAATTGTCAATGCCACTACATGAATTTCCTTAAAAAATAGACGAGAAAAAAAAAGTTTGCATGTTTGGTCCAAAAGTTATCAAAATTAAATTTTTTTTATATTTTTTTAAGCTAATCATGCACTGACTAGCTATTGAAGCAAAATATTGTAATTACTTGCTTCTAAAATACTTTAAAAATGTTTGGACCAAAAATCAAATTTTATTTGTTTATTTGTGTTTTTGGAACAAAATTTCATAATAATAATATTTTTGTACAGAGCTTCTTGTTCAGTACTTTTAGTGCAAAAAACAACAAAAAAATTACAAGCGCAAAATGCATCAAAATGGGCAACGAGCTGCTTATACTAGTTTCAATGACCGCTACGTCATATCATCAGTAAGCTTTGTTAGCCGAAGTATAGTAGTTCTACAAGCCTACTATGTAATGTTTCTTGCGTTGATCTGTTAAGAATCACAGCAGTAAACAAAACAAAAACTTCTACATTTTAATGCAATTGACCTTGTAATCTCTTTGATATCACACATTTCTTGACGAGCGCTTCGTTGTCCGCAAGAAACATTACATAGTAGGCTTGTAGAACTACTATACTTCGGCTAACAAAGCTTACTGATGATATGACGTAGCGGTCATTGAAACTAGTATAAGCAGCTCGTTGCCCATTTTGATGCATTTTGCGCTTGTAATTTTTTTGTTGTTTTTTGCACTAAAAGTACTGAACAAGAAGCACTGTACAAAAATATTACAAATTTTATTTGTTTTTCTCATATATTTTTTAATGGAAATAAGGAAAATCGAGAGAAACTTAAGAAAAACAATATTATAAATAAGAAAAAAATCAAACTTTCTTAATTTTTTTTGGCCAAATTCCGAAAAAATAAAGTTTTGCAGCTCTGTTAGCAACCCTAAGACTATATTTTTTTTTATTTTTTTAAATCGAAGTTTTCTTGAATTATTCTAGAGCATGATAGTTTTTTGAACATGTCTAATAAATACATGTACATATGTATTTAATTAATTAAATGTCTATATTAAAAGTAACCCGTTTTTTGACGTTTTTTATGAACATAATCTGATAAGAAATGTTCGAGTTTAAAACCCCCCCCCCATGGATGATTCCTGCGCACGGGCCTGACAAGGAACGTTATATACATATATGTAGTTTCAAACACTTTTATTTTATACCGATAAGCGGCCTCTGGCATCGCGAGTTGATACTGCTACAGGCACTACTTTTACATGAATTGGACGTCCTAATATAGATTCTATACCGATTTTGGTAGCAAAGTTCCGGCATACATTGGGAATAGTTGATCAGGAATTTATTTCTGGCATTACCAATTGTTTTCCGAGATCGTTCAGAAAGCATATTCGTGAATTTGTAGATGTATTCCAAGCTGGATTATTTTCCTGGATGCAGATGTACGCCGCGAGGGCCGTTACATAAGAGGAAAGAGGGGGTCCGAATTTTCAAAACAAATCTTATGATATTAATGGACGGCCCCTTACCGTTTTACAAAAGTAATTAGTTATAATACTCATTTAATTAAGATCAGCTAGCTCAAATTATGAAGATATTTTCGAATGAAGCGCGCACAAAAGTAACGAAAAATACTTTTCCGTATTAAAAAACTAAACTGGAAAAAGCTTGTTTATCCCTGCTTCTTCCTCTTACTTAGGGTGCAATCTATCTCCATATTGAATTTAACTAAAATCGGTCCATTAGTTTAACTGTTTAGCATATTTTCCTATTGGGGGCGTTGAACCGTCCACCTTAAGCCGAATAACTTTCCTCAAGATTCAATCTATTTCTGTACCAAATTCCATAAAAATCGGTGCATTAGCTTAGCAGTGAAAACAATTTTCTTTTCAGGAGCAGTGCCACGCCCACCAAAAGATCTTAAAGTTTTTATCAATCTTGTTTAGGGATCAGTCTGTATCCAAACTAAATTTCATCAAAATCGATCCATTAGCTTAGTCGTAGACGTTTTTTCTTGTTAGGGGCGTGGCGTCGCCCATTCTGAACAAATATATTTTCTTAAGGTTCAACCTATCTCCATATCAAATTTCATTAAAATCGGTGAGGCGGCTCAGCCGTGACAGCGTTTCTTCTCATTAGGCGTTATAGCATTTTGTATGGGGAAATCATAGGTCTATGTTAACTTTATTTTACCTATCTTAACGGCAACATACACACATACTTTTTCTTTTCTACACATCTGTGAAACAGTACCTTTCTAATGATATAAGTTTCATTCCCCTCTCCTTATAGTAAATACTATAAAAGTGTATCACAAGTTTCGATGTTCACATATTAATATATAGATTATATATAGTGTTTCACCGAGGCCGAGGCGAGGCGAGGTTCTAGTTGATCTCGGTCTCGCCTCGTTTTATAAATTTAAGTCTCGCCTCGCCTCGGCCTCGGACGATGTCTTGCCATCACATGCATCGCCTCGCCTCGCCTCGCCTCGCTCTCGGCCGAGGCACCTCGGTAAAAAAGCGAGGTTTTTATTAAAATAAATAAAATATTATACATGTATCCAGGCTGACAGGCTCATCAAGCCTCAAGAAATAAAATAGAATATCTGTTTTTATTTTTTGGTGAATTGGATGAGATGTGATGAATTTAATTCTTTTCTTATATGGGAAGGAGAGGCATTGCCTATTTTTCCAAACCAAACTAAGCTATGAACGTTTTACAAACTATAAGAAAGATATGTACCAAATCTTATTTATTTACGTCAAATAGATATTGAGATACGATAAAGTTAATTTGTTTCTTATATTGAAGGTATGGAACCGCTCATTTTATTAATTGAATCTTAGTTATGCCTCTACCTTTTATAAATATACCAAGTTTTATTAATCTGCATCAAGTAGTTGATAATATATGATGAATTCTGTTTTTCTGTTATGTGGTGGTGGCATCACCCATTTATCGTAAGCTATGTTACGGAGCATCCCAAATCTTAATAAACATATATGTATGTCAAATCTTTCGTCGGTCGGTTGAACGGCTTAGGAGTCCATTAGCAACGAACATACATATACTGAACTTTATTTATATACTACATAGCATTACCCTGTGCGTTTTGCTTCACCTTACCGGTTCTTAGAAAATCTGTTAGAATAAATCAATTTCAATGCAGTGCTGTCAATCATGCAGATTTGCTTATAGCCATACATAGCCTTACATGCTTCCCTAATCGATCAATCGAGGCGAAGTCGCATAAAATCTGATGCAATCCAAGGATTTCTGTGCATTAGCGCTTGGACCAAATCTGAACTCGTAAGAAGCACATGCGGGTTAAAAATAAAACAAAGTAGTTTGCTCAAAATTAAATACTAAAATATTAGTTAAATATAGATTTTAATATAAAAATTACATTCATATTTTGAATCTGCATATGGATCTTACGAGTTCAGATTTGGTCAAAACGCGCCTCGCTCTTGGTTTCCAAAACGAGGCTAGGACGAGGCGAGCCCGAGGCGAGGCCGAGGCGAGGTGCCGTGTGATCTCGCCTCGCCTCGGTCAAGCGAGGAAAATTTATTTTTCCATCTCGCCTCGTTCTCGCCTCGGTCTCGCCTCGTTCTCGTAGTCAAAAACGAGGCTGCCTCGTAGCCTCGGTGAAACACTAATTATATACCTACAATTATTGCTGTTTTTGCTATAATAAGTTTAGTAAATGTTGACTCTTATTGCTATAAATTGTTTGCTGTTGTAAATTCTGTTTTGGTGCAGCTTTTGGTAATAAATATGTTCATATTTTGATATTTTCAGCCTACACCCCTGTTATAAATCGCTTATTTCAATTTGGGTACCCGGGTACCACGAATGTACACTTACCTAGGAATTTTTTCGCGTACACACAAAGGTTAAGTATTTACTAAATCATTTTTATTTGAAGGACGTGTAAATTATATATTGAAAATTTGCACCTTAAATACAGATTGTTCCAGCTCTCTAAAATGGGTGCCCCAATTTCTATAAAGTTTTAATTTTTTGAAATGAAGAACTCTAAAGAAATACAAACGAAGTCTGAGGTAAGACTGTTGACAGTTTTCGCATAAAATAAGCACAAAAATTGTGTAGGTTTTTTGACACATCATTACTGAAAAATTTTTATCCTTTAAGTTTTCTAAGACTGAAATTCCAAATTATTTAAAATAACAAATTGTTTGATTTACAATGAAATAGGTTTCAAAAAAATTTAGTTTTCATATTATGTTTAACCAAGTGAAGCTTATAATATGAACAATTGTATGTTAGCCCAATATTTTCATTCCTTACCATAAAAGCTTAGTTAATCTTAAACAAAACCAAACTTAAAAGACTCTGTCAAAATAAAGTCATTGCTTTTTAAACAGCTAGTAGTACAATAATGTGCACTGTGCAACATTTACTTTGGTGTTTGCAGGTGGCAGACATCCTTATGCGATGAGTTTGTCATAGGAAATCCTTTTTTGAGGGTAAAGACTTTGCATGCCGAGTTTAAAATGCAATTTGTTATTAGGTGAATTTCAGAGATAACGTCGACGTCGAGCAACTACCACATACAAAACTTGGAGTGAGTCAACTTAAGCATTAGAGATTAGGTTTAATTGAAGACGCAGCAGGGATTTACTACTGAGTTTTAAATGAAATTCACACATGAAGTACTTGACAGAAGCTTAAACTTAAAGCAGTGGATATTTTAAGTCTATTTGTGAAAAAAAATTGAACAACGGAAATATGATTTTGCTTGCTTATTTTCGACAGAGATCTGTTTCCGGCAAGCATTTAAATTCAATAAGCTCTATGGAAAAAACAAAAAAAAAAATATCAAAGTGAAACTTCGTTAGTCACATTATCAGAATATTTGAAAAATGCATGGAATGTTTTGTATATAAAAATGCATACATTATTTTAGTACAATACATATAGAGATTTACCCTTTCTTAAATTTTTTTTTGATTTTATGAATTCCCACTAGGTGCATTTTATTTTATTGTTATTTCTTTATTTGCTGATGTCATCAAAAATAACCTTGTCTTTTGAGATGACCTCATCTTCATATTAAAATATCGTTTTTTTTAAGGGTGCAAGTTTACTTCACCCTTTATTCTTTTACAATTGACTTTTTGTTCTTGCCATTTTGTTTTCTCTTTGTGTTTCTATGGGTATATAACATATAAAAATATACAACTCTTTACATTTGCAAAAAAAATTTAAGAATGTTATAAAAACTGTTTATACAACATTTTAAGCCCTCTTTTCAGTATATTTTTTTCAAAGACAACATAAGAATTCCAAACGGAAGCACGTTGTTTAAGCCCCAGTCATCGGCGGACAACATGACATCAGCAATATAAAGTGTGTATTTTTATTGCTGTTGTCTTTGTGACAGCTTTACATGTGTTCACTTGTATCTTTTTTAGATGTTGGTTATCGCCACCCTCATTCCATTGGACACGCTTTTTAGGCGGATATATAAGGTGTTGCAATTTAACCTTTAATATATCATTCTTGTAATTTTTACTATTAGTACTGTGCAAAGACATTAATTTTTTTCCTTTTTTTGTTTAATTTTCTTAAATTTATATTTTAAGCTCATGCTTTAACACATAAAGGCTTCCTAACAATTCTCATATTATAAGTAGCTTTAAGTTTGATGACTTTCAAACAAAACAGACAAAATTTTTTTTATTAGAAGTTCTGAATATTTCATGACTTTTTCCTTCCAAGATGTTTTAGTCTTGCGATTTCTGATATATTTCACTGCTATAAAAATGATTTGCGATATTTTTGCTCCGAAAAAAATTTTCTGGTCTGCATGTTTTTTGAAATCTGGAGGGAACACTGAGATTATGGAGGCAACACTTTTCCAAGCTGCTTACTGGCGATGACTCCACCAATCCCGCCTTTGGAGAAATTAACCCGATGCCACCAATCAACGACGATGGTGTGGACGTACCACCACCTAGCCATGACGCGGTACGAGTTGTGATCCAACGACTTAAGAACAACAAAGCGGCTGGTGCCGATGGCCTGCCTGCTGAAATCTTCAAGACCGGCGGCGATGAGCTGATAGGGTGTATGCATCAACTCATCTGCAAAATATGGCTAGTTGAAAGCATGCCCGACGATTGGAATCTCAGTGTCCTTTGTCCTGTACTGAAGAAAGGTGACCCAACAATCTGCGCTAACTACCGGGGAATCAGTCTCCTTGCCATCTCTTACAAGGTCCTGTCGATTGTACTGTGTGAAAGTCTTAAGCCGTTTGCCAACACACTGATTGGGCCTTATCAGTGCGGCTTTAGACCTGGTAAGTCCACCATAGACCAGATCTTCACACTACGTCAAATCCTGGAAAAAACCCACTAAAAACAGATCGATACCCATCATCTCTTTATTGATTTTAAAGCTGCTTTCGATAGCCCGATACGGGATTGCCTGCATGCCACCATGTCTGAGTTCGGTATACCTGCGAAGCTGGTGCGGCTTTGCAGAATGACGTTGAGCAACACAGCCAGCTCCGTCAGAGTAGGAAGGGACCTCTCCGAACCATTTGATACCGAACGAGGTTTCAGACAGGGCGATCCACTATCCTGCAACCTCTTCAACTTTGTGATGGAAGGGGTGTTGCGAAGAGCTAGTGTACATCGTAATGGCACTATTTTCTACAAAAGTGTCCAGCTCCTTGCATAAGCCGATGATATTGATATCATTGGACGTTGTAAGCGAGATGTTACTGCTGCGTTCTCTGCTATCGAAAAAGAGTCAGCGAAAGTGGGTTTGACGGTGAACGAGGGCAAAACAAAGTATATGCTGTCCACAAACAGGGAGACGCGGCGTATTGGATCCTTTGTTACTGCGAACAACTATACTTTCGAAGTTGTCAAGGAATTCACCTATCTTGGCACCGCCGTGAACACTCAAAACGATGTCAGCCTGGAGATAAAGCGAAGACTAACTCTTGCTAATAGGTGTTACTATGGTCTCAGTAAGCAATTGAGTAGTAGAGACCTCTCTCGCCCGACAAAACTGACACTCTACAAGACGCTCATCTTACCCGTGCTACTTTACGGCGCAGAAGCATGGGTTGTGTCGCAGACTGATGCAGCCACGCTTGGGGTGTTTGAGAGAAAAATTCTTCGCAAAATCTTCGGTCCTGTTTGATGCGGAAGCCGTTGGGCCACGACGAAGAGGAAGACCATGCCTCCGATGGAAAGACCAAGCCGAGGAAACCCAATCCACGCTTGGTGTGAATGATTGGAGAAGGCGCGCGCAAAGCAGAGGCGCCTGGAGAGAGCTTTTGAGGTCGGCTGTAACCCGGTAACGGGTTGTTATGGCCACCCAAGTAAGGTTTTTTTAATATATCCAAAACGTAATGGTATAAAA
This sequence comes from Tricholauxania praeusta, assembly GCA_949775025.1. Classification (NCBI taxonomy): domain Eukaryota; kingdom Metazoa; phylum Arthropoda; class Insecta; order Diptera; family Lauxaniidae; genus Tricholauxania; species Tricholauxania praeusta. Next base: position 26,616,081 of record OX459031.1, on the reverse strand, counting down.
AATGATAGCCATTTTTGAAATCAGTGAACCAAAATCGTTATATATTAAATATTTTTCTATGGCTTGCAACTTATCAGGCTTTTTGAAACTCGTTTACACTTTTACATTACATTTCTATTCTACTAATCTTTTTTTTTGGTAGTGTTTGTTAATACTTTTTGAATTTTTACAGACTTCTTACATTTCATTTCGACACCTCTCTTCGATTCCTAGCAACTTTTTGATATTACTTGATAGTTTTCAAATTTCATAGATTTTTCGATACCATTCAATACTCTTATTCACAGTATACGAAAAAATGCATATTAAAGCCCTAAGACGTCGGCAATGAGGTTCTGAATGTAACAAGGCCAATCTCGTGGGATGTGTAGCACCCCAAAGTTTTTGAACTGCTTTATGTTAAATATGGCTATAAGATTATATTTATATTGAAGTGTTTTTCTTATGTATTGAACAAATCTAAATAAATAACCATCAGAAAAATAAATTAATAGAATAATTTAATTCAAAAAGTTCGTTGTCCACTTATTTACGCCAAGAAAAAGTATCAGTTTAGATTACTGTATGCAATTAAATATTTTTAGTAAATGAATAGTTCATATACATTAAAGGCATACAGAGTAATAATCTTATGAGAAATTTATATTGCCTTAAATAAGTGAAATGGAACACCCATAACCAGACTACTTGGAATTTTCAAAAGAAAGTGTTATTTTAATATTTAATACAGGTAGTATTAGTAATCCCAGACAAATTTTTATAAATAACAATTATTCTGATTGCTGTAAGCAATTTAAGTTTTAGATGAATTTTTTTTTTTTTGGAAAATCATCTCTCAAAAAAAAATTTTTTCCATTATTTTGCATTGTACAATAATTGTTAAAAACATTATGAATTTTTAGAAAAAAAGTATTACACCATCAAACATTTTTTTTTTTGAAGCAATGACCCACTTTGTTATAAACAAATTCGATTTTTCTAAGGTCCTCAACGTCTTTTTGACATGAGATTGATATCATAAGTGCGCAGATGTATTCTCCGAGCAGACTCAGCGCAAATTAAACTAAACTGCTTAAATCGATATCTGGTGACAGATTTTTCTCTTCCTAAACTTGCTTGACTAAGAGTGATCGCAGTGCAAGTTCTAGCATGTTTTATTTTTAGCTACTGAGAACGCGGAGAAAAGGTTATCTCTGTCTGTAATCACGAGAAGTTTGTCACACCCCATCTCGTTGACGACAAGTTAAGTATTTTTTCAATACTCTTCAATACTTCTCAATACTATTATTTATATTCGTAGTTAGTCGACTAGTACAGTCGACTTCTGTAGACTTCTCCGATACTTATTGATACTTTCAACTTATATAGACTTCATCGAAGCTTTTCGATTTGTTTTTACTTTTCGATTCCTTCGGACTGTTTTGATACATATCGGCTTAAATTGGGATATAAGAAAACGCTGGAATGAATAAGTTTGTACCCCGTTCTTTGTTAATCTAGAATTTTAAACAATATAATATAGTGACGAAATCAATTTTTTTATTTTATTTGGTGGTGCATTTGCCACATGGAAAGTATTACCAACTTTTCATACAACAGGTGCTTGTATCACTTAAGGACTCTTATGCGTGTTTTATTGTAATCTTTTCGATGTTTTACTATATAAGATTTTTATCTTCAACGGTAGGTTCCCTTTACAATTTCATTCATAAAAGTTTTAAGCCAATGAATGCTTATATCATTTAATTTCTATTGAATAAGACACGTTCTGGTAGAACATTTTCTTATAAAGTGCTTACTGAAGATTTCATTAGCGCATTGTTTTGATTTGTTTTCGTATTTTTTATAACTTATTTATGTTTTTGATTGTTGTAGTTGCAAACTATCAATATAATAATAAATAAATTCCGATTTAATTTTGACCAATATACTTTTTTGTTAATGATAATTTGTGAAAAAACTTTTTACATCGAGCTTTTTTGGTCTTTGTCTTTGTAAAACACAAAAAAATTTTTAAAACATTTTACCCGACATTTTGTCGTTGGACTTATTTATTTTAAAAAATTAAAATGAATAAAATTTTTAAATAAATTCCATTGTCAAATGTTATCTGTAAGGCAGTGAAAAATAATTTTTTCCAAAGCACGTTTCCTAAGAATCACAAACTTTCAATTTATTTTTATTTATAATTTCAATTTCAATTTCAATATTTAATATAAATTGGGCTTATGCATCAATATTGAATGATTGCAAAAGTGTTTATTCCAACGCGAACAATGAACTATTCAATGAAAAATTTGATATGGCTAGCTACCATTGAAGTGCTATTGGTAGTTCAACCTCCAAACCAAACCTACACCAGAACGCTAGCTGTAGAAATCTTTAAATTTTTAAATAAATGAACATGCAATATAAAGTTCTGTGGTTTTTAATTTACGTGTATTATTCCATAGCTAAGTTAATTAATTTGGGCCATTATTACTATAAATTAAAATTTATCTGATCTTACCTATTTTTTTGTTTTTCAGACTAAAAGCAGAAACTGCTTAAAGATGTTGTCCGGATGCCCTCCAGGATGGTTGAAAAGGTAAAAAAAAATTATTTATCCTAATTTCTTTCAAGCAGATTCGGTTTCCCATAGTAAATATACGAGTGATTATATTTTTTCTTTCAAACGGCTGGAGTTTTGCGACAAATTATCGTATTTTTCAATATGATTTTTTCATTATTTTCTAAGCTGCTGTGATAAAAATATGATAAAGGGTTTATTCCCCAGATGTTTTTTAGTTAAAGTTTTTTTTCTTTCAAAGAATTGTTAAGAACCAAAACTTTTGCTCTTTTTTCCTTATAAAATTTTAACTTTCCACTGCAAATAACAAAACAATGATCTTGTCAAAAAAGAGCAAAGGGTTAAAAGAATTTATCCAAAAATTAGGTGATCGGAAAAATTTTTAGTGTTTTATTTAAACTAGAGTTCGCCCAGCGGTTGAAGTTCAACCATTAAAAATGCTTTTGGTATTAAAAAACTGATATAAGAAAGAGCTTTTTTTGTCATCGCTTTTAAAAATAAAAATCATTCTCAAATGTTGCCCTATCCCTATATCTATATCTTCTTAGAGTTCAATATACATACCTAATTTCATCAAAATCATTCAATTAGTTTAGCTAAGGAAACATATTTTCCTGTTAAGAGCGTGGCACCACCCACATAAAAAAAATCTTTAATCTATCTCCATACTGAATTTCATCAAAATCGGTCCATTAGTTAAGTTGCTAAAACATATTTTCCTATTGAAAGGGCGGCACACTCCATTTTAAAACAAATGCGTTTCCTCAGGGTTCAATCTATTTCTGAATCTCATCAAAATCAGTCCATTAGCTTAGTAGTAAAACAATTTTACCTGTTAGGGACGATGCCACGCCTCCTTAATAAACTTGAAGATTTTAATACCTTTTTTACGGTTCCAATCTATCTCCAAATCAAATTTCACCAACATCAGTCCACTTGTTTAACCGTGGAAACGTATTTTCCTCATGAAAGCGTGGCTCCGTCTACTATTAAAAAAAATTCACATTCTGCACTGGTCCTCTTCATAGCTATTACAACAAAAAAAAAAAGCTAAGCGATTATGTTGTGTTGTGGCAGTTAAAAAAGGATGGATGTATAGATAATCCTCACTCTCTCACAAACAAAGAGTAAGAAGCTGTTGCATGTCTCAACTCTAAGATTCGATTACGGGCTGTCCATTAATTACGTGAGGTGTATTTTTGAAAATTCGGACCCCTACCTCTCCTCCCCTTGATGAGATTTGGTGAGTTCTGACGGGATCTCCCCCACTCCCATCCTTGAGACTTGACTTGCAATTTTTAAATGTAATCTGCTATAATAATGCTTAGTCTCTGTATCAAAAAGTTTACGTGAGATTTTTCCGGACCCTTTCCCCCCCTATTTTGACTCACGTAATTTATGAACTTCTCATTATAGTATTCAAAAACTGAACTGGAAAGAGTAATTTTTTGTCATCGCTCCAAAAATTTAGATCATAGTACGATGTTGCTACATCCCTACCACTATCTCTTTCTCTAACTTAGGGCTGCAATCTATCTTCATACCAAATTCATCAAAATCGGTTCATTAGCTTAGCTGTGAAAACATATTTTCCTACTGGGGGTTGGTACCGTATACTTTAAATAGCAAATAGCTTGCCTCAGGGTTCAAACTATCCCTGTACCAAATTCCATCAAAATGGCCACATAAGCTTAGTAGAGAAAACTCTTTTTCCTGTTAGAGGTGCTGCCACTCCTCCTAAAAAAATTTGAGTTTTTAGAAATCTTTTTTATGGTTCAGTCTATATTCTAACAAAATTTTATCAAAATCGGTCTGCTAGCTTAGTAGAAATGACGCATTTTCCTGTAAGAGGCGTGGCACCGCCCTCTAAAAAAAAATGTTTTTACTCAAGATTCAATCTACTTACTTACATACCAAACTTAATCAAAATCGGTGTAGTGGCACTGCCGTGATACAGTTTTTCCCCATTGGGCGCGATGCCACGCCTCCTAAAAAAATTTGTGTTTTTAAAAATCTTTTTTAGTGTTCAGTCTATATCCTAACAAAATTTCATCAAAATCGGTCCATTAGTTTAGTAGTAACGACGTATTTTCCTGTAAGAGGCGTGGCACCGCCCACTAAAAAAATATTTTTTCTTAAGATCCAATCTATCTACATACCAAATTTCATCAAAATCGGTGCAGTGGCACAGCCGTGATAGCGTTTTTTCACATTTGAGGCGACGCCACGCCCCTTTTTAGAAATCAGAGTTTCTAATATTCTTTCCTAGGATTCAATCTATCTTCAAACAAAATTTCATCAAAATCGGTCCTTTAGTTTAGCCAACGAAACGTTTTTCCTTTTTAGGGGCGTGGCACCGCCTACTATTGAAAAACAAAGTATACATGTCCCCCCTTCTCCTCACAACCTTTCCAACAAAAAAAAAAATTGAGCGATTACGTTGTGCTATGGCTGAGAAAAAGTGGTGCAACCGTTTAGAGTTTGCCTATTTATATAATGACTAGCAAAACCCGGCGCGCATTGCTACGCCTAAACAAATAAAACATACTGTGTTTTTATTTTAGTTGGATTAAATAAGTAAAAACTATTTTTATTGATATTTATCTTATTGCGAGTGATAAACAGTGGATAAAGAGTGGTTTTTCTATTTGTCTCATAAATGAACAATTGAATTGGCGGGAATGATTGGAATACGTAGAATCAGCACCTTTGCATGAGTTTAATTTGGTTACAGTCCTTGCCTTCTATATATGTACCGAGTCTCATAGCCATAGTTTTTTCTTATTTTGGATGCATGGCACTACCCATTTTTTCATTTAATCTTACTTTCTTTCTTTTTGGCTCATTTTTTCCAAACCAAACTATGTTAAGAAATTTTTACAAACTATAAGAAATATATGTATCAAATCTTATCCATCTGCGTCAAATAGTTGTTGATACATAAAAAGTTGATTTTTTCTCATATGGAAGCGTGGTACCGCCAATTTTTGCATGGAATCTTACTTCTTTCTCTACTCTTTATATATGTACCAAGTTTTATTTATCTGCATCAAATAGTTGATAAGATATGATGAATCTTATTTTCTTTTAGATAAGGGAGCGTGGCATCACCCATTCTATTCTAAGCTGTGCCTGTTTATATATAAGCCTCGTAGCGTGAATTCCATGAGAACCGATTAAGCGATCTTCGAGAAAATTATGTTCAAAAAATATATTTGTATGAAAGCCACCCTAAATATGCTCCCTAAATAAAAGTATTGAAGCCTTAGCTACGCCTCTTAATATAAAAGTTACTTGGTGTAAATTCGGTATGAGTCGATTAACCTGTCTTCGTGAAAAAGATATTTAAAAATATTTTTGTGTGAGGACCACCCAAAGTGTGAACCCTAAGTAAAATTGTTACTATCTAATCTGTGCCCCTTCATATAAAAGTCATGTGGTGTTAAGACCATGAGAATCGATTAAACGGTCTTTGAGAAAATGATATTTAAAAAATATTTTTGTATGAGGACCACCCTAAATAAAATTTGTGTAGCCTTAGCTATGCTTCTTAACATAAGAGATACGTGGCGTAAATTCGGTGTGAATCGTCTAACCGATCTTCGTGAAAATTATTTTTAAAAATATTTTTGTATGAGGGTCACCCTAAATAAAAGGTTTACTACCTTATCTGTGCCTCTTAATATAAAAGCCATGTGGAGTAAATTCCATGAGAATCGATTGAGCGGTCTTCGAGAAAATGATATTTATAAATATTTTTGTATCAGGACCACCCTAAGTATGAACCGTAAGTAAAATTTTTACTATCTAATCTGTGCTTTTTAATATAAAAGTCGTGTGGTGAAAATTATTCACCTGTCTTCGTGAAAATGATATTTAAAAATATATTTGTATGAGGGCCACACTAAGTATGCACCTTAAATAAAATTTTTACAATCTAATCTATGCCCTTTAATATAAAAGTCATACTGTGTAAGTTTCATGAGAATCGATTTACCTGTCTTTGAGAAATCGCTATTTTTAAAATATTTGTGTATGAGGACCACCCTAAATAAAAGTTTCATCGTCTTAGCTATGCGTCTTAATATAAAAGACATGTGGTGTAAATTCCATGTGAATCGATTAAGTGGTTTTTGTAAAAATGCTATTTTAAAAATATTTGCGAATGAGGGCCACCCTAAATTAAAGCCCTATAGCCACCACGCCCCTGGTGTCTAATCCCGTTCATATTTTGTGAAGTGCTTAACATAGGCTATGTGCATCCTGACACCGAATTTTAAGACTCTTGCTATCATATGAACCAAGATATAGCGAGTTAAAGGTCTTAATTGCACGTAAAGTGCCACGCCCCTTGCTTTTATCAAAATAAAATATAGCCCATGTTACTCAGGAATAGTGTAGCTTTCTATTAGTAGAAAAATTTTTTGAATCGGTTCTGTAGTTCCAGAGATTACCCGGAACATACAAACAAACAAACAAACAAACAAACAAACCTTACCTCTTTATATAATAGTATAGATTAAAAAGTGTGATAGTGCAAGAAAACATCTGTCCTTATCACTTTATGTTGTTTGTGAAAGAAGATGCTTATATCTGCAAAAGCTTAAGGTCTGATCTCACAAAAAAGTTCTCATGAATTTTTGACGATTTTCCTTGACTATGACACTGGCGTAATTGAATAAACGATGCTAAGGATTAATGAGTTCAATCATCAAATAAGCTCCTTACGACTATAAATCAGATTGAAAAATTATTTTCAGTATATTTTATTATTTTATTTAATTTATTTATTATTTACAATATTTATAATTGTCCCATTTGTTTGTTTAAAAAGCATTGATGGACTTGTGTATGTTAATATGAACATTTTTTTCTGCTAAAGACTGTGAAGTTCAATCAAATAATGTTAAATTAATTAAAAATAATAAGTAGACGAAAAACAAATAAAATTATCTTTTATTCATTTTTGATTTTCTATTGAGTAAAAAATCAAAAAAAAACTCTAAAATTTTCAAGTTTACCATTGAAAACTTTTCTGCGTATATAACCTTTACACAGAAATAAAATTCATAGGATTAAGTCTTTTCAATAAAACATATAAGACTTACATTTCTATTATAGAAAATTTTTCATTTTAAAAAAGGACTTTCGAATAAAATGTCCTCATAACACTATCTGTCACTATCTATTAACACATAGTATTCGAAAAAAAATCCTTTTTTTTTTGATGCATCACACCAAAATCCATTTAAATAAACTGAAAACTGTAGAAAAGTTTTCAATGTTACGTTACCCCAAAACAGCCATTTAAAAGAGTTGCAAAGCGGATATGTAGATGTTTCTTTATTTATAAATACAAAAAGTAAACTTTCGTACAACTTTAACTTTTTTTTATTGTTGTTAAAATGGAAATACATTGCAAACATATTTCAGACGTAACCAAAGTTGGTCAGACATGCCGTCAGCTATCATGGTGAAGATGAACATGATGTTGTTGAGAGATGTCCATTTAAAAGAGGATAAAAAATTGAAAATAGGGTTATACAATACATGCATATACAATAAAATATATATGTATATACTCATATCAAAGTAAAGTAGACAAAATTTTGTTGGTAGCGTACATACGTTCTTACATGAACATTACAGATAGAAACACGTCAGTTGCCTGAGAGGTTGAAATTTCGGGAATGGAATATCCTTGTAAAATAGACAAAAGCTTTTCAAGGCAATGTGCGGCTCATATGATATCTATAGGTAATGAAAACAATACTAGTTGTATGCAAGTAGATATATATTTTTTTTTCACTTAAGGATAATGGGTTCTTAAATTTGATTTATATATTCAAGCTGGGTTGAAGATATGAGAAAAAAATTGTACTATAAGTAAAATATATTAGCGTTTAAGGTGGAACTACAAAATCGACTCCACTAAAATGACAATTTTCGCTTTGCGCCACAAAATCTAAAAAGTGGTAAATTTCTTTTTTCAGGCAAGTTAAACCTCAACGCAAGTTTGAGCAACATTAGCACTAACACTTTTGGACATTCTTCTGCTGTTTTTTTTTTCTCTTACGATATGTGAAAAAATGTTCAGCTAAAAAAATGCATAAATACATTAAATAAAGGACATTAAGGTCTACTGTCAACGCAGTCTGTCGTCTCGCATTCCCAAAATTCTTCTACACATAACATAGCACGATTGGGTAACATTTGTTGAAAGTTTGCCTTGATACGGTTTTTAGTCGCATGCCTGCCAACATCATATTTAAATTTATGATTTTGTCGTTACTTTTGCGTAAATGTCAAGTAAAACAATATACCAAAAGTTAGGTTTTACTAAAATGTTTTTGAGGGCGTTAGACGTTTTGCATGGTAATAAAAATGTTTCGAGTTTTTCTGGGGAAAAAACTTTAATTCAAATTTATGTGTAAAATAATTTTTTAATTTGCACTCTTAATATTTGGTTTTCGTATTAACTTTTAATTTGCTTTAAGATCGACAAAGTCGGGGAAAAAATAGCTTAAAATTAGAGTTGGCATTTTTTATTAGAATTTTTCCAATCTTTAAGTTCCTACAAAATATTTTTGTTCCAAAAAAATGTAATGTTTGTTATTTATCGCTGTAAAGATGGTAGTTTACATCACATATACTATCATCACATTACATATAACATCTAATTTCAGAGCACTTTATATCAACCTCTTTGACGTTTGTATGTACATATTTGCGTGTTATCAGCATTTTCTAACAGGTCGGAATTTTAAATGATATATGTAACATCAATAATAACTCCAATATACAGGAATACCTGATGTGAATTCTGATGAATACAACAAATAATTTTTTTTTTTCAGGGAAAATAATTTTATTTGTTCCTAAAGCTGTTTTATATGGGAGATTACAAAGTTTCTAAATGATCTGTTAATGGTACAGTCGGGCTCTTTTTTCGACCTAAAAAAATGTATATAGCGTTGTTTTTTCGATGCAGGGAAAACAATAGATAAAATATTACTCAAAGCAAAGATGTTGGGATGACTTATCCCTTGACTTGAAATAGGCAACAGTTCAAAATAGTTCTCTGATGAAATATCTAAAACCTACTACAATACATAAAGTGTTCTACGTATAATTTGAGATGAAACCTTATTTTGAACCAATTGTTCAATATTTTCAATATTTATTTTTATTTTATGAATGTATTATCAAATGAGTGTTTCTTGCAATAACTAAAAAATACCATATATCGCGTTTGTATTTTACATGTCACAAGATGATCAATCATGATCTGACCGATGGGATCATTGTTTTCAAAGTAAATTCAATAATTTGGATGCGCTTTAATCCCACACTCATCTATAGGTAGCTTAAGGCATCGGTTGTTGCCTACACTTGATTACATCTTGTGCCCGTACCGCAAAACATACAATTTTTTTCGTTTAATTATTTGTAGTAGATTTTCGATAATCACTCATACGACCTGCTAAGCGTAATTATTATCAGAGGTACAAAAATTATTTATATGTTAATATAATGCGCGCCTTCAATAAAAAACTCTTATTTTTATACATTCCCACGATTAATTGCAGAATAAAATTTAAAAAAATTGAAAAAAAAAAATATTATATTAGAGACATTTTGAGTAGCATTTTTTTAAAATAAGATATTAATGTTTAAAAAAAAGTATTTAATGAAAACTATTTTTTTTTTTCATTGAGTCAAAGAAGTTTTAGAAAAAAACAGTTTGTTGTTTTTTTGTGATATCCTCTTTAGTTTTTGTGGTATTTTGATTCATTAAATGATGCAGCTAAATTTTAAAATTCTCTTTTAGATTAGCTCTAAACAATATGTAAAAATCAATCATAACGGAGAAAAGTCAAAAAAGCGTACAGTTATTTATATAATAAACGATGTGTACATACAGCAAAACTCGTACATTTTTAAACAGTTTAATTAACAAAAACTGAAACTTAAAATGTCGCAATGTTTTTAAAAATAAATATAAAGTAACAAAACATAAAGCATATTCAGTACCAAAGCCACAGTCGTACACTTTAGAAAATCTACTACATTTTTATGAGTTTAATATTTAGTAGGTATTCTTTTAATTATAATTATCATGTTTAGTCTTTTTGGCATACTTTGAACAAGTTTTTCGCAATAGCTAGGTCCAATTTTTCCCCATTCTTCCATAAGTATTCTTTTAAGCTCTTGTAAAAACGAAAAAATTTGGAGTTTTATTTTTTGTAAAAACTAAAGGGTTTAAAATGCTATTTATAAAAATATTTTGAATTTTTTAATCCTTTCTATTTAGTAATTTTTGAAAAATTGGAAAATAATTCTTTTGATGTACGAGTTTGGCTTTGACCTACTGTACATGCATAGTACAAGGGAGAACCTCAACTTCATGTGTTTTTTATAACTCATAATTAAAAATTATACCTACTATATTTTTTAATAATGATTGGCTGAGGGGTAATTTCATCATTGTCTCGTTTGCACTTATTGAGTCTCAAACATTTTTGTGGCACATGCTAAGTTTTAGTGTTATGCCTTCTACTACCTCAAAGCGCTCACTTTAGATGACAGCTACAAATAAACTGAACTTCTTATGAACTACTTAACTTAATGCTTATGCCTATGAATGATGAAATAAAACAAAATGATATAAATTTTTATTTTTTCGAACACTGCACTGTAAATTTGTGAAAAGTACATAGTTTCCAAAAATATTTTCAATTTCGAAAACATAGCCCTTTAATGAACAATAATACAATAGTTTTTGTGATATGTAAAAAAATCATGCATAAAGTGTTACTAAAAATAAAAGACTTTCAAATGAACCGCTACTATAAGTGCAATGCAGAATGTTAATATTTGGCCAGGCTAACATAACCCCATTGCCAATTTTAATTGCTACATATTTATTTTTACATCGTTTGTGTTGGTTTTGTTTAACGTTATTTTACATGGAATTTGCCTGCATTTTTTGTTCGTCTTGCATACCAGGGCAAACACAACATTTGCATAGTGTTGTGGCTTAGGACTGCCTGTTTACACGTAAAAGTATATGCGTGTTGGTTTCGTTGTTGCTGTCTATTTGCATTTCCTCATGGGGTAAATTTTGCGGTTGGTTTGTCAATTACATTTGACACCTCGGTTGCAGTTGCAAGGTGTTGGAAATTTAAGTGCGCACCCGTTATTGAAGTGTAGCATGATGGTTCAACTAAAAATGTGAAAAGGGTAAATGGAGAATAAGCGAAATCCTTTCATTCAAAGAAGTGAAAGTTGGAATATTGTATTTCTGAATAGTTTGTTAGCTATGTACTGGCTTAGTGCATAAAATCCGAATTTTTATGCATTTTTAAAAACATTTTTTGTTTAAGAGATGAATTTGTCATTGAATTTACATAAATTTAGTTTATTTGGAAATATATTGAGCTCTTCTCTCTATTGATGTATCTTATTGTCATTAAATATCAAAATTCATATATGTCGCCACACTTGTCGCATTAAAATTGATTCCAGCCCGCTTTGCCTTTAAGAAGAAGTAAAAAGGATACTCAGACTTTTATTGATTATGAAAATTAAGGGCTGTAGTTGCAGTCCAGTCTGCATCGTAAAATTAATAGAAAAAAAGTCGTGATGCAAGTCTTTGAAATAATCAAAATAAATATAGGAATGAATTCATTCAAACTATCGAGCTCATAAAACTTGAGTTACTTAGTAAAGCATCGATCATTTAAATTTATTTTTATTTGTTTTTAATTTTAAGTGATCTTCGTTTTAATTTTAATTTTTTTAAATGAAAACCTTAAACTTTCAGTGATTCTACGAGTTTATCGTCATATCAAGAAATTTATACAAATTATCATATCCTTTGACTAGATACCTCGATTTATCCAGCAAAATTGAATATAACACATTGAGCTTATCAAACTCTCCGAATCTATCGCAACTTTTAAGTACAGCAAAACCTTCGAAGCACTCGCGTGAAGAGACATAAAAAAAGTTTGCAGACAACAAATTGAAAACCAATCAAATGAGTAAATGAAAGAGAAAAAAAATATACAATATAACAATTTATCAATTGCAACAACACTAAAGCATTCAACACAATTTAAAAGTGTTAACAAATAAATTTTTTCACACCAAATTTAAAACAAAAAGCGCAACCAAATGAAATTCGAATTCATTTTTAACCCTATGGGCATTTTTTTTTTCTTTCTAGATACTCAATCGACCCATCTCCCCTATGCGTGTAAATGAAAAAGTGACGCAATGCCAGGAAAAGCACATAATTGTGCAGGTGTGTGTGTGTGTGTGTGTGTGTGTGTGAATGTATTAAAGCGCACGTAAACAAACAAGTAGTTTGCTGTTTTTCATTGCTTTTAAAAAATTAATTTTTATTTTGCGACACGAAAAACGCAAAGCAATGAACAAAAAAACTGCAATAAAATTTGTAAGGACAAAATAAAAAATGAAGTGTAAAAAATTTAACACCTTCATAAAAAGGAAAACAACAACAGTGCACTGCGAGATGCGAGACCAAGTAGTCTGGGGCTTTCTTATTGCTGGTGACAAAATAAGGTAACACAAAAGCAACAATATATAGCATGTGAAACCCTACAGAGGTGTGAAAATTGAAGTGTCTGCGTGTGTGCGGCTAAAAATCGACCCTGCGAGAAATTTATGTAGAAGTATGAGTAGGATATGTTATTGTAAATAAGCGTCTTCTATGCCAACGAAAAGCGTCTTCTATGCAAAAATTAGTAAAAAACTATCATAAAAATCTGAGCAATTATCCTTATGGATGATGCTAAAAAATATTTGTCCATTACTCAATCTTTTTATGTATAATTTTGGTTTTTGATAATATTATTTTAAGAAAGAAAATGTTCTACAGTTAGAGAATTTTCTATGAGTGAAATAATATCTTGAGCATTACTTATACATATAATGAAGTTATCGAAAATTAAAGTGCTTGCTATATCGTTTTGATTTGCTATTGAAGTTAATAACGAAGGTCCTATCGAAAAAGTTACAAATACAAAGATGAAAAACTGAAAAATAATTGTTTTTTTTTTTTGTTGGTTTCACTTTTTGCTTGGGTTCTAAGCAGATCTATGTAAAATGGGAAACATATCAGGCTTAGAAATTCTTATTAACCGACTCAAAAGTCACTGATGATTCCGATTAACAAAACAGATGAAACAAATATGACCATTTTTTATCAAATTTTTCAAAAATAAAATTGAAATAACTAGTGAACTCAAAAATTTTTCTGTGCAGCATTTTAAATCGGAAATGAAGCAAAATTATGTAAACCTTGGTTCGCTGAGTTTTGTAGATAGTGTGGGCGGTTTTCAAGACGCTTATAAAGGGCATTGACTAGTGATAAACTTAAAATCTATTGATAAAAGAGTCATTGCTTAAGCAGGGTGAAAATCATATCCGCTGTAGGTTAAGTGCCAAACGAACATTAAAAGAATTGCGTCAAAATCAATTCCAAGCGCTGAGGCAAATAATTGCGCTCATGAGAAAATATAATCTGCTACAAGCTTAATAGCCATATTACAGTTCGCGAGTCGACAAAATTTGGCAGTTCGCCTTACTTGGCGACTCTCTTATGTCTCTAAATTATGGTTGGCGAAAGCACAAGTTCGACTTCAAAACAATGCTGCCAAATCACAAAACAGAAATTGATGACTGAAAAACTTAAAATTTGAAATTGACGAAATATTCAACTTCTAATTTTTATAAGTGAAAAAAAATTAAAATTAAAATTATGAGCAATGTGAACTTATTTTTTTCGAAGACAATTACAATGTTGTGAAGACCAATATCCAAAGATTGCGGCGTAACATTAAATACAGCTCGAACTGGGGATTGACACAAAATATATGATGAAATTGTTTTTCCAATTTTGTGTCTTACTTTAAATAAGCTTTTGTCTTTTTATTGAAAAAATTAAAGGCTCAATTAGATTATACCGTAGTGCATCAAACCTGATTTCAAATCTGGCTTCTGCGCTATGCTTTTTTGCTGACGGCTCCTATCAAAAAAGCGTTAGAAATAAAGAAATAATTATACATATAACCTCAGTTATTTTAGAAGAAATGCTGAACATTTTAGAAACAGTAATTTGTGGATAAGGATAAGTGAATTAAAATGGAAATAACAGAAGCCTAAAAGCATAAGGCAAAAAGTTTCTTTCTGCAATACCGAGAGTCGTTGCGTTGGCTGAACTCATGTTGGCATTATTGCGCCGGATCAGTTAATGCATCAATATTTTAGCAGAAAGGAATTTTACAGCCTGGATTGCAATTGTATATCTCTGAACTGGAAAAATGTTATCTACGTTCTCTTATTTAAAATGAATAATAACAAGTAAAACTTTTCAAAATCTTTATCGAATATTTTCCACTCACAAATTTTAATCGCCTGATTTGGACATTTCTGTCGAACTTTATTTAGGCGACTCACTTACAGTAAAAATAAAATTTTTGAAATTCGCACTATTTTGACGTTTGAGGCAAAACAACAAGGCGACTCGTAAACTGTAGTTTAAGTTTTGGCGATTCGCTTAATTTCTTAAGCGACTCGCAAATGTTAATAGGGCTATAAATAATATTGAATTTTGTAATGCAAATAACTTCCCTACCGGGAAGATATGTCTGCTGTTATTTTTTCATTCAATTTAATATGCGCGTGTAACTGAGTCTGTCTGCGTCTGCTAAGGAAGCAACAGCAACACTTTGAACCCTCTTTTTTGCTCAGCTTTTTTTCTCTTTTTTTTTCGTTTTTTTTCACGAGTTCTCGTTGCTTCCTGCTTGACAAAATTTGACACTTGTGTTGTTGTTGTCATTGTTTTCTTGCTGCTGTTATATATTTTAATCGAAAACCACTTTTTGCTGTTGCTGTTGCGTTTGTTATTATCCAAAACAACAAAGAATGAGCTTGAATGGGTCTAACATGTCACAAATTAAGAACACCTTCACTAACAGTTTGGGGGTTGGGAGCTCAAAACGTTTTAAATGGTGACTTAAGATGGTGTGTGTGTGTTTTTTTTATAGGTAAATAAAGGTGTGAATATCAAGTTGAGGCATTAAGATTTTCTGAGAGCACAGTGGTAGTATGATAAAAATTATATACATTCTAACGATAAACATTTTGTTGCAGTCAACATCTACTGCAGAATTAACTAAGAAGATAAAATGCCAAAAACCAGTGAATTCATTGATTCATCGAAAATTGTTGATTAAAATCTTAGCTTTTATTTAGAACTGATCTTTTAAATTAATCTGAATTTTATTTTAAGAGAAAAGTGGTATTCTTGGGGGTATTGATTTGTCACGCGCAGGTATTACTTTCTTTAACTCCTGAGCATGGGATGCATAAAGAAAATTGCTCCGTATCAACCTTTCTTTTCAAACACCGATGCACTTGTATTTTTAATTTCTATCTTTGTCAGAAATAAGTGACGATATTTTGTTAATTTTTTCTAAGTTATTTATAAATTTGTTGTTGTAGTCGCAGATTCTTTCTATTGTCAAGAGACTTAAACGCAAATTAGAAGTGTCAAAAAAAGGAAAATGTATAGTAATCCTTACGTTATAATTAGGATTTCATAAGGAATATGCGGCTCTGAATTTTTGTATAAATAGTTATTTCGATGAAAATAGCTGCCATTTGAAAAGTGAGTGAAAGATGTCTGTATCAAACATTTGCGTTTAGTAAGGTATTGCTAATTAACATAGAAAAATTAACGCCGCCACATATGATATTAATTTTAAATTCACATGATTCTGAAGATCGTGTGATTTGACACCATTGTCTTTGGGAGTATGTGAAGTAAGTTATATAACGCTTATAAAGCGCTAGAAATTGAGGCACTGGAACTCAAAAAGTAAGTCCTCAGTCTCTTGAGCCAGTCTCGAACAACAACCTTACGACTAATTTTTTAAAAAAAATAAGATATATGGGCATGTTAAATTTATATAAGAACAGATATTATGTCAGGCAAAACCTCATAAAAACAATACAGTTTTTGTTGAAACACTTCTTTTAAGGCCCCATTTCTTAATTTGTTGTCAAGCATATTGTGCATAGATAACTCTTACCTTGGAAACATTAAAAATTCCATTAACTTAACCTCATTGCTGTTGTTGCATCTTCAGGAGAGATAAAGGCACAACATTTCAGTTGCCATTAAATTGAAACAAATTAAGCATAAAAATACCAACATTTCGTGAAAAATTAAAGGAATTTTTTTGAACTCTTTTCTGAAATGAATGTTAAAAAAAAAAGAGAGAAAACCATAATTTTACACTTTTGCCATAAAACAGAGAAGAAAAAAAAAATGGATTCAGAAGCGGAAAATAAAAATGACGGTAGCTAACAAAAGAAAAAGCGCAATCTGCTGTCATTATGTAATGACAAATTTCTTCATAATTTTTTTCATCAACAAAAATGAGAAATTTACCAATTTGGGTAAAAAGAAAAATGATGCTCATTTAAAACCTGACGCGTCAAAAAATTTTACATTAACTTAATTTTTTTTTTATTTTGGTTTGCAGGTTGGTTTCTCTTCTTTCATATTCAGTAGGGTAAAAAAATAATCATTTACTAAGGTAAAGAACAGTTTTACTGATTGTTATTTCTACACGGAAATAAATATTTACTAAAGAATTTTTTTGTTATTTAAGGAATAATTTTTTTTTTCCAAAAAACACAGTCAAAATAAACGAGTTTCATTTTTGTTGATGATGTGGATAAATTTAAAAAAAAACTTTGGTCCCAAGTCATGTCAATAGCTATTTTTTTTTATTTTCTTCAGTTACTGATGAAATAGAAATGAAAAAATCAAAACGCTCAAAAATCTTTTCAAAATATATGCAATATATATTCATAGTTCATTTTCACTATTAGTTGATTGAAACAACATCTTTCAGAATAACTATATTCATTTACAACCTCTTTCTACCGATTATTGAAACAGCCGATGCGAAAACGCCTGCAGAATAATAATTGGGATTTTTTTTCTAACTTTAAAATATAATGTCAATTGAAATTTCTTACAAGACTTAATATCGTCTCTTTGCTTAAGTAAGTAGTATATAATTTATTTCAGTCAGCCATTAGGTTTATATTTATTAGGTACATACTACAAATTAACTTATATTCAATTCCCTTAAGCTTTAAAAAAGTTGTTCAATATTTTATTAAGTTCTATGTTTTATTTGATCAAATCAGCGCACAAAATTTAGCTTGAAAAAAAAAATTGTGTTATACAAATACACATCAGAAGCGAAATTTATTCTTTAAGATTTTAAATCAAAACAAATAAGTAAATCCCATAAACCGATAAAGTTCGAAAATTATCGAATAGTTACATATACATACAGAAAATTCGATAAAAGTAGAATTGTACCGAAAAATATCGATCAATTTAATAAGTTGCGAAAGTCAATACAAAACCTTTAAAAATTGAAACCAAGATTATCCGAAATTTATTGAGCAACATACATAAATACCATACAGGACTGTTATGTTATTATTTTTGTGTGGCTGAAAATGCCATTTTTATTTTATTTTATTATATTTTATTTTATTTTATTTTATTTTATTTTATTTTATTTTATTTTATTTTATTTTATTTTATTTTATTTTATTTTATTTTATTTTATTTTATTTTATTTTATTTTATTTTATTTTATTTTATTTTATTTTATTTTATTTTATTTTATTTTATTTTATTTTATTTTATTTTATTTTATTTTATTTTATTTTATTTTATTTTATTTTATTTTATTTTATTTTATTTTATTTTATTTTATTTTATTTTATTTTATTTTATTTTATTTTATTTTATTTTATTTTATTTTATTTTATTTTATTTTATTTTATTTTATTTTATTTTATTTTATTTTATTTTATTTTATTTTATTTTATTTTATTTTATTTTATTTTATTTTATTTTATTTTATTTTATTTTATTTTATTTTATTTTATTTTATTTTATTTTATTTTATTTTATTTTATTTTATTTTATTTTATTTTATTTTATTTTATTTTATTTTATTTTATTTTATTTTATTTTATTTTATTTTATTTTATTTTATTTTATTTTATTTTATTTTATTTTATTTTATTTTATTTTATTTTATTTTATTTTATTTTATTTTATTTTATTTTATTTTATTTTATTTTATTTTATTTTATTTTATTTTATTTTATTTTATTTTATTTTATTTTATAACCTAAAGAAAGTTCTCCCGAAATTTCAGCTACCTAGATTAAAAGTCGAACCTGTAAATAAAAAACTTAATTTTTTATGAGAAGACGCCAAGAACTGTTCCGCAACTTTGCTACAAAATATCTTTTTTTTGAGAAGAATCCATGAACTTTTCTGCAACTTTGCTTATTATGAAATATTTGGTTCCATGTAGAGCAACAGATAATATAATTATTTGATACAGTAATGCTTAGGTCGTTTGAGGTTTGTATTTTTGCAAACTGAATCTTTATCGTTCGATAGATTAAAATTGTAATCTTAGGCTGAGGCTGTAGTATGCAATTATATCTTGTTATAAGAGTTTGGCAGCTAGACCGAAGTGCTCCATATATATTTAAAATTGTAGTCATTAAGTACACTGAGAATAATGTATCTATCCGTCAAATAAATGCATTTGGTTTATCGATTTTTGAGACAGTTACTTACAATTTATACTTATATTATTTAGTGCTGATATCTATGCCTCGTTTCTGACCTTTTCTATATTGTAAAAAATATCTTTTTTCTTGAAAATATGATATATTTTTCTCACAATGCATTGTGACTGTTGGTTAAATACAAATTTATGTTGCAAACTCAGAATATTTTTCCAACAACTGATGGTTTGTCATCGCATAACGTCCGTGATAGGGGTGGCTATGGTTGTGGCGCATCAACTACCTTGAAAATAATACTGGTAAAATGAAGAAGCGGCTGTTGGAAATTTCTACGCGTAATAATAACATTTTGCACTTGAAATAATGCGCAACATATATAAATTTACAACAAAAGCAATAAAAACAACAACGACAAGTATAATAACGCAAAAGTACAAGCAAATTATATATAAAAATTTGATTAATTTCCAACGCCTAATGGCATGCAATAAATTTGAGTTAATATTAAGTGTAGCGAGAAAGTAGACAGAAGGTAAGCCACAAGACAGCAAAAAAAAGTGCTCAAACATTTTTCCACAGCACAAATTGTCTATCGGTCGGAGTTTTTAAATGTAAATGAAACATGAATTTTAAAGTAAGCTTGCAAGGAAGAAAATAAAAACCAAAGCAACCGCATTTTCTCTTTAGCTGCCTGAAGTTTGAACTTCACTATTTCACTGTATCTTCAAATATCAGGGGTCATCGAAACAGTAACAGAGAAAACGATTTATTTGTATATATCGAGATTTGGTATTAATAAACATATTATATATATGATATAGGCGAAATAAATATTTGATATGAGATATATCATATAACACCTTCCACCAAAATGAATAGTATTATTGGATCTAAAATATATTTGGTATTAATTATCAAATAATAGTTTAATTGAAACAAATATTTGTTTGTTGCAAATATTACTTTGTTAATAATCACTTTGGTGATTATGTATTTGACGAAAGAAATATTTTGTTTTCGCTAACTTATAAAAAATCTATTTATGGTAAAAACTGATGATGAAAAACCATAGTTTTAAATATCGATTCATAGATATATTTTCAGTATCGTCATATCTCTTTAATCGACTCAAACAAATATTATGGTTGGCGCAATAAACCTCAATTGAACGATCAATTTAGGGCATAGTGATATCTACAAAAATTTGTTGATAGTTAAAAAATATTTTCCATATTTATCAACCAAATACATTAATTTAAAGGAAGCATAATCTCTTCTTAGTATACGGTCAGATTATATAAAACATTGTTTCCATCAGGAACTGTGATGTTTTTGGAGTTCAAACCTCACTCAATTTACAATTTTTAAAATTTTTGAACTTTGTTCATGTGAGTTATACATACCCTATACCCTATACATTATACCCTACGGTGGGTAGGGTACGGCTGATTGCAAACTTTCATGGGTCGACGGAGACGAAATGTTCGGTAAAATTCGATGATAGTGCTTTCCCTCTCTCCTTCGTTTTACCTAACAACTTTACACTCGACTGACATCCTGAGCATTCGTGTTCAAACTTGTGGAAATTGTTAAGTATGTATTGACTTCAGAAGTGGTGCCCACTACCACAAGCAACGATAAGCATCTGTTAATGATTCTGTATGCGTTTGCGCTTTTGTGCGCTCTTTAAGACCCATCTCGTTCTCATTTTTAAGCTCTTTTTTGAGCACCTGCTCGATCTCTGGGCAGCGCCGGATTTAAGTATACATATCCTGTTCCGTAAATCAAACCTTTATGTTATCAGAGGTTGCTGATGAGATTATTTTGCTGTGTCCATAATGTTGAAGGTAGCATATAAGCAGTTTTTATTAACTTCGATCGAATTTCGTGGTAATTAATCTCGTGGCAATAAATATTCGAAATACTCCACTGGTTCTACAACAATAAAGCAAGTATGTGCTTTGCAGTGACGTACCTTGCGTACTTTGGCGCCCGGGTCGAATAGTTGACTTTCCGCCCCCTACATACCAATTTAAAAATACAAAAATATATTTGTTGTAGCAAAAAAAAAAAAAAAAAGATCCTCACTTCTGCTTCTTCCAAACGCCTAGGAAAATGTGATATATTCCACATTGAATTTCAAAATACCTACCATCCCATTATTTAGTTCATCCGAGGACCATTTGATCGCCCCCCCCCCCCAAGCGGTTGCTCCCGGGGTGGCCGTCCCCTAGCTGCGCTACTGATGTTTTCAGCTTCGTGGAATGCTTAAAGTATCAATAGGTATGATGAAAGTAAAGCAAAAATTCAATTGCAGCCAAATAATATAAGTTCTTCATGAATTTTATTTGAAAAAAAAAAAATAGTTTGCGTGAGATTCTCGTACTCCTCCCAAAACTTTACCAGCCAGTGCAAAAATTAGCTTATAACGTCTAAGAACTTTTACCAATTTCACAATATTACAATTCCCAATCCAATTCACTAACAACCAAACCAACTCTTTACCTCAAATGCGCTAAGGAGCAACACAAACGTCAGGTTTAATTATCGTCTTCCTGTCCGTCTGTTGAAATCCAATGTAGCGTGCGTCTGTTGCTTGTTACTCCGTCTGTCAGAATATACAAACACGAAATAATTTTTCATGAACTCATTTCCGGAAGTTGATATAAAACTTTGCCTTAATTTTTTAGCCCCACTCCTCAACACTGGTAATAGGGCTAAGTTATGTTTTTTCTTGCTTTCTTCTGCAACAAATTGGCTTAAGCTGCAGCTGAGTGCCTCCAATGCCCTCAAGTAGAAGGGTGTCATATTTTTAACCCTTTTTACCATTACTATGCGTGCGTCTTCGCTGCATGCAGTACTTAGTGGTCGTCGTTGCAAAAATGAAAAAGTGGCAACACTTTCAAGATTTATTAACATCAAGATTATCGCATTAAATTTGCAGTGGCATTAGAAGACATCATGGTCGGGGGAGTGGGAGAACTGCGTTTCTCTGTCGGAACCTTGTTTGCTTTACTGGCGACTAAAATGTTGTAGAAAGTTATTGAAATAAAAATTACAACGCTGTGGGAGTTTCAAAGTACGTGCAAATGTTCATTGAAGTTGAGGAAATGCTGCATATTTTTCTTGCAGCGCAAGTAGTGCATTTTTACCGCATTACCGCTTAATTTAGTTGTAATGGCAGTGCGGTAGAGTTCATTAGTTAATTTGGTAGCTGCTGTGATAATAATTAAAGTGGTGTTCGAACGTGGTGTGACATGGGGTCATTGGTTACAATTTAATTAGCGCACATTTTAGGAAAAAAATAAATCCTCCGTTTCAAGGATTTTGAAGTTTAATGAAAGCAAGGTCCACATAGCACTATGAAGTTCGCATGGTTAGTATAGCCCCCATTTTCAGATAATTTAAGAAACCATGAGTAACAACGATAAATCTACAAAGTCTGTAGAATCCTAAGCCATAATCCGATTATTTTGCTGTCTTAATTTTATTGATATTTAATATCAGCAAACGCCACAAATATTTACTTTTAATCAGTAACTTCTTACTTCTCCATCAAAAGATAATCCTTTTCTAAATCATTTCTCCTAAAATGCAGTCTCTATTAATGATGCTTTTACTTAAGCATCGTATAAATAATTCAATCAAATAAATTAAACCGAATTCTATTCGGTATTAATCTTTTTTAATCGAGCCAACATTTTTTTTTCTATTTACAAATGTATACGAGTAATCAGTCGTCTTTGGCAAATCAATTAATTTCCAAATGAAAATCCAGCATATGAATTAATCACGTCGATAGCATGAAGGCATGAATATTTTAAAAGGCATCATACCTGATTTCTTCGAAAAATATCTATCGTTCGAGACGCGTGTAGATATAACAAGAGCTTACACAAGAGGTGAATGTGTATGTATTAAGCATTAAATAAAAGTTTTTGGTAAGGTAGAGTTCTCTCTCGTAAGAACACGGCAAACAGATTAAATTTAATTAGCTTTAGCTGCAATGTGAACATTCTTTGGTGTAGCAAACAAAATGAAAGCTAAATTAATGGCAGAAATAAAGAGGCGGGCATAGTAAAATTATTGGCAAGCACTGATATATTGAGTTTTGAATTGGTGGCATCACACATTGACAAAATATCGATACATTTTGCTGAAACCTTTACTCGTAGTAGTTATGGCTAAAATAAGACGTGAAAATCGTAGGTAAGACAAGGAATACGAAACTTCCTGGTCTATCGTAGTCGCATCAAAAGCAATTGAAATAAAATAATGGGCAGAAACGAAGTATGAATTGTTGTTTTTGAGCCATCACTAAATTTGATCAGTGTCAATTTTAACGTAATTTTTCAAGATAATTGAGAATATTCGAATATTTAGCAATATTCAGAATATAATTAAGCGTAGATGCTGAACTTAAGAGATCTTCCCCGATTTTTATTTTATTTCTTTAGATAATTATAGCACTAAAACAGCAATGTGCAAAATAACAAAAATGAGCCAATTTTAGCTCTTTACAACATACAAGTCGTTTTTCTTGGAAAAAGTATCCAAAACAACAAAAAAAAAAAATACACTCACCACTGTTACGCAGTTTTTTATCGTTGTGTTTTTTTTATACCCACTATGCACATGATTTGTTTTGTTGTTATTGTTGCATCATTCAGAAAAAAAAACAAAAAACCGAAGCGAGCGAACATGGAAACAACAATGGGCACATTGAGGACAGCTGCTCTCGTTTCGTTTGATCACTGTACTTTCATTTCTACACTCATGTTGTACTTGTTTGATTCTTGGAATTGGATTTTGGTCTACTGCAGAATTATTTTTTTCGCTTGTTGTAATTGTTGTTTTTGTGGTAATTAGAAGACGGGCCATTGTTAGGGTTTTCTTAACGATATCATGATTATGATTAAAACTTTAATAAAAAAAAATAAAAAGGAATGAATATTATTAAATTTTTTTTTCTGGATTTGTTGATGTGATCAGCGTAGATTTTTTTTCCTCATCGATTTTAATGATTCCTTACAAAAGTCGATTTCATCAAGTGTATGTAAAGTATTTCGGGACATGTTTGGTCCCCTATCCCTATATAGCCGTTATTTTTTCTTTTTAGCTCGGATTATTTTCTTCAATTTGTAATCTTTTATCATATTTAACTCCAATATTTGCTTTAACTTTATTTTAAATGGCCAAATATTTACAAAAAATAAAAATTTGTTCCATATCTCTTTAAATTTTTTCGATTTCTCAAATAGTTAGACAGAATTTAATCAAGTTCATTTCTTGATATCCAAAACTTTCGGATGAGCAAGTCTTCAAAGAAGATTTTTAAATTATAACGCAATACTTGATAGCGTTCCAAAACTCGAACAGCGACCTACAACTGGACTTCATAACACTTCAAACCCTGACTTGAGCAGGCGAATGGCAAACAACTGTCAACATTTTTTGTACACTCTGTAATGTTACAATATACGATTTTTCCTTTTGTTGACTTCATATCAAATGAAGAAAGTCTTTTTTTTAGAAAAGAGGATGTTTGGAATTTTCTACAATTCAAATGATAGCTCTGTGTCTCTTACATTTTCAACACCACCAGAATCATATTCTTCTAAACGATGTATTTAAAACCAGGGATTATGTCCTATTATAAGATTTATGTCAAAAAAAAATGGTTTATAATTATTATGAATAAGAAATATTTTATTAGTTGTCAATAACTATTATTTTTCAATGGATTCTTCTTTACGTTGAGTCATAACTATTATGAATAAGAAATATTTTATTAGAAAGAAGTCGAAAAAAAAGGTACCAAAAAGTGCCTGATTTTGGTCCATTTTCGAAATTTTGTTTGCACCAATCTTTGGAAAGAGATCGAAAATAGATTTTGGTCATCATCAAAGGTGGTTCCGAGTCCCAAAATGTGCCCGATTTTGATCCATTTTCGAAATTTTGTTTGCACCAGTCGTTAAATAGAGGTCAAAAATGAATTTTGGACCACATTTAAGGTGGCTCCGGACCCTGGAAAGGACTGTTTATGACCCATTTTCGGAAAAAAACTTCTTTTTTCTGTAATAAATGGGAAAAGGTCGAAAATGGATTTTGGACATCATTTAGAGTGGCTCCTGAGTCCGGCCCCGAGAAAGAACAGTTTTTGACCCATTTTCGGAAAAAATTTTTTTTTTTCTGTAATTAATGGGAAAACGTCGAATATAAATATTTGACATCATTTAGGGTGGCTCCGGACCCTGGAAAGGACCGCTTACGATAATTTTGGTAGTTTTCAAGTTCCGGAGCTACTCAAAAAGATATCCAAAACGCATTTTCAACCTTTCATAATCGATTGGAGCAAAAAAAAAAATTTTAGGGTGGTTCATAAAAATTTTTTTAAAATTAAAACAGAGCTTATTTCATACAATTCGATGTTTTAAGTGGGCGATGCATGCGCAACAGTGAACTTCGTTGGACACAGTTATCCATTTTTGAAAATTTCTCGGCTTTTTGTAATTTGTTGTACAAACCGGTCGTGGTAACGATCTATGTTAAGGTACACAAATTTTCACCTAACTCTTAGTGTTGAAGTTCTTTAACATTAGAAGAAAATGACTTTCCGAACAGACATGAGGCAAGCTCATTGTTATGTTTTTAATTCATGCTGAATAGATATTATTTGAGGCGTACTACACAAAATTATCATCGAACGCAGTTACCCCACAATTGTCTTTTTCGCAAAATGATTTTTGGTAAAATTGGCTAAATTTTCGATTTGAGGTAAGTACTGTTCAAGTTGTATGAGCTAAGAAAAGGACAATTTTATTATGATTTGATAAAAATGTATCAACGAGTACAGATATCATATATAAATATATTTGGAATATTTGCTTTTAGCTAAATAGTTGCCTTTGGAATACACTATTTTGGAGTTTTGTCTTTGATATTTTTGTAATTGGAATTCAGTCTTTGGATATATGTACTCAACACTTTCTTGTAGATAATATCAGTAATATCAGCGAGTCGATATATCATTAATTTGATATGTTATTTATTTGATGTTACTACATTTCAAAGCTTATATATCCAAATTAAACTGATATATAAAGTCAAGAAAGAAAACACTTTGAAAAGCACTAAGGAAACAACACTGACTGGTTACCCCTAAAGTAAAAACGACGGCCAACACGTATTCGATGACGACTAAACAATAGGGCTTGTAATAGAAAATGAAATAAAATTCCAGAGTAGCAAAGCAAAAAGGAAAAAAAAAAAACAAAATTGCAGGGGATGAATGTCTGAATAACTTGACTTTTCTTTTTTTTTTTTTTTTTGAAGTACAACACACGTGAGGTAAACATGTTTAAAGAACAACAAATGTCGAGCATAAACATTGAACACCATCAACGTACATATATCGATACCTTCAACTGATATCTGAGTTTTACTTCTTTTTGTTTTTGTCCTGCAAACAATTCCTGCACATCTTGCAAATAAATTTTCAATGATTTGGCATTAAACTGATGGTATCATCTACTTTACTTCCATCGTCTTTGTCGTCAGCTACATCTTCGTTTACATCCTTCATCTACAATAATCTTGATCCTTGGTCATGGCACACAAACACACACACACACACGAATATATATTGTAATAGTAAACGACGTTTACGAAATCGTTTATAATTTTTTGTCTTCGTTGTTTTTTTTTTTTTATTCTGCGCCATGGTCTTATTGTGTATTGTTTCGCATCATTTGAAGTGGATCCCTGGCAATTTGGTGGCTTGGCGCAGTGCATTTTACTTATGGTTTTGTATTACAAGTCAGTTCGTTTCGTTTGGCAAGAGTTGAAAGAAAATCCACGCGTCATTATATTGGCATCGTTTGGTTTTTTCTTTATAGTTTTTGAGAATTTTATTGGCATTACAGTGTCTCAAATTTATAAGACTTGGTGGCAAAAAAAAAAGAATAAATAAAATTAAAAGTTGAAAATTCACATTGGAATAAAGTTTATTTCAGTTCATTAGTCTTAAAAGTACTATTGAATAAAATGACATTTGTTGCATCTAGAAACCGTACAACTATAAAGTATACTCTTGAACTATAAGCAAATACACCTCAAAACATTTCAAGAAAATCGTGCAAGCCATTCTAAAACCTATATATTTCAGCAACAAAGCATGGAATTCACTAGCCATCTCTGAAAATCTAAATTTTTCCCATATTTTTCAACATCTTATCCCATTGTAAATTTCACCTTGCCTTAGCAAACCCAACAATTTTCTTTTGAAGCCAACAATGAGATAATTTTAGAAAGTCATCGCTTGTGAAGTAACTCCCTAACGCCCAGATCATTGCATAGCTTGTCGTCTCTGTTGGATTAAAGCGAACTCAAGAAAAAAAGAAAAAAAAATCTCACAAGGAAACCAGAGATGATGTTGTTGTTGCTTCTGCAATAGCGCACCTGGCAGCAACCCAAAAGTAACGCCAATTTCACCAATATTTGTGCAGTGTCATTGAGATGCTTGGACGCCAATAAGACGATGTGGTAATGTTTGATGGTGCTGCTGTTGCTACTCTTAAACCTTTTTCTACTTCAATTGCTTCAGTGCAACATTTCCTTAGTTCGGTAAATGCTTTGATTGATCTGGTTAATACTTGATTTTAAAGCATTTTAGGAATACAACAAAATATATGACGACGCGACGTCATTTCAATTTATGTTTCTTCCATGAAGAAATTCCATTAAGCCTTGCTTGTACATGTGTAGCCCTCATCTTAGATAAATTTATTGGATTCAAATGAAGGAGTATCTGCATCAAAAAGTCTACCATCACACCAAACATACGCAAAGGCTGTATTCTTTTAAATCTAATTGTAAGAAAAAATTGATTCTTTCGAAGAAATAAGTAATTTTAAGAATTCATTAAGACTTGAAGAAGAGTCATATCAGTTAAGTAATTAGAATGGGAGGTTGATTTAAAAATAATGTAAAAATCCCCGTTCAATATTCCATAAAATCTTCAATGAAAATTTGATTATATTCGAAAATATTGCTAAAAAATTGATAAAAGTATCGAAATGAATAAAAATAATATTAAAATAGGCCTTCATTTATTAGTAGACTTTAAGTATTTCTTCTTTTTTGGTGAGAGGCTGTGTTGTGTTTTTAATTTCAAAAGAACTCCCTCTTGAAAAGTTCATAGTACAGAATGGGTTAACTTTTTTCAAACGTTAGATTTTTCTATTCTTCGCTTATTACAAAAGCGTTGAGTGCTGGAAGCTAAAATTCGAAGCGAATCTGTACGTCCAGCGTGTTGCTTCCTATGTATTATCTATAGACAAATAGTGGTATTAATATATGTGCGTGTGCTTTCGCAACTTCCACAGGTAAAATATTGCAATGGGACCAGCGTAAAAAAAAACATGAATTCCACACTCTTCTCGCATCGGAAAAATAAAATGATGCACGATTGGTCTTTGTTCTTTGGCCAAGCAAGTAGGCGTGGTGCCGTCGACGGGAGGAAGAACACATATTTGTTGAAACATACGCTGCTAGTCTTTGGGAATTTTTGGTGATTTAGCTATACAAATAGTGCGCGCACACACATACAAAAGCCAGTGATATACGCAACGACATCACATGCATATTAATCTGAAAATGCGTGTGCGAGTGTGGAGCGTTTTTCTATTTCCGTTCTTATTCTTATTAACGTGTATTTTTTTTTCCATTTTTATATTTATTCTTCTTCTTCTATTGAAATGACTTAAATTTATTATTTGCTAGTAACTGTAAAGCATTTCATATGAGTTCGGTTCCAACGCCCAACTTCGTAATCACTGGTTGTTTTTGTTGCACCACATTCAGGATTAAATGATAGATTTGACTTATATAATAGGTTTCCAATTGATTTCTTTCACCTGCGATTATGCATCATTTAGTAATGTTATAGAACGATGATATTTTCTGTTGCTATTTAGGACCCTCGCATGAATTTGCAAATTATTTGGAGTAATTGTAAGACATTTGTTAACGTTAAGGTCATCATTATTCAAAAGAGTAGGTTTTTGGTTAGATTACAACAAAGCTGTGTCAATTCAAAGGCAAAATAAACTTTTCTGCCGACAAAAGTTTTCTTGAGCATTGTATATGTATGTGTGCATGCATATGTAATATTCTTTGCTAAAACGAAAGTTGTTGAACCTTGAGGTCTTCGATTTTGTCGGTTTTTTTAGTAATATTTGACTAATTGATTAGTTGCTACAAATCATTTTGGCATACGTCAAGCCATTGCAATGGGTTCAGTTTTTCCTGTTAGTTTTTTTGGAGAAGAATCAGCAGAATCTCCACACAAGTCTGTTAGATTACAACATGCACGCAGAAGTAGCTGCGTTAATACACTTTAAGACGTTTTTCATAGAGCAATGAACACATCAGAACCAATTATTTCTTCGCTGTCTTTAAATAGACGCATTCAAACTAAAATCGTCTCAAACATCCGATAAGTGATGAAATAATTAAGGTGTGATATCCCAGACGAAGAACTCAACTTTACAAGCTATGTTAAAGCACGCGAGAATGAAGAAGATAACAGTAAAATTGGAGAAAACCGCCAATTCAATGTACTTAAACATTTTAACTATTTTATCTTTAGAAAGTGATGTTAAAGTAAACGTTATTTATATCTTAACCTAATATTAGTATTAAAAAATAAAAACATATATTTTATCTCATTAATTATGGAATTGTATAAAAATTTAGTACGTGCCATTTTTGATCACGTAGTAAGGGTTAAGATTTTTCTCAGAGTTCTTCTTTTAGTCTAGAGTTAACATAAAAAATACATTTGCACCATGATAATATAGACGTTAATAGTCTTGGCCAGAAAAATTTGCTATTTGACCTCTGTGTAGTTCATTATTGCGTTAGAATTTTTCAAATCTTATGAAACATAAGACAACTAGTCCCTAAAATATTTTCTTTCTCCGTATATATCAACGCTACGAAAATAATTATTTCAGCACAAAATGCCATAACCCAAATTATGATATTTCTAATTTTAACTTCTTTTATGTAGTAAAATTAAGATGGGAGCTAAATTTTCATGTATATTTCAGAGTATCATTACAAAAATTGAAAAAAACAAGAAATTGTTTTTAAAATTTTATTTAATCTCTAACATTTAATGTGCTTAACTTTGCAAGATAAAAGAATTATTCGCTAAAATACTTTTTACGTCTTTTGAAAAAAATTCCTTGAAACTTTTATTTCTTGAAGGGCAAATTATGCTATTCGTCATAATTAACAATTAATTAAAAATGCACAAAAAAACAGCAGAAAGTATCAAAATCAAAGTGAAATCGAAACACCTTCTATGTTTCCGAAACTTGGATACATAATACATATTGTTGTTGAAAAATGTTCCACAACTCATAAGAAATAGAAAGTGTTGAGATTCCATTTTGGTTTTGATACATTCAAAAAAAAAAACAAAAATATAATATAGTAAATTACCGAAATTTGAGTTTTGGCCAATTTTAAGGTCTCAACTCAAAATATCATTTACCGTACAAAAAGTAAAAAGTTGAAAAAAATGTTTCGTTCATTTGAAATTTTGCGACTTTCTAAAGCATGAAAAAAAATATTCCTTAGGTGCCAAATTATGACGTTTTAGAAATCTTAGTCATATGGACAATGCCACCCCCGTTGTCAAACCACGTCTTGATTTTTCGTGTTACTCAAGATGCAAAGAATACTATATACATACATTCGAACTATACTATATACATACATGGAACCTCCTCTTCGGATGCATATTGTTAGCATTTTCAGCTACACGAAGAATATGGACATGGTGTGACAGAGGGTGGTAGCTCCCATCCAACTAAAATACCTAAGCGCTACACCTAAGGAAAAAATAATGAAAATATATTTGACATTGAAATAAATTTCCAATGTAAGATCGAAGAAAAAAAAAGCTACAAATAAAAAAAAACAAAGTCTCTTTGAAAATTTTCGTTAATTTAAAAACTTTTTACTTAGTGCGATTTTTACTGAAAACTGATAGTTTAGTTGAAAAAATGTATAAAAAAGTGAAGTTTTAACATAGACTGTTTTTATTAATACCGCAAAAACTCAAAACCTTAGATAAAAAATGAAAAAAAAAATACAGGTTTGTATATAAAAAAAACATAATTGACCCTGAAAATTGTTTTCAAGGTCAAAGGCAATGTCATCATTATATGACCCCTAAAAATCTTATCACTTTTGTGGGAAACACTTATCGCTATCTTACAACGTTTTCGAGATATTGGCCTGTTGAAATTAGTATGGGACACTCTGTATGTAATGGCGGTAAACTGTAATTTAGAGAAATCTGAGAACGGCAATAATTTAGAAAGGCTCTTCACACTAAATAAAACGGAAAATAAAAAGACTAAAATCAAACCTCGGTTCTTGTGCACCTTGCAAAATACATAATTGCCTTTACAACAGGGTGCCTTAGTGACAAGAAAGTAATAACTCATCATATGTCAACATGGACTTATAAGCTTAGAAGTCTTAGCAAACTATAAGAAATATTTTTTCTTAAGTCACTCATATATATTGATTTTCGACGTTGAAGTATCCAATATCTGCTTTGTGATCCAACAAAAAAAAAACAAATCACTTGTCACAATCGTTTTGCTAATTAACGAGCAGTACTTTTCCCATGTAAGCAATTCCGCTACATATTTTCCAGTTCCATTGTAATGATTTCACTGTTTTCCTTTGCATAAGTTCGAAAAATTTAAATTTTGCGACATTCAAGATGTTTTACTTCAAAATCAAAATGTTAAAAAATCATTCTTATTTCATGCTCTTTAACACTCTGTTAAAGCTAAGCATAGCTATAACAGCTGTTGTTGCAGAAAACTTACGGCACATGCGCCTTAAAATCAAAACAGAGCGAACATTTCCGCCGGTTGAACTGTTCCCAGTGTTTTTTCTTTAACTGTTCTTTTTTTTGTTTAATGATGCAAAATTACTTTGCAACAGCATTGCCACGTAGCAATCATTTTTAGAACAAACGCTCACTGCACGAACAACTTCGCTATGCTCCCTACAGCAGAGCGCATATAGGAGCAAAATAATTTGCAATCGAGTTGAGATGGAGTGTCGAGTACCAGCCGAGAGCAAAATAAACAACATTCATTCGTATGCGTTGTGTTGCCGAAGCTCCAACTCGATTCATCGCTTAAACGTTGTGTAAAGTGAATGGTCGCGAGTGAGGTTATGGGGAAAAACGAGTTTGGCGACGATAACGAATTGGAGGCACCTCGAAGCCGCCTGGTTGCTAAAACAACAAACAGTTGACGCGGCAAGTGCATAGTGAACGGTTCGTTTAAACAGTTTTAGTGCGTATTATATACGAAATTTTTTGTGATGAGAAATAATTGTTCTTGCAATTTGCATTTAATTAAAAATGCGCGTGCAGCGATAGAAGAAAATTTCAGAATATGCTGATTGAAAATAAAAAAGAATCTTATAAATAGATTTGAAGCCCACAAAGTGTGGCATATTCATTAAAACGTAGTGTGAGCACAAATTAAAAAAAGAAAAACAAAATGCCAATGTGAATTTAAAGCATAAGTTTTAAAAATTTTAATGTGAATTTGAAAAATAAAAATTATATGAAATACAAATTAACTTCAACGTCAAAAATTCCAGTTCATCTACAAAATCAACAAAAACAGGTTAACAATTTTATAAAAATTTTAATCTAATTTTTCTAAAATTTGGCATACGTATATTTTTTCTAAAGAGTCTGTAGACTAGCTTTAGTTGAGCCGCGTCAGCACTTTTTTGTTACTTAATATTTGCAGTTGTCTGTCTAACTGTCTTAAATTTTTTTTTATGTCCTTTTTATGCAAAAATTACCTTTCCTTAGTGTTGCCATATTCATTGTCATTTTTCACTTTCTTGCATTTCTTCTTCTTTTTTTTTCGTAGTCTAAAGGAAAGTGAAGATTTTTTATGTCTCAGTTGACTTATGCTTCCTTTACAAGACGATGCCTTTTTTCTATCTCTTTTTTGTTCTCAGCGCTGAAAACAGGAGCGTTGCAAAAACTTGATATATTTTTTTTAAGGAATCTTATAAGCTAAAATTGATGTATGGTTGAATGTGAATGTGAATGTGAAAAATCTCTTAAACAAAACTTTGCGCTTTATTCCTTGAACCCCGATCTGTAACAGAGTCATTTATTTTTACTTGCAGTTTTTGTTTATACACTATGAGTTAAGTAATACTTTACTTCTTGATCTTTAGCATTATCGCAAGTTGTTACCAAACGAATCTCTCAACTATACATCAACTTGTAGTTAATTTGGTGCCCAGCTGAAAATCAAAACAGCTTCAATATTACAAAGTGCTCATTACCCATAACGGCCTGTTTCACCTGATTGTAAGTTTCTGACACCAAATTTAACTTCGAGTCGCCGCATCTCAAAAGCTGTTGAATATATTGTTTGAAGACCACAGCTCTTTTTACGAGTCTAACATATTGTTCATGACAATGCAATATTTTTTTATATTTTCTTACTATGCCACAGTAGAAGTAGTAGGACAACAAAACTAATCGAAATTCTGTAAGAAATGCTTCATTGTATAACATTTGAACATTAAAAAACTATGTCTTCGAAGCATTACTGCACAGCCTTTCTCCAAAGAGGCATTTTTTTCGAGGAGTGTGCGGCCGGAAACCTTTCAAAATTTTCAACAAAAAAATTGTCAGATAAATGCTAACACAAAAAATCCCTTCAATATAGAAAAACATTCTATGTATTTCCATAAAGAATACAGTATATATACAGTGAAAATTTTAAGTCAATCGGTCAAAAATTGTCCGAATTATGAGTCTGGCCAGCTTAAAAAATGCTGTTTTAAGAAAAATGCGTTTGAGGTTTTCAAGTCGAACCATTGGCAGCTGACAGCCCAAATTCAAAGTTTTAGTTTCAGAGGTATTTTTCTCCGCTATTAATATTTTAATATGTCATTTTTGAAGTGCTAAGATATCTTTTAAGCCAATAAAAAAATTCCATTTCGGAAAATTTCTACTGTGGTCTAAGTTAGGTCTTACTCTTTAATTAATGTACAAATTGGTAGTTTTTGCCGCAATTGCTTAAAAAGCAATTCTAATGATTATTCCTTATTTAGTCCTCGGTCAGTAGAAACGTCGTTGCTAAAAGGAATAAAAATTTGAAAAATATCACCCTTTCTATAAATTCTTTAGTTAGCTTGTATCAGACATTTCTTCTAAGTCATCGTTACAGTTTATCGTGTTACATTGGGTAATTTTTGAGTAATGCCAATTTGACTCTCGACGAACATACGAAAGCTGAAATTAATAGATTTTTTTTCCTTTTCAAAAAGCTTAACTAGACAATTAAAAATATGTTTTTCGAAAATGTGTGAATACTATCAAATTTAACGTGAATCCTTATTTAAACAATTCAATCCATAAATATTCTTCAATTCAATAATTTTCAAACAACATTTTTTATTTACTTGGACTTGTTTATAAAAACTTAATTTATTTTGAGTAGATAAACACAAATTGTCATTGTCCTTTTATTCGATTAATAAACTTTAAGTTGAATAACAGTTTAAAAATTTACTTCATTTTGAAAATATTTAAGTTTTTAATTCACCCTACATCTCAATACATCACTTAACAGGCATAATGATGTAAGAAAACAGGTTACTTTTTTATTTCTTATTAAATTAAAAACAAAAATTGGATTTGAAAATTTTTGAGCTAATTTTGTTTTAAATTTTTTCGGAATGATGTCGAATTCCTTCAAAAGATATTATTTAAGGGTTTGTTCATGTGATGCAAAAATCACGAAAAATTGTTTGCTTGGACTTATTTCCTCTAAAAAGTACTTGTCGCCTGATCTATTTCTAGAATTGTAAAATAAATGAAATATATAAAAGTTTTCTTGGAACCTTCTTATTAGAAACATTTTCATTATACATTATGTAAGAAATAGTTTTATTTTAAATATTGTTTCAATTTATAATTATAAATACTAAGCGATGCTTAAAACTAGAGCTTATTTTGATTTTTTGACCATTTGCTTGTAATTTTGTATAGTTTTTCAGTAAAATTCGAATATTTCACTCAGCTTAAAGTTCAAAATGCTTGAATCTGTCGGGAAATGGTCAAATTTCTTCAGAATCTTCAATTGAATTCAAAAAATCATTGCTTATGCAACTGTTTTTGTTGGGTTTTTTTTAGTAAAAATACGTTTTCTTGGATGCTTTGCTTTAATATTAGAAAATATGCATATCTAATGATTTGGAGAGTCTCCAATTGAAAATCGTTAATTTTTCAAATATTTTTCATTAAGCAAATACTTCCAAAATATAATGACTTTTTTCATAAAAAAACATTTTATTTTTATTTTCAAAAATAGAACCCATTGTTTGTTTAAAAAAAAAAAAAGTAAATTGCTTGAATTACTTACGGGTATTCATTTAATGAACAATTACTTTTTCAATTAGTTTTCATATGAAATAAAAATATTTTTATAGAATCGTTGACTATTTTTTTTTTCAAATAATTGTCTAGTCCTTATAGACTACTTAGGTGAAAAAATCTTCCCCATACATAAGAAAAGTTGTATTGTTACAAGTCTACGTCGAAATCATGAGAAATGGACAAAACGTTTTTTCTTATTGAATTGATATAAGAATTTCTACTGACCTTAGATCATTTAATACATTAAGGCTTTATTATCTCTTTTTCAAATTTTTAAAAAACGATGATAAAAATTATGATAAGACCATAAAAGAAATTAGTTTTTTAAGAAATTTTAAATCTGAGCGAATCGGAAGTCCTTATAAGAAAATTTGAAAGCTCTTATAAGTAAGTAAAAAAAATGCGACCCAAAATTACCCTAAATTGACATCAGCCCATTTTCCCTGAATTTCATTGCACACAATGTAGTGAATCGCAGTCTTAAACTAAACACAACGATTTTTTTTTTGCTCTCGCGGAAGTTCTAATCGAATTCTACTAACATGTTTAGAGTAGCTAACAAATATTTTTAATTTTAACATTAATAATAAATATTCGCAGCACTTCTTATAAAGGAATTTTATTTCTCAAATTCATACGATTCAGTCATGCAAGCAAGTTTTTCACAAGCTTTTCAAAAATTAGCAATTAATATCAGTCGACGCTGGTAATTAAATGTCAATGAACCTCACGTTTTGGCTTACGCCTTGAATCTTTAAAGAAGAGCACCTGTTTTCTTTTGCGGGCACTAAAGAATAAACAGTGAAACCGCGCTAAGTTGGAATTGGTTTTGTCTTACCTTTTATAGGATACTTCAAAACTTTTTATCGTGTACAATGTATGCCACTTCTTTCAACTACAGCTACAAATTTTGTTCTTCTTTAGCGGGTTATGACGTTTTATGCCATTATTGCACTTTTTTGCATGAGTTTCATTGCTGTATTTAACTGTCGTCAGCCGTAAAGTTTTTTTTTTTCCTATTCAACTTTTCTATTACACTCATATGATCCACAGCTTTGATGGTAGCAAAAAAAATATCTATTGCATTACGTTTCTCAAGCAATTTGGTCAAGAGACTTTTATGCAGATGAACTTCTTGGAGATGTTTTTTTTTAAAAATAAGCTTCTTGGACAAAAAACATTCTTCGTCGTCGTTATACTCCTTAGAGTTGGGTTTCACTACCTCAAAGATTTTGTTTTTATTAAAATTTTACTGAATTTTCCTTTCAAAGTCGGATAAAAACTGGCTAACGCTACTGCTGCTTTGACTGTGTAGTATGCGACACAAAAAACGTCAAAAGAATTTTTTGGTCATTATAAGAAAGTAAAAGAGCGACCGACGATGGCAGTGGCGATGACTCGCTAATATCAGCGGCTTGTAGGACCTTGCGTTGTTTTTTTTTTTGTCTCTTTGCTCTCTCGCTTTTGTCAGTCTTAATTTTCGACATTTTTTTAAGTTTTTTACTCCAATAATATTTTTTTTATTTGCTTTTTTAGTCGTTCGCTGGCTGGTTGGTTCCCTGCATAAAGGTTCTTTCTTTAATGTGGTTTTTAGTCATCCTGCCACTTTGTTAACGTTAGCGTTGGCGTTGTTTTACTTCTTGTTTTTTTTTTTTTCGTTTCTTTCTTTTGCAGCCATAACTGGGCTTACAAGAAAAAAATTAGCTGCATCAAAAAAAAAAAAAACACCAAAAACCGGATTAAAATGCTTTTACACGCTGCCGCTGTTTTTGACTGCAAGGCACTCAACTACTTGTCCGACTGAGAACTTTGCATCTTGTTGGCAGCTGTTTTTTTTTGCGTTAGTTACAAGCTTCTAGATTTTGTGAAATAAAAGCAAAAGTTGCAAAATCAGGTTTTTCTTAATTTTTGTTAAACTGAAATTTTGACAAAGGATTTTCTTAATTTTTTTTTTAAGGCTGAAAAGACTTTGATCATTTATTATTAGGGCGAACTGACATTTTGATTTTTCTTTTTTTCAATATTGTTTGTAATGAGTTCTTATAAAATTTACTCAAATGTTTGAGTAGAATTGAATATAAAAATTGGGAAGATTTTATACCAAAAATTATCACCCAATTATTCATTTTGGAATTTAGAAGTCAAATATGAAGTATTACTTCGTTTTTCAAAAGAAACTCCATAAAAAGAGTGGCTTAAGTGTTAGATAATAATTGTTTTTCATAAAAGTCACGGAAAGCTAGTCGTATCAATCACTGAAAAAATAGATTTAGCTCTGATAACAAGCTCGTTCAGCCATAAAATTTAAGATAACGAATAAGGAAAAAGTTGTTTAAAAAACCTATGTCCATTAGGCATATTCAAAATAAATTTCATGTTCTAGAATTCTTCGGGAATACTCGAAATTTGAAAAATAATTCATATTCATGTATGTCCTCTTTTTTTTTCTTAAAAAAAAAAACATTCCTAGGGTTGCTACCCGCGCTGCAAAATTTTAATTTTTCAGAATTTAAGTAAAACAATAATATTTTTTTTTTATATATTTAAAATACTTTTTTTTTATTTTTTTTTTTTCGATTTTCTCAATGCTTATGTAAGAAAGTATCGAATAACATTTTACTGCTATTTTTTAAGCCTATATACATTATGAAAAAAAAAATTTATGATATCTGAGCAAGTAGACCTTTGGTGTTTATTGTGCTACAGCTGCGTACAATATTATTTCGTCATAGTTGGGAATAATGGCATTCATCTTGTTCCCAGTCTTGATTTATACGAACGGCGACTAAGCTCTGAGCAACATTATCACCAATTTGCAAGATTTAGACCAAAATGCTGCTATGATTTCAAGACCAAGACTAAAAGCGTAAGACCCAGATCAACATAAAATAAATTTTAGTTTTGCATATTTTCTAAGGCCGTGACAACGACAATGCTTGGATTGTAAGACAAAGCACTTGACCGAGATCTATGATATGGTTATAGACTGCAGCCACCAGCAATCGGTCGTTACGACTACCCGTGCAATAGTCACTTATGACCAAGTATCGAATAACATTTTACTGCTATTTTTTAAGCCTATATACATATATAAAAAAAAAAATTCATGATATCTGAGCAAGTAGACTTTTGGTGTTTATTGTGCTACAGCTGCGTACAATATTATTTCGTGATAGTTGGGAATAATGGCATTCATCTTGTTCCCAGGCTCGATTTATACAAACGGCGACTAAGCTCTGAGCAACATTATCACCAATTTGCAAGATTAAGACCAAAATGCTGCTATGATTTCAAGACCAAGACTAAAAGCATAAGACCCAGATCAACATAAAATAAATTTTAGTTGTGCATATTTTCTAAGGCCGTGACAACGACAAT
The DNA here is from genome assembly GCA_949775025.1 of Tricholauxania praeusta. NCBI lineage: Eukaryota > Metazoa > Arthropoda > Insecta > Diptera > Lauxaniidae > Tricholauxania > Tricholauxania praeusta. Next base: position 26,576,941 of record OX459031.1, on the reverse strand, counting down.
GCTTGGATTGTAAGACAAAGCACTTGACCGAGATCTATGATATGGTTATAGACTGCAGCTACCAGCAATCGGTCGTTACGACTACCCGTGCAATAGTCACTTATGACCAAGTTATTGATATCGTTATTGAGATGAATAAGAATAAGCCGTCTAAAATAAGTCTGGTTAGCTACAAAAACGTAGTCAAAACTATTCAGTAAAGAAAACATTTTAAGCTGTTATACATGACAAATTTTGCCCAATATATTGCACTCCGTTCTATGGTACAGTGTGAGTTACAAAAAAAATTTTAATTGGGGATTATTTGGGATGTAACTTAGAGTCGATATATGAAAAATATAAGAAATCCTTAGAGCTTTTTTTTTTAATTCCATATTTACTGTTTTTTTATGATATTTTATATGCATAACATACGTACGAAATTTAAAAGTCATTCGATTTTCTTCAAACACGTGCAAAAAATTTAATAGTTAGCACCACAGTCTAAATTTCAGCTTCCTAGGTGGTCGGGGTCTAGAGTAAGTACCATATTTAGACCTGAAAATAGTCGTGTTTAGTCCGGCTTAAAAATATTTGTTCTAAAAGCTCTGAAACCTAAATTTAAAGTTGTGGATTTCAATTTTTTTTTGTTATTTTATCTTTTATACATAAAAAACAATTTTAAACTTCTAGACCTTAAGACTTTTTTTTGCGACCCGATTAAGTTAAATACGTCTTAGTAATATATGACTGCTTTGAAAACGGTGTACTTAATCGTAGTTTTATTCATAATACTAAAGACCGATTTCATTATATTTATCTATTTATTCGCTTTTAAATGAGATACCATATAGTGAAAATGGATGACCAGGCCTAGAGATATCAAACATTGAATTTGGATATTTTCGCAAAAATTGCGTTTTTTTTTCGAAATTTGACCTATCAGTACTCAAGACTCCGAATATCTAGGGAGCTGAAATTTGAATTGTGCGACTGTCTTTTTAGGTTCTTTAACCTGTCAATCACAATCGAATGTTTTTTTAAATTTCATACGTACGTTATACACATATTATACTAGATAATATTACTAAAAAAGCTCTAAGGATTTTTTTCCTTTTGATGTATTTCTACTTTGATTAACATCCCAAATAATTCCAAATTCAAGTTTTTGTTGTAACTCAACTTGTCATTTAAAGTTGGTTAAAGCCCACCGTGCAGAGCTTAAAATATTTTATGCTCGATCATGCTTAAATTTTTGTTTTTTGAATTTTCAGTTAATATTAACTAAATTCCGGGATGATTTTACTCCAACGTCAATAGTTTCCAAAATGCGTTGGTGTAAATTCGGTAGTTTAATAATTTTTTTTACGATCTTCTTTTTTAAAAAATTCAGTAACTTCTTAGATCTCATTGTGATTCAAATAGCTTTTTTCATGATTTTTACGAAAAAAATGCTTCATACGTTGAAAACGCGTGGGTACTTGTCGTTATCTAGATACCGCGCCATCAATTTTATTTTAAAACAACAGTCTTAAAAATATTCACACTTTACAATATTACTAAATTCGAAATACACACATGCACACAATCGATAACATGTCTGTGCATTGTAATGATAAAACTATTTGCAAGATCAGTGATATCGTTGAGAAAAACACAAAAGAAAAAACTGCTTGTTCAGCATTATCTGCACGGTATCCCTTTCATTCTGCTCTCTTGCTTACAAAATAAAAGTTGCCACAAAATGTTTTGTAGAAAAAAGCTGAAGGTTCCAAGAAAAACTTTGTTTACAAAGTACATTTTGCTTAGGAAAAGTAAATCATATGAGAAGTTGAATTAGCATCTCAGACGAGATTGTAGATTTATACTGAGTCATTAAAAAATGTTAACTGCGTTTTAAAATCATAGGACACTTTTGAAATAAAACTTTAAGCTTAAAAAAAAGTCAGTGAAAGCTGTTTGAAGAAGCTTTTTTTATAATATATGATCTATTGCGCTCCTGTGCACTTGAGAAAAAAAGGGGAATCCAAAGTCCTCATCATGCCATAGTACCTCTCTAGTGCATAATAGTGCATAATGAAGTGTCCAAAACAACAATTTGGCACACCTTACAGAGGTGCAAGTACATCAAGCTCTCAAAAATGACGAAAGCACCCCATATTTTCCCACGACACAAGCAGGGGCTCCTTCAATTCGTAGAACGAAACATTTCAACTGATTGGAACACAGTAAATTTTAATTAATTGTAACTAAATCTCATATGTTTGATATTTTTGTTGAAAAGGCTACTTTTAGTGGCGAGAAAAATTAAATTTTGATGGCCCCGATGGTTTCAAGTACTACTGGAGAGATTTGCGGAACAAACCTCTCTATTTTTCGAAGCGCAACTTTGGTGGAGGATATGTAATGGTGTGGGGGGCTTTTACATCTAATTCTACCCTTGGCTCAAAGTTCACATCAACAAAAATGAATAGTAGGGATTGCATCCAAGTGGTGGAAAGTAGCTTTATTCCTTTCGATAAGGAAAATAGGGAATTACTGTTTATTTTCAACTGGATAACGAACGGATTCACTTGGCCAACGAAACTAAACGCTATTTGAGTTCTTGATCTACCCAATCAATGGATTGTCCGGCCTATTCTCCTGACTTAAACCCATTAGAAAATGTGTGGGAGACGATCGGGAGGACGGAGTCAGACGAGTCTATGCAAATAATCGCCAGTTTGACACCACTGAGGAGCTTAAGACTGCAATTATTGCTGAGTGGGCATATCTTGACGTCGGTTTTCTAAAAAAAATATGTGAATCAATGAAAAAAACGATTATTTCGCATTGCAAGAGCCAGTGGTGGTTCCATTAATTACTAAAGATTCAAAAATATTTAAAAAAATATTACAGAATTCGTGTTTAATCAATAACCTTAAGTGACAATGAAAAGTGTCTTATGATTTTGAAACACCTGAAAAATCGTTTTTGTTATTTTTTGTTTTTATTAATAAACACACCGTTGCTACTTATTATTATTAAAACTTGTTTATTTTGATACCACAAATTATTTCACCAAATATTACTTTCCTGCTTAATCTACTTAAAAAAATATTTCAAAAAATTGTAGTGTCTTAAGATTTTGAAACGCACCTTATCAAAATAATCAGTTCGCATTAAAAATTGCTCTTTCCATTACTTTTTTCATCATAAGTAGTTATAATAATAAAATAAAAATATTGTTGAAATATTTTTTTTTTAAGAAACAATATAAATGGAAATGTGAATTCTTAAGATTAACTGCATATATACGTCCCTTCAGAATATAATTATTTAGATATTAATATTTTGACTCAAACCTTTACTTGAACTAATCCGGTTTGTGAAGCCAACCACTTGTTCATATGATCTGCAAACACCTTCGTAGGAAAGGAGGTGGCGGCTCATCCTGGGACTCATATAATGGCAATTTTTTCATACTTATAAGAATATTATGAAAATTTTCATGTTGTTGTGTGTAATTACCAAAAAAAAAAAAAAATTTACATTGTTATTTTCATGGAAAAAAAGGAACTAGAAATATCCTGTCTTGGAAATGAAAGTTTGATGAGAAAAATCAATTTTTTTTGACTTCGCAGATAAAAAGTAAATTGAAAAATTGTATAACTAAAAGTTTTAAAAGTTCTTGCCCAGTCAGACAAGTAAAATTTTTGGATATTCACAGTCCAGAAAATAAACTATTTCAAGTTTTCTTTTTTGCTGCTGCTTTTTAGAGTGCACTAGAGGAGCCAAAAGATGCCTTTATGTGTATCCCTATGCCACGTTCTTAATTTTGTCTGATGAGCAGAAAAAATATACTCACTTGCTGTAAAAAAAGAATCCCATTGTGAGTGTTCAGTTTAATGAAAAACTAAGAAAAAAAGATACTCAATTTCTTAATATTCTTAGGTCAATATATGGGGCTACCTAACGTGTAACCGTTCCCTGCCCTTAAAGTTTCTGCTATGCCAATGCGTGAGAAATCAACGTTTCCCATTATCTTCACTAAAAGTATGTTTCTGTGCAACAATTTGACCTACATAGTTATAAGCAAACGTATATTTTGTCCAGAAATAAAAAACCCAAATGAAAATTATATGAAATTAAGTAATTTGGTCATTATTTTGAAATTATCTAACATGAACGACTAACATTAACAACAATACAACAGCATAAATGTAATGCTGAAGAAATAAATTTAGATTTAGTCCTTCTGATGTGTTGCTCTGTTTTGCTTTGATTTTATTGAAAATTACAAGTTACGTATAATGGGTGTAATTTATTTTCAAGGACATGGAAATAGTATCATTATGTAGTTTCCAATGAAATTAATTTTGTGTAAGCTTTGGCGTCTATGGTAAACTTCTTAAGTAAATTACCATTTATTTAAAACGTTAAATGCTTAGAAAAAAACAAAATATTATACTAAATCAGAAAATCTCGCTTGTTAAAAATTAATTTATTAATTTTGTTTATATTCTTAAAAAATGTGCAACCCATTCACAAACATATAACCCCTAATAAATATTTATCATAATGTCCCATCTAATTCTAATTTTTTTTTTAATAGCAGCAAAAACATTAAAAACAAATCAACTACAAATAACATGCCCTTCAAACAAAAGAAATTAAATAAACAAATCCTAAATAAAACTGCCACAAAAGTCAACTGAACGCAATGCAATAAAGGATCATAAAACAAAAATAGAAAAAAAAAAAAATGAAATAGTGGAAAAAGCATGACTAAAAAGTGAAAAAAGAATAAATATCAATAGTCATATTACTAACAAATCTGGTATTAGTAACAACAGTGAAGTCTAGACGCTCAATTGTAGAAGCACAAGTGCAAATAAAAATTAAAAGCACCACGTAGACGCTTGTAGACGACGCGCGACTACGCGTGCTATTCATAGAGAACTATGGATGACGGACTAAAGGACCCTCCAGAAACAAACATACACAAAAACACACGCTTATAAACATTGTACGACCGACATACCTATGCACTTAAATACTAAGGTTGTATGGTTAAAACAGAAAGCGGAGCAAACAACACAACTAGAAACATAAAAAAAAAAATATGATTTTATATAAAAAGGAAAAAGGGATAGGGTGCTAAGCAGAGAACCACCAAAAGTAGAAAATTATATGTAGATGAGACTGTTACAAAAAATATAAAGAAATTATTTGATAAGAGATTTGATTTAGGCTTACGATGCTCGTTAGAAATCATTCTGATACAGAATTTTTAATTGTGTTGTGTGATGTGAAAATAAAATCGTTTGTTTGGTATCAAATATATAATGTTATAGATGACTAATAATTTGCCTTTAGGCAAACTATCGAAATTCCTTGTGCTTATACCCTTTTCATGAGATACGTCCATTTCGCTTAGTATTAATAGCTTTAAAAATGCAGATACGCCATTTTACTTCAGACTTGACATAGAAACTTTCATACAAAAGATATAATATTTTCTTTCGTATGAAATATAGTTAATATTAAATAAAAACTAGAATCAAATTATATCCTTGAAACTATTCTATATTTACTAAAAGAAAGATTTAAAAAATTAAGCATACATTATTGTTACTTACGAAATCTCGAGCCATAAAAATTGGGAGCTCTTTCTTTCATTATCTTCGAAACGAAAACAATTAAGTAAAGGTGTTATCTTCGGCCAGGCCGAAACTCACATACCCAACACTGCACTGAAAGTTCCTTTTAAATAAATGTTATAAGACGTTGAAGAGGTTGAATAAGTCCAAAAAATTTTTGAAATGTAAAAAAGGTCAAAAGAAGTTGAAAAATCTTGAAACAGTTGTAAAAGACTGAAAAGGTCGAAAAAAATATGGAAACCATTGAAGAAAATTCAAAGAAATTCAAAATGTCGAAAATATATGAAAAAGGCTTAAAAATGTCGAAATAATATGAAAATGTTCAAAAAATTTGAAAGAGTTCAAAATCGCTGAAAAAGTCTTAAAAATAAAGAAAATAATGAAGAAAAGTGAAAGAGGTTGAAAAAGTCAAATGAATACATATGGGATATATTGGAAAAACTTAAAAGGTTGATAAAATCAAAAAAATATGGAAAATCTTGAAAAAAATCGAATAAAAACTAAGAAATTTAAATGTGCCACGCCCACTTCTCCAATTCAGCCTACTTTTGGGTTACTAAATCATATTCGTCATTACCATCCACATACCAAAACTTAGCCCAATAGGTTGTATAATTTGAAATATATGCCGTAATTAGTCTTAAAATTTACGACGGTAACACACCCACTGGTGTGAAATGGTCCGATTTTTATCCAGAAATAGCTTTCCATAAGCATCACTCTTTCACCAAATTTTAGTACGCTTGATCACATATTTCGATTGATATGCCACTTAAGGTATTCTACTTGTATGGGAAGTGCCACTTCCACTGGTGCTATTTCGCCCACTTTTGATTCAGGTCTACCTTATAGCATGTAAACTACCTAAATTAAATCATACCAATTGTTGCAATAATTCAATTTATATAGCGATTACAACTTTATGGTAATATAGGAGGTGCCACACCCACTACTGCCATTCCATCAATTTTCATGGAATTTCAAAGCCCATAGCAGCCGACATCTCCAAGCCAAATTTTATGAACAGTATAACATTAAAGGTTTTTTGCTTGTATGGGAGTTGCCACTCCCACATACTCCATTGCGCCAAGTTTTTGCAGAAACATACCTTCTAGCAAGTATATCTGCCTTATTAAATTTCATAACGATTACGTTGTTAGTTCTCTTAATATAACGTTTATAAATATTGAGAGCTGTGCCACGCCCTTCAACAAGTTTTTTCAGTAAAGTGGCAGAGCTTGTGTTGATGACTGTTTTCAGTGACATCATCTCCAAAATTTTTTATGAAAATCGTTTAGCCTCTTTTGAGATATATGGAATCAAAATTGCGATTCCGCCCACTTTTATTATAATTCAAGATATATTTGAAGTGTACCCGTTTACAAGACTCCATCACAATATCTTGAACGGCTAACGAGATATGGTGCTATAAAGGCTAAAATTTAGGGCTGTGCCACGCCCCTGTAAGTAGCTTTGAAAACTTGAAACCTATCTTTATCTTAATCTTGTTCACATATGCATAAAATCACCAATTTTCATCAAAATCACTGCAACTTTTTTCAAAAATGGCCTGAGTAAATATACATAGAGTATGGGCGGTAGGCGTGTCCGTAAACCGATTTCGCCCATTTACAATAGCAAGATGCCTGTAAAAATCAAGACCATGCTTTATCTTTCTACAATGGCTTTGGATTAAAAAAAAATTTTTTGACATAAATATTACACTTTTTAATTTATTATTGATTCATGGGTTTCAAAACCGGCCAAGTCCATGAACTTGCATTCAAAACCAATCCAACGCCTTTGGAATCAAAACCGGCCAAGTCCAGTACATTGGTATCAAAACCGGCCAAGTCCACTTTTTTTTCAACGCCTTGGAATCAAAACCGGCCAAGTCCAGTTCATTGGTATCAAAACCGGTCAAGTCCAAAATTGTTTTCTCAAAAACATTTGCGAATAAAACTTAAAATGTCTGATCTGACGTGCTTTGAGTAAGAAATTTTATAAGCTATTATGTGGGAAATACTTTTTAATTTTTCACTGAAAATAGATGAATATAAACGTTTTTCGTTGTTTTCCCAAAAGTATGAAATATGGACTTGGCCGGTTTTGAAACTGGGTGCCTCAATTTCTCTCTTTTGAAACAGTCTACTCTTTCAAATAATTTTCTTCATTTACCTACTTAATTATTAGTAGTTATGAAAAACTATAGATTATTTTTGGAATCTCTCTATTACCACATGGTTTTGCAACTCGTATATAGAGCAAGCCTCAACCACAACACCTCATGACCATTATAATGGCGAGGACGACGACGTCCTAAGGAATGACCTTAGGGAGAAACAGAAAATGAAAAACGCAACAAAGAGCAATCATCATTACCATTAAAAGAGGCGCTTACAAAACTAGACAAATTGCCACTTTAGATGGTTGCGCCAACAGAAGCAGCAAAAAACATCGAACATAACGCTGTAGCACTGGAATTCTTTGTTATATAGGAAAGTGAACTGGTGAGCTGAAAAAAGACAGGGGTACTCTGACGAAAGAACGAACAAACGACTAAACTGACCAAATGTGCAAATTAAGAGCACACCAACAAAACAGAGCAACTCAAACTCTGCTCTGGTTATGAAAAAAGAAACTTAAGTCAATGGTGATTCTTTGAGAATAAAGTAGGGGCCACAATGTGTAGGGTAAAATGGATAGGACAAATGGTTTGTTGGGTTACTACAATAAGAGATTTGTTGAAAAGAGATAGTAAATTGTACTAAAAATGTGAAGGAAAAACGCAACAAGCTACAAAAAATTAGCAAAATGATGATAATAATGATGGTAATAATATAACATTGGTCAACATAAATTGCAAGTAATTATACAGTGATGAGAAGGGATCAGTATTTTATAAGATTTTTTAATAAGAAACTTTTATAATATAGTATTTTTGATTTGATTGGTGAGATTAGATTCGATATTTAATAAAAAATCCATGTATAAAAATGTGCTTAAAAAGATCTTGGTTAAAGTTTCCAGTTTCTATGACTAAAACGCAAATTTTGCATACTTGTGTTCACGAGCAGTAAAGGAAAAAGCATAAAAGTCATATGAACAATAATATTGTGCCAAAAGCATGTCTAAATCTGGAATTAACTTATGTTAAGATACACAATATACTACTGTGTAGTACGGATAAAGCCACAAAAATGATGAATTGCCTCTGTAAATCATGCAACAATTTCAAGGTTAAAAAGACAGAATATAAAAGGAAAGAAGTTCTTCTTTTGTTCATATAAATTTATAGACAGCATCTTTTTTTCTGTGAGTTGGTACTCAAATTACCGGAAATGGAGAAAAAATGTTTTTCTTTTCCATTCAGTGCAAGAAACTTAATTTGCAATTATTTAGAACAAACCGTTTGAAAGAGCATTAATGTTGTTGCTTTTGTATTTAGTTGGGGTCAAAAATTCCTAGTACACACAATATCAGTCGTTTTACTTGTGGCAATTTAATATATATAAGTCTTTAGCAATTAACGAAACAATTAAAAAAGCATTAACTGCAATTTTTGTTAAGGGTTTTTCATCACATTGTTCTACTTTTTATAACGATGGTAAAGAATTTTTATGGCAATTATTGTAAACTTACGGGTGTTGAAAGCATTTACAGAAAGCTTAGCTTGTCAAACATAAGGAAGGATAAGGCTTGAGGAATTTACTGGGAACTTCTAAGCTTTACAAATCGGTGATTTTTAAAATAACTGACAACTTAATTTTTAATTTAAAACATTTTTTAAAACGAAACATCTCTAAAACAATGAAGAGTAGGATAAAAAAAAACTTAAAACCCTTTTTAATTTAAAAAAATTTAAATAAATTTGTTTTAAAATTCATTTCTTTATTTATAAAAATGTTTTTCAATATATCTTTGATGTACTATCCTTTGTTTTGTTGATTTTTAAACATAATATTCTTAAATAAATTCTAAGAATGTATCTGCTCTTAAACCGAAATTCCCAACATAGAAAACTTTGGAAATTTTGAATTGAATGATATTTTCCAAACATTCGAAAATTTGCTTAGGAATCCGAGATTATGTTGAGTTTTGGAGGTGGTGCCAATGCCCATTTTGGCCAGTACATACTTGCTAATATTACCGTTCGCACTTATGCCAAATGTGGCTATATTTAATACTTCAATAAATGAAGCGTTTCAAGTTTCTCCATACGATAACCCACAGACTCACTGACTTTTTCTATATAATTACGGCGTTCAAGTGAAAAAAGAATGGTTTTATAATATGTGAATTCACTTAAAATATCAATTTATAAAATTATTAATAATTAGTTGTTTCCGTGACTTTGAACGCATAGTCTTTTACCTGTTGTGCCACGCCCACCTCACCGTATTTTTAATCATAACACTTAACATGGCGTAATAAAGGGAACCTAATAATTTTATCAGTTTTAAGGGTTTTTGTGATTAGAAATTGGAGACCTTTTTTTTCTTTACATGACGGAATCAAAAAATTTTTAAATGAATGTAAAATCATATGATTTCTTATTGCTCAATAAATTGAAATTGACTTGATTAAAGTGACCCATTAAGCAGCTTTAATTTTTTTAAACTCAAAAAAAGTTTAATAGTACTTGAGTCTTAAAAATTTTAGAGTTATTTTTATTGAACACAGTGAGATTAGGAAAGGTCTGTTTAGGAAATAATTTTGCAAGAAAAGAGTTTTGGTTTCCACCTTAGCTTTGGTGTCTCCAATGCATTTTATACCACAAGCCAACAATAAGGACCCTGCCAACTTTAGTTATTTCAATGTAGTTTATTGAATAACACCATTACTAGTATTTAGTCAAAAAAACTCTTTATATAAATTCTAATTAAATTAACCAAAAAAACTAAAAATTTAAAGACTCCGATTTGTACCTGACGTAATAAAATTGATATCCTATCAAAAAAAACATCATATCTTTCGATTTAAAAAAAAGTGCTTTAATTCACTAGATCACAGTCAAAAGTTGAATTCTTCAAAAAAATTGCTCTTAATATATTAAACTGATTTATAAAGAATGATTTGATATAAGTAGCTAATAAGTTGGGTAACACCATAAAGACACATATACAAACAAACAAATACACAATATAACTTCCGACACACACAAATAGAAAGATGAATGGCCATTACTATGTGCAACAAATGCTTTTATGGTTGAAAAAGAAGAAGTACGTGGAGTTGAGTAAAGTTCTTCATTGGATCGATAATCGATTTCAACTAAACGATTGAACGTTTTGCGGTTGGTCAGTTCAGCCTAGCGACAATTCAGTTTTACCAAGGCAATCTCTATAATAACAAACACACATGACGTTGTGTGATTTAATAGATAGTGATGGTTTGGCTATGGTGAATGCAGTTTAACATCTAGATGGCAAAATAATATCACGTGATTACTTTATCGATGCGCGCTCCTTTGCTTCACCGCCATTTTGTGAGTTCTTGTATTATAGACATACACTCAAAATAAAATTTTTTTAAAATAGCTGGCAAATTCTAATTTATTTGAAACATTGTCTTAGATGGAAAGCAAAATAAAAAATTAGGTGACTTGGTGATATCTCGTTATGTTAATATAAAAAATATCTCGTTATGTTAATATGAAAAGTTAAAACAAAAGTGTTAAAGCATTTGAAAAATGTTGAAGAATACAAAAAATGCTGAAGACTTGGAACATTTTGAAGGCGACATGGCTTTGGTACCAGAAATACGAACAGTGAACCCAAATCTTATGATTAGAGAGCCATTGTTTCGTCATCAACTTAAGCATAAAAATAACTCACATTTACTTGATCACCATATATAAATCAAAATAGTCTGTATAAAGAGATAATGAAAAAATAGCACTCTAGACGTGAGAGTTAGAAAAAGTGCTGACATCGGCTCCGATCAACCCTCCCCGAGAAGCTTCTTCGACTCAAGATAATATATTTTACACAGACGTAAGTATGTATGACAAACATAAACTCATGGATTCCTGTCTTCGAGGAAACTCATCAAACTTTGCAGCTCAATCAAATCCAAATAACAAAACATCAAGTGTCCATTTATAACAGCTAGTAAGTCCATACCTGGCTTAACCCCCAAGAAACTGAAATCCCTGTATGGGCGATGCTACCTGGAATACCATCGAAAAGAGAAGAGCTGCGAAACGCACGAGAGATAAAACACGAGACAATAGACAAGAGGCCTGTAACCAATGACCACTATCAATGTCGACTTACTCACCAGATCCAATCTCTATTCCAGTCAAATGACGAAAGTAGAAATGAATTGGGCACACGTGGATTGCATAACCAACCAATGTTGCCAGATTTTTTTTTAGGGAAAACTGCAAGTTCTGAAAGAAATAAACTAGATTTTTTGGAAAATTTAAAATTTTAGTGGTTATTAAAAGTTGATGACCTTTTTTTAGTCATAATTTCATAAAAAAAATTGCGATTTGCAAAATAAAACTGCAAGCGTGTCTAAAAAAACTTGATTTTGCAGTTAAAACTGCTACAATGGCAACGCTGTAACCAACTGAAGTCGTTCGAAAATTTTTGGAGTCGAAGCCTTAGAGTAGCAGAAAACATAGCTGTCCGAAATCGCCGTGGAAATGTTAGCTAAAGTAAATTCTGTAAATAAATTTAGTACAGTTCTTTAGTAGCGTACCGTGGACATTGGACGTCCAGAGCAAAGAAAAACAAAAAATAACCTGCCGATTCTCTCCAATTATTTTCCATTTACTAGAAAAAGGTACACAACGTATGCTAAAAACAAAATTTTTATTTCATATCACGAGGACGAGTGGTTGCGCCCTTTGCATTCTACAAAATGTCGAATAAATCAAAAAAGTGTAAGCGTTACTTGTTGAAGTTGCATTCATTCCAATTGACTCCAGTATAGATATTATTTGATACCCACCAATAAATAATGCCTCAATATCATCTTAGTGTTGCGTTAGTATAGAATTTCTTTCAGTGTGGTTATATATGCTATGACTATTTGATGATACATTCGTTCGTCCAACCGCGCGCTCATTCTTCACGGTGGATGATTTGTGTCTGCTCAGCTTTTCTGTTTACATTTCTTGATATCCTTGAGGTCAATCCTTTTATTGCTTGCACGGTATATTTTTTTGGCTTCTACAGCAGTTAAGTAACGGGTTTACTGTCATATTACTACTTTCTTCAAAAAGATTTTTATAGCTGGGGATCTTTATGTTGTTAAAAAGTTTATTGTATATAATACCTTCAATAAAGTTATAATTAAAATTTTTTGTCTCATACATATTTTTTTTTAAGTAGATACATGACATTAAATAGTGCTTTAAGAATTCAATATCATCTGCAAGATGTTCATTAACTAACTTGTTTTTATCAATATATTCTTAGTTAATATATATACATCCATGTGCGAAACAGTTTCAGAACTAATCTGCAAATTTTTCAATGTTTTGAATTTTTCAAGCCAAATTTTTGGAAATGTTTTTCGGTTAAGTGAAATTTATATGTACATAGATGCTTTCCAAAAGAAACTACTTAGACTTAAATAGCTTGACATGTCAGTGACCTAAAAGTTCAAATTACCAGGTATGTTCTACATTTCACTTACGAGTGAAAGGAAACGAATTCACATGAATTTATATGAAACTTACATGAATTTCACTCGAGAGTGAAATGTAGAACATGCCTGTAGATGACATACCTTTTTCGATTACAGTGTGCAAAATTTATTATTAAAGTATTTCTTAAGTTTAAGTTAAAATTTCTTAAGTAAAACTTAACTCCGTCCAATCAGCTTACAAATGAAGAATTGATACCTTCTGTTAAAACATAAAGTAATGATTCAAGAAGATATTCATAATGATATAAGGGCTTATTCATATATTAAGTAACGCCCTTAGTACTCTCCGGACGAATAGTGGAGTACTCAAAATAGTGAGAGTGTAACCTTCCATGGGTAAAACATACTTTAAGTATCACACGCTTGCAAAAAGATGTTTGTTTTTACATGAAACTTAGAACCCACATACTGCATAATAAGAACAGTTCAACTACTTCCAGTAAGTACTTTCGCGAAAACTATTATGCCTTTGCCTTGCCTAAGCACTCATTGCCTTAAGATTTTTGCAACGATTCATACGTTCTTGTGGCATTTAGACATAATTTACTTAAGAATTTTATAATAGTGAGTTGCTCCATTGTGAACATCTTTTCAACGATATATCACGTCAACAGATGGCGTTACGCGTTCTGTCGAGAGATATAAAGACTGGGCTTAAAATTGCCGCACTGTGCATATTTTGATTGCCAATTTTTTTTAACATAATTAAATGCAAACAAAAAAAAATTGCTATTACCTTTAATTCGCCTACGCATATGCTACATAAAATGTTTGAATTTTCATTCTCGCTACACCTTCCAGCTTGTCCTCTTGCTCGCTTTTCCTTCCACCGCTCAAAATCAATTGCCGATATGCCAGAAAACGAAATTTCTTTTCATGATTTCCGTTTTGATTTCACTTTTACGAGTATTTTGCATGTTTTTCAAATTCGTGTACATTCATTCTGTTTGCTTCTTTTCGTTTTGATGTAAGCACATAAAAGTAAAAGTAAGCGTAACCAGCCAACCAAGCAAACGATTGTGGAATAAAGAGCAAACATTGAAACCCCATTCTCCCTTCGATATGCATACAAAATAAAAAATAAAGCCCCATGTTACAATTTCTAAGCCTTTTCGAAAGTAAAAGAAATGCTTGTATTTCCAATCGTTTTGCAGTCAAACGACCTCTGCAGTCCCGCTTACTGCTTCCACATACTTGGCAAATATTTTGTTAAAGTATCAATCGAGAATTTTTATTTTTATTCATTTTATTTTGAGTCCTTAAAAATGTAGTATCTGTGTTGTACCGATGTTTTCATGGCTCCCCAGTTTTGCATAACTTTTTAATGTGACTGAAAAAAGTTATGGCAAAAATAAAAATTGGTTTGTTTGCTGCATTGATTAGTTCATTTCCTGTTCAGTGGGAGTTTCCTTTAAAGGAATTCAGAAAAGTTCATTGCTTTAGATTTTGTTTTTTTGCAACAAATAAAATACAATTTTGGTGTTTACAATATATGCAAGTGTTTGACAGAAAAAGTCTAAACTTAGACCAATTTCTATAGACTCATGGATTTATTTGAAAACAAATGGAGTATTCTATGTTGAAAAGCCTATGCTTAGTGGAGAAGTCTCGATATGTATCGGAATATGTTGTTTAATATCCAAAATGTTGATATGAGTCAAAAATTGTCAAAAATATTGAAAAAATGTCTAACGAAATCGAAATAGTTAATAAAGGTTGAAAGTCCTGAAAAAGTTGGTAGATGCCTTACGTTTATAAGCTGCACTTATGAGGCATGGAAAACAAAAATCCAGAGATGATTGGCCATACTATCATGATTCCTTAAACAGCCAAATATTTGACACAAGTTAGCTCAAACCTTTGGTTTTGTTACATTTATTGTGTTCATTAACACTTTATAACATTGTGAAGAAAACTTCCATCAAAATGTCCAAAATACTTTAATAATCCAACGCATTAAATATACTTTGAATCTAGTTACTTTTTGTAAAATTATTATGTTAAAAATTTGATATATTGTATTTTTTAATCTTCTTATGAGCTCACGTTAAATTATCTCTCGAAAACATACCAACCAAAGTATATACTCAAAATCTCTAACTTATGCATACGAAGAATTGCATTTTGAAAAAATTGGTTAAATGTTTATAGCTTTTTTATAATTTGTATTAACTGATTTCTGATCACATACTCAGTATACATTTTTCCAAATTGTTTCAAATTTCGTATGTAATCAGTTGCTTATTTCTGTAACTTTAATTGAGAAATACTCAACTTTTGATTTTA
This sequence comes from Tricholauxania praeusta, assembly GCA_949775025.1. Taxonomy (NCBI): domain Eukaryota; kingdom Metazoa; phylum Arthropoda; class Insecta; order Diptera; family Lauxaniidae; genus Tricholauxania; species Tricholauxania praeusta. The sequence goes on along the minus strand of OX459031.1, from coordinate 26,561,372 downwards.
AATATTTGAAAGAGTTTCGAAGCCGAAAAGCTAAAAATGATCACAATCGCGGTAGCAAATAAAGTCAAAGTCAAAAACAAAGCTATTGGATTTCCTAGTTGAATAATATCAATAAGAAGGATTTTCTCAAATACAGCTTTAAAAAATACGTCTGTTTCGTTAAACTTGTTGGTTCTAAGATTCTCACAGCTAGAAATGGTTCAAAACTCAAGAATCTCATTCTTTAATAACTAATTCTTTGCATATGTGTATGTTTTCTTACAAAAAAATTGGACGACATACATGTTGGACAACAAATTAGTTCGATCACATAAGCCTTGGACTGCAAAAGAGTTGGACAACAAAAAGTTTGATGACGTCGATGGTTCTACAACAAAATGTTGGACGACAGAAAAGTCGATATGTTTGACTTTTTGCCGTCGAACTTCTTATCATCCAGCTATTTTATCGTTTAATTTGTTTTGCCGACTGTGGTTTTTGCCGTTCAACAATTTTTTGGAGAAAATTTTAACTTTGAATCGACTCTGTTAGCGATGCGCTTATTCCTTTTTTCTTTCTGAAAATTGTTTACTTGTTATAGGTATTTTGATGTATGTCACTTCATGCATTGTTAACCCTTTTGCGTCCGCTCCAAGGCCAGCTGCAATTTTTCTCTTAAGGTATTTTAGAAATTTTTAGCTTTCAAGACTATTCTGGTCCCCAGATAATTAGAAGTTGCTTAAAAGCAAAAAAAATTATAGAAGCGTAATATCGCAATAATTCTCAAATGTCTTTAATTCCACCTTTTTTACGTGAAACTGCGTACTTTGATTTTTGAAATATGGCCATTTCCATGGGTACCGTTCGACCGTCGGACACATATAATTTAATTTAAATAAAAAAAAGTCAAAATGAGGTTGAATTTAGGCAATTTTTCGTTTTCAAGATAATTGCAAAAAACAAAAGTGTCGCACGGGACAAAAACTTCGGTTTTCGTGAAACTGCCCATATATATTATAATTATTTTTATTTAATTTTTATATTTTGCACTGAAATTACTGCACATGTGACTTTTTTGACTTTATCTTAATAAATGCGTCGTAATTGTGTTGATCATAACTTAGCGGTTGCTTTTTTGAAGTTTTTTTTTATTCTGAGAATTGCAATCAATCAATAAGATGTGTAATTTACAAAATTTATTGCGATTGTGTCACTTAAACAAGGCTTAGTATTGAAGTTGCTTATAAGCAACTCTGGACGCGAAAGGGTTAATATTTGGTAGTTTGACGATATAGATTTTTAGATATTGTAGATTTGCTTTGCAAGTGACCTACTGCAAAGTGGCCATATAGATATAAAATACAGTGCAATCTCGCTAATCCGGATCAATTAAAACCGATACCAAACCGGGCTATGCGGAAATCCGGATTGCCAAAGGAATACAAAAAATACTTATAAATGCGAAAACAAATAATGGTAATGTAGGTATTAACACAAAAACAAAAAATAAAAACAATCTATTCAAAATGGATTATAAATAAGTAAAAAATAATGGAATATAAATCAACTCAACATATAATTAAAAAAATCGGAAATGGAAATTTTTATTTATTTCACCTTGTCCGGATAACAGTATGATCCGGACTAGGCCATATCTGGATTAGTGAGATTCTACTGTAAATGAGAATAAGAATTATTATCCTAACGTAATTGCAATGGATTTAATTTCTTGTCTAGTTACAAAGGACTTTGAATAAGTTATATGCCATTGATGTTGATGTCATTGTTTTCATTTGCCAACCATTATGGTTACTGGGGAACTTGGTGTTTATAGCATGACTAAGTTTTTGAGTAAAAGCTAAAAAACTTAATAAAAAACCTTTCGAATGAGATACCTACGTGTAATTTGGATTGTCTTTCAACTTCTTCCAAAAATTGACCGACCACATTTAATTTTTCTTTAAGTCACACCTGGCAAGATAGGGAGCTGAACCTAAATTTGTGGTGCCGTAGAATACCTCTTTCCGTTTCATTTCTCATAACCTGTTCTATTTATTCCGTCATTAAGACAATACTTTGTAATTTTCACAGTATTTTTAGTTTTTACTTACGAAAAATCGCTGCAAATCTCGTTATTTAAAATTTTGCTTCCTCAGATTTTTTTCAAATAAACTTGAAAGTAATAAAGTCTATAAGGAAAAACTACACTTAAAGACAAATCTTCTTAAACGCAAATTAATTCACTTACATACTTCAGAACAAAAGTGACAAATAAACGGAATGAACTCTTGCTAATGTCTATTTGTAAATGAGGGATGCTTACAACCCCTCTATACCAAAGCTATGGCTAACATTTCTATTGAAAACGAAATGAGAAGAAATCATTGCAATTTGTTTTGCATTGTCAAATAAATGCTAACAAAAGGGATAACTAAAATAAACCTACTCACCTCAAACTGCAGGCGTGCTTTAGCATTCAACTAAGCTACCCCACCACACCTAACTACTCTAACCACAAACCTAAAATACTACCCCGCTTAAGAAAACACTTGTGATTAATTCACCCACAAAAGCTGCCGCAGGAAATGCAGCGCCTTCGTTCATTTTTGTTATTGTTGTTACTCGTCCTTTCAATTGTTGCGTATATTTTGTTCATCTTTTGTACTTATTTAAAGCACCGTGTATTTTCAACTTAACCATTTTTAAACAAGTAATGCTTAAGAGGAACAAAAGATGAATAAAGTTTAATAGTTAACCTTAAAATATGCAATACAATCTGTTGAATTTTCTCTAATAAAGTTTTGCGTTACCTTAGAAAATTTCATATATTTTTAGGCTTTTTATTTTTTAGTAACTTAATTATTTTATACTACATAAAAAATGTTCAAAATGGTTTAAGGGTTTCGCAGTAGAAGCACAAAACCCTCCTTTTTTTTACAAAATTAAAACTTCCGAAATTCAAATGAAACACAAAATTTTTGCAAAAGTATTTTCAGCGTGTTAGTCCGAAATAAATGGATTTCTCTTTATATCCTTTATGTTTAATCATCAACGCGCGTCAGGATATGCTTTTCCTTTCTGTTGGCATAAACGGTTTTAAGCTCAAACGCTCAAACATTTACAACAAAGACACAGTTAGACAAGCAGACAGACAGACAAAACCATAAAAACTGACAGTTAGACAGATCAACCACCCATTGAGAACGGCTCATGCGTTGCGTTGTTTGCTCTCACACCCATTTACTTATTTAGCTACACAAACCCAGCCATTCAGCGGCGACCCACTAGCATTATTTGTTGAGCTCATCAAGCTCATCATCATAATCGTCTTCCTTTTTGTTTGTTATAATTCGTACATATGGAAAAAGTAGGTACAATTATGGGGAAGGGAGTGTGGAGAAAAACAAGTGAATGTTTTTGAAATACTCTTAAAAGGGGTCTCTTACCTTTGCATAAAAGGATAGAGTGTGTTTCAAATGTGTATTGGTGTGTAAATGTGCATTCAGTGTAAATACACTGTAAAGAAAGTAACCTTCGAAGTAAAAGAGGCAACTAAAAAAATACAAAGTTTTTGCCTTAAATAACTTGAATACTTGTCCAGAGTGGATTCCGTTTCAATTTTAATTTTGACAACTTTTCCCACAAAACTAATTTTACTTATTCCCTCCAAAAAGAAAAAAAGAAGTTGATTTGTTGCCGAAATTCATGAGAGAGATCCTGACGGTCATAAAAGAGTACACTGACGCAACAGTGGAAGCTGTACGGCTGCTTCTACTATCGTCACTTTGTTTAACTATGCATCGCCAAAACATCGTTTCAGAAAATGAATTTCGATCGAAGAAATATGGAGGTATGGTTGCAACAGGCTCGAATAGGGTCGAGCTACTGCTCACATTACCAGTATAAAGATAAGCCCCCTGAAATACATTTTCGGTGAATGAATAATTACAAAAAATGCTTTATATTTTTGGAATCTGTGTTGTTACTTAACAGCACCAGAATTTTCTTGCGTGCTTAGTTAAATGTTCGGGTATATAAAGCTTGAACAATTTCGAAATTTACGAAATAAGTATATTCGTGGCACAATCTGACGTTACGATCCTAAAACCTTGCATAAGGTTGTGGAAAACGTCTGCATTTGTGAGCGGAAAATGATGTTCGTTTGAGAAATATTACTTAACATCCTTTTATCAAATATCATTAAGCTTCAAATGAGTTGAACCAAGCGTCCGAAATCAGTTTATACATATCCATGAGTCAAAAAAAGTTTTTCATCTGTCGATTTGCATTATAGCTTTCGAATAATTAAATGTAATTCATACGCTCCTCACCATATTTGTTGTTTTTGTTATCTTATGCTGTATTATTTGTCAATCCATCTGTCCACATATTTCGACGAGCTTGGCATATTTCTAATGTTAGAAATTTTGTTTTTAAATTAACGACTTCCATTTTTGACATGTTCTATCTCTGAATTGTGCTGCAAGAAAAGTGTTTTAAAAACAACTGCCTGATTTATCACATTATTGCACTTCGATTTTCATTCCATATGTCAATTACTCAAACTGATTTACCTATTTCCGTTCACACGCTGAACTTAGTCAATAGAATTCAAACACAATTTTGCAATTTAGATTTAATTTGACATTTCCATGGAGGTATCCAGCTTGAATTTGAATATTTTTCTTTATTTTACGTTGATTTCTGGAAAGCTTTTGCGTACAGTTTCGTAACAATATTGTAAGTTGCGGAAGTAGAGTGTGAGCAATATGCCTTATTAAACTGGAAGGTAGCTATACATTAGACCGGGTTGATTTGTATGAAGAAAAATAAAGTCAGCCAGACACCGACTCAAAAGTAAGAAGGACCCACAAAAACGATATCTGTGCCATTTTTCGTTTTCGTTCTGAGAAAAACCAATGGAGCACTTTTGATTCTCCTGAAAGTCCTTTTTGGTTAAAAAAAAACGTGTTTTTTGCTCGTAATTTTTGTTTCTTCACAGAATGGATACCTGAATTTGCTTCATAGAAAGGACCAAAATATCAAATTTTTCTGTACCTAGCTTGCAATCATATGCTGGAACATTTTTCTGAGAATAACTTTGAATATATTTCTTTTTGGAAACGAGGTTCCACGCGCCTTTATTTTGTTGCAGCAATATATGACATGTATTATGGCAACATTAATATTATGAGTTTTATTGGTCATGAAGGCACAGGCCTATTTATGAATAAGCAATAGTTAAAGTGATATATATCTACTGCAGTTTTATATATCTTTGTACATTTTCGAGACAGTATTTTTGTACTTTTTTCACGTGCCTTAGTCTAACAGAGGCCATGCTCTAGTAGCTGCATTTTAAAACCTATTAATTTTATTTCGTTGTTTGTGGCATTAATTATTTTTAATGCCATTGTACTGGGAGACGCTTTCCGTCGATATGTCGATTAATAACATCCCTAGTAACCATAACATATTTTACCGACTTTACTTTTTTTTGCCGTGTATATTGTAATATCTAATAGTATTTATTTTTCGGCTTAAAATATAGGTTTTTCCCGCAAATAGATTCAATTCCATAATATACATTAATGCAATTTATTTGCTTCATACTTGTCAAAGAAACCCTTTACTGGTGACACAATATATGAATGTCAAACAAGTTTTCAAAACCTTCTTATCTATAGATCAAGCAAATAACAAACACTACCTATATACAAGGAATTTATGGGTGTAGTATTTGAGAATATTATATTGGTTAAGAAGCTTAACGTAATTGAAACAAAAGAATATGAATAAGAAAAATGGAATTTGAGTTTTAAAATTTTATATCAAGCATTAGAAATTAAATTTCATCAAATGTCCATCATTCGAAATAAAGTGTCAGCTAAGATTTTCATAAAGTCTCTCCAACAAAACTTGAGTATGACTGACAAAGATGAAAGTTAAAAGTGTCTAGATGACGAAGTTTAAAGCTTCACAAGGTATAATAAATTGTGTCTGCTATGTCAAAAACCTTTTGTACACTTCAAGTGGGGTTGTCTTATTTTTTTTGGGGTTTGATTGAAATATATTTAAAGAGTGGAGAAGGTAAAAAGGAAACATGTTACAAATTTTGATTTTAATATAATTGCGAAATGCTGTCAACGAATATAGCTGAGTTTCTTAAGTGTTATTGAATGTGACACAAATGCTATTTACGCAAACAAAAATACATACATATAAGTATATATGTGTATGTGTATCTGTATTTGATTGCGTGCGTGAATGTGTGTTTAATACCTTTAGTAATGTGTAGTATGTATTAAGTTCAATAGTATGTAAGTATTAGCAACATGTGTTAATTCACATGAATAACTGCTTGAAAATATCACTTTAAAGAATTGTAAAATTTAGTTTTTATTATTTTTAATAGAAATAAAATCATAAATATTTCACATATTTCTTAACTGTACGAAAATTATTCCTTTAATCGCTTTGATTTCTAACTTCGTAAGAAACTCAAAATCTGTATAAAAGTTGTAGAGCAAAAGGTCTGTATTGTTCTGGCAAATGGTGTAAGGGGCGTTCAAGTATTACGTAACGCGATTTTTGAAGATTTCTGATCCCCCCTCCCCCCAGTAACGCACCAATATTTATTTATATAATAAATAAAATATTTATTGCTGTAGCTAATCTAGAAAGAGTTTCATTATACACACTTAATTTAAAAACACCCACCGCTAAAGAAATTTCACTTCAAAAACAATGTTACGTAATGTGTTGTTCGGCACCCTCCTTCCATCAATTTGCGTTACGTAATACCTGAATGGTTCCTAAGCGCGTCAGAACATAGGGAGCTTAAAATTGTTTTGTTTAGCTTTACAATTCTTTTAATGATACTATATCTATACATTGTTTAATAGAGGATCAACAGGCCAGTACTACTTAGTATCTATATTTTTAAGGATACTATATTGTTTAAAAGGTCTTATAGCTTCTTTTACAGGCCTTTTAAAGACAAATAGAAAGACAACATATTATATATATATAAATTCTTTATAGGGGCTTATAGGAGCCATTTGGCTTATGAAGTATAAAGACACTTTCCCCTCAATGTTATCTTTCAAGAGATTCGGTAAAGTATTTTTCTGAGCTGTTTAAAAGACACCTTAAAAGCATTTAAAAAAAATATCCGTGTCTTGTAAAACTTTGTTATATATAGTTTTATTTTATTATCAAAATATTTTATTATCAAATTATTTAATTAATATGCAAATTGTAGAAACTTTATTATACTTAATTTGATTTTATCATCAAATTTAATTTTTACTTACGATTTACAAATTTGCAAAGTCAGTCAGTTTTGTAACTTACTATGCTACCTGTCATATATTATATTACATGTCAAAGGCAAATCATATCTTTCTCTCATTTGTTTTGGTATAGCGACAAAAAAAGTGCACTATATCATATGTCTCCAAAAACATCAAACGTCACATTATTAAGACATAAGAGACATGCGGTCTCTTTATCATGATTTTATATCTTGCTCTAGCAAGATATTATAAAAGCAAATTTCACTACAAAGGCGAAGTATCTTTTTAATTTTGATACACATCTATTTAAAAGACATCACTGTTTTGTAAGTTAGATTTTTGTCTTCATAACATCCCCTGATGCTACTAAGGCATGGCCTTGACATAAAAGAAGATTACATTTTCAGTATCTAACAGATGTAACATATCAAAATATTTTCCAATACTATTTACTTTCCATGATTTTGAGGATAGTTAATTGTTTTAAAAATAATTATTTAGCCTCATGGCTTTGACATAAAAATCGATTACGTAGTCAGTATCTGGATAACATAACATATCAAAATATCCCCCTGTACTACTTAATATCAATGATTTTGAGGTCACTATTTAGTTTAAAAATGTAAGTTTTTGTTATCATAACCTTAACATATAAACCGATTACTTATTTAGAATCTGAAAGACGTAACCAGTAAAAATCTGTTCCTCTAATATTGAAACCCATTACTAAATACAAATGCCAGTTTCTTAGCAGAAATTGTGGCTAGGAAAAATATTTTGAATATTATATAAGACATTGGTATACATTATGCTCTTTAGAAGAACAAATTGAGTGGGTCCATCGGTGTCATGGTATAAGATGTAGAACTAAGAATGGCATTTCAAATAAAATATACAATACATCGGTAGTCCTAAATGTTTTTGCACACCAATTATTGGAAATTGGTACTTTAGACATATTTTGAGGAGTAATGTCGCTTAAGTTGCACCGAATTGCTAAATTGCTTTGAAACAGCTTAGTTATTTATTGAAAATTATTATGTTAAAAATTTGTTTTTTTTTGCAATTATGTTTTGCAAACAATCAAAAGATTATAAATATCTGACTTAACTATTTCGACATATTAATATCTTTGGATACCTCTTACTAAACTAAGTTTTCTGGAACAGCAGCATACCACACTCTTTTCGCACATGTATTGGATACCGCATCAACCACCCCATACACAAACCAATCCACTTCTTTGTTATCTAATTTTGAGGTATAAGGGTCAAGTTCTTAATTAATTTGGTCATTAATTATTAAATACATTTCATTTCATTTGTTCAAATAATTAAAGTGAAAACTACTTAAGGCATAAGATTAATAAGCTACTTATCAATCAATTGATGTATTATATTTTTAACTTGCTTAAAAAAAGTATTATGGCATAATTTTCTTTTTCGGAAGCTGAATAAAAAACTCAGACACTTATAAGTAGTTGTCTTATTAAATGAAATTTTTCACTACTAAGCGATTGACGCTTATTTTGAATAGCCTTATTTACAATATCAGTTGCAAAAAAAAAAAAAATAAAGCGGGTGGAAATAACTTTGAATATTGAACACTACCTTTCGGTCTATTAAGACATTATCCAAAATGTAATTGCTTACTGAGTTAGAAAGTATGTTTAAATTTTGTTTTATTTAGTTTTTGCACATATGTCTATATAACATAAATTTGTGAGTTAAAATTTTTTAAGCTATTTATGTGAAAATAAATTTTGCATAATAATCTAAAGTTTGAATGAATTAATCGCTGCAACTTTTAAATGCAAATCTAAATAAAGTCATAAAGATTAAATCAAAACACATTTACAATTATCAAAAATCAATTTAGAATAATTTACTAAAATTACCAATGCAGCATATAAATCGGGGAGGCACGCAATTCAACTGGACGACCTTCTTACGCTAAGCACAATATTGACCTTTTGCCATGTGTAAAAGCAATAACAACAACAACAATATAATCATTGACAATGACATGAAACGGAAATAAAATCAAATTTCACAGCAATACACAATAACAAATTAAGCAGCAGCAACAATAATACCAACAATGAAAAGCTATTTTGATCTGACTTTTGCATATCCGTTTTGAAAAGCCATTTGAACACATACACCAACACGAATCGAAACATAAATACATACAAAATCAGCAAAAAAAACCAAAACAGAATTTGATTCGCACACAACGCTGGCAGACACGCAACGGAATAAAACACATGCGATTGAAATCAAATCACAAATTCTAACTGTAAGTGTGTGTAAGTGTATGTTGAAGGAGTTATCCTGGGTTAAGGTTAAAAATTTTGATATATTTTAAAAATTTAGAGATCATGTTGAAAATTGTTCAACATTTCAATGTTTTTGACTTTGCTGCAAAAAGTTAGAAATTTTTAAAAAGCTGAGTTAACATTCGTCAGCAACTTTTAGTTCCTTAAACGATACTAATTTATAACCAAAAGGGTTAATTTACACAATAAATTTGCCCAAAACCTATCATCCGTTTTAAGTTTAAACAGCCAAAGTTAAAATAAAACTATGTTATGCCTTTTTAATTAAGGGGCCAACCTAGTTTGTCAACTGCAAGCAAAACAAATTTTTTGCTTATTTCAAAAGTAAGCCACATAAAAAACATCGTGTTGAGGTTTCATAAAGATCCGAGCTCTCTAAGTATATTTATCTCAACTTTATTTGATCATCCGGCTCAATAAAACAACTTTAAACGCTTTTCTTTTGAAATCACTTTTTTCATACGGTGCCGGTCTTTTCTCCCAAAGCCGATTCTTATGAAATTTTAGCCACATATTCGTCACGTATATTGCATGACTAAGAATTTTGTCAAAATTATGACTTTTTCTATTTTGTTTTGAACCGTCAAATCATCGAAAGCATACTCATTTTTCGCACACTTTTGCTTAAACAGCCTTCATTTGGGCATTTTTGCATAAAATTTAATAATCAGACTATGGCCACTGTCATACTGAACTTTTTTATATGTATTTCAGACTATACCTTGCTAAAAATTACCGGCATCGTTACCACCACTTTTTTTGTATAGCAACGCAGATTCTGCTATTTTATATATGGGGCATTCCATGCCAATTCACCCGATCCTCTTCGATTTCGCTGATTTTTTGATATTATTTAGTGCGTATAAAACGCAACAATCACACCAATTCCCAGTCTTGTATTCGAAACCATTATTGAGTAATCGGTTTTAAAATGTTAAGTCAAAAAATTTTCAATTAACGATAGACTAGTAATAAATATCGATATCAATAAAAAGTGGGATATATTTTTCCGTATTTGAATGTACACCCAATTCTGTTTTTACACGGTCTTTTTTTACACGGTTTTGATTTAACACGGTCTAGATTTTTCGATTTAGCACGACTAAAAAAGCTATTTGATTGAAAATTTAAAGAAAAAATATTTTTATCAACCGTAATCTTTTAGAAATTTAGTTAGGGAATTGGGTTAGAAGGTTAATAGGGTTGAACGATATGGAACTAGTCCCCTTTTTTCATTGCATGTACATACTTATTTCATGTCTTTTTTTACACGGTTTTTTCTGGAACGTATCTACCGTGTAAAAACAGAATTAGGTGTAGTTTCTGAAAAAAAAATAAAAAAAATTATTCGAAGTAATAATCAGTTAGTTATTAACGTTTTAAAATTAAAATTGACATTTTCGAAAAGCGCGACCCCTTCGTTTTTTCTTAAAAATTTTCCCAAAATTGTACTTTATATTACGCAATTTTTAAGCCGTAGTTGAAGATGTTCTGACAATTTTTTCTATTTTTTTTCGAATTTTGGAAGCTTTGTATATGTTTTTTTGTTATGATTGAATTATCTATATCACTAGCTTAAACAAAAAAAGATCTAATTTCTCACATAATTTTTTATGTATTTTGAGTCGTAAATTCCAAAAATGCTAACCATTTTTTGCTCTTAAGAATCGTTTTCGAGTTGTTCCCCAAAAATTTTCTATATTTTCATGCATTCCCGACATACTCTTACAATATTCGTGTGCGGTGGTGCTAACGATTTTTGAATAACTTTTAGGCATTTTGTACAACTTAAGCAAATTTATACTTAAAATATTTGCAGAAGAATGGAATTTCATCCTTAATCTTAAAAATATGAAAAATAAAGCTTTTCGGACTTAAACAAAGCAATTGAAATTCAGTGACTTCCAAAAATGAGCAAAAAAATCAACTTTTTTCGGACTTTGATCACTTGAAACATTTTGTATTTCAAGAGTGCACTTATTGATACTGAAAATAATTATAACTTACTACTGTAGGTAGCATAATATAATCTGAAAAATAGTATATTTTGCATTCTTCGACTAGGTTGGCCCGCTAAAACATTAATATATTGAAGGCAAAAAAATAGAAACTCTGCACCTCGTTAACATCAAAAGTGTACGTAAGTCTTAAATTTTCATTTCTCCACACGTTTTATTTGCATACTTACATTGAATTAGAAAATATTTGCTTTAATAGCTCTTTGTGTAGCGTTTTGAAGCCTAAGCTTATATTGGACATGCCCAAATTTCGAAATTTGCCAAATTTTTGTTTGTTGTTTGGCCGATCGAGTTTTAGTATTTATGTGAAATTAGGTTTCATTACTTCAAATAACTCTGTCAATGCACCGTTTTAAATTTTTTGTTTCAATAATCTATGCCACGCCCACTAAGCTCGCCAAATTCTTGTCTACAGTGTTTCCGAATTATTCTTACAGTTTGTTTGAAATTTTGTTACATAACCTTAAATAATTCTCTCATTCTGGCGCTTTGAAGTTTAAGGTTATATGAGAGATGCCACGCCCTATTGATGAAATGAAAAATTTTTCCTACCTACGCCCATACTTTTTGGAGAAGTTTTTTGGCAGACATTTTCTCAAGTTTTTGAGCTGTAGACAGACAGATTATAAAATCGGGTTAAGTATTACATTTTTAATTCTGAGTAATCTTTTTTATTTTTAAGTGAACCTTTATTTCTACGTAGCATCGCCCTCGGATGAGAAGACCCTAACTTACTATTTTTTTTTCGAAATTACACAATTTTGATATAAGTGTTGCCATTTTTTGAGATATTTTCGGAAATGACAATTTTGGCAATATTGTTAAAATGTCAAAAAATCATTGATGGAGATGACATTTGTAGACCATCTAGGAATTTTGGGAGTCCTATACACATTTTTTTTTTATTTGACGCTCTTAAGTTTTTCCCTCCTCCTGTTAACTTCAAAAATATGAGTTAACCTTTTTATCCAAGAGCGACAGTAAGCACAATTTTTTGGACGATTTAAATTTCTAATGTGACTTTATCAATTGTTTACAATTTTAAGTGAATTTTTAAATTTGGTTTTGTTTTTTGTTCTTAAATATTTACGATTTAAGTTTTCACTTTCCTTCAAAGAGGTCAGGTAAAAAATTTTTGGTGATGCCCCCATTTTTCACGTAAAATAAGGCTAATTTTCGTATAGATTTCAGTTTGTTAATTTTTCGTTTAATTATTGAGTGTTATCACTTAAGCCCTCAAAAACCAAATATTTAATTTTTATTAAATTTTGTGTAACACCAACGAATAGAGCGAATTAAAAGCCTCTAGGATACTCCCTTCAACAAACATTTAAGCAAATGTTGCACGCTGTTGATGTTGTCTGATGTGATAATCCGCAGGAATTAATAAATAAACCATTAACAAATAAACTAGAAATAACCGTCGCTGCTGTCGACGTAGTCGCTGATATCAAAACCCCTGCTGCTGTTGTCGTTGCTGGTATTGTTGCATCCCTTATCTTGACAGCATGGATTAAAGTATATTTCGGTCGACTACAACGACATCGAGGACATACGGATGGACGACGGAAGGATAAGCGTACGCTTGTGAGTGACTTTTGTGCAAACGTCAGCAAATGATACAGCAACAACGACAACAACAACAATATGTAAGAAGTGCTTGTTCGGTCTTATCAATGCAGCAACATCAGCAAATAAATTTTAACATTAATTATCAAATCCAATTGTAGCAGCACGAACACGAACACATTTGAATGGTGGCATATTTTAAATTTGCATTTATATTTATAAGAGAGTTAATTTAATTTTAAAGTAAATTTTTTTAAAAAAATATTTAGCAAAATTTCTTTAAATTTTTAAATAAAAAAAGTTGTTTCCTTGCGGAAGTTGGAAGCCGCATTATCCTACTTTGCTTAAAAAAAAACTACAGCAACATTTTAACAAAACTTCAATTTTGTTGCATTACATTTTGTTGAAAGAAATGTAAGAAAAATAAACTAAATAAAATATTTCCAAGGTTAACTGCAGCATTAAGAATATCATCGAATAAAATGAGTAAAACCAAAAACCACCTTTGTGCTGCACAGTGTCTTGAAAGTGAACAAAAAATGATGAAATATTGACTAAGCTGAAAATTTTCTATACCATACGGGATCAGATTGTTATCTCTTGTGAAATCAAATTATAACGTATAGAACCATTGACATTGATAAATATCTGTACATTTTTTTGCGGAACATTTTTTTCTTTCTCTAGGAAGTAAGGATCTTTAAAAAACTACTCATTAATTGTGGCATTTAAACTTTTAAACTGAATTGAAGGCCTTGGTGAAACAAGGATCTATTTCAAAATTTATTAAAATTAGATTACCATGTCAAATATCTGAAATAAAGTCCTATCTTCTATTTCAATAAATGCAGCGGTATTGCAATGTAAACAATTGATTTTCTTAATTTTTATTTCAAAGTTATAATATCTGTTCAAGGACATCACTTGAAGTCATCATGGCAAATCATTTTGACTCAAATATTTTATCTGAAGTATTACCCATACCAAACCACTGTACTTTAATGTTGCAGCCACAATTCGTTCACAAGCACAGGGTAAAACGCGAGAGGTCAGCCACAAAGCGATTTCAGTTGGGAGCGAAAATACACAGCCGCTAAAAAGTATGCAACAAAACGAGTAAAAATGTTGCATAAATGGACAAGCAAAGTAGATGAAAACAACAAAATTCACGAAAAAAAGTACCAAAAAACAACCTGCACCACAGTTAATAGAAAACTGTAATTCGCTGCATTTAATGTTAGCGGCGGCCAAGCGCTGCATGATGCCAGCAACAAAGAAGCGACTAAAAAAAAACTTCCTCAAAAAGTAGCGACTAAATGTTTGCAATTGTAGCAGTGTTTGTTAGTGTGTTCTGGCCCCGGTATGGGGTTGCTGCTGCAGCATTGACGATAACAGGTCCTTTTTATATCCTTTTTAGAAATTATAAAAAATTTTCCCGTCTTGTTTTGTTTGTTTTTGTTGTTAATCCTTGCAAACAAGTAAAATACGTTGTAAAGCAAATAAAATTTAGTGGGTAACAGGGGAAGGAGTGAGTTGTTGCTACACGTAATCAAAAGAAAAACAGACAGACAGACAGCAAGTCAGGCAGGCAGAGTTGAAAAAGCACGAAACCGGCACGAGTGTTACCGCGCGACCCTTAATTATTTCGACTATTTTCTTGGAGTTGGTTACTTGAATGCACATCACCATGGGAAAAACAAACAAATGCAATTGCCTCACGAGGAATAAAACACCGATGGCCATTGAAATTAAGTGAAAGTGGTTGGTTCGCCCTCATGGTGGTTGTTGCTCGCCGCTGTTGTTGCGTGTAGGAGGGTGCATATATGCGTGCAGGGTGCACAAGGTCAGAGTGCAGTAACGCCACTTATTAATTGAAGCAGCAGGAAAAAGGTTACTTGGTTCGATTTTGGAAGATATTTCTTAATAACATTTGAAAGTCTGCCTGATTCCTTATTTTTTTTGCCAATGTAAGATGGTGAGGTTTTCGGCACAATGTTGTGTTTGCAATTACATGATTTTGCAATTTATTTTCAATTTCTATTGCATTTGATTATGGGAAACGGATATGAAATGGGCCATTTGCTTTTGCTAAGTAAAGCAAAGGTCGCATGGCATAAGCTGATGTTATTGAATATATATCTCTGTTGCAGACTTTGTCATTATGGCTACGTTAACGTGAATTTCATTCTGTTAACTATACCAGTTACTTATTTAATTTTACCTTCCGTGTGGGGCGTTCGTAATATTGCTTTCAATATAGGGTTTTCCGTACACCAAACGCTCGAGAGTCTTTCAAGCTTCAAAGTTTCCTGTGCACTAGGTCACCTTCTATATCTGGCGCCTGGAAAAAAGTGGATGCGACTAACCTTGCAGAAGTTTTGAAAATCGAGTTTCATTGAACTTCATCACTGACTAGAAAATATATATGGTCTGAAATCTTTCTTCAACTGCAACTGTATACTTTTATTAAATATTGGGTATTCGGGTATGTGAGCTAGTGCTTCACATTACCCGCGTTCGGCTAGACCACTAATCCGACTACATCACTGGTTGAAAATAATCTATTATATAAAATTAATTTTTTATCTGTCTGTCTGTCTGTCTGTCTATCTGTCTGTTTGTCGGCCTGTCTGTCTGTCTATTAAGCACGCGGAAACTATCCAGCTGATTTTGGTGAAATTTTTACAATATCGATCATAGGGTGTCATAGGCTATAAAACTTTTATTTAGGGTGCATATTTAGGGTGGCCCTCATACACAAATATTTTAAAAATAGCGATTTCTCAAAGACAGGCAAATCGATTCTCATGAAATTTATAAAGTATGGTTTTTATGTTAAGGGGCACAGATTGGATGGTAAAAGTTTTATTTAGGGTGCATGCTTAGGGTGGCCCTCATACAAATATATTTTTAAATATCATTTTCCAGAAGACAAATAAATCTATTCACACCGAACTTACACTACGTTTCTCTAATATTAAGAAGCATAGCTTAGGCCACAAAACTTTTATTTAGGGTGACCCTCATACAAAAATATTTCTTAAATACTATCATTTTCTTGAAGTTGGCTAAATCGATTCTCATATAATTTACACCACATGGCTTTTATGTGAAGAGACACAGGTTAGATTGTAAAAATTCTATTTAGGGTGCATACTTAGGGTGGCCCTCATACAAAAATATTCTTAAATATCATTTTCACAAATACAAGTTAGTCGATTCACACCGAGGCATAGTTAAGAATACAAAACTTTTATTTAGGGTGCCCCTCACACAAAAATATTTTTTAATTATCATTTTCTCAAAGACTGCTTAATCGATTCTCTTGGAATTTACACCACATGGCTTCTATATTAATATGCACAGATAAGCTAAGAAAATGTTATTTAGGGTGTATACTTAGGGTGCCTCTCAAACAAAAATATTTTTAAATATCATTTTCTCGACGACCGCTAAATCAATTCTCATGGAATTTACATCACGTTGTTTTTATTTTAAGAGGCACTGCTTAGGTTGTAAACATTTTATTTTGGGTGCATACTAAGGGTGGTCCTCATACAAAAGTATTTTTAAAATAGAATTTTTACGCAGACCGCACATCGAATTTACACCACGGTTGAGGTGAAGCGATGCTCACAGGGTAATCCTAGTACTAAATAAAATTCATAGTGACTTTGTAGGAGTAATATAATAACTAAACTTAAAGCATTATAATTTTTTTCGAAGCATGATTTTTTCATTCATTTTGGAAATTCATGAAAAGTGCATGGTTGCAGCAGCAAGCATCTGTTTTTTGTTTTTTTTTTTGTGGAATCCACTCACCTAATTGTTATCATAAAAACTAACTAAAACAACAAAAAAAAAAAAAAGATGTCTTGAGATTTCACATCATCCACGGGGATAAATCAACTTTTATTTACAATGCTTACGCCTTTATACAGCTAACGTATTAGCGAGTAAAATTTATTAGAGTTTTTTTAGGTTATACATACATATTTTACACAAATACTAGGAATGACTCGAACAAACACTAAAAAATAAGTAGATGTACTTTCACCAGAAGATGTAACACCCTCGACAAAAGTTAATACTAAAACTATTATGTCTATTTTACTATATTATTGAGGGAAATATATTACTGAGGGAAATATGTAGAAAAATGCAGCCGATTTTCATACAAATATGAATGTTTTTAACAAGTTGAGTTGACAAAAAAATGTTAGATTCTTATCATTCAAAAACTTATAAAAATAATATATATCAAAAGAAATACAAGATATTAATCGAACAATCACTAGAAACAATTAGGCTATAAGAGATCATGCAATCTGATTTGATAGTTAATTTTATCAAGTTCCTTATGCAAGCATTTGGTTCACAGTTTTGATAAATTTGTAGATTACCTTCCATAAAAATGTAAAAGTTTAATGACACATTTGGCATATGAATTGAAATTATGTTCGGAATGATCAATTATGACCCGTTTTCAAATATTTTTTTTGAGGAAGGCAGTTGCCCGGTTAATATAAAAGGACAAAAATGTTAATAACGATTGCAATGTCTTGTGTCTAAGTTTTTGGTTCAGACAGTAATGTTTGTCGCTTTGAGATATTCTGGATACAAAATAGCTATTGTTGTCACTATAAAATCACAAATGAAAAAGTTTCGTTAAAAGGTGATATGATTGAATTAAGCGCCGATAAGACTACTACTTTCTTAACCTATTAACTTAATAGGCCAGTTCTGATTGCAAAGTAACTGCTTTTTTTCAGTCAGGCTAGGTTCACGAACTAAAGTTATTTATGGTCTTGTAACCGTTGTAAAAGTTTGCAACTTTATAAACTCTCACTGTCTTCACCTTGGTCCCAAATTTATCCAATACACTCATACATAGAACTTTTTAAGTTCTTTCTAATTAATTGGGCAATTTTTAAAACTCTTTTCTGCTTAAAAAAAAAAACTTCTACCACTAAATAATCCTTGAGAAAAGAAAAAAAATCCTTTGCATCAACAGCAAAAACGCAAAATTGTGGTCAACCAAGAAAAAATTTATATTTTGTAAAGAAAACTTTCGACGTGTGTTTGTGTGTGTGTACGTGTTTGTTGCGTCTGCTAGACGTCTCAACAAAACGGAAATAAAACAAAAGAACAAGACGACCAAGAACGAACGACAAATATTACTATACGGCAAGCAAACTTACAGGAATTAAGTGAAATTCTAAAAATTGTTTCTGCTCGTGTTGTTATGTTTTTGCTGTTGATATTTTTAGTAAATACAAAGGCAAAAATTGCAAACAACAACCACAACAACATTGAAAAGGGTTGTTGCATCCCATATATACAATTACACGTACATGCATAAATAATTTCTAGCATAAGGATATGCCTGCAAGTGGGAGTGTATGCAATCGCCGCCACAGCTAGAACTCAACAACGACGATGACGACGACGGCTACCCTTGAAAATTTTTCCCAGCAAAAACAATAACAACCAAAGTAAAACAAAAGAGTGCAAATAACGATGCAGTAAAAGAAATCAACACAAAAAAAAATGCTTTGCATGAAACAAGTTCAATATACCATTAGAATTCAGCATAAAAGGACATTTTTGAAATATATTTTTTTGCTCGAAATTTTAAAGTGGGAATTTTTGCGTGTGCTTAGTACGCATGCGCATTAAATTTTTCTTACTAGTATATGCTCTAACATTCATAAATTAACTCTCTTTCTCTCAATTTCGTTGCAGGACTTTTGCTGTTTGAAAACACCTGTGTCTGGACTTTGAAAGCATATTTTGCAGTGATATATTGAGAGAAAAAATCAACTGCTTGAAAACTGCTAGAAAATTGCTGTACTTTTTTACGCTCTTATTTGGCATTGAATTTCACGTGATCTCTCGTTGGTTATTTAATACAAATCGTTGTCGTCCTTAAAGTCAGTTCGTTGCTGAATTCGAAAGCGTGCGGTTAATAACGTGAACGGTTAAATTAAAAAAAAAAAAACCAATACGCGTAAAGTGAAAATTTTTGTTAAACTTTTCACTTAAACAAATCCCGGGTATGAAATATTGCACACATTTTTAAAACAATAGTTAAAAAAAATTGTAATAAAAGATTATCCGTGAAGGCTCAATTTATTTAACGCATTGTGCTCATGAAAAATTTAATGCTACCGTGTTTTAAATAAGAAATTAAATGTTTGCAAAAATATTTAGAAAAATAGTGTTAAAAGCTTATATAAATTATTAAAAAAAAAAATTAAAATAATTAAAAAAATTATATCTAAAATGCGCAGCAAATCTGCGACGACAATGCAGCATTTTTGTGTCCTTGCATTGACCACAATGCAGCAGCTGCTGCTGCCTCTCTTGTTAGCAGTGCTGCTACTCGGCGTTGATACAGTTCATTCGGATTATGAAAACACTTGGAATTTGTACTATGAACAACCATGTTGCGGTGGCAGCTTCAATGGTCATCACATAAGACATCACAGAGGTAATTAAGTTTAAGTAATAGAGTTAATTTTTAGCATTTGAAGTAGTATGAGATGGCATATAAGATATCATTTGAATGCTTGAAAGTAAGCTTTTACATTCATATATTTAATGCATATAAATGTGTGCGTTAGAATATTATGATATTTTTAAAGATTTTTGATGATTTTAAAATTGCGTTTCTGAATTTAAAAACATAGTTTTATATTTATTTATTCAATTCTTTTTTTCTATTTTGACTGTATTTGCGGAGAAAGTTCGAAAATGTTTGCACTTTTTGGATACTTTTTGAAACATTTCACACCAATATTAAATGATGCTCGATTTCTACACCCCATTTGTTTTTCCCAAAATACAAGAATCCAATTGTATAAAATCTGAAAATTTAGTTTTAGAGGCTTCAACTTTTGTAGTGTGGACAAAAATTGAAAATAAATTATTTTTTTTTCTTCTCTTCTTATGACAATTTAGAATGTTCTTAAGTTGATGTCAAAAAAAAAATCAAGATATTTAATTACAAAAATAAAATTTTAGCTATATCTCAATTGTTGAAAATATGACAATAAATTGCTTTGCATATCTAATGAAATCGGATTTTTTTAAAATCAAATTAGTGTCGAAATCATGAATCATTTAATAATTGAAATTTTATTTATTTTAATATATTGATATATGTATATAATATATTTAGTTTAATAAATTATTATATAATTTTTGAGTCAGTTTCATGCGCTGGTATTAGGGCGGTTAACTTATCACAATTTAATCGTAGGTTAATCTGCAATTTGTATTTAATCGCCTCTTTGTCACAAACATCGATATATAAAATTGTTTTATCGGCTATTTACTTGCAAATCACCTATTAAAGTTAATATGAGAAATTTCTCCAATTGACGATTGAATATAGAGGAAATTCTTCTTGGAAACGGTAAAATATTTTTCTTTTATTTTTTTTTTTTAATGCAATGATACAACTTTCTGGGAATAAAATTTCGGAATATGATTTAGTCAACTTAACTCTAATGCATATTTGAAAGATGTTTACTACTTTTGCTAAGATCGCACTTTAACAAGAAGAAAGCCTCTTCTGGATCTCTTCTGGCTATTTCTACAGATACGTTCACAAAATACAAGCTTTATTTTAGTTTAAGAAAAGCTGTCAATTTTCAGCAATGCTTTTTATTTGAAGCAAAAAATATGAAAAATGTAGCAGCAAACGCAGCAGAGTGAAGATAAAGGGACATAAGGAAAACATGTTGCAACTACAATTTTTCCAATCATTACAGTAATCAAATGTTACTGAAAATATTTTTGTCAAATATCAAAACCAGCCAAGTTCACATTTCTGAAAATTAAAACCCGCCAGGTCCAATTTTATTTGTTATTTCGAGCAAAACATTCATTTGTGAAAAAGTAATGGGTATTCCATAAGCTGTGAGAGCTAATCCAAATTAAAAGTAATCAATTCTTATTTTTTGTTTCAAAACCCGCTAAGTCCAAACGATTTTGCAAAAGTCTTTATATATTAGGTGATAAGATGTTATGAAAAGTCAGAATCTTAATAACTTTTGATAATTATTACTATGATAACTATAGCTAAAATTTCAGTGGAATACAGTTTTTGAGATTTTCTCTTAAACGCTAAATATAAACTTGGCGGGTTTCGCATCTCAGCTCTTCATATGTCACTTTTCATGTTTTTTTTTTTTTACTTTAAATTAAATTAACTTAAAGGAAAACCATAGTTGAAGGGTGTACTTAAAAAAAAAAAACAAAAATCTATACCATGGCAAAATTGTCATTGTTTGTTGTAAATAGCTAAAATTGGCTTATTTATTTCATTTTGCCCAGCAATGATGTATGCTGCCTATTCTAAGCACCTGACGTGATATAGCCGAAATTAGATAAGGGGTGTGGCACATTAAATACAACAAAATCACTTAAAAAGCTTTATCTTGGATCCTAGAATAGCATTAGTTTTAAAAGTTGGTAGTAGGATTTACATCAGAGCGGTTCAAAATAAAAACATTTTGATTTTTTCGCGATATATTAGCGGATTACAGTAGCCTTATATGTCTGGACAAAGGGAAACTATCGATCGGAGTATTCAAATCCGTTATTTTTTTCTTCTTCTTCTTTCTTTCTTATAAAAAAATTGACAATTGACCGGACAAAAGTAAAAAAGTACCGATTTTCCTAGTTGCAACACCTCAAATATTATGTTACCGCCGATCCCATGGTACATCATTTTTTATGTACTGTTATTTGCTTAAAAGAATGCCGAAACCGCATGTCATTACCTCATTCCAAAACCAAGATATCTACATTTCTCTAAATTAACAGACCTATTTTTTTTTGAATCGGAGTCGACAAATTTACATATTAAGTTAATTAAAATTTTTTTTTATTTCAAGCAGTTATTATCAATTGGGGCATTCGAATCCGTGATTAGTTTTTGTTCTTTTTCTTTTTTTCTTAAAAAAAAATTTAAAATTGATCGAAAAAAATTAAAAAATTCCGATACAGTACTTTAAAGTTGCAAAATCACCCCATATTTTTTTGTCGCCGATCCCGTGTTCATCATTTTCAATGTACTGTTATTTGCTTAAAAGAATGCCGTAAACCGCATATCATTTCTTTATTCCGAACCCGAGATATCTGCATTTTTCTACATTAGTAGAACTGGCATAGTTTGAACTATTCTATAGAATCGGTCATTTTTAGGTCCACAATACTAACTAAACAAAGAGATAAAATTTTACATGCTAACTAAAAAGTTTCCAATAATCGAAACAATTATAATTAAATTGGTTCCGTCGTTACTTAAGTACAAAATTAATTTTATTTAAAATTTATATACTTTAATATAATCAACATCGACTCCTCTAGCCACATTTAAAAACAACATAATAAAACAACCTTCTAATATGCAAAATGAATAAGAGCCGCCTACCATTTCATTATCGGCACGATGTGTACTCGTTGAAATCTTTTTTCAACTGAGAAATATGTACCAGTAAATTTGACGAGCGTACACACCATCAAATTGTTTGTCAAACAAGCAGAAAAACAAAATTCTTTGTTTTTCATCAAACAATTTGACCAACAATTTGATGAGCGTTCACATCTTCAGATTCGCATCAAACTCCATTTATTTTTTTGTTGGTCAAATTGTTTGACAAATAATTTGATGAGTTGTTTGATCATGTGTACGCCCCTATACGATTTTTTCAGCAAAAATGTACTGCTTAAAAATTTTGTCCTTGTCACACTATTTTCGCATACGATTCTCTCACACAAAATCCGTCAATGCCTCGATGCCTATAAAAGTTTGAATTTTGTCAACTCCAGTGGCTAAACAGAATTGGGACGTGCGATTTATCTTCATTATCAAATCGCACCAAAAAACAGAACTTTTTCTATTTCTCTGCGATAAATTTTCTAGTGCCAATTTTGTACTCACTACAAACGTATAGGAAAAACAGAAGAATTCTAAGCATTCAGTCATGCATATTGAAGCATGCATGCATACTCACTTTTTATGTGTGTTACTTCACACACATATTAAAATATGTCACTCTCTTTTCCCATACAATTTTCTCACACAAAATCTGTCATGGCTTCGATGCCCATTTCCGTAACATATTTTGTTCGCTCATTTCCGTAACGAATTCGCCAGCTTACCCCCATGCGTATAAAAGTAAATACTTCAAAAAGTTTTGATAATCGCCCATAAAATTTATATATTCTCGTTATTTTTTCATCAAACCTCGCATATGATAACTACGAGAAACTTTTCACTTTCTAATAAATCATAAGTCAGTCTGACGGCAATCTAAGCCCAATAGCACAACAATAATAACAAGGAGTGCGGGGCAAAAAACTGGTTAGCATGAAAGCTCTTCTAAAAATAGAATCTACAGTAGTGTGAAGTACACTATGCTTCGCAGTTGTTGTGTTTAATTGTGATTTGATAGCTCTTAATCAATTCTGAATTTGTGTAAATCGAACATAAATGGAAATCTTTTCTCCGTTAATAATTAAAAGAAATTATGAAAAATACAATAGTACTGATGCTGTATCAAATATATACAGAAAAACAGATTCTGAAAAGTGTAGAAACTTTCGAACCAAATTCATATTTTTATGGAAATAGCGGAGTGATAATATAATTAACTTTCCGAATCCTTGAACTTCATTTGGACATGGTGAATTGAATTTCTTAGGGGTCATATAAAGTGCTTAATGGCACATTTTTTTATATCCACTCAGTTGAAATTAATAATGTTATCTTAGAATTTATAAACCAGTGTTCTCATCTTATTGTTAGCCATTCAATTTTCATAGTTACTTACCTTGAAAGTTGCATATTTATAACAGCAAAAGCATCAGTAATAAAGCAACTCTTATTTAAAATATAGTCATAAGCGTACTGCACAACAGTAAATATGTTAGTGAAGATCACAGCGCTGTTAACAATTTTTCAACTGATTGGCACACAAGACATCACAAATTCTTCTGATTCAATTTATAATGGGGTATAGTAATTAAATAATAAATATTATAAAATAAAATTATAAAAATTTAAATCTCTAGTCACCTTTAAACGATAATTCACTGAGAGATATCATCGAGCAATTGGATATCTTGCAACAAAAAATAGATTTAGTGAGCTTGAGGTACGAAAACATACCATAACATACATAATTTTGATATTTTCTTTTAATCGTTTTCCTCATCAGCGTTCAACAGCAGTTGATTAAACAAAGACATGATTTTGAAACAAGTCTTAAAAAACTTTCAACATTTGCTCAGGTCAAGAAACCTTTCAGGACTGACGTTTTAAATAGTCACAATTTTGATCAGGATACGCAGCCAATTGAACTTGGTACTTTACCAACTAACTGTGCTGAAGCACTACAAAAAAGTGGTCGAAAAGTCGGGGTACATAAAATAAAACTTCCTAGCTCAAAGTTGGCATCATTTTATGTTTATTGCTTTACACACAATGGCAATCATGGTGGCATTGACGACAGTATACTTGCTAATGTTTCTAATCCATGGACGATCATACAACGTAAAAGTGGTGACAACATCGATTTTAAGCGCAACTGGGTAGAATATCAGCAAGGTTTCGGTAACTTAGAGGGTGATTTTTTTATTGGATTAGATAAACTTAATTATCTAACACAATTCACTCTGCATGAACTCTGGATACAAGTGGAAGACTTCCGTGGAGTGCAACGTTGGTCCAAATACAATACTTTTGCCATTGCTGACGCAAGTGAGGAATATCCAATAAATGTTCTTGGTTCATATTCTGGTACTGAAGGCGATTCACTAAGTAACCATGTTGACGTAAAGTTTTCAACTATTGATAGGGATAATGATAAAACTGATGAATTAAATTGTGCTCTTTTTTATTCGAGCGCGTGGTGGCACACAAATTGTATTGATAGGTTAGATATACTTTTATATTTTTCAAAATATGTTAATAATAATGTGATTTTAATCATATCATTATAATTTTTACTTTTTAGCAATTTGTTTTACGGCGGCATGAATGCAAATGAAATGAAGGATGCCAATGGTACGAAAAATTTACGTAAATATGTTCATATAGCAATAAGACCAATACTTGAGCATTGATTGCTTGATATAATGATGAACTTAATAAAATAAATGATAAATAAGTAAAGCGAAATGAAAACAGTAGCCCAAAAACCCATTGTCTTATTTAAAGAAAAAACATACTATTTATTGCAATTAAGTAATACTTTCTATTTCATAATTATAGCCGCCAAAATTGTTAACTTCATAATTTATTGTTATAATATTTGAATTCTTTTTTCCCAAATTTTGTTCGGCTAAGGTCAGAATATGTGCCTTTGATGATAAATTCAAAATTTGCCGCCAGTATTCTATTTGTTTTGATAGCTTGTTTATAAATTCCTTTGAATAGTTACAGCTCTGAGTAGATTTGATGAAGTGTTCAGCTTCGATATAGAAGACCCTTATATTATTTCATCCTTATTCATTTTCTATTGAATACCTTTGATATTTTCGTCAGGATGCTTTTGAGGATAAATTTTCTTCAGTCAAATCTTGATGTTGCAAGATGTATACACACTTTGATCTGATGTGCTAGCTATGTATTCGACCAATTTTGAGGTACTGATTTTTGGGTTTTTGCCCACTCTTTTTTAAAAATCAAGCTGACATCTCTGCGAGATAGGTCCTATTGAGCGGCCACTATAAGGCTTGTTTTCAATAGAATCAATATCCTCATAATTTTTAATGATCGTTTGAACTGTTGATCGATTTAAGTCGAATATTTTAAAAATTTTACCACAGGATTAATTTTCTTTTCGAAATTTAACAACAAAATTTCTCTTATTATTTGGATTTTCTTTTTTTTGCTGATATCAATCAAATATCACGTCGAAACCACAATTTAATACATTATACCAAAGTATAACTCATACTATAGTTATGAAATATAAAAAAAAACAGTACTTCATCGTTTTCTAAAAAGATTAATCATTAGCTCAAGGCATAAGTTGCGTAGTGTTGTAGACTTTAGTTATTCGTTTTTTTTTGTGTTTTTTTCAGATAACTTTTTAAATTTATATTGAAGAACTGTTTTTTTTTTGCTCATTATCATTAAAAAAGAGTTTCAGTTAGAATTGCATCATTAAATTTTTCCATTGTTTTCGGATTTCCGATCTCGCAAAAGTGGGAGTATATCTAGACTTTATTCGGTCACTGTATGGACAAAATTTTTTACATCTGCGTTAGGTGCTGAGATATAACGAATTTTGATTTTTAACATATGGGGGCGTGGTACCGCCTATTTCTTCATTGAAACTTACTTCAGGCCGTATCTTTTATATACATATGTATGTACCAAGTCCCTTTCATCTGCGTTTAATAGTTGATGAGATATGGTGAATTTAATTTTTCTCTTACATGGGGGGCGTTGTTTTGTCCTTTTGTTCCAAAAAAAAATGATGCTAAGAACTTTCCGTAAGCTATAAGAAACATACGTAGCAAACTTTATTCATCTGCGTCAAATAGGTGATGAGATGTAACAAATTTTGGTTTTTCGCCCATTTTTTCATTGAAAAATAATTTTTATATTTTCACCAAGTTCCATTCATATGCGTCCAATAGTTGATGAGGTATGGTGAATTTGAGATTTCTCTTATATGGGGGGAGGGGGCGTGGCATTGCCTATTTTTTGCAAACCAAACTATGCCTATAACCTTCCACAGACTAAAAGAAACATTTTTTAAAAAAATTATGGAAATCCGTTGAGCGGTTCGCGAGTTTGTGTGCGACAGACGAACGGTGTTCAATTTTTATATAGTATATTGAGACAGGTTACCGGGAAAGTTTTCCGGTAGTTTTGGAAATAAGTAATTTTATAGATTTTAATGTGCTCTTTCTGAATTTCCACTTTGCCACCTCATATCATACCACCATATTGAAAAAATGGTACCTAAAACCAGTTTTTGACAAAGTCTCCTCTCTGACTCATTTTACGATAAAAACATATAATTTTAAAATAAAATTAAAGAAAATGGCCTACAATTTATGATATAACCTTTTTTTTTTGTAAAATCAATAGTTTTGGCGTACGAGCGCCGCAAAGTGTACTTCCACACGCGTTTTGGCCAAAACACCTCATTTTCACACCACTTTGAGGTAGAGTAAGCGGTACGTTTTTCAAATTAGAAAAAATTAAAAAAAACTTCAAAAATTCATGTCTTGAAAAATACTCAAAAAATTTGTATGAGTTCGAAATTTTTCAAGTTGTTGTCCAGCATATTTAATTTTTGAAAATAAATGAAAACTTGTTTTCATACAAAAAAAAGTTCGAATGCAATTGTCATTTCTCAAAAATGCATTTTTGAATTAAATATGACATCTCTATGCTTCGGCAAAAGGCTAAGGACACTCAAAAATAGTTAGTTGAATAAACTGAGTAAAAAATTTGTACAAAATAAAGTTGAATCTAAATTTAATAGATGAAAAGAACACTAGAGACTAACTAATAATTTAATGGCAACATCTCAAGTGAACAATTTTATTTTATTGCTTCAGCAATTTACTCCAAAAGTAGAAAAAAACAATATATATTATATATGTATATTAGGGTGATTCAAATTTTTTTTTTTTTGGTTTTTTTTAAGGTGCTGTTGCTTAAAAAGTAAGTTTATGATATGAAGAAAAAGTTCACGAAATTTCAGCTCTGTAACTCAATTTTATAAGGTGGCGCCGGAGCCTGTTAGTTTTACATGTAAATTGTATGGAAAAATTATTTTTTACAAAAAAGGTATCTAAATGAATAGGTGATTAGTGTTGTTGAGCTGAAAAGGGTCGTTTTTCGACGTAATTTTTTACGCTGAATCCGAATCTGGCCTCAGAACTGACCCATCATGTCGGAATCCTGAAATATTTGAGGTTAATTACCTGAAACATGATGTTTTTTGTCTACTTTCGAGGTCATGTATAGGATTCAAAGAAAGTTGATCAGCTTATTTTTAACAAAAGCATCATTTAGTACCATCCTTGCCCTTTAAAATGAGCTTTCAAGTGGTGATCTGTGATGCTTCCTTGCAAAGTTGCAGCCATTTCAAGGTGACATGAATTTGAAACCCGTTGGTTAATATTGTTGGGTTGCAACCCTTTGTAGGGGATCCAATTCATGTCACTTTAAAATGGCTATAACTTTGCAAGGAAACATCACAGATCACCACTTGAAAGCTCATTTTAAAGGGCAAGGATGGTACTAAATGATGCTTTTGTTAAAAATAAGCTGATCAACTGTCTTTGAATCCTATACATGACCGATACAATTCCGACATGATGGGTCAGTTCTGAGGCCAGATTCGGATTCAGCGTAAAAAATTACGTCGAAAAACGACCCTTTTCAGCTCAACAACACTAATCACCTATTCATTTAGATACCTTTTTTGTAAAAAATAATTTTTCCATACAATTTACATGTAAAACTAACAGGCTCCGGCGCCACCTTATAAAATTGAGCTACAGAGCTGAAATTTCGTGAACTTTTTCTTCATATCATAAACTTACTTTTTAAGCAACAGCACCTTAAAAAAAACTAAAAAAAAAAAAATTGAATCACCCTAATGTATATATATTATATACTAAAAAGTGCACACAAACAATGTGAAGAAATTTCAGTAAAACTCCTTGCCACTAGATTACAACTCTAGCCACACATACTATAAATATGTATGTATGTACCAAGTAAGAAGTACGGCAAGTAGAGCACTTAACTCTGCACCATTGACCATTTGTCTCTATTGTCTTTGGATTTTATTTCCGCAGTTCCCTAGCTTATGTCATAGCATTTATTTGTTTTACTTGTGATTTTCCTTGCCAGTTTGCTATTATCTTTACTTTGGTCTTATTTTTACAAACTCCAACTGCCAAATTTAAAATCGTCTTTGTCTTTTTGTTTAGTTTTTAATATTTTTATTTTTCTGTGTGACGCTTATGTGCTCTGAGTATCTTGGTCATACAAGTAGTGAATTTTGCAGTTATAACCAGCTGATTTTTGGTAATTTTATGTATTACTTTTTCTTTTTCATTTCTTTTTTCTTTTGTTTATTTCTTAGTTGTTTCAGATTTTTTAGTTTTTTGCCATTTGTTGGTGATAATAATAATAGTTTGTATATTAAGAGATACACTAAAAATGCTTTTGCACACTTAAGCACAGGCATGACCAATAATATAAGACGCTATCAATGTTGCTTTTTCGGTTTCTTCTCACTTTTTCAAAACTTAGGTTTTTATTTGGCGAGTGGCTAGAGTTGCTATATTTTATAGTTATAGTCATAGCCATAATTAATATCGCAGCCATAATCAAAGATATAACTCAAAGCGGAGTAAAGAGATTAGAGTCATATAAATGGACTGTGAAGCAAATGTTAATCCCCACTCTTGATATACTTACCAAACTAAGCGGTCACATTTGTCGGCCTAAAATAAGCACTGATGACCAGACCTTCTGCAATAAAAGGCGTCAAAATAACAGCATACCCTTCGTTTCCAGAGACATGAAGACTATTGGTGAAATTTCGATGGGTTTGTGAGACAAAAAAAAAGAAAAAAAACAAGAGACATCCAAGTTAGCAGTATGCGATGCTAATACCCGACATATCGTTTGTGAAAGCACAGAAACAATGATAAAGCTGAGCCCTTTTTTGACTACGTATATACATTTGTCTCAGAATATTACATAAACTGCAATGGATAGAAAGAAATGCTGAATGTTACATTTATATTTGAAAATATTTCCATTAGAAAATAAATTGCAATTCTCTTAAAATGTTACTTCTCCATTATTACAAATAAGAAAAAATCATCCTGTTCAAGTTTTGGAAAAAAAAGACATCAAGATAATTCAGTATATGTTTTGAAGGGAAAGAGTATTACTCACACACGTCGTAATGTAGATGAGAAAAATGTATTCGCGGTATGACAATACTACCGAATATAGCAAGAAACACGTTCGGCACAGTTTAGTATATCTCAAAAACAGAAGATGATGGACTATAACTTTGTTCGGTAAAATTGTTCGGACAACGTTCACTTTCAGAATTATATCAAGGTCACTCTGCTAACCAAACACTGTTACACATTGTTATGTTTGTGTTTTTTTTAAAGGTTTGTTTTTCGAATAGAGATAAAACTGGTATTTTATGGTCAAATCTGGCAGCTCTAATGTCATTTATGTTCAGTTTGGTTTGCCATTTCATCTTGAACAGGTTGACAAAAGAACAACGCTTGCAAATCGTGCAAATTTATTTCGAAAATAATGGTTCAGTTCGCGAAGTTTACCGCAAGCTCCGTCCATTTTATAGTCGACATAATCGTCCATCAGAGCAATTAATTTGGTTAACCATGGGTCGTTTTCGCACTACGTTTACTCTATGTGATAATACGCATCCGCAGAGACGTCGAACAGTGCGCACCGAAGAAACAATTGCCGCTGTAGAGCAAAATGTTGAAGAGGACCCGAATGAATCGATTCGCCACCGTGCACAGCAATTGGAGCTTTGGCCATCAACTTTATGGAAGATTTTGCGCAAAGATCTTGGCTTGCGACCTTACAAGATCCAGCTTGTGCAAGAATTAAAGCCGCGAGACCATGCAATGCGTCGTGATTTTGGTGTATGGGCCGAAAATGAGATTGATCTCGATGCTGATTTTCATCGCAAAATTTTGTTCAGTGATGAGGCTCATTTTTGGTTGAATGGCTACGTCAACAAGCAAAATTGCCGCATTTGGAGTGAAGAGAATCCACATGAGACCCTTGAGACGCCATTACATCCACAAAAACTGACTGTTTGGTGTGCTCTATGAGCTGGTGGAGTCATTGGGCCATACTTCTTCCGAAATAATGCTGGAGAGTCAGTTACAGTTAATGGAGACCGGTATAGAGCCATGATAACCGACTATTTTGTTCCCGAATTGGATGGCATGAATGTGGATGAGTTGTGGTTCCAACAAGACGGCGCTACATGCCACACAGCGCACGTCACAATCAATTTATTGAAGGAAACATTCGATGAGCGCATAATTTCGCGGAATGGACCTGTCAATTGGCCACCAAGATCGTGTGATTTGACACCATTGGATTATTTTTTCTTTGGGGATATGTGAAGTCGCTCGTCTACGCCAACAAACCAGAAACGTTAGGGGACTTGGAAGCCAACATTCGTGGCGTTATTGCCGACATACGTCTCCATATGCTCGAAAAAGTGGTTCAAAATTGGACCTGTAGAATTGGCTTTATTCGAGCCAGCCGCGGCGGCCACATGCCCGAAATCATATTTAAACATTAACGGCATAAAATTATCCTTCCAATAAAGCCAAATTGATGGACATTAAAACGATTTTCTTGTGTTTTATTTCAATTCGAAGCTCTATACCTCTAAAAAAAACACCCTTTATAATAGTTGAAATCAGATGGTTAGCATTCAATTACTGAAGGTATCGGGTTATGTATCAGTGGCCCGTTTTGTGCTCTTAGTAGTTCAGTAATTGAACTCTACTTCGATGTAAAGAATCATAAAATGCTTCAATTAGTGACGGCATCAAAATTCTATACGTATATTACAAAAAAAAAAATTATACCGAATTCAATACATTAAATCTGCTTTTAAGCGCATTCTAAGAATCAACCAATTGCAATTTTTCAAGGAAAACCAGACAAGTCAAAATTAAAATCATAATTAACGAATAATGTTGGCAACCCGCAATTGTTTTTCGTTGCCATATATTTTTAATTTTTTTATGTATTTTGTTTTAATAATTTTCTTGTATATTTTCTTGTTATCCTTTCATTGCCTTTAAGCCGCATTAAGGAGTCAACCAGCCATCGAACACCACCACGGCATACTGTAAGACATAACACTGAAAAAGAAGAGACAAAGTTTTTTTTACCACTTCTGCAACTGTTGTCCTTTTATTTTGTGTGCCACAATTGTTTGTGTGTCCTGTTGTCCTTTAAAATTTCTTTAGTTTTTGTACGCAATTTACGTTGGCTTTTGTTTGGGCGCAACGTAGAAAATCTTTGAGCAAAATAATTTTTCTTTAAGCGGATTTTCTTTTGCTTGTGCTTTTTTTTTATTACTGCTTTTGGCTTTTAGTAACGCTTTAACAAACTTTTTTTCGATCTCCTTTGATTTTTCGTTTTTTCCAATATTTTGTTCTTTTTACGCTCATATTCAATCGATTTGTTGTTTTTTCTATGTTGCTATTTCTCTTTAGTAAAAGTTTTCTTTTGAGTTTTTCTTATTTTGTTTATCCTGTTACCAGTCTTTATTGAGTCCTTCAAGCAAGAGTCTATAGATTTTTTTCTTGCTTCTACTGTCGCTATTTCTTCCAATTTTTTTTGCTGCAAAATTAAAAAGTTTTTTTTGTTTGTTCTTTTTTTAATTGGACTTTGAAGTTTTTTGCTTTTAGGGTTTAATTAGTTTTCAAGTGTTGTTTTCATAGACTCAACTTTTTTGCCCACCCCAACTTGCACTTCTTAGTTTCCTAGTATCCTTATGGGTTGTTATTTTTACTTTTGTTAGGAAATAGAAAAAAAAAATGGGAAATCTTTTTTAGCAGTTAAGTCGCGTAAATTGTAGTTGTTGTTGTTACTTGGTTAATCTTATTTTGTGTTTAGCTGCGAAATCTTTTCTGAAGTTTCTTCTATCCCGTCATCTTAATTATTATAGGTCAATAGTGTGCTGTTTCGTAAGAAATCAGCAAAATATTTTCGAAAAAAAATGCTGCAGAAAGTTTTCTGCGATAAGATTTATTTTGGAAACTTTTTGTAAATAAAAATGTATACATAAATATTCAGCAGATGGTTGCCTTAGCAATCATTTAAAAGTAGTATATTAATAGCTGTGGTCGACTTAGGTCATACAAGCAAAGTGTCTTATAAACCGCACTGTCGCATTCAAATATAATTTAGGATTATGTATTGCATAGTTTCAGGCATACTTAAAATTTCTTTGAAAGAGTTTCTTTAGTTTTAAACTATAGGCTTATTTAATCTTTATTGTTAAAATAAATGTGGTGAGTGTCGGCGTCTCAACACTTATAGGGAAGGTACTTGTTTCGTACGTATGAATCGAGAGTAAAAAAGTAAATTATTTTGGAAGCGAAAAAGTCTTGACCTACCGTAACATATAACGCAATTAAACTGACACCACAACACTAGCAGCAAAAACGATACTACAAGCAACAAGTCTTTGACCACACTACATTACGCGTAAATACAATATGTAACGATAACAAAACGACGAGGTATCGTTAAATTAAGCATCGGCACCAGTAACATGTAAATAACTTTTTTCTGATCCCAAGCGGCATCAAAGGGAACGACGCTCGGAATGTCCATGTACTGCAGTATCTTAATCATTGTCCACAGTTGATTTAGCACGCCTATCTTTATAAACTTTTTTCTTCTTAACCAAATAGAGCTCTGTACTAAAACTCATTGCTTTATTATCTTTTTAAACTTTTGCCTATATGTATTGAAGGCGTGGAAGTTGATATTTTGCGCCCACCCTTAAAAATCTTCTTACACTTGATGCTAGGAAAATCTGTGCTTCTTAATTATTTTTAATTTTTTTTTTTTGAAAACCGCTTAGTTATCATAATTCGTTTGTTCACCAGCATCTTGATATTCACGCCTATATACTCATCCGGAAAACTATAGCTTCATACAATTTATGTACATATATCAGTCATGTCTAAAAGAAGAGGTTATTACATGCATTACGTGCATTTTTATGTATAGTATCCTTTCGAGAAATGAATTTTAACCATAGAAAGCTAACCTTATTTAATGCTTAACAGTTATCTATTCGTCATTTTGACGAACACATACGTTTTAGTTGTGGAGGGGTATACTTTTTTAAGTAAAATAGTTTTTTTACAAACTGATATTTTATTAGTTAATTTTAATAGATACCACATAAATAGTGACAATACTTATTTAAAATTTTAGAAAATAAAAGAAATTTCTTATGAGTATTCAGATAAGGGAACGTCCATAAATTACGTGAGACAGAATATGGGGGGAGGGGGTCCGGAAAAGTCAAACCGAATTTCACCAAGGGGGAGGGGGTCAATAAAAAAGTCTCACGGAAGGGAGGGGAGGTCCCGTCAAAACTCACCAAATCTCACCGAGGGGAGGGAGGAATCCGAATTTAAAAAAAAACACCTCACGTAATTAAGCTTACATCTGAGTAAAAAATTAGATTTTTTTTTGCACAAACGCATTATCGTGATAATTAGAGCAAGAGAATTGAATATCTAGATGATGTTCGTCAAAATGACGAAGGTTAGCTATGTGAACTTAAACTCAATTGTAAATGTTAAACTCAACTTTGTTTTGTTTTTATCGAAAAATCGTGGTAGTTGTATATCGATACTCCTATACACTCAAAAAAAAAAAAAGTGATATACATAGATGGAACTACTTCAAGTGTTTGCGTGAAATAATAAAATTTTTGTCACAAAAACTTTTGATTTTACTTTCAAAATAATAAAATTTTTGTCACAAAAACTTTTGATTTTACTTACAATTTGATAGTTGAAAATTATCATACAAAACTACTCTTTAAAACTTAACATAACATAGGACTACAGCCTGGCAACATCGTCATCGTTCTTTGCTTCTAAACACTTATAAACATTTGATATCGTATATGTACAATGTAAGTAACAAAAAAGTAATATCGAATCATAGAACTGCAATATATGAACATGAAAAGTTTATATGTAAATGATAAATTGTTTGTTGAAATGAATAAGTGTTTGGGACAAAAGACAAGTGTTTGTCGAAACACTTCCATAAATTGAATTGTTTGACTGAAATATTTTGACAATTTGTCGTAAATAATTATATTATTTAGAATCAACATTTTATGAAATGTTTTGTTAGAAGTAATTGAATCACTTGCCACAGCTTAACTTTTGCTTGTGTCAAATACATTGGTTTTTCTTATATAGTCTACAAGTACTTATAGTTTAAGACAAAAGTTAAGTGTTTGATTGAAATAATAAGTGCTTATATTAAGCATTCGATAATTTGCCACAAACGCTTTCCAAACAATCCTTTTTTTTGAGTGTACGTACATGAGTAATTAATAAATTTATAAGCTTATGCATTCATACATACACACAAGTATATCTGTATGTACTTTTGAATTTAGTGTAAAGTGTATCAATTTATATTATTGCCAAACACACTGGTGTGAAATGAATCGTCCTGGTGTCCTTGTATCGTATATTACTGTTGCTTTTTCATGCTATTGCTGTTGTTGTTTTCACAATGTGTGTTGGTAACAAATTGTTACCAATGGCTTTTGTTGTTCTTGTCGTCGACAGAGTTGTTATTTACTGGCTTTTAGTTAACTTGGCAATTAAATTATTGTGGGCAATTTTTTTTTTGCCTTTTGCCGGAGGGATGTGCATTTATCCACATAACAATCATTTTATAGTTACTTAATTTTATGCTATTTAAAGTGTTCAATTGAATTTAAAGGTTTTAAATCTAATAAATGACTGTATAAAATAACAATTTTATGTAAATATTATAATGTTTGAATTTTAATATGTGTTATCTCTGCTTAAGAGTACATATAATAGAAATTACCATGGCAATAGAATAATTCCACATTTATTGAATCTATAAATTGCTCAGATTACAATATCTATTAATAATATTCATATGTACAGATAAAGCATCTAGTCTTTCTGGACTAAGTATTTCAAGCTACATATGCATAAATAGACCATAGATATAAAACATACCTTAACTATTCAATAAGTAGTCAAACATCTATAATCGCAATCAAAACTTCGCCAACTTACTCCAATACCCAGCTATTATTCGTTATATTGTTGAATCCGATGCCATGAGATTATAATTCTTCTAGAAGTGTTGATTTGAAATTTATTGTTTCCTCTCAAGTTTCTGATCAACGAATCGCTTCATTCGCGACTCAACTCCATAAGAGTTTTTATATTGCATGTCATCGGAAAGAGTCATTGGTTGGGGGCGTTTGCCACGGGCACTTAGAACATTTTTTTAGTAAAAAAATTACCACATAGGAACAAACACAACATTTTCTGTCTAGAAATGCTCCATATTCGTCACCACATCGCATTATCCATTGACCCCTGGCGCAAAGACCTGTCAGAGGGGAAAATGTTTTCATACTCTTAAATTAAAAGTAGGTGTTTATGAATAATTTCCAAATTGAATGAAAAAAATATTTCGTGGACTTTGTCTTATAGTAATTTGAAAGAAGAATGGAAGAAATGAGCTTAGATTTCATTTGATAAATATAAAATAAATATATATTTGAAATTAAAACACGAGTGTATGTGTCAAAAAATTATTGGTACGGCGAATAATATACGTCTTTATCGCCACTAAAAATGTTTGCTGGGAAGTGTAGCATAAGAAAATTGCCACAGTTCTTCACATACTCGCACACACAATAACTTAACTTACAAGCCAAATTGCTGCTACGTGCAACAGCAGCAACGATAATAAAAATAGCCACATTAATAGCAATAACTTTAGTACCTTAACTTTTTCTTTTTAATCTGCCATTTTCCCAAACAATAAATCTATTTATTTCGCATGCGAAACAGAAAAATTTTTTCCTGGAAAAATTTGCCGCATCCCAGTGTAAAAGAAAAATTTTGGAAATAAAAAACTCTGAAAAAAATTTAATGAATTTTCGTCTGTTTCGGTCAGTGCTATTTGTACTTATTTCTTACGTGAATTATTTTTATCTATGACAACAGGATGTTGTGATATTTTCCCAAGTAGAACATTAGACCCCAACATCAAGGTTCTTATCAGTCTTATCGACGGACTTCCCTTTAGTATTTTTGCTTATGTAAACATAGATTTCCTTCAGTTAAATTTTAAATAGTACTTTTTTTTTCTATGATAACAGAATGTTCTGATAGTTTTTGAAATTTTCCTCATTCAAGAAGTTTGAAAAGCATGAAGTTCTTCATGTATAAATAAAGACAGCGTAAGATTGTTCAAAAGTTACTAATAATTATCATTTCTGAACGATAAGTCCTGGCTAATTAGTCATTCTACGAGACCTTACTCAGACACAATTATTCTTAAGGCTGAAATTTTAAGGTTGAATTAGTTCGAAATATAGAACAACATGTTTCGTAAGTACCTTAGATATTCGGATAATGGTGAGAAGGTGCAGATGTTATGCTCTGGAACTTTATAGCATTTCAATTATTCCTGATTTTCGCAAATAGTACAATCAATACGGTACATTATGAATTATTTGATAACACCCTGTAATTTCGATTCAGAATAAACTCGCAAGCTTTCAATTGCACAAAGGAAACAGCTTTATATACAATAGCAATTTTTTAAACTTTCTGGTGAGATAAAATGTTTTTTCATACACTCTGATAAATGTACATACACAATCGCAAACATAGAATGATGTGTTTTATATAAAAATATCACGTATGTGTTGAGATTGCTTTAAGAGAAATTAAATCTATTCAGTATTTTGACTTTATGTTATTATTATTGTAGTTATAGAGGTAAAACAACTCATAATTGAAAAGTTTTTGCTCTGAGGGTAGTGAAGAACATTAGTTCATTTTAAAAAGTAAAGAAATATTTATATGAATGTGTAACGAAATTTAATAAACATAATACAAGAAAAGTATCATACTTGCATATTTAGCAATTTATTTACTTTAAAATGTGAAGCAAAGCAAAACTTTAGAAGTATTATCTTAATTTAAATAACGTTAAAAATTTCAGAGAAAAGTGGGATTCGAAAGGAGTTCACTAAAACATTGGATTAGAAAAATTTTTATCACAGTAGAAAAATAGAAAAAGTTAAGGAGTAGGATTAAATATCCTACGCATTTGTGTGCTGCAAAATGCGTATATTCATTAGTAAGCGAAGAGCCTGCTGTAGAAAAGTCGCTCCTACCTTATGAGTCCGTAATCCAATGTCACCAATTTTCGATCCCATGAGCTAGGATTGAAAGTGTGTACTGTGAATAAAATTTTGTCAACTGGAAGTCAGATAAAATACAGTGCTTAATCGGTTTAAATGTTGATGCTGATAAGGACAATATATATCTCTCCACCTGCAATGCCTTAGTCTATACTTCACAAAACGAAATGACAAAATATATACATTTCGAGTGTTAGATATAAAAATATCATTCATCTAATATCTGGTTATTAATTTATGTTTTTATTTTCACTGAATGGCCAGAGTACTAAGTAAATCGCTACAAAAAAAAAAAAATAAATTATAAACCAAAAGTTTTCCCATATTACTTTTGTTATTCAAATAACACCCCACAAATAATCCAAAAATCAATCTAACCAAATTTTCAGCTATTGTTCCAAAACAAAAACAAACAATGTAACCCTCACATTAAATTCAATTATTTAATAACAAATTATTCATGTTTTATTCAAGCTAAATCCGTTCAAACAAAAACACACTAAAAATATCACTCATCCACTAACATTCACATATGGAAAAATGTACACACTGACATTCAAAATACATTTAAGCTGACAATGAAAACACAAAATGACACGCAATACAAAGGTGCTCAAAAAAGAAAAAAGAAAAAAGAAAAAAAAAAAGCCTAAAAACGAAAGCTTGAAACCTTCACATAAAAACGTTTCGTTGAGGTTCTTCATTTTCATCTTTTTTCAAAAAAGAAAAGAAAAAAGCAATAAAAAAATTAGATATTTCAGGTGAGGTTCGTTGGTTGGGTTCCTCTTTCACGCCAACTTGTTGTTTGTCGCGCAGTTGGTATCGCCGGTATTCGATTTGTCATTTCATTTTCATGTGATTTTTTTCTTTTTTTAATATGGTCTTTTAAATATGTATGTATGTACAACAAACAAAAAGGAAAAAAAAAAGAAAATATTAAGAAAAAACCTCGAATAACTTGGCAGGTTCCATATTTAACGTTCAGGCTTCCCTACACAAACACACAAATAGCGTTTACAAACAAAGCAATAAACGCACACAATCACACATTATATAACATATCGACAATTTGTTCCTTAGGAAACACATACAAATCTAACGATGTGTTACAGCAAGCATCTGCTGGTGCTTTTATGGTAAAAGTGACAAATTATACACGACATATAGGGTCTGTTGTATTTAAAACAAATCTCTGCATATTTTTTTTTTTTGTTAGAACTTCCTATTTTGTTGAAAAATTCGTGAAATAATAGCTTGTAGGTTGTGGTTGAAAATGAATTTGAGGCTTCAACAGAGCCGCCGATTGCTGGAAAAACAGTTTCTTTCTTTTTCTTGTAAAGATTTAAGAAACAGCAATTGTTTCATCTTTTTCATCGGACTCTTACTTGAAGAATAAGTTCCAAAATAGGTTTTTTCTATGAACTTTGGAAAGTATCTGCATTGGAAAGCTTATTTCTTACTAAAATGTGATAGGTCTGCATTGAAAATAAATCATGCTTTTATCATATCGACAGATAAATTATTAGTTTTGAATTGGCGAATGTGTTTGTAAATATTAAGTTCAACCGTTTTTGTAATGTACGAGCGAAAATAAAACAAAAAATTAATTGGATTTGATTACTGTATTGCCTTAGCGTACCTAGGAGGGCAATTAGACTTTTGCCTCGGGCGCGACGGCTTGTTGGCGGAAAAAAGTTCGTTCGCTTGTAACAAATTTAATTACATTTGCGGACCGTGTTTTCTTTTTTCGGATGAGCCAGTCACCAGATATCTTACTAACCGCAAATTTTGAGGTCGTTCACGGCATTGCACTTTTCTAACTCATTGACAAATATTTTTGGTCCAAAATTTCAGTGATAAATCTTCAATAGTTATACTTCAATAATGTAAAAAAAATGTTGGTCTAAGATATAATGCAAATTCAAAAAAAAAATTTTAAAAAAATGTCTTTTTACTTTTCGAAAAACTCCCGGACGCCCTTAAATGAAAAAATCGAACAAATACATATAGGATATATTGGAAAAGTTAAAGGATTGAAAAAGTCGAAAGAATATGGAAAATGTTGAAAAAAATCGAATATAAATGAAAAATTTGAAATATGCCACGCCCACTTCTCCAATTCCGCCCACTCTTGGTTCAATAAATTATATTCGCGATCGACATCCTCATATTAAATTTTAGCACAATAGCTTGTACAGTTTACGATATATGCCGCAGTTAAATTTAAAATTTAGAGCGGTGACACACCCAATGGTACAATGCAGCCCGGTTTTGATCCAGAAATAGCTTTTCATAAGCAAACCCCTAACACCAAATTTTAGTATGATTGCTCAATTATTTCGATAAATATGCCACTTACCGTATTTTATTTGTATGGGAGGTGCCACGCCTACTGATGCTATTTCAGCCACTTTTGATTCAGATATGCTCTATGGCAACTGAACCACTTATATTAAATTTCATAGCAATTGCTGCAATAGTTCACTTAAAACAGCGCTTACAAACTTATGTTAATATGGGAGGTGCCACGCCCACTGATGCAATCCCGTAAAAATTCTTTTATTTTTAAAGCATATAGTAAGTGACATCTATACACCAAATTTTATGAAGATTACTCTCATAGCACACTATCTATAACAATAAACGTTTTTTGCCTATATGGGAGGTGCCACGCTCACAGGTACTATTGGACTAAATTTTTGTAATAAGAGACCTTATAAGTATATCTACCTCATCAAATTTCATTACGATTGCGTTGTTAGTTCTCTTAATATAACGTTTATAAATATTGTGGGCGGTGCAACGCCCTTGAACGAGTTTTTTTTAGTAAAGTGGCTGAGCGTGTATTGACGACTGCTTTCAGCGGCATCATCTCCAAAATAGTTATGAAAATCGTTTGTGCCAATTTTGAGATATACCGAATCAAAATTTTTAACAGTTGAAAAGTGCCACGCCCACTTTTTCGATTTTGCCCACTTTCATCACAATTCAAGATACATATATTTGATATGTATCCGTTTACCAAATTTCATCGCAATATCTTGAACGGCTAACAAGATATGGTAGTATAAATGATAAAATTTAGGGTTGTGCCACGCCCCTGTACGATCTTTTGGAAACTTAAAACCCAGCCTAATCCTAATTTGGTAAACATGTGCACTAAATCACCAAGTTTCATCAAAATCGCTGTAATTTTTTCAAATTTGGCCTGGGTAAATAAACCGATTTCGCCCATTTTCAATGGAAAGATGCCTGCAAGAAGGTGTGACGTGTGTGTGAAAGTTTCATTCAATTAGCTTTCTTGGTTTTCCCGTAAACCTGATTTCAACAGACGGACAGACAGACAGACAGACTGACATCGCTTAATCGACTCAGGTGGTGACGCTGATCAAGAATATATACACTTTTTCATGCCTGCCACGCCCCCTTCTATGTGTTACAAACGGCAAGACAAAGTAAATATACCCTCGGTGTAGGGTATACCGTGCTCGTAGTGGCGTCAAATTTATCGTCTCGTACGAGAAATTGTGGATCTGTATCATTCTCGCCGATTTCTCTCAGTTATTCTAGCTTACATTCATTCATTTATTACACTAGTATACAACCATGCCTAAATTTAAAACTTTTTCTCATATGAAAGGGGTGGTTCATAGTTCGTCAGTTTATTTGTGACAGACGTACGGTATGCAGTGTTTTCTCATATAAGAGACGTGCCAATGCCTAGTTTTTCATTCAAACTTCTAATGCCCGTAAAAATCATGCAAAGATGATAACATAAGGCCCATTTTCATTCGGCGCATTTTTGGTAAATTTTCAGTACGTTTCGACTATTTCTCAAAAATAACAATTTACTTAAGTAAATTTAAATGACAAACCTGCCGAAATGGTCTGCTCACCTTTTGTTTTTTCTCTTAAGTATAAAAGTTAAAATTTAAAAAGTTCATATGAAGTCTCGATTCAGTACATTTTCACAAAACCTAAATTCAATCATTGTTTTGGATATTATTTTTTCTTTAAGCTTGAAAAAAGTTCAGTAGTTTGTATTTTTTACCCCATATGTGAAGTTATTATATTGTAGGCTTTCCGTTTAGTTAAGTACATAAATCTTGCTATTAAGTACATGATTTTTGTCAGATGCTTCAAATTAACGTAGTGCAGAAAGAATGATGTAAAATAGAAAAAGGTTTTGCTACATAGATAATATTATGGCTAGTGATTACTCTTGAAAATATTGCTGTATTAAAATCTTAAGTCCTTTGAAGCTGGTAAACACAATAAACTCTTGGAAAAATGTTGCAGTTTAACTTTCATCAGAAAATTGTACATTTGATTGTAGTACCCAAAACAAGTTACATAAGTTATACCAAAATAAGACACAGATTATCTTTGAAAAGCTCTGAGTATTTATACCATCCCACATAATATCATCAAAGCATTCAACAACTTAATTGACA
This sequence comes from Tricholauxania praeusta, assembly GCA_949775025.1. Classification (NCBI taxonomy): domain Eukaryota; kingdom Metazoa; phylum Arthropoda; class Insecta; order Diptera; family Lauxaniidae; genus Tricholauxania; species Tricholauxania praeusta. The sequence goes on along the minus strand of OX459031.1, from coordinate 26,518,655 downwards.
AAGTATTTCCACGAACAATTAATTTAAATAAAAACAAGAACAAATTGCTCCCATGGTGCGTAATGATTACCAAATAGAAAGAGAGGAAGAGACAGAGAAAACATTTAAAAAAAATTTTAAAACCACACGCTGACAGCTAAAGACGAAACCATGAAAATACAAAACTAAATTACAAAGCAGAGACTAGCCCCCACAACCATTATCTGAGCATACAAAAAACCCCAAAGCTACCAGCAAAAAAAAAAAAAACAACTTTTACAAAAAAAAGAAACGAAACATCACAAAATTAACTGAAAAAATTTTTTGGTTTACAAAAAATTAAATGTTTACACTGTTAATTATAGAAAAACAAGCAAAAGCTTAATAGCGAACATTATGAGCTTGGTGCTTTCATACACCCTATGAAGCAACTCGGGACCCTATACACCAGCCCCAAATAACAATGTTTTTAGTTGAAATAAGAAACACGCGAACAAATAACAACATAACATAACAGACATGCAAAGATGAAATGAAGAAAAATATAAAAAAGAGATGATTCAACCTAAAGATAAAGGGTGTACAAAAATAACTTTGTTTTTTTGGGTAGGAAGAAAAGGGTAGCCCATGAAATATTTTCTTTTTTTTGCTTGTTTAACGCTTAAAACTTTACCGAAAATGTTTGTCTTAAAACTTTAAGGAATTTTTGTGCGCTTCACTACATTTGGGTTTTTTTTTCCAACCCTTTTGCGTTGGATCGCGTTATTTTTCTGCACTACAACTGCAATGAAAAAAGTTACCAAAATGTAGTAGGTACAAGTAAAATTGTAGTTTGAGGTAAAATAGAAGCTGTAGAAAAGCGGCGAAATAGTTTCCATTAAAAAGCGTCAGAAAGAAGAAAATGTGGTGAAGGGCACTTCCATAAGTCAAGCACAATTAATGTGTCATTTGAAGTTGTGAAATATAATATTTATTAAAAACTAAAATTTTGACAATAAAAACAAACTTGAAATGAGCCAAAACACTGAGTGCAAACAGAAAATGTTGAAAACGTCAGTAAAAGGCTTAGAAGCAAAACTAGACTTTAATACATGAACGCTAGCGTTGCTTCTCCGCCAATTCACTCCAGTATGCTGCGGTGGGTCATAAAAGATTTTTTTTGATAATATTTTTGGCCTCGCATTCAAATTCGCATTAAATTTTCTTAATTAACTCCTCTTATTTTATTATTAAACCCCATTTTTACATGGATCTAAATCAGTGATGAGCACATAGTGGCTCTATTTGCTCTCATTGCTCTCACCGTTATTCGACGCACAAGCTAGCGAAAAAAAAATTCGCAGAATTTCAACGCTATCAAGGCACAGCGTTGACTTGAATTCAAATGAAAACAAAAACAAAACACAAACGCATAAACGACGGCGTCGCATTGTGTCTTGACCAGAGCTGGGCACCACTACACGTGAGTTTCTCTTAAATGTTCTTCAATGCATGTGTAGTTGTGCTTTGTTCGCTTTTCAAAGCAAACTGAATTAAATTTTACGCTCTCTGCTTTATATACGTATATGAAAAGTTATTCTCATTCTGCCGCAGTACCGCGCGCGTTTTGCCAAGTTACGGTCTTAACGAATGTAGAAATTGTTTTTGTTTGTAGTGCAATTTGGTTTTTTTTGTGCTGTTGGCGAATTTGGAAATGACCGCAAAAAGACTTTAAAATTTTGTTTTTTGTTGCTTGATGTTGTTGTTTAGCTCTTTTGTTAGATTTCGATGCCCGCCACTGATCTAAATGCTTGAATTGAGCATGAAATCAAAAGTTTAAATAGGAATCTAATACCAGAGATATATCCGCCACAATTGTCGGAGACATTTTTTTAAATCGTTATGAGTTGAGAAACCGTGGTTTGATTTTATATATCTAAATGATGTATGATAGATAATTTAATAAAATTTAATTATATTGCATAAAACTTAAAAATTAGCTGTGCAGCTTTCGAGCTATCTAGATCTCTCTCAAATATTAACCAATTTTTTTTCTTTTCTGAAAACCAATGTATAAAAAACCAATATCCGAAAAATTTTTGACACACATAAGATAAATGCCTAAAATTTTATATTTGTTTTGCGGAAGTAACGTTTTGAAACTATATTTAAGTTTTAAAAAATTTCTAAAAATGGAGAGTAAACAAAGTAATTTTTGTTTTCAATATTTTTGGCACTTTTTTAATATCTTAACTTATTTTAATCAATTTTAGATAAAATCAAATGTCTTCAATGTTTCACTAGCGCTTGGTTTTTATATTTTTTCCTAGCAACTAAAGACAATTTCCTCTTGACAAAATATTTTTGCCTAAGTCCTTTCACGTGGTTTTGCTCACGAAACTTTTCACTGTTTTCTTCTACTTCTTCTTTTGCATTTTCCGCACTATGCTGCGTGTTGGTATTTAACCCTTAGTTACCTATTTTTACGGCAATATGGCGTGTATAACGGTAGCAATTAGCGCTTTGAAAAATACAGGGTACATACCTGTTACTACTACTTAAAAAACGAAATAAAAAAGGGGTATCCAAAATGAGGTTGTATTCACTGTTGTATTGTTGGTGTTGGACTCCATCATAAAAAATGTAATTAACCAACAATTTAAGCTATAATTGCAATGAAAAGTCGCATAAAACATTGTTGCTGCTGTTGTTACCACGAAGTTTGCTAAGCGTTTTACTTTTTGTTACTTTTTCGCATTATTCTATCGCATTGAAAGTTTCCTCTTTTGGTTTCAAAGTAAATTTGGTGTTAGTTAGGTAGCTTGTTGTGTTATGTAAGTGACAATAATTGCATGTTACCAAATATTTTCACTGCAATTTTTCTTTGTTACTTGCTATAAAAATAATAAATTTCTATTTCAATTTTTTATTTTTGACTAAAACAAAAAATAAAAACAAAGTTTTGGTCTCGCCAAAAATTAAATACCCTACACTGCCGCGTTAACAGTAAAAGTGCGCTTGAGTTAAGTTAAGTATAACTTAAAGTCGGTACATTGGATTTTGAAAATAAAATCCTGAGCACTAATATGAGACAATATAAAATGTTGGGTATTTCTCATATGGGAGGTCCATTTTTTTTTATTGAAACTTTGTTTTGTCCCAACCTTTTATATATGAACTAAGTCTAATTCATCTGCATCAAATAGATGATAAGATATGTTGAACTTTAGTTTTGTCACTTATTATGTGGGAGGGGCGTGGCATTATCCATTTTTTCCGATTCAAAGAATGCTAAGTTTGAACGGCTTAGCAGTTCATATATATATATATGTATATATACAGTGTATATTATACTCACACACATAGGGTGTGCTTTATATATAAAGATTAGGATAGTTCTTAGGAAAAAAAAACTGGAGACGCCCCCTCAATTGGATAAGAAATTTTAGAAATTTTTTATCTTAAACCCTTACTGACTCCATTTCAAAGTGAAATTCATCCTATGCCGACAATTTTATCTATCGGTTATATGGAAAAAAAATAATTGAGAGCTTCCCCTCAATTGGTTCAAATTAGGAAAACAAACTCTTAGAAGTTTTGTCAAATTTATATCTTTAACCCTCACTGACCCTATATCAATATGAAATTTGGCATTGTCCGCCATTTCTTAAAACTATTTTTTTTAAGTGGTTTTCAATTTTAAAAATAATATATAACAAGTAAAAGTCGGTCATATCTAATTTCCAAGATATAGGCATGGGATATGGCTATCATAAAAATCAATATATCAAATGGAATGGAAGTTAATCTTATACTGTATAAGAGCGCTATTGGCTAATATAGTAAAAATCACTTATTTAATTTATTGTAAAACATTTGCATAAGTGTTTCTTACCGGCCTAGGCCGAATTTTACATTAAAATAGGGTAAGTAAGGGTTAAAGATAAAAATTTGATAAAATAAATTTAAAATTTCTTATCCTATTTCGTACCAATTAATAAAGCGTCGCATTTGTTTTTTGCTAAAAACCCAAATAAGATCCACCCTAATATAGATAGTTAGATGAATGCTGGACAGAGCATTTTCGAGTATTTTAGATTTCTTACTTTCCAGGTGCATACGCTTAATAAAAGATAACCCAAATAGACGTCCAAAACTAGAGGCAATTTCGGTATGAGGTTAGTTGAAACATTTTATCAATCATTTTTTTTTGTGGATATCAATGGTATAAACTTTATACTTTTGAAGACTTACTTTTGAAGATTTTCAATAGTCTAAAATTTGATATTAAAAATTATGCAAACATATTTGGATTTATTTTCTTTACATAACGTAAAATAAGCTACCATTTATAACTCGATAATATCATTGTGCGTTTGACTATGGGAGATGTGGACTTACAATCACCCCTATCATGAATATCCGGAGGAGAACGATTCTTTCGGTATTATTTTTTTCTCAAGAGGAGTATTTTGCGATCATAAATAATTGAGGATTGGAAATCTTTATATCCAGTTAGTGCTGCCAAAATATTTCCAATTTCTGCCAATCCGCCAAAAATCACAGTTGCATTTTTCATTTCTGACGTTAGCTTATCTGTAATTTTGCATATTTAACACTAGCTTATCTGTCAGCTGAACAAATATATAAATAAAAATGAAGTGGATTTATCTATATTACAAAAAAAAAAATAGCTAAAATAGAGTACATCATAGCTTGATAGTTTGCCATCTACTCCTTTTCATGAAGCCTTTTACTGTATTCAAATTGGATTCCATGTACAGAACCAATATCAATAATGCTCTTTATTTGTGTTGCTAGATCTTCTAAATATGCAAAAAAAAATCTTTTTATCAAATAAATACACAAAATATTGCTAGAATTGACTCTTTCCTCATTAAATTCCTCGTCAAAAAGTTAGAGAACAAAATTTGCGTGAAACGTCAACAAATGTTCCCCAAAAAATTATTGCCGATAACATCATTTTCCACGATCGTGAAATAGGGGATTGGAGAAAAAGGAATATTTATTCATGAAAGTGGTGAATGAGTCTTGAAGCGTAGCTGCACTTCGGATAACATTATTCTGAGCATAAAGTCTTCACTTATGGCATATTCTCCTAAAATCTTGTTTTTGTCTGCTTCATTTCCTATTATTTCTTACAGTCTATGGTTCATATGTGGATCTCGTGATAGAGCCATTGTTTAAGAACAACATCTGTATAGAGCAACAATTTCGACGATATTTCTTTTTCTTTTTCAATAAAGTCAAAGTCTTAAAGTTATCGACTTATTTTGCAGAGAGAAAAGAATGAAAAACTCCAATATCTTGTTCAATGCTTTTGTTTTATTTCTGCACGTACCTATTTCCGGTATGTTTTTTTTTTCATCTTAATGCCATTATTCTTGCTGGTACACGTACCTATATATATATATTTCCTTGCTGCTGCTGCACTTCCTGTTGCCTTTATTCTTTGTGTTTTCATTAATATTTATTATAAATGAATTTTCGTACCACTCAAATCGCCACACAGAATTCCCCTCTACTTTCCACCTATAGTGTCTTCTGTGTTCAACATATAACACATGCGAGTAGAGTATCCTTCGTGTTCTGTGTGTTTGTGTCCATGACTTCCTTTGACTATTTTCATTATTAATATTATTGCTCGTATTGCTTTTGTTCTATTTTCATTTTATTATTTTCTATTATTTTTATTTTGTTTTTTTTTTTTATCATTTGACGCTGCTACTAGAGAATCGGGTCAATCGATAGAGCGATTGTCGTAGCCTATGCTGCTGATGGCCATCGCAGAGCTTTGAATATTCCGAGCGGTGGTATGCGGAATGCGAAATTAAATGAAGAAAATAATAGAGGAAAGAAAAAAAAAAAAACCAAGGAAATTATGTCTGTATGGTCGCCGCCGCCCCTGCTCATTGTATTGTTGTATTGTTATTATTATTTGCTTAGTATTGGGGGCTTTTGTGAATGGGTTGGGTGCGCCCTGATTGTTGATTACTAATAAGTTTATGTTTTGGATTCTCGACTTCTTTTTGTTGTTGCTTTCATGGCAAAAATTATGTGATAATGTTTCTCACATTAAATGGGTAAACGAACAAATGCACAACGATTTAATCAGGGATTTTTATTTGGATTTTATGAAAGTAATAAAGGAAGTGATTTGCTAGATATTGACTTGAGCTCAAATGCTTGAGTTAACATTTTTAGTTTGTGAAAAAATTAGCTATATTACAAAATCTTTTCGTATTTTTGTCTTTTGGCTCTTTAATTGCCTGCAAATTTTTAATATTCTTTTTTTTTTTTAAAAGCAATTTTTTTTTGTCAAAAGTAATTAATTTAACCAAAATACTCAGCATACTCTGATGCAATTTAAAACCTTTCAACATTTAATTAAACATTATAACCACAAACAATTTCCAGACAATGCCAATAATCCAAGCCACCCACCAACAACATTGGCAACAAGAAACACAACAACAATAAACTCTACAAAAAATCTCATTAACTCAACAGCAATAAAATTAACCACAGAATGAAATAAGTGTCATACGTATACACAAATTAAATTTTATTAAAAAAAGGTGATGAAAAGTTGAGAAAAAATTGCTGTTATATAGATGTTATCTACTTATGTGAAAAATGGCAAATATTTATAGCATAAAAGCTTTATAAAAAACATAAAAGTGCACAATCAATAGAGTGAGAATTATTGCACTATTTTTAATATTCAATTGTTTTCAATGTTATAAAAACGGGATAAAAATGCGCTAATGTAGAAATGATAATTTTGAATATAACTTCTACTATGTATTTAGTGAAAATAAAACCCTATTACCGCTAAGCTCGTAGGGGTAATCAATATCAAACTCCATTACCACCAAATATATAGTAGCAGTAAAAATTAGAACCCAATAGAACAAAACATTACACGAAAATTAAATCATTTACCACTACAAAATTGATTGCCAGTTTAATTTAAATATCCTGAAACTCGTACTAAGTAATTAGTGTGCTTAGCGGTACTAGGGTTAAAGTTCCAGTAAGCGTTTAGTCCAGTGTACCTTAAAATAACGAACGGTCAACGAGCAACGAACACATCAAAAATCTCTCTCTATATAACGAACGTTCAAATTTATTTGTAACGATTTTTTTCTCCAAAGTTTATGGTTAATTTCAGACCAACGACAGCCTTTCTTTTTTCCTAGTATTAAGATCAAGGCATTGATTTTAGTGGTACCACTAGATTTTCATATACTGAGGTATGATGGCATTTGGGTTTTGTGATGGCATTTGCGTTTTATGGAAAAATACGGAATCGAGAATGAGAATTTACTTTTAGATGACGAATGCATTTCCTTTTTTTTTTTTCATGGACTCCAATATTTTCAAATTTAAATTTACTATGTATAAACAAAAAAAGCTCATTTGATCGATTTTTATAGATCTTACACATATGTATCTCCAAAAATTCACGAAATTTTCTAAAAAAAAAAAGTTAATTAAATATTAGAAATAGTCCAAATGTTCCGAAAATTTACTGAATATTTGTTCATTGTACCGCATGTACCAAAAATTTGTGGTATGTACTGACTCGTATTTTTCACACCGCAAATGTACTGAAAAAAGTACAAAAATGCTATCATTGATATTGGGATGTTAGCTATTGGGCCACCTCTACTTAGCCGTAGCGATGTTGCATACAGTGTCACTAAACATGTTAACATAAGGAACACAGACTTCGTTTTACATCAATAAATTCCACGTATTGGGAGCCATAACTTGTCCAGGCTCTACTTGATTTTTTAAAGTCTATAAAATGTTTACCGTAGTTTCAATCAAATGATACAGGAATTAATTTTTTTCAGCTACGCGGTCTTCATTCAAAAAATTTGGCATAAAACCAAATAACATTTAATTGCATCCTGAGATTTGCAGTAAGGTTCAAAGAGCAAAGGTTTTGAATTGGCGTTTCAGTTTAAATACTAACACGTAAACCGAAATGCTTCTCATTGAGGATAGGAGTTGCTGCAGTTCCACGATTCAGGGAAAAGTTTATTCATGAATAAAATATGCGCAAAATTATACTTTCAGTACCGAAAGGAAGAAAGAGCTTTTGGTCCTTTGTTAAAAGAGTGAATAATAAGTTTTCATAAACTATTTTTTCCCTTCTAATGAATGACTAAATGTTCACTGACCTTGTTGACAAAATCATTATTTTGGCAAGCGTCTGTGCAAACACTTATACACTTTTAGTCAGCCCTAAGTTTAACGCATGTTTTCAATACTACCGACCATTTAATTTTAAACAGACGTAGGGAAAGCAGTCCTTGCAAACCTCAATTATAATTGCAAATCAATCAAAAAATCTTCAGGGCCTGATTGAATAACAACCAATGTGATGAGAAAGTGCGGCTCACCACTAGCTCGACCATTATCCAAACTTTTTTGCATATCTTACACTATTGTCCGTAAGTTCGGAATGTTGCTAATGTCTAGCCAGTTTCTAAGAGGTGAGCTTATCCTTGGTAATTATTACTGTCCCATTGTGATACGCTCCGCGCTCTTCAAAGTTAAGAGGAGCAAAATAAAGTTCAACTAATGAATTACATGGAGTGCAATGAATAACTCAGTGGTCGCGAATACCGTTTCCGCAGTATTTGCTCTTCTGAAGGCTCAATGACATTGCTCACCGAGCAATGGAAGTTACCTTTTCGGTAAACATATGGTTGTGGTTGAATATATTTCAAATGCGATTTCTATAAAAACAAATTGTATATGGCTTTGGTGATGCTTTTGCTCGTTAGACTACGAATTTTTGGAGTGACCGAATGAACTAGGTGGTTGTGTCGGCTCCATTCCTTTCGCATCTCAACAGCGACATATTGTTTTTTGGTCGCACAATAAAGTTATGAAGCAATCTGCCAACGAGCTTTGATATAAATATATTAAAAAAAAATATTCACAGGCACTACTTCATCTACCCCCATACATTTGATATTTTACCAAATCTTCAAACTAACATGGCACATTGTAATAATTGGCGTAAGAAGAGGTTGACGTCTTACCATTGGTTGCGTTATAGTTAGCAATGATTTTGTTCTTTATAATACCACCAAGTTCTACATATTTCGAATAGATGAAGCTTTTGTCAATTTTTTCTCGGTTAGTCTTTTGCCCATTTTGAAATTCCATAATTGTGAAGACCGGACAGCTCTTCAACCATGTGCAGCGCCTGGACCTCTTGGAAAAATGATTTTTAACTACATCCTGTGAGCTTACTCTTTGTCTTCGATACATCTGAATACAGAAACATAGAAGTAGGTATTTTTATTTAAATTTGTACTTAAAATTATTTTATTAAAATTTTTTATGCTTAAATAAGTAAATTGTTGTTTTATAAAAGTTTCAAATTTAAATAATAAAAAGTCTTCCCTATAATATTTCTCAAGTTCCGATAGTAAATTCTTCATTAAATTTCTAAGCTTAGTAGTTCATTTCTATGCAAGACCATACAATTTTGAATGTTCCTGCTTTTAACTAAAAGTTTCTGCAAATATTGCTATATTGCACCGACACTAGATCACCCCACTCAACTCAGCCAACAAACGAAATGCTTGCGAAAATCTGCTGCAAATAATTTAACTGACCAAATGCCGCCCCCTCAGCAAAACCTACATATAGAGCCATCCCCCACCATTGCCACCACCCTTTTGAAACTCTTAACAAAACAATTTCAAAAATTTTCAAGAAATTCCATATAAATTCTTTTGCGTGTTCGTGTGGACGACGACCCTCTTCGACTCGCTCGCGCGCTCACAGAATGTTGAAAAAATAAAAACTAATTGTAATTTTGTTGTTCGACTAAATTTACGTTTGTCCCCTTTTATTCGACCATATTTTGCTCAAAATAGTTGAATAACATTGAACATATTTTCATGTCACACGCTTCAACAGCAAAAGGAAAGAAAATGAAACGAAACGAAATGAAAAAACCCCAAAGTCCCAAAGTTTTTCTTTAATTTCGTTAAAGTATTTTGCGTTATTTTTCTTTTTACGAGAATTTTTTATATCCTTATTTTGGCCTTGGCATAGCGGCAGCAGTGTGCCCTGTTGGGGTTAGAGTTGGGTGTTCCAACTGCTCAACAATATTTTGACTGCTCTGATTATGGAATATATTCAGGGTGTTGGTATTTTGGGGACTACGTTGAAAGGGTAGGGGTCATTTGGGTTGGAGTAACTCAAAATGGGTGGATTGTTTATCGGACATTTAGCTTATTTTATTTTGCTTTCTTTTTTTTATTTTTTCCTTTGGTTGGTGTTCAGTTAATATGTTTACGACGACACGGCGACAATTTATAAATGCATTTGTAATAAATGATATCCTAAGCGAATGAGAGCGTCAAGCTCTAAGCTCAGCAAATACCGAAAGCAAGCTGCCCAGTTGCTTTTTTTTTTTTTTTTTGCTTAAGGGAAAAATGTAATAATGAAATATTAACTGATAATTGAATTAAGGGTATACGACAGCAACGACTACGACCAGAGGTGAACGAATTAATGGACAGTTTATTAGTGCATTTCATTGGTGTTGGTGGTGATTGCGTTGCGTTCTACGTGGTGTTGGTCGCCACTATGAATTCTTGGTATTATATGAATTAAAAGGAAATTGCTGAAAATTGTATGCTCTATACCAAATGAGATGGTAATGATGAAGATAAGCGTGCAGTTAATTGCGGTGAATGTGTTGTAGCTTAATATTTATGCGACTCCATTAAATAAATTGAATATATGATAAGAGACATGGGACTACACCTTATGTGTTAATGTCCTTAAATCAGGGCTTAACTAATGCTTTAAAAATTTTTTTGTAACTAAGGTGTATTGTAGGTCAAAAAATTGCAAACAATGTACGAATATTTTTTAAAATATAAAAAAATAACTAAAATACAAGTTTTGCATACGTCGGAGATCAATTTTGCTTTTATATAAATTATGTTTAAAGTTTTTACGACGTATTAAAACCAGATAGAGCAGAAAAACGCAATTGATACAAGTATGTATATTCCATATAAAAAAAAAAATAGTTAACAAAGTTGAAAGATGCTATAGAAAAGTCACGCACAAAAAGACAGAAGGCGAGAAAAATTCGCTACTTTAATTTCCGTCATTGAAACTATCTACTATGTATCACAGTGATCAGAAATCTAAGCTGAGTTTGTCAAAATTGTTCTAGAGTACCTTATTATAATAGCGAGATTGATCACTTTCCCTATTTAAGTGATCGAAAATTATTGTCGGTCACCGAACAACCAGCGCTTAAGCTTGAACTTATAATTTAGTGATATTTAGCAAAATTTGCTTATCCGAATTATTTTGTAAATGCGAATCTGCTACTTCTTGATGAATTGACCACTCAACCAACCTCGGCGAATGTTGGCAAAGAGGCTTCCAGAACCGGACAGAGGCTACTCTTTATTACGAAAAAACGTGAAATTTCCAACAGAAACAGCCGAGAACAACGCCGAGCGTTCGCCACTCTGACAGTAGAGGCGGCAAACACCATCGCAGGAAAGCAGCGCATAAAGGTCGGTTGGACATACTGCCGAGTTATGCTACTGAGTGAGGAAAAACGCTGTTTCAGATGTTTTGGGCTAGGTCACACACAATTTAATTGTAAAGGACCTGATAGAAAAGGACAGGGTCTGTGTATCCGATGTGGAATCCAAGGCCACAAGATGAAGGACTGCACAAGTCAACCGAGATGCTGCATCTGCTCGTATGAGGGTTCTAAATCGACGGATCATCTACCGGGAACGAGGAGGTGCTTGGCTTCCAAAAAATCAGCCCAAAGATGACAAAGTTCTTTCAAGCAAATCTACATCGAAGCGCGACCGCGGACGCATTGCTGGCACAAGTAATGATCGAGCATGAAGCAGACGTAGCGATCATTAGCGAACAATATAAGACCAAAAACGGAATTTGGATTGAAGATACGACGAAAACGGCAGCGATATGGATCAAGAACAACGCAAAGTTCCAGAGCACAGGAAACGGAAGATGCGAATGTTTCGTCTGGATTAGTAGCAGAAATTACACCGTTATGAGCTGTTACCTCTCACCAAACGACTCTATTCAAGAATTTCAGACCAAACTCGACAACATCGAAGATACAGCGCGCCGCATCGGAGGAAATTTTATCATTGCAGGGGATTTTAACTCCAGGGCAACAGAATGGGGTATGCCTAGCCTAGGCCTTATAGTCGTAAACACGGGCTCAACACCAACATTCAGGAGGCCAGGCTGTGAGGGTACAATCCCAGACATCACATTCATATCTGAGAGAATAGCCAATAAGTTGCAGCAATGGAAAGTTCCAGAGGATTACACCTTCAGTGACCACCAATATTTGACATACCACATAAGACCAATCGATGACGCTAACACTGGCCACAGAAGAAGAGGTACACGAAAATGGAACCTATCAAAGCTTCGACAAAATGTTTTCTTATCTGCCATTGATGCGGGAGCCATCACGCACGGAGAAACAAATGACACTGTAAGGATGGTAGAAGACACGATGCTCTGCATCACCCAAGCTTGCGAGGCATCAATGCCAAGAATTGGTAGAAGGCAACCAAGGAAAGCTGCCTATTGGTGCCGACGATGCTAAGAAGCGAGGAGTACTGGATGCTGATAACGAGATACGTCGAAAGCGTACTACGAATAAAGAGAAGGGACCTTGACGTTTTTCAAAGAAGACTAGATGGAGGCCTGGCCGCAGGCTCAGAAAGCAGCTAATGGCATTGGATGCCTAAATAAAGGGAACCCCACTGAAGTAATGCTCAAGAGAGCCTCCCAGTGGGGGAATCAATTCCCGGACAAAGAGGGAGATGTTTTAGTGGGTATACCACTACGGAAGTCCCACACACCGACCAGGTGACGACCTGGTTGAAGGTGCGAAAAGCATTTCACCTGCCTCACCCGCAAAAAAAAAAAAAAAAAAAAAAAAAAAAAAACTTCACTTCACTTCACTTCATTTCACTTCACTTCACTTCATTTCAAAATCTTAAATTCGTCCCTTTACCTGCATATCGAATATTCAACAGATTAATTATTTCACGGAACCAAGTAAGTTCCTAGGGAATCTTACACGAAATTTTTTTACCCTAAGCACTCTTAAGAATTTTTCAATTTCAACAGTAATTCATTCTACTTAATAATTTCGAATAAAATAATAATATTAAAACTATATAGCCGCAAAACGATGTACCCCAAAAACCATAATGTATACAAATACATTTCACAAATAAAAATTTGATATTATGCATCATAGGAGTTGGACAAAAACAAAAACCGCTAAGCATTTTCCAAGCTAATATGCAGTCGGCTGAGTGCTTCTTGCCGCTTTTATTAAATTTGGCATTCATTCATTTATACTTTTTAGAGATACGTACGATATTCATATGTGAACATAAGTCACTTATACTTATGCACATAGGAGAAAGTAGGGAAAGAAAATTGATATAAGTTTGCAAATATTTTGCGCCAACAAAATAGCTACTGATGAAAATGTTGCTTAAAGTAAATATTTTTAAATATTATTCGATAAGCAGTGCAATTTTTTAAATATACAGAATACAAAATGAAGTGTTTTTATACATATTTATCTCTAAGCACGAGCTGCTGAAGAAAAATTGTGATTTAATTAGTAATAGCCAATACATTGTCTAACCAAAATGTTTACTATTGTATATCTACTTTTCGTTAATCGTAGAGTAATTTGTGAAATTCAAAATAGAAGAGCTTTCAGCAGAAAACTTTTGTTGAATTTTTCCTATATGCCCTATACTTTTACCTACACATACAAACATGTACATAGCATGGTCAATGAACACAAATACGTGGTTATGAATACCAGCACAAGCAAAACAAGAGCATTGGCAGAAATAAAAACAACATTGGAAAATTATTTTATTATTATTTTTCCTATATACATGTATGAATCAGGAAGTAGACAAGTGGAAAATAATCATACGAAAGCATTTGTTTTAATATTTCTATGAAAAGGAGATGTAAATGTCATGCAGAATTAGGACGGCAATCATTTAATATTCATTAGTGTAATGTTCATGAATTTAAAAATTCATTCACTAAGTAAAAAATTAAAAAAGTTTTAATATTTTGTGTTTGATTTAAAGAAAACCGATCGTTGTCAACTGAACCTTTCGAAGATGTTAATATTGTTTCATTTCGAACACATACTTAATTAGAAAAAAATATCATTTTCTCGTTTTAGACTCATATAAACTTGTCTAAAAGTTTTTTATTGAACTTGAATTTGGCACAACATATACAGGGTGTTTTTTTTAGAGGTATAGAGCTTCGAATTGAAATAAGACACAAGAAAATCGTTTTAATGTCCATCAATTTTGCTTTATTGGAAGGGGCCGTATGTCGGCAATAACGCCACGAATGTTGGCTTCCAAGTCCCCTAACGTTTCTGGTTTGTTGGCGTAGACGAGCGACTTCACATATCCCCAAAGAAAATAATCCAATGGTGTCAAATCACACGATCTTGGTGGCCAATTGACAGGTCCATTCCGCGAAATTATGCGCTCATCGAATGTTTCCTTCAATAAATTGATTGTGACGTGCGCTGTGTGGCATGTAGCGCCGTCTTGTTGGAACCACAACTCATCCACATTCATGCCATCCAATTCGGGAACAAAATAGTCGGTTATCATGGCTCTATACCGGTCTCCATTAACGGTAACTGACTCTCCAGCATTATTTCGGAAGAAGTATGGCCCAATGACTCCACCAGCCCATAGAGCACACCAAACAGTCAGTTTTTGTGGATGTAATGGCGTCTCAAAAGTCTCATGTGGATTCTCTTCACTCCAAATGCGGCAATTTTGCTTGTTGACGTAGCCATTCAACCAAAAATGAGCCTCATCACTGAACAAAATTTTGCGATGACAATCAGCATCGAGATCAATCTCATTTTCGGCCCATACACCAAAATCACGACGCATTGCATGGTCTCGCGGCTTTAATTCTTGCACAAGTTGGATCTTGTAAGGTCGCAAGCCAAGATCTTTGCGCAAAATCTTCCATAAAGTTGATGGACAAAGCTCCAATTGCTGTGCACGGTGGCGAATCGATTCATTCGGGTCCTCTTCAACATTTTGCTCTACAGCGGCAATTGTTTCTTCGGTGCGCACTGTTCGACGTCTCTGCGGATGCGTATTATCACATAGAGTAAACGTAGTGCGAAAACGACCCATGGTTAACCGAATTAATTGCTCTGATGGACGATTATGTCGACCATAAAATGGACGGAGCTTGCGGTAAACTTCGCGAACTGAACCATTATTTCGAAATAAATTTGCACGATTTGCAAGCGTTGTTCTTTTGTCAACCTGTTCATGATGAAATGGCAAACCAAACTGAACATAAATGACATTAGAGTTGCCAGATTTGACCATAAAATGCCAGTTTTATCTCTATTTGAAAAACAAACCTCTAAAAAAACAGCCAGTAGAACTCTGGCTTTCTAGACATTCTTTCTTGATTCTAACACATAGGAACAAAATGGATGATGATTTTCAAGTTTTTGCTCCATATGGCTATTAAAAAATGGCCTATATTTTAAATTGTTAAAATAAAGTTATTTTATGGTTTAATATTTTAGTTTCTATAGAATGAAGAATATAATAATTCTTTTTTTTTTTTTCTTTAATATAATTTACATAACAATAAATTATTACATAAATGCAATTAAGCATTAAAAGCAAAAAATTCAGGAACTTTTAGAGACAGTGTTTCTGCCTTAATCCAATTATACAAAATTTCAACTCAATCAATACTTAAAATTCGATTTATTTAATAATATTTAAGTTCATGCGCTTGGCAATATTTTAAGATAAAAATTTATCAGTTCATTAACTTTAATATCATTAATTATTTTAAAGAGAAGAGTACAATGACTATATATGGTATATTTTGTTACCAGTTGATAAAATTTATAGGTTTTTTATTTTCTATTCTTGTTATTTAAATATCAAAACAGTGTATCATATACACATCAATACGCGTACATACCATGCGTGCTCTTACAAATATGATAAGCCAATAAATTTATACTTTTTCGCGTATATTTTTATTTACCCAGTTGTGAATGAATTTGTATGTGAATAATTTCATAAACATAAGAATGGGATTTAATGTTTCATAGTGAAATTTCTAAAAAAACTCAATTATGTATTGACATACTTTATTAATATATGGATCATTCTACCTCGTTTTTACATTGAAAATTTAGATTTCCCAAAAACAATTTTTATCCGATACTTTGTCAAAAAATATTCGATCCGTGTTTTTGGTAAAAGTTTTTCATGGCTTATTTTCGAAAATACGAATTTTTGACTAAATAAAAATAGCCGTACGACTTTTGATCACATATTTTAGCAAAACTTTCTAAAAAAAAGGTAATTATTATAAATTGTCCAAATGTACCGAAAATGTACTGAAATTATATTAAAAATTCTCCAAATGTACTGAAGATGACCCAAATGTACCAAATGTACTGAAAACTTGTCGAATGTACTGAAGACGATTTTTCAGGACGCAAATGTACCGAAAATGCCATTACTGATGTGTAGGGTCTTTTTAAGCAGAGTCCCAGCACCTCAGTGCGAGATATGGTGACAAGAGCAGGTATATCAAAATCTTCTGTACAAAAGATAAAGGAAAAACGTAAACTGAAAACATACAGAGTTCAAAAAGTACCAGACCGTTCTGATGAAAAGCAGTTGATAGCTCAGGTACGAGCCCGAAAATTGTATGAAAAATACCTGACTAAATTTGATTGCTTGGTTATGAACGACGGAAGTAACGTCAAAGCAAATTTTAAGCGGCTACCTGGGTACAAATATTATACGTCACCGAAGAAGGGGCATATGCTTAGTAAATTCAAAAAGAAAACAATTTCAAAATTTTCGAATCAATATATGATTTGGCAGATCATATGCTACTGTGACCTAAGAAGAAGCTTCTTTGTTACGCAAGGCACAATCAGTTCAAAAGTTTATAACGACGAGTGCCTCGAAAAACGTGTTCTACAATTTATTCGTGCACATGAGGGTACATTGATGTTCTGGCCCGATTTAGCAACCTCTCATTACTCTAAAGCAGGGGTCGACAAGGATTTTATTTCGAGAGTGCAACAACAAAAAACCAACAACAACAACAAATCGTTGGATACGGTACCATAAGGATTTATTATCATATAAAAGCAACAACGCGCATGCCGGTAGCCAGGGCTGTCGCTGACACTTCAATCGCAGTTTTTCACTGCGATTTAAAGTATGACACTGCAACACTGCATCTTTTTTGAAAACACTGCACTTTCAGAAAAAAGTGTCGCAAAAGTAATCTAGCAAAAAATTTTCAAATTATAAATTTTCAGTCATAAGCCATTTCCATTTATAAGCCATTGAGGGATGTATACCTTGGCCCGAGAGTTAATTCATTCATTCACGATGGTTTGTTAAGTGAGAAAGAAGCTACAGAAATCAAAAAGAAATGTCAACAATTTTATATGATTTTATGCAAACAAGTGCTAAAAATAATTAATTTTAAAGATCCTGCTTTAAAAGCGTTTCAATCTGAAAGTCCGGTTTCGTAAGCTTGTTGACACTGATTCTGCTTTTTCCTAATCTGATAAATCATGATGACATAGATGATGTCGAAGCCAGAAGAAAACAATTTGGAAGAATTTTGGCTCGCTATATTTCATTAAAAAAAGCCTTAGGCGAAACTACTGTATGTATCCGTTTATAGAAATTTGTTGGCGCACTATTATGCCTACCTCACAGTAGCGCATCCAAAGACCGCATTTTTTCACTTACAAATCAAATAAAAAATTCAACTTGGATAAATTGGTTAATTCGATCATGCTCATTAAAGGAACGTTTCCTAATGAAGATTTTAAAAATTGGGTGCCATTACAGAAAATAGTCGTACATAAATCGTATTTTTATATTTTTTTTTTTAAATAAAAACACTTTTTCTGGCTTTAGGTCAGTGTTTTATTTATAATTTTTCCCAATATTTCGAGGAAGATCCTTCCTAATCTTCAGGGGTGACTAAGAAATAATAATTAAAACAATACACAATTGAATAAATTAACAAAACAAAACTTAAGAAAGTTGATTTTTGCGACTGATTATTTTTATTATAATTAAACATTATGAACTTACAGTCATTTTAGCAAAGACCAATATTGTAAATTTTACTTATTGATCAATGCTATTTTTTTATTCAACAAACATGACAAAGATAACAAATGGAACAATTTAACCTGGTAATTGGTGATATATGTTTCGGCTATTACCACATAGCCTCATCAGACCAGTTTTTGGTTAATGTTGTACATGGAGTCGATTCCCTGACCGTACATGCATTTCAATTGCATATCTGTCGACGGCCGCTCTAACAACTGAGCTACTGAGAAAATAGCATTGATCAATAAGTAAAATTTACAATATTGGTCTTTGCTAAAATGACTGTATGTTCATAATGTTTAATTATAAAACAAAACTTACGTTAAAATTATAGAAAAGCTTAACTTAAACTAACCTAATTGTCAACAATTTTCTGTGTCGCTCTTGAAATTTATTCTCTTGTCAGTGGGGGTGTTAATAATGTGGAGCATCTCTAATATGAATCTCTTCTCATGATTATTTTCTTGTAAGATCTCCACAGCGTCAAAATTAGGAAAATGTCCAAGCTCAGCAGAGTGGGCTCAAAGGGCTGTCTTAGGGGCTTGTCCATTTCTGTTTTTTTGGTCCGATCTGTGTCCTGAGAGTCTTGTCCTTAATTTGTTTTTTGTAGTACAAACATATACCTTCTGGCATACATTGGACCCGTCTCCGTCACAAAGAATTTTGTAAATAAGGCAGGATTTGTCAAGTTTTGATATTGCTGTAAAATTGTCCAACTTTATTATCTGTCTTATTAGCAATTTTTATGTCCTTAAACGCACTTAATTTCGCGAATCTCTCTGTCAAACCTGGAATATATGTTATCGATTTATATATGACTGTACCCCTTTCCTGTCTTGGTCACTTATCCTTACAAAAATTGTCTTTTAATCTTTTTGTTGTGTGTTTTGGAAAACTGTTTTTCTCTAAGATTTTCTCAATTCTTTTTATGTTGTCCCTATGGAATACTTGGTCGCTAATTTTTTTTAGTTAATTTTGATGTACACAGTACATAGAATGTATAAACTTTTATTATTATCTTTTTTTTATAAAATGTACTGATTTATGCCATGAAGGTACAAAATGACAATGTTATTTGTGTAATTTTAACTATTGATTATATTTTATTAAAAATGTACCGAAAAAGTGTTTTTTTTTTTTTATGTGATTTTAAAAATATTGTAGAATGTATCTTTTTCTTATAACACTGCAAAATTCACTGCACTTTTGTTTTAGAAACACTGCGAACACTTCACTTTTCCTCAACTTTTCGGAATTTTCACTGCGGTCAAAAATTCCAAAACGACAGCCCTGCCGGTAGCGCACACGGCAGCGCACCAGTTCGCAAAATTACCAACAACAAAAAAAAATTACCAACAACAAACAAAGCATAGCAAGAATTGTGCGCAGTCGCAAGCGCTACGTATTTACCAACAACGACATGCAAAGCAACAACACGCAAGTGTTGAATTTTTTTGGTGCCGTTGCGCTTGTCAACGATTCGACGAATTACAACAATACGAAGTTGTTGTAGAAGAGTGCAAAGAGTGCAAAGAGTTAGGCGCTGTCGACCCCTGCTCTAAAGCTACGATGGAATGTTATCAAAGTAAAAAGATCAATTTTGTACCAAAAATAGCAAATCCGACCAACTGCCCAAAATTTCGCCCAATTGAGAGATATTGGGCTCTAATGAAAATAAATCTTCGAAAGATTGGTAAGACTACAAAAAACTTACAAGATTTTAGACATAAGTGGAAAAGATCGTTCCGTACTGTCGATGAAACACCTGTACAACATTTAATAAAAGGCTATAAGAAAAAAGTAAAAGATTTTTATAAAAATAAAATTGTTAATCAGTTTTTAGTTATTTATATTCTTAACACTAGCCATTATTAATAAAAAAACAAAAAAGATCAAAAATTTTATTGGGAATTTTTTATATAACTGAAAAACAAACCGAAAGTTTTTTCTGGGACAGTCCTAAGGTCTCATTTGCAGGTAGCTTAGGTAAAAAATTAGCAGTCTGCTTTAAACTGATTTTTTTATAAGTATGCTGAATTTATCGTTTGACTACCTATTGCCGCACACGATGAATAGCTGGCGGAAAATATTTTTCAACAATAACTCATAGAAAATATTGTTTTAAAAACAAAAAATCAATTGGAATCAAATAAAAGTTTTATGTGTGTTTAATTTCAATTTGAAACTACATCACTTTAAAAAAAAACGGCGGGTTGCACTCCGGGAGTGCCGACAGAAGTGAAAACAAATCGTTTAATGGCAAGTTAGTGCGTTAATTGGTATGTGTGCGTTTTCTTTTTATATGGCAATGCAACGGAAGACAAAAACGGAATATGTATTCAAATTTTACTCTCGCTCTCATTCTTAATTTGTCAACGCAACAACGCGGACATTGAAAGAAACAAACATGTAATTGAAAGAAACTTGAAAAAGTTCCTCATTCAGTGGCATGGAACATTGCGTCCAAGGGTATGGTCGTCCGATGCCTAGCTAGAGGCGTGGTGCAAGTTTGGATGGAATCTGCCCCAAAAAGTGGCATGCCATTTTCGGCTGTCGGTCACGTAGCCGGAGCATAGTTCGCACCTTCACCAGTCGAATGTCAAAAAAACTGATTACTGACAATAAACAATACTGACCGTGTGAGTGGTACACTGACAGTAATGTAAATACTGTCAGTAATTATACTGTCAGTAATATTGATCGTGTGAGAGCCGCTTTAAAAGTATGCAACACTTTCCGACGAATTTCAAAAATAGCACCTAAAATTAGGACACATTATCTGAAATTTTTAAAATCGTTACCTACTTTTAGGCGTTCTTTTTGAAATTTGTCAGAAAGTGTTGCCTACTTTTAGGGGCAAATTATTAATAGCACCGAAAAGTAGGCAACGTTTTATAAATTTTTTGAAATCGAGTTCATTTTTCAAGTCTTCAAAATTTTAAAATCGAGTTCGTTTCCCAAGTCTTCAAAATTCCAAAATCAAGTTTGTTTCCCAAGTCTTCCAAATTTAAAATCGAGTTCGTTTCCCAAGTCTTCAAATTTCTGAAATCGAATTCGTTTCCAAAGTCTTCGAAATTCTAAAATCGAGTTCGTTTCCCAAGTCTTCCAAATTTGAAATCGAGTTCGTTTCCCAAGTCTTCAAATTTCTGAAATCGAGTTCGTTTCAAAAATCTTCAAAATTCCAATATCGAGTTCGTTTCCCAAGTCTTCAAAATTCCAAAATCGAGTTTGTTTCCCAAGTCTTCCCGATGACGGTCGGTGTCGCGAAATTATACTTTTTTCCTCAGCCGCACAACGTGCCATAAGAAGTTTTCACTTCAAAAATTTACTCTTTATTTAATATCTAGTGATTTTTGATTTTCAATTCATAGAAAACTAATATTAGGGTCTCTTTTCGATAATGAGTTCTTAACTTTCTTATGCAATATAGCATTTCCCGCTGGGCGCAGTCATACGTTAACAATACAATTGTGTTGCTGTATATGTTTATCAGATGTCTGTATGTGTTATTTTGCGATTCCTTGGGGTATAATCGTACTAACATAGCGTAGTGTAATAATTTACGTTAAAATGGTATTTTAATGTTATTGCTTACTTTTTGTATACGAAGTACACAATAAACATAAACACACACATCCATATACGATATGGTATATTCATATTGTGAGTATATGTGTGTGCACAATTACATTTCTTGTTTTGCAATTGTATTGGGGTAAAACTGAAGTGCGTTACATTGTATTGTTTTGTATTGATCTAACTTTGGTTTAGTTACTGCAAAATATTGCAAATTTTATTATGTTACTATGAATATTTTCATATTCATATGTAAATAATATTTGTCTATTGTTTATGTTTTTGTTTAGCCAGAAAAATATGGCTTTTGTAATTTCATTCATAGGTATACTACATATCATATCGTACGTACATAATAAAAATTGTTCTATTATTGTTAATAAAGAATTCATATATTGTATAGTTATGGAATTTACATACAAATGCAAGTATAACATTATATTGTGAATAAAATTTCCTTATTTTCATGTTTATTTAATATAGAGTATAACTTTTACATGTTATGAGCATATTTGCTAAATTGGTTTTCTATTTTTCTTTTCTTTGCAGGTATGTAAAAATAAATTAATATTTTATACGAAAGAATTTGGTAAGCGAATATGCTGAATTATTTAATATCAAATCTGTATTAATCAAATTGTTCTTGTTTTGTATAGGATAAATTATTTTAGTTTTAAAATATGCTGCCAAGTTTAGTTTTAAGTGACGGCTGAAATGCCTCACATAGACCACTGACATCTATAGTGTCTGCTTCGGTGTTATAGTAAATGACGGTCATTTCATTGTGGTGCTTATCCATCATGAAGGTGCCTGCCGTTAATGCGAATCTTTTGATTTCACTTAGGTGGACTTAATTTAGTTCCTTTATGGATAAGAAAAATAGCTGTCCAAAATATGTTTATCTATTTCTTTTATTTTGTCCAGCAGCAGGGAAAGTGTTTTTCTTCGTCGGGCTCAAGACAATTTCTACACCAGTTGTTGGATACTATGCCCAACCTAAAATCATGATACAGTGACTAATAACAAGCCTGGTCAATGAGCTGCATTCACTCCGAGTTAAGGATAATAAATATTTGGTATCTATTTAAAGGAAATAGACTGCTAAAGGAATTGCAATCCCACCTCTATTTCGCTATTAAGATTAGTTCTCTATATTTTAAAGATAGTAATGTTGTATGGGCACTGAGTCTTTCATGAGCTGTACATCTGACAGAGCACTTTTCTTTGGTAGTAGAACTGCCTTTTCATATTCTATGACTTCGCTTCAGGTATTCACTGAAGGAGTTTTGTGTTCTCCTCAATAAGCATTCTAAGATTATTCTTGAGTCAATATCATCAGACTTTAAGGGGTTTTAAAGCGAAACTGACTGTCTAGGTATGAGTAAATTTCATTGTAATATGTACTTTCTTGAAGTAAGCTGCGACTTTATAAATCGCAGTAATTCCAGCCTGAAAATGCTGCAATCTGCCAGTAGTTTGAATGATTGGCTTTCGTTGCAGTTTGAGACGTAACAATCTTTCTGAAACTTTCAAGGTACTTCTTCGAATAATACAAGAACTCTTAAAAAGTGTTCTGAAAAACACTGGGCCTTGAAATTCGGCTAAAAACGAAAACAAAGTTTCTCAATATATTTCAGCATTATTATTTTGTAACACCTTAACTGCCTTGTATTTTCTTTTCAAAAATCATCCTTAAAAATATTCAAAAAAAAAATCGTATAACTTTTCTTAGATTCATTGAACTATTGAGGAATTTCTGATTTTTTTTTTTCAAGTTGCAGCGTTACTTCATTAGACATCACACTATATTTATCGCTTATAATACTTAAACGTTTTTTTTTTTTAATAAATGTGATTAACAAACTTTAGCACAAGCAATAATATTTTATTAGGCCAACTGGGTAAATTAGATTGCGACACAACTCATTTCCAATTGGCACACTTTTTTGTTGACAATTTCTTTTAATTTTTCATTTTTATTCCATGTATTTATATCAACTACAATCCAGCTAATTCCTGAGCACGTCAACTTGAGCACATATTTGCCTTCAGCCATTTCCGGCAGCACATTTCCGCCTTCGTTCAAAGGCGGCTGGGGCACAAAGTAAGCTGCTCCGCAAAAAAATTTCACAAGGCGTCAGCAACGTTTTGCTTATTGTTTCTTTACTTGATTTTAGCGCAATGTTAAAGAAAGAAGGGTGCATAAATTAAGGATATTTCCGTTTAAGCCCTCTTTCCTCGGAAAAGGAAGTAAAAAAAAAGTTTGCTGGCTGATGGTAGAAAAGGTGCCATAAGGTGACTTACTTTGTTTTTATTGCATTTATACATATATATAAATATTTGTTCCAAAAGAATAAATTTTTCTTACGCACATCATACTACCGGCATTAAAGAAACACAATCTGTCCACACAGATTATGCAGATGACGCATCCTGTGTCATAGCATAAGCCCGGTAAGAAATGAGAAGGTGTTTTTTTTTCGAAGATAACAGAGATATGTGTATCATAATTTTCCAGCTAGAGAACATCGGAAATTGCAATAGCCTTCGTCATCATTTCAACTAAATTATCATTTTACATGGTAGATATTTTCAAAATAATGTCAGTTTCCTTTAGAACTTGTGCACTTTGCATACTTTGAGGTAACGTAGTGGGACACCCCTTAAATTTTCAGTTACCCCATATTTTATTACCAAGCATTCGGCAGCCACCACAGAACACATTTAATATTTTTATGGTGCAATTATTGTGCACCCTAAACTTATGCTTAAAAAAAAAAAACATTTTAAAAGCGCGCAAATTGTGGCTTTCACTTTTCATTGCATCACCCACAATTGCAGTCCGTGTGTGTGTGTGTGAGGTTGAAAAAAATGTTCGACGAGCATAGTTTTAGGCGCAGAAAATTTCATTTTTAAATTAGCGGTTTTATTTGCAATTTCAAACGATTATGTTCCTTGTGCCCTTGTTGGTGGCCGCCAGCAACCGAACGAATGAGTATGCGCGCGTTAGCTAGACGTGGTACGTAATTGTGGTTTGTATTACAGCTGTTGTATGTATCAGCAGTAACAACAACATCAGTATCAAGAACAGTTACAAGTATTGTATGCAACATATTACACTGTTTGGATTGTTTTTTTATTACCATTGCATACTTTTCAGCGTTATTGCAATTTAATGTGCGGTTAACATGTGGCGTTATTTCTATATTTTTGCATTTCTTATTGCTGCTCAAGTGTGCAGCTTAAAATGTTTGTAAAGGGTCGACATTTAATTTGATATTTGTGTTGGTTTGACATTTGTGTACCGTCATTATGTTTCACGCATTTGGTAGTGCAATTTAAGGCGTGAAGTATTGCTTTTATCACTTAAACTTTATTTATGGCTTAATTTGATATTCCGGGCAGAAGGAATAGTCTAAATTTTTGAAATGCAATGACAGGTTAACGTTAAGTGCATGTTCGTGTTATTAGAATATAGCTGAGCTTAGACATTATAGTTTTGAAATCGAAAAGAAATAAAGATAAATCTTTTGATGTTATGAGTAAAAAGAATTTTAGGATACTGATAAATTGCTGATTGAAATGTAGAGCTATCAATATCAAACTGATGTGTATATCGAAACTTCAAAATAAAGACTTTCATACTTTGATTTTGAGAGAAATTGGGCTATGTTATTCCAAAATCTATTGCTTTTCCTGTCACCCTTCATCTTTGGGTTGTCAAAACGAGGCCTTCTCTCGGGCTTCACTTAATGCATATATTCGCAACACATTGTTTTACTTTTTTTTAAGTAATGAATCCTGTTTAATTAAACTTTTTTCATTTTGTATAATTCGCCAAAGTGATGTTTATTGATTCATAGAAATCAATATATAACTAGGTACATTGTATTCAAGTTTCAAGTCGAAATTATGTAGTGACTAGCAGTTATGCTTATAACTCTTTCAAATTTCCTGTAAGCTTGCTCTACCAATAAAGTTCAGCCCAGAAAATAGTGAATGACTAAAATTTATTCAAACATTATGAAGTCTATGAAGTAAAACGTCTGTGCCCCATGTACTTCAAAATCTAGAATCCTTTCGGAAAGTCAACTTTACCAGTAAGTTATCCTACTAATTGCATTTTGCATAGTCGCATGATAAACAAATGGATATAGAACTATAAAAAAATTACTGTTCAAATGTCCATTACTAGAGTGCGAGAGCAAAACTTTTTTGTTTTGTTAATATTTTATAAAATATATATACTAAATTTTTTCATTATTCGTCACTTTATAAGACTTATTTTCTGAATGTCTTATGAGTTCAATTAGAATGGATAAGTAAGTACTAATAAACACTCTAACTCAAAATAATGCGACTTAAGGGTCTATACCAGTGTAACCCATGAACAATTATGTGGTTTTCGCGAATTTTTTTAAAAGAAAGTACTCGATAGAATGTTTTGAAGTTTTTTGGACATGATAAGGTATATTTTCAGCTATATTTTAACATTTTTTTTTTACGAAAATATTGAAAAATAACGGAGCTATGTGCCGTCTTCGGAAGTGCCAAAAACTTAAAATTTAACTTAAAAATCTGCTTCTTCCTACAGACACTATGACACCACATTTATCAAAATCGGCTTATTCGTTGCCGAGCTATGGCTGTTAAAATATTCAAACTGCTTAAAACGCCTTCTAATGACAGTTTATCAAAACACAAATGACTTCAAAAAAATCTGAAAAAATCATGGTAGCCTGGTATTTCAGATTTTTCTCTGCTTTGGGCTGCTGACTCTGCTTTCGGCTGCGCTTACAGAGAAAAATTTGCTGACTGAGCAACAGCTAACCGGAAGTCAACACATGTATGCTACAAATTTAAAAATTTTTTCCAAAAAATTGCATACTTTCATGGGGCAATTTTTTCAAAAAAGTTACCTACTTTTAGGCGCTATTTATAATGTACCCCTAAAAGTATGCAACACTTTCAGAAAAAATTCAAAAATAGCTCCTAAAAGTAGGCAACATTATCTGAAATTTTTAAAACTGTTGCCTACTTTTAGGTGCTCTTTAGAAATTTGTCACATAATGTTGCATACTTTTAGGGACAAATTATTGATAGCGCCTAAAGTTTTATAAATTTTTTGATATCGAGTTCGTTTTCCAAGTCTTCAAAGTTCTAA
The DNA here is from genome assembly GCA_949775025.1 of Tricholauxania praeusta. NCBI lineage: Eukaryota > Metazoa > Arthropoda > Insecta > Diptera > Lauxaniidae > Tricholauxania > Tricholauxania praeusta. Next base: position 26,491,655 of record OX459031.1, on the reverse strand, counting down.
AATCGAGTTCGTTTCCCAAGTCTTCAAAATTCCAAAATCGAGTTCGTTTCCCAAGTTTTCAAAATTCCAAAATCGAGTTCGTTTCCCAATTCTTCAAAGAACATTTAAATTTTACTATCGCATTCATGACGGGGAATCCTGATGACGGTCGGTGTCGCGAGTTTATACTTTTTTCCTCAGCCGCACAACGTGCCATAAGAAGTTTTCACTTCAAAAATCGATTTTTTGAAAGTGTCACACTGGTATAGCCCCTTAAGTTTGTGGCACACTTGCTGCGCAAATACATTAGGATTCGTTTTTTCTAAACTTAAGAAAATATCTGCTTAACCTCAAAGTTTTGCGGGAAGACTGTGGCCTAGATTGTGATTACATATTCGTAAATAGCTTGCGAAATTTACATACTAATGAAGTATGGTCTAATTTGGCATGTGGTTTGACAATTAAACTGGCATAATATTAACAAAAAAAAAAAAAATTTTTATTTATTGCTTCCAATAGAAATGATGAAGGAGTAATATAAGATATTCTGAAAAGTTTCAGTAATATTGATATTTCATATGAAAATATCAACGCTTGAAAAATTGACTTCATTGAAATACAATTTTTAATAACGTAAATAGGTATGATAGCATGTTTAAACTTTTTCTTTAATACATTTTCTATTAATTTATTATAAGACATTAGATTAAATTAAATTTCTTAAAACCAAAACATCATTTAAGTAAAATTTTTCAAATATTTACTTAGCTTTAATATATGAGAAAACTTCATAACTAAGACAAATATTTTTCTAATCTACCAAAGGATTCCGACATCTAATGGCGTTCGTTCTTTCCTCCTTTGACAACTTTAATTTAATCAAATTCAATTCACATACACGCACTGCTAGCACCGCACACATTAACACGAAATGAACGCAAGCACACGCACACACACACACACACACTGCAAAGCTTAGTATATGGCATATATTTAATACATAGACAGCTACGCATTCGTGTTGATTTGATATAAAACTGTTTGTGTTGACAGTCGACATTCATTCATTTCAGTTTCAGTGTTTAACGAAAGTCTTCATGTTAAGTTAAGCAGAAGCAGCAACACGCAATTTTTTTGCTGTTGTTGCTTTCTTTGGAGCTGCTTTCACTTGACTTGTCTTTGTTGGTGTTGCCTAGTTGTTGTTGTCGTTGTTGCTTTCCAACGTTCTTAACTCCAATTCCTGTTGTTGTGGCAGCGCCTTTTATCTTGTTCATTAAAGTTATTTAAGTTGGCAGTTTATTTTAGTTGGTTATGCCGTCTGACGATTTCCGCCAAGAGATATGACACGCATGCACCTTGCGTCATAACACTCAGACGCACGTATACGCATTTGAAGATCTTAGGATGGTACTTTTTTGAAGTGTGTACATTTTTACTGTGGGCGAGTAATTTTTAACTTAATACTATGACATATATTATGCATATAGCTACAAAAGACAGAAAGGATAATCATGTTACCTCTTGGCCTATATAAGTTTCCTGAAAAGAACATTCTTTTTCAGCCTTGATGCTAAGAATAATTGCTTAAGAATATATTTAATCAAATCTCTTTTAAGATTTTTTATGCTAAATATAGTCTTGGCATATGGCGGGCTTGGTTTTTATATCAAGTCAAAAGATTAACAATTTATTTGCTTAGGATCATGTAAGAATTTTTAGCCAATTCTCGATTTTTCTATTAGCATTTAAATGTGAAGAGTTTAGGTATATGGTTTTATCGTCGTTGGTATTGATATGCTAAGAGAAAAGAAAGAAAGCGACGCTTTTATTTTAAATGAATTTTGACGTTGGTAAAAAGAAACTCTATTAAATAATTTTATCGTGTCTGTCTCTGATTTATTGTGTCAAGGACGTAGTATAGATAATTAAAATATAAAATCCAAACATCCACACTGCCGCATTTTTAATAACTGTCATTTTTGATATATAAAAAAAGGTATTAGATAATTTAATTGTTTTTTTCCAGAGAATCGTTGTTTTCAGTTTTGTCCCTAGAAGATGAAAATACAAGAGGCAGACGTTTAAGTCTTTGCTTTTTGAAAGTATATATGGTTGCACACGTCAAAACCGTCGATTTTAGTAAAGTTCCTATTCATATTAATTTAATGGGCACCAAGTTGATTTTTCCGAATATATTGATGGTTTAAAAGCTTAACCTTTTTCCTTCAAAACCCACTATGAATTCTGTCGATATATTTTTTTTTTCGGAGATATCGTTAATTAAAACTTTTCAGTTATTCTGCCGTACTGGAACTTATGTAGATTTGAATGAAGACTCGCAAAATAAATTTCAAGTAAAGATATTCCTAAAAAAAAAATAAAAAATTGAAGAAATCTAGCCGGGTTTTTCAATAGAGACGCTACAAAAGTAGACCAATAGGGACAGCAAACGACGCCATTTTTTTCCCCGCTCTTTTAACATTTTTCTTCAGTAAGGTTTGCCATTTTATCATGGAAAGATATACGATCCAATAACGAGTCAAAATTATTAAAATTTACTACCGAAATTCGGACTCAGTGGCCTCAACTTTAAGAGCGCTACGTCCAATTTATGGTCGTCATAATCGTCCTGTGAGATCAACAAGTGAGCGTCTAGTGGAAAAATTTGAATCCACAGGCACAGTACAAATTGTTCCCGTGCCAGTAAGACAAAGAAGGGCCCGTAGTGTCGAGAATATTGCTGCCGCTAGCGTATCAATTGAGGAAGACCCAAATAAGTCTCTCACACGTTGTTCTCAAGCGTTGGGCATCTCTGTAACGTCGTTATAGCGAATTTTGCGAAAAGATCTTGGCCTACATCCTTACAAGATCAAATTGACGCAAGAACTGAAGCCGTTTGACCACCAGAATCGTCGTATGTTCGTGAATTGGGCTGAGCAACAACTTGAAAATGATCCGGATTTTCATCGAAAAATCATCTTCAGCGATGAAGCTCATTTCTGGCTGAATGGCTTCGTAAATAAGCAAAATATGCGTTATTGGTCAGGCAGCAATCCACACGTACTCCATGAGTCAACATTGCATCCCGAAAAAAATTACGGTTTGGTGCGGTTTATGGTCCGGCGGCGTCATTGGGCCGTACTTCTTCCGTGATTATCAAGACCGGCACGTTACTGTGAATGGGAATCACTACCGCTCAATGACAACCGAATATTTTTGGCCCAACTTGGATGATATGAACTTGGACAATATGTGGTTCCAACAGGACGGCGCCACAAGCCACACAGCGAATGTCACAATCGATTTATTGAAAACCAAGTTTGGTGAACGTGTTATCTCACGAAATGGCCCAGTCAATTGGCCGCCTCGGTCGTGCGATTTGACGCCGTTAGACTATTTCCTGTGGGGCTACGTCAAGTCTATGGTCTATGCCAACAAGCCAGCGACGATTGATGAACTTCGTACGAATATCGAACATGAAATTGCAGCAGTATCGGCTGATTTATGCTTGAAAACCGTCGAAAATTGGGTTCAGCGTCTGAACTTCTGCAGGCGTGCTCGTGGTGGCCATGCAAAAGAAATTGAGTTCCATACATAATGGCATCGAATTTTCTTTTACAAGAATAAAGAATTTCATTGATATCCCGAACCGTTTTTGTTTTATTTAAAAAAACTTTTGTAGCGCTCTTATTAAAAAACCCTTTAATACATTTACACCTTAAGTGCTTAAAAACATCTGCTTTCGAATAGCAGCACTGGAGTCGTCTGCCTTTTCAATTTTTATGTTTTTTATAAGTTACGGAACCACTCAGCCATGAGGCAGATGTGACAGAATGGGTTAGTCCTCAATTTATTAAAATATATTGCGATTTTCAAATGCGTCAATAACTAGGTGGCAATAGTTGTTTGTCTCGTTTCTTATGGCATAATCTTTATAATAATCGCAGTCTGCTTGACGATAAAATCACATAGTTCAGAGAAATTCTATATTTCATTTTGCCTTAGCTATAAGTTCACATTGCTTCAATACACTGATGAGTGATCAATATTGACAGCTGCTTATTGCTACCTTACTAAAAGGGACCTATTTGTTCAAAAACGCTTAAGATATGTTTTCATGGAAACAAAAACCGCCTACTATAGTGTGAACAACAGAATAAATAACTATCTGATTTATGTTGTTTGATGGGCATGCTGCGCTTTAGGGGAAAAAAAGTGAATTGGTGATATATAAATCAAAACTTTAGTGAAAGGAAAGGAGAAATGTAGTCGTTAGTTACCTGATTTACCTCCGTTCTGTATGAAAACTATTCTCTCTTCACGCCAGGGAAAGTTGCAAGTTAAGTCGTGTCACACATCACTCTGTCCATTTTCGTATATAATATTTTTGTGTTGTTAAGTTCCACCCTAATATTTACGAGTACAAGTTTCAAAATATGCCATCCTAAAAAGGATTACCTAAATATGTATGTTCGAAGAAGTGAAAGAAAACGAAAAATCTATTTTTAGTTTCATTTCTCTTTTTGCTTTTGTTTGCTGTTATTCTTAGGTGCAAAAATTTACGTAAAGTTACGCAGACTGCGGCACGGCGAATCACGCCTGTGGGTTACACAAACACAAACCAACACGCACACTCATACACATCACTCGGCAATATAGTATTAGGTGCGTGCAACAAAACGTTAGCATACTTTTAGGTGTAAATACATTCTCAGCTTTTGTTGTTAAAGTTGTATCAGGATATAAAAAATAAAGCAAGAAATAAATACACAGCAGGTTAAACTACATATGAAATGAGCTGAATTAAAGTTAACTTTTGTCACGCAAAATCATATGAAAGTTTTATGCAACATTTATTTGTTGAAAGAAGAATTTCAAATAGGATATAATCAAATAAAACGAAAGAAAATGCAAGAAACATGAGTACGTGATAAAGTTAGAAAAATAAGTCAGAAACGAAAACTAAGGAAAAAATAAGAGAAAATTATAAGTTACTGTTTAAGTCATGTTTTTGTTAGTAATAAATGAAAAAGTATTTCATGAAAAATTCACTGTAAAAAAAATTCGAAAAGTAAAAGTTAATTAGGTGCACAAATAAGAGGATTAGCATTTTTTGTAGAAAAAATTGTTTTGTTGAACTGAAAATAAGAAATTGTATGTCTTTAAGAAATTATGTTTCTCCGATCATATATCCGAGCATACCCTTTGATTTGTTACCTAATCTCAACTCACATGCCACCTTCAGGAATCTCTACAAAGCTTGAGCTAAGTCTTATAGGGTCATGATTTTATAAGAACTTAACTTTCCAAAAGATTTTCTGGTGCAATTTAATTCAGTAGAAGTAGTACTGAGCTTTGAGGGCTATGCTAATTTTCTTTTGCATATTATAATATCAAAAAGAAGCAAAAAAGTAAAAGCTTTTTAAAGAAATGCAAAAATAAAAAAAAAATACATTAAATGAACTCAATTAGACATCTTTTAAACTTCCTACGATTGTTCGCATATCAGTTCAATTTCTATTCAAGTTCATAAAATCTGAATTTCTGTTTTAAATAAGCTTGAAATTTAAGACATTGATATTCATTTTTTATACAATTTATCTTTTGACATTCCTAGGGAAATCCTAAGCATTGAATTGGGAAATTTATTATCTGTATATTACCATTGTTTGAACTAAGTATGGAATCAACTCAAAAATTAATTACATCCTTTTTTCTAATGATACCTCTTTAAGAGCATGCAGACAAGCATCACAAATTTGGATGAAAAATTTTCCAATTATTGGGAACGTAAATTAACCCTTCTAGCCTACAGCGACTTGTCTATAAAAACACTTGAGACAAAAAAATTTCATTGTCTCCTACGCGCACTCCGGTAATTAAAAATTTTTTTTATTCTGAAATTTCTTATACTAACTATTGCAAGGAAATTTTTCTTCAGTTTACACCTCAGCCTATGTCCTCACCTAAAGTTTTAAGCCGTATTAAAACAATTTAAATTTTATTTTTATAACCAAGATCAAATTTCTTTTAATGCTTCAAAATTAATAGCAGATATGTCTGCACTTCAGACAAGTCTGAGTTCCAGACATTTTATTTCATGGACAGTGCCCACACATTTTACTATGCCGAAATTGGGAAGAGTCATTTTTTAACACTCCTTCGATTTTTTTGACATACATCAAAGCACAGTCTGCATGCAACTAAACAGAAGCCAAAGCTACTGATTACGCCTAATAGTATGCTATAAAAAAATATGTCTGACTTAAAAAATATAACGTAAACAACATGAAATGTAAAATAGCGTGATTAGTGTGAATGAACCTATATTTTGTTAAAATTCAAAAAAAAAAAAATCAAAAATTATATCAACTCCCCAGGTGCAAAATGTAGACGAGCCTCCCTGTGGTGTTTGGAAAATAATATAAAGAATAGAAGAACATAAAAGCAACAAACACAAACAAGTTACCTCAGCAACATGGCTACGCGCCTTTAAACATGCAATTTGAAATTTGCCTTCAATGTCTCGCCATACACGCTAAAAATACACACACACACATACACATACAAACACTCAACATAACTTGAATCAGGTAAAAATGTGGGTAATTTAAAAGAAATCAAATTCGACCCTCATTTTGACATTAGGGAGGATCAAAGAAACGCAACACGACGGTCACAAGATATATAGCAACATGAAATGCTAAGTTTTTTAATAAGCAGCTGTAATGTACATATGTACTTAGTTTTATACAGGGAATGAAAGTGTTAAAACAAAAAAAAAACTTCAATAGTACCTGGATATGGCTTTAAAAAGGATTACAATTGGGTCACATAATTGCAGTTGTTTTGTAAATTGGAAACTGAATTTGTGTTGTTTGGTTTTTCATCGACGTTCTTGGTCGATATAAAAAAATTTTTAATTTCAATTTTAACTACGCTCGACCAAAAAGTCCGAATTAAAAACAAACAACACACATTAAAATCAAATTTGGTCCAATTCTATATCCAGAAAACTGAATTTATTTTATAACTTTGCAAGAAAAGTATAGATGACCAATTGAAAACTTAAAGAAAAATAAATAAAACTTTCATAAGAAATAATGGTTTATGCTAGAAAATTCTTGAAATAGAAACCTACAAAAGAAACTAAATGATACTAGCTAGCATTCTGGCTGTATAAATACTTTTACACCATCTAGCGGCAAATAATAAACCGAACAGACGCTGCAGTACACTATAAAAGTCGATAACCGAGAGAAATTATCGCCGTCGTGCAACGCCATCTAGAGCATAGTAGCAACATTCTGGATAATTGTGAACTCAACGTCGATACGCCATACTGGTAAATTATGGATAATGGTAGAATACACGCCATCTAGGAGGTAGTAGATTATTCGAGAAAGTGATGCCTGTTGTATAAAATTGTGTCATTTGAGTTTTCGGACACAGTTGAGTTAAAACAGTGAAGCAGAACAGTTGAGTTAAAACAGTGAAGCAGAACAGTGTGTTCCGTAATAAAGTGACTTTAACTAGTAAAGTAAAACAGTTGTGTATACAGTGTCAGATTAATATTAGAATTTGAACGTTAAAAAAATAACCCATTATACCGTGTAAAAACTAACTATTGTGATTTAAATAAACCATTTTATAACTAAATAAGTAAGTTGGTGTGTTTTTAATTGTTACACAATCCAGTGATCGAACTCAGAAAAGTGCAAGAGATCGAAATTATCGTCAAAGAGACAGAAATTTCGTAACAATATATTTGAAACCTCTATATCAAATGCCTAAATGTCCGCCGCTGCTAGCCTCAAATGCGTGCGTGCGTGAGTAAATTTTTCACATATTTCATAATGAAGACTTTTGATACTGTTGTAATGTGCTGAGCGTATTGATTGGTTTTAAAATAAAATCGATGTGTTTGGAAACAAATAATGTTCCTTTGAAATAAAGGCCTAAACCCTTACGAGTCTTAGGATGCGGATGTCGGATGGCTTGCACATCTAGCTCTGCTCTAACTAGCTCGTCGTAAGTCGGGGATCTTCCCTAATCCACAATCCTATCACCACTACCACAATAAATTATGTGCACTTTGGAGGTAAAAATATAAATCAAACAAATAAAAAGAAAAAAAGAAATATCCCGACAAAACAAAGGTTAACCAATTGCTACTTTACTTGGTTTTGTGGGGAACCAATGATGTTAATAGTGCCCTTCTTTACCCACCCTACCTTGGCAATTCGAAATAGTTTGTGAAATTGCCCCTATATCAAGATTGCAACCCTATATATTCTATTTAGGCTCTTCGATATCTATCATTTGGCACGAATTTGAAGCTGTTATCTTCATTAATGAAAATTGACCAAAAAAACCGGTGAAAACCTATGTTTGGGATAGGATTCAACAATACAATCCCAGGTTTTATATTTAGGCCTCTTCGAGTTCTATCATTTGGCATACATTTCAAGCTGTTATGTACTACAGTTTTAATTAGAACAACAAAATTGGCTAAAATTCGGGCATTTTCGTCCATCGGGACAGGCTTTGGCAAGGCAACCCTAGATATTCTATTTAGGCTCATTGAGCTCTATCATTTGGCACACATCTCATCCTGTAATCTTATACACTCGACTTTTCTACAGCCGGCTCTCCGCCTACAGGGTTATATAATCCAATGTCACACTGATAATGGCATTAGGTCAAATTAAGGTTGAGTTCCTTGCGGCGTTGAATGTTAATCTCTATTGTGATAACCTTTTGGAGCGCCCGCATGGTAGCCCTAAGTAAACCATATTTTCAAGTTTCAAAAATTTAATTTTATAATAAAGAAAAACTCACCAAAAATGATTTGAACGAAAGTCTAATGACTTTCTTATGAAGAATTCCAAGGTTTTGGAGTTTTGAGATAACCTTCAACTCACAAACGTTGCTTGCAACCTCTTGTGCAAGAATTTTGTCACAATTTAGAAAGAAACTATAGTTATTTTGAAATATAAGCTATAGTATATGGTATTAACACTTTTTACCAAAAAAAATTTAGTTATTTGAAGTAAAACTTCAATTAAGTTTTCAAAAAAAAAAAACGCGAACTTTTTTTTTTGGCGGTGTAATTACCACTAGCAGGTCTTATTTGCTTGATGATTTTACGCAGAAAGAACGAAAGAAGTTGAGCGATTAACTAAAAGAGTTAGCAACTAAGTTCTAGCGTGGGTATTTAGTACAACCACAACAACAACAGTACATGCAGATAATGCAGATCAACATGCAAATGAGATTACAAAAACAACAATAACACTAACAGGTTTTGAGAAACCTTTGCATAAAGAGATGCGCATATGCATATATACTTGTTTGTTGGCGATATGTTGATACCGGGTGCGTTGTCAAAAAAAATGTTTATAAACATTTTGGCGATATTTGGTGGCAATGTAAAATTGACCATTACACTGTTTTTAAAAAATGGAGCAGTTAAACTTCTTTTTTGTAACAGTTTCTCATTACTTTATGTGAGCATTTCGATTTCAAATGATTTTTTGTTAATATATTTTTCGGTAATTTTTGTTTTGATGAAAATTCGAAAAATTAGTTTTATATACATATGTGATTTATTTAGGTGTATGTTCTATGCAAAGTCAACAAAAATGGGCCTAGTTTAAATTTTATAAAATATTATTTACTTAGCAGCATTTTCCATTCCCTTTAAAATAAATCTTCAAAATTTTTTCTCACTAAATTAAGATTTCTCACGCATTTTTTCTCCCTCTATTTTTGAATCATTTTTTTTTTCTTGCGATTTTATTAACATTTACGAGTTGCTATATCCTTGTTGCTTTTATTATTATTGTTGTTGTTTTTGTAGCTGATACTTTGCGTGAAATAATTTATTATAGAAAATATTTAGAGAATTTACAATGTCGTTACGCAAAAATGTATAGAAATATTTACACGTTGGTTATGTTGGTGCCACACTACCAATGTCAATGGCAAAACATTTGGGGGTGAAAATTGTTACAAAAATTCCACAATGTTTGCGAAAATTAATTTAAATGAGTTGCGGAAAGTAATTAACCACGTTTAATGCTATGGGGAAGCAAATTTGAGAACTTTGTGCACTTTAGGCGGCATACTAATAAATGAAATAAATTATAATGTAAAATGAGAAATATAGAAATATTTTGTCAGTTTCTTTATTTACTGAGGATGAAAAACTACAAGGGTAATTTTTGTGCGCAACCGAAAATAGGTAACCCAATATTTTTCATAGTAGAATTTTTCTTAGAAAATATAAGATTTCAAAGCATTAAAAATAGTACACTTTTTTAAAAAAAAGTTGGGTTTTGTACGACGACGACGTTAAAATGAAAAAATTAGATATAAGTAAAATAATAGAATTGATAACAAAATGTTTATAGTCTCTATAAAAATTTGAAACAATATACTCTTTAAGCTTATTCTACCTCACAGCTTTTTTATTTAGCTTTGACTTGGATCCGCCATATTTTTTTTCTGGTTTGGCTTTTGGGCAGTTAAATTTTTTGAGTTATTTTGCTTTTAAAACTATGCCATGATTTTTCTTAAAGCAAATGGTACAAAATTGCAGGGGCGCCATAATGTTCTAAAAGTGGGTGGTGGAATTTGTTGAGTGGTGGGAGGGGCGTTCGAAAATGAGGAAATTTTTAAATTGACGATTGATAATCTTACAGAATCATGATTAACTATGAAAAATTAATGTAGAATATATACAATAAAGCTCTCAGTGAATATTATGTATGTTCATTAAAAATCGTTTATTCCGTCCGAAAAACATATTTTGAAAAGGCAAACATTTTTTTACAATTCTTCTAGCATTCTTTCAATGTCTATTTTATCAGCCAACTCGTGGTATATGTGTAAAGTCACAACATGAGTCAAACGTTTTTGATCCATCGTTGAACGCACATACGATTTCAGTCTCTTAAGAGCCAAAAAGTTCCTCTCAGTGGTGCAAGTGGATGCAGGAATTGTCATTAATAATTTCACGAATCGAACGATTTCTGGAAAGAGGTCCTTATACCATATATGTTTCTGTAAAAAATCTAATACATCTCCTAAGCTTTTCAATTTAGTTTCATTTCTGCTCGCCAAATCAAGAAATATGTTTCGATCACTCAGTAATTTATTTTTTTTTTTTGAAATCTTCTTCATAAAAATTGATTCTTTTATTAGCATCAGAATCTTTCCCAAGTACATACAAAAACTTCAAGGGTTCTGAAAAACTTTGCTGAATCTGTCGCTAATTGGATTTTCAGCGGCGAAAGAACTGAAAATTTTTATTAAAAGACGCGCCTGCGATTGTAAGTTTTAAGTTTTTATAATAAGAATCGTCTTATGATAATTGTTGTTCTTGTACTAGTCATTGTAATTGTTTTTCATTGTTTTTATCCATAAATACATAGTTTTCATAAGAATTCATCGAATAATTTTTTTTTTGTTTTTTGGTCAAAAAGGGGGTAAATATTAAAAAATTTACAATAAACAATATGCCATTTTAAAGGGATTAATCATTATATTTGCCTTAACTTTTATGCAAGGTACAGACGCTCTTATATGTTGTACACCGAAGCCTTATTAAGTCACAAATTTGTAACAGAATCGACGCGGGTTCGAGTATGATGAATACACTCGCGAAAAATTCCCTTGTTGAATTAAAATTTCCTGTGTTGAATTCCACATTGGGAAATCTCACGCGTGTGTAGGTCTCAACACGCGCAACAGGTCTTTCGGCGCCCCTGCAAAGTTGAATAGGGAAAAAACTAACCAAAACTCTCTCTCTCTCTCAATTAGGAATTTCCCTATAGTATTTCAATAGAAAATAACTCCTAATCAAGGCCTTTTTTAGTAATCATTGAACAATTTCTCCAATTAAGTAGTATTAAAAAAATTATTTGTGTCTACATACTAGCAAATTTTTATATAATTTTTGGTCCCATTTTTTTTGGGAACTTTTAACAAATCTTTTGTTTTATTGTTTCGAGCGACAATACTGCGTGTGATTGCGTTCATATCCAGCTCCTTGAAAGAGATTTTTTTATCCCATATTGTCTATAGTTTAGTGATTCTATATAATATTAAAATCCCCTATTCCTAGAAATATTTTTCATTTGCCGTGTTTTTGTAGTAATTTTGATTTAAAAATTGTTTGGTCCGAAAGTGTTCGATTTGTCTTACATGAACTTGCAAAACTAAATTTAAAGCTAACATCCAGCAACAAAATGTTGTTACATATAATTTTGTTAGCCTACTTTTGAGCAGCTAACAAAATTCACTTTGCTTAGCGTAAAATATGAACACGTTATTGTTGTTTCTGTACAATAATAGTACGCATTCAAGCTTTCTTTGTAAATTCGCTTTACAATTAAGTATTTTGAGAAATTTTATAATTTTATTTTGCTTTCTTTACACTTTTATTTTTACTTTAATTTTGATATTCCTACATTTATGAGGGTATTTAAAACAATATACATATATATATGTGTGTGTTATTTTAAATGCTTGTAAGAATGTATATAAATAGATAGTAAAACAAAAATGTTCGTGTTTTTGTTTTATATTTTACCCACTGAATTAACTCTTTGAGATTTTCTTTTAGCGCGCCTATTTAAAATGAGTGTTAATATACTTCCGTATATGTATGTGCCACTTTTATATGTGTATTTGTCTGTGCGCTATAGCGTAATTTGAGATAAGCATAACTTAATTAGTGTTTTAATGATGGTATAAATGTTGTTGTTTTGTTTTTATTATTTATAACATGTCATTATAAGAAACTTCTAATAAAGGATTTACTCATATGTGTGTATATAAGTACTACATATGTACTTATGTATATTTGTATCACAGTTACATTCAAAGAATTTATTTATCTTAACACGAGCATCACTGTAAGAGTTTATTTTTCATACATAATTATGGTAAAATTATTAAACGAAAAAGCCTGTATATGATCTTATTTGATTTTATTTCATTCATATATATGTAAATGTAGTTAATTGAAAATTTTTATATAATAAGCATTTTACAACAATTGTCTTAAGGAAGATGTGCATTTCTTTCTTGAATATGTTATGTGAGACTTCATTTAATTAAGCGGCATATGAAAAATTTATAAATAAAGTTGAACTAGCACACAAAAATAACTATATAGCCATAAAAAAGCTTTGCTTTGCATAATCTCAAAGGCTATCAAAGTTTCACAAATATGTTCCTCAGACTCATATATATTTTGCCTTCGTCGGGCTTTTGTCTATATTTATAGAGAAAAAAAAATTAAAGCTATGTACTGAAAAATATGCAACAAAATTTTGCAAGCAGCCATTGCAAATTCTTCATGAAATTGTTATGCAATGGCGCAACATTGATGCTCAATCTTTTGCACATCAGTGTTGCCAACATCATGGCAAACAGTAACAGTAAAAGGGAAAATAAAAAGTTGAAAATATGCAGCAGGAAAAGAAAAACGTTGCATAAAAACAGGCATGCAGTACTCCTACAAAAGATGTTAAACGGGAACGTGACATTGACAAAAGACAAACTGCGATAACGTGTAAGGTACCAATTTTTTTCCGTCGTCTTCGATATTTCGCCATCTTTGTCTTACTGCTAAAAACATTTTTCTATTTTTATGCTTAGTGCTTTTTTGCGTTGATTTTTCATTGCAGATTTGTGCTGATATTTTGCTGTTTTGGCGTTTTTCATCTTCTCATTTGTTCGTTGTTGGCGTGACACAAAAATGTGTCACAGAAATCTCTAATGAAGTGCGAAGAATGCAAATTTGTAAAAAAAAAAAATGTCTTTAAGTTGTTGAAAGTGCAAAATTATTGCAAAGTTTAAGATAAATTATTGTGATGAGTAAATGAAAATAGAAAAATGTTGTTCCTTGGAGCTATTGACATAACCCAAGGACTTTGTTGTATTTTTTTTTCATATTTTGTTCGTTAATACATACAAAATGCGTTCATTAATCTATTTTAAATTAAGAAAAACTTTGTTTGTATGTTACGATTTATTACTATTTACTTTTAATGAACTTTATTCTTAAAACACATATATATGACTATTATTTGAGGCGGTTTGGACCAACATTTTGGCGTTCTTAACATCTAGTCTTACTACCGCGCAGTATTTCTTGCTGTTACAATTGAATGAAGTTTAAATTTTTCATCTAATGCTTGCTCATAAATGAGTAATAGTCAGGACTCTGTTGAAAATGTTTTGCCAGATTTGAGTGTAACATTCTTTTGTTGAAACAAAATTGGTATAGGATTACCCTTATACATACCTGACTACCGTCTTGCAAGTGACTGCTCACTTTGGTCGACACGTCGACTGGCTATAGATTTTCCAGCTTACTCGTACTGTAACCAAAATTATTTCCTCGTGATGAAACGTATCAACAGGCAATGCAAAAGAACTCAGTTTAAATTCAAAGACTTTAACACATACAAAAAGAAAGGTTCGTAATACAAATTAAAATAGACTTCAATAAGTCAGATGCACTCTAATAAAAACGAATTGAAAATAGAACTCAGTAAGACGACGGAAACAAAATGAAAAGTGGCGACAACAGTAAATAATGCAGATAGTTTTGAAACATTAAAATGTGTGCTTTTAATGATTGCAACAAAATAAGTCAACTAAACTCGCAATAAATATAGTTCATAATAATAATCTACTATTATTAAACGAGCTAAAATTGTACTATGCTTTAAGTTTTTAAGGACTATAACAGGGGCGTGGCACAGCCCTACACTTTAACTTTTGTAACGTGATAACTCGCAAACTACTGAAGATATTTTGACGAAATTTCAAGTTTTCTCAACGATTTTCTACATTTTTCCGAATTTTTAACTTCATACAACTGTTTTCGCGATTTTTTACCTTTTTCAAATATTTTTAATGTTTTCAATAGTTGTTTGACTTTTTCAACCTCATTCAACTTTTTTCGAGTTTTTCAACTTCATTCAACTGTTTCAAAATATTTCAACTTTTCTCAACACTTTCCAAATTTTTTCGACTTTTTCAACCTCATTCAACTTTTTGCGAGTTCTTCGACCTCTTTCAAATTTTCTCAACATTTTCCATATTTTTTCGAATTTTTCAACATTATTCAACTTCTTTCAACTGTTTCAACATTTTTCAACCTCTTTCAACTTTTCTCAACATTTTCCATATTTTTTCGAATTTTTCAACATTATTCAACTTTTTTCGAGTTATTCAACCTCTTTCTACTGTTTCAACATTTTTCAAACTCTTTCAACTTTTTTCAACATTTTCCATATTTTTTCGAGTTTTCCGACATTATTCAACTTTTTCCGAATTGTTCAAACTCTTGCAACATTTTTCAACACTTAACATTTTTTTTCGAATTTTCCATCCATATTCAACTTTTTTCGAGTTATTCAACTTTTTCAATATTTTTCAACCTTTTCAACTTTTTTCAACACGCTCCATATTTTTTGGACTTTTTCATCCACATTCAACTTTTTTCGGCTTTTTAACCTCATTCAACTTTTTCGAGACTTTCAACTTTTTTCGAGCTTTTCAATCTCCTTCAACTTTTTCAACACTTTCATATACCATCGAGTTTATCAAACTTTTTACCTGCTTCAACCTCTCTCAACGTTTTTCAACATTTTTCATATATAATCAACTTCTTTCAAATTTTTTTTAATTTGTTTTCGTTTTCTCAACCCTATTCAATATTTTTTAAATATTTCTGACTTCTCATTCGATTGCATTACAGTTTTTCGACTTTTTCAACCTCAAAACGAAAAATTAATCTATGGTCGATCTCCTGGTACTGATAATATAAGTAATAGTTTAGCTACAAAATCTAATAGATTTTTTAGCTATTAAGCTTTAAGTCAAGCTGTGGTATTTATTATTATAAGGCCATTAACTGAATAATTTAATTTAAAATAAAAAACGTATAATTATTTGATGACAATAACCATATTTGACATTATGATATATATGAAATATATAAAATATCAGAAAAGAAAAATAATAGCTTATTAAAAATTATTCTTCAAACTTTTATGATATGTACTAAAACTTAAGAGATTTCTTTTTTGGTTAATTAGTTAAGCTTAGTAGTTAATACAGAAACAATATGAAAAAGCAAAGATTCGTGTGAAAATTAAATAAACATAACAAGCTTATTCATAGGGGAACTAAAATAAAATAATAATGATTTGCTTAGTCATAGGACCTAAACTTTCGAGTCGATTCGGACACTCTTGCCATTCTTTTTGTGTTACAATAAAAATTACTGCAAAGATATTAAAGGTATGTAAAAATTATTGCTTTGCGCTTCAATTTTTATCGAATTTTTCGGTATTGACTTGACTATATTTATCGAATTTTCGATATTTTCCAACTTTGATCGACTTTTTCGATATCATAAGCTAACAATGCACGTACTTATATCGATATTTTTGATGTTTTTGGATATCTATCTATGTATGTATATCAGCTTTTTAAAAGGTTTTTGATGTTTTTCCGTACTTTCTGACATTTCCGTTACAATTCAATACTTTTCGTTTTTTATCGGCATTTTTGATGATCCTTCATGTCGCCAATATGTATGAAGCCAATGTTCAGCAACGTTACATATTATTTATACAAATGCTTATTTCATCTAACTCATTTTTTTACAAATCTTTCTGGCATGCGTGTATTAAAAATGATTTCGCTTGTCATATGTTCGAAGCTCAGTGGACAACAACTCCTTAGGGATAAATGTTTTGTGCGTTATCCTGTCTACGATTTGTTTAACTTCCTTTTAATGACTTTTTGCTGGCGTTACAACAACTAATTAATCTTCCAGTTGCATATTGTTGTTATTTTGGTATACTACAACAACAGTAAAAATAATATTATAAGCAACAGAAAGCAGTGAAACTACAACTGTCAAAGGTCCTGCATATAAACTTCTTGCTGTCATTAATTAAATAGCAAAACTTCAAAATCACATAAATTAGTTGAACAATGAGCAACAAAAGGAGGAGGTACACTGAGAAAAAACTGAAAAACGTTTATACTTTATTTTAAAACTTTTTTACAAATTTAGTACTGTTACTACTTAAGACTATTTAATATTCCTCACAGTGCAGCTATTGACATTTGTTGTTCATTTTGGCTTTAATCCTTCAAGAAAAAAAGGGGAAACTGAATGTTATCTAGAAATATTTAATGTTGAAACATGCAAAGCACTTACATATAGTTGCAAAGGGAAGATAGTGGCAGACACAAATGGACGCCGCAGTGAATGCACAGTGAGAGACACTCTTGGCAGACAGTCAGTTGTTAGATAAATTAATTTAAAAGTTAATTACTTCGTTGTATGTGTACACGCACGCAAGTTAATATATACAAACCTATAGTAAGACACATACACACACACACACACACGCACACGTAACAAGGAAAAGAAAAAGCGAACAAGCAGCAATAAGAATCGTACTCGTGTAATAAAGTCGAGTCAATGAAATGCAGCACATAAATAATTTTACTATGTTGCATATTTTTATGAGCATTAAAAATGTGTGTTTGTCTATCGCTCCTTCTGCTTGTTATAATTTTTTTTTTTTAATTTTTGTTGTTTTGTTGTTGTTGTTGTTGATTTTGAGAAAGAGGGCATTCACTTCACAGATACACTTGGAATATTGTAATTAAATTTTATAAAATTTAGTGGAGGGTTGGTTAAAACTATGAAAATATTACGCCCTCTTATATGGACATTCTTTTTAATGAATGTTTTGTATACTTGAATAATTGCTGGTGGTGAGTTGATGTTTTATGGGAGTGAACTTTTGACCTTAACTATGAATATTTAAGTTTTTAAATTAAAATATGTTAAATAATTTTCTTGTTTTAAATTGTTAATCATTAAAAATTAAAATTTAACGTTTGATTTAAGCTTTTCTAACATCAAGAACTGTTCTTATTTGGCGAAAATTTTTTTTTTTGAAAATGACGTGGTCAGAAAATAGCTTCGTTTTTCAAACGCTTTTTTTCGAAATTTACAAGTTTTAGCGAAAATTTTTTTCAAAATGTATTAATGATGTGAAGAGAATTTTTAATTTTTGTAAGCGGCATTTTTTTTATTGCAATGAAAAAATTAAATTTTTGATTAAATAAAAGTGTTTGGATTTAAATTTTTTTTTTTTTCAATTAGTCCACAAATGTGATCTACAACTGTACGTTATGAATTGTGGCTTTCGAGAAATGTCAACTTTTGTTTGCGTGATAGTAATTTATTTTAATTTCTAGCATACGAGCTAAAACGTGGAGAGATGAGTAAATTATTGAACCACTTGCTTTTATTTTGAGTTTTTTTGTTGTTGTGCCAAAATTTTCTAAAACAATTTCGATTGCTTGAAGAACATATTATCAATAGAAAAAATATCAGTTATATATAATAAGTAAATGAAATGTATCGGATGCTCCCCAGACCAATGTCTCGAAGTAAGTAAGATGTTGATATTTTTAAATAAAAGTTATTAGGTTTCTAGGTGATCAAATAAGAGTGACTTTATGTTTGTCCTTGAAACCAATTTTCAAGTTCCATTTGAGATCACCTACGATAAAGTTTACATGATGTAGAACATTTTTGTATCTGAAAAATTTTCGGTAAATATTTAGTTTTTAGGAAATCACTTTACTTTTTAGAGACTGATTTTTATGATCTTTGTCTCATTTTGTTCATAGGTTATGTGAATTTACGTGAACGTAATAAGACTTGATACCAATTCCCTTTTATGATACCTTCTAACTTCAAATCGATATATGTATCTCGATTCATAGTTAAGTAAGATTTCACTTTTTTGATTGCAAAAATCATAACTTCTGAACGAATAGAGATTTCTTAAAATTTTTTTTTATATGATAGGAAATTCGTATAGCTATTACAGTGCTAAATTTAATTTAAATATGTTTACAGAGTCCAACGCAAATGATTGTTAAAGGTGAGCTTTTTGTAGGGAGGAAAAATTACATATCCTCTGCACACAAAAATTAACTTCTGTTTTGTTTGTCGCAAGTAGACTTTGAAAACTGCAGAAAAGTGTGATTAAAATGTGAATGGGTATGGTATAGTTAAAATAATAAAAAAATTCAGATATATTTTGTAAAGAAGTTCTTTTTTTTGTACGATTTGTGCTCATCCATTTTCTGTTTATAATCCAATATAAGTTGTATGAAATTTTTTCAAATTCATACATCTTATGCGTTGCAAAACTATTTTCGGTAATCTAAAGATAATCTCTTACATCCATTATGAGCTCTGCTTGACTGGACATTGCTTTGAAAAAGTTTGAATGATGTAGCATTTGAAATTTTCAATTTCTTCGTAGTATAAGTTAAGAAGAGTTCTCTTGTAGGAATAAATTTATTACGTGTTGGAGCGACTTTATATATATTCGTAGGCCAAACTAGTTCATCCAAAGAATGTTAAAATGAACCAGTTTAGCCTAGAATGAACTATAGTTATTATTTACTCTAACGCACTCACTCCCGATATTCTTGAAATGTTAGTATGCTATTGTAAGTGGGCAGCCTTCGGCCAATGCTTAAGGTTTACATCCTCCAATATGTCCACTGCACTATGCCGAACACGGGATTTGCTATCACGCCAGGGTTGGATATACTATAGTGAAACGCGGCCGAATGCCGCCGCGAAGCTGTTTTTGAACATAGTATTGGAGGATGTAAATCATGTGTATCTTACCACTTACCCTACTATATACAAATTTTCCTAGGCTAAACTGGTTCATCCTAACACGCTTCGGATGAACTAGTTTGGCTAAGAAAAAACTAGCTTATCCTTAAGATTAGTTTTGCCGATAACATGCAATATACTTTAATTTTTCTTTTGTTCGACCCTACCTTTGAGATACTTAGATCAACTGTTGCACTATCTGTAACTGGAAATTCACTGAAAGGGTTAATAAAAATTATTTAATTACTTTATAACAAAGCAGGCAGTTTTATATCTACTAAAACTTTAGTTTTATTTTTCTCTACACAAATCGTTTGAAATCTTTTTACCTGTTCTTGTAATCCCTATGTAACTTTCAAGACATCAGGAATTTTACCTTCAAAAGGATAAGTGCAATCAGAAAAATTTTTAGTTAAAACCTTATTGCATATAATGATTCAAAAGCTATAAGAGGTAGTTTTTGACCAAAACAATAAGGTGCGCCCACTATCAAAAAAGTGGGCGGGGCTGTAGTTTAACTTAAACGTTTTTAATTATAAACTATGACTAATCATATAGGCACTGCACATCAAATAAAGTTAAAGGCTTAAGATTTAATATTTCTAATATGCATATGGACTTAGGGTGCTAAGTCCATAGGTTTGTCGATAAATAATTCTCTAGCACACAAACCGACAAACTCTGGTGCCTAGTTTGTTTTGAGAATATGTTAAGAAAGAGTAAGTGATTATTTGTGTGGAAGTTCAGCTTGAATTCTTGTGAAGTTTACTTTTAAACTCAACTGAAAGCTCAAAAACTTCGATACAAACAGTGTTTCAAAAACAAAGAAAAAAAACAAAAAAAAAACTAACGCACTGTTTTTTTTTTGTTTAGATAAAACCATTAATGCTTTTTTAAAAAAAAGTATACATCTTTCTCTCAGCATTTGTTGAATTTTTCAGCTCAAACATGAAATTTTAATCTCAAAAATTTAATTTTTTGCAAACTTCAAAAATGTTTCAACTTTGACTAACTGTAAAAACTAAACTACTTTGCCGAATGGATTGAAATTCTAAATTTATCAGCTTTCGAATTTTTTCTATTTGATGAAAGTGTCAAATTTGTCAAACAGACCCACACCAAAATTGATTTTTGCAACGTTTTCTTAAAAAGTTTGCCACAGTGCGCTGGGACACGTATTACTTTTTTTTGACCGATATAACTTTTTCCAATAGTCAGAACGCCCACCGATTTTGGCTGTCGCACAGTGTTATAATTATTGATAATAATTAAAAATTGTAACAATGAACAAAATGAAATAGAAATTTGGAATTATTTTACTCTCAGCAACTTTTTATGAAAATAACTTTAAGTCAAATATATAAGAAACTGCATAAGATTTCCATTTCGAACATACTTATTTCCTATTGTTCTACAGTCAAATAAATTCAAATTATGGTGACAACTTCAAAGTTATTCCAGTATATTTTATCTTGTGTTTAATGCGTCAGTCATCATTCATTGTGAAACTGCTGTCTTGTTTGTCTGTGGCTTTAGAGACATTTTCGCATGAGTCAAAATTAAAAGCAGATATTTTATGCAAAAAAAAAAAAATGCGATAGCAACAACGACAACAACCAGGAAGCGCATTACCAAAGATCATTGGTTATGTTACTGTGGCTGTCACTGCTGTCGAGCTGTGGCACTCAAAGTAGTTTCTTATAAGAATCTAGTGAAATTTTTTCGCTTTTAAAAAGAAATTGGAATTTTATTTTTATTTTTGTTTTTTTCTTCAACAAGAATTGCATGACGAAGGTGTCTAGACAGACTAATGTTTCCTTCGAAATCTTTCGCTTCTTTGGTTCTTGTCTACTGTGTTCATCTTCTTTATTGCACGTCTTAAAAGCATTGCGAACTTTGAAGTTCGAAGTTGTTAGTATGTTAAATGCGAATGTTTATATGTGTCTTACAAATGAAGTCATAAAATACCAGCAGCAACAGTAAACGCATCAAAAATTGCAAGTGCTAAAAGGATTTACGCAGAGAGAGGAATTTTTAGTTGACCATTGATTGGTTAAACTGACTTTAAGCTAAGTAAAATTTTGTTGTGGTTTCTTAATATCCAATAGTGTAATAAGAGTGGGGGTATTATTTGATACTGAATTCAATTCCGTCTGAATTTCGAAGTCAACACAAACTTGAACAGAATGGAGATTAAAAGACAAGTCCCCAGTCCTTCTAGGGTTTTAACAGTGACGTAAAAAGGCCTACGGTGAAAGCATCTTACAAAGCCCTCTTAACAAAACTTGAGAGAAGTTTTACAAGTATTACTCCTTAATAATTTTTAGAAAGTTTTTTCGTTAACATAAACATCCTTCTAATAGAGGCTCACTAACAGTTAACTTAAGAGTACCTTAAGACCGGGGCGATTGGTAGTAAGAAAAGCCAAAAAAATAGAATGATTCATGAGATGAGTTAAGAAAAAAATCAAGAGTTTAAAAATAAGAACTGAAAAAGAGCAGCTTACTTTACTTTAAACGGCTATCAACCAAAGCAGAGTCTTGATCTGAGCTAAAAGAGCAGAATTTTCTAATCCCAATTAAGTTCTTTCTCCATTTTTGTTGTACTGCTGATTTGGTGGTAGTAAGCACCTGGCTTCTGAAGACTCTTTTCTGTAGAACGTTGTATATCATTCCTTTGAAATGTCAATGCAGTCCTTATTATTATAATGATTTGTTATTAGAGAAGATATACTCGTGTCTATTTTCATCCACTGCCAGTCCCACTCATTTTGCGTAGGATAACTATGATGTCAACATCATTTGTTTATTCAAGTAATTGGTCAAATTTGCAACATATAACGTCTTATTCTTGTGCCACTCATTATTTCGATGCATGCAGCTCTGCCTCTTAAATTTTATATGATAAATCTGGCTACTGTGTTAATAAATAGCTTTAAATTGTTCACTTGCTCTTTTTCTTTTTTTCCATATCAATATACATAATCTATAAATGTGAAGCATTGTTTTCTTGCTCGAGATTTTTTCTTATCCCTTACGCGATATGAACAGATTTTGTCTTTTTTTGATGATAGCTCATTGCATTTTTGTGACTATACCTTTAATAACGAAGTGGTATTGCGTCTAATAAGCGTTGAAACCTACAGACTTATTTGCAAGTCGTTCAGCAAAGTGTTCTTGATACTCTCTGATTATGTGTGATAAACCCCCATACGTAATCAAGTTATGGACTGTGACTCAAAAATATGAAACACTAAGTCAGATATTACTTTGTCTCTTTCAAGATAATGTAAAAAAAAGCTATTCTTGTATACCAATAAGGCCTGGTATAACCTTCTCCTCAAAGCATCACTGATTTTCTGCCACTGCCATAACGTCATTCTTGTACTAGATCAAGAACTTTCTACTTACCCGTGCACCATCCCATTCCAATGACGTATTTCGAAGACTCAACTGGGTGTTGATAAAGTAATTTTGGATGGTATATGTCATTTCTTTGAGTTACTTTCCTCAGAAAAATTATAGTAGTGAAGATGATTTAGCCACAAAGAGGACCTCTGTAATAAATGCGTTGTAAACATAAGATTCGCCTTAGAAGTGGCAGCCAATTTTAAATACCCACAGATGGAAATCAAACATCTTAACGTTGTATCCCACAAAAGATAGTGAAGGTTAAAAAGTCATGAATAATTTTGAATGAAGTTTTGAGCTCTTTAATTGAGATATTTCAATTCTTAGTATGGAGTGCCAATATTGAAGGAAACGTAATAAGGTAAATGCGGTAGCAATAGTAAAGTTTTTAGCTCTTGTTAGGTTTAAAGTTCAATCGAGTGTAGGGTAGTGTAGCAAATGTGCAACCTTAGCAGTATTTTCATTAAAAAAAAAGTAGATGCCTTAAGTACATACCTTATTGGGGACGACTTCATTTTATCTTACAGCAAACAAAATGGAAGCAGTAAACTTAATGTGGTAGCAGTAGCAAAGTTTTTAGTTAAAAAATATATTTAAAATGCCTTAAGATATTTACGACACTGTATTATACATATTTATATTTAAATACGAAATTCATGGACACATAAATAGCACTTGAACGACCTTAAATACGAATATTAAACTTAGAGCTGAGCTCATAAACAGCTTCAAATTTTCTTTAAACTTAGGGAAAACTCAAGTTTTGCTTAAAAAAGAAAGAATAATTTAAATGAAGCATGCGTTCAAGAATTATCAAGTTATATTAATTTAAGTAGCTAAAGATAGAAAGTTAAAATCTTTGGTTACCACAAAATTTCCTAGTTCTATGAAATTAAATTTTACTTTAACTGCCAAACAATTCTTAGTGACACAATTTTCCTTCAAGAAAATAGAAAAATTCACTTCACAACATTAAAGATATTGAAACTTTTTCGACTTCCGCATATTGCTGCTAACAAATGCTCATTGCAGTACTTTCTGCTACTGCTTTCTCTTTTTTATGACTCGCAAATATTTTGTAAGCTTAACAAATTTTATGCTACCTCAGTTGGCGCAAGCTATCTACCTTTACCTCATTGCAGGCGTTTGGCTTGATCCTTTCTAATGTATGCTCCATGTGGAATTGCATGTGATATATGAACGATGTCTCACAAACACACGGACACATAGAAATGGACACAAAAAATAAAAGGACAAAACACATGGCGACACACTCACATTGTTTTTGCCAAAATGCCGCATGCTAGTTATCCTCATGGATATATCTTTTGCTGCATATTCTATTTTGATTCTTTTTTCTTAATTTTCTTCGTTTTGTTTGTTTTTTTTTTAATGTTTTTGTGCTATTTTTTCTGGCCCACGTTGAGCTGACTTTATCCTAAAATGAATGTCTGATATTTAGCAACCAAGTGAGTTGAATTTTACTCATGCGATAAAATTTTTTCGAGCTTTCCAACACTTTTGTTTTGGTGATTGAAGACGGTATGAAACAAAGTGTAGCAGTAAGATAGAAAAGAAAGCAAACATACGTGTGTCTAGAAGAAAAATGGGATAAGACGTCCTAACGGTAACATTATCTGCTTGGAGCAGATACCTTTTGTGTGAGAAAGAAACTAAAGAAAGCCAAAAAAAAAAAAAAATGTCAAAAATGTTCATGCTGCAAAAGTAGAGCAAGAAATAATGGAATTTAAACTTAAATGAATACATTATTTTAGAAGCTTGGTCATGGATTCAAGCAGCTGCGTTAAAATCTTTATTTAAACTAATTTAAAAAAAAAAAACACTTCAGTGCCAATTCAGAAGTTCCAACAGGATATATGTAAACAATTCCCAATGGCTTAACTGAATCGCATAAAACTGTGCAAACAGAAGCAGAAAAAATAAAATTCAAATAAAAGCGGCAGGTGACAATGAAAATCTAATAAGCAAGTAGAGCGCAAAGACAAGGACGAATGCAGCTGTTTTTTAGTGAGCACACTCCACCCAAATACTTGGCAAAACAATGACATTTAAGGATGTTAGAATCTCAACATAAATGAAATGAAAACAAATGTTGACAGTAGAATAAAGTTAATAGAAAAGTGAAAAAGAGTGAATATATCAAAAAAAAAAAAGTTTAAAACTTTATTAAGACAAATGGCAAGCAACATCAAGGATATTACCAGAATGATACTCATCCGGAGAATAGCGTTGAAATAATAATGGAAATAAAAGCTACACTTGGTTTTTTTCAATTTTTAACCTCAAATACGGAAAAACTATCAGCTGTATAAGCAATTATTGAAGAAGAAAAGATTTGGAAAATTGAGAATAAAGCAATTATATTTGAAAATAACGATATAAAGCAACAGAAAAATTAAAAAATTACATATAGGTGAATTGGATACAATAATGCTAGTGATTTGAACCGACAATCAAGAGTTTTTGAAAGGAAGTTTTGCTCATCTTCTTCCTCAGTATTTCAAAAATTTTGCTACAAAAACCCACATCACTGAAACATGTGACATAAAGAAGCAATTCTTAAGCTCTTGCGATAAGGATCTCCACTAAGCTATATGAGTTTGCTCAAAGTTTCATTATAATCCAGTCCGAAGTTGAACTGCTAGTAAGTCGTAAGAAGACCAAGATAGGAAACTCATCCCGAAAATACATGAAATATCTAAGCTAAAGTAAATCTCATAATTTGACAAACTAATTTTTTAATTTTAAGTTACTGAATGTCTTTTAGTCTGACTTTAAGCACCATCATAAACCAAAATTCATCTCCCTTCTGAAAATTACAAGTTGTGAAGGAAAAATATCCTTCCTAGTCTGGCCATCGACTTGAGATTGCAAAGAAAAAAATGTGACAACTATGTGACTAGAAACAGTGTGACTACTCTAAGAGCCATTGAAACTTCTGACAGCATTTCAGAAATTGTCAACGGGATACTTTTCACCATTGTAGTTTTTCGTAAAGCTGTGAATAAATCTTCCTGGGATTTATTCCCCGACAGCTCTGACAACGATATATTCAAAAAAATATTCATTTGTACCAATACCTCTAGTTTCCTTCCATCCAACCTGTCGTCTTTTCATATAAGCCAACACGGTGCATTGCGCTTAAATAGGACATCGCCAGATTTCTTCAGCTTAAAGTTTCATTCAAACTAAATTTGAAAATCCTACCAATTAACACCATTACCACACTGCAGATGGACATTATTCTAAAATTATTTCAAGCCTTGTGAATAGAGGAAAGTAGGTTCCTTGACTACTTTAAGTGAACTAGTTATGGAGATACAAAAATTTATTTGATACAAAGTCGCAAGTGATGATTTCAGTCACAAGAGAAGAAGATTTTAATCATGTTTAAGGTTATTTTGTAAATAATATTCTGCATAAAATTCAGAAATAAAACTATTTTATGTAAGTGATAAACTAAGCTGTGGCTCGCAGAGCACATAATATAGATCATATTTTGCAAACTTTATAATGCCTTAGTTACAGAAGATTAAAAGGTCGTACGTTGCCGCTACGAACATTTGTCTTCAGACATGTTGTGATATTTTTTGTAATCGTTGACATTCATTCTTTTTCAGTTAGATTGGACTCTCAGTGTCCTTTGTCCTGTACTGAAGAAAGGTGACCCGACAATCTGCGCTAACTACCGGGGAATCAGTATTCTTGCCATCTCTTACAAGGTCCTGCCGACTGTACTGTGTGAAAGACTTAAGCCAACACACTGATTGGGCCTTATCAGTGCGGCTTTAGAATTGGTAAGTCCACTATAGACCAGATCTTCACACTACGTCAAATCCTGGAAAAAACCCACGAAAAACAGATCGATACCCATCATCTCTTTATCGATTTTAAAGCTGCTTTCGATAGCCCGATACGGGATTGCCTGTATGCCACCATGTCTGAGTTTGGTATACCTGCGAAGCTGTTGCGGCTTTGCGGAATAACGTTGAGCAACACAGCCAGCTCCATCAGAGTAGGAAAGGACCTCTCCGAACCATTTGATACCGAACTAGGTTTCAGACAGTGTACAACGTAATGGCACTATTTTCTACAAAAGTGTCCAGCTCCTTGCATATGCCGATGACATTGATATCATTGGACGTTGTAAGCGAGATGTTACTGCTGCGTTCTCTGCTATCGAAAAAGAGTCAGAGAAGGTGGGTTTGACGGTGAACGAGGGCAAAACAAAGTATATGCTGTCCACAAACAGGGAGACGCGGCGTATTGGATCCTATGTTACTGCGAACAGCTATACTTTCAAAGTTGTCAAGGAATTCACCTATCTTGGCACTGCCGTTACCACTCAAAACGATGTCAGCCTGGAGATAAAGCGAAGACTAACTCTTGCTAATAGGTGTTACTATGGTCTCGGTAAGCAATTGAGTAGTAAAGACCTCTCTCGCCCGACAAAACTGACACTCTACAAGACGCTCATCTTACCCGTGCTACTTTACGCCGCAGAAGCATGGGTTGTGTCGCAGACTGATCAGCCACGCTTGGGGTATTTAAGAGAAAAACTCTTCGCAAAATCTTCGGCCCTGTTCACGTCGGCGACGACTACCGTATTCAAATGAACCACGAGCCGTACGAGCTCTACGCTGACATTGACATAGTCAAGCGCATCACTATCCAACGTCTGCGCTGGCTGGGACATGTTGTGCGTATAGACGAGGAAGCTCCGGCGAAAAAGGTGTTTGATGCGGAAGCCGCTGGACGTCGACGAAGAGGAAGACCATGCCTCCGATGGAAAGACCAAGCCGAGGAAACCCTATCCACGCTTGGTGTGAATGATTGGAGAAGGCGCGCGCAAAGCAGAGGCGCCTGGAGAGAGCTTTTGAGGTCGGCCGTAACCCGGTAACGGGTTGTTATGGCCACCCAAGTAAGTAAGTAAGACATTCAGTCTATTTTGATATATTTTCATAAAGGAGAGTTCAGTACACAAATTTGTAAGAGCAATCTTGAATTTAATTGAAGTGTCAAGGCGGCTGTTAGATGCACGAAAGCAATAAGTGCTCTATAACGCACTCTGTACTTTAAAAACAAGATTCACAGCTGAAAGGAAAGCATTTGTTGATCTGTAGCGTGACCAGAACAATTTCAGAATAGTACGCGATCAGTGTATCAAGTTTAGGATGGTTATCTTGCTGTACAACATACTATATGTTGCTTTTAACTCTCCCTCCTGACAATCAAACGCTAATAGCTCTAAAATTTTGTGGTAGCCATCGCCTATTCCAGAAAAAAATCTCTCACTTGTGTATCATTTGTTTGGATTTTATTCAATTGCCTTTCACTTACCTCTTTCACGGTACATTCTTAGATAGTGGTCTCAACTTTAATGAATCTGACAATGAATGCGATTGAAAAATAGCTAAAACTTCGCAATCCTTAACATAATGTTTCGATATAAAAGTTGAATAAGAAAGATATCTACCATAAGCCAAAAATTTTACCAAAAGCTTAAGAATTAAGAATGTAATCAACGTGATTTTTGCTTACCGCAAAATTTTAACTTGTATTTTTGCCCCGCCTTCGCACAGAAAAGATGTTTTTACATTCTCGAAGGAACCTAAAAAAATCCAATTAAGTTTATTACTTGGAATGATTCGCCATAGCGACTTACACCTTTATATCGGATTAGGAACGCAATGAAAGGATCAAAATTTACTATCTAGACTTACCACCGACTTTACAGTGTTATTATGGGCAGCTGTGAGGTATGTAATCCGTAATTGTGGCCACACTAACACAATCCAACATAGCATATTGCGATCAGCTGCAACATAACTCTGAAATTTCATACTCTGTCCAATATTTGTGCCCGAGGTTTCAATGAACTTAATGACTTTTGTAGTTTGGGTTCGTCTATAAACTTTATGTGTCATGATAGTGCTTGTGGTTCGATCAGTCATTCAACGTACGGTATAAGCCGTAGATTCACCTCGTGGCTTTAGAAAAAAGAAAGAATCTGTAATAAGAGAGTAGATCATTTTAAAAAAACCTCGCATTTTTAGAAAATAATTGTCATACATCTTATATTGAAATAGTGATATTGACCCACTTTGGGATTCAACATTCAGTTTTTAAGTTTTCACTACCTCGCTCCGGTCACTGCAAGTAGGTGAAAGTTCATTCACATTTTTTCAATATTATTATGTTTCAAATTGAAACATTAAAACCTTGAGGTTCTCTTAGCGCGACAGCAGCAAAGAATTATTTCATACTGGAAATATGCAGCCACTAGGTAGAGTAGAGTTTTTAGAACACAGATGCATTTTAATCAACTATTTAAGAGAAATGTTTCCATTAGGCATCATATCAAGAAAACAGGAGGCTCAGTAATAAATAATTGAAAATTCACAAGTTTTAATATGTGGGCGTGGCACCTATCATATAAAGAGAAGATATTAAACTAAAAATTTTGAATACTTTTTTTAAAGTGTACAAATGTTGAGATGAAAATATAACAACTAAAGTTGCAGGTGAAAACAATACGCGCCCAATTTATTCTCACACTCAACATTTGTACCATAGTATTACGCTGCCAGTGTTGCTGCAATCCAGCGCCGAGGGACAAAGCAACACCAGCGCAAAAATCTTCAACTGTCAGTTGCTGTCACTTTCACGCATTTCTAATTTTGTTTGATTTTGATTTATTTTCTCTCTCTTTGTGAACTGTCGTTTTTTGCTGAGTCAATTTTTTTTTCCATTTTGTTTGCTTTTTTCTGCTGTTGTCTTCTGACATGAGTAGCAGTTTTAGTAATGAAAGAAAACGACAAAAATTTACTGCCAACTTTAGCGACACGTGTTGAGTTCATATTATACTCTAATGTAAGTATAAAAGCGTACAGGAGTTGAGGCACTTTTTTTTTCACTCTCAACAATTTTTTGACATTTCTCTTCTTGTTGACATTTGACAAACGGGGTCATTAGAGAAAATTAAAGAAAGCACAATAGCAAAAAAGTGTAGAACGTTGACTTAAGTAAATTTGTTGGTTGCTGCTTTACTTATGTTACATTATTCTTGCAAATCCTGCAGGACAATGGCTGTACTATATAATTTAAAATGAAATTGAATTATTTTTTATTTTTAAGTAAATTTGTGAAACTTTTCTTTTTTTGTCATTTGTGTCAGCAAAGTTTTTGCACTTAATGTTCCTATTTGCATTGACATTTTTTTTTTGCGCTGAATTCAAGTGCGCTTAACTGTTGATTTTGTATGCTCGTTTGCGCTAGTGTCCTTTTGGATAATTTTATTTTCAACAAATTAAATTAAACTTGATTCTATTTACATTAACACTCTGATGTGAAAGAGTGTGAGTGCGAAAGCGTTGATATAACTGCGCCGTAGCAATGAAAATACAACTACTCTTTACACTATGTCCTGGTAGTTAAGGATGTAGCATAAGGCAACGCTGTAGTGGCTAAGTAAATAAAATAGGAAACAAAGTGCAAGGAGCAAATTTTAATTAGTTTACGAATTGACAACATAATTGAATTTGCTGCGTTTTTATTTAACTGAATTAAAAAAAAAAATTATGGATTACGAGGGCTTACTACACTACTGCTATGCAAGCATTTGCGAATTAATGCCAATCTCTGTTTTTAAGTTTAAAAGAAAATTAGTTCACTAGAAAAACTTAATTACATTTTCATAATTTTTTGTCTTTGATAGATGTGAGATTCGCTTGCTTTTTTTTATTATTTATATAGTTGATGGAATCAGCATCTTATACTGTGAGTGAAACAAAAAAAGCCTCTAAACGAAAAAACCGACTTACTAAAATGGTGAGAATATCTGCTTAGTTGAGAGTTATATGGGAGATATCACCCACTGTTGTCAAACCACGCCTATGTTTTATTTTTTTTTTTTAATTTTTGGTTCTATATTATTCTTTGGAATCGGGTTTGAAAAAATTCTCGCAAAATTTTAGCTTCCTAGATCAAACCTGCAAACGGTGCGGCCAGTTTGTTTCCTTTTACAATTCATATGGAATCAATTTTTTTTACTAAAACGCAAAAAAAAAAACATCAAGCTTTTGATTTTCCGAATGTAATCTACCATAATTACAATAAACTTCCATTTCTAATAATTATTTCAGGAATTGACAAAGAAAAAATGACATTGTACTGACAAACGAAAATTTTCAAAGAATACAAAACAAACTTCCAAAAAACATTCTACTCTTATTTTCACTACAGAGCATTCAAAGAACATTTGTGGGATTGGTTTCTAATGTTTTTGTTGCTGCAAACATTTTTTAAACCTTAAATTCCCTTTGCAACTATAGTTCATCATGTTGCATTTTTCATATCTACGAGAATTTTCTTTTATTTGTATCATTTTTTACAACTATTCCCTATTACAATTCTTGTACATAGTAGCGCTGCTATAGTAGCTACTGTTGTTTCAGTTGTTGTAAGTGCTGGTTAACAGCCACAGCCTTTTGGCATCACTCTTGGCCATCACCTTTGCCACAATGTTTGGTTTCGCTTTTATTTTATGTATTTTTATTTTTTTTTTGATTTTAATTTGTTTTTTAATGGACCATTTTATAAGTGAACAAAATTACTAAACCATCGTTAAGCTGGCAGGAAAATAATTGAAATAAAAGTTTTGAGTTTATTTTAAACATCACTTCATTTTTAAAGAAAAGCTTTTGAGAAAAATTTGGGTTTTAATGTAACGTAGCTGGTGGAAGAAGAAAACTATCTAAAAAAATGTTCGCAAAATTATTGATTCACGGTCAATTTTCCGACAGCAATTTTCCGATCAACTAATATTCCGACAGCCCGAAATTCCGAAAAACACATTTCCGAATCCATTTTTCCGATTGCCAATTTTCCGAAAGGACAACTTCCGCTAACAATTTCAATAAATTATGGTACACGTGTTAGTGTCTGAGTTTTTATTTATCGTCGAAATAGTTGTGTGACATATATGTTATATGGACAGATTCGCAGCAATAGATCGCAAATACCGAATTTCCTCTCCTCTTCTTTTGTACATTTCATAATCCTCTGCAATTCTTTGCAGTCTATTGTGAAGGTCGATCCACTTTTGTTTGGGTGCTGCTTTTACTCTTCGCCCAAGAGACAGTTCTGTTACCATTATTTCGGTGTCTACCTGCTCTTTTTGTAACTCGATGAGTGCGGAATATAGATCTGGGTGATGTTTTCCGACGATGTCCGGTCGGAAAAAATGGAATCGGAAAAACGGACACGGAAGATTGGTCATCGGAAAAATGTAGTCGGAAATTGGGGCGATCGGAATTTGTGTCGTTCGGAAAATATGCCGTCGGAAAAACGGAGTCGAAGAAACGGGCGTATACCAAAATTTTTGTCGGTTACTACGTATTTTTGAAACAAAATAAATTAAATTTAAGAAATTATTTCCGTAAAGAATGTTCTGTTAAAGAAATGAAAAATTTCAGCTAATTTTTTTCAAAAAAAAAAATAATGCCCAAAAACGGTTTTTCTTTTTTTGTCTTTCGTCAATTTTCCTATTACTTTCGGCCTCTTTTAAATTAATTGTGATTTTTTTTTTTGTTTTTTTTTAAGGATGATGATTTTACTCCCTTGTTCAGCACTTCGAATTCCACAGAAAACTTAAGCTCAAAATTGGCAATCCAATCTAATTCTTTAAAATACATTTTTTTCACCTTTATATGTATTGTGTATGTCATCTGTAATATTGCCCCTACACTTACGTATATAATTTTGTTGTTATTGTTTTCGTTTCCACAGCAAAGCATTGTGGTTTCGTGCAGGTTTCCTTCTATTTAGGTACTATTTTTTTTTCTTTTCCTTATGGTATATATTTTTATTTTTATATCCTCGCATAGGATTTCATCAAATATTTAAGACACTGTTCAGCTTTTAGTACCTGTTGTTGTCTTATTTGTCTTCTTCATTTTATCTTACCATGTTTTGTTTGTATTTGTATTGGTGTGCATGTGTGTCTGTTTGCCATGTAATATATTTTGTGCTCCGCTTCATTTACTCTCCAAGGATGCGCTCGACTACGTTTGTCAGCAATAGCAGCGTAACTTGCCACATCTTGTCTATGGGGCAAGCAAGTCCATTTATTTTTATTTTTTCTTCTTCTGCTCGAACTACAACTCACTGAGGCTGTTGTTCTTTTTGGCTTTTCGTCTATATACTCCTTCGTCCCTACTTCAACATTCCTATCATTTTTGTTTGTTTTAATTTTTCTTCTGTGTGGTCATGAAATAAAATTGAAGCTCTGTACAAAATCCTGCCTAAGTTGTAAACGTGCTCAACACAAATTCCCACAGCTTAGTTGATTCACCTGAAATAATTTTTGAAGGTTTTCTTTTCTATTTCGCCTTAGTTTGCAAAATTTTTGTAACCCCATGTGTATTTTAGTTTTAATTTTTCTTTTTCTGGTAAATTTATTAAATTTTACCATGCAATTGAAGGTAATTTATTATTATGGTAGGCGACACTTAAAAGTTCTTAAAGTGGTGTGTTGTACCTTAATTTAAGTTATTGCATTATAACTTTAAAAATAGATCGATATTGCTCCAAATATATTAACAAGATACCAAACCCATTAATATCAAGACAAATATGAGATTTATAATGGAAAATTTCTGTCCTGATTTTTTTTGTATATGAACTTAAATTCAGCATGTTTTTTTTTTTGAATATTTTAATTTATTTTCATATACTTATACTTTCTTATAAGTTCTGTCCCTTAACATACTTCAAATTTAAATTTTGCTGAAAAGCACCACTCAACCGGAAAAGCGCACATTCACCAAAATATGAGACATAAAAAAGTTTAAATCGAAGAAAAATTAAATGGGCTTGAACGTCAGCCACAAAGCATAAAATTAAATTGATTTAAGACACAAGGCAAATTGGCTGCTTTTATTCTACGTTTAACAGCATGAGTTCGAGGTAGACAGTGCCAAGTTGCATTTTATAAAAAAAAGAAAAATGTTCTATCCAAAAAAATAAACCATTAAAAAATCAACTTGATGTTTTAAAATGGAAAGTTTCAGTCATGTTTCGCAAGTTGCTCAGCACAAGCAAATTAAAAGAAAAAAAAAAACAATTTAAACGCTATTTCTCCGCGCATAAAAATTGAAAGCTCCTACCGCTATTGCTGCATGCGCACGGTCGTAAACCGCATGCAAAACAGAGATAAGAAAAATCCACTAACATACATATACAGCAACCGCGTAAATGAAAACGCACACACAGATATATCCATTGAAAATAAGTGGTCATGTTGGTTGCCAGACGCTAAGAATAAGTACTCTCAAGTAGTTAAATGCACTAACTCAACGTTTATCAATTTATATAAGCTTACTTCTTGCTTCACTATAGTTCCGTATTTAATAAATTTAAGCTTTACTTAAATTCACTTTAAGTTCGTTTCACTTTAAGTAAGACCCTCTTCAGTTTCAGTTTTTCAAAATTTAGTTTCACTTTAATATTGCAACATCATTTTCAGTTCAATTTCACTTTTGATTCAACTTTAACTTTCACTCAAACTTCACTTTTACTTAATTGTTTTTAACTTTGATTTCATTTCGCTTCAACTTCAGATATACTTCACTTCTGCTTTACTTCAAATTTATCGACTTCAACTTACTTTGAATTAGTAAACACCATTTTAACATAAATTTTTCATTATTTCAATTTCAGTTAATCTTTAATAAAACTATATGCTTCTACTTCAGTTAAATTAACTTTACTTCATCGTTTAACTTTGACTTAGTTTCTACTTAGTTCTTATTCACTTCTGTTTCACTTCAATTTAAATTCAATTTTTTTTAATTTCACTATACTTCAACTTCAATTATGCTTCTACTTCAATTCACCTTCACTTCCGTTTTAAATAAACTTCACTTTGGTTACACTTCAACTTCATATATTTCACTTTTTACTCACTTTTTACTCACTTTATTTCAACCTTATATCAACTTCTCTTCAAATCGACGTTACTTCAGCTTTACTTCAAGCTAATTGACTTCAACTCATTTTTATTTAATTTAAATGTCAGATCAACTTGAAATTTATTTCACTTTATTAAAATTTCAGTTCACCTTCATCACAATTTGGCATCTACTTCAGTACAATTTCACATCGATTCTCCTGTACATCACATTTAGTTCAATTTCATTTCAATGAATCAGTTCAATTTAAAATTTATATCACTTCAATTGCACTTCAAATTCACTTTATTAATATTTCAGTTCATCGTCTTCACAATTTTGCTTCTACTTCAGTACAATTTCACATCAATTCTTTTGTACTTCACCTTTAGTTCAATTTCATTTCAACTCTTCCATAACTTTTCTTCATCTTTCAACTTCAATTTCGTATCAAATTAAACTTTACTTTAATTTCACTTCACTTCAACTTTACTTCAACTACGCTTGAATTTCACTCTTTATACTCCATTCATTTCAACTTTACTTCAGTTTCGCTTCTACTTCGCTTTAATTTGACTTTACTTCAATTTGACTTCACTTCAACATTATTCTTATTTCAATCTAATTTCACTTCAACTCCTCTTAAGCTTTGATTCAAATTTTACTTTAATTTTTTCATACATGTGGCAACCTTAAAATTATTGGTAGCAGAGAAAAAAGTGAAAACCATGCCAATGAGCAACAAAGGCAATTGAATGCAAAGTCTCCCTAAAGCCAAATAAGTGGATCAGCTTCAAATGGAATAGAGGATCGAATAAGAAGAGGAAAGGAAGTTTTATGTGCTGCGGTTAGTAAAACAACGGGGAACAGCAGCTGTAAGCAAAAGGCCACTGCGTTTAGGCCAACATAAAACAAATGATGCAAATATATTTTTTCATACCTGCGAAAGAAAGTTAAAATCACAAGGTGGCCCCCGCACTAAGAATCACCAAATTTGTTTGAGTTTTTTTTTTTTTTTAACGTTCAGCATTTTTGTTTCTTATTTTTTCTCTTTCCAACTGAATGTTAAAGTTA
Source organism: Tricholauxania praeusta (assembly GCA_949775025.1). Lineage (NCBI taxonomy): Eukaryota > Metazoa > Arthropoda > Insecta > Diptera > Lauxaniidae > Tricholauxania > Tricholauxania praeusta. Next base: position 26,455,458 of record OX459031.1, on the reverse strand, counting down.
AGGAAACGTATAAACGCAAATTTAATGCTTGAAAAATTCGCATAAATGGATTTACGAGATTTTTCGTAGCAGCCGCTGAAGAAGGTAATAACAAAAGCTAAATGTATGTATGTTAGTGTGTTACTGTGCGCTTATATGTATGTGGGTGTGGCAAACATGGCAACCAAAAACATTTATCTTGTCTTTTAGTTAAACTACTTAGAAATGAATGAATGAATGAAAATGCAGGATAATGAGTTTTGGTGGTAACTCCACTTGTACTTGGATAAAGGAATATTGCTCTGTGTGTGTGTGTGTGTATTTAAACATACTTGGCTGTATAGGTTTGTAGCAAGAAAGCCAAGCAATCGCAGCATTTAAATTATAGACTAGTGCTGCTAAAACCTTTAGTGACCAGCATTCAGATGTGAGTAGCTGAGCGTATATGTGTGCTTTTCTCTTACGTGTATGTATTTGTGTTTGCTATTCTAAAATGGCAAAGATATGAGAAAGGAGTATGTAAAATTTATATGGCACGAAATCGTAAATCGTTTAAAAGGTTCAAGAAAATTGGAGCAAATTTGACATTGGAAAATTAATGCCTTCTGTGAAATGTTTTGAATTTAAAAAAAGAAGAAACAAACCGAAATAAATTCTGTTAGTAACATTAATTTATTTCGTAGCTCTCGGGTAGAAAGGCCCTAACTCATGTTTTTGAAATTTTTCAGGAGGACGAAAAAACTGCATAAAAACTTCAAAATCTTATATAAGGGTCTTTTTTCAATTGGGTGTAAATGCGCTATGAGTGGACGTGTATTTTAGGGTTATCTTTTAGGATCGACAAAAAAGTAAAATTCGAGAAAAAAATGAGTTAGGGCCTTTCTACCCGAGAGCGACGATTCCAATTTTATGAAATTCGACTTCATTAATTTCTTGATTTAATGTTAGGTAGTGATTGTTTTAAAAAAGTTTTAAAAAATTCAACTGCGCTTGACATAATTTTTTTTTTCGAACTGAACTTATGAATACATATTCCCAAAAGACTTTTTAAAATAATTTAATTACTTTGACTTTATTATAAATGAAATTACACTAAAACTCGATGGTACAGCTACTCAAGATGGATATCAGTTATTTGCTGAATTTTTCTCAACGATTATTCCTCTGTAGAGTTGTTACATAAATTTTACTTTATTTCTTAAATAATTTACGTAATTTTTCATTGTCCTTTTTTTACTACTTCAAAAAAATTTCAATTAGCTTGCTTAGCATAATGCATATTCTGACAAATGCGAAGTAGCTCATATGTCAAATTTTACAAAATCACTTTTTCTGCTGCATTTGTAAATGCAATTGAAGCAGAAATTTCCGCTTGAGAAGTAAAACACGCACGTAATTGCAAATTTGAAATTCTCATTAGATAAAAGACAACAAAAACAGCAACAACAACAATAACAACAACAATCATTGTGACATTAATGCTTATTCACTGTTTGTGTCTTACAATGCAAATTAATGTTGCTCATACGTCTTGTGTGACAGCATCATAAGCTTGACTCACAATCACTGTGAGACAAAATAACAACGCAGCATAAGTTTTGTCAACTATATACAATAGGAAGAGCATAGAGTTAAATGAAGGGAAATGATATGCAACTAGATGAGTGAAATATCGCTTCATATATTCAAGGAGAGAACAAAATAATTATTTCTCATCTGAAAATAATAATGATGAACAAAAGGACAACTAAAAGGCAAGGACATCATTATAAAATACTGTTTGTGTACGTGTGCTTGTGATATTGTGTAACTGACCCAGTTGGTTATTAACACAAATATATATGTACATCATGGCATATACATATAAATCAACTATGTACATTGCCTGCAAACACTGGAAGCGATTTCCTTATGCAAATGTATCCTCGTCACAAACAAAACTTAGAATAATGCAGCAGAGAATGAACATTACATTGCTTGAAATTAAAGATAAGTGAATAAAATTTAGGAGAAACTTTACAACGTAAAAAATTAAATAAAGCATTTTTAAAATTTTAGTTCAAAAAATTTTAGTAAAAGTACTTACTTACTTGGGTGGCCATAACAACCCGTTACCGGGTTACGGCCGACCTCAAAAGCTCTCTCCAGGTGCCTCTGCTTTGCGCGCGCCTTCTCCAATCATTCACACCAAGCGTGGATAGGGTTTCCTCGGCTTGGTCTTTCCATCGGAGGCATATTCTTCCTCTTCGTCGTCGCCCAGCGGCTTCCGCATCAAACACCTTTTTCGCCGGAGCTTCTTCGTCCATACGCACAACATGTCCAAGCCAGCGCAGACGTTGGATAGTGATGCGCTTGACTATGTCAATGTCAGCGTAGAGCTCGTACAGTTCGTGGTTCATTCGAATACGGTAGTCGTCGCCGACGTGAACAGGACCGAAGATTTTGCGAAGAATTTTTCTCTCAAACACCCCAAGCGTGGCTGCATCAGTCTGCGACACAACCCATGCTTCTGCGCCGTAAAGTAGCACGGGTAAGATGAGCGTCTTGTAGAGTGTCAGTTTTGTCGGGCGAGAGAGGTCTCTACTACTCAATTGCTTACTGAGACCATAGTAACACCTATTAGCAAGAGTTAGTCTCCGCTTTATCTCCAGGCTGACATCGTTTTGAGTGTTGACGACGGTGCCAAGATAGGTGAATTCCTTGACAACTTCGAAAGTATAGTTGTTCGCAGTAACAAAGGATCCAATACGCCGCGTCTCCCTGTTTGTGGACAGCATATACTTTGTTTTGCCCTCGTTCACCGTCAAACCCACTTTCTGACTCTTTTTCGATAGCAGAGAACGCAACAGTAACATATCGCTTACAACGTCCAATGATATCAATATCATCGGCATATGCAAGGAGCTGGATACTTTTGTAGAAGATAGTGCCATTACGATGTACACTGGCTCTTCGCAACACCCCTTCTATCACAAAGTTGAAGAGGTTGCAGGATAGTGGATCGCCCTGTATGAAACCTCGTTCGGTATCAAATGGTTCGGAGAGGTCCCTTCCTACTCTGACGGAGCTGGCTGTGTTGCTCAACGTCATTCTGCAAAGCCGCACCAGCTTCGCAGGTATACCGAACTCAGACATGGTGACATACAGGCAATCCCGTATCGGGCTATCGAAAGCAGCTTTAAAATCGATAAAGAGATGATAGGTATCGATCTGTTTTTCGTGGGTTTTTTCCAGGATTTGACGTAGTGTGAAGATCTGGTCTATGGTGGACTTACCAGGTCTAAAGCCGCACTGATAAGGCCCAATCAGTGTGTTGGCAAACGGCTTAAGTCTTTCACACAGTACAGTCGACAGGACCTTTTAAGAGATGGCAAGAAGACTGATTCCCCGGTAGTTAGCGCAGATTGTCGGGTCACCTTTCTTCAGTACAGGACAAAGGACACTGAGATTCCAATCGTCGGGCATGCTTTCTACTAGCCATATTTTGCAGATGAGTTGATGCATACACCCTATCAGCTCATCGCCGCCGGTCTTGAACAATTCAGCAGGCAGACCATCGGCACCAGCCGCTTTGTTGTTCTTAAGTCGTTGGATCACAACTCGTACCGCATCATGGCTAGGTGGTGGTACGTCCACACCATCGTCGTTGATTGGAGGCATCGGGTTAATTTCCCCAAAGGCGGGATTGGTGGAGTCATCGCCAGCAAGCAGCTTGGAAAAGTGTTTCCTCCATAATCTCAGTGTACCCTGCGTATCCGCAACCAGATTTCCATGTTCATCTTTACAGGTAGATGTTCCGGGCTTGAAACCTTGGGTCAGACGCTTGACTTGTTGGTAAAATTTTCGAGCATCATTCCTGCCCCGTAACACTTCGAGTTTCTCAAAGGTTACATATGCTACAGAAAAATACCCAAATATGTTATTTTTTTAATTGCAGAAATGATACGACAATGTCAATTTTTTCTTGCTAACACTAGAGGTGGGTAAAATCGTTAAGAAAAAATATCGTTATGCATCGATAGTTTCTCCAAATTTATCGATTTCAATCGATAGTACATCGATAAGACCAAGAATATGTTTTATATTTCTATTTGAAAAAAGTATGCCAATTCTTGAATTCGATATCCTAGAGTTTTAACGACAATATTCGCGATTTTGTCGCGCTTTTGAGGTTGTAGATGGGACAACAAAATTTTGTATCCTATTTCTCTTGACAAGTTTTTTTTCGTTTTTAAAAAAATATCGGACCACGAGTGCCCCTACGACGATCCCTGGAACTTCGCAGGCAATTGTCCATTTCAATACATATATGGAGGAACCACTGGTTGATGAAAATACGGACATCATCACATACTGGATGAATTATTCGTCATGCAAAGCTTTGCAAACAATTGCGTTAAAATATTTAATTGTGCCATAGTCTTCTGTCTCCTCCGAAAGAGTTAACTCTACTGCCGGAAACATAATTTCTGAACGAAGATCCCAATTGTCAGCTGATTTGGCAGAACGACTTGTATTTTTAAAACAAAATTATGAGCATGTCTTATTTTAATTTCACTAATTTTATGTTTGATTCGAGCACCATTCAAGTACCATATCATATAGTGATTCGCACAAAGCGTTTATTGATCTCACATAATGTAGTTATTTATCCAATACGTTATTGTCCATTGTTTATGAAAAGTTTATTATTTTAAAATATATTATGCATATATTATATTTCAAAATAAATCAGTTCTTATCGATGTCGATGTTTCGCAAAGAGACATCGATAGTTATCGATGCTTGACTCACATCGATGTCTATCGATAGTTAACGATTTTACCCACCTCTAGCTAACACTCGTTATTTGATAAATATTCTAAAAATAAGGTTGAAATGTGAAAAAAAAGGCTGAATAATCGATAAGAAAATTCTTTTGTTTCGAAAAATTTTGTATGAAACTTTTTTTTTTCGATTTTTTTGCCAATTTTACTTACAATCAGTAAACAAATTTTCTAATAATATTTTAAATTTTTGCTTGAGTTGCATTAAGTCTGGTCTAAAATTGCAATATAATTAAAAAGTTTTGTGTTCTATATCAGATATATAAATGTAAGGTAAATAATTTTTCAATAATCTTTTGGTTGCTAATATTTTTAATATTAATGAAAACTTAATACTTTTTGGGCAATTTTTTCGAATATTTGATGTAAAATATTACGAAGCCATACAGGTTCTCACACAAAATTTAAATTTTTGCAATAAGCTATTTCAGTAAGTGGAACAAAATTTTCTCTGTGTAAGAAATTAGAGATAAGAGTGCGCTTTTGTAAATGCCCGCATATTACTTTTAGTTTCAATTCAAAAACGCATTTTTAAATTTCAATGACACAACTACATGCTGTTGATAATGACTGACGACTGACTGTATGGCTGTTTTATGTAAGATCCAAAAAGTATGCAAAACATGAATTGAATCTTATCGAGATTTTGTCATAGAAAATCTAAAGCAAACATTTAACTTTCTTTTATTAAAAATATATGTCAATGGCGTTTGTGATTGCAACAACCAATATGATGCGTGGTTACTATGTAAACATAACAAAAAATCATAAAATGAATATGCGAAATTTTCACAAACATAAAACTAAGCTAAAAAAATACAAAAAAGTTAAAATAGTAGAAATCATAATCTTGAATCCTTAAGCAGTATGGGTTGCTATTTCATTTAAGGAACATCAGCCGTAACATATTTTATATGACTACTCAATTTTTATGCTCAATTAAACTCTATAAAGTGCAGCGGTTATATGTGATAAGTAAGCATACTTTCCGACAGTAAAATATATGAAACAATAGCTAAAGCATTGTTGCTCTTATGCGTTTATCATTCATATTTTTCATTTGCTTATCGTATGGATTAAAGAAATTTCGTCTTGTGCTATGAGCCTAATTAAAGTATTTATAGTAAGTAGCTTTTTTAGCGGTTGTTTCATTTCGAACTTACTTACATGATTTTAATATTTTGAAAATATATTTGAAAATTTTCAAACACATATTTCAAGCACATCTGCATTCAACATTTCAAATAATTAACAAAAAATTTCCAAATTTAATGTTGATCATGCGTCAATAGACTTAAGTAACAGCATTCTTTTAATTACCAAAATATCAAACTGAAATCAATTTACATACTATAAATAGAGGAGAAAAAATAATCGAAAAAACAATTTCACTTTCAGTAAAAGAAAAAAAAAAACAAGCGAACGCATAGTGACACAAAAACACTGACACTTGACTAAAATGATAAACGATATTAATGCTCAAATTACAATTTACAATGCAAACACACTGACACATAACAGACAATAGCCCACACACACATACAGACCTACTCGCACTCTAACAAAGGACAATGGAAAAAAATCACAGTGGCACTGTGTCAAGTACACTCACTAACACACATTGAAAACTACAGCCATAGACAGTCAACGAGTGGGTGACATAGAAAAAGAGAGAGATAGAAACATGGACAACCACACAGTTATTTACATGAAATTTTGATTGATGTCACATGCTGATGAAGCATAGAAATTGAACGGAAAAAATAAGAATAGAACGAAGAAAAAGGCGATGAATTGAAATGGGATGTTAGAAGTTGAAAAAGGTCAAGCATTCAAGAGCATAAGATAAAGAAGAAATTGGAAAAAAAATTTACAAAAAAAAAATTTGTAAAAATTGAGCATTGTAAAGACGTGAAAGTGTCATAAGTAAAATAATAACAATAAATAGATAGAAACGTTAAAAAAATGTATGTAAAGATAAAAGAAAATATAGCGACTCTCTGCTTAGTAGCAGCCAGTGGATGTGTTGACAGCTGTCAATTTGTAAAAATTAAATTTTTTCTTTGAACTAAACAGTAAAATATGTTGTCTTATGTTTGTAGTTTGCACAGTGACTTCTTCATTTGATGGTTCGCATAATCCAAGTTACCTAAAAAAATCTACAATTCGGCCTTTTCTATTCGATTGGCAGCCGGTTTGGAGGATGTGAGTTTTCAATATCAGTTTTTGAACATATCCCACTCATTCTATTAACACTATTAAGTGTAAATAATTAATTGGAGTGAAAAAGTATTCCTTTTAAATAAAAGGAATATGATCCAAAAGAATATCGTTTGATAGAAAGATAACGTATAAAAAGCTTACAACTAAAATAACACAAATATTATCCAGTGGTCTGTATCCAAAAACTTACTTTAAAATATTAATTCATACAAGTGGTCAAGTTTTTAATAATTTCCAGATTGCACACATGCTGAAAACATATGCTATAAGCAAATTATCTTTGCAGTTTTGTTAACTTTTGGCGACTTTCGTTTAATTGGCAAACGTAGGCCACGTATAAAATATTGATTTGCCACAAGTCATATCACTGTGCTTGCATCTATGTATCCTTTGTATGCATAGCTGGGGTTGAGTAATAAAGTGTTAAGTGTTTTCGTATTTGTCTTGATTTTCGCACATTTTCATTGAGCTGCAAATAGCCCCGCATATGTTTTGCATTATTTTCCCCAAAAATATTTTTCTCTATTTCTTAAAAAAAAATGACAAAAATTTAAGTGAAAAAAATTATTTTTTTTATAAAAAATTGTGTAAATAAAAAAAATAAGAAATACTTGTGAAGGCTTTTAAAAAAAAACTGATTGACACTTTGCCACGATTTTCATATTTTTCCCATATGCTCACCCACACACAGACGCGCACTAGTGTGCGGAGTCTTTAAGTAAAAATTGTTATTTTTTATATGTATTCGTAGAGCATATGTTAACGTTCCGTTGACAGACAATAATGGAGCGCAAAAAATTCATCCTTTTCTTTGTTGTCGTTGTTGTATGTACATATTTGGGTCAAAATATGTGTATGGTATATGACAGACGAGGCGAAAATAGAAAAAAAAAGGATATGTTTATATTTTTTGTGTGAGCGTCTGGCATAAGTGTAAAACACCAATGAAGATATGCTCAACTTTTCTCCATTTTTACTTTTTGTATATAAAAAGGATGCTTCCTTTTTTTCGCCCTTTTTTTTTTTTCTTCTGTAGAACCAAGCGATGTGTGTTGAAATATTATTTCGCACTTATTTTGCTGATTTTTTTTTCTCTTTCTCTTATATTGTCGTAAATGTTTGAGTTTGTGTGGCTGTTTTTTTGTATAAATGGCAAAGGATAATAATTGAATGTTAAGTTGATAGTTGCAGGATGTGCTTAAGTCAGTATAATGTGTATGAAATTTCTACGATTTCTTTTTTATTTTATTTATTATCGTTTTCCTGCTGTTGCTTTTGTACAAAACGATTATGACATTTTCATGTTATGTGAATTAAATGTTACTCATACGTCATGTTGTACTTTGTGTTGCGGAAATAGAAATTGATGTAGCATTTGCATTTGTGAAGTTATTTTCTTTTTCAATATAAATGTAAGCAGTAAGTATTTTTTTAATATTATTATTTGAGCCAAATAAAAAGTTAGCATTTTGGTGACTTCAATATCATTCCTGTTTTACAGATTGAAAGCAACAATAACAAAAACACACTGCATATTAAGTAATTATTTACCCACAATCTATGGAAATAAAAAAAAAAGGTGACTAATTAGTGGTTTTAGTAACATTACAAAAAAGTGTCGCTCATACAAACTTAATATATTTCTAACCAGCAAAACTGGGTGGCTTTAGTAAAAAGTAAAAATAGGAAACTCAATGCGCATTAGAAAGCGATTACTTTTTAAACAATTTTATAGTTATAGGTCAAAAGTCACTTCAGAAATCTTTCACATTTATATACTGATCATGGACGAACAACATTGTGAAAACTTGATTCGCAACAAATCTAAGTAGATATAAGTTTACAAACTATTTTATTGAAATATTAAGTTTTTTCGAGAATTTTCAATTTCAACAATTTCACTTTTAAGCGACAACTTTGATCCAAAGATCAAATGGAATGCAAACAAAGGTTTATCAAAAGCAAATGAGCGTTACATGTTAAATAATGATGCAACAAAGTGTGTCATCACCTCTGAATTTAAAATATTTTGAGCCAACTGCAAGGACTTAGAGGTGACTTGTTCAATTCTAATGAAGTTCTTAATTGTTTTTAATACAAAGAATTGTCGCCTTTTTTAGTTACATTTAGCATTAATTATTTTCAGTTTTAGACCAGGTTTTTGACACATTTTGACAAATCTTTGGCTCTGCTTGCGATTTACTGTTTTCAATAAGTTTAAGCTTATTTTATAGATGTTTAAGTTTAATTTTAAATCGGTAATTTGAAAATTTTAACCTTTCTTCAGTTATATATAAGGCTTTTTTTTCAATAGCTGCATTATTTTGAGCCACCCCAAAGCTAGAAACAAACACCAAACTACAAGAGTAAAACGCACACAGCGTCATCATCAGCAGCACGTTTTAATTCAGTTGCCGTGCAGTGCCGCAAGAATTAACTCATCAGATAGTAAAAACAAATCCTGCGGTCGTGTGTTAATTTTCATGAGTTGATGAAAAACCTTCTAGAACAGAGGCTGAAGTGTATAGACCAAAAATGTCACCCAAAGACTTTTAGAAGTCAGCAGCAACTAATTTGCAACAATTAGGAGCACAATGAATACAGAAAAAATAAAAAAAAAATGTAGCAGGATAGACAAAAGGACACACAGTACAAATCATACATTAATGAACTGAAAAAGGACAAAAATACAAATTAAATTGCGTAGGCAACAAAAGAGAAATGGAATGTAGGGAGAAACTTAGCAAATAGACAATAAAATCCTTTTTAATGCTTTGAGTAGAGAAACGAAGAGAATTCATTATTATTACGAGCAGGACACCAGCGTAGCCTATTACAGCGACTGTAGTTATTTTTATGGGAGTATGACAGCGGGTAATAAAATGCAAAAAGTTTCTGACAACAACTACAAAATTTATGTTGACGTTTTTCTTTTTTTGGTATTTTATCAAGAAATTGTATTACAACCAACTAACAAATTTACAATAGTAGTATAAAAGTAGTAGAAAAACATAATAACAATAATAATAGACTTAAGCATGCAGCAACAAAAAGAAAGAAGAAAATAATTTGCATAGCAATGAATAATAAGTAGTGAGCGCTTAGGTGCGTACTATAGAAAATATTATACACAAATTTTGGACAGATATTTGGCAATCGAAGCTTTTCGTTCCTGCTGGATGCAGTGGAAGATAGTAATGTATGTTATAAATTCAAGCAGACTTGTGGAGAATGTATGTTGCACCTTAAAATCAACTAACATTTTCAGTGTCCTTGATAGCTTCAGTCTTATAAAAAAAGTTGTAATCTATATTTTTGCTATCGGAAAGTGCTGTAGACCATAAAATTAAACTATGTATACTTCCTTAAATGATAATATTTTGGATATTTGAAACTAAAACTTATATAATGATGAAATGTTTTACTGACAATACCCGCTATAAATGAAACTAAAATATTTCACACATTGATATAGAAATACTGAAAAAATCATATTCCTCTCTGATAGTTCTGAAATAACTCGATTAATCTTCCCATTTTTAACTTTTTGTTTTAAAATAAGCAAAACTTTTCACGTATGCTGGATATGTTATGTTTTATTGAAGGTAGTTCTCATATTCTCTTATATTTTAATCTTGCCTATTGCCATTTCTTAACAGAAGCTTTTTAAAGTGAATAAGAATCAGAAAAAAAAAATCTTTCTCAAGATATTTTCAAATAGATGAATGACGTTGCAGCTTTGAATAGACTTCAATGCTACAAACCAGATGAGAAAAAAAATAAGTATCTAAACTTAATGTGATGGCAGAAACTATTATTATACACATAATTACCTTAAGTCAATGAATGAAAACCTCAACAATTTAGTTAAGAAAATTTTTGCTAAATTTCCCTATAACCTACACCTTAGAAACAAACGAAGCCTAAAATTATGTTAATTTTGCAGTGTGTAAAGTAAATCCTCAATGGCTGCTGCTATTGCTACTGAGGCTTTCTTTTTTTTTTTGCTGCTGGTGTGTTTTTCTATCTCTGCCACTCCTACGCAAATATTGACCTTTTTACGATATGCAAATTAGCAGCGGAATGACAAATTTTAATACTTTGTTTATTGGCTTGTAATGGATTTTTTTTGCGCTCGTTGACTTTTAGGCTTGACATTGACAACTCTTATTTTTACGACAAGCCTATTAAAATAAATATTTTTGTGGATTTAGGGCAGTCATTGTTGTAAAATAAATGAAGATGCTGTTTTTGGTAATAAAATAATAATAAAATTAAATAAAAATCAAGATGACAGCAAATTAATATAAATCATTTTTGATCTGAAGAATTAAATTTCATGAGAATTCTGTCACTAATACGCTTACAGCTAAAAGCTTGTGATTTTATTTATTTCTATTAAATTTTTCTGTATTTTACCAATTTTAATCTTTTTTACACTTTCTTTTCTTTAATTCCAGATCATGTGCGCGACTTTAGCTGCGGTCCCTTGCACTACAAAACATTCTATTTTGATGAACATGGTAACGCCCTTTATGTGGGTGCAATGTAAGTAACAAAATTTAAAAATAAAAAGAAAAATATTAACATGATTGCAAAATTAATACGAAAAGCTACAAATGCTATCCATGTACTAGTGTTTTGGTAAATTAAAAACTTACAATATTTCAAACATCCGGAAAAAAAAAACGAAAAAAAAAACATAAGCAGTTGCTGGGCATGCATATCCACTCCATTAAAGCTTTCGTTTATTTTATTTTTCTACCACAACCAACAGCTTAAAATCTCAGACTCGCGCACTCTGGCATCCATATTTCATTTTATGAAAAGCACTTCAAAACTTGCATTTGGCAACACTGGCAGAATACGTAATTTTGAATTGGTAACTGACTGCATGTATCTCGGCTCGTCTCATACATAACTGAGGCTGACTCTTTCATTCACTAAAACTCCAGCAATTTTGCACACTACAATTTTGAGTTGAACCTTTGCACAATGAGCTGCCGGTATGTTTTGCTTATAATATTTTAATTTCAATTTAAAACCTAACTTTTCTCGAAGTTTTTTAGTAAGAAATGTGTACTTAAAGGAAATTTATTTTTTATTTATTTGGTAAAAAATGCTTTTACGTGCATCAGCTATAATATTACAATTTTGTTTGTTTAATTAAATGTTGCTCATACGACACGTTATCCCAAAAGTTAAACATATCTCTGATTTCATATTCAAAATAACCTAATGTTCTAGATTTCTTCGGGAACGCTTGATATTCAAAAATCTACTCCTTTAGAGCTTTCCATTTATATCCTCATTTAAAATGAAAAAAAAAAAAAAACTTTTTGCGTTGCTACCAGAGCTGCAAAATTTTGATTTTTTGAAATTTAAGCAAAAACATCAAAAAAATTTTTAAATTTTATCTTAAACTATTTTTCCATTTTCTTGTTGTATACATATGGAAGTACCGAAAAACACTTCACCATTATTTTTAAATCTGTACAAATAAGAAAAAAGTCCATGATCTCTGTGGAGGCATTGCTTTTGTTATTCTTCTAACATCCTGAGCTATTTTCACTGTATTCATCTCAATACAATACTTATTATTTTAATTTTTTAGTACCACTACGTCAATATCGTTTTGAAAAAAAAAAAATAATAAAAAATCAATATATAAAATTTCAAAAAATTATCAATTTTTTTGTCCAGAAACTAATTTTTTTTTTTCTCATTTACTTTTTTAAGCGTTATTCATGTAGTGCCAATGACATTCTTATATAATAGTCCTATCTAAATATGAATATTTTATAAAAATATCAACTTTAAGTCAAAATAAATTTATGTACGTGTAGGCATTCCACAGATAGACTTCCGTCCTAGCCAAAAGATAAATAAAAAAAATGTTGTTACTAAAGATTTTTTTCGAGTTCGTTCAATTTTATATTTTTTAAGGATTTTTTTTCTTGTGCGTTCTATTTTTAACGAAATTTATCAAAAAAAAAGGTAACAAAATTGATTAGGGTCTTTTTTGTTGTATGTCAAATAGTTTTCCTGCAAATAAAGTTCTTAGCTTTTGAAGTATGGAGAAACGCTTAAAATTCGGTATTCCGTAAAATATATAAAAATCGAATTGATATAAATCAAAAATTGAGATTAAATCATTTCTATGAACAAAATTTCATTTCAAAATTAGAATAAGTTGAAATCTGTTAGTGTTTTAAAATAAAAATTTTACTAGCAGCAAAGTTTACCTATATAAGGAGTGAGATTGAAAAAATCTTAACACACTTTTTACCTAATAATTTTTTTTGGGTGTAAAATTTAAAAATTTCTTTGATATAGATATCTTTGAAAAATATGTCAGTTATTATTTTTAATGACAAACATGTTGATGTCTGCCATCAAACTGTTTCCAATATTATTAAACAGTTTCAAAAAAATTTGACCATCGATAGGAAACCTGATTCGGGAAGAGAACAAGGACCACATGATATTGGGAAAGCCAAGAAAATTGAAAGCATATTGAAAAGATCTCCAAACACATCTGCTAGAAAATCTGCCCGGTTAGCCCAGTGCTCTGACTATTTGGTGCGAAAAGTTAAGGCCAATGCAGGTTTCAAAACATACAAAGTTCAAAGAGTTACAGACAGGAATGCTGCAAAGAATATAGACGCCAAAAGTAGGGCTCGGCAATTAAAATCGAATTTCATACAAAAAATATCATTCCAGTTTAAAAAAAATCTGCCGAGAAAAGAGCATCCGCTTTTATTCACTGACGATCTTTTCCATAAATATTTTCATTCGGTTTGTTCATATATATTAAACCTACGCCGTTGGTTATTTAATGACACCTATAGCTACACAATTATTAACTTATTTCTGGGAGCTAATAAATATTTTCGATCTTAAACCATATTGCACATATAGCTATATTTATATTTCATAAGAAAAAAATTATAACATCGGTCCAATTATCTTTTAGCAAGCTTTTGTAAAGTAATTTTACCCAAAAATAAAACAAAGTTGAAATTAGTGCGCTTTTCTTTAAGAGAATCTTCACTTCCAACGTAAACTACCCATTATGAAATAAATGTCTGGTGAATTTTACACTTATTCTTTGAATTGTTTGAAACTTAAATTTCTTTGCTTGTAGATTTACTTATGGATTTTTCAATAAAATTACTTTACATTTTCTATGAAGAAAAACATCCAAGATCATTTTAATTAGTTTTCTCAATGTAGACTTTTGGATTTGCCATATTATCTCTGATCATTCGTTTTTTATTAATATGCGCTCTAAAATACCTTTTATTTGGGGTTTGTAATCCCGTGCTATATTTGTAATCCCGGTATTTCGGGATTACATTTTTCTAGTCCCATTTGAAAAATATTAACACATTATTTTAGTAAAATTTTAAGAAAATTAAAAACTTGACACATTCCAAAAATATGTTTATAATAAAATATTTATTAATTTATAAGGAAATTCATTGTTTATATGATATTATACATACTTAATTATTAAATTATAAGGAGTTCATTCATTGTTTGAAAATTAATAAGAATTAATTTTGTATATTTTTAAAATACGTTTTGAGGAAGCAAAGCACATCCAAAGTTTCATCGCCCAAACGATTTCTTATTTAAGTTGCGAAAAGTCCAGCCGCAGAAAAAGCACGTTCAGACTCTACGCTGGTAGGTTTAATAGTCATTAAAAAATCATAAGCTCTTTGTAAAAAGTCACCACGTGCTCCCCCATTTTCAAACAACAGCATTTCCTTTTGAATTTTCACTGATAGCGTCTCACATCGAATTGGTATCCTCGGCAAATGCGCTTTTTTTATAGCTTTATTAAGTTCGTCTGAAATAGGTTCAGATGGAGACTCGGAAATAATTTCGAGAGGTGCCTCATTTAAAACAGAAAGTTCATCTTCAGATTCAGTCTCATAAGCTGTTTCTGATGTAACTGGATTTGAAGCGTGTAGTCTTTCGAGTAACTCATCTATTAATTTGCGGCATGTTATTGAAGATGGAACTATTACCATGTCTATTTCAGATTCGGATTGAACGTTGATTCTACAATTGTGCAGATACTGAAGGATACCACTTACATAGATCTGTTCGCCTTTGTTGCATTCGAAGAATGAGAGCTGAATACAATTTTTGACTTATCACGTTGTTAGCATCTTTAAGTTTTTTTAACATAAAAGTTATGGCAACATCGGCTGTGAACAAATTAGCATCCCGACGGCAAAGGGATTCGACTGTAGCTTTTACTGGGATTAGCGCATTAATGATATCAGATACCATTTCAATCTCATTATTGAATAAAGCCAAATATTCACCTTCAGGTAGACTTATGTCTATTAATGCCTTTTGTATACAATTTTTCAATAAGTAGACGCGTTCAAGCATTGACAAAAGACTGTTCCATGTAGTCTTTCAGTCTTTTATTAGAGCCATTTGCTACCCAAATTCGCATCAACCGAACAAAAAAAAAATCCAAGAATTTCTAATATGAAAATAGACAAATCTCAACTGAAAAAATTTAAATTAAAAAATGTTGAACCAAATACGATTTTTTTACAAAAAATTTTAAGAGGGCTGTGAGTTATTTTTCGTTTTAGGCATAAAAAAGTCAAATCCCGGGATTAAGTGACCGATCCCGAGATTTTGGGATTGATTAAAACAGCGGGATCCCGGGATTTCG
This sequence comes from Tricholauxania praeusta, assembly GCA_949775025.1. Taxonomy (NCBI): domain Eukaryota; kingdom Metazoa; phylum Arthropoda; class Insecta; order Diptera; family Lauxaniidae; genus Tricholauxania; species Tricholauxania praeusta. The sequence continues at coordinate 26,439,726 of OX459031.1, read as the reverse complement.
GGATCCCGGGATTACAAACCCTACTTTTGGTGCAGTTTATATATAAAAAAAATGACAGAAAGTTTCGAGCAAAACACAAAAATTTTTTAAAACACGATGAATCGGAAATATGTTGAAGAAATTTCAAAATACTCCCTCGTGCCCTAAGTAGTACACGTTGGAAGAGGGAGATAAACGGCATAAGAGTAAATTAAAAGCGGTTAAGTATCATATTTTAAAGTTTTATTAAATTTTTGACAAGGAATACAGAGTTCAAATTTGTAATCAGTGGCACAAAAACATCCTTTTAGGGCCCGTGGCTCGATTGTGTGTAATTTTTTTCCTATATCGATGTGATAGACTAACATTACATTTTTTATTTTAGCAATTATTATATGAGCTATGTTTGGGAAAAGTTGAATGACCAAAAGTAGCCTTAATTTGTAGTTGACTAGTCCGACCATAAAGCATGATATTTGTGCTGAAATTTTTTTCATGCACTTACATCAACTTCAGCTGTGGTGTCATGAAGTTTTGCTTTGTTTGTTTGCTTGTTGCTATTGTGTAATACTCCATCTGGCTGTATGTCTGTTTGTCGCAATTTCGTTGTCTATCTGTCTCTCGGTCTTTTCTGTTGAGTTAGGTTCCCTCATTTGTTTTGCACCGTTGCGTTGCTTAAAGAGCAGTTCCACCAGCAACAAAATACAACAACAGTAAGTGAAAATGAAGATTAATGGTTGCAGTTGAAGCAATTTAACCGCCATATAGCAAAAATACTTGTGGTTGTGTTCGCACACACAGGCGTTCGTTTTTCGCCTAAAGGTTCGCTTATGCTTTGTACAATTTCTACTGGAGTGTGTATATAAATTACAATTTTCTTTTCGAAAACTCTCTACAGTGGTGCAATTTGTCAAAAGCGGAAAATCGGGAAATTAATTAAGTAACAAAACAAAAGCTTTATTGTGAGTTCCGATGAAAAACAGGCAATAAGTTCCATATTTTCAAAAGTTCCTTACAGAACTGCTTAAAATTTTTAGATTAACATGACTTGTTGTGTTTTTAAGTAAATAAAATATATAAGTCAAAAGAAGATCCAACTTACGCACTGAGCCTGATGATGTAGCATATTTATCAAAAAATTTTCGAAAATACTATAAAATTTTAAATGAAAAATAAAAAATGAGCGAAAATTTTCTTAATACTAAAAGTTATTCCAAAGTGCGTTGTTGTTATTTAAAATGTTTTGATTACTTTGCAATTTTCCTAAGGACATTAGAAATTTACCTCAAATCAATAATTATTGGAAAAGAAAATGAAAATATTTTCCAAATTGAATGCAAAAGTTGTAAAGTAAAAGTAAAATGCCAACAAAAACCTTCTGCAAGAAAAACCTCGTTCTCCAAAAAAAATTCAATAAAAGTTAACATCCTTTTTTAAAAACTTTGCTCAAAAAAAATATTTTTAAGAATTATTTCCTTTTAAAGTATCGATCATAGTTTTTAGAATGTTTATGAGAGTGACATTTTTATCACGTCTTTATCTTAAAACCTTTTTAAATATTGGACACATTTCGAAGAAAAATAAATAACTTATATTGATGTCATTCACAATGTAATGGACTGGGCTTACTGTCAATAACAGCAGGTCATTGATAAAAACAAGAAAAAGAGTAGTAAACATAATTGAACCCTAACGAAATATTATATGGACAGCATGGATATTAGGAAGTTTTTTCTAAATTTTTGCAGATGATTTTATTTATTTTTTGCCTATATCTTAGCTTGAGAAAAAAACAAACGGCGCGGACAATATATATGCTCAATTTCAATGAAATTTAGCGAGAAAACTGATCAACTAAAAAAGTAAAAATAAAGCTTCATTCTTTTATGAAAATTTTTTTAAATTTTTAACAAAATTTTTTTGCACTCAAAAATTTAATTTTTTTATGATAAATTTTGGAGCGTTAGAAACATATATCGGCCATTGTTTAAGTAACTGCTCATTCTGTTAAGCACTTTTGATTTTTATATATTGTTTATAGCCTTCAAAAGATTAATTTTGAATTTAAACCAAAAGCTGTTTCCAAAATATTAGTTTTTCCAATTTTGAATTGAAAATTTATTATATCTTAATATCTCAAAACTTTGAACTTAAACTCTTTGAACTCTTAGTTAGTTAAAAAAGTCTTAAGCCTTATAAAAATAAATAATTTACTTCAAATTAATATGATTAAACATAATTTTTTCTTAAATTAATTGTTTTATTTAGTTATATGTTTTTCAAATTATCTTCCACATTATGTTTTTTTATACCCTACACCGAGGGTATATTCACTTTGTCTCTCCGTTTGTAACACATAGAAGGGGGCGTGGCAGGTATGGAAAAGTATATATATTCTTGATCAGCGTCACCACCTGAGTCGATTTAGCCATGTCTGTCTGTCTGTCTGTCCGTCTGTTGAAATCAGGTTTACGGGAAAACCAAGAAAGATAATTGAATGAAACTTTCACACACAGCTCACACCTTCTTGCAGGCATCTTGCTATTGAAAATGGGCGAAGTCAGTTAACGGACACGCCTACCGTACTTTTCTATGTAAATTTACCCAGACCAATTTTGAAAAAAGTTGCAGCGATTTTGATGAAACTTGGTGATTTAGAGCACATGCGAACCAAATTAGGATAAGCCTGGGTTTCAAGTTTCCAAAGAATCGTGCAGGGGCGTGGCACAGCCCTAAATTTTTTCACTTATACATACCACCATATTGTAAGCCGTTCAAGATATTGCGATGAAATTTGGTAAGCGGATACACATCAAATATAACTTGAAATGTTGTAAAAGTGGACGAAATCTAAAAAGTGGGCGTGGCACTTTTCAACTGTTAAAACTTTTGATTCTGTATTTCTCAAAATTGTCACAAACGATTTTCATAAAAATTTTGGAGATGATGGCGTTGAAAGCCTTCATTAATACAAGCTCAGCCAATTTACTGAAAAACCTCGTTGAAGGGCGTGGCACCGCCCACAGTATTTATAAACGTTATATTAAGAGAACTAACAAAGTAATCGTTTTGAAACTTAATGAGGTACATAAACTTGCTATAAGGTCTCCTATTACAAAAATTTGGTCCAATAGTACCTGTGGGCGTGGCGCCTCCCATATAAGCAACAAATATTTATTGTTATAGATAGTGTGTTATGAGAGTGATCTTCATAAAATTTGGTGTATTGATGTCAGTTACTATAAGCTTTAAAAATAAATGAATTTTGACGGGATTGCATCAGTGGGCGTGGCACCTCCCATACAAATAAAATGCGGTAAGTGGCATATTTATCGAAATATGTGAGCAATCATACTAAAATTTGGTGTAAGGGGTTTGCTTATGGAAAGCTATTTCTGGATCAAAACCGGCCTGGATTGTACCAGTGGGTATGTCACCGCCCTAAATTTTAAATTTAACTGCGCCATATATCGCAAACTATACATGCTATTGTGCTAAAATTTAATATGAGGATATGGATCACGAATAGAATTTATTGAACTAAAAGTGGGCAGAATTGGAGAAGTGGGCGTGGCATATTTCAAATTTTTCCTTTCTATTCGATTTTTCATATGCTTTCGACTTTTTCAACCCCTTAACTTTTTTTAGTATTCCTATATGTATTTGTTCGACTTTTTCAACCTCTTTCAACTTTCTTCCAAAGTTTCTATATTTTTTCGACTTTTTCATCAATTTTGAATTCTTTCAAATTTTTTCAACCTCTTTCAACTTTTTTAGAGTTTTTCAACCTCTCTCAACTTTTTTCAACATATTGCATATATTTTCGACTTTTTCAACATTTTTCAACCTCTGTCAACCTTTCTAACATTTCACATTTTTTTCGACATATTCAACCTCTTCGACGTCTTTTTAACATTTATTTAAAATGTACTTTCAGTGGAGTGTAGGGTATGTGAGTTTCGGCCTGGACGAAGATAGCACCTTAACTTGTTTTATATAAATTTAGATTTGAAAGCAGATACACTTTTTTATTTTTTTTTTTGACAAATAAAACATAAAAAATCAAAAAATTTTGTGTCAAAAAGTGCTCAAAAAGTCAAAAAAAAAAACAAAGCATGTAGTTATCTAAAGAATGGTCCATGTGTATAATTTAACATTTATATATTCTCATAAGATCTTAAGTATTAGGCAAAATACTTTTCTGAAATACATTGGATATATTCTGAAGTATATCTTTTCTTTTTCTGAAGTAAATTCGATATTTTTTGCAGGTAAAATTAAATTTGCGAAAAGCTTATGGAATAACCTAAAATTAGCTTAAAATTTTCTGAAGTAAAATCTTATATTCCAAAGGAGATATATTTGAAAATTTCTTAACTGTAATTATAATTTGAAATGAAATTTGAGTATTCTGAGAATAATTTGGATAATCTGAAATCAAAACGTAATAATCTGAAGTACTATTGAAAAATGTATATTTAACTTCTCAAAATGGAAACAACGTTTAATCATACAACACGTTAGATTGAAATAGTTTGATAGTAAATATATCACAGTTCAAGAAAATTATTCAAATTTATGATACAATAAATTACCTTCATAATAGAATATGCTTGTTTTCTATAAATGAATACATGTTAAAAAAACAATGTACATTTTTACAAAAAGTTACCGTTCAGTCACACTATAGGAAAAAATGTTTTGAAATATATTTCTATGATTCAGGTATGTTAAGTCTTTAAAACTGAGCGTTTTTCGTCAATGATATCAGAATTTGTTTTCTTTCCTACAAAGATAAGATCAATTGTTAGAACAAGAAACTTAAACCTATGCATTCTTCTCAAGAAACTTTACAATATCCATTATTCGTTTCTTTCTTTTTTTTTATAATAATATAACTTTATTATTGTAAAATAGCAAAAATTCATGCACAAAATTTGATGTTAATTCTAATTAAATAAGTAAAATATTGCAATAATAAAAACTACAATTCAGTTGATACAAAGTAATAAGTGACGAATGCAGTTATACTTTAAATGAAAGTACAAAATTTGATAAATGTGTTGTCTTATTTTTATACAAAATCTCTCGTTCCTTTTTTTCTTGAATTTTAACACTTTTTAATCTTAACGTTTCTTTTTGATGCTGTCATTATACCTTCTCTCCTATAGTTCAACCTATTTTTCTAAGAAAATAACTTTTTTCTTCATTTATCTGTTCCAGCTATTTTTTACATATTTATTATAAAATAATTGAAGACTATATTTGTAAGTTCTGAAGTTTTGATTTCATCCACTCTTTGATCCTTAAAGAAGTACAAATTTTCAAATTAATTTAAATTTAAAAAAAAGAAAAAGAATATATGAAAAAAAAAAACTATAAAGATTTGTTACTTCACAGCTGACTGATTTATAGCACTAAGTGAGTTCAAATTACATATAAGCTGAAATTGGAGCACATTTGTGATTACGCTAAGTAATAACTCTCATAGCCACATTGAAATTATCTAATAAGGGTAGACATATGTGGCATACAGCTGTGTGCAAAAAAATAGCAGTGTCATATGAAATAATCTTTGCCTTTATGAAAAATAAAAATTATTCATAGGAAAAATGAAATTCCAAATTTATTTGCTTCATTTATGTTTCACCAATGTTAAACAAGCATTTTTTTGAACATTAAGGTTTATTCGGACTTCAAACAGGGACAAATTAGGGAACGTTCCAAAATTCAGGTGTGCAAAATAATAGCAGTGCTTAGCAATACTTAAAAAAACAAAACTAAAAAAAGTATAATTCAGTATCTAAACTTTATTTATATTAAATCTATTAACAATAAGTGGAATGACCTTTATTAGAACGAACGGATGCACATCTTCGCTGTATGGAATCCACCAAACGCTGGAATTTCTCTACAGGAATGGCCTTCCATGCTGCCCTTACAGTATGCCACAATTCTTTGACATTCTTAGGACATTCCTTGCCCACGGCTTCTTTGACATTGGCCCAAAGGTTTTCGATGGGGTTGAGGTCTGGGAACTGGGCTGACCTCTCCATTACCTCAATCCTATTTGAGGAAAACCAATTTTTCGCCAATTTGCTCATGCGCTTTGGGTCGTTGTCTTGCTGGTAAACCCATTTTAACGGCATTTTTCATTCAGCGTAAGGTAGCATGGTTGAGCTCATTATTTCCACGTATAAAGTTTCCTTTTATCCAATAAATTGGACCTGTGTCAGAGGGTATGAAAAGCAGACCCAAAAGTTAATTTTTGCAACACCATGCTTTACGGTCCTTGGCACGTATTTCGGATGGAAGGGAACTCCCACTGGTCTTCGTACATAATGATCTAGAGCCAAACAAAACTATTTTGGACCAGTTGGAGTTCCGTTCCATCCGAAATGCGTGCCAAGGACCGTAAAGCATGGTGTTGCAAAAATTAACTTTTGGGTCTGCTTTTCATACCCTCTGACACAGGTCCAATTTATTGGATAAAAGGAAACTTTATACGTGGAAATAATGAGCTCAACCATACTACCCTACGCTGAATGAAAAATGCCGTTAAAATGGGTTTACCAGCAAGACAACGACCCAAAGCGCATGAGCAAATTGGCGAAAAATTGGTTTTCCTCAAATAGGATTGAGGTAATGGAGAGGTCAGCCCAGTTCCCAGACCTCAACCCCATCGAAAACCTTTGGGCCAATGTCAAAGAAGCCGTGGGCAAGGAATGTCCTAAGAATGTCAAAGAATTGTGGCATACTGTAAGGGCAGCATGGAAGGCCATTCCTGTAGAGAAATTCCAGCGTTTGGTGGATTCCATACAGCGAAGATGTGCATCCGTTCGTTCTAATAAAGGTCATTCCACTTATTGTTAATAGATTTAATATAAATAAAGTTTAGATACTGAATTATACTTTTTTTAGTTTTGTTTTTTTAAGTATTGCTAAGCACTGCTATTATTTTGCACACCTGAATTTTGGAACGTTCCCTAATTTGTCCCTGTTTGAAGTCCGAATAAACCTTAATGTTAAAAAAAATGCTTGTTTAACATTGGTGAAACATAAATGAAGCAAATAAATTTGGAATTTCATTTTTCCTATGAATAATTTTTATTTTTCATAAAGGCAAAGATTATTTCATATGACACTGCTATTTTTTTGCACACAGCTGTATATACTTATTTAATAATTCTGCAACTTTGTTTTACTTCACTGCCTCTGGCGACGCAAACATTCACTTTATGACCCTAATCCATTCATTTTGAAACTGCTACAAATTATACCCGATACTCACAAAAACAATGAGTTGTATTACATTGTTCGTGCGAACGCACAAGGTTTTGTTTCATTCGTTTGTGCTAAAACAATTCATTTTTCAAGCGTTTAAATGTCAGAATCTGCTTTTAGGCACTTAAACTAAGCTGCCACTAATTATGGTGCAGTGAAAATAAGCGATTTAGGTACATATTCTTTGTGGTAGAATTTGAGGCGCAACAGCTCAGACAGCATTTATCATTTAACAACAACAAATAAAAAACTTTCAAATTGAATTGCAAAAGCTTTTTTGTAGACGGATAAAAAACTTTGAAGCCATTAAATCAAAATCAAATTCTTTGTAAAAATAAAACTGAAATTGATTTTTCAAAAGATAAGAAAAAAAAATGCCTATATCAAGATTCAAATCGAAGAAACACAAAATGAAACATTAAAGAAACGACCAAGCTAATCCAAAAATCGTGCCGTGACACACGATAACATAAATGCAACTTAAAGCACATAGTACCAAGTTACCAGATACAAACACAAAGATATCCTTAGCAAAACAAACAAACAAACAATAAGCTTCACGTTGTGAAGGCTAAAGACACAAAGAGACGTATAGACAAACACAAACTTATAAACAGTTAAATATACACACATACACACAAGCAGTTATAGCAGCAATCGAAACAACATTCTCTCCTATTACTGCATTATTATAAAGCAATTTAATGGTGTTTGTATTGAGAGCTGGCGTTTACAACAAAAAAATTACAATAGAATGAGACAACTATATATGCGCGTACATGAGAAATGACATTATACATGGATAAAATAAAAAGAAATGACAATATGTTAAATGACGTTAGACAGCAACGAAAAAAGCATATACACAAACAAACACTTTTACAAGGCAGACAGCAGCCAAGAGCCGACAGCAACCAAAGGCAAAAGCCATAAGCAAAGGTAGTGAGCTGGATTGATGGAAGATAAATTACATGTCTTGAAATAAAAGAATGAGACACAGTGGTATTGAAGTTTGGTCGAAACATTATAGTCGATATATTATTGATATATTTTTGATAAAATAGTAGGTGCCCACGTCAACTAGGTATCCTTAATACAGACCAAGATATCTAAGTATATTTCAAAACTCTTTAGTATATGTCCTAGTCAAAAAGCTTCGAAATGTGTATGTTGCATTACTCCAATAAACAAAAACTTTTGCTATGAACTAAATAATCTATTGAAGCATACACAGGTAATGTCACGCGGTTCTAAGAGGTTCTAAGCTTCAATCGCACCGCATCAAGCATTATGTATATAGAAGGGTCATAAGCCCAAAAAATTATCTTCTTTTTTTGTCCTTTATCTCCTTACTTAGGACATTCATCACATTCTTCCGCATACACCATGCAGTACCTTTAATTTTCTCCAACATTTTCCGCTCCAGCTACGCTTCCACAATAATTTATGACGACCGCGTTTTTTACTTTTACTATTCTGAGGATTCACCCAATGCTTGCGGAAGGCTTCAGTTTGTAATTTCAGCAACGATTGTCGAATCCAATTTCAAATTTGGTACTTGATTCGAATTGTAATCGGATCTTGTCCGCATATGTTAAGCAATTCGACGGTTCCCACCAACTTTCCGGAAACCGTTTTCCGGAATGGACATTTTCCGGAACGACCAAAAACCCGAAATTTTTTTTCCGGAATCGATTTTTCGGAACAAACATTTTCCGGAACGACGGTTTTCCAGAAAAAGTGAAAATGGCAAAATTTACTGGGAATGTGTGCGATATCGAGCACGGGAATGTCTCGCTAGAGCTGTCACCGCTGATATTACACCAGGTCGTAGTATAACAGTCTATCGAGGTCCGAATGACTCAAAACAGAAATGGTTGGACTTCCAACAAAAAATCAGATCACTCGTTCAAAATTACGCGGAATATGCAGATCGCGGGGATGACCTACGATATCTGCGCTCAATCGCACACAACATAGTTCTGTGTAAATTTCAAGTTTTGTGTATATAATATAAACAAATTTACACAAATTTGATACAAATACAAAATATTTTACTCATAACGCATAAGTTAGAAATTATTATTTCCGGAAAACAGTCGTTCCGGAAAATGTACATTCCGGAAAACCGATTCCGGAAAAACAATTTCGAGTTTTAGGTCGTTCTGGAATTTGTCCATTCCGGAAAAAGGATTCCGGAAAGTTTACGGTAATCCAATTCGACATTGCATATAGTTCTGGGACACCAAATTTTCAAAATTCTGCAATAACAACAGAAAGTATAAAGCAAGAGAGATAATGTTGTACGAATGACAAGTATCGATAAGTTATTAAACATCGCTACCAGATGTTCTGAAAAAAAAAAATAATCGTGAAAGTGAAAAATGTGAAAAATCATTTTTCATTTTGTGCAAATCAGAGTATCAACAAAGAAGTGCTTCAGGAGTAAAAGTGTAACGATTACTTTCTCATTTTTTTAATGTTTCTCTTTTCTGTTTCTTATTCTTTCTGTTGAGGATTTCCTGCACTTTGACATTGTAATAATCCACCTGCAAACGATGACTATGATGACGACGACGACGCCACTGATTGATGAATGTGACATTAGTGCGACAGTTGAGACAACAGTTGATTAAAGCGCTGGAAAGTAAAGTTTTCACTCAATGCTACGTACATTCAGCGGAAAAGTGAAAAAAACAATGAATTCATAAAGGATTCGAAAATTGAGGTTTAACTGGATGTATGAATGATTTTCTTTTATAATATGGCGAAAAATTGCTTATTTAACATGACAGTATTTTCACTCCCAAGCCTGAATGGAAACAGATGTGACTAGGTGGCTTTAGATGATTAATGTCATGCAAATTTATTTGCTACTTTAACTAAGAGAGCCAAGTTGTGCTTGAATATTTTAGATTGAAATATGTATGTATGAAAAACGTAACATCTTTTTAGGTAAAATTTAAAATCAATGCATCTTAAGTATTGTTGATACTAGGCTGCTCAATATGTTTTTAAATTAAGAACTATTGTTTGTGTACAACAAGCATATATTTGACTGATCTTCTTAATTTATTTGATTTACATATTTCTTAAAAAGATTTATTCATAAAAAATCCAATTTTTCTGTCTACTTTCAGGGATCGAATATTTCGATTGAATTTACAAAACATTAGTCAATCTATTTGTGAGGTAAGTTACATACAATGAAATTATATAAGAAATATTCATTTAATATCATAAAAATTTAAATTTTTTTCTATTTTGTAAAAAAAATTAAAGCACTTAGAGCTTTTTATAAAACTCGCTGTGTGTATGCAATAAAATAATTCAATGAAATGTTCACATCTTTTGGACCCTAGTAAATTAATTTATTTCTTTATATAAAAAAAATATGTGGCTAATCCTAAGAAAAAAGGTGGAAAAGAAAGCTAAATTTCATAACGTTGCGGAATGGACTGTATTGTGTACTTGTCTTCTTAGAATTACAAGTAGTTTTAAAACTTGAGGATGTTACTAAACTTTTTTCTTTTATTTTTATTTGACACAAAAGGCATTGAAATTAAAGTTAGAAAAAAAAAGTCGCAAAGAGACTGCAATTTTAACCGACTTATTTCGACACTTATTTCAAAAATACGATTTTTCCTTAAATTAAAGTTTCTGGCTTGAACGAGACCGATTATTGGGCTCTAATAGTCATAAAAGCTCTCTTTGTAGTGATAAAAGCATAGTGTATTTTTGAGTTTTCCATGTGACCAGAGCTTCTTTTAGAAGATCTTGCATGTATAGTAAAATATAGAAATAGGATAAAATAAACAGAAGAGAGTAAAACAAATAAGCAAATAAAAAAACAATGCTGACTAAACTTGAATATAAATTGTAAACATGTGCTCAAGTTAATCTCTGCACTGACTTCATGCACTATTTCAATCCTCTTTACATAGCGACAGCTCATTCCGGTGGTAAAAAGAGGAAATAAAAGACATCTATACATGTGCATAGATACATTTGCTTGTAGAAGTACCCTGCTGGAAATTGAGACATTGAAAAAAGTTAACTGCTTAATTTTTTGTCTTTAAAAGTGTGAGGGATATAGAAATTACATTAGCAATACCATATTTACCCTTGAACGAAAGCATCAACTATAATCCGAAAGTATCACGTGCAGTTTAATGAAAACATTTGGTAAAACTTTACGGAGAAAAAAAAAGGCTTGATCTTGACATAAAGATGCAGAATGAGGGAATCGTACAAAAGTGGAATTGAAAAATCAGCTAAACGCTTCTTACGAAAAATGTGTTGAAGAAAAATCATGAAAAAATTTTAAAACATCTACAAATTACTAATATACAAATTACTAATATATAAATTCCATATTAAAAAAACGTAGGTTTATCAAACAATCCTTAAAGAAAAGTTGGACATTATTGTAAGAAAAGTCAATATCGATTATAGTTACAATTGTGCTACTAAATGGTCGCACTGATGTTTTTAAACCGATTAAAAGATTCAAAACGTTCTTAAAACGGACTTGCTGAGGGTAGTTTTAATAGAAACAGCATCCATTTGAAGTCTATCTCAAGCATAGAAATTCTTTGAGCAAAACATTCCTTAAGAAATCTAATTCTTGTGGCAACGTTGAAGTCTTTGAGAATTTTACTTTTCATTTCTAAGATATAGTTCCTCATTTCATATGCTATCTCCTGTGACTTTCCGGTGGAACATCAATGTAATAATATGAATTTTACAAAAAGAATTACAAAGTTCTACCTAATTTCGAAAATTTAAGATCAAGATTTTATGTTATCTTACGAATACATAATTTTTTTATCCACTGCATTTTGATTTCAGTTGATTCCAAGGTCTTAATGCTTGAAGTACTACAATGCTCAGTTCTTAACCGCATCTAATTTTTTAGATATACATATGTATTTATATTTTCATTGCTCAACCAACTAAAAGAAAATTCGCAGCGGCAAATATGTTATACACAACATCGATGAATAGTTATACTCGTTGTAGGCAGTAATACTCACAACTCCAGCCACTACTGTAAAGTCTTTTTACAAAAGCATGGCCGCTTTGTAGGCAGCTTGCATACATCTCTATATACAATGTGAAATGTATAAAATATCGCTTACTAAGTGCCTGTATAGTTTACAAAGTTGCCTACATCTCCACATACAAAGTATGAAGCCAACAGGCAAGACCGCTTACATCTCCAATTACAAATCAGACAGCAAACAGACAGACTGCCTACAGTTCCATATACAATGCAGGTAGCCAGCAAGCAAACTACCTACTGCTCCATATACAAAGCAGGTAGCCAGCAAGCAAATAAACAAAATATCACAGTAACAATTTTATTTGTGAAACGCACACACAAAGGGTATAGCTTTTAATACATGAAAAATAAGAGTACTTCATCAATTTGCCGCTGGATTAAAAACTTTTGAGCATTTTCGATTTGAACATAAGCGATTATAGTTCAAACGAGCTTTTGATATCAGCTTCTGACCTAAACTATACTTCAATACTAGCTTGAAGAATAGAAGCTTGTTTTAAGTAGCAAAATAATGAGATTTATTTCAGAGCTTTAGGAATCGTAGAACCTCACTATAATATTTTATGCCTCGCGAGGAGAATTCGGATTTATTTGCTGAAATTCCTCACCGACAGAAAATGGCAAATATGTTTTTACATCAAGTTTTCCATTTAAATATTATTTAAAATGCTGTTAACATTGGATTTGCGGATTTGGCCATTCTGTGGTTGTGAAGAATCTCTATACACTTAAGTTTATTGTTACTCTTCAAACTTTGAAGCAATGCGTCCTTCGACAACAGAATATGTTTGTCCAGTAATCGTTTGTTGTTGTATTTAGAGTCTTTTTGACATCCAAAATCATATTAGTAGTTACGCCGCTTCCTTAAAGATGAGACTCTACGAATTACTGAAAAGAAAAGATATAAAAAAGCGATTCGCCATATCATTGAATTGATTGTTCGGGTGAATGGTAAGTCCATTGTTTTTCTCTGAGGCGGACAGGTAGAAGAGAAGTTTCGCTCGAATACAGCCAGCAAAAACCAGTTGGGCTCTTAAATTATAGTGTGAATTAGAGCTGTTGTTAACTGCGAAAAGTAAGAATGCATGAATAGTTTGTTACTACTCAGCAACACTTAAAGTTTTTAATATTAGTGAGTCATGACACATACGAACGCATCCCTAATATTCTGCCAACTTTAAGGGCCTATAGTTATTTTCATCCAAATTTTCAAATGCAAGTGCTTCACTTGAAATATGACTAATCTCTCTAAACCTTTCCCAAGAAGACATAAATCTTTACTGGATAGGTTATATCCAGCTGGGTATTTAAACGCTATGTAGAAAATAAAATCTATGTGTGTGAGTAACAAAAAAAAAAAGAGTTTACTTTTTCTACACAACAGCTACTACAACAAATACTATAACAAAATCATTGAGTGACACCTTTTCATGTGACAGCTGTGTGAGAGAGCATCCTGTGTATTTTTTAAATAAACAAACACACCTGCAATACAAACATATACGTACAAACAAATGTATAAGGGCAAACATGCAAGCATGTTTACACATCCTCACATGTGCAATGTGTGTATGTATGATGGTGTTTATGTTTCACATTTTCCGTGTTTCGTATTCGATATTCTTTTTTATTTCTTATTTTCCTTTTGTTGTGAATATCCTACGTGCATTCTTGAAAATTTTCCTCTTGTGTTGTGTTCAAGTTTCAGTCAAGTTGGAAAGTAAGGAAATGCATACATAGACAAGTATATCCTTGTCGCTGTTGTTGTTATAAAATTTTCAATGTACTTGTCTGTGGTGTAGATAGACATTGTCTTGATGCACTACTAAAACGTTGAAATGAGTGCAAAAATTACTTTTATTTGTGTCATAATTTAAGATCGTGTAGCACTTGTAAATACGTAGTGGTTTCAAATACATCCCACTTATACATATTTTCTGATTAAAGAGATGAAGATGTTTTAGACAGCATTGAAAGTTACTAAAAAAATTAGGTATGACAAAATTACAAAAAGTCACAAAATCCAAAATTAATGACAAAATTTGAAGAATTTGTTTTTCAGCAGGAACACTAATCTAAATATCAAATCAAAAGCAATTGAGTTTGAATTTCTGTCGTATTAAAAACGTCACCTCGCTATCTGATCTTGCCAAAAATTAAATACTCTACACCGCGTTAACAGTAAAAGTGTTAAGCCTTAAATGTTTACTAAAATAGTAACTCGCTACATGCTGACTAGTTTGACTCGACGAACCCACAATGAATTTGGCAACATCTAGTTAAATAGCCCTCTGAGTAGCGTTATGAAGCTTATGCTTGTTTTGAAAGTGTCACGCCCTTTTTTGGATATTCGCCAACACTTTTTCTGATACTAAATACATAGGCCGAAACAATTGTGTGAAATTTTGTTTTATTACTTTTAATAGTTAAACATTTTGAAATGTTTGTTAATATTTGCTTTAACCTGCCGTGCCAGGATATCTTCAAGAACTTACCAGTGATGCAAATTTATGTATGGGTATTTCCGCCAAAAGGCCAACCGTGACAAAAAAAAAATAAAAGTTATTATAAAAGCGTTACTATCTGATATTATCTAAGAAAAATATTCAAATTTTGTTAATTTAAGCAATTTACACCAGAATTCATTTATCACATTGAGCAAACCACCTGTAAATTTGCATAAATGGAGTTTCTCTTTTTTTGTAATATTGAGTAGTATTTTGCCTTAAATATTTAAGTGTGTAAGAGAGGTGATACATGATGATAATCTTTCCGAAAAATCTCTCTTCCAATGTCAATTAGCTAAATTCAATGCAAAAACATCAAACCAATCTCAATTAAATGCAAAATTTAAGCTCATGTTCTTAAGTCACAAATAACATAGAAAAACATCATATGTTCTCATTTCGAAATTGATAACAGCAGCAAGTGTGTCAAAATTTTTGCACGAACAGAGTTTTATGGACATAATTAAAAAAACAAAAGCGAGTGCAAAAAAAATTAAATTAGAAATTTTTAGAGCTGCTTGAAGTTGGTCATGTTCGCAAACATAAGTGGGATTAATAGGCAGTTGAAAACGGTTAAACCAGTTATTAAATGCCATAACACAACATAATCGCATAATTTTTTTTTTTTTGTTAGAAAGTTTGTGAAGAGAAGGAAGGACATGTATAATTTTTCTTTCAAATAGTAGGCGGTGCTACGCCCCTAACGGGAAAAAACGTTTCCACGGCTAAACTTATGGACCGATTTTGATTAAATTTTGCTTATAGATAGATTAAATTCTAAGAAAGATTACTAAAAACTCTTATTCCTTAAAGGGGGCGTGGAATCGCTCCAAATGGGAAAAAACGGTATCACGGCAGTGCCACCACACCGATTTTGATGAAATTTGGTATGTAGATAGATTGAAACTTAAGTAAAAATAAATTTTTTTAGTGGGCGATGCTACGCCTCTTACAGGAAAAACGTTTTAACAGCAAGAAGACAAGTTTAATATTCTTTTAAGAAAAATATCTACTCCTTCCTCTTTTCTTTGTTAAAATTGATCTCACTAATTAATTTGATAAATATAAACATTAAATTTGTTTTTTTAATTTTTGTATATATCTGAACTATTAATATCTATATCTATATCGTTTTGAAAAATTGCCCAAGTGAACCGAAATGGAAAAATATGTCCCGTTCGAATGTGCCATTCGAATGGACTATTATAAATTGCAAGAAAAAAGTAAATAATATTTTTCAATCAAACGAAATCTATTAAAAAGTTATATTATTCCATATTATTTTAAAATTAGTCGCATTAAAAAATGTTGCTAGGTTTCACTGACTTCTGCTTTTATTTAGATGGACATGAAAGACACTTCCGTTTTTAGTTTAGCTTTTTTATTGCCTCTATCTTGGAACCAGTATTACGTCTGGCATCAACTTTTTCACTTAATATAGTGCTACCAAAGAGCTATTCCTTAAAGTATCAGAAAAAAATAAGAATGTTTTACTTTGACTTTTATTTCACTTTAAAAGTGTACTTCCGTCCCGTTCAACATGAGAGAAATGCCCATATATGATTTCCAAACGCTTTACTATTGTCAACATCATCAACATTTGTGTTTTTCTCAATAGTGACGCTAATGTTCCACTTGACCTGAATACATTTAGTGCACCTACAAATTGAGTGCTGGTTAAGTTATTTCAATTGCATTTTTATTTTTAAAACTTTCTTTGCATATTCTTTGGCATATTGCAGCATGCAACATTGAAGTATGTACATCATTTGCAGTACTTTAAAGTAAATCATCAGCACCATCAGTGAATCAGTCAGATAATCATGCAGTCAAGTGCTCCTTTTCATACCCCTACCCAGCAACGCACGTAAAAGCACTCAGCTGTAGCTGCAATTGCTGCTTGCGTGATGGCCTTGTACAGTAAGCAAAAAAAAAAAATAGACAAAAATATCCAGACTGCAATCTAATGACTTGCTGCATCTGCTTTGATTGCTTGCATCTTCATTTTTGTGCACTTTAACTTTCAATATCCGTATCCGGTTCAAGTTCATTTTCTTAGATTTCTACTCAGAGTTTCTATTGTTCAATTCTTATGTTGGTTTTATTCCTCCACACCATATATTGGGTCTTAGCGCCTTTCGTAATGCATTTTAGTTCAAGCGCAGCATTAAAATGTAGCATTTTGTGGGCGTTGGCGTTTATGTTGACTGGCGGTCAATATCTTAAGTGTGCTTTTTTTTTCGTTATCTTCATCTAAAGTCTTGCATCTTTTTTTACTTTATGCTTTTATTGATCTTCAATCGTTAGTTTTTTGCACTTGGCACAGTTTCAAGCGATGCAGAAAAATTCACAGCACACTTTAGCAAAAAATCATTGCTAGGATATTTTTTTGTGCATAGAGTTGATATAAAAAAATTGACATTTTTACTACAATTTTGAGTGCGGATATTACTTTTATTGATTTTAAATTGTGCATTTCCTGCTCTATTCAACCGTATTTGTAATATTTTCAGCGCTTTGATTTTTTTATTTAAGAAATTGACTTTTTTGTGTTAAGGTCGCAATCGATGGATTGTTCGAAAAAATTAATTTAATATGTCCAATAAATTCGATATTGGATGGACATACTTTGACATATAGTTAGGCTGATGATTGAAATTTTATGAAATTCATGGGCCATATTTGGCTTACAAGTTTTGGCCTCATCTAGAGAGCTGGTTTCTTAAAGTCTTTTTTCTATATATTTTGTGGCGTAGCTTACAAAAACGCCAACCATATATATTTTGTTAAGAATCGTTTTCGATTCCAGTTTTTTGCACATGTTTCATTTATTTGCGCACATCTTCATCAGTTTTAACCGACCTAGAATCTACAAAACAAAATATATTGGAAAATTTCTATGAGAAACAAAATCTCAAGATAAGGCCTAAATTTGTCAAGTAACTTGTGTTACTTTTAATTTATGTTTTTTTTACAATTCATTGAATTTTGAGCAATTTTTTGCTTAAAAAACACATTATATATGTTTTTGTTTAGTATAAAATGTGTGGAGTTTTCTTGTTTTGTCTAAAATGTGTGTCAGGCAGTGCAAAACAGTTGAGAACTCAACAATTTATAAATGTCATCTCCTAACTTCCGTATATAACGACATATACATACGCACATAAGCATATGTATCTACATTAGGGTGATTCAAATTTTTTATTTTTTGTTTTTTTTAAGGTGCTGTTGCTTAAAATGTAAGTTAATGATATGAAGAAAAAGCTCACGAAAATTCAGCTCTGTAACTCAATTTTATAAGGTGGCGCCGGAGCCTGTTAGTTTTACATGTAAATTGTATGGAAAAATTATTTTTTCCAAAAAAGGTGTCTAAATGAATAGGTGATTAGTGCTGTTGAGCTGAAAAGGGTCGTTTTTCGATGTAATCTGGCCTCAGAATTGACCCATCATGTCGGAATCCTGAAATATTTGAGGCTAAGTACCTAAACATGATGTTTTTTGTCTACTTTCGAAGCCATGTATAGGATTCAAAGAAAATTGATCAGCTTATTTTTAACAATAGCATCATTTAGTACCATTCTTGCCCTTTAAAATGAGCTTTCAAGTGGTGATCTGTGATGCTTCCTTGCAAAGTTGCAGCCATTTCAAGGACACCTTTTTTGGAAAAAATAATTTTTCCATACAATTTACATGTAAAACTAACAAGCTCCGGCGCCACCTTATAAAATTGAGTTACAGAGCTGAATTTTGGTGAGCTTTTTCTTCATATCATAAACTTACTTTTTAAGCAACAGCACCTTAAAAAAAACAAAAAATAAAAAATTTGAATCACCCTAATCTACATATACAGTATGTATGTATGTATATAAAAAAAAATGCCAGCAACACATTTAAAAATTCGTTCAATATTTTGATCACGTTACGCATTTGTTTATTTAATTCGATTTGTGCAGAACTTTCATTGACGACAATGAGTAGGTGGCACAAAATTCAGACACCACCTAATTCAGTCAAAGCCATGTTGCGCACCCATTTTTAATATAGGTTTTTTCTACAGTTTTTTTTATAATTTTCTTTTATTTATTTATGTTCAAGCTGTAGTGGTAAGAAAAAAAAAAACAGTTTATTTCTTTAAGGAATTTTTCAATTTGTGTGGAAAAACTTGCACGTTTTTGTTTAGCATTAGGAAAAAAAAATTGACTTTACATGTGGCGTCATTTTTATAAATTTTTCTCTATTTATTTACGTGTTTTTTTTTTTTTTGAAAAAATTTAAAGTAAATATAAACATTTTACGAGTTGCCAAAAAGGACTTGTTGAAGTTGGCGTAGATATAAAACACTTTTCTCAAAATTTTTTATTGTGAGGATTTTGTATTCATGTCACGCATTTCGTGCTTTATTTTGCACAATTTTTACAGTAGATATAAATTCTACGATGATATCGTAACTAAAAAAAAAGGCGTTATAAAAACAACAACTAAAATATCAAATTTCCGCTGACAACAATGTTGACAAATTTTCTTAAGAAATTTCTGAGCCACAGAGTTAAATATTATTAGACGTTAATTATATTGTTGTATTGGGTTAGCAAAAATTTAAGTCAATAGGTAGGTTAGGGCGGACCTAAAATGCTCCTGTACAATCATAATACACAGCAATTTAATTTTTAATTTTGTGAATGGATTAAAAAAGCTCCTGTATCTTACGTTATGCACTAAATGAATTAAGACTAGAAATCTTCAGATCACGCAATATGTCAATTTCCACACCGTACCTATTTGTGGAAACTGAATGACAAAATAAAAAAAATTGTTTATACTTACGTAATCATAATAGTTTAAATTTCTCTGAAAAAAAAATTTGTATTTTGATTTAGTTTGTGTCCTCACAGTTGAAAGTTGTGCCTAATGTAATATTCAATTGCGAAATTTCACTGTGAGTTCGTTTACTACAATATTTAACCTTAAGAGAATTTTAAGAAATGGTGCCTAGTTATAGAAAAAGTTCAAAAAATTCCAAGCCTGCATAAAAAATGACTATGTAACGCTTAAATCTCTAAACCAGTGGTGGGCATGGAAATCTAACAAAAGGTCTAAGCAACAACATCAAGCAACAACAAAAAAAATTTAAAGTTTTTTTGCTGTTATTTCCAAATTTGCCAATAGCACAAAAAAAAAATCCAAATTGCACAACAAACAAAAACAATTGGTACATTCTTCAAGACACAATGCGGCGCCGTCGCTTATACCTTTGTGTTTTGTTTTTGTTTTCATTTGAATTCAAGTCAACGCTCTGTCTCGATTGCGTTGAAATTCTGTGAGTTTTTTTGTTTTTTGTTTGCTTGTGCGTCGAATAACGGTGCGGCAATGAGAGCGGATAGGGAAAACTACGTGCCCACCACTGTTCTAAGCCTTAAACGCGTTTTTCTCGAAATGACATTTGTTCATATGGCGGAATAGTCCATAACCAGTGGCTGTACCGATTTTGAAAAATCATGTTGCGTTTTGACATTGTTGGCTTTTCCTATACAATAATTTAGCACAAATTGTTAAAGTATGTATATGGGCATTTCCGCCAAAAGGCCAACCGTGACAGAAAAATTAAAAGTTATTATATAAGCGTAACTATCTGATATTATCTAAGGAAAACATTCAGATTTTGTTAATTTAAACAATTTCCACCAGAATTCATTTATCACATTGAGCAAACCACCAGTAAACTTGTATAAATAGAGTTTCTCTTTTCTTGTAATATTGAGTCTTTCCGAAAAAACTCTCCTCCAACGTCAATTAGCTAAAAACAATGCAAAAACATCAAACCAATCTCTATTAAATGTAAAATTTTAATTTGCTTAAGTTCATGTTCTAAAGTCACAAATAACGTAGAAAAACATCATATGTTCTCATTTCGAAATTGATAACAGCAGCAAGTGTGTCAAAATTTTTGCATGAACAGAGTTTCATGTACATATTTAAAAAAAGAGAATGCAAAAACTATAAAATTTTAAATTTTTGGAGCTGTTTGAAATTGGTCATGTTCGCGAACATAAGTGCAATAAATAGGCAGTTGAAAACGGTTGAATCAGCTATTAACTGCCATACCACAACATAATCGCATAATTTTTCTTTTGTTAGAAAGGTTGTGAAGAGAAGGAGGGACATATGTCCACTTAACATATGTTTACTTTTTTTTTCAATAGTAGGCGGTGCCACACCCCTAACGAGAAAAAACGTTTCCACGGCTAAACTAATGGACCGATGTTGATGAAATTTTCTTAAAGATAGACTAAAACCTAAGTAAGATTATTAGTAACTATGTCCGACGGTATAGGTAAATTTGTACTATGAGTGTTTTCAAATTGCGACAACTTTTATGATGTAGGTCAGAAAGTGCGATATATGACAATCTATGTATTCTAGCGGTCGCGAACACCAGTATTCTAAGAACGGCTAAGAAGATCTAAATGATATTCCCCACACATACTTTAATGCTATATTGGACTGAAATCCATGTACAATTTGACGCTTCCAACTATCATGCCCACAAAAATGACTACAAAGTGGTACTACTGAAATCGTGTAGCTGATCCTGCATTTTCAAAATTTTAAGTCCCATAGGGTCATGTTTACGAATGTTGTTTTCGTATTTTTCAAATTTTTGAAAAAGTAGAGTAGGGCGGTATTATATCTCTTAAAGCTAACAAGGTGCTAAAGTTGAATGGAGAATCCCATGACTTTAAAGCGACCAAAGTGAGGACGTTTTTTTTGGTAACAAAATTTTTCCAATTTTCTGTTGATAGGGGGCGACAAAATACCTCTACGCCCAATGTGAATAATTTATCTATGTATGTCGCCACAATATTTCGATCAAATTAAACTTATCATAAAACTTAAGCTTTTAGATAACACAGAATTTCCTATCTCTAGGACTTGCATAAAAAATAATCGCAATTCAAAGTGGAAGGTTTGCTTTCGTAAAGTATTAAATTTTCCACATTGTAGGGGTGTGATATGTGGGAGTGGAAAGTCCTACATTAATTATGTTTGGCTCAAAAAAACAAAAAACCGTATGGTATCAATTCCGTTTTTGAAAAATCAGCGTTCACGTATATACTCACCCTTTACGTATTAGAGCATTATTTGTATTAAGTAAATCTTAATCTTAATAATGTAAGGTTTGAATTTTCATGCGAGACTATGTGAAGGTACAATTGTACCTATCGCTTAATCACCTGCGAGGGATCAGTGTGAGTATAAGTTTCGGTTTTCGGGATTGAAAGCCCCCCCATTTGGCCGCCATTTTAAAAAATGGGTGTAAATAATTTTTCCATGGTATCTTGACAGCCGCATGTCTCACAAAATGTTTTAAGACTTTTTTGAGTAGAAAATTGTATTCTCTACAATATTGATTGATATACTTTTTATCGTAAAATTGAAAATGAGAAAGTTATTATTAAAAAACGACTTAAATATTCGGTTAAAATATTATTTAAGGACTATAACTTTTTTTCTATTGATTTAATTAAAAAAATACTCCAGACGTTTTTTGTAAACCATTTTATTTCAAACAATTTTCTATACTCATTTTTTAAATTTATTTTTATTGAGAAGCGTTAGGACGGTTCGAAGGGATCAAACCAAGAGGTGACTTGAACGTTTTATTGATTCAGACACAAAGAAAGTTTATAAGAATCGTTCTTAGTATATTGTTCTGTATGTCCTGCGAAATTAGTATGCCTTTTTTCAGAACTTTGAAAACATTCTAGAAGTCACTCAATCTGCCACAAGCATTCAAGACTATTGAATACGTAGTTGTGGGTGTCAAAGATGACTAACCCTAACCGTCCTGACAACATTTACATACGTAGACTCCTGATAAGGGTACCCGGGTACCCGTGAGAGATTTATATGGAAAGATAGAGAGTCATAGCGTGTACTTGCTATTGTTTAGACCTAGTGTGATGAGAAGTCAATGAAAAGCGGTAAGCTTAATGCTATCATTGTAATTTTGCTGCTTATAAGTATAAATGGTGCTAGCGATGATCCTCCTTCAACTTTGTGGGACAATCGCAGTCATCCAAAGCCGTTCCCGTCTCCGATATTTGGAGTATACTGATCACAGATGGCATTTGGGCTTTGTAAAAATGTACTGGATGGAAGCTTGAAATGTACTTCTGAAATGCCAAATGTATTTTTCCAACATGTAGATTAAAAAGTTACTTAAAATTACCAAAATTGAGCAAAATTTCAACCTTTTTTAAAAAAAAGTCAGCAAAACTTACTCCAAGCAAGTTTCGTGGTAAATTTACATAAAAATTACAAGTATTAGATATAGTCGAATTACACTGAATATGTACAGAAAATGTACTGAAAATGCGCCAAATGTACTAAAAATAACCCAAATGTACCAAATGTACTGAAAACTTGTCGGATGTACTGACGACGATTTTTCACGACGTAAATGGATGAACCAATTTTACCCAATACATTACGTCAAAGCAAGCAAAATGTGGCTTTTGGTTGCGTAACACAGTCGACAGATTTCCTCTGTTTGATTTACACAGGCAAACAATCTGGGGGTCAGCGACATGTAAACGCTCTAGAAAATAATGTTTTATCTTTGGTTGATTTTTGCAAACAATCTGTTTCAATTTTTTTACTTCACTTCCGTTGGACAATCAAAGCTCACTTTCCAAAAGCCAGACCCCACAGACCATATATGAAGATACACCCCGATATGCATTCAACAAAAATGTAACTCTTTTATCCGTCGTGACCATGAAAAAGAGGGTTTTCTTTCTGTTAACTACGCATTATTGAAGAAGGGAGCCAGCAGTAAAAAAAAAAGAGGAGATAAATATCTTCCACAACAAAACCAAAGGTGGAGTAGAAGTTATGGATCAGATAATGTCTAAACATAGTACCAAACGTAAAGCAAATAGATGACTATTGGCCATTTTTCCCAACATGATCGACGTGACTGCGTTGGGTTCAATTTGTGTCTATTCCAACCTCCTTTCAAGCACCAAAGAAAAGCGAAGGTCTCATCGGGGCTTTTTGACATCACCTGGCATAGAGTTGAGAGCAGAAAATAATCGAAGGTGTAGCTCATAAGCAAACAACTCAATACACCATGCTCCGGGCTGCTCTTGAGCTTAGAATCAACACAAACTTCTCTGATCCAGTTATCCCGAACTCTGCAGGCCCATTGGTTACAACTAAGCGAGATAAGACTAGTCGGTGGCTTGTGTGGCTATTGATGTAAAATCTGTCCTTTTCTTTTTTTTACATTATTTCTAGTAAAACAAAGTTTGTTTTAAAATAACTTTTAATTCTTTATAATCTATAAAGCATAAAAAAAAACAAAAACAAACACAAAATTGCTCATTTTTTCACATTCTTCAAATAAAATGCATGAATAGAATAACGGGTACCCGGGTACCCTTATCAGGAGGGTAAGGACTATTCGACTTTGG
This sequence comes from Tricholauxania praeusta, assembly GCA_949775025.1. Lineage (NCBI taxonomy): Eukaryota > Metazoa > Arthropoda > Insecta > Diptera > Lauxaniidae > Tricholauxania > Tricholauxania praeusta. The sequence goes on along the minus strand of OX459031.1, from coordinate 26,415,415 downwards.
ATCGGCTCCACAGCCGACAACACAATTCTAGAAAGTTAAAAAATGCGAAAAACAATAGAAAACATCTATTTATAAGATGTCATGGATAATCGAATTTGTAACATTTATGGTTTAAAAAATGTTTGACTTCAAGTCCCGTTCGGGTACCCATGTACCCGTGTCAGGAGGCTTCGGGTTAACAGCTAGAGACTAAATTTATTATCTCTATATATGTATTCTTTGGGCCGCTGATTACGAAAATCATGGTCTCACAATTCTAAAATACTTGTAAAACCTACAAAAGTACAAAAAACAAACCTCTAAAAGGTATTTTTCACGACAATTTCAAAAGTAATAAAAACACATCCAACGAAAATTGCCTCGCTTTAGATAGTGCGAGGCCCATGCAGCCAGTACGTGCGAGACTCTTTACAACCAGTACACATTATAAAAACCTCTCCCTTAACTCTGCTTTTATTTTTTCTCTTTATAAAACGGCATTAGCATTGTTCTTCACGTTCAAAAATTACATGAATGTAATTGTTTGAATTTTATGTCCATTTTATTAGTTTATCATTATCATTAATAATACTCATTATGCACGCAACCCATATCCAAGCTATGTCGACCATTGTAAGGGTTCTGTTTGATTTACAACACGAAATTGCACTCGATTTAAGCCCATTGAACCAAGATCAATGGATAGAGGACTATCAGATATTATGAGCTGTCAAGAGCAGTTGGAGCTTAAATCGAGCCTGAATTTATGACGTACGCCCCACTAAAAGCATTGTTTTGGTTGCGGAACTGTGGTAGTATATCATGGCGATGCTAATCGGCATAGTTTCCGATTTCTGAAGTGAGAGCACACCGTAATTATTATACCTTCGAGGTAGCAGTTGACGTAAAGCACGAGACGCATCTGCCCTAGTATATACAAAGACATCACATTTTTTTGTAAGAAAAGCTACTTTTTTTTGTACGAAAAGCTGCTATGGCTCTTTTCAAATCTTTTTTAAAAAAAAAAGAAAGCATCCATGCTGTCTTATCAATAAATTATGTATATCAAAATCAAGAACATCACATGAGACGCAAAATGAAAAGTATATAAGAGTTAAGTGTGTTTGGGAAATGTGTTAGTATTAAATCCAGCACTTATGAAAATATTTTTAATTTTACGACGCTGAAATAGTCGAGCTAAGACATTTTCCTAAATTTAAATAAGCAAAAAAAAAAAAAACATTTGCCAAAACTTAAATTATTGGACATTCATATCTCCGAAACTAAGGTTCGAAGGGCGAAACTGTGATACAGTTTTGTAAGACTATGCAAAATGAGAATCAATCAGAGCAGGTTGTTTCCCAAAAATCGTCGATTTTGTCAAAATTCTTTTTGAATGACTCCGTCTTCTTATTTATTATTTTTCCATTTATATGCGAAGTTTTTTTGATTTATTGGTTTCCGTTAAATTTTTCACAATAGGACCGTAACTTCCCCCGAACTATTTGTATTTGAAAGAGTCAGGTATCCAAAATCAACGAGGTGCGTTGGCCTTTTGAAGGAAAATAGCAAGGTCTTCGAAAAAAACCTAAGATTTACCTTGATCCAACATAACATCATAAGTATGTTATTTGTACCTGTTTGTCGATCTTGGATACACCATCGGTATTAGCTACGGCCTTGGCGATTGTTGATTTTCTTTTTTACTTAGAGTAAGTTTGTCTGTAGTAAAGAAGTGCACAATCTTACATTTGTTTTTACAATAAAATATATTTCGTGCGGATTAAGATTCAACTTTAATGATCGATTCTTTTTCAGGAGATTTCCTTTTAGGTGATCTTGCCTATACCCATTGGTGGTAGAAAGACGCGTAGCTAAATTAGGCTTTGGTCACCCTCAAATAGCGTCCAGCCGACCTTAAAGTTTTTAAAATTCTGATATAGATTCCAGAACAGTTGTATTAATGCAATCAATTACTCAATAAGCTGAGCTTTTATTTAAAATTCAATAAATTTTTATTATATTAAGTAATTATGTCCAAAATAATGTTCACCCTCAATGGTTTCATAATATTGTGTTGTCAAAATTTGTGATACAGCCAAATAACTGAAACAATTGAGGGTGAACATTATTATGAATATATCCTTTTGCAAGATGCTTCCTCAAAAATTTCCTTCTCCCAAAATCTTCAATATTACAACGGAAATTGACCTTATTATGGTCAAATTGATGTAATATTGAAGTTTTTGGGAGAAAGGAAATTTTTGAGGAAGCATATTGCAAAAGTTTTTCATTCTAAATACAAAGCTCTAAAGAAAAGACTGTGTTTTTATATACGAGAAAGTAAAAAAATTTTCACATCCATAGATAACTTTTGAGTTAGAGACATATTTAGTGAAATTCAATTAAAGCCGTCTGTTGACTTTCACAAAGTTCGTCTTTAGTTCTAAAGTTATCTAGTGATTCGGAAAGTTCTTCTTTCAATAAAAACACAGTATTCTCTTTATAGCTTTGTACTTAAAATTAAAAATTTTTGCAAGTTACTTTAAGATATTTAAGTACAATGAAATTGGGAACCTGGTCGTATTGCCATATGAACAGACTTCAGTGAACAATACCGATCATGCAATCCCCTCCAATAGATACCTTGAACAGAATCGCATTTTCCTTCAAAGTACCGACCATTTAAGTTGCTAAAAAAATAACTGTTTTTGTCATTACACACAAAAAAAAAAAATATTACGTCTTACCTATAATGACATCTTTTATACCACCATGCGCCGGTATATCTATTAGCACAGTCTGCTTTTGGATAGTCATCGTTATCTTTATCTTTCGTACTAAATTTCGAACCTTCTTGATATTTCATTGAATCACCAGCATTACCTGTATAATTTCCAAGGATATTTAAGGCATATTGCTCTTTTTCACCACCAATAGCAAAGCTACTATACTTGGCCCAGCGACTCTTGCCTTCAAAATCTTCCATTTGTATCCAGAGTTCATGTAAGGTGGATTGTGTGATAGCATATAGCTTATCCAATCCTATCCAAAATTCTCCCTCTAAATTACCGAAACCTTGCTGGTAATCAACCCATTTCAGAAAAAAATCGATGCTACCATCCTGTCTACGTTGGATAATCGTCCAAACGTCGGTGTTGTTCGAATAGTCAGTACCATTACCATCACCATTAGTATCATTTTTAAAGCAGTAGACATAAAACGGTTTGAGCTTAGAGCCTGTAACTATAATTTGATAAACGCCATTGGGACCACCTTCTGATAATGCTTCAGCGCAATTTGTTGGCAGAGGTTTACAGGTACTTTGATAAGTTTCTGTATCATTTGTACTGCGATCTGTCGGCTTCTCTGAGCCTGATCGTTTTTTTGTGCCAGTAAGTGCTGCTTTCAATTCTTCCAAGTCTTCTTTAATTTCTTTTCTTTGTTTTGTAAGATGCTCATTAAAGCTTGAAAGATTTAAAGTCCGTTTAATTACTAGTCTTAGGAAAGTGGAAATTAAATAAGAGCAAAATATTTTCAGCATGACAAAAATTAAACATTTACGATGTCTTGCTGTTAAGATCTACTTAAAGCTCAGATTTTATGGCTATCTACGAGTAGCAACTACCGAATTACTGAAAGTTTTTCAATATCTATATCTTTACTACACAGTAAATTACCGGACGCGATTGAAGAAAAATGTGTGTTTATTTTAACAAAAAATAGCTACGCTTTTTCAAAATATGTTCGTTCTGTGTCGAAAAGACCCTGATAAAATAAAATAATTAGATAAGATAAGAGTCACGAAAAGTGACATGTGTTTTTGACGACGTACTGACTGGTATATCTCCAAAAGTAATCGGTTTTCATAAGACTAAGCTGATCTGCTACCCCATGAATATCACTCATTAGTCAATAGATGGCGCAAGCACGAACAATGGTAGAAATATTGTCCGGATATTTAAAGGACATGCAGTGTATAAAGCCCGGCAGATATCGTCACAAAATATTTACGTACATTTAAATGTATTTTTTTAGCTATTTTATGATCGCCTAAAAAAATTACGCCGGTCTACTGCTTATATAATGAAACAAGCGCACAGTGGAAACGAATTGATGATGAAATTGAAACTGATGACGATGTAGATTTTGATTAAGCCAGCGAAATTATATCTTATGATAGTGAAATGGATATGTGCGAGACCTCTTCCGAAGCACAAAACGAATTCTCTTTTGTAGATAATGAAAAAGGGATGGAGAAGTAAGAGAAAACATTTGTTGGCAAAGACAGTAAAGTACGGTACACAGATCCAATTCTGTCAGTAAAATTCCAACTCATAATATAATTAGATGGGGAGCAAATAAAGTCGCGTTGTCTCGCTGTGAAATGATTGAATGCGTTTGCCTATTTTTCGACGACAACTTGCTGTTAGTACCATTCCGTAGTAGGTTGTCCTCCCGCTAATAAATACCATCTTAACCTAATAAATATAGTATGCAACTTTGGTGGATTGATGACAATTATTTATAACTATGTATCTTTTTTCGGTTTGTTAAATATTGTTTCGTTATTCTTTGGTTTAATGTTGCGTAAACAAAACAAATCGTTGAAATGTTTTAAAAAAGAGAGCATTTAAGTACTTTCGAGTGACTGTGAGTCACCATAAAGTACTTAACGTAATAAAATAACGTGGCTTTAATTGGGTCAAATTGGTAATAATAGTCATTCAAGGCTGTGAGTGTAGGAGTCCCTTAAGGTTCTGCTTTGAGAACTTTTCCTCTGAAGGCCTTAATTTGATTGGCTAAATGTAGACTTAAGTCTAAAAAATCTTCGGATTGGAGCTAATTTTATTTTAATTTGAGCTGGGAATAAATTAATTTCAAGAATACTGAATTTGGGTGGCAGACGGACGGCATTTTGATCAACGATCATACACTAATTAAAAAGACATATTACGACGATGATTGACATAATGAACTGCTTGATTCAGATAACAAGGACGTCATCGCTATATTCTGCACAGTTTCGTTAAATACTGACTAAATTTTATCTCTTTTGTTTGTATTGTGATAATGTATAAAACTAAGTATTATAATCATCATAAACTTACATAACACCCAAGGAAGTCATCTTTGTGCGTAAGTTCTCATAGATTGTCTGCAGTAATTCCAAACGTTGTTGTATGTTTTTAATCGCGATATCATCAGAACTTTCGTCATTCAATTTGATATTTTTCTTAACAAACAAGTTTTTTATTTTCAAATTTTTTTTTCACTTTAAAATTACATATAACGTAGATATTCTTGATTTCCTTACCTCACTACTGTCTGCAATCATCAGATCCGTTGAGTGTTCTGCAACGATCAATTGAAAAACCGCTAATAATACTGCGATTTTGATAAACATCTTTGCTACTCTGCATTTATTTTGCTACTAATCAACTCTCACTGAAACAATTCCTTTATAGCTGTTATTTTTTATAACAGTAGATTTTTTTTTATTTATTTCATTAAGAAATATTTAAGACACGTGTACCATTCTGAGAATAGAGTGATAAGCTTTTTCACTTATTTTACTTAAATTTTATTTTAAAATTGGTCACGAGTGCTAACAAATGCAACAATGTAATTAACCTTTGTCTGACGGTATAGGTACAATTGTACCATGAGTGTTTTCAAATTGCGACAACTTTTATGATGTAGGTCATAAAGTGCGATATATGAAAATCTAAGTATTTTAGATTTACAACAATTTACAACAATCCAAGGGGAGTATGCAGTGAAATGGCGAACACTATGCCGACCCTTGGCATTCTTCATCAATATGTTTGGTACCACGGGCGGAACCACTTGGCGTTGACAAGATGTAATATAAATTTCGTTGTGAACTTTTTTTCTTTTTTAGCAATTGGAAAATAATTCGAGAGAAGATGTAGGTGACTTTGTAAATCATCATTTTGCAAAAGTTTGCGAAAAACAAAAGTTTGAACCTTTTTTAGTGACAAAATTTTTCCAATTCTCTGTTGGTAGGGGGCGACAAATTATATCTACGTCCGGGGCGCCCAATGTGCATGGTATGCCACTGAATAGCTATAACTTATCTATGTATATCGCCACGAAAATTTCTTTTTAATATATAAGCATTTCGAAAATGGAATGGATATTTCTATAAAATTAATCTTATTGTAAAACTCAAATTTTTAGATAACACAGAAATTCCTATCTCTAGGACTTATAATAAAAAAAATCGCAATCCAAAGCGCAAGGTGTTCAATCATAAAGTATTCAACCTTCCACATTGTAGGGGTGTGATATGTGGGAATGGAAAGCCCTACATTAATTATCTTTGGCTCAAAAAAACAACTAATCGTATGGTATCAATTCCGTTTTTGAAAAATCTGCGTTCACCTCCGAGAATTTATGTATATACTCACCCTTTACTCATTAAAGCTTAATTTGTATTAAGTTAATCTTAATCTAAATAATGTGAGGTTAGAACTTTCATTCGCGACTATATGAAGGTACAATTGTACCTATCGCTTAATCACCTGCGAGTGATGTAGAATTATGCATTTTATAGCATCGTACAAGGGTTAAGCGCAATCCCACTTAATACTTGTAAATAGTATGTATAGCTATGGGAATTTTGGGGCGCAAAAATGGATTATCTATGGAGAATCCATTATAAAATTTAATGGTCCAAGCTCATAAAAGTTTTTCTGAGTCAAAGGGAACCGCAAGGCGCATGTGATGATGCCGACAGAGTAGCAGTGACCGACAAATAGCGTGCTAATTACGCAGCTTTGGCGGCAAGCAGGGAGCTATATGGGGCAGCAAAGGGGGTGCCGGGGATTGTGATTGTGTTCTCCAGTAATGGTAGACTTTAGAAAAATATCCCAAGCTGTGAGGATTACCCAACAGGAATACCTAAGTTTTTGGGCGAAGTGGATATTTGCGATGTGGGATGGCATGCGGGGTGGGTTAACAGAATCGAGCTTATAGGATTTAAACAGAACTTAAATCGAACAAAAACTGTAATAGAGACTAATGAACGAACTTAAAAGAAGAAAAATAAAACTAGAACGAAACTAAAAGATAACACGAACAGAAATATATCAGGTCTAGACCAGATATGGGAAATCAGGCAATCGGTGAGCCTCTCATCTGGTTAGCAGATGCTATGTATGTTGCAGAATCAAGCGGAGAAGAAAGATTTATAAGGTTTGCGCAAATACAGTATGCGAAAAAAAATTCCATTGCAATGACTTCATGCGGCCCTAGTATGAAAAATTTGCCTAACATTTTTACTTGTTCTTAACGTTATAATATACAATAAAATATGAAATAAATTACATGGTACTCAAAGCCAGAAACTACTCTACTTATATATGGCAAGGGGATTAAAAATATAGATATGAAATTACACTAATTTTAAAACAAAGTATTTTTGGATGACACAGAAAAATTCCAAATCAAAGTGGAAGAAATTCAATTATAAAATATCAGTCCACATTGTAGGTTTTGTATGATAGGTGGGAATGGCAAGTCATGTATTACTTATATTTAATTCAGTACAGTAAAAATTCGAAGGGTATCAATACTTTTTGTAATTCTTATTCAGAGACGTACATACAATTGCACATATGCTGCCTGCAAACGATTTAAAAATATGCCAACTATACCGTCGTACAAAAGTTAAGTGCAATATACTTATAAATTGCATAACATGTGGGTTTTAAGACTTAAAAGTGGACTTTGGTATGGAAATTCCAATTCAAAATTTTAAAATTTAAATTCACGGAAGTCAAAAAATTTTTTCGACAGAGTAGCTGTGACCAATAATTAATGCGCTGATAACGCATCTCAGTTTCTTCAGAACGACGGACGTGTTTTTTATCGCCTCCGTGGTCATTTAAATATTCGAGTGGTATTAAAGTGTTACAAAAAATCAAAGACTCTTGAAAACGCGTGCAGAAGTGAATCAATACAATTAATGCACTTTGCATTGATTTTTTGTGCGCTTGCGTGTCTTAAATTAGAACAAGAGAAAAAAAATAAATTTTTACAAAGGTAAAGAAACCAAGCAAAACGGTGGGTTATGCCGGTGGAGCGCTCTCCGCCGATGCAGCGACGTCATACTCTTTCCAGTGAGTGCGTTTCCGCGAGCTCGAGTGTCTCCAGCAACAAATCAACATCAAATAAGAATATTCTTCTCGCGCTCTTTTTTTTCAACTGATCATTCGGATAATGCGCATCAGGGATGATATTTGGGGGCTTTTAGGGCTTTTTTGAGCCCTTTTAATTTTCAAAAGCCCCGTGGCCCTTTTTATTCATTTTTGGCCCTTTTATAAATTTCTACCGAAAAATAATCACGATTTTTTACTTTTCAAAGAAAGCTTACTGGGACAAGTGATTGTCGAATGGGCTAAAATTTACGTGTTTTTTTTTCTCTTAAAAATTTTAGTGGACCCTTAAGTAATACGATGGCTTTCGACTTTTTAAGCTTCAAATTGAAATTATTTCAGTTTTATTTGACTTATAACACTGGTCAACACTAGTTTTGGTGTCATGAAGCTGTAATTTTATTTTAACTAAGGATATTGAATACATTATTAGCAAAGATGTTGGTATCCTATGTGTAGTTTTCTAGATTTTGCCTCTTAAGAAAAAGTTTACATGAAAAACAACTTACATTATAAGAACTTTCTTTTTCGCGACTTTCGTGAATGAGGTGTAGTAGGAACTATCACGTTGCATCCCCCAGCAATAGTCAGCCATCATATGGCGATCCCATTGGCCTTGGTATCTTTCTTCCATAGTTTTTAGGTCCTTTTAATTTTGATTTTTGACCTTTTGTTACTAATTTTATTTCCTTTACTATAAAGCTATACGGCCGTACTAAGCGAAAAAGACGTATCTCAAAAAAAAAAAATATCCGAGATTCTTATGGCATCGGATAGCTTAAGAAATTACGCGTCTAATGAAACACTCCAAATGTTGGCACCTCAGTTCAATCATATAAAAAATCTATGTGCTAAGAAAATTTCCTCTATATCAATTTTACAGGTATTTTAACAAATTGACATTAACAAAACATCAATTATCTCGAAATGCATTTTTTTGAGATACATCTTTTTCGCTTAGTACGGCAGTATAGGTCACGAAACAAATTTTTAATTGATGTTGTCAATTATTTATTTATTTTTAATTATTTGTCCAATATTTCGATTTTCTTTGAAAATCTTCCTCAGGGACATGAAACCTTTGTTCTTCGCAATAGGATCCAAGATTTTCTGGGAACTGGTCAAGATGACTGTGAAGGTAGTGCACTTTGATGGACATATTACATCCTAAGTTATTAGACAATATCATTTTTCGATTGAAAAATGGTAGGAAGTCTTGCTCTCTTGTTCGATAGACCGTCAATTTGGTACCTGACGCCAACAAGTTTTTTTCTTTTAATCTAAAAACCTCAGCAGATTCTTTAGACAGTTCAAGATCCCTAACCAAATCATTTAATTCTTTTTGGGTAAAAGGTTTTGGCGCTGTATGATGGTATTCCTTCGAAATCGCTGTCGCTACTCACTTCATTAATGACTTCTTGAATGATGATTCAAGAATGGAACAAAATGCTATGAATGTGGTAAGTGTCTTCCAGCAGAATCTGGATAAATCATTATTTTAACGTTTACACCACGCAAATTAAAAGGACCTAAAAACTATGGAAGAAAGATACCAAGGCCAATGGGATCGCCATATGATGGCTGACTATTGCTGGGGGATGCAACGTGATAGTTCCTACTACACCTCATTCACGAAAGTCGCGAAAAAGAAAGTTTTTATAATGTAATACAGCAGAAGTAACAGTCATCGAAGTGATTTTTTTGTTCTTTCCATTGCATAGGCATTCCGAACCTCATATGGCTTCTTTTACCACTAATACACTGTCTCAAGTGTTCATAGCACATTTTACAAACAATTTGGGGTATCCACGGCTTGTATTCCGTGGATACCCACAATTTTAGACTTAAAGTAAGCAAAATAAGCACTTTTATAAAATCTGTTATAAGTTTTCTGCACTTTTTCACTGTGTATTCACCACAAAAGTAACAAAACACACTTGAATCATTGATACAAATTCGTCGTGATGAAGACATGATATACAAATCAATTTATTTATAGAAATCTGTCGATTACAGCGAATATTCAAAACTGACGGTTAATCAAAAATTACACGTAAGAAAAAAATTAAAAATATGTTTAATGTTGCCAGTACATACTTAATACCAAACCACTAACTATATCTCGGCATCAACATTTCTTTTTCGATTTGTTGACCTGAGTAATAGGTTAAATATGATGTGCTAAACCTGCAAATATATAGTTTGCTTCTGCATTTCCTTTTGAAGAAGTTGCTGAAAATCGATCTCACCATAGTAAGTCCTTTAATACACCCATGATCAAAATAATAGATACACCAAAAAGATTTTCATTCAATCCCCAATAAATTCCATATTTGCAAAAATTGGCTTAAGATTTTTTATAAAACTAGAGAAAATAATGTGGCAATGCCAATAAATGTGAAAAGTATAAAAGTGCTTCCCCTATTTTTTCGCCAGAAAACGGGCGAGAATTCGTCGATCAAAATAATAGAAACACTTGTTTTGTTTTTCAATTTTAAATCTAAAACTTACATTATTTTGTGTTTTTTTTAAAAGAACGGTAAAAGAATATTTATATATAAATTAATTGCAAGTTAATAATGAAAAATTTACTTTAGATATGGTCCGAAAAAGTCATTGCACAGCAGAAGAGAGACGATTAGTTCTGACCCTACGAAAAAAAAGGAAAATCATTGAGGGACAACGCTTGTTTAAACGAAAACCTCTCCAGAAGTTGGTTGGCCAAATAGTTATTCTTTCAAAAAAATACTCTTTCAAGTCTTCCTAGGCAATTTCTGCTGAATAAGAAAAAAATTGGTTATAATATGGTTACATACGATTTGATTTACAGAGGCCCTATATATGTCAAAAAAGCCCTATTTTAGTTCGAATTTTGGCCCTTTTACAAATATACCAATATCATCCCTGATGCGCATGCGCCGTTTTCTCAATACTCTACTCTGAGTACATGCGAAAATTTAACAAAGCCGCCAAATGTTAAATCTGCGGAACATGTGCTGTCCTCTTCTCCCTCATGGGGAGCACAATGTTCAACTCCAAACATCTCACCAGCACTTACAAGCGCAATAGTCTCAATACCAGCAACAACTATCAAAGAAGTAGATAGGAAAGAACTAGACTCCGAGCTTTTTGCCTGTATTAAATTTTGGCGAGAAGAATGAAAGCTGGAACCAATGAGAATTACGAAGCAAAATCCAATTGGATTTATTTCTGATTTTGTTCGGCTTTTGCAACGAACCGAACGAATTCACAATGTTAAATTCAGACCATTTTGTATTTTTTAATTTATTTATTTTCTTAAATTCATAAAAAAGTTATTTGAATATTAGAAAATGAAAATAAATAAATTGAAATTCAAAAATAAGGAAAACTTGTTGAGAAAATTATTCAATTACGATGACTTACATTTAAACCTGCATTTGAGAAAATCAATTTTTATATCTACCAAGCAACCAGCAAATGCAATAGCATGATTTTTATTTTGACTCCTTCAAACTTGCAAATTTGCAAGTGATCCCGCGTAAATTTTGTTGTTGGTTTTTCTTCAGAAAAATTCAGTCGAAAAAATCCTAAAAAAACTGCGTGTATTTGTTGTTGCGTTTTTGTAGTTTACAACCGATGCCGTTAGTTTCAATTTTGTTGGTATTTTTTCGGCAGAAAAATTGAGTGGAAAACAACAAAAATTATATTCATGTTGTTTGCTTGTATGTGTGCTGAAATTATGCTATTTTTCGCAACTAGGATTTTTCCTTTGGGGGCTATAAATATATAGAAATTATGGAGTTATATTTTTCAATTTTCTTGTTTTACTTGAAACGAGTCATTAGTTGAAACAAGTTGATAATAAATAAGTTCAATTAGAATAGCTTAGTCACTAGAACTGATTCTGCATTAAAAAAAACACGAAAATCATATTTTCAAAGATAAAAAATGGAGATTTCTTTAAAATTAACACGGAAACTAAGTCAATGCGTCAAAATACACTACTACTATCGAAGTGTTATCTTAATTTGGGCTTAAACCGTTCCGAATCCAAAAATATTCATGTAAGGGGCTTAGCACCCTTGATCCCTTGATCAAGTACGTACATTTTTCGGTTCAAACTGAAAAATTAAAATGATATTCATGTTGTTTTATTTGCTGAGCGCCTGCTTCAAACAAAATTTCATTTATCTTACGTATTGAATTGAAATTATTTTACAAAACTCAAAATATTTCTATAATTTCTATATTTTTCAACATTATCATGGAAATAAAAATAAAGGTTGTACTAAAATGTCACATTAAAATTTGACAGCAAAATGTGGTTTCATAGTTGTCAAAATCCAATGCAAAATGTAAACAAAAGAAATTGAGTTGAACAATTTTTTGACAGTTACGAAGCCACATTTCGCTGTCAAATTTTAATGTGACAGTTTAGTACAACCTTTATTTTTATTTCCATGATAATATTGAAAAATATAGAAATTATAGAAATATTTTGAGTTTTGTGAAATAATTTCAATTCAATCCGTAAGATAAATGAAATTTTGTTTGAAGCAGGCGCTCAGCAAATAAAACAACATGAATATCATTTTTATTTTTCAGTTTGAACCGAAAAATGTACGTACTTGATCAAGGGATCAAGGGTGCTAAGCCCCTTTCATGAATATTTTTGGATTCGGAAAGGTTTAAGCCCAAATTAAGATAACACTTCGATAGTAGTAGTGTATTTTGACACATTGACTTAGTTTCCGTGTTAATTTTAAAGAAATCTCCATTTTTTATCTTTGAAAATATGATTTTCGTGTTTTTTTAAATGCAGAATCAGTTCTAGTGACTAAGCTATTCTAATTGAACTTATTTATTATTAACTTGTTTCAACTAATGTTTCGTTTCAAGTAAAACAAGAAAATTAAAAAAAATATAACTTCATAATTTCTATATATTTATAGCCCCCAAAGGAAAAATCCTAGTTGCGAAAAATAGCATAATTTCAGCACACATACCTGCAAACAACATGAATATAATTTTTGTTGTTTTCCACTCAATTTTTCTGCTGAAAAAATACCAACAAAATTGAAACTAACGGCATCGGTTGTAAACTACAAAAACGCAACAACAAATACACGCATTTTTTTTAGGATTTTTTCGACTGAATTTTTCTGAAGAAAAACCAACAACAAAGTTTACGCGGGATCACTTGCAAATTTGCAAGTTTGAAGGAGTCAAAATAAAAATCATGCTATTGCATTTGCTGGTTGCCTGGTAGATATAAAAATTGATTTTCTCAAATGCAGGTTTAAATAATGTAAGTCATCGAATTGAATAATTTTCTCAACAAGTTTTCCTTATTTTTGAATTTCAATTTATTTATTTTCATTTTCTAATATTCAAATAACTTTTTATGAATTTAAAAAAATAAATAAAGTAAAAAATACAAAATGGTCTGAATTTAACATTGTGAATTCGTTCGGTTCGTTGCAAAAGCCGAACAAAATCAGAAATAAATCCAATTGGATTTTGCTTCGTAATTCTCATTGGTTCCAGCTTTCATTCTTCTCGCCAAAATTTAATACAGGCAAAAAGCTCGGAGTCTAGTTCTTTCCTATCTACTTCTTTGCAACTATGGCAACTACTAGTACAACAATAAAAACTACATCTTCAACGACTTTACTAACACCAATAATGTCTGTGGGCACATATTCAAATGAACAAAAAATGTGTCTACCTCTCTCAGACACAAACTTCTTAGCAACATTACCTCTGCAACATGAATCTAATGCAGATCAACAATATTCAAACATGCAACAGCAGCAGCATCAACCGCAGCAGCAGAAACCCCAAAATAATCTTCAATTACAACAAAAAAAAACAACAACTTCGTAATTTGCAAGAAACTCTACAACAACAGCCAAAGTCAAACCTACAAAATACAGGCAAAAATACTTCGTTATCAAAAAATTCTGGAGTGCAAACTGGATTAGACCGATACATTCTAGTGAAACAAAAATTAATCCCACAAAAAGACGGTAATGTACCAAAGGCAAAAGCTATTAAATCCACTTCTACGGACACAATTAATACAACTAACAATAAATTTGCGCTGTTAGCAAAACTAGATGATGCTGGTACTAGCGGGCAACAAAATATTAAAGGTCAAAAACCCCCACCTATTTTCTTGCGTGAGCGTACTTCCAATGCTCTTATCAACTATGGTATATCACTAATCTAATAGGAAATGATATATATCATGTAGTTTCTCTAACAAAAGGAAATATACATGAAACGAAAATCAGAGTATACGCGGAATGTAATTACCGTATTTTAGTACGTGACCTAGAAGCCAAAAAAAAAGAGTTATTACACGTACCAGCTCAAAAGCAGTAAGGGTATTTCCGTAGTACTTAAAGGTATTGATTCTGATTTAGACGTGAACGAAATAAAAAATGCTCTCGAAGAAAAAGGTTTCCATGCCAGAGCAGTTATTAACATTATAAAAAAAGATAGAGTTCCACAACCTATGTTTAAGGTAGACCTCCTCCCCAATTTATAAATTGCAATATTTATTGCACAGAAAAATTTCTGTTGAGGAGCCTCACAAACGTAATGGTCCAGTCCAATGCGCAAACTGCCAAGAGTATGGCCATACTAAAACGTATTGTAATCTCCGTACTGTATGTGTCGCTTGTGGAGATCTCCACCATAGCTCTTCATGTACCAAAAAGTGGAAAACAATCCAAGCTCCAAAAAATGTTGCAATTGCAATGGAAACCATACCGCTAACTATAGTGGCTGCCCTGTATATCAAAGCCTGAATCAGAGGGTAACTCTACAATAGGATGTAAAGATCATGTTGATGATGCTGTTGGGGTTATAAATTCCATTTTAATTCCAGCAGCAAAAAACGCCACACCTAAATATTCAAATAATAGGAGAAATAATAGATTTTTAACGAATGGTGAAATTGAAAAATTAGTTTCGGATAAGAGAAGACTTAGACGGGAATGGCAGAGATATAGGTCTCCAGCATCAAAAATTAAACTTAAGGAAGCCGAAAAGAAGATAAGAGCTGCTTTGTCTAGAAAGGAAAATAATTGTCATTATAGTTTTATTCAAAACCTTTCACCAAACAAAACCAATAAATCGTCCCTTTGGAAGTCAAGCCGTGTATTTAAAAATCCAATTGAGGCCGAGCCCCCTCTAAGGGATAGTAATGGCGATTGGGCACGAAGTGATGAGGAAAGAGCATATGTTTTTGCTCAACATCTAAGCCTAGTATTTCAACCAAATTGTGCCTCAAACATTATTGATCTTCATTCGCAAATAAGTAACACCCAAAATATAAACATGCATATTACTCCAAGTGAGGTAGCCACTTTCATAAATAATAAACTTATTTGCAAAAAAGCTCCTGGCCATGACTCCATTTCCCCCATAATGCTGAAAAATTTACCTCAAACAGCTATAGTCTTCATTACCAGGTTCTTTAACGCTATAATCAATTTTGGTGAGTGGAAAAAATCAATAATTAAAATGATCTCGAAGCCCGGCAAAGATTCCACTTTACCATCTTCATACAGACCAATTAGCTTGCTTCCCTGCCTCTCAAAACTGTTTGAAAAAGTGTTCTTAGAAAAGCTTAGGTCATACCTTCAAGATTATCAACTTATTCCTTCACACCAGTTTGGCTTTAGGGAAAAACATGGAACCATTGAGCAAGTGAATAGAATAACAAACGAACTTAGAAATGCGTTTGTACATAGAGAATACTGTTCTGCCATATTTCTCGATGTTAAGCAAAAAAAATATATATGTACTTGTATATTGTGGGGCTAACCAAACATACATATATAAATGCATACATATACATGTATATCATTAAAATATAATGACATATTATGGTATACTTTTGGGATGATGACTTACATCATCTAATGACCAATTTCCATTGCAAAAGTGTAGCATGATTTTAGGCAATTGTTGATCAGTTTAACCCTAGTGGGACGGGAAAAAATTACATCATATATGAACGGCCGGTGGTACCACCAAGTATTTCGAATCAAACACAGCTGGCGTGCCTATACTTTGCGCGGCAGACGTCGTGTATGTTGTTTATTAAGCATTTTAGGTAATCGCTAGACTCTTAGCATGGCGAGAAATATTCATTCTTTGTGAAAGATCATCATAGACGTGCCTTTTTGTTTTTTTTTTTTTGTTTTGTGGTTTTTGTAGGTCAAATGAAAAGTTCATGGTTCATCTGCATTAATTACTAATCTAAGCTGCTCTAATTCACCAATTCCTAGCTCAAGAGGCTTGGAAACTAGTAATCCTCTCCGCAGACGACAAAGTTCACTCAATCAAATAAGAGGGATTACGAACGATGGTTAGAAGTTGTGATGGATTTGGAATCCAAATATTATCAGTCTGGTTGTAACGTTAGTACTGACAATTTTTTCACATCGTTGGTTCAAGGCGGGCAGGTAATCGGAAAGTAGGTACAAAAAAACGGAAGACCAACCGATGGTCACTGGCAATAGTCTGTAATATGATGAATGTTTTAAGAGTCGCTGTATACAAAATATATGATGTACTGCATTCAGATAAGGCGAAGGACGTTTCTGGATGACTTGTCTTATGAACTGTGTGACAGAAACATAGAGGCAAGATGTAAAATACCTGTCTTGGTGAATCGACACCAAATCCGCACAGGGTTTCCATTGAAGTTCCACCAAGTGCACTCATAGAACGCATTCCCAAAGGCCACAAAACGCGAAAAGGGAGTTGTTTTATCTAGTATGCCATCGATTAGAAGAATAGGAAAAATCGCAGCGCTTGTGATCTTTGCAAGCAGCCAATATATGTCACTGATTCCGACATCAAATATACACATATGGTCAAAATAATAAGTACACTACCTGATATCTTATTAGTTCTCAATTATTTTTTGTTTTACTGAAAATATATGTGGAAATTCTTTTTTATTTTGATAATTTCAATATGGTAATGCCTTTAAAAGTGAGAAAGAAGAAGGGATTTCCCCGAATTTTTCTATACGCGTATGTTTTGTTTTATTTAAAGGGCTTATTTCACTTGAACAAAATAATAAGTACATTAATCATTTCTTTAATTTTGCAACAATTTGATCGGCTTTTTCGTACAAGTTTGTTAATTTTATATATAGTATGTTCATATTTAGCTGTAGCAAAATAAAAAGAAAAAAATTTCATAGATGGGAAGACATCAACGTTGTACTGCCGAGGAGAGGCAGATGGTTTCGGCACTCAGAAATTACGGCCAAAGTCTTCATACTTATGCCGAAGCCATGGATCAGTCAATTTTTTCGTCCAAAACGCTTTAAAAGCTAAAAAAGTGGTTGAAACCCGCGGAACACCAAAAAATTCTTCAACAACGATAGATAATCATATTGTCACTCGCAAAAAAGAACCATTTCGCATCTTCAAGAGCCATTTCAGCAGACATCGGCAATGTGATCTAGTTCCGAACGGTACGTCGACGATTACAACGAAGCAATTTACCTTGACGAATAGCGAGAAAAGTTTCTACGCTTCGAAAAAAAATTTGAAGATGCGTTTATCATTCGCAAAGAAACATTCAAATTGGACCGGACCAGACGGCGGTAATATTTTGTGGAGCGACAAGTCAAAAATAAATATGTTTGGAAATGACTCCCTCCGAAATGTTCGACGCCCCAAGGGTAAAGAATTTCACGTAGGCTTCACAAAAAAGACTGTAAAGCATGGGGGTGGCCACATTATGGTCAGGGGTTATTTTTCATGGTACGGTGCCAGACCAATACATCGAATTTCCGATAGCATGACCAGTTTCCACTATAAAGACATTTTGGAAAGTACGATGTTGCCCTATGCTGAGGAAAGTATGCTGCTAAAATGGACATTTCAGCAGGATATTGATCCTAAGCATACTTCCAAGTTGGTGAAGAATTGGTGTCAAAACAATAGTGTGACCTTGCTTAACTGGCCAAGTCAATTACTGAACTTGAACCCTTTGGAAAGAGTTGAAGCAGAGAATAGGAAAGGAAGTATTCCAAAATAAGAAGCAATTATGGAGTTTTGTCCAAAAAACTTGGTATGAAAAACCAGTAGAGACTTGCCGTAAGCTTATCTCCAGTATGCCAAAAATAGTACACAAAATTATTCAAAACAATGGTTGATATACCGGCTACTAATGATGAACTTTATATATCAACAAATAGAGCCGATAAAATGTACTGAATGTACTTATTATTTTGTCCAGTCATTTTAATCCATTTTTTACTTTTTTGATAAGACTGAAAGATATTTTTGTTTTTTATTAATGTTATACCTATTTATTTTATTTAATATGTTGTAAGAAGTTAACTATAAATCTCTTTTTCTATTAACTTAAATAAATTTTTGCCTACAAGCCATTGAACTAATTATGTGAGCGTGTACTTATTATTTTGACCATATGTGTACCTGTAAGCCCTCTCGCCCAGCCACAGAGGAAGATTGACCGGTCTTTAAATTTTTACTATGATTTACTTATTTTCAATTACTACTTTGACTTTCTGATTACTTATTGTTTATTCCTCACGAATTTTTGTATAAAACCACAAAACACCAAAGTTCCTGCATTTGTTGAACAGTTTATATGAAAATACATGGTGGTACACATGTACCACCGACCGTCCTCCACGAGGTAGGTATGTAAAACTTGCCCCTAACCGGAACAGTATAAAGGTTAAATAATGCAGATAGCTCAAAAATGCGTACAAATGACGGGCCGAAGTTGTCAGAAAGAACCATGCCTCTAACTTAAAATAATTCTGAGATATTTGAATTCAATTGTCAAAAGGTACACCTGTACCACCATCCGTCCCACTAGGGTTAAGTTGCTATGTTCAAATTCTGCTTAGTGAAAAGTAACAAGAATGATAACACAATGCACTTGACTGGAACAACAAATCAGCAGTAAACGCCAGGTTAGCGATCCGCATGTATTCAAACTTCACTAAGTTTGTAAGTCAAGACTTGTAAAGAAGAACAAGTTTTTGTTAACGTGTTCGTGTGAATACTTTTGTATGTAATTTATTTTTATAATTTGTAAGCTTTAAGTTTATACGAGGTGTTAAAATAAATTAAGATTGAAAATAAAACAGAATACGTTTTAGTACAGAAGAAATAAGGTAGAATGGGCACTTTCGACGATCAGGCACTTAAGAATTCTCGATTGCAGAAAGACGGTCAATTTTTAAATATAATTTTGGATGAAAATTCGTACCACACTGGGCAGTTTCAACAAAAGTTGAAAGTACCTCATGCTGAATATTAGTAAGTTCATAACTGGAAATTAAAAATTCAATATCATACTCAGAATGGTTCGCTCATATACGAAAACAACTAACCGATGTTTTATCTACGAATCTATACTACATAATCGCTGCAAAAAAAAACATATTCTTATTATTTTGGACAATCATGCGTTGAATTGAATTGTCCTTTACACCTTTTTATTGTCTTTTGCACCTCATTGTTCTCACAAACTATTATATTTGGTCAGCTCAAAGGGTATAAATGCGTTTCAAGTCAATAATCCGGGAAAACAAATAACAATTTGTAATAGCACTCGACTGACAAAAGTTTCAAAGAGCTTTTCGTCATGAAAATATAGAAAAAAAATTTAAGGCTACAAAAAATTTAGAATATACTTCCTCAGCACTTCTGGAGCCAAGTTACTGTTGATGAGATGAAACAAGTTCCAACTATCCCTGCACAAAAATGCATCAGTAGAGTAAATAAAGCAAAATTTACAATCTATACTGAGACATCTGAGAAGAACAGAATCGCTGAAAAATTAGCAAACAAGACGAAAAAGACAACAAATCGGAATAAGAACAATTACTTAATTCAAAATAAAATTAATAAAAAGACAGTAATAAAGGCTCAACCAATTCTGAGGCGAATGAAAAAATCGAAAAAATGTAATGTAATTGAATGAGAAGTCGGAAATATTTAAAAAATATTGAATATGGTTGAAAAGCCGAAAACAAGTTAAGCAAATTTGAAAGAAGTTGATTATATATGCAAAATATTGAAAAACGCTGAGGGAGGTTGAAGCAGGTGAAAAAGGTTGATAAACTCGATAATATATTAAAGTGTTGAAAGAGATTGGAAAGATCGAAAAAAGTTAAAAGTCTCGAAAAAGGTTGAATGAGGTTGAAAAGCCGAAAAAAGTTGAATGAGGTTGAGAAAAACGAAAAAGTATGGAACTTGTTAAAAAAAGTTGAATGAGGTTGAAAAATGTTCAAAAAGTTTAAAGAGTTTGAATAACTTGAAAAAAGTTGAATTAGGTTGAAAAATTTGAAAAAATATGGAAAATGTTGAGAAAAATTGAAAAAGGTTGAAAAACTCGAAAAAAGTTGAATGAGGTTGAAAAAATGAATTAGGCTAAAAATATTGAAACCAAATTGTATTAGAATCACTCATATAGTACACTAAATATAACATTAAACGGTTTAAACTTGTATGGGAGGTGCCACGCCCACTATAGCAATCCTCTCGAACAATCTTTCTCGTCAAAGCTCATGGTAACCGACACCACTACACCAAATTTTAAAAAATACTCCCATAGCACACTATATATAACACTTAACATTTTCCACACGCAGGGGAGATGCCACGCCCACTGATGCAATCCCATCGGAAACCACTTAGTTTCAAAGCTTATAGTAACTGACATCTATAGACCAAATTTAAAAAATATTGCTCCCATAGCACACTATATATAGCATTTAACTTTTTTTGTTTGTATGGAAGGTGCCCACAGATGTCGTTGCGCCCACTTTTGGATATAAGACACCTAATAGCCAGTATATCTACCATGGTCAATTTCATAACGAGTGCGTTGTTAGTTCCCTTATTATAACGCTTATAAATATTGTGGACTGTGCCACGCCCTTCAACGAGTTTTGCCAGTGTAGCGACATAGCTTGTTATGATGACTGCTTTCAGCGGCATGGTCTTAAATTTTTATGAAAATCGTAGGCGCCGTTTTAGAGTAATATTGAATCAAAATTTTCAATTGTTGTAAGATGCCATGCCCTCATCTCTAATTCCACCCACTTTTGGTACTATTTAAGATATTTATGATTTGCATCAGTCTACCAAATTTCGTCAAAATGTCTTAAGTAGTTTGCGAGTTATCACGTTACAAAAATAAAAGTGTAGGTGCCCCTGTTATAGTCTTTAAAAACTTAAAACATAGCCAAATCTTCATTTGTTTTCATATGCACCAAATCCCTAAGTTTCATTAAAATCACTGCAGCAGTTTTTGAAATAAAGTTCAGCCATGTACATATACAGTAGAACCTCTGTAAGTCGAGCTTGAAGGGAGACGAAAAAAAATTCGAGTTATAGAGTTTTCGACTTATGGAGCTGTAGCTTAAGCGAATTTTGTCAGGAAATGTTCGACTTGTAGAGGTTAAGATTTATTCCAACTAATTATGAGTTAGAGATGTGAAATAAATAAAAGTCCTAGTTATAGAGGTATTACACATTAGTGTGTATTGCAGTAGGAGCAAACTAAGTATTTCTGATAGTTTTTCAATCGACAACAATAAAGTAAATTTGCTTAAGTTCAAAATTCAGTCATAACTTCCTATATCATTTCATAGAATTGGTTTATTGTATAAGTAGGCTTTTACATTGATTTCTAAGAAACGATGATATTTCGGCATATTCTTAATGTCGGTATCTTATTTTTCTTCGAGCTATAGAGGTAATTTGTTTCAAATAATCTAGTTGTAAAGGTTGTTAAATCAAACATTGCTATGTTCAAGATGCAGAGGTCAAATTTATTTTTTCGAGTTATAGAGGGAAAATATGTACTGAATTTACTAGTAGGGACTCACTAATTATTTCGACCTATAGAGGGGTCAGATTTCGAGCAATGGAGGTTTTGGGGCTTGAAGGGAATGGAGCACAAAATTTTTTCGAGGTTGGGAGGTTTTCGTCTTAAAGAGGTTCCACTGTATATTTATATATATATTTATAAACATACAATTTTAGCTCGTTTAATAATCGTAGATATGTGGAGACCCTTTTCACATGGTTTTTTGTTAGCGCTAACTGCGACCCCAGTTAAAACTATTTGTAGACCAATTCAAACTTAACTTTTATGCACTCTTTGATTTTTTTTTGCAGCATCAACGGACAATAAGTTCAATAAAATAAACCAGTCTAGTTGAGTCAGTAAGTCCTACAAGTCGACGTTACGCGCACTATAACAATAATTCTCGTTACTGACCCATTAAAGGCCAAGACCTTTTAAAATCAAAAATCATCGCCTTCGTGTTTTTCGTTTTCTTGAAAAAATCATGTCCATTGAAATGTTACATTGACCTTGCAATTTGGAAAGGACAAGATTTTTCTTTTTTGTGTCGTGTATAGGGGATCAGTGTGAGTATAAGTTTCGGTTTTCGGGATTGAAAGCCCCCCCATTTGGCCGCCGTTTTATAAAATGGGTGTAAATAATTTTTCCATGATATCTCTATAATATTGATATATATTCTTTTTATCGTTAAATTGAAAATGAAAAAGTTATAAATAAAAATCGACTAAACTAAGAACTATAACTTTTTTTGTATTGATTTAATTAAAAATATACTCCAGACGTTTTTTTTCAAACAATTTCCTATACTCATTTTTACACCCTTCACCGACGGTATATTTTTTGAAGGTTTACGGGAAAACCAAGAGAGCTAATTGAATGAAACTTTCACACACAGGTCACATCTTCTTGCAGGCAACTTGCGAAATCGGTTCACGGACACGCCTACCGCCCATACCCTATGTATATATACCCAGGCCAATTTTGAAAAAAACTTGAAGCGATTTTGATGAAACTTGGTGGTTTGATGCACATGTGAACAAGATTAGGATAAGGCTAAAAATCGGACCACATCCCACCAGTGGGTGTGTTACCACCCTAACTTTTAAGACTAATTACGGCATATATTGCAAATTATACAACCTATTGGGCTAAGATTTGGTATATGGATGGCAATGACGAATATGATTTAGCAATCAAAAAGTAGGCGGAATTGGAGAAGTGGGCGTGGTACATTTTAATTTCGTAGTTTTAATTCGATTTTTTTCAATATTTTCCATATTCTTTTGACTTTATCAACCTTATAACTTTTTCCAATATATCCCATATGTATTCGTTTGACTTTTTCAACCTCTTTCACTTTTCTTCATTATTTTCTTTATTTTTAAGACTTTTTCAGCGATTTTGAACACTTTCAACTTTTTTGAACATTTTTATATATTTTCGACATTTTGAATTTCTTTGAACTTTCTTCAATGATTTCCATATTTTTTCGACCTTTTCAGTCTTTTACAACTGTTTCAACATTTTTCAACTTCTTTCGACCTATTTTACATTTCAAAATTTTTTCGACTTATTCAACGTCTTTTAACATTTATTTAAAAACGATTTTCAGTGCAGTGCAGGGTATGTGAGTTTCGGCCGGGCCGAAGATAACACCTTAACTTGTTTAAATTTATTTTTATTGAGAAGCGTTAGGACGGTTCGAAGGGATCAAACCTAAATGTGACTTAAAAATTACTTAATTTCTAAGGTCTTAAGATAAATAAAGTCAAAAAAACTTGACGGACCACAAAATTATTCACGTAAATTTCAATAACTTTTTCCCAATATTTATTGAGAAACCACAATTAAAAAATTACGTACATAGAAATTCACTTGTTCATAACTTTTTAAAAAATCCAAATTTTGCAAAAATAAATATAAGGCCTTAATATCGATCAATATATCTTCAAAGTTATGCAATAAAAAGGTTAAGTTTAATAACTTGGTTTTTACTGTGCCTAGCTGAGAAAACTTTACTCATTACAATCAATTTCTTATATAGAGTATTAACACTCTCTGTTTTTTACTTCTAGCGCGATGTGCTCATATTAGAACCTTCAGGATCAGATATTCTTAGCTGTGTATCGAAAGGCAAACGTGAGGTATGTATGAAACTTTATAGAGTATTAAGCATATGGTATACATACAAAGTACATACATGCGTATGTGTGCTAAAGTATTAGAGTGCACATTACTTTGATTTATTAAAATATAAGACTATACAAAAGTTTGCAATTACTTACAATTGTAGCTGCAGTTATGCTTGATACATATGATTTTTAAGCAAAAGTGAAAAAATTCGCGTAACTTTTTCACGATAATGCAAATATAAATAACATCCCATAAAGTACTAAGCAAAAATGTACAAGAATCCAAAAAATATTTTTTCAAAGCATCGACATTTTTTCAAAAATTAACTTCAATGCATTTTATCCAATAAGACCTAAAGAAACCAGTTCCCTGGTGTTAATTTAATCGCTGCTCAAATAAGAAATACTTGCGGAAGGAAAATATTCCCTCCTAAATGTTTCACAATATATAGTTTGGACAATTTAACACACATCTTAACCGAACTGCTAACATTTTCTTTCAAATATGAATTATTTTAGTTCAAATTTAACCAATAAAATTCAAAATATTCAATGGAATAGAAAAAAAAAACCTTTTCGACCATTCCCACTAGTTTTTTACTTAACTAGGGTCAAAGTTCGATCAAGTCATGTACAAAAAATTGATTTGGTTTTTGCTTTCCTTTACATAAACGGGGTCATAAGATCACATTAGGGTCAAATATTTTTTTTTCGAGTTATTTGGCTTAAAAGTCGCTAGAGGGCACAAATAGTGTCGGAAATTAATAATTTTTTTTTAATTATGAATTATTTTAGTTCAAATTTAACCAATAAAATTCAAAATATTCAATGGAATAGAAAAAAAAAAACCTTTTCGACCATTCCCACTAGTTTTTTACTTAACTAGGGTCAAAGTTCGATCAAGTCATGTACAAAAAATTGATTTGGTTTTTGCTTTCCTTTACATAAACGGGGTCATAAGATCACATTAGGGTCAAATATTTTTTTTTTCGAGTTATTTGGCTTAAAAGTCGCTAGAGGGCACAAATAGTGTCGGAAATTAATAATTTTTTTTTAATTAATTAAAACATACCAAAATGCCAACAAATTGTCTGAGCCAGAATTTCAGAGAGAGGAACTCGTTTTTAATTAGTTTAAGTTGAACAGTTTTTTATTTTTTGGCGTTTAACTTGAAACGAATTTTTTTTTTAAATTCAGGCTCCAAGAATTTTTTGGAATCTTAGTAAGCTTCATTCAGAAAAAAAATGTTCATTTCCAACAATTTTTACGTTCTTTAACCAATTTTGAACTAATAAATATTAAAAAAAAGTTGACAATTCAATCAAAAACAAAAAACAATAATAAGTTTCAGATAGTTTGGAATATCCTGTATTCGCCATTATTTTTTTTTATTTTTATTGCATTAAAACTAATATGTTTAATATGAGGTGCACTCTAATGATTTTAAGTACAAATGCGATATTTTGTGAATTCTTTTTATTGTAAGTCGTTAAATTTCTCTACGTTTGACTTAAAATATTTTATAAGTATTTTCTGATCTTCTTTTGCTCCTAAATATTATCTTCAATATATTTTTTCTTACTTATTTATTTTGTTATTTTTTCCTCTTGCTTTTTCTGGTTTTCCTTAAGAAGGTGGAATGCCGGAATCATATCCGTGTAATACAACCGATGGACTCGGGGACACGTTTGTATGTTTGTGGAACAAATGCACACAATCCAAAGGACTACGTGATAAATGTAAGTACAACATAAAAAGAGGATATGCCACAGTCCTTTAGTTTATATTTAATTGTATTGGGCTTATGTATTTGAGTTTATAATGTTTAAGTTTTGAAAACACTTTGTGCGAAGTATATTGGATAACAAAATAACACAGGATGAACACGCAGAACTGGTTTTAAGTTTTCGAAATTTGGCCTTTTAGACTGAATTTGTTTTTTTTGTAACATTTAACTAGTCGAAGATTGACCATAAGTCAAGGCACTGCGATGAAAAAGAACACAGAGAATGATGGCATTTTATTTCGCTTAGCACATTCAAAGGATATTTTGAAATAAATGTAAGAGAAACTGGGATCTATAAGCTTTGTGATAAAAATAAAACTATTTTTATTAATAATAAAAAAGGAAAAAGTTATGTGTTCGCTCTGTTTCTAATGCTAAAATATATAATAGTATTAAATTTTTTCAAAAGCTTATGTAATTGTTTACAATGCTATAAGATTTAAACTCTTATTTAAACTTAATTTGTGATGATGCTACCCTTGCAGTTATCCTGAACTACTCGTACATAATGGCAAACATTTCTTAACAACATACATAACTACATAGAATTTTTTTTTTTTAACTTCTGTACATTCTCTTTTTTCTTCATTTCTACATTGCATACCTTTAGGCAAACTTAACACATTTACCCAGATCCGAATACGTGCCTGGCATTGGCTTAGGCATTGGCAAATGCCCCTACGATCCGGCTGATAACTCGACAGCGGTTTATGTGGAGAAGGGAAATCCCTATGGATTACCAGCATTGGTAAGTTCAACAGCACCAGTAATAGCAACAATGTGAAACGAAATTGTTATAAAAAAGAATAAAAGACAAAGGAATAAAAAGATGCAAATAATAAAAAAATAAATAAAAAAGTTGCTGGTAGCAAAATGTCAATTGTTATAAAAATTCTTGCATTATTGTTATATTGTTGTTGGCATTTAAAATCCGTTAAACAAATTAAATCTCGTGCTCAATCGAAGGAAAAACTGCTAAGTTTATTTTTCTGTAAAATGCTTTCATTTTTTCTTTTCTTCTTTTTTCTTCTATTTAGTATTCGGGCACAAATGCTGAATTTACTAAAGCTGATTCGGTGATATTTCGCTCAGATTTATACAATACAACATCCGGTCGAAAGGAGCACAATTTTAAGCGCACCGTCAAATATGACTCGAAACTGTTAGATAGTAAGTATTTTATTGAACTTTTAGTAGCGGTATTTAACAATTAATTAAATTTAAGAAATGCTATTTGAATACGCTATATGAGTCTCATTTTTAAAATGTTAATATCAAAGTGTTTCTGCTTGAGATATTATCAACTTTTGGCGCTGTTTGCGCTGAAAATTTGAGAACATTTTTAATTCAAAAAATTATCTTTTTACGCTTTAAGCCGCACAGGTACATATGTATGTGTATAAACATTAATTCCATAGTGAGTGGTGCATAACAAAACTATGCTTGTCAAGAAATTTTACTTACAAAGAAGTCACTTCAGCAGATATTGTAAGTAAATTCTTGCAGAAGAATTCTTACCATTACATCACTAAAAAAATATGTTCCCTAGGTATGAAAATACGAAATTAAAATTACATTCTGAACTTATATCGATCTTACACGTTAAACTTAATGTGGAAGACTTCAAAAGAGTTTATTGAACTGATGAATCAAAACTTGAGCTCTTTGGGTCATAAACAGCGAATTTTAGCCAGACGCAGTGCTAGCGAGGAAATGGATAGAGAGCGCAAATCTTGTCGGCAGTAAAATTTTTTTTTTTTTTTCATTTAAAAGCTAACCGAAATTCCAACAAGTCTTTGGAGTCCGACTTTTAAAAAATTTTTCGTTTCAAATGTTTTCGTTTGGTACGAAAATACTTGAATTGTGTCTGTAAATGCCACTTACATTTACTCTGAGCACAAGATTATCTTCTTTAAATGCGCTAAATTTGAAAAAAAAAAGAAAAATAAATATGTTTTCTACTCCCACACTCTTTTAAAGGTATATGAAATTTTTGAACAATGTTTGATTTTATTAAAAAAAAAAAATCATTTCAAACAGCAAAATATTTAGAACAAAAAGTCACGGAGACTGAACAGTACAGAATTACATAATATCGATTTCTCATTACGGCGCCAATTTAAATATTTGTCAATGTGAAACATTTTCTTCTTTTTGTTGCTTTTATTTCATATTTTATTGTCATGATGCCTTACCAAGTGAATCATTTATTCTTTTCAATTTTATTGCTGTTATGGCAGCAGTATTTGAAAGCATTTTCATGTAAAAAAAAAAAAAAAAAATATGCGAAGCAATAAAAAATACTTGAAAACTTTTTTTATATATGAATGTATATACATACATATACTTTTTAAGTTATCAATTAAATTTTTAAATATTTAAGTAAATTGAAGTAATGAAAACGAAGCTTAAAATTTATCATTTAAAAAGAAAACAGCAACTTTAAATTATGTAACTTTTGCGCTGAATTCAACTTAAAAACTTATAGCTGGAAGTTCCTAAAATTAGCTAAATTTAGATTAAAATTATAATTTTTAAAATTCTTACAATATAAAGGCAATCCAGAAAGTGGGGCACCGTGGCGAACAGGTACTTTTGTCGTCCTCCACCAGCACTGTTTATCACATTGTAAAAATTTTCCGGCAATTTTGTTCACAAAAAACAAAATCTTAATATTATGTGGACCATCGCCTCCCCTCTTAAGGTACGCTACTGAGTACTGATGCATTTTATGTTTAAAAATGTTTTTGAATAAATAAATCAACTTAAACTAAATTTTGTATTGAAAAGTGGAAACTTTGTTAAAGGTCTTTTTCGATTCTACTTCTAAG
Organism: Tricholauxania praeusta; assembly: GCA_949775025.1. Lineage (NCBI taxonomy): Eukaryota > Metazoa > Arthropoda > Insecta > Diptera > Lauxaniidae > Tricholauxania > Tricholauxania praeusta. The sequence continues at coordinate 26,386,629 of OX459031.1, read as the reverse complement.
GCTTGCGCACGATGAAATTAGTACACGAATTAACTCAAATAACTTTTTAACTAGTTGACATTAAAACAAGAAATATACGTTTTTTTAACAGAAATCTTATTCATGTTTACTTTTATTGCAAATATATTAAACATTGTTGGTTTTTTATGAATAAATTGAGTTTTTCTGAAACAACTCCCATTAAACTTTTAATCGTGTCTTCAGAGATTTTTTTACTGGATACTAACCATTTTCTTGAACAATTTTTGGTGTTTTCAGCAACCTGTTTTGTCTTCTTCATAATCCTTTTTATCAGAGCCCAATATCTTTCGATGGGTCTGAGCTCCGGGCAGTTAGGAGGATTTGCATATTTACGTACAAATTCTACTTTGTTCTTTTCATACCATTCAACTGCAGATTTGCTGTAATGGCATGAAACCAAATCTGGCCAAAAAAAGTTGAGACCTCATGCTGTCTAATAAATGGTGAAAGACGTTTTTTCATGCACTCTTGGATGCATATTTCGGTGTTAATAGTCCCAGTTGAAACAAATGAACTGCTTCGCCTACCGCAGCTGCAGATTGCCTGCCATACCAAAAACTTCTTTAGCAACTTCGTTTTTTTTTTGGCTCTTAAACTCTTCTTGAACATTTCCTTTATGACCTGCAACATAAAAATCGACACCTGGAAGCTGCGAAAAGTCACCAAGTACGTAAGTCTCGTCGTCCTTAATGCAACAGTCAAATTTTTTAATGTATTCTGGACTTTAAATGACTTAAGCCCTTCCTCCTTTTTAACTTTTCTGACAAAACCCTCAGAGCATTGGACTTTCTCAGCTACTTTTCTTCCCAATATATTGGGATTTTTCTTAAAAGAAGCTATCATCTTCTTGGCAGCATTAGGATTATCAAAACCCTTATTTTTTCTACTTCCTTGATTTTCACTCACGGTCAGACGTTCCATATAGGTTTTAATAACACGCGAAACGGTATTCCGCGAAATCTTAGCTTTTCTAGCAATTACTTTGAAAGGCCAATTTTTATTTTCGTTAAATATTTTGGAAATTTTTTCACGCACTTTTATTTCGCTGCTCGTGGTGAAGCCATAAATTAACGAAAGAGTAAAAAAAGTAGCATGCACATTTGTACATATTTACCAAAGCCAATATTTGATTAAATTTTTTTTTAATTTTTTGAATCTGCGCAATTAACAAGTAATAATGTGTGCACTAGTTTCATCGTGCGCAAACCTTAGTAGAAGATACCTTACGATATTAATTTTTCAAATTAGCTTGATTTGTTTTTAAGCATCAATTTTATTCGACAATCCTCAGCAAGGTAAGGAGGAAAACTAAACTGCATTAACGTATTACTTAAATCGATTTCAAGATTAAATATTAACATCGAATAGCCTTTGAATTAACCTTGCTGCACAGATATTAAATGCTAACAGTTTATAACTTATGATCTGGAGCATTACAAATAATATAATTTCCCAAAAAATAAAATTTATAAATTTTATTTCAATCTCGCTATCAATGGGAGTCGTATCTTGAAAATTAAGATGCATGGTACTTAAATTTTATACTAGAACATTTAGCTAAAGTAGATCTTAACACAACACCGACAGCTGAGTAAAATGTCAACAGAGAGAGCGATAAGCGTTGTTCTACAAAACAAAAATGTAAAGATCAAAAAGTCTACACTTTATGCAGAATAGTAAACAGAGCACTCGCGCTCTCTTGTTAGACTAACTGCTGTCGTTGTTGCTCTGCTTTATGCATTTACTTTTTGCATTCTTATTTTAACTCAGATTGAGTTTTCATTTTATTTAACTGTTGTTAAAATGCATGCACACATGCACTGTGACGCACTGTGCTGTACTGTACTAAGCGAAAAGGGCGTATCTCAAAAAAATCCGTTTCGAGGTAATTGATTTTTTTTAAATGTCGTTTTACTCTTACTTTCCTTACGGATTTTTTGAATTTATTTATTGCAATACTGCTTAGTATTTAGCATTTATAGCCTTAAAAATGTAGATACGCCATTTTACTTAAGACTTGTCACAGAACATAATAATAATTAATCTTCGTATTTTTGAGATACGTCTAATTCGCTTAGTAATTTGTGGTAAAATTGAGATAGAGGAAATTTTCTAAGTAGATTTTTTATGTGATTGAACTAAGATACCTGCACTTGGTGTATTTCATAAGACGCGTAATTTCTTAAGCTACCTGATGCCATAAGAATCTCGCATAATTTTTTTATTTTTTTTTAATTACGCCCTTTTCGCTAAGTACGGCATTCATCGGCTCCATCGATGAAGGCCTCCATAGATATTGCTGTTGAGTTGTATGTTCAGATTTGAGCTTTATGCGAAATTGGCAATTGAGCACGTATTATTTTAGTACATAATACATTCAGATATAATTAATGGCTTTTATTAATAGGACAAAATATTTGCATGCCCTCGAACAATTAAACTTCAAATAAACTTAAATTATTTTATGTTATGCAACGCTTAAACTTTTTTATTTTAATTTTTTTCTTGCAATTAAGGAGGTATGCAATTCTTTGTCTAATTAATTACACCATTCTAACTTCAAAATGTTTTTGTTTTTTGTTTTCTTCTTTTCTACTGTACCTTTTTTAGCTACATTTTAAGTCTTCAACTAATTCAATATTATACTATTTTATTTTCATTAGAAATTATCATATTACGTAGGATTCTATTAGATGCTTTTTTATATTATTTTTAGTACAATTTTTATATTATTTTATTAGTAAAACTATTTAATGAATGAATTGAATTGAACTTAAAGTTTATATCCACAGAAATCTTTTAGTAATCTTTTACACTATTTAATACAAATATCTTTACTTTGTTTTTAAAAAATGTTTTTAATCTTCACGCGACCGTTTTTAATTTAGTTTTTCTGAATATATAAATTTTATGCAGACCAAATCCATCTCAAACCATGCACACGGACTATTTAATGTTACGGAATTGGTTACCGATAAAATATGTTGTTTTTCAAAGGATATATTTCCATATATATATATTTCCCCGATTTGATTAAAAACAAATTTTTATGAAGTTATGGCCATTTTAAGTTTTACCCATTTTATGCTGAAAATTGTTTCAAGAAAGCGGCATTTCCATCCAAATCAAAATAATTAACTTTTGTCTTTTGATTCTTATAGAACTTCTTAATCTCTGTTAGAATCATTGAAAAAAATTTTAAAATGGTTAAAAATTGGCAGAGCTATAGCGACTCTTATGAGAAAAAACAAAGCTGATTTTCTGAAAAATCCCACCTTTTTTTTGCTTAAAATTTTATTTTGGACTTGTACTAAAATAAGAAAGATATGATATGAGTTTAAAGCGAGCTTAGAGGCATTTGAGGCGAGGAGAAGTTTTTTTCCAAAAAAAAATTTTTGTTTCAACCTTGCCGGCCAACTGTGATACTACTACTTTCAGTTTATTTTTAATAATATCATCATTTGGTACCGTTCTTTCTCTTTAAAATGATCTTTCAAGTGATAATCTGCAATCTTTCCTCCCAAAGTTACAGCCATTTGAAAAAGACATGAATTTGAACCCCTACGACCAAACAATTTTAGCTAACCGGCTACAAATTTATTTCATATTGATCGTAGGGGATCAAATTCATGTTTTTTTTTTTCAAATGGCTGTACAGATTACCACTTGAAATCTCATTTTAAAGATAAAGAACAGTAATTAATGATGTTATTGTAAATTTAAAGGGCAAAAAAACGAAACATGAAATTTGATCCATTTTATCAAAGCTTTTAAATTGGGATTTTTCATTATTATCATATGACCATTGCAACTTTTCGTAATTCGTTTTTTTTTTCTTTTCTTTGCAGAACCCAATTTTGTTGGCTCATTCGATGTCGGCGAATATGTTTATTTCTTTTTCCGTGAACATGCCGTCGAGTATATCAATTGCGGCAAAGCGATTTATTCGCGCATCGCACGCGTTTGTAAAAATGACCGTGGCGGCAAATATATGATAAGTCAAAATTGGGCTACATATCTGAAGGCGCGCATCAATTGCAGCATCTCCAGCGAATTTCCATTCTACTTCAATGAAATTCAATCTGTGTACAAAATGCCAAATGATGACACAAAATTCTATGCAACATTCACGACGAACACGCATGGTATTGTGGGTTCAGCAGTTTGCAGTTACGATATACGCGATATAAATGCGGCTTTTGAAGGTGAGTGAATCGAATTTATTTTCTATGTCGACTCATACACAGTTGAAATTGTTTTGTCAGAGATGAATGAAAAAGTAGACAAAATGTTTATAATTGGAGGAGAGCTATAAATATTAGTAAGGGAGAGAACTTATGCCATTTCGTATATTGGCATTTTGTTGCATTTTGCTCATAATAAGTATATAGAATTTTTGTTTTGCAATTCCTATTAGCATTTTTGGAAATTTGATTGAGAAATTTAAACTTTTCGGCAATTTTTTTTAAAGAGAGACTTAAGCAATATCGTTTAAATTTAGTGGCAGGAAAGATAATTCAGATAACTTAAGACTTACTAAAAATTATGAGCTACGATTTGAAAGTATCCAGTTTATGTTTTATTTAAGAGTTTTGAGCAACACAAGAAAATTTACTGTAAGACTATAGCAAAGTTTGGGTAAAAATTGCTTTCGCAGATTTCAAGCGTACAATAATTCTTTTGGTTTTTTTCTTTTTTGCTCATACACTTTTTTTTGGCAAACTGAGAAAATGCAAAATTGCTTAAAATCCTTAAAAATATATATTTGTAGCTTTCTGCGAACCGCAGCTTTTGAAACTTTTCTTGATTCACACGAGCTTTGTGTAATGAGTATAGTCCTGCGTGAATGTGAATAGTGACGACTTGACAATGCTTCTAGCACTTGCACTTGGTACTCAGTTGCATAGGCCTTTACTCCTGGATCAAGAAACACTAATGAAAAGTGACTTTCCGTTGACACTGCAGTCCAAACTATAACAGAGGTACGCTTTGTCGATTCGGTCGCCAATCTTGAACTCACATTCTCTTACGATCGCGATAGTTTTGTTTGCTCAAAACTTGCTGCATTGTGAGCAATTGTGGACAGAGAAGATAATGTTTGGAAAAGCGCCACTAGTGGCCAAACGCTTCAATTTCTTCGCTACTTCTTCTGTTTATGATATCATGCACTTTCTGCATCGTTTATGGCTTCAAATGTAGTAGGGTCGCAGAAGGTAATTTTAAGAAAAATAATGGCTTGTACCACTGATTCAACTTTTTGAAGATATTAACCCAGAAACAAGAAAAGTGCCAACAAGTTTTTTTATTTAAGCCTTTAGTCACGATTTAATTATGTACGCATATCTAAAACCAAGTAAATCTTTTACCAAATACAATAACAGGAGGTTCATAAAATACATGTCTTGGTTTAAAAAAAAAAAAAAAAATTCCCAAAATGCCTACCTAGGCAATTGCTTCCTTTACCTACTATTATAACTTTGCTGTCCTCAATTACAAAATGTATATGAAAGAAAGGTTGTGTGTTAAATTAAAACTAATTGAACAATGTTACCGTTTGCGTGCAACAACGGCGCTGATCGTAAGCGCACAAATAACGTATGTAACATTTAGAACAACAATATCAAGCCACTTCACAAATCTTAAAAAATATCCTTTTTAATGCAGAACTTAATATAACGTTAATATACTATTGTTGCATATTTGTCAGCACGCTTAAATGAATTTGCTACATTCAGCAAAAGTATCAGTAGGAAAATACACGCCAACCATAACAACGCGCTGATCTAAATTCAACGTGACATTTGCAAATGTCTGCACAGCAAAATGAGCGTGTGTATGAGTGTTATACAAAACACTTACGCCTGTATGTGTATGCTTGCTTGCATGTGTGCGCGTATGATTTGCATGCGCATACAACTGAATGAGTTTTCAACACGCAGCAGGATAACTCACAGTCAAAAAAAACAACACGTGTAAAAGTGCACAAAAATATCCTGGCAAAGGAAGTGATAAAAATCGCACCAAGAAAACATGAAACATCAGCAACAGCAGCAGCAGCAGCAACAATGGCAACTGAAACGGAAATAAAATGATTTCTGCAAGTGTTGCAAAATTAATGTGAAATTCATTGCGGATGGCAAATGCGGCGGTGACGTGCAACATGAAAATATGTAGTTTTATGATGCGTTGGCAGGTTCTTACTTGTTCTCACTTGCAGCAACAAAAAACATAAAAATCGGGATAAAACTAATCTATTCAGTGTATTCTATTTTTATTTTATTTTTTTTTTTTTGTAGAGAAGAGACAGTTTCTTAGTTTTAGCGCATTTTGTGATACAGCACATATTGCGTTCTTTGTTTGATGACAACCAAACACTCAAAGCATTGGTTGCTTTGTGTTGGTTGCTACAGCTCATAGGTGTTATGTTAAGCGTTGTTCTATAATGTGCCTGTGATAATCCTTGCGTTTGTTCTTCACTCAAGCAGTAGGAGTAGCAGCTCTACTTGACATGCAAGCAGCATTTTGCACACGCTACTTCAATCTCAATGATGCGTTGCAAAAAGATGTGCAACATCAGCGAGAATTTCTGCGTGTTTTGCTGTGGGTTTTAATATCTGGTTTTCAAGTTCTCTTTTTTTTTGTGTATAGAGGATTGTACACATTCACATTGAGTTTAAGAAGAATTCTTTTGAATATAATCCTACAGAAAATGGTCCTTTTACTTACATAAATTAGTCCAAGTAAAAATTCAAATTAACATGTATGTACTGCCAAACGAAGTATGTTAAATAATCACTTAATAACAGCAAATTTATAAAATAGCTCAACCGCAAATGAATGCTTATAGTAAGCTACGCACAACTTTGAAGATAATGTGGCTAAAAATAATGTGACGAAAAATGTTATCGAATGGAAATATCAAACAGTTTCGTGAAAATGAAAAACTATTCTACACATAAAATGAAGATTCTTGAAAGTTGTTCAGTCACAATTTTGGCTTAGAGATTTTCTATTATATAGTTCAATGCAGCTGCTTAGACATCAAAAATTGTTTTGTTGATTTCGCATTCTTAATTTTAACGCAAATATTCCTCAAAAGATAAAAAGAAACAACAAGACAGAGAAATTTTTGGCAGTCGTTAAAAAATTTGCACCATTTTTTTTTTTAAGTAAAGGACAATCATTTTTTTTTTGCGATTCTTGTAAGAATTTTTTTTTCGGTAAGGTTTCTATAATACTAAATTTTGTTACTTTGTCCTTGAATGGCAACACTTAAGTTAAGCAATGAAAATTCTAAATTTCAAAAAAGTGTCTTCCATTTCCAAGTCTCTGCACAATTTAATGCCCTAAAAAACAAATAAAAAAAGTTTTTATTACACACGTGTTTTTTGGCATCCATATACAGGGTGTTTTTTTTAGAGGTATAGAGCTTCGAATTGAAATAAAACACAAGAAAATCGTTTTAATGTCCATCAATTTGGCTTTATTGGAAGGATAATTTTATGCCATTAATGCTTAAATATGATTTCGGGCATGTGGCCGCCGCGGCTGGCTCGAATAAAGCCAATTCTACAGGTCCAATTTTGAACCACTTTTTCGAGCATATGGGGCCGTATGTCGGCAATAACGCCACGAATGTTGGCTTCCAAGTCCCCTAACGTTTCTGGTTTTTTGGCGTAGACGAGCGACTTCACATATCCCCAAAGAAAATAATCCAATGGTGTCAAATCACACGATCTTGGTGGCCAATTGACAGGTCCATTCCGCGAAATTATGCGCTCATCGAATGTTTCCTTCAATAAATTGATTGTGACGTGCGCTGTGTGGCATGTAGCGCCGTCTTGTTGGAACCACAACTCATCCACATTCATGCCATCCAATTCGGGAACAAAATAGTCGGTTATCATGGCTCTATACCGGTCTCCATTAACGATAACTGACTCTCCAGCATTATTTCGGAAGAAGTATGGCCCAATGACTCCACCAGCCCATAGAGCACACCAAACAGTCAGTTTTTGTGGATGTAATGGCGTCTCAAGGGTCTCATGTGGATTCTCTTTACTCCAAATGCGGCAATTTTGCTTGTTGACGTAGCCATTCAACCAAAAATGAGCCTCATCACTGAACAAAATTTTGCGATGAAAATCAGCATCGAGATCAATCTCATTTTCGGCCCATACACCAAAATCACGACGCATTGCATGGTCTCGCGGCTTTAATTCTTGCACAAGCTGGATCTTGTAAGGTCGCAAGCCAAGATCTTTGCACAAAATCTTCCATAAAAATGATGGACAAAGCTCCAATTGCTGTGCACGGTGGCGAATCGATTCATTCGGGTCCTCTTCAACATTTTGCTCTACAGCGGCAATTTTTTCTTCGGTGCGCACTGTTCGACGTCTCTGCGGTTGCGTATTATCACATAGAGTAAACGTAGTGCGAAAACGACCCATGGTCAACCGAATTAATTGCTCTGATGGACGATTATGTCGACCATAAAATGGACGGAGCTTGCGGTAAACTTCGCGAACTGAACCATTATTTTCGAAATAAATTTGCACGATTTGCAAGCGTTGTTCTTTTGTCAACCTGTTCATGATGAAATGGCAAACCAAACTGAACATAAATGACATTAGAGTTGCCAGATTTGACCATAAAATGCCAGTTTTATCTCTATTCGAAAAACAAACCTCTAAAAAAAACACCCAGTACATATGCATGTATTCCAAGAGGCGGCTGTAGAAAACTGTCTATAACTGTTTATAAGACTAAGGAATGACATATCATATCAAGATGATGTGATTTTCTATCAAATGATTGTTGAAACTGAGGGTTGATTAAATATTAGATGAAATGTTGGATCAATTCAGTCAAGTTTCAACTGCGACTTACATTAGCTTTCCAAAACACCACATGTTAAAGCTTATTGAAAACTTCATAGAGAACGTTACTTACAATTTTTGGGACAAAGAAAATATTATTAGCCTTTGACCCTTAGTATCATGAAAACTATTAAGACCACATGGACAATGCACCAAATTTTCGCCACGAATTTTTATCTTATCAATATCGAATAAATTTGACTCTGCTTGAAATCTTTTTTTTTGTGACCTTTGAGCTTAAATCAGGATTAAGAACTGGTTTACGAAAGGCAACCATTGATAGTCTCTGCCTACCATCTTTCCTGTAAATTTAAACTTCTAACCATATACATTCAACTTTTCTACCGTCGCCTCTTTGGCTCCTTGTAGTATGACAATCAAGTTTACTATGCAATGCAAGCTGAATTCAAACGCACAGACAATGCAGTCAAGGAAATACTGCGCAATTTACCTTGAAAGAGAGAAAGAATCTACCATGTCAGTTACGTTACATTACACGTATGTAATTTTACGTTACGTTACCTTAACTTAGGGTTAACTCACCTCATAAAAGCCGCTGTCATATAAGAAAAAAAAAAAAAAAAATAAACAAAAAGTATGCGTTCATCGTATCTTATCTTGGTGTTTTGTATGGAATTGAGAAAAAAATGCACCGCAAAAAATAAAAAAGAGGAGAATTATTACCCAAAGACACACAAGATGGATGTATGGCATTTGCATATGTCGTATAAAGTTTTTTAAAAAATAAATGTTAAAGTGTTCCTAAGATGTTAGCCAAGTGGCATGGACTCTACTGTACATATATCAAGTTGTCTCTAACTCTGTTTGTATGTCGTCAATGATAACTGTTTAACCTGGGAAATAAGTTTGTGTTACAATGTTAAAGATTCTACTAAATTTTTTGGAAGATGTTGGCTACATATTCTATGCATTTGAAAAGTATAAAACTTAATTTTCCCTTAAAAATGGGTTTCACATCATTGAAAAAAACTTACATTTTAATGTTCAAGCGTTTTGACTTTAAAAAATGATATCAAGACATTCCTCATCACTTATTCTTTATTATATTAAAGTTAAACTATACGTAGTTTTGGTTAAGCCCAACCACATGTTGTGTGTTAGTAAAAATAAAAAATCGCTCATAAGCGAAAATTAAATTTATCGCAAAATAGATCAACCAACTGCCGAAAAAAACTGTCATCATGTGAATATGCGAAATCACTTACGCAAATAAGAAAAATAGTAAGAATTAAAAGTTTCTCGGAATCGAAAAAGTCTTAAAAAATTTGTTACGTTAAAAGTTTCATGAAACTTTGGATGTGTATCGCTACCAGCTTTTTTGTTAAGTCCCAAAACTGCGGTAAATTTTTGCATAAGAAGCCAGGCCAAAGTTCGTGTGATATTATTAGGTGATTTTCCTAATATCCCTCTTTTCAGGAATTTTTCAGGTCATTTTTTCCAGACAAATTTTTCAAAAAATATAGATCAAAAGACGTACTTTATTTGCACTAATTAAAATTTTTTGGAACTTTAAGTACAGCATTTCATTTCAATTCATTATCTATCATATTCTGGTTCCATTTATAGTTATGTCAATTTTTGACTTAGCTTTGACTAATTTTGTATCAACGGTCGAAATTTATAATTTAAATAAAAGTTAGGTTCACAATTTTTGAAACAACTTAAAGCTTGTTTCATATCGCTCGTTTGCTGAAAGATTGTCATAAGTTAAAAAAATTCCACTTAATTATGCAGAAATAACCGCCATTTCATGTTTTATGTTCTGTGAAAAAATCATAATGAACATGTCTTGTGAGCAGAGTGTATGTCGATGTTCTTTTATTTCTTTACTTACGTGTAGTTTAATGCAAACGTTATATGGGTTTTTCTCCAAATTGAAGTTTTTTGAGTTATAACGGTCTTCCAGCAAACGAACGAAAAATTTGGAAGTGACCGTCGTTTATCAAAGTGCTCATGTAACGATTTGGCGCAAAGTATCCTTAACCAATTTCAATAATTTTTTTTTTTAATACAACATTTTTGTACTGAAGAAGGTTACTTTTTGCACTTTTTTTTTTTAAAGTTCAGTATCATTTTTTTACGATTACGTTTTTCCACACAAAAATTCTCGTTTGATTTTTCGTTTCTGATGTTTGGTTTTTGAGATTCGTGTTGTTTTTTTTTTTTTTTTGTGACTTGTTCTCATTCCTACCGTTTGGGTTTGGCTTCGAAGACAAAGAACAAACTCTCTTTCATTTGTTTTTTTTTTTTGAGTTTCTTTTGAAGAGAAAATATCGAATGAGATGTTATGGGAGTAATTTTATTATAAATATAAAAACCAAGGGACGTGCTCGTGCGAGTCCGTGGGTGCCACTAGTATAATTATAAATATATTTTAATATAAAATTGTGACTTTGAATCAATTATTATATAGAAAAGAAAATCAGAAAATGTCTTGTTCGAGTACAAAAATTTGTCTTAAGAGGTGGCCTAATATTAATCATAATGATGAACAGTTTAATAATTTGTAATATCAATCATAATAATGAACAGTTTAATAGTTTTTTCAGTAAATTTTATGCAAAAAATTAAACAAGTACTAAAAAAATAAATTTAAATTATGAACATGCAAAACACATCCTCTCTCACCAAAAAGAGCCTTCACAAGAAACAAACCTGCTTCTTTGAATTTCATCCGATCGAAAAAAAATCTTTTAGAAATCGTATCCAAGAATCTCTTTAACTTTTTAGATTCCGTCAAGCTAAATCTAGACTTAGATCCGGCCTAAGGTACAATTTCGTGTCAACGTGCTCTTTCATTTAATAATGGGCTCGCTGAAAATCATGTTTGATTGAAGTTCTCCATAAAATTGGTGGGGCTCTGCTTTTCATTTGATCTAAGCTTTTTTTTTGTCCATATAACTCTTTTATGTATTTTTATCGATTTTCGTGAGGAATTATTAAATTTCTTCAGACTTTTTTATTGTCAACACAATAGTTCTATATCATAATTCATTAAATTCGTTTAAGTGTTTTTTCACTGCTGGCTTTCATTGGGCCATAAATACTTTTCAGCTTGGCAAGATTACTCGTCACAAATATCTTTTCTGTTTAAATGATTTTTGTTTATAAATTTTTCAAACTTTTATCTCAACGAAAGAAAACATTAATTACGAGTTCAATGAAACCGAATAGGAAAAACTTGGAAAATACGAATTTATTCCATAAACTAAGTCAAACCACTTATGCAACTCGAGAAAGCCATAAAGGAAGCAAACAAAATGTAAACATATTAAAATGGAAAAAAAATCTCTTGGCACTGCTGCCAAAAGAAGCAGCGTAGAAGAATTTTATAAACCACAATAATTAATTTTAAAAACAAAAAACTGATTTTTATCAAAGATTTTTCAATTTTTGGTAACTCTTTCGCTCGTCGTTGTTGACTTTGTATGAAAACATAACATGATGCCAGAAATCAGAACACATATTAAAACAAAAACAAATAACACTACTAAAACAAAAACAGCAAATACCAACTTGAAAATATAAAATTACATGTTGAGTAATATTAAAAATAAAAATCAACCAAAATGGGTTGGATGCGTCAAACAAGGACATGCAGTCATTTATCTTGCACTCAAAGTGCTGTCTGTCTGTCTGTCTGTTTGTTTGCCTGTCGTTCTGTTTGTCTGTACTTCTGTTTTTCTGACATTTAAGCAGGAAAAGCATATCATAATCAATTTGCACTACTTATTTTGCTAACTGAATACATATATACATCTATCTTTTTCTTTCTTATTTTCAGGAAAATTCAAAGAACAAGCCACCTCAAACTCTGCTTGGCTACCCGTATTAAATTCCAAAGTTCCTGAACAACGTCCTGGCACATGTACAAATGATACGTCAACCCTTCCGGATTCGGTGTTGAATTTCATACGCAAGCATCCGCTAATGGATAAAGCAGTCGATCATGAATTTGGTAATCCAGTTTTCTACAAGCGGGATATCATCTTAACCAAACTGGTTGTGGACAAGTAAGTTGGCCAACATTTGTAAATCAAAAGAAAATGCTTTGAAAGTTTCGAGTTGGAGAAAAAACATTTGCGGCTGAGTAGTGTTGGCAAACTCTTTGACAGGTTATGCAAAAACCGAGTTTTCTAGTCTACTTGATTTTTCTAGTCTACTTTTATTTTTTATTTATTAGGCATAAAGAAAGTAATTAAGACGTTCGAGGGTTTTTATTGCAAGAATGGGTCATTTAAGAAAAAAAAAAACCGCGGAGTACTATTGAATTAGAAGGTGGAAATTGGAGACATGGGTGAAATTGCACCCTTTTTAGTTTTTTTGAATATGTCTCGCAAACGATACAAAATTTCAATATACCTTGTATAAAGCTCTTCGTATTAAATTAAATTTTCCATTGCAATCGCTTATTTAAAAAATGTTGGAACATTTTTTTATGTTGAAAATATTGAAAAAAAAAACCAAAATTTGCTTAAAAAAGGTATGTTAAGTTTATTGCATAATTGTTGCAACAAATGAATGTAACCATGGTGTTATTATATATCTTCAATAACATTCTCAAACTGTAACAGTTGGGCTGAAAAGTTCGTAGGCTAACATAGTAAAAAATATTTTTTTGACAAAATTCGATTTTATTATTCAATATAGTTGCCTTCGAGGGCGATACAACGATTATAGCGGTCATACAATTTTTCGATGCCATTTTTATAGTACGATTTCTTAAGTCTCAAAATAGGCCTCAGTTTCGGCGATTACCTCTTCATCAGTGCTAAATTTCTTTCCAGCGAGCATTCTTTTAAGGTCTGCAAACAAGAAAAAGTCACTGGGGGCCAGATCTGGAGAATATGGTGGATGGGGAAGCAATTCGTAGTCTAATTCATATAATTTTGCCATCGTTTTCATTGATTTGTGACACGGTGCATTGTCTTGATGAAACAACACTTTTTTCTTCTTCAAATGGGGCCGTTTTTTCGTGATTTCATGCTTATGTATGTATATTCTTTTCAATTTTTCGAAATTAATAATCTCGAAAATTCATTTGCTGGAAAGATCAGCCTCTCCTCCCATCGATCAAATCAAATATGTTTTTTGGGGAAAGTTTTAAGTGAGAGATTGATATTTCTGCGAAATGTATTTATAAGGAAAAACCCTTTTAATAATATCACGTATATGCTGTGAAGCGTCATATGGTACTAAAGGGGTTTTCACATAATAAATGTACTACAAAACTGAGTTTTCGAAAATGTCATCAACGGTTCCCACTCATATTAGGATATAAGTATTTATATCAAGAATCAAAAATAACGATCCGGTTCAAAAAAATAACCATTTATATTTTAACAACACAAATGTAAAGTTTTTGTTTTAACAATTTGACGGTAATGGTAGACAAAAAATGGCGCTTAATTTAGTTCCACTTGCACTTGTCGCTGTGCCAAGTTACCGCAGGCACCAAAAAAGATGCTTCTCGTATATCTGTCATCACCATTTTTCTGGTTCTTTTCACTATTGAGTTTTTGTGTTGTAAAGTGTTTTTGTAAAAGTAAAACATATTCAGTGCCTGCTGAAATGAAAGTTATGAAAAATGTTGGATATTGCACGTAGTTTTTGTAGCTTTTACTTATAATAAAATCCTAAAACTACAGGAAAAAATGGTGATAGGTTAAAAAAAGCGGTAGTTGTTACAATGACTTTAAAGACCGTTCAAAAGTTGAAGCATTTGTTTTAGCTTGCATACTATTTTTTGTGGCCTACACACACGCTGAATATTTTTAAGCTTTATGAAGTTAAAAATTAGAGTTATACTTTGCCTTTTTTTTGATATTGCGACATTTTAAAGTTTCTTTTTTACATGTTTAAGATTCTTTTGATAGATTTGGTTAAAGGAAACAAAATAACATTCTTTTTAGGCTGTGTTATTGTCTTTGATACAAAAAGGCACAATTGGTGTAGGCAAAGCTGTAAAAAAAAAAACAAAACAAATTGTTTGAAGTTGTACACAATTTTTAGCCTTGCTATATAAAGCAGTGATTAATTATAAAAACAAAATGAACGATACATTATTTAGAACAGAAAACTAGTCTTCTGAAATTTTGGTACTGAACCCGCGGCCCAGACAGAAGAATCCTTATTGAAGGCTAGCTATGTAGTTGCAAATTTAATTGCCAAAAAACCAAAATCGTTTTCTTATGTCGAGTTTATTAAGGAATCAATGGAAAGCGTGTCAGATATATTTTCTTTTGTTTGTCTCGTCAAGCTGTTTCCAGAAGAATTGAATATATTGGCAATATTGAAAAGTAAAGCCTCTGGTCTTAAGCTTTATTTTTTGGCCATGCATGAAAGACCTGCTTCTACTGATTCGGCGAAATATGTCGTTTTTATTAGAGGTATTAATGACGAATATGATGCAACTGAAGAAATCGCTTTTTCAGTGCCATTAAAAGACACGACTAAATCAACAGATTTGTATGATGCAGCGAAAAGAAGCACTAACACGATTATCTTTCGACACTTTCCAATGTATCTGTTACGAATGGTGTCCCAATTATGACCGGCAAAAAACATTGGCTAGCAGTGAGATTAATAGAAATATTGATTAATTATTGTCGAAAACTCACGTTCGACGAAGTACCATTGCATACTACTTATATTAAGAAAACTTATGCGGAAGAGCTCTAAAAATTTATTATACTATTATGGAAATTGTCGCCAAAATTGTAAATTTTGTGACAGTTAGAAGCCATTTGCAAGAATTTCCTAAAATTGTTGATGCTGAGTATCACGATATCAATAACTTTGCAAAAGTGAGCTGAGGACAAATGCTAAAAAGATTTCATGACTTCTTGACTTAATTAAAACCTTTTATGACATCGAATACAAAATTTGTGCCAGATATTGACGATGCCAACTGCTCATTTAAATAACTCGAATATGGCCCTTCAATGCTAAAACCAACTTATCAGTATTATGTTTCAAACCGTAAATGCGTTTCATGTAAAACTGAAATTATGATAGACCCAGTCACGGTGTCGAAACATATTCCTAAAAACGGGAAGGAATATGCGGATTAAGTTTACGATTTAATAAAATAATTTGAAAATTGATTACAAATTTTTTGTATTATTACGACTCCATTTAAACTGGATATGATACCAGGAAAGTTTCAAATGAAATGCCTAGAATATGACATCCAATTTAAAAAGAAATTTGATAGCGTCCCTTTTGTTGGTTTTTTATAAGTCATACCTGCCATGAGGCAAGTATCCCTCTCTGCAAAGTCATGATTTGTTCATGTTTATTTGAATAAACATTAAGGTGGTTCTTAAGAAAAAAAAAATAATTGGGGTCGCCCCCTAAATCGGTTCAAAACAGGATAAATAAAATTTAAAAATTAATTTAAAACTTTTATCTTTCATCCCTACGGACCCTATTTCAAAGTGAAATTTGACCGTTTTTATTTGGTTTTATTGCGAAAATCAAATGGGACGCCCACTGAATCGGTTCGAAAAAAAATTTTTAAAATTAATCTTAATCTTTTATCTATAACCCCTACGGACCCTATTTCAAAGTGAAATTTGACCTAAGACGACATTTTTTTAAGCTATTTTATCTTGAGAGGCTTTCAATTTTAAGAAAGAATAGAATATATTAAAAAATGTATCATTTGGATCTAGTTTTCGAGATATAGTCATGGGAAGTTGCGGATAAAGCTTTTCTAATAATCGTTTTTACTTGGAAACTTCTGAACAGATTTTACATATATTGATGTCATATGGAAGGTCATTTTACTGTCTATAAGATTGATGCATAAAAATTTTAAATAATTTCCACGTGTTTTGAGGTAAGAAGATTTTTAAATGGTCACCATTTTTTTTAAATAACTGTTATTTTCTCGAAAAATTGTATCATTAATTTGTTATTTTATTAACATATTATGATAGCCCAATTTACGGACTTTAATTCCATATGACTTCAATATATTTAAAATCTGTTCAGGAGTTTCCAACTTATAATAATTTTTAGAAAAGCCATATCCGGAACTTTACATGACTATCTCTCGAAAACTAGATCCGAACGATACTTTTTTTGATATATTCTTTCTTAAAATTAGAAGCTTCTTAAGAAAAAATAGTTTAAAAAAATGGTGGCTTATATCAAATTTCATTTTGAAAGGGGTTAAAGATAAAAATTTTAAATTAATTTTTTTAATTTTTTACCCTATTTCGAACAAATTGAGGGAGCGTCCCATTTGAATTTCACAAAAAAATTACACTTAAGAACCACCCTAATACACTTATTTCAAGATTGAGGCATTCTAAGTGTGAAATTAGAACTAAACCATTAATTGAGCAACTTGAAGACTGCAACCACTTCAAATGAACCAGTTATCGACACATTAGTTTCTCAACTTTAATGCCAAATAAAACATTAATTTTATGGTTATTCCATAAAATGTATAAAAAAATGTCAAACGATCTCTTTTTCGTCAAGTAATATATGTATATAAAAAAAGTTTTTGTATCCAAAGCTGCACAAGCCAGCCATTAGGCGGTCTGTAGATTTTGAACTTCTCCGAAATAAAAATCCGACTTCATATTTATGTTTTACATACCCGAGTTAACCTCCACAAAAATTATAAGCAAAAACAAAAATCTATGCATTAGAGGTTTAAACTTGAAAACTATATATTTAGTTTTTTTATTTTACTAACTTCAGTTTGATAATAATAATAATAGAGTTTAGCTACTACAGCTATTATAGCCTTCTTAGCTATTTAGCATTGAAGCTTTATACCAAGTAAAAAGCTTATTCAATAAAAAATGGAATAGAAAAAATTATCATGCACATTAATTTGTTATTTATTTTATAATTTTTTCTTAGCTTTATCGCACTTTCTCAACATACCCACTCACACCATGTAAAAATAGACATATAGATATTAAAATAATTATATGTATAAATTTACGTGGTCCAAGGCATAAATGTTAGAAAAAATTTACCCAGCATGCTGTGGTGCTCGGACAACACAAACAAAAAAATTCACACCACCATTAAGCTACAAATTTAGCTACAGTTAGTTTTCAGTCTAAGCTTGAGTTGACCTTTTGACAAGCTAATGTTATAAACTTCGCAATTATTAATAAGAGTTGTCATGCGATTAAAAGGAGCTGTAGCCATATAATTAGTTCTACTAACCGGTTGGTAAAATAACTGATAAGAGTTACGAGTACTCCTCCGATTACTATTAAAATGTATATAGTTAAGAAGCTCTGGTGCAGCAAGAGACCCAGTTACAAGTTGATGCAGATAAAGTATATCCGCAATATTTCTACGCGAGCTCAAATCACCATATCTACTTCTAATTTGGGACAGGGAAACAAGAGAAGTTTGACATCGCTGGTTCAAAGTTTGACCTCAAAAATTGAAATCGTTTGAAAAAAGTGGGAGAAGTTGCGAACTTTATGAACGGAAAAAATAAATAAACAACCGTGATGAGTAATTTTTCACATGAAATATGGCTCAAATTGAATAATATTTGTTTTGCCAAGTTTTTTTTTCTAGCAAAATTTTTTCTGAAATAAAATCTTTAATTATAACTAAACGTGAAAAGCAATAAAAACACTAACCAAAAGAAAACATTTCCCTGCACCACCACTTAAGATATCCCTCTACAACGTCTACTAAAATCCATTCACTAATTTCCCATGCCTGTCAGGCAATGTAACGTAACTGCTTAATTATGCTGTCAAACGTTTGCCAAATAATTGTTTTTTCCCAGCACTCGTCTTTTCACCTTCTCCCAATCCATTTACTTAAAATTCACTACTTCATCTGCTTTTTTCTTTTCTCTTTTTTCATTATGCTTTACAGAATTCGTATCGATAAATTAAATCAAGAATATTTAGTATATTTTGCTGGCACCAATACGGGCAACATTTATAAAATTGTACAATTCATTAAATACGGCCAACGACATTCGAATCTACTGGATATACTGGAAATTGCGCGCAACGAGCCCATTCGTGAGATGGGTTTGAGCCAAAAGACCGGCTCGCTGTATATCGCGACAGAGCACAGCGTTAAACAGATCGACTTGGCGATGTGCAATCGTCGCTATGACAGCTGTTTCCGTTGTGTAACGGATCCATATTGTGGTTGGGATAAGGATGCGGGCGCGTGTAAGCCCTATCAATTGGGTCTTTT
This sequence comes from Tricholauxania praeusta, assembly GCA_949775025.1. Taxonomy (NCBI): domain Eukaryota; kingdom Metazoa; phylum Arthropoda; class Insecta; order Diptera; family Lauxaniidae; genus Tricholauxania; species Tricholauxania praeusta. The sequence goes on along the minus strand of OX459031.1, from coordinate 26,367,502 downwards.
GCAGGTGAGTGTTTTAGTGTGAATGTGACCAGATGGGGTTGTTATTTTTGTTGCCGATTTCGTTGGCTGTGTGTGTTTACTGAAATTGATAAATAAACATTTTGCTTAACACTTACTTACTTGCCGTCTGTGTTTTTCTTTCTTTAACATTTTTTTCGTATTTTCTGCAGGATGTTGGCAACGAGACATCCGGAATCTGCGATACCAGTGTACTGAAAAAGCGTATAACAGCTTCATATGGACAAACCTTGCATTTGTCGTGTTTCGTTAAGATTCCTGAAGTGTTGAAGCAGAAGATGGTTAGATGGTATCATCATTCGACGGAAAAAGGACGGTAAGTTATGTGACAAAAAGATGCAGGGTTGAGATTATATTTTGTATATTTAAAGAAAAAGTGGAAATTTAACAAATAAAATTTTAGTAGCATAAATAAAAAAAAAATGAATTTTAGAAATTGAATGGAAAATGCAAAAAAATATTTGTAAAGATTTCCAAATATTCACTTAAACTATAAATAAAGTTGCTTAAAACATTTTCTGTAAGTTATATTAGGCTTTGGTGGGTGTTAATTTCTATGGTAAAAATTTTATTTGATATTTTCTTATACATATGACGTTTTTTCTTATGTAAAATTGTCTTAAAACATATATTAAAAAAATATACGCAGGCTAACTAGGTCAAATTATAATTCTGAAAAATAAGTGAAATTTCCCTAAAAATTAGGCTTTCAACTAAAAAATATTGCTATGGGGATAGGTCGCAAAAAATAAGTTAAATTTAAAATAATCTTTCATCGTGACAAAAAAAAAAACAAAACGATATTTTGGAGAAAGTGCTTAATTGTATTAAATTTCAACATTATAAAATACCTTATGTCACAGCTTATACTGTGGTCTTACGTCTTTATTCTACAAAAACATCTCAATTTTATAAAATTAAAAGCTCACAAGAGATATGAAAAACCAAAATATTTCTCCAGAACTTAACCCAGTACCAAAATATTCAGCATTCTTTTTTTTAAAAAAAATTGTAATGAAGTGGTAAATTGAGTGGAAAAAATGGCGGAAAATAAGTTTGAGCTCGATCGGAAAAAATTTTTAGCCAAATTTTTTTTAATCAATTTTCAAAAAAGTATTCAAAACAATTTTTTTTTAAACTCCCACTTAATCCTAAAAAGTGGGCGTGACACGAAAAAGGAAATTTTTAAAGAAAAGCTTATGCATTAAACTTTCATATAAAAAATATAAACCTTCGAATTTTTTGTTACATTATAATGAAAAAAATTTCCAAACATGAGCAATTTTCGTGAATCGTTACGAATCAAAGGTACGATATGGGTTAATAAAAGATACTGATCTTTATTTTTTAAGAAAAATAATTAATGCAAAATTAAAAATTACTTGGAAAGAAATATCTTTTTTTTACTTTTAATTTTTTGATTCATTCCGTTTCGCTTGAAAAATTTCCGAAGATTTTGGAGATTTTCTTAAAAAAAATGTTTGGGTGACTTAAGATCTTTTACAGAGATAATAGTTTGGGTGATTTTAAGTTTACTCAGTTTTCCTTTTCTATCTGTTTGTTGTTTTAGTTTTGAAAGGAAAAAAATAAAGAACTTCCTGTAAAAAAAAAATACATTAAATTCTAGACAATTTTTAAATGGCGTTTGAATTCTATGGTTTCTTAACGAACTATGTTTATTGGACGGACTACCCTAATCACAGTGCTAAATAGGATAATATAAGAGTCACCAGCCTTTTAGGGTAGCAAATTTTCTCAAAAAAATAATATAAAATATTAAATTAGCTCAGCTTGCATTGTTTGAGTAACAAAATGTTCATACTCTTATCACCCTAACCTTTGAATTACGCCCGAAAAAGTTTGCACAAGCAATGACATTAAAGAGTCCGCCTCTAATCAAAAATGCAAAATAGGCAATTTTTCTGAAAAAGCAATACTGTGCTTATAAAATAAAAATTTTTATAACTTTTTAATAACCAAAACAAATGCTACGATATGTTACTCGCAAATACCACCAATATCATGGCAGACTTTAAATTAATTTCAACCCTCGAAAGCATAACAGCAGCCCTTCAGCGGTGAACTCGTGCATACCCGTACCAAGGAAATAAGATAACGCAGTAAGAAATGAAATAAAAATACACGACGCATATAGAAAAACATTAAACATTTTTGAATGGAACGATTTTGCCAAAAAGAAGTGAGTCCTTGGAGACAACAGCTGTTGCAGGAGACACGATGAAATCACTTGAAGTTGAAGTTGCTTCATTTCATTTCCTTATTTTTTTCCGCTACAATTATTGTTATTAGAAGCAGAGCACGCAAAAAAAAAAAAAATAAAAAAATTAAAAAAAAAAGAAAATTGAAAACAAATAAAGAAATATGAGGCTATGACAACACTGTTGCCAGCATACAACATGTGGTATGACTTTGTTGGGTCGCTATGCTGTTCCATTGGTTCTGCTATCCAAAGTGGTAAATTGACACTTTAAAATATTTGCTGAGGAAAATAAAACTTACTGCAGCTACGGCTGCTGCTTAAAGTTTCCGTTGAAGTTCGAGTTGTTTTTCCTGGCGTGCGCGTGATTTTCATTTTTTTTTTTTTTTTTTGAGGTGTGATTTTTCTTTTTGTTAATACAGGGTACATAATTCAATTCCAATTTGCAAGATATATGGCATTTCACTCGAAAATTCTGCTGGGTGAAATTTATTGTAGTTTGGGCTTGGCCCTTTCTGAGCTCTCAATTAGTCATTTTTCTTGGTAAAATCCAATTTGATAAATAATTTGTACAAAAAGAAAGACCAACAATAGACGATTATTCCGTAAAAATTATTTTATGAGACTACAAAAATCATGAAAAGTTTCTTTTAGAGACCCTAGCACCACTAAGTGGAACAAATTTACGGATCACGTTTCAGAACTTAACTTTGCTTCAATATTTTAAGAATAACTATAAGATCAACATAACAATTATCTGAAAATTTTGACTGGTTTAAGGATAAACTACAACCAGTTTTTTCTTAGGACTGAAATATGTCAAAACTCGTTGGCAAGTCGCACGAAGTACACTGAAGATAGCCATGAAAATCTTAAGCTGTCCATAAAAACTCATTTTTTGGAAGCAATTACAAAGGTATCTTTGAAAACTCTATGCCGACACACTTAGCTTGTATCGATCACAATATAGGTGCTGTTAAACTTATACCCGATAAAAGGTGCTTTTGGAAATAAATTAATTCAGTTCCTTGGAATTGGAAAGATCGGTAGAAGTAGTTCCCGCAATGCTACAAAAACATGCGTAAGCTGTTATGCCTTAGAATGCCAGAATATTTCGTATATATTTAATCTGAGGATATATTTTTAATAAAGGAAAAAGTACGAAGTTTCACAATAGTCAAGGTTTAAAGTCTAATTAGTTACTAAATACCGATAGTTGGTACTATGGAGATTTTGCTCATCACTATTCGACACAATACCTAAAAATTTTTTATACCAAAATCAAAAGTAATGCCGTTGAGACTTTTTAGATGGTCCGGATGATCACTACTATTTCTATATTTTCGCCATCACGGTACTAATCGGAAATATCTCGAACAACATCGTGGATTTTCAGCATTTTTAGGACTCTCAAGCTCTCTCTTTTGGAGCACCCTATATTCTAAGGGTTTAGGTTTTTCCTTTCGTCAAGTTCCTCTTATTCAATTTTTTTTTCACCGATTTATTTTTGTTGGTGTGGTAAGGTTTCATTTGATGGAAAAAGTTTTTCGCTATCAAGATGTTTGACTGCTGCAAGTTTCCTTGTTGTTGAAGTCTTCGTCGTAGTCGTCATTACCATCATCTCACCCACGTACTACGTTGTCATCATCGTCATCGATGTCAGTACTTTAATTTTTCATTTTATGAACTTGGTCCTTGTTGGTGGTGCTGGTTGCACGTTGCGTGTTTAAGCATATTTAACGCTAATGCAGACATTTTAACGTCAATATATTAAGTTTTCGAAGGAGGATAATGCCATCTATATACCTACGAAAGACGACAGAATGTAAAATATTGACAAATTTGCAAGTAACAGATTTTATGTTGAGTTCTCAACAAATAAAAAAGCTGTTTAACTGAGTGAGTGACTAAACAGTTGGGGGTTTCAGTTTTTGCTGTTTGTTTAGTTCAGAAGATGTAGGAAAAAAAACAAATAGTAATAAAAATAAAATTGAATTTAGAAAAGAGACAAGTAAAATTTATTTTTTTAAATTTCGTTTCAAAAACTGCAACTTTTTAAAGTTTTTTTATCCACTTTTTGATGCATAAAATTTTTAATTATTTTTTTCTTTTTCAATTTCAGCTACGAAATCAATTACACACCCTCCAAATATATTGAAACATCTGAGGGTGGCCTTGTGCTCATCTCAATCAATGAAGCTGATGGCGGTCGTTATGACAGCTATTTGGATGGTACGCTGCTTTGCAGTTACAGCGTTAATGTCGATGCTCACAGGTAAGTTTATCCTATTGATACGAAGTACTTTGTTTTAATTATGGATTTCATATTGAGTTGAATGGATATCGTAAATGATTTAATTGCACATTCTTTATTTTTTAAATTGCACTTAAATTGTAAGAAATAAAATTTTTTTAATATTAAAATCACATAAAAATTTTCTTGAGAGGCTTAAGGTATTAACTGCTCATCATGGTTATTTTCAGTAGATTTGTCACAGATTTTATTTTTTTTTTAATCGAAAACTTTTGAGAGACCCAATTATTTATGTAATTTTTTTTAATTTTATTTACCATCTGAGCAATTCAAAAATCAATTTAAAATCTTTGACAGATGTTAAACTCCCACACGTGTATACCATTTCCGATTCACACACCCATACAAGACCTCACCTTCGTGTCACATACACCGTAACTTTAATTAAATTTCTATTTTTTTCCCCCTGTTTAATTATGTTACAGAAAGTGGAAAAAGCAAAACAAAAAGACGAAGAGTAAAATTTAAGACATTGCAGCACGACGATGACGATAAGCGACATGTTGTCGTTTTTCACACTCGAACCATCGCAATTATGAACGCCTTTCCGTTTTGCTTGTTGTTCAAACATTTAATGGCATCAATTTTGACTACAACATACAGTGGGAGTCTACTAATAGATTAATGGCAAATATTCATTTGAGTGTAAATGTAGAATATCATAAAAATTGATTGGTGGCATATTTTTTTTTGAATAAAAAGGATAATAAAATGTATTTCTAGCAATGGATAAATCTAACATTCAGTGTTTGAAGGGTTAATGCTTATTAGATCGAGACTTACATTTCTTAAAATTAGAAACTTTTGATATCAAGCCTGAAGCGTCAATTGGGTAAGGCTGTGGATCCCAAAGATCTGATATTATTACTCTAGTTTACACTCAAAATGTTCCATTGATCTTAGGTTACGTTTCTTATGTAGATTTTCCTGCTGAGTTCGAAAATGAAAATGAAAATTTTTTGAATGGTACAGTTTTCGAGATATTGTGGTTTTTTCACTTTTTCGACCTGTGAGATTAGACTTATTCATTCAATCGTTTCTAACGTTGTCATTTTATAGTCGGTTTTCTTGTGGAATGCCTTAATTTTTGCGTAAAATTATCAGCTCATTTTCATTTTCATTTCTGAATTCAGCAGAAAAAAGTATATAAGAAAAGTATCCTTTTATCAAAGGTACATGAGAAAAATCTTTTTGTAACGATTAGGCTCAACAAATTGTCGAAAAAATTAATATATTCATAAAATGTGGAATTTGGATTCATTCATTCAATCGCTCCTAACGTTGTTATTTTGTAGTCAATTTTCTTGTGGAATGTTTTAATTTTAAAAGCATCTGGTCTACGTGTAAAAAGTAAAATTATTTTTTTTTTATTTTATTTCTATTTTTTCGTGACCACAGGATCAAATGCAAAATTTGATTTTTCTTAAAATCTGGTCTGTTTTCCTCTATATCTTTTGAACAACTTTTTTAATAAAAAATGTAATTACCTACGTTTATTTGCCATTTCATAATTTTTAATTTGACATTTCTGGCTCAAGATATAAATTTTATAGTGAAAAGAGGTCGAAAAAGTGAAAGAACCACAATATCTCGAAAACTGTACCATTAAAAAAATTTTCATTTTCGAACTCAGCAGGAAAATCTACATAAGAAAAGTAAACTCAGATCAATGGAACAGAAAATAAAAATCATTTTGTAAACTAGTGTTATTAATAACATCGATTCAATGCAAGACATCATCGATTCGTTATGTTATTTAAACACTCGCTTTTGGCAAAATGATGCTACGGTATCCAGCTCAAAGCAATGATCTCAATTTAGCAATTCAACGCTTAATTCACCACCGTTTACCTGAATTGTTTGCATCATTGACGAAAAGAAATCATCGTTCTCAGAAAAAAGTTCTCATTAAAATAGGCAGCCAATTATCCTTTCAATTTCTGCTAAATGCAACATTAATCAATTGGTGTTGCCACACTTTTTCATATATTTTTAGTAAATTTCAGCTAACAATTACTTTTCAAGTTTTTTTTATTAATCAGAAAAGTTTGGTCTAACTACTGGATCAGTGTTCCAGATAATTAGTGGCGTAGCGACTGATAAGTTTCCTGCCGTTTTATAAGTTTGCTGGATCAGAGCTTAAGAACTTAACCTTAAGTAAATAAGACACGGTTTAGCCACATTCTTGTTTAATTGTATCAAAATGTTCAAATTGCTTTCCAAGTCAATTAAGAGATGCAATTTCCAAAGGCACCATGCCGCAATAATCTTTTCAACATCTTCAGTGATCACATTTGCTGAGATGTCCGAAAAACTTCTTCATTCTAATTAAATGGTTGGATGATCTTCAATTTTACACTCAATTTAGAATAAATAAACAACTCTCGACAAAAATGTTTTTGTCAACATATGAGTAAAGGGAAAAAATACGTGCTGCAAGGTTTTGTGCGTTCGTATTCACTGTTTGTGGTCTCAGTGTGGGTAATGTGATATAGTCTAATTTTCTCCACCCATTAAACATATTACCTATGCTTTTTGCAACAAATCCTTCCAGAGAGATACAAAGAATCAGACCTGAGTTCAATGCCTGCAATGCGATTCAATTTGGGCTCACAGTGATTATCTTTCAATTTTCGTATTTGAGTCATCTATCTGACTTTAATACGTTCTGCTTTTCGCTTATTGATTCAGTTTAAATATAGTTTCCTTTTTTTATGGAAATTCTATTGAAAGATGTAATGCTATAGTATTTTTAGTTCCTACTGTTTTATACTCCAAATACTTTTCATGATGGTATATCACATTATCCGAACACTATATATCACATTACCCGCCAATTTCATTAAGAGGTGTCACTTGGCTTTTTTTCCATTTTGTTGAAATAGCTTCAGATTGGCTTACGCTGTAGTGCTCCGAAGTTGTAATATACTGCACAATGCATCAATAAATCATAATATTTAAAGAAATAATAGCTATGCTATAAAAGTTATGTGTAATTTAAAATACAAAAATGCCCATATCACAATACCCGAAGTATCTACATATATTGTAGAACATATTTTCAATCATCGCACATTATCCCTCTGTGCAACGTTCGCGCCTTTTACTCAGTCGCTAGCATTTATTCGTTCGACTTTTCTGATCTCATTTAAAGCGCTCATTCCGTTCGTTCGCTTATTTCCGTTTTCATTTATGGCGCTTGATATGTTTCCTGTTTCTGTTTTAATGGCGCTCAATTTGTTTTTCTGCAATAATTTGTTAATTTTGTTTTCATTTTGTTGTTGTTATTATTACTTTCTCTCTTCTACTCAATACATTCATCATTGTAACTTTTTTGCTTCATTTTGTTGTTGTTTTTTTCTTCACTTTTTACAGATGTACGCCGCCATCGAAGAAAAACGATTATCAGAAAATCTACTCTCATTGGTGCAACGAATTCGAAAAATATAAATCAGCCATGAAACAGTGGCAAGTGAAGCAAGAGGTAAGTGAATTTTTTTTTTGTAAAAAAAGGCCGGTAAAAACATTGAATTAGGGTGGTTTTCTATGAAACTAAAACAGGTTCTTTGATAAAAAATTGCCTCCAAGTATTCAAATATGTTTGAAACTTTTTATGTCATTTTGGGAAACTGTAAACAAAAATGATACAATAACAAAAGTAACTAATAAAAACACCAAAATATATGTAAAATATATAATATATGTAAAATATATAAAATATATAAGATTTATAAAATATATAAGTAAAGTGATAGCTATGTGCGTCGATGTGCACGTATCACGCAGAAATTACTGGATAAATTTTGAACAATTTTTTTTTAATTTTGTTCTTTGGAAACTGATCTTTATATCCAATTAAATTATTATTACAAGTGGGAGTGGCACTGCCCACAGAAGCAAGAACTTAAATGTTGACATACATTTTCATATCAAAACAGTTTTTCAAGAAAATTATATAAAAGTCAAATACGAGTTGTCAATACAAAAACTATGGGGCTTTGATGGCGATAGAGATATAAGAATATTAATATCAATGCAATGAATGATGAATCAATAGAATCTGTAAACATGTACAAAGTCTCAAGGAATAGCCTAACAAATTTTTAAATTCGTCTTTAAAAATTCTATCCGGTAGATTTTGCTATTTTATTTTTTTCTTTCATGTGTTCTAAAAACAACTTAACCGTTGATATAAATAAGTAATACCCTCAAAAAATGAAACTAGATGCAAATATGCACGTATATGTGCCCATTGCTCATGAGCATAACTTCAACTCAACTCGCCGCACAAGTCGGGCACTGAACTCATTAATTACTTCCCATCGATTGATGCAATAAAGATTTTTTGTTATTTTAAAAGTTATCCATTATGTTGGAATGAATTCGGCAATGTTTGTAAATTATTTCAAGCTTTTCGTACATATTTTCATTTTCATTTCATTTAATTTTTTTTCATTTATTCGCAATTCTTATTATCATATAAAGAAATATACATGATTCTTTTAAATGCAACAAAAAAAATAAATATGGCAATAGTAGTATCGCAGTTTAACATACAATACTAAGCAAAATTTAATTTAGATTATGATAAATAATTGAACTAAAAATAATTCGAATCTAAATAACGTAAAGAAAACAGAGAGACAAGCACATAGGAAAGAAAACACCTAAAGATGAAAAAAGATTTAAGAGAAGTGATGAAAGACTAACTGTTTGAACCTCCTGCTGTTGCCTGAAAACCTTAAGTTACGAGAAAGTGAGTTCCACACTCCTTATTTTGAGGCATTCCACGATATTGCAGTTTAGGATGCGCTTGCTGAAAGAAAAGATATGATCAAATCTACTGAGGCCGTAAACATAACGAGTAACATTATTGTAAGCAACCTGAAGCTTATGAAGTGATCTGGAGCCAAGCTTGCTGTATACTGCCTCCGAATAGGTTATAAATGGATGGAAATTTTCAGCAGAATTACAGTATTTTGAAATCGGTAATACAAAAGACTCAAGAGGATTTAAACACAATTTATTTAAAGCAGCCCACTTGCTAATATTTTCAAGATCATTATTCAACCTACAGCATAGATCCTCAATAAGGCCAATTGGACGGGACAAGTAGATCTGAAGATCATCTGCATACGCATGCATTTATACGTTGCCAGTAATAGAGAAAATGTCATTTAAGAATAGGGAGAATAAAAGGGGACCCAGTACTGAGCCTTGTGGTACTCCACTGAAAAGCATCTTAAGCCCAGAGTACAAGCTGTCGACCCTTATTCTCTGCGTTCTGCCAAACAAATAGCTTCCAATAAACTTAACAGCAGGATCAGAGAAGCCGAAGAGCTGCTTGAGCTTACCACATAGTAATGTTTTATCAACACTGTCGAAGGCCTTTGAGAAGTCCAACAGACAGAGTAGTGTTACAAAATCCTTATCAAAAGCTATTCGGATATCATCCATGATTTTCAAGACAGCTGTTGAACAGCTATGACCAGGACGAAATCCCGATTGAAATTGAGAAATAAGTTTATACCTACTTACATGAGCAAAAATTTGCTCAGCCATCAGAGACTCACTTCTCTGAACTTTCGAAAGAGGTGAAAGTAGGCTAATAGGCCGGTAATCGCATGACTTATTAGCGTTTGTTGAAACGTATTTAGTATTGCAAAATTATTTGGTAATATTGTCCGAAACACCACTTTTTGAGTTAGGACCCCTTTGGTTGTTTATTAAGATTATTTATTTTAACTAAAATCAGATTGATTGAAAAATATTTGATTCTATTTGACTTATTCGAATCGATCAAATTTCAAATGAAATGCTGCGATTGGATCTGATTCGAACTTATTTTGTTACATGTTACCAGATTTGTTTTAAATTGAAATAAATTGATTTTATTTATTATGGTTTTTAAAGATTGATTAGATTAGATTGGAAAGTGCTAAATTTGATAATGTTTAAGTCTTAAGATATCAGATATTATTAAGTTTAATTGTCTGATATTATTATTTCATTGAAATTGATAATGTCTTTAAGATATCCAGCATACTTAAAACCATATATACAGATTTGCTTTATTTAAGTTTATCAAATTTGATTATATTTGATTTCATTTTATTTGAAAGTTAAGGAATCAGATTCCAATTTACTTAAATCAAATTTTGATAAAGTTTGAATGTTTCCACTGAAATGGGCTTGTGTCTAAATTATATAAAATTTGCAGATTTGATTCTGATCGCGTCAGCTTAAATAAATTGTGTTATTCAATTTATTTTGTTAAGTGTTACCAGGCTCCATAAAAGCTAAATATCTGATATTTTATTTTAAATTACATGTTACAGAAAGAATCACCCTAATTTCTGTCATATTAATGAGCGTTGGCAGCAGATGCTTGTGGAACTCAAAATTGTAATGGAATGGGCAGCTGCTTAAGCGTGCATTCGAAAAAGCAATTAATTGTAAATGTTACTTACAATTTTACAATTTCGTCTAAAGTTTTTCTTTACATTTTGGTGGTTTTCGTCTACCTCTCAAATTCTTTGCACGTAATTATGTAAAATGTGTGCGTTTTTTGAAATTATTGCGTAAGCGCGTCATATTGTTGCGTATTTCTGATAATGGATTTTTCCGCCCTCTTCATTTTAGTTAGTATTGAGTTCGATGTTATGCCGCCAACATTAATCGGGTGTGAAATAGAATGTTGCTAATTGTTTTAATTAATTTTTATTGTTTAATGCTTTGTTTTTCTGTCAACTGAAAAATTTTGTTTCAATAGAGCAGTGGTTGAGGAGGAATTGTGCACACAGTAGATTACAGTCAATGCAGGCGGTTTTAAATATATCAATGCTCCGTGCTAAATTTTGTTGATTTATGTCTTTTCAAATAAAATAGTGAAAGTTGTCAGTAAAGTGAATTTAATTACTTAGATTATAGTTATTGACAGTGATGTGTTTTTTTTTTTTTTGTAGGTAAGTGTAAAGGATATATTTCTGCATACTGATTTTACAACATAAACAATATTAAACATAATACCGAATCCATTTCAAATCGTGCAGTCTGACTGACTTCAAATTGCGGAATTGGTTGCAGTTAAAATATGTTTCACTTTTTTCAGAGGAAATAAGAGGGCATATCAGTGATGGCATTTAGGCTTTGTGGAAATGTATTGAATGGAGAATTTTTATGTGCCAATTGTACTTTTTCGACATGAACATGAAAAGAATACTTAAAATTACTAAAATCCAGCAAAATTTTAACTTTTCACTAAAAAGAAAAAAAAGTTTCAGCACAGTTTACCTCAGGCATATTTCGTGGTAAATTTACTTAGAAATGGTAATAGTATTTAGAAAAAGTTGCAGTGTACTGAAAATGTACCAAAAATGTACTGAAAATGGACCGTCGAATGTACCGTCGACCATTTTTCACGATGCAAATGTATTGCAAAAAAGTACAAAAGCATCGAAAATGCAATCACTGGGAAACATATTCTCCCGATTTGAATGAAAAACATTTTTTTACGAAACTATGCGCTTTTCCATTTTAAGTGTCAAAAATCGAAAAATTGCCGGAATTTTTTTCGGTCCACACCAAAATAGTTCATTTAATAACTTTAGGTTTCTACCATTTTTAGCTTCATTTAACATTATTTTATTTTTTCTTACTTGCAGCAATGTAACTTGAAAGACAAGAGCAACGGAAAGCATATAAATGAAGTCTATAGTAATGATGGCGTAGTCTGACCGCCTGGTAAGAAAAAAAATTATTTTATTAATATATATAGATAGACAAAGTTTTTCACAAGAGAATACAAATTGATTTTCAATTGCAGATCCTAAATATCTGACCATTTCATGACAGTACTTAGTTTACCTACATACATGGTTTTTGATATATTGAAACCGAACACGTGGGGAAAAATTGTGTTTTATATTTTACAAACAAATTCATACAAATATTAAATTGTTTTTATTGAGTCGGATAGTGTATTTTGATTAAAAAAAAAAATAATAGCAAATAATCAAAGTAAGTTTTTACTAAGTTAGACTCTGTCTTTCAACAGAATTTAGTGTAAGCTTGCACGCACAAAGTTTTTTAGTATATACCAAATAACTTAGGTATTTATACCATACCTATTTGGTATTCTTTCCCAGTATACATGAAATTGGTCTTTAATGTCAAGGTCTTAGTAACAACATTTTTTGTGGCAAGGATTTGTCTAGTAAACTACAGATTTCCAATATATCATTTCGGCATAATTTAAACCATTAATGTGATACAATTTTTTGAAAATGTATGATAAATAAAAAAAAAATAACAATTTTAAATATTTCTGATTGCTGTAAATGTGAACGCCGTAGCGTAGTAGTAAAAACGAAATGTTAGGAACATATCAATTTTCTTCTATAAAATAAATAGCAGTTAATGTATAGAAGGCAATTATCCTTTTTAACATTTTTACTTTCAGTGTTCTCCTATAAGAAACAGATACTTTAAGGTTAACTATAAAATTATAATAATCTTTATGTATCTCAATTCGTCTCGTTTCGTCTCTAATATGCAAACCCAAAAATTCGTTAGTACAAAATATTGTAGCATATTTTCAGGCATGGAAATAAGAGAGCTGAAACAAAACGAATCGAGATACATAAAGAAAAGCTAATTCTATCATGAAGCCTGCATTTCAAAAAATCATTTATGTTTAAAACACTTAACTAATATTGTCACTTTCATATCTATTTTCTTGCAGGTAACAGGCAACCCCATTAAAGACTGACATTTTAGCTTTTCAGAGACAATATTTTAATAAGTAAAAAAAAAAACACTTTAATTTCTTTGCATTACTTTTGATGATAAGAAAATACGAAAAAAAAAACGAAAAAAAATTTTTAATGTAAAAAAGTTTCTAAGAAATAGAATTCTATCAAACAAAATAAAAAACAAACTACAAAATCAACTGCAGAATTCAACATGCAACACTAAATACAAAACAAGGAAATAACATTAAAAATCCCAAAAACTCAACAAAACTGCAAGTGAATGAATGCAAACGAAACAAGTTACTAAAGGAAACAAAATATCCTGCCACACACACACATAGAATGCAAAAAAAAACAGAGAAAGAGATCATATTTTATTTGCCAGCCTAAAATTATGCTACAAAAAAAAAAAAAAAACAAAACAAAATTTTAATGCGAGCCAACTAACAATGCATGAAAGCTAAAAATAAAGAAAGAAAGAGAACTCAATGTAACAAATTCATAAAAACGAGAACTAAAACACCATTTTATGAGCGAATGATATAGAAATTGTAAAGAATTTTTACGTGTATAACAATTTATAATAGATAAAGTAAAAATAAAAAAAAAAGAAGAAATTAAAAAAAAAAATAATTTAAAATGCAATGTCAGTTAAGTTTGCCATTAAGTTAAGCTTGAATATTTTATAGCTGCATAGTGGAATTTGTTGTCAAGCGGAAAAAGTTAAGGCATGGCTTTGGGCATTAATTTAATTCTTTCTTTATACCATCACGTAGTATTTCAAAGCTTTATGTTTTTACTATACTATGTAGAAAGATAGTTAACAGTTTTCTTGCTATGTTTTTGTAAAAGAAATATTCAATTTGTGTTAAATAAGTGGTTATTGCAAATTATGCCTAAGGCCAGACTACAATTTTTTTCCGCTTCGAATTAACGAAATCCATTTTGTGTTAAAAGCAAAACCGTGTAAACTAATATAATATTATAGAGATAGCAAATAAATATGTAATTGCTTTTTTTTATTTAAATTCGCATTTAAGATATGAAATTAATTTAAAAATTACGAAAAATCAATTTTATGGACCCAAAAGTAAAAGAGCTGTCAGCGTAACTAGTTTAAATTGAAAATAAAACAATAATTTTAGTAAGAAGAAAAGAAAAGGGAGAGCATTTTTTTTTTTTTGAATACATATGTTAAAAGCATTTTATAGGCTTTATGCTTAGTAGTTATTATAACTGACAGAATTTGACAGTGACAAATCTATGACAGAGTTTCAATTGCAATGTTTATTTTTTAAACATTTTTTTGAATAATGTAACAGGACAAGGCAGGAAACTCTTGCGAAACTCAACTGAATGGTCGTTTTCTGTTTTAGTATACCCAAAAACATGAAAAGAACTACTTACATTTATTTTCAATACCAAGCTATCGCCAATATTTTGACTTGCAGTGATATATTCATCAGAGTAAAATTATTGAGTATCAAAAAATAAAATCTTAAGTATAGGGTGGGCCAAGGGGTATTTCACCATGATAATGGCGAATAATATGTTGGTATGATTTTTGATATTTATGTTAAAAGAATTGCTACACTAAAATAAATTCAATCAGCAAATGAAAAAGTCTGCAATAAACCAACAGCCAATTCAAAGAATCAAGCATGAGTGTATAAATAAAAGTATACTGATCAAACAAATGCGAGAGAAGCTGTCCTCAATACACGCATTGTTGTTTCCTTGTTCGCTCGCATCGATTTTTTTGTTTTTTTTTTTTCTGAATGATGCAACAATAACAATAATACAAATCCCCGACGACGACTAAAGTATGTGCGGAGCTGTGGTGAGTGCATGTTTTTGTTGTTTTGGATATTTTCTTGAGAAAACGACGGGTTGGTTGTAAAGAGCTAAAATTGGCTCATTTTAAGGTCATCCAGGTCATCAAATAAAAACATACCAAGTGTTTTGTGGCATTTTCTAGCAAGTGCGGGGCAGGAGCCAAAAAAAAAATGGTTGATGTTCTCCTCCTCCTAGTCATAGATGAATAGACGTGTTAAAATTATCGATGCCATTGCGGAATTCATCAATTCGTACTCGTATAGCCCAATCAGCCGGAAATATAACGGGAAAGTGTGTCTGAGAGATCATCAATTTGTCATTGAGCCTAGTGGATGGGATGGGTTTGCATGGATCGGTAACCATAAATATTAATAATAGAGCTAGACTCCCGAAATTAGGTACAGATGTTTCTTTATGAATACGAAAAAAGGACACGGACATATGTACGTACAAAGTTTGGATGTGGTTGATGCTTTTCTTCAAAATGGGTATCAATTTCTATTAATTCGACAATGCTGGTTTCAAAAATGTTACAAATTGTGCTTAAATATGTTTTTTATTGTTTTTAAGTTATTAGAGAAAACAATTTTGAAAGCTTATCTCTTACGTTTTTGAAAAGTATTCGATATTATATCTTTTATCCCAAAGAACATGAGAACAAAAATTATATGAGCACAAGAATCATTGCATTCCTCACAGCGCACCGTATGAAGAGTTTAATAAAACAAAGTTATTCTTCTCTGTAAGACAAAAGGGATGACACCTCATTTGTTAAAATCGGTTCTGTAGCTTAGGAGCTATGGTTTCTTTTTCACCAACGGTATTTGTGTGCGTTTGCAGCGAGCGAATTTGCCTGTCCCATGAAAAAATTCAATATGTAAAATGTGCAAAACACCAGGCGATCATAAACCAATAGCAAGTTACGGGATTTTTTACTTTACTTTAAAACGCTATTGCTCGGCTGTTACTGAGCCGATTTTAGCAAATGAGGTATCATTGCATTTGTTAAGTCTTCTAGTTTTTGATAATAGAAGAATAATAACTTCAATTGCATATAGATGGCGCTGCAGTCAAAATAGATAGCCGTGGGCCTTGTAGGAATTGAAAATTTTTGGAAAAAGGCGTTATTGAAGTATCCAGTTTTTATATTTCAATATTGGATTTCTAAAATAGAAAAACAAAGATCATCAACTTTTTAGGAAAAAATTATTTTATTTTGAGAATGCCTTGCTATGCAATGTTCCAAATGGGATCATATAAATTACGTTGAAATGATTTGTGGTAAATCATCAAATAGGCAAATACAAAATCACCATAATAAGTTCAACATATTTTGCTTTGGAAAGTTTGAAATAGCAAATACTCTGATATGTTTCAGCATATTTCGTGGTTTCCACTATCTTACTTGCAATGTATAGGCCTTTTTTTTTTTTGTAACATCCATTTAATTTCTGGCGGACTTTTTAATTGTGTTTGGTTTTCGAAACAAGACAACTGTTTTAAAATATTTTATCACGTTTTTCACTTAACCAAAGAGGTATACTTCACAGTCAAATTTTCTCAGAATATTAGCTAAGGTAAATTTCGTTTTCTTAAAAAAATAAAATATTTTTTTGTAAATAAGCATTATTTTGCTTAAGTTCCGGCTGTAAAAATCAAATATTTCAATTAGCAGAAAAGTAAAAACTCAAATGTTAAATACAAACGTTATTTAGCTTAAAAACCCTAACATTTTGTTACAAACGAAAATTTAAATTCAAAATACTTGTAAATAAATGTAAGATACATAAATAGTTGAAGAAGTATATTTTCATGAAATCTTAAGTTAAAAATAAAAAGCGCATTTTGAGACAACTGCGTTTGAGCTGAATTTCGGAAAAGTGTTTGCAATCCACAAACATTTGTTAACAACATACGATCAACATCTTAACAATTTAATAAAATTGAAAATAAAACTTACAATTAAAAATGTTTGTTTTTGTTCATTGCAAAAATCTTTTCCGAACTAAGCTCAGAAGAAAACGCGTTGTGCATGTTTATGATAAGCAATAATTAATAAAACAAATAATTGTGAATTTTACCTGCTACATTAAAGTAATTAATATATGACAGAAAAAAATATATATTACTGAATTTTTCATTTTGTAGCATATATATTATTATTAGCTTATGCAGTAATTTAACGGAAAATATGCTAAATATTAATAGTTATCTACCTTTAAATGGCTAAGGAAATAAAATGCTCCAGACCTTAAGTTAACCTTCTTAAACAAGTTAATTATTTTTTAATAACAAATTGTAAATGTTAATTGCAAAAACTGAAGACATAATAAATACTTAATTTGAAGTTCTTAGTTTTAGATTTTTTTTTTCAACAACAGCGTTAGTCAGCGGGTATTCTCGGGAACAAAGTTTTTCTAAGCATACATACGGCCGAATGTAAAATGTCAAACTTATGCTTATGCTCAAAAAAAAGTTTAAAACCAAGAGCTTTGAGCAATGGATGGAATGTAAAGAATCGATTGCACACAATCTTGACTGCAACTGATAATCTCATTTTATAAACGGCAGAGAAACCTCGAAAAAACTTGAAGCTTTGCGCGGTTTCGTATGTTTCCATCATTTTGCAAAGAAAAATCCTTAGATCTCTTTTGACGCAAATATTTGAGTGCGAAAATGCCATAACTTAAATAATGTTACAAAAAAAAATCGGTCCAACAAAAAAAAAAAACTAACGACGAGAAATTTTATTTTTCAAAACAGGATCAATCCAATAAGATACCGTGCTGGCATATGAACTGATTTGAGCTTATGTTTGCAAGAATAAATTATCAAACATTGCTTGTTTTTTGAATAAAATGAGAAAATAAAGTCTACATTTAAATAAACGCTAAGAGCATTGAATATATTCCAATTTCTCTATTATCGGCAAAAATTTGTCCTTTCTCCTCCTTGTCTTGTTTTCTCTTTTTTTAAGTGCTTTTGAGCTTTCTCCCATTTCAGAACAAAAGCACAAATTTGATTTTATCTTTATGGGTGGCCTTATTTTATAATTTCATCGCGTGCGAGCTTTGAACTTTCGCTTTTGCACTTGCAATATGTAATCAACAGCTATAGTTGAGATATCGTGCGAGCAGTTACAAAATCAAAATAGTGCAAGAATTTTCTTAATTGCTGAAATCTCTTGAATTTTCCTTAAAATCTTACAGTAGTTGTAATATTACCTTAGTGCCACCCTATATTCTATGGTAAAATAAATTGCATTTAACTAGATCAATTTGCATTTGACACAAGCAAATGATTCACTATGCGAAAATTATTTGTAGATACAAGATAACTTTGATTAGAATCACAATGAGCATGAACGCAGAATAAACAGAATAAATCTTTTCAATATCAGTTCATGATTTATGATAATAGGTTTTTGACCGTATGTTTATGATTGCGATGAAAAATAAATTTTACAATAGCTACAAAGATGATTGTGTGTACTTGGTCAAAACTGCTCAATAAATTAATTCCGGTTGATGGGCTGGGAGTACCTCTTTATTTAGTAATTTAGCTTATTTCCAATAAAATTCGTTTTACATTCTCAGAAAAACTTTTTTTTTAAATCAATTTAGCTTACATGTAATATTTCGAATGCTTTCCTTCCAAAACTTTTTTTTTTCATAACTAAACATGAAAATTAATAATAGTAATTAATGAGTAAATAAGGCTTTTTTCAAATGTTTTGTATGGCTAAAGTGTGAGTTGTCTGTGTAGATATTTAATGATATAAAAAAAATTGTAAATTTAATATTAAATATGTGAAATGTTTTGTATGACAATCACATGAAATGGATAAAATGCGTATTAAAGTTTAAATGATAAATAATAAAAGCAAAAGTTATTAAAGTATGAGGATAAATAAATGAAAACAAAGTATTTCATATGGTTTAGCAAGATATGTGCAAGTTTTTTCTATAAGAAAATTTATGTAATTAATTAAATTTTAACAAAAATAATTGAAATAAAATTAAAAAAAATTATGTATAAAAACATGGTGTTTTTTTTTACATTTACAGATAGTACATTTTCAGTTGCAATTGAGATACTTGTTTCTAAATTACCACAACAAATCTATGCGAACAATGCTCCGAAGTTCCAAGCTTTTGAAATTACCCTTTTCTTATCTTTTCATATCTTCTCTAGGAAGCTATTGAATAGTTTTCGCAGCTCTATGTAAAAATGTCCCTCTTAAGACCTTGTACATATTGATTTACGCACCACTTCCCTATTTTCTTGTTAAAGCAACTAACTAACACTCTAAACGTAGACTTGATAAATGAAACGAATCGTACAAGTTTGAACACGTAGGAGATATGTCAAAAATAATGGGGATATGCAGTATATTGTTAATGAATAATCATCTAAAATCGACCAACATCAGGTCCTTTTGGAAAATCACTCATAGGGAAATTATTCCATAACTTGATGTTGTGGTCAAAGAATCATTTTGTTAGGCATTAGTAAAACGCAATGGTGATGGAATTGTTAGAACGCCAGAGAACACCTGAAATGACGGAATCCACTATGCATATGACTAGAAAACAACCCTTTATACTATTTATAAGAAAAGGTCACAAACGCTGTGGTAGTGAATTTGCTGTTTCTTGCACCGCCTTAAATAGCCGCTTCTGTCGATCCACCTAACACATTATCCGGAGCTGTTGATCTAATAATAATTTGATAATTTAATGTTTCATTATATTTGGGTGATGTTCAGAACTCAGCTTAACTTGTTAACTAGTTGTGGTAAGTATCATTATAGCATTGCAAGCTTAAATGATTTGCTTAGACAACGAGATTCCAAAGCCATTGAACGCTTCGCTTAAGCCACTTACAATTATTATATGAACTCATTCAGTTTGTACCACAAGCAACATCCCCCAGATACCTAGTACCTACCCTCTCAGAGTTTCTGTCACATTGTGCTTTCACTTAGTTGCAAAAATTTATTTTGTAGATTTTAACTGCTGTTTCATTTGAAATCGACACTATTGTTAGTAATCAAAATGAAAGACAGAACTTTTGCAAATAACCCACTGGGCATTAAAATAATCCACAGCTCTTGTGAATTTTCGAAAGCATTTAATAAACATTTATAGGGCTCTTAACTTATACCAGAGTATTTATTCGCCTCTTAAAAAAATAAAATTAAATCTTGCGATCAAAATTATTTATAAAGCATTTCAAAACTCAAAATTAAGATGTTTACAAATACAAAAAATACTCAAAATTTTAAAAGTATTTATCAAAGTTTTAACAACGTCTTGTGAGAGGTTCTTAAATCGTCTGTAAAAGTTTCTTTTTTAAGTAGAGCTAAGGTATTTATAAGGTCTTAAGAAGGATTCGGAAGATCTTCATAAAACGCTTATAAATATTTTTGTATTCAAACATTTTAATATTTATCAAGATCTTTAAAAAATGTTTGATAAAAGCTTTTTAATAAATAAAATTTATTTTTTACTTTAAGAGCCATACATTTTATTGAGCTCTTCAATTTCTGAGTTTTTAAGTTCTATATAAGTGCCAATATAAGCTTCAACTCTTACGCGAACTCTTTCCAAGAGCTCTATAAAACTTTTTTTGGGTTCATGCATTTATAGAACTCTTCGCAAGAGCTTTATAAAACTTTATTTGGTTTCATTTATTTATAGAACTCTTCACAAGAGCTCCATAAAACTTTTTATCGAAAAGTAGGGTTACCAAACGTCCGCAATTCAATGAAAAAATTTAAATGACCAGTACTCTTATAAAAATAGTAAATAGCTTATAACTTAAACATTTTCATAAAAATTAAAGTTTTGGAATTTGATAAATTCTTGATTCAAGTCTCCAAAAGTAGTACCGTTTTTTTGACTTGTTTACTCCGTTTTCACATTTTCGCAAAGTTAAATATTATTTCATTCAACAATGCTAGTACATCATTAAAATGGCCGCCTACCCGTACACTGGTTGTCCAATGGCAAGATCTGATCAATTAAAGACGCCGAGAAACAAGTTTTACTCAAGAATTCGGAAAGTAAGCCACAAACAGAAAAATATAATAAGGCCACTGTTGTAGAGGAGCAGATCAAAACACATCGGTTTCATGCTCGAAAAAACTCCATGTGACAAGTGACCCAACTTTGATTAAAACTTACAATAAATACTTTAATTTTGAACAGAAATAATTATTTACGGCGAAAAATTTAGTTTTCGGAAGCTATGAAAGGAGGGTCAAATCTTGTGATACGAAGACTTGATATGAAATCGATTTCATCTTCTCTTGAACATTGGCCTTAATATATTTTCCTGTTGCAGCTTACTTTCCGAGATATTAAGCAAAACTCGTTTCTCGCCCTCTTTAATTATCCAGATCTTGGCATTGGACAATAAAAAAATATGAGGCACAAATTACCAAAACTAAATTGAGAAAACAAAAATAAACGCAAGATGGCCCAAAATATGTTTATTCGAATTTGGGTTATAATTCGTATTTCTATAAAGAAAATAGCTCATAAAACATCTCTTTCTTAATTTGCCACTTGTTCATATGGTAACCCTAACAATGGACACAAAATTATTTTAAATAAACAATTTTAGCAAATTAAAACTGTCAAGTTTTATTAAGCCCTTAATATAATCCTTAAGTTTAAAGTACCTCTTATGAAGCTTTAGAGAAAATCCTTAAGTTTTATATGCCACTTATCGAGGAATTTTAAAAACTTGGCGTCGTCGGCCATCTTTTTTAATATACATGCCGACGAAATAGCAACAACAACAAAAAAATAAATGCGTTTCTTTTTTTTTTTGCCTAAATAATGATTTTTTGTGCAGTAAATCATTTTATTTCGATTTGCTTTTACCTAAAAAATCACTTAAACGTATTTTGAGACATAAATATTAAAGAAAAACCTAAAAATTAATTTTAGCCCAAATATTTTATTTTTCTAATATGTAATATTTCAGAAGCGCGCTAAGTTTTTCGAAGCAAAACCCCAAACTTCACGATAAATCTTTGCTCGCACGTAAATTTTGGTCAATAATTGTGCCGAAAATCATAATTATTCGTTGCATCATTTTCATATTGCCATTTTATAATTTCATTTGCTATTCTCTTTTTATCTATTTAACTTTTTAATACTGCAAAAAGTATGTATACCAAAAACAAAATCTTTATTAAAACTTCGTCAAAATAAAATAAACCTAATTAAAATTCCGTTCGAAAAAAAATTGTGTATAAATATTTCCAAGAGCACAAAATATTTATAGACCTCTAGGTGTATTAATTCATTAAACTCTTGAATAGGTTTTGAAAACGTCATAGCTAACTCTTACATAAACCTCTTGAAGGTCCCCATAGAAGGTGCCCTTTTGGTCTTAAGTAGCATTTATTCTGTGTTTTAAAACCTCTTTAGCGAATATTTCCAAGAGTTCTGCTCTTAAAGAATGGTTATATAGAACTCTTGAAGAGCCTAATAAATGCAAAAATGCCTAGTGGGAAGAAGGACTCCTAGACATTGAAAATAAACGAAATTTTCTTCAATTGCAGCAGCGCAGCGTTGTTATTTTTTGTTATTATTGTTGTAATTATTTCAATGTCGCCTGCAGCGATGACGTCATTCGTTTACGCACAATTACAAAACCAACAACAGCAATGGGTATAATGTAATATGCTGCGGCTGTTGTTGGTGTTATTGTTGGTGTTATTGTTGTTGTTGCTGTTCTTGCTGCTGTTGTTGCTATTGTTATTATTGTTGTTATTGTTGTTGTTATTGCTGTTGTTGTTGCTTCTGCTGTTGCTGTTATTGCTGCTGCTGCTGCTGCTGTTGTTGTTGTTGTTGTTGTTGTTGTTGTTGGTCTTGTTGGTGTTGTTGTTGTTGTTGTTGTTGTTGTTGTTGTTGTTGTTGTTGTTGTTGTTGTTGTTGTTGTTGTTTTGTTGTTTTGTTGTTTTTTGTTGTTGTAATTGAAATTTTGTGTTTAATTTGCTCATTTCAACTCAACTTTCTGCTGGAAACTTCGTAGAAAAAAGAGTTTCCCTCATGAACTGTTATAGTTTCCCTTTATTGAAAAGACTTTCCGCCATCACCAAAAATTCGCACAATATTGTGCAAATACCGTTAATTGAGCTTTATTTTCTGTGAGTTTACATATATAGGGTTTGTATGTTAAGTGTTAGGGTGGATTTCTTGATTTTCTATCATTTTGTACAGATGATTGCGGTAGCGCATCGATCATCAGCAAAGCTGTTATAAATCGACATTTGCGCAATATACTCCGAATTCGATATCGAAAACGATATCTAACAAAGAGATACTTACTTATTGGACATACCATACACTGCGTTGACAAAATCTGTAGCAATGTTATATAGGAAAAAATTTAATTTTCTAAAATAGCCTTTTCCATCGGCATTTCTAATAATTCATCTGAAAATGTAGAAAGCAACAGTGGCGTAACGCGCACATTACCGCCCTCTTTCGAGAAGATATTGTGTTGGAATAATTTTATTTCCAAAAAAAAAAGATCTTCACTTTTCTTATCTCGAAAGCAAAATTAGATTTATTTTACATTACATTACATTATATGGCCGCCAGTAGAAATTCATAACAAAGAAACTTTTTGTTCATATTTTGATAATTTGACAAAAAAATTACCAAAAATAATCCAGAAAAATCAAAGATATTTGGCATGAATGGTCAAAAGTACATATATTTTAAGAAACTGAAGAGTGCTGAGCTCTAAGTGGTGTGCCGCCATATTGGAAAAGGTAAGGTGGAATTAACTGATTTTTTGCCAAGTTCTTCAGTATGAAATAATCTAAAAATATCACAATTGAACTTTGAACAAAAAGTCGTTAAAGTTCCGAATCGAACAGCGTTGCTCTCTTCACGCCTTTTACTCTCAGGGAGTAAAGGATTAGCTCAACTATTTAGTCGACAACAGGTTCCCTTAAGTCAATTATAACTTTACGTTTAGTCATACGCATAGTGGCTGATGATTTCTCGCTTCAGTAATGTAGAGTGGTTACTTATTCTACTTTGCTGAAGTAAGCCGTCATCATTCATTATCTATATATTTTTATACCATAGAAACTAACAAACTCGCTTTGGAGCTTATTAAAGAATATTTTTTGTAACATTTAAGAGTAGGTTTTATTTTCGAAACATGGAAACGTTACTTGAAAATTTAAAAAAAAAATCAGGATTGAGTGCACAAACATCGGATACAGATTCAGCTAATCACAATCATAAGAAAATATAGCTTAGTTTGGAAAGAAGAAAAGTTCCAATTTAAGAGAAAATTTGGTCATTTGGCTTCTAAGAGACCGAACATCCTTGACAAAATAAAATAAGTATCGCAGAAAAAATGTATTTTATGTTGAGACCAGGTTCTTATCAAATATGTAATCGTAGTGTGATTGGGGGTTAAAGTTTTTCAGGGAAAAAAGCGTTGCCTTGGTCAAATAGTAAAGCCGAGTGGGACCCGTCTATTTGGGCTAGCGGTCAGTGGCTGGGGAGGTTCTTGGCTCTACTAAATACCAGTCACCACTACGACATTTTATTATTACAGAGTCCCTGTCTAAATATAAAATAAAAAAAATAAAAAAAAAAGTCTAAAAAACTAAAGACCGGTATACTATAAAAGAAAATGGAACTCAGGTACAAATCTCTCTCTCAATATGGTTTCGATTTGCATATCGTGAAATAGAATGCAGATATGCTTGCTCGCAACCCAACCCTACCAATGATCTTTCTTGGCAAAACTATCTGAAAGATCCCAAAGCGAACTTATGTTACCAGATTCACTTCTCCATGCCACAGGAAACGAAAATAACGAAAATTAATAGTTCATTTTAATTAAGATTTCCTTCAAGTAGAAGTTTTATTATACATTTCGATAACAAAAATTAATTTTCACTTATAAAATGTAGATTTATGTTATTTTATATTGAACTTTAAATATAAAATAGGTATATGTAGCAAAATTTTAATTTAGTATTAGATAAATAGCTATTTTTAACGATTTATGCTATGAATGGACAAGTTGATATGTGTATAAGCAAATTAAGAAAAAAGTAAATTAATTCATTCTTTAGTACTTTATAGCATTAGTTTAACTTTAGTGTATGTTAATATGAATAAACAAATTAAGCCACAATTTGCGCTTTGTGTATTGAAAAATCTCAGAAAATTAATGATGAAAACAAACTTAAAAATAATAAAAAAAATTACAGTCCACAATCAAGAGAGAGTAGCTAGATCATTTTACAAAATAAATTTAAGTAAACTAAGTCAAACATATTAAGCCATTGCAAGGAATGAATGGAAATGAAACGCTAAGAACTCAGCTTATCTCTCAAGGCATGCGCACTGTAATGGCCAAAGTAAAAATGTAAATCCAAACTTAAGTACATACAAATCCGCAAACAGCTTGCTGAAAGGCCTTCCATCGTTTTGGTTGCGAAGATGCTGTGGAGAAAAAAATATGATCAACACTCAACCATACGTTTGCAGATTCTGCAGAGCGTATTCAGCGTATGGTTGTTGTTGTTGTTGTAACTAATAAGCAATGGTTTTTTTTTGTTATGCTAAACAAGTGTCACTAAGCGAAACTTGATTTTTTTTTTGTAGTTTAGTGCACAGTTAAAGAATTAATTTTTGTATCATGACTCTAATTCATAAAATTGCATGCTACTTTTATGTTTTCCCTTACAAAATTTTAGGTTTTTTTTTTTGCATATGCTTTTTGAATGAAAATTTAATGAATGTAATATTAACCAATGATCTTTATATTTATATACTAACATTATTTCTTAAGTAGGGAAAGAAAAAATAAGTAAGTTTAAGAATTTAAGCTAATTTTAACGTTTAAAAACAAAATTTTGTTGGCACTTTTATTGCACTTTTCATTAAAGTTTTAAGAATTAAGATCGGTTAAACCTTTGATTAAAACTTTCGTTTTTCGGAATTATGCACTTCAATTTTTCTTTTCAATTAGCAATTCCGATCATTCTTTTTTCAGGGATTTTTAGCAATATTCTATTTGTTTTTCAAATACGTCTTATCCAATTTTAAAAAATTATAAAATGAAATAATGCGCGAATTGTTTTAACAACTTTTCCACATGATTTTTTTGTATAGTTTTTTTAGGAAACACTTGGTTCGGTATTTAGGCGGACTTTAAGAGTGTTTTTGCCTATTATTTTTACACAGACTTCTGGATATTTTCCACTTTAATTAAGACGTTCTTTATAGCACAGTTTTTTGATATTCTGACGATCAGATTTCTGCACGTTAGCATTGATCGTGCACTTTAAAACTAACGATGGTGGTGATGTTGACGGCAACGCGTACGTAAAAGCACTGATGTTGAAATTGGAACGCTGGTGGCTTGTAAGCCAATGCGCAAAGGAATCTGAGTTGTTACTCCTAGAAATGGGGAATAATTTCTCTTATGCTTCAAAGCAAAGAACTAGAAATTGCGGAAGATTTCTTGAGCACACAAAACACAAAAGGTTTTTTTTTCTTTTATCAGATGATAACTTTTCTTTAAAATGTTGATGGATAGTCTGAAGTTGAGCTTGCGAATTCTGAATAGTAAAAAAAAAAATTGTTTTCTGAAAAATTCAACATCAAAAGCTCTCAGTAAAGTAATTTTACCTTTTCAGTTTCTCCAGCAGTATGTTTAGGAATTGGAATAAATGTGAAGATGAATAAAAATATTGAAGATTTCTATTTGATTATTCCGTGATCCGTTCTTCTCAGGTGACCAAAAGCAAAGGAAGAGGAAATTGTTTAACCCGACTGCCTAGACTATGTAGTATTTCTTTTCACTCTATTTTAGATGTTGACACTATTGCACTTAATCAAAAGGTAGTACTTTCTGAACAATTGAAATCACTTACGTCAAACTTTGCCTAAAACTGACATGCTGTAATTTTGCGGTAAAGGGTTATTTTTCATGGCTGAGTTAAATATAATAAGTACTTAACCGATTTTAAGAAAAAAAAATATTTTCAACTTAAATCTTCAAAATAAATTTTATGAAAATTTTAAGATGTAAAAAAAATTTTGCTTCCAAATAAATATTTTACTCAGATGGCTTGTTACAAATACATTTATGATCGATAACTTCGAGCCTTGCACTATACTACTTTTCTAACTTCCTTTCTATTGTCTTGCATAGACGAACATTTTTTTCGCTTTTAATTTTTGTGATAATATTTAGGTACACCCCTGACTACAGTTTTTTGCCTGTAACAATCTGTATATTGGTAAAATGGTGTTAATTTGTGGGCTTTCAAATTTTACAAATTTAATTGTTTAAATGGATTTAAGCACAAACTACAATAACAACAATGTCGAGGAAATTTTTGTCTAGCTTCAAAAACAACAAAAACATGAGAATAGAAAAAGCCGGCAAAACACTTGCGGCCATAATCAACGAAGTTTATGTTGTACGAAAATTTTGTATGATGGCGCTAATTTTTGGCGAAAATCGCACAGCATTTAAATGGTTTTCGGTTTTTTTTTTTTTTGCTCCAAAAGAGCCTACAGGCAGCTCTTCGTAATGAAATTTAATGGCACGTAATTTATGTTGTTGGTTTGAAGCAAATGAGTGCAACACAATGTACAACGCTTTGTTTCATCAATTAATTTTAGAGTTCGCTTATTTTAAGTGAAATTCAAAAAAAAATACTGTATTTTCTGAACAAAATATATATATATATTTTTTTTTTTTGTAGTATTTACTATACAGAAAACTTATTTAAGTAAAAAATTAAATTGAACGCACATACAATGGCATTTTACTTGGAACGGAAAATGTTGTGCAAATAAAATTGATTTTATTAAAAGAAATCAGCAAATTTCAATCATACGCAATGATTTGTGCGATTTATTTGTCAAACAAAAATAAATAATAAGAACGGCAGCAACAGCAGCAACAACAACAACAACAAATCAATAATATTTTACGTGCTTCAAAAACATTTCAATTTCGGCGGCGGCAAGTTATCATTGTACCCCTCTCCCTGGCAACTTGATACCTCGGCTTCAGTTGCCTAGACTTACGCTATCTATCTACTAAGGATGCTGTTCAAGGGACACAAAATAGAAACGCAAAAAAAATAACATACACAAACAAGTTACAGGAAAAACACTTGAAATCGTGTTGAAATCCTTTATACGCTGTCGTATGCAGCATCAGCAGAAGCAGCAGCGCTTCATTGCTTATCGCATCTAACTAGGATAATAAATAAGGACGACGGAAATCGGTAAATGAGGAAGCAAAAGTATACACATTCATATGTATGCACTAGACTGATACATAAAATATTTTTAGTATAGTAGACTGTCTTCGATTTAGGCATTTTATACATTTAATGGTCTCAGACTTATGACTTATGACCAACCAAACGCTATTATTTATAAACGATGCTTCAGTAAAAAACGCAGATTCCTAGATTAGCTCAAGTCATTGTATATATTAGGATTGAGTTCATTTCTAAGGTAGACATATAAACCTATAGCAAATACGTTATTCCGGATATATGTAGGTCAATCAGTGGATAGGTTTCTAAGAGATAAAGAAAAATGACTTTGTTTCTTACAACTATTATTGGCGTTCAATCCAGCCTATATTAATATATAATTTCAATGTTAATATATAATTGATGTTCGATGAAACCATCGCTGTAGGGTGTATCAAGAAATGTTTTGTTTTTTTTTTTGAATTTTGATTTATACCAGCGATAAGACAGTGTCATTTAGGCTAAAAAAAAAAATGATTTAAAAGATTTGTCATTTTTGTGTATACAGTGTGCTCTTTTTAAATTCCTCAGTCAATATCTCGAGAACAAAGAAAAATTGAGATAAATGTTTTTAGCAAAAGTGCTAAGGTCTTAACGAGGTCAAATAACAGTGGCCATGAATTCGACTTTGAAACCAATTTTTTAGCTCAAACCAAAGTCAGTTTGTCTGTTACCATTTAATCATTTATTCCAAAAATGTTTTCCAAAATGTTTTTTCTGAATTCCAAATAAAAATCATGAAGGCACCGAACTATTTTCATAATTTTCATAATTCTATAATTTTTCATCACGAGCGTGATTTTATGCAAAATGTCGTAATATTGCTCAATATGTGTATGTATACATATTTTTTTTCTAAATTTTGGTGCAATACTTTATGCCATGCACTTTATTTGGACATTTAATTTTCTCTTTGCAACAGTCTGAATAAAACATATGCAAACATAACTAAGAACACAAACATAAACGCAGAACATTTTTGGCCAAGTCATGCGAATTTCATTAGAAAATAAAATCAGATTTCATCGAATTTTTCATTTAATGTCCTTGCTGTATTTCAGACAATTATTGGTGAAGAGAAAGATAAATCAAAAACTCCTAAAAAAAGGATGGAATTCAATTTTATTGTCATTGAAGCGTGCAATGAAAATCTTAAAGTGATTTTACATTTAATTTGCAAATATTTATTTATTTTAATTATTATTATATCTAACCAAGATATATATTTCCCTTTGAGACCACATACATAAATACTTATATAGCAGCATAAATATGAAAAGCAAATTAATTTTATGGAATGTTTGAACTGATAAATCATGTTATAAGGTTATATATTCTAGGAAAGCGTAGATATTTCATATACTTATCAGCAGTAGCAATGACATCCAAGATGCCAAATTTCAAAACAATAGCAACTGTGGGTGCTTAGATACAGGCTTTTATGGGTTAAAGTTGAGAAGGCACAGCCCGATTGCCAATTCCAGGTCAAATTTTACAATTCTAGGTGTCAATATATACCACTTATAGAGCCCAACTTTTTCGAATGGGTGAATGCGGACAGCATACATACATAATAAGTTTGAAGCTTGTTGCTGCCATAGGTAGCAAGTTACTGTGTTGATGTGATTTTGCTGTATGAAATGTGGCATTCTCCGTCATTCCGCTTACATTTTGCAAGGTGTGGAGCAGACTATATAGGTGTCAAGTAATAGCGTTTTTAACTTTTTTTTTTTGAAAGGAAGTGGGAGGTGCCTCATCAATTTGAACTTTAACTTCCGAACTATTACTCCGAACAACTACGTACATATGTATATTCTTTCTGACTTTCGCTAAAGACTCATGGACTTGAAAAAATTTATGGATTTGAGATCGAATGAAGTTTATGGAAACTTATAAAGGACAAACGGAAACCCTTTGTCACATTTTGGCACTACTTTTGGCGGTTCAAAAAGTAATGCCAATATGTTTAATGAGTTCTTCTCGAAAACAAAAAACACACTCTCGGGAATCTATGGTATGGAAAGTGAAAAAACTTCAAAAGTATTCATCTTTAAAAAAGTGATATTTATTATTAATTTTGAAAAATCTATGTGAAATTTTAAAAGTATCGAAAAAATTTTACAACCATCCAAAAAGTCATTAAAAATCCATCGACAACGTTTGAACTAAGACTTTAACAGTTAATACTGTAGGATAACCCTTTGACCAAGTTTGAGTTCATCCAATTGACAAGTTCATCCAATTTTGCATTAGTTGTCTGCAGGAGTCTTACGAGGATCCAATTTCGCCTTTCGCACAATCTGGCAACTCTTCTGCTCAGAAGTCTTACGAGGTCTCTTTCTGCGAGGAACATTTTTTGCTGTGTCATAGTTATTAAAATGATCCCATCTTTTTGGAGCAATTTAGCGGTAATGCCATCGCCTGAAATCTCATGTCCCTCCTTCGAAGCTAAGAAATTGACGTACACATTGCCAGTGTACAACTTTATGTCACTACCAATGGTTAAGGATATGCTAATAAGCAAATTTGGTCAAAACGTGGTCTTACTAGCAATAAAGATATCACAATATTGTTTCTAGAATATTTTATCCAGTTTTTCTTTAAATTTTTCGCTAATTACTTTTATGTTTCCAATTAGTTGACTCAGTCAAACTTGAGGTTTGAGCATAAAATCACTCATAAGACATATTTATGTTGGGAACTTGAACTCATTCCTGTTATTTTTTTTAAAGCTTAGATGTCCTAAATTTGTATTGTATATAAATTATCTGGTACACAGAGAAAAATAAATGAGAAAAACTACCAATAACACAATGAATGAATTCGTTTCCAATTAGTTGTCAAAAGCTGTATATACTTAATTGCTGGCAATTAGACTCCGCCTTGTGAGATCCTTCTCTTTGACATGTGTTTTTTTATTTTTTTCTCTGACTAGAAATTTCTGACTACTACAAGTGAAATATTTCCGATAAGGAAATGAACATATTTAATAATGCTGTCAGCTTTATAGCAAAACTATTTCTCAGGACACATTTTCAGGCAAAAATCAAATTACCTTAAACTTATTTAAAGTAGAACTTTTTCCTTTCAACATTATAAATTGTAACACCATTTAGCAACGTAGTTTCAAATTCAATTAATTTATTTGATCTTCGTTCATTTCTTCCGTTTTCCATAAATCATGGCTTATAAAATTAAGTTTATAAGTTGATTTAATTTTTTCGTTCAGTTTTAGTTCTTGTTTTCATCGCGGTCAGTAGATGGTGCTGCGCGTATGGAAAAGCAAAAAATAAAATCAATGTTACCATGAAAGTTGGCTACACTACTCCTGAAAGCGCACCAAACAACTAAACTAATTATAGTGGAACTGTTTCCGGTACAACGAATTTCAAATCTTATTACTCTTTTATGTTTTTTTTGTTTTGCCTAATATTTGCTTTAACCCACAACCCAAACATTTCTGTTTTTAGTGTGTGTGTTCGACTAATTATTGGTTTTGTAGCGCTGCGCGTATTGCTTTTCAATGATATACCAGAATAAATGAGCTTGCATGTTGTGACACCCATATGTTGGTTCCTGGTTAATTATTTGCTCGACGTGTGTGTCGTGCCAATTGTTTTTGTGTCGCATGCAACAATCGCTGATTGCTTTTAAATTAGCTGCATAACGATAAGCTACAGTACAATAATAATTCAACATGGCGGCAGCAGTCAAAAACAACAACTTTTCATACAATCATTTACAGCTTGGACAAATTAAGTACGACATCGACAAATGCAGGCAGACCTCTATATGAGCCCCTGTAGGAAAACATGGTTGTGTATGAGCGTTAATAGTTTGTTACGGAAAAGAATTTTGTATCAAACTAAATTTTGTGTTAACATAAAAACCTGAAACCTGAAAATTTTTCATTGGAACTCCATATATTAAAAAAAAAAAATAAAATTTATTCCGAATATTGGGTTTTGAGCCTGGACATTCAGTGTTGTTACATGCGCAGTTTAGCGACATCAGCCAAGCCTATTGGTATACTTTGGCTGGCTAAAAGTATATTATCTATTTAAATTGTCAAGTGGTATTTATATAAAGCGAGAACTGAGTTTTTCATTTTTGCAGAAAAATACACTTGTGTCTCAGATATAATACACTTGTGTCAGTACTTTTTTCAATCTTAGAAGCGGCTTAGGGACCCACTTTTTGGTATGATCTTTAGTGATTCTATTTTTAGCTCTTCAATGGCGACAAAATTTTATCTTTTCATGGTTCTATTCAGCCTATATATATGTTAAAATTATTGATTGCATCAAAGATTTTGATAATTGAATAGAAGCATCAATGACGTTATCGTATTGTTGGCATTATGTTAAAAGTTTCAATGATATAAAGCTTCGTAGCTATTCCAGAATTCGCTAAGATCAAATAAAATTTATTGTCAAACTAATAAAATGAAGGATTTACAAAACTTTAAATAAATTGATATATTTAAAATATTTTCCTACTAGCATAAATTAGATATATTTCCATATATACATACGTACCCTTACATACAAACAAAAATAACTGTCAATAGCAGACATAAAATTACGAATATAACAACAGCGGGTTCATTTCCGTTGTTTTATTTTTTTTTAATTATTTTTTCTTTAATTCAATACTGCCAACGGGGTTTTTTTTTTAAACCGAACGAAATCGTTGGTGGGGTTATAAGTCGATGTAATTCTAACTTTTAAATAACAGAGTATGTGCGAAAAATTCACATGAAAATCGCATGCACTTAATCGACTGCATGTTGCATGCAGCAACTAAAATAGCTGAAATGCTTACTGATTCAGGTGCAGTATTCAAAAGTAAAATGTTGCACAGTGCTTTATCCATACAAAAAATTATTTTAACTCACTGAAACGATTGAAAGCAATCGTTACAATCGTTTGAAAAGAACGTTTTGGACGTAAAGTTCAAAAATTTTCATATAAATAAATTTTTGGTATATAAATTTTAGGTATAAATTAGCCTTATTTTCAGCTCTACCGGAACATTTTTTTTTTTTTGCCTTGAACGTTTGACAAACTATGCGCCATATGTAAAACATACATATGATATATGAAAACATCTGATTTTGTTAAATTTTGTCGCGTGAAGAACCATGGAAGATTGCCCCTAAGCTGAATTTTTGGCTACTTAAGTAGTTAAGGTCCTGAGAAATACCTCTAAATATAGAAAAGAGAATAAAATCAAACTAAGTCGGTTCTAAGGACAAAATTATGTACATATATGTTTGACGACTTCCAAAAAATATTTTCATATAAATGATATATCTGTTCCTGACGAGAGCACTGTGCCCCATCGTATAGTCTAGAAAAGGATTACGAAACTGAACAATCTGAAGTTAATAAATAACAGTTCAGCTTTCTTTGCTACCACTGAAGCTCTGCCACATCAGTATTGACGTTTTATGTGACGTTTAAAAAAGTTCGCCAAGCATGTCTGCAATACATAAGAACACCAAGGGCGTTAACGAGTAGCAGTGTTGAATAAATAATAATTTTAGAATTTGCTTAAATAATGTGAAGATAATTTAGTTTTTTAAGAATTTCCTAAATCAAAAATCTTAATGAATTTAACTTTAAGGACGTAGTTCATGTCAATATTTTTCATTAGCTTCTAATATGTTTTGGCATCGTCCAGTGACTTCCAAATATTTTTGTAAAAATAAATTCTAAATGGGACATGTCTTTCGTATGAAACTTTTCAAATTTAAAATAATTTAAAATATCCTTCGAATGATATGCATGCATTTACTTACATATATATGTATTTACAGTTCACAAAACTTACTTTGCAACAAAAATTATATAAAAATGTTTGCTGCATTCATTTTTTTTTGTTTGTTTACAATACACATGAAAATTGATATTATCTTTTTACTGTCAATGCATTCTCTACTTTAATAAACTGTTGGACTTAAATGTTGACACAAAAAAAAATTTTCTATAAGTAAACGAAAAAAAAAAAAAGCTGTTAAGCTAACTTTTATTGTTACCAGGCCCGGATTAACTTTTTAACTTAATTAGTTTTTGCAACTGCCTAGGGGTGGCAAATTTCTTAATCCGGTCCTGAATAAGACACATCCATATGAAATCTTACAGTTAAGAGATAGCACTCTGTGTAAGAATGTTTCATTTTTTTAAGAGGTTTTCGAGAAAATTGATACACCTGAAGCTCGTTTCTGTAACTCGTAAGATCGCAGTTACCGACTCATATTACCGATTTGACGTAACTCTCACCTGCACTGTTTCTGTAAATATTTGAATCGACTTCGGTTTCAATTTATTCGTTTCAAATCGATAAGTTGTCACATTCTCCAATTTCATTCCAATAGAACCTTTTCAAAAAGTGTTTCTGCTAAGAAATGTGAATCGATTTAAAATGTCAGTTTTGTCACTGACTCTCCAGTAAGTGAGAATTTTACCGATTCGAATAAATGTCAGTAATGTTGTGTAAATATGAAGAAACAAGTACTCAATATACATTTTTAAAACCGGGTACTTTTTACTGATTATAATCTTTTTGTTTATTTTGGAACATTTTAGTTTCCAAGATAATGTGTTTTAAAACTAAAACGTGTATACATAACAGTCAGAAACTTATACAAAAAAAAAATATTTGTTAAAGCAACGCAAAAGTAAGTAAAAAATATATGTTTACTTTTCATTTCACATAGTGCTTCACCGAGAACCGATAAATATCGTTCTCGTTATCGTTATCGGGACCGAGAACGAGTACGATAACGAGACGATAGTAAAAAAATTATTTCTCGTATGACCGAGGGCGAGATCGAGAAAGGTCTGGCCGATATCTCGTTCTCGGCGATAAGCACTTGTTTATCGTACGATAAGCATTTCGAACATTGAACGCGTATATTTTGCACCATTTGTTTTTACAAAAACACTTGCACATACTACATATGTATATACACTCATACACCGACGAAAGTATTTTTTTTTTTACTAAAAACAAACAAAAAAACACAAAAATATGAAAACCTAATCAAAACAATATGTGGTGATTTACATCACATAATACTCGTATGGCAGCAGCAACTTCTTCGTCTCCCATCAAAATAAGCATTTTTGATTTGCTTATTCTTGACAGCGATGGAGCTTTTTTCACGGTTGCATTTAATTTCAGTTTGACAAGATAATTCTAAAACAAGAAAACGAGAATAACCGAGAAATATCGGCGATAACGAGACGATAAGCTTGGCGCTACTACGAGGACGATACGATAATTTTTGAATTATCGTATCGTTCTCGTATCGGTGAAGCACTAATTTCACATCACTAAGTGTCAAATTATTTCCGTTTCTGAAAATAATTCCAAATAAAATTTGAAAAATAAATAAACAAATGTAAATAAACAGCTGTTATTTGATTCAATTTCACAACGTCTCTTCTCAATTTGTGTTCTTTTCCATCACGGACCAAATTTTTAACGATTTGAACGTACAGAAACATCAGTTGTCATGAAATCGGTAACTCAGGATCGGAACAGTTTGACGTCACACAAATCGGTAACTTGCCGATTTTTTTTACAGAAACGAGCTTCTGGCCATTAATAAACGAAATATTTGATTTAACAACTGTTTTAATAATTTATGAGTGAAAATCTTTTTATTTTACTCACCTATCACAAATGCACAGGCACAAAAGATGTTTCTTCATTATTTTTCAGCGAATAATAAACTTCTTGCACTCTCACAAAATACAATATGTATTGAATTAATTTTGATGTCAAACATCTCTATCGGACGCAATTCCTATTGGAAAATGTACTACACCAATTAAAATACCCCTTACCTCTCCTTTTATGTGTTTCATTATATTTGGTTCAAAAACTCTTAGTTTATCCCAAATTTAAGTATGTAATTCCATGTGAGGTGGAAGCGCATTTGATATCCAGTCAAGTTTTCAGCCAGATAAGCTTTTTGAAATATTATGGATTTGTGCGTGAAACTACGTTCCTTAAGGAAACTTATCTTAAAGTGCTTGCTTCTATGGGAAGTTTGTATCCGCCTCCGCTTTGCTGATAGTGCTAGTTTCACTTTTTTTCTTTTAAAAATTGAATTATATTCCGTTGAAAACTTTATAGAAACTGAAATGTTTTTCTTCTCAAACTTCGTTCACGCAAAGTTCAGATATATTCTTCTGGATAGCTCTATATTCTTAAGTGATGAATTTTTAACTCAGGCAAAGTTATCTTTTTTCGATGGAAAGCTCTATAGATATGATTACTTAAAGTTGTTTCCACGACTACTTGTTCGATCACGACCAATTTTTGTGCAGAGGATAAAGGAATAACGCTCCTTGAGACCATTTATCAAGTTTTACTGCAATCTGCTCCATAGTTTTTGAATAAAAGTAGCAAATTAAGATTTGGCTTGAGATGCAAAGCCTCTTTTGATCAAAATTTCAAAAATTGCTTACGTAAATATTATCTACATTACATACGGAAACTGTGTTTCAAGTTTCATGTTTTTTCAACTGTTTGTTTGATCTGAGCAATGATTTCTGTAAGATACAACATATGTATGTGAATTTACATGGAAAACGTAAAATTCAAAATTTTTAAAATGCACCGTATAGCCTAAGTACTTATTTGAAATTCACAAACCGTTTCCTTAAGTGAGAACTCTGCGTCAAAAGTTTCGTTCAAAAGTTCAAAGAACTCAGCGTCTGACTGAAATATTCTCCTTTTACACACTCAGCGGCTATTCCAACAGTTTTATTACAATACATTAAAATGCTGACATAAGTACAAATTCGTATATATCAACAAAGAAACTTAAGAAGCAGTTTTAGTGTTTATAAAGTAATAAAGCAACTTTATATATATAAACATACAGTTCAATAAAAAAGTTATGTTAAATCTCTGCAAAACCATTTTACTTAGTATCTCACTCAAAGAAATTATATTAATCATGTGGCCACATAATTCAAATAATGCTGATTTATAACGGGTGTTTTCGAATTTTTTTTTTAACAAAATAACGGTCATGAAACGACCCCTACACATAGAAATCTATGTAGAAATAGGCAGTTGGTAAACAGCCATAATCATAATCGCTTAATTTTTTTTTTTTTGTAAGAGAGGTTGTGAAGAGAGGGAGTGCAGTATATACTTGTTTTGAATAGTAGTCGGTGCCACGCCTGTAATATGAAAGTTTTATCCCTGTTAAACTAATATGGCCTCAATCCATAAAAAATCAGAGAGCTTTTTTCACTACAGTAAACTATATTTAGACGACTTATTTATATAGGTATATTATGTTACTTTATTTCTTGGTATTAGGTATTTGAAAGCGGGTATGTAGAAAAATCTATTCTTAAGGGTTTTGGCTGAACCGTTACGACACCCGTAGTACTAACGTTAACGGCACGCTCATGCTAGTGTTATATTTTAGACCAAAACTTCTAAACTACTGAGCCGATTTTGACAAACGAAATATCATTGTTTTCATATTATCAAGAAGAGTATAATAAAGCTATTAGTACTTCAAAATTCTGTTCACAGAGGGCGCTGTATGCAAAAAATATAATATAATAATTTTATGAGTCACATAATTGCATAAGTCAGAAGTCATCAATTGGTGCAATCATTTTTTTTTTTTTTTCATCAAATGAGTCCTAAACAGATATAAGTAAGTACCATTCATACTTCAAAATCCATATTCTGCCTTTTTGCAACGATTGGTGCCAGAAATTTTTTGTCTTGAAACGAGGCCAAATTACCGCCGAGGATACCTTTTCCCCTCTCTTACTAAAGTCCATTCTCATTTTCTCAAAATAGCAGTTAGGACAATTGCACTCCGAGATTTTATTTTGAAAGCTGCAGTTAGGACATAAAGCATACTGAGATCTTTGGAACGGGAAGAGGTAGCTAAATTTCGATAACACCAAACGAAAGATTGTTTTTTTTTTTAAGTAAGTTAGCGTGTTAAGAAAATTTTGTCAAAAAGTGCGATAGGACACTTACACTCTGAGGTGAAGATATGTAAGTACATTATATACATATAAATATTTTATATATTGTATATTACACCAATGTACGATAAATTTTTTTTTGTAAAATAATTATTTTATTCGAGTGTATTTTGACTTGAATTCGCTAACTCAAATTAGTATTTCACTTATCAAACGAGATTGAGCTTTTTTTTTCAGTGCATATTACAAACACGTGCACACTTTTTTGATCGGGTAAAACTGTCGAAAATTGACGTAGATTTAGTTTCATGCCGTTTCATGTATTCAACTTAAGGCCTTAAAGGGAAGCAGTTTAATTATTTTCAATTAATTTAGTCTGTCCGATTCAGCATATTTAAAATTTTGTTATATCTGGGTTACTTTTCCGCTATAAGTAAATATGTATAGCATTTGTTTGTGTAGCAAATTAAAGTAAAAAGAATTCAATTAAATAAAAAAAATAAAATCAAATTGGAAATATCAGTTAAAAGGAAAATATTCATATGTACTATATGCATTCTAAGTGCTCATCTGTAAAATCATTCGTGGTGTAGCAATTCCTGCAGTACACAAGTAAATACTTATGTTCTCAAACGCTGTATTCGAAATTTGGAAAATTTATGTATTTCTATTACTTCTACAAAGTTTCTATAGGCTTGGCGATGGCTACCAAAATGGTGAGAAAATATCAAATTCTATAAATATTTCTTAACGGGTAAGGCTTACTGAACTGAGTTGCAATTTTTCCATGGGTTAAAATTTAAAACAAAATATAAGAGCTAAAAAATTAGGCTTGAGATGGTGTGCCCTAAATTTTCCAGAACAGGAATGACTTCAACCGACTACTTGGAGAAAGTGTTATAAGTACCTGAAGAATATAAGTCGATTTTTGTAATGTACACAGTTAAAACTTTCCGCGACCTGACATCACTTAACGTCAGTTATACTTACTGAAAACTTATTGTTTTACCTTAACTCATAAAACAATGTATTGAAATTAAAAGCTTCCTACTATCTTGTATAAAACATAAGATACATAATAGCAAATTATATAATCTGGGTAAATATGGAGTAATTTCGGGCTTCAAATATTAAATATTTCACAGTAGTATCGTTTAAAAAAAAAATTTCAAAATGTGGAATTTGGCTGATTATTTGGGGAATTATGAGCATTTAAAAAAAAAACGCTATAAATAATTTGTATATAAGAATTTATGTATGGTATAATTAAGTATAATTTACATTTTTTAATGTCTTATACTTATATATGTATAGGAGCACATTCTCAACAAAAACCTACTGACAGAAAAAAGCATTTTCATATAAATCAGAAATGCAAATGCAAAATTGTGAACGATTTAGCAGATGGGTCATTCCATCTATAATTTGCCTATTTTACCCTGAGGTTTTTTAAATAGGCTGAACATTTTTTGAGTTACTGGGCCATTCCGTAGAAGATAGAAAAAAATGCAATCAAATTTTTTCGACCTATATTTTTGATAAAAAAATAAATTTCTTAATTCTATTCAAAACCGCTCGTAAATAACACAACGATATTTATTGATGAATATAAACAAACAAACACAATTCAAAATTTATCCAAAAATTAGCAAAAGCATCAATGGAATATCTAAATTTTATTTTCAAGTTTCATAAATCTGTACTAAAATGCTTGTTTAATCAAATATGGTGAAATAACATGGACACAATTTTCAGGGATGGTACTCCTATATGTTTTGAAAATTTTGAGCTTAAACTGGATCAAATCGATTTCGGAGCATTTGAGAAATTGATGTTTTCTTGAAATGTCAATTTTTTTATCTTTCAGCGTAACGTTTGCAATTTTTTTGTCATCTGCTAGTAAACAGCTACCTAAAAATAATATGAAAGCGAATTTGAATTGTGTTTGTTTATATTCATCAATG
Organism: Tricholauxania praeusta; assembly: GCA_949775025.1. Classification (NCBI taxonomy): domain Eukaryota; kingdom Metazoa; phylum Arthropoda; class Insecta; order Diptera; family Lauxaniidae; genus Tricholauxania; species Tricholauxania praeusta. The sequence continues at coordinate 26,327,077 of OX459031.1, read as the reverse complement.
AATGTTGTTGTGTTATTTACGAGTGGTTTTGAACAGAATTAAGAAAATTATTTTTTTATCAAAAATATTGGTGGAAAAAATTTGATCGCATTTTTTTCTATCTTCCCAATAACTCAAAAAATTTTCAGCCAATTTAAAAAACTTCGGGTTAAAAACAGGCAAATTATAGATGGAATGACCCAGATAATATTTAAATAATAGTGGTTTTCACGATCTGTAGCATTTGGTCTTGTATTGTGTATTTTTGATAAATTTGATATTTGTAGCAAATTTGATATCTTAACAAAAACAAAACATTTGTTTTTTTCAAATACTCTAAATATCACAAATAGAATGGCAAAACCCTATTGTAACTTTTGTATAATATTTGTAAAGTAAAGCTTAGTAAAGTTGTCATAATAACAAAAAAAAAACAAATAAAAAAATAGTTACTAAGCAAAAAAAAAAGACTATATGTAATATGTACTGGGTGTTTTTTTTAGAGGTTTGTTTTTCGAATAGAGATAAAACTGGCATTTTATAGTGAAATCTGGCAACTCTAATGTCATTTATGTTCAGTTTGGTTTGCCATTTTATCATGAACAGGTTGACAAAAGAACAACGCTTGCAAATCGTGCAAATTTATTTCGAAAATAATGGTTCAGTTCGCGAAGTTTACCGCAAGCTCCGTCCATTTTAAGGTCGACATAATCGTCCATCAGAGCAATTAATTCGGTTAACCATGAGTCGTTTTCGCACTACGTTTACTCTATGTGATAATACGCATCCGCAGAGACGTCGAACAGTGCGCACCGAAGAAACAATTGCCGCTGTAGAGCAAAATGTTGAAGAGGACCCGAATGAATCGATTCGCCACCGTGCACAGCAATTGGAGCTTTGTCCATCAACTTTATGGAAGATTTTGCGCAAAGATCTTGGCTTGCGACCTTACAAGATCCAGCTTGTGCAAGAATTAAAGCCGCGAGACCATGCAATGCGTCGTGATTTTGGTGTATGGGCCGAAAATGAGATTGATCTCGATGCTGATTTTCATCGCAAAGTTTTGTTCAGTGATGAGGCTCATTTTTGGTTGAATGGCTACGTCAACAAGCAAAATTGCCGCATTTGGAGTGAAGAGAATCCACATGAGACCCTTGAGACGCCATTACATCCACAAAAACTGACTGTTTGGTGTGCTCTATGGGCTGGTGGAGTCATTGGGCCATACTTCTTCCGAAATAATGCTGGAGAGTCAGTTACCGTTAATGGAGACCGGTATAGAGCCATGATAACCGACTATTTTGTTCCCGAATTGGATGGCATGAATGTGGATGAGTTGTGGTTCCAACAAGACGGCGCTACATGCCACACAGCGCACGTCACAATCAATTTATTGAAGGAAACATTTGATGAGCGCATAATTTCGCGGAATGGACCTGTCAATTGGCCACCAAGATCGTGTGATTTGACACCATTGGATTATTTTCTTTGGGGATATGTGAAGTCGCTCGTCTACGCCAACAAACCAGAAACGTTAGGGGACTTGGAAGCCAACATTCGTGGCGTTATTGCCGACATACGGCCCCATATGCTCGAAAAAGTGGTTCAAAATTGGACCTGTAGAATTGGCTTTATTCGAGCCAGCCGCGGCGGCCACATGCCCGAAATCATATTTAAACATTAATGGCATAAAATTATCCTTCCAATAAAGCTAAATTGATGGACATTAAAACGATTTTCTTGTGTTTTATTTCAATTCGAAGCTCTATACCTCTAAAAAAAACACCCTGTATATGCTGCTTTTCTAATAAATCTTTTTAATTTGACTTATTTTTACAGTTAGTTTGCAAGATTACCTTTGCGCTGACAAATTCACCACTGAAATGATGAGACTATTTCGCGGCTCTCCACTACTTAAGCTGACTGAAGGTCAAGATTCGGCAGCAATTATTACACAAATATGGGACACTACACTGACTGGCTTACGCAGTAGCAACAAAATCAAATATGATTGTAAATTTAACGTAGAAACGCAACACAAGCAACCACATGGAATTTACACCGTAATCACAAAGCTTAAATTTCGCCGTGACTCTATGAGTGGCGACTGTCTAGACTATATAGAATTTTCTAGCGGTAATCGTCCGCCTTCTGGACGCATTTGCAATGATACGTCCAGTGATGGCACCACAGGTCATTTTATATTCGATCATCGTGATCGTGATATAACCGTTCACATACACATCGACAAATCGCATATGATTCATGAGCCACTAGAGTTGAACATGGTACTGATTGCTCATCCAGAATGCATATGCATTGGAGATATGTCTTGTAATCCGTATTCGTGCATTTCACGTAGTAATGTAATTCATAATGTCATGAATCGCATGTATTCATCCAAGCATGAAACAACAGGATTTCACACCGCTAATGTAGCTATATCAGTTAATACCCCATTAATTTTTGTATGGATATCAATGGTATTTTTTATGTGGATACATACAATTGCATTTTAACATATGTATGTGTTTTTCATGTACAAAATTTCTTTCAACTCTATAAAATCTAAGTCAGTGATATTTTTTCAATTGCTTACAATAAACAATATGTTTTTTTTTTGTGTATTCTGAATTACTTAAATAAAAAATTAGCTTAATTCATATAAGTTGCAATCCATATATGAATGAGTTTTTTGTTTGAAATTATAAAAGTATATTCACAAAACAGCAAAACCTTGTCTAGATACTAGCTGAAAATGTTTTCCTATAATACCGTTATAGCTTGTTCCAGCGTTCAGTGTGTCTTATTATCTGTGTCCATCGAAGTTAAAATTTTTTTTTTTTTTTGCTATTTTGTGGAAATTCTAGAAAGTGTTCCAAGAAACAAATGATATCAAAACCTATACGAATTATCTCTTGTATTTAATGCAAATATTTTATTCAGTTTTGGGTATGTAGATGACGAAGGAAAGTTTTTGTACAATTTTATATCATTTCATAGATTATATCGTCTATGTAGAACAAAAAGCCACTACATTTTCATGTTTTCAAGTTATAATGTTTTTTGTATGCTTCATAACAGCTTTTGTATGCACCTTAATATTTAATAACAAAGAACGTATATTATTCAATAGATTTTTTTCGATCATATTGAATTTATATTGATAAATAAAATCAGCATAACTCGAAAACATAAAAATGTAGATAGTGCCTTTCTGTTCTACATAGATGATATATGAAGCTAAATAACAAGTTGGTATAAATTTCAAAGAGGTTCAATAAGTTTTGAGTTATAAGGAATTCTTGAAATTCAATTTTTTTTTTTTAAGAATGCAACAATTTGTTATGTAAACTATCCAAATAACATTTGAAGCTAAAATTTTTCTGAAACTACCATATTACAGCCAGCAGTGCCAGTTTTTTTGGCTGTGATAGCAATCGTAGTAGCATAGAAGTCTTTGCTGATTCTTTGTTGTTTCAGCCATTATACAAAAAAAACTTAGTCACAAAAAAATACACTGATCTATTTCTCCCATACCTATGAGAAGTGATAAAAAGAATAGAGTTTTCAGAAAGATCCATAGATGAGAGTACGATGTCTGGATTCTGATAATTCGTGAAATCTTGCTATATTCATAAACATTCAAATGCTTACAATTTCGACAAGGCAACCCTATATATTCTATTTAGACTCTTCGACTTCTATCATGTAGCACAAATTTCAAGCAGTTATCTTCATTTATGAAAATTGACCCAAAAAACCGGTGAAAACCCATGCTTGGGACAGGATTCAACAATGCAATCCCAGGTATTATATTTAGGCCTCTGCGACTTCTATCATTTGGCATACATTTTGAGCTGTTATCTACTGCAGTTTTAATTAAAACAACAAATTTAGCTAAAAAATTCGGTTATTTTCGGCCATCGGGACAGACTTTGGCAAAGCAACACTAGATATTCTATTAAGGCTCATCGAGCTCTATCATTTGGCATACATTTCATCCTGTAATCTTACACACTCGACTTTTCTACAGCCGGCTCTCCGCCTAATTCGTTGCTGAGCTTGAAATCAACAAAAAATTTTATTTTTCGGAATTTTTCCAGACGTCAACTCACTCTGGGTTGGTGAAATCAACAAATCAAATGGTCCTAAATTTTACATTATAACATTGGAACAATTTTTCCCAAACAAGCTTGAACACCGTTAATTTTACTTACTGGTGTACATCTTAATCAAAATACTTAAGAAAACAATTATAATTCAGACGTAAACGAAAATAGCAACAAAAGCTGAAATGCACGAAAAAATATGGCGCGCAATTAATGTCAAAAATCGTAATAGTAAGCAAATGTATACAAAATTATCATCTCATATATGTATTATATTTTATGTATTTCTTAGTACTTAAGTTCTCACTTAGAGTCAAGTATCACAAGTTGCGTGTGGGCAGATTTAGCGTCTTTTTATTGTTTCTCTTCGGAGAATGACACAAAGTTAACCATATTTTGAACCTCAGCAAATGACATTTCATGCAGTAATATGATCGCATAAGTATTATAAAAATTTTTCCTTATGAGCACATTCTTTGCAATTTAAGTGTACACTTTATTTTCAAATGTCTATGCCGGCAAATATGTTTGTGTGAACACGAAAAGAAATATCATCAGGTTTGCATACATACGAAATAACCAAAACAACCTAATCAGCTTCAAATAGTTTTCGGTAAAAAAATAATAAAAAAATATGAACCCCTGGAAGCTAATTACACACAACTTGCCCAGAAATGAGGAAAAATTTTTTTTTAACTCCAAAAACTTAACTTGACCATTTTTGTTTCAAACAATCAGCGACCAAACTGTTGCAATGTGGGAATGTGAGGCTTACGATTTATATGATTTGTACATATGATTTATATGATTGTGAAGGTATATTTACTTATCGAAGTAGAAAATTCCAATGTTCCTATCAACTTAATCATCTGGAATTTTGGCTGATGTTGAAAGCTTTTAAGGCAGGAGCAGTATCACAAGATACTGTTGAAAAATGTTCAGTACAATTTAAGAATGCAGTATTTGATTTGCTGGGAGAACACAGCAATATTTTTAATAAAGAAATTCAAAAATTTTATAAAAGATATTGCCGGTTAATGAACAATTACTTAATCATTTTACAAGAATAAGGTTATGAATAAACGTTTAAAGGATGATTTCATTAAAAATACAAACACAAAACAAAGTACATGTTGAATAAAAGAACACAGAATAACTGAAAATTAAAGAAACTGCTGCTGATAAATTCGAAAATAAGGATTCTGAATTGACTTTTAATAAAATAAGTGGAAGAATTAATTTAGTTTTTTTTTAATTTTTAAATAGATTTGCTCTTTTTACAAATATTATGGAATTTTTTTGAAACTATCTTGAATAAATTAGCGATCATTTGACTTAAGCAAAGAAAATTTTCTTTCATTTAAATAAATAATAATAATAAGAACTACGGTAGGTCACGTTAAGTGTGAAGTACATACATATTTTAAATGTATTTTATGTAACTACAATTTTTGTAATGAAGTTGAATGTCTATGTACATCAGAAACTTAACATACCGAAAAAGATAGTTTTAGGAACCTTATACAAAAATCGGGTCACAATATTTTTATTCCAATGATACATACTATATATCGCTGGAAAGGTATCTTACCAAAATAAAAACTTTTACTTGCAGTTGCAAGAAAAAGATCTGTATCAAAGTTCCTGCAATTCAAAATATGACATTTTTAAGGTAACAGTGCCCATAGACGGTGACCGTGATTTCTTGTTCAAAAAGTATTAGCGAGTTCTTTAATATTTAAACGTTGAAAACTATTGCCTTTCATTTTGTCTTGTTTTTTATTCAAACAAATGGACCAGCACAACTTTGCGCCTACTTGCCATTAACTCAACGCAATCGCTCCGATATAATTGTCATTTAATATGAACCTTTTGAAGTTGTAGATACCGTGAGTTATTGATTTTTTTGTTTTTTGATTTTTTGACATACTTCAACTGTCAATTTTTCATATGGGAGCTGGTGAATATTTAATGGACGTTAAACTTTCTCCTATGGCCATTTGGAGCGATTTCACCTTTAAAAAAATTATTTTTTAGTCTGTTTATCTTTTTTTTACTATTTGAATTTTTATTTTTATGCAATTTTTTAATGTCTAAGTCTGCATTGAATCTTTAGTGGTACTTTTTTAACTCCATTGGGTTATTTTCCATCACACGGCATTTTTCTACTATGTATGCATATGGGATCTTCGTTAACTATTAATTTAAAGAGAATGAGCATGAGATCAAAAATATCTTTGCACGCAACAAAATAAAGCAAGGTTTATGTTTTTTTTTTTCTTTTTGTGAATGCGAAATTTTTATTGTTTTTATTTTTTTTTTTTTTGTTAGCAAATCGCCCATCTGCTAAATAAAAATCTTTTGAATTGCTACATATTAATATTGAATATTCTCAAAGGATTTAAGTTATAACATGGGGAGAATTTCATATAACTACACAAGCACACGCATGATACAAATTTTGTTCATTTACTTAAAGAATTTTTAGATTGTAAATATGCTGTCATGGTGTAGTTTCCGGTGCCATTAACTACCTTTCTGGCTCTTCTCATGTTAACCTTCATCTATTCCAATTCGTCCAAGTTATTTGCGTGATTTGCCTCTTTCGTTAAGCCCACACTTTACTTCCGTGCTGGAACTTAACTTCTTTGTAGTGTCAAAGTACCAATTTCTCAAGTCATGTAATAGGGTGTATCGACAAAATCAAAAATTTGCACTTAATATTATTTGAGGTAAAACTTGCTGCAGGTAAAACAATTATCTTTGGATGGAACTGAAGTTATCAACTAGAGGCAATCGGAACGGCTTCAATTCTTCTTTATATTATCTTCTAATGCTATTGAGAATTTAATGCAAATTCTTACTGAAATCAAAGCTTTATTTTATTTTCGACCAATTGAAGTCCATACATTACACCAAACTGAAACATGAGTATAATGACTAAGTGTTTCATATTTTTTCGGAACACTTTAATTTAGCGCAATTTTGATCAGGGATTTTTTGCTTGTGCTACTCCTTAAATGTCTTTAAATATTTCACTTTACCTTTACCGTAAATGTTACTTTACGATACTTTACGACTCACATTAGTTTAACTAGGATAATTTATGTGTTGCGTAAGTTTGCACACCGTACGGAATGTCCTATGACAGTTGCCTTTCGAACTACCAGCAACGGATACTACTCCTGCGTCTTCTCTATGTTCCAGTTCTCGTTCATTTCTTGTTCTCACTACTGCCAAATTAAATGAGTGAGTATATCAGCCCACATTTTACAGCGTGGGTTGCCGTCTCATTGTCTTTTGGGTTCTAAGTTTTGTTATTGTTGCAGTTGCGGTTGTATATACCTTCGCCTATCTGAAGGGCAGCATCAGTTGTGAATTGTTTTTCTGGCTTAAATGTGAGAAATGTTTCTCATTTCCACCTGGTGGTTTTTTACACGCTTTTCGTCGTATGGCAGCCGCAAGCTGTTTCGTTGCTGTCTTTTTACCAAGAAAGGTACACAGGAAGAAAAATTTTAGTATTTAAATAATTTTGAAATTACAACTGTTGCTGTTGTAAACACGGCGTAATTGAGAGTTCGCATACATTATTTCTTAATATTATTCGAAATTGACCTGATTTTGTTTGAAATTTAAGTTGCATACAAATAGCCCCTTTGCCACTAAAATAGCAATATCTTTGCAACCATAAAAGCTATCGCTTATGTTCTTAGCATTTTAGAATCTGTATTTAATAGGCAATAAATAATGGAGCAAATGAAAATTTTAAGTTCAACATCTATTCTTTAAGGAACCACTTTGCCTACGGTTTAATTTTAGATTACATATGATAGGATAACTATTTAAAAATGTTATGCCAAAAAATTGGTTCCAAAATACTTTCATTTGTGGCTGTGGTATCAAAGCTACTGACCAAATGTAGCGTTTGTTGCGAAAACGTTGCAATTTTTTTTTACCCGCCTTGAGGTTGCCCATCTGCTGTTAGAAGGTTATTCATTATTTATGAGACACCCTGTATAAAAATTTATGTTTCAGTTGATTTTTAGGAAGTTAGATTTTATGTTTGCAATAAAAAGCTGTGATTGCAGTTTTAATTGATAACATTGTGGTTTATTATTAGGTTATTATCGCAATCTTAAATTTCCTTCAAATAATAGACCAGAAATAGGATTATTTTTGCATACAGACTGTTATTTATATGTGCAGCTCTAAAAGAGATTATGCTTCTAGGGTTAAATATCCTTTTAAAATAAATTGCACTTTTAACGCAGTTAGCCGAACAATTTCCTGTGTTTATGTCATCTCTTACGAGAATCGTTTTTAAGTGAATCGTTTCAATTCAATTAAAAAAGTTTCGAATTGAAAATTTTCGATTTCTTCAGGTATCTCAGTAATGTCCTCTTCACCAGAAAAGAAGCTTTCATTAGGTTCTTTCACATAATTTTGAGCAAGTGGCAAGAATCAATTTTGGAGAGAGAGAGAGAGGAATTTGGACTGTGGGTGTCTTTAACAAAACAATGATTTTGAAAGAGGTACACAAGTCTCATCTGATTCTATAATTTCAGCTTGAAGACTTAAACTTTACTCAGATGTTGATGAATGTATTAAAAGAAAATAAATATTTTATTAAATATCCGACATTACACGTCAAGCGAAACAAAAAATAAATTTATTTGTCTGAAATTTTTTATATACCATACATGAAATTGTGTAAAAATTGCAAATTTCGCTTTGACCTCAATTTTATGAATTTTGAAAAATCATCATTTTTGAATCTTTTTTTATAAAATTTATATAAACATTATGAGAAATTACACAAAAAATAGTAAAACTTCAAATTCAGAGCCCTCTAGCGACTACATAAATTTTTGTCATATTATGGGACAGAAACAACTAAAAAAAATGTTATAATGACCATCCATTTGCCTAAAAAATTTATAAAATTTAAGTCAAAGCAAAATAATCTATTTTGCGACCCTTTGTGTCCGTCCTTGATTTATTTTATTTTATTTGTTTGTATTGTATGCAAAAAAACATTGGTGGTGGTCAAATTAAAGTGAAAGTTCCACTCCTTACTATGAATTATACTACTTCTGTACACTCTTTAAGAGAGTGAGAGGGGAAGCTTTTCATAGTACATACTTATTTCCAGAACACAGATTCTGAGAAAAACTTTACAAATAAGACTTTGCGAATTTTTTATTTTATTTTCTCGATGTAACTAAGTAAGTACTATACCATAAACGTATGTACTACAACTTGTGCGCAAGAAACACGTTCACTTTTTATCATTAACACCGCACTGTTTCTTACTATATTCAAGTATAGTTGCTTTTTGCAGACTTCGATTGTATATGTTCGTTCTCTGTTGCCTTATATTTGTGGTTTTCGTCTCAACGTGTGCATGCCACACCTACGCCGCCTCGTAACCGGAAGTTGCTGTTTATTTAGCAGCAGGGTCAATCCAAGTCTACTCTACTAGAAAGCAAGTTAAAGAGGAGGTTATTGGCTGGAATGCATATATTCCTGCACATATTGGATGTCGCAGACAAAAGAAAAGTTTGCAGACATACACCTGCTTACCAGCTGTGAATTAGCTGTAGCAGATTCTTTACTATGTGTGAGCAGCAGATACGAGAGAATTCAAGGTTTGTTTTGAAAGTACCTATTAATTTTAAAGTGCGATATTTATTTAGAAATATTGAAATAATATGTTAAGTATTTATTTTTAGTATAAGCACTTCGAAGTTAATTGAAATTATATGTTAAGCACGTACTACGCAAATGAATCTTGCAACATTTTTGGAATAGTACTAGTAAATTATAAATGCTAACTATAATTTGCTATACTCCAACGGAAAAACCAGCCAATTTACATGATTTAAGAACAAAAAAGAAATCTTATTCATAGTCAAGCTTAAAGCCTTAAAAGCTAGCTTACAGCAGCATATTCTTATGTATGCACTTATATTGCATACACAAATAAATCATCGCTATAATTTTATAATACTTTTGAAAAATAAAAAAAATTGTTTTATATAATAATTCCTGTTTTTGGTAAATACTATATATTTTAAAATTTAACGATTCATATTTCATACTTTTTTTTTATATCTATTACCTATATATTTTGGATAAATTTTGAAATTATCTTAAATTACTCAAATTTCAGCAGTTATAGTCTTGAAAATATACATACCATAGAAAAAAACATAAATATAACAGAATCAGAAGATACCTCATTATATCTTGTTTTTTTGAATTTTTGAAAAATTTTCAGCAACATTTTATAATCATCATCATCTTCATAATATTTTAACAACTCAGATACAAGGTATTGAAATTTAGTTTTAACGAAGATAAATTTTTCACTATTTTTTGGGCAGATTGCAAGAAAAAGAAAACACAACAATAGACTTTTTCGATATTTGAATTTTTGCATAATTTTCAGGCTTACCTCAAAATATCATTTACCCTATATAAGTAGTTAAAATAGGGTTTGTAAAAAAAACTACTGAAAACCCAATAATTTCTTATATTTATTACCAATAAAACTTTTCAATTCCATAATGCAAATTATGTCTAGATTTTAATTGGCGAAAACTCAAATTCCGATGCTTAAACTTGTTTTTTATTTTTTAAATCTTTGCAGAAACAGTGAAAAACTTTTCGAGATTAAAGTGGGATCTCAATACTTCTGAATTTCTTAAAATTATTATCTATGTTAAAAATTTTTCGGAAAACCTGAAATAAATGAAAAGTATTGGGATAACTTTTTTTGATACGTTTTTTGTATACATTCTTATTTTTTGTTATTTATGTGTGCAAATTTACAAATAAAAAACTAAACATATGAATATTCCAAAAATTGAGCTTTGCCAAATTTTCATTTTAAGTTCGAAGCATACTTTCCATTATAGAAGACAAGGAATTGATTTATAAATTTATTTTTTCAAAGGATCCACAACGTATGCTTCAAAGCTTAACATTAAGAAAAATATTTTAAAAATTTGATATCTTTTTGACTTATACCCACAAAGCGAAATCCAAGATCTCAAGATACAAATCCTTTTATTTTGGGTAAAAAATGTTGCACACATTGTGCGGAAATAACTTCACTGTCAATTTCATTATGATAAAAAAAACAAATGCATAGATAATTTCTCCCAAAAGAATCAGTTAACTACTGCATATGAACGTCAGCGGCACCAAAAAAAAACGAGCAACATAAATGTTAAACCAAAGAGAAAAATTAAAAAAAGTGTTAAGGGATTATATTTTCTTAAAAAAAAAGAAGAAGCTTGATCCTAAAAAATAAGAGAAACCCTCAAAAAATTTTAAGCACTTTTAGCGTAAATGACACATTTTTACATATTTTGTTTTACAAGTTGGAAGCAAATAAAATGCCGAGGGAAATTCAAAAGAGATGCCATTTAATTGTTTCGTTTCCAACCAATATTTTCGTACAAAGGTCGAAAAAATTGTATAACTTTTATTTTTTCTATTCGTAATATAGAATGACATATCACAATCCCAAACGAATATACAGAAAGCTTTGAGAGTTTTCAATACAAATGGAAAATGTTAGAGCAGCCAAAAATGTTGAGAAGTAATAAGTGTAGTTGATGAAGTTGAAAAATTTAAAGAAATCGAATATATTGCAAAAGCCAAAAAGTTTTGATAGAATAAATAAATGTTGAAAATGTTTAAAAATGAAGACGTCAGAAATATTGACAGTCGAAAAACGTTGAAACATTCGAAAAATTTTGAATAAGCCAAACATTTTGGAAAGGCAAAAAAATATTGATAAAGTTCGATAAAAATTAAATTAAGTAAAAAATTTTGAAACATTGGAGAAATACTGAAAAAAAAGATTAAAAGTCAAAAAAAAATTTAAGAAACTATAAATGTGGAAAAAGTCAAAAAATTTTGATAAGCCGACAGATGTTCGATAAAAGCGAAAAATTTTAATAAGTTTGAATTTTATGTATTGAAAAATTTTGAATTAGTTAATGTTGAATTAATTGGTAAAATCGAAATATGTTGAAGAAGTCGAAAAAATCTTAAAAAAATAGAAATTGCGAATAAAGTCGACAAATAATAATCTGATAAGAAATCTAAATATTTCTCTGGCTTAGTGGCTAGCGCTAGGATTTTCAATTCACTTGAGAGATTTTCTTTCAAGTCCGCCATTAAATTTCGTCACATAATAATGTATAGATTACGGAAACTGCGCACCAGTATTTATAATAAGTAATTTATTCACCATTCGTAGATAATATTTCGCAAAATTTGTGAACTAGTTAATTGAATTAACAATAGAACTTTCAAGAATAAATATTTCTGGTACGCTGATAAGAAAGTGTACCACTTTAAAAAACATATCAAGACATCTTATATCAAGAAAATACCTACATGCATACATATGCTATGTCGAATACTATTAAAGCCAAGCATAGCCCTACATATTTTTAGGGACTTTTTCGTTTTCTTGTTTGCAACAATACCACGATTTTAAATATACATAAGACTGTCCGTTAATGAAAGAATTTGGTATTATTTGTACATTTTAAAAAACAGAAAGTTTGAAACTTAACTTTTTTGCTTTTAATTTAGTCAAGTATGGCGTTTCACCACCTAACTTTGAATATTCTTATATAAATAATTTTTTTATCGGAAATCAGCAGATTCAAAACAAGCTTTTTTTCAGCTTTTTCAGTTTAATATTTTGTAAACACTAATAAAATTACTTGCTGCATTTTTTTTAGAAGAATATTGTCCAGTATTTCCCAAATTTCTTTGAGTAATGAACGAAGTTTACTAGTTTACGAGTAGGAAAGTTATTGAAAATAAACGTCAAAAATTTTAGTTTCGATAACAGGCTCAAAAAAAAATTGTATTTATTAACTTTAATTTTCTTTTACCAAAAACATATGTACAATGTACATATAAGCCGAGCTACTCGGTTAAAAGATCTTGGGAATTAACGGACAGTCTAATAAGCACACACAGACAAACCCACAATGTTACATGCATGTTTTTGCGTTTCTGCTTTTTTTCGACATTTTGTTTCAGGTTTCTTGTAACCCTTTTATTGATATTCTTGAGCTTAGTTGTCCTTGCTTGTTTTTTGTCCAAGCTGGTACATCAGGCAGCAGTGGATGTTAGCTAATGGACTTTAGTAAGAGTAAAGATTTTTTGCTGCAGCACCGTGGAACAAATATAGTTTGCTATAGGATACTTTCAATAACAACTAACATTTAGTTTCTGAGTCAATCGAAAGGATCCAGCCAGCATTTGATGCGATATAAAATTTCATTTTTGATAACTGTATGGAAACTTTTGTCAGAAACTTGTAAGTCAATATCGGGTTGTATTTCGGGTTGCATACTGAGCAATTTATTATTATTGATAAAGATCCATCTATTATTTTACCAAGCTGTAATCTAATACACTTTTAATTAAAAAAAAAAAGAATTGGTCAAAATTCTGGCAGCTTTGGGTCTCGGGACCAGGCAGCCTTGATTTGTAAGTTTCACCAAAATGCATGCAACTATCTTTTCTATATATCCTATCCAGTAATCTTATACACTGGACTTTTTCACAACGGGCTAACAACCAAACAAAAATCTCTTAAAACCAAAGAATTTTTTTTTTAGCCAAAGCTGCAAGATTTTTGTGTAGAAGCATTTTAGTCCATGGCAGTGAATTGGCTAGTTGAACGGTGCATAAAACTCCTAAGTGCCTGATGCAATTTTGACAAAAGAAATGCTATACTTTTTGTTCTATAAACTAAGAATGAAAGAAATGGGATATGTAGGCATTAATAACTGCCAATGGGGTCATCACTTAATATGTATGCGGGCATTCAGGTATTACGTAACGCAATTTTTGAAGACGTTTTCCTGCAAGCATCTTGCTATTGAAAATGGGCGAAATCAGTTCATGAACACGCCTACCGCTCATACTATATGTATATTTGCCCAATTCCATTTTGAAAAAAAAAAATGCAGCGATTTTGATGAGACTTGGCGATTTTGATGAGACTTGGTGATTTGGTGAACATTTGAACTAAATTAGGATTAGGCTAGGTTTCAAGTTTCCAAAGATTTGCGTGGCACAGCCCTAAATTTTAACCTCTTTACTACCATATCTCGTAATCCGTGCAAGATATTGTGATGAAATTTCTTTATTTTTTCGACTTTGAATTGTTTCAACATTTTTCAACCTCTTTCAACACCTTTTAAACATTTCACACTTTTTTCAAATTATTCAACCTCTTCAACGCCTTTTTAACATTTATTAAAATATATGTACTTTCAGGGCAGTGTAGGGTATGTGAGTTTCGGCCTGGCTGAAGATAACACTTTAACTTGTTCATATTGTTATTTAATAAACAATCACACAGAATGTAATAAACATTTGCTTAAGTTTAAAATATGTTGAAATGGCGAAAAATGAGACGAAAATATTTTATTAAAATGATAAAAGTTGATGGGATCTAGAACAGCTACAGCAATAAATGATAAAAATAGGAAATCTTTCCACGCTTATATCTCAGGTTTTGGTTAACCAATCTCAAATATGATAGTTTTAGGGCATTCTGCTCGTTGAGTGCTTTAATTTGATATATCATTTATTGCTGAAACTAGATCCAGTCAATTTTTATCATTTTAACCTGTATGTGTACACCCGTGGTACCCGGGTACCCAAGACGTACTTTTTCTGTGTTTTGGGCTACAAAAATTAATTTTTTGATATTGATATTTTTGGTATTCCTCAAGCTAGTCCAGAAGCACACTTTAAGCAAGCATTCTAGATAAAAAAAAGTTTAGTATACTTTTTTTTTTTTGGTTAAAGTTTTTACACGTCTAAGTGTACACCCGTGGTACCCGGGTACCTGTATGTATTTTGTATGAATATTTTGAAAAATTGGTGCTAATTTTGCTAAAAGTTAATAACAATGAATGTTACATACACGTATGTATGTAGTTTCAAACAATTTTATTTTATATTGGTTTTATATAAAAAATAAAAAGAAAATTAACAGTGTTGCATATATTTCAAAAAATTAATTCGAATGAAAATGGATTCAAATTTACATATGCTTTATTTATAAGTCAGAGCAAGTATTGCACTTGGCAGTTGTAACGGCATGTGTGTCGCATACCGGCCGATCGCAATCCTCAAGACTTCCTCGTCTTACGCCTCTTTTTATTCCGTGAAGTAAGGCATAAAGCGCACTTCCCAACTACCGATAAACGGCCTGTAGCATCGCGAGTTGGTACTGCTACAGGAATTACTTTTACATGAATTGGACGTACTAATATGGATTCTATATCGATTTTGGTAGCAAAGTTCCGGCATACATTAGGAAAAGTTGATCTGGTATTTATTTCTGGCATTGCCAATTGTTTTCCGAGATCCTTCAGGAAGCATCTTAGTGAATTTTTAGATGTATTCAAAGCTGAATTATTTTCCTGGAAGCAGATGTACGCCGCGAGGGCCGCTACATAAGGGGAAAGAGGGCGTCCGAATTTTCAAAACAAACCTTATGATATAAATGGACGGCCCCTCACCGTTTTACAAAAGTATTTAGTTATAATACTCATTTAATTAAGATCAGCTAGCTCAAATTATGAAGATATTTTCGAATGAAGCGCGCATAAAAGTAACAAAAAATACTTTTCAGTATTAAAAAAACTAAACTGGAAAGAGCTTGTTTATCCCTACTTCTTTCTCTTGCTTAGGGTGCAATCTATCTCCATATTGAATTTCACTAAAATCGGTCCATGAAAACATACTTTCCTATTGGGGGCTTGGAACCGTCCACTTTAAGCCGAATACCTTTCCTCAAGATTCAATCTATTTCTGAACCAAATTCCATAAAAATCGGTGCATTAGTTTAGCAGTGAAAACGATTTTCTTATTAGGAGCATTGCCACGCACACCAAAAAAAATTAGAGTTTTTAGCAATCTTGTTTAGGGATCAGTCTGTATCCAAAATAAATTTCATCAAAATCGATCCATTAGTTTAGTCGTAGACGTTTTTTCTTGTTAGGGGCGTGACAACGACCACTCTGATTAAATATATTTTCTTAAGATTCAACCTATCTCCATATCAAATTTCATTAAAATCGGTGAGGCGGCTCAGCCGTGACAGCGTTTCTTCTCATTAGGCGTTATAGCATTTTGTATGGGGAAATCATAGGTCTATGTTAACTTTATTTTACCTGTCTTAACGGCAACATAAACACATTATTTTTCTTTTCTGCACATCTATGGAACAGTACCTTTCCAATGATATACATTTCATCCCCCTCTCCTTATAGTAAATACTATAAAAGTGTAGCACAAGTTTCGATGTTCACGTATTAATATATAGATTATATACCTACAATTATTGCTGTTTTTGTTACAATAAGTTTAGTAAATGCTGACCCTTATTGCTCTATAAATTGTTTGCTGTTGTAAATTCTGTTTTCTTGCAGATTTTGGTAATAAATATGTGCATATTTTGATATTTTCAGCCTACACCCCTGTTATAAATCGTTTATTTCAATTTGGGTACCCGGGTACCACGAGTGTACACTTACGTAGGATTTTTTTCGCGTACACACAAAGGTTAATAAAATGTTCTGGATGTAGCTATTCAATAAACATACACATAAAAAAAGAGTTTCAATATACACAACTAATTTGAAATCACCACCAACTAAAGTAATTTCACTTCAAAAATAACGTTACGTAACGTGTTGTTCGCACAACCCCCCCCCCCCCCCTCCTCCCCTGTATCGCATCGTAACGTTTTGCAAGACCCACCCCTCCCCCGAATCGCGTTACGTAATACTTGACCGCCCCCTATCCTATCTAGAGACTTTTTGTGAAATAGACTTCTTGAAAAAATTGAGATAAAACATTAAAAATTTAAGTTTACATTATTGGATTTTAAATTTTCATGCATACCATTCCACTGCTTATAATTTTATTTAAAAACCCCTTAACATTTCAATGCAAAAAATTCTTAAGAAAAGGACACGGTCACATATGGTACAAACAACTTTGTCCCCAAGTAGTAGTCCACCGTCAAGAAGCAGCAAACATTAGTAGGCGGTAAATTTTAAGCAAGAAAAAGACAAGGAAAAACGAAAAAAAGTGTAACATTCAAGTTGAAAACTGTGGCAACTCATTTCCATGAACTTAAGCTGTGCTGTAAAGTGCACTTGTGGCCTTGTTTGTCCAATTCGCTTTGCCACCACAAACATCACTACAGCTAGAGCGATGGTGAATGCGCAATGAAGACATTTATTTTGATGTTAAAACAAAACAAGGAACGAAATATATTCCAAAAAAGGAACAAAAAAAATTTTTACATAAATGGCGAAACACGCGGCATGCCGCCTAAAAGTGCGCAACACGATTTGCATAATCCAGCGTTGCAATGCAAATGAGAGCAAATTGAATATAGTTTAGTGGTGTGAACTCCTTGAGGGTCGCACACCAAGAAGAATGATGGCCGAAGGGAATGAAGTTCATGGTGGAGTTAAGATTTTAATGTAGCTCGAAAAAAGTTTATCATAAACTACAATATGTATAGTGGTGGGATGGTTCAACAGAAATGATTTTAATGAATATCACTTTCTAGTCGTCCCAGTTCAAACTTAGAAATTTTAGCTTTAAAGTTTTTTGACATAATAAAGTAGTACATATTTCGAATCTTTCGTTTGCCTTCGTTCGATTCAAAACTTGGAAGCAAATTGGCTTATAATATTAAGTTCATAAACAAGTTAGGAACCACTAGATCAATATCAAAAATAAGTTATTTTAAAGAAAATTCCAAAAGTTATAACATTAATGCATAATTTTCCTTTTTTAGAGCAGTGACGGCATTTTCGGTACACTTGTACTTTTGCATTACATTTGCGTCGTGAAAAATCGTCGCCATTACATTCAACAAGTTTTTAGTACATTCGGCGCAATTTCAGAACATTTTCTGTACATTTCAACAATTTTCGTAAATTTTTCGCGAATAATGATTGCCTGGATTAAAAACTTTGCTGACCTTTTCTTTTTTTTTTAGTAAAAAGTTAAAATTGTGCTAAATTTTTGTAATTTTAGGTAACTTTTTCTGTTCAGTTGACATCAAAAAAGTACATTTCAACTCCTCATTCATTACATTTCCACAAAATCCAAATTTCATCACCGACTAATGTACCAAAAAACATAAAAATGATTACCTACATATGTATAGCGGTCACGACGAGCCGGTGCTTATTCACATCGCGGAAATACGTGTGGCGCAAACCACCTCGTATGTCATTTGCCTTACACAACTGAAACTGAAGTGGTTCGTGTACTGAAAGTGAAGTGGTTCTTGTACTGATTAGATTGAAGTACATGATGCAGTTCAATATTAATAAGATTTGAGTTCTTATTAAACGCTTTTAATTAGAGTTTTAGGGGAACTGAACTCTTTGCCTTCGTTATCAGCGTCGGATTTTCTTGATAAATTTTTTTCTCACAATTTCATTTCATTCGTGTTATAATTTGTCGTGGTCGAGGGTTGCC
This sequence comes from Tricholauxania praeusta, assembly GCA_949775025.1. Taxonomy (NCBI): domain Eukaryota; kingdom Metazoa; phylum Arthropoda; class Insecta; order Diptera; family Lauxaniidae; genus Tricholauxania; species Tricholauxania praeusta. The sequence goes on along the minus strand of OX459031.1, from coordinate 26,308,418 downwards.
CTTTAATTTTTTTTTTTTTTTTGATTTTTTGGTAGTTAGGTGGGTTTTTTTTTTCACTTATTAAATTCTTTAGGACTTCGTTATGTTATTAAAATTACCATATTTTTAGCGATAAGACATCGAGTTTTAAATAATAAGCTATAATTTGAGTATAATCACAAGAAAGTTGCTTATATTTGGTTCCACACGGCAGGTTTTAACCAAGTTTAAATGCAAGGTTGTGTTACAAAAAAAAGGTTAATTGTGGATTGCTTGGAATCTTATTTAGACTTGATATACATACATCAAAAGGAAAACAAAAATGCCTACTTCCAAGCTAATAATATATGTTTCTGCTCTACAGAAATAACTATATTCCTCTTTTAATGTGAAGTTATATTCACTAAATATTTAAATGACACTATTGTGAATAATTAAAATTAATAATATTATAGGAAGGTATTTTATTATTGATAGCAAGTCAAATTGGCCAATTTTAATAAATTTGCGCTGAATGCAAATGCAAAAATAGTAAAAAATCTCTACGAGCTCGGAATTGCTATGAAAACGGAATAGTGTGCCCATACTTCAATCGAAGTCTTTTTCAAACTTTTTCCCTTATGAAATGTTATGACATATTTCCAAAGAATAATGCAAGTGAAATATTTGGAAATGGTAAGAGCAAATATCAAAGAATCAAAATGTTTTTTTGCTTTTCTATCAAATAAATATCTTTATATAAATATCTAAATAAAATAAGAAACGAAATCAGATTTTTTTTTTTTTAAAAAAAATCGGAAAAGCGATGTGTGACTCAAAAAATGTTGTATCAATTTTAAATGTTTGTCTAAGGAAATTAAAAACTTTTATAATGTGTTCAAATTATTCCAAAGTCCATTACTAAAAGCGATTTTTGCACAAGTTCTTACGGTAGTATGAGATTGCTTAATATTTGGAATCAGAACAATGCTACTTTTTTTGGTCAACAAAAAACAAAGTTTTTTAAGAAATTTTATCATATCACTTTTTTCTACATAATGAAAAATTTTCCTTGAATCACAACATAATTTTGGTTTTCAGATAAAAAATAAAATTTCGTTGCCTTAATACCTAATTTCCATGTGATCTTTCTTGAACTTATCTTATCAAATATCAGGGAGGACATCACATGATATAAAGATAGCAAATGTATGATATTCACTCTCGCATTCTCCAAGCGCATTAGATTCTGTTCGCATGCTTTTTCTTTCTTACAGAAATTTGATTGGATATCCCTGATATGAGATCAAGAAAGATAGCATGGAAATTAGGGTTAAACTTAGCATTATTATGCCAAAAAATGTGAAACTCATTGCCTGTAAATAGCAGTCAGTGATGGCATTTTCAGTAGTTCATTCGAACTTAAAATAGTATGAAAATAATTTTGATTTTATATGCATTAAGAGAACTTTCTAATAATACATTTGTAAAATTTGTTTATTGTGTAATGTTTCTGTCTTGCATTATCTTAATTTGATTGATAAAAGTAAAGTTTTTTTTGAAAATTTTCGGATAAAAATACGCTCAACTTCCAAAAAAGTACTTTCCTACTTTAAATTTACTACATTCACAAAATGTTCAAATGCCATCACCGGTGCAGTGCAGCTACATACAAACAATGAAAGCAACTGAAAATTAACTGGTTCGTGCAATGAATGCGTCGGCTTTTCTTTATAAAGTTTTTTCTTGCTATGCGAATTTTGTATAAAACTTACCAATAATTTAACACTTTCGATCAACTGCATGTATAAAAATTTAACTTAACACTCGCGATTGTTTTTATTCGAAACAAATGAGAATTCACTAACAATTGAAAATTAATTCAATTCACACGAACGATAACGACAAAACCTTTTCGGGAAACAACGAAACTTGACGAATTGAATGACTGGCGAGTGATGTCCCTTTTCTCGGGGTAAAACAAATATTTGTGCACCTAAAAAGCTTCTGTAAAAAAACTTCATGGTATTAAGTTTTAAATAGTAAGCACCAGAGATCAAAAAATAATAAATTACACTAGCTATAAGCTGAAAACTTAACATACATATATATGGTAAATTATAAGAATAATTAATGAAATACTTAAATAGGCCTCAAAAAATATAAAAAAATTACACAAAAATGAAAGTAAAATCTTTCTTACTCACAACTAATATAAGATTTAGTTTAACTCTATGTCTCATAAATTGACTTAAGATTGTCCTCTTTCATTGCTTTAAATTTTCAAACACACAATTTTTAGCAAAAATTACGAGTGTAGAAAAACAAAAATATACAAATATTTTACTTAAATTTATGAATTTCTTTTTTTGACTACAATCTTTTTTGCTAATCAAAGTTTTCAATAACTTTTTTTTCAAAATGCTATAAGTTTTGAACTGCTTTACTGATCGTGACAAAATTTTTAAATTTCTATAGATAATAAGTTGAACTTATGTAGTAAAAAAAAAGTTGCAAAAATATTGCATTTTTGTTGTTAATTAGCAATTTTTTTCATCAACAATTGAGTTTTAATGATGTACGCCGCCTCGAAAAAATCTGAAAAAAAATAGCCGAGATGCATTGAACCCTTCCAAAAAATCGTGGAGCCTCTATTAGTTTTGACGGTATAAATACTATAGTGGTACCGGGCGGACGAGAAATACATAAAATTTTCGATATTCTTCAAAAAAATCAATAACACTAGCTTACAAGAAAAAGGATCTGGTTTCTCATAGAATTTTTTCCTTGTATTTTGGGGCGTTGTTTCCAAAAATGGCAATAATTTTTTTTCTTTTTTTCTTAAGAATCGTTTTCGAGATATCCCCAAAAAACCTCTTTTCGGCACTTTTTTCATTTATTTGGATATATCTCAATTAATTTTTTTTTGACTCAAAAACGCTTTTCAACACTCCAAAGATATTTTTATTCCCTTTCTAACGGTAAGATGTTTCCTTGAATCGAAAAAGATTTGATGGAGTTACAAGCGCTCAAAGTCCAAAAAAAACTGACTTTTTTGGTCTTTTTTAAAAATCACTAAATTTCAATTGCTCGATTTGAATAAAAAACTAATTTTTTTCATATTTTTAAAATTTTAAATGATATACTATTCTTTTGCAAATATTTTAAGTATAATTTGGCGGAAATCGGACAAAAAATGTAGATGTTATTCGATATAAGAGTAAAACACTTACAATAAAATTGAACGAAACGACATACGATTGTGTATGTGTGTGGTTCTTTACTTATTCTCCGTTTCTTTTTAGATAAAAAACATATGTATTTTCGTTAAATTTTATTGCAAGTTTTTTACTGTTTTCTCGAATAACTACTACATTTTTTGTCCGATATCCGCAAAATTATACTTAACATTCACCACCCTATACCCCATTCAACAATACAGTTCTGAAGATTGATTGACTTGTCTTACATTATTCAAATTCTTTTAAAGGAAATGCTAAAAAAAAAAGTTTTTTTTCATATTATTTTTAAGTGAAACATGTTTTTATTTGTGCATTGCCGCTCTTCTCACTGTACTTTTAGCTGTCCCTTATGCAACTAATGCACTTGAAATTTTAATACCAGTTCTGTTAGCTTTTACAGATGACTTTTCTCAATGATGTTTCATAAAAAGAGAAATCTCTTATTTCGTAGATCAACCCAAGAGGAACTTGTATTGGAGCAACATTCTCTACGTGTTCAAAACAGTTTTAAAAACTTTGAGTTGAATTAAACTTAGGGTGTCAACAGTACATAAAAAAATAAGATCTTAAGGCAGTTCCTATATAGCACTAGTTGTTCCTACTGCTCTGTCCGCGTACTCCACGTTGCACAACCCCGCCTACAATTTTCGCAGTCCCTGCAGCAGCAAAATTTCACAACTTTTTATAAGTGCATAGAATAGCAATTAAAACTTTTTTGTTGTATGGGAGAAGCTACGTCGTATTGTGCAATTCCGCTCAAATTTCGCAAGTAGCTGATTTTACAACTATAGCTGATATAGATGCCAAGACACAGCGTTTAGTGTGTATATGTTTTATAAAAGGTGCCACTTTCGTTGTCTAATCCCGTCAATATTTTGTGAGATGCATAACTTCGTAGCACCAAATTTCAAACCTCCTGCTATCATTGGTTTCCAGATATTGCGTTTTAAGCTCTTTTAGTGTGTTGTGTGGTGGTTTGTTCCACATTTCGTAAGGGCGTTTGCATAGATGAAATACTTATTAGCACTAAGTTTCAAATTTTCTGCAGATATAGCGTTTAACCCATTAAAGGCCAAGACCTTTTAAAATAAAAAATCATCGCCTTCGTATATTTCATGTTTATGAGAATAACATAAAATAATTATAAAATGTAAAAAAAAAGGAAATTTTATCAGTAGGTTTTTGAGCCTAAACCCAAGCGGGTACATTGCAGAATATATGAGCATTCGTTAAATTTTTTGTAATTGTTTCGATCCAACTCGTTAAAAGCAGGAAAATACAAGTGTTTTGTATTTCAAACCAAAACCAAACTTTTTTAATTTATTTTTAATTTTAATTTTTAAAAGACTTATGAACACAGATCTCCTCAAAATACGCAAAATTGACGATGAAGTATCAAAAAAAAAAGCAAAATATTGATAAACGATATTCGTTTTCCCTTCATTATTTATGTGTATTTTTTAAGCACAGTGTGTATGATGAAATTGCGCAATAAACTTTGCAAAATTTTTTTTCTGATTGAATTTACTGCTGTTTAAACATTCTGTACCCAAGCAGGTACAGTGGTTATTAATCGGTTAAGGTATTTTTTTATGTGAAATCTCCCATTTTCCGTTATCTAATCCTGTCAATAACTTATGAAAAGCTTTGCATAGGCAATATAAATTTCAACATCAAATTTCAAAACTCCTACTACAATAGGTGCCAATATTAAGCATTTTAAGTGTTAAGTGTAATGTTTTTTTTTTGTATGAGGTGTGTCACGCTCTTTTTTTTAACAAAATAAAATATAGCCTAGTGCAGCCTTTTATTATTAGAATAATTTTTAGAATCGGCTAATTAGATTCAGAGGTTACCATCTACATAAAGACATACAAACTTTACCTCTTTATACAATTCTAAAACTTAGTAGAGCAGATAGCAGTTTATTTCCCCTTTTAGAAATTTGTATACCATATGTAATTTGAAGAAATGTGTTTCGCCATATATCGTCTTAACCGAAAAAAGTGACAACACTTGCCAGTCATTTAATTCGTGAAGTTTCAGCATGTCCGCTGTGATTTTGTCGTTTCAGTTTATGTGATTAAAACTTAAATTGTTAGTGATTTTAATTAAATTTTGAATAAAATCCATCGTGAGTGTTGAGTTAAAATGATGATACATAAAGTTGATCAAAATATTGAACCTTCGGTAAGTTTTTAGTTTTCTTTTACTATCCAAAATTTTCTCAATAATAAAAAAAAACCTGTTGAAAATAACCGATGCACGACATGAATATAAAGAGTTCAGTTCCTCTCAAACTGTATTTAAAAAAGTAGTGGTAAACATTGAACTGTATCATATCCATACTTAATTTTTCAGCGCCTGGTAGGCAATGAATTTTTGAAATTTTGTGACACACTTTGAGCACAGTGATGGCATTTTCGGTACATATGTATGTTCTATATTTAGTACATTTTCCTCGTGAAAAATCGTCGTCAATACATTCGACAAGTTTTTTGGTGCATTTTCAGCACATTTTTGACATATTTTCAGTACATATCAGCAAGTTTTTCGCAATTAATGCCTGGAGGAAGCTTTGCTGACTTTTTTTTTTAATAGTAAAAAAACTAATTTTTTGCTGAACTTTTTTTAATTTTAAGTAATTTATTCATGTTCACGTCGAAAAAAGTACATTCGGAATATAAGCAGTACATCCCAAATGCCATCACTGTTTTTGAGTGAGATAAACTTAAAAATAAATATTTGATAGTAAATGGTTAATGATAATAGCAAAAATTTATATGAAAATGACTAAAAAAATCCTGGTTTACAACTAAATGGTTATTTGGCAGAATATCAACATTCAGTTTAATAAAATAGATATGGATGTCAACATTAAAATAAAACTGATACTTTAAAATTTTTGATTCTTTCTACAATGAGTATTTTCTGTTTCAATAAAATAACTATAAAATATAAACTAAACTTTATCCACACTTGGTCCCCATGATATAACCCTTAAAATAATCAGCTCTAATCCAATTGGATCTATTTTATTGCTACTAAGAGTCTGCACAATTTTTGCAACGTTAACTGTGTTCTAAAAAGAGGCACAAAAAAAATTATAGTTAATATGATATATTAAAAAAATGTGACACGCCTACTCACCATTGCTGCATCTGCCATTCGCTGCAAATTCGGACTACGCAGCGAGACATAGAATTCGGCAAAATCAGTATTACGCTCACGCTTCTCTTCAATCATACGCACATAGCTATCACGCGGAAAATGTTCCAACAGTTCCTCAACAAAAGAAGTAAAACTTCTTAAGTGCCGTACAGCAGTATCCTCACCTGAATAGGGCAGCAATTCTATCTGCACTGGTATATTATCAATTGTATTCTCCAGCTGCAATTGACGATGCGTTATTTCACATACGCTATTATCCATTTGCGGCTCAAAAACTTGTCGGTTCGCCTCAAAGTTAGCTTGGCGTTGATGCGCTGTTATGAGATGCAAAAAATTGAGTATTTCCAAAATTTCCGGCAACTGCTCCGCATTCTGTATTAGCTGCTTAAAGTCACTGCTGCGTAAAAATTTGACTGCATGCCGAAAATCGCCATCCAGGACAAAATGTTTGGCCACAATTTCATCTATGGTGGCTTCTGGTATTAACGTTAGGAAATCTTTAAGTTCATTGCAAACTTCAGGCTTAAAATTTGGTGTGGTCGATTGTAGGTATATTGGAGGCTTTGAAGTTTTCGCTGTTACTGTTGTCAATGCTATTGAAAGCAAAAATATTGGCAAAATACAGAGCATTGGTTTTGATTTTTTAAATTAATTTTTTGTTTGACTTTTTGTTTCTAAATAAATTTTTTTTTTTTTAAATTTTATACTCGTGCACAAAACTGTATAGTTTGATTTATTTTAATTTTTTTGACGTTCGCTTTGTATCGCTAATGAATGACAACTACAATAATTTCGCGTAAACAGCTTTATCAGCATCAACCTATTTAGATAGTGCCTACGGTTTAGTACTTAAGTGATATACATAGTGTATAAGTATCAATTCAGCTGATCAGTAAACAAATAACACACAAATTCTTATGAACTAAATTTCTGCGACGGTGCAGTAATGGGCAACGTATAATATCAAATTACGTGTGTACGATATTCCAAGAATCTGTAGTTCGTTAAAGTAAATAAAATATATTGTTTTTTTTTTTTAATAGTTTTATAATGCTTTTGAACACCAAATTACTAAAAAAAAATTCTTTCGGTTTTGTATGTATTTGAAATTTGAATTTATAATACATATATTACAATTGAACACTATTCCGCTTTTACATCTCTGATATTTCTGAATGTTTTTTCTCTAAGTACTGGTTGAGAGAATTCTCCATAATATTTTTAAATATTTGGAAACTAACTTTCTTTTTTATAATACTCATACTGCTCTACTGAGCAAAAAGGGCGTATCTAAAAAAAATCAAATTCGTGATGCTTATGGCATCGGATCGTTTAAGAAATAAGGCATCTAATGAACTACTCCAAGTGCCGGTATCTTAGATCAAACACATAAAAAATCTCCTATGAAAATTTTCTCCATCTCAATTTTACAGGCATATCAACAAATTGACATAAACAAAACATAAATTATGTCGAAACGCATTTTTTTGAGATACGCCCTCTTTGCTTCGTAGGTCGGTATAGCACCGTGGAAAATCGGTCAAATTTATTTAATTTTTTTTTATCAAAATGTTCGTTTTTAAATGTATGTGCCGCTCGATTTCCAAATTTTAAGTCTAGCTTCATAACGCACAAATGTTGCGAACTTTTTATTTTTTTCGAATTTTCAATGTTCATTTTTTCCTATTTTTCATGAAAAGTAAGTTTTAAAACGGAGTCTTGACAAAACACATTCCCCAGAAAATTGGTACCTCAAAGGCTTTTTGATCGCTTAACATGAATCCACTGCTATTTTTTTTTTTTATTAAAAGAACATTTGCACGTATTTTTTCAGTTTTTATTAATCTACTCAAGGAGATGTTTAAAACAAACAAAAAAGTACATTTCGCCTAAAGTTTTAAGAAAGAAATCAAAATCTTCAAATTTTGACAAAAAACAAATCTTCTAATGTTAAGATTTGATAGTGTTATAATGCTTTTAATTTGGATATTATTCCTAGCATACTTTAGCCAAAAAAAAAAAAAACAGTAAGCGAATGTTTAGATCTGATTTCCTGTAGGAACTGTTTTATGTATTTTGGGACTTAGATTCCAAAAACACCGTTTTTCTTCATTTTTTTCATTTATTTGAACATATTTCTATGAATGTTTTGTTTTCGACCTAAATTGGTTACACACTATTCAAAAAGTAATTTAATTTTCTGTCTAATAGATTGATTATTATGAGAATCGGATAGGATTTGATGGAGTTACATGCGATCAAAGTCCAAAAGAACTGATTTATATGGTCTTTTTAAAAAGTCACAAAATTTTAATTTCTAAGTCTTTCTTTTTTTACGATTAAGAATGAAAATCTATTCTTTTACAAATATTTTAAGTATATATATGTATGTGATCAAATCAGACAAAAAATGTTAATGTTATTCAAAAATCAATGAAAATAGGTAATTTCCATATTTTCATGCATTTCCGTATATATCCCATTTATATCCCATTGACTATGTAATTGAATAAGGAACTAATTCGTTAAAGGTATTTTATTTTCTTATATATTCAATTGTACCCTAAAAATTATCAGGTCAAAAGTAAATTTAGGCTTGGACTTTTGAGATCAGTGCAAATTTGTTACTTTTTAATTTTTTAATTATAATTCAAAAACTATAAGTTTTTGGTATATACACATTATGAGATTTTTGTGGGGAATAATTTTCTACCCTTCGATTTCATAGAAAACTAAAAAAAAAAAATGTTTAATCTATTGATATTTTAGGTGATTATATTAAAAGCTTCATGCATTCAGTATCTTCAAACGTTTTATTGAAACTCTTTGAATGAGCGAATCAGTAAAATCAAATTTATGTCATTTAATTGCGTTTTAAGATTTTATTTTTTATGTACGTGAATTTGATATTGAACTACAAGCAATAAATTGAAAAAAATAAAAATAAATAAATGTACCTCTTATTACTGATAAGTTATACATATAGAATCAGTTTTATTTGGAATAATAAAGTTAAGACTAAACAAAAATTTGACTGAAATATTTCGGTTTACAAGAATTAATCGCAAGAATTTTTTTAATAAATATTCATAACGAGTTTGTATTCAAAAAGAACACATACTTTTTAATTAAATAACTTGAATAGTTTGCGGCTAAAATCCAAATCAAAAAAAAAAAAACTTTTTATAAATCAAAAAAAAAAAAAAATTAAATAAAATCTAACTGAAATATAGACTTTTTTGCGAAATTTATGTGAAAAGAATATATTCAGAATTTTTTTTAAGTATTTATATTTTTTTTACTTATATATAGTAGCATAAAATGTGGCAACTAAGTATGCAAATCGTGTGGCATGGAATATAAAACATTACGTGTTCATTTGGTGACCAAAATCAATGCTGCAAGGCATGAAGCTTTCGAAGTGACACTGCTCGCATTTCTGCCTTCCTCTACTCTCTTTCTTCCACTGTTCAACCTGACAATTCAAGCGGTTGTCAATTGCTGGACAAAGCTACAAATGAATGTTTTTACTGAAGTTTTTTTTTTCTATTTTATTCCATTTTTTCCAAATTTTGTGTGAATTTATGAATAATTTTTTTGTGCATTTTTTTTTCTATTTTTATATGTATGTCCACGAACACGTCGATTTTTTATTTATTTTTTATTTGCATGTATACCATGATAGTATTTTCATGCCGCTGGGAATTTCATTTGAATTTCATTTTGAATTATTAGATTTGTGTGTTAACAGTTGAGTTAAATTGAATTGAATCCAGTTGAATTGAGTTGAGTTGGCCAAAAAGGCAAAAAAGAGTGCAACAACAAAATCAACAACCAAAACGACCAGCAACTATTGACAATTCAAATAGGTTATTAATAAATAACGTTCACTGTCATGGCGGACTTAATAAAATGATTTACAAACTGAATGAAAAGAGTGCAGTTACAAAAAATTGCAGAAATTGTTGGCAAAATTGACAGGAAATTGTTTTTTGACATATTATGTCAAAAATATAGTACGTATTTATGTGGTTTTTTATACCGTGAAGAAACATTCAACAAGAACTACATATATTTGACAGTTTAAATGTGCATTTTGTTTGACTCAACGCTTCTGCGGTGTTTCAACTGTTTAAATATTCGTTATTTCTGACGGAAAACTGTAGCATTTTTGATCACTCACTCAATAAAAACAAAATTATTTTCATATATTTGGATCAATACATTTAAGAAGACGATTTATGTCACCGACAATAGAGTAAAACCGGTATGGTTGGGCTATTCGAGTAATATGGACCACCATTTTATTTCTCATAGTAATGATCTTGTGGCATGTCTGATTATCGGAAAACAGCATAAGTGTAACGCTTCCTGCTTTTAATATTATGCTTTTTGTCAGTACGCAATTTATCAACATACGCTGTGAGGTGTAGCTGACTTTTTTTGGTGCATCTCGTATAACATACCGAGGAACTTTCTGATCTTTTTGATTCCGTCTCAGGTGTGCTCCAAGGTTGTTTGCTGCCACCAATCTTGTTTCTAATAGTACTGCATCATTTCCTTAGCAGAGTTAAAGGCTTTACAAGTCTTGACATTCAATGGACTTTCAGCGTGCATCTGGGAGAACTCGCTTTTGGCGATGACTTATGCCCCTCGCCACCATGTGGTGCATAGCGATATTATGGCTTCGATGCATGGTGTAATAATAAATTTAAGAAAAAAATTCTTAAAAAGCGTGGGTAATCGCAGTCTTCATTCACATTGAAATTTATCATCAATTCGATTTCGCCAATCGTTGGGGTAGTTTCTTGGAGTCACCTTGAGTTTTCTCTTTGCCACTCACTGATCACGTTCTCAAACAAAGCGGCTGCACAGTGATGCCAAATCGAGTATCAATTTCATGGCTTGAGAGCGCAAGTCTTGTCGGAAATGAAAGCTAACCGAAATGCTAACAAATCTATGGAGCCTGGAAAAAATTATTGTTTTAATATTTTAAGTTGAAGCCAATCAAGAATATAAGTTATATACATAAGTAATTACATATGTTTGTATATATTGAGAGCGAAAACTCATCCTTCAAATATGTTTTTGAACTTCAAAATCACGTACCTCCAACATCAGCTTCGCTAGCCATAGTTATTTAATATAATAGTTAAGGTAAGTGGGTTGCCTTCAGCAATGGCTCAGGGTTAACAGCAGCCAAAAGATAACGAACGCGATAACGATCTTAATAGTATAGCGAACGGCGGCCACCATATTGGAGGATGTAAGCCCTGTGCCGCGGCCAAAGGTCACCAATTACCCTAACTTTTATGCAGAATAACTTTTATTTTATTGTAACAATTTTTTTTTTTGAGATGTCATATGACTCTTTCGTCTAAGAGTAATTTTCATAAAAAATTGCTCGGAGTAAAAAGTTTGAGTAAAGTAACGCGAAATTGCTCAAAAAACACAAAAAATAAATAGTATTTTTTATTTGATAGTAATTTTTTTTATTTTCTGACGTCATAGAAAAATAAAATTTTTGCAATATAATTAAAAAAATATATTTATATAAATATTTTTAGCAACTTTACGAACTTTTTACTCAGTGCGATTTGAGGGGAAAAAAGTGATAAAAGAAAAGAGAAAAAAAATTTTTAATCCAAAAATATTCTAAATCATCTAAGCTATGGATTCAAACTATAAAGAATATTTTTGGATTTTTTTGTACATTTTTTTAAACTATTTTAGCAAAATTATTTAAATTTTTTATTAAATTTTTTTTTTCTTTAACATAAAATAATAAGAAACAAAAATTCTTTTTTCAACGACGTCCGACGTCTGCCGTCTGGTGTGTTCCTCTGTTGAATCAATCTGAAATTATTTTATGCCCACTTATCTGTCTTTTGCTGTTGTGTAGCATTTTCCACATTAAAGTTCTAACAGCTGTTAGCTTTTTTTTGACGCAGTAGCTGTAAAGCATGTCTAAAGTGTTTCAATTTCATTATGTTAACTTAGAGTCCAGATCTAATCTGCTTCAATAATGATTATGCTACTGATGTATACAAAACAATTTTACTACGTAGCCTTGCGCTATGCTTATCTTAATTCAATTAAATTCCTCAGATCAAGTGAACTCTTATAACTACAGTTTATACTGTAGAAATCAATATAATCTATACTATTATATAAAGAGGTAAGGTTTGTTTGTTTGTTTGTTTGTTTGTTTGTTTGTTTGTTTGTTTGTTTGTTTGTTTGTTTGTTTGTTTGTTTGTATGTTCAGGGTAATCTCTGGAACTACAGAACGGATTCCAAAAATTCTTCTACTAATAGAAAGCTACACTATTCCTGTGTAACATGAGCTATATTTTATTTTGATAAAAGCAAAGGGCGTGGCACTTTACATGCAATTAAAACCTTTAACTATCTATATCTTGGTTCATAAATTCGAAATTCTTGAAATTCGGTGTCAGGATGCACATAGCCTATGTTAAGCACTTCACAAAATATGAACGGGATTAGACACCAGGAGCGTGGTGGCTATAAAACTTTATTTTAGGGTGGCCCTCATACGCAAATATTTTTAAAATAGCATTTTTACAAAGACCACTTAATCGATTCACACGGAATTTACACCATAAGTCTCTTATATTAAGACGCATAGCTAAGACGATGAAACTTTTATTTAGGGTGGCCCTCATACACAAATATTTTAAAAATAGCGATTTCTCAAAGACAGGTTAATCGATTCTCATGAAACTTACACAGTATGGTTTTTATATTAAGGGGCACAAATTAGATTGTAAAAATTTTATTTGTTGTGCATTTGGTGACCCTCATACAAATATATTTTTAAACATAATTTTTGTAGCTTAGGCTACAAAACTGTAATTTTGGGTGGCCCTCACACAAAAATATTTTATTAAATATCATTTTCTCAAAGACCTTTTAATCGATTCTCATGGTCTTAACACCACATGGCTTTTATATGAAGGGGCACAGATTAGATAGTACAAATTTTACTTAGGGTTCACACTTTGGGTGGCCCTCATACAAAAATATTTTTAAATATCTTTTTCATGAAGACAGGTTAATCGATTCATACCGAATTTACACCAAGTAACTTTTATATTAAGAGGCGTACATAAAGCTTCAATACTTTTATTTAGGGAGCATATTTAGGGTGGCCTTCATACAAATATATTTTTTATACATAATTTTCTCGAAGGTCGCTTTATCGGTTCTCATGGAATTCACACCACGTGGCTTTCATATAAACAGGCACAGCTTAGAATAGAATGGGTGATACCACGCCCCCTTATCTAAAAGAAAATAAGATTCATCATATCTTATCAACTATTTGATGCAGATAAATGAAACTTGGTACATATATAAAGGGTAGAGAAAGAAATTAGAGTCAATGCAAAAATGGGCGGTACCACGCTTCCATATGAGAAAAAATCAACTTTCTTATGTATCAACAACTATTTGACGCAGATGGATAAGATTTGGTACACATGTTTCTAATTGTTTGTAAAAATTTCTTAACATAGTTTGGTTTGGACAAAGTGAACCATAAAGAAAGAAAGTAAGATTCAATAAAAAAAATGGGTAGTGCCATGCCTCCAAAATAAGAAAAGACTATGACTATGAGACTCGGTACATATATAGAAGACAAGGACTATTACCAAATTAAACTCATTCAAAGGTGCTGATTCTAGGCATTCCATTGATTCCCGCCAAATCAATTGTTCATTTATGAGCCAAATAGAAAAACATACAACGTTGTTTATCCACTCGCAATAAGATAAATATCAACAAAAATAATTTTTACTTATTTAATCCAACTAAAATAAAAACACTTTATATTTTATTTGTTGAGGCGTAGCAACGCCAGCCGGGTTTCGCTAGTAAATAAATAAATAGAATTCATGTTAACATTAAAATTTTCTTTAAAGAAAAATAATAAAACTGAATGCAAATGGTGATTTTCCTTCTGCGTTATAATGTGTATGAACATAAACTACATATATGCAAACATAAAAAATAAATTATTGGTCAAAATGAATGTCAATACAAATACATACATATGTATGTATAAATATCATGTATTATAAAGAAAATAAAATAGTCATTGACACGCTTTAATATGGAGATCGCATTAATGGTAAGAGAATCAGAAAAACGAGAAAAAAATTCCAGCAAATGCAATTCTATATTGAAATGTAATGAAAATTTTTCAGCAAAATATCACAGGAGCAAAAAGTATAGACAACATACAAGCTACAACTATGACGGAGAAAAAAAGTTTTTCCATTTTCATTTGAATTGAATTTCCAAATTTTCCACATACATACATACACGTGTAAATGTTATGTATGTGTGTGTGTTAACCCAGTTGGAAATTTAAGAAATCTGATCTAAAAAATAATAAAGACTTGATTGTTAGCTTTTTTATAGAGCACAAACGAAGTAAAATATTTGCACCATTTATAACAGAAGCGATTCTGTGTCCAGCAAAAAGCCTTTCTGCACCACGCTGATCGGATCATATCTATCAATACATATGGATGGGCAAAATATTTTCATTAAATCAAATTTTAGTAAAAATCGACGAGTTTCAGAACGATCCTAATCGATCGCTCTGGTCGCAAAATCATTATAGGGCGGTTTGCAGAAAAAGAAGATTTGAATTTATTTTCAATTGAAAAATATATCATTTTGCTAGAGATTTCCTGATGTTAAAAGCGATATGGAAGAATTTTTTTAATTTTTTTGTAAGATAATGGGTGACATTTTGGTTAACCACCGAAGGCGGCAAGTGTTGACGCTACGCCGCAACTGAAACAATACCCGTAATGTGGTTCTTGAGAGGCCTAATTCCTGCTAACGCTTAAAATTGTTGGGGTGCAAGCTTTTTGTCTACAATTTCACGTAAGGCAGCAATGTTTTGGGCCATCTATCCATGATGCTACTTGAATACAGATTAAATATTCCTTTGCTTTTATTTGAAAAAAATTTGATAGAAATGTTATAACTGCCCCTTATGCTCTGCTCCCCTCAAACAGTCAGTATTTTATATTTCAGCAAGTTTCAATGATTCGTAAATGATGAAAAAAGGAAGTGACCATTGTTCACGTAAGATATCATTCTGATCCGATGCATTTTAGCCCCTATTTCAACATTTCTGCAACATATTTGAAATATTCGGGTGAAAGTATTGAGCGTTTCCAGAAATTTTTTTTCTACGTTTCTCCTGACGAGAAGCAACTTTTCCGCATTATTTCTTCTCGATACGAATGAAAGTTCTGTTTACGGTCTGGTCATTTGCTTACTGGTTCAGCTGGCTGAAAATGTGTGCGTGTGCGTTAAATAAAAGTTTACAAAAAAATTGCGTGTAGGTTGGTGTGTATGTGCAAATATCCATCAGCATATAAATTGCTTCGTTTTGAATTTCCCAGCGTTTTTTTGTTCGTTTTTTGTTGTGCCCAGGGAAGCAGGTCGGTTTTTCGTTAGGTTTTGTCAAGTTCCTTTTTTATTTGTTGTTGTTACTGCTGTTATACTTTTGACAGTTGTCAAAAATAGCCCATAGCCTAAATGACCATTTTTTTTTTGTGACAACTCACAGTAGTGCTAGTTCATTTTTTTTTTTTGTTTCTTGTATTATTAACATATACAGTATTTGGAATTTAGTTTAACCCCACATGACCTCTGAAGCATTTATTAGCTTAAAATGTAATTCAAGCTGTATGTAGTTCTCTCTTGTAGCATTTTCTTTGCTTAATTTTGCACAGCTACTCATTCTTATGGAACAATGTTGGCAAATCTTAAGATATATCTCTTATTTGCAATATTTGTAAGACTTTTAAATAAAAATTTCTTAAAAAAGTTACTATGGTAACCCTGTTTAAACACTTATGCTTTTGTGCACGTTTTCAATTCTCACAAAAATTCGTTGAGCTGATCAAATTTTTTCAATGCCGTCAAGTTTCATATGATGACTTTTGTATTCAAATTTGACCACTTCTATTTTTTTTTTCATTTCGGCTATGTTTACTATTTAGCATCCGTTTAGCATTTGACCCAAACCTTAATGCATAACCTTGTACACTGAAAAGTTTTGGAAGTTGCGAATAAAATTGAAAATTTCCCTGCAGTTAAATTTGAAACCAATCTCAAGAGCATGATCGGTCTTTTGCTCTAGTGCAACATCACTAAATGATAGAACTACGGTTGGTCTCTTACAAGAAACGGCGAGTACGGCTTCTCTGCACAATTCCTCATCATCGTAATAATCCAAAAAGACAAAGGCGAAAGGGGTTTGAGGAATAATCCCTTTACTCTACACCTACAATCAAATATTTTTTATACACAGCAAACATTTTGACTCTTTTTACAGTGAGATATGATTCATAATTCTGAGTTTATACACTCATTATGAGTTCATAAAAGAATCAGAAATGTAAGCTTTTCCGTTCTTGGAAGGGCACACAAAAATAAGTCAAAAATTAGAGTCATATAAGAATCTGAAATATGAAACCATTCTGAGTCTGAAATATAAATGATTTGACTTTTTTCGGAGAAAAAAAAAAGTTGCAAAACGGGCTCAAACACACAAAAACGCTCTAATAAGAGTTATTAAGGAGGAACGAACAAAAATATACCGAAAGAATATGATTTACAAAAACTTATTGCATCTATTCCAAGAAGAATACAAGTTTTGATTGATATTCGTGGTGGACACATCAAGTTTTAAAGTTTTTCTTATAAGTTTATTAGTTTCTTCATGTGTTCCTTGCATTTTACAAAGAATTATTTGACACCAAGAAATGGCAAGTGTTTTTATTTTTGTTCCATAAGCTTTTGTTTTTGATTATGTCAAATAATTTTTTTATTTTTTCTAATGAGGAATGAGTCAGAAAATTGAGTACAAAAAAAATTTCCAAAAAATATATACATTTCTTAATTTTATTCAATATGAAAGTGAAAATTATGTTTCAATATTTATTTTGCAAACAATTACTTGACAGACTGTATGTGGCTCGTAGTTCAAAGTTCTTTTGAGTCAAAAATTAGACTCATATTAGTGTCTGAAATATAAAACATGATTTAGAGTTTTCACAATTTTCAAAAAAACAATGGTCTGAGCGTGATGAAAAATTAGTCTTATAGATATTTCATTATCAAATTTAGAACATGTAAACAGGTGGTAATTTCCATTAAAGATTTTATACCTTAAACAATTTTTATGAAAAAATACAATCATATAGTACATACAAAAATTAATTGTTCCCAAAAATGGTTGAAAGTCCGACAAATGAATTAAGGCATTTTCTTTTTTTTTTTTTTACTGTCTTATGCCCAGTAGTACATATAAGATGAGCTGAAAAATACCGTCACTTTATTATATACATGTGTATGTACTCTGAATCATTAAAATGCAACCTACCCTCCGAAAGTGGGCACATTGGCTTATGTTCTGCGCCAAGTTCCTAAAAGACAGCCAAGTTTCTGTTGAATTTAAGGCCTCAAAAAGATTATTTTTTAGTTTATTTATTTAAATAAATTGCTAATTTAGTATTAGTTCAAATTTCATTTCAGAATTCATGAAACACAACAGAGTCAGAAAAGAGTCATAGTGTCAGCGTGTTTGTTACTCTTTTGAAGTTCAGAATTTATGAAACATAATGGAGTCAGAAAAGAGTTAAATATATGCGTGCCTAGCAACTGGTTTTAGGCTCATGTTTTATCAAAAATATGAATCATATCAGAATCACAAATTCTTAACTCTCAGAAAATTGTCTAAAGGGTATAAAAATAAAATTGTTTCTTTCAGTGCATGTAAATTGACATTTTAGCTGTTCACATGCGCATGGAATTCAAATTGCTTCCTTTTTTAATCTATACTGCTCCTTCTATTCTTACTTCTAACCCCCTGGTAACAATTCACAAAAACTTTTCTCACCTTTGCATAAAATTTTATGATAACAAGCTAAGCATGTATGCAACTGATGGAACTCGATTCCGATCACACTCTATAGAATTTTAGCTTTGAGCAGTTATACGTTCAAAATCTACTTATTGCTACCCCAAAACTAAACATTTTTTTTTTCTTTCTACTTGCTAAATGTGTCCCGCGGCATAAATTCAATTTGGCAGCAACTAAATGTTGTGTTGTATTACAAAAAAAGGAAAACAAAATTCTCACATCAACCAAATGTCCAGAAAATGCTAAAATGGCCAACGGAAATAGTTTGTTTTTTTTTTTTGCTCATTTTGTTACTCTATTGATTGAATATAAGTTCGACTTTTTATTTAAGACAAATATGGCTGGCTTGGGAGGAATTTGCTTTACTGATTTTGCACTAAATTTTAATATTTAATAGCTGACGAAGCTATAGATTTAAAAAATAGACAAAGTGTTCCGATTCATCTTGAAGTATAAATTTTAAATAAAGATTCAACAAAATACTGACAACCAGCATTTTTTTTTTTTCTTATTTTCCAAAAAAATGCCCTCATATTTGGCCTTTTTTGGTATCTTTTACCTAGTATTTTTTCTTGGAACTTGCGCTGAAGTTCACATGTCCTTCCAGTTGAGTTCACTAAAGGATAATGCAAACAAACGATTTGAGCAACGTCAGAGCGCATTTCGCTGCCGCCAGCGTAATTTTTGTGTGTTTTATTAGCTGCTTTTTACAACTTTTATTGAAAAGTTAAAGTTTCTTTCGTTTGAGATGGAATGAAAAAACAAAAGAAAGTAAAAAAAGTTCCCCAATGAAAAGTCATCTAACATGCGAATTTTGCTTCTTTGCTACTCATGCCGCTTCAATTCTCTATTTTTCTTTCGCCGTAAATTTAACTTCTTTGAAGTTTTTTGAAGCTAAAGAAAAACTTTTGTTAAGGTTAGCATGTGAAAATAGAAAAAAATACAATAATATACACACATACCCGAAAAAAGTAATACATTCAATGGAATCTACCAGCAGCATCCCAGCAAACATTTTTTATCGCGGAAGAGTTAGAATGCAATTGCCGAAGACGATGGCGGGAAATCGTATTCTGATGTCACGATCCCAAAAAGACTTTTAATCGTTTGTTTTTGAAAGCGAACAATGTTTTTTTTCCGTCATCGGACTCAGAACTATTGTTTCATTTAAACTGATGCAGTTGTGTTGATATTTTTTAATTATTTTTGTAACGTTTCATAATCTATAATTGAAAATGATAACAAAAATCTATACTTAATATAACACAAAAACAGAGCTTGGCAACATTCACACCGTTCTTTGCTTGTTATCGTATCGGATTTCAGTTAAAAAAGTTCGACTTCTTTCAATAAACTATGATATGATATGTATCCAGGAATTTTTTAAAAAAAATCTTCGTGCCTGGATTTTCAGGATTTTCTCCAATCTTATCATACATGAAGTTTATTTGTCTCCAGTTGTAGCGATCGGATTATTATCGGGTTGCTTAATATAATGCTTTATAACGTTAGCTTTCGAAGTGTATTAAAAAATATTTTTTTTCTATCAGCGAACGAAAATTAATAACATTATAATTGTTTAAATATTTTTAACATATAGTACAGTTCCTGGAACTAGAATTAATTTGATAATAGCATTTTGTTCATTATGCTTTTATCTACTAAACTCATTTTAATAAAAAAGTGGAGTCTCTATTATATATTTTCAACCAAAATATATTTGCTACAAAACCAATTTCGGGAGATTTTAAAATGTCAACTTTAAACTGGTGTGCAGTTTGTAAAAGAATGACCGATATGTATTAGTTAAGAAAAAAAAAAAGAAAAGAAAAAAAAAATATGACTTATTACGCTTACAGTCTTCTGATATTTCATATTAAAATATATAAAAAAAGAAGAAAAAATCCATCATACATCTTTAAGCTTATTTTGAGCTTACTAAGCTCAGCGACTCGTTTTGACGACGCTGTACCGTTTGCGACAAGCTTTCGACATAGATTAACGTTGTTAAAGAATGAAAGCATAATATGCGGTATAAACAAAGTGAATGAACAAAGAGTGAGAGCGCGTCGTCGATTCGACGAAGTATAATATTCCAGGGTTAAAATACATAAAAGCCAATCTAACTCTTCATGAACAGTTGCAAATTCATCGCTTGGTGGAAGCAATCATATTTTAAGAGAGTTGCCAAATAATCACATGAATGATTCAAAATCAATTATTATTATTTTTATTGTTGTAAATTTTCCATAAGATTAATAAGAGATTCGTATATTAATCGTGCTGAAGTTTGATCGCTTATAACTCTTTTGAGGTAGTTATAAACTCATCAGCATATATTTACTTACGTAGCAGAAATCTTTAGAAGTCTTCCAACTGTTTGCTGGGGATCCACCTAATAAGCAACCGGCATGGTCTGAAAAGTTGAAAAAACTTTGAGCACAAAAAAGGGCGCCGCAACAAGTCATGCGTTATTTTTATCGGCTTTTCGAAATCGACTTTTTTCGCTTTGACAGCGACCACTGAGAGATTGTTGTTGTTGTTGTCAACGGGCTCGTTGACAGCCAATGTTTGTTGTTTGCATTTGAAGTTTATGTTATTTTTCATCTTTATTTGATTATTATACATATACTAATGAGAGCGAGAAAGGCAAAGTATTTTCTTATTTTAAAATTTTAGTGTGGGTAATTTACTATGACATTTCCCCGTAAACCAAACGTTCCGACTTTTTTCAATTCCAATTTAGTTTGAACAATTTTTATACTTTTTCTATAAATACATTTCGTAACGAATTTGTCGGAGAGGAGAGTCTCACAAAAAGGAGGGGGATCCCATCAGAACTTACCAAATCTCACCAAGGGGAGGGGGGTCCGAATTTTCAAAAAAAAATACCTCACGTAATTAATTGACGGCCCCTTATGAGGTAAAGTGCGCATATAAAACAATACTTTGAGGAAAAACTCAGTGGGTTGAATTTAAATACAACATTATTTTTCAAATAAAACTTTCGGAAGTGACATTAAAAAAGAAAACCATAAGAGAGAGGAAACCTGGAGGCTGCACACAAATGTCAAATGTAGTAGCCAAACAGCTTATGATTATGTTAAAAATGTACTCTTTTTCGAAATTGAGATTTTTTGGGCGCTGCAGATTACACTGGTCTACAAAATTTAATTTTTTGTGTGTTTTTTAAATAAATTCCATATTTTTATGCTAATTTGGGGTCGCTGCATACGAATATATAAATAAAATATTAAACTAAAAGCTAATAGCTCAAAAATATTGCAAAAGAATACAGTTTAGCTACTACAGCCTTTTTAGCTATTAAGTTTGAAGCCATAAATCAAGTAAAATCTTATTAATATACTGAAAGTGAAAATATTTTAAATATTTTTTTTATAATTTTTTCTTAGCTTTTTCGCACTTTCCTAACATACCCACTCAGACCATGTGGACATAAATATATAGAAATTAAAATATTTGTATGTATAAATTTACACGCTTAGAAAAAATTTGTCACAAATGTGTGTAAGCCCAAATTGTGCTATGTCTTTGTCCACAGCTATACATATACATTAGGTCACATTAGGTAATAGAAAAATGAAAAACCCTCGTAAACAGTTTTCCGTAGTAATTTTATGCGCTGAATCCGAATTTGGCCTCAAAATTGACCAACCACATCAGAGTTCTGAAATATTTGAGATTAAGCACCTAAAAATTAGGTTTTTTGTCTACATTCGAGGACATGTAAAGGATTCAAAAAAATGTGTTCAGCTTAATTTTAATAAAACCATCATTACTGTTCTGCTCTTCTTCTTTAAAATAAGTTTTTAAATGGTTATCTGTGATGTTTCCACGCAAAGTTACAGCCATTTTTAAGTGACATGAATTAAATCCCCTACGACCAAGATGAACTATATTTGTAACCGGTTGATTAATATTGTTTGGTCGTGGGGTATCAAAATCATGTCATGTTAGTTCTCTTAATTTAGAAAAATGCAGATATCTCGGGTTTGCAATAAGGCAATGATATGCGGTTTACGGCATTCTTTTAAGAAAATAACAGTAAATTAAAATTGATGTAACACGGGAACGGCGGCAGAATAATATGGGGTGATTTTGCAACTTAAGTGAACAATATCGGAATATTTTCATTTTTTTTTTCGGTCAATTTGCAATTTTTTTGTAACAAGAAAAAAGAAGAAGATAAACTTATCACGGATTCGAATTTCCCGATTAATAATAACTATTTGAAATAAAAAAGAATTTGAATCACCTTAATATGCAAATTTGTCGACTCCGATATGAAAAAAATCAGGTCTGTTAATTTAGAAAAATGCAGATATCTTTGTCTTAAAATAGGATAGTGATATGCAATTCGGTATTCATTTAAGCAAATAACAGTACATTAAAAATAATGTACAATGGGATCGACCGTAACATAATATTTGAGGTGTTGGAGCTAGAAAGTGGAAAATCGGTACTTTTTACTTTTGTCCGGACAATTGTCAATTATTTTTATAAGAAAGGAAGAAGAAGAAGAAAAACAAATCACGGATTTGAATTCCCCGAACGATAGTTTCCCGAAAACCATACCCACTTTGTTGGAAAATTTTATAAACTCTACAACATGCACCATTTTTTAAATCAAGATTTTTGAAAAGTGGTTGTTTACTTAAAACAGAAGGCACAAATCCAGTTTTCAATATTAACCTTAATCCTAGTAATGGGGCTTGCCCAGACATATAAGGCTACTGTAATCTGCGGACACATCGTGAAAAAATCAAAAAGTTTTTTTTTTTGAACCCCTCTACTGTACATAGTTATATGTTATATTGGCTTATAGCCTTTAACTTTTGCCTTACCATATACCAAGGCATTATGAACTGAAAAATTTTGATTCTTTAAAAATGGATTTATTAGTTTTCATGAATATTAATTTAAAGATACCTCAAATGTTTAACAAACGGCATTTTTTCTGTTTTTATTGCTTTTAATAATTTTCCCCTAACATCAATAGAAATCATTTTTTCTTTTCGGATTTTTACTATTGCGCCTTATTGTTGCTGCTCATCCTTTGTAGCTTTTACTGTCATTTTATTATAGTTGGTGATATCACTATAGTTTTCCTTATTTAGTATCCTTTTAGTTTCACATTTTAAAATGTTCCCAAAAAAAAGTAAGCTTTCAGCGAATCAACAATCCTTGTGATGTAGATACCGTTATTATGCAATGTAAAAATCAAATTCCTTAGCGGTATTGAATTCTGTAAATAAATGCAAAATAACATGGTAAAATTTTATGTTTCATAAGCGACATACATATATGTAGGTATTATGAGAATTACATTTAGGTGCAACAGTCCAAAGAAGGCCACAGCTTAGTTTTCCCTATCGAAAATCTTACGTTCATTAAGTTTTTGAAGAGCAATACTTTGGATAGTTTTTCATAGTAAATTATGCTCCAGAAGTATTATCAGTAACTTCCTAATAAAACAATTAGGATGATTCAATTGGATGCTATAATTTAAATGTGAATAAAAGGTTTTGACAACAATTATAATAATTAGAAACGGTGTTGAAACATTGATATCATATACACGAAAACTGATATCAATCAACTGATGGTTGCAATGTGTAGCATTACAGTCTTCTGCTCTTTTGAGTGAATTTTCTAATACTTTTCAGCACAAGTCTTGCCGTAACCCACAAATAAAGCGACTCGTTCTTTAAATTTAGAATCATTTCATCATTGGTCAAATTTTGAACGCCATTGCAAGAGATAATGTGTCTGGGAAATTTTGAACGCACGCTGAGAAAAAGATTTGTGTATATAAATATGATATAGATCAATCAAATATCTAATTGAGCCAAACATATTGTATTTGGATCAAATAGTAGTAAATGTTTTGTGAAGCGTTTTATGTTTGACTGAATCAAATAATTAATGTAAATCGATTTCTCAGTTCAGAAACTGCATTATTGTTCGTGATATTTGAAAGATGGCAGTGTTCTGTTGAAACCACGTGTTTTCAATGTCAATATCAGTGAAATCAGTGAAATAAAAGTAGGTATTTGGCACTTGTTAACTTGGAACTAATTCTAACTGTTACACTTTGAACTGGAAGGTAATAATTTATGTCATATATATTGTAGCCACCCATTTCAGAAATAATTTATCCTTTTCATAGCCAATTAAAAATAATTCAACTTCAAAATGATACGACTTCCTATTTTTTCTTTACTTCACATAGGGTCGTACAAAAATTTTTAAAATTTTTGTCACGTTTACTTCGATTGCCAATTATAAAAAATTCCAAGCTTAGACAAAGCAATGCGCCGTAGAAAAAATCACCCCACCTAGTACCGACTTAAATAAACGGAACCCATATAGTGACGAAAACGGAAGTTTATTTGTAAGCAGTACAATATTGGAATTCGTTCATTAATTTGGAAAAAAAAAAAATGGAAACGAAAGCCAATGTAGGAGTAAACACCTTGAATGCCAACACATTTTGAAGAGCATAGAGCTGTTTAAAAATAATTTCAAATATCACATTTTTCTCACGTTTTTTTTCTCTCTTCTTCCATTCATTTAAATTATGACGAAAAAAAGGACTAAAAATAAAACGAAATAATATCATGAACAGCTTGAGTGACTTGGAAGGATTCTTTTTTCGGCATTCCTTAAACTTTGCTTTTCTTTTTTTGTTAGGTGGCTTTCTTTTAGGCGTTAATTTGAAGTTGAAAGCGATAAGGTTGTTTTATAAAGTTGACAGGGTATATGTCCTTTTTTAAGGTGTTTTATATTGTTTTTTATTTTTATTACTTCTTTATGTTATATTTATGACTTTATGCTGACGTGAACGAAAAATTAATTTAAGGTGCGAAAAAGGTTTTTTTTTTTGTTATTTCTATGGCTGAAAGTCTTGTTTTTGCTTTTGGCACGTTTCAAGTTTTTAGTTTTATTATCCTCTTTCTTTTATTAGCTTTGTTTCATGTATTTTTTTCAAATTATAATATACGTAAGTGTTCTTAATCCAAAACAAAAATTAAATTTAAATTCTTGCTTAAGTTTTATGAAAAACCTTTACTTTCACCAACTTTTACCCAACTACTCACCTCCATGTTGTATAGAATTTTAGCAAAATCAGGACTGCCAACGTTATCGACTAACTTTGAAAATTGTTCATTCGTTTCCAATTTATCAAAGAATGTTGAGAGAATTTGATCCTGTGGCAATATATCCAATATACTATCGACCAGTCCATGTAATCCGTTTAGACTTTCACTGGTCGTTGTAGTTGTTTCTAAAGTTGTTGTTGTTGTCATTGTCGTTGACAGTGCAGCATCCCATGATGTTGATGTTGCTGTTACTAGCAGTGAAATTTTGTCCAATTCTGTAAAACAAAAAACAAAAAAAAAATTGACACAGCGATTTTTCAATAAGCAAAAAATATTCAATTTAGTATTCACTTTGAAATTGTAGTACTTTTCAATTGTTGTTTTGTTGTGATTGAAAGCCTTTAATTGGATTTGAAAATGGAAAATTTTATAAAGTAGTATCAAGTGTTAAAAATTCAGTCGAGGGTTTCGTAATGAGAAACTTTAGTGCAAAATATATTTAATTTTTAAGATTCAACAATATTAAACATAATTGTTTGACTCTGTGAAAAAGCTGAAACTTATATGGAAAAAATAAATAAAATCTTTTATCTAGTCTACATTATTAATGCCGGTTTTGGAATGATTGTACAATTTTCATTATATTCGCGCTTTGGAAAAAACCTAGTTTAAGTACATTCAGATCATCGTGATTATATTTCCTCTATAATTTTGCGATAAGAATTTGTTTATAATGCCCTAAGCAATTGTACTACACAGTGCAAGAATTGCCAACATTTCCAAATAAAATATGAAAAATTGTTCTGATAACAAAGAGTTGTTGAGGAAATTCATAGGCCAACAAAACTTCTTTTGTGCGAAATATTTCCTCTGTACATTGCTTATAAGCCTTTGGGTTATTCGTAGTTTTCCAGAACTTAATGAATGATTCTAACAAATCTACCTCATTGATCTGTTCTTCTTGGTTTTAATTTACATTTTTTGGCAATAAGAAATTAAAAATGTTCAAAAGAGATATTCATACATGTAGTATAATTCAAACTTAACCTAAGTATCAGTTCTTAAAAAAAAGGCAAAATTCATCTGCAATCACAGAACAAAAAAATTATTCTAAAATCGTCTAAATTTACTTTGCTAAGATTTTAGTACAGAACTCCACACATAAGAAGGGACGGAAAAGGTGCAAAAAAGTTTATATATTCTTAGTCATATTACAAACTGAATCGTTTTTGCCAAGTCCGCCTGTCTGAGGAAATCACGATTACGGGAAAACCTAGCAATATAAATTAATGAAATTCGATATACTAGCTAACAAGGTTCGTGGGCTTGAAAATGGGAGAAATCACTTTACAGACAAGCTTTCCGCCGATACAAATAAAATATTTAAAAAGCTATAT
Source organism: Tricholauxania praeusta (assembly GCA_949775025.1). Classification (NCBI taxonomy): domain Eukaryota; kingdom Metazoa; phylum Arthropoda; class Insecta; order Diptera; family Lauxaniidae; genus Tricholauxania; species Tricholauxania praeusta. The sequence goes on along the minus strand of OX459031.1, from coordinate 26,281,555 downwards.
TGAAAGAGTAATTTCATGTAATGTAACCAACTTTCTCACAAATACTACGGAAAACTTGGACAAGTTCTCAATAAAAAGTTCACGAATTTCAAAAAGAAGGTGTGGGACCTTCCATACAAGCAAGATTTTCAGAATTCTATGATGATAGAATTGTTTTAGTTAATGGATCCAAATTTCACAAACATACAACAATAAAAATTTCATTCTAGCATCAAACGAAAAATTGTCAAATTTCAACTAGAGAGAGAGACACCTATACTAGCAATAACTTTAAAATGCTATAAGCCCCAGAGCCCACTGTAGAAAAGTAGAGTGTATACGGGAAAGATAGCGCAACTATCGAACCATTGTTGACTTGCCAAAAAGCCTGTCCCGATGCCCAAAAATGCCCGACTTTTAGCCAATTTTGTTGTTTTAATTGAAACTGTATAATATTGTTACAAAATTCTTGACTCTTAGACGATAATTTCGATCTCTTATACTTTTCTGAGTTCGATCACTGGATTGTGTAGCAATCAAAAACACACAAACTTATTTAATTATAAAATGGTTTATTTAAATAACAAAAGTTAGTTTTTACACTGTACAATTGTTTATTTCTTTAACATTCAAAGTCCAATATGAATCTGGCACTGAATAGACAACTGTTTTACTTTAGTACTTAAAATAATCCACTGTGTTTATGTCTTACTTTACTTTTGAAATCAACTGTGTCACTGTATTGTTCAAATTCAACTGCTTCATTTTATTGCTTAAGTTCAACTGCTTCACTTTATTGGTTAAGTTCAACTGCTTCACTTTATTGCTTAAGTTCAACTGTTTTAGACAACTCAGATGACAACCTTTTATACTACATTCATCACTTTCTCTAATAACCCAGTACCTTCTAGATGGCGTATCGGTGTGGAATCCACAACTATCCAGAATATTACCAGTACCTTCTAGATGGCGTATCGGCGAAAAATCCACAACTATCAAGAATGTTACCAGTACCTTCTAGATGGCGTATCGGCGGCGATAATTTCTCTCGGTTGTCGACTTTTATAGTGTACTGCAGCGCCTTTTCGGTTTATCATTTTTAGTACAAAAACTACTCGTGGCCGCTAGATTGTGTAAAAGTATTTATACAGCCAGTGATGCTAGCTATTATCGTTTAGTTTTCTTTTGTTGGTTTTTGTTTCGAGAATTTTCTGGCATAAACCAAATTTCGCTACAATATTATACCTCAAAACATATGTATGTCAAATGATAGAACTCAAAAATTCCGAAATATAATAAACAGGGTTGCATAGTTGAATCCTGTCCCCAACATGGACTTTTTTGGTTATGAGTGGCAACCCATGTTAGGAACGACTGGACCTTCTTTCTCCTTGCTTGTCCTCATTCGTTCATTCTTACGACCCTCTTACTTGCTGCGGACGTCTTCTATGATCGATTCTTAAAAAGCTGAAATTTTTAAAGACTTTTTTAGGTCTAATGCTAAAACATTGACGAAAAAACAAAAAAAAAAACACCCCCCTAATGCTCATACAAAGAAAAAATTGATAAATATTTTCGAAACTAAATGTCAAGTTCTAAATAAAAATACGTGATTTTCTTTACAGTTTTGTAAGTAATAAGTAAAACCTCTGCTTTTTACCAAAACCTTCAGTCTTATGATGAGCCACAAAATTATTATCATGAATCAAATGATTTGCTGAACTTTCAAATATGTACTGTTTTCTCTATTCATTATTTAGTGCATTTAATAAAAAGTTGTTTATTTAAATACGCCTACTTACCACTCCCACTGCTTTGTGCACCTAATGCATTCACTTTGCTTCGTTCCATGCCATTGTGTTCGTTACTTGGCCTTCTGGTCAAATTCGTTATCGTGTACAAAAATCCTACAACATCCAATCCGCTTGCATTTAAATAACGCAAAAATGTCGACATTTCCGGTATCATTATAATGCGTTGTTTCAACTCGGCAAATTCACGCCCACTCAAATAGGTGTAGGCACGTTGTACCTCTGGATCGTTACGATAATAATTGACAACAATCGATTTAATCTCATCGGCTGGAATCAGGGCGACAAAGTCACTCATGTCAATGCTGGGACGAGACGCCTGATGCGAGGTCATATCGCCTGCATGTGATTCCATTTCGTTGGCAGCATTGCCAAGTGCATCAGTACCAGCGGTATCATCTACATTTCCTGTTTCACATGATGTCGACGATGATTCCGATGAAATTGGGTACATGTCTTCTACTGTTAACAAATCAATTTGATGAATGTCACGATGATGATTCTTTTGTTGGTCTTGTAAATGGTTTTGTTTTTTAGCGGCTATAAAAATCAAATCATCTGTACCGCCAGCGGATGTGTCCAAAACGGATTCATTATCATGTCGTAATTCTTCTTCTACCGCTGCTGCTGCTGATACCGCCGAGCTACTGCCACCACCACTTCTACCACCATCAAATGTAATGAGTGTCGCTGTGGAGTTTGTTGTGAAATTTGTGTATCGAACCATTTTTTCAACCAAAAAAATTTCATCTTTGTTGTTGTTGCTTTCATCAGCTAATGTCATTGGTAGGGCTTGCGTTTTTGAGAGGCCGACGAGCAGAAAAATTAAGATAATGTGACGCGTTAATTCTGACATTTAAGATTTTTTTATATTCCGCTTTTACAAAGGCAATAGGGAATAAATTAAGTGTTTTTTGTTGTTGTTATTATTATGGAAATTGATTGCAAAGTTGGCACTTCAAGTGGTATAGGGTAACACAAGTGGCACAATTGACTTTTCAATAGATGCACATTCAAAAGATAGCGTACGACAACACTGGTCTCATTACGTACATAAGAGGTTAGCAATCAAAATTATATTTTTTCCTATTAAAAGGTATATGTTCAATTTACATCTGTTGTCTGTCAGTCTACCTGAGTCAAATCATAATATCGTAAAATCAAAATGAGATAATATGACAAAATTTGGTATAATCAAATCAATTAAAATGAGCGAAACACGACTATCGCCAAAAAAAGATCGAGAATCCTATACTGAGCGAGTTATTTAATAAATATCACAGTGTGATCGGTAATGCTACGCAAAATATTGTATTAGAAAAACTCGCAAAATATATTTTTCTCGGATTGAATCAAAAGTCAAACAAAAACTTTAAATATAATAAGATAATTCTGTAACATTCGATGAATATGTTTTGAGCAATATCTGCAATAAGGTAAACCTTTTCATTCCTACTCAGTCAATACTATTTTTTTTTTCTCTACGGTTCACTTGCACTGAAAATTTAGGCGCACAAATTTCGTATTTCAATTTTCCAATCGAAACGTTTTCAGTTGAACCGCAACGCTCAATAGACGACGCGTTACTACTTTTATATTACTGCCGGATCCCCAAGCGTAGGACAGTCATGAATTGTACTGCATATGTGGTGGCTTTGTAATTGCATACTTTGTAGAGTTCATACATAATTTACATACATACTACATGGATGTCTATCGGTTCGTCTGCCCAAGTGTTTACTAAACGCTCGTCATTTGTGTGCAATCTCAGTCGCGGTTGAGGCTGCGGTTGATTGCGTTGATAATTCAATTAAGAGTTAATTTCATGAGGGAGATGAGATCGGCAACGGTAACAGCATCATTATCATCATATCGTTATTGTCATTGTAATCGCTGTGTTTATGCTGAAATGGGAATTGAGTTTGATTAAAGCGATTAGCTTTAAAAGTGTAGTGTTTTTGTAGTCGAGAAAATGTTAATTTTTTAGCATTACTTGGAAGCAGTGGAAGTCTTAACGAAGGCTCATTTCATTTTTATCTTTTCACGTACAAAAGAGTTTCTCGTCCTGCTCGTTACACTTAATCATCTAAAAGTATACTTTCAAAAATTAGAATTCCTCGCTTTGAACGAACTTTTGCTTAGCGTCACAGGTGCAAATTCAAGCAAACAAGGATTTGTTGTGGGCGTAACTTAATTACACTCTTTGGCAAAATAAGTGTCTCTTGTCGTAAACACTGAATAGGTAGTGTGGGGAAGTATCTACTACTTGTGCTGGTCTTTGTATTTTTCCTTTCGTTTTATAGCTACACACCGCTTGTCTGTTTTGCGGTTTGTCTGCTGTAGCTTTTCCTATTTTTTTTCTGTTCTTTTCTTTTACTTTGCCTAATATATATTCTCGCTTATGCACAGCTTCGCAACATTCCACAAACTGCCATGTTTTTCTTACCACTTTGCAAGTTTCTACTAACACATAGTAGTATTTTTGCAACTACCTTACTTTCTTTTAGAGTTGAGAGAGGGGTGTTGTTTTCTTTTAGTCATTTTCAAAATTTTGAGTTATGCATTTTGTTTGGCAAAGTGGCATTAGTGCAAAGTTGGTATGGCTAAAAAGCAACAGCTAGAAAGAGATGGATTCAAAGCACGACCGGAAAAGCGTAAAAGAGATGGCAACTTGTAGCCTAAAACTATGCAAAGTATTTGCCAACAAAGAGAAATTAATTTTAAAGCACTTCTTCACTTCTTGTGCGGAAGTTAGTTAGCGACAGTGACTTGAAGAAGTTTGCAACGGAAGTGCGAGAGAGTGAGAGAGAGAGAGAGAGAGAGATGGTGTGAAAGGGAATTGGTTGCTGCAAAATTAATTAATAAACCATTTTTGCCAATTTTTTTTGAGCCTATGATGATGTAACTAGTGTTTACAAAGCTTATATGACTATACTAAAAGAAGTATAAATCTATTTGGCAGTCTAATTTCAGACAATTTCGCTTTTAAAGGAGGACAAACCAAAATAACTAAGAAACAAATCCATCTCAAACCATGCACTCAGATTATTTCATGTTACGGAATTGGTTGCCGATTAAATATGTTGTTTTTCAAAGGATATAAGGAAACCTATATTTCCTCGATTTGATTAAAAAAAATTTCTTATGAAGCTATAACCATTTTAAGTAATGCCTATTTTAGGCTGAAAATTGTTTTAAAGTGTCACAGATGGCTGGCAAGGTCGAAACAAAAATTTAAATATTTTATTTTTTTTGGAAAAAAAAGTTCTCCTCACCTCAAATATCTCTAAGCGCGTATTAAACTCATATCATTAAACGCATTCTTATATTAGTACAAGTCTAAAATAAAAATTTAAGCGTTAAAAAAGGTGGGGTTTTTCAGAAAATTAGCTCTGTTTTTTCTCATAAAAAGCGCTATAACTCTGCCAATTTTCAACCATCTTTTTAATTTAAATCTATTTTTTTTTTAATGTGAATGCTTTACTTACGTAGACGTAAACGTCTTTATAATACATATCCATCAACCATATAATTTTTAAGAAATGATATTCAATGAAATGTATTAATGAAGATGAGCACAGGGGAAACTGCTGAAACAGAGTATAGTGAGATCAACGTAATGATTTAAATGTGACTTTAGAACTTATTCTTGAAAATATGTATTTAAAATTGCGTTCTGTTTTGTAGTTCACAATATCCTTACAACAATAGGATAATATATAAATACTTTTACAATAAGCAAAATTATAGATATACAGTGCTGTGCAAATCATTTGCAACTGAAAACACCTGGTACTAAATCAACGATTTTTGGTCACTAAAAAAATCCAAATAAAAATCTTTATGTGAGGTCTCATGTCATATACATATATTAATGAATTAAAACAAAAATAAAAAGTGCATTCATCACTAACACAAAAAGAAAATTTAAATTTAATGTAAAAATGTATCGTAGTTAGCTGTGCAAAACATTTGCAACTATTTTCTTAAACTCCGAATGAATAACAAATTATATCAATATTTAATCGAATAACCTCTGCTTTTAATTACACCTACAAATCTTGACAGTCCCTCTAGTATATTTCGGGTTCAGCCTTTCTCCCCTTGGTCTTCTCACCACACTTTTTCCATCAGATCCACATAAATTAAATTTGGACTCGTCAGAAAAAAGAAATGTTTTCCATTGGTTAGATGTCCACTTTAAATGGTTTCGTGTAAAAATTGAGATGAGCTTAGCGATTTTTCGGTCAAACAAATCGTTTTTTTAACGAAGATAAGCTTCTATGGCTCTACGCCTGATGGCAGAAGTGTCCATCCACACTTAACTTTAAGTCATTTTTGAGTTCTTTTGAAGAAGCTCGGTGATTTTTTTAATAAATTTAACTATTTCTTTGTCTTCTCGATCGCTTGTCTTACGAGTTCTTCTACCTTTATGGCATGAGTCAACAATTCCACTTTTGACTATGCGCGAAATAGTTGACTTATGTATCGAGTATTTTTCTGAAATTTCTTTCTGAGTCATAATATTTTTAAAATTTTTTAAAACACTTGATTTAGTAAAAAACTTGTATTTATTTCCACCCATTTTGTTACAAAAATGTTAATAATCTTTCCTCACAAGAAGAAAGTAAATGTTATAAGAAAAAACACATTTCCCGTTATAAAAATTTCAAATTTTGCCTTTCTCAGAAAAAAATGTTTCGCACAGATAACAACGATACATTTTTACATTAAATTCTCTTTTTGTGTTAGTGATGAATGCAATTTTTATTTTTGTTTTAATTCATTATTATATATGACATAAAACCTCACATAAAGTTTTTCATTTGCATTTTTTTAGTGGCCAAAAATCGTTGATTTAGTTGCAGGTGTTTTCAGTTGCAAATGTTTTGCACAGCACTGTACGTCTGATGATGATGAAAATAACGGCAACGACACGCGAAGGAACGTGATTGCGAAAAACTTTATTATTTGATAACGCTTAAGATTCGCCATGGATATTGTAGCCAAATAGAAAACTAAGCCAAAAATGATAGGAATATATAGTCAAAACAATTAATAAATGAAGAATAAAATTAAATGACTCGAAAAATACTCGCATAGTGATTAGAAATATGACTCGAAAAAGTCTCGCAAGTGATAAAATATGCGACTAAGATATGACTTGAAAAAGACTCGCAAATGATTGGAATTATGACTCGAAAATGAGTCGAAACTGATCAAAAAAACGGGTCATAAACGACTCTTCAAGAAGAGTCGCCGATAGGGTACAATTTTCTCTCGACAAAAGTATCATTTATGATCAGAAAATGAGCGCATTTATGAATATTTTAATCAGACAGAGGACTCTATAAAGATTCGAATGTTATCGGAAATTTCATAAAATGCTGGCTGGGTAAGGCGATGTTACTAAGTATTTAGATTCGAAATTCAATGTTAATTCTGTGTAGGTATTTTTATTTACAAATAAAAACTTTTCCAGTTTTTTCACAATTTTGCTACACACTTATAAAGCATAAAATTAGTTTTATATATAAATCTTACATTTTTCTATTCATTTATTAGTTATTTTTTCTTATTTACTTAAATTAAGTTCTTCAAAGTTTTGAAAATCTCCTAAAAATAATAACCAAGCGTTAATATTAGAGCTACTTAACATAGATCTAATATTAACATTTGATGTATTATTCAAAGTGCGATTTGCATCTTAGTAGAGGTTTCAGCTATTTTTTTCGTTTACTTTTTTTCTTTCCTTTTTTCGCTTTCTTTGGTTTCTTCATCATTAAGCTTTTACAAAGTTCCGCATATGGATCAGCTATATTTTCTTCGGTTACTTGGGTTGCTTTAGATTCCTTGATAATATTCATTAAATGTATTGCATCTGGTTTGAGTTTCCTTAGCTCAAATGCTACAGAACGTCTTTCTCCGTTGCTTTGCTTGCAGCTCAATTCAATAAAATATATATCGTATTTAAAAGCGTCACTGTCTTTTAGTTTGTTAGAAATATTACTGACTCTTTTAGCTGACATTATGCAAACATTTTTTAGTTTTGTGGATAGGTAAAGTTACAATTTTAAGCCATTTAGTAGAAAAGAAAATTATAATTTAGAATTTTGTATATATTTTTTTACAGATTTTTCAAATTGAAATATTTGCTTGACAGGTTTTGCAATACCGTTCAATATCATGAATGAATAAATAGTATTCTATCATTCTTGGTTCAATATTTCAAGATCCTTAACCCGTCGTCAAAGAGGAGCGGTGTGATAAGCCTCACGTAATTACAAACAGAGACAACTTTCTCCTCACAAGAATATCTGCCATCACACTCGTAACAGCTGAAAAGAAAACATACTACAACTAGCACAGCATGTACGCTCAATCGACCGTTACTTATTGAAGGAGAACAAGGCCCGTGCGCACGGGGGGAGGGCGGAAATGGGGGTTAAGACCCTAACTCATTTCAGCTTTGAAACATTCAAATTCTTTGAATTACTTTTGATATTACATATGATTAACTTAACATACCCTTATTTGACAGTTTTACGGGAGGGCTGTTAAAATTATGTTTGCTAGATATAACTATCCTGAATAAGAAGAAAAATAAAATACAGCTGTAATTGAATGGGAAGTTTCTCATCATTTGCATGCAAAATAATTCTAAATGCATCTTTCCAACCGATTATTTTCTATACATTTTTTTTTTTTTCGTTTTAATTTCGTTAATTCAGTATATGTGCGTCGCTATCGGGCAGTATGTTGCTCCTTAGTACTATGTACATTGTATGCGTGAGGCAAAACCTTCACATAACATAACCTTTCCATAAAAGATGTAATTTTCTCTCATTGCAGCTGACAAAGCATAAGAGCAATTTAATGTTCTGGCTATTTTTTAAAGAAGACCTAAAATCTCTCGAGGAACCAACTATTAGATGAATGAATGGTGCGTAAAATGTGAAGAACCTCTATGTGTTTACAGAAATATCCCAGGGAAGCCAACAAGCTGAGTAATGTTGTGAAGCAATAAGCAACAAAATCTTAGGAAAATGACAGTTTTAGGTATCAAAAGTCGAAAAACAAATAACATTTTTTCAAAAAAGCGACATTTCCATCCAAATCAAAATAATTCAATTTTCTTTTTTGATTCTAATAAAACTTCTCATTCTGTATCAGTATCATTTAAAATGGTTGAAAATTGGCAAGGTTGTGACATTTTTTATGGAAATAAACTGTGTTGATTTTTTCAAAAACTTGCATCTTTTTTTTCGCTAAAAATTTTGAGTATATTTGTACTAATCTGAGAAAAAAGTTACATGAATTTGATGCGTGCTAAGCAAGATTTAAGGTCAGTAGAACTTTTTTCTCTAAGTCGAAACTTAAATTTTTTATTTTAAATCGTTGCTACAAATCGTTGCTATTCAAAAATATATAAAATAGCAAAATTGCAAATTACTTTTTGCAAATCGTTTTTGCTTTCTGCAAACTAACATTTTACACTGTGTTTTATATTTTCATCAAAGTACAAAGCAAATTATTGTTCTTAGCAAAAAAAAAACTCTCAATGGAAGCTGATTTTGAAAGGATTAGTTTAAAATCATGAAAGTATCAGTCAACAATCTTATCAGGAAGAGCAAAGTACAGTGGATGTATGTACTTCCCTGCAATATCATAAGGTGCTGCCGTATATATATGTATGTATTATATATTTTTAATGCATATAAAAAAAAAGTATATAAATTATTTTTACTAAATTTTAGGCCCAAAAGAATTTTTTTTTTTCTAAATTTATTTTTCATTGTGGTGAAGTTACTTTTAAGGCCCACAAAAGAACAAAAAAAAGTGTTCTTTTTTTTCAGTTTTATCCGTGAAAAATATATATTTGGACAGATTAGCGACTCATAATACATTCATAAAAAATAATAGTCAGAAGGTATTTTGAAAGTAAACCTGCATTCCGTTCGATTTTACAAGCATCAAACAAACATTTTTCAAAACAACTCAGATGAATTTCGTGACCTGTTACTCTAAATAGAATTGGCTAAAATTTTACAGAACTTCAGGTAACGTGTTATGGAACCGTTTCAGACTAGGAGACCTAACTATTTCAAACACATAAGTTTTGACTCTATAACACTAGTTTACACTAAAAATATACCATTGATAAAAGTTTACTTTTCCTGTGAGTTATTTTAAATTTTTTTTTTATGGAACAGTTTTTGATATATTGTGGTTTTTTCCTTTTTCGACCTCTTTTAATTGTAAGATTCATATCTAGAGCTAAAAATGTCCAATTTAATCGATATTGGTATCAAATTCAAATTACAATCAACACATATGATTGGATGTTTCTTTAGTTAAATAAATCGAAAGATATTGATTTTGACTAATATATAAGCTGCGTTTTATTCGCTGCTAGTTAGCTTTAGTTAGCAACGATAATTGTATGGGAAACAAAAACAATTTCACAAACTTAACGAATAAAATTATAGTTGCTATGCATACATAGCAAGTTGCTTAAATGCCAGGGCTACTCAGCAGACTTGTATTTAGTCTATTGTGCATTTTGAAATGAAAAAAAAGAAAAACTATTTCGCGGAAAAACTAATGTATAAGACGTCAGGCGGCAAAAATAAACAATTTGAGACTAAAAAAGTAGAAAAAACAACAAACGAATACTCATATTAACAACGAGTAGGAAATTTAGCGACTTGGTCGTTTTTTCGTTCATTGCTAGCAACTTGGCGAATAAAACACAGCAATAATTTTTGGCACATACTTAGATATTTTCGCACATATGGAGTATAAAGTTGATGTGATGTTAAGTGCAAAACCAACAAGACCGAATAGCAAACACCAAGACTTATTGCATAAAAATGGACCAAGCCGAAATCAGCAAGACCGAAATGGTTTTATTTGGTTTTGTGTCTGCTCGTCAATATAATTAATCCAGATTGATCTCTGCAAGGTGATTTAACTTGGATAATGTAAATGATTTTTTCTTATATATAAAGAAACAGCAAAAATTAGGAAGACTACTCATCTGAAAAAGGTAATCCCTCGAACATAATTCTACAAGTTATATCAGGAATAACTTTTAACCGATTTGAATAAGTTATATTATCCTAAAACTATTTAAGACCTTACTGAGGTCACACCACAAACCGACAATAAACTCTTGCTTATCAAACGATAATCATTTAGATTCTAGCTTAAAATTGGAGCCGTTAGAGGTTAAATACAGCCTGAAATTGTAAGGTCCGCATTCGGTTGTGGTTGTTATCAAATATTGCGGGTAGAGCGAAATTTCAATGCGGAGTTGCATAGGAACCGGGTGCAGTGAATCAAACCATCGCAGAGATGGTTGACTACATCCCAAGGGTAGGTTTTGTCCTCACGCATAACTTATTTGATACCTACGACACGGTACTTTCACTGTATCAAGCTTTAAGTTTTCATATATCTGGATCATCAGCATCTTAGGAGAAAACTGTATTTTTATGCCCTACACCAGTGGTCGGCAGAGCGCAAATATCAAATATTTTCTTACTCTCAAATGAGAGAGAAATGACAAAAGCTCCAATCACTGTGAAAAATGCTTCTACGTTTCGCTGTTTACGCTCCATATGATATCTTATTTCAGGGGTTGAATTTTAGTTATAAAATGCCTTTTTATATGAAATTTATTAACTATCCCTAAAACTCACTTGTATATTAAGCGTTGCGCATTGACAAAAAATTTTTCAGCGAAAAAATATTTATTTTGCCATTTGATTTCAAACATTTTTGCAGTGCATTAACGAAATAACAAGCTCATTTTGTAGTTTGCTTACTCTCGCTTATTCTCTTCGTTTGCTCGCGAGCCTATGGCGCGCCGACCACTGCCCTACACCGAGGGTATATTCACTTTGTCTCTCCGTTTGTAACACCTCGAAGGGGGCGTGGCAGGTATGGAAAAGTATACATATTCTTGATCAGCGTCACCACCTGAGTCGATTTAGCGATGTCCGTCTGTCTGTCTGTGTCTGTCTGTCAGTCTGTCCGTTGAAATCAGGTTTACGGAAAAACCAAGAAAGCTAATTGAATGCAGGCATCTTGCTATTGAAAATGGGCGAAATCGGTTGACGGACACGCCTACCGCCCATACTCTAAGTAAATTTACCCAGGCCAATTTTGAAAAAAGTTGCAGCGATTTTGATGAAACTTGGTGATTTGGTGCACATGTGAACCAAATTGGGATAAGGCTGGTTTTCAAGTTTCCAAAAGGTCGTAAAGGGGCGTGGCACAGCCCTAAATTTTATCATTTAAACTACCATACCTTGTAAGCCGTTCAAGATATTGCGATCACATTTGGTAAACGGACACATATCAAATATATCTTGAATTGAGATAAAAGTGGGCGGAATCGAGAAAATGGGCGTGGCACTTTTCAACTGTTAAAAATTTTGATTCCGTATACCTCAGAATTGGCATAAAGGATTTCCATAAAAATTTTAGAGATAATGCCGCTGAAAGCTACTTTACTGAAAAAACTCGCTCAAGGGCGTGGCACCGCCTACAATATTTATAAACGTTATATAAAGAGAGCTAACAACGTAATCGTTATGAAATTTAATGAGGTAGATAATCTTCCTATAAGGTCTCTTATTACAAAAATTTGGTTCAATAGTACCTGTGGGCGTGGCACCTCCCATACAAGTTAAATACGGTAAGTGGCATATTTATCGAAATATGTGAGCAATCATACTAAAATTTGATGTAAGAGGTTTGCTTATGGAAAGCTATTTCTGGATCAAAACCGGGCTGGATTGTACCAGTGGGTGTGTCACCGCCCTAAATTTTAAATTTAACTGTGGCACATATCGCGAACTATACAAGCTATTGTGCTAAAATTTACTATGAGAATGTCGATCACGAATATAGTTTATTGAACCAAAAGTGAGCGGAATTGGACAAGTGGGCGTGGCATATTTCTAATTTTTCATTTTCCTTATTCTTTCGACTTTTTCAACCCTGTAACTTTTTCCAACATATCCTATATGTGTTTGTTCAAATTTTTCAACTTTCTTCATTAGTTTCTTTATTTTTTCGAGTTTTTCATCCATTTTGAAGTGTTTCAAGTTGTTTCAACTTTTTTAGAGTTTTTCAACCTCTCTCAACTTTTTTCAACATTTTGCATATATTTTCGACTTTTTCAACATTTTTTAACCTCTGTCAACCTTTCTAACATTTCACATTTTTTTCGACTTATTCAACCTCTTCAACGCCTTTTTAGCATTTATTTAAAAGGTACTTTCAACGCAGTGTAGGGTATGTAAGTTTCGGCCTGGCCAAAGATAACACCTTAACTTGTTTTTTTTTTCCTTAGAGTGTATGTACCAAAAAAATTCACAGAAGACTTTGTATTGGTTTTCGAAAATATATTTTTTGGGCATATGTGATGCTTTGTTTGAGAATTGGGGTCCAGTCCTCCTATCAATTTTAAGAATTGTACTTACTGACTCCAAGACAAATATACGTAATATGGTTTAATTCTGAATAGAAGTAAACTTTCAATTAACATTCAGTAAAAAAGTATTTGGATATATCATACAAAAGTGGGATAGCCTTAGCAGAAAATTATAAGGAATTATTTGAATATGTTATATACTGATAAGGCAACCAAGCTCGATGAAATAATTAATTATGTTAAAAATAGTGTTTAGTCTTAATTGCTTAAGTTGTTGGGTTTTACGATATTATAGGGCTCTAGCCCATCCTTAAATCAAAGTTTATCAGCAATTAGTGAGTATACCATTAGCTGCTAATGGTATAAAATTTGCTAATGATTAGCAAATTGTATGCTGTATATAACATTGCAGTTCCTGGGAAAAAGTAAATTTCAGAAAAAGAAACTTGAAAAAGTTTTCGATTTTACTACAAAGCTAGAAAGGAAAGACTGAGTTAAAATTTAAAGTAAAAATTATTCACATCACATTTTTCTTTAGCATCATAGCTTTTTATAGTGTTAGCGATATTTATGTACAATAAGGTAACCGGGAAACGGGTCGTATTGCCATATGAACATATTTCAATGAATATTTTAATCCATGCCATTTTGCCCAAACAACACCATCGCCGCCGTCGTCAAACGCGCCAATGTAGTACTTTCCATTAAAATCGCTAAAAAAAAGTTATATGTGTCATAATAAAAACAAAATATATCAACTTGCATACCTCTCACGACAACGCTCTTCCGGAATAAACCACCACGCGCCATGTAAAAACGCAGCACAGTTCCTGCTACTAACTTCATCATTATCACGATCCCTCGCACTAAATTTTCGACCTGCATGCACGGACAGTGAATCACCAACATCGCCTGAATAAGTTCCAAGGATAGTTATGGCATAACTCTGATTTTCACTACCAATAGCAAAGGTTTTATACTTGGCCCAGTGTTTGACGCCTACGAAATCTACCATTTCTATCCAGAGTTCATGCAAATCTGATTGTGTGATTGCATGTAGCTTATTCAATCCAATAAAGAACTCTTCTTCTAAATTTCCGACACCATGTTGGTAATCAGACCACTTAAGATCAAAATCTATTTTACCATTGATTCTACGTTGGATAATCGTCCAAGCGTCGTTATCATCACCATCAATAATTTTTTTGAACTCACTATCACTATTTCGTAAGCAATAAATTTCAAATGGTTCGATCTCAGAGTCTGGGCGAATTTGATAAATTCCATTGCTACCACTTTCTGTTAATGCTTCACCGCATTTGGTTGGCAGGGATTCAGAAGTAGTAGGTGTATTTCGTGTTTTTGGACTATTTTTTAAGTAACCCAAACGTCTTAGATCTTTTTTCAGCTTTTCCAATCCTTCACTAATAAGCGTTTTTCGTATCAAAAACTGTTGATTTATTCTTGAAAGATTTAGAGTCCATTTAGTTATTAGTTGTAGGAAAGCAAAAAATTAATAGCCCTACTACCGATGGCGAATCGCCTAAATTGGTATTACGGTTTGCGAGTCGCCCTGTTGTTTCGCCTCAAACGTCAAAACTGCGCGAATGTCAAAAATTTTCTTATTTCTTATAGCGAGTCGCCTATTTCGTTCGCCAGAAATGTCAAAATCGGGCGAATAGAATTTGTATGTGACAAATATTTAAATGTTTGAAAAATTTTACAAAAAGTTGTGATAGAGAAAATTTTAAAAAAACTTTACAAAAAGTACCGATATCGCAATCATGGAAAGCACAAACAAAACGTCAGTATAAAAATTTATATGTAGATCAATTTTATTCATGAATGTAAAATACTTTTTAATTATTAGCATAAACTAGTAAAGCTTATGGAGGAAAATCCTGAACTAGCAAAGAGACTTAGAAGTTTTGGGTCGAATAAGAAGACCAACAAGGATGTGTGCGATCAACTCGCAATTGAGATAGATTCGCTAGGACGACCCACGAGTATTGTAAAAGGTTGGAATTACGGTACTACGACCGTATAATCCGAATGGGCTTTCCATTGTCTCCAATAAATACACAAACGCTTCTTTATTAAACCTGAAGTAAGACACAAATCTGGAAAAACAATTTCTTCATATATTTCTTGTCAATATTTCAGAAATGAATTTGCTTACAGCCGGCTAGGCAGTTCAAGTGGGATCGAGCTGTCCCTAATGTTCCGCCGCATTCTTTGAATATTGCTATCCACACAACCTCATAGCTATCTTCAAAAAATAAGTTCACATTGCTTATCATTTTATTTTATTTTTTTTTTTTTTCACTTTAAAAATTAGATGCTCAAAATTTTCACGATTTCAAATTTGAAGTTTTTCAGCTGTCAATTTATGTTTTTAATTTGGCAGCAAAACTTCAGATGTCAATTTCTGTTTTGTAACTTGGCAGCATTTTTTTGTAGGCGAAAGTGTTCATTCGCCAACCATAATACAGAGCCATAGGCGATTCGCCACGGAAGGTGAATCGACAAATTCAGGCGAATCGCCATCGGTAATAGGGCTATAAATAAGAATAAATTACTTCACTACACTATTATCAACATCTGGGGTCAAATGTACTTGCCTTAACACTTGGTGTTAAATTGACTTAGAGCTTAGATTTTATGAATATCTACTACTTACAAATACCGAAACACTCAAAGTTTTTCAATATTTATACCCTAACTACACAATATGTCTTTTGGTTTAACAAAAATGTAATGTGTATTCATAATAGGTTCATTTTATTTCAAACTTTCATCTAATTTACTTATACGAAAAATTTAAATTCGGCCATTTTTCCAGGTTGGTAAAGCTAATTGTTCCCAGGTTTTATTAACTTAACTCTGACAGATTTTCTTCATTGGTATTAGATGAACTCAGTCTATTTATTCAACGTGCATAATTAAGGCAGTTACTGCAAACAGAGTTTTCTTGACTAATTTTATATCTGTTAAATTAACTAAGAGCCATTTTCTACATCACTTTCACTTTCCTCTTTCTATTTTAAAATTTCACTGAACCTTGGTATCCTTAATTTATTTGTACCTTCATCCAATTCTTAAAACTGTATAAGAAACATTGAATCTACTTTATGTTGTACACGAAAAAAATAGTTCTGCAAAAATTCATTGAATTTCCGAAAAACTGTAATAACAATACTCAACAAGATTTTTTACAACGAATACTGAAAACATTTTCTATAGTAAAATGCAGTGTTGAGAGCACATGCTTTACATAAATACTTGTAAGAACTTTAATTGTCAGGCAAAAAGTATGTCTTAAATAGAAAATTACATTATAATCAAAATTGTAGAGAAGAAAAAAGTACATCAAGTCTTAGTAAAAATTATTTTTATAATAAGATTTGACTTTTAAATTAGTTGAGTTAAGGATTTAGAGTCAATGACCAAAAATCTTTGAGAAAAACATTGTTCGGTTCAAAAAAAAACAAACAAAAAAAATATATATTTTAAATATAGTATACCATTTTTTATGAAGAAAAATCAACTCTAAGGCATCTTAGCTCAATCAAATCTAAATGTAAGAAGCTCTTGTACCATACACTGATGCGTTTTTATTTTTTTCCTTCTTAATTTTGATCATAATGCATAATAATTTAACAATATTTAAGACATACTTTTCGAGTAAGTTAGCTAAGCCTGAAAGTATGCCGATTGTATTCAAATTCACGCGGCCATATTGCCTCGAGCGCTCTTGTAATCAAATTTCTGTTCAAGGATCGAAAACTTTTTGGAGCTCCAAAATTGACTTAACCAACTGTAACGCTCAAAGGACTGTGACGTGATCGCTTAAGCTCTGCTCAATACGGTTAAATACTGACCTTTTACTTTTACTAAGTGAAGTGAATCAGTAATCAAACTTACTTAGTACCCAGCGTATTAACCCTTATGCGCAAATTATTACTCCCCATCACCAGCACACCCACTCGCTCGTGGAAATCTTTAAGATTGTATGAAGGTATAACATAGTTAGGCCCATTAGGCTTAAAATAAAGAAGATTTTTTTGAATTTTTTTTTATGTTTCTATTGCAAAAATATAGTTTTTTTGATTTTCTTACCAATCCATCGGCAGACTGCTGATTCGTTGAGTTTTCTGCAAAGATCAAATGAAAAATGGATAATAATGCTGTGATTTTGATAAACATCTTAGCTACTGTACATTAATTTTTCTACTAATCAGCAATTAGTGATATAATTCGTCGATCGCTATTATTTTCTTACCATTAAATTTTAATTTGCTTCGTTTTTAATTTTATTTACAAATTGGTCACGATTTCTAACAAGAATAAATCTTATAACAAAAGCGACAATGACATTAAGTGCAAGCTTCTTACTTAATACTTGTAGGAAGTAGGTATATGTGCGGCACAAATGTGGTGTTTTTTTTTATCAAAAATCTCCTACACAATTTTAAGGTCTAAATATACAACAACTCTAAGATATCCGCATTTAGCCTATGTTCATGCCGACAGAGTAGCTGTGACCGCAAATTAGTGCCGGTTATTTGAATATTTACAAGAACGATAAGAGGCGGCAAGCAGAGCGCAATATAAGGCAGCAAACGTGGTGCCGGAGATTGAGATCTCTAGTGATGGTAGACTTTAAGGGAATACCCGAAGTTCTATGATTTTTGAAGCATTTTCCAAATTTTGGAACGCAGTTGATATGTGTGGTATGTTGGAGGTCGGCATTGTGTTTTCCAGTGACGGTAGCCGGTAGCCGGTAGCCCACATTGTGGGGATCTTAAAAGAGATAAGTTTGTGGGCATAGTGAATATTTGCTATATGAGATGGAATGCGGTGAGATGCCGGTGACAGACTTGGGGGATGAAGCAAAGGATGCGTTTTGTTCCTTAAGGTTCTTGAAGCTCTCCTTTTTCATGTTCTCTGATTTGAAGCCAAGTTGATCTCACTCGCAGTTAAAAATTTGTCTTGATGTATTGTGAACATGGATTCGATTTGTCTTACTTCGTTCATAACATTATCCAGAAGAAAATCAAGAGATTTGTGCATTAATATCTAAACTTTTGTGAAAGGCTATGGAAAAGAATTGGAAAGTGGAAGCAAAAATTTTCCACTACTTACGAGACAAAAATTTTGACGTTTTGGTCAATAGAATGAAAAATTTAAGCATTGTCCTGAAAAAAATTTATAAAGTTTGCTCTGAAATAAAAAAAAGTTTAAAAAATTTTACAGAATAATATCATTTAGTGCCACCCTGTACATGTAACTAAAACTTTAAATAAAAACAACCTGTTGCACAAAAAAGTTTCTAAAAATTGTTCCACGCTTAACTGGCACAAATTAATTCAATATCAACATGATATCATGCTGTACTAAGCAAAAATAATCTCTAATAATTCCCCTGCTAATCGCATGTAACCAGAAAATTCATTAAAAAACATTAAACAAAGCAAAAAGTTGTGGAAAAACTAATAAACTTGAAATCGTAGAATGTAAATAATTGTAATTAAAATATATTTTATAAATATAAGTTAACAATTCGTATCTGATAACACTAGCCGACTTTTAGACATTTTTTTTTTTTGTTTCATAAACTTTCATATTTTTTTATGATGTAGTTAGGTCCCCTAAGTTCAAAAAAATTTTTGATCGATTTATTTCACAGTTAATTTTTTTAAAATTTTTTTTTAGTATATTTTCTGTGTATTTTCAGTTTTAGGGCTATATCTCATACAAATATAAGCCGATTTGCTTCAAATAAATTTCGAAAAAAGGTAATTAAATTTCCCACATCTTTTGTAGAGACAGGTTTTGGTTTTTGGTTACGAGATAAAAGCTGACACATTTGAAAAAGTTGATTTTTTTCAAATTTGTATCAAATTAAAAATAACTTTAATTATATAAGTATTTAAAAACATATCTATTTAGCTCTTTAATTACAAAGAAGAAACTCTTAAAAAGGAAATAAAACCTAGTTTTTGGAAATCCGTTCGTTAGTGCCGAAGCTATAGACAATTTAGTATAAATTGTTATAATTTCATTTTACCAACTTTTCAGTTTTTTTTTATTTATAGGCTATTAAGTCTAGTAGAATTAGTCGTGAAAATGAAAAAAAAAAAAAAATAATTCGTTACAGCACTCTGACAGCTGAATATTGTTGAACAAGCTCTTGTAAAAGAGGAAAAAAAATCGAACTACCAGCAGCTATCCGGGGTGGAATGGGGTGCATTTTTAGAGGTCGAACACAGTTTTTGACGATTTCTGGCTAATTGTGGACATATTTTTCCATTTTGATTCACTTGGGAAATTTTTCAAAACGACTTTAATATTTTTACAAATAATAATATTTAAGATATCGCTCACTTAGTTCAAGACTGGCATAACTCAAAAAACAAAAAGTGGGAGAAAAACGTATTTAAAGTTTTCAATAAGTTGCTTTTTTTATGAAAATAATGAAAAGTATATCTACATAAACTCTTCTCACAAGGCAAGTTTATAAGATACTTTTCCGGTTTTTTTTCACACAAATAAAACATGAAATGACGGATATTTCTGCATTATCATGATTTTTGAGTTATGCCAGTCTTGAAGTAAGTAAACGATATTTACGTATATACATACAATAATTAAAAAACAAATTTAATGTGTATTATTTATCAAATTAATTGATGAGATCAATTTTAACAAAGAAAAGAGGAAGAAGTAGATATTTTTCTTAAAAGAATATAAAACTTGTCTTTTTGCTTTTAAAACGTTTTTCCATTTAGAGGCGTGGCACCGCCCACTAAAAAAATTTATTTTTACTCAAGTTTCAATCTATCTACATACCAAATTTCATCAAAATCGGTGTAGTGGCACAGGCCTTTTTACCGGTTGCCCTTTTGGCGAAAATGTTCATATGTGTTTTATACAAACCTCTAAACATTGAGAACCATAAATCTCCGACTTATAACTATGGATTATTTTGATAACATGTAATTTTAGCTTTAATGTTTTGCTTAAATTCTTTCTTACGGACTTGATCAACTATGTAGATTTGTGACAAAAAATTGTCTTATAAACCTGCAAATTTGATAATATTTTAGTGAAAGCAATTTGTCTTCAGACATTTACCAGAAATTTGCAAATTTTGCTCTGATTACCTTGTTTGAAGCTTAGTTGAAAAAAGGTCAACACTTATCGCAAAGGCCCTTTACATTGAATTATAACTAATGCTACCAACTCATGTTAATGCAAAATAAGTATTTTTTTTTTAAGAACACTGAAAAGTAAGTATTAGTAAGTATAGTATTTAAAAATAAGTATAAGTAAGTACTTATATATTGTAAGAAAAAAAATTTTTTCTTAAAAAACAAATTTAAACCTTGATACCCGCTTAATAAAAATCAAAATAAATCAACAGAGGTACAAAAAATAACTAAACAATTAATTTGATGTATTTGGATTTCATATATATATTTTATATAGAAAATAGTTAAAAGAAAAAAAAAACATATCAAAAACTTCAAAGTTATTTGTAAATAAAAAAAATTACATTCATATAAAGAGATCAAAGGAAAGTTATCATTTTTCGCTTATACCTACTTTCAAAGAAGTTAAATAAAAAATTTAAATATATACAGGGATTGAAGAAGAGATCATTATTCTCAATCACTGTCACTGAGTTGAAGTGTTTTCTTAACAGTTTTTTGCTTAAATTCGTATTTTTCTTGGCTGGAAATTTGGTTCAATAAGTCAGGAGGATGGAGCTGCTTGTAGAAGTCCACGTAAGTGGGTAAAGTTCCTGATCGCCACTCACTTGGGAGTGGCCAGGGATGATTCTTTTGCAAGCAGTTCAAGCAGCTCACAAACTTCCGGTCTTTTGGCCAAGTATCCTCTGGAGATCCCTTGGACACTCGTCCGGCGGTGAGCTAGTTGTGAGAAGGCGAGTCTCTCATAGACTAAAAACTTGGAATGTGTGCATAAGATTTGGGTCCCACCACACATTATCATCATTTCCAATGAAAACCAAAACAGCCTCGGATAATAACCCCCACTACGATGACGACCACTGCAAACGAAAAACGGACAATGATTTACAGATATGCACCTGGAATGTCCGGACCCTCCATAGGGAAGGTGCAACTATCCAACTGGCGGAAGTCCTCATAAAAATAAAGGCTGACATCACCGCCATCCAGGAGATGCGATGGAAAGGACAAGGCTGCTCTAAACGGACCAACTCTGATATCTACTACAGCGGCCATGCGAAAAGGCGCGAATTTGGTTGTGGATTCGTTATATGTCGAAAATTACGCCACATAGTTTCCCGGTTCACGCCAATAAACGAAAGTTTGGCCACGATCCATATCAAGGCAAAATTCTTCAACATAAGCCTAATTTCGGCGCACGCCCCGACGGAGGAAAAGGACGATGCCACCAAGGACGATTTCTACGCGAGCCTAGAGGACGTGTATGACCGTTGTCCGACCCACGATGTAAAAATAGTCCTCGGCGATTTTAACGCGAAGGTCGGAAGAGAAGGCATCTTTGGCGCTACAGTCGGTCAGTTCAGTCTCCACGAGACCATTTCAAACACCGGTCTGAGACTGATCGACTTCGCCGCGGCGCGAAACATGGTAGTTAGTAGCACCAGATTTCAACACCTCGACATTCACAAGGCCACCTGGCTATCCCCGGATCAAAAAACCAAATTGATCATGTTGTGATCGACGGAAGGCTTGCTTTAAGCGTTCTCGATATGCGTACATTTCGGGGGGCATGCAACGAAAGCTGGACGTTGCCAAGCTGCAATTACAACGGACTGCCGAGGCGTACTCCGCTCAACTCTCGGTTAAGCTCAACCAACCAACCTCTGAAACCGACGACGCCGGTGAACTTTGTACACACATCTCCCACTCCATGCGCGCTGCTGCCGAGGAAGTTATTGGTTTCCGACGCCCACAACCTCGAAACCAATGGTATGACCAGGAGTGTCGCGATGTGACTGCTGCAAAAAACGCCGCATACAAGAAGACGCTACAGTCAGCCAGTCAGATACACAGTCGATTCTATCATATAAGAAATTTTTACCGCCTGATCACACGAGACGCATTTGCAATATGGTGTGTTCACAAAAATCTTCTCTTGCAAAAACGCATTTGCAACTATGCAACAAGATCGTGAAAATATTTTTAAAACCTTTTCCAATATATGTTTTTCAAACAATTAAATTAACAAAAAGTAAGCATAAATAAGTATAGTTCTTAAAAGTAAGTATACTTATAAGTATTGAGTTTTAGTAAGTATATGAAGCTGAAAATAAGTATGATACTTACAAAGTAAGTACAGTTGGTAACATTAATTATAACTAATAAAAAAAAACCGTCCACAAGATTAAATGAAACTTAAATTCTAATTTTACAATACGAGGACTAAAAATTTGCGTCCGGGGCGGCCGCCCCTTCCCCGCTCCCCCTAGGTATGCTTATGGGTGCTGGCACTTAAAGCTTATTGGGAAAAAATATGAACCTAATTACTATATTAATTTCTGAGTATATACATATGTATAGATATCCTTATACATATTGTGTGGTATCAAATAATAACCAGGTCAAAACTCTTTTAATTTGATGAGCATACAAACAGCTTGCGTGTATCGTGAAAATTTTCTTTTCAAAATATTGATGTTCAATATTAGCTACAACGTTCAGCGTTGACAGCGCTATCTACCGTCAGTTTAATTATCAACACTGATATATATAGTAGATGAGGACAACATAGCGCAGGCACACTGACCGGCAGGATATTCCTCTATTGATTGAATGCCGCCGCCACAGTGTTGGTGGTCGTTAAAAAGTTCGTGTTCAAGCGTACCGTTAACCCGATTTTGACACGTTTGGTAAATATTTAAACACGTTCGCTTGTTCTTTCCTTTGTACGCGTCTCGTGGTTCAGGCGGTAGATGCTTGAAAACAAATGACGACGATTGAACAAGCGAAAGAATAAACGAATAAAAATAAATGTCAAACTTCATGAACTGCACGAAATCTTTTATGCTTTCTCTTTGGCTTCCGTTTCCGGAAAGCAGCTGGCACGCACGTACGGTAGCTCATGAACTTTTTTTTTTTTTTCTTACGTATTTATTGTATGTAATTAATGTAATTGTTGTTGTTTTTATTGATTTTTGCGGATGCTAAAGCTTGATTGCTTTAAACTTAGAATGTTAGCCTTTGATTCGGTCAAAGTGTCTTCTCGCATGTCTACTTAAATAACTTATTAATTATTGCAATACTTACCACAGACAAAGTAAAGAAACAATACTTTTTTTATTTCTAAATTACACGTGTTGACTTTTATTTAACCACAACAAAAAATCTATCAAATGATGTATATGTAAGCAGCATCATGCATAAAATTACTGCTAACAGCGCCAGCAGCAATAATAAATCAACAACGCCAATAAATCATAACAAATACCTACATTCACATTGACACTTAATGACATGACAGCAAAATAATGCAATGAAAATTGACAATATTATAATAGTTTATCAGGCAGTTAGACAAACCGACAGGCAGATACATGTACGGACAGACAAGCAGATAAATAGATCAAACATATTGATATGACGTACATATGTAGTTTGTTTAAAGCAAGTTATGCATTATACTACCGATCGTACGACAAGACATCATTTGTATATTTGAACTACATGATGCATTAAAATCAAAATATTTTGATGAAAATAAATATATTTTGATTTTTTTCTCGTTCGCTTTTTCTTTGATCGCTGTGAGAGAAATACAGAAGCGGATATTCTAAAAAATTATAAAACGTGACTCTGAGCTTAGAAAAACACAAATGAAAATTATTAAAATATAACTTTGTGACGCAAAGGCTACGAGAAACTCCTAGTCGAGGGTAAAAAATTTGAAGAAAAATCTAAACAAAACTAAATATTAAATTCCGTATAGCTTTCGAATAATATAAGTAGTTCAGGAAATTAGAAGGTTTTTGTAGCAATAAAGTTGGTGTGGTATAGTCCTGAAAGAGAACGTTATCCTAAGCACTGATATATCTTAGCACCTATTATAGTAGAAGTCTTGGAATTTAGTGCTAGGATGTATATTGCCCATGCTAAGTACCTCAAGTAATCTGGATAGGATTAGACAATGGGATCATGGCACCTGCTATGAAACAAAAACACTTGAAACGCTATATCTTGGCACCTATAGTAGCAAGAGTTAATTTGGTGCTAGAATGTACATTGGGGTGGGTCAAATTTGTTCGCGATAAATTGTCTAGCAAACCGAATGTATCATCATCAATTGTCACTGGATCAAGTTTACTAGTATCAAAACTATACTACTTTTGCCTTACCAAGTATTTTGAGCGAACTCAATTTGACAAGTGGTAGCCATATTTTAAGATACTATTTTTTTTTTGAGTGAGCGTTCCAGTTATAAAAGCTAGATGTTCTCGTATTCATTTTTCACTCCTCATGTAGCGGATAAATTAATTTAAATTTGAATAAATTAAATATTTGTGTAATTAATAAGAAAATTGTTACGAAAAAACTAACAAAACTGCTTAATATATCAAGGACGTGAACCAGGTGAAAAATTTGGTCGGTTCGGATCAACGATTCAGGAATTAAAAAAAGACTATGCACATTTGTATTATTTTTATTCAGTAACAATTCAAAAGGATATAGATATATCTATATACTTATGTCGACTTAATTTATGTCTTAAGCTATAATTGCGTAGTAAAAATTGTTCTTTGATAAAAAATTTGATTTACAATAATCAGTTGAGATTGATGAGAAGAATATCCTCTAACAAGGCCTCGTCAATATCTCCACGAAGGTCTCCGAGTGTAAATTTTAGGGTATACTATGCCCTCTCTACCGAAACCTGGATTGGTGGAACACCAACAATTATTTGAGCTAAGTAATTCAGATAATTCTTTGTCGGGGTAGTTTCTTTGTCGGGGTAGTTATTCCAATAGTTCAAAACATAAACATAATTTAAAAGCCGTCTTGTATTATCAAACGATTTGATTTTATCTATTAATGATTTATATAAGAACTCTGTTTCAGGCTTAACTATATTTTTGTAAATTTCATCAATTTTCATACTTAACTAAAGAAAATAAAAAGTGAGGAAAATTTGTCTATTGAAAATTGGTCAGAATGAATCCTCAAACCATTATAAAAAAAGGTTCGATTTTCGGTTCGGATCAAAAATTTGTGGAAAATTTTGGTTCGGTTTATGGTTCAGTTAATTAGTAAAAAAAAAATGGTTCAGAACCGGTTCACGTCCCTGTAATAAATATTATAAAGAACATTTTATTTTTTGCAGATGAAATTATGACAACTTGTAAGATTTTCAACATTTATGACCCTTTTTCACAAAACCTTTCCAAAATTCGTCTTGGCTATAAAAATGTTTTCATGATAAAAACAGATTCAGAAAATTGACAAAACAAATGATATATGTTGTTGTTTTTTTTTTAGAAGTTGCTGTAAAGAAGTTGCTTATTTTTTATAAAAATTTCATACAAAAATCTTCTTGTTAAAAATCGGAGTTTCGATATTGATTTTAGACCCATGGTTTCCTTGCCAAATTTTCTTAGAATTTACCGTAGATTACGTTTCCGCTAGACGCTTGGTCATATTTTTTCCACCCAAACAATTTGACCCAGCCTAATGTACATACATATATTGCCTTTGCTAAGCAGCTTACAAAAATTCGATTAAAACGCCATATCTTCGCAGCCATGTGCAGAAGTTTTTTACTAGAATGTTTATTTTCTATACTTAACACCTGTCGAAGTATGGACGAAATAAGACATGGGAGCGTGACACCTCTCATACAATATGATGGTATGTTAAGCGTCCAATAAGATGATTTATAAAAATTTTTAAAAACGGAAAGAAAATACGGAATTGCGGGTCATTGTTAGATTTTAACATATGTTTTTTAAATACTCGTATCTCAAAAAACTGAAAAAAAACGTGATAATTTTCAGAATCAGTGGATCAAAATTACGCAGCGCAGCAATTATAACCCATGTTCATTTTACTGAATATGAATCGTCAAAAATATTTTACTATTTGCCCGAAACTCTTTTTGTAAATATTGATATTGGAAATGGCAATGTATGTTTTAAGAGATATCATCACACGGTATTTTCATGAAGACTTATAACTTCACTAATTTATAAATATCAACATGTAGCTCCATTCTAAATAGCAAATCCTCAGTTTTTGGTGAAATAAGCCTTCTATCAAAAAACCTACTCAACGAATGAGCCACCCAGAAGAAAAAATCAAAATAATTTCCTTAAACAAAAAAATAGCTGATACTTTTTTAAGTTTTATGCATGGTATTCAAACCCATGCACACATACAATGACAGATACAAATGCACACAGCGAAATATTGATTTAAACATGCGGAAATGTGCCTAGTGATCCATTATGGACCCAGTCGATGCGATATTTATCGTAGTCGTCATCATCATCATCATCAGCAACATTGAGTTCGTCGTCGTCGTCATCGTAGCTGTACTCAGAATTGTGATTAAATCATATGATTTACCGCCCACTGCGTAAGTGAGTATAAGTGAATGCGTTACGATGTCACATACCAAATCCCTTCTTGAGAACCATCAGCTGAACGGTCGCAGTGTTAGTGGCGCGATTATTTCAGGGCAGCTGGGAAAGCAGTTGAAGAGATAGACGGCACCAGCACAGCATGACATATTTAGTGTTTGTTAATTTGTATACCAAAGCAGGTCCGTTACTGTATATGTTCTATTGTAGATGTGTCTCCGCACTGATTTCTTTATGTGACTTATGTTCCTATGTACATATTTTATTTTTTCTTTCCTTCAAGTGCTTGTGACTCCAAGCTTATAAGTTTCATTTTTTGTTATCGTTTTTGCTACTGTTATTGTTGTATATTGTTGGCAATTATAATCATTATAAGACTAGCGACATAATTTTTATGTAGCAAAAAATGTACAGAGTAAATTTTACTAGGGACAGATACAGATAATAATAACTATAGTTTAGAGTTAAGGGCACAATAACAGCGGTAGGGTATACATAGCTGTGCTTGAAGAAGTGCTCATTTTATTCTTCTTTTTGCAACTCTTTTATGCTGGTTTTTAACTAAGCCATACTATAGATTGATTAAATGTTTCGTTTTATTTTTTTAAATGCCTCCACACTAGCGTCAAAATCAGCTTCTTTTTCATTTATTTCGATTTCAAACCAACAGCAAAACATCCAAATATATCTCCATTTCCATACAAGGTGTACGTCTAACAGAATCATCTCGAACCTGGATTTCATTAAAAACCAGAACTTTTGTCAACGAAATGTCAAGGCTGTTCAATTCTTCCCACATTAGTCAAAAATTCATCACTCACTTTTTGAAAAAAAAAATATCAATTTTTTACGTTAGCTACTTAAAACCAACAAAAAAGTAGTTAACTAATGGAAAACAAAAAGTTAATGTCAGCAAAAACGTAAGAGACGGTTTGCAAGCTGTTTTTAAAATCGCGGTATGAAAACGAGACTGATCAAAAGCAGTCTGATTTTTGCACTAATAACTTCCTAATACTATACGCTCTCCTAAGGGTCTCACACTACTCTCATTTTGCACTCTCTCAAAGGAAATACCACTGTATTTCTCTTATGATTAATTCAAAAAAAAAAAAATAAGATAATTTTACTTATTGTTAGTAAACAATCACTTTCAATGGCAAGTGAGCCCCGTTTTGACATATATGTATGTAATAAGTTTTGCCACCTTCGAAGACATAAATACCAATAGATTTTGCTTCAAAGTTTACCATTAATGCAATAAATATTTTGTTCAGTACCGGCAGCTGAACTTTCTTCGAAAGAAATTTCCTATTGAAAGTTTTTTGTTGAGATGAAATTTCACTTTATAAAGAAAATTTTGTATTGCGCAGCATGTGGCAACTCTATAATTTATTTTCAGTTTAACCCTTAAAATTTATAGCAACACAAATGTAGGCTAGCAATGAGTTGCTTCCGTTGGGAAAGAAAAAAATTTTAAACCAAAATAATTTTTGCCAAAAAAGTTGTTACTGCTGCTGCCACCACAAAGACAACATAATTTATGACGTTTTGGGTGAGAAAACTTTTGCTAATTTGCGGTAATGTTTCAGCTTAAGTTTTCATAAAATTACGTTTTTGTTTTTGTTACTGTACGCTTAGTCTAAATTTTTGTTGTGATATTAAGTTGCTGTTGCAAATTCATGGCGACACTTTGAAAACAAAAGCAAAATTGTTGGCAAGAAAAATCATTCAGTTAAAACGAAAGGAATAGCAAGAAAATGCAGATGCGTTTTGGGTGACAACTGTGTCCAAAAGTAATAACCGTGGTGCAGATTATTGTGGACATAAACTTTTTATGCAGCAGTGCTCATACGTAAATTTCTCTTAACTTTGATTGCTGCTTTGAATAGACACCTAAGGTCAAAAATGGAGTAAGGCTAGGCTGGAAAAATATATTTATAAGAATATATTAAGAGAAAAAATTATAGTAATACTATAGACGTGTAACACTGGGCAAGAACATATATATGGTATATATATATATATGTACATATATGTATAATATATAATATATATATGATTTTCTCACCGAACGTTTCTTTCACTAATTCGATTGTATCGGTCATAGTATGGTACGCAACGCTGCACAATGTCTCGTTTTGCTATAACTGGTGGAAAAAATCAATTTTGGGGTGGGTCGTTTAAGTAAATCTTATATCAGTTTTGGATAGAAATGAATAGTTTGAATAGTACAACTACTGAAAGTTGACAGTTTTTTGAAGTCAACAAAAATTTGAGCTTTTGGAAAAAACAAGTGCATGCAAAGCTGAAAAAATTGTCAAAAGGTTCAAAATACGTTTGTTTCTTATTCATACAAAAGAATATGAGTCTTAATTTTGTGGCTATCCGGACTTACTTATTTTCTAAAGCTTGAAATATGTATGTAAGTGCGAAACTGAAGGTCTGGTTAGTCTGAGAACAATTTTTACGAAGTGGTTTCAAATTTTAAAAATACATATAATCTGAAAGTTGATAGAGCATAAAAAATTCCTCCGTTAAGAGTCAGAATTTTGAAAAATATTAATAAAGTGTAGGTAGCCACAGTATTAAAATTCCGAAATTTTTAATTTTAATATTTTTTTTTTCAATGACGTACACCGCTTTCATCATAGTTTTCAAACTTCAAGGTAAGTTGAAAAAAAAAATGTCAAATTCTCTTAAGCTAAACTTACCAACTTATACCTGTTTTTTTCCATGCTTGTCATATGCTCATGTCCAAGAAATTCATAAAAATATATATCTGTCATGTATTCCCTTCGCGTGACTCCCACTTTTTTATTCTTCTAAAATCAATATTTTTTTGGTAAAGGTGGTAAAGTGGAAATAATAATATTATTATTAAAAATTTCATATCATTTGAATTGTAAGAATTAAGTGAACAAGACGTTTTGTTGGCTGTAGAAAGTTTTGTTAACACAGAATATATTTGCAATTGAAAATATCTTTTCCAAATAACATTTCAACATAAAATCAAAATGAATCAATGCAAAACCATATTTCTTCAGCGAAAAATACCAATATTGGCCGGGAAAAGATATTTATTTCGATATTTAATGTATTCACTAAATAAAATAATAAGAATGCACCGTAACTTTCCCAACTGAACACCTTTCAAGAACTGCCAATATGTTTGTGGCTTTAATTATTTCACATAGAAAAAATCCTCGCCCTTCATAAGTTCTTTTTGCTCATTAATCAGAAAATGATCAGAAAATATCAAATTGCTTCTATTGAACTTATTATGAATTAACGACGAAATAATGAGCATAATAAGACGAATTTTTTTTTTTTTTTTTTGACATTTGTTGATAGAAAAATTTTATTGAATCGACAAAAGTGAAATTAACACTAAATGCAAAAATATCAAAAGAAAAATCCATTGAATTTTACGTAGAGAATGCACGAATAAAAGAATAAGATTGGTTTTTTCCCGTGGTAAATCATCAGAATTCAATCTTCAAACATTTCCCAACTTGTACTTGGCGTCAATTTGACAATTTATTACGGCACGCATTGACTAGTCATTGGAGGTTTTGCCTTTTTTTTTTCCTTGTCGAACTCTCTATAACACATGCTGTTGCAGCACAACAAACAATCAGGTTCAATTCGAAGAAACAGTTTGTTTTTATTGTATTATTTTTATGTGGACGCAATCGGTTTGACATTTAGATTTCGAGTTAAACCAAATAGTTGCATGCATTATTTATATTTAATTAGTTTGCTGAAATAGTACAATCGGAGAGTAGTAAGATGGTATAAATTTTTAAATTCGTTTTGCTTTTAAGTTGTATACTTCTATTTCAAAAAGACTTTAAGAGTTATATTCTGACTTTTGATGTAAATTTGCTGCCCAACTGGACCACTAGTTAACATTAAATTACTTTTTCATGTATGAAAATATTATAGCAGCATTCGAAATATTTTTATATTCAAATAAAGTAACTAAAATTATTCTACTAGTAAATATGTATGTACATATATTACCTACATTCAGAATGCAGTCAAAAAGTCTACACCACAATTTTCTATATGCCTGTCTGCCAGTCTGTTTGTCAGTTAGTCTCTCTTTTCCCCGTCCAACAACACAACATTTGTTGCCAACTTAACTTCATTGTAATTTATTGATATACTTCAGCTAAAATATGACTCCCCTGGGAGCACATTTTCCAACTCAGTGTACGGAAATTTCTGACGCACGCACATTTGTTGTACATTAACACGGAAGAATTTAACGCATTTCATTTGAATCTCAGAGGAAGTAGAACAGCTTTTAGGCTGCAGACGTTAGGGTGGATGTTGTGCTCATAGAAAATTTACATTTGATAATTTCTGGCTAAATGTATGGAAAATGTTCTCACTTCAGACTACGCATAACATTCAATGTTTTCAAAAGTCTTAAGCAACAAATTAATAAGTCTCTGAAATAAATTCACTTGAAGCAATTGTTGCCAAAATAATAGTTGTTGGACCTTAAGGTCGTCGATTTCTATCATTTTTTTTTTTTTTGGAGTACTCCATATTTTTTTGCTAAAGTTTTGAAAACCTTTCTACAGGCATACGATTTTTCAAAAATTATAAAACTAATAGGAGATATAACTTAATTTTTACACATTTCTTACCTACTTTTGTGCAGATTTGAAAAAATGTGTGAAATGTTTTTTTTTTCACTATTTAATGACATATAATTTTTAAACAATATTTTTCATTTGAGTTGATATATACAGATATTATAAATATTTTAATAAATAATTCTTTTTAATTCGCAAGAATGGTTCGACTCATGCGGTACTAATGCGGTTAAGTCTATATAATCAGCTATTTTGTTAAATTATTATAAACAAAAAGCTATAACTCTAGAGTCTAGACGATTACCATGTGACAAATTGAGTGTTACTTTCGAAACGAGAGACTGACGAGTGGCGATAATTTTTTTTTAATGAGTTTATTTTTTTTCCTTTTTCTATTTTGGATCAATAATGGTAATGTAAATGTTATGCCTTTGAATTGCATAGCACTTCAATTTTTCATATTTTGCAAGAAGAGTGCATGTACTAGGGGTGGCAATCCCGGGATTACGGGATCCCGGGATTCGCTCTAAATATAGGCTAAAGTAATCCCGGGATTTTCGGGATTAGAAAAAAATTTTATTTTATATAATAAATATTCTTTTATATGACATAATTAAGTACAAAATCTGCAAAATAACTGTTTTCAGTAAGTTTGATGTGCATGAATCATTATTGCATCAACCTGAAAAATGCACTTCAATTGTGTCAGAACCTTAAATTGAGTAAAAATATTTGTTTTTATTGTAGCAATTTTTTGCTTAAGATTTTCTTAAAAAAATGTCACATAACAAAAAAAAAAAATATCTTTTTGAATACTTTGACTAATTTTAAGAATTTTTTACTAAGTGCGATTTGTATTGAAAGTTAATAGTTCAGGAGAAAACTGATAAAATGTGAAATTTAGACTAAAATTATTTTTATCAATAACGGAAATACTAAAAATGCAATAGAAAAACAACATAAGCAAAACATATCAATTTTTTATAATAAAATACAAATCTGCAACACAAAATATAGGTTTGTCTTAAAAAAAAATAAACACAGCCGACCTTGATTTGATATTGAAATTTTGACCCATACCTAACCTACCAAAATTTAAGTTCTAAGATATAATTAAACTTTTGTCTGAAGCTTTTTTTCTGAAATCAGCTTCAAAAGATTTTGACAACTTAAATGAAGCTTACTTATGGATGCGTCTACTGATAGCGAGCCATTCGGTGCCACTAAATGGTCATAAATGCTTGATTATCCTCTATCATCTCCTTTTAGTAGTGACTATCTTCTACTAGTCAATCTCAGTAAATGTGATTTAGATGTATTAACACTCAAAGTGTTCTAAGTCAATTTTTAAGCTATTATTTTTTCTATTATTTTGCGTTCTTATTCTTCATTGTTACGCTGTGAAAAAAGCAATTTTGATTTTATATATACAATAGTATAAGCTTCTCATTTTTTTTTTTGTAATTTTGTATGAATTTACGAGAACTATCAATCCCGGGATTGATCCCGGGATCCCGGGATTGGAAACTTCAATCCCGAAAATCCCGAAACACAAAAAAGCTCCGGGATTGCCACCCCTAGTTTGTACTTTCTTACGACAGCTGTTAACCTCAATGTTATACTAATTTTGTTCAAGATTGAACAACCTCCTGAAAATTGAGGAGATAGGACATAAATATGTAGAAACAAAGAAAAATGAGGAAACATGAAAAGTGTACTATCATGCTTGATAATCTACCACACTATGATACAGGTTCGGCATTATCATTTTAAAGAAAATTCATATCATGTATGATACTCTACATACATATATGGGACGTTCTTTTACAAACCGAACGAATTTTGACAAAAATTTACCGACACATTTTTCAATTGGCTGAAATTTTTTTTATGGGTTCTTTATTGAAAAAGAAGAGATAGGTGTTCGAGGATTATTTTGAAAAAAATTCTTTTAACTCTGGTTCTGATAAAATTAGAAAATTGATTTTGTTTTCATTTTAAAGCTAAGAGAAACTTTAAAAAAAATATTTATTAAAAAATTATTAACAAATTAATATTATTATAAGCAATTTAAATGTTTAAATCGATTTTTAACAATTTCCTCTACCCTCTATCAAATTTTTAATATGTTTTACGTCAAATTTCCTATCGAAAACGTTTTTTTTTTTGATGAGCAAACTATTATTACTATTAGAAATAAATAAATTTATGTCGTGCGGCATGTATTATCTCTTCTTTTACGATACAGAACCCATAAAAAAAATTCAGCCAAATCAAAAAAGAGTCGTCCGAAAAGTGTTCGGTTTGTAAAAGAACGTCCCATATTGGGACCTTCTACGACACCATTTTACATTTGCAAAATATTTTCTTAAATTAATTTTGCTTTTAGTCCTGACTAACAGTATTTTCCCTTTTTTTTTTTATCAATCTATTTACGAGATATGAACTTTTGAATTCTGACGTTGTTAAAGGTTTTTCGTTTTTAAGTACTCATAACTCCGCAAATAATTATAATCAGAAATATTGAATTGTTTTTTGCTTCATATTTTGTGTTTTTAAAATGTTTCATAAAAAATATAAAACTTAATTTCTATGATTTTTCAATGGTGTTAAAAAAGATTTTAAAATAAAATTAATGAAAATACTTTTTGTTTATGGTCACATGGAGCTACAAAGCCTCATTTTATACGCTGATTAATCTTACAGCTCTCTTTAAATAGACAATGTCACGCTTTTTTATGCTTGTGGCCAGCAAAGGACTGGTGAAGCAAATCTACTCGGAAATTCACGGCATAGAACGAAAGTTTCAGAAACTCTTAAGACTTTCGAAACGATCTGTTCCTGCTGAGTTCGATTTGATAAAAAAAAAATGTCCACTCAGTTTTATCAAATGAAATTCTACGATATTAAGTTTAGAAAGATTTTATAATCACTATGCAGTTTGATTAAACGCCAGAATTTCGTTTGAGCAGCAACATTTTCTAGTCTTTTGCTTTTTAATAAGTTCCACCCCATTGTAGGTTATAAGAGCTTTGAAGCAACTGTTGCTATAATTTTTGGCCTCGTTGTTTCTGTTTTATTTTCATTCGTAGATAACTTACCTACGGAAGTTTATTTCTACGTTCTTTAATTTTCTTTTTAAAAAGTGTAATTTTCCTATATACATACACACATTGATATAACTGTTTTCTTTGAAATCATTTGCAAAAAAAAAAAAACTTTTTTTGACAAATAGAAAAATTATTACAGTTTAACCCTCTGTTGCTTTGTCAAGATTTCAAACTTTATTTTCTGATGCATAAAAGGCCTTACAAAATTTTTACTTTGCTCGAAGAGAGTTGATATCAGACGTTATTTTTAAGCAGTTGTAATTCCCATGGGTGCTGTTATTGCAACAACTGAAACAGCATTTGCAGATAATAAATAATTGGGTTCTCTCTTTTAAAGATCTTAAGTCAGAAAGAGATAAAATTATTGTCTTACTTGCTGCAGTATGTTTGCTAATTTAATTTGGCTGAATTCGGTTGCAAAATATTTTTTATTTGGCTTGCATAAAAATTCAACATACGTTCTGATATTATGATACTATAACAGATGGATATCATTTATGCAGTGCTGTTCACAAATTGACAGGTTCATGTATTGGTGAGCTGACGTAACTTTGAATACACAGTTCTTAAATCAGTGCGTTTCAAATCGAAGTTGTAGTGTCCCAATGCAAAACTAAAGTACTCGATTGCAATAATTCAAACAAAAGTGTACAGAAACATAAAAGGCAGGACTCTTATTAGACTTAATTATTTAAATCCTTACTTTGATATATCGTCTTTGTTATATAAAATGTCACATATACATATAAATTTTTATGTTTTCGAGTTATTTGCAAATAATTATAAACTAAAGAAATGTACTCGAATCTCTTTACTTTTAAATCAAGCAGAAAATTGTGGTGGCATATCATTTAGTCTAAAACTTTACCGTAAAATCGTCATTTGGTTGCAGAATTCATCGCATTAAAATAAAAGTAAACTGGCCGAATTGAAGAAATGCAAAGTATGCGTTTCACATTATGCTTAAGTGGTGCAGCCAGAAATTCTTTTTGGGTCGATGTCATAAAGAAATTGTAAACTTATATATATTAAGTAGCTTTCTTGTTTTACTTAAAACAATTTGTTACTTTAAATAAGTTAATATTTAAGTAAACAATATTAATAGAATAATTTAATTACAAGATATTAATCGACATGAGAAATAACTATTTTCAAATTCAAAGATATAAATGTAAAGGTGCTTTCTCATCAAAATAAACTTTTTAATCGAGCACCAAAGTGATCACACATATAGGATGGTTTTATTATTTTTTCAAACAAAGGTATCGGCTCTAAATATGCTGGTTTGAACGAAGTCAATATAAATATTGATGCAATAAAAATTAATTTTCTCTTTTAACTATGTACAGTTTTAAAGATCTACTACTAAATATATGAAGATATTTTTAACCGATTCGCTGCATGCGAGTGCATTCAATTCGCTCAGTTTGATTTCATTTTATTGCTGCAAAGTCTTTGACCAAATGTAATTTAAGAGTAAAGAGATCGAGTATTTCTCTTGTAATACATACTTTTTTTTTTTTGACAGATGATCTTATACATATGAACTGTGAAAAAGAAAAGCAATGGTGAACTTATAATTGAGTGCATAACGAAGAAGCATAAGTGCAAAAATATAGTATTGAGAACATTGGAGAAAACTTTGAACTGCAGTTAGTACGTGATAATATAACACAAAAAACAATTAAAGTTTTTGGTCTGTTGAAAAACTTTATTAATGAAAGAATTAAAGAATGACTTAGAAATAAATCGGGGTTTGTGAACGAAAACAAATTAAGAAAATAATTTAAGAGTTTATAAAGAGAGGAATACGAAAAAAAAAATATAATATTATGACTCAAACTCTGTGAAAATATAATCGTATAAAAAAAGAAAATGTTAAATATTATTGTTCAAACTGACATAGAACTCTGTGAAAATATAATCGTACAAAATCAAAATTGTAATGCGGTGCTCAAAATCCTTAGATTTCAAACATACATACATAAATCAATTAAGTGTACTAATAGAAAAGCATGCAGCAAATGTGCCGGGTGATGATGATGCTAGTGATTGTAAGCCAAATAAGGTAACATATAGCTACTGCAGCAACGCGAGCAGTAAAGAAAGTTTTAACAAAGAATAATGAATTTAGAATGTTTATTTAAATATTATTAGCATAATAAGTATCGAACCAGGCTGAGCTTGAATTTGCCAGACATAGCTTTCTGTTCAATAAATCGTAGAACAAATGAAATATGTATGTTTGTGATATTGAAGAAAATATAAAAACGCACAAATTAGTAAGATCAGACTCTCATACAAGATACGCAAGTGGTGTAATAATGCACTTAAGGAAACAAAGCTTAAAACCATATATATGTATATACCATAACTGTCAAAATAACAGAATATGGCGTCTTGAAATTAAACTAAAATAATATAATGAAAGTGATGTTAAATAAATAAATTACATAATCGACATTGATAATGATGTGTTTGATATAACTGAAAATAATAATATCATTGGTAATTTTAATAGAGGCGTGAACAGAAATTCAGCATGTGAATGCCAATTAAAGCAATTTCCGCAATATGGTCAATGCATCAGACAATTAGTTTTAACACGCGTGTATCTGAGGAGAGTGAGACATTAATAGATCTTCTATGCATAAATCAAAACAACGTATAATGAGGAAAGTTAACTGAATATCAAATGTCGGATCATAACACGATCAGATATTTATTTCTTAAAAAATAGTAACTGTCACAAGAGAGGAGAGACTCTGATTAAAACAATTATAATAGACAAAATTTAACAAATCTATTGAGAATATGCGATTTCAATGCATTAAAACCTGTAATGAATGCATTAAAACTAATGAACAAATGGTATGAATTAACCAGTTGAAGCAGATTTAAATATAATAAATAAAGTTCGGAAGAGCTTAAAGCGAATAATTAAAAAAAAAAAATGAAGGAGAAAAAATCGATAAAGTTTTAATAAACCGACGTGCCAATGCAAATGTGTAAAATTTCAACTATCGTGTCGCATAAGAAAAAAAATAATCAAAAGCAAAACATCTTAGGCAAATAAACACAATCTCAAGTGATGTAAAACTAAATCAAAACCGCTTTAAAAAACACAACTTACAACATATTTAGTGTACAGTAAAATTAATATCCCTCAAAAATCAGATCTTAGAAAACATCATTTGTATGAAACAGTACCTAACATGATCATAGCAGACTGGAATGTAGATCTTTCTCAGGAAAAGTTAAATATTTCGGCATTTTTTGATCTCAGAAAGACTTTCGATCATTGACAGAGAAATCTTGCTACAAAAACTGTATATCATAGGCGTTAAGGTTATCGAAATGAAGTGACTGAATGCTTCATGAACGATAGAAAGCAGTAAGTCTATGTAAACATTCAACTTTCAGAAGGATCAGTAATTGCAGTAACTTTATTTACTCCATACGAAGTCTTATAATACTGTAAAATTAAACTGTTTGCAGATGATGCATCACTGATTGTGAGTGTATTGGAAGCTGAGGTAGTTATGTCTAAGATACAACAAGACTTAAATTTATTATATATTTTGCTCTGCAATAAAAAACTTAGCCTAATATAGAAAAAACTAGATGTATGATTATAGTCCGAAATAGTTTTAATAATATTAATGAATCCATTAATATCCGAAAATATTTTTCATAGCAATAGACTATCAAGTAGGTAAACTAAAAATAAAGAAATGTTATGCATTTTACGTATAAGATTTGATACAAAAGAATTAAATGACTCATACAATTTTTTTTACTGACAATAAAAATATATTCATGGAATAAAACATGGAAAAGGACCAGAGTATTTAAGAGAAACGAAGTTCACTCACGCAAGAATCAGAAATAACTTTCGACTACCAACGTTTGCGACCGAAGCTGACAAAAGAAACATATACATTTCACTAAGAACTAAAATTGTTCAATGAACTACTAGTAGGAAAAAAAGAGTGACAACGATTTTAGGTTAAAAATTCTCTTTTTCAATATTGTAAAACAATGAACATAAGATATATTCATTTTATATGTATTCAATATATTCATGCAAGTTTATATATACTAAAATATTTTACTTTAAATAATATTAAATCATGTAAAAATGTACATCGATTTCGTATATATGTATATGAATGTAAATGTATAAAAATTTTACCTCAAACATATCAAGGCAAATCAACCAATAGATGAACTATATACCTACATATATAGGTACAAATATACATACGTGCACATTTGTGATTTTCGAAGAAGTTGTGGACAAAGAAAATATTTTTATTATCATAAAAGTCTACTTTTGGCGGTGATTGTAAGACGGTTTCTTTCTTACTATATGGATTCAAAATCACAATTTCTTTATAAAAGAGAAATAATTTAAAGTACAAGACGCATGCATTTTATTTTATATTTTGCGCTTAAAGTGTCTTAGATATGTTTATCTAAATGAAATATATTCAATATGCTTCATTAATTAGCAATTTCACTATTAAATTTTACTACAAAAACACACATTTTAAGATTTAGAAACTAGCGCTTTATTCACATGTAAGCTTAATTTTAGACTCTTTGTAAAAATGTTTTAGTATATTTTTTTAGTATCATTATATTTAATCCGTAATAAAGATGCTAACACCTTAAGTTGAGATCAACTAAAATTTCTCGCAACTGAAAGTATGTTTTCATCCTAACTTTATCAAGAATGATGAACCAAAACATAAGAGAGGTCATCACTTTGCAATATTAAAAAATTCCTGAGCTTGTAGCCTGTTTGTTTGTCCCAACGTCTCCAAAATTGATGAGTGAACATAGAATTATTTCTATTTGAATCTCAAAATCTATAACTTTGCAGATAAAGAAACTCAAATCAAGGACATGTAGAGGTAAAAAGTTACTTCTTATGAAGTATCGCCAAATATCCTTTTACGAAAGACTTTTTAAACACTTATCTCAGAAACAGAAATGCTCTGCTGTGTTTTAGGTTATAGCACCCATCATTTGTATGTCTGATTAATTGATGTAATACGTTCGTTTAAAAATCCAGTTCACACACTTTTATCTGATGCTCCTGTGACCATTTGCTATCGAATCAATTTTGTAGGAGCATGAACCTGAGTTGTTCCTTCTTGATATACTCAAAAATAAATTGACGGCGACGTCCTAACCATTTCATTAATAAAGTTTCTGACTTTAAAGGTTTTAATTTTTATTTTTGTATGGAAGGGGTCCTGCCCATTTATAAGAGTGTACTTTCTTTTCTAGAGATTAATAGCAATTTGATTGTATCACCTTATGCATGTAATTATGTGTGCGTTTTGAAAATGTTCTTATCCGAAATCGCACTTTATATCCATTCTTAGCATCCCTTCAGGATAGGGTTTCTAAGATTTTTTTTTGTATTGGCGATAGGCGCGTACGAAAACCAACTTTTTCTCATTTCAATCTCACGAGATGCGTTTGAGGCGTCCGGTTGCAAGACCGGCCAAGTCCAAAAAAGTCAAATTTTGAGATATTCTCATATATCAAAATCTAGAACATGCTTTATTTTTCTACTATGTTTTTAGATTAAAAAAAATATTTTTGACAGCTATATATATCACATTTTTTAAATATATTTTGATGCATGCATTTCAAAACCGGCCAAGTCCATGAACTTGCTTTTAAAACCGGTCCAACGTCTTGTAATCCAAAACGACCAAGTCCACTTTTTTTCGAACAAAATGTGTTGATTACTATGTCAAAACCGACCAAGTCCAGTACATTGGTATCATAACTGGCCAAGTCCAAAATTGTTTTCTCAAAAACATAGGCAATTGAAACTCGAAAAGTCTGTTCTGACTTTGAGTAAGAAATTGTATAAGCTTTTATGTGGGAAATACGTTTTAGTTTTTCAATAAACTTAGATGAAGATAAACGTTTTTCGTTGTTTGTCCAAAAGTATGGAAAAGGGACTTGGCCGGTTTTGTAACTGGGCGCCTCATATATCAAAAGGACATTTAAAAGTTATTCCATAACAAAGTTTTTCCAAGTGTTGTATGAATAAAGGTTTATTAGAACGAAAATTAATAAGTAATCATGGTGACTGTTTATTAACTGAACATAAGATATGCCGGATGAACATCAAAGTTAAAGGTTCTGTGGATTTTCTCCTATATGAACGAGAATGTCTTTATTTAAGCTGTCCTTCTAAATATGATTTTTAACTTTGCCAAAAAAAAAAATAAATAAAATGTTCTATAAGTAGTCCTCAGTCAAAAACCTAAAAATATGTACACAAAAGTATCTTAAAAAATTATGAATTTTAAATAGCTTTTCTCGAATTATTTCGCCGTTTGCTCCCAAAATTCTCAGTGATGGCATTTTCAGTGCAATTCAACTTATTTCAGTACATTCGCGCTATGAAATTTATGCAAGTTTAAAGAACTTATTTTAAGCGCACATTTTTTAAATTTTTATATTGATTGTAATACAAATTTTTAATTTAATTTATTTATATCTTTAAACTTAATTGGCAATCACTTCTTCATTGGAGCAAAGTCCCTTTCCCTGGAGCATTTTTTTGGGTCTGCAAACAGGTAGTAATCGCATGGAGCCAGATAAACAACATTAAACATGTCATGGTAAAATATGTATGATTTTTCTTTGTAACCAAAAAAAAAATTTAATTAATACCTTGGAAGACAATTTTTTATGAGATTTTAAACAACTTCGATTTCTTTGTGTATTACATTTTTCTGCTTTGTTTTAAGTGCTGAAACACTCAAACTTTTTTTTTCAAATTTTTGAAAGAATTGGGAAAAATTATCTACGCTGGACCTTCAAACATTATGTTGTGATTCTTAATTAAGTACATTTACGAGAAGCTAACTATTCTAAACTACGTAGCACAGTGCTGCACCACATTTTGACTTGTTATTTTTTTACAGTGACGATTTTTCTCCATCTCTACATCTGTGTACAGGCAACAACAGTCATGGCCATTAATCAATTACACCGCATGCTCCCATGTGGCTTTTTGCGGGACATACGCTTTGGCAATACATATCTGGCCATATTGGTTAGAGCACCAAAATAAAGCAACGAACAAACAGCAGTGGGAAATATCACAAAGCAAAAAAAAAAAACTCTAACCTGATTGCATTTAGCGGAGAGATTTTATTATTTTCCAATTTCATATATTTTTCTGTAAACATTTTTTTTGTGCTGTTGCATTTAACGTGATGTTGCCGTTAGGGTTGCAATAACATCCGTAACAACGTCAGTAGCAACAACAGCACTAACAAGTAACCAATGAGTTTATTTTTTTTTTTTTTGTCTCGTTGTTACTTTGTAAATTTATGACTTTTAATATTCTTGAAATTTGTGACATTTGCAGGTTTAGCGGCTGGTATTATTTGTAAAATCTTAATTAAGAAACACTAGAATTTCGACAAGCAAATACGCTATCATTCGGGTAGATTTAAAATCGCACTTATAATAAGAAAAAACTTTAAGACTTTGACAATCTAATAAGACCAATGAAAGTTGTTAAATTATTTTAATAAAATATTGTATATGGGTTGTCTGTGGGATGTCTAACGCGACCGTCGTAAAGCAGAATTAAAAGTCTAAGTAAAACACTTTTAGTTTCTTCTATTACTTTAAAGGATAGCGTAGCACTGCCTACTATTAAAATTAAATTATATTATGCACTGGCCCTTTTCTCTACTTTGTAAAAAAAAAAAAAAATCCTAAGCGATTATGTTGCGTTATATGTAGTTTATAAGTGTTATAAACTATAAGTGGCTTAAACGTTTTCCAACTGCTTATTTATTACACTCACATATGTTTGCGAACATGACCAACTTCAAACAGCTCCAAAAATTTAAAATTTCATTATTTTTCACTCGTTTTTTTTTTAATTATTTCCATAAAACTCTGTTTGAACAAAAATTTTGACACACTTGCTGCTGTTATCAATCACTAAATGAGAACAAATGATGTTTTCCTATGTCGAATGTGACATTAGAGCTTGAACTAAAGCAAATTAAAAACTTACAGCTAATTGAGATTGGTTTGATGTTTCTGTATTTTTTTAAGCTAGTTGTTGTTAAAAGAGAGATTTTGCGGACTAACTATAATCATGTATCTGTCTTATAGACTTTAATATTTAAGGCAAAATACAAATAAATAGAAACTGTATTTATGTAAATTTGTAGTCGATTTGCTCAACGTGGAAAATTAATTCTGGTGCAAATTGTTTCAATTAACAAAATTTTAATGTTTTCCTTAGATAATAACAGATCGTAAAGATAGTAACGCTTCTTTAATAACTTTTAATTTTTCTGTCACGATGGACCATTCTGTGGAAATACCCACATATACTTTTTGAAGGAACTTCATATATCAAAGCGGAATCAAGAAAGACCTCGTTTTATAGTTGATCGAACCTATTATGACAAGCTTTTGTGTTGATGATTCTGTAAGCACCTGGTTGTTCTCATTTTTACGCTCTTTGTGCGCCTGCTCGCTCTCTGGGCAGCACCGTAAGCAACTAAGGTATATGAACCAAAATAAAATAATTCATTTAACGCTACTGTTACTTTGCTTCGGCTACTGGGAAATCGACAGGAATAGTAATAGCAGAAACCACATTTTCGGTAGCAAATGATTTGCTGTTACTATGACCTCCTGAAAATCGAAAGCACATCAAAAGCAAATGTTTTGACTTAAAATATATGTTTTTTTTTTTTTTGCTTTAGCTATAGCCTTCCATTTTTTGACAGTCATTGTAACATCATATCATAAGCAGCCAAAAATATATTTTCCGCTTTTGCAATATACTTATATAAAATACTCGAACAAATCAGAATAGAAATGATTTAGTATAAACACAGCTTACTATATCTAAGGTGTAGTTTGCCAAAAAATTTCCTTCAGAAAGCTATTCATATATTACTCTGATGTATACTACTGAATAAAATCTGCTCAAAATTTTGGGAGTCTATTATATGTTTGAATTTGTAGTTAACCTATTCCATCTACAGAATATTTCATGTACATATACTGTTTTAATTCACTTTAAGAGGTTATCCATTTAGTCTAAAGTCGATTTTCGTAATTGCGAGATTTTTCAAAGAAAATATTGCCATCATCCAACGAAATCCTCTTCAAATTAGATGTACGTGGACCTATTATATAAAAAGTTATTCAATGAGAGTGATGTTACCATTATGATTCCAGATATATTTTTCTATGTAACAATACTTTCTTGCGAAAATAAATGTTTTATCAATTACTTATATTAATAATATTATACTTATTAAATTTAATTATAGAAAAATATTAACTTCCACAAAAACGTTCCCCATTTTGGCGCATCTCTAAAAGCATTTCAATCATAATTCACTTACGCTTATTTCATAGTGGGCGTCACTGAGTGTAAGCCATACGCAAGACATGACAGTGAGCGACACTTCCACCCCTCGCTAGAAAATTAAAATCATTCATGTGTTTTATAAAACTAAAGTTCGGAATTGCAGTATAATGAACCCACACGTAATGTAGCGAGCTAGAAAAAAACATGTTACTTCCAGAAAGACACCATAATTTACAATTTGCGAATGATGAAAATTTATGTTGTCTGCCTCGAGTATGAACTGAGATTTTGTCACATAATTACAGGGTGGTGCTGATATTTTCTTTTACTCCATTTCTGTTATCACAATTTGCCGGTAGTTTAATTGAATTTTTTTTTTTTTTGTTCATAAAAAGGCTGTGCCAATATTAATTTTCCACTTTGAAATCATGTGAAATGGTAATCATAAATAACAACAACAATTTTTTTGCTGTCGTACAATAAAATTTATATCGCCGCAACGTATTTTCAATATACGGGTTTTCAGTTATATTTTTTGTCCTGCATGTCATAGAGTCCTTTTTTGCCATTGGCATTTAGTTTTTTGTGCGAGTAGTTTCATAGTGTGTGTTTGAATTCATAGCAGCCCAGCAGGCAAATGAGCAAGGCCTTACTCGGAGAAGGCCTGCTAGCACTGCTGCGATTATATAAGGGCTTCTCAAAACTAGATTTACATGCAAATAAAAATACAATCACAGAAGGCATAATATGCCTTGCCACAACAGACGTGCTATCAGGCCTGATATTAGAAGGCAAAGGAGAAGGACTCC
Source organism: Tricholauxania praeusta (assembly GCA_949775025.1). Taxonomy (NCBI): domain Eukaryota; kingdom Metazoa; phylum Arthropoda; class Insecta; order Diptera; family Lauxaniidae; genus Tricholauxania; species Tricholauxania praeusta. The sequence goes on along the minus strand of OX459031.1, from coordinate 26,236,775 downwards.
ATTTTCTTTAGCGCTTTTCTGTTTCTTTTTTATTTCATGTATTGCAATGTTTCATGAATCGAGATAACTTTTTGTCATATGCATTGTACATATACGACATGAAAAGTATACACATGGTTAGAAATTAAGAGAGGTGTGCAGACTAGTCTTCTGTTGTTTCATGTTATCCCAGTAGGCAAGGGCAGGAGCTAACAGTGCTTCTAGAAGGCCTTCCTTGGTAAGAATAAGGCCTTCCACCCTCCTTTTAAATGTACTTTCTTTTTTATATGAAATTTCCGCAGAAAACAGGCCTTCCTAAGCAGGCTTTCTAAGACCCCTTACCGTAGAAGGACTCTCAGAAGTACTTGACAAAAATTTAAATTTTAATAAATTTAAAGACTCTAAATATTAATTGTTTTTTTTTTCTATATCACTTGCGTTTTAATGACTTTACAATTTGACAAAGGATACACAAAACTCTACCTCCTTAACATAACATGAAACAACAGATGACTAGCCTGCACACCTCTCTTAATTTCTAACCATGTGTATACTTTTCATGTCGTATATGTGCAATGTATATGACAAAAAAGTTATGTCGAATTATAAAACATTGCAATACATGAAATAAAAAAAGAAACAGAAAAGCGCTAAAGTAAATGAAGTCCTTCTTCTTTGCCTTCTAATATCAGGCCTGATAGCACGTCTGTTGTGGCAAGGCATATTATGCCTTCTGTGATTGTATTTTTATTTGCATGAAAATCTAGTTTTGAGAAGTCCTTATATAATCGCAGCAGTGCTAGCAGGCCTTCTCCGAGTAAGGCCTTGCTCATTTGCCTGCTGGGATGTTAAGGAGGTAGAGTTTTGTGTATTCTTTGTCAAATTGTAAAGTCATTAAAAAAATATCAACGCAAGTGAGATAAAAAAAAAAAACAATTAATATTTAGTCTTTAAATTTATTAAAATTTAAATTTTTGTCAAGTACTTCTGAGAGTCCTTCTACGGTAAGCGGTCTTAGAAAGCCTGCTTAGGAAGGCCTGTTTTCTGCGGCCATTTCATATAAAAAAGAAAGTACGTTTGAAAGGAGGGTGGATTTCCTTATACTTACCAAGGAAGGCCTTCTAGAAGCACTGTTTGCTCCTGCTCTTGCCTACTGGGAGAGAAAAGACGGGTGCTGCGAAAAAATTCCGAAGCGCAACTTTTTTTATCCAGTTGACACAAGTTAGGACCAGTATACTGCTGTTAAAAATGCGGTGTACATTTTTATTAGAGATGCTCACATATTTACAGGACATGAACATTTATGCAAAGGCATTTGGCAAGCATTCTTAACCAGCTTTATTTTTTTATGCTTTCTTTGAGTTGGCAGCACTCCGTACGTAAAGAATTTAAATTTATATGCTTTGAAGAAGGATAGAAGTAACGTAAATTAATTTTCATTGCTCTGATAAGAATTTTTTGTAGTAAATCTCTTGAATTTAGAAACATCGAAAATAATGAAATGTGTGAAATGGTGTTCGTATTCGCCAAAAATAATTATTAGTTCGATTAGAACATTACTCAGTAGATAAAATGTTACTGTAAAGAAGATCAAAAAGAGCCATCACACAGCACAGTTTTGAGTGATATGGATTAATACAGTGTACAGTCACACATCATGCAACATTTTTGAATAAAATTTAATAGTTTCTATCGAAATTTGTTAGGGCAATACAGAGTCGCTGGACTTCCATTAATTTAAGACAGTTCCAGAAGGAAGTTTATTGTGTGCATTTGATATGTTCTTCAGCAAAGTATGACGATAGAAGTATAAAAATAAGCATTGCCAATTCACACGTTTCTTGAACGAAATTCGTGAGATGGATGTGAGCCATTTGATCGGTCGACTTAATTTCCCCAACTGAACAATGCCTTAAAACTTTAGTTTTGCTTAAGTAATCAGTTGACTTATCTCTTGCACTTATTATCATAGCTTAACGTCACTATATACCACATTCATATGGCTTACAAATTGTTATCGCTTTAAGCAACCTCAAGTAATCCTTCAGGCTCATTGAGAATGGTGAATTTTTATAACATACACCGAGGTATATTCACTTTGTCCTTCCGTTTGTAACACATAAAAGGAGGCGTGGCAGGTATGGAAAAGTGCATATATTCTTAATCAGCGTCAACACCTAAGTTGATTTGCGATGTCCGTCTGTCTGTCTGTCTGTTGAAATCAGGTTTACGGGAAAAGCAAGAAAGCTACTTGAATAAAACTTTCACACTCAGGTCACATCTTTTTGCAGGCATCTTGCTATTGAAAATGGGCGAAATCGGTTCACGGACACTCCTACCGCCCATACTATATGTATGGCCCATTTTGAAAAAAGTTGCAGCGATTTTGATGAAAATTGGTGACTTGATGAACATGTGAACAAGATTAGGATTAGGCTAGGTTTCAAGTTTCCAAAGCCCTAAATTTTTACTTTTATACCACCATATATCGTAGGCCGTGTAAGATACCCACTAGGCATTTTTGCATTTATTAGGGTCTTCAAGAGTTCTATATAACTATTCTTTAAGAGCAGAGCTCTTGAAAATATTCGGTAAAGAGGTTTTAAGACGCAGAATAAATCCTACTTAAGACTAAAAGGGCACCTTCTATTGGGACCTTCAAGAGGTTTATGTAAGAGTTAGCTATGACGTTTTCAAAACCTCTTCAAGAGTTTAATAAATGATGTGTTTAGTGCTGTTCAAGACTTAGTCGCCATATTTATAGGACTTATTAACCTCTCGGTTAAAAAAATCGTAAGTCTTATAAAGACTTCGAAGATGTCAATAAATTAATACACCTAGAGGTCTATAAATATTTTGTGCTCTTGGAAATATTTATACACAATTTTTTTTCGAACGGAATTTTAATTAGGTTTATTTTATTTTGACGAAGTTTTAATAAAGATTTTGTTTTTGGTATACATACTTTTTGCAGTATTACAAAGGTAAATACATAAAAAGAGAATAGCAAATGGAATTATAAAATGGCAATCTGAAAATGTTGCAACGAATAACTATGATTTTCGGCAAAATTATTGACCAAAATTTACGTGCGAGAAAAGATTTATCGTGAAGTTTGGGGTTTTGCTTCGGAAAACTTAGCGCGCTTCTGAAATATTACATATTAGAAAAATAAAATATTTGGGCTAAAATTAATTTTTAGGTTTTTCTTTAATATTTATGTCTCAAAATACGTTTAAGTGATTTTTTAGGTAAAAGCAAATCGAAATAAAATGATTTGGTGCACAAAAATCATTAATTTGGCAAAAAAAAAAAAAGAAACGCATTTATTTTTTTGTTGTTGTTGCTATTTTGTCGGCATGTATTAAAAAAGATGGCCACCGACGCCAAGATTTTAAAATTCCTCGATAAGTGGCATATAAAACTTAAGGATTATCTCTAAAGCTTCATAAGAGGTACTTTAAACTTAAGGATTATATTAAGGGCTTAATAAAACTTGACAGTTTTAATTTGCTAAAATTGTTTATTTAAAATAATTTTGAGTCCATTGTTAGGGTTACCATATGAACAAGTGGCAAATTAAGAAAGAGATGTTTTATGAGCTGTTTTCTTTATAGGACTATTCTGCCGTACTAAGCGAAAAAGACGTATCTCAAAAAAATTCATTTCGAGATAATTGATGTTTTGTTTATGTCAATTTGTTGAAATACCTGTAAAATTGAGATAGAGGAAATTTTCTTAGTAGATTTTTTGTATGATTGAACTAAGATGCCGACATTTCGAGTACTTCAATAGACGCGTAATTTCTTAAGCTATCCGATGCCATAAGAATCTCGGATATTTTTTTTTGAGATACGTCTTTTTCGCTTAGTACGGCGGTATTGTGCCTTTAGCATGGGAATACAATAATATACTGTATTGGCCATTAGCAAAGTCAGCAAAAGCACCACTTTTTTTTGTTTTTCTATAATAGTTTAAAATATAAGCGTTTTCCATTTTCAATCTAATAACGCACTGAGCACAAACTATGTAGCAACAGCTACAATTGTCATTTTAAGCCATATGCAGCCATTTTGAAAACTAGTTCAATTATAAATCCGATTTAAGAAGCTCTTCATTAAATGTTGATATTTACAGAGGTATTTTATAAGTTCACGTAAGAGTTGAAGTTTATACTGGCATTTATATAGCACTTAAAAACTCAGAAATTGAAGAGCTCAATAAAATGTATGGCTCTTACAGTAAAAATTAAATTTTATTTATTAAATAGCTTTTATCAAATATTTTTTAAAGATCTTGATAAATATTAAAAATTTTGAATACAAAAATATTTATAAGCGTTTTATGAAGATCTTCCGAATGCTTCTTAAGACCTTATAAATACCTTAGCTCTCCTTAAGAAAGAAATGTTTACAGACGATTTAAGAACCTCTCACAAGACGTTGTTAAAACTTTGATAAATACTTTTAAAATTTTAAGCATTTTTTGTATTTGTAAACATCTTAATTGGGAGTTTCGAAATGCTTCATAAATAATTTTCATCGCAAGATTTAATGTTATTTTTTTAAGAGGCGAATAAATACTCTGGTATAAGCTAAGAGCCCTATAAATGTTTATTAAATGCTTCCGAAAATTCACCAAGAGCTGCGGATTATTTTAATGCCCAGTGGGTATTGTGATGAAATTTGGTAAACGGGTACATTTCAAAAATATCTTGAATTGTGATAAAAGTGGGCGGAATAGTAGAAGTGGGCGTGGCTCTTTTCAACAGTTAAAAGTTTTGATTTCATATATCTCAAAAGTAGCTCAATCGATTTTCATAAAAATTTTAGAGATGATGCCAGTGAGAGCAGTCATCAACACAAGTTCTGCCACTTTACTGAAAAAACTTGATGAAGGGCGTGGCACAGCCCACAATATTTATTAACGTTATATTAAGAGAACTGACAACGTAATCGTTGTGAAATTTAATAAGGCAAATGTACTTGCAAGAAGATATGTTTTTGCAAAATTTGATGCAATGGAGCATGTGGGCGTGGCACCTCTATACAAGCAAAAAACGTTTACTGTTATAGATAGTGTGCTATGAGAGTAATCTTCATAAATTTTGGCTTAGAGAAGTCGGCTGCTATGGGATTTGAAATTAAATGAGAATTGACAAGATTGCAGTAGTGGGCGTGGCACCTCCTATATTACCATGGAGTTGCAATCGCTATATTGATTGAACTATTGCAACAATTGGTATGAAATTTAATTTAGGTGGTTTACTTGCTAAAAGGTATACTTGAATCGAAAGTGAGCGAAACAGCACCAGTGGGCGTGGCACTTCCCATACAAGTAAAATATCTTAAGTGGCATATCTTTCGAAATATGTGATCTATCAGACTAAAATTTGGTGAAAGAGTGTTGCTTATAAAAATTTATTTCTGGATAAAAATCGGACAATATTACACCAGTGGGTGTGTTACCGCCCTAAATTTTAAGACAAATTACACTATATATCGCAAACTATACAACCTATTGGGCTAAGATTTGGTATGTGGATGTCAATGACGAATATAATTTAGGAACCCAAAAGTAGGCGGAATGGGAGAAGTGGGCATGGCAAATGTAAATTTCTTACTTTGTATTCGTTTTTTTTAATGTTTTCTATATTCTTTTGACTTTATAAACCTTTTAACTTTTTCCAATATATCCCATATGTATGTATTCGTTTGACTTTTTCAATCTCTTTAATTTTTTTTTCATTGTTTCTTTATTTTTAAGACTTTTTCAGCGATTTGAAATTGTTTTATCGTTTCTTAACCTTTTTCATTTTTAAACATTTTTTAACAATTTTTATATTTTTTCGACAATTTGCATTTCTTTCAACTTTCTACAATGGTTTCCATATTTTATCGAATTTTTCAGTCTTTTACAACTGTTTCAACATTTTTCATCCCCTAAGCATTTTTTACATATAACATTTTTTTTTACTTATTCAACTTCTTCAACATCTTTTAGCATTTATCTAAAAGGCACTTTCAGTGCAGTGTAGGTATGTGTGTTTCGGCCTGGCCGTAGGTAACACCTTAACTTGTTCTAATTCAAATACCACCTCCTTAACAGTGACGGAAACTATTTATTTTTAACTATTAGTAAATTAGTAGCTACTATTGTATTTTTTGGTTTCTGCATACGATGCAGACATTGATTTAGTACTATTCGTTTGAGCTAAATAATCAATACGCCATAGAAGTGATTCACTCCAACTTAGACCAACATATGTATGTGTGTATGTATGTGCACTGGGTTGTTGATAAGAAGTTTCCACGTTTTTGTGATTTAATGGTAAATTGAATAAAATGTACAATCAAGCTTTGTTTTGCATCTTATGTAAATACATTTGCCAAATTTTAAAGCCAATTTTCTGTATTAACTTAAGCTTATCAAAGAAATTCGCTAAGACAAAACAAAAATATAAATGTGTTCGTCAATTTTTGCAAATTGTATAAAGTGAGAAATATATTAAATTACATTTAAAATGTAAATTGAAAAATATGACAATACATATAAGAAAAATAACGAAAAAAGGTGAAAGCGGTAATATTAAAAAAAAAAAGGAAAGAAAACCCTGCGTAAACACCTCATCAAACATCAAAGCAAATCAATGTTAAGCAGCAAAAACCAAAAGTGAAAAAGGTAAGCGGGGAAAATGCGATTTAAAATATTTTTAAGTTACCACCATCAGCACCAACAAAACTGGCACTATTATTACACTGGTGGACATAAAAATCTAATCACGTTGACTGATGTGATGAAACAAAATTTGTATTTTAACTTTTCCTTTTCATAGCATTAAAAAAAAATTGTTGTTGTGGTGACCCTATTTAGGTGGACATATTAGGTTCACTGTTTTAATATTTTCAAAAGATTATGTTTTTTTTTCAAAAAGGGTAAATATCTAGAATAAGTCTTGTGCAGCCGAAAGCTATTTCTTATTGCGCTGAATTATAGGCAGAGAAATAAACCGATTGATTTGAAATGCCCCACTCACATTTAGTTTTTCTCAAAAATTATATGGTTTTTTTTAATGTTCAGCTAAAATCAAACCGAAATAATCAAAATTTGATTTTGTATAAGACTGTTGGAATACACAACCTTAAAAAAAAAAAATTTAATTCAACGATGCGAGGACCATTTTGGCGCCCCTCGCCCGTGCCCTCTCCCTTAGGTAGGCTACTGGTGCTTACTACTTACTAATGGTCACAGTGCTGGATTCGTGTTTTGATGATGTGAATATTTCACAAAAAATTAATCAATATGAAAAACGATTATTGTTAGAGATATCTTACAGTACAAAAACTTTTTTGACCTGAGAATGAATTTTAAGTCGTCCGAAAATCGAGCGCACTTATATCGGTTTTCAGTTAAAATTTCAACATCTGACCTCTAAAAAACTTAAGCCTAAACCAAAATAGACGAGACGAGACATAACGAGTAAATTCGAGTGTAATTGATCGAAAGTGAACAAAACATTTTGATGAGACGTATTGTTCCGTAATAACCGAACTTCAAAATGTTGCTACTCGTCTAATTGTCTTGTTTTATTTTTTTTGTTAATTAAAATTGTGTGATTGTAATAGATATTTTTTTTGTAACATTAATTTCTTGAGATTATTAATATATTATTATAAGTACATATGTTGTTTTTACAAACACCTAATGATAAAGACGGAAATTCTGGGAAATACTGGGAAATATACTTAAGCGAAAAAAAGCAAATAAATTAACAAAAAATCATCAAATCATTTATTTAAGACAAAAAAAAATTTTATTTGAATTGAAAAAAGTTTAGTTTTCATTTGCAAAAAGATTTTTTTAATTCAGATATGATTGAATATAGTCCGAGAAAAAACCACATCTTATATTTTAATTTGAATGCTTTAGTTATAATGGAGCGATAAGTTAATTTTTTTTCGAAGTTTTCATCCAGAAACATATGAGCCAGTTTACAGGTTAGCATTCTGCTTCCCAAGTCTGAACAAGTGCAAGGTATATAAGTTCACCGGTAAATTCCGGGAATTCTACGAAATTTTGGCAATGATGTGATTTCCCTCATTATAAATGAGGTTGGTTAGTGAGTAATTTAAGAAAGCTTAAAGACTTTGTTATTTCTGTTAGTGAGACCAATTGCTGAGGCCTTCCGTGAGTGAATGGCATATGGCGATTACTAACGTTTGTAAATGGTTAGTTAGTTAACAGCCTCATAAAAATCGTCTTTGAAGAGCATAAGCTGGCCATCTGTAGTAGCTAATACACTCCAGCTATTGTTCATTATTTAACGATTTTTCTGAAATTATCGCTTCACATCTTCCAAGTTATATCATAAGCCGTGTGATAGTTTCTGATTGTTGATGAGCCTTCTTAATATAAGATATGTGTCGCTGTACAATTGAGTAAAAAGATTTTTGTTTTTATTTCTGTAACCAACACTGTGTCCTGCTTGAGGTTATTGTTGTTGATTTATTTCCATAATAGCGTTGAAGTCCTTTATAACCATAAGTTTATCTTTCTTATGTGAAGAGTTCACCGGCTGTTAACGTTTTTTCGTTGTAATGTCAGCGGCCTCAGTTGGACTATATATTTTACAATCAGCACGTTTTTAGTTTTATTTTTGTACCCAGCCCACATTATTCTTTTGCCAACAGTTTTCCAAATCATTAGTGATCTTACGACACCTTTGCTGAGAATGAGTCTGACGTCGCTGCCGATGTCATTTTTTGATCGGCCAGAATTTTTCACCAAGAGTTGATCGTGAGTTCTCCTGAAACGTTCTATTTGCATCGCGGTACCACTTATGATTTGATGTTGTGTCTCTCTAATTCTTTTTCCGATTTCTGCAGCTTCCCATTTACTTTGAGGTTTTGAACGTGCTGGTGGTGTAGGCTTACCAAGCTAAGTGACCGAGATTGACCCGGCTAAGCCCGGAATATTATGTCAAAGCCGGAGCCTGGTAGGAATTCAAAAGTTTATGAAATAGCCGGCAATTGGTTGATTTTTGTGAAACGGACTTCAAAAATTTGTTGAACGAGAAAAATAATATCCCCCTCTAAGGTCAAAGTGGATTCACCTTTGCCACACATAGACCTTAGGGTCCCATATTAATGTCTCTACCTTAATCTAATTGATAAATGTTGCTCCTTTCTCCATGGTACTCATACGAAGTGAAGGTGCCTGTAGTTATGGCAAATATTTTAATGTCACTTAAGTGTATCCCTTGGGTAAAAATATATATTTTTTTTATTTTTTGTCCACTTGTGTTTCTCTTTAAACAGCAAAAATCAGGAAAAACAAACATTACGATTGGACGAAATCCAAAAGGGGATGAAGTGAGCTGAGGTGATGCGGTAATTCATATAACCAAACGCAATTTAAACAACAAAGAGAAAAATAAAAATCTTTGATAAGAGGAACACAACGCAATTTATATAGACTGGAAAATTGAGTTAAGGAAAAAAAAAAAACTTTCACAACATGGCAGCGATGAAAGAAATGTAAAAAACAGAAAATGAAATAAATTTGAAAAAAAATAAACTTTCACACCTTATCAATTGCACCAGATTATCAGCGACAGAAGAATAATGGCGCAATGGCAGATTGAGTTGGGTGAGGAAGGAGCCACTGATGGAATGTGGGGCTGATTTATCCTAAGTTGGGGTAAATCTTTTCAGTTGCATAATCTATGTACAAGAGCATTAAAACTTACAAAGTTGAAGAAGTTGATGATTTTTTTACTTTACTGCGTGGTTGTTGTAAAAGACAACATGTAGCATCAACGCACTCTGTGTGCGTGGCACTCCATTAAGGAAGTTGAGAACTTAAGCCAACAGCCAACCTTTGGCATCATTATCATCACCATCGAGTGGCAGGAAGTCTCGTGATTTTGTTGTCGCTAATGTTTGAAGACATTTGACTTTGATGGCAACGAAAACGTTCCTGGTGTGTATGTAACTTAAAAGGTGGAATACCATTACCATTTTCTACTCACTGTTTAAAATTGGAATATGTATTGTTATGTGAGCAACAGCTTTGCTTTTATTTTGTCGCGAATTTTGAGAATCCTTTGAGATTAAACATGATAAAAACCATAGTAGAAAATAACAAAATCCACTTAATTGAGTTTAAAATAAATTACATAAAGAAAGTAAAATTTGTGTAACAAAATAAATTATTGAAAGAAAGGAAAATTCAGCATTTTAAAAAACTCAGCAATATCTTAATTTAAACAATGCCTCAAACAAAAAATTGAAAAAAATTTGCTGAAAAGCAACCGTAAAGTATTTTGTCCTTTTACTTTTTGAGTTATTTTCCATTATTTTGATTCACATTTACAGTGTCGTAACTAAGAGATTGCAAATGTTTAATTTCCAACTAGGCTCTGCTTAAGGAAAAATATTGAAGTTCTTAGAGTTTTTGCATCAAGTTATGAAATTAATTGGCCCCTTTATGGGTTTGACGAAATTCCGCCAATGAAAATACATTTTTTTATTACTTTTTTGCGCCAATTATTTTCCAATTCAATAGTGTCATTTATTCACTACGCACATTAAAAACATCAAAACATTCCTCCATATATTTACAAAAATATGAAGACTGAAACCATACTGGAATGTAAAACAATAATTAAGACGATCAGATTGAAAAGACGAAAAAAGTTGAATGAGGTTGAAAAAGTTAATAAAATTTTGAAAAAAGTTGGAAAAAGTTAAAGAGATCGAAAAATGTTAAAACACTTGAAAGAGGTTGAATATCTCGAAAAAAGTTGAATGAGTATGAAAAAGTCTAAATAAATTTTTAGAGGTTGAATAATTCCAAAAATCTTGGAAAATGTTAAACATATTTTAAAGAGTTTGAAAACCTCGAAAATAGTTAAAAATTTAAAAAAAAAATTGAATGAGGTTGAAAAATGTTGAAAAACTTGAATAACTCGAATAAAGTTGAATTAGGTTGAAAAATTCGAAAAAATATGGAAAGTGTTGGAAAAAGTTAGAAGAGTTTGAAAAATGTTGAAAAGGTTGAAAGGTTGTTTTGAATAACTCGGAAAAAGTTAAATAAGGTTGAAAAATTCGAAAAAATATGGAAAATGTTGAAACAGTTGAAAGAGGTTGAAAAACTCGAAAAAAGCTGAATGAGGTTGAAAAAGTCGAAAAAATATGGAAACTGTTGAGTTGAAAGAGATTCAAAAACTCGAAAAAAGTTTAATGAGGTTGAAAAGGTCGAACAAATATTGAAAATGCTAAAAATATTTGAAAAAGGTAGAAAAACTCGAAAAAAGTTGAAAGAAGTCAAAGAGTCGAAAAAATATAGAAAATGTTGAGAAAATTTGAAAGATGTTGAACAATAATGAAGCAGTTGAAGGAGGTCGAAAAACTCGAACTAAGTTGAATGAGGCTGAATATATTGAAACCAAATTTTATTAGGATCACTAGTATAGTAAATTAAACGTTTTAAGCTTGTATGGGAGGTGCCACGCCTACTAATTAAACTCTGCCAAAATTTATATACATAATTTCAAACCGACACCTCTACCGAATACCGAATTTAAAAAATATTACTTCAATAGCACACTAAATATTACATTTAACGTTTTTTGCTTACATGGGAGGTGCCACACCCACTGATGCAATCTCGTCGACTTTCATTTAATTTCAAAGCTTATAGTAACCGACACCTTTACATCAAATTTTAAAGAAATTACTCCCTGATGACTGCTCTAAGTGGTATTATCTTTAAAATATTTGTGAAAATCGTAGGTGCCGTTTTCAAGTAATATTGAATCAAAATTTTCAAATATTGAAAAATGTCACGCTCACTTCGCAAATTCCACCCACTTTTGGTAGAATTTAAAATATTTATGATCTGCATCCGTCTACCAAATTTCATTAAAGTATCTTGAACAGTTTGCGAGATATCACGTTATAAAAATTCAAATTGAGGGCTGTGCCACGCCCCTGTTAGAGATATTAAAAACTTAAAACCTAGCCTAATCTCAATTTTGTACACATATGCACCAAATCCCCAAGTGTCATCAAAATCGCTGCAGCCGTTTTCGAAATAAGTTCTGCCATATATTTATAAATTTATATATTTATATACATACAATTTTAGCTCGTTAAGTACAGTATATTCTATACATCCTTAAAAAGTAATGTACAAGATCCCTTACCAACGACCTCTTTCCAGCAGTATACAAAAATACACTTGAAATTTCTTCAATTATACTCCAATTAGTTTCAATCAAACCTCAACAAATCAATATATAAAATTTCATTAGAATTTTATTAATTTATTAAAACTGACAGATTTCAATTGTTTCAATATGGTGCAGCAAAGTCTCACTTATTATCCTGCTCATGTAATCCTTGTATTTGTTTTACTTTGATATCAATCAAGCGTATGCTAACATGTTTGAGTGGGATATCGTAGTTAACCAACCTAAATCGACCCAAAAAAAAAAAACCAATACAAAAAAGAGGGCGAAAAGTGCACATAGTCTCCCAGCAAGCAAGTTGAATTGCGAAAGAGTAATATTTCAATTTCAATACTATTCAGGGAAAGCTTGGAAATGATCGACATATATGTGGATGTTTCAAAAATCTAACAAATGTTTGCTGGGCCATGTTTTTTTTTTTTTTCAATATAACGCATCAATACAAATGCTTACTTGTACGCATATGAGAGTATAAAAAAGACAAGACAACCATGCTAATCCAAATGAAAAACCCATGTTTATTTGAAGTCAACGTTTAAATATTAAACAGAAGAATGCAATGGAAATTGGGGGTGAATTACCTTTCAATAATAAAAGATACCCAACTTCAGTAATTACCAGAGCGCAAAAAAAGAGGATTTTTCATTTGTTAGATGACAATGAGTACCATTGACACTGAATTCAATTTTCAATTATCTTTTCAAGCTATCTTGATCGGATTAACGTATTTTTTTAACTAAATTATTTTTTGTTTTTGTATCTTTTGTTTTAGATACATACATATTAAAATGTACATTTGTTTTTGTGCACCTCATCCGCCTTTGGCTGTTTAATTTAGAATTAAATAACCCTTACGTTTGTTACTTGTCATAGGTTGCCAACAATCAAGGAGAACACCTGAAGTGTGCGTCATCGATTTTACTGAAATTTCGACAGGGTGTAGTACTTGGTAACTATGAATAAGTAATTTTGAGCCGAGGCGAGCTAGGTCCCAGTCAATCACGTTGAGGAGGGCTAGTGCAACGAGCACAATTTTGAAGCGGTAGCCGAGATGAGCTAGATCCCGGTATAGCACCCAAAAGCGTCCTAAGATCACACTGCTCCAACACTTCTGCTGCAGCACTCTTCACTCATAAGGCAGCAGCCGATACGGGCTAGGTCCCGCTCCAGTGCTCTCATAAGGAAATGAGCTGGATGGCGAGTTTTTTTTTTATTTTTATTATTGTTCTCAGAGAACAATGCCCGAGACGAGCTAGGTCCCGGCACAAGTCCTCAACAAAACAAGCATTTGTTTTAAAAGGAAAGTCAGGAAACTGAGTTGACACAACTAAGCCCCATTGCTGTTAATTTCTTGTTGTCACTTAATGATAATGTTAAAATCTAGCACATGTCCAGGAATTGAACACAAAATGTTTTTCTCTCCTATGAGAATTTCATTTTCCATAGTTTGAGATGATATTTTATTTTCAACGCGATACATCTCTTTTTATGAAAAGTTTGTAAGCTTCAAGTTGGATTCTGCCTCGCAAAGTTTACAATTTTGATCTCCGTTTTGATTGGAATTTTATCTGTCCACATCCACACGATATTGAATCTGAAGCGCATTAATTTTCGTGTTCAGATTCAGTTACTAATTTTTTTTTTCACTCAACACATTTGAAACAAGTTCATAAATTTGTTTGCCAATAAACGTGGATTCGTACGGAATGTTAGGTGGTGATTCACGTGTAAAAATGCCATTTTTTAAATACACTACAGCATTTTTCAAAAGATTTTCCGATTTACCATAATGTATTGCTTTATCACAAATATCAGGAAAACTTCGGCTTCCTCAGAAACTTGTTTTGATTAATAAAAATAAAAGATTAAAGACGATACACTTTATATGTAAGAGTTTTAATTTTATTTTTTGGGATTAGTGATACAGTGGGCTCTACATTGAACTTTGTGAACCAAAAATATTCTACGAAACTTTTTATATTAGCAACTGTTAGATCGAAAGCTCTAGTAAACTTGTTAGAAAAAAAAAATTGCATGAAAATTGATATCCGTTTTGAAGAAAAAATCCCAACCACATCCCAGCTTTGTATGGGAGGTGGGCGTATCCGAGAACCGACTTTTTTTATACTTACGGAATTTTGTTGAATTCGCCTTAAAATCATAAGACTTCCAAGAGTCTAACTCAACTATTTCAATTTATGACCGCTGTTCCATACACAGTGCGGCGTTTCATTTTGAACTGAAAAAGAAAAACAATTGTAAGAAATGTATTATTTATTAATGAAGAAAAAAAAATGTAAAAAAAAGTAATCGGAATGGAGTTTCGCACGCTAGCTCGCTATCCATTCGGCTACGCTGCTAAGTAAAGGTGAAGTTTTTCTACCTAAGAACTTGCAGGAGAAAACTGAACGCGATTTTGTTGAGTTTCTTTTTCTCAATTACCTACTGCAAAATTTCAGCAAAATAGGTGACACACTTCTGATATGCCCTTAATGTACAAAATCTCTTTGTAGTCGACGAATAAAGCATAATTTCAGCAAAATTTTTTCTGATGACCAATACTCAAAAAGGGTACATTAAGTTTTGGACGACTTTTCCTTTAAAAATAACGCCTATATTTATGCCTTTTGCAAAAAATTTATCTTAGCAGTTTTATTTATCATTTATGGGCTATTATTTTTTAAGTTTTTTAAAAAAATAAATCCTTTTCATCTCCTGGCGATATTTTGTTTAAATTTGTGAAATATTTTTATGAAAAATCGCACAAAAAAATATTTCGCAAATAAGCAAAGATTTAAATGGAACAGGGGAGTTTTCCTTTTTAATAGATCTCGATAATTAGCACATCCATATATCGGTTTTATTTAATCAATTATCGTTTCCAGTACATCATTACTCAGTAAAACCATTAAAAAGAAGATTAGAAAATGTTGGCAGCCCTATACGCTAAAATAATTGCAAAGCATTCAATCGCCTACAATCAGCTTAAATGCATTCAAATGCCGCACTTTGGACACAATATTTATAACACGTGTCCAGCTCATCAATACATATAAACTTTGTACAAAAATTGCTCACACTTTTAGTTGAAGTGTTCGGAAAAAGCATATCCTTGCTGCATTTACACAGAGTGATAACATTTAATGAAATGTTTAAAAAGCTCAAGGGTTGAGGAGGAAACGTTAAAGAAAAAAAAAAAAAAGGAATTCCAATTTCCTTTGTGTAATTAAAACAGAAGTAGTCCTTACACACGCACACACATATGAATACCGCCGCGTGATCGCGTATGTTTCATGAACGTGTACGTGCATTTGACATGGAAATAGCATCGTCATGCGTTGAATCCGTTGAATACGTCTTACCACATTAATCAATGAAAGGGTTTTAATTTTTTAAAAAAGAATTTTTTCAAAATTTTTTTCTCTTTGCATCTCTGAATAGTGCAACATTTTCTATGTCTTGCTATACCGATTCCTTTGGTGTTTTTGAAATAGTTTGCTTTTTTCTCTGCTGATTTTCAACTGTAATTCAATTTTTTAAAAATTGTTTTCTGCATTGTAGATTGAAACGATGTGTATTTGTTACAGACAAGCCGCAAAAATCGCTTTGATCGCCGCAGTTGTTATTTATTTTTTTGGATTATTGTTGGAAATTTACTTATTTTCCTATATGCCCAGCAGGAAAATTCGCACGAGAAAGCTACATAAGTAAAAGTCAAGTCTGGTATGAGTCAGTGCCAAGTAAGATTAAAGCTTAAGCAAAATCACAAAGGTACACGAAATCATTATCAAATCATAGCTACGAATGTGCTAAAACATATTCAATGTCAAATCGAAATGTGGGGAATAAGAAATTTTACGTTTTGGTATTTATTTCGTAAATATAACATATAGCAAAATAGCTCATTTTTAAGACAGTTTAAAATTACAATTTTTGTAGCCACTTCAATAATGATAATAACGGGGGCACTATCTCAATCTGATCAATGGAAACTACCTACGTAAAAAGGTCATTAATGAGCACACAGTGCGGCGTATCTTGATGTTGAAACCAAAAGTATTTCAGATCATTTTCACGCATTTGTGATATCACAAAGTTTGGCAACATACACCGATATCGATCACCATTGACTGTCCCGTCAGCTCTAAAGAAGAGTGGTTCAACAATAGTTTTGGAGTAAATACCTGCTCAAACAGTCACTTTCTCATTATCAGAAGGCACAGGTCATGAGAATTCGCTACCAAAAATCCAAAACAGCTTTAGCCAAACAATGAGGCTTGCCTATTTCTAATAATCTAAAAGTCGAATAACATTTTATGGGAACATATGAAGGTCTTTTTCAAAATCCAAATGTCAAAGTCTTTCAATATTTCGATTTACCAAATTGTGATGGCGCATCCGGTATTTCTCAATTCTGATGTACTTTAAATATATTGTAATACTAAATTACTTATAATATGTTTTTATATGTATACTTCATAACCGCTGATTGGCAATTTTTGAGCTGATTAACCAAGCTCTGATTTTTTTTAGTCTTTGCCTAACTGAAATGGACTTAGCTCCTAGCTACTTGCTTAGCTACTTAAGATTTTGGTTTTCGAACTACGAATTTTTCACCAGCATCTGGTTTCTCGTGAAGAAATATTTAAGAAAAAATGTGCTATCGTC
This sequence comes from Tricholauxania praeusta, assembly GCA_949775025.1. Classification (NCBI taxonomy): domain Eukaryota; kingdom Metazoa; phylum Arthropoda; class Insecta; order Diptera; family Lauxaniidae; genus Tricholauxania; species Tricholauxania praeusta. The sequence continues at coordinate 26,219,875 of OX459031.1, read as the reverse complement.
CAGCACTTTTTCGAAAACTTTAGTATTTAAATTATTTATCACTTACAATGTTATTTCAGACTTTATACTTATTACTGTTTTTAAACCATCACGTATATTTTTCTATTAGATGTGTGATTTTTTGTTAATGCAAGACCATGTTCATGTAGTAAGCTCTTACGTCATTGCTTTTGGAGTTTCTTTAGCCAATTTCGATTTATTGTTGAGTAGATGTTGACAGCATTCAACGCTGAAAAGTCCACGATGATGGATAAACGCACATCAGCCAGCGGTTAGTCTTCCGTTTGCAACTGGATCCGGAAAGCATTTTGTCAGCATTCTCAACACCGCCTTTTGTTTTTTTTATAGTATGTAACTATCTCAGGCAATTTTTTTGGTGCTGTTCCAATATCAGGCGAATAATGCATTGTGCTCTGAAAAATGGTACATTTATTTTTCTTGCTTACATATGAAACAAAGCAGTGTTTTTCGGTGAAGTCGGATGTAGATTGGAATAGTGGCTGCTTTTTCTCGATTAGAATCTTGAGCGGAATGCTGCGCTTATTTTTCCGCAATGTGCTAGCCATAGTCAAATTTTTGTGTAGCAAAGTCTGACCCAAGCCGAATGAAGAGAAAAAACTATCCATTTTAATGTTGTGACTTTTATGCTCCTCAACTAAATCAAGAGCCATCCGCTCACCCTGATTTTTTTTCGGTGCAGCTCCAAAAAATTTTCCCAAATATAGTTGTATATTCCATACATTTGAAGTCTTGGCGCAAGTGAGATGCCAAAATTTCAGACCGTACTTCTCAGGCTTACTTGGCATGTACTGTCTAAACATGAAAAATGTGATTGTAGTTTTGCAACAGAGTGTGGCACCTCCCAAACAACTAAAATACCTAAAACAATATACCATATCTGGGAACCTATGGCAGAACTCTTCTACGTTTTAGTTAGAACTTTTAATTTTCAATTAAATGGGTAACAAAATCTGTTTGTGCCAATGACAGCTTCAATCTAGGTAGCATTAGTTTTGTAAAAATCGTTTTTAGGTCCACAGGCAAAATAAATAAAATCAAAGTAGCTTAAAAATAAAACCTTAATATCAATACAATATACATACATACATATATCATGCAATTATATGTCAAATTTCCAATTGGGCTAAAATGAAACATACAAGCTTACAGTAACAACAACAATGCATAGGTACATACATCCAGAGTAAAAAATCATTTAACCCGATTTTCAGTATGCAGCAAAAAACCATTTACTACCCACCCATTCAAAGTCATTCTGTTTTTTTTTGGTTTCATCACTGACTAACTCACTTCTTCCTCCTCTTCCTCATTTACTATCTCTTTCATTACTTCATTGTGTGTACTGTGTTTTTTACGAGTATTATGACCGTTTGTGGTCTTTTGTGCAATTGACGTGTTGATAATTACCAATTCCTGGTACTCAATTTTGTGCTCTAGGTTCTGGCTTCACATAGCCGCTGCAACGAAGCCTTTTGTTCAATCGTTGCCCACACTGCATTCAAGTAGATTGCGTGTGTTTTATATGTTTTCTCGTTATACAGACATTTGTAGCAACAAACAAAAAAAAAAAAAAACAATTACGTATGTAACAAGTTTCAAATAAACCAGAAAAGAAGAATGTTGTTTGCATTATTTTCTATATTTTTGCAATACCTTCATTAAGTCGATCACAACTTGTTGTTATGTGCTCTTTACAGATAAGAAAATAATGCATAGAACTCCGATATTTTATCAAAAATGAAGTTGTTAAATAGAAAAGTCATAAAGCGAGACATTGTAAGATTTGTGTCATTTCTTAAACATACCTTTAGTGTTCTTCTGTTTGTCTAGCACTGTGCCACTGATTGCAAATAGTAGGGCAGTTGGACTACTTACCAGTGTTGGCATGTCACAAATGCGCGGGACATTTCCGGCATTTACGACGTTTATGACCTACGTAAACCTTCGAGCCTTTGTGAAAAGACTTGAGTTTGTGACAAAAACTAATTTTTAAGTTCATACTGGGAAAAATTATTTATTCATAACTTAATTCAGATCATCAAATTGTTTGTCAAACATATTCAGATACTCACCAAATAACATATAATTTATTTGTTCGTTAAATTGTTTGACAAACAATTTTAGTTGTTGTGAAAAAGAGGTTGATCTGGAGTTTGCGACTTTTGTGACATTTGTGACATTTACGACAGTTTACGACGTGTGACCGTCGTAAACCTAAAAATCCTTGTGACATGCCAACACTGCTACTTACACAATTAAATTAATAGTCGCGTTGTTTCAGGCTCGTTCACTTGAGTTTTAACATCAAAATGTTCATAAGCTTGATTGATAATCCTAGAACGAGTTCAAAGGTATGCTATTTGGAAAAAAAGTGTCTCACTGTTAGCATGCTTCTTTTATTAGTTGCAAAAACATTATGTACATACAGCTGTTGACAACTAATTGGAAACGAAATCATTCATTGTGTTATTGGTAGTTTTTTTCATTTAGTTTTTCTCTTTGTACCAAAAAATTTTTATAAAATACAAATTTGGAACATTAGCTTTCAAAAAAACAACAGAAATGAGTTCAAGCTCCCAACATAAATATGTCTTATGAGTGATTTTCTACTCAAACCTCAGGTTTGACTGAGTCAACTAATTGGAAACATAAAAGTTATTAGAAAAAAATTGAAAGAAAAACTGGATAAAATATTTTTTAAACGATATTGTGATATTTTCATTGCTAGTAAGAACACTTTTTGACCAAATTTGCTTATTAGCATATCCTGAACCATGTGTAGTGACATAAAGTTATACACCGGCCATGTGTACGTCTATTTTTTAGCTTCGAAGGACGGACATGACATATCAGGCGATGGCAACACCAATACATTTGGTATCCAATACACTTGATCATTTTAATAAGTATGATGCAGCAAAAAATGTTATTCGCAGAAAGAGACCTCGTAAGACTTCTAAGAAAAGTCGACAGATTGTGCGAAAGGCGAAACTGGATCCTCGTAAGCAGGGCCGTATCAAAGGGGGGATAGAACCCCCCCAAAATATTTTGACTATATATAAGCGATTTTGTCAGAAATACATAATAAAAAATGATTATGTGAAAAGAACATGTCGCACACATTTATCTTAAGAAGGACAACTCAAAATTTAAGAATTTTCAGAAAACGAAAAAAACGGTTTTGAGCTTGTGAACTATTTTTCATAAATACAGTTTGGATTATTTAGATGAAAGTACGAACAGGATATGGTTGGAAACCAATTCGCGATCACAATTCGAAGGTTTATATTTTTTAAATAAAAGTTTAATCTATTGGCCACGCCCACTTTTTAGAATTAAGAGAGAGTTTAAAACAATTGTTTTGGATATTTTTTTGAAAGTTTATCAAAAATATTAAAATTAATCTAGTGTGGACAAAACCTACACAGGAAGGACTAATGCTATTCCCCACAATAAAAATTATATATCAAGATTGCTTAGGTGAGCTATATATAGCACTAAATTATGGTGATGCGTATACGAACCAATGGCCACTTCCCAGGGTAACTAACTGGTAATTTTTATTTTTGAAGATGTCAAATTTTTTGAGTAGGCCAAACGCTAAAAAATTCAAATTCTTGAAGGAATAAAATTTTGCGATTAGGTCAAGCGCTGAATAAATTCAAAAAAACTTTTTGGCTAAAAATTTTTTCCGATCGACCCCAAACTTATTTTCCGCCATTTTTTCCACTCACTTTACCACCTCATTAAAACTTTTTTAAAAAAAAAGTATGCTGAATACGTTGGTACTACAGTGAAATTCCCCAAGACCGGACACCCACCGCCGCAGTATTTTTGTCCGGTTATTGGAGCGTCCGGCTATCGGAATGTATTTTGTATGGAAAAGTTAGTGAATGTCGCTGAAATTTTAGGTGATCTATTTTTAGAATTTCAAAAAACTTCCCACATTTGCTTGAAAATTTAAAATTAGCTTTTCGTTATGTTTATGTTGATATAGCGGTTGTAGTAATATGAGTGCTGACGTAGGCATCAAACAAAAATATACTGATGAGATTTTAAGAATCGAAACATATGTCTATATCAGTGTTGGCATATCACAAGGATTTTTAGGTTTGCGACGGTCACACGTCGTTAACTGTCGTAAATGTCACAAATGTCGCAAACTCCAAATCAACTCGTTTTCACAACTACTAAAATTGTTTGTCAAACAATTTGACGAACAAAAAGTTATATATAATTTAATGAGAATTTGAATAGCTTTGACAGACAATTTGATGATCTTATGAATAAATAACTTTCCTTAGTATGAACTCAAGAATTCGTCTTTGTCACAAACTCAAGTTGTGTCACAAAGGCACGATGGCTTACGTGAATGTCGCAAATGTCGCGCGACATTTGTAACATACCAACACTGATCTATATTCTAGAGTTGTTGTATTTTATTTCCTTTGTTGTCAAAGTTTGTTAATGTGAAATGCATTGTATCAACTTGTAAAATTTTACTTGAATGTTGATCGCTGCTATGACTGTAAATTCTATTATAATTTCATTATTATTATTATTAAAACTGCCAATACAACAAACAGCTAAAAATTATTATTTTATTCATAAAATCGCAAAAATCTTACACAAACGATTGATCTCAAACTTGGTCAAAGTGTTGTCCTAATGAATGGACTGTAAAAATCGTAGTTTAAGTGCATTTTTCATAAACTTAAATGTTTGACCTTGATTTTTGAAAAGTAAAAATAAATTTAACTTTTCGTCGAAAGTAGATACTTTTGATTTTATTCAAAAACAAAAAATCATCTCGGCACTACTTTTGTTAGTGCAAAAAGTCAATACAGAAATGTTCAGTGTGTTTTTTATCACGAAAACTAAAAAAAAACCCTCTCGGGAATTTAATGTTTTCAATTTTTTTCTAAAATAAAAAGAATAAAAATATACATTTAAAAAAAAACGTATTTTTGATTTAAAAGAGTTCAAGTCTTAAAATTTTTGAAAAATAGCTACAACAATTAGAAAGTCCATTAAAATATCTATCATAATCGCTTGGACAAAGGTTTTAACAATTACTTTAGAAAACAAACAGAAACAGAGGGTGTCAACTAAAAATCTTATATTATCATTTCTCCAACTTTAGCCAAATTTTGGAGAAACAGTTAAATATTTTGGTATATTATTACTATCCTATACTTTACCCAAGCTTGAAGTAACAACAAATGCATCATATACGAATTTCTATTAGTTCTAATTCAAAACAAATAATATTCGAAGTCAAATATCGCACCGTCAAAACAAAAGGGCCGTAAATCAAAATAACGAGTTTTCGAGTTATGTATACCACTATAAAGCTCATTAAGTGTTCTTAATTTTGGTCTTACCACCATATTTCTAGGTCAATTAATAACTTCTAAAATGCATTTTTAGATAAGGGATATTTTGTTCTGTATTTTTTCTTAACAAAACAACACCGCCTCATTTCAAAATATTAATATTTTGCTGTTAAAATAAAAAAAAAAAACAATTAGAACATCAAAGCCTTAAATCAAAAAAGATAATTTAAAATATTTTCCTTTTAATTTTTTACAGCAGCAAATCAAAACAAGGCGGTATAGTTCTTATAAACCAAAAATATTTTCAATCTAAATAATTGCATCACTGCCACATTTCCAAATATGTCAATATTACTCTATAGATTTGTGAAATGTGTGTGTAGTATTTCAGTTCAAGACTGTCATAGCTATAAATATGGCTGTCTTCAAATTCAGTGGAAAATTTTAGATTTCTTTAAGCTCAATTTTCTCGAAACTTAAAATTTTGAGATGCGGCCCTCTTGTTCTGACGGTGCGATATTATAGATGCTGCTGCTCATACATTTGCAATTAATTTTAATATTAATAATAAATTAGAAATTTAATTCACATTTAATCAGATATAATTTTATGATGATATCGCTAAAAATGTATACATATGTATATTGAAAAATTTTACATAGTAATTTTTTGGTTGTATTAATTTTACCAAAACGCATTTAAGTGTGAATGTGATTTCATAAAATAAATTAATAAATTAATTTTAAAGTGGCTTTGACTCACATGTACATCATAGAGTGGATCTTAAAAACTCAGTTTTTATTTTCCATAAAAATCTTGAAAAAAAAAATTCTTGCAAAATTTGAAAGGTTGAAGTTATGTGTAGGATTTTGTATGGAAACAATTATATGCTTCTTTTTAAAGGCAGGAAAACGTTTTCTAAGAACCACTCTAGTACATACAATTGCATGGGTGCATAGCCTTATGTAGTTGGCTTAAGCAGGTGTTGTATTGTGAATTAAGTGTTTAGCCAGCGGTTAGAGTTGAGCTTAAATTTTTAATAATTAACAAAAACAATGCCACCGGATAAAGCAGTAGTGCAGCCAACACAAATCAAAATCAAATCAACATATAATTGTTTATATAAAATTTAATTGCATAACAACAGGCGCGTGCCGCTCGCTCGCCCGCCTACCGCAGCAAAATCTGTCAAATGCAAAAACAACTGCAAATTCAAATTTACATTTTTAATTTATTTGCGCAAATGTGCATAAAAATTAAATTTTGCATATGAAATTCAATTCATTATGCAGCAGTTGCAGCAGTTATGGTGGAGGCAGGTGTTAGTGCTGGGAGGATATAGCGCTCTAAGCTGGCAATGGAGTTGACAGGTCATTGGGGAAAACTTGTGAATTCATTGAATAAACGAACAATTGTTGCTAATTTCAATTGTGCACAAATTCGTTTAGTATTTGTTCTTAAAAGTTGTGTGCGTGTGCTGTCGTTGTATGCAGATGTGTGTGAGTAATTTTGTTTTTGTATGAATTTGAATTCATGTTTGCTTATACCTCGAGGGTAAAATGTCATAAGGCAAAGTTATCTCGCCATTTGGAGCTATGATAATATTTTAGATAATCATATTATCTTTAATTTTGCTCTTGTTTACCTACCTTCTCCCTTTCTTCCTTGGTATTGCAAAATATATATCGTGTGAAACTTCTTTAGAAATACTCTGAATTATTTTAAAAATTTCCAAAAACAAAGATTTTAGCTTAAAATTTTTCTTCACATCTTGAGATATGAATACAATATGACAATCGAAAAGGTTCAACACTATGGTTGGATAAGGATATATCGCCAAAACACACTCCAAAGCGCAATATTCAACAAGAGAAGCTGATGGTGAATGCTTAGTGCTCAAGCGCACTGATTACCATTTCTTTCTCAACTTAGAAATCTTTTTAAAAAATTTAATTCAGACAATGCTGTATAATTGGCTTTCCAGGAATTCATTGACTTTCTTCCGTCAAGGTCTTATAACACCGGCCTTAACAGCGTGCGGATTAAGTGGCTTCCCGAGAAAAATTCAGCAATTTATTTAATTGTGAGTTTTTGTCTACTAGTCTTAAAATCCATTATTTATTTTTTATTATGAACTTTTAATTTAACAATTTGCTTGCAATATTTTCATAAGTTAATTTATGAAAAAAAAAAAAAAATGAAATATAATTATCTGTTATTTGAAATAAGAACCAAAAGTTGTTAAAAACGTGGTCAAAATGGCAAAATTTTGCCGCAGGTCAAATTGGCACTGCGTGAAAAAGTTGAAATTATTGCTGCATTTTTAGGTGTGTTGTGCCAATGCCACTAAATTATTAGATTAAAATTTTAAAAAATAATATGGAGGTAAAAACAATCTGATATGCATAATAGTGAACGTTTTCAAGAGTGAAAGTGAGATAGAAACAGCGAGATAAATAAAGATAGAGTGAAATAGAATAAAATAACTTGTGTATATTTTGCGCAAAATATTTAAAAATGAATTATAAATTAAATTTAATTTATACTAAATTGGTAACAATTTAAAAGTAGGCCAGAAGTATAAATAATTTTACAAAATATAAAAAACGCAGGCAGTTGCGGAACTTCTGCTCAAGCTTATTGCTCTCTGAAATTGATTATATACTTACTGTTGTATGTACATATCATTTATGTAGAACAAAAAGTCACTATCTACATTTTCACGTTTTCGAGTTATGCGGCTTTCAATTAAATCTTTAAAATTCAATATGACCGAAACAGATCTACAGAGCTACTGTTCAAAAAATAAAATATAATATGTGTTATTCTTTTGTGTGTATTAAATAGAGTTTCACCGAGGCCAAGGCTAGGCGAGATTCTAGTTGCCTCGCCTCGGCTTCGGACGAGATCTTGCCATTACATGTCTCGCCTCGTTCTCGGCCGAGGCCTGATACGGCTCATTATGCCCCAAGAAATAAAATAAAATATGTGTTTTTATTTTTTGGTAAATTGAGATATGATGGATTTAATTCTTTTTTTATATGGGAGGGCTTGGCGTTGTCCAATTTTTCCAAACCAAACTAAGCTAAGTATAAACCTTTTACAAACTATAAAACAGAAATGTGCCAAATCTTATTCATCTACGTCAAATAGATACTGTGATATGATAAGTTGATTTTTCCTAATATTGGAGGCATGGCACCGCCCATTTTTTTATTGAATATTAGTTTTGAATCTGCCTTTTACATACATATCATATGTATCAAGTTTTATTCATTTGCGTCAAGTAGTTGATAAGCTATGATGAGTTCTGTTTTTCTTTTATGTGGGGGGTGGGGCGTGTCATCGCTCGTTTTATCTAAGCCAAACTACGCTACGAATCTTCCCCAAATCATAAGAAACATATGTGCCAAACAAAAAGAAAAGAAAAATTATCTAATAAGCTCAGTATCATGGCCTCATCGATGGCCATGTTTTCACATGCTTCCCTAATTGATCAACCAAGCCGAAGGTGCTTGAAAGCTGATGCGATCCAAGCACTTGTGTGCATTAGCGCTTGGTCCAAATCTGAACTCGTAAGACCCACATGCGGGTTAAAAATAAAGTGAAGTAGTTTACTCAAAATAAAATACTAAAATGTAAGTTATATATAAATAATAATTCAAAAATTACATTCATATTTTAAATCTACATAAGTATCTTACGAGTTCAGATTTGGTTCAAACACGCCTCGCTCTTAGTTCTGAGGGCGAGGCAAGGACGAGGCGAGGACGAAGCGAGATGCCGGTGTAATCTCGCCTCGCTTGGGTCATGCGAGAAAAAATTAATTTTCCATCTCGCTTCGTTCTCGCCTCGGTTTCACCTCGGTCTCGCCTCGGTCACGCCTCGGTCTCGCCTCGTTCTCGTAACCAAGAACGAAGTTGCCTCATAGCCTCGGTTGAACACTATTATTAAATAAGTAAAAAATATTTTTTTGATATTTTATCGAGGGTATAAACAATGTTTTTGGTTCTTCCATTTGTTGCATAAATGAGCACTTGATTTGGTGGGAATCATAGTAATGCGTGGAGTCAGCACCTTTAAATGAGTTTAATTTGATTATAGTCCTTGTCTTCCATATACATATGTACCCAGAGATATATATGTTGCAGAGATATAAAAAATTTTATTTGCTCATTTTAGAGGCATTGAATCTTACTTTTGCACTCTTCTTTATATGTAAGTATGTACACACCAAGTTTAATTTATCTGCGTCAAATAGCTTACGAGATATGATGATTTTAATTCTTCTCTCATATGGGAAGGCGTCTCATTGCCCAATTTCTCCAAACTAAACTTAGCTAAGAGCCTTTTAGAAACTATAAGAAATATATGTGCCAAATCTTAAACTTCTGCGTCAAATAGTTGATGAGATATAAAATAGTTGATTTTTGCTCATATATACCGTGGCACCCCATATTTTTTCACTGAATCGCACTTTTTCTTCTTAATTTATAAATGTTCCTCGTTTTTTTCTTCAGCATCAAGTACATAGCTGATAAGATATGATGAATTTTATTTTTCTTTTATATAAGCACTCATTTTATCCAAAGCAAAATATACTGTGAACCTTCTCAAATTCTAAGAAACATATGTGCTAAATCTACATCTACATACCTGCCACATTGAGCTTTATATTTGTTGATAAATTGACATGACCATCACAAACTTTCCACTCTTATATTATTGTTTCCAGATAGAAGAGAAACATCTAAGATTTGTTTCCAGATTATGGTTTACTCGCGTAATATAATCGTATCTATGTAGCAGTTATGCACACATTCTGATGTTAAAGCATCTGTGTTCTGCTCATCGTGTGTAAATCAAATCTTTTTCGACCCCCTTGAAGACACCGCACCAATGAGTATTGTATCCAACTTTAGCTCAATAAAAAAACTGCAAAAAGAGCTGCTTAGTTTGGCATTGAAGCTATAAACTTTGTATAGTACAATGCGATCAAGGGGGGCCAGTGTTATGATAACAAATTAACCAGATCCAGAAGGCTTCTTTCAAAAGCAGTTTTTTCGAAAATGACGAAACTAATTTCTTCACTTCATTTTAGGTATAAATTTGAGCTTTTGAGCTTTGGACAGCAAGAAATCATTGAAAAATGGAAAGTACATTTTTTAGTAGCATCAAATTAATATTTAGATATAAATTTCAACATATAGGTACAGCACCATAAGTGGTATTAAAGTCTACCTGTTTTTATGGCAGTTGTCTAAAACAATAAACAATTCTGAATTCTGTCATAAAAAGCAACATTCTTATAATTTGGTATGTAAATGAGGCTAAAAAATGTTGAGTTTCAAGGGAAGTGATGCTAAAATTACACGAAAATTTTACCTCAATCTCAAGGCCGTACCCAGGTTGTGCGAGGCCTGGGGCGAACTAAGATTTTTTTTATGGGTATGAACTATTGTGTCTTCACTATTCTACACCTATTTCTGCTCAAAATGCTTCTAACTGTAAGACAAAGAAAAAATCAACGAACCGGTCCTGCAACGATCTGCTTCGCTCGTTCCAATCGATTCGGCCCAGCTTACACTGCTGCTGACAACCTGAATACTTGACAAGAAATGCAATTTTCTTCAACTTAAGCACTGAGGAGTCATTAAAAAAAGTTGTTGCTCGATACCAACAAAAAGTCATAAAAGTCAAATTTATGCTTCTTTCACACAAAGTCATCTTCTTCGCTGAAACCAATTTGATGATGATGATGATGATGGTAAAAGGGAAGGCGTTTGCATATGAGAGCTCATAAAAAGGAAATTAAAATGAAATGGGTAGGTTGAGGAGATGGGATAATATCGTACCATTTTAAAGTAGATAAAATAAGTTACACTTACAGTATTGCCCCTTTTTTTGTACTACTTTGCTGGTCATAGATGCGTTGACATGTGCTGGCAAATGTCTGTCGACATATTTTGACTAGAATATGAGAATGAACTTTTTTCTGTTTTGGTTATTAACTTTGTTGTAATGCTGCTACTGTTGAGTTGCGGTACTCTGGGACGGGGTTGTTATTGGTTAAAGGGTCTTGTAACCGTTGTCAAAACAAACAGTATTATATGCAAATTTCCATATTTTTAATGCTTTCATGCTAATCCTACTCAATGATGATAACGATAATGATGTTGCTGCTTAGAGTGTTGAGTGAGTGGTGGCTTGGGTCCTCTCTTTCGGAGTATTAAAATGTCAACATATGCGGTTTTTGAATTGTGCTACAAAATTTTATGTGTCATAAGTTTGATATTTCCGAAGCTTAGCCTAATGTAAGGGTGGTGTCAATATTTTAGGTTAATCTTATTACTTAGACATTCCAGAAGCTTATTAAAAATATTAAAATGTTTTGGGCGCTTGGTATTTTAATCTTAAAGCGTCATATAAGTAAACCAGTCACCGTGGGGAGTAACAGAAACTTTTCAAAGTTCTCACAAATTTATTTTAAGTTTTATAAAAAAAAAAAAAAAAATCTGGGTCTAAGCAAACAAACTGTAAGAAAAATTCCTTCAATATCGCCAGTTCAAATTGGATCTTAGTAATGGTACGAAATTTTAAACGAATACAAACGATCGAATAACGTCCAATAAAAGGAAATTGGTCAATGATGATTTTTAAAAAGAATACAAGATATTAATAAAGAAAAATTATCAACAATTTGAGACCACACTTTGGAAAAATATGTTCCAAATTAAATTTTATCTAGACAACTCTGCCCAAAAACAAATTTATAAGAAAAAATGTGAGTGCAAGCACTCGTGTTGTGATGAGTGAATCAGTTTATGGCTTATTACGTTAATCTGAAAAATATTGATAAAATCGATAAATGTTGAAGAAGTCGATAACATATAGCAAGTTGATACATGTTGTCAAATATTTAAATTATTTATTAGTAAACGTCAAATATTACTCTTGAAAGCTGGTGTAAAATCATGGATGACTTTTTTATTGTTTGAAGGAATCTTGAAAATTTGATCAATTTTCAACCAGTCTTCAACCTTTATTTTCAATTAAGACTTTGAGAGGTCTTCCAAAAATATCAAAGTGTTTTCCATAGCAACGAAATTTAATTAAATGCTTCATTTCTCCATATACATATATACACATTTAATTTGCTATTTAACTTAAAATAAATATTATTTTAATAAACTTTATGTAAACAAAGGCAATGCCGTACAAATTTCTTTTAATTGAATTTCATCTAACAATTGCTAGAAATGTAATTTTTTTTTTCATAAATAAACAAATTTTGTAATGAGTTTATTTCCATTGGCCTTGCAGTAGATTCGTCGGTTCAGTTCATTAAGAATATAAAGAAACGGTCAGAAAAATAATAATTGCAACTGTGCCCAATGAGTACATTTTTTTTTACACTGAAAAAAAAAAAAATGTGCTAAAACTTTTGATCATCTAAACAAATTGAGACATCTCAATATTCTTTTTTTCCCATAGACAAAAAAATAAAACTGCTCTAACATTTCAAATTTTCACTCAAATAGACGAACAGGACGCTAAGGAAATAAATTTTGAAGGTAGCCTTTCTGAAGAAAAGCCTATAAAAACGAAATTTTCAGTATAAATTTATTTATAAGAAAAAGACAAGTAGAAAACTAACAAGTTAAGGTGTTATCTTCGGCCAGGCCGAAGCTCACATACCCTACACTGCACTGAAGTAGCTTTTAAATAAATGTTAAAAAGACGTTGAAGAGGTTGAGTAAGTCGAAAAAAATGTGAAATGTTAGAAAGGTTGCCAGGGGTTGAAAAATGTTGGAAAAGTCGAAAATATATGCAAAATGTTGAAAAAACTCTAAAAAGTTGAAAGAGGTTGAAAAAACTTGAAACAATTCAAAATTGATGAAAAAGTTGAAAAAATAATGAAGAAAGTTGAAAGAGGTTGAAAAAGTCGAACAAATACATAGGTATAGGATATATTGGAATAAGTTAAAGCTGAAAAAGTCGAAAGAATATGGAAAATGTTGAAGAAAACGAATAGAAATGAAAAATTTGAAATATATCACGCCCATTTCTCCAATTTCACCCACTTTTAGTTCAATAAATTATATTCGTAATCGACATACTCATATTAAATTTTAGCACAATAACTTTTATAGTTTGCGATAAATGTCGTAGTTAAATTTAAAATTTAACAATCCATCCCGGTTTTGAACCAGAAATAGCTTTCCATAAGCAAACCCCTTACACCAAATTTTAGTATGTATGTATGTATATATTTGAATGTTATATGCTTTGGTTTTCGCGTTTTTGATGTTGTCCGTTTTTTTGTAAATATTTTAAATGTTAATGTTTTGTATGTTAATGTTTAGAGTTAATTCGGGAAAGTGGCAATAAATGAAAAAATAAACGTAATCATAAAATATATGTAAGAAAAAGTGCAAAAAATCTGTAATACTTATGTTAGTAAAAAAATCCATTTTTAGATCATTAAATTACCCTGAAGAAGTTGGAAAATAACCAACGAAAGCTCATGAAAATTAATGTAGTTGTTCTTTACTTACATTAAATTAAAATTTGGACCAAAAGAGCCGTTTTTCTTTCTACATAATAATTGAAACAACTTGGTCTTACAATTTAAACAAAAATTTTAGTATGATTGCTCACATTTTTCGATAAATATGCCACTTACCGTATTTTATTTGGATCGGAGGTGCCACGCTCACTGGTGCTATTTCAGCCACTTCTGATTCAGATATACTCTATAGCAACTGAACCACTTACATTTAATTTCATAGCAATTGCTGCAATGGTTCACTTAAAACAGCGCTTGCAAATTTATGTTAATATGGAAGGTTCCACGCCCACTGATGCAATCCCGTCAAAATTCATTTATTTTTAAAGCTTATAGTAACTGACATCTATACACCAAATTTTATGAATATTACTCTCATAGCACACTATCTATAACAATAATTGTTCTTTGCTTATGTGGGAGGTGCCACGCCTACAATTACTATTGGACCAACTTTTTATAATAAGAGACGTTATAGCAAGTACATATATCTACCACAGTTTTAACGATTACGTTGTTAGATCTCTAAATACAACGTTCATAAATATTGTGGGCGGTGCCACGCCATTCAACGAGTTTTTTCAGTAAAGTGGCTGAGCTTGTATTGATGACTGCTTTCAGGGGCATCATCTCCAAAATTTTTATGAAAATCGTTTGTGCCAATTTCGAGATATACGGAATCAAACAGTTGAAAAGTGTCACGCCCACTTTTTCAATTCCGCCCACTTTTATCGCAATTTAAGATATATTTAATATGTATCCGTTTACCAAATTTCAAGATATGGTAGTATAAATGTTAAAATTTTGGGCTGTGCCACGCCCCAGTACAATCTTTTGGAAACTTAATACCCAGCCTAATCCTAATTTGGTTCACATGTGCACCAAATCACCAAGTTTCATCAAAATCGCGGCGGTAGGCGTGTCCGTAAACTGATTTTGCTCATTTTCAATAGCAAGATGCCCGCAAGAAGATGAGACCTGTGTGTGAAAGTTTCATTCAACTTACTTAATTTTCCCGTAAACCTGATTTCAACAGACGGACAGATAGACAGACAGACAGACATACTGACAGACGGACATCGGGGGTGACGCTGATTAAGAATATATGTATATACTTTTCCATACCTGCCACGCCCCCTTGTATGTGAGTATACCCTCGGTGTAGGGTATAATTAAATTATTTACATTGGCTTATAAGAGCCATTTTGCGTATGAACTGGTGCTGCTCAGAGAACGAGCAGGCGCTTAAAGGGTCTAAAAATGAGAAGGAGCAGGCATTTAGGTTTGCCTGCGATAGAGCCCACCACTGCGTATGAGGTATAAAGGAATTATTTTCATACCTTTGTTATCTTTCAAAAGACTCGATAAAGTTTATTTCTCAGCTGTTTGAAAGTCACCTTAAAAACATTTAAAAAAGATTTCCGTGCCTTGCTTAGAGACTTTAATTTTATTTTATTATCAAATTTAATTTTCACTTCCGACAAATTTGAATTTTCATGCAATGCCGCATACTGCCAGCAAGTGATGTAAAATTATATTAACTACACCGTCGATCAGAGGCTAAGTGCACGTTTACTTAATAATTATAAATAATATACAAAAGTGGATTTTATTATAGAAAATCCCATACAAGATTTTAAGATCCAAAATTATAAAAGTCGCAACAATTTGTCTAAGTAAAACGGAACCGCAAATCTTACGTGTTTATGCCGACAGAGTAGCTGTGACCACTAATTAGTACGCTGATAATGAGCTAAGGCGGCAAGCAGAGAGCAATGTGCGACAAAAGGCGGGGTGCCGAGGGTTGGCGTTGTGTGTTGGTAAACGGTAGGGAACTTTCCCAAGTTGTGCGGATTTTATAAGATTGCCCAAATTTTTTGGCATAGTGATTATTTGCGGTAATCCTTTTTCTGCGAAAAAGTTTTTTTTAATTTAAAAGAAATTTTATGATATATGTCATGTATAAGGTTTTTGTATGAGAAATGTTTAAAAAAAATAAAGCACATAAGCACACTTAATTAAAAAATAAATGAAAATTTCACTTTATATATTTCGAAAATTTATGAAAAAAAAATATCTAATGCATTCGTAATTTTATGTTGCGTATATCAATTCGATTTTTTTTTTTTTTACTGTAGTAAATTTGTTTACGTAAATTTGTATATGTTGTAGTAAGACATGTATGTCTGATATTTGTGGTAACATCCCAGCAGGCAAATGAGCAAGGCCTTACTGGGAGAAGGCCTGCTAGCACTGCTGCGATTATATAAGGACTTCTCAAAACTAGATTTTCATGCAAATAAAAATACAATCACAGAAGGCATAATATGCCTTGCCACAACAGACGTGCTATCAGGCCTGATATTAGAAGGCAAAGGAGAAGGACACCATTTACTTTAAAGCATTTCTGTTTCTTTTTTTATTTCATGTATTGCAATGTTTTATAATTCGACATAACTTTTTTGTCATATACATTGCACATATACGACATGAAAAGTATACACATGGTTAGAAATTAAGAGAGGTGTGCAGGCTAGTCATCTGTTGTTTCATGTTATGTTAAGGAGGTAGAGTTTTGTGTATTCTTTGTCAAATTGTAAAGTCATTAAAACGCAAGTGATATAGAAAAAAAAAACAATTAATATTTAGAGTCTTTAAATTTATTAAAATTTAAATTTTTGTCAAGTACTTCTGAGAGTCCTTCTACGGTAAGCGGTCTTAGAAAGCCTGCTAAGGAAGGCCTGTTTTCTGCGGCCATTTCATATAAAAAAGAAAGTACGTTTGAAAGGAGGGTGGAAGGCCTTATACTTACCAAGGAAGGCCTTCTAGAAGCACTGTTAGCTCCTGCATTTGCCTACTTGGGATATGCCTTGGTTACGTTTAAACATACACATATACTTAAATAACTGTATTAAGTTTGTAATGTATAGATATTATCGTCTGCATAAATAAAATAGCGTAGTTATGTTTTAATTTCGTCTCATTAAATATATAACCGACCAGAGCGACTCGAGTTAGTTACGGAAAAACCCGGTTTTTTGTCAATAACGCTTTTATTTTTACTTAAACTGATGACAGTGCCTTCAGAAACATATCTAGGTATCAAAGTCACGTCATCAGATTAAATAAAAAATAAAAGAATTATTGATTACTCAAGTCCTTAAAGTTCTCAAAACAAAATAAAATGTTTTTTATTTAGTAGTGAAGCACAACACTCTGACATAGGCATCATAGAGTTAACAAAGAGAGCAAGCAACCTTTAGCTCAAACGAAATTAGTTCCGGTCTCTTGTTTAGTTTTTGGGTTTTTGTCTTGTGTAAGCTATATTAAATTAATTTTAATCCAAATATAAATTAAGAAATTATCAAATTCATGCATTATCATAATATAGTTCGGCAGTATTTTGGAACAGAGTACCCACGGTATAATACTGAAAGAGAACATTGTCCTGATCAATTTTGCCAAGCAGCCTAGAGATCATCATATGAATTGAAGGCTAAAGAGGCCATAAGAGGTTTATTTTTCATATTCATACAGCAGATTGTATGAAAACTTAACTTTTTTTGCAGAGAACAAAGACAAAAATCCAATAGCTTGTAAACTGCTGGGACCCTATTCTATATTGCGATGCAAAAGCAGTGCGATACGAAAACCAATACGATTCAATGCATTATTCAATACAATTTATTCAATTATCGCAATATAGAATAGGTTAAGCCCATTTTGAAACTCAGTAGTAATTTTTAACACACTTCAAGCTATTTTTTGAGAGTTGTTGGTAGGGTTGCCAAGTTGAAAAGATTGAATTCCCGGCATTCCTAAAATATTATAGTTTTTCCTTAAACTGATAAAAATTAAAAATTATTTGTGGCAAAAAGTTTATTTTTTTTTTTTTGGTCAGCAATATTAATCCTAAAAACTTAAATCTTTGTCTGGGAAAAGCTTTATGACCGTTTTTTTAGTCACCAATATCAAATACCTTTTTTTTTTTAATTATTAAATAACTCATCCAATTACCGTTTTTTTCAGAAATTTTTCATTTCCTACCGGCCACTTGGCAACCCTACCGTCATATGATTGATTAACAGTTAGAGGTTTATTTTTTTATATTTATTTGAAAATTTACTTTGTCCAAAATGAAAATGATGTTGGAGTGAGGTTAATAAATACCAATTCAGGTGTTTTGGGTTAAGCTTAACACAGCTCAACTGTAAAAGACCTGATAGGAAAGAGCAGAGTTTATACATTCAATGCGGAAACTTAGGACACAAGATATAAATCTGCAAAAATACACCGAATGCTGCATTAGCTCAGGCGAAGGCCTGAACCGTCAGACCATCTACTCAGAACAAGTAGGTGTTTCACCTACAAAAAAATGTTTTTTTGGAAATGACGAAGATACTACAAACTAGTCTGCACAGAAGTGCGTCCACTGATGCATTGTCAACACAAGTAATGTAACACTGATAAAACCAAAACGGCAAAACAGTGATGGCATTTTCGGTATATTTTTATTTTTTTCAGTACACTTACATCGTGAAAAATTGTGCTCAATACATTCGACAAACTTTTAGTACATTCGGTACACTTGGCTCATTTTTAGTATAAACTATTTCTAAAAATTACCATTTTTAGTAAATTTACCGAGATAGTAAACTAGAGTAAACTTTGTTTTTTTTTTAGGAAACAAGTAATTTCAAGTAAATTTCCTGTTCTAGTCGATATTGTCGATAAAGTACATTCGGCAACAAAGAAAAGTACATTTCAAGTTTTCATTCAGCACATTCCACAAAACTCAAATCCCATCACTGTATGAGACAGCGCTAAGTAACAGAGCACAAGGAATGGAATAAGCGATGGTGTTTTTTGGATTAGCCCCAGCTCGACTACATTGAAGACGCAGCACATTGCATTTGTGGGAACTTCATCATTGCAAGAGATCGGCAACGATATGGGGTACGTCCACAAGACACTCTTGGCTAGGCGTAGTAGTTTCATACACGAAAATAACAAAACTTTTGAAAAAGCAATCAAGCAACGTGTTTTAAGTTTTTTGTACAGAAATAAGTTCTTGAGTCCGATGCAGTTTGGGTATGTCCACTGAAGATGCCTAACTTGAATTTTGCTCTACTATTAATAAAAGTCTTGATGACCAAAAATTTTGTGCAGGTTTGTTTGTTGACATCACTAAGGCGTTCAATTAAGGTTTGCCTCTGGAGAAAATATTTATGTATGTAAATAATGCTGGATCAGGGGGATATATTTACGATTGGCTTAAAAGTTATTTCGGAAATCGTTCGTAAAAAGTAAAAGTTAGTGAGTATATTAGTAATGTCACTTTCACTAATTTAGGTGTTTCTTAAGGATCTGTCCTTGAACCGACCCTATATGAAATTTACATTAATTCCATCTGTAAGCAGAAAATTGTCGAAAAATTAACTGCGTTCGTAGATGATCTAGGTAAAGCATATACGGCCGCAAGTTCATTAAACATTGATTATAAATAATGATCTTAGTGTATTGAGGAACTTATTCGCATCGCTATCAAATGATATGTTTGTTAACAACAAGATTAAAATCATTTTACCAAGTCTGTTATGATATGAGTTGGTCCGAGCTTATTTAATTTTTCGAGGACGTACTTTCGGTCGATAGTCTTAACTCACTTAAGAAGTTCATGTGTGTCATCTCCTGTTCCATAATTTTTTTATTAGCAGTGGTTACCTTAATAGCAGAAACTCACATAATTACAACATTTGAGATAACCATGGTTTAGTTTTCAATGTCCCTTTATTCCGCAACACAATTTAGTTACTCCATATTATTCTGTATAATAGTGATGTCCAGCTCAACTGCACAAAATGATACTTGGGAGCCAAACAGTGTAAGGCGAGGGGTATTTTAAAATAAAACTTAAGAAAGGCTGCTATCCAGTGCTGTCGTTTGTACTACAATAGTGCTTTTGTACTACCCTTTAGCCACGCGTACTACTCTAGTACCCAACCCTCAATTTGTACTACCCAAAATTTGTTCCAACCAATCCGCAATTTGCACTACCCCACCATTCTTTGATCTCTCATGTTTCAATTATAATGGCATGCAAGTGCCTGAAACTGAAATATTTAATTCTTGAAGTGTCAAAATCATCGCTCATTATTTTGGTTTACTAATTTTGACATTAGTCGCTCAAAAATTTATGAGAAAGGAGAACAATTTTAGCATCGCTTCAACCCTTACAATTTAACTATGAACGATCATAATTTATTACTACGTTTATACAACAGCTTAGTTCGTTTTGACTGTTTTCCCCATGACTCAATTCGCTTTTTTGGATACCGTTTATGCTTGCGACATTATTGTGTGCTGACTCAAAACGTTTGTAAACGTAAAAATTAAAAATGTCAAATAAAATTATTTAAGAAAATCAAAATGAATACGGAAAAAAACAATTCAAATATTTTTCTGTTTTTTTTTTTAATGAAATCAGTTCAAAGAAAAAGAATTAAAATAATGAATTCAATTTCCAAACTATTTGACATTAATTTTAAACTCGCTCTGAAATTGTGTGGTGTTTATGCACACTTTCAAAAGGTTCGAACAATTAAGTACCGATCTGAAATCGTGAACGAGTCAAAACACTTCGTGCGTTCAAAACGCTTTGAAATTTGGTTTATGCATATACTCTCAATCAGGGCGAACTCAGTCAAAACGAACTAAGCTGTCGTATAAACGTAGTATATATGATTCATAAAAGATTCATATCTTTAGAACGCGACTAATTTCGCTTGTATTAATTTTTCTTGTACGCGTGTTTAAATATACATAATTAATGTAATTTTTTCTTTTGCTGTTATGGAAAAGTATGCCACAAATTTACCAAGGTATAACTTGATAGGAAAATGATTTATTTTTTATTATAGGTTTCTAATAAAGTCGAAAGCAGAAGCCGCCAATTTAACCAAAGCTGGTACCAACACAGAAAAAGAATCTGTCCTTCAAATAGCTTCATGCAATAAATACATACCATAATAAATGAATTTCAACAAATACTGTTAACTTTCATTAATACCCTGCAAAGAACGATTCAATTATATAATTCGTTATTTGCTGAAAGTATTGGATATAAATCTAAAAACATTCAATTATTTTGTATAAAGCGTTAGGACAAATCTAACTCATACTTTCTATACGTGTGAGTTTGTATCTCTTTCTGTCAGATGTGTTGTTATTACAGTGAGTTACTATGATGATCTCTTTCGCACTTGTCATTAATAACTAATGTATAATCAATTAGATACCTTATGATTTTGGCAAGCTACATAGGTTAGTAATGTCTCATAAATAACTCCTTGTCTTCGACTTGAGCAAACTGATCAATTTTCCTATACTTTCTATTATTTGATACAAAATTTCTCATTTCTTTATTTAAAGCATTTCTCAACGTTCATATTTTGAAATTATTTTTGCTTTAATTTAAAATTTTTAACAAAATTTGTCAAATTGATTTGAAGGCACAAATAATTTCAAAAAATTTGATAAAAAAATCGGAATTAAATTTAACTTCAAAATTGTTTGTCTTTGCCATCTTTTTCAGTAATTATGTCAATATTTTGTACCGATAAGAATTTTTTTGTAAATGTGTTAGAGAATCGGTTATTACGTTCTTGCACTTCTACACTATATTAGTGTAGTACTACCCATTTTCACAAAGTACTACCCAAAAATATTAAATTGAGCACTTAAATTTTTTTCGAAACGACAGCACTGCTGCTATCATAGTACACTTACACAACACAAGCAAAGAATTGAAAACATGAACTTAATATGAGAGAATAAAACCTTATCTGTGTAGCAAATTTATGTATCAAACAATGAGTTTATTTTCAAACTAAAAATTAACATCTCTCAAAAATAAATACGTCAACCGCACAAATGCTGTGAATTGGAACGATTACTTCCCCGCAAGCAGCCACTACCCCCCGTAATTTTTATTCAAGTTATCTTCACTTCGTGAGTTACGTTCTTCAATACTTCGAAGTTTGCTCTTGCTCTTAGTACCCGTTCGGAAAAGCTGTTTTATTGATAAAATCTAAAACAAGAATATATACACTTGTTTTTTTTTCGGTTTGGCATTCTTTTTCGTTTCAAAATCGAACACATACATATAAGACTCACTAAAGACTTCATACTCTTTTCCAGGCCCGTGCGCAGGAATCATCCATGGGGGGGGGGGGTTCTTAACTCGGACATTTCATGTTAGATTATGTTCATAAAAAACGTCAAAAAAGATTTACTTTTAATATAGACATTAGACCAGGTCGATCTGTATGAAGCAAAATAAAGTCAGCTAGACACCGACTCAAAAGTTAGAAGGACCTTGAAAAACGATATTTGCGTCATTTTGTTTTTGTTCCGAGAAAAACCGATGAATGACTTTTGATTCTCCTGAAAGTCCTTTTTGGCTAAAAAACGTAAGTATTTTTTGCTTATAACTTTTATTTTTTCACAGAATGGAGTTTGCTTGAAAAATAAAAATTGCGTTATTGCAAAAAATTTGATGTTAAAAATTCTAAATTTTTCTTCTGTTATAGATAATATTTAGTCGCAAAATTCGATTTTTCCATATAAAAAATGTGAAAAAGTCCCAAAATTCAATTTTCATATGGAAAAATAAAGATTGCGTTCTTGCAAAAAATTTCACGTTAAAAAATTTTAAATTATTTCTTCATTTTCATATGGAAAAATCGAATCTTGGGACTGAATATTATCTATAACAGAAAAATAATTTAAAATTTTTTAACGTGAAATTTTTTGCAAGAACTCAATCTTTATTTTTCGACTGAATTTGGGACCTTCAAATGACGCAGATATCGTTTTTAAGGGTCCTTCTAACTTTTGAGTCGGTGTCTGGATGAATCTAAATTTCGACCCGGTCTAAAAGACATTTAATTATAATTAAATAAATACATACATATGTAAATGTGTTGATGTTATGATTCGATATTTAGTTATCATTACGTAAGTGGCCAATTCTGCGAGGTAGTTGGAAAAACTCGTCCAAAACTCTATCCACATTGATTTCGATATCGCAATGTATATTTAGCGAGGCTAAGCTGTTCAGCCGATATTCGGACATAGTTGATCTGAGGTATGTCTTTAGACGACGAAGCACTGAAAAGGAGCGTTCATTTGTTGTTGTTGTTATAGGCAAAGTTGCCATAACACGAATCATTTTTGATGTCTTGCCCGGCGATGCGTTGACGCCAAAGTTGAACTTCATTTATCCATATCGTGAACTATCATGCAATGAATTTTCATTGAATCTGAATTTATTGATGCCGGAGCTATGCTTAAACGCACATTGAAAAAACGCTCGTGCTACTTAGCTTTAGCGACGCGCAGTAGTCCTAAATCGTGTTTTTTGGTTAAAAAATAAATCTTGTCAAAAATTAAAAACTCGAGCTCCGACGATTTACTGGCTTCGTGCTCACCTGAAATCTTGCGTGCTCTTTTCACATATGTGCTGAAATGGGCATCACTACTGTAAATTATTTAATAAACTTCCGGAGTTCATTAAATCGTTGAGATCGCTTTCAATTTTTCTGAGGAGTAAAAAGTTTGAGCAAAATCTACATGAAATGGAGTCATGGTTACAGGCCGTCTCTTAGTTAAAAAACATGATTCTTTTACATCCTTTTTCACACTTATAAATTTATTTATTTTTTTTTAACAAACTATCCAATATGTTGGAGTATTTTGTTGCTCTACTTACTTTTTTTTCTTTACAGTATATTATATATTGCATTTAGGTTTTGAATTTTTGTTTTACTTATTTTTTATTGGTATCCACCCCACTCACAATACTAATTTTTCTTGAAAGGAATCATTGTAAGCACTCTATTCAAAAAACACGAAGTTAGACTCTCTGAGGCACGCTAGAATTATTGACAGCGGAAAAGCTAATCATAGCAGCTAACAACATGAAAAACCGAAGAGCACCGGCCCCAGACGTGACTCTGTCAGAAATATTTAAGATGAAGGCAAGAGAGCGATCACAACTACTCCTGCAAATATACAAAACCTGTTTGATGAAAGGATTTTTTTCTGAAGCGTGAAAAACTAAAAAGCTTGTTCTAATCAGTAAAGGTAAAGGGCTCATACTCATTAGCGGCGGAAAGGCAGTTAGATAGAGTGGGTTAAGTCCATCCTAAAATAACGTCCAGCCGTCTCAATTAAATTCATTTCTGACTAGAATTGAATTTTCATCTAATATTCGACAAAGAATTATTTGGAGAGGTAAGTCACTTTATTGCAGTACTATGTATTAAGAATTATTTAAATATATTATGAAAAATAGTCCAATTAGCGAGCAAGCTGTATGAGACAATTATTTTAAAAATAATGTTCAGCTTCAATAGTTGCAGTAAATTGGCTATAGCCCAACTTATGACCCCCCCAATACAATGGGGCCACACTAAGAGAAAGTCATTCTGCCACCACTGAACTATGGTCTATGTACTATGGACTATGTATGATATATTTTCGATGAGATATTTATTTTTTTGGAAAAAAAGGAAATTTTATAAAAAATACTTGCACAAATTTTGCATTATAAATACAAAGCTACAAAGATAAGACTGAGTTTCAATATAAATTAAAAGTATTTAGCATCACTGGATAACTTTAGAGCTAAAAGTAAACTTGCGAAACTCAGTAGAAGATGTCTTGAAAAACTTTTGCAAGTCAATTTTGAAATATTTAAGTACAATGATTGGAAACGGGTCGTATTGCCTTATGAACATATTTCAGTGAATAATCATTTCCACGCCATTTGTACCAGTTGATACCACCACTGTTGTCAATAGGTGCGGTTTCTCCCATTAAGTACCGTCCATTTAAGTTGCTAAAAAAATAATTATAAACGCTCATTACAAAAAATAACAAACAACATAGCCTCTTACCTCTCACTGCATCCACTAAACCACCATGCACCAGTATACACCTTATCACAGTGTTTTTTTGTATGAATATCATTATCACTATCCTTCGTACTCCATTTTTGACCTGCTTGTGCGGTCAGTGCATCACCAGCATTGCCTGAATAATTTCCAAGGATATTTAAGACATAATCTTCACTTTCACGATCAATACCAAATCTGCTATACTTGGCCCAGCGTTTTTCGCCTTCAAAATCCTCCATTTGTATCCAGAGCTCATGTGGCCTTGATTTTGTGATAGCATGTAGCCTATCCAATCCAATCCAAAACTCTCCCTCTAAATTACCAAAACCATGCTGGTAATCAACCCATTCCTGAAAAAAATCGATGCTACCATCCTGTCTACGTTGAATAAGCATCCAAGCGTCGTTGTTCGATTCATCATCACTATCGCACCCAATATCCTTTTTAAACTCAATTGAAATATTTTTTGAGCAGTAGACAAAAAACGGTTTGAGCTTAGAGCCTAGAACTCTAATTTTATAAACGCCACTGCGACCATTTTTTGATAATGCTTCAGCGCAATTTGTTGGCAGAGATTGACAGGTACTTTGCTCAGTTTCTTCTGACGGTTCTTTTGTGGTACTTTGATCAGTTTCTTCTGAAGGTTCTTTTGTGGTACTTTGCTCAGTTTCTTCTGACGGTTCTTTTATGGTACTTTGCTCAGTTTCTTCTGACGGTTCTTTTGTGGTACTTTGCTCAGTTTCTTCTGACGGTTCTTTTATGGTACTTTGCTCAGTTTCTTCTGACGGTTCTTTTGTGGTACTTTGCTCAGTTTCTTCTGACGGTTCTTTTGTGGTACTTTGTTCAGTTCGTTCTGACGGTTCTTTTGTGGTACTTTGCTCAGTTTCTTCTGACGGTTCTTTTGTGGTACTTTGCTCAGTTTCTTCTGACGGTTCTTTTGTGGTACTTTGCTCAGTTTCTTCGACGGTTCTTTTGTGGTACTGTGCTCAGTTTCTTCTGACGGTTCTTTTGTGGTACTTTGCTCAGTTTCTTCTGACGGTTCTTTTGTGGTACTTTTCTCAGTTTCTTCTGACGGTTCTTTTGTGGTACTTTGCTCAGTTTCTTCTGACGGTTCTTTTGTGGTACTTTGCTCAGTTTCTTCCGACGGTTCTTTTGTGGTACTTTGATCAGTTTCTTCTGACGGTTCTTTTGTGGTACTTTGCTCAGTCTCTTCTGACGGTTCTTTTGTGGTACTTTGCTCAGTTTCTTCTGACGGTTCTTTTGTGGTACTTTGATCAATCTCTGAATTTTCAGTTGTGATATCACCACTTTCATCATTTACATAGGAACCTTTTTTTTCTTCTGAGTCCATTGTCCTTAATAATTGTTTTGTGCCAGTAAGCGCTGCTTTCAACTCTTGTATGTCTTCTTTTATTTCTTTTTTTTGTTTCGTAAGATGTTCAATAGATCTTGAAAAATGGAAGGTCCATTTAGTTACTAAATGTATGAAAACAGAAATTTGATAAGTAGAAAATACTTCCAGCATGACAAAAATAAAACATTTGCGATGTCTTGCCGTAAAGATCTACTTAGTGTTAAAATTTAATGAAACTCTACGACCTGCGACTACCGAAACACTGAAAGATTTTATTGCCTATGCCTTTATTATTGTAACGGCGCGGACAGTGTTTATGTCCAATTTCGACGAAATTTAACAAAAAAAAAACGACTTTCTAAAACGTAGAAAAAGTCTGCCTTAGGTGCCAAGATATAGCGTTTTGGGTTTTTTAGTTGTATGGGGGACGCCACCCACTGTTGTCAAACCACGCCCATACTTTTCGTGTGACTAAAAATAGGGACAAAATATACCCGAAGGAAGTATTTTTTTTTTTTTTAATTTCCGGTCCCATGTGCCTATATAATAGAATCGGGTTTGAAGAAAATTCTCCCAAAATTTCAGCTTCCTAGATCAAACCTGCGAACGATGCAGGTGTGCCAAGTTTGAATATATTTCATTTTGAGCTGAGAAATAAATAAAGATCAGAGTACCCTGAATTCTGGTGGATGACGAGAGGCATTGTCATCAGAGAACATAAACTGACAAAAGAGAAATATATGAAAGGTTTTCCACCAGTGCCAAATTTTTTGTTACACTATCTCACGGACTAAAGACCGAATCATAAGGGAATCATTCCGAGACTACAAGTTTCCCAATTAAGTTTAGACAATCGAACGTACATACATATGTAGATGATTGACTTAACCAACTGTTCGATTCAGAGAGCAATGACGTTATCGTTATACTCTGCACAATTCCGCTAAAAACTGACTAAGCTCCATTCACCATTTTATACATCATGATGAAATGCAACAATTATTTTAATTACCATAAACTTAGCTATTTTTACGCGTAAACTCTCATTCATAGTCCGCAACAGTTCCACTCGCTCTTTTATAATCTTAAGCGTGACATCATCAGAAAGACTTTCAGTAAAGTTTCTTAGTTTTTTCTTCACTTAAAAAATATAATATTTTTTATAGATTTTCTTACCTCACTGTCTGCAAGCAACAGATTCGTTGAGCCTTCTGCAAAGATCAATTGAAGAATTGATAACAATGCTGTGATTTCGATAAACTGTATTAATTATACTACTAATCAGCATTTAGTGAAATAATTCCTTGTTATTTCTATGGTAGTAAATTTTTTTTAATATAAAAAATTGAAAACTCGTGCGCCATTCTGAGAACAGAGTTATAAGCTTTTTATTTATTTTGTTTTTGTTTTATTTTTAAATTGGTCACGATTGCTAACAAAAGAAACAATAACATTAACCTTTGTCCGACGATATAGGTTCAGTTGTACCTTTATTGTTTTTAAATTGCGGCAATTTTTATGCCATAGGTCATAGAGTGCTGATTATTAGCATTTATTAATTTTAGCGGTAGTTAACACCGGTATCCTGAGAACGGCTTAACAGACCCATATAAATGATATTCATAATATACCGCTTTTGTTACATTGGACTAAACATAAGCTATCCAGGATTTGCCAGGTGCTACAACTGAAATCATATAGCAGAACGTTTCATTCTCAAATTTTACTAAGGTTTTTTTGTGATTGTTTTTTTTTTCTGATTTCAAAATTAAGTCTCTTACAATTGAAAAGAGAGAACTAAGCGACTGAGCCAGAAACTTTTACAATAAACCAAAGACGGAGCCGACGTTATGGACAGAACTTTAGGGGAGTAAACAGAGAAATGACGAACAAGCTAAGTTAAGTGCAAGCTTATTTGATACTTGCTATGAGAGCTTTGGGACACAAAGGTGGATGTTAGCATGGAAAATATATATGATATACAAAATTTTGAAATTCAAATTCAGAGCAGTCGGAAAATTTTTTTTAAGTCAAAGAGAACCGCAGGTCGCATGTGTTCATGCCGACAGAGTAGCTGTGACCGATAATTAGCGCGCTGATAACGCAACTAAGGCGGCAAGCAGAGAGTAATGTAGAGCAGCAGGTTGGAATTGGGGTTCTGTTCTCTAGTGATGGTAGACTTTAAGAGAATTTCCTAATTTGTGAGGATTTTATGTGGCAACGTTTTTAGTAGTAGTTGATATTTGCGATATGGTTTGCGAATAGGCTTAGATAATTTGAACAGAACATAAACAGAAATAGAGATGTATAAATGAACTAGAAAAGAACAAAATTAAAACTAGAATGAAACTAAAATAGAGCACGAACAAAAATATATCCGACGTAAAACAGATACGATATAAGAGATCTAGAACAGGGGTCGACAAAGCAATACTAGCACAATTACTCATTGTGAGAGCAATAACGCGGAAAAAAATTATTCTGTAGATTTAAGAATCTTAGTTTTTACCTCTTTAAAATTATAAGATATTTTTATATGTAAAACATATTTGATTGTCTCACGATAAGCATGAGTTGATGATTTGTTTGTCAGTTCTTTATGCATGTACGCATTTTGAATACTCTTTGAGCGCCTGCTCATTCTCTGGGCACCATTGTATATCTTATTCTTAGATTCTATACTATATTCTAAGGCAATACCTAGCACAGAAATGGAACCGATTTAGAACAGAGCCAAAGCAAAAACATAGCACAGGTCTTGCTCTATTGTCTGCTGAGAATGTATGCAGTTGTACTTCCTACTTAGTAGAGATGGTAACAGGCCTAATTTTTAAAATCCTGCCCGAAACCAAGATATAGATATTTCGTAATTAACTTCACATACAATTTTTTTTATGACATTATTACCTGAAAACAATTTATTTCTACAAAAATATTTTCAGTATATAATCGTATTGGATGAGTATACTATGGCCTAGAAGAAATCATTGGAAGCATTAGATAGGACATTGCAGGATCTACGTGGAAATAAAGAAATGTTTGGTGGTGCCATGATATTGTTAGCAGGGGACTTTAGACAAATATTACCTGTCATTCTTCGATCTACAGCTGCTGATGAACTAAACGCGTGTTTAAAATCTTCATATTTATGGAGACATGTAAAAACACTCACACTCACTACAAACGTACGTGTTGAATTGCAAAACGATTCATCAGCAGCTATGTTTTCGAAACAATTGTTGGAGATCTAAAATGGCAATTTAACTGGCTTAATAACACTACCATCCACCTTTTGCCATATTACAAAGCATTGATTCAAAGCGTGTTCCCAAACATAGCACTGCAATACAAAAATCATGTTTTGTTGAGCGAACGAGCAATATTGGCAGGAAAAACAAAGATGTCAATGATCTTAACTCGGCTATTCAAAATGATAAAGAAGGGCGATTGATTATATACAAGTCAGTGGGCACTATTTTAAATCAAGATATTACAGAATTTTTGAATTCACTTGATTTGCCTGGACTGCCACCACACAATCTACAACTGAAAGTTGGTGCACCGATTATCATGCTTCGCAATATCAACCAACCACGGCTTTGTAATGGTACCAGACTTGCCGTGAAAGAGCTAATGAATAATGCCATCGAAAACTATTTTAAAAAGAAAATACAAAGGCGAAGACGTTTTGATTCCCCGAAGCCCTATGATTCCTACCGATTCTCCATTTGATTTTAAACGCCTTCAATTTCCTGTTCGTCTTGCTTTTGCGATCACCAGCAATAAAGCGCAAGATCAATCTTTGGAAACCTGCGGTATAAGCTTGAAGTATCCAGTCCTTTCACATGGACAGATTTATGTTGGATGCTCTCGAGTAGGCAAACCATCAGCATTATTCATTTATACAACAGATGGAAAAACAAAAATGTTGTTTACCAAAAAGCATTGCAATAAACTTATCTTAAAAAATAATAAAACAGGTTTTTAATTTTTGAGAAAAGAACTTTTTAACCGTTCGTCCAATTGACAAATTATTTCTTTAGACAACTAGGAATATTATTTTCGCACGCGTAGCGAAGCAAGCGAGGGTACGATAGTTTAAATCTAAGAAAATTCCCATGAAAAATTTATGTAATGTCGTGTTTTCAATACCTTCTTGGACTTTTTCGGGACTCTTATTTTCGAGCTTTTGCCCGCACGAAACTTTATTTTGAGGCCCGGGGTGTTTATTTTGAAAAATTTGTAAATGTATATTTTTTTGTGTATTTTTTTTTTCCCCCATATTTTAGATGGAGGATAAAAACAATTGTAATAATATTTGAGCTTCCTAGCTAAAACTTGTCAGCGGCACTGCCACAATTAATGTTACGAAAATATGGAAAAAAAACAAGAAAAACGAAAGACAGATTTTTTTTTACGATTGAGTTAAATGTAAAAATTGTTTCCTTATGAATTGTAAAAGGAAACAAACTGATTGCGCAGTTCCCAGGTTTAATCTAGGAAGTTGAAATTTTGGGGGAATTTTCTTCAGACCCGATTCTATAATATAGGCAGATACATATGTACGCAAATTTAAAAAAAAAAAATCTTTTCGGCTGTATTTTTTTCGCTTTTGCAGCCAGACGAAAAATGTGGGCGTGGTTTGACAACTGTGGGTGACATCTCCCATAGAACTAATATACTTAAAACAATATATTTTGGCACATAAGGAATACTTTTTCTACGTTTCAGTAAGTCGGTTTTTTTGTAAAATTTCAACGAAATCCGACATAAGCTCTGGTTCCACCGTTTTAAGGTTTGAGCAAAGAAGCTTAAATATTTTGACAATTATTTCAAACCTCAAGCTAAAATATAGGCAAAAAAAAAACAAAATAACATACATTTAAAAATTTTCAAAATATATACCATAGTGCATATGCTAGAGAGCAAGCAAAACAAAGGTATTTTGCACTCAAAGAGTATGGAAACACTATACAATAAAATACTCAAATATTGGGTACAATACACTGAGAACAGTGAGTATACAGCTGCGGTCAAAATAATAGGACCGCGGTGTCATTTATGAATTGAAAGCAAACATTTCTAACAAATTACGTTTTTTTTTTTTTCATCTAATATTTTAAAGTATAGTTACTTGATAAGTACACAAAAAAAGCACCTTACATTTTGTTCCAAAAATATAACGGTACTTTCTAGGTTTTCCAATATATTGAGTAATTTGTAATTTCGAGCGGTCATAATGATAGCCTTGTTCAACTCCTTTACTTCTCAAGATTAGGTATTTACTCTTATTAAAAAAATTTGATCGTAACAAGTAAGTTCTATTATTTTTGTATAATTTTCCAATGATTTTTTCGAGTTTTTGCATTTTAGTGGGCTCGCACTCTGCGGCAGAGCAAAGTAAAATTATTAAAAATTTTATTTCGCAAAGTAAAACTTTTAGGGAAATTTAAAATTTTATCGGATGTTCTGCATAAATGGTTTCATATACGATAAAATACACAAATAAAAGAAAAACACGACACCGAATGCCTTCCATGTTCCCCGGGACGTGAATCGTTCGAAACGGCTTTCGATACATAATCCTTTTTTGAGAAATAAAAGAGTTGAACAGTGCTATTATTTTGACAGCTCGAAATTACAAATAACTTAATATAATAGCAAACCTAGAAAGTACCGTCATTTTTTGGAACAAAATGTCACGTGTTTATCTTGTGTACTTATCAAGTAACTATACTTTAAAATATTAGAAGAAAAAACACGTAATTTGTTAGAAATATTTGCTTTCGATTCATAAATGACACCGCGGTGCAATTATTTTGACCGCAACTGTATATACGTATGACGCGGGCCTACGCCATGTTATGCTGTCACGGTACGGCAATTCAAATTTAATAAGAACTGTATATTAAGATATTTTTTTTCAAATTCTTAAAGCAGGAAACTTTTTTATTATACGTATAAAAAAAACGATAAACATAAGTATTTTACAGAATAAAAATTGCAGTTCAGAGTTCACTATTGGGTCAGAGTACGTGTATTTCGCGCACTATACTGAATTGTACAGAAATGTTGAAATCACGGCTCTATGTGACCAATAATAATATTCGACATAATTTTATAAACAGAAGCTTGTTGATATTGAGCAAATGAAATGATCTGAATTAAGCTTTGTCATATTGAAAGGGATGAATTGGACTTGAATTTTTTGTTTGCAATTTTACAAAAATATGAGTTCAATTAATTGTTTATAAACAATGATTCTCTTTTATCTAATAAAATTCTGAAAAAATTTCACTATACATCAAAATCTTAAGGAATCCAAAACCGTTAGTAATATTTTGAGGCCGTTATACTTTTTTTCACAAAAGCTATTGTAAATTATGTTTACGGTATTTCAGATGTTTAAATTAAGCAGAACACAAAAAAAAATTAATTGTTTGTGAACAATTCTTTATGAAAAATTGATTTAACAACTGTGAAAAAATTTTTTTTTCGGAAAATTTCAAACGAAAACTTAAAGTCTAATTCATTCCATTTGTTATGCCAATGTTTCAATCAGATTTGTTAATTTGCTCAAGAGTAAAAAGATTTTGTTTATAAAGTTAACTAAAGTTTAATTTTGCAATAACTGTGTTAAGAAAAAAATTTTTATTAGTCACATAAAATCGTTTTTTCAACATTTCGATAAAAATCGGGATGTTTATTTTATTTTTGCAAATTACGTTTTCTGATCCTATAGTTACAATATTAATGTTCTAAAACAATGTCCACCACCTTTCAATTTCATACAACAAACTTTGTTTTGGTATAGATGAATGAAGAAACAATATGTGGTTTAATGACGTTGCGTAGGATCTGATTAAACATCCTTTTTAAGAAATTAAATGACCAGCAACTTAAAATGTTAATGCAAAAGCGGCACTAGCTGCAGGGGCTGCTAATAATTTGCAGATTATTTTAAAAAGTATGGGAAAATCCTTTCGATGAGGTTCCAACGCAGCATAGAATTAAAATCATCATGAAAGACTACTTTTGTGTTTCCATATCACTTATTTCGTTGTTTATTTTCTCATCTGAACCTAAAATTTCTACCGGCTGCATGAAATTATCGAAAAGCTCACATGAAAGTGCCGAAGTTGATATGGTTCGGTTTTCTTCTTCATTAACTTTGTTAGCGTAACTTATAATTATTCTACTGTATTCATATTTTGTAATGAGGATATTAGTCTAAGCAGGAAGAAGCCTCGAAAACTATTTCGTACTATATCATTTTAGAAATGTAAATGTGGAGAATAAAATAAAAATCACTTACATAGGCTCACGGCGAAATCCATCGATGAAGATCTCCAATGATGATGCTGTTGAGCGCAAAAAGAAAATATACGCTTAAATAATCAGGTGTATTTATTTCATCGAATGACGATTTCTTGCCGAAGTGAAGATTACTCTAACTTTAGGCACGTTTGTCAGCAACATGAGTACTTTTTGTCTGCAACACTTTTACTTTTTTCAGCAAATTTGCATTTCGTATAACTATACTTCATTTTCTATTAATGGACAGGTGCGTACAATGCGTACTAATTTGATTATATATTTTATTATTTTAAGATTGATATCTTTATGTTATTTTTTATTTATTATAGAGTTTATTTCAATTTTAATTATTTTCTATCCTCAAGTGCTAAGATCGGCTCTCCACATATGATTCATGAAATGAAGAGGCTATGCATGCATATATGTGTAATAATATGTATATGAATATGTATATACATTAGGGTGGTTCTTAGGAAAAAAAAATTGGGGACGACCCCTCAATCGGTTCGAAATACGATTAAAAAAAAATTAAAAAATTTATTTAAAATTTGTATCTTTAACCACTACGGATCCTATGTCAAAATGAAATCTGACCTTTCTTATCTGGTTTTTTTGTGAAAATCAAATAGGACGCCCCCTCAATCGGTTCGAAATAGGATAAAAAAATTTTAAAGGTTTTTATCTATAACCCATACGGACCCTATTTCAAAGTGAAATTTGACCTAAGCCGACATTTTTAAACTATTTTTTCTTGAGTGGCTTTTAATTTTAAGAAAGAATATACTAAAAAAAAGTAGGTATCATTTGGATCTAGTTTTCCAGATATAGTCGTGGGAAATTGCGGATATAGATTTTCTAAAAATCATTTTAAGTTGGAGACTCTTGAACAATTATTTTAGTTCAGATCGCGTTATTTTTAAAATTTTAAATTTTTTAACAAAGGCTAAGATCGATCTTTTCGATTTTTTAAATCGATTTAAAACACAAGATAATTTACAGGAAAAGTTTTTTAAATTATTTAAATTGATATTGGCTTTTGTTATAAAATTAAAAATTTTAAAAATAACGTGATCATAACTAAAATTAAATATAAGATTAAACGGAAGGCCAGACGTACAATTAGAACAGTTAATAAAAGACAATCAATTTATTATATTCCTGCTTTAAGGCAACACCACGCTCAGCAATATCATTCACTACTCGCATTGATTGGACGATTTTCTTTATAGCCATAAAATCAGAGTCATACACCAAAGTTTTAACATCTTTATTCAAAAACTGTCATGAGATACCCAGTATCTGGAAAAATCGTAAAGAGTTGCTCGTCACAAAATCTTCTATACTTTTTTCTGTGATGTATTTGACATCAATGCATTTTCTTTTTGAGCAATCCTCTACACCTTCAATTTTTAGTACATCTGGCATATTTTTCTTACTTTGAACTGAAAGTTCATAGTCAAAAAATGCGAAAGACTCTAACTCTTCCGAGAAGTACCATAGATGGCCCAGTATTTTTTTCATGGTGACTTTAGCCATTTTTTGGCTTATACTTTTAAAGGATGCAAGGTCTTTTAATAATTTTAAGTCGTTTCTCGGTGCTGAATATCCGACAGGGGCTTAAAACCAATATTTTATATATATCACGACTGTGTAAACACATATATTTTTCACTGCTTTCTCTTCTCTTTTCGTTAGCTTTAACTGATGTTTAAATAGGAAAATCTTCAAGCACTCGTAGCTTTAGCTATCTATCTGGCAAGGTGAAGATCAACAAGTCTCTTAAATGTAACTCTTTTTTCAGGAACTCCTCCCAATTAAATGATCGTAAGATTCAGCAACTGTTTATAGTCATCTCGTGGTTGATATGTATACTTGAAGTTGTTTTTGCGCAAAACGTCGTGGTATCATAAATTACTGTTTTTTAATCGTAGCTGGGCATTAACTCGTTAATCCGTTTATAGTTAATTAACGAAGTTAATATTTCGACTTACTTCGAAAACGGCTGGGCGGCCCACTATCAAACTTGGCACAAAGTATAAGCATACTATAAACTTTTTTTTAATGCACTAAAAAAAAACTTTTTGATAGGCGAACATTGAGAAAAACGATAAAGATAAAGAAAAATATTTTTTATTTTTTTTAAGTGTATTTTTTATTTATTTTTAAAATCCAATTATGAGGTTGAAAAGGCCAATAAATGAAGTATAAAATCCAGTAGTTAATTCATTTCACCAGAATTGTTTAAGCTGAATAATGGCATTTGAAATAGTACATACCTTACGATTTCTTAAATTTTCATATTAATCATCATATTTCCCATATTATGTAAACCAGTTTTGCCATTCTAAAAATATTTTGTTTCTGTGTCGAGGTCATGTACAGACACAACATATTCAAATATATCTGAAATTGGAAACATGACGCCATTTCCCTTGTCTGCTTCGCGTGAAATGCCCGATATGTGAAAAATATATGAAAAATTAATCTCACGGATATGACTTTACTTTCAAAAGACAAATGAATAACTTTAATTTTATAAACACAAATATCAGCTCTAATTTCCGACTTCATGGCTAAATATGTAGTTCGCATCTGCAAGTCAGCTTTACTCCCGGCTCCGCTTTAAGCGCTCACTCTATGAGTACCCTGAGGTGCGGGCCGGGCCTCAACCTTAATTTGTAAGCCAAAGAAAAGTTGTGAAAAGAGGGAGAGGGTACTGACTGTAGTGAGCTAGTGAAGCTTTCTGCACTCTATTTTACTTTTAAATAGGCTAATAAAATGCATCAGAGTCAATACGCCGGATTATAGTTAGAGTTGCCATACAATGTTTTTTCTGAAAGTTTAACTTATGGTAGCGACCTCTAAAGCCTTTACAAAAGTAATTTTAAAAAATACGTATTCATTATTTTAGGGTAGAGAACCATATGAAGGGGTGCCCCGTTAATTTTTTAAAAGTCGAAAAATAAGGACCACCCTAATATGTATATTAAAAAAAAAACTCTCAAATTATGCTAAAATTTATGTTGTATGTTTTATTATTGTGGTATTATTACTTGTAACCATGTTAAAATTTTTTTAAATGTTGTTTAGTTAATAAATAGACGCTCTGAAGAAACGGACAAATAATCCTCAAAACGTCGACGCTGCAGGAAAAATTTTTTGAATTATAATGTGTTTTAACTCGATTTTAAAAATCGATATTAAACTTTGTTAAAAAATATAGAAACATATATATTTATCTAATAAAAATGCAACGTTGGCATTATAACTACACTATTACTATATGGGAGTCCTATAGCCTTACATTCCAAATCTTTGTCTCACTTTCACTAAACTCCTGTGAAGAAATATTGCGTACAAACTTGTCAATGTCGTTTTTAAATCTATTTTGTTCTATAACCATGAGCGGGATATTTTTCGGCTCCTTAAGCAAAAGTTTGAATTTCATGTTTAATTTTTTCTTTTTAATTAAACAACTTTTAGTTATTTTATGTGTGCAATCTTCTACAAAATTCAACAATTCACTAAACTCCATATACTTCATCAGCCACAGAAATGAAACTTTAGACGTGTTGAATTCGAAGTGGCCAACTGTAAAATTCATATATGAATTGGAAAAAGATCAAAAGCTACCCTTTTTAGATGTGTTAGTTAGCAGAAATCTGGACAATAATTTGTCTATATCAATTTTTAGAAAACCAACTTATGTGCCGAGATTTATTTCCAGTGATGCATTCTGTCCAGTACAATACAAAATAGCGGCATTTAATTCTATGGTGTTTAGACTGTGCAATTTACCATTAAATGACAGTAGTTATATGACGGAGTTCAATTACATTAAATACGTAGCTGAACTAAACGGATATAATAATAAAATTATCGAGGAAATGGTTGAAAAACAAACCAAAAAAATTAAAAGAGTGAATTTGACGACTTTGAAATCAGTATACACCACAGATGACAGGAAATACGTTAAAATACATTTCGCTCCAATTGTTACCAACAAATTGAAAAAAATTTTTTCAAAACATAATATTGACTTAGTGTTTACTTCACAAGAAAAACTAAAATATAAGCTAGGATCAACAAAAGACAAAACAGAAAACATTAAGAAAGCCGGTATATACGAAATTAGCTGTAGTGAATGCGAACAAAAATATTATGGACAAACAAAACGAAATATTGAAACTAGGTTTAACGAACACATGGAGAATATATGCTTTGAATACATGAATAATTCCGGCATCTAAAGGTTGTAAAATTGAAGTCGTATAGGGCGGCAAGTACTCAACATTAACGTTTTTAAGTTTGTAATTTTATGAGACGCACCATTATCCACAAAAAGCATGACTTTTCGATTTTTTCACACCATTTTTTCATCAAAACCATTCATTATTATTACATTATTTTTACTTTTATTCCTTTGTGCTTCTGCCATCGGAATAGCCAGCCCGGACTTGGATTGAAGTCACTTTTTACTTAACAGCGAACTGTTTTACATTCTCCAATATTATATTGTGGTCTTTTGACCTTTGTATTTGATTGAACTACATTGACATTGTTTCCACTGCTTTTAATTTGCCGACTCAATTCCTTTTCGGGCCAAATTAAATGCTTTACTTCATTGTAAAATGCGATCTATGTTTCGCATAATCCGATTAATTGTGTATTGGGCACCCATATTTCTTGCAACTTTCAATTTTGCTTACGTTTTCACTGTCTCGAATGATTAATAACTTCTGTTTAAGTGACAAAGTTATTCTTTTTCGTGAACTTGTACTCATTTTGCTTTTTAATTTCAATTCGCAAATTTTACAATTCAATAGGTATGACATGATTGTTTGGTACCAATATTGGTTTTGCCATTGAAAAAACAAAAAATTTTTCCCTGTCGTGCATATAAGCGTGAATGGAGGAAAAAATTGGAAATTTTTTGGGGCTTATATCCGAGAATTGCATATAAGCGTGTGCATATATGTTGACAAATTTAAATGGAAACATGATATTGAACAATTTTTGATGCATATAAGAGAGAAATGCTTATAAACGGCGTGCATATAACCGGGGATTACTGTATTTCAAAAATTTGTTCATTTATATCCAACACGTCCTCGAGAATGCCAAAGATTTCAATATATCACTAAGATCAAAAACCACTAAAATTGCCCGGCTTACTGTTTGCAGTAAATTCACGAGTACCTATACAGACTTTTACATTATTCAAACGAATTAAAATTGACCACAATTGCTTCCTGGAGCTTTTTAAGAGGGGAAGGCCATCTGGTTTGAATAAATATTTAATCTTTTAACAAAGCTTAGAAGCAGGTTTTTAAATTTGAACTTTAAGTCCAATATGCAAATACTTCCCCTCGGCGACTTGTGAAACTTGTGGACAAACAGATTTAAAAAATAAACTAACTTTTATATTTCCATCTCCAAGGATTCGAATTAATGTACCATTTAAGTCAAGAACACCGTCGTAAACGTTTGTGCTTAGTTCTTAAATTCTTTCGCGAGTCCCTATTTCACAACTTTATTTAAGATGGTTAGGGAGAACAAGGCAGCTTGGAAAGCTCAATATTTCGTTAAAGTCGTCGAACTCTTCGATGACAAAGTCGGTGCTTCCGAAGCCACTTTGCTGAACATGTTGAACATTTCGCCCTTCTCATATGGGTTGATCATCAACCAAGTCTACGATTCTGGTTCCATTTTCTCTCCAGAAATTTTGGATATCAAGCCCGAAGATTTGCGTGAAAAGTTCCAAGCTGGTGTTGCCAACTTGGCTGCCGTTTGTTTGCAAATTGGTTATCCAACAATCGCTTCTGCACCGCACAGCATTGCTAACGGATTCAAGAATCTGTTGGCTATTGCCGCAATTACCGAAGTCGAATTCAAGGAAGCCACCACCATTAAGGAGTACATTAAGGATCCTAGTAAGTTTGCTACCGCTGCTGTAGCTACACCAGCTGCTGCTGCACCAGCTGAGGCCAAGAAAGAAGCCGCCAAGGAAGAATCCGAAGAGGAAGAAGATGACGATATGGGTTTCGGTCTTTTTGATTAAAAAGCCAGTAGTATAAATGCAGTAACAACAGTTTTACTATTTTGATAAATTATTGTCGTGGATTGACAATCCCAATGGCAAGTTATCGAATAGATGAAATTTGTACGAATTTTTACTGGTACCAAATAAATACCAGAATAATAAAGTCCGTTATATTAATTCTTTGCTTTATTCTCGCGATACCCTATGTTTAATAGCCCACTGCTTTAACTTTTCGCATAAACTTTTATTCTGAATATCCTCTTTGCAAATAATCTCCTCAATCTCCATTAATTCTAATTTCAGTTTCTCTTCATCTCCGACTATTCTCATATTTTGCTCAACATCTCCTGGTACCTGTCCTCTATCTTTTTTTGCATCATTTAATTATTCTATACATTTGTCCTGCACTTTTTTTACTATGCCTCCTGCTTAACATTTTCACTCTTACCTATTTCTTTTGTTAAGAAATTATTTTATTATATTTTTTCTAAAAATCCCCTGAGGCAGCCTAAATCCCATTGGCGAAACGTCAGGAAAATGGTATAAGAAACTTTGTTTTTTTTTTTTACATGAAACAAAATTGACCTAACAAACCCAACAAATTTTCAACAAATTTACCTATACTACTCTTACAATTTATTTCAACTTTTCCAACCTCATTCCACTTCTCTCGAGTTTTTCAACCTATATCAACTGTTTCAAAATTTTTTCGAACATTTGCAACACTTTTCGGCTTGTTCGGCTCAATTCAACATTTTCCATCCTTTTTTATTTTTTTTACCTTTTTTTGACTTTTTTCAACATTTTAAGTTTTTTTTTTTTTTTATTTTTCAGCTTTTCCCAAAATTTCCAGAACTTAAACTTTTTCGATTAATTCAATATTCAACCCCATTCAATTTTTTTTTACACTTTGCATATTTTTTCGACTTTTTCAACCCCAAAACGAAAAATCAAACTGGCTATTGCTCAAAAATTATTGAATCGATTTTTTAGTTTCATAACATTTTCACATTATTTCAAACAATTTTGCTAAAATTTATTTGAAAGTTCCCAACCTGGGTATAGCATTTTTTGCATTAGCACATGCAATTGCTCTGGAGAGTACTCCTTATAACATATGCTAATCAAATTATGACACTGTTCTCTTGAAAAGAAAGTAAATCTGTTTTTTCGTCAAAGTTTTAAAAATATTTCCCATATTTTATATTTTATAAAGCAGATGTTCAGATATTATGGCAAGGAGGAGCAAACACTGAATGTTCACATATACTAATGAGTTTCAACAGATATTCTGCGCCGTTCTGTTACTTAACAGAATAGTGAAAAAGAAAATAACGATTGAGTCATCAACATCCTATAATCCAAACAATAATCCAAAATATTTCAAAGTAACTGCCATTTAAATTTAAAATACAACATATATAGAATATTTTAGTTTGTTTCGAAAATATTGAAGATCTTTTGATCAAAACAACTGTCGTAAGTGTTCACATATATGGAAACTAAGTCTCATTTTCGCAATGCTTGTTACTATGCTACACGGACTATCTGGTGCAATAAGTTGTCAGCAATCGTTCGAGATTAATTATACGGGTAGAGCACAATCTCGTTGCAAAAGGATGAAATGATTCAAACCCTGACTGATATTTTAGTCTACCTTACCCCAAGGTTAGATTTTGTCTTCACGCATAATTGTTTGATACCTGCGATACTGTATGATGACGGTGCTAATCGACATTATTTTCGATTCCTAGAGTGAAAGCACATCGAGATTATTAAACTTCAACGCAGTATTCTAGTATACAAAGATGAATCGCAGTTTTTATATGAAAAGCTGGTATGGTTATTTTCAAAACATTATTTGAAAACAAGAGGCGCTGTGGTGCTTAGCCTCAATTGTTTCAGTTGTTTGGCTTAACTTGTGGTCACATTTTATTATGGGGATCTAGCCCACCATCAAATTAATTTTGTTCCATCCCCAATGAATGAACAAATCTTATGTTATATTCCTGGTGCAATATTAAACTTTTTAGGAGAAAGAAAAAGTTTTTCATTTGAAATACAAAGCTACAACGAAACGGCTGTAATTTTATTTAAATTAAAAATTTTTCACAACACTAGAATATCTCAAACTGACTTTCAAAATTGATCCTTATAGTTATCGATTGTTTTCAAGATATTTAAATGCAATGTTGAGAAAGGGAGACGGGTCGTATTGCCATGTGAACATATTTCAGTGAGTAATT
This sequence comes from Tricholauxania praeusta, assembly GCA_949775025.1. Classification (NCBI taxonomy): domain Eukaryota; kingdom Metazoa; phylum Arthropoda; class Insecta; order Diptera; family Lauxaniidae; genus Tricholauxania; species Tricholauxania praeusta. The sequence goes on along the minus strand of OX459031.1, from coordinate 26,178,028 downwards.
GGTTCCGCGAAATTTGTCCCAATTGATGCCCTTACCATATAGGGCTTTTGTGGTTGGTCCATTAAAGTACTGACCATTTAAGTTGCTAAAAAAAACCAAATATATTTTCTTATTAAATAAATAAAAGCATAGCATCTTACCTTCGAACACAATAGTCATAACCGTAATTCGTATAATACCACCACGCGCCCTTATATGAAGTAGCACAGGTTCTATCTAGATCTTCATCATTTTTTCTATCCTTCGTAGACCAGTTATGACCTGCGTGAATTGTAAGCGAATCACCAGCATCGCCTAAGTAATTTCCAAGGGTAGTTAGGGCATAACTCTGATTTTCATTACCAATAGCAAATCTACTATACTTGGCCCAGCGTCTCTCGCCTTCAAAATCTTCCAATTGTATCCAGAGTTCATGTAAGGTGGATTGTGTGATAGCATATAGCTTATCCAATCCTATCCAAAACTCTCCCTCTAAATTACCGAAACCTTGCTGGTAATGAACCCAGCCACGAAAAAAATCGATTCTACCATCCTGTCTACGTTGGATAATCGTCCAAACGTTGGTGTTGTTCGAATAGTCAGTACCATTACCATCACCATTAGTATCATTTTTAAAGCAGTAGACATAAAACGGTTTGAGCTTAGAGCCTGGAACTATAATTTGATAAACGCCATTGGGACCACCTTCTGATAATGCTTCAGCGCAATTTGTTGGCAGAGGCTTACAGGTACTTTGATCAATTTCTGTATCATATGTACTGGAATCTGTCGGCTTCTCTGAGCCGCCTACTGGTTTTTTTGTTCCAGTAAGTGCTGCTTTCAACTCTTCCAAGTCTTCTTTAATTTCTTTTCTTTGTTTTGTAAGATGCTCATTAAAGCTTGAAAGATTTAAAGTCCGTTCAATTACTAGTCTTTGGAAAGTGGAAATTAAATAAGAGCAAAATATTTTCAGCATGACAAAAATTAAACATTTACGATGTCTTGCTGTTAAGATCTACTTAAAGCTCAGATTTTATAGATATCTACGACTAGCAACTACCGAATTACTGAAAGTTTTTCAATATCTATATCTTTACTACACAGTAATCACCGGGCATGATTGAAGAAAAATGTCTGTTTATTTTAACAAAAAATAGCTACGTTTATTGAAAATATGTTCGTTCTGCGTCGATTAGACCCTGATAAAGATAAGACTCACGAACAGTGACATGTGTTTTTGACGATGTACACAAACGTACTGACATTATATCTCCAAAAGTAATCGGTTTCCATAAGACTTAGCTGATCTGCTACCAAATGAATATCACTCATTAGTCAATAGATGGCGCAAGCATGAACCACGGCAGAAATATTGTCCGGATATTTAAAGACCGTGTATATAAACCGACAGATATCGTCACAAAATATTTGCGTACATTTAAATGTATTTTTTAGCTATTTTATGATCGTCTGAAAAAAATTATGCCGGTCAACCGCTTAGATTATGAAACAGGCGCACAGTGGGAACGAATTGAAGAAACGAGTCCATGTGAATTTACACAATTAATTATTTTAATACACATGCATGCTCACATGACCTGCGTGGGTAATTTGGTAAAATGCGAAAAAGCTTAAAAAAACTATAAATAAATAGGTAGCTAAAATACAGGCATAATTTTTTAATTTTCTCAATTTCTTTTTTAATAATCATTTTACTTGATTTAAAGCTGAACTTGATTTATAGCTATGAAGGCTTATAGCTGTAGTAGCTAAACTCTATTATTATTATTATTATTATTATTATTATTATTATTATCAAAGGGTTAATACGAGCTAAAATGTTTTCTGGCAGACCAATTAAAGTAAATAAACTCTATTTAATTATTATAATCCTAGCAATCTGGGTTTCGTAATAGCCAAAGATGAATGACTGCTATTGTTGAAGTCAATGTTATTAATATTTTAACCTTACTCATCCTCTTAGATTTTTCTAAGGGTTTAGTATTTTATTGTATGAAAGTAAAATACTCGTATATTCGGTGATAGCGCGTCGCTATTTTTCGAGTGAAGATTGCTGCGTATTTTACCCCATTCGCACCAGGCAGTGACTTTGAGTTCAAATTAAAATTGGTCTATTTATTTAATCAGCAGGTTTTCAGTTTTCAGGTTTTTTGTATTCCTTTATTTAACAATATTCTTCTAGGAATGGATAATTTAGATTTATTTGTTCATTTTATCAAAGAAATTTTTTTGTAGATAATGAAAAATGGATGGAGAAGTAGGAGAAAATATTTGTTGGCAAAGACAGTAAAATACGGTACAGATATCCAATTCTGTCAGTAAAATTCCAACTCATAATATAATTAGAGGGGCAGCAAATAAAGTCGCGTTGTCTCGCTGTGAAATGGTTGAATGCGTTTGCCTATTTTTCGACGACGACTTGCTGTTAGTACCATTCCGTAGTAGGTTGTCCTCCCGCTAATAAATACCATCTTAACCTAATAAATATAGTATGCAACTTTTTTGGATTGGTGACAATTATTTATAACTAACTATCTTTTTTCGGTTTGTTAAATATTGTTTTATTTTTTCTTTGGTTTAATGTTGCGTAAATAAAACAAATCGTTGAAGTGTTTTAAATAAGAGAGCATTTACTTACGAGTGACTGTGAGTCACCATAAGGTACTTAACGTAATAAAATAACGTGGTACGAATAGGGTTAAATTGGCACTTCTTAGTCATTCTTCAAGGATGTGAGTGTAGGAGTCCCTCAAGGTTCTGTTTTGAGAACTTTACCTCTCAAGGACTGAATTTGATTGACTCAATGTAGACTTACTTAAGTCTAAAAAATCTTCGGATTTGAGCTAATTTTATTTTAATTTGAGCTGGGAATAAATTAATTTCAAGAATACTGAATTTGGGTGGCAGACGGACGGCATTTTGATCAACGATCATACACTAATTAAAAAGACATATTACGACGATGATTGACATAATGAACTGCTTGATTCAGATAACAAGGACGTCATCGCTATATTCTGCACAGTTCCGTTAAATACCGACTAAATTTTATCACTATTGTATGTATTGTTATAAAGTATAAAACTAAGTATTATAATCATCATAAACTTACATAACACCCAGGGAAGTCATCTTTGTGCGTAAGTTCTCATTGATTGTCTGCAGTAATTCCGAACTTTGTTGTATGTTTTTAATCGCGATATCATCAGAACTTTCGTCATTCAATTTGATATTGTTCTTAACAAACAAGTTTTTTATTTTCAAATTTTTTTTCACTTTAAAATTACATATAATGTAGATATTCTTGATTTCCTTACCTCACTACTGTCTGCAATCATCAGATCCGTTGAGTTTTCTGCAACGATCAATTCAAAAACCGCTAATAATGCTGTGATTTTGATAAACATCTTAGCTACTCTGCATTAATTTTGCTACTAATCAACTCTCACTGAAATAATTCCTTTATAGCTGTTATTTTTATAGCAGTAAATTTTTTGTTTTATTTTTTTCATTATGAAACATTTAAGACACGTGTGCCATTCTGAGTATAGTGTGATAAGCTTTTTAACTTATTTGACTTAAATTTTATTTTAAAATTGGTCACGAGTCTAACAAATGCAACGATGACATTAACCTTTGTCCGACGGTATAGGTACGATTGTACCATGAGTGTTTTCAAATTGCGACAACCTTTATGACGTAGGTTATAAAGTGCGATATATGAAAATCTATGTATTTTTGCTGTCGAACACCAGTATTCTAAAAACGGCTAAGAAGTTATAAATGATATTCCCCACACATACTTTAATGCTTTGTTGGACTGAACACCATGTACAATTTGAAGCTTCCAACTATCTTGCCCACAACAATGACTACAAAGCAGTACTACTGAAATCGAGCAGCAGACCCCTGCATTTCCAAAATTTAAGTCCTGTAGGGTCATGTTTACGAATGTTGTTTTCGTATTTTTCAAATTTTTGAAAAAGTAGAGCAGGCCGGTATTATATCTCTCAAAGCTTACGAGGTGCTACAGTTGAAAGGAGAATCCCATGACCATAAAGCGACTGAGCCAGAGATTTTTACAACAATCCAAGGGGAGTATGCAGTGGAATGGCGAACACAATGCCGAACCTTGGCTTTCTTCATCAATATGTTTGGTACACGGGCGTAACCACTTGGGGTTGACAAAATGTAATATGAAATTTAAATTTCATTGTGAACTTTTTTTTTAGCAAATGGAAAATAATTCGAGAGAATATGTAGGTGACTTTGTAATTCATCATTTTGCTTAAGCTTGCGAAAAACAAAAGTTTGAACCATTTTTTAGTAACAAAACTTTTCCGATTTTCTGTTGGTGGGCGGCGACAAATTACCTCCACGTCCGGGGCGCCCAATGTGCACAGTACGCCACTGAATAGGTATAATTTATCTATGTATGTCTGCACGAAAATTTCTTATTACATAAACATCTCGAAAGTGGAATAGATATTTCTATAAAATTAATCTTATTGTAAAACTTAAATTTTTTTTTGATAACACAGAATTTCCAATCACTAGGACTTATAATAAAAAAAAAATCGCAATCCAAATCGCAAGGTGCGCAATCATAAAGTATTTAATTTTCCACATTGAAGTGGTGTGTAATGTGGGAGTGGAAAGTCCCACATTACTTATATTTGGCTTAAAAAACAAAAAACCGTATGGTACCAATCCCTTTTTTGAAAAATCAGCGTTCACGTCTACGCAATGAAGTGGGCGTTAGAAATCATAGCTCATAGGCGTGGCTGGGCAAAACGTACCGCGCGCGGTACTGCGGCAGAATGAGAATAACTTTTCATATACGTATATAAAGCAGAGAGCGTAAAATTTAATACAGTTTGCTTTAAAAAGCAAACAAAGCACAACTACACATGCATTGAAGAACATTGAAGCGAAATACGCGTGTAGTGGTGCCCAGCTCTGCATATAGTGGTACAAAAACCATATGGAGTTCTACTTCTGCTGAAGTATATGTATACACAAATTCTCTCTCGTTACTCTCAATTGCGCTCTCGTTAGAATTTGCAGAAGAACATGTGCCCATCTATGGTCATAGATATCTAAATCTCAATCTAAATAATGCTATGTTTGAATTTTCATGCGAGACTATATGAAGGTACAATTGCACCTATCGCCTGAGAGCGTTGTAGAACTATACATTTTATACCATCGTACAAGGGTTAAGCGCAATCTCACTTAATGTTTGTAAATAGTATGTATAGCTATGAGAGTTTTGCGGCACAAAAGTAAATTTTGTGAGGAAAATCCATTATGAAATTATAAGGTCCAAGCTCATAAAAGTTTTTCTGAGTCAAAGAAAACCGCAAGTCGCGTGTGTTGATGCCGACAAAGTAGCAGTGACCGACAAATAGCGTGCTAATTACGAAGCTTTGGAGGAAAGCAGGGTGTAATGTGGGGCAGCAGGCGGGGTTGCCTGAGATTGCGGTTGGGTTCTGCAGTGACGCTGGACTTTTGAAGAATATCCAAAGCAGTGAGGATTTCATAGGTATACCCAAGTTTTTGGGCGAAGTGGATGTTTGCGATATGAGATGGCATCCGGGGCAGGTTACCAAGATCGAGCTTAGAGGATTTAAACAGAACTTAAATCGAAAAAAACTAATAGAGACTACTGAACGAACTTAAATGAAGAGAAATGAAACTAAAACGAAACTAAACGAGAACACGAACATAAATATATCAGGACTAGATCAGATATGGGATATTAGGCAAAGGGTTAGCCTCTCTTCTTGACAGCTGCTATATGTGCTGAAGAATCAAGCGGAGTCTACGCCAAACCAGAAAGACTTATAAGGTTTGAGCATATACAGTATGCAAAAAAAAACTTCCATTGCAATGATTTTATGCAGCCCTAGTATGAAAAATTAACGATGCATTTTTTCTTGTTCATAATATACAATAAAATATGAAATAAATTATAAAATACGTGTGGACGAAAATTTTTCGTTCGTTTTAGAAAGTAGAATAAGGAAAACTCTATCTATGTCTCCCACGAACTACTCTACTTATATATCTCAAAAGGGGACAAAGGTATAGATATGAAATTATGTATACTAATTTTAAAACTAAAACTTTTAAGATGACTCAGACGTTCAACTCATTACGGATTATAGAAAAAAATCCCAAATCAAAGGCGAAAAAATGCTAAGGTGTGAGTGGCAAGTCCTACATTACTTATATTTGGTTCAGTATAGTAAAACAATCGAAAGGTATCAACACTTTTTGGAATTTTTATTCAGTAACGTACATACATTTGTACATATGCTGCCTTCAAGCGATTTAAAAATATACCAATTATACCGTCGTACAAAAGTTAAGTGCAAGGTCACTTAATACTTCTAAATTGCATAACATGTGGGTTTTAAGACATAAAAGTGGACTTTGGTATGGAAAATTCAATACAAAATTTGAAAATTCAAATTCACAAGTGGTAGAACAATTTTTTCTACGTTATAGCTAACCACAAATCACATGTGTTCATGCCGACAGAGTAGCTGTGGCCATTAGTTAGTGCGTTGTATCGCAGTTGACGCGGCAAGCAGAGAGCAATGTGCGACTGCAGGCAGGGTGCAGCGTATTGGGGTTGTGATCTACAGTGATAGTGAAGCATAGGAAAATTTCCCAAGTTTTGAGGATTTCATAGGATTCCCCAAGATTTTGGGCGTAGTCCGTATTTGCAATATGACATGTGGATTCAATTTTAATACCATCTTCATCATCAATCTCCGCTTCTCCTTCATTATCTTAATCGTTTGCAAGTGCCTCCAGGATTTCGCCGTAACTCAGTAACTAAATTTTAGACATTTTTATGGAAGAATAGGTAAAAAACTATAAAAATTATAAGATCCGATGAATTGTAGAAGGCATAAAAAGCAAGGACTCCTTACGAATGTCTTTTATAAGGGTTTGGATAAAAAAATCTCTTACGACTACCATTAACAAAAACTAAATAATAAATACTTTTTTATCGTAAGTCACTTACCCAATAACTAATAAACCCAAACTGAACTGAACTGACTTCAAAGTGAGAAATTCCTCCAGTCCCTTATATTTGATAGTGAGTCTGAAAGGAATATTAACCTTCACACTGGCACCAATGTTTACCTACGGGAACGGGCACCATTAACAAATGTTAGTATTTTGGTTTTCATACAATGAGCTACTTTTAAACACCGAAAAAATTAAAGTTTTCCAATTTTCAGGTTATCGTATGAATTGCAGGCAGAGTACTAAGAATATTGCATTGCCAATATTGATCCAAATGAGGACAATGTAGAAACAGAGGCAACAGAAGGTGATATGATTGAAGAGGATGTAACAGCCTGAAGGATATGATAGAGAAGCTTCTAATGCAGAAATCAAAGCATATTCCGTACAACTCGGGCACGGGAGCGACTCAGAAAATGAATAAATGAAAAGTGACGATACTGAAGGTTTTGTCCCGGATAAAGATGATCATGGTCATTCGACAGTAAAAAGTTTTTCAATGTGTCCTACCACGAAGAATCCATACAAAAAAAGCTAGGAAAATTTGTATCCAGTGCAAGAAGCCTGTTTAAATTGAGCATAGCAAAGTTTTAAAAAAATTTAAGGCAACAATATAAAATAACTGTAAAATCAATGTGATCAATTTTTTAATAAGCTTTATTTAAAAATGACTTCTAATTATCTGTTAATATTATAATAACATAAAATATGCACATAAACTAACAAAATCTCTGAAATAAAAAAATATTAACATATGTAAATAGTACCCGTTTATTTCTTTTTTTTTATTTTTTTTTTTACATAATAATAGAGTTTAGCTACTACAGTTATTATAGCCTTCTTAGCTATTTAGCATTGAAGCTTTTTACTTTTTAATAAATACTGGAATAGAAAAAATTATCATGCACATTAATTTGTTATTTTCTTATAATTTTTTCTTAGCTTTATCGCACTTTCTCAACATACCCACTGAGATCATATGTATATATTGCATGAATGTAATTGTATGGATTTTATCATATGGTCTAAGGGATAAACGTCAGAAAAAATTTACCCAGCATGCTGTGGGGCTCGGACAACACAAACATAAAAATACACACCACCATTAAGCTACAAATTTAGCTACAGTTAGTAGTTATGGAGTAAAAACTTCAGTTTTTCAAAACATAACGGAACAATTCAAAATTTACAGCGGCTTTTAAGTTTTTCGAGAAGTTTTATAAAAATCAGATCACGAATAAATGAATTACAGCAAGTTATAAATTGCGATATTAACATAATGTTAGCTAAAGTCCCATCTATTTTTCTTACCTCATGTGTACATTTTTAATAGCCATGTTGAGAAGTTAGTGACGGCGTGTCGCTTATTAAAGCTCTTGCTGGAGCATCACAAGCAATTGCTCTAATATCTATGTATTTCAAAAATTTGTTCATCTATATCCAACACGTCCTCGAGAATGCAAAAATTTCAATATATCACTAAGATCAAAAACCACTAAAATTGCCCGGCTTACTGTTTGCAGTAAATTCACGAGTACCTATACAGGCTTTTACATTATTCAAACGAATTAAAATTGACCACAATTGCTTCCTGGAGCTTTTTAAGAGGGGAAGGCCATCTGGTTTGAATAAATATTTAATCTTTTAACAAAGCTTAGAAGCAGGTTTTTAAATTTGAACTTTAAGTCCAATATGCAAATACTTCCCCTCGGCGACTTGTGAAACTTGTGGACAAACAGATTTAAAAAATAAACTAACTTTTATATTTCCATCTCCAAGGATTCGAATTAATGTACCATTTAAGTCAAGAACACCGTCGTAAACGTTTGTGCTTAGTTCTTAAATTCTTTCGCGAGTCCCTATTTCACAACTTTATTTAAGATGGTTAGGGAGAACAAGGCAGCTTGGAAAGCTCAATATTTCGTTAAAGTCGTCGAACTCTTCGATGACAAAGTCGGTGCTTCCGAAGCCACTTTGCTGAACATGTTGAACATTTCGCCCTTCTCATATGGGTTGATCATCAACCAAGTCTACGATTCTGGTTCCATTTTCTCTCCAGAAATTTTGGATATCAAGCCCGAAGATTTGCGTGAAAAGTTCCAAGCTGGTGTTGCCAACTTGGCTGCCGTTTGTTTGCAAATTGGTTATCCAACAATCGCTTCTGCACCGCACAGCATTGCTAACGGATTCAAGAATCTGTTGGCTATTGCCGCAATTACCGAAGTCGAATTCAAGGAAGCCACCACCATTAAGGAGTACATTAAGGATCCTAGTAAGTTTGCTACCGCTGCTGTAGCTACACCAGCTGCTGCTGCACCAGCTGAGGCCAAGAAAGAAGCCGCCAAGGAAGAATCCGAAGAGGAAGAAGATGACGATATGGGTTTCGGTCTTTTTGATTAAAAAGCCAGTAGTATAAATGCAGTAACAACAGTTTTACTATTTTGATAAATTATTGTCGTGGATTGACAATCCCAATGGCAAGTTATCGAATAGATGAAATTTGTACGAATTTTTACTGGTACCAAATAAATACCAGAATAATAAAGTCCGTTATATTAATTCTTTGCTTTATTCTCGCGATACCCTATGTTTAATAGCCCACTGCTTTAACTTTTCGCATAAACTTTTATTCTGAATATCCTCTTTGCAAATAATCTCCTCAATCTCCATTAATTCTAATTTCAGTTTCTCTTCATCTCCGACTATTCTCATATTTTGCTCAACATCTCCTGGTACCTGTCCTCTATCTTTTTTTGCATCATTTAATTATTCTATACATTTGTCCTGCACTTTTTTTACTATGCCTCCTGCTTAACATTTTCACTCTTACCTATTTCTTTTGTTAAGAAATTATTTTATTATATTTTTTCTAAAAATCCCCTGAGGCAGCCTAAATCCCATTGGCGAAACGTCAGGAAAATGGTATAAGAAACTTTGTTTTTTTTTTTTACATGAAACAAAATTGACCTAACAAACCCAACAAATTTTCAACAAATTTACCTATACTACTCTTACAATTTATTTCAACTTTTCCAACCTCATTCAACTTCTCTCGAGTTTTTCAACCTATATCAACTGTTTCAAAATTTTTTCGAACATTTGCAACACTTTTCGGCTTGTTCGGCTCAATTCAACATTTTCCATCCTTTTTTATTTTTTTTACCTTTTTTTGACTTTTTTCAACATTTTAAGTTTTTTTTTTTTTTTTATTTTTCAGCTTTTCCCAAAATTTCCAGAACTTAAACTTTTTCGATTAATTCAATATTCAACCCCATTCAATTTTTTTTTACACTTTGCATATTTTTTCGACTTTTTCAACCCCAAAACGAAAAATCAAACTGGCTATTGCTCAAAAATTATTGAATCGATTTTTTAGTTTCATAACATTTTCACATTATTTCAAACAATTTTGCTAAAATTTATTTGAAAGTTCCCAACCTGGGTATAGCATTTTTTGCATTAGCACATGCAATTGCTCTGGAGAGTACTCCTTATAACATATGCTAATCAAATTATGACACTGTTCTCTTGAAAAGAAAGTAAATCTGTTTTTTCGTCAAAGTTTTAAAAATATTTCCCATATTTTATATTTTATAAAGCAGATGTTCAGATATTATGGCAAGGAGGAGCAAACACTGAATGTTCACATATACTAATGAGTTTCAACAGATATTCTGCGCCGTTCTGTTACTTAACAGAATAGTGAAAAAGAAAATAACGATTGAGTCATCAACATCCTATAATCCAAACAATAATCCAAAATATTTCAAAGTAACTGCCATTTAAATTTAAAATACAACATATATAGAATATTTTAGTTTGTTTCGAAAATATTGAAGATCTTTTGATCAAAACAACTGTCGTAAGTGTTCACATATATGGAAACTAAGTCTCATTTTCGCAATGCTTGTTACTATGCTACACGGACTATCTGGTGCAATAAGTTGTCAGCAATCGTTCGAGATTAATTATACGGGTAGAGCACAATCTCGTTGCAAAAGGATGAAATGATTCAAACCCTGACTGATATTTTAGTCTACCTTACCCCAAGGTTAGATTTTGTCTTCACGCATAATTGTTTGATACCTGCGATACTGTATGATGACGGTGCTAATCGACATTATTTTCGATTCCTAGAGTGAAAGCACATCGAGATTATTAAACTTCAACGCAGTATTCTAGTATACAAAGATGAATCGCAGTTTTTATATGAAAAGCTGGTATGGTTATTTTCAAAACATTATTTGAAAACAAGAGGCGCTGTGGTGCTTAGCCTCAATTGTTTCAGTTGTTTGGCTTAACTTGTGGTCACATTTTATTATGGGGATCTAGCCCACCATCAAATTAACTTTGTTCCATCCGCAATGAATGAACAAATCTTATGTTATATTCCTGGTGCAATATTTAACTTTTTAGAAGAAAGGAAAATTTTTTCATTTGAAATACAAAGCTATTTAAATTAAAAATTTTTCACATCACTAGAATATCTCAAACTGACTGAGTTATCGATATTTTTCAAGATATTTAAATGCAATGTTGAGAAAGGGAGACGGGTCGTATTGCCATGTGAACATATTTCAAGGAATAATTGAATCCATAAAAATTCGCCCAATTGATACCCGTACCATATTCGGCTTTTGTGGTTGGTCCCTTTAAGAACTGACCATTTAAGTTGCTAAAAAAAACCAAATATATTTTCTTATTAAATAAATAAAAGCATAGCATCTTACCTGTCATGACAATAGTTATCACCGTAATTCCCGTATAATATCACCACGCGCCCTTATATGAAGTAGCACAGGTTCTTTTTGGATCTTCATCATTATCTCTATCCTTCGTAGACCATTTACGACCTGCGTGAATTGTAAACGAATCACCAGCATCGCCTAAATAATTTCCAAGGTTAGTTAAGGCATAACTCTCATTTTCACTACCAATAGCAAAGCTATCATACTTGGCCCAACGTTTTTCGTCTTCAAAATCTTCCATTTGTATCCAGAGCTCATGTAACTTTGATTCTGTGATAGCATGTAGCTTATCCAATCCAATAAAAAACCCTCCCTCTAAATTACCGAAACCATTTTTGTAGTCAACCCAGCCACGAAAAAAATTGATGCTACCATCCCGTCTACGTTGGATGACTATCCAAGCGTCGGTGTTGTTCAAATTGTTAGTACCATTTCCATTACCATCACTATGACTTTCCTTATTCAATTCAATAGAATTATTTTTTAAGCAGTAGACAAAAAACGGTTTGAGCTTAGAGCCTGGAACTCTAATTTGATAAACGCCATTGGGACCACCTTCTGATAATGCTTCAGCGCAATTTGTTGGCAGAGGCTTACAGGTACTTTGATCAATTTCTGTATAATTTGTACTGCGATATGTCGGTTTTTCTGAGTCTGGATGTTGTTTTATGCCAGTTAGTGCTGCTTTCAACTCTTCCAAATCTTCTTGAATTTCTTTTCTTTGTTTCGCAAGATGTTCATTAAAACTTGAAAGATTTAAATTCCATTTAGTTATTAATAGTAGGAAAACAGAAATTAAATATGGACAAAATGTTTCCAGCATGACAAAACTTATACATTTCCGATGTCCGATTGCCAGACCGGATTAAAAAAATATTTTTGCTTATATTTACAAAAATTACCAAATATTATCAAAACCTCTTCATCTCTTTTTACCGACACAGGGTTAGATGTCTGAATCGCACAATTTATATCATTGCTGGTGCAATTTAATATTCTTCTCTAAACAAAATTTTCAGCATAAATAAAATAACAAATTTTAGATGTTTTGATGTTAAAATGACTTAGAGCTGAGATTTTATGAATATCTACAAATTGCGACTTCTTAATGACATTTTGAATATTTTTTAGTTCCTATACCCATAGCTGGGCAATAACTCGTTATTCCGTTAACTCTTATTAACGAAGTACACTTCGACTAACGGATTAACTTTAAAGTTAACTTTAAAAAATGTTAACGGACTCGTTAATCCAGTACCTACTATTTACCTGACAACAAGTACGTTCCGGTTGATATGGCTGGAAGTGAATGACAGCAGTCGAGTGGATGCTGTAAAAAGATGCATGAAAAAAAAAAGGTAGAAGAGGCGTTACGTCAAGAAGCTGCCGAAACTATCTCTGTTCGTAGAGGTCTCTGTTCGCCTCGCTTTCAGATGAGAACTTCAACATATTTATGTTCATGAAGGGAAATATCCATGTTATAACAGTTAACTAAATTACACATTCCAATTATACACGTTTTTTGTTTTTGTTTCTAACCTGTTGACTTCCAGATCCCAAACCAACAGTTTGTATAAGAAGATCACTAACGCAACGATATAAAAAATGCAATTCTTATCACGTGTTAACAGAGTAACGATTAACGTTAACATAAGGTAAGTCTTCCGAAATGGAACGCTTTAACGTTAAACGAAGTTATTTATTTGATTAACGGTGCTCAGCTATCAATATTTATCCTCCACACAGTATGTCCTTTCAGCTACCGGACGGGATTGGAAAACAAAATGTCAGTTTATATTTACAAAAAAAAAGTTGGGTTAATTCAAAATATGTCCGTTCTGCATCGATACAACGATGGGCGCGGTCAACCACTGTTCGCTTCCCCATGAATATCAGTCAGCAGATGGCGCTAGTATAAACGACATGAAAAATCTCGTCCGGTTATTTAAAGAAAATACTGTGTATATAGCCTGTGAGATACCATCACAATGCATTTACGCAAATTGCAGTGTGCCTTTTTAGTAATCTTATGATCGTCTGAAGAAAATTCCACCTGTCTACCGCTTAGTTAAAGCAGCAGGCGCACATCTGCAACGAATTGAGTTGCCCGGAACAAAAGTATATTCGATTCTGTCATTCACTCCTTACTTGGATTCAGTACTGGCACCGCTTTTGCTTTGGCATATGAGGCCTCTGCTATATTTCATTTTTATAAATGCCATTTTTTTCATTTATCAACGTGCTACTGTTTACGGTTCGCTGCTGATATTCAACTTTGCCTTTCCAAGACCTGTTGGTTTCGTCGAGAATTTGGGTTGAGCTATTGGCTCAATGTAGATTTAAGTGTATTGCTCCGTATTAACCCCCTGAAGTATTGTCAATTGCAAGAAGCGAGATGTGATTTCTGCTTTATTATCGACTCTACTCAGTTGGAGTTTGTTGATAAGGTATGTAATATTGACATTATTTTAAACTCAAAAATAACATGTAGTGCTCATTTTAATAACTTAGCAGTTAAAATTTTGCATGGCCTTAAGGTACTTAGATACGATTCATATAATCTAAGCTTCAACTCGTTTTGTAGTACATTCAATATTTTCATATTTTTTTTCAATTTTGATCTAGCTGGACTCTCAATCACTTCATAAACTTAAATTGCTTTTAACCATGCTGATAAATACGTCTTTACAATGAACGATATGATCATAAGCATATGTATCTCGGTCTTTCTTTTAATAACTGCAAACTTTGTTTTCACGCTTTTTTTTTTTACTTTTTTGAACATTTTTTGAAACAAAATATCTCAAAAACTATAGTAGATAGGATAAAAATCATTTATCTTATATGTTAAGAAAGACTATAACTTTGTAAAAAAATTTAAAAAATGTAAAAAAATTTAAAAAATGTAAGAAAATTTAAAATTTGTTTTGACACTAATTTTTTTAATTAAAAAAATTCTACTCAAAATATTTTCAATATAACATCTTTCATTTTTTTATATTTTTTTATATATGTTATTCCTCAATAAATCCTGAGAATGCATGTGCTTTCATATCTAAATTCCCGCCATAGCTTTGAAAACTACGAATTTTTTACTGATGACGCGTATTATGTTTTTTCATAACATAAAATTTGACATAAAATTTTTTAATTTTTTTTGTAATTATATTTTCATTCAATCCTAAGAATGTACCTGCATTCAAAAGGAAATTCTCGCCATGACCTTGGAAAATATGAGTTTTTATAAAGGCGCGTATCAGTCTCATTGTATGAATTGTATGATATTTTCCATTTTATATTGAAAAAACAAGGTGCAAAGTTATGGCGGGAATTTCGATATGAAAGCACATCCATTCTTAGGATTTATTGAGGAATAACAAAAAAATAAAAAAAAAAGAAAGAGTTTATATTGAAAATATTTTGAGAAGAATTTTTTTAATTAAAAAAATTAGTGTCAAAACAAATTTATTTAAATTGTTTTACATTTTTTTAATTTTTTTTATAAAGTTTTAGCCTTTCTTAACAAATATGATTAAGTTATTTTTTATCCTATCTACTATAGTTTTTGAGATATTTCGTTTCAAAAAATGTTCAAAAACGTCAAAAAAAATCAAAGTGTGCAGTTATTAAAAGAAAGACCGATCTGCAAATACAAAAAATACTCTAGGTTTTTGTCTTCGAACAGTTCCTCAATTTGTGTAGTTTACTACATATTTTAAAATAAATTAATTTTCTCGTTGCCAGGAGCACACATTCAGACGTAAAACTTATATTTTCAAATCAGCAAAGTAAATCGTTGTCAATCTTAATTCTGGAAGTATTAGCACTAGAAGACTTTAGGAAGTTGCTTCAAATAGGGCCTTCTTAGCTACATTTTGAGTTTTAAACTGCTAACATCTTGTTAAAATTCTCTTATTCCTCTTTTTAATTTTTTGCTGTATAAATTTCACTGAATTTTTATAATCTTAACCCGTATGTTTCATTTTTAAGACTGAGAAAGTGGTATAAGGTTCCCTTCAATAATATATTAGCTTATTCCTCTCTTTAATATTAAATGAAATGCATTCTGGTCATAATTTATTTACTATTAATGACTAAGCCTTCTGCTGAGATCATTTTATAGCAACCAAATAGTAAATTGAAACGTGGTACACCGGAACAACAAATCGATTACAAGAATGCTCGATCCAATATACCCGACTATATTCGAAATTATTTCAGATAACATTGTAACCAAAATTGAAGAGGAGAAAAAAGATTTAAGTTTTCAGTTAGGAAAAAATATTTTATGATAAGATTAGATTAACTTATGATACTATTAAATCGATATGCCTAAACGATTTCATAGCTGGTATAAGAATATGTGTACTTACTAGGGTGATTCAAATTTTTTTTTGTTGCTTGAAACAGGTTCAAAAGTTGCAGGCACACGAAAGGAAAATTCCGGTGAAATTATAGCTCATAATATTGATATTTACTGGTGGCTCATCGAGCTTTTTTGTTTTCCATACGATTTGTATGGGGAAAAATGCTTGGCAAGACATTTGTCTCTATATCTCGTGAAAAAAAAAATGTTACATAAACAGGACCTACCCTATTGGAAAGATCATAAAATTTTCTATAAAAAAGCTTCTTGCATTTTTTTCGTGAAGCAAGCGCTTCGTTAGTGAATTAGCAACATAAATTCATAAAAATCTGTTTCAAGCAAAAACAAAAAAGATTTGAATCACCCTAATGTGTACCACAAAAAAAAAAATCTAGACGTGACAGGATAAAATAGGTAATTCAGGGACCAAAATTCTATAAGAAAAATATAATTCGGTCCAAATACCCAAAATAAAAAATCTATTTTCAAAATATCTACTTTCAATCTTATTTCAACTATCAAAAAATCTTCGGAGCACCAAATATGAGCTAATTATATTTGGCTTTGAGCTGGGAAATGAATTAAGTTCAAGAATGCTGAATTTGTGTGGCAGACGGACGGCATTTTGATCAAAGATCATTCACTAACAAAAAAGCCATATTGGAAAACTACTAAATTTTTTGTTACGCTACCTATCGGACTAGTAACGGGTCATAAGGAAATCATTGCGAGTCTAAAAGTTTCCCTGGCCAATCAAAGAACGATGTTTTACTTAATGAACCACTAGATTCAGAGAACAAGGAAGTCACCGCCATACTCTGCACAATTTCTTTAAATACTGACTAAACTCTTTCACTGTTGTAATAATCTGATAAAGAGTAACAATTTTGATAATCATCATAAACTTACATAACACCCAGGGAAGTCATCTTTGCGCGTAAGTTCTCATTAATGGTCTGCAGCAGTTCCAATCGCTCTTGTATTTTTTTAAGCGTGATATCATCGGAATTTTCTTCATTCAATTGGTTATATTTCTTAAAAACAATTTTTTATTTTTGTTCGTTTTTTCACTTTAAAATTAGATAAATATTCTTGATTTTCTTACCTTACTACTGCTTGCAAGCATCAGATCCGTTGAGTCTTTTGCAAAGATCAATTGAAAAATTGATAACAATGTTGTGATTTCGATAAACATCTTAGCTACTCTGCATTAATTTTGCTACTAATCAACACTCACTGAAATAATTACTTTATAGCTGTTTTTTTCTTAACCAGTCGATTCTTTTATTTTTTTTTTTTTTCATTATAAAATATTTAAGACACGTGGACCATTCTGAGAACAGAGTGATAAGCTTTTTCCTTATTTTGTTTTAATTTTTTTTTAAATTGGTTACAAGGGCTAACAAAAGCCACAATGATATTAACCTTTGTCCGACGGTAAGTTTATAATTGCGACATTTTATAATGTAAGTCCTAAAGTGCTGTATTTGACAACCTGTGTATTTTTTGTATTTTAGCAGTCGCGAACACTGGTATTCTAAGACTAAGCAATATGCAGCCAGCAGCGCTTCCATGGTAGGACCGAGGGGCCGGCCGCTCCGTGAACAACCACTTGGAAGTCAGCAAAATGGTCCTCGTATACATCTCATTTTGCTAGAGTTTTGGGAGAACCTAAAGTGAGAAACTTTTTTTTTGGTTTTTAGTAAATGATATTTGATTGGATGGAATGTGTTGATGATTTTACTGTTGTATACGTATGTGAAATATGTCTTATTTTGATAGAGTTTTTGAAGACAAAAAGTGAGGACCTTGTTGTTTTTTTTTTTTTTTTTTGCTAAATTTTTACAATTTCAAAATACCAAATTTGTTCTAGTAGGGAGCGGTAAATTACCTGTTTTCCCTGGGAGCCCTATGTGCGTGGTACGCGACTGTATGCAGCTCTTACCGCTTGCAAATTTCATGCCCACTATAAGGAGACAAGGCGTTTCAACTGAAATCGTATAGCGAAGCACTGCATTTTCAATTTCAAAATCACATTGGATCATGTTTTCGAATATTTTTTTCAAATTTTTAAAAGTTAAGTTGGGTTAAGGTGCTGCAATAGAAAGGAGAAGTCCATTACAGTGAAACGGCTCAGCCAGATATTTTTTTTTTACCACAAAACTAAAGGCAAAGTCGACGTTATAGACAAAATGTTTGGGGAGTATACAGTAAAATCACAAACACTACGCTGGCCCTTAAAATCATTTTGGTAATTGGGTTTTGTGAAAATTTACTGAATAGAGACTTGGAATGTACTTTTTAGAGTTCGAATGTTCTTTTTAGCCATGAACACCAAAATTTTCTAAGATTTACAAATATATTCTAAAATTTCCAAATATTTTCTAAAATATACAAATATATTCTACAATTAATTACATATTGTCGCATATTTTCCAAAACGCAAATACACTGAAAGCCTTTTCTGTTCAACGCAAAATAAGATAGGCTTGTGATGTTTGTGGAAATTCAGTATGTAAGATATAAATAAGATATGTAAGATATAAATGAGAGAAGATATAAATAAGAGAAGAAATAAGATAAGAGATTGCAATGACTTCATGCATTAATTGTGCGGAAAATAAAAAAAATTTTACTTTTCAGCCAATTATGTAATAACTTACATAGGTTAAAGCTTTCGATTCATTGAAAGTATAATCGGATTAATTTTGTCTATCTCTCCCACGAACTACTACACTTATGTTTATATCTAAGAAGGGCAAAAAGATATATCAATGAAATTATACTTATCTTAAAACTAAAACGTTCTAGATGACACAGAACTTCAACTCAGTTGGGCTTGCAACAAAATAAAAAACAATCCCACATTACTTAAGTTTAGATCAGTGAAAGAAAATATCGTATGCTATTAATATCGGTTATTTCTACTTAGACGTTATTTAAAAGATATGCGTTCACGTCCGCAAAATTATACACATACTCACCCTTTAAGTATTATAGTGGACTTTAGAAATCGTGTATAGCTTATATTGAACTCAACAGAACAAGAAGTCATATGCACAGTGTGCAAAATTCGTGTTCGTACATATCCTGCTTGAAGCAAAATTTCCTCATTATTTGTAACCTGATAGCAACTATGTATGTAAATGTATTTTTAAATAAATGAATAAGTGCGTTTCGTTTTAACATTATTTCTCTTTCTAATCATTTTCTCTAACCAAAGTCATCAATAGTAAATGAATACTCCTAATAATTTTGAAATGTTTAAAGATTTTTACTTTAACAAATGCCTGTACGAATACGGATTTTACATACTGTATCTAAATTTTGTTTGAAAGCATTATAAACTCTTTGAATTTTCATGCAAAAATAAATGAAGCCTGCAAGCGATGTTAAATTATACCAAAATTTCCGTCGTACAAAGGTTAAGCGTAAGCTCACTTAATACTTGTATGCATGTAGTGTAACTATGAGAGTTTTGGAGCACAAAAGTAGATTTTTTAAATGTTCAAATACACAACGTGGTCGCAAACATTTTTTTAAGTCAAAGAGAACCGCAAGTGGCTCGTGTTGATGCCGACAGAGAAACTGTGACCTTCAAATAGTATGCTGATTACGCAGCTGCGGCAGCAAGCAGTGAGTAATGAGCGGCAGCAGGTGAGGATTAGGGTTATGCTTTCCAGTGATGGTAAACATTAGGAGAATTTCCCAAGCTGTGAGGATTTCATAGGATTCCCAAGTTTTTGGGCGTAATGGATACTTGCGATATGAGTCGGTATGAGGGCTGGGGTGCCGGGAACGGGCTTAGAGATGTGAACATAACTTTAATAGAACAAAAACAGAAATGGAGATGTAAGTAAGATGATAAGTGAACTATGCTATGCTTCTATGAGGCCTCCGTTTTTTTTTCTCCTGCAATCAGGAGAAAAAAAAACGCTCCACTGGTGCAGAGCTTGGCAAGCACGTATTAAATTTTATGAACACTTTTTTGATATTTGAGTATTTGTTTAGTGAATCCAAACTCGCATCGTCATTTTTCAAATATTGAAGCGTCTCTAAATCAATTGTGGTGTTTGCCGCGTTAGCTGCGGAAGAATTGAAATCCTCTGCAAACATGTAGTATGACTCGTTTTTCTCTTATTTTTCCATACTGATAAGGTTCTTTTATTTTTTCATTTTCATCTCTCTTACTTCTGCAACAAACAATTCATTTACAAACTCCCTACTTCCTTTCGACACCTATTTCAGTTTAAAAAAGGGGTATGATACAGATGCCAACACACTTTCTTTAGCACTAAGCTTCTCGGATGAGAAAAATATTTCAAAGCGATTTTCTAGACTCTTCTTGATTACATCTATAAGCAACGACAATATGCTGGATTATCCATTTTTAATGAATCTAGTACTCTTTTCATTCGCATTAATTCAGGTAGAAGTCATCCGTAAAATTTTTCTTCATCTCCTTCCAAGCTCCTAATACCATAAGCTATAAGCCTTAAGCAGTTGGTATATTCAATTTGGAACTGTAGCTCAATCTTCTTAAAAACTGCTTTGCCTAGTTTTATCAAAGTTTCATTTATAGTCTGCTGAATCAGTAATTTTTCCAAATACCGATTAAAAAAAATTCTGATACGCTGGAGAAAAACGACGAGACACGTAAATTTTTTTTTTTTTTAGAATATATTGCAATTTTTCATGGAAGCCACAAAAAGTTTGATCTTGAACATACTGTAAAAAGCACAAAGCGAAACATTGAACATTTATGGAGTAATATTTTTACAAGAACGTCAGAGTCCGCATACCGTCGTATCATATCAACTTGAAACTTTAAACGCGATTATCTCGAAACTGTTTTCGCAAAAATTGCTCGTGCTGTATCTCAAAAATTTATTCACCGATCTCTCTGAAATTGGGATAGGTTTCTTGCAATAGTATTATCGGAAGGATATACTTAAAAGCTTAGGGTCAAAACTGTTTAAAAAACTAATAAAAATCTGAGCTATTGATTAAACAGCCGATGTTAATTTTAATTTTTATGTTTTTTATAGGTTTGTCCTTCCCTTCAACATATCAACATATCGAAAGAAGATTTTTTTTTCACATATACATATGTAAGTTTTTACAGCTGCAGCAGTCTTCGATGCCTCTGAAAAGATACATTGAAGATATACATTGCAGATCCGTCATTTTGTTAAAAAAAAAACAATTCAAGTTTTAATACACCTTAATACTGTATTGAAAAGGTGTCAACATTTAAAAATGATCCAATTATGTTATCACCTTAAAAAAAAATAATGAAAAACAACTAATTTTGCCCTGAGGAAGCGCCCCCTTAAGTATATAAGCAATAGTGAATGAAATATTTATTTTGAGCGATGAATTTACCGTTAACCATTTACTTTTAGAGATTATTTTATGTAAATTTTGCCGCGGCTACGATTGAGGTGACCCATTTTTAAGCTCCAATTTTTGCATACTTTTTCCTGCATTTCCGCCGGTATCTCACCTATGGCAGCTGTATTGTTGTCTTCTAGGGCTGCAATTGTTGCTGACATGTTATTTAACACGAGAGACTTCACATAGCCCTATACAAAATTATCTAGTGGAGTCAAATCGCATGATCTTGGCGGCCAATGGAATGCTCCGAAACGTGAGATTAATTGCTCACTAAACTCGCCTCTCAACCATGTCCAATTCTTTCATTTTGGGCAAAACAAAAAAACGGGAATCATCGCAAGGTACCTTGCTCATTGACTGTAACGTTGCGATTTTCATTATTTTTGAAAAAGTACGGTCTAATGATATCGCCCATTGAGCCAAAAATGAGCTTCGTTGATGAGCTTTGCAAGCGCAGTTCATTTGTAAGTCTATTTATGGTGAAATGGCAAACCTAACTGAGCATTTTTAGCGTTGACACAAGTTACGAATCACGCTTGAGGTGTCAAAAAATGTACACTGAAAAAACAAATAACAAAATATCTTCCGTTCTAAGTAATTCCTCACTGAGTAGAATCAATTATACATAAAACTTAAAACAGGAAGAGCCAGCTATTAAGTGTAATCAGATATTAACAGTCCCTTTAAATTATTTCTGGAATAAATATATATGTCACAGGCTAAACTAGTTTTTAGGACAAACTAGTTTATCCTGGGCCAAACTAGTTAATTTGAAGGCCTAAGAGTATGCAATTTAATTTTAATTCAAAAGCACTGTGAATAGCGAAGTCAGTGTTGCACATAATATGAACTGAACCGCGACCGAAGGCCGCCGCGAAGCCAAAATTAGACTTATTGGAGGATGTAAATACTGAGCCCAATTACCCCCACTTACAACTTGCCAAGTGTATAATGAAATTGACAAATTTTGTTTTCTTACTTTGCTCTAGTCGTAGTCTTCACTAACCACAGTGCCTTTGCACATCTTTAGGCTTAATCTAACTAGTTTGGTCTAAAAACTAGTTAGGCATATATAAAAATCATTAAGAGCCCTTATAACATGGGCATTTGAAACAGCAAAGTTTTTCCGATTTCTAACCGGAATATTAAGCCGAATAGAATGTAGGAGCGTTGGACGGTCTTACATATCACAAACTATAAGGATACTTCTTCGACTTTGGAGAGTTTTGGGATTAATAAGGGTCTTCAATTAAAAGACCATAAGGACAGTTTACTGAAATCAAACTGTAACTTTAAGTAATCCTCCAGACATTTCTTCACATCATAAATATTAAGGTCGGCAAACAATAAAGGTCCTAAAATGCTTCCTTGCGGAACATCCGAAGTGGCTATATAAGACTGAGACTTACAATTATAAACTACTTAGCACATAGCACAGTCTATTAGATAAATACGATTCAATCCAGTCCAAGAATGCTGAGTGAAAACCAATTTGTTTAAGCTTAAGCAGGGGAATTTTATGAGAAGTCTTAGAGCTTAGCAAAATTATAAAAGGGCTTCGATATAGTCGGAATGTTAGAAATAGGCTTATAAGTAATGTTTTATTTAAATTTTAATAGATGGGAATAACAGAAATGATTTTCCACTCAAAAACTACATCCTGTAGCAAGAGATTTATAAACATTTTTTTAAACGGATGCTCAATCTAATAGAAAAAATGTAGATGATCGATTATTATGAGCATGAAGGTCATTTAAAGCTAGAAATTCGTTCAATTATATCACAGGTTTAAAATCTGAGAGACCAAAATTCAACGAAAAAATCAAGTTCAGAATCGTGATAATCGTCAGTGTTATGATTGATTGATTCAGCAAAAAAATAAACAGCATCAGTAGATGAAGTTGCATAGATATCATAAAAAAAAACTTTTAATGGAATGTTAAAACACTTTTTTTGGATTTCATACAACGCCAGAAGGCTTTCGGATTTAACTCATTATTACGTTTAAATTGTCCATTATTATTTACATATAAATATTAAGCAAGAAAAGAATATTTCCCTTTACTTTTCTTTCAACACAAAATTATTAGAAAATCTTTTTTTTTTACAAATATTTTTTTTTAAAAATTTTTCAATTTTTTCAATCACTTAACAGGAATTCGTTTTTTGTTCATAAACCGGATCAGTTTCGAACTCGTTTTTTGTTCATAAAAAAATTAATGTTTTAAGCGACTTAAAATTGCTTAAAAGATCAAAAAAACTTATAAAATTTTTAACTCAAATATTTTTGGAAAAACTTGAAAATTTTGGAAAACAATATACTAGCTTTTTCGACTTTTTAAACATGATTAAATTAAGATTAAGAATACCTTTTTTTTAAAAAAATTTTCCTTTGAAAACTTTTCCGGGACTTTTTTTCCAAAATTTTTAAATTTTTCCAAAAAAATTTGATCTGTTTTATGAACAAAAAACGAATTCGAAAGGAATTCGTATTTTGAGTCCGTTACGACTTCGAATCGAATTCGTTTTACTTACAAAAAACAAAATTCGATATGATTTCGTTTTATGAACAAAAAACGAATTCGTATTTGAAGTCCGTTACGAATTGGAAACGAATTCGTTTTACTTGCAAAAAACGGAATGCGCACAAACGAATTCGTTTCGAATTCGAAACGAATAGTAAGAATCTTAATATATATAAATCTCGTGTCACAATCTCTTTGTCCTCAATGGACTCCTAAACCACTTAACCGATTATAATAAAATTCGCTCACCATGTGCAGTTCGATCCAACTTGAGAGATAGGATAGTAAATTCTATTTAGGGTGCATATTTAGGGTGGCCCTCATACAATTTTTTTTTTATAATAGCTTTTTCACAAATACCACTGCATCGATTCACATGGAATTTACACCACATAGCTTTTATACTAAAGGACATGGTAAAGTTTATGAGACTTTTATTTTGGCTGCATATTTAGGGTGGCCCTCATACGAAAATATTTTTAAAATAGCATTTTCCCAAAAACCACTGCATCGATTCACATGGAATTTACACCACGTAGCTTTTATATTAAGAGACATAGTTTAGTCTGTAAAACTTCTATATAGGGTGCATATTTAGGGTGGCCCTCATACAAACGTATTTTGAAAATTACATTTTCCCAAAGACTACTGCATCGATTCACATGGAATTTACAACACGTAGCTTTTATATTAAGAGACATGGCTTTGTTCATAACACTTCTATTTAGGGTGCATATTTAGGGTGGCCCTCATACAAATTGTTTTTTATAATAACATTTTCACAAACACCACTCTATCGTTTCACTTGAAATTTACACCACGTGTCTTTTATATTAAGAGACATAGTTAAGTCTATAACACTTTTATTTTCGCTGCATATTTAGGGTGGCTGTCATAAAAGAACATTTTTAAAATAGCATTTTCCCAAAGACCACTGCATCGATTCACATGGAATTCACACCACGTAGCTTTTCTATTAAGAGGCATAGTTAAGCCTACAAAACTTTTATTTAGGGCGCATATTTAGGGTGGTCCTCATACAAAAATATTTTTAAAATAGCATTTTCACAAAGACCAGTCCATCGATTGACATAGAGTTTACACCATGGTCTCTTATATTAGGGGACATCGTTAGGTCTATAAAAATTTTATTTAGGGTGGCCCTAAAACATAACTTTTTTAAAAAAATTCACTTTCACGAAGACCGGTAAATCAATTCACCCACCTACCGGAAAGGGCAGAACAACGTCTGCCGGGACAGCTAGTAGTACATAGATTTGAACAGAAACCAAAGAGTTTATTATTTTTCACCGTGGCGCAAATAATAATTTTTTAATTTTCAAATTTAACAATCAAAATATGAATAAAAAAATTAAAATAATTTATTAAATTTATTATTTTTCACTGTGGCGCAAATAATAATTTTAAAAATTAAGTAATATAATAACAATTAAAATTTTAAAAATAGTTATATTAATGAATTTAAATTTTATAAGACACAGTTCGTCTGCAGCGCGCTCCTCCGAAATAATTTTCAAGTGGGCGTTTTTCTTTGCCAACTGTTACTTTTACGTTCATGTCATTGAGACACATCCTCGGATCAACTCTGTGTCTATATGGTTGGATGAACTGGTGTTTTTTTTCAAATTGTGTGTCTTATATCCTGTCCTGTAGCTCGGATTCTCTTTATGTTGCTCTCGTTGATAACATCGTTTATCTTTCCACAAATAGTAATTATACTTAGTAATCAGATTCTAGGTGATTTTATCCTCAGAAAAGTTGATTGGTTATTTTTGTCTAATAATACATCTCCATCAAATATTAATAACTTTAATGAAATTTATTTGATTAATTCCTATTTTGACATTAAACGCTATACAAATAAATTGTATAAAATTCTTGATTTAATAAGCGATAACATTAAATTCTCTCCGTTGTCGTTTCCGAACATGCACCATATGCATCTCATCTTAGAGGTTGAGTTTTTGAAATTGGTTGAAGACTCTAATGCGGGTATCACACTATTACTATTGCAATGCGTGCTATTTTGAATCTCTAACTAATTTTGTTTACAATACTGATTGTTGGAAAAGACAAATCTATTTGTTTCGATTTCTTTAGGAACATTTAGGTCATCTTAACTTAATAAAAAAGTGCCTTTAAGATGTTGTTGAAGATACATGCTCTATACCCTCCCTACCTATGGTCTCACTTTGCTTAAGTCTTAGAGACCCCAAAAGAACATCTTTCCCTTTGACTCACATCAAACTTTGAAGAACATAAGTGAATTTAAATTATGTACCACATACTATCAGCAATTTTATATTTTGTTGCTATTTATTGTTTTCACAAATAGTAGTTCATTAATTATTTTAATATTTGTAAACTCATTTTTCTGCTCAAACAAAACCACAAAGTCATTTTTATATTATATAATTTTAGCTTATTTTTAGTAAAAAGTAATGAAAATTTGAGTTTATGAATGCATAGTATAATAAGTAGAATATATTAGAGTAAGATAATCAAATAACATTATGTTAAGTGCATGAGTTTCGTAATTTAACTTTAATGTTATTCCATTCAAAAAATCCGTAGTTTTACGTAAATTTCACTCAATTCAATAAAATTTTAAATTTTAACACAACACCGACAACAGATTGAAATGTCAACAGAGAGAGAGAGAATGATAAGCATTGTTCTCCAAAAAACAAGTAATGCTCAAAAAGTCTACACTTTACGAAGAATGTTAAACAAAGCACTAGCGCTCTCTTACTAAGCTGACTGCTCTGACGTACTAAAGGCTTCCGGTACATAGAAAGCAGCGCATGCATCGCGAGCATCAGACGCTTTGCATCAGATGCGACTAATAGCCTCAACACAATTAGAGCGGTGGCGGTAAACCGGCGACGAATATTCGCTGTCAAAAAAAAAACGCGACGAAAAATCGTTTGGACAAACACAATTGCGGCGGCGACTGCTTTTCACGTCTGATTTTTTGTGAGAGAATCCTATAGAGAAAAGAGAGTGAGAAAAACAAAATTTGTGAACAATAAATTTTGCTGAGAAAATCGTACTGGCAAAGAGAATGACAAAGAAATGCAACACGGACGGTGAAATAGAATTAAATCTAAATCGACGGCGAATCGTTGCAGCTCAACAGTCGTACGCCGCAATTCTGTTCAATTTCACATGATCAAGTATGTTATAATTTTTGACAGCGAATATTCGTCGCCGCTTTACCGCCACCACATAAAACGCGCGCTTTTATTTTGACATTTTTTATTTGCTTTTAATTTCTTTTTTCGCTTTTAAATTTTTTTTGGAAATTATTTTATCGCACGGAAACTTCCAATAATTTATTCCATTCCATTCCATTTACCTTTTTTTCACATTGAATTCGAAATTAAACAAAACTTGCACAAATAAGTAAATATTTATTTTTCAATTTGTCAACTAGTGATGATTAGTTTCTTTTAGCTGTCAAAAGCGTCTAACGCTTTCAAAAAGTTGAAAGTTGACGAACTTTGGGCATTGAAAGCAGTGCGCGCGTCAGTCGCTTTTGTGTATATATCACTCTCCATATAATCAATTCTTCTGTCAAAGCATATGATGCGTGCGATGCATGCGCTGCTTTCTATGTACCTGAGCCTTAAGCGAAAAAGGCGTATCTCAAAAAAAAAAAAAAAAAATATTCGAGATTCTTATGGCATAGAACAGTTTAACCTTCACACGGGCACTATTAACATATGTTAATATCGCAATTTATAATTTGCTGCAATTCATTTATTCGTGATTCGATTTTCATAAGACTTCGACTCAGTGACTAAGTTTTTGACCTCTTTTCGAAAAACTTAACAACCGTTGTAAATTTTGAATTTTTCCGTTTATTTTTGAAAATCTGACGTTTTAACTTCATAAACGGGTACTATTAACATATGTTAATATTGCTTTTATTTCAGGGATTTTGTTAGTTTATGTGCATATTTTATGTTATTATAATATTAACAAATAATTAGAAGGCATTTTTAAATAAAAGCTTATTAAAAAATTGATCACTTGAAAAATATTTGGTGATTTTACAGTTATTTCAAATTGTTGCCTAAAACTTTGCTATGCTCATCTTAAACAGGCTTTTTGCACTGGATACAAATGTACGAAATATGCTTTGATTTCTACATCAGAGGCTTCCTCATCATATCTTTATGACTGATACATCCTCTTCAATCATATCACCTTCTTTTGCCTCTGTTTCCACATTGTCCTTATCCGAGTCCATATTGGCAATGAAATGTTCTTAGTACTCTGCCTGCAATTCATACGATGACCTGAACATTGGAAAATTGAAAACTTTCGGTGTTCAAAAATAGCTCATACTGTACTTACTGAGCCACTAATGAAGCACTTACATAGATTTTTAAATTTTTTTATTATTATCTGCCATTTTCACTTATGAAAACCAAAATATTAACATATGTTAATAGTGCCCGTTCCCGTACATAAACATTGGTGCCCGTGTGAAGGTTAAGAAATTACGCGTCTATTGAAATACTCCAAATGCAGGTATCTTAGTTCAATCATATAAAAAATCTACTAAGAAAATTTCCTATATCTCAATTTTACAGGTATTTCAACAAATTGACATAAACAAAACATTAATTCGAAACGGATTTTTTTGAGATACGCCCTTTTCGCTTAGTACGGCAGTACTGTTGTTGTTGTTGCTCTGCTTGACACATTTACTTTACACATTCTAATGTTAATTCGAATTGTGTTTTAATCAAATTTAACTGCTTTTAAAATTTATGTACATATACAAAACAGTTTATTTTTAATTCAATAGCAAAAAGGATAAATAAAGTAAGACTGACCCACTTTGATGCACTGCGGCTCCATCGATGAAGATCTCCATTGATGTTGCTGTTTAGCTGTTGAGTTATATGTTGAGTTTGGAGCATTTCTGCACAATAAGCTTTAGGAATGGGCAGGATACCAACTGAGCAGGTATTGGCTTTGTACATAATAAATTAAACTGTAATTTTTAATTAAAATGCAACTTTGTGTCTGCTTACTTTTAATTTTGTACACCATTTTGAGTTATACCATACAAAAATTTTTTATTTTTTTTTTTAATGCACCTTTTTAACTAAATTTTAAATCTACACCTAGTTTAACATTATTTCATATCAAACTACGCGGAATCTTATTAGACATTTTTTTATAGCACACTAAGTCCGATTTTCACAATTAACGAAAGACTTCCTTGATTTTAAAGTTTTCATGCAGAGAAATCTTTTACACAATTTTATCATAATATTATTTTTTTTTAAAAAACTTTTCCTGAATTTCCCGTTATCGTTGTTAATTAATTTTTTCTGTATCTAAGTACAAAATTTATACCATTTTATATGTAATTTGATATAATATGTAAATGAATAAAGCGATTTTAACGAAATTTTTGTTTTTGGAAAGTCATCTAACGCGCGTGGTACCATTTCACAAACTGGATCTTCAATTGTTTTTTAATTTTATTTATGTTGACGCAACGACAAGCGCTAAAAGCCGTTTTCTTTATGTTGCCAAGCAGAATTTCCCGAGAGTTTCATCTCGATGAAATGGGAGAACTGATTGAAAGCACCATTGGTTTCTCACACCATTTATCGCCTCCGCCAATATAATTAAGATTGACTTCAGTGCAGAGTGTTCAAAAATGGACTATATGGTAGTGCAGTCTCAAATTGATGTTTTGGTTATGAAATTTTAAGTTTAATAGAAAAATCTCTGAAACCATTGCAACTCTATGTTCTGAAAAGTTTTTGTTAAAAATTATTGTTCTTCGAGCTCAGTAAGTGCACTTTGTCTGCGCTATATTAAGGTAATGAACTGTCACATAAAAGAAAAAGAAAAGGTATCTGAATGCACATGAATACAATTATTTATTTATAAAAAATTAATTTATATTACACATATTTTTAGGAAGAAAAAACAAAAACACCTAAAAAGAAAAATTTCAGTTGAATTGCCGCCAAATAAAGTTAATTCGACTTAAATTTTCAAAATAATGCAACTTGCATTTAGGAAACTTTATTTAAACTTTGATTTGATTTGATTATTTCATCAAAATTTTATTGGATCATTTGGAACTTACTAGAGTGAAATTTTTATGAAATTGTAACTTATATTGAAACAAACTAGAAGAAAAAGGATATGTATATATGTATATATACATACAATTTTAGCTCGTTTAATAATAGTAGATACATATCGCTCACTTACTTCAAGACTGGCATAACTCAAAAAACGTGATTTTTGAGTTAATGATGCAGAAATGTCCGCCATTTCATGTTTTATTTTGTGTCAAAAAATCAGAAAATTATCTCATAAAGTTGCTTTGTGAGAAGAGTTTATATAGACATACTTTTCATTATTTTCATATAAAAAGCAACTTATTGAAAACTTTGAATGCGTTTTTCTCCCACTTTATGTTTTTTGAGTTATGCCAGTCTTGAAGTAAGTGAGCGATATGTTTAAAGTAAGTTTGTTCAGTTGTTTTTGAAATTCGGAGACAAGTTTTTTCACAGCTGGACGTGGATCTTATTTTTTCAACTCAGGCATGTCAAAAAGTAATGATTTTCAGTTGAAATCTTGAGTCTCATTCGTTAATTTGTTTTCAGAAGGTTGTTGGCACTTATCGTTCATTCGCAGTCAGCTGAGTGTGGTGTACAAGCAAATATTATAGCAAACACTTTGACAATTTCTTTGAAGTATTTACGAGTAAAACTATTGCCAGTTCCCAGCTAATGAATTAATGCTTCTAGTTACTTTCCTCGAATTACTTTTGGTGTATTTGATAGGTCTTGCTATTGCATGCTTAGCAAACTCAATTTGAAATCCTTTCCAAACGATGTATGAATTTTAGTAATATCAAGAGAGTTTTCGAGTTTCAAAAGTGTTTATATGGTGTTCAACAAGTCGCTATTAGGAATTTGTAAATGAGTTGTTAGAAAAGCATACAAAGAATCGACAACACTTTTCCGAGTATCTTTAACTGATTGCGTTAGCCTTCGGCTCTTTTTTGATTTTTACGACAAACCAATGTTTTTTAAAAAATATTTGTCATAATCTGTTTGCTATATCGGTATTAATTCCTTTTAATCCACTTGATTCTAAAATTATGAAATGAAATGAGATTCCGTCAAAATAGCTTTTCAGAAGTCGCAGTCAACTGCTTAGTTTTATTACTGTAAAACAAAAAAACAGTTGCCAAGTACTTTTTATGGTACATTTTAGCCCAGTTTGGTGGGATTAGACAACTAAAACAACGGATATATGCGAAATAAAATGTGTATTTCATTTCAAAGGTATTATGAATTTGGCTGAAAATCATTACTACGAATTTTTGCAATATTCTAGAATCATTACTACAAATTTAAAGTCATTACTGCAGAAATAGGACATTACTGCACCTTAATTCAATGCCTAGTATAAAGGCAACTTTTATGGGTAAGTAATTTTTTATTGAAAAAATTATCAAATGGAAACATTAGTCTTCGACAGGTTGTGGTGTAGTGTAAGTAACCATTTGTTCACAACACAAAATTGTTCTCGATTTGATCCCATTGATACACAGAGAACTATCTAGTTATTTGTTAGTAACCGTTGGAGATTAAGTCCAGCCTGAACTTGTAAGGTACGCTGCGCATTGTGTTGGCTGTGGCTTTTATCAAATATTACGGGTGGATTACAATCTCAATGTGGAGTTGCATTGAACCGGATGCAATGAATCAAACGACGGGCAGCCGCAATTTCAATTCCTGTCTCTACGTGTAGAATTCTTCAATGTTCCTTCGTATCCACTTGTTTTTAATTTTTTTAACTGTTTTTTTTTTTAGTGAGATCTTCCAATAATTTCACCAATTTTGCGATTCGATTTTCCTTTACACTATAATCTAATCGCCAATTCTCTTATTGCGAAGCAATAAGCAATTAGTAGAAATAAATTTTAAGACTTCGAAAGATTTTCAATACTTTCTTGATAAAAAAAAATTCTTTTTTGATATAAAAGCTGCCAATTGACATGAATTTTGCTTTAATTTACATTTTCGTGAATTCTTGTTGTTGTTCGTTTTATAAATATTCGTTTTAAGTTTCCGGTGAGCCAAACGGATCCGTTTTGAATACGACATCTCATTCGCATTTTTTATCCGAAACGGAATCCGTTATGAATCTGAAACTAACTCGATTTCGTAAAAAATTCTCTTCAAAAACTCGGAACGGACTTCATATCCGAATCCGCTACGAACTCGTTATTTTTTAAATAATACGGATTCGAGACGGACTCGTTTTTTTAAATAATACGGATTTGAGACGGAGTCTTTATTTTAAATACAGCAGATTTGAATAAAACTCATTCAAGACGGACTCGTTTTGTAAATGAAACGGATTCGAGACGGAGCGTACAAAATATACGCAATCCTATGGTCATACGGAATTTGTTCACTCTTCAGAATTATTTGAAAATTCTGTTATTCTTTGTGGCTTATGATATAAGAAAAGTTTTTAAATTAAAAATAAGTACAGAAATGTATTTCGTATACCTGTATGATATGAAAAAAAAAAAGTTGACAACTTGAAAACTGTCTTTTATGTTAATGATATGTGCATTGTTTTAACGGATTCGTAACAAATTCGAAACGGATCCGTTGAAACATAAAAAAACGAACTCCGCGCTGACGCACTCGTAATGGGTTCAAAACGGATCCGCATCCGTTTTTGTACATTAAAAATATTTTATGTAAATTCTTAATTTTTTTAGAAGAAAAAAATGGGAAAGGTTTTAGTATTGAGTACAACTCTTATGAATATCTGATATATTTTAACTTTTGACGACGCTAAAATGGTTGCTCGAGAATATTTTTGGCATCCATTCCTCCGCAACTAAGGATCGTAGGTGGAAAGTTTAATACATTTTTTCTTATGTTTCTTATGTTTCTTATGACTATACAAAATTTGAACCAAATAGGAGCTGGTCTTTTCCCAAAAGTTGTCGATTTCCTTAAAACTTTTTTTAAAATTGCTCAAGTCTTTTTATCTATTATTTTCCCAATACCAAGCAAAAGTATATAGTTTTTTTTTTTTCAGATTCCGTGAAATTTTTCAGCCACCAACTATCAAAATTTAAATTCCCAATTCAGCTACCCAAAATTAATAAGGTGTGTTGGCCTTCTGAGCAAAAACAGCAACTTCTTCGACAGTAAACTTAACTTTACCTGGATCCAGGAAACTCATCATAAGTTGGTACCTGTTTGCTAACCTCAGACATACAATAGGTAGTACGTACGGCCAGTGGTGTACCATGCACACAGTAGCGTACCCAGTGGGGACCGATTGTTAATTTGTTTGTTCTTAACCCTAACCGTACGGTCGAGGTACCTGGGTACCCATGACAACTTTGAATGAATGCATCTCTGAAAGATGTGATTGCAGCGCTTTGAAACTTAATATTATGAAACTAGAAAAGTCAAAGTTTTAAATAAAACTTGTTTTTAACTTCAAATAAATTTTGAATTTCGAGAAATTAGCCTTTGAAAACTCCACCCGAGATTCGGACAGACGCCGGTAGCTGAGCACTCAATATTTTGTAGTGGAAATGTATGGGGAAATATCAAAGCAACAGTTTTGTTCGTGACTTTCCTGATATAATTTTATTGCTGCTGCCGAAATGTAATAAAAATTTCACAACTTTTCAAACGGTATTCATAAAAGGCACTCAAAATCAGAACATACACTTGTAGAGTGCTCAGGACAAATTGGCTTGAATCAAGACGAACACTAAGTATGAACTTGCGTCGCTTTTTAATTGGACAGGGACGCTTGCATTTATGGCACACGGTTTCCGACGAATTCGTTCGAAAACTTCAGGCCAAAATATTCAGGCGGCCGGGTTGACTCGAAGGATACTCCAGAAAAATTGTGCAAAAACTTTCATCATTTTACTTATCGTGGTGTTCTCGATAAATGATGTAGGAAACCAGGGCAACAGCATCCAATATGCAATTTATCTATTTGTCTTACTTTTGGCTGTGTTGCTATCCAGCATCCTATCCTATCCTATGATGTTCACGCTTCCTTAGGTGCTGTTGTAGTGGGGAATGATATATTTCTTGCCATTTATGTTTTCGGTTGGAGCATGGCAGTGCATGCAAACTGATTTCTTCTTCTTCACGATCACTTACAAAAACGAACAGTCAGTAGAATGTAGAGCTTATTCTAGCACTAAGAGACCACCAGCGTTAGACTCTTCGACAGAAGAGAGATTTTCAATCGAAAAGACGTGGAGTAGTTGTCGCTTGTTACGTTCCGGTTTGAATTTTTATACATTTTGATTAAGTCAATTACAATTTTCTTGCCTAAGTTCATTCGGCGTTGAGCTTAAGCGGCTTTCCTTCATCATAGAGCCTAAAACTGTCGAAATGAGAACTGATGAGCGCTTTAGCAGAAGTGAGTGGCGTAAAAAAAATCTCATTTTATATCATCGAAATGATTGTCGAATTTGATACAATACCATTACACAAATAAAAAATTAGTCTTAACACTAACTAGTGGAGGCGTCAATTGGGTAGGAATAACATCGAATCCATTCAAAACATCATCAATTCGATGTGTTACTTAAACTCTCGCCTAAATATGTACATACCCAGTGTGCAAAACGAATTCGTTTCGAATTCGAAACGAACTCGTTTCTTCGTACTATTCATCCGAAACGGATTTCGTTACGAATTCGTTTTCGTATGAAATTCCTCTCAAAAAACGGAAGAATTTTCCGCTAATTATGAACAAAAAACGAGTTCGTTTCGAATTCGTTTTCTGTTCATAATACGAATTCGAAACGAAATCGTTTTTTGTTCGAATTCGAAACGAATTCGCTTCCGTTTTTGTGCACATTGGGTATGTACTTGTTTCTGGACAGTTGTATTAATACAATCAATCTGAATCTGAATGAAATAAAGCCTTCATATAACATTCAATAAAGAATTATAGAACTTAACATATAATTATAACTCCTAACTTGTTATATATATGACATAGCGAGAGTCGTTCTGCCACCAATGTATACACTAAGGTTAGATGAAGTTATATTATTATTATTTTTAATTTATTAGATGAATTCCGCTGTTTTATGCAGAGATAGGAAATTTTAGAAGAAGTAACTTTTAAAAGTTTTTCATTTTAAATACAAAGCTACAAAGAAAAGATTGTGTTTTTAATTACATTAAAAATTGTTCGCATCAGTAGATAACTTTAGAAGTGTAGACAAATTTTTGAAACACAGTAGGAGACATCTACAGAACTTCGAAAAATTTGTCCAAAGCTCTAAAAATATCTAGTGAACTGAAAAATTATTACTTTAAATTAAAAAAACGAAATCTTTTGTTTTTAAGATATTTAAGTACAATAATTGGAAACGGGTCGTATTGCCATATGAACATATTTGAGCGAATAATACCATCCATGCCATGTGTACCAAGTGATACCATTACCTGAATCGCATTTTCCTTTAACGTACAGACCATTTAAGTTACTAAAAAAATAACTGTTTTTGTCATTACACACAAAAAAAACATATTACGTCTTACCTCCGATGACAATTTTTATACCACCATGCGCCGTTAAATCGATTAGCACAGTTTTTTTTTTGATACTCATCGTTATCTTTATCCCTTGTAGAAAATTTTAAACCTTCGTGTAGAGTCAGCGAATCACCAGCATCGCCCGAATAATTTCCAAGGACACTTAAAGCATAGCTCCGACTTTCACCACCAATAGCAAAGCTACCATACTTGGCCCAGCGTTTCTCGCCTTCAAAATCTTCCATTTGTATCCAGAGTTCATGTAGGGTCAATTCTGTGATAGCATGTAGCTTATCCAATCCAATAAAAAACTCTCCCTCTAAATTACCGAAACCATGCTGGTATTCAACCCAGTCACGAAAAAAATTGATGCTACCATCCCGTCTACGTTGGATGACCATCCAAGCATCGGTGTTGTTCGAATTGTTAGTACCATTACCATTACCATCACTACTCAATTCAATAGAATTATTTTTTAAGCAGTAGACAAAAAACGGTTTGAGCTTAGAGCCTGGAACTCTAATTTGATAAACGCCATTGGGACCATCTTCTGATAATGCTTCAGCGCAATTTGTTGGCAGAGGTTTACAGGTACTTTGTTCAATTTCTAAATTTTCAGTTGTGCTTTCACCACTTGTATCATTTGTATTAGGATCTTTCGGCTTTTCTGAGCCTGGTGGTTTGTTCGTGCGAGTGTACGAGTATGTTAGTGCTGCTTTCAACTCTTCCAAGTCTTCTTGAATTTCTTTTCTTTGTTTTGTAAGATGTTCATCAAAGCTTGAAAGATTTAAATTTCACTTAGTTACTAGTTGTGGGAAAACAGTTATTATATACATAAAAAGAATATACTTATGGATTATCTAGGTACTTTAAGCAACTGCCGAGTTACTGAAAGTTTTTAAATATCAATAACTTTGCTATAAATACTTTTGACAAGACCCAACCTATGTATGTTGATAACTGATCGACTTTAAGATTTAATGTAATAATGTAGTATTTTTAGTTACAGGGCTCAAAAACTAAATCCGAACGATACTTTTTTTTCAATACATTCTATCAGGGACCCAAAATAACTATTATTTTCTTTTTTCAGATTGAAAAAATTGCCCAATTTTAATAATTATTTTTAAAATTGATTTAGAATTATTATGAATAAGAAATATTTTATTAGTTGTCAATAACTATTATTTTTCAATGGATTCTTTTTTACGTTGAGTCATAACTATTATGCATAAGAGATATTTTATTAGTTGTCAATAACTATTAATTTGGAAAAAAATTTTTTTTACGTTGTTTTGAAAAAAGTGTTCAACAGATTTTCATTTTTATGAATCTTTTTGCACCAATCGATGGGGAGGTGGTTTTTATGACATCACCAGAGGTGGTCATCGGTTCGAAAATGTACGCGAATTTGACTCATTTTTGAAGTTTTTTTGCATCAATCAATGAAAAGAGGTCTAAAAAGGATATTGGCCATCACTAGAAGTGGTACCGATCCTTAAAAGTACTCTATTTGGGTCCATTTTCGAATTTTTTTGCAAAAAATCGATGGAAAGAGGTTGACAATGGGCTTTGGACATCACCAGAGTTGGTCCCAACTAAAAAAGTGGTCGATTTTGGTCCGTTTTGAAAAAAAAAATTTGTGCCAATCGTTGGAAAGAGGTCGAAGTTGAAAAAAAAGGTACCAAAAAGTTCCCGATTTTGGTCCATTTTCGAAATTTTTTTTATGCACCGGTCGTTGGATACAGGTCGAAAAAAGATTTTGGTCATCATCAAAGGTGGTTCCGAGTCCCAAAATGTGCCCGATTTTGGCCCATTTTCGAAATTTTGTTTGCACCAATCTTTGGAAAGAGGTCGAAGTCGAAAAAAAAGGTACCAAAAAGTGCCTGATTTTGGTCCATTTTCGAAATTTTGTTTGCACTAATCTTTGGAAAGAGGTCGAAAATAGATTTTGGTCATCATCAAAGGTGGTTCCGAGTCCCAAAATGTGCCCGATTTTGATCCATTTTCGAAATTTTGCTTGCACCAATCGTTAAATAGAGGTCGAAAATGAATTTTGGACCTCATTCGAGGCGGCTCCGGACCCTGGAAAGGACCGTTTTTGACCAATTTTCGAAAAAAACTCCTTTTTTCTGTAATAAATAATAAATAAATTTTGGACATCACTTAGAGTGGCTCCTGAGTCCGGCCCCGAGAAAGAACCGTTTTTGACCCATTTTCGGAAAAAATTTTTTTTCTGTAATTAATGGGAAAACGTCGAATATAAATATTTGACATCACTTAGGGTGGCTCCGGACCCTGGAAAGGACCGCTTTCGATCATTTTGATAGTTTTCAAGTTCCGGAGCTATTTTAAAAGATACCCAAAACGCATTTTCAACCTTCATAATCGAGTGGAGCAATAAAAAATTTTAGGGTGGTTCTTAAAAATTATTTTTTTTAAACCAATGCATAGAGAAAGCTCGAAAATGACTATTGTCGACATTTCCCTATCGATTCGAACAAAAAAAAAAAGTTTTTTATAAACCACCCTAAAATTGAATTTTTGAATATTTTAGAAAAATCTATAGAATAGTTCAAATTATGGCAGTTCTGTTAATTTGGAAAAATGCAGACATCTCGAGTTTGAAATAAGAAAATGATATGCGGTTTACGGCATTCTGTTAAGCAAATAACAGTACATTAAAAATAATGTAACACTAATTCGAATTCCCCGATTGATGGTTACTGTTTTAAATAAAAAAAAAATTAGAATCACCTTAATATGCAAATTTGTCGACTCCGATTCGAAAAAAATCAGGTCTGTTAATTTAGAAAAATGCAGATATCTTTGTTTTAAAATAAGATAATGATATGCAGTTTCGGCATTCGTTTAAGGGAATATCAGTTCATTAAAAATTATGTACCATGGGATCGGCGGTAACATAATATTTGAGGTGTTGGAGCTAGAAAGTGGAAAATCGGTACTTTTTTCCTTTTGTCCGGTCAATTGTCAATTTTTTTGTAAGAAAGGAAGAAGAAGAAGAAAAAACAATCACGGATTTGAATTTCCCGATCGATTGTTTCTTGAAAACCATACCCACTTTGTTGGAAAATTTTATAACCTCTACAACTTGCAGCATTTTTTAAATCAAGATTTTTGAAAATGGGTTGTTTACTTAAAACAGAGGGTGCTAATCCAGTTTTCAATATTAACCTTAATCCTAGTAATGGGGCTTGTCCAGACATATAAGACTATTGTAATCCGCTGACACATCGTGAAAAAATCAAAAAGTTTTTTTTTTGAACCGCTCTAATGTACAAGCTGATATAATTGGAATTTCGCATTTTGAAATTTTTTAAAATTTCAGCATTTGAAATTTTGATATTGAAATTTTTAATTGAACTTTTATATTTGGAGAAACGTATCAATTACATTTACATTTCATTTAATTATAGATAAATTGTAAATTGAAACTTGAAACATATTCTGCATAGTTTCTTAATTTCTTAATTGGAAAACTACATTGTAGAGGAGAAAAAAGACGATAATATTTGTAACGTCTTAATGATTTTATAGGTAGTATAAGGAAACATATACTACATTAAAAAATGTAGACGTGTTGGGATAAAAAGTGTTAGTCAGTGACCAAAAATCTATAAGAAAACATTGTTCGGTTTGACAGAGCAAAACCTTAATGTAAGAACCTATTTTACCACACATCGAAGCGTTTAGTTCTTCCACCACAGTTTTGATTATAATGTCTTACATCTATTTAAGATATACTTTCGAGTAAATTGATAAAATCTGAAATAAATGCCGCTTGTATTCAAATGTAAGCGGTAATATCAGATAGAGCAGTCTTTAATGCAATAAGCTTGCAACAGATTCATGTTCAACTATCAACTTTGAGCTGGGAAATGAATTGAGTTCAAGAATACTGAATTTGGGTTTCAGACGGGAGGCATTTTGATCAAAGATTATACACGAACTAAAATGGCATATAAGAAAGGTTCTCACTCGTACTAAATTTTTTGTTACCCTATCTATCGGACTAGTAACGGGTCATAAGGAAATCAGTGCGAGTCTACAAGTTTTCCTAGCCAAACGAAGGACGATGATTGACTAAATGAACTGCTAGATTCAGAAAACAAGGACGTTATCGCCATACTCTGCACATTTCCGATAAATAACTAAACTCTTTCACTACTATGTATATATATTGTGATAAAGTGTAAAACTAAGTATTATAATCATCATAAACTTACATAACACCCAGGGAAGTCATCTTTGCGCGTAAGTTCTCATTAATTGTCTGCAGCAGTTCCAATTGCTCTTGTATTTTTTTAAGCGTGATATCATCAGCATTTTCTCCATTCAATTGGTTATTTTTCTTAAAAACAATTTTTTATTTTTGTTCGTTTTTTCACTTTAAAATTATATAAATATTCTTGATTTTCTTACCTCACTACTGTTTGCAAGCATCAGATCCGTTGAGTGTTCTGCGAAGATCAATTGAAAAATTGATAATACCGCTGTGAATTCGATAAACATCTTAGCTACTCTGTATTGAAGTTGCTACTAATCAACACTCACTGAAATAATTCCTCTATAGTTGTTATTTTTTATAGCAGTAGATTTTTTTTTTTTGCATTTTTTTTTCATTATGAAATATTTAAGACACGTGGGCCATTCTGAGAACAGAGTGATAAGCTTTTTTCTTATTTTACTTAAATTTTATTTTAAAATTGGTCACGAGTGGTAAAAAACAACAACAATGACATTAACCTTTGCTAGACGGTACAGGTACAATTGCACCTTTAGTGGTTTTCAATTGCGACTACTATGAATACAAGCTACAAATATGAATACAAGGCAGTACTACTGAAAACCTGCATTTTCAAAACTTAAAATCACCATAGGATGATTACTAATGCTGCTGAAGCGATTAATCAAGAAATTGTTACAACAACCCACATGGGCTGTACAGTGAAATAACGAACACTGCGCTAACCCTTGGCATTCTTCAATATTTTTTGTATCTCAGCGCTGTGAAACCACTATTTAGGACAACTATGCTTCAAGAAGCTTTCCTTTCTAAAGAACTTAGCCAATCAGTTATGCTTTACTAATCAAGGTTCGTTAAGCGAAATCAGGTGCATTGAAAAATTATTTCGTTCGAGCAGCTATAGAAATAATATTTGGGCGACGACGAATAGTGAAAACAGCGGAGGTACGAGTTGGGACTTAAGTACTTCATGGCAATTCGTAAGGCTTTTCTGTTGGTGGCAGCTGCTATATGTACTGGAGATTTAAACAAGACCAACGCAAAACCAGTAATGCTAATAAGATTTGCGCAAATGCAGGATCCAAAAATTATTCTATTGCAATGATGCATATTTTTTCTTTTTCAATTAGTATTAATATAGAACTAAATATGTAGCTAAATATATTAGGAATAATTTATCCATGTCGACTACGAACAACTCTAATTATAAGTATAAATGTCTCGTAAGAGAATAGAGACATTTCTATGATATTACATTTATTTTGAAACTAAAACTTTTAGATGACACAGAATTTCAATTCAAATTGACATGTGTGCAATTATTCAGAATAGAGCTTTCCACATTGTAGAGGCGTAATATGTTGGAGTGGCAAGTCCTACGTTACTTAAAAAAAAAACAAAAAATCGTATGCTATCAATATCGCTGAGGTCCAAAACGTCCACATCGGCGAGTTTATGTATATACTCACCCGTTTATCATTAAATTTGGCATTAGGAATATTTTATATCCTGTATTGTACTCAACAGAACAAAAAATCATAGGTATATAAGTTTTGTTTAATGACATAATGATTGCTTTCAATTTTCATGCGATACTATATGAGGGCACTAACGCAAGGGCAATAAAATCTGAACAAAAGCTTATAACGCCACAAGCAATTTAATTTGATTATAACAAAAATCTTAATTCAATAATTTAACGCTTATAATTATACAATTACTAAAAAAAGTGTTGTATCCATATCTCTTTCGCTTTCCTGACTCTTTTCATCAGCTCTTGAATTCCCTATCTATTCATTTTGATCTACTTATTCATTTTTAGAATCAATTCATCGATATGGTTTGGTTTCAAACACAAAAACATTTAATTTCAAGTTTTCAGAGAATGTTTCGATTGGGCGAATTTCTAGAACATTAGCGAGATTCATATCAGTGCTGGAATTTGGGTTTTGTGAAATTTATTCTAAAAAAAAGGTCATACTAGTTTTAATAATATATTTTAGCAAAACTTCACAAAAAAAAAGTTATATACTATAATTTCTCCAAATATACCGAAAGTGTACTGAAACTGTGCTGAAGATTCGCCAAAGGTTCTGAAACGCAAACGTACCGAAAATGCTATTACTGATTTATATCAAAAGGTATATACATTTTCTTAAGAGCTCACTGAGTGAACAGAACGATGCTAGATGTGGCCAAAATACGATTTCATCATTTGAGTGATGTTTTTCAATAAAATGCTTTATCACTGAAAAAAACTTAGTAACATAAGCCTCTGCATTCACAGCCAAACCATTTTTTATGAAAATAGGTTCACTGATACCACGCTCACTTACAGCTAACCACAACAAAACCTTTACAAACTTAGGGAACTTGGTTTTGCGAATATATTTAACTTCGTCAAGAACGTGGCTGGGCAGAACGTACCGCACGCGGGACTGCGGCAGAATGAGAATAACTTTTCATATACGTATATAAAGCAGAGAGCGTAAAATTTAATTCAGTTGGCTTTGAAAAGCGAACAAAGCACAACTACACATGCAATGGAGAACATTTAAGAGAAACACACGTGTAGTGGTGCCCAGCTCTGGTCAAGAAACATTAGTGTGAGGCAGCATGAAATAACATTTTTGAGGTCCATTCGATACCTTCAAGTGTAAATAAGCCTGAGTTTGATATCGATTTCTTGACTGTCTTTGACACCAGGGACAAATTTGTTGGTACGAGTATGTTCATGCCTTGCAAACATCTTTTAACAGTGTGATCACTAACCGGGTACTTTTTAGCCAAATGTATGTAGGACTTAACTGTACAACCCTCAGTTTCGGCAAGATCTAACTTGGCTGTAACTCGAATAAGATTTTCTTCGACTTCTTTTCTTCCGTTGATTTTCCTATTTCATATAATGCAATTTTATTGTAAATAAACAATCTTTTAAATTTCAGTTGCAAAAGATATGTTGCGGCTTCACTTTTCTTCTTTGAATAATTTTTTTCGCAAAACACGACAACTAATTTACTAGGGTAACCTCTTTCAATGACATTTTTAAAACTAAAATGAATCGAAGTAGCCGAAGCATGTGTGCATTATTTACCAAATAAATACCGATATATTTCGAATATTTTGTTTTGGGTGACACTCTTTTCTACACTATGCATTTTTTGCTTATACCTTTGTACAGAGATTATTGCGCATACGTTATTGCGATATAGAATTATACCGTTTGTACCATCGTACAAGGGTTAAGCGCAAGCTCACTTGATACTTGTATATAGTATACTGCCCTTAGAAGCGAAAACAGCGTATCTCAAAAAAATTCATATTCGTGTTTCTTATGGCATCGGATAGCTTACGAAATAACGAGTCAAATGAACTGCTCCGAATGCCGGTATCTTAGTTCAAACATGTAAAAAATCTCCTGAGAGAATTTTCTCTATCTCAATTTTAGAGGTACTTCAACAAATTGACATAAACAAAACATCAATTATCTCGAAACGCAATTTTATGAGATACGCCCTTTTCGCTTCTGAGGCCAGTATAGGTTTTAGAGTTTTAAGGCACGAAAGAGGATTTTTGTATGAAAAATCAAATACCAAATTTTATGGTCCAAATTGAAAACATGGTCGCAAAAATAAAATATTTCCAAGCCAAAGAGAACCGCAAGTGGCACGTGTTGATGCCGACAAAGCAGCTGTGACCGCCAAATAGTGAGCTAATTACGCAGCTGTGGCGGCAAGCAGAGAGCAATATGGGGCAGTGATGGTAGACTTTGGGAGAAAATCCTAAATTTTGAGGATTTTAAACGATTCCCCAAGCCTTGGGCGAAGTTGATATTTGCAAGATGAGACGTCATGCGGTGTAGATGCCAGCAACGGGAAGCGGAGTCTACGCAAAATCAGAAAGACTTATAAGCTTTGCAAAATGACTTCATGCAGCTCTAGTATGGAAAATTAACGAAGATTTATGTATTACTTATAATGTAATAATATATGAAATAAATTATAATATACGCAAGGCCAAAAATTTTCCGTTCGTTTTTGAAAGTAAAATAAGAATAATTTTATCAATGACGCCTACGATTTACTCTATTTATATGTATGTAAATCTCAATCGGGGATAACGATATATCTATGAAATATACTTATTTGAAAATGCTGTGTTCTCCAGTGATGGTAG
Source organism: Tricholauxania praeusta (assembly GCA_949775025.1). NCBI lineage: Eukaryota > Metazoa > Arthropoda > Insecta > Diptera > Lauxaniidae > Tricholauxania > Tricholauxania praeusta. Next base: position 26,133,878 of record OX459031.1, on the reverse strand, counting down.
ACTTTAGGAGAATTTCCCAAATTTTTGGATTTTACATGATTCCCCAAGCTTTTGTGCGTGGTTTATATTTACAATATAAGACGGAATGTGGATGCAATTTCAATACCTTCTACATCATCAATCTATGCTTCTCCTTCAATTATCTGAATCATTTTCAAGTGCGTCCAGGATTTTCTCGTAACCCAGTGGCTATATTTTAGACATTCTCATGGAATAATAGGTAAGAAACTGGGACCACCAAAGTTTAGACTCTCTGGAACACATAACAAACTTTCACAAAAATTATAATATCTTTCAATTTAAACTAAACATCTTTAAGCCGTTATATAAGTCACTAAAATATGGTACCGTTATATGTGTTAAATCAGGGATGCGCACAAAAATTTGTTCGCGAGCTGGCGGCTACAACAACATCAATGTGGGTAAAAAAATGAAAAATATTTTGCGAAAAAATTCCTAGTATTGACGAAAATTTTGAAATAGCGGCGGCAAGCTAATTGCATGTAAACAAAAACAAAAATCTCAAGGTGAAGGAGCAAATGAATTGAAAAAAAAATCACACAAACAATGAAGTGCGTTGAAGAAAAAATTACAGGAACAAAATACATGCGGTGTTTGCGGACCGAAATTATTTAACTTAAGCAACGGCAAGGGTTGAACGAGTCGATGTGTTGAAGAAAAAATTACAAGAACAAAATACATGTGGTGATTGCGAACCAAAACGATTTTGCTCGAATAACGGAAAGAGCTCAATATTTTTTGTTATTGTTGTAAGAGCTAAAAGAGCTATTTAAGCTATGGGATGCGCATCCATGTGTTAAATGACTATAAAGAGTGAAATTCCTCAAGTCCCTTATATGTAACAGTGTGTCTGAAAGGAATATTGAGCCAGTCCGGTACTTTCTGATAATATACATACGTAATATATTGTCGACTTTTAGAGTTTCTTAATGGTTATATACACAGTCACACGGAAATATCGAACCTGCGTCACGTAACACATTCACCTGATAAATTATTCTATAGAACTATATTTAATTTAAGAAAAAATCATTTTTTCCTTGCATTCAGTGGGGCTTGAACCTGAACATTCCGTGTTGTTACATTCGCAGTAGTAATGTATTTATAGTTTAACGCAAATTAATAATAAGAGTGGCTCATGCAGAGACCCATTTTTAAATCTAGTCGGTGGTATATAAAAAATTTGAGTTCACTTTGAAATTTTTAAAACGCAACATCGATAAATTAAGTTCCAATTAATTAGCAGTAATAAGGGAAAATGATAAAAAAAAATTGGGATTTGTTTTTTAAAAAATTCTGCAGCTAACCTGATTCTATGTAAGTTTAACTGAACAACAAGGGCAATCCAATTAGAAAATTCTAACCTGAGATTTGGTAAAAGCTTGGTTACATTGACAATTTTGGAAAATTCTTATAATTTTTGTTCTTATTAACGAGCTTATATACGTTTTTAAGCTAGCGAATTAAATTGAAAACTTCCAAAAAATTGAAATGTTGTACAGTTGTAATCAAGGCACTAAATTAATAGACATTTTTTTTAGATTTAAAATTAAGATTTGCTTCACTAGAAATTGCTGGCTGTGATTTAGTAAACTTATTTTTCCAAATTATATATAGCATTTGAAACTTTATATATTTTAAAAGAAATCGAAAAGGTCTTTATTTTTCACTGTGGCGCAAATAATAATTTTATTGACTTTCAAATACAACAATTAAAATTAAAAAAAAAAAATTAAGTTCACTTATTAAAATTTTATAAAACAGCAGCGTGCACCCCAAAAATGATTTTCAAATGATATATTGGCGAACTTCAGCTAACTTTCACTCTTAGGTCCCTTGATGATTCTAGCAATTTACTTAAAATTTTTTTTTTTTTTAAGTCATTGACTCTTTCATTTTGAAGTCTTGTTTTTCCTTAAGATCATAGTGAAAGTAACGATAAATAGTAGGTTATCTCGTATACTATCAAACTCGTAACCATAAATATCGGTACCGTTTCCGCATAGTGACATGAAATTATAAACCATTTTCTTCAGCCTCAACCTTCAGTTATTATACACGTATTATAACAATTGGATCATAAATTTATATCAGCTATCAGAGCTACAATATTGATTATAAACTTGAAGTAAAAACTTAGTTCCAAATAAGTACCTGAAGTTCAAACTTTGTCTCCGAGTTTAAGGAAAAATTTGTTTATTTCATGTTTTTACGTCTCTGCCGCCTAAGTATTTTACTAAGTAGGTCTTGTTTTGTAACACGCGTGTATGTTCCCATTATGATCAAACGTCTCAACAATAACTTGGAGGGAGGTAATCAAGTAACGAATTTAATAAAATGATATTGCATAAAAGGTGTCCGTGGTACTCGATATCAAAAAAAAAAAAAAAAAAAACAACAAAAAACATTTTTCTCAGAAATCTTAAATTTTCGACTGAAGTTTGTCGTAATTGCCTTAAATTGTTTCGGAAATTGCAAAGTACAATAAAGTATGGAAATTTCGGTACTAACGGATGGTGAATATAATCTGTACAGTGTACACTTGTTGAAGGAAAAAACTTTAAAATCGAGCGTAACTGACAGCAAAAATTCTAGTGGTTAAAAATAACGTAAGCTTTTGTTGATTGTTAGGCGTCAAAAATATTGTATATTATTCACATTTAATAGCAAAAATGTATTTAAACAAGTTACAGCGTCGTAAAGCCATTTGCAAATTTTGTGAAGATTTTCCAAATAAAACTAAAAATGAAATTTTGCATCACTTTAAAAATATGGGATATAAGAATTCGACCAGATATAATACATGCAATTAAACTATTCAAGAATGAAAAAAGCGTAAAAAAGAATCTCGATTCTGGAAGAAAATGCGAAATAATTCCGAAAGTTATTATTTAAAGAGCATGGGGATACGAATTAGAAGAAGAAAAACTAAGCATTCTGGGAAATATTTCGCTACATTTTAACAGTACATTTGCGTGATAAATGACCAGCGTTTTTCTACTGTGGAAGGCAATAAATGGCAGCCATAACATTACTTTGAAACTGCTACCCACAAGCCACCTGAACACATCAAATAAATCCAGAAAATCAAGTTCCCTATCAAGGTTTTGTTATGGCTAGCAATCAGTGAGCGTGGCGTAGGTGAACCGGTATTTTCTGAAGGCAGCTTAGTTGTCACTTCCAAGATTTACTGGGAAAGAAGCATTTCATAACTCAACAAATTTATGAAAAAGTAACACCAACGTGACAAAGTAATTTTCTGGCCGCATTTGGCTTCATCACATTACGGGAGAGCTGCATTGAAATTTTTGAAATTGCGAGACATTGAACTTGAACCCATAGATTTTAACCCATCAAACGTGTCACAACTTCGACCAGTTGAAACTTTTTGGGCTAGTTTGAAGCGAATTGTCTCCAGCAAGGGATATCGATCAAAAAATGTTGACTGGTTAGTTAATACAAATGAATTATAGCTGCAAAGAATCGATACATAAGGCATTCAGAAGTGTATGAGAAAACTACCTTAGAAAATACGAAAAGCAAATGGATTTGGAGTAAATAATTTTTTATAAATTATGTTAAAGGTTAAAAGTACTTAAACAAATAAAAGTTAAATCTTAAAAATTTTTTTTAATATTATATTTCAACCACTTAGCGTTTGTCCAGATATCATTCACCATACGTTATGGTATGCGTGGCGTGTCCGTACCGTGGCACAATGTTACACTTCAATTAACACTTCCGGTCATTCTCAAGCATTATTCACTTTGGAAGAGCCAGTGATACTGTATGTTTTACCACACATACATATATATGGGCATTTCCATGGTATCGAACGGGACCATCGAACACATTTAAAACAAAAAAAGTCAAAGTAAAAAAAAGTCAAAATAAAACGGATTTTTATTTTGACTATAGGTTTAACTTATAGCTCTTAATTAGCCCTATAATTGGAGGTAAGGATGACTTTGTGCAATTTTTCGTTTTCAAGATAATTGAAAAAAACTACGGGACTAAAGCAGTCTTCGCGGCCATCAATTCAAACGCCGATTTCAGCGAAACCTAGCGCAATATTTCAATGAGACACAAAAATTGTTTGGATTTTACACAAAAATTATTTATACTTTTTTTTAAATTTCGCACGGGGCGAGATTTAGACGGATTTGTCGCACGGGACATTTTTTCCCATCATGCTATTTATGTTGTTACTGTTGCTCTTTTACTAAATTTTGTTTAAATAATATTAGTAAAAGTGATTTTAAGTCAACAGAAGTATTCAATGTATTTATTTTCACACAATAACAACAAAATAAATAAAAGTATGTAGTATCCCTGCCGGACTCAAATAAACTGGTTGACGATATTTACTAATTTTTAAAGTAGCTAATTCTTAACTAGTTGTAAAAGTGGCTTAAAAAATATGCAGAAATCAACCAGTTTGTTTCAATTATTTATTTCTGAGGGGAAAAAATGGAAAAAAGAATAAACAAAAGATGTCATTTGCATGAAAACAAAATAGTCAATTCATTAAATTGTCATAATTTAAGTCTTATTATCAATTTAAATAAATAAAATAAATAATTTCCATTTAAACTTTGTTATTTTGAAGTGCGGAAGTGTGATGCGCAAAATCTCTTTTCGAGCTTCATCTATCAATTGGAAAAACAATAATTTTCCCAAAAATTGGGTAAAAAACGATGTGACACTACAAGAGAAGACCACTACAAGAGAAGTTCAAAATATATTTTCAACCTATTGCTATCGATTGGAGCAAGCAATAATTTTTTCGAAAAATGGGTCAAAAATGGTCCTTTCCAGGGTCCAGAACGACTAAGAGATGTCCAAAATAGTTGTAGATGCTTCTCTATCGATTGGAACATTTTTTTCGAAAATGGGTCAAACGGTCCTTTCCATGATACTGGGACACTCCAAGTGACCAATTTTCGACTTTTCGCCATCGATTTGACCAAAAAAAAAACTGTGTTTTTTGCTACACTTCAAACCAAGTGGCTCGAGCCATTTACTGCTTCATGAATGTTGAATACATAGGAGTGTGAGCTTCACATGCATTCGCAATCGTGAGACCCGAGCTACTTAAATGCTCACATTCATGAACAGCATGTTATCTTCGTATTCGCCATTAGTGAGCGCGCAACTCAGATTCGCAATAATTATTGCATACAATGTGAACCCTCAGTGAACCACTCAATGCTGTTCTCTGATGGGTACTAAGTACTATATGGTAGGTTTAATGAATTCAAAGTAAAATATTTCATAAATTTTGCATATTTCGTGTTTTGCAGAAGCGATCAAGCAGACGATGCTGATAAATGCCTAAGTAAGGCTCTGCAAGTTGCAAGAAAAAAAAATTCCATTAGGTTTGCGATAAAAAAAAAGTTTATTATTAATTATGTATTACCAATCATTTTAACAGTACCTTCTGTCTCAATAATAAAATACATACTACAAACTATAGTAATTAATTGTGCAAATGTGTAAACATATTTCATTTCAATTAGTATGTATAATTTCATATCAACTATGTAGTTCTAAATTGCTTAAAAAACAATAGTTCCGAAAGTAGTTACCCACTACTGGTTCAGTAAGTAGTTACCCGCAACTGGTTTAGAGAGTAGTTTATCAAAACTGCTTTAAAAAGTAGTTTACAAGAACTGGTTTAAAAAGTAGTTCATCGAAACTGGTTTAAGAAGTAGTTCACCAAAACTAGTTTAAAAAGTAGTTGCAAAGATATGCAGAGACGGACAATTGACTTGTGCCTAGGACAACATAATGTTAAAGTAAACAGTTCTCTCAAACAAAATAAATCGATTGTTCAACCAGATGTGGTGTACAAAAAACTAGTATTTCAACTGGTTTTTAACTAGTTGATTTCCCTACAGGGATGAGTATAGTATTGTGTTGTATTAAATATAATAAAAATAAATAAACTTAAGTGAAAATAGTATCAGGAGTATGAAACACAATTTACTTTTTCAGAATAGGCAGTCCTAGCTGCTTTTACTTTTTGACCATCGCAACAAATGAAGTGCAACTGGGATATACCTGGAATGCTTCTTATTTCTTTCTATTTTTTGTTTAAATTACATAACATAGAATGTTTTTCAATCAGATCAGATGGCATATAACTAACTAATACATTTTAGCCCCAGTTATGTTATCTTGTGCATATTGATAAAATGTAAATCATTTTATTATTCCCTTCAGCCAAAGCTTTTCACTTTTGCCTAGCATTCGGAATTCTTTCCTTGTTTTTTAATTTATTGTTTTGTAATTTTAGTTCATCTTCCTTCAACTTTTCTCTCAACCGTTCGAACTTGTCTTTATTTTTTTCGCCGCCGTTATTGCTCATCTAGAATTAAATTATTTAAAAGTATGTATGTAGAATTATTCATTTTCATTTATCTAAAAAAAAGTAATTTGGAAATTTTTAAATTCCGCTCTTACGGTGTCAAGATCACAAATCTTCAGATTTTTCAGCAAGGTTTATTTCTAATTTCAATTGTGTAAAACATCTGTTTCTACTCAATATTTAATGAGATTTCTGCATATACTTTCGACGCACTGATAACAAATGTTGTCTTTTAAGGTCGCACGGGACATCGAAATATGCAATAATGCAAAGCATAAACTTACAGCTATTTACAATCGCATAGTTTCTTATACTTTTTTTTTTGAACCTTTATGCCCTCAGAAAGATTTAAGAGAGCAAAAGTCAATGCATAATGTCTCTCTTTAAGATCTTTTTACAAAAAAAAAATCGTGAAATAGAAACATCCAAATAAGAAAGGTTTCGCTTGCGCGACTTTGCATTAGAATATCTCGAATTGCGTTATAAATAAATGCATAATTTGCTAACATTAGTTAAATTTGATTGTTTCCCTATGAAAATATGATAAAACAAAGTGCTTTCTATACTCGTATAGTAGTATCATTCAATGTACATTTATCATATTTTAAAGATTTTTGTTTTATAAGATACACTACACTTTATTTTAGATATACGAATATGCCCTACATGTACATGGAGTTAATTTATAAATTTTTCTTTTACACAAACTTGAAAGTTTGTTTTTGGTTACCTTGATTTTTAATAAGAAGATATTTACTTTATTTTATATATTGCAATCATTTCCACAGTATTGTGTGTGTATGTGAAAAATTATTACTTTTTGGCAAACTTAATCGAAGTGCACTACCCTGTTCCATGATACTGAATTCTTTCGTGAGAACGAAGAAATAGCATAGGTATATTATCTTGTCGCCCAGTAGTACAATTTTGTGAGAGCGGCAAGCATTGAATAAATTTTCAGCGGTGCTTGTACCATTTTTCGACTTTAGTCAAAACAAATTTTGTATCAATATTGTAAACAAATTATTGCGATGATGAATTATTTTTCCCATAACCAAGAACTTTAACCCTAAACTCCTTGCTTCATCTTGACACTTATTTTTGAGACACGCTGTATAAAAATATAAAGGTAATTTATAAATTTGTTCGTGAATTAATTGTAGAATTTGATGCGATGTCAAAACCCGATGTGCAAGAACAAGGCTATAATGTTCTTGTGTTTGCTCATCACTATAATACACCCATATTGACCTCTTCAAAAGCGTCATAAAATTTGAGTGAATATTATTTGATATTCAAACTAATGGTATAAATTTGGAAGATATACTTTTAAACAATTGTATAAGCAAAATTGACATGAAACTACTCTCAACCTTTCTGAAGTCACTCCACATTCCTTTTCGAGAAGAATTTAAGGGCTTGTTAGTGAAGTACAAATCATTCATTGCCGAAAGAAATGGCTCTTTTGAAGTAATTCCTTTTTTGCTCTTGGAATTGTTGGCTGCTAAGAATTTTTTTCTAAATTTTCGATTCAATTTTTGGTAGTCGATATTTGCCTCTTGTTTAAACTATACTTGAGGTTAAAATTTGTTTTTGAGTTTTTATGTAAATAGTAGCCAATGTAAACTTAACGCTTTTAATTTAATTTGAGCATTCTTGAAATCTATGTTTTTCTCCATGTTAGACGTTTATCCTTCTTCTAGAATTTTATATTGTGAAGAAAGATCGGTGAGCAGGTTTCTTTATGAAGTGGGAAGATTTGCTCTCATTAACGTTTATGCGTCAATTGGTCAACCACCTTCTATTTTGCGGTGGTGATTACATAAGGTTTGAACAAGCATCTCTGATAAGGATTGCAGTGTCGCCAGCAAACGTTGACATTGTGAGATTTGCATCGGTGGGCAGGTCTGTTGTATGTATATATAAGGTACAGAAATGGTCCTAGTGCGCTGCCTTGAGGCACTCCTGCTTGGATGATGTCGTCGCGAGAAATGGAAAATGTAAGCTCGTCCCAAAGTTACATGTTTGGATTCTAGGATCTTATATCCATTAAAAAAGCGAGACTGGTATCTGATGACCATATTAGTCTTTCGCCTGAAAAAGTTCTTACCATGATTATTGATACTAATTTGTCAACGCGGCAATATATGCTGATGAGGCAATATTCAAAAAATATAAATCCTTAACTTTATCCTAGGTATGATGAAGCTTATGCAGCCAAAAAAGCTTGTTACCTAAACGATATTGTTGTAACTGAAAGTTTTGCCGTAATTAAATTACAGTCCCTCATTGATCATACTGTAGAAAGTTTACGCAAAACGCCTAAAAAAAAATATAGAGACCTAAGTACGGACACGATAGCATTGCTTCAAATGAAAAACGATGAACCTTCTGATTAGAGCGATTGACATGAGTCTTTGGAGTAAATTTTAGAAATTACAATGTAAGCCTTTTACATATTTTTTAATTCTCTAATTCTAATCTATAATATAATTTGTTATTCAATTCGTTATTATTTTCCGAATTTGCGTCCAAGCCTCAGCTTAAATCAATATAGCTCCGAAAACTGAAACTATTTTCATATAAAAGAAACGCTGAAAAATTTACTTTCTTATACATATTCTACAACTATCTTAAAAGTCATATTTTTGTATCATAAGCAAGATAAAAGTTATGTAAAAACAGTTCAATGAAAAACTAAGTGACGTTTTTTTTTTTTTAAATGTTCGTCAAACACTAATAAATAATTATATACTATAAACTCGAGCCTTACATACTTTTTTATTCAGGTCGACCTTTAAAACACTAAGGCGAAAAAGTCGGTTATATGGGAGCTTTAACTCAAACTGAAACGACTAACACCGTTTTTACCTTAATGCTGTAAAATATAAATATAAACATTTGTGGAAAATTTCATTGACAAAGCTGCTATAGGTTTTGATATTAGTTTAGTACTGCTAGATTGGCAAAATAATACACTGTGCGATGTGGAGTAACTGATATGTTCCTGTATATACAGTATTGGCCAAAACTTAAGCACCCCCCTTAGTACATTTTGTTCAAATCATAAATTTTTTATGAAATCGACGTTATTGAAACATGTTGTGTATGTAACTTATTTATTTATGCCTTTATTATTTACAAACAAAAACTTAAAAAATTCAGCATCTCATAAATAAAAAGTTAATCTGAAAGGAAAATTTTTAGCCAAAAAACTTAACAGACAAAACAAAAATAAAAACCTTTAAAATTAATACTTAGTTGCGAACCCTTTATTCTGGACGTATTGTTCAAAGGTTTTTGAAACTATTTTACATAAGCAACTTACTGATTATCTTATGAAAAACTCGCTTCTTACGGAAAGACTATCAGATTAATGTATCCGAAGAAATTAAAGCAAATTTGGATTCATTCTCGGTTTTATTGGACCATTCTAAAGCCTTTGACATAGTAAACCTCAATAACTAGTGTTAAACTATTAACTCTATTCAATTTTGCAACTAGAGCGGTAAAGCTACTGAATTCTTACTTAATTGGTCGAACACAAGCAGTTTAAATTAATGTTCTCCCTGAATTTATTTCTGTCTGTAAGAGTGTACGCCAAGGTTTAATTCTGGGACCTTTACTTTTTTCAATTTATATAAATAATCTGCCTTGTGTTCTGACCGGTTGCAATATTCAAATATACGCTGATGACGTCCAAATTTACACCAGCTGTGATATTAATCTTATGCGGAGATGTATAAATGAACTAAATGGAAACCTTGCAAAAATAAATGAGTGGACATTTCTCAATGGCTTGTGTCTTATCCCAATAAAATCAAAATACATAATTATACGTAAAAATCTAACGCCGCACATTGGCAATATTTGACTTTTTTGATTGCAAAAATCATAACTTCTGAACGAAAAAAAATTTTTGATATTTTTTTTTATATGATAGGGGATTCTTATAGCTACTACAGTGCGAAATTTTGTTATAAAATTTTTGCAGAGTCCGACGTAATTCATTGTTGAAGTTTTTAGTTAGGAAAAATTACATATCTTCTGCATGTTAAAACTTCTGTTTTTTCTTTATGGTTTTTTGAATAGAAAATAATTTATTAATATTATTTTATTGAGCTTACTGTTCGATATGTGTGTGTGTCAACACCAAAGAAATTACAACATAATAAGATAAATCAAAAGGGAAAAATGGGCTAAAGCTAGTTATACTAGTTTTATCCTCTGCTAGGAGGACTCATCAGTAACTTTTAAGCCAATTATTAAGAGTCTGCAAGCCTACTATGTTCATTTTCTTGCATAGATCTGTTGAGAACCCCACACTCAAAAAAAAAAGTGTTTGCCACAAATGATATAGATGGAACTACTTCAAGTGTTTGCGTGAAACAATAAAATTTTTGTCACAAAAACTTTTGATTTTACTTACAAAATATGTTAATAAAATTTTTTCTCACATAAACTTTTGATTTTACTTACAACTTAACTTGACAGTTGAGAAATATTATACAAAACTTCTCTTTAAAACTTAACATATCATAGGACTACAGCCTGGCAACATCGTCATCATTCTCTGCTTCTAAACACATAAACATTTGATATCGTATATGTACAATGTAAGTAACAAAAAAGTTATATCGAATCATTGCACTGCAAAATACAAAATACAAAAAACATAACAAGAATATCACTTTAGTTTTGAAATGAATAAGTGTTTGGGACAAAAGACAAGTGTTTGGGACAAAATACAATTGTTTGTCGAAAAACTTCCATAAATTGAATTGTTTGACGGAAATATTTTGACGTTTGTCGTAAATAATTATATCATTTAGAAGCAACATTTTATGAAATGTTTTTTTAAATTTTCCATAGAAGTAATTGAATTACTTGCCACAACTTAACTTTTACTTGGGTCAAATACATTGGTTTTTCTTATATTGTCTACAAATACTTATAGCTTAAGACAAAAGTTAAGTGTTTGCTTGAAATAATAAGTGCTTATATTAAGCATTCGATAATTTGCCACAAACGCTTTCAAACAATCCTTTTTTTGAGTGCAGCAAAAATTTTAAACAAAGAAAGCACTCTTTTTTCCGTTTTGTTTATCTTTGTTATTGTAATCAAGGGACTTGATGTGCTTTAAAAAAAGTTGAATTGATGTAGCATTTTTATGTACATGTTTCAATTTTTACGTAGTATATGTAAGTTAAGAAGAGTTCTCTTTGTAATGAACAAATTAGCCAAATTGGTAATTTTATAGAATTTGGTATAAAATTTCCCATCTTAACCAAATTTGCCATCTGGCCACCTTACGTTTCTTTTTGCTCACATTGGTGAACCAAAAGTATTTCTGTGTGTTAGTGGATCAGCAAATTTTTATTCAATCGTCTTTGCAACAACAAATTGCATTTAGAAAAACTAAATAATCGTCAGTAGTTGGTAGTATGGAAATTGCAAAATTTGATTAAAATTCGGAAATACCAACCTGACCGATTTGTGACTTTAGAAATTGGTACGTAAACCAATCTTTTCATTGAAATTTTCAATCGAACTAGTCGTCTTGAAGTGCATAAGTTATAAAAGCGAAATTCAAAAGTACAATTGCATATAGTAAAATCGTTCAAAGCAATATAGCAAAAATTTGTGAAAAGTTTAATTCAATTTAATTGAGAAATATACTTTTTTATACAAAGTAAAAGGTTCGAAACTCTAATCATTGGAAAAGAGGTGAGAAATTACTTAGAAAAGCATTATTAGCATTACTTAGTTTTTTTTCTTTTAACAACAGATAGTTCTTTTAATACTGTGATTTTAACATTCATAATTTTCGTATTGCACGAATCTTCTAAGGAAGGTAAGAACTTCGTACACTAAAGAAATTTTCCTAAAATTAGTAATTCAACTTTTCACGAATCACACATTCTTACACCAACATTTATAAAAACCATCTATTTTCGAGTATACCAAAGTTCCGATAAAAATTTGAAATTAAAATTCATGATCAATTAACCACCTTAATTGCATCGAAAATTTGCAGCATCAAGTAAAACCAATTTGCCAAACTTAAAGCTTTCCTTAGATCAGAGCAAAAGAAGTGGGAGAATCTGCAAAGCCAAGTTTGCCCTAACAACATCAGCGTTTCAGTTGCATCATGGCATTAGACACGGTCATTCGGACAGACATACGGCATGTCGATTTTAACTTTCTGCAAAAACACACAATTCGCTATTATCTCGTGCAAGCCTCAGGCAATTAAATCAAATTTAATTAAAAATTTTAAAAACCTAAACAAATTCATAAAGAAATCATTTAAAATTTCATAAAAATGCTTTCATTAACCTTTGATTTAAATTGTGCAAAATTTGACTAATTTAAAAATGTTCTCACAAAAATAGTTAAAAAGTGCATTTACCTATTACTTATAATTTAACAGATTTCTAAAATCTTCTTAAAAGTCTTTAAGAACAAGATTTACTTATGTTGGTTAAAAAATCCTTAATTTAAGTCCTTAACATATAACTTATAAATTAAAATAGTGTAGTGAAAAGAAGCATTAAAAATCTTAATTGAATATGCAAGAAAATTATGTGTTTTAAATTTGCGATAATTAATAAAAAGAAATTATAGTTATGAAAATGAATTCGTATCGAAGTTCTAAAAGAACCATATAAATGGAAAAAATATACAATAATATGTATGTTAACAATCTTGCAAATTCAAATTAAGTTAAATTAAAGAAAGTAAAATGCTAAGAAAACTTCAATTAAAATTAGTGTATCGTAAAAAAATCTAAAAGTTTCTATAACCTAAGCCCTAAAGTTATCTAGCATGCAAATAACAACAAAAACAACTATATCCAGCAACAACATCGTGAAAGGCCTTACACCATGTTCTGGATAAAAAGTGAATTTGCTATTGTTTATTTTTCTTATCTCTTTTGCTACATATAATTTTTAACCTAAATATTTAAGCTCAGTGCGTGAGAGTAAGCTAAAGCTTCGGATAATGAAACTTTAAATCATGATCAGTAGATCAAGAATCGAAGCTTTCGCTCACCTTCAGTTTGACATTTGGTCATAAATTTATTTTCGGTAATTCTTTTTCTTTTGTTTTGATTTTGCATTTGCTATTTACATGCAGAAAGTTGCAAATTTCCTTATTTAAACTGTTGAGTTCAATGACTACTTAAGAGAAATTATAAAAAGTTATATACTGATGCATGGAGCAAATATTTTGAGTTAAACTTAGTGCAACTTAATATATAAGTTTTTAGATATTTTTTTTATATCCTAAATATCTAGTAATAAACTTTGTATTAACTTTGTAAAATTCCTGAGCTTATAAAGTTTTGATTTAATCAGTAAGTCATGAATTTTTCTTTAATAAATTCTTGAGTATAATTTGAATTTAATCATGTGTTAATAATTTTAAACTCCTTGTGGTAATGGGTTCTGCAGAGTAAATTTGGTAAATATTGGGATCCTTTTTAATAATTTCGTGCGCATAAAGGATCATTTGGTGGGGAGGGCTAAGATGCACATATCTCTATGACATTCGTGAGATAATGTGGTTAAAATAGATGCTCAGTTTAAGTTTTGGTTTAGATTTCTCTTCAGGTCCAATTTACAGTTTTGTTTTAGATATTTCAGATTATTTTTATTGATTAGTTTTTTTTTTCGTTTAAAGTGGCATTGAGGGACTCTATAATAAAAAGGTAAAGTATCCAATGTCTGGGTAAAAGTATGAGCCAACGAACCCCCCAGCCGACTGTTTTGCTAGTGATTACAATGGGTCCCGAACCGGCCCATATCAGAAGCGTTTAGTCTTTTCGACAGTGATGTGTTTTTGTGGGCATCCTGTCTAACTTTGCATTTGGATACAATGTGTGTGAGTGTTTGTGTGATTCCTATTTCGTATGTGCCCTGGCCTTCGCTCATTCTCTGCATATATGTATATAGAGATACAAACTCCAGTCATTTACGCTGATTGCAGGCATTCCTTACAAAATGGCGCCCAACGTGGGGCAGAACACCTCTATTACACACACCTCTTTACAAAATGTAAATTATAAAAAATAAAAATGTATTTACATCTTGTAAGAATAAATTTATTACGTATCGGAACAACTTTATATATTTTACTAGTTTTTGGGATAAACTAGTTTTTCCTAGGCCAAACTAGTTCATCCGAAGCATGTTTCAACTTTCGTTGAAATTTTACGAAAAAACCGACTAACTAAAGGGTAGGTCTGTCTTAGGTGCCAAGATGTAGCGTTTTGGGTTTTTTAGTTGTATGAGGAACGCCACCCACCGTTGTAAAACCACGCACACATTTTTCGTGTGACTAAAAATGCGGAAAAAATATACCCGAAGGAGGTATTTTTATTTTTTTTTTTAATTTGCGGTCCTATATGCCTATATAATAGAATCGGGTTTGAAGAAAATTCTCCCAAAATTTCAGCTTCCTAGATCAAACCTGTACAAAGTACAATTCATATGAAAAACGAAAAAGCAAAACAATGAAAAAAGGATCGAATGACTCAGATGTAATTTTAAATACTAGTGCACTTGTCGATGCATCAGTATTGGCCGCAGCACTTTCTTTTGCAGAACATATAAGTTAACTTAAAACACTCGAACTGAAACTTAATTGCGATAAATTTCTACACTTTTTTCTGGCCATCATGACATAGAATTTCCAGGCATTGACCATCATATTGCCTAGCCAATTGGTGAATATTCACCACCATCAGTATTTGGATCGAATTTTGATCCTGTAATTAGCCAATGAATTATCGTGCAAATTTAAACCGCCCATAAATTGGTCATACTTAATTTGGATTTCACCATCAATGTCTGCATTAAGTGGAGCATTTTCATACATAACATCGTTGTCTAATATTTCTGTGTCGCTGATTTCGGCAGAGTTCTGCGGGACGTAATCAACACTCACATGTTTCGAAGACTGCATAATACACAATTGTTCATCTTTATTATCAGATGCTTCCAAATAAGCAATTGTTTCTTCAGTTGTCAAGAATTTCTATTTTCAAATTTTCCTGGTATAAAAAGAAACAAACGTAATTTCCCAGAAATCACTATGATACGTCTAGGCAAGTGGAAGGGGCTAGAAACATTTCCATCAAATCGTTTTTCGCCAACAATCTATTATTCGACATTTTATCAAAATAAAGGTTCAATGTGAAATAAGTGAGACTGTATGTTTGGTTACAGGAGTGGTAAGCGAACTTACCGGTCGGGCAAAGATGGGTTTGTTTCTCAAAATGTCTTCAAGATACGATTTTTTGTATGTTTTAATTTTATTTTTCAATCAATCCAAAGATTGCACTTACTTTTAAATCGAAATTCCCACATACTTAATCGAAAATATTTTCATATCTTCTTATTTGCCAAGGAGTGCCGCGAATTTTGATTTGAAAACTGATATCTTCTCAGGTCTTATTGAAGAAAAACACCTGTGTTAGAAGTTGAAAAAAAAAAAATTATCGAGGTTGTTTTGAGAAATATTTTTATGGATGGAATTATTATTGTTTAAACTAAATTATCGGAAATTTTCTTTATAAGTCTAAAGCAATTAATTTTAAACAATAATAAAATCAGGGATAAAAAACCCATTCCCCTTAGTTTTTTTAAATATTTCGTTTCAAAAAATGTTTAGAAAAGTCAAATAAGTAAATTAAAGTGTACAGTTACTTTTATTTATTAATTTTCTTTACAAAATAAATCAAATTAACTTCTTTAAAACAAACTTTTTCCCCGTTTTCAACGATACTTTTTTTTGCACGTTTTCAATCTTACGCGGTTCTTAAAATCAAAAACTCTACGAATAAATATTGGTCAAAGTTAACATTTTGACTTCACACAACTTATTACAAGTTCATTTCAACCTTCTGTTTTTTTTTTTGTATGATAAAAAAACGAATGAGAAGGTTTTGCGGACTTAACTGAGGTTTAACAAGAAATAGATGAAGGTGACTTAATTGATATGTTTAATAAAACAAATGATAGTGACAATGATGTTGATGAAGAGGAGCCGGAACCAAAAGCATTCCTATCAAAATTCATTCGCTAAAACGCGAATTAGAGAAGAAATTGAGAAGTTATTTTCAACAAAACGACTCAAATGTAGAACGAGCTTCCAGTGAGATATCAATAAAACATTAGCTCAATATGAGGAGGTCTACAAAGACTTAACTAAAAACAAATGGCAAATGTAAATTATGGATTTCCGAATCTCACGGAATCTCTGATTGATTCTATGAAATGAACAATTTTTTTTTTTATATTGTTATGTTTTTCTATGAAATAAATAGTTTTTTGTCATTGTTCTGAGCAATGGCAAAAGTAGTGTCGATATGTTCAATCTTTAGTTTCTCGAAAAATAAAAAACCTACCTCGGAAATTTAACGTATTTAAAATAAAGAAGCCTCAGTTTCCTTTCAGAACATAAAAAAATACATCAAAAGTATCTAATAAGTATAATCTAAAATAAGTTAAATTTATTTTTGATTTAAATTATGAACTGAGATTCTTACAGTCCACCCCAGTAGACAACTCTTTGACCAAGTTTGAGGTCAATCGGTTATGTTCGGTTTTTTCCATAAGACATTTGACATGAAATGCGTCATATGTATATTAGGGTGATTAAAATTTTTTTTTTTTTTTTTTTTTTTTTAAGGTGCTGTTGCTTAAAAAGTAAGTTTATGATATGAAGAAAAAGTTCACGAAAATTCAGCTTAGTAACTCAATTCTATAAGGTGGCGCCGGAGCCTGTTAGTTTTACATGTAAATTTTATGGAAAAATCATTTTTTACAAAAAAGGTATCTTAACCCTAACCTTACTGACGAACTCTCTATACATATTCGGACGGACGAGGTACCTGGGTGCCCACTTTTGTTTTCATACATATTGTATGGCATGAGTGCTGGTGAAAGTAAAATTTTTTCGTTTTGTGGGTTCATTTTCATAAACGAGCTCTGCTAATAAGCGTTAGAGCTTATTTTTTATTTGTGTAAGTGTATTGTATCAAATTCGTCACTCGGAGCGATGATACGAAATGGAATTTTCGTTACAGCTCTCGCTTTTACTCAAGCGCTCATCGAGAATCGTTCTGATTATATGAAATGAGATTTTTGTTACAGCTTTCATTTTTGCTAGAGTGCTCCTTAACACTTATTTCGACAGTTTTGGCTCTATAAGGCGGCCACCGGCTGTTATATCTATCAAAGAAAGCTGCCTAATGCTCAACGCCAAACGAACTTAGGCGAGAGCTTTGTCATTGATTTAGTCAAAATGTATGAGAATTCAAACAGGAACGTTACAATTAGTGCTTCACCGAGAACCGATAAATATCGTTCTCGTTATCGTTATCGGGACCGAGAACGAGTACGATAACGAGACGATAGTAAAAAAATAATTTCTCGTATGACCGAGGGCCAGACCTTTCTCGTTCTCGGCGATAAACACTTGTTTATCGTACGATAAGCATTTTGAACATTGAACGCGTATATTTTGCACCATTTGTTTTTACAAAAACACTTGCACATACATATGTATATACACGCATACACCGACGAAAGTATTTTTTTTTTTTTACTAAAAACAAACAAAAAAAACACAAAAATATGAAAACCTAATCAAAACAATATGTGGTGATTTACATCACATTATACTAGTATGGCAGCAGCACTCCTTCGTCTCCCATCAAAATAAGTGTGTTGAATTTTTCATTTGCTTATTCTTGACAGCGGTGGAGCTTTTTTCACGGTTGCATTTAATTTCAGTTTGACAAGATAATTATAAAACAAGTAAACGAGAATAACCGAGAAATATCGGCGATAACGAGACGAGAACGAGACGAGAACGAGACGAGAACGAGACGAGAACGAGACGATAACGATACAGATCAAAAATGCCTCGTACGAGAACGAGTACGAGACGATAAGCTTGGCGCTACTACGATGACGATACGATAATTTTTGAATTATCGTATCGGTGAAGCACTAGTTACAATGGACAATTACTCCACGTTTTTTTGATTTAAGAGCTCTCTTCTGTGGATGGGTCTAACGCTGGTGGCGACCTTGTGCCAGAATAAGCTCTACATTCTATAAGAATTGAAGCCGCATCCTACCCCTACCGATGACGTCGGTTGTGTTTGCTGAGTTTATCGGCAAGATTGTTCGTCGTTGTTGTGTCGTGAAGAAGAAGTAATCCGTGTACATGCTCAGCAGCATGTACTGCCATGTTTTAACAAATATATCAATAACCACTATAATAGCACCTATGGAGGCGTGAACATTATGGATAGGATGCTACGTAACTGCACAACCAGAAAAGAAGACAAATAGATAAATGGCCTCTCGCTTTTTTCTATGACATGTTGGATGTTGCTGCCCTGGTTTCCTACATCATTTATCTAGAAATCCACGATAAGAAAAATGTTGCAAAATTTTTGCACAATTTTTCTGGATTTTCTACATATTGTGGCCTGGTCCAGAATACCACGGATAGCCCATCATTTTTCCAATCGACTGGCCATAGAAACGGAACTGGAGTATTGGTTGCCACCTTGAAATGGCTGCAACTATGCAAGGAAGCATCACAGATCACCACTTGAAAGCTCATTTTAAAGGGCAAGGATAGTACTAAATGATGCTTTTCCTAAAAATAAGCTGATCAACTTTCTTTGAATCCTATACATGGCCTCGAAAGTAGACAAAAAACATCATGTTTCAGGTAATTAACCTCAAATATTTCAGGATTCCGATATGATGGGCCAGATTCGGATTCAGCGTAAAAAATTACCCTAATGTACATATGTGATAAACATATTTTGCAAACCAGAATATTAATATGCGTGCCAAAAGACTACGCGCAGGTTTTTTATAACAAAAAAGTTTTAGTATATGGATAATTTAATTAAAACAATTTTGTAGTTTTTCGTGCCCTACATATATATTTATTTATTAGCATATTACTCTGAAAAGTATTATAAGTACCCAAATTGAAAGGAAAGTAGGACTTACTTTTTTGTCAAAGTCTTAAAAATATTTGGCATATTTTATGCGGTAACATTTGCTTTATATGTACTTTCTTTTTTGTATACATAGTAGATGCTCAAAAATATTTTTGATGTAGTGCTATTTAGGATTTTCAGAAATAATATTGGCAAACAATCGGTAAAAAAGATCCAGGAAATTTTCGGTACATTGGTGCTTTTTCAGTACATTTGCATTGTGAAAAATATGCGTCAGTATATTCGATAAAGTTTTAGCACATTCGGTACAATAAAGGAGTTTTCAGTACATTTGGCTCATTTTCAATACACTTTCGGTATCTACATTACTCTACTATTTTAAATAATAACCTTTCTTTGTTTTTTAATAAATTTTAGAAAATTTTTGTAAACTTCAGAAAATTTCAGTAAAAAAATTGGTCTCGATTTGAGCCGATTGATTCAAGATCAATAGATAGAGGACTATCTTATATTATGAGCTGTCAAGAGCAGTTGGAGCTTAAATCGAAGCTAACGTACGCCCCACTAAAAGCATTGTGTTGGTTGCGGAACTGCGGTAGTGTATCATGGCTGTGCTAATCGGCATAGCTTTCAAAATCTGGAGTGAAATGAAAAAACTAAAATGCCAATATACCGTCGAAGCCCGAGTTTTTCATTTTCGACAAGATTTGTGCTCTCTAGCTATTTTTGAACCAAAAAACACGATTTGGGACCACTGCGCATCGCTAAGGCTAAGTAACACGAGCGTTTTTTCAATGCGCGTTTAAGCATACTCTGGCATCAAAAAAATCAGCTTCATTGAAAATTATGCACAAATCTATTCGCGTCATATACATATTTCAATTTTGCATAATGGTTCACGTGGCATGTGGATAAATGAAGTTAAACTTTGGCGTCACCGCATTGCCGGGCAAGACATCAAAAAATTCTCTCGAAGCACTGGATATTTGCAATGAAGATGCGTTTCCAAATGTCCATCAAATGCTTCGTGTTATGGCAACTTTTCCTGTGAAAACAGTAACAAATGAACGCTCCTTTTTAGCGCTGCTTCGTCTAAAGACATGCCTCAGATTAACTATGTCCGAAGATCGGCTTAGCCTCGCTAAATATAAATCGCGATATCAAAATGAATGTGGAAAGAGTTTTGGACGGGTGTTTTCAAGTACCTCGCAGAATTAGCTACTTACGTAATGATTACTAAATATCGAATTATAACATAAACACCAGACTTGTTCAAATAAATGGCATGTACTAGAATGCTTCAAAAACATTCGATTTTCGAAAATTTATTCAAATTCGAAATTTTAATTTTTCGGAATTTGGTCAAAAAATAAAGAAAATTTGATTTTTTCTTATATATAATATTTTTTTTTTTAATTTTGTTTCGAATTTCCTTATATACACATAAGGAAGTATCGAAAAAAAATTGACCGCAATTTTTAAAGCTATTTTTAATACATAAGGAGAAAAACGGTGGTGTCTCCGCGAGTAGAGCTTTGGTGTTTCTTGTGTAATAGCTCAAATCCTTTATTGTTTTCACTGCAATTAAAAAAATAAATGATAAAAAAAATTTTTTAATTCAAAATTAAATTTTTTTATATATTTTTTAAACATTGTGCACTGTGTCATGTGACTAGTTATTGAAGCAAATATTGTAATTACTCGTTTATAAAATACTTTGAAAATTTTCGGACCAAAAATCAAATTTTATTTTTTTTTTCTCATTTATTATTTAATAGAAATTCATGTAGTGGCATTGACCACTTCTAATTATAGTATATTAAGGTGAATTCAGTGAAAGCAACAAAGGATTTGAGCTGTTACACAAGAAACACCAAAGCTCTACTCGCGGAGAGACCACAATTTTTTTCTTTGTATGTAAATAGGCTTAAAAAAAATAGCGGTTAGTTTTTTTTCTCGATACTTCCTTATGTTAAGATAAGGAAAATCGAAAAAAAAATATTAAATATAATATTTTTTTAAATGGAGATATAATCGAATTTGAATAAGTTTTCGAAAATCGAGTGTTCTTGAAATATTCTAGAACATATTCGGTGAACGAGGGCAAAACAAAGTATATGCTGTCCACAAACAGGGAGACGCGGCGTATTGGATCCTTTGTTACTGCGAACAACTATACTTTCGAAGTTGTCAAGGAATTCACCTATCTTGGCACCGCCGTGAACACTCAAAACGATGTCAGCCTGGAGATAAAGCGAATACTAACTCTTGCTAATAGGTGTTACTATGGTCTCAGTAAGCAATTGAGTAGTAGAGACCTCTCTCGCCCGACAAAACTGACAGTCTACAAGACGCTCATCTTACCCGTGCTACTTTACGGCGCAGAAGCATGGGTTGTGTCGCAGACTGATGCAGCCACGCTTGGGGTGTTTGAGAGAAAAATTCTTCGCAAAATCTTCGGTCCTGTTCACGTCGACGACGACTACCGTATTCGAATGAACCACGAAATGTACGAGCTCTACGCTGACATTGACATAGTCAAGCGCATCACTATCCAACGTCTGCGCTGGCTGAGACATGTTGTGCGTATGAACGAAGAAGCTCCGGCGAAAAAGGTGTTTGATGCCGAGGAAACACTATCCACGCTTGGTGTGAATGATTGGAGAAGGCGCGCGCGAAGCAGAGGCGCCTGGAGAGAGCTTTTGAGGTCGGCCGTAACCCGATAACGGGTTGTTATGGCCACCCAAGTAAGTAAGTAAGTATTTTTGAACATCTCTAATAAGCACATGTACAGATGTATTTAATTATGATTAAATGTCTATATTAAAAGTAAACAGTTTTTTGACGTTTTTTAAGAACTTAATCTAACATGAAATGTCCGAGTTGACAGCTCAATTTATCTCACAAATTTTATATTTTGTTAACAATACTGTATAGGTATGTATTGGATAGTTAATAAAATAAAAATGATTTGATGAGGAAAAAAAATGTTATTATATGTATGTTTACGTAAAATTTTATCATTATCTGTAGCTTAAATAATATTGATATATGCAAAGAAAAAAAGCAAAACAAATAATTGCAAACTGCATTCTCATTTAAATACTTCTTTCTCTTCTTCCAAATTGATTTGAGAAAACTAAGGAATCAAAACAAACTATAAACTTTGAAATCAAAACATTAACTTAAATGTCAAACCAAGCTTTTGATAAGTAATTTGGAAGTGAGAGATCGATGCATACCAAAAATTCTGTTATCAAGCAGTCATAGTGTGGAATGCATTATCACTGCCTGGCAACGATTATGTACGTTTTGAGAGAATTTTTGGTAGCTGCAGCTTTTGCAATTTTTATGCTCATTCTGCCGTTACCACTAGTTAATAGAACTAATTAATACAAAAATAAGAAACAACATTAAAACTCACTTTGATATCGCTGACACTGATGAAAGGCTTTCCAAATTTGTATAGCAAACTGGGGCTAATGTGGGCAAATATGAATTTATGGAAATGATACTTTTGTTAATAAATTTAGAAATATTTAAAAATAATATTTTTTTTCTTTTTTTAAATCGATTTAAGAATGTTTACCCTGACGGTGGTAAAAAATATTTTAAACTACGATTTTTTTTCAAACCAAACCGATTTTGTCTTGCAAAATTTCGTTTTTTTTTTCTGATAACGCAATTTTTAACCGCTTTAAGTCACCATTTTTGCAACTTCCATCAATTCAAGATTTTTTTTCCACTATTTAAATTTATCTTTGAAAGGCTACTTTTAACTTAATTTTAACGTTAATTACTAATAAGAAATGTTATGTATCTATCTAAATAATGAGGGAAAAAAATAAAAGTGCAAATTAACCACAAACGCGTAAAATATGTTTTCACCAAAAATATTTTTTTTTTTTTCTTTAGAATTTGTTTCGGTTTGGGGCCGTTCAAGTATTACGTAACGCAATTAGGGGGGGAGGGGGGGGTCTTGTGAAACGTTACGATGCGTTACAGGGGAGGGGGGGGGGGGTTCGAGCAACGCGTTACGTAACATTGTTTTAGAAGTGAAACTACTTTAGCGGGTGGTGATTTGAAATGAGGTGTGTATAATGAAACGCTTTCTTTATGTGTATGTTTATTGAATAGCTACAGCCGAAAAATGTTATTATAATGATAAAAGTTGATGGGATCTAGATAATTTACAGCAATAAATGATATGTTTAATTAAAGCAATTATTAACCAAAACCAGAGATATAAGCGTGGAAAGATTTCCTATTTTTCTCATTTATTGCTGTAGCTGTTCTAGATCCCATCAACTTTTATCATTTTAATAAAATATGTTCGTCTCATTTTTCGCCATTTTAACATATTTTAAGCTTAAGCAAATGTTTATTACATTATGTGTGATTTTTATTAAATAACAATATGAACAAGTTAAGGTGTTATCTTCAGTCAGGCCGAAACTCACATACTCTACACTGCACTCAAAGTAGGTACATATATTTCAGTAAAAAAAGACGTTGAAGAGGTTAAATAATTCGAAAAAAGTGTGAAAGGTTTAAGAGGTTGAAAACTGTTGAAAAAGTCGTAAATATATGCAAAATGTTAATGTTGAGAGAGGTTGAAAAAGTCTAAACAATTTAAAATCGATGAAAAAGTCGAAAGAATAAAGAAATTTCATCACAATATCTTGCACGGCTTACGAGATATGGTGGTATAGAGGTTAAAATTTAGGACCGTGCCACGCGATTCTTTGGAAACTTGAAACCTAGCCTAATCTTAATTTAGTTCAAATGTACACCTAATCACCAAGTATCATCAAAATCGCTGCATTTTTTTTCAAAATGGGATTGGGCAAATATACATAGAGTATGGGCGGTAGGCGTGTCCATGAACCGATTACGTCCATTTTCAATAGCAAGATGCCTGCAAGAAGGTCTGACCTGAGTGTGCTAATTTCATTCAATTAGCTTTCTTGGTTTTTCCGTAAACCTGATTTGAACAGACAGACAGACGGACATAGCTAAATCAACTCAGGTGGTGACGCTGATCAAGAATATATCTATATACTTTTTCATACCTACCACCGCCCTCTTCTTTGCGTTACAAACAAAATGACAAAGTGAATATATTATATATATAATAAAGAAAATAAACAACATACGCATTTATTTCCGGTACTTTTCGCAACATAATTGTGACTTTTAGATAAATATGGTCACTTGGGTGTTACGTAACGTTTAAGGGGGGGGGGGGGGGGGGGGGGGGGTAGAGGAAAACGTTACGGCGCGTTACATAGGGGGGAGGGGGGGGTCAAAAATCTTCGAAAATTGCGTTACGTAATACTTGAACGGCCCCTTTCTTAGTTACTAATTTTTAAAAATTTTAGTATTTCTATTAAGTTTTTTTATGTAGTTTTAGCGTTTTTTTATATTTGTTTTTTTTTTTTGCGAATTCGGAATTTTTTGGCATACATATATGCCGCAAACGCGAGGAAATCACTTTTAAGCACAAATCATGTTGATAACTGCGCTTGAACTGCCGTTCATTTTGACGAGGTATATGAAGAAGAGTTAAAACACTGCTTTTAAATGAATTTAGCATCCACATAAAAATATGCTGGTGAGCTGAGCTCTTAGCTTTTTCTCAGGCTCACCACTTTCAGAATCTTGAATAAAAAAATGATAAAATTTAGCTAATTTTGCCAATTGTATGTACACATAATTATGCATGTTATTTAATCTTTTTACCTTTTGTTCTTTTTGGAGACCAAATATTATTAAATTGTAGCAAATGCATAAAGTAGAATCCTCAATAAAATTGCCTAAAGACTTGTACCATTTTATATAATTTCCTAGAAGTATGTCTGATTTTAATACTATTACCTTATATTTTTTAGAAAAAAAATATTACTTTTTCCCTTTTTGGCCTTTCTTGATTGTTTTGTAATTTTCAAGAATGACTTGAATTTCCACCATGTGATAGTAAAAATAAATTTGGATGCAAATTTGGAGAATCGATCGTCTGCTTACGTTGATGGCTCGAATGGAAAGGACGGAAGTTAAAAATTCACCAACTATCTTAAAATGGCAGGTCGAACTTCAAATGACAGATCGACTTCGAACATTCATTCTCGGTGTGCTTGACGGATCTTAATGATGATCTGAGTGAACATAACCGTGGCACAATTTGGTATTTGACAGAGTTGGGTTGAATACTAACTAATATAGTAATTTAAGAAAATATTGAAGACTATTTTTTCAAATATCTCAACAAAAATAAAAATCCAATCGTCCCAATCTTCAAAAGCGTACATTACAGAACATAAAACGAAGTTTTTGTTCCTTTGCTCTTTCTCATCAAATATCAAATAGCTCCACTGAAGGGAAATACTTAATGTCTAAACAGCATTGGGACGTGCGATTTTTCATCTGTTTTTCCTATACGTTTGAAGTGAGTACAAAATTGTCACTAGAAAATTTATCGCAGAGAAATAGAAAAAATTTTAATTTTTTGGTGCGATTTGATACTTAAGATAAATCGCACGTCTCAATTCTGTTAAGACATTTACTTACATTACGCACATATACACTTACCTTTTACTGTTGCTTTCCATATGTTAATTTCAACAACTCCTAATTGGGAGACAATAACAATTAAAATGAGAGCGCGTAGAAGAATTTTTTGTTCTCCTCACTATGATATGGCTTTTGCAGTTGATCAGTGCAATGCTTGCAGAAATTGAAAAAAAATAAGAAATCTGCCCAAGCTTATATTTCAGCTCATGGTCAACCGATCCCAAAGCTGATAATTTTCGAGAATTTTGCTCGATAACTTCTTTAATTTGATATATCATTTATAGCTATAGCTATTCTAGATTCCGCCCTTACCTTCGAGGAAAAAGCAATACTAAACGAAAAAGCAAAACAACGAAAAACAGATTTTTTTTTGTGTTTTAGTAAATTTTCTGATTTTCGTTGTTTTGCTTTTTCGTTTAGTATTGCTTTTTCGTTTTTCATACGAATTGTACGAGAAAACAAAAAAAATGTTCCGTTCGCTTTAATTACACTAGTTTACAAATTTGGGCTTGATCTCGAGATCTGGTTTCTCATAGATTTTTTTCGATGTATTTTGGGGGCGTAGATTCCAAAAATGGCAACCATTTTTTTTTTCTTAAGACTCGTTTTCGAGATATCCCCAAATTACCCCTTTTTCGGCACTTTTTTCATTTATTTGACTATATCTCATGGAGAAAAAAGAAAAAAAAATGGTTTCTCATACACTTTTTTCGATGTATTTTGGGGCGTAGATTCCAAAAATGGCAACCATTTTTTTTTCTTAAGAATCGTTTTCGAGATATCCCCAAAATACCCCTTTTTCGGCACTTTTTTCATTTATTTGACTATATCTCCATGAATTTTGTTTTGACTCAAAAACGACTTTCAGCTTTCGAAAGATATTTGTATTTCCTTTCTAACGATATGCTTTTTGTTTGAATCGGATAAGATTTGATGGAGTTACAAGCGCTCAAAGTCTAAAAAAACTTACTTTTTTGGTCTTTTTTGAAAAACACTGAATTTCAATTGCTCCATTTGAATGAAAAATTCCTTCTTTTTCATATTTTTAAAATTTTTAAAGATAGACTATCCTTTTACAAATATTTTAAGTATAATTTGGCGGAAATCGGTCGAAAAATGTAGAAGTTATTCGAGAAAACAGTAAAACACTTGCAATAAAATTGAACGAAAATACATACGATTATGTGTTTGTGGAGTTCTTTAAATAAAAAACGTATGTATTTTCGTTCAATTTTATTGCAAGTGTTTTACTGTTTTCTCGAATAACTTCTACATTTTTTGTCCGATTTTCGCCAAATTATACTTAAAATATTTGTAAAAGGATAGTCTATCATTTAAAATTTTAAAAATATGAAAAAGAAGGAATTTTTTCATTCAAATGGAGCAATTGAAATTTAGTGATTTTTAAAAAACACTAAAAAAGTCAGTTTTTTTGAACTTTGAGCGCTTGTTACTCCATCAACTATTATCCGATTCAAACAAAAAGTATATCGTTAGAAAGAAAATACAAATATCTTTCGAAAGCTGAAAGTCGTTTTTGAGTCGAAAAAAAATTCATGGAGATATAGTCAAATAAATGAAAAAAGTGCCGAAAAAGGGGTTTTTTGGGGATATCTCGAAAACGATTCTTAAGAAAAAAAAAAATGGTTGCCATTTTTGGAATCTACGCCCCAAAATACATCGATAAAAGTGTATGAGAAACCAGATCTTTTTTCTTGTAAACTAGTGTTATTGGACATTCATATCTCCGAAACTAAAGATCGAAGGAGGAAACTGTAATACAGTTTAGTATGACTAAGCAAAATGAGAACCATTCGGAGCAGGTTGTTTCCGAAAAATCGTCGATGTTGTCAAAATTCTTTTTGAATGACTCAAGTCTTCTAATTTATTATTTTTCCATTTATATGCGAAGTTTTTTTAATTTTTTGGTTTCCGTCCAATTTTTCACAATAGGACCGTAACTTGCCCCGAGCTAGATATGAAATGATAATCTCGTGTTTCAATTTGTATCTGAAAGAGTTAGCTATCCAAAATCAACGAAGTGTGTTGGCCTTCTGAAGGGAAAACAGCAAGTTCTTCGAAAAAAACCTAAGATTTGCCTTGATCCAACATGCACATCATTGTGCAAGTTTGTCGGTCTTGGATACTTTATCGGTGTTAGCTACGACCTTGGCGATTGTTGATTTTCTTTTTACTTAGAGTGACTTTGTCTGTAGTAAAGAAGTGCACAATCTTAAATTTGTTTTTACAAAAAAATATATTTCGTGCGGATTAAGATCCAGTTTTTGTAAGTGATTCTGTTATAGGAGATTTCCTTTTAGGTGATCTTGCCTATACCCGTTGGCGGCAGAAAGACGCGTAGCTAAAGTAGGCTTAGGTTAGCCTCAAATAAGTAGCGTTCAGCCGACCTTAAAGTTTTTAAAAATTCTGATATAGATTCCAGGACAGTTGTATTAATGTAATCAATAACTCAATAAGCTGAGCTTTTATTTAAAATTCAATAAAGCTTTATTATATTAAATAATTATGTTCAAAATAATGTTCACCCTCAATTGTTTCAGTTGATTGACTGTATCACAAATTGTGGCAACGCAATATTATAGGGTTCTCACCCACACATAGCGAGAGTAATTCTGCCTCCAATGGATATCATATATTCTCTTGCAACCTACTTCCTCCAAAGTTTCCTTTCTCCCAAAAACTTCAATATTACAACAATTTGACCAATTTTCGTTGTAAAATTGAAGATTTTGGGAGAAAGAAAATTTTTGAAGAAATAGCTTGCAAAAGGTTTCCATTCTAAATACAAAACTATAAAGAAAAGACTGTGTTTTTATACACGATTAAGTTAAAAATTTTTCACATCCATAGATATCTTTCGAGCTGGAGACATATTTTATGAAATTCAATAGAAGCCTTCTACTGCCTTTCGCAAAGTTTGTCTTTAGTTCTAAAGTTGTCTAGTGATGCGAAAAATTCTTGGTTTAAATAAAAACACAGTATTCTCGTTATAGCTTTGTATTTAAAATTAAAAACTTTTGCAAGTCACTTTAAGTTATTTAAGTACAATCAAATTGGAAAACTGATCGTATTGCCATGTGGACATACTTCATTGAGTATTCTGGGTCATGCCATGATTTCCAATGGACACTTGCATTTTTGGTTAATACTGTAAGATACCGACCATTTAACGAACTAAAAAAGAAATAATTATATATGCCTTATTAAAAAATAAAAGCATTGCATCTTACCTTTGGAAACAATCTTTATACCACCACGCGGTAATCAACTCTTTATCACATTTATTAGTCGATTTCGGACCATTTCTTTTATCTCTCGTACTCCATTTTTGTCCTGCATGATAGGTCAGTGAATCACCAGCATCACCTGTATATTTTCCAAGGATATTAAAGCCATATTTCTCACTTTCACCACCAATAGCAAAGCTACCATACTTGGCCCAGCGTTTCCCGCCTTCAAAATCTTGCAATTGTATCCAGAGTTCATGTAAGGTGAATTGTGTGATAGCATATAGCTTGTGCAATCCAATCCAAAAATCTCCCTCCAAATTACCGAAACCTTGCTGGTAATCAACCCAATCCCTAATAAAATCGATTTGACCATCCTATCTACGTTGGATAATCATCCAAGCGTCGGTGTAGTTCGAATTGTCAGTAACATTACCATTACCATCAGAATCATTTTTCAACTCAATGGAAATATTTTTTAAGCAGTAGACAAAAAACGGTTTGAGCCTAGAGCCTGGAACTTTAATTCGATAAACGCCATTAACGCCATCGCGACCACCTTCTGATAATGCTTCAGCGCAATTTGTTGGCAGAGGCTTACAAGTACTTTGACCAATTTCTGTATCATTTGTACTAGGATCTGTCGGCTTCTGTGAGCCTGATGGTTTTTTTTGTGCCAGTGAGTGCTGCTTTCAACTCTTCCAAATCTTCTTTAATTTCTTTTCTTTGTTCCATTAAATGTTGAATAAAGCTTGAAAGATTTAAAGTCCGTTTTGTTATAGTACTAGTCTTAGTAAAATGGAAATTAAATAAGAGCAAAATACTGTCAGCCATGAAAAAAATGAAACATTTGCGATGTCTTGCTGTTAAGATATACTTAAAGCTCAAATTTTATAGATATCTATGACTAGCAACTATCGAATACTGAAAGTTTTTCAATATCTATATCTTTAATACATTACCGGGCAGGATTGAAGAAAAATGTCTGTTTATTTTTACAAAAATAGCTACTTTTATTGAAAATATGTTCGTTCTGCGTCGAAAAGACCCTGTCACTTTGATGGTTTAAATTTTTTTGTATTGCGTTTCTTTCACAGCAGATTTCATATTGAAGTACATAAAATGGTCATATGGGTACGACGGATGCGGATCACGAAAACTTGTTTTTGGCAAATAAACTCACGCAGAGTGAAATAAGTTTTCGACAACGTACTATGTACACAAACGTACTGACACTATATCTCCAAAACTAATCGGTTTCCATAAGACTTAGCTGATCTGCTATCCCATGAATATCACTCATTAGTCAATAGATGGCGCAAGCATGAACCACTTCAGAAATATCGTCCGGCTATTTAATGGACATGCTTTGTGTAAAGCCCGGGAGATATCGTCACAAAATATTTACGTACATTTAAATGTATGTTTTAGCTATTTTATGATCGTCAAAGGGTCCACGTGAATTTACGCAATTAATAATTTTAATACATATGTATGCTCACATGACCTACGAGGGTACTTTGAAAAAATGTGAAATAGCTTAGAAAAAATATAAATAAATAACTAAAATACGACATAATTTTTTAATTTTCTCAATTTCTTTTTTAATAATCATTTTACTTGTTTTAAAGCTATGAATAGCTATGAAGGCTAATAGTTGTAGTAGCTAAACTCTATTATTATTATTATCAAAGGGTCAATATGAGTTAAAATGTTTTCTGGCAAACCAAATTAAAGTAGATAAACTCTATTTAACCACCCTTTCAGTTTGGGTTTCTTAATAGCCAATTATGAAAAAGCTATTATGAAAGTTTATGTTATTAATATTTTAACATTACTCAACCTCTTAGATTTTAGAGTTTTGACTCTTACTTGATGAAATTAAAATTCTCGTATATTTGGTGATAGCGCGTCGCTATTTTTAGAGTGAAGATTGCTGCGTATTGAAATTGGTCATTCTTAGTCATTCTTCAAGGCTGTGAGTGTATGAGTTCCTCAAAGTTCTGTTTTGAGAACTTTACCTCTCAAGGCCTGAATTTGATTGGCTCAATGCAGACTTAAATCTTCGGAGTGCCAAATTTCAGCTAATTTTATTTGACATTGAGCTGGGAAATGAATTAATTTCAAGAAATCTTAATTTGGATGGCAGACGGACGGCATTTTGATCAAAGATCATAAAGCAAGTAAAAAGACATACATCGGGTCATAAGGAAATCATTGCGAGTCTACTAGTTTCCCTAGCCAATCGAACGTGATGATTGACAAAATGAGCTGCTAGATTCAGAGCAAAAGCACATTGTCGCTATATTCTGCACAATTTCGTTTTGTAATAAAGCTTAGAAACTATTATAATCATAATAAACTTACAAATCAACCATGTTATCTATCCTTTTGATTAAGTTCTCATAGGTTATCTGCAGCACATCCAATCGCTCTCGAATATATTTATACGAGACATAATCATAGTTTACGAGTTCCGTAATATTAGTTTTCTTAAAAACAAGTTTTATACTTTTTGTTTTTTCTTTTCACTTTAAAATTATATAGATATCTTGATTTCCTTACCTCACTACTGTTTGCAAACATCAGATCTGTTGAGTGTTCTGCAACAATCAGTTGAAAAACCGATAATAATGCTGCGATTTGGATAAACATCTTAGCTACTCTGCATTAATTTTGCCACTAATCAACTCTCATGAAATAATTCCTTTACAGCTGTTATTTTTTATAACAGCAGATTTTTTTTTTATTTTTTTCATTATGAAATATTTAAGACACGTGAACCATTCATGAAACAGAGTGATAAGCTTTTTAACTTATTTGACTTAAATTTTATTTTAAAATTGGTCACGAGTGTTAACAAATGCAACGATGACATTAACCTTTGTCCGAATGTATTGGTACAATTGTACCTGAGTGTTTTCAAATTGCGACAACTTTTATGATGAATGTCATAAAGTGCGACATGTGAAAATCTATGTATTTTAGCGGTCGTGAACACCGGCATTCTAACAGCGGCTAAGAAAATCTAAATGATATTCTCCACACATACTTTAATGCTATATTATTGGACTGAAAACCATGTACAGTTTGACGCTTCCAACTAAAATGCCCACAAAAGTTAGTACAAAGTGGTACTACTGAGATCGTGAAGCAGATCCTGCATTTTCAAAATCTTAAGTCCCATATGGTCGTGTTTACGAATGTTGTTTAAGTATTTTTCAAATTTTCGAAAAAGTAGAGCAGGCCCGTATTAAATCTCTTAAAGCTAACAAGGAGCTACAGTTCAAAAGAGAATCCTATGACACTAAAACGACTAAGCCAGCAATTTTTACAACAATCCAAGATAACTTTGTAGTTCATCATTTTGCTTCCACCCATAGCTGCAATGATGGCTTTTATGCATCGGACATGCTCTGTATACAATTTTTTGAATGTTCTTGGAGTTCGGTGTTGTGATGCCATTCTGTAACGAGTGCTTCAATCAACTTCCGCTTGGTGTTATTCAATTCTTTGACGATTGCCCGTCTGGATAGCTGCCACATGTTCTCAATGGGGTTCAATTCAGATGAATTCCCGACCAAGGCAAACCGCTAATGTTTTTGGCAGTTAGAGTCGCAGTATCACTCCTGGCTTTGTTGCAAGGTGCCGAATAGTGCATTAAAAGATACTCCCGTCATCAGGGAACCATTCCTCGAGCCACACCCCAGGGCATCGTCAGAAAAATTTACTTTTGTCAACCAAAAATACTTCCTTGACACGTCAGAGAAGTATACCTGTAAAACACGATTATTAAAAAAAATCAGTAGTTCAGAAACTATTTTACTTTAAAAAGTAGCACGTACTTAAGTAGTGAAGTGTAGTATTGTGTTGTAGTATTCTGTTCGGACAGGCGCGCTTTTTTGATAGGACGACGAGCGACCAGGTTCTCTTCTGCCAACTGCCGCCAGCCTATCCCTTAAGAAACGATAATTCCCACGTCTCTCACCATCGTATTTAGATGAACCATACTTTTCTTACGATTTTCTAGGCAAATTTCCATACTTTTACGGTGGGTACGAGTTGTGGTGATCCTTTTTCTACCACATTTCTCTACGCGGTTTGCGTTCAGAAGCTCGTTTTGATCTATTTTTTTTTAATGCGGTTAAAAACCGACTCTGAAATACATGCAAGCGTAGTTATGTCTCTCTGAGAATGTAAAGAATGACATAAAACCGTCTGTATTTCTCTACATTTTCTTATAGACGTGTGTGAAGACTTGTCCATTCTAAAAAGAAACACTTTTGCGGTTACACCTCAATGCCGTTGTCCAAGTATAAATTAATTCATGAAACTTAGTAAGACTAATAAAATAAGAATCATTACCTGCAGTTTGAATATTACGGACAAGAAAAACTGGCAAAAAATGATTTATTCAAACTTTAAGCGACTCCACTACAACAGCACGTTTTACCAAATGAGAAGTAATCTCACTTAACCTCATTAATTTAGTAGATGGCACAGACAACTAATGTTACCGCTTATCAAAAACAACAATAATGATACCAGCAGCAAAAGTAAATTAATAAACTATATAGGAACTAATGTATGTAGATAAGAATGCATATCGGTCATAATTCACATAGCTTTAAACTTTGTTATTTATTTTTTTTTTGAAAATTTTTTGAAAAAAATATCTGAAAAACTATTGTGAATAGAATAAAACATTCTAGTAATTTTTTTGTCTAAAAATGCTTTCATTTTATAAAACAAAATATATAAAACTTTAGAAAAATTAGTTTAAGCACTAAGCAGGCCCGTCGAGAGGGGGAGGAAGAGGGGGACAAACCCCCCTGGCCCGGCCTTTGCAATGGGGCCCGTAAACTCGAATTCAAAAGAACACCTCAATCGATATACTTTTTAATGAACTATTACATCGAATTTCAGGCACAATTATGTTTCTGGGTGAAAGAGTACTAGCATTTAGAGGTGAAAGCAATCTTCTTGGAGAACGAAACAACGCAAATTTCTTGGGCATTTTAGAAGTAATAACATTTAGAGAAAGTAAAGATTTCTCAAAAGCAACATAAACGTTTGCAGGTCCATTATCTTTCAGCCGATTTTGAAAATGAATTCATTGAAGTTTGTGCCCAAAACGTAATATCAGCTATTTTAGAAGAACGAAAGAGTGCTAGATACTTCGCCATTATCGTTGATGCTACGCCTGATTCAAGCCACGCCATGAACAACGTTCATTTTGCGTTACCTTTATTTTAACCCTGAAAAAAAGATATTCACGATTCAAGAAAGATTTCTAGGTTTCGTCGATTGCAACCAAAAAACTGGTCTGGCGATCGCTGATTTAATTTGCGATACTCTGAAAAATTACGAAATTCCTATGGAAGACTGCCGTGCACAATGATACGATAATGGTGCAAACATGAAAGGATAATGGTATAATGGAGCACAACGTCATATTCTTGAGAAAAATCTCAATGCCGTTTACTCACCCTGTGCAACCCACAGTCTTAATTTATGTGGTGTCGACTCAGCAGAATGCTATTAAGCCGCAATTACCTTTTTTGGAGTGGTTCAAAAGTGTTACGTTATTTTCAGCAGTAGTCCACAACGTTGGGAAATTCTCAAAAAAAATGTGCCGAGTTTCCTTCATAAACCTTCAGATACAAGGTGGTCTGCAAAGATGGAAACAGTTAAGCCGTTTGCCAATCATACTCTTGGATTGCAAAAAGCACTCGAAGGCTTAAATGAACCCAATCTTACGGCTGAAACTCGTAGTGATGTCAACGGCATTCTGAAGTACATGAAAAGATTCGAATGAATAATAATATCCTCGATTTGGTACAAAATATTGAAAGCTATAAATAAAAGAAGCACCATTCTTCAAGCAAGAGACGCGACCATCGACATCGAAGCTCAAAATCTTGAAAGCTTATTATCAGACTTAAATTCGATTCGGAACCAATGGGACAACATTTTAAGTGAATGCAAAACGGTTGTTGATGGGTTGGAAATCGCATCAACGTTCTCTTCCACCAGGCAAAGAAAACGAAAGGGGCATTTTGAAGAAAATGAAGAATCTGATGACACAAACACAGGCGATCAAGAGACCGATTTCAGAAAAAACACTTCTCTCGTCATCGTTGACTCAGTTATTGCGGGAATTTCTACTCGATTTGATGCCATGAAGGACTAAAGCTGCTACACACCTTGTCAAAAAAAAAAAATCAGAGCTTTCTGCAGAATTAAAAGATGAAATTATCCATCTGAAACATATTTACGAAGCTATTTTCGAAGAAGAATCATCACCATGTACTTTGTTGAATTCAATCTACTATATGCTAAAAATTTGGAGACGATTATCCTAATGTCTAATCTACGTGTGTTTTGGACTATACCTGTAACTGTTGCTAGTGCTGAACGTTCTTTTAGTGTTCTTGCGAATAAAAAAGTTCCACCGATTGTGCTCCACACAAAAGCGAGTATCAAGACTTGGGACTCTTTGCATAGAGGCCCCGTTAGCCAAGCAGTTGGATTTTGATACAATTATAAAAAATTTTGCAGCCCAGAAAGCAAGAAAAGCGCATCTCTAATGTGAACAATTTCGAAGGCGTATAAGAATAATTAATTTGAAATTTAATGTCTTATTGTTCGAATTAGAGAGTTAAAGCCAAATATTAGACAACTTTTTCACAATTTACAATTGACACCTGGATGGATAAGTTTATATTCATTGTGACTTATGACTATTTCAATGATTCAATAAAAAACAAAACCTAAAAATTTTGATAAAATTGTCCCTCATAAAATATGGTAAACATATATTATTGTGTCATATGACATAGTGTTTCTTCAGAGAGTCGGGGGTAGGGGCCCGAATTTATACATCCCCCGGGCCCGGATTTTCTCTCGGCGGCCCTGGCATTAAGTGTTTATTTATATAAATGTTTCTCAAAAAGTATTCGAGATAGCATTTTTTTATGTTTTAATTTTATTTTTCAATCAATCAAAGGATTGAATTTACTTTTAAATCGAAAGTCCCGACATACTTAACCGAAAATATTTTCATATGTTCTTATTTGCCAAGGAGTGTCGCGAATTTCAATTTTAAAACAGATACATTCTCAGGTCTTATTGAGCCTGTGTTAAAAGTAAAAAAAAAAAAATTATCGAGGTTGTTTTGCGAAATATTTTTATGGATAGAAATATTAATGTTTAAACTAATTTATCGGAAATTTTTTTTATAAGCCTAAAGCAATTTTAAACAATAATAAAATCAGTTTTTTTATTCCATTCCCCATAGTTTTTTAAATATTTCGTTTCAAAAAATGTTTAGAAAAGCCAAATAAGTAAATTAAAGTGTGGAGTTACTTTTTTTATTAATTTTCTTTACAAAATTTGTCAAATTAACTCCTTCAAGACACACTTTTCTCCCGTTTTCAACGGTACTTTTTTGCACGTTTTCGATCTTACGCGGTTCTTAAAATCAAAAACTCTACGAATAAATATTGGTCAAAGTTAACATTTTGATTTCATACAACTTATTACTAGTTAATTTCAACCTTCTGTCATTTTTATATGATAAAAATACGAATGAGTAGGTTTTGCGGACTTAGCTGAGGCATATGCTGTGTAAATAATGGTTGAACAAGCAATGGCTTAATGCTATTTTTTTACATTTGTTGTGTTTGAATAGCGTAAATGGTGGAATAAGTTTGGTACGAAAAGTTTTTTAATCAATAAAATCCACCATTCTATAATTCTATATATTCATTATAAGAAAACTGCAACAACAAAATAATCCAACATTTGAAAAGTAGCTGCGACTTAAATTTTAAATATAACAAGTTAATGTGTTATCTTCGGCCAGGTCGAAACTCACATACCCTACACTGCACTGAAAGTCTGTTTTTAATAAATGTTAAAAGACGTTGAAGAGGTTGAATGAGTCGAAAGAAATGTGAAGTGTAAAAAGATTGAAAAATGTTGAAACAGTTTTAAAAGACTACAGAATACGAAAAAACATGGAAACCATTAAAGAAAGTTGAAAGAAATTCAAAAAGTCGAAAATATATAAAAAATGTTGAAAAAAGCTTAAAAATGTCGAAATAATATGAAAAAGTTGAAAGCGGTTGAAAAACTCAAAAAGGTTGAAAATGATGAAACAATTCAAAATCGCTGAAAAAGTCTTAAAAATAAAGAAAAATGAAGAAAATGAAAGAGGTTGAAAAAGTCAAACAAATACATATGGGATGTACTCGTATTGGAAAAAGTTAAAATGTTGATAAAGTCAAAAGAATATGGAAAATGTTGAAGCAAATTGAATAAAAACTAAAAATTGAAATGTGCCACGCCCACTTCTCCAATTCCTTCTACTTTTGGTTTAGTAAATTATATTCATCATTGATATCCGCATATTAAATCTTGGCCCAATAGGTTGTATAGTTTGCGATATATGCCGTAATTAGTCCTAAAATTGTTGGCGGCAACACAACCACTGGTGCAGAATGGTCCAATTTTTATCCAGAAATATCTTTTCGTAAGTAACACTCTTTCACCAAATTTTAGTAAGGCTGATCACATATTTCGATAGATATGCCAATTAAGGTATTTTACTTGTATAGGGAGTGCCACGCCTACTCGTGATTTTTCGCCCACTTTTGATTCAGGTATACCTTCTAGCAATTAAACCACCTAAATTATATTTCATACCAGTTTTTGCAATAGTTCAATTAATATTACAATAATATTCAATAGCGATTACAACTTTGTGGTATTATAGGAAGTGCCACGCCCACTACTGCAATCCCGTCAATTTTCATTTAATTTCAAAGCCCATAGCAGCCGACACTTCCAAGCCAAATTTTATGAATACTACTCTCTTAACACACTTCTATAATATTAAACGTTTTTTGCTTGTATTGGAGGTGCCACGCCCACATGCTCCATTTCGT
Source organism: Tricholauxania praeusta (assembly GCA_949775025.1). Lineage (NCBI taxonomy): Eukaryota > Metazoa > Arthropoda > Insecta > Diptera > Lauxaniidae > Tricholauxania > Tricholauxania praeusta. Next base: position 26,095,718 of record OX459031.1, on the reverse strand, counting down.
CAAATGTATATTCTCTTAATACAACGTTAATAAATATTGTGGGCTGTGCCACGACCTTCAACGAGTTTTTTCAGTAAAGTGGCTGAGCTTGTATTGATGCTGCTTTCAGCCGCATCATCACCAACATTTTTATGAAAATCGTTTGTGGTAATTTTAAGATATACGGAATCAAAATTTTTAACTGTTGTAAAGTCCAACGCCCACTTTTATCACAATTCAAGATATACTTAAAATGTATCCGATAGCCAAATTTCATCACAATATCTTGCACTGCTTACGAGATATGGATGTATAAAGGTTAAACTTTAGGGCTGTGCCACGCCCCTGTAGGAAGCTTTGAATACTTGAACCTAGCCCAATTCTTCACATGTGCATCAAATCACAAAGTTTCATCAAAATCGCTGCAACTTTTTTCAAAATTGGCCTGGATAAATATACATACATAGAGTATGCAGCAGCGCGTTGGTCAGAGTTGCAACCGACCGATGGTTGCAAGCTGGTTTATCGTTAAAATCGTGGTTTTAAGCTGCGATATACGTTGATATATTCATATGCAAATTGTTAAAAAATACTAAATTGGTAGTAAATTATTGTGACAAACAACAACAATGGTTCAATTTCCGAGGCTGCTGCACCAAATTTGCCTCGAAAGTTTTCGGGAGTTGCGTAAACTTTCCTTCATATAATTTTTTTTCGAGGCTCGAAAATGTTCTCAGTTTCCACAGTTTTCGAGGCTACTTCCCATTTAGAGGAACACCCTCAGTGTATCTTATTTTTCTTTGTTAAAAAAATGAGTATTATTTGCTGCATGCTCATAGTTCGTGCATGACAAAGCAACATCACGATCAAACAACATCCAATCATTCATGCTGTACATGCAACCCCTTATAATAATTTCATACACTCCTTTAACGTTCGCTTGTAACCATCGGTCGGTTGCAACTCTCACCAACGCGCTGCTGCAAATAGTATGATAGGTTTTTGCGTTGACACTTTTTCTTTTGGGTTTTTGCTCGCACAAAAAATATCTTTGGTTTTTGAACGCGTCATATGTGCTTATAAGCACTGCTTATACATATGGAAGTTAAGTGTTTTTTTTTAACTCTTAACTACGAATCTTATTTTCGCAACGCTTGTTACTAAACTTCACCGCTTTGACGATGCTTGGTTTATTTTCGTTTCTCTTGAAATCTTTCATTTCCCGTGCAGAACAAATTCGGCCCAGAATGAAGTCTTCTATTTGCGTGATGCTCTGTATATTGGTCTCCCCGATATCTCTTAATTAATTACAAGGTATATCTAATGGGTTCTTTCATGGGTTAGTAATCTTAAGTGCTTTAAAAAACAAGAGTTGATGTTGATACAAATGTGAACATTTTATTAGTTTATCATTATCATTAATAATACTCATTATGCATGCAACCCATACCCGAGCTATGCCGACCATTGTACGTGTACCGTTTGATTTACAACACAAAATTTTACTCGATTTGAGCCCATTGATCCAAGATCAGTACATAGAGGACTATCTGATGTTATGAGCTGTCAGGAGCACTTGTAGCTTAAATCGAGCCTGAGTTTATGACGTACTCCCCATTAGAAGCATTGTGTTGGTTGCGGAACTGCAGTAGCGTATCACGGCGATTTCAATTTCTGGTGTGGGAGCACAACGTAATTATTATACCTTCGAGGCAGCAGTTCACGTAAAGCACGAGACCCATCTGCCCTAGTTTATAAAAAGACATCACAATTTTTTATGAAAAGCTGCTATCACTTTTCGAATTGTTTTTAAAAATAGAAAACATTGTGGTTCCATTATGCCTTATCAAAAAATTATGTATATCAAAATGCAGAACATCATATTAGACGCAAAATGAAAAGTATAACTGAGTTAAGTGGGTTTGGGAAATGTTTTAGTATTAAGTAAGTAGTAACCCTTATGATAATATTTTTAATTTTACGACACTGAAATAGTTGCTCTAAAACATTTTCCTAAATTTAAATAAATAAAAAAAAAACAATTGAGAAAACTTAAATTATTGGACATTCATACCTCCGAAACTAAGGATCGAAGGAGGAAACTGTAATTCAGTCTTGTATGACTATGTAAAATGAGAACCAATTGGAGTAGGATGTTTCCCAAAAATCGTCGATGTTGTCAAAATTCTTTTTGAATGACTCCGTCTTATTATTTATTATTTTTTTGATTTATATGCGAAGTTTTTTTGATTTATTGGTTTCCGTCCAATATTTCACAATAGGACCGTAACTTGCTCCGAGCAAGTATTGTATTGTTTTCCGCTTTTTTGGTACATGAGGAGCTTTGGTTCACCACATGCGACAGATGCAGTACGGAGATTACAATATGTTTTAGTATGGCCATACTCTTGGCAGTTTGCGCATTGGACTGGATCATTGCGCTTGTGTGGCTCCTCAACAGAAATTTTTCTATGCAATAAATATTGCAATTTGTATATTGGATGCGTTTCATTTTTTTTTCAGCTTAACAGCATCGGGGAAGAGGTCTATCTTGAACATAGGTTGTGGAACCCTATCTTTATTTATAATGTTAATAACTGTTCTGGCATGGAAACCTTTTTAATGACAAAATCAGATTCAATACTCTTAAGCACTAAGGAAATACACGGTGGGCTTTAAACCAACTTTTAACAAAAATGTGAGTTACAACAAAAACCTTAATTGGGGATTATTTGGGATGTAATTTATAGTCGATATATGAAAAATATAAGAAATCCTAAGAGGTTTTTTTTTTAATTCCATATTTACTGTTTTTTAATGATATTACATATGCATAACATACGTATGAAATTTAAAAGTTATTCGATTTTCTTCAAATTTTGACACGTGAAAATAATTTAATAGATAGCACTACAGTCTAAATTTCAGTTTCCTAGGTGGTTGGGGTCTAGAAAAAGAACCATATTTAGACCTGAAAATAGTCGTGCTTATAATAAGAATTAACGGCACTCCGCAGACAGATGATGAAAATTTAAAAATGGTATTTTCAAAGGTTTGTCAAGTTGTTCACACTCACACCCCTCCAATTCGTGAGTTGTTTCGCATGCCGACAAAAAACAAAAATAACACCGCGCCAATTCTCATGAAACTCCACTCTTCACATGAGAGAAACCAGCTCTTCAAATCTATTGCTGGGTTCTGCAAAAAGGGGAAGAGATCTTTGATGCTTTCTGACATTGAGCCTGGTAGTGATGGGGCTATACATGTGCATGAAAGCCTCACTAAGAGAAATAGAGAAATTATTTATTACGCCTCGCAGTTCAAACGACAAAAATTGTTATCAACTGTTTTTTCTATCCGTGGGAGAGTTCATGTACGTGCATTAAATAGTACTGAAGCAAGAGAAGTAGCATGTAAGGAGAGCGTTTATGCAATCACTGGCACGCACTAGTAGTTAGCATTTTAAATTACAAAACTCAAACACCAGCTATGTTTTTATTATACATATATTTCGCCCAGTGGTTGAAATTCAACCATTAAAAATGCTTTGGTATTAAAAAACTGATATCAAAAAGAGCTATTTTTGTCATCGCTTTTAAAAATAAGAAACATGCTAAAATATTGCCCTATCCCTATATCTATATCTTCTTAGAGTTCAATATACATATCTCCATACCAAATTTCATCAAAATCATTTCATCATCCATTAGTTAAGTTGCAAAAACATATTTTCCTATTGAAGGAGTGGCACCTTTCATTTCAAAACGAATACGTTTCCTTAGGGTTCAATCTATTTCTGAATTTCATCAAAATCGGACCATTAGCTTAGTAGAAAAACATTTTTTCCTGTTAGGGACGTGGTACCGCTCACTCAAATATCTTTACTCAAGATTCAATCTATCTACATACCAAATTTCATCAAAATCAGTGTAGTGGCACAGCCGTGATACCGTTTTTTCCCATTAGTGACGATGCTACGCCTCCTTAAAGAGCTTGAAAATTTTAATACCATTGCTTAGGGTACAATCTCCAAACCAAATGTTCCCAAAATCAGTCCACTTGTTTAAAAGTGGAAACGTATTTTCCTGTTGAAGGCGTTGCTTCGCCTACTATTAAAAAAAAATCATATTCTGTAAGCGATTATGTTGTGTTATGGCAGTTAAAAAAGGATGGATGTATAGATAATCCTCACTCTCTCACAAACAAAGAGTAAGAAGCTGTTGCATGTCTCAACTCTAAGATTCGATTAGGGGCCGTCCTTTAATTACGTGAGGTGTATTTTTGAAAATTCGGACCCCCCTCTCCTCCTCTTGATGAGATTTTGTGAGTTCTGACGGGACACCCCCGTTCCACTCCCTCCCATCCATGAGACTTGCCTTATAATTTTTAAATGTAATCTGCTATAATAACGCTTAGTCTCTGCATAAAAAGTTAACGTGAGATTTTTATTGACCCCACCCTCCTTTGTGAGACTTGGTGAGATTTTTCCGGACCCTCTCCCCCCCTATTATGACTCACGTAATTAATGGACTTCCCCTTATAGTATTAAAAAACTGAACTGGAAAGAGTAATTTTTTGTCATCGCTCCAAAAATTTAGATCATAAAATCATGTTGCTACATTCCTACCACTATCTCTTTCTCTTACTTAGGGCGCAATCTATCTCCATACCAAATTCATCAAAATCGGTTCATTAGCTTAGCTGTGAAAACATATTTTTTACTGGGGGTTAGTACCGTCCACTTTAAAGCAAATAGCTTTCTTCAGGGTTCAAACTATCCCTGTACCAAATTCCATCAAAATGGGCACATTAGCTTAGTAGTGAAAACTCTTTTTCCTGTTAGAGGTGCTGCCACCCCTCCTAAAAAATTTGTGTTTTTAAAAATCGTTTTTAGTGTTCAGTCTATATCCTAACAAAATTTCATCAAAATCGGTCCGTTAGTTTAGTAGTAACGACGTATTTTCCTGTAAGAGGCGTGGCACCGCCCACCAAAAAATATATTTTTACTTAAGATCCAATCTACATACCAAATTTCTTCAATATCGGTGCAGTGGCACAACCTTGATAGCGTTTTTTCACATTTGACGCGATGCCACGCCCCTTTTTAGAAATCAGAGTTTCTAATAATCTTTCTTAGAATTTAATCTATCATCAAACAAAATTTCATCAAAATCGGTCCATTAGTTTAGCCAAGGAAACGTTTTTCTTTTTTAGGGGCGTGGCACCGCCACAACCTTTCCAACAAAAAAAAATTGAGCGATTACGTTGTGCTATGGCTGAGAAAAAGTAGTGCAACCGTTTAGAGATTGCCTATTTATATAATGACTAGCAAAACCCGGCGCGCATTGCTACGCCTCAAAAAATAAGACATAATGTGTTTTTATTTTAGTTGGATTAAATAAGTAAAAACTATTTTTATTGATATTTATCTTATTGGATAAACAACGTTGTTGGTTTTTCTATTTGGCTCATAAATGAACAACTGAATTGGCGGGAATGATTGGAATACGTAGAATCAGAACCTTTGAATGAGTTTGATTTGGTTACAGTCCTTGTCTTCTATATATGTACCGAGTCGCATAGTCATAGTTTTTTCTTATTTTGGAGGCATGGCACTACCCATTTTTTCATTGAATCTTACTTTCTTTCTTTTTGGCTCATTTTTTCCAAACCAAACTATGTTAAGAAATTTTTACAAACTATAAGAAACATATGTACCAAATCTTATCCATCTGCGTCAAATAGTTGTTGATACATAAAAAGTTGATTTTTCCTCATATGGAAGCGTGGTACTGCCCATTTTTGCATGGAATTTACTTCTTTCTCTACTCTTTATATATGTACCAAGCTTCATTTATCTGCATCAAATAGTTGATAAGATTTGATGAATCTTATTTTCTTTTAGATAAGGGGGCGTGGCATCACCCATTCTATTCTAAGCTGTGCCTGTTTATATAAAAGCCTCGTGGTGTGAATTCCATGAGAACCGATAAAGCGACCTTCGAGAAAATTATGTATAAAAAATATATTTGTATGAAGGCCACCCTAAATATGCTCCCTAAATAAAAGTATTGAAGCCTTAGCTGCGCCTCTTAATATAAAAGCTATTTGGTGTAAATTCGGTATGAATCGATTAACCTGTCTTCGTGAAAAAGATATTTAAAAATATTTTTGTGTGAGGACCACCCAAAGTGTGAACCCTAAGTAAAATGTTTACTATCTTATCTGTGCCCCTTCATATAAAAGTCATGTGGTGTTAAGACCATGAGAATCGATTAAACGGCCTTTGAGAAAGTGATATTTAAAAAATATTTTTGTATGAGGGCCACCCTAAATAAAAGTTGTGTAGCCTTAGCTATGCTTCTTAACGTAAGAGATACGTGGCGTAAATTCGGTATGAATCGTCTTACCTGTCTTCGTGAAAATTATTTTTAAAAATATTTTTGTATGAGGGTCACCCTAATAATGCACCCTAAATAAAAGGTTTACTACCTTATCTGTGCCTCTTAATATAAAAGCCATGTGGAGTAAATTCCATGAGAATCGATTGAGCGGTCTTCGAGAAAATGATATTTATAAATATTTTTTGTATCAGGACCACCCTTAGTATGAACCACAAGTAAAATTTTTACTATCTAATTTGTGCTTTTTAATATAAAAGTCGTTTGAGAAAATGATATTTAAAAAATATTTTAGTGTGAGGGCCACCCTAAATTGAAGTTTTGTAGCCTAAGCTATGCTTCTTAACATAAGAAATACGTGGTGTAAATTCAGTGTGAATCGATTCACCTGTCTTCGTGAAAATTATATTTAAAAATATACTTGTATGAGGGCCACCCTAAGTATGCACCCTAAATAAAATTTTTACAATCTTATCTGTGCCTCTCAATATAAAAGTCATACTGTGTAAGTTTCATGAGAATCGATTTACATATATTTGAGAAATCGCTATTTATCAAATATTTGTGTATGAGGGCCATCCTAAATATGCACCCTAAATAAAAGTTTCATCGTCTTAGCTATGCGTCTTAATGTAAGAGAAATGTGGTGTAAATTCCATGTGAATCGATTTAGTGGTCTTTGTAAAAATGATATTTTAAAAATATTTGCGAATAAGGGCCACCCTAAATTAAAGTCCTATAGCCACCACGCCCCTGGTGTCTAATCCCGTTCATATTTTCTGAAGTGCTTAACATAGGCTATGTGTCCTGACACAGAATTTTAAGACTCTTGCTATCATATGATAAAACAAATTAAATTCTAATTTGCCTCCAAAAGTGTTTTGGAATAATTTAAAATCGTTTGGATTAAAAAAAAAAGATAAAATTGAATGTAACTTAGATCCTAACACTTTGAACGATTACTTCCTCTCATCTAACGTCTGTGATAATAGCTCTTCTTATGTTGTTGACGAAAGCCTTCTACATAATCTTGAGTGTGAGTTTTCGTTTGAAGTAGTATCTGAAGAAGATGTTGTCAAATCATTGCTCTCAGTGAAGTCAAAATTATATCACCTTTTATTATTCCTTCTATTACACATATTTACAACCATGCAATAACTTCATCGTCTTTTCCCGACCAATGAAAAATAGCAAATGTTACGCCAATTGCGAAAATAAATATTCCAATATTACCACAAGACTTTCGACCCATAAGCATCCTTTCTTCGTTGTCTAAGGCCTTCGAAAAGCTCTTGGCTGCTCAGATCATCAGTCATCTTACTGTTAATAAGCTGCTAACAGAAAATCAATCTGGCTATAAATCTGGTCATAGTTGTTCCACAGCTATGCTCAAAATCGTTGTCGATATTCGTCAAGCATATGATATGGAGGAGCTGACAGTCTTAGTTTTGTTGGACTTTTCGAAGGCTTTCGACACCGTCAACCACAATATTTTATTAAAAAAATTAAAAAACTATTTTGCTTTTGGTAACTCAGCTATAAATTTGCTAAAAATGTATTTAACAAATCGAAGACAAAGGGTTATTTCCAATAAATTATCATCTGAAATAAAATATACGCAGTCTGGTGTGCCTCAAAGTTCTATACTTGGCCCTATACTTTTCAGCATTTTTATTAATGATATTGTATTTGCGTGCAAAAATTCGTCAATTCATTTCTATGCTGATGATACTCAAATTTACTTATCCAAACCTATTGGGCTTTACGAAGATCTTACATATATGTAGAGTAAATGAAGATCTACATTCAATTAGTACATGGGCGCAGAAAAATTTTTTAAAATTAAATGCAAAGAAAACCCAAGCAATAACTATTTCACATCGCTCGTTTGAAGTTGAAAATCTTTCGTCATTGACACTTGAGGGTGTTAATATAAAATTTACTAAGTGTGTTAGAAATCTGGGATTTTTGATTACCTCAAGTTTGAGTTGTTCAAACCACATAAACGCGACGGTTAGCAAAATGTATTACGTGCTGAGAAAGCTATGGTATACGATGTCGAGTATTCCTCAAGGCACCAAGATGAAGCTGGTGCGAACTTATATTGTCTGTCCCCTTAATGTCATATGGTGCACTTGTGTACGGAAATATTGACTCTGCATCTAAAAACAAACTGCAACTCATGATCAACAGTTGTGCAAGATACATTTTCAAAAGAAGAAAATACGATCATCTATCTAACTATGCTATTCAGATACTCGATTGTGATATAAGCACTTATTTTAGGGTTTGTAATCTCGTATTTTTGCACCAGCGTGTCTGCACACATGCTCCTGAGTACCTTTACCGAAAACTTGCCTTTGATCAATCTAGTCGCACCTTTAACATTTTATTACCAAATTTTAAATTTTTGTCTAGTTCAAGAATGTTTTTTGTTAGTGTTGTGAAATTATGGAATCGTGGAATCGTTTACCAAGAGATATCAAATCCCGAGAATCGTAGGTTGTGGTTTAAAAGAGCAGTATTTAATTTTCTAACTATTAAGCTTTTGCTTATATATTTGAAGTTTGCTGGAAAATAACTAAATTTAATTAGTCATTTACTTTTTTTTTCTTATGTTTTCGATTTTTAGCATTAATTAACGTTTATAAATTATGTATCGTTTTTGAATTAAACATACTTATATGTAGGTTAATATTCAATTATTTTGATATCCAAAAAATTGTCAAAGTACTTTAAGAGACTTAAGTTTTATTTGTACTACCACTTTCTCAAATAAATTTGAATTTGAATTATATATAAGACATTGAATTTGGCTATTTTCGCAAAAATTGCGTTTTTTCGAAATTTGACCTAACAGTACTCAAGACCCCGAATATCTAGGGAACTGAAATTTGGACTGTGAGACTGTTTTTTTAGGTTCTTTAACGTGTCAAAAGTTGAGCACAATCGGATGTTTTTTAAATTTCATACGTACGTTATACACATAGACTAGATAATATCACTAAAAAACAATAAATATGGAATTAAAGTAAAAAGCTCTAAGGATTTTTTTCCTTTTGATGCATTTCTACTTTGATTAACATCCCAAATAATTCCACATTAAAGTTTTTGTTGTAACTCAACTAGTCATTTAAAGTTGGTTAAAGCCCACCGTGAATACCTTTACTGCTTTTGAGCTGGTAAGTGTTATAATTTTTTGTTGGCTTTTCTTTGACTTCACATGCTAAAGTATGGTAATTACATTCCGCGTATGTTTGGATTCTTGTTTCATGCAAAGAAGTAGATAGGAAAGAACTAGACTCCGAGCTTTTTGCCTGTATTAAAATTTGGCGAGAAGAATGAAAGCTGGAACCAATGAGAATTACGAAGCAAAATCCAATTGGATTTATTTCTGATTTTGTTCGGCTTTTGCAACGAACCGAACGAATTCACAATGTTAAATTCAGACCATTTTGTATTTTTGAATTTATTTATTTTCTTAAATTCATTAAAAAGTTATTTGAATATTAGAAAATGAAAATAAATAAATTGAAATTCAAAAATAAGGAAAACTTGTTGAGAAAATTATTCAATTACGATGATGACTTACATTTAAACCTGCATTTGAGAAAATCAATTTTTATATCTACCAGGCAACCAGCAAATGCAATAGCATGATTTTTATTTTGACTCCTTCAAACTTGCAAATTTGCAAGTGATCCCGCGTAAATTTTGTTGTTGGTTTTTCTTCAGAAAAATTCAGTCGAAAAAATCCTAAAAAAAATGCGTGTATTTGTTGTTGCGTTTTTGTAGTTTACAACCGATGCCGTTAGTTTCAATTTTGTTGGTTTTTTTTTCGGCAGAAAAATTGAGTGGAAACAACAAAAATTATATTCATGTTGTTTGCTTGTATGTGTGCTGAAATTATGCTATTTTTCGCAACTAGGATTTTTCCTTTGGGGGCTATAAATATATAGAAATTATGAAGTTATATTTTTCAATTTTCTTGTTTTACTTGAAACGAATCATTAGTTGAAACAAGTTAATAATAAATAAGTTCAATTAGAATAGCTTAGTCACTAGAACTGATTCTGCATTTAAAAAAACACGAAAATCATATTTTCAAAGATAAAAAATGGAGATTCTTTAAAATTAACACGGAAACTAAGTCAATGTGTCAAAATACACTACTACTATCGAAGTGTTATCTTAATTTGGGCTTAAACCTTTCCGAATCCAAAAATATTCATGTAAGGGGCTTAGCACCCTTGATCCCTTGATCAAGTACGTACATTTTTCGGATCAAACTGAAAAATTAAAATGATATTCATGTTGTTTTATTTGCTGAGCGCCTGCTTCAAACAAAATTTCATTTATCTTACGTATTGAATTGAAATTATTTTACAAAACTCAAAATATTTCTATAATTTCTATATTTTTCAACATTATCATGGAAATAAAAATAAAGGTTGTATTAAATTATTGTATTAAAATTTGACAGCGAAATGTGGCTTCGTAACTGTCAAAAAATTGTTCAACTCAATTTCTTTTGTTTACATTTTGCATTGGATTTTGACAACTATGAAACCACATTCTGCTGTCAAATTTTAATACAATAATTTAATACAACCTTCATTTTTATTTCCATGATAATGTTGAAAAATATAGAAATTATAGAAATATTTTGAGTTTTGTAAAATAATTTCAATTTAATACGTAAGATAAATGAAATTTTGTTTGAAGCAGGCGCTCAGCAAATAAAACAACATGAATATCATTTTAATTTTTCAGTTTGATCCGAAAAATGTACGTACTTGATCAAGGGATCAAGGGTGCTAAGCCCCTTACATGAATATTTTTGGATTCGGAAAGGTTTAAGCCCAAATTAAGATAACACTTCGATAGTAGTAGTGTATTTTGACACATTGACTTAGTTTCCGTGTTAATTTTAAAGAATCTCCATTTTTTATCTTTGAAAATATGATTTTCGTGTTTTTTTAAATGCAGAATCAGTTCTAGTGACTAAGCTATTCTAATTGAACTTATTTATTATTAACTTGTTTCAACTAATGATTCGTTTCAAGTAAAACAAGAAAATTGAAAAATATAACTTCATAATTTCTATATATTTATAGCCCCCAAAGGAAAAATCCTAGTTGCGAAAAATAGCATAATTTCAGCACACATACAAGCAAACAACATGAATATAATTTTTGTTGTTTCCACTCAATTTTTCTGCCGAAAAAAAAACCAACAAAATTGAAACTAACGGCATCGGTTGTAAACTACAAAAACGCAACAACAAATACACGCATTTTTTTTAGGATTTTTTCGACTGAATTTTTCTGAAGAAAAACCAACAACAAAATTTACGCGGGATCACTTGCAAATTTGCAAGTTTGATGGAGTCAAAATAAAAATCATGCTATTGCATTTGCTGGTTGCCTGGTAGATATAAAAATTGATTTTCTCAAATGCAGGTTTAAATGTAAGTCATCATCGTAATTGAATAATTTTCTCAACAAGTTTTCCTTATTTTTGAATTTCAATTTATTTATTTTCATTTTCTAATATTCAAATAACTTTTTAATGAATTTAAGAAAATAAATAAATTAAAAAATACAAAATGGTCTGAATTTAACATTGTGAATTCGTTCGGTTCGTTGCAAAAGCCGAACAAAATCAGAAATAAATCCAATTGGATTTTGCTTCGTAATTCTCATTGGTTCCAGCTTTCATTCTTCTCGCCAAATTTTAATACAGGCAAAAAGCTCGGAGTCTAGTTCTTTCCTATCTACTTCTTTGTTTCATGTATATTTCCTTTTCTTAGCGAATCTACATGATATGAATCTTTCCTATTATATTAGTGATATAATTAATAAGGGCAATAGAACTACGCTCACACGAGAAAATAGGTGGATGTTTTTGACCTTTAATACTTTGCTGACCGCTAGTGTCAGCTTCATCATCATCAAGTATTGCTAATAGTGCAAATTTATTGTTGGTTGTATTTATCGTTTCTGTAGAAGTGGATTTAATAACTTTTGCTGCTTGCATATTGCCGTTTTTTTTTGTGGGCTTAATTTGCATTTCACTAGAATGTATCGGTCTAACCCAGTTTGCACTCTAGAATCTTTTGAAAACAAAGTATTTCACCTATATTTTGTAGGTTTGACTTTGGCTGTTGTTGTTTTGATTGTTGTATTTGGCGAAGTTGTTGTTTTCGTAGTTGTAACTGCTGCTTATGTTGAGCTTTCTGCTGCTGCTGCATACAAAGAAGTAGATAGGAAAGAACTAGACTCCGAGCTTTTTGCCTGTATTAAAATTTGGCGAGAAGAATGAAAGCTGGAACCAATGAGAATTACGAAGCAAAATCCAATTGGATTTATTTCTGATTTTGTTCGGCTTTTGCAACGAACCGAACGAATTCACAATGTTAAATTCAGACCATTTTGTATTTTTGAATTTATTTATTTTCTTAAATTCATTAAAAAGTTATTTGAATATTAGAAAATGAAAATAAATAAATTGAAATTCAAAAATAAGGAAAACTTGTTGAGAAATTACGATGATGACTTACATTTAAACCTGCATTTGAGAAAATCAATTTTTATATCTACCAGGCAACCAGCAAATGCAATAGCATGATTTTTATTTTGACTCCTTCAAACTTGCAAATTTGCAAGTGATCCCGCGTAAATTTTGTTGTTGGTTTTTCTTCAGAAAAATTCAGTCGAAAAAATCCTAAAAAAAATGCGTGTATTTGTTGTTGCGTTTTTGTAGTTTACAACCGATGCCGTTAGTTTCAATTTTGTTGGTTTTTTTTTCGGCAGAAAAATTGAGTGGAAACAACAAAAATTATATTCATGTTGTTTGCTTGTATGTGTGCTGAAATTATGCTATTTTTCGCAACTAGGATTTTTCCTTTGGGGGCTATAAATATATAGAAATTATGAAGTTATATTTTTCAATTTTCTTGTTTTACTTGAAACGAATCATTAGTTGAAACAAGTTAATAATAAATAAGTTCAATTAGAATAGCTTAGTCACTAGAACTGATTCTGCATTTAAAAAAACACGAAAATCATATTTTCAAAGATAAAAAATGGAGATTCTTTAAAATTAACACGGAAACTAAGTCAATGTGTCAAAATACACTACTACTATCGAAGTGTTATCTTAATTTGGGCTTAAACCTTTCCGAATCCAAAAATATTCATGTAAGGGGCTTAGCACCCTTGATCCCTTGATCAAGTACGTACATTTTTCGGATCAAACTGAAAAATTAAAATGATATTCATGTTGTTTTATTTGCTGAGCGCCTGCTTCAAACAAAATTTCATTTATCTTACGTATTGAATTGAAATTATTTTACAAAACTCAAAATATTTCTATAATTTCTATATTTTTCAACATTATCATGGAAATAAAAATAAAGGTTGTATTAAATTATTGTATTAAAATTTGACAGCGAAATGTGGCTTCGTAACTGTCAAAAAATTGTTCAACTCAATTTCTTTTGTTTACATTTTGCATTGGATTTTGACAACTATGAAACCACATTCTGCTGTCAAATTTTAATACAATAATTTAATACAACCTTCATTTTTATTTCCATGATAATGTTGAAAAATATAGAAATTATAGAAATATTTTGAGTTTTGTAAAATAATTTCAATTTAATACGTAAGATAAATGAAATTTTGTTTGAAGCAGGCGCTCAGCAAATAAAACAACATGAATATCATTTTAATTTTTCAGTTTGATCCGAAAAATGTACGTACTTGATCAAGGGATCAAGGGTGCTAAGCCCCTTACATGAATATTTTTGGATTCGGAAAGGTTTAAGCCCAAATTAAGATAACACTTCGATAGTAGTAGTGTATTTTGACACATTGACTTAGTTTCCGTGTTAATTTTAAAGAATCTCCATTTTTTATCTTTGAAAATATGATTTTCGTGTTTTTTTAAATGCAGAATCAGTTCTAGTGACTAAGCTATTCTAATTGAACTTATTTATTATTAACTTGTTTCAACTAATGATTCGTTTCAAGTAAAACAAGAAAATTGAAAAATATAACTTCATAATTTCTATATATTTATAGCCCCCAAAGGAAAAATCCTAGTTGCGAAAAATAGCATAATTTCAGCACACATACAAGCAAACAACATGAATATAATTTTTGTTGTTTCCACTCAATTTTTCTGCCGAAAAAAAAACCAACAAAATTGAAACTAACGGCATCGGTTGTAAACTACAAAAACGCAACAACAAATACACGCATTTTTTTTAGGATTTTTTCGACTGAATTTTTCTGAAGAAAAACCAACAACAAAATTTACGCGGGATCACTTGCAAATTTGCAAGTTTGATGGAGTCAAAATAAAAATCATGCTATTGCATTTGCTGGTTGCCTGGTAGATATAAAAATTGATTTTCTCAAATGCAGGTTTAAATGTAAGTCATCATCGTAATTGAATAATTTTCTCAACAAGTTTTCCTTATTTTTGAATTTCAATTTATTTATTTTCATTTTCTAATATTCAAATAACTTTTTAATGAATTTAAGAAAATAAATAAATTAAAAAATACAAAATGGTCTGAATTTAACATTGTGAATTCGTTCGGTTCGTTGCAAAAGCCGAACAAAATCAGAAATAAATCCAATTGGATTTTGCTTCGTAATTCTCATTGGTTCCAGCTTTCATTCTTCTCGCCAAATTTTAATACAGGCAAAAAGCTCGGAGTCTAGTTCTTTCCTATCTACTTCTTTGCTGCATATCTGAATATTGCTGATCAGCACTATATTCATGTTGCCGAGGTAATGTTGCTATGCAGTTTGTGTCTGAGTGAGGTAGACTAGTTTTTTGTTCATTTAAATGTGTACCTACAGACATTATTGGTGTTAGTAAAGTAGATGATGATGAAGTCACCGATGTACTAGTTGTTACCATTATAGCAGTTTTAAGTGCAAATTCAAGTTATTTAGACAACTGCTAGAGTTTTTTTTGTAAATCACAGGTTTTTTTATAAAGTTATGACAAAAAAAAAAGAAGAAGATCAACATTTTCCTAACTCTCATAAAGATATTTACTTAGGTGGCCATATATGTGTGGCGCTTACGTCAACTCATCAACAACCTCAATCGGAGGAAATCGGCTTTAGAGAACACTGCTTGAAATTCTATGTTGAGAGAGTATATGCAATAGACTGATAATAAAATTTGATTTTGAAAATGATTTCTGAAAGCTGTGAAACTGTTGGCTTTAACGAATGTTTTAACTAAATATCAACCATCTTTTAGTAGTATTTTCATCTTTAGTAGTATTTTAACAAATCAAATAAATTTAAAATTAACTGCAGACATCGATATTGAAACATTTTGGGAGTCAATTTTTAGAATTAAAAAAGGCGATGGAAGTGAAGCTTTTCCCCTTTTGAGAAAACTTGTTTAAACTGTTCTTTGTTTACCAGTAGCTACAGCAAATATGGAAAGAATATTTTCCCAAATCAATTTAAATAAGACCAAAATTTGAAATAAACTTGAAATTCCAGTGCTATACAGTATTTTAAGAACTAAAGACCTCCTTAAAAAAAATGCTACAGATTGTACAAATTTAGATGTATCGAATAAGAAGTATAGAAAACATTAGTAAATTAATTTATGATTAACAATGAAATTGATTTCAACTAAAAATAATGAGATTTAAATATTTAATTTTACAAGAACTGGTTTTTGTTTATTTTATTATTTTACTGAGCTTGATGTTAAGTAGAGGGTATTATGTAATTTTGAATGAATTGTTACGTTTGTGCTTAGTAAAAAATTCCTTTTGAAAATAATGTTTTTTCCGAAAATCGGTGCAAGTAATTGTTGCGTAATAGAAGGATCAAAAAAAAAAGGTCACCAACTTTTAATAACCACTAAAATTTTATATTTTCCAAAAAATCTTGTTCATTTCAGAGGACGCAGTTTTTTTTCAGAACTTGCAGTTTTTCCAAAAAAAAATCTGTCAACATTGGTTGCTTATTATCAGAGCTGGGCACCACTACACACCAGGGATGATATTGGCATATTTGTAAAAGGGCCAAAATTCGCACTAAAATAGGGCTTGTAATTTGTAATTTATTTATTTGAATTTGTAATTTATTTATTATTTGACATTAGCGGTAACAAGATTTCTCTTATAAGAAGCACTAACATTATAAAGACATGCCATGTAATGATGTAGATATACTTGCTATAAGGTCTCTTATTATAAAAATTTGGTCAAATAGTTTCATTATACACACCTAATTTCAAATCCCCACCCGCTAAGGAAGTTTAACTTCAAAAACAATGTTACGTAACGCGTTGTTCGACCCCCCCCCTTCCCTCCCCTGTAACGCGTCGTAACGTTTTGCAAGAACTACCCTCCCCAAATTGCGTTACGTAATACTTAAACGCCCCCTACGGTCCTTAAAAGTATAAAAGTACAGCTTCTCGGCACCAAAACTAGTGTTGACCAGTGTTATAAGTCAAATAAAAATTTTTGCACTTAAGAAAATCTCTGATTTTTGATTTGAAATAATTTTAATTTGAAGTTCGTATTTCTTAAGGATCCACTAAAATTTTTTGGGAGAAAAAAAAAACACTTAAATTTTATTCCAGTCAACAATCACTTATCCCAGTAAACTTTCCTTTGAAAAATAAAAAATTGTGAATTTTGATTCAATTGTAGAATTTTGCAAGTATGCCAAAAATTAATAAAAAAGGCCGCGGGGCTTTTGAAAATTAAAAGGGCTCGAAAAAGCCCTAAAAGCCACTAAATATAATTCCTGCTACACAAGCAGTTCCTGTTCAATGCTCTTCAATTCATGGGTATTTGTGTTTTGTTTACTTTTCAAACGAATTTGAATTGATTTTTCCGTTTTATATAGGTATACGATAAGTTATTCTCTTTCTGCCGCAGTCGCGCGCGAGACACGTCTTGAGCTTGTACGTCCCCATGAGCGAGAAGAAGACAGCACAAGTTCTGCATATTTTAGATCTGGCGGCTTTGTTGAATTTTCGCATATACTCAGAGAAGAGTTTTGAGAGAAAAGCCCATGCGCATTACCCGAAAGAGCGGTGGAAAGAGATTGACGACGCTGCATCGGCAGAGAGTGCTCCATCGACACTATCCACCGTTTTGCTAGCTTTGTTTACCCTCGTCTGAAATCATTTGTTTTTCTTTTTCTAAACTAACACCCGCAAACGCACAAAAATCAGGGCAAAGTATTGGAACTCACTTCCGCAACAGTTTTCAATGGTCTAAGAGTTTTATAATTTTTTTTTACTACTCAAATAATCAAATGACCATGAAGCCGATCGAAAACACGTCCGTCGTACCAAATATAGCGATCGGTATGATTGACTTAATGAACTGCTGGATTCAGATAATAAGGACGTCGAAGCTATATTCTGCACAGTTCCGTTAAATACTGACTAAATTTTATCACTATTATATATATATTGTGATTGTTACAAAGTAAAGACTGTAACCGCAGCTAAGTTCACATCAATCCTTTACCTTTTGCGAGACTTGAAGCAAAAACAAAAGTGAGCAAGTTGTCAGTTGTCTTTTTGTCACCGCCAAGAACATACAAAATTTTACAAAATTGAAACACGTGTCTAACACGTCTAAATGTTTACTTTATTAAAATTAATTCCTTTTAAATAAATACTTTAAAATATAAATCTTTGCCTAAATTCATTTCTTAGCCGCCGCCATAACATTAGTTTTCAATTTTACTGTATGTTGTTGGTGTTTGATGTGTAATTTCAAAATTATTGTAAATTGTACCACGCCGGTACCGAAAAAGCAAAACACCACGCCGGTGTCGTTAGTCGCAGAAGCCTCTGCCAATTTTTAAATATTTGCCGAACGTCGCTGCCGACGTTGAAACCTGCCATTTTGAATATTTGCTGGGTGTCACTGCCGACGCCAAAAACTGTCAACTGTACTGTCTTAGTTCACGACAGAAAATTCTAGCACCTCGCCGTTAGTAGCAGAAGCCTCTGCCAGTTTGAAATTTTACCAAGCGTCTGTAGCATAAACTGAAAGCAGAATTACTGACCGCCATATATGACGAAACGATACAATCTGAGAAGCATGGACAACGTTGGAGAAGGTAATGAAAATGTAGAGGATCCCAATGCACCAATAAATAATGACACACAGCCAGCGCCACAAGGGAGCATAACTGCTGATCAAACTACATCGCTAATATCAAGCTTGAATGCTTTGAAAAAATCAGTTGAGGAGTTACAAAAAAGTACCGCCGAGAATCAAAGGGATATGCAGCGACTCCGTGAGCATGTCCAATTGCCAAGTGGCGCAGTGACTGATATTTCGCAATTAAGATCTGCAATATCAACATCGCCTACGGAAAGTGAAATCACTGTTGCCTTGCCAATGGAACGTGATTCAGAAACCAAATTATATGACTTACCAGTGTTTGCAGGTAGTGCAGAAGAATGGCCACTATTCTATGCAAACTTCAAGGACACAACTGATGCCTTCAAATATAGTAATCGCCAAAATCTAATGCGATTACATAAATGTTTAGTGGGAACAGCCAAGGAGACAGTAACAGCAATGCTGATTTACCCAAACGATGTTCCAAAAGCCATAGCAGAATTGGAGTTTAGATTTGGTAGGCCCGACATACTGGTACGTTGCCAAATAGCCAAAATTCAACAATTTCAGCCTATAACTGAAAATAAATTAGAGCAGGTGGTGGAGTTTTCGACGAAGGTACGAAATATTGTTGCGTTCCTCACATCAGCCAAATGTCAACAACATTTGTCAAATCCGGCACTCTTGGAACAGCTGGTATCCAAGATGCCGATGAACAAACAATTCGAGTGGGCTCGTCATGCTGTTACGATAGAGCCATTTCCAACAGTTAGTGATTTTTCAAATTGGTTGAGTGAACTTGCAAAAATTGTTTGCTTATTGCCACCATCTGTTCCAACAACGCCGAAGCATCATGTGCAACCACCACCAAGAAGGTTAATGCATGTCGATGAAGATTGCCAAAACAAAAGCGGAAAGTGTTTGCATTGTGGAGGTGACCATTACATCACGTTTTGTAAAAAATTTCAATCTATAGACGTTGATGCACGCTGGCAAAAGGTGAAGAGTCAACAAATATGTTTTTCTTGTTTACGTAAAGGTCATCGAGCAGCGGATTGCAGAAATAAAAAGCCGTGTGGGGTAAGTGGATGCCGTCGCTATCATCACCAAAGTCTACATGAAGAAACACCGAAAATGGTCAACACGACAACAACTTCAAGAAATGAACCTCAGCCTCTGTTAAATTGCCGTAGGCCGCATGATACACATAATGAACTTTTTAAGATATTACCGGTAAAGTTGTTTGGTCCAAAAGGTAATATAAACGTTTACGCCATGTTCGACGAGGGTTCTGCTATTTCCATATTGGAAGAGGACACCGCAAAAATTTTAGGACTTAAAGGTCAGCAACATCCACTGACTTTACAATGGTTTGGTGAAAAGGTTGTCACGGAAGCGTCTTCAAGAGTAAACCTTGAAATAGAAGGATTTGGTGAATCCAACCGATTTGCGATTAAAAATATTCGCACCATAAAAAATTTAAATTTGCCCGTTCAGTCCTTTAATAAGACACATTTTAGTCAGTTTAAATTTTTGCCACTGACAGAATACGAAAAGGTCAGGCCGGTAATGCTACTTGGCTTGGACAATGTTCACCTTGGCATTTCATCCACCGTTGTAGAAGCCGGTCATTTGAGTCCAGTTGCCGTCAAGACAAAATTAGGTTGGGTTGCCTATGGCCCTATAAAAGAGTCTAATACAATATGCCCAGTCGTGCTGCACGTTCGCGAGGAGCAGTCGCTGCAAAAATTACATGAATTCGTAGATGACTATTTTGCCATCGATAGTTTTGGAGTCAATAACTCAACCACGCTTTTGGAATCAGAAGAAGATAAAGCTGCTCGCCAAATTATAGAGAAAACTACAAAAGAAATCTGTGAAGGTTATGAGACGGGACTCATCTGGAAAAAAATTCCACCAAAACTTCCAAACAGTTACGAGATGGCAAAACATCGACTGTTCGGCATTGAAAGAAAAATGGAGCGAGATTCAAAGTTCGCCGAAAAATATTGCCAAGAAATGTCCAAATATTTCGAAAAAAGATACGCCAGAAAACTTTCGGAGGACGAAATCACCAATACGAGCAGTCCAGTTTGGTACTTACCACACTTTGGAGTACAGAACCCGCATAAGCCAGGTAAACTCAGAATTGTATTTGACGCCGCTGCTACTGTCGCTGGAATCTCGCTCAACTCGATGCTGCTCAAAGGACCTGAGCAAGCGAAACCCCTGATAGGTATCCTATTTAAATTTCGACAAGGTAATGTCGCAGTTGCCGCTGACATTCGAGAAATGTTCTCACAAATAAAAATACGCCTAGAGGATCAACACGCACAACGGTTCCTATGGAGAAACGGAGACAAAAATAATCCAATAGAACACTACGCTATGGTATCGATGATATTCGGTGCCATATGCTCCCCGTGCAGTGCTGAACATATAAAAAATCATAACGCCGAAAAATTTAAAACTCAACACCCGGAAGCCGTCAAAGCCATTATTGACCGACATTATGTTGACGATTTTGTATGCAGTTTTAAAAATGAGGAAGAAGCCATAAATATTTGTAAAAATGTAGTAAGCATACATAATAAAGCCAATTTCGAGTTGAGAAATTTCGTTTCAAATTCTAAAAAACTGCAAGTAACCATGAATGGTAAATTTACAACAGATGATAAGATAAATATGGACCGAGACATGAATTCTGAAAAAATATTGGGAATGTTTTGGAACACGCCAAACGATACGTTCAACTTCCATACAAAATTTCACCGCATTTCACTACAAGTTTTGGAAAAAATACGTCCACCGACTAAAAGAGAGTTGCTTGGAATTGTGATGGCTATTTTCGATCCATATGGTTTGTTAGCAAATTTTTTGATATTTTCGAAGGTTCTTGTTCAAGAGACTTGGAAACATAATATTGGCTGGGATGACACCATTCCCGTTGAGCTACATAAAAAATGGTTTATTCGATTTGCTAATTTTTCGTCATTTTTAAAGCTAAAACGTACAATGGCTTGGGTGCTGCGATTTACTAAAAAGTTGTTATGTCTACACAACAAAGTTCCACTGCTACTGAAGGGACTACTTACTGCCGCCGAAATAGATGCTGCCGAAAAATTTATATGCAAAAGGGTTCAAAAAGAACAGTATGCCGAAGAAATTAAAACCTTAGCTAAAGGTCACCGAGTTACCAAACAAAGCACACTGTATACTTTGTCACCTTACCTGGACGAGAAAAATCTCTTAAGAATACAAGGTCGTATTGATGAAGCAGTTTGCTTGCCACTAGACGCCAGACGACCTATTCTGTTGCCACAGAAACATGTTGTTTCCGAACTCATCATGCGCTACTACCATGAAAAATTTCACCACCAAAATAACGCTGTAACAATTAACGAAGTACGCCAAAAATTTTGGATTATTCATGCCAAATCCGTACTTAAATCCGTACAAAGAAAATGCATGGTATGCAAAATAGATAGAGCCAAACCGATGCCGCCTTTAATGGGACAGCTTCCAGCCGACCGACTCACACCATATGTGAGACCGTTCACCTATACAGGGGTGGACCTTTTTGGGCCCTTTGACGTTGCCATTGGTCGCCGCAGGGAAAAGAGGTGGGCCGTAATTTTTACATGCCTGACAATCAGAGCTGCCCATTTAGAGCTATCAGAAAATCTGTCAACCGATGCCTTCATTATTTGCTTAAGAAATTTTATAAACCGTCGCGGAACACCAATAAGAATTAGAAGTGACAACGGGACCAATTTTATTGGCGCACAAAAGGAATTGAAAGATGCTGATTGCGTATTGGATATAAATCGTATAAGCAACGAAGCTACAAAAAATAATATTGAATGGATTTTCAATTGCCCTGCCAACCCCAGCTCAGGTGGATGCTGGGAACGCCTTATTCGTGTCATCAAAGGGTTATTACGTAAGACGCTACATGAGGTGGCCCCAAGAGTTGAAACGTTGCGAAGTGTTTTGATAGAAGCAGAAAATATAATCAACTCGCGACCACTTACCGATATCCCGATATCATCAGCTGAAGAAGAGCCATTAACACCCAACCACTTTATATTAGGATGTGTAAACTCAACGCAAACGCCGCATCCAGAAGATACCAAAATATGCTTAAAAAAGCAATGGAAGATAGCTCAAAATTTAAAAGATCGTCTGTGGAAGCGATGGACGAAAGAATATTTGCCACAATTGCTGAATCGAACCAAATGGCATGAGCAAACAATGCCCCTTAAAGTCAATGATTTCGTAATTATTTGTGAGCCAAGCCAGCCACGAAGCCAGTGGCAGAAAGGTTGTGTAACAAAAGTATTTCCTGCCAAAGATGGACAAGTTCGATTTGCCGAAGTTCGGACTCCATCCGGATTGCTCCGTCGACCAGCCACGAGGTTAGCCACCTTAGTCTTAGATGGTGAATCGTTGGTTGATTCACCGGGGAGGAGAGTGTTACAAAGTAAAGACTGTAACCGCAGCTAAGTTCACATCAATCCTTTACCTTTTGCGAGACTTGAAGCAAAAACAAAAGTGAGCAAGTTGTCAGTTGTCTTTTTGTCACCGCCAAGAACATACAAAATTTTACAAAATTGAAACACGTGTCTAACACGTCTAAATGTTTACTTTATTAAAATTAATTCCTTTTAAATAAATACTTTAAAATATAAATCTTTGCCTAAATTCATTTCTTAGCCGCCGCCATAACAGTGATAAAGTGTAAAACTAAGTATTATAATCATCATTAACTTACATAAAACCCAGGGAAGTCATCTTTGTGCGCAAGTTCTCATAAATTGTCTGCAGCAACTCCAATCGCTCTTGTATGTTTTTAATCGCGATATCATCAGAACTTTCGTCATTCAATTTGATATTTTTCTTAACAAACAAGTTTTTAATTTTTTGATTTTTTTTTTTTTTCACTTTTAAATTATATATATATTCTTGATTTCCTTACCTCACTACTGTCTGCAAGCATCAGATCCGTTGAGTGTTCTGCAACTATCAATTGAAAAACCGATAATAATGCTGCGATTTTGATAAACATCTTAGCTACTCTCTCTGCACTGAAATACTTCCCTTACAGCTGTTATTTTTTATAGCAGTAGGGCTTTTGTTTTATTTTTTACATTATGAAATATTTAAGACACGTGTGCTATTCTGAGAATAAAGTGATAAGCTTTTTAACTTATTTTATTAAAATTTTATTTTAAAATTGGTCACGAGTGCTAACAAAAGCAACAATGACATTAACCCTTGTCTTACGATATAGGTACAATTGTGCCATCAACTAAAAAACCCAAATCGCTATATCTTGACACATAAGGCATACCTTTTCTACGTTTTAGTAAGTTGGTTTTTTTTTGTTAAATTTCAACGAAAGTGGACATAAACTCTGTCCGCGCCGCTTACAGGTTTGAGCTAGGAAGCTCAACTGCTGGGACAATTATATTTATTCCTCAAGCTATAATGTAGGAAAAAATTAATAAAATCCATCACCAAAAGTTGCAAAAAAAACACTCTAATGTATATACTCACCCTTTACGCATTGAAGTAGGCGTTTGAAATCATAGGTTATAGGTATCTAATTCTAAATAATGCAAGGTTTGAATTTTCATGCGAGACTGTATGAAGGTGTAATAGTACCTATGTCGCCTTCGACCTATGTAGAACTATATATTTTATACCATCAATTGAAAATTATTTAATAGAATTTTACAGTCATTTTGCAGAAGTCAATATTCATGTGAAATTTCGCAAATCGGCTTATATAAACAAACATAACAAAGATTACAAATGGAACAATTTAACCTGGTAATTGGTGACATATGTTTCGGCTATCACCACATATATTCATATACATAGCCGCATCAGACCAGTTTTTGGTTAATTTTTAATGAGATTAGAGCCCCGACCATTCCATACTACTTGGATAGCCGCTCTTAACACTTGAACTATGGAGGTTCTGCTTATGACATGTACAAAGTACACTTTTATATACAAATTTAGCGCCATATGTCATCTATTTTGTCATTTCTTGTATGCTGAATAGCTTGTTGAGCCGTCCGTTCAAAGACTTGCCGGTCACCAATTACCAGGTTAAATTCTTCCACTTGTTATCTTTGTCATGTTTGTTTATAAAGCATAAGCCGATTTGTGAAATTTCACATGATTTTTGACTTCTGCAAAATGACTGTAAAATTCGATTAAACAATTTTCAATTGATTAATAATATTCAGTCGACTAAAAATAAATTTAAAAAAAAAATCATTTTATACCATCGTACAAGGGTTAAGCGCAATCGCACTTAATACTTGTATATAGTATGTATAGCTATGAGAGTTTTGAGGCACAAAAGTATATTTTGTATGGTAAATCCATTATAAAATTTTAAGGTTAAGCTCATAAAAGTTTTTTTGAGTCAAAGGAAACCGCAAGTCGCATGTGTTGATGCCGACAGAGTAGCAGGTACCGACAAAAACCGTGCTAATTACGCAGCGTTGGCGTCACGCAAGAAGTAATGTGAGGCAGCAATCGGGGTTGCCGGATATTGCGGTTGTGTTCTGCAGTGAAAATTTATGGCATAGTGGATCAGAGTATTTATGTCGAAATAATTCCAAATGTAATGTCAATGGTCAAAAAAGTCAAAATAAATGCATTAACTTTAGGTGTAATTTATATTATTACAAACGAAGAATATTCAACTTACTTTCATTCAAATTTTTCGAATAAATTTCACTTCTTTCAATAAAACTCAAAATAGGTAATCGCACTGCTATTTTAATGTTACGCAAAAAAGCGTGGTAACATACTTTAAAACCCGTTATCTACATAGTTGAGATTTAAGCTCCTCCATAAGCCCAGAACCCCTAGTAATAAATTAATGTTCAAATTGTTATTTAGGGCTTGTGTAAACAAAAAATATGGGACTTTGTAAAATTTAGATGAAGGCACTGCTTTTTTCATGCTCACAGCTGTAGCTATGAAATTATACTAATTCTAAATCTAAAACTTTTTAGATGACACAGAATTTCCACTCATTACGGATTATAGAAAAAAATCCCAAATCAAAGAGAAAAAAGTGCAATTATAAAATATCAGCCCACATTATAGGTTTTATATGATAGGTGGGAGTGGCCAGTTCTATATTACTTATATTTGGTTCAGTATAGTAAAAATTCGAAGGGTATCAATACTTTTTGTAATTTTTATTCAGAAACGTGCATACAATTGCACATATGCTGCCTGCAAACGATTTAAAAATATACCAATTATACCGTCGTCATACCAATGGCATGTCGCAAAAGTTGTCCGAGCCGTGATATTCGATATCAAACAAAAAAAAAAAAAAAATAAAACAAAACAAAAAACATTTTTCTCAAGAATTTAAATTTTTGACTGCAGTTTGTTGTCATTACCTTAAAATGTTTCGGAAATTGCAACTACAATAAAGTATGGAAATTTTCGTACTATGGCATGCGTGGCATGTCCGTACCGTGGCACAATTTTATACTTCAGTTAACACCTCTGGTCATTCTCAAGCATTTGTCACTTTGTAAGAGCCAGTGATATTGTGGGTCATACCACACATACATATATATAGTGTTAATATGTGTATATCATTAAAATATAATGACATATTATGGTATATGGTACTTTTGGGATGATGATTAACATCATGTAATAACCAATTTCCATTGCAAAAGTGCGGCATGATTTTGGGCAATTGTTGTGAAAAGTAACAAGAATGATAAAAAATGTACTTGACTGGAACAACAAATCAGCAGTAAACGCCAGGTATATGATCCGACTGTATTCAAACTTCACTAGGTTTGTAAGTCAAGATTTGTAAACAAGAACAAGTTGTTGCTAACGTAAACTGTTGGTGTTCGTGTGAATACTTTTGTATGTAATTTATTTTTATAATTTGTAAGCTTTAAGTAACTTAAGATTGAAAATAGAACAGATTCGTTTTAGTACAGAGGTGAAGCAGTACGAGTTGTTTTCTCGTAAAAGATTTCTACTTTTTGAAAAAAAATAAGGTAGGATGGGCACTTTCGACGATCAGACACTTAAGAATTTTCGATTGCAGAAAGACGGTCAATTATTAAATAACATTTTGGATGAATAGTCATGCCGCACTCGGCTGTTTCAACAAAAGTCGAAAGTACCCTACGTTGGACTTAACCCTTTCTTATCAACTTTCTCATATCGGGCCAGAAAAATTTTATTTTATCTTATTATCACAGATATAAGTTTTATTAGTAATAAAACACAAAAAAATATAGCAAAAAGTTTTTGGGAAAGGCTATAGACCTTAGGAAAATTTGTACAATATATTGACCAAAGTGCATCAATGGAGTAAAATTTAAGAAATTCTTTTTTTATTTATAATACTTTTTTTTATTGAAAAACGAAAATATAAATATTACAATTCTTTAAAAGTCTAGTAGCGTAGCCTGAAAAGCATAAAAACTCAAATTTTAGATTCAGAAAATTTATGGAAGGTTTAAAAGCAAGTTGTTAGAGTCAAAAAAGTTGTCGAAGTACAGAATATGACCAAAATTTGTCAATTTTTTACTCAACTGCAAAGCTATTGCTGTTGAGAACCCGTTCTTTACCAAGTTTTCTGAGTTAATCGGAGTTTTCTTTCCTTGATTTAATCCCACGGCGATCCTGTCCAAGATGTCATTAATTTCGTATGCTTATTTGAAAAAAATAACAACCTTTCTTGTATTTTGTACAATATATTGACCAAATTATTTATGTTGTACATTACCGTTGTTGGAATTTGTACAATATATTGTACACTTTTTTTAAGCTATTAAAACAATTTTTTTCCACATCTTTTTTAAAAAATATTGATGTTCTTCTAAAAATTGGTTCTTTAACTTTGATTTAAGCTCGTATAATTAAAATAAAAATGTTCACTACCTTCTCAAAAACCCAAAATTTGTGTGCGCATTGCCTTATAACACACAGTTGCAACATAGACTGTTTTTCAAATTCAAATAAAAAACTAACTATGCTACCTCTGTTACTCAAATTTGAATTTTGAAAAGAAAAAACATGCTTAATTCAAAAATTAAATGTCTTTTTACAAAATTTACAAAAGTTTTAAAAAGAGAAGAATAGAAATGTGATAATTTTTTTTGTACAATATATTGTACAAAAACAACGAAAGGGTTAAGCAAGTTCACAACTGGAAATTAAATATTCTATAACATTTCAGAGTTGTTCGCTCATAAACGAAAACAACTAACCGATGTTTTATCTACGAAACTAATTGTAAGTATTTCTTATTATTTTTGACAATCATTCGTTGAATTGAATTGAATTCAACTATTGTCTTTTGCGTCTCATTGATCTCACAAGCTATTTAATATTGGTCGGCTCAAAGGAGTTTTTAAACGAGTTTCAAGGCAATAATCCGGGAAATCAAATAACAATTTTTAATAGCACTCTACTGACAAAAGTTCCTTTTCAAAGAGCTTTTTGTCCTGAAAATATAGAAAAGAGATTTAAGGCTACAGGAACTTTACCGTTCAGAAGGGTAAATAAAGGAAAATCTACAATCTATACTAAGGCATCTGAGAAAAGCAGAATTGCTGAAAAATGTGCAAACAAGAAGAAAAAAAAAAAAAAAAAACAAATCAGAATAAGAATAAGAACAATTAACTCAAAAGAAAATAAATATAAAGACAGTCATAAAGACTCAACCGATTCTGAGGCGTTTGAAGAATCACACATCAGTGGTGGTATCTAGAGAACGAGCCGGAGCATAAAATTGAGATCGAGAAGGCGCTTAAAGAGCAAATAAAAGCGTAAGAGAGAGTTTTATTGAATCAATAAAACGTGTGCATAATTATCATTTTGCTACGATAAATAAATTGTTTTCTTAGAAATTTTACCGCTTCTTGTGCCTTCAAACTTCATGTGTAAAGTGCGCCACCTATTTGCCAATTGCACTCCACCATGGGGCAGAATCGACTTTTTGAGATAATTTTTTAAATGTATTTTGCTATAAGGTCTCAATAAACTTTTCAAGTAATAAGAATTTCTGTGCGACAAATATTGAAATGTAAATTAAAATATCACATTGGCTCACGGTGAACTCCACCAATGGCAGTCTTCACTGATGATGCTCTTGAGCATTTATTTTAGCAAATTTTGAGCTTTCAAATCTTGAGCTCATCAATCTTAAAGGACGAGCAAAATATCTAACATTTATATTGTATGCACAATGTACATTAGACATGTTCAAATAAATGCCATGTTCTAGAATTCTTCTAGAACACTTGATTTTCGAAAGCTTATTCATATCCACATTTAAAAAATTTAAAAAAAAATACTCAAAATTTTAATTTTTCCGAAATTAAGAAAACTTGATTTTTTCTTATCCATAATTTTGTTTTTTTCGATTTTCCCTATGTACACATAAGGAAGTATCGAAAAAAAAACTTACTGATATTTTTTAAGTCTACATACAATGACCGAATAAAATCTAGATACACCCCAACTTTTTGCGAGATCGAGAATCCGAAAACATAATGGAAAAATGTAATGATGCAGTTTTGTTTGAAACTCTTTTTTAATGATAATGAGCAAAAAAAAAGTTCTTCAAAATAAATTTAAAAAGTTATCAGAAAAAACACAAACAACGAGTGACATACATAAGTCTACATACATTACGCAACTTATGCCTTGAGCTAATGATTAATCCTTTTAGAAAACGGTGAAGTACTGTTTTTTTATATTTTATATCTATAATATGAGTCACTTTGGTATAATGTGCTTAATTGTGGCTTGGACGTGATATTTGATGGATATAACGACTCCGCAAAAAAAATTCCAAATGATAAGAGAAATATTGTTGTTAAATTTGAAAAAGAAAATTAATCCTGTGGTGAAATTTTTAAAATATTGGACTTAAGTCGATCCGATCATTAAAAATTATGAGGGTATATATATTCCATTGAAAACAAGCCTCATAGTGACCGCTCAAAAGGACCTATCTCGCAGAGATGGCAGCTTGATTTTAAAAGAAGTGGACAAAAACCCGAAAGTCAGTGGCCCAAAATTGTTTGAACAGATAGTCTATACATCACACATCCACGCACATTTCATAAAACCTAGATCTCTACACAAAAAGCCGTTTATTTCCAAGGAAAAACTACAAATCATCATATTGCCACCACAATGCTTTACAGTTGAATTAAATTCTTTAAATCCATTGCCGTATCTTTCTTTCTTCCAACTCTTGCTCTTCCATCAAATATATTGAATTTGGATTCATCAAAAAATAAAACTTGCTTCCAGAAATTGATTCTTTTCCTTTAAGTTCTTTGGTGAACATCAAGTGAATTTTGCGGTTCTTTCTCAGAAATGAGATGTATTTTGCGTGGTGTTCTACTACGGAAACAGTGACTGTTCGAAGTTTTGTTAATCGTACGTAGATGCACACACTGATCTGATGTGCTAGATATGTGTTCGACCAATTTTGGGGCAATGACTTTTGTAAAATCTGTTCAGGAGTTTCCAACTTATAATGATGTTTAGAAAAGCTATATCCGCAACTTCCCCATGACTATATCTCGAAAACTTGATCCAAATCAGGCTTTTTTAATATATTTTTTCTTAAAATTAAAAGCCACTCAAGAAAAAATAGCGGCTTACCAGCTTGATCAAAAAGTTTTAGGACTCGTCACCGTGTGGCGCTCTCGTTCGTCCGATTTCAATTCTCTTTTTTTTGTTGTGTTGGTAGAAGTGTCATGGACGTTATGTCAAATTTTCAGCTTGACAGCTTGACATTTCTTGAAGTGACGCCGTATTGTGTGCATCTACTTTTGGGCCATCTTCGATTTTTCGATGACCTCTTCTCGGCTGCTGTAACGCGATCCGCGGAGCGGTTTCTTCAGGTGGCCGAACAGGAAAAAGTCGCAGGGAGCCAAATCAGGCGAATTCGGTGGATGTTGGACGGTATTCATGGAGTTTTTGGCCAAAAACTCACGAATAATGATCGCATTTTTGTAAAAAATCGAAACCACACACTTTTTGATCAAGCTGGTAGGTCAAATTTCACTTTTAAATATGGCCCGAAGTGGTTAAAAATAAAAATTTTATATTAATTTTAAAATTTTATTTTATCCTATTATGAACCGATTGAGGGGGCGTTCTTTTTTTCATAAAATCCACCCTTATGTCTATATTATTATATATAATATACAGATTATGACAAATAAAATTAAAAATTGGAAAAACAGGCAAAAATGCAATTCGGTAATTTTTCGTTCAATTTTATATAAATTTTCAATTTCTTCATCAATTTTCTTAAATAATATCTTTAATTCTTCATATACATAGTACCAGGAGACCGACCATCGTTCGGTTTTTCGTTTTGTGGTTAAAAAAGTCAAAAAAATGTAATGCAATTGAATGAGAATTCGGAAATATTTAAAAAATATTGAATAAGGTTGAAAACCCGAAAAAAAGTTTAAAAAAATTTGAAAGAAGTTGATTTTATATGAAAAATTTTGAAAAACATTGAGAGAGGTTGAAGCAGGTGAAAAAGTTTGATAAACTCGATGGTATATTAAAGTGTTGAAAAAGTTGAAGGAGATTGAAAAGCTCGAAAAAAGTTGAAAGTCTCGGAAAAAGTTGAATGAGGTTGAAAAGCCGAAAAAAGTTGAATGTGGTTGAAAAAGTCCAAAAAATATGAAACGTGTTGACAAAAGTTGAAAAGGTTGAAAAATATTGAAGAAGTTGAGAGAGTTTGAATAACTCGAAAAAAGTTGAATGAGGTTGAAAAAGTCGAAAAATTTTGGAAAATGTTAAGAAAAGTGGAAAGAGGTTGATAAATGTTGAAACAGTTGAAAGAGGTTAAAAAACTCGAAAAAAGTTGAATAAGGTTGAAAAATTCGAAAAAATATGGATCCTCAGAATTCAAATAATTTCAAAGCATATAGTAACCGCCACCTCTACACCAAATTTAAAGAATATTACTCCAATAGCACACTTAATATAACATTTAAAGTTTTTCACGTCGATTTTCGTTTCTTATGCTAACCGACACCTTGACACCAAACTTTAATGAAATTACTTCCACAGCACACTTAATATAACTATTAACCTTTTTGCATGTATCGGAGGTGCCACGCCCACTGATGTAATCCCATCAATATTCATTTAATTTAAAAGGTTATAGTAACCGACATCTCTCTACCAAATTTTATTAGGATCACTCCTATAGTACGCTAAATATGGCATTTAGCGTTATAAGTTTGTATGGGAGATGCCACGCCCACTAATGAAATCTCGTCAAAACTCATATAATTTCAAAGCTTATAATAACCGACACCTCTACATCAAATTTAAAAAATTTGACTCCAAGAGCACACTTAATATAGCCTTAAATATTTTTTGCTTGTATGGGAGGTGCCATGCCCGCTGATGCAATCCCGTCGTAATCCATTTAGTTTCAAAGCACATGGTAACTGACATCTCTAAACCAAATTTTAAAAAAATTACTCCCATAGCACACTAAATATAACACATAACATTTTTTGCATGTAAGAGAGGTGCCACGCCCACTGATGCAATCCCATCGAAATCCATTTAGCTTCAAAGCTTATAGTAACTGACATCTCTGTACCAAATTTAAAAAATATTGCTCTCATAGAACAATAAATGTAGCATTTAACTGATTTCGCTTGTTCGGAAGGTGCCACGCCCACAGGTGTCGTTGCGCCCACTTTTGGTTACAAGATACCTAATAGCCAGTATATTTAACATGTTAAGTTTCAAAACGACTGCGTTGTTAGTTCTCTTGTTATAACGTTTATAAATATTGTGGACTCTGCCACGCCTTTCAACGAGTTTTGCCAGTATAGTGGCATAACTTGTTATAATGACTGCATTCAGCGGTATTAAGCTTAAAATTTTTATGAAAATCGTTTGTGCCGTTTTCGAGTAATATCGAATCAAAGTTTCAATTATTGAAATATGCCACATTATATACACTCTAAGAAATAAAACTTTAAATTAGTAAAATTACTATTTTAATAGTAGTTAATATACATATAATTTTGTGTATAAAAAAATTTGAATAGTGAAAACACACATCTTTAATGTTTTGTATGAAAATTTAATTATTTTACTATAAATGTGTGTTTTTCCCTTATATTTGGGAATTCACATTTTTTTTGCGTGAATCTACACAGCTTTTCGTGCATTAATTGTAATTGTTCTACATTACCGATATTTTTGTGAGAATTTACACAATATGCGCATTTTATAGTACTGTGTGTGAAAATTCTGTGTTAGCAAAAACTTGTCACAACACGATCAGTTATAGTTTTTAACCTGTGTGATTAATACCTCGGATCGCGTTAAGTTTCTAAAATAATTAGTTAATTTACTTATAACGAATCATACCTTTTTAACAGAAAGTTCAATTGACCCGGAAGACGAAATATACAACGCATATATTTTCATTGAAGAGGAGGAGTTCGTAAAAATCAACAAAATGGACTTCAGCGATGTTTTACTCAAGTCATATGATTTTACTACGTATTTAATATAATGTATTCTAAAAAAAAAAGCTTGAACATGGAATTTTTATGTAATATGTATAATATTATTTATGCATTTATATATAATTATATATACATCCTAATAATTTTTTTCAAATGCTGAAATTTTATATAAAGAAATAAAGAAAAATTTGTGCAAAATAAAAATATAAATTTTATTTCAAAACTAAATTTCGTAGGTTTGAATCACTATTTTGATAGTGTAATAAAACACACTGCACGGGAAATTACTAGTTACGTAGCGCAAAAAAACACATTTTTATGTGTGATTTTTACACCAAATCTGTAATTCAGTTTACACTTTTTATAGTGTAAAAATGTTATTACACAACGCGTGCGATTTTACTAGTATTAATATAGGTAACCGGTTTCCTACTATTATAGTAGTAATTTTTTCTTAGAGTGTATAGCATTTAAGATATTTATGATCTGCATCCATCTACCAAATTTCGTTGCAATGTCTTAAATGGCTTGCGAGTTATCACGTTATAAAACGTCCACGCCCCTGTTAGAAACTTGAAAAACTTAAAACCTAGTCTTATCTTAATTTTGTTTACATATGCACGAAATCCCGAAGTTTTATCAAAATCACTGCAGCCGTTTTTGAAATATATATGGCCGTACAGCCATATATAAATACATAAACATACAATTTTAGCTCGTTTAATAATAGCAGAAATGCTGACTAAGATATAAAAGAACAAAAGGATTTTTAAAATTTTTGTTTCTTATATAAATTTGCAGTTGATTTTGACTTTTTTTTTCATTTTTTCGAAAAAAACAAAACATTTATTTCAGAAATCTATTCACTTCGCCCCAACTAACAAACTAACCAAAAAACCAAATAAACCAATTATAAGTTAAAACAAGTTAAAGTGTTATCTTCGGCCAGGCCGAAACTCACATAGCCTACACTGCACTGAAAGTACCTTTTAAATAAATGTTAAAAAGAAGTTGAATAAGTCGAAAAAAATGTGAAATGTTAGAAAGGTTGACAGAAGTTGAAAAATTATGGAAAAGTCTATAATATATGCAAAATGTTTAAAAAAGTTGAAAGAGGTTGAAAATTTCTAAAAAAGTTGAAAGAATTTGAAACAATTCAAAATTGATGAAAAAGTCAAAAAAATAAAGAAACTTATGAAGAAAGTTGAAAGAGGTTGAAAAAGTCGAAAGAATATGGAAAATGTTGAAACAAATCGAATAGAAATGAAAACTTTGAAATATGCCACGCCTACTTTTCCAATTCCGCCCACTTTTGGTTCAATAAATTATATTCGTGATCGACATCCTCATATTAAATTTTAGCACAATAGCTTGTATAGTTTGCGATATATGCCGCAGCTAAATTTAAAATTTAGGGCGGTGACACACCCACTGGTGCAATCCAGCCCGGTTTTGATCCAGAAAAAGCTTTCCATAAGCAAACCCCTTACACCAAATTTTAGTATGATTGCTCACATATTTCGATAAATATGCCACTTATCGTATTTTACTTGTATGGGAGGTGCCACGCCCACCAGTGCTATTTCAGCCAATTTTGATTCAGATATACTCTATAGCAACTGAACCACTTACATAAAATTTCATAGCAATTGCTGCAATAGTTCACTTAAAACAGCCATTACAAATTTATGTTTATATGGGAGGTGCCACGCCCACTGATGCAATCCTGTCAAATTCATTTATTTTTAAAGCTTATAGTAACTGACATCTATAGACCAAATTTTATGAAAATTACTCTCATAGCACACTATCTATAACAATAAACGTTTTTTGCTTATATGGGAGGTGCTACGCCCATAGGTACTATTGGATCAAATTTTTGTAATAAGAGACCTTTAAGCAAATATATCTACCTCATTAAATTTCATAACGATTACGTTGTTAGTTCTCTTAATATAACGTTTATAAATATTGTGGGCGGTGCCACGCCCTTCAACTAGTTTTTTGAGTAAAGTGACTAACCTTGTTTTGATGACTGCTTTCAGCGGCATCATCTCCAAAATTTTTATGGAAATCGTTTGTGCCAATTTTGAGATATACGGAATCAACATTTTTAACAGTTGAAAAATGCCACGACCACTTTTGCGATTCCGCCAACTTTAATCACAATTCAATATATATTTGATATGTATCCTTTTACCAAATTTCATCCCAATATCTTGAACGGCTTACAAGATATGGTAGTTTAAATGATAAAATTTAGGGCTATGCCATGCCCCTGTACGACCTTTTGGAAACTTGAAATCCAGCCTAATCCTAATTTGGTTCACATTTGCACCAAATCACCAAGTTTCATCAAAATCGCTGCAACTTTTTGCAAAATTGGCCTGGGTAAATTTACATAGAGTATGGGCGGTAGGCGTGTCCGTCAACCGATTTCGCCCATTTTCAATAGCAAGATGCCTGCAAGAAGATGTGACCTATGTCTGAAAGTTTCATTCAATTAGCTTTCTTGGTTTTCCCGTAAACCAGATTTCAACGGACAGACAGACAGACAGACAGACAGACAGACAGACAGACAGACAGACAGACAGACAGACAGACAGACAGACAGACAGACAGACAGACAGACAGACAGACAGACAGACAGACAGACAGACAGACAGACAGACAGACAGACAGACAGACAGACAGACAGACAGACAGACAGACAGACAGACAGACAGACAGACAGACAGACAGACAGACAGACAGACAGACAGACAGACAGACAGACAGACAGACAGACAGACAGACAGACAGACAGACAGACAGACAGACAGACAGACAGACAGACAGACAGACAGACAGACAGACAGACAGACAGACAGACAGACAGACAGACAGACAGACAGACAGACAGACAGACAGACAGACAGACAGACAGACAGACAGACAGACAGACAGACAGACAGACAGACAGACAGACAGACAGACAGACAGACAGACAGACAGACAGACAGACAGACAGACAGACAGACAGACAGACAGACAGACAGACAGACAGACAGACAGACAGACAGACAGACAGACAGACAGACAGACAGACAGACAGACAGACAGACAGACAGACAGACAGACAGACAGACAGACAGACAGACAGACAGACAGACAGACAGACAGACAGACAGACAGACAGACAGACAGACAGACAGACAGACAGACAGACAGACAGACAGACAGACAGACAGACAGACAGACAGACAGACAGACAGACAGACAGACAGACAGACGGACAGACAGGCAGACAGACAGACAGACAGACAGACAGACAGACAGACAGACAGACGGACATCGCTAAATCGACCCAGGTGGTGACGCTGATCAAGAATATATATACTTTTCCATACCTGCCACGCCCCCTTCTATGTGTTACAAACAGAGCGACAAAGTGAATATACCCTCGGTGTAGGGTATAATTACATTAATTTAATATAAATGGCAAATCTAGAATTTGTAATTTTTTTAACCTTCTTTCTTCCTCACTTCCATCCAATAGGCAAAAGATTAGGATGGTAACTAAGCCTTTCAAGATACCTAGCTCTAATTTTTTTTATTTCTTCTTGGATAGTTGGCATTATAAGGTCTCTTTGTAGCGCATTACTGGTATCAGACCAAAGAGCATTAGTAATAAGTCTTAATATTTTAGATTGGAATCGCTGTAGGATTGCTAAATTTGAATTTTTCGCAGTACCCCATAATTGTATTCCATACGTCCACACAGGTTTAAGAATTGTCTTATGAAGCAGCAATTTGTTGTTCAAGTTCAATTCAGGTTTTGGGCCAAGAAGCCAGTACATATTTTTTGTTTTCTTGTTCAAGTGATAAGATAACCACCATTGCTTTTTTTCCTGGTGACCTTAAAAATTCATTTTTATTTTGTTTTTAAATTTTAGAAATATATGAACGTACTCTTCTTGAGAATCCGAAGACCTGAACATTTCAGCATCATTGCTGAACGTTTTCTTTAATGAATCTACAGTTTTTAAACATAGCCGAGTGTCTGTAAGGTTTAGAACAAATGTCCATTTTTCAGTTTTTGTTCTACTTTAGTTCATTTAGTCTTATAGTTTTATTCTCCTCCTTTTTTTGTATTTGTTTAAATCAAAATTTGTATCTGTTACTGCCGCCAGTCAAATTAAAATTGTATGAATCAGAGTGAGATGTCAAACAGCAAGAGTGCACCAAAGCTAGCACTTACGTAAAAAAGTCACCATGTGCACTTAGGCTGCATTGCTACTCATCCAACCTGTTGGATAAGAAACATTTTCTTAACAAAACAATATTGAGCTATGATAACAAGTTGCCTCAGTAAATGTTTGCAAAATATTTTCTGGGTAAAAAAGTATTCAAATTTGCACTAAGGCAAAATAAAAAGTGTCCATTAAAGTTTAAGAAAAGGAGTATCCAAATGGATCCGAATGGTCAAACTGTTCTGTGTTGTGCAAGCTAAAATGTAAACATTGAGTTTTTTTTTTTAATATCTTTATTTTCCATTTGATTCTTTGCGTTTATA
Organism: Tricholauxania praeusta; assembly: GCA_949775025.1. Classification (NCBI taxonomy): domain Eukaryota; kingdom Metazoa; phylum Arthropoda; class Insecta; order Diptera; family Lauxaniidae; genus Tricholauxania; species Tricholauxania praeusta. The sequence continues at coordinate 26,058,084 of OX459031.1, read as the reverse complement.
ACTAGAATTCAATTTATTGTTCAACTACATTCAATTTAAGATGTTTATTAACAGTCTGGGCTTAAAAGAACTATAGCAGAGGTAACTGCAATTCAGTGACAAATTGTGATTAATGCAGTTAACAAAATAAGAAGCAATGCGTTGAATACGCGTTTATTTGCTCAATTGTGCGATGGAAATGATGAAGACTTCCCACGATTGCTCTTGCGTACTGAAGTGCGCTGGTTGTCGAAAGGTGCATGTTTAACAAGATTTTACTCACTTTTCGAATCAGTTTTAGAGTTTATGGAAAGTAAAAATCCAGATTTAAAAGAGCCTGATCAATTTGAAAGCAGACATAGCGTATTTGACAGATTTATTAAAAAAATTTAATGAAATTAACTTAAAATTACAGTTTTAATTAAATAAAAGCAAAGGATGTAATTTTAGCTTTTCTTAGTAAATTGAAATTTATGAATTTATGAAGCATTTCAAACTTGTCACTGGTAAAATGCCTTGATGAGGATAATCAGAAATACGTTCAACATTTAATTGGTCTGCACGATGACTTCAAAATCAGATTTTTAGATATTTTGACTATGGAAATACCACTATGGATCAAAAATCCATTTGATGAAACGGAAGTGGAGAATGTGATATTACTTACAAGAGCAACTACTCGAGCTTAGCACTAATGAAGAGCTGAGGGTGAAATTTAAAAGTGGGTATGAAATATTTTTGCTCCAGGCAGAAGTACCCGAAAAATATCCTGGACTGTGGAGAAGTGCGGGAAAGCTTTTAATAGCGTTTCCCTCGTCATATTTTGTCGAAAAAAGTATTAGAGTCGTTACAAAACTTTTAACAAAAAAATAAGCATCAGATTGAATATCACGGAAAGGGGAGATTTGCGGATATTCCTAACAAAACTGAAGCCAAATATTGATAATTTGCTTTCAATCCATCAAGTACATCCCTCCAATTAAAATTATGACTATTTTGTGATTGTCATAATTTTTATACCTTACACCGAGGGTGTATTCACTTTTTGTCATTCCGTTTGTAACACATAGGAGGGAGCGTGGCAGCTATGGAAAAGTATATATGTACATTTCCATAAAAAAAGGCCTTTTAGCTGGCCTTTTAGCAGACTCTTCAAACATGGTTTTTCTTAAAGTTAAGCCTAGTCTGAATTAATATTCACGGAGGAACAATTAAAATTCAAAGGTAGACATAGTTAAAATAGCTTTTAAATTTAAAAAAAAACGAAAAGTTACATATTAAGTTAAATAAAAAAAATAGCTATCTGAATTTTAATTGAACAACCTTGAATATTAATTCAAGACAGCCTTAGCTTCAAGAAAAACTATAGCTGAAAGATGTACTCCAGAAAAAAAAAAGATCCAGCTAAAAGGCCTTTTTTGGTGGAAATGTACATATGTATATTCTTGGTCAGCGTCACCACCTGAGTTGATTTAGCGATGTCCGTCTGTCTGTCTGTCTGTCTGTTAAAATCTTGGTTTACGGGAAAACCAAGAAAGCTAATTGAAAGCACACCTTCTTGCAGGCATCTTGCTGTTGAAAATAGGCGAAATCGGACACGCCTACCGCCCATACTCTATGTATATTTACCCAGGCCAATTTTAAAAAAGTTGCAGCGATTTTGATGAAACTTAGTGATTTGATGCACACGTAAACAAGATTAGGATTAGGCTAGGTTTTAAGTTTTCAAAGCTTCCTACAGGGGCGTGGTACAACCCTAAATTTTAACCTTTATACCACCATATCTCATAAGCCGTTTAAGATATTTTTGGAAATGATGTCGCTGAAAGCAGTAATCAATACAAACTCAACCACTTTACTGAAAAAACTCGTTGAAGGACGTGGTACAGCCCACAATATTTATAAACGTTATATTAAGAGAACTAACTAACTACGTAATCGTTATGAAATTTATTACGGCATACATATATACTTGCTTGAGGGTATGTTCTTGCAAAAAACTGGCACAGTGGAGCATGTGGGCGCGGCACCTTCCATACAATCAAAAAACGTTTGATGTTATAGATAGTGCGTTATGAGAGTAATCTTCATAAAATTTGGCTTAGAGGTTTCGGCTGCTATGGGCTTTGAAATTAAATGAAAATTGACGGGATCGCAGTAGTGGGCGTGGCACCTCCTATATTACCATAAAGTTGTTATCGCTATATTAATTGAACTATTTCAACAATTGGTTTGAAATTTAATTTAGATGGTTTGGTTGCTATTGTATACCTGAATAAAAAGTGGGTGAAATAGCACCAGTGGGCGTGACACTACCCACACAAGTAAAATACCTTAAGTGGCATATCTATCGAAATATGCGATCAATTATACTAAAATTTGGTTGAATAGTTTTGTTTATGGAAAGCCATTTCTGGATAAAAATCGGATCATATTACACCAGAGGGTGTGTTACCGCCCTAAAGTATAAGACTATTTACGGCATATATCGCAATCTATACAACCTATTGGGCTTAGATTTGGTATGCTGTTGTGAATGACGAATATAAATTGGTAAAATAAAAGTAGGCGGAATTGAAGAATTGGGCGTGTCCAATTTAAATTACTTAGTTTTTTATTCGATTTGTTTCAATATTTTCCATATTCTTTTGACCTTATCAACCTTCTAAATTTTTCCAATACATCCCATGTGTATTTGTTCGACTTTTTCAACCTCTTTCATTTTTCTTCATTATTTTCTTTATTCTTAAGACTTTTTCTTTTATTTAAAACAAAAAAAAAATTGTTCATTTCCAACAAGATTTGCGCTCTCTAGCGATTTTTGAACCAGAACTCGATTTGGGACAGCTGTGCAGAGGCACGCAGTATTTTCAGGGGTGCGCGCAAGAACTTATTCATTTGGGATAGTCCATATTTACCAACCACTCTGAAAAAATAAGTTTTTAAAAGAAATTTAACGAGGAATTCATTGGTATTTTTTTAATTTCTTTTTGAGTGGCCATCCCTCTATTAACTAACTTGAAGCAATTGATTTGTTATAAAAAATTTTAATTTTTCATCTAATGACATAAATAAAAATTTTGTAAAAAAACTCAATTTTTTAGCTTTAAAACGATATAAAACAAAGCTTTTTTTCCGTTCAAATTTACCGGAGATATGACAATTTTAATATGACCATAAAAAACCATAAAATGTAAAACCTTCGAACTTCACAGCTCGATATCTCTCAATATCTTCAATAATAAATTAATTCCCGGCAAATGTGTCCACTAATATAACTCATATGATAACACAATAGATAGAGGACTATCTGATATTATGAGCTGTCAGGAGCAGTTAGAGCCTTAATCGAGCCTGAATTTATGTCGTACGACTCATTAGAAGCATTGTGTTGGTTGCGGAACTGCAGTAGCGTATCATGGCGGTGCTAATCGGTATAGCTTTCCATTTCTGGAGTGAGAGCACACCGTAATTATTATACCTTCGATACAGCAGTTCACGCAATGCACGAGACGCATCTGCCTTAGTATATAAAAAGACTCCCATTCCTTATGAAATTTTTCATTTTTTATGAAAAGCTGCTATCTCTTTTCGAATTGTTTTTAAAAATAGAAAACATTGTGGTTCCAAGCTGCCTTATCAATGAATTATGTATATCAAAATGCAGAACATCACATGAGACTCAAAATAAAAAGTATAACTGAGTTAAGTGGGTTTGGGAAATGTTTTAGTATTAAGTCCAGCCCTTATGGAAATATTTATAATTTTACGACGCTGAAATAGTTGCTCTAAAACATTTTCCTAAATTAAAATAAATAAAAAAAACATTTGCCAAAACCTAAATTATTGGACATTCATACCTCCGGAACTAAGGATCGAAGGAGGAAACTGTAATACAGTCTTTTATGACTACGCGAAATGAAAACCAATCGGAGCAGGATGTTTCCCAAAAACCGTCGATGTTTTTAAAATTCTTTTTGAATGACTCCGTCTTCTAACTTATTATTTTTCCATTTATATGCGAAGTTTTTTTGATTTATTGGTTTCCGTCCAATTTTTCACAATAGGACCGTAACTTCCCCCCAGCTATTTGTATTTGAAAGAGTCAGCGAGGTGTGTTGGCCTTCTGAACGAAACAGCAATTTATTCGAAAGAAAAACTAAGATTTGCCTTGATCCAACATACACATCATAAGTATTTGTACCTGTTTGTCGGTCTTGGACACACCATCGGTGTTAGCTACGACCTTGGCGATTGTTCATTTTCTTTTTTACTTAGAGTGATTTTGTCTGTAGTAAAGAAGTGCAAAATCTTACATTTGTTTTTACAAAAAAATATATTTCGTACGGAATAAGATCCAGTTTTTGTAAGTGATTCTTTTTTAGGAGATTTCCTTTTAGGTGATCTTACGTACACCCATTGGGGGCAGAAAGACGCGTAGCTAAAGTAGGCTTAGATCACCCTCAAATAGCGTCCAGCCGACCTTAAAGTTTTTAAAATTCTGATATAGATTCCAGGACAGTTGTATTAATGCAATCAATTACTCAATAAGCTGAGCTTTTATTTAAAATTCAATAAAGTGTTATTATATTAAGTAATTATGTTCAAAATAATGTACACCCTCAATGGTTTCATGATATTGTGTTGCCACAATTTGTGATACAGCCAAATAACTGAAACAATTGAGGGTGAACATTATTTTGAATATATTCTTTTGCAAGATGCTTCCTCCAAGATTTCCTTTCTCCCAAAAACTTCAATATTACAACAAGTTGACCACAAAAAGGTCAGTTTCCTTTGTAATGTTGAAGATTTCGAGAAAATGGAAATAATAGAAGAAGTAGCATGCATAAGTTTTTCATTCTAAATACAAGAGACTTAGTTTTTATATACGAGTAAGTTAAAAATTTTGCACATCCATTGATAACTTTCGAGCTAGAGACATATTTAGTGAAATTCAATTAAAGCCGTCTGTTGACTTTCGCTAAGTTTGTCTTTATTTCTAAAGTTATCTAGTGATTCGAAAAATTCTTTCTTTAAAGCTTTGTACTTAAAATTAAAAACTTTTGCATGTCACTTTAAGATATTTAAGTACAATGAAATTGGGAAACTGGTCGTATTGCCATATGAACATATTTCAGTGAATAATAAGGATCGCGCCATCGTGACCAGCTGATACCCCTCCAATGGGTTAATCCTTTAAAGTACCGACCATTTAAGTCACTAAAAAAGGAATAATTATATGTCTTATTACAAAATAAAAGGACTGCATCTTACCAGCGGAGACATTCTTTATACCACCATGCGCTTTGCAAACCCTTAGCACAATCTTTAATAACAGATCCGGGTGCAATGTCCTTATCTATCGTACTCCATTTTTGACCAACATGATACCTCAGTGCATCACCAGCATTGCCCGAATAATTGCCAAGGATATTTAAGGCATATTTCTTGTCTTCATCACCAATAGCAAAGCTACTATACTTGGCCCAGGCTTTTTCGCCTTCAAAATCTTCCAATTGTATCCAGAGTTCATGTAAGGTGAATTCTGTTATAGCATGTAACTTATCCAATCCTATCCAAAACTCTCCTTCTAAATTACCGAAACCTTGCTGGTAATCAACCCATTTCAGAGAAAATTTGATGCTACCATCCAGTCTACGTTGGATAATCGTCCAAACGTCGGTGTTGTTCGAATAGTCAGTACCATTACCATCACCATTAGTATCATTTTTAAAGCAGTAGACATAAAACGGTTTGAGCTTAGAGCCTGGAACTATAATTTGATAAACGCCATTGGGACCACCTTCTGATAATGCTTCAGCGCAATTTGTTGGCAGAGGTTTACAGGTACTTTGATCAGTTTCTGTATAATTTGTACTGGGATCTGTCGGCTTCTCTGAGCCTGATCGTTTTTTTGTGCCAGTAAGTGCTGCTTTCAATTCTTCCAAGTCTTCTTTAATTTCTTTTCTTTGTTTTGTAAGATGCTCATTAAAGCTTGAAAGATTTAAAGCCCGTTAAATTACTAGTCTTAGGAAAGTGGAAATTAAATAAGAGCAAAATATTTTCAGCATGACAAAAATTAAACATTTACGATGTCTTGCTGTTAAGATCTACTTAAAGCTCAGATTTTATGGATATCTACGACTAGCAACTACCGAATTACTGAAAGTTTTGTAATATCTATATCTTTACTACACAGTAATAACCGGGCAGGATTGAAGAAAAATGACTGTTTGTTTTAACAAAAAATAGCTACGTTTATTGAAAATATGTTTGTTCTGCGTCGATTAGACCCTGATAAAATAAAATAATTAGAATAAGATAAGACTCACGAACAGTGACATGTATTTTTGACGATGTACACAAACGTACTGACATTATATTTCCAAAAGTAATCGGTTTCCATAAGACTTAGCTGATCTGCTTACCCCATGAATATCACTCATTAGTCAATAGATGGCGCAAGCATGAACCACGGCAGAAATATTGTCCGGATATTTAAAGACCGTGTATATAACCCGACAGATATCGTCACAAAATATTTGCGTACATTTAAATGTATTTTTTAGCTATTTTATGATCGTCTGAAAAAAATTATGCCGGTCAACCGCTTAGATTATGAAACAGGCGCACAGTGGGAACGAATTGAAGAAACGAGTCCATGTGAATTTACACAATTAATTATTTTAATACACATGCATGCTCACATGACCTGCGTGGGTAATTTGGTAAAATGCGAAAAAGCTTAAAAAAAACTATAAATAAATAGGTAGCTAAAATACAGGCATAATTTTTTCATTTTCTCAATTTCTTTTTTAATAATCATTTTACTTGATTTAAAGCTGAATAGCTATGAAGGCTCATAGCTGTAGTAGCTAAACTCTATTATTATTATTATTATTATTATTATTATTATTATTATTATTATTATTATTATTATTATTATTATTATTATTATTATTATTATTATTATTATTATTATTATTATTATTATTATTATTATTATTATTATTATTATTATTATTATTATTATTATTATTATTATTATTATTATTATTATTATTATTATTATTATTATTATTATTATTATTATTATTATTATTATTATTATTATTATTATTATTATTATTATTGTTGTTTTATTTTTTTTTTTTTTTCTCCAAAATGGGTGCAAAAATATATTTTGGAGGCCTTAGCCCATAGCAAAATATAAAAATTTTTGTTTATTGTTTAATTAGTTCATAAATTTTCTGGTGATGTGACAGGTATCGATGATAACAGACTTCTGCATTGTATCAATAATAGTTTTCCGTAATCCAAAGTTGTTAATATTCGCCCAAAGATGCGTATCAATCATACCCTCAGCACTTATTATTATTGGAATAATCTTAAGCTCAGTAAGATTCCAGTTTCGTTTTGTTTCAACCGCTAATTCAGCATATCTATTACATTTTTCGGAGTATGTGCGGCTAATATTTCTTGTAGCTGGAACTGCAACATCAATAAAGAAACCCCTACGCTGCTTTTTATCAAGGAGCGTTATATCAGGACGGTTATGGAGTCTTGTATGATCTGAGTAGATAGTTCGATCGTAGTAGATTTTCACGTCTTCATTTTCTATAACTGGCTGTGGACTATACCTATAGTATGGTGCGTCATCAGATTGAAGTTTATATATAGCAAGAAGGTTTTTATGTAGAATTTTAGCAACATTATTGTGTCTTCTTGTGTATTCAGTTTGGGCTAGAATTGGACATCCTGAAATAATATGGTCAATTGTTTCTGGTTGACTCATACATCTTCTACAGCTATCATCAGTGATGTTTGGATCTTTTATGACAGTCTTTCTGTAGTTTTTCGTTGGGATTACTTGATCTTGGATGGCGATCATAAAAGCCTCGGTCTCTGCATACAGATTCCCATTCAATAGCCATTTGTTTGACAGTAACTTATCAACATAGTCGGCGTTAATGGATCTGTAGTATCTACCATGGATAGGTTTTATTGCCCAGTTTTTGTTCCCTTGTAGATCTGTCTTCTGCTTGTCGGTTGAAGCTTCCGTTTAAGTTAAGAGGTGTTAAGTCCTTATCCGCTTCAATTATTACTTTTATAAGCCTGGATCTGTCAGATTTAAGCTGAAAGTACTCTCGAAGAGACTGTACTTGATTATCATGAAGTGTTTGAAGATCGACTAGCCCTCTACCACCATCTCTTCTCTGTGCTACCATTCTTTCACAACATGATTTAGGGTGGTGAAATTTATAGTCTGTAAGCATTGTCCTAATTTTTCGTTGCAGTGATTGAATTTCAGTTACTGTCCATTTTATAATACCAAAGCTGTATGAAAGAATCGGTATTGCAAATGTATTTAAAGCTTTAATTAGGTTTTTGCCATTTAAATTCGCTTTAGCAATTTTGTGGATGCGTGATTTAAATTCCCTGATTAAGTTTGATTTGACAATTTTCCTACTAATGCGATTGTTTTGGACTATACCAAGGTATTTATATACATCTTGTTCCTCCATTTGCTCAATATACTGGGTGTCTACATTTTGTCCATCATTTTTTAAAATTTTTCCTTTGTAAATATATATTTTTCTGCATTTATCCAAACCAAATTTCATGGTAATGATCTTCACTGAACATGGTAACAATTTTTATAAGCTGATCTAAACTTTGTCTTGTTGAGGCGTATATTTTGAGATCGTCCATATTATAAAAGGTGGCTTAATATTTCTTGATTGGAGTTACCCTTTATTTTGTAGCCATATTTACTGTTTTTCAATAAATTACTTAAAGGATTGAGGGCAATACAGAACCATAAAGCAGATAGACAGTCACCTTGAAAAATTCCACATCTTATGTTGATATCTGATGTGTTTTCGAAACCTGTACTTGTGGGTATTTGAATATTAGTGCGCCAGTGCCCCATATTGTACTTGAGAAATTTAATTATGTTCGAATTTATTTTATATATTTTTAAAATCTTAATTAGCCAACTGTGTGGTATACTGTCAAATGGCTTTCTGGTAGTCTATATAGCATGCATATAAGTTTCTGGACTGCCTAACCGTCTGTTCTAATACAGTTTGATCAATGGTTAGTTGCTCCTTACAGCCTTTAGTATATTTACAGCATCCTTTCTGTTCTTCGCAAAGGATATTATTTTGTGTTAAATGATTATTAATAAGAAGACTCAGGCAAGCTGTCATAATTTTGTAAATAGTAGGTAGACAAGTAATTGGTCGCACATTTGCAGGGTTTCCATCAAATCCTTTGTTTTTGGCCAGAAGATATGTAATTCCATTGGTAAAGCTATTTGGAAACTTTCTTGGATCTTGAATGCAACTGTTTAGCAGTTCTGTGAGTTTTGGATGAATTGCAGGGAGTCGTTTTTAAGCCAGAAGTTCTGTATTTTATCTGGACCGGGTGTTTTCCAGTTATGGGTCTTATTTATAATTTCTTTAACTTGTTCGCAAGTAAGATAGTCTGCTGACATTTCCTCGATTTATTATTATTATTATTATTATTATTATTATTATTATTATTATTATTATTATTATTATTATTATTATTATTATTATTATTATTATTATTATTATTATTATTATTATTATTATTATTATTATTATTATTATTATTATTATTATTATTATTATTATTATTATTATTATTATTATTATTATTATTATTATTATTATTATTATTATTATTATTATTATTATTATTATTATTATTATTATTATTATTATTATTATTATTATTATTATTATTATTATTATTATTATTATTATTATTATTATTATTATTATTATTATTATTATTATTATTATTATTATTATTATTATTATTATTATTATTATTATTATTATTATTATTATTATTATTATTATTATTATTATTATTATTATTATTATTATTATTATTATTATTATTATTATTATTATTATTATTATTATTATTATTATTATTATTATTATTATTATTATTATTATTATTATTATTATTATTATTATTATTATTATTATTATTATTATTATTATTATTATTATTATTATTATTATTATTATTATTATTATTATTATTATTATTATTATTATTATTATTATTATTATTATTATTATTATTATTATTATTATTATTATTATTATTATTATTATTATTATTATTATTATTATTATTATTATTATTATTATTATTATTATTATTATTATTATTATTATTATTATTATTATTATTATTATTATTATTATTATTATTATTATTATTATTATTATTATTATTATTATTATTATTATTATTATTATTATTATTATTATTATTATTATTATTATTATTATTATTATTATTATTATTATTATTATTATTATTATTATTATTATTATTATTATTATTATTATTATTATTATTATTATTATTATTATTATTATTATTATTATTATTATTATTATTATTATTATTATTATTATTATTATTATTATTATTATTATTATTATTATTATTATTATTATTATTATTATTATTATTATTATTATTATTATTATTATTATTATTATTATTATTATTATTATTATTATTATTATTATTATTATTATTATTATTATTATTATTATTATTATTATTATTATTATTATTATTATTATTATTATTATTATTATTATTATTATTATTATTATTATTATTATTATTATTATTATTATTATTATTATTATTATTATTATTATTATTATTATTATTATTATTATTATTATTATTATTATTATTATTATTATTATTATTATTATTATTATTATTATTATATTATTATTATTATTATTATATTATATTATTATTATTATTTATTATTATGATTATTATTATTATTATTATTATTATTATTATTATTATTATTTTTATTATTATTATTATTAATTATATTATTATTATTATTATTATTATTATATTAATTATTATTAATATTATTATTATTATTATATTATTATTATTATTATTATTATTATTATTATTATTATTATTATTATTATTATTATTATTATTATTATTATTATTATTATTATTATTATTATTATTATTATTATTATTATTATTATTATTATTATTATTATTATTATTATTATTATTATATTATATTATTATTATTATTATTATTATTATTATTATTATTATTATTATTATTATTATTATTATTATTATTATTATTATTATTATTATTATTATTATTATTATTATTATTATTATTATTATTATTATTATTATTATTATTATTATTATTATTATTATTATTATTATTATTATTATTATTATTATTATTATTATTATTATTATTATTATTATTATTATTATTATTATTATTATTATTATATTATTATTATTATTATTATTATTATTATTATTATTATTATTATTATTATTATTATTATTATTATTATTATTATTATTATTATTATTATTATTATTATTATTATTATTATTATTATTATTATTATTATTATTATTATTATTATTATTATTATTATTATTATTATTATTATTATTATTATTATTATTATTATTATTATTATTTATTATTATTATTATTATTATTATTATTATTATTATTATTATTATTATTATTATTATTATTATTATTATTATTATTATTATTATTATTATTATTATTATTATTATTATTATTATTATTATTATTATTATTATTATTATTATTATTATTATTATTATTATTATTATTATTATTATTATTATTATTATTATTATTATTATTATTATTATTATTATTATTATTATTATTATTATTATTATTATTATTATTATTATTATTATTATTATTATTATTATTATTATTATTATTATTATTATTATTATTATTATTATTATTATTATTATTATTATTATTATTATTATTATTATTATTATTATTATTATTATTATTATTATTATTATTATTATTATTATTATTATTATTATTATTATTATTATTATTATTATTATTATTATTATTATTATTATTATTATTATTATTATTATTATTATTATTATTATTATTATTATTATTATTATTATTATTATTATTATTATTATTATTATTATTATTATTATTATTATTATTATTATTATTATTATTATTATTATTATTATTATTATTATTATTATTAAAGGGTTAATACGAGCTAAAATGTTTTCTGGCAGACCAATTAAAGTAAATAAACTCTATTTAATTATTTTAATCCTAGCAATCTGGGTTTCGTAATAGCCAAAGGTGAATGACTGCTATTGTTAAAGTCAATGTTATTAATATTTTAACCTTACTCATCCTCTTAGATTTTTCTAAGGGTTTAGTCTTTTATTGTATGAAATTAAAATACTCGTATATTCGGTGATAGCGCTTCGCTATTTTTCGAGTGAAGATTGCTGCGTATTTTACCCCATTCGCACCAAGCAGTGACTTTGAGTTCAAATTAAAATTGGTCTATTTATTTAATCAGCAGGTTTTCAGTTTTCAGGTTTTTTGTATTCCTTTATTTAACAATATTCTTCTAGGAATGGATAATTTAGATTTATTTGTACATTTTATCAAAGAAATTTTTTTGTAGATAATGAAAAATGGATGGAGAATCTGTCAGTAAAATTCCAACTCATAATATAATTAGAGGGGGAGCAAATAAAGTCGCGTTGTCTCGCTGTGAAATGGTTGAATGCGTTTGCCTATTTTTCGACGACGACTTGCTGTTAGTACCATTCCGTAGTAGGTTGTCCTCCCGCTAATAAATACCATCTTAACCTAATAAATATAGTATGCAACTTTTTTGGATTGGTGACAATTATTTATAACTAACTATCTTTTTTCGGTTTGTTAAATATTGTTTTTTTTTCTTTGGTTTAATGTTGCGTAAATAAAACAAATCGTTGAAGTGTTTTAAATAAGAGAGCATTTACTTACGAGTGACTGTGAGTCACCATAAGGTACTTAACGTAATAAAATAACGTGGTACGAATAGGGTTAAACTGGCACTTCTTAGTCATTCTTCAGGGATGTGAGTGTAGGAGTCCCTCAAGGTTCTGTTTTGAGAACTTTACCTCTCAAGGACTGAATTTGATTGACTCAATGTAGACTTACGTAAGTCTAAAAAATCTTCGGATTTTAGCTAATTTTATTTTAATTTGAGCTGGGAATAAATTAATTTCAAGAATACTGAATTTGGGTGGCAGACGGACGGCATTTTGATCAACGATCATACACTAATTAAAAAGACATATTACGACGATGATTGACATAATGAACTGCTTGATTCAGATAACAAGGACGTCATCGCTATATTCTGCACAGTTCCGTTAAATACCGACTAAATTTTCTCACTATTGTATGTATTGTGATAAAGTATAAAACTAAGTATTATAATCATCATAAACTTACATAACACCCAGGGAAGTCATCTTTGTGCGTAAGTTCTCATTGATTGTCTGCAGTAATTCCGAACGTTGTTGTATGTTTTTAATCGCGATATCATCAGAACTTTCGTCATTCAATTTGATATTGTTCTTAACAAACAAGTTTTTTATTTTCAAATTTTTTTTCACTTTAAAATTACATATAATGTAGATATTCTTGATTTCCTTACCTCACTACTGTCTGCAATCATCAGATCCGTTGAGTTTTCTGCAACGATCAATTGAAAAACCGCTAATAATGCTGTGATTTTGATAAACATCTTAGCTACTCTGCATTAATTTTGCTACTAATCAACTCTCACTGAAATAATTCCTTTGTAGCTGTTATTTTTATAGCAGTAAATTTTTTGTTTTATTTTTTTCATTATGAAACATTTAAGACACGTGTGCCATTCTGAGTATAGTGTGATAAGCTTTTTAACTTATTTGACTTAAATTTTATTTTAAAATTGGTCACGAGTCTAACAAATGCAACGATGACATTAACCTTTGTCCGACGGTATAGGTACGATTGTACCATGAGTGTTTTCAAATTGCGACAACCTTTATGACGTAGGTTATAAAGTGCGATATATGAAAATCTATGTATTTTTGCTGTCGAACACCAGTATTCTAAAAACGGCTAAGAAGTTATAAATGATATTCCCCACACATACTTTAATGCTTTGTTGGACTGAACACCATGTACAATTTGAAGCTTCCAACTATCTTGCCCACAACAATGACTACAAAGCAGTACTACTGAAATCGAGCAGCAGACCCCTGCATTTCCAAAATTTAAGTCCTGTAGGGTCATGTTTACGAATGTTGTTTTCGTATTTCTCAAATTTTTGAAAAAGTAGAGCAGGCCGGTATTATATCTCTCAAAGCTTACGAGGTGCTACAGTTGAAAGGAGAATCCCATGACCATAAAGCGACTGAGCCAGAGATTTTTACAACAATCCAAGGGGAGTATGCAGTGGAATGGCGAACACAATGCCGAACCTTGGCTTTCTTCATCAATATGTTTGGTACACGGGCGTAACCACTTGGGGTTGACAAAATGTAATATGAAATTTAAATTTCATTGTGAACTTTTTTTTTAGCAAATGGAAAATAATTCGAGAGAATATGTAGGTGACTTTGTAATTCATCATTTTGCTTAAGCTTGCGAAAAACAAAAGTTTGAACCATTTTTTAGTAACAAAATTTTTCCAATTTTCTGTTGGTGGGCGGCGACAAATTACCTCCACGTCCGGGGCGCCCAATGTGCACAGTACGCCACTGAATAGGTATAATATATCTATGTATGTCTGCACGAAAATTTCTTATTGCATAAACATCTCGAAAGTGGAATAGATATTTCTATAAAATTAATCTTATTGTAAAACAAAAATTTTTTTTTGATAACACAGAATTTCCTATCACTAGGACTTATAATAAAAAAATCATAAAGTATTTAATTTTCCACATTGTAGGGTGTGTAATGTGGGAGTGGAAAGTCCCACATTACTTATGTTTGGCTTAAAAAACAAAAAACCGTATGGTACCAATCCCTTTTTTAAAAATCAGCGTTCACGTCTACGCAATGAAGTGGGCGTTAGAAATCATAGCTCATAGGCGTGGCTGGGCAAAACGTACCGCGCGCGGGACTGCGGCAGAATGAGAATAACTTTTCATATACGTATATAAAGCAGAGAGCGTAAAATTTAATTCAGTTTGCTTTGAAAAGCACAACTACACATGCATTGAAGAGCATTTAAGAGAAACACACGTGTAGTCGTGCTCAGCTCTGCTCATAGGCAATGATGGGCACTAACATGCACGCAAAGTTTTGTTCCATATAGTGGTACAAAAACCATTTGGAGTTCTACTTCTGCTGAAGTATATGTGTACACAAATTCTCTCTCGTTACTTTCAATTGCGCTCTCGTTAGAATTTGCAGAAGAACATGTGCCGATCTATGGTCATAGATATCTAAATCTCAATCTAAATAATGCTATGTTTGAATTTTCATGCGAGACTATATGAAGGTACAATTGCACCTATCGCCTGAGAGCGTTGTAGAACTATACATTTTATACCATCGTACAAGGGTTAAGCGCAATCTCACTTAATGCTTGTAAATAGTATGTATAGCTATGAGAGTTTTGCGGCACAAAAGTAAATTTTGTGAGGAAAATCCATTATGAAATTATAAGGTCCAAGCTCATAAAAGTCTTTCTGAGTCAAAGAAAACCGCAAGTCGCGTGTGTTGATGCCGACAAAGTAGCAGTGACCGACAAATAGCGTGCTAATTACGAAGCTTTGGAGGAAAGCAGGGTGTAATGTGGGGCAGCAGGCGGGGTTGCCTGAGATTGCGGTTGGGTTCTGCAGTGACGCTGGACTTTTGAAGAATATCCAAAGCAGTGAGGATTTCATAGGTATACCCAAGTTTTTGGCCGAAGTGGATGTTTGCGATATGAGATGGCATCCGGGGCAGGTTACCAAGATCGAGCTTAGAGGATTTAAACAGAACTTAAATCGAAAAAAACTAATAGAGACTACTGAACGAACTTAAATGAAGAGAAATGAAACTAAAACGAAACTAAACGAGAACACGAACAGAAATATATCAGGACTAGATCAGATATGGGATATCAGACAAAGGGTTAGCCTCTCTTCTGGTTAGCAGCTGCTATGAGTGCTGAAGAATCAATCGGAGTCTACGCCAAGCCAGAAAGACTTATAAGGCTTGAGCATATACAGTATGCAAAAAAAAACTTCCATTGCAATGATTTTATGCAGCCCTAGTATGAAAAATTAACGATGCATTTTTTCTTGATCATAATGTAATAATATACAATAAAATATGAAATAAATTATAAAATACGTGTGGACGAAAACTTTCCGTTCGTTTTAGAAAGTAGAATAAGGAAAACTCTATCTATGTCGCCCACGAACTACTCTACTTATATATTTCAAAAGGGGACAAAGGTATAGATATGAAATTATGTATACTAATTTTAAAACTAAAACTTTTAAGATGACTCAGACGTTCAACTCATTACGGATTATAGAAAAAAATCCCAAATCAAAGGCGAAAAAATGCTAAGGTGTGAGTGGCAAGTCCAACTATATTTATTTTTGATTCAGTATAGTAAAAAAATCGAAAGGTATCAACACTTTTTGGAATTTTTATTCAGTAACGTACATACATTTGTACATATGCTGCCTTCAAGCGATTTAAAAATATACCAATTATACCGTCGTACAAAAGTTAAGTGCAAGGTCACTTAATACTTCTAAATTGCATAACATGTGGGTTTTAAGACATAAAAGTGGACTTTGGTATGGAAAATTCAATACAAAATTTGAAAATTCAAATTCACAAAAGTCGAACAATTTTTTCTACGTTATAGCTAACCACAAATCACATGTGACCAATAATTAGTGCGCTGATATCGCAGTTGACGCGGCAAGCAGAGAGCAATATGCGACTGCAGGCGGGGTGCCGCGTATTGGGGTTGTGATCTCCAGTTGTAGTGGACCATAGGAAAATTTCCCAAATTTTTAGGATTTCATAGGATTCTCCAAGATTTTGGGCGTAGTCTATATTTGCAATATGAAACGGCATGCGGATGCAATTTCAATCCCTTTATTATCATCAATCTCCTCTTCTCCTTCAATATGTGAATCATTTTCAAGTGCCTCCAGGATTTCGCCGTAACTCATTGGCTCTGTTTGAAACATTTTTATGAAAGAATAGGTAAAAAACTATAAAAATGATAAGATCCGATGAATTGTAGAAGGCATAAAAAGCAAGGACTCCTTACGAATGTCTTTTATAAGGGTTTGGATAAAAAAATCTCTTACGACTACCATTAACAAAAACTAAATAATAAATACTTTTTTATCGTAAGTCACTTACCCAATAATTAATAATCCTAAACTGGACCGAATTGAACTGACTCCAAAGAGAGAAACTCCTCCAGTTCCTTAAATTTGACAGCGAGTCTAAAAGGAATATTAAGCTAGTTCGGTACTTTCTGATAATATACTCAATGTACTGTCGATTTTAAGATCAGATAAAAATGTCTAACCTGATTCTAGAGTCGCAGGGCGCCTAGGCACTTGGGACCCACAATACACACCCGTCACATTGCTAGCATTGTCGTAAGACTGTCCCCGACTATTAAGGATATCCAAGTCATGGCTTTTAAATTTTTAAAATGCAACATAAATAAATTAACTTCCAATTAATAAGCAGTTATAAAGGAAAATGAAAAAAAAAAAAAATTCGGGGTATTTTTTTGAAAAAATTATTTAGCTAACCTGATTCCCATGTAAGTTAAACTGAACAACAAGGGTCATCAGATTAGAAAATATTAGCCCAAGGTTTGGTAAAAATTTGGCTACATTTAGTAAATTTATTTCTGAGTGCACGGAAAATTTTTAAATTTTTTTTTACTTACGAATTGAATTGAATTGAAAGTTAACAAAAAATTAAAATGTTGTACAGTTGTAAGCGATAGAATATAAATTAACAGACCTAGCATAATTTGAACTATTCCATAGATTTTTCTACCATGTTCAAAATTTCAAATTATGCCAATTCTGTAAATGTAGAAAATGCAGATATTTCGGGTTTGAAAAAAGAAAATGATATGCGGTTCACGCCATTTTTTAAGCAAATAACAATACATTAAAAATGATGTAACGCGAGATCGGCCGCAAAATAATATGGGGTGATTTTGCAACTTTAAAGTACAATATCAAAATTTCCGGTCAATTTTCAATATTTTTGTAAGAAAGAAAGAATAAGAAGAAAACCTAATCACGGATTCGAATTCCTCGATCAGTAATAACTATTTGAAATAAAAAAAAATTTGAATCACCTTAATATGCAAATTAGTCGACTCCGATTCGAAAAAATCAGGTGTTAATTTAGAAAAATGTATCTTGGTTTTCAAATAAGATAATGATATGCGGTTGCGGCATTATTTTAAGCAAACAACAGTACATTAAAAATGATGTACCACGGGATCGGCGGTAAAATAATATTTGAGGTGTTGCAACTAGAAAGCGGAAAATCGGTACTTTTTTATTCTTTTCCGGTCAATTTTCAATTTTTAATAAGAAAGAAAGAAGAAGAAGAAGAAAACAAATCACGGATTTGAATTCCTCGATTGATAGTTTCCCGAAAACAATACCCACTTTGTTGGAAAATTGTATAACCTCTGTAACTTGCAACATTTTTCAAATCAATATTTTGTAAAAAGGGTTGTCAACTTAAAACAGAGGGCGCTTATTCAGTTTGAAATACTACCCTAGTAATAAAATTTGTCCAGACATATAACGCTACTGTAATCCTCTGACACATCGTGCAAAAATCAAAAAGATTTTATTTTGAAGCGCTCTAATAATGTATACTCTCTGCACTAAAAGTTGAAGTGAGATTTTCGTTGAGCACTCCTCCCTCTTGGTGAGACTTTGCCGGGTACCCTCTCACCCTATTTTGACTCACGTTATTTATGGACGGTCCCTAATGAAAGTAACGATAAATATTAGATTTTCTCTTATACTCCCAAAGTCGTAACCATAAATATCCGTACCGTTTCCGCATTGTGAAATGAAATTATAAGCCATTTTCTTCGGCCTCAACCTTCAATTCATTAAAAAAAATTGGATCATAAATTTATATCAGCTACATTATCAGAGCTACAATATTGATTATTAACTTGAAGTAAAAACGTAGTTCCAAATAAGAAACTGAACTTCAAACTTTGTCTCCGAGTTTAAGGAAAAATTTATTTATTTCTAGCGCTGAAGTATTTTACTAACAATAAGTATGTCTTGTTTTGTAGCACGCGTGTCCCTATGTTTCCATTATAATCAAAAGTCTCAACATCGAAGTAATCGAGTAACGAGTTTAATAAAATGGTATGTCGCAAAAGTTGTCCGAACCGTGGTTCTCGATATCAAAAAAACAAATAAAAAATAAAACCAAACAAAAAATATTTCTCTCAGAAATTTAAATTTTCGACTGCAGTTTGTTGTCATTGCCTTAAATTGCTTCGGAAAGTGCAAAGTACAATAAAGTATGGAAATTTCCGTACTATGGCATGCGTGGCGTGTCCGTACCTTCTTACGCTTCACTTAACACTTCTGGTCATTCTCAAGTATTTGTCATTATGTAAGAGCCAGTGTTATTGTGGTTTTACCACACATACATATATGTATATATGTATATCATTAAAATATAATGACATATTATGGTATACTTTTGGGATGATGATTTACATCATCTAATGACCAATTTCCATTGCAAAAGTGCGGCATGATTTTGGGCAATTGTTAATCAGTTTAAGTTGCTATATGCAAATTCTGCTTGGAGAAAATTTACAAGATTGATAATACAATTCACTTGACTGGAACAACAAATCGGCAGTGAACGCCAGGTATGCGATCCAGGTGTATTCAAACTTCACTAGGTAAGTCAAGACTTGTAAACGAGAACAAGTTTTTGTTAACGTAAACTGTTGGTGTTCATGTGACTACTTTTGTATGTAATTTTTTTTTATAATTTGTAAGCTTTAAGCTTAAACGAGGTGTTAAAATAAATTAAGATTGAAAATAAACAGAAATCGTTTTAATTTAGAAGAGATGCAGTACGCGTTGTTTTCTTGAATAAAATTTCTACTTTTCAAAAAAAAAATAAGGTAGGATGGGCACTTTCGACGATCAGACACTTAAGAAATCTCGATTGCAGAGAGGCGGTCCATTTTTAATTAACATTTTGGATGAAAAGTCATGCCGCACTGTTTCAACAAAAGTCGAAAGTACCCTATGCTGGATTTAAGTAAGTTCATAACTGGAAATTTAAAATTCAATATCATATTCAGAATGGTTCGCTCATATACGAAAAAAACTAACCGATGTTTTATCTACGAATCTATACTTCATAATCGCTGCAAAAAAACATTCTTATTATTTTGGACCTCATTATTCTCACAAACTATTATATTTGGTCAGCTCAAAGGGTATAAATGAGTTTCAAGTCAATAATCCGGGAAAACAAATAACAATTTGTAATAGCACTCCACTGACAAAAGTTCCAAAGAGTTTTTTGTCATGAAAATATAGAAAAGAAATTTAAGGCTACAAAAAATTCAGAAGATACTTCCTCAGCACCCCTGGAGATCAAGGTACATCACTAGTTCAACAGAAAGATAGCCAAGTTACTGTTGATGAGATGAAACAAGTTCCAACTAACCCTGCACAAGTAGAGTAAATAAAGTAAAATCTACAATCTATACTGAGACATCTGAGAAGAACCGAATCGCTGAAAAATGAGCAAACAAGACGGAAAAAAAACAAATCGGAATAAGAACAATTACTTAATTCAAAATAAAATTAATAAAAAGCCAGTAATATAGACTCAACCGATTCTGAGGCTGTTAAAAAAATCGAAAAAATGTAATGCAATTGAATGAGAAGTCGGAAATATTTAAAAAATATTGAGTATGGTTGAAAAGCCGAAAACAAGTTAAACAAATTTGAAAGATGTTAATAATATATGGCAAATATTGAAAAACGCTGAGGGAGGTTGAAGCAGGTGAAAAAGGTTGATAAACTCGATAATATATAAAAGCGTTGAAAAAGTTGAAAGAGATTGGAAAGATCGCAAAAAGTTGAAAGCCTCGAAAAAGGTTGAATGAGGTTGAAAAGCCGAAAAAAGTTGAATGAGGCTGAGAAAAACGAAAAAGTATGGAACATGTTGAAAAAAGTTGAAAGAGTTTGAATAACTTGAAATAAGTTGAATAAGGTTGAAAAATTCGAAAAAATATGGAAAATGGTTGAAGCAGTCGAAAAAAATTGAAAGAGGTTGAAAAAGTCGAAAAAAATTTAAAGAGGTTGAAAAAAATTAAAAGAGCTTGAAAATCTCCCTACGTTTGAATGAGGTTGATGAAATTAAAAAATATGGAGAATATTGAAAAAAGTTGAAAGAGGTTGAACCAGGTGAAAAAAGCTGATAAAGTGGATAATAATATATAAATAATGAGCAATGTTAAATTAAGAAGTTGAAAAGTCCAAAAACATGGAAAATGCTAAAAATATTTTAAAGAGTTTGAAAGCCTCGAAAATAGTTGAAAATCTCAAGAAAAGTTGAGTGAGGTTGAAAATGTTAAAAAAGTTGAAAGAGATTGAATAACTCGAAAAAAGTTGAATAAGGTTGAAAAAGTCGAAAAAATATGGAAAATGTTGAGGAAAATTGAAAAAGTTTGAAAAACTCAAAAAAAGTTGAATGAGGTTAAAAAAGTCAAAAAAATTTGGAAAATGTTGAGAAAGAGGATGAAAAATGTTGAAACAGTTGAAAGAAGTTGAGTAACTCTAAAAAACTTGAATGAGACAGAAAAGTCGACAAAAGTTGAATGAGGTTGAAAAAGTCAAGCAAATATTGAAAACGTTAAAAATATTTGTTTTCATATGCACCAAGTCCATAAGTTTCATCAAAATCGCTGCAGCAGTTTTTGAAATAAAGTTCAGCCATGTACATATACAGTAGAACCTCTGAAAGTCGAGCTTGAATTGAGACGAAAAAAAATTCGAGTTATAGAGTTCTCGACTTATGGAGCTGTAGCTTAAGCGAATTTTGTCAGGAAATGTTCGACTTGTAGAGGTTAAGATTTATTCCAACTAATTATGAGTTAGAGATGTGAAATAAATAAAAGTCTTAGGTATAGAGGTATTACACATTAGTGTGTATTGCAGTAGGAGCAAACTAAGTATTTCTGATAGTTTTTCAATCGGCAACAATAAAGTAAATTTGCTTAAGTTCAAAATTCAGTCATAACTTCCTATATCATTTCATAGAATTGGTTTATTGTATAAGTAGGCTTTTACATTGATTTCTAAGAAACGATGATGTTTTGGCATATTCTTTAAGTCGGCATCTTATTTTTCTTCGAGCAATAGGGGTAATTCGTTTCAAATAATCTAGTTTTAAAGGTTGTAAAATCAAACATTGCTATGTTCAAGATGCAGAGGTCAAATTTATTTTTTCGAGTTATAGAGGGAGAATATGTACTGAATTTACTAGTAGGGACTCACTAATTATTTCGACTTATAGAGGGATCAGATTTCGAGCTATGGAGGTTATGGGGTTTGAAGGGAAAGGAACACAACATTTTTTCGAGGTTGGGAGGTTTTCGACTTAAAGAGGTTCCACTGTATATTTATATATATTTATAAACATACAATTTTAGCTCGTTTAATAATCGTAGATATGTGGAGACCCTTTTCACATTGTTTTTTGTTAGCGCTAACTTCGACCCCAGCTTACACTATTTGTACACCAATTCAAACTTAACATAACACAAAATTGGACTCGATTTGAGCCCATTGATCCAAGATCAATGGATAGAGGACTATCTGATATTATGAGCTGCCAAGAGCAGTTGGAGCTTAAATCGAGCCTGCATTCATGACGTACGCCCCACTAAAAGCATTGTTTTGGTTGCGGAACTGTGGTAGTATATCATGGCGATGCTAATCGGTATAGCTTTCAATTTCTGGAGTGAGAGCACACCGTAATTATTATATCTTCGAGGCAGCAGTTGACGTAAATCACGAGACGCATCTGCCCTAGTATATAAAAAGACATCACATTTTTTGTATGAAAAGCTGCTATGGCTCTTTTCAAATTTTTTTAAGAAAAAAAGCATCCATGCTTTCTTATCAACAAATTATGTATATCAAAATGCAGAACATCACATGAGACTCAAAATGAAAAGTATAACTGAGTTAAGTGGGTTTGGGAAATGTTTTAGTATTAAGTCCAGCCCTTATGAAAATATTTTTAATTTTACGACGCTGAAATAGTTGTTCTAAAACATTTTCCTAAATTTAAATAAGCAAAAAAAACAATTGCCAAAACTTAAATTATTGTACATTCATAACTCCGGAACTAAGGATCGAAGGAGGAAACTGTGATACAGTTTAGTATGACTATGCAAAATGAGAACCAATCGGAGCAGGTTGTTTCCCAAAAATCGTCGATGTTGTCAAACTTCTTTTTGAATGACTCCGTCTTTTAATTTATTATTTTTCCATTTATATGCGAAGTTTTTTTGATTTATTGGTTTCCGTCCAATTTTTCTCAATAGGACCGTAACTTCCCCCCAGCTATTTGTATTTGAAAGAGTCAGCGAGGTGTGTTGGCCTTCTGAACGAAGCAGCAATTTATTCGAAAGAAAAACTAAGATTTGCCTTGATCCAACATACACATCATAAGTATTTGTACCTGTTTGTCGGTCTTGGACACACCATCGGTGTTAGCTACGACCTTGGCGATTGTTCATTTTCTTTTTTACTTAGAGTGATTTTGTCTGTAGTAAAGAAGTGCAAAATCTTACATTTGTTTTTACAAAAAAAATATATTTCGTACGGAATAAGATCCAGTTTTTGTAAGTGATTCTTTTTTAGGAGATTTCCTTTTAGGTGATCTTACGTACACCCATTGGGGGCAGAAGGACGCGTAGCTAAAGTAGGCTTAGGTCACCCTCAAATAGCATTCAGCCGACCTTAAAGTTTTTAAAAATTCTGATATAGATTCCAGGACAGTTTTATAATGCAATCAATTACTCAATAAGCTGAGCTTTTATTTAAAATTCAATAAAGTGTTATTATATTAAGTAATTATGTTCAAAATAATGTACACCCTCAATGGTTTCATGATATTGTGTTGCCACAATTTGTGATACAGCCAAATAACTGAAACAATTGAGGGTGAACATTATTTTGAATATATTCTTTTGCAATATGCTTCCTCCAAAATTTCCTTTCTCCCAAAAACTTCAATATTACAACAAGTTGACCACAAAAAGGTCAGTTTCCTTTGTAATGTTGAAGATTTCGAGAAAATGGAAATAATAGAAGAAGTAGCATGCATAAGTTTTTCATTCTAAATACAAGAGACTTAGTTTTTATATACGAGTAAGTTAAAAATTTTGCACATCCATTGATAACTTTCGAGCTAGAGACATATTTAGTGAAATTCAATTAAAGCCGTCTGTTGACTTTCGCTAAGTTTGTCTTTATTTCTAAAGTTATCTAGTGATTCGAAAAATTCTTTCTTTAAAGCTTTGTACTTAAAATTAAAAACTTTTGCATGTCACTTTAAGATATTTAAGTACAATGAAATTGGGAAACTGGTCGTATTGCCATATGAGCAGACTTCAGTGAATATCGCTCGCCATGCCATGCCGCCCAAATGATACCTCGATTCTCTTTGGTTAATCCTTTCAAATACAGACCATTTAAGTGACTAAAAAAGAAATAATTATGCATGTCTTATTACAAAATAAATGGATTGCATCTTACCTAAGTGCACACATTTTAAACCACCACCCGCCAAACAAACGTTTAGCACATTCTTTAATATGATAATTTGGGTTACCATTATCCTTATCTTTCGTACTCCATTTTTCACCTTCTTGATATCTCATTGAATCACCAGCATTACCTGTATAATTTCCAAGGATATTTAAGGCATATTGCTCTTTTTCACCACCAATAGCAAAGATACTATACTTGGCCCAGCGACTCTCGCCTTCAAAATCTTCCAATTGTATCCAGAGTTCATGTAAGGTGGATTGTGTGATAGCATATAGCTTATCCAATCCTATCCAAAACTCTCCTTCTAAATTACCGAAACCTTGCTGGTAATCAACCCAGCTACGAAAAAAATCGATGATACCATCCTGTCTACGTTGGATAATCGTCCAAACGTCGGTGTTGTTCGAATAGTCAGTACCATTACCATCACCATTAGTATCATTTTTAAAGCAGTAGACATAAAACGGTTTGAGCTTAGAGCCTGGAACTATAATTTGATAAACGCCATTGGGACCACCTTCTGATAATGCTTCAGCGCAATTTGTTGGCAGAGGTTTACAGGTACTTTGATCAGTTTCTGTATAATTTGTACTGGGATCTGTCGGCTTCTCTGAGCCTGATCGTTTTTTTGTGCCAGTAAGTGCTGCTTTCAATTCTTCCAAGTCTTCTTTAATTTCTTTTCTTTGTTTTGTAAGATGCTCATTAAAGCTTGAAAGATTTAAAGCCCGTTAAATTACTAGTCTTAGGAAAGTGGAAATTAAATAAGAGCAAAATATTTTCAGCATGACAAAAATTAAACATTTACGATGTCTTGCTGTTAAGATCTACTTAAAGCTCAGATTTTATGGATATCTACGACTAGCAACTACCGAATTACTGAAAGTTTTGTAATATCTATATCTTTACTACACAGTAATAACCGGGCAGGATTGAAGAAAAATGACTGTTTGTTTTAACAAAAAATAGCTACGTTTATTGAAAATATGTTTGTTCTGCGTCGATTAGACCCTGATAAAATAAAATAATTAGATAAGATAAGACTCACGAACAGTGACATGTATTTTTGACGATGTACACAAACGTACTGACATTATATTTCCAAAAGTAATCGGTTTCCATAAGACTTAGCTGATCTGCTACCCCATGAATATCACTCATTAGTCAATAGATGGCGCAAGCATGAACCACGGCAGAAATATTGTCCGGATATTTAAAGACCGTGTATATAACCCGACAGATATCGTCACAAAATATTTGCGTACATTTAAATGTATTTTTTAGCTATTTTATGATCGTCTGAAAAAAATTATGC
Organism: Tricholauxania praeusta; assembly: GCA_949775025.1. Lineage (NCBI taxonomy): Eukaryota > Metazoa > Arthropoda > Insecta > Diptera > Lauxaniidae > Tricholauxania > Tricholauxania praeusta. The sequence continues at coordinate 26,031,986 of OX459031.1, read as the reverse complement.
CGGTCAACCGCTTAGATTATGAAACAGGCGCACAGTGGGAACGAATTGAAGAAACGAGTCCATGTGAATTTACACAATTAATTATTTTAATACACATGCATGCTCACATGACCTGCGTGGGTAATTTGGTAAAATGCGAAAAAGCTTAAAAAAACTATAAATAAATAGCTAAAATACAGGCATAATTTTTTCATTTTCTCAATTTCTTTTTTAATAATCATTTTACTTGATTTAAAGCTGAATAGCTATGAAGGCTCATAGCTGTAGTAGCTAAACTCTATTATTATTATTATTATTATTATTATTATTATTATTATTATTATTATTATTATTATTATTATTATTATTATTATTATTATTATTATTATTATTATTATTATTATTATTATTATTATTATTATTATTATTATTATTATTATTATTATTATTATTATTATTATTATTATTATTATTATTATTATTATTATTATTATTATTATTATTATTATTATTATTATTATTATTATTATTATTATTATTATTATTATTATTATTATTATTATTATTATTATTATTATTATTATTATTATTATTATTATTATTATTATTATTATTATTATTATTATTATTATTATTATTATTATTATTATTATTATTATTATTATTATTATTATTATTATTATTATTATTATTATTATTATTATTATTATTATTATTATTATTATTATTATTATTATTATTATTATTATTATTATTATTATTATTATTATTATTATTATTATTATTATTATTATTATTATTATTATTATTATTATTATTATTATTATTATTATTATTAAAGGGTTAATACGAGCTAAAATGTTTTCTGGCAGACCAATTAAAGTAAATAAACTCTATTTAATTATTTTAATCCTAGCAATCTGGGTTTCGTAATAGCCAAAGGTGAATGACTGCTATTGTTAAAGTCAATGTTATTAATATTTTAACCTTACTCATCCTCTTAGATTTTTCTAAGGGTTTAGTCTTTTATTGTATGAAATTAAAATACTCGTATATTCGGTGATAGCGCGTCGCTATTTTTCGAGTGAAGATTGCTGCGTATTTTACCCCATTCGCACCAGGCAGTGACTTTGAGTTCAAATTAAAATTGGTCTATTTATTTAATCAGCAGGTTTTCAGTTTTCAGGTTTTTTGTATTCCTTTATTTAACAATATTCTTCTAGGAATGGATAATTTAGATTTATTTGTACATTTTATCAAAGAAATTTTTTTGTAGATAATGAAAAATGGATGGAGAATTCTGTCAGTAAAATTCCAACTCATAATATAATTAGAGGGGGAGCAAATAAAGTCGCGTTGTCTCGCTCTGAATTGGTTGAATGCGTTTGTCTATTTTTCGACGACGACTTGCTGTTAGTACCATTCCGTAGTAGGTCGTCCTCCCGCTAATAAATACCATCTTAACCTAATAAATATAGTATGCAACTTTTTTGGATTGGTGACAATTATTTATAACTAACTATCTTTTTTCGGTCTAAGTCTAAAGATCATACACCAATTAAAAAGACATATTACGACGATGATTAACATAATGAACTGCTAGCTTCAGATGACAAGGACGTCATCGCTATATTCTGCACAGTTACGTTAAATAAAGTATAAAACTAAGTATTATAATCATCATAAACTTACATAACACCCAGGGAAGTCATCTTTGTGCGTAAGTTCTCATAGATTGTCTGCAGTAATTCCAAACGTTGTTGTATGTTTTTAATCGCGATATCATCAGAACTTTCGTCATTCAATTTGATATTGTTCTTAACAAACAAGTTTTTTATTTTCAAATTTTTTTTCACTTTAAAATTACATATAATGTAGATATTCTTGATTTCCTTACCTCACTACTGTCTGCAATCATCAGATCCGTTGAGTTTTCTGCAACGATCAATTGAAAAACCGCTAATAATGCTGTGATTTTGATAAACATCTTAGCTACTCTGCATTAATTTTGCTACTAATCAACTCTCACTGAAATAATTCCTTTGTAGCTGTTATTTTTATAGCAGTAAATTTTTTGTTTTATTTTTTTCATTATGAAACATTTAAGACACGTGTGCCATTCTGAGTATAGTGTGATAAGCTTTTTAACTTATTTGACTTAAATTTTATTTTAAAATTGGTCACGAGTCTAACAAATGCAACGATGACATTAACCTTTGTCCGACGGTATAGGTACGATTGTACCATGAGTGTTTTCAAATTGCGACAACCTTTATGACGTAGGTTATAAAGTGCGATATATGAAAATCTATGTATTTTTGCTGTCGAACACCAGTATTCTAAAAACGGCTAAGAAGTTATAAATGATATTCCCCACACATACTTTAATGCTTTGTTGGACTGAACACCATGTACAATTTGAAGCTTCCAACTATCTTGCCCACAACAATGACTACAAAGCAGTACTACTGAAATCGAGCAGCAGACCCCTGCATTTCCAAAATTTAAGTCCTGTAGGGTCATGTTTACGAATGTTGTTTTCGTATTTTTCAAATTTTTGAAAAAGTAGAGCAGGCCGGTATTATATCTCTCAAAGCTTACGAGGTGCTACAGTTGAAAGGAGAATCCCATGACCATAAAGCGACTGAGCCAGAGATTTTTACAACAATCCAAGGGGAGTATGCAGTGGAATGGCGAACACAATGCCGAACCTTGGCTTTCTTCATCAATATGTTTGGTACACGGGCGTAACCACTTGGGGTTGACAAAATGTAATATGAAATTTAAATTTCATTGTGAACTTTTTTTTTAGCAAATGGAAAATAATTCGAGAGAATATGTAGGTGACTTTGTAATTCATCATTTTGCTTAAGCTTGCGAAAAACAAAAGTTTGAACCATTTTTTAGTAGCAAAATTTTTCCAATTTTCTGTTGGTGGGCGGCGGCAAATTACCTCCACGTCCGGGGCGCCCAATGTGCACAGTACGCCACTGAATAGGTATAATTTATCTATGTATGTCTGCACGAAAATTTCTTATTACATAAACATCTCGAAAGTGGAATAGATATTTCTATAAAATTAATCTTATTGTAAAACTTAAATTTTTTTTTGATAACACAGAATTTCCAATCACTAGGACTTATAATAAAAAAAAAATCGCAATCCAAATCGCAAGGTGCGCAATCATAAAGTATTTAATTTTCCACATTGAAGTGGTGTGTAATGTGGGAGTGGAAAGTCCCACATTACTTATATTTGGCTTAAAAAACAAAAAACCGTATGGTACCAATCCCTTTTTTGAAAAATCAGCGTTCACGTCTACGCAATGAAGTGGGCGTTAGAAATCATAGCTCATAGGCGTGGCTGGGCAAAACGTACCGCGCGCGGGACTGCGGCAGAATGAGAATAACTTTTCATATACGTATATAAAGCAGATAGCGTAAAATTTAATTCAGTTTGCTTTGAAAAGCACAACTACACATGCATTGAAGAGCATTTAAGAGAAACACACGTGTAGTCGTGCTCAGCTCTGCTCATAGGCAATGATGGGCACTAACATGCACGCAAAGTTTTGTTCCATATAGTGGTACAAAAACCATTTGGAGTTCTACTTCTGCTGAAGTATATGTGTACACAAATTCTCTCTCGTTACTTTCAATTGCGCTCTCGTTAGAATTTGCAGAAGAACATGTGCCCATCTATGGTCATAGATATCTAAATCTCAATCTAAATAATGCTATGTTTGAATTTTCAAGCGAGACTATATGAAGGTACAATTGCACCTATCGCCTGCGAGCGTTGTAGAACTATACATTTTATACCATCGTACAAGGGTTAAGCGCAATCTCACTTAATGCTTGTAAATAGTATGTATAGCTATGAGAGTTTTGCGGCACAAAAGTAAATTTTGTGAGGAAAATCCATTATGAAATTATAAGGTCCAAGCTCATAAAAGTTTTTCTGAGTCAAAGGAAACCGCAAGTCGCGTGTGTTGAAGCCGACAAAGTAGCAGTGACCGACAAATAGCGTGCTAATTACGAAGCTTTGGTGGAAAGCAGGGTGTAATGTGGGGCAGCAGGCGGGGTTTCCTGAGATTGCGGTTGGGTTCTGCAGTGACGCTGGACTTTTGAAGAATATCCAAAGCAGTGGGGATTTCATAGGTATACCCAAGTTTTTGGTCGAAGTGGATGTTTGCGATATGAGATGGCATCCGGGGCAGGTTACCAAGATCGAGCTTAGAGGATTTAAACAGAACTTAAATCGAAAAAAACTAATAGAGACTACTGAACGAACTTAAATGAAGAGAAATGAAACTAAAACGAAACTAAACGAGAACACGAACAGAAATATATCAGGTTTAGATCAGATATGGGATATCATTCAATCGGTGAGCCTTTCTTCTTGACAGCTGCTATATGTGCTGAAGAATCAAGCGGAGTCTACGCCAAACCAGAAAGACTTATAAGGTTTGAGCATATACAGTATGCAAAAAAAAACTTCCATTGCAATGATTTTATGCAGCCCTAGTATGAAAAATTAACGATGCATTTTTTCTTGATCATAATGTAATAATATACAATAAAATATGAAATAAATTATAAAATACGTGTGGAAAACTTTCCGTTCGTTTTAGAAAGTAGAATAAGGAAAACTCTATCTATGTCGCCCACGAACTACTCTACTTATATATTTCAAAAGGGGACAAAGGTATAGATATGAAATTATGTATACTAATTTTAAAACTAAAACTTTTAAGATGACTCAGACGTTCAACTCATTACGGATTATAGAAAAAAATCCCAAATCAAAGGCGAAAAAATGCTAAGGTGTGAGTGGCAAGTCCAACTATATTTATTTTTGATTCAGTATAGTAAAAAAATCGAAAGGTATCAACACTTTTTGGAATTTTTATTCAGTAACGTACATACATTTGTACATATGCTGCCTTCAAGCGATTTAAAAATATACCAATTATACCGTCGTACAAAAGTTAAGTGCAAGGTCACTTAATACTTCTAAATTGCATAACATGTGGGTTTTAAGACATAAAAGTGGACTTTGGTATGGAAAATTCAATACAAAATTTGAAAATTCAAATTCACAAAAGTCGAACAATTTTTTCTACGTTATAGCTAACCACAAATCACATGTGACCAATAATTAGTGCGCTGATATCGCAGTTGACGCGGCAAGCAGAGAGCAATGTGCGACTGCAGGCAGGGTGCCGCGTATTGGGGTTGTGATCTACAGTGATAGTGAAGCATAGGAAAATTTCCCAAGTTTTGAGGATTTCATCGGATTCCCCAAGATTTTGGGCGTAGTCCGTATTTGCAATATGACATGTGGTTTCAATTTCAATACCATCTTCATCATCAATCTCCGCTTCTCCTTCATTATCTTAATCGTTTGCAAGTGCCTCCAGGATTTCGCCGTAACTCAGTAACTATATTTTAGACATTTTTATGGAAGAATAGGTAAAAAACTATAAAAATTATAAGATCCGATGAATTGTAGAAGGCATAAAAAGCAAGGACTCCTTACGAATGTCTTTTATAAGGGTTTGGATAAAAAAATCTCTTACGACTACCATTAACAAAAACTAAATAATAAATACTTTTTTATCGTAAGTCACTTACCCAATAATTAATAAACCCAAACTGAACTGAACTGACTTCAAAGTGAGAAATTCCTCCAGTCCATTATATTTGATAGTGAGTCTGAAAGGAATATTAACCTTCACACTGGCACCAATGTTTACCTACGGGAACGGGCACCATTAACAAATGTTAGTATTTTGGTTTTCATACAATGAGCTACTTTTAAACACCGAAAAAATTAAAGTTTTCCAATGTTCAGGTTATCGTATGAATTGCAGGCAGAGTACTAAGAATATTGCATTGCCAATATTGATCCGAATGAGGACAATGTATAAATAGAGGCAACAGAAGGTGATATGATTGAAGAGGATGTAACAGCCTGAAGGATATGATAGAGAAGCTTCTAATGCAGAAATCAAAGCATATTCCGTACAACTCGGGCACGGGAGCGACTCAGAAAATGAATAAATGAAAAGTGACGATACTGAAGGTTTTGTCCCGGATGAAGATGATCATGGTCATTCGACAGTAAAAAGTTTTTCAATGTGTCCTACCACGAAGAATCCATACAAAAAAAGCTAGGAAAATTTGTATCCAGTGCAAGAAGCCTGTTTAAATTGAGCATAGCAAAGTTTTAACAAAATTTAAGGCAACAATATAAAATAACTGTAAAATCAATAAATATTTTTCAAGTGACCAATTTTTTAATGAGCTTTTATTTAAAAATGCCTTCTAATTATTTGTTAATATTATAATAACATAAAATATGCACATAAACTAACAAAATCTCTGAAATAAAAAAAATATTAACATATGTAAATATGGAGTAAAAACTTCAGTTTTTCAAAAAATAACGGAAAAATTAAAAATTTGCAACGTTTTTTAAGTTTTTCGAGAAGTCTTATAAAAATCAGATCACGAATAAATGAATTGCAGCAAGTTATAAATTGCGCTTAACATATGTTAATAGTGCCGTGCAAAGGTTAGGAATTCTTGCATAGGAAACATTGGGATTTGTTATCAGTGTGATCGTTAAAACGTGAGTTGGGGCTGTTATTGGCTCAGAATGTGTTTGTTGTCGATTAAGCGGCAGTAGGACACTTTGTTTGACTTTTTTATAAACAGGATACCCACAATAGTTAGCCGTATGAGCACCTGCACAGTTATTGTAGCGTTTGACGTTAGTATCTGATTTACTAAGATTGCATTCAGATGATGAATGGAGATTTCCATAGATGACGCATACGCTTGGCAGCTTGCACTATGTTTTTGTGTGACCATATTCTCGACAATTATTGCATTGGACTGGACCTATATTTTGTCTCGGTTCCTTTACCGTTATTTTTCTATGCATCAAATACTTGAGGTTATATATTGGGTGGACTTCATTTTTTTTAGCTTCGTTTTTGAAGGCTCTAGTTCAATTTTATACAATGGCTGCTTTTTTGCTTCTGTTTATGATATTGAAAACGTTTTTGGTTAGGAAACCTTTAGATTCCAGTGCCTTTGGATTTCGCCAGTGTTCACTACGGCTTCAATGCCCCTAAATACTACTTTTAGACCTTTGTTTTCGCCTGAAATTGGTACGCGTAAAAGATTTTGTTATTTTTTTGCAAATCTTCATTTATTTCTTTAAATTTCTTTTCGTTTTATTTCCTTTTACTATTGAAACTGTATGGAAAGTATTATTGCCAATTAATTGGGATATATTTTAGGCTATAACGTTAGAGCTACTAACGCAAAGGCAACGATTACCGACCACTTATCAGCACGTCTGTCTCAATCTCCTAAAAGATACATAAATATAATATGTAATTACATGAAAATTAACCTGTTTATTGTTATGGATGTTACCTGCGGAAAAATATCATAAAAATAATTTAAATTATAGTTTTTGAAGTGAAAACTTCTTATGGCACGTTGTGCGGCTGAGGAAAAAAGTATAATTTCGCGACACCGACCGTCATCGGGATTCCCCGTCATGAATGCGATAGTAAAATTTGAATGTTCTTTGAAGACTTGGGAAACGAACTCGATTTCGGAATTTTGAAGACTTGGGAAACGAACTCGATATTGGTATTTTGAAGACTTGGGAAACGAACTCGATTTTAGAATTTTGAAGACTTTGGAAACGAACTCGATTTCAGAAATTTGAAGACTTGGGAAACGAACTCGATTTCAAATTTGGAAGACTTGGGAAACGAACTTGATTTTGGAATTTTGAAGACTTGGGAAACGAACTCGATTTTAAAATTTTGAAGACTTGGAAAACGAACTCGATTTCAAAAAATTTATAAAACGTTGCCTACTTTATGGTGCTATTAATAATTTGCCCTAAAAGTAGGCAACACTTTCTGACAAATTTCAAAAAAACGCCTAAGAGTAGGTAACGACAGTATGACAGTATTTACATTACTATCAGTGTACCACTCACACGGTCAGTATTGTTTATTGTCAGTAATCAGTTTTTTTGACATTCGACTGGTGAAGGTGCGAACTATGCTCCGGCTACATGACCGACAGCCGAAAATGGCATGCCACTTTTTGGGGCAGATTCCATCCAAACTTGCACCACGCCTCCAGCTAGGCATCGGACGACCATACCCTTGGACGCAATGTTCCATGCCACTGAATGAGGAACTTTTCCAAGTTTCTTTCAAGTTTCGCTGCCTTATCGTCTATCTGCCACAAAATGCCACTTGCGCAAAATGCATTAAGTGGCATGCCACTTTTTGGGGCAGATCCGGCTGAAAGTTGGTCAGAGGGTGCAAGTAGGCACGGGACGGCAAAATCCTGGGAGGGGCGTGGCATGCCCCATTTTGTGGCAGATAGACGATGAGGCAGCGAAACTTGAAAGAAACTTGAAAAAGTTCCTCATTCAGTGGCATGGAACATTGCGTCCAAGGGTGTGGTCGTCCGATGCCTAGCTGGAGGCGTGGTGCAAGTTTGGATGGAATCTGCCCCAAAAAGTGGCATGCCATTTTCGGCTGTCGGTCACGTAGTCGGAGCATAGTTCGCACCTTCACCAGTCGAATGCCAAAAAAACTGATTACTGACAATAAACAATACTGACCGTGTGAGTGGTACACTGACAGTAATGTAAATACTGTCAGTAATATTGATCGTGTGAGGGCCGCTTTACTGTCAGTATTTAAAAACTTCGTCAGTAATATCCGATTTTTTCATCAGTCATCAGTATCGTTTTTCTATACTGACAGTACTCACCTCATACGATCAGTAATACTGTCAGTATGCAAAATACTGATTTTTATCTTAAGTTTAAGAAAAATTATGTTTAAGCTATTTAGTCACAGGTCCAGGTACTTTTTTTACCTAATTTTTTCTTATACTTACATAATTCGCAATGATGTGTCTTACTGCAATTAGAATAAATTTTTGTTTTTAAACATAAGGAGTACTTAGCTCAAATTTAATTATTCACAGTTGAGGCTACTGAGCCGAATATACTTCTTCCAGCAATTTTTGAAGTGAAAACTTCTTATGGCACGTTGTGCGGCTGAGTAAAAAAGTATAAGCTCGTGACACCGACCGTCATCGGGATTCCCCGTCATGAAAGCGATGGTAAAATTTGAATGTTCTATTGTTTCTTTTAAATAAAAAATATTCCAAGTGGAAAACAAAAAGCAATGCATACACACTAACTGACACATTTAATTCTCATTCAACGATTGTTATGCTTACATGTTAGTTTCTTTCAATGTCCGCGTTGTTGCGTTGACAAATTGAGAATGAGAGCGAGAGTAAAATTTGAATACATATTCCGTTTTTGTCTTCCATTGCATTGCCATATAAAAAGAAAACGCACACATACCAATTAACGCACTAACTTGCCATTAAACGATTTGTTTTCACTTCTGTCGGCACTCCCGGAGTGCAACCCGCCGTTTTTTTATTTCTAAATTTGCTTTTGAAAAAAATTATTCAAAAAAACAGGAGGTGCACCGTTTTCCGACCGCCCAGTGATGATTTTGCCTGATTCCGTCCACTGAAGTACCTGATTCCGACCGCTATTGTCTCCATAAGAAAAATTAACTTTATTACTTAACATTATATGTGCAAATGTGTTAAAAAGAAAGCAAAGTTATCGTTTTTTAAATAATGTTTATTATAAACACAAAACTCAAATGCAATTTACGATTTTAATTAAAATCTTTTAGTTTTAAGCAAACAAATTTGATTTCTAAGTATAACAATTCATATTCATCACATTTCTTACTGATCTCATTTAGTATAAATAAAAATAATAAGGAACTCGTTAAGTCTTAAAATATTAATTCAGTTTTAAAAACATGGAAACTTAAAAAGTTTGCTTTTATGTATAGAAACTAATATTGATCAGATTTCCTACGAAGATCATTATGTTCAATTTTTGCCACTGTTTTCCATGCGCCAATCCCGATCACCATTTCGCCAACAATTTTTTAATGGGTAAAACATTTCTATATCTAACGGCTGAAGACATTGGGTCGCATTGGAGTAATATAATGCCGTTTTCTTTGTAAAATTGGCTTACGCTTATATTGATGTGGGACGAATGACCATCCAAAAATAGTTTAACAGGTAATGGAATGGCATTCTATTTCAACCATGGATGAAAAGCATTGGTGATATACTCGTAAAAAGTCTCACTAGTCATCCATCCAGGTTCAGAGTGGCCTATTCCCCATTGCTTGGGCATATTCACTACAATTGATGACGGAATAACGTTTGTATGGGAACAGGACTAAAAGTTGGGGCAATGCACCATCTGATAGATGAAAGCCACTTTCATCACAATTAAATATTCTTCGACCGTCATTCATAACATGTAGTAATTTGCTCTCCTCCAAATATTTTTTAATTTTGGAAAACCAGCTTTTAATGTTATGCTCCGATACCAGAGCCATTCACGAAGACAGCGATGGTGGTACTCTTTAGCAATTTCTGTGTGGCGAGCAAGGAACCCATTGTACTACTTCTTACCCGACTGATCATCTTTAAACTGATTTTTTCTTCCCATGTCTTTCATTACTTTTAAAACCGAATCGACTAGCTGAGATTTTGTTACAGGAAATCCCAGTTCACCCATTTCTGTAATCCATACGATTAGAATATTTTCTTCCTCTATTGGTGGTACGGTCGGACCACCAACATTTCCAAGACTATTGTATTAATTTATATAATAATAAGTCTACTAAAGTAGCCTTTGGAACATTTCCTACCACTAAATTTTTAATCTCTTATATCAATTAAAGCCTTTTCTCGATTTTTGCCAGAATACGTTAAACGTTTTTTGGAATCCATAATAATTATCTGAAATAATAATAAACGGTCGTATTATAGACACTTTGTGGATACTAGTATCCGACCGAGGCGGACGGAAACAGGAATATAGAAAATAAAATGTGCCTTGTTTCCGACCGTATTCAAATTGTTTATAATAATTACATAGATACATTTAGATGTATTTAGATACATTTAGATGTATTCCGACTGCTTTTATTTGTCTCATAAATCTTTTAAATTAATTAAATAAGTAGTAGTTACTTTGTAATTATGATAAACGTTTATATATTCATACAATAAAATATTAAAATACTTTCCACTCAGTTTATTTCTGCTGAAATCTCGATAAGCTTGCAACTCCTATTTTATCTTATTTTACACTCACAAAACCGTCAAACCGCATCTTTGCGTGGTTTTGACTCAACTGTCAAAAAACCCGTTAAAATTTTAAAACGGTTTTTTGACAGTTGACGTATAAATATTGAAGGAGTGAAATGCGTTCACTTTCCTAAATTTAGTGCGGGAGATTGATGGACTTTTATAGAGTTTTTTAAAGTGGTCGGCTACATGAACCCGGTCGGAGACCGGTGCCGTTGCGTTATAACGAATGTAGATTGGAAGTGGTTTTGATGCTAGTGTTGTGGAATCGATAGAATCGTCATCATTACTCAAAATAGCGAAGAAGGAATATTTGTTTGCTCAATGGTTTTCAAACTTTTTGCTATTTTGTTGCTTATTGTTATTATTCAAGTTACTTACTTCTTGTGGATGGCTTATCTTGTGTGGAATCTTCTGAAAAAAGAGACATAGTGCGAATAGAACAGTTCTTTTTTTTTTTGGTTTCAGTTGTGTGCGTAGTATGACGAGCAATTTCGTGTTGATTAGTACAGTGAAACCTGGTTAAGCGATACCTAGATAAGTGGGAAACTTCTATTAGTGAGATTCACTTCAAGGTCTCTGCACTTCTGCTTCAAAATACCTCTATTACTGGGATTATTAAACCTCTTTATCTGGGAAACAATGTTACGTTACGCGTTGTTCGAACCCCCTCCCTCCTCTGTAACGCATCGCAACGTTTTGCAGGACCCCCCTTCCCCCAAATTGCGTTACGTAATACTTGAACGCCCCTTTAATCATTACCTAGGGAGTAGGGCATTTTTCTGAAATGGTTTTTACTGAAAGTTGACGGCAATGATGGCGTTAAAACATGAACATTTTTTTTTATATAAAGCAATTTTCCACAAACATCTTAAATTGTTGAGGAAAACCTTCGAACTACATATCGTCAAAAACTTGAATTCAATAAGATTTGACTAAATTTGACTCATAAAGAAACATAAGCTAAGAAATCATTTAAGATATCATTTTCAAAGCAATGTAACTCAGCCATGATGCTGAATTTTACCAACAACCGATGTACATTCTGTTCTACAATTTTAGACTAATACATATGTTTTTTTGAATCAAAGAATACTTTCAGAGTTATTTAAAAAGTGAAAAAAACCATCGAAACTTTTTTTTCTTTAATTTATAAACGATGTATGATATTTCGAAAATGTGATTTTATTTATATATCTCTGTCTTAGAACTACTTTTTTTAATTGTTTAAGATTATTCGATTCAACTTGTTTCAATTTCAAGATAATACTGAAGTTATTACTTAGGTTTTCTGTAAACAAAATGAAAATCAAAATTTTATAAAAGAGTTTGTACGGGGAAAAACTTCGTTTTGATTTGCCACACAATTTCGCGCAAATCCCATATTTAGGATTTTCGAACCATGACTTCTGAAGTGTTGCATTCGAATAAGTTGACCATAAAACGTGTTACACGTGGAATGTCTGAGTCTGATGACTTATATATTGATGAAAGTCCTGAAAGATATTTAGGCGGACGTGATGAGCAGTTTTTAGTGTCTGACAGGTCGGAAAACAAATTTTATGAAACACCGAGTGGACCGAGTGGTAATACATTCGACACGTTGGCTATGCCGTGGCTCTGCTGGCAAACTTTAGCCGTTTCGTTGAGATTTTCGATGATACTTATTATTGCATAATTGCAGCTCGATTGTAGCAATAACTCGTTGGATCAATGCCTTAAGCTCTGGAATTGTTTGGCTTGTTGCTATATACATACAGTTACGGACAAAACAATAGAATAAGTTTGAGTTTCTTAAGTTAATGCTTTAACACTTTAAAAAAAACGAAAAAAATAATTTGCTATACATATTTTTTTAATATTCACTATTCTTTCATATTATTTATCAAAACAAATAACCAAAAGCTTCAAGCAATTAAAAGTAAATTGATAAAAACAATTTGAACATAAAAAATTCATATGACAAAACAATAGAATCACAGGAGAAATTATTGGATAAATAATTACGACTATAATAAAATAAATAAAAAGTTACTGTTTTAATTAGTATTTGGTTGTGTTTCCCTTATTAGCTAAAATATCTTTACATCTCTTTGGCATGGACTCCACCAGAGCTTGACAAGTACTTGGAGGTATGGAGTACCAAGCAAATTTGATTTTTTCCCACAATTCTTCTTTATTAGTTGGCTCACTGGACCAATTTTATCCTTGACAATTCTCCATAAATTCTCTATGGGATTCAAGTCCGGTGATTGCGATGGCCACTCCATTACATCAATTTGGTTGTCCAAAAACCACTTTTTTGTAAGAAGCGCCGTATGTTTCGTGTCATTATCTTGTTGGTATTGCCATTTTATTGGCATTTCCCAATCGGCATAGGGCAACATGACTTCCTCTAGAATTTGTATGTAAAGATTCTTATCGATGATCGTCTTTATCCAGAATAAAGGTCCCACACCATACTACAAGAAGCATCCCCATACCATTATATTACCACCACCATGCTTAAGTGTTTTGGTGGTGTAACGTGGGCTTAGTTCTTGATTTTTTGGCCTTCGTACCCATGCTTTCCCATCATTTCCAATCATATTCACCTTCGATTCGTCGGACCACAGGATATTTCGCCATTTTTTTGAATTCTGATGCCCATCCCATTGTGAGTGAATTTTTGCAAAATTCATGCGACTTGTCTTTTGCTTCTTAGTAAGCAAAGGCACTTGGCGGGAGCGTCTTCCAAAAAGATTTTTTTCGACTAAGCGCCGCCTTACAGTCCGAGTAGAAATTGGAAGCGCAAGCTCTGCTTGAATCGCTCCAGCAGACTTAAATGGGTCTTTATGTGAAAGAAATTAAATGTGGTCATCGTCTTTGCGCGTGGTTTTTCGTGGCCTCCCTGTTTTAAAATGTGGTTTTTGAGGACATAAGGAGTTAAAAACAAAGTGCTGGGATTTCCCAATGGTTTTGGCTATTTGGCGTTGGCTTTGACCATCATTCCTTAGTTTTCTAATGATGTCCCGTTCCTTATCTGTGCAGTGACTTGCGCGACCTATTTTCCTAAATTTCCTACATAATTTTTGTTTTAACTTTAATTTTTTTATTATAATCGTATTCAAGACGACTCACCAGCAATACTATTTTTTCTCATAAATAAGAATTTTAAATGTTTTTAAATATTTGTTTCTGCTGATTCTATTCTTATTCTTACTTGTAGTGTTGCCAGATACTTTTTTTTTCTACACTACATAGTCACAGACTGCTACCGCTAGAGGTCGAAACAATCAAATATGTGGCATAGACTTAAATTGAATAAGTATTATAAAAAAATGTATGATTCTATTGTTTTGTCCGTAACTGTACATGCGTCTTTGAAAAAACACAAAGGGAAAATTAGCATGCTGTTAAATCACATGACTTTGATGAGGGTATTTAATATTTTTTTTTTTTATTTTAAATGTATTTTAAAAACTATCTCAAAAAGTCGATTCTGCCCCATGATGGAGTGCAATTGGGTCAGAATACGTGAAACCGACATGTCTGAAATGTTTTTCAAAGTTTTTTATATAAATCAGTAGCTGCAAGTGATAGAAATTAGTGTACGGAAAAATTTTTCAAAAAAAATTTTATTTGTAATAATTACTGCCAATCAAAGTTTTCATTGACTTTTTTTTTTTAAATACTATAGGTTTTGAACTGATTGACTGATCGTGACGAAATTTTTTAATTTCTGTAGATAATAAGTTGAACTTATGTAAAAAAAAAGTTGCAAAAATTTTGCATTTTTGTTGTTAATCAGCAATTTTTTATCAACAATTGAATTTTAATGATGTGCGCCGCCTCGAAAAAATGTGAAAAAAAATTACACAGATGCATTGAACGCTTCCAAATTAGAACTCGTCAAAAAAATCGTGAAGCCTCAATTAGTTTTGACGGTATAAATATTATAGTGGTACCGGGCGGGCGAG
Source organism: Tricholauxania praeusta (assembly GCA_949775025.1). Taxonomy (NCBI): domain Eukaryota; kingdom Metazoa; phylum Arthropoda; class Insecta; order Diptera; family Lauxaniidae; genus Tricholauxania; species Tricholauxania praeusta. Next base: position 26,016,786 of record OX459031.1, on the reverse strand, counting down.
AAATACATAAAATTTTTGTTGTTTTTCAAAAATGTTTTTAATCAATAAAACTAGTTTATAAATTTGGGGTTCATGTAGTATAGTTTCGTATATAAAACATCGGTTAGTTGGTTTTGTATATGAACGAACCATTTTGAAAATATTATATGTTTAATTTCCAGTTATAAACATACAAAAAACCAGCATGTGGTACTTTCGACTTTTGTCGAAACTGCCCAGTATGGCACGACTTTTCATCCAAAATGTTACTTAAAAATTGACCTCCAATTTCTGCAATCGAGAATTCTTAAGAGCCTGATCGTCGAAAGTGCCCATCCTACCTTTTTTTTTTTTTCAAAAAGTAGAAATCTTCTACGAGAAAACAACACGTACTGCTTCTCTTCTGCACTAAAACGAATTCTGTTTTATTAAAACATACGAAAGTATTCACTCGAACACCAACAGTTTACGTTAACAAAAACTTGTTCTTGTTTACAAGTCTTGACTTACCTAGTGAAGTTTAAATACACCTGAATTGCATACCTGGCGTTCACTGCTGATTTCTTGTTCCAGTCAAGTTAATTTTATTATCATTCTTGTAACTTTTCTCCAAGCAGAATTTGCACATAGCAACTTAAACTGATTAACAATTGCCCAAAATCATGCCGCACTTTTGCAATGGAAATTGGTCATTAGATGATGTAAATCATCATCCCAAAAGTATACCATAATATGTCATTATATTTTAATGATAAACATATATATGTATGCATTTATATATGTATCTGTGGTAAAACTTACAATATCACTGGCTCTTACAAAATGACAAATGCTTGAGAATGACCAGAAGTGTTAAGTGAAGCGTAAGAAGGTACGGACACGCCACGCATGCCATAGTACGGAAATTTCCATACTTTATTGTACTTTGCACTTTCCGAAACAATTAAAGGCAATGACAACAAACTGCAGTCGAAAATTTGAATTCCTGAAAAAAATATTTTTTGTTTGGTTTTATTTTTTTTTTTTTATATCGAGTACTACGGTTCGGACAACTTTTGCGACACACCATTTTATTAAACTCGTTACTCGATTACCTCGATGTTGAAACCTTTGATTATAATGGAAGCATAGGGACACACGTACTACAAAACAAGACATACTTATCGTTAGTAACATACTTCAGCGCTAGAAACGTAAAACATGAAATAAACAAATTTTTCCTTAAACTCGGAGACAAAGTTTGAACTTCAGTTACTTATTTGGAAATACGATTTTACTCCAAGTTTATAATCAATATTGTAGCTCTGATAATGTAGCTGATATAAATTTATGACCCAATGGTTATAATATGAGTATAATAACTGAAGGTTGAGGCTGAAGAAAATGGTTTATAATTTCATGTCACAATGCGGAAACGGTACGGATATTTATGGTTACGAGTTTGAGAGTATAAGAGAAAATCCACTATTTATCGTTACTTTCATTATGATTTTAAAGAAAAAATAAACTTCAAAATAAAAGAGTCAATGACTTAAAAAATAAATTATAAGTAAATAAATTATAGGTAAACTAGAGAATTGTTTTCAAAAAAATATCCCCAATTTTTTTTAATCATATTCCCTTATTACTGCTAATTAATTGGAACTTAATTTATTTATGTTGCATTTTAAAAACTTCAAAGAGAACTCAATTGTTATATATGTCACTGACCAGATTTGAAAATAGGTATCTACGTGAGCCACTCTTATTATTATTTTGCGTTTAACTATAATTATATTACTAGTGCGCATGTAACAACACGGAATGTCCATGTCAAGTCCCACTGAATGCAACAAAAAAATGATTTTATTTTTAAATTTAATAGAGTTTTATGAATAATTTTTCAAGTTAGTGTGTTACCTAACGCAGTGCCGTATTCCCACCTAGGCCAACAAGGCTCCGACCTAAGGGTACGGACAGCCAAGGGGCCCTAGTCCCGGTCGGGGACATTTCTCATGTAGATCACCTTTCTTTCATAGTGAGAATCCCTGAAATCGAATGTCACGTCGAACGATTTTTGAAGTTCATTCCAAATTGTGGCCATAAAGCAGAAAACCGTACTAGACACATTTAAAAGACATGACTTGGATATCCCTGATAGTCAAGGGCAGTCTTACGACTATGCTAGCAATGTGTCGGGTGTGTATTGTAGGTCCCACATGCCAAGTGCCTAGGGGCCCTACGTCTCTTATTCCGGGCCTGACCTGACTTAGGTTAGACATTTTCATCTGAGTACGTATTTTACCATTAATAAGCTCTTCAAATCGACAATACATTGAGTATATTATCAGAAAGTACCGAAATCGCTTAATATTCCTTTCAGACTCACTATCAAATATAAGGTACTGGAGGAATTTCTCACTTTGAAGTCAGTTCAGTTCAGTTTGGGTATATCAATTATTGGGTAAGTGACTTACGATAAAAAAGTATTTATCATTTAGTTTTTGTTAAGGGTAGTCGAAAGAGTTTTTTTTATCCAAACCATTATAAAAGACATTCGTATGGAGTCCTTTCTTTTGATGCCTTCTACAATTCATCGCTTCTCATTTTTTTATAGTTTTTTTCCTATTATTCGATAAAAATGTCTAAAATATAGCCACTGAGTTACGGCGAAATCTTGGAGGCACTTCAAAATGATTCAGATATTGAAGAAGAAGTGGACATGTCCCAAAACCCACATGTTATGCAATTTAGAAGTATTAAGTGACCTTGCACTTAACCTCTGTACGGTAATATAATTGGCATGTTTTTAAATCGCTTGAAGGCAGCATATTGAGGCGCCCAGTTGCAAAACCGGCCAAGTCTCTTTTTCATACTTTTTGACAAACAACGAAAAACGTTTATCTTCATCTATGTTCATTGAAAAATTAAAACGTATTCCCTATATCATAGCTTATAAAATATGTATCTTACTCAAAGCACGTCAGATCAGACTTTTTTAAGTTTCATTTGCGTATGTTTTTGAGAAAACAATTTTGAACTTGGCCGGTTTTGATACCAATGAACTGGACTTGGCCGGTTTTGATTCCAAGGCGTTGGACTGGTTTTGAAAGCAAATTCATGGACTTGGCCGGTTTTGAAATCCATGAATCAAAATTAAATTAAAAGTGTAATATTACCGTCAAAAAAATTTTTTTTTTATCTAACAACAAAACTGAAAGATCTAGATTTTGATATGGGAGAATATTTCAAAATTTTATTTTTTGTACTTGGCCGGTTTTGCAACTGGACGCCTCATATGTATTAGGCGGAGAGCCCGCTGTAGAAAAGTCGAGTGTATAAGATTACAGGATGGATTACAGGCTCTTCGAGCTCTATCGTTTGGCACACATATCAAGCTGTTATCTTCATTAATGAAAATTGACCTAAAAATCCGGTGCCAACCCATGTTTGGGGCAGGATTTAATAATGCAACCCTTGATATTATATTTAGGCCTATTTGTGTTCTACCTTTTTACATACATTTTGAGGCATAATATTATAGAGTTTCAATTAAAACTACAAAATTGGCTAAGATTCAGGCATTTTCGGGAATCGGGGCAGGCTTTGACAGGGCAACCTGGTTCGACTTTTCTACAGCGGGCTCTTGGACTAAATGTACGTTTCTGGATGAAAATTCCAAAAAGTGTTGATACCTTTCGATTTTTTTACTATACTGAACCAAATATAAGTAATATAGGACTTACCAATCCCACCTATCAAACAAAACCTACAATGTGGGCTAATATTTTATAATTGCATTTTTTCAACTTTGATTTGGGATTTTTCCTATAATCCGTAATGAGTTGAAATTTTATGTCATCTTAAAAGTTTTAGTTTTAAGATTAGTATAATTTCATAGCTATATCTCATATATACATAGGTAAAGCTTTTCTTATTCTACTTTCAAAAACGAACGGAAAATTTTTGGCCTCGCGTATTTCATAATTTATTTCATATTTGATTGTGCTTCGTTAATTTTTCATACTAAGGCTGCATAAAATCATTGCAATGGAAGTTTTTTTTTCATACTGTATATGCGCAAACCTTATAAGTCTTTCTGGTTTAGCGTAGACTCCGCTTGATTCTTCAGCACATATAGCAGCTGTCAAGAAGAAAGGCTCACCGATTGAATGATATCCCATATCTGGTCTAGTCCTGATCTATTCCTGTTCGTGTTCTATTTTAGTTTCGTTCTAGTTTTATTTGTCTTCTTTTAAGTTCGTTTATTAGTCTCAATTACAGTTCTATTTAAGTTATATTTAAATCCTTTAAGCTCGATCCTGGCATGCCATCTCATTTCGCAAACATCCACTTCGCCCAAAAGCTTGAGTATACCTATGAACTGCTAGGGATATTTTTCTAAAGTTCACCGTCACTGCAGAACACAACCGCAATCTCCGGCAACCCCGCCTGCTGCCCCACGTAGCACCCTGCTTGCCACCAAAGCTGCGTAATTAGCACGCTATTTGAAGGTCACTGCTACTTTGTCGGCATCAACACACGCGACTTGCGGTTTCCTTTGACTCAGAAAAACTTTTATGAGCTTGGACCATATAATTTTATAATGGATTTTTCATACAAAATTTACTTTTGTGCCCCAAAACTCTCATAGCTATACATACTATTTACAATCATTAAGTGAGATTGCGCTTAACCCTTGTACGATGTTATAAAATGTATAGTTCTACAACGCTCGTAAGCGATAGGTACAATTGTACCTTCATATAGTCTCGCATGAAAATTTATGCCTAGAATTATTTAGATTAAGATTCAGATACCTATCAGTCCATGTTCTGTTGAGTTCAATGCAAGGAAAAATAACGGAAATCAGAAAATTTACTAAAACGCAAAAAAAAATCGGTTTTTCGTTGTTTTGCTTTTTCGTTTTTCGTTTTTCATACGAATTGTACTAAAAAACAAAGTGGATGCGCGTTTCGCGGGTTTGATTTAGGAAGCTGAAATTTTGGGAGAATTTTCTTCAAACCCGATTCTATTATATAGGCACACAGGACCGCAAATTTAAAAAAAAAAAAAATCTCCTTCGGGTGTATTTTTTCCGCAATTTTAGTCACACGAAAAATGTGGGAATGGTTTTATAACAGTGGGTGGCGACCCCCATTCAACTAAAAAACCCAAACCACTATATCTTGGCACCTAAAGCAGACTTTTTCTACGTTTTAGTAACGGTTTTTTCGTTTAATTTCAACGGAATTGGACATAAACTCTGTCCGCGCAGTTTTCAGGTTTGAGCTAGGAAGCTCAAATGTGTGGACAATTATTTTTATTCCACAATATAGGAAATAAAACAAAATCCCTGTCCTAAAGTTTGAAAAAAAACACCCTAATATACATTCATAAATTCGCAGACGTGGACGCTGATTTTTCAATAACGGAATTGCTATCATACGATTTGTAATTTTTTTTTTAAGCCAAACATAAGTAATGTGGGACTTTCCACTCCCACATATCACACCCCTATAATGTGGAAAGTGTAATACTTTTTGATTGCACACCTTCTGCTTTGAATTGCGATTTTTTTTTTTGTAAGTCCTAGAGATAAGAAATTTTGTGTTATCTACAACTTTTAGTTTTATAGTAAGTTTGATTTTATAAAAATATCCATTCCATTTTCGAGATATCTATATAATAAGAAATTTTCGTGCCGACATACATATATAAATTATACCTATTCAGTGGCGTACCGTGCTTATTGGGAGACCCGGACGTAGAGGTAATTTGTCGCCCCCTACCAACAGAAAAATGAAAAAATTTCTTTACTAAAAAAGGTCCTCACTTGTGTTTTTCGCAAGCTTTAGCAAAATGATGAACTAATAAGTTATCTTGGATTGTTGTTAAAATTTCTGGCTTAGTCGCGTTAGTGTCATGGGATTTTCCTTTCAACTGTAGCACTTTGTTAGCCTTAAGAAATATAATAACGGCCTACTCTACTTTTTCAAAAATTTGAAAAATACGAAAACAACATGCGTAAAAATGACCTTATGGGACTTAAAATTTTGAAAGTGCTGGGGTCTGCTGCACGATTTCAGTAGTACCGCTTTGTAGTCATTTTTGCGGGCATTATAGTTGGAAGCGTCAAATTGCACATGGTTTTCAGTCCAATATAGCATTAAAGTATGTGTGGAGAATATCATTTAGATCTTCTTAAAAAATACATAGATTTTCATATATCGCATTTTATAACCTACATCATAAAAGTTGTCGCAATTTGAAAACACTCATGGTACAATTGTACCAATACAGTCGGACAAAGGTTAATATTATCGTTGCATTTGTTAGCACTCGTGACCAATTTTAAAATAAAATTTAAGTCAAATAAGTTAAAAAGCTTATCACTCTGTTCTCTGCTATGAAAAATAACAGCTATAAAGGAATTATTTCAGTGAGTGTTGATTAGTAGCAAAATTAATGCAGAGCAGCTAAGATGTTTATCAAAATCACAGCATTATTATCGGTTTTTCAATTGATCGTTGCGGAACACTCAACGGATCCGATGTTTGCAAACAGTAGTGAGGTAAGGAAACAAGAATATTTATATAATTTTAAAGTGAAAAAAAATCATGAAATAAAAAACTTTTTTGTTAAGAAAAATAGCAAATCCAATGACGAAAGTTCTGATGATATCGCGATTAAAAACATACAACAACAATTGGAATTGCTGCAGACAATTTTTGAGGACTTGCGCACAAAGATGACTTCCCAGGGTGCTATGTAAGTTTATGATTGTAATACCTAATATTTACTCTTTATCACAATATATAGCATGGATGCGCAACCCATAGCTCAATTAGCTCTTTTAGCTCTTACAAGAATAACAAAAAATATTGAGCTCATCTCGAGCTCTTTACGTTATTCCAGCAAAATCATTTTGGTCCGCAATCACCGCTTGTATTTTGTTGCTGTAATTTTTCTTCAACGCACTTTATTTCAAGTCATTCGCGCCTTCACCTGAAGATTTTTGTTTTTGTTTATATGCAATTAGCTAGCCGCAGCTATTTCAAAATTTTCGTCAATACTAAGAATTTTTTCCCTAAATGTTTTTGATTTTTTTTTATCTAAATTGATGTTGTTGTAGCCGCCAGCTCGCGAAAAAATTTTTGTGCGCATCCCTGATATATACAATAGTTATAAAATTTAGTCAGTATTTAACGGAACTGTGCAGAATATAGCGATGACGTCCTTATTATCTGAATCTATCAGCTTATTAACCACACCTTCATTCGCCATTTTAGTCGTCGAGTAAGATTTTGCTTTATAAACATACAGCGAATTCTTACTCGACGACTGAAACGCGAGATAGTAGCCAACCATGAAAGGGAAGTAATACAACCATACCGATCGCTCTATTCAGTACGACAGATGTGTTTTCGATCACGTCTTTGGTCATTTGATTATTCGAGTAGTAAAAGTAATTATAAAAATCTAAGACTCTTGGAAACTGTTGCGGAAGTGAGTTCCAATACTTTACCCTGATTTTTGTGCGTTTGCATATAGTATAGAAAAAGGAATAATTTCAGACGAAGGTAAACAAACCTAGCAATACGGTTGATAATGCCGATAGAGCGCTCTCTGCTGATGCAGCGTCGTCACTCTCTTTCCAGTGAGTGCGTTTCCACGAGTTCGAGTGCCACCAGCAATAAATCAACAGCAACTAAGAATGTTCTCCCCGCGCTTTCTATTTCCACCGCTCTATCGGGTAATGCGCATGGGCTTTTCTCTCAAAACTCTTCTCTGAGTAAATGCGAAAATTCAACAAAGCCGCCAGATCTGAAATACGCAGAACTTGTGCTGTCTTCTTCTCGCTCATGGGGACGTACAAGCTCAACAGTCTCATTATAAGCAACAACTCTGGCAACAACTAGTACATCTGTAACTGCATAATAAGCATTTTTTATAAAGTCTGTTATAGGTTTTCTGAATTTTTTCACTGTATATTCACCACAAATGAAACAAAACCCATTTGGGTAATTGAGACAACTTCTTTGCGATGAAGACATCATATAAAAATCAATTTATTTAAAGACATCTTCCGATTACAGCGAATATTCAAAACTGACGGTTAATCAAAAATGACACGTAGGAAAAAAAATTAGACATATTTTTAATGTAGCCAGTACATACTTAATTCAAAACCACTAACTATGTCTTGGCACCAACATTTTTTTTCGATTTGTTGACTTGAGTAATACATAGATTAAATTTGATCATAGGTGGGCACAAGTTCTTCTGCAAGTTCTAACGAGAGCGTAATTGAGAGTAACGGGAGAGCATTTGTGTATGCGTATACAAATGTGAGCGCACAACAACGATTAAATTCTACTTCAGCGGAGTAGAACTTCATGTGGTTGTTGTACCACTACATGGAAACAAAATGTGCATACATGTTAGTGCCCACCATTGAATTTGATGTTCTAAATCTGCAAATATATCGTTTGTTTTTTTATTTCCTTTTGAAGAAGTTTCTAAAAATCGATCTTACCATAGATAGTTCTTTAATATATCGCTCATTTTCTTCAATAACGTCATAACTCAAAAGATTTCAGGGTAAGCATTTTGACTGACCTAGCCATGAAGAGGTTCAAATTGCTACCCAGCGACTCAAAAACAACAAAGCAGCGGGTGCTGACGGCCTGCCAGCTGAGTTGTTTAAAGCTGGTGGCGATGAATTGATAAGGTGCATGCATCAACTCATCAGCAAAATATGGCTAGCGGAAAGCATGCCCGACGATTGGAATCTCAGCGTGCTTTGTCCTGTAATAAAGAAAGGAGACCCGACAATCTGCGCCAACTACAGGGGTATCAGTCTTATTTCCATCGCATATAAGTAAGATCCTCTCGAACGAATTGTGTGAAAGATTGAAGCCGTATACAGAAACGCTGATCGGATCCTATCAGTGTGGCTTTAGACCTGGTAAGTCCACCATAGACCAGATTTTTACACTACGCCAAATCCTGGAGAAAACCCATGAATATCAAATCGACACTCACCATCACACATCACCATCGTCGATTATAAAGCTGCGTTCGATAGCCCAGTGCGGGATTGCCTATACGCAACAATGTCTGAGTTCGGTATACCTGCAAAGTTGATAAGGCTCTGTAGAATGACGTTGAGCAATACGTGTAGCTCCGTCAAGGTAGGAATGACCTCTCCGGAACTTTTAATACCGAGCGAGGTTTCAGACAAGGCGACCCGCTCTCGTGCGATCTCTTCAATTTCATTATGGAGGGGATCGTACGAAAAGCCGGTGTGCATCATAATGGCACCAAGGGCAAGACGAAATACATGATGTCTACTAACAACAACAAGACAGTGCGGGATCCAGACTCTCATGTTACAGCGGGCAACTGTAAATTAGAAGTTGTCAAGGAATTCACTTACCTTGGCACTGCCGTAAACAGCAACAATGATGTCAGTCTGGACATTAAGCGGAGAATAACAATTGCTAATAGGTGCTACTAAGGTCTCAGTAAGCAATTACGTTGCAGAGCTCTCTCTCGATCGACAAAGATAACACTCTACAAGACGCTCATTCTACCTGTGCTTCTTTATGGCGCTGAGGCATGGGTGGTTTCGACAACAGACGCAGCCGCTCTTGGGGTGTTCGAGAGGAAAGTTCTCCGCAAAATCTTTGGTCCTGTTCGAGTTGGCGACGACTATCGCATTCGAATAAACCACGAGCTGTATAAGCTCTACGCCGACATTGACATAGTTGAGCGTATAATACAGCGACTACGCTGGCTGGGTCATGTCCATCGTATGGATAAAGAAGCTCCAGCGAATAAGGTATTCGAAGGGAAGGTCCCCGATCAACGACGAAGAGGGAGACCATGCCTCCGGTGGATAGACCAAGCTGAGGAAGCCCTAACCGCGCTTGGCATTAACGATTGGAAAAGGCGCGCGCAAAACAGAGGCGCCTGGCGAGGGCTAATGAGGTCGGCCGTAACCTGACAACGGGTTGTTATGGCCATCTAAGTAAGTAAGTAAGTGAGTATTTTGACTGAATTTTTACGTTTTTGGGTTATAACGTTATTGAAGAAAATAAGCGATATATACAAAAAATCTTAAACGCTTAAATGTTCATATGTAAAATGTATGTTTGCAATTAAACTTAGCCCTTCGTTTAATGAAGAATTTTTAATCGGTCGTTAGAGTATTAGTCACCCGGGTGACTAGTTAAAAAATGTACGTAATTTGTATGACCCGAAAATGAATAGGCATAAATTTGATAGGCAAAATGTACGTTGGATATTGCCGGCAACCTAGTCCGCTATATCCGACGAATTAGTTGATTTTTAGTTATATTTGTGTCTATTACAACGAATGTTGGGTGAGTATTAACAATAAAAAACAACTGAAAAAGTCACCCGGGTGACTAATACTCAAACGGAGGAGGACAAAATAAATTTTATAAAAAGAAAAAGTTTTGCTATAATATATACGATTTGATTTACAGAAGCCCTTTTCATGTCAAAAAAGCCCTATTTTAGTTCGAGTTTTGGCCCTTTTACAAATATGCCAATATCATCCCTGGTTGCTACTCGTCATAACAGCTTTTTCGGTTCGTTGGCTAGCGTAATATTTTGGGTTAAATGTCAAAACAGACGAAACGATTGCAAACGTTCGTTCAATTGCTACCGTCTCGTCACGTCTATTTTGGTTAAGGCTTTATTAGTTGAATTTTCGCATGTACTCAGAGAAGAGTTTCAAAAGCCGATAGCGCTGGCAGCTAGTGCTTTTTAAATATTAATTGTAATTTTAATTATAAATTATTAAGTAATAATATAATAATAAAACGTCATTTGTTTGAAATATTTCCTTTCAATTCAGAAATGACACCGCACTGCTGTTATTTTGACCGATGCTGTAGACCTATTTCCCGATGCTGCTAATCTGAAAAAAAAAAAAAAAAATTAATCGCATCTAATTTACAAATTGCGATATTTATTGCATAGAAAAATTTATATTTAATAGCCCCACAAGCGCAATGGACCAGTCCAATACGCAAACTGAATCTGTCGCTTGTGGTGGACTCCACCACAGCTCATCATGTACCAAAAAATCGAAAAACAAAACAAGTTCCAAAAAATTTAGCAATTGCAATGAAAACCGTACTGTATATCAAAGCTTTAAACAGAGGGTAACTTTACAAAAACAAGCTGCACGCAACCCCACTAAATATGTATTTACCTTTGCCGCTTCTGCCACCCAGCAGTCCCATGCCATTTCTTTTACACCAGCTTATTCTTATGCAAATATTGGAAAATCAGGTACTCAAATGCAACAGCAATCACCCCCGGAACAAAGCAATAAAGCAAATGATTTCTAATTTTACTCAAAACCTATCACATTTCATGATAGCCATGCAAAAATCTGTAGATCGTATCGTTGATATGCAAGCCCAATTAATGACTGCTCTTCTAGCCATCTCATAGATCTTATAGAGATATGCGCATGGATTGCAAACGGCGAAAGCCAACATAAGTTAGAGACTTTAAAGTTCTTGTCACGAGAAGATGTAGATGTAATGCTTTTATTTGAAACCCACTTAAAAAATAAATATAATTTTACTATTCCTGGCTATATATTTCATAAAACCAATTACACTGAAAGCAAAGCGGCACTGGCATACTAATTCGAAGAAGGCTTAAACAATCTTACCTAGGGGCGTATGCTCAGAACCATCTGCAAGCCACTTAAATTAGTTCGGAAAGTAATGGCAAAGACCTCTCCATATCGGCAGCTTGTTGTCTTCTCCGCTTTGCTGTATCAGAGGCGCAGCTAATGGACTATTTTAAAACTTTGGGTGATAAATTTGTAGCAACCGGTGACAATACCGCGAAACATACCTTCAAGGGCTCTTGCATTAATAACCCTAAAAGTAATCAGCTTTATAATGCTATTAATAACAAAAATAGCAATCTGGATGTTGCTTCTCCTGGAAAACCTACATACTGGCCAGCGAATCGTAACAAAATTCTTGACCTTATCGATTTTGCCATCACTAAGGTTATTTGTAGAGATTTAATTTTGGTCAGTACAAAATTCGATTTATCATCTGATCACTCACCTTTTGTCATACACATATTAGAAAAACCCAAGTATAGAGAGGTACCACATACCCTTACAACTCCTAATATATAAGCACACATATTATACAATAGGATGTAAAGAGCATGCTGATGATGCTGTTGCACAGTGTATAATTTTGGCAATCTAGCAGCACTAAACTTAAAAAAACAAGTTAAGGTGTTATTTTCGGCGAGGCCGAAACTCACATACTCTACACTGCACTAAAAGTACCTTTTCATCAAATGTTAAGAAGACGTTGAATAGGTTGAATAAGTCGAAAAAAATGTGAAATGTTAGAAAGGTTGACAGATTTTAAAAAATGTTGAAAAGTCGTAAATATATGAAAAATGTTGAAAAAAGTTGAGAGAGGTTGAAAAACTCTAGAAAAAAATGAAAGAGGTTGAAAAAATTTGAAACTATTCAAAATTGATGAAAAAGTCGAAAAAATAAAGAAACTTATGAAGAAAGTTGAAAGAGGTTGAAAAAGTCGAACAAATACATATAGAATATATTGGAAAAAGTTAAAGGGTTGAAAAAGTCTTAAGAATATGGAAAATGTTGAAAAAATCGAATAAAAATGAAAAATTTGAAATATGCCACGCCCATTTCTCCAATTCCGCCCACTTTTGGTTCAACAAATTATATTTGTGATCGACATCCTCATATTAAATTTCAGCACAATAGCTTATATATAGTTTGCGATATATGCTGCAGTTTAATTTAAAATTTAGGGCGGTGACACACTCACTGGTACAATCCAGCCCGGTTTTGATCCAGAAATAGCTTTTCATAAGCAAACCCCTAACACCAAATTTTTAACCCCTTACCGTATTTTATTTGTATGGAAGGTGCCACGCCCACTGGTGCTATTTCAGCCACTTTTGATTCAGATATACTCTATAGCAACTGAACCACTTTCATTAAATTTCATAGCAATTGCTGCAATAGTTTACTTAAACCAGCGCTTTCAAATTTATGTTAATATGGGAGGTGCCACGCCCACTGATGCAATTCTGTGAAAACTAATTTAATTTTAAAGCCTATAGTAACTGCCATCTAAAAACCAAATTTTATGAAGATTACTCTCTTAGTACACTTTTTATAACAATAAACAGTTTTTGCTTATATGGGAGGTGCCACGACCCCAGGTACTATTGTACCAAATTTTTGTAATAAAAGACCTTACAGCAAGTATATCTACCTCATTAAATTTCATCACGATTACGTTGTTCGTTCTCTTATTATAACGTTTATAAATATTGTGGGCGGTGCCACGCCCTTCAACGAGTTTTTTTAATAAAAAGGCTGAGCTTGTATTGATGGCAGCTTTCAGAGGCATCATCTCCAAGATTTTTATGAAAATCGTTTGTGCCAGTTTTGAGATGTATGGAATCAAAATTTTTAGCAGTTGAAAAATGCCACGCCCACTTTTTCAATTCCGCCCACTTTTATCTCAACTCAGGATATATTTGATATGTATTCGTTTACCAAATTTCATAACAATATCTTGCAAGGCTTACGAGATATGGTGGTATAAAGGTTAAAATTTAGAGCTGTGCCACGCCCCTGTAGAAAGCTTTGAAATCTTGAAACCTAACCTAATCCTAATTTGGTTCATATGTGCATCAAATCACCAATTTTCATCAAAATCGCTGCAACTTTTTTCAAAATTTACCTGGGTATATATACATAAGGTATGGGCGGTAGGCGTGTCAGTTAACCGATTTCGCCCATTTTCAATAGCAAGATGCCTGCAAGAAGATGTGACCTGTGTGTGAAAGTTTCATTCAATTAGCTCTCTTGGTTTTCCCGTAAACCTGATTTCAACAGACAGACAGACAGACAGACAGACAGACAGACAGACAGACAGACAGACAGACAGACAGACAGACAGACAGACAGACAGACAGACAGACAGACAGACAGACAGACAGACAGACAGACAGACAGACAGACAGACAGACAGACAGACAGACAGACAGACAGACAGACAGACAGACAGACAGACAGACAGACAGACAGACAGACAGACAGACAGACAGACAGACAGACAGACAGACAGACAGACAGACAGACAGACAGACAGACAGACAGACAGACAGACAGACAGACAGACAGACAGACAGACAGACAGACAGACAGACAGACAGACAGACAGACAGACAGACAGACAGACAGACAGACAGACAGACAGACAGACAGACAGACAGACAGACAGACAGACAGACAGACAGACAGACAGACAGACAGACAGACAGACAGACAGACAGACAGACAGACAGACAGACAGACAGACAGACAGACAGACAGACAGACAGACAGACAGACAGACAGACAGACAGACAGACAGACAGACAGACAGACAGACAGACAGACAGACAGACAGACAGACAGACAGACAGACAGACAGACAGACAGACAGACAGACAGACAGACAGACAGACAGACAGACAGACAGACAGACAGACAGACAGACAGACAGACAGACAGACAGACAGACAGACAGACAGACAGACAGACAGACAGACAGACAGACAGACAGACAGACAGACAGACAGACAGACAGACAGACAGACAGACAGACAGACAGACAGACAGACAGACAGACAGACAGACAGACAGACAGACAGACAGACAGACAGACAGACAGACAGACAGACAGACAGACAGACAGACAGACAGACAGACAGACAGACAGACAGACAGACAGACAGACAGACAGACAGACAGACAGACAGACAGACAGACAGACAGACAGACAGACAGACAGACAGACAGACAGACCAGACAGACAGACAGACAGACAGACAGACAGACAGACAGACAGACTCTAAATCAACTCAGGTGGTGACGCTGATCAAGAATATATATACTTTTCCATACCTGCCACGCCTCCTTCTATGTGTTACAAACAGATGGACAAAGTGAATATACCCTCGGTGTAGGGTATAAAAACAAGTTGATTTTTTGATAGAATTTAAATGCAAATATATTAAAAATTACCCAATTAGGTTAAAAGTTCAAAAATTTCATGGATTGTATGGCAAAACTTAAAATAAAGGTAGCTACTTTGAAAGTACGTATAAAGAAAACGTCAAAAAAATTATAAGTTTGTTGAAAATTTCGCGCAAACTTTAAAGTCATATAAATCCGTTGTGAAAAAGTGAAAGCTTTTATTTTTTTAAAAAAAAAATAATTTCAAAGTTTTCTTGATCGAAATAACATAAAATATAAGCAGAGTTATTGATAGGAACAACATTTTGTATACACTAAGAAAAACTACTTGAACTGAGGGTATTCAAAAAAAAAAAATCTTGAGGTCAATTAAAAAAATTGTTTAGAATAGCTTGAAGTTCTCACTATGATTACAGTTAAGCCTGATAGAATCCACAAAAATATGCGGTGCTGCGGCACCCATACAACCATTTTCAATTTTCAAAGATAAGGTCTGACATATCTGGCTTCCAAATATTTGAGTTATGGCTTGATATGTTGCTAGTGGATTTTTCATTGAATAGAGATGGGCTCGGAGGTAAAATCAAATTATCTTTATTTTTGTAGACTACACTGAAAACATTTTCCAGTGGGTGACCAAATTAAAAATTTGAAGAATGCACAGAAAGAACTAAAAGTAAAAATCCAGAGAAGTTGCAACAGAGGTGAATGAAAATAGACTTTAAGCGAGACTCAGCTGCGCTTGTAAATTAACTTTTTTATGCTTCTCCACAGAGAAGTACTTCCATTAAATAAGCTATACTGGTATCTTATGACGCTAAAGATCTTTCGCCTGAAGTAGCATAATTGTAATTGTCTTTAAATGAGGTTGTGATGGCACTGAACAGAGTTGCTATAAACAAACTTTTTCGGAACCAAATATTTCCGATGAGAGTTCTTTCTTCATTTCAATTGTGCCTCTGGAAATGCACTAATTTTTTATGTACAAGTATATATTTTTTGTTATATAATGTAATTTGTTATTCATTTCGTAACTATTTTCCGAATTGGCATCCATTTCAGCTAAAATCATTATAACGCCGAAAACTGAACCTATTTATGTATAAAATAAAAACTAAAAAATGCACTTTCTTATGTTCTACAACTTTCTTAAAAGTCATATTTTTGTATCTTAAGCAAGCTCAAAGTTATATAATAAACCAGTTTTCAATTCCAAAAACAGGACTATGAAAAATCCCTCGATGGAATATTTATTTTTATTGCAAAATATTTGTCAGACACTAAAAGATAATAATTTACCATAAGCTCAAACTTTACCTACTTTTTTATTTTGATTGTCCTTTAAAACACCAAGGCTGAAAAAATCGGTTGAATGGGAGCTACATGTTAAACTGAACCGATTTGCACCGATTAGGTCAATGCTGTAAAATATAAATATTAACATTTGTGGAAAATATTACTGACCTAGCTGCTATAGTTTTTGATATACCATATTAGCTTAGTGCTGCTAGATTGGCAAAATAATACCCTGTATGTTGGTGTCATAAATGACACATTAATTACAACAGCGAAAAACGCTGCACCTAAACATTCAACTGGTAGGAGAAAAGATAGATCTTTAAGTAATGGTGAAATTGAAAAATTAGTTTCGTATAAGAGAAGACTTAGACGAGAATGCCAGAGATATAGGTCTCCAGCACCAAAAATTAATATTTTGGAAGCTGAAAAGAAGATATGAGCTGCTCTGTCTAGAGAGAAAAATAATTGTGACTTTAGTTTTATTCAAAACCTTTCTCCAATCAAAACTTATAAATTGTCTATTTGAAAGTCTAGTCGCTATTTAAAAATCCTATTAAGACCGAGCCTCCACTAAGGGGTAGTAATGGCGATTGGGCAAGAAGTGATGAGGAAAGGGCATTTGTTTTTGTGCAGCATCCAACCAAATTCTGTCTCAAACATTATTGATCTTTCTCCGCAAATAAGTAACACACTCAAAATATAAAATTGCAATGAGATAGCCACCGTTTTATTTGTAGAAAAGCACCTGGCCACGACTCTTTTACCCAGATAGTGCTCTAAAATTTACCCCAAACAGCTGTATTTTTCATTACCAGACTCTTTAACGCTATAATTAATGTTAGACATTATCCTGGTGATTGGAAAAAATCAGTAATTAAATTGATCTCGAAGTCCATTTTCATACATACTTATTAGCTTGCTTCTCTGCCTCTCAAAACTGTTTGAAAGAGTTTTTTTTTAGAAAAACTTAGATCCTTCAAGATCATCATCTTATTCCTTCATACCAGTTCGGCTTTAGGGAAAAACATGGAACCATTGAGCAAGTGAATAGAATAACAAACTAACTTAGAAATGCGTTTGAACATAGAGAAAATACTGTTCAGCCATATTTCTCGATGTTAAGTAAGCGTTTAATAAAGTATGTAATTTACAAAATCAGACAGCTCCTACCACAAAGTGTCCATGCAGTCCTAGAGTCATACTTGGCAAACAGGTGTTATAGGGTTAAATATCAAGGTTGTGATACATCTGAATTTTGGATTGGCGCTGGTGTTTCTCAGGGTAGTATTCTTGGCTCGTTTTTATATATTTTATTAACCTTTGATATTCCGACAAATGACCAGGTAGTCACTTTCACTTTTGCAAACGATACGGCAATTTTTATTTGGCACAACAAAGCTGTCGTTGCCACCAATCAGCTTCAAATTCATCTAGTTCTTAATAAAAATTGACTATCATTAAATGGTATTCGATTTTCAGAAGCAAATGATGTAACTTATCTTGGCATTCACTTAGATAAACCATTAATTTGGCGTAAACATATTGAATCCAAAAAGACGCAAATAAACTCAAAGCTGCCAGCTTGCAATGGTTAATATTGGAATATAAAGTTTTACTACATAATAGTGTCATTAAGCCTATCATGACCTATGGGATACAGTTATATAGATTCGCTAGTTCATCAAATAAAGAAATTCTTCAAAAGAGCTCAAGCAAAGATACTAAGGTCAATAACAGGAGCTTCTTGGTTCATTAGAAATGAGCGTATCTATAGTGATCTCCATATACCCATGGTAAAGGCAGAATTTAAAAGACTGAGAGGAAAATTTCTCCAAAAACTACAAAGTCCATTAGCTACGTTACTTGCCAACACTTCAGCACATTCGCGTTTCAAAAGGTTTGACCGTCCAGCTATTACAAATGTGTCGTCCACGCTTATTGGCATCGATCGTGAAACTTTCATTTGAGCATGTGCACTAGAGCGGTTCAGAATAAAAACTTTTTGATTGTTTCACGATGTGTCAGCGGCTTACAGTAGCCTTATATGTCTTACTAGGATTGAGGTTAATATTGAAAACTGGATTAGCGCCCTCTGTTTCAAGTAAACAACCCATTTTCCAAAATATTGATTTAAAAAATGATGACAGACGTTATAAAATTTTCCAACAAAGTGTATGGTTTTCGGGAAACTTTCGATCGGGGAATTCAAATCCGTGAATTATTTTTCTTCTTCTTCTTTCTATCTTATAAAAAAATTGAAAATTGACCGGACAAAGGTAAAAAAATTACGATTTTAAACTTTCTAGCTGCAACACCTCAAATATTATGTTACCGCCGATCCCATGGTGCATCATTTTCAATGAACTGTTATTTGCTTAAAAGAATGCCGAAACCATATTTCATTATCTTATTTCCAAACCTAGATATCTGCATTTTTCTAAATTAACAGAACGAACATAATTTGAATTTTTAAAAATGGTAGAAAAATCTATAGAATAGTTCAAATTATGCCAGTTCTGATATAGTAATGTTAATTAAAATTCAATGGGAGACATAGTAAAAATTGCATTTAAGTTAAAAAAAACATGAAAAATTACATAAAAAAATAGATCCTTGCTTTTTAATTGTTCCAACCTGAATATTACTTAAAAAAAAATTAAAAACGTGGCAGGCTAAATGGATATTTTTGGCGGAATTGCACACATATGTCGTCGAAAACACATGTCACTGTTCATGAGTTTTTGGCCGGAAAACAAGTTTCCGTGATCCGAATTCGCCGTACCCATGCCATTATTTTATGAACTTCAAGATGAAATGCGCTGTGAAAGAAACTCAGTACAAAAAAAAATGTATGCCATCAAAGTGGCTGGGTTTTATCGACGCAGAGAAAACATATTTTGAATATACGTAGTTAATTTTGAAAAAATAAATAGACATTTTTTTTCAATCCTGCCCGGTAATTTACTGTGTATTAGAGATATTGATATTGAAAAACCTTCATAAATTTGGTAGTTGCAAGTCGTAGATATCCCAGCAGCCAGACATCGTAATGATTTAATCGTTTAATTTTTGTTATGCTGAATGTATTTTGCTCTTGTTTAATTTCAATTTTCCTAAGACTAGTAATAAAACGGACTTTACATCTTTCAAGCTTTAATGAGCATCTTACAAAACAAAGAAAAGAATTTAAAGAAGACTTGGAAGAGTTGAAAGCAGCACTAACTGGATCAAAAAACCCTCCAGGCTCAGAGAGGTCGACAGATCCTTATCCAAATGATACAAGTGGTAAGACTGAAACAACTGAAAATCCAGAAACTGAACAAAGTACCTGTAAGCCTCTGCCAACAAATTGCGCCGATGCATTTACAGAACGTGGTTCCAATGGCGCTTATAGAATTAGAGTTCCAGGATCTAAGCTCAAACCGTTTTTTGTCTACTGCTTAAAAACTGATACTCATGTTGATGGTTATCGTACTGACTATTCGAAAAACACCGACGTTTGGACGATAATCCAACGTAGACAGGATGGTAGCATAAATTTTGAGGAGAATTGGGTTGATTACCAGGAAGGTTTCGGTAATTTAGAGGAAGAGTTTTGGATTGGATTGGATAAGATACATGCTATCACACAATCCGCTTTACATGAACTCTGGATACATTTGGAAGATTTTGAAGGCGAAAAAGCCTGGGTCAAGTATAGTAGCTTTGCCATTGGTGGTGAAGACGAGCTATATGCCTTAAACATCCTTGGAAATTATACAGGCGATGCTGGTGATTCCCTGACCTTTCATATAGGTCAAAAATGGAGTACGAAAGATAAAGATAATGATAAATTACCCAAAAAAAATTGTGCTAAAAGAAATAAAGGCGCGTGGTGGTACGGTGATTGTCTCCAAAGGTAAGATGCAATCTTTTTATTTTGTAATAAGACATACCTAATTATTTCTTTTAAGTAACTTAAATGGCCGGTATTTTAAAGGAGAAACCATGCAGGATGGTTGCGTGTGGGAATCATGGCGTGGACTAAAATACTCACTGAAGTATGTTCATATGGCAATACGACCAGTTTCCCAATTTCATTGTACTTAACTATCTTAAAGTGACTTGCAAAAAATTTCATTTTAAATACAAAGCTATAAAGAGAATACTGTGTTTTTATCTAAAGAAAGAATTTTTCGCATCACTAGATAATTTTAGAACTAAAGACAAACTTTGCGAAAGTCAGTAGAAGGCTTCTATTGAATTTCATAAATTATGTCTCCAGCTCGAAAGATATCTATGGATGTGAAAAATTTTTAATTTAATCGTAAATAAAAACATAGTCTTTTCTTTATAGCTTTGTATTTAGAATGAAAAACTTTTGCAAGCTACTTCTTCTAAAATTTTCTTTCTCCCAAAATCTTCAATATTACAACGGAAATTTACCTTATTATGATCAAATTGTTGTAATATTGAAGTTTTTAGGAGAAAGGAAACTTTGGAGGAAGTAGCTTGAAGATATGATTTTGGATAGCTGACTCTATCAAATACAAATTTTTAAATTGAAACACAAGATTATCATTTCATGTCTAGCTTGCGGCAAGATACGCTCCTATTGTGAAAAATTGGAAGGAAACCAATAAATCAAATAAACTTCGGTCAGAGTCATTCAAAAAGAATTTTGACAACATCGACGGTGTTTGGGAAATAACCTGCTCTGATTAGTTCTCATTTTGCGTAGTCATACTAAACAGCATTACAGTTTCCTCTTTCGATCCTTAGTTTCGGAGGTATGAATGTCCAATAATTTAAGTTTGGGCAAATGTTTTTGTTTTTACTTATTTTAATTTAGGAAAATGTTTTAGAACAACTGTTTCAGCGTCGTAAGATTAAAAATATTTTCATAAGGGGTGGACTTAATACTAAAACATTTCCCAAACCCACTTAAATCTGTTATACTTTTCATTTTGCGTCTCATGTGATGTTCTTCATTTTTATGATGCTTTCTATATTTAAAAAACATTATAAAGAGCCATATCAGCTTTTCATACAAAAAATTGTGATGTCTTTTAATGTACTAGGGCAGATGCGTCTCGTGCTTTACGTGAACTGCTGTCTCGAAGGTATAATAATTTCGGTGTGCTCTCACTTCAGAAATTGAAAGCTATGCCGGTTAGCACCTGCATGATACGCTACCGCAGTTCCGCAACCAAGACAATGCTTCTGATGAGGCGTACGTCATAAATTCAGGCTCGATTAAAGCTCCAACTGCTCTTGACAGCTCATATTATCAGATGGTCCTCTGTGTATTGATCTTTTATCAATGGGCTCAAATCGAGTTCAATTTTGTGTTGTAAATCGAACAGTACCCTTACAATCGTCGGCATATCTCGGGTATGAGTTGCATGCATAATGAGTACCTATTATTAAATGAGAATATACTCGAATAGGAATTAATTTTCGAAAATCGAGTGTTCTGAAGTATTCTAGAACATGCCATTTATTTGAACATGTCTAATGAACGTAGATATATTTTTTACTTGGTATGAAAATATATTTATTCCTGAGTTGAAAACATTTTAAAGGGCGATGTGTTGTCGTTGTTAGATAATGCGCCAAATCACCCTTCCACTGAAATACTAAGTTGAGAAAATGGAAAGTTTATATTCACATTTTTGCCGCGTAACGTAACATTGATATTGCAACCTATGGACCAAAGTGTCATAGAAACCTTAAAGTGTTTATACAGAAAGCAACTAATGCGTCATCTTTTTTCAGCAGACAGCAGTGAAATAGAAACGATGTTGAATTTTATAGAGAAATAAATTTAAAAGAGCTAAATCTAGTTAAATTTATTTATTTTTGACTTTGAAAAATCAAAGTAATTTTTAAAATCATAACACTTCAGGTAATAACACTATTTTCCACACCATTCCCTTCATCAAATTATGCATTATTTGGCATGGAGAACCAGCCAACACCAGCAACAGCATCGTCTGAAGTGGACATAAAAATTAAATTGCTGCGAAAAACAATAGCAGCAGCAACAACAACAATAGCAATTAGGATTTTGTATGCCATCAAATAAGTAGGCAAGGTATTTTCAGGTATATTTCCTTCACAAGCTTCACACAAGCAATATGTACGTAGGTGCTCGTGAAATCATTGTTGCGACGAAATTCAAATTTTTCCTAAAATTTTTAGCTAAATTAGTCACAAAAATCATTGGCCCGGTCTGGTAATGACAACAAACCCAACAACAATAAGAACAGCTTTTTGTATAATGCACGACATATTGAATCAAAAGTGTATTTTGTTCCCACACGTGCCAGCGTGTATTATGCCATGATGTGGCCAATTACTTATTTGTATGAGGAACAAAAGGAAAAATATATGTATTTATTGAAATAATAGTCTTGAGCAGGCTATACAAAATTCCAGTCATCGAACCTTCCAAGCTTTTCCATTTAATTTTCTACAGGATGTTAAGCTTTTTTTTAAACGTTAAAGGATGATACAGGAAAGCTTCAATAGCTCTTTTTTCCTTAAGTGAGATACCATTTGCAAAAAGTGGGAGCTTCCACCCAAGACTCCACTTAAGTTCATAGTTAGACCAATTTTGATTAATTTTCTCTGGTTTGATTAATTTTCTATTGCTACTAAATTTTTTTTTTTTGTATCTGCTATCGGTCGACTTTCACGGAAGAATGGCGGCGGCAAATTTAGTCGTTAGACTTACTTATGTTAAAGCTGTATTAATATGGTCAGAGCAAAATTGTTCAAATATTATTCAACATCTTATTCATCCGGTTTGGGCTTTAACAAAAACTTTAATTTTTCCCGTCAGATCGTAAGTAATAGATTCAGTGCTTCTTTTGAAGGAAGGATGTTCATTAAATTGATGGTTCAAGGTTGCGAGATAAAGAAGATGTCGTTTTTTTTCTCGTGAGCTCGACTTATAGCTCTTTGTTAGGTTTAAAAACTAATCTACGAGTAGACTCTTTCAAGCGAAGGTCTTTGTGATTCTGAAACCTTCAGAATTGCTAACGTTTAACTTCAGTTCTTCGGAAAATGCTTGTTTTTTCACAATCAGTCGGGCTGATATCAAATTTATCGGCTTTTACTTTTTTTTTGCTTTGACTGGATGGCAACAATCCTTATATGGGGTTTCCAGTGGAATTTAGCTCAACTTTTGCCTTTTGCCAGGACACAGTGGTATTGTGGTTAAGGAGAAAGCTGACGAGCTCGTTAAGTATGGCACATCACTGCTTTATTAGTTGACAACGATTGGGTAGGCCGCTGGTGCTCTGTCGAACTTGATACGTATATACGTTTGAATGTTGGCTATAATGACTATTGTATATGCGGTTGCTGTAAAAAATGAGGAGGAAAGTGTTATACATCTATTCTGTAATTGTTATGCCCTTTTTAGGAGTAATTACAGTCGATTAGGTCGTACGTTTTCGATAAACTAGATGACTAAGTTAGTTAGGAACAAAACAACCGCAGAATAAATAAGTGAATATAATGCCACTGGAAAAACTACACAGGCGAATGGAGGAGAAAATCAAAAGATAAGCGGACTGAAGGTTATCTCCTCTACAACATTGGTCATAATATATTTTTCTATCAGTTGCTTACTTTCCGAGTTATTGATGCCTCTCAAGACTAGGCCCCCCACGGTTATGGTGTCTGACGTTTATTTCGATTATCAGCCATACCTAAAAAAAATTAAGTGAGAGGATTTCAGGACCATAAAGTAGTGCTTCACCGAGAACCGATAAATATCGTTACCGTTATCAGGACCGAGAACGATAACGAGACTATAGTAAAAAAATTATTTCTCGTATGACCGAGTGCGAGAAAGGTCTGGCCGATATCTCGTTCTCGGCGATAAACAAGTGTTTATCGTACGATAAACATTTAGAACATTGAACGCGTATATTTTGCACCATTAGTTTTTACAAAAACACTTGCACATGTATGTATATTAGGTTGGTTCTTAGGAAAAAAATTGACGACGCCCCCTCAATCAGTTCCAAATATGAAAACAACATTTTAGGAATTTTTTAAAATTTTTATACCGGAAGAGAAGTCATGAATTATTACAACAGATGGAATAAACTACTCCAAGGGAAATTAATTGGACAGTTATACAAATATAGATGAAACTATGATGACTTTGGAAGAGTATGTCTTGCAAACGGTAACGGTCACAAAAAAAAAGTTTCAAAGAAAAATTACATAATTTAAAAGGAGCTTTCCAATGATATCCATTTTGAATATGTACATCAAAAATTTTATAATTTACAATTTTCACTTCATAGCTCCATCATTTTTGTTCACACAATATCCGAAATATTTTTCATTTCGTGTCCATATACTAGCTTATCTACACAGAGAATCGCAGGTTTTTAAGTAAAACGGTGTAGAAAATATATGGATGGATATATTTTTTTAACTTTGGAAGACTATATCTCGAAAACGGACACGCCCACAAAAAAATTTTAACATTTTTAATCATTTAATAAGAGCTTTCCATCGATACCCATCATAATATAAGTACTGCGGATTCGGCCAAATTTCAAATCGAAATAGGGTAATTAAGGGCTATAGATAAAAATTTAAAAAAAATACCTAAAATTTTTTTCCTATTTCGAACCGATTGAGGGGGCGTCGCATTTGATTTTCGCAAAAAAAAAGCCAAATAAGAACCACCCTTATGTATATACACGCATACACAGACGAAAGCATTTTTTTTACTAAAAAAAAATAAAAATAACCGTAAAAATATGAAAACCACTACTATAGAGGAATAACTTCAGTTTTGGTTCAGAACACATCAATTACTGATCTCATGGAAACAGTATCATAGGTAATATCCTGATTGATACCACTGATTACTTAGTTATCAATCTATTTATTGATTGAAAATTTTTGGCAGCGCTTTCTTCCACAGAATTTTGTTAGTCACGAGGAGTTGATTCAGTGAACGCAAAAGGTATATATATACAGAAGGCTTTAAACAATATTGATGAGTTGAAGCAACTTATTACATATCCAGTTCACATGAACTAGCTCGTCCAAATGACTTAAGTTCTTTCCAGATTCAATATATGGCGGACGGAGAAGTATATTTATATGTATGTTCACTGTTAGGTATTAAGTTGAAATAATCGTATATCAAGTCAAAGCAGTCATCAACATCATTGAAGGAAACATAATAGTACCAGTGTGTACCAGGCCTGTATATATTTAGAGGTACTTAAAAAAAAATAAATAAAAAAATGTAATTAAATTTGTCAGATAACCTTTATTATTATACAAAATAACCAATCTTTACCTTGATTTCTCATAGATAATTTCATTTAAGTATTGGCCGAACTGCGGTTAGCATGATCCATTTTAAATTTCTGATTTTTATTGACGCGAACGAGTATTTCGAGTGGTATTTGGCGACTTCCGATTCCTTAACCGAAGCCGGCTTATTCATGTAGACTTTGGAAAAAAGCTTACAGGTCTGATATAATATGATCTATGTGGCCAATTCGCCAGTCCGAAGAGTGAAATCGGCTGTTCACCAAATTCCATGGCTTCACGGGCTGTGTTGTCAGTAGCGCCGTATTGTTGTAACCAAATATTGTCGATATCACGGGCTTCAATTTCAGGCAGCAAATAGTCTGTTATCCTGACAAAAACATTATTTCAAGATATAATGGGGGCTCTTGAACCTCTTCGGGTTGCTTTTTGGCCCAAATTCGGCTATTCCATCTTGGTCGAAAACAGTGTATCTTTTTTAATCTTTTCAATGTCCCAAAAATTCTTACGGAAGGTCGGGCGCTTTCGTTTCTTGCACGTATTGAATTTTTAATGCTCTTAAACCAATTTCCTGACGTATGATATGTCAAGTTATTACATACAACAAGTCATGCTGTTGAAAACCGCACCGAATCGATTCATTACGGTCATCGCGTACTGGATGTGATCTTTTTGGTAGCGTATTATCCAATAATGAAAACTGAGTTTCAAATTTTTCAATGGCATATCGAATTGTGCATTGGGTAGGCCGATTATGTGAAACATATGCCGCTATACCTAAGTTCACGAAACACATTCCTCGTAGAAAGCTGGTTTGCATCATATAACTGAATAAATTGTAGACGCTGTATCAGGCTTTCCTTTCAAGTCTTTCCGCGATGAAATGTCAAAGAATACAGTGTTCTGTACCACCATAAGATTGACATGACATTACAGTTTGACACAATGAATTACCTTATATTGCCTAAAATAAAGCTAATTCTAGTATAAGACTAAAATTTACACTCTCTAAGTCGCAAAATTATACACAATTTGTTTATTATTTTTGTGCATTTTTATCTTCTTTTGTACGATGTTTTTTGTTACTTTTATTTGTATTGTTTTAAAAGTTTCATCAAATTTTTCTCCGTATTTTAGTAGTATTCATTAAAATTATATCCGACGTTGTTCTATTATCTAATCTAAACTATTATATAAAGAGGTAAGGTTTGTTTGTTTGTTTGTTTGTATGTTCAGGGTAATCTCTGGAACTACGGAACCGATTCCAAAAATTTTTCTACTAATAGAAAGCTACACTGTTCCTGAAAAACATGGGCTATATTTTTTTTTTTTGATAAAAGCAAGGGGCGTGGCACTTTACATGCAATTAAAACCTTAAACTCGCTATATCTTGGTTCATATGATAGCAAGAGTCTTAAAATTCGGTGTCAGGATGCACATAGCCTATGTTAAGCACTTCACAAAATATGAACGGGACTAGACACCAGGGGCGTGGTGGCTATAAAACTTTAATTTAGGGTGGCCCTCATACGCAATTATTTTTAAAATAGCATTTTACAAAGACCACTTAATCGGTTCACATGGAATTTACACCACCTGTCTCTTATATTAAGACGCATAGCTTAGACGATGAAACTTTTATTTACGAAGCATATTTAGGGTGACCCTCATACAAAAATATTTTCAAATATCATTTCCACGAAGACAGGTAGTCGATTCACACCGAATTTACACCACGCAGCTCTTATGTTAATAGGCATAGCTTAGGCTACGAAACTTTTACTTAGGGTGGCCCTCATACAAAAATATTTTTAGATATCATTTTCTCGAAGACCGCTTAATCGATTCTCATGGAATTTACACCACAGGCTTTTATGTGATAAGACACAGGTTAGATTTTAAAAGTTTAATTTAGAGTGCATACTTAGGGTGGCCCTCATACAAAAATATTTTTAAATATCATTTTCACAAGGACTGGTAAGTCGATTCACACCGAATTTACACCACGTAGCTCTTATGTTAAAAGGAATAGTTAAAGATGCAAGACTTTTATTTAGGGTGACCCTCAGACAAAAATATTTCTCGAAGACTGCTTATCGATTCTCTTAGAACTTACACCACATGGCTTTTATATTAAAAGGAACAGATAAGCTTAACAAAAATTTTATTTAGGGTGCATACTTAGGGTGACCCTCATACAAAAATATTTTTAAGTATCATTTTCAAGAAGACAGGTTAGTCGATTCACTCCGAACTTGCACCACGTAGCTCTAATATTAAGAAGCATAGCTTAGGCTACAAAACTTTTATTTAGGGTGCATATGTAGGGTGGCCCTCAAACAAAAATATTTTTAAATATCATTTTCTCGAAGACCGCTTAATCGCTTCTCATTGAACTTACGCCACATGGCTTTTATATTAAGAGGCACAGATAAAGTCGTTGAAATTGTATTTAAGGTGCATACTTAGGGTGACCCTCATACAAAAATATTTTCAAATATCATTTTCACGAAGACAGGTTAGTCGATTCACACCGAACTTATACCACGTAGCTCTTATGTTAATAGCCATAGCTTAGGCTACAAAACTTTTATTTAGGGTGGTCCTCACACAAAAATATTTTTAAATATCATTTTCTCGAAGACCGCTAATTCTTATGGAATTTACACCACGTGGTTTTTATATTAAGAGGCACTGCTTAGGTTGAGTGCAGCGATGCGCACAGGGTAATGCTAGTTAATTATATTATTAAGATATTATATTTTTTTTAGTCCTAGTATAATTTCGCTAGATCGGGTTTCGATTTCGAATAAATTTTTGAAAGGTTTTTGAATCTTTGATTCCTTGTTTTCTTACCAAATTTTTAATTTGTTTGCTTGTTTTCCACTTACGTCTGTGATTTTTTGCCAATTTAAGAGTAAAATAATGTC
This sequence comes from Tricholauxania praeusta, assembly GCA_949775025.1. Lineage (NCBI taxonomy): Eukaryota > Metazoa > Arthropoda > Insecta > Diptera > Lauxaniidae > Tricholauxania > Tricholauxania praeusta. The sequence continues at coordinate 25,988,214 of OX459031.1, read as the reverse complement.
AACAAAAAATAGTTAACAAATCCAAAAATGGTATCAATAACTGCTTTACTCTGCATATCTATTTCAGAAATATTTTAAGCATATGTGTGCGTTTGATAGAATTTTTTAAGGACAATAAAACATTCAACTAAAATTATTGCTACTACGAAACAAGTCAGTCAGTTGCACATATGCGGACACGAACTGAACATACTTAAGCACACATATTCATTCGATTAATCGTCCAAAAATTGCAAATTTTCCAAATTTCCATTTTCGTTAAATTTGCAGGACCTGAGCCTAACTGCCAGCTTTCTATAGTCGTTACCGCTGCTGCTGTCGCCTTATTGAGCGCTCTTAATAAATTTATAAATATTTATGTATGCAAAAGTTCGGAATAGCAGAGTAGCCTTCTGGATGCAACAGCAGCAGCAGTTGTTTTCATTATTGTTGTTGGTTCGGTTTGCTGTAGTATTACGCGCCGTATGTTCTCGGTGTTGGCCGTGTCGTTTCTAAAGTCAACGCGACAACGTTGTTGTTTGCTTTTAGCTAACTGTGGTAGTGCAGCAACAGCGTATAGCGGACTGAATTTTGGGTATGGCTCATCATCCATCAGTGATAGTGGAAACATAGTATATTGCACGCGTGTTTTCAGTAAAGGGACACAGGCTCTGTTTTGTTTCAGAGTATGTTGCCCCTGATGTTGCACTGATAGATTTACATCGTATGTCACCAAAAAACCACAGCAAAGAATTTTTTCGCATTAAAATTGCAAAATTCCACGGTTTCTATTTTGTGTGCGTTGTGCACATTGGAATGAATTTAAGAAGCATTTATTTTTAAAAAATTACAGAAACTTATGCAATTTCGGATTTTTTTTTTTTTCATACAAATAAGTGCACTTATAGTAACTTTGCCCTTTAAAATGCTTGAAACAAAGTTGTAACGACAGAAGTAAAGTAAACTTTTAATTTGAATGTCCTTATACAAGCACATACAAGTTGTGGGCTGAAGTTAAGTCTTAACTCGATCTAGCAGTTCTAAAACAAATTTTAGAACTCAGTCCAAAAACTAGCACGAGTGAAGTATTTTGTGTACTGTTTTGAAAAACATAGGTACTGCTTCTTTCGAAATATTGTATTGCACGTCCCGTTGTCGTCATAATGAAATTACTCTCTAAGCCAGGGGTCGGCAAAACTAAAAGTGTGATTGTGTTGGTGAGAGGAGAGAAGCTGCACCGCAAGAAAATTTTCGCAGAAATCGTTTGCGAAATGAATGTTGCAGCAGAAAGTGAAAAATAAAAAAAAGATTAGAAAAGGTATTCAGATTCTAAAATCTAGAGCGCAGTGCATTTTTTGCTTTATGTCGTCAAAAGAAAATAACGAATTGACGACGAAAAGGCATTTGAAATGCGTCATAATGCTTTTTCGTTGTAAATTCGTTCGTTTGCAATAGCTGTAAAAAAAATTCTCTATGTGCATAACAGACGATAAAAGCTACATTCGCGCATGATTTGGCTTTGACAATGGTTTTTTGACAACTGAATGAAAGAGCATAAGAATGCGTGTGATATTTGAGCGCACAATTGTGCTATGCGGCAGGGATGATATTGGCATATTTGTAAAAGGGCCAAAGTTCGAACTCAAATAGGGATTTTTTAACATAAATAGGGTTTCTGTAAATCAAATAGTATGTATATAGGGGAGAAGTGGGGGTTGTGAGCATAGTTTTGTTTTCGGCTTATAATTACCGACCTAGTGCATATTATTTGGACATATGGGTATCTGTGTAAAGCTAGACACCTAAGCTAACTAATTATAAAGAAACATACCCGATTCCGTCATGCAAAAAAATTTTACATGGACTTTCGTAAAATCGTCATTTTCAGCTAAAATTTTTTTTAGGGGGGGTTGTGGGCACCCTTAGAAAAAATGCTAAAAATGGAAAAATATGAAAAAAAAACCACAACTAATATGAACAAAATGACAGTTTATTAATCTCAAAGCCTGCATAGGATTTATTCATCGTCGGAAATACAATTTTGACATGTATAATAGCTTGCCCGCATGCCCGCACATTTCAAATGAAAAGCTCGATCGCAGATGTTACAATTGATGGAGTTGGCTGCGGTCAATTGGCGTGGCAAAAATTTCAAACAATACAAAATTCTATGGAACTAAAGTTTAAAAAACAATATCAATCATAGTAGGCTACGTTCACCGTTCATATTTTTTGGTGGAATTTTTTGTGATTTCGTGAAAAAAAACGGGTGCCCACAACCCACCCAATTTTTATGCCCACAACCAACTTTAGCAGACATTTTAAAAAGTAATGAAAAAATGTTTATGAATAAATTTTTTGGTTCAAATCGATATTGTTCTATTCAGCATAATACTTCGACTAAATAAAAATACATTACACTTACCTTTCCAATCGATCCACTTTGATTGATACACTATTGAAAATGTTTGAAAAAAACTTCACCACCTTTTCAAAGCCCAAAAAAAACCAATTCGTTCATTTCCAAAAGCAAACGCGTCCGTTTACTTTGATATTTGGCATGAATCATACATAGGGTAATTACCCTTGCGAATGACATTACCAACGAAACTCAATCTTCATTTTGTGAAAAGATACGTAGGGGTGCCCACAACCCCCCCGGTGCCCACAACCCCCACTTCTCCCCTACCATTTATATTATAACCAAATGTTTTCTTTTTACAAAATTTATTTTGTTGCTTAAATTTAATTGTAAGCATAAATTTTACTTAGGAACATTTAAGCGTTTACGATTTTTTTTTGTAAGTATATATCGCTAATTTTATTCAATAACGTTATAACCCAAAAACGTAAAAATTCAGTTAAAGTGATTGCCCCGAAATATCTGATTTTTTGAGTTATAACGTTATTGAAGAAAATGAGCGATATATTAAAGAACTAAGTTGAGATCGATTTTTAGAAACTTCTTCAAAAGAAAATGCAGAAACAATTGATATATTTGCAGATTTAGCACATCAAATTTAACCTATTACTAAGGTCAACAAACCGAAAAAAAATGTTGATGCCGAGGTATAGTTAGTGGTTTTGTATTAAGTATGTACTGGCAACGTTAAAAATATTTTTAATTGTTTTTTCCCCACGTGTCATTTTTGACTAACCGTCAGTTTTCATTATTTAACTTAATTATTATATCATGTCTTCATCGCGAAGAAGTTGCCTCAATTCTACAAATGTGTTTTGTTACATTTGTGGTGAATACACAGTGAAAAAGTTCAGAAAACCTATATCAGATTTTATAAAAAGTGCTTATTTTGCCTACTTTAAGTCGAAAATTGAGGATAAATACTACCCGACAATACCCCAAATTGTTTGCAAAAAGTGTTATGAACATTTGAGACAGTGTATTAGTGGTAAAAGAAACCATATGAAGTTCGGAATAATGTTAAAATAATGATTTATCCGGACTTAGATTCTGCTAGAAGACCCTTACCACATTCAGAGGAAGTACCTGTTCCAACATTTTGTTCCATTCGTGAATCATCATTTGAAGAAGTCATTAATGAAATGAATAGCGACATCGAAGAAGAATTAAATGATTTGATAAGGGATCTTGAACTTTCTAAAGAATCTGCAGAGGTTTTGGCTTTTAGATTAAAAGAAAAAAACTTGTTTGAGTCAAGTACAAAAGAACAAGAGAGCATGACTTGCTACCATTTTTTCAATCGGAAAATGATAGTTTTTTTTTTTTGGATGTGCAAGGCCTTATTCTAGAAATGGGTATTTCAAAATACCATCCAAATGAATAGCGTCTCTTCATAGACAGCTCTTAACGAAGTCGTTTAGTCGTTTGTTGAAGTTACTAAAAACTTTCTGGGAAATTACAAGTCAAATAACTGCTCTGAAATTGTAAATGACATGCTAGAGCACTTTAATAACTTAGGATGCAATATGTCCATCAAAGTGCAGTACCTTCACAGTCATCTTGACCAATGGACAAGGGGAGCGGTTTCACCAGGACCTAAAAACTATGGAAGAAAGATACCAAGGCCAATGGGGTCGCTGATGATGACTGACTATTGCGGGTGGATGCAACGTGATAGACCCTACTACACCTCATTCACGAAAGTCGCGAAAAAGAAAGTCATTTTTTAAATTATGTACATAAATTGTTTTTCATTTAATTTTTTTTTTACAAGGCAAATCCAGAAAACTACACATAGTCGAGAAAGAGAAAGTTCTTTTTTAAATAACGTAAGTTGTTTTTCGTGTAAACTTTTTTTTTACAAGGCAAAATCTAGAAAACTACACATAGGATATCAAAAGTTTTGCTAATAATGTATTCAATATAAGGTCATTAGTTAAAATAAAAGTACAGCTTCTCGGTACCAAAACTAGTGTTGACCAGTGTTATAAATCAAATAAAAATTTTTTCATATAAAAAAAATCTCTAGTTTTTTATTTGAAATAATTTCAATTTGAAGTTTAAAAATATGAAAGCCATCGTATTACTTAAGGGTCCACTAACATTTTTTAAGAGAAAAATAAAACACTTAAATTTTATCCCAGTTCGATTCAAGAAAGATTAAGATCGATTAAATTGTCAACCAAATCTGACAATGCACGATTATTATATAGTGTCAGGAGATTCCAAATATACAATCCGTAAAATCGGAGCTGCTCAGTTACTCGTTTTATGGCCATTTTAAGATTAGCACTATGGCCGACATGGTTCGTTTTAAGCAAGATCAAAATCGGTAAAAAATTTTTAACCAAATCTGACAATGCACAATTATTATTTAGTGTTTGAAGATTCCAAAAACAAGGTTTGTAAAATCGTACCTGGTCATTTACTCGTTTTATGGCCATTTTACGGTAAACACTTTTACCGATAATATCAACAAAATGACGTTCCAGGAAAAATTGTGAATAAAGACATTAAAATTTTTTGTTTCATTTGTAATAGAAAATACTTTTACTTACTTACTTGGGTGGCCATAACAACCCGTTACCGGGTTACGGCCGACCTCAAAAGCTCTCTCCAGGCGCCTCTGCTTTGCGCACGCCTTCTCCAATCATTCACACCAAGCGTGGATAGGGTTTCCTCGGCTTGGTCTTTCCATCGGAGGCATGGTCTTCCTCTTCGTCGTCGCCCAGCGGCTTCCGCATCAAACACCTTTTTCGCCGGAGCTTCTTCGTCCATACGCACAACATGTCCCAGCCAGCGCAGACGTTGTATAGTGATGCGCTTGACTATGTCAATGTCAGCGTAGAGCTCGTACAGTTCGTGGTTCATTCGAATACGGTAGTCGTCGCCGACGTGAACAGGACCGAAGATTTTGCGAAGAATTTTTCTCTCAAACACCCCAAGCGTGGCTGCATCAGTCTGCGACACAACCCATGCTTCTGCGCCGTAAAGTAGCACGGGTAAGATGAGCGTCTTGTAGAGTGTCAGTTTTGTCGGGCGAGAGAGGTCTCTACTACTCAATTGCTTACTGAGACCATAGTAACACCTATTAGCAAGAGTTAGTCTTCGCTTTATCTCCAGGCTGACATCGTTTTGAGTGTTCACGGCGGTGCCAAGATAGGTGAATTCCTTGACAACTTCGAAAGTATAGTTGTTCGCAGTAACAAAGGATCCAATACGCCGCGTCTCCCTGTTTGTGGACAGCATATACTTTGTTTTGCCCTCGTTCACCGTCAAACCCACTTTCGCTGACTCTTTTTCGATAGCAGAGAACGCAGCAGTAACATCTCGCTTACAACGTCCAATGATATCAATATCATCGGCATATGCAAGGAGCTGGACACTTTTGTAGAAAATAGTGCCATTACGATGTACACTGGCTCTTCGCAACACCCCTTCCATCACAAAGTTGAAGAGGTTGCAGGATAATGGATCGCCCTGTCTGAAACCTCGTTCGGTATCAAATGGTTCGGAGAGGTCCCTTCCTACTCTAACGGAGCTGGCTGTGTTGCTCAACGTCATTCTGCAAAGCCGCACCAGCTTCGCAGGTATACCGAACTCAGACATGGTGGCATACAGGCAATCCCGTATCGGGCTATCGAAAGCTGCTTTAAAATCGATAAAGAGATGATGGGTATCGATCTGTTTTTCGTGGGTTTTTTCCAGGATTTGACGTAGTGTGAAGATCTGGTCTATGGTGGACTTACCAGGTCTAAAGCCGCACTGATAAGGCCCAATCAGTGTGTTGGCAAACGGCTTAAGTCTTTCACACAGTACAGTCGACAGGACCTTGTAAGAGATGGCAGGAAGACTGATTCCCCGGTAGTTAGCGCAGATTGTCGGGTCACCTTTCTTCAGTACAGGACAAAGGACACTGAGATTCCAATCGTCGGGCATGCTTTCAACTAGCCATATTTTGCAGATGAGTTGATGCATACACCCTATCAGCTCATCGCCGCCGGTCTTGAACAATTCAGCTGGCAGGCCATCGGCACCAGCCGCTTTGTTGTTCTTAAGTCGTTGGATCACAACTCGTACCGCGTCATGGCTAGGTGGTGGTACGTCCACACCATCGTCGTTGATTGGTGGTATCGGGTTAATTTCTCCAAAGGCGGGATTGGTGGAGTCATCACCAGCAAGCAGCTTGGAAAAGTGTTCCCTCCATAATCTCAGTGTACCCTGCGTATCCGTAACCAGATTTCCATGTTCATCTTTACAGGTAGATGCTTTTAAAAGCCATAAAAAAAAAAACAACATAAATTTTATTTTTAATTAAATTTTAGGCCCAAAAAAATTTTTTAAATATATTTTTTAATTTTTTTTTTAAGAAAAACGGTGAATAACACATCAAATATAAAATATTTTTTATTTATTGTTTTTTTGAGAGCTTTGTAATCAAAAATACCTCAAAAATTTAGAAAACAAAATTATAATTTAAATTCTTTTTTACCAGTTTTAAGGCCTAAAAGAATTTTTTTTTAGTATTTTCAATGGAAAATGATGAATTACGTAACATATATAAACATTTTTTTATTTTTTTTCCTTGTTTGCTTTTTAGTCAAAAATACTTTTAAGACTCACAAAAAATAATAAAAAAATTTGATTTTATCACTAGGGGCCGTTCATAAATTACGTAAGACAATTTCATGACTTTTTGACCCACCCCCTCCCCCGAGTAAGATTTAGTAAGATTCTCACTACCCCCCGCCACTCCTCCGAAATCTTACGTAAGATTCATAATTAAGGTGAAACTAGTCAAAAAATGTATTTTTCATGTGATGTACTATATTACTATGTATATTTAATTTTAATATACATATGGTACATATTAAATAAATATTACGAAATTGCAAACTACACATTTGTTTTTCAAGATGAATAAAAAAAATCATCGTTAGTCCATGCGCTTTTCAACCAGTCTGATAGTGAACCTACAATTGGCACACCCGATTCGTCTGTTGAATTTTCTGATTCACATTCAAACTCTGTAACATCAATATCCTCGTCGTCATGCCACTCTGCAACTTGACAAATCTCCGATTGTTTTAAAATGCAAAGGCTTTTCCCCTTTCCACGTTTCAAAATTGAAACTGGTTGAATCATGTGAGTGCGACTACAGTCCTTTTCATGTAGTTTTTTGTGCATTACAGTAGCTTTTTTCGAGGCAAAGTACTGGTCACAAATATTACAAACTCAATCAGCTAAGACGTTTGCAAGCGAAGGACAAAAAAAATCGTAAGGCTGATTTTGAACTGTGGATGTACTTTTGACCAATCGTAATTTAACGCTAAGCGAAGAAATAGAGGACAAAACTGATTGCTGTTTTGGTCTCCTGTTGAAGAAGGAATCGAAAGCGAATCTTCTTGTATGAATACGCATTTTAAATCTTACGTAAGATGATCATTCACCCCCCCTCCCCTCTCGTAAGATGTAGTAAGAATCCGCCGACCCACACCCCCTAAACGTCTTACGTAATTTATGAACAGCCCGCTAGCTTTTCAGCCAAAAAAAAAATTTTATTTTGGTATCGATTTTCCATGAAAAACGGTGAATAACACAAAAATCTTTGCATATTTGCAAAACTTATTGACTTCATCGTATGAATCGACTCAAAATACATAAAAAAAAAAACATTTGTCATAGCATATTTTAAAATTTCAATTGATATTAAAAGCATCAAAAACAGTTCCTCAGTAGCTCAGTTGTTAGAGCGGCCGTCGACAGATATGCAATTGAAATGCATGTACGGTCAGGGGTTCGACTCCATGTACAACATTAACCAAAAAACTGGTCTGATGAGGCTATGTGGTAATAGCCGAAACATATGTCACCAATTACCAGGTTAAATTGTTCCATTTGTTATCTTTGTCATGTTTGTTGAATAAAAAATAGCATTGATCAATAAGTAAAATTTACAATATTGGTCTTTGCTAAAATGACTGTAAGTTCATAATGTTTAATTATAAGCATCAAAAACTGTACACGGTTCGCTTGATAATTTTGTTAAAATTATCGGTAAAAGTGTTTACCTTAAATGGCCATAAAACGAGTAAATGACCAGTTACAATTTTACAAATCTTGTTTTTGGAATCTCCGAACACTAAATAATAATTGTTCATTGTCAGATTTGGTTGACAATCTTGATCTTGCTTGAAGCGAACCGTGTATCCGAGTAAGCTTTCCTTTGAAAAATAAAAAATTGTGATAATTTTTCGGTAGAATTTTGCAAAAGGGCCTTAAATGAATAAAAAGGGCCACGGGGCTTTTGAAAAATAAAAGGGCTCAAAAAAGCCTTCAAAGCCCCCAAATATCATCCCTGCTATGCGGTGCCGACCACTGCTCTAAACATCTAATGTAAAAAAAAGGAAGTTTGTTCTTTAAACTTCGAAGAGATAAAAATGAGAAAAAGAACACAAAAACAATAACAACACAGAGCTTAAGAATTGGCATAAGCGGTGCTGCAAAGAGCGTAAAAATGAAAGCGAGAAGGCGCTTAAAGAGCGAGCTTGAAAAACTATGCACGTATACAGAATCATCAACATATGCTTATCGTTGCTGGTAGTGGGCACTACTGGGAATAAGAAACAAAACGGAAGTTTTGTGTAAGGTTGTGTAAAAAAAGGATATTTAACTTAAAAAAAAAAACAAAATAGGTACATAAGCAATAAACTGTTTTAGCACAAATATGTTATTCTAAAAAAGAATTTATTGAAATTAGCTCAGTATAATCTGAGCCAAAGCGTTACAAACCATTTTTTCCATATGTGGAAATTCATCAGATTTGGCCTTTTAGCTGGCCTCGTTTTTTTTTTTTTGAGTAGATTGTTCAGCCATAGTTTTTCTTGAAGCTAAGGCTGTCTTGAATTAATATTCAAGGTTGTTCAATTAAAATTCAGATAGCTATTTTTTTTATTTAACTTTGTATGTAACTTTTCATGTTTTTTTTAACTTAAATGCAATTTTAACTATATCTCTCTTTGAATTTTAATTATTCCTCCTTGAATATTAATTAAAGATAGTCTTAACTTCAAGAAAAACCATGTTTGAAGAGTCTCCTCAAAAAAAAAAAAAAATCGAAGCCATGGTCGAGGTAAAATGACAATTTCGATTTTTTTTTTTGGAGCAGACTCTTCAAACATGGTTTTTCTCGAAGTTTAGACTATTAAAATTCAAAGGGAGACATAGTTAAAATTGGATTTTACTTAAAAACAACATGAAATGTTACATTTAAAGTGAAATAAAAAAAATAGCTATCTGAATTTCAATTGAACAACCTTTATTATGAGTTCAAGACAGTCTTAGCTTCAAAAAAAAACTATATCTGAAAGATGTACTCAACAGTCTTTAGACTACAGCGTAAAAACCCAATAAATTGACAATTTTTAAAAAACACGAAAAGTTTCACATATTTCTTACTTTAAATGCAAATTAAAAAAATAGCTATCTAAATTTTAATTAAACAACCTTTAATATGAGTTCAAGACAGCCTTAGCTTAAAAAAACTATGGCTGAAAGATGTACTCAACAGTCTTTCGACTATAGCGTAAAAACTCAATAAATTGACAATTTTTAAAAAACACGAAAAGTTTCACATATTTCTTACTTTAAATGCAAATTAAAAAAATAGCTATCTGAATTTCAATTGAACAACCTTTATTATGAGTTCAAGATAGCCTTAGCTTCAAGAAAAACTATGGCTGGAAGATGTACTCCAAAAAAAAAAAAAAAAACGAGGCCAGCTAAAAGGCCAAATCTGATATATCCATCATATGTATAAGCAATTTTATATACATAAATAGTATATAGAATCTTTCCACATAAGGTACGGTTGAACTGATCGATCTAGAATGTAAAGAGTTGTTCATCTCGTTATGTCAGGATAATAGGCAGTAAAGAGTTGCTACTGCGTTAGTAGTAACTCATGCAAAATTTGTAACAAAAAAAGATGGCGGTTAATACTAGACAGTACTTTATTTAAAGAAATATATATATGTAGTCAATCTTATGAGAAGTCGATCCAAGTTATTTTGTATGCGAACCTTCTCACTCGACTGTTGTAGCATAAGTGAATTAAATAAAATGAAATCGTTATTAGTAATGGCTGGGCAAAACGTACAGCGCGCGGGACTGCGGCAGAATGAGAATAACTTTTCATATACGTATATAAAGCAGAGAGCGTAAAATTTAATTCAGTTTGCTTTGAAAAGCGAACAAAGCACAACTACACATGCATTGAAGAACATTTAAGAGAAACACACGTGTAGTGGTACCCAGCTCTGGTTATTACGAAAGCTTTTGCAAGCGTTCTGAGTGCAGGGTTGCATTTAACTTTTGTAAAAGATTATGACCAGTGGTGCCCACTACTACAAGCAAACGATCTCACGATAAGCATGTGCTGATGATTTGTTTATCAATTCTGTATACGTGCATGCTTTTTTACGCTCTTTAAGCGCCTGATTGTTCTCATTTTTACGCTCTTTGAGCGCCTGCTCGTTCTCTGGGCAGCACCGATTATGACAATGCTGCCACATTGCTTAAAGGCTAGTTCACACACAATGACTTTAAAGGCTAGTTCACGTGCACTCACAACGCTGTCATTCGCTTTGTTGATAAAAATAAAATAAATGTAGAAAATACAACTGCTTCAGCAGTAGGAAACAATCTATAGTGTGATGAAAAACAACATTGGTCTTGCTAGCGTTGAAATCAATCTGATTGGCCTCACTCGAAGATTGGTAAGCCTCATTTTAGAGTTGGAGTCTGTTTGAAGGAATATTAATGACAAATATTACTGTCATCAAATAAATGAACTGAGTTCGTCGTCAGTGACAAAAGGTTATCGATATGCAATTACTTATTTGTAGCACTCTGCCACACTCGATCAAATTTTTAAAAATACCTGAAGCCACAACAAAACCTTCATTGAAAAGATTTTTAGATCAACTACACTTTTTTGGGAACTGAGTGAGGACAAGCAATCATTGAGAAGGTAGGAATATCCTAACAGAGAAAGATATGTAAAAAAGATTGCGTATTGGTGAATTCAGTAATGAAGCACACTCTCTCAACATATGAACTGACCTGCCATTAGGACCAGAGCTTTTACTTATTATGAGGTTTGAAAGGGATTTTTTTCACTGCCTTAGTTACTTTGTCGCTTCATCACCAATTGTGAGACATGTAGTTTTAATTTTTTTTTTGTTTCTATTGATGTGTCACGGTACATTAAAGGCTTTACCAAAATTAATAAAATTTTTATTAATCTTGCTCCATTGCACCAGGCACAAAATGCATGCGCCTTTTACTGATGTACTGGCAACTGCTGTCACTGAAGCCACTACAACTAGCTGAAAAAACGAGTAAAAATGTGTTTCAAAATTTTTCTAGCAGTCCTACCAGAGTTAAAGTTCTTAGGCAGTCTTAAGGAGTATGTTCAAAAAATCCTGGAACTTTGAAATCTACTATGTTGCTCTTTCTATTAAATTTAATATTGACTTACTTTTATAAAACTTGGTTATATAATTAAAATATATTTTTTTTTTTTTGAACTTGAAAGAGCTAAGATTAAAGACTTGATAGCACAGACTTCCATCAAAAAGAGCTTAAAATCCGTGATAGTGTTTAACTCTCTTAAGCATACCAACAAATTGCTCTTATACACATTTGGTACTTGGTGATTTATATGACACTCCCCACTGAGTCTTTCAATCACAAAATCCGAATTGGACTCGTCACATTGACTATTTTGCTGTCCTTCAGGACATACAATGTATTTATATATGTAGTAAGTGTGTTCGTCCATCGGTTTGCATGTCTTTTTCGCCAGTCAAAATGCGTGATGCTTTGACAGCGGAGGCAAATGGTTTAAAAAAAAAACCAAACAACTTATGTAAAAAAGAAACTTCATGACAACATACCGTGCAGACTCCAATTTTAATCTTGTTTTTGAATTCTCGTTAACGTCCTTTTGTTATTTTTATTTTCACACTTATTTGCATATAAAATCCTGTGACAAGTGCCGTGTACAAACGCCGGAGTGTTGAAGTGCATGTTGGTGTTCTGTTTAGAGTTGCCAATCGCTTAGATTTAATGTCTAAACAGAATTGGGACGTGTGATCTATGCTCTGTGTCAAATCGCACCAAAAAACAGAATTTGTTCTATTTTTTGTGTCAATTTATTGTTCACTACAAACGTATAGGAAAAATTTGGACAATATTGCACGTCCCAACTGTGTTTAACTTTTTAGAGTACTCGTCAGAGGACTGAAATTTTTTTAAAAACAAAAATATTTGTGTAACTTTTATTAATACAGATCTCAACTGTTGAGCACTTGACTATATTGGTACAAATTAAATGTTTAACTAAGTTACTCAATTTTTTAAAGTTACTTTTTGTGCACAGTTAAAAAAATGTGTGAGAGCTGAGAAAGGGTCGATCTTATTAGATTTTTTGAACTGGTCTTAGGAGGAAATGTATAGCAACCTCACCGACAGACATAAAAATGAGTGATGAATGCCTAGAAAATCGAAAAATCCTGATGCACAAGTTAGCCAAACATGTCTAAGACCGAAGTATTCAAGTTTCACAGCGTACCTTATAGCGACGACTTACAGAGTTTGGTGTGTTGACAAGAAAACCACAATGCAAGCCGATGCTTACTCAGGCTATGGTAAAAAACCGGTTGAAATGGGCCCGGAAGTACAAAAACTTTTCAGCAGATGATTGGAAATGGGTAAATATAAATTTTCTTAATTATTATTCTCTATCAATGCCAAGAAAATTTAAGTCTTAAGAGATATTTTTCATTTTCCACAAGTTTGCCTTTTAGACGAGTCCGTTCCAAGTTATGACTGATAGATCCCACTTTTTAGGAAGAAGGTCTGGAGAAGAAACTCATTCTTACTGTATTGTTTCGACGGTTAAGCATCCCACATATATCATGGTATCGTCTGTGATACATTTTAGAGTAACTGGTCGTCTACAAATAGTCTAAGGAACTATGAAGCAAGACCAGTAGAAGAAAATCTTAGAAAGGTGATACTTGTCTCAGCTCTGTAAATGGGAATTCATGTAACGCGAGGTCAGTTATAAAACTTTGTTTCTCTCTTTTTAATGAGATTATGTTTCTGTCCATTATTTAACGCAATATAGCCCACTGCTACCATATGGTAACATCCGGCTATCTTATTTTCAAAAAAATTTTAAAATTTCAAAATACATGCTTTCGATTTCTCATCTTAGTTCTTAACCCTTTCGTTGTTTTTGTACAATATATTGTACAAAAAAAATTATCACATTTCTATTCTTCTCTTTTCAAAACTTTCGCAAATTTTGAAAAAAGACATTTAATTTTTGAATCAAGCATGTTTTTTCTTTTCTAAATTCAAATTTGAGTAACAGCGGTAGCATAGTTAGTTTTTTATTTGAATTTGAAAAACAGTCTATGTTGCATCTGTGTGTTATAAGGCAATGCGCAAGCAAATTTTGGGTTTTTGAGAAGGTAGTGAACATTTTTATTTTAATTATATGAGCTTAAATCAAAGTTAAAGAACCAATTCTTAGAAGAACATCAATATTTTTTAAAAAAGATGTGGAAAAAAAATTGTTTTAATAGCTTAAAAAAAGTGTACAATATATTGTACAAATTCCTACAACGGTAATGTACAACATAAATAATTTGGTCAATATATTGTACAAAATACAAGAAAGGTTGTTATCTTTTTCAAATAAGCATACGAAATTAATGACAACTTGGACAGGATCGCCGTGGGATTAAATCAAGGAAAGAAAACTCCGATTGACTCAGAAAACTTGGTAAAGAACGGGTTCTCAACAGCAATAGCTTTGCAGTTGAGTAAAAAATTGACAAATTTTGGTCATATTCTGTACTTCGACAACTTTTTTGACTCTAACAACTTGCTTTTAAACCTTCCAAAAATTTTCTGAATCTAAAATTTGAGTTTTTATGCTTTTCAGGATACGCTACTAGACTTTTAAAGAATTGTAATATTTATATTTTCGTTTTTCAATAAAAAAAAGTATTATAAATAAAAAAAAAATTTTCTTAAATTTTACTCCATTAATGCACTTTGGTCAATATAATGTACAAATTTTCCTGAGGCCTATAGCCTTTCCCAAAAACTTTTTGCTATATTTTTTTGTGTTTTATTATTAATAAAACTTATATCTGTGATAATAAGACAAAAAAAAATTTTTCCGGCCCGATTAGGGTTTGTAATCCCGGGATCCCGAAATCCCGGGATCCCGCTGTTTTTATCAATCCCGAAATCCCGGGATCGATCACTTAATCCCGGGATTTGACTTTTTTATGCCTAAAACGAAAAATAACTCACAGCCCTCTTAAAATTTTTTGTAAAAAAATCGTATTTGGTTCAACATTTTTTAATTTAAATTTTTTCAGTTGAGATTTGACTATTTTCATATTAGAAATTCTTGGATTTTTTTTTTTTCGGCTGCTGCGTTTTGGGAAGCAAATGGCTCTAATAAAAGACTGCAAGACTAGATGGAACAGCCTTTTGTCAATGCTTGAATGCGTCTATTTATTGAAAAATTGTATACAAAAGGCATTAATAGACATAAGTCTACCTCAAGGTGAATCTTTGGCTTTATCCAATAATGAGATTGAAATGGTATCTGATATCATTAATGCGTTAATCCCAGTAAAAGCTACAGTCGAAGCCCTTTGCCGTCGGGATGCTAATTTGTTCACAGCCGATGTTGCCATAACTTTTATGTTAAAAAAACTTAAAGATGCAAACAACGTGATAAGTCAAAAATTGTATTCAGCTCTCATTCTTCGAATGCAACAAAGGCGAATAGATATAAGTGGTATCTGCACAGTGGTAGAATCAACGTTCAATACGAATCTGTAATAGACATAGTAATAGTTCCATCTTCAATAAAATGCCGCAAATTAATAGTTGAGTTACTCGAAAGACTACACGCTTCAAATCTAGTTACATCAGAAACAGCTAATGAGACTGAATCTGAAGTTGAACTTTCTGTTTTAAATGAAGCAGCTCTCGAAATTGTTTCCGAGTCTCCATCTGAATCTATTTCAGACAAACTTATAAAGCTATAAAAAAGCGCATTTGCGGAGGATACCAATTCGATGTGAGACGCTATCAGTGAAAATTCAAAAGGAAATGCTGTTGTTTGTAAATGGGGGAACACGTGGTGACTTTTTACAAAGAGCCTATGATTTTTTAATGACTATTAAACCTACCAGTGTAGAGTCTGAACGTGCTTTTTCTGCGGCTGGACTTTTCGCAACTAAAATAAGAAATCGTTTGGGCGATGAAACTTTGGATGTGCTTTGCTTCCTCAAAAAGTATTTTAAAAATATACAAAATTAATTACTATTAATTTTCAAACAATGAATGAACTCCTTATAATTTAATAATTAAGTATGTATAATATTTTTGGAATGTGTCAGGTTTTTAATTTTCTTAAAATTTTACTAAAATAATGTGTTAATATTTTTCAAGAACAGGTATTTAAAAATCCCGGGATCAATCCCGGGATCCCGGGACTAGATAAATGTAATCCCGGGATTACAAATATAGCACGGGATTACAATCCCTAGGCCCGATATGAGAAAGTTGATAAGAAAGGGTTAAGGTTATTTTGCATGTTCTTCTTAGTTTTTAGATTTCAATTGTCTAGAGAAAGGATTTGTGAATATTTCCAAGAGCACGTTGGGCGTTAACCAACTTTTATTAAAAGTATGAGTTACAACAAAAACTTTGATTGGGGATTGTTAAGGATGTAAGTTAGAGTCGATATATGCTAAAACAAAAGAAATCCTTATCCTTTTTTAATTTCATATTTACTGTTTTTTAATGATATAACATGTGTATAACATTCCGACGACATTTAAAAAACATC
Organism: Tricholauxania praeusta; assembly: GCA_949775025.1. Lineage (NCBI taxonomy): Eukaryota > Metazoa > Arthropoda > Insecta > Diptera > Lauxaniidae > Tricholauxania > Tricholauxania praeusta. Next base: position 25,971,862 of record OX459031.1, on the reverse strand, counting down.
CGATTTTGTTCAAATTTTGATATATTAAAGAACCTTAATAGATGGCACCACAGCTTAAATTTCAGTTCTCTAGGTGGAGAAATAGTCATATTTTGTCCGGGAAATACCAGTTTTTAGCCCGTTTCAAAAATTTTAGCTCTAAAAGTCGACAAATTCAAATTTAAAGTTGTATATATGCATTTTTTTATTATTTCATCTTATATGCTTTTCAAAAAATTTAAGCTTCTAGACCTTAAGACCTATTTTTGCGACTCGATCAAGTGAAATAAGTCTATGTAAAAAATTACAGTTTAGAAAATGGTGTCCTAAATCGTAGTTTTATTCATAATACTAAAGACCGATCTTATGATGTTTGCCTATCTATTCGCTTTTTAATGAGATACCATATAGTAAAAATGGTTGACCAGGCCCAGAATCAAACATTGAATTTGCCTATTTTCGCAAAAATTGCGTTTTTTTCGAAATTTGACCGAACAGTGCTCAAGACTCCGAATACCTAGGGAGCTGAAATTCGGGCTGTAAGACTGTCTTTATAGATTCTTTAACGTGTCAAAATTTGAACACAATCGGATTTTTAAATTTCATACGTACGTTATACACATATTATACTAGATAATATTACTAAAAAACAGTAAATATGGAATTAAAAAAAAAAGCTCTAAGGATTTTTTTCCTTTTGATGCATTTCTACTTTGATTAACATCCCAAATAATTCCACATTCAAGTTTTTGTTGTAACTCAACTTGTCATTTATAGTTGGTTAAAGCCCACCGTGAGAGCTTATGGAAAAAGGATATGCAAATCCTTTCTGGAGCCACCAGAGAATGGGCAGTCAGATGAAGACTCGGGAAATGAGAGTGAACCTGTTGATGTTAGCAATTTGCTTAGAACTCAACTGATAGCTCCATGCATGTTGGCTCTAAATTGACTAGGTAAAGATGAAATTCTCATGGAAGGATTCATGTAATAATTTGAATGTTGGTCTCTGGGATTCTGCTCCACCTAGGTGGGTGCAAATCCGCTTAAAAGTGGTCTCAATACTTTTTCACAAATCAGCACTTCTTTGCTGACTGCACTAATGATATATGCCGTAGAGTTCACACCTTCTAAATTAAATATAAGAGACACTCAAACCCATAAACGTTTGCTAGTTTCAACAACCACCCCAAAGCGTTAAAATACATTTCATCATCATTTAAATCATCTTCACAAAAAGCTACTGGACTTTCAATCTTAGTATGGTCTAACGATAGTCGTGGCCTTTCGAAGTCTTCTTTTGTTGAGAACGATTATCGAGATTGCTGATTATCGATGATTGGCGGATATTGTCGTCCTCCAAACAGTGTTAAGAGCACGTCCCGTTAGGATATACTCGGAAACTTTGTAGTCAAAACAAATGGAGATATGTATGTAAACTGTTGCAGTGTACTGTAGTTTGTACACAATGTTTCAAAATCTAGGGTTAGATTTCGTATAACTAAACTGTTTTAGGACATGTCATTATGTTGTATACTGAACTAAGTTATGAGTCATAACTTATGTTTTATCATTCATATCATTAAAAAAACAAAAACATTAATATGTGTTGAGACAAATTGTTCTATGATAACACAACATATTTTTTTCTGAGTATGGCCCACAATTACCATATGGTAACGGCTTGCCACGCCTCTCTTTTCAATGATATAAAGCAAAAATTGGGTATTGCTACTTTTGCTAGGAATAGTTTTTAAAAATTTCAGTGCTCTAGCCCTTCTAGATCACTGTGGGTTCTACTAGGTTAAGTATGGCAAGCATTAGACTTTGTTTATTTTATTGTATATAAAATATTTTCTTTCATGTTGCTGTAGATGGGTTGTCAACATCACGAAATGCATCCAATTTGTAAGATTTAATTTCAAATAAAGATTAATTTTAAATGTGTGAACTCAAGATAAGGTGTTTATTTATTTGTAATTTAATTAACTGTTTTGCTTTTATCAAAAGATTAATGATATAAATTTGGTACGATGATCTATGCAAGTAAAGTAGAAGAACGATTCTGGAAACTTAGAAACGACAAACGGAAATGCTAACATACATACATCCAGCTTTATTTAGTAATTTTTATTTAGTTTTATTAATTTACAAATGTTATCAAACCCCAAACAATATTATTTTGTGTTTGTGAGGTTTTTTTTTACAATCACCCTTATATACATGAAATAATGCCCTCCATATATAAATAATGTCGTATATACTAAATTGCATTATATTATTTAGATTAATGAGAGTAAGTTTTTTTTTACTAATTTTCGGAACAATTGCAAATACTACATTCGACCTCTATGAAGTAATATCCGACTCTAAATTCAAAACAATCTCAAACAGTTTAAGTGCCAGCACGAAAATTAACTTTTTTGAAACCTCTCAGTTGGCAACACTTGATATTTTATATCTTGGAATTTGTTGTTATTTAAATCTGCAACAACACACACTTTTCAATTTTGTTGCGAAAATGATTTAAAATCAATTTATTTTTTCTTCTATTATCCTTATGTAGATTATTTTGTTGTGAATTTTTGTATGTGCATGTAACATTGTGTGTGTGTGTGTGTGTGTGTGTGTGTGTGTGTGTGTGTGTGTGTGTGTGTGTGTATGTGTTACAGAAAAGGACTTCATAGAATAAAAAAATGTAAATAAATCAAGTTGATGCGTATCTAAAAATAACTGTGAATGAATGAGGAATTATTTTCAAATTTGCAAACAACTTTTCACTCATTCACACACCCAAATGAACACAAATACACTCACTGACTATGTATAAGTGAAAGCAATGTGAAAAAAAACAAGCATTTTTTTTCATTTCAGCTTTTGTTATCAAAAGCATAAAAACTTTTGTTATAAATGATTTGCAGGATTTATTTAAATTTAATTTGTGTGCATCATGCGAGGGATGATTTTCGCAATATTTCAATTTTTTTGTAAAATTTTGACATTTGCCAAAAAATATTTGTGGCAAACATTTTAGCATAATTGAGTTGTTTTTAAATAGGCGTCAAGCATTTTGTAAGTTTTCTGAAATATATGCATAATTTTGAATTAACTATGTTTTTATACCATAAGGCGCGAAAGAATTCTTCACTTAATTTCCTAACAACATTTTCCATGCATTTTTTTTTTTTTTTCAAAACTCCGGATGGTAAATTTTCCAATTTTAGTAGGATGTTCTCTTGACCCCCATAGAAATAAATCTGTAGTGCTCAAATCAGCTGATGTTGATGAAAGCTAAGCTACCGGAAAAAATTTGCTCCTAAATGTACTTGATGACATATTGAGAGCATATTCCAATATTTTTTTTTTTACAATTGATTTAATTGATTTTTTAAAAAAAAATTTTTTTTTGTGTTTTTCATTACGAATTCCACAATTGATTGCCCTTTGGCGCCATTGCGATAAAATCAAGCGAAAAAGAGTGAAAACAATTATCATAAAAAACTTTCGTTTAATTTTTTCAACCTTTTGTTATTGCGTGATTTTTTTACGCCCGATCTTAAAATTGAAAAACCAAGAATATTTCAGTTGTTGCTACTCATCCGCTAGAGGCAATTGAAGCCAACAACCAAAAACAAAAAAGGATTCAAATGACCAGCAGCAACGGATATTTTGATTCAACTATGTATGACTTTTATGCTGGCGATATGTTGCGCAGCATGTAACTGCAAACTCCCCAGTACTGGGTGTGAAATGAGAAAGCATACGCGTCTGCTATTTATAATTTGTTGCAGACACATTAATCAAAAAAAAAAAAACACTTCAGATGGGAGAATGCAATTCAAAATAAAATAAATAAAAAAATATTTAATAAAAATGGGAATGGGTTAAGAATGCCTAAGTGGCCGCCATAAGTACACTGAAAATATTTAAAAAATTATACATATATAGAAAAATAATCTTAATTTGAGAAATTTTACAGTTTTCGTTTCTTACGTCAATATATCCAGGAAAGTTTAATATTTACGTGTTATATTAATAATTAAATGATTATTGAACTTTAGCCATTTTTCGCAGCGATCAACATTATATGTAAAATTTTACAAGTTGATACAATGCTTTATGTATTAAACAAACTTTGACAACAAAGGAAAAAAAAACTACAACAACTCTAGAATATAGACATATGTTTCGATTCTTAAAATCTCATCAGTATATTTTTGGTTGATGTCTACGTCAGCACTCAAATTGCACCCGCCAGCCATATTAATGAAAAACAATCGAAAAGGTAATTTTTAATTTCAAGCAAATTTGGTTAAATTTTAAGTAAATTTTTAAGATCACACCATTGCGTTGAATTTTTTCAATTAGCAGTACCGTTTTCTTTGTTTTGTTTACATCATTAAAGCGAGACGCCACGTGAGTGGATTAAACCGTAGTTCTCCTTTGTTATCGCAGTTTCTTAAATTATTTGCTTATGTTGTAATGCACATCCATTGGCTGTGAGACATTACGTGTTCAAAATTATGCGATCCTGGTGCATCGCAGATTTTGAGGTTTCGGCGTGTTCTCCGTAATTTAGAAATTTTAGGTTTGTTTTGCTTTTGCTTGAAATTAAAAATTACCTTTTCGATTGTTTTTCATTAATATGGCGGGTGCAATTTGAGTGCTGACGTAGACATCAACCAAAAATATACTGATGAGATTTTAAGAATCGAAACATATGTCTATATTCTAGAGTTGCTGTTGTTTTTTTCCTTTGTTGTCAAAGTTTGTTTAATACATAAAGCATTTTATCAACTTGTAAAATTTTTTATTATTAATATTTATTAAGAAAGCCAATAAACAAACCAAAAATGTACGTGTTATGCTTGAAAAAAAAGCTCAGTTTGTCGATTAATGATACCAGAAAAAAATAAAAATACGATTGAGCGACCAATTTCGTTAGAGTATACGTTAATTTTAGCACTCTGTGCAATGGAGTATATATGCATAACTAAAATTGTAAATGACTGTAGATGAAAGATGACAATATAAAACCCTTTTTTTTTGGCAGTGATTGTAGGTATTAATATGTATAAACTGAAAACCGCTTCTCAAAATAAATTTTAAAATTTTTTGCGATGCTAATTGCAAAACATAAAGGAACAAGGCAAAAGTAGGAAACAAATGATGTTCAGAGCTTTATAAAGTCTTAAACCAAATCATAAAAGTAAAAATATCATTGAATTTGCAAACTTGACATACTCGGAAAATTATATTAGATTTAAGAGAAAAAGTCAAATCCTTGCGTGAAATTGGTGAAATCCTGGTAAGGAACTACTGAACAATAAAAAAAATAGTTGATAAATACGCCAAACAGCATTAGGTTGAAGATTTATCGAGATCTGGATGACCAAAGCGACTTAGTGATACTGAAGTTAGAGCTGTAGTAAGAGAAGTAAAGGCCTCAATTACAATTAAATTATCAGAGAACATAACGCACACATCAGGCAATCCAGTAAGTGCGAGTACAGTCAGGAGACCGATTCACAAAAATGGCTTACATAGAAGGATACCACGCAAGAAGCCATACATATCCAAGGTAAATCAGAGTAAGCGTATGGATGTTGCCAAAAAGTACAAAAATAAGGCTCTATCTTTTTGGGAAAACACACTTAATACAGATGAGAGCAAATTCGAAATTTTCGGAGCGAAAAGGCCACCAAAAATATGGCGTGCTTAGAATGAAGCCTTCATATAAAAGTGTGTTACCAACACTGTTAAACACGGTGGAGACTCAGTTATGGTTTGGGGCTATATGGCGGCAACAGGTCTTGGTTATCTTGTTGTTTGTTATTGACTGTACTATATTCTAAATTTATTACTTAGCCATTTTGAAGGACAATGTTGACCCTAGCGTCGAGAAATCAGGCTTGGCTTGAAACTGAGTCTTCCAACAGGACAACGATCCAAAGCATGCGCCGAAAATTGTAAAGGTGTGTGGCTACTGTACAAGATACCTAAGACACTTGATCATCCGCCGCAGTCCCCGGATGTTAACCCGATCGAGCATCTGTGGGAACACCATTGACAGAAAAATCAGACAAAGGGATTTTTCAAGCAAGGCAGGCTTAAAGAAGGCTCTAAGGGAAGAATGAAGCAAAATCTGCCCAGATGTAACAAACAAATTTGTCGAGTCGATGCCTAGGAGACTAAACGAGGTGTTTAAAGCCAAAGAAAAACAAAACCACATATTAAAATATTTAAAAAGTTTACTTTTTACAGTGAAGTTCTGTTCTCTTTTGCTTGATGTTTACTTTTTTTTAACGCGTAAAATTTGATGCTTTTCTAATTAAAGTGAATTTTTTTTTATTAGCTTAGTTAAATGTTTATATCGAAATCAGCTATTATTAAATAATTCTTGAATTCCTTATATTTATTTTTGATTTTGTGTTTCTAACTTCATTTTAATAAAACTTTTAATATGAGTAATTAAGGTGTTTACTTTCTTTTGACGCTCACAGTATATATGGGACGTTCCATGTCAACCGGGACAGTGGTCTGCCCAAAATTGAGCGCAGCGGAAAAACGTTTTCAAGGTGTCAAAATGTTCGTATGGTCAAGAGCTTTCATATGAGAACGGGTGTTTTCGAATTTTCTTTTTTAGAAAATGGCGACCATAAAACAGCGCCTGCATATAGATATCTATGTGTAAATTGGCAGTTGGTAAACAGCCATAATCATAATCGCTTAATTTTTTTATTTTTTAGGAAGGCTGTGAAGAGAGGAAGTGTAGTGAATACGTTTTTTTTTTCAATGGTAGGTGGTGCTACGCCGCTAACGAAAAATACGTTGCCACGTGTAAACTAATGGACCGATTTCAATAAAATTTGGTTTGGAGATAGACTGAACCATGAGAAAAGTAATTTGAAGCTCTGATTTCTTAAATGGGGCGTGGCATTACCTTTAAAAGGGAAAAAACGCAGTTTCGGCTGAACCGCGTCATCGATTTTAATAAAAGTTGGTATGGTGCTAGATTAAATCCTTAGTAAAGACATTTCTTTTGAGTGGGCGATGCCACGCCTTTAATAAAAAAAAACGTTTTAACTGCTAGGTATTTGTTTTAAATAGGACGGTGACACGCCCATAATAGAAAAATATGTTGACACAGCTAAATCAAGGGATCGATTAGATCCTGACCAAATTTAATCTAAATCGGTCCATTAGCTTAGGGGCCGTTCAAGTATTACATAACGCAATTTTCGAAGATTTTTGACCCCCCTCCCCCCTATGTAACGCGCCGTAACGTTTTCCTCTACCCCCGCCCCCCCCATAAACGTTACGTAACACCCAAGTGACCATATTTACCTAAAAGTCACAATTATGTTGCGAAAAGTACCGGAAATACATGCGTATGTTGTTTATTTTCTTTATTATACCCTACACCGAGGGTATATTCACTTTGTCATTTTGTTTGTAACGCATAGAAGAGGGCGGTGGTAGGTATGAAAAAGTATATAGATATATTCTTGATCAGCGTCACCACCTGAGTTGATTTAGCTATGTCCGTCTGTCTGTCTGTTCAAATCAGGTTTACGGAAAAACCAAGAAAGCTAATTGAATGAAATTAGCACACTCAGGTCAGACCTTCTTGCAGGCATCTTGCTATTGAAAATGGACGTAATCGGTTCATGGACACGCCGACCGCCCATACTCTATGTATGTTTGCCCAATCCCATTTTGAAAAAAATGTAGCGTTTTTGATGAAACTTGGTGATTGGGTGTACATTTGAACTAAATTAAGATTAGGCTAGGTTTCAAGTTTCCAAAGTTTCGCGTGGCACGGTCCTAAATTTTAACCTCTATACCACCATATCTCGTAAGCCGTGCAAGGTATTGTGATGAAATTTCTTTATTTTTTCGACTTTTTCATCGATTTTAAATTGTTTAGACTTTTTCAACCTCTCTCAACATTAACATTTTGCATATATTTACGACTTTTTCAACAGTTTTCAACCTCTTAAACATTTCACACTTTTTTCGAATTATTTAACCTCTTCAACGTCTGTTTTTACTGAAATATATGTACCTACTTTGAGTGCAGTGTAGGGTATGTGAGTTTCGGCCTGACTGAAGATAACACCTTAACTTGTTCATATTGTTATTTAATAAAAATCACACATAATGTAATAAACATTTGCTTAAGCTTAAAATATGTTAAAATGGCGAAAAATGAGACGAACATATTTTATTAAAATGATAAAAGTTGATGGGATCTAGAACAGCTACAGCAATAAATGAGAAAAATAGTAAATCTTTCCACGCTTACATCTCTGGTTTTGGTTAACCAATCTCGAAGATGATAGTTTTAGGACATTCTGCTTGATAAGTGCTTTAATTTAACATATCATTTATTGCTGTAAATTATCTAGATCCCATCAACTTTTATCATTATAATAAAATTTTTGGCTGTAGGTATTCAATAAACATACACATTAAGAAAGAGTAGAGTTTCATTTCATTATACACACCTAATTTCAAATAACCACCCGCTAAAGTAGTTTCACTTCAAAAACAATGTTACGTAACGCGTTGTTCGAACCCCCCCCCCCCCTCCCCTGTAACGCATCGTAACGTTTCACAAGACACCCCCCTCCCCCCCTAATTGCGTTACGTAATACTTGAACGGCCCCTTAGCAGTGAAAGCGTTTTTTTTAATTGGAGGCGTGGCATCGCCCAATCAAAAGGAATATCTTTACTCAGGTTTCAATCTAGCACCATTCCAAATTTTATCAAAATCGATGACGCGGTTCAGCAAAAACAGCGTTTTTCCTACTAAGGTTGATTCCACGCCCCATTTAAGAATTCTGAGCTTCTAATTACTTTTCTTATGGTTCAGTCTATTTCCGTAATGTCTTACACGACTTGGAGAATTTATTTTTGCTTTTTTCGTAAGATTCTTTTCGCAATTTATTTTACATTTTCTTCACTTGAATATTTGTCAATATCATTGAATTTCATCAAAAAATTTTTTTACGCATTGTAAATAATACTTTTTTAACCTTAAATAATTACATACTTTCGAAATCAATAAATAAATGTTTGTTTCTAAGTGTATGTAGGTTAAAAAAATTTTAAAATTATATTGTGAGCCTGAAAGCATGCTATAGGTAATTTTAATGTCACCGGAATTGTTTTCGGTCGAGTGTTGTCTCCGTTTGTGTGATGATTTTTCATTTTATGCATTTTATTTATTATTATTTGTAGGGTAGTTTTCTCCTTTTTTCGTATAAATGTTTATTTTCTGTTATTGTGAGTTTGTTACTGTTGTTATTTGCTGTTATGACTTTTGTAAAATGCAATTATTGGTGTCATTTTCATCATTTACCGCGACGTTGCGTATGTGTGAACGTAATAACATATTTTTTATATTAATCTACATACATACAGTTTTATGTATAGGTACACATATTTACAATTTTTTCTTTATAAAATTAACAATCGCAGTAGAGGTCAAGTTCTTTAGAAAGCAGACTAATTTTGTCTGCATTAACATAATTCAAAAGAAACTATAATAATTGAAATTAAAATAAAAAAATATTTACTTACTTGAAAACTCTTGGAAAGTGTGAATAAGGCTGAAAAAAATAAAAATAAATGGTAAATATTAAAAAAAAAAAAGCAAAAAGTTTAAAAAGGTCAAAAAAGTTTTAAAAACGTAGAAAATATTAAAACAAGTTGAAAAAGTTGGAAAACTTAGAAAAGGTTGAAATAGCTGAAAAAATTTGAAAAAGTCGAAAAAGTATTGACAGAGGTTGAAAAACTCACAAGAAGTAGAATGAGGTTAAACAATTCGAAAAAAAAATTGAATAAAATTGAAAAAGTCGAATAAATTTGGAAAATGCTGATAGATGTTGAAACAGTTGAAAAATGCTATTAGGTCGACGAAATATGTAAGGTGTTGCGAAAAGTTGAAAAACGTTCCAAAAACTTGAGAGATGTCGAAAACCCAAGTAGCTTGAAATTCACCAATAAGACAGTGGGGATATTTCCAGCCATTCTATGGCCAGTTATAATTCAGCTTCAGCCAGAGTTGATGCACTTGAATCATTTCGCATTGTTCACCCAAGTAGAGTTAGCTAGCTCCTGGGATTATTTTTTTAATATTTAAGTTACAAATGGCAAGTAATGTGCCAACTCACTCGTTTTCGCGTAGCGACAGTGATGTGCATATAGTTGAATTATAATAAATACGATAACTTTATCAAAAAACATTACAAAAGAGTAAAGAATGGGACACATAAGCATATTTCCAGGCACAAACTATACAAATCAAATGATAGCCGTTTTCGATGTTCGCGCATCACGCAGAAAATACTGGACCAATTTTGATTAAATTTATTTAGTTTTATTACTTAAAGGCTTGATCTCAATCTCCAATAACAAATTATCATGATATTCTTGCATTAAATATTTCTATGTATAATTTCATTTGAGGTACTATAAGCAAGTGAAGTTAAAAACAGACGTTTTTAAATGTTATTTTTATAAATAAATATTAATTTTTAGAATTAAATTTTGTTAATTTTTCTCCTCTAGCGCTATACTTTGTAGTTGACGTAAGAAAAGAGCCAAAATTTGCGCAAATGATAGATCCTCACCAGTGCAACTAAAAAAAAAATTAATCAACATTTTAATAAAGACATATTAAGTTGTGCATAACTTTTCCAAAACCTGAAATAAAACGTTTATTCGAAAAATGCCACGAATTTGAAGAAAAGTTTTGTTTGAGAAAAACGCGTTTAAAGAATGATACGTAAAAAGGAATCTACGCAGCGTAATCAAAAATGACTATAAAAAAATTGGTATAACTTTTTTTTCATTTTGAATTTCGTCTTGAAATTTTAAATTTAAATTTAAGGTACAATAATTGTACCTTAAATATCAATATTTATGCTGTCGCAATACTAAGTATTACCAGCAAATTATTTTCAACAAAGATTCACAAAATATATTAAAATATCTGTAAGTCTTAAATTCAATATTTTCAAAATCTGATTGTAAATTGATGCAAAAAATCACAAATAAAATTGTATTGGAAAAAAATTCATTGGATGAGTTGGTATCTAAAATGTCACTTTTATAATAATAAAGATAAACTGACATCTGGAAAAGTAAACGACCCAGGTCAAAACTGTGTATGAAAAACTATTAAGTACTATTATGGTTCACTAAAATGTGTATAAGAAAACCACATTTTTATACGGTATTTTTCAAGAAATCTGCATTTTAAATAAAGAATAAACAAGAAATTGATTTTTGATTTTAAGAAGCGATAATTCTGAACTGAAAAAGAAACAAGCCTCTAGAAAATATGTGAGTTAATTACCTAATAAAACTCACTAATTTTATTGCTCTACTTTTATTGTTTAAAAAGTTGTGAGATAATCTTTGCTTGTAAGTAAATGCTAATGTTTTCTCGAAATGAACCAGCGAATCTAAGTTTTCTGGAACGTATATCGTAACCGAACCACCCTGTATATCATTGTAAGTTATTGCTTTCAACTTCAGTCTAACCGCAACTTTTTTGTGACAAAATCCAAAAACCGTATTAGTAAAAGATCGTTGTTGATGAGAATTGTCTAAAACAAGCAAAAGTCAATATGTGTCCTCACAAATTTGTCGACATCTATATAAATAAAATGATAGCCGTTTTCGATGAACGGGATTCACGATAAATCTACTGAATCAATTTCGATCAAATTTTTTTTGTTATCTTTCTTAGGCGCTTGGACTTAACATAGAATTAAAGTTATCACGATATTCCTCTTAAATATCAAAATATTAAAGTTTTAAAATTGCTAAAAAAAAATGAATTTCACACATAGAAAGAAGCATGTAAGCATAACAAATCGTTTAATGGCTAGTTAGTGGGTTAGTAAGGGTGTGTGCGTTTTATTTTTATATGGCTATGCACTGGAAGACAAAAAACGGAATTTTACTCTCGCTCTCATTCTCAATTTGTCAACACAACAACGCAGAATTTTTGAACAATGAAGAATGAAAAAAAAAATACAGTTGGTTCACACATAAAAAACACACATGCAGTCCTATATGGCTTGACAACATGTGTGACTGTCAATATTGCTTTGAGTTCACATTATTGAGCATGCCATCAAACATCAATTGCAGAATTTATGACCGTCCACATCGAAGTAAACTGCATGAAATCCTATTCAAAATGAAAAATGTTCACTAGACAGTCAGTTCAAACAGGTTGTATGGTTGCACAAGCCAGCAGGAAAATCAACAATTTTTGAAATCCATCCAACAAGTGTGTCAAGCGGTCATTCCTAGAATTCACATTATCGAACATTGATGTTGTCAAGCCATGTTGGACAGCAAGTGTGATAATGTGAATTGGGCTAATTGAATGTGTTAGCTAGGCTTTGTTGTTTGTCTTTCACATGGCAATGCAATGGTATATTTATGGAAGAGAAAACAACAACAACTCTAGATCTGTGGAGAAGAATCAAAATTGACTGTAGTTCTATTTAAAAAAATTAAATTGTTTGCCTTCGCAGAAAAACAGGCTACGCGTACAAAGTCGCGGGCATCTGCTAGTAAGTAAATAAAAAAATATAAATGGATATTAATTAAAAAAAAAAAAAAAATAGAACCTTTTGGTATCAAAAACTGTGTACCCATAGAAATATTTGAAAAAAAAGAAACATTTTTGCAAATAATTTTAATTGTTACTACTCGTAAATGATATTTTCCATAAAAGTCACTTTAAAAAATTTCATTTTTGGTAACGAGGACATCTACGGAGTCAATACAATACAATGCTTGGGACAAAAAAAAAATGCTCGATTGTATAAGCTTGCATGTATTATGCATTGTGCTATTTATTCGGCAATTCAACATTTTACTAGTTAAAATTTTTGCTCAATGGTTTCTTTTTTAACTATTTTCCAAGCTATTGCGAGAAAAATATGAAATATTGTTTTTAACTAAACTTCTTTTTTTATCTCCAATCATTGTTAACAATTGTAACTTGTGCTCCTATTTTCCATATAAAACTAACTAATCAAAATATAATGCTCGCTAAGCATTGTTTAAAAGATTAAAAAAAAAATCCTTACATTGATAGCAAACACCAATTGTTATCAACTGATTAAAAATATTTACATACTTATTTAAGTTTTATAAAAAAAAAACTTAAAAATAATAACTAAATAAATGAAATGCATTTTTCTGTTAAACAGATTAACGCAGCAATGAAAATGAAATTAATATAAAATTAATTTTTTGTTTTTTGTTGTAATTATACTTTGAGAAATATGCATATTTACATATAACAATTAAATGTTCAATTGTTTACTACTGCATGATTGTGTTTTCAATGAAATAAAAATAATTATTAATTAAATTTATTCAACAATTACTTTGAAATGAAATTGTCATACATCATGATTGGAGCCGCATGATTTAGTGGTTTGAGTGATTGTTTCCTGAAATCGACGGAGTGTTATTCATTTCCATATGCAGGCATTCTTTTACCTTTTCAACATTCTTCAACTTTTTCGAATTTTGCAATTTTGTCAACATATTTGAACTTTTTCATTATTTTCGTCGCATGCAACATTTTTCGAATTTTTTCAACTTTTTTATAACTTTTCGACAAGCTTAAAATAGTTTAACTTTTTTTATTCTGTTACAATATTTCGATTTATTTTTTCGACACAATTAACATTTTTCAGCTCTTTCAACATTTTTTCGATTTTGTCAACATATACAATTTTTTCAAAATTTTCGCAACAGATTTTTCAAATTATTTAACATTTTCAACATTTTTTTTCTTTGCAATTTAAGTAATGAACGAAACATTTTTTTATCTCGCAACCATTTTAGATGTTTACAGTTTTTCGTATTTTTAATCAAAGTGCTTAGTATTCCATAGCAGAATTTTTTTTTTTTGAAAAATACTATATCGCTGCAAATTTTTGTAATTTTACACTCCTTTATTTTCGGAGAAATAAATTTTTGTTTTAGTTTCATTCAGACGTGCGTAATATATTGGTTGCTTGGCAATTGTTAACTTTTCAAATGAAGCACTGCTTTGTCTATTTGGCATTCTAGAGTTTTTCATTGCACTAACGAGTGTTTGCCCCTAAGGTAAACTGAAAATGATGCAATGGTTAGAATTGAAGAATAAAACGGAATATTAAGCATGAAAAAAAAAAATTTTAGTTTAAAATCAATATCTAAAAGTTATTTAAAAATGTATGCATCGAATAAAAAACTGTAGTAAAGACTAAAGTTAGATTTAACATTGCAAAATGTCGTGGAATAATTTATTATTGCTATCTAATGTAATAATAAGAATTTAGCAAAATGTCAGAAAACTTTAGAATTAGCAAAAATTTCCCAACCGGTGAAAATAACTTAAAAAATGAATTATAGTTTGAAACATATTCTTTGTTTCTTGTACAAAACTTTCTTTCAGATAAATAGTTTCTCTGATACAAAGAAGATTCAAATGAATGTATTTCTAAAATGGTTGCTAGATTTTTTTATTTTTATTTAGTATTTTTCTGCTTATTTCTCTTTTAAAATAATAGATAATTAATATAATAGATGTTGTAAAATTTCTTACCCAGAAATCAAATAAAATAGAATTAAAAAATATAAGGTAATACGAGTATCTCTTAAAGCACAATATTTCATATGGGAATGAAGTTGTTGCTACTCATGTGCAGAAATAACACAAAAATTTTCTTGTAATTGTAATTGTAATTTAATAAACGTCATTATGAGTGTCTGCGCCTGATTGAAACAAAAAAGCACAGGCGATGACGTCTTGAAACGCCAAAAGAAATGCGCTAACAAATATGCAACGAAAACACAACAAAGCCACACATAAATACCAAGAAGCAAACATGTTGCGAAGGGAAGAAAAATTCGTACAAAAATTAAAATAAATTGAATTAAAAATTCGCAGTGGTTGTGACAACTTAGACTCATCATCACTTGCACGATCCTGGTATAACAGTAGACACAGACAAAGCAGAGTTTGTGTTCGACGTGCTAAAAAGTATGCTATGCATAAAGTAATTTAAATTTGTACATTATCCCATTGACTTCGCACAAGACTTACTAGCGCAGCTGGGTATAACATTGACCTAAAATATTTTGCAGATATATAGATAAGCATTATCAACAGAGCTTAAAATATTTATAAAGTCAAAAATTATTTTTGAATGTATTTAAAGATTCTTGGATAGAAGTTTGAGATTCGATAAGGTCTGATTAATTTCGATCTTCGTCTTACCGCATATGCTGTTGATCACAGTATATATTCAATTCGTATTTCCAAGAGAGAGGTGAGACATAAAGAAAGGAGTTGGACATTGAGGTCCCGATTATGCTGATTTTTTTTCTTCTTATAACCATAAGTCGAGCTAATATGACGTCAGAATTTTCCAAAATTTCTTCAAATAACAGATTTCATTTTTAAAGATTATATAATATCTATGTGAATATCAACACTGTGTAAAAAATTGTTATAATGTTAAATGTTAATAGTAAGAATGATTCGAAAAAGCTCTGTGGGGAAGTAAATGGGAGTAAGCCATCTTCAAGTGGTAAGCCATCCTCCATAGAAACAAAACTTTAATACGTTACAATGAGAGAATTATTTAAAGTACTGAAATTTCACACAGATTCAAGAAATGGTTCGTCCAAGCATCAGACAAGAAGTTGACGAATTTCGAAAAGAGGGCGTGGCACTTCTCGTAAGCCTTCAAACGATACACAGAGAGCTAATCAATTAAATGTTGTCAAATTCATTGTGGAAACAATATTTTTGAAAATTCCGAAAAAATTTAAGGTAATAAGATCATTTCCTAAGGCAACCGCTGCTTGGATATCCATAAATGTATTTTGTGGATATTAATTTTACTCGAAGGTAAATTGTAGGTATCATATGTACATATATATACCACAAATAAATCTTTCATAACTGGGGCACTGAACTGTACGTAAATCGATTTATTATCAATTCTAAACTTTTAAATTTAATCTGCTATTCAACAGAAGGAGGGTTAAGTACTCAAGGTTGAAGAAATTTAAGCCACACATAAAGTAGTAATAATTACAAAAATGCCTGTCTCACCAGTTGTTTGCCCATAAATTTATGTGTATCCCAGTAATGCATAAAGCCGCATACTCGTTTTTACGCCAAAATTTCGCTTGGTCTCTCCTTTTACGCTTAAGTATGCTTTTAACAATATGTTCTTGTCAATCAGAGGCATCTTTCTTAAAGGTTTTTCGCAGTTTTGTTGCATTTTGCATTAGGCAAATCAAGAAGAAACTTGAGAATCTGGCAACTCTATGTCTACAAGAGTTTATGTAAGAATTATTTTTTCACTTTCTTCAACTTGCATTTCTTGCTTTTTTTCGCCATGAGTAAGTGAACGAAACTGTTGAGTAGTTAACTATGTTCATTTTAAGTTACACCTAACAAATAAATGTTAGAACAGCTACTGTAAATTTTTTTATTTAGAAATCATTAATATCGCATTTGTTTTTGCTATAAAGTACTGTTGGTAGCTAACTGTGGGCAACAGCAATACTACAATATGATCTAACTTCAGGCTATTGGATTTATTAACAACTATTTTTGTTGTAATCTACATGCTTTTCCGAACGGTTCAAGTTAATATTTTGCGTCCACGAAACATATGATGAAACAGGTTCTACTTAGTTACGAAAATGTGCACAAAACTATCTCCAAGTTATATTTTATTCAGATTCTTGTATAGAGCAAAATCATAACATTAAAGTCGGTGTTATATTCAAGAATCTGGTTCAAGATCGCAAAGTTACTATCACTACCATTGATTAGAAATTTCTCGTATCTAAACATTCCTCGCCAAATGACCAAGATTTTGGATAATTTCAATATGCTGCTAATGTGTGAGCCTGTAGACTGAGGCTAATTAAAAAAAAAAAAAAACTCTTAATGGGTGGATCAGGCTACAATATTTGTTCTAGAAAGTGCTTCGAAGTTTAGCTAATTAGTTGAAAGAATGATCAAAATGGCAAACCTGTCAAGTGGTTAGAATTGAGATGGATGTGAGATTAGACAATAAAGTAGAAGCCTACACTGAATGAAGAAATGGCTCATATTAGCCTCCTCTTTTTTTTTAGGAAACTAAATAAGTTTCTAAAATTTATTATTATTTTTTTTTTACATATGTATGTATCTAGTTAGACTGAGAACAGTTTTGAATAAGAATTAAGTTTCTGAGCTTACTTTAAGCTAACTCAAAGCAATTATATTTAATGAAGGTTTTCTTACACCTATAGAAACGCAAAGTATTTTGAATATGAAAGTTACAGCATTTAATTTGAGACTTAGTTCTATTGAAACTTTACGAATGAAATTGTGTCAAGTGCATTGCAATGTTGCCTGTATGTGTGAAATTAAGTTTTTAATTAAATTATATGAAAACTTCACACACACAATTATAAAAAATTTTTTAAAAATTATAAACTATGCGAATTTAATTAAAATTTGTGAAGTATCTCTATATAGTTTATTAAAAGAATAATTTTAATATTCCAAATGTATACTACCGAACTTATATAATCGCATGTGTCTTAAAGTGTAAATAAGAAAAAATTCAAAAGTTCGTTATCAAATAGACTCAAAAAGCCCTTATATTTGAAGTGTTTTCACTTTTCACTTGTTAACGAAATAATTTTCATTTACAGCAGCGCAACAAAAAGCATACAATATTAACTGATGTCAAATTCACTAAATGAGGTTTTAATTAAAAAACTTTTCCTATTTCCTGACAATGTTTAATATTGCTTTATTTTTGTTTCTTGCTGACTTATTCATCTTGTCTGTGTTTCTTTTTGTGTACTTTAATGAGAAGATACTTTTGTGCACTTATTTCCAGTACACCCTTATAACAAGATTATATAATTAGCTGAAAACAAAAAACAAATTTAAGAAAAACATTGTAAAAACTTCTAGTACATAAAAAAAATTCTTAGAATGAAAATGAAACTGAAAATGTTGCAAGTCTTCAGAAAAGTTCAGAAAATTGTAGACGTAATTTTTTGTGTCTCTTAGCAGCGCCGAAAGATTTTTAACGAATTTCGAACAAACAGTTTTTTAAAAGAAAAAAATTTAATTATAGTTTTTAGTTTTTCCTAGGCCAAACTACTTAGTTGATTTGAATTTGCAGTTCAATTTAAATGCAAAAGTATTGTGGATAGCGAAGCCGGTGTTGCACATGTTATAGACTGAACTGCGGTCGAAAGCCGCCGCGAAACCGGTATTAAAAATATTGGAAGACTAGCAAAGCCCGGCGCGCGTTGCTACGCCTCAACAAATAAAATATAATGTGTTTTTATTTTAGTTGTATTAAATAAGTAAACATTATTTTTATTGATATTTATCTAATAACGAGTGGATAAACAACGTTGTTGGTTTTTCTATTTGGCTCATAAATGAATGGCATGCATAGAATCAGCACCTTTGAATGAGTTTAATTTAGTTATAGTCCTTGTCTTCTATATATGTACCGAGTCTCATAGTTATAGTCTTTTCTTATTTTGGAGGCATGGCACTACCCATTTTTTCATTGAATCTTACTTTCTTTCTTTTTGGCTTTGGTTTTTTTCAAAATCAAACTGTGTTAAGAAATTTCTACAAACTATAAGAAACATATGTACCAAATCTTATCCATCTGCGTCAAATAGTTGTTGATACATAAAAAAGTTGATTTTTTCTAATATGCAAGCGTGGTACCGCCCATTTTTGCATTGAATCTTATTTCTTTTTCTACCCTTTATATGTATATGTATGTACCAAGTTTCATTTATCTGCATCAAATAGTTGATAAGATATGATGAATCTTATTTTCTTATAGATAAGGGGGCGTGGCATCACCCATTCTATTCTAATCTGTGCCTGTTTATATAAAAGCCACGTGGTGTGAATTCCATGAAAACCGATTATGCGATCTTCGAGGAAATTATTTTTAAAAAATATATTTGTACGAGTATGAAGGCCACCCTAAATATGCTCCCTAAATAAAAACATTGAAGCCTTAGCTACGCCTCTTAATATAAAAGTTACTTGGTGTAAATTCGGTATGAATTGATTAACCTGTCTTCGTGAAAAAGATATTTAAAAATATTTTTGTATGAGGACCACCCAAATTGTGAACCCAAAGTAAAATTTTTACTATCTAATCTGTGCCCCTTCATATAAAAGCCATGTGGAATAAATTCCATTAGAATCGATTAAGGGGTCTTCGGAAAATGATATTTATAAATATTTTTGTATCAGGACCACCCTAAGTATGAACCATAAGTAAAATTTTTACTATCTAAACTGTGCTTTTTAATATAAAAGTCATGTGGTGTAAATTCCATGAGAATCGACTTAGCAGTCTTCGAGAAAATGATATTTAAAAAATATTTTTGTGTGAGGGCCACCCTAAATAAAATTTTATAGCCTAAGCTATGCTTCTTAACATAAAAAATACGTGGTGTAAATTCGGTGTGAACCGATTAACCTGTCTTCGTGAAAATGATATTTTAAAATATATTTGTATGAGGGCCACCCTAAGTATGCACCCTAAATAAAATATGTATATTCCTATCTGTGCTCCTTAATATAAAAGCCATACTGTGTAAGTTTCAAGAGAATCGATTTACCTGTATTTGAGAAATCGCTATTTTAAAAATATTTGTGTATGAGGGCCACCCTAAATAAAAGTTTCATCATCTTAGCTATGCGTCATAATGTAAGAGACATGTGGTGTGAATTCCATGTGAATCGATTAAGTGGTCTTTGTAAAAATGCTATTTTAAAAATATTTGCGAATGAGGGCCACCCTAAATTAAAGACCTATAGCCACCACGCCTCTGATGTCTAATCCCGTTCATATTTTGTGAAGTGCTTAACATAGGCTATGTGCATCCTGACACCGAATTTTAAAACTCTTGCTATCATATGAACCAAGATATAGCAAGTTAAAGGTTTTAATTGCATGTAAAGTGCCACGCCCCTTGCTTTTATCAAAAAAAATATAGCCCATGTTACTCAGGAATAGTGTAGCTTTCTATTAGTAGAAAAATTTTTGGAATCGGTTCCGTAGTTCCAGAGATTATCCTGAACATACAAACAAACAAACCTTACCTCTTTATATAAAAGTATAGATATAAGTCCTGAGCCGTGGTTTTATCGCATTAGCGCTCTTACAATAAATACAAAATATTGTAAGCTCCTGCTTGAGGCGAATATTGAGGGTTTAATGGCCTCGTACGATCTAAAATCAAGAACTTCATGTGGCTGCCAACAATACATCTATCGCAACTGAGATAATGAAAAGACATTGTCAATGGACAGGTCGTACGATCAGGATGAATACTAGAGAAACTTTTCCATCAGTGCTTAGGTGGAATCCCCAGCTTGATCAAGTCATAGAAAATCCAAGAAAATGTAAAGCGATTTTCATCCGTTCAAACTCACTTAATTCTTTACGTTTAGGCATATTCCGAATTTTAGAACAGTACACTTCATGAAAATATTACAATTAAAACCAAATTTTGTAGTTAACAACGACAATCACGCTTCAAAAAACATCTAACGACTGACTCAAAAACGCAGTAAATTAAAAAATGGACGCTACTGCTGTGGTGCAGCAACCCAGAAATAATTTTTTATGAATTATAACAGTACATGTGCTCACGTGATCATTTCCACGTAATCAGATAGACGTACAGCGTGGCATTACGTAGATATTAAGAATTTTTAGGGGTGCCTAATACTTTTGACCTAGGCAGTTGCAAAAAGTGCCGCATTCTTCATTTATTACAAAAAAAAAAATATTTTTTTTTAGTTAAAATAATTTTTTTTTTAGAAAAACTAAAATTTTTAAAATAAATTTTTTTTAGAAAAAATTAAATTTTTTTTAGTTCAAATAAATTTTTTTAGAACATATACAATTTTTTTTTTCATTTATGTTAAATTTTAACATTGATTTTAGCTACTTAAATGCTTTTTTTACATTTGTTGTATGTGAAAAGCGAAAATGGTGGAATAAGTTTTGTATGAAAAGTTTTTCAATCAATAAAATGCACCTTTCTGAGAGCAAATATACACATATCTTTGTATGTGAATGGATTCAGTTTTTAAAAATTTGAAGTTGCAATAATTGCAGTTGTATAAAAATAGCACTCTGAAAATATTCATACAATATTCTAAAAATATGTTTTGGAGTTATTAGTTATTTATTTGCCAAGACCCCATTAACTTCATATCAATACCAACATAAAAAATTTAACAAATTACCAGAAAACCGACTAACAATATTAACCCCAAAGCTTAAATCGAAACTCTGATTATAATGAGCCAAGGGAAGCATTTGTCTTACTATGCTATACATACATTCTTCCTTATGTGCTGCTCTCACTTTCTCCCCATTGTGATTACTGTACACATTTTGACCCTTCCCGGTCAAAATCATTAATAAGCAAATACTTGCCGCATGCTGTCCAACTTCAACTAAGTATACAAATGTTGTTGTCCTCTTTGAATCGTCGTTTGTGCAAGCCGTTGGAGTGTTGCATAAAACATTAAAGCAGGAGCAATTTTAAACACCTTCAATTCAAATGTAGAGCCATCCAAGCGACCTGTTTAATGGAGATGACCTCTACCCCAAATTGGACAAAGTGCAAAACATTCATTTCCCCGTAGCGCGCTAAACTAGATAAATGAGAAATGGCGAAAATGAAACATCACCAACATCAACTTAGTTTTAGCTCAAACGAACTAACGTACAGTAGGTATGTAAGGAAAATATTAACTTAAAAGTTGAGAGTTTCTTATAAAATGTTATAATCGCTGGAAGTTTCAGTTTTGGATTACCATATTTTTTGTGAATTTAAAGTACAAATGGCTTTATCTTATTCAGTTAATCAAGTCATTCGATTAATGGTGACTAAATCCTTCAGATTCTGATCCATTAGCCCCATATATAGCTAATACATCGAATTAGCTTCTCTTTGTTAGTTAAGGAGACTTTTGTGACAGTCCTAGTATAAATTTGCACTTATAGGGCGTCACAAGAGCTACCGTGCAGTCTAATCTGATTTTTATATAACTACCTGCCTTGGAATGATATTTCTAGAAGTCCTATTGATACTACCAATATAGTAAATACTTCTGTAAAAAAGACGATTTTATACTGCCTGTTATATGAGAATGACCTTTCTGATATTGGCCTAATCCGATTAAACAACATCAGCAGAAACACTGACCGTTGTGGTCTGGGATAAAACTCGTGTCTTCAGTTTCAATTCAAATTACCCTATATGTAAACTTTAGCAATGAGTTTATTGGGAAGTTCAACTCAATTGCCATAGCATCTGTTAGCATTAGTCTTAAGATATATGTATGTATACACTGCTCTACCTGCTGAGTTGCGCATGTTTTGAGCTCTTGAATTTTCGCTTACTTTGTTTGCCTTAAATTTTTGTTGTTGTAAGCTTACGGAATCAAATTTTTGTTTTTTGAAAAAATCAGCAATAAGTGAAGCTAATAAAAGTAACATAAAATTAAACTCAAAGTTATTGTTTCACTGAAATAATTTGATATTTCTTCAAAACTAATTTCAGTTGAAAAACATTTGAGCGGTACTGTATATATAATTTGTACCACTGTACTACACTAATGTGAAGGATGTAACCGCATGGAAGTTAAAAAACAGACTAAAAATGAGCAAAGCAACACAATATTAGAATGGTTCATGTCGAAATAACAAATATCTTCCAACCACTTTACGAATACTGGTCATGAGGTATATTGGTTTATATGTTGTTGCTGTTGAAAGACTGTGAATCTCTTCGACTTTGGCTGCATTTCAAGCGTTTCCCTTTTGCCATTCATTAGGTTAATGTGCGCATCAAACAAAATTAAGATAAATTGATTAAAATTCTTCAACTCCGACGAAGAAGAGACTAACAGCCTAGCCAGTTGAGGATAGAAGATATATTTGCAGGTAACTTGTTTTTTTTTGAAGAAAGAAAGTTAAGTGAAAGGTAATGTAAGAAATTTTTTAAAACAATATCATAATTTTGAAAAACCATGGAAATTTGTTAGACTAATGATATCATTAAGCTAAATGTATAACATAATGTAATGATAGTCATATTGGATAATACTTATATACAATAAGTTAAGTGAAAGCAATTTCTAAAAACTTCAGAGCGTGAAATGTTTTAAAAACTTTTTTACTTACATTTTTGAAGTGAAGCTTCTTAAGCGAGGGTGTGATTTGGAATAAGACGCGACACTATTATTTTTAGTCGTACTGTCACTTAATATAATTTTTTCATCGAAGTAGAGTAAGAGATATTTTTCTCATCGCTATGGCAAGGCTTTGGTAGTTAATCAGTGCATTGCTTGAAAGAAGTTAAACAAGTTAAGGTGTTATCTTCGGCCAGGCCGAAACTCACATACCCTACACTGCACTGAAAGTACCTTTTAAATAAATGTTAAAAAGACGTTGAATAAGTCGAAAAAAATGTGAAATGTTAGAAAGGTTGACAGAAGTTGAAAAATTATGAAAAAGTCTATAGTATATGCAAAAAATATGTTGAAAAAAGTTGAAACAGGTTGAAAAACTCTAACAAAGTTGAAAGAATTTGAAACAATTCAAAATAGATGAAAAAGTCGAAAATATAAAGAAACTTATGAAGAAAGTTGAAAGAGGTTGAAAAAGTCGAAAGATTATGGAAAATATGAAATATGCCACGCCTACTTCTCCAATTCCGCCCACTTTTGGTTCAATAAATTATATTCGTGATCGACATCCTCATATTAAATTTTAGCACAATAGCTTGTATAGTTTGCGATATATGCCGCAGTTAAATTTAAAATTTAGGGCGGTGACACACCCACTGGTGCAATCCAGCCCGGTTTTGATCCAGAAATAGCTTTCCATAAGCAAACCCCTTACACCAAATTTTAGTATGATTGCTCAGATATTTCGATAAATATGCCACTTACTGTATTTTACTTGTATGGGAGGTGCCACGCCCACTGGTGCTATTTCAGTCGATTTTGATTCAGATATACTCTATAGCAACTGAACCACTTACATTAAATTTCAACGCAATTGCTGCAATAGATCACTTAAAACAGCGCTTACAAATTTATGTTTATATGGGAGGTGCCACGCCCACTGATGCAATCCTGTCAAAATTCATTTATTTTTAAAGCTTATAGTAACTGACATCTTAAGACCAAATTTTATGAAGATTACTCTGATAGAACAGTATCTATAACAATAAACGTTTTTTGCTTATATGGGAGGTGCCACGCCCATAGGTACTATTGGATCAAATTTTTTTAATAAGAGACCTTTAAGCAAGTACATCTACCTCATTAAATTTCATAACGATTACGTTGTTAGTTCTCTTAATACAACGTTTATAAATATTGCGGGCGGTGCCACGCCCTTCAACGAGTTTTTTGAGTAAAGTGACTAACCTTGTTTTGATGACTGCTTTCAGCGGCATCATCTCCAAAATTTTTATGGAAAGCGTTTGTGCGAATTTCGAGATATACGGAATCAAAATTTTTAACAGTTGAAAAGTGTCACGCCCACTTCTTCGATTCCGCCCACTTTAATCACAATTCAAGATATATTTAATATGTATCTTTTTACCGAATTTCTTCGCAATATCTCCAAGGGTTCACAAGATATGGTCGCATAAAGGATAAAATTTAGGGCTGTTCCACGCCCCTGTTCGATCTTTTGGAAACTTGAAACATAGCCTATTCCTAATTTGAATCACATGTGCACCAAATCACCAAGTTTCATCAAAATCGGTGCAACTTTTTTTAAAATAGGCCTGAGTAAATATACATAGAGTAAGGGCTGTAGGCGTGTCGTAAACCGAGTTTGCCCATTTTCAATAGCAAGATGCCTGCAAGAAGGTGTGACCTGTGTGTGAAAATTGCATTCAATTAGCTTTCTTGGTTTTTCCGTAAACCTGATTTCAACAGACAGACAGACGGACATCGCTAAATCGACTCAGGTGGTGACGCTGATCAAGAATATATATACTTTTCCATACCTGCCGGAGAGACAAAGTGAATATACCCTCGGTGTAAGTAGGGTATAAAAATGGGAAATCCTTCCACGCTTATATCTCAGCCTTTGGTTAACCGATCTCATAGCTGATGGTTTTCGAGCCTACTACTTGATAAGTACTTTTATTTGATATATCATTTATTGCTATAGTAACTTATATCGTTTTAATAAAACATTTTCTTCTCGTTCTATCGCAGTTCAGTTCCATAAAGGTTTTACTTCTACCAAGTGTGAACTGCACACATGACTTTGTTTTTTCTTTAGAAACGAAGAAAACCTTAAAGTCATCGATGATTACTGCAATTTTGTTTAACAAATGTTGACATCTACAGTTGAAATTTACTTGCGATATATTTTTGTTGTCAAAGTTACGCTCACTCACATGTAAAAATGTATACAAATCAACACACACGCGAGCTTTTTTTCTAACACAACGAGCGAGATCAAATATTTTTACTTCTAATTCAGCGATTAATTCAACCAAAAATTTTGAAATCGAAAATATTTATTTCAATAATTCATGTGATGCATAAATATTGCAGTAGCTGTCTTTTATACAGTTAGAAAAATATTTTTGAGGCATAATTTTTGTTTTTTATCTGCGTCCTTAACCTGTTTAACTGCATGTCAAACTGAGGATGTTGCCACTTGAAAAATTGTTTCTTATTTTACATGATCATGAAAATATGTATAATTTTTAAAAATATTCTTAAAAAAATTTCGACTTTATGCCAAAAAAATGATTTTCAGACCAATATGCATTCTACACATAAGGAAGTACCGAACAAAATATTTTCGGTATTTCTTAGCTCTATACACTGGCGGTCATGAAATCCGCACCACTAGCAAAACTGTTTTTATATGTAAAAATTAAAGTAATTGCGTATTTTTTTTAAACTTCGATTAATGGGACTTTCAGCACTAAAGTATTGCATTAGAAGGAACTATGAATGCGAAAAAATATGGGCAAGTTATAAGGAAGTACTAGGAGCCGGTGTTTAAAAAGCACTTATACTGCAATACGGGTGCAATTTTACAGGACGATTTTGCACCTTGTCACCGTGCGAAATTGGTAAATCGTATATGTTATTTTTTCTTGATTCTTACAAACTTTAAAATTATAAACAGGATATTAAAAAAATTCCATGCCATCAAGGATAATGGCTGTAGCACAAGCTAAAAGAGGAGCAACATTAAACTATTTTTTTTTAACTTGGTATTAGTATTTAGAAACAACATTGAAGATGAAAAGATACTGATCAGTTTCTGCAAAAATAAATATTTAAAAGACTCGTAAAACTATTAACTTTTTTCTACATTATTGATTTTAGTCCAAAAAAATAGGGGTGTAAGATCCATAAATGATTATTTGTTTTCAAACTATGTAATCATGTTAGCTTAATAAAAATAACTGATAAAACTATAACTTTTTCAAAACAAATCTCAATAATATCGAATCTTAATGATTCTTTGTGGAGGTGCGGTTTTCATGACCGCCAGTGTATGTTGAAAAAACATGGTGCGCGTCATTAGTAAAAAATTAGTAGTTTCCAAAGTTATGGCGGGAATTTAGATATAAAAGCATATGCGTTCTTAGGATTCATTGAGGAATAACATATAAAAAAATAAAAAAACGGTGGATATTATATTGAAAATATTTTGAGTAAAATTTGTTTAATTAAAAAAATTAGTGTTTTAACAAATTTATTTAAAATTTTTTAAGTTTTTTTATAAAGTTCTAGTCTTTCCTAACAAATATGATTAAATGATTTTTTATCTCTACTATAGTTTTTGAGATATTTCGCAGCAACTAAGCTCATCTATTCTACATAATTTCAATGAATGACAAAATTGTCAACGTATTGAAAAAGTAGCGTTTACACCTTAAAATTTTTGGGATAAGAATATTTTGCATATCATTAAGAAGGACTTCGTCAGCAATTTAATAGACAGAAGGAACGAATTTTTTTAAGTCCCGTCGTAAATGTTTTAGGAGATACATGTTTGTATATTGAAAAAATCTTATGATCATGAATCTTCGATCATTAATACGTTGTAAGTTTGGAACAAAATCCAGCAATCAATTTTTAACAAAAAACTGTGACATTGGAAGTCAAAGAGTTAACACAAATTTCTTGCAGTGGATCTGGAAATTGTATTGTAATACAATTTTATACTATTATTTTGAAAAAATTTCTTTAACTTGTTTTTTTGCCCCCCAAAATAAAAAAGAAAAAAATAATAAGTATGTAAAAAATAATATGCACAAATTTGAAGAAATATCCAATATAAACAAAATTTTTCATATATTGATATTAACATATAATATTTCTTGAAAAAATTGCAGTATAGTGCAAAGGGAATGTTCTGCACGCTTCAATGGATTGAAAAATCTCTATGTACATATGTACATATGTAGGCACATATGTTGTACTGGATTCGCTGATGCAACTGTAATATCCCTACAGGAATTTTGAATATAGTTGTGAATAGTAGGCAGCTCTGAAAACCACAAATCACAAAACTATGTGCACCAAAACAATTATCAAAAAATATAAGAAAAGTGGGCCCATTGTCATTTGTTTATTGTTTCTTTGACATATTATCTGACATTAATGGCAAATTTCAGTCAGCTTCTCAGTCAATTGAAAAGGATCTAGATTTTAATTGACACAGACCTGACCAGATTCAAGGGAATTAAGAACAGTTTATTGCTTTATAATAATAATAATAGTTTTTGAGTTCAGATGCTACCTAGACTTTTTATTTGTTGCAAAGGAAAAATTGATCGCTCCGTGAAATTTCTATTATGCAGATTGCCAATTTTACCAGTTATTTATATGAAATAGAAGCGGAAGCTGTCGAGCTTTTCCAAAAAGACAACTAAAATACCATCAGAATCAAATAGACAACCAATTCTCGAACTTCAAATGTAACTAAGGCGATTGACAACCGCGTGAAGAAGCAGCTGATGAACCAATGCTGTCCTACGAAGCGTAAAAGGTGTATCTCAAAAAATTCATATCCGTGATTCTTATGGCATTGCAGGGGCGTCGCAATAAAATTTTTCATGGGGGGCCAAACTCAAATAAAAAAGTTGATAATTTGTTCTGACAAAACAGGATTTATTCTATACTTTAGGACGGGACATAAAAGATAAAGTAATTTTTGTTCAAATGTTTTCAAAAGTGGCTTTTCGATTTCTTCACGATATGAATTCTTTCATAACCCTTTGCAAATCTAAGGATCCAGTTTTTTGCGTATAAACATGAAAGCGTGTTGTATGGGTAAGACGTTTTTGGATCATTTGTAAGCCGTCGGAAAGCGCTAAATGACCTTTCACAAAAACCTGCTGAACCTTGCACTGCCATTATTAAATTGACCAGTCGATAAACTTGATCTAGAAGGTGTTTCGTTGTGTGATATGATTTCCGAAGTTGGTCAACGATACGCCTCCGAAAAATTCATTTTGTCGTTACTCAGAATATAGAATTAATATTTAATAATTGATATTTACATCTTTTAATATAGCCAGTATCAGCTCCTTTAGCACCAGTTAAAAACAAAACAATAAAAACATCCTTCTATTAAGTAAAATAAATAACAGTCGCCTAGCATTGTAATCAGAGCTTGAAATAAACTTTTATAAAAGTTTTTTTTTAGGTAAAAGTAAACTTTAAACGTTTATTTTTGTGAAATAAAAGTAAAAGTTTCCTTAAAACTTTTATATCCGAAAATAAAAGTAAAAGTTTTTTTTAACTTTTATTTAAAAAAGTCAAAAAAAACTTTTTAAAAAAACTTTTATTAATAAAAGCTTTTTTAAAAGTTTTTTTTTGACTTTTATTAATAAAAGTTTTTTTTAAAAGTTTTTTTTAACTTATATTTTTAACAGTCACATGCAAAGAGTTTTTTTTGACTTTTATTTTTCAAAAGGCGAAAATAAAAGTTTTTTTTGTATAAAAGAACGAGGAAAATCCAAAAATAATATCTTGGATCACTAAGCAAAAAATTTCAAAGGAGAAGATTTAGGATTATTGATAATAAAGTCCAAAGGAAAATACTTAAGATGTTTCTGAAAAGAAAGAAATTTTTGATAATTATGAACTTATAATTTTTAGAAAAATTGTGCTTAACGCATCAATGGGAAAAGGCCGAAAATGGATTTTGGGAGTACAGGGGAGGTTCCTGGCCCTTCAAAGAGGTGTTTTGGACCCATATTTCGAAAAAAATTTTATTGCACGAATCGATGGGAAAAGGCCGAAAATGGATTTTGGAAGTGACAAGTGAGGTCCCCGACCCTCCTAAATATGATTTTGGACCCATTTTTCGAAAAAAACTTTATTGCACGAATCGATGGGAAAAGGCCGAAAATGGATTTTGGAAGTGACAAGTGAGGTCCCCGACCTTTCTAAATGGGATTTTTGGACCAATTTTTCGAAAAAAATTTTATTGCACGAATCGATGCGAAAAGGCCGAAAATGGATTTTGG
The DNA here is from genome assembly GCA_949775025.1 of Tricholauxania praeusta. NCBI lineage: Eukaryota > Metazoa > Arthropoda > Insecta > Diptera > Lauxaniidae > Tricholauxania > Tricholauxania praeusta. The sequence goes on along the minus strand of OX459031.1, from coordinate 25,942,228 downwards.
AAGTGACAAGTGAGGTACCCAACCTTCCTAAATGGGATTTTTGGACCCATTTTCGAAAGATATATATTATTTTTGGATTTTCCTCGTTCTTTCATACAAAAAAAACTTTTATTTTCGCCTTTTGAAAAATAAAAGTCAAAAAAAACTCTTTGCATGTGACTGTTAAAAATATAAGTTAAAAAAAACTTTTAAAAAAAACTTTTATTAATAAAAGTCAAAAAAAACTTTTAAAAAAAACTTTTAAAAAAAACTTTTATTAATAAAATTTTTTTTTAAAAGTTTTTCAGAAAAACTCTTATGAAAAAGTTTTTTATAAAAGTTTTTTGAAAAAACTTTTATGTAAAAACTTTTTGAAAAAGTTTTTTGGAAAAACTTTTATTCAATAAAAGTTTTTGAAGAAAGTTTATAAAAACTTTTATAACAAAAAAGTTTTAAGAAACTTTTATTTTGAAAACTTTTTGAATAAAAGTATAAAAGTTTCAAGGTCTGATTGTAATATCTTTTTTCAAGTGACAAAAATCAAATAGTTGATCAAATTGTTTATGAAACAAGCGTAAACTCAAAATATTTTGTTTTCCATCAAACAGTTCAATTCAAATTCAAATTCTCATCAAACACCATATATTTTTTGTCGGTCAAATTGTTTGACAAACAATTTGATGAATTGTTTGATCATGTGTACGCTCCTCCTCCGTCGATAATGGAAACGGTCGATACTATTGATGTGACCATAACTAAAACTCACAAACTTATGGAAAGTTTGCTTCAAGGTCAGTTCATATACTCTTTCTTAAATGTTCATTTTATCACATTTCGATAGAATCAAGATGTGAGGTAATCACATTAATAAAACGATTTCCTGAGTCCAAAAAATGTTGATCGAATTATGATATAACTTATTTCCGAGTAAAGGGGCACACTGAATACACTGCCCCCCTGCCATAATTTCCTTCTCCCTGGTTCCGACGCCCCTGTGACATCGGATAGCTTATGAAACTACGCGTCCAACGAACTAAGCCATATGATGATATTTTTGTTCGAACATATAAAAAATCTTCTAATAGAATTTCCTCTATCTCAATTTTACACCAAATTACTAAGCTTCTTAGACGTAACTCAAACATATAAAGGTAAATAGTCGTGTATGACTAAAAATCTTTAAAAGATAACGGAAATTAAACGCAAAGCTTTGTTGACTGGATCATGTTGTTATTGTCGTTGCAAATTCTTGTCATTACTAGTCTGTTTTCTATTCGAAGAGAACGAAAATAGAATGTCATTTTGGAGAGAACTCCTTACTTTTAAGCAGGCACGTGAACCGGTTTTGAACCGAAAAACCGCTTTTTTTATTAATTAACTGAACCATTAACCGAACCGAAATTTTCGACAAATGATTGATCCGAACCGAAAACCGAACCACTTTTTATAGCGGTTCGAGGTTTCATTCTGACCAATTTTCAATGGACAAATTTTCCCCACTTGTTTTATTTTTTTTTTTTTTGTTAAATATGGGAATTGATGAAATTTTGAAAGAAATAGGGAAGAATGGGACAGAGTTCAAAAATAAATCATTAATAGATTAAATCAAATCGTTTGATAATAAAGCGGCTTTCAAATAATGTTAATGTTTTGAACTTTTGGAATAACTACCTTGCCAAAGAATTATCTGAATTAGTTCAAGTTATTTATGATGTTTCAGCAACCCAAGTTTCGGTAGAGAGGACATTTTCCATCCTAAAGCTTATTCTCGGAGACCTGCAGGGAAATATTGACAAGGACTTGTTAGAAAATATTTTTCTCAATAATCTGATTATTCTAAATGAAATTTTTTCTCAAATACTAATTTTTTACTACGTACTTATAGCGTATGACATAAATTATATGTTTATATATATTTCTATATTCTTTTGGATTGTTACTGAATAAAAATAACACAAATTTGCATAGTTTTTTTTTTTCATTCCCGAACCGCTGAACCGAACCAAAACCGCGGTTCAAAGAAAACAAAAACCATTTTGACGAACCAATCCAAAAGTGCAAAAACTGTTCGAACCGATGAACCGAACCGACCAAATTTTTCACCCGGTTCACGTCCCTGCTATTAAGGCTTGATATTTCATAAGTAACAGCAATATATACCAAATTTTTTAAATCTTTCTTTCAGTTAATATGGTATACTTAGTTTCTAAAAATATAATTTGATTCTAGTTTGTACTTAATATTATCTTTATTTTATGCGATAGAAGATATAATATATTTTGTATGAAATTTCTTTGTCAAGCCTTAAGTAAAATGCCGTGTCTACATTTAAAAAGCCATAACTACTAAGCGAAATGTTAATAAAATAGTGTTCAGCTGTTTCAAAATTGTTACTTTTTTCTACAGGGATAAGTGGATTTGTTTGCATGTGTGTTCGTGTGCATGCGTGTCTATTTCTGTGTGAATGCACAAATCAAGCTTGCATTAAACTTATTTTTCTATACTTTTACCAATATTTGTGTAAAATAAAATGCATGGCTAGTAGTCTGCCATTTCAGATCGTACCATTAGGAAATACGTTCAGAATTTATACACTCTCAAAATATGAAAAATAAGTATTTTATATTAAACATTTTTAACATATTACTTACTTAGCACATCTTTAGTTAATATTTTCAAATTTGAGCATTTAAGTTGAGAAATAATGCTGCGATTTTTTATAAAGACTGTTGTTGTTTTTTTGTGCACTAGGATGGAAGAATCTTCCGTTTTAGTCATCATTAACGGTTATCTAAAAAAATATAAAAATTGTTTTATAGCGCTATCTAAGGAAAAATTAAAGAGCCAAAAATGCATGAAAAGCTAGTCACACATAAAATATTTTCCGATTGAGCATATGTATCTATGCGTAGCAAATATCGCGTCGTTCTGTGTGGCGGAAATATTTTTGCATATTATTAGAAGGAAACCTTTAATTTGGTAGAAAAATAACTAAATAAACGTGCTTACTTTTTCGGTAAAAGTATTTTTTTTTTCGATTTTAAAATTTTTTCTCTTAAGACGTTGGTATCCCTTTACTGTTGTTAGCTGGTTGTCAACGACATTTATTTGTCAATTTTGTGTTTTTTTTTTTAAGTTTGATATGATTTGTCGTTCCTTAACTGCAAAGCAACGTTTTACGGTTGACTCGTTTGTAAATCAATGTAATCATGTAAAGCATTTTACGGAAATTGACATGGATTATTTTATTCCAAGTTTAAACTGCAGACTTTTTATGAAAAGTCAGTTCATTTCACCTTCAACTTAATTGATGTAACACTGAAGTTTATGTAATATTTGAAAGCTTAAAACTTAAAAATTTCAAAACTACGAGTATAGCGAAATATTTTCATTATAATACTTCATCTGGTTACATTGAGTTGGCCAAAAAAAGTATCAAACTCCGCTTAAACGTCTGCTTGTAGAATATTGTTCTTTTCCCGCCAAAGCGCTGACTGGAAAGTGTCTACATCAACGGTATATGATTGAGGGCGCCATTTTTTTTAGATATCTGGGACAAAACACTATCATTGAAAGCTAAAATTTTGAGTTAAAACACCTTGGAGTATATGCAAACTTCATAAATGTCGTCTTGGTGGATATTCGAAAGATGATAGCCTTTGGCAACAGTTGAAGTTTTGGATAATCGAAACTTTTGAGATCATAGCACCTCTTTCTCGATATCTGGAGGTAGTTGTTTAATGCAAAATATCATACAATAACAAAGGAGGAATTGTTTTGAAATATTTTCGAGATGATCTTATCGTACAGTAATTTTTATTTTTAGTTGTTTGAATTTTTCAATCAAACACAATGCAAATTTCTTTTTTCCAATTAAAGTTTTTCTTAAAATTTTTGTTTTTTTGTCATAGCTTGTAGCGTGCATGCCGGAAATGCTTGCAATATATAAAAGTATACGAAAATATCAATTTTTCTGCATATTTTCTAGACATGTGAGCGAATATATTTTATATCGTTGGCGGCTATCTGTAGTGAGTATATTTGAATAATTTGTGGCATTTTTTTATTTTACCGCCAATATTCTTTTGTTTTCGCAATGTAGCCCAACATTTTAAGGAATAATTTTTTTTTTTTTAATTTTTTTAAGATGCTTAAAAACAAACTTAAGATGAACTTTTCTTACAGACTTAAATAGTTTTTATAGCATACGGTCTGTAACAGGACACCAATCGAGGAGGAACTCTTTGGAGACCTTTTTTTTATTAGTACACACTTTACAAGGTAACAATTGCAGCAATTACTTTTATATAGTGATGTCCCGAAGGCACAATTTAAGCGCATAATATTAAGGCTTGTGAAAACACATTCCAAAACGAATGCGTTCGCATGCACACGCATACGCATTGCAGAATTGTGTAAGGTTGTATTTGTGTCGACATAATTACATTTTGTTACATCGCTTTTTGTCCTGTGAGTCTTATTATTAATGCATTTATTCATTTTTAGTGATGCTTCGTAGTAGCAATGAGTATGTAAAATACTCCCGACTAGAAAATGTCGTTAGGCGTAAATTAGGTCCTCATTGGTTTTGCCTAACCAGAACGTTAAGGCCAAGTGTGGAACCCCAACGAAAACCTAATTTGGATTGTAACGGTGTGCCCCAAATTTTCCCAAATAGGATTGTTCAACACCTACTTGTTCAACACCTACCTCATTAGGCTCTCGTTGGGCCCTTTCTACAAGGGGGAAATGAAAAAAAAAAAAAAATGTGTATTGGGGGGGGATACATTTTTTATCATTGGTTGTTTTTTTCTCACGCCATTGCAGTGCAGCGCCACATACTCCATACTACTTTTCCCCGTTAATATTTTTGTTGACTTATTTTAAATGAATTTATTTTTGTGACGTTTATTTATATATATTGTCAGTCGTCGTCATACATACACAGAGTTCATATGTATTCATATTTTAATACAACATCAAAGCAAAGAGTCACCCAGGCAACATTCACATAATTCATCAATATGTTTATATATTTGATGTCATATATATAAAATTATGAAAACAAAAAAGTTATAACGAATCATAAAAATTATTTAGATTTTATTAGAAAAATTCAATGTTTACCTGCGCTGCCACATTTGGTAGATTTCCCCAAATTTGGTAGAAAATTTTTGGTTTGGTAGAAATTAAGATTTTTTCATTGGCATGCCGCAGTAGGGCCTAATCAGGCAGTTGATAGGCAAAACTAATTTAGAAATGCCTTACAATTGCCTAATTAGGCTGCTAGTACACATTCCTAATTTTGGCTAGCCTAATTATTTCCCAGTTAGGGCCAAAAGTATATTTAGGCATGCCTAAGAAAAATTCTAGTCGGGCTATAATTGAAAAAAAAATTGAATTATGATGGCTCTAAGCAACATGAAACATAGTTTTTACAATTGCATGGACATTTTAACATTGACTAAGTATTTCGAGCTTATCAGAAGCCATGAAATGCAGTATTGATTAAATGGCCACTACAAGAGTTCTTGCTGCACTGAATTTTTATTTACGTACTTCGGGCTGTAACTTAGCAAAGCCTAAAAGTTTGCTTTAATGTGCTGTGCCTGTGGTTTTTCAAGCATACACGCCTCACAAAAAATAGAAAATTCCTAGCGATGTCGAATCACGCGATCTTCGTGAACACAAAATATAGCTGGATTTTGAAACTTCACTGTTAAAAACCTTTGGTGAAACATAGCCATTGCTTCGCGAACTGTATGGCTTAAAGGTGGTAAATGGTACAGTGAAGAATATAATCTGTTATCTGAATCGCGTTAAAATTGTACCAGCAGTAAGCACGACAGACATATCACATTTGGAAACATTTTCTATAACAAAAAAGTGTAAAGGAAATCCATCCTAGTTTTATGAGGTTCGCTTATAGATAGCGGTAAAATTTTATCAGGTTTATCTGAAAGAGTTATAAATTCAACTCCAAAGTTTTTGCTGGGTATGCGTTAAATTTTAGTAGCTTTCATTTGTTGTATGAATTGTTTGCAGTTAATGTTGCCACATTTTATTCAATTTTCAACCAAAATTCGCTGCAGTGATAAGTTTGACACATGTACAATACAAATATAAATAGTAGGAAAACAAACCTCAAATTAATGCAATGCGCTTCTGATATAACAAGAACGAACTTACGACAGACAGTTGACATAGTGTGTGTTATTGTAGTTTTTGTCGCTTTCTATTAAATACGCTTTAGCGAAACTACCCACGATTAACCAACAAATTGTTAACAAATTGAATGAAAAAGCAGTACACTAACTTGTGTACGCAGACCAGTGATGACATTTTCGGTACATTTGTACTTTTTTCAGTACGTTTTCGTCCCGAAAAATCGTCGTCAATACATTGGAAAAGTTTATAGTACATTCAATCTATTACATACATTTGGAATATTTCTAAAAATTACCATTTTTTTCAGTAATGGGATGCATACAAACTTGCCGTCATGGTTTGCCGACCTTTTTTTTTTTAGTAAAAAATGTTTTTGGAATTTTATGTAACTTTTTAATTTTTAGTGTTCAGGACGAAAAAGTACATTCGGCACCTAAAAAATGCATTTGAAGCCTCTATTTACTAAATTTTCACAATATCCAAATCCCATCACTGACGCAGACACGTACAAATTTGAACATTTGTTGACCTACATATGTAAATATGTATATGCATTTAACTACCCAATAGGATATAATCATATTAGAGACACCAAGCCATGAAAAATTGCAAATTTTGCTTAATTCGGTGGCCCAGAATCCTTTCTAATGTCGAATTGCTTATCAGATGGGGACAATATACGATTTTCATAAAAATCAAACATCAAAGAGGATTGCACACGCGCTGCGGAACTCACCAACTAAAGTCTCTTGACAAGCATTGAAGAGCAGCCGTACAGGTATCTTTCCAGTAGCTCTTTCCATTATTCGAGTTAACACCGATCATCGCATCGCTCAGCTCTTGACGATAGTTAACCGTCCGATTAGCGGTAACCTAAAAGGCAGTAAATCATACGTTGTGGTCTGACAGACCACATAATCTATTTTGCAGGCTTAAACTATCAAATCGCGGTGTGGTCTATCCAGGAGTTATATAATGTGTGAAAACAGTGTGTAGTATTGTTTAAGTGCATACATGTATCTGTAAACTCTTACCTTTATTTGATAAAGTGGAAGAAGCAGATGACTAAAAGACAGATTTTGTACCATATTCATCTTTTTTATTTATTATTTTATAAATTAAATATTAATTGACATACGTACACACATACCGTATACTATTTAGATTGCTCCCACACATGTACTAAGTATGTATAGCACATAGCTTTTGAGTGCGAGTCGCAAATTGGAGCTTTACATCTCAGGCAATGGAATCGAAATTTTTTTTTTTGTCATGTGGGCATGTCAAAAGGATGCCAAAAATTGTGGCGGAACAATTTTTTTGTTTTTACGAACTGTTCCGACGTAAGCCAGGTTCTTGGACATCAATTCACTGGCTAATTCAAATGAAGAAAAGAAATTGTCCTCATATATTGTTCGCCCTGTTCCAAAGGACTTTTTAACCATATCCATTACCACTCTTTGGCCCTGATTTGCCTCTCCATGTAATATTTACTGGAGTAAGGAGATGTTTTTGTATCAAGACAACATTCGAAAGTCCTAGTAATGATGCTACAAGCTCCCACTGCGTCTGTAAAATTGAAAATTAATCGATTTTATTGCTGTGGTCTGACAGACCACAACACTAAACAACGTTAAAAATTTATTCGAACTGTATTTTTCTTCCACGAATCATGGCCTGCTATTTTAAAATACATCGCAGTCGACTCGCGGCATCGAGTTTGAAAAAGTTATGGCACCGTTTGCCGAAATATTTTCAAAAAAAAAAGTTATGACACATAAAGTTTCAAAATGGTCTGATAGACCACAACGCCAATTTCGATTCGGTAATTTTGTCTGCAACGCACTTCTTTGCTTGTGTGATTTTGTTTTCAAGTCACTTGCTTCGTCAGATATTGTATTTATTTTTTTTTTTCGTAAGCAATTAGTTTGACGCTGCAAATTAAAAAATTTTCGTTCACACTAGTTTTTTTTTCCGCAAAATAATTTTTAGTTTGTTTTACCCAAATTGATGTTGTAAACAGCTGCCGAAGGAGATTTGTGTATGCGACTCTGATGTAAGCGATCGCTAGAACAAGAAATACGAAAAAAATTGAAATGTTGGAGAGAATTGATGGCCCTCGCTAATGATAGTGTACAATGGAAGAGTTTGGTGGAGGTCCTATGCTACGTGAGCAGACAAAGGACATAAAATGAAGATTTTATATGGCCAGAGATACGAATAATAATGCATAGAAAAGAATCGATTTAAGAACACTTATCCGAAAATATTTTCTTTAGGCCTGACTTAAGACCATACTTGGACTGATTTTAATATCCCTAAGGCCTGAGGCTAAGCTTCCATGAGTATGTATACCATTGCTTCCAAAAATGTGCTTCCACTCAACATCCAAGGAAGCGCGTATTATGTGCTTCCAGAGATGTGCTTCTACTTAACATTCAAGGAAGCGTATTTCACAAGCTTCAAAATATGTGCAACCGCGCTATGACGTCCCTATGTTAAAAAAGATAAGCAGTGAGAAGTGCATTGAAAGAAGCTCCCTTCTTACCTTGAAGCACATCCGAAGCGCTTTGTACGCGCTTCTGTTTCCCGTTGGGCAGTTACTACTACTACTTACTACTACTTCCACCAAATGGAATTAAAGTCCTTTTACCATTAAGCATTTATTATTAACCCTTAGCGGCAACATTTCAATTTTATAACAATACAGCACATTGGGGTCTTTCACGACCCCACGTTGAAAAAATATTCATAAAAACCGAATTTTCAATTCCAACTGTGAAAGAGTGTTGAGATGACTCTAATTTATGAAATTTAATTATTATTAGGGATATTTTTCAAAAATTTTTGTGCTACATGAGGATAAACTTAGGTATGTATTTGTTCGAAAAATGATTTCAAAATTGCCGAGACAATGAACTATGTATTAGTTGAGTGTCATCATGACTTTATTTTCTACCCAACATGTGCGTTAGAATGTTCACGCATTTATTTGCTTTTGTATTTATTTGTTTTCGGCTGATGCAATGAAATTCGACTAATCATCATCAGCGCTTTGATTAAAGATTTGTTGTCTGCAGCGACTTCTGTTGCAATGCAAATAATTAACATTAAATCACCACTACATTTGTAATACTGTGGGGTCGGGGTCATTAGTCATTAGTAGCAAGTAGCGGTAAATAAAGTGACAGTCGCTTTGACATTTTTGCATTTAATTAAAGCTGAATTGTGTGCTGATGTATAAAAAGGGATGTATTTGTTATGATTCATTGTAATAATGCTAGAAATTTAAAATTCTCTTTTATAGTATATTTATTTTAATACACAAATAACTTAAGTGTTTTCAAAATCGAAAGAATTTCTGAAGGATTTAAATACTTGATGTTAAAGTAATTTAAGCTGAGAAAGATATCACAACAACTACCAGATCGCGCAATGTGATCCATGGATTCAACTTGAAGGTAAGTAACTCCATAAAATCTAATTCAAACAGTCTTCACTTAATTTGAGTTTCATATCTAAACGTTATCACGTGCTGCATGGAATTTGCAGATTTTTATGGGAAAATAGCCACATTTTCATTTTCATTTAATTTTTTTTTTTTTTTCAATATTATATTAAGAACTTAGAAAAAAAAAACAAAAGAAGCTTTGAAGTGGTAAATAGGCTTAAGTTTATTTGTGAAATTTGTGCCCAATTATAATGAGAAAACACTTGTGTCCCATAATATATCAAGTTTATGGAGTTATTAGAATTTTTTGATGCGGGAAATGGATATAATTAAAAAAATATTTCCTTAAGTTTTATCAATTCTGTTTGAAAAGTTCATCATTTGTAAGGCGTGGTTCGCTTTCGAGGTAGAAACCCAAATTTCTGGATAAAATTTTGTACATTGATCATCATCGTGGATAAGTCTTCATCTTCACTGAACCATCACATTGAAAATATGTGAATGGCATGATAGCATATGTGCAAATCCGCCAAATTTGGACTTTTAGCTGGCCTCGTTTTTTTTTTTTTTTTTTTTTTTGGAGTACGTCGTTCAGCCATAGTTGTTCTTGAAGCTAAGGCTATCTTGAACTCATAATAAAGGTTGTTCAATTGAAATTCAGATAGCTATTTATTTTTATTTAACTTTGTATGTAACTTTTCATGTTTTTTTTTTTAACTTAAATGCAATTTTAACTATGTCTCCCTTTGAATTTTAATTGTTCCTCCTTGAATATTAATTAAAGATAGTCTTAACTTTAAGAAAAACCATGTTTGAAGAGTCTGCTCCAAAAAAAAAAAAATTGAAAAAAAATGACTATTTTCATTTTTTTTTTTATTTTTTGGAGCAGACTCTTCAAACATGGTTTTTCTCGAAGTTTAGACTATCGTTAATTAATATTCAAGGAGGAACAATTAAAATTCAAAGGAGACATAGTTAAAATTAGTTTTTAGTTAAAAACAACATGAAATGTTACATATAAAGTTAAATAAAAAAAAATAGCTATCTGAATTTCAATTGAACAACCTTTATTATGAGTTTAAGATAGCCTTAGCTTCAAGAAAAACTATGGCTGAACGATGTACTCCAAAAAAAAAAAAAAAAAAACGAGGCCAGCTAAAAGACCAAATTTGGCGGATTTGCACATATGTACATATTACGTGTTCTTACAAAACAAGACTTATGTTGTAGGGTTACATAAGGGGAATGTATCAAGACAAAAGTCCAGCTGACCAAGTAGTGAAGTCTTTAAAGTAGCTTGAAATCGTAATTAAAAAGATACTTTGTCTTTGTAGCAAAATTTCGGTTACACAATATATTGCTTCATATAAAACCATAATAAAGAGAGGTGTTAAAATGTCTTTTATATGCATTAGGCTAATTATAAGGAAATGAGTTGGCATGGCTCGTATGTGTCGTTATATTGTATAGAATAAATATTATATTTCATACGTCAAATATCTCTTATAAGCAATATCTGCATAAAAGGGATAAAAATCGAAAAAAAGCTATGTTCGAGTGACCATATTTCGGTAAGTTATTAATAAAAAAAAATTTTAGACAGCATTTTAAAGGAAATTTTGTCTACTTTTTTTCTAGGGTGCAATGCTTGTTCCTATCTTTAACTTAAAAAAAGTTATAAGCAAAAAAAAAAATTTAAAAAAAACAAAATTTTTAAAAAACTTTTATATGAAATATGTCGAAATTTTGCATCGCTTGCGAGAAATATTCATAACACTAAGGGTCCATTTTCACCCATATCTCCGATTTTCATATCTTCTAATTTAATAGCACTCCGCGGTTTTTTTCCTAAATGACCCATTGACCGATTCCTGCAATAAAAACCCGTGAACGTTTTAGTTCCTTTCTTTATGACATAATCAATAGCCTAGCAATGATATTGCAATTTTTAATATATAGTGTTGTAGCCTATTTGGACAACTACTGCATAAATACGGTTTGGCATCGAAGCCGCAAATTCTTTAGTGGTATCGAACGCGATATTACGCCACTCAGTTTAAGTGCCTCTTTTAGGCCTTTTTTGTTTGAAATGTTTGTAGATTCGGAAATTTTTTTTCAAAATCACCCATATATTTACAATCATATTAAGATCTGATGACTATGCTGGCGGTACCATCAAATGCGGGCACTTGTATATTTAACAGAATTGAAATATGTTCGCTCTTAGTTTTGGGTCTTTATTTTAGTAAAACCGTAAATTTGTCTGTATGGCCAAATTTCCGGAACTCTGCAGCAAATTGTCATTTGAAACCTGAAACTAAATTTCCGATACCAGCAGCTGACATGCAATCCCAACCATGGCGCTGCCACCACCATGTTTTATAATCGAGTGAAGGTTCTATTTGATGTTTTCCGTATACGGTTTTCGCGACTTGCTATCTGAGTCAAATAAGTTGAGTATTACTTCATCCACGAATATTACTAAATTTGCGTACTCAGAGGATCTTCCAAACATGTTCTTTGGCGTTTTGCGGACTACTTGCCAGTTAAAATCATTTTCGGTTTGGGCTTTCATGTCAGCTGCTGGGACCGAACTTTTGGTTTTTATAGAAAATATCATGTGCCTTCAGGTTTTTAATAACAATATGCTGCAGAGTGCCGGAAATCTGTGCATACAGACCAATTTACGGTTTTACCAATATAAAGACTTTAATAGTTTAATGGAGCCAGATTGCCCAAAAATGCAATGTGGTGCATCTATATTCATATGTTTATACTAAGACAATTAAAAACTTTTAGTACATAACACAATAATACATGTTTTCGTTTCCACTGTACTAAAGTTGAAAAAAATTCCAAATAATTTTAGTGCTCTTTCGATGAGTGATATAAATTCTACCCTTTTATACTAGATTTTCAACTTTTTTTTGAAATTATGGTTGATTTCGAATATAGTATATTACTTTTTGATATTGAAGAACATATTAAAGTGTCCTTTAATAAGGAAGCAAGATTATTAAGACTTTTTTGTAATCAGGTTAGGTATTTTCTATGAGAATTTAAAATTTCTACTATCAATCACTGAAGCATTTAACTTCGATGAACTACCCGTGGTATGCCTTCGGCTGTTATCATACTTTTTTAAATTCTTCCTTTAATCTTTAATTTCTCCCATTTTTATAACGCAGAATTTTCCACCGATTAATTTTAATGGATATACCTTCTATCGTTACATTCTCTCTTTCTGCACCCATTCCAGTTTTTTTTAACTGTCTCTCTATAACTTTGTCTATGCTCAACATGTACCGCTCAGGGCAACCATTAAATTTACACATTTGCCAAGTGGTTTGCATAATTTCAGGCGTTCATTCGCTTTTGGATTGTGGTGAGACTTAGAATTTTCTCGTTGTGTGTTGCGCGCATTAATAAAAAATAAAAATTGAAAAAAATTATGCTTTGAAATTTCATTTTTCACAGTATAATAAACTCATAGAAATTAAAGTGAAGATAAAATCAAGCTATGAAAAGAAGCAAAATTGGTACGAGTATAGCAACAGAACTGAAGAGGAAGGGGGCAGATGACAACCAAGGAAACAAAGTGCGAAATGCAAATTCTTGGTATGCAAATTATGTTTTCAACACCTCATTGAACCTTAAAAAGAAAAGCAGTTAGAAAATTTTTATATAAAAATTAGCAATGGGGTGATTTATGTTTTTGTTTATTTTTGTGCGCATATGTTGACGGGAAAGGAAGGTGCGCATAGAAGTTTCGTTAGACTTATGGTTGCAAGAAATTTAAAAAAAAAACAGTACCTCCTAGTTAATAAGCTGAAGTTTAAATGCTTAAATTAAATATGCTATAAAGTATAGATATGACAATTGAATTGAATACCTTATAGCAACCACTAAGAAATGTTAAGCCGAAAAAGCTACATGACAGTAAATATGTCAGCATACGATTATTTTTTATTTTCCTTAAAACAGCTCAACCTGATACAAACTCCACGCCGAGCTGAATAACCGCAAAAAAGGCTGCTGTTCATTGCCGTCAAAACCCCAAACAAGTTACATAGCGCAATTGCAAACTATAGCGATTACAAAACCAGGGAAAGACGCAGCTAATCGATTACACAGTTCGATATTTAAGCTTTTGCTATCTTAAGAACTTGCTACTAGAAAAACTTGCTATAAAATTGGAAAATGCCTTACTCTGCTTGCCGTACGGTGGCAAAAGTTTGAGGGTACGATAAGGGGGTCCAGGTATCATCAGCTTCGCAAAACATAGTATTTTTTACGAATATCTGAGGAAAGTAGGCGGCAATTGGCAGAGGCTCAGTACTTGCACATACAATTGCCAGTGACTCAAAGTCAAAATGGGCCTCCAAAAAGGTGATGTTACTATATAAACATAAAAAGTTTGTTCCGCGAAGTCAGCGCAATCAACCCATTTCTGGTTTCATTGCGTTCAGAAATCATGAGCGGTAGTTGTCAAGAGACCTTTTGGCACTCAGACCTAAGAATAAATTTTGCCAGTGACTCAAAGTCAAAATGAGCCTCGAAAAGCCCAGCTGAACATCTATCCAGCAGGTACACTTATGATGTTACTATATAAACATAAAAGGTTTGTTCCGCGAAGTGAGCGCAATAGACCCATTTCCGGTTTCATTGCGTTCAGAAATCATGAGCGGTAGTTGTCAAGAGACCGTTTGGCGCTCAGACCTAAGAATACATTTTGCCAGTGACTCAAAGTCAAAATGGGCTTCGAAAAGCCCAGCTGAACATCCTAGGGTTAAGGATACTATAATTTCCAAATGAGAGTAAAATTGTTTCGAACAGAGATAAGAATCATTTCTGTATTTTATTGATTTCATTCCTGAATATATATTATTTCTGACTTTGTCGGAGTTTTATTTTCGTTGTTGGAGAATTATAATAATTTTCATTATTTTTATTCAATCAAAAATATGATCAAAGGGATTATTATAATAATTATATTTGTCAAATAAATAAAACATTCCGTCTCTTTACATACTTTTCGTCAAAATATGAAAACACTCCTGATTTCCAAATTTTTCGTTCATTATAATTTTTTTCTATTTATGAAGTATCAGATAAATTCTTAATATGCGATTATTTGATTAAAAATAAAATTTAATTTTAATTTATTTTTTTTTTTGATCCAAATTGCTTTTGAATTAATTTTATGGTAGCTGGGAAAACGATTTAGGTGTCTTTCAATAAAATCATTAAATACTGAATATGAACTATCATTTTTCTTACAAGTTTCAATATTAAATAAATCCTTTTACTAATTGTTATTGCTTTTTATTTCAATATAAATCAATTATAATCTCAAAACAACAAACTACTCAGCAAAACGGATAGCTCAAAAAACTACAACAAAAACATGGAGACATAGCTAACAAATTCATAAGCAAAAGTTAAGCAAACTGAGAAATTCACATGCACATGCACACCCAAGCAAATGAACACAAACGCACAGTAGCAATAACATGAATATGCAACTGTAAACACACACACACACTCAAACGGGCTTGCTCACACAACGGAAGGAAGGCAATCGTCGAAGCAGAGCACAAAACTCATCCTGCAACGCGTGCAGTACACAGAGTAGCGAGACAGCGTCAGTGCAGCGTCACTTCCGGAGTCAATTCAACTCAACCCCCCAAAATGCAATTCAATTGAATTCAATGCCATGCAATGTGCAACTTGATTTTCGAATTTGCACTTGTATGCTAACTTTCATTATTTGATTTGCTGCTGCTGCTTCTTGCAGTTCTGTGTGAGTGTGTGTGTGAATGTGAATTTTTACTCATTTACATATGCACGAACCGCAAGAGTTCTACCCAGCTCATTGAATTCAGTATTTCGTGCAACGTCCATCGTTAGGTTGCTTGGTATGGGATTTCTTGGTCCATTCAAGCAGTAGCAAAATAACAAAATTGTTGTGGGTGCAATGCGATTGTAAAACCGTCAACATACATAGCTCATTGAATATGCAGAAATGCAAATTCCCAACCGATTCCTTTTCGACGCTATGAAAATCCTCTAAGTGCATAAAGTGTTTTAAATTGCTACTCAATGAATGAACTTATGAACACATAAAGAAATGCATAAATAATTTCAACTTGTGCACAAATAAGAATATGACTGTTGGACTTGAATGCAAATAGCGAGTCAGCGTTTGGTGAAAATACTACATATGATAAACCGTAAAGTTGAAATTACTTTAAAGATTTCCATGACAGTAGCCATAAAAAAACTACGTATTGTAACCATAAAAATTAAATTGGCCCATTTTGTCTATAACGCCAAGAGAAGTAAAATATGGTCTTATCCGTTAGATAGCACTTCCAATTTGTGTCGACGATGACTCTGCTGAAAGAATGCTTTGCTTCTTTTTGTAGATAGATAAAATATTTGCTTAATTAAGTCACTCTACTAAGCTCCTCATTTTAGTTTCTTACTCGCTTGTACGACAATTCGTAGCTTTTAAATGGCTACTGTTCATTTTTGGTAAGTTATTTTCTTTGAAATCATATATTCCTCACATATTTTCTTGATTTGCTCTATTAACCATTTTGATATCTACTGAGTCTTAATAATCCTTTAAGTATTTTTTTTTTTCGATGGCCTCTTCTCATCTGATTTTTTCAAAATTTCAATTGGTTTATACAAAACTACTTAATTTAGCTGTGTTAAATTCTTAAAATGCATAATATACTTTCAATTCATTTTTGATTTCACAACAACTGAAAGGCTGATATAGGATCAGACAAAAGCTCAAAGTATTATATGGAATACATTACAGCGCAACAAATAAAATTCAATTATTACTGCATTTTCGATTGCAATTAATAAGTTACAGGGATAAACATTCGGAAAAGTTGAGATTGTACATATTAAGGCATCCAGTTTTTACGCATGGTCAGTTATATGTCGTTTCAAGTTGAGTTCGATCTTTCGACGGTTTGCCATTTTATGTGTCTGAACATAGTGAACAATGTCACTTAGCGAATGATGAAAGAGTATTCACGAAGAATTTAGTTTAAACTGAAATTTTAAATCGTAAAATCGATATCAGAACTATTCAATTCTTTTAAACGGAAATATTATTTACCTTTATTTGGTTGTTTCATTGTTCTACTGTTTAACAGTTGAGTAATTCATCTTTAAGAAATTTTATAATATTATGTTTGTCCAATCAATTCCTCTTTGCTCTTTTTCACTCTTTTCCTCATAACGTCAAGGTAACAATTTAACAGAGCTGTGAAAGAGTGCATTCATTTGCAATTGAAATACAATGAAGTCACTTCCAAAAATATAGTATTCAGAGTGCAGCTATTTAAAAATGAAGTCACTTGTAGACTTCAATACCATAAGTTTGCAGCCTTTTCTATCACAAAAGAATGGAATTATTTTGGTGACGTCACATTTTTGATTGAAATCATGATTGGAAGAATTTTGATTGCATTGAAGTCACCGCAAATCACTTTTAATTCGATGCAATCATTTGAAGTTGCTGCTATCACTTGAAGTCGGTGCAATAACTTGATGTCGCTGCAATCATTTGAAGTCACTGATGCTTTTACTAAAAATTTTTAATTTTTTACTACTCTGGTCTCCTGATAAAAACTATTCGTCTGTTTTCAGACTGAAGAATATTAGACTAAAAAAAAAATCATCCTTCGAGTTAACCTCACTTAAAATCAAATTTGCGCTGTTTTTTTCTCCCAGCGACTGTATAGCAGTCGAATTTCGATCACAGAAGATATTAGTTTTCATTAAACCCTCTAAATAATTTTTGGTATATGCTTTGAAAAATGAATTGAGTTTTTTTTTGTTTTTCAAATGATAAATTAAAGAAATGCTTGGATTTCTGATATTTTTTTAATATTCTGGATTATTTATTATTGTTTTACTCTTCTGCCGACTTTCAAAACGTGAGGTATTCCAATGTTTTCTAAATCTTTTATTTGCTTTTTTAAAATGGAGTAATTTTTTGAAGCAAAATAAATCAATATTCAATGCATCTTGATAGCTTTTATTGAGAAACTAAAGAAATTTTTGGTTAGATTGGCTTGAATGAAGTAATATGTATGATACATTAAATCGTTTCAAAATTACTGATTTATTTTTCGATTTGCATTGGTGGTCAATGTTTAGATGTTGCTCAAGACCTATTTTTTCAATTGCAATATGATCTAAGTACTTGAAGAGACCATATCTTGCCAGAAGAGCGAAAAGTAACATCAGTCGGAAACTGGCAATTTTGCTGAATTATTATACAGAGTATCTTGCTACTTAGTATTCACTTGATTTATAATCGCTCAACAGTGAGCTAGTGTCAATTTAAGAAGAGAAGATAAGTCTAGTTAAAAATAGAATTATTTGAACTCTGGTTTTTCATAGCTTAAAACTTTTTTATTTTCGTATTGTTTTGGCTGAATAAGGAATCGTTTTATGCCTTTTACTTTCCTTTGTTAGAAATTGGCTTTATCTCGACTTTCAACTCCGATAAATAAGAAATTGCTGTATTGCTTTTACTTTGCTTTGTTAGATATTGTCCAAATGTCGACATTCTCTTCCAGCAAAATAAGGTCTTTTATTATCAGGATTCTGATACATAAATTTGTGAGAACGTTAATTAGAAAACTCGTAAAAGAAACCTGATGGGAAAGGGCAAAACGGACATGGGATACAGACCTAAAAAATCTTATTAAATTAAATTTTATTAATTAAATTTCCATACCATAAACCAAAATTTAAGAAATCGGTCTTGAGCTACGTATCTGCACTTTAATTGACCAAATAAAGGAGCTAACTTTTCACTTTTTTCTCATTATTTTGTTTAAACTCTTTTTTAGGAGGTGAGACCGAAAAAAACAAATGTTTTGTTCTTTTGAACATATAAGTCATAAAAATATGAAATACTTGTGAAACAAATTTGTTTTAACTCGTACCATTTGTTGAGCGAAATCATAATTAAGCTATATACTGTGTTTTTACTGTGTACTTCCCGTACCGCACAATAAGCGTAACTTTTTTTAGACTATTTCTGTGCTGCAACTTTTAAAAAAACTCACAGAGTCCTCGCATGATATCCTTACTTGAGCACCAACACTTAGACCAGTCTTAGTATTACTGCTGTTGTCCTGTTTCCAGTTACCATCATTTCTATTCATGTTATGCAATTCAATTGTCTGATCCTGGTTGATATGCAGCAACTTACAAGTAACAAAACACATCCTGTGTCTTGTGTTGTTGGCTTGCCGTTGCCCACGCAATTGCTAAGGAGTCTACTTCAACTTCATGTTGTTTTTACTGCCGTTGATATTTTTTGTTGCACACGAAGTTTTTCTTGTATGCGTTTGCCCAGCTCGCTTATTTTTTTGGTTCACTCATTTTATTTCAACTTGATCATTGAATTTTATTAACCGCTTCATGTTGGTGTCATCAATGAAGTGGACGTTAATTAACATTTGAGCGGAAATCAAAAGTCTTAAACGATTGGTGCATTGATGATTCTTTCTACCTTCTTAATTAGGACTGAACACAATTTAACAAACAACATTTGTTGGGGAAATGTGCTGTTATTATTTTGGATGGTATTCAGCGAAATTTTTAACAGAAAACCATACCCCCACTGGTTCAATTGTACCAAAAAAAGCCAAGTACGAATAATCGTACAATTTCATTAGTCTGCGTTATAGGAGAAGATTAAGAAAAATAATATAAATTTTTGTGCAAAAGTGTAAAAAATTAAACCCTGGAGCTGTAACTTAATTTTTAATTCGTTAAGTGTAAGCTTCGTCGAAATGACGAAGTCCGATTTTAAGCTGGTTTAACTAAAAAAATATACATATTTGATTTATACAATGTGTTGGCATTTTGTTTTTAAAAGATTTTTAAAATAAGTAAATCAATAAATTTTAAAGAAATTTTATTTGAAATTTACAACTGACCTAAGTTTTTGGTTTCGGCTTATACGTATATATCAAGTTACATAATGAACTTAAAAACTACTTAACTACTTGTGCTCTCCACATTTGATATTTTGCAAAATATACACAATGGCTTCGCCATTCGACGTTTTGTATGTGGCGAATCTTACAAGTATGTTCTTCAGACTTTGAACTATCAAACATATTCCCGAAGCGGCATTAAGTTCAAGTGAAAAACATGAAAGCTATAATTATTGTAAACTTTGCCGATTAGACGAATACAGTTGCTAAAAACGCTTATTCTGATACTATCACATGACTGCATTCCTGTATGCAGAAACATCTCGCTGATGAGTAAAGCTACACAAAACTGCAGTTATTATGAATATTATGAAAAAATTTAACACGCAAAAAACAAACTGTGTTCGTCGATTCGGCGAAGATTACAGTTTCAGGGTTAATGACGTTTTAATTAGGGAAACGATACTTTATCGGAAAATCTCGACGTCCTTTTATGGAGGAAAGTTTTAATAAAGCTTTCTACAAGGACAATTTTTGTGGAGATTAGTCTGTAAAGGTGACAATAGATAAAAAAAAATAATTTATTCTCATTTTATAACTTCCGCATTATAGCATAAGTTTCGAAAAAATTGATGTTTTGTTAATGTCATATTTTTGAAATATGTAAGTACCTTTAAGCCGCATTGTAAAATTGAGATAGAGGAAATTCTCTTTGAAGACTTTTTATATGCTTGAACTAAGATATCGGCATTTGGCTCAGTTCATTAAACGCGTTATTTCTTAAGCTATCCGATGCCATAATAATCAAGAATATGCATTTTATTAAGATTTCACTTCTTTTCACTTCCAAGGGCGAGCAGTCCTTCAAAAAAAAAAAAAAAATATTGCTTGAAATAATAAATTAGCTTACAAATCGTTAGATTTTGTACAAACCACATTAAATACTTTACTATTATAACAAAAACTGTCATTGCTACTACCAAATGACCTTGATTCCTCAAAGATTAGTTCCACCTTAATGTATTGACTTAAATGCATACATTCTTGCAGTGTGTACTCTTCATTTATACAGGATGCAGGAAAACCATAATTATGCAATTTCTTGTCAACATGTTACAGCAGAGGACAAGATTGTATAACGCATTAAAACTTCGCAAAAAAGAAAAAAAAGATTGAAATTTCCTATTTGAAATGCAAATTGAGTGAAATTCGAAACATGCGGTTGAGGTTTGAAAATTTCGTGAATAGTAAATTTAGAAGGTTTCAATGCTTATGTTACTGAAGGTGGCATTGAGAAATTTAAAAAAAAAAGTTCACACAGAGTTCGAATACTTATTGCACCAAATCGACTTACCTTAGAGATCGCAAAATTTGTAATGCCTTTTAATGGACCACATAGAAACTACGTCATATTTTCATTTAGTCATTTTTACAACTGATATCTGGTAAACATTTATTTCTCGAAATCACTTTGAATATTATTTTTCCAAGCATTTAATTTTGTACAGTTGTAGATGTCAATAAAAGCTACAGTATATCCAGTTAGTTTTGTTGAGATAGTCGATCTGATTTCATTTTTATCCAATTTGCTGAGGTTGTTGAAGAAAGTTTTCTTTAGATACCTGAACCTGCTGTTGCATGAGCTGGACAGTTACAGAAAAAATGCTCAACAGATTATTTCTCGTTTTTATTCAGACGAGAGAAACAGTTGAATTTGCCTATAGTTCAATGTTCAGTGAAAGTGACGGTGAATCTCATCTCGTGATGTCATTGCGGCTCTTGAGCTTAATTTCAAATGCAAAATGATCGACGTTCGATGTTCTCAAAATCTGTATTATGATTTCGTTAAGATTATTTGTAAATTAAAGTTTTTAAATGGAAAAACTACACTAACGACATCAAATTTGATGAAAGTTGAACAGAAGAATCATTATAGTCTCTATGTTGACAAAGGAAGCAGGTAGTTGGTAGCCATTAATTTATTTATTTATTTATTTATTTAATTCAGTCTATGAAATAGTTCGTACAGACTTACATGCTAAGTAAAAATAACAATTGAATAAAAAATTTACATTAAATAAACTAATATTAATAAAATTGATTTAAGAATACAAATTAGTTAACAAATTCTTAAATTCATTCCTAGGCATAGAAAAATCTATAATATTATTTACAGCTAATTTATTATATTCAGTAAGAGCTCTGGTAATTGATTCATTCAAAGAATAATTTGTTTTACATAAAGGAACTGAGAACAAATTACAATGACGCAAAGTTCTAAAAGGAACCCTGAAATTTATGCACTCAAGTAAATATGAGCAATCTATAAGCCCAGATACAATATCATAAACAAACATCAAGGAAGCAATGATTCGTCTCGAATGCAGTGATTTGAGGTTGATTAACAAGCAGCGTGAGTTATATGAGGGAATAGGTTCCGAGAAGTTAAGAGTGCTAAGTGCAAACTTAAGAAACCTTTTTTGAACTCTCTCTAATCTATTGCAGTGAACAGAGAAAAACGGGAACCATATTATTGCAGCATATTCAAGTCTAGATCTAACATACGACATATACAAAATTTTCCGTGTATATGGATCAATAAATTCTGAACTATTACGCCTGACGAATGCCAGCATCGAGTAACACTTCGGAATAATGTAATCGATATGACTGACAAATGTAAACTTAGAATCGAATAAGACACCAAGATCTAATACATTGTTAACTTTTCTTAAATTGGTATTACTGAAAAAATAACTAGATGTTAAGGAAATTGCAGACTTACAAAAAGTAACCTGATAACACTTATCAGTATTTACATATAATTGGTTTCTAATGCACCAATCAGATAAATTTTTTAAATCATTTTGAAGATCAACTATATCACAACTACTACGGATTTCAAGAAATAATTTCAGATCATCAGCATAGAGTAAGAATTTCGCTTTCGTAAAACAAGAGCAAATATCATTTACAAATAAAATAAATAGAAGCGGGCCTAAAATGCTACCTTGTGGTACACCGGATGTCGCAATAAAAGATTTAGAATTGACTCCATCAATTTGCACAAAATTCACTCTATTGCTCAGATAAGAACTAAGCCAATTCAAAAATTTGGAGTGGAAACCCAGCTTCGACAATTTCGCAATAAGCACATTATGTGGAACTTTATCGAAAGCTTTCGAAAAATCCGTATAAATCGTGTCAACTTGAAGACCATTTGAAAACGCAGAAATGCAATAATTGGAGAAAACTGCCAAATTAGTGACAGTAGAGCGGCCAGGATAAAAGCCATGTTGCATTTGACTAATAGAGTTCTTAGCAGCGAAAAAAATTTTCTTTTTTACAACACCTTCAAATAGTTTAGAAATTGTCGACAATTTTGATATCGGTCAATAATTGGAAACATTGTTTTTGTTGCCACTTTTATAGATAGGATTGACAAATGCTACCTTCCAGGCATCAATAAAGTTACCCATTTCTAACGATTTATTAAATATCATGCATAAAGGAGCGGACAAAGTTTTAAAGCATTTTTTAAAAAGATAAGGGCATATGCCATCAACGTCCGATTTTTGGGAATTTTTCAAGTCCGCTATACCACTGATAATGTCCTCCAACGTTAGCTGGAGCGTGCCAAAATCAATTAATGGTTCGATTTTCTCAAGAACTATCGGATCAAAGACAGAATTACTTGTTGCAAAGTTTGATTCAAAAAATTTTGCAAAAAGATTCACAGAATCAGTCAGCGAGTTTGATGAAACACCATTAAAAGACATACTGGTAGGAAAAGAAGAACGAGTTTTCCTCAAGCTTATAAAATTCCAGAATGATTTTGGGTTACTTTTTATACTAGCCTCAAAATTTGTTACATATTTCTTATATAAAAATTTATTCAAAAAATTAAACTCTTTCATATGATGGAGGTATTTACTTTGGTGCAATGGATCATTTGTCTCTTTAAATAGTTTCCAAAATTTATTACGTAAATTTTTCAGCTTTTTCAGTCCCTTAGAATACCATGGCAATTTATGGACTCTTTTGGGAACAAAAGGGATATGTCTTGAGCAAATAGTAAAAATATTATCTTTAAAACTATTAAAGCAAAAGTTTAAATCATTGCAATCAAAAATGCTAGACCAGCTTATGGATTCAAATTCATTTTCCAAAATATCAAAATTGCAACTATGAAAATTAAAATTTCTTAGGTTTGCATCACAGACTTTATTAAAATTATAAAATTCTAGTGTAACAACAATCGGAACATGATGCATATCCGATTCTGAAATTGGGAAAGGACACTCAATCAAATTGTATTTAACATTGTTACTAATAAAAATGAGATCAAGAATCCTACTTAATTTATTGCTGCAAAAGTTTATCTGCATCAAATCAAGGCTGAAAAAGCCATCGATTGCATAAATCTCATGCAATTTGTTTACGTTATTTGGCATCTTGATGTTTAGACTTGCTGTTTTGTTATTTTGAGGACAGGACAGCAAAAGAAAAAGGGCTAAACACTAATGGTATTGTTTGTGGCTTAGTAGATTTTTCGGTTCAACTCAATATGCCATTCAAGGCTTCGCAGTAGCAACTATGCCCAAAACATGAGCAAACAAATAAAATTTTTAGCTAACAATTTTTCCGAAGGTGCTTAGAGCTTCCGTAAGCTCAAAATTTTTCGACTTGTTTTATAATAAAAAAAAATCTTTCAAGTTATCTAGTCAAAATATACTACAAAGTCAAATTAGACATTAAAAAGCAGAGACCTCACCTGCTGCAGTTAATCTCTTTGACTGCCGCCGCATAATAAAAATTCAAAAAGCACACAAATTAAGGCAACAAAAAAGTAGCAAAAATCATTTTAATTTTTCACATGGATGGCTATGAAATTAACCTATTATATGTTGGTGGTGGCTCATCACTGGAGATGAACAAATGATTTTAATATCATTTGCTGTGCATAACGACGCGTAACAACGTTGCCAGATCCAACGGAGCCATAGTTACGATGGCTGTAGTCAGAATCATAGCACTGATGCTGTTGCAGCACTGTTAGGGCATTTAAGCAAAGCATTTGCATATAAATGGGCGTGCCATCAGGTGGTTACCAACAGCAGCCATTTAAAGCGGACAGACAGTCGCTTGAATGGACGGACATCTCTAAAAGATGATTGTTTTTACTTTGTAGCGTTTTCTCAAAAATTTATTCTAATTGCACCCCCTGACTGACGCATTAAGACTGACTGACATTAAAGGGGATGGAGGAGATGTTGTTTGGTTTGGTTTTTCCACAGCACGCGTCAGAAGATAATAATTTTTGGCTTATTGTCAGTGGACTTTAAAAAAAAAATTTAATGCTCCATTTAAATGCTGTCAAAAATAAAATTGTAGCAATTTTTTCTACAAAATGGAAATCGTCTTAGCTTTGGGCAGCGGATGTCAAAAATTAGACTTAGGCTTTGATTGAGTAGGTAGGTACGTTAAGGTTATTTTATGGCTTCAATAAAAACAAAACTAAAAGTGTTTTCTACTTATTTCGAAATCTTATATCATAAAAGCAGTAAGTGGTTAAAAGTATGTTGGAACTTGCTAAAAGCGATTGCATGTTGCAGTCACTCAGAGGGTTTGCTACATTATTGCTTACCAAATAATTGTTGATTTGTGATTGAAATTAGAGAAAGTCTTGGAAAGTGCATTACCTTAAGGATGAAATAGCAACAACAGCTGAGAGAGTATAAAAGAAGTAAACACTTAGTCCTCAAATTTCAACTGTTAGGTTGAAAATCTCTTTAAGAACGTGAAAGGGTGCTCTTACATTTAGGGAAAGTGAATAACCATTGGAAGCCTCAATGATCAGAAATATAGACATCTGCAATGTGTACAAAGATTTTATAAGCATTTTTGTTCATCTCACCTGACTTTTCGGTACGAAAAATTTACATAGTTTGTGTTGGTTAATGATATTCAGGCGTTTATCATTTGAATAATTGAATATGCCTCAAAGCTCGAATCAAATAATTTTTTTTGAACTGTGATATGGCTTTCAAACTGTCGCCTACAAACAAATTTACTAAAGAAAAGATCCTAGATGTGTTTAAATGTCTAATATATACATATGACGCATGATTTTCCAAACGTCCCAAGCCAAAAAAGAAAGTTTCCGATATGGTTTATTGTTTTCCTATTGAATAGCACTGTTCACACCAAAATCTAATTTATTTGGACAAACATGGACTGAGGTGGATGGAATACTATCTGTCCTGCAAAGTCTTATTTTCGGGCGCTCATAACTTTTTACCGGATGCATCAAAGAAATATTCATCAAAAATATTTTAATATGGTTTTAATTAAATTATAACTTTTAAAATCAATATTGAAAGTCAAAAATTGTTTTGATTTTTTTTTTTCAAAGTCAAATACTATTTTTAAATAATTTTAGAAAAAACTAAGCTAAACGAGTAACCAAATGTGTAAAATTTTACCTTCTGTCAAATTGTCCTCCTAAACTATCAATTTTTAGTTAGAATCGTACTGAGTAAAAAGTTCTTAGAATTGTTCAAAATAATCAGAAAAATATTTTATTTTTTTACTGTAATAAATTTTTTTCTTTACGTTTTTGCCCGGGACGCTTGGCAAAATAAAATTTTTAAATTTATTTTTCGGAACCAATCAAAATATATAATCTGCCTATCTGAAAACCATTTCAGCCGAAATGCTAGTTTGATATCTTATCCAGAGTAAGCTACTCTAAATGCAAAAACATGATTCTTGAGAGAATATTCAAAAGATTTCTTAAGCACATTTTTTTTAGCTATCTCTACTATGGAGTGCTGATCTTAATATTGAGACTTAAAACAAAGCTGTATACCGCTGCCAATTCACAATTGGATTTTTATTTAATTTCAAGCAGTACAGAAAATTTTTTTAAAGTAAATTTAAAAACAAAAATTAAATTCAACCGCTTTGGACTGAAAAAGTTGTCTTTTATTATAGCTTAATTTTTAAATCCATCATCTGAGATGATAGCATTATATACATCAAATTAACTCAGACCAAGACATTTAATGTGAAAGCCACAAGTCAGTGCATAAATTACTGGCCGACCCAATAAAAAGCGACATATAAACATAAGACCATTTTTGAATTTCGACCACTACGATATTCCTTCACTTAGACCAATATCTATTTGTAAGATTTTCATGATGGAATTAAAAATTAAACATAAATAAAACTAGATTTTCTAAAAAAAAGATGATATATTATAAAAATCCTTCAGCTATAATTTGAGCCACCCAGTAAAGAGGCTTCAGACGACACATAACCTCCAGCACAGCTTGAGTACACAGTTTATTCGTTTTATCAACGAGCATACTAAACTTCTAAACTAAAAGGTCGTAATTTTTTTTATTGAAACCATTTTTTTGTTATTGTAATTGTTTCTAGTTTTTGTTTTTGTTGTTTGTTCTTTATTATGTTCCTATGGTTTTTGGTATTGTTGTTGTAATATTTTAAAATATCTTAAACGAAAGGCAATTGTCTGTTAGTTTCAACAAAATATTTTCAAGTCCTTACGTATTATTCCCACAAACCCAACCCAACCCAACTTGACATCATTACCACTAAGTCTCACTTAATACCAGAAGGTGCAGCTCAACATTATGACTTTCCATTACGTATTTTTCAACAGAAATGCAAATCTTGCATATTTTTGTGATCTCTACAGAAATTTAATATCTCTTAAATTGAACAAAAAATTATATTAAGTGAAAAGAACTTGAACTTGAATAATCGTGCCCAAAAGTGGATATATTTAAAGCAAATTTATGAATTATAATAAAATATTTAGGAAATATATATAATATTTGTGTCATGACTTTTGAGTCGTATTGAAGAAACCAAAGGATCAGGTATACTATTTTATTTTGCAGTAAAATTTTAATTGTTACATATGCAAATAAAAATTTAACGGAAGAAAACTTTCCAAGAGCGGACTATCCTTTTTAATAAATTTTGATATGTGTACAATACTTCTATTTAAAATCTTTGTTTTGAAAACTTTTTGAGATTATCAAAGCAAAACGATATTTTTTTTAAAAATTGTACACCTTAACTCAATTTTTCCTTAAAACATCTCTAGAACATTGAAGATTAGGAATTATCAGGTTAGATATATACATGCATCAGTGATGCGATTTCGGTTTTGTGGAAATGTAATGTATGGAGAGCTGAAATGTACTATGTATAGCTGTTGACAACTAATTGGAAACCAAATTATTCGATGTGTTATTGGTAGTTTTTCTCATTTATCTTTCTATGTGCAACAAAAAATTTATACATAATATAAATGTGGGACATAGAAGCTTAATAAAAAGAACATAAATCATAGCATCAAAAAATTTTATGAGAGACTTCAAATTTTACTGAGTCAACTAATTGGAAACAAAGAAATAATTTGCAAAAAATTAAGGAACAACTTGATAAAAGCTTTCAGAAACGATATTGTGATATTGTCATTGCTTTTAAAATCGCTTTTTGATTAAATTTCCTTATTAGCATATCCTTAATCATGGGTAGTGGCCAAAAGTTGTACACCGGACATGCGTAAGTCAATTGTTGATGGCAACACAGCTAAATTGCTTCAGAAAGATGGTATTCAGTGTACTTGATCATTTCGATAAGTATGACGCAGCAATAAATGTTCCTAACAAAAAAAGACCTCGTAAGACTTCAGGGTACAAGGATCGCCAGATTGTGCGGAAGGCAAAATTGGACCCTCGCAAGAATACTTCAAACATCCAACGCGAAATATTTGATCAATACGATGCACAAATATCCAAGCGAACTATCGCTCGTCGATTGGTTGAGGCTGGACACCATGGACAAATTTCATGCAAGGATCCATTCGTGACAGTTAAGAAGAGGAAAAGTTGCATACAATTCAATAAGACGCATGCCGGTTGGCAGTTCATTAAATGGAAGTAACCCCCTTTTGGACGTCTTACATATCTTACCATCTAGGCCAAGGCGGTTGATCTTCGTTTCGTCGCTCCAGACCACATACTTCCATTTAATGGACGGAAAACCGGCATGCGTGTTAGTGAATTGTATGCGGCTTTTCCTCATCTTTACTGTCACGAATGGATCCTTGCGTGAAATTCGTTCATAGAGTCCATTTTTAGTTAGTTTTTAGTTTTGAATCTAACGAGATCACTCATTGACCTCTCTTTTCCCACATAAAATGTATGGAAACTGTTATGTCATTGCATATTATTTAAGTATAATGAAATAATTCGACTGGTGACCTTAAGAAAGGCCCATCAATTATTTTATAACATAAGGGAAGCCTTTTGTCAGAGATAATTGTAACACGACCTTTAATCACCACAAATCTCTGTCCCTCTCGCTAACAAATTTGGTATTTACATTTTGTTATAAAAAGAAGAGAAATCGAATAATAAAAAAACCGAAATGGCTTAGCCTTTGGCTATTTGAGCAAACACTAGCTAACATGCACACACACAAACAAATAACAGGCGTATACATATATAAACGATATGGTATATGTGTTTGATGAATTTTGTGCCATTTGATGTTCGGCACACTGAAATTGAAATTGCAAGGCAACTGAACCACAACGATGCCGAGTGACGATATTCAAGTTAAGGGCATAGTTTAGAGCGAAGAAGGTACACACACGATGCAAGGGCATTTGGTGGCAATGGATAAAACCTTGATCCCTAAAACCAACATTTGAGGCCATTAGCATGGTATAAACGACGACAACGATGAGGTAGTAGAAGCGTTTGACTATCAATGTGTGTTCAGTCAAAATCACAGCCACATACAAATTTGCTCGCACACCGTTGCCAGAGATGCCAACATTAAATAAGTACTAACTGTATTTTTAAAGCTTTAGAGACAACATGAAAATCTGTCGGTGTTCATCAAACTAATAGGTAGCAGAAAATCGCTTTGATAAAACTTTGCAGTTGGTGCAAAAAGTTTTTAGTTGAAATAATTCAATTCGGGAAAATGTAATATTGGAAACCAATAGCTATATATTTAGTTATATATTCGTAAACTTGGCAACTCTATCAGTAGTATAAAGGCACTCACTCGTTTATTCACTGGCAAAAAGCACAAGAACAAATACATGAACACACACACGCATACACATAGTAAATGCAGACAGACAGTCATGCTTAAACAAATACATGAGTGATAAAATATTGCATACATGTTGTATGAAGTATGTATGTATGTACAGGGTGCAATGTGGATGCGGATGACTTAGCTCCTACACGACGTATTGGATGATAGGGTTTTTGGAATAGCATTTGTTCGCTTATCGTTGAGTTTTGGGACAAATGAAATTTTGTGCAAATTCAGCATTCTACTTCGTTGTAACGGCACCAATTTGCTGATAATTAAATTCATTTTTTTGCCCTGCATTTTATTTTTTCTCCTTTTCATTTTGATATTTGTGTTGGTATGTTTTTTGGTTGGTGTTTGTTTTTTGCGCTGGTGTTTGTGTTTGAAATAGATTTAATTAAGTCAGACGCAGTAAATTTTGATGAGTCAATGGATTTTTGAGCCAGGAACGCTTTTTTATGTTAAATTCAAATGCAGACGAACAAACAATAAAGCTTTTAAGTACTGCAATTTTGGTAATATCAAATGTGTATTTAAAATATGACAAATAATTTCTAAAAAAGACCCACACTTAAATTTGAAAATACAAGCAGTAGATTTCAATCCCGGTCTTGCTGCTGTGTTACCCGCAAACCTTTTAATAAACCATCAGTTTTTAGCGAAGTGGCTTGATCACCGTAATAACTTTTACCGAATTTAATAGAGTCTTCTTGCTAGCGCTCTTGCTACTTTACTCTTACCCTGCTCTGCAACTTTGTTCATTACCATACAATAGAACAGCAATACCATCATATGGTTCAAAAAAAAAAAATGCTCAGCAGTCTCTAAAATTCGTATCCTAAAGTTACACTTCGCTTTAAAGTTCTTTACATTTAGCTAGTTCATTTATGTATTCTTTTTTAATGATTTAAAAACCGTCGATACTTTTTGCTGTCATCTTATTTCTTCATCCGAAAACTCTTAAGTTTCTGAATTTCAATTTGTTCACTTTTGTTTTCAAAATACATCATACTCAAGCGTACTTTACTTTGGACGACTTCCATGCCGTTCCAGCTTTTAAATTGGATTTTAATGTCCTATCGCTCAATCGCTAACTGCCGTAATGTTCTGCGAGACATTATAAAAAGAAAAATAGCGTGCGAAACAGAGTAAAGGAGTAAGGACACATCTTAAGTGCAGTTGAAATAAGTTTGTCAACTAGAAAAAGATAGAATTGCATTTAAAAATTTTACATAATTCACGAAGGAAAAAAATATTTTCCTTTCCTCCAACGTCAATTGTAAAAAATTTAAAACAAAAACGAAATGGAAATTCCTGCACAAAAAGATTGAAAATGCCAGCACGTACGGACGTAGTAGCCAAATCTCTTCTACTAAAGCTGGGGAAATAATAACAAGAATTATTCGCGTTGTCCTGTGCATTCTGTTACCTTTGCCTTTGCTTTCGAGTAGAAAATCTTTAAGAACAACAAAATTTCTGCTCACTTAGACAAAGCAAAGATTCTCTTACACTGTCGTGTGCACTGTAAAAAAAACTGTGATTCTGGCAAACTTGATAAAACTTTGCTCTCAGAACTTTTAAAATTGAATTCAGACTAGCCACCATTTTCTGATAAGTCATAGGCATTTTTTTACTGTGCATCATTTTGGCCAGTAATGCATTTTGTTGTCTATGGCACACTACATAGTATTTTGCAGCAGAGCAACAGTGGGGTGTGTATTTTGCTTTCAACACCTGCTCCGGGTTGTATCGGACAGTAACAAAAATGAAAAACTTTGCAGTGTGAAGCAAAACTTTTCAGAAAGAATCTGAAATTTGTTACTAAAATAAACAGAATTTTGCATAGTTTACTTTACCTTCTTATTAACCTTCGCTGGTATGCAATGTGCGCCTGCTGAATTACGTTTCAAAAAAACAAAAAAATTAAAATATGCAACGCCAAAATGTATGCAACAAAAATTAGTTTAATTGCGATTTCGGCCGAAACTTAAACGCTCGCATATTTACCAATTTAATTAAAAACAGAAGGTTGAGAGAGAACAACGTTCGCGTAGTCTCATATAATAAGGTCGTCCTAGATAAAAATCATTTTTTATGGTAATTAGCAGCAGATTTGCGTAAATTTCATTCTTTCCGGCCATGCAATGTCATTTTGGTACAACTGCTGTAGTTGCCTAATTCCTGTAGAACTTATTTGTTTTTTTCGTAATAAAATTGCATAAAAAATGAAAGATTAAATAAAGCTGACATTATGCGGCTGGTAAAAAAAAAAAATATTTTTCTTTAATTTTTCGAATCAAGTGTATAGATTAAAATCATATTTATAAATAATCTGGCACATCAAAATTCTTGGTAATCATTTAAAGAATAATTGCAAAGTAGCTTCCAGGTCAGATCATTGGGATATCAAGAGACAAGGTCGACACAAAATTCTGAAACCATTAATATATCGGGCACACTTTTTAGTTTGTACATAGCGTAGTTGTTAAGTTACGGACTTCGAAAGAATCGAAGTAAGTGTAACACGAATTTTTCGGAAACAGTTTTCCGAATTAAAAAAAAATTGACAACAAAATACTAACGATTGTGGTTTTTATAGCATATTTAATGTTTTCTTCAATTATGAAATCAAACTTGAGGTTTGAAGTTTTTTTTGTAGAAAACTGGAAGCAAACATTTCAAATCAGAATTAAAACCATTGCGGCATTTTTTATATTTTTTATTTTAATTTTAAAACGTAGCTTATAGTAAGCGATAATATACTTAAATTATCTGAATGGGATCTAAATTATTTTGGGAGGTACATAGATGAATTAAAGTACTTAACCAAGGGCCAGCTATGATAGTTATCTCGTAAGCTAATATATGTAGATTTCAGTTTAAAACTTTTAGTAATTTATATCACTATACTTTAGCTATATTTTAATACTAAAATAAATTATGTAAAAATGGCCAAAATTGTAGAAAACTTGTTTCTCCGGCTATCTGGCTTTCTACAAGAAAAAAAATTCAAATATCAAATTTGTTTTCATAATTGAAGAAAGCAGTAAATATCCCATTAAAACCACTATGATAAATATTTAATTGTAAATTTTTTTAATACGAAAAACTGCTTCAGAAAAATACGTCCTACATATTACTTCGATTTCTAGAAGTTCACAACTTGACATAAGACCCTCATACAAAAAAAAAAATTTGTGCTTACACCTTCTAGAAGTACAATTATGCCGTATATGAAAAAATGTCAGAGTCTCAGATGAATTTTATATGCCAACTTTACTGTCACACTAAACTACCGCAACAAATCAGTTAAAAATTAGCGAAAAGTATTTGACCTCAAACGAAATTTTCAAACCGTAAATATTTGCTTTATCTATGATTTTCCCCAGCTTTGTCCGCAGGAAACATGAGATGTCCTGCAGTTCTTCCGCCATTGTTAGAACGTTGTTGCGCTGCACAGCTCTGCTGCTTTCCTTCTACTGCCCTTCGAGTACTCCGCTGCACGCAAACGAATAAGGAAGTCATTTGCAATTTAATTACTACGAAATGGGCAATAGAAAAGAAATTAATTGTCCACGAAATGCAATTATGCCAGAGAACAAGCACAATGAGTGGTATGAGTTGGCAACGCTGGTCATGCCCTTGTCTGGCTATGTATGTGTGACAGTGATGACAGTTGGGTTTTGCAGTAATGTACTAAATGAAGAGTTGAAATGCACTTTTTAGATGCCGAATGTACTTTTTTGTACATAAACATGAAAAAGTTACTTAAAGCTACAAAAATTCACAAAAAAAAAAAACAGGTCAGCAAAGTTTATTTCAGGCATTATTCGCGATAAATTTACTCAAAATGGTGATTTTTAGAAATTGTTAAAATGTACTGAAAGTGTACCGCAAATGTACTGAAAATGCGTCGAATGTACTGAAAATGAAGCAAATGCAGGAATTGTACATACGAAAAATAAGATTTTCATGCCACAAATGTACTGGGAAATGTACAGATATACCGAAAATGTCATCACTGATTTGTGTACGTACGAAGCAAAGTGTGAACAAGTTCTTGAAAATTAAAAAATTTCCAATTTGTTAGTTCTTTAACATTTTTCTTTGCTTTTTCTCTTTCTTTCTTTCTTTTATTTTCATTTAGTTTGCATTTAGTTGCTTTTTATGCAAGTTTTTATGAGAACAAAAAAATCCTTCTTCTATAATGAAGCAGCAAATCCTAGTGAACACGTTGTTCCGATTTCTTGTACAATTTTTTTATGTTTTAATTTTTGCTGCTGCTGCTGCATGCAATTAGTGGAGCGCGAAACCATTTATTAGCGAAGCATGTACATAATTTCACTCAACAGTTGATAGCATTGGACAAAACAAGACACGTTGAAGGTTACTTAATGAAGAAACGGATAATATTTAATGAGGACTAAGAGTGTTGCATTTTTATTTGAAGGTATTAGTAAGGACCGAAATATTATGTACCAAAGTTCAACAATTATTTCAAATCTTTCTGCCTATAACTATTAGTGTACAAAAAAATTATAAAAATAATTTTTCACCAAAAAAATTTTGTTTAATCTGTTTTTTTTTAGATTTTTTCCCTTGAATAATTACTAATAACAAAACAAATATAAAAGTTACTATATGTATATGTGCGAAAAAAGACATACAGCGACCGACAAAAATCTAGATACACCCCCACTTTTTGCTAGATCGAGAATCCGAAAACATAATGGAGAAATGTATTGATGCAGTTTTGTTTGAAACTCTTTTTTAATGATATTGAGCGCTAAGAAAAAAGTTCTTCAGTAAAAATTTAAAAAGTTATATGAAAAAACCCAAAAGAACGCGTGACATAAGTCTACATACACTACGCAACTTATGCCTTGAGTTAATTATTAATCTTTTTAGAAAACTGTGAAGTACCGTTTTTTTATATTTTACATTTATAATATGATTCGTACTTTAGTATAATGTACTTAATTGTGGTTTAGACGTGATATTTGATTAATACAACCGAGTCCGCGAAAGAAAATTTCAATCGATAAGAGAAATTTAGTTGTTAAATTTGGAAAATAAAGTTAATCCTGGGGTGAAATTTTAAAAATATTGTACTTAAGTTGTTACGGAACGTTAAAAAATTGTAGTACTATTTTTAAGAGTTGTATTTTTCCAAGTTGTAGCCCTGTGGCATTTTATTGAATTGTCAGCCCTAGGGCGTAAAGATCTCGCCATTTGCTTTTTTATGTATAACTATTAGCGTTTGAAGAACCAGGAGGAAAAATTTAAAGTGTAAAGACTCAAATTTGAAATGTACTTTTTATTTATTTTTAAACTTTGATTTAACACGTTTAAGTCAAACTGTAACATAAGTAAGTCGATCAACAGTTCACACGATCATTAAGAACTATGAGGATATCGATTCCATTGAAAACAAGCCTCATAGTGGCCGCTTGAAAGGACCTATCTTGCAGAGATGTCAGCTTGATTTTAAAAGAAGTGGACAAAAACCCAAAAGTCAGTGCCCCAAAATTGTTTGAACAGATAGCTTATACATCAGATCAGTGTGTGAATTTACGCACAATTCATAAAACCTAGATCTTCACACAAAAGCCTTTTTTGTTCTAAGGAAAAACCGCAACGATAGCTCCTCAAATTATCACATTGCCACCACAATGCTTTACAGTTGAATTAAATTCCTTAAATCCATTGCCACATTTTTCTTTCTCTAATCTTTTGTTCTTCCATCAAATAAGTTGAATTTGGAAACAAAACTTGCTATAAAATAGTGATTTTTTGAAGATTGACAATATATCTTAAATTTTATGATGCATCTGAGAGAAGCAGCCAATATGTTATCAATTAAATTTTTATTTAAGTGATTTTTGGAAAAACATTATTTGGCATGAGTTGAAGTCTATGAATGCGGGCTTTTAGTCCTTTAGAAAGTGTTAAAGTATTCTCTAAACTTTATCTTACTTGCTAAAAAAAGTTCCATTTATGAATACTTTATAGCAGTGATGGGCACATAGTGGCTCTATTTGCTCTCATTGCTCTTACCGTTATTTGACGCACAAGCAAGCGAAAAAAAATTCGCAGAATTTCAGCGCTATCGAGGCACAGCGTTGACTTGAATTCAAATGAAAAAAAAAAAAACAAAACACAAAGGCATAAACGACGGCGCCGCATTGTGTCTTGACCGTGACTGGGCAAAACGTACCGCGCGCGGGACTGCGGCAGAATGAGAATAACTTTTCATATACCTATATAAAGCAGAGAGCGTAAAATTTAATTCAGTTTGCTTTGAAAACCCAGTAGGCAAGGGCAGGAGCTAACAGTGCTTATAGAAGGCCTTCCTTGGTAAGTATAAGGCCTTCCACCCTCCTTTCAAAGGTACTTTCTTTTTTATTTGAATTGACCGCAGAAAACAGGCCTTCCTAAGCAGGCTTTTTAAGACCGCTTACCGTAGAAGGACTCTCAGAAGTACATGATAAAAACTTAATTTTAATAAATTTAAAGACTCTAAATATTAATTGTTTTTTTTTTATCCGCGCCATCTCACTTGCGATGATATTTTTTTAATGACTTTACAATTTGACAAAGAATACACAAAACTCTACCTCCTTAACATAACATGAAACAACAGAAGACTATCCTACACACCTCTCTTAATTTCTAACCATATGTATACTTTTCATGTCATATAGTATGTACAATGCATATGACAAAAAAGTTATGCCAAATCATAAAACATTGCAATACATGAAATAAAAAAGAAACAGAAAAGTGCTTAAGTAAATGGAGTCCTTCTTCTTTGCCTTCTAATATCAGGCCTGATAGCACGTCTGTTGTGGCAAGGCATATTATGCCTTCTGTGATTGTATTTTTATTTGCATGAAAATCTAGTTTTGAGAAGTCCTTATATTATCGCAGCAGTGCTAGCAGGCCTTCTCCGAGTAACGCCTTGCTCATTTGCCTGCTGGGAAGTGAACAAAGCACAACTACACATGCATTGAAGAACATTTAAGAGAAACACACGTGTAGTGGTGCCCAGCGAATGAAGCAATTGTTTTTGTTTATAGTGCAATTTGGTTTTTTTTTTTGTGCTAATGGCAAATTTGAAATTAAAGTAAAAAAAAACTTTAAAATTTCGTTTGTTGTTGCTTGATGTTGTTGTTTTGCTCTTTTGTTAGATTTCTATGCCCACCGCTGCTTTATAGCTTTTCCTACTTGGTTAATAATCTGAATCGTTTTATAAGTAATTCTAAATTCGTTGCTAATGCATTTGTAGACCGACGTACATACCAAGGTGTTATTACTTTTTTACACAGATAACTTTTCCTTTCCTGTCCCTTCTGTTCACTTTCTTTTTTATGTATATTTTTGTTATAGCTCCTGCTGCGTACATTTTCTGTTTTAGTTTCCATGGCACAAAGTTTTGCACATTTAACACACTACTTTGTTCCGAATATACACAAATACATATTTATATATACATACATACAATTTTTTGTATAAAAAGACTGCAATTAATTTTAAAAGGACGACTTCATCTGACAGCAATAAATAAATAGAATGTAGAATATGCATAATGTAAGGCAGTGGTGGCGCAAAAACAAAACATGTAATAATGAGCTATTTATTTTAGCTTAAGATTAAATTCAATCATACATAGTCAGAAATTTCATATAAAACTAATCGGACTTATGTTTAAAATGGAGTAATATTAACAGCTTAAATGCATGAAAACTGCAGAAAAGAGAAATGCCACTGGTCCCTTCACTTGAAAAACTTTATCGAAAAAGCAACTGAAATGAAAATTGGGTAAGGATTATGCAAAAACGTAACTTGCACCACCTTCAAATAATGCAAATAGAAAGAGAAAATACTGATAATAACAACAACATCACCGACAACAATTTTCACGAAAATAGTACCCAAACGACAAGAACTACAAACAAAACTAGCCAAGTAACACAAAGAGGACAAATACTTTTGTAGAGGTGTGTCTACATTCCATAGGAGGCACACTCTATAAAAAAAAAACTGGGTGTTTGCCATGGTGCAGTTCACGCTGTCGATGTTAAACTTAACTCTTTTACATAAAAAAGTAAAAAATGAGAAAAGTTTTAAATTTATATTGAAACTTTTGACAAAAGTGCTGAAAAGGGAACTAACTGTTTTCAAATAGAAAAAAAAATTGGGTTAAAGACCAGCAGCTCGAGGAAAATAAAGTTATCCATGATAGATATTTTGTTCTCTTAACCATTTACGAGTAGCATATAATTCAGAAGTGTTATATAATTGAATTTATGAAAAACGCTTAAAATAATATTGCATAACAACACAGTATAGCTACTCGTACAAAAATTATAAGAAGGTGTTTAATAGAAAAACTTTTCTCTATTAACGTAATATAACAAAGTTTATATTACGGAAAAAAGTTTTGTCTCATTTCTAAAATGTGAAAGTTTATGATATGTTATGTTGCGAATTAAACGAGGATATAAAAGGCATTTTGGAAATCTGACCACTTTGCATGCAATTTCTGAGCTATGTTTATGTAGCCCTTATAGCCGTAACCATCATATTCAAGGTGTTTCTATTAAGAATGCCAGGTTTGTGCCTCTGACTGCGTTATCTCTCATTCTTAGAAAAAATTTATGATTCACAAAAACATTGTCTCATATATACTCGTAGATAGTTAAACGGATAATAAACCTAGTTTTTTTTTAATAAACTATCGTGCAGTGATATTTCCCAACTATTTTTGATTATACATATATGTTAAGTGTGAAAATCGCAGTTTATGGAGATTTCGTCATCGGAAATTGCGGATATAGTTTTTTTTTTCAAAATTAAGAACC
This sequence comes from Tricholauxania praeusta, assembly GCA_949775025.1. Classification (NCBI taxonomy): domain Eukaryota; kingdom Metazoa; phylum Arthropoda; class Insecta; order Diptera; family Lauxaniidae; genus Tricholauxania; species Tricholauxania praeusta. The sequence continues at coordinate 25,903,625 of OX459031.1, read as the reverse complement.
CATATTGTTTTAAATTCACCTGCACATATGTTATACAAGACTTTAAAATTGATTTAAGTCTCCGAGGAGATACATCCAAGAATTATATTTTAAAACTGTATCTGCCATAGGTAACATGATCTAGCGTTAACAATATTTTTTTTTAATCTGGAAATTGAGAGGCTTGGCGTATTAAGTTTTGTACTTCTGAATCCTCTATATATCACTTCTGAGCTGGTTTAACCCACAGATAAAATTGGATAAGAATTCAAACGATATATACTATTTATATGTATATATATATATATATAATTTTATAATCTAAGTAGATATGTACATATTATTTTATCATTTACGTAAAAAATTATTATTGAGAAATAAAATTCAAAAAATGAAGTCAAATATTCAAATTATAAATTATGAAGTATTTTAGTAATTAAGAATCGAATGCTCATTATGAGTTTGTAAGAAATTCAATTACAAAACGTGATCATAAAAAATCTGAGTTCAACAGATATGAATTATCAAAACATATATGCATATGATATGGCAAATATATTGTGCTTTCATTGACTTAATAAGAACTAACGAACGCTTTTCAGCTGATTTCATCGAACATTTTCTTTCAAAAAAAAAATGTGCGTGATCCTTTGACTTTGATATTCTCTGGGATTCCTGAATTTTGGAAAAATCCGGCAAATGGTCAGCAGAATTTGTATATACTAAAGGGTTTACTAAAGTCGTGTCTAATAATATAAACTTATTATTAGCGATGTCAATATACGGCTTCAAATCGCCAAAATGAGCTTTGCCCTTATACTAATTAAATTTAACATAAAGATTCTAAGAGCATAACTAAGTCTAAGTCGCATCACCACTTAAAAAATACTCCATGTACTATATACCAAAAAATCAAAGTAATTTTATCGACACGTAAACGTTGATGAACGAAGAGTATTGCTCAAATGAACGATCTAAAAGAAGTTTCAACTCTGATATCTTTTCCGTGAAGTAATCAAAAAGTTTTCGACATACGCTACGCAAACTACTTAAGCTAAGGTTTGTCTCTAAGCGAATCTAACTAAAACAAATGGTTATCGCACAAGCATATTTAAGAGTATTCACACTTACAGCATAAAAGTTATTCACACATACATAGTTACTTACCCATTATGTCAAATAGATGCTAATGAGCGCTAATCCAAGCTATAAGTCCATCAACAACGCCAGCGCAAGAAACAACAACAGTCGGAACATCTTAAAGTACAACTACTACATGATGCCATTTGACAAGTCATGTGGGAGCTTAAAATGTCAAAATGACATATGTAAGTACAACAACAGTGAAAACAACAACAACGAAACAACCGTGACAACAGCAACAATAATAACCAGCATTATATGCGTTGATTACAATAAATCATCAGCAATGGCGACTACAAGATGGCGATGACATTAGTTGCGTAATTATGCATGACACCGAAATGTCTCCGGTTACCGGCCGCTGTATACGAGTTGAACAGCATGGTAGCTAGAGGGTAACTCAAGCGCACAATTGATTTCACTCTCTGTGGGTTATGCGTCTATGGTCAACGTTTCGATATCTTCAGTGACCATGTTGTAAGGCTTGAAGCTATGTTGCTGCGTAATTGGCAAGAAGATTGTTTGTGGCTGACAGGTAATTAATTTGCAAATGTCAAAAATATGGCGGCCATTCTGATAATTTCAATACATATATGTACATGCACATTATCTTACTGATAATGGGAATCCAGTTTCCATCCAAGATAAGATTCGATTAACAAAAACTTTTCATACGAACAAAGCGTAAATTTCATGCAAAATATCAATGAAATTTTATTTATGAAAAATAACCTAAAAATTTAAAAGATCATGTTCGTGGAATAGTCTATATATATTTTAATCAAAATATTTAGAGTGGTTTCTAGGAAGGAATGTTGGGCTGCTTCTTTTGGAATGGCATAAATGAAAGATTTTTTCACAATTTTTCTAAAAATATGACCAAATTTTCTTTTTTCGGTAAGAAAATATCTTCGATATTTTGTAACTTTTCTAACTTTTGGTTCCATTATCATTATAAGCATTAAAATCTACAACTACCTAAACCAAACTTGGAACCAACTACAAAATTTTAAGGTAGATGTGCAAGTCAACACCTATTTGGCAACGTGTTAGCACTATACCAAAGCAAAACTCGAAAAAAGTATTTGCATAGCCCACCCAATTTGCTGCATGGCAAAAACTGACTAACAAATAACTTAATTCTGCCAGATCAATATAACCCAAAACTATGCACCAAAAAAATTTCAAAATTTCGTTCAATATTTGCTAAATGTAAACACACTTTACATAACAACTACATAGTAGTAACATAGTAGTGAAGCTTAAGTCTCAGTTGTAACGACTTACAACACTGCCAGAACAAGCTGATGAACAACATACTACAGCAGCAGCAGCATACAAGTGCAAGCAAACAACTAGAAAAAATATTTAAAGCTTTTGCTCCGACTTCGACTTGAACGCCCACACCTTGACTTTAAACACAACAGCAATCAAGGACGCAAAAAGGACGATTTGATGTTGTTGCCTCCGATTTGTTTAAACTTCTGATTTTACGCTTAAGCTACTGCTACTACTACATACATCAAATCATTTGGTTCACTTACTGCAATGGCAACACTGAAAGTACGAGAATAAAAAACAAAGGGACTCTAAATGCAGATTGAAAGGATATTGACGTACACTTACTTGTCAAATAAAATTTTATATTTTTTTTTTTTGGCTTGCGAACTTTTCGATTTTTTTTTTTTTTTTTGTATTAAATGCAACCAGTTAATTTCATTCTGTTGTTTGTTTACTACGTTATCCTTTAATCCTTTTTTACTTTGACAAACATGCGAGTTGTGTTGTTGATTTTTGCTACCTTTTTTTGCACTATGTTGATGTTTGTTTTTTTTTTTTGTTTTGCGTTCCTTTTTAGTTAAAGTTTCATTAAGTATTCGAAATTTTGGTCACTGATTTTTGGGTACCTTTTTGTGGGTATTTTTTAGCTTTTTTTTTGATAAGGATAACCCTATTTTTTGTTTGATTCCATCATCAAATGATGAGCGGAACCGCAGTTGAATGAACAAATTTTGTTGTTGGTTTTGAACTGATTTTCGTTTCACTTTTTGCTTTCCGAACCTATGGGAATGGAAGTTTACACTACCTCATGTGTATCTTGATTTTTGTACCTTTCATGACATAGTTGCATATGTGTATGTAAAAATTAGGTGTTCCCAAAATCTTATGAATTAAGATTTGTTAAAATTAACGAAAGTCAGAAACATCGTTTTGCTTGAGTTTCTTTTTCATATGCTTTAATATTTAAAAAATTTTGTGGTGAAGAAAAGTTAGTATATTGGGCTACTTCAGCTTTTGGGCTAGAAACTACATCCAGTTGTGTTAGACATAAGGGATAAGCGCCTTAACCCGTTACATATGCTCAGCGTACCCCAGTAAGAGTGCTAATCTGTACACACGTCCAACAAGAGCAAGAAGCTCTACAAGTCAAAGTCACGATCACCTATAATGAGTTCAAGGTATCAAAAGTTGCTGTTATTTTAGAGAAAATTGTCTGGAGTCCTAAGAGGTGGCGAGACATTCCCATGAATAGCGCGATGTTTAAAGAAAAAAATATATTGAGTGGCGAGAAATTATGTAGCAAAAGTGAACCCGAATTCTTAGGCAACCTCGTCTCATCAATCTGAGGTGGTATAGAAGATCTCTGAATGGCTTTTGCTAATTTATTGTAGTAGTGAAAAAATATTAAAAAGGCTGCTTAAAAATTCTGGAATGTTGTTGAATAATTTATTTTTCATCATCACAACTGGAAAATCAGTGCAAAGTAAAGAATATTTTTATTTATGGCTCTTTCCCTCTCTTTGTCTCGTAATATACGAAGCTAATGCTTCGAGAATACAATTTGCGGCTGAAATTTTTCTCAATTATCTTCGTTAGATTTTGGTAGGTGAACGGAAAACATAACGACGGTAAGAAATAGCCCAGACCAAGGTCCTTTACAGACAGTTGGTTTTAGCATTATTAATAATTATAATTATTATATGCGACTGCCTTCTATATCTTATCGTAGCAACATCTTTTATATACTTTACGCATGCTTTAGTGCTGCTTAAGCGAAGACTACGGCGTTATATCATAACGCTCAAAACTACTTCCAATTACCACTAAAATTATTTGGTGGTAGTGAAAGTTCAGAGAAGATCCAAGTGACAGGAATAACTACCAAAGGCCGAACGAGTATAGTTAGCTAGGAAGCTGACTAATCTCACTCCAGATATGCTTAAAAACAATGCAATTACAAGTTAAGTCTGATATTATGCTCATCTAAGGTTACGTTTGACAACTGACTTAGAACGCAATCGCGAAATCAGATAGATTGATCTCCAAGCAAAACTTGGAATAACTGTTTCTTCTGAAAGAAAGAAATGCGGTTTTATAGCACATCTAAATATGGTTGAACTTTTAAGCAAAATTCGAAGGTGACCACTTTCAGTTTTAGACTTCTAAAAATCTTATATATGAACAAAATTAGTGTTACACCTTGATGGCAACAGAAGGACTAAAATATTATGTTCTTCGATTTTTTTAGTGTGGTAAATGTGTTACATTCCTGACATTGCAAACCTATCTACGGTCCTTCGAAAAATATATAAACGCCAAGTTCTTGAATTTTGACATTTTTACATTAATATTTTTATTTTTTTTTTTTAAATCACCCTACATTTTTATACGTGTACGTTTGTGTATTTCGAGTTCGTTAGGATTCTGTTGGTTTTGTGATTTTGTTGATTAAACATCAATGTTTATTTTATTTGGCCATTGCTTTTTGATTTTGTTGTTGTTGATTTTTTTATGGTATTTTGGTCCATCAACTGCAACAATAATAAGAAAAGTTGCAATTAAGTTTAATAGAGCAACAATAACAAAAAACAGCAACAACAATGCTAAACACTTTTTACTACCTTGATAAATCATCGCTTTCAACATTTTGATGTTCTGCTCGCTTATGTTGGTATTGAATATATTGATTGGCAACAATATTGACATCAGTTGTTTTTTGTTGTAATTGCCGTTGTTGTTGCTGTTGGTTGATTAAAGATAATGACAACAACAGCAGCTCCAACAACAGTCAAAGCAACCCCACTCATGAAAATCAGTAGTAAACAAATAACAAGTCAATTTGTTGGTTTCGTTTTTGTTGTTGATATTTTTGTTTGTGATTAAATCTTTGATAGTAATCACTAAACGTAAATGCATATCAAATTTGCTAAGTTCTTAATTGAAGTTCATTTGTGTTGTGTATTTGCAATGAATTTTAATTGAGTTTGAAATAATAAATTAACCCACTGAGAATTAAATTGTATGGCCAAAAGCTTTAACTTTCATGTAAAAATTCCTTTAAATACCTTGATAGCCTATGTATTTTTTTATTAAAAATTATTTTAGCTGAGTACATACATACATACTTCCTTATTTAGATTTGAAGGTAAATATTTATACTCACAGTAGAGTTAAAATCGTCCAGTCATGCTAGCTGAGCCACAAACTACTTGAATGCTACAACAAACCACACCATGACATTGCATAGATCTCCTGGAGAGTTGTAAGCGTTTTTTCAACAACTTACGAAATAAATGTTTTGCAGGAATAAGTTAATTTCAGTATAAAAGCTTGTTTCCTGCATGAGTTGTCAATAACAAGCGAATAAAATGAACGCAAATGAATGTAGCCGCAGTCGTAGCAACTGAAGTGCCCCATGAATTGCGATGTCCTGGCCTGGCAGTAGTTCTGTATTGTAAAAGTTAAAGTTGCGTGCTGACTTTGTTAACACCACCAGCACCACGATTGTATACTCCTTGATATCCTGCTTCTGCTGCTCATCGACACGCATACGCAGCGTAACATGATTGATGATATTTCAATTTGGCGGCAGCATGTTTGCTTGCAGAAGGCGCCAGTTTGAGCGCTCAAATTATATTAAAAATGTTACAAAACACTGGCAAAAAATAAAATAATTTTGTACAAAACTTTGACTTATTTTAAGTCAAATAACCGAACCGTTTATTTTCAATCATCTTTATTGTAAATAACCGAAGGTATAGAGAGAGCAATCAAGTATTTATTTGGAACAAATAGTAACAAATCTTGCTTGAAATATTATATCTTTGACTAAAAAACTATGTGGAAAATTTTTGAGATATTTTGTTTCAACAAACGTTTGAGCCAGATTTTGCAATACAGTAGAACCACTGTAAGTCAAAATTGAAGGGAGACGCCAAAAATTCGAGTTATAGAGTTGTTGACTTATGGAAGACTTCGACTTAAGAGCAGGGTAACGTATTTAACGTATTTTTTTTTAATCGATTTTCTGAATGAAAAATCTTTCAAGAATATTTTGTGAAAAATTGAGATGGATTGGAGAAAAACTAACGAAAATATAGACTTAGTGTTTGTGCCTTTAGTGTTTAAAACTTCAAAGCGGTTTTCCTACAACTCACGTTTTCAAGGCCGTTGCACACCATAATTTCAAAACTACACCACCGATTCTTTTGAAATTTTGAACACTACTTCTTTGCATAATTTACGAGGTAACGCCTATATTTATTATTTTATAATAACAAATTATCCGATTTTTATTTGCAAAAATCAAGTTTTTCACTTCAAAGTGATCCCAAAAAAATTTAAATTTCAAAAACCCAGCGTTACCTGAGGAAAGCGATTATTTATCCCAACTTTTTTTTTTTTTTTAATTTCTGATGATACTCCACCAAATAATTGCTGAAATTGCCGTATTTTTTCAATATTTCTACATAAAAATTTTACAAAAAATGTTATACTTTGACGTACCATTGGTTTTAATAAATAAATTTTAACTGTGCTGTCGAAAAAAATTCACGAAAATGTTACCCTCCCCTTAACCCTTTCGCGTCCGCTCCAGAAGAAATATTTCTCTTAATTTCTTTTTTGCCAGATGAAAAGCGACGAAAATGACTTACTCATTTGTTCGCAACTGTTGTTGTTGACATATTGAACAAGAGTTTGAAATTAAAAAATTCTAGAATATTTAAGCTAGGAGTATTTTTTCTAAATAAAAATAATTTTTTCTCAGTGCCTCATACTGTTCTATAATATTTTTAGTCGAGAGCCACAATAAACATTTATTGTAAAACCTTTATTAGTACTAAAGACATTCATTCAAATTGAGCAGCGCAATTTAATATTAATGTTGGCTGTCATTAATCCTTAAAGCCTCAAATAATACAAAGGTTGGTGTGCTCTCCAACCCTCACAACTAAATTTGGCATGTGAAACCGGTAATTAATTTCTCAATTACTAAATTTCAATTTTAATGTGTTGAAATCAATTATGAGTATTTTGCTCATTGAAAAAAAAAAAACAAAACACACTTCGACAGGATTATGAGCATGCCGCAACCCTTGTTGGCATGCATGCAACATCGAAACTAATTGAACTTTAAAGAGGAGCAAGTACGAGTATTTTGTGAAAATAAATACTTTGCTATTAAATGCGCCAATGTTATTGTGTTTTTGTTTCCAGACGGATAGATGTACAGTATAGTGTTGATGTTGCCGCTCAGTGTGGGCGACGTTGTCAGTTATTAATTACAAGGATTAAAAAATAACAAATTGGGATGTAAGTGCGTGAACTTTTCACACATACAAAATTCATTGTTCACAAGTTTGTTAAGGATTATTTGTATAAATATAGTGGAAGAACATGTCGCAAAATATCCCTGTTTTTTTTTTGTAAATACTGAATTAATCATTGGAGCAAAAATTTGAATGTCATCTTATGACAAATGAAGGTCAGAAGAAGCATGCAAAAATTTAACTTTTTTATAAATAAATAAATGAAAAAATAAAGCATTTTATTTTAAGCGGCTTCAAGAAACCCTCTAAAAGCGCATTCACCACTTTTACGCACGATTAGCAACGCAACCGCACATGTGTTTATGTTCGAAGTGTGTGCGTACAAATACATCCCAACAGGAAAACATAGCAACGATCCACTGTGAAACTACAATGGCTCATACGTTTTTCGAAAAGAAAAAGTATGCATAAATATCTGTTATACATTTAATGAACTTCATAATATTTGTTTTAGCTTTCTGCATTAAGCTGATCAATTCCTTATGTTTCTATTTAGATAGCACCCAACATATGTTGACTATAACTAGGATTACCAGATAATTAAGACACTAATCAAAGACGTATAGAAAATTTTAAATTTTTTGGCCACATTATGTTAAATTTTAACCTGTGAACTGTTATCTTTCCCAACGTTTTCAAAATATTTGAGCAAAAGAAAAACCTTCACACTTGTCAACTTTTCAATTGAAGCCATTTACATGTTACCTTGGAAGAGTATATATTCGGGCTTTTTCTCGAAATTGGGTATGTATGATAACTATGCTTAATGAAAACGTAATGTGTTCGAGCTTGTAGAAATTTCTATTTATTTTTTTTTCTTAAAGCTTTTTATCAATACTTTTTTTATTGTGCACAATTATAATTATTGAACATGCCAGAGTAAATTAAAAATAAAAATTATTAAAATTCAAGCAAATAAAATTTGATGAACTTTAACATATTCATAACAACAACAGCGACGCGATTTCGGGGAGAGGTCAAAACGCAACAATGTACTAAAAAAATTATAGGAAACAAGTGTAAAAGCAGTGGAAAAGAGATCACGTGATTTCACTGGGCATAAATGTTGAAATCTCGAATATGCCGGGCAAACAATCACTGAAAAATATCCGAAAAGTTCCAGCGAAAATCAAGGCAATGGTCATTGTATTATTCGACAGCAAGGGCATCATTCACAGCGATTTCGTTCGAACTAGTCTAATAGTTACTGGTGTTGTCTATTTGAAAGTCTTATACCGTTTGATGATCAGAATTCGATCAGAATATCGCGAATATATATGCGAATTTAGAGATCAAATTTGCACCCACCTTCAAAAAAACTTTCAGAAATTAGAACAAAGCCGTAGCTTACCGGCTACGTACGTGGGGTGCCCCCCAACCAATACCAATACAAATTCACTGTCCAATTTTGTTGGCACCAATGTTTGTTCGCAAGTCTGTCGGTCAAGTATTTCAAATTAATATTTCGTTTTACTCGAAGTGAATTATACTTTATAAATTTTTTTAATAAAGAAGAAAACTAAGCTTATATTTACTAAATGAAATGTTATTAAATTAAAAAATTGATATTGGGTCGTTTTAAAATTCACATAGTCAATGACCCATTGATATAATATTTTTGCTCTGCTTAATTTTAAAGTTTATTCGAAGATTGATCTCAAATGCATCGATCCTTTGATCCGAGTAGAGTGAACTGTGTTTTACCATAGATTAATCCATTTTCTCGTTGGGTACATGCATAGGCTTGTGAGTACGTAGGTGTTTTAAAAAGTGCATATGTACATGCGTGTGCATACGCCATTTAAGTACGCAAGTGGATTTCAATTGATTTGCGTTTTACCTCACCTTTGTTTATTTCAACAAAAAAAAAAACACGCACACAAACGGTTGAATGCGTAGATAAAGACGCTTACCGGCGCATTCTCACATTTCTTCTTGAGCAATAACAATAATAGCAACAACACACAAAAAAAAAACAAACAAAACACCCAACTCTTACCCGGTTTTGCAGTTTTTTTGCCTATTATTTTAAAATAAAATAAAATACAAGGGTTGCCATTGCAGTTGAACTGAAAAAAAACCCCCGCCGCACTCACTTATACAATAAAATGAAAAGTTGCAAGACCTAAAAAATATGGGAGAGTTATGTCCCCCAGTTCATACACCCACACTTAAGCTACTTACCTCCTGCTGTTATTTTTGCTGTAACAAGAGCTATGCACCGTTTCCTTTTGAAGCTGCTTAACAGCCCCAATGTTAAGGTAATGGCGCCCCATAGACACTTTACTTGCTTGAAATAATGAAAATATTTTATTGTATGAAAAATTCCCTCACAAATTTAAATACGCACATGCATGGTTTGAATATGGTTGCCAGACAATAAAAAATATATATTTATTTTTCTTATGATGCGTCCAAAATGTGAATAAATAAAAATCAACTTGGTATGAGCTATGATTGTAGGATTGAGGATTTTTGCCTACTAATTACTTTGGTCGAAGCTTGATTAAATATATATTCTGTGTCGATAAATTAATGTCTTAGTAGCTTAATCAATTCGACAATATCGATCGTGTACCACACACTAAAGAATGATTTTCGAACAATACATGAACAATGAATGAAAACAACTGCTGAGTCTGAGTAGAAGTGGTATTCGAATCGTCACGGGACTACAAAGTTTAGCACTCATACAGGACGACTGAGTGCAGAGTGTGTGACGAACAAACAAAGCTACTAAGTTCATTGATTCACAGCTTAACCTACCGTATTTATAAGCAATGAGTTTGTTCGCCCCTCAGTATTATAGAAACAATATTTATTTCACCAATAGATTTAATTTTTTCTATGTTAAGCAATAATTAAAACTTTGTTCTTTGTTGTGGCTTTACATTTTTGCAGCTCAGCTATTTAACTTTCAAGCCAACGTAATTATTTTGTTGATTAACAAAAATTGCTCGGAACTTTGCAAATCAAACGAACCGCTTAGATCTCAACCGTGTGAGAGTTCTGTATTTTTGTATATTTTGGTGCCACTAGTGCACAAAACTGATTTTTAAGGGTATATTTCACAAAATATCGTACAGTAGATAAAAATCTGTACATATGTATCTTTTCGAATACTTACTTATTCGATAGTAAGTTGTAACTTTGGTAGTATTCTCTGATTTTAATAAGCCTAATGAAGAAGGCCCGTGCGCAGGAATCATCCATAGGGGGGTTTTTAACTCGGACATTTCATGTTAGATTTTGTTCATAAAAAACGTCAAAAAACGGTTTACTTTTCATATAGACAGGCCCGGATTAAGAAATTTACCACCACTAGGCAGTTGCAAAAATTGAAAAAAAGTTTGTTGTGTCTTTTTGATTTTTCATTCAATAAAAACCTTTTTTTCAATAAAAACCTATGAGCGAAAATTCCCAATAGGGGGGGGGTTTGAACCCCCAAATCCCCCCCTTACGCACGGGCCTGTAATGAAGTAGAAACATATGAGGCGCGCAGTTTCAAAACCGGCCAAGTCCATTTTTCATACCTTCGGGAAAACAACGAAAAACGTTTATATTCATCTAAGTTCATTGAAAAATTAAAAAGTATTTCCCACATAATAGCTTATAACATTTCTTACTCAAAGCACGTTAGATCAGACATTTCTAGTTTTATTTGCGAATGTTTTTGAGAAAACAATTTTAGACGTTGCCGGTTTTGATACCAATGAACTGGACTTGGCCGGTTTTGATTCCAAGGCGTTGGAAAAAAAGTGATCTTGGCCGGTTTTGATACCAATGTAGTGGACATGGCCGGTTTTTATTGGATTGGTTTTGAATGCAACTTCATGGATAGTAATAAATTAAAAGTTTCTGTCAAAACAAATTTTTTTTAATCTAAAACCATTGTACAAAGATAAAGCATGGTCTAGATTATTATATATGAGAATATCTTAAAATTTTATTTTTTTGGACTTGGCCGGTTTTGCAACTGGGCGCCTCATATATTGTTAAGAATGTCATTAAGAGCAAATAACTTTTATAGCTACTCGTTTTTTTCCAAACGAATAAAAAATGTATGCATTTTTCTCAAGTTTTAGCATCAAGTTCATATGAGAGATAAGTACATATATAAATGTGTGTTTTTTTTTAATGATACATGGTATATTCGGAATTCAAAAAAATTATTAAAATTGAAGCACAAAGGTATAAAATTTCAGTCATCCGCTGGCAACTCTTGTCATATGCAAGTTTTTATATAGTGGCACATGTGCACCAACGCAACATGTCTGCGGCGACGTGTGCACCTTTCGCTTGTGTTCGTTTGTTTAAAAAATTTTTCGTATGATTTGAACGGTGGAAGTTCTTTCCACTTCAATGGTAATAAATTTAAAATCCATACAATTCAATAAAGTTTTATTACACCAAGGATTTGCTGTATAGTAGCAGAGATGATGCATTAAGGTGCTGTTGCCCACACTTAATCATTTCTTACAATTTGCGTGCCCAAATATTCCAGCAATGCGTCATTATTGGGTTGGAGTTATACTCAAACTAACCGTTGTCGTCAGTTGAATAGAAATAATCGTGTTCGTTCAATTAATCAAATGATTGCTTATTAGGATGTGCCAAGAAACAGAAGTTATTGAAATACAATTGGTAATATATGTAGCTAAATCATTTTTAAAATCGGACATGAAGCATATCAAAAGCTTAACAGAGTACATTGACGTCAGTAAAGTTATTATTATTTTCATCAATCCCAACAGTCTGAGCCGCAATTGTATATGGATTGGGGTCAGAGACCTCGTGCTTGATTAATGTTTTGTTTGTATATCAGAGAGATATTGGAATTCAATTAGCCTACGAATTGTGCATTTTTGTTCAACGTTCGGAAATCAAACAAGTTCTAGCCCTGCAAACTCGCTGTATAAACTTGTATACTAGACATGTTCAAATAAATGGCATGTTCTAGAATACTTCAAGAACACTCGATTTTTGAAAACTTATTCATATTCGAGTATATCCTCATTTAAGAAAATAAAAAATAAAAATAGTCCTAGGGTTGCTAGGTCACTTTAACTAACAGTGCATGATTAGTTTAAAAAAAAATATAAAATAAAAAATTTAATTTTAATAATTTTTAGACCATAAATGAAAAAAAAAAATTTTTCTAGCATATCTGACCTATGTATGTAGTATGTCTTTAGAGATATTTTGAATACTTTTTTGTTTTTTAGTATGAAGCCAAGATTTTCATCTCGTGAATAAGAAAGCTGATCGGATAAGTTTATGAGCTATGCAATGAAGTAACAAAAAACTTTAAAATCTATAAATTGAATTTCCTTGAACACATCGAGCTAGATAATGGAAGATAACGCTAAAGCTCAAACTGGAAAGAATTTACTAACTATCAAAGAAGATCAAGTACTTTTTGAATTCAAGCTCTCCTTGGACAAGCCCCAAAAGAAGGAAATTTGGAAAGTCGCAAGTAATGTCAATTCAAGTGCACGTAGGATGGGTCTAGTGCATGCCGAAAACAATGTATAGTTCACAATTAAAGCATTTATGTATAATTTGAAATGTGTCACCGATTCATTTATTTTTTTTTTCTTTCAAAGAAGCTTACAATCAAGATTTTAAATTTCAACTCTCTGTTTATTAACAAAGTTACGCTGAAAGAGTTAATGTCAATGCTTTCATTACAATGAAGCTTCAAACTTTGTTATATAATGTATTTATATACACGCATACATATGAAGATCCCAATCTATACAACGACAATAAAGCACATACAAATGCAAATCAGAAAAATTGAAAGCAGCTGAAGAAGCAGTAGCGTTCATTATTTTAACTGCAAATCAGGCACTTCCTCTATTGCACCAACTTTTGCTTTTCGCTGTTGATTGCTTCCTGTTTATTGTTGTTGTTCGTCATCTTATTCGTCTAGTTGTTTCCTTTGTACCCTCTGTTTCTATTTTTGTTACTGTTATTTTATCAACGTCATTTTGCAAAAACAATTATTCTAGTCTAGAGAGCATTGAATTATTGAAATTTTTGACTTAGACGGTGAGGTGAATAAAACTAAAGTTGTCGCTGACATTTGGATAAAAGTGAGCGTGGATGCACAGACAGTGATTTAAGAGTTCGGAAGATATACATTAAAAAGTACAATAATATATGAGGAGAAGAAATAAAGTTAGAAAGTGCACAAGAATGTATACTCATCAGATTGATAAGGGTGAAAGTTTGATGAAATCTGAAATATTGAAAGTCGCCCAAGGTTGATGAAACTTTTTCATATAAAAATATATTGTTCAACATCATTATTTTTGCTTAAAATGAAAAAATCAGAGCCAAATTTTTTGATATGAGATTTTGGTGAATATCATTTTCTAAATAGGTTTTTAAGTAAGTTAAAGCCATTTGTCTCGTGCCATTTTTAAGGAATTATAAGCATTGAAAAGGTTGAAAAAGTCTGAAATTTTGGAAAATATCGAACCAGCCGGAAATAAGTGAAAAAAGTTGAAAGTCGAAACTAAATTAAAAATGTTGGAAAAAAGAGAAAGGTTGAAAAATTTGAAAATAGTTGAGAGAGGTTAATAAATATCGCTCAAAAAACTAAAAAAATATGTGAATAATGAAAAGTTAATTTAGGTTAAAAACGTCTAAAACTGTTGAAAGATACTGAAAAAGTCGAAAAAAGTATGAACAATAAATTGAATATTGAAAAAGTCTAAAAAAGTAAAAAAAAAACTGTTTAAAAAGTATAACTGATTTGAACAAGTTGAAAAAATATTGAAAAAAGTGTCAAAAAAGTTCAAAAAATTTGGATAAGGCTGAAGAAGTCGCAAGGATATGGAAAATGTTGAAAAACATTGAAAGATGTAAAACAGTTGATAAAAAAACTGTAGAAAAAGTCGTAAAAGTTGCATAGGTTGAATAACTCACATGTACATTAGATTGAAAAGCTTGTGCCCAATTTCGTTGAAATTTTATAAAATACCGACTTACTAAAACGTAGAAAAAATCTGTCTTTCGTTTTTTTGTTTTTTCGTTTTTTCCATATTATTTTTAATTATTTGATCGACTGAAGCAAATTTTCAAAAAAACGTTGTTTTTGAGTCAGTAATTGGTTACACTTTTATATAAAAAAAATTTTTAATTTTTTGTAGTAAAACCAAATATCATTAAAATAATTGACCTAGTCGAATTTCGGGAGTAGCCACAATTGCGAATTAAATTTGATTAAAATTTACAGTGCATACATTTTATTATTAGCTTTAAATAACTTTTTACAAAGCGTAACAATTTAAATGTTTCTCTTTTCTTTTAATTTTAATGGACTTTAGATATAAATAATAGTAAATTGATCTCACCAAAATTAATACGTAGTCTACGAACGATGATCACCTTCGATGACTTATTAACAGCATGCTACGTTAATAAAAATGAACACACAAAACACTCTGTTTTAAATTAGCGCATTTAATAAAAAAAAAAGGAATAAGTTAACTTCAGAAGCTTCTTCTTTATTTTTTACTTAATTTTATTATAGGGGCAAGTGAGGTTCTTAAAGAAATTAGCTTCGAAAATTGTATTTTTTTTATCATTCTAAAAGGCTGGGAACCCCTTTATCGATGTCAAAGGTAAGGAGGAAGATAATTTAATAAGCTAAAAGGCTGATAATAATATATTAGGCCCGTGTATTTTAGATACCAAGATACGACAATTTTGCTTAAATTTTGATAATTTTCTTGCATTCTTAACTTACAATTTTACTGACATTTTCAAAAACATTCATTCATCTTATATAAAAAAAAATTAATGAACTTAAGACAGTTTTTTTTTAATTTTGGATTCTGTCAACATAAACAACAGCAAAACTTTCGCAATTGTTGTTGAGATATTTAAACATTTCAAGCACATTTCTTACATTCGTTAATTTTTTTTTTTTTGTAAAAATTGGGCTACTATAGAGAAATCAGGAAGAAGTGGTTAATCACTAAAAAAGATATAAATAACTTTTTTTATATGAATTAAGTTACATGTTACTGTTACATATTTGATAAAAACACATTGTATTCATTCTTATAAAAAGTAACTTAAGATTTTGCAAAATTATCTAATCTCTGAATTTCTGGTACAAGACAATTCCATGCCAATATCATAACTACTGTATATGAGCTATACTCGCGACTTCAAATGACTACATCTATAAAACCTTTAATCTCGAATTCGCTATCAGTATGAAAATTCTTGTAAGAAAAAAATTGGTGCAATAAAATAAGGATAGGAGCTCCTAAAGTAAACTACTGCCTTTGCGCTGTTTAGCTATCACATCACACGAAAAAACCCAATTAACCGGTTTCAACTGAACTGCAAATATTATTACAGCACTATTGCTATGCAGAGTCGACGCAATTTTCTTGCACAAAGAAACAACAACACATTTTATACATAAATGTATTACGCTGACGAAATTTTTGCTTAGTTTTCGGGCACACAAACGAAAAAACGCGATTCAAATTAAAGTTCAAATAACCGACAAGCACACGAAAAAAGGCGAACCCGTAGCAATTTGGTTTGCGAACAACACAATAACAAAAACGCAGCACGATGGTGCCATTTTTTTTTTTTGCAATTATATTTAATTTTGTTTTCATGTTTTCGCACTTTTATTATGTTCTTATTAACTTTTTAATTACAAAAATTATTCACTAGCAATGCTAATCACGAAATAACAACAGATTGATTATTGATTCTGAGGTGAAACAAAATGAACGAAAACTTAATTTGCGATTGTGAAACTCAATGTTACGAATGATAGGGATGAACTGCTGTTTGATTGTTTCTAGAGGTGTGCAAGTGCAAGGCTTAACATTCAATAGAAAAAAAAGCTGCAATAGTCACTGCTCACACTGGCGTTTGTATAGGGTGTTTTTTTTTAGAGGTTTGTTTTTCGAATAGAGATAAAACTGGCATTTTATGGTCAAATCTGGCAACTCTAATGTCATTTATGTTCAGTTTGGTTTGCCATTTCATCATGAACAGGTTGACAAAAGAACAACGCTTGCAAATCGTGCAAATTTATTTCGAAAATAATGGTTCAGTTCGCGAAGTTTACCGCAAGCTCCGTCCATTTTATGGTCGACATAATCGTCCATCAGAGCAATTAATTCGGTTAACCATGGGTCGTTTTCGCACTACGTTTACTCTATGTGATAATACGCATCCGCAGAGACGTCGAACAGTGCGCACCGAAGAAACAATTGCCGCTGTAGAGCAAAATGTTGAAGAGGACCCGAATGAATCGATTCGCCACCGTGCACAGCAATTGGAGCTTTGTCCATCAACTTTATGGAAGATTTTGCGCAAAGATCTTGGCTTGCGACCTTACAAGATCCAGCTTGTGCAAGAATTAAAGCCGCGAGACCATGCAATGCGTCGTGATTTTGGTGTATGGGCCGAAAATGAGATTGATCTCGATGCTGATTTTCATCGAAAAATTTTGTTCAGTGATGGGGCTCATTTTTGGTTGAATGGCTACGTCAACAAACAAAATTGCCGCATTTGGAGTGAAGAGAATCCACATGAGACCCTTGAGACGCCATTACATCCACAAAAACTGACTGTTTGGTGTGCTCTATGGGCTGGTGGAGTCATTGGGCCATACTTCTTCCGAAATAATGCTGGAGAGTCAGTTACCGTTAATGGAGACCGGTATAGAGCCATGATAACCGACTATTTTGTTCCCGAATTGGATGGCATGAATGTGGATGAGTTGTGGTTCCAACAAGACGGCGCTACATGCCACACAGCGCACGTCACAATCACTTTATTGAAAGAACATTCGATGAGCGCATAATTTCGCGGAATGGACCTGTCAATTGGCCACCAAGATCGTGTGATTTGACACCATTGGATTATTTTCTTTGGGGATATGTGAAGTCGCTCGTCTACGCCAACAAACCAGAAACGTTAGGGGACTTGGAAGCCAACATTCGTGGCGTTATTGCCGACATACGGCCCCATATGCTCGAAAAAGTGGTTCAAAATTGGACCTGTAGAATTGGCTTTATTCGAGCCAGCCGCGGCGGCCACATGCCCGAAATCATATTTAAACATTAATGGCATAAAATTATCCTTTCAATAAAGCCAAATTGATGGACATTAAAAAGATTTTCTTGTGTTTTATTTCAATTCGAAGCTCTATACCTCTAAAAAAAACACCCTGTATTTTGAAGAAAGCGCACAAGTTGGTCATCAAAATTTTATACGAGGGGTTATATTTTAAATGAATTATGGTATATACAATACACTGGTTTATTTCTCATGATTTTTATATTACTATTTTGAAAGTACGAAAATTACCGAATACATTGTTTCAAAAATCTTACCACATTAGAGTTTGTTTAATGATAAAATCTTAGAAAAAAACTACAGCATTTGCTAAGCATGTAATAGCAATTTCTTCAGTTTTGATGCATTTAATTATGGGAAAATTAAGTCTTGAACCATTTCTAACAAAAACTCTATTGAAATAATCTGACCGGCGGATTCGAATTTAAGGAACTAAAATACAAATAAAATTAACATTTATGGAAAAAGCTTGTGGCCCTTTAAAAACTCAAGAGTCAAAAAATAAAAAGACATTTTTTGAAAACTTTTTTTTTTGTAGCTGCATTTAATCTTAGACCAAAATTTTTTTTACATTATTAAAGTATAACTATTGAAAATTTTTCCCTGAAATTTTGGGTTCAAAAATATTTGTCCATAAGTTAGAAAAGTGCAATGCCGTGAACGACCTCAAAATTTGCGGTGAGTAAGATATCTGGAGACTGGTGCATCCGAAAAAAAAAATTTAATTTCAGTTAAGCAATTAGTTAGAGGGCGTTTGATAGAACGATTTTTTTTTTTTTTTTTTTTTTATGCATATTTTTTGATTTATAACCTAAAACGACCACAAGTTTTTTTGAACGCCCACAATTTTGTCAAAAATTAATATTTTTCAAAAATCAACGAAATCAAACCAAGATTAATTTTTTTATATATAGATTTTGGAGCTTGAATAAAATCGTTTATCGTTTTTATTTTCAATTTAGTTTTGCTTAAGTACCAAGGGTAAAGAGCTCTCTTCTGAGCTTCTTCTAAAAGTTCAGCAAATAAATTTTCATAAGCTATTTTTTCAAAGGGTACTTATTTAATGTTATGTTACTATACCATTTATAATCAATATTATTTTTTGAAATCTTATTCTTAGGTACATATACTCATGCAAAATTTGAGCCTATCCTATGTCATTTATTAATTATGTAATATTTTATATTTCTTATGTTACAAAACAAGTATTAATAAAAACAAATAATAATAACACTGTTTTATTTACAAAATAGTCCTGAAATGAAAAAATCCCACTGTACCGCGCATTGGTGAGTGTTTTTGTTAAACATATATATCAAAAATGTATTTCTCGTATCAAAGGTCACTAGAATATACTTACTTTTCGTGAGAATAAGAATTTATCATTTGTCCACAGTGGACTGCGTTGTACTTTGGACAGATTTGTACATTTTAAAATCTAAAATGGGGGCCTCGATATTTATCGTACACCTATGATGTAGTGGAGTTTTTTGCTTAGACTTGAAAGTAAAATCAAAGAAAAATTGTCTCCATGTTACAAGTGATGGTTCAATTTAAAATATGGGCTCATTACATATCCTTTGAAAAGCACATGTATGAAAAGATACAAACAAGAAGACGAAAACCTGAAATCGGACAAGCAGAAATTTGGGCTTTAAATTACCGATAAAAATTTTTTTTTATATGCTAAAGTAATTTTTACCTTACCCCTTCTATTTTTTAATTTAGATTTACAAAAAAAGAGTCCACTTGAAATATATTAGGATTAATGTCTTTTTCAAGTGTGTTTTATAAATTTTTGTTCGCACTGACATCGCTTTCAGAATCCAAAAACTTTAATTAGATGAAATATGGTATATCACAAACATAGAGAAAAACACCTATACATATAAGGCACAATTCTGTGAAAATCTATATCTTTCGACTATACTCCGAGTTTTGCCGTTTTTGAATTAGTACTAAGACCGAATTTTTTTTAACATCATAGATTTTATGTCTCTATAATTTGATTTTAAATTATACACCCTGACTCTTTTTTCTATAACGGCCTTCTAGGTCGTTAAAGGTTAGGAATTTATAAATACGCGCAAAAAGCCTTCCTCAAATAGTGAAAAGTTTTTCTCCAGGAGAGAAACTATTCTTACCAAAAAGTGGAAATATGTATGTAGTTACTTACAGTTGTTTTTTTTTAAATTTTAGCGAAAGAATAAGTGGGTTGTTAATCTTGTCGGTATGCAGCTCTGGGCTGGAGCAAAGGCTAAGCATCGCTCAGCTCATTTTATATACATCCTAGCTGTCCCGGCAGACGTTGTTCTGCCCTTTTCGATGTGTGGCGTGATTTTGTATGAACGCATGCGATGGAATGTAAAAGCGAAACAGCCCATTTTCCCAGTGAAACTAACTTTTGTCCCTATTCTTTCACAGATATATTGCAGGCCTGGCAGACGTTGTTATGTGGGCGATAATTTTTTCCTTTGAAACTTACTTTTGCCCGTACCTTTTATATACATGTTTATGTACCAAGTCCCATTCATCTGCGTCCAGTAGTTGGTGATAAATGATGAATTTGATTTTGAAGGGCGTGTCATCGCCCATTTTTTAAACCAAATTTTGTAAAAACCTTTCATAGGCCACAATTATGAAATCTTCATGTAAATTCTAATTAAAAAGTTTTTTGTATAAGGGGGCGTTCAAGTATTACGTAACGCAATTTTTGAAGATTTTTGACCCCCCCCTCCCCCCATGTAACGCACCGTAACGTTTTCCTTTACCCCCGTTTACGTTTCCTTTACGTAACGTTTAAGAAGGGGGGGGCTCTTACGTAACGTTTAAGAAGGGGGGGCTCTTAAAAGTTACGTAACACCCAAGTGACCATATTTACCTAAAAGTCACAATTATGTTGCGAAAAGTACCGGAAATACATGCGATGTTTATTTTTTTTATTATACCCTACACCGAGGGTATATTCATTTTGTCATTTCGCTTGTAACATATAGAAGGGGGCGTGGGAGTTATGGAAAAGTACATATATTCTTGATCAGCGTCTTGCAAGCATCTTGCTATTAAAAATGGATGAAATCGGTTTATGGACACGCCAACCGCCCATACTCTATGTATATTTGCACAATCCCATTTTGAAAAAAATGCAACGATTTTGATGAAACTTGGTGATTTGGTGTACATGTGAACTAAATTAGGATTAAGCTAGGTTTCAAATTTCCAAAGATTCCCGTGGCACAGACCTTAATTTTAACCTTTATACCACTATATCTCGTAAACCCTGCAAGATATTGTGATGAAATTTCTTTGTCCTTTATTTGTTCGACTTTTGATCGACTTGGAGTTTTTTCAACCTCTCTCAACATTTTTTAACATTTTGCATATATTTACGACTTTTTCAACATTTTTCAACCTCTGTTAACCTTTTAAACACTTCACACTTTTTTCGAATTATGCAACCTCTTCAACGTCTTTTTAACATTTATTGAAATATATGTTCTCTCAGTGCAGCGTAGGGTATGTGAGTTTCGGCCTGGCTGAAGATAACACCTTAACTTGTTCATATTGTTATTTAATAAAAAATCACACATAATGTAATAAACATTTGCTTAAGTTGTTAAAATGGCGAAAAATGAGACGAAAATATTTTATTAAAATGATAAAAGTTGATGGGATCTAGAACAGCTACAGTAATAAATGATAAAAATAGGAAATCTTTCCACGCTTATAATCTCGAAGATGATAGTTTAGGGACATTCTGCTCGTTGAGTGCTTTAATGTGATGCATCATTTATTGCTGTAGCTTATCTAGATCCCGTCAACTTTTATCATTTTAATAAAATGTTTTGGCTGTAGCTATTCAATAAACATACACATTAAGAAAGAGTAGAGTTTCATTATACACACCTAATTTCAAACAACCACCCGCTCAAGTAGTTTCACTTCAAAAACAATGTTATGTAACGCGTTGTTCGAACCCCCCCCCCCCCCTCCCCCGTAACGCATCGTAACGTTTTGCAAGATCCCCCTCCCCCCTAATTGCGTTACGTAATACTTGAACGCCCCCTAAGGGTCACCCAAAGTATGCACCCTAAATAAAATGTGTACGGCCTTAGTTGTGCCTATTAATAAAAAAGCCATATGGTGTAAGTTCCATGAGAATCGAATAAGCGGTCCTCGAGAAAATAATATTTTAAAAATGTTTTTGTATCAGGGCCAACCTAAATATGCACCCTAAATTAAACTCTTATAGCCTACTTATGCTTCTTAATATAAAAGACATGGCTGTAAATTCCATGTGGTGTAAATTCGATGTGAGTCGATTTACCGGACTTAGTGAAAATTCTATTTTAAAATAGTTTTGTTTGTGGGCCTTCCTAAATATGCACCCTTAATAAAAGTCTTATATTCTATGACACTCGCGTGAAGCGTTTAAAAAAGTTTGATATCTCAAACCTGACGAAATGGCTTAAGTCTTTTGAGTTCAATTGTTTCCAATCTAATTTCACTCTTTTAAAGCCTTGGTGTAAATATCTCTCAGATTTTTTGTGAATGTCTTGCTCGTCATCCTCACTCTTTTCATCAGATGATGTCTCACTCTCCTCCTCAGAAACTATGACTGTGCTTTCCTCTTTACCCATATCAAACGTACGAATTGCTTCAGCCATTTTTCGTTTGATGTCGTAAGAAACGCTCGGATCGAATAAAGCAAGAGCCACAACTTCGTCACTGAGAACCAAAGATGTCCAAAGATGACGTCTGAGACATCAAACTTTTTTAAACGCTTCAAATTGCCGACAGACTTCATTTCTACCGAAACAGAAACTTGGGTAGAGCGTGAAGACTACCAGCAAGCGCAAGAGATCGTGTCTAAATTACATGTAGTCAATGATGTTGCCGAAAGAGGCATAAGATTAATAGAGGAATACAACAACGTCCTTTGTCGAAATGAAAAAGAAAAACAATTTTTACTTCAGGTCGTCAGCGCCAACCGCAAAAAATATCCTTACAAGTTTACATTTCTTCAAAAAATAATGGGAGCTATTTCTTGGACAAGTATTTATTAGGTTAATGTTCCAAAGTGGTTTTTACGCTTATTTGTTTAGGAAACCTATAATGGGGAGCAGATAGGGGGTAATTTGATAAAAAAATTATAGGTATAAATAATTAATGGGGATTGGTAATAGCATCCAACCATTTAGTAGCGCCTTGGAAGGAACCAAATTCCGTAAAAAAATCAATTTGTATGGGTAACCCCTTAAGGGGTGGAGATAGGGGGTTGGTATATTCTGAAGAAATGTTGGGAAGAATAAATTAATAGGGGTTGGACATAGACTTGAATCATCTAGGGGCACCGTGGTAGCATTGGGAACGTTTTGAGTAAATTTCATAAAAACATCAGTTTTGTATGGGAACCCCCCAAAGGGGTGGAGATAGGGGGTAAGTGTGTTTGAAAAAAATGTTAAACATGAAAAATTAATGTAGGTCGATAATGCGAAAGAATCCTCTTTGGACACACTGGAAGCGGTGGAAAGCTAGGAGTATTCAGCCAAATTCAGTAAGAATTTCAATTTTGTATGGGGAACCCCTTAAGAGGTGGAGATAGGGGGTTGGTATATTCTGAAGAAATGTTGGGAAGAAAAAAATAATAGGGGTTATGCATAGACTTGAATCATCTAGGGGCACCCTGGTATCATTGGGAACGTTTTGAGTAAATTTCATAAAAACATCAGTTTTATGTGGGAACGCCCCAAAGGGATGGATATAGGGGGTAAGTCTGTTTCAAAAAAATGTTGGGCATACAAAATTATTGAGGGTCGTCCTACAACCTATAGCTCTATGGGCTACTTCTGAGCAGCTATGGGCTGATTTATTTGAAAATCTCCCAAATTTTTCAACTTTGACCTTGATGAGACGCCATTTACCCTCCTCCCATCTCCGTAATTTTTTGACTCCAGCATTTTTTTATCAAACCTCACAAAATAAAAGGTCCCAGCGTATCGTAATCGAAAAAACCTGCACTATTCCATAGCTAGTATACAATAACCTTTTTTAGTGCAAATATGTTGTTCTAAAACATAAATTATTGAAATCGGTTAAGTATATTTTGCGGTTTGGCGTTACAAACCATTTCCATATAAGCAATTTTATTTAAATAGTATAGATATAGATAGATAATTAAATAATCGTAAGCTGAAGCATTGTAAAAACTACAGCTTTAAAAATGTCAAATGGTATCATGTTTACACTTCCCGCCGCAAGTGCTCAGACATGTTCAAGTTTTTTTCTTATTTCCCTAGCTCATTTAAAATATTTCGAATTCTTTTATTCTTTTCACAGCAAATAAGAAAATTAAAACGTTCGCTAAAGAGGTGGAAATATATTGCATTCTCATTGAAATACTTCTTCACTTGCACGCTAGCAACTTCTTGCTTGATATCGATGCGATTATATCTTAGTGCACGTTCTGGCTAAAAATTGAAAGTGATTAATTTATTGATGCAATGTAGGATCGCAGCAAGAGGTGTAAGTTAATTACATAAAAGCATCAGCAATGAAAGTAATTAACTCAATTGAAAGTAAGACAGCAGAGGAGGCGTCTGCATCAAGCTGAAGGCGATTTGCAAGAAGATTAATTAGCGGTCGATGTCTAGATAAGAGAACTACGCGGCATACAGAACAATAAAATTGAATATAAAGAAAATGAAATTTAAAATTCAACTTAAAGAAAGTTTTGTAAAAGTCTCCAAAGATAAGCAAAAGTAACAAAGTTTGGTTATGAATTTTCAAAGTTGAACCTACTTACATACACATGCGTAAACAAAATAAAAATTTTTCGTGTCATAAATCCACTTGATGAGATTTTCTTATCATTGCGTACGAGTACAAAATTCACTTCCTTTTTTTTTATTCTTTACACATGTTCATTACATCCTTAGAAAATTTCTTTCAACTTCATAAGGATTTTATATGCAAGTAAGATCATAATTTTAAGCGTTATGACGATGCGTTTCACAGCCAGTCAGTGGTGTTGACAGGCATTTCTCATCATAGCAACACAACGCATAATAACGTAACGCATCACATAGCATCGTATTATCAACGCAATTTTTGGCGGTTATAAAAGCAATCAAAATTTGTGGGCTGTCAAGATTGAAATTTGTTGCAGCATTTTGGGCACAAAAGCAACGAGTATCATATCAGCTACCATACCAACACAGCTATAACTTTTCATTTGATTTTAAAAGTTGAAAACACTTTTGAAAAGGCAACATTGAAGTAGATAAACAAAGTGTTTATAGCGTCGGATTACAAGACACGATATGCAGCAGTGTTTTTGATAAAATGGTTGAGATGCAAATTTTGTGACAAAGTACACAGATAAAAAAATAATGTGGAATGAAAATTGTTTTGAAATTAATTTTAAGCTGAATTGAAATTGAATTGAAATTGAATTGAAATTGAATTGAAATTGAATTGAAATTGGATTGAAATTGAATTGAAATTGAATTGAAATTGAATTGAAATTGAATTGAAATTGAATTGTAATTGAATTGAAATTGAATTGAAATTGAATTGAAATTGAATTGAAATTGAATTGAAATTGAATTGAAATTGAATTGAAATTGAATTGAAATTGAATTGAAATTGAATTTAAATTGAATTGAAATTGAATTGAAATTGAATTGAAATTGAATTGAAATTGAATTGAAATTGAATTGAAATTGAATTGAAATTGAATTGAAATTGAATTGAAATTGAATTGAAATTGAATTGAAATTGAATTGAAATTGAAATTGAAATGAAATTGAATTGAAATTGAATTGAAATTGAATTGAAATTGAATTGAAATTGAATTGAAATTGAATTGAAATTGAATTGAAATTGAATTGAAATTGAATTGAAATTGAATTGAAATTGAAATGAAATTGAATTGAAATTGAATTGAAATTGAATTGTAATTGAATTGAAATTGAATTGAAATTGAATTGAAATTGAATTGAAATTGAATTGAAATTGAATTGAAATTGAATTGAAATTGAATTGAAATTGAATTGAAATTGAATTGAAATTGAATTGAAATTGAATTGAAATTGAATTGAAATTGAATTGAAATTGAATTGAAATTGAATTGAAATTGAATTGAAATTGAATTGAAATTGAATTGAAATTGAATTGAAATTGAATTGAAATTGAATTGAAATTGAATTGAAATTGAATTGAAATTGAATTGAAATTGAAATTGAATTGAAATTGAATTGAAATTGAATTGAAATTGAATTGAAATTGAATTGAAATTGAATTAAAATTGAATTGAAATTGAGCTTCAATTGAATAAACTTAAACTATATCTTAGGATAAGAATTTGATAAGTAAAATGATATGAAAAAATTTCAAGTTTTAGCCGTTTCCTTGAAACCTCTGATCCCATGTGTCGCTCTTACAACCACAATATCATCCTGCAGAGTTGTCATGTTTATGGTATCATTAAGAAAACTAACTGCAAAATGAGTTGAAATTTCCTCTTATTGCATTTTCCTTATACCAACAATCTTACCTCTTCCTTTACAGTCTTTCCTTTCAACACTCTTTCAACTTATTGTCTTCCATTCCAGACGTTCTTGGATTCTGCTCCAATGGAAATCTGACGCTGGCAGTGCTTCTTCTGTTTGCTAATCCTTATTGTGATGAGTGCCTGCTTGAGTGATGTCAACATGCACTCGGTTTGCACGAACTTTGCTCATCCTATACCAGCTACAACAAAAATAACAACGCGGTTGAAGCAGGAATGCACAACAGCAACAAAGGAAACATCAGTAAATATTTTACAAAATTGGGGTAAAGTACGCGCATAATCTTGTCGTCAACAAATGAGTGCGATTAATGTTATTCGAGGGCTGATAAGGGTTAATCGCATTACAAGTACAAACATATATGTTCACAGATATCAAATAAACTAAGGATACTTTGTGGATGTGAAAGAGACTACAAACAAAAGAAATTAAATAAAACTGATATTATGCAGGACATTATTTTTCAAATATCACTTTAATTAAGAAGTTAAATAACTCACAAAGTGAATTAAAAGTGAAAAAAATTGCAAGTCCTGAATATATTATCTGCGCAGCACTTCACGTATTTACTTGAAGTGACCATTTGGTTATAACAACGCAAGCTTTTTTCCATATAAATTGGGCAACATGGTATTTCGTCCATCCTTACGTCACTGCATGGCACGTGACGAAATAGGTAGGCTACTTGATCTACCTCTGTCCTATTGAATAAAATTCGCCTTTCCATTGATGGCCAATTTTTTAAATTATGATCAAGTGCATATTTAATTGGTCTGCTAATGGAATGATTTTTGCACTCTGTACAAGAATCTGGGCTCAAAACTCATCCATAACGTATTATTTTTAAGAAAAGAGTTGTGGAAATCTTCAAAAATGCCATTTTTGAAAAACTGTTGGTACCAAGCCCGAAGCTTTAGAACCCTTCAAAATATTTCAAATGAAAATTTTCTATAATAAATTTCTAGGCGGAGAGCCCGCTGTAGAAAAGTCGAGTGTATAAGATTACACCATGGGACCTATGCCAAATGATAGAGCTCGATGAGCCTAAATAGAATATCTAGGGTTGCCTTGCCAAAGCCTGTCCCGATAGCCGAAAAAAACCCACTTTTGGCCGACTTTTTTCTTAATAAAAAGTGCATAAGATTACAGCATGAAATTGGTGTCAAATGATAGAGCTCGATGAGCCTAAAAATAAAATATAGGGTTGCCTTGCCAAAGCCTGTCCTAAACTAGGGTTGCCTCGCGTTTTTTAGGCCAATTTTTTTTAATGAAAAGTGTGTAAGATTACAGCATGAAATGGGTGTCAAAAGGTAGAGCTCGATGAGCCTAAATAGAAAATATAGGGTTGCCTTGCCAAGGCCTGTCCTAAACTAGGGTTGCCACCCGTTTTTTGGGCCAATTTTTTTTAATAAAAAGTGTATAAAATTACAGCATGAAATTGGTGTCAAATGATAGAGCTCGACGAGCCTAAATAGAATATCTAGGGTTGCCTTGCCAAAGCCTGTCCTATACTAGGGTTGCCTCGCGTTTTTTGGGCCAATTTTTTTTAATAAAAAGTGCATAAGATTACAGCATGAAATTGGTGTCAACTGATAGAGCTCGACGAGCCTAAATAGAATATCTAGGGTTGCCTTGCCAAAGCCTGTCCTAAATTAGGGTAGCCACCCGTTTTTTGGGCCAACATTTATTAGAAAACATTTTATGGTTAAAGATTCCAGCTTCAAATGTATGTCAAATGATAGAGCTCGATTAGCATAAAAATAATATATAGGGTTGCCTTGCCAAAGCCTGTCCCGATGGCCGAAAATGGCCGAATTTTGGCCAATTTTGTTGTTCTAATTAAAACTGTAGTACATAAAAGCTCCAAATTTATGTCAAATGATAGAGCTCGATGAGTCTAAAGAGAATATATAGGGTTGCCTTGCCAAGGTCTGTCCTAAACTAGGGTTGCCACCCATTTTTTGGGGCAACATTTATCAGAAAAAATTTTATGGTTAACTATTCCAGCTCCAAATGTATGCCAAATGATAGAGCTCGATGAGCCTAAATAGAATATATAGGATTGCCTTGTAGAATCCTGTCCTAAACATGGGTTGCCACTCATTTAAGAAAAGTTGACCCCAAAAACGCGTGGCAACCCTTGTTTGGGACAGGCTTTGGCAAGGCAACCCTATATATTCTTTTTAGGCTTTTCAATATCTATCATTTGGCACAAATTTCAAGCTATTATCTTCATTAATAAAAATTGACCCAAAAACCGGTGAAAACCCATGTTTACAACGGGATTCAACAATGCAATCCAAGGCATTATATTTAGGCCTCTTAATGTTCTATCTTTTGGCATACACTTGGAGCTGTTATGTACTACAGTTTTAATTAGAATAGCAAAATTGGTTAAATTTCGGGCATTTTCGGCCATCGGGACAGGCTTTGGCAAGGCAACCCTATATATTCTATTTAGGCTCATCGAGCTCTATCATTTGACACCACTTTCATGCTGTAATCTTATAAACTTTTTACTAAAAAAAATTGGACCAAAAAACGGGTGGCAACCCTAGTTTAGGACAGGCTTTGGCAAGTCAACCCTATATTTTCTATTTAGGCTCATCGAGCTCTACCTTTTGACACCCATTTCATGCTGTAATCTTATACACTTTTCTTTGAAAAAAATTGGCCCAAAAAACGCGAGGCAACCCTAGTTTAGGACAGGCTTTGGCAAGGCAACCCTATATTTTATTTTTAGGCTCATCGAGCTCTATCATTTGACACCAATTTCATGCTATCATCTTATACACTTTTTATTAAGAAAAAAGTCGGCCAAAAGTGGGTTTTTTTCGGCCATCGGGACAGGCTTTGGCAAGGCAACCCTAGATATTCTATTTAGGCTCATCGAGCTCTATCATATGGCATAGGTCCCATGGTGTAATCTTATACACTCGACTTTTCTACAGCCGGCTCTTGAGCTATTCCTCAACAAACTACAATTTAATCGCATGTGACATTGAAGCCCTTTTCGTCGGAAAATCGAAAACAAAAAAATTTAAAACATATGATATATATTTAAAAATGATAATTTTGCAGCTTTGGTAGTAACCCTAGGAGTATTTTTTTTTAAATGAAGATATACTCGAATATGAATACATTTTCGAAAATGAAGTGTTCCCGAAAAATTATAGAACATGCCATTTATTTGAACGTGTCTAGTGCAAAAAAGAAAAGAAAAGAAAAGAAAAGAAAAGAAAAGAAAAGAAAAGAAAAGAAAAGAAAAGAAAAGAAAAGAAAAGAAAAGAAAAGAAAAAGGAAAAGGAAAACGAACAGAAAAATTATTTTGTTCCCCATTTTTGGAGCACGTAGATAACTGGCTGTAAGTTCATTATTATAATTTATTTTTTTTAATATTAGTTATGCAAAAAAAAAAAAACAACTTTAAAAATTTTTAATATAAAATTTCTGTATTCTTAGTTTTGTACACCCCAGTTTGAATCCGGCCGCAGCCAATTTTTTACTACAATTTAAAAATAACTTTCAAGTTTACCTAACACGATAAGTGAAGTTATATACTATAATCATTACATAAAAAGATGTAAGTTTTTTTGTAAATTCAACACGATCTTTTGCTAAATGTAGGAAGGAAATCAAAGTGTATGATACACCCATACGTCATTGTAAAATTAACAAAATTTATTATTACACAAAATGAATGGCTCATAGTTTTTTCAACTAAAGTAAATTAAAGTTTAAATTATTAACACACACACACACCCCCACATATACCTACATACATATGTATATGCGGTCACTCTTTATGATTCACAACTACAAAAAACTGCACTTAAAATAGCATTCACATGCAATATTTGAACAAAAAAACTAAAAAAAAAGTCAATTGAAACGAATAAACTTTCATTGCATTTCCGCCACGTTGGTAACTCTGTTATTAATGGAAATTAAATATTTACTCACATATACAGTTGCACTTTGAAAAACACAAAATAAAAAGTAAAAATACAATTAAGTTGCTTGTATGTTAGTGGTTTATAGAAAAAAAAAAAAAAACAAGCAACAACAACAACAGCAACAAAAATAACATCAAGTGCCAACCAAAATAAGCAAATAAAAGCATCGTACTTTATCAATTATTTAAGCATCATTAAATGCATTACTTTTTTTTAACAAATAACAAAAATGAAAATTAAAAATTTTAAATTTATTCTTGCTATTTTGGCATTGGTCATAATTTTCATCCCGCTGGCAATGCTGTCAACTATAACAGTACAAAATATCGATACTTTTAAGACACAAATTCAAGTCTTATTTACCATTAGCGTGGCTTATAGTGCCTTCGATATTATCGCCGTGAATGTCAGCTGGGTTGCTTGGAGAAAATGCTGACGCAGAGGAAAATCATATCGAAACTGACACTGTCCCAAAAAAAAAAGACACTTTGGTGCCACAAAAGCACAACAATTTTGGTAAGTTTTGCTTCTCGAAAGTAATAACGCCGCAATACAATGATCCTGGATTTTCAGCAAAGTAAACCCTAAAATTGCAATAAAACCTACAGGGTTGACTACTGAGAGATAGAAAGAATAAAACAAAAACATGATATTCAGAAGAAGATACTATGAAGTCTGCCGATATTTCCTATGAGTTGGAAATAATGATTTTGCACTGAAATAGAAAATTTTAGTGGATCTTACTCATTGGCGAATATCATACGTAGCATCTCCAAGCAATATATAACCCACAAAAAAAGAAAATAATATGCTTAAAACAGATGTTTGCCGGAAAATGTTCTGTACAGCATAAGTGACATTGTAGTTGTACCCGCGGTTCCGGTGCTTAATAGAAACAATATATCTACAAAAATGTATAAAATTTCAATTTCGTTTTTTATGTGATTTTGTTGTGTGAACGATACCGCGCTTCGTTGTTCAATATCGACAAATGCGTCTTGCGTTTGAAGTGAAGTTAGAGACAAAACGTCGTGCAAGCCATTCAAAAACTTTTATTTTTCAGCAAAGTCGTTTTAAACGACGAAATTTTTTTAACGTTAATTGAAATCATTGAATAAATGAATTTTCAAACATATTTTGGCTTGCAAAAGTGCGATCATATATCCGATACTTTCACATCCTGAATGCTGCTTATTTGCGTATTATTCAGCTCATTTACTGCTTAATTAATTGCGGCAAAATTAACAAGAACAACTTTTGCTGCCGCTGCTTTTGTGAAAATATTGTACCAAACCAATGACACAACACAAATGTTGACCATGTTGAGTGCAAAATGATGCCAATTTTATGACCCTTAATTGGCAGATTTTAAACGTTTATCTGTGTGTATTCAATCAAAATGTAAAATTAATACATCAAAGGCTGCCTGCATCATTAACAACGTCATTATCATCAATGATGCACTTTCAGTTAGCATTCACAATTTATGATGATTAATGAGGTGCAGCAGAAATATGCAAAAGTTTACATAACGAACTTGTATACAATGAGATCTATGAATATGATAGAAAAAAAAAAAAACTAAAAAATCAAAGTACTAAGTTGAATTGGTCATACATCTATTTGTTTTTAGGAATCCATTAAAAGAGTATTTGCCAGGCTCTTTTGTCATCTCTGCAGCTGTGCTTCACATTTCCATGGAGTTCTTAATTAATTATTAATTATAGCGCTGGATTTTATTTCACATTTCTTGTCAATTAGATGCTGAGTATTATCGCTAACACAATCAGATTTTCTTTTGCGGAGCCCAGAGAAGCTCCTCCATCAAAATGAGGGGACACCAGTTTTAGCCAAGTGTATATCACCTTGTATGTAATCAAAAAAAATAAAAATTTGTCATACACGTCAATAATAAAAAAAAAAATTACAAATTCAGAAAAATTTAAGGTCCTCAAAAAAAGTACGAATCCAGGAAGAAATTTATTCTTTATTTCAACTTCTCGACGGCCCTTTATGTTAACGACGACAAAAGTTTTAACAATAGTTGAATTTCATTCGAAAGTTTTATGGATCAACCAAATGATCAGTTTCACTCAAAGCTATTTGAAAGAATTAACTCACTATGGAGATATAGCGCACATAGTCCAAGTGTTTTTTTAGTTCAAAAATGTTCAGGTTTCTTAAGTTTTTTAAATTCATTATAATTATATATTATCTACCTACATACATATATAAAATTTTATGAAATTCTTCTTAAGTTAGAAATTGTATTGGTCATAAATTCTAAAATGGAACTCACATGCATACTTGTAAATCTAGTCATATTAACTGCAGTACGCCAGAAACCAACCAAACCACAACAAATGCTTAAGTCGAGCAGCCAACTTTACACCATTTTTTTCCCCTCAAATTTCACAGCACGCTGTGCCAGGGCTGTAACTAGAGGCTTGAAAGCGATTGCGTTAAACCTATAATGGGGCGCTATTGATGAAGGTGTTTAATAAGCCAAAAGTATCACTCGGAACGCAATTAGATTTATTCTTTAACTGTCATGTTTTTTTTTTTTAATTGTCATGATGAAATATAAAAAAACTAATGTTTAAGCTTTATTTTTATAAAATTTCCGAATTATGCTAGTTTTAATACACATTTTATCAATATAAATTCAATATGACCAAAATAAATCTTTTGAATGTTCTTTGTCAATAACTATTAAAGTGTATACAAAAGCAATGAAGAAACATACAAAAAGCCTTATAACTCGAAAATATGAAAATATAAATAGTGGCTACATTTTCTACATAGACGATATGTAACTTTTCATGTTTTTTTGCCTTAAGTTCAATTTTAACTATGTCTCCCTTTGAACTTTAATGGTTCCATATTGAATATTAATTCAAGATAGTCTGAACTTCATGAAAAACCATGGTCGAAGGGTGTGCTCCAAAAAAAGAAAAAAAGAATCGAAACCGTGGCCGGCTAAAATGATAATTTCTGTGATAATGCACATATGTATATGTTTCGACAGACTCTACAATATATCAAAACCATTGAAGCCTACGACCAAAAGGCAAACATTTGTTTGCGGAATGTCTTTTATGTTCATTCAGTGCACAGAAGTATAGTTAAATTGTCCTTTAGGGACTCTCTTATTTAATATTTGCTACAAATATTGGCTATCGATTCTTGATGAAAAGATTAAAAGAACTCTAACATATGAACAAACAGTTCCTAAGAAGGAATTCCTGGCCATCTCAAAATAAAAAATTTTCCTCAAAATGATCAAAAGTGGCATGTTTTTTTTTTTTGGGAAAAAGTTAATGACTTTTTTTGTTTCATTTATTTTACTCACCAATATAAAAAAATTCAAATTTTTGTGTCAGAATATAAAAAAGTAGTCAAAAAAATAATTTTTTGTCTGGAAGAAAAAACATGATCACCTCTTTTTTTTTTGTTTTTACTCGTTAAAAAAAAAGATTCAAGTACATGTAGTGTAACAAAAATCATAAAAACAACGGCTTTTTCCGAAATTGTTCAATTCCTACGATGCTCTTGGCTTTGAAATGCATTTGAAGGTTTGGCCTGATCAAAAGTGGCCACTTGGCAACTCTGGTAACTCTCCTAACAAAAAACTTCTTTGGCATTATCAAACAATTTATGAAAGACTGCATTGATTCCCGCTGTTTACTACTGAAAAAAAAACTACTAATATTATTCAAATTAACCTTCTTAGCTCTTATAAATATTTAATATAATTTTTGGCTTATTGCCAATGGTAAGGCGCAGTTAAAACGTTATTAATGAGAAAGAAAAAAGTGCAAGTCTTCCTTGCCGGCCCCTCTGATGTACAGGGGCCTTGGAGAACCGCTGCAATCGTAATACCGACCCTGAACTATGCTTGAGTTTGCGATACCCGCCAAAGGAAGCAGAAAATTTTGCACTCGCTAATTGAAAAATATAAATTTTAAATATTGTTTACGAGCGGTGTGGTAATTGCAGTTCAAAACAGCCACGGTTTCAAATTCCAGTACAAAGGAAATGCATAAAAATCTTTTAACGATGACGCCAAAAATAAAATCAAGTACATAAAAATTGAAGTAAAAATTGCAAAATAAAATTGAAATTTCTCAATAATGATGAAAAGTAACGCATTGTAATTGGACATGTTGTAAAAATGCAATAATATTAAGCAACCACTACAACTGGGAGCAGGAAGAACGAAATGAAGGAAACCGTTAAGGGAAGTTTCTATGTATGTTTTGATGAAAGAAATCGCACACAAAAATAACGAATCGACATTTGTGCTAAATTGAGCACATGTTAACGAAAGGCTATCAATTACACTAGTTTACAAATTTGAGGTTGATCTCGAGATCTGGTTTCTCATAGACTTCTTCGATGTATTTTGGGGCGTAGATTCCAAAAATGGCAACCATTTTTTTTTTTTCTTAAGAATCTTTTTCGAGATATCTCCAAAAAACCTATTTTTCGGCACTTTTTTCATTTATTTGACTATATCTCCATAAACTTTTTTTCGACTCAAAAACAACTTTCAGCATTCGAAATATATTTGTATTCCCTTTCCAACTATATGCTGTTTGCTTGAATAGGATAAGATTTGATGGAGTTACAAGTGCTCAATGTCCAAGAAAACTGACTTTTTTGGTCTTTTTTGAAAATCACTCAATTTCAATTGCTCCATTTGAATGAAAAATTTTTTGTTTTTCATATTTTTAAAATTTTTAATGAAAGACTATTCTTTTGCAAATATTTTAAGTATAATTTTGCGAAAATCGGACAAAAAATGTAGAAGTTATTCGAAAAAAACAGTAAAAAACTTGCAGATAAAGAACCCTTAAGGCTAATTTTTTGGTTTGTGCAAATTTTTTTATTTACATGATCCTTTCAGGAGCGAAGTTTTTCATAAATTTAAGTGTTAGAAAGACACGACTTTCACGAAGTAAAACATTCCATTTATCCATATTAAAAACGTTTTTGATATTTGTTAATTGTGCAAATCAAATTGATTATTTAAATTAAGTTTTCCAAAATATAGTAATAAATATTATGAGACATACATATAGATTTGGACAAGTGTGTGTGGAACCTCTTGAAGAAGTCAGGCGAACATAAAATATGCGGAAAGAAGGTTTTGGGGGCATGTTAAGCAATTTCTGCTCTATTTTCTATGTTCAAATTATGGAAATATCTTAAGAACAGCGAATTCTGCTGAAAAAAAAGTGAGTGAATATATGTATATGGTTCTTCCGCTATCTGCAATATAATTTTCCAACGATTCAAAAATGAATGATCCGACAAGCGGCTATGCTTCTTAAGTGAATAAGCTGGCTATGCTGATAACATTCTAAGCTGAGTGTGGCAAGAGGGCAATGATGCCCATGAAATTGACTACTGCAATGATGCACTTGGCTCTTGCTTTTATTACCTCATTGTCATCTATTGAACTAATTGACTTGCGGGACTTTGGAAATGTCTAAGATTTTGTTGGTCCTCGTATGCGTGATTAACCAGTGTGGAATGTGGTATCGACTTGTCTGTTGGCATATTACTATTACAGTAGAGCAGTGCCGCCCCCTACCTACAAATGAAAAATGTAGATTTACTAAATAAAAAGATTCCCAATCCGAATCACAATTAAGCCATTCATAGAATTTATGCAAACAATTGAAATTCAAGTACTTAAGGGTAAAAGTAACACCAAATAATTTTATTTTAAAAATATTTTCTATTTTTTTTTTTAAATATTTGATCAATTTACTATTACGCTATTTTACAACTTAACAACATGCGATTAACGTTTATGACCCAATTGTAAAGCGGCGCCAATAAAACGTTGCTTCTGATGCAATTACATGGACATGTCAGCAACAACAATAATAACAACATAAAAACACTAGCAAAAATAAAATGATAGAAAAAAACAACTTTGACACCGCGTCAAAATAACGAGCGTTAATGGATACCCAAAGGACCTGTATCGGCTGCACTTAGGATATGGACACTGGTGCTGCTTGTGTACGTATACGTAAATACATCGATAATATTCGGTAGACCGTTGGACCGTTTTGGCCCCAACACAAAATTAATGTAATGCAATTAGTTTTAGTGTTATTTTCATGACATGCAGACATTGTGAGTTCACGGATAACCAATAAAAATTTTGCTTGGAAACATGAATTTGGTGCTTCTGTAGCATGAGTTGGTTGCATTGTTGCTGTTGATAGTAAATTTCAATTTGTAGCACAGCAAAAATAATTGATTAAAAAGTTC
This sequence comes from Tricholauxania praeusta, assembly GCA_949775025.1. NCBI lineage: Eukaryota > Metazoa > Arthropoda > Insecta > Diptera > Lauxaniidae > Tricholauxania > Tricholauxania praeusta. Next base: position 25,866,944 of record OX459031.1, on the reverse strand, counting down.
AAAGGAAGTTTTTGAAACAAAATTTGAATACAAAAAATATTTCAATTACATGCGTTGAACTTCAGGAGTGTAAGCTTAATCGCTAACAAATTTATTTGAAGTCGTTCGAAGAAGTTGGGTCATAATTAAAATAGGAAATCAAATAAAACTTAAAAGGAAATTTTGTCAAAAACATCAGCAAAATTGAACAAAAAAAAAATTTAATCTTTGGACATCAAAGTTCGATCAATTTGTTTTTCATAATATACTGCACGGAAACCTGATATTTTCGGGTACGGTTTTCTTCGGTTTTAGGCCCAAGCTTAAGTGAACTATTCTGATTTATTGATTAATTTTTGCTGGCCATAATATTTGGGCGATCTCTTCTTAATTTATATTTTAATTAATTTAATTTAATTAATTGTAAATTTCTACAGTAGGTAAAGGTAAAAGAAAGTAATCAAAAATGAAATAGAAAAAATTACCTAGAAAATTTTCAATATTGTGACGGCGATTTTTGACGATATAAAAATCACATCACATATTAAAAATCTTTTATGTATATACATATATATAAAAAAATTAAGTCATATTTAAGTTTATAAAATCTTTTTCTATACCAAATGAATTCCTATAATTTAAGCTTATCATTTCAATTATAAAAACTTAAACAAAACATGTTCAACCTAAGTAACGAATATTAGGAAAAACAAGCATAACACGAATGACTACAACATCAAACAGCATAACTAGGTTCATACACAAAGAAATAAGCAACCACAACATAAGCGACTGCAACATCAAACAACACGATGGAAAGTATGATCAAACACGAAGCCACAAAAATAGCACAACCAGCTGACTGGCAACAGATCTACAGCCAGCGTTGCCGTTTTTGGTAGTTTCCTACCAAATCGGGTAGGTTTTTTTCCTCTTGGTAGGTTGGTAGGTTAAATCTGATTTTGGTAGGATTTAGGATAAATTTTTATGAAAATCGAAAATTGAAATTTTTTCGTGAAGTTTTTCGAATCAGGAAGCAAATATTTACATCTGGAAATAAGCTTTTGCCAACCCTATCTTCAACAAGTGGGTATGGTCTCTGTTTTCTTGCATACAAATTACGTTTAGGGAATACGCATATGTATGTACAATGTGGCGAAATAGTGTTGCGACTGATCGCACATCTAAATTGTTGCATGTGTGCTCAGACCCGGCGTATTAGAAACAAAAGTTACTAGCGCTATTAATAACATAATTTTTTTGATCACACCTGTGATCAAAATCAGGTCGCTAAAAAAGGTCTTAAGTTCTAAGAACTAAAATTTTTTTATGTACATAAAATGACATAATAAAAAAAAATATTTCCGTATTAATAAATTTGAATTTGTGGGCTTTAATAAATAGCATTTTAAAAACGGACTTTATGTATACGGTTATTGTCAGGCTAAAATATGGCTCTTTTTCAGAACCCCGACCACTTAGGGTGTGTTTACCATGCTCCAAAAGAAGAATATTTTAAAATGTGTTCTTTTGCGAAATTGTTTTGTTGATGCATGGCTTATCCTGTGTTACTCAGCCATTAAAATTATTTTTCCGGAGAACTTTTCGAACGGCATATGGACTTCTTAATGAAAATTAGTTTTACCATTACAGTAAGTTTTTGAGTAGATATGAATGGATTTTTAAAAATTTCTCGGATGGTACATTTTTCGTCTCTCGAGCTAAACGTTTTTTTTTTGCCACCGTTCGTTGTTTATTTGAAATCCTTTTGTCCTCTTATATCATTTAATAATACCGTGAATCGCTGGCTTTCATTTTCTTAAAAAATTTGTAACTTTGCGATCGGTTTTGCCTTCAAAATGATTTTTAATTATTATTTTTCTTTCTTCTAACGTTCATCGCTTAATTGTACGCTGCATGTGTCATGTGGTAACTTCTTGCGCACACTTGCCCGACATTTGATGTGAACCATTCTACACGATTTTGCAACAGAAAATTTGTGCTAAGCATTGCGGTTAAGCATTTTAAACGACGACATACAAGAATATGTATTTTAAACAGCATTAAATGTTAATAAACGAATTCAATGCTGCAAAAAGATTTTTTTTTTAATTTGTAAAGTCATGGTAGGTTACAAACGATTTTGGTAGGTTTTCGAGAAAATTTTGGTAGGAAAATAAATTTCTCAGTGGCAACACTGTCTACAGCATTAAGTAAAAATTAAAATCGAGGAACCGACAGTCTGTGCAGTGAACTCAAAGTGTTCACATCGTAGCTTCGCTATATTGCCGCCTGGTAGCGATTTCGATTCTCCACGGCAATATAAGCATCGCGTAGTCAATCTAAATTGGCAGTATGTGCAGTGAGCTCGAAGCGCTCACATCGTAGCTTCGCTATATTACCGCCTAGTAGCGATTTCGATTCTCCACGGCAATACAAGCATCGTGAAGTCAATTCAAATTGACAGTCTGAGCAGTGAACTCAAGGTGTCCACAACGTATTTTCGTCTCTATTAACGGCTAGTAGCGATTTCGATTCTCTACGTTAATACAGATTACGCGACTTCGAACTCCGACTTCGCTCTCGAACTTTTTCGAGACCGACACCAACGTATTTTCGTCTCTATTAACGGCTAGTAGCAGGGCTGTCGTTTTAGAATTTTTGACTGCAGTGAAAATTCCGAAAAATTCTGGAAAATTGAAGTGTTCGCAGCGTTTTAAAAACAAAAGTGCAGTGAATTTCGCAGTGTTATAAGATAAAGGACTAAGTCCATTTCAAACCATTTGCCGATTAAAAATGTGATTTTTCAAAGTATATAAAGGGACTCGTATTTCCCAGATTTGATTAAAAAAAATTTTACGAAGTTATGCCCATTTTAAGTATTGGTGTCAAAAACTAAAAAACCGCCAAAAATTTTTTTCAAAAAAAGCGGCATTTCCATCCAAATCAAATAATTAACTTTTGTCTTTTAATTCTAATAGAACTTCTTATTCTCTGTCAGAATCTTTAAAAAAATTCCAAAATGGTTGAAAATTGGTAGAGCCATAGCTCTTTTTATAAGAAAAAAACAAAGCTAATTTTCTTTTTTTTCGCTTTAAATTTTATTTTGGATTTGTACCAATATAAGAAAGAAATGACATGAGGTTAATGCGACATTAAAGACATTTGAGGTCAAGAGAATTTTTTTCTCAGAATAAAAAATTAAATTTTTGTTTTAACCTTGCCAGCCTACAGCATGTCAGCTGCTGGTACCGGAAATTTGGCTTTTGTAGAAAATATCAAGAGAATGGATATGTGTCTTCAGATTTTAAATGACAACTTGCTGCAGAGTGCCGAAAATCTGGGCATACAGACAAATTTACGGTTTTACCAATATAAAAATCCAAAACTGAGAGCGAACATAGTTCGATCCTGGTAAATATATAAGTACCCGATTTTGATGGCACCGCGAGCATAGTCGTCAGATCTAAGTGTGATTGTAAATTTATTGAGGATTTTTACAAAAAATGCCTGAAAATAAAAAAATGCCAGATACCACTAAAAAACTTGCTGCTTCGATGCCAAACTACTTTTAAACTGTATTTGACCGAATAGGCTACCACACTAATTATAAAAAATTACAAAATCATTATTTTTGACAATTTTTTTACAGTTTAACACACATATGTATCTGCATATAATAAGCTGTGACTTGAAATTTAGTAATATGTTTTGATTTTCTATGTTTAAAATTTCAGATAATATTTTTTAATAATAAAACCAATTATTTTTTAAACTTAAATTTTTTCTCTTTCAAATCACAACAAAATTTTTTCATATTCCATTTAGTTTCAGAATTGTGGAGCGCTGAAGTTAAAAGTATGCAATGCATACAATAAGCTATGAGCTTCTGTAGTAATGGCACGTAGGTTTTGTGGAAATGTTCTGAATGGAGAGTTAAAATGTACCTACTTTTTAGGTCGTTATTGCTTTGCACGAAAAGAGTTGAAAAGAAAAGTTAAAACTAAGTGTCAAAAGCTGATCAAATTCCAGTAATGTTACAGTAAATGTCGCACGTCCCAATTCTGTTTAGACATTAAGATTAATTAAAAGTTTAGTGTTGTCAACTTCGAAATGTAAATAATCCAGGAGTTATTGTGAAAATGTATTGACAGATTACTTATGCAAATTTCTTATGAAAGTGCGGTGTTTTCATAAAAGGTGCAGTGTCGCAGTGTCGTACTTTAAAATGCAGTGAAAAACTGCGATTGAAGTGACAGCGACAGCCCTGGCTAGTAGCGATTTCGATTCTCTACGTTAATACAGATTACGCGGCTTCGAACCCCGACTTCGCTCTCGAACTCAAGACCGGCACTAACGTATTTTCGTCTCTATTAACGGCTAGTAGCGATTTCGATTCTCTACGTTAATACAGATTACGCGGCTTCGAACCCCGACTTCGCTCTCGAACTCAAGACCGGCACCAACGTATTTTCGTCTCTATTAACGGCTAGTAGCGATTTCGATTCTCTACGTTAATACAGATTACGCGGCTTCGAACCCCGACTTCGCTCTCGAACTCAAGACCGGTACTAACGTATTTTCGTCTCTATTAATCGTGGCTGGGCAAAACGTACCGCGCGCGGTACTGCGGCAGAATGAGAATAACTTTTCATATACGTATATAAAGCAGAGAGCGTAAAATTTAATACAGTTTGCTTTAAAAAGCAAACAAAGCACAACTACACATGCATTGAAGAACATTGAAGCGAAATACGCGTGTAGTGGTGCCCAGCTCTGCTATTAATGGCTAGCAGCGATTTCGATTCTCTACATCAGCGGTGGGCACAAAAATATAACAAAAGAGGAAAACAACAACATCAAGCAACAACAAACGAAATTTTAAAGTTTTTTTTACTTGCATTTCCAAAATTGCCATTAGCACAAAAAAAAAAACAAATTACACTACAAACAAAAACATTTGCTACATTCCTCAAGACACAATGCGGCGCCGTCATTTATGCCTTTGTGTTTTGTTTTTGTTTTCATTTGAATTCAAGTCAAGGCTGTAATAGCGTTGAAATTCTGCGAATTTTGTGCCTCGATAGCGTTGAAATTCTGGGAATTTTTTTTCGTTTGGTTGTGCGTCGAATAACGGTTAGAGCAATGTGAGTAAATTGAGGCACTAAGTGCCCTTCCCTGCTCTACATTAATACAGATTACGCGGCTTCAAACCCCGACTGCGCTCTCGAACTTTTGAGACAAACATATCGTATTTTCGTCTCTATTAACGACTAGTAGCGATTTCGATTCTCTACGTTATTACAGACACCGTCGAACCCAATACAACATATAATTAATAAATACTTATTATCGTAGATATATAATGTTACTTAAAGTTAATATTAAGTTAATTAAGAAATACGAAGAGAAATAAAAATAACATATAGTATTTAAAAAAATCTAACCACACATAGAAATATTTTTGTAACGATCCCGTATAGGTAGAATTGACCCTAGGCACCGACTGGTGTATACCCCGGCAGAAAACATCGTTACAATATTAAGGTGCGTTTCATAAAATAAACTTTTACCTCAAAAAGTGCCACTAAGCATAACATGTGATGATACTGAAAGAGAATATGAGAGCTAAAAGCAGCGGATCATTTATGGAAAAAAAGGTTAGGTTTGGTTACAGTGGTGGCTTATCAAGCATGTCAGCAGCCTTCAGTAGCACTAAATACAAAAATAAAGTAGTCGAAAAAAAGCTGAAATCAGAAGAAATATTTCCTATAGTATAAAATTCAATGATTTGTGACTTATGCTAGCTAAAAAATCCTCAGTAAGGTTTGCTACTTTGAATAGACTAACAAACGAACAGCGCTTGCAAATCTTTGAATTTTATTATCAAAATTCGTGCTCTGTGAGAAATGTGAAAACCAAAAAAAAAAATTCTTCAGCGACGAAGCTCTTTTGATTCAATGAGTACAGAAATGCCGAATTTGATCTTTTGGCCTGTGGTGCAACATGCTACACGGCATGCGATACCATGAAAGGCGAGTTTGGTGAGCAATTAATTTCACGTTTTGGAGCAATCCATTGGCCGCCAAGATCATTCGATTTGACCACACTAGATTATTTTTTGTGGTGCTACGTGCTACAATTGCAGCCCTGAAATAAGTACAACATTACAGCTGCCATTGGTGAGATACCGGTTGAAAAGCTGGATAAAGTATGCCAATATTGGAGCTTACGGATGGACCACCTCAGCCGCGGGCAACATCTACATATGTAATAAACTTTAAAAATTAAATAATAGGAAGTGATTTCAATAGTGATCAATAGTGATTTCATTCACTATTACAAACTTTCTATTCTTTTTTAAATTTTCAAAAACCAAATGCTTAAAAAACACCCTTTACATCTAAGAAAATTTGTAACATACTTTTAGGCTTTTATGTTAAAATAGAAAGCTTAGTAAATGAAAATGCTTTAAATTACGTATATCTTTTGACTAGTTGAAATGACGCACAAAATTTATTGCTGAACTTGTGAGGTTGTGTTAGTTTTTGTTTAATAAAACTCAAGTAATCAGTTATTGAAAGCTTAGGTTTAATTAAATGTTTTTAAAAATGTCAATATAATAATTTCTTAGAATATTAATAAGTAGAATTAATAGAATATTAATAGAATATTAATAGAATTTCGAAATTGTCTTTATACGAAGGAAAATATTACGTTTTAAATTTTTTATTTTATGGAAGTTGGCTGTGGTTGTTAGCGGAGTAAACATTTTTTCATCGTTTCCTTTTTTTATTTAATCAATTGGAACCCATCTAGCAAATTTTATTGCTCTTTGATGATTATTTCTGGTTTTTAACCTTGTGTCGATGTAAACCAGTGTCCGCCGCAGAAGACTTGCATCATTTGTTTGGCCAGTAAGGGGGTTCATATACTGGGTGTTTTTTTTAGAGGTTTGTTTTTCGAATAGAGATAAAACTGGCATTTTATGGTCAAATCTGGCAACTCTAATGTCATTTATGTTCAGTTTGGTTTGCCATTTCATCATGAACAGGTTGACAAAAGAACAACGCTTGCAAACCGTGCAAATTTATTTCGAAAATAATGGTTCAGTTCGCGAAGTTTACCGCAAGCTCCGTCCATTTTATGGTCGACATAATCGTCCATCAGAGCAATTAATTCGGTCAACCATGGGTCGTTTTCGCACTACGTTTACTCTATGTGATATTACGCATCCGCAGAGACGTCGAACAGTGCGCACCGAAGAAACAATTGCCGCTGTAGAGCAAAATGTTGAAGAGGACCCGAATGAATCGATTCGCCACCGTGCACAGCAATTGGAGCTTTATCCATCAACTTTATGGAAGATTTTGCGCAAAGATCTTGGCTTGCGACCTTACAAGATCCAGCTTGTGCAAGAATTAAAGCCGCGAGACCATGCAATGCGTCGTGATTTTGGTGTATGGGCCGAAAATGAGATTGATCTCGATGCTGATTTTCATCGCAAAATTTAGTTCAGTGATGAGGCTCATTTTTGGTTGAATGGCTACGTCAACAAGCAAAATTGCCGCATTTGTAGTGAAGAGAATCCACATGAGACCCTTGAGACGCCATTACATCCACAAAAACTGACTGTTTGGTGTGCTCTATGGGCTGGTGGAGTCATTGGGCCATACTTCTTCCGAAATAATGCTGGAGAGTCAGTTACCGTTAATGGAGACCGGTATAGAGCCATAATAACCGACTATTTTGTTCCAAAATTGGATGGCATGAATGTGGATGAGTTGTGGTTCCAACAAGACGGCGCTACATGCCACACAGCGCACGTCACAATCACTTTATTGAAAGAACATTCGATGAGCGCATAATTTCGCGGAATGGACCTGTCAATTGGCCACCAAGATCGTGTGATTTGACACCATTGGATTATTTTCTTTGGGGATATGTGAAGTCGCTCGTCTACGCCAACAAACCAGAAACGTTAGGGGACTTGGAAGCCAACATTCGTGGCGTTATTGCCGACATACGGCCCCATATGCTCGAAAAAGTGGTTCAAAATTGGACCTGTAGAATTGGCTTTATTCGAGCCAGCCGCGGCGGCCACATGCCCGAAATCATATTTAAACATTAATGGCATAAAATTATCCTTCCAATAAAGCCAATTTGAATGATGGACATTAAAACGAGTTTCTTGTGTTTTATTTCAATTCGAAGCTCTATACCTCTAAAAAAAACACCCTGTAGAATATTTAACATATTTGTCCAGCTATGAGTAGCATTTAAGTGACTGACTACCGGCAGATGAGAGTTGTAATCAGAAAGATATATTGCGATGAAGCATTTGCAGCATTATTCTCTAGGCGCTTCTCTATATGAAAATGCACCATATTACAATCACCAAGTATTGCCACACTAAAATCGGTATGGGATGATTTTAATTGACAATAGTTCTTATAGAATTTTCTACTCTTATCTGGACTATTCACAAAAGCTTATAGAAATGCGCGATATAAGACTTCGTAATAAAATTTGTTATATAAGATTTGTTTATAACCCATATTCTACCGCGCTGCAAAAATTGTTGAATTTTTTGATATAAAATATATTTCTACAGTAATTATGTACAGCCCCCTGATTTCAAATCCGACTTCGAAAAAAATTTTGCCCTAACCCGTTTTCCCGTTATTTTAAAAAATCAAATGTTCTATTAATCGAACGTTGGCGTCTATCCCATATCATAAGATACCTTACAAATACGAAATTTCACATTTTCCCTCCAAGTGACAGCGCCTCTCCAATTTCTACTGTGTTTTCACATGATTAGAAATGTTTTGTCCGTGCTTATCATATCTTTAAATTTTGTTGGTTTTGGGCAGGGTTTTCATCCATAGACGAGCTAATGGTGGCTTATTTCGACTGTCATAGTGTAAAATAGATATTCAGGGAAAGCCGATATAAGCTTTAGTGCCTCCATTCGTCAACCGGCTATTTGTTCTTGTTCATCCCTTTCTATACAGAAGCTGATGTAGTTCTCTGTTTTCTCAATATCACGTTGTATTTTTTGGACAACTTTTTCACATGTTATAATCTCCTGTGTTTGCTATCAGATAAGCGATTCTGTGCCAGGAGTCTTAGAGACCGATTTACGTCGATTCCAGTTAAAAGGCTCAAACCAGAAATGTGGCAAGCAACCATTGTTTCAAAGTTTTCCATGAAAACAATTTTTTATTTTTCTACATGTTTCTTCGAATGCTAAGCAAATACTTACTATTTTTTACAATCTCATTACTATTCTCTAAATTATCTAAAACCACAAAAATTCATTAAACAATTTTATTGAATAAATTGTGTCTATTCACTTCTATTACGATATGTTTCATTTGTAAGGGATTTTATGGTATGGGATATACTTCAACGTTCAATATTTTGAAGCTTTTGGAGATGGATTTTATTTATTTTCTCCTATATTAAGCTTGAGGAATAAAAATAACTGTCCCAACATTTGAGGTTCTTAGCTCAAACCTGTAAACGGCGCAGACAGAGCTTATGTCCAATTTCGTTGAAATTTAACGAAAACCGACTTACTAAAACGAAGAAAAATTATGCCTTAGGTAACAACATATAACGTTTTATGTTTTTTATTTGTATGAGGGATACCAACCACTGTTGTCAAACCACGCCCACATTTTTCGTGTGGGGGTTTTTTATTTTATTTTTTTTTAAATGTGCGGTCTTATATGCCTGTATAATAGAATCAGGCTTGGAGAAAATTCTCCCAAAATTTCAGCTTCCTAGATAAAACCTGCAAACGATGCACCCACTTTGTTTCCTATTACAACAACATTACCGCAACATTTTTGTCAAAAAAAAAAAACAAACCAAATTGCCGGACTCCACACATCAAGCTCTCGAAAGCCACTTCGAAGTAAGTATAATTGTTTAAGTCTAACTTACTGATTGTTAATGGTGTCATGGAGTAATTTTATATATAGTTCGGATTTTGATAGATTGCATGCCGGACTCAGATTTTTGTATTTTTTATCAACACCAAAATAGTTTTTTTGAAAATATTTTCTGGATGTGTAAGTGAAAAACAATGTTTGTGACAATGGCTTGCCGTCGGTGACCAGTATTTTCGTTTTTTATCGCACTTTTACCAAAAATATAGCTTAAGCAAACTGCTATTAAAATATTTTCTGGACAAGGAATTTTTTTTGTATAGGTAGGTACTATAGATGAAATTTCGATAGTTGTAATTTTCATGAAGAAGTATTTTATATGAGCAAACGAACTGCAACTTTTACGACTAGATTTTTCTTCTTTTGCTTGTCGTACAGAAATTTGATTTATTGATATTGTAGCGAAATTTGGTTTACGCTAGAAAAACTCTTGAAATAAATACCAACAAAAGAAACTAAACGATACTAGCTAGCATACACCATCTAGCGTAATGGTGTAAAAATAATAAACCGAACAGACGCTGCAGTACACTATTAAAGTCAATAGCCGAGACGCATCTAGATTGTGAAATTCGACGTCGTACAACGCCATCTAATAATAGCAACCTTCTCGATAATTGTGAGCTCAACGTCAGTGCGCCATGCTGGTGAATTGTGGATAGTGGTAGAATGCACGCTACAAAGTAGCACTGGCAGGTTGTAGATAATAGTAGAATATACGCCATCTGGCAGCTAGTAGATTATTCGAGAAAGTGATGCCTGTAGTATAAAAGGGTGTCATTTGAGTTTTCGGACTCAGTAGTATTTCAACAGTGAAGTGGAACACTTGAATTAAAAGCAATAAAGTGAATACAGTGTGATCCGTAGTAAAGTAAAACAGTTTTCTATACAGTGTTAAATTAATATTAGAATTTGAACGTTAATAAAATAAACCATTTTATAACTAAATAAGTTTGTGTGTTTTTAATTGTTACACAATCCAGTGATCGAACTCAGAAAAGTGTGAGAGATCGAAATTATCGTCAAAGAGACAGAAATTTCGTAACAATATATTGATATTGGCAGGAATATACATATAAAATTTTAGCTTTTTCGTACTACCCCAAGTTTTTGTTTTAGATTTCTGTTTATAAAAGTGTTCTATAACACAATTTTTTTCAACATATTTTTTGGACGATCAAACGAAGAGCTAATAGATATCTTGTGGTCGGGAGCCTTCTTCACACAGCTCAATATTTGATTAAATGTTTGTGTTACTACATATTTGTTTATTTGTTTGTATGCGTGCATGTAAACAAAGAATTATTTGCTTCATGAAAATATTTAACAAAAGCACAGTATAGCTATAGCGGCGTACATATACTCGTTGTACAGTATATATGTTTGTGTTTAGAAGTATATACATTTGTATGTATGTATGTATGTATGTATGTACATGTTTTCATGTTGTTAAGGCTGCCAAGTCGTTAACGTTATCGTAGTTTGAGTGTTTTGTAAAATAATTAAAACTAATTATGAGCACTTGAATTGTTAAATAAATACAGTCTGTATGTGTGAAAGGAAAGGCAAATATGTACATTGAGTATTTAATAATATGAAAGAGGGAGAAAAGATATTTTAGTTGCAATTCTTAGATGCAGTCAAGTAGAAAAGGTGCTAATGAGTTTGTGGTCAAAAGAAATGTTGACTGTTTAAGCACTTGTGAGTGTGACTAATGATGGCAATAGAAAAATTTGATGAAATGTTTAAGGCAGCGGTGGGCACAAAAATATAACCAAAGAGGAAAACAACAACATCAAGCAACAACAAACGAAATTTTAAAGTTTTTTTTACTTTCATTTCCAAAATTGCCATTAGCACAAAAAAAAAACAAATTACACTACAAACAAAAACAATTGCTACATTCGTCAAGACACAATGCGGCGCCGTCATTTATGCCTTTGTGTTTTGTTTTTGTTTTCATTTGAATTCAAGTCAACGCTGTGCCTCGATTGAAATTCTGCAAATTTTGTGCCTCGATAGCGTTGAAATTCTGCGAATTTTGTGCCTCGATAGCGTTGAAATTCTGGGAATTTTTTTTCGCTTGGCTGTGCGTCGAATAACGGTTAGAGCAATGTGAGGAAATTGATGCACTAAGTGCCCTTCCCTGGTTTAAGGTAATTTGTAGATATCTTCAATGGAAATGAAATACATAAGAGACAGAGAAAGATTTGGAAAACAGTATGAGAAAAATCTAAATAAAAAGAGGTTTAATTTTAATTCAACAACAGTAATATATAAAGAAGAGGCTTAGCATTTAAAGATATTTCTATAATTTATATCGTATAATGACCACTTATTATTAAAAATATTTGCAATTTCTCTAAAGGCTATGTAATAAAAATTTTAAAATGGTTTAGTTTTCACTTGAAGGTTGTACCAATTAGAGCGCCTTATTTGGCTTTTAAACAATACGTATTATACATATATTCTTAAAGTGACAATACTTATATACCATTGTAAAGTACACATATTACGAAAAGCGCCTAGCAGCTCTACTGACAAACTTGTGCTCTTTTGATGGAATTTTCCTGGATCTCTACCTTAATCTTTGGAATTGCTTATGACATATTGGTGCACACTTGCAATTCAGAGAACCACAAATAAAAAATTCGCATGGTTCCCGCAGCAGCTCAGCCCTTTCGCGGACTGTATGACGAATTACTCGCTTTTGCTGGATTCACATGTAAACAATCTAATCTAATCAATTTCGCCAAGACAAAAATTTTCGTTTTATCGTTTTTCAACGCAAACTATTCACGGTCGAGCCTCAATTCATTAATCAGCCAATCACTTCGTGAGTTCAAAAATTGCTTCTTTTTAATCATTTTCGGGATCTGTGCGCCACAAATTCAGCAATTTTGTTAACCCTTAGCGGCACCGCGGGGTCGTGAACGACCCAAGTTTGGCCTCATGTAGTAAAAACATTTTTTGAAAAATATGCCTAATAACACAGGTCAACAGTGTTTAGTGGTAAAAGAAACCATATGAGGTTCGGAGTGCCTATGCAATGGAAAGAACAAAAAATCACTTCGATGACTGTTACTTCTGCTGTATTACTTTGCGTGGTGTAAACGTTAAAAAAAACGATTTATGCAGACTTAGATTCTACTAGAAGACCCTTACCACATTCAAAGGAAGTACCTGTTCCAGCAATTTGTGAATCATCATTTGAAGAAGTCATTTATGAAGTAAGTAACGACAGCGATTTCGAAGGAATACCATCTGCAGAGCCAAAACCTTTTACCCAAGAAGAATTAAATGATTTGATAAGGGATCTTGAACTCCCTACAGAATCTGCAGAGGTTTTGGCTTCTAGATTAAAAGAAAAAAACTTGATGTCGTCAGGTACAAAAGTGACGTTCTATCAAACAAGAGAGCAAGACTTGCTTCCTTTTTTTCATTCGGAAAATGATATTATTTTTTGTTCGAATGTGCAAGGCCTTATTCTCGAAATGGGCATTTCAAAATAACATCCAAATGAATAGCGTCTCGTTATAGACAGCTCTAAACGAAGTCTTGAGTGTGTTCTTCTACACAGTGGCAACAAATTTGGATCAGTTGCTATTGCTTACTCAAAAAATGTCAGAAAATTACTCTGAAATTGTAAATTACATGCTAGAACACTTTAATAACTTCGGATGTAATATGTCAATCAAAGTGCACTACCTTCACAATCATCTTGACCAATTCCCAGACAATCTTGTATCCTATAGCGAAGAACAAGGCAAGCGGTTTCACCAGGACCTGAAGACTATGGAAGAAAGATACCAAGGCCGAAGGGATCGCCATATGATGGCTGACTATTGCTGGGCGATGCAACGTGATAGTCCTACTACACCTCATTCGCAAAAAAGAAAGTTTTTATTTAAATAATGTAAAGTGTTTTTCATGTAAGCCTTTTTTTTACAAGGCAAAATCTAGAAAACTACACGTAGGATATCAACATTTTTGATAATAATGTAATCAATATAAGGTCGTTAGTTAAAAAAAAAAGTACAGTTTCTCGGCACCAAAACTGGTGTTGACCAGTGTAATCATTAAATTTCATAAAGTAGGGTCATCTCAACACTTATTCACAGTTATGAAACCTGGAATTGAAAATTCGATTTTTTATAAAAATGAAGCGGTGCCGCTAAGGGTTAGTAAACAAACAAAAATATAACTAGCTGAAAATGCGCCTCATCACAAAAAGTTTATTTTCTTAGTGAAATTATCGTTCTTTAGCTGCTGTTCCAATCAACAAGTTTTCTTCGATTAAAATGATCCGTGGTCAATTCAGATTTCCACTAAATTTGCGCACCATTTCTGCAACCATACATAAGTTTATTTTAAATACCGAAATTCATTTAATAAATCGCATGTGTAAAAATACCCACTTCCATAAAAGTTTTAAATTTTCATCAGTTTTTTTCAATGTTAAATTAAAAATACCAGATGATTAAATTATATTACCTTAAGATAAAATACTTATGTTAAATATTCTCTCATTTACGCATATATTAACGCCTAGTAATATAATCACAAATATTTCTTTGACAACAAAGACAACACTGTTTGCCAAACGATCAAAGAAAGTTTCGCACTTTCGCCCAAGTAAGTACACATTCCAGTGATGGAGCAAATAAAACATTAACTTGCGTTCACAAGTTATTGCGCATATAAATACACCTACGCAGTGCTGACCTATGGCAGTTGGCACGCGTTTCTCATTAGACCATAACGACTTACGAATTTACAAGTGTGAAAAAATGCGTTTGACAATTTTTATTACGTTCTTAGCCACTTTGCTCTTGAGCGCAGTAACTCCAATGATCAAAGCAGATCTAAAGTCAGATCTACGTGAATTTGCTGCTTTGATACCACGTCGTCGGATTGGTTTTATTGCCGCACGTCATTTTGTGCTCGATAGTCAATTTCGCACAGCGTTAACTTTTATACGAAGTGCAGAATTTGCTGAAACCTGGCGGCAAGTGCGAGAGACTACAGAATTTTTAGAAATCGTAGATTATGTGACACAATCGGGCACAATCTATGATGTAACAAGTGTCATCGATAATGTACCAAATCGTTTACGTGCTTTCAAGATACCAGCCACAGTACCAGTCGATATGATGTTTCCACGTAACTTAAGCAGTTTTTTGAAAGAGGTGGTGATAGCGTTGCCCAAATCTAGAATTTCAAGTCTAATGGCACGCAAATTACAAGAAGGTGGAGAGTTTGCCAAAGTATATGAAGCGTTGAGGAAGATGGAATTTAGAGAATTGATTGATGACGCAAGGGTAAAGTACACATTTTTGTTTTCAAGCTATCATTAACGTTCCTTTTTTTTATAGAACTCGGATAGTTTGACAACACCCATTAGATTATTGACGAGAAATTTCGTTAATGTAGATGAAATGATTGAGATTGTATTTTCAGTATTAAAGTGGGGTCCATAAAAAAATAAATTAAAACCAAATCTTATTTAAAATCCCAAAATAAATTACAACTCAGTTTTTATATAAAAGCAAAGATTTTCTTAAATTAAAATGATTACGATGACACTTAAAACCTTTCTTATACATACCGGAAATTCCAGCAACTTGTTACTATGCACACAAGTTTCATAGTTTCCAACAAACGTGCGTGAGCCTAAAAGTCTATTTTAACCTGTCACATTTCACCATGAAGCGTAAGGCAAACTGCTGTTATCGCTGTGAGAACATGAAAATTTCGCACTTGGCTAATTTTGGTCGGCAATTGAAAGCTGTGCCGACGCATCCATATTTTGGTGGTAGTTTGGAGTGTAGCGATAGTCCGACCCACAACCCATGTCTTTTGAAGTAGCCAATGTATAAAAGCACCCACCAAGGTTGTCGTTTTTTTTTTCATAAACTTTCTTAAAACTTAATCGCAAATCGCATCTACTTAGTGCCAAGAGCTTTTGCCCCGTCATTTGAATGTTGGTCAACGCTATGAAGGTGGTTAAGTTTCTGAAAGTTTGAGTTGATTACCTTCTGATTGTTGGTTGCCTTCGGTGTTCGAATGCACTCAAATGGAAAATATATTTTTTTCCTTGATTCTCGTCAATGGATAGTGGAGCATTTGACTTAAAAATTGTCTTTAAAATTCATTTACATATTGTTAGTAATTAAAAAAGCAAAAGAAAAATAATCACTACTTTGGAATCGATAAACTCATCAGCTATTATTATGTTATTCATGTCATCAAAATCCTAAATAATATGTGTCATTCAAAAAAAAAAAAACGAAATTAATTCAAATGAAACAAATTTATTTTCTCTGTACCATGTTATTAGATTGAAGAAACTGCATTTCAGATGAGCAACAGTTAATTATACCTTATATCACTTTTCTACTAAGAATTCATAGA
The DNA here is from genome assembly GCA_949775025.1 of Tricholauxania praeusta. Taxonomy (NCBI): domain Eukaryota; kingdom Metazoa; phylum Arthropoda; class Insecta; order Diptera; family Lauxaniidae; genus Tricholauxania; species Tricholauxania praeusta. The sequence continues at coordinate 25,850,592 of OX459031.1, read as the reverse complement.
ACTGAATATATTATTAGAAGGCTTAATTTTTTTTGGAAGAACTATGAACTTTTGAAAAATTCAATATAGCACACCTAATATGGTCGCTCCGAAAGAAACGCTATAAGAAAAACATTTTGAAGAGATCATGTGGCACAAAATATGACTTTAAAGAATTTTCCAAAACTAAAATTTATTATATCAGAAGCTACCATCTCAGAGTAAAAGCCATTATTTCATAGCGTTATGAAAGGGGTCTTGATACCTTTCCATAAAAGCGGAAAATTTTAAACGCTGTTGGCAGTGGATATATTAAAGCAAATGCAATAAAAATTGGCTCAGGTCAGGCATTACATGTGAAGCGGACAAGGAAATAAATATGACATTCTGAAATTCGTTTACATTCGGCCCAATGGTACTTCACGAAGGTGTGAAAGAAACCACAAATTTTTATTTTTTATGATGCTAAGTTGTTAAGTTATATTTTTCTAAAGCATTTAAAGTCAGATTTGAAATTTGAATTTTTTTTTTGTAGAAATCCCGAAGAAAACATTTCAAATCAGATTTTCAACAATATTGGAATTTTTCATAATTTTAATGCATAGCTTAAAGTATGGATATAATACAAAAATTTCAAAATTAGATTTACATTTGTAATAACTTTTAATAACATCCGATTTTTTCGTAAAATGGGTTTTGTAGATAAAAGGCAAAGAATATAAAGGCTTTTTTTCAAAAAATAATTTTAGTTCGGGGACTAGTATGTTGAAACTGTAAAAAATTATTAAATTGTTATTATATTTCATTTATTGGAAATAAAAAAAAACTATCACACTTCGGAAGTTAAGTACAGCTGGAGATAATAAACTTCATGCACAAGAAGATTGAAGAAAATTCAAAATGTTATCGAAAATCCACCTGTGGACATTTTTGAATAAGAAAATTTTCTAAGCAAAATCAAATTATACGTTTCAATCAAATTTATAGAAAGATGCAGAAAAATATTTTTATCGTATATAAAGAAGTATTTTTCTCAAATCCGTGCGATTTATAAAATAATGACTCATATGCTTTAAATAACTAACTCATTGAATTTCTTTTTTCCATTAAATTTATCCCAAATAAGAAGATCGCCGAAGAAATATCGTTACAGTTTCGCAAGTCATTCTTTAGATCGCTGAGCTGGTGTTCCAAATGGAGTATTTTCTTAGCCTTGGATGTGATCTTGTTATTGCACTTCTTACATACTAAAGTAGACTTCTTATGAAATATTCAGTCATACAAAGTTTCGGCACGCTGTTGTTGCGTTTGCTTAAACGCTCTTCTAATTCTCTTAATGGAGTTTTAAGAGAACTTTCCACATTAACTCTTGGGGAATTGTCGCCTATTGTATTGCAAATATTGATGTTGACGCGTTTCTCGTCTTTGTAGTGTCATTCCTATTTAGTTCCAGATCACATAAGACCATGAAGCAACTAAGGGCTAAAACACAATTCCAACGGACGACGGAAAATTCAGCTGTCATTTTGTGTTTACAAGAATATAATTTTTCTATTGAAAAATTTTTGATTGTGAAAAAGTGAAATCTTTATTTCCTTTTGTTAGTCATTCGTTGTTATTCAATTTATTTATATTCTTATTTATTTAATTTGTTTTTAATTGAGCGATTATTATTAACTAATTGAAAATTATTTAATCGATTTTAGAGTCACTTGCAGTAACCGATATTCATGTGAAATGACAAAGATAACAAATGGAACTAATTAACTTGGTTATATACATATTCATATACATATGTATACACAGAGCCTCAGCAGACCAGTTTTGGTTAATTTGTAATGAGATTTGAACCCCGACCATTCCATGAATTTTATTTGGACAGCCGCTCTTTACAATTGAGCCATGAGGAGTTCTGCAGACAATGCGCCATCTGACATCTTTTTTGTCATTTCTTGTTTGCTGCATAGTTTTGTTGAACCGTCGGTTTAAAGGCTTGATAAGATTTACCTTTTTTCGAATTTCATGGTTTCGAAGGAATTATCACTTAGTAAGAAGACAAAATTACCTTGTGAACGGTGTGCAACTGATTTAGTTCGAAAAAGAATTGATGTTCAAATAAATGAGAAAAGTGCAAAAAACGGGTTGGCACTTTTGGAATTTACGACCCAAAAAAAATATAAAAAAGTATGTGAGAAACCAGATCTTTTTATGTGTAAGGTAATGATATGCATAGATAATTCAATCATAAAACACAAACATAAAATGTTCAAAATTCGAAAATAAGTAGAAAAAATTGTGATCACATCTCAAACTGCAGCTTAAAAGTTGCGTTATATAGAGTAAAATTTTGGAAAAACTTTAAAAAAAAATCAAAGGGGTCAGACTTTTTGAAAATGTCGATTTTAATCTTTAAACGGTAATAGCTAAGTGATAACACTAGTCAACAGTGGTTTTGTTGCCCTGGATGTCTCTGCGGATTTCTATAGTTTCAAGCTCATAGTTTACGAATATATTCATGAAAGTGCTGGGTTGGCTCTAGTTTTTATTATATTGAGGTATTTATCTCATATATAAAAATCTCGTGTCACAGTGTTTGTTACCGAACTCCTCCGAAACGGCTTGACTGGTTTTTATGAAATTTTGTGTGTATATTTGTTAAATCTGAGAATAACTCGTAGGCTATAAAAATTTTATTTAGGGAACATATTTAGGGTGGCCCTCATACAAAAATATTCTTAAGATAGCATTTTCACAAAGACCACTTCATCGATTCACATCGAATTTACACCCCGTGTCTTTTATGTTTAGAGACATAGTTGAGTCTATAAAACTTTTATTTAGTGTGCATATTTAGGGTGGCCTTCATACAAAAATATTTTTAAGATAGCATTCTTACGAAGACAGGTTAATCGATTCACGTGGAACTTACAACACGTGTCTTTTATAATATAAACGACACGTGGTGTAAATTCCATGTGAAACGATGTAATGGTCTTTGTAAAAATGCTATTTTAAAAATATTTTTGTATGAGAGCCACCCTAAATATGCACACTAAATAAAAGTTTTATAGCCTGCGAGCTATTCTCAAACCTACCAAATGTACACACAAAATTTCATAAAAATCAGTCAAGCCGTTTCGGAGGAGTTCGGTAACAAACACTGTGACAGGAGATTTTTATATATGAGAAATAAATACCTCAATATCATGAAAACTAGAGCCAATCCAGCACTTCCATGAATATATTCGTAAACTGTGAGCTTGAAACTATAGAAATCCGCAGAGACATCCAGGGCAACAAAAAAAAAAGTTAATTTTGTTGAGTAGTGTAATTACTTCGGGTAGTTTTTTTTATTTTTTTTTTTCTGAAACTATTTACCTATATTCAAAGGCAAAAAAAATTATGAAAAATTTAAAAATCCGATTGCTCAGAAACGGTTTCAAAAAACAAAAAGCTGGGAATTGGTGTGCTTGTTGCTTTTAATACGTAATAAAACATATCACAAAATGAGCGAAATCGAAGAGGGTCGCGTCAAAAACTCGGTGATTTGACGTGGAATGTTCCATATATATTAGAAACGAAAGATAATTTAAATGTGTATGAATGTAACAAAGTTAATTTTAGCTAGGCTCCATTACTTAAATGCAAAAAGCTTGTAATTTTTAGTACAGAATTCAGTTTGGCATGCACATTGTATACATATGTATATCAATGGAAAAAATCAGGGTGCAAAAAAAAAAGTACCAAGAAACAGACCGTTCTTTAGTCTTCCATTATGATCAAACATTTTTGAATGGTATTTATTTTCCTTTACTTATTGATCATGTGATATTTTGTTTAAAACTTGGCAATATTTTGCCAAAAATTTTGCGCTTTAGTAAGAAATGCTCACTAGCTAAAATCGGCACATTGTTCTTTTGAAAACATAAATTTCGTTATGTCTTCTTAGATATTTCATTTATTATAACGGTTACAAGCTTTTGCTTCTACGGTAGGTACCACGATCAAATATGAAATTTATCCCAGTTATGTAGGTCCTGTAAAAGCTAATAACTATAAAAACTCTTAAGCCCAATTTCACGATGATGCATATCCGTCTTAGTTTCATCAAGTCTTAGTTTCCTCAAGTAAAAGCAAATAGAAAGTTCCCGAATAGTTCAATCTTGATTTTATTGATATATATTTTTTTCACTGTAAATTAAACTTACTTTTCTAAAAGATTTTTTATCTAGTCCAATTTGGAAATGTTTGGCAACACTGATCTTAAGTTCTTATACTCGAAAAGCATGTTAGCTTATTCCAACAATTGAAAGTATGTAAATCAAATACTATGTTGGGACCTGCATTACATTTTCAACCATTCATGTATGAAAACCAACATTAGAGAATGGGAATGGAATTCTACCATTCCCCCTTTTTCTCATTTATTGCTTACAAGTTCGGAAAAGATATTGTCAATATTGCCTGGTGTGAATGTTGACTAGGGAACATAACACATGTAAAATTAATTTTGAAAATACTTCTAAAAGAGGTTGCACGTTTTTCAGCCTCAGGCAGTACGAAACTTTTACTCGAAACTGATGTATTTGGTACATTTCACTTGATTTGATTCAAGCAATAGAACTATCATGTCACTTAAAAACTCTTTTCTAAGAACAAGAATTTTTACAGCACCCTAGGCTAAAAGCGGAATCGACAAAAATTACGAAGCTTATCATAAAAGTATGTTATTTTAACAGCTACTACTAAAAATGGCAAAATTTTCTTACATATTCGTATCTTGACTATAAAAGTACAATAACCATGCGAAGATAACGCTTTTACCAAACAAACACTGTGAAGATAACATAAGACAAAAATGCATCCGAAATTTCAAATGCGATATGGTTTGCTCAAATTATTTTACTTTTGTGCGGCAACAGTTCTACTCTACTGTGTATTTCAAACAGCAAAGGAACACCAACATCAAAGCTATAAGAATTACAGAAAAATTTTAAATACAGATCCGATAGAGGAAGGTCAGTGAATAAAAAAAAAATTTATAAAAAACTTACAATAAATTCAACGCCTTTCCTTAGGGTCACTTGTCTACAACTCAGGAGCAAATGGAACTGATGCTGCTTCAAATTTTACTTCTAAGTCCCTGTCTTCTGAAAAACTAAAACCGCGCTACTTTGTGCGCTCGACGCAGTGCGCAATGCCTTATGTAGATCCTTTTTCAGCAGATGTCATGAAGGTTTTTAAGCCATTGCCGATACAAAATTGTACCAAATTTGAGCATATGGTGGAAACTTATTTTGATATAAATTTGAAACATTACGTTCTTCACATAAATGAAAGTGTTGCAGCACATTTGAGTAACTACAGTGGTGACATTAGTTGTTGCTACAGGCAGATCGTACGCAAAGCAGATTCAGATAATGGCTATGAGTGAGTATTTATGAATATATCTCAAAGTTATTATGTGAAACTGAAATGTGTTTTCGTTTGGCAGCTATCTGCCGTGCACGAATTTTCATCAGGACTTTGTTGTTCCACGTCATATTGAAGGTATAACAGTTGAGTGCTGTTCAGCAAATAATACAAAACTGTTGCAACAGGACGCATTCACTTTTATACAACTTAAAAACTTAAGCAACTTTAATCATAGTGGCACAAATATTAGAAAGCCAAGTGTGCTACTTATGGGCATAGATTCACTATCACGCATCAACTTTAAACGCAACATGGTCAAAACGTATGAGTTTATGCGGCGTAACAAATGGCATGAAATGCAGGGTTACAATAAGGTTGGTGGAATTTTTTTTTGTTTTCTTTTTTGCTTCTCAAGGAGTTATCAAAAATGCATAATTATTAAACTCGTGAATAAAACAATTTCTTTTTTTGTCTTTTTTTTGATCTTCTACAGATAGGTGACAACACATTTCCGAATTTAATGGCCGTTATGGCGGGCTACAATGAAATAACTGCGCGTGAAAAGTGCAAAGTCCATGAAGACGGTGGCCTTGATAATTGTTCTTTTATATGGAAATACTTTCAAGAATTTGGCTATCGTACAGCTTATGCTGAAGATGAAATTGGTATGAATACGTTTAACTACTGTATGGCGGGTTTTAAAAGGCCTCCTACTGACTACTATTTACGCCCCTTTCTAATGGCTTTCGAGGATCGTCTAGTAGAACAAAAACGTTGTGGTCTACGTAATTGTATTGGTATGCGACATACAGCTGAATATGTATATGATTTTGCGAAAGAACTTGGTTATCGCTATATTGATGAGCCGATATTTGGGCTATTTTGGGCAAATTCTTTTAGTCACGATTGCTATGACACACCGTCTGCCATGGACCATGTAATGCTAAGATACTGGGAAGATTTTGATGAGTCCGGTATTTTAGAGACATCAATTATAATATTCTTTAGTGATCATGGAATGCGTTGGGGTACATTAACTGGTCTAGCTGATGGATCCTTAGAAGAGCGTTTACCAATGCTCTTTATATGGATACCTAAATGGTTTGCACATCAGTATCCACAATATGTCAAGGCTTTGGAACTAAATAAAAACAGACTTACATCGCCATACGACTTACATATGACATTGAAACATTTGGTTGAAATTGCCGGTGAGGAAAATGTGAAATTTCCAGCGGCAGCAGATTGTCCACAGTGCCAGTCATTGTTCTATGAAGTTCCAGAAAATCGAAACTGTACAGTGGCTGGCATACCAGATCATTATTGTGCATGCATACCATATGAAGTGATATATACTGGAGAGTTGGTTAAAAATATAACACTTTTAATTATTAACGAAATGAATCATTATTTGGCGAGTCGGAACTTGACGGCGGATTGCAGTGAATTGTCATTCTTTAGCTTAAAATTTGCTGAAAAACGTATGATTTTGGAAGATGTTGAATCCGAGAAGAGTGCTAGCGAACGTTTGACTGAGGATAGTATGATGTATCGTATAAAGTATAAAACAGATCCAAATGAATCGACGTTTCAAGCTACCGTTACATATTATAGGCTTAATAATACAATTGCTGTCGATGTGGAAAGTATAAGCCGTTTAAATAGCTACAAAGTAGATTCAAAATGTGTTGATGATAAGCAGGCTAAAAAGTATTGTATATGCAGAAATGCAATTGTCACAGAGAAAAGTTAGTGCTCTCAGAGAAATTCTCAAAATCTATTACTTTCTAGTTATTTAAATAGCGAAATTGGCTCAGTGGTTATTCAGTAACTTAGCGGGGGTATGGAAGGGGTCGTCGTCTCCGGGTGCATACGCTTGGGGGCGATTTTTACAAAAAATTAAAACACCATTTTTGGACGAACGTTTTTTTCTAAAAGTAGGAGTGGCAAATGCTTACGCTTCCCCACTGTGTTTATCGTGCATATGCGTACGTTAGACTGGCTGTCATTTTTATGTTGTATAATAAGTTATTTAGTTAAGGCAAAATATTTTTTTTTTAACACAACTGAAAAGTTAAGTTGATCATAGATAAAATTATCTTTTGTATAAATTTCTACAACTTATTACTCTCGAATAGAACAGCGTTCTTATAAATTTATGGAAAAAATTTTAACAACTGACCTCATCATTGGTATAAGATATCTATGTAAGTACATATATATGAGTATTTCAATGATATTTAAACTAAAATAAAATTATTTTCAAATAAGTTATGAGCATTATAAAATTTGGTCCCAACATTTTTTTAAAAAGACTTATCTCAAAAACTATAGAAATAGAAAATAAGCCATATATCATTTTTGTTTGAAAATGTTTTCATTTTATAGAAAAATAAATAATTTTCTTTAAATAAATTTTCTTCACATCTACTTTGTTGATTTTTTATATATTATTCTATATTATATAAAAGCGGTGTGCAAAAGTAAGTTTCGTTATAAAAATGGGCGGTGCCAAGCCTTCCTAATGAAAAAATTCTAACTTTTCTACATCCTTGTAACTATGTGACGCAGATGAATAAAATTTGAAACATATTCTATGTATGAAGTATGTTTTTATAGTCTGAGATACTTTCTTAGAATAGTTTGGAAAAATTGGGCAACGCCACGCCCATTATAAAAGAGAAAAATCAAATTCTTCATACCTCATGAACTATTTGACTCATATGTATGGGACTTTGTACATATGTCAAAGGTACGGACAGAAGTAAATTTTTTGTACATATGTTTCTTATGGTATGTTGAAGATTCTTAGAATAGTCTGGTGAAATGGGCGAAACCATGCGCCCCATATAAGAAAAAATCGAAAGTTTTTAATATCGTCTCATAAATTAATCCAAAATTTATTTTTTTTTTTTTAAATATTCAATGAATTTGAATTTGAACGATTTTGTTTTGCATTAGTATAGCTCTGATTTCCAATACATCGAAAGAAATCTATTCGGTTGACTGTATGGTTTCTTATTATATTTTGCGAAGTGATCGTTATAGGCAAACAATGTGAACTATACCATCAAGGAACATCCCGTCTGAAACATTTCAAGTTGTAATAGAAAAACACATTAGAAGCGGTACTTTATCGTAAGGTTATGTTAGGTTTGTGTGGCGGCCACGTAGCCACACATAGACCACAAGGTTCATAGTGTTACCAAAAAACCCCTCGGCTTCAGTATTATTAGTAAATTATGGTTATTTCCTTGCCTGTATTTACAACAAATCTTTTGATTTCACTTAGGTGGACCTATGTTCGAACCCTTAAGGGTAAGAAAACGGCTGCCCCAAAATTTTAAATCTAGTTCTGACAAGACTGGGCTAAAGCAAAAAAAGGGTTGCATAGTTTCCTTTTTGTCGAGTCTATCACCACTCGTTAGATCTATGCCCAACTTAGAAGCGTGATGTCTAATAAACAAGTTGCCTCCGAGCTAAAGATTGCAAATATTGTGTATCCATTTTATGGACGCGGGGCCAAAAATGTCTTTGAATACTGCTTTTGGAAGAACAATCCCACCTATTTTCTGCTATCGAGATTAGTTCTTCATTCATTGAAGAGGTGCTAAGCCTTTCACGAGTTGTACATCTCATAGGTCTGCCATTTTATTTTCTACAATTTTTCAATTTCCAGATGTCGTCTAAGAAATGCTGAGTTTTTTTTTCACTAAGCGTACACAAAGCATGATTAATAATAAAAATCGAAAAATACATATGTGTTAATGAAATTCGAAGCCTATCGAATAATATCAACGATGATCAAAAATGATGTTCATTAGGATCCAATAATTGATTCGAAAGATATTTTTAAATAACTTGTCTAATAGTCCGGGAGGTAGCGTTGCATTTTTTGCAATTTCTTCCCGCTTTTTTTTTTTGCAATTGATAGTACAAGTAGGTATTATAGGAGGAAATGACTATGAAAAATGAAAAGCTTAATCTCGGCCTATAAGTACTTTTAAATGATTAAATTTTTGTCAAGAGAACGATACTTCATTTATTAGATTCTCAACAATACTAAGTAAATTAGAAATATTAATAGATTTTTCAAGACTTATCATACGTAAAAATACCTACTAATCTGGTTAGTGATCAAACTAATAAAATTGTCCGAAATAAACCAAAATGATACACTGTGCGAGAGTTAAAACGTTGGAAAGTTTTTTTTACGAAGCTTTTGGAAAATTTATGGGGGTTTCTTATGGCTTATTTTTTTTTTTTTTTTTTGACTGCAATGTTTTTAACCTTTTCTTATGCTGAATGTTATTTTGTTTTTCTTATTTCTGTACTTTCTTTTACTTATTTAAGTCAGGTTCAATGTATTTTTTGCTTTTATTTTTGCTCTTGGTCCTTTAAGGCTAATTTTCACTTTTGTTTTGTACATATCGCAAATACGCTACCGCAACAGTACAGCACTTTTCGTGTCTGGTTTGATCCTTTTGGGGGCATTAAAAGCAATGAATATTCCATAATAATATTTTATGCCATTTATGTCTTGAAATTTGTCGAAAATATAGGAAAAAAGGGGAAACCAAGTCAAGCGCACGTTTTAATGGCATAAGCAAGACAGTCTAATATTCAGTCAGCCAGCTAGGACATACGAAAACGTAAAAGGGATAATAATGAATTTTTCATTTATCATTACTTGCTGCCTGATTCCTTCTACCTTTAGGATTTGTTACCTTGTGTGTTACTTTTCACGTCATTTTATGGCGGTAAGATCTGGTTTGCATTTTTTTCGTCTTTATTTACAGATTTTAGATTTCTTGGCTTGGATTTTCGGCGTTGCAAATCAAGAAAAGGGTAAACATAAATAAATTAAAGATTTCAGGGTATTAAAGAAAAAAAAAAAATTTGCGAAAAAGGTCACAACATTTTTGCATTATATTTATTATAAAATCTTCATGAGAAAATTGAAGAGCATTCAGAAATTCTTCTTATTTGATTTAAATTCGTATCTGCTTTGTTTCAGTCTTAATAATAATTCCTTTAAATCTTGTAAGAGTTTTTTCGAAAGATTTAAAAATACTTATAACAAAAAGATAGTAAATTTATAAAAAAACTTTTAGATTTTTTGCACGGTGTTGCATGTGGAACAGGAAACTTTTTTTTTGGAATAAAATTTGGTCCTTTGATCTGAATAGTACATGAAAGAAGAATTCTGGTACTAGGAGAGCTCATAATATTAGCATTTACTGATGGCTCATCGAGCTTTTTAGTTTTCCATACGATTTATATGACAATGCTTACTTACACAATTACATCTACATCTTGTGAAAAAAAATCTTACACAAACGGGACCAAGCCCATTGGAAAAAACATACAATTTTTTAGAAAAACAAAAAAATTAAACAAAAAAATCAAAAAAAATGCCTTTTTTCTCTTTCCTAGAAATATCCATAAGCTCTGAATAATACGCGCACGAAATATTATCTTCATTGATTTCCAACGGGCTTGGTCCCGTTTGTGCAAGATTTTTCTTAAACAAGAATTAACAAATGCCATCCCATGACTACTTTCTTTGCAATTTGAAATATTATTTCGAGAGAGATTTTGAGTCCTTTGCAGTCATATGTTAAAAGAAAATTATAAACACTTAAAGGTTATACGGAAAATGCTTGAAAGAAGAGTTTAGCATAGCTACATATTTGTAATTTAAAAGGTGGGCAATTATATGATTTGTATGATCTAACCAATAGTTTGTATTCAGATTAACAGTTCTCAGTATTTGCTTAACAAGTAATGAATTGACTTTGGTTGGCAAATATTTTTGCATTCAAATTATGACTTAATTATATTATTATTATTAATTTTATTCTTATCTTGCCAACTGCTCGGTGATATAGGCAATTACAAATGATACTTTGCATTATTACTAATCATTTCAAATAACAAATTTCATTGTCGGTACCTAACAACACCTGATAAGGTTTTTGCTTCTCACAAAACTGCCGGATGAAAATTTGAGCAAATTTTTATCTATCGTAAAATTGATTCATTTATTGATGTTTGCAAGTCGTCAACATTGAATAGCTTGTTTCTTCATTATGTATCAGCAGAATCAGTAGTTCATGGTAAACGTTATCAGAAATGTTCAGTTGTTCACTGATTTTATCTCAGTTTCATTGCAATTTTGAAAATTTAAATTGCTTTTAAGTTCATTGATACTATATAGTTTGGCTGAAACTTCGAGAAATTGCAGTAGGTTTTATCAGAAGTTCATGGCTACCGTAATCAGAATCGTGCAGTTTTTAATATATTTTATCTCGGTTCCGTTGCAACAAAGGAACATTTATATTGCAATCAAATGATTGTAAGTCTACTGTTGCTGAATTTCTGTAAAACTTTTATTAATTTTTTTTTAACATTTGCCAAGGCTTATCAATAACATCAAAATGTACATAAGATGTTGCATTGCCGTGCTTGATGCATATGGTTTTCGAAATTTATGTAAGTAAAAACAGGTATATCGCCAAAAAGGCAAGGACATTGTGATAATCAATAATTTGTTTTGTTTCCACTTTAAGATCAGATATACCTTTAGGCATAAATTGACATCCTAACTTCATTTGATGAGAATAAAAAAAATAATTGTTCAAAACAAAAAAAATAATTTAAAAATTACTTAATTTGAAATTTTTAATCGAACTTTACAGTCAATTGCAGTAACCAATATTCTTGTGAAATTTCACAAATCGATTAATGCTTTGTAAACAAACATGACAAAGACAACAAATGGAACAATTTAACCTGGTAATTGGTGACATATGTTTCGGCCGAAAATTGATTTTGGGAGTACAGGGGAGGTTCCTGACCCTCCAAAGAGGTGTTTTGGACCCATTTTTCGAAAAAAATTTTATTGCACGAATCAATGGGAAAAGGCCGAAAATGGATTTTGGAAGTGACAAGTGAGGTCCCCGACCCTCCTAAATGGGTTTTTTGGACCCATTTTTCGAAAAAAAATTTATTGCACGAATCGATGGGAAAATACCGAAAATGGATTTTGGAAGTGACAAGTGAGGTCCCCGACCCTCCTAAATGGGTTTTTTGGACCCATTTATCGAAAAAAAATTAACTGCACGATAAAATTTTTTCGAAAAATGGGTCCAAAAATCCTATTTAGGAGGGTCAGGTACCTCACTTGTCACTTCCAAAATCCATTTTCGGCCTTTTCCCATCGATTCATGCAATAAATTTTTTTTCGAAAAATGGGTCCAAAACACCTCTTTAGGAGGGTCAGGAACCTCCCCTGTCACTCCCAAAATCCTTTTTCGGCCTTTTCCCAGTGATGCGTTGAGCACAATTTTTTTAAAAATTATAAGTGCATAATTATCATAAATTTCTTTCTTTTCAGAAACATGTTAAGTATTTCCGTTTGGACTTTATTATCAATAATCCTAAGTTTTCTCCTTTGAAATTTCTTGCTTAGTGATCCAAGATATTATTTTAGGATTTTCCTAGTTCTTTCATACAGAAAATCTTTTATTTTCGCCTTTTGAAAAATAAAAGTCAAAAAAAACTCTTTGCATGAGACTGTTAAAAATATAAGTTAAAAAAAACTTTTAAAAAAAACTTTTATTAATAAAAGTCAAAAAAAACTTTTAAAAAAAACTTTTAAAAAAAACTTTTATTATTAAAAGTTTTTTTAAAAGTTTTTCAGAAAAACTCTTATGAAAAAGTTTTTTGGAAAAACTTTTATTCAATAAAAGTTTTTGAAGAAAGTTTATAAAAACTTTTATAAGAAAAAAGTTTTAAGAAACTTTTTGAATAAAAGTATAAAGGTCTGATTATCACATGCTATGGTTTTACTTGAAAATTTTTGAACACAAAGAGAAACACCTATACTTACGTTTCTGAAGGAACTATAGCGGTTTTCGATTTTTACTCTTTGCACTCTGTTAGACAAATATGAGGAAAACCAGCTCTGAATAGATCCCCAAAGGATTCCGTAATTGACTGTTGCAAATGCTTTAGTGGTATGCAATTTTTTGGTCATTTAAACTCTTATGAATGTTTGTGCAAAGTTTTACGAGGACAGCTAATGTTGATAGACTAGTTCTACACCCACATTGAGAATCACTAAAGAATTAAAATTTATTTAAAAAAAAAACCCATCTCTGATTTAATTGCTTTTTAAAGAATTTTGGAAAAATTTGAAAGCAGAGAAATAGGTCTAAGATTGTACGTATCAGCTTTACTTCCTTTCTTAAACACAGCAACAACTTTACCTCGTTTCACTTGCTCAGGAAATTAACCAGCATTAATACCAAAGTTACATGAGTAACAAAGTACATCTGCAATATCGTAAACAATTTTCTTAAGGAAAATACTTGAGAAACTTCTTTCAGTGCTATAGTTAGAATATTTCAGTGAAATAACAATTTTATAAGTTTCCCAAGAAGATAAATTTTAAAAATAAAAACTGTTTGAATTAGTGAATTTTTGTTCTAAGCATAAGCGAGAGGTATTCGTAAGTCCAATTTCATAGATTACATCACTACGTATACAAGAAAAATAATCATTGAATAAGTTAGCTACATCACTTGCATTTGAGTATTTTACTCCATTGACTTCTAATTCAGGAACTTTGTCGTCTCTAGCGATCTTGTTCAGTAAACTATACACCAAATACCATTCCCTTTTACACCATCCTTAATCTCATCAAATATTTACAGAAAATAATCGTTTTCGATATTAAAAGTTATCACTGCGATACTCTTTGATAATTCTTTGTAACGAAATTTTAAGTTAGAGTCTAATGGATGTGTTTTAACTTTCCTATAAAGTTTATTTTTTTGCTTTTATTTTAGTAGACAAAATTCCAGCAGATTTCTTAACCTTTTAGTTTCATGATTTTTTTTTAGAAAAACTTATTCAAAACCACATGGAAAAACTTACACAAAAAAACTTGAATAAACGACCATTTTTCATATTGATGTATGATTTTTGATATGTTGTCCCAGATTTATATTTCCCTGCACAGTTTTTATTTATTTTTTGGTTATACTATTAGTTATTATTATTATTTTTGTTATTTTTTCTTAGCCATAAATACAGCAAGTCTACGAAGCTCAAGTCCAAACATCTAATAGCATGCATGCATTTGCTGTCCTTGATAAAATTAACGCTTGACATACTTTGCTACAATTAAAAGGATACGCTCAGTGCACTGCATTACTCACGCAAAGAAACAAAAGAGTTGCCATTGCAGAGTAAAATTTAAAAAAAAAAACTAAAAACAGCTGAAATAAGCAAAATTAAAAGAAATTGTGTGTTCAACATTTCCTACGCACATTACAGTTCAGTGTTGCTCAAAAACTGTCAAGTCTTTGCAACTACTTACGCGTTGGCGTCATTTGAGGCTGCAATAAGTATGTACATATGTACGTACGAAAAAAAAAACTGCGAATTCATTATTATGCTATAATCTGCTGCATATTTGCCAAACCACCCCAACGCAAGCAAGCGAAATCCTTCAAGGATATAAAGACGACGCGCAATGCAAAAGTCATTACGACTCGCACAACTTGCATGCAAACTCATATGTATGGCGCTTAATTTTACGCACGTACATATGAAAAATTATATCGTTAACAATGGCATGTCGCCTTAAAGTCTGCAATGGGAGAATTTTTTTACAAACAAGTTGGGAAGTTACAAAAAGGAGTGAAAAAAAGTACATTGCATAATTTTACGCTTCAGAGTAACTGAAACTTAATTTTTTGTGGCAGAGGCACTGTGTTCCCAGCTTTAGAAAAAAAAACTCAACAGCAGCATTAAGTTGGCAACACTTTGGCGCCTGCTTTTGCTGGCTAGAGATTTTTACTAACAATCACGGCCGCCAGAAGCGGGCGTGCAATTCGATGGCGGCGCAATAAAGGGGCGACAAAACAGTCTCTTGAAAATATTTGTCATATTCATCATAGCCAAGGGGTGCAAATTAAAAGTCATCAGGGATGGTAAGTGAACGCTTACAAATTATATAAGTGTCGTCCTGGATTACGAGCAGTGAGAACAAATCAAAATAACGGGTAGTATAGGATGCCAATCAAATTGTTCACATGGCAATTTAATGTTCAGGCCTTAAGTTTTATTTGCTAATCAAATCGAAAACGGCAACATCATTTGATTTTCCGACAATAACTATTTTATAATAAAGAGGCTGAAAAATTTGATTTCGCACATAGGCGAAAGGGTGACTTGTGGCGCCCCTGCTAACAAAATGCCGCATCTCCCACACAAACTCACAAATAATTCTTTTTTTCCACAATTCACTACGCGGCGCTGTTTATTATTCATTTTGTTTAACATGCATTTTTCCTTTGCTGCCACGACAACCCACCAAAAAGTTTGCCGCCAAAAAATATGCAACGCCAAAGAAAAAAAAAATTTTTGCGTTGTTGAAGTGACTGATAAATAACTTTGTATGAAGCTGTCCGTTATTTAAAAAGAATGTTCCGACAAAGACGAAAATTTGTAGTTTTTTGGCAGCTGTTGCTGCTGCATTCATTCAATTTATTGTTTTCTAAAAGCGTCATATTAATGCTAATAGATTTTAATTATGTCTTGTTCTGTAAATAATGGAACTATTTCACTTAAAATTGCTGCATATTTCTACGATGAAAAATTAATAACCAAAAATTAGCCGGTCAAATTTGTATCAATTTTATTAAATCTCTGTATGAGTACAAAAAATTCTATTCAAAATTAACAGGTTGTATGTACAATTTTTGACCCTCCATGTCAATTGATCGATATAAAAAGAGTGATACGATGGGAGATCTTATGTAAGATCAGCGGAATGAAGGGAATGGGAGGAGATGTGTCCACTTATCTAGTACCATGCAAGCCGATGACAGCATAGCTGGCACGACAGTATGTTTAACTTTTATGGCTTGACATACATATTTATATTATAACATATGCTATCAACACTAGACATTCTGATGGTAAGACATAGACATATGAATTAAAACAAAACAATAAAATCCGAAAATGGATTGAACAAAATCAATTTATAAAAACCACTATTTTTGAGTCACTAACTAGTTAAACTCCCTTTATAAAAAAGTGCCAAGAGCACGATTTTTTTTATTTTCTGTAGCAAAACTAAATTTCATCAGCATTCATGGACTAGTCAAATTTAGGAGTAGCCACAGTTGGAAATTAAATTTGCTTTAAGGGGACATGACACCTTCAAATTTTCAAGAAATCAAAAAATTTTATTTGACTGTTTCTTGCTTAAAAGTTATTCAGAAATACGTTTTTAACAATGTAAACCTCAAATTCGGCTTATAAAATATATAGCAAGCATTTTAATAACATAGTGTTAAAGTTATAGTACTTGAAAAGCTAAAAAACTTTAAACGGGTTTTTCCCACGACTACGTTTTTCGAGTTGGCGGGCATGATAAAAATTAAACTACTGGAATGATCTTTCTAAAATTTTAATATGTTGCTGTGCACATATTAATGCAGAGAATGAACTACAGACAGTAAGATCGGTATTATAGTTTTAGACTTTTAGCACGATTTTGGCCCGAAAAATTGGCAATTTTCGAAAATATGACGCCATTTTGTTATTATTGGACCAAAATTGTTGCTTGTAGCTCATTCTCTGGCAGCTTTGATGCTGACTAAGACCTCTTATTTTTTTCGGATGCTTCAGTGAGCCGCAGTTATGCCCTCCGTGAATTTTTGGTGCTTTTTTTCAAAAAATTCTAGTGGTCTCGTGAAAAATTTAAAAAAAAAATGGTTTTTAAATATTGTTTTGTGTCAAAATAGATCGTTACCTGAACATAGAAAGGCCCTATCTTACATTTTTATTATTTTACGGGAGAACGAAAAAACTTAATAAAAATTAAAGTTTTTGTGAGTTAAAGTGAGTAATGGCTTTTTTTTATTTGCTTGTAATTGATTTATTTTCAATGGTAGAACACACATTTTTTTGTCAATGGTGTATTAGTGGGTGACCTACCGAAATCTATAAAAATCTCGATATTGAAAAAAATGTTAGTAAGGGCCTTTCTATATTAATGTAACGATATGTGTAAAGTTACAAAATAATATCTTGTTTTTTATTAAAACTATACGCATTTTAAAACATTTAAAAAAAAAAAATTTCAAGATTTCATGTCCCCGTAAGCTTACTGTGCATTCATTTTATTATAAACTTTGCCTTAATGGCAAAGCGTAAAAGTTTGAATTTTTCTCCCTGATTTTGATATTAATGGCGACCATTAAAGATAGTAAAATTTTAGATACAAATTAATGTGAATTGAACTCACCGAAATTAATACGCAGACTACAAACGATGATCGCCTTCGATGACTCATCATCAGCATTGAAATGAACGCTACGTCATTATAAAGGAACGCACAAAACAAAAACACTGTTTTAAATCTGCGCATTTAATAAAAAAACGCAACAAGTTAACTTTAGGAGCTTCTACTTTATTTTTTATTTAACTTTTATTGGACCGAGTGATTTTCCTATTTCTTCAAATGTATGGAACTTATAAGAAAAATAATTTAATACCATAATTTGTGTTTTATTGCACTAAAAGTACGGAACATACAGCCCTGCATAAAAACATAATCAAAATAATTTAATATGCTTTAGGGCTGATATTCATAAATTAGGTCCGTGTGCTTTGGATATCAAGATACAACAATTTTGCTAAACTTTTCATAATTTTTTTAAATCTGGGTCATTTTTTCCAACATATGCCGTCGAAACCTACAATTTTACTCAGATTTTCAAAAACATCTTAATCAAACAACAATTAATGAACTCCTGACGTTTTTTTGAATTTTGGACTGTGTCGACATAAGCAACAGCAATATTACTCTCGACGATTATATCCTTTCATTAAGACAATTATAATACGGTAAAAACTTACTATAATTAACGAAAAGTATTAAAAAAACAAGAATTGTTATATGGAATATAGAACCGCAGGCAGCTGCTATTCATTTAAAGAAAATTTACTACATTCATAAGTTTTTTTTTTGTAAAAATTGGTTAATGAAGAAAAATCAGGAAGAAGTGGTATAACACTTGAACAGAAAGCTTTCTTTTATGCATAACGTTACTGGTATATATTTGTAGAAAAAACATTATATTCTTTATTGAAGAATTTTACTAAAAATTCAGCAAAACAGCCAATATTACAGCGTAAAAAATATATGAGCTTCGAATGACCATATCACCGAAACCTTTAATCTCAAATTTGCCATCAGTACTAAAATTCGCGTAAGAAAAAATTTGGTACAATAAAGTAAGGATAGGAGCTCCTAAAGTAAACTACTGCCTATGCGCTGTTTAGCTATCACATCTCACAAAATACCCGATAACCGGTTTCAACTGAACCGCAAATATTATTGCAGCACTATTGTTCTGCTGACAAGTCAACGCAGATTTTTTTTGCAAATTTTTTTGCACATAAAAACAACAACACAAACAGAACGCAATATTTGTCTAATACTTTTAACAATTTTCTTAAACAAATTTGTAAAGTTATGCATTTCTTAAAGCCCGCACTCTTCTTACATTTTTTACATAAGGGAATTAGGAAAACGAAGTTTTTCTTAATTTTCGGTCACACAAACGAAAAAACGCGAGTTAAATTAAAGTTCAAATAACCGACATGCACACGAAAAAAAGCGAGCCCGAAGCAACTTGGGTTGCGAATAGCACAATAACAAAAACGCAGCACGATGCAGCGGCTTTTTTTTTTGCATTTCAATTAAATTTATTAATTTTGATTTCAAGTCTTCGCACTTTTACGATGTTATTATTATCTTTTTAATTAAACAAAATATTCACTAGCACTTCTAGTCACAATTTAACAACAAATTGATTATTGGTCCCGATATGTTAACAAAAAACCAACGAAAAATTAATTTGCTCGTGAACTATGAAACCAAAATATTACGAATGATAGGGATGAACGTGTCAATCCAAAGAGGCTGTTTGATTGTTTTTACGTTTCAAGAGGTGTGCAAGGCTAAACATTCAATAGAAACAAAAGCTCCAATAGTCACTGTTCACACTGGGGTCCATTTTTGGAAGAAAGTACATTTGGTATTTTAAATTAACAATTGCATATCTACAAGACACTGGTTTATTGTTCATGATTTTTTATCTTCCAATTTTGAGAGTACAAAAATTGCGGAATATATTGTTTTTAAAATCTTACCCTCTTAGAGATATTAATATGCTAAAATCTTAAAATCACATTTGCTAAACATGTAATAGCAATTTCTCCAATTTTTATGCGTTAAGCTTTAGGAAAACTATAATTAGAGATATTGCCATAAAAAGTGGACGTAGTGAAGTAAAATGAGCAGCGGACTTCGTTTGAACGAATCGAAGTACAAATATAATTAACGTATGAGGCGTATAAAACCAAAAAGAATTAAATTTTGAGATTTTGTCACATATCAAAATCTAGACCATGCTCTATCTTTGCACAATGATTTTAGATTAACCCTATTCGTACCACGTTATTTTATTACGTTAAGTACCACACAGTGACTCACAGTCACTCGTAAGAAAATGCTCCTTTTTTTTAACACATTTTAAGAATTTATTTCATCAAAACAACATTAAGTCAAAGGATAATGATATAATATATAAAATACACAAAAAAAAAAGATAGTTAATTATTTTTAACGCATGATTGGCAAATTATAGCTTTCTGCGAATGTTCATTACAAACATTTTTACTACAAATTTCACAACACTGTTTCGAGGCTCTTCCTTTCTTGTAGTCGCAAAGGTGGCATCTGCGGCGGATTTTTGCTGGTGGAGGGCCGTTTTCAGTAGAAGCCATTGGTTTAAGCTCCAAAGCATAATTAATGCTATTTACATTGGCGCGCGATAAGTTTGTTACACTTCTGCGTCTTATGTTTGGCATAATAAATTCTTTTGTCAACTCTTTCAAGGACAATTTTCGCTGTAAGTTTTTTTTTGTTACATTCCAAGCTGGATATAGGGTCTGCCATATGACTTTTGATGCTATTCCACATGCATCTATCAGGTTGTGGAATTGAGCAACTGGCCATCTGCGCGTTTTTCGTTTCACAGAAAAAGCGTGACACATCTGATCAAACGTATCTACCCCGCCTTTAGTAGAATTGTAGTACAAGTTGATTTCTGACTTACTAGTCTCCACATCAACGTCTGCGGAATGATGCATCGTAGACAGCAACAGTACAGCTTTGTTTTTTTTTTGGTACATAACTTACCAAGGTCGCAGTTTTTGTGAATCCAAAAACGTTACTGTTGACTTCCCTTTGCCTGTTAGGAAGAAAATTTGATGGTATGCACCTTTTATTTTTGCGTAGAGTGCCCACGCAAGTTAATTGCTTTGAATGCAAGTTTTGTGCCAATTCGAGGCTAGTAAAGTAATTGTCAAAGGTAATATTTCGGTTTGTTCTTTCATATGGCTCACATAGCTGTTCTACGACTCCCATTGACAAGTTCCTTCCTCTTTCGGTTCCTTCTTTTCCCAAATAGGGTATTCCTTTCAATGGAAAACTGTTTCTACTATCGCAAATCCACCAAATCTTCATACCATATTTATCAGGAAGGTATATATTGGCGAAACGACACCCTACCACGGAAAGGTACTAACTGCTCGTCGATAGTGAGGTTTTCGCCTGGAATATAATATTTTTTAAAGTTTTTATTGACAATATCCCAAAGGTCCCTGATAGGAGCAAATTTATCTTGTGAACGTCGCACTGATCTAGTGTTCCTGTCATCAAAACGTAGATACCGAGATATGTCGACGAACCTCTTTTTCGACATGCAGGCTCGATATAGCAAACTCCCATATAAAGGATCCCAAAACTCTTTAAAATCAGCAATTTCCTGCTTTCGCAATCCGGCATCTAGTAATAATCCTATAAAAGCGAGTATCTCTACTTTATCTGTATGTTTCCAGTTTCTTCCAAGGGTTTCCATTGCATTTGCATTTGTATTTTGAACAATGAGACGCAGCACGTCGTCGTCAAAAAATAAGGCAAACGCATCTCCAACACTTTCAACCATTTTTCCGGGAGGCAACACAACTTTGTTTACTCCGCCTCTAATTATGTTATGTGCTGGAGTTCTGCTGAGAGGATATGGATGTCTGCTCATGATAATAATCAATAAAAATTATATGAAGTGACTGTGAGTCACTATGTGGTACTTCACGCAGTTTTTTTTGTTTTATAAAAATTTTTCTTTGAAAAAATGTTCACGGAAATCTAAATTAATCCGTTTCTAGAAGAAAAAGGTTGAATAGAGGAATACATGAAGCCACTGATACTAAAAATCTGCTGGTTAAAAAAATACAGCAAATTTAATTGAAATAGTTACTCAAAGTCACTGCCTGGTACGAATAGGGTTAAAAAAAGTTTTTGACAGAAATATTACATTTTTTATATATATTTTGATACATGGATTTCAAAACCGGCCAAGTCCATGAACTTGCTTTCAAAACTGGTCCAACGCCATAGAATCAAAACCGGCCAAGTCCAGTACATTGGTATCAAAAGCGGCCAAGTTCACTTTTCTTGAAACAAAATTTGATAATTACTATGTCAAAACCGGCCAATTCCATTACTTTGGCATCATAGCCGGCCAATTCCAAAATTGTTTTCTCAAAAACATACGCAAATAAAACTCGAAAAGTCTAATCTGACGTGCTTTGAGTAAGAAATTTCATAAGCTATTATGTGGGAAATACGTTTTAATTTTTCAATGAACATAGATGAATATAAACGTTTTTCTTTGTTTTTCCAAAAGTATGAAAAAAGTACTTAGCCGGATTTGCAACTGGGCGTCTCATATGTATATATGCATATAGAAAAAATTTTGACTTTTTAAAAAATCAAAAGGCTCAAAAAAATGTTAGCTTAATCATATCAAAATGAATTTTTTTAAAAGGATTTTGGAGCTTAAATTAAATTGCTTTGGGCTAAATTTTGTTTTCAATATACTTTTGCCTAGGTAAAGAATTTGCTTCTGAGCTACTTCTAAATTATCAGCACATGAATTAATTTTTTTGGAAATACTACATTTTGCGTTAATTGTATTTTCAAGGGGTGCGTAGATAATTTTTATATAATTAAATGAAATTATATTTTTTTATTCTTTTTATATATAATGGAGAAATTAGAAATCTTTTATCAAAATTGTCATGTTTATTTGGTGGTGACCAATTTAAAAAAACAAAAAAAAAAAATATCTAGAAGTTTCGCCAATAACTCAATTTGAAGTTTAAGCTCGATTGCTTAACGTATGGTAGACGTATGTATGTATGCTGCAAAACTAATTTACAAAAACCTAAAATTTAAGAAGAAGATTCAGCAAATTTTACTTTCTGACACCAAGTGAATATTTTTTCTAATGTGTTTTTTTTTTATTGGACTATTAAAAGATCAATTAAATATCTGAAGATACTAACTTTTCTATAGATTGCTGTATTATAGAAAAATTTCGTGGATGTGATAAATAAACAGCATATGCTCTAATTATTCTATAAGAAAAATTCTCTTCCCGAAAGTGTTTATATTGATTTAATTTTATTATATCCATCTAAAGAAGGAAATTTTAGAAAGACTTTTTCTCTAAGTGAAACTGCAAATCAAATCTATTATTTTAATGCAATTGCGAACAAAGCCCCAAGAAGAAAGTTTTGTATCGCTTTAATTTCATAAATTTATAATGAGTTTTTGCCTACAGAGAAACAAAAGACAAAGATAAACAAACAAACAGAAGACACGTAGACAGTCGAAAATATACATAGGTACACCTACTACGAGTACACAGTAAATAAATTTTATTTATTTTGAAAAAATTGTAGACAAAAGATTTGAGAAAAAAAATTACTAAAAATATTTATTTCATTGAATAATTTATAATAGGAATTCCATGGGCTTAAGATTTAAAAGTTGAGAAAGTTGTTTGAAGGGCACTTGTTTCCCCTTCAAACAACTAATTTTTACTTTTAGTGTACTCCTGCTTATTGTTACTACATATTGTGGTAATGCAATTTCACAAAGAAAACTCAAACGCATTCACATGCAGGTGATGTTTTTTGTTTGTTTTTCATTGTTCGAAAAGCGTTACAACGCTATATATTATCTTGTGTTCGGGTAACAGTTTTCTTCCTCCCAAAAACTGTGTAATTTTTTTTTTTCTCAACACATAAGGTGCAGGCAGAGAGACAGATAGATAGTCAGTAATCATGCCATCAAAAGGAACAGATGATTTTTTGGATTAATTCTATCCGTTGGGTAGACCGAGCAGTCATTCTCATTTTGAATTTTCATTTTCGAGTTTTGTTAACAGCCGGCACTTACAATTGAAATTTCATTTTCATTTGTTGATGGAATTATGCAAATAATGGCTACTTAAAATGCTTGTCAGACGCAATCGCTGAGACGACATCATTTTGTTCGTATATACATACATAAGTATATAAATATATATATTTTTCGACATTCTGCACGATTGAATTGTGCATATTATGGATAGGAAACGAAAATATAACTTTTTTTATGTAGAAAAACAGTAGTGCTAAGTAAATAAGAATGTGAAAAAAATATCGATACCTTAATATAAAAATACCGAGTGGCCTTAATTATGCAAAATTATCAAGCAATGATTTCTATCTTTAGGTGCGGCAAAACAATATTGCGTAATTTCATAAGCCTGATGGCGAAATTCGGATGAAACAAAATCGTCAAATAATTTTATAAAAAAAATTCAAACATTTGTTTAAAAAATAACGAAAAATGCAAAACTATAGTTTCGTAATTACGCCTTATAAGGACAAATAATTTTTCGTGCGGATACTTCATGGATTCTTTTAAAACTGACTACTTTCTTTTGCTACTCTTATTCACGAAATAATTCTGTACTTACGACGAACTTATACAGCGTACATTAAAATAATGCACACGTTCGTTTTAATCATTTTCAAGCTCATAATGTATGGCAATACCTACTCATGTCAGAATGAAATGATCGCTGTTGTGTTGTTGCTGCTGCAGGAAGAACGTTCGATTTCGATATCCCTTTTAGTTTTCTGAAGTTTACTAAAGAATTTCCTTGAAATTTTTCTGGTTTGATTTTGACGCTGTGTGTAGCCTTTAGGTAGTTTATTGTTGTTGTTTTTAATTCATCTTTATTTCAGTGTTCATTCCATCTTCATTTGCTGCTTTCCCCACTTCAAAACACAGCTTCCCAGTAGGCAAGGGCAGGAGCTAACAGTGCTTCTAGAAGGCCTTCCTTGGTAAGTATAAGGCCTTCCACCCTCCTTTCAAACGTACTTTCTTTTTTATGTGAAATGGCCGCAGAAAACAGGCCTTCCTAAGCAGGCCTGATAGCACGTCTGTTGTGGCAAGGCATATTATGCCTTCTGCGATTGTATTTTTATTTGCATGAAAATCTAGTTTTCAGAAGTCCTTATATAATCGCAGCAGTGCTAGCAGGCCTTCTCCGAGTAAGGCCTTGCTCATTTGCCTGCTGGGTTGTTTCATTCTGTGCTGAGTTTTGTGTGCGTTTGATGCGTACGTGTTTCGGATACTGCTTTCATGTGGCTTGGTTAACAATTACACAAGTGAAGCTCCATTTGTGTAATTTTTATCTAGGAGATTTTTAACCATGCTCAGTGTAATTCTACCTAACAAGTTGTTGCTAATGATGTTGAGTGAGTGAGTGATTAAGCCAGTGCTTCTTTCATTTGGATTTTACTTGATTGTTTGTCTACTTTTTTTTCTGATTTTCTTTCTTGATGGACCTTTAGGGCAAATTTGGCAAGAATAATTGATTGATGTGTAGGGAGCTTGTCTTACTTTGTTGGTTTATTAACAATAAAAAAAAAGTTATGAATAGGAGCTTCAAAAGTAGAGAATTTTTATGTTTTTATCAAGCAGTTGCTAAAGGCTCTTATAGTAGGTGTTTTTTTGTATACGAATTTGTCACATCCGCGAAATTTTACTGTAATACAGCAATCTCTATAGAAAAGCTATTCTCTACAGATCTTTAATTTATCTGTGTCTTAACGAAATCAAATTTGAAACGCATATTATCGGCCTACAGTGCTAGCGTGCTAACTAAAAACAGAGGAAGAGCACGAAAACGACCTCAAACACAGAAGTCACTTAGCTCGGGAATTTTTAAGTGACCATGATGTGAACATTTTGGAGAGACCAGGTCAGTCACCAGATCTCAAACCCACAGAGGATCTATGGGAACTAGTAGATCGCGAAGTGAAAGAGAAAAACCACTCCAATGTAAATAACTTGAAAAAATCGTCCAGGAGGAGTGGAATAAGACATCCATGGAGACTTTAGTGTCCTTAGTGGATTCTATGCCCTCTTGATTGCGTGCAGAGATCGCCAATAGTCGTTATGGCTCTTAGTATTAACTTTAGATAAAAATATTCTCCTGTATGAATACTGAAACTATTGAAAAAATTGATTTTGAGGAGTTGCATTTTTTTTTTTCGCTTAATTTTTGAGGTTTTCTGGCTATTTTATACATTACTGAATGCTGGATGCAGAGAATTCAACAAAAATTTACATCAATAACGAGAGGGACCATTGCTCTAACATAATTGGTTTTTAAGATATCGAAAATTTACTGACTCAGTGATCGCAGTTGCATTTTTTATGCTCGCTACTGTATATTTCGAATGGAATTTAAAAGGAATATAATGTTTATTGATTACATTTATGAACTGAATTTATTACATTTATTAATAGTAACAGTAAAAATATAATAAATAAATCAAATAATTAGTTCTATTTCAGTTCTTGAAATCATTTGACACGCACATTTCGGATTTCTGTAAACATTTTTATTACACTCACAGCAAACCAATCCGCTTTTATTCTCTTTGGGTAAAGCCTTCTCGGTCAAACAAACAGTGCATTTACCCCGTTTGTTTACATGTAGTGGAACCATTCTAGGCCACTCGGCAGAAGGACCAGGTTATTCCTTTCTTCGTAAGTAAGATTGGATGATGATTTCGATAGCGTAAGCAGAAGCAAAAGAAAATACGCATTTCGTAGATTTCTGGCTCAGTTAGACATTGTTTTTGCTGCTTTCTTGCCAAATTGGATTTATTTCTGAATGGATGAAGAAAGCATTCATCGCTGAAATGTCTGTTGAAAAAAACGCCTATCGGCCAGCGGTTAGTTTTTCACATGTAACTGAAAATTTTGTCGGCATTGTTAACACCACCATTTGTTTTTTTATAGTATGAAACCATCTGAGGCAATTTCTTTGGTGCTGCTCCGATATCAGGCGAATCATGCATTGTGCTCTGAACAATGGTGCACTTGTGTTTCTTGTTTACATATGAAATCATAGTAGGTTTTTCAGTGAAGGCGAATATAGGTTTAAATACTGGCTGCTTTTTTCGATTACGAGCTTAGGCAGAATGCTTATTTTCCGCAATGTGCTAACAGTAGGTACATTTGTGTGTAGCAACTAATTGAGCTTCTGAATTAAATCAATCTATTTGAGTACTGTGTACAAGATTCTTGTTTTCGCGATAAATTGACCGGAACGCTAGTACGCATGGGCAAAGACGGTCAAGGATTAGCAGAGCGACAATTATCATTCAAATAATAGTTTGCTAGAATAGTTATAGTAGAATGAGTCAGAGGCTCCCGAAGTTTGAGGTGGCCAAATCAATTTATGACCCACTGTGCGGCTGTGTTATTTAACGAAATTTTTCACCAATAAAGTAGGTAATAAATCAGTGCCGAATGAGAGGATTTTCTACAGTCGCAAGTAAATATCGTATGCAACGTAAGTGCTGATTCGCCGATATCTATTTACGTCAATAGAAAACTCGAAAACATACCTAAACATTGAAATTTACGTATGGGTCGAAAACGACCCGAATAACGAAAAAAATCCCAAAGTCGAAAAAGGCTAAGGGGTAACTATCTATTAACTCTGACACTACATATTTTCATTCATAACAAACCTACTGATAAAGTAACAAAAACACAGACCCCTACAGTCGATAGTGTTCGAGATATTTGAAATGAAAAAAAATTTGGTCGAAAACCCTAACATCGTGCTTCAAAAGGTTTATAGTTAAGTACACTTTTTAACGGTAAGCTAATATTATAAGCCAAAAAATTGGTTTGACCCTTTATATAAGCAGACTAAAAAAAAAAAATTCGTCTTAGCTCATGCTTGCTCATTCTTCGTGAACAAAGTTAATATTTAATTATAAATAAATAGTTTAGCTGTAAAATATTTTCTACGTACCACTTGAAAAAAAAAAAAACAGTTTATGCAAAAAATGTAAAATTCCCAAATATATCGAACATTTAGAAATGGCTCAGAAGTGAGTTTTTTACCTAGTATTTCATAAAATCTATAAAAAAATGTATTCTTATATTAAGCTAATATTTTTAAAAGCCTTTTGAGTTTTTAGAAACCCAAAGCTATTTCCATATAGTACATATGTAAGTTAATTATATTTGTACTTCGGTTCGTTGAATCGGAGTCCGCTGCTCATTTTATTTCATTATGTCCACTTTTTATAGCAATATCTCTAATTATAGTTTCCCTATAATTTAACGCATAAAAAATTGATAAATTGCTATTACATACATGTTTAGCAAATGTGATAGCTCTTTTCTAAAATTTTAACATATAACTATCTTTAATGGGGTAAGACTTTAAAAACAATAAATACAGCAATTTTTGCACTCTCAAAATTTGAAGATAAAAAATTATGAAAAATAAACCAGTGTATTCTAGATAATTGTTAATTTAAAATAAGTAAAACCCCTCGTATAAAATTTTAATGAGCAACTTTAGCGCTTTCTTTCAAAAATGGACCCCAGTGTGAACAGTAACTATTGCAGCTTTTGTTTCTATTGATTGTTAAGCCTTGCACTTGCACACCTCTAGAAACGTAAAAACAATCAAACAGCCTCTTTGAATCGACTCGCTCATCTCTATCATTCATTCGTAATATTTTGGTTCCACAGTCCACGAGCAAATTAAATTTTCGTTGATTTTTTTTTCTCTGGGGATCAATAATCAATTTGTTATTAACTTGTGACTAGAAGTGCTAGTGAATATTATGTGTAATTAAAAAGATAATAATATCGTAAAAGTGCGAAAACTTGAAAAAGAAATTAATAAATATAAGTGAATTGCAAAAAAAGCCGCTGCATCGTGCTGCGTTTTTGTTATTGTGCTCTTCGCAAACCGAGTTGCTTCGGGCTCGCTTATTTTCGTGTGCTTGTCGGTTATTTGAACTTTAATTTAAATCGCGTTTTTTCGTTTGTGTGACCGAAAATTAAGAAAAACTTCGCCTGCGTAATTCCTTTATGTAAAATATAAAAAGTGCGCGGGTCTTAAGAAATGCATAGAAAATTCTTAAAAGTAGTGCGACAAATACTGAGATTAGTTGTTGTTTTTTTGTGCAAAAAATTTCTAAAAAAATCTTCGTCGTCTTTGTCTGCACAGCAATAGTGCTGTAATAACATTTGCAATTCAGTTAAAACCGGTTATCGGTTTTTTTTGTGATGTGATAGCTAAACAGCGCATAGGAAGTAGTTTACTTTAGGAGCTCCTATCTTTATTTTATTGCACCAAATTTTTTCTTACCCTAGTTTTAATACTGATGGCAAATTTGAGATTAAAAGTTTCGGTGATACGGTCATGCAAAGTCTCGAATATTGCTCATATATTTATTTTATACGCTATAATATTGGCGTAGAATTGTTTTGCTGAATTTTTAGTAAAATTTTTTAATATAGAATATTATGTTTTTTTTTCTACAAATATATACCAGTAACTTTATGCATAAAAGAAAGTTATCTTTTCAAGTGTTATACCACTTCTTCCTGATATTTCTTCATTTACCCAATTTTTCAAATGAACAGCAATGTAATTGCCTTTATGAAAGAATATAATCGTGGACAATAATATTGCTGATGTTTATGTCGACAAAATCCAAAATTTCAAAAAGCTGTTTTCGAGTTCATTAATTTTCGATTATATTTAAATAAATTTATGTTTTTGAAAATTTCAATAAAATTGTGGGATAAGAATGCATATGTTGAAAAAGTTACCTGGATTTAAAAAAAAAGTATCAAAAGCTTAGCAAAATCGTCGTATCTTGAAATCTAAGGAATATCGGCCTAATTTATGAATATCAGCTCTGAAGCTTATTAAATTATATTTATAAAGACATTCATACATTTGATATCTACCAAGGGGTTGCCAACCTCTTAAGACTTAAAAATAAAATAAATTGGAACCTCACTCGCTCCAAAAAAAAGTATAATAAAAAATTAAGTACAAGCTTCTAAAGCTAACTTGTTCCTTTTTTTTATTATTTTATTTAAAACAGAGTGTTTTTGTTTCGTGTGTTCCTTTATAATCAATGCTGTTGATGGGTCATCGAAGGCGATCATCGTTTGTAGTCTGCGTATTAATTTTGGTGAGTTCAATTTACTTTAATTTGTATCTAAGATTTTACTATCTTTAGTGGTCGCCACTAAAATCAAAAGCGGGGAGAAATATTAAAATGTTTACGCTTTGTGTAAAGTTAGACAAGTCTTATAATAAAATATTATGCACAGTCAATTTAATTCGCAATTCTTAATTCTGATGAAATTTGGCTTTACTACAGAAAATAAAAATTAAAACCGTTCAGTTGGCACTTTTTTTTATTAAAGGGGAGCTTAACTTGTTAAATTGGTTTTAGTCAATCAATTTTTGCATTTTTGTTTTTTGTTTTATTTTGAATATATGTACATATTACTAATTTTTCAAAACATAGATTTGAAATACACTTATCAAAATAAAATTTATTAAAGAGGGTTATTCTGCTCTTTTAACGATTTCCGAAATGAGATATTAGAAATATATTGATTATTTCTTCCATTAAATTTATATTTGTTTACGTAGGGTTACATATCTAGTGCTTTGATCATGAGTCATGACACAATACGGTCCAATACGTTCCAAGGGTGGAAAACCTTTCTCAAAACACAAAAAGAAATCTTTGCTTTGCGCTAAATATCTTGAGAACTACTGAACCAATTTACTCGAAAATTAGTACATATTTTATCTTATGCTATTCCTATAATATGGAATTTGTAATCATTGAAAAAAAAACTGTTTTCTGTGCTAGCCACAATGCTCTCTTATCATAATATTATCTTAAAATTTTCAAAAGAATAGATATTATCAAAGCTATAGCTGACTGCCCAAAAACGACATTTTTGCTTCTGAAGGACTTATTATTACTATTATACTCTTCATTTAAAAAATTATTTCAAGTATGAATCTGATAATTTTACTTCCATAACTGGTGGGTATTTTTACTTGTTGCATTTTGAAGTGAATGAAAGCACGTTTATGGTGTTTCTCGCAAGAGGTATGCTTTGAGTTAAATAAAGCTACAAAAAGATGAAGAAATGAAAAAAATCCACACATTTTCTACTCAAAAAAGCTCTCCCTGTACGAGAGAGAGAGAGTTATGTAAATACGACGTCGTTTTAAGTTATTTCAGAGAAACTGATTTTTTTCCAACTTTGCTATTTTTTTTTGGTTTTTGTTGATTGATAAATAAATATATTAAGCTCATATTTTTGATACCAACTTTTCCAACGTTGAAGTCTCAAAACATAAAAATTGTATGAAACAAATCTATGTCAAAACTTATCGCACAGACAGTTATGGTGTTTTTTTTTCTATAACCTCAAAATTTATCGGGTGAATGATCGGGGATCGGTTCTGTTATCTCTCTTAAGTATTGTAAGAATTAAAAATATCAAAAGTTTTTCCAAAGGAGAAGGAAAAAAAACACATATACAGTACCTGATTTTTAAAGTATTTTTTAAAACTGTGAATTTTACGCTCAAATCAGTGGCCGTTAACATCAAATTTATTTACATAAGCCGTAATCGTAATCTAATTAGAAATATAACTTTGACATCATTAATAGTCATATAGTACTATTTATTTGTTTCATTAGTATCGGATACAAATCCATTGCCACTTTAATATTGGAATATTATTTTTTTATAATTATTTGGGGACACGCCTATGGATATTAAATATCCAATTCAGAGCCTCATGTAATAAATAAGCATTGGCTTTGATGTGGTTAAGCCACTATTAAAAATGGTTTGATCCAGAGTCACTTGCCCATAAGAAATTCAGTTCAAAACCGCTTCACAGCCTTGATGTTTATTGTGAAAGTTTTCGGTGTGAAATGGATTTATTCCACGAAAGAGCATAGCAAAACAGTTTCATCAAACTGTCTTTACATATGTACAAGTAAATTGATTTGATAAAATTTATTTTTATTTTTTTTGTATAAAATTTAGGCAGCAGATATAAAGCCAAATATTTAAAATGTGAAATGGTTACCAGACACAGACAGACAGCCAGACAAATGACATCAATTGACGTAAAAAGTCACCTTAAAATGTTATTGTTGTTGATAGAAATCGACGACAACTACAAATGGATGGCATAAAATGAATTTCACCTGTGCAGCATTATTGCAGAAAAAAAAAATATAAAATCAGACCAACTTCATCGAACAGTTGATACAGACCAAAGGACAAAGGAAAGGATGAACCAACAGTCTAATTGACGTTTGAGCGAAATGCTTAACGAATTACCAGCAATTAAGTGTAATGTGAAGGCACTAAAAAAAAAGATGGTCAAACATTTAAATAGAAAGTAAAAGCTAAAATAGGAAAAAATAAAAAATTCGTTACAAAATTAAACGAAATGAGTGGGCAAAACAAATTGAAAGCGCAAAAAGCACGCAAGCAAATTGGCTTTAAAAATAATAAGTAAAAATTCATATGACTACAGTTACAGAAAAAGACTTCGAAATTAAATTCTTACTGATTTGGAATAGAAAATCATTAAACTAAAGAACAAAGAACCGACCCACGTACATATTTTTATTATAAGCTATAATATAAGTCACTCCCCGTAGGGAGTCGTAGGACTAAAAAAAATTAAAGATGGGAGCCGGCCACTGGTTCCTTCTTCGAACCTGTAAAATAGCTAAGAACCAGAAAGACTAGTTCTTATGATTTGTTTTACCTTTCCTGTCGAAGGTGGAATTAAAAGTGAAAGTAAAAGTGAACTATTTTCTTAACTCGATACCTTAAACGATCCTAAACCTGCTGAGTCTGCGATTTCCAATTGAAGTTGTGCGGTAGCAGCGACTGGCATGACGTGGCTTTCACAGCGGACGTACTCGGTATTCATGTTACCAGTGGTAGACGCAACGTCAGCAAATCATCGTTATGAAATAATGTTGAAATGTGGTTGAGGTGAGAGCCAGTGTGTTAACTTATATAACTGACGGAGAAATCGAAACAACATTTGACATATCCATATCTGTACATGTATCCATTTGTATCAAGATATTTTATACATTAAATTACCTATGAAAACTGCCCCCATATATTTATATTTTGTTTTATCATGCTCACCGAATGGATGCGTGGAGACGCGTGGAGTAGAGTGCGAGACATACGGTCTTTGTCAAGAAGACGATGAAGCCACAGAGCCCATACTCTGCGATAGTGTTGCTTTTTGCCGTAATCGTAGCAGAATACTTTTGAATTTAATTATAACATATCAAATCAGCGCTTGCTTTGGGGCAGAGAAAGATCATCAATTTTTACTTGGTCCAAGTACAATGTATCCTTTTAGGTCGGTGTATCAGTCTACAAAGTGTTCTGATGAAATCCTGAGAGCCTTGGGTTCAGTGCAAGGTTCACTTCCATCAATATGTCCAAAATTGGCTTCGCGGTAGCCTTTGCCCATGGTTCAATGTAGTAAGTCCAATGCCAGCCTGACACATCAAATTGGATTTTATAGAATGGATGCCGTGAAAAGGCATGATTTAAGTCTTCCTTACTTCACTTTAGTTTTTAAAGTAAAAGTTTTTCGATGCTGTTCGATATTTTTCGACTTTGATACACTTTTGTGATGTTGTCCAATACAATATAATATCACTGGCCTTTTTGTTTTGTAGAACCTTTTTATAGTGAACTGATGATGATTGTGATCGCCCTCGTTTCCGATAAAACTTGTACGACCGAGGACGAGGACGAGAACGAGAAGATCTGGGCAAAACCTAGTTCTAAGCGATAAAGGTGACTATCGTACGATGAACGATAAACACTATATTAGGTCTAGCCGACAATTCGTTCTAGGCGATAATTTAGTGTTCATCGTAATTTTTAAAACTATCATATCGTTTTCGATAGTTAAATTTTATTGGGTTGAGATTTTTTAAAATTTCCAATGGAAACTGAATGATTTTTCTGTTAATTTGGAAAAATGCAGACATCTCGGGTTTAATATAAGAAAATGATATGCGGTTAACGGCATTCTTTGAAGCAAATAACAGTACATTAAAAATTATGTAACACGGGATCGGCGACAAAATAATATGGGGTGATTGTGCAACTTTTAAGTAAAAAATCTGAATTTTTTCATTTTTTTCCGATCCATTTTCAATTTTTTTTATAAGAAAAAGGAGAAAAAGAAAAACTAATCAAGGATTCAAAAATCTCTATCAATAATAACTGTTTGAAATAAATAAAAATTTTAATCACCTTAATATGCAAATTTGTTCACTCCGATTTGAAAAAAATAAATAGTTTAGAAAAATGCAGATATCTTGGTTTTGAAATAAGTTTATGATATGCAGTTTCGGCATTCTATTAAGAAAATAACAGTTCATTAAAAATGATGTACCATGGGATCGGCGGTAAGGCAATATTTGAGGTGTTGTGACTAAAAAGTGGAAAATCGACACTTTTTTACTTTTATTCGGTCAATTGTCAATTTTTTTTATAAGAAAGAAAGAAGAAGAAGAAACGCAAATCATGGATTTTAATTTCCCGATCAATAGTTTCCCGAAAACCATACCCGCTTTGTTGGAAAATTTTATAACCACTGTAACTTGCACCATTTTTTAAATCAATATTTTGGAAAATGGGCTATTTACTTAAAGCAGATAGCGCTAATCCAATTTTCAATATTAACCTTAATCCTAGTAATGGGCTTTGTCAAGACATATGACTATGATATGATATGAGGCTACTGTAATTCGCAGACACATCGTGTAAAAATCAAAATGTTTTTATTTTGAACCGCTCTAATATATGTACATACATTATTAAGGAGGTCGTTTTGTCAAAAATTTTTTCAAATGATCCAATTTCTATTTATTTGTTTTCAATAGTTCCAGCTAGAAAAGCTAGAATTAGGTAAGCAATACATATTAGGAATCATTTATCCATTTATATATACATTCCTTAAGATTTCATAAGATTATTCATATACTATATTTGCAATATGCTCAGAAAAGTATATTATTTTATAGTCAAGGATAGCAACAAAGAATGGATGATCCACGGTAAAGTAAGTACATGGTATAGGTGGAGAAGGTCTTGAACCATTACCATTACTGGACCCTAAAATAAAAACGGTTGATATGAATCACATTTTAAAATCGTTCTGTTTTTTACTGTTACCTGCTGCTGCGGCTTCGGTACCATTTTCATCAACTTCAATAAAAGCTTTATGAATGATTTTCGATATACCCACGTTAACGTTGGTTATGAACAGATACTTAAATTAGCTTTTGAAGTGAATAAATCACGAATGCCAAGAGATTGCAAAGGTTGGTCCAACGATGTTTCAAACTCAATTTTAAATTTGGGAATATATACGTTTACGGTTTTCACATATAATTTTGGTAACAATTTGGTCAAATCAATTTTACTCAGCTTCTTTTCCAAATCACCAAGTAGTAGAACTAACATTTGTATTTCAGTACCATTGTACTTCATCGCCAAAGCTGTGGCATTCAAATCTGACAAATGGGCATATGCAAAGTTATTTTCTTGATACATCATATCTACTTTCCATGTGATTTTTGTGCTAACGTGGAAATCTCTCTTGGCAGTTTCCGAAGCTTGAAAACCATTTCTCCACAGTGCTTTGAAATAAATAGCATTTACCAATACGACTGTAGTATACTGATCAAGAGCATTGGAGGAAATCAGGTTTTGAATTTTATTTTCTGTATTCTGTTTGACCCAATTGTTTATTATTTCAGCAGTTTTTACGTTGTCAATAAAGTTTACATTTTCTACATTGGCATCAAAATATTGTTGTGCTGTCCGGGAGAATATGGGAGAAACTCTTAAGTCTTTACGCACATATATGCGGTTTGCCATTTTTAATGTAGCATTTTTGATACTTTGCATTTCACTTATTTGATTCGAAAACTGTTTTGCCACTTGTTCTTTAGTGATGCTACTGCTACCCAGATCTAGACCCCTTGTCAGCTCATCAGCAGTTTTGCCATTAGCGCCCAGCCATGCCAGTGCTAGCAATGTTCGTATAGAGGCCGATGAGATGATTATATTTTCACTGGTTCTTTTTTCAGAAATCGCGTTAAAAAGTTTTGCAGGGAAAGCTATTTGATTTCCTTGATTCTTGGTTTCCATGGGAAATGCAGCAGCCAACTGTAGTAGACATATCGTCAGGAAGATTTTAAAAACTAAATCAAAACGATGTCAATATTTTTTTTTAAGCTTACAATTCATTATTAAAATGATGAATGTCTGCTCTGCACAAGTAGTTAAACTAAACTAACGTCGATATATACTGAAGATATAGCTTTATACTCAATAGGCAAAAAATTTGTGAAATAAGCGTAACAAATTGTATCACACTAGTTAATATATCTCTCTACATATAAGATTATATATATGTAACTGGACTGGAACGATATTGTTGATAAAGTTTAATTTAATTGAGTTCTTTACGGAGTATAAAAAAAGGTTGAAATCTAGTGTACCCTTACTTACTTGGGTGGCCATAACAACCCGTTACCGGGTTACGGCCGACCTCAAAAGCTCTCTCCAGGCGCCTCTGTTTTGGGCGCGCCTTCTCCAATCATACACACCAAGCGTGGATAGGGTTTCCTCGGCTTGGTCTTTCCATCGGAGGCATGGTCTTCCTCTTCGTCGTCGCCCAGCGGCTTCCGCATCAAACACCTTTTTCGCCGGAGCTTCTTCGTCCATACGCACAACATGTCCAAGCCAGCGCAGACGTTGTATAGTGATGCGCTTGACTATGCCAATGTCAGCGTAGAGCTCGTACAGTTCGTGGTTCATTCGAATACGGTAGTCGTCGCCGACGTGAACAGGACCGAAGATTTTGCGAAGAATTTTTCTCTCAAACACCCCAAGCGTGGCTGCATCAGTCTGCGACACAACCCATGCTTCTGCGCCGTAAAGTAGCACGGGTAAGATGAGCGTCTTGTAGAGTGTCAGTTTTGTCGGGCGAGAGAGGTCTCTACTACTCAATTGCTTACTGAGACCATAGTAACACCTATTAGCAAGAGTTAGTCTTCGCTTTATCTCCAGGCTGACATCGTTTTGAGTGTTCACGGCGGTGCCAAGATAGGTGAATTCCTTGACAACTTCGAAAGTATAGTTGTTCGCAGTAACAAAGGATCCAATACGCCGCGTCTCCCTGTTTGTGGACAGCATATACTTTGTTTTGCCCTCGTTCACCGTCAAACCCACTTTCGCTGACTCTTTTTCGATAGCAGAGAACGCAGCAGTAACATCTCGCTTACAACGTCCAATGATATCAATATCATCGGCATATGCAAGGAAATGGACACTTTTGTAGAAAATAGTGCCATTACGATGTACACTGGCTCTTCGCAACACCCCTTCCATCACAAAGTTGAAGAGGTTGCAGGATAATGGATCGCCCTGTCTGAAACCTCGTTCGGTATCAAATGGTTCGGAGAGGTCCCTTCCTACTCTAACGGAGCTGGCTGTGTTGCTCAACGTCATTCTGCAAAGCCGCACCAGCTTCGCAGGTATACCGAACTCAGACATGGTGGCATACAGGCAATCCCGTATCGGGCTATCGAAAGCAGCTTTAAAATCGATAAAGAGATGATGGGTATCGATCTGTTTTTCGTGGGTTTTTTTCAGGATTTGACGTAGTGTAAAAATCTGGTCTATGGTGGACTTATCAGGTCTAAAGCCGCACTGATAAGGTCCAATCAGTGTATTGCCAAACGGCTTAAGTCTTTCACAGAGTACAGTCGACAGGACCTTGTAAGAGATGGCAAGAAGACTGATTCCCCGGTAATTAGCGCAGATTGTCGGGTCACCTTTCTTCAGTACAGGACAAAGGACACTGAGATTCCAATCGTCGGGCATGCTTTTTACTAGCCATATTTTGCAGATGAGTTGATGCATACACGCTATCAGCTCATCGCCGCCGGTCTTGAACAATTCAGCAGGCAGGCCATCGGCACCAGCCGCTTTGTTGTTCTTAAGTTGTTGGATCACAACTCGTACCGCGTCAGGGCTAGGTGGTGGTACGTCTACACCATCGTCGTTGATTGGTGGCATTGGGTTAATTTCCCCAAAGGCGGGATTGATGGAGTCATCGCCAGCAAGCAGCTTGGAAAAGTGTTCCCTCCATAATCTCAGTGTACCCTGCGTATCCGTAACCAGATTTCCATGTTCATCTTTACAGGTAGATGCTCCGGGCTTGAAACCTTGGGTCAGACGCTTGACTTGTTGGTAAAATTTTCGAGCATCATTCCTGCCCCGTAACACTTCGAGTTTCTCACGCTCGTGCCTTTCCTGCTCTCGTTTCTTGCGTCTGAAAAGGCGCCTCTCATCCTTTCTCTTTTCCCGGTAGTTTTCGTGAACGGCTCGCGTTGCTGCTGACTGCAGGGTTCTTTTGTAGGCGGCGTTTTTCACTGCAGTAGCTTCGCGACACTCCTGGTCATACCATTGATTTCGCGGAAGTGGGCGTCGGAAACCAATGACTTCCTCAGCGGCAGAGCGCATGGAGCGGGATATATGCGCCCAAAGTCCACCGGCATCATCGGGCAGAGAGTCAGGTTGAAGGAGCAGTTCTGAGAGGCGAGCGGAATAGGCTTCGGCCGTCCGATGTGATTGCAGCTTAGCGACGTCCGGCTTTCGTTGCGTACCAGAGCGTACATCCTTTGCATTGCACAGCCGCATGCGTATCTTGGCTGCAACAAGATAATGATCGGAGTCAATATTGACTCCCCGGAACGTACGAACATCTAGCACGCTGGAAGCATGCCTTCCGTCGATCACAACATGATCGATTTGGTTGCGTGTTTTCTGATCAGGGGACAGCCAGGTGGCCTTGTGGATATCGAGGTGTTGAAATCTGGTGCTACTTACTACCATGTTTCGCGCCGCGGCGAAGTCGATCAGCCGTAGACCGTTGTTTGAGGTGGTCTCGTGAAGGCTGAACTGACCGACAGTGGGGCCAAATATACCTTCTCTTCCGACCTTTCCGTTGAAATCCCCGAGTACAATTTTAACGTCATGGGCAGGGCAGCGGTCGTATACTTCCTCGAGTCTCGCATAGAAGGCATCTTTGACAGCATCGTCCTTTTCCTCCGTCGGGGCGTGCGCGCAAATCAAGCTGATGTCAAAAAATCGAGCCTTGACGCGGATCGCTCACAGGTGTGAACCTGGATATATGGTGGCGAAGTCTCTTGCTTACTACGAATCCGCATCCCAATTCGCGCCTCTCCGCATGGCAGCTGTAGTAGATATCGCAACTTGCTTGCTTAGAGCAACCTTGTCCTATCCATCTTATTTCCTGTATGGATTGGCTTTTGGTTGATCAGAGTAAAGTTTCTGATTGCTTTCCACCTGGGGATTGCCAGAGCGATCTCTGAGCCAACCATTAGCAAGTTGACACACAGCCTCCCCGCGGCTCCATCTGGGTAGCTATCTCCGCATCCGCTGAGATAGTGAGCGAATGTGTGCAGCGTGTCCTCCCTGGAAGTAAACTGGGTTGTGCGCAGGGTTTGGTACCCGCCACGTAAAAAAAAACACTCCAATGAAGACTAAAAATGCCTCGGATAATCTAGTGTACCCACCGATGATTTTAATATTTCTTCAATCAAAGAGATACAATTTAAGTAAAAAGTAAGCATTAGACAAAAATTGAAAATAATTGAACAAATAGGCGTGGTACCTTCCCTACGAGCAAACATTTTTAAACAAGAATCTAAGAAAACTATTAAAAATAGCGGGTTTGTATTGGCGCTTCGAAAAAGTTTGAAATGTCGTAAATAATAAACTCAACTTAACATTTAAACTGACTCACCCTTCTTTACGATTCAATGATTTTTGGCGGTAAGAAATCATTGTGTGCGAAAAGGTTCACAAAGGCTAGCAGAGGCTTTGGAAGTAAAGGTGACAAGATTAATGATTCTGCAAAACCCAGGAAACGTTCGGTTTAAAGTAGGCAGATTTCTGGTCAGCGTTCAGTATACAATTAACCACTTTGTAATCCAGAACTATCACATCACCATTTAACCCCAGATCCAGAATAATAAACAAAATACAATCATAAAACTTGACTGAAATTACGAAGCGAATTATCCATATACCAAATGAACCCAAATTCTTGTCTCTATCAGCAGAGAGGACATAATTCTGTGGCCACAAGGAACAACAGCTAAAGTCAATTTATGTTCACAAGGCAAAGCAACATAAGTTCTTTATATGAGCATGTAACTTATACTGCTTCACTTTGTCATCACAGAATTATGCTACAGATTGAAAACTACATTATACAACGTGTAATAGACAAGTACGTTCTTGGCCAACTACACGGAAGTTTTTAACTTTTAGTAAACTTCTTAGTAAAACCTAGGGAAGCATTTTGCTCGGCACAATGATAGTAAAGTTAAAATACGAGTAATGGCTATACGCAAAGGCGCTATCTATCGAAATAAACGTTTTGCAGTGGAACGTATCAAATATCATGCCACAAGAAATAGTTTCACAGATTAAATTAACAGTTAAGCTAGTGAACTCAGGCGAAAAATTGGCATTTGCCACTGTGTGTAAATCAGTGCTTTCGGTACATTTGTACTTTATTCAGTACATTTGCATCGTGAAAATTTGTTGTCAGTACATTCGATAACTTTTTAGCACTTTCGGTACATTTGTGGCATTTTTAAATCTGCCGTAATGTTTTTTTCTGAATGTTTTTTTGGTAAAACAAAGTTTTAATGTTCATGTCGAAAAAGTACA
The DNA here is from genome assembly GCA_949775025.1 of Tricholauxania praeusta. Lineage (NCBI taxonomy): Eukaryota > Metazoa > Arthropoda > Insecta > Diptera > Lauxaniidae > Tricholauxania > Tricholauxania praeusta. Next base: position 25,809,977 of record OX459031.1, on the reverse strand, counting down.
TTCGGCAACAAAAAGTATGTTTGAAGTTTGGATTCAGTACATTTTCACAAAACTTAAATGCCATCACTGGGGTAAGTCCGAAAATAAACCTGCTCTATGATGAAAATCTGATTACTCAAAGAAATGTGTGACAGCGACCGAATCCGGCAACCTATGGACCTTTTCTTGCAATCGCTTCATTGTAAGCTTCTTGGCGAATCAAAACGAATTAGCAAGCGCAAATCGTATAGTAAATCGGTGAGTTCACCGGAATATAATATATTTGGGATATATCGGAACAAAAAATAATTTATAAGAAAAGTATAACATCAAATGAGTTACACAAACAGAGATGACAAGCAACAAAAAAAAATGTTTGCTTAACTTTTTTCCCCATTTGCCTGCGTTCTCAACAGATCTATGCAAAAAGGAAAACTCACAAGACTAAGAAATTTTAACAAATCTGCTTAAAAGTCACTTATTCATTTGGCAATTGACGAAACTAGTATGGCTAGCTTTGGTCCCTTTTTTGTTGAATTAATCTTTGTTTTGTGTAATTTTTTAAGTATTGACACACACTGTACTAAACAGTAAGCTCATTAAATTAATTAATTATAAATAATTTTCTGTTCCGACACCCTATAGCGATTTTATTTGGCTACAGTTGAATTTTTTAATAAATTAATTAACTTTATGGAATGCAATGATAAATGAGTGGAGAACATTGCCATAGAAAAATGCATTTAAAAATTAAGATAAATTTCCATTAAGCAATGAATTGAATGTTAATTGCAGAGACTTTTTTTTCTGTAACAAGGCAAGAAATCTGATACAAGAACGCTGCACCCAGCTGGCCTCAAAAATATTTTTAAAAACAATTGGATTGCAGCAGTTAGTTATACAACTATTATTAATGTGAAATACATAAGTTAAGAATAGTGGGCATTGCACTTCTTATGCAATAAACCTCTGCCAATAGCGGACTGTCCCAGAAAAAAATTGCACTTTTATTTTTTAAGATTATACTCTACCTGATAATCTTATAGATCTAAAAAGACAAAATATTTATTCCATATAAAGTGACGTTTGATATGATGTATAACACTTGAAGATAGCACTTCTAACGACAAAGATGTTTAGCAAGCAAGAAAAAGTCTGCGAACTGATTTTGTCCAAATACCTGCAAAATCCAGGGTTAAAATATTCAGCTATAGCAATAATAGTTGGTGCATCAGAAAGAACTGTCAAAACGGTTATTTCTAATTATAAGAAGGGTCTACCTGTTTCACGAAAAAAGGGTTCAGGCAGAAAACCAGAATTTTCTAACCCAAAGGTAGCGGCGAAGATAAAGCGCCTTTTTGGGCAGAATCCCAACACGTCAGTGCGAGATATGGCGGCTAGAGCAGGTACATCAAAATCTACTGTGTAAAGGATAAAGGAGAAAAGTAAGCTAAAGACATATAGAGTTCAAAAAGTACCAGACCGTTCTGATGAAAAGCAGTTGATGGCTCAGATGCGAGCCCGAAAATTGTATGAAAGGTACCTGACTAAATTTGATTACTGCGTTATGAGCGACGGAAGTTACGTCAAAGCAGATTTTAAGCCGCTATCTGGGCATTAATATTATGCATATCCGAAGAAGGGGCATATGCCTAGTAAATTTAAAGAAAAAAAAATTTCAAAATTTTCGAAGCAATAAATGGTTTGGCAGGTCATATGTACCTATGGCCTCAGAAGAAGCTTCTTTGTTACGCAAGGCACAATCAATTCAAAAGTTTATATAGACGAGTGCCTCGAAAAACGTGTTCTACCATTTATTCGTGCACATGAAGGTACAGTGATTCTCTGGCCCGATTTAACAACCTCTCATTACTCTAAAGCTACGATGGAATGGTATCAAAGTAAAAAGATCAATTTTGTACCAAAAATAGCGAATCCGCCCAACTGCCCAGAGCTTCGCCCAATTCGGAGATATTGGGCTCTAATGAAAAGAAATCTTCTTAAGAGTGGTAAGACTACAAAAAACTTACAAGACTTTAGACTTAAGTGAAAAAGATCGTTTCGTACTGTCGATGAAACACCTGTACAAAATGTAATAAAGGGCCTTGAGAACAAGGTCAGAGATTTTTATGAAAAAAAAAAAAATTGTTAATTAGTTTTTAGTTATTTATATTCTTTACACTAGCCATTATTAATAAAAAAAGAAAAAAGACCCAAAAGTTTATTGGGTATTTTTTTATAACTAAAAAATAAAGTGCAAGTTTTTTCTGGGACAGTCCTAAGTTTCAGACCACTGTAATAATGTATGAGTCTTGCAGACAATAGGTCGAAACTCAAATGATGAATTTTTAGTAATTTTCAATCACTTGTATGGTGAAACTGGAAACTACGAATTTTTTACTGATGACGCGTACCATGTTTTTTCAACATAAAATGGAAAATAGCACACAATCCGTACAATGAGACTGATGCGCACCTTTATAAAAAATCATATGGTATTTTCCAAAGTTATGGCGGGAATTTCGATTTGAATGCAGATAAATTCTTAAGATTCTTAGAAAATCAAATTCAAAAAAAAAAAAAAATCAAAAAAAATTTTTTGTCGAATTTTATGTTGAAAAAACATGGTGCGCGTCATCAGTAAAAAATTCGTAGTGCCCAATGTTATGGCGGGAATTTTGATATGAAAGCATTGATTGAGAAAAACAAAGGAAATATGTTATATTGAAAATATTTTGATAAAAATTTTTTTAATTAAAAAAATTAGTGTTTTAATTAAATTCTTTTAAATTTTTTATAAAGTTATAGTCTTTCTTAACAAATATGATTCAATGATTTTTAATCCTATCTACTATAGTTTTTGAGATATTTTGTTTCAACAAATGTTTAAAAACGTCAAAAAAAAACAGAGCGCGCAGTTATTAAAAGAATGACCGCTACATATTTATCCACTCGGATTGATAGGCCCATGAAACGCTCACGTAAAATATGTTACACTCTGTATATGCGTATTTGGGCAGCTGGAAACAGTTATTAGGATCACTGGATATGAAATATTAAAATGTTAGCTAAAATAGTAGTCAAGTCTAGTACAGGTTAGGCTCATTTGGTTGGATATATCTGATGCCTTAGGTATAGTTTTGCTTTAAGAGATAAGTAGTTCTTTTTCATTTTTTCACAAAAAACATTATGCTCGGACTCCAGGCACTAAAAATAAATTTTTAAATTCTTTGCTATCTCATTGAGCACATGCAGGAATTTTTGCGAATTTTGACATTTTCAGTGATATATCAGGCGGAAAGCTTAAAGTGTAGATTAAGTAAAGAACCGGATCAAGAACAATATCCTGTGAAACTCTAGTCATTACATTGTAGTTACGAGAAACAAAAGATTTGTGGTAAATTTTAAAATAATAGCTTGAAATGTATTATTGTGAAAATTAGAAAGTAGCAAAATTTTGAATATCGTAGTTAAAAACTTTATCAGATACCTGAACTACATTTCGATGTATTGCGGACCAGAAAGTTACATCCTGACAGCGTTGAAGACTTAGGTCATTGTTTATTATTCTTTCTTGTTAATTTCTGCTTAGATCGTCCTATCAAATTCTTGATTTAATAATTGTATCGAGCTTAGGAATGTATTGGCTCATTTCAGTGATATAGAAACAACTGGTAAAGAGTCGAATCAAATTTTTAATGGGCGTGGTACCTACTTTATATGTTAAAGCATTTTAAATTTACAATGTTAATTTTTCAAGTATCATACACTTCAAACTCTGTTATGTATTAATGAAAAAGCAACTGTAAAACCTTAACAGAAAGTGTTAACAGTACCAGTTTTTCTTGATAGTTGCCTTAAAATAGAGAGAGAGAGAGTGATTTTGCGCATTGTTAAAGGAGAAAATAGTAAAATCTGTTCCCAGTATTGTAAACAAAATATACAAGTGTACTAAATATAAACTCAAAATTCTCGACGACAACATTGTTTAAGAAATATATACAATCAGTCCCATGATGAAGCCGGCTACGTTCTAAGGGAGCAGCTGAAATGTATTTTAACTGACAGATAAAATGCTGAGTAAAATTAAATTCACTAAAGAAAATAGACACACACAAGATTTAATTGAAAACTAAAGTGAGGTAAATGAAAATTAAACACATGTACTTAAAGTAGAACCCTAAAACTATGCAATTAAAAAAGTTTATAACAATATTTTTGTACAGAGCTTCTTGTTCAGTACTTTTAGTGCAAAAAACAACAAAAAATTTACAAGCGCAAAATGCATTAAAATGGGCAACGAGCTGCTTATACTAGTTTCAATGACCGCTACGTCATATCATCAGTAAGCTTTGTTAGCCGAAGTATAGTAGTTCTACAAGCCTACTATGTAATGTTTCTTGCGTTGATCTGTTAAGAATCACAGCAGTAAACAAAACAAAAACTTCTACATCTCAATGCAATTGACCTTGTAATCTCTTTGATATCACACATTTCTTGACGAGCGCTTCGTTGTCCGCTTTTTTGGCGATCCGAACGAAGTTGCAAGTGCTACATGTAAATATCGGCGAGCTCACCGAGGGTAATTTTTTTATTTGTGTTTTTTTTCGGATCGCCAAAAAAGCGGACAACGAAGCGCTCGTCAAGAAATGTGTGATATCAAAGAGATTACAAGGTCAATTGCATTGAGATGTAGAAGTTTTTGTTTTGTTTACTGCTGTGATTCTTAACAGATCAACGCAAGAAACATTACATAGTAGGCTTGTAGAACTACTATACTTCGACTAACAAAGCTTACTGATGATATGACGTAGCGGTCATTGAAACTAGTATAAGCAGCTCGTTGCCCATTTTAATGCATTTTGCGCTTGTAATTTTTTTGTTGTTTTTTGCACTAAAAGTACTGAACAAGAAGCTCTGTACAAAAATATTGTTATTATTAAATTTTGTTCCAAAACCACAAATAAAAAAGTTTAAATTTATTGTACTGATGAGAGCTGAGTTTACATATTTTGATATTGCATAGTAAAGAGCTTTTTAATTTAATTTAATTTTATTATGAATTTATTTAAATAATGATCAAAACACGCATGTTATCTTAATTTTTTTAACTTCAACTCATTGTTCGCCTTCTTCTATATAATTGTATATTTATGATTCATATTTATTGAAACATGAATGTTATCATTTTATATTATAATTTAATGGAAATTAAAACATTCTTTTTGAACGAAAAAAAAGTTCATTCCTCACGCATGCAACATTAGAATTCAATTGCGTGATTTACGATATTTCAGTGTAAAAGCGACGCGCATAAAACAAAGTCCAACAGAAGCACTACATGTACGTATGTATGTGTAAGTGTGATACGTGAAAAAAATCGGAAGCCACATATAAATTTCGCGCCTAATTTATAGCACGTTAGGGTTTAATATGCAATTTATTTAAGAGCTGTTAAATATCTGGTGGGTAACAAAATTCAAGCCAGAAAATCAGCATTCAACGGTATAACATTAAATTTTACGCACATTAAAATACATAGATACAGAGTATTTTATATCTATAAATGGTGGTTAAGTTTCAAACATATCAGACGTTCAGGTTGCTTAGACTGATAAAAATAGATTACAAATTAAAAAGCAAATATTCAGTTTGAATTTTGAAGTATTATCACCAAGTCATAGAATGCAAATAAATAGAATAACAAGATACATGCAGGCTGTACCCAGTGTGCAAAACGGATCCGTTTCGAATTAGAGATGGAATCGCTGCACTTATTTCGAATGATAAACCAAACCGTTTTCGTATTCCTCTCGAAAACGCAAATCGCTCTTTCGGATTCGTCTGGAACTCGGAACGGACTTATTATACGAATCCGTTGCGGACTCTTTTTTTTTAAATAAATCGGATTCAAGACGGACTCGTTTTTTTAAATAAAAAGGATTCGAGACGTACTTTTTTTTAAATTATACGGATTAGAGACGAATTCTTTTTTTAAATAATGCAATTTGGCTCAGTCCAAGGACGATTCCTATTTATTTCTTCATATCATTATTATTTTCCCTTAAAACATCCTAATAACTTTTACTGTACAAAATTAACGCGATTAAAAAAATTTAGTCAACGTTTACCAACATTTTTTTTTATACCTTCCATCTTTCATTTTTTACAATATCTACCATCTTCTTTTCTAATGCTATTGTAACTTACTGTTAATTTATGTATTGCGTTTTTAAAACTTCCAAAGGAGAACTTAAACCTTTACCTGTCACCGATCAGAATTGAACCTAGATCGTCATGCGTCAAAGATGCCCATCTTAACCAACTGAGCTACTCCCACAATTTTTAAGCGCAAATCTTTCAAGCAAGAGAACATTTTGTTAAAAAATTTGTTTTATTACACTTGTTACCCCGGCCAAACTAGTTTTTAGGGAAAACTATTTTTTCCTAGGCTATTTGTTTCCCAAGCCGTAAGCCGCAGCTTACATACTATAGTACGTCCAACACCGGCTTCGCTCGCTGCAGTAATTCGACATTAAGATTTCATTGCATACATTCAGACACACAATTCAACTATTTTGGTCTAGAAAAAGCTAGTTTGGCCGGTGACATATCCAATGACAAAGATAATACAAATAAATCGATTTAATCGGCCAAAAACATAATATATATTCATCTAAATATGGTTTTTTCTTGAAGTTTTGAAAACTTCACATACATAAACATAATGGAAATTTTATCAAAAATTTGGGTCGTTTTCCATACTGAACATTTATTTAGAAATGCGATAAACAATTATTACCTAAATCATTTTTTTCGAAAATTACTTTTTGTCGATCCTTAAAGATAACCCTCAAATACACGTCAATTCAAAATTTTGAAGTGATATTTCAAAACATTGCGGACTTACACCCAATTGAAAAAAAAGATTCTAGTATGAGGTTTTGAAGCTTTTATGTGGTTTTTTCGTCGTCCTGTAAAATTGCAAAAACATGAGTAAGGATAGAAACCCGAGTGGGACGATTTACAAGTTTTCGTTTATTTGGAGGATGCCAGCCACAATTGTAGAAATTCACCAAGTACTTGTCCAGAGGTTTTCCGGTCATTCCTAATATTTGTGTGGAGCTTATAGCCTTTGAAAGGGATTCGTGATTGCCTTAGATACACAGGCAGACATTCAGAACAGCCAAACAGATGGATGGACAGACGGACCAGAGAATAAGGCGAAATTTAAAGATTGGGTTTAATTCTTAAACCGTTTTCGAATTTTTTGGTTAAAACGAAATTTTTGCTATTTCTATTTATAAATTATTTTTCATCCTTTGTTTGGTTGAATTCAATATATGTACACGGTTAGAAATTTTGGAATAAATTTTAATACTTTTGGGATTATATATACGACTACACCAGAATTGTATTAAAATTCAATCTACTGTCTAGATATTAAAATTCATTTTTAATACAAATTTGTATTAAAATTTAATGCTCGTTTTTGCTAAAATTTAAAAAAAAGAATATGTCGTATCCACTGGGATTCGAACCAGGTTCCCTTTCAATACATGGGTTGCATGAACATTTTGACGACATCAGCCAACGAAGTTTTATATTTACGTTGGCTAAATGTAATACTTGCGATAGCATCAAATGTTATAAAATATCGTTTTAATGTTTGAACTGTATTAGAATCTAATACAAAATGAATTACAAAATTTTGTAATATATTCAAAAGTACTAAATTTAATCTAAAATGTATTAAAAATCTTTGTAATACTTTGCTTGTATTAAAATTTATTCCAAGATTTCTAACCGTGTACATATTCACTGATTTCACCATAGAAGATGGATATATTATAGTTTCAAACTTATGGAAACTTAATTTTCTTAAAATCAACTATAACGATGACATCATTTAGCTACAAGTATAAAACTGAGCTGCTAGGTTGAAAAAGTGTAACAACTTATTTGCTTGAAATGTTTCTGATCTCAACTTAATTCGATAAGTTTTCAAAACTAGAAATTATTTGCATCATTTTGCAACAACAAAATCTTATATATAATTTTGTCATAAAATCTCAAAAATTGTATAACATTTTAACTTTGTCGTTTACACGAACCAAACAACATCCCTTATATAGGTTCATAGTCGCTGAATTTAAATTCGGAGTTTGTTTTGTCGCTATACTTCTATTAGAAGCACATAGCTTCACCAAGAATGAGTGCATAGTCTAATTTATATTCCATCACTTTATTTCTAATTCTCTTATATACCGATTAATTAGTAAAATTTTGTAGGGTCCTTTATAAGTCTTATATGAAACGAATGAGCAGGGTTAAAAAATTCAACTATACCATAAGGTTGAAATCTTCGAATCTAAAATAAATGAAAACTTAATGGAATGCTTAGATTTTCAACCAAAAATCAAGTTTTTTCAACTTTGCAGACAAAATTTAGAGTTTTCCAATATTGGATGAGAACAAATTGGGTATTGGCGGAAAAGTAAATACCAAAAAGTGGACAGTGGACGAAACAACTTTCCACAAAAATTTCAAGTTCCACACAGTTAAAAGTAATCATTTCACTCATTTAGTGCAGAATTCGACATGATTTGAATGGGAGCTTAGACTAAGCTTGGCTCAACAAAAAGAAAGCAAGGTTTTTGAGGACTTTTATCCCTTGACATTATAAGCCATTTTCTATTCTCCGAATATTTTTTGTTTTGGTATCCATAGTTTTTTTGTTCAATAAATTAAAGTTACAATAAAATTATTTATTTTGTGCATTGTAATAACCAAATACTTTCCAATTTTCCATCCATGTAAATATCTAGGTAATAAAAAATGACTTTAAGTGTTCAAAGAGTTAACATTAAAATTAGGTTTGTATCCATTAAGTTCCTAAATCGGCTTACTTTCGTCTCCTTAAATTGTGTTGATAATTATTTCATTTATACTTTTTCTCTTTTTTAAAGCATATTTCAAGGCAGTAAATTGTATGAATTCCTAATATTTTGTACAAGATCAGTTAAATACAATTTTCCATGCTTCTAAACAAAAAAAAAATAGTTGTCAAGATTTGACCACCACAACCATGCAGACAAAACACGTAAGCGTAATAAAGCAATAAATTGCCCAATTTTATGCAATCGTAACGCAATTATGTGAGGTATGCTGGCTGAAATATAGATACAAAAAATAGCATGAATTCATTCGCAACGCATTCAAAATAAAAAAATATGAAGAGTACGCAATGTCTTTTGACTGTCACATTCAAAAGATTGATGCAACATACAAGGCCGCATACAACTGCGCTCACACTTACATACTTATGTTTATTAGAGTTTGTCAAGAAAAAATTAATTAGGCCTGTTCTGATTCCGATTTAGTTCGGAAGTGGAATTGAACTCCGAAATTCTCTATGGATTTTTTTCAACTGGTGCTATTGTAGTTCCGATAATTTGACAGATTTCCCTATTTTGTATGATCCTAAAATAAACTTCAAATATCAATTCCGTTTGGGAAGCATATCCAAAACAGAATCAGAGCAGTCCTGAATGTTCTATAATTATTCGGGTGTGCTCAAAGTTTGGAAACTTACAACATTAGAATATTTTTTCAAAAACAAAAAGTAGAGTGGTGTTTCAAAACTTAAGTTTTAATTTAGATATAATTAACAGAAAACATGCTAGTTTTTCTAGTATTATATTGGGATGTTACGAATTAAGTTAATAAAACATTTAGAAAAAAATATCTAATAATTATTAAAAATAATTATAACTTTGAACGCATGTAATAAATCTAATTTTTTTTTCATTATCTTCTAAGTGTATTAGTTTTTGAATTTTTATCACTCACGAAGATTTCGAGAGCTGAATATTTTTTTTTGGCAAACTCTAATATATACGAATGTTTAAATATATGAAAAAATTGCATCATGCGTACATAAATTATTAAAATAACATACAGGGGTACTAGGGGAGACACTTTTTCGTTCAGCAAAAATAGCGAATTTTTTTTGCTGGAAGGTGAAAAACTTCGAAGAAAGATAGGTAGGAAATTTAATTTCCTAAAAACATAAATTTCTTAGAGTTTTTCTAAAAAAATTATCAAAAGTAGAAAAAAAAAAACAGGTTAATCTAAAAATTTTGTTTTGGTGTCGTTACTGTTGCGGATTTTACATCCGAAAAGCATATACAAACGCATGTCTTTGCCCAGCAAACATTTTGAATCGCGTAAAAGTTTTACTTAACGTAAGTACATATATGGTTACATTTTTATACGAACGTCAGTTTATGGGTACTTTTATATGAATTTAGGTATAAATTTAATATTATCATATTCATTAATATAATACTCATATAAAATTTTATAACCTTGGAACTTATAAACACTATAAAATTTTCTTATGAATTTATATGAATAACTTAAACGTATTAATCTTATACATCTATTTTCAACCGTGCATGTTTATTTAATGGTTTTACCATATGACTTACTATGAAAAATGGGACCCAGTGGCAACAGTGACTATTACAGCTTTTGTTTCTATTGAATGTTAAGCCTTGCACACCTCTAGAAACGTAAAAACAATCAAACAGCCTCTTTGAATCGACTCGCTCATCTCTATCATTCATTCGTAATATTTTGGTTCCACAGTCCACGAGCAAATTAAGTTTTCGTTGATTTTTTTTTTCTCTCGGGATCAATAATCAATTTGTTATTAATTTGTGACTAGAAGTTCTAGTGAATATTATGTGTAATTAAAAAGATAATAATATCGTAAAAGTGCGAAAACTTGAAAAAGAAATTAATAGATATAAGTGAATTGCAAAAAAAGCCGCTGCATCGTGCTGCGTTTTTGTTATTGTGCTATTCGCAACCCAAGTTGCTTCGGGCTCGCTTTTTTTCGTGTGCTTGTCGGTTATTTGAACTTTAATTTAAATCGCGTTTTTTCGTTTGTGTGACCGAAAATTAAGAAAAACTTCGTCTGCGTAATTCCTTTATGTAAAAAATATAAAAAGTGTGCGGGTCTTAAGAAATTCATAACTTTACAAATTTGTAAGAAAATTGTTAAAAGTTATACGACAAATACTCCGGTCAGTGTGTGTTGTGTTTTTATATGCAAAAAACTTCCAAAAAAATTTGCGTTGACTTGTCAGCAGAACAATAGTGCTGCAATAATATTTGCAGTTCAGTTGAAACCGGTTATCGGGTTTTCTGTGTGATGTGATAGCTAAACAGCGCATAGGAAGTAGTTTATTTGAGGAGCTACTACCTTTGTTTTATTGCACCAAAACTTTTACGCTAATTTTAGTACTGATGGCAAATTTGAGATTAAAGGTCTCGGTGATATGATCATTGGTGATATGATCATCGGTGATATGACCGAAGTCTCGAATATATCACATATATATTTTATACGCTATAATATTGGCTGTTTTGCTGAATTTTTAGTAAAATTCTTTAATAGAGAATGTAATGTTTTTTCTTCACATACCAGTAACTTTATGCATAAAAGAAATCTATCTTTTCAAGTGCTATACCACTTCTTCTTGATTTTTTTCATTTACCCAATTTTTCAAATGAACAGCAATGTAATTGCCTTTATGATAGAATAAAATCGTAGACAATAATATTGCTGTTGCTTATGTCGACAAAATCCAAAATTTCAAAAAGCTGTTTTGAGTTCATAAATTTATGTTTTTGAAAATTTCAGTAAAATTGTAGCTCAAGAATGCATGTGTTGAAAAAGTTACCTGGATTCAAAGAAATGGTCAAAAGTTTATCAAAATTGTCGTATCTTGATATCTAAGGCACAAGGGCCTAATTTATGAATATCAGCCACATAGCCAAGGGGTTCCCAACCCTTTATAATAACGTAGCATTCATCTCATTGCTGTTGATCATCGTTCGTAGACTATGTATTAATTTTGGTGAGTTCAATTTACTTTAATTTGTATCTAAAATTTTACTATCTTAAATGGCCTCCACTAAAATCAAAAGCAGGGAGAAATATTTAAATTTTTACGCATTGTATGAAGTTAGACAAAGTTTATAATAAGATCTTTGCACAGTAAATTTAATTCGCAATTGTGGCTACTCCCAAATTCGACTAAGCCTTAAACTCTTATGAAATTTGGCATTGCTACAGCAAATATAAAGAAAGAATCGTTTACTTCGCTTTTTTTATAAAAGGGGCTTTACTAGTTAGTGACTTAAAAATATCGGTTTTAGTCAATCAATTTTTGCATGTTTGTTTTATTTTGAATATATCAAAGATTGTTCAAAACAATGATTTTAAATAGAAGTATTGTACACTTATCAAAATAAAATATATCAAAAAAGGATATTCTGCTCTTGAAACGTTTTCGGAAATGAGACATAAGAAATATTTTGATTATTTCATTCATTAAATTTGTATTTGTACACGTACAGTCAAAATTTTACTGCAAAAAAAGGGGAAGATCTAATCCTTTGATTCATAACACAATACGGTTCAATACGTTCCAATGGTGGAAAACCTTGTTCTAAAAACATAGATTTCTACGAATTTCTATAGGTCTTGAGAACTACTGAATAAATTATTTCAAAAATCAATACATATTTATCACATGCAGAGCTATACCTATAATAAGGAATTTGTAAACATTAAAAAAAAAACTTGTTTCTTTACAAGGCACACTGTTCTCAAACCATGTTTTCTTGATCGCGTAGATCTTTTCAAGAAGAAGTTAGTTCATCGCAATAAATCAGAATAATTTCAAAATCGATCATATGTTTGCTGGGTGCTAACGCACATACAAATCGCACACATAATCGAACCAAAGTAGCCGGTAGGAAATCAAACCATTTTTGCAAGGCATTAAGATTTAGAATATATAGATATTAAAAGAAATTTTTATTGAAAATTACTAAGTAAATCATATTAAAGATAAAAGAAGAAAAAATAAGAAATAATTTAACAAAAGAGTTTTTGTTTTCAATATCTTGTCACTTCAAACGTCAGTTTAAGTTTTAATCGCAATTGTGTCTTTTAAAAAATAGTTCACCTTGGCATATAGTATTTAATTGAATCATTTTAGTTTTATAAATTCGTTACTGAGTTTGCTCAGATAAAGGTAGATTTTTTATCAAGTTTCTTGGCTGAAATTTTTTCTACCTTTATACGGATATCTAAAAAGGTTTTGTTTTTAAGTCTTAAAAAAAATTTCGCAATAAAAGACGATAATTTAAACTTCATAATAGGGTGAGATTTTAATGTCATGAAAATTATTATATCGTATTTTTTACAAGTATCATAAAATTATGTACACCTTATATTGTAATTTGTATATTCTTTTTGTGCAAATATCTCGTGTGTTAAATAATATTTTCATATCAACTGTGTATGTAAACTGTGAACATTTTCGAGCTACGTAAAAAAAATTTGTTTGGAGCAAATTCTCCAAGCCTCGAAAACTTTCGTGACAAATTTTATGAGAAATTCTTGAAAAATCGGAGTGTGAATCAGTATCACCGTTTGTCAAAATAATTTGCAGCCAATTTGAAATTCTTTTGCACATGAATTTAACATTGCAAGTTTAAAATATTTTAAAAGCGTGATACTCAGAACTTTGATTTTTGTGTTTTATTATTTATCTATTTAACAATGATAAACTGTTCAATGACTATTATTCTTTCGCTTTCACGCTTGCATCTATATAGGGGTGCTCCCGTAAACAAGCTCAAAACCTTTCGAGGTTTACATGCTTTTCGAGGTTTTGCGTTTAGAGAAATGCCCTTAATAATAAGCTAAATAGCTAATATAGCTAATAGCTGTAGTAGCTAAACTAAACTTAACCTTTATATATTTTTGCTATCAAAATAGTATTGGCCTCGTTTATTACGTTGTTGAATCCGGCATTTATGTCGAAAAAGGCTTTTTATGTGAATTTCTTGTATTGAATTGATGCGTCAACAATCAGTTTTACGTAATGGAGAGCTGTTTCTGTTAAATAACATTTCTGATAGGATACGCAATGTGATAGAGTCCTGGAAATTATATTAAATGTGTCTAAATATTTATATATGAAAAACCGACTACAAATGAGCACTAAATAAATTTCATGCGAGGAGGTATAAAAAATTAAGATTTTAAAATTTAAGCTACTTTTTTGTGTAAAAGTTAACCAAATTTCAAAATAGAAAAAATTACCTAAGAAACTTTAATAGTTACCTATAATTTATTTGTAAATATTTGATTTTTTTTCCTATGTAAGAAAGATCACATAATTAAGCGTTTATATTGTTTCATCCATTTTTAGTTTAAACTTTTCCTACTTGGTATCCAATCCACAAGCCACATGCAAACAACCACCCATACTATGCGTATCTATCTTATTCAAAAGAATCCAACTGACAACCAACCAACAAACCAACATTTTCGACTCATTTGTTTTGTTGCTGTCAGTAGTTCGGCGAAGTAACCGGAAAACATTCACAAACATTACTGTGGTGAGCAACAGCAACAGGAAAGTTGAATGCTGCCCATTGCTATGTTTAGCTGGCAGTATGTTGTTGTTGTCATTATTGTTGGAGTTGCTTTTGTTACTGACGACATTTAGTTATCCATTCGCCCACCTGTGCTACAGCAGCTTCTAATTCTGCTAGAGTTATCTGTATTTGTAGCAGCAGCAGCCGTAAATTCTTTCCGGCCTACCCAACATTTTTTGTTTTCTACATTTGAAGCTGTTAACGCATGTTGTCACGCACACCAACATAGACGAACACATTTTATCCTGCGTAGGGCAGCACAGCATGGGTTGCCCTTGTGTGGTGCGTATTTCCGGTTTGACAATACGTTTACGCTTAATATTGTACCTATGTATTTCAAGGCTTAAGATTAGAAAATTGCCAATTGTTGGAATGCAAATTTATGTGACTTCAGTGCAATTTTTGGTCAAAAAACCTTTTCGTAGTACTTTTTTTTCGAAAACTTTAATTCTGAATCGGAAGGATGTTAGGCGTAAGCCCGATTTCATTAGCAGTAATTTAGATAAGGTGTATGTTTGTTATAATAATAGGGAAGCTATGCTTTTATGTTGTCGTTTGAAGTTATCATAAAATTGTAAGGGTTCTTTCGGCTAAAACCTCATACTTAGATGCTTTTTTTTTGTAAAACACCGCATGTTACAATTTTTTATGCTGAAAAAAGCACCAGCTTTGTTATACTATCATAGGAATAAGACGCGGAAAATTTTAGCGGCGTAAACTTTTCCTTCATCTTCATGTTTTAAAAATGCACGAGTTGCACAGATGTGGCCAGAATATTTTAGCAAAACACACTACTTGTGAACTTTTCATTGCGCGTTTTTAGCAAAATTTGGTTTTTGGCAGCTGCCAAATTATGATACAAAAATAAATTTTACGAACAGTTTTCGAAATGAATTGATAGAAAGTAAAATATTGGTACCGTATTATCGATAAAACATCCACTTAAATAGATCAAAAAGATTTTTAATTTAAACTAATATCGCGACCACTATTTGTATGAATTTTATGTTATACTAGCATTACTCTGTGCGCATCGCCTCACCTCAACCGTGGTGTAGATTCGATCTGCGTGAAAATTCTATTTAAAAATACTTTTGTATGAGGACCACCTTTAGTATGCACCCAAAATAAAATTTTTATGATCTAATCTGTGTCTCTTCACATAAGAGCCATATGGTGTAAATTTCATGAGAATCTATTAAGCGGTCTTCGAGAAAATGATATTTAAAAAACATTTTTGTGTGAAGGCCACCCTAAATAAAATGTTTGTAGCCTAAGCCATGCTTCTTAACATAAGAGATACGTAGTGTAAATTCGGCGTAAATTGATTAACTTGTCTTCGTGAAAATGATACTTAAAAATTTTTTTTTCTGGGGGCTACCCTAAGTATGCACCCTAAATAAAATTTTTACCATAGAATCTGTGCCCTTTAACATAAAAGCCATACTGTGTAAATTTCATGAGAATTGATTTACCTGTCTTTGAGAAAATGCTATTTTTAAAATATTTTTGTATGAGGGCCACCCTAAATATGCACCCTACATAAAAATTTTATAGCCTATGACACCCGCCTGATTAATCATTTCATCATCGGCTGGATAGTTTCCGCGTCCAGACAGACAGACAGACAGACAGACAGACAGACAGACAGACAGACAGACAGACAGACAGACAGACAGACAGACAGACAGACAGACAGACAGACAGACAGACAGACAGACAGACAGACAGACAGACAGACAGACAGACAGACAGACAGACAGACAGACAGACAGACAGACAGACAGACAGACAGACAGACAGACAGACAGACAGACAGACAGACAGACAGACAGACAGACAGACAGACAGACAGACAGACAGACAGACAGACAGACAGACAGACAGACAGACAGACAGACAGACAGACAGACAGACAGACAGACAGACAGACAGACAGACAGACAGACAGACAGACAGACAGACAGACAGACAGACAGACAGACAGACAGACAGACAGACAGACAGACAGACAGACAGACAGACAGACAGACAGACAGACAGACAGACAGACAGACAGACAGACAGACAGACAGACAGACAGACAGACAGACAGACAGACAGACAGACAGACAGACAGACAGACAGACAGACAGACAGACAGACAGACAGACAGACAGACAGACAGACAGACAGACAGACAGACAGACAGACAGACAGACAGACAGACAGACAGACAGACAGACAGACAGACAGACAGACAGACAGACAGACAGACAGACAGACAGACAGACAGACAGACAGACAGACAGACAGACAGACAGACAGACAGACAGACAGACAGACAGACAGACAGACAGACAGACAGACAGACAGACAGACAGACAGACAGACAGACAGACAGACAGACAGACAGACAGACAGACAGACAGACAGACAGACAGACAGACAGACAGACAGACAGACAGACAGACAGACAGACAGACAGACAGACAGACAGACAGACAGACAGACAGACAGACAGACAGACAGACAGACAGACAGACAGACAGACAGACAGACAGACAGACAGACAGACAGACAGACAGACAGACAGACAGACAGACAGACAGACAGACAGACAGACAGACAGACAGACAGACAGACAGACAGACAGACAGACAGACAGACAGACAGACAGACAGACAGACAGACAGACAGACAGACAGACAGACAGACAGACAGACAGACAGACAGACAGACAGACAGACAGACAGACAGACAGACAGACAGACAGACAGACAGACAGACAGACAGACAGACAGACAGACAGACAGACAGACAGACAGACAGACAGACAGACAGACAGACAGACAGACAGACAGACAGACAGACAGACAGACAGACAGACAGACAGACAGACAGACAGACAGACAGACAGACAGACAGACAGACAGACAGACAGACAGACAGACAGACAGACAGACAGACAGACAGACAGACAGACAGACAGACAGACAGACAGACAGACAGACAGACAGACAGACAGACAGACAGACAGACAGACAGACAGACAGACAGACAGACAGACAGACAGACAGACAGACAGACAGACAGACAGACAGACAGACAGACAGACAGACAGACAGACAGACAGACAGACAGACAGACAGACAGACAGACAGACAGACAGACAGACAGACAGACAGACAGACAGACAGACAGACAGACAGACAGACAGACAGACAGACAGACAGACAGACAGACAGACAGACAGACAGACAGACAGACAGACAGACAGACAGACAGACAGACAGACAGACAGACAGACAGACAGACAGACAGACAGACAGACAGACAGACAGACAGACAGACAGACAGACAGACAGACAGACACACAGACAGACAAAAAATTAATTTTATATAATAGATTACATCTTGACAAAGGAGTAAGGGGAAAAAATTGCGAAAACTACAATTTTTGAGCAAAAATTTTGGTGTTTATTTTGGAAATGCCGCTCGACGATTCTTTTCCAATTCGAATACTGCAGTAAAAATAAAAAAGCTGGATAGGGACTTTATTTACAATTTTTACTTAATATTGAAAATTATTTCTTGTGGGAAAATAATAAATATTGAAATATGATTTGCGTTTGCTCAGAACAATAGTCTTATACATATCTTTAAGTTTTTAGTTGGTATTACATGCCCATTTCGATGCATAAGCCGTTAATACACAGAACAGAAGTCATCAGAACTTCGATTTGCCAACAAATAATCTCAATATGAAAAATATCAAAAAAAAATTTAAATTCATATAAAAATTAGGAAACATCATCCTTTCTGAGGAAGTTTAATAAATAACTCACAAAATTATTAGAAATGGTAGACTTTTCCACTTTAGAAAAACAACGTGAAGATACATATGAAGATCTTATGCGATTTTTTTTTGTCATCTGATGCAGGATGAAATTTCAAAATGAAATTTGACATCAAATGTGTAAAAGCAAAATGATAAATGCATTCTAAAATATTTATTTTAGTTTTATTAATTTATATTAAAAGTACAGGCAAAGCAGTTAAATTTAAAGAAATGATATTTTATTTAGAAGAAAGCTCGTTCGATGAAAGTTCAAGTTTTAAATAAAATATTAATAGAAAAGTTTATTAGCTTGTTTCTGTATCGCCGCTAAATCTCACTAAGTACAATTTTTTCTGAAACCTCTTCTCATCTAAGTATACGTATCATGTATTTAAATAGACATAATATCTTAAAGTTGTATCGAAGTAAGTAAGCTTTTATTAGTATTGTCTTATTATATTGAAAGACTAACAGTCGAAAGCCTAATGGGTAAAAAAGGTCAATGAATTATTAAATAGAGTTTACTTCTATCTTATGAATATAAATACTTGACTAATGATTTTCAGAAAGGACTTGAAAAACAAATATTTTTGAATTTGTGTTCATCGCGCATATGGCCGTTTTTGATTAATCGCTACCGTCCGGCTTAGCCCCGCGTGCGGTTTAGCCCCACCCTCCCCTATATCAAAAAGTTTTTCAAAAATAATAACTTTATATAAGTTTTTGAACAATTTTCTTAAAAACTTTTCATAATTCAATAAATTTTGGATTCATTTCTTCATATATTATATGTATATTGTACATTTTTCACAGGTTTTTTCTCCCGATAATTGTCAAAATGTATAACTTTTAGGACGTTACTTATACGCATAAAAAAATCATTAAAGAACCCCGTTTACTCAAAAACCATTAAAAATATTCAACATTTTATTCAAGTTTTCGAATTCAGTATGCCAGTATTTATTAAGAAACGAAATTTTATTTAATTCCGACGACTCCTTCTATTTTTGTCCATCGTTTGTCTGTAGACGAATCATTGTGTGGCGTCCTGGCAACTTAAAACCGAAATGCGCAAAGTTCTCTTATTAAGCGAAGGTTCATTACTAAAAACAGCGCAACTTATTTTCTAAATAATTTCATATTGATTGAAGTTTTTTTTTTAATACAAGAGAGAGTTATACAATTGATTGACCAAGGTAAAAGTTCCCAACTAGCACGCTGGACAAATTTCTGGTGGATAGGAAATGATATTTTATATCTGAAGAAAATTTTTTTAACAGGTTTCTATCTCTATAAATAATATTGGAAGAAAGAGGCTGCACCATGCCGTAAAGGTCAATTTTTTATAAGTTCGGCATCCGCGAGTATATTCCAAGTCTGCGTTTAAGCTTTACGTGTTTCTTAAGAAAAAGTGTATTTGAGATATCTCCTTGGAATAATATACCACAACCTTAGCAATGGTGTCTAGTACATACCCAAAACAACAAAAAGTCGACTTGCAGTATTTTCTATATCTACTATATTGGATAGGTTTTCAAGAATGAGGTTATCATATGAGGTCAACACATCAGTTGGTGCGAATCTCTCATAGTTCTCCTTGAACATTGTGAAGATCATTCCATGAATCCTCATTTCGAAAACAGAGTTTTCATTGAAAAGGAAACGTAAATAGCTAAATGTTGTTACAAAACACATACATAGCAGACGTTTCAGCAAACTCTTTTGAGCAAATTTGTAGTTTAAACAACTGCGTTTGCTTAAACAAAATTTTCCCAAGACTACTATGTAAGTAACTAAGTAGAATATGTGTATCCTTTCCAAAGAGAATAGCAACAACACGAAATGAATATAAATACCATCTAGTTACATTGCGCTAATTTCTAAGTGTGATTGTTTAACCCATACTTCCCTCCAGAACCACTTACATGGGACACCAATACTTATGAACTCAAATATGCGTGTCGTAAACTTAAATGTAAGCAACATTTTAATATTGTGGCCGACAAAGGATAGCAATGACAACAACGACACAACTTGAAATGTGAAACGTAACGTTAAACAAGAACATTACTTACGTTAAGTTCGGCATGTTTTATTAATGCGTTCACATTTTGCATAAGTAATGGTTAATGTATTTTTTTTTTTTTTTTTGCAATTGTAACCACAACTGAAATTTCTTCCTGAAAGAGGAAGGCAATGCCAATGGCTAGGGAAAACTTAAACACGACCACAAAATGCTAACCGCAAGCAGACACACAACTCTACACTCGTCTACCAGCTAAACGTTAAATGTCAACGCGAGTGAGTGCACCTAGAAATGTGCTATTTTGACATCCGTGCGCTGTACATTTTATTGTTGAAATCTGCAAATGCTAAAATTTTATGACTGCTTACGATTCGTACGCGATTTCTTGTTGCTTCGCTTAGTGGATTATGGTTTAAGCCGTTCGTATTGTACATTTGTTGCGTGCGCTGTTGTGATTCAGTGTGGAATGGGGCATTAGGGTTTAATATATCAAAAACGTATCGGAATTTGAAATAACGCTGGAGATTTTAGTTCGATAACTGTAATTAAACTTGTTTTAGATGCATCACTGCGCTGCTATTGTGAATTATAAAGAACCGATGGTAATACAAGCTAAATTGATCTAACAGACTATCACAGTTTTTTGTTGCTGATAGATCCTCCAATTGGTCAATAAGTATTAATACCATGGAAATTATTGTGGTAGCAAAGCTGAAACAAAATAGTTCAAAAATTGATATTGTAGCGACTAGCTTAAAATGGAGATTTAAGCTGAGCATTTTGGTAATTTTTTTGGGAAGCGGGAAACGAAACTTTTAAAGTTTTCAAATTCAATTATATTTTCGTAAGTTATACCTTTATGAGTCCCTAACCAGAATACAATTCTTTTAAACTGTGTGCTGCTGCAAACTTGGCATAAGGTTGAATAACGTAACCCACTATCTTATTTTGGAGCAACAAGACTTACACGAAATATCGGAGACTTTACCAGCAAAAAATATTCTGATGACCAATATAAAAAAAACGGGTGCTCATATAAAAAAATTCGAATTGAAAAGCAGTACAAAAACTCCACTTTACTAATATGATCGGTGAGCCTGCCGATTTATTATACGATTTGCGCTTGCTTCTTTGTTTTGATTCGTCAACAAAGCTTGCGACGAAGCGCCAGAAGTGTACTATCAAATGAGTTGCAAACACAAAGACAAATAAAAACAAAAAAAAAAAGAACTTTTAATTTGCATTGTTTCAGCTTTTGCTTGGGTTCTTAACAGATCTATGCAAAAATGTAAACATATTAACACACGAATTCTTACTAATCGACTTAAGAGTCACTGATGAGTCCGCTTAGCAATGAACGCAACTATTATGACTAATTTCAGGTTATTTTTTTTGTTTGAGTTACATTTCTTAAGTGTAACTTTTTTTGGTGTTGACGCGCACTTTATTGAACATTAAGCTCATTAAAATAACATTGATAACCAAAAAAAAAAAAATGTCGTTCAAATTAAATGTGCAGTTGTTATAGTAAAACGAATTACACAAAGTAGTGAAATAAAGTACAAATAAGTACATTTTCCTGTACTTTGAAGTATGCAGTACAACAAACCAACAGTTGGTCATATCAATATTTATACTGGATTACCATAGAATATACTGGATGTAGTGTTGAGATACTACACGGTTGAAAAAATCAGTATAAATTTTTATACGAATATCAGTTTAAGGGTCGTTTTATATGAATTTAGGTATAAATTTAATAACTTTTCAAAATATAAAAACCAGCTATGTGGCCAGTTGCTTATGCTCAATTTTGTCTAATAAATCATCAACATTCTGCAGCCGAGCTAGCTAACGAACGTGGTCGTATTCAAACAATTCTAGAAATGAAGCAGGTTCAAATCTCTACCCATTCATGTTCTGTTATTCAAATCATTTTATAAATAAATATTGTAAATAAAATTAAATTAAAAAGAAGTATCTGTTCCCGGATTCGAACCCATGAATTCTGCGTCCCAGTCAAACGTTCTAACAACCGACATAAATATACATTTTTTTTTACTATTGTTAAAATTAAATATAAACTCTTATTATAAAATAGAATTTATACATACGTCAACCTACTCAATACTTTTTAATATAGAAACATATATGATATTCATATAAAATTTTATAATTGCGGAACTTATAAAATCTACACGATTTTTTTATGGATTTATGTGAATAACTAAAAGTTATTAATTTTATACTGATATTTTCAACCGTGTAGATAAAATTCCACACTGGATCTTAAACAGGACTTTCGTGTGTCTAAATATTCATAATAAACTCTGATATGCTTGTAGCACGCACGCATAGGAAACAGCTCGAATATTGAACGTACACTTCAAAACTATCCATCCTAAAAAGTTCGAATGTTGAATGCATTCTTTTAGCGTACGCACACGCAAACACTCAACTTACACACTTTACCAGTCATGCTATCGAATTCAAAATTTAAATATATTTTCATACGATAAAACCAAAGTTAATATATGATATGACATGATTTTATCTTAACTTTTCCATTTTAATAGTTTCTGAGTAGCTTAAAAAGTATGGGATGGGATCAAAAGTACACTAATTTTGGTTATTTCCGAGCTCTTGTAGTTAGGACATTTGTTCTCTTGTAGACAATTACTAAGTACACAGACATTAAGTATTACACTTTTTCCGTTAAACACATTTTTAAAAAAATTAAACTTTTCATATTCTTGTACCCAATTTAAATCGTTGGCGAAAATTATATTTACGTTACTCTAAAATATATACCTAGTAAAATTCAAAATGTATGCCGCCCCCTCGAGAAGAAATTTTCCATCTATATGGTAAGCAGCATGAGCAAAAAAAGGTCTATATTTCTTAAACATTGTACATTATATATGTACATATATGATAGAATATAGTCTGCTGGATGTTTCACGAGAATAGCTAAGCACCAATAAGTTCAAGCATCGATATCTTTTTCCCATCTCCAAATGCAAATGAAGTGAGGCATATAAAGCCCAATTAGTTGGCCAATTTCTAATATAAACTGCCAACAGCAGAATAAGTGGCATATTTTGATGAAAGCCCAATCACACAACAGGCGTAACATATCCGTGTACCAACCATGTTCTTAAGGGTGGTCGAGTAATTGTCGATTTTTATTTACTTACCACATTTTTTTTTGCGCTGCTTCTTCAACTTTATTTATTTATTTATTTTTTATTTGATTTACGTGGCGCGCAATTTTAGTTTGCGGATCAACGTATAAAACGATTTTAAAGCAAAATAAGCAGATTTCAGTCTATTTAACTTGACTCTATATGGAAAGGACGTTCGAATTCCAAGTAAGTTTTGTTGAGTTTTAATTTATTTTTGGGTTTGTTTCTCGTTTCCTTTTGGTTGAAATTACGTAGAAATTAAAACACAAACAACTTTCATGTTGTTGGCTAAAAGTAAATAAAATAAACTTTTTAAGTTGTTGTTTTTTCTCCTCTATTTACGTGCGATTTTTAATTGCTCGATTTACTTGAGCAAATATTTATAAATTTTATGACGACGAGTGCAATAAAAATGGCAGCAGCAACAGTTCACAGTCTTAAGCTGCTATATGTAGCTTGCCAGTGGAGTACACGAATTTCGAAATATCAAATTCTTCCGCTAATTTTCTGTCATTTAATCGAATGTATGAAGCATTTCCTAATGGATTTTTTTCAAAATTCAAATTTGCTTTTAGCTTCATTGCACCAAATTTAAAAACATACATATCTTGGCTGCTGACTAATCGCTCCTCTTCAAAACCGTCCTTGTACAATTTTCTATACATTTTACATCAGTAGATCGAGAGATTACGAAGCTTTTCAATGATTTGATAAATCAAATCAATAATAAAATAAATAAGTTTCGAAACGGCTCTTTAAAGACCTCAAGATTTGATCGTAATTTTTAAAATAGATTTTTTTGGAAGAGCCTTCGCTGCCAAGGAAACATTTCCATTTCATTTCATTTCTACTTTTTTCCCAAATTGCTTAAAATTTGCAATGTGGTGCTAACAGAGTGAATAAATGCACCACACTTCTTCTCACCTGTCTCTTTACCCACATTCCAATTAATTTGACAAAAATCTATAACATACTTTACATCTTACTTCGAAGTTGTTGTAGTTAAAATACGCAACTTCATGCTTAAATTTGTTTTTATTCCCAATAAAAATGTTAAATCAAATAAAATTTTCTTTCATATAACTTGTTTTAACTGTTATAGTAAATTAATCCATAAACAGGTGCAACAAATGTAAACTTTTACAATTTGTGCAATAAAATGTATAACGACTTTTGTTGCCTACCTTTAGGCATTTAAGCATAGTTTTGCGCTTTTATAATCTTTAATTCCGCTTCATGGTTATTACCATGTACTAAGTCTCATTACCGGAATTATATTGGCCACCAGTAAGTAATGAAGCAAGCACAAGTATTAATGCCATTACAACAAAAATGATAAGAACTTAATACGCTGACAGCGTTGTAAACATCAACAACAAAAACATGAAAATTTGTTAATTTTATTTGCATCACTTTATTACAAACTTTTCGCAATAATCCCCGCAAATCCACGCCAAAGTAATTAACCAAAATGACTGCCACGAATCATCACTTTGGAATTAAAAGCGTAATTTAAACGCGCGAAGAGGACTTTTCTCCTAGCTGAGGGTTTGTTTGTATAAAAGGCATGAGTTTGGAGAATAACATTTTTTATTACTGTCATAAGTTTTTAAGTTGTAGTATGTAGTAGTCAAAATGTTGCTCTGTCATGCAATTAAATAAAAAAAAAAAAAAAATAAGAAATGAATTGAGGAAGTGTGAATTTTAATGATATCTAGAGCTCAAATGGAGCCCATAAATGTAATAAATGAGAGCATCTTATTTGTGTTCTTTGGAAAATATTAGGAATCGAGCAGTAAGCGACATTTTTTCAAACAAACAATTTTTTTTTTGTTTTAAATACAAATTTATTTCAAACACCTATTTTTAAATTTAATTTCAAAGTTTTTTTTTGTTTAAAGGTTATGAAATGTCGTGAAATGTGCCAAAATTTCTGATTTTGGCCTTTCGCGCTTGCAGCAAGAATGCCAAGTGCTAAATACAATTTCTGAGCACACAAAAATAAAGTTTTGAACTTTCTCTTTAATTTCTCTTCGAATTACGACTAAACATCTAGTCAGTGTCAGTGCTGTTTTTGTGTTTTTTCTTAGATATTTGAATATCGAGAATACCTGCGCTGTTCGCAGGTTTGATCTACGAAGCTTAAGTTTTGGGAAAATTTTCTTCAAACCCGATTCCGTAATATAGGCACATTGGACTGCTGATTTTAAAAAACCCTTTCGAGTGTATTTTGTCCAACTTTTCAGCAACTCTAAAAATGTGGGCGTGTTTTCACAACAGTGGCATCTAAGACAGACCTTTTCTACGTTTTAATAAGTGAATTTTTTCGTAAAATTTCAATGAAATCGAACATAAAATCTGTCAGCGCCGATTACAGGTTTGAGCTAGGAAGCTTAGATATTGGGACAATCGTTTTTAAGCTTTAAGCTAAAATATAGGCAAAAATTTGCAACTGCTACTTCTGCCGATAAGGTGGTTGATACTTAAGCAGTTAAAATGAAAAATCGGCAGAAGCTAATTTTGAGCGCGCGCAGTAAAAACTACACTGATGTCTTATTGTAACAGAAATTTTATTAGAACTTTTTTAGGATTTGCTCAAATATAAAATAAACTTTTGATAAAACATTAAAAAATAACGCTAGAAATGTTTTAATCAATACCGACACATTTAGCGTTGTAGTATATCTTGCAACCGGCAATGCATTGCAAAGGCGATTCTTCAGGAATCGATAGGGTAACGATTCGTATTCATATTAGAAACTTAAAAAGTAAGCATTTTTCTTCTTATTAATACAATTTAGCGAAAAGTTCAAATATTTTCTAGTTTTCAGCGAATTAGAGATTTCAAAGATTTTGTGACTGTAGGATCAGGAGAGTTTTCCTAACCGCGAGAAACTTTATCGAAATAGCAAAAATTATCTACGGGCAACGAGTGTGCAAAAAAACTAAGTTTAAAAACAAATTAAAATGATCAAAGGCAACGTCTTTCTTTAAGTCAACGTTTACACGAGGAAAGTCTTGCCGCAAAGTTTCCTTGTTTGTTGGCAAGAGGGGAAAAAAGAAAGGGAAGAGGTAAAAAATTTGTCATATGTTGCAAACGCGAAACGAAAATCACAAAAGAGAATGGACAAGAATTTGTCTCTCAGACTTTCCTCGTGTAAACGTCGACTAAAGGTTAATCGTAGACTAATTTATTTAAGTTTTCAAAATTCTAATGCTTACAAAACTAGTTCTTACAAAATAAGAATATAGCATAAAGCATAAGAGACAAAAATGAGAGTTATGCATATGTGCAGTTGTGAGACAATTGCCCAGTAAGCAAGGGCAGGAGCTAACAGTGCTTCTAGAAGGCCTTCCTTGGTAAGTATAAGGCCTTCCACCCTCCTTTCAAACGTACTTTCTTTTTTATATGAAATGACCGCAGAAAACAAGCCTTCCTAAGCAGGCTTTCTAAGACCGCTTACCGTAGAAGGACTTTCAGAAGTACTTGATAAAAATTTAATTTTAATAAATTTAAAGACTCTAAATATTGTTTTTTTTTTAATCAGCGCCATCTCACTTGAGTTGATATTGTTTTAATGACTTACAATTTGACAAAGAATACACAAAACTCTACCTCCTTAACATAACATGAAACAACAGAAGACTAGCCTGCACACCTCTCTTAATTAATAACCATCTGTATACTTTTCATGTCGTATATGTACAAAGCATATGACAAAAAAGTTATGCCGAATCATAAAACATTGCAATACATGAAATAAAAAAGAAACAGAAAAGCGCTAAAGTAAATGGAGTCCTTCTTTGCCTTCTAATATCAGGCCTGATAGCACATCTGTTGTGGCAAGGCATATTATGCCTTCTGTGATTGTATTTTTTATTTGCATGAAAATCTAGTTTTGAGAATTCCTTATATAATCGCAGCAGTGCTAGCAGGCCTTCTCCGAGTAAGGCCTTGCTCATTTGCCTGCTGGGTGATTAGCAGTTAATTTGTTATGTATGTACTTATGCATATGATTTTACATGTTAGAAAAAACAATAATAAAATAACATGTTAGTTTATATGCATATAAAAAATGAGTGCATTGAAAGCATAAAGAAATGAGTAGATCTAAACACTTAGTGCAGTGGTTCCCAATCGGTGACCCAACAGTGACAAAACCAAATATAATAACCATTAAAAATTGGTTACCATTTTTTTGGTTTCAAGCAATCCAACTAAATATAATAAAGGGTGTGCAAAAACTTACGCTAGAAATGATTTTCGATAAAGAAAAGGCAGCGTGACAGCAGACAGTTCAGGCTTATTGAAAATGGAGCACTAATCTAAAGAATTACGCTATGTCACGTAGAACTTTAGTTAAGTATTAAAAAAATATTTACATAAAAATCGAAGAGTTTGATAATTTAGAATATCTTTGAATTTTAAAAATTTTCGGAAAATATTAAGTTTAGAACGTTAGTGATTAATACAGTTTTGGTCAAAAATTCACTTAAGTTAAAAGTTCTTAAAATTGGTCAATATATTCACCTGTGTATGTAATTGAAAATTGAATTGATTTTAAATTTTTTATTTTGCCGAACACTATGTGATAATTTTAGCAACACTGAGTCCCAATATAAATCACACAATATCACATAACTGGATCTCAGTTCCTAAAATCAGCACGTAAGGTTCAAAAACAAAATTGAGATGCGACCTTTTGAAAGAATTTGATATTCTGTTTTATAGAAAGAATATTCTTGGAAATATTTTATGAAAATTTAAATAAAATTAAAACAATAAAATAAAAATAATTAAAAAAATTAAATAATTAAATAAAATTGGTTTTTGAGATATTCGATTACAAATGGCTTGAAAAAGTGATTTCTAGACTATAGCGGTTTTAGGTACTTTTCAATAAGTGAAATATTATGCTGAAAATGGTATTTCTTACACTTTAAGCAAGAATACACAAGCATCCAGCTCTAATAGGATAAAACTTTCAATACATATAAATGTATTAACTATCGAAAATTTATTGGTGTAAATAGGTCGAACTATGGGTCTGACCGAAACTTATTTTTGCTGTTCTTATATTATTATTTAAAGTAAGATAAATAAAATTTATTTAGTTTTTAATTTTGATAGTTAAAAATTATAGGAAACATAAGTGAAGTCGATTTAGCTTATAATTATTATAGTTATTACTTTCTTAATACCAATACGTAGTTGTAATGTTATAGTTTAGCAAAATTAAAGGTATTTTCATTGTTTAACAAAAGAACATAACGAAAACAAGAGTTGTGTGTCCTATCATAACGATATGGGAAAAATTTTGAACTTTGTTTTATATTTGCAACACTGGCTTAACATAAAATTGCGGGTTTAATTCCAATTGAATGTCAAATGCAAATAAACAAAAATTTATTTCACCGCTGTAATCTTAAATTCACATGTACCTACTTGTTGTTTGTTTTATTAGATGCGATAAAAAGAAAAACCACCGCACACAAAAATACTTCTGTGCGATAAAAATGTGTGTGTAAAAATTAATTAAACGACATTTTGTTTCAACTTTTAATGTGTGTTGCGTGTGCACGATTTAAGGTGCGCAATTTAAATTCAACAAAAAAGCGAAAACCTAACTATAATGAAATCAAATGCTAATGAAACAATTTAAGCAGCTTATTTAAATGTAAATCATAAAAAATTTGTGCGGTCGTTGTTAGTAAACGGATTTTATTTAGAATAATTAAATATTTAAATAAACTGGTGACTGCCTGAATGTAGGCAAACATTTAATTTGATTACATGGTAAATAGTCAGCAACTTCGTGTAATGTTTTTTTTCTGTGCTGTGATTTTTTACTTTTTATGTTGTTATTGATTGTGTCGTTGCTTTTGCTGCTGTTGTTGTGTGCTAGTTAGTCAAGCCAAAACACCCCTTCTACTGCCAAAAACGCACAACTTTTGATTATCATATTAATTTATGTGCAGCCATATTGAAAAATTACATTTATGCGGCGTGACACGAACAAACGGTAACAAAGAAAATGCTGGAGGTTTTATTGCCTAATTTTAGGCGCTTCAACAGAAGTACAATAGTTTTGTTGTTTTTTTCATTTTTCTCACAAGCGCATGTTTTTATACAAACATACGTAGTACGTACGTGCGTGTGCGTGATGTTTTTGTTATTTTCCATACTCCTGCTGTTGCGTTGAAAAGTTTATTGACATTTTTATTGCTAAAACAAATATTTAAAGATGGCGTTGTTGGTAGCACTAAGGCATCAAAATATAAACATCACTAGTTTACACACACACATACACGTAAATATACTACACACTCCAGTAAGCGTGAGTAAGCACATATTAACTATGTAACTAATAAATAAGCAGCGAACAAGCTCAGGTTTTTAATAGCATAACTTTAGGAGTTGTACCACCGTAAACATGCCTTAATTACCCGAGCACAAAAGCTAAGTTAACTATTCCTAAACAAACATCAACATTAGAACAGAGCCATACACATAGGAACGAAGAAATACAGAGTCATGAATATGTGAACGACTAAGCGTGTCCTTTTTGTACTCATTACTGTTTGAATAGGGTGTTTATTTTTTTAGATTGTCGTAGTTTTGAATTGAAATAGAACATGAAAATTTTCCAAATTATCTAATGTTAGCTAGAAAATTTTTAGTCAGTAGACAATTGAATGCGCTATTGCGCAAATGAGCTCCGAAACTGACCAAAATATAGCACAGTCTTTATTTCAACTGAGCACATATTTCCAAAATACGTGACCTATCTGTAAAAGTTTTAAGCTATACACGTTGCCACAATAAATGTCTTGGCAACCAGTTGATTCTATGAAGATGAAATTTTAGTGAATTTCTACATTTTACAAAAGTTGTTGTGTTAACAATTTTTATTTAAACTTTACTTGATATCAAATATATTAACGTTTTTAGATATGATGAAATTTGTTAAGTTGTATATATATTGGAAATCAAAAATCTTTAAGAAACACCCTTTGTATTAGAAAAACAGTGGCGTAGCCAGAAATTGCTTTTCAAGTGCTCTCTTTTTTCAACAAGTTTTTATTTTCTATATACAAACACACATATTTTTCTTCTTTTTTTGCGTTCCCGAAATTTCAGATCCCTAGATCACACCTGTGAGCGGCGCAAATAGAATTTGTTTCTCATATTGACAAGGAAAAAACGTTTTTTCCATGTTATTTACATGGGTAACATTGATCTAGGAAACTGAAATTTTGGAAGAATTTTCCTAAAATTCAACGCTAGAAGTTCAAGGCAAGAAAAATATAACATTCATACTTTGATATAATAATGTAATGCTGCTTTATCTATATACAGTACATGATCTTTCAAGATCACAGTGAGGAAGGCATTTAATTTTCATTGTATTGTATGATGCCTTTAGTAATTATGGTACTTATGTTCAGGGCCGTATTACCGCATACGCCACCGACGCCATGGCGTATGGGCGGCAAGGCCACGGGGGTGACAAAATTTTGAAAATTTTTTTTTTTTTTTTTAAATCCAAAAATAAACACCAAGTATGAAGTGGTAGAAAGAAATGAAAGTCTATATGAGTTTTTATTTATTTTTCAACAGCCTATATTGCTTATTTAAAGTTGAAAGAAACTGTTCGCTCCGAAAAATTGTATCAGTTTGGTCGATTCGGGTACTTTTGTTTGCAGCTTCAAAGTTCAAAAAAAGAGCTTAAGGTAACTGAGGTAACTGAGAATACTTGAGGTTACTTGGGGTTCACTTGAATGGCATATAACTTATAAATTCCTAAGATTGCTTTGGTTTTCAGGCGTTTGTACTACTAAAAATTTGCTTATAATTTTTTTTTAATTTTACTTACTTACTTAGATGGCCATAACAACCCGTTGTCAGGTTACGGCCGACCTCATTAGCTCTCGCCAGGCGCCTCTGTTTTGCGCGCGCCTTCTCCAATCGTTAATGCCAAGCGCGGTTAGGGCTTCCTCAGCTTGGTCTATCCACCGGAGGCATGGTCTCCCTCTTCGTCGTTGACCGGGGACCTTCCCTTCGAATACCTTTTTCGCTGGAGCTTCTTTATTCATACGATGGACATGACCCAGCCAGCGAAGTCGCTGTATTGTTATACGCTTAACTATGTCAATGTCGGCGTAGAGCTCATACAGCTCGTGGTTCTTTCGAATGCGATAGTCGTCGCCAACTCGAACAGGACCAAAGATTTTGCGGAGAACTTTCCTCTCGAACACCCCAAGAGCGGCTGCGACTGTTGTCGAAACCACCCATGCCTCAGCGCCATAAAGAAGCACAGGTAGAATGAGCGTCTTGTAGAGTGTTAGCTTTGTCGATCAAGAGAGAGCTCTGCAACGTAATTGCTTACTGAGACCGTAGTAGCACCTATTAGCAATTGTTATTCTCCGCTTAATCTCTAGACTGACATCATTGTTG
Organism: Tricholauxania praeusta; assembly: GCA_949775025.1. Classification (NCBI taxonomy): domain Eukaryota; kingdom Metazoa; phylum Arthropoda; class Insecta; order Diptera; family Lauxaniidae; genus Tricholauxania; species Tricholauxania praeusta. The sequence continues at coordinate 25,777,980 of OX459031.1, read as the reverse complement.
CTGGTAACGGCAGTGCCAAGGTAAATTAATTCCTTGACAACTTCTAATTTACAGTTGCCCGCTGTAACATGAGAGTCTAGATCCCGTGCTCTCTTGTTGTTGTTAGTAGACATCATGTATTTCATCTTGCCCTCGTTTACCGTCAAACCCACTTTGGCTGATTCCTTTTCAATAGTAGTGAAAGCAGCAGTAACATCTCTCTTACTCCGACCGATAATATCAATATCATCAGCGTACGCAAGGAGCTGAACACCTTTGAAGAAAATGGTGCCATTATGATGCACACCGGCTTTTCGTACGATCCCCTCCATAATGAAATTGAAGAGATCGCACGAGAGCGGGTCGCCTTGTCTGAAACCTCGCTCGGTATTAAAAGTTCCGGAGAGGTCATTCCTACCTTGACGGAGCTACACGTATTGCTCAACGTCATCCTGCAGAGCCTTATCAACTTTGCAGGTATACCGAACTCAGACATTGTTGCGTATAGGCAATCCCGCACTGGGCTATCGAATGCAGCTTTATAATCGACGAAGAGATGGTGAGTGTCGATTTGATATTCATGGGTTTTCTCCAGGATTTGGCGTAGTGTAAAAATCTGGTCTATGGTGGACTTACCAGGTCTAAAGCCACACTGATAGGATCCGATCAGCGTTTCTGTATACGGCTTCAATCTTTCACACAATACGCTCGAGAGGATCTTATATGCGATGGAAATAAGACTGATACCCCTGTAGTTGGCGCAGATTGTCGGGTCTCTTTTCTTTATTATTTTATTTTTATTATTTTTTAATTTTGGAGGCGGCAAAATTTTATTGGCGTACGGTCGGCATATAGCCTTAACCCAGCCCTGCTTATATTGAATCCGGAGAAATTCACTTTGTTGAAAGTTTTTTAAATTGATTAAAAAAATATAAGACATGATACTTCTCATTACATATGGGCATTTCTCTCATGTCAACCGGGACGGAAGTACACTTTTAAAGTGAAATAAAAGTCAAAGTAAAAAACACTTTTATTTTTTTCTGTCACTTTAAGGAATAACCCTTTGGTAGCACTATATTGAGTGGTAAAGTTGATGCCAGACGTGGTACTGGTTCCAAGATAGAGGCAATTAAAAAGCCATTCGAACGGAAAAAAAAACGGAAGTGTTTTTCATGGCCATCTATAGAAAAGCAGAAGTCAGCGAAACCTGGCAACATTTTTTATGTGACTAATTTTAAAATGTTATGGAATAATATAACTTTTTAATAGATTTCGTTTGATTGAAAAATCTTATTTACTTTTTTTCTTACAAAGCATAATAATCCATTCGAACCGGACATATTTTTCCATTTTGGTTCACTTGGGCAATTTTTCAAAACGACTTTAATATTTATATAAATAATAATATTTAAGATATATACAGTAATTAAAAAAAACAAATTTAATGTTTATATTGATCAAATTAATTAGTGAGATCAATTTTAAGAAAGGAAAGAGGAAGAAGTAGATATTTTTCTTAAGAAACTATAAAACTAGTCTTTTTGCTGTTAAAACGTTTTTCCTGCAAGAGGCGCCCACTAAAAAACTCTATTTTTACTCAAGTTTCAATCTATCTGCATACTAAATTTTATCAAAACCGGTGTAGTGGCACAGCTATGATACCGTTTTTTCCCATTTGGAGAGATGCCACGCCCCTTTAAAGAATCAGAGTTTCTAATAATCTTTCTTAGGATTCAATCTATCTTTAGACAAAATTTCATCAAAATTGATCCATAAGCTGTGGAAACGTTTTTTCCCGTTAGTGGCATGGCACCGCCTACTATTGAAAAAAAAGTATACATGTCCTTCTTTCTCTTCACAGCCTTTCCAACAAAAAAAAAAAAATTATGCGATTATTTTGTGCTATGGCTGTGAAAAAGTGGTTTAACCGTTTTGAACTGCCTTTTTAATAAACTTATGTTTTCGAACATGACCAACTTCAAACAGCTCCAAAAATTTTAAATTTTATTTATTTTGTACCTGTTTTTTTTTTTTTAGTTATGTACATGAAACTCTGTACGTGCAAAAACTTTGACACACTTGCTGCTGTTATCAATTTCGAAATGAGAACAAATGATGTTTTTCTATTTTATTTGTGACTTTATAACATGAACTTAAGCAAATTAAAATTCTACAGTTAATAGAGATTGGTTTGTTGTTTTTGCATTGTTTTTAGCTAATTGAAGTTGGAAAGAGATTTTTCGGAAAGACTATCATCATGTATCACGTCCCTTACGCACTTAAATATTTAAGGCAAAATACTATTCAATATTACAAAAAAAGAGAATCTGCATTTATGCAAGTTTGCAGGTGGTTTGCTCAATTTGATAAATGAATTCTGGTGTAAATTGTTTAAATTAAAAAAATTTGAATATTTTCCTTAGATCATATCAGATAGTAACGCTTTTATAATAACTTTTAATTGTTCTGTCACGGTTGACCTATTGGCGGAAATGGCCATATGTTGATTAAAAGAGTGCTACTAATAATTTATTTTTTACCAAAACGATCAATGGGAAAAGCTAGAACTGACAAGATGACTAACTGTCCACAATATAATACGCCACTGTCAGTATATGCACGTTAGTGTGTGTAAGTGTGTCTGCTTAGCATAACTGTTATTATTATGATTAGTGTAGCATAATTTTATTCGCTCCAACATTCAGTTAGTGTTTTACGTTAACTACTCAGTTAGCGTTGCTCAACGTATGTACGTGATATCATCAAATAACGTAACAACGTAATAACTGTCTTATTAGTAGCACACACACAAACACTTGCGCTGTCATTGTGACAGTGGCATTGAGGACACGTTTCACGCTTAGAATTCTTCCTTTTGGTACTCATCCTTTTTTCTGCTTTTATTTAATTTTGTTTGTTTTTTTTTTTTCGTTTGTTTCTTAACTATTCCAACATTTGTTCAGTAGAACCTTTGTCAATTTCATTTTTGCTGTCCTTCTTTTTGTTAGTAGTTTCACTAATATGATGTAGTTATGTATGCATGTGTGTGTTTGACTTTGCATTATTTACTATGTAAATTGAATGTCAAAAGGACGTGCGTATACTAAGGAAAATTTGTTGACTTTGTGCTTTGTGTGTATTTTTAACTAAACTAGTGGTTTTTACCTGTTAAAGCGCCGTTCTAAAAAGAAAATAAAAATATGTCATTATATTATCAGAAAATAATATTTTACCACTAAACGTTATTTAATTACACTCAAAACAAAACTTTAGAATAAACCGAAATGGTGTTATGAATAACCATATACGAAACATACAAGCACAAAATCCATTTATAGAAAAATTCAAATTCTAAACATGGTTTTGGTCTTACCAGCACATACACACAACCAGACAAATACACTCTCACTACTTAACCGCTCATAAATTAATCCTGGCAACATTAATTTATGTTCATATGAAACTAATTGCAGTCGTCAGTAAAAAACTTTTACTTGTGGCTGTTGAGGCTGACGAGCTAAAGCGCACACACAAGACAGATGGGAAAAACCATTGGAAATGGCGGAGGTGGGTGGGGAGGACTGCTTTAAGTTGTGAAAGTTTTCTTTGAATCTTTGCATACATATGCAACTTTATCCTTTCTGAACTGAAAACTAATGCTTGAACCACTAAAGCACTAACCCAATGAAAAAGTATGATTATATTCCCTCAAAGGAAGTAAAAATCAGCAAATTTTACTTAGCAATAAATTTCAATTCTTGACAGTATGAAAAAATTCAAAGGTCTGAACACTCTATTACAGAAGTTGGCACCATACTTACGATCCAAAATTAATTTTTGATATTTTTCATCGATTCATATATGTAACATGAAATTTTTCTAAAAAAAAAATAAAAACAAAAAAATTCCAAACAGTTTTAGTATCTCATTTTGTAAGGGCGTTCTCCTGGTACCCAAAGTGAATTCTCGAACTTTTCTCGAGCAAATATAGTTCAAAATATGGCTTAATAGAGGGCTGAGTCTTATAACAAATAAAATTTCAAACTTTTTCCAACAATTTCTAAATTAAATGTCGGTGTTTTTCAAGCTATATGTCTAGAATAATAAAATTTCGGGTGCACTGGGTCATAACAAAAATAACTTATTGATCTATTCCTATTGATTCTAAGATTTTTTTGTATTTAAGGAAGTTGGAGGCTTTCATGTTATGGGACCATTTCTTATCGATACAACACTCCTCAAGATGGACTAACGTGATCAGATATTTTTCGTCAAAACGCGGAACAACAAAAAAATCCATGAAATGTGCGTTAATATTCTAAAATATTTTCGAAAAAAACCTTAGCAAAATGAGATAGTTTTCATGAAAACTTTTTTAAGTTACTTTTTTATGCAATTCGCTTTAAGAGAAAGGGTCTTATCTGTCTTTCGAATGAATTTTCAGTCAATTTTCAGTTGCAAAGTCTAAATATGAATTAGTTTCACAAACTTTCACTTAAGTAGTATTGTAAGTTTATATTAAGTGCACATTTTATATTTTTTATAGATATATACATAGATATTTTTAAAGATGATTGTTTTTTTCAAAATACATATTTCTATTCTGATATTTTTCAATGAAGTTTTTTTCTCGTTAGCGACTTTCTCCATAGTTTTTTTTTTGGTCCTTTAATTTTTTTTTTTCCTAACTTACGTCCTTCTTAAGTGCTTAAGAATATGCGCTTAAAATATGTTTATATTGTTGCCACCAACGATTGCAAGTTTTTGGCTCCTTAAACTTGAGTAAACATTTTATCTTATAATTTTTTATATCCTGTTGCGTCAATACTGTGCCAAAAAACTTGTCATATTTTGTTTCTATTTATAGTTTTTGGCATTCAAAGACACAACTACCGCTGGTATTGCCGCTAACGCCGTTTTAGCTACGGATGCAATTGCCATTTTTATAAATAGCTTTTGTTATTCCTAAATTCTTGTGAATGTCATTGTTTTCATATAGAAAGGAAAACATGTGTCATTCATAAAAATTTCGCTTGGCAACTTTTACTGGTTTTTCTATTTGAGATTTCAAGTGAAGTAGATAATGTCAAAATGGTATGACTGCGTAGAAAATGAATAGAATAGATCAGGAATTATATATTGTTCCTAGTTAGTTTGAAAATATATATTAATTGAGGATGATGAAGATTAAAGCACAGAAAATTATGATTGCAACAAAGAATATATTTATAAATATATACATATTAGGTTGCATGTTAAATTTAGTAAAAAATAACTATTTTTATAAATATTTGTTGATGTGTGATTATGAATTGTCATTGTAGCTATTTATACAGCCAAATAATAAAAAAAACACGCAGTGAATTTTTTTTTCTGCGTTTCAAACCATTGTGCTGAAAAATTCTTAACTACTCGTTGTAATTGTTATACCTACTTTGAATTGAAATATCTTTGTCACCTCAATCATAATAAATATTCATAAAAAGAATTTACAGACGTTTGTTATAAAAACATTTTAAGAAAACAAAAGTTGACGGAATCCGATTAGGAAAGTGTCTTGTTTACTGACGATTTCATACTCCGTCCGATAACTGCCTGTTTTCTCGATTTTTCTTGAAAAAGTTAGAGATTGACTCATTTTTTAGAGCTCTTTTCCTGATGTCAAAGAAGGCATTTGGGGTTTTGTTTTTGAGCTCAGAGTAAGCGTATTTCTTTTTTACTCGAACCCAAATTGCCGAAATTGAAAACGGATCACTCCTTAACTCCCTCAGCAGGATTAACTGGATATTGTTTTTATTGTTACCAAGGACTGCTTTTAAATTATTTTGAGCACCACCTTTTCCACTGTTAGAAATATATTTTTGACAGAATTCAAGAATACTTTACTTTGTTTAAAATTTTTTCAAATTTTTCAACTTTTTGTGTTTGGATTCAAGATGTGCTTTTGTCCTAACTTTATTGGACACTATTTTTTTTTTAAGTTTCAACTTAACGTGTATTAAATTGAGTCAAATTTATAATTCATTCTCATCTCATTTTAATATTTTGCCTTAGATTTGCATTAAGAGCTTACCAATGAATTTTGCCATTCATTTGCTTGATTTACTATTAAATTCGACACCTTAACCCTTTTTTCCATCCGTTCACAAGTGAATGCAACGTTGAAAACACTTTTAATTACAATTTCTCATTGAAATGCTAATTTTAAGCAGCTTTCTCTCATACCATTTGGCAAATTAACTAGAATTTTCATAGAATTGTTACATTGCTGCTGTTGATCCCTGGAGAAAACTTTTGATGCCTTTTCCACTCCACTCTTAAATCGATTAAGCGCTAAATAAACGCTCAAAATAAATCCAGCATTTTATTTTTTTTGTGTAAGTAAAGCTTTTCAATTTCAATTTATTTGAAATTTTAAGAAAAGTAAACGGAAGGATGACAAACAACAACGACAAAAAAAAAAAATGCTACGAAAAATGTAAGAGCAAGCGTTGCAATTTTCTACTTCTGTTGACGAGACTCATAAAAAAGGATTTGTTGACAAAATTTCCTTCTGTCGGTTTAGCTTTTAAGGACTTCTTAGGTTGTTATCCCATGCCAAAGAGGATAACAATGTTGTGTTAGTGTTGGCGCTTTAATATAATGGTGTTGTTGTTACTAGTATAATACCAGCCAACAGGTGGATACATTAGACGTTGGAACAGATGAGTGACGAATAAGGCAAAACGCGAAGTATATATGCAAATCAGTTTTTGAAATGTTTGGCAAGGTGTCATCGGCTGGCTATAGCGACAGAAGTTTTAGTAAATTCAATGGAAAAATTATATTTTTACTCATTAAGTTATCTCTTAACTACAAAAGGAGCATAGAATGACTCAATGATCTTCATTCATTAGTAATGCTTATTATTACAAATCTTTTAAACTTATATTCCATTAAGCGAACCTTTTCATAGGTAACTTGGAATAAGCTTTCAATTATTAAAAGAAAACAAAGCTATTAGGTGTTATGTTTTGCCCCGTTCTCCTGCGAAATGCGCTTCTTTTTTTAAGTGAAAGTCCCAATCATTTCAAGCATTTGTGTGAAATTTGGTGTCGTTTTTATAGCTCTTCGGAGTTATTACTTGTCTGAAAGGGTCACGTCTCTTTGTCTAATTTCAACGCATAGGTTTTTGAAACAATTTGCAGTATATATGTGAAATTTGACTGCAATACTCAAGATAATTCTCTCAGAAAGCACTTAAAAGTTTTTTTCTTGAGTTAGAAGTGACGTGGTTTTTTATCAAAACAAAAAAAAACTACATTGATTTCTGTTAGCAGAATCTATTTAATAAGATAATAGTAATTGAGTTTTGATGTTTTAAAGTTCCTTCAGAAAGTTCATCACAGAATTTTTTTTCTTATATGAGTCAAATTATGTTTTCTTACAGATGTAGGACCTAGTTGCAAAAAAAAGTCTGATAACTTATTTTACAGAACCTTTAAAGACAAGTAGAAAAACAATATGTTATATTCATTCATTTTTTATAGGGGCTTCATTTGGCATATGAAGTATAGACATTTTCCCCTCTTTGTTATCTTTCATGAGGCTCAGTAAAATATTTTTCTGAAATAAAGTCATTATACAAACACTTAAGAAAGATTTTCGAGTCTTGCAGAGACTTAATGCTAATTATAGAATTTGATTACATTTAATTAATCTTATTTTATTATCAAATTTAAATTTTACTTACGACTTGTACGTCGGTCTCGAACCCATGTTCCAGCGATTCATAGTACTGCGCGCTACCCACTAGGCCACCTGTCACATATTACATTATACGTTAAAGGTGGATCATATCTTTCTCACATTACATACGATACACGAAACAAGCAGTTTCAAGTCTCCTTAAGATATACGAGACAAGCGGCCATAAGTTTTCTTGCCTTCAAGTCACTTGAAAGACATGCGGCCTTAAGTTTTCTTGTCTTCAAGTCACTTTAAAGACATGCGGTCTCGTTCGTTGCTAGGGTTATTTTTTTCCAAAAATTACATAAACATCGAGCAATCAACCAAGCTAATGTGGCTACGATACCTTTTAAGGTTACTGAGATACACAAATTTTCTTAGACATCCCGACCCCAACGTCACATAAACCTCCTCCTGCAATGGTTATGGATATATTTTAATTTTATTGAATATCCAAAGATAGTATGAGCCGCGCCCGTGCTTATGTGTGTGTGTGTGTGGTTCAGAAACCATCGCAAGAACAACAACTCACCAAAATTTCATTGAAATCGAATGAACGGTATAGGAGCTTACCCACACATACATTCATATGTATGTATTAGGGATGTCAATTTTCGGGATTTTTTTGATCCCGGGATTTTCGAGATTTGAAACTGCAATCCCGGGATCCCGGGACAGTCCCGGGACTTAAGAATTCTAAAAATTATCAGTATAAATTTACCTATACGTCGAAAAAAGCTAAAATAATTTGACTATTTATAACGTGGCAATACTGTTTATTTAAAAAAATAAGCATAAATACTAAAAACTTCTTCAAAACAGTTAAAAAAATAAGAAATTAACATTACAAAATATAAGTTTTTGTTAGGTAGCACACATTTTTAAAAATACGTTAGAGTAATGAAGTCTTTTCATTATGAGGAAATAAGTATTTTTATAAAACTAAATTGGATATATGTAAAACCTTCCCATTCTTTTTTAAAATATGACCCTAAAAATATTAAAGCATTCAGTGTATCATCCTCTAAACGTGGAGGATGAGAAGCACTTTCCTGCTTTAACACTTGTCGGCTCAATTGTTGCCAGGAAGTTAAAATCTTTATGTAAATAGAAGCCCCTGTCCCCACCATTACAAAATATATCTATTGCTTTATTTAGAGCATCGACTAAGGAATAACTTGTCCTATCAAAGGAATTTCGGGTAGTGTTATTTAAAGCAAAACGTAATTTTTCTTTTTAACTTGCGGGTGGATTTAAATTTCTTATTCTTATCATCGATTTTGGAGTTAGTCTCGTTTTTTAATTTGAACAAAATATCATATAACTGTTTCTTTATAATTTTTAGTGATAGGGCTTTAGAAAATTCAAACTTAAGCTTATAAATATTGTCAGGATTCATTAAATCATTATATAAACAGGCAATCTCTAAACGGTTGCACCACTTTTTCTCAGTCATAGCACAAGGTAATCGCTCAATTTTTTTTTGTTGGAAAGGTTGTGAGGAGAAGGGGGGACATGTATACTTTGTTTTTCAATAGTAGGCGGTGCCATGCCCCTAAAAAGGAAAAACGTTTCCTTGGCTAAACTAATGGACCGATTTTGATGAAATTGTGTTTGAAGATAGATTGAATCCTAAGAAAGATTATTAGAAACTCTGATTTCTAAAAAGGGTCGTGGCATCGCCTCAAATGTGAAAAAACGCTATCACGGCTGTGCCACTGCACCGATTTTGATGAAATTTGGTATGTAGATAGAATGGATCTTAAGTAAAAATATATTTTTTTTTGGTGGGCGGTGCCACGCCTCTTACAGGAAAATACGTCGTTACTACTAAACTAACGGACCGATTTTGATGAATTTAGGAATTTTCAAAAATACACCTCACGTAATTAATGGACAGCCCGTAATCGAATCTTAGAGTTGAGACATGCAACAGCTTCTTACTCTTTGTTTGTGAGAGAGTGAGGGTTATCTATACATCCATCCTTTTTTAACTGCCATAACACAACATAATCGCTTAGTTTTTTTTTTGTTGTAATAGTTATGAAGAGGACCAGTGCAGAATGTGAATTTTTTTTAATAGTAGGCGGAGCCACGCCTTCATCAGGAAAATACGTTTCCACGGTTAAACAAGTGGACTGATGTTGGTGAAATTTTATTTGGAGATAGATTGTAACCTTAAAAAAGGTATTAAAATCTTCAAGTTTATTAAGGAGCCGTGGCATCGCCACTAATGGGAAAGAGCGGTATAACGGCAGTGCCACTACGCCGATTTTGATGAAATTTGGTATGAAGATAGATTGAATCTTGAGTAAAGATATTTGTTTTGAGTGAACTGTACCACGTCCCTAACAGGTAAAATTGTTTTGCTACTAAGCTAATGGACCAATTTTGATGAGATTCAGAAATAGATTGAACCCTGAGGAAACGCATTTGTTTTAAAATGGAGGGTGCCGCCCTTTCAATAGGAAAATATGTTTTAGCAACTTAACTAATGGACCGATTTTGATGAAATTCAGTATGGAGATAGATTAAAGATTTTTCTTATGTGGGTGGTGCCACGCTCTTAACAGGAAAACATGTTTCCTTAGCTAAACTAATTGAATGATTTTGATGAAATTAGGTATGTATGTTGAACTCGAAGAAGATATAGATATAGGGATAGGGCAACATTTGAGAATGATTTTGATTTTTAAAAGCGATGACAAAAAAAGCTCTTTCTGATATCAGTTTTTTAATACCAAAAGCATTTTTAATGGTTGAATTTCAACCGCTGGGCGAACTCTAGTATAAATAAAATGTCAAATAAAACTGTTGTTCTTTGCTTGATTCTCTCTATAATTTGATTAAGTAAAAGATTCCAAAAAGGATATTTATTTTAATTGATTTCATCTAGCATGAAATTTAATGCTATGTCCTATATAGATCCATATCACGAGCACATATGGCTTCAATAATTACTTTAATGGGTTGAAGTACATTTACTACATCTTTTAATACTTTGAATTCATGATCCAATAATGAATTGTACTTATTTAATTAATCCCGGGGTTCAATGGCACCAATCCCAGGATTGTCGGGACTCAAAAAAGGCCGGGATCCCGGGATTGGCATCGCTAGTATGTATATTAGAGTGACCCAAAAAAATCGAGTTTTTGATTTTGATGTTGCTAATATGAAAAGTAGTTAGCGATATGTAAAAAAATAAGGCATTTAAAATTTTATTAAAAAATATTGATATTTAGAGGTCGCTTATGTCCGTTTTATGAATAAATTTCATTCAATTTATTTGCGAGTGATGATAACTCTTCCCAAACATTTTTTCCGCATGAGATACGGGCTGTTTGTATCGATTCTTATATTTTCGGGTCTGCTGAACACGATGGTGATAGTTGTTTTGTTATACAGTGGCTGAGTATCTTGGTAACATCAAAAAACTCCCAGAAAACTCTAATGCTCTTCAACATTGTAGTCCAAAAACAGACGAAGAAATATTGACCAGTCCCGATGTTCCAATATTTTTTATCAGAAGACCAGAGTTGTGTTTCACTCGTTTTCTTGATGCTATTCAAAATAAGTATTTTTTAAGGTATTTTGTTCGCTCCTTAACACAATACTTTTTTTATTTACTACCTCGCAACACTATTTTGAGTGGTGATTGCTGTCATGTTCGCCACTCAAAAATGAATTATTTTGCTCGCCGTACAAAAAATTCATTCTCTCTCGTTGTCATAGTATTTTTTATTTATTATTTATTTTTCTATAGAAACAACAACAAATTTTGCTTGCGCGCACTCAAATGCCTGTCGTGTGACATCGCACTTACAAATAATATTATTTTCTATCAGTCACAGAATATAGATAAAGTATCAAAAAATTAAGATTTAACCCTACGACGTAATAAAATAAAGTTTAGACACGGTTTCAAGGCACGTGTATCTGACATGTGAATGCTCTGGACACACCGGTTTTTTGCAATACATGCAATGAAATAGAGATTTTGACTGGTTTTCATCAGAGGTGCAGAGGAAACTGCATGTTGATCATCTGTCGGTGGGCCTGTAGCTAACTACAATACAGAAATGCTTGCTTCTACACCGAATAACGCCATTTCCTGCTTAAAGTGTTGAATATCTCGTACAATGGGACTCGTTGCTATCTGCTCCATGTGAGGGACCACCAGGTGTTCTGCCAATTTCCTAAGGAAGACACGTCTTCGGTCGTTCCTCTTGAAATGCTCCAATTTGTCATAAATGACAAAGACAGCCAAACCCAACACGTCCAACATGTTATAGAACCTAGCTAACGGCCATCAGTTTGTGCCCCGTTTGCATTGCCTATATATGCCAACTGTTTTGTTATCAAAACAGTGACCAATTCAAACGACGTGAAGAATTTATCGGCATATTCTGTTCGTCCAGAACCGTCGTATTTTTTGACTACTTTCAGAACAATGGTTTAGTCTTGATTTACCGCACGTGCTTCATTTGGCTGTTTTCTAACATATATTATTCCTTTCAGTGGGTTATTGGAATTGGCGTCACACATCAACATGATTTTTATTCAGTATTTGGCTAGTTTCGGCGGTATATACAGGGTGAATTGAGTGCGTGCGTTTTCGGTACAGGAACACTTGCTCATCAATAAATATCTGGGCATGGACATGTTCCAAACATCGTCAATGGCGGCCGATTTGCTTTCTAATAACATTTGAACTACTTACATTAAATAAAAAAATGTAAACTTACAATAAATGTGTCGATTTCATATACATATCAGCAAATCCATCAGATTGGGCCTTTTAGCTGGCCTCGTTTTTTTTTTTTTTTTTTTTTTGGAGTACATCTTCCAGCCATAGTTTTTCTTGAAACTAAGGCTATCTTGAACTCATAATAAAGGTTGTTCAATTGAAATTCAGATAGCTATTTTTTTAATTTGCATTTAAAGTAAGAAATATATGAAACTTTTCGTGTTTTTTAAAAATTGTCAATTTATTGGGTTTTTACGCTGTAGTCTAAAGTCTGTTGAGTACATCTTTCAGCCATAGTTTTTTTTGAAGCTAAGGCTGTCTTGAACTCATATTAAAGGTTGTTCAATTAAAATTTAGATACCTATTTTTTTAATTTGCATTTAAAGTAAGAAATATGTGAAACTTTTCGTGTTTTTTAAAAATTGTCAATTTATTGGGTTCTTACGCAGTAGTCTAAAGACTGTACATCTTTCAGATATAGTTTTTTTTTGAAGCTAAGACTATCTTGAACTCATAATAAAGGTTGATCAATTGAAATTCAGATAGCTATTTTTTTTATTTAACTTTATATGTAACATTTCATGTTGTTTTTAACTAAAATCCAATTTTAACTATGTCTCCCTTTGAATTTTATTTGTTCCTCCTTGAATATTAATTAAAGATGGTTTAAGCTTCGAGAAAAACCATGTTTGAAGAGTCTGCTCCAAAAAAAAAAAAATAAAAAATAAAATCGAAACTGTCATCTTACCTCGACCATGGCTTCGATTTTATTTATTTATTTTTTTTTTTTTTTGAGGAGACTCTTCAAACATGGTTTTTCTTGAAGCTAAGATTATCTTTAATTAATATTCAAGGAGGAACAATTAAAATTTTAAGGGAGACATTGTTAAAATTGGATTTTAGTTAAAAACAACATGAAATTTTACATATAAAGTTAAATAAAAAAAATATCTATCTGAAGTTCAATTGAACAACCTTTATTATGAGTTCAAGACAGTCTTAGCTTCAAAAAAAAACTATATCTGAAAGATGTACAGTCTTTAGACTACTGCGTAAGAACCCAATAAATTGACAATTTTTAAAAAACACGAAAAGTTTCACATATTTCTTACTTTAAATGCAAATTAAAAAAATAGGTATCTAAATTTTAATTGAACAACCTTTAATATGAGTTCAAGACAGCCTTAGCTTCAAAAAAAACTATGGCTGAAAGATGTACTCAACAGACTTTAGACTACAGCGTAAAAACCCAATAAATTGAAAATTTTTAAAAAACACGAAAAGTTTCATATATTTCTTACTTTAAATGCAAATTAAAAAAATAGCTATCTGAATTTCAATTGAACAACCTTCATTATGAGTTCAAGATAGCCTTAGCTTCAAGAAAAACTATAGCTGGAAGATGTACTCCAAAAAAAAAAAAAAAAAAAAAACGAGGCCAGCTAAAAGGCCCAATCTGATGGATATGCACATATGTATTTATTTAAAACCAAGTGCGGAAGCAATTAGAAAATGTCGTTGGGCGTAAATTAGGTTCTTATTGGATTTGCATAACCAGAACGTTAGGACTTTATGCGAAAGCCCAACGAGAACCTAATGAGGTAGGCGTTGAATAATCCTATTTAGGAAACTTTGGGGTACACCGTTACAATCCAAATTAGGTTGTCGTTGGGGTTCCACACTTGGCCCTAACGTTCTGGTTCGGCAAAACCAATGGACACCTAATGAGGTAAGCGTTGAACAATCCTATTTAGGAAAATTTGGGGCACACCGTCACAATCCAAATTAGGTTGTCGTTGGGATTCCACACTTGGCCCTAACGTTCTGGTTAGGCAAAACGAATGGGGAACTAATTTACGCCTAACGACATTTTCGTGAGATTCTTTTATCTCAAAACTGTCTATCCTATGCATCGATATTTTTTCGGTATTTATTAAAATTAAACGTTTCAACGGAAGATGTTGATACTTGAACCAATTTTTTTTTTTTTGCATTTGTAAACAAAAAGTAATTTGATATGCACACACATGCGAGTAAATTTCTAACACATGCATACTACAATATATCAGTTTTTTATTCCTCTTTTGCTACAGAATCCTTTTTAACAAAGTAGTTTAGTAGTTTTCTATGCATTGTTATAGAATTTGCATAATTATGCAATCAGCGCTTTATGACTAGAAAACAAAAAAAAAAGTTCATATGTATGTAGCGGGGTAAGCAAATATACATACATATATACATATATTATTATGCATACGTGTGCGTATGTTGGGTAAAAGTGCTAACGTAGGTGTAACAAAGTTTTCACTTATTGCGTGTGCACATCAACAACATCACCGCTACGAAACTTTTATACGAAAAATCATGAAAGTTTTATCCTTTTGTTAGTGTTATTGTACTTGTTGTTGCTATTATTATTGAAAATTTATAGCAAGAGCTAAATGCTTAAGCTTTAAGGATACTAATCTGCATAAATTACGCGTTTAACAATGTTCTATACCTTGGTTATTTGGGGGAAAATACCTTTTTGGTTATTTGGTTGTAAGCATACATATATTTGCAAATAAATGGGTTAAACTTAATTTCCTTTTCGATTTTTTCAAGCTGAAAAGGCAGAAAAATTCCAAATACAGATTTTTGTGTGAATTGGTTTTCTTTCATATGATTTTGATACATTTCGAATTACAGTGAAAGCTCCCGTCGCGGACAGCTCCCGCAGGCGGACATCTCTCGTAGCAGGACGAATTTCTTGGTCCCAAGCTTTTCGTTATGTTTTTAGAACAAAATACATTCCGGTGGGCGGACGCTCCCTTGGCCGGACGCGGACACTACATTTATACACATTTCATACAATTCATCTCTGCTGGCGGACAAAAAAGACATTCTAACGGAAAAACTCTTTCTCAACTCTTTCTTTGCTTTGCTGTCATTATGGGTCAAAAAACGGGAAGCATTGTCTGAGGACACATTTTCGGGTCAAAAACGTTTGTTTCCAGGGTCCCGAACTTTCTTTAGTGATGTCCAAAAATATTTTTGAGCTATCTTCGTTTAAAAAAAAAAAAAATCCCCCGAAAATGAGTAAAAAACGGGTAGCATGGCCCGGGGACACATTTTCGGGTCAAAAAAGTGTAAAATAACTGTAAATACAAACGCTGATCGTGCGCATGCATTTCTGCGTGATTAGAGATCATTTTCTTTACGCGCACATTTTATACCGACAGAAAATTTGCTCTTGCACAATCGCATATCGCGCTTTCTCACATAGTTCATATTCATTTATGATCGGTGAAAAAATTGTTGGCTTGAATTCATTCTTTTATTCATTCGTTGTTGAAAAAAAACGGATACTCACATACGAATGCGGTGCAATAAAGAGCGATTTTCAATCTTGCAAAAAAATTTAAGAAAATTCATTCATGAATAAAATGCGTCATTTTGAGTGCACATACAGGAATATTTTCGAACTCTGTCATACTTGTATTAAAAGTTAATTCCCTTCACTACAAACATTTTGCTTGAAATAGAAAAATCGACAAATGAATTTATCATTTGAATACTCCTCACTTTTCACATCATCTCAAAATGAGTTTATCATTTGATAAACTCGAAAGTGATGAAAACGAAACGATACACATCAATACAATGTTCGCTCGTTTATTATTTATCAGTGAGGAAAAAAACGAGTGATGAAAACAAACGAGAAGTTATAATAGAGTGAATGCTGATTTGCTTGCGCTCTTGAGTTTTAAAAATAAGAAGATAAGTATAGAAAGATAAATAAAAAAGAGCAATTGTGTATTTTGAGTGCTCTACGTACTCTACCTACAAACCATCCGATAAGAAAAATTTTGATTTTTTTGAATTGTAAAAATGTACTTTTTTCGACAGCTCCCGCAAGCGGACATCTCCCGTAGGCGGACGATTTTGTTGGAACCGTCGGTGTCCGCCTACGGGAGCTTTCAATGTAATTAAAGTTTCTCATAAATCATTAGCTATTATTAGTTGAAAACTAGTTAAAGAATTGGAACGCAGCTAGGGCAGAGGTTCTTAAGCAATGTCGAATTTGTATTTCTATTTCCAAAATTTTACAGTGTGCATTATGAACCTCTAATGCTGAAAGTAATTACACTTGTTTGGTTGGAAAATAATACCAATTTATTTGGAAAAAAAGTAATAATAATAAATTTTTTAATATATCGGTATTTCGAACCCACGTCCTGAGGGCTATGAGTTCACAGTCCTAACCATTACACCACGCTGCCTCATAAATTCGATTTATCTTTTGTTCACTGTGTCTACAATATTTTGTGTCATTAACGCAGGGTAATCTATTTTTTAAAGTTTTTTCATAATTTAATGCAAGTTTTTCTTTTTTTTATGGGGTCAGTCTGTATCTTTGATTTTGGGTAAAATCCAGGCTATGACTATGAATATGGGCCTAAGTGTTTATTTCTTCGATATTCCTCCATTATTCTTAATAACCTTTTGCAATGCGCGTTAGGGTTTTTTTTTTTGAAAAAGTGGCTAGTGAAACTAAACCTTTCACAAATTTGCATCGGTAAAAAATGTTCATACTACAACTTTGAATTTTTGATTTTTTGACATTAAATCAATTTTACGAGCTAACTATTCAAAAATTCTAGCTGGTATGGAATAGAGTTGATTCCGGATCCTACCTCTGCTTTGAAGACATACAGTTTTGTTAATAACTCTGTAGCATATTTCTGCTTTCTATCTTCGGTTTTAGTACTTTTTAGATTTGATTTGAGCAACATCTTGATAAATATCGTTAAATAATTAGATTATATACCGTGCTAAAAGTACCCTTTAAATAAAATGAAAAATATTGTAAATTCATGAAAATTTACTTTGTCGCCTTCAAACGGGAAAATAAGAAATATAATTTCCCATTATGCAGCGCTTGCATGAGAATTTCCGCCTAAAATTATCGGTTTCGTAGATAGACAACTCATGCATTTTGTGCAACCGCATAAGGCGATGATTGTCTAGGAGTTTTTAGCCAATCGTCATCGACCTGATATTGTCCAGGTTGACTTTTTCCCGTTCCCAAAACTAAAACTAACACTTGAGGGAAGACGCTTTGAGTCGGTTGAGCAATAAAAACAAACTCACTGAAGGAGCTTAAGACTCCTCTATCAGCCTACGTAAAATGTATGGGAGACTGGATCAAGCACTTGCGTAGTTGTATTGCAAGCGGCAGAAACTACTTTGAAGACGACAAAATTAGTTTCGACGAAAAAATAATGTTGTTTTGCTTTATATAACCATTCCGGATACCTTTTACACAGAATTACACTGTAAATTTGCAGACAAATTTAGTTTACTCCTAAACCCAAGCCACGGCACTTTGTTGTCCGGGGCATGATCCGGTGGCGGATCAATAATGATATGGGGATGCTATTCGTCGAGTGGATTCGAGCCAATACACCGAATTGAAGGTACTATGGATGCAATTCAATATGTTGTGATACTCCAGAACGTAATGTTACAATGGGCCGAAGGAAATTTGACGGCCATATGGAAATTTCAAGAAGACAATGACCCTAAACACACGTCTCGAGTTGCTTAATAGGTTTTTCAAGACCGGTTTTGGATTGGGCATCCTCAAGCGCGGTTTAAATCCTATCAACCATCTTTGCCATGGCCTGAAAAATGCACTCAATACGCAAAATATTACGAATTTTGACCAGTTATTCGAACAAACAAAGGAAGCCTGGGAGGCCATTCCTGTGGAACGATGCAGGGCCTTAATTAAGTAAATCGATGCAACGGTGTTTTGCGGCTGTGATAAAGCAAAAAAGTATTGATAATTTTTTCAATATTTTTTAATAGATTTTTGATACTTTCCAATCATTGTTTGGATCGTTCTGAAGTATTTTTCTTCGTTATTTCAATTGAAGCAAAATATTTTATTTTTTCGTTTTAATATTAATGAAATATCTTTATTTCATAAAATTAAGCATAATTTTTAAGAAATTCAGATAATTTTAATGAATAAAAGCTATTACGATGAAAAGTAAACACAGTTCTTAAGTATTTTTCAACGGCTGTAACTTATATTTTTTTTACTTTTCTTCTAAAAACAATCATTTATATAATGCTTAATAAGACTGCATACCTTGAATTTAATCGTATAAGTGTTAACACATGTAGCTTTTGTTTCGTTGAAATGGACAAACTGGAATATTCTTGCAAAGCTGATAAAAACTTATAAGGATCCAGATCCTTCATTTTAAACATTGAAAATAGCTGGTTGAACTCAAACATAGTCGAACAGCTCTTAAAGATAATACACGTAAGCCAAAAAATGCTTTCATAGGTGAAAACAGCGAA
The DNA here is from genome assembly GCA_949775025.1 of Tricholauxania praeusta. Lineage (NCBI taxonomy): Eukaryota > Metazoa > Arthropoda > Insecta > Diptera > Lauxaniidae > Tricholauxania > Tricholauxania praeusta. The sequence continues at coordinate 25,759,166 of OX459031.1, read as the reverse complement.
GATGTACAATATTTGTATTAAACGATCAGCAGAAAGTATATGTTATATTTGACTTTAGGAATTATTATGAAAAAGCTTTATGCAGATTAAGTGGCACATTTATTACGTGCTGGCTAAGCGCAATATTTGAACCGTATTTATCGCGATTTGGTTATAATTAACCAAGGACAGAGCGGCACATATTCACTATGGGTCGTTTTGAGTTTTATTGATGGAATCGTGTTTATTACACAAATCTTCAAGTAATTTCAATCTCAGACACTTCGAAAAAGCAGTAAGTGTCATACTTTTTTGAAAGAAAAGCGAAGGTTTTCCTCTGATCAGTTCAGAGACATAAACAGTTTTTTGCGATTTTTGAACATTTTAAGCAGCTGGACACGTGCCGTTCTGTTCCATCACTCCTCATTTGGTATAGGCATATAACATATTTGATGCAAGTTAGCATGTCACACATTCCGCTGAATTGATTAATATCGTTGGACAAATCAAATATTTGGTAATAATCATCAAATACTATATTAATTGATGCTAATATTTATTTGTTGCAAACATTTACTTGTTAATAATCACTATATCATATATTTGACAGAAGAAATAGTTTGCTTTCGCAGTCGCATACATTTATTAATATCAATTTTTACTAAAAACCGACAACCAAAATAAATAGTTTTTAATATCGATTCATATCCAATACCGTCGTATCCTTATATTCGATGACGTTGGTATACCAACAACCAAAATAAATACATTTACACAATAACTTATACCTTGGTATTGCATACCAAGCAGAAGGTACTTAAGTAGTGTTTGACTTGGATATGTTGAAAATTGCTTAGTGTTCATGTAAATGAAAATTTAAATCAAATAAAAATAGGATTATCCACTATATGTATATTTAACAAAACCAAATGTTTGGCCCAATATAAAAGAATTTAAGTTTCAATTAAGGGCATTGTAATATCTACCAAAATTTTTGATAGTTAGTAAATATTTTAAAAATTTATCAACCAAATACATTTGTTTAAAGGAAACATACTCCTAATGTAGTAAAATACTTAAATACATTTCTAAACTATCGTCCTGATACAGGTTAACACTAGTAATGTGTTGGTATTAGATAAGGTTTCAGATCAATATGTTTATGAGTAGTAATGAATCCTATTGAATCAACTCTTATCCATGCAAATGATTTGGCATATATATATATATATATATTAGACTGGAAGTTTCGGCCCGGACCAGACGGAAAAGTGATCTATGTGCCAAAAAAATAAGCTGTAAAAAATTTCAGCCCAAAAAAAAATATCTAACCCGTGCCACGTGTCGATCGAAGTTTAAGTCTATCGCGTGTGTTTAAGTACAGCATTTTCAGTTAATTCTATATTTTTTATAAGTGAAGTGAAATATTGCATAAATTGGTAAGTAAGCTATGAGCTTAGGGCCGTCTATGAAGCGAGATTTCGAGGTCGCGATTTTCATCGCAAAATTTTGTTCAGTGATGAGGCTCATTTTTGGTTGAATGGCTACGTCAACAAGCAAAATTGCCGCATTTGGAGTGAAGAGAATCCACATGAGACCCTTGAGACGCCATTACATCCACAAAAACTGACTGTTTGGTGTGCCCTATGGGCTGGTGGAGTCATTGGGCCATACTTCTTCCGAAATAATGCTGGAGAGTCAGTTACCGTTAATGAAGACCGGTATAGAGCCATGATAACCGACTATTTTGTTCCCGAATTGGATGGCATGAATGTGGATGAGTTGTGGTTCCAACAAGACGGCGCTACATGCCACACAGCGCACGTCACAATCAATTTATTCAAGGAAACATTCGATGAGCGATGTCAATTGGCCACCAAGATCGTGTGATTTGACACCATTGGATTATTTTCTTTGGGGATATGTGAAGTCGCTCGTCTACGCCAACAAACCAGAAACGTTAGGGGACTTGGAAGCCAACATTCGTGGCGTTATTGCCGACATACGGCCCCATATGCTCGAAAAAGTGGTTCAAAATTGGACCTGTAGAATTGGCTTTATTCGAGCCAGCCGCGGCGGCCACATGCCCCAAATCATATTTAAACATTAATGGCATAAAATTATCCTTCCAATAAAGCCAAATTGATGGACACTAAAACGATTTTCTTGTGTTTTATTTCAATTCGAAGCTCTATACCTCTAAAAAAAACACCCTTTATATATATGTCACCGGCCAAACTAGTTTTTAGGACAAACTAGTTTATCCTAGGCCAAACTAGTTTACCTTGGTGCCGTTTTATGGTCGCCATTTTGTTAAAAATTAAAAATTCGAAAACACCTGTTCTCATATGAAAGCTCTTGAGAATACGAACATTTTGACACCTTAAAAACGTTTTTCCGCTACACTCAATTTTGGGCAGACCCACTTGTCACGGTTGACATGGAACGTCCCATATATATATATTATAGGCAAATTAAAAGATGCTATATCTGTAAAAACCTCATCTTAAAAGCGCAATGATCTTGGAAGTCGATTGGAAAAAACCATTGCATAGTTTTAGGACTTAAGCTAAGTATGATTTTATTATTCCTATTAAATATTCGCATTGAATTTTATGATTTGATACGGACTTTAATTTTATGATGTGCCCTTGGCACGTTAGGTTGGTAGAAGCTGAAACTTGTTGATCGGATGTCAAGTGGCGGAGATATAAGAAAAAAATAAAATTGCATCGAATTTAGAGGCCGAAAAAAAAATTTTTTTTTCTTTAAAAATCTTTCAAACTGGGGGAGGTCATTCGAACTTTTTTGTTTTTTGTATGGGGGTTGATACTATCTAATGTATAATCTCGTTAAGTCAGGTTCAGCGCTGTATTGTTTAGCCGCTGCCTTTGTTTTTTTTTTTTTTTGGAGTTTTTGAACATATTTTGAAACGAAATATTTCAGAAACTATGGGGAATAACATAAAAGACTAAATCTTTTTTGTTTAAAAAAGCTTTAAGTAAATTTGTTTAAGCATTAAACAAATTTCAAAAATCTTTTTTACATTTATATATACTTATATACATATATGTATATATTTATCTGCTTTCAAAGTGCGATATCACTCCATAAAAGTGACTAACGATTCCTCGAGTTGAGCTATGTAGTTTAGTATACGCTAAGGGCATAGCCACATAGGTGCAAAAAAGCCTTCGATGATAAGATGATGCAGTTAGAATTTTTATTGAACTGATTCTACACCTGTTCGATTTAGGATAAACGGAGAAATGTATGATATTATAGGTAAAATTTCGTCAGAACCCAATTTGCACAAAAACGGATATAAATCCGTTTCGAAAATGTTACGGATCCGTCAGTGCGGATTCCGTTTTTTTATGCTTTGACGGATCCGTCTCGAACTCTGAACGGACCTCATATATGGATTCGATTCGGATTCGTTTTTTGTAAGTGAGACGGATCCGTTCCGGATTCGTTTTTTGTAAGTAAAATGTTTTCGGTCCGGATACGTTTTTTGTAAATTTTTTTGTTTCAGGTTTTGTCGTTGATTTGGAAATAATTTGTAACAAAGAAAATCATGGCCGAGAAAAAATATATTTTTTAGATATTTGAGCATTTTTTGTTAATTATTAAAAATAAATCTTCATCACTGTACTATTGTTTTATTTAAATTGTGATAATAAAAATTAATAAAAGCAAGTATTTAAATTATAATTCCAGCAAAAACCTTATAATTATTTGAAAAAACAAGTCTGTCGCGAATCGGTTTTATTTAAAAAAACGAGTCCGTCTCCAATCCGTTTTATTTACGAAAAACTTCATAAATGAAGTCCGTTCCGATTTCGAGACGGATCCGACAAAGCGGAAGATACGAAAACGAGTTCAGATCGGATAAAATGTACGAAGAAACGAGTCCGTTTTGAATTCGAAACAGATCCGTTTCGCGCATGCAGCCTATTACAATGGCGCCACATACACACAACAGGCAACGTTGCTGACTTTTTCACCAGTGATGTCTGGTCTTATTTAGCTCCATTAAACTAAGTTCCTCCCAATTGTCCCATAAAAACAAATTTTAGGATACCAACTCTGCTGCAATATCGAGAAAATTGATGTTTTGTTAATATTGTATTCTTGAAATACCTCTAATATTTCCATAGAGGAAATACTTTTAAGTGATTTCTAATATGTTTGCACTAAGATATCGGCATTTGGTGTATTTCATTAGTCGCGTAATTTCTTAAGCTATCCGATGACATAAGAAATCAAGAATGTGATTATTTTTGAAATACTGCTTTTGCGTTTCTGAAGGATAGTGTAAATTATTTTGGTGTATATTTTATTTTTGAATATTGGAATTTTTTGTTCAAAAATTTTGTTTTCATACAGCATATTGTACATGCTAGCTAATTTAATTTTGTTTCGATTAAGTTGCATCTTCAGTAGTTGAATTAGGAGTAGTTGGAGGAGTAGGAGTTGGTTTTAATTTCTTCACATAAGTCTTATGATTTTTCACAGTATTTCCTGCTGGTTCATAGTGACAGCATAAAAAAGTATAGTAAGGTTTTACTTGACTTCTGTTAAAATAGAAAATTAAATTTACTGACAAAACGTTTGAAAATTTGATTTAAATAAATGCATCACTATTAGGTGCAGAAGGCATAATCACCCAAAAGATAGAAAGAAAAATCTGGCAATAATCATCGAAAATTTTGAATTTTTATTGGAATTTTTTTTTGTCTATACCTCTTCTCTCCTTAAGGCGATTTTGCGTTTGCATCTATGTCCAATTTTCAAAATACTTTTCCATACTATTCATACTGTATAATGAAGGCACAAAAATCACTCACTTTGCTATTCCGCAGCCTAATTTCGTTGATTTCGTCCATACCACTTGCAGAAAATGCCCATACTCTGCATCATATATTGGGTTACTATAATTATATTTTGCAATTTCTCTGTACCAATTCCAAATTTGCTTTACACAAATCTCAGTAATGTTTTTTGAATTATGATTAGCGAGGTTTTCACCATTTGTAGTTGAGCTATGTTTCGATTTTCCTGTTTTAGCTAATTCCTGAAAAAGGAAAGATTATAAAAAATCTGTCGAAATTACGTGTAACTATCAAATTTGACCAACTAACCTGTGCCCACTTTTGGGCAGAATTAGCTAAGCTCTTTTTCCACGACATTGGGGGAGTACCAACATGCCGTGCGCGATATTTGTTATGTTCATTCAGACAAATTTTTTGGAATTGCGCTAGTAAGAAACCTTTTTCGATCCCCATTGTTTTCCCCATGGCTGTAAGAATTCTAAAAAAAAATGATTAGAAACTTAAACTAAAATTCCATATTTTATATATTGTATATTATTCGCTTTGCGCTTTCTTAAGTTCAGAAACACAAATTTTCTTGGACATTTTTTTCAGATTTATTTTTATACCCTGCACAAAAGGTATATTCACTTTGTCATTCCGTTTTTAACGCATATAAATTCTGTATTATCGTTACCACCTGAGTTGATTTGGGTATGTCTGTTTGTCTGACACGCCTACCGACCGTACTCTATCTATATTTGCCCAAACCTATTTCGAAAAAAGTTGCTGCAACTTTGATGAAACTTGTTGATGTGGTGCACATGTGAACAAAATAAGGATTGAGCTAGGTTTTAAGTTTTCAAAGGATCTTACAGGAACGCGACACATCCCTAAACCTAAGCTTTTATAACGCCATACCTCAAAAACCATGCAAGATTTTGTGTTGAAATTTTGTAATCACATGTATATACCCAAGCAGCACAGTCTGACTTTAATCGAATTTTTTCAGACGGATTTAGTTACAACTTAGTACAATTTTAGTCGGATTAGTCGTATTTACTTCACTGTTATTACATTTCTGATCTTTGAAGTAATACTGTGATGTCGTAACGACATCGTATCCGGTCATCGAATAACCGTTCGCAATTAGTTATTTGGCGGCGTCCTAACGACGTCTTAACTAGTCGTTGAAAGACTTCACAAATCAATGCGGAAAGCGACTATTCATTTTATCGTATACGACTAGAAGCTAACTTGAAACGACCTTAGCGACCGTATTTGTACGCCATACGACTATTTCTGAACTTATCTATTTTTTTAAGATAAGCGTAGACCGAAGTATCTCTTAATATTCTATTGAGTCAAAGTGAAAAAGATTTTAAAAAATGATAAAAACAAAGATTTGGTCGTTTCTTAACCACAGTTGGTCGTCAAAAATTTCATAAGTCGCATTTGAACGAAAATTGGTCGCCAAAATGCCGTTAGTCGTTTTATGTAAACATTTGGTCGGTGTGTTTCTTAAAATGTTCAGTTTGTTTCCAAATACACGACTACTAGTCGTTTTTGGTTCAAAGTTTGTCGTATAGATATTATTGTGTCTTTACCATTTTTTTCCTAAAAAAATCATTAAGAGATGAGAAATTTTCAGAAAAATATTATTTTTTATATAAATGTAAGAGATGGGCATTGTATTTTTTCTAGGTAGCTCATTTTAATTTATAAATAAAATTTTCAGCGTTTCTATTTTGGACTTTCGTACATTTTGCAAATGATTTTCATAAAAAATAATAAATTTGCAAAAGAAAATAAATAGACGTTTTTTATTTACAAAAAATTTTATCAGACTAATTTTAGAGTCAAAATAGTCTTCCAAATGGAAAAGAATTGTAATAGTTAAAAAAATCCGACCGGTTATAGAATAAAATGAGTCGTGAAATTTCGTAGTACTTAGTCGCAATGAGTCGGGTCATAACTATTCAATTTTCGGTCGGAAAAGTGGAAGACGATAAAGTACACACTTTAATCGTTTTTTTTTTCCAAAATTGAGTTATAGCGTGGTCGCGTGGACGTCGGAAGGGTCGGATGTAGTCATCTTCCGACATTGTAACGACGTCTTTACGACCTTGTTGTGCTGCTTGGGTATACATTCGACCAGGTCGAAATTTAAATTCATCCAGACACCGACTCAAAACTTAGATTGACCCTTAAAAGTGAAGAAATAAAAGTTACGAGCAAAAAACACGTTTTTTTCTTTGGTTTTTCTCGGAACGAAAAAAAAAATTATGTAGATTTCATTTTAAAGGGTCCTTCTTACTTTTGACTCGGTGTCTGGCTGACTTTATTTTGCTTCATACAAATCGACCCGGTCTTATATACATATAAGTATATTGAATTGTTCCAAAAGTGGGCGGAAGTGAAAAATAAGGCGTGCAACTTTTCAACAATTTAAAAATTTTATTCTTTATTACTCGAAATTGGCACCTCCGATTTTCATAAAAATAGAATATTCCAATGTAAGGACCCATCAATACAAGCTCAGTCAGTTTACTGGCAAAACTCTTTAATAGGCGTGGCGCAGCCCACAATGTTTATAAATGCTATAATTAAAGTCATTCAAGATGAAAACGTCTGGAAATTGAAATCGGCTTATGACTTGATTTATCGGTTTTCATAAGATACATATGGAGGTGTTAGAGTGTTGTTTATGGAAAGCAATTTCTGGTACGAAATTAGTCTGGATAGCCACGACTAGTGGGTGTGACACCGCCCTAAATTTTAACACTTATTACGGCATATTTCGCAATGTGGATTTCGATCACGAATATAATTTTTCAATTTCTTTCAACGTTCTTCAATGGTTTCCATACTTTTTCGACTTTTCCGTCTTTTTCAACTGTTTCAACATTTTTCGACCTCTTTTAACCTTTATTACATTTAACATATTTTTCGAATTATTCAACCTCTGCAACGTCTTTTTAATGTTAGCTTAAAATGTATTTTCAATGCAGTGTGGGGTATTTGAGTTTCGGCTTGTCCGAAAGTAACACCGTAACTAGTTCTTTTTAATTTCTTTTCTATCCTTTTTTATTCAAGGAAATCCCAGACTTTAATTTGATTGCATTTTGCGGCAAGCTCTGATGCGGACATCAGCTGTTAGGGTTTCTCAAATTTTGAAATTCGTACGTAACTGTTAATTACTTGCACTGGTGCTTTGTACATAGCAAAATGCCGCAATGTCCAAAACTCCGGTCGCCCACGCATTTTATGCACGTCAGCGTTTCAAGATAAAGATGAATTAACCTGTAATTTGCGCGGTTACTATACAAACGCTCTTCTACGACTTTCTCTTATTTCCAGTCTGAGAGGTGATGTCTGAAGCAAAGATCTTAGGAAGATTTGTTGTTTGAGAACCCCCCATTAATTTTTTGTGATCAATATTTTTGCCAAAGGTCGTATGAAAATATTGTCAGCCGTTTGTGTACAAGCTCATTTTCATTAACGAAAGTTTTCAATCTACGAGTATTAAGTAATTACCCTTATAGGAAATATTGACTTTTCATATGCTATGTAGATATTTGAAAGAGGGTTGTAGCTGAAGGTATTGTTTCTCACCAGAAAGTTTGCATTAGGTGGAACTGAATTATTAATTTCAAATTCTACGAATATATTGAAACATTGACAGTTAGCTTTAGAAAAATCAGGATAAAGTTTATCACTTTCACAAACTGTTTTCTTTACACAGAATGTAATAAGAAGGTGGTCAGAGTATAAACTGAATGAATGAGTCACTGGATTTTTAAAAGACAAGAAGGAATTAAAGAACAATAGACCAATTGGCGATGACCGACTGTTGACCAAATTTTATGGAATTCTGGTACTTAATCAGAGTATTCAGATGAATACTGATGATTGTCAGTTGTATTTGCCTTCAAATAATCCAACTTGGATAATGCGCATTAAAGTAACCTATAATATGAAATAATGATGCTATTGAGCCAAAATCATCCAAAGAGTCGATAGTATATCGTTGACAAAATGCTTCAACAAGCTTTACTTCCTTAGTGCTGACCTCTACTGAAATACTGGGGTATTTAATGTAATTAGTTGAGAATGTTACGAGGTGCGGCAAAAAGAAATGTCATGTCATAACGCGAATTGGCTGCCAATTTGTTTGAAATTAAAAAAATTGGGCTCTGATTACACCTCCTAAAATGATACAAATGTGCTCTCATTTTACGGCATTTTGAATTATTGCGCGCAAAACATCTGGCATCAAATTGGTGATTACTATAATACTCAGATAAAAGTTTTATTTAATTGAATAAGCATCTTTAACTCTGAAATATCATCTTGAATTACTGGAATAACGAAGCTCAAAAAAAAAATGGATTGTTAAAAACAAAATCCAAAGCAAAATACTTAATAATTTAATTAAGAGGAATATTCATATAATAAAGCATTGACATTTAAAAAAAATATATATATTTCTCCAATCGAGAGGAGACCCTCAAGTGATGTTTGGAGCCATTTTCCGAAAAATATTTGATGGGATCAATCAATGGAAAAAGGTCCAAATGAACATTGACGATCAGCAGGAGGCTCCTGAGCACCTTACAACGATGTTTAATGCTCATTTGACCGATACAATGAATTTTTGGTCGGTAATTTGAATGGTCCAAGCAGTGAAACAAATACAAAAAACAGTGGAAAACAAGGCAATATTTGACTAGCAGATATATATTTTGAAAACCCTTTTTTGGTGATACCCTACAATGAAAGTTAAAATTTACTTCTTTTGATCACTTCCTTCCCTACGATTCCCAACATGATTGTTTCTTTGAAACCCTGCTGACATGACGTGCGGTGTAGTTTTGTTGTTGTGCACAGCCAATTTCAAGTTTCTCAAACTTCGTGAAAAAGTCTCATATAAATATGTGTTAAGTTTTGACACTACAGATGATGGATGTCATCATTTTTCATCAAAAAAAAAAAAAAAAAAAAAGGACTCGAGAAAGACGGTCGCGATAGGCTCAATAAAATTCTCCTTTTTGTATTCTGTACTCAAAAATGCAAGCACAAAAATTAATTTTCTCTAAAAAAAATGAACAATAACAAATTCAAAACAGTAAGGTAATTTCGCGTAATTAAGACTTTTAAAGACTTTTCAAGCAAATTCGTGTTTTTGAACTCAAATGAGAGCGCTGGGCCATTTGCTTACGGAAACTTCTCCTCTATTTCATCTTCGTCAAACACCAATAATATGATGATCAATATGAGCACCACGGTAAGAATAGCAAGCACGACGCTGTATATGATTAGGCGCTATAATACAGAACATGGTTTAAAGAGCAACATAATAAATCATAAATCAAATAGCTTAAGAATAATCTACACTAGACTACAAATTGTGTATTATGTACTTATTTATAAGGAAATTCTGTGTAGGACTACTTGTAGTTGTTAAGCTATAAAAGTAATGCAACTTTATTTGATGATTAATATTATACAAGTGTTGTCATACCAGTATCAGTGTTGTATGTATACAGTATATATACCAATTACTATTATTAACTATTTAATAACTTAATGTATGTAAGCCTATTAGGATATAAAAAATTAAAATTAACAAAAGTAATACTAATGAACCTAATTATAAACTTACATATTAAATTAATTTAATTGTGATTAATAACAAACTTCATTATAAACTAAATTATAATTATATATACTTCATTATTGACTCAAATTCATTTCATATTTTATAACAAACTTCATTATATATATACTCCATTATTGACCTAAACTCATTTGATATTTTATTTGTTGGAATTCGGCACATATTTATTTGGCTTTTTTATTTCTCTTCCTGATTTAGTTTTATAAAAATAGCCTTATTATTGTCACTTATACCATAATATCCATAATTTTCTTTTTCTTTTTCTTCCAACTGTCTGTCACTGATTCTTTCACGACTTTCCTCACAAGTCTTACTGCTAGTTACTGGACTTTTCGAGGCTCTCGAGGGGTCACTATACTTGTGGCAACTATCAATGCACTGAAATCTCAAATGAATTCTGTTCCTTCTGTACTTATTACCATCATTATCCTCTATTAAATACGATCTCTGACAATTTAGCCTTTCCTTCACTATTGCTGGTTGCCAATTTGAATTAGACATTTTCTTGAAAACTACATGATCTCCAGGATGCAAAAGTGACAGTTGTCTTTTATTTCGATCATAATAACTTTTACTTTTATTTTGTTCTTTTTCAAAACCCTGCTTATAGAATGAAAATTTAATTACCTTAGGTTTCAAACGTTTACATAAGACTGGTAAATTTGTTCTTAAAATTCTTGACATTGACAGCTGAGCCGGAGAAGGAAAATTAGCTTTTGCAGTATTTCAATACTGAAGCAATGCTAAATACGGATCAGTATTTGACTCTAAAGATTTTTTTAATATGTTTTTTGTAATTTTGACAGCAATTTCCGCTTGGCCATTAGACCTTGAATGATATGGGATTGTTATTACCTGTTGTATATCCCAATCATATAAAAATGACTTGAATTCCACTGAATTCAAAAATGGACCACCATTTGAGACTAGTGTCATAGGTTTACCGTGACGAGCAAAAATAGATTTCAAATGAATTATAATCTTTGAAGCTGTATGACGATTATCAAGTGTGGCTAGTTAAATATACTTTGAATAATAATCACTGACCACCAAATACGTTTTGTTTTCAAAATACATTAGATCAATTCCAACTTGTTGCCAAGCAAATTTTGTGATATCATAGCTTTGTAATGGCTCATTTTGATTATTTGGCCTGTATTTGGCAAATACTAGAGATTGTACAGTCACCTGAACTCCATAAATATTTTGGTGAAATTTTGAACAGCCAAACTGAATGGCGAATAATTCTTTCTCTATTTGAGCATGTCGCTCTTGAGTGGTAGTTAAAGTTTTTGAACTGTATGCTTGCGGTTGATTGTTTTGCATGATTACAGCTCCCACTGCAGGCTTTGAAGAATCTACAGACAATGTTAGTGACTTATAGGGTTCATAATGAGCTAGAACTGGTGACTCTGTTATTAAAATTTTTAGAGTTTGGAAGCTTTTTTCCCAATTTTGCTCCCATACCCAAGTAGAATTATTTTTAAGAAGATTTCTTAAAATTTTTATTTTTTCACATCGACTTATTAAATTTTAAATTGACTGACTTAGCTCTTTTCATGACCTCAAATAATCTGCGGTATTTCCATATATAAGAATGTCATCCACGAATACTAAAACACCCTCTACTCCATGAAAAATTTCTGAAGACGCGTTTACGCCGTAAGGTAATCTAAAATATCTATAACGACCAAATGGTGCTTGAAATGTGCATAAATCAGAACTCTAATCATCAAGTCTTATCATCCAAAACCCAGAAAAAGCATCAAGATGTGAGAAACACGAATCACCTTTCAATTCAGAACAAACCTCGTCAATGTTTTTAAATGGATAATGCTCTCTAATTATATTTTTATTCAAAGGGTCTAGACAAATTCTTAACTAGCCTGACTTTTTGACCGTGACAACTACAGAATTCACCAACTCTGTTGGTTTTGTGACTTTTTCAATGACTTCCATTTTTGACATACGATCCAATTCCTCTCTCAACTTTTCGTAAAGTGCAAACGGAACCATTCTAGGTGGATCCACACATGGTATAGCATCAGGTTTGATCTTCAAGTGACAAACAGTTGGCAAGCAACCTAAACCCTGGAATATACATATCTTTAACTTCTTGAAGTATTTGTTCAAGAGTGAAATTATTACTATTTAAAGAAAAAACCCTTTTCAAAATTCCAATTTCAATACAAGTTGGTAAGCCTAGAACTGTAGAACATTTAATACCTGCAATTAAAAATTTTATGGTTTGCATGGAATTAATAAAGAAACATTTGAAATTAACTTGACCTATTATAGGTATCGAACTACCACCAAATCCATTTACATTGACCAGACATGGGGGCAATGCATTAAATATTTAATGCATTTTATCTTCATTTCCATTAAATTTAGTCTAATGGTAATGGAAATTTTTCAATTATCATTAAAGTTTAATGGTAATGGAAATTTTTCCATTTTTCATTAAAAATTAATGGTAATGCAAATTTTCAATTACCATTAATTGATTAAATTAATTAAAATTCTGTCAATGAGTTGAATACGACAAGCTTTCTGGTTAAGCGTGATATATAAAATTTTATGTAAATTCGCATACTCTGGTCAGTCAAAAGCTTTTTGGCCATCTCGATAGGAATGACTAAAAATAATGGATTTCTTCGAAAATACCATGTAATAATCATGAACCCTGTATTTTTTTCCCCCACTGAGGTGTGGGTAAGGCAAAAAGCAGTACATTTATCAGGGAAATAACAAAAAGAAAGGTCTTCACGTTCACGATATGGAATACAAACAATTTTGGCAAGGCAAAAAGCATTTATCTGTGAAATACCTATTAAAAAGGTCATCTTAACGGTACGGAATACAAACATGCTACTAATCTAATGTATATTATTTTATCTTAAATCAGACCAAAACAAATTAATCAAAGCAACCAACATTGCATGTGGCATAAATGTTTTTCTGAGTGCGTTTTGTGCTCTGTTTGAACACAAAAAGCAGTACAAAAGGCATTGCAAATTTTTAAACAGTACATACAGCTGCAAATCAGAACTGTTGGCAGCGTTGTACATGCATATGCAGATCAAATTACTTACTATCAAACCCATAGAAATACGAACCTTTTGATTTAACGGAATGTTGAAAATAGCGATTAGTCTAATAAGTATATTCGGATTTGAATTTGTATCGAAAATATCAACTCGACGAAATATGAGCCATCTACTCAAAATTTTATTTAAAAAATGTATATGACTTAACGCAAAGGAACTGGTACTAATTTTTGACATTAAGAAGTTTTTAAACCGTAATAATGGTCATTTCACAGAAACATCAGATCTCACTCAAAAGACGAATGAAAAAATACATATTAAAATATCGTCTATGCTTAAATGTTGTTGTCTTTGATGAGTGCTGATTTTTCGGGCAAATTAACTTCTGAGATTGAAAAGTCATTGAAATGAATTTGATTATGCTGTTTTTGCTTAAGGAATATTATTATTAGGATTCCGAAATCATTTTAAACTGTAATTCGTGGCCATTATTCAATAATAAAGAATATCTTAATTCACTGGATGCTGTCTCTCACTGGCTTGATGGTTGTCGTAATACCCCAGCGGCAAATCGATGAAGTACTCTGATTTTTCATGTATGAAAAGATATACCCTTTGTGTTTTATGTTTCACAAAAGAAATTGTTACTGTGATATTTTGTTCATTTGATGCTTTGTATAAGAAGCTGCAGGCAGTCTGCTTGCTGGGTGTTTGCTTTGTATATGAAGATGTAAGTGGTCTTGCCTGTTGGCTGCATGCTTTATATGTGGAAGTGTAGGCAACTCGATAAGCTACACAGGCACTTAGTAAGCAATGTTTTCAAGGCAATCTGCCTTTCGTTTGTGACACATTATATATAGAGATGTAGGCAAGCTGCCTACAAAGCGGCCATCTTTTTGTAAAAAGAATTTACAGTTGTGCCTGGAGTTTTGAGCATTACTGCCTACAATGAGTATAACTATTCATCGATGTTGTTTATAACATACATATTTGCCGCTGGGACATAAAATTTAAATAAGCAATTTGATTATTAATTTTCTTTTTAATGTTTTTATTGAACTAGTCCAATTACAAAGCAAATCTATTATAAGATCATGGCCTCCGGAAAAGTCTTAAATTACTTGACGGTTCTCATTCCGCGAAAATATCAGACCCCAATTAAAACTTTAAGTGATTTGATGAAAGAAAACGGGATCTGATATTTCCGCGCAATGAATTTTTAAAATAATAAAGTCAAGTAAATTTCTCTGTGGTTGTACGTTGTAAGAAATTTGTTTGCTTGTATGTTTATATATAATCCTTAATTCAATAGCTATATTAACTTACTTTCTTGTCTTTCCATAAATCCTTGAACCATTTTATTGTTTTCTCTGGTTTTTGCGTTGCGTGATGTCGATGGATTTATTATGCACACGATATAATTTTAGAGAAAATAATATATATATTTAAATATTACTGGTAGTAGTAATTAGATTAAAATCTTAGAATGGGCTTATAAACTTACCTTTTAAACTAAGTTTTGCAACTTGAGGATTTCGTTTCGCCATTAAAATATACACACGGAGTAAATATTGCGAGAGTTAAATGTAAAATATAAAGTCTACAAAATTTATAACGATTCAATATAGTAAAAAAATTATTTTTTTTTTTAAAACGACAGTTTTTTGACAAAATTTTCTTACCTGATGTGACAAACTCAAACTCGTTCATAGTAAAATTCTTGATTCAATCATAAACTCCTACGATTAAAATAATTTTGCTCAATTTAAATTAGTTTTCAGAGTATATTTGATGTTAAAAATAATACGAGTGCAATGCACCATTTTTTCCGAGCGCCAAGTGCACGAAAATGTGAGTGGTCGATTTTTCGTACACTGGGTACAACCGATATGGGAATTTCTCTCATGTTGAACGTGACGGAAGTTTTTTTTTTTAAGTGGAATAAAAGTCAAAGTAAAACACTTTTATTTTTTTCTGTTACTTTAAGGAATAGCCCTTTGATAGCACTATATTGAGTGGTAAAATTGATGCCAGACGTAATACTGATTCCAAGATAGAGGCAATAAAAAATCCATTCGAACGGGACAAAAAACGGAAGTGTTTTTCATCGTCATCTATAGAAAAGCAGAAATTAGCAAAACTTGGCAACATTTTTTAATGCAACTAATTTTAAAATGTTATGGAATAATATCACTTTTTATGAGATTTCGTTTGATTGAAATATCTTATTTACTTTTTTTCTTACAATGCATAATACTCCATTCGAAGGGGACATTCGAACGGGACATATTTTTCCGTTTTGTCAAACTCTGGCAATTTTCAAAACGATTTTAATATTTATATAAGTAATATTATTTGAGATGTATACAGTAATAAGTAAAACAACTTTAATGTTTATATTTATCAAATTAATTAGTGAGATCAATTTTAACAAAGAAAAGGGGAAGGAGTTGATATTTTTCTTAAAAGAATATAAGACTTGTCTTTTTGCTGATAAAATGTATTTCCTGGTAGAAGGCGTGGCACCGCCCACTAAAAAAATGTGTTTTTACTCAAGTTTCAATCTATCTACATACCAAATATCATCAAAGTCGGTGTAGTGGTACATCCGTGATACCATTTTTTCCCATTTGGAGCGATGCCACGCCTACTTAAAAGACTTAGAGTCTCTAATAACCTTTTTTGTGGAACATTCTATCTCTTAACCAAATTTCATTAAAATAGGTCCATTAGCTTAGCCGTGGAAACGTTGTTTTCCGTGCGTGGCGTGGACCACCTACTATTGAAAAAAACGTATACATGTCCCTTCTTCTCTTCACAACCTTACCAACAAAAATCGCCAGTACCTCGTGATAATCGCCAGTACCACTTCTTTCCACGCAATCGAATTTGATATTAATGATCGCATTGTCGAATAAGTCGACGCAACCCATCTGAGTGATTCGAGTGGTTCGTGGTTCCATGAAGATCTCTTGAGTTTTGTTAAATGCGTGATCCAATCTAGCACACGAATTTTGATGCGTCAATCAAGTCTTCACAAAAGGCGCTTTGTTTGTTCGACTTTTGCGGATGATGCTGGTTGCAAAATAGCCCAACGCAGACAGACGACACATCATAATGTGGTACGTGAAAGATGTCAAAGGTGTGGCAGTGTTGTAATGGGCTCTAACATTTGAGCCCTTTATTTTGGAAGTGATGCAAGTACCTCTTCGTTGAAAAGAAAAAGTAAAGAGTAACTTGAAGTGAGCTGTCTAAAACTTATTTAATTTTTTCTTCTCAACGAAGAGGGACCTGCACACTTTTAAAATAAAGGACTCATTTGGCCACCAACTCTAGCACGACTTGTTCGTGTGGAGGTTTCATTTTGCTTTTGCCAAACCTATAATAAACCTAAAAGTTGCATGGAATCATTGCACTCGATGAACAACTTGACTTTCATGTGTATGTCGGTGAATGATTTTTGCGCCGATCAGAATAAACTCAAACCAAATTATCAAAGCACCCAATTTGACCAAACCATCGCCATGAACGACATCCGTTCTGATAAAAAAAGAGCACGGAATCTCGAAGATCACTAAGGCACGTAGTTGCCGCGCTTTTCACAAGCTTACATCATGACAGTGCACAAAATGCGATGTACCATTGCACACAAATTGCTTCAACATATTTCACAAATTGCAAAACCATTTTTTCCACAAATGAAACGAATCGATTCTAATCAATATTGATTTAATAATAAAAAAAAATAGGAATCCAAGTTCAGTCATTCGATCCAAAAGTAGCGTCTGGATGAAATTTCATCGATTGTCGTCCAGTCGATTAAGCTTGGGTCGAAAAGGGTTAGAAAAAAGCAAAAAAAAAAGATAAAAATGGTATGCTCATGATAGCAAAATCGAACCTAGTATGTTTTGAAGGTGAAAACAGACCACTCTTCAATTAACACAACATCATGATGGTTGTATTTTTAAAAATTATGATTCGATGAAAGTATATCCATTAATCAAGTTGTAAAGTATATTTCGCCGGTGCTTACGAAGAAAATCTTTCGATCGAAAATTGCGGCGAAGAAAATCCCTTTTTAAAAAATACGGCGAAAAAAATCTTTTTCTGAAATTGCGGCGAAAAAAATTATCTTTTCTGAAATTGCGGCGAAAAAAATCTATTTATATTAAAGTTTATTTATTACTGTAAGAAATGATAAAGATAAAATTATGAATATAAATAATTATTTGAAAAAATACCTTTTTTTCAGAAAAATTTTTCCCTACCCTTAAAAAGTACAACATTTTTTACGGCACATTCTGAAAAAAAAAAAGAGATTTTCTTCGCCGCATCTTGTAGAAAGAGATTTTTTTCGCCGCATTTTGTAAAAAGGGATTTTCTTGTCCGCATTTAAAGAAGAGATAGTCTTCGGAGGGACCGGCGATTTAACAAATTTCTATATAACAAGGCAACAAAAAAGAGGATAATTTTTGGTACTGGGTTCCATGCAACATTCACTCTACGACATATGTAAATTATTTAGGGATAGTGATTTGTGCTGTTATAAAAAATGAATCAATATAGCATGGCCTACGAAAATTGTAAATTAATTTTTGATTACATGTTTCGACAGTCTGTCTGTCTGTCTGTCTGTCTGTCTGTCTGTCTGTCTGTCTGTCTGTCTGTCTGTCTGTCTGTCTGTCTGTCTGTCTGTCTGTCTGTCTGTCTGTCTGTCTGTCTGTCTGTCTGTCTGTCTGTCTGTCTGTCTGTCTGTCTGTCTGTCTGTCTGTCTGTCTGTCTGTCTGTCTGTCTGTCTGTCTGTCTGTCTGTCTGTCTGTCTGTCTGTCTGTCTGTCTGTCTGTCTGTCTGTCTGTCTGTCTGTCTGTCTGTCTGTCTGTCTGTCTGTCTGTCTGTCTGTCTGTCTGTCTGTCTGTCTGTCTGTCTGTCTGTCTGTCTGTCTGTCTGTCTGTCTGTCTGTCTGTCTGTCTGTCTGTCTGTCTGTCTGTCTGTCTGTCTGTCTGTCTGTCTGTCTGTCTGTCTGTCTGTCTGTCTGTCTGTCTGTCTGTCTGTCTGTCTGTCTGTCTGTCTGTCTGTCTGTCTGTCTGTCTGTCTGTCTGTCTGTCTGTCTGTCTGTCTGTCTGTCTGTCTGTCTGTCTGTCTGTCTGTCTGTCTGTCTGTCTGTCTGTCTGTCTGTCTGTCTGTCTGTCTGTCTGTCTGTCTGTCTGTCTGTCTGTCTGTCTGTCTGTCTGTCTGTCTGTCTGTCTGTCTGTCTGTCTGTCTGTCTGTCTGTCTGTCTGTCTGTCTGTCTGTCTGTCTGTCTGTCTGTCTGTCTGTCTGTCTGTCTGTCTGTCTGTCTGTCTGTCTGTCTGTCTGTCTGTCTGTCTGTCTGTCTGTCTGTCTGTCTGTCTGTCTGTCTGTCTGTCTGTCTGTCTGTCTGTCTGTCTGTCTGTCTGTCTGTCTGTCTGTCTGTCTGTCTGTCTGTCTGTCTGTCTGTCTGTCTGTCTGTCTGTCTGTCTGTCTGTCTGTCTGTCTGTCTGTCTGTCTGTCTGTCTGTCTGTCTGTCTGTCTGTCTGTCTGTCTGTCTGTCTGTCTGTCTGTCTGTCTGTCTGTCTGTCTGTCTGTCTGTCTGTCTGTCTGTCTGTCTGTCTGTCTGTCTGTCTGTCTGTCTGTCTGTCTGTCTGTCTGTCTGTCTGTCTGTCTGTCTGTCTGTCTGTCTGTCTGTCTGTCTGTCTGTCTGTCTGTCTGTCTGTCTGTCTGTCTGTCTGTCTGTCTGTCTGTCTGTCTGTCTGTCTGTCTGTCTGTCTGTCTGTCTGTCTGTCTGTCTGTCTGTCTGTCTGTCTGTCTGTCTGTCTGTCTGTCTGTCTGTCTGTCTGTCTGTCTGTCTGTCTGTCTGTCTGTCTGTCTGTCTGTCTGTCTGTCTGTCTGTCTGTCTGTCTGTCTGTCTGTCTGTCTGTCTGTCTGTCTGTCTGTCTGTCTGTCTGTCTGTCTGTCTGTCTGTCTGTCTGTCTGTCTGTCTGTCTGTCTGTCTGTCTGTCTGTCTGTCTGTCTGTCTGTCTGTCTGTCTGTCTGTCTGTCTGTCTGTCTGTCTGTCTGTCTGTCTGTCTGTCTGTCTGTCTGTCTGTCTGTCTGTCTGTCTGTCTGTCTGTCTGTCTGTCTGTCTGTCTGTCTGTCTGTCTGTCTGTCTGTCTGTCTGTCTGTCTGTCTGTCTGTCTGTCTGTCTGTCTGTCTGTCTGTCTGTCTGTCTGTCTGTCTGTCTGTCTGTCTGTCTGTCTGTCTGTCTGTCTGTCTGTCTGTCTGTCTGTCTGTCTGTCTGTCTGTCTGTCTGTCTGTCTGTCTGTCTGTCTGTCTGTCTGTCTGCCCATACCTTTTGATGAAAATTGGTGATTTGATGCACATGTTAACAAGATAAGATTAGGTTAGGTTTCAAGTTTTCAAAGCTTCCTACAGGGGCGTGGCACAGCTCTAAACTTTAACCTTATTACCACCATATCTGGTAAGCCGTGCAAGATATTGTTATGAAATTTGGTAAACGGATACATATCAAATATATCTTGAGTTGAGATAAAAGTGGGCGGAATTGAAAAAGTGGGCGTGGCACTTTTCAACTGATAAAAGTTTTGATTCCATATATCTCAAAATTGGCACAAACGATTTTCATAAAAATCTTGGAGATGATGCCGCTGAAAGCTGTCATCAATACAAGCTCAGCCTCTTTATTGAAAAAACTCGTTGAAGGGCGTGGCACCGCCCACAATATTTATAAACGTTATATTAAGAGAACGAACAACGTAATCGTGATGAAATTTAATGAGGTAGATATACTTGCAGTAAGGTCTTTTATTACAAAAATTTGGTACAATAGTACCTGGGGGCGTGGCACCTCCCATATAAGCAAAAACTGTTTATTGTTATAAACAGTGTACTAAGAGAGTAATCTTTATAAAACTTGGTGTTTAGATGTCAGTTACTATAGGCTTTAAAACTAAATTAGTTTTGACAGAATTGCATCAGTGGGCGTGGCACCTCCCATATTAACATAAATTTGTAAGCGCTGTTTTAAGTAAACTATTGCAGCAATTGCTATGAAATTTAATGAATTTTTTGCTTATGAAAAGCAAAACCGGATCAAAACCGAGCTGGATTGTACCAGTGGGTGTGTCACCGCCCTAAATTTTAAATTAAACTGCAGCATATATCGCAAACTATACAAGCTATTGTGCTGAAATTTAATATGAGGATGTCGATCACAAATATAATTTGTTGAACCAAAAGTGGGCGGAATTGGAGAAGTGGGCGTGGCATATTTCAAGTTTTTAATTTTTATTCGATTTTTTCAACATTTTCCATATTCTTTCGACTTTTTAACTATTTAACCCTTTAAGTTTTTCCAATATATTCTATATGTATTTGTTCGACTTTTTCAACCTCTTTCAACTTTCTTCATAAGTTTTTTTTTCGGCTTTTTCATCAATTTTGAATAGTTTCAAATTTTTTCAACCTCTTTCATTTTTTTTAGAGTTTTTCAACCTCTGTCAGCTTTTTTCAACATTTTGCATATATTTACGACTTTTCAACATTTTTCAACCTCTGTCAACCTTTCTAACATTTCACATTTGATGAAAAGGTACTTTCAGTGCAGTGAAGGGTATGTGAGTTTCGGCCTCGCCGAAAATAACACCTTAACTTGTTTTATTTTATTTTTTATGAGGATATGAATAAATTTTCGAAAATCGAGTAGTATTCTTGAAGTATTCTAAAACATGCCATTTATATGAACATGTCTAATGTATATAGGTTGGTTTTTTTTCAAAATTTTGTAGAATGTTATTAGACTTTGCCTATATTTTAGCTTGTGGAATAAAAATAACTGTCCCAATATTTGTGCTTCGTAGTTCAAACCTGTAAACGGCGCGGCCTGAGTTCATGTCCGATTTCGTTGAAATTTAACGAAAAAACAGAGTTACTAAAACGTAGAAAAATTCTGACTTAGGTGCCAAGATATAGCGTTAAAGGTATTTAGTTGTATGAGAGATATAACCCACTGTTGTCAAACCAGCCAAAAGTACAAATTATTTTGGTGTAGTTTTTATTTTTGAATTTTGGAATTTTCTGTTCAAAAATGTTGTTTTGATACAGCATATTAGATGCTAGCGAATTTAATATTGTTTTAATTAAGGTTTCCCATAAATTCCTGACTTCGGTTTCTTCACATTTGTCCAATATCCCCCATCATTTCCACGTGGAAAATAACTGAAAGATACATAAGTGTTTCTTTTTCTGTTAAAATAGAAAATTAAAAAATTAAATTTATTGACAAAACGTTTAAATTTGATTTAAGTAAATGCAGAATTCATCACTATCAGGTGCAGAAGACATAATCACCCAAAAGTTAGAAAGAAAAGTCATGCAATAATCAACGAAAATTTTCACTGGATTCCCGTGAAATAGTGATCGAAATGTTCAAAGAAAATGAGGTCAATTATTTATGAGGTTTGCATATTTTTAACAGTTTTTTGGATTTTTTTAGTCTTTACCTCGTTTCTCCTTAAGGCGATTTTTCATTTGCATGTATGTCCAATTTTTAAGATACTTTTCCATACCATCTTGTATAATGAAAACACAAAAAGACTTACTTTTTATATATTGCTACCCCACAGCCTAAGTTTCTGGATTTCTTCCACATCATTGCTGTAAAGTGGCCAGCTCCTTTTGCACTTGGAAAACTCCAATTATACTTTTTATGTTCATTGTACCATGATCTAGCTGCGGTTACATAAGGCATTTTTAGCGTACCACCATATCCCGCAAAGATGTTTTCACTATACTCCGATCCCTTGCTATGGTACAATCTATCTTGGTTAGCGTTTGTCTGAAAATGGAGAGATTTTTAAAAAGCTTTCGAAATTACGTGTTACTATAAAACTTGACCATCTAACCTGTGCCCAACCTTGGGCAAACTTAGCTAGTTTCTTGTTCCATTTCAATGGAGGAGTATCAAAATGCATTTCGCGATATTTGTTATGTTCATCCAAACAACTTTGCTCGAATTTCGATAGTGTTACACCTTTGAGCCCCATGGCTGAAATAAATCTTTAAAAAATGTTTCAAAAACTAAACTAGAATTCCCTATTTTATATATTGAACGACATTGAAAAAATTCTCTTTGCGGTTTCTTAAGTTCAAAAACACAAATTTTCTTAAATATTTTTTAAGATTTATTTTTAACAGTTGCTCTAGTTTTTTATACCCTACACAGAGGGTATATTTTTTCCGTTTGCAACGCATAGGAAGGGGCGTTGCAGATACAGAAAAGCATGTATGTATATTCTTTATCACCGTTAAAATCTAAGTTGTTCTGGGTACATATGTCTGTTTGCCTGTCTGGCTGTCTGCTGGTTAAAATCACGGTAATCAGAAACAAGGCAAGCTAATTGAACGAAACAGAAACGAACGAATTGAACGAACACAGGTCACATCTTCTAACAAGCTTCTTGTGATTTAAAATGGGCGAAATCCGTTGACGGACACTCTTACCGCCCATACTCTATGTCAGTGGTGGGCACGTAGTGTCCGCATCTGCCCTCATTGTCCACACCGTTATTCAACGCAAAAGCAAGCGAAAAAAAATTCGCAGAATTTCAACGCTATCGAGGCACAGCGTTGACTTGAATTCAAAGGAAAACAAAAACAAAACACAAAGGCATAAGCGACGGTGCAGCATTGTGTCTTGACGAATGTAGCATTTGTTTTTTTTTACAGTGCAATTTGGGTTTTTTTTTGTGCTGTTGGCGAATTTGGAAATGACAGCAAAAAAACCTTAAAATTTTGTTTGTTGTTGCTTGATGTTGTTGTTTAGCCCTTTTGTTAGATTTCCATGCCCACCACTGCTCTATGTATATTTGCCCAAATCTAAGTATTTCGAAAAAAGTTTCTGCGACTTTAATTATACTTGGCGATTTGGTGCACATGTTAACAAAATTAGGATTGGACTAAATGGGTGTTTAATGCACATTTAACCGACTCAATGAATTTTTGGTCGGAAATTTGGGTGGACCATCCAGTGAAGGAAATATAGAAAAAGCGAACATTGTAAAACAAGGCAAGTTCAGAACTGAAAATACATACAATACATATTCGAATAGCAGATATTTTCAAAATCGTTTTTTGGTGATGCCCTACAATGAAAGTAAAAAGTTCGCCTCTTTTGATCACTTCCTTCCCTACGTTTCCCAACATGATTGTTTGGTTAAGCCCTGCTGACCAGACCTGCTGAGTAGTTTTGTTTTTGTTTATGTTCAACGATAAAGTGATGTGCGCATGAACTTGTGCACAGCCAATTTTAAGTCAAACTTCGTGAAAAAGTCCCACATAAATACTTATGTGTGAATTGTTGAAACTACAGACAACGGATATCATAATTTTTTATTAAAAAAAAGAATCGAAAAGGGCAGTGCGGGGACCATAATTTTCGATATGTAATCTTTTACGATAGGCTCAATAAATTCTACATTTGCATTCTGTACTCAAAAAAAAGTTAACACAAAAATCAATTTTCTCTAAAATAATGAGTTATAACGAATTCAAACCAGGTCATTTCGCGCCACCCAGTAATTAAGCACAAAGCAAACAAAGAAAATTTAAGTTACTGACTTAAAAATATCATGTTTCAAGCAAATTCGTGTTTTTGAACTCAAATGAGAGCGCTGGTCAATTTTTATACGTAAACTTTCTCTGTCGTACCCCAAATCATCTTCATCAAGCACCAAAAAGCAGATGATCACCACGAGTATGAGGATAACAGCAACAAGCAAGCAGCTGTACAGGATAAGGCGCTATGGTACAGAATGTGGTTAGAAGAGCAACAAAATAAATCAAAAAACCAAATAGCTTAAATAGCTACTCGTATGTATCTAAAAACCTCAAAGCCCTGGCGTTAGGGAGATTTTGAATTTTTGATAGAGTTCACTTTGTTCTATCTCCTGAGGAAACCTTTATCGATCGCGATCTTTTTTCTTTGTTAAAGGTCTAGAGAAAACCTTTTTCAAAGCCTTGGGGTTGGGAAAATGTAAGTTCAATTCAGAAGAATACTGTTATGCACATATATATATGAGGGATATAAATAAATATTAATTTATCCACGATTATGAGGGTAAGGAAAACTATAAGTGAAAAGACCAGTTTACTTAAAAATGTTCTTCACACAAAAAAAAATTGAATAAAATTTATCCAGGAGGGCGTGGAACTAAATGTTTGAATGTTTGATGTTTACAGTTTATTACTCATTTATTTATACACTCGAAAAATAATAGACTTAAGTTACATGGTTAAAAATCTTAAAGATTTCTACTAGAAAGTCCTTCAATTCAGTCTAGAAAATTTGGAAGTCACCAAAGTTATTTCTAAAAAAATATTTACTATAAATATACAAAAAAAGCACTACAGAAAGCCAGTGGCTACTCACGGAAGAGTTTTTTGTAGTAGGCCTGAAAAAATGACAGAGACTTCAAGATTAAGAAACCAGAGATATAAAATTTTCTGTAAATTCACATATTCTGGTCAGTCAAAAGGCCATTACCCTATGCTCCACGTAGATAACTCCACACATAGCACATACGATATGTTGCTGAGTAACAATATTGTGGTCTTGGAGTTTGGTTTTGGGCAAGATGGTAGATTCCAATGAAACTACAGCAGGCTTCTCATAAAACTATTTCGTGACTGAAATGAATCTTTTGAATATACTTAGAACAGTCGTTTGTGTCATACTTTCTCTTGACAATTCTGTAACTTAATAAAAATGTTCCATCGAGCTTCCGGATCGTTCAGAATGGGATGAAGGGCCTTAAGAGAGACCGGAAAGGTATTAAATTATTTGGCAGTTGTCATTCCATGAAAATATCAGACCCCAATGAAAATTTCACTTGAAATTGTAAGTGATTTGATGAAAGAAAAGGAGATTTGATATTTCCGCGCAATGAATTTTTAAAATAAGAGAGTCAGGTAATTTTTTCTCCTCTGGTTGTACGTAAAAGAAAATATTTTTGTTTATCTGTTATATATAATTCTTAATCCAATAGCTATATTAACTTACTTTCTTGTCTTTCAATAAATCCTAGAACCATTTTTTTGTTTTCTCTGGTTTTTAGCGTTGCGTGATGTCGATGGATTTATTATATGAACATGATATGAACACGATATAAATTTAAAAAAAATAATATTTGAATTGCATTATTACGGCTAGTAGTGTTTAGATTAAAATCTTTGACTGGGCTTTTAAACTTATATACTTACGTTTTAGTTTTTCAAAACCTGAGGCAACTTTTTTACCTGATGTGACAAATCAAACTCGTTCAACCATGGCTCATAAAAAATTCTACTACTTGATACAATTACGGTATTTACACACATCTAACTTGAGTGTCGACGCATGACTTCAAAGTAGTTTTTTAGTATGTGAATACAAGATACGTCGAAGTAGTAGTTCGCTGTCATGTGAATCGAAATTAAAACGTCGACGTTCAAATGTCAAAAATGCTGTTTATACCACAGCTTAAATTTATAGTCAACAAAATAACAATTCTTTTTCCCATTAATTTTAATATATAAGCTATAAAAAAAATCTTTAAACGATGTCTTTAATGAAACGAAATTTTTCATCCTAAAAAACAAATTTCATTGAATTCTATGTTTTCCTGTTCAGGTCCCTGTGAACAGGTGTTTCATGCCTCTTGTGTAAACTTAGCAAAATCTATTACTGATTTATTTTGCTCTGTCCATTCGGGCCTGCAATGGTACTGTCCATCTTGCAGACCCCTTTCCCCGTCGGTCTTTTACGAAAAAATTAAGCAATTTGGGGAAAATCTTAACAATCTGAATAATAATTTCAGAGATATTCTTAACTATTATCCCCAAATTGAAAAAAGCCTTAATGAGGCTACTTCACCGGATGTTAGTTTGCAAAATAAAACTATTACCGAGGCTACTATGGTTTTTGATTCCACTCCTTCGATCTCCACTTTACCTAAACAAGCTATTTCCTTAAAAAAGAAAAGAAAGTCTAATAAGAAATTAAATAAGAAATTAAATGAAAATCTGGGTAATGTGGGGAGGGTGGGCGGTGCCGCCGTCAGTCGTGACAAAACTCCCGTGGATTGCTCTCTAAATACCTCTTCACTCACTCCCAATTTTCCCGCTATAATCTCTAGTAGCAATCTTCCATCTCCTTCCTCCACTATAAATAATCCTCTGTCAATTTTGGCTAATCCGCGGGTGGATGTTGCGATTGATAGCTCTGTGCCATCGGTTTCCCTGCAGGCATTACCAAGGTTAAAATCGATTTTTATTTCACGACTTCATTCCAACACTACCTCTGACAGCGTTAAAAATTTTATCAGACAAATTATTCCTGCCGACGCCTTCGTTTCTTGCAGGAAACTCGGTAATAAACCAACTCATGCGTCTTTTAAAATAACAGTGGCATCTTCTCATGTTTCTGCCATTCTTAAATCTAACGCATGGGTGGATAATATCTATATTTCAGAATTTAAATCGAAAAAAAAGTGATTAAACTGCACGTTCCAATTCAAAAAACTGAAACGGCTATCCCTTTACTATCAAAATGTATGGGGTTTGCGTTCCAAGACGCAAGATATCTTTTTATCAACTCAGAATTTCTCTGAGGATATTATCGTGTTTACCGAAACTTGGTTAAACAACAGTTTTCTCAATATGGAACTTTTTGATAATAGTTTCCATGTTTTTAGAAGAGACAGACACTTGGAAGGTCTTTCTTCTGTTGGTGGAGGCGTCTTAATAGCTATAAAAAATCATGTAACCAGTTCATTAGTTGAAATTGCCTGTGCATCTAATATTGAACTGTTATGTGTTAAGGTTACACATTGTAACTCTAATTTATACATTCTTAACACTTATGTTCCTCCAAATAGTAGCGCAGATGTCTACGAATGTCTTTCGATGGCCGTAGAATATATTATTAATGAACTAGACACTAATGACGACATTTTGTTGTTAGGTGACTTTAATCTGCCTGACCTAAAATGGACTCCTTCGGACGATGGTACATATTTTTATGCATCTTGTCCAAAAACTCGACAACAACAAATTTTTGTTGACGAAATACTTTCAAATTTACAACAAGTAAGTTGTATAACTAACTGCCATGGACGACAACTTGACTTAGTCTTGGCTACAAATAGTAGCAATGTTGTTGTAAGAAATGCTATCCATGCTCTGTCTACGGTAGATTCCTATCATCCTCCTTTGAGTATTGTGAACCAATCTGACAATGAAAATTTGACTAATGCATGTTCATCCATTAATATTTACGAATTCAATTTTAAGAAAGCTGACTTTTTAAAATTCAATGAAAATTTAAGAAATAAATTAGACGACTTACTTACTTTTTTTAATAACAATACATTTGATGATTGCATTAAATTTTTCTATGGTGAACTTTTTTCTGCCATAGCATTGTCGGTTCCATATACAAGGAGGTACGTTAATAATTCCTCGTACCCCTGGTATACAAAGGATTTGAAAAAAGTTCGCAATGGCCGTAATAGGGCATGGAATAAATACGTTTGTAGCCAGGACCGTAATGACCTTGTTGCTTATCAGCGACTGTTTCTTGAATTTAAAGATATGTCAGCTTTGGTTTATTCTGAATATTTGAATAAAATTAGGCTGAATATTCTTCATGACCCCAAGAATTTTTGGGGTTTTATTAATTCTAAAAAAAAATCTGATGGGTTTCCATCTGAGTTTAAAACAGTTGATGGGCTCACTAGCGACCCACAAGTTATAGCCGGGTTGTTTGCTAATGAATGGTTTTCTACGGATTTATTTAGCCCTGAAATCAACTATTTTGAATATATGGATAACGACCCTTTAGTTTCGGTTAATGAGATATCTTTCTCTCCTGACCTCATAGAGAAATATATTTCATCTGTTGATGATGACTTCAGCTCCGGGCCGGATGGTATTCCTGCGACAGTTTTAGTAAACTGCAGCTCTGTGCTGAGTCAGCCCCTCAGTATTTTATTTAATAGATCAATTCAAGAAAGCTATTTTCCTAAATTTTGGAAAAATGCATACATTAGCCCCATTTTCAAGAAAGGGTGTAAAAATGATGTTTCAAACTACAGGCCCGTGGCTAAGTTATCATCAATACCGAAAATTTTTGAACATATTATATACGATCAGGTTAAGGTGTGCTGTGGTGAAGTCATAACAACTCGTCAGCATGGTTTTGTTAATGGCAGATCTACAGTTTCTAACCTCCTTGATTTCACTTCTTTTGCGTTAAGCTCTTTAGACTCTGGTGGGCAAGTTGACTGCATCTACACTGACTTCAGTAAAGCATTTGACAAATTACCACATAATTTGATTTTGTTTAAGTTAAAGAAACTTGGATTTCCCTTAAGTTTTGTCAGCTGGATTGAATCTTATTTATCTGATCGCTCGTATCAATTAAAATTTAGGAGAGTGTTTTCCTCCCCATTTAGCGCGACATCAGGTGTTCCACAAGGAAGCCACCTCGGGCCGCTCCTGTTCATTTTAGCAATTAATGACGTTACACATGTTATTAAAAACTCCCATCTGTTAGTATATGCAGATGACATGAAAATTTACAGGAACGTAAAGGGGGTTGGTGACACTATTCCACTTCAGTCTGACTTGAAATCCTTTGAAGTTTGGTGTTCTAAGAATAACTTACATCTTAATCCTGATAAATGCCAAGCTATGATTTTTACCAGAAAGAAAACTATTGTGGAATTTGATTATAAATTAAAAGATAAAAATATTTGTCGTGTCGATGTAGTCAAAGACCTAGGTATACATTTTGATACTAAGTTGACTTTTATTGAGCATATTAATCAAATTTGTAAAAAATCCTCATCTCTGCTTGGCTTTATTAAGAGGTGGGCAAAAGAATTTAATAGCCCTTTAGTAACGGTGACTTTATATAATACAATAGTGCGCCCTCACTTAGAGTACGCTAGCCAAGTATGGTCACCATTTTATAATATTCATATAAATAGAATTGAAAGAATTCAAAAAAATTTTATTCGTTTTGCTCTCAATGGCTTAAATTGGATTGACCCTTTAAGCCTTCCTCCTTATGAGGATCGTTTAAAGTTATTACATATGCAGTCTTTGAGCTCGCGTAGAAATATTGCGGATATACTTTATCTGCATCAACTTGTAACTGGGTCTCTTGCTGCACCAGAGCTTCTTAACTATATACATTTTAATAGTAATCGGAGGAGTACTCGTAACTCTTATCAGTTATTTTACCAACCGGTTAGTAGAACTAATTATATGGCTACAGCTCCTTTTAATCGCATGACAACTCTTATTAATAATTGCGAAGTTTATAACATTAGCTTGTCAAAAGGTCAACTCAAGCTTAGACTGAAAACTAACTGTAGCTAAATTTGTAGCTTAATGGTGGTGTGAATTTTTTTGTTTGTGTTGTCCGAGCCCCACAGCATGCTGGGTAAATTTTTTCTAACATTTATGCCTTGGACCACGTAAATTTATACATATAATTATTTTAATATCTATATGTCTATTTTTACATGGTGTGAGTGGGTATGTTGAGAAAGTGCGATAAAGCTAAGAAAAAATTATAAAATAAATAACAAATTAATGTGCATGATAATTTTTTCTATTCCATTTTTTATTGAATAAGCTTTTTACTTGGTATAAAGCTTCAATGCTAAATAGCTAAGAAGGCTATAATAGCTGTAGTAGCTAAACTCTATTATTATTATTATTATTATTATTA
Source organism: Tricholauxania praeusta (assembly GCA_949775025.1). NCBI lineage: Eukaryota > Metazoa > Arthropoda > Insecta > Diptera > Lauxaniidae > Tricholauxania > Tricholauxania praeusta. The sequence goes on along the minus strand of OX459031.1, from coordinate 25,728,851 downwards.
TTATTATTATTATTATTATTTCTATTTCTAATATAAAATCCCAAACTTTGAGCGAGTTTTGAGATTTTTTCCAGCAATAGACTTCAATTTCCAGAGAATTTTAGAAACCAGATCATGTTAGCCCCATCAAGACTTTCAGCATTCCTACAAATTTACAATACGTGAAGGGTTTTATCTTGCCAGAGCAAAGTTTTCAGATGTGCCAAAAATATTATTCATTGTCAAAATTGGCAATTTTGGGATTTATTTCGAATAAGCTAGCGCCAATTTATAACGAAAAGTTACAAAAATCAAGTTAAAACTCGATTTTTTGATCCACTATCACAAAGATTTTTACATAGGAGCTCGCATGGAGTCAATATAGTCCCCAAATATTTTTTTTAAATTCTTCGATATTAAGGCGCCTATTGCGGTTGTCGTTATACAATAGATAAACGCTTTATTTTCTATGAGCGATTTTGTTTGGTATTGTGTTTATCGATTAGTAGAATGTTTGTCGACTGTGAATGGCAAAACAATCGCTGGCTGTTCTATAATTTTGTTTTGACAGATAAGATTTTTTAATTTTGTTGCTGATATTTCTTTATTTTTTAAATTTTTCACGCAAAATATTTCAAATTTAATGAAATAAACGGCTGTTTTAAGAAAAATAATAATATTTCAAGTCACAATGTCCCAATTCTTTCTATTGAGTTTCGTGATGCTAAAATGGCATCGTTTCTATTAGATCGATGGCTATCGATTTTATCGCAATTCGGCAACCGCAATAGAGGCCAAAGTAATCTCTTATTAATTCAAGCAAAATGTAAAAAAATATTTTTAAGAGCAACACGAGCCTTAATTTATCTTATGTCTTTTAATAAACATAACTTAAGATAGGTTTTTTTAAAAATTTACTGACCCTATGTGCCAACTTAAGGGTTAATTCAAAAGCACATCTGTTTTTTTTTTGGTCGTATAAAACCTGATTTCACTATATTATTATATAGTATCCCTATTAGGGTAGTCCTTATTTTTTCGAACTGTCGGGGCACCCCGTCATATGATTCGCTGCCCTAAAATAATGAATACGTATTTTTTTAATTTACTTTTATAAAAGCTTTAGAGGTCGCTACCATAAGTCAAACTTTCAGAAAAAAACATTGTATGGACACTATAACTTCAATCCGGCGTATTGACTCTGGTACATTTTATTAGCCTATATCAAAAATAAATAGAATACAGAAAGCCTCGCCCCCTCCCTCTTCCTAAAAATAAGTTAGCGATTAAAAAAGTGTTTTTAAGCTATTTAGCACATACAAAATTTTAACATTGTTAGCGACCCCTAAATATTAATTAAGAAAATTGAAAAAAATACAGAAATAGTTTCTCATGGTAGAAAATCAATTGAGATGGTGCCCGGTCGAAAATTCAAAAAAAAAAAAATCAATATAAGAACCACCCTAATCTCCATTATATAAGGAACAATTTTAGCAAATTATGAAAACAAAATTTAAAAAACTTTGGTCTGTTTACACGAATACTGGAGACTGATTCTAATTACACACACCGAATTTAAGCGCCGCATGGTGGGAGGTTGTTATAGTACAAAAAAAAAATAAAGTGCTAGTGAATTACAAACGTTTAACGAAAATCGTCAGATAACCAAGTATTAAGAAGAAAAAAAAAATTATAGACCAAATCCATTTCAAATCATGCAGGCTGACTTCAAATTGCGGAATTGGTTCTCGATAAAATATGTTGTTATTCAGAGGAAATAAGAGGACACGTAACGATTTGATTGGAATATATTTTTTACCATTTTGCGCATTTCAATTTTAGGCATCAAAAATCGAAAAACCACAAAAAAGCAGCATTTCTATTTTAACCAAAATAATTAATTTTTCTCTTTTGATGCTAATGGAATTTCTTCTTCTCTGTCCAAATCCGTAATTTTTTTTTTTTTTTTGAAAATTGGAGAAGTTATGCTATTTTTTATGGAAATAAACTTGGTTGATTTTCCCATAAACTCCACTATTTTCACTTAAAACTTCAGGGTAAATTTTTACTAATATAGGAAAGAAATGACATAAGTTTCATGCGGGTTAAACAAAATTTGAGATCAAAACCCAAAGATCAATTTTTATTTTAACATTGCCCAGCAGTCTACGGTTCTGTTTTTAAGGTAAATAACAAAAGCAACATTGCAAATTACTTTCTGGAAATCGTTCATGCTTTCTACATACTTATTACAACTTAACTTTGAAACAAATCTGTGCCGAAAATGGATTTTGGAAGTACGAATGGTATCTTCTTCTATCTAATTGGGTCTCATTTAATGAAAAAATAAGTTATTGCACCATATTGTTGCGAATAGATCGCAGCTAGATTGTAGAGGCGGTTGCACCCCGCCGTTTGCTTGGCTCTATTCAAATAAAATAAATATTGTATTAAACCAATAAATGGGAAAAGGTCGAAAATAAATTTAAGATGAAGCAGAGACTCTTAAAATAGTTTTTCGTCCCCATTTTCGACGTTATCTATGTTCAGTGCCATCAATTATGTTTTCACCTCATAGTTTCAAAAATTAATTTCGACCTTTTATCATCGATTGGTTCAATAAAAGAGTGTAGGTACATACATACATACATATGTAAACGTGCTAAAATTCGAGAGCCCAAAAAAAAAGGAACGCAAGCTAGCGAGCTTTTCCGACAAATTTTTCTTCATCCTATATTCGTTAAAAGATGCAGTGTAAATGTTTTATTAGTGTACAAACGGCAGCACTGGTTCCTGTCCGTACTACTGATTTTTGCACTGAGAGCGGCTAGTTATATTGTTATGTCAGAAATTTCAGCAGTTTTTCATGAATACAAAATTTATCACTGCGTTGCCTAATCCCCGCCTCAATATTTTAAATATCGCTCACTTACTTCAAGACTGGCATAACTCAAAAAACATAAAGTGGATGAAAAACGAATTTAAAGTTTTCAATAAGTTGCTTTTTATATGAAAATGATGAAAAGTATGTCTACATAAACTCTTCTCATAAAGCAAATTTATAAGGTACATTTTTGACTTTTTCAAACAAAATCTATACTATTTATTTAAAATTGCTCATATGGAAATGGTTTGTAACGCCAAGCCGCAAAATATACTGAACTGATTTTAATAATTTATGTTTTAAAACAACATATTTGCACTAAAAATGGTTATTGTATACTTATTTCTATGATTTTTTAAAGTTAAAAATGCTATTTTTTAGGATTAAGTTTTTTGCAAAACCTCACACAATAATTGTTGTTCGATTTGTCGCTGCTTATGCTTATGCTGCTTCTTGAATTCTGTGTTGTTATTTTTGTTTTCATTTGTACCGTTTGTATTTGGCTTCGAAGCTCAAAGAACAACTCTCCTTGAGTTATTTTTTTTTACTTTTGATGAGAGAGTACGATGTTAATTGCTTTTTACAGTTAAACTGCAATTTGTTGTTTTTATAAAATTTAGTTTTTGCCTGTCCGCCTATCTATTTGTTTTTTATGGACGCGGAAACTATCCGGCCGATTTTGATGAAAATTTTACAGTATATTAGTATCGATCACGCAGGTGACATAGAATATAAGACTTTTATTAAGGATGCATATTTAGGGTGGCCCACAAACAAAACTATTTTTAAAATAGAATTTTCACTATGTCCGGTAAATCGAATCACACCAAATTTACACCACATGGAACTTACAGCACATTCTAAAACTTTAATTAAGGAAGCATATTTATACTGGCCCTAATACAAAAATATTTTTAAAATATTATTTTCTCGAAGACCACTTATTCGATTCTCATGGAACTTACACCACATGGCTTTTATATTAAGAGGCACAACTAAGGGCGTACACATTTTATTTAGGGTGCATACTTTGGGTGGCCCTTATACAAAATAACTTTTTAAATAGAATTTAAATGAAGATTTCATAATTGTGGCGTATGGAAGGTTTTTACAAAGTTTGGTTTAAAAAATGGGCGGTGACACGTCTTTCAAAATCAAATTCATCATATCACCAACTACAGGACACTGATGAATGGGACTTGGTACATAAACATGTATATAAAAGGTACGGGCAAAAGTAAGTTTTAAAGGAAAAAATTATTGCCCCACATAACAACGTCTGGCATGCCTGCTTTATACATATTTGTAAAAGGATAGGGACAAAAGTTAGTTCCACTGGATAAAATGGGCTGTTTCGCTTTTACATTCCATCGCATGCGTTCATACAACATCACCCCACACATCGAAAAGGGCAGAACAACGTCTGCCGGGACAGCTTGTAAAATATAAAATGGCAGATATTTTTGCATCATTAACTCAAAAATCACGTTTATGTATGTATGTATGTAGATCGATCATTTCCTTAGTAACTGCAAACATTGATTTTCTTTTTTTTTTATGAAATTAAATTAGTTTCTTAAAATATATGGAGATAGATAGATAGATATTTTTTATTGAGACAGAAAGCACTTAAACATTTAATATATATACATTGTTTTAATATAAATTGACATAGTCAGGGCTGTAAACAGTATGGCCCTTGAAAATATATGGAGAACAGATTAAAAAATATATAATTATTTGATGTCCTGTTTATATATTAATTTTTTTAATTCACAAGAATATTTCTTAAAATATCTTCGATAGAACGTCTTTTGTGTTTAATTTTTTTATATGATTTCATTCAATTAATCTTAAGATTGTATTTGTATTCAAATCGAAATTCTCGACATGACTTTGGAAATTATCATATATGTATATCCGTATATAAATATATGTATGTATATCATATCAATAAAAAATAAATAATTTGCAAAGTTGTGTCGGGAATATCTGTTTGGAAGGAGATACGTTCTTAGGATTCATTGAAGAATAGCATACAAAAAAATTTAAAAATTATAAAGATGTTATGTTGAAGATATCTTAAGGAACAACTTTACAAATAAAAAAATTAATGATATAACAATGTAACAATTTTTTTTAAGTAAATTATTTTTTTGTTTCATAAAACTTAAGCATTTTTAAACAAAAAATATGAAAAGTTCATGCGTTTTATTCGCCATAGAATATGAGTTTATGAAATATTAAGATGCAAAAACTTTTTGAGCCAAATTTTTAAATACTCAACTTTTTTGAAAATTTAAATACATATATTCAAAATTAACCTTACATAAGCACTAGGCAATGTCAAAAAAGTCCAAAAATAAATGATTATAAAGAATTATTCCTTAAAATTTTTTTCCAATTTTTAATACATAGATATTCTAAAATAAATGAACGGACATAACATATGATATTGCGAGTTAAGTTTAGAAATTGGCCAAAACTTCAAAATAGATATTTCCAGTTAATATGGTTATATATTTTGTACCGATTATGGCGCTGGTGCAGGTCCTTCACCTGCCCCTCCAGGTGCAAGTAAAGGTAGCACATTTGTCGAGTATCCACCATCATTTCCTTGTGGATAATAACTGCAAGATACCCAAGTTTCTTTTCTATAAAAATAAAAAAAAATATTAATAATTAAATGATTATTGAACTTTAGCCATTTTTCGCAGCGATCAACATTATTTATGTAAAATTTTACAAGTTGATACAATGCATTATGTATTAAACAAACTTTGATAACAAAGGAAAAAAACAACAACAACTCTAGAATATAGACATATGTTTCGATTCTTAAAATCTCATCAGTATATTTTTGGTTGATGTCTACGTCAGCACTCAAATTGCACCCGCCATATTAATGAAGAACAATCGAAAAGGTAATTTTTAATTTCAAGCAAATGTGGTTATATTTTAAGTGAATTTTTAAGATCACACCATTGCGTTGAATTTTTTCTCAATTAGTTGTACCCTTTTCTTTGTTTTGTTTACATCATTAAAGCGAGACGCCACGTGAGTGGATTAAACCGTAGTTCTCCTTTGTTATCACAGTTTCTTAAATTATTTGTTTATGTTGTAATGCACATCCATTGGCTGTGAGACATTACGTGTTCAAAATTATGCGATTCTGGTGCATCGCAGATTTTGAGGTTTCGGCGTGTTCTCCGTAATTTAGAAATTTTTGGTTTGTTTTATTGGCTTTCTTAATAAATATTAATAATTAAATCAACTTGTATCAACTTGTAAAATTTTACATAAATAATGTTGATCGCTGCGAAAAATGGCTAAAGTTCAATAATCATTTAATTATTAATATTTATTAAGAAAGCCAATAAAACAAACCAAAAAAAAAAAAAAAAAAAAAAAAAAAAAATACTATTACAACGTTGAAATCGATTTAAATACCCTGTCGTGGAAAATTCAACCAACTACTGGGTGTTTTTTTTAGAGGTTTGTTTTTCGAATAGAGATAAAACTGGCATTTTATTGTCAAATCTGGCAACTCTAATGTCATTTATGTTCAGTTTGGTTTGCCATTTCATCATGAACAGGTTGACAAAAGAACAACGCTTGCAAATCGTGCAAATTTATTTCGAAAATAATGGTTCAGTTCGCGAAGTTTACCGCAAGCTCCGTCCATTTTATGGTCGACATAATCGTCCATCAGAGCAATTAATTCGGTTAACCATGGGTCGTTTTCGCACTACGTTTACTCTATGTGATAATACGCATCCGCAGAGACGTCGAACAGTGCGCACCGAAGAAACAATTGCCGCTGTAGAGCAAAATGTTGAAGAGGACCCGAATGAATCGATTCGCCACCGTGCACAGCAATTGGAGCTTTGTCCATCAACTTTATGGAAGATTTTGCGCAAATATCTTGGCTTGCGACCTTACAAGATCCAGCTTGTGCAAGAATTAAAGCCGCGAGACCATGCAATGCGTCGTGATTTTGGTGTATGGGCCGAAAATGAGATTGATCTCGATGCTGATTTTCATCGCAAAATTTTGTTCAGTGATGAGGCTCATTTTTGGTTGAATGGCTACGTCAACAAGCAAAATTGCCGCATTTGGAGTGAAGAGAATCCACATGAGACCCTTGAGACGCCATTACATCCACAAAAACTGACTGTTTGGTGTGCTCTATGGGCTGGTGGAGTCATTGGGCCATACTTCTTGCGAAATAATGCTGGAGAGTCAGTTACCGTTAATGGAGACCGGTATAGAGCCATGATAACCGACTATTTTGTTCCCGAATTGGATGGCATGAATGTGGATGAGTTGTGGTTCCAACAAGACGGCGCTACATGCCACACAGCGCACGTCACAATCAATTTATTGAAGGAAACATTCGATGAGCGCATAATTTCGCGGAATGGACCTGTCAATTGGCCACCAAGATCGTGTGATTTGACACCAATGGATTATTTTCTTTGGGGATATGTGAAGTCGCTCGTCTACGCCAACAAACCAGAAACGTTAGGGGACTTGGAAGCCAACATTCGTGGCGTTATTGCCGACATACGGCCCCATATGCTCGAAAAAGTGGTTCAAAATTGAACCTGTAGAATTGGCTTTATTCGAGCCAGCCGCAGCGGCCACATGCCCGAAATCATATTTAAACATTAATGGCATAAAATTATCCTTCCAATAAAGCCAAATTGATGGACATTAAAATGATATTCTTGTGTTTTATTTCAATTCGAAGCTCTATACCTCTAAAAAAAACACCCGTACTAAAATAATGCATTTGTAGTCATGAGTATAAGCCGGTTGAAAAGTAATGCAGCAATAGCCAGTAAAACATGCTGGGGCCATAGCGTATGTGGGCAGATCGTACTGGTCATAGAAAACGGCTCAATTAAATGAGTGACAATCAAACAATCGGGCTTGGATTCCGAGCTGTCCGAGAAAAAGTGAAAATGCCGTTTAAAATTGTTTAGCCATATATAGCTTTAGCTTTTATGAACCTTACTATTATGTGAGTAAAAAATAACCAGTAAGCAGTTAGTTTCAAAATAGTTGGGATACAGTCAGTACTCAGTACAGACTTAACTTGTAAATAGCTAGCTATATGCATGCACTACCTCTCAGGACATCACCATGTTTAAATATTCAACAACACAATTTAGTAATTAGCTAGGTATGCTTCTAAGAAAGTCAATGATAAGTTAGATCAGTGGTGGGTATGGAAATCTAGCAAAAGGGCTAAACAACAACATCAAGCAACAACAAACAAAATTTTAAAGTTTTTTTGCTGTCATTTCCAAATTCGCCAACAGCACAAAAAACAAAAAAAAAACTAAATTGCACTACAAACAAAAACAATTGCCACATTCGTCATGACACAATGCGGCACCGTCGCTTATGCCTTTGTGTTTTGTTTTTGTTTTCATTTGAATTCAAGTCAACGCTGTGCCTCTATAGTTGAAATTCTGCGATTTTTTTTTCGCTTGCTTGTGCGTCGAATAACGGTGCGGGCAAAGAGGGCGGATAGGGACACTACGTACCCACCACTGAGTTAGATAATAGTGAGGTCAATTTCCTGCAGGGTAGAATCGAAATTCATCACTATTACCTGCAGAAAGCATAATCACTCAAAATTAGTGTTTCATCGAGGCCGAGGCGAGGTTCTAGTTGATCTCGGTCTCGCCTCGCCTCGGTCTCGGACGAGATCTTGCCATCACATGCCTCGCCTCGCCTCGCTTCGCGTCGTTCTCGGCCGAGGCACCTCGGTAAAAAAGCGAGGTTAATAAAAAATTATACATGTATCAGGGCTGATAGGCTGATCAAGCCTCAAGAAATAAAATAACATATCTGTTTTTATTTTTGGTGAACTGGATGAGATATGATGAATTTAATTCTTTTCTTATATGGGAAGGAGAGGCATTGCCTATTTTTCCAAACCAAACAAAGCTATGAACCTTTTACAAACTATAAGAAAGATATGTACCAAATCTTATTTATCTACGTCAAATAGATATTGAGATATGATAAAGACGATATGAGAACGACGTGTGGGAGACTGATTTGGGTCTTCCTCTATTGATGCTCTAGCGGCAGCAATATTCTAGACACTACGGGCACTTCTTTGTCTCACTGGTACGGGAACAATATGTACTGTGCCTGTGGATTCAAATTTTTCCACTAGACGCTCAATTGTTGATCTGACAGGACGATTATGACGACCATAAATTGGACGTAGCGCTCTTAAAGTTGAGGCCACTGACTCCGAATTTCGGTAGTAAATTTTAATAATTTCGACTCGCTGTTGGATCGAATATCTTTTCATGGTAAAATGGCAAACCTTACTAAAGAGAAATTTTAAAAGAGCGGGAAAAAATATGGCGTCGTTTGCTGTAACTATTGGTTTACTTTTGTAGCGTCCCTATTGAAAAACCCTTTATATTATGAATTCTGCTTTTCTCTTATGTGGGGGTGGCATCACCCATTTATCGTAAACTATGTTACGGAGCATCCCAAATCTTAAAAAACATATATGTATGTCAAATCTTTCGTCGGTCAGTTGAACGGATTAGGAGTCCATTAGCAACGAACATACATATATTGATCTTTATTTATATACTAGCGTTACGCTGTGTGTTTCGCTTCACCTTACCGGTTCTTAGAAAGACTATTAGAATAAATAAATTTCAATGCAGTGTTGTCAATCATGCAGTTTTGCTTATAGCCTTACATAGCCTTACATGCTTCCCTAATCGATCAATCGAGGCGTAGTCGCATAGAAGCTGATGCGATCCAAGCACTTCTGTGCATTAGCGCTTGGACCAAATCTGAACTCGTAAGAAGCACATGCGGGTTTAAAATAAAACAAAGTAGTTTACTCAAAATAAAATACTAAAATATTATTTAAATATAGATTTTAATATAAAAATTACATTCATATTTTGAATCTGCATATGGGTCTTACGAGTTCAGATTTTGTCAAAACGCGCCTCGCACTTGGTTTTGAAAACGAGGCTAGGACGAGGCGAGGCCGAGGCGAGGACGAGGCGAGGAGCCGTGTGATCTCGCCTCGCCTCGGTCAAGCGAGGAAAATTTATTTTTCCATCTCGCCTCGTTCTCGCCTCGGTCTCGCATCGTTTTCGTAGTCAAAAACGAGGCTGCCTCGTAGCCTCGGTGAAACACTACTCAAAATATAGTAATCAATTAAAATTTTGACTGGATTCATATGAAAAAAAGATGGGAATGTTCCAATGATAATAACGTTCATTATCTGTTGGCGTCTTTTGAAAAGATCTTATGGAGATTTATTAAAATAAAATTATCCATTCTTCTTAAGGCAATTTTTCATTTTTGTATACATATCTCACATTCTTAAAGTAAGTACATACTTTCCCATACCATTCTGAATAATGAAAGCACAAAAAATACTCACTTTTCTATCGCTAGACCACAGCCCAATTCACTGGATCTCTTCCATACCAGTTGAGTAAAATGCCCAGTTGCCATTGAAAATTGTGGTGTACTAAAATCATAATCTTTAATCTCATTGTACCATGCAGTAGCTGCTTTTGCACAAGCATCTTTTGCGGTAGCACCAGAATTCATAAAGAGGTTTTCACCATATCCCGATCCCTTGCTGTGGTGCATTATACCCGTCTTACCGTTTTCCTGAAAAAGGAATTATTAAACAAAAAAGCTTTTGAAATAACGTGTAACTATAAAAATTGACCAACTAACCTCTGCCCAACCTTGGGCAAAATCAGCTAGTTTCTGCTTCCATTTCAGTGGTGGAGAACCATGCAATGCACGAAATTTGTTATGTTCCGACACACACGATCTTGCAAATTCCGAATCTTCGGAAAATCCCTTGCTGCCCCAGAACAAACTTAAACAGAAATTTCGTTCACTCTTTGTATCTTAGAACTCCATATTTTACATAATGTTACGAGTTTCTTGAGAGCAATAAGAAAAATTTCGATTTGCGATTTCTTAAGTTCAGAAACACAAATTTTCATGGAACATGCATAAATTGCTAAATTTTTTATCATTTCCTTTGAAGTTTTTAACCCTCTTCACCCCATGCCCGCCTTAATTTCCTACGTATGCGCTTGCACACGTGTTTTGTTTGAAAACCTTGTGCATTGGTTTTTTGCCTATGTTTTAGCATGGGGTTTAAAAATAATTGAGTTTCCTAGCTCAAACCTGCAAGCGGCGAGGACAGAGTGTGTCTCCGATTTCGTTAAAATTTTACGAAATGACCGACTTACTAAATATGTCATTCGTATTTCTTCTTTTCCATGGTAATTTTTTTAGGAAACGAACTGTTTGCGTGGTTAACAGGTTTGATGTAGGAAGCTGAAATTTTGAGAAAATTTTCTTTAAAGCCAATTCTTTATTATAGCCCTGTGGGACCGCAAAAAAAACTACCCTTCGAATGTATATTGATCAGACTTGGGTATTTTTGGATTACACTTTTTTCAATTACAATTACAAGTAATCATTCACTTGTAATTGAAAAAAGAAATTAAAAGTCATTGTAATTGAAGTTTTTTCAATTACATTAATTTCAATTACATGTAATTTCAGATTACAATTACATGCAATTCTAATAACTTTTGTAATTGGACTAGTAATCCATGAAAATGTAATCTCTTAGAGAATTGTAATCCATTACTTTTGCCAAGTAATTTGAAACGAAAATATAATTGATTACTCATTTTTCTGCAATTACATTTATTAAAATTTGAAACAATATTTTTTTGAAGCGATAAAATTTTATGAAATTCACAAAAAATATTTATGTCATTGCATATGATTTATATGGGAATGTAAAAAAACAAGAACTTTCGCGTGACTGACTCATTGAGTCAATGACGTCGACCTCAGATTCCTCAAGCTATCGTAAAGAAGATATGGTTTGTGGGCTCATCTTATAACATAGAGGTGCATACAAACAATAATATGTATTTATATGAATGTAATTCATATTTATATATTGTAATTGATTACTTGAGATATTGGAAATTACAAGTAAAAGTAATCCATTACAAATTTCGTTCAATTACTTTGCATTTCAATTACATATTTTAGATTTCAGTAATTTCCATTGAAAATATTTCAATTACAATTACAAGTAATTGAAAATACGTACACTTTCAATCACATTAACATGTAATTGTAATTGAAACATTTCAATTACAAAATTACAAGTAATTGAAATTGCATATGTAATTAATTATGAAATGTAATTGATTATGCCCAAGTCTGATATTGATCGCATTTTAAGCCACACAAAAAATGTGGGGGTGGTGCAAAAACGAGACCTAAAAGTTGGAGGAAAACCGACTGATGGCAATTCAGGGTAATTTGGGTTCGCTGAGGACGAAACAGTTATCATACACTTCTGCGTTTCGAAATAGCAGTTGACTCCATTGACTCGGTTACAAACGCTCTCTACGAATTTTTTTATTTCTAGTCTGAGAGATCTAAAACTCCCCTTTTGGAAGCTCGAGGACCTTGTCTGTAACTCTTATCAGACTTCACACAATTTATTTCGAACATTGCATCTAGAATACTCCATTCAGAGGATTGGAAGTAGAAAATTTTATTGAATTAATTTCTCTAGAAAAATGTAAGTATTTTATTTGAATTTTATTTTGAGCTAGCGATAACCCAGCGACATCGCTGGCTAACTAAATTTACTTCGCATTTTCCTTTTATAAAAAAAAAACCTATGAGTAGTTCATCACTCACAATTGTACCGACTTTTATTTATTAACGAATCGCTGCGTTATATCGACCGAAAAGATCATCGGCCCATTTTTCTGCATAAATGAAGCCAGTGCCACAGTTACAATCTATAGTGTTAGTTCTGTTATGTGTCGATTATTTTGCGCAGCAGAGACATCACTGAGCTGTAGCGTTCGAAAGGAAATCTGGGCCACAACTTGTGAAATTTTGCATTAGGTCATGAACATTTTGTGTTGGGCAGGCCCGGACTGGCCATCGGGAAGTTCGGTAAAATTTCCGGTGGGCGGCGTGGCTGTAAGGACGCAGGTCCGCTACCTCTGATAATTCTAAGTAGTAAGACCAAATTCTATAACCCAATATTCCTTGGACAGCGAGTCGGAGGAAATGGATCTCTTGAAGTCGAGAGAAAGTCCGTCTTTATATCGCATACAGGCGAGTGGGGACGAGTTTTGAACTTAAACGCTATAACCAAATACCCCTCGGGAAGCAAGTCGGAAGAAAGCAAGTTTTTTAAAACTTCGTCCCCGCTCGCCTGTATGCTATGTATATGGACGAGCTGTCTCTCGCGAAGCAGCAGGTCCGCTACCGCTGACAAATTCTAAGTTTGTCGTAAGCCTTTTCTTCATTATATAAATTCCACAACTTAAGCCTACTTAAGGGCTTCCGGGAGTTTTTTGAAAAATAAAGACCCTTTTTTTAAACCTTGTAATGATTGATGCAACAAGAAGCACTATATGTTGCGAATAATTATTTGGATTATTCAATAAAACAGCTGCATTTATTCGAGGTTCTTATAACAGAATTGACGTTTGGGTTTCATCGTTAATATCTTATGATAACAGAAGATTAAGCTTGATAGGACGAACAAGATACTGAAAGAACGAAAGATACTGCACTAACAAAAATATTCGGACCTACTGGAAAATTTGAGAAATCTTTATACGTTGTGCTTATTACTGCACTTGAAAAAATTGAAAATGACACTCGATCAAAATCGAGAACACGTGTAAACGCTTAATCTTACAGAGAAGCATTTTTAAAATATCAAACATTTTTAATTTTAATTTTTCGTTCTATATTTGACATTACCACACATTTATCAAATTACCTTCAAACAAGTGGACTTGATATTTTAAAAGCTTTTAATATGGTACAAGTAACAATTAAAAACTCTTACAACGAAATTTGATGATGTGAAAACAACGGCCGATAAATTTTATTAACTGGGCAAACACGCAATTAGAAGAAAAATATGTGAAATCAGAATTAGAAAATTGCTTACCACAAAAGAGACTAAGAAGGAAAAAACGAATGCATGGAGAAAATGCTAATGATGAAAGTTTTTCTGACCCAGACAAAGCATTTAGGGTAAATGTTTTTAATGTAATCATCGAGACAGTCGTATCGACCTTAGGGCGTCGCTTTGATGTATTTAACAACAAGCTATATGCAGATCTTGCTTGGTTAGATCCGAGAAGTTTCAATGATATAAGAGCCAAATGATTGAAGCGCCATCACTTGAAGCTCTTTGCGCAAAACTGATTTCTTTTGAACCAAAAATAACTGCTGAAAACTTACGCTATGAATTAATAAGTTTAGCTGCCCAATGGAACGTACTTAAAACAACACATTTAAAAGATTATAATATAAATTTTGAAAATTACGACATTGAAGCATCATCAGCAGATAATGAGGGTGGTGAAGATTTAGTGAAAGAATTTGGAGGAACTTCTAATTAACTGCGTTCAATTATTCCAAAACATATATCCTATGGTGTTTTCCAGAATTATTTAATTTTTAAGAATTATTTGAATTTGATTATTAACATTTTTTATTGCAAATCGCTGAGCGTGTTGTAATTAGATATAAGACTCAAAGTTTTATTGTTTGAATAATTTGAAAATTGGTGAAAATGGACTACTTAGTTTGATTTAGGACTTAAGCTGCAGTTGTGCGTGGGGCGATAAGATTTATGATTTCAACTTTAAAATTTTTTTAAAGGTTTGAGGGCCGCAATTTCTATTATTCCCGGGCCGCTTTGGTATCCCTGTCCGTCCCTGTGTGTTGGAGAGAGTAAGAAAGTACGAAGCAAAAAACACTTACCACTTTCGATCTATTCGATCAATAAAAACAAAAATTATTTGCTATAAAATAATCAAGTTATAACGAATTCTAACAAGTAAGGTCAATATGCAGACAAAAAAAAAGTAAATTTAAGTTACTGATTGAAAAAAATATTAAGGGAATCCTCTAAACGCAAAAAAGCCTCGAAAACTGTGTAAGACAGAGTAAACAGAGAAAATTTTCGAGCCTCGAAAAAAATTTGTAGGAAGAAAAGTTTACACAACCCTCGAAAACTTTCGAGGCAAATTCGATGCGAAAGCAGCCTCGAAAAGTGTTGCTGTTTGTCGTAATAATTTGCTACCAATTTGATATTTCTTATAAATATATTATAAGCGCGATACTCAAAATTTTCGTTTGTATTCCGATTTGTATTTTGTTATTTATTGACTTAATTCTACAGATTTTGACACATTTTTTTCTTTTTGGTGAGACACATTGTTTTTCATGGCCATTTCACATTCGTTCACGTTTGCATAGATTTGGGTGTTACCTTAAACAAGCTTCGAGGCTTAATTGCTTTTCGAGATTCCACGCTTAGAGGAAATATCCTTATTATGATTCAAGCAATTTTGTGTGTTCGACCTCAAAAGTAAGCGCTGGTCGAAGTTTTTTTCTATTCGCTCTCAAAATACTTTCAACAGTATACATATAACATACTATATAAGTAGCACAATCAAAATAATCAGGACAGCAACAAGCAAGCAGATGTACAGGATAAGGCGCTGTGGTACAGAACGGGGTTAACAGAGTAATAAAATAAAGCATAAATAAAAATAGCTTATAAATAATCTGTGAGCATTAAACAGATATAGTACTATTTTTAAACATCAAAATCTTGGCTTTTGTTTTGTATGGAACTAGTGCAATAACAAAACTACATAGGTAAGGTCAAAAATTATATAAACTCTATTATGAATGAAATCATGGCCTCCGCCATAGCATTATAGTCTTTGGTTGTACAGATACAATAACTCAGGGACTTTCCAATTCTCATTCCGCAAAAATATCAGATACTTTCGCTGAAAAATTGTATGTAAATAAATTAAAGAAAACGCGATCTGATGTTTTCGCGGAAAGGATAAAAAATATTAGAAAGTCAGGTCAAGTTTCTCGCACCTGCTTGTCCGTAGTTTTGTTCCTTGGTCCAATAGGTAGATATATTTACTTACCGTCTTGTCTTCCTTTAATTCCTTGAACCATCTTTTTATCTTCACTAATTTTTTAGTTTTTAGCGTTGCATGATGTCGATCGATTTGTTATAAATATGCACACGATATACATTTAAAGAAAATTGTATTGATATGTTAATAAAACGGAAAGTTGTGTTTGGATTAAAATCTATAAATCGGTTAATATACTTACGCATCAGTTTAGCCATTAAATTATATACACACGGAATAAATTTGACGAGAACGAAGTGTACAACGAAATTAGAGTAAGTCTACAAAATTCATGACGATTTAATAAAGTAAACAAATTATTAATTTTGTTTTTTATTATTATGAGTTTTCTGATAAAACGTTTTTTGCATGACTTGACAGTTTTTGCTCATTCGTAGAAAAATTCTACAACTTGACACAATCATAAATCCTATGATTTACTTTGAGTGCAGAGTTTTGATTTTAAGTACTTAATTTCACATTTGATTCAAAATATCGATTCTTTAAAAAAAGTAATCATAGTAATATTATGCTCATGAGACCATAATCGAATCCAGCGGCAAAAATGCTATCGATGAATAGTTATACTCGTTGTAGGCAGTAATGCTCACAACTCCAGCCATAATTGTAAGCTCTTTTTACAAAGGAATGGCCGCTTTGTAAGCAGCTTGCCTACATCTCAATATACAATTTGTAGCAAGGGAAAGACAGACTGCCTTAAAATATCGCTTACTAAGTGCCTTTATAGTTTAGCGAGTTGCCTACATTTCCACATACAAAGTATGCAGCCAACAGGCAAGACCCCTTACATCTCCATATACAAACCAGACAGCAAACAGACAGACTGCCCACAGCTCCATATATAAAGCAGGCAGCCAGCAAGCAAATAAACAAAATATCACAGTAAAAATTCATTTGTGAAACGTACAACACAAAGGGTATAGCTTTTCGTACATGAAAAATCGAGTACTTCATCAATTTGCCGCTGGAAACATAGTCTGATTTTAAGTTGAATTGAAACCACTCCTCAGTCAAAGCAACATTATAGAATATCAACCAATCAAGATAGGATAGTAGTTATTTATGAATTAAATGATTTGATGAAAGGATATTCACTGATCAACTGTAGTTATGAAACATACTTTACAAAATACTTTAAAACGATTATATGTACAATCAACAAAAAAAAAGAACAATTTTTAGGCCTGGTTCTATGCAGCGCGCACCCCGTGTTACTGTGACACAACTTATTTGAGGGGTGATATAATTTTAAGTCCGAGCTGTGCTGAAATATAAAATGACATCATTTTACATAGCCTTTGATAAATTATTCCGAAAAGCGCATAAACACCACTATTGCAGAATTCTTTTGTATACTTACTTGTTATTCTTTTAGCGCACACGGCATATACAACCTGGCCAAATTGTACAACGAGTAGAAATATCTATGTATGCTCCGACTCTCTGAGATATTTGGTTTGATCTTTTGCTTATGTAGGAAATTCCAAAATAACAAAAACTATTGCTTTCGACGTGGCTTGCTTATAATAATTAATATCTTCTGTGGTTGAAATTCGACTACTTCCACCAATTTTTAGGCTCTGAAGAGTTTTATGAACAAAACGTCTTTGCCCATGATCTTATTTTGTTTACCTTATCACCACATCTCACATCAATGCAGAAAATAAAAACTGATTTTACGAATGCGTTTGACCGTAGAAAGCTTAACGAGCCAATACGTTGTAAGCCTTTACTGTCTAACTCTTTGATGATATTGAATAACCGTATCGCTGACATTTGGCTAATGTTATTTAAACGTTTTTACCTTGTAAAACTTTGTTTACTAGAAAAATTAAAGGTTATCATTTTTCACATAGCAAGAGCCCTAGCAAAATGAGATTGATGAGATATGTTTCGCATGGAAGCTCCGATTTATATGTTATTACCCTAAACTTATTTGTTGTTGTATTTTATGGAATTAATTAGTACGTTGCGATAATATTAAATGAACCTGATTTTGACACGGTTACAAACGCTCTTATATGGATTTTTTATTTTTTTAGTCTGAGAGGTTTGGTGTCGAGGCAAAGTTGTTCCTAATGAAAGACAAATATTTTTTTTTCATTTTAGTCTTGATATACAAAAAGTCGTAGAAAAACGACGATAACGTGTTGGTCAAAATCTGCCGGCAGAATTGAACTCAGCGATCAAAAATGATCCTACTATGGAAATCGATGTGCTTTTAGCTCCTCTACAACATTGGTCTTAACAAATTTTTCAACCTGGGGCTTTCTTGCCGAGTTATTTAATAAAACTTTATTTTATTGACCTCCCACAACAAGCCCCACCACGATTCTAGCAACTGATGTTTATTTCGAATATCAGCCATATTTAAACTATGAATTTCAAAAAAAAAAAACATGTTAAGGTTCTATCTTGGGCCAGGCCAAAACTCACATACCCTACACTGCACTGAAAGTACCTTTTAAATAAATGTTAAAAAGACGTTGAAGAGATTGAATAAGTCGAAAAAATTGTGAAATGTTGGAAAGGTTGACAGAGGTTGAAAAATGTTGAAAAAGTCGTAAATATATGCAAAATGTTGAAAAAAGTTGCGAGAGGTTGAAAAACTCTAAAAAAGTTAAAAAGAGGTTGAGGAAATTTGAAACTATTCAAAATTGATGAAAAAGTCGAAAAAAACAAAGAAACTGATGAAGAAAGTTGAAAGAGGTTGAAAGTCGAACAAATACATATAGGTTATATTGGAATAAGTTAAAGGGTTGAAAAAGTCGAAAGAATATGGATAATGTTGAAATAAATCGAATATGAATGAACAATTTTAAATATGCCACGCCCACTTCTCCTATTCCGCCCACTTTTGGTTCAATAAATTATATTCGTGATCGACATCCTCATATTAAATTTCAGCACAATAGCTTGTATAGTTTGCGATATGTGCCGCAGTTAAATTTAAAATTTAGGGCGGTGACACACCCACTGGTGCAATCCAGCCCGGTTTTGATCCAGAAATAGATTTCCATAAGCAAACCCCTAACACCAAATTTTAGTATGATTGCGCACATATTTCGATAAAAATGTTACTTACCGTATTTTATTTGTTTGGGAGGTGCCACGCCCGCTAGTGCTATTTTAGCCACTTTTGATTCAGATATACTGAGCAACTGAGCCACTTACATTAAATTTCATAGTAATTGCTGCAATAGTTCACTTAAAACAGCGCTTACAAATTCAGATTAATATGGGAGGTGCCACGCCCACTGATTTAATCCCGTCAAAATTCATTTATTTTTAAAGCTTATAGTATCAGACATCTATACACCAAATTTTATAAAGTTTACTCTCATAAGCACACCATCTATAATAATAAACATTTTTGCTTATATGGGAAGTGCCACGCCCACAGGTACTATTGGACCAAATTTTTGTAATAAGAGACCTTATAGCAAGTATATCTACTTCATTAAATTTCATAACGATATCGTTGTTAGTTCTCTTAATATTACGCTTATAAATTATTGTGGGCGGTGCCACGCCCTTCAACGAGTTTTGTCAGCAAAGTGGCTGAGCTTGTATAGATGATTGCTTTCAGAGGAATCATCTCCAAAATTTTTATGAAATCGTTTGTGCCACTTTATAGATATACGAAATCAAGATTTTTAACAGTGCCACGCCTACTTTTTCTATTCCGCCATATTTTATCACAGTTCAAGATATATTTGATATGTATCCGTTTACAAAATTTCATCGCAATATCTTGAACGGCTTACAAGGTATGGTTGTATAAATGATAAAATTTAGGGCTGTGCCACGCCCCTGTATGATACTTTAGAAGCTTGAAACCCAGCTTAATCCTAATTTGGTTCACATTTGCACAAAATAACCAAGTTTCATCAAAATCGCTGCAACTTTTTTCAAAATTGACCTGGGTAAATATACATAGAGTATGGGCGGTAGGCGAGTGCGTGAACCAATTTTGCCCATATTCAATATCAAGATGCCTGCAAGAAGGTATGACCTGTGTGTTAAAATTTCATTCAATTATCTTTCTTGGTTTTCCCGTAAACCTGATTTCAACAGACGGACAGACAGACAGACAGACAGACAGACAGACAGACAGACAGACAGACATACAGACAGACAGACAGACAGACAGACAGACAGACAGACAGACAGACAGACAGACAGACAGACAGACAGAAAGACAGACAGACGAGCTTTTATAAAATTCACAATTTTAACAATGTTTTATGTAAATCTGTTGACATGCTTAGGCCTTGTGCATCAATCGCATGCTGTTTTATGGGCTCTTGCGTTGTAAAATGAAAGCAGACCCAAAGCTGCGGTTTTTATTATGTAACTTACTGGTGGCAAAGGCTTCACACCTACTGGTTGCACGGGACCTCACAATACCTAAGTTCGGCTCCGTGCTAATGATTTCCTATACATATCTGCAGCAATAGTTTAAAGCGTATTGAGGTCCCTAGTAGCAAACGGGGAAGTAAAATATCTTGGTATCGTAATTTAAAAGATACTTTGCCTTTGTAGAAAAATGTTGGTCCTAACATTTCTTACTGAGGTAAGATATAAGACTATAATAAGGAGTGATAATATGCTTTTTTAAAGCTCTTACTAAGCTGATTATAAGGATATTAGATTTCATGTCTCGTATGTGTTACTATACTGTGCAGTAAAAATACACACAAAAGACATGGCATCCAATATCTTGATAAGCACTTTGTTATGTACAGTGTGAAATGCTTATAAAAGCTTGAGGCGGTATATCTTTCAAATAACTTCTTTTTCTACAGTATACATAACAAACTGCTTATGAAGACATGTGGCCGGTGTGTAATTCCTATTTTGTGCTATTTAAAGAATGACCGATGCACAAACGGTACATCGTTTACCAATTTGAAAAGCGTTGGCCCTTGACGTTTTCGAGTTTGCTCAATTTCTTATTTGTAAAGATTAACTATGCATAAATAATTTTGCCTTGAGTTGAACATTGAAAAATGTTAGAACTATCGGAAAATTTGTTAAAACAAATTGTTATGAACTCATAACATTTTTATTTTTTTTTGTTTTTTCAATTTTTATCACATATTCTAAAATAAATGAACGATGATATTGTGAGTTATACTTAAAAATTGGCGGAAAATCAAATTTAGGTATTTCCAGTTTTTATAGTCATATTTTTTGTTCCGATTATGGCGCCGGTTCAGGAATCGATCCACCTGGCAGTTGTAAAGGTGGCACATTTTTCGCGTAATGTCCATCATTTCCTGCTGGAGCATAGTTGCAAGATACAAAAACGTTTTTACTGAAAAAAAAAAAAAAAAATACATAGACAATTCTGAAATTTTACTTAAATAAAGTAAGAAATCATGTGCAGATAGCATAATCATCCAAGGGATAAAAACAAAATCAAGCAAATAACCAACGAAAATTTTGAACTGGATTCACTTGAAAAGTGATGTTGGTGTCTTTTTAAAAGAGTTTTTCTGATTTTTTTTTTTTTTTGGTTATATCTCCTTTCTCCTTAAGACTATTTTTCGTTTTTATTTATGTACAATTCTTAAGATACTCTCCCATGCCATCCTGTATAATAAAAGCAAAAAAAAAAATGCTCACGTTTTTGAAAATGCAAACCCACAGCCCAATTCAATCGATTTCTTCCATATCGCTTGCGTAAAATGCCCAGTTTTCATTGTAAATTTTGGATCGCTAAAATTATAATCCTTGATTTCCTGGTACCATGCCATGGCTGCTTTCGCACCAATGAAGTCTCTTACACCTGATCCAACAAAAAGGTTTTCACCATATGGCATTTTCGTGTGATGGTGCATTCTGTTAACTCTAGCGTTTTCCTAAGAAAGAAAAAATAATAAAAAAGCTTTCAAAAATGACATGTCACTATCAAACTAACCTCCGCCCAATCTTGGGCAAATGCAGATATTTCCACTTTCCACTCCATTGGTCGACAACCATGCAGTTTGCGAAATAAATTATGTGATATCACTAAGGATTTTCCGAATTCCGTATCTGCGGCAATTCCCGAGCTGCCCCAGAATAAGCTTAAATAGAAATTTCACTCACTCCATGGTTCTTAGAATTTCATATTTTAATGTTATGAGTATTTTGAGAGCAAAAAGAACAAATTCGCTTTGCGCTATCTAAAGTTCGAAAACACAAATTTTCATGTAACATTCATTTTTTTTTAAATCAATTGTGTTGTCTTGTGTGTTAAGTTTGTAAGAAAAAAGTAGAATTTGGAAAAATAGGTTACTGCAAACACATAAGACAAGCTGCCTAGTTGCGGTCTTGGGATAAAAAGTGTAAAAATGTTTAAGTAGTCTTATAAGTAAAGTTTTGTTTTTGTTTCATTTTAACTAAAAATCGCTTAAATTCGTTATTCTTAACTATGTATATAAAAAAGCGAATTTATCGATAGCGTTCTGATAAAGAGATTTAAAAAATGTGAAAACAGATGGAGAGGAATATAAAGAGGAGGATTTCGATAACGATAATGATAGTTGCGATTTAGACTTCTGCTTGATATCGAAGATAATGATGCGATTGATTGAGCAGTAAAAATGTATGTCAGAGCCAGACCATGCATTGGAGATTGGTTTGTGGGCAAGTGATGATGAATGAGCAGAAAAATATTCACTATGACAATCGTAAAACATACTTTCGTAAACTGTTATACGAATTCTGCGTTTTTCGCACGCTTAAAATAATATCAAAGTTGCCCACAAACACCAGATATGGCGTTTGTGGGCAACTTATGGGATGTGCTATGTCCCTTGAAGAGCATTTGAAAACTTGAAACCTTACCTTATTCTAATTTGGTACTTAAGTGCAACATATCACAAAGCTTCATCAAAGTCGCTTCAACTTTTTTCGAAAAAGGTTTGGCATATATGCATAGAGTATAGGCGGTAGGCGTGTTCGTGAACCAATATCGCCTATTTTCAATTCCAAGAAGTTTGCAAGACGTTGTGGCCTTTGTGACAAATTTCATTGAATAAGATTGCTTGGTTTTTGCGTAAGCGTGAGTATAAACTGGTTAAGAATATATAAACTTCTGCCACGCCTTCTTTTATGCGTTACAAACGGAATGACAAAGTGAATATACCTTCTGCTTCTGTTTCAACAAGCACACCAGTTTCCAGTCTTACATTCGAAACTGTTATTGAGTAATCGGTTTTTCAAATTTTAAGGCAAAAACAACATTCAAATACAAAAAAGCTATATCCTACTTTTTATTGATATCGATATTTATTACTAGTCTATCGTTAATTGAAAATTTTTTGCCTTAAAATTTAAAAAACCGATTACTCAATAACGGTTTCGAATACAAGACTGCAAACTGATGTGGTTGTTGCTTATAATACGCATTTAAACATATCAAAAAATGAGCGAAATCGAAGCGGGTCTGGTCAAAACCTCGGTGATTTGGCATGGAATTCCCCGTTTACATTTGTCAGTCTCATTTAACTGCTACAGTATTCGTTGATACTCTCTTTTCTTGTTAAAAATTAACAATGTTCCAATGTCCAAAACTCCGATCGCCTACTTTTTTTTATGTATTAAGAAAAAAGTTTTAGAAGCAAAAACTTTTCTACCACCCTCAAAAGTTCGCGATAATGGAATTCAACATTTTTACAATTTTTGTTGCGCACTGGTTGAAAAAATTTTGTAAATTTCACTGTTGCACTTTTTAAAGTTTTCTCAGTAGAACGATTATTTTGCTGTCGTTCGTATTTAGTAATTTTCTGTGCGTATTTATATTTTTTTTTTATTTTCTGTACACCTTTACCTATTGTAAGGAAATGAAGAGACTATTACTTTTTTTTTTTATCTTACTAATTTCTAATTAATTTAGAAAATCGTATGTTTCATGCAAATTAGTGTTTTCAGCCTTAAATGGAAGCGCATTCTTTTTTTTTATATTTTCTCAGGAGTTATATATCACATACAAGATTACCATAGCCACAATAAGCAGGACAGCAACAACCACACAGATATACACGTTACGGCGCTCTGGTACAAAAAGGGTTTGAAACAGCAACAAAATAAATCAGAAATAAAAATTGCTTATAAATAATCTGAGGGCATTAGTCTATAAATTTAGTCCTATCTTTAAACATCAAAGCCTAGGAATTTAAGGATTTTTGATGAAATATTCGTAAATTTAATGTCGATGCTTAAATGTCTCTGATGAGCTTTTTTCTTTTTTTGTCTCTGATGAACTTTTGAGATTGAAAATACTTTGAAATGATTAAACATTTTTACAATAAAGTTTTTCAGTGAGGCAAAGATCAATACAATCAAGATATTACAAATTGATCAATGTTTTTTATTCAACAGACAACTGGATCAATATAATCTTGTAATTAACCTGGTAATTGGTGACATATGTTTTGGCTATTATAACATACGTATATATATATTTATATACAAACTTATATACATAGCCTGATCGGACCAGTTTTTGGTTAATTTGTACTATGATTTCAACACCCGACCGTTCTCTGCATTGTGTTTTGAATTGTCACTTGAAATGACTTACAAAGTTACCTTAAACCCAGTGTTGCCACTGAGAAATTTATTTTCCTACCAAAATTTTCTCGAAAACCTACCAAAATCGTTTGTAACCTACCAAAACTACATGACACATGCAGCGTACAATTAAGCGATGAACGTTGGAAGAAAGAAAAATAGTAATTAATAACACTACTCAAAAAGATTTTTCACAACGAATGGCGATAACATTTTCTATAGTTAAATTTTCCGTAGAATCCGAATATCGCAATGGTTTTTTTTTCGATTGGCCCTAATTTTCCACATAAATGTCAAAACTCAAAAAAAAAATGCACTTTTAAGAGCATATACTTCACATAAATGCTTGTAAGAACTTTAATTGTCAGTCAACCAATTTTAGATTTTTTTATTGTGCGGAATGGAGTCTTACAAACATTTTATAGTACAAACTGTGCAAATAGTATGGATTTTATGGCTGCTATGATCGAAAATAGGAAAAAAATCCCTTTTTTTCGTTTTTTTTTTTAACAAATTCTAACTTTGAAGTCATTCCAGATAGAAATCTGGAATCAATTATATGGGTTACAAAAAGTCAGCCTTCCTATCATACAGAAAATTTTATTACAAAAATTTTAAATGTAGACATGTTAATAGAAAAGTCATAACTAGAGTATTTTATTAACATCAATGCAAGCAATATTTTTTCCTATTAATGCACATTATTTTTCAAAATGATTAAAGCGGACCACATCAATGTCAACAATTTGCTTAAAGCTTACAGGAATCATTCTATGCTCAATTTTAAGAGACCCATATTTTTTTTTTTTTGCTGAAAAGCCACACTTTACAAAATTTTTAAAATGCTATTAATTAAAGCCCACAAATTCAAATTTATTGTTACGGAAATATTTTTTTATAAAAAATGTTTAGTTCTTAGAACTTAAGACCTTTTTTAGCGACCCGATTTTAATTATGTTATTAATAGTGCTTGTAACTTTTGTTTCGAATACTGCTCGGTCTGAGCACACATTCAACAATTTAGATATGCGATCAGTCGCAACACTATTTCGTCACATTGTACATACTTATGCGTATTCTTAAACGTAATTTGTATGCAAGAAAACAGAGACCATACCCACTTGTTGAAGATAGGGTTGGCAAAAGCTTATTTCCAGATGTAAATATTTACTTCCTGATTCGAAAAACTTTACGAAAAAATTTCAATTTTCATAAAAATTTATCCTAAATCCTACCAAAATCAGGTTTAACCTACCAACCTACCAAGATGAAAAAAACCTACCTTATTTGGTAGGAAACTACCAAAAACGGCAACGCTGCTTAAACCAGTGGTCGGCAGAGCGCAAATATCAAATATTTTCCCACTCTCAAAAGAGAGAGAAATGACAAAAGCAGCAATCACTGTAAAAAATTCATTTACGTTTTGCTGTTTACGCTACATATGATTTCTCATTTTAGCGGTTGAATTTTAGTTATAAAATGCCTTTTTATATGAAATTTAATTGCCATCCATAAATCTCGCTTGTAGATAAAACGTTGTGCATTGCCAACAAAAATTTTTGTGGAAAAACTATTTATTTTGCCATTTGATTTTAAACATTTTTGCAGTGCATTAACGAAATGAGCAGCTCATTTTGTAGTTTGCTTACTCTCGCTTATTCTCTTCGTTTGCTCGCGAGCATATGGGGCGCCGACCACTGCCTTAAACTATAGCTCCCGACCATGAAGCATTAATAGAGATAATGTTAGTTTACTGTGTTTACAGTCTTTGGTTGTGTATATATGATAAATTAAGGACACTTTCCAATCCCAATTAAAGTTTTCATTCCGCGAAATCAATTCAGACCCCAATCAAAATGGCAAGCATAAATTGTAAGTGATTTGATACAAGAAAACGGGATCGGATGCTTCCTCGGAATGAATTTTTAAGATAAGAAAGTCAGGTAAATTGCATTCCTCTAATCGCCCGTTATAAGATAAAAGTATTTTTGCATTATTCCTTAATTCAAAAGCTAAATCTATTAACTTACCCTCGTGTCTTTCATTAATTCCTGGAACCATATTTTTATGCTCGCTGATTTTTTAGTTTTAAGCGTTGCATGATGTCGTTCGATGTATTATAAATATGCACACGATATAGATTTAAAGAAAATCGTATTGATATTTAAATATTACGGAAAGTTGCGTTTACATTAAAATCTAAGAATTGGTTTATATACTCACGCATCAGTTTAGTGATTAATATGTAAAAGCAGAATAAATTTCACGAGCATGAAGTGTACAATGAAGTTAGAATTGAATTGAATTGAATTCTTTATTGAGACTTTAAACATTGATTACAGTATAAGTATTTTAACATTTTCTTTTTTTTGTGTTATACATTAGCGGCTGTGAATGTATGGCCTGCTTTTGCTTTTACTTTTACTATTGAATGCTACATAGCTGTTATTTCTGTTTTTAAAGGCTAATTAGCTGTTGCTCATGGAACTTATATCCTTTCTTTTTTAACGTTAGTTAACATATTGACTTACACACTAAAATTTTACTTAACATAAGGGAGCTAACGACAGTGAATATGAAGGAATTTTTTTTTTTTTTGTTTGTTTTAACTTTCTTTTTTTTTTAACACATATTCATTGACGTTGTCCCTCACGAATGCCTTTATATACTTATGTACATACATATATAGTAATTAATTTAAAATCAAATTACTACTTCGTGGCGTGTAATAATAATAATACAATATTAAATTTTTCTAATTTTGATCCCGCTCCTCAGATCTATTATATTCAAATGACTACTGAGCAGTGGGTACAAAATCTACCAGTATGCAATAAGCAGTGCTCTGCCCTCCAATACTCAAATTTCGAAATTGAACTATCTCAATTATTATAAATACACAAAGAGAAAAAATTACATTAATTACCCACGGTTATGCCCGGGAGTGGCTTTTAGGTAATACTTGACAATAGACCCATCGGTGGCCGAATCTAAATCTTCAAAGAGTACTCTCACTGGAGAGTGGTATGTTGTGTTGTTCCAATCATGAGTCAGCTGAGATGTATAAATTCCTTTGATATATTCATTATCAGAGGTATTCATATTAGTGATGAATTTTTTCATCGCCAATAATGCGTAATTAATGATTGGAATGATCTTTGCCTCTCTATACACAAACTCATTTGAGTATCTTTTAGTCGGTGATTCAAAATTTTTGTCGATACATAGTCTGATGATTTTCCTCTCAAATCGCCCCATCTCTAAAGCCACAGCAGGAGAAAAAGAAAACCAAGACGGATAATCATAAAGAAGCACAGGTCTTATAATGGTCTTATAAAGCAGTAGTTTAGTTTTCTTTTGCATTTCCTTGTTACGCAGTAACATCATTACCATATTGGTGATTCTTCGAGCTTTTCCTATATTGCCTCGAGCATGTTGGTTGAATTTAAATAAGGTGTTAAAGTTTACACCTAGGTACTTAATTTTGTCCCTGAATGGTATCGGAATCCCGTCAATTCTCAAGCTGAGATTCCGGCTTTCTTTTACTACTCCTTCTTTACCCTTTCCACTAGCATTTCTGAAACATATAAAATTTGATTTTTCGTAGTTTATTTCAATGCCCCATTTTTTATAAAAAGTATCGATTTCATTAACGTGGTTCTGCACTTTTCTTAGTGCATTAAGAAGATAGTAATCACTTGCGTACACCAAGGTGTCATCTGCAAATAAAATTCCTGTGGAGGAAGGATCACTACCTCTTGTTTTCAAGTGAGGAAAATCATATAAAAAAATATTAAATAGTCTAGGCCCCAAAACTGATCCTTGAGCTACACCACTATTAGAGTCGCTGATGTCTGTAGTACTTGTTCGGTTTTGAACAAGGAATTTTCTCTCCGCCAAAAAACTGTCTAATATATAAAATAAAAAAGGTGGGAAATCAAGCTGATGAATTTTAAAAAGGAGCCCCTCCCTCCAGACACTGTCAAAAGCCCTTTTAACGTCAAGCGAGCACACAATCGTACATTTTTGCTCTCTTAGACTGATCGTTACGTCATTGTGGACCTTTAGCAGTGCATGGACTGTAGAGTGCTTCTTCTTAAAACCAAACTGTAGTTCTGGAATGTACTCTATTGGTAAAATATTAGGTGCGTCCATTTTAGACAATAGCACTCTTTCTAAAATTTTTCCCACATTTGACAGTAGCGATATGGGTCTAAAATTATTAATATTCAGGTCATTAGATTTTTTCTCTATGGGTAGGATTCTAGCTATTTTCCAACTCTTTGGAAAGTAACCATTATTAATACAGTTGTTGTATATTATTGTTAAAAATTGAACTGCAACGTCAGAGATTTTTTTTAAAATAAAGTTGGAAATTCCATCTGGGCCACTTGATCTTTTTGGCTTAAGCGTGTGGATTATGCCTCTAATTTCCTCCTGGGAAGTGAATATATCAGGGGCTTGGGGTGTTAAAGCATTGTTTTCATGTTCAAATAAGAATATACTTGGAGGCTTAATTGATCGTAAAGAAAAGAGTGAGCATTGAACCTCTCTCACTAGATCTATATTATGATTTGGAGTGTTACCACTAAATATTTCTTTATAGTGAGTTGCAAAAGCATCAGCTACTTCTTGCTCACCAGTGACAGTGATATCATTCACCCTAATTTCGTTGTAATAAGAAGCTCTTTTCTTTTTTCCAATTATTTTGAAGACCTCTCTGAATGCTCGAGGACCAGGTGTTATATTTGCCAATCTTTCGCCAAATTGCTTGTTCAGCCAAATTCTCACTCTATCTTGAATAATTTTTTTTAATAAAGAGATTATAGAAGACAGCTCTTTATAAGCACTGCTAATTCTATTATAATTATTATGGTAAATGTGTTTCAGTCTTCTTTGCAAATTTTGTTTCTCTCTAAAGAGTTTTTCGATATCTTTAGGAAGGTTTTTATATTTCTTAAAAGAAGTAGCAATCACGCCGGTATGTCTGTATATGATTTCTTTTATTACAGAATTAAATGACTCAATAGCTTGATCAATTTCATTATTACTGAGATTACTTGTATGAGTAGGAAGGCACTGGGAAAGATTGAAATCAAGATCTTCCCTAAAGAGAGGCCAATTAGTGTTTTTAAAAGAATTAACTGTGTTTGGTTGTATTAGTTGCAGTTCCATATTTTCAAATTTTATGTTGAGGAACACAGGACAGTGATCTGAAAAAGTTGGAAGAGTCCTCACTCTGTAATTAACATCAATAAGGTTTATAAAATGCGAAGACACTAAAAAGTGATCCAAAATGGACGATGACCTAGGGAAGGTTGGTGAAGCAGCTGTAACATTCATCAACGACGGAAGGTGGTTTCGTTGCCAATTATCAACGGATCTTCCATTTAAATTAAGGCAAGAATCACCCCATGTCGGGCTGCGTGCATTCAGATCACCACCAATAACAGCACCATCAAAAGCCAATGCCAGGGAATCAATTTTAATTAGTTCTTCTAATAACATTTCAGTGCTACAGTTTGAAGGAAAATAAACTGATCCACATAAAATGCTTTTGTTTACCCCACTAACTTTAACATTTAATGAAATAAAAACTCCTGGAAGCTTAGCGTTTGGCAATTGGACTATGTTGCAATTGATGCCGTTTCTGATCGCTATTGCCACTCCCTGCTGTCCATCACTTCTAAAAATTAAAAATTTATCAAAAAAAACTTTGTGTCTTGTACTAAGATGTGTTTCTTGTAGAAATGCAATGGATATATTGTTGGTATGCAAAATTTTCTGGAGTTCTATTCTCCTGCTGTGTTCAATTAGTGATGATACATTAAAAGTTAGAAAATTTAGTAGCATTCTACATTATTTGACATAACTTGGCTTAGGAGCTCAAGATAATGTATCCATTTCTCTTGCAGTGAATCGCAATTACTTATATCGCTTAAAAAAGATTCGATTTTCCCTAGGAGCCTCTGGACATCCATCCCAAACAAAGTGTTTGATAACTCAAAGAACTGGTTAAGAATGTTATTTTTCTTTTCACTATTCTGCAGGTCCATGGGAAGGACATCCCGCCGACTAAAGTGACTGGCATAGGTAGCAGTAAGAGGAAGCGGCTTTTTTGCGGGAATGAACGTTGGTATACTCCTTACAGCTCTCTCTTCCCTTGCCTTTTTAAATAATTCTTTTTTATATTGGCTGTATTCTTTGTACTTAACACAGCCACGATAGTTGGCGGGATGGTCCCCCCCACAGTTTACACAAATTGGTTTCGATCCAGATTCTTTCGTCATCGCGCACTCCCCGGGTAAATGCTCCTTGTCGCACTTAACGCATTTGTATGCGCTGGCACAGTTTTTTGCAATGTGCCCGAATTTTTGGCACCTCTTGCATTGTAGAGGTCCTTGAATTTTTTTAGGCTTTTCCCAATTAACTTGAGTATTAAAGAGGTATTTGATTTTGTAAATATCACTAGTGGCTTTTCCTGGCAATATTTTGACTACAAACAGATTGTACCTAAACCCCTCTTTTATAGATCTAGGAGTGTTGAGAGTGTCGACTCTATCCACCACATCAGGTACTAAACCATTAATCTCTTGCAGGATTTCTCCTTCCTCATAGCCCGAACTAAGCCCTCTCAATATTACATTTATAGCTTGTTCCTCCTTGGGAGTGAAAGAGAAGGCCTCAACCCCAGGTACTTCCCTAAGCTTATTCAGCACCGCCCTATGGGCCTCCCTGTCAACTATAAAAATTTTGCACCTATCACCATTATTTTTAATTTTAAACTCAACATTTTTTTCTCTTAATGTTTTTATCAAATCTCTAACATCGAGATTATTTGCAACTATTGGAGGACAGTACTTACTTTTTTTTGCACTTTTAGCAAGAATTTCCTTGCCGTTGCCATCTCTAGTCGTCGGATAGTTGCTTCCAGGAGCGTCATTGACATCTCTGTTACCTTTTGGGTTTTCTTGAGTCTTATTTGCGTTATTTTTTCGCAGTTGCTGTTGCTTTTGTAGAGGTTTGAAGGAGGCTCCATCCAACAGTGAAAAGCGATTGGAGTTGTTCACCTCTTCATTGTTCTTTTTGATGCCGCTGCTACTGATAGAAGAGACTCTTTGTCTCTTTGTTGGAATCTTCCAATTTGCTAGATTCATATTGGAACTTGAGGGATCCAAAAGATGTTGATGTGCTGCATTGGTCTCGATAGGACATTCCAAATCATGTTCCATTTCATCATTATTCATGATGAAATTGCCACCTCCAGGCTTGGCCTCGCGCTACCACCATATAACAATCTGCCTTAGATTCAAATTTATGGTTAAATAACAACTGAATTAAGTTTAATATTTGCTTAATATCAGTATTTAAGATTTTTTTTTTTTTTTTTTTGCTTTAAATAAATTATTTGAATTTTTTTTTTTTTTTTTTTTTCAGTTTGACACAGAAAAAAAAGTCGCCGTCTCGATCAGATAGTAGATCAAGAATCCTCCAATGAAGTTAGAGTTAGTCTACAATCAAACTTTTTTTTTTTTATTTTGACAGTTAAGTTTTTCTATGAATTGACAATTTTTACTCATTCGTAGACAGAATTCTACAATTTGATTCTGTCACAAACTTCTATGATTTAGTTCCAATGCAGAGTATTCGATTTAAAATAATTTCATTGTACTCTTCCTTTTAGTATTTGCAATTTATTACTTTTCAAGTAAATAAATAATTTCATATTGATTTAAAATATCGCTTCTATTCAAAAAATAGTTGTGAAAAATAAATTACATTTAATTCTGTTTTTACACGGTAGATACGTTCCAGAAAAAACCGTGTAAAAAAACCGTATAAAAATAGACATGATGTTTGTATGTATGTACATTAGGGTGGTTGTTAGGAAAAAAAAATGGGAACGAAATAGGATAACCTTATTTCAAAGTGAAATTTGACCTAGGCCGCCATTTTCTTAAACTATTTTTTCTTGAATGGCTTTTAATTTTAAGAAAGAATATATTAAAAAAAGGTATCATTTGGATATAGTTTTCGAGATATAGTCATGAGAAATTGCAGATATGGCTTTTCTAAAGATGACTTTAAGTTGGAAACTCTTTAATCAGATAAAACTGCCCTTCTTTGTCTGATTCTCTCTATACTATCACTAAATAAATGATTGCTAAAAGATTTATTTTGCTTGATTTCATCTAGCATGAACGCTATACCGCATATATATGTATATGTAGGGCCGTCTTTAAGATCTGTGGGGCCCCCCAACAGTAGCCCAAAAGTAACCCAATCGACCCAGTTTAAGCGCTTTTTTTATCGTTGAAACTGCAAACCTAAATAACCCAATCGACCCAGCTCAAGCTATTTTTTGATTGCTTAATCTGCAAACCTAAGTGGCCCAATCGACCCAGCTTGTGCACTTTTTTTGATATTTGAATATAGGAACTTGGATTAAAATGAAATTTTTGTAAAATGTTTGATTTTCATATTTCTTTTTGTTTTTTTATTGATAAGCTTACAACAATTTTTTTCTAGATTTTTTTGCAGAAAATTCATCAATAACACATCATTGAAATCGATTACATTTAATAAATCAGATTCTATGCTCAGTAATGATAAACTATTTAATCTTGCTTCGACGATCATTTTTTATTAATTTAAACGATGAAAATGAACGCTCACTGCTACAATTAGTTATCATTAAACTTAAAAATATTCTGAAACAAATCTCAATATTTGAAAATGTAGAACTTAGATACAATTTTTTAATATGTTTATACAAATCGAGTATAAAAAGTGCTTCGTTCTTTCTCGTTTCCGAAATGTAATGTTTAAAATGTAAGCACTCTGAAATCAAACTATCAGCAGAAATATCTGTGTCGTATTTTTCGGAAAGATTCTCAAATGCGTTTTCAATATCTTCAGTGCTCATGTCTGGAAGTGCTGTGCTATGCGTGTTCGTGCGGGTTGCTCGGTCAAACGACACTGCGGGTTACTTGGGTTTGTAGATTAAACGATCAAAAAACCGGAACGAGCTGGGTTGATTCGGTTACTTGAGTTTGCAGATTAAACAATCAAAAAAATATCTTGAACTGGGTCGATTGATTGGGCTGCTTCAGTTTGCAAAAAAAAATTCCATCAGCTAGGTCGAATCGATTTATTATGATTTTTACGATATTTCACAAAAAAAAATTTTTTCAGTCTTAGTTCGCGGGGCCACTGGGCTCGGACCCGGTTGGCCCAGTGGTAAAGACGGCACTGTGTATATGTAGATCCATATCACAAGTACATATGGCTTGAATGGGTTGAAGTACATTTACTACATCTTTTGAAACTTTGAATTCATAAACGAGGCAAGGTTTGGATCCATGGTGGTTTCTTATATACATATTTAATTAATCCCGTTATTCAATGGAACCGATTCCGGGATTTTAGGTACTGGAAAAAGGCCGGGATCCCGGGATTGGCATCACTACTTTTAAACACATTTTCACGGATGCTCTTGGTCTGTTGAATCCAAAACTGACCTCCATATTTATGTTTTTCCAACTGGTGGCCAAAATAAAGTGGTTGAAAGAGAGTTTCTTAAATTTACTCGAAACGGGTCTCTTAAGTCGAAAAAGTTTCAGAGATAAAAAAAAGCCTAGATTACTTCCTTAAAATCCATACGATTAAATTTGGCTGTTGTTTATAGACTTTTTATAATTATAGAGGCATACCTCCTTAGGTAAATTTATAGCACCCCCATTGTACCTTATTAACTGATCTTGTAAAATCAAATTTTTCAAATCATAAGAAAATTTTAAAAATTTTCTGAAATTTAGGTGTTTTTGCGAAATATTTGATCATGGAAGAGTAGAAATTTTGGAAAATACAGCCAATTTCTCTTAAATATTTATAAGAACGCTATTATCATTTAAGTATGTGTATAAGGCTTAAAAGAATAATAACTACCATTCTAATCCATTCAAAGTAGCAAAAATCCCCAAATGTGTTGCGAATGCACTTCAAGATATAGCTTCCGTTTTCGGGAACGGAAACTCTTAATACACAGATTAAAATGGTCACATTGATACGAGAAATGACTTGAAAGAGCTCATCAAACTGTTTAAAAAATAATAAGTTTTTAAGTAATGCAACCAAATCCCAAACATATGAAAGAAGTTATATCAGAAATGGTTTAGTATTGTATTATTCCAGCCTTAATCGCCATCAGCATCACATTAACGTTACTCTGTTAATCCTTTGTTAATTTAAATGGAACATATGTGTCTTGTAGGCTCACAAATTCATATTAATAAAACTATAAGGATAATGCTTGTTGAATCCAACAAATTTCACCAAACATTTTATTTTATTTATTTATTATTTTTTTCGGTACATTTTCCGGGAAATAGTCTTCAATATTTCCATGTGGTTTATAGTTGCAAACTGTGTAAGTGAGTGGCCTAAAAGAAAAAAAAAAATGAAACAGTTAGCTTATTAACACGGTGCTTAAATTTGATTTAAATTAAAACAGGAAGCATAGTCTGCTAAAAAAAATTTAACGAGAATATTTGTTGGGAGTTCATAAGGAAAAGATATAAGAACTTTCATTCTACAGGACTATCTTGGCCTCTTTCTCGTTTGAGAAGTAAGTACTAACCAACTCCTAACAATTACATGCAATAGGCATATGAAAATTAGCTCAAAATTTTTGGCTTGCAAATCGAAATGATTTTGTTGGAGAAATGAAAAGAGCTCTATATTTTTTATTATTTTTGTTGCCAAGTTTCGACAAATACTTTTGGTCATTTTTGAGTTTATATTAATGGGCGATTTTTTCTATATATTACCGTCTAAGGACAGTAAAAGTAGAATCGTTAAAGTTTACTGGAATTTTTTTATTTCCGTAAAAGAGCATTTTTTCAAAGGTTTCTTAAACTGTTTCACTCAAATTCAAAACGTAAGTAAGTAATTTAGATTCAACGTGTTTTTGCCTTCCACAAAATGTTGGTCGATTTTTCTAAGAAACTATCGCTCATTATCAGATATCGCTTGTCAAAAATTTCTGCAAAACGATATGCATTGATAAGAAAGACTTACATTGGATTCTTTTCATTTACTGCACTAACTGCACTTGCACAGCCCAATTCCTTCGATTCTTTCCATATAACTTGCGTGAAATGTCCAGTAAGCAATGAAAATTTTGGATCGCTATAATTATATACTTGGATTTCCGCATACCATTGTCCAACTGCTCTCTTAATCCCAGCCTTTTCACGGCCTCCATAGTGAAGATTTTCGCCATAAAGCATTGGTTGTGGGCGATGCCACATTTTGAAATTAGCAGCATTTTCCTGAAAAAGAAATGTTTTAGACAAGCCAGTGAAATTTTCGTTAGGCTAGTTTAAAAAGTATTGACTAAACAAAATGCTTGATACTACCGAGAAATACGAATGTCTCACAAATCGATATAGGCAGAAAAAAAACGTAGCTTAAGTATTACCACCACCGTTAGAGTCACAGTTCATATCGGCCATTAAAAAAGTTTAAATATGAATCTAGACCAAATCCATTTCAAATCATGCAGTCGGATTGTTTCATATTACGGAATTGGTTGGAATATGTTGTTTTTCAAAGCATATAAGGGGACCCATATTTCCCCGATTTGATTAAAAATTTTTTTTTATGAGTTATGCCCATTTTAAGTCTTGATGTCAAGAATTTAAAAAAAGCTGAAAATTTTTTCAAAAAAGCAGCATTTCGTTCCAAATTAAAATAATTAATTTTGTCTTTTGATTCTACCAGAACTTTATATAGATAAAAAAAAATTTAAATTTTTTGTTTCAACATTGCCAAGCCATCTGTGATACTACTTAAGCTTATTTTTAATTATAATTTCATTTAGTACAGTTTTTTCTCTTTAAAATGAGCTTTCAAGTGTTAATCTGCGATGTTTCCTCGCAAAGTTACAGCCATTTGAAAACGACATGAATTTGATCCACTACGACCAAGATGAAATAAATCTGTAACTGGTTGGTTAATTTTTTTTTTTTCAAATGGCTGTAACTTTGCGAGGATGGAAATGCTGCTTTTTTGAAAAAGTTTTCAGCGGTTTTTTAATTTTTGTCACCAAAACTTAAAATGTGCAGAAATTCGTAATCAAATCGGGTGTATACGGGTCCCGTTATATCCTTTGAAAAACAACATATTTAATCGGCTGTCAATTCTGTAATATAAAATAATCCGACTGCATGGTTTGAAATGGATTTGGTCGGTATTTAAGACATTGTTGAAAACTATATGGAATTTACAAATTTATTTAACTTACATTTGCCCATTCCTGGGCATATGCGGAAATTTTCTTGTTAATTTTCAGTGGTGGACAACCATGCATTGCGCGAAATTTATTATGTTCTTCCAAAGCTATCCTTTCAACTTCGTTCAGATTTTCATCACCATCGTTTCCGCCACCGCCAAAGCCAAGACTTATATAAAAAATGCGATTTAAGAATTTATTTTTCTTATAACATTGCTCTATAAAAACAAAAACATGTTTAAAAGTTCACTTTCTTTGGTTATTTTGAATTCGCAAATGACCAACATTTTTTCAATCAGTTCCGTTTTTTATAATATATCAAAAAACCATATTTTTTTAGTTGGTACGAAGTGTATGCAAAAAAAACAAAAGAAATACAAAAAGGCTAAAACTGAAGAAGCTAGTGAATTAGAAGCAAACTCATTCAAATAAAAAGCATGAAGTGATTGCTAACCGAAAGTGCTTACCTCGCGTAACTGAAGAATTGGACGAGTAGGGAAGCATTAAAGATAATAAATTACACAATCAAAAAGCGTGAGTCAATAGCGAATTGTATAACTTGAGTAAGTTCGTTGAAAATAAAAAATACACGAACAAAAAGCTTGCAGTGGTTTGCAAATCGAAATGATTTAGTTGGAGAAATGAAAAGAGCTCGATATTTTTTATTATTATTGTAGGAGCTGAAAGAGTTTCGAGCACACTTTTCATGTAAATGACCAAAAACGTATTTTCGATCACTTTTAATGGCATCTGGTCGGTACAGCCACATTTGCTGAAGTAACCTAATCGGATTCTTGGCAATAAATCAAATATTTCTAAAAATGTAATTTGAGCTACACCACTTTTTTCACATAGAAAGCCTTGATTTCTTGGTGTAATATGTTCTTCCAGGTTTTTAGTAAAGGGTTTTTCAATAAGAGCGCTACAAAAGTTTTTTTAAATAAAACAAAAACGGTTTGGAATATCAATGAAATTCTTTTTTCTTGTTAAGGAAAATTCGATGCCATTATGTATGAATATCAATTTCTTTTGCATGGCCACCACGGGCAAGCCTGCCGATATTCGTACGAAGTTCATCAATCGTCGCTGGCTTGTTGGCATAGACCATAGACTTGACATAGCCGCACAGGAAATAGTCTAACGGCGTCAAATCGCACGACCGAGGCGGCCAATTGACTGGGCCATTTCATGAGATAACACGTTCACCAAACTTGGTTTTCAATAAATCGATTGTGACATCGCTGTTTGGCTTGTGGCGCCGTCCTGTTGGAACCACATATTGTCCAAGTTCATATCATCCAAGTTGGGCCAAAAATATTCGGTTATCATTGAGCGGTAGCGATTCCCATTCACAGTAACGTGCCGGTCTTGATCATCACGGAAGAATTACGGCCCAATGACGCCGCCGGCCCATAAACCGCACCAAACCGTATTTTTTTCGGGATGAATGTTGACACATAGAGTACGTGTGGATTGCTGCCTGACCAATAACGCATATTTTGCTTATTGACGAAGCCATTCAGCCAGAAATGAGCTTCATCGCTGAAGATGATTTTTCGATGAAAATCCGGATCATTTTCAAGTTGTTGCTCAGCCCAATTCACGAACATACGACGATTGTGGTGGTCAAGCGGCTTCAGTTCTTGCGTCAATTTGATCTTGTAAGGATGTAGGCCAAGATCTTTTCACAAAATTCGCCACAACCACGTCACAGAGATGCCCAACGCTTGAGAACAGCGTGTGAGAGACTGATTTGGGTCTTCCTCAATTGATGCGCTAGCGGCAGCAATATTCTCGACACTACGGGCACTTCTTTGTCTCACTGGCACGGGAACAATTTGTACTGTGCCTGTGGATTCAAATTTTTTCACTAGACGCTCAATTGTTGATCTGACAGGACGATTATGACGACCATAAATTGGACGTAGCGCTCTTAAAGTTGAGGCCACTGACTCCGAATTTCGGTAGTAAATTTTAATAATTTTGACTCGTTGTTGGATCGTATATCTTTCCATGATGAAATGGAAAACCTTACTGAAGAGAAATGTCAAAAAAGAGGGAAAAAATATGGCGTCGTTTGCTGTCCCTATTGGTCTACTTTTGTAGCGTCCCTATTGAAAACCCCTTTACTTTAAGTTTTTTTTTTTTGATTTTATTAATATTTTTATATTTTATGGCCCAATTGTAAAACCCGCTATGTGCTTCAAAATAGAACTGCAAATACTTAATTGGCAAAAATATTTTCGCTGCTCCTGAATTAGAAAAACTTTTTGTTTAGTCCTCAAAAGTTCAAAGGTGGATTTCTGGCTAAACCGTGAATCATATCAAAAACAGTTTAATGCAAAAGTTGTAGGAAATAGGAAGATCTACAACTTTTGTGCTGATCATTTTCACCTTAACCTCAAAATTTTTCGGAAAAATTACTGAAAACCGGTTTTTTGGTAATTTTGATAATTCTTGGATAAAAATTAAAAATATTTTTTTCTCATTTATTTTTTTAATGGAAATTTTTGTAGTGGCATTGACAATTTCATATTATAGTGTATTAAGGTGAATACAGTGAAAGCAACAAAGGATTTGAGCTGTTACACACGAACCACCAAAGCTCTACTCGCGGAGAGACCACAGATTTTCAATTTTTCGGTCAATTTTTCTATTGCAGCATACCTTTTTTACCATTTATATAAAGAAGACATAACGACGAGTAAATGAGCCAAAACGGAACTCCTTAGGAGGTGTAGTTTTAAGAGGAATCTCAGTTAAAAATTTCGGTTTTTTTAGTTTGAAAATTATATTTAACAACAACCTGTAAATATTACCGTCTTATAAAATGACTGCCTTTGAGGAACATCGAAAAGTATCTTTTGCCCAAGTTTCAGCTTCATAGAAACTTTTTTGTCAAAGAAACAAATTAAAAACCAAAAAAACCGGTTTCAGCCATTTTCAGTACAGTTTTTGAAAAAAGGTGTACATATATATCAAAAGCTAGAGCTGATTGAAAAATTGCGAGAATTTTGCAAATCAAATCACCTAAGTTAGTGAACTCACTCTGTTCTGTAGAGCAGCAGAGATTCTAATTTTACGAGACTTTGTAATTTATTTGCTGGAAAGATCAGACCCTCCATCAAATCTCATAAATTTTTGAATGAAATTTCATAAAAAGTTTGATGTTTTCTAGAAATGGACAATTTTAGTGAGCTTGAAGTGTCTTGTAAATTTAAAATCCCTGGTTATATACGAGTATTTTGAGAGTAGGAAATCATTTTTAGCCAGTTTTATAAAAACAAAAACACAAATTTGCTTAAAACATGAATTAAATATAAATCTCTTAGCTTATTTTTGACTATACAAACTTGCAAGTTTTTAAATTAAAGTTCATTTCAATTCTCAAAAATTCATTTGCAGCAGAGCTTATCCCTTTTGTCAAATTACACAAAATTTTTTTCAATAAACTCAAAAATTAATTCCGATTAGGACTCAGCACCATAGGAAATGATAAAAAAATAGCATGTATTAAGCAAATTTGTTTCTTTGACCGTACAGAAAAGTGCACAGAAGGCTCTCTCATATTGTTCTCAAACACACGTAACATAACGTAGAATAATTAATTCTTTAGTTCATAGGGGTTCATTTTTATTTAAAATTTCTCAGGAATACCTGCCGCTTCCAAAGACGAAAAAGCAGGTGATCACCAGGATTAAAATAATAACAGCAGCAACCAAGCAGCCATATACTATCATGCGCTATAGTACAAAATTGGGGTAGTGTAGCAAGAAAATAAATTAAAAATTAAATTTACTATTAATAGAAAGCAATATAAATATTAATGGGTGTTGGCAATATAGCGCTATGCAGGCCCATGCGCAGGGAGTGGGCAGGTTTCGGGGGTTCCACCCAGACAGGGAATTTTCACACATATGTTTTTAGTGGCTCCTGCGTGTTCTATTTTAACTTGATGAAAAGAAGTCGAAAATGAATTTTAGACATAACCTTGGGCGTCTCTTAAAGAAAGGGTTCATTTTGGTCCTATTATACTTTGTTCCCAATCAATGGATAGAACCGAAAATTTCAATAAAAATATTCATTCTGTGGAGATATGTATCAGACCCCACTCAAAAATTTGAAATTTGACGAAAGGGAATAAGGCCTGAAATTTCCATGGAATAAACCATTTTATTGAGTTCGCAACGCTTCTGGTATTAGAACTAGTTAGTCATATCTGGTAAAATGTCGACGCTATTGATAAATTCCAATGATTCAATTTGAATATTAAAGATTGTGTTTAAAATAAATCTTGTATAATAACTCTTAAATATATGTACACATAAATTTATAAATCAAGATATAATGTCATTACAGCAAATGATGTTTTAACTATTATTTTTTCCCTTTATCTTCAGGAGTTTTTCCTTTCGATGTAGATGAATTATCAGATTTTTTTGGCTTGGACGATGTTGGCTGTTTTGGTGGTGCGACTGCTGGTTTTGCTACTTTCTTGTCCGCATCTAACTTTTCTGTTATTTTTTTACCTTCTTTAGCTGATGCTGCCGTAGCAGCATCTAACCCTTCGGCTATTTTTTTAGCACCCTTGCCTTCTGCTTCCTTGGGTACATCCACCGTGGCCGTTTTATTTGTTGCTTGTGTTGATTTGGTTGACGAAGCTGGCGCTGGAGGGAGTGCTGCTGCCGCTTTTGAACCTACGCTAGCTTGATGAGGTTCTCCCTTTTGTGATGATTCCGGCTCTGGTTCCGGTTCTCCTGTTTCTAGTAATTTCATAAGTTCTGCATGTGCTTGTGGATTAGCAGGACCTGGAGTTTGTTCTTCTGGTATGTGCGGCCAAAACGTTGGCTGTTCACCACATCCAATTAATGGTGCTTTGTCCGGACATGCCATGACGAACTCCTCACAAGTCATCTGATCATATGGTAACATAGCCTTAATGCGTTCAATTTCAGCTTCATAAGACTTAATACGTTTATTGGACTCAGCGATATATGCCTCTACATCACTCTATATTGGATGAGTAGACGTCGCGTTAGATAAAATCTTTTCGAATATATCTTATCTAAATACACACCTTTACTGCCATTCTCTGTTCATCTACCTTTTTAAAGTAGACACTTGTATCCAACTGATGTCGACAATCGAAGACTTTATTGAGTTCCTCAT
Source organism: Tricholauxania praeusta (assembly GCA_949775025.1). Lineage (NCBI taxonomy): Eukaryota > Metazoa > Arthropoda > Insecta > Diptera > Lauxaniidae > Tricholauxania > Tricholauxania praeusta. The sequence continues at coordinate 25,686,892 of OX459031.1, read as the reverse complement.
ACTTTTTTTCAAAATCATCGACCATTTTAACATATTCGGTGCGTACATTGCACCTATAGTAGTCCCAGTCGATTTTGGGCAAAAACTCTGGATATTTGTTGACACGTCTGGAAAGAAAAGCATTAAACGCTTTAAGAAAAAAAATATCTTAACGGCACTGAATTGTTGGACTCACTTCTTGTACTGCGCATTTTTATCACGAAATTGTAAAAATTTGTGTATTTGATTTGGCGGAACTCGCTTATATATTTCTGCTAGACTTAACTTAGTTACTTTTTGAGCTGCCATTGGAAATTCGCGAAGTTTATTTGAGAAAAAGATATATGTATGTGTGTGTATAAAACTTATAAAACGTACAAAATGTAAAAAATTTATAAAAACGTAAAAAAATAACAAAAAATACAAATTTTATTAGAAGCCTTTCGATATGTAATCTTTGGCATTTAATTAGGTTTTGAAAAAAAAAAGTTTTTTTTTCAGTTTTATTGAGATGTTTAGCAATGGCAGCATATTTATTGAAACAGTTATAAGTATTTATTGAAACACAGTGATATGATCATTAACAACACTGTGTAACACGCGTTTACTAGCATCAAGAATTTTACCAATTTTGTAGTATACACCGGGAGGCGGCAACAAGAAACTCTATTTATCGAATTTGGCGCATCAATTTTTAGTGTTGAATTGAACTTTTGTTTGTTTGATGTTCTGAACACACTGATCGGCAAGAAGATTTATTGTCGAGTTCGTCAGGATTATTGACTTCTGGATGACTTACACGTCATTCATCTTCTTGGTGATTAAGTTTTGTAGAATTTTTTTAAGGGTATTCAGAAGCCACTTCCTCGACGGCGAAGTATTTGTTCAGTCATTCTTTTAAGATTTATCAATTATCGTTATATCAAGATTTTTCTAAGTAACTAGCTTTTTATAGGGCGGACAAAGATGAAGAAAATGTTTATGCTATTTTAGAATATCTCGGATTTAATTATATAGATTGTAACCTTAAGAAAAGGTTTTAAAATCTTCACATTCTTCCAGGAAACATGGCATCGCCCCTAATGGGAAAAAACGGTATCACGGCTGTGCTACTACACCAATTTTGACGAAATTTGGTTTGTAGATTGATTGAATCTTGAGTAAAGATATTTGTTTTAAGTGGGCGGTACCACACCCCTTACAGATAAAAATTTTTTACTACTAAGCTAATGAACCGATTTTGATGAAATTTAATGCGGAAATAAAGTGGACCCTGAGGAAACGTATTTGTTTTAAAGTGGAGCGTGCTACCCCTGGAGCTATGTATATTGAACGCAAGATATAGGGATAGGGCAACATTTAAGTATGACTTTTTATTTTTAAAAGCGATGACAAAAACTAGCTCTTATTTATAATAGATAATACCAAAAGCATTTTTAGTCGCTGAATTCCAGTATACATACGTAAATAGGCAGTTGCAAAACAGTTAAACCCCATACAACATAATCGCTTCTTTTTTTTTTTTTTTGTTGAAAAGGTTGTGAAGAGTGGCAGTGCAGAATGTAATTTTTTCCCAACAATAGGCGGTGCCACGCCTCTAACTGGAATATACGTTTGCACGGATAAAATAATATGCTGATTTTATGAAATTTGCAGATAAATTGAACTCTAAGAGAGTAATTAAAAGCTTCAAGCTCTTTAAAGGGGCGCGGCACTGCCTTTATTGGGAAAAATCGCTGTCATGGCTGTCTTCATCGTTTTTGATCAAATTTGATATTGATATTGATTGAATCCTGAGTAAAGATATATGTTTTTAGTGGGCAGTGCCACGCCTCTAAAGAGAAAAATATTTTGACGGCTTAACTAATGGACCGATTTTGAAGAAATGTGGCTTGGGAATAAATTGAACTTTGAAATGATATTAGTCCTTCAATGAGTGGTGCCACGCCTCTAATCAGAAAATATGTTCTAACAGCAAAGCTAATAGACCGATTTTAGTAAAATTTTGCATGGATATCGATTGAAACCCAAGGAAGGAATGGAGATAACATGAAATTTTTTGTATTTCTCTATTATGGTTCAATTTCAACCAGTGGGAATTCAAGTCTAAAAAAAATGCAGGTTGTTTAACATGTGACATTGAATATCATGACTGCATACACATTTTCGTATGTTTAATTACCAGATTTACGAATATCATCCCAAGAAATTTAGTGACCACCGACCTTGGAAACAAGATTTTTTTTATAAATGGCGATTTTATTATAAATGTACTTATGTACATATATATCCATATACATATATTCAAATCAAAAAAATTTACATAAAACGCAATTTAATTTAGTTCTTGCGTTACGAGAAACAGAAACTACCTTCTTTTCTGAATAATTAAACAGTTTTAATTCAAACGTTAATATTCTCTTCCTTTCAAATCAAACAGGGCGAAGTTAATATATTGTGATCAATTTTATTATCTCAGTCATCTTCTCACATACATAGAGTGCACACTTAACCTAAAATTGTCCTCGAATCCATGTAATGCATACTCTGCCACTTGTCTTACACAATCGTTAAATTAAGAATTAATTCAATTACTGTCATTTCGTAAGCACTTCAAGAGAAGTGCAAATGTAAAGGAAAGAATTTTAATTTCCTTTTTGTAAACAGCAATAAATAGCAACAATCGTTGAGTATTTTATGCAGTTTAGAGCATAAATTGATAGCACACATCTAAGAGCAGCAAGTGTAGTATGAGGGTGTCTTAAACAACCCCAATGTAAGTGACATTTCAAATTGACAGCTACAATTTATAACGGCAAATAAAATAACTGCGAACTGGAGTAAAAGAAAATACAGGTAGAAGAAGGAAAATATAAATTGTTATCTTTTTGTGTGAGAAACATATACAAAATGAAACAAACAGGACGATTATGAACAGGAGCAGGCGCAGTATACAAAAGGTAAATGTCAGATTGACAGTTGTAGAGCGAATGCCGAGAGAGAGACGTTAAGGGATGTTTAGAATAGCACAGTTGCCATTGGTACCGGAGAAAAGCAAACTAAATGTCACTTCTGACAAACTGTCAAATTTTCGTAAGGAAAACTCACCCTTTGCTCTTAATTGCTCGCTAGCTATCTCTCGTTTTCTTGTTGGTACTCCATGTGCATAGTGAAAATGATAATAGAACAAATGTCAATTTATGTGCTTGCCACTCTCCATTCGGTGTAAAATTTTTGCGTATGAAAATATTCTGCAGATTTTGGGAGTTTGTTTTGCAAAATTTACTCATTTATAGTGAAAATTTTGAAATCGTTTCTGTGAATTCAGATATTTTAGTGTTACACTTCTGTGTGAATTATATTTTTAAAAAAGTTTGTCTTAAATTCATTAAAAATTTTGCTAAGAAACTTTCTTCCAAACAAAGCCCTGGGGCTTATCGTGTTAACTGTGTCGTGATTTCATGTTCTTTTTTGTGTATATGTGTGCGTAATAAAAAGTGTTTATTTTGCTTTTAATTTGTAAAAAAAACGTAAATCGTTTTTTTTTTTCATTTGAAAAGAAACCATATTACCATATTGTTCTTAAAGCAAACCATATTAAAACTTAATTTTTTGTACTTCCAAAAAGTTCTGCAGTTTTGGCAAAATATTTGCGTGGCTAAATTAATAAAACGGTAAGCCCTTAACAATTATTGAACTACAAACAATTCATAAATTATGTTTCTTTGCTTGTAAATAGTGAAGTTTTATAAAATATTTGGTTCATATTTTTATAATAATTATTCTTTATATTTTGTTCTTGTCTTTTTTTTACTCCAAGGCATATCGCTTTGAAATTACTTTCTCTTAGAGAAGTTGTTATTGTTTGATATAGCATTGCCAAATTTGAATGTTTGATGAGCTCTTTAGCTAAAAGTAAAATGACCACTAAATAATTTCTGTTTCTTTTTACATGGTAACTCTTTCAATCCTTATGTCATTTGTAGAACATTTATCTCGGTTCTCATAGCAAATACCCTAACGTAGTTATTGATTATTTCATTTGTCCTCATATTTGTGTTAGAGAAAATTTATATTTACAGTTCGACAGACTGCTATCAAGGCCAATGAAGTTATAAATTGAGCACTATTCTTTCAGTAGCTCGACCATCTTGTTAAATTTTTACAAAATTGTAATTCACATGCTGTTATTCAAACATAAAACATGCCAAAAAAACAAACATTACTGTTAATTGCATTACCGTAATAAGTTTTATTTTTAGGTAAAATATTTGCTATTGAAGTAACCGTTAAATTCATATTCATTTTTTCATATAAAACGTCATTAGCTGGTAAAAACGACAAAGGAATAGACGGCAGCTAATATACAGTGGCTCACAGCTTAATGTATGCAGTGCATATTTTTTAACTTCAGGGCTTTACAACTCTGAAACTATATGGAATATGAACAAAATTTTGATGAAATTTGAAAGAGAAAAAACTGATGTTTAAAAAATAATTTTTTTTTTGTTAAAAAATATTATCTAAAATTTTAAACATAGAAAATAAAAACATACTACAGAATTTCAAGTCACAGCTTATTATATGCAGATATGTACCATATAAACATTAAAAACATTGTCAAAAATAATGATTTTGTAATTTTTTATATATAGTGTGGTAGCCTATTTGGTCAACTATGGCTTAAAAGTGGTTTGGCATCGAAGCAGCAAGTGTTTTAGGTGTATCTGGCGGGGTATTACGCCATTCTATTTAAAGTGCCTCTTTTAGGCCTTTTTTGTTTCTTACTTACTTACTTTGGTGGCCATAACAACCCGTTACCGGGTTACGGCCGACCTCAAAAGCTCTCTCCAGGCGCCTCTGCTTTGCGCACGCCTTCTCCAATCATTCACACCAAGCGTGGATAGGGTTTCCTCGGCTTGGTCTTTCCATCGGAGGCATGGTCTTCCTCTTCGTCGTCGCCCAGCGGCTTCCGCATCAAACACCTTTTTCACCGGAGCTTCTTCGTCCATACGCACAACATGTCCCAGCCAGCGCAGACGTTGTATAGTGATGCGCTTGACTATGTCAATGTCAGCGTAGAGCTCGTACAGTTCGTGGTTCATTCGAATACGGTAGTCGTCGCCGACGTGAACAGGACCGAAGATTTTGCGAAGAATTTTTTGTTTCAAATCTTGTATTTTCGGACACTTTTTTCCAAAACCGTCCATAAATGTACAGTTAAACTAAGATCTGGCAACTATGATGGCGGTGCCATCATATTCGGGCACTTATATATTAACCAGAATAGAACTATGCCCGTTCTGTGTTTTGGGTCTTTATATTTGTAAAACCGTAAATTTGTCTGTATTGCTTTCTGCAGCAAGTTGTGATTTAAAATCTGAAGACACACATCCATACTCATGATTTTTGCATAAAAGCCAAATTTCCGGTACCAGCTTTCTGGTCCTTCTCTTGGACCAAAAATCAGATTTATTTATTTGTTCTCATTAATTGTTTTAATGGATATTCTTGTAGTGGTTTGACAAATTCAAGTTGCATTGTATTAAGGTGAATGAAGTGAAAACAATAAAGGATTTGAGCTTTTACATCAGAAACACAGAAGCTCTACTCGCGGAGAGACCACAGATTTTCAATTTTTCGGTATTTTTTCCTTTAGAGTATACTTTTTTTTACCATTCATCTAAAGTAGACATAACAACGATTAAGTGAGCCCAAGTAGAAATTTCAGTCAGCGTTCCGTCACTGTGACCACACATTCGGTTTGTTTCGGTTAAGTATTTGTGTAGATAACTGCTCAAATCCCGCTATGTTACGTAATTGTTACGTAACCGTTACCAAGTGGGGATATGGAAGATATAGGGATATGTGTGGTTATTGTTACTGAATTTGTGACTGATTTGTGACCACAATTATTATATTATAGCGACCCACACTCAGACGTTTTTGTGTAGGAAATATTTTACTTTTAAGTTACTTTTATCATTGTAGTATACATGCATAAATGAATACAATGGTAAGAAGCATTAATATGTATGCGTATTATTATAACTTATAATATTTACTTTTTATATGAACTAAATTCTGCATATTATGCGTAGAAATTCAAACGAAGCTCATTTTTATTGTAAATATTAATATTCTGTTGAACGAAAAACTTATGCGCTTAATAAATATCGAATATTTAGTATTATATTAAAAATATTAAAAAAATTTTTAGTAATCAAATGCTTTTTAAAATGCTGGAATGATCTTAAAACGTTTACTAGGTGTTTTAAATGTATGATTATAGCCTTATTGAGATAATGTCAGCCTTAAATTTGCATAATAACTTTTTTAGAAATTATTTACAATTATAAATCAAAATGGATGTCTTATGAAAAATGGCGTCAGGCTTATTTGTGACCGCATCATATTATTTGTGACCGATTGTGTCTACACTGTTACCATTCAGTACAAAACTTATGTTCTGTTACCTACACAGTGTGGTTAACATGACTTAATCTACACAATTGTGCTCAAACCTACACAATAACTACACTAAGTAGTTAGTGTGTACCTTTAAGGGCGAAGCTGTTTAATCTTAAAAATTTCAACGTAACTCATTATAAATTAGAGTGATTCAAAAAAAAATATTGTGCTTTTTTTATGTGTAAGCGGATAGCATTACACATCTTGACAACGCTCCTCAAGAGATTTCCATCAATATTGAATACTGGATTAGCGCCGCCTGTTTGAATTTGTCAATTCAACCCCTATCTTGTTCGTAAATTCGATAGCCCTTACAACTTGAGCAACTTTTAAAATCAATCTATTTCTTCAAAAGCTGAAAACTTCAAACAGGCGGCTCAAATCCAGTATTCAATATGATGAGAATCCTATGAGGAGCATTTTCAAGATATGTAACGCTATAAATATCCGCTGACACATCGTAAAAAAACATTTTTTTGAACCGCTCTACTTTCAAAATGTTATGTACACATATGTGACCGAAATGTGTCTATAACCAAATTTGTGTGCGAAATTGTCACATTTTTAGTCACTTTTACCGATTTGTGCCTAAAATATCGTGGTTACCATTAGGTAACTTTTTAAAGGAACTGTGTAGTTATTGTTACCAAAATTTGTCCCAAATAGGATCAATTTGGTACACAAAACTTACTGAAATGTTACCATAAAGTCAAACTGACCTTTTAGGCATTTTTTCAGTTAATAATCGGTTAATGTGACTCAATACAGTCAAAGTTACTTTATTTACACAAAATTTAATCACAATAACCACACTGTAACTCGCACGCGAATTTTGTGACCTTTAAAGTTTTTTTTGGTTTGAAAATTAAATTTAACAACAACCTCTTAATATTTCCGTCTGAAAAAATTACGGCCATTGTGTAACACTAAAAGGTATCTTTTGCTCAAGTTTCAGCTTTATAGAAACTTTTTGTCAAAGAAAAAAATTAAAAACCAACAAACCGGTTTTCAGCCACTTTTTAGAAAACTGTTGAGGTTAAGGTGAAAATTATTAGTACAAAAGTTGTAGATCTTTTTATTCCCTACAACTTTTATCTTACATTTTTTTAATAAGATGCACAGTTAAGCCAGAAATCGTGAAAAACTGTGTTCTACCTCTAAAAATGCAACCCATTCCACCCCGGATAGCTGCTGTCGGTTCGATTTATTTTGTCCTCTTTTACAAGAGCTTGTTCAAAAATATTCCGCTGTCAGGGTGCTGTAACGAATTATTCTTTCATTTTCACTACTAAATCTACTGGACTAACTATATGTACTACAAAAGTTTACTTATATAAAAAAATCAATTGAGTTTAGCTGAACGTAAAGAGATCCTTAGTTATATACGAGTATAACCCTCGATTTTATGAGCAAGCTCAACATTATTAAGGTAATATAATCGAGAGTGAACCATAATCCTTTTGAAAAGTAGATTTTACCTTGAAAATCATACGTTATGGTATACTGATGCACATTTGGCAGCAAAAGCTCAAACCTTCATATTAACGAAGTCAATTTATAAATTTAAAACAACATACAATTACGAAAAATTTTTTCTTTCTTAAAAAAAAAAACATCGATTGGCTAAATATATCCTGACACGGAGCTAACTTCTTAATACCCAACCCATTAGTCAAGACCTTATATATTCTTCCGTGTGAAATGCATCTGGCCTCAGTTAATTGGTGGTTTTCCACTATCATATCCTGTACTTGGTCAACCATTTCTTGAGAAGTAGCGCCTTTTGTGAGTCCCATGCGGTAATAAGTTTGAAATAGCCCTGATGAGCTAATTTCGTTTCGTGTTATTAAAAGTTCAGTTTACTTACACTGTAATCAGTAAAGCTAAATTTTCACGGAGCTGTCGTAGTGGTAAAAATTTCTTCACATAGAGAAGATTAAGCGGCTGTTATTGGCATTGTTTTGAATATGCAACTGCCCGTCACACGTAGAGATTTTTCCACAGTCGTCAAGCAAACATTTGTCTCTCCGAACTTAAGTCATGATTATATCCAAGCATCTGAGTAAGTCTGCTTATAGACTTAAGTGTTATATTCTAGAAAACTATTTCGTTTCTTTGGCTCAGCTTTGGATTTGAAAAGAGAGCTTTCCAACTTAGTTAAAGGCAATATAAACCGATTTTGTGGTTGATTAGGATTGTGCAGAAGGGCCAATTGTGTATAAAATTGCACTCACACTTTAATCTATCCACTTTTAAGTTTGTTTCTTATGTAACCCAATAATGTGTAGAGAAACAACGAAATTATGAGCAAAATTATCATCAGAAAAAATGGTACGAAACCAGCTGCTTTTGACACTTTTTCAATAACTCTTCTTTTAATGTGTGAAGGAGCCATACGAAATATACTTTAAATATGAAAATCATCATCAAACAAGAAGGAATATGCTGCTCCCATTATATATAAACTTTTTTGCAAAAATATTTTCACTTCAAACAAACTTGCGTGTAAAACTCGTTGCTTTTAAGTTGCCATGATGAAAATCATGTCAACAACATATGTGTGCCAAGATTGAAATCATGTCAAGATAACGTTTGTTTTGTTAAAGAATGGATTTTTATTTTTTCAAAGTTATTTTACTATACCTTCAATTCGAAATAACTAAACTTACGTAAAGGCAGAACAAGAAGTAAAACATGTTTGTTAGCCTCAAAGTATGCTACGTTTTTGCTGTTACACTAAATTGGTTGCTACCTCTAAATCTTCAAATCGAACTCATTAAAATTCCGGAAGCCACAATATAATAAAATTCTACAAATAATCTAATTGGCCTTTAAGATCCTTGCACTGCCGCCGCTGTCGTCAGCACCAAGGTTACCATGCTACCAAGTGCAGAATTAGGAAAATAAATAAATTTTCAAGTTAGCACAAATGCTGGTGTTGAATTTTAATGTAATTTAATTTGCAAAAAAAAAAAAAAACGAATGGAAAATTCACATTTTTACTCGGCAGTCGTAAATTCAAGCAAATATTTGTGTTTTTCATTAGTTATCGAAGAAGAAGATGAAAATCTTTTAATTTAATGTGCAAAACTGTTAAAACTCTGCTCAAGTTGTTAAACATAACCCAAAGCGGGCTCTTGCAAGTTGGAAACAAAAAATTATAATTATATCTTGTAATAAAAATTAATGCTTTATCAAAACTGGGTTAAGTTGTTTGCTAACAATTTTGACATAATCTTTAACAAAAAGTAAACCAATTTCATGCTGCCCCACCGCTTCGCTGACTTACGTTTTTTACGTCATTTTTTGAGCCGCAGCGGCTTTAACCCACAAGTGCACAATTCCGAAATATTTCAATTAATCGGAATTTGATACGAATTTTTTTTTTTTTAACTTTGAACGTTAGCTATTTTAACGAATCCTGAAAGATACGCCGAATTTTAATTATGTTTCCAAAGCAAACCCAAAATGGAATCAGAACAGGCCTGAGTATCGACATATTTCAAAATTTTTCTTCGGCCCGGACACAAAATGCTCAAAAGACACCACTGCGCTAAGTATTTTTGAAGTGAAACATAAGAGTTTTATTGAAATTAAATTGCTTAATAGATTGTGTTATCTTAATCTGGAGGTTTCGGGATCTTATGTTCAAAATTAATGTTGTTGATTCAGCAATTTCGGTTTAGGTTTCGGTGTCATTATTTATTGAATATTGGCTTAGTCTTTCAATTATTGACATTGATTGGCTTCAATTGTGACACATTGAATTTTTGGTAGGTTATTTGGATGGTCCAAACAGCAAAACAAATATAGAAAAACCGAACAGTGTACAAGGCAGGTTCAAAAATACTAGTACATATTCCAATAGCAGCTATTTTGAAAAGACGTTTTTTGGTAATGCCCTCCTTTGCCAACATGACAGTTGCTTTGAGCGTTGCTGACTTGACCAGCTATGTAGTTTTGTTGTTGTTCATCTTTAGTGATAATGTGATGCGCGTTTAGACTTGTGCACAGAAAATTTCAAGTTTCTCAAAATTTGTGCAAAATTGTCGCACAGTAATATGTGTGAATTTGTAACAAATAAGATGACGGATGTTAGTGCAAAAATAAAGACCCAAGAGAGGAATTATTAGGATCCGGGGCCGCGCCTGGTGAAGTGCAAAATTCAATTTTCCCCTTCGAAAGATGCAATGAAATTTTTTTCGAAAAATATGTCCTAACTTCCAAACTAAATTTTCTATCTTTCAATTGATGCAATGCTATATTTTTTTCAATAAATGGGTCCTTACTCTTTTTGTTAAAGGTGTGGGACTTTCCCGGTGACTTCCATAGTTCATATTCGCTCACTTTCATCATTAGGTTTACTAAAATTTATTTCATAAGATGCGTACAGAACACTCCTTTAGGAGATAAATATTTTCCTGACAAGAGTAACATAAAGCTAAATTCAATGAAAGGAGCTGAAATGCATGTGAAAGCTTTTTTGGGCGAAACTCGTGTAGTACAGCCTCCACACATTAAAAGTAACTTTCATGGATACCACGGCATCATAATTTATTTCCACTAATTGTCAAGCTTTGAACTGATTAAAAAATGCAATTAAGATTCTGAGCCGTAGAATTTAAGTATATTCAGTCTGTGAATTTGCTTCGAAAAATTTATTCGACGAAATATCAGCCACTTACTCAAAATTTTATTCAAAATATTTATGTGACGAACTGATCTAATTTTTGAGATTGAAAAGTTTTAAACTGTAATTGTTTAACTCTATTGTAAAATGGTCTTCGGCAAAGTTTCAAATTATTTGACCGTCTTTGGTTGTACAGATACGATAAGTCAAAGACACTGTCCAATCTCAATTAAAGTACTCATTCCGCAAGTTTCAGACCCAAATTAAAATTTCAATCAAAAATTCTAATTGATTTGATGGCACAAAACGGTTTCTGATGTTCCTGCCGAAGGGATTTTTAAGATGAGGAAGTCCGGTAAACTTCTCGCCTCTGATTTAACGTTGTATAAAATATTTTTGCTTGTATACTACATTTTATCCTTAATCCAATATTTGTATTAACTTACTTTCTTGTCTTTCTTTAATTCCTCGAACCATTTTTTTGTGCTCTCTGGGTTTTTCAATTTTCAGCGTTGCGTGATGTGGATGGATTTATTATAAATGTGCACACAATATAAATTTATAGAAAATTATATTGATATGTAATTATTACGGGAAGTAATTTGTAATTTTGTATTAAACAAAATCTAAGAATTGGCTTATAAACTTACGTTTCAACTGTTGAATTTTGCTGGGTTTGCCATCACCTGGTTTGCCCGACGGTTTAGCCATTAAAATATACAGACAGAGAAAATTTGACGAGAATGAACTGTATAATGAAATTATACAATAAATAGTAAATAAATTGTTTTTTTTTTTTTTTAGGACAGTATTTTGACAACATTTTTTACCTGATTTGACAAATCTAACTCGTTCGTAGAAAAATTTCATAATTTTATTCAATCATAAACTCCTTTGATTTAGTTCCAATGCAGAGTATCTGACTTAAAATAATGTCATATAAATTCAAAATATGGTTTCTATTCAAAAAATAATCATAAAATGAAATACTATGCTTTTTTTTTGGCCATGTCCATTGGGGCGATAAAAATTTTTTTTTTGTTCCAAACAGGTTTAATAAAAGAATATATGGGGTTTGTCACACTCCACATCCCCACCTCAATGACGACAGGTTAAAATAGGTTTTCTCTTAAAATTTGCTGAGCCCATGCGTCCACTTTAGGGTTAATTGAAGAGCACACCTAGTTTATTTGGTCTTCACAGACTAGATTTTTCTATATTACAAAGTTTTCCCATGATATAAACAACAACTGTTGTAAATTTTGTGAAAAAATTTGAAAAAACTTCAGTAATTTTATTGTTCTTGTATAATATTTGACCATGAAATACATTTTGTTTCACTTAAACATTTAAAAAGATGCTGTTATCATTTAGTGCAGTGGTGGGCATGGAAATTTAACGAAAGGGCTAAACAACAACAACAAAGAAAATTTTAAAGTTTTTTTGCTGTCATTTCCAAATTTGCCAACAGCGCAAAAAAAACCCAAATTTCACTTCAAACAAAAACAATTGTTACATCCGTCAAGACAACGCGGCGCCGTCGCTTATGCCTTTGTGTTTTGTTTTTGTTTTCATTTGAATTCAAGTCAAGGCTGTGCCTCGATAGCGTTGAAAATCTGCTAATTTTTTTTCGCTTGCTTGTGCGTCAAATAACCGCAATGAGGGCGGATACGGGCACAACGTGCCCACCACTGATTTAGTCTATAGGAATTAAAAGAAAGAAAGCTTTGTATCGTTGGGAGGTGCTCGCACAATTTTGTGCATAATGTGAAAAATTAAAACTACTGAACTTTATATTTTATTACTTGCCCCAAAACAGCAATCCAGTTAGAGTAACAGTTATTTCGACATTCTCAAGGACTTGCAAGCTAATTTAGAGCCGTTTACTCAATTTGCAGTTAAATGTCAACTATCAGTTTAACAACTAATTTCATTAACTTTTTCGAACTGTCCGTTAAGATCTTTTTAATATTCTGACAATGGGTATTCAGAAATATTTTATAATTTTTTAATAATATCTTGTATTGGGTTAAGTAACACCAATACAATATGGTTTTTTTGTATATGTTTTCTAAATTTTTTCTTCGTACAAGTCATTGAAAACGAAAGAGAAAAAAATGAATTCCAATAAAAAAAAAATCACTTAAACTTACAAAATGATGAGGGGGTAAATGACAAAGACCAAAGTGGTGTAGTATCGTATAGTTTGACTCCCACTGTGACTGACAACCCCTTTCATCTTGCTGCTGATATTTTGATTATTTTTTTTCCTTCTTTTCCTTAACGTATAAAGTCTCGCGCTTTTTTCATCTTGCTGCCAACCAACTATGGTACTCCTACTGTGTGAAGTGATTTTATGCTAATGTTATGGGTCATTGGGATTTGGCTTAAGTGCCGCTTAAACATTTCATTAGTCTTCGAACAAATACCCCTGGATATAGTTGTATGTTCACCGAAGGTAGAATTAAATGTTGAGGAGTTAACTGGGCTTACGTGCAATAAAAAAATTGCGAAACTTTCATAGCAGCAGCGGCTTCCTACGAGTGTGCTTGTGTGTTAACGTATGTAATAGGTATAAGTAAGTAGCTAGGAATTTAAGCTCATTATTATGCCAATCGTTAAGCTATGCTCGGTAAAGACAAAAGAACAAGGAGTTGCATGTCCTTGTCATTCATTATAGTTAGCAGTTTAAATTACGGTTAAGGGATTTCAGTGCGCTCTTATTTAAATTACGCCTACAAAATGTAATTAAATTTATATTTAATTTAAGTGTGAAACTTCTTCTATGAGTACCAAGGTAATTATGCTTCCGAGATCGCTCCATTATATTTTGCGTCACTTCTGCTTTTAGCATAAAAAGTTTCAAATTAGTGGTTGTCCATCTTCTAAGAGATGTTATACTTATCTGTTAACTCTGACAACTAGTTGAGCTGATCTTACAAAACAAAAACAAAAACTTATTTTCCGGCTTGAAAAATATTTCCCTGAAAGCTTAGTGCATAAGAAATAATTCCTGAGAACGCTGAGCTCATACCAAAGGCATGGAGGTTGGGTTTACTTGTCAAATTTAAAATTGACAGTAAGTTTCGACGACCAGCCTGTCACTTGGTGTTTGACAGTTCAATTACAGAAATAGAAGTCATCAGCGTTCATAGCTTGACGATCTTTTTTTGCAGTTTTCGGGATTTTTCTTATAACATTTTGAAGAAACAAACATTTTGGGCAACAAAAATTTCTGAGGAAATTTTGTGGAAAGGAATCTATTCTTGGATACGACCGACTTTGACTATTTCAGCTTTGAATAGTTTTGACGAATGCTGATTATGGCCACTATGACTACAAATATGGCTAATTGCGGCTCTCGTTGACTTAAAAAATGATTTACTTTGACTGTGAATTACTTTAACTTCAACTAAAGAATTTCGACTGCGACTGAAAGAATTCATTTATGAATATTTCTATAATTTACTGCATTCGATTTCTTTCAAATGTTGACTGGGCTGGACTGAGGCTAAATTTAATAAGTTTCTACAATTTGCAAACATTGTTCTGATGTTAAACATTCCATAATCACATATTAAATCATACTGAACAAAAATATCATGACAGTTTGACACCACTCAGGCATTATCTGTCATAAAATCCCTAATGAAAAAAGTAACTCAAATGAAACACCCTACACAATTATCGATTCGAATGAAAGTTCAAAATGTCCTCATTTAAGCAGATTCTTTTCACATAAAAAAGCAATAACTCGGGTGCTCTCCTGGAAAAACAATGAATTCCCTCATGCAATAAGGTGTCACACTGCAACACGTAAATCAAATTTTCTGACGCACCATCAAAAATATGATAATGGTAATATTGCCAACCTTGACGAACTGACAAATTGCAATTTTCCGCAGACTTTCAACATTTCTTCAGGCTGTTTTTTCCCCTGTTAACCTATTTTTGTCAAGAATTCACCAATTTTAATAATGAAAATTCAACGACAGTAAAAAATTACTTTCAATTTAAAAGTGAATCGTTAATAATTGCTTAAAATCCACAATGTGTACAAGACATTTTCTACTGAAACACCACTACATCAAACTATACTTGGGCTTAACTCTCGCCTCATTGGATATTGCGCGCAGTGCCCGCAATAAAGTCCAACTGTCATTTTGACAGCCGGCAGGCAGCCGTAGTATGCTGGCAGTCAAAGTAGGCTGGCATTCAACCCTGACACGATGCTGTTGATGGATGTGCTTGACATGGGTTCATATTACGCTTCAATAATGATTAAGGATGCCACAGTAGCGCAAATGACGTTGCATATTTTGCGGTGCTTGCCTTTTTGTAATTCTGGAGAAGTTCTCTTGAATTTCATTGCAGAAAATATAAAACTTACAAACATATATACGATTTATTTTTAATAAATGACTCAACATAATTTTCGAGGTCATGTCGGAAGTAACGGCAGTGAAATTATGGTTTGTTTTAAGTTCGAAGAGTGGTTAGTTAAAGAAATGAAAATCTCATTTTTGCACCTTTAAGAAAATTGGAATATTTTAAGTGCAGCTGTGCCACATTAAAATATGGTTTTCTTATAGCTATTTTTTATATAAAAACATTTGTTGCGGAAAACAATTGTAAAAATAAATAAATAAAATTAAATTTCATGTTTTGTACAGAGTTTTTTGTTCAGCACATTAAGGGCAAAAATCACAAATAAATAACTGTTCGATGACCGCAACGCCATATCATCAGTAATCTTTGTTAACCAACGTTTTAGAATCTGCAAGCATACAATGTTCTACTTTTTGCGTTGATAAGTTAAGAATCATAGCAAAAAATATGAACATAGTGCGCCAAAACTCTACATTTTACATGCAATTGCTTTTGTAACTCTTTTGATATTACACATTTCTAGACGAGCGCTCCGTTGAAAGCTTTTCTGGCGATACGAACGAAGTTGCAAGTGCTATGTTTAAATATCGGCGAGCTCACCGAGCGCACATGTATATATTTTTTGCTATGATTCTTAACTTATCAACGCAAAAAGTTGAATATAGTATGCTTGCAGATTCTAAAACGTTAGTTTACAAAGCTTACAGATGATATGACATAGCGGTCATTGAAACTTGCATAAGCAGCTCGTTGCCAATTTTAATTCATTTGACGCTTGTAATTTTTCAATTCAATTCAATCAATTTTCATTAATGAAGATAACAGCTTGATATGTGTGCCAAACGATAGAGCTGGAAGAGTCTAAATAGAATTTGTAGGGTTGTCTTGTCGAATCCTGTCCCAAACATGCATTGCAACCCATTTAAGAAAACCTGGCCCTAATAACGGGTGGCAATCCATGCTTAAGACCGGATTTGACAGGACAACCCTGTATACTCTATTAAGGTTCTTCGAGCTCTATCGTTTGGTAAACATTTCAAACATTAATATAGATTATTAAAAATTTAATCAAAAGACAGGTAGCAACCCATGCTTGGGACAGGATTTAACAATGCAACCCCTATTACTATATTTAGGCCTCCTTCGAGTTCTATCATTTGAAATATATTTTGAGGTATAATATTATACAGTTTCAATTAAAACAAAAAACTGACTAAAATTCGGGCATCAGGATAGGCTTTGGAAAAGCAACCCTGGTTCGATAGTTTCACCAAAATGGCTAACTATCATTTCGGCATGTCTCATCCTGTAATCTTATACGCTCGACTCAAAAAAATTTATATACCATATTCAGAAAAGTTGGAACTTGGAATCGCTTCTTACGTTATCATTTAACAGTCGATTTTTTTTGGTATGTCTTAAGTTATCCTCAAAAGAATCAGCTCTACGTGAATGGAGTTCAATTATTTTCTTTTATCTTATTTTTATTTTTTCGTGACCCCAGAATCAAATGTAATATTTGTTTTCTTAAAATCTGAACTGTTTCCATCGATATCTTTTGAACTGCTTATTAAGTGAAATATGTTATTGTAAATACATGTTTTTTTTTGCAATTTTACTATCTTTAATTTGATACCAAGAATGGAGGAGTGAAAGGAGGTCTTCAAAATGAAAAAAAAAAACACAATATCTCGAAAACTGTACCATTCAAAAATTTTTATTTTCTGATTCAGCAAGAAAATGTCTGTTCCATTCATAAAAAAGTATATAAGAACAAGTTAAGGTGTTATCTACACTGCACTGAAAGTGCATATTAAATAAATGTTAAAAAGACGTAGAAGAGGTTGAATAAGTCGAAAAAAATGTTAGAAAAGTTAACAGAGGTTGAAAAATGTTGAAAAAGTCGAAAATATATGCAAAATGTTGAAAAAAGTTGTGAGAAAAACTCTTAAAAAGTGGAAAGAGGTTGAAAAAGTCGAACAAATATATATAGGATATAATGGAAAAAGTTAAAGGTTTGAAAAAGTCAAAAGAATATGGAAAATGTTGAAAAAAATCGAATATAAATGAAAAACTTGAAATATGCCACGCCCACTTCTCCAATTTCGCCCACTTTGGTTCAATAATTTATATTCGTGATCGATGGCCTCGTATAAAATTTTAGCACAATAGCTTGTATAGTTTGCGATACATGCTGCAGTTAATTTTAAAATTTAGGGCGGTGACATACTCACTAGCACAATCCAGCCCGGTTTTGATTCAGAAATAGATTTCCATAAGCAAACCCCTCACACCAAATTTAAGTATGATTGCTCACATATTTCGATAAATAACTATGTCACTTACCATATTTAATTTGTATGGGTAATACCACGCCCACTGGTGCTATTTCATTCACTTTTGATTCAGATGTACTTTAAAGCAACTAAACCACTTACATTAAATTTCATAGCAATTGCTGCAATAGTTCACTTAAAACAGCGCTTACAAATTTATGCTATTATGGGAGGTGCCACGCCTACTGATGCAATCCCGTCAAAATTCATTTATTTTTAAAGCTTATAGTAACTGACATCTATGTACCAAATTTAATGAAGATTACTCTCATAACACACTATCTATAACAATGAATGTTTTTTGCTCATATGGGAGGTGCCACGCCCACAGGTACTATTGGACCAAATTTTTGTAACAAGAGACCTTCTAGCAAGTTCATTTGCCTTATTAAATTCCATAACGATTACGTTGTTAGTTCTCTTAATATAACGTTTATAAATATTGTGGTCGGTGCCACGCCCTTCAAAGAGTTTTTTCAGTAAAGTGGCTGTGCTTGTATTGATGACTGCTTTCAGCGGAATCATCCCCAAAATTTTTATGAAAATCGTTTTAGCCTATTTTGAGATATACGGAATCAAAATTTTTAACAGTTGAAAAGTGCCACACCCACTTTTTCGATTCCGCCCACTTCTACTACAATTCAAGATATATTTGATATGTATATGTTTACCAAATTTCATCGCAATATTTTGAACGGCTTAAAAGGTATGGTTGTATAAATGATAAAATTTAGGGCTGTGCCACGCCCCTGTATGATACTTTGGAAACTTGAAACGCAGCTTAATCCTAATTTGGTTCACGTGTGCATCAAATCACCAAGTTTCATCAAAATCGCTGCAACTGTTTTCAAAATTGGCCTGGGTAAACATACATAGAGTATGGGCGGTAGGCGTGTCCGTCAACCGATTTCACCCATTTTCAATAGCAAAATACCTGCAAGATGGTGTGACTTGTGTGTGAAAACTTCATTAAATTAGCTTTCTTATTTTTCCCGTAAACCTGATTTCAGCAGACGGACAGACAGACGGACATCGCTAAATCGACTCAGGTGGTGACGCTGATCAAGAATATACACATATACTTTTCCATACCTGCCACGCCCCCTTCTATGTGTTACAAAAGGAGAGACAATGTGACTATACCTTCGGTGTAGGGTATAAAAAAGGAACCCAAACAAATCATTTTTTAAACTACATAGTGTAATCAAATCAAATAATGTTGAAGTAATAAATAAAACGATATAATAAATAAATAAAAAAAAAATGCAAGGACGTTTTTAGTGTAGCTTACTCTAATCTGAAAGTTCATTAAAAACAAAGAAATTAACTTCAGGCTACTTTTTCTGAGCTTGGAAAACTGTGAAAAATTGATCATCTGAGATATTCATCTGAGAACTGGGTAAAAATGAAAATAAAAAAAACGGTCACATACATATGTACATATATTTTTGGCCTATAGTAGACCATTGATATTTTCCATTCGATACCTTGACATGCCCAACTTTTGGCTTAAGGCGTTCTGAAACCAAGTATTTCTTTTTTCACGTTTTGTTTTATTCACTTTTCATTCGTTTTTTCATTTGGTTGCATGTGTTGAAATGTCAACTGTTGTGTGCTAAGCACTTTGTTGCACCGAATGAAATTGCATACACTCGCAGTAAGAGCAGCAACAATAACAAACAACTTGCAATGAATGAAGTCGTGCATTTGTTATTTATTATTTACAACGCCATTGCAAACAGTTGCTTATTTTTGAAATTGTTATTTATATACCCAGTATGCTAAACGGATCCGTTTCAAATTCGAAACGGACTCACTTCTTTGTATATTTTATCCGAAACAGATTCTGTTTTGAACTCATTTTTGTATGAAATTCCTCTCGAAAAAGCGGAAGGATCATCCGCTTTGTCGTATCCGTCTCGAACTCGAAACAGACTTCATAGACGGATCCGTTCTATATTCGTTTTTTGTAAATGAAACGGATTCGAGACGAACTGGTTTTTTTAAATATAACGGATTCGAGACGGACTCCTTTTTTTTAATGAAATGGACTCAAGACTGACTCGTTTTTTTGAAATAAATCTGATTCGGGACGGACTCATACTTATTCCTTCAAGCAAATCATTATTATTTTTCCTTGAATATCCCAATAACTTTTACTGCTATAATGCCAAAACGTACAAAATAAACGCAATTAAAAAAGTTTCTGGAAAATGTCTTGTACGCGGCTATGCCATAGTCGGTTTGAAGATGAGCTTCTATAGCACGCGGCTAATGATAAAACAAAGATATTTAAACTAAAAATAAGTACAGATCTGTATTTTGTATCCCTAATACATTGAAAATAAAATAAAAGTTTTGATGACAACTTAAAAAGTGCCTTATATGTTAGTGATCTGTGGCTCTATTTTGAAAAATTTCCCAGTTTAAACAGGGAATTAAACGGATCACAATCCGTATTATTTATAAAAACGAGTCCGTTTCTAATCCGGAAAAACAAGTCCGTAACGGATCTGTATACGAAGTCCGTTCCGAGTTCGAGACGGATCCGTCGAAGCAAAAAAAAAAATAGAGTCCGCGCTAACACAGGGTGTTTTTTTAGAGGTATAGAGCTTCGAATTGAAATAAAACACAAGAAAATCGTTTTGATGTCCATCAATTTGGCTTTATTGGAAGGATAATTTTATGCCATTAATGTTTAAATATGATTTCGGGCATGTGGCCGCCGCGGCTGGCTCGAATAAAGCCAATTCTACAGGTCCAATTTTGAACCACTTTGTCGAGCATATGGGGCCGTATGTCGGCAATAACGCCACGAATATTGGCTTCCAAGTCCCCTAACGTTTCTGGTTTGTTGGCGTAGACGAGCGACTTCACATATCCCCAAAGAAAATAATCCAATGGTGTCAAATCACACGAGCTTGGTGGCCAATTGACAGGTCCATTCCGCGAAATTATGCGCTCATCGAATGTTTCCTTCAATAAATTGATTGTGACGTGCGCTGTGTGGCATGTAGGGCAGTCTTGTTCGAACCACAACTCATCCACATTCATGCCATCCAATTCGGGAACAAAATAGTCGGTTATCATGGCTCTATACCCGTCTCCATTAACGGTAACTGACTCTCCAGCATTATTTCGGAAGAAGTATGGCCCAATGACTCCACCAGCCCATAGAGCACACCAAACAGTCAGTTTTTGTGGATGTAATGGCGTCTCAAGGGTCTCATGTGGATTCTCTTCACTCCAAATGCGGCAATTCACGTAGCGACGTAGCAATTCAACCAAAAATGAGCCTCATCACTGAACAAAATTTTGCGATGAAAATCAGCATCGAGATCAATCTCATTTTCGGCCCATACACCAAAATCACGACGCATTGCATGGTCTCGCGGCTTTAATTCTTGCACAAGCTGGATTTTGTAAGGTCGCAAGCCAAGATCTTTGCGCAAAATCTTCCATAAAGTTGATGGACAAAGCTCCAATTGCTGTGCACGGTGGCGAATCGATTCATTCGGGTCCTCTTCAACATTTTGCTCTACAGTGGCAATTGTTTCTTCGGTGCGCACTGTTCGACGTCTCTGCGGATGCGTATTATCACATAGAGTAAACGTAGTGCGAAAACGACCCATGGTTAACCGAATTAATTGCTCTGATGGACGATTATGTCGACCATAAAATGGACGGAGCTTGCGGTAAACTTCGCGAACTGAACCATTATTTTCGAAATAAATTTGCACGATTTGCAAGCGTTGTTCTTTTGTCGACCTGTCCATGATGAAATGGCAAACCAAACTGAACATTAATGACATTAGAGTTGCCAGATTTGACCATAAAATGCCAGTTTTATCTCTATTCGAAAAACAAACCTCTAAAAAAAACACCCAGTAGATCCTTAACGGGTTCGAAATGGTTCCGTTTGCGTTTTTGTGCACATTGGGTATGTATGCACACATTTTGTGTCTAAGTGTTGGTGTGCTTGTGTGCATTTTTATATCAGCAAAACGTCTGTCAAATGTCTGCTTGTCTGCAGTTAAAATATTTTTCTTATTTGCTTAGATAGGAGCACATTTGAACGGAAGAGCATACGCCAGAGAAAATATGTTTAGCTTTTTTATGCGTTTGACAATCAGTTTCTTAAATAAAGTTTAAAAGAAGAATGGATATTTTTTTGAAAACCAACAACTACAAAGAATTACTTATTTTAATATAAAACATGAATTTGTCACAGGTTTTGTATTTGGAGACAATTTTTAAAAAAATTCAAGTAAAGTGTATTTCGTTTATAAATGTGGACAATATACATTATTAATACGTTACGTTATTAGTCCTAGTTATAGTATTTGTTTATAAATATTTACAGTATTCTTCGTAATAATGATTTTTTATTTATGCTTCTATCTTTACAGGAAAAATCAAAAATCAAAAAAAAAAAAAGTTCCCACCTCAAAACAGCCCACAATTCAATTGGTGAAAACGAACATTTCTCAAGAGAAAGCCCGAAATTGACGCAAATATTGAGATTGTAAAGTGCATTGAAGATTTTCAGCAAAAAACCAGGCAACCAACCTAAAAAAGTACAACAAAAAATAAGACCCTATAACCCAAGCAACCAACCGATCGACCAACAAAAGATTTTAAGCATCGCTAGAGGGCATAAAAGGCCGTCCTTATTGCATTGAGCTTTTGTGCCAGTTTTTGTGTTCTTCACTGGTTCTTGTTGTTATTGCCTTTAGTTTTTTGATGCTGTTTGTGTTTTGAGTTTTTTTTTTTTGTGCTGTTGTGTTGTGTTTTTTTTTTCTCCTTGTTTTGCAAAAATCACTTGACGTGAAACACAAAATTAAAACACTTGTTTTACATGACAGCAGCAGCACCAACAATTGCCAACACAATGACGACACTTGTGCATAGACAACAGCAACAGCAAAAGCAATGGCAACAACGACCATTGCTGCTTGTGTCAGTTGTCATGTTGACACTGTTTACGGCGTCCATTCAAGGGATTACAGAAGAATTGTCACCAGGTAAGTTTAGTTAAGTAAAATAAAGATGAAGAAGATTGCATGACAAAAAAAAAAAAAAGATCACCTGAAGTGCTAAAATACAGTAAAGTAGAAAATCTTTATAATAAATACGGATTTTATAAAAAGAAAATCCACTTAGTAAATCCCTTAATAGCAGTGGAAGTGGTTTGTTGATAGGAAATGGAAAATGCAAAAAATGTAACAGAAAAATGCTCTCACTGCACTTTAGTGCATTAAATGCTCATATATATTTTGCACCCAATATTGTATTCATTTGAATTGGCAGCTTCAATCTATTTATTGAATATTTTTTCTTACTACACTGTGCGAAAAAATCTTGTTCAGTAGCACTAAGCCCATTTAATGTTAACTCGAATGCATGAAAGTTATAAAATTGGGTCATTCATATTTTTGGCCCGTTAGCAAAGCGTTTCTTCTTGAATGGATCTATAATTTTGCAAAACAAAGCAGTGCCATTAGCTCAACCCCCCACATACTGTTATTTTACACTAAAAGTGAAAAACTATTCGTACTTCTACCATGACTTGTAACCGACTCAGAGGTCGCGAGCTTTATTTTATATGTTTTTAAAAAAAATGCTTAGGGGCCATCCATTAATAGCGTGAGTCAAAGTATGACTCACTGAGAGTGTGTATTATTATAGTCTCACGAAAGGGAGGTTCCGCCAGAATTCACCAAATCTCACCATGGAAAGGGGGTCCAAATTTTCAAAAAACACCTAACGTAATTAATGGAAAGTCAAAAATCAAAATCAACTGCATATTAATCTGAGAAAAAAAAAAAAATATAAAATCATTTTGTTCTTTTATATCTTAGTCTATATATTTATGAAGAGTTTAAGATACCATTTAAGAAAATCGATGAAGAAATAGAAAAGTAATATAAATTTGAGCGAAAAATGACCGAATCGCATTTTTGCCTGTTTTTCCGATTTTTTAATTTTATTTGTCATAATCTGTACATTATATATAATACTATATGTAATATATATATATATTAAGGTAGTTCTTAGGAAAAAAAATCGGGGACGACTCCTAAATCCGTTCGAAATATGATAAAAAAATTTAAAAATGAATCTAAAATTTTTGTCTTCAGCCCCAACGGACCCTATTTCAAAGTGAAATTTGATCTAAGCCGCCATTTTTTAAAACTATCTTTTCTTGATTGGCTTTTAATTTTAAGAAATAATGTATTGAAAAAAAAGTATTATTTGAATCTAGTTTTTGGAAGTTGCAGATATGACTTTTCTAAAAATCATTATAAATTGGGAACTCCTGAACAGATTTTAAATATATTGATGTCATATGGAATTAAAGTTAATTAACTGCACTATCATAATATGTTAATAAAATTACAGATTAATAATACAACCTTTAGAGAAAATAACAGTTATTAAAAAAAAAATGGTGAAAATTTTTAAAAAACCTCCATACCTCAAAACAAGTAAAAATTATTTCGAATTTTTATGCATCAATCTTATAGACAGTAAAATAACCTTTCATATGACATCAATATATGTAAAATCTGTTCAGGAGTTTCAAAATTAAAATGATTTTTAGAAAAGCTATATCCGCAACTTCCCACTGTCTAAATAACCGCTTTTAGTACGATTTTATCGGGGCTTAACTCGAGTAATAACTCCGTTCAAGCACACTGTGTTCGGATAACCGAATGTTGGTTACATTATATTTATTTCAAATGAATGTACATGAACTTCATTCCGAACGACTCCTCCCTCCGAGGTACATCGCAAATATCACACACAAACAGTTTTTTTTTTTTTGTTCCACGAAAAGTAGCTAAGCGTACCAAAATATACCACATTCGAATCGCATCGCATCGAAGCTTAAAAAGTCATGAAACCGTTCGGTGAAATATGTACAAAAGATAACACAAAGCATTTAAAAATGATATGTCAAACCACAACGGAGAGCTAAATGGGGAATGATTAAAAAAGTGATGGCAATAAATGCCAAAAATTCATTTAAAATTTTAATGATCTTCATTTTAACAATATATATGAGATTTTCAAGAAAGAAAACGATTTTTCCAAACTTTTCATTTAATCCCTTAATTTTAATGATGCATATGAATATGTGATGACGAAAAACACATGATCTAACTAAGTCAAAGTCAAATAAGATAACAAATTTTATTCAAGAAATCTAAAAATACTTTATACTTAACACAAATAAACTGTCTCTCTTAGATTTTTTTCCGAATTCGAATATTATTGTAAATGAAAAAATCATATTTAACTAGTGTAAGCAAAAATCTTAATGATTTATGTTTGCATATGATATCTTCTATTGTTAAAAAGTCTTTAAAAGACTCTAAGTATAACAAAGGATGCCCTTAATGTAACCTAAGCTCAAAAAAATTTACATAATTATGATTGTCTTAAAATAAGCACAAAACAAATCACTTATTCTTTTGTAATAAATGAGTATATCTTTAAAGCATTGACTGTACAACCCTCACGTTTTCTGATACACAGTTACTACTGCTGCTTCAAGAAAACTCTACTTATAAATGTCCTTAGAGCTGTCATTTCAGTACAAACACTTAAATTTTATTTTATTGTAAACCTACTTCCAAATTTCTTACTTCATACATATAGAAACATTTTTCAAAAATCCGTAATTTACATTTGCTTTTCACCT
This sequence comes from Tricholauxania praeusta, assembly GCA_949775025.1. Lineage (NCBI taxonomy): Eukaryota > Metazoa > Arthropoda > Insecta > Diptera > Lauxaniidae > Tricholauxania > Tricholauxania praeusta. Next base: position 25,661,379 of record OX459031.1, on the reverse strand, counting down.
AAATTTTAAGAAAGAGATGCAAATAACTGTTGAGTGAAAAAGTGACACTTGAAAGGAAGCGCACATACACATACACAAACAAAAAAGGGAAGCTTAAGTGCCACGTTTTCCGTCTTAAATGAATCATAATAATGCCAAGAAGGAAAATAAAAACAAACCCCTACAATCAAGCAGGCCGGGTTTGGTGAACTTTTGGCAGTAATTTTCCCAATTCCACTTCATACTTCATTTTCTTCTACTTCAAATGCCACAAAAGCAACAAGACGCGGATAATTTTTGTGTTGCCGAGTCAGTTTATAAATCTCTACATCCAACTAAATGATAAATTGACAAATTTATTTGGGTCAGAAGATAACGCATTCATCATCATTTTTTGAGTAAGGGCGCACAAAATTTGCCACTGCTTTTAAGAACTAATTCTTACTTTTTTGTGCTTGCACAAATTAAGCTTATTTTGCCATAGCCGACGAAGGATATGGTAGAAGAGGGGTAAGAAGATACGGTTACCTGGACACATATATTTCACCCATAGGGTGAAAGGATTTAATAGGATGCAACGTGACATAAATCGAATTGAATTGAATTGAATTGAATTGAATTGAATTGAATTGAATTGAATTGAATTGAATTGAATTGAATTAAATTGAATTGAATTGAATTGAATTGAATTGAATTGAACTGAACTGAACTGAACGAATTGATTTGAATGGATTGAATTGATCTAAACTGAACTGTATTTAAGTGAATCGAATTGAGCTGAACTGAATTCAATTAAATTGAATGAAAGTAAATGGAATAAAGTTCAATAGAGTTCAATTTAATCAGATTTAAGAAATAGGAATTGACTTACATCTAACAAAACTTCCATATGACTCAAACTGCTCTGAGCATAACTTGAACTGGACTTGGCGATTTGACTTGGACTTGGCTAGTTTAAAAGTTATCTTGAATCGGTCGACTTTTATTTGTTGTTGTTTTGGATTTGACTAAGACTGGACTGTTTTGACTTGTCGTTGGCATTAGCGGAACTTGAAATTAAGTTGTGCTTCATTAGAAATTGACTTTGGCTTGGAAAAAAATTACGCTGAGATGACTTGGATGTGACTGTTATATAATATGTTCATTTGAATTGAATGACACTTTAGTTAAATAAGGTTTTTATACAATTTTACATAACTTGAAATAGAATCAGACTACATATGATATTTCTTTTTTTTTTGGAATCAGTATAACTTCTAATAGCCTCACCATAAAGGATGAATTTTTTTAATATAAATGCAAATATTCTCACTCTTATTGTGCTTAACTTTTTGAGGTGTTCATTCTAACCACCCTAATCTTGTGTGCATTTCGAATTCAATAAACATTCATTCATTTTTTAACCATAGCCATCATTATTTTCGCATTAAGGCCAACACCAGTATAAAACAAAAGAAGACCATACAAATAGGGATTTCAAACTTTTCTCTTGTCCAATATTTCCATTCAACCATTCACGCATTAATTCCTACTGCTTAGCACTTTGACATTTGTCGCTCTCACTCTTATGTTTTCTTTGTTTTTTTTTTTTGTTTACAGACTGCAGTCAAATGTCAAAATCAACATATATACATTTCTATTAATCATCATTATTATAATCAACATTATTATCCTTGCAGTAGCAGCATGCTCAGGGAAAGTCAAAGGTTCTTTTTATGTCATTTATTTGGTTAAACATGGAATTCGCATTTTAGCCCCCTTTCACACTACCCCGCCGACAAAGGAGTAGTAGGATGTTATAGTGAATAAAGGAACACAAGATATTGTCTCGAGATTCAGCGCGTAACAGCAACAAATTTATAAATAACTTTCCATTGTCTGTCTGTCTGTCTGAATGGTTGTCTGTCAGTATGCTCCCGTTTTGTCCTCCATCTTTGGTCTGTTGGCGCTCATTTGTCGTGCAATATTAATAATTTTGAGACTCACTCCATTCAACTTGACAGCTTTTGTAAAAAGGAACTTCGGAATAATGTTTTTTTTTTCGTACTCTTTCTTGCTCACTTTGACCATTTCAAATTGAAATTTATTTGTAATTTTCCTAAAGACTTCATGACATTACTTAAGGGTTGATTTTATGCACTAGCACAGTTGGTTAAAGTTCATTTTATCCTTAGTGCTCTGCAACCTTAGCATTATTAATTATTTTGAAATTCCATACCAAACCATCGAACCAACATTATCAACTGCACATAAGGCACAGCCTTCCACCAACATTGACTACAACCACAACAGGTTGAATGTATTATGACCTCAAGTTTCGCTTTTTCCCCTACTGCTGCTGACAGTAAAGATTCGTTGAAGAAAGTGTCAACTGCTTAAAGTTGGCTGGGTTTTTTTTTTTTTTTTTGTTCTTTTCCATGCAATTCAAATCTCATTCATTTTCATTTGTACCTTTTTGTGGTGGTAGTAGATATAATCGGTCAGCGTGTGGAATTTTTTTTTAAAGATCATTAATAAAAATACTGCGTATACCAGCACTTAAAGTAAAGTTCAACAATGAATGAAGTTTGAAGAAGCTATCTACATCAATTTGATGAAGATGAATTTGTCTCCATAATTTTTTTACTTAAGATACTTGCGAGCGCATAAAAAGTGATGTCTTTAAAAAGAAATTAACTCGTTTTTATGATCAGCTGTTTTAAAACATCCTAAGCTAATGATGGAAACTTCAGGAAGTATGTTTATCGTGATTTCTTTTTACTTATGTGTAATTTATGCTTATGCTTGACACTGATTTGGAAGAAAATAAAAGTAGTTTCTCCAGCAGAATTTTAGTTTTTTAAGTTTTCATATTTGGAAAAACTTATGCAGCTACATATGTATATTCAAATTATTCATTAAAATTAATAGTCCCTATGATATGAAAGAAATTCAACTTTGTCAAAATTGCAGTAATTGGCATTACTTAGTTATATGTGCATATCCACAGCATTTGGCATTTTAGCTGTCCTCGTTTTTATACCCTACACCGAGGGTATATTCACCTTGTCCATCCGTTTGTAACACATAGAAGGAGGCGTGGCAGGTATTTAAAAGTATATACATTCTTGATCAGCGTCACCACCTGAGTTGATTTAGCGATGTCCGTCTGTCTGTCTGTCTGTCTGTCTGTCTGTTGAAATCAGGTTTACGGGAAAACCAAGAGAGCTAATGGAATGAAACTATCACACACAGGTCACATCTTCTTGCAGGCATCTTGCTATTGAAAATCGGCAAAATCGGTTGACAGACACGCCTACCGCCCATACTCTATGTATATTTACCCCGGCCAATTTTGAAAAAAGTTTCAGCGATTTTGATGAAACTTGGTGATTTGGTACACATGTGAACCAAATAAGGATTAGGCTGGGTTTCAAGTTTTCAAAGGGTCGTACAGGGGCGTGGCACAGCCCTAAATTTTAACCTTTATACCACCATATCTCGTAAGCCGTGCAAGATATTGTTATGAAATTTGGTAAACGGATACATATCAAATATATCTTGAGTTGAGATTAAAGTGGGCGGAATTCAAAAAGTGGGCGTGGCACTTTTCAACTGCTAAAAATTTTGAATCCATATATCTCAAAATTGGCACAAAGGATTTTCATAAAAATCCTGGAGATGATGCCGCTGAAAGCTGTCATCAATACAAGCTCAGCCTCTTCATTGAAAAAACTCGTTGAATAATATTTATAAACGTTATATTAAGAGAACGAACAACGTAATAGTGATGAAATTCAATGAGGTAGATAAACTTGCTGTAAGGTCTTTTATTACAAAAATTTGGAACAATAGTACCTGGGGGCGTGGCACCTCCCATATAAGCAAAAACTGTTTATTGTTATAAATAGTGTACTAAGAAAGTAATCTTCATAAAATTTGGTGTTTAGATGTCAGTTACTATAGGCTTTAAAAATAAATTAGTTTTGACAGAATTGCTTCATTGGGCGTGGCACCTCCCATATTAACATAAATTTGTAAGCGCTGTTTTAAGTAAACTATTGCAGCAATTGCTATGAAATTTAATGAAAGTGGTTCAGTTGCTATAGAGTATATCTGAATCAAAAGTGGCTGAAATAGCACCAATGGGCGTGCCACCTCCCATACAAATAATATACGGTAAGTGGCATATTTATCGAAATAAGTGAGCAATCATACTAAAATTTGGTGTTAGGGGTTTGCTTATGAAAACCTATTTCTGGATCAATACCGGGCTGGATTGTAGCAGTGGGTGTGTCACCGCCCTAAATTTTAAATTAATCTGCAGCATATATCACAAACTATACAAGCTATTGTGCTGAAATTTAATATGAGGATGTCGATCACAAATATAATTTGTTGAACAAAATGTGGGCGGAATTGGAGAAGTGGGCGTGGCATATTTCAAATTTTTCATTTTTATTCGATTTGTTCAACATTTTCCATATTCTTTCGACTTTTTCAACCCTTTAACTTTTTCCAATATATTCTACATTCGACTTTTTCAACCTCTTTCAACTTTCTTCATAAGTTTCTTTATTTTTTCGACTTTTTCATCAATTTTGAATAGTTTCAAATTTTTTCAACCTCTTTCATTTTATTTAGAGTTTTTCAACCTCTCTCAACCTTTTTCAACATTTTGCATATATTTACGACTTTTCAACATTTTTCAACCTTTCTCAACCTTTCTTACATTTCGCATTTTTTTCGACTTATTCAACCTCTTCAACGTCTTATTAACATTTGATGAAAAGGTACTTTCAGTGCAGTGTAGGGTATGTGAGTTTCGGCCTCGCCGAAAATAACACCTTAACTTGTTTTATATATATTTTTCTGAATAATTTATTCAATTCTAATTACTTTTTACCCAGAGTTATTTTTATTGAAAAGATTAACAGAAGCTAGGAAAGACCACAAACGTCGCTTACTTATTGATTTTTGTAGAGTGTTAATTAGAAAAATCTTACACCGCGCGAATTAAACTTTTTATAAAATACGAATTTAAATAAGAGAATCTACAAAGCACCATGTGCTGTTAGTTTGATTGTCAAATAAAATCTGAATTTATTGTTTCTCTTTTGCTTAGTTCTAACTTAACAGCTACCTAAAATACATATACGCTACAACCATACGTACATACATAAGCTACATAAACAGATAAGCTAAAGGAACGGATATGCTGATGTTAGCATAAACAATGTAGCTGGGAACATAATACGTTGTCACGTTTAACAAGATCAGCATTATTTGGATTGTTGATCTTGTTAAAGTGTTTATATAGTATGTGGTTGTGCTAACTCTCCCCTTTCTTAATTTCTTCGTCCCGAAGTTATAATCTCATTTGGGAAAGAGCTGCCGTAAAAAGTTGCTCTTGTGTAGTTCTATGGATCTCCGTTTGACACTGTTGCCACATCTGGAATCCCCTCCAAATCAGAAAGCTAATGAATCCTATTATACCCAGTATAAAGCATGACCATAGCATTGGATGAGACTGTACTTCTATGTGAAATGGCGAGATTGTTTCAGTATTTTCAAATTTCAATTCCAAATCCATAGATTCAACATATTTCTCGATAGTGTAAGTGTTGATGTAGGTATGTCGCATATATTCCAATATTTCCTCCTTTGAATTTTGGTAAGTATTATTGTCAATAACGACTTTATCTTTGAAAGTCACCAGGTAAGTTCCATTTATAACTTCACTATCTACAGTGTGATTTCCGTATAAAAGTATAACACCATCATTAAGTTGTTCCAGCTTTAAATTCCGTTCCCTAATCTTTGTACAGTTACTATTTCTTCTATTCAGTAGCTTAGATAAACATGTTTCGGTTCTATTAGCTTCACAGAAGGTGTTGCTTAATTCGAATTTACAGTTGCTTAGGTTAATAAAAGTTTCATTACATTTTGCAATATTTTTATCTATGACGAGTTTCCCGTCAGAATGGCTTATGGCCCTACTTTTAAACAATTGACATTTGGTTTTAACAATTGGATACCTAATATAAATGACAATTATATTATTATTCTGCACAATCTTAAAAGTCGATGCATCAATCAAATCTGTTAACAAAATTTTCTCATATTCATGACCTATTACGTCATGTATTTCATCCAAATGCAATATAGATGGATTCAAGACACCCAATTTACCGAACGTAATCGTTTGAATTGAGTTTTGTAATTCCGATATCATTAATTTATTTCTTTTGATAAAAAACTTTTTTGCTTTAAATTTGACAGTAAGATTGCTCATCATATCTGTTAAGTTCTGTATAGCCTTAAATATTTGGGAATTCGTTGTATATTGTTTATTCCCATTTAAAATTATTTCGTTCATTTTCTTTTCAATAGAAATTAGATCGTTATGGTCCGGACTGCCTGACAACCACTTCCACGCCGTTCCTAATTCATCAATTGCTCTCTTGTATCGCTTAATTACCTGCAACTGCTGTAAAAGTGTTTCGGCTACGTCAATTTCTAAATCTTCGTCGTAAATTTTATTGTCATGTACAAACTCCTTCGTTTCCTGCACTAGACCTTCATAGTACGTTAAATTAATAATGTGAAAAAGTTCTCCAAAATTTTCGTAAATAGCAACATCCCCGTTGTCAACCAGTACATAAGGTTCCCTTGAATAGTCTAATATATCCGCCAAGGTACCAGACATCGTAATAAGTAAGATTATCATTTCTGTAACGAAAGAAATGTAGATTAATTTCTAATCTGGTCTTTGTGTACTACCAGTATTTTCTTTGTTTTGACATCCTGAACTGTAACTGTGTTTCTATTGTTTTTTATAACTTTTCTCTTTTTGTATCGAGGCGTTAGCTTTCCCCGTCTATCATTTTTTGTAAATATTATTTCCTCTTCTGCCGGATTTTTTTCTACTTTGTCTTTATTCATATTTGCAAGCATTCTTATTTGAGCTTCCCTAACCCTATCAATTAACGTTTCTTTGTACTGATCAATGTTGTGATATGCAGTTATTGGTTTCATTTTTGTCGTAGAATGAATGGTATTGTTGTACTGCTGAACTACATGTATCATAGCGACTTCAATATCTACTAATGGTTTCTGAAGTTTGAAAATTCTTAGCAATTCACCAATAGTAGAGTTGACTCTCTCCACTTTACCATTTGTACTGGAATGAGCTACCGGTGTCAGTTTATGTTGTATCCCTAGATTTTTCAAAGTTTGTTCGAAGGGTTTCCCGATTACTGACCTTTGATTATCTGTCATAATTACTTTAGTGTTCGGGAACAAATTAATGGCTTCTAATATTTTTTGTCTCATTTCAGATTCGACACAAATGAGATTCACTACTAAAAACTTAGTTAACGCATCAATTATAACAACGAATTTCTTTTTGTCTGTAAAATAAATATCGCAATGCAACACCTCACCCCCCTCTTGAGGAATTGGAGCCTCTCCAATTTTCTGTTTCTTTGGATGTCTTTCATACTTCGATAACTTACAAACGTCACATTCATCATTAATTTGCTTTACGTCATGCGTAACCTGTGGCCACCAATGAGTTTCTGTTATCTGTTGGACCACTTCCCTGGCTTGTCTATGAGCCCTATTATGAGCTTTTTCGGCTGCCATTAGTTGTTCGTCTGGCGAAGTCAAATCATCCACCAAAATGTGTGTATGAATAAATTTCGTGTGTGGGAATGTATTAACCAACAAATCTTTTATTTTGAAAAGCGTTTCCTCCGTACATTTTATTGCCACTGTGGGCTTATTGATTAACATTTTAAGTTCCTGAATTAATCTGTCAGTGTTACTGTATTTAACTACGGATCTCCAGTAGGTAGGGAATGTTTCAAAAGTTTGGGTCTTGTTTGTTGTGTCATGTTCTTCTAAAACAAATTGGTTTTTAAATGCATTCAATGGTCTGTGAATTTTTATTATTTTTTCTTTTTCTGGGGAACTATTCGCAGTGTGCACAGTGTTTTGATCACTGCTGTCTGATGATATCGTTTCATGGCCTGACAAAGCGTTTACATACTGTCTCGACAACGCGTCAGCAACAACATTTTCTTTTCCCGGTTTGTATATTATTTCCGGGGTAAATTGGTCTATATAGGACCGCCAACGGCGTAATTTTGCGTTATAGTTTTTGTCGTTAATCGCGAAAGTAAGGGGTTGGTGATCTGTATAAATCTTGACCCCCTGAATGTTTTGTAAATAGTTATTCAATTTTTTAAATGCCCAAACAATCGCAAGCATTTCCCGCTCATTTGTCGCGTAATTTCTTTCAGTTGCGGACAGTGTTCTTGATATAAAAGTTATGGGTTTACCCCTTTGACTAAGAACCGCGCCTATGGCACTATTGCTAGCATCTGTGGTCAACTCGAAATTCTTTGTGTAATCTGGTTGTGACAAGGATATAGTCTCTTTCAACAAACTTTTAACCATCTCAAAAGCTTCCCTTGCCTTGTCGTTAAATTTTATTTCTATGTTCTTAGACTTGAACTGAGAAACTTTTCCATTCTCGCCCTTCAAGTACTCAGTCATTGGCTTCGCTATATGCGAATAATTTTTGATAAATTTCCGGTAATACCCTGCCAAACCTAAAAAAGATCTTAGTTGTTTCACAGTTTGAGGCATAGGATATTCCTGAATTGTTTTAATCTTCTCCGGGTCAACCTTTAAGGAATTAAATCCCACTAAATATCCCAAAAATTCGACTTCCTGGCCAAAATATTTACTCTTTTCATTTGATACTTTCATATTGGCCTTCGCTAAAGCTTCCAATACAATTTCTATGTGTTTCAGATGATCTTCTTTCGTTTCCGAAAAAATGATAATGTCATCGATATAAACGTGACAAAATCCTTCTTGAATACAAGATCTTAATACATCATCCATGGCCCGTTGAAATACACTAGGTGCATTTTTTAGGCCGAATTGCATACGCAGAAACTCATATTTCCCATTATTCACGCTGAATGCCGTTTTTGGAATGTCGTTTTCCTCTATGAGGATCTGGTGAAATCCAATTTGCAAGTCAAGCGTAGAGAAGTACCTAGATTTCCCTAAATGTGATAATATCACTTCAGTATCCGGTATCGGATACCGGTCCGTTGTAGTGACTGTATTCAGCTTCCTATAATCGACAACCATTCTTTGCATTGGTTTGCCATTGTCATCCAAACTTTTTGGTTTGGGGACCACCATAACTGGAGAGTTATATGGGCTGAAAGACCGTCGAATTATATTATTTTTTAACAAAGACTCTACTTCTTTGTTGACGAATTCCATTGAACTGAAGGGGATGAGATACTGTTTTGACCACACTGGTGACTCAGTGGTGGTAGCGATTGAACATTTAATGTTTGTATTATATGGCAAAAATTCTTTTGTTTTCCCATGAATAAAAATACCTTGGTACTTTTTTATTAATTCTTCAAGTTTAATTTTAATGTCTTCCTCAATATTTTCATCTACTATGAGGCTATTTATCGAACAAGAACTATCAAACTTTAATTTTTCACAACCATTTCGATGGGTTAAAAGATTTGTACAAAAATCTATGTTACCTCCGATATAATGAAGTGTTCGCATACCTATGATTATATCATAGTCCTGTAATTGCGACAATTCTAATAACTTTATCTGTATATTAAATATACTTGCTAACTGGTAACTGTCTATTAGGCTCACACCATGAATTGAATTTACCTGATTTTTTTTTTTTAATTTTATGGGGTTATTTAAGATTCCTGGCTTTACATAATTATGTGTAGCACCAGTATCAATAAGGATTTTTAAATGTTTGTTAGTTTCTTGGTCTACCCGGGTGATATAGGGCAGTCCTGGCCTTGGTCTAAAAAATCACTACCTTCTTGTAAATTATTTATTCGCGTCTGTCTGACACCCTGCCAGTTTCCGGAGTTTGGCTTATTATTTTTGGATGAGTTAAAATTTGTATTTTCCCTGTACTTAGTTACCCCAGTATCCACATCCATTGGTTCTGGTGGATTCTGATTAACCTGTGATCGTCGGAAATTATTATGTTGTCCGTTAGAATTATTATTTGACCCTCGGTTACGATTAAAGTGATAACGATTATCATTTTGCCTATTGGCCAAGTATGGTTTTTCCATTACGGCCTCTTCTGCAAGAATTATGGCGTCTGGGAGTGTTTTAGGCCCTAAAGAATATACTACATTGCTTAATGACGGCTGAAGCCCATTCACAAAAACTTTCAATGCATCGTATCGAGCTTCATTATTTAGCTCATTAGTCGTCCTGGAGTCCGAACCATATGTCATTAAATTTTTGTTTGTTATAAGTGTTAATACGACATTAACCCTATCAAAAAATTCTCTTGGTGTTGAATTCCCTTGTCTTAGCCCTTCCAATTCACGTTGGAGGGTTCGTTTGGAACGTTTGTCCTGGTAAGTGAAATCGAGTCTTTCTATTATTTCTTCGAAATTGAATATCGTCCCATAACTGGCAAGCATGGCTTTTGCTTGTCCCGTAATCTTACTACGCAATAGCCCCAATGCTTCATAATACTTGTTTTGTCCGTTTACCGTGTTGGCTCTTGAGAAAGTTCGCATGGCGTCACAGGCTTCAGTACGCCATGTGGCGTATTCACCCATAACCCCGCTAAAGTCTGGCAGTGCCTTTATTAAAGCCGGAATACCATCTTCGGTTGCCGTATATTGTGCCGCAACTCTTTGCTGTATTGGCGGGGGTACTAAATTCGCCCGTACCTGTGCAGTTATGCGTTCTGTTAATTCAGCCAATTGTTCCGGTGTAATAGCGATTGCCATATCTGAATGGTTACTGTCTTCAGTTAAAGAATTCTGTCGGAAATTGTCAAATCTTTTCTGAATTTTTTTTAATGACATAGAAATTTTCACTTGCTACTAATTTCTCAATTCGTAATCGCGATTTATATAAAAAATTTCAAATTGGGTATCTTAAATCACGTAATTTATCTCACTAAAAAATTTGTTTTAAACAATTGCTTCTTGAAGCAGTAAGTATAATCATTGAAAACTTTGTTAACAACAGCAGAAATATTTTTTTGTAAATTTTTTTTTTTAACAATTGCTTCTTGGAGCAGTAAATAAAATCATTGAAAACTTTGTTAACAACTGCAGAAATATTTTTATAAAAACTTTTTATTTTTCTCACTAAAATTCCACATGTTAAGCTGATGGTCACAATCTGGTTCTATACTGTTTCCCTCGATGTTGAGGTACTTTTGTTGAGCTGATAAATTTTAGGTTTTCCTTCGATGATGGAAGTACTTTTTCTAGGTATGCCTACGGACAGGAAGTTGGTTGACTTTTTATTCCATAGGCCCCACGTTGGGCGCCAATTAAACTTTTTATAAAATACGAATTTAAATAAGAGAATCTACAAAGCACTATGTGCTGTTAGTTTGATTGTCAAATAAAATCTGAATTTATTGTTTCTCTTTTGCTTAGTTCTAACTTAACAGCTACCTAAAATACATATACGCTACAACCATACGTACATACATAAGCTACATAAACAGATAAGCTAAAGGAACGGATATGCTGATGTTAGCATAAACAATGTAGCTGGGAACATAATACGTTGTCACGTTTAACAAGATCAGCATTATTTGGATTGTTGATCTTGTTAAAGTGTTTATATAGTATGTGGTTGTGCTAACTCGCGCAATATCAACGATTCAGTTTTTTGAGACCAAGTGTTGCACATAAAAATAAATAAATCCTTTTCAAAAAGGAGATATACATACATATATTGAATTGAATGGACCGAAAAATTATTGCGACATCCAGCAAATTTATTTCAAATCCATGAACAATGTTTTTAATTGGCTCCAAGGTGTTTTGCAGTACAATTTTTCTTCGTATTTCTGCGTTTCCAATGTAACTCGACTGTATTCATATACACAGATATTATCAAATAAAACCTATTAAATTTCCCGACTGTTCTCAACGTTAGATCTTTAATTCATAGTAAAACAAAGGTAAATATTTCAAAATAAACTCACGTTAAAAGATTTTCGAGTAGTTAAATATCTGCTGCGTTATGCCATGGTTTCAGTTGAGCACCTCTAAACTTCAACATAGTACATTTGCCAATGTGGCGCGTTAATTCCTTAACGAATAGAAACAAAAAGGTAGATACTTACGTAGTTGCACTGAATACCGAAAATTACTTCAGGGTAGAGTTCTCATGACTTGGCAATAAAACACGCTCGGTTAATTCAACTGGGTGGCTTTTTATTTGAAATCGTCTTATTACGATTTTGCTGATGCTTCGTTAAAGAGGGTTTTAATAAAATGCACGATACGGAACCGTGATTTTTCTATTACAATCACTTGTAATTTATTTCATTACCGTGTGTACTATTTTGTTACTGTTCTAACTTGATGTTGGCAAACTTTAAGATGCAAAAATATCTCAACTTCCTTAATTTATAAATTCCAATATAGCGTGAAAAAAAATCAGTTCTTTTTGTATTATAAACAACACCTGCAGCCATGCAATTTATTGCCAAATGCTTGTCTCACATAATTTTTACCATTTCGTTGAGCTTTCAATGACTTCGAATGGAGAGTTCCTTACATACTACCAACCACTTTTATTCTAGAGTGCCTCGAGTGCATTTTGGCATTTTTTTTCGATTATTGGTTTTCTTTCATTTGATTGCACATTTACAATTTTGCACCTCTTTTTTTTCTATAAGACTACTACTACTACTATTTTTCTCCTTTTTGGTAAAACAATTTAGTTCGTTCCATTTTTTTCTTGGTTGGCAAATAAAATTGCTTTGGCAAGCATTGGCAGACAGTGTTGTAAAAAGTGTTTTGCTGCTTGTCACCAATTTCTCACTTGTCGTCGTAGTCCTTGTCGTTGTTGTTTTCATATATGCAGTGTTGCCAACGTTTAAATAACATTGTGAAAAAAAAAAAAATTGTAATTCACATTTAAAAAAACTTAAATTTCCAGCTTTCTTCAGGTGTAAAAAAGCAGAAAAACATCCTCTTTTTCTGCCACATTTGTCGCTGGGTGTGAATTTTTTTTTTTGTATCCTCCGTCAATGAATGCAAGTAAAAATTTATTAAGCGTGGGAAATTTATGGCATTTTTTCAACTTGGGTATGAGGTACTGTGTTGAGTAAAATAGCTTATATTTTCCTATAGATTGTCTGAATTCTGGTATGATTTTTGAAGTTAAAATATTTTATAGAAAAATTAGTTTTTTCTAGACCAAACTAGTTCATCCGAACCGTCTTAGGATGAACCAGTTTAGCCTAGGACGAACTATGGTAATTATTTTAATAGACTCACTAATGATAGGTATTCTAGAAATTTTTATAAATCAGGGTAAGTGGGCGCATTCCACTTACCGAGTTTTATTTTAATTCAATTCGCTCGATACAATTATATTATTTCGACCAATATCAAGACTTGACCAGATTTCAAGTTTAAGTCAAAATATCATTTACTCCATAGGAGATAAAAATCTGAAAACAGAATTTTTTCGAAATACATACATAGAGTGGGCTATTTAGAATTTGATTTTGCTACAAAAAAAACAAATATTGTTTTTGCAATATGACTTATTTCAAACGACTTCCTCGGCTGATCTTGCAGTGGCCCATACAATGAACCCAATATTTCAGTACATTTTTAACAGTAAGGAGCTCTATTTGACCGATGACAGCGCCTATTTCATTCTCAATCGTGCTACCTGGTAAGCGCAATACTTATCTTTAACGCCTCCTCATAAATTATAGTCCCACGGAGTCAAATCGCAGCTGCGCGGTGGTCAATCAATGCACATTACAAAATCGGCTATTAACGCGATTTTCAAACTTTCTACACGAAAGGTCGATTATTGCATAGTGCGCCATCTTGTTAAAACATAAGTTCGAAAATAGGCCACAGGTAATCAGTTGGCGGTAACGCTCACAATTCACTGTGTCGCATCTACTTTCCTATCCATCAAATATTATTCTGCCGATCTACATGTGTATAAACAACACCAAACAGTTAATCCTTGAGGGGGCGTTGGCTCTCAACAAACACGTATGGATTTTCTGTGACCCAGATGTGAAAATTTTGCTTATTTACGCAACAACCGAGGTGGAAATGAGCTTCGTCAGAGAAGATCTCGTCTTCTTTCAAGCGTTCCACAGCCCAATTTCCCAACGTTGTTCAAGCGTATACTGACCCATTTCCTTAACCGGAGATATAAAGCTAACTTTCTATCAATAAATGATATTAGAGTTGCCACACTCACAAATAGAAAAAAAAACAGTACTTCAAATTCCAAATGCTATATAGAGCTCCTTGTATACATTGTTCGAAACTTTTTATATATTGATTTTTTTTTTAGAAATATTTAGCTTATTGTTTTTCTGGCAAATTTATCATATTGGTTAAGCGAAATGGATTCATCGACTTGTGATCTTTTAGGAATATCGATCATTGCTAACTGTTTGTGAGTTCGTTGTTATCATTTAGCAAAAGAAAAAAAATATTTTGAAAACGAATTCTTTAATTTATAAAAAAATATCAACAAATTCTAGCGCAACTTATAGCGAAAAGATTTCTGATTAAATATAATGAAAGCCACAATAAAATCAGTAAAATCGAAGACCTGAAGTACCAGCTCCTTTCTTTTTTGATTTGTATATAAGTGGAGCTCTCGGAATGAATGTGTACGTATTATATTGTAAAATGTTTGTTATCAAAATTGATTTATATTCGCATTCTCAAATACTTATGCCAAATACCAATGGTCAGGGGCTAGAATTCTTTACAAAGCCAATGCCAATACCAAAACAAAAACCAACAACAATTTATATACAAATTCAACAAAATTTCAAGTAATAAATTATAAGAAATACAAACAACGTTACATAGGTAGATACAAATTAAGGTGATTCATATGAAATTAACATTTAATTTAATTTCCATTACCCGAAAAGCTTAGAAATAAGCTTTCAAAGAATTTCAATTTCGAGCTAAGACTCTATACAAGAATATAAGTTGCAAAAGGAGAAAACATTGTTTTTTGCATCACCCCAACATTCTTACGTGCATATAATAAAATAGAAATATGATAAATGTATGTTAGTTAAAAATGCATGTGAAAAATTGGTGTGAGTTACACCAATGCCAATGAAAGCGATTTCAACTTGGCTTAGAACGAAAAATTATGCAAGTAATGCAAGACAGGAAGAGAAACTAAATGTGATTTACATGGCTGAACAAATGCAAAACGGAAGTGGGAAATCGGAAATAGGAAAAGGATATGAAAGTTATATACATAAAACTTAACCTTAAGTGCGAGTCTTACGTTAAAATAACGTATGCACGAAAATACATAAGATATTAAGAATTACAGTAATCGCACAAGAATGTCACTTCTGACAATTTTCGTAAAATTATGCAAAAAAGTATGTTTTGCTCAAATGACAGTTTCGGGAAAAAATAATTATTCATCAATATACTTACTATTTTGATATAAACTACTATGTCATGAATTGAAATTTAAGAAACTGTTTATTGGGTCAAACGTGATATTTTCAGTTTGGGAGGTGTGAAAAAACTTAGTAGTCCTATTTTGAGTTGATTTCAATTCACTTAGCGCTTATAAAATATCTGACCACAGCATAATGATTATTAACTTTTCAAGAAAAAGCCAATTAAGTAGTAATAAAAGAGTTTGTACTAATATTTCTCACTCGACTTCCAAAACAAAATAGCTTCATGGAATATTTACGTTTGTCCATTTATTGACGACAGGAAATGAACTTGGAGAGAGTTAATTGACTTGGTAAAATTGCCATAAAAGTAATTGCAATCAAAAATATTATTTTAAGAACTTTTAAAGAACAGGAAATGTTTGACCAACATTTTTTTGGTTAAGAACGATATATTGAACCTATCTCCACATGTTACACACAAATCTTAAAATTATACTCTTATAATAGGCGGAGAAATTAATACATGGGATTGCATTGTCGAATCCAAAAATGGGTTTTCACCGGTTTTTTGGGTCAATTTTCATTAATGAAATTTTGAAATTGAAATTTTTGCCAAATGATAGATACCGAAGAGCCTAAATAGAATATATAGGGTTGTCTTGTCGAATCATGTCCTAAACATAAGTTGACACCCGTTTTTGGGGTCAACTTTTCTTAAATGAATGGCAACCCATGTTTGGGACAGGATTCGACAAGGCAACCTTATATACTCTATTTAGGCTCTTCGATATCTATTATTTGGCACAAACTTCAAGCTGTTATCTTCATTAATGAAAATTGACCCAAAAAACCGGTGAAAACCCATGTTTGGGACAGGATTCAACAATGCAATCCCAAGAATTATATTTAGGCCTCTTCAAGTTCTATCATTTGGCATACATTTCGAGCTGTTATGTAGTAAAGTTTTAATTAGAACAACAAAATTGGCTAAAATTCAGGCATTTTTGGCCATCGGGACAGGCTTTGGCAAGGCAACCCTAGATATTCTATTTAGGCTCGTCGAGCTCTATCATTTGGTATTCATCCCATCCTGTAATCTTATACACTCGACTTTTCTACAGCCGGTTCTTGGACTATAACTTTTTCTACAGAACAGAGCTGTAATGAATACTTTTCTGTTCCAATTCCAGTAAATTGATATTTGGAATAGACTTCTTTCTTTCGATTGTAAATATGTAGAATGAGTCTATTACCGATTCCAATATAGTTAGCAATACACTTACGGTCAAAAAAAACGCCGATTTGAATTTTGCAAGAAACTTTAAAATTTGCTGCGTAAAATAATATTTAATCTTGTTTATCTGCTTTAAGGTTGTTAGATACGTTTCCCAAGGACAAGTTTTGAGCATTTTCAGAACTCTCCACTTAAAAATAATAAATTCTAGGAACTTATCAAAAATTAAATTTTATTTGTATGAAAAATAGATAGTTTTTTTACAAAAATTTGATCGTAACAAGTAAGTTCTATTATTTTTGTATAATGCTCCAATGATTTTTTTGAGTTTTTGCATTTTAGTGGACCGTGGAAAGCATTTTACGACAGAGTAAAGTAAAATTATTAAAAATTCCATTTTGCAAGGTAAAAATTTTAAGGAAATTTCAAATTTTATCGGATGTTCTGCGAAAATAGTTTCGAATACGATAAAATACAGAAATAAACGAAAAACATGAGGCCGAATGCCTTCAATGTACCTCCGGGACGTGAATTGTTCGATACGGCTTTCGATACATAGTCAGTTTTTGCCTGCTGTGGAAATAAAGAAAGTGCTTAATATAACAGCGAGTGTAGAAAACGTTAAAAGAAATCTCAGGGAAACCAATTTGAGTGCCTAGAATCCGCAACCACTTCCATTGTTTCAAAAAATGCATATCACAAAGAGATCGGATTTTGCGCACGGGTACTTAAAATGGCCACTTGCAAAGTAGAGTGAAACGGTGAGGGTAAGATCATTCCAAGTATCATATTCTGTGTTTGGGCTACGTCTTATATATTGACGAGTGCCTTTTCCACCAAAAAAACTATCTTACTCTCATCGCTCCACATAATGCTTATCTTACTTATTTGCAAATGGCCATTTTAAGTACCCGTGCGCAAAATCCTATCTCTTTGTGATATGCATTTTTTAAACAGTGGAAGTGGTTGTGGATTCTGGGCACTCAAATTGGTTTCCCTGAGTTTTCTTTTAACGTTTTCTACACTCGCTGCTATATTAAGCACTTTCTATATTTCCGCAGCAGGTAAAAACGGACTATGTATCGAAAGCCGTATCGAACAATTCACGTCCCGGAGGGACATGGAAGACATTCGGCCTCATGTTTTTCGTTTATTTCTGTATTTTATCGTATTCGAAACCATTTTCGCGAACATCCGATAGAATTTTAAATTTCCTTAAAATTTTTACCTTGCAAAATGGAATTTTTAATAATTTTACTTTACTCTGTCGTAAAATGCTTTCCACGGTCCACTAAAATGCAAAAACTCAAAAAAATCATTGGAGCATTATACAAAAATAATAGAACTTACTTGTTACGATCAAATTTTTGTAAAAAAAACTATCTATTTTTCATACAAATAAAATTTAATTTTTGATTATAAAACCACCACTTATGTATTTAATTGGAATAAGTTCCTAGAATTTATTATTTTTAAGTGGAGAGTTCTGAAAATGCTCAAAACTTGTCCTTGGGAAACGTATCTAACAACCTTAAAGCAGATAAACAAGATTAAATATTATTTTACGCAGCAAATTTTAAAAATTTCAAATTTTTTCAAATCGGCGTTTTTTTTGACCGTAAGTGTATTTCAAATTGAAAAATGTTGATTCCACTGCAAGCACTTGAAAATCAAAATCGATTCTTTCAAATTCATGGATGAAGGAACAATTCCTTTGTCGATTCCATTATACGAAATAAATATTTGATATAGTAAGGTTGTAATTTCATTCCAACGAATAGTAGATACTTCATTTCAGCAGTGTATATAATAATCTACCTAATCTATTCTTTTCCTTTACCGCGACACGTTAAGGTCACGAAAAATACCCCGTCTGTAGCTCGATATTTCTTAATATAGCTGACTTTTTTCAGCTCTCCCGTCAAGTACTAGCCATTTTTTATAGCGATGGAAACATCTGACAGGATCTATCACTTCGAAGCCATTCTTTGTCTCTGATAACTGCTTTCGTTAATGCGCAATACCTATTGGCTACGTTATAACTTGTAGAAAGTTTTTTTTTTTTTTTTTTTTTTCAAAAATCTTGTGATCTGATTTCGATGGATTTTTTTTTTCTTTGAAGGAACATCAAAAATGTTGTAAACTCAATTTTAGCTGCCAATTTCAGTAAATCTTCATGCACTTTTGACCCAATATGCGATGTCATGAGGTTCGTGTTGGCATCGCCATATTGATATAATCAGCAACTTAGCATTATTTACCATATAAGGCATCGCACAAATAATTCATGAGATTTATATCCTTTGTAAAACTTAACCACTCATACAAAATAATTCTAGCTGTGCAATCCTTTTATTAAACTTTTTTTTTTTGGGGTTTTTCACAAATTTTGAGACAAATATTTTTGCTTTCATCTTTAGCTACCCATATATAACAAAATGATAGCCCACAACCCCTAAGCGTATAAAGGCGCTTGCCAATAAACATTTACAAAAACTTTTTAAGCGGCTCTTACTCCTACAAGCAGGCAACAAATAATAAAAAATGTTGTTAGCTGATATGCAAACAATTTTACTCGTATACATTTGGGGGTTTTTCATTTTTAGTTTCCATTTTCGTACATTTTTCTTGCTTTTCTTTTGTGTTACCAAATTATTAAATTAGCAATGGACTAAAAGCTTTATTATGACAAGTGACAACAAGCAAAAATTACGAAATACAACAACAACAAAAGTGCCAAAATGTAACCCTTCGAAATTGTGGAAAAAAAAGAAAAGAGCAAAACCAAAAATTGGGGAGAACAGCTTATGAAACCATTACCAAAAAACATAGTTGACAAGAGCAGCAATGTCGAAGCGTAAAGTGGTTAAGAAGGCTGCTGTGAAGTGCTTTCGGACAGAGCTGTAAAGTGCTGTAAGATAGTATAAATAATAAATATATCTCGGTGTGATCTAACATAACTTACTTCTGATCTTATCGTTTTCATTTCTTATGAGTTCGACTCCTTAATTAAAATGTAATTAAAACACATTATTTGATTATTTGCTAGAAAAAATACTTTAGTAAATTGACAGAATTAAAAAAAAGAATAATTTTCCTTACAACACTGTAATTCATGTCATTACAAAAATATTTCACTTTTCTTAGAACTTTAAGGAATGTAGACACAACCTCAATCCACACACATCGAACCTTCAAATGACCTCATATGTAAACATGCCTTCCTTTATATCAACTGAAGCTGAGTTACAAAAAAACCCTCGAACATTCTTGTGCAATTGCAACATCTACCGACATTTTTATTTGATAGCACTGATGATCTATCTCCGTCGCTAGTTCTTTCATATATTATAGTTGTCTCTCGCATACATTTGATACATTCCTTACTATTTCGTACATACTCTGAATTTGCTTGAATTGGCTCTGACTGATATTCACTCACTCTTGATGGATCTTTTTAGATATTTACTAGGTTTCCAGCTGCTTATAGATGTTTTTTTTTTTTTTTGTAACACAGTTGTGTTGTTACATATTTGTTTTGAAAGCGTGGACTTTTTTTGCTGCTTGCTGTCGTTTAAAATGCGTAAATTTATGTCTAAAGTTAGCAACATATCTTGGACATATACTTGACACATCTTACTATACACCTGTGCTACTTTGTCCACTCGCTAAAGCACAACTTTTATTAAATACCACCTTAATGTCAACAATAAACATCACTATCTAACCAACATCCGCGACCCAACTTTATTTTGAAATATGCACGGAGAGAATGATATTTTCTAAATCAATCCATTTCGTTTCTCAAACTAAGAAAATCCAAAAACAAACAAATTGTTTTTAATTTAATCTTGTTTTATTCGTATTGATTAATTTTTACTCAGATTCAGAAACGCTTTCTTGATACACATAAATTACACTTTCCAGCTACACAAGCTATAATTTCTTATATTAAGAAGTATATTATTGGATACTTTTTGTACTCGAAATATTCGAATTTTCTAATATTAAGAACTTTTTATTTGATAACACGTATTATCTGCTTGAGTTTGAATCAGTAGTGAAGTTCTTGAAACAAGTAAAAGTTTCTTGCGTTTTCTACAATTTTTACAAAATTTATTCAAAGCAACGAGATTCGATTCAATCAAATTTTAGTTGAACTATGTTTTCATCTAAACAAACTTAAAACTTTCTTGATTCAAATATTTTTTTCTTGTAAAACAAAACCTATGTCACCTACTGTACAAATACAAAACTATCATATGTATATTATTATGTCATTTTGAAATGAATGAAAATAATATTTTTCATTATTATACATATCGTACTGTCATTTATTTAAAACAACACTACGCTTATATTTTAGTTTTTGCCGCTTAATAGAAAGTAATTAATTTATAAGATGTCAAAGCCGCAATCGATTCTGTATCAAAGTAGTCAATATACAAGAGTGAAGAACCTGAAATACAAATCAAAATAAAAAAAAATAAAAAGGAGAATCAAGAATGTAGTTTTTGTAAGAAAGGAAAAAATTTGTAGGGAGATGTAAACTATTTTCTAAAAGCGATTTAATTTTGTACAGGAAAATCCAGCACTCTGCGATGAGGTATCACAAGTACAGGCTATTGACTATTGCACGTGAGGAACGCCGTTTTTTGATCAGGAGACTTATGCGTCATGAGGGATTGGAGGCAATTCAAGAACAGCAGCAACAAGATAAAGAACAGGCGTCAATAACAATGGCAACAGAAATTGAGAATGTACAGCAACATGTGCCAAAAAACGTGGGCCTAAGAAGCGTGTACAGCCAGGAATAACTACAACTAATCCAGCATAATCTACATCCATCACAAAACATAAAAAACAAATGAGAACCACTCGTCCACGTGAAAAATTCTCCCTTGATGCAGCTGGCAAGCCAATTTAGCCAATTAATTTAGGCGGCACTCTTATTTTGCATACGTCAGGATAGATAGTTTCCGTAAATATTAATTTCCATTGTCAAAATTAAATTTATCCAGTTGGATATGTAGCAACGCGGATTTACGCACTCCTCAACGCAAATGTGTATATACCTGTAAGATTCTGAACAATACAGGAACACCACAATTTCAATTGATACTCGATAATGATTTTGATAGTGTATTTTTTGGTGAAACTGCAGCACATTGTGATTCATTTTGATAATTTGTGATCTATCCATGAAAATAAAAAAATTATTTACAAACATTAATCTATATTTTTGGTACTTAACATTATTTTTATCTCAGGTACCTTGCTCCTTGAATATTGTATGTTAAGCTGTGTGTAAAATACATATTTGTGTAATTATAATACATATCTGTATATACCTATGCAATGTATTTAATACATATATATATGCTTATTATATACAAAACATATACATACTTACATACATACATAGATACATACATAATATATATAAATTACAACCAAATAACCTTTTCACGATACCAGAAAAAAAAAACATTTCGGTTGATGTTAAACAATTTTCTATGATTTATTAATTTTTTTCTCGGATTGAGCTGTATTTTCTGCTATCGAAAATAATTTTTCTGATTCAAGAAAGAAGTGGTTGTTCTTATTTTGAAAATTTTTCAAGAAATAATTTCTTGTTCTATATTGGAACCCCTAGTAATGATTTCTCGACTCCAGAAAAGAGTTGTTATTTATTTTTGAAAGTTCTAGTAACTATTTCTAGACGCCAGAAAAAATTCTTATTCATATTGTAAAGGTTTAGTTATTGTTTCTGGATTCTAGAAAAAAATTCTAATTGATTCTCAGAAGTTCTAATAATTATGCTTTGATTTAAGAAGTATTTCGTAATTTTATTTGTTTTAAGTGATTCTTGAATCAAGAAAAGCAAATGTTTAAATTAAATAATAATCTGTTTGGACGAGAATCGTACTACGATTTCTTGATTCAACGTAAATTCTACTTCTATTTTAGAAATTAATTCCCTCCGTGTGTCTTCTACACTTTAAATTGAGACGAAGCTTTTTAGATTAATTAGTCGTGGTCTCCTGGCTTGAACTGGCATGAACACTTCATTTTCCTTATGCAAAAGTATCGAAATGTATCCAAGGTTCAGATTTATTACATATTAGATCCTTGGGGAATGGGGCTAATGCCCCCCAGCTTTACCCAATTGACGCCTCTGAACGCTTATAATTCTCCAAGTTCACAGTTTTTTAAAAATAATATTGATGTCACGTTTTGAGCCAGTATGGGATCTTCCATTCATGGAATTCTTCGAACATAAAAGTGTCTTGCAAGCTTCGCCAAGTCCCTTACCGCTCTCATTTTATTGCTTAAGTTAGTGTTAATAAGATTAGTTCGGTATAGGGAATCTTTTAAATAATTTTAATATCTTAACGTCTCTGTATTCATCAGAAGTTGCTATTCTAAGCAAGGGATCGTTCAAGTATTACGTAACGCAATTTGTAAAACGATACGTTGCGGTACAGGGGCGGGAGGAGGTGTCGAACAACGGGTGTCTTGAAATTAGGTGTGCATAATGAAACTGTTTCTAGATTAGCTACAGCAATAAATATTATATTTATTATATAAGTAAATAACAGCGCATTACTTTCAAAGATCTTCAAGAATTGCGTTACGTAATACTTGAACGCTCCCCAACCCAGAATCACGCTAATTATAATGCCATTGCACTATTTTACAACTCTGTATATCAGTTAGCAAAAATGTAAATAAACTCTATAGATGTGTGTATTTGTTAGTCAGATTTTTTTTTGCCCCTGAGTTCAGGGTTCAAAGCATGAGCTGTGCTAGTCGCTGGGGTAACTTTGTGAATTTCACTTAGCGTCCGTTTTTTGGCGCAATAAACTTAAAAGCCATGTCATGTTCACTCGCATTTCATTTCACTTTTCGCCTAATTCTATTATTCAGAAAATTTTTGGAGCACCATAAAAGTCCATGGTCTGTCCTTTTTGTCTGTGTATACAATTATGATGACTGTCTGTGTTATGATGTTACCGAAATACATAATTTTTTGCTAACTACTTTATAGTGGCTTTCAGTAATATAAAATATTTTTATTATATTTTGGTGCAAATATCAAATAAATGCTAACATTTGTAAGTAAATAAATTTTTAAGATTTTATCTGGTAACGTGTATGCAATATGGTGAAATTTTTATTTCACACAAAAAGTCTTAACCCGCCATTTTACATTTTTTTTAAATTTTTAACTGTACGATATCAAGGC
The DNA here is from genome assembly GCA_949775025.1 of Tricholauxania praeusta. Lineage (NCBI taxonomy): Eukaryota > Metazoa > Arthropoda > Insecta > Diptera > Lauxaniidae > Tricholauxania > Tricholauxania praeusta. The sequence goes on along the minus strand of OX459031.1, from coordinate 25,637,439 downwards.
GCTTTATTTTGAACAACAAATGCATAATTTTCCTTACAAATATTTTATTTCGCATAAACATGGATAACTAAGAAACTGAACATTGAAAATTCGCTTGCACATTATCAGACTAGAGACTTGAAAGTTGGTAAATAAATAAGAGTTTTTACAAATATTTTTTAGAAAAATCGATCAGTTCTTATAATAATCGAACATTGCTTATAATAACGATATATTTTTCAAATACGAAAATATCATAGCAATATACATAGTTTCAACACTGTTTTCGATTGAATAAAAAGTACAATTAAAAACGGAAATTTAAAAAAAAAAAATTTGTCAGATTACACAGGTCAACACTAGTTTTGGTGCCGAGATGCTGTACCTTTTTTTAACAAAGGACCTTATACTGATTACATTATTATCAAAAATGTTGATATCCTACGTGTAGTTTTCTAGGTTTTGCCTTGTAAAAAAAAGGCTTACATGAAAAACACTTTACATTATTTAAATAAAATCTTTCTTTTTCGAGACTTTTTCGCGAATGAGGTGTAGTCGGACTATCACGTTGCATCCCCCAGCAATAGTCAGCCATCATATGGCGATCCCATCGGCCTTGGTATCTTTCTTCCATAGTCTTTAGGTCCCGGTGAAACCGCTTCCCTTGTTCTTCGCTATAGGATCCAAGATTGTCTGGGAATTGGTCAAGATGACTGTGAAGGTATTGCACATTGATTGACATATTACATTTGAAGTTATTTAAATGTTCTGGCTTGTCATTTACAATTTCAGAGTAATTTTATGACTTTTGTTGAGTGAGCAATAGCAACTGAACCAAATTTATTGCCATTGTGTAGAAGGACACACTTAAGACTTCGCTTAGAGCTGTCTATAACGAGACGCCATTCATTTGGATGGTATTTTGAAAGGCCCATTTCGAGAATAACGCCTTGCACATCTGAACAAAAAACAATATCATTTTCCCATTGAAAAAAAGGTAGGAAGTCTTGCTCTCTTGTTTGATAGATCGTCACTTCTGTACCTGACGACAACAAGTTTTTTTTCTTTTAATCTAGAAGCCAAAACCTCTACAGATTTTTAAGTGAGTTCAAGATTCCTTATCAAACCATTTAATTCTTCTAGGAAAAAAGATTTTGGCTCTGTAGATGGTATTCCTTCGAAATCACTGTCGCTACTCACTTCATAAATGACTTCTTCAAATGATGATTCACGAATGAAACAAAATGCTGGAATAGGTACTTCCTCTGAATGTGGTAAGGGTCTTCTAGCAGAGTCTAAGTCTGGATAAATCATTTTTTTAACGTTTACACCATACAAATTAATACAGCAGAAGTAACAGTCAACAAAGTGATTTTTTTGTTCTTTCCATTGCATAGGCATTCCGAAACTCACATGGTTTCTTTTACCACTAATACACTGTCTTAAGTGTTCATAGCACATTTTACAAACAATTTGGGGTATCCACGGCTTGTATTCATCCACAATTTTCGACTTAATGTAAGCAAAATAAGCACTTTTTATAAAATCTGTTATAGGTTTTCTGAACTTTTTCACTGTGTATTCACCACAAATGTAACAAAACACATAGATCATTGAGACAACTCCTTCGCGATGAAGACATGATATAAAAATCAATTTATTTTTAGTAATTTATCGATAAAATAGCAAATCATGCAAACGGAAGTACTTATTACAGCGAATATTCAAAAGTGACCGTTTATCAAAAATGGCACGTAGGAAAAAAAATTAAAAATATTTTTAATGTTGCCAGTACATACTTAATACAAAACCACTAAATATATCTCGGCACCAAATTTTTTTTTTCGATTTGTTGACCTGTGTTATTTGCGGAGTTATGGGCATTAAAATATGGAGAATACTTTTAACCAGACTTGGGCGTAATCAATTACATTTGGTAATTAATTACATATGCAATTACAATTACTTGTAATTTTGTAATTGAAATATCTCAATTACAATAACATGTTAATGTAATTGAAAGTGTGCGTATTTTCAATTACTTGTAATTGTAATTGAAATATTTTTGACGGAAATTACTGTAATCCAAAATATGTAATTGAAAAGCAAAGTAATTGGACGAAGTTTGTAATGGATTACTTTTACTTGTAATTTCCAATATTTCAAGTAATCGATTACAAGGTATAAAAATTAGTTGCTCACAAACCAAATCTTCTTTACGATAGCTTGAGGTCGACGTCATTGACTCAATGAGTCAGTCACGCGAAAGTTCTTGTTTTACATTCCAATATAAATCATATGCAATAACATAAATATTCTTTTGCGAATTTTATAAAATTATATCGCTTCAAAAAAAATTTTGTTTCAAATTTTAATAAATGTAATTGCAGAAAAATGAGTAATTAATTACATTTTCGTTTCAAATTATTTGGCAAAAGTAATGGATAACAATTCTCTAAGGCAGGGAAGGGCACTTAGTGCCTCAATTTCCTCACATTGCTCTAACCGTTATTCGACGCACAACCAAGCGAAAAAAATTCCCAGAACTTCAACGCTATCGAAGCACAAAATTCGCAGAATTTCAACGCTATCGAGGCACAAAATTCGCAGAATTTCAATCGAGACACAGCGTTGACTTGAATTCAAATGAAAACAAAAACAAAACGCAAAGGCATAAATGACGGCGCCGCATTGTGTCTTGACGAATGTAGCAATTGTTTTTGTTTGTAGTGTAATTTGGTTTTTTTTGTGCTAATGGCAATTTTGGAAATGAAAGTAAAAAAAACTTTAAAATTTCGTTTGTTGTTGCTTGATGTTGTTGTTTTCCTCTTTGGTTATATTTTTGTGCCCACCGCTGCTCTAAGGAATTACATTTTTATGGATTACTAGTCCAATTACAAAAAGTAATTAAAATTGCATGTAATTGTAATCTTAAATTACATTTAATTGAAATTAATGTAATTGAAAAAACTTCAATTACAATTTCTTTTAATTTCTTTTTACAATTACAAGTGAATGATTACTTGTACTTGTAATTGAAAAAATGTAATCCAAAAATACCCAAGTCTGCTTTTAACCACTACTAAATTAATAAAAATTTTCAGAAATATATTGAAGATTTAAATCACTCAATCGTATTGAACGAAGCTCAATTTTTTGAATTAAGTATTGAAATGAAAGTTTCTTTCAAGGGAACAGAGAACATAGAAATATCTATTTACCAATAAAATTTAAATTTTATTTCATGTGGGAGATACGGCATTTTATTGCCATTTATTGTCGATGACCGTAGTCATCGTAGACAATTGGCTTTTCCCTGGCTAGCTCAAGATTTTCGGGGTGGTTCTTAACCCAGCCAATCGGATCGTGGTCGGGTAGCAAAAAAACATTCTCGAACGAGAATTAAAAAAAATTCAAAACAAATCATTCTCAAGAATGCCTTAACCCCGGGAAAATCCCCACACACGCAATAATTAAAACATTTAAAAGTGCATAAAAAGCAATTTTTTTAAATTTCCTCCATTTTGCGTTGATAATTTCTTGTTTTTTTTTACTACTATGCTATCCAAAGAGTTTAAACTCTTCACTGAAAAGAATTTAGACTTTTCTTCGAAAAACACATCCTTTTATATATATCAATCGCTCAAATGCAGAGCTTTTTTCTCTAGTCATCTCTTTCATCATTTTGCTATACCAAAAGGCATTGTAAATAAGTCAACATTTATTTTATCTGCTAATGAAAGTGCCATTTTTAACGCATTTAAATTTGTTGCAAATAACCTGAAGCTACGGTTCTTTAGGTCATGTCTTAAAGAATAATTTAGTTAACAGCATTTTTTTTTTTTTTTTTCAAAAAATGGTTTTCCAAATTTAACAAGCGCTATTTTTTAATTTTCAAACTCATTACTGTTGGCAAAGAGAAGGTCCTTTAAGAATCGTTATCACCTGCGGCGTTATTAAATGTTATACTTACAAATGTTGTAATTAAACTCCAGGTGCTTGCTATTGGCTTTTCTTTTTAGTGAACTTCAAAGTATTTTTTCATTTGCTGTTTGTCTGGTAAATTTGAAAAAACAATTTGAAGTCCAATCAAAGCTACAAACTGAAATGTCCTTTAAAGTTTTACTGTTGACAAATTTAACATTTGAACAGCGGGAGTTTTTGAAGTTAATTGCTAGAACAATTATTTTCGTTTATGATTTCTTTTGAAGTTTTGATATAGAACTTAACGTTAGGCAAAAAGAAGGAACTTACCTAACGTTTACACACGTTTTAAATATTAGTTATGTTTAAAGTTAATTTTTTTCCACTACGTATGCATTTTTTTATCATTTCACTTAAATAACTGTTACATATTTTTCCTTTAAATTGAAATTTCAACACCAAAAAACTTATATCGAGCCAAATAACAACACTAAAGTGCAATAAATAGAGTTTATGCAAATTTCAAAATATTTCAATTTACTCACAAATGCATGCAAATGCAATGCAAAAAAAAAATACCCACTCACATCTAAATACGTTTCCTATATCAATATATGTGTGTTAAAAATGACAGGCCAACATAACTGCAGACATGCAAATATTTGTTTTTATGTTTCACATCAGTGCTGCCCCCTATTCATAGAGCATGGTAAAACGTTAAAGAAAGGGACCCAACTAACCGAGTGAAGTGAACTAAAGTGAAGAGTAACTCTTTCAGTACACAACCTCTGGTGTGAACTGATCACATGCAACATACCGCAGCATGTATGGAAAAATGAACATACCACAAAAATTTATATACATATATACATATGTTTATACAAGGGTGGATCATATTTTAAATTACTTTGAAATAAAAGTGGAAAAAGTTAGGTATTAAACATAATATGATATTTCGAGAGATTGAAATTCGATGACATGGAGAAGAATTTAATTCGTGATTCGTACATTCAGAGCTCTAATTTTTTAATTTGCAAAGAACTAAAGTGTGATGAACAGATATTAAGTATACTCAGAGTACTCATATTACATCAATTTTGTAATAAAGATTTGGTAGTTCAGTTTCTTTACAGTGCCCTAAAGTTATATGGATACCTATTCAAGCGATAGGTGATTTTGCATCATTCTCATTGGAATAGGTCCCTGATATGGAATGAAAATCATTTTTTATTTTTGGGATCATAATATGTACGTTTATGCGTGATGCATGATATGTTGCTTCGTTGGGGGCTACGGGTATAAAAGCTCGCAAAAAAAAAAATTTTAAATTTTTTTCCAACATTCGAAATTCAAAACATACTTAGATTTGGAAGATATGAATCTTTAAATAAAAGCGCCCAACAGCCTTTATGTATGAATTGTATGATATTTTATAAATAAAAAAAGTTATATTTATGCAAAATTTTTGTTGTTCTTTTTATAAAACTAAAGTATTTTTAACCAAAAAAGATACATATAGGCATTTCCACGAAAACGGAAGTTGTTGTACCGTGCGACACCTTGGTTTTTTGCAATTATCTTAAAAACGAAAAATTGCCCAAATTCAACTTTAGCACCAATTATAAAGCTAATTAGGAGCTATAAGTTAAACTTATAGTCAAAATAAAAATCCATTCGCGCACGGTACCCATGGAAATGTCCCATATGTATCCTTATAACAGGAATCAATTGCTTTTTGATTTAGTTGTTAAAAAAATGCGTATGACTGAAGATGCTTCCACGATATAGGAAATCAAAAATTGTATAATAAAGGAAATCAAAAATTGTATAATTTAATAAGGTATTAATAGTCTTATGCCCATATATTTTGAACAAAATCTATGGGATACTTTTTAAAATTTTCCACTCTGAAAAACTCAAATTGACGAAAGGTTAACCTCCGTTATCCTCCGTTAAATTACAAACAGTTTTAAGTAAAGTTTTGAGTGGATAACTAAATTGGGAAAAGCAAAATTGGCTATAGTTTAATTTGCAGACTCAATATAGATCAGAAAAATAGCGACAAAAGCTTTAAAAACAATAAATAACATAGTCGTAGTTAACATTGCCTGAGCATTTAGTGGTGCTCAAATGGCAATAGCTAAAAATGGTCATAATGTGAATGTTAGCGAATTATGGCACAGCTACCCAAAATCAAAAAACTAATGATACTTAAGTTGACTAAAAGTAAACTCTGAAAAAATTATAATTTCGTGCATTAAACTCCGGAATACTCCTCAAAATCAAAGTGGCCTGGATGTTGTTTGGAACTAGTGAGTAAATGCTTATCTCAATTGAGAGTTAAGCTCTGAACATCCGATGTCGAAGTTAAACTCAAGTAACACTGGATATTGATGCTTTGCGAAAGAGATAGGCCGCTAGTATTTTTTAAGTAATAATGAGTAGTTTCTTTGCAGTTCCTTTGCCGATCCGTTTTGATCCCATTACGAGCCCGTCACCTCGGGTTTAGTTTTTAATTCATCGCCGCATCCGTTTCGGATAAAATATACGAAGAAGAGAAGAAACGAATATGTATGGCACACTTGCAAGCTTTTATATACAGTGAAAGCTCCCGTCACGGGCAGCTCCCGCAGGCGGACATCTCTCGTAGCCGGACGAATTTCTTGGTTTTTAGTTATGTTTTTAGAACAAAATACATACCGGTGGGCGGACGATTTCATTGGAGCCGTGTGTGTCCGCCCACGAGAGCTTTCACTGCATTTACAAATTTCTTTCTATGTAATAAGATTCACCTTTTTTTAAAACCTAAATGCTTCAAATACTTGCCCCTTAGCACAACATGGCATAAAATGATACTCTATGGCTACTTTTAGTAGCACTTTTTTAACCCCGCATGAAACTTGCCTTTTTTTGGCATATGCTACTACTATTGCATTCATAGTGCTGCTGTTGCCACAACAAAATCAACTGCAACAACAATAAAATGATAGTCTAGGCGTCGTTCAGGTGCGCACTTGAGTTACCAAACTTTATTTTAGTTTTTTTTTTATGCTAACCCTATGAGTGGCTCACGTCATTCATACGAATTTCAAAGCATTGAAGTTTTGCTGCAATAAAAAACTATGGAAAATTTTATTCTAAAATTTTAGAGCTTGTTAGCTGACTGAAAATGATTGGAAAGAGAGCTGTTGGCCATTGGATGAATATAGTGCCAAGTCAGATGCGCATAAGCCAAAATGCAAATACACTTATGTACACATTGTTTGCAATAAGGGGGATTTAAAATGTGGAGGAGAAAATGTTGAATTTGGTATAGTAGCTATGTATGAAGAAGAAGAGAAAACTAGAAAAAAATTTAAAAAGAAATTTTGATTGAAAATCTCATACATTTAAAATATACATATATTGAATTAAGGTAGAGCTTAATATAATTTATGTAACACAGATAATACTCACTTATAATAAGTTAGATATTAGTTGTTTCAGAAAAAATTTGTAACATTTCTTAAGACCTAGTAGTGGCAAAAAGAAAAGTTCGAAGCAAATTCAACAGAGACAAAACCATTTAGCTCTACACAGCGTAATCAGAGTAATTAATGTTGCTAAAGTGGATTAAGAAATGTTTTCTCTGTTAATACGTATATATACGTTTAGCTCTTCAGTAGAAATAAATAATGGCCAGTTACCGGTTTTACTTATATTCTTTGTTAAAGTTTGTAGAGACTTTGCGATCGCTTTCAAAAGGATATATATTACTCGAAGAATATTTTATCGATCATTTGACTAAATTCTTTTCCAGCACTATTTATATTTTGTAGATTATAGCTCAAATTTCCTCTTCAGTGACATGTTTATATTATTTTGCTTCTGCTCTGTTAAGTGGAATCATTTGTATACAGTAATCCCCCCTTATACATCGCATTTTCCTATAACGCAGAAACAATCTACCGTGTAATAGGGGGGATTACTGTTCTTTAAATAGAAACACCCTCGAAAGTTAACAATTTAAAAAGTAAAGTTGAAGAAGATGGTAATTAAAATTTTTTAATTTAATTTTAATAACTGTGAATTAAACTTTTATGCTTACTCGAATTTAGGTATTCTTTTTTTCTTGAAAAATTATCGAATTAACAACTCCTTAATTTTGTTTGATCCTTAAAGAGTGGATGCCGTATTTTAAGATTTATTTTCCACATGACTTATTTCATAACCTGTAATTTTGAAATCAGTGTTCATAGTTTTGTAAATTAAGAAACTGAAAACTAAATAAAAAAAAAAAAAATTTTAAGTTTTTTCTCTTTTTCTGAAGAGACTTAACAAAATTTTTGCGAAAATTGCCCGCCTTTGTTCCGCTAATATCTTCGTAGAGCATGCAGCATGTAAAAGAAAATGTAACCAAAAAAGCAACATTTATGAGTGCAATAAAGAAATTATCTTTTACAAGTAGCAGCTGTATGGGAGCCATTGTGTCAGTAACAAAAAGGAAGAAAGGTTGGTTGCAACAAGGCAGGAAAAAAAAAAACACGGAATTGCACCAGGTTGGCTGCAAGGTTACGTCGGACGGAGCTACAAAGGCCAAAGCAACGTAGCTTAAAAGGTGAATATTAATTTGTGAAGGAAAAAATATAGTGCAAAAAATAAAAGAAAAAAAGTACAAGTTGAGAGAGATTGTAAATCTAGAAGAGTATGTATCGCTTTTACCAGGCTATATTAAAAAATAGTTTCCTAACTCATGAATTCCACTTTTTCAGTTTTCTCTCGTCTGGTGCCATATTTCAGTGTAGGATATTGTGCGTCCATATTTTTATACTACTGAAAGAGTTTTTTATCACCCAAAGAGTATAGGAAATTAAGAATTTTTTTAAGTGTACCCTCAAAACTTCGACGCCGTTGTATACCACACATCCTTGCACGTATGGATGGATGCATAAAGTTTCATGACACTTCTATGTAATACTTTCTAAATACGTTTGTATAAAAATTTGTTTCTATGAGAGGCACCACGCCTATTTCTTCAAAATAACAAATTTTGCACATTTACAATGTTGGTGTCGCTTTGTGCACTGTTAATTAAGTATTTTCATATTACTTTGTTAAAAAACTTTTCTGATGCTTATTGTGTCTGTGGGAAAAGCCACACCTTTTTCTCAAAGACTGAAAAACTTTGTTGATGTAGTAATATAAAATGCTGATACATGACTTAGCAGAATTTATAATTTATTTCTAAATGCGAAACGAAAAAAATTCAATTGGAGATGAATTCAGGTGACATTATTTTTGAAAATTGTTTGACCCAGAATGACAAATCTTATGAAACTTTTATGTTAGAATTTTTCTTGGCTATAAAATTTCGAACTTTTTCAATAAAATGAACCCCTTAGGCCACAGTAGCGTCGTAAAAAATAATCGAATTTTGAGAGTTTTTTTTTTTCAGAAAATAATTTCTTTGAAGACGTATTGCACAAAATGGAGGCTGTACAGCCTTTCCCCCCAGAAACTTTTCTTTTTTGAAGGATGTGCAGCCGTATTTAAATATCTAAAGTAGTACATTGGATTATTTCAATATCTCGAATCTCGCTAAAGTATCGCGCATTTTAAAAAAAAAACTCAAAATTTTCCAAAAATATTGATAGAAAATTGCTTATAAAAAAACTCTGCAATATAAAAAAAGGTTTTTGTTTTTCAATTAAGAGGTCAAAAATTGCCCGAGCTATGTGTCCGGCCAACTTTAAAAATGTTTTTACGAGAAAAGCGCGCTTAAAGTTATCAAAACGGACCATTAGGTAATGGCAGCGGACCACAAAAATCAAAGCAAGCGTACTTAGATATTTTTTAAGCTAAGTATATATCTTTTAGTATGTCATATTTAAGGTACTAAGGAATCTATCAAAAAAAAAAAAAAAAACGGTTTCGAAAAATTTCGCTGACCTATCTCCAAAGGCATAATGTAAGGGTTTATTATTGAAATGAACCATTAAACGAACACAAATTTTTGTTTTAGTCTCTCCCCTCTTAAACTAACTTTGCACCAGATCTGCTCAGAATTTTATGAAAATAAATTTGAAATAAAGAAATGTGACCATAACCATAACTAAGATAACCGGCAAAAGTGTCTGTTTTTAATCAGAACTAGGAGTCGCATTCAGCTTTTGTTTGATAACATTATTAATTCTTCAAAATCGCACGCAAAAATATATAAATGTACAATTGTACGAAAGCCGCCTTTCTGAAATCGCTGTAAGTTTATACGGTCTTAATTGAACTATCCTAATGATACTTAAACATGTTATTCCCATAACACTATGATAATGTGCCATGTACTGTCTGTCTGTCTGTCTGTTGAAATCAGGTTTGCGGGAAAACCAAGAGAGCTAATTGAATAAAACTTTCACACACAGGTTACATCTTCTTGCAGGCATCTTGCTATTGAAAATGGGCGAAATCGGTTAACTGACACGCCTACCGCCCATACCCAGGTCAATTTTGAAAAAAGTTGCAGCGATTTTGATGAAAATTTGTGATTTGATGCACATGTGAACCAGATTAGGATTAGGTTAAGTTTCAAGTTTTCTAAGCTTCCTACAAGGGCGTGGCACAGCCCTAAATTTTAACCTTTATACCACCATATCTCGTAAGCCGTGCAAGATATTGTTATGAAATTTGGTAAACGGATACATATCAAATATATCTTGAATTGAGATAAAAGTGGGCGGAATTGAAAAAGTGGGCGTGGCACTTTTCAATTACTAAAAATTTTGATTCCATATATCTCAGTTCTGGCACAAACGATTTTCATAAAAATCTTGGAGATGATGCCGCTGAAAGCTGTCATCAATACAAGCTCAGCCTCTTTATTGAAAAAAACTCGTTGAAGGGCGTGGCACCGCCCACAATATTTATGAACGTTATATTATGAGAACGAACAACGTGATCGTGATGAAATTTAATGAGGTAGATATACTTGCTGTAAGGTTTTTTATTACAAAAATTTGGTACAATAGTACCTGTCGGCGTGGCACCTCCCATATAAGCAAAAACTGTTTATTGTTATAAATAGTGTACTAAGAGAGTAATCTTTATAAAATTTGGTGTTTAGATGTCAGTTACTATAGGCTTTAAAACTAAATTAGTTTTGACAGAATAGCTTCAGTGGGCGTGGCACCTCCCATATTAACATAAATTTGTAAGCGCTGTTTTAAGTAAACTATTGCAGCAATTGGTATGAAATTTAATGTATGTGTTTGCTATAGGGCATATCTGAATCAAAAGTGGCTGAAATTGCACCAGTGGGCGTGGCACCGCCCTAAATACAAACAAATAAAATACGGTAAGTGGTATATTTATCGAAATATGTGAGCAATCATATTAAAATTTGGTGTTAGGGGTTTGCTTATGGAAAGCTATTTCTGGATCACAACCGGGCTGGCTGTGGGTGTGTCACCGCCCTAAATTTTAAATTAAACTGCAGCATAAATCACAAACTATACAAGCTATTGTGCTGAAATTTAATATGAGGATGTCGATCACAAATATAATTTGTTGTACCAAAAGTGGGCGGAATTGGAGAAGTGGGCGTGGCATATTCCAAATTTTTCATTTATATTCGATTTTTTTCAACATTTTCCATATTATTTCGACTTTTTCAACCCTTTAACTTTTTCCAATATATTCTATATGTATTTGTTCGACTTTTTCAACCTCTTTCAACTTTCTTCATAAGTTTCTTTATTTTTTCGACTTTTTCATCAATGTTGAATAGTTTCAAATTTTTTCAACCTCTTTCATTTTATTTAGAGTTTTTCAACCTCTCTCAACTTTTTTCAACATTTTGCATATATTTACGACTTTTCAACATTTTTCAACCTCTGTCAACCTTTCTAACATTTCACATTTTTTCGACTTATTCAACTTCTTCAACGTCTTCTTAACATTTGATGAAAAGGTACTTTCAGTGCAGTGTAGGGTATGTGAGTTTCGGCCTCGCCGAAAATAACACCTTAACTTGTTTTAGTTTATATCAGCTTAAAACCTCTATAAATGCAATTTTTACATTAGAGGTTTCTCTTAAGTTTAATAAAACAAAACTGAGTTAAGAAGACAAAGTGCACTGTGTTCAAAGGGTACTTCGAAAACTAATTAAAAATATTAAAATCAACTAAGTTTACCCAAATTGAAATCTCTTATTTTCCTAAAGCAAAAGGAAATTATTTTGCGAACTTTAAGGATCACTTTCTTAAAATGCACCCAACTCAACAAGACGTTTCATTAACAACCAGACAGACAGAAACAAACAAAGCAAAATTTTCTAGTCTGAAGAGCAGCCAGCAAACAATAGCAAAGCGCATCATTGTCTATTGGCCAAAAGAATGAGAGTGAATGTTTTGGTAAGAGATAGCGTGCATTTGCTTGTTACTTTCAATGGATTGGCATTTAATTTTAAAATTTCTGTAACATTTCGCCTAATAATTCGCTTTGCCCGACATGCCTTTCGCAAGTAAGTACTAACTTATTATTTGTTTGCTGCAATTGTTTGCTTTTCGAATTTTCTGACGATGCCTTTTCCAGTGACTTTTTCCGCTTTGCTAAAATTTATTTTGCTTTTTTTTTGATGTTTTCTCTTTTCAATCATAATTGTTGCATTAAAGTGGCTCAATTTTGTTGCAAGTCTTTTGCATATGGGTGGGTCATTCACTAAAAGAATGCAACAGAAATTTTTCGGTGAAAAATATATAAAAAAATTCCATAAACAACAAAAATTTCAAAAAATTAGAAAACTTAAAAAAATCGAAAAACTTTAAGAAATTGAAAAATGCTAAAGAATCCAAAAATCCAAAAAATATAAAGAAATTTCAAAAATTGCAAAAATTTCGAAAAGTTTTTAAGTTTTTCAGCAAATTAGAAAATTTTAAAAAATTGAAATACTTTAAAAAATTGAAAAAAGCTGAAGAATCCAAAAATCCAAAATAGAAGTAAAAAAATTTAAAATTTTCAAAAAATTAGAAAAATTCAAAAAATCGAAAAATTTTAAGAAATTGCAAAATTCTGTAGCATTTAAAAATCCAAAAATATATAAAAATTGCAAAATTTTTTAAGTTTTTCAACAAATTAGAAAATATAAAAAATTCGAAAAACCTTAAAAAATTTAAAAAAGCTCCTAAACTCCAAATTTCAAAAATAAATAAAAAATTCCAAAAATTTTTAAAATTTTCAAAAGTTAAAAAACTTGAAAAACTTTAGACCAAATATATCTCAAACCATGCATGCAAATTATTTCATGTTACGGAAGTGGTTGCCGATTATGTAAGTATGTTGTTTATCAAGGGATATAAATGGATCCATATTTCCCCGATTTGATTAAAAAATTAAAAAAGGGGACCAAATTCATGTCTTTTTCAAATGGCTGTAACTTTGCGAGGAAACATCGCAGATTACCACTTGAAAGCTCATTTTAAAGAAAAAGAATGGTGCTATTATTAAAAATAAGCTGAAAGTATTAGTATCACAGATGGCTGGCAAATTTGAAACAAAAAGTTAAATAATTTTTTTGGAAAAAAAATTCTCCTCACCTCAAATGCCTCTAAGCGCGCTTTAAGCTCATATCATCTCTTCTTACAAGTACAAGTCCAAAACAAAATTTTAAGCGAAAAGAAAGGTAGAGTTTTTCAGAAAATAGATTTGTTTTTTCTCATAAAAATCGCTACAACTCTGCCAATTTTCAACCATTTTGAAACTTTTTTAAAGATTCTAACATATATTAAGAAGTTCTATAAGAATCAAGAGACAAAAGTTAATTATTTTGATTTGGATGGAAATGCCGCTTTTTTGAATCAATTTTCAGCCTAAAATGGGTATAACTTAAAATGGCCATAGCTTCATAAAAAAATTTTATTAATCGAATCGGGGAAATATGGGTTCCCTTATATCCATTGAAAAACAACATATTTAAATGCAACCAATTCCGTAACACGAAATAATCCGCGTGCATGGTTTGAGATGGATTTGGTCTTTAAGAAATTGAAGAAAGCTCTAGAAATAAAAGTTTTTTTTTTTGTGAAAATTTATTAAATTTTTGGGCCTAAAAACTAATTAAAAATAAAATTTATACAGTTTTGTTTTATGGCTTTTAAAAGTATTTTCAAATTACAAATCAAACAAAAAAAAGCAAAATAAAAAAAAATTAAGTTTTTAATGTCTTTATTCACAAATTTTCCTGAAACGTCATTTTATTGATATTATCGGTAAAAGTGTTTACCTTAAAATGGCCATAAAATAAGTAAATGACCAGGTACGATTTTACGGATCATGTTTTTGGAATCTCCGAACATTAAGTAATAATTGTGCACTGTCAGATTTGGTTGAAAATTTTTACCGATTTTGATCTTGCTTAAAACGAACCGTTTTGGCCATAGTGCTAATCTTAAAATGGCCATAGAACGAGTAAATGAGCAGCTCCGATTTTGCGGATTATATATTTGGAATCTCCGGACACTATGTAATAATTGTGTATTGTCAGATTTGGTTGACAATTTAATCGATCTTGATCTTGCTTGTAGAGAACAGTGAGGGTATGCCAAGATTGTCAAACCGCACGATGATTTTTATCTATGACAAAAATTGTTAATGACATTAGATGACAAATCTGAACTTGAAGATATTTTTTTTTTTTTATTTTAATTTTATTCACCACGCTCATGGTCAAATACCTATTAGCCCTGTGCATTGAAAACAAAAATTGAAATCTATGTATTTTAAGGACTATTTTTAAGAATTAAGCGGTGTTGTGTGAAATTGCTCTTCGCGCTTTTAGACTATTTCGTTAAAGACATGTTTACTGCTGGTCCTTAAAATTTCTTATTGTCTATGAAATCAATTTACAAAGCGCTTTTCTATTACTTTGATTTCGGTGAAGACCCATTATAAGAATTATGATTGTTATTATTGCATTGTTACGCAGCCAAAAACTCAAGTATTTAATATTTATTGTTTCAATTCAAAGTTTTTTGTTTGTGCAGACAAATTTTTTTGCTTAGTTTTATTTTCATTGCCTTATTCACAATGTACTTGGGGCTATGTGGTTCCATTGATGCGTCCTACGATTTTTCTAACATTAACTCTGACAACTATTTATCGAGTTCGTGTGGCTAATTTCTTATTGCAATGAAAAGTATTTTCAACTTTAGAGACAATGTTTTGATTTGGAGTCGTACTCGGTATTAACGCCCATTTTATCATTAATTATACTGATGGACAATTTTAGAGTCCTGAGTAGAGTAATCTGCCAAAATTGTTTGTGAAAAGGTAAATAAATTGATTTCTTCTCAAAAATCCCTCATCTTTTTAAAATAGATAGTTTTTATGAAGACAACAAAAACCACAGAACTCAGCCAATTATATTTAGAAAATATTTGTATGTATACAGCTAATTCAATAAAACATAACATCACAACAACTAAAACCATATTATTTCTATTTCATTTCATTTCAGGTGAGTTATTATGCTTATTAGCAAAAACCATATGAAAGAAAAGATTAAAACTCAAAAACCGTAAATAGACGAATATTGAAACATTGAAAATAGCAGTACTTAGCTTTTCAATAACTGACTTGAAAGGTATTTTTGTGTATCAATATAAAGATAAAATTTTGAAAACAATATTTTGTGGTTATTTTGAAAAGGATAAAATATGCTCGAACATGAAAGTGGCATGAAGTGGGCAATTTGTCACCCAACAACAACAGCAATAGAGTAGTATAGGCAACCAATAAGGAAATGTAATAAAATTGCATTATTGTTTTCAGTTAGTAACAACAAAACATACATTGGGTATATGCGGAGTAAGGTACAAAATGCATTTGTGCATACGAAATATGTATGACTGAAAACGGAAATGCTCAAAAACCGGAAACAGGAAAAGGAAATTTAATTCAATACACGAACAAGCGAACAAACGTAACAAATCAATGAATTACGAGAATGAGCAAACTTTGACAATGATTGCAAAATTGTTAAACTGTCATCTTTCAATTTGTGGTCACTCTGTGGCTAATGGTAACGAAAGGAAGTTGGGCGATTAGGTGCAAACTGTGGTGAACTGGGGGAAAAAAATCATAAATTCTCATTTGAAAGTACTTGCTTGTATACCGTATGTATAACCAAATGGATATTGTCAATACACAAGGATATCAACTGCTGTTGCTACTGCTGCAACTGCACTACTTTCAAATCAAATTACTACAAATTTTACAAAATTCAACATAACGAACGTCCGAAAATACAAAATTGCAAATTTACAAATCAAAAAAACAAACGTATTCATATTAACTGATTTGCTCTATCACCAGTACTGCACCTAAGTTCATTGAAAATGCCATATGGTATATACATACGGTCAAACGTACATAAAAATTGGGTCCGGAGATTTAAATTTGTACGATGTACAGCAAAATATCAGCTTTTGTGGGAGAAACCACAAATGAATGTTTGATGTGTAAGGAAATGTTTACAGTAATTTCATTTGAAATATTGTACGATTATTTTTAAAAACTTTTAGCTATATAGTACGAGTCTATCAGTGGGTCCAAAGCTTAACTTAAGTGACCGCAAAATCAAAGTATGCAGCTTTGTAGACGAGCCTCTGTAGTATAACAAACGAGTATCCACAAAAGCGTACCTGATGGTGTTTTTTTTTTTGTTAGAAAGAGGTTGAAAAATACCCAAATTCAAGTTTTAATAATGCTTTTAAAATACATCTTGTTTTAGTGGTATTCAGTGGTACTATAATTTTAAGTCAACAGAAGCTTAAATTGTTGCTACATGTCGACTATGGTCATTGTAATATTTTTAGTATATCACTTGCAACAGAAAAATGCTGACTTACTTTCTAGCTCAATTAATGTGGAACTATTTTTATCTAAATAAATTGAAAATTGAAAAAAAAAAATCAAATAATTTGTAACATTATGATAATATTATAATTTTTAAACCAATAAAACATAATATATAAATAGGCCATGTCTAAACGGTTACACCACTGTTTCTCAGTCATAGAACAACATAATCGCTAAATTTTTTTTTTGATGGAAAGGTTGTGATGAGAAGGGGGGACATGTATACTTCTTTTTTCAATAGTAGGTGGTTCCACGCCCCTTAAGAGGAAAAACGTTTCCACGGCTAAACTAATGGACCGATTTCGATGAAACTTTGTTTGAAGATAAATTGAATACCAAGAAAGATTATTAAAAGCTCTGATTTCTTAAAAATGGCGTGGCATCGGCCCAAATGGAAAAAAAACGGTATCACAGCTGTGCCACCAATTTTGATGAAATTTGGTATGTAGATAGATTGAATCTTGAGTAAGAATATATATTTTTAGTGGGTGGTGCCACGCTTCTTACAGAAAAATACGTCGTTACTACTGAACTAACCGACCGATTTTCATGAAATTTTGTTAGTATATAGACTGAACTCTAAAAATGATTTCTAAAAGCTCAAATTTAATAAGGAGGCATGGCAGCACCTCTAATAGGAAAAAGCGTTTTCACTACTAGGCTAATGTGCCAGTTTTGATGGAATTTGGTACAGGGATAGTTTAAACCCTCAGGAAAGCTATTTATTTAAAGTGGACGGCAACAACCCCCAGTAAGAAAATATGTTTTCACAGCTAAGCTAATGAACCGATTTTGTTGAAATTTGGTGTGGAGAAAGATTGCGCTAAGAAGGAGAAAGAGATAGTGGTATGGATATAGCAACATGATATGCACTATGATTTAAATTTTTGGAGCGATGTTAATTACTCTTTCCAGTTCAGTTTTTTAATGCTTAAAAGTATTATTTGTTACTTTTATGCGAGCTTCATTAAAAAATACCTTTTTGATTTGAGCCTAGCCGATCTTTCACATAATGGGACGTCCTTGAAATACGTAAGTCAAAATAGGGGGGAGGGTGTCCGGAAAAATCTCTTTTCAACTTTTTAATGCAGAGACTTACCATTATTATAGCAGATTACATTTAAAAATTATAAGGGAAGTCTCACGGTGGGAGCAGTACAGAATGTGATTTTTATTTTTAATAGTAGGCGGAGTCACGCCTTCAACAGGAAAATACGTTTCCACGGTTAAACAAGTGGACTGATGTTGATGAAATTTGGTTTGGAGATAGATTGTGCCCTAAAAAAGGGTATTAAATTCTTCTTGTTATTTAAGGAGGTGAGGCATCGTCCCTATTGGGAAAAAACGGTATCACGGCTGTGCCACAACACATTTTTTGATGAAATTTGGTATGTAGATAGATTGAATCTTGAGTAAAGATACATAGTTGTGTTGAGTGAGTGGTGCCACGTCCCTAACAGGTAAAAATGTTTTACTACTAAATTAATAGACCGATTTTGATGAAAGTTGATACAGAAATAGAATGAATCCTGAGGAACCGTATTTGTTTTAAAATGGAGGGTACCACCCCTTCAATAGGAAAATATGTTTTCGCAACTTAACTAATTGACTGATTCTGATGAAATTTGGTATGGAGATATGTATGTATGCACCTGGAATATCCGGACCCTCAGTAGGGAAGGTGCCTCTATCGAATTGGCGGATGCTCTCGGAAAAATTAAGGCTGACATCACCGCCATCCAGGAAATAAGATAGATAGAACAAGGTTGCTCTAAGCAAGCAATTTGCGATATCTACTACAGCTGCCATGCGGAGAGGCGCGAATTGGGATGCGGATTCGTTGTAAGCAAGAGACTTCGCCACCATATCTCCAGGTTTACACCTGTGAGCGAAAGGTTGGCTCAATCCGCGTCAAGGCTCGATTTTTTAACATCAGCTTGATTTGCGCGCACGCCCCGACGGAGGAAAAGGACGATGCTGTCAAAGATGCCTTCTATGCGAGACTCGAGGAAGTATACGACCGCTGCCCGGCCCATGACGTTAAAATTGTACTCGGGGATTTCAACGGAAAGGTCGGAAGAGAAGGTATATTTGGCCCCACTGTCGGTCAGTTCAGCCTTCACGAGACCACCTCAAACAACGGTCTACGGCTGATCGACTTCGCCGCGGCGCGAAACATGGTAGTAAGTAGCACCAGATTGCAACACCTCGATATCCACAAGGCCACCTGGCTGTCCCCTGATCAGAAAACACGCAACCAAATCGATCATGTTGTGATCGACGGAAGGCATGCTTCCAGCGTGCTAGATGTTCGTACGTTCCGGGGAGTCAATATTGACTGCGATCATTATCTTGTTGCAGCCAAGATACGCATGCGGCTGTGCAATGCAAAGGATGTACGCTCTGGTACGCAACGAAAGCTGGACGTCGCTAAGCTGCAATCACATCGGACGGCCGAAGCCTATTCCGCTCGCCTCTCAGAACTGCTCCTTCAACCTGACTCTCTACCCGATGATGCCGGTGGACTTTGGGCGCATATATCCCGCTCCATGCGCTCTGCCGCTGAGGAAGTCATTGGTTTCCGACGCCCACTTCCGTGAAATCAATGGTATGACCAGGAGTGTCGCGAAGCTACTGCAGCGAAAAACGCCGCCTACAAAAGAACCCTGCAGTCAACAGCAACGCGAGCCTTGCACGAAAACTACCGGGAAAAGGTAAAGGAAGAGAGGCGCCTTTTCAGACGCAAGAAACGAGAGAAGGAAAGGCACGAGCGTGAGAAACTCGAAGTGTTACGGGGCAGGAATGATGCTCGAAAATTTTACCAACAAGTCAAGCGTCTGACCCAAGGTTTCAAGCCCGGAGCATCTACCTGTAAAGATGAACATGGAAATCTGGTTACGGATACGCAGAGTACACTGAGATTATGGAGGGAACACTTTTCCAAGCTGCTTGCTGGCGATGACTCCACCAATCCCGCCTTTGGGGAAATTAACCCAATGCCACCAATCAACGACGATGGTGTAGACGTACCACCACCTAGCCCTGACGCGGTACGAGTTGTGATCCAACGACTTAAGAACAAGAAAGCGGCTGGTGCCGATGGCCTGCCTGCTGAATTGTTCAAGACCGGCGGCGATGAGCTGATAGGGTGTATGCATCAACTCATCTGCAAAATATGGCTAGTAGAAAGCCGATTGGAATCTCAGTGTCCTTTGTCCTGTACTGAAGAAAGGTGACCCGACAATCTGCGCTAACTACCGGGGAATCAGTCTTCTTGCCATCTCTTACAAGGTCCTGTCGACTGTACTCTGTGAAAGACTTAAGCCGTTTACCAACACACTGATTGGGCCTTATCAGTGCGGCTTTAGACCTGGTAAGTCCACTATAGATCAGATCTTCACACTTCCTCAAATCCTGGAAAAAACCCACGAAAAACAGATCGATACCCATCATATCTTTATCGATTTTAAAACTGCTTTCGATAGCCCGATACGTGATTGCCTGTATGCCACCATGTCTGAGTTCGGTATACCTGCGAAGCTGGTGCGGCTTTGCAGAAAGACGTTGAGCAACACAGCCAGCTCCGTCAGAGTAGGAAGGGACCTCTCCGAACCATTTGATACCGAACGAGGTTTCAGACAGGGCGATCCACTATCCTGCAACCTCTTCTACTTTGTGATGGAAGGGGTGTTGCGAAGAGCCAGTGTACATCGTAATGTCACTATTTTCTACAAAAGTGTCCAGCTCCTTGCATATGCCGATGACATTGATATTATTGGACGTTGTAAGCGAGATGTTACCCCTGCGTTCTCTGCTATCGAAAAAGAGTAAGCGAAAGTGGGTTTGACGGTGAACGAGGGCAAAACAAAGTATATGCTGTCCACAAACAGGGAGACGCGGCGTATTGGATACTATGTTACTGCGAACAGCTGTACTTTCGAAGTTGTCAAAGAATTCACCTATCTTGGCACCGCCGTGAACACTCAAAACGATGTCAGCCTGGAGATAAAGCGAAGACTAACTCTTGCTAATAGGTGTTACTATGGTCTCAGTAAGCAATTGAGTAGTAGAGAACTCTCTCGCCCGACAAAACTGACACTATACAAGACGTTCATGTTACCCGTGCTACTTTACGGCGCAGAAGCATGGGTTGTGTCGCAGACTGATGCAGCCACGCTTGGGGTGCTTGAGAGAAAAATTCTTCGCAAAATCTTCGGTTCTGTTCACGTCGGCGACAACTATCGTATTCGAATGAACCACGAACTGTACGAGCTCTACGCTGACATTGACATAGTCAAGCGCATCACTATCCAACGTCTGCGCTGGCTGGGACATGTTGTGCGTATGGACGAAGAAGCTCCGGCGAAAAAGGTGTTTGATGCGTAAGCCGCTGGGCGACGACGAAGAGGAAGACCATGCCTCCGATGGAGAGACCAAGCCGAGGAAACCCTATCCACGCTTGGTGTGAATTATGTGAAAAGGCGCGCGCGAAGCAGAGGCGCCTGGAGAGAGCTTTTGAGGTCGGCCGTAACCCGGTAACGGGTTGTTATGGCCACCCAAGTAAGATATGTATGTATGTTGAACTCTAAGGAGGGATAGATATAGGGATAGGGCAACCTTTAAGCATGATTTTTACTTTTAAAAGCGATGACGAAAATCATTTTTTTAATGCCAAAAGATTTTTAACGGTTGAATTTCAACATGCCCAGTGGTTTACTCTAGTAAAACTCTAGTTTAAAGAAAAAGGTAAAAAATATCTTCTATTATTAAACGAGCTAAAATTGTATATAGGTATATACATATGTTTGTTTGTATATGGCTGAACTTTATTTCAAAAACGGCTGCAGCAACCTTGATGAAACTTGGGGATATCATGCATATGTGAATCAAATTAAGATTGGGTTAGGTTTAAAGTTTTTCAAGACTCTAACAGGGGCGTGGCACAACCCTTAACTCTAATTTTTATAACGTGATAACTCGCAAACTATTTAAGATATTTTGATGAAATTTGGTAGACTGATGCATATAATAAATGTATTCAATAGTACTAAAAGTGGGCGTAATTGGAGAAGAGGACGTGGCATCTTTCAACAATTGAAAATTGTGATTCAATATTTCTCAAAAATGGCGCCTACGATTTTCATAGAAATTTTGAAGACAATACCGCTGAAAGCAGTCATCATAACAAAATATTCCACTATACTGGCAAAACTCGTTGAAGGGCGTGGCACAGCCCACAATATTTATAAAAGTTATAATAAGAAAACTAACAACGCAATCGTTATGAAATTTAACATGGTAGATAAACTGGTTATTGGGTATCTTGCAATCAAAAGTGGGCGCAATGAAACTTGTGGGCGTGGCACCTTCCATACAAGCGAAATAAGTAAAATGTTACATTTACCGTGCTATTGGAGTTATATTTTTGAAATTGGGTATAATGGTGTCGGTTACAATGAGCTTTTGAAATTCAATGAAGTTCGACGGGATTGCATTAGTGGGCGTGGCACCTCCCATACAAGCTATTAAGGTTATATGTAGTGCACTGTATGAGTGATCCCAATAAAATTTGGTATAGAGGTGTCGGTTACTATAACCTTTTAAGATCAATGAATTTTGATGGGATTTCATCAGTAGGCGTGGCACTCCCCATACATGCAAAAAACGTTAAAAGTTATATTTAGTGTGCTGTGGGAGTAATTTCATTAAAATTTGGTGTTAAGTTGTAGGTTACTATAAAAATCGACGAGATTGCATTAGTGGGTGTGGCACCTCCCATTTAAGCAAAAAACCTTAAATGCCATATTGCTATTGGAGTACAATTTTTTAAATTTGTTGTAGAGGTGTCGGTCACTATAAGTTCTGAAAGTATATGAACTTTGACGGGATTTTATTAGTGGGCGTGGCACCTCCCATACAAGCTTAAAACATTTTATGTTATATTTAGTTTACTATATGAGTGATCCTAATAAAATATCAATATATAAAGTTTCAATATATTCAACCTCATTCAACTTTTTTCGAGTTTTTTAACCTCTTTCAACTGTTTCAGTAGTTTTAAAAGTCCTTCAACTTTTCTCAACATTTTCCATATTTTTTCGACTTTTTCAACCTTATTCAACTTTTTTCGTGTTTTTCAACCTCCTTCAACTTTTTTCGAGTTATTCAACCTATTTCAACAGTTTTGAACTTTTTTCAGCATTTTCCATATTTTTTCGAATTTTTCAACCTTATTTAACTTTTTCCGAGTTATTCAAACTCTTTCAACTGTTCAACAGTTTTCAACCTCTTTGAACTTTTCTCAACATTTTACAATTTTTTTCGACTTTTTCAGCCTCATTCAACTTTTTTTTCGAGGTTTTCAACCTTTTTCCTTTTTCCTTTTTTTTCGAGTTATTCAACCCTTTTCAACTTTTTTCAACATTTTTTCGATGTTTTCAACCTTATTCAACTTATTCCATGTTATTCAAACTCTTTCAACTTTTTCAACATTTTTCAACCTCTTTCAACTTTTTTCAACACTTTCCACATTTTTTCGACTTTTTCAACTTTATTCTACTTTTTTCGAGTTTTTCTAACTTTTTCAAAAATTTTTAACGTTTTCAATACATTTTCGACTTTTTCAAGCTCATTCAACTTTTTTCAAGTTTTTCAACCCCCTTCCACTGTTTCATTATTTTTCAACTATTCTCAACATTTTCCATATTTTTCCGAATTTTTCAACTTATTCAACTTTTTCCGAGTTATTTAACATTTTTCAACATTTTTCATATATTTTCGATTTTTTCAACCTAATTCAACTTTTTTCGAGCTATTCAATCTCTTTCAATATTTCTCAACATTTTGCATATTTTTTCGACTTTTTCAACCTCTTTCAAATTTTTTCGAGTTTTCCAACCTCTTTCAACTGTTTCAACATTTTTCAACCTCTTTCAACTTTTTACAACGTTTTCCATATTTTTTCGATTTTTTCAACGTTTTTCGAGTTATTTCAAAATTTCTCAACAATTTCCATATTTTTTCGACTTTTTCACATCATTCAACTTTTTTCGAGTTTTTCAACCTCTCTCAACTATTTCAACATTTTTCAACCTCTTTCAATTTTACTATACATTTTCCATATTTTTTTCGAATTTTTCAATCTTATTCAACTTTTTTCGAGTTATTCAAACTCTTTCAACTTTTTTCGAGTTATTCAACTTCTATCAATTGTTTCAACTTCTTTTAACTTACTACAATTTCATTAAATTTTTTTCGAGATTTTCTACCTCTTTCAATTTTCCTCAACATTTGCCATATTTTTTCGACTTTTTCAACCTCATTAGCCTTTTTTCGAATTTTTTAAGCTTCAAACTTTTTTGAGATTTTCAACTTTTTTCGAAATTTTCAATTTGTTCGACTTTATCAGTCTTTTTCACCTGTTTCAACATCTCTCAATGTTTTTCAACATTTTCGATATGTTATCGACTTTTTCAACCTCTTTCAATTTATTTCGACGTTTTTATCGTAAGTCAACTTTATTCAAGTTTTTCAACATTTTCCATGTTATTCCGAGCTTTTTCACCTGTTTCAAAATTTTTTCAAGTTTGTTCAGTCTCTTCCATATTTTCCGACTTTTTGAACATTTTTCAGGTTTTTTAACATCTTTTGCCGTTTTACTACATTTTCCATATTTTATCAAGGTCCTTTCATCTTTTTAAATATTTTCCATATTTTTCGACATGTGTAATTTAACTTCATTTCACTTTTTCAATATATTGCATATTTTTTCGACTTTGTAAACCTCAAAACGAAGAACCGAACTAGATTCAGTCTCCTGGTACTAGTATTTAAATAGTCCATTTAATTAGTTTATTATTATCTTTAATAATACTCATGATGCATGCAACCCATACCCGAGCTATGCCGAAAATGTTAAGGGTACTGTTTGACTTACGCGTCGCTAAAGTAAGCTTAGGTCACCCTCAAATAGCGTCCAGGCGTTTTTTAAAATTCTGATACAGATTCCAGGAAAGTTGTATTAATACTATCAATACTTTTTCAGAGCAGAGCTTTTATTTAATTCAATAAAAAATTATTTTATTAAATTATTATATTCAAAATAATTTTTACCCTCAATTGTTTCAGTTATTTGGTTATATTACAAATTGTGGTAACTCAATATTATGGGGCTCTAACCCACACATAGCGAGAGTAATTTTGACACCAATGGATATAATATATTGTCTTGAAAGCTACTTCCTCCGAAATTTCCTTTCTCCCAAAACTTCAATATTACAATGATTTGACCATAATAAGATCAATTTCCGTTGTGATATTGAAGATTTTGGGAGAAAGTAATTTTTAGAAGAAGTAGCTTGCAAATAAGTAGATGCACTATATCCATTGGTGCCACAATTTGTGATACAACCAAATAACTGCAAGAATTGAGGGTGAACATTATTTTGAACATAATATTTTTTTCATTCTAAAAACAAATCTCTAAAGAAAATACTGTGTTTTTTATTAAAGTTAAAAATTGTTCACATCCATAGATAACTTTCGAGTTAAAAGAAATATTTTGTGAAATTCAATAGAAGCCTTCTAATTTTTTTCGCAAAATTTGTCTTTAGTTCTAAAGTTAGTGCTGCGATAAATTCTTTCTTTAAATAAATACACGGTATTCTCTTTATAGCTTTGTATTTAAAATATATCGTGAGCAGGAGCTATTGCCATTTGAACATACTTCAGTGAATAATAATGGTGATGCCAGTTTAACCAAGCAATACCTGTTGAACTTTCGGACTGTCCTTTAAGATACCGGCCATTTAAGTTACTAAAAAAGAAATAATTATATATGTATGTCTTATTACAAAATGAAAGGATTGCATCTTACCTGCGCATACAATCTTTATACCACCACGCGCCAAAATACGTTTTAGCACAATTTTTAAAAGGAGCTAGGGGCCCATTATCCTTATCTTGCGTAGTCCATTTTTGACCTACATGATAGGACAGTGAATCACCAGCATCGCCTGTATAATTTCCAAGGACATTTAATGCATATTGCTCTTTTTCACCACCAATTGCAAAGCTACTGTAATGGGCCCATCGACTCTTGCCTTCAAAATCTTCCATTTCTATGTAGAGCATATGTAATCTGGATTGTGTGATGGCATGTAGTTTATCCAATCCAATCCAAAACTCTCCCTCTAAATTACCGAAACCTTGTTGGTAATCAACCCATTTACGAAAAAAATCGATGCTACCATCCTGTCTACGTTGGATAACCGTAAGAGCCGGTCTTGCTCTGCCCCGGGATAGAGTAAGTTCACAAAGGACAAAAAATGGTTTGAGCTCAGAGCCTGGAACTCTAATTCGACGAACTGCCTTTTCTATATGTTCATTGTTAAATTCACCTTCCAATTGATGGCAACCTGTTGGCAGATCATCTTCATCGTAAATATCATGATAAGTTTCTGTAGTTCTGAATTGTTCATTTGTACTGGAATGTTTCGGCTTCTCTGAGCCTGAATGGTTTTTTGTGCCAGTAAGTGGTGTTTTAAACTTTCCTAAGTCTTCTTTAGTTTCTTCTCGTTGTTTCGTAAGATGTTCGTTAAAGCTTGAAAGATTTAAAGTCCGTTTTATTACTAGTCTTAGGAAAACGGAAATTAAATAAGGGTAAAATACTTTCAGCATGACACAAATGAAACATTTGCGATGTTTTGCTGTTAAGATCAACTTAATGCTCAGATTTTAAGGATATCTACGACAAGCAACTACCGAATTACTGAAAAGTTTTCAATATCTAAATCGTTACTACACAGTAAATTACCGGACGGGATTGAAACAAAGTTTATTTTTACAAAAAAACCTCCACTCAAAATGATTTCGTTCTGCGTCGTACAAGCATAATTTTTTCATTTTCTCAATTTATTTTTAAATAGTCTTTTTTCTTGATTTAAAGCTTAAAAGCTATGAAGGCTAATAGCTGTAGTAGCTAAACTCTATTATTTTTATTATCAAAGGGTCAATACGAGTTAAAATGTTTTAAGGCAGACCAAATTACAGTTAATAAACTCTATTTAATTATTATCACTCTTGCAGTCTTGGTTTCGTAATAGCCAAAGGTGAATAACTGCTATTGTGAAAGTTAATGTTATTAATATTTTAATATTACTCAACCTTTTAGATTTTTTTAAAGGTTTCGACTCTTACTGTATGAAATTAAAATACTCGAAGATTCGGTGAAAGCGCGTCGCTATTTCTAGAGTGAAGAATGCTGAGTATTTAAATTAGTAATTCTTAGGCATTCTTCAAACTTGTGAGTGTATGAGTCCCTCAAGGTTCTGTCTTGAGAACTGTACCTCTCAGGGCCTGAATTTGATTAACTTAATGTAGACTTAAGTCTTAAAAATCTTGGGTTTGCCAAATTTGAGCTTATTTCAATTGACTTTGAGCTGGGAAATGAATTAAGTTCAAGAATTCTGAATTTGGAAGACAGACGGACGGCATTTTGATCAAAGATCCTACACTAACTAAAAAGAGATATAACGGGTCATAAGGAAATCATTGCGAGTCTACAAGTTTCCCTAGCCAATCGAGCGAAGATTATTGAGAGTGCAAGGTAGATTCAGAGTACAAGGTCGTCGTAGCTATATCACTATTTTATATATTGTGAGCAAGTGTAAAAATTATTATAATCATAATAAACTTACAAATCACCCAGGTTATCCATCTTTGCGACTAAGTTCTCATAAATTGACTGCAGCACTTCCCAGCTTGCGTATTCCGTTGCCTTATTTTTCTTAAAAAAAAAATGTTTTTTATTTATTTAACTTTTTCTTTTCACCTTAAAATTATATAGATATTCTTGATTTCCTTACCTCACCACTGTCTGCAAGCATCACATCCGTTGAGTGTTCTGCAACGATCAATTGGAAAATCAATAGTACAACTGTGATTTTGATAAACATTTTAGCTACTCTGCAATTAGTTTGCTACTAAGCAACTCTCACTAAAATAATTCTTTTATAGCCGTTATTTTTTATAGCAGTAGATTTCTTGTTTTATTTTTTTCATTATGAAATATTTAGGAGACGTGTGCCATTCTGAGAACAGAGCGGTAAGCTTTTGAACTTGTTTCACTTAAATTTTATCTTAAAATTGGTCACGAGTGCTACCAAAAGCAACAATGACATTAACCTTTATCCGACGGTATAGGTACAATTGTACCATGAATGTTTTTAAATTGCGACAACTTTTATGATGTAGTTCATAAAATGCAATATATGAGAATCTATATATTTTAGCGGTCGCAAACACCTTTATTCTAAGAAAGGCTAAGAAGATCTAAATGATATTCCCCACACGTACTTTAATACTATACAGTACTGAAAACCATGTACAATTTGACGCCTCCAACTATCATGCCCAAAGAAATGACTACAAAGCGGTACAACTGAAATCGTGCAGCAGACCACTGCATTTTCAGAATCCCATGGAGTCATGTTTACGAATGTTTTTTTCGTATTTTTCAAATTTTTGAAAAAGTAAAGTGGGCTGGAATTATATCTCTTAAAGCTAACAAGGTGCTACAGTTGAAATGAGAATTCCATGCCACTAAAGCAACTGAGTCACAAATATCTATCATTAATCAGGCTAATAAGGTTTGCGCAAATGCAGGATGCAAAGAACATTCCGCCTAATCGTGTGCGATTGATCTAGAATAATACAATTTATATTATCGTACAAGGGTTAAGCGCAATCACACTTAATACTTGTAAATAGTATGTATAGCTATGGGAGTTTTGGGTTACAAAAATGGATTTTCTATGGAAAATCGATTATAAAATGTCAAGCTCCAAGCTCATAAAAGTTTTTCTGAGTCAAAGGGAACCGCACGTCGCATGTGATGATGCCGACAAAGTAGCAGTGACCGACAAATAGCGTGCTAATTACGCAGCTTTGGCGGCAAACAAGATGCAATGTAGGGCAGCAAGTGGGGTGCCGGGGATTTCGGTTGTATAGATTTTGGAAAAATATTCCAAGCTGTGAGAATTTCCCAATAGAAATACCCAAGTTTTGGGCTAAGTGGATGTTTGCTATGTGAGATGGTTTGCGGGACGCATTACCAGGAACGAGCTTGGAGGATTTAAACATAACTTAAATAGAACAAAAACTGTAATAGAGACTAATGAACGAATATAAAAGAAGAAAAATGAAACTAGAACGAAACTAAAGCGGCCCTCACACGATCAATATTACTGACAGTATTTACATTACTGACAGTGTACCCCTCACACGGTCAGTATTGATTATTGTCAATATTCTGTTTGTTAATAATACTTACTGAAGAACTGTCAGTATTCACCTCACACCATCAATATTATTGTCAGTATCTGACAACTTCGTCAGTAATATCCGATTTTTCCATCAGCCATCAGTATCGTTTTTCCATACTGACAATACGTCAGTACTCACCTTACACGATCAATAATACTGTCAGTATGCAAAGTACTGTCAGTAATATTGATCGTTTGAGGACCGCTTAGAAGAGAACACAAACAGAAATGGATCAGGACTAGACCCGATATGGGATAAAAGGCAATCGGTGTGTCTCTCTTCTTGTTAGCAACTGCAATGTGTGCTGCAGAATCAAGCGGAGTTACGAAAAACCAGAAAAATTTATAAGGCTTGCGCAAGTACAGTATGCGAAATAAGTTCATTGTAATGACTTCACGCAGCCCTGGTATGAAAAATTAACGAAACGTTTTTACTTGTTCATAATGCAATAATATACAATGAAATGTGAAATAAATTATAATGGCAAAATGAACTTTGAACACGATTATCCATTTCCTATGTAAAATTGGCTGTTGATTCCGAAAACTACATTATTTTTTTTCTCCTTTTTTCAACCTTATTCAACTTTTTCCGAGTTATTCAAACTCTTTCAACTTGTTCAACATTTCTCAACATTTTCCATTCATTTTCGGTTTTTTTTAACCTTATTCAACTTTTTTCGAGTCTTTCAACGTTTTTCCATATTTTTTCAACTGTTTCAACCTCTTTCAAATTTTTTCGAGTTTCTATACCTCTTTCAACTGTTTCAACATTTTTCAAGATCTTTCAGCTTTTCTCAACATTTCCATATTTTTTCGAATTTGTCAACCTTATTCAACTTTTTTCGAGTTATTCGTACTCTTTCAACTTTTTCGAGTTATTCAACTTCTTTCAACTGTTTCAACTTCTCTTAAAATATTCCAAATTTTTTGGACTGCTTCAATTTCATTAAACATTTTCGAGATTTTCAACCTCTTTCAATTTACCTCAACATTTTCCATATTTTTTCGACTTTTTCAACCTCATTCGCCTTTTTTCGATTTTTTAAGCTTCAAACTTTTTTGAGATTTTCAACTTTTTTCGATTTTATCAATTTTTTGGAGTTTTTCAATCTTTTTCAAATTTTTCAACACTATTCATATATTATCGACTTTATCAGTCTTTTTCACCTGTTTCAACCTCTCTCAATTTTTTTCAACATTTTCAATATTTTATCGACTTTTTCAACCTCTTTCAATTTATTTCGACGTTTTTAACGTCAGCCAACTTTATTCGAGTTTTTCAACATTTTCCATGTTATTTCGACTCTTTCAGCCTTTTCACCTGTTTCAAAATTGTTTGAAGTTTGTTCAATCTCTCCATATTTTCCACTTTTTCGAACATTTTTCAGCTTTTTTAACCTCTTTTGCCGATTTGCTACACTTTCCATATTTTATCAAGGTCTTTCATCTTTTTAATATTTCCCATATTATTCGACATGTGGAATTTAACCTCATTTAACTTTGTCAACATATTGCATATTTTTCGACTTTGTAAACCTCTAAACGAAAAACCGAACTAGGGTCGGTCTCCTGGTACTGTTCAATTATACCCTGAAGATGATGTAGGCAAAAGTGCGATTAAACTTAGGCTTGGACTTTTGAGAACGGTGCAAATTTGCCCACGTCTTATATTTTTAACCATAACTCGAAAACTATATATATTTATAGAATTTTTACATTATAGGACTTATTGTAGAGAATAAAATTTCCTATCGAAATAACTCTTTATAAAGTCACAGAAATTATTTTTTTTATCAAAAAAAAAACACAAAATTTCAATATTTTGAACTTTTTTTAATTTTTGGGTATAATTTTGTTCAGATGAAATGGCAACCCATAAAAGTATTTTTAACCCTTTAACGGGCAAGACGCTCTACAGAAGGTCTTTGCTTATGCTTTTATAGATCACATATTTGACGCACGATTGGACTCATTTGTTATTGATTGAACGCACTTAACGGTTTACAAGCATTCAAAAGTGAAACAATAGTGAAAACAGACGCATAAATTATTGTGAAAATTAATGAAATTCTAATAATAAAAACAAATTGTTTTTAGTAGGTAGATAGAGTCGAGAATTTTATTGGTGAGTATATATAAATGTATTTTCTCTCATAATTTACGCCTGGTTCGTAAGTGGATAAAAAATTTTCGGTGTTTTTGTATACTTCGTCAATACCGTTTTTTGACGGTCTGCCGAACCAATAAAAATTTTGGAAATCGGACTTCAAATTTGAGTTTCTTGTCCCAAAGTCATTCAGAAACCAAAATTTCCGAGATAAAAATCTAGCTAGTTTTATTTTGCCCGTTAAAGTGTTAACTATGTATATATTTGAATAAAGAACTAATTCATTGAAGGTATTTTATTGTCTCAGATGTTCAATTGTAACCTGGAAATGATAAATCCAAAAGTGCGATTAAATTTAGGCTTGGACTTTTGAGGATAGTGCAAGTTTGTCCAATGTTGTATTTTTTTGCTATAACTCAAAAACTATGTAGTTTTATTATATTTTTGGTTTGTTTTATTGGCTTTTATTAATGAAATGTTTGATTTTAACGACCTTTGGTTATAATTATTAGTTACGAGCTTGAGGTCAAGAAATTTTAATAAAAATATGAAGTTTATATTTTATAAAATTTTTATTGATTTTTATGTCCAATATTGGTTCCCGATCACTTCATAAGCTTCAGGTTGCTTACAATAATGTTACTCGTTATGTGTACGGCCTCAGTAGATATGATCACATCTCTTCTTTCAGCAAGCGTATTCTAAACTGCAATATCGTGGAATACCTCAAAATAAGAAGTTTAATATTTTTGCAAAAGATTTTAACTACTAAGTCTCCCAACTATCTTTACCTATGTAAAACTAAACTTCTGCCAATCGACCAGAAACATGTACTTCATAATTCCTGCATTCAACTATTTAAGCTCTTCTAGACTATTTTTCGTTAGAACTATTCGTCTGTGGAACTCACTTCCTCGTAGGTTCAAACAGTTAGTCATTCAGCACTTCTCTTAAATCTAATTTCATCTTTAGGTGTTTTTTTTCTATATGCTTGTCTCTCTGTTTTCTTTACGTTATTTATATTCTAATTATTTTTAGTTCAATTATTTATCTTAACCTAAGTTCAATTTTGCTTAGTATTGCATGTTAAACTGAGACAATACTATTGCCATATTTATTTATTTTGTTGCATTTAAAAGAATTATGTATATTTCTCATATGCTAATAAGAATTGCGAATAAATGAAATGAATGAAAATATATTTCGCCTCCTTTTAGTCGGCATCTTTAGGGACTCTGTAATAATGTACATTTTTACAACAAATTATAACAAACACTTACGATGTTTAAACAACTTACAACAATTAAATTTTTAATTAAATATAAAATTACATTTTAATTATGGTTTCAATTGCCATTTGTTTAATTGGCGGTGTTTGGTGTTAACTGTTTCGTTTCTGTGTTCACGAGGTGTCTGTAAATATGGGCGCAATTGTCAGTGTCAGTTTTGAAATTTAGTCTTTGGTGTGCAGGTGTGTTTATTATGTGGAGCATTTCGAGCGTAAATCTTCTAGAATAGTTTGATTCTAGTTGTAGAATTTTAACATCTTTCAGCTCCGGAATGTGACCTGTTTTTGCACAGTGTATTGTTAGTGCCGACTTCTGTTCAATTGGCTTATGTTTTGCCTTTACATCGGACTTATGTGCTGAGATTCTTGTTTTTAATTTGCTTTTTGTTGTTCCAACATATATTTTATCGCATTTGCTAATTCTGTTTCCATTGCACTTAATTTGATAAATTAAATTTGATTTTTCCATTTTGCCCAATTTACTTTTCGTGTTTCTGAATACTTTCCTTAATGTGTTACTGGTCTTATATGCTAATTTGTACTTTTTATCATTGTAAATATTTAAGTTTTTAAATTTTTCGGGGAAATGAGGTACATAGGTGATAGATTTGTATATTTTGTTTTCTATTTCAGTGTCATTAATTTGGTTTATTGCACGTTTTTGTTTTTTGATTAGTGTCTCTATTGTCCGCTTTGGGAATTCATTAACTTTTAATATGTTGCGGATTTTTATTAAATTTTGATGGTGAAATTCAGCATCACTAATTTTAAGGACTCTTGTGATGAAGTTTCCGGTGGTGTTTAATATTACATTTCTTGGATGTTTTGAATTCCAGTTGATTAGTCTCCCTGAGGCAATCGGCTTTTTGTACCAATTTATCCTGATTTTGTTGTCATATCTTACTAATTATGCGTCCAAATAAGGCAGAGTTCCGTCACGTTCCTCTTCTTTTGTAAATTTAATTTGTCTACTATAGCTATTGAAAATATCTAACGTCTTGTTAATTGCACTGTCCCTAATTATTGTAAATAAATCATCCACTAATTTCGTCATTAATCTGGTTTTGATTTTCAGTTTTTCAATGCTTTATAAAATATAAACTTCATATTTTTATTAAAATTTCTTGACCTCAAGCTTTTATTAATAATAATAATTTAATGATAATTGAACTTCAGCCATTTTTAGCAACGATCAATATTCAACAAAAACTTTTCAAGTTGATACAATGCTTTTATTTTATTGAACAAACTTTGACAACAAAGGAAAAAACAACAACTCTAGAATATAGACATATGTTTCGATTCTTAAAATCTCATCAGTATATTTTTGGTTGATGCCTACGTCAGCACTCAAATGTAAATCTAACGAAAAGCTAATTTTTAATTTCAAGCAAATGTGGTTAATTTTATTAAGATCACACCATTCCGTAGAAATTTCAATCAGCTGTTCCGCTTTTTTTTTTGTTTTTATTTTACACTATTAGAGCATGACGTCGCCTGAGTGGATTAAACCGTAATTTTCCTTTGTTATCGCAGTTTCTTAAATTATTTGTTTTTATGTCGTAATGCAAACCGAAAAATTTAAATTTTTTCTAATTTTTGGATATACATAACTTGTTTCTGAGTTGATTCAGAGATTTTGCGAACAAGAAAGAAAGTTGATATAGTTTCCGTCAAAAGGGTGACCGACAAAAGTATTTTGAGTAAAAATTGGCTGAGATACAGTTGTTCAAAGTTGCCTACTTTTGTGTGATTTCACCAACTTTTACCCATATACCATGTTAGTTTTACCCATTCCGAACACCCATATGTACCTGCAATTCACGTAAATCTATATATTTTCCAAAAATTTAAATTATGATTGAAGGCCAACGCGTAAACGTACCAAGTACCAAGTCATTGAGTTCTATTCAGTTTTTAGTTCGTTCAAAGTCATTCTTGTTGTTGGCAAAAACACAAATGTATGTACATACAACGTAAAATGAATTTCACATATCGGAAAATTTACCTTTGACGTGCTGCGATTCAATAAAATTTAGCATATGTTTGCGAAAATTGCACAGTACGCATTTTGGTTGTTGCTGCAAATGTGCAACGAGTAAAAATGACAGCATACGCTGTGAGTGAGTGAGATAGTCAACACTGTAAATGAATGAGAACTTTTCAACGTAAAGTGCATAGTATAGTAAATCATAGTTTGTTTCAGCTGAATGATAAAGTTGAGGAAAAATTTCGAACAGGGCCGTTTTGGCTCAATCAAAATCTTTGTTTTTTCTTACAAAAAAAATTATCTCAGTGATCGATATATAAAAGCTATTAACAAAATAATCCTAAGTCCAAAATGATTTGTATTTTCGAAATAGAATAATTGAAGCAACATTCTTCTTTAAGGTTAAAAATCAAATTCCGCATTAGAGCGTTCTATATTTGCCGTCCCAGTTTAGGACTTTCAGATATGCGTTTGCTTTTCAAGTCAAGGCCCTTAGTTTTCTTAAATATTTTTCCATAAAAATACAAACGAAAAACTCCACTGTACTTCAGAGAATTATAGCAATTTCGTTGCTACCTTTTGGGTCAAAATTCAATTAAAAATTCCTTTGGCGCGCTTATCCTGGACATGGATTAATATCATAAACATCTAGGTGTACAGATGTGCGTATGCATGCATCTATGTAGCTGATATGTTTCGAAAACAACCTGGCCAAATTCATGTAAATATGAAGATATATGTACGATTAGGCCATCCATTTATTACTTCACTGCTCGAAAAGTGTAAGCGCGCCATATTTCATGTTTGGCTGCTCATCCTGCTGTTTTCGCAGAAAAGAGCACCAACTACTACACTCAATGCTATCTGCCTGCAATAACAGATGCAACTGTATGTGCACTAGTAGCAGCATGTACATATGTATGTGTTGATTTGAAGGTTTCACGTATAGAAGCCACTCTGGTCTGCATAGATATCCATCATTTTGCTGTTGGTTTGTTTTCATTACCAGAAGCAGACAAAATTTTTTGCTTTTACTGTAGCTGCTGGTGTTGCCGTACTTCATTTGAGAAGGTGCACCTTAAATGGATTTGTTTTAATTCTTTTGTCCAAGTATCCATATACTAGGCTGATCAATAAACCCACCCTTTGCTATTTATCTGCTATTTTTTTACTACTCCTTAGATTTTATCTTTTGCCACCATTTCATATTCTCAATTTAATTTCTATGTTTAAAGTTTTTTCCTGTAGTTGCCTGTGTGTCGAACCTTTATGATCCTTCTTATTGTGCTAATGAAACTATAAGGCCCTGATTAATATTTTATGTAATCAGTACAATGGATTAAATGTATTGCACTTAAATGGGCTGAAGTGCTAGGTACATTTTTGAAAACTCCCCTGCCGATATAGTATGTGTGACTGAAACTTGGTGTAAAAGTGATGTTGATGATTCTAGATATAACTTTGATGGGTTTAATTTATTTCGTAGTGATCGTATTGGTGGCAATCTATTGTAAAACTAATCTTAATGTTAAATTTGTTAGTAAAGGAAATGATACATGTGAGTTCCTTAATATTAAAATTTTTGACAATTCTACTAAAGTACTAATATCGTGTGTATACAACCCCCATAGATGCCACAGTCTAGAGCCATTTTTTTTTGATCTTTCTAGTAGACTTGTTGATTATGACTTTAATATAGTATGTGGTGACTTTAATGTAAACTTGTTGAAAAATTACAGGATTTCTGATGATTTCCGTTTTCATTACTCGTCATGTGGATTAACTCTAGTTAACTCAAATTTCCCCACGCGTTTTGCAAATGATTCGGATCCCAGCCTTCTTGATGTGTTTTTTGTTTCTGATAGCTCTTTAACTTTAAAATTTGATCAAATAACTTTTTTATCTGATCATGATCTTATTTTTTGTAGTTTTAAACTTAATTTTCATCGTGCTTCCACTCCTATAAGTTTTTCTTTCTATGATTACACATCCATTGATCATTTTGCCCTTAATAATGAAGTTTCTGAGATGAACTGGATCGACTGTTGGTTTCACAGCTCAGTTGATGACAAACTTAGACAGTTTTTGAAAAATCTATAATACGCCTTTAATAAATATGTTCTTGTGCGCACAATAAATGTTGCAAGCAGAGTTTGCCCTTGGTTTAATAATCGTGTTTTAGATGCAATCAAAATTAAAAATAAGCTTTATTCCAAATGGAAATTCAATCGCTCTACTGAAAATTGGGAAAAATATAGAAGGGCACGTAATAGGGCAACTTTTATTGTAAAACAGGCTAAAAAGATTTTCTTTTCTTCGAAATTAAACACTATCTTATCATCCAAGCAATTATGGCAAAATATAAGAAAATATAGAATATTTACTAAAGGTAAAAACGAATGTAATTTAGATCATGAAGAACTTAATCATTTTTTTCTTAGAATGCAGCGGACTCAGTGTATCAAGTCTCTGTGATGATATAGAATTACCTCCTATGCAAAGTAACTTACCTGATATAGCCTTTCAGTTTTCAGCAGTTCGTGAAATAGATATTGTTAAATCTGTGTTGAAGTTGAGTTCTAATGCAGTTGGGATTGATGGGACACCGATAAAATTTCTTAAATTAATTCTGCCATTTATTATAGCACCCCTTACCCATGTTATTAATCACTGTTTTACTTCCTCTACTTTCCCAGCTTTGTGGAAAATAGCTACTGTAGTTCCTATAGCTAAAAATAAATCTGCCACAGAATCGAAAGACTTTCGACCCATCAGTATTTTACCTGCCTTGGGCAAAGTTTGCGAAAGAATTATGTCTGACCAAATCACAGCATATTTAAGCTTAAATAAATTATTATCACCTCTTCAGTCTGGGTTTCGCATTGGCCATAGTTGTTCTACTGCTGTCTTGAAGGTTATTGATGATATCCGAGTCTCTTATGACGAAAATTGTTTGACCTTACTTTGCCTTTTAGATTTTACAAAGCCTTTGACTCTGTGAATAACCTTTTGCTTTGTAAAAAATTAAAACAATATTTTGGATTCAGTGACAGCGCGTTATTGTTGTTATCGAATTATTTATTAGAAAATATGTTTTCACAGCTAAGCTAATGAACCGATTTTGTTGAAATTTGGTGTGGAGAAAGATTGCGCTAAGAAGGAGAAAGAGATATGCAGTATGATTTAAATTTTTGGAGCGATGTTAATTACTCTTTCCAGTTCAGTTTTTTAATGCTAAAAAGTATTATTTGTTACTATTATGCGCGCTTCATTAAAAAATACCTTTTTGATTTGAGCCTAGCCGATCTTTCACATAATGGGACGTCCTTGAAATACGTAAGTCAAAATAGGGGGGAGGGTGTCCGGAAAAATCTCTTTTCAACTTTTTAATGCAGAGACTTACCATTATTATAGCAGATTACATTTAAAAATTATAAGGGAAGTCTCACGGCGGGAGCAGTACAGAATGTGATTTTTATTTTTAATAGTAGGCGGAGTCACGCCTTCAACAGGAAAATACGTTTCCACGGTTAAACAAGTGGACTGATGTTGATGAAATTTGGTTTGGAGATAGATTGTGCCCTAAAAAAGAGTATTAAATTCTTCATGTTGTTTAAGGAGGTGAGGCATCGTCCCTATTGGGAAAAACGGTATCACGGCTGTGCCACAACACATTTTTTGATGAAATTTGGTATGTAGATAGATTGAATCTTGAGTAAAGATACATATTTGTGTTGAGTGAGCGATGCCACGTCCCTAACAGGTAAAAATGTTTTACTACTAAATTAATAGACCGATTTTAATGAAAGTTGATACAGAAATAAAATGAATCCTGAGGAACCGTATTTGTTTTAAAATGGAGGGTACCACCCCTTCAATAGGAAAATATGTTTTCGCAACTTAACTAATTGACTGATTCTGATGAAATTTGGTATGGAGATATGTATGTATGCACCTGGAATATCCGGACCCTCAATAGGGAAGGTGCCTCTATCGAATTGGCGGATGCTCTCGGAAAAATTAAGGCTGACATCACCGCCATCCAGGAAATAAGATGGATAGGACAAGGTTGCTCTAAGCAAGCAATTTGCGATATCTACTACAGCTGCCATGCGGAGAGGCGCGAATTGGGATGCGGATTCGTTGTAAGCAAGAGACTTCGCCACCATATCTCCAGGTTTACACCTGTGAGCGAAAGGTTGGCTACGATCCGCGTCAAGGCTCGATTTTTTAACATCAGCTTGATTTGCGCGCACGCCCCGACGGAGGAAAAGGACGATGCTGTCAAAGATGCCTTCTATGCGGGACTCGAGGAAGTATACGACCGCTGCCCGGCCCATGACGTTAAAATTGTACTCGGGGATTTCAACGGAAAGGTCGGAAGAGAAGGTATATTTGGCCCCACTGTCGGTCAGTTCAGCCTTCACGAGACCACCTCAAACAACGGTCTACGGCTGACCGACTTCGCCGCGGCGCGAAACATGGTAGTAAGTAGCACCAGATTGCAACACCTCGATATCCACAAGGCCACCTGGCTGTCCCCTGATCAGAAAACACGCAACCAAATCGATCATGTTGTGATCGACGGAAGGCATGCTTCCAGCGTGCTAGATGTTCGTACGTTCCGGGGAGTCAATATTGACTCCGATCATTATCTTGTTGCAGCCAAGATACGCATGCGTCTGTGCAATGCAAAGGATGTACGCTCTGGTACGCAACGAAAACTGGACGTCGCTAAGCTGCAATCACATCGGACGGCCGAAGCCTATTCCGCTCGCCTCTCAGAACTGCTCCTTCAACCTGACTCTCTACCCGATGATGCCGGTGGACTTTGGGCGCATATATCCCGCTCCATGCGCTCTGCCGCTGAGGAAGTCATTGGTTTCCGACGCCCACTTCCGTGAAATCAATGGTATGACCAGGAGTGTCGCGAAGCTACTGCAGTGAAAAACGCCGCCTACAAAAGAACCCTGCAGTCAGCAGCAACGCGAGCCGTGCACGAAAACTACCGGGAAAAGATAAAGGAAGAGAGGCGCCTTTTCAGACGTAAGAAACGAGAGAAGGAAAGGCACGAGCGTGAGAAACTCGAAGTCAAGCGTCTGACCCAAGGTTTCAAGCCCGGAGAATCTACCTGTAAAGATGAACATGGAAATCTGGTTACGGATACGCAGGGTACACTGAGATTATGGAGGGAACACTTTTCCAAGCTGCTTGCTGGCGATGACTCCACCAATCCCGCCTTTGGGGAAATTAACCCAATGCCACCAATCAACGACGATGGTGTAGACGTACCACCACCTAGCCCTGACGCGGTACAAGTAGTGATCCAACGACTTAAGAACAACAAAGCGGCTGGTGCCGATGGCCTGCCTGCTGAATTCTTCAAGACCGGCGGCGATGAGCTGATAGGGTGTATGCATCAACTCATCTGCAAAATATGGCTAGTAGAAAGCCGATTGGAATATCAGTGTCCTTTGTCCTGTACTGAAGAAAGATGACCCGACAATCTGCGCTAACTACCGGGGAATCAGTCTTCTTGCCATCTCTTACAAGGTCCTGTCGACTGTACTGTGTGAAAGACTTAAGCCGTTTACCAACACACTGATTGGGCCTTATCAGTGCGGCTTTAGACCTGGTAAGTCCACTATAGATCAGATCTTCACACTACCTCAAATCCTGGAAAAAACCCACGAAAAACAGATCGATACCCATCATATCTTTATCGATTTTAAAGCTGCTTTCGATAGCCCGATACGGGATTGCCTGTATGCCACCATGTCTGAGTTCGGTATACCTGCGAAGCTGGTGCGGCTTTGCAGAAAGACGTTGAGCAACACAGCCAGCTCCGTCAGAGTAGGAAGGGACCTCTCCGAACCATTTGCTACCGAACGAGGTTTCAGACAGGGCGATCCACTATCCTGCAACCTCTTCTACTTTGTGATGGAAGGGGTGTTGCGAAGAGCCAGTGTACATCGTAATGTCACTATTTTCTACAAAAGTGTCCAGCTCCTTGCATATGCCGATGACATTGATATTATTGGACGTTGTAAGCGAGATGTTACCCCTGCGTTCTCTGCTATCGAAAAAGAGTAAGCGAAAGTGGGTTTGACGGTGAACGAGGGCAAAACAAAGTATATGCTGTCCACAAACAGGGAGACGCGGCGTATTGGATACTATGTTACTGCGAACAGCTGTACTTTCGAAGTTGTCAAAGAATTCACCTATCTTGGCACCGCCGTGAACACTCAAAACGATGTCAGCCTGGAGATAAAGCGAAGACTAACTCTTGCTAATAGGTGTTACTATGGTCTCAGTAAGCAATTGAGTAGTAGAGAACTCTCTCGCCCGACAAAACTGACACTATACAAGACGCTCATATTACCCGTGCTACTTTACGGCGCAGAAGCATGGGTTGTGTCGCAGACTGATGCAGCCACGCTTGGGGTGCTTGAGAGAAAAATTCTTCGCAAAATCTTCGGTTCTGTTCACGTCGGCGACAACTATCGTATTCGAATGAACCACGAACTGTACGAGCTCTACGCTGACATTGACATAGTCAAGCGCATCACTATCCAACGTCTGCGCTGGCTGGGACATGTTGTGCGTATGGACGAAGAAGCTCCGGCGAAAAAGGTGTTTGATGCGTAAGCCGCTAGGCGACGACGATGAGGAAGACCATGCCTCCGATGGAGAGACCAAGCCGAGGAAACCCTATCCACGCTTGGTGTGAATTATGTGAAAAGGCGCGCGCGAAGCAGAGGCGCCTGGAGAGAGCTTTTGAGGTCGGCCGTAACCCGGTAACGGGTTGTTATGGCCACCCAAGTAAGATATGTATGTATGTTGAACTCTAAGGAGGGATAGATATAGGGATAGGGCAACCTTTAAGCATGATTTTTACTTTTAAAAGCGATGACGAAAATCATTTTTTTAATGCCAAAAGATTTTTAACGGTTGAATTTCAACATGCCCAGTGGTTTACTCTAGTAAAACTCTAGTTTAAAGAAAAAGGTAAAAAATATCTTCTATTATTAAACGAGCTAAAATTGTATATAGGTATATACATATGTTTGTTTGTATATGGCTGAACTTTATTTCAAAAACGGCTGCAGCAACCTTGATGAAACTTGGGGATATCATGCATATGTGAATCAAAT
The DNA here is from genome assembly GCA_949775025.1 of Tricholauxania praeusta. Classification (NCBI taxonomy): domain Eukaryota; kingdom Metazoa; phylum Arthropoda; class Insecta; order Diptera; family Lauxaniidae; genus Tricholauxania; species Tricholauxania praeusta. The sequence continues at coordinate 25,595,783 of OX459031.1, read as the reverse complement.
TAAGATTGGGTTAGGTTTAAAGTTTTTCAAGACTCTAACAGGGGCGTGGCACAACCCTTAACTCTAATTTTTATAACGTGATAACTCGCAAACTAGTCAAGATATTTTGATGAAATTTGGTAGACTGATGCATATAATAAATGTATTCAATAGTACTAAAAGTGGGCGTAATTGGAGAAGAGGACGTGGCATCTTTCAACAATTGAAAATTGTGATTCAATATTTCTCAAAAATGGCGCCTACGATTTTCATAGAAATTTTGAAGACAATACCGCTGAAAGCAGTCATCATAACAAAATATTCCACTATACTGGCAAAACTCGTTGAAGGGCGTGGCACAGCCCACAATATTTATAAAAGTTATAATAAGAAAACTAACAACGCAATCGTTATGAAATTTAACATGGTAGATAAACTGGTTATTGGGTATCTTGCAATCAAAAGTGGGCGCAATGAAACTTGTGGGCGTGGCACCTTCCATACAAGCGAAATAAGTAAAATGTTACATTTACCGTGCTATTGGAGTTATATTTTTGAAATTGGGTATAATGGTGTCGGTTACAATGAGCTTTTGAAATTCAATGAAGTTCGACGGGATTGCATTAGTGGGCGTGGCACCTCCCATACAAGCTATTAAGGTTATATGTAGTGCACTGTATGAGTGATCCCAATAAAATTTGGTATAGAGGTGTCGGTTACTATAACCTTTTAAGATCAATGAATTTTGATGGGATTTCATCAGTAGGCGTGGCACTCCCCATACATGCAAAAAACGTTAAAAGTTATATTTAGTGTGCTGTGGGAGTAATTTCATTAAAATTTGGTGTTAAGTTGTAGGTTACTATAAAAATCGACGAGATTGCATTAGTGGGTGTGGCACCTCCCATTTAAGCAAAAAACCTTAAATGCCATATTGCTATTGGAGTACAATTTTTTAAATTTGTTGTAGAGGTGTCGGTCACTATAAGTTCTGAAAGTATATGAACTTTGACGGGATTTTATTAGTGGGCGTGGCACCTCCCATACAAGCTTAAAACATTTTGTGTTACATTTAGTTTACTATATGAGTGATCCTAATAAAATATCAATATATAAAGTTTCAATATATTCAACCTCATTCAACTTTTTTCGAGTTTTTTAACCTCTTTCAACTGTTTCAGTAGTTTTAAAAGTCCTTCAACTTTTCTCAACATTTTCCATATTTTTTCGACTTTTTCAACCTTATTCAACTTTTTTCGTGTTTTTCAACCTCCTTCAACTTTTTTCGAGTTATTCAACCTATTTCAACAGTTTTGAACTTTTTTCAGCATTTTCCATATTTTTTCGAATTTTTCAACCTTATTTAACTTTTTCCGAGTTATTCAAACTCTTTCAACTGTTCAACAGTTTTCAACCTCTTTGAACTTTTCTCAACATTTTACAATTTTTTTCGACTTTTTCAGCCTCATTCAACTTTTTTTTCGAGGTTTTCAACCTTTTTCCTTTTTCCTTTTTTTTCGAGTTATTCAACCCTTTTCAACTTTTTTCAACATTTTTTCGATGTTTTCAACCTTATTCAACTTATTCCATGTTATTCAAACTCTTTCAACTTTTTCAACATTTTTCAACCTCTTTCAACTTTTTTCAACACTTTCCACATTTTTTCGACTTTTTCAACTTTATTCTACTTTTTTCGAGTTTTTCTAACTTTTTCAAAAATTTTTAACGTTTTCAATACATTTTCGACTTTTTCAAGCTCATTCAACTTTTTTCAAGTTTTTCAACCCCCTTCCACTGTTTCATTATTTTTCAACTATTCTCAACATTTTCCATATTTTTCCGAATTTTTCAACTTATTCAACTTTTTCCGAGTTATTTAACATTTTTCAACATTTTTCATATATTTTCGATTTTTTCAACCTAATTCAACTTTTTTCGAGCTATTCAATCTCTTTCAATATTTCTCAACATTTTGCATATTTTTTCGACTTTTTCAACCTCTTTCAAATTTTTTCGAGTTTTCCAACCTCTTTCAACTGTTTCAACATTTTTCAACCTCTTTCAACTTTTTACAACGTTTTCCATATTTTTTCGATTTTTTCAACGTTTTTCGAGTTATTTCAAAATTTCTCAACAATTTCCATATTTTTTCGACTTTTTCACATCATTCAACTTTTTTCGAGTTTTTCAACCTCTCTCAACTATTTCAACATTTTTCAACCTCTTTCAATTTTACTATACATTTTCCATATTTTTTTCGAATTTTTCAATCTTATTCAACTTTTTTCGAGTTATTCAAACTCTTTCAACTTTTTTCGAGTTATTCAACTTCTATCAATTGTTTCAACTTCTTTTAACTTACTACAATTTCATTAAATTTTTTTCGAGATTTTCTACCTCTTTCAATTTTCCTCAACATTTGCCATATTTTTTCGACTTTTTCAACCTCATTAGCCTTTTTTCGAATTTTTTAAGCTTCAAACTTTTTTGAGATTTTCAACTTTTTTCGAAATTTTCAATTTGTTCGACTTTATCAGTCTTTTTCACCTGTTTCAACATCTCTCAATGTTTTTCAACATTTTCGATATGTTATCGACTTTTTCAACCTCTTTCAATTTATTTCGACGTTTTTATCGTAAGTCAACTTTATTCAAGTTTTTCAACATTTTCCATGTTATTCCGAGCTTTTTCACCTGTTTCAAAATTTTTTCAAGTTTGTTCAGTCTCTTCCATATTTTCCGACTTTTTGAACATTTTTCAGGTTTTTTAACATCTTTTGCCGTTTTACTACATTTTCCATATTTTATCAAGGTCCTTTCATCTTTTTAAATATTTTCCATATTTTTCGACATGTGTAATTTAACTTCATTTCACTTTTTCAATATATTGCATATTTTTTCGACTTTGTAAACCTCAAAACGAAGAACCGAACTAGATTCAGTCTCCTGGTACTAGTATTTAAATAGTCAATTTAATTAGTTTATTATTATCTTTAATAATACTCATGATGCATGCAACCCATACCCGAGCTATGCCGAAAATGTTAAGGGTACTGTTTGACTTACGCGTCGCTAAAGTAAGCTTAGGTCACCCTCAAATAGCGTCCAGGCGTTTTTTAAAATTCTGATACAGATTCCAGGAAAGTTGTATTAATACTATCAATACTTTTTCAGAGCAGAGCTTTTATTTAATTCAATAAAAAATTATTTTATTAAATTATTATATTCAAAATAATTTTTACCCTCAATTGTTTCAGTTATTTGGTTATATTACAAATTGTGGTAACTCAATATTATGGGGCTCTAACCCACACATAGCGAGAGTAATTTTGACACCAATGGATATAATATATTGTCTTGAAAGCTACTTCCTCCGAAATTTCCTTTCTCCCAAAACTTCAATATTACAATGATTTGACCATAATAAGATCAATTTCCGTTGTGATATTGAAGATTTTGGGAGAAAGTAATTTTTAGAAGAAGTAGCTTGCAAATAAGTAGATGCACTATATCCATTGGTGCCACAATTTGTGATACAACCAAATAACTGCAAGAATTGAGGGTGAACATTATTTTGAACATAATATTTTTTTCATTCTAAAAACAAATCTCTAAAGAAAATACTGTGTTTTTTATTAAAGTTAAAAATTGTTCACATCCATAGATAACTTTCGAGTTAAAAGAAATATTTTGTGAAATTCAATAGAAGCCTTCTAATTTTTTTCGCAAAATTTGTCTTTAGTTCTAAAGTTAGTGCTGCGATAAATTCTTTCTTTAAATAAATACACGGTATTCTCTTTATAGCTTTGTATTTAAAATATATCGTGAGCAGGAGCTATTGCCATTTGAACATACTTCAGTGAATAATAATGGTGATGCCAGTTTAACCAAGCAATACCTGTTGAACTTTCGGACTGTCCTTTAAGATACCGGCCATTTAAGTTACTAAAAAAGAAATAATTATATATGTATGTCTTATTACAAAATGAAAGGATTGCATCTTACCTGCGCATACAATCTTTATACCACCACGCGCCAAAATACGTTTTAGCACAATTTTTAAAAGGAGCTAGGGGCCCATTATCCTTATCTTGCGTAGTCCATTTTTGACCTACATGATAGGACAGTGAATCACCAGCATCGCCTGTATAATTTCCAAGGACATTTAATGCATATTGCTCTTTTTCACCACCAATTGCAAAGCTACTGTAATGGGCCCATCGACTCTTGCCTTCAAAATCTTCCATTTCTATGTAGAGCATATGTAATCTGGATTGTGTGATGGCATGTAGTTTATCCAATCCAATCCAAAACTCTCCCTCTAAATTACCGAAACCTTGTTGGTAATCAACCCATTTACGAAAAAAATCGATGCTACCATCCTGTCTACGTTGGATAACCGTAAGAGCCGGTCTTGCTCTGCCCCGGGATAGAGTAAGTTCACAAAGGACAAAAAATGGTTTGAGCTCAGAGCCTGGAACTCTAATTCGACGAACTGCCTTTTCTATATGTTCATTGTTAAATTCACCTTCCAATTGATGGCAACCTGGTGGCAGATCATCTTCATCGTAAATATCATGAAAAATTTCTGTAGTTCTGAATTGTTCATTTGTACTGGAATGTTTCGGCTTCTCTGAGTCTGAATGGTTTTTTGTGCCAGTAAGTGGTGCTTTAAACTTTCCTAAGTCTTCTTTAGTTTCTTCTCGTTGTTTCGTAAGATGTTCGTTAAAGCTTGAAAGATTTAAAGTCCGTTTTATTACTAGTCTTAGGAAAACGGAAATTAAATAAGGGTAAAATACTTTCAGCATGACACAAATGAAACATTTGCGATGTTTTGCTGTTAAGATCAACTTAATGCTCAGATTTTAAGGATATCTACGACAAGCAACTACCGAATTACTGAAAAGTTTTCAATATCTAAATCGTTACTACACAGTAAATTACCGGACGGGATTGAAAAAAAGTTTATTTTTACAAAAAAACCTCCACTAAAAATGATTTCGTTCTGCGTCGTACAGGCATAATTCTTTCATTTTCTCAATTTATTTTTAAATAGTCTTTTTTCTTGATTTAAAGCTTAAAAGCTATGAAGGCTAATAGCTGTAGTAGCTAAACTCTATTATTTTTATTATCAAATGGTCAATACGAGTTAAAATGTTTTAAGGCAGACCAAATTACAGTTAATAAACTCTATTTAATTATTATCACTCTTGCAGTCTTGGTTTCGAAATAGCCAAAGGTGAATAACTGCTATTGTGAAAGTTAATGTTATTAATATTTTAATATTACTCAACCTTTTAGATTTTTTTAAAGGTTTCGGCTCTTACTGTATGAAATTAAAATACTCGAAGATTCGGTGAAAGCGCGTCGCTATTTCTAGAGTGAAGAATGCTGAGTATTTAAATTAGTAATTCTTAGGCATTCTTCAAACTTGTGAGTGTATGAGTCCCTCAAGGTTCTGTCTTGAGAACTTTACCTCTCAGGGCCTGAATTTGATTAACTTAATGTAGACTTAAGCCTTAAAAATCTTGGGTTTGCCAAATTTGAGCTTATTTCAATTGACTTTGAGCTGGGAAATGAATTAAGTTCAAGAATTCTGAATTTGGAAGACAGACGGACGGCATTTTGATCAAAGATCCTACACTAACTAAAAAGAGATATAACGGGTCATAAGGAAATCATTGCGAGTCTACATGTTTCCATAGCCAATCGAGCGAAGATTATTGAGAGTGCAAGGTAGATTCAGAGTACAAGGTCGTCATAGCTATATCACTATTTTATATATTGTGAGCAAGTGTAAAAATTATTATAATCATAATAAACTTACAAATCACCCAGGTTATCCATCTTTGCGACTAAGTTCTCATAAATTGACTGCAGCACTTCCCATCGCTCTCGTATATATTGAAACAAGATATAATCATAGCTTGCGTATTCCGTTGCCTTATTTTTCTTAAAAAAAAAATGTTTTTTATTTATTTAACTTTTTCCTTTCACTTTAAAATTATATAGATATTCTTGATTTCCTTACCTCACCACTGTCTGCAAGCATCACATCCGTTGAGTGTTCTGCGACGATCAATTGGAAAACCAATAATGCAACTGTGATTTTGATAAACATCTTAGCTACTCTGCAATTAGTTTGCTACTAAGCAACTCTCACTAAAATAATTCTTTTATAGCCGTTATTTTTTATAGCAGTAGATTTCTTGTTTTATTTTTTTCATTATGAAATATTTAGGAGACGTGTGCCATTCTGAGAACAGAGCGGTAAGCTTTTGAACTTGTTTCACTTAAATTTTATCTTAAAATTGGTCACGAGTGCTACCAAAAGCAACAATGAGATTAACCTTTATCCGACGGTATAGGTGCAATTGTACCATGAATGTTTTTAAATTGCGACAACTTTTATGATGTAGTTCATAAAATGCAATATATGAGAATCTATATATTTTAGCGGTCGCAAACACCTTTATTCTAAGAAAGGCTAAGAAGATCTAAATGATATTCCCCACACGTACTTTAATACTATACAGTACTGAAAACCATGTACAATTTGACGCCTCCAACTATCATGCCCAAAGAAATGACTACAAAGCGGTACAACTGAAATCGTGCAGCAGACCACTGCATTTTCAGAATCCCATGGAGTCATGTTTACGAATGTTTTTTTCGTATTTTTCAAATTTTTGAAAAAGTAAAGTGGGCTGGAATTATATCTCTTAAAGCTAACAAGGTGCTACAGTTGAAATGAGAATTCCATGCCACTAAAGCAACTGAGTCACAAATATCTATCATTAATCAGGCTAATAAGGTTTGCGCAAATGCAGGATGCAAAGAACATTCCGCCTAATCGTGTGCGATTGATCTAGAATAATACAATTTATATTATCGTACAAGGGTTAAGCGCAATCACACTTAATACTTGTAAATAGTATGTATAGCTATGGGAGTTTTGGGTTACAAAAATGGATTTTCTATGGAAAATCGATTATAAAATGTCAAGCTCCAAGCTCATAAAAGTTTTTCTGAGTCAAAGGGAACCGCACGTCGCATGTGATGATGCCGACAAAGTAGCAGTGACCGACAAATAGCGTGCTAATTACGCAGCTTTGGCGGCAAACAAGATGCAATGTAGGGCAGCAAGTGGGGTGCCGGGGATTTCGGTTGTATAGACTTTGGAAAAATATTCCAAGCTGTGAGAATTTCCCAATAGAAATACCCAAGTTTTGGGCTAAGTGGATGTTTGCTATGTGAGATGGTTTGTGGGACGCGTTACCAGGAACGAGCTTGGAGGATTTAAACATAACTTAAATAGAACAAAAACTGTAATAGAGACTAATGAACGAATATAAAAGAAGAAAAATGAAACTAGAACGAAACTAAAGCGGCCCTCACACGATCAATATTACTGACAGTATTTACATTACTGACAGTGTACCCCTCACACGGTCAGTATTGATTATTGTCAATATTCTGTTTGTTAATAATACTTACTGAAGAACTGTCAGTATTCACCTCATACCATCAATATTACTGTCAGTATCTGACAGCTTCGTCAGTAATATCCGATTTTTCCATCAGTCATCAGTATCGTTTTTCCATACTGACAATACGTCAGTACTCACCTTACACGATCAATAATACTGTCAGTATGCAAAGTACTGTCAGTAATATTGATCGTTTGAGGACCGCTTAGAAGAGAACACAAACAGAAATGGATCAGGACTAGACCCGATATGGGATAAAAGGCAATCGGTGTGTCTCTCTTCTTGTTAGCAACTGCTATGTTTGCTGCAGAATCAAGCGGAGTTACGAAAAACCAGAAAAATTTATAAGGCTTGCGCAAGTACAGTATGCGAAAAAAATCCATTGCAATGACTTCACGCAGCCCTGGTATCAAAAATTAACGAAACTTTTTACTTGTTCATAATGCAATAATATACAATGAAATGTGAAATAAATTATAATGGCAAAATGAACTTTGAACACGATTATCCATTTCCTATGTAAAATTGGCTGTTGATTCCGAAAACTACATTATTTTTTTTCTCCTTTTTTCAACCTTATTCAACTTTTTCCGAGTTATTCAACTTCTTTCAACTGTTTCAACTTCTCTAAAATATTCCAAATTTTTTGGACTGCTTCAATTTCATTAAACATTTTCGTCAACATTTTCCATATTTTTTCGACTTTTTCAACCTCATTCGTCTTTTTTTCGAATTTTTTAAGGTCAAAATTTTTTGAGATTTGCAACTTTTTTCGATTTAATCAATTTTTTCGAGTTTTTCAATCTTTTTCAAATTTTTCAACACGAGGCGAGACCGAGGCGAGAACGAGGCGAGGTGGAAAAATAAATTTTCCTCGCTTGACTGAGGCGAGATCACACGGCACCTCGCCTCATCCTCGCCTCGGCCTCGCCTCGTCCAAGCCACGTTTTCGAAACCAAGAGCGAGGTTTGCAGTTTCAAAATATGAATGTAATTTTTATATTTAGGCTGAGAGCCGGCTGTAGAAAAGTCGAGTGTATAAGATTACAGGATGAGATGTATGCCAATTGATAGAGCTCAATAAGCCTAAATAGAATAACTAGGGTTGCCTTGCCAAAGCCTGTCCCGATGGACGAAAATGCCCGAATTTTAGCCAATTTTGTTGTCCTAATTAAAACTGTAGTACATAACAGCTTGAAATTTATGCCAAATGATAGAACTCGAAGAGGCCTAAATATAGTACCTGAGATTGTATTGTTAAATCCTGTCCCAAACATGGGTTTTCACCGGTCTTTTGGGTCAATTTTCATTAATGAAGATAGCAGCTTAAAATTCGTGCCAAATGATAGATATCGAAGAGCCTAAATAGGATATATATAGAGTTGCCTTGTCGAATCATGTCTGACGAACTACTTAATAACGAACATAAATTTTAATATTTTTGAGACATAACACAAAAATAATTCATAAAAACGTACATGAAAGCAAAATTCATGTCACAAAATTAAGCATACAGTTCATTAAAATGAAGTATATAGTTCATTAAATTTTAATTAAAAAAGATATTCTTTGATTCCAATAGTTGGTAGGACCACTTGCTGTATCTGTTACCGATTAAATTCGTCGTGGCGTAGAATCCACCAGTTTTTGGGTGAAAGAGTGCGAAATTTCTTCCCAGATCTTTGCTATCGCTCTCTTTTAGTTCTCCTTGCTTCACGAATGAAAATTTTTCAATTTTATTTTCACTTCTCTCCATAAATGCTCATTTGGGTTCCTTTCCAACGATTGTGGTTGTGTGTTAAGTTGGTTTGGAGAGTTTTATAGCAGCCAATCTTGCCATATGTGCGCCGTGTGCTTTGGATCATTATCCTATTGTAACTAAAACCCGGACGGAAGCTTTAGTTTTGCGGCGAATTTCGTCTTAAAATATCCAAGTAACTTTCTTTGGTCATAATTGAGTCTATAAATTCCATGGATCCGACGCCACGAGCTGTCATAGATCCCCACAGTATAACTGACCCTTCACCATGTTTGCAGCGAAGAATTAGTCTTTTTTCATACAATTGATATTCCATCTGATCCCCAAAGATTAATTTTTGCCTCGTCCGTGAATATCACCCTTTTCTAAAAGCTCGGTGGCTTGTTTAAAGGCATTTAAGCAAACTTCAAACCTTTTTTTTTTAATTATAGAAAAAAATTAAATTCTTTTTGCGTGCAATTAATCTGTTCAAATTATTTTTTCGCAGTACTCGATGAACTGTTTTTGTGGATATCGTCTTGCTAATAACTTTGGAAACTTCTGCTGTCGATTTCGGCACAATAGCCTTTGGATATTTTTGCAATTTACGTAATATAATTCCCTCATCACATTTTGATAGGAGTTTTTTCTGACTCTATCCATAAAATTCATCAATGTACTTTCGTATATCCACTTGTTTACAATATTTTGAACTGTATAATTAGGTCTTCTAATAATTTCACCAATTTTGCGATACGATTTTCCTTTACAATATCATCTTATCACCAATTATATTATTGGAAAAGTTGTATCCTTGCTAGTGGTCACCATTGCAAAACTAACGCGTAAAACGAAATGAGCTTGTATTCAAACTATTAGTCGAAATAGCCCTAAAAACTTTAAAATGCTTTACAATACTTCCGTGATAAAAAAAATTAAATTTGATGTCAAAATTGGCAAGTGTATACTTAATTTTGTGACATGGATTTTGCTTTAATTTACGTTTTTATGAATTCTTTTTGTGTTATGTCTCCAAACTATTAAAATTTATGTTCGTTATTAGTTCGTCAGATTGGTATCTATCCCCATGCATTAAAATTATTTACTAAACATTCTTAATTTCTTTAAAAATGGCCAATATTTCTTTCAAATCAAGGTGTATACTCAATTTTGTGAGTAACTGTATATGACTCTTATGATTTGGGATGCTCCGAAGCATAGTTTGGTTTGGATAAAATGAGTGATGCCACCCCCACATAAGAGAAAAAGAGAATTCATCATATATTATCAACTACTTGATGCAGATTAATAAAACTTGGTACATTTATAAAAGGTAGAGGCTTAACTAAGATTCAATTAATAAAATGGGCGGTACTATGCCTTCAATATAAGAAAAAAATTAACTTTATCATATCTCAATATCTATTTGACGTAGATAAATAAGATTTGGTACATATCTTTCTTATACTTAGTTTGTAAAAGGTTCATAGCTTTTAGCTATATAGTACGAGTCTATCAGTGGGTCCAAAGCTTAACTTAAGTGACCGCAAAATCAAAGTATGTAGCTTTGTAGACGAGCCTCTGTAGTATAACAAACGAGTACCCACAAAAGCGTACCTGATGGTGTTTTTTTTTTTTGTTAGAAAGAGGTTGAAAAATACCCAAATTCAAGTTTTAATAATTTGCAAATGAAAACTATGACTGAAATGCTTTTAAAGTACATCTTGTTTTAGTGGTATTCAGTGGTACTATAATTTTAAGTCAACAGAAGCTTAAATTGTTGCTTGTGAGGGGACCTACATGTCGAATATGGTCATTGTAATATTTTTAGTATATCACTTGCAACAGAAAAATGCTGACTTACTTTCTAGCTCAATTAATGTGGAACTATTTTTATCTAAATATATTGAAAATTGAAAAAAAAATTAAATGATTTGTAACATTATGATAATATTATAATTTTTAAACCAATAAAACATAATATATAAATAGGCCATGTCTAAACGGTTACACCACTGTTTCTCAGTCATAGAACAACATAATCGCTAAATTTTTTTTTTGATGGAAAGGTTGTGATGAGAAGGGGGGACATGTATACTTCTTTTTTCAATAGTAGGTGGTTCCACGCCCCTTAAGAGGAAAAACGTTTCCACGGCTAAGCTAATGGACCGATTTCGATGAAATTTTGTTTGAAGATAAACTGAAAACCAACCGGTGCAACATGACCTCGCTGCCCTGCACCATTCCATATTTTATAAATTAATTTGTAAAATATGTTACAATAAATAAATAAATAAATTGAATACCAAGAAAGATTATTAAAAGCTCTGTTTTCTTAAAAAGGGGCGTGACATCGGCCTAAATGGAAAGAAAACAGTATCACGGCTGTGCCACTACACCAATTTTGATGAAATTTGGTATGTAGATAGATTGATTCTTGAGTAAGAATATATATTTTTAGTGGGTGGTGCCACGCTCCTTACAGGAAAATACGTCGTTACTACTGAACTAACCGACCGATTTTCATGAAATTTTGTTAGTATATAGACTGAACTCTAAAAATGATTTCTAAAATCTCAAATTTATTAAGGTTTCACTACTAGACTAATGTGCCAGTTTTGATGGAATTTGGTACAGGGATAGTTTAAACCCTGAGGAAATCTATTTATTTAAAGTGGACGGCACCAACCCCCAGTAAGAAAATATGTTTTCACAGCTAAGCTAATGAACCGATTGTGATGAAATTTGGTGTGGAGAAAGATTGCGCTCTAAGAAAGAGAAAGAGATAGTGGTATGGATATAGCAACATGATATGCAGTATGATTTAAATTTTTGGAGCGATGTTAATTACTCTTTCCAGTTCAGTTTTTTAATGCTAAAAAGTATTATTTGTTACTTTTATGCGCGACTTAAGTATTTGCTTTGAGCAAATAACAAAAATAAAAGATTTTAATTTTAGCAACTTTATTGTTCTAATGACTTATTCCAACTGCTTTACAAAATTTTTGTATGTCTTCTCCTTACTTTAAATTGTGTATGAAAAATAAGATAATCAAATTACAAGCTGCATATAAATAAATGAAATGAAATAAAATAAAAGAATGTGGTAGCTTTTTATGGCTGGGAACTGATGGTAAGCAAATTAAGCGTTTAACTGCAACGTCAGCGTCTGGTAGATTTCCTGGCACGTTGCAGTGGAATGTTGTTGGTCCGTTGTTTTAGGGTAACGTGAGTCCTCCCTCCTTAGAATGAAGCGAGGGCCATCGAAGCGGATTTCCTGGCGTGGATAGTGGTATCTCCGTTATTGTGTGATTACTGTTGATCCGCATACTGAGAGTCCTGGCAGTGTAAACTAAAATGATAAACAAAATTATGGTTAGGGTCAGCGTCAACGCATAAGCGTAGTTGGTTCTTGAATAAGTATCTTCTTGGATGATATCTATAGCTTCTTTGTTGTTGAAGTGGGGTTCTTTTAACTTCTGCAGACTAATCGACTCTATTGTTCGTTCAACCTTTATTTTGTTGAGAGTGGTTGGAAATATGTGTACCTCGTCCCAGTGTATGTTGAGTTTGTCTTTGTAAATTATGCCGTTGATTTCAACATTACATTCTTTGTAATGGATTAATATGTTGCCGTTGACGTTCTGAATATTCTGCCCACATGTAGAATTTACTTTTATCGATCGGATGTTGATTAGAAGTATGTAGTTTTCTTCTGGTTGTGTTATCGATTCATGATATCCCGCATTCGTTAACACACAGTTAGCAGGTTCATTGCGTAATATTTGGCCAATACAAGATTCGTTGACTGATTCTTGGTGATACGTTTGTCCACAATAGAACGTTCCTTCTATCTTGGGGCAATGCTCATGAAAATAAAGAACATTATCCTTGTTTAACAGAACAAATGGCTTGGTTATGATTTGCATAGTTTTATTAATGGGTAGTGGAACTATGTGGAAATAGGAATATTTATCTTGGGATATTACTGGGATTTTTATGTTGAATATTATATTGGTTCCATTGTAGTATGCTTGCAGTCTAAGTAGTTCATATGTGTTCGTCCGATTTTATGTCTATTGATTGTTCGTCAAAGCTGTCATAGATTTCATTTAATTCGTCAGGATTTAAAATAAATTTTGGGATAATATTCAATTTCGCTGTCATTATTGATTCAGTGATATTTGTTGTATGGTCAGATAGCAGATCAATATTATAATTAATTTGCCCAAGGTATTGTGTTTGGTATAATATATCTTCGTTTACTTTTAGTCTATTTAACGTTTGTTGTTTATATTTGTTTATGAAGTTCGCTATTTCGGTGTGTTCGTATTTAATGTGCCTAGTTATATTTTCAAGTCTCTGCATCATTCTTTGGTTTAATTTTGACTGGTACTTTACATTATTTTCCAATTTTGTTTCTTTTTTATGGATTTTTTCAATAATATTATTTAAATTTTGTGCATCGTTGGCATCCATATTGCCTGATATAAATTTTATCATCGAACTTAACCAATTAATTAATCCCCTCTTGTTTCTGAATCTTGGCTTAAGAGAGTTGAGTTTATTCTGTACTTTATTTAATTTTAATTTAGTGATGGTTAATGTATCTTTTAGTCCAGGTAATTCATGTAATATTTTTAAAGAATCAATTATACTGTCTATATTCTTTTGGTAAGAGTCCAAGTTTATTATATGCAAAAGGTTGTTATGTCCTTCTATTACTTTTGCGTTGCCCAAATTAAATGGGAGGATCGTTTGTTTTTCGTCAGTTCATGTATTTCCATCTTTTGTCCCACCACAGTTGCTCTAAAAGGAAAATAATTGAAGGTGGACTTAGTTATTTTCTTAGTCTTGCTTTATGGAATTTTTTATTATTCGTAGTTGTAATTGTGACCTTATTGTTATCTCTTACCTTATGTTTGGAAAATCTAGGAGTGATTTTATTCCTTCTACACTCTTTCCTAAATATTGTTTCGTCAGTGTCTAAGTCAATTGGTTCATTTCTATTTTCATTTATCTTCTCTAATCTTTTAGTCACTAGTTTGTCTACAGATTTTTTTACGTCAGTGTACAAGTTTGTTTGAAATTCATTTAGTTTTCTCAAATATTCGTGTTCGTTATTGAATGAAATGTCTTTGTTAAATTTGTAGGTCCTTCCATAGAAGAGTTCGTAGGGTGTTAACTTTGTAGTGGAGTGAATTGAATTGTTATATGGGATTAGACATTCTGACATGATTTCTTCATGATCGATGTCTAGTCTGTTTTCGTTCCTTTTTGCTAAAATTATTCTATAGATTTCAGTTAATGTGGAATGTAATCGTTCAACTGGGGCGTTACTACTAGTTTGCTGGAATGATGTATAATGGAGGTTTATATCGTATTGTTTGCAAAAATCTTTAAATATATTTGCGGTGAATTCAGCACCCTGATCACAGACTACTTTAGTTGGTAATCCATGTAAGCTTATAAAATGTTTGAGAGATTTTAATATAGAAAGGCTGTTTCTGGCAGGTAAGGTATAAGCGGAAGCAAATTTAGAAAATTTATCGATAATTGTTAGTAAATTTTTGTGATTAATTGTATACACATCTATGTGAAGAATATCTAATGGTTTAGTTGGACTTTCAGTTTGTTCATATTTTATTTTAGGCGGATGTCTGTCATATTTTAAGGTTTTGCATCTTTCGCAGTTATTAATTGTTTCTGTTATTTTGTTTTTCTTAAAAGGAAAATAGAACTGACGTTTTAAATGTAAAAACGTTTCATTCATCCCTCTATGATTATTGTTATGATGATAGTCATTTATTAGTTTGTCTTGTTCGTCCGGTTCCTTAATATCGGTGAGAATATCAGTGCATCTAATGATGCGAACGGTCTTACTATTTGAGAAATATTTCGAATAAGCAGACTGAATCAGTTGGAAAGTGTTATCATCTGTATAAACTGCTGCCAGTTTATTGGGTGGTAAATATTTTTTTAAGAGGTCAGTGCTTATTTGTTCATTGAAAGTTGTGCTACGTATTATACGTCTTTGTTTGTTTTTAAATGGGACTTCAGTCTCAATCAAAGGTGTTCGGTCGGATTTTTCAAAGATATATTGAAGTTTGAAATCGTTTAAAGGTCTTTCTGATACATGGATCCCGTCATCCAAATTTTCTTCAGCTGAATGAATCGTTGATACAGCATCATTTATGTTGATTTCCGTTTGGTTACAGATTCTTACTCTACTCAAAGCATCTGCGTTAGTATTTTGCTTGCCTTTCTTGTAAACTATTTCATAATCGAATTCCGCTTATTTTAATCTCCATCTTACTAACCTAGAATTACTATTCCTTAGCCTCATGAGCCAAGTTAAAGGTTGATGATCGGTTATTATCCTGAACTTAACTACGAATAGATACGGACGAAAATATTTTGTGGCCCATACAATGGCCAATAATTCCTTTTCTATGGTTGAATAGTTTGTTTCTGTGTCCGTGAGTGTTCCGCTTGCGAAGCATATCGGCTTATCACTTCCAATGTTACCTTGTAAAAGCACTGCTCCAATTGCAAAGTTACTTGCATCGGTTGTAAGTATAAATGGCTTGGAAAAATCAGGATACTGCAGAATTGGATCATTAGTGAGGATGGACTTGCAGGTTTCGAAAGTTTTGATATATTGATCATTTAGTACAATGCTCCTACCCTATTTCAGACACTCTGTCATTGGTTTCACAATTTTCGCAAAACCTTTGATGAACTTACGGTAGTAACCTAAAAGTCCTAAAAAAGATTTAATTTCTTTTGGTGTTTGGGGAATTGGGAAATCCTTTATGCCTCTTATTTTTTCCGGGTTTGGTTTAACTCCTTCTGTTGACACTATATGTCCCAGAAAAGCGATGTCTTTATGGAGAAATTCCGATTTGTCTAGTTGTACTTTTAAGTTGGAATCACGTAATCTCTGGAATATTTTTTTCAAGTGTTCTATATGCTCCTGTAGCGAGGTTGAATAAATGATTATATCATCTAGGTAAACGAGACATATATTACCTTGCAAATCCCTTAAAACATTGTTCATTACTCGTTGGAATGTGGATGGGGCATTCTTTAACCCAAAGGGAATCCCTAGGTATTCGTAGTTGTCATAAAGCGGCTTTTGTAGGTGGCAGAACGGGTGCATGCTAGCTTAACCTGGTCTAAAGCTCGTCGGATTGGTCGTGGTTCTTGTTCCCCACAATTCTACAACGCCAATGAACACAAAAAAAAATCATGCACATAAGTAATTAAATAACCGAATGGACCTGTATATAAGGTTATTGACCGAGAAACGCTCTGAAATAGAACATAATTTGTTGAAATCAAAACAGAGCCGAAAATACAAATCAACACAAGGAAAGAAAATCGCAAAAAAAAAATTTACCGAGAAGCCAAGATGACATTTGCTTCTCTGCTCTTCCACACCCAACCATAGTAGAGAGACAGATCTCCACTCCCAACCATACTCACCACTACCGACTCGACCTCTCTCACAAGATCAAAAATTTAATTAGTTGATCCACATTTTATCTACTTACTGTTTCTACAAAATAAAACAAAAAATTTCATTCTAATATAGGGTTACTAACTATTCCTTATCATTTCATCATGATGTATATAATAAAATAATTATGTATAGGTATATACATTGTAATTCATTTTCATTATGGTATTTTAATTATTTAGTAAATGAAACTTATTCAAAACTAATGTAAATAAAGAAAAATTTTAAAGTGCATATTTAGATTTAATTTTAAATTAAATAAATTTCAAAAATTTTGGAACATTAATTCAATTCATATGGTTTTTTTTTTTTTGTTGTTTTTTAATTTGTATATAGGTTCATGTTTTTTTTTTCGCAAGTTTAAATAAGCATTATAATAAAAGAAATATTAAAAAGAATTCAGAAAAATTACTCACAATTTTAGGTGAAGAATGTGCAAAGATTGATCCTACGACGCTAGCGCTAGCGATGCTGGCGTTCCTCTTTTATTTTGTTGTTGTTTTAACTTGCCTTTTTTTTATATGTAGCTTTGCTAAGTAAATGGTTTTATTATATACTTATTTGAACTTGTACCAATTTTTTTTTTCTGATTTTTGCATGTAATTTTTTTTTTAAATTTTTGAAACGAGACTTAAACTCTACATTTTTTTCTTATGTTTTTTTTTTTGTTTTCTTGTATTGGATATTTCTTTTAAATGAAATAAAATGTAAATTAGAGAAAAATTTTAAAAATAATTTAACCTACACTTATGCACATAATATATTTTAATTCTTTTTTTTCTTCTTTCAAATTTTAGTTCACTATTCACTTTCTAGGTAATTTTAGCGAATTTTAACTAATTTATATATATATATTTAAGTTTCTAAGCTTGCCGTCTTAGGTAATGATTTTAGCATTTTGCTTTGACGAAGAAAAAAACATGCATTGGTACAGCGCGTCGTTTTGCAACTAAGGAACGATACTGTTGAGCTGAAAGCAAGGAACAGGTTTTCTGGTAGTGAGTCGGAGAACAATATAAGTAAATATTATGTCCCAGTTGCAAATCTGATTTAGTGTTTTAACACTTTTTTGGTGCTTCGCAGTACATATGTTGATTCTTTCTGTGATACTGTCCTGTGATATTAGGTTAAGATTTTTTTTAGGTTTTGCTTCATAGACTTTTTGCTGGATTGTCGAGTTAGCGATTGGAGGTGAAATTTTTAATTTTAAACATTTTAATAGGAATAACTTGATACCCTATAAAATTAATGCTATTAGTCTAATTTCAAGGTTTCTTGTAATCTTGACTTACCATGTGGTATCAAGTTATGCTGTTTTTTCGCTCTTTCAAGATTTCCAAGTAAAAATTGTTTATTTTACCAATAACAATTTGCAAATATTTTGCTTAAATTTATTTAACTTTTTTTTTTTTTACTAAACTCACGATAATTTTGAAGATTTAAATCAGCTTAGTTTTTCACAAGTCAGTTCTTGCAGATGGATGAAAGCAAAAGAAGGAGGAAGTTCAAAACGGCATTACCATATTCTTAAATTGATATGAAACATCATACATATTAAAATGTTGACTATGCAGATTAAGCAGTTTGAACGAAAACTTTCTGCAGAGATGGTAAAAAAAAACACTAACTTGTGATCTTGACTAATTAAGTTATAACTAAGTATTTATTTCTGATTCAAAATAAATCGAAATTCAGTAAGATATCCAAAATAAAAATCCTTAAAAAAAAACATTTTCATTATTTTAAATCTCGCCATCACATAGTGGCCACCCTCTACCGTAAATGCCGTTTTAGCCACATCCTTAGACTGCATCTCTATCTGGTGGAAACCGCTGGCTAAATCTAATGTCGTAAAATACATACATTTTCCAAGTTTATCGAGTATTTCCGTAATATTGGGCAATGGATATCGATCTGTGACTGTTTTTTCATTCAACTTCCTGTAGTCGATAACCATACGCCATTTTTGTTTTCCACTTGCATACAACTTTTTTGGAACTATCCATTCAGGATAGGTATTCCTTGGTCCAACATGTCGTTGATTTGTTTACGTACTTCTTCCTTGTGTACGTATGGATATCTATAAGATTTTGAGTACACAGGAATATCGTCCGTTGTTTTTATACTGTGTTTTATCTGATTAGTGAATGTAAGATTCTGTCCTTCTTTATATAATATATCGTCGTATTGCTTGTAAACTTTGAAAAGAGCCTTCCTTTCTTCACTATTTAAATGTTCCGATCTAATTAAATGAGAAATGTCCGTTTGAGTTTGTGGATAGTCTTGTACAATATTAAAATTGTTAACTTCGATAAAATTACATGACTGGTATTTTTCAACTTTTAATGGTTGCTCAACGAGTAGAATTTGTTCATGCTCAGATTCATTAATAATTTCAACTAAACTGTACCAATTTTCCGATGAATATATTCCTTCTGGGATATAAAGATGAGGTTGTAGTATAGTGTTTTTGATAAAAATGTCACCATTATTGTTATCAACTGGAATTTTTACTACCGTTTTTGTTTTAGGTTGGATTAGATATTTTCCTGATGTACCATATAATTAGGCTTGAAATGAAGGGGGATATTTGAATTATTCGTTATGAGTCTTTTATTTACCAAATCAACTTTAGCTTCAATTTCCGTAAGTATGTCTAAGCCAAGGAGTCCCTCAAAGTATCCATGGAATTTAAAAAGTAAAAATCGAAAGTTTCCTTTTTCACCGAATTCCACGAATGATGGCAACAATACTTCTTTATCTACTTTGTATGTATTTACTTAAAACGGTGGTAATTGTAATGGGATTACAGTTGAGTTGATTGTCAGTGTCTATGAATTCAGGATTAAGAAAAGATGAAGACGCTCCTGTGTCAATGAGAAATCTAAGTGTTATACCAAAAGGAGAGGAAATTTGGATGTAAGGAAGAGTGGTGGCATGCTTGTTGATATCTATATACCCGGTTGGTTTTTCGAGGCAACAGGCTGAAAATTTCCGGTATCTACTATTTCGTTCGATTCATTTAAAGCGTTTGAGTTTTGTTCAGTTTCTGATGAAATTTCAGGATCATGTTGAATATTATCTTGATAATTGTATTCCGCGTTTTCAATATAATTATCAGGATAATAGTATTGTACCGGCATTTCAACATAAGGATAGTACAGATTATGAATATTTCCTTCATTAACGTTATTCATTTCCTCCATATGGTAAGTTGGCCTACCGAGATGGTTGAATGGTGGTCTAAACAGCGTCTGCTGTCTTCTTACATTGGTGTTACCGTATGATATGTCCATCGGCTCAGGTTGAGGTGGTCTCGGTGCAACTGGTCTTATATTAAAAGTGTTTTGATTTGGGCTAAAAGCGTTAGTATTGATATTCGGTCGGTTGTAAGGATTGAAAGGTCTTTGTATTGGGTTGAATGGTCGATTGGTTATCATTGATGGTCTATTGGAGAACATTGGTGGATTATTAAAATTTCTTGAAGTATTTGGAAAAGGGGTATTGAAAGTCGGTTGTCTCCATTGTGGCACATGTAATCTTGGGAATCTGAACATATTTTGGGGTTTGGGTGGATTAGGTTTGAAATTTCTGACATTGACTCTAAGGTTATTGTGTGAGTCGTTTCTATAGTAGTAAATATTTTGTTCCTTAAGGCAATAGGAAAGGGCAATGGGTAAGGTATCTGGCCTCATAGCTCTTATTGTTGAACCTAATGGTTCCCTAAGTCCAGTTAGAAATGTATTAAGACTCATTTCAGCGAACAAGTCTTTTTGGATTTAATTACGTTTTGGTCCCTTTCATGAATTAAAATGTTGTTATTCATTGTAGCTTGCAATTCTATAATCTCACTATAGAAATTTTCTATTGACTTAGAACCCTGTGTTATTAAATGTAAATCCCTAATTAGAGATGTCTCCGTACGTTTATCAGAATAATGTAGAATTAAGTTATTTTTCATCTTTTCCCAAGCTAAGGCAGCACCATAAGTATTTAATACTTCATTTGCCTGGCCTTCTATTTTATTCCGAATTGCTCTAAGCAATATTTGTGCATATGGTGTGCCATCGATACCTCTTATATGGAGTAAAATTTCCTCCACATTACTAATAAATTCATGTAGCAATCGGGGATTGCCATCAAATTTTGGCAGATCCTTTATTGCGTCAGGAATGCGCAAAGAGTTGAAAATTTCTGCTGACATTTGTGCTTGATTTTGTTGCATTTCGTTATTTAATTGTGAGTCTCTGTCCTGTGTTTCTGCTCTAATGTCTGGTAAAGTTCTTAAATTTTTGAATAGGTTCTTTGCATAGGGAAATGACTGGGATGATTTAATTTGCTTATTTTTTGGCATTTATGTTTTTATTCAACAAGGAAAAAAAAAATGTTCAATATTATTCACTTACATATATACCCAAAACATTAGTCCGGCTCTAGTTGCATACATCATCGTCTTGTTGTTGCTTTGTTCATTAAGGACTGTCCCAGAAAAAACTTGCACTTTGTTTTTTAGTTATAAAAAAATACCCAGCAATTTTTTTGGTTTTTTTTATTTTTTTATTAATAATGGCTAGTGTTCAGAATATAAATATCTAAAAACTAATTAACAATTTTGTTTTTTCTATAAAAATTTCTTACTTTTTTTTAAGGCCCTTCATTAAATTTTGCACAGTTGTTTCATCGACAGTACGGTACGATCTTTTCCACTTAAGTCTGAAGTCTTGAAAATTTTTTGCAGTCCTGCCACTCTTTCGAAGATCTCTTTTCATTAGAGCCCAATATCTTTCAATTGGGTGAAGCTCTGGGCAGTTAGGCGGATTTGCTATTTTTGGTACAAAATTGATCTTTTTACTTGCATACCATTCCATCGTAGCTTTAGAGTAATGAGAGGTTGCTAAATCTGGCCAGAATATCACGGTACCCTCATGTGCACGAATAAATGGTAGAAGACGTTTTTCGATGCACTCGTCTATATAATCTTTGGAATTGATTGTGCCTTGCGTAACAAAGAAGCTGCTTCTGAGGCCACAGGTGCATATGGCCTGCCAAACCATATATTGCTTCGGAAATTTCGAAATTTTTTTTTCTTTGAATTTACTAGGCACATTCCCCTTCTTCGGTGATGAATAATATTCTGCTTTAACGTAAGTTTCGTCGTCCATAACACAGCAGTCAAATTTAGTCAGGTACCTTTCATACAATTTTCGGGCTCGCATCTGAGCAACCAACTGCTTTTCATCAGAACGGTCTGGTACTTTTTGAACTCTATATGTCTTTAGCTTACTTTTTTCCTTTATCCTTTGCACAGTAGATTTTGATGTACCTGCTCTATCCGCCATATCTTGCACTGAGGTGTTGGCCGCTACCTTTGGGTTAGAAAATTCTGGTTTTCTGCCTGAACCCTTTTTTCGTGAAACAGGTAGACCCTTCTTATAATTAGAACTAAACGTTTTGACAGTTCTTTCTGATGCACCAACTATTTTTGCTATAGCTGAATATTTTAACCCTGGATTTTGCAGGTATGTGGACAAAATCAGTTCGCGGACTTTTTCTTGCTTGCTAGACATCTTTGTCGTTAGAAGTGCTATCTTAAAGTGTTATACATCATATCAAACGTCACTTTATATGGAATAAATATTTGGTCTTTTTAGACCTATAAGATTATCAGGTAGAGTATAATCTTAAAAAATAAAAGTGCAAGTTTTTTCTGGGACAGTCCTTAGTTGAAGAATTTTTTTAATCCAGTTATGGTGTTGCTGTTGTATGTGATTTTTTTTTGCACTTATTGTTTGTTTTTTTTTTGTATTATTTTTTCTTATGTTCTAAAGATTATTCTTTAAATTTTTTTGTATTTTTCTTTCACTTATTTTAGGTTTATTATTCTTCAAATTTTGTTGTATTTTTCTCTCACTTATTTTAGGTTTAGATTATTAATATGCACTAGCAATTATTTTAATGTTTTCAATGTCTTAAATCGACCGATATACAATATGCACTTGTATATTTTCTTAATTATAAAAATTTCGAATTGGCTTTTATATGAATTAAAATTCAAAGACCGATATACAATTTTCACTTGTATATTTTTTTTTTACTTTCGGTAAACCGCCGTTACTAAAAAAAATTCGATCTAGCCTATCCTACCGACTGCACCACTTAAGTATTTGCTTTGAGCAAATAACAAAAATAAAAGATTTTAATTTTAACAACTTTATTGTTCTAATGACTTATTCCAACTGCTTTACAAAATTTCTGTATGTCTTCTCCTTACTTTAAATTGTGTATGAAAAATAAGATAATCAAATTACAAGCTGCATATAAATAAATGAAATCAAATTAAAGAATGTGTTAGCTTTTTATGGCTGGGAACTGATGGTAAGCAAATTAAGCGTTTAACTGCAACGTCAGCGTCTAGTAGATTTCCTGGCAAGTTGCAGTGGAATGTTGTTGGTCCGTTGTTTGAGGGTAACGTGAGTCGCGCTTCATTAAAAAATACCTTTTCGATTTGAGCCTAGCCGATCTTTCACATATGGGGACGTCCTTAAAATACGTAAGTCAAAATAGGGGGGAGGGTGTCCGGAAAAATCTCACCAAGTCTCACAAAGGAGGAGGGGGTCAGTAAAAATCTCACTTCAACTTTTTAATGCAGAGACTTACCATTATTATAGCAGATTACATTTAAAAATTATAAGGGAAGTCTCACGGCGGGAGCAGTACAGAATGTGATTATTATTTTTAATAGTAGGCGGAGTTACGCCTTCAACAGGAAAATACGTTTCCACGGTTAAACAAGTGGACTGATGTTGATGAAATTTGGTTTGGAGATAGATTGTGCCCTAAAAAAAGGTATTAAATTCTTCATGTTGTTTAAGGAGGTGAGGCATCGTCCCTATTGGGATAAAACGGTATCACGGTTGTGCCACAACACATATTTTGATGAAATTTGGTATGTAGATAGATTGAATCTTGAGTAAAGATACATAGTTGTGTTGAGTGAGTGGTGCCACGTCCCTAACAGGTAAAAATGTTTTACTACTAAACTAATAGACCGAATTTGATGAAAGTTGATAAAGAAATAGAATGAATCCTGACGAAACGTATTTGTTTTAAAATGGAGGGTGCCACCCCTTCAATAGGAAAATATGTTTTCGCAACTTAACTAATTGACTGATTCTGATGAAATTTGGTATGGAGATATGTATATATGTTGAACTCTAAGAAGGGATAGATATAGGAATAGGGCAACCTTTAAGCATGATTTTTACTTTTAAAAGCGATGACGAAAATCTGTTTTTTAATGCCAAAAGATTTTTAACGGTTGAATTTCAACCCGCCCAGTGGTTTACTCTAGTAAAACTCTAGTTTAAAGAAAAAGGTAAAAAATATCTTCTATTATTAAACGAGCTAAAATTGTATGTAGTATACATATGTTTGTTTGTATATGGCTGAACTTTATTTCAAAAAAGGCTGCAGCAACCTTGATGAAACTTGGGGATATCATGCATATGTAAACCAAATTAAGATTGGGTTAGGTTTAAAGTTTTTCAAGACACTAACAGGGGCGTGGCACACCCCTAAACTCTAATTTTTATAACGTGATAACTCGCAAACTATTTAAGATATTTTGATGAAATTTGGTAGACTGATGCATATAATAAATATATTCAATAGTACTAAAAGTGGGCGTAATTGGAGAAGAGGACGTGGCATCTTTCAACAATTGAAAATTTTGATTCAATGTTTCTCAAAAATGGCGCCTACGATTTTCATAAAAATTTTGAAGACAATACCGCTGAAAGCAGTCATCATAACAAAATATGCCACTATACTGGCAAAACTCGTTGAAGGGCGTGGCACAGCCCACAATATTTATAAAAGTTATAATAAGAGAACTAACAACGCAATCGTTATGAAATTTAACATGGTAGATAAACTGGTTATTGGGTAACTTGTAATCAAAAGTGGGCGCAACGAAACTTGTGGGCGTGGCACCTTCCATACAAGCGAAATAAGTAAAATGTTACATTTACCGTGCTATTGGAGTAATATTTTTGAAATTGGGTATAATGGTGTCGGTGTCGGTCACTATAAGTTCTGAAAGTATATGAATTTTGACGGGATTTAATTAGTGGGCGTGGCACCTCCCATACAAGCTTAAAACATTTTATGTTATATTTAGTTTACTATATGAGTGATCCTAATAAAATATCAATATATAAAGTTTCAATATATTCAACCTCATTCAACTTTTTTCGAGTTTTTCAACCTCTTTCAACTGTTTCAGCAGTTTTAAAAGTCCTTCAACTTTTCTGAACATTTTCCAAATTATTTCGATTTTTTCAACCTTATTCAACTTTTTTCGTGTTTTTCAACCTCCTTCAACTTTTTTCGAGTTAGTCAACCTATTTCAACAGTTTTGAACTTTTTTCAACATTTTCCATATTTTTCGAATTTTTCAACCTTATTTAACTTTTTCCGAGTTATTCAAACTCTTTCAACTGTTTCAACAGTTTTCAACCTCTTTGAACTTTTCTCAACATTTTACAAACTTTTTCGACTTTTTCAGCCTCATTCAACTTTTTTTCGAGGTTTTCAACCTTTTTCCTTTTTTTTCGAGTTATTCAACCCATTTCAACTTTTTTCAACATTTTTTCGATGTTTTCAACCTTATTCAACTTATTCCATGTTATTCAAACTCTTTCAACTTTTTCAACATTTTTCAACCTCTTTCAACTTTTTTCAACACTTTCCACATTTTTTCGACTTTTTCAACTTTATTCTACTTTTTTCGAGTTGTTCTAACTTTTTCAAATATTTTTAACGTTTTCAATACATTTTCGACCTTTTCAAGCTCATTCAACTTTTTTCAAGTTTTTCAACCCCCTTCCACTGTTTCATTTTATTTTTCAACTATTCTCAACATTTTCCATATTTTTCCGAATTTTTCCGAAATTTTTCAACTTATTCAACTTTTTCCGAGTTATTTAACATTTTTCAACATTTTTCATATATTTTCGATTTTTTCAACCTAATTCAACTTTTTTCGAGCTACTCAATCTCTTTCAATA
The DNA here is from genome assembly GCA_949775025.1 of Tricholauxania praeusta. Taxonomy (NCBI): domain Eukaryota; kingdom Metazoa; phylum Arthropoda; class Insecta; order Diptera; family Lauxaniidae; genus Tricholauxania; species Tricholauxania praeusta. Next base: position 25,569,988 of record OX459031.1, on the reverse strand, counting down.
TTTCTCAACATTTTGCATATTTTTTCGACTTTTTCAACCTCTTTCAAATTTTTTCGAGTTTTCCAACCTCTTTCAGCTGTTTCAACATTTTTCAACCTCTTTCAACTTTTTACAACGTTTTCCATATTTTTTCGATTTTTTCAACGTTTTTCGAGTTATTTCAACATTTCTCAACAATTTCCATATTTTTTCGACTTTTTCACATCATTCAACTTTTTTCGAGTTTTTCAACCTCTCTCAACTATTTCAACATTTTTCAACCTCTTTCAATTTTACTATACATTTTCCATATTTTTTTTCGAATTTTTCAATCTTATTCAACTTTTTTCGAGTTATTCAAACTCTTTCAACTTTTTTCGAGTTATTCAACTTCTATCAATTGTTTCAACTTCTTTTAACTTACTACAATTTCATTAAATTTTTTTCGAGATTTTCTACCTCTTTCAATTTTCCTCAACATTTGCCATATTTTTTCGACTTTTTCAACCTCATTAGCCTTTTTTCGAATTTTTTAAGCTTCAAACTTTTTTGAGATTTTCAACTTTTTTCGAAATTTTCAATTTGTTCGACTTTATCAGTCTTTTTCACCTCTTTCAACATCTCTCAATGTTTTTCAACATTTTCGATATTTTATCGACTTTTTCAATCTCTTTCAATTTATTTCGACGTTTTTATCGTAAGTCAACTTTATTCAAGTTTTTCAACATTTTCCATGTTATTCCGAGCTTTTTCACCTGTTTCAAAATTTTTTGAAGTTTGTTCAGTCTCTTCCATATTTTCCGAACATTTTTTGAACATTTTTCAGGTTTTTAACATCTTTTGCCGTTTTACTACATTTTCCATATTTTATCAAGGTCCTTTCATCTTTTTAAATATTTTCCATATTTTTCGACATGTGTAATTTAACTTCATTTCACTTTTTCAATATATTGCATATTTTTTCGATTTTGTAAACCTCAAAACGAAGAACCGAACTAGATTCAGTCTCCTGGTACTAGTATTTAAATAGTCCATTTAATTAGTTTATTATTATCTTTAATAATACTCATGATGCATGCAACCCATACCCGAGCTATGCCGAAAATGTTAAGGGTACTGTTTGACTTACGCGTCGCTAAAGTAAGCTTAGGTCACCCTCAAATAGCGTCCAGGCGTTTTTTAAAATTCTGATACAGATTCCAGGAAAGTTGTATTAATACTATCAATACTTTTTCAGAGCAGAGCTTTTATTTTATTCAATAAAAAATTATTTTATTAAATTATTATGTTCAAAATAAGTTTTACCCTCAATTGTTTCAGTTATTTGGCTATATTACAAAATGTGGTAACTCAATATTATGGGGCTCTAACCCACACATAGCGAGAGTAATTTTGACACCAATGGATATAATATATTGTCTTGAAAGCTACTTTCTCCGAAATTTCCTTTCTCCCAAAACTTCAATATTACAATAATTTGACCATAATAAGATCAATTTCCGTTGTGATATTGAAGAGTTTGGGAGAAAGTAACTTTTAGAAGAAGTAGCTGCAAATAGATTTACTATATCCATTGGTGCCACAATTTGTGATACAGCCAAATAACTGCAACAATTGAGGGTGAACATTATTTTGAATATAATATTTTTTTTCATTCTAAAAACAAAGCTCTAAAGAAAATACTGTGTTCTTTATTAAAGTTAAAAATTGTTCACATCCATAGATAACTTTCGAGCTAAAGAAATATTTTGTGAAATTCAATAGAAGCCTTCTAATTTTTTTTGCAAAAATATGTCTTTAGTTCTAAAGTTAGTGATGCGATAAATTCTTTCTTTAAATAAATACACGGTATTCTCTTTATAGCTTTGTATTTAAAATATTTAGTAAGCAGGACTTATTAACATTTGAACATACTTCAGTGAATAATAATGGTGATGCCAGTTTAACCAAGCGATACCTGTTGAACTTTCGGACTGTCCTTTAAGATACCGGCCATTTAAGTTACTAAAAAAGAAATAATTATATATGTATGTCTTATTACAAAATGAAAGGATTGCATCTTACCTGCGCATACAATCTTTATACCACCACGCGCCAAAATACGTTTTAGCACAATTTTTAAAAGGAGCTAGGGGCCCATTATCCTTATCTTGCGTAGTCCATTTTTGACCTACATGATAGGACAGTGAATCACCAGCATTGCCTGTATAATTTCCAAGGACATTTAAGGCATATTGCTCTTTTTCACCACCAATAGCAAAGCTACTGTACAGGGCCCATCGTCTCTCGCCTTCAAAATCTTCCATTTGTATATAGAGCATATGTAATCTGGATTGTGTGATGGCATGTAGTTTATCCAATCCAATCCAAAACTCTCCCTCTAAATTACCGAAACCTTGTTGGTAATCAACCCATTTACGAAAAAAATCGATGCTACCATCCTGTCTACGTTGGATAATCGTAGATGGTGTTTTAAAAAGTGATGTCCCGTGAACAAAATCAACCCTTGAGCAGGAGACAAAAAATGGTTTGAGCCCAGAGCCTGGAACTCTAATTTAATGAACTTTCCCCAAGTTTAAGTCAATATCTGTCACGTTATGGCAACCTGTTGGCAGATCATCTTCATCGTAAATATCAGGATAAAGTTCTCTATTTCTGAATTGTTCATTTGTACTGGAATGTGTCGGCTTTTCTGAGTCTGAATGGTTTTTTGTGCCAGTAAGTGGTGCTTTAAACTTTCCTAAGTCTTCTTTAGTTTCTTCTCGTTGTTTCGTAAGATGTTCGTTAAAGCTTGAAAGATTTAAAGTCCGTTTTATTATTAGTCTTAGGAAAACGGAAATTAAATAAGGGTAAAATACTTTCAGCATGACACAAATGAAACATTTGCGATGTTTTGCTGTTAAGATCAACTTAATGCTCAGATTTTAAGGATATCTACGACAAGCAACTACCGAATTACTGAAAAGTTTTCAATATCTAAATCGTTACTACACAGTAAATTACCGGACGGGATTGAAACAAAGTTTATTTTTACAAAAAAACCTCCACTCAAAATGATTTCGTTCTGCGTCGTACAGGCATAATTTTTTCATTTTCTCAATTTATTTTTAAATAGTCTTTTTTCTTGATTTAAAGCTTAAAAGCTATGAAGGCTAATAGCTGTAGTAGCTAAACTCTATTATTTTTATTATCAAAGGGTCAATACGAGTTAAAATGTTTTAAGGCAGACCAAATTACAGTTAATAAACTCTATTTAATTATTATCACTCTTGCAGTCTTGGTTTCGTAATAGCCAAAGGTGAATAACTGCTATTGTGAAAGTTAATGTTATTAATATTTTAATATTACTCAACCTTTTAGATTTTTTTAAAGGTTTCGACTCTTACTGTATGAAATTAAAATACTCGAAGATTCGGTGAAAGCGCGTCGCTATTTCTAGAGTGAAGAATGCTGAGTATTTAAATTAGTAATTCTTAGGCATTCTTCAAACTTGTGAGTGTATGAGTCCCTCAAGGTTCTGTCTTGAGAACTGTACCTCTCAGGGCCTGAATTTGATTAACTTAATGTAGACTTAAGTCTTAAAAATCTTGGGTTTGCCAAATTTGAGCTTATTTCAATTGACTTTGAGCTGGGAAATGAATTAAGTTCAAGAATTCTGAATTTGGAAGACAGACGGACGGCATTTTGATCAAAGATCCTACACTAACTAAAAAGAGATATAACGGGTCATAAGGAAATCATTGCGAGTCTACAAGTTTCCCTAGCCAATCGAGCGAAGATTATTGAGAGTGCAAGGTAGATTCAGAGTACAAGGTCGTCGTAGCTATATCACTATTTTATATATTGTGAGCAAGTGTAAAAATTATTATAATCATAATAAACTTACAAATCACCCAGGTTATCCATCTTTGCGACTAAGTTCTCATAAATTGACTGCAGCACTTCCCATCGCTCTCGTATATATTGAAACAAGATATAATCATAGCTTGCGTATTCCGTTGCCTTATTTTTCTTAAAAAAAAATGTTTTTTATTTATTTAACTTTTTCCTTTCACTTTAAAATTATATAGATATTCTTGATTTCCTTACCTCACCACTGTCTGCAAGCATCACATCCGTTGAGTGTTCTGCGACGATCAATTGGAAAACCAATAATGCAACTGTGATTTTGATAAACATCTTAGCTACTCTGCAATTAGTTTGCTACTAAGCAACTCTCACTAAAATAATTCTTTTATAGCCGTTATTTTTTATAGCAGTAGATTTCTTGTTTTATTTTTTTCATTATGAAATATTTAGGAGACGTGTGCCATTCTGAGAACAGAGCGGTAAGCTTTTGAACTTGTTTCACTTAAATTTTATCTTAAAATTGGTCACGAGTGCTACCAAAAGCAACAATGAGATTAACCTTTATCCGACGGTATAGGTGCAATTGTACCATGAATGTTTTTAAATTGCGACAACTTTTATGATGTAGTTCATAAAATGCAATATATGAGAATCTATATATTTTAGCGGTCGCAAACACCTTTATTCTAAGAAAGGCTAAGAAGATCTAAATGATATTCCCCACACGTACTTTAATACTATACAGTACTGAAAACCATGTACAATTTGACGCCTCCAACTATCATGCCCAAAGAAATGACTACAAAGCGGTACAACTGAAATCGTGCAGCAGACCACTGCATTTTCAGAATCCCATGGAGTCATGTTTACGAATGTTTTTTTTCGTATTTTTCAAATTTTTGAAAAAGTAAAGTGGGCTGGAATTATATCTCTTAAAGCTAACAAGGTGCTACAGTTGAAATGAGAATTCCATGCCACTAAAGCAACTGAGTCACAAATATCTATCATTAATCAGGCTAATAAGGTTTGCGCAAATGCAGGATGCAAAGAACATTCCGCCTAATCGTGTGCGATTGATCTAGAATAATACAATTTATATTATCGTACAAGGGTTAAGCGCAATCACACTTAATACTTGTAAATAGTATGTATAGCTATGGGAGTTTTGGGTTACAAAAATGGATTTTCTATGGAAAATCGATTATAAAATGTCAAGCTCCAAGCTCATAAAAGTTTTTCTGAGTCAAAGGGAACCGCACGTCGCATGTGATGATGCCGACAAAGCAGCAGTGACCGACAAATAGCGTGCTAATTACGCAGCTTTGGCGGCAAACAAGATGCAATGTAGGGCAGCAAGTGGGGTGCCGGGGATTTCGGTTGTATAGACTTTGGAAAAATATTCCAAGCTGTGAGAATTTCCCAATAGAAATACCCAAGTTTTGGGCGAAGTGGATGTTTGCTATGTGAGATGGTTTGCGGGACGCGTTACCAGGAACGAGCTTGGAGGATTTAAACATAACTTAAATAGAACAAAAACTGTAATAGAGACTAATGAACGAATATAAAAGAAGAAAAATGAAACTAGAACGAAACTAAAGCGGCCCTCACACGATCAATATTACTGACAGTATTTACATTACTGACAGTGTACCCCTCACACGGTCAGTATTGATTATTGTCAATATTCTGTTTGTTAATAATACTTACTGAAGAACTGTCAGTATTCACCTCATACCATCAATATTACTGTCAGTATCTGACAGCTTCGTCAGTAATATCCGATTTTTCCATCAGTCATCAGTATCGTTTTTCCATACTGACAATACGTCAGTACTCACCTTACACGATCAATAATACTGTCAGTATGCAAAGTACTGTCAGTAATATTGATCGTTTGAGGACCGCTTAGAAGAGAACACAAACAGAAATGGATCAGGACTAGACCCGATATGGGATAAAAGGCAATCGGTGTGTCTCTCTTCTTGTTAGCAACTGCTATGTGTGCTGCAGAATCAAGCGGAGTTACGAAAAACCAGAAAAATTTATAAGGCTTGCGCAAGTACAGTATGCGAAAAAAATCCATTGCAATGACTTCACGCAGCCCTGGTATCAAAAATTAACGAAACTTTTTACTTGTTCATAATGCAATAATATACAATGAAATGTGAAATAAATTATAATGGCAAAATGAACTTTGAACACGATTATCCATTTCCTATGTAAAATTGGCTGTTGATTCCGAAAACTACATTATTTTTTTTCTCCTTTTTTCAACCTTATTCAACTTTTTCCGAGTTATTCAAACTCTTTCAACTTTTTCAACATTTCTCAACATTTTCCATTCATTTTCGGTTTTTTTAACTTTGTTCAACTTTTTTTCGAGTTATTCAATCTCTTTCAACGTTTTCCATATTTTTTCAACTGTTTCAACCTCTTTCAAATTTTTTCGAGTTTCTATACCTCTTTCAACTTTTTCAACATTTTCCAACCTCTTTCAGTTTTTCTCAACATTTCAATATTTTTTCGAAATTTTCAACCTTATTCAACTTTTTTCGAGTTATTCGTACTCTTTCAACTTTTTCGAGTTATTCAACTTCTTTCAACTGTTTCAACTTCTCTAAAATATTCCAAATTTTTTGGACTGCTTCAATTTCATTAAACATTTTCGTCAACATTTTCCATATTTTTTCGACTTTTTCAACCTCATTCGTCTTTTTTTCGAATTTTTTAAGGCCAAAATTTTTTGAGACTTGCAACTTTTTTCGATTTAATCAATTTTTTCGAGTTTTTCAATCTTTTTCAAATTTTTCAACACGAGGCGAGACCGAGGCGAGAACGAGGCGTGGTGGAAAAATAAATTTTCCTCGCTTGACCGAGGCGAGATCACACGGCACCTCGCCTCATCCTCGCCTCGCCTCGTCCAAGCCACGTTTTCGAAACCAAGAGCGAGGTTTGCAGATTCAAAATATGAATGTAATTTTTATATTTAGGCTGAGAGCCGGCTGTAGAAAAGTCGAGTGTATAAGATTACAGGATGAGATGTATGCCAATTGATAGAGCTCAATAAGCCTAAATAGAATAACTAGGGTTGCCTTGCCAAAGCCTGTCCCGATGGCCGAAAATGCCCGAATTTTAGCCAATTTTGTTGTCCTAATTAAAACTGTAGTACATAACAGCTTGAAATTTATGCCAAATGATAGAACTCGAAGAGGCCTAAATATAGTACCTGGGATTGTATTGTTAAATCCTGTCCCAAACATGGGTTTTCACCGGTCTTTTGGGTCAATTTTCATTAATGAAGATAGCAGCTTAAAATTCGTGCCAAATGATAGATATCGAAGAGCCTAAATAGGATATATATAGAGTTGCCTTGTCGAATCATGTCTGACGAACTACTTAATAACGAACATAAATTTTAATATTTTTGAGACATAACACAAAAATAATTCATAAAAACGTAAATGAAAGCAAAATTCATGTCACAAAATTAAGCATACAGTTCATTAAAATGAAGTATATAGTTCATTAAATTTTAATTAAAAAAGATATTCTTTGATTCCAATAGTTGGTAGGACCACTTGCTGTATCTGTTACCGATTAAATTCGTCGTGGCGTAGAATCCACCAGTTTTTGGGTGAAAGAGTGCGAAATTTCTTCCCAGATCTTTGCTATCGCTCTCTTTAAGTTCTCCTTGCTTCACGAATGAAAATTTTTCAATTTTATTTTCACTTCTCTCCATAAATGCTCATTTGGGTTCCTTTCCAACGATTGTGGTTGTGTGTTAAGTTGGTTTGGAGAGTTTTATAGCAGCCAATCTTGCCATATGTGCGCCGTGTGCTTTGGATCATTATCCTATTGTAACTAAAACCCGGACGGAAGCTTTAGTTTTGCGGCGAATTTCGTCTTAAAATATCCAAGTAACTTTCTTTGGTCATAATTGAGTCTATAAATTCCATGGATCCGACGCCACGAGCTGTCATAGATCCCCACAGTATAACTGACCCTTCACCATGTTTGACTGTGGCTGCTCAATTTTTAGTTTGCAGCGAAGAATTAATCTTTTTTCATACAATTGATATTCCATCTGATCCCCAAAGATTAATTTTTGCCTCGTCCGTGAATATCACCCTTTTCTAAAAGCTCGGTGGCTTGTTTAAAGGCATTTAAGCAAACTTCAAACCTTTTTTTTTAATTATAGAAAAAAATTAAATTCTTTTTGCGTGCAATTAATCTGTTCAAATTATTTTTTCGCAGTACTCGATGAACTGTTTTTGTGGATATCGGCTTGCTAATAACTTTGGAAACTTCTGCTGTCGATTTCGGCACAATAGCCTTTGGATATTTTTGCAATTTACGTAATATAATTCCCTCATCACATTTTGATAGGAGTTTTTTCTGACTCTATCCATAAAATTCATCAATGTACTTTCGTATATCCACTTGTTTATAATATTTTGAACTGTATAATTAGGTCTTCTACGATACGATTTTCCTTTACAATATCATCTTATCACCAATTATATTATTGGAAAAGTTGTATCCTTGCTAGTGGTCACCATTGCAAAACTAACGCGTAAAACGAAATGAGCTTGTATTCAAACTATTAGTCGAAATAGCCCTAAAAACTTTAAAATGCTTTACAATACTTCCGTGATAAAAAAAATTAAATTTGATGTCAAAATTGGCAAGTGTATACTTAATTTTGTGACATGGATTTTGCTTTAATTTACGTTTTTATGAATTCTTTTTGTGTTATGTCTCCAAACTATTGAAATTTATGTTCGTTATTAGTTCGTCAGATTGGTATCTATCCCCATGCATTAAAATTATTTACTAAACATTCTTAATTTCTTTAAAAATGGCCAATATTTCTTTCAAATCAAGGTGTATACTCAATTTTGTGAGTAACTGTATATGACTCTTATGATTTGGGATGCTCCGAAGCATAGTTTGGTTTGGATAAAATGAGTGATGCCACCCCCACATAAGAGAAAAAGAGAATTCATCATATATTATCAACTACTTGATGCAGATTAATAAAACTTGGTACATTTATAAAAGGTAGAGGCTTAACTAAGATTCAATTAATAAAATGGGCGGTACTATGCCTTCAATATAAGAAAAAAATTAACTTTATCATATCTCAATATCTATTTGACGTAGATAAATAAGATTTGGTACATATCTTTCTTATACTTAGTTTGTAAAAGGTTCATAGCTTTTAGCTATATAGTACGAGTCTATCAGTGGGTCCAAAGCTTAACTTAAGTGACCGCAAAATCAAAGTATGTAGCTTTGTAGACGAGCCTCTGTAGTATAACAAACGAGTACCCACAAAAGCGTACCTGATGGTGTTTTTTTTTTGTTAGAAAGAGGTTGAAAAATACCCAAATTCAAGTTTTAATAATTTGCAAATGAAAACTATGACTGAACTGCTTTTAAAGTACATCTTGTTTTAGTGGTATTCAGTGGTACTATAATTTTAAGTCAACAGAAGCTTAAATTGTTGCTTGTGAGGGGACCTACATGTCGAATATGGTCATTGTAATATTTTCAGTATATCACTTGCAACAGAAAAATGCTGACTTACTTTCTAGCTCAATTAATGTGGAACTATTTTTATCTAAATATATTGAAAATTGAAAAAAAAATTAAATGATTTGTAACATTATGATAATATTATAATTTTTAAACCAATAAAACATAATATATAAATAGGCCATGTCTAAACGGTTACACCACTGTTTCTCAGTCATAGAACAACATAATCGCTAAATTTTTTTTTTGATGGAAAGGTTGTGATGAGAAGGGGGGACATGTATACTTCTTTTTTCAATAGTAGGTGGTTCCACGCCCCTTAAGAGGAAAAACGTTTCCACGGCTAAGCTAATGGACCGATTTCGATGAAATTTTGTTTGAAGATAAACTGAAAACCAACCGGTGCAACATGACCTCGCTGCCCTGCACCATTCCATATTTTATAAATTAATTTGTAAAATATGTTACAATAAATAAATAAATAAATTGAATACCAAGAAAGATTATTAAAAGCTCTGTTTTCTTAAAAAGGGGCGTGACATCGGCCTAAATGGAAAGAAAACAGTATCACGGCTGTGCCACTACACCAATTTTGATGAAATTTGGTATGTAGATAGATTGATTCTTGAGTAAGAATATATATTTTTAGTGGGTGGTGCCACGCTCCTTACAGGAAAATACGTCGTTACTACTGAACTAACCGACCGATTTTCATGAAATTTTGTTAGTATATAGACTGAACTCTAAAAATGATTTCTAAAATCTCAAATTTATTAAGGTTTCACTACTAGACTAATGTGCCAGTTTTGATGGAATTTGGTACAGGGATAGTTTAAACCCTGAGGAAATCTATTTATTTAAAGTGGACGGCACCAACCCCCAGTAAGAAAATATGTTTTCACAGCTAAGCTAATGAACCGATTGTGATGAAATTTGGTGTGGAGAAAGATTGCGCTCTAAGAAAGAGAAAGAGATAGTGGTATGGATATAGCAACATGATATGCAGTATGATTTAAATTTTTGGAGCGATGTTAATTACTCTTTCCAGTTCAGTTTTTTAATGCTAAAAAGTATTATTTGTTACTTTTATGCGCGACTTAAGTATTTGCTTTGAGCAAATAACAAAAATAAAAGATTTTAATTTTAGCAACTTTATTGTTCTAATGACTTATTCCAACTGCTTTACAAAATTTTTGTATGTCTTCTCCTTACTTTAAATTGTGTATGAAAAATAAGATAATCAAATTACAAGCTGCATATAAATAAATGAAATGAAATAAAATAAAAGAATGTGGTAGCTTTTTATGGCTGGGAACTGATGGTAAGCAAATTAAGCGTTTAACTGCAACGTCAGCGTCTGGTAGATTTCCTGGCACGTTGCAGTGGAATGTTGTTGGTCCGTTGTTTTAGGGTAACGTGAGTCCTCCCTCCTTAGAATGAAGCGAGGGCCATCGAAGCGGATTTCCTGGCGTGGATAGTGGTATCTCCGTTATTGTGTGATTACTGTTGATCCGCATACTGAGAGTCCTGGCAGTGTAAACTAAAATGATAAACAAAATTATGGTTAGGGTCAGCGTCAACGCATAAGCGTAGTTGGTTCTTGAATAAGTATCTTCTTGGATGATATCTATAGCTTCTTTGTTGTTGAAGTGGGGTTCTTTTAACTTCTGCAGACTAATCGACTCTATTGTTCGTTCAACCTTTATTTTGTTGAGAGTGGTTGGAAATATGTGTACCTCGTCCCAGTGTATGTTGAGTTTGTCTTTGTAAATTATGCCGTTGATTTCAACATTACATTCTTTGTAATGGATTAATATGTTGCCGTTGACGTTCTGAATATTCTGCCCACATGTAGAATTTACTTTTATCGATCGGATGTTGATTAGAAGTATGTAGTTTTCTTCTGGTTGTGTTATCGATTCATGATATCCCGCATTCGTTAACACACAGTTAGCAGGTTCATTGCGTAATATTTGGCCAATACAAGATTCGTTGACTGATTCTTGGTGATACGTTTGTCCACAATAGAACGTTCCTTCTATCTTGGGGCAATGCTCATGAAAATAAAGAACATTATCCTTGTTTAACAGAACAAATGGCTTGGTTATGATTTGCATAGTTTTATTAATGGGTAGTGGAACTATGTGGAAATAGGAATATTTATCTTGGGATATTACTGGGATTTTTATGTTGAATATTATATTGGTTCCATTGTAGTATGCTTGCAGTCTAAGTAGTTCATATGTGTTCGTCCGATTTTATGTCTATTGATTGTTCGTCAAAGCTGTCATAGATTTCATTTAATTCGTCAGGATTTAAAATAAATTTTGGGATAATATTCAATTTCGCTGTCATTATTGATTCAGTGATATTTGTTGTATGGTCAGATAGCAGATCAATATTATAATTAATTTGCCCAAGGTATTGTGTTTGGTATAATATATCTTCGTTTACTTTTAGTCTATTTAACGTTTGTTGTTTATATTTGTTTATGAAGTTCGCTATTTCGGTGTGTTCGTATTTAATGTGCCTAGTTATATTTTCAAGTCTCTGCATCATTCTTTGGTTTAATTTTGACTGGTACTTTACATTATTTTCCAATTTTGTTTCTTTTTTATGGATTTTTTCAATAATATTATTTAAATTTTGTGCATCGTTGGCATCCATATTGCCTGATATAAATTTTATCATCGAACTTAACCAATTAATTAATCCCCTCTTGTTTCTGAATCTTGGCTTAAGAGAGTTGAGTTTATTCTGTACTTTATTTAATTTTAATTTAGTGATGGTTAATGTATCTTTTAGTCCAGGTAATTCATGTAATATTTTTAAAGAATCAATTATACTGTCTATATTCTTTTGGTAAGAGTCCAAGTTTATTATATGCAAAAGGTTGTTATGTCCTTCTATTACTTTTGCGTTGCCCAAATTAAATGGGAGGATCGTTTGTTTTTCGTCAGTTCATGTATTTCCATCTTTTGTCCCACCACAGTTGCTCTAAAAGGAAAATAATTGAAGGTGGACTTAGTTATTTTCTTAGTCTTGCTTTATGGAATTTTTTATTATTCGTAGTTGTAATTGTGACCTTATTGTTATCTCTTACCTTATGTTTGGAAAATCTAGGAGTGATTTTATTCCTTCTACACTCTTTCCTAAATATTGTTTCGTCAGTGTCTAAGTCAATTGGTTCATTTCTATTTTCATTTATCTTCTCTAATCTTTTAGTCACTAGTTTGTCTACAGATTTTTTTACGTCAGTGTACAAGTTTGTTTGAAATTCATTTAGTTTTCTCAAATATTCGTGTTCGTTATTGAATGAAATGTCTTTGTTAAATTTGTAGGTCCTTCCATAGAAGAGTTCGTAGGGTGTTAACTTTGTAGTGGAGTGAATTGAATTGTTATATGGGATTAGACATTCTGACATGATTTCTTCATGATCGATGTCTAGTCTGTTTTCGTTCCTTTTTGCTAAAATTATTCTATAGATTTCAGTTAATGTGGAATGTAATCGTTCAACTGGGGCGTTACTACTAGTTTGCTGGAATGATGTATAATGGAGGTTTATATCGTATTGTTTGCAAAAATCTTTAAATATATTTGCGGTGAATTCAGCACCCTGATCACAGACTACTTTAGTTGGTAATCCATGTAAGCTTATAAAATGTTTGAGAGATTTTAATATAGAAAGGCTGTTTCTGGCAGGTAAGGTATAAGCGGAAGCAAATTTAGAAAATTTATCGATAATTGTTAGTAAATTTTTGTGATTAATTGTATACACATCTATGTGAAGAATATCTAATGGTTTAGTTGGACTTTCAGTTTGTTCATATTTTATTTTAGGCGGATGTCTGTCATATTTTAAGGTTTTGCATCTTTCGCAGTTATTAATTGTTTCTGTTATTTTGTTTTTCATAAAAGGAAAATAGAACTGACGTTTTAAATGTAAAAACGTTTCATTCATCCCTCTATGATTATTGTTATGATGATAGTCATTTATTAGTTTGTCTTGTTCGTCCGGTTCCTTAATATCGGTGAGAATATCAGTGCATCTAATGATGCGAACGGTCTTACTATTTGAGAAATATTTCGAATAAGCAGACTGAATCAGTTGGAAAGTGTTATCATCTGTATAAACTGCTGCCAGTTTATTGGGTGGTAAATATTTTTTTAAGAGGTCAGTGCTTATTTGTTCATTGAAAGTTGTGCTACGTATTATACGTCTTTGTTTGTTTTTAAATGGGACTTCAGTCTCAATCAAAGGTGTTCGGTCGGATTTTTCAAAGATATATTGAAGTTTGAAATCGTTTAAAGGTCTTTCTGATACATGGATCCCGTCATCCAAATTTTCTTCAGCTGAATGAATCGTTGATACAGCATCATTTATGTTGATTTCCGTTTGGTTACAGATTCTTACTCTACTCAAAGCATCTGCGTTAGTATTTTGCTTGCCTTTCTTGTAAACTATTTCATAATCGAATTCCGCTTATTTTAATCTCCATCTTACTAACCTAGAATTACTATTCCTTAGCCTCATGAGCCAAGTTAAAGGTTGATGATCGGTTATTATCCTGAACTTAACTCCGAATAGATACGGACGAAAATATTTTGTGGCCCATACAATGGCCAATAATTCCTTTTCTATGGTTGAATAGTTTGTTTCTGTGTCCGTGAGTGTTCCGCTTGCGAAGCATATCGGCTTATCACTTCCAATGTTACCTTGTAAAAGCACTGCTCCAATTGCAAAGTTACTTGCATCGGTTGTAAGTATAAATGGCTTGGAAAAATCAGGATACTGCAGAATTGGATCATTAGTGAGGATGGACTTGCAGGTTTCGAAAGTTTTGATATATTGATCATTTAGTACAATGCTCCTACCCTATTTCAGACACTCTGTCATTGGTTTCACAATTTTCGCAAAACCTTTGATGAACTTACGGTAGTAACCTAAAAGTCCTAAAAAAGATTTAATTTCTTTTGGTGTTTGGGGAATTGGGAAATCCTTTATGCCTCTTATTTTTTCCGGGTTTGGTTTAACTCCTTCTGTTGACACTATATGTCCCAGAAAAGCGATGTCTTTATGGAGAAATTCCGATTTGTCTAGTTGTACTTTTAAGTTGGAATCACGTAATCTCTGGAATATTTTTTTCAAGTGTTCTATATGCTCCTGTAGCGAGGTTGAATAAATGATTATATCATCTAGGTAAACGAGACATATATTACCTTGCAAATCCCTTAAAACATTGTTCATTACTCGTTGGAATGTGGATGGGGCATTCTTTAACCCAAAGGGAATCCCTAGGTATTCGTAGTTGTCATAAAGCGGCTTTTGTAGGTGGCAGAACGGGTGCATGCTAGCTTAACCTGGTCTAAAGCTCGTCGGATTGGTCGTGGTTCTTGTTCCCCACAATTCTACAACGCCAATGAACACAAAAAAAAATCATGCACATAAGTAATTAAATAACCGAATGGACCTGTATATAAGGTTATTGACCGAGAAACGCTCTGAAATAGAACATAATTTGTTGAAATCAAAACAGAGCCGAAAATACAAATCAACACAAGGAAAGAAAATCGCAAAAAAAAAATTTACCGAGAAGCCAAGATGACATTTGCTTCTCTGCTCTTCCACACCCAACCATAGTAGAGAGACAGATCTCCACTCCCAACCATACTCACCACTACCGACTCGACCTCTCTCACAAGATCAAAAATTTAATTAGTTGATCCACATTTTATCTACTTACTGTTTCTACAAAATAAAACAAAAAATTTCATTCTAATATAGGGTTACTAACTATTCCTTATCATTTCATCATGATGTATATAATAAAATAATTATGTATAGGTATATACATTGTAATTCATTTTCATTATGGTATTTTAATTATTTAGTAAATGAAACTTATTCAAAACTAATGTAAATAAAGAAAAATTTTAAAGTGCATATTTAGATTTAATTTTAAATTAAATAAATTTCAAAAATTTTGGAACATTAATTCAATTCATATGGTTTTTTTTTTTTTGTTGTTTTTTAATTTGTATATAGGTTCATGTTTTTTTTTTCGCAAGTTTAAATAAGCATTATAATAAAAGAAATATTAAAAAGAATTCAGAAAAATTACTCACAATTTTAGGTGAAGAATGTGCAAAGATTGATCCTACGACGCTAGCGCTAGCGATGCTGGCGTTCCTCTTTTATTTTGTTGTTGTTTTAACTTGCCTTTTTTTATATGTAGCTTTGCTAAGTAAATGGTTTTATTATATACTTATTTGAACTTGTACCAATTTTTTTTTATCTGATTTTTGCATGTAATTTTTTTTTTAATTTTTGAAACGAGACTTAAACTCTACATTTTTTTCTTATGTTTTTTTTTTGTTTTCTTGTATTGGATATTTCTTTTAAATGAAATAAAATGTAAATTAGAGAAAAATTTTAAAAATAATTTAACCTACACTTATGCACATAATATATTTTAATTCTTTTTTTTCTTCTTTCAAATTTTAGTTCACTATTCACTTTCTAGGTAATTTTAGCGAATTTTAACTAATTTATATATATATATTTAAGTTTCTAAGCTTGCCGTCTTAGGTAATGATTTTAGCATTTTGCTTTGACGAAGAAAAAAACATGCATTGGTACAGCGCGTCGTTTTGCAACTAAGGAACGATACTGTTGAGCTGAAAGCAAGGAACAGGTTTTCTGGTAGTGAGTCGGAGAACAATATAAGTAAATATTATGTCCCAGTTGCAAATCTGATTTAGTGTTTTAACACTTTTTTGGTGCTTCGCAGTACATATGTTGATTCTTTCTGTGATACTGTCCTGTGATATTAGGTTAAGATTTTTTTTAGGTTTTGCTTCATAGACTTTTTGCTGGATTGTCGAGTTAGCGATTGGAGGTGAAATTTTTAATTTTAAACATTTTAATAGGAATAACTTGATACCCTATAAAATTAATGCTATTAGTCTAATTTCAAGGTTTCTTGTAATCTTGACTTACCATGTGGTATCAAGTTATGCTGTTTTTTTCGCTCTTTCAAGATTTCCAAGTAAAAATTGTTTATTTTACCAATAACAATTTGCAAATATTTTGCTTAAATTTATTTAACTTTTTTTTTTTTTACTAAACTCACGATAATTTTGAAGATTTAAATCAGCTTAGTTTTTCACAAGTCAGTTCTTGCAGATGGATGAAAGCAAAAGAAGGAGGAAGTTCAAAACGGCATTACCATATTCTTAAATTGATATGAAACATCATACATATTAAAATGTTGACTATGCAGATTAAGCAGTTTGAACGAAAACTTTCTGCAGAGATGGTAAAAAAAAACACTAACTTGTGATCTTGACTAATTAAGTTATAACTAAGTATTTATTTCTGATTCAAAATAAATCGAAATTCAGTAAGATATCCAAAATAAAAATCCTTAAAAAAAAACATTTTCATTATTTTAAATCTCGCCATCACATAGTGGCCACCCTCTACCGTAAATGCCGTTTTAGCCACATCCTTAGACTGCATCTCTATCTGGTGGAAACCGCTGGCTAAATCTAATGTCGTAAAATACATACATTTTCCAAGTTTATCGAGTATTTCCGTAATATTGGGCAATGGATATCGATCTGTGACTGTTTTTTCGTTCAACTTCCTGTAGTCGATAACCATACGCCATTTTTGTTTTCCATTTGCATCCAACTTTTTTGGAACTATCCATACAGGTGAGCTCCAGGGAGAGTAACTATTGCGTATTATTCCTTGGTCCAACATGTCGTTGATTTGTTTACGTACTTCTTCCTTGTGTACGTATGGATATCTATAAGATTTTGAGTACACAGGAATATCGTCCGTTGTTTTTATACTGTGTTTTATCTGATTAGTGAATGTAAGATTCTGTCCTTCTTTATATAATATATCGTCGTATTGGTTGCAAACTTTGAAAAGAGCCTTCCTTTCTTCACTATTTAAATGTTCCGATCTAATTAAATGAGAAATGTCCGTTTGAGTTTGTGGATAGTCTTGTACAATATTAAAATTGTTAACTTCGATAAAATTACATGACTGGTATTTTTCAACTTTTAATGGTTGCTCAACGAGTAGAATTTGTTCATGCTCAGATTCATTAATAATTTCAACTAAACTGTACCAATTTTCCGATGAATATATTCCTTCTGGGATATAAAGATGAGGTTGTAGTATAATGTTTTTGATAAAAATGTCACCATTATTGTTACCAACTGGAATTTTTACTACCGTTTTTGTTTTAGGTTGGATTAGATATTTTCCTGATGTATAATTAGGCTTGAAATGAAGGGGGATATTTGAATTATTCGTTATGAGTCTTTTATTTACTAAATCAACTTTAGCTTCAATTTGCGTAAGTATGTCTAAGCCAAGGAGTCCCTCAAAGTATCCATGGAATTTAAAAAGTAAAAATCGAAAGTTTCCTTTTTCACCGAATTCCACGAATGATGGCAACAATACTTCTTTATCTACTTTGTATGTATATACTTAAAACGGTGGTAATTGTAATGGGATTACAGTTGAGTTGATTGTCAGTGTCTATGAATTCAGGATTAAGAAAAGATGAAGACGCTCCTGTGTCAATGAGAAATCTAAGTGTTATACCAAAAGGAGAGGAAATTTGGATGTAAGGAAGAGTGGTGGCATGCTTGTTGATATCTATATACCCGGTTGGTTTTTCGAGGCAACAGGCTGAAAATTTCCGGTATCTACTATTTCGTTCGATTCATTTAAAGCGTTTGAGTTTTGTTCAGTTTCTGATGAAATTTCAGGATCATGTTGAATATTATCTTGATAATTGTATTCCGCGTTTTCAATATAATTATCAGGATAATAGTATTGTACCGGCATTTCAACATAAGGATAGTACAGATTATGAATATTTCCTTCATTAACGTTATTCATTTCCTTCATATGGTAAGTTGGCCTACCGAGATGGTTGAATGGTGGTCTAAACAGCGTCTGCTGTCTTCTTACATTGGTGTTACCGTATGATATGTCCATCGGCTCAGGTTGAGGTGGTCTCGGTGCAACTGGTCTTATATTAAAAGTGTTTTGATTTGGGCTAAAAGCGTTAGTATTGATATTCGGTCGGTTGTAAGGATTGAAAGGTCTTTGTATTGGGTTGAATGGTCGATTGGTTATCATTGATGGTCTATTGGAGAACATTGGTGGATTATTAAAATTTCTTGAAGTATTTGGAAAAGGGGTATTGAAAGTCGGTTGTCTCCATTGTGGTACATGTAATGTTGGGAATCTGAACATATTTTGTGGTTTGGGTGGATTCGGTTTGAAATTTCTGACATTGACTCTAAGGTTATTGTGTGAGTCGTTTCTATAGTAGGAAATATTTTGTTCCTTAAGGCAATAGGAAAGGGCAATGGGTAAGGTATCTGGCCTCATAGCTCTTATTGTTGAACCTAATGGTTCCCTAAGTCCAGTTAGAAATGTATTAAGACTCATTTCAGCGAACAAGTCTTTTTGGATTTAATTACGTTTTGGTCCCTTTCATGAATTAAAATGTTGTTATTCATTGTAGCTTGCAATTCTATAATCTCACTATAGAAATTTTCTATTGACTTAGAACCCTGTGTTATTAAATGTAAATCCCTAATTAGAGATGTCTCCGTACGTTTATCAGAATAATGTAGAATTAAGTTATTTTTCATCTTTTCCCAAGCTAAGGCAGCACCATAAGTATTTAATACTTCATTTGCCTGGCCTTCTATTTTATTCCGAATTGCTCTAAGCAATATTTGTGCATATGGTGTGCCATCGATACCTCTTATATGGAGTAAAATTTCCTCCACATTACTAATAAATTCATGTAGCAATCGGGGATTGCCATCAAATTTTGGCAGATCCTTTATTGCGTCAGGAATGCGCAAAGAGTTGAAAATTTCTGCTGACATTTGTGCTTGATTTTGTTGCATTTCGTTATTTAATTGTGAGTCTCTGTCCTGTGTTTCTGCTCTAATGTCTGGTAAAGTTCTTAAATTTTTGAATAGGTTCTTTGCATAGGGAAATGACTGGGATGATTTAATTTGCTTATTTTTTGGCATTTATGTTTTTATTCAACAAGGAAAAAAAAATGTTCAATATTATTCACTTACATATATACCCAAAACATTAGTCCGGCTCTAGTTGCATACATCATCGTCTTGTTGTTGCTTTGTTTATTAAGGACTGTCCCAGAAAAAACTTGCACTTTGTTTTTTAGTTATAAAAAAATACCCAGCAATTTTTTTGGTTTTTTTTATTTTTTTATTAATAATGGCTAGTGTTCAGAATATAAATATCTAAAAACTAATTAACAATTTTGTTTTTTCTATAAAAATTTCTTACTTTTTTTTAAGGCCCTTCATTAAATTTTGCACAGTTGTTTCATCGACAGTACGGTACGATCTTTTCCACTTAAGTCTGAAGTCTTGAAAATTTTTTGCAGTCCTGCCACTCTTTCGAAGATCTCTTTTCATTAGAGCCCAATATCTTTCAATTGGGTGAAGCTCTGGGCAGTTAGGCGGATTTGCTATTTTTGGTACAAAATTGATCTTTTTACTTGCATACCATTCCATCGTAGCTTTAGAGTAATGAGAGGTTGCTAAATCTGGCCAGAATATCACGGTACCCTCATGTGCACGAATAAATGGTAGAAGACGTTTTTCGATGCACTCGTCTATATAAACTTTGGAATTGATTGTGCCTTGCGTAACAAAGAAGCTGCTTCTGAGGCCACAGGTGCATATGGCCTGCCAAACCATATATTGCTTCGGAAATTTCGAAATTTTTTTTTCTTTGAATTTACTAGGCACATTCCCCTTCTTCGGTGATGTATAATATTCGTGCCCAGGTAGCTGCTTAAAATCTGCTTTAACGTAAGTTTCGTCGTCCGTAACACAGCAGTCAAATTTAGTCAGGTACCTTTCATACAATTTTCGGGCTCGCATCTGAGCAACCAACTGCTTTTCATCAGAACGGTCTGGTACTTTTTGAACTCTATATGTCTTTAGCTTACTTTTTTCCTTTATCCTTTGCACAGTAGATTTTGATGTACCTGCTCTATCCGCCATATCTTGCACTGAGGTGTTGGCCGCTACCTTTGGGTTAGAAAATTCTGGTTTTCACCCTGAACCCTTTTTTCGTGAAACAGGTAGACCCTTCTTATAATTAGAAATAAACGTTTTGACAGTTCTTTCTGATGCACCAACTATTTTTGCTATAGCTGAATATTTTAACCCTGGATTTTGCAGGTATGTGGACAAAATCAGTTCGCGAACTTTTTCTTGCTTGCTAGACATCTTTGTCGTTAGAAGTGCTATCTTCAAGTGTTATACATCATATCAAACGTCACTTTATATGGAATAAATATTTTGTCTTTTTAGACCTATAAGATTATCAGGTAGAGTATAATCTTAAAAAATAAAAGTGCAAGTTTTTTCTGGGACAGTCCTTAGTTGAAGAATTTTTTTAATCCAGTTATGGTGTTGCTGTTGTATGTGATTTTTTTTTGCACTTATTGTTTGTTTTTTTTTTTGTATTATTTTTTCTTATGTTCTAAAGATTATTCTTTAAATTTTTTTGTATTTTTCTTTCACTTATTTTAGGTTTATTATTCTTCAAATTTTGTTGTATTTTTCTCTCACTTATTTTAGGTTTAGATTATTAATATGCACTAGCAATTATTTTAATGTTTTCAATGTCTTAAATCGACCGATATACAATATGCACTTGTATATTTTCTTAATTATAAAAATTTCGAATTGGCTTTTATATGAATTAAAATTCAAAGACCGATATACAATTTTCACTTGTATATTTTTTTTTTACTTTCGGTAAACCGCCGTTTCTAAAAAAAAATCGATCTAGCCTATCCTACCGACTGCGCCACTTAAGTATTTGCTTTGAGCAAATAACAAAAATAAAAGATTTTAATTTTAACAACTTTATTGTTCTAATGACTTATTCCAACTGCTTTACAAAATTTCTGTATGTCTTCTCCTTACTTTAAATTGTGTATGAAAAATAAGATAATCAAATTACAAGCTGCATATAAATAAATGAAATCAAATAAAAGAATGTTTTAGCTTTTTGTGGCTGGGAACTGATGGTAAGCAAATTAAGCATTTAACTGCAACGTCAGCGTCTGGTAGATTTCCTGGCACGTTGCAGTGGAATGTTGTTGGTCCGTTGTTTTAGGGTAACGTGAGTCGCGCTTCATTAAAAAATACCTTTTTGGTTTGAGCCTAGCCGATCTTTCACATAAGGGGACGTCCTTAAAATACGTAAGTCAAAATAGGGGGAGGGTGTCCGGAAAATCTCACCAAGTCTCACAAAGGAGGAGGGGGTCAGTAAAAATCTCACTTCAACTTTTTAATGCAGAGACTTACCATTATTATAGCAGATTACATTTAAAAATTATAAGGGAAGTCTCACGGCGGGAGCAGTACAGAATGTGATTATTATTTTTAATAGTAGGCGGAGTTACGCCTTCAACAGGAAAATACGTTTCCACGGTTAAACAAGTGGACTGATGTTGATGAAATTTGGTTTGGAGATAGATTGTGTCCTAAAAAAAGGTATTAAATTCTTCATGTTGTTTAAGGAGGTGAGGCATCGTCCCTATTGGGATAAAACGGTATCACGGCTGTGCCACAACACATATTTTGATGAAATTTGGTATGTAGATAGATTGAATCTTAAGTAAAGATACATATTTGTGTTGAGTGAAAGGTGCCACGTCCCTAACATGTAAAAATGTTTTACTACTAAACTAATAGACCGAATTTGATGAAAGTTGATAAAGAAATAGAATGAATCCTGAGGAAACGTATTTGTTTTAAAATGGAGGGTGCCACCCCTTCAATAGGAAAATATGTTTTCGCAACTTAACTAATTGACTGATTCTGATGAAATTTGGTATGGAGATATGTATATATGTTGAACTCTAAGAAGGGATAGATATAGGGATAGGGCAACCTTTAAGCATGATTTTTACTTTTAAAAGCGATGACGAAAATCAGTTTTTTAATGCCAAAAGATTTTTAACGGTTGAATTTCAACCCGCCCAGTGGTTTACTCTAGTAAAACTCTAGTTTAAAGAAAAAGGTAAAAAATATCTTCTATTATTAAACGAGCTAAAATTGTATATAGGTATATACATATGTTTGTTTGTATATGGCTGAACTTTATTTCAAAAACGGCTGCAGCAACCTTGATGAAACTTGGGGATATCATGCATATGTGAATCAAATTAAGATTGGGTTAGGTTTAAAGTTTTTCAAGACTCTAACAGGGGCGTGGCACAACCCTTAACTCAAATTTTTATAACGTGATAACTCGCAAACTAGTCAAGATATTTTGATGAAATTTGGTAGACTGATGCATATAATAAATGTATTCAATAGTACTAAAAGTGGGCGTAATTGGAGAAGAGGACGTGGCATCTTTCAACAATTGAAAATTTTGATTCAATATTTCTCAAAAATGGCGCCTACGATTTTCATAAAAATTTTTAAGACAATACCGCTGAAAGCAGTCATCATAACAAAATATGCCACTATACTGGCAAAACTCGTTGAAGGGCGTGGCACAGCCCACAATATTTATAAAAGTTATAATAAGAGAACTAACAACGCAATCGTTATGAAATTTAACATGGTAGATAAACTGGTTATTGGGTATCTTGTAATCAAAAGTGGGCGCAATGAAACTTGTGGGCGTGGCACCTTCTATACAAGCGAAATAAGTAAAATGTTACATTTACCGTGCTATTGGAGTAATATTTTTGAAATTGGGTGTAATGGTGTCGGTTACAATGAGCTTTGAAATTCAATTAAGTTCGACGGGATTGCATTAGTATTTGGTATAGAGGTGTCGGTTACTATAACCGGGCGCGTGGCACCCCCCATACATGCAAAAAACGTTAAAAGTTATATTTAGTGTGCTGTGGGAGTAATTTCATTAAAATTTGGTGTTAAGTTGTAGGTTACTATAAAAATCGACGAGATTGCATTAGTGGGTGTGGCACCTCCAATTTAAGCAAAAAACCTTAAATGCCATATTTAGTGTGCTATTGGAGTAAAATTTTTTAAATTTGATGTAGAGGTGTCGGTCACTATAAGTTCTGAAAGTATATGAATTTTGACGGGATTTTATTAGTGGGCGTGGCACCTCCCATACAAGCTTAAAACATTTTATGTTATATTTAGTTCACTATATGAGTGATCCTAATAAAATATCAATATATAAAGTTTCAATATATTCAACCTCATTCAACTTTTTTCGAGTTTTTCAACCTCTTTCAACTGTTTCAGCAGTTTTAAAAGTCCTTCAACTTTTCTGAACTTTTCTGGACTTTTCTGGAAAATCCAAATTATTTCGATTTTTTCAACCTTACTCAACTTTTTTCGTGTTTTTCAACCTCCTTCAACTTTTTTCGAGTTATTCAACCTATTTCAACAGTTTTGAACTTTTTTCAACATTTTCCATATTTTTTCGAATTTTTCAACCTTATTTAACTTTTTCCGAGTTATTCAAACTCTTTCAACTGTTTCAACAGTTTTCAACCTCTTTGAACTTTTCTCAACATTTTACAAACTGTTTCGACTTTTTCAGCCTCATTCAACTTTTTTTCGAGGTTTTCAACCTTTTTCCTTTTTTTTCGAGTTATTCAACCCTTTTCAACTTTTTTCAACATTTTTTCGATGTTTTCAACCTTATTCAACTTATTCCATGTTATTCAAACTCTTTCAACTTTTTCAACATTTTTCAACCTCTTTCAACTTTTTTCAACACTTTCCACATTTTTTCGACTTTTTCAACTTTATTCTACTTTTTTCGAGTTTTTCTAACTTTTTCAAATATTTTTAACGTTTTCAATACATTTTCGACTTTTTCAAGCTCATTCAACTTTTTTCAAGTTTTTCAACCCCTTTCCACTGTTTCATTATTTTTCAACTATTCTCAACATTTTCCATATTTTTCCGAATTTTTCAACTTATTCAACTTTTTCCGAGTTATTTAACATTTTTCAACATTTTTCATATATTTTCGATTTTTTCAACCTAATTCAACTTTTTTCGAGCTATTCAATCTCTTTCAATATTTCTCAACATTTTGCATATTTTTTCGACTTTTTCAACCTCTTTCAAATTTTTTCGAGTTTTCCAACCTCTTTCAGCTGTTTCAACATTTTTCAACCTCTTTCAACTTTTTACAACGTTTTCCATATTTTTTCGATTTTTTCAACGTTTTTCGAGTTATTTCAACATTTCTCAACAATTTCCATATTTTTTCGACTTTTTCACATCATTCAACTTTTTTCGAGTTTTTCAACCTCTCTCAACTATTTCAACATTTTTCAACCTCTTTCAATTTTACTATACATTTTCCATATTTTTTTCGAATTTTTCAATCTTATTCAACTTTTTTCGAGTTATTCAAACTCTTTCAACTTTTTTCGAGTTATTCAACTTCTATCAATTGTTTCAACTTCTTTTAACTTACTACAATTTCATTAAATTTTTTTCGAGATTTTCTACCTCTTTCAATTTTCCTCAACATTTGCCATATTTTTTCGACTTTTTCAACCTCATTAGCCTTTTTTCGAATTTTTTAAGCTTCAAACTTTTTTGAGATTTTCAACTTTTTTCGAAATTTTCAATTTGTTCGACTTTATCAGTCTTTTTCACCTCTTTCAACATCTCTCAATGTTTTTCAACATTTTCGATATTTTATCGACTTTTTCAATCTCTTTCAATTTATTTCGACGTTTTTATCGTAAGTCAACTTTATTCAAGTTTTTCAACATTTTCCATGTTATTCCGAGCTTTTTCACCTGTTTCAAAATTTTTTGAAGTTTGTTCAGTCTCTTCCATATTTTCCGAACATTTTTTGAACATTTTTCAGGTTTTTAACATCTTTTGCCGTTTTACTACATTTTCCATATTTTATCAAGGTCCTTTCATCTTTTTAAATATTTTCCATATTTTTCGACATGTGTAATTTAACTTCATTTCACTTTTTCAATATATTGCATATTTTTTCGACTTTGTAAACCTCAAAACGAAGAACCGAACTAGATTCAGTCTCCTGGTACTAGTATTTAAATAGCTTATTATTATCTTTAATAATACTCATGATGCATACAACCCATACCCGAGCTATGCCGAAAATGTTAAGGGTACTGTTTGACTTACGCGTCGCTAAAGTAGGCTTAGGTCACCCTCAAATAGCGTCCAGGCGTTTTTTAAAATTCTGATACAGATTCCAGGAAAGTTGTATTAATGTTATCAATACTTTTTCAGAGCAGAGCTTTTATTTAATTCAATAAAAAATTATTGCAATAAATTATTATGTTCAAAATAATTTTCACCCTCAATTGTTTCAGTTATTTGGCTATATTACAAATTGTGGTAACTCAATATTATGGGGCTCTAACCCACACATAGCGAGAGTAATTTTGACACCAATGGATATAATATATTGTCTTGAAAGCTATTTCCTCCGAAATTTCCTTTCTCCCAAAACTTCAATATTACAATAATTTGACCATAATAAGATCAATTTCCGTTGTGATATTGAAGATTTTGGGAGAAAGTAACTTTAAGAAGAAGTAGCTTGCAAATAGATGTACTATATCCATTGGTGCCACAATTTGTGATACAGCCAAATAACTGCAACAATTGAGGGTGAACATTATTTTGAACATAATATTTTTTTCATTCTAAAAACAAAGCTCTAAAGAAAAGACTGTGTTTTTTATTAAAGTTAAAAATTGTTCACATCCATAGATAACTTTCGAGCTAAAGAAATATTTTGTGAAATTCAATCTTAGCGTCCTTAGAAGACAGGAGCTATTAACATTTGAACATACTTCAGTGAATAATAATGGTGATGCCAGTTTAACCAAGCGATACCTGTTGAACTTTCGGACTGTCCTTTAAGATACCGGCCATTTAAGTTACTAAAAAAGAAATAATTATATATGTATGTCTTATTACAAAATGAAAGGATTGCATCTTACCTGCGCATACAATCTTTATACCACCACGCACCAAAATACGTTTTAGCACAATTTTTAAAAGGAGCTAGGGGCCCATTATCCTTATCTTGCGTAGTCCATTTTTGACCTACATGATAGGACAGTGAATCACCAGCATCGCCTGTATAATTTCCAAGGACATTTAAGGCATATTGCTCTTTTTCACCACCAATAGCAAAGCTACTGTACTTGGCCCATCGTTTCTCGCCTTCAAAATCTTCCATTTCTATCCAGAGCTGATGTAATCTGTATTGTGTGATGGCATGTAGTTTATCCAATCCAATCCAAAACTCTCCCTCTAAATTACCGAAACCTTGTTGGTAATCAACCCATTTACGAAAAAAATCGATGCTACCATCCTGTCTTCGTTGGATAATCGTAAAAGGCATAACAAATTTGGCCCGGTTTTGAGGATTGTTGGTGAATTGATAAACTACGCAGGAGACAAAAAATGGTTTGAGCTCAGAGCCTGGAACTCTAATTAGACGAACTTCCTTGTGTTTATATTCAGTGTTTAGTTCATCAAACCATTTAAGGCAACCTGTTGGCAGATCATCTTCATCGTAAATATCATGATAAATTTCTGTAGTTCTGAATTGTTCATTTGTACTGGAATGTTTCGGCTTCTCTGAGTCTGAATGGTTTTTTGTGCCAGTAAGTGGTGTTTTAAACTTTCCTAAGTCTTCTTTAGTTTCTTCTCGTTGTTTCGTAAGATGTTCGTTAAAGCTTGAAAGATTTAAAGTCCGTTTTATTATTAGTCTTAGGAAAACGGAAATTAAATAAGGGTAAAATACTTTCAGCATGACACAAATGAAACATTTGCGATGTTTTGCTGTTAAGATCAACTTAATGCTCAGATTTTAAGGATATCTACGACAAGCAACTACCGAATTACTGAAAAGTTTTCAATATCTAAATCGTTACTACACAGTAAATTACCGGACGGGATTGAAACAAAGTTTATTTTTACAAAAAAACCTCCACTCAAAATGATTTCGTTCTGCGTCGTACAGGCATAATTTTTTCATTTTCTCAATTTATTTTTAAATAGTCTTTTTTCTTGATTTAAAGCTTAAAAGCTATGAAGGCTAATAGCTGTAGTAGCTAAACTCTATTATTTTTATTATCAAAGGGTCAATACGAGTTAAAATGTTTTAAGGCAGACCAAATTACAGTTAATAAACTCTATTTAATTATTATCACTCTTGCAGTCTTGGTTTCGTAATAGCCAAAGGTGAATAACTGCTATTGTGAAAGTTAATGTTATTAATATTTTAATATTACTCAACCTTTTAGATTTTTTTAAAGGTTTCGACTCTTACTGTATGAAATTAAAATACTCGAAGATTCGGTGAAAGCGCGTCGCTATTTCTAGAGTGAAGAATGCTGAGTATTTAAATTAGTAATTCTTAGGCATTCTTCAAACTTGTGAGTGTATGAGTCCCTCAAGGTTCTGTCTTGAGAACTGTACCTCTCAGGGCCTGAATTTGATTAACTTAATGTAGACTTAAGTCTTAAAAATCTTGGGTTTGCCAAATTTGAGCTTATTTCAATTGACTTTGAGCTGGGAAATGAATTAAGTTCAAGAATTCTGAATTTGGAAGACAGACGGACGGCATTTTGATCAAAGATCCTACACTAACTAAAAAGAGATATAACGGGTCATAAGGAAATCATTGCGAGTCTACAAGTTTCCCTAGCCAATCGAGCGAAGATTATTGAGAGTGCAAGGTAGATTCAGAGTACAAGGTCGTCGTAGCTATATCACTATTTTATATATTGTGAGCAAGTGTAAAAATTATTATAATCATAATAAACTTACAAATCACCCAGGTTATCCATCTTTGCGACTAAGTTCTCATAAATTGACTGCAGCACTTCCCATCGCTCTCGTATATATTGAAACAAGATATAATCATAGCTTGCGTATTCCGTTGCCTTATTTTTCTTAAAAAAAAATGTTTTTTATTTATTTAACTTTTTCCTTTCACTTTAAAATTATATAGATATTCTTGATTTCCTTACCTCACCACTGTCTGCAAGCATCACATCCGTTGAGTGTTCTGCGACGATCAATTGGAAAACCAATAATGCAACTGTGATTTTGATAAACATCTTAGCTACTCTGCAATTAGTTTGCTACTAAGCAACTCTCACTAAAATAATTCTTTTATAGCCGTTATTTTTTATAGCAGTAGATTTCTTGTTTTATTTTTTTCATTATGAAATATTTAGGAGACGTGTGCCATTCTGAGAACAGAGCGGTAAGCTTTTGAACTTGTTTCACTTAAATTTTATCTTAAAATTGGTCACGAGTGCTACCAAAAGCAACAATGAGATTAACCTTTATCCGACGGTATAGGTGCAATTGTACCATGAATGTTTTTAAATTGCGACAACTTTTATGATGTAGTTCATAAAATGCAATATATGAGAATCTATATATTTTAGCGGTCGCAAACACCTTTATTCTAAGAAAGGCTAAGAAGATCTAAATGATATTCCCCACACGTACTTTAATACTATACAGTACTGAAAACCATGTACAATTTGACGCCTCCAACTATCATGCCCAAAGAAATGACTACAAAGCGGTACAACTGAAATCGTGCAGCAGACCACTGCATTTTCAGAATCCCATGGAGTCATGTTTACGAATGTTTTTTTTCGTATTTTTCAAATTTTTGAAAAAGTAAAGTGGGCTGGAATTATATCTCTTAAAGCTAACAAGGTGCTACAGTTGAAATGAGAATTCCATGCCACTAAAGCAACTGAGTCACAAATATCTATCATTAATCAGGCTAATAAGGTTTGCGCAAATGCAGGATGCAAAGAACATTCCGCCTAATCGTGTGCGATTGATCTAGAATAATACAATTTATATTATCGTACAAGGGTTAAGCGCAATCACACTTAATACTTGTAAATAGTATGTATAGCTATGGGAGTTTTGGGTTACAAAAATGGATTTTCTATGGAAAATCGATTATAAAATGTCAAGCTCCAAGCTCATAAAAGTTTTTCTGAGTCAAAGGGAACCGCACGTTGCATGTGATGATGCCGACAAAGTAGCAGTGACCGACAAATAGCGTGCTAATTACGCAGCTTTGGCGGCAAACAAGATGCAATGTAGGGCAGCAAGTGGGGTGCCGGGGATTTCGGTTGTATAGACTTTGGAAAAATTTTCCAAGCTGTGAGAATTTCCCAATAGAAATACCCAAGTTTTGGGCTAAGTGGATGTTTGCTATGTGAGATGGTTTGTGGGACGCGTTACCAGGAACGAGCTTGGAGGATTTAAACATAACTTAAATAGAACAAAAACTGTAATAGAGACTAATGAACGAATATAAAAGAAGAAAAATGAAACTAGAACGAAACTAAAGCGGCCCTCACACGATCAATATTACTGACAGTATTTACATTACTGACAGTGTACCCCTCACACGGTCAGTATTGATTATTGTCAATATTCTGTTTGTTAATAATACTTACTGAAGAACTGTCAGTATTCACCTCATACCATCAATATTACTGTCAGTATCTGACAGCTTCGTCAGTAATATCCGATTTTTCCATCAGTCATCAGTATCGTTTTTCCATACTGACAATACGTCAGTACTCACCTTACACGATCAATAATACTGTCAGTATGCAAAGTACTGTCAGTAATATTGATCGTTTGAGGACCGCTTAGAAGAGAACAAAAACAGAAATGGATCAGGACTAGACCCGATATGGGATAAAAGGCAATCGGTGTGTCTCTCTTCTTGTTAGCAACTGCTATGAGTGCTGCAGAATCAAGCGGAGTTACGAAAAACCAGAAAAATTTATAAGGCTTGCGCAAGTACAGTATGCGAAAAAAATCCATTGCAATGACTTCACGCAGCCCTGGTATCAAAAATTAACGAAACTTTTTACTTGTTCATAATGCAATAATATACAATGAAATGTGAAATAAATTATAATGGCAAAATGAACTTTGAACACGATTATCCATTTCCTATGTAAAATTGGCTGTTGATTCCGAAAACTACATTATTTTTTTTTCTCCTTTTTTCAACCTTATTCAACTTTTTCCGAGTTATTCAAACTCTTTCAACTTGTTCAACATTTCTCAACATTTTCCATTCATTTTCGGTTTTTTTTAACCTTATTCAACTTTTTTCGAGTTATTCAATCTCTTTCAACGCTTTCCATATTTTTTCAACTGTTTCAACCTCTTTCAAATTTTTTCGAGTTTCTATACCTCTTTCAACTGTTTCAACATTTTTCAAGATCTTTTAGCTTTTCTCAACATTTCCATATTTTTTCGAATTTGTCAACCTTATGCAACTTTTTTCGAGTTATTCGTACTCTTTCAACTTTTTCGAGTTATTCAACTTCTTTCAACTGTTTCAACTTCTCTTAAAATATTCCAAATTTTTTGGACTGCTTCAATTTCATTAAATATTTTCGAGATTTTCAACCTCTTTCAATTTTCCTCAACATTTTCCATATTTTTTCGACTTTTTCAACCTCATTCGCCTTTTTTCGATTTTTTAAGCTTCAAACTTTTTTGAGATTTTCAACTTTTTTCGATTTTATCAATTTTTTCGAGTTTTTCAATCTTTATCAAATTTTTCAACATTATTCATATATTATCGACTATATCAGTCTTTTTCACCTGTTTCAACCTCTCTCAATTTTTTTCAACATTTTCAATATTTTATCGACTTTTTCAACCTCTTTCAATTTATTTCGACGTTTTTAACGTCAGCCAACTTTATTCGAGTTTTTCAACATTTTCCATGTTATTTCGACTCTTTCAGCCTTTTCACCTGTTTCAAAATTGTTTGAAGTTTGTTCAATCTCTCCATATTTTCCACTTTTTCGAACATTTTTCAGCTTTTTTAACCTCTTTTGCCGATTTGCTACACTTTCCATATTTTATCAAGGTCTTTCATCTTTTTAATATTTCCCATATTATTCGACATGTGGAATTTAACCTCATTTAACTTTGTCAACATATTGCATATTTTTCGACTTTGTAAACCGCTAAACGAAAAACCGAACTAGGGTCGGTCTCCTGGTACTGTTCAATTATACCCTGAAGATGATGTAGGCAAAAGTGCGATTAAACTTAGGCTTGGACTTTTGAGAACGGTGCAAATTTGCCCACGTCTTATATTTTTAACCATAACTCGAAAACTATATATATTTATAGAATTTTTACATTATAGGACTTATTGTAGAGAATAAAATTTCCTATCGAAATAACTCTTTATAAAGTCACAGAAATTATTTTTTTTATCAAAAAAAAAACACAAAATTTCAATATTTTGAACTTTTTTTAATTTTTGGGTATAATTTTGTTCAGATGAAATGGCGACCCATAAAAGTATTTTTAACCCTTTAACGGGCAAGACGCTCTACAGAAGGTCTTTGCTTATGCTTTTATAGATCACATATTTGACGCACGATTGGACTCATTTGTTATTGATTGAACGCACTTAACGGTTTACAAGCATTCAAAAGTGAAACAATAGTGAAAACAGACGCATAAATTATTGTGAAAATTAATGAAATTCTAATAATAAAAACAAATTGTTTTTAGTAGGTAGATAGAGTCGAGAATTTTATTGGTGAGTATATATAAATGTATTTTCTCTCATAATTTACGCCTGGTTCGT
This sequence comes from Tricholauxania praeusta, assembly GCA_949775025.1. NCBI lineage: Eukaryota > Metazoa > Arthropoda > Insecta > Diptera > Lauxaniidae > Tricholauxania > Tricholauxania praeusta. The sequence continues at coordinate 25,537,890 of OX459031.1, read as the reverse complement.
AAGTGGATAAAAAATTTTCGGTGTTTTTGTATACTTCGTCAATACCGTTTTTTGACGGTCTGCCGAACCAATAAAAATTTTGGAAATCGGACTTCAAATTTGAGTTTCTTGTCCCAAAGTCATTCAGAAACCAAAATTTCCGAGATAAAAATCTAGCTAGTTTTATTTTGCCCGTTAAAGTGTTAACTATGTATATATTTGAATAAAGAACTAATTCATTGAAGGTATTTTATTGTCTCAGATGTTCAATTGTAACCTGGAAATGATAAATCCAAAAGTGCGATTAAATTTAGGCTTGGACTTTTGAGGATAGTGCAAGTTTGTCCAATGTTGTATTTTTTTGCTATAACTCAAAAACTATGTAGTTTTATTATATTTTTGGTTTGTTTTATTGGCTTTTATTAATGCAATGTTTGATTTTAACGACCTTTGGTTATAATTATTAGTTACGAGCTTGAGGTCAAGAAATTTTAATAAAAATATGAAGTTTATATTTTATAAAATTTTTATTGATTTTTATGTCCAATATTGGTTCCCGATCTCTTCATAAGCTTCAGGTTGCTTACAATAATGTTATTCGTTATGTGTACGGCCTCAGTAGATATGATCACATCTCTTCTTTCAGCAAGCGTATTCTAAACTGCAATATCGTGGAATACCTCAAAATAAGAAGTTTAATATTTTTGCAAAAGATTTTAACTACTAAGTCTCCCAACTATCTTAACCTATGTAAAACTAAACTTCTGCCAATCGACCAGAAACATGTACTTCATAATTCCTGCATTCAACTATTTAAGCTCTTCTAGACTATTTTTCGTTAGAACTATTCGTCTGTGGAACTCACTTCCTCGTAGGTTCAAACAGTTAGTCATTCAGCACTTCTCTTAAATCTAATTTCATCTTTAGGTGTTTTTTTTTTATATGCTTGTCTCTCTGTTTTCTTTACGTTATTTATATTCTAATTATTTTTAGTTCAATTATTTATCTTAACCTAAGTTCAATTTTGCTTAGTATTGCATGTTAAACTGAGACAATACTATTGCCATATTTATTTATTTTGTTGCATTTAAAAGAATTATGTATATTTCTCATATGCTAATAAGAATTGCGAATAAATGAAATGAATGAAAATATATTTCGCCTCCTTTTAGTCGGCATCTTTAGGGACTCTGTAATAATGTACATTTTTACAACAAATTATAACAAACACTTACGATGTTTAAACAACTTACAACAATTAAATTTTTAATTAAATATAAAATTACATTTTAATTATGGTTTCAATTGCCATTTGTTTAATTGGCGGTGTTTGGTGTTAACTGTTTCGTTTCTGTGTTCACTAGGTGTCTGTAAATATGGGCGCAATTGTCAGTGTCAGTTTTGAAATTTAGTCTTTGGTGTGCAGGTGTGTTTATTATGTGGAGCATTTCGAGCGTAAATCTTCTAGAATAGTTTGATTCTAGTTGTAGAATTTTAACATCTTTCAGCTCCGGAATGTGACCTGTTTTTGCACAGTGTATTGTTAGTGCCGACTTCTGTTCAATTGGCTTATGTTTTGCCTTTACATCGGACTTATGTGCTGAGATTCTTGTTTTTAATTTGCTTTTTGTTGTTCCAACATATATTTTATCGCATTTGCTAAATATGTTTCCATTGCACTTAATTTGATAAATTAAATTGGATTTTTCCATTTTGCCCAATTTACTTTTCGTGTTTCTGAATACTTTCCTTAATGTGTTACTGGTCTTATATGCTAATTTGTACTTTTTATCATTGTAAATATTTAAGTTTTTAAATTTTTCGGGGAAATGAGGTACATAGGTGATAGATTTGTATATTTTGTTTTCTATTTCAGTGTCATTAATTTGGTTTATTGCACGTTTTTGTTTTTTGATTAGTGTCTCTATTGTCCGCTTTGGGAATTCATTAACTTTTAATATGTTGCGGATTTTTATTAAATTTTGATGGTGAAATTCAGCATCACTAATTTTAAGGACTCTTGTGATGAAGTTTCCGGTGGTGTTTAATATTACATTTCTTGGATGTTTTGAATTCCAGTTGATTAGTCTCCCTGAGGCAATCGGCTTTTTGTACCAATTTATCCTGATTTTGTTGTCATATCTTACTAATTATGCGTCCAAATAAGGCAGAGTTCCGTCACGTTCCTCTTCTTTTGTAAATTTAATTTGTCTACTATAGCTATTGAAAATATCTAACGTCTTGTTAATTGCACTGTCCCTAATTATTGTAAATAAATCATCCACTAATTTCGTCATTAATCTGGTTTTGATTTTCAGTTTTTCAATGCTTTATAAAATATAAACTTCATATTTTTATTAAAATTTCTTGACCTCAAGCTTTTATTAATAATAATAATTTAATGATAATTGAACTTCAGCCATTTTTAGCAACGATCAATATTCAACAAAAATTTTTCAAGTTGATACAATGCTTTTATTTTATTGAACAAACTTTGACAACAAAGGAAAAAACAACAACTCTAGAATATAGACATATGTTTCGATTCTTAAAATCTCATCAGTATATTTTTGGTTGATGCCTACGTCAGCACTCAAATGTAAATCTAACGAAAAGCTAATTTTTAATTTCAAGCAAATGTGGTTAATTTTATTAAGATCACACCATTCCGTAGAAATTTCAATCAGCTGTTCCGCTTTTTTTTTTGTTTTTATTTTACACTATTAGAGCATGACGTCGCCTGAGTGGATTAAACCGTAATTTTCCTTTGTTATCGCAGTTTCTTAAATTATTTGTTTTTATGTCGTAATGCAAACCGAAAAATTTAAATTTTTTCTAATTTTTGGATATACATAACTTGTTTCTGAGTTGATTCAGAGATTTTGCGAACAAGAAAGAAAGTTGATATAGTTTCCGTCAAAAGGGTGACCGACAAAAGTATTTTGAGTAAAAATTGGCTGAGATACAGTTGTTCAAAGTTGCCTACTTTTGTGTGATTTCACCAACTTTTACCCATATACCATGTTAGTTTTACCCATTCCGAACACCCATATGTACCTGCAATTCTCGTAAATCTATATATTTTCCAAAAATTTAAATTATGATTGAAGGCCAACGCGTAAACGTACCAAGTACCAAGTCATTGAGTTCTATTCAGTTTTTAGTTCGTTCAAAGTCATTCTTGTTGTTGGCAAAAACACAAATGTATGTACATACAACGTAAAATGAATTTCACATATCGGAAAATTTACCTTTGACGTGCTGCGATTCAATAAAATTTAGCATATGTTTGCGAAAATTGCACAGTACGCATTTTGGTTGTTGCTGCAAATGTGCAACGAGTAAAAATGACAGCATACGCTGTGAGTGAGTGAGATAGTCAACACTGTAAATGAATGAGAACTTTTCAACGTAAAGTGCATAGTATAGTAAATCATAGTTTGTTTCAGCTGAATGATAAAGTTGAGGAAAAATTTCGAACAGGGCCGTTTTGGCTCAATCAAAATCTTTGTTTTTTCTTACAAAAAAAATTATCTCAGTGATCGATATATAAAAGCTATTAACAAAATAATCCTAAGTCCAAAATGATTTGTATTTTCGAAATAGAATAATTGAAGCAACATTCTTCTTTAAGGTTAAAAATCAAATTCCGCATTAGACCGTTCTATATTTGCCGTCCCAGTTTAGGACTTTCAGATATGCGTTTGCTTTTCAAGTCAAGGCCCTTAGTTTTCTTAAATATTTTTCCATAAAAATACAAACGAAAAACTCCACTGTACTTCAGAGAATTATAGCAATTTCGTTGCTACCTTTTGGGTCAAAATTCAATTAAAAATTCCTTTGGCGCGCTTATCCTGGACATGGATTAATATCATAAACATCTAGGTGTACAGATGTGCGTATGCATGCATCTATGTAGCTGATATGTTTCGAAAACAACCTGGCCAAATTCATGTAAATATGAAGATATATGTACGATTAGGCCATCCATTTATTACTTCACTGCTCGAAAAGTGTAAGCGCGCCATATTTCATGTTTGGCTGCTCATCCTGCTGTTTTCGCAGAAGGTGCACCTTAAATGGATTTGTTTTAATTCTTTTGTCCAAGTATCCATATACTAGGCTGATCAATAAACCCATCCTTTGCTATTTATCTGCTATTTTTTTACTACTCCTTAGATTTTATCTTTTGCCACCATTTCATATTCTCAATTTAATTTCTATGTTTAAAGTTTTTTCCTGTAGTTGCCTGTGTGTCGAACCTTTATGATCCTTCTTATTGTGCTAATGAAACTATAAGGCCCTGACTAATATTTTATGTAATCAGTACAATGGATTAAATGTATTGCACTTAAATGGGCTGAAGTGCTAGGTACATTTTTGAAAACTCCCCTGCCGATATAGTATGTGTGACTGAAACTTGGTGTAAAAGTGATGTTGATGATTCTAGATATAACTTTGATGGGTTTAATTTATTTCGTAGTGATCGTATTGGCAGTAGAAGAGGTGGTGGTGTGGCAATCTATTGTAAATCTAATCTTAATGTTAAATTTGTTAGTAAAGGAAATGATACATGTGAGTTCCTTAATATTAAAATTTTTGACAATTCTACTAAAGTACTAATATCGTGTGCATACAACCCCCATAGATGCCACAGTCTAGAGCCATTTTTTACTGATCTTTCTAGTAGACTTGTTGATTATGACTTTAATATAGTATGTGGTGACTTTAATGTAAACTTGTTGAAAAATTACAGGATTTCTGATGATTTCCGTTTTCATTACTCGTCATGTGGATTAACTCTAGTTAACTCAAATTTCCCCACGCGTTTTGCAAATGATTCGGATCCCAGCCTTCTTGATGTGTTTTTTGTTTCTGATAGCTCTTTAACTTTAAAATTTGATCAAATAACTTTTTTATCTGATCATGATCTTATTTTTTGTAGTTTTAAACTTAATTTTCATCGTGTTTCCACTCCCATAAGTTTTTCCTTCTATGATTACACATCCATTGATCATTTTGCCCTTAATAATGAAGTTTCTGAGATGAACTGGAATGACTGTTGGTTTTACAGCTCAGTTGATGACAAACTTAGACAGTTTTTGAAAAATCTAGAATACGCCTTTAATAAATATGTTCTTGTGCGCACAATAAATGTTGCGAGCAGAGTTTGCCCTTGGTTTAATAATCGTGTTTTAGATGCAATCAAAATTAAAAATAAGCTTTATTCCAAATGGAAATTCAATCGCTCTACTGAAAATTGGGAAAAATATAGAAGGGCACGTAATAGGGCAACTTTTATTGTAAAACAGGCTAAAAAGATTTTCTTTTCTTCGAAATTAAACACTAACTTATCATCCAAGCAATTATGGCAAAATATAAGAAAATATAGAATATTTACTAAAGGTAAAAACGAATGTAATTTAGATCATGAAGAACTTAATCATTTTTTCTTTGAATGCAGCAGACTCAGTGTATCAAGTCTCTGTAATGATATAGAATTACCTCCTATGCAAAGTAACTTACCTGATAAAGCCTTTCAGTTCTCAGCAGTTCGTGAAATAGATATTGTTAAATCTGTGTTGAAGTTGAGTTCTAATGCAGTTGGGATTGATGGGACACCGATAAAATTTCTTAAATTAATTCTGCCATTTATTATAGCACCCCTTACCCATGTTATTAATCACTGTTTTACTTCCTCTACTTTCCCAGCTTTGTGGAAAATAGCTACTGTAGTTCCTATAGCTAAAAATAAATCTGCCACAGAATCGAAAGACCCTCGACCCATCAGTATTTTACCTGCCTTGGGCAAAGTTTGCGAAAGAATTATGTCTGACCAAATCACAGCATATTTAAGCTTAAATAAATTATTATCACCTCTTCAGTCTGGGTTTCGCATTGGCCATAGTTGTTCTACTGCTGTCTTGAAGGTTATTGATGATATCAGAGTCTCTTATGACGAAAATTGTTTGACCTTACTTTGCCTTTTAGATTTTACAAAGCCTTTGACTCTGTGAATAACCTTTTGCTTTGTAAAAAATTAAAACAATATTTTGGATTCAGTGACAGCGCGTTATTGTTGTTATCGAATTATTTATTAGAAAATATGTTTTCACAGCTAAGCTAATGAACCGATTTTGTTGAAATTTGGTGTGGAGAAAGATTGCGCTAAGAAGGAGAAAGAGATATGCAGTATGATTTAAATTTTTGGAGCGATGTTAATTACTCTTTCCAGTTCAGTTTTTTAATGCTAAAAAGTATTATTTGTTACTATTATGCGCGCTTCATTAAAAAATACCTTTTTGATTTGAGCCTAGCCGATCTTTCACATAATGGGACGTCCTTGAAATACGTAAGTCAAAATAGGGGGGAGGGTGTCCGGAAAAATCTCTTTTCAACTTTTTAATGCAGAGACTTACCATTATTATAGCAAATTACATTTAAAAATTATAAGGGAAGTCTCACGGCGGGAGCAGTACAGAATGTGATTTTTATTTTTAATAGTAGGCGGAGTCACGCCTTCAACAGGAAAATACGTTTCCACGGTTAAACAAGTGGACTGATGTTGATGAAATTTGGTTTGGAGATAGATTGTGCCCTAAAAAAGAGTATTAAATTCTTCATGTTGTTTAAGGAGGTGAGGCATCGTCCCTATTGGGAAAAACGGTATCACGGCTGTGCCACAACACATTTTTTGATGAAATTTGGTATGTAGATAGATTGAATCTTGAGTAAAGATACATATTTGTGTTGAGTGAGCGATGCCACGTCCCTAACAGGTAAAAATGTTTTACTACTAAATTAATAGACCGATTTTAATGAAAGTTGATACAGAAATAAAATGAATCCTGAGGAACCGTATTTGTTTTAAAATGGAGGGTACCACCCCTTCAATAGGAAAATATGTTTTCGCAACTTAACTAATTGACTGATTCTGATGAAATTTGGTATGGAGATATGTATGTATGCACCTGGAATATCCGGACCCTCAATAGGGAAGGTGCCTCTATCGAATTGGCGGATGCTCTCGGAAAAATTAAGGCTGACATCACCGCCATCCAGGAAATAAGATGGATAGGACAAGGTTGCTCTAAGCAAGCAATTTGCGATATCTACTACAGCTGCCATGCGGAGAGGCGCGAATTGGGATGCGGATTCGTTGTAAGCAAGAGACTTCGCCACCATATCTCCAGGTTTACACCTGTGAGCGAAAGGTTGGCTACGATCCGCGTCAAGGCTCGATTTTTTAACATCAGCTTGATTTGCGCGCACGCCCCGACGGAGGAAAAGGACGATGCTGTCAAAGATGCCTTCTATGCGGGACTCGAGGAAGTATACGACCGCTGCCCGGCCCATGACGTTAAAATTGTACTCGGGGATTTCAACGGAAAGGTCGGAAGAGAAGGTATATTTGGCCCCACTGTCGGTCAGTTCAGCCTTCACGAGACCACCTCAAACAACGGTCTACGGCTGATCGACTTCGCCGCGGCGCGAAACATGGTAGTAAGTAGCACCAGATTGCAACACCTCGATATCCACAAGGCCACCTGGCTGTCCCCTGATCAGAAAACACGCAACCAAATCGATCATGTTGTGATCGACGGAAGGCATGCTTCCAGCGTGCTAGATGTTCGTACGTTCCGGGGAGTCAATATTGACTCCGATCATTATCTTGTTGCAGCCAAGATACGCATGCGGCTGTGCAATGCAAAGGATGTACGCTCTGGTACGCAACGAAAACTGGACGTCGCTAAGCTGCAATCACATCGGACGGCCGAAGCCTATTCCGCTCGCCTCTCAGAACTGCTCCTTCAACCTGACTCTCTACCCGATGATGCCGGTGGACTTTGGGCGCATATATCCCGCTCCATGCGCTCTGCCGCTGAGGAAGTCATTGGTTTCCGACGCCCACTTCCGTGAAATCAATGGTATGACCAGGAGTGTCGCGAAGCTACTGCAGTGAAAAACGCCGCCTACAAAAGAACCCTGCAGTCAGCAGCAACGCGAGCCGTGCACGAAAACTACCGGGAAAAGATAAAGGAAGAGAGGCGCCTTTTCAGACGTAAGAAACGAGAGAAGGAAAGGCACGAGCGTGAGAAACTCGAAGTCAAGCGTCTGACCCAAGGTTTCAAGCCCGGAGAATCTACCTGTAAAGATGAACATGGAAATCTGGTTACGGATACGCAGGGTACACTGAGATTATGGAGGGAACACTTTTCCAAGCTGCTTGCTGGCGATGACTCCACCAATCCCGCCTTTGGGGAAATTAACCCAATGCCACCAATCAACGACGATGGTGTAGACGTACCACCACCTAGCCCTGACGCGGTACAAGTTGTGATCCAACGACTTAAGAACAACAAAGTGGCTGGTGCCGATGGCCTGCCTGCTGAATTCTTCAAGACCGGCGGCGATGAGCTGATAGGGTGTATGCATCAACTCATCTGCAAAATATGGCTAGTAGAAAGCCGATTGGAATATCAGTGTCCTTTGTCCTGTACTGAAGAAAGATGACCCGACAATCTGCGCTAACTACCGGGGAATCAGTCTTCTTGCCATCTCTTACAAGGTCCTGTCGACTGTACTGTGTGAAAGACTTAAGCCGTTTACCAACACACTGATTGGGCCTTATCAGTGCGGCTTTAGACCTGGTAAGTCCACTATAGATCAGATCTTCACACTACCTCAAATCCTGGAAAAAACCCACGAAAAACAGATCGATACCCATCATATCTTTATCGATTTTAAAGCTGCTTTCGATAGCCCGATACGGGATTGCCTGTATGCCACCATGTCTGAGTTCGGTATACCTGCGAAGCTGGTGCGGCTTTGCAGAAAGACGTTGAGCAACACAGCCAGCTCCGTCAGAGTAGGAAGGGACCTCTCCGAACCATTTGCTACCGAACGAGGTTTCAGACAGGGCGATCCACTATCCTGCAACCTCTTCTACTTTGTGATGGAAGGGGTGTTGCGAAGAGCCAGTGTACATCGTAATGTCACTATTTTCTACAAAAGTGTCCAGCTCCTTGCATATGCCGATGACATTGATATTATTGGACGTTGTAAGCGAGATGTTACCCCTGCGTTCTCTGCTATCGAAAAAGAGTAAGCGAAAGTGGGTTTGACGGTGAACGAGGGCAAAACAAAGTATATGCTGTCCACAAACAGGGAGACGCGGCGTATTGGATACTATGTTACTGCGAACAGCTGTACTTTCGAAGTTGTCAAAGAATTCACCTATCTTGGCATCGCCGTGAACACTCAAAACGATGTCAGCCTGGAGATAAAGCGAAGACTAACTCTTGCTAATAGGTGTTACTATGGTCTCAGTAAGCAATTGAGTAGTAGAGAACTCTCTCGCCCGACAAAACTGACACTATACAAGACGCTCATATTACCCGTGCTACTTTACGGCGCAGAAGCATGGGTTGTGTCGCAGACTGATGCAGCCACGCTTGGGGTGCTTGAGAGAAAAATTCTTCGCAAAATCTTCGGTTCTGTTCACGTCGGCGACAACTATCGTATTCGAATGAACCACGAACTGTACGAGCTCTACGCTGACATTGACATAGTCAAGCGCATCACTATCCAACGTCTGCGCTGGCTGGGACATGTTGTGCGTATGGACGAAGAAGCTCCGGCGAAAAAGGTGTTTGATGCGTAAGCCGCTAGGCGACGACGATGAGGAAGACCATGCCTCCGATGGAGAGACCAAGCCGAGGAAACCCTATCCACGCTTGGTGTGAATTATGTGAAAAGGCGCGCGCGAAGCAGAGGCGCCTGGAGAGAGCTTTTGAGGTCGGCCGTAACCCGGTAACGGGTTGTTATGGCCACCCAAGTAAGATATGTATGTATGTTGAACTCTAAGAAGGGATAGATATAGGGATAGGGCAACCTTTAAGCATGATTTTTACTTTTAAAAGCGATGACGAAAATCATTTTTTTAATGCCAAAAGATTTTTAACGGTTGAATTTCAACATGCCCAGTGGTTTACTCTAGTAAAACTCTAGTTTAAAGAAAAAGGTAAAAAATATCTTCTATTATTAAACGAGCTAAAATTGTATATAGGTATATACATATGTTTGTTTGTATATGGCTGAACTTTATTTCAAAAACGGCTGCAGCAACCTTGATGAAACTTGGGGATATCATGCATATGTGAATCAAATTAAGATTGGGTTAGGTTTAAAGTTTTTCAAGACTCTAACAGGGGCGTGGCACAACCCTTAACTCTAATTTTTATAACGTGATAACTCGCAAACTAGTCAAGATATTTTGATGAAATTTGGTAGACTGATGCATATAATAAATGTAATCAATAGTACTAAAAGTGGGCGTAATTGGAGAAGAGGACGTGGCATCTTTCAACAATTGAAAATTTTGATTCAATATTTCTCAAAAATGGCGCCTACGATTTTCATAAAAATTTTTAAGACAATACCGCTGAAAGCAGTCATCATAACAAAATATGCCACTATACTGGCAAAACTCGTTGAAGGGCGTGGCACAGCCCACAATATTTATAAAAGTTATAATAAGAGAACTAACAACGCAATCGTTATGAAATTTAACATGGTAGATAAACTGGTTATTGGGTATCTTGTAATCAAAAGTGGGCGCAACGAAACTTGTGGGCGTGGCACCTTCCATACAAGCGAAATAAGTAAAATGTTACATTTACCGTGCTATTGGAGTAATATTTTTGAAATTGGGTATAATGGTGTCGGTTACAATGAGCTTTGAAATTCAATTAAGTTCGACGGGATTGCATTATTATTTGGTATAGAGGTGTCGGTTACTATAACCGGGCGCGTGGCACCCCCTATACATGCAAAAAACGTTAAAAGTTATATTTAGTGTGCTGTGGGAGTAATTTCATTAAAATTTGGTGTTAAGGTGTAGGTTACTATAACAATCGACGAGATTGCATTAGTGGGTGTGGCACCACCCATTTAAGCAAAAAACCTTAAATGCCATATTTAGTGTGCTATTGGAGTAAAATTTTTTAAATTTGATGTAGAGGTGTCGGTCACTATAAGTTCTGAAAGTATATGAATTTTAACGGGATTTTATTAGTGGGCGTGGCACCTCCCATACAAGCTTAAAACATTTTATGTTACATTTAGTTTACCATATGAGTGATCCTAATAAAATATCAATGTATAAAGTTTCAATATATTCAACCTCATTCAACTTTTTTCGAGTTTTTCAACCTCTTTCAACTGTTTCAGCAGTTTTAAAAGTCCTTCAACTTTTCTCAACATTTTCCAAATTATTTCGACTTTTTCAACCTTATTCAACTTTTTTCGTGTTTTTCAACCTCCTTCAACTTTTTTCGAGTTATTCAACCTATTTCAACAGTTTTGAACTTTTTGCAACATTTTGCATATTTTTTCGACTTTTTCAACCTCTTTCAAATTTTTTCGACTTTTCCAACCTCTTTCAGCTGTTTCAACATTTTTCAACCTCTTTTTACAACGTTTTCCATATTTTTTCGATTTTTTCAACGTTTTTCAAGTTATTTCAACATTTCTCAACAATTTCCATATTTTTTCGACTTTTTCACATCATTCAACTTTTATCGAGTTTTTCAACCTCTCTCAACTATTTCAACATTTTTCAACCTTGTTGCGGCAGCCAGTTCACTGCCTGGTAGGTGCTCTGCTGATTGGCACTCAGGTAGCTCTCACATGCCGAAGCTGCATCTGGAAGGAAAAGGAAAGAAAATAATGATTACTGAAGAAATCTATTGAAAGCTTACCTTACCATTGTTATTTAATTCAATTTTTTTTCTTTGTACCATTTGTTTTTTTTTCTTTTTGATTATTGTTTTGCATTTTTCTATGCTGGCCCAGGTTTTGTTGTCACTGGCCTGCGTTTGTGTCTAATGTGTCTAGTACAATTGAAATGTATGTTATTGATAATTTGCTAGAGCTTGGTCTTATTCAAATCAATAACTGTTTTAATGTTCTTAATAGATTATTGGATTTAGTTTTTATTTCTAGTAACTTTAATTATAATATTCATGTTTCTGCTTTTCCTATTTCACCAATAAGTGTGCATCATGTACCTCTTGAGTTAGAAATTTCATTTTATAATTACCTTAATCTACCTAATAATTGTAAAAATTATAATTACAATTTTAAAATTTGCAATTTTGAAACTGTTAATAATGCTATTTGCCGTATTGATTGGGATAGTGAGTTTCTACATTTAGACACTTTGTCTTGTTTTAATACTTTTAAATATGTAATCTCTATAGTTTGCAATGAACACATTCCTAAAGTAAGGGAATGTATTCATAAGTTGCCCTGGTATACTTGTGGCCTTAAAAAACTAAAAAACCTACGTTCTAGATTCTATAGAAAGTTTTTGAGTACGAATCAAAGTTTTTATTTTTTAAAATACAGACATTATATGCGTGAGCTCAATTTTCTAGATAAATATCTCTATAGACAATATTTGAATAAATTTGAAAAGAATATAAAGATAAATCCTAAATCTTTTTGGCGATTTGTCAAATCTAAAAAAGGATGTTCTAGCATACCCTCATCAATGTATTATGGTGACAAATTTTCTAATAATGCTGCTAGTACAGCTAATCTTTTTGCAGATTTTTTCATGTCAAACTATGAACTACCAAGTAATTGTGATCGTGAAGTTTCCGACGATGTAGTTCATGCGTTAGATTTTGGATCACTCTCTTTAAGTGATATTGATATTTTAAAGGGTATTCATAAGCTTAAGGCATCAACCTTTGTTGACGCTGATGGCATTTGTGCTTTTTTTATAAAAAATTGTGCTGAAAGCTTACTGTATCCTCTAAAAATAATTTTCAATAGTTCGTTGCGGTCTGGTGTATTTCTCGATTGCTGGAAAGTTTCTCTTATAACTCCGATTCATAAATCTGGTTGTAGAAATAATGTAGTCAACTATAGGCCTATTTCTAAAATAATGTTATATCTAAACTTTTTGAGTGCATTGTCAAAGACAAAATTTTTTTTGCAGTGAAAAATATAATTTCTCCTTGCCAACATGGTTTTGTCTCGGGTCGTTCAACAATTTCTAATTTACTTTTATTTTCTGAATACTGTTTATCAGCGTTTCAGAAAGGTTGCCAGGTTAATGTTGTTTATACGGATTTCTCAAAAGCTTTCGATAAAATATCGCACCCCCTTTTAATCAAAAAACTTGAATTGTTAGGTTTTCATTCTAACTTTTTGAATTGGCTTAAATCTTATTTATTAAATCGTCAAAGTTTTGTAGCTTTTGATAATGTGAAGTCGTTTCCTTTTTGTGCAACATCAGGTGTTCCACAAGGGAGCATTCTGGGTCCACTTTTGTTTATCATCTTTATTAATGATATTGCATCTTTGTTTGTGCACTGTAAATGCCTGCTTTACGCTGATGATCTAAAGATTTTCCTTAAAATAAGAAATGAGTCGGATATTGTTCTTCTTCAGAGTGAAGTTAATAAACTGTATAATTGGTGTAACCAAAATTATCTCCATCTCAATCTTAATAAATGTGTTTTCATGTCTTTTTCTAAGTCTGTTAGTCCTCTTTCTTCCTCATATTATATCTCAAATGCTTCTCTATTGTATGTCTCTCAGTATAAAGACCTTGGGGTTGTTTTTGATTCTAACTTTACCTTTCGTGCTCACTTGGATTATATTATACCTAAGGCTTATGCGATGCTAGCTTTTATAAGACGTAATGGGTCCTCATTTAGGGATCCATATACCCTTAAAACTTTATTTACTAGTCTTGTTCGCTCAAGGCTAGAATATGCCGCAATTATATGGAATCCTTTTTATGAATTGCATAAAGTGCGTTTGGAAAGAGTTCAGAGGTCTTTCACCAGGTTTGCTTTACGCACTATTAATTTTGAAGGTGCTCTTCCGCCATATAATTCCCGTTGCCTTCTGATTGGCTTAAAAACTTTAGAAAATAGAAGACAAATTTTATCTTTAATGTTATTATTTGATATTGTATCTGGTGTAGTTGATTGTCCTGCACTTCTCAGTATGATACAGTTTAATGTCCCAACTAGGAATCTCAGAAATTTTGATCCGTTTTATTTAAATACTGTTCGCACGAACTATGCGGCAGATGCACCTTTTTTCAGAAATCTAAAATTGTTAAATGATATTAATCCGTTATGTAACCTAGATTTTTCAATTTCCAAAAATTCGATGAGGTTATTATTACATAGTATTTTTTGAATAGTTTTGAATTTATTGAACTTTTATGGTTGTTACTCTAGTCTGTAAGAATTTATGTTCATAGACTATAAATAAATAAATAAATAAAAAATTTTTGACGTTTCTGTCAAAAATGTTCAATCTTGGTGAAAAGCTTCGTCGCTGACTACTGGGTTGGTGTCTTCACTTTAGTTCTTTTAACCGAAAAGTCGCCTAAAAGTTGGATGATTTATGTTGGTTCACACAATAAAACATAGAAAAGAAAAATATTTAACTGATATTTGTTCAGCGGATAAATATTATTATTCCAGAAGAGAGGGACAAAAGGCGAAGTGTGGTTTATTCGGCTTTACTTAACAGCAGCAAAGTTATTCGTTGTAAGTTGTTTTAAAGAATCGGAGTGCGTTAATCTTCCGCAAGTAAAAATATATGTAAAACAAATTAATTATTTTAGTGATTAATTACATTTTTTTTGTCGGGAAGTCATTTAACAAATTTTACCACGTGAGTTTCATTTTATCGGAGTTACTAAGTTTAGCCAACAGTAATTTTTAATTCCTCTACAATAGATTTGAAGGGTAGAATTGGAATCACTGTTGTAGACATTTTTGCTATTCAGAACTTCGAGTTTACATAAAGCAAAGCGGAACAAATATTGAGGTAAACGCTTATTGAAGAAAAAAAAGGAATATTTGAGCAAAAATCAATTTTTAATGTTTTTGTGTCCTAGCAGGTCCTTGGATTTCGGGGGCCTCCAAATTTTAAGTTGGAGGACGAAATCATCAATTACATATAAATACGAACGCATTATAAGGAGAACAGTCATATATGCAAGCCAGTTTGTCAACGCGGGAAAAACTATATATATATATAGAGTCTTCGACGCGGGGCTTATAAGTATATAGATAAAGAAAAAGGCGTGGGTATACAACATATGTATATACATATATGTATATAAGCCAGAAATAGGCGCGAAATATTTGTTTCTTTCTTTTCTCTTTGAACTTTTCTCAACATTTTACAAACTGTTTCGACTTTTTCAGCCTCATTCAACTTTTTTTCGAGGTTTTCAACCTTTTTCCTTTTTTTTTTCGAGTTATTCAACCCTTTTCAACTTTTTTCAACATTTTTTCGATGTTTTCAACCTTATTCAACTTATTCCATGTTATTCAAACTCTTTCAACTTTTTCAACATTTTTCAACCTCTTCCAACTTTTTTCAACACTTTCCACATTTTTTCGACTTTTTCAACTTTATTCTACTTTTTTCGAGTTGTTCTAACTTTTTCAAATATTTTTAACGTTTTCAATACATTTTCGACCTTTTCAAGCTCATTCAACTTTTTTCAAGTTTTTCAACCCCCTTCCACTGTTTCATTATTTTTCAACTATTCTCTACTTTTTCCGAATTTTTCAACTTATTCAACTTTTTCCGAGTTATTTAACATTTTTCATATATTTTCGATTTTTTCAACCTGATTCAACTTTTTTCGAGCTATTCAATCTCTTTCAATATTTCTCAACATTTTGCATATTTTTTCGACTTTTTCAACCTCTTTCAAATTTTTTCGAGTTTTCAAACCTCTTTTAGCTGTTTCAACATTTTTCAACCTCTTTCAACTTTTTACAACGTTTTCCATATTTTTTCGATTTTTTCAACGTTTTTCGAGTTATTTCAACATTTCTCAACAATTTCCATATTTTTTCGACTTTTTCACATCATTCAACTTTTTTCGAGTTTTTCAACCTCTCTCAACTATTTCAACATTTTTCAACCTCTTTCAATTTTACTATACATTTTCCATATTTTTTTCGAATTTTTCAATCTTATTCAACTTTTTTCGAGTTATTCAAACTCTTTCAACTTTTTTCGAGTTATTCAACTTCTATCAATTGTTTCAACTTCTTTTAACTTACTACAATTTCATTAAATTTTTTTCGAGATTTTCTACCTCTTTCAATTTTCCTCAACATTTGCCATATTTTTTCGACTTTTTCAACCTCATTAGCCTTTTTTCGAATTTTTTAAGCTTCAAACTTTTTTGAGATTTTCAACTTTTTTCGAAATTTTCAATTTGTTCGACTTTATCAGTCTTTTTCACCTGTTTCAACATCTCTCAATGTTTTTCAACATTTTCGATATTTTAT
Source organism: Tricholauxania praeusta (assembly GCA_949775025.1). NCBI lineage: Eukaryota > Metazoa > Arthropoda > Insecta > Diptera > Lauxaniidae > Tricholauxania > Tricholauxania praeusta. The sequence continues at coordinate 25,521,559 of OX459031.1, read as the reverse complement.
CGACTTTTTCAACCTCTTTCAATTTATTTCGACGTTTTTATCGTAAGTCAACTTTATTCAAGTTTTTCAACATTTTCCATGTTATTCCGAGCTTTTTCACCTGTTTCAAAATTTTTTGAAATTTGTTCAGTCTCTTCCATATTTTCCGACTTTTTGAACATTTTTCAGGTTTTTTAACATCTTTTGCCGTTTTACTACATTTTCCTATTTTATCAAGGTCCTTTCATCTTTTTAAATATTTTCCATATTTTTCGACATGTGTAATTTAACTTCATTTCAATTTTTCAATATATTGCATATTTTTTCGACTTTGTAAACCTCAAAACGAAGAACCGAACTAGATTCAGTCTCCTGGTACTAGTATTTAAATAGTCAATTTAATTAGTTTATTATTATCTATAATAATACTCATGATGCATACAACCCATACCCGAGCTATGCCGAAAATGTTAAGGGTACTGTTTGACTTAGGCGTCGCTAAAGTAGGCTTAGGTCACCCTCAAATAGCGTCCAGGCGTTTTTTAAAATTCTGATACAGATTCCAGGAAAGTTGTATTAATACTATCAATACTTTTTCAGAGCAGAGCTTTTATTTTATTCAATAAAAAATTATTTTATTAAATTATTATGTTCAAAATAATTTTTACCCTCAATTGTTTCAGTTATTTGGCTATATTACAAATTGTGGTAACTCAATATTATGGGGCTCTAACCCACACATAGCGAGAGTAATTTTGACACCAATGGATATAATATATTGTCTTGAAAGCTACTTTCTCCGAAATTTCCTTTCTCCCAAAACTTCAATATTACAATAATTTGACCATAATAAGATCAATTTCCGTTGTGATATTGAAGAGTTTGGGAGAAAGTAACTTTTAGAAGAAGTAGCTTGTAAATAGATGCACTATATCCATTGGTGCCACAATTTGTGATACAACCAAATAACTGCAACAATTGAGGGTGAACATTATTTTGAACATAATATTTTTTTCATTCTAAAAACAAAGCTCTAAAGAAAAGACTGTGTTCTTTATTAAAGTTAAAAATTGTTCACATCCATAGATAGCTTTCGAGCTAAAGAAATATTTTGTGAAATTCAATAGAAGCCTTCTAATTTTTTTCGCAAAAATTTGTCTTTAGTTCTAAAGTTAGTGATGCGATAAATTCTTTCTTTAAATAAATACACGGTATTCTCTTTGTAGCTTTGTATTTAATACATATCATCTTCAGCAGGAGCTATTGCCATTTGAACATACTTCAGTGAATAATAATGGTGATGCCAGTTTAACCAAGCGATACCTGTTGAACTTTCGGACTGTCCTTTAAGATACCGGCCATTTAAGTTACTAAAAAAGAAATAATTATATGTGTATGTCTTATTACAAAATGAAAAGATTGCATCTTACCTGCGCATACAATCTTTATACCACCACGCGCCAAAATACGTTTTAGCACAATTTTTAAAAGGAGCTAGGGGCCCATTATCCTTATCTTGCGTAGTCCATTTTTGACCTACATGATAGGACAGTGAATCACCAGCAGTGCCTGTATAATTTCCAAGGACATTTAAGGCATATTGCTCTTTTTCACCACCAATAGCAAAGCTACTGTAAAGGGCCCATCCATGCTGGCCTTCAAAATCTTCCATTTGTATATAGAGCATATGTAATCTGAATTGTGTGATGGCATGTAGTTTATCCAATCCAATCCAAAACTCTCCCTCTAAATTACCGAAACCTTGTTGGTAATCAACCCATTTACGAAAAAAATCGATGCTACCATCCTGTCTACGTTGGATAACCGTAAAAACTAAACCATAAAGGGTTTGAAGACTAATAGTATCCAATAAGCAGGCTACAAAAAATGGTTTGAGCCCAGAGCGTGGAACTCTAATTTGACGAACTTTCTGTTCATGATAATCTAGATCATTGATCCATCTATCGCAACCTGTTGGCAGATCATCTTCATCGTAAATATCATGATAAGTTTCTGTAGTTCTGAATTGTTCATTTGTACTGGAATGTTTCGGCTTCTCTGAGTCTGAATGGTTTTTTGTGCCAGTAAGTGGTGTTTTAAACTTTCCTAAGTCTTCTTTAGTTTCTTCTCGTTGTTTCGTAAGATGTTCGTTAAAGCTTGAAAGATTTAAAGTCCGTTTTATTACTAGTTTTAGGAAAACGGAAATTAAATAAGGGTAAAATACTTTCAGCATGACACAAATGAAACATTTGCGATGTTTTGCTGTTAAGATCAACTTAATGCTCAGATTTTAAGGATATCTACGACAAGCAACTACCGAATTACTGAAAAGTTTTCAATATCTAAATCGTTACTACACAGTAAATTACCGGACGGGATTGAAACAAAGTTTATTTTTACAAAAAAACCTCCACTCAAAATGATTTCATAAGATTCGGTGAAAGCGCGTCGCTATTTCTAGAGTGAAGAATGCTGAGTATTTAAATTAGTAATTCTTAGGCATTCTTCAAACTTGTGAGTGTATGAGTCCCTCAAGGTTCTGTCTTGAGAACTTTACCTCTCAGGGCCTGAATTTGATTAACTTAATGTAGACTTAAGTCTTAAAAATCTTGGGTTTGCCAAATTTGAGCTTATTTCAATTGACTTTGAGCTGGGAAATGAATTAAGTTCAAGAATTCTGAATTTGGAAGACAGACGGACGGCATTTTGATCAAAGATCCTACACTAACTAAAAAGAGATATAACGGGTCATAAGGAAATCATTGCGAGTCTACAAGTTTCCCTAGCCAATCGAGCGAAGATTATTGAGAGTGCAAGGTAGATTCAGAGTACAAGGTCGTCGTAGCTATATCACTATTTTATATATTGTGAGCAAGTGTAAAAATTATTATAATCATAATAAACTTACAAATCACCCAGGTTATCCATCTTTGCGACTAAGTTCTCATAAATTGACTGCAGCACTTCCCATCGCTCTCGTATATATTGAAACAAGATATAATCATAGCTTGCGTATTCCGTTGCCTTATTTTTCTTAAAAAAAAAATGTTTTTTATTTATTTAACTTTTTCCTTTCACTTTAAAATTATATAGATATTCTTGATTTCCTTACCTCACCACTGTCTGCAAGCATCACATCCGTTGAGTGTTCTGCGACGATCAATTGGAAAACCAATAATGCAACTGTGATTTTGATAAACATCTTAGCTACTCTGCAATTAGTTTGCTACTAAGCAACTCTCACTAAAATAATTCTTTTATAGCCGTTATTTTTTATAGCAGTAGATTTCTTGTTTTATTTTTTTCATTATGAAATATTTAGGAGACGTGTGCCATTCTGAGAACAGAGCGGTAAGCTTTTGAACTTGTTTCACTTAAATTTTATCTTAAAATTGGTCACGAGTGCTACCAAAAGCAACAATGAGATTAACTTTTATCCGACGGTATAGGTGCAATTGTACCATGAATGTTTTTAAATTGCGACAACTTTTATGATGTAGTTCATAAAATGCAATATATGAGAATCTATATATTTTAGCGGTCGCAAACACCTTTATTCTAAGAAAGGCTAAGAAGATCTAAATGATATTCCCCACACGTACTTTAATACTATACAGTACTGAAAACCATGTACAATTTGACGCCTCCAACTATCATGCCCAAAGAAATGACTACAAAGCGGTACAACTGAAATCGTGCAGCAGACCACTGCATTTTCAGAATCCCATGGAGTCATGTTTACGAATGTTTTTTTCGTATTTTTCAAATTTTTGAAAAAGTAAAGTGGGCTGGAATTATATCTCTTAAAGCTAACAAGGTGCTACAGTTGAAATGAGAATTCCATGCCACTAAAGCAACTGAGTCACAAATATCTATCATTAATCAGGCTAATAAGGTTTGCGCAAATGCAGGATGCAAAGAACATTCCGCCTAATCGTGTGCGATTGATCTAGAATAATACAATTTATATTATCGTACAAGGGTTAAGCGCAATCACACTTAATACTTGTAAATAGTATGTATAGCTATGGGAGTTTTGGGTTACAAAAATGGATTTTCTATGGAAAATCGATTATAAAATGTCAAGCTCCAAGCTCATAAAAGTTTTTCTGAGTCAAAGGGAACCGCACGTCGCATGTGATGATGCCGACAAAGTAGCAGTGACCGACAAATAGCGTGCTAATTACGCAGCTTTGGCGGCAAACAAGATGCAATGTAGGGCAGCAAGTGGGGTGCCGGGGATTTCGGTTGTATAGATTTTGGAAAAATATTCCAAGCTGTGAGAATTTCCCAATAGAAATACCCAAGTTTTGGGCTAAGTGGATGTTTGCTATGTGAGATGGTTTGCGGGACGCATTACCAGGAACGAGCTTGGAGGATTTAAACATAACTTAAATAGAACAAAAACTGTAATAGAGACTAATGAACGAATATAAAAGAAGAAAAATGAAACTAGAACGAAACTAAAGCGGCCCTCACACGATCAATATTACTGACAGTATTTACATTACTGACAGTGTACCCCTCACACGGTCAGTATTGATTATTGTCAATATTCTGTTTGTTAATAATACTTACTGAAGAACTGTCAGTATTCACCTCATACCATCAATATTACTGTCAGTATCTGACAGCTTCGTCAGTAATATCCGATTTTTCCATCAGTCATCAGTATCGTTTTTCCATACTGACAATACGTCAGTACTCACCTTACACGATCAATAATACTGTCAGTATGCAAAGTACTGTCAGTAATATTGATCGTTTGAGGACCGCTTAGAAGAGAACACAAACAGAAATGGATCAGGACTAGACCCGATATGGGATAAAAGGCAATCGGTGTGTCTCTCTTCTTGTTAGCAACTGCAATGTGTGCTGCAGAATCAAGCGGAGTTACGAAAAACCAGAAAAATTTATAAGGCTTGCGCAAGTACAGTATGCGAAAAAAATCCATTGCAATGACTTCACGCAGCCCTGGTATCAAAAGTTAACGAAACTTTTTACTTGTTCATAATGCAATAATATACAATGAAATGTGAAATAAATTATAATGGCAAAATGAACTTTGAACACGATTATCCATTTCCTATGTAAAATTGGCTGTTGATTCCGAAAACTACATTATTTTTTTTCTCCTTTTTTCAACCTTATTCAACTTTTTCCGAGTTATTCAAACTCTTTCAACTTGTTCAACATTTCTCAACATTTTCCATTCATTTTCGGTTTTTTTTAACCTTATTCAACTTTTTTCGAGTTATTCAATCTCTTTCAACGTTTTTCCATATTTTTTCAACTGTTTCAACCTCTTTCAAATTTTTTCGAGTTTCTATACCTCTTTCAACTGTTTCAACATTTTTCAAGATCTTTCAGCTTTTCTCAACATTTCCATATTTTTTCGAATTTGTCAACCTTATGCAACTTTTTTCGAGTTATTCGTACTCTTTCAACTTTTTCGAGTTATTCAACTTCTTTCAACTGTTTCAACTTCTCTTAAAATATTCCAAATTTTTTGGACTGCTTCAATTTCATTAAATATTTTCGAGATTTTCAACCTCTTTCAATTTTCCTCAACATTTTCCATATTTTTTCGACTTTTTCAACCTCATTCGCCTTTTTTCGATTTTTTAAGCTTCAAACTTTTTTGAGATTTTCAACTTTTTTCGATTTTATCAATTTTTTCGAGTTTTTCAATCTTTATCAAATTTTTCAACATTATTCATATATTATCGACTATATCAGTCTTTTTCACCTGTTTCAACCTCTCTCAATTTTTTTCAACATTTTCAATATTTTATCGACTTTTTCAACCTCTTTCAATTTATTTCGACGTTTTTAACGTCAGCCAACTTTATTCGAGTTTTTCAACATTTTCCATGTTATTTCGACTCTTTCAGCCTTTTCACCTGTTTCAAAATTGTTTGAAGTTTGTTCAATCTCTCCATATTTTCCACTTTTTCGAACATTTTTCAGCTTTTTTAACCTCTTTTGCCGATTTGCTACACTTTCCATATTTTATCAAGGTCTTTCATCTTTTTAATATTTCCCATATTATTCTACATGTGGAATTTAACCTCATTTATCTTTGTCAACATATTGCATATTTTTCGACTTTGTAAACCTCTAAACGAAAAACCGAACTAGGGTTGGTCTCCTGGTACTGTTCAATTATACCCTGAAGATGATGTAGTCAAAAGTGCGATTAAATTTAGGCTTCGACTTTTGAGAACGGTGCAAATTTGCCCACGTCTTATATTTTTAACCATAACTCAAAAACTATATATATTTATAGAATTTACACATTATAGGACTTATTGTAGAGTATAAAATTTCCTATCGAAATAACTCTTTATAAAGTCACAGAAATTATTTTTTTTATCAAAAACAAACCACAAAATTTCAATATTTTGAACTTTTTTTAATTTTTGGGTATAATTTTGTTCAGAGAAGACGCCATCAAAATGGCGACCCATAAAAGTATTTTTAACCCTTTAACGGGCAAGACGCTCTACAGAAGGTCTTTGCTTATGCTTTTATAGATCACATATTTGACGCACGATTGGACTCATTTGTTATTGATTGAACGCACTTAACGGTTTACAAGCATTCAAAAGTGAAACAATAGTGAAAACAGACGCATAAATTATTGTGAAAATTAATGAAATTCTAATAATAAAAACAAATTGTTTTTAGTAGGTAGATAGAGTCGAGAATTTTATTGGTGAGTATATATAAATGTATTTTCTCTCATAATTTACGCCTGGTTCGTAAGTGGATAAAAAATTTTCGGTGTTTTTGTATACTTCGTCAATACCGTTTTTTGACGGTCTGCCGAACCAATAAAAATTTTGGAAATCGGACTTCAAATTTGAGTTTCTTGTCCCAAAGTCATTCAGAAACCAAAATTTCCGAGATAAAAATCTAGCTAGTTTTATTTTGCCCGTTAAAGTGTTAACTATGTATATATTTGAATAAAGAACTAATTCATTGAAGGTATTTTATTGTCTCAGATGTTCAATTGTAACCTGGAAATGATAAATCCAAAAGTGCGATTAAATTTAGGCTTGGACTTTTGAGGATAGTGCAAGTTTGTCCAATGTTGTATTTTTTTGCTATAACTCAAAAACTATGTAGTTTTATTATATTTTTGGTTTGTTTTATTGGCTTTTATTAATGCAATGTTTGATTTTAACGACCTTTGGTTATAATTATTAGTTACGAGCTTGAGGTCAAGAAATTTTAATAAAAATATGAAGTTTATATTTTATAAAATTTTTATTGATTTTTATGTCCAATATTGGTTCCCGATCTCTTCATAAGCTTCAGGTTGCTTACAATAATGTTATTCGTTATGTGTACGGCCTCAGTAGATATGATCACATCTCTTCTTTCAGCAAGCGTATTCTAAACTGCAATATCGTGGAATACCTCAAAATAAGAAGTTTAATATTTTTGCAAAAGATTTTAACTACTAAGTCTCCCAACTATCTTAACCTATGTAAAACTAAACTTCTGCCAATCGACCAGAAACATGTACTTCATAATTCCTGCATTCAACTATTTAAGCTCTTCTAGACTATTTTTCGTTAGAACTATTCGTCTGTGGAACTCACTTCCTCGTAGGTTCAAACAGTTAGTCATTCAGCACTTCTCTTAAATCTAATTTCATCTTTAGGTGTTTTTTTTTTATATGCTTGTCTCTCTGTTTTCTTTACGTTATTTATATTCTAATTATTTTTAGTTCAATTATTTATCTTAACCTAAGTTCAATTTTGCTTAGTATTGCATGTTAAACTGAGACAATACTATTGCCATATTTATTTATTTTGTTGCATTTAAAAGAATTATGTATATTTCTCATATGCTAATAAGAATTGCGAATAAATGAAATGAATGAAAATATATTTCGCCTCCTTTTAGTCGGCATCTTTAGGGACTCTGTAATAATGTACATTTTTACAACAAATTATAACAAACACTTACGATGTTTAAACAACTTACAACAATTAAATTTTTAATTAAATATAAAATTACATTTTAATTATGGTTTCAATTGCCATTTGTTTAATTGGCGGTGTTTGGTGTTAACTGTTTCGTTTCTGTGTTCACTAGGTGTCTGTAAATATGGGCGCAATTGTCAGTGTCAGTTTTGAAATTTAGTCTTTGGTGTGCAGGTGTGTTTATTATGTGGAGCATTTCGAGCGTAAATCTTCTAGAATAGTTTGATTCTAGTTGTAGAATTTTAACATCTTTCAGCTCCGGAATGTGACCTGTTTTTGCACAGTGTATTGTTAGTGCCGACTTCTGTTCAATTGGCTTATGTTTTGCCTTTACATCGGACTTATGTGCTGAGATTCTTGTTTTTAATTTGCTTTTTGTTGTGCCAACATATATTTTATCGCATTTGCTAATTCTGTTTCCATTGCACTTAATTTGATAAATTAAATTTGATTTTTCCATTTTGCCCAATTTACTTTTCGTGTTTCTGAATACTTTCCTTAATGTGTTACTGGTCTTATATGCTAATTTGTACTTTTTATCATTGTAAATATTTAAGTTTTTAAATTTTTCGGGGAAATGAGGTACATAGGTGATAGATTTGTATATTTTGTTTTCTATTTCAGTGTCATTAATTTGGTTTATTGCACGTTTTTGTTTTTTGATTAGTGTCTCTATTGTCCGCTTTGGGAATTCATTAACTTTTAATATGTTGCGGATTTTTATTAAATTTTGATGGTGAAATTCAGCATCACTAATTTTAAGGACTCTTGTGATGAAGTTTCCGGTGGTGTTTAATATTACATTTCTTGGATGTTTTGAATTCCAGTTGATTAGTCTCCCTGAGGCAATCGGCTTTTTGTACCAATTTATCCTGATTTTGTTGTCATATCTTACTAATTATGCGTCCAAATAAGGCAGAGTTCCGTCACGTTCCTCTTCTTTTGTAAATTTAATTCGTCTACTATAGTTATTGAAAATATCTAACGTCTTGTTAATTGCACTGTCCCTAATTATTGTAAATAAATCATCCACTAATTTCGTCATTAATCTGGTTTTGATTTTCAGTTTTTCAATGCTTTATAAAATATAAACTTCATATTTTTATTAAAATTTCTTGACCTCAAGCTTTTATTAATAATAATAATTTAATGATAATTGAACTTCAGCCATTTTTAGCAACGATCAATATTCAACAAAAATTTTTCAAGTTGATACAATGCTTTTATTTTATTGAACAAACTTTGACAACAAAGGAAAAAACAACAACTCTAGAATATAGACATATGTTTCGATTCTTAAAATCTCATCAGTATATTTTTGGTTGATGCCTACGTCAGCACTCAAATGTAAATCTAACAAAAAGCTAATTTTTAATTTCAAGCAAATGTGGTTAATTTTATTAAGATCACACCATTCCGTAGAAATTTCAATCAGCTGTTCCGCTTTTTTTTTTTGTTTTTTTTTACACTATTAGAGCATGACGTCGCCTGAGTGGATTAAACCGTAATTTTCCTTTGTTATCGCAGTTTCTTAAATTATTTGTTTTTATGTCGTAATGCAAACCGAAAAATTTAAATTTTTTCTAATTTTTGGATATACATAACTTGTTTCTGAGTTGATTCAGAGATTTTGCGAACAAGAAAGAAAGTTGATATAGTTTCCGTCAAAAGGGTGACCGACAAAAGTATTTTGAGTAAAAATTGGCTGAGATACAGTTGTTCAAAGTTGCCTACTTTTGTGTGATTTCACCAACTTTTACCCATATACCATGTTAGTTTTACCCATTCCGAACACCCATATGTACCTGCAATTCTCGTAAATCTATATATTTTCCAAAAATTTAAATTATGATTGAAGGCCAACGCGTAAACGTACCAAGTCATTGAGTTCTATTCAGATTTAGTTCGTTCAAAGTCATTCTTGTTGTTGGCAAAAACACAAATGTATGTACATACAACGTAAAATGAATTTCACATATCGGAAAATTTACCTTTGACGTGCTGCGATTCAATAAAATTTAGCATATGTTTGCGAAAATTGCACAGTACGCATTTTGGTTGTTGCTGCAAATGTGCAACGAGTAAAAATGACAGCATACGCTGTGAGTGAGTGAGATAGTCAACACTGTAAATGAATGAGAACTTTTCAACGTAAAGTACATAGTATAGTAAATCATAGTTTGTTTCAGCTGAATGATAAAGTTGAGGAAAAATTTCGAACAGGGCCGTTTTGGCTCAATCAAAATCTTTGTTTTTTCTTACAAAAAAAATTATCTCTGTGATCGATATATAAAAGCTATTAACAAAATAATCCTAAGTCCAAAATGATTTGTATTTTCGAAATAGAATAATTGAAGCAACATTCTTCTTAAAGGTTAAAAATCAAATTCCGCATTAGAGCGTTCTATATTTGCCGTCCCAGTTTAGGACTTTCAGATATGCGTTTGCTTTTCAAGTCAAGGCCCTTAGTTTTCTTAAATATTTTTCCATAAAAATACAAACGAAAAACTCCACTGTACTTCAGAGAATTATAGCAATTTCGTTGCTACCTTTTGGGTCAAAATTCAATTAAAAATTCCTTTGGCGCGCTTATCCTGGACATGGATTAATATCATAAACATCTAGGTGTACAGATGTGCGTATGCATGCATCTATGTAGCTGATATGTTTCGAAAACAACCTGGCCAAATTCATGTAAATATGAAGATATATGTACGATTAGGCCATCCATTTATTACTTCACTGCTCGAAAAGTGTAAGCGCGCCATATTTCATGTTTGGCTGCTCATCCTGCTGTTTTCGCAGAAAAGAGCACCAACTACTACACTCAATGCTATCTACCTGCAATAAAAGATGCAACTGTATGTGCACTAGTAGCAGCATGTACATATGTATGTGTTGATTTGAAGGTTTCACGTATAGAAGCCACTCTGGTCTGCATAGATATCCATCATTTTGCTGTTGGTTTGTTTTCATTACCAGAAGCAGACAAAATTTTTTGCTTTAGCTGTAGCTGCTGGTGTTGCGTACTTCATTTGAGAAGGTGCACCTTAAATGGATTTGTTTTAATTCTTTTGTCCAAGTATCCATATACTAGGCTGATCAATAAACCCACCCTTTGCTATTTATCTGCTATTTTTTTACTACTCCTTAGATTTTATCTTTTGCCACCATTTCATATTCTCAATTTAATTTCTATGTTTAAAGTTTTTTCCTGTAGTTGCCTGTGTGTCGAACCTTTATGATCCTTCTTATTGTGCTAATGAAACTATAAGGCCCTGACTAATATTTTATGTAATCAGTACAATGGATTAAATGTATTGCACTTAAATGGGCTGAAGTGCTAGGTACATTTTTGAAAACTCCCCTGCCGATATAGTATGTGTGACTGAAACTTGGTGTAAAAGTGATGTTGATGATTCTAGATATAACTTTGATGGGTTTAATTTATTTCGTAGTGATCGTATTGGTGGCAATCTATTGTAAAACTAATCTTAATGTTAAATTTGTTAGTAAAGGAAATGATACATGTGAGTTCCTTAATATTAAAATTTTTGACAATTCTACTAAAGTACTAATATCGTGTGTATACAACCCCCATAGATGCCACAGTCTAGAGCCATTTTTTACTGATCTTTCTAGTAGACTTGTTGATTATGACTTTAATATAGTATGTGGTGACTTTAATGTAAACTTGTTGAAAAATTACAGGATTTCTGATGATTTCCGTTTTCATTACTCGTCATGTGGATTAACTCTAGTTAACTCAAATTTCCTCACGCGTTTTGCAAATGATTCGGATCCCAGCCTTCTTGATGTGTTTTTTGTTTCTGATAGCTCTTTAACTTTAAAATTTGATCAAATAACTTTTTTATCTGATCATGATCTTATTTTTTGTAGTTTTAAACTTAATTTTCATCGTGCTTCCACTTCCATAAGTTTTTCCTTCTATGATTACACATCCATTGACCATTTTGCCCTTAATAATGAAGTTTCTGAGATGAACTGGAATGACTGTTGGTTTTACAGCTCAGTTGATGACAAACTTAGACAGTTTTTGAAAAATCTAGAATACGCCTTTAATAAATATGTTCTTGTGCGCACAATAAATGTTGCGAGCAGAGTTTGCCCTTGGTTTAATAATCGTGTTTTAGATGCAATCAAAATTAAAAATAAGCTTTATTCCAAATGGAAATTCAATCGCTCTACTGAAAATTGGGAAAAATATAGAAGGGCACGTAATAGAGCAACTTTTATTGTAAAACAGGCTAAAAAGATTTTCTTTTCTTCGAAATTAAACACTAACTTATCATCCAAGCAATTATGGCAAAATATAAGAAAATATAGAATATTTACTAAAGGTAAAAACGAATGTAATTTAGATCATGAAGAACTTAATCATTTTTTCTTTGAATGCAGCAGACTCAGTGTATCAAGTCTCTGTAATGATATAGAATTACCTCCTATGCAAAGTAACTTACCTGATATAGCCTTTCAGTTCTCAGCAGTTCGTGAAATAGATATTGTTAAATCTGTGTTGAAGTTGAGTTCTAATGCAGTTGGGATTGATGGGACACCGATAAAATTTCTTAAATTAATTCTGCCATTTATTATAGCACCCCTTACCCATGTTATTAATCACTGTTTTACTTCTTCTACTTTCCCAGCTTTGTGGAAAATAGCTACTGTAGTTCCTATAGCTAAAAATAAATCTGCCACAGAATCGAAAGACTTTCGACCCATCAGTATTTTACCTGCCTTGGGCAAAGTTTGCGAAAGAATTATGTCTGACCAAATCACAGCATATTTAAGCTTAAATAAATTATTATCACCTCTTCAGTCTGGGTTTCGCATTGGCCATAGTTGTTCTACTGCTGTCTTGAAGGTTATTGATGATATCCGAGTCTCTTATGACGAAAATTGTTTGACCTTACTTTGCCTTTTAGATTTTACCAAAGCCTTTGACTCTGTGAATCACCTTTTGCTTTGTAAAAAATTAAAACAATATTTTGGATTCAGTGACAGCGCGTTATTATTGTTATCGAATTATTTAGGTGATCGCCTGCTGAGACTTAAAGTTGGAGATACTTTTTCATCTTTTAAAACAGTATGTGCTGGAGTTCCACAAGGTTCTATTTTAGGTCCCTTTTTATTTTCAATTTTTATTAATGACATTTTTTTAGTTTGTAAGCATGCTGCTGTCTACGGTTACGCTGACGATATTCAACTTTATCTCTCTTGACCAGTGGTGCCCACTAATACATGCAAGCGCGCTCACGATAAGCATGTATTGATGATTTGCTTATCATTTCTGTATATGTGCACGCTTTTTTACGCTCTTTAAGCGCCTGCTCGTTCTCTGGGCAGCACCGCTCTTGACCTATTGGTCTTGTTGAGGATCTAAGCTATAGACTTAATGTCGACTTAAGTGCGTTAAGCTTATGGGCTAAAAACAATTTACTTCATATTAACCCTTTAAAATCTAAAGTATTACCGATTGCAAAAAGTGAGCTAAGCTGCTTAGGGATTCCTCCACTATTTCTTGGTTCTGTACACTTAGAGTTTGTTAATAAGGTACGTAATCTTGCATTTATTTTAAATTCGAAACTTACATGTAGTGATCACATTAATAATTTAATAGGAAAGATATACATGACTTTGAGGTACTTAAGAGCATCTATTGCTTTTACACCTTTAGAGACTAGGTGTAGGCTCGTTTTACAACTGATTGTTCCCTATATTTCCTATTTTGATTTAACTTACAGTAAGCTAGACTCACAATCTCTACATAAACTACATATTGCGTTCAATAATTCTGTTAGATACGTGTATGGAGTTGGACGTTATGAGCATATATCTGAAATAAGTAAAGACATACTTGGTTGTAGTTTGGTAGAGTATTTGAACTTGCGTAATTTACTATTTTTACATAAACTTATTTATTCCCGCTGTCCTAGTTATCTATATGATAAGCTTCAATTTTGTCAGTCCTCCAGGTCACTAAAACTTACTGTCCCTAGGTACTTTTACCTAAACTCTTCCAGATTTTTTTTTATTAGCACAATAAGACTTTGGAATTCTTTACCAATTCACTTAAGGCGAGTTACAGCAGGAAATAGCTTCAAACAAGCACTTTTCAATTACGTCTAAAATTTAAATTCATAGTTCCTAGTTTAATTTTTTCTTCTTTTATTTCTTTTTTTTTATTATTATTATTTTCGTATCTTTGTACTTAACATTGAACACTTATGCAAATGTTTTATTTTATTTTATCTTTAAGTTTTATATTGTTCATGCATGATTTCCACTTTTGATGTAATATTAAAGATTAAGTCTTATTGTACAATGAATTAAGCTCAATAAATTGTAATTTGTAAAACAAATAAATCATGTATCGAAGTACATATCGGGCATTTTTATCGAAACGGAAGAGATGAATCTTGAGGTTTCCAAAATGGCGGTTTGTTTTTAGGCATTATTCCGGATGTTACTTTTTTTGTCGGTATTGTTTGACTAGTTGATGACTAGAAATAGAAAAATTAATATTCAATATTTCTTATTATATATCTGCAAATACACTAAGAAAAAAGTTGTTAAATTATAAAATTTTGATATTAAAACAACAACAAAAAACAAACATGTTTTGCAATTCGTATTCATCATCCTTGAAATACTTCCTGTGGCGAGTCTCAGTTCTTTTTCCAATATTTCGATTTCGAGTCGCCTTCTGATGAATATGGAGTGACCAAATGCTTGAAAAAAGCTATTGATATCACATTTTGAATTGAATACATTTTATAGTGTTTGTTTTGCAGATTTTAAATTTAGTTAAACCCGAACTTTTGTTCTGACCAATTTTTAAGTTCAACTTAAAATATCATTTGCCCTATAAAAAATAAAACTTTGAAAACATTCTTCTTCAAAAGACCAAGTAATTTTTATATTTCTTGAAATTATCTTTTCACAGAGTTGATATTTACAAATTACGATAACGATTCTAGTCGATTTAAGAATTAATTGAATATCAATACCTCAAGTTTTGAAAATATATATGTTCTAGCCTTATGGTATATTCATTTATACCGAAAAATTGTTGTCAAAAGCATTTTTCATGGAGCATAATGAATATTACTGTCGTTAGCTTATAAATTTAATTCATTTCTTTATGGAAGTACTTAATATGTGATGTAGACTTCCGGTTAATCTTTTCATTAATTTCATTGCTGTTAATAAAAATGGTTGTAGTAGAGCATTGTTTACTAGTTGCCCAGCATATCTTTTCAACCTATATCCACATCATTATACAGACCATTGTTTTTTAGGCTTTGCATTGTTTTCCATCAGTCGTTTTCGCATACAAAATTGTTCTCATAGACTCGTTAATTCTTCGCTTTTATACACTAATTGATTTATTTATCAAAAGTTACACTCTATTTTATGCCGGTTGCAAGTTAGGCTCCAATGACTCAAATATACAAGGAGTAATGCCAGAGAGATGAAGTGCATTCTTCTGTCAAATGTCAGTTTGATATTATGAATTTGAAATGAATTTTAGCTATTGGATACTGCTATATCGCTTGGATTCTTCGTGTGCCGAGGTGTTTTCTTTTTGACAAAATAATAAAAAAAAATACTTCACATGCTTAGCTTAGGTTTTTTTTTTTGGCACTAGATTCCATAGGACAATAGAATGTAAAACTTTTCAACATCACTTATCTCTGTTTGTATGAAAATGATAATGATAATGGTAAAACAACATACCTACTTCTTCAACTTCAACTACTTTGCATTTGTTAATTGATATCCTTATACAGTGGGAAGCAAAACTGTCCGGATGTTTTGCATTTCCATAGTAATGCTATTGAAATTAATTAGCCAACAGCAATTTCAGATATATTTTTATTTGATTTATTTAACTTAACATTTTTCTTCAAGTTTAATAACAGAAACCGATACAAAATTCAATTTAAAAAAAAAAATAGCAATAAACAAAACAATTCGCAATCCGGACACTTTTGCACATTAGCGAATTTTCTTAGTAATCGTTGCCTAATCGTAATAATTTCGCATACTTTAGTATTTGGTCCAAAGCCCTTTATTTTTTATCACGCTCGCAATTCTTTTTGGCATACTTTCTACCAAGTGTTCCATTATTTCGTGGTCAATTCTCTGCCATTCTTTCTGTGGTCTTTCCCAAAGGTCGTGGATGTTTTTTGGAGGATTTTCATAACCTCTCAGCTTTCTTTTAACAATTACCCACGAATTCTTTATAGGATTTAGATCCGGGCTTTGCACAGGCCATTGAACAAGTTGAAAATATTGATTTTGGTGCCAATTTTGAACCACTTTCGCTGTGCGCTTCGGATCCCCGTCTTGCTGGAAGACCATTTCTTCGGATGGATATGCGCTTTCATCAACAAAATTAAGGAGATTGGTTTGCAGAACATTTAAATAATCTTCCTTCTTCCTAATGCCTCCGATTCTCACCAAAGGTCCGATGTGCCATCAGGTAAAACAGTCCCAGGCCATTATCCGTTCACCGGCTCTTTCAGATAAAAATGTGCAATGACGCTTGAAGTTCTGCAAGGAGCACAGAAACTGGACTATTGATGACTGGAAACGGGTTATTTGGAGCGATGCAACAAAAATCAACCGTTATCAATCAGATGAAACTTGCATCGACCGCACGAGCGCATTCAAAAGCATCAGGTGAACGAAACGATGAAACACGGCGGTGAACGGATAATGGCCTGGGACTGTTTTACCTGATGGCACATCGGACCTTTGGTGAGAATCGGAGGCATTAGGAAGAAGGAAGATTATTTAAATGTTCTGCAAACCAATCTCCTTAATTTTGTTGATGAAAGCGCATATCCATCCGAAGAAATGGTCTTCCAGCAAGACGGGGATCCGAAGCGCACAGCGAAAGTGGTTCAAAATTGGCACCAAAATCAATATTTTCAACTTGTTCAATGGCCTGTGCAAAGCCCGGATCTAAATCCTATAAAGAATTCGTGGGTAATTGTTAAAAGAAAGCTGAGAGGTTATGAAAATCCTCCAAAAAACATCCACGACCTTTGGGAAAGACCACAGAAAGAATGGCAGAGAATTGACCGCGAAATAATGGAACACTTGGTAGAAAGTATGCCAAAAAGAATTGCGAGCGTGATAAAAAATAAAGGGCTTTGGACCAAATACTAAAGTATGCGAAATTATTACGATTAGGCAACGATTACTAAGAAAATTCGCTAATGTGCAAAAGTGTCCGGATTGCGAATTGTTTTGTTTATTGCTATTTTTTTTTTAAAATTGAATTTTGTATCGGTTTCTGTTATTAAACTTGAAGAAAAATGTTAAGTTAAATAAATCAAATAAAAATATATCTGAAATTGCTGTTGGCTAATTAAT
This sequence comes from Tricholauxania praeusta, assembly GCA_949775025.1. NCBI lineage: Eukaryota > Metazoa > Arthropoda > Insecta > Diptera > Lauxaniidae > Tricholauxania > Tricholauxania praeusta. The sequence continues at coordinate 25,504,175 of OX459031.1, read as the reverse complement.
TTCAATAGCATTACTATGGAAATGCAAAACATCCGGACAGTTTTGCTTCCCACTGTATATGTATGTAGGGGCATATGTGAGTAGACGGTGCACTTGTTCTCAATGTCCAGTGTCCAGCTCTGGGGTTTTTGTTTGAGTTGTTTGATGCTTTATTAGAAGTGTTCATCCGTAAGTGCTTGTACAGTCTTCAATTTCAATTTCATTTTCATTTATTTCTCTTATGGAATGTTACACGATGCTGCAGAGCTTATCGTATTTTGTATGAATGCCCTTATGTTTTCTGTGCATAGATATAAAACACCTACTTTTCTATACTGCTATTCAATTATTTGCAAAATTTCAATTCATCTTTTCCGACAAAACAAGTTAAACTAATGCTAATTATTTTCTTAACTGCACAAAATTTTGTTGCGAAAAACAGTGGAATGCATTTATGAAATATGGAAAAATATAAAAAAGAAAAATGTTAAAAAGTGGTATAGTAGAATTATGGTGAAATCTCGTACAAAAGATAAGTATAAATACAGCTCTAATTTTATTTTAAAGTAAATTAATTATAAATATGTTGAGTTTTATTGACTTAAACATTCTGCGTCTACAAAATGGTGACCATTTTATGACTTCACACATTTTTCCGGAAAAATTTAATGTGTTATGGCAGCGATTATGTAGTATTGTGAATGTTGATTTGTAGTTGGGAGATGGTCGCTGTCTTATGCATAGATTGTTGTTTATGTTTATGTCACCGGCCAAACTAGTTTTTAGGATAAACTAGTTTTTCCTTGGCCAAACTAGTTAATTTGAATGCCTAAAAGTATGCAATCTAATTTTAATACAAAAGCACTGTGTATATCGAAGCCCATGTTTCATGTGATGTAGACTAATGCGCGGCCGAAGGCCGCCGAGAAAACGGTGTTGGACATATTGGAGGATTTAATCCTGAGCCGAATCCGAAGGCCGCCCAATTACCCTCACTTACAACTTGCCAAGTATGTAATGAAATTGAAGAATTTTGTTTTTTTATTTTGCTACTGCCGTAGTCTTCATAAACCACAGTGCTTTTGCATTAAAATGTCATTGCACATCTTTAGGCTTAACCTAACTAGTTTGGCCTCAAAACTAGTTTGGCCGGTAACATTTATAGATAATTCTTTCAAATAGACTCAAAGAAAACATTCGAAATGATTAGATTACGAATTTTTACCATAACCGTTCCTTTGCCTACAAAATTTATATATTTGAAGTCAAATCAAAATTATCCATTCTTAAACTTTTTATGACTGACCGTAACACCAGTGTAATATGAGTTGGGCACTAAAATCTTGGGATCAATTTATCTCAAAATTTCACAGATCGAACAAAATAAAGCTGACATCACGTAAGCCATTCAATTCTGCTGATGTTAATCGAAACTGTGCCTTGAATAAGAATATTTTTAAAACGAATGTTAACTTCACCATTCATCACGGATGGCTAGTTGGAACAGGATTTCGAAACTTAATGCCATTTTCACCTTAAACTTTTTGAAATCGATGTATTTATCGGGTGATTTTTTAAGCTTTTGGTTTTTGAAAATTAAAAACAGAACTAAAAGTTTGCAACAGTGAATAAAATATTTATTTAAGACGATACATCAATTCCTGCCATTTACTTTCAAAATAATATTTGATCTTAATGTTGCCTGCGGTTACGCCTGCGGTGTTCAATCCGTAAGCTCCAATTCTGTCATACTTTTTCCAGCATTTCGGCCGGTATCTCACCAATGGCAGCTTTAATGTTGCCTTCCAGGGCTGCAATTGTGACTGGATCGTCACTATACACGAGAGACTTCATGTAGCTCCACAAAAAATAATCTAGTGGGGTCAAATCGCATGATCTTGGCGGCCAATGGACTGCTCTCAAGCGTGACATTAATTGCTCACCAAGCATACCTCGCGTGCCGTGTGGCATGTGGCACCGTCTTGTTAAAATCACATGTCAATCATGTCCAATTCTTCCATTTTGGGCAAAAAAAGTCGATTATCATCACACGGTACCTTGCTCAATTGCTGTAACGCTGCGATTTTCATTATTTTTGAAAAATTACGGTGCAATGATGCCGCCGGCTCACAAACCGCACTAAACAGTGAATACACTCTAAGAAAAAAAGCCGGGAATTTACTACAATTATTACTGGCAACAGATTACCTACAGTTATTGTAGTAAATCCTCACAGCACAAAAATTTGAATATTTCACGCTATAAATGCGTGAATCCTCTCACGAGCTATTTTCTCTCTCCACTCTATCTCACTCTCTTCTGAATAAATATGCACCTAATGCAGCGTTTTTCCCCACTTTATCTGCGTGAATGTTGTGTAGCTAGGGGTTTTAACGCTGTTTTGAGCGTTATATTTTTATTATTATTGCTGTGAAATTTTATTAACTATTGCATTTTAACGCGTTTGCAGCGTGAAATTTTTACTATAAAAGATTTTAAGGGTTGTTTTTTCAAAATCGCCAATAAATGCGTGAAATTTTACAACATTTATTGCCGTGATTTTTTAACCAACGCTGAAGAAAATTTTTTTCATTTTCACATTTCTCACAGAGCACGAATTTTGATAAAAAAATTAAATGGTGTTCGTTTGTTAGTTTATTCATGGTGAAATGGCAAACTATATTGAGCATTTTTGGCGTTGACACATGTTAAGAATCACGCCTGAGGTGTCAAAAAACTTACACTGAAAAAGCGAATAGGAAAAAAATCACCCTTTCCATATCTGTACTAACTTTGCCCTCTCAAATTGTTCTTTTTTAATAGATAAGTCCCGCTCTGAGAATATCCTTTGTATTGTCGAATGTATGAAACAGTTATTTCCTGAACCAATGTAGTAATATGGATTCTTTTATCCTCAAAGGCAATAAATAAAAAAAATAAATGATAGCCGTTTTCGATGTTCGCGCATCACGCAAAAGTGACTGGACCAATTTTGATTAAGTTTGATTAGTCTTATTGTTTAGATACTTGGTCTCAAAGTACAATTAAAATTATCACGATATTCCTGTTAAATGTCAAAATAATAAATACTTAAAATTGCTAAAAAAATTCATTTCATACATAGAAAGAAGCATGTAAGCATGTTAAATCATTTATTGGCAAGTTAGTGTGTGTGCGTTTTGTTTTTATATGACAATATAATGGCTGCGATCCGCTAGCACCTCATCTGGTGAATTTTGAGAAAAAAAAAATTCGTCTAATAGGTCACAAATTGGTCATAATTGGTCAGTTAGTCCGATTAATTGGTCAGCAAGATTCAATTTTTTAAAAATATTTTAAAAATTTCAAGGTCATTCGAAGATTTTGGCACCTCATCTGACGAATTCTGAAATAAAAAAATATGCATCTAATAGGTCACAAATTGGTCATAATTGGTCAGTTAGTCCGATTAATTGGTCAGTTATAGAAATTTTTTAAAATTTTTTTCAAAATTTCAAGGTCATCTGAAGATTTTGGCACCTCATCTGACGAATTTTGATATAAAAAATATGCATCTAATAGGTCACGAACTGGTCATAATTGGTCAGTTAGTCCGATTAATTGGTCAGCAAGAGAACATATTTTAAAAATATTTTTAAAAATTTCAAGGTCATCTTAATATTTTGGCACCTCATCTGGTGAATTTTGAAATTAAAAAGTACGTATCTTATAGGTCACGAATTGGTCATAATTGGTCAGTTAGTCCGATTAATTGGTCAGCAAGAGAATATTTTTTCAAATTGTTTTAAAAACTTTATGGTCATCTGAGAATTTTGACACTTCATATTAGGGCAAAAAAAAGGAAGTTAAGAAATCGATAGGATTTTTAATGCTGACAATTGGTCACCAAAAATTTAATAAGTGGTCATGCATAGAACATTTTTTAAAAATACAAATGACTTTCCTGTGATGCAACCCATGCGGGTACCTCGACTGTTATACATCTACGGTGACCATCCGTTCTGTTTTTAGCAGAGCAGTTCTGTTTTTAAGGCGCTTGTTCTGCGTATTTTTTTCTAATGGAAAATTACAAAAGTGTTCTGTTTTTCGCAAATGTTCTGTTTTTTTGTTCTGCTTTCATGCGCCACGCAAATCTACTATTTACTAATCTACAGTCTATTTCTAATAACGTCAACCCTTTGCTGATCGATATGCAAGTTGTTATCGATATCAATTAGCAATCTCTATCAAAAAGCTGATTGTGCAATGTAATTACCGTGACGCTAAGTTTTTCGGTTTGGATTTGAACCCAAATTTTTGCTGGTTATTCGCTGAACGCAGAGATGAAATTTGTTTACCTTTCATGATCAAGAAAATAATTTCGGAGTTAGAAAAAACAGGAACTGCAAAGATAGTGTCAAAAGTTTTTATATGAATTGCATTAAATTATCTACATCAGTTGGATAATGCATTTAAAGAGGTTGAAGTGATGGAATGGGTACTGTTGCGTACAATGCCATCTTCGAATAAGGTTGAAAGAAATTTGACATATATTATGGGAAAGAGTAGCCGAATTAAAATTAATTACAGCGAACTATTTGATGAGTGTACTTGTGTTAAAAGTTGTGTGACTTGTGAGATACTAAAGGAATGGACAGATGGTGGAAAGCTAGTCGAGAATAAAGGGGTTGAAATATTTCAATATCTTAAAAAAAATTCCATACCTAGCTATTTTAATAACGAGGTGCAACTTTGATCTTAACTGCTTAGAGCTTAAGTAATATTTACAAAGTCAGGAAAACATTATTAAATGTTTGGTGCATATATTTTTGTTACACTATTCTGCCGTACTAGGCGAAAAGGGCGTATGTCAAAAAAATATATATCTGAGATTCTTATGACATCGTATAGCTTAATAAAATGCTCCAAATGCCGGAGTCTTAGTTCAAACATATAACAAATCTCGTAAGAAAATTTTCTCCATCCCAATTTTAAAGGTATTTCAATAAATTGACATAAGCAAAACATCAATTATTTCGAAACGAAATTTTTTGAGATACGCCCTTTTCGCTTAGTTCGGCAGTATTTTTAATTAAAATCAAAGCCAATGAAATTTGATTTTTTTTTTTGTGAATTTTTCTTACTTTCAATATAAAAAAATATGTTTCGACAAACACAATTTTTGTTCTGTTTTTTCAATTTAAATTTATGGTCACCGTAGTTATATCAGGTTGTCATGTAAATCAATTAATTTTTAATTTCTATAATATGTTGTTACATGATGATTTAAAATTGATCAGCCCAAACAAAAAGTTGGTCAGGCGTATTAAACAAGACATAAATAAAAAATACCTGCGTATCACAATTAAGATAGTTGTACATTAGAGCATCCATATGTGCAAAAGTGTGATTTGTTTCGCTTCACAAGCCTTTTCTAATAGAATGGCGGTGGAAAAGAAGATATGAAAAAAAATTTTGTGTTTGTTTTGGAAACAGGCCAGTCGCATTTGACCCAAAGGCTGAAAAATGAACTTAAAATGAGTTGTTTTATTTATCGATCTACAACTGTAAAAGAAACGATTTTTGGTGATACCTCAGTGTGCCAAACTGAATTCGAAACGAACTCGTTTCTTCGTACTATTTATCCGAAACGGATTTCGTTACGAATTCGTTTCGAACTCGTTTTCGTATGAAATTCCTCTCGAAAAAACTGAATTCGAAGCGAATTCGTATTTGAAGTCCATTACGAATTCGAAACGAACAAAAAACAAATTCATATTTGAAGTCTGTTACGAATTCGAAAAGATTTCGTTTTACTTACAAAAAACAAAATCCGAAACGAATTCGTTTTACTTGCAAAAAACGGAATGCGCACAAACAAATTCGTTTCGAATTCGAAACGAATTCGCATCCGTTTTTGTGCACATTTGAATCGACCCAGGACATTTCGATGTAAAATTAATTGGCTAATACATCTTTCATACACTATTTTGATTTATTTGTGTGCGTTCGTGGACTTAAATGATGTTAAACACAAATTTTATGAAAAAATTTTCCATTTTTTTTCTAAACGGTCCCCATTAAATATTTGAAGGAGAAAAATTTTGTTCGAGTTATCTTATTAAATAGAGAGTCTCATGTAGTTTAAGAAAAAAAAAAGTTTTTAAAAATAGCTTTTTAAAAATATCAATTTTTGATGCTAAAAAAAAGGTATTAAAACTCATTTTAAAATGGTTTTTTGACTTATCTACATTAGGGTGACCAAAAAAAAATCGATTTTTCGACTTATATGTTGTTTTTATGAAAAGTAATTAGTGTTATGTAAAAAAATGAAGCCCTGAAAAATTTCATTAAAAAATATTGATATTTAGAGGTCGCTAGCATCCGATTTATGAATTAAATTCATTTTTGTTTATTTGCGAGTGATTATAACTCTTCCCAAAAGATAATTCTGCATGAGATTCGGGCTGCTGGCATTGATTCTTATATTATATTGCTGAACACGATGCTGATAATTGTTTTGCGAAACTGTGGCTGAGTATCTTGGTAACATAAAAAAACTCGCTGAAAACAGCGAAAAAACAGCGCAAATTTGGGTTTAAGTGAGGTAAACTCGAGGAATACATTTTTTTCCTAGTCTATCATTCTTCAGGATTATAGTCCGAAAACAGAAGAAGATATTCTGCCGAGTCTCGATGTTCCAGTATTTTTCCTCAGATAAATGAAAAATCATCGAAAACGGGCCAAAACTCAAGCTTAAATGAAGTAAATTCGAGTAATACATTTTTTAAAGATCGTTTTCCGAGTAATACATTTTTTAAAGATCGTTTTCCGATGTAATTTTTTGCGCTGAAACCGAATTCGGCCTCAAAATCGAATCATCACATCAGACTTCCGAAATAGTTGAGGTTACGCAGACAGTTTTACTTATATCTTATTTAATACGACTGACCAATTTTTTGTTTTGGCTGACAAATTTTAAATCATCTTGTAACAACATATTATAAGTATAGTAATTAAAAATTAATTGATTTACATGACTACCTGATATAACAGTCGAGGTACCCGCATGGGTTGTATCATAGAAAAGTCATTTGACCAATTGTCAGCATTAAAAATCCTATCGATTTCTTAACTTCCTTTTTTTCGTCCTAATATGAAGTGTCGAAATTCTCAGATGACCATGAAGTTTTTAAAACAATTTGAAAAAATATTCTCTTGATGACCAATTAATCGGACTAACTGACCAATTATGACCAGTTCGTGACCTATTAGATGCATATTTTTTTGTATCAAAATTCGTCAGATAAGGTGCCAAAATCTTCAGATGACCTTAAAATTTTGAAACATTTTTTAAAAAATTTCTATAACTGACCAATTAATCGGACTAACTGACCAACTATGACCAATTCGTGACCTATAAGATACGTATTTTTTTATTTCAAAATGCGCCAGATGAGGTGCCAAAATATTAAGATGACCTTGAAATTTTTAAAAATATTTTTAAAAAATGTTCTCTTTCTGACCAATTAATCGGACTAACTGACCAATTATGACCAATTTGTGACCTATTAGATGCATATTTTTTTATTTCAGAATTCGTCAGATGAGGTGCCAAAAACTTCGAATGACCTTGAAATTTTTAAAATATTTTTAAAAAATTGAATCTTGCTGACCAATTAATCGGACTAACTGACCAATCATGATCAATCATGACCAATTTGTGACCTATTAGATGCTTATTTTTTTTCTCAAAATTCACCAGATGAGGTGCTAGCGGATCGCAGCCCAATATAATGGAATATTTATGGAAGAGAAAGAACGGAATATTCAAATTTTACTCTCGCTCTCGCTCTCATTCTCAATTTGTCAATTTACGTTGCAAACAAGAACAACGCGGAATTTTTGAAGAATGATCTAAAATTACAGAAGGTTAACACATAGAAACAAGCATGTAAGCATAACAAATCGTTGAAGGGGAATTGAATGTGTTAGTTAGTTTGTGAGCTTTTTTTCTTCTTTCTCATGGCAATGCAATGGAATATTTATGGAAGAAAAACAACGAAACATTCATTCATTCATTTACTCTCGCTCTCATTTTTCAATTTACATTGCAACCAACAAACCCTCTAGATATGTTAAGAATGTAAATGGAATGTATTTCTATTTAAAAAAATTATCTTGCCTGTCCTTTACTTCAAAGTTTCTTTTGAGGTACTGAAATGTCCCATAATGTTTTTACTAAGAATTGACGTACCTTTTACTTTATATTAAACATTTTTATTATAAGTTCAGACGTTATGCATTACATACTGCTATTTTTATTTACGCCACTGTCAAACCCATGATTAAAGTCAACTCATTCATAGTCATAGTCCAGTATATAAATATTCTCATGTTTTAGTTGGCTTATGAATATAAATACAAGCAAATATATATGTATGTATATGAGTATAGTATGAAAATGACATGTAAGTGACACATGAAAAGCTTCGTACAAAAACACACGCACACACACAACGTCTACTGTCGTTGCACAGACTTTGTCTTGAGCTCTAAATGAAAATTTACATGCATATTTTTAAGGCAAATGATGAAGGTACACAATTGTATAGTACTTAAATTAAAAGAAAATTTACCTTACAATGAAACTACTGGACACTACTCAAAGAGAGAGAGAGAGAGAGAAGAAACCTAACCCCAGATTTCATCCTGTGGATATTGTGGCATTATGGGAAAAGGTCCTTGTTTATTATAATGTCATTTTACATATTATGCTTAAGTAGGTGCTGGACGTGCAAGTGATATTCAGATTTTTTTTTTTTTAATTTTCTAAATTGCTTTGATCCATCTTTTAAATGCCAGCAATATAAAAAAGGTAAAATGATGTGTGGCATAAAATGCTAAAAAGCATTATAATAGAAAGTTTCAAATAATGTCATAATGACAGCGGTCAACTTAAAGTGGCTGCAGTTTTGACATTTGACATTTTAAGAGACTTCATTTGACTTCATATTATAAATATGCAACATAAAATTAAACAGTTACTTACTCATTTCATAGCATAAGAACGCTGATGATATATTTAGTCTATAGTTATTTTATCAAGTCAAGTTTTTAAATAATTTGATATCATTTTTATAAAACTAAAGTTTGCTATTTAAAATTCTTCATTTTAGTGAGGTGGAAACCTTCGATATTTTGTAACTTCTTTAGAACAACAACTTAGTTTTTATACGTTGACGCCATCAAACATCTTTAATGTAATGCATTTTGCATTGATCTTCTGGTCTCTTAAACGAAGACTAAACTTTAGTTTTCTTGATAATAGATATACTCGTTAGACTGGGTCGAAAAATAGATTAAGCCAGACACCGACTCAAAAGTAAAAAGGACCTTTAAAAACGATATCTGCTTGATTTTTTTTTTTTCTTTGTTCCGAGAAAAACCAATGGAGCGCTTTATATTCTCCTGAAGGTCCTTTTTGGCTAAAAAAAAAACGTATTTTTTGCTCGTAACTTTTTTTTCCACAAAATTGATACCTGAATTTGCTTGAATTATAAATATAAACTCGATTTTTTCACATTTTTTATATGGAAAATAAATTCTAAATTTTTTACGTCAGCTTTTTTCAATTTTTTTAAATTTTTTTTACGTTTTCTGTATTTCTGCAAGTTTCAAAAACTTAAAAAAAAATTTAAAATTTTTAAAATTGAAAAATTTAAAAAATTTGCATAAAATAAAGATTTTTTGAAGTTTTTTATTCTATGCAAATTTTTGAAATTTCTCAATTTTTAAAATTTTTGATATTTTTGAAATTTGGATAATATAGAAAACTTAAAAAAATTGAAAAAAGCTGAAGATTTCGAAACTTTAAAAATATTATAAAAATTGCAAAAAAAATTGAAAAAGGATCAAAAAATTAACAAAAGTATCAATGGAATATCCAAATTTCATTTTTAAGTTTCATAAATCTTTACTAAAATGTTTGTTAAATCAAACACTTTATATGCTGCATTGATTTTATCAAAATTAAATTGAAGGTTGAACTTATTAGCATTACCCAGATGTTTCTTAAGTTTATTTAGAGGTAGACCAATTTTTTCCAATTAATATGTGAGACTTTCTAAATTAAGAAGTTCCCGCTTTTTTTGTTCTGTATGTAGAAAAGATGTGATGTTTCAAAACTGACCCAAATTTCAAATAAAAGGGTTTTGAGTCACTTTAAAATAAAGTTTATTTGTTAATTTTTTCCAAGATTAAATATCCGCAAAACTTAAAAGCAAATGACACCTAATAATGTGAAAGTAAATATCTGATTTCGATTAACTAAACCATTGTCACTTTAAATATTCATCCAAATCTGACAATGCTTTCCAGTTGCATCAAACTCACTTCATATTACCACCAAGGCTTTTCGCTGTTTTAGATCAAACTGCTATTTTTTCAATGTAGAATCTCAGAAATCAGGCTATTCATGAACATCAGAAATCAAAAAAAAAAAATATTTCAATGCTCGTCTACGACGAAAGTGAGACCTTTTGTTCTATTACAACGTGAGTGTTGCCCATATTGACATGATATTTTTGTGGAAGGTAGATTAAAATCTCTAGTATATGTAAAGGTGATTACCATTTTCAAACTACAACCGACAACGCAACGTTTAGCGGATACAACAGTGCAGTATCTAGGCATCGCAAGACGCGCGCGCACTCTCAACATTCAAGAACTCGCAAAACCCATTGCCAGCCCATTTTTATTTCTTAAAATTTACAAATCTTACACGTTTTTATTTTTGAAACGCACAACGTTGGAGCAAAATCCTCCCGGAAATAAATCGATCTCTACTGGAACTACAAATAGCGAACATTTGAACAAGATTGAAGCATAAAAATTATCAACCTATATCTACTAACAGAAAAAAAATTTCAAAAAATTAGAGGTGCAAAAGCAAAATGGTGTCCTATTTGGCGTGAAATGTCCTACATAATAAATGTTTTTGGATATTAAATGTTCAGCCTAAAAGTATGCACTGCGATTGCAATTGCAAAACTAAGGTCATTGTCACTTTGTCTGGAGCTGTTTGATTGTTTTCTCGCTTGCGCCCTTCCTCTTAAAGGTAGAAAGATGGTGTGTGTTTTGTTGTTATTGTTGTCTTTACAACAACGCCTATGCAACATGACAATTTTGCATAAACAAAACATCTATTATGCAATTCACTCTGTCTGGCATAACAAATGACTTAAATGTCAAAGTGGAACATTTTCAAAAATGGCGACCATGGCATGTTGCATGCAAGTTCAATGTTCAATTCACAACTAATTGAAGTTGAAAGTTAACAAAACACTCGTACGATGTGCTGCGTGTTAATATCGAAAAAATGAACTGAAAAATTAAAAGCGATGGTATGATAAGTTCAGCCAATACCATCAAGTTTTACAAAATTGCAGTTATTGTTGACTAAATTCGGTAGCTATGTGCTTGCCAGTTAAACCCTGCTGGGATATGATGAAAGTCAAAGCCTTTCATTTTAATATCTTTAAGGAGTATGCCAGTGTAGTGTTTTATAACCTTAAAACGTTTGTCTGCGAAACGCAAAAACGTAATATTATATTGTTAGCTGGTATTTATCGTTGTTGCTTTTCTTTCACAAGAAAATAATTTCTCTTCTTCAAAAAACGTGGATACAAAGCAAAGCCAACAAAATTTTAAAGTTTTTTGTTTCTTATAAAGCTTTTTATTATTACTGTTGTTGTTGTTGTTGTTGGTGATGTTGGTGGTCGCTCGCTGTAAGCCAACAAGTTTGTTTACAGTTAACAGCAGTTTGTTGTTGACAATAGTTTTTCTCTGTTTTCTTGTCGAGCATTTCCGTCGAAAAAAAAAACCTTTACAATAGCAGCTTAGAGTTGCAACAAACTGCTGCTAATGCATGAAACTTTATGTTGACATCATGACCAACCATAACAATAACAATTGCAAAAACTCAACAATAAAGAAACTAATAACAAAGGGAAACCCGGAAGCAATATTGGTCAGAAGTTCAACTTTACCCGAAAAGGATAGGGTTTGCTTGAAATTTTAATATTATTCTCTTGATGCGTAGAGACTTTATTCTTTAAAAATAAATTAGTAGATTTTTTCGTAGAGTTTTCTTATATTTTCGGGTCAGCAGAACACGATTGTGATGGTTGTTTTACTATATAGTGGCTGTCCATCTTGGTAGCATCGAAAAACTTCCAGAAAACAGCAAAAACAAACAGCGCAAATTTGGGTTTAAGTAAGGTAAACTCGAGGAATAAATTTTTTTCATTAGTCTAATATTCTTTAACATTGTAGTCCGAAAACAGATGAAGAAATTCTAGCTAGTCCCGATGTTCCAGTATTTTTATCAGAAAACCAGAGTAATAGAACAATGAAAATCCTCGAAAACAGGCCAAAACTCAAGCTTAAATGAAATACATTCGGGTAATACATTTTTTAAAGATCGTTTTCCGAAGTAATTTTTTACGCTGAATCCGAATTTTGTCTCAAATTTGACCCATCACATCAGAGTTCTGCAATATTAGAGGTTTAGTACCTAAAAAATTGGTTTTTTTGTCTATTTTTGAGGCCAATCAGGGTCAAAATAAATGCAGCTTTGAACTTCAATTCCATTAAAAATAAAACATTCCCAAATAGATAGCTTATTGAAGCTCAAATAAAATAATTTCTTATTCTGATATGCCCGCGACTTCGATCGAGCCCGACCTTGAAATTCAAAAACTTGCAGCAAGTTTTCATATAATTCATAACTCCAGTTTTGTAAGCGGACATAGTTCCCGAAACAAAAATGTTATAGGGCTCAATTATCTTATTTACATTATTTTAATAATTTTATGTCAATTTTCCCTAGACTGAAGCTAAAAACGTTCATGTAACTATGGATGTTATGTCCATTGTTATTATTGTGGCGGTTATGGCTTGTCACCCTTCTAAGTTTATGATTTATTTTTGTTTGTTTAAAAGATGTATTTAAAATTCAGAGATACAATGACGCAAAACATATTTTTGACTTATTTTTCCTCTAAGGTTTTAGACTCTTAAAACTCCAACTGCCATAATAACGCTATTAAGCGGAAATTTTCAATGTGAAGAATAAATTTTATAAGAGAAAAAATCAACTGAAAACAACTAATCCATGTATCATTCAAAATATCATTTTCAGAATTTAAGTGTAATTAAGATTTAATTTTGCATGTTGCACAGATTCTTACTTACCTTTCTATTAAACATGAAAATTCAATAATTTTATTTAACTTTTTTTTTCAAATGAAATTATCTAAATTAAAAAAAATAAACTTTTGAATTACATATGAACGTATTACGTATGAAAATATTAAAATGCAAATATTGTTGCATACTTTTAGGCATCCATTAAAACAATTAACAATTTTTGTGCTTGGCTCTCTCAGAGAAAGCACCTAAAGCATAGCAATTTATTTCTAGTCTGGTGAATTTCTATGCCTAAATCTACATTTATTCATACACATCGCATGCCTTTTTTAATCGTCTCTTGCTTCACATAACTGCGGCACCTGAAGCAAAGAACTTAAGTAAGAAGAAAGAAAGGGTATTCCTTCAACAGCGAAGATGTCTCGTAAGCTACGTAAATCAACTGAGAACATTTTCGAGCCTCGAAAAATATTTGTTTGAAGCAAAGTTAACGCACTCGTCGAAAACTCTCAGCGCTGATATGTCCAAAATATCATTTGTATATAAAATTATTTAGCCAATGAGCCAAATATCGGGTCATTTGGACAAGTTTTTGTGTTTTATTTATCAGCAAAATTATTTCCTTTACTTTGAATCCTGACATAGGTCTGTATGTAAATGAGATATCGATGTTGTTATTGAAAAGATTACTTTCAATTTTTTTTTTTTGCTTCAGCACTGTCACGTCTTTCATTACTCTCTTTGCAGCGTTTTACACGAGAATCAAGAAAATGATTCAATTCTGAACTTCTTTACTTAATATTAACAGTTTTTGCCATAAGTAGATCACAGTTGTTAAGCCTTCTATGTTATTTAAAGTGCAGTGTATATGCTGCATTCTGTTTTGCTTTAGTCAACTGAATGCCGTAGAAGCTGCTGCTGTTGCTGCTTACCGACAGCATGTGCCAAGCGGAAAAAAATGCAAAATTTTTCAAATTATTTGAATAGAAAATATAAAACAAAAACAAATAAAAAAAAGTACAAAGAAAAACAAAGCAAAACCGCCAGTAAAAATAAATTTCATGGCAAAAACTGAAACCAAAACAGAGGCTGTTGTACAGACGGCAAGCTGCAGTAGTTGTAGCCGAAACTAAAAGCCAAGCTTAAGCCGCCAGGACATCTTGTGACAAGTTTAGCCTGACTGACTGACTGACTGACTATTTAAATGAGTGACTGACTGTTTGACTACCGCGTCTATGTCGTCTAAAAGAATGGCGTCAACGTAAAACGTCAACCTCGACAACTTCAACAAAGCGTTGTTGAATACCAACATGTTGGCGACATTAATCTTTGTCGTGTTCAACAATGTCTGGCGGTGCATAAAAGTCAAGTTGATGTAAATATAGGCTTCGTTGGCAATGAATTCTTGCTTTGTTGTAATGCACATACATACTTATGTTTGTGGTAAGGAAATCTTATGCATTAATTTAATGCTGCAGATTTTTAGGCATTTTAAAAATAAAAAATATAATATAAAATCTTGCAAATTTAGGTAAGAGATATTATGATTGCATATCTTACACAATACTACAAAATTATTGAGCACTTGGTAAAGATTTAATGATTAATGTGCTCTCGCCTTGTGACCTACTCTCCTTTATGTACAAAAATGTTCATAAGATGTTTCATTCAAGGAACTCATTAAGTTTTTCGGTGGACACAAACTTCCAATCTAACTACCGTGAAATGTGTGTCACAAAGCTCAAATTAACTTTACTTAGGTTACTGCATTTTTTCAGCAAGCCGCTGAATGAAGAAGACCTTTAGAAAGAAAAAAATGAGTTTTGTCAAAAAGGCACATTTCCACCAAGAAATTTTTAAGATAATGCAGTAGGCTATTTAAAACGGAACATTTCCTATACTACGTGCAAAATAGTGATTTATAGGTATTGCTGCAGCCAAAACAAACTTTTCCACAGACTTGTCCGCACAAGTCAAGTGTCCGCTTTTGTCCGAAAGCTGTACATAAGAAATATAATCTCGAATATTTTTGGATTGAATGCAACTGTCGTGAATATATTCAAAATCCTTTGCACATCGATACCGATTAACTACTTCTGATCTTCCCCAACGACAGTGAAAGCATTTTATTTTTTTGAGAGAGAACCCGAATCGAACCTAAAGCCCTGCGTTTCTGGCAACACGTTGTGGAAATCTCCAACTGAAGTCTGGTCATTCTAAATCATCATGGAAACGATCGCTATATAAGAAAGAAATATTGTTAACAGTGTTTGGTCGTAGGGGATTAAATTCATTTCACTTTCAAAAGGCCGTAACTTTGCGAGGAAACATCACAGAAGTCCTATTGAAATCAAAAGACAAAAGTTAATTATTTTGATTTAGATGGAAATGCCGCTTTTTTGAAAAAATTTTCAGCAGTTTTTTTAATTTTTGACACCATAACTCAAAATGAGCATAACTTCGTAAAAAAAATGTTTAATCAAATCGGGGAAATATGGGTCCCCTCATATCATTTGAAACACAACACATATAATCGGCAACCATTTCCGTAATATGAAATAGTTCGACTGCATGGTTTGAAATGGATTTAGTCCATGTCATCAGCAAATTTTTTTTTATCTTTTATATAAATAAATGATTTATCGAAAATCAAAACAATAGCTTTAAATGAACTAGCCCAAGGTGAAAAAAACAATGTAAACCCGTGTACTCACCTACTTAATATAATCTAAGTACGAGTGCACTATGAATAGTTGAGTTTTTAACAAGAAATTTAATTAAATTCATACGTGTGTGGTTGTCACACATTATTATTATAATATTTTTGAACTTCAGGCAATTTTTTGTTAATTGTTAATCATAACAAATAAATTGCGACCATAAATAACAACATCAATTAATTTTAAGCAGCCTAATACGGTTAAGCTTTTATTTTTAGTTTTTCTTATATTGTAGTTTTCGTTACCCAGTGCGAAATAGAAAGCAAAAATATTTTCATTGTCACACTTAACATTTTCGTATGTCAACTGTGGTGAATTTCAAAAACAAATTTTACTGTGGAGCTTTATTGGTTAATTGGATTTCAGGATGTTTTTATTTGATCAAGTTTATCTTATAGAGCTAAGGACCACAATATTTCCAGACGTCCCGGTATTGGCGAAAATGTTCTGTTTCTCTTGAAAATATGAAAATACCATAGACCATAGATGGGCAAATTTTTGAAAGTAGGAGCTGCTTAAAACAAAAAAACAAAACAATAACAACAACAACAATACAAAAACTAAATATAAATTCAATCTCGATAGCAAAAAAGAAATGCTGTCCCAATATGCGCATCGATGTTTCCTTTCTTCGGTTTTTTTTTTTTCTAACAAAAAGAATAATACAAATCCCGATTTTTTTATAAAAAAAAAAAAAACCACAACGATAAAAAAGTACGTAGTAGTGGTGAGTGGATGCTTTGTTTATTTTTCTTAAGGAAAAAAAAAAAGGAAGTTCGTTCCCCATCGCTGTTCCAGACCCCTTTAGCCCTACGTTAGTTCACCGTTTTTATAGCCAGGAAGCATTTGGAAGATTTTTAGCCACATTAAACTTCCACATTAATTGTGATGAAATTGTAGCTCTTCTAGAAGAGCTATCAACTTTCAGATTAATAGCAAAAACCTTAAAAATAATTGATCGTCTATTATTTGGCAACTCTTTTAGGAGATTATTTGGTGTAATTGTAATTGTAATTTATCTTGAAAAGTTAAATTGGATTTTTAAATATTTTTAAAATTCCATATATTTCAATGCATTGTTATTCGATGCTGCTTTTTGTTTAGGCCACGAAACAATACTGCAAGAATGCGTGAGTGCAGATCGTTATAGCTGTCGAAAAATATTCATTGCACGTTGATAAATGCGAAAATTTACAAAACTTCGTTTACGATATTTCACACGCATCTCGCACGCAATATTTTTCACGCAATCAAATTTTTCTATGATGTGAAAAAATAATCAATAGTATCCATCTTCAGAAAAAAGATACATGTATACATTTTTGATTTTGAAAAATCAAGGTTAAATTTTAATGTTTTCGAAAAATAATTACAACCACTCGAAAGGCCATTCAAAAATCTATCGAAAGAACTTGGGCTATGATTTTTACAGTCCACCCAAGAGGACAATACTGCCTTACTAAGCGAAAAAGACGTATCTCAAAAAAATTCATTTCGAGATAATTGATATTTTGTTTATGTCAATTTTTTGAAATACCTGTAAAATTGAGATAGAGGAAATTTTCTTAGTAAATTTTTTATATAATTGAACTAAGATGCCGACATTTGGAGTATTTCATTAGACGCGTAATTTCTTGAACTATCCGATGCCATAAGAATCTCGGATATTTTTTTTTTTTTTTTTTTTTTGAGTATGAGGTCAATCGGTTATGTTCGATTTTTGGCTAAGGACATTTGACATGAAATGCGTCATATATAAGGATAGAATCAGTAAAATGTCTTAATTTTTATATTGAATAGCGCAAATATTGGATTTTACATTATTGTATTGCTTTGATAAGCTCGTCACGCTAGATCCCATTTTTAATTTTTCTATAACATTAATTTTTTCTTTTAGAGACAAAAATTTCGGTACCTTTTGCGACATTTTTCATGAAAAACTTTAGAATATATCATACAAAGTCACCTAACTAAATGGCAAAACCACAGCGATAATGTCATGACTCACAAGAAACTATTTACGTTTGACTCCCCGTTCGATAAAAACTATTCGAATAAACGAAAAATAAAGAAAACTAAATTGGTTTTTTATGTTGAATGCATTTTAAATTTGTTCACGTTATCGGGCTTGCTCATTTTGTTCACGCCAAGGAGTTGTCAATGTAAAAAAAGGTATTTACGTTATTCGGTGTTCACATAGGATATTGTTTTTGTTACCGCGAGTCTACTGTATTTGCAATTGTAGTTAAAAATTCACAAGGCATATTTATTTACATACAAAAAACTATCATATCATATATCATATTGATATTTCCTATCATACAGAGACATTGGACTTTTATTTTCTCACTCTGTTTTAAAGTTAATTTCTCCCATCTTGTTGTATTGGGTCAGTGTGTTACACCATCACGTTTACAAATTCAATGTCAACAACATTAAAAGCTCTTTCGCACTAAGTCGATTTTTTTATCTTTTTGTTCAGTTTAATCGTAATATTTACAGTTCAATTGCATCGATCGCAATTCAAAAATGATATACGAATATGACGATAGTGGAAAAATTTACAGCACATTTATAGTGAAATTTCCAGTTTATTTTATTAATATATTCACGATTTTTTAGGAGTTACTTGCATTACAAATGCACATACATTTGATACAAAAAAAAAAACTGGTCAGCTTTAAGCTTCAAGCTGAATGAATTGTTGATATTAAGTATAACTCTGATATAAATGGATTTATTTTCATCCAATTTCGAAAATGATGTATAAATTTACATATTTAATGCGGTCATTATTGATGTACTGCAGACAATGTAAAAAACTTGGTGTAAAGTTCAAGGAAATCAAGCCCTTTATAGAGAATTGTGAACACTTCATAAGCATTTATAGCATGATATAATTTTCTGACTTTTTTTACACATAAGAAAAACAAACCACAGGCGGGGATTAATATCTATCCCTTGTACGACACATTTCCTATTAGACAATTTAGGAAATTTTATTTAACGCAGTCTATTAAGTTGTGCGCAGCAGAATGTCTTACACTGGATTAAAGTGCTAATTTTTTCGTCAATTTTGCCTACACTCAAAGCAAAAGTCCTAAATTGTAAAATCATTTTGAAGAAGGATTTTTAAGAAATTCTTTTGCTTTTCTATAAAGTTTTCATTATCATTGGCGTATAGCAAAAGTTCTATAGCAAAAGCCTATTACCTTTGGCAAAAATAGCAAACTTCTACATAAGTCACAAAGCAATAGGTATTCAAAAATTTTCTACTTAGAATGCAGGTCTTCCTGAAGCTTTTCCCGCTTATTTTGAAATCAAGTTAATAATCAAACGATATTACTTTTATACCTTTAAGGTTAGTTTTAGCGTTATTTCTTTTCCCTCTGATAAACTTAAAATGATGCAAGTGACAATATTGTTAGGTACATATCTGGTCTTTCATTCCTTCCAAAGACGTTTAAGGAAATATTTTTGGTTTAAAGGGACTTGAAGTTTTTGTTGGATCTAAAACTGAAGTTTTTCGGAATTGGAATCTCAATAGAAAATCTTTTGCCGAAAGTATTTGCAGAACTCATTATTTACTTTTAAGCTATACATTCGAATACATCCACGACTTACATGTTTCACAAATCTAGTAATCGTTGCCACGATGATTTAACGCGGCCGAGCGTAGTATCCTATGTAGCGATAAGTCCCCCTATTTTAATTTTCACCATGGTTTCAATGAGCCATCATTCAGGTATTCGTTATATGTATTAGGACTGTGTAAAGAAGTTCAGCGGTGAACTACGCGGAAGTATTCAAGAATTTTGCAACTATACGAGTACGATCTTTGTCCGTTGCTTTGTCATGTTGGAGAGATTTTGTGCATCTCCGTTAATTAAGTCGGGCACGCTGGGTCTTCCCTCAGGAAAACGCATATGGTGAATGCAAATGGAAGCAAGCGAATGACAATGGTTTCGAATTTTTTTCCCATTGAAAAATTATTCAATTTTTCTAGGGTTTTTTTTTTTTTAGTAAAGAAGAAATTTTTTGGTGGAAAGAATTTTTATTTTTTTGAAGGCGGAAGGAGCATTTATCTCTTTGCCATGGGCGGAAAATATTCACATTAAGGCACTGCTTCAACGTTACTTTTAATGTCAATCACGTTTCTTAAAATATTCTAACCGTGGAAAATTCGCAACTCAGTTGAGAACGCCTGGCTCATTATTTAGTGATCGCAAATTGTGAAGGTACTTTTTGAAACTAAAGTGGATTTCACTCTATGCCATGGGTTTTTTGATTTAAAATCTCCATTCCGATCTGCTAGTGCCGGACACTAATGTGGTTTCCGCATTATTATTAATTCTTTAGTTCGCCGGGATTTAGTCACATAGAATAACTTATTTTTTTACTTTTCACCGATGATTCTATGAGAAGCTCAAATGTAACTCCATTGAGTGATATACTAATCAAAAAGGGAAATTCTTCATAATTTTTTTTTGTGCAAAATTGATATCAGATTCTAGAAGTTTTTTCCTAAAAAAATTGCTCCAATTTTGCAGACGCACTTACTGTGAATATAATTTTTCGAGACACTCTGCATAAAATCAAGCGATTGTTTTAAGACAATTTTTGCTGGATGTTGACTTTATTCCTGAATAATTTCCCTTTATATTTTAGTTTAAGGAAATTTTTTATAAATAAAAATTTTTTTTTATGCGATTTTTTTAAGACTTTTGAACGATTATATTTCAAAAATATCTCGTTGCCTAAAGCTAAATATTTTTTCTTCCAAGGCTGAGGACTGTATGTAGTTGAAAGAGGCTCTGTAAAGAGAAAAATAGTACTGTATGCTTAAATAATAAAATGGCCCATTTGCCTTTCAAATCTTGGGCTTTAAGATTGCCCCATAAACTGTGGTTAGCAACGAAATCTTAGTAGTAGTTAGTATACGTCTTTTAATCAACAAATTATGCGCACAACGGGTCCGACTCACTTCAGTTTCCTCTATACACTTAAAGTTAAGTTAAGATTTCTACAATAAATACAATTTATAATGTATGTATGTTTTTTTTTATTATTTTACAGTGGATGATTGCACATTGTACTCGTTGTATTAACATTCCATACACACACTTGCACTAACTGATGAGCTGTCAACAAGACAATTAACATAAGAAACCCAACAAATCACATCACTTGTATGCAAAATAAAATTCAATTGTTAATTTCTGTTGATTTTTTCATTTATTTATTTATAAAATCAGTTAGGATACAAAAAATACTTTTAATTCTTAGAACTTACAAAAAAACAGACAAGGGAAAATAATGGATTTTTATCTTACAAACATTTGAGTATTAATTTTCGATTCGATTCTGCCAAAATGATGCCTCTATCTCTCCAACTGTCACAGTTTACAGTTTGATGCCACGTTGTTGTGCCTGTGATCGATATCTTGCAATATAGATACCCTTTGGATCGAATTTACTTTGTAGTACTTGCCATTCAGCAGGCTTATTATTGATAATGTGGCGCAGGACTTTATCAGAGTTTGCTCTTTGTTTTGGACTGCATTTACTGCACTCGGTGGTGAGAGCATCAGAGAGATTTCTCTTCAATTCACGACCTTCGGGTGAGCACTTGCCAGTACCGATCAGACACTTGTAGTAGTTGTTGAATAAACGATCAGATGTTAAAACCTCATCAACATCGACATTATCATATTTGGTTGTATATCTATTATCAGCAAGTACCAAAGTAGCCAAGGCCAGAACGAGTGCCACAACCAAAAGTTTCATATTGAGCTAAAATTAGATAAAAAATAAGATTTAAATTGGTTGGCATAAAAAAATAGGTACTATGTATATTTATTAGAGTGGAGCAAACGAAGGTTCTGTAAGGAAAACGATCACATACATTAATATGAAATTTTGAGAACAAACATGTTTTTAGTTGTTGCGAGCTTCTCAAGTCCTCAAGCGTCCTACATGATCCTATATCCTAATAACAATTTGTAATGACTGAATTAAAATAAAAGTTTTCTATTTTGGAAATTGTCTGAGTTCTCATGCACCTCAAAAATCTGTTTTAAGCCATATACAAATCTAACCTTTGAATATTCGGGAGCAACTCGAAAAATTGTCTTCAACTTGTTGCTATCTTTTTTTTAATTAGTTGTTGAATTGACAATTTTTCGATATACATTTTTAATTTTTCAAGTATTGTTGAATTCTCGAAAGTAATAAAAAGCTTGTTTTACTCCACTCTTATTTATATGTAGAACAAATTTTTGTTTTTATTGTTAATTTATGCACGGTATTTCGGTACTGCTACTGAAATTGACGAAAACAAGCTTAAGTCTACTATATAAAATAGTTAGCTTATGATATCATTTTGATATGAGAGCAATTTTTAAATTCAAATGTAAGATTTTGGACTAAAGAACGAAAGAAAAACCATTCAATTTCAAGTTTTAAGTTGACTAAATTATGATTCTTAAAATAAATCCTGTGTAATAAAAGTTTGCTCTTATTTGCTAGAAGAGTTAACAAGTTCGTTGTTTAAGTCTTTTGAAAAAATTTGAGCTCATGAAAACTTAAATAGAAAAGATCAAACAGATCAAAGTGACAACTTCCCAAATATTGATATTTTAATAAAATAATGTTTATGTATGGGATTTGTCGATACTTTTATATATTGAGACATTATATTGGTAATCTGCTATTTTATATCATCATGTTTTTATATGTTCATGTACTCGTATTGATATATCAACAAATTGGTAGATTGACATTTTCATTTTATAGCAACACTGATCTTAATAAATCAACGCATTTTTTAACCAATAACATAAAGCTCATAATGTAAGCTTTTCAAATTTTTCACTAAATAGAAAAATTACCCAAAAAATATCTTTTATAAAGAGTACTTTGATATTTTTTTTTAAAGAAAATTAATTTATTCTTTTTTACACAGAATTTTTCATTTTATGTTTTTGCGATTACAAATTTTTTATTATTATGACTCATTGAGTTATTTTGCCTTCGCCCAAATAAAAGTCGAAAATTTTGAGAAATTTTTTGCAGAAGGTAAATACCAAATTTTTGTGATAAATATTTACCGAATTTTTCAATTGATTTTATTTTTTGGCTATATTACTTATACGAAATATGACTTTAAATAAAGTTCTTATTACGAGAGTGTTCTCAAAACTTTGCTCTTATTGATATCGATTCGATATTGCATTTAATACAGTTTGCAATTGAAATAAAGTTTAGTTCTCAAACTGATTCACTTTTTATTAAAAAAAATAATGAACATCTAATTAACTTTATTTTGATCTAATCAAATTTTTGTCAAAACTTTTTCTGCAGAATTGAGACCGATTTGCGAAAGCCTTATGAAATTGGTATCCAATGTTGACTTTGCATAGCCGAGTACTTATGTTAGTTTGAAAATTTTCATTTTTCAAAGCATCAAAAACTACATTAACGATATTTCGCTTTACTGCCAACTAGTATTGCAATTGATCAATTTAAGTAGAAAAGTTTGAAATGATCTGCTGTCCAGCAAAAATAAACTTAATTTCAAGGCATTTTTTTTGCACAAAGTTTTGTTTTCTTGAGCATTGCGACAAAACATCATTAAATTTTTGATCGAGCTTGCAATCAAACTCTCAATAACATTCAAAGAAGTATCGATACATAACTGAAATTCTGATATCACAGCTTTAACTTGCACAAGCTTGAAAACCAATATTATGCAACAAGTAAACAACAACAATTTTCGCCTCTAATTAAAAAAAAAAATATTCATATTGCAAAACCATGCACTGCACATTTTTTTCAATTATTTATTTTGAATTTTTAATTAAAAAAAAAAAAATTAAAAGCTCAATAAAGAAATATTATTGATACCAATTTTGTACAGCCAATTAGCCAAAATATTTATTTTTTTATCTGCATTTGAATAGTCACAGGTATATGCAACTTCACTGAATTCAACACAACTCAACTCAACACTTGTTTACTTTCACTTTTGATATTCGATTCCGTAATAAGCCGTAGCTTAATCAAACATATGTTCCGTAATACTTAAACTATCGCATGTTGTACGAGTACGAGTAACTCTAGCGCGTTGGTGATGGAAGTCACCGTGGCGACAACTTTGGCGATCAAGTCGTTTCGATCACTCTGTTATGTAACTTACTTGTTTTTAAGTTTTTTTTTTGCAAAGTTTTAGTTATAACAAATTTTATGCCGTAAGGAGACTCACGCTACTACAACCGATACCTTGAAGCGACTATATTCACAAAATCTCAAACGAAATGCTTTTATAGTTACAGCTAGTTGATAAAAGCTTGAATCAAGCAAAAATTCAGCGGAATAATCGCTCTTTTTTGTCGTTCATCATTCATTTACTCTCTTGCTGACCATACAAAATTCGAAAAAAAACATAAATTCTCGTCATTAATAACTGCGTGGCACTTCAAATCTGGTTAAAGCGATCAGGTACTTTTTTGGTACACTGGGATCAAAAAAAAATTAAAGGTGTAATTTTGTTTCAAACGATTGTTTCAAAATTGAGTTTAAGTATTGAAAAGTGATATACATACATACAAATATATACGCTTATATTATTATATTAGCATGTGAGTCTGTTTTGAGGACCAGTTGACCCAATTCATATTTAAAAGGAATCAAAGGTCAAAAGAAATGATAAAGGTATTATTTTGGGAGTTTTATTGATGGCTTTTACAAATGTGAAATATGGTTTTCAAATGAATAATATATACGAAGAGTCTAACAATTGAGTATGTTGGTTGAAAGGAACTGAAAAAAAAAATAATGTAATTTATTACTTTAATATTCATCACTGCGTCGGTAATCGGTGTTCAACAGTCTGCCGAATAAACGTTTTCTTGACTCTATCTCCATCTATGTATCTGTCTTATTAAAAATTGTCTACCAGAACATAATTTTTTCAAAAACTAATAAGTTATTAACAACTTTGAGTGAATTTTTGCTATCGGTTCATTATGCCCGAAGGTATTTTTTAGAATTTGAATTCTTTGTTGAATTGTTCAATATTTTCATACCACCTGAAAACATTTTCATTCGGCTAATTAAATGTCGTAAGCAAAGAATGACAAGTGCTATTCGTAAACTTAAGGCACAATTTCAAGATATAACCGCATTAAGAGGCCGAAAAAGATTTTTACACAATAACTGGAAATGTATGCCTCAAATAGAAAAATAAATTGAATCTAAAGTAACAGAAGGGACGAAAATACATTGATTTCCTGTCCAAATGTATTCTGGAAAAGACTTAACACATGAGGCGCCCAGTTGCAAAACCGGCCAAGTCCAAAAAAATCAAATTTTGAGATATTTTCATATATCAAAATCTAGACCATGCTTTATCTTTCTACTATGATTTTAGATAAAACAAAAATTTTTTTGACAGAAATGTTACACTTTATAATTTATTTTTGATGCATAGATTTCCAAACCAGCCAAGTCCAGTTCATTGATAACAAAACCGGCCAAGTCTAAAATTGTTTTCACAAAAACATACGCAAATAAGACTTGAAAAATCTGATCTGACGTGCTTCGAGTAAGAAATTTTATAAGCTATTATGTGGGAAATACTTTTTAATTTTTCAATGAGCATAGATGATGATAAACGATGATGAAAGCTATCGCTGTATGGACTGAATCGCATATTAGTGAAGTGAACTAAGAGAATGCCGAAATTGCTGAGTTAACAAATTGTTTTCAGAACAAGAAAGATTCTGACAAAACCGATGGTATAAGCCAAGCTAATGACTCCTCGTTGACTCTTTGCAGTACAGCCTTCGACAATATCTCCCGAAAAAGTATATGCATTTCACAAGAGTGAGAGAGAGATGTATTTAAACTAAGGCAATCACCTAATACGAGCATAGTACGAGAAAAGGTTGTTGTCATTGCTATTTTTCTATAAATCAGGCTCTTTATAGTTCTTGACGACATCTTAAAAGGTGGTGAGGCAAGATAAAACATCAATTTATGAATATAGAACCTAAAGAGCTTTAACTCAACTGTGGAAAATCTGGATACATTCGCTTATTTTCACTCAAACAAAAATTCAAAATGCTGATTGAAATGTCAAATCCGTATTGCTGTATGGGAATAAGAATGGGGTGCGTTTCCAAACAGTTTCATGCTTATAATGCTTACACAAAAATCGGGTGGGTAAACTCAATTTCAAACGTGGTGGCATTTTCGGTACATTTGTACTTTTTTCAATACATTTGAGTCGCAATAAATTGTCGTCAGTACAATTGATAAGTTTTTATTAGATTAGGCATAGTTTTAGTACGTTTTCGGTACATTACATCTATTTCTAAAAATTATCATTTTATTTTTCGTTTTTTTTTTTTTTTAGTAAATTTGTGTAGAATTCTGAAGTAAACTTTGCTGACCTTTCTTTTTCTTTTATTTTTGTAAAAAAGTTAAAATGTTGTTTGAATTTTATTAATTTTAAGTAACGTTTGATGCTCATGACATTGAAAAAATTGCATTATCCATCTAAAGAGTACATTTCAAGTTTCAATTCATTACAATAGCCAAATGCCATCACTTGGACTTATACTAAAAATAAAACCAGATGCCTACAGCTAACTAGATTAAGCTACTCAAATGTGGATGGATTGGAATCTTTGCAAAACAAATTCAAGCATAAAATTTGAGTCGTAAACAGAAGAAAAATTGTTTAAAAACGAATCTCAAGCAAATTTAATCATTTCAAAGTATTGTGATTAGAAAACCCATGTTTTTTTGGAAGAAATTAGCCAGAAAGATCTTGTAAGAACTATAACACAGGGGAACAATGGCTTTGTTGCTAAAACTCTAATATACCTTTCCGAAGATTTTTGACGCGCTGCATTTGAATCCAAGGTCAGAATCTCTCTACTAGCTCCGGTTTTCGAGATTTTCTAAGCTAAAAGTATGAAAATCACTGTTTTTCGAGATATTTGAGGCAAAATTACTTAGAAATATATTTTTTTTTATATACGTTTAATAAGGTTCAATAAAACTACTCTTCCTCTTCAAACCACTATTGGAAGTACATCAATAACTTTTTTTACGAAATATCGTAAATTGAAAATTATTATAAAGGTCTCCATACAAGTATACATAGTACATATCTTCATATAAAATTTTTTTTTTTTTTTTTTCCTTAGTAAATTTTTCTCGTTTTGGTAGGCTTTAAATCTCTACGAGTGCCATATTTTGCCTTTACGATAAAAACTAAATTTTTCCAGTGTAATTTAAAAGGTTCAAAAGCTTATTTTTTTTATTTCCTCATATGGCAATTAAAGTAAGTACATTTTTATTTTTATTGCTTATAAATGTCTTGACATTTTTGGGATCATGCACTCCATTTCCCATATACTCGTGAACTGTATTAAAATTTGACTGCAAAATGTTTTTACTTTTCATGAAAAAAAGAAACTTAGATTTTGTATTTTGTTCAGGCGGTGAAATTTAAAGGCCTCACAATAAATTTAACCTAAGTAATTTTTGTGTTTTGATGAAGCGTAGCATTTTTAATATGTCCTCCATTTGGCTTTATTGGAAGGATAATTTTATGCCATTAATGTTTAAATATGATTTCGGGCATGTGGCCGCCGCGGCTGGCTCGAATAAAGCCAATTCTACAGGTCCAATTTTGAACCACTTTTTCGAGCATATGGGGCCGTATGTCGGCAATAACGCCACGAATGTTGGCTTCCAAGTCCCCTAACGTTTCTGGTTTGTTGGCGTAGACGAGCGACTTCACATATCCCCAAAGAAAATAATCCAATGGTGTCAAATCACACGATCTTGGTGGCCAATTGACAGGTCCATTCCGCGAAATTATGCGCTCATCGAGTGTTTCCTTCAATAAATTGATTGTGACGTGCGCTGTGTGGCATGTAGCGCCGTCTTGTTGGAACCACAACTCATCCACATTCATGCCATCCAATTCGGGAACAAAATAGTCGGTTATCATGGCTCTATACCGGTCTCCATTAACGGTAACTGACTCTCCAGCATTATTTCGGAAGAAGTATGGCCCAATGACTCCACCAGCCCATAGAGCACACCAAACAGTCAGTTTTTGTGGATGTAATGGCGTCTCAAGGGTCTCATGTGGATTCTCTTCACTACAAATGCGGCAATTTTGCTTGTTGACGTAGCCATTCAACCAAAAATGAGCCTCATCACTGAACTAAATTTTGCGATGAAAATCAGCATCGAGATCAATCTCATTTTCGGCCCATACACCAAAATCACGACGCATTGCATGGTCTCGCGGCTTTAATTCTTGCACAAGCTGGATCTTGTAAGGTCGCAAGCCAAGATCTTTGCGCAAAATCTTCCATAAAGTTGATGGACAAAGCTCCAATTGCTGTGCACGGTGGCGAATCGATTCATTCGGGTCCTCTTCAACATTTTGCTCTACAGCGGCAATTGTTTCTTCGGTGCGCACTGTTCGACGTCTCTGCGGATGCGTATTATCACATAGAGTAAACGTAGTGCGAAAACGACCCATGGTTAACCGAATTAATTGCTCTGATGGACGATTATGTCGACCATAAAATGGACGGAGCTTGCGGTAAACTTCGCGAACTGAACCATTATTTTCGAAATAAATTTGCACGATTTGCAAGCGTTGTTCTTTTGTCAACCTGTTCATGATGAAATGGCAAACCAAACTGAACATAAATGACATTAGAGTTGCCAGATTTGACCATAAAATGCCAGTTTTATCTCTATTCGAAAAACAAACCTCTAAAAAACACCCGTTACTTAGACTTTTTTTACAAACATGAGTAAATTTTGACGGTTTGGATTCAAGACCAAGCTTTTGTGCCGCAAGAAAAAAAAAACTCTTTTGAAGCAAATGTCAATATTATGAACAATTGGTTTTATGTTGGAATCGTGCACTAAATTTCACATTAAATTTTTATTAGTCAAATGAATTTTTATTCGTGTGGAAGTCCAATTTAACAGTATGTATTATTGAATTTCAAACTCCAATACCACAAAATAATTAAAGTTAGTACAAAATGTTTAGTGGAAATAAAATCCTTTCAAGCATTTATTGATTCCACTGTCGTTAAAAAATTAGTGGTAGATGTTTTTTTTTCAAATTCTTACGATCAATGGTAGTAAGCGTTAGTGCATTGAAATACAATGCCATAGTCACCACTCTGATTTGTGTGTTCTTAAATAAAAAAGTTTATAAACTTTTCCACTGACTTCATTGTTTTTGTGTTTAGATTTTAACTACGTAGTTTAGGTTTATGTGTTGTTATGTAAAGTTAATCTCATAACATTTCCTTAAACTTAGGTCATACTTTTTCAGTGTAATTATTTCTTCGAATGCTTTATTGCAATGCATGTAGTTTGGACTTCAAAATTTAATAACCTTAAAGTTCAGTGAAGTTATCAACATGTAAGCAGCATAGGCCAAGTACAAAAGAGACGTTAGCATGCACTCAGGCACTTAATTCTAAAGTAAATAACAAAAAATAATAACATAAAAACAAAAACAAAATATAAAATATAAAATGAGTAAAACCCCAAAAAAAATAATAAATAAACGAAATTTCGTAGGGTAAACGTCTGTGATATATTTGATTATCATCGGTTGATCGGTAGTTTGGTACGTTATTTGTTTGCTTGGTTGTTTTTTTTTTTTTTCGTAAGGCTTCCATGACATCTTTTATGGTGACAATCGTTTTTTTTTATTTGTTTATTTTGCTGATTTACGTGTACACACACGGTTAACGACTTACATATTCACTTGAACTGCGTCATCTTTCATTAGATTAACTGCCAACCTTTATAGTACATACCATATACGCATATATGTAGCTCTGAGGAAAATAACTTAACGACTTGATAATATCAATTCCAGTCGTACCTATGTATATCTGAGTGATATACTTGGATGAGCCTATACCGTGACAAAAATTATTTGAATTAATTTCAATTCCGCTTGAACTAAGAGATGACTAATTCATATTGATTGATTTACGTTATGAAGAATATTTTCACAATGTTAAGTACTTGGAATGTAAACAGTTTTAAGATCATGTGTGAATTTTCTTAGTAAAACAAGTACTATTGGCGTCTATTTGAACTTTTTATTGACGTCTATGCCTAGTGAAATGAGTCAGTATTCTTGAAGTAAGTACATGCGTATGTTTCTATAAACTGAAATGCAAGCAAAACGATAAGTCTTGGTTTATAGCAGCTAGTGAGATCATATTTTGTTTCACGCTACGGGAGAAAAAATCCTGAATGCGTAATGCTACTTGCGATACCTTAGAAAAAAGGAAAACTGCTAATCTTGCGCATGATAAAGCGTAAACTAGTGACCAAAACAAGATGCCGGAAAGATATGTAACGCTCTTAATAAAGCAGTTAAGTCTCCTGCAAAACGCAAACGAGAAATGTACAACGACCTCGCTGCCAAAGCTCAGCAATCTGCAGAAATCAGACAGCCAACAAATTCAAACAATATCGGCTAATCAAAATCAAGAACGTGTGCCTATTAACTACTACCTTTTCGTAGACCATAAAAAGGCTACTTCTATCCCCATTAGCACTCGCCATGTGATTCTTCCTGAGGGAACGCAGTTGCATAGATATTGAAAGCTTATCGGAGCTTACCGCTGAACTTATGTATGTAACATGTTCTTGTCCAAGTTTGGGAAGTAGAACGAATAGGTATCTGATTGCATGCTGATTCGAACCGTAGTCAAAATCCCAAAAATGAGGACATATCGCTACGCCAAAACTACTGGAGCATCATTATACTATCAGTTCTGTCCACGATCTTGATAAACATATTCCTCACCAGAGTTAGCAGAGAAACAGATCGCCTTAACAGATCGTGTATTAATCAAATGAATACTCTTAGCATTGTCGTGCATCAGGTAAATCAATGACAGGTTTCGTTGCACTTAACCTTCACGGACAACAGTAACGTTTTTGATAGCAACAACCGCAATTGCATCAGCAATTCATTGAGCCAACGAAGTGTAGTACCCAAAATCATTGGCCCCATCGAGGCTTAAAATGTTTGTTTCAATAAAGAATACATTAAAATCTAGCTAATCCGGATCAATTAAAACCGACCCCAATCCGGACTATGCGGAGATCCGGATTACCATGGACATATAAAATATTAAAGAAAAATATTTATAAATGCAAATTCATTTATTATAACAAATAATGTAGGTTAGTAAGAGAATATTGGAAAATTCCCCGTGATACGTACTCATGCATGGCAAAAATGTGTAATGTCATAGTTCAATATTGAGGGAAGTATCAAATAAAGCCTACATTGAAATAGCGGAATAAAGTGTATAAACGAATATCAAATAAAGCGCGTGCTTATAGCACAACTATAACTGATTCATTTCACTTTATTGTTGATTATTGGACGATATAACATGCGATCCGGATTTGCGGAACTAAGGTCAATCCGGATTACAAGGTACATAATGAAAATTTTAACTTTTTTCACCCTGTTCGGATTACAGTATGATTCGTATTAGGTCATATCCGGATTAGCGAGATTCTACTGTATTACATTTTGATAATTTAAGGTTCATGCAAAGGTGATCTGTTCTCATCAATTGGGTTTCTGACGATATTCTTAACAGAGCTGAGTCTCTAAAAATCGTCCAATTCAATGGACATTCGGAAAGCATCTCGAAGACCTTGGCTATTTCGATGTCTTATACCGCCTCGTCACCAAGCAGAATAAATCTAAAAATCAACAGAAATAAAATAAACAGAATGTTCATGCATCCAACTAGCGCTAGCAATAGTTTCATGATAGGCAAATCCAACATAGATAAAGTGGGTAACTTCATTTTCTTGGACAGCGTCATAGCCCATTTTGACGGTACCAACAAGGATAAAGTGATTTAGGAATCAACAGATCGAAATGTACCTTTGATTAGCTTTGCAATGTAGGTCAGACTTTATTCTTGACAATGCCGGCTCTGGTGTCTGCCTATAGAGCTCAGCTATACAATTTACAGTATTTACCAACAGTTGTCGCCAAATTCTGAATAGATTTGTACAGCAACACATTTAGAGCAATAGAAAATAATTAGAATTTCCCTTATGTAAAATTGTTTGGGAAATATTGAAGAAAGGTGACCCGACAATCTGCGCTAACTACCGGTGAATCAGTTTTCTTGCCATCTCTTACAAGGTCCTGTCGACTGTACTGTGTGAAAGACTTAAGCCGTTTGCCAACACACTGATTGGGCCTTATCAGTGTGGCTTTAGACCTGGTAAGTCCACCATAGACCAGATCTTCACACTACCTCAAATCCTGGAAAAAACCCACGAAAAACAGATCGATACCCATCATCTCTTTATCGATTTTAAAGCTGCTTTCGATAGCCCGATACGGGATTGCCTGTATGCTACCATGTCTGAGTTCGGTATACCTGCGAAGCTGGTGCGGCTTTGCAGAATGACGTTGAGCAACACAGCCAGCTCCGTCAGAGTAGGAAGGGTCCTCTCCGAACCATTTGATACCGAACAAGGTTTCAGACAGGGCGATCCACTATCTTGCAACCTCTTCAACTTTGTGAAGGAAGGGGTGTTGCGAAGAGCTAGTGTACATCGTAATGGCACTATTTTCTACAAAAGTGTCCAGCTCCTTGCATATGCCGATTGATATCATTGGACGTTGAAAGCGAGATGTTACTGCTGCGTTCTCTGCAATCGAAAAAGAGTCAGCGAAGGTGGGTTTGACGGTGAACGAGGGCAAAACAAAGTATATGATGTCCACAAACAGGGAGACACGGCGTATTGGATCCTATATTACTGCGAACAACTATACTTTCGAAGTTGTCAAGGAATTCACCTATCTTGGCACCGCCGTGAACACTCAAAACGATGTCAGCCTGGAGATAAAGCGAAGACTAACTCTTGCTAATAGGTGTTACTATGGTCTCAGTAAGCAATTGAGTAGTAGAGATCTCTCTCGCCCGACAAAACTGACACTCTAAAAGACGCTCATCTTACCCGTTCTACTTTACGGCGCAGAAGCATGGGTTGTATCGCAGACTGATGCAGCTACGCTTGGGGTGTTTGAGAGAAAAATTCTTCGCAAAATCTTCGGTCCTGTTCACGTCGGCGACGACTACCGTATTCGAATGAACCACGAACTGTATGAGCTCTACGCTGACATTGACATAGTCAAGCGCATCACTATCCAACGTCTGCGCTGGCTGGGACATGTTGTGCGTATGGACGAAGAAGCTCCGGCGAAAAAGGTGTTTGATGCGGAAGCCGCTGGACGACGACGAAGAGGAAGACCATGCCTCCGATGGAAAGACCAAGCCGAGGAAACCCTATCCACGCTTGGTGTGACTGATTGGAGAAGGCGCGCGCGAAGCAGAGGCGCATGGAGAGAGCTTTTGAGGTCAACCGTAACCCGGTAACGGGTTATTATGGCCACCCAAGTAAGTAAGTAAGTAAGTAAAATTGTTTGGGCACATTTTGTATAGAAATTATGTTAAATAATAAATGCTTAGAAAATAATTTCGTAGTTCAGGCGATTGTTCCTAATGAACATACGCCCAATTCAATTAAAGTGCAGAATCGCTAAATATTTTAAAAAGTTTTTGGCGATTTAACCTTATGAATAATTAGCCGAGATCAAATCGCTCAAGTTTTAATTATTTTGTTGAACTTACTGTTCAGTTCAGTGCACCTATTTGAATCATATCGTCAGTAATGGAAATATACTCGTACCGCAAATTATTTGACGTTAATGGTATTATTCCGTATTTTAATAAATAAACAAAAATGGAGAAAAACATACCAGTATTTCTGAATTGCAATATTGTTTGCGGCTAATGTTAATTAATGCAAAGCTCTTGTTTGCATTTGATTTGAGTTATATAAGCTTATATATTGATTTTGGTTTGGGTTTATTATATTAAAAATAACTTTTTCTTGAATAAAATTAAGTATGAATGAGAGAGATTTTAAATCTATAAGTATTTACGTCACTAGATTTTGATCATATGATTCATCATAAGACATCGCTTAATTTCAAGAAAAATATTTTTCTTTCATGCATAAATACCCACTAAGTTTCTAATATTGGCGTAAGAATATCGTTGTAACAACATGAGTACTTAATCACTTAAAAATAAAACAAGAAACAAAATACAAAACACTTGCCAAGCCTTGAAATTCTCTTAACTTGAGCTCTTTTTCTACTTCTTTCCATTTGGTACACTTGCTGCTGCAACTCCTAAAAAGCTGCAACAGTTTTTGTTTACAAAATTTCTTACAAACGATTAGGCAAACATTTTAAGTAAACGAGTGTACGTACGATGATGCTGCTGCTGCTGCTGCTGTTGACGACAACGTACACGTTTCATTACATTGTTGTTACTGTTGCTTTTGCCGTTGTTATAATGTCATTGCTTTTGTTGTAGTTTTTGCTTTTAATGTTTGTTGCTGATATTGTCATTGTTGTTGTTGTTGCTACATTGTTCTTACAAAACATTGCTACTCATTAGGGCTTTTGTCAAAATTTAATTGCAACGTTTTGTTTAGCACTTACGAGTAGATTGAAAGAATGAAAGAGAACAATAGCAGCAGTCAACAATAATAATGTTAATGCAAAATAATTAAGAAAAAATCAAAGAGGTGTGAAGTGAGCCGAAGACAATACTTTTAAATTGAATTTTCGATTGAAAACATTATTGTACAATCTCTTAGAGTTGTAACTGATTGAACTTTAACGCAAGTGTTTTACGGATCGCAAGCTAAGTGCATTAGTGTCGTATAGGGTATATAAACTAATTCACTACAAAATTTGTATCTAAAAGTAATTGCCACGGCTTTAGAAATGATCTACAATAGTTATCAATTGACATATGGGCATTTCTCTCATGTTGAACGGGACGGAAGTACACTTTTAAAGTGAAATAAAAGTCAAAGTAAAACACTTTTATTTTTTTCTGTTACTTTGGTAGCACTATATTGAGTGGTAAAGTTGATGCCAGACGTGATACTGGCTCCAAGATAGAAAAGCAGAAGTCAGCGAAACCTGGGAACATTTTTTAATGTGACTAATTTTAAAATCTTATGGAATAATTTAACTTTTTAACAGATTTCGTTTGATTGAAAAATCTTATTTACTTTTTTTCTTACAAGGCATAATAATCCATTCGAACGGGCCATATTTTTCCATTTTGGTTCACCTTGGTAATTTTCCAAAACGACTTTAATATTTATATAAATAATAATATTTTAGATATATACAGTAATTAAAAAAACAAGTTTAATATTTATAATTATCAAATTAATTAGTGAGATCAATTTTAACAAAGAAACGATTAAGGAGTAGATAAATTTCTCAAAAGAATATAAAACTTGTCTCTTCTTGCTGTTAAAATGTTTTTCCTGTAAGAGGCATGGCACCGCCCACTGAAAAAAGTTATAATTATATTCAAGTTTCAATCTATTTACATACCAAATTTCATCAAAATCGGTGTAGTGGCACAGCCATTTGGAGCGATGCCACGCCTCCTTTAAAGAATCAGAGTTTCTAATAATCTTGCTGCATCAACATCGGCTTATTAGCTTAGCCGTGGAAACGTTTTTTCCTGTTAGAGTCGTTGCACCGCCTACTAAGGAGTGAGATCGAAAAAATCTTAACATATATAAAGTTCAATAATTTTTAAACGGTTGATCTCAGAGTTTTGATTTTTTTTTTATTTAATTGATAATATTTTACAAATTTCAGAAAAATATAATTTTTATATTTCTAACCACTATTTATGAACTCGTGGACCTTTTTTGGTAAGCCTTTCATTAGAGATTTGATAGTCGTTTCAGACACCTTTTTGGAACAGTTTGCCCATCTCCTTTTAAAATCTTCGATATTTTGGGACACCTTTTTTGTGCTCCTTAAGTTCCCCTTCACAAGAGCCCAATATCTGTCGACTGGTCTTAGCTCCGGACAATTTGGAGGATTGGCCTCTCTTGGTACAACATTTATGTTATTACTTTGGTACGACTCCAGAGCTTTCTTACCATAGTGACATGATGCCAAACCGGCAAAAAATATGTGGACACATCGTGCTCTCTCATAAAAGGAAAAAGTCTTTTTTTCAAACATTATTTGATGTATATATCGGTATTTATAGAGCCAACTGTAACAAATGACTTCCTTCTTTTGCCGCAACTGCATATAGCTTGCCATACCAGGAATTTTTTAGGAAACTTTGTCTGCTTTTGGATTCTAAGTAAATTGTTCTTCGACATTTCCTCGAGCATCAGCAACATAAAAATTTTGACCCGGAAGCTGCGTAAAATCTGCCAGTACATACGTTTCGTCGTCCATTATACAACATGAGTATTTTTGTATGAAATTCAATTTTAATTTCCGAGCCCTACCTTTGGCGTCTAAATTTTTTGCAGCATTCCTGTCTGGAACTTTTTGGACTTTGTATGTTTTCAAACCTGCATTGGCTTTCACTTTTCGCACCAAATAGTCAGAGCACTGGGCTAACCGAGCAGCTTTTCTAGCAGATGTGTTTGGAGATCTTTTCAAGATGCTTTCAATTTTCTTGGCTTTGCCAATATCATGTGGTCCTTTTTTTCTTCCCGAGCCAGGCTTCCTATCGATGGTCAAATTCTCCTGAAACTGTTTAATAACATTGGAAACAGTTTGACGGCAGACCTTCAATTCTTTGGCCAATTTTTTGTAGTACCAGTTTGGATTTTTTTGAAAATTTTTAATAATTTTAAGACGTACTTCTTTTTCTTCACTCATTTTGATCAAACTCAAAACAAAACAACATGTTTGTCATTAAAAATAATAACTGACATATTTTTCAAAGATAACTAGATCAAAGAAATTTTTAAATTTTGCACCCAAAAAAAATTATTAGGTAAAACGTATGTTAAGATTTTTTCAATCTCACTCCTTATTAAATAAAAAAAGTAAGCATGTCCCTCCTCCTCTTCAAAACCCTTCCAACAAAAATAAATAAAATTTTTACGATTATGTTTTGCTATGGCAGTTAATAACCGGTTTAACCGTTTTCAACTGCCTATTTAATTCGCTTATGTTTGCGAACATGACCAACTTCGAACAGCTCCAAAAATTCAAAATTTAATTTTTTTTGCTTTCGCTTTTTTTTTTTTAATTATGTACATGAGACTCTGTTCGTGCAAAAATTTTGACACATTTGCTACGGTTATCAATTTCGAAATGAGAACATATGATGTTTTTCTATGTTATTTGCGACTTTAGAACATGAGCTTAAGCAAATTAAAATGTTACAGTTAATAGAAATTGGTTTGATGTTTTTGCATTATTTTTAGCTAACTGACGTTGGAAGAGAGATTTTTCGGAAAGACTATCATCATGTATCACCTCTCTTACACACTTAAATATTTAAGGCAAAATACTATTCAATATTACAAAAAAAGAGAAACTGCATTTATGCAAGTTTGCAGGTGGTTTGCTCAATGTGATAAATGAATTCTGGTGTAAATTGTTTAAATTAACAAAATTTGAATATTTTCCTTAGATAATATCAGATAGTAACGGTTTTATGATAACTTTTAATTTTTCTGTCACGGTTGGCTTTTGGCGGACATGCCCATATGTAGATAGATATGTTCATATACGATTGGGCTGGTGACACCCAATTTTTTTTTTTGTGACATTGACATTTTTTTTGGAATTTTGTGGAAACGTTCCGGATTTATTTTGCAAGAATGCAAAAAGTGTATCACAAAACCATAAGTGAACTGACGTTCAAATCACGCCGTGAGTATTCACACTCACCCTTACTTTTGTTTTTAATTGCTACAGTTGCTATTCGCATTATTAAATATTTTCCATACATTGTGTTTTTTTCCTTTTTCAATTAAAATTTTAGAATATACTCAATGTTGCTTTTGATAAGCTCTTATTCATAATAATAATTACCACTTGGTTCCATTAACCAACTTCAAGCGAAAAACCAATGTAAATGTCTTACCATAATAAATTTAAAATGTCCTGCATAAAAAACACATAAAAGTGTTTCAAGGTAATGTCATAATTGCTCAGCATCAGCGAAAGTCGTTAAAATTTGCATCACATCTTGATGACTCAAGTCTGCCTGATGTGCCAACACCATATTTGCTTTGCGACCCTAACAATGTCTGCATTAATAAAATCAGACATGATGCTGGTCAAAAAATGAAAGAAAAAAAAAAGAATATATAATTACGGGCAGCAGCAGCTGGAGTAGAGTGGTAGCACTTTCGCTGGCAATTATGCACATCGTCAGCTGGTTGATGATACCACACTTGCTTCTTTTGTTGACTCGTTGATTAAATATTTTGAAAAGGGCATAAGTTTGGTTTTTGGTGCAATTTTTAAGCGTGCTCACAGATAGAAACTTAATTTTAACGATGAAAATTATGCACTGGAAAAATCAATGAGTGTTTTTAGTGATTAAATAAGCATCAAAAGTTTCTTTAACCAAATCAAATATGCATGTTTAATATGTTTAATAGAAAATTGTTTGCTTGGTCTTAGTCGATTGTTAATGATTTTATTGTAAAATTTACAATACATAGAAAATGCCTTCAGAGCAGAGGTCACTTAGCTTATTACTGAAATTTGGTATTAAACCAAACAGCAAAAAAAAAAATTTTTTTTTTTCAGTGCACTCTTTTCGTTGGCATAACACCGACGCAACACACCTTGCGCTTTGATTATTTGCAACACAATTGGCAGTTACACCAACTACACCAACAACAAATACAATGTTGCCAACATGTTCTTTGTTGCTCACTGCTGTGCTTTGCTTTGATCTGCACGTTGGGGGAATTTTAATAAAATACTACGCGTCATAAGCGACACGGGCAAATGTTGAAAATGTAGTTATACTTAAGTTAGTGGAGTGCGGAAGGAAGGGAATGCTTGCAACTTTACATGAATAGAATGAAAATCACAAAAGTGTTGTAAATGGGGAAAAATATTTATCAGTTTCGCAACAACATTTAAAATGCCAAGAGAATAGGTGTTGCAACATCCAGTTTCTGAGTCAAATATTACATGTATTTGTTCCTGTGCTTTCAAATATATTTTAATTAAAGAATATTTCATTACAGCGTTAGTTATTAAAAAACTACTACATTTTTGTAACCATTCAAATGATGATTTTTCCTTCTGGTGAAATAAGTAATATTTTGTTTCCACTTTTTACGGAAATGAGAACATAAATTGTTAAAAAAAAAACAGTCCTAACTTCTTTTTATTGAAGGAATTATATATAAAAGTAGTAACAGGGGAAAACCAGCAACAGAAAGATGAACTTTCACTTCTTTTCTTAGTATAATGTCAGGTTATGCATTTTTTGATGACAAGCCATCTAAATTTGACATGCCAATATATTTTTCATCATTGGCAAAAATTAACATCGTGCAGAAATAAAATTCTTTGTAAAAAAACTTTCAAGGCAATGAAAATTCATACCAAAATAGTAAATGCTCCTTCAAAAGCAATGGTTTGTTGGTGGACTGGTTTGTTTTAAAAATGACGTAAAAGCCGTGATAACGATCCACGTGAAAGAAGTTCAGAAACTGCATCAACATCAGAAATAAACTCTGAAATACAATACACGGTTTTGAAAGATCGTCGATTGACCGAGAGAGACTTATAGTCCATTGAAATGTTACATTGACCTTGCATTTTGGACAGGATAAGATTTTTTTTTTTGTGTTGTGTTGGGTAGTCAGTCATAAATCTCAGTTTGCGGGGTTGAAAGCCCCCATTGGCCGCAATTTTGAAAACCAATGTAAATAATTTTTCCGCGATATCTTGAGAACCGTAAGTATTACAAAATTTTTTTAAAACTTTTTGAGTAACAAATTGAATTTTCTACAATATCGATTGAAATACTTTTTATCGTAAAATTGAAAATGAAAAAGTTTTGATTAAAAAACGACTAAAATCTTCAGTTAAAATATAATTTTAGGACTATAACTTTTTTTCTGTTGACTTAATTAAAAAAATACTTTCGACGTTTTTTGTAGGCCATTTTATTCCAAGCAATTTTCTGTACTCATTTTTTAAATTTATTTTTATTGAGAGGCGTTAGGACGGTTCGAAGGGATCAAACCAAGAGGTGACTTGTACGTTACTGTGATTCAAACACAAAGAAAATTTATAAAAATCGTTCTTATTTTCGAATATTTTTGTATGTATGTTCTCCGAAATTAGTATGCATTTTTTTATAACTTTATGTACATTCTAGGGGTCGCTCAGTCCGCCACAAGCATTCAAGACTATTGAATACGTAGTTGTGGGTATCAAAGATGTTTAACGGCTAGAGACTTATTTTATTATCTCTATATACTACCTTGATCAAAAAGTTTTAGGACTTTATTTTTAAAATGAAAAATACAAGTTTATTCATCAAAATCGATATTGTCTCCTTCAAAGTACTCCCCATCGACTGCAATGCACTTATGCCAACGCTTGACCCAGTCCTCAAAAGCCTTTTTATACTCGACCGTCGGTATGGCCATCAGGGCCATCTTCGATTTTTCGATGACCTCTTCTCGGCTGCTGTAACGCGATCCGCGGAGCGGTTTCTTCAGGTGGCCGAACAGGAAAAAGTCGCAGGGAGCCAAATCAGGCGAATTCGGTGGATGTTGGACGGTATTCATGGAGTTTTTGGCCAAAAACTCACGAATAATGATCGCATTGTGCGACGGCGCGTTGTCGTGATGCAAAATCCACGAGTTGTTTGCCCACAAATCCGGTCTTTTTTGGCGAACTGCTTCACGCAAACGTCTCAAAACGCCCAAATAATATTCTTTGTTGACGGTCTG
The DNA here is from genome assembly GCA_949775025.1 of Tricholauxania praeusta. Classification (NCBI taxonomy): domain Eukaryota; kingdom Metazoa; phylum Arthropoda; class Insecta; order Diptera; family Lauxaniidae; genus Tricholauxania; species Tricholauxania praeusta. Next base: position 25,463,361 of record OX459031.1, on the reverse strand, counting down.
ACCTTCTGGGAGGAATTCATGATGCACAACACCTCTGTAGTCCATGAAAACCGTGAGCATCGCCTTCTTTTTCGATTGAAAACGACGTGGTTTTTTCGGTCGCGGCTCATTGGGTGAACGCCATTCACTCGCTTGATGTCTGGATTGCGTGTCGTACTCGTAAATCCACGTCTCGTCACCAGTAATGATTCGTTTGATGAATGTTGGGTCGGATTCAGCCTTGGAAAGCATGTCTTTTGCGTCATCAACGCGGTCCCTTTTTTGCATGAAATTGTAAAAAATCGAAACCACACACAAAAGTAGATGCACACAATACGGCGTCACTTCAAGAAATGTCAAGCTGTCAAGCTGAAAATTTGACATAACGTCCATGACACTTCTACCAACACAACAAAAAAAAGAGAATTGAAATCGGACGAACGAGAGCGCCACACGGTGACGAGTCCTAAAACTTTTTGATCAAGCTGGTATGTATTCTTTGGGCCGCTGATTACGAAAATCATGGTCCCGAAATCCCCCCTCTACACAACACAAAAAAAAAAGAAATCTTGTCCTTTCTGAAACGAAAGGTTCAGCCAAAATTTATAACATTTCAATGGACTATTAGTAAAAACTCTGAGCATTTCAATGGGAATAGCAAGCAATATTTTAGGTGAAGTTTTGGGTTTCAAAAAGTTGTATCCACATTGGGTGCCGCATTCGCAAAAATTGTAACAAAAACACATTCGAATGCGATTCGAAAAGGCATCGCTAAAATCAGTGAATAAAAGGATGTATTGCTGCAACATCCACCCTTTTCGCTAGAATTAGCTCCCTCTGAATTCTGGCTCTTTCTTTCATGGAAATCGATTTTAATAAAACAAAGACATAGTAGCACCGTAGTGGAGTATTTTGCAGATCCCTCGAAGACCACTACTGTGATGGTATCCATTGGAGGGTCGTTGGAATAAGTGTATTGAAGTTAGGGAAATTGTACTGAAAACATAATAATTTTTGCCACTATAAATTCGTTTTCCTTTTCCATTCCGCAAACAATCGGTATTTATGCAAACATACTTATGATAAGTTCTTTGTTCTTGAAGGCAAGGTTCAGAAGAAATTGGAGACATTCGCATGCTAATTTTGAGGTGTGACCTTATATGAGCTGAGTCACAAGGTGACTTTTTTTTCACAGCAACTGTCAATACCATCGGCCTGGAACACAGAATTTCAATATTTTATGATAAATTTTAAGTTCATTTTGGACCTTTTGCAACACCAACTTTGACAACTGTCGGTATGTGGTCTGATCATTTGTGATCGTTTCCTGAAATCTTTAAGAAAATTGGTTTGAATTGTGCCTGTCCCATTGAAGTTGTGTAGGTAGTTGTAACTGCGCAGACAATGCTGAGTTAAGGAGCATTAAGTTGTTACTTGATTAATCATTGATTTCCTGTATCTTTAAGAAAGTTGTTAGTAATAATTATACTATATACCACAATATACTAGTATGCCGTTGTTCTTTCAGAGACGTTTGTGAATGACAGCTTTCTTGAATGCAATAAAATTATTAAATTAGATAAAAACTTAAAATACAAATTATCCGCTTCTTTGCGGGTAATTTTAAAAGGGTTGCTCTTCACTTTTTAAGTTCTTCTAGCGTTGGATCTAATCTAGGGTTGAGGACTGATAACTATCTCAACCAAATGTAGAATATGAGTATTTTCCATGGGATTAAAATATCTTAAAGTTGTTTTTACCATTACTCTCTATTACTCGGTAATTCATACTTAAGCCATTTTTTCACTTTAAAATAAATGGATATTGGCAAACAACATAAATGTTTAGTATATCTTAGAAAAATGCATTTATCGATATTCAATCTTATTCTAAAAACATAAAATTTATTTACATCGAATATCATGGAATACCCTGCTTCAATTAAGTCTCTAATATATACTGTTGCAACATTTTTCCTCGAGCCAATCTTAGGTAGAATATTTTAAAAACTGACAACATATATAGTGCTTCCAAAGAAGAGAAATGTTTATTATGAAGGAATTCGGCAAAGACTGTGTTAGAGTGGTAGCTTACCAAATAAGTTAGAAACTCTAACTAGCACGTATTGTGCTGACTTAATGCCAGATAACGTAACCAAATGAATTCGGTTAAAACAGCTATATCCAGTTAGCTTTATTAAAGTAGTTGAACAGCGAGCCAAATTCAACTTCGGTAAATTCGCTAAGGTAATTGAAGAAAGGTTTTTTAAACCAACCAAGTCTAATTCTGGTTAAGGCCCATCCTTTTTGCGCTCAAACAACTACCGCCATTTAGAATTGATTGGTATGCCTGATCTTTCAGCATACTTGCTGATTGCGCAGTGTTCAGTGCATGTCGCGATGTTGAACCGGCTTTTGGAAAGTAAGTAGGTGTGGTAATACTTGTTCAGTTTTTTATAAGAGGGTCAGAATAATGAAGCTATTTTACAGGTTTTTAAAAACTTCCAGTTCTTTCCCGCTTCAGATAGAAAGTGCGAGAAAATTTTCTTCTTTACTAAACCGAGAAAAGAGGAGCGGTTTCTTCAAAAGGGGAACCACAACTTTCATTTCACTCAATGTACTTAACAAAAAAAAAATACACTTAAAAACAATACTCTATTATATTATATTTTTTGAGACATTACATACGAAGAATTCAAAAATCATTTGTATATTTAAAAAGAATTTAAGACTAAATGTTAAAGTTAAACAAAAATATAGTCATTAATACGAATGCTAAAAATTTGTTTTTATTTTCATTTCGTCTTAATTTGACTTAATTATGAATGGCTGATTATTATGTTGAAACCGCAGACTTGTTGTCTATTAATTTATGCAAATAATAAAACAAAGTCTGATTAATTTTAGTGCTCACTGTTGGGATACGTATACATAATAAATGAGCGTTTAATAAGCAGTACATGAAGTAAAAATGTAGAAACTGAGAAGAGAAAAACACAAGAAATGAGCCGATAAATAGATTGAATTTTGAAAGAGTATGTTAATTCGAAAACCAGAAGACACCTCGCCTTAAATGCTTATTGATATTTGTTTACAAAATTAATTAAAATATTTATGATGTGAACAATTTTTTCAAAAAACTGGCTTACATTTAAGTTTATGAGAGGGATTCAGTGGAATTTAATAACAACAATACTAGGAAATTTATTAGCAAAAACAGTTTGTAGCGTCTTTTGATTTAATTAACCTTCCATACACTAAAACCGCAGTAGAGAGTGCCCCTGAAAATATGCAATTTCTTTCATCATAAGAAAAATTTAAACTTAATTTTGAAAAAAAAGTTTTATTAAAAAAAAAGAACTCTACAGATAGTCACGCACACCACTCATTAGAGCAACCATGCCGCAATGCCTAAAAATATGCAAACAAAATATCAACATGGTAGTGTCTGTAGCAGCTGCAAATGCTAGCCTGTCGTATTCATTTCAGCTCAACGCAGCTCAAAGCAGCTCAGCTCAATGAAAGCTAACCTTACGACAACAATTGTGTCCCATAATTCCCAGACAGGGTGGCTCAAGTGGGTAGGCAGACACACTTCACAATGCTGCTGCTGCTGCCTTTGGCTGCACTTAGTCAAGCTCTTAAGCCTCCACACTAATTCACCCCGTTCGTATGCCGTCCCATCAATGACATTACACTGCAGCGTCTGACTGCATTCCAATGCGCATTTTGAATTCCTTTAAAAAAGTAAATCTCGTCTGTTGAAATCAATGTCTGCGGTGCTGGCGAGGTAGGTGGGTAAACAGGCGTAGGGAGCAAGGTAGCTAAAATTGCGGGGTCACAATTGTGTAGTGTTATAAATATGCAAAATCCGTGGCTGCAGCGCAATTGAAAGTTACAATTCTTTTTTTACTCTCATCCATTGTCTTTTTATTGCATTTTCTATGCTTTTCATGCTCTTTTATTGTACGAGTATTTTATTTTAATTCTTTTTTTTTTTAATAAAAAAGTTTCAGAGTTATTTTCATTTCAATAGATATTTTTTAAATCTTATCGTTGAAATGTGCACAATGTAGAGTTGTCCATTTTGAAATTATTATTGATCCATTATTTAGCGAATACCTTGGGTAAATTTGACTGTTATTGCAAAAAAGTAATAATTTTACCTTATTAAAATAGTTCTGAATTATTTTTTGTTCCGATACACCACAAAAATAACAGCTTAAGTTTTTATTTTTGAAACGACAAATAATTGCATTTAATTATTTTTTTATAAATATTTTTTTTATAAATATTTTTTTTTACATATTTTTTTTCAAGCGCAAAAATTGACCAATTAATTGCGATCCCAAATTTTTGTCAACGGATTTGAATTTTTTAGGATTTTTATATATAGTAAATTTTTTTTCACATTATAAGGGTCCGAAACATCAAAAAAAAAAAAAAATTTATAAACAGTTTATTAAAAACCTATGAACATTTTTTTTTTTAATTTCCAATTGACTAACTAGTACACTTTAATATGCCAAAGCTTTTGTTCAAAAAATTAAATTTTGCAATAGTTTTGTTAAAAAAAAAATTGTAAGCCAAACATTTTTTTTTAGTCACTAGAACCGTTTTTTAAGATGCCGATTAAAATCTTGATGGTGATTTTACTTTTACAAATTATACGTATTCTTTGATTTAACTCATTAACTCCCAGCGGTCGATTTTTCGACCAGTAACTTTTAATTTTTTCCAGGTGAGCCAGAGAGTGGTATCGCCTAAGCGCTTGGTTAATATGTTAGTTTGGATCTTTGCCAATATGCACTATTTTTTATTTGGCGTGATTCGGTTACTTAACTGTTTTTTCTTGCCTTGGAGTGGAGGCATTCTCGTTTGTTTTTTTTTTTTTTTTAGAAAATACAGTAAAAATTTTTGCAATCAGGTAAAGATAATTTCTTTCAAATGTAATTACTATTCAGGGTGTATTTGATGTTTAAAAAACTGTAGGTGCAATACGTCAGAATATATTACATTTTTTGATATCGTTTGTGGCCAGTGGTCGATAAATCGGCCACTCACCTAGGCTTGGGATTTAATGGGTTAAGAGATAAGCGTTCGCGTACGCGAACAGCAATGTTGGTAATTTTGATACCTTGTTTTTTCTGCGTCTTTTGAAAAATTTTACTTTACCTAATCTTCAGTAATTTAGTATGTTCTTTTGGCTTTCGAAATATGGTATTGAGAACAAATTTGCATGAACCGTTATCGAGTTACCCCAAGGTCAAAAAAACCTATTTTTGTACATACTTTTTCAGCTCGAGAAATGATGAGGTTCTGTTCAGAAAATGACATAGTTTTGTTGTATGCACTCAAATTTTTTCAAACCTAGCATACCATTGGCGTAGATGATGACTTACATCAGTATTCGCAAGCACGAACACTGGCCGCTATTTGACATTTTTTTTCTCAGTACACTTTGAAATTTTGACTTCCTTTTTTTTCATATTATTTGTTTTTTTTTTTTTTTGCATTTCTGTGCAATTATAACGTTCAAATTTGAAAAAAAATATGTAAATTCAAATAATTTTCTTAGTGGGTTTTGAAATTTCTATGTGTTTTCTTGAATTTAAAAGTGGTTCTGATAATTTTTTTACTGTGTTTTACAAAAAAAATTTTTTTTGATATCCGAGCCAAGAAATGGTACTGACCTGGAAGTTACCTTGCTTTATAGCAAAATATACAGATGAAAAGCTGATGCATCAAAAAAACTTTCGGTTTTACGTAACAGAGAAATTTCTGGTGAATGTTGAATCAACAGATCGACAGAGCTGGCGATACACTTAGACCAGCCAATATGCCACGTATTACTGGAAACAGGCCCGACCCGGTGTATAGTACTCGACAACCGAAAACTTTGCGGATGTCGAATTCCCGACCCGAACTTTATTATAGGATCTATCAATATTTCTGTATGCCTTTTAGTATCTTTAAAAATATTTAATTCATATTTCAATTTATTAACGTTCGTAGCAATTAAAAATGAGTATAAATATGAATGTGAACACGCAGAGGCGGCGACTTCTAAAAAATATTGTGGAGAACAACTTTCAAAGGTGTTTGTTGTAAATGTTTCGTTTTGAACAACGTTCATGGCTTGCTAGCCTATATATGTATGTATATAGTACCATAAGGTAGTCTTAGTTTTTACCTTGATTGCCAGGCTGGTTCGAAGTTAAGTTGTCTAACTTATAACTCAAAGCTGATCCAGAATAACAGACAGGCTAACCGAAAGTCAAAAACGCAACATTATTCTGTCAGGCTAAACTGAGCTCGATGATGTCTACTAACAACAACAAGAGAGTGCGGGATCTAGACTCTCATGTTACAGCGGACAACTGTAAATTAGCAGTTGTCAAGGAATTCATTTACCTTGGCACTGCCGTAACCAGCAACAATGATGTCAGTCTGGAGATTAAGCGGAGAATAACAATTGCTAGTAGGTGCTAATACGGTCTCAGTAAGCAATAACGTTGCAGAGCTCTCTCTCGATCGACAAAGCTAACACTCTACAAGACGCTCATTCTACCTGTGCTTCTTTATGGCGCTGAGGCATGGGTGGTTTCGACAACAGACGCAGCCGCTCTTGGGGTGTTCGAGAGGAAAGTTCTCCGCAAAATCTTTGGTCCTGTTCGAGTTGGCGACGACTATCGCATTCGAATGAACCACGAACTGTATGAGCTCTACGCCGACATTGACATAGTTAAGCGTATAACAATACAGCGACTACACTGGCTGGGTCATGTCCATCGTATGGATAAAGAAGCTCCAGCGAAAAAGGTTTTCGAAGAGAAGGTCCCCGGTCAACGACGAAGAGGGAGACCATGCCTCCGGTGGATAGACCAAGCTGAGGAAGCCCTAACCACGCTTGGCATTAACGATTGGAGAAGGCGCGCGCAAAACAGAGGCGAATGGCGAGAGCTAATGAGGTCGGCCGTAACCTGAGAACGGGTTGTATGGCCATCTAAGTAAAGTAAGTAAGTAAGTAAGTAAACTGAGCTCGTTTTCAGGTTGACTCAAAATATTTTTTCTCCAGTGCATTTGCTTTTTACATACATACTGTGTTTTCAAATATGGATCTTTGCTCTCTAAAATATTGGGGGACAATGTCTCTCCAAATATTTTATGGGAGGCCAAAAGTGCCTTGTGCCCCCATATTCGGCGCCTATGCGTATACGAATGTCAACCAACACTCTTAAATACGTTCTAAAAGTTCTCCGGAGCGTTTTTCTCGAAAACGCTATTATTTTCTTACTTATGTTGAATCATATACTAAAATATACTAGGTATTATTTTTGAAGTGAATACCCTAACTTACAATATTTTCAATAATATTTAGCGTTTTTATTATCCATTCTATCCATCTGATATTTAAATACTGAAAGAAAGACTTGATTTCTTTAATGTTATCATCTGAAAAAATATGTCAAATAGCGGCCAATGTTCGCACTTGCGAACACCCTCTTCTAGAGCTCACAGGCTAGTTAGCTCAAATCTGACAACGGATTTGAATTTCCTGACCCTAAGTTACCCTAGATTACATGGTTTCATTAAAAAGGAAACAGTTATAATTTTCGTTGCCGTAAATGGGTTAAGATATTCAACAACGTTATTGAACTCGATTGTTGCTGTGGATTATATGTATCTACGGAAAAATATTTTTTGTGTCACTAACCACGAAAGTAACGATACATTTAAATGACGGGTATTTTTCAGTATCATGCAACCTGTATCAAATTTTGAATATTATGAATACCTAGAACTTTTTGAGTGCCAAACAAACTTAATTTTCACAAAGTTCCCATATTATTGACAACTATAAAAGCAAACAAGCTTATAAAAATAAAAGACTTTATGGCATCTACTAAAGTTCCTGCTGCTTTTAGGTGTAAAAGAATGTTCAATAGATCGAAAGTATTGTTAACGGCATACGTAGCTATATGAAGAAATATTTCGATTTTGTTATTTGAATTGAATTTTAAGCTTATAGAATATGTTTGGACGCATAAAATATAGTTTTAAAATACATACATACATATATAGAAAACTTTTATTAATATTCGACATACTTCACATATGAATGAAATAATACCAAAAAAATAAAAATAACAAAAGATCATCATTATCTAGATTATCATACATATCTGCAGTTGATTTATTCATTTTATCGTGCTTCCTACTTTCTGCTCTCTCTTATTTTTTAAATGCTCACAAATGTCAGAGGAGTGTTGCCAGTCTTGTTTGTAATTTTTTAAATAAGGTATTTCAAACAATAGTTGTGTTTTATTCTGCAAGTCGCTATGTGCTAACTTACTACTCGCTGTTTATACGAGCTTGTTTTTCTTAAATTTTTTTTTATTTCAAGTTGTTGATTTTTGCCGCTTGACATTTTAAACGACTGCTTTACAGAGAAGTTACTCTTCTCCTTTTCATTTCAATAAACACAATAGACAAAATACAAATCTGCTGCATTGTAGCAACTATATAACTAGCTAAAGATAGCTAGCAGTGAATGGCGAATAAACCGCAGCTAATATAAGTTTGTACATATGCTAAATTTTATTCAAAGGATTATTCAAAACTATAAGCATTTTACTATGCCTTGGGCATTCTTAATTTCATTCAATCAAAAAGGATTGGCATTTCAAATAAAAGGTATATCAAATCAAATTTATTAAAAAGCATAAAGTTTTAAGTGAACCTAGATCATGCAAAAAACATAAGTTTCATGTTTTCATTTCACGCTACAAAATTCATTATATGAAAAAATGTATCCAATGATTTATCTCATTTAATCGATGATGAGAATTCAAAGTCTCCCAAATTTTTGCTTCTGCTTGTATTTAATTTGATATAATTTAATTTCAATTAGTATACAATAAGACTTAGTCTTCTATAGTACATAACAACGGCAAACAGAAGCATTAACAAAGAAACTGACTTTTATATCCGTGGACTTTTGAAAGCTTTTAATCTCTGCTTCTGGTCATAATATCCCTACACCTTTGAGTTTCTTCTTGCTCATAATCGGTGGTTAGTGCAGATTGCTTGAGAAAGCATATGACTATTTTGACATTCGATTCAAGTCTATTTGAAAAGAGAAGTCATAAGAGTTTTGTGTTAAAAAAATGAGATCTGGTCAAGTTTCTTCGTTATTAAAATACTGGATGGTCATTAATACCCTTACGACGTTTATTCTTTAAAGAAAAACAATTATTTTGAATTAAATAAATACAAAACCTTACCTGCAGTCTTAATATCAGTCATATAGTATGAACACAATAAAATAAATCTTATGCGATTTGACATATCATATCTAAAAACATACCAAAAAGCATATGACTTCTCACATAGTTTGAAGGGGCCTTTAGTATTTGCAAAGTAAGACGTTCTCTTGACAGCGAGTTTCAGAAATAATAATTAAACTTTTTTTTTGTTCTGGCAACGCTGCCACCGCTAAACTGCAACACAGCCAGTAAAATTGTTTCTTTTATTAGTTGTTTATTTAATGTTTATTATTGTTTTTCTGGTAACTTGTGAGTTCCATTGTACCAATGGTTCCATGAGAGAGTGCTTAAGAATGACATGAAATTGAAACAGCACTTGAATTGGATCAGAGCACAGTTCAGTGATCTTCGCGATGTAGGCACAAATTGATGTGTAGTGAACGAGTCTTTATTACGATTTGTTTGTTTTTTTTTTCGGTTTTAAGATTGTTGTGTACATTACCCATGCTTTGTTTGATGTAATTGGTGTACCCCGAATAAAATCGTAATCTGCACAATCTATAGTGTTTTAATTATGTTAAAAAAATGTGAAATATAAAATTAAAATGTGTCTGTAGTGTAAAGTGGAATCTTTTGAGATTTAAAGAAATAGAAAATCTCAAAACTGTTTAAGTGGAATGTATGCCGATACAATACAAAATAAGCCGAAATATTTATTTTGGGCATAGTTTTTACTAAGTTTTCTAGTGACTAAATTTTTTTCTCACATATGTTAATACACATGCATATCTGCAATACATTTGTGTGTGTGTAGCAATATGTTGAAATTCCTTACCCAAAAACCAGTATTCAATTCGACCATTTGGTACATAATTTTTGTGTGCTAAATTTCATTCCATTCCCTATGGTGCCTGATATTGCTGCATATTCTTTGATTCTTTCATTTCAATGCCACACTGTTGCTCCCATGTATCTCTTTGTGAATGCTTCTCAGGGAAGTGTGTACCGAAGAAACTGGTTTTTCTTTGATGTTTTTCTTTTTCTTTTATTTGGCTTAATAATATTCAAAGAAAAACCGCAGATTTTTTTGTTTATAATATATAGAGTCTGGTTTATAAGCAAGACAAAAGTTTAATTTTAATGAGATATGAAAATGGGCGATATTACCCTTAGAGAGCAAAATACATCCACCTAAAATAAATAACATTTTATTTGTAATCATTATTAGCGATATGGTTTAATGTGAAAGTACCCCGTAATTTGTTGTCTGAATTTTTAGTACAAAATAGCTTAGGGGACGTCTATAAATTACGTGAGGTGTTTTTTGAAAATTCGGACCCCCATCCAATTGGTGAGGTTTGGTGAGTTCTGGCGGGACTCCCCCCCTCCCTTCCGTGGGACTTTCCTAATAATTTTATGATGTAATCTTACCTCCCCTTCTCCTTGGTGAGATTCGGTGAGACTTTGCTGGTTCCCCTCCCCCCCTATTTTGACTCACGTAATTTATGGACGGCCCCTTATGTTACTCTAAAAAAAATCGCATATGAACATAGCACCATTTATGAATATGTTTAGGAGCTATAGAGTGTCAAATGTCAATATATCCCATACAAATTAGCCCCTTTTTCAATTTACGATCATCCATGTCTTTTAAACCGGTCTTATTTCAGACTTGCGACTACACACTCAAAAAAAGGATTGTTTAGAAAGTGTTTGTCGCAAATTATCGAATGCTTAATTATTATTAATTACTTATTATTTCAAGCAAACACTTAACTTTTGTCTAAAACCATAAGTATTTGTAGACAATATAAGAAAAACCAATGTATTTGACACAAGTAAAAGTTAAGTTGTGGCAAGTGATTCAATTACTTCTGTGGAAAATTTAAAAACTTTTCATAAAATGTTGCTTCTAAATGATATAATTATTTACGACAAATCGTCAAAATGTTTCAGTCAAACAATTCGATAATTTGCTACAAACGCTTTCTAAACAATCCTTTTTTTGAGTGTACATTGACTTTCAGTCAGAACTTCATCATTCTAGCCTTTCGGTCAAAGTGACTGAAATTTATGACGTCCTGATCACAAATCTTTATGAGTACAAGTTTAAGCTGTTGGAGGATTAAAAATTATATTAATCTATTCTAAACTTGGCCAAAAATGGTCCTTTCCCAATAAAGCTTTTTGATCAGAGCCACATAGACTACAACGTATGTAAATTATAGCAAATTTCACCAGAAACCATTGAGATAAATTTTTTTGAAAATTGGGCAAATTTTTCTTCAATCATTGTTAACATAAATCTATGTCAACTAGTCTAAGTTATGAAAGGTTTAAAAAATATGGAGTGTCACAAATTAAAATAGTTCATTTCTATGAAATTCAGCGATTTTTGAATAGCTTTAACTTTCAAAATAGGACAGAAATAGCCTTGAGCCCAAATAAGCTTTTGATCAGGCCAACATAAACTACATCACGTCAAAATTTTAGCCAATTTGACCGACAGACCTTATTACCAATTCATAGTCACGCAACTGTAAAAGTAAATAAAAAAATATACAGTGCAGTAAAATATTTTGCCAACAAATTATCTGCCAAAAAATAAATAAAGAAATAAAATAAAAAATTCTATAAAAAAGTGAAAAAAAGTTGTTTTTTTTTTTTTTTTTGAAAAACCATCATCACCATCAAAAGTTGAAAATGTTTGCAAACACAAAAACCCCAATAATCCAATTGGGGTTGCGGTCCACGTACGCTTCATGTCCTTGTGTGTTTTTGTTTTTGTTCCTGTCGGTTCTGCTGGCATTTTGCGTACAAAACATATCCTGCGATTATGAGAATACATGGAATTTTTACTATGAACAACCGTGCTGCGGTAACGAGCCAACGAATTATGTCAAACACAAAAGAGGTAAAAAAAATGCTTTTTCCATAAAACAAAATGTTTAAATATTACAAAAACAAAAACAAAAAAAAACAAAAATGCCAAAACAAATGAAACTGCTAGCGAAATATTTCACAAAAAAATATTTTCACAATTTTGTGTTATTTTAACGACGATCAACAAAAACAACAAAAAATACATCCCTATGAAAAAACTAGCAATAAAATTGAAATTGTGTTGGAAATTTGCTTGTAATATTTAATTTATGTTGTTATACACTCAAGGGAATTGTTGTAAAAAAAAGTGTGGCAAACATTTTTTAAAATGCTTTTTACTCCTCACAATGGGAACAATTTTTTGTTCTCATACGTAAATATTTTTCGAATAAAATTTTTATATTATAACATTGCAAATGCTCTAAGTTCTTAAGAATAATACCAAAAAAAATGTGTTGCAAGTACTCCGAACTTCCTCAAATTTCAAGATTTTTTCTTGAAAATGTATTCTAGAAAATTTAGTTTTAATGCCTGAACCTATTCTCAGGAATATTTCTATTAAGTGAAGTATAAAAAATCTCCCGACAACCTTAGCCTTTCTGTAACACACAGATGATATTTTTAACGAAAAAAAAAAAAATAAATAAATACGAAGACGAAACCAATCGCTAGAATCAGGTATCAAAGGCATAACCTAGACTTCCTTTCGAAAAACCGATTTTTCGAAAAGGCGCCTTGAAGCAAAACCTTAAGTTCTGGAGAATCACCATTCAGACCATTAGTTGAAGGAATCGGACAAGTGGATGTTTGACCTATCATAGGAGCAACATATTTAAGTTATATGTATGTATCTACAAAGTTTTTCAATCGAATGTAATGAAACTTTTTCTGTAACTATAGGTACTGTACTATATTGCAGTTGAAGACAAAAATTAATTGACTGGACGAAGGTTACGTTTTCAGTTTTTTCTTAATTATTTGATTTGATAATGTTTATCGATACATCCGATATATTTCGAAACTTGCAATTTTAACCGGATTTTCCAAAGTTCTTTGATACCATTTATTTACTTTCTATTCTTATCCTTTCTTATTATATGTATTTTGATAGTTTTCGACTTGTAGTTATCCAATTTATTTTTATATGCATTTTTCAACTTTATACTTATGGACTTTTTCGATGTTTCTTGTATTTTTCTACTCTTGTCGCTACTATTCACCTTGTATTGAATTTTTCGATCTATATAATATGCTCTTTAAATTTTTCGAATAGTTGGTTATTATAAACTTTTCGATCTTTTCCGATCAACTTTTCCAATATTTTTAACTTTTTTTGATGTAATAGGTACTGTTAGATGCTTCCCAAGTTTTTTCGATACTTATACAGACATGTCAATTTTAATCCACTATATTAATGTCTTTTGACACTTTGAACTTTTTGGATTATATTAAATACTTTTCAGCTTTCTTCGAATCTTGATGTTTTTTCGATAAATGGTTAACCTTTGCAACTAGTGATTATGTCAGTGTCTTGAGTGTTCATATGAGTGGAATATATAGCGTTAAGTATTTGATACTGTTGAGTATTTTCAACTCACACTCATAACAAATAAATAAATTGCGAAGAAAACATCTTTACCGAAATCAGAGTGAACGCGAACTTTACTTTGTCTAGCATGCAAAAAAAGTAGATCTCATTAGGCATCGAGTACTTAAGGCGAAAGACAGCAGTAGCTCTAGTTATGTGTGATATCTTATCATTGATAAGGTATTATATCTATTGCGTTGATTCGACTATATTTGTAAATATCGATACAGCTTTAAACTTGAAAACTTTTTCACTACAGTACAGTACAGAGCTAATCCAATTATTCGATATTTTCTTATTTTTATCGACTTCCGATACTTTTCATCGACATTCAATAAAAGAAGACTTTAATTGAGTTTTTTGATATTTTAAGATGTATCGACTATATCGATATTCTTTGATACTTTTAATAACTTTTTGAATTTGCTTAGACGTATACGTAGTTACATCTTTTCAAAACTATTCCATTACTGTATCGACTATTTGGTATGTAGTAATCATTACTTATCGAATTTTATTATTTTTTCGATACTTACAGACTTTTCGATATTTTTGGACTGTGATATTAAACGACATTTATCGACTCTTTCGATACGGTCTGGCACTTTAGTTATTTTTTAATATTTAATAGACTTTTTTCAAGCTTTTTTAACATTACTCCATGCTTATTAGCGATTTATTGATGCTGGTCCTTATTGCGGTTGTCGATTTACAATAGACAAACGCTTTTTTTCTATTAGCGATTTTGTTTGGTATTGTGTTTATCGATCACAATCGCTGGCTGTTCTATCATTTTGTTTTGATAGATAGGATTTTTTTTTATTTCAGTAGATATTTCTTTATTTTTTTGAAACTAAACGTCTGTCCCAAGAAAAATAATAATATTTCAAGTCACAATGACGCAATTTTTTCTATTGAATATCGTAATACCAAAATGGCATCGTTTCTATTAAATCGATTTTATCGCAAATCGACAACCGCAATAGGGGCCACTATTCGTTTTTTCAAATTTTATTAATATCTTATCTATCAGTCTTTAACTTTTACTGAATTTTTCGATACTTTTCGGCAATATATAGTCTTATTCATATTAATTTTAGACTCATTGTCATATTCTATATTTTTTCGATCTTATAGACTTCTTGATTTATTTTGCTAACATTTTTTTTATTTTTACTTTTCTAAAAGATAAGTATAAACAGCACTTTCCTAATTTTCAAAAGATTGATTCTAAGCTTATTGAGATAATTTTTACAAAAAAACTAAATTTCAGTAAACTAAGTAGTTAGTTACATATTTAACGTTTAAATAAATCTGTCATTATTCCATAAAGTAAGTAGTTATCAACATTACTATCTAATAATTTTTTTTCGACTGTGCCACATTATCACGAAAAGTACTAAGTAGTAGTTGCATATACAAATAACTATTGAAAATCTCTTATGGTACATTATGTCCACTCAAAGGACACTGACCATTATGGAGTAGTAAATCGTCTGGTATCATTTGCAGCTTAAGCATAAAACACACGCAATACTTGTTATAAATACGTATACTTTATTGCTGCTAAAAGCCAGCTATTTATTTAATAAATAAAAATCGTTTCATGATTTATTGATTATTTTGAGTATTACAGAACAGAATGTAATGCAATGTTTGCAATAAAAAAATGTCTCTTAATTTTTTTTTTCGGAATATTTGCAATACTTTTAATTATTTTTTTATTGATTTTTAACCACTTATTAAAATGCAGGCAAAATTAAACTTTAATAATCCCAACCAAAATCGTTGAAAGAGTTTTTAATTTATGGTTTTGCCAATTTAATTGCTCATTACAAGTGCTTACATGAACACACACAGCCGGTACGGTTGTATCTGTTTGCCAGTTCAGGTACATTGTCACTTAAATGCTACAAGTACATATTAAAATAATTGCAAATTAAGAATTCTTTAATTTTATTACATATTTCATTTTAATAATAAAAATATTTTGATATTTTACATTCTATTTCTTTGAGTGAATAAAGTTGTACTAACTTTGTAGATACAGGGTGTTTTTTTAGAGGTATAGAGCTTCGAATTGAAATAAAACACAAGAAAATCGTTTTAATGTCCATCAATTTGGCTTTATTGGAAGGATAATTTTATGCCATTAATGTTTAAATATGATTTCGGGCATGTGGCCGCCGCGGCTGGCTCGAATAAAGCCAATTCTACAGGTCCAATTTTGAACCACTTTTTCGAGCATATGGGGCCGTATGTCGGCAATAACGCCACGAATGTTGGCTTCCAAGTCCCCTAACGTTTCTGGTTTGTTGGCGTAGACGAGCGACTTCACATATCCCCAAAGAAAATAATCCAATGGTGTCAAATCACACGATCTTGGTGGCCAATTGACAGGTCCATTCCGCGAAATTATGCGCTCATCGAATGTTTCCTTCAATAAATTGATTGTGACGTGCGCTGTGTGGCATGTAGCGCCGTCTTGTTGGAACCACAACTCATCCACATTCATGCCATCCAATTCGGGAGCAAAATAGTCGGTTATCATGGCTCTATACCGGTCTCCATTAACGGTAACTGACTCTCCAGCATTATTTCGGAAGAAGTATGGCCCAATGACTCCACCAGCCCATAGAGCACACCAAACAGTCAGTTTTTGTGGATGTAATGGCGTCTCAAGGGTCTCATGTGGATTCTCTTCACTCCAAATGCGGCAATTTTGCTTGTTGACGTAGCCATTCAACCGAAAATGAGCCTCATCACTGAACAAAATTTTGCGATGAAAATCAGCATCGAGATCAATCTCATTTTCGGCCCATACACCAAAATCACGACGCATTGCATGGTCTCGCGGCTTTAATTCTTGCACAAGCTGGATCTTGTAAGGTCGCAAGCCAAGATCTTTGCGCAAAATCTTCCATAAAGTTGATGGACAAAGCTCCAATTGCTGTGCACGGTGGCGAATCGATTCATTCGGGTCCTCTTCAACATTTTGCTCTACAGCGGCAATTGTTTCTTCGGTGTGCACTGTTCGACGTCTCTGCGGATGCGTATTGTCACATAGAGTAAACGTAGTGCGAAAACGACCCATGGTTAACCGAATTAATTGCTCTGATGGACGATTATGTCGACCATAAAATGGACGGAGCTTGCGGTAAACTTCGCGAACTGAACCATTATTTTCGAAATAAATTTGCACGATTTGCAAGCGTTGTTCTTTTGTCAACCTGTTCATGATGAAATGGCAAACCAAACTGAACATAAATGACATTAGAGTTGCCAGATTTGACCATAAAATGCCAGTTTTATCTCTATTCGAAAAACAAACCTCTAAAAAAACACCCAGTATATATAATACCAATTTTCATTTTTTATTTCAAATTAAAGTCTTTTTGAAAGTGTACGGGCAAATCTTGCAAGAATCGTTTGATGTCTTGTATTAAGATGGATAATATCTCCTAGATCTTTTAAACGTTTTTTTTTTTAAATATTTACTGCACTAACTATGGCAATTTGAAAGGTAAAACTCAAATCTATAATAAGCGTTTACTTTGCTAATGTAGACAGTTTCTGAAGTTAGTTTATTCCAAACTTGAGGTATTTTACTTATAAAGAAATTACATTAAAATTATGAGAATAATGGCATTATGCAAATAAATGGATTATGAATGCTGGGCAGTTGGAAGTTATTTCCGAAGAAATTTTTTGCGATGAATTCGAAGTCGACTTCAAAATTGGCCCATAACGTTTGAAATATTTGAGGTCAAATACTCACAAAATGGTATCATGTTGCTATATTCCTTCCGTAAGGTTCAATCTATTTACACATCAAGTTTCATCAAAATCAGTTCATTAGTTTAGCTGTGAAAATATATTATCTTGTTATGGGCGTGGCACTGTCCATCAAATTAAATAACTTTTCTTAGAGCTTAATCTATCTCTGTACCGAATTTCATCAAAATCGGTAGAAAATTTTTCCAGTGAAAACTTTTTTCTTGTCAGGGAAGTGGCACCACCCACTAATAACAAATATTTTTAGTCAGGAATTAATCTGTCTCCATACCAAATTCAATCAAAATCGGTGAAGCGCCTCAGCCGTGACAGCGTGTTTACTCATTAATGGCGGTGCCACGCCCAATAAAAAAGCAAAAAGTTTTCAGAACCCTTTCTCAGGATTCAGTCTATCGCCATATCAAATTTTATCAAAATTGGTCCAATAGTCGTGGAAACTTGTTTTTTTTTACGGCCGCTAGAGTCAGTTTCCTGTTTTTGAAGACATATTAAGCTGACACAGCACATTCGGCACACTCAAGTGTGAATGTGGTAATAAAGTAACACACATTAATCGCTATTTTATTACCACATAAAAAATTTGACTACTTTTTGGGTTATCTCAATGGAATGTTTCCAGATTAACTATTTCTAATAAAAACATCATTTAGTGCCATCCTTTTTTTTAAAATAAGCTGTCAAGTGGTAATTTTTGATGCCGTCTCACAAAGTTATAGCCATCTTATCGATGTTTGAATATGAAAATATGACTGATTAAGCCACGATATAGTTCTGGAAGAGAACGTTGTCTTGATCAATTTTGCTAAACAAAATTAAGGTTCATCTATCACGGCAGGCTTTTGAGATGTCTTAACCTAAAAATGCAAAAAACACGTTTTTTTTCAATAAAATTTCAAATTTATTAAACAATTTTAAATTCATTTTGGATATGGCCCACTTTGTACATACATACATACATACATATGTATGTATGTTTAATTTTAGTTTATTCATTATATGACTTATTTTCTCATGACTTCTTCATAGAGTCGTACTTATAAGAATGAACAAGTCAGCTAATTTTTGCTAAAAGCTAAATTCAACTATTAATCATTTAATTGACATGCGCTGTCGAACGAAATTAAAAATGAAATTTGGTTGATGTTACTTTCATAGGAATCAGCAAAAAGTATAAAGTCTATTAATACGTAGTTTAGTTATTGCAATAATAATGAATAAATTTGTTTTAAGCGGTTCCCATTTTAAACGTTAAGACATTAAATATTCTAAAAGTTTTACTTAAACTAAAATTAAAAGAATTATTAGTCAAAAGATTGTACGCAATAATTTTTCTTTATCATATGTACAGCCGCTTAAAAAGTTTTAAAATTTAAATACGCGTGTATTATTCATCAATATTATATTGAAAAAAAGCAAAAAGATGTTAGTTCACTTAGGACTAATGAAAAGGTCTTTAATTCATTATTTTTTAATGTTCAAAATATTTTTAACTTGAAATCAGGCAAACAATTTTTAACAATTTTTTACTTTGTTTTTGTTTTTTTTTTTTATTATTAATCCACATGGCTAAGACAACCTTAATTATTTTTACGTTGTTTTTACTTAAATTTGATATCCTTTTAGGAGACAGTTTTGCAAGATTTTTTTTATTTATATTTTGGACCATTATTTTTCAGCAGCAAAGCATGTAGGTACTCATATCTACTAATAAATAATTTAAATGTCTAGATAAAATAATTATTTTGTAGCCTTTAATAAATCTATATGCAATATCTTCTTAAATATAACACAACAGTTTCCTGCCCGCTTGCTTGTTTTTCTTTACCCACAGCTGGCTTCTTCACTAACAACTTAAGTACTTTCTTAATCGCATCACGTGCTTCCCAAGTACTTTGCCAGGATATTGCAGTAAATTTATAAGAATGTTTAGAATTGCATGCATGTTACGAAGGAATGTACTGACAAACCCATTTTTATATGTTGGCGCAGAAATACAAAAAAAAAAAAAAGTACTAAAAACAAAATAAAATGTTGCGCGAGGTTGTTGGTTCGCATGAGAGAGTATGCTTAGTAAAGGCATACAAGGATATTTGTGAATATACGCATACACAGCAGTAGCAGCAGCATCCTTGAACGTGAACTCGTAAAACTCACAAAACTGGACATAAGCACAACATGCAATGCAGTACAAGCAGCAGTAGCAGCACATCAACAACAACATATTCAACATATCCTTTAAACAACAGTACCAACAAAAAGGAAAGAAAAAGCACAGAAAAAATGTACTGCAAAATGTTAACATGCATTTTCTCGAACAGCAACAACAAACAGTACATAAACATCCTGCGAATGCAAACTGTGGCAATGCCAGACAACAAACGCATAAATTATTCAACACTTTCTCAAGAAATGTACATCGTATCTCTGCCTTACAAGATGTAGAAATAAAAATGTTGTTGTTGTTGTTGTTGTTGTTGTTGTTGTTGTTGTTGTTGTTGTTGTTGCTGCTGTCTTCCTGGCGACTCAATGAAAATGCTAAAAAATATTTTATATGTCAATTTCGTGAAAACGTTTTTTGTTTTTTTTTTTCGCTTTTTTTTGCTTTTGCCATTTTTTTTTTTTGCAAGATAACCAACACGAAAAAAGTGTCCTTTGAGAATTTTGCAGCAGTTTTGTAAATTTTATGCCACGTAAAATACTCGTACTTAGTATGTCTTTCTGTTTATATGTAAATGCTGTTTCGTTTAATGTAGAAATCAAGCAATATTTTTTTCTTTTTTGCAAAGTTTTAAAGCTACGTAGAGATAAAACGTATCCTATTTTCAATTTACTATTTGTATCAAAGTTAAAAGGACCTTTTCGTGTTTTCGCGTTTTATTTTGTGTCTCATTGGCAGAAGATATATGTATGTTGAAGTTTTCGGCAAAAGTTAAACTTTACTTGTGCAGACATTTGAAATAGAAAGACATTTTACTTGGTAAGTTTTTTTTTTGCGAACTTTAAAAATTTAAAGGTCTTTGAAAGGAGTTAGCATACGTAACCTTGGAGTTTTTATTTTAAGCTCACTCGACCATGACAATTCCTCCAGCGACAGTTTTACTGAAATGTTTCTATATACTGTCAAACTCTTTAAATCAGAGATGAAAAAGTGAAACAAAATGTAAATATTCTGGCTCCTTTACACATCAATCATCATCCACTCTGATATGAATAAATTTTTAAGCAACATACCTACTGTTGACAAAAACTCAAAACCGTGTGTGCCTTAATGCTCTTTTATCACTTACTTAGTATAAGTCCGACATATAACCAAACGGCCAGCTATACCATGTTCTCTCATTAGTTAACTCTGTCTGCTTTTGGTCCAGCTACCTGCCTGACTTGTTGCTGCTGCTCACCGAATTCTACAACCTTCAAATTGGCACCTTTTGTATATGAGCGCATAAACTAATCAGCTCGTTAACATATGTTTCTTTATTCATCTGTTTCGCTGTGCTCTTAACCCTCTACTGCATACAGAGCCATATATGGATTTTCAACTTTGAAAATAATTTTCTCCACTTTTTCAACGTTAATCATAATTCAATTTGCCATTTTTGTTATCTATACGATATTGGCGTTTTTTAATATTTTGCCTATATACGTAACGAAAAGTTAGTTTAATGCAAAATCAGTTTATTTAGTGCGATCAAAATTTTAAAAAAAAGTGAATTGCTAAAAATGTAAATTATATCTTTGTTATAATGACCAAATAAAATTGCTTTTCTTCATTTCACAACGTTGCCTAAAACAAAAATTTTTCCGTTCATTAATTGATCGAAAAGTCTTTTGTGTGCATACAGAGGATAAAAAGGATGCAAAGGATAAAAAGGAAACGAACAGGATAAACATTTTTTTTTTTGTTAAATTCATGTATAAAATGAATAAATAAGCCTATATTTGAATAAAAATATTTTTTTACTGACGCTTATATGCTTATGCAGTAGAGGGTTAAGGAAACTTTTTAATAGAGACAACACATTAATATAATGAAATGAAAAATCGAACAAAAGATACAAAATTACGACATTCGTAAAACCTGTACCTAAATGTGGAAAGAAGCGTGACAGCGACAAAGAAAAATACCGCAGTCACAAAAGACAACAAACTGAGAAATAAATTTTAAGAAATGTAATAAATTGAAACCTAAGGGGAGTAGGCTGTTCGAAAGTGTAGAAAATATATTACATTTATAAATAGTTCATCCATTCGAAAAACATCTGTTGTGAACGCGATGCGACATAGCAATGCAGCGTGGTGCGATTGATTAACGATGAAAGCCGCCGTAAACAGTATGACTTTTAGTTCAAAAGAGCAACTGCAACCGAGAGTGGAAATATAAAGAAATGAAAACGGTGTGAGAGAGAGAGAAACTTTATAGGGTAATATAACATACAATCGGAAAGAACTTTGCACGTTCAATAGAACATCTTCTATTTTATATGCTGACCCAATCTTATAAATGTATTCAATATAATAATTAATTTAATATCATTGTGGTGCATCGGAACAGAAAATAATTTTAAATTATTCCACTCATAGTCTAAGGGCCGGCTGTAGAAAAGTCGAGTGTATAAGATTACAGGATGGGATGCATGCCAAATGATAGAACTCGGCGAGCCTGAATAGAATATCTAGGGTTGCCTTGTCAAAGCCTGTAAAACTGTAGTACATAACGGCTTGAAATGTATGCCAAATGACAGAACTCGAAGAGGCCTAAATATAATACCTTGGATTGCATTGTTGAATCCTGTCCCAAACATAGGTTTTCACCGGTTTTTGGGTCAATTTTCATTAATGAAGATAACAGCTTGAAATTTGTGCCAAATGATAGATATCGAAGAGCCTAAATAGAATATATAGGATTACAAGAACAAGAACAAGAAGAAGATCTTGTCGGAATTAAATAAATATTTTTAAATAAAAGCTACTTAGTTAAAATGCCAACAAATCGTCCAAGCCCGAATTATGAAGAAATATTTCGTTTTTTTTATTATTTTTAGTTAAAGGCCAACAAAATTTTTTTTTTAAATATTTTATGTTTCAAAAATGGCTGGAGAGTGCAAGTCTTGTGAGAAATGAATAAATTGTTTTAAGTGAAAGCTTACCAAAACTTTGACAAATCCTCGGAGTACGAAGTTGAAAAAAAAAATATGCTTTTGAGTTAAAGACCTGAAAGGATATTTTTTTTAAAGCTTAAAATAATAAATCAAAGTTCGGGCTCCAACGATCTGTTTGCATTCCGGTTGGCTATAATTTAAAAAGGAATTATTCATTTCCGACAAGTCTTGAGCTCTCTGGCGATTTTTTAAACAAAAACTTCGATTTGGGAGCAGCGTGCATTGGTATGAAATTAATAGTAACTCGATTCTTTTGAATGGTAGTACTTTTTGAGTTTACTTTTCCTTACATAAGCAAACATTTTTTTATTGAAATTCATAGTTTTTCAAGACATTTTTCATCTGATATAGTTAGTACAGTTTCCGACAAATTTGAAAGACTGTATCACATATTTGTTTACCGCTAGTTTGACAGATTTATTTCCTCTTACCTTATGCGAAAGACGACTCATATTGAATGCATATAAGTTTTCATGCTTGTTGTCATGCCTTTTTTGCAGTCTCTTATTTTTATTGTAGCAAGAGTGCCTTTTATATGAGAAAACCGTACATAAGTACTTTAATTTTTAACATTAAACTCCACCACATCCATTCAACGTTTAAAATATCTGCTTTGAGACTCATTGCACAAACATCTTTCTCATGTTTTGTGCCTCAAGTTTTCGGTTTTTATGCACTTTTGTATAGGTTTTCTGAAACAGATAGAAATACATAGAAAACATACAAAATTTTACTGAAATTGAAAATTAAACGCTAACATTTTTTGAATTATCTTTATTATTTATTGTATTGCTCTTTTTTATATTCTGTCAGTGGTGTATCAGAGGAAAATATTCAAAATTTCGATTACCACACGCTGACTAACGCAGGGATACAAATACTAAAATTATTTAAGTCTTTTTGAAGCCTAGGACACGAACAAAGGTTCCATGGCAGTTTCGATCAATGACTCGATTTTTTATGCTGTGCCAATGCGGTCCGATTTTTTGCACATAGTATCATTCTCTACCATTCATTGCCAAGATGTTTTGTGCATTGCATCTGTCAGCCTGGGGATTCTTTTAAAGCGCTGATAGACAAGCTTAACTTAGAGATATCAGAGAAAAAAAAATCCGGTTAAAAGTCAAAACCAAAACTACTGATCCGATGTAATTAAATGAAGTAACGTTCATTATCTATTTCTAAGAATATTCAATATTGGGACATTAATATTTTAAAAGCTTAGACCGTTAAAGAGACCGTAAGCGACCGTTTTAAGAGATCGAAAAATCGTGGTATTACTTTTTTTCTCATTTCCTCGAAAATAATGTTTCAAATCGAAAAAAAAGGGAATTTAAAGTTGTACAGGGGAAGAGAATACTCTAATATTTGACAAATTTATCCTGCTTTGAAATTGAAGAATTTGGTATTATCTTTCTTAAACAGTGTAAAATTATTTTCTTAAGTAAAGGAACGAATTAAGAAATACTTTTTGATTAAGTTAACTCTGAAAAAAGCCTTAACGTATGTATTTAACTAGTAACGTGTCTAAAGTAGTGATGGTGCTTTTCGGGAATGTACTAAATTTAGACTCGAAATGTATATTTTGAAAGGCGAATGCAAAAAAAAGTTTTTCTGCTTAAGATGTTTAGGGACTTAAAAAAAAACTTAACTGATAAATGTATGGAAAATGTACTGTACTATATATAGCTTATTATTATGAGTATCAAACTGCTTAAAAACTTTTTGTAATCAAAGTACCAAATTTCATCAAAATACGCAGAAATAGCTGGTACAAACCTCAATATGTACTACAAAAAAGCTTCAATATTTTATCAAAAACTTTCTCAATCAATGTTCTTTGAAACTATAGGAACTAGTTACATGAAATAGGCGTAAAAATGTCGAAATTATTTTTTAGCCCAAAATGAATCCTTTTAACTGCCACTACAAAAGGCGGTTTCTAAGCCACATGCGTAAAGACACATGAAAAAAACACCTTAACACAAGGACATCAGAAGTAGCTCTTCATACAATATCAATACTAATAAGAACCGCAAATAAAGGACATGAACATGGGACATTGTAAAAAGACATGGATAGGAAATGACATTATTACGTTGCTGATCCACTTTACGTTGACACGAGCAAAAATGTCCAAAATGAACTTTTAATGTGCGCATGTAGTTGGCGTCGTTGTAGTTCTGTTGTTCTTGTTGTTGTCATTGTTCATGTTGTAGCTGTTGTTTTTATGTCAGTTCAATTTTTACGCAAAATGCCAACAGGGCATCCCCAACAATTGCATGCACATTTACTGTGTAACAAACAGTAAAGCGAAAAAAAGCGTAGCATACTTTTAGTGCTTTTTTTTGGCAGTATACAACATCGGTACTTAATATCAATATAAAATGAAAACGTGTCAGTGGGTTTTAATTGTAGACACTTTTGTCAGCAAGTCACTGAGTCAGTTGGTTGTGTGAGCAAATGAATGTTGTTGGGGGAGTGTGCGTACCAAGTGAAAGTTTTGACACGCCTTCCTTGTTGCTTGCTGTTGTATGGAATTGGTTGTTATTTTTTTTTTTTTTGGGAAATTTATTGCTGTTGTTACATCAACAAGCTTACGCAATTTGAAAAGCAACAATTGGAAAAACAAAAACATAAATAAACAAATACTTTTTAAAAAGCAGTAGCTATGTAAGTACTGTGAGACTTTACGCAAGTGCTCAAAGGATAAAATGTTATCAAGTCTCACACTTCTCTTAACAGCACTTGACACATTTGTGAAGTTTACGTTTGAAAAGTTAATTCATTCATTATTTTTGTATTCAGTCAATCTATAACAAATATTAAATACTTTCAAAATTAACCTACATAATATCCAATGCAAATAAAACTCTACCATATATAATGATATTTATAAATTTTTTCTTCTCATTTTAGGTGAGTTGGATAGCTTTATTTGTTCTTAAAAAATCGGTAAGTTAAGCTAATCTCACTAAGTAACTAAGCAAAATCAGAAAACAACTCAATTAAAAAAAAAATTAATATTCAGAAAATAGTATTTCATTATGTATGTAGCTCTGCATAAGCTGATATGCAATATGCACATTAGGGTGGTTCTTAGGAAAAAACAATTGGGGACGCCAAATGAAATGAACTTAAAATTTTTACCTTTAATCCCTACGGACCCTATTTCAAAGTGAATTTTGACCTAAGCCGCCATTTTCTTTTGTTTGGCTTCTAATTTTAAGAAAGAATATATTAAAAAATAAGTAATATTTGGATCTAGTTTTCGAGATATAATCACGAGATGTTGCGGATAGTTATAGCTTTTCTAAAAATCATTTCAAGTTGTAAACTCCTGAACATATTTTACATATATTGATATCATATAGAAGGTAATTTTACTGTCTCTAAGATTGATACATAAAAATTTGAAATAATTTCCATGCGTTTTGAGGTATTGAGGTTTTTTAAAAATTTTCACCATTTTTTTCTAAATAACGGTTATTTTCACTAAAACTTGTATTATTAATCTGTAATTTTATTAACATATTATGATAGCCCTATTAATTGACATCAATATATTTAAAATCTGTTCAGGAGTTTCCAACTTATAATGATTTTTAGAAAATCCATGTCCGCAACTTCACATGACTATATCTCGAAAACTAGATCCGAACGATACTTTTTTTTAATATATTCTTTCTTAAAATTAAAAGCTTCTTAAGAAAAAATATTTTTAAAAACTGGTGGCTTAGGTCAAATTTCATTTTAAAATAGTGTCCGTAGGGGTTAAAGATAAAAATATTAAATTATTTTTTTAAATTTTTTCATCATATTTCGAACCGATTGAGGGGGCGTCCCCATATAAAAAAAAATTTTATATTTTTTTTTCAAAGTGTTTTTTTTTTCGAAAGACCGATGGCTGCACATAGTTCGTCCTTAACCCTTCTGTGCGTGACAAAAAATAGACATTTCCCCAGGTGACAGGGTACTCCTTCACAAATTGTATGAAAATTTCAAATTTTTTAGCTCGAACTGTACAAATAATGACATCTCTCGAATTGATCAGGTGAAACCACTCATATAAAAATATAATATTGGTATAATGTCAGGAGTTCTCGTGAATTTTCAGAATTGTTGACCATGTTCAAACGTAAACAATTTTGTTTTGAAAATGAAATGGGTACCCGTGTACACCATCACACACAGAAGGGTTAAAAGCCTTAATCGTTGTTGGATGGTTAGCGTAACACTTATCTTCAACGGCTGCCCATAATTGATAGTCAAATCGCAGCTGCCCGCGCACATCACCAAAACCTCTAATAACACGATTTTGAAATGTCCCACGCAAAAGGTCGCGGCGGCGCCATCCCGTAGAAACCAAATGTTCTCAAAGCCCATAACTTTGAAAGTAGGACACAAATCATTGCGCGGTATTGCTCACAAGTTTTCAGTCAAACAAAGATCCAGTTTCACTAATACGTCTCACAATAATAGTCTTGCATTTTCGGTACAAGATTCATCATTTCGTATGTGAATTTTTATTTTTTCCCAACATTGTATATCGACCTATTTCCTTAACCAAAACTAACTTTCTGTCATAATATGAATAACATAGGAGTCGCCACACTCAAAAACCCAGTAGCTCAAATTCAATACGCTATATGGCCCCCCTGTATAAATAGGAATTACAAAAGGGTTTCACCCCTTTTTTGCTGTCATAGCACAACATAATCGATAGATTTTTTATTTTGGAAAGATTGTAGAGATACCGTGCAGTATTAAGGCGGTGCCACACCTCTAACGGGAAAATACATCTCCACGGCTAAACTAATAAATCGATTTTGAAGAAATTTGATATTTAGATTGAGCTGTAAGGAAAGTTATCAGAACCTTGCTAATCTTTAGCAAATCTTTAATTGAAAAACACGTTATCTCAGCTGAGCTGCTTTACTGATTTTGTCAAGATAATAAGTTTTTACGGCTAAACTAATGGATTGATTTTGATGAAATTCGACACAGAGAAGATAGTTAATTGAATTTGTTGTGCCACACCCATAGGCAGAAAATATGTTTTCACAGCTTATGTTATGAACGACTTTGATCAAATTTGGTATATACAGATTGAACTTTAAACAAGAAGACACCCTTTGAATTTTCCAGAGATATGCTCTGATAAATCGACTTTCTTTGGTTTTTATATGTATGTATATTGACGTTGAAACCATTATAAAATTCAAAAACTACTATTGAATTAAAATTTTGGCAAATACAAATCGTGTAACAATGTTTTTTTATTATAAACTTACACATATTCAATGACAAAAAATATTTTTCACAAAAAAAAAATTTAAGTGAACTAGCATGAATCCAAGCCTCCACACTCCACAAAATATAAGTTGACGATTGCAATTTAATCGGCGATTTTAAGTTTTTATTTTTTCGATTTTTTTCCCTTTTTCTTTTTTTTCTTCTTTCCCGCACATGGATCTGTTATTTCCTTTTCAGATACTTGCGTTGTTTTATGTGCCTTATTGTCCATCATTCTAAACATAACGTCATCTTTGAGTTTTCTCAGTTCATATGCTACCGAATGGCTTTCCCCTTTGTTTTTTTTCCGATTAATATCAATGAGAAAAATGTCATATTTGTATGCATCGTCTTCTTTGTTCGAAACGTGTTTGAGTCTTTTACATGACATTTTGATGAATTTTTTGGTTTTCCTTTTTTATGAAAAATACACGAAATTTTTATTTATTTTTTTTTTTAATTTTTTTATTTTGTAATGTTTAATTGACAGCTTTTTCGAAAAGCTAATAACAAAAAAATATATGTAGGCACGATTTTTTTTTTTGAACAATCTAATTTTGATATGTATTTTCTATAGTTAAAATAAGACCCTGAAAAAGTTAAGAACCCTGAATTTTGACATATTAAACCTTTCGCATAAGATCAGTTAACGCTCCGATCATCGGTAAGCAGTACTCGATTATCAAAAATGGAAGCCTGACATTTATTTTATTTCCTCGCACAAGTCTTGAACTATCCAAAGTAACATACAGTCTTGACGATAACTACATGAAAACTTACAATGTATTTTTTAAAAATAGTAATCGCTATGGTAGCAGAAATATAAATAGGTAAAAAACGTCTTTTGACAGAGTTTTTATTAAATGGTATAATCTGGCCTTGTAGTAGAGGCGCCGTACCGCTACGCACTATATGTAAAAGTGTCAGTATCTGTTTCGGTTTCAGAATTGGCCTTAAGCACGCTAAATGGAACCACCCAGAAGACCAGGTCATTCTTTTCATTTGGCTTATCACGATTTAGCTTTGACCAAAGTTAAACCGCTTGAATGGATCTATAACTTTTCAGAATAAAATATGGCAAAACGTTAACGTTAAAACGCTCGGTAATTTGACTTTAACTCGTAACATTATTGGTTTTTCGATCACAACTATTTAACGATGAGATGTTGGAATATTCAACAGCAGCCTACACTGCGAAAAGATTATGCTTACTGCTAATAAATGTATTTGGTTGTTAGATTCTTAAAACATTTATTAACTATCATAAATTTTTGGAGATTTTAATAGGCCCTTTATTGGAAGTCAAAGCGCTCTTCAAACATAATATCGATTGGACTCGTTAAATTGGGTTAAATATGTTTTGGTAAGCCTTGTTTATTTGAATTCACTTCATATTAATACGATCACTATTCAGCTCTCAACATATTTAAGTAAAACACTATTTCATTACCTGCAGTAATTATCGATTTATTTATGAATCGATATTTTAAAATATCGGGCTTTGGCTATCAGTCTTAAATGTATACGTCAGCGACAAATCAATATTTCTTCTGACAAATACAAAAGTTTATGATTATTATCAAGTGAATGTTTGAAACTGAAGAAAGGTGACCCGACAATCTGCGCTAACTACCGGGGAATCAGTCTTCTTGCCATCTCTTACAAGGTCCTGTCGACTGTACTGTGTGAAAGACTTAAGCCGTTTGCCAACACACTGATTGGGCCTTATCAGTGCGGCTTTAGACCTGGTAAGTCCACCATAGACCAGATCTTCACACTACGTCAAATCCTGGAAAAAACCCACGAAAAACAGATCGATACCCATCATCTCTTTATCGATTTTAAAGCAGCTTTCGATAGCCCGATACGGGATTGCCTGTATGCCACCATGTCTGAGTTCGGTATACCTGCGAAGCTGGTGCGGCTTTGCAGAATGACGTTGAGCAACACAGCCAGCTCCGTTAGAGTAGGAAGGGACCTCTCCGAACCATTTGATACAGAACGAGGTTTCAGACAGGGCGATCCATTATCCTGCAACCTCTTCAACTTTGTGATGGAAGGGGTGTTGCGAAGAGCCAGTGTACATCGTAATGGCACTATTTTCTACAAAAGTGTCCAGCTCCTTGCATATGCCGATGATATTGATATCATTGGACGTTGTAAGCGAGATGTTACTGCTGCGTTCTCTGCTATCGAAAAAGAGTCAGCGAAAGTGGGTTTGACGGTGAACGAGGGCAAAACAAAGTATATGCTGTCCACAAACAGGGAGACGCGGCGTATTGGATCCTTTGTTACTGCGAACAACTATACTTTCGAAGTTGTCAAGGAATTCACCTATCTTGGCACCGCCGTGAACACTCAAAACGATGTCAGCCTGGAGATAAAGCGAAGACTAACTCTTGCTAATAGGTGTTACTATGGTCTCAGTAAGCAATTGAGTAGTAGAGACCTCTCTCGCCCGACAAAACTGACACTCTACAAGAAGCTTATCTTACCCGTGCTACTTTACGGCGCAGAAGCATGGGTTGTGTCGCAGACTGATGCAGCCACGCTTGGGGTGTTTGAGAGAAAAATTCTTCGCAAAATCTTCGGTCCTGTTCACGTCGGCGACGACTACCGTATTCGAATGAACCACGAACTGTACGAGCTCTACGCTAACATTGACATAGTCAAGCGCATCACTATTCAACGTCTGCGCTGGCTGGGACATGTTGTGCGTATGGACGAAGAAGCTCCGGCGAAAAAGGTGTTTGATGCGGAAGCCGCTGGGCGACGACGAAGAGGAAGACCATGCCTCCGATGGAAAGACCAAGCCGAGGAAACCCTATCCACGCTTGGTGTGAATGATTGGAGAAGGCGTGCGCAAAGCAGAGGCGCCTGGAGAGAGCTTTTGAGGTCGGCCGTAACCCGGTAACGGGTTGTTATGGCCACCCAAGTAAGTAAGTAAGTAAGAATGTTTGAAACAATGAAATATTTGTTGCCACCAAAATATTAGGCGGAGAGCCGGCTATATAAAAGTCGAGTGTATAAGATTACTGGATGAAATGTATGCCAAATGACGGAGCTCGATGAGCCTAAATAGAATATCTAGGGTTGCCTTGCCAAAGCCTGTCCCGATGGCCGAAAATGTCCGAATTTTAGCCAATTTTGTTGTTCTAATTAAATCTGTAGAACATAAAAGCTTGAAATGTATGCCAAATGATAGAACTCGAAGAGGTCTAAATATAATACATGGGATTGCATTGTTGAATCCTGTCCCAAAATGGATTGGTTTTCACCGGTTTTTTTGGATAAATTTTCATTAATGAAGATAACAGCTTCAAATTTGTGTTAAATAATAAAGATCGAAGAGTCTAAATAGAATATATAGGGTTGTCTTGTCGAATCATGTCCTAAACATTAGTTGATACCCGTTTTTGGGTCAACTTTTCTTAAATGAGTGGCAACCCATGTTTGGGACAGAATTCGACAAAGCAACCCTATATATTCTATTTATGCTCATCAAGCTCTTTCATTTGGCACAAATTTCAAAATTTCACAAAATCATTTTAGACGGGTACAAATTTCAGATTGCTTGAGAAAAAATTTGAAAAAAGTTTTATTGTTCTGAAAGTTCTCGAGGTTCATGTATTCATACCTAAGTACGTCTGGGTTTCGAAGTAAAGAGCTTCAGAGAACGGTTGATTTTGTTTAGTTTATCTTTAAAACAGTTTTCGCATTACTTTAACTGCCCGACAGCTTAGCTTAGAAATTAGATTAAGGGTTAGATCAGTCCAAAAAATTTAGAAGTAACTAACTCATTTTTTAGAATTTTTCATGGTTCAATAAGTCAGACCTAACGATGATCATTTGAAATTTCAGCCACGCTGGGTACTTATCATTTGTTCTACTTTGACTTGAACTAAAAATATCGTTGCCACTTCTGAAAACAAAAATATTTTTTGTTCAATAACTATATGAATTTTATATTGAAATGAAATTTGAACACCCTATATTTGATTCTATGATTATCAAAGTCATACCATGTAGTCTTCACCATGGACAATAATAGTCAACAATCTTTAATTGACATGGTGACGCGGTAATGTTGCAATTGTCGCCATTACTACTGTCTTCATTATCTGGGTGGTTGGACTTTAGAAGAGCTGCACTAAAGACTCAATTAAATTGTTTGTAAACAGCATGTGGTCACTTTGCCACGCTGTGTCATGAAGTTTCATTGTTGTTGCTACTGATTTGTTGTTGATATCGCAGTACTCGTATTTCCAGAGATTTCAATGTGTCAGTCAGTCACTCAGTCAGTCAGTGCTTGCTGCTTATCATTGCAAGAAGATTGCAAAAAGTGTGATTGTTGCCATGTCATAGTGTTTTCAGCTTTGAGTGTTTATAACAGTGTTGCCGTTTATAGTTCAAAAAGCTTAAAAAAATCTTTGAAAGAAATACATATTTAACATTATTTTTAAATTTGTTGAGCTTCAACAAGTTCATATTGATTTACTGTAGTCTTTGTATTTTCAACATACAGGGTATATTCACTTTGTATTTACGTTTAGAATGCATAGAAGGAGACAGATCACCTCTAAAGTCGATTAAATCATTATTTTATAAAAAAGCAAAGTTTTCGAAACTCTGTGTTTGTAGAGCTATTAAAATATGATTAATAATTAGATAAACCACGTTATTCTTAGTAAAACAAAACCATAAAAAAAATACCTTTTCAATAAATTTCTAAAACAGTATTGAATGCAATAAATTACTGTTTCTTTTTATTGCACAATAAGTTTTCTAAAACTTTTTCAAGTTAAATGATTTGCAAATAAATTATGAACACAATAGTTTTCTCACTGACGCAGAATGAGAAAAAATGAGAACTATTATAATGTTAGAAAATCTTTTCGATGTATGCGGCGGCTACAATATTACATAGTTTCTCATGCACTCGCAACAATGACAAAGCATAAACTTTTGTAGAGTTGCAAGTTTCTTCACGCTTTTTACTTTTCACATGTTGCATTGAAACGCCTTAGCGCCTTGAAATATACTTGTATTTTTTCATGCTACATATTGTTGTTTATGCTACGGTCTCTGTTCTTAATGCATTTTACGTTTACTTTTAACTTTTAAATTGTTGCAATTTCTTAAAATGGAATTTTTCTCACGTGTTTTCCTCTTTTTCTTGGCTGTATCTCTATCAGGGATACGGAAGAAAGGTTTGGCTTAGGTTATTTGTATAGATTATATGGACGTTCTTTCGTTGCCTTCGCCTGAATGCAAGTTAAATCTGTGTAGTTTTAAAAGTAGTTTGTAAAGTTTTTTTTTTGTTTTTTTCTTGCTTCCATTTTAATGATGTTGAAGATCAGCACAAATTGAGCATGAAAATTAAAAGAGTTTCTATATTCACTTTGAAGTTTTATGTTCTCAATTTATAACACTTTTACAATACGTTAATAATATCATGCAAATTAATTCCTCACCAAAAAATGAAATGCGTATTACGAAACAATCCGACTGTATGGTTTGCAATAGATTTGGTACTCGAAAACTTGTTTCCACTCAAATTGGTTCAGACTTTTCTGTTCAATCTAATAGGCTAGAGGTAAATATTTTGTCGCACTCAGGTCTATTAACTCTTAATGGCTTGATATTTGTTAATTGGATTTTATATATATCAATCAAAAAGACAAATTTCTTGAAGATTCATCTTTTTTGTGTCCTTTATCTCCTCACAGCGCATAGAACATCCTTTCAAGATCAACTCGAATTAAAAAAAAATATGTAAAGTCTATGTATGTTTGCGTACAGATTTAGTTTATTGTAATGGCAAATTAACTAATTTCAAAATAATTGTTCATTTAGTGCTAGGAAAAATTCTATATTGTAAGGAAACATAAATAAGGTTAACGAAATGTTTTGCAGGAAATCGAAGAAATTCATTTTTTTTTCAAAATGGCTGGGTGTTACTCTAGTAACTCACACTTTTTGCATATTTTGCTGACCTATGTAATTATTGAAGTATAGGCGCACCAAAACTTAATTAAAACTCATTACAAAAATGTACTTTTGATCGAAAATTGTGTCTTGATTTTTTTTTTCGACTGTCAATATTAGTTCGATCTTAAATGATTAATATTAAATCAAACATTTTCATTCATTTCCGTGTTTGAGCAAAGTTCCACATAAAACATTTTATTTAATGGCCTCACTCTTATACGAGAGGCCTTACTCTTATACGAGAGCCTTAATCTCCAACAACGCTCATTATATTTTGTGATTGTAGTATTTACCTAGTTATTGATATACTACTGATCATAAATAGTTAAAATTAATTTTTAAATCTTTTTTCTATTAATAGTACGGAGAATACAGATAAAAATAAGACAAACTATGGAAAAATGTCCGGAATACATGTTTAAACAAAATTCCAAATGTTCCCATGAAAAATGATTTTTCGCGAAAATCTCGTCATCAAAAAAAAAAAAAAAGTAGTGGTGAAAATATCTTACAAAAACATATTCATTCTAAATCTAGCGCACTATGTAGTATTAATCCCCATTCAATGTTTTATTAAAAGTAGTTATGTACTGTACGTTTAAAACTTTTAAATAAAAAAAAAAGTAATATTTAAATTTAAATCTTTTATTTTCCATAAATTTTGTAAAATTAGTGCGCAGTATTGTATTAAGTTAGTCCAAAAAGATTTATATTTTATCATCAACGACAACCCACTAAAAGTAAAAAATCTGCAAAATCTGAGTCCACAAGGTCCATTCATTATCGTTATATTACATAAAGTTTGTGTTTAAAATGCTTGTGAATGGAAAATGATCTACAATATAGAGCAAAAAAAAAAGAAATAAGAAAACTTATCAGCTACTGACACAAAATAAAAACGGAACAACATGCTTTAAATAATCAGCACTCTTTTTGTAAAAAAAAAAAATAAAACTTTAATCGCACATGGTGAAAATGCAGGTCAGGGAAGTAAGTTTCTTATTGTGGGAGTCGCTGATAAATTATATTGTATAATAATTCAAGCATGATTAATTTAAAAATTTGTTGTCGCGTAACGTAGTGGATTTTGTATTTCCTTTTTCTTGTAAATGAATGAATTGATTCTATCCCACTTGTTCCGTTGTTTCAACAATTTAAATAAACACTGATTTAATATCCTCTTCTTAAGTCTAATTCAGAGAGATTCAGCATATGACCCACAACGGGCAGCTCTGTACAATGCAAAATGCAGTCTCTCATACACAAAATATAGTTAGATGATGAAACGTGTCGCCTACTTCTAGTCTGCTTCCCTTCGCTTGAAGAGATAGCACTCGTTATCGAAAAAATTAAAATGTTACAATATCTCAAAAAAAGTTTTATAAAAGAATTTTAACCTTGATTTTCGAATTCAGGGGAGAAAATACATAAGAAATCTAAACAAATTTAATACTTTTTTTTTTACTAAAATCATATAATATTAACTGAAGAGAGAGATCGACTTTAAATTTTCAAAAGTAAAATAAGCCTTCTATGTATTTATTTTGTACGAATAACTTAATTTTCTAACGATTACTAAGTTTCTTATCTCTTGCCTTATAAATAGAACACTTCACAGTAATTTTATATAACAATTTGCATCCTTTGATGGGTGAATATTCTTAAATTGAATTTCAGTAATGTTGTCTAACAGCTTAACCACAAAATTAAGGTTCAATCAATGAAGAGTTTAAATAGATAACATAAATGCTATTAGTATTGCAGTTTTGCTGCAACTCTAAGTGCATAATGTGCTTAATGCAACCACAAGTTTTGTAATTTTACTCCTTCAATGTTGTGGTGGGGCATTTATTTTCTGACTGATGAACATGGCATGTACTTTCACTTAAGTTGTATCAAAAACTAGTATCTTTGCCTTGTTAGAGATTAATTTTTAGCTGAGCTTAACATTTTCTCAAAAGTTCTGGCAAATAAACCTTACAGTTGTTCAATTTCTTTTTCAAACAAAAGCACCTAAAACTATGCATTTTAAACATTTTTTATTAATTTTCAAAATTTTTTACTATGGGTGTAACCTACAATCATATTATATTTACAAATAACTTGGAAAATTAGGTTATAAATACATAATGCCATTAATGTAATTTAGTTGTGCACAATAATGTAAGATATTTTGAACAGCATAGGATAGATACCGGAGAGTATAAGAAAAGTTAAAGTGAATCACAATAATAAATGCATAAAATCAATTAGCAATAATTAAGACAAGACAAGGCAAGCAATATAATGCTTTAGCTTCTTATTAAATAAATAAATTAGAATCCCAACTGATAACTGAAAGCATTTCTAATTAAAATTTTAAATGCCCTGACTGTACTTTCAGATGATTGCAGCATATGGCATTTCTATCACTTTAGGCTTTCAAAGTTTTTTTAAGTTCAGTTTATATTTCACTCACTGCAAAAGATTTTAAGATTTCGTAGACGAAAAATTAAAAAATCAGTGCCTTCAAATATGCAACATTTTTTTTTTTTTTTTTTCGATGGCACCGCCTTCAACATTTTCACTCATATTGAAATTTTCTTCATTAACATCAAATTTAACATAACACCTGCACTTAACAGTCTAGACACGTGAAGAACTGTGGAGCTTTATGTTCGATTGCCTTCAGCTAAATGAGAATTTATGAAGAAGTGAATGAGTGCATTTTTGTGCGAAAGTACAAAAATAATTAATAAAATAATTAAATAACAAAAGGAAAACATAAAAATTGTATATTTTTGCAAGAAAAAGTGCACTTCAAAAAAAAAAAAAAAAAAAATTATTTACTATCAAAAATGTAAACACATGATGATAGTACACTCAGAAAAAAATTGTGCTTAAGTAACAAAAATTAGCACTTGTTATCTTATTATTTTGAAAACGTTAATGTTATCAAATCAATATATGATTGAAGTCGGCCTCGAGCTGGCGTACGCAAAACAAAATCTTTTTTTTTTCGTTTTTTTTTTTTAAAAAAATTCCAACTTTGAAGCCCTATATCTGAAATTTATTATATGGGCGACAAAATGTTATAGAGAATTTCATTATAAAAGTTATAAGCACACATACATATGTGACAGCGAAAGTAAGAAGGGACCTAAGGTCCTAAAATAAATTTTAGAAAAAATTTTCTGAAGCTAAGAAGTGGATTTTGATGCGCCTGAACGTTTTTTTTTTTGGCGGATGCAATATGGCGGACGAAATTTTTAAAAACTGATCGTATTCGTTTGAAAATTGTTACTCGGGGGTTTTTGGGGTCGCTGATTACAAATTTTGTTTCAATTTCTCAAAATTCCAAATGGTGGTTCCAATATGGCGGTCGAGTAATTTAAAAATTGATCGGATTTTGGATCTGCCATTTTGAGTTTTTAAAATCTGATACCAGATTCGTAATCAGCGACCCCAAAAACCTCCGAGTAACAAGTTTCAAGCGAATTTGATCAATTTCAGAGAAGTTTGTCACATTGGAATTTGTTTGTTGGTTTTTTTTTTTTTTTATCAATTTGTCCATGTTTGAAGTAAATTTGTGAAAGAACTAATGCATCTAGAAAGCTGCGGTTTATTGCATTAAAAAGAGCTTAGCATCTTCTATAAAAAAAGTGAAAATCAATTTTTTTCGACCAGTAGGTCCCTTTTAACTTTCCCTGTCACATATTATGCTGATAGAAAAGTCACAATTTACGAAACTTAAGCATTTTTTAAACATCAATGCAAAAAACCAATTTTTCTTATAATGGAACATTTTTTTTTCTCAAATCGATTAAGACAGACCACATCAATGTCATCGATTTGCTGAAAACTTACAGGTATCATTCTATACTCAATTTTAAGAGACCCATATTTTTTTATTAAGCTAAAAAGTCGCATTTGCAGAGCAGTGTTATTGATAATAGCTGCGTTTTATTTGCCATCCGCTGCTAGTTATCTTAAGCAAGCAATGATAATTGTTTGGAAAAACAAAAGCACTTTCGTGAACTTAACGATTAAAATTATGGTTGCTATGCATACATAGCAAGTTGCTTAAATACCATGGCTACCCATCAGATTTGTGTTTTGTCTATTGGGCATTTTTAAATGTAAAGAAGCGGAAAAACCATTGCTTAGAAGGTGATAAGCAACTTGAAATGAAGAAAGTATAAAAAACAACAAACGAGTACTCGTATAAACAACGAGTAAGAAACTTAGCGAATTGATCGTTTTTTTCGTAAATAGCTAGAAATTTTGCGAATAAAACACAGCTAATAATATTTCAACGTGTCCTCTTACATTAACATATTCAAATTAACTTTGAAAACTCTATTTGTTTCTTACACAAAATTTCATTCATGGTATTTTAACAAGAATTGTGTTAATTATTTACATCTTAAATTTTCCTGAGTGTATGGAAGTGCACCTGATAATGCATTCATATGCAATAACAACAAACTCACAATCATAACACAGCAGCAATGATAGCAACACTAACGGCAAGCGAGCGAAATCAGACAAAGGTGGATAACAAATTGGAGGGAGTTCAAATTTCAGAATTTTTGCGAATTTCTTTTATGGACGACCCTTTACTATGGTCAAAACACTTTAATTTCTTATAAGCTATTGACTACATTTTTTTTTTTTGTGGTAATATTTCTTTCGGCTACTGACTATAATATTCTTTTTATGGATTCTTTCAATTATATACAGGGTGTTTTTTTAGAGGTATAGAGCTTCGAATTGAAATAAAACACAAGAAAATCGTTTTAATGTCCATCAATTTGGCTTTATTGGAAGGATAATTTTATGCCATTAATGTTTAAATATGATTTCGGGCATGTGGCCGCCGCGGCTGGCTCGAATAAAGCCAATTCTACAGGTCCAATTTTGAACCACTTTTTCGAGCATATGGGGCCGTATGTCGGCAATAACGCCACGAATGTTGGCTTCCAAGTCCCCTAACGTTTCTGGTTTGTTGGCGTAGACGAGCGACTTCACATATCCCCAAAGAAAATAATCCAATGGTGTCAAATCACACGATCTTGGTGGCCAATTGACAGGTCCATTCCGCGAAATTATGCGCTCATCGAATGTTTCCTTCAATAAATTGATTGTGACGTGCGCTGTGTGGCATGTAGCGCCGTCTTGTTGGAACCACAACTCATTCACATTCATGCCATCCAATTCGGGAACAAAATAGTCGGTTATCATGGCTCTATACCGGTCTCCATTAACGGTAACTGACTCTCCAGCATTATTTCGGAAGAAGTATGGCCCAATGACTCCACCAGCCCATAGAGCACACCAAACAGTCAGTTTTTGTGGATGTAATGGCGTCTCATGTGGATTCTCTTCACTCCAAATGCGGCAATTTTGCATGTTGACGTAGCCATTCAACCAAAAATGAGCCTCATCACTGAACAAAATTTTGCGATGAAAATCAGCATCGAGATCAATCTCATTTTCGGCCCATACACCAAAATCACGACGCATTGCATGGTCTCGCGGCTTTAATTCTTGCACAAGCTGGATCTTGTAAGGTCGCAAGCCAAGATCTTTGCGCAAAATCTTCCATAAAGTTGATGGACAAAGCTCCAATTGCTGTGCACGGTGGCGAATCGATTCATTCGGGTCCTCTTCAACATTTTGCTCTACAGCGGCAATTGTTTCTTCGGTGCGCACTGTTCGACGTCTCTGCGGATGCGTATTATCACATAGAGTAAACGTAGTGCGAAAACGACCCATGGTTAACCGAATTAATTGCTCTGATGGACGATTATGTCGACCATAAAATGGACGGAGCTTGCGGTAAACTTCGCGAACTGAACCATTATTTTCGAAATAAATTTGCACGATTTGCAAGCGTTGTTCTTTTGTCAACCTGTTCATGATGAAATGGCAAACCAAACTGAACATAAATGACATTAGAGTTGCCAGATTTGACCATAAAATGCCAGTTTTATCTCTATTTGAAAAACAAACCTCTAAAAAAAACACCCAGTACTTTACCGGTTTTCTTTTTAATGCTCTTGGATAAATTTCGATCTTAATACTTTAAGAACTTTAAGATACTTTTTCCGATATTTTTTACGTTTCAAATTTAATCGATATTTTTTGATACTATTCGACTTTTTCGCCATGGTTTGATGCTCAAAAATTTTTTGATATTTTCCGACATCTCTCGATTTTTCGGAATTTTTCAATGCATCAATGTTTTTCGATGTTATGCTAATCACTTCGACTTTTATCGAATTATTCTATAAATTTTTTTTAATTTGGTTCGTTTTTAAGCGAATACTAAATAAAATTGTGTGATGCTGTTTGAAAAAAAAATAATAAAACTTCCTGCCTAATTATATAACAGGCTACAAAATTATTAATTTTGGTAAATGGCTGCTAATAGAAACAAATTTTTTCACCTCAAGAAATTGTGTAGAGTAAATTTCGGAAAAAAAAGTTCTTTAAATGCCAGTTTCTGGAGACTGCAAACATTTCTGCATATTTCTATATTACTATATCCTTAAAAATGAATTAAAAATAAATGAAAAACTTCGTGCTCCACTGAAATGTAATAGGCGCTCTATGCAGCTGTGTAGTAAAAAATATTTTATTACATATGAGCATGGTAAACGAGGCGAAAAACAGCGCTGCCCAAAAAAAGAAAACAACTGCAAAAACAAAACACCACCGAAAGAATAAAATACCATGAAACCTTCCAAAAAAAACACCGAAGACCGCCACCGAATGCATTAAAATTTATGACAATCATAAAAATTCATTTCACCTTCACACAGGCGCACGCCAATTTGGCACAAAAAAATGAAGCTGCCTGCACCTTGAGTTGTAGCTGGTTTTTCATTCACTTATTTGTGTATATGTATGAGTTGAGTTGAAATATATTTTCCATACATGCTCATAGCTCGTATGTATGGACCATGGACTTACAACAAAAACAACAACATCGAGGAGCATAATAAAAAATAGCAACAACAGTAAAATGTAGCCACTGACTTCATTTTGTTCAATTCATGGTTAATTTTTCGTTTTCTCCTTCATAGAGGAGTAGGTTCCTTTTTTATATACCCAATAGCAGAGCAGCATAGATCTTCGTCTGTGTGGGTGTTCGGGTTTATTGTTACGTAGTAATAAACTAAGTTTTAAACTTCATGAATTTTACTGCGGTAAAAAGTCAATTTTGTTTCGGTTGCTTATAAACAAACAATTTTGACAGCATAAAAATGTTGCTGTTGGTTCTTTTGTAGCGTTATTTTTAAGATTATGTTTTATGATTTTATATTAATTATTATTTAATTTATTACAAGATTATATTAAGTTTCAAGTTTGTTGTGCCCCTATGTCCCATTATCATTATTTGTGTCTGTAAATAGCCTTTTTCAGGGCCTCGACTCTCCAGAGGCTATTGTCCGTTCACAAAAATTTAATTTTTTTGCAGTCAGTTTTGTAGTTTTTTTTCACAGTTTCAGAGTAACATTTAATTTCAAAGAGCATATCACTCAAAATCTGAATAATATTATCAAATTATCATTAACAGTAATTTGCCTCTGTACTGCAAAGTTTTGAATATTAGGAACACATTGATGCGTCTAGCGAATTACAAATAAAAACATTTAATTTTAAACGAAGGTTTTTCTTTCTTTTAAATATGGTAAATAAAACAATTTTTTTACTGAACATTTTTTTAGCATAAAAACTTCATATTCTAGCAATTATTCGAATTTATTCAATTATAATTGTTAAATAATCAAGTCAACATTTAAAAAAAATAAACATTTTTTCTTTTAAAGCGTAAATGGTTTTCTATTATGCTTTCAGTCAAATCAAATCAAATCATAAGAAATGCAATTCATATTTTTCAGCAAATTCCGTATCAATATAAAATTTCGATTTAATCTTGTTTTTATTACATAAATGTTTTGTGAATTAAGAGTATGTTCTTCAAATAAAAATACAATTTCTTGAAAAGGTTCTTCAACAAGCATTTACAATAAGTCAGTTCGCTCTCATTCTGTGTTACCCATAAGTATGCAATAAAATTTTATTTTACGATTTAATCGAAAGTGCTTCATTTTATTGCATTTTTTGTGCAGCTACTTAGCTGACATGTGTAAGAAGAAATAAATAAAGTGATTCATATGGCACAAGCACACCTTAGGCCTAAAGGACAAGCTGCTGTTGCTGCTGTCTACCTTAAGGCATGAACGCATTCAAGCATGCTGAGTTCTTATGCTGTGGCTTTTACTTCTTCTTCCATATACATTTGATTTGGGAGTGGAAAAAAAAAACCAATTTCAATTTCATTTCACAATTTTATGAACTTTTAATCTGACTTCAATCAAAAACAAATTGCATTTAGTAGATGATGCTTTTAGGAGCAGAAAGCATATTTATTCATTTTATTACTTTATATGTTGCAAATATAAAGGATAAGAAGAAGAACAACAACAACAAGAAGAAGAAAAATAAATATTACCTCAATACACATTGCAAATGTCAATAATTTTTATGAAGTCCATAAATATGCGTTTATAGTACTGTATTTATTTTGATTATTGAGTGTATGTGTGTTTTTATTTACATGTACGCCGTGGGACTTCATAAAGCAGAGGTAATAAATGGAAAATTTTGATTTTTCAAAGAAAACCTCAATGAAATAAGAGGAAAACAGTTTTTTTTTTTTTTTCTTATGTTATAGATTTCATAAAAATCACATTTTCATTTATTATGAGTATTATTATTTTTTAATACAAAATTGACGTGAAGCATATTTCTTCAACATCTTCTTGCAAGCAGTGATATGCATATGTGTATTAAATATAACAGAACATTGCATTTGTTTGCGTCGCAATAATTTTGCTTGCGTTGGCAGTTTTTTGATGACATCGTAAATTTTTATTGCATATTTACGGGGGTTCCGCTATTCAACTGAATATGAAAGATTGAAAGATTAGTTAATTTTTTATAATACTTTAGAATTTCTATTGATATGCGAACATTTTCAAATTTACTTGCGTATGAGAGCCTAAGTAAGGATAAATGCTTTATTTTTAAATGCCTTAATCACAAATAGCTCGCTGTCACTATTGAACTTTCAAAATACTCTACCTGAGTTTGTGGTTTTTTTAAAAAAACTTGACTTAAACGTTTTCCCTCGAAATTAATTTTTTGAACAAAAATTTAAAAATTATAAATTATGTTAATAAAATTTTTTCATAAACGCTACTTGAAAGGCCTTAAAATACTTATTTATTCTTAAAGTAACTATAAACTTTTGTACAATTTAGTATTCAAAACTAAAAGCACAATTTACAGATATTCTTATGTATATCTGAAAAAACATTAACAGCGAAATTCGCTGTCACTTAACAATGCTATGAATGGAAAACAATTCCCTTACACTTTTGCATAAATGCAACATAAAAGAAATGTAGTATATAATCCAAAGAAATCAATTGTACACATGCCAAAAAATATGCAATAGTTTTGTGACAGGAAATCGCAAGAAAATTGTGCTTGCTTTACTATTTCATGGATTATGTAACAATTGTGAAGACGCTGTTACAACAAACAAAAGGATAGACAGATAAACAGGCAGACAAAATAAATAGATAACAATCTTGACTTCCTTCCGTTCTATTTATTATTTATTATTATTGTTATGATATTCGCTTTAAAAAGAATGAAACATCAGAGCTGTGAAGTCTGAAATGTTTTGAAGAGCACAATAACTAGAGATGAATCTGCATTTCTTTTTATAGAAAACCTAATTTAAATATTCGATTTTCTGATGATTTTTTACATACTTAATTGAAACGCAAAAGAATTACAACTCCGTTTAAGTAAAAATATCCTTCCGTATATATGCCCTTAAGTCATCTGCTTCCTAAAATTAAATTTTTGGTTTTCTAATTGAAATTTAATGCTGCACAATAATTGAAACTAATATAACCTTTGTGGCACGCTTAAGTTTACCGTATTATCGTAGCATGCTTCTGAAAGAAAAAAATATCGCAAAAAAAGCAGATTTATGCCAAGCGGCCTTTAATAAAGTAAAATTTTTCCATATTAATATTCAAATTTTCTGTGAAAACCTTAGTTCTATTGAAGAACCTAACTATCTTAAGAAAGTGCGAAAAAGCTAAGGAAATTTTTTTTAAAAATAAAAAAAAAATGTTTTCATTTTTGCAAATTATTTTTTTTTTTAATGACTTAAAGCTTTAAGCTAAGTAAATAGCTAAGAAGACTAATAGCTATAGTAGCTAAACTCTAGCTCTAGTTTTGTGTACAACTTTTTTCGGAAAATAATTTTTATTAGCTTAGCGAAAATCTTACTTGAATTAAGAAAAGTTTTACTAAAATATTTATTTCTTACTAAGTACTTACTCCAAAGGATGATTTTTACTTCAACCGCTTGACCAACTTTTGAGAGTTGGAAAAGAAGATGAATTATGAAATCATTTCAAAAGACAAAGTGCAACGAAAAATAACATAATATCAGGAAAAGTTACTAATATTAAAAAAACTTCTAAACTAAAATATAGGTCGCGATTTCCTTAAATTCAAAAGGGTCATTTAAATTAATTTTCTTGCATTTGAAATGCAAAAGAACAAGAATAAGCTTGAGTTTCTAAAGATAGTAATTTCGTGTTAGTTGCTCTCTCTATTTTCAATTCCTTATTCATGTTCCTTATTGTTGGTTAGTTGACAACGCTGTTAATTATAAATTGACAACGCTAAAAAGCTTAGGAAAAGTTCATGCAGCAAAGACAAGCTAAAATAAAGAAGACGTTTTTTTTTCTACGCCAGGCAACACATTTCATTGCAATCAACTCAACAAAAGCAACAATTTACAACAGCCCGAACAGAGAAGACACCATTTTTGCAATTTTTAAAAAGAAAATATTAAATACAGAATTTCTCATCAACTGCTGGAGAAAAAAATTCCAGTTGTATTTGATATATAAAAACAAAAATTAAATTACAAAAAATGCGA
The DNA here is from genome assembly GCA_949775025.1 of Tricholauxania praeusta. NCBI lineage: Eukaryota > Metazoa > Arthropoda > Insecta > Diptera > Lauxaniidae > Tricholauxania > Tricholauxania praeusta. The sequence goes on along the minus strand of OX459031.1, from coordinate 25,418,380 downwards.
AATGTAAGCAAACAAAGAGCTACAGTGATGGCAAAAAAAAAATGTAATGTAATTTACAACTTAAGTTAATTAAGAAAACTCTATCTATTTAGTTTTATGTTGTTTGTTTTTTTTTTTTGTGTTTTCTTTATCTTTTGTTTTCTTTGAGTTCTTTTATTTATTTTTATAGTTTTCGTTTGTGGTCTTGGAAGTGTTAAAATTAAGAATTTTGTTGAGGAGAAAGGATAATGTATTCAAGCATTGTGCTAATGAAAATTTTAAGAAAATAACTTAATCAAAGTTAGGTATGAATAAATCATACATTCTCTCTACCGGAGAGAAGTTGATGGAAAATTACTGAAATTGATAACTTTTCAATCAAAATAAATTCAACATTCATTCATCCTATGGAGAAGATAAGCACATTAGAACCTGGTTCATTGCAATAAAAAAGGAAACTATATGAGAAAACAATCTTGAAGACCAAACTAGCAAATGACAGAGCAAAATAGCACCTAGTCACGTGAAAAATAAGAAAGGATAAAACTAAAAAAACGATAAATATTAGCAAAGCGGACACGGTCAATATTAGTCTGTTTAGCAGATTTCAGCATTAAAACGCCTTATCACCAATTCCATTTGCGCGTGGATGGAACTTAGCGATCTGTAGATGTTAGCGTAAATATATCATTGATGTGTTATATTAATTAATTTTCGCAAAACGTTACATTGCTGTCATTACTTTCAAAAACAAATTAATGTTTTTTAAAAAAAGTTACCCCCTATTACATTTTTGTCACATTTTACTTGTTTGTCAAAAAGAACAAGCCTAAATCCACTGAAAACCATGTCAAATCACTGTGGGAATCAAAATTTAAAGGACATCAAGCAGAGATTATAGTATATACTTGAAAAATGAAAAATAAAAATAAAAACAATAAAGAACGTGGAACACTTCACTTCGTAATGAAACTTCAATGTAAGCGCGCTCAACGCCCAAAAGTATGCCTTTGTATTATTAACAACAGCTTTTATACAAAAGCCTGGAGTGAGTTGGCAACACAACTCGAACTCGAAAAGTGCTGAAAAGTGGCTACTGTACAACAAACAAACGAAAAAAAAAATAGAAAGAAAAACTACAATAACAATAAAGTAAAAACATAAAAATACACATACATCAAAAACGAAGTAGAAAAAAAAATTTCGGAAACATGGGAAAAATTTTAATCTCTAGACGATTTGCAGATTAAGCACACACGCTCGTTCGAACAATAGATGAAATGGAAGCGGCCGACGCACACCTCAATGACGTTTGTGCGGGCGGCAAATGGGAGTCATCAGTATTGGCAGCGCGAATGGTCACCACATAAAAAAAGAAAATCACCCAACAAAATGAAAACAAACAACGTGAAAACCAAAGAAAAATAGACAAATGAAAATGTGTAAAATATTGGCAACACTGGTAACTTTGGCATTGTTTGCTGCAGCTATTGTTGCTATTTTGCTGTTGCATATTCAAACCGCAAAAACAGGGGAATTACATTTATTCGAACGCAATGTTTTTAAAATGTTCACATTCTTATATTTTTTATTTTTCGAAAAACTTTAGTCCATAAATATTTTTCAAGTTATGCCCGGAATCAGGTGGAATTTTTTTTATTTTTTTACATCGTATACTGCATGATTTTTGCAGCATTTGCATTTAAGATTGGTAGCATGTATTTTGAGGCTTTTAATATCTATGAATATTTCGCAGTGTATCCGGATTAAATTTCATAGCGTATAGTTATATGTTATAAAATTTTGCATTTGCGTCTTTTATTTTAAATTCAAAGGATATATTGTCAAAAAAAAAAAATATTGCGAATAAATTCCATGTAAAAAAATGTATGCCGTAATGAAATATTCAACCAATTTTCTCGAACTCGAACTCGAACTCATACAAGATGAAATATCAGACCACAAACACAACTACTTGACGTTGATTTACGTCGATTTCTAAGGTCGAAAATATTAAAAAAATAAAAAAAAACTATTATGAAAAAGCTTCAAAAATTAAAACATTTTAATTAGGGATGCAACCGATACCGATACGATTACCGATATATCGGTATATTCCGATACATCAGTATCGGCGATATTTATTTGCCGATATTTCCGATACACCGATACATACAAAAAAACAAAATTCCTGTGTCTTGTGTCACAAAGAATCAAAATCAATTAAAAACATTTATCATCACTACTATTTTCACAATAGGAGCGGTTCAAAAAAAAATTTTTTTGATTTTTTCACGATGTGTCAGCGGATTACAGTAGCCTTATATGTCTGGACAAGCCCCATTACTAGGATAAAGGTTAATATCGAAAACTGGATTAGCACCCTCTGTTTCAAGTAATGAACCCATTTTCAAAAATCTTGATTTAAAAAATGGTCCAACAAAGTGGGTATGGTTTTCGGGAAACTATCGATCGGAGAATTTAAATCCTTCAATTTCAATTTCAATTGACCGGACAAAAGTAAAAAAGTACCGATTTTCCACTTTCTAGCTCCAACAGCTAAAATATTATGTTACCGCCGATCCCATGGTACATCATTTTTAATGAACTGATATTCCCTTAAATGAATGCCGAAACCGCATATCATTGTCTTATTTCAAAACAAAGATATCTGCATTTTTCTAAATTAACAGACCTGATTTTTTTCGAATCGGAGTCGACAAATTTGCATATTAAGGTGATTCAATTTTTTTTTTTTTGTTTCAAACAGTTATTATCAATCGGGCAATTCGAATCCGTGGTTAGTTTTTCTTCTTTTTTTCTTACAAAAAAATTGAAAATTGACCGGAAAAAAATTAAAAAATTCCGATATTGTACTTTAAAGTTGCAAAATCACCTCATATTTTTTTGTCGCCGATCCCGTGTTACATCATTTTTAATGTACTGTTATTTGCTTAAAAGAATGCTGTAAACCGCATATCATTTTCTTATTTCGAACCCGAGATATCTGCATTTTTCTAAATTAACGGAACTGGCATAATTTGAACTAGTTATTCTATAGATTTTTCTACCGTTTTCAAAAATTCAAATTATGTCAGTTATTGCGGCTGTTTAGATTTAATTTGGAAAGTGAAGAATCGTATTATGTCGCAACCGCGCTTGATTCTCGATATAAGCTACGAACATTCAAATTACAGTCTACTATTTCTGCGGCAAAAAAGTGGCTTGTAAACTTAATTAGTTTACCACTATATTTCGAAACCACTTCAGAAACAGTTACGTTCCAACCTAGCACGAGTCCTGAGCCAATTACAAGACGGCGGATAAGGAGTGTTTATGAAAATATTATTAAGGAATCTGAAGAAGAACAACCATTGTCTTCGTTGTGCTATGATACTTTTATAGAAGAAATGGAGAGATGTTTTAGATCACCTAATATTGCAACAGAGATCAAGATCCTCTCAGTTTTTGGAGTAATGAGATTGTGCAACCAAATTTAAAAAATTGGCACAAATGTATTTCAGTTTTCAAATGAGTTCTATCGCATCCGAGTGATTGTTTTCAACGGCAGGCCTCATCTCATCTCAGATGTTGTACTTCCTTAATAAAAACTTAGTGTTAATTTTATTACTAACTTTTAAACAAAAATAAATAAAATTTTCTCGTCACCAGTTTTAAGTTTTTTATGGATTTATGTGAAGTACACTATTCAAGTAAATTGACATAAACTGAAAAAGAAAATAATGGCGCATATTGAATCGATCCAAATATTGGTAGTAAATTCGTACTGCATTAGAACGAATTTTCAGTGCATTTAGTGCATGCGTAAAGAAATTCCGAATATTAGAAATTTCTCTAACTCTAAGTCCAATACAATCCCAATATACTCAAATATCTTCACGTTACTTTGCTTAACTTCAACTTGTATCGAATCAAACGAAAGCTTTGATAGGGATTGTTTTGTCCTTTGAGTAAAACGATGATCCAAGCAGCGCAAAAGAAATATTTTCAATTATTTTAAATGGGCACAAACGACTACTTATCGACCTTTTGTAAATATTTTTGACACTTCAAGTGTCTTAAGTCTTCAAAAATTTAATCATTTAGAATCATAAATTCCATCATAGAGCTTCTCTTTCAGACGCTTTTTTTTTCTTACTTTGGTAGGTCTTATCAAGAAATACCAAAAATTCACAATTTTCAAAATTAATTTTCCCATACCTGCCGCCAGCTAGTGCACCAGTGTAGCAGAAGAAGGAATGTAAGCTTTTGTTATGCTTTTTGTCCACGCAATTATCATTAACTCATTGTGTTATGGACTTGCAATCGACACACCAACCAATACACACACCCAGTCACACATTAAAATCCTTTATGTACAAGCATAAAGCGTCCAATGTTACTCCACCTCCGCCTCATATCAAATTTAGCACAAACGTATTCATCGTCATCATCATCGTCATTTGTGCATTGAACAGTGTTGCCAAAAATTTGCATTTTCCCAAATGCGAACCCAAAGGAATTTTTCATTTTGCATTTTCCATTTTCCATTTGTGCATCATGTGCTGTGCGATCGTTCATTTATCGTTTTTATCGTTCTTTCATTTGCATTGTTTGCTATTGTTTTTGGTATTGTTGTTGCTTGCTTTTGGTAAAAGCAGCCAAACAAATAAACAAAAGCATCGTATAGTGAGTGTCCTGTGACTAAAATCAGTTAATATTTTTTCTTCGTTCATTGTTGCTTCCCTTATCCCTATGTGCTTCAATTTTCATGTAGTTACTTTTGCGTAAAATTTGCGAATTTGTGACATTTTGTAAAATGAAATAAACAATAGCTCTGAATGTATTTTCAGTTTTTGAGCAAAAGTTTCCACCTTTTTGTTTTAACCAAGAGCATCCCAGTTGACGTCAGTCGTCATTGTGGGTTTTTTTTTTCAAATTTGGAGATATTTTTGCGGTATGGTGACTGCAAAGAAGTACGGAAACATACAATACAATTATATCAATTGTTGATGAAATAATGAGAAATACCAAATAAAATCGGTACATCTGACCATTTTGTGGATAATCATGAACCACAGTAAAATTATGTTTATTCGAAAAGGGCATTGATAGTAATAAGCGAAAGCTATGAAATAGGGCTCAAAGATTTTATATTTAGAAAAGTCTTTTAACTTTAGCAAAAAAGGTTCACCTTAAATAATGACCGTGACTGCAAACTTTTGTATAGCTGCATCAATTCCGATCACATAAAACTTTATTATAAATGAAGTGGTTCCGAGATGAAGATCGACTCTTTCTTTTTTTTTGACAGACCAAAACTGTTTACTACCTTTCGAAAGCAAAAGCATTGTTTGGCTTTCATTAAACTCACACAGAAATATTTTTCACCGAATTGTCTTATAAAAGCAATTTCTAACGTCGAAACGAAGTGCATCAGTATTGGAATTTTGATCGTTTCGAAAGCGCTTCCTTTTTCAACATGTCTATAAGACAAGTAACTATATAAGATTTACGTCTTTATTAATAAATGAGTAAGCGTTTGACTTCGATCAGAGGTTCACCGACTGACAATAACCTGATTAATAAACACTGTGTAGGTAGTGATGGAATTTGGGCTTTGTGAAAATGTACTAACTTAAAATCTGCTTTTTAGATAGCGAATATACTTTTTCGTCAAGAAAATTAAACAAAAGTTTTATTTTTCTTACTAATTTTTTTCAAAAAGTTAATTGCAATAGAAACGCATTCTGCACATAAAATTACTAAAGTAATTAAGCCAAAAATGACGAAAGTTTTGTGAATTTTCAAAGCGGAAGTTGTCCTTGTCCAAATTTCGAGTCTTCCTTAACAGTTTCGTTCACAAGCAGCGATATTTTTTTCTGTACGCACTTCTATTAGTACAAGATAACTTCTGTTGTCATATCACAAATTTTCATAAATTTGACACAATGACCTTGTTTTCTTTAATTAAATACAGTAATAATTCCATTTCCAAATTGACTACGCATCAATTTTCCATAACCAATCGAAATGCGGCCACAAAAGCACACACATATCACCGTAACTCAAAATGTTGCCAATTATAATTGTATCAAAGCGTTGCCAACTAAATATTAATTTACTTATTTGCAATATATATTGATTTCATTTTCATGTTGTCACGAAAAGACGGACCGGGGTGTGTACATAGAACAATGAAATTAATATTGTCGACTATGCTGATGCTTTCACTTTTGTTGTTCTTAACCCATTTGTTACAAATCGTATTATAATTGCTCCATTCTTAATCTAGCCATATACGCTAACACAAAAGCCTCCTAAGAAGTTCATGTACAGCGAAATAAAAGCTTTTAAATTACCACACCAGTCGGAGCCTTCTATGGTAAACTATTATAGTCATGGTAAACTATTATATATCATAGTCTAGTTCAGTGAAGGGCACTTAGTGGCTCTATTCGCTCTAACCGTTATTCGACGCACAAGCAAGCAAAAAAAAAAAATTCGCAGAATTCAACGCTATCGAGGCACAAAATTCGCAGAATTTCAACGCTATCGAGGCACAGCGTTGACTTGAGTTCAAATGAAAACAAAAACAACACACAAAGGCATAAATGACAGCACCGCATTGTGTCTTGACGAATGCAGCAATTGTTTTTGTTTGCAGTGTAATTTGGTTTTTTTTGTGCTAATTGCAATTTTGGAAATGAAAGTAAAAAAAACTTTAAAATTTGGTTTGTTGTTGCTTGATGTTGTTGTTTTGCTCTTCTGTTAGATTTTTGTGCCCACCGCTGGTCTAGTTCACCACTTTTATTAAGAATAACTTGCGCACTCAAATCTTGTCTTCTCAATGTAACCTTTTGTTCTTCCATATCATCGGAAATGATTACCTTAACTCTTAAAAAAAGGTCTTTTTTTTATAGTTCTTCCCTGAGTTGTTGATTGTTTCTCAAAAACTTGTAACTATCTCTTCATCTCTCAAGCTCCAATTGATTACTTATTCCGAGGTCATTAAAGCACACATTGTCGAAAACTGGTTAAAATACTGTTATCAATTTTCTCTTATGTTGTTATTGTTGATTTTGTAATCCTTTTACAACAATAGTTATAGTATTGTTATTACTATTAGTTTAGTTATTGTTGTAATTGTGGGCATTGTTACTGTTGTTGCTTGCTGTTATTGTTTTGGCTACTACCACCACTACCACTACTGTTACTGACGTTGGTCACTTAAGTTTTTGTTTGCATATTTGTGCTGACATGTGTATATGTGGTAGGCGCATTTGTACTTGAATGTGTGTGTGCATTTATATTTGTTTGAGTGGCAGCCATTTATAAATGGCTGACCGAGCGACCATTAACGATTGGCGTCTATTTGACAATTGGTTTCTTGTTGACATATGAATATGACTGAACATTAACAAATCGTTGAAGATGAAGTAAAAGAAGAAGATGAAGAAACAGCACTGCACTTAGAGATAAATTAATAAAGAACAATGAAATTATAAAACTGATCAATAAAATTTTAGAAATATGTTTGTTTTTAGACCAAGAAAAATCCGTTTTTTATTAAAGACGATGTGCTGATTCCGAAAAGTACACCATAGAAATTTTCTGATGGTATACATATAGTCTGAGAGGCAGCGTTGCCAATGATAATGATTATTTCATCCCGCCTGATTCCTATTTTCAATTATTCCTTTCGAGTAGTAATATGATGATCTAAGCGTCAGCTGCCCTTAAAGTTGTGGGGCTGGTTGTGAGAGTTCACCGTTTTAAAATTTCCAATAAATAATTACTGTAATTTTGAGCAATAAATAGTCTATTGGCTTTCAGATTTGAACAAGTAATGTTACTTTAAAAGTTTCACTAAAATAGTACTTTTTGGAAAATGGCGATGGTAATTAGTTATTTTGGGACTATGAAAGGCGGGTCAAATCTTTTACGAAGATTTTTCGGTCATGAAACCGATGTGTTTTCATCCCCCCTACAAAATTGGTCGAAATAATTTCATCTACTTGTAGCTTAGTTTCCGAGTTATTGATCGAATTTTTGTTTCGGTCTCTTTTAACCAGCCGTAGCACGATTTTATGACGCTGACGCTTGTGTCGATTAGTAGTCATATTTAAACAAACAATTTCAAAACAAAAAAATTATGGAGAATATGATTGGACTTGATTAAAACAATTTTTGAAAAATCACTCGAAATAAAACTTACAACGTTTAGATACAACTCAAAATCTTTATTATAAAACGATAGCAACAATTTTGTTGAATTTACTAATTAAGATGATATATCTTGCGTTTAGAAAAATCAAGGGGCCAACCTAGTTTGTCAAATCGATATTTTTTTTACTGATTTTGAAATTAGACCACTTCAAAAACATCGTCTTAAAGTTTCATACTGATACGTGCTCTTCGGTTATCCGGCTTAATAATGAAAAAAAACTATAAATGCGTTTCACTCGAAACCACTTTTTTCATAAGGTGCCAGTCTTTTCCCCGAAACAACTAAGCCGATACTTCTTATTTTGTAACTACATATTCCTCACATGTATTGGATTCGCATGAACCAAAATCAAGTCAAAATTTTAATATATTCATTATTTTTTAAACAGACAAATCACCGAAAAAAATCACACTTTTGCTTAAACAGCCGCCATTTTGGCATTTTTGCATAAAATTTAATATTCATAGTTGGTTTTTGTGTTTCAGACGATTTCTTGCTGCAAAATCACTGGCACCGTTGATACCAATTGATTTTGTATAGCTACACAGATGGCGCTATTTTATATATGTATGTTATATTTACTTTGAAATACTACTGGGGGTGGCATAACAAACTCTGAAAAATAGCTTCTTTGTCATGCTGGGAAACTAGGTTGGCCCCTTAAGTTTTTATATGAAACACTCAGGGTATATTCATTTTGTCATTGAGTTTATGTCGCATAGAAAAGGGCGTGGCAATTATGGAACATATATTTTTGAATAGCGTCATCAGTGGATCGATTTAGCCATGTTCATACGATTTCATATTTTTCAAACGCTTCCCTAAAATTTTTTTGTTGCTAAAATTGAACTTTGGACTCATTGAAGATACCCGAGTTTAAATTAGTATTTCTCCTGGGAATTGGTGATACAAATAAAATCAACCTCGCTTAAAATTATGAATGCTCTGAGATCTTTAGTATAAAACACTTAATCCACTTTTACAGTGTAGAAATATTCACAAACATGATATTGCTATGTATGTAGTTCAAAGTTGCCTGCCTTGCACAAGGATATTAATTGCCTTAAGCCTGCACAATTACAATTTTTCTATTAATTTTGGTTTTCGTAATATTCATGTAATGTGTAAGTGTGTGTTAAGATTTCATTATGTGCGCATAACTCGCACAAATGTGCCAAATTCGTTAATATGAAAAATCATAGAAATTTGTGCGCCAATACATTATTGATATTAATAAAATGCCCTACCATTTTCATGGATTTTATGGAGGATAAAGAAAAATAAAATAAAAACAAAGAATAAATTCTTTTTGGCGGCGCAAGCAAATATTGGCGGCACAAAGATATTTGAATTAAGTAGTTAAAAAAAATAATTTTAATAAATGACAAATTTACAGAAATTAATTGTTTCCATCTATCATTTGCCGTTTAATTAGATCAATAGGTATTTAGGCGGACTTTGGGCGCATATATCCCGCTCCATGCGCTCTGCCGCTGAGGAAGTCATTGGTTTCCGACGCCCACTTCCGCGAAATCAATGGTATGACCAGGAGTGTCGCGAAGCTACTGCAGCGAAAAACGCCGCCTACAAAAGAACCCTGCAGTCAACAGCAACGCGAGCCGTGCACGCAAACTACCGGGAAAAGAGAAGAGAGGGGCCTTTTCAGACGCAAGAAACGAGAGCAGGAAAGGCATGAGCGTGAGAAACTCGCAGTGTTACGGGGCAGGAATGATGCTCGAAAATTTTACCAACAAGTCAAGCGTCTGACCCAAGGTTTCAAGCCCGGAGCATCTACCTGTAAAGATGAACATGGAAATCTGGTTACGGATACGCAGGGTACACTGAGATTATGCAGGGAACACTTTTCCAAGCTGCTTGCTGGCGATGACTCCACCAATCCCGCCATTGGCGAAATTAACCCGATCCCACCAACCAACGACGATGGTGTGGACGTACCACCACCTAGCCATGACGCGGTACGAGTTGTGATCCAACGACTTAAGAACAACAAAGCGGCTGGTGCCGATGGCCTGACTGCTGAATTGTTCAAGACCGGCGGCGATGAGCTGATAGGGTGTATGCATCAGCTCATCTGCAAAATATGGCTAGTAGAAAGCATGCCCGACGATTGGAATCTCAGTGTCCTTTGTCCTGTACTGAAGAAAGGTGACCCGACAATCTGCGCTAACTACCGGGGAATCAGTCTTCTTGCCATCTCTTACAAGGTCCTGTCGACTGTACTGTGTGAAAGACTTAAGCCGTTTGCCAACACACTGATTGGGCCTTATCAGTGCGGCTTTAGACCTGGTAAGTCCACCATAGACCAGATCTTCACACTACGTCAAATCCTGGAAAAAACCCACGAAAAACAGATCGATACCCATCATCTCTTCATCGATTTTAAAGCAGCTTTCGATTGCCCGATACGGGATTGCCTGTATGCCACCATGTCTGAGTTCGGTTTACCTGCGAAGCTGGTGCGGCTTTGCAGAATGACGTTGAGCAACACAGCCAGCTCCGTCAGAGTAGGAAGGGACCTCTCCGAACCATTTGATACCAAACGAGGTTTCAGACAGGGCGATCCACTATCCTGCAACCTCTTCAACTTTGTGATGGAAGGGGTGTTGCGAAGAGCCAGTGTACATCGTAATGGCACTATTTTCTACAAAAGTGTCCAGCTCCTTGCATGTGCCGATGATATTGATATCATTGGACGTTGTAAGATGTTACTGCTGCGTTCTCTACTATCGAAAAAGAGTCAGCGAAAGTGGGTTTGACGGTGAACGAGGGCAAAACAAAGTATATGCTATCCACAAACAGGGAGACGCGGCGTATTGGATCCTTTGTTACTGCGAACAACTATACTTTCGAAGTTGTCAAGGAATTCACCTATCTTGGCACCGCCGTAAACACTCAAAACGATGTCAGCCTGGAGATAAAGCGAAGACTAACTCTTGCTAATAGGTGTTACTATGGTTTCAGTAATCAATTGAGTAGTAGAGACCTCTCTCGCCCGACAAAACTGACACTCTACAAGACGCTCATCTTACCCGTTCTACTTTACGGCGCAGAAGCATGGGTTGTGTCGCAGACTGATGCAGCCACGCTTGGGGTGTTTGAGAGAAAAATTCTTCGCAAAATCTTCGGTCCTGTTCACGTCGACGACGACTACCGTATTCGAATGAACCACGAACTGTACGAGCTCTACGCTGACATTGACATTGTCAAGCGCATCACTATCCAACGTTTGCGCTGGCTGGGACATGTTGTGCGTATGGACGAAGAAGCTCCGGCGAAAAAGGTGTTTGATGCGGAAGCCGCTGGGCGACGACGAAGAGGAAGACCACGCCTCCGATGGAGATACCAAGCCGAGGAAACCCTATCCACGCTTGGTGTGAATGATTGGAGAAGTCACGCGCGAAGCAGAGGCGCCTGGAGAGAGCTTTTGAGGTCGGCCGTAACCCGGTAACGGGTTGTTATGGCCACCCAAGTAAGTAAGTAAGGTATTTATTTAAGTTTTTAGTGGAAATTTTAATTCTATGAAAAGTGATTCTAGTATAAATAAGAACAATAAAGTTGCAGTGAAGAGGTTAATTCGAAAAATTTTCGTTTTTACTTTTGGTTTTCAAGAAGTTTTTATTTGTTTCTTTAATGAAACCGCATAGTTGAAAAGCTACAAGCTTTCTTTTTTAATGTTTTGTTATCAAATAAAATTTATGTTTTTGTTACATTATTGTCATGTCCACCTCACAGTATTTAGTGTATATTTTTTCGATGAAAATAGGCCAAAATGTATTTTCGTTTAACATATCTTACAAGGGTTAAATTACATCTATAGATAGATTTTTGGCCTCAATGTAAACTAGATAAAAATATATTTTCATAAATCCTTTGCATGGGGACTTAGCAAAAAACTTTTTTTTTGTTTTTTCTATACATATCATTAAAATAGGTTATTTCATATTTTCTTGATATCCCTGTAACTACTTTTTGTTATTAATTTAGTGACCTTTTAATTTAATGTTTTAGAGGTTCACGGTATCCAGTTTTAATTGTTACTAGCATTACCCTGTGCGCATCGCCTCACCTCAACCGTGGTGAAGATTCGATGTGCGGTCTGCGTGAAAATTCTCTTTAAAAAATACTTTTGTATCAGGACCACCCTTAGTATGCACCCAAAATGAAATTTTTACAACCTAAGCAGTACCTCTTAACATAAAAACCACGTGATTTAAATTTCATGAGAATCGATTAAGCGGTCTTCGAGAAAATGATATTTAAAAAATATGTTTGTGTGAGGACCACCCTAAATAAAAGTTTTGTATCCTTAGCTAAGCCTCTTAATATAAGAGCTACGTGGTGTAAATTCGGTGTGAATCGTTTAACCTGTTATCGTGAAAATGATATTTAAAAAAATTGTGTATGAGGGCCACCCTAAGTTTGAACTTCAAATAAAACTTTTACGATCTTATCTGTGCCTCTTAATATAAAAGCCATATGGTGTAAATTCCATGAGAATCGATTTTGCGGTCTTTGAGGAAATGGTATAAAAAAAAATTGTTGTATAAGGGCCACCCTAAATAAAACTGTTGAAGCCTTAGATATGACTCTTAAAATAAGAGTTACGTGGTGTGAATTCGGTGTGAATCGATTAACCTGTCTTCGTGAAAATGATATTTAAAAATATTTTTGTATGAGGGCCACCCTAATTTTGCACTTTAAATAAAATTGTTACAATCTAGTCACTGCCTCTTAATATTGGTGTAAATTCCAAGAGAATCGATTAAGCAGTCTTTGAGAAAATGCAATTTTTGAAATATTTGTGTATGAGGGCCACCCTAAATAAAAGTTTTGTGGCCTAAGCTATTCTTCTTAACATAAGAGATACGTAGTGTAAATTCGGTGTGAATCGATTAAATGTCTTCGCGAAAATTATATTAAAAAATATATTTGTATGAGGACCACCCTAAGTACGCACCCTAAATAAAATTTTTACCATCCAATCTGTGCCTCTTAACATAAAAGCCTTACTGTGTAAATTTCATGAGAATCAATTTGCCTGTCTTTGAGAAATCGCTATTTTAAAAATATTTGTGTATGAGGGCCACCCTAAATATGCACCCTAAATTAAAGCTTTATAGCCTATGACACCCGCCCTATCGATACTAACATAGTGTAAAAATTTCATCAAAATCGGCTGGATAGTTTTCGCGTGCATAAGAGACAGACAGACAGACAGACAGACAGACAGACAGACAGACAGACAAAAAATGAATTTTATATAATAGATTTTCCAATATTTCGACTTTCATCATCATCTTCGTCCATTGGACGGACCAGTCTTGTGGCGTAATATTTTAATTTGTAACATTGAAATCACAATATTAAAAACAGAATTTAATATTGTGATTTCAATGTTTGAGTTTTGTGTTTCTCAAAATATTGGAAAATTATTAATAAAAATTTAAAGTTACAAAAATGTTTTTTAACTTGAAGCTGAAATGGAGCCCCTGACTTTGTTAGATACATTTTTTAGTAAACCCAATGCAAATAAAATTATTATTTGTAATTTACACAAATCAAGACTTATTTTTTTTTTTCAATCATTTTTGTATTTATATGATTTAGGACAATTTCTTGTTTTTGACATATTATATTTAAACTTGCAAAGTAACTGCGTAATTTCTTCGCAAAATCCTCCTTCCTGTCAGTAAAATTGTTACCTCAAATGTCTCACAAAAAAAGAGTTGGTGTGCGTTCCAGTTCCGCTACATATTCTTGGCAATTTTTGTATATATTTTAATTATTTTTATTTGTCTTTGTAATTTTTGCAATAAACTTTTGCCAACTATTTGACAACTGTAATTTCAATTATACATACATTCAAGCTTACTAGGTATTGACCCAATAATTAGTTTTGTATTAATTAAAAGAAAATATTGTACTTAAAAATAACTGATAGTTCGACTTAAGCTCAGGTTTCACATTGATACGTTGTGCAAGCTGTTTTGTTAATTTTTATTGTCTCGTCAACCAGCCGTGGATGGTAGGGATTAGTTAGAAATGAGAAGTTAGAAAGAGTGAATGTAATTCCTTTTTTTGATACATCCACCTGGATGTATATTACACGTCCACAACGGCTTTAGAATAAGCTGGTATCTTAGCTATTGAAATGGATGCACTCATAACAGTGACAATACCTCTGATGGCCAAAAGTACATACTCTTTCAGCAGGCGCTGTTTTTTGTTCTGGCTTAGCTTTCGACTCAACCTTCAGTTTTTCTGATATGTTCTTAAGATGTTCTGATGTTTCCTTTCTTTCTTTTGTTATATTTTCCAGTTGTCTTGATATCTCACATCTCTCCTTTGACATATTATCTATTTTTTTTTGACATACCATATTCTCCAGTCTTTTGGGAACCTTAATTATTTCTTGTAAAATATTCTTCGAATACTCTGTTAATTTATTTATTTCCTCTGATAAAGTCTTTAGTGTTTCGGATACTTTATTTCCTTCCTTTGAAATATTATTTAGTTGTTTCAATATTTCACATTTTTCTACCGATAGATTATACATTTTCTTTACATACCTTCCAATTGCCCTGATATGTCTAATATATCAGTTCTTTCTTCTGATAAACACTTAAGTTGCTCTGATACTTCCTTTGTTTCCTTGGATGTCTTCCGTAGTTGCTCTAGTATATCACATCTGTCTTCTGACATTTTATCGAGTTTTTCTGTCATCATTTTCAATTGTACTGATACATCACATTTTACCTGTGCTAAGTCTTTTGAATGCTCTGTTATATTATTTCTTTCCACCGATAAACTCTCAATTTGCTCTGTTATATATTTTTTTTCCTTTGACATTTTCTTCAATTTCTCTAATATATCGTTTGGCAGAGCTTTACATTCTTCGGATATATTCGTTTTTTCAGTATAATCTTTAGCAATTACCTTACAATTTTCTTGAATTATGGTATAGTATTCATCCATAAACATGTAATGTATTTTGAAAAGAGTAGCAACCTTGGTATAGTTACATAAGGGATTCGATAAAAGACTTTTAACAATTCCCTCATAATTTCTTCGCTTATATCTTTTGCCTTAAATGCCTGTAACTTTATGTTGCAAGATAAAACAGCGACTCCGAATTTTTTTAAACTTTCAAAATGAAAATCATCATCTGCATTAGCAAAAGTATTTTGCACTGTTTCAATTAGTTTTAATCCATTACTGCAATTCGTATTTTCGTTTTTTGCTAAAAGCTTTCGAAAGGATTCTATTTCAGATTGGCTTAAGGGCTCACAAAAATGTTGTTCTCTTGTGACCAACATCACTAACTGTTGTAACTTTATTCTCTTACAATTTACTTTTTCAGACTGAGAGTTAAAGTTGAATATGCGTACATATTTATCTATGCAAATAATTTCAAAAAGTATGTATACACCTTGTTGCTGACTGACCTGTTCAAGGATATAACATTTTACAACTCTCTAGCATCGTTGCATCTTTGCGCGTACATACAATTGCCAATCTTTCTTATTCAAGTTGTATTAGAATATGTTTTCCTTTATCTAGATTACCTGTTTATATACCATAGCTGGCGATAATTGCACCTTTTCGGGTTCTTAAGTCGCATTCGTATATGCAATAAAATGATTTCGGCGTTAAACTGAGCTTATTT
Source organism: Tricholauxania praeusta (assembly GCA_949775025.1). Lineage (NCBI taxonomy): Eukaryota > Metazoa > Arthropoda > Insecta > Diptera > Lauxaniidae > Tricholauxania > Tricholauxania praeusta. The sequence continues at coordinate 25,402,484 of OX459031.1, read as the reverse complement.
CTGTTCTCAGAATTCTACCGAAAACACTCCAGAATGATATTTTTGAAGAAGTTTTTAGCTAATTTCTGCGCCTGATTTTTAAATATTATTTCACATATGTTCACTGTTAATTGGTACATACATGTGTTCCTGTCTCTTACGTAGGGACTTAGACTAATCCATCACCAGTGTCTTAACAAAATTGATTTTGTTGATTTTACCCAAACACTTTCTACCTGCTTCACATGGTGTTTTAGACATTACTAAGCCTTGGAAGAATAATGACCAGGTGTTTCTTTTACTTCTGTTCATTATCATCATTAATTTCTACGAAGAGATGGCCTTTTGCTGTATGGTATCTTCTGTCAAAGTCTGCAAGAATAGATTTCCGCAAGGAGAAAATTTCGAAAAGGAGAAGTTAACATAGCAGAGGATGAAGATAAAAATGATGAACAACAAGTCGAGACAAAAGATCAGGCCACAATCTTTCCAATTATTTAAGTAGTTGAAAGTTTATTTAATCCATGGCTTGAAGAATAGTGACAAATTCGTTCATATTTTCAATAAACCTTTCAGTTTTTATTATGAGACATTGGGATACACTATTTTAATGCTTAATTTTTTTATAATAAAATATCTTTATAAAATTATGTTCTGCCTCAAACTTTATTTGATAAAAACGCCTTTTGCATCTTATAGTAATGGTATAAAGTACTGCAGACATGCTTTCTTAATAGATCATTTTATGTGCAATATATAAATATCGTTTAAAGTTGACCATTTAAAAACGCGATTAATCATTTTAGCTCACTCTATCGTTCTAAAAGTATATGCATATACATTAGGTAGGATTAAGTATTTGTTGGTCTTGGTTCCGTTTAATTACACATTCTACTTACATTAATTCTAAGAAGAAAAAAACTCTTCGAGGCCATATAGCTGCGGCGAATTTCATGTCAGCATATCATGTCGTTTGACGTATTGATATTTTGCCTATATGAAGCTTTCGACTTTGAAAAATCCAGTACCTCACCTTCAAAATTATTAATTGAGATATCTGGTTAAATGCTTAAGTGCGACTTTTTCTCAAAGACTGAAACTAGTCTACAGAATTTAAATTTGGCTTAGTTGAGTTTTTACTGAGAAAGATTAAAATACTTAATGTATGATTCAATTATTAAGTCTGATGCCAATTCCTTTGTTTCATGAGTATTTATCGTCCAAAATTTATTAAATAAATTGATAAACAAAAATAAAGCAGTATAAGTTTGACAGCTTGCAGAAACATCTAAAATTGAATCATGATAAAAAACAAATGGTCGTAGGCAGGCCCGGATTTACCTTACAGGCAGAGTAGGCACGTGCCTAGGGCTGCAAGACTTAAAGGGCGGCAAATATTGGCGGAAACTTTGAAAAATTGTTTAATTGTCATATAATTCATGATTAATAATTAAATAAAATATTTGCTCTCAGAAAGGTGGATTTTATTGTTTGAAAAACTTTTCGTACCAAACTTATTCCACCATTTACGCTATTCACACACAACAAATGTAAAAAAATAACATTTAGCTAAAATCACTGTTAAAATTTAACATAAATGAAAAAAAAAATTTATTTTTTTCTAAAAAAAATTAAATTTTTTGCAACTGCCTAGGGGCGGCACATTTCGTATTCCTGGCCTGGTCGTAGGTAAAACTTAAGGCGGTCTTAAGATTTTTTGGAGCTCGTGCCAAAAACTGGAAAGAGGCCCTTTTTAAAAAAATTTAAAGCGGAAAACAAAAGAAACGATTAAATTTACATATTCATGAGTAAAAAAAGGCTCTGACCGACGACACAGGGTACATTATTTTTAAGCTTAATTTTTCGAATAGTTCTTATTTGACATAATCTTAAATTCAACGAAAATCAAGCGATATTATATGAAAATAAATCTTTTTGTGGCCTATAATCTCAAGTTTCTCAAAACAATACTTCTAAGCGAATATTTTATAATATTTAATAATACATATTTTGAAAAGTAATTACCGAACCTGATTAAATATGTAATTAGAGAGGCGACTTTAAATAAATTAAAAATTTCGCTGTCTATAAAACTTGAAATTATTTTTCGTTTTAATAATTTTTTTCCATAATATCAATACTGACTAAGAATTAAATATAACATTTGATTTTTATTTAATTTGCAGATCATGTGCGTGAATTCAACTGTGGGAAACTATACTACAGAACTTTTCATATGGATGAGGAACGCGATTCGCTTTATGTGGGTGCCATGTGAGTTAATTTTCAATAAATCTCTTTCACATTATTTTATAATCCTCAATTTTTATTCCTCCACAGGGATCGTGTATTTCGTTTGAGTTTGAAAAATATTTCATCTTCATTATGTGATGTGAGTGGAAAATTTAAATATTCTTTAACTATTATAAATAGTATGTATTTAGAAAAAAAAAAAATATGTTAAGTTTGCAATATACATAAAAATAAAATAAATATAAATAGAATATAAGCTACAGTAGAAATTTTAAGCTTTTCTTATGATTTGTTTTCTAGTTCCAAAAATTCTATTTTCAAAAAATTCCATCTAACTCCGATCTAAAATAAGTCTCCAAGAATTCTTGTTCCAAATATATTTTTGCGATATTATTTGTGTTTAGTCTACATAACAAATATAGTCCAGTTTAATTTTATTTAAATTTAACGCAACATGTTTAACTGTTGAGAATAACTTTTCTTGTCCCGAAGGTAACATTTGCTACATACGAAAAAATGAAATTGCCAAAAAACCAAAAATTCGTGGAAAAAACTGATTTATGTCAGTTGACATAAACAATAACAATAGCTACAAAAAAAAAATAGCTATAATACAAAAACTAACAATATAAACAAAAATTTTTCACATGAAATTACATAAATTTTTAATAAAAATGTTTCCCCAGAGCTCTGCGGTTTTATATAAAAACAGCCTAAGCCGCAAGCAACTTATGCGAAAATAGCACAAAATGAAATAAAAATAAAATATGTATGTTATTTTTCGCAAAGTTTATAAAATTATGTTTTTTTTTTCATATTTCCCTTGTATTTGGCAGGGCATTAAATTTTAACGTCAAAACAGATTTGCGGATTAGAGTGTTTTAGTTTTGTCCTACACACAGGGTATGTTTACTTTGTCAATGCGTTTGTAATGCATGGAATTGGTCGTGGGTGATGGTTTTTGATCTCTAAGTTAAAGAATTCTTGAGGCAAAGCGTCACTTCGAAGTTCATATACCGTTTGCTCTAGACCTGAACCTCAAGAAAGATTGACAACCGGCACAAAAATGGTTTAATTATTTAAAAGTGCTTAAAATATCCAACTATTATGGGAGTGCTGGGCGAAAGTGGCAGCTAAAACTCATTTTTATTGTAAGATATTATTTTGGCACACCTAGATACGGATTATAAGTAAGGCCTAACTTCTGGATTTTGATTCTTTTTTTTTTTTGAGGGACTTTCTTTTTTACGTATTTTAAAGTGTAATTTTGAGATTATATCAAAATCTGAGGATGATGGAAAAATTCTGACCTCAGATTCGTGTTTAGGACGCCAAAATACATACGGTATGATACCTCATCTTCCAACTAAAGACCTTTTTTTTGTGGTCCTGTGTTATCATTTGAAGTGAAATGGGTATTGAGTTATTGGCAAGATGCTTGAAAGTATACATAAATATCTGTATATCGATATCTTTCCCGAAGAGTGTATTATCGGTATCAATTTCCAAATTTTTTAGGACAAGAAACAAGCTTCCTTTTCAATTGCTGATTGATTTTTTTGCAATAATACACAATTTTCAATAGGTTTTTTTAGTACAAAAAAATTTTTTTTGCGCTAGTAAAAATTTATTCAGATAAAAGTTTCAGTAAATAATTGTATTTTCGTAATTCTCAAATCGAAAATGATATGAAAAAAGTACAATTGTTCTGAAAATGCTATCACTGATTCAATTAGGTAGAAAGAAACCTACAAATTTCAATTGCACTAACAGCTGTCGGCGAAATGTAATTGCATTTTAATGTCCTTATTAGGGAAAACCTATATGTAAACTCAACATCTTATTGTATGTGTATAGCTGATTCTTCGCATTAATCATAAAAGATCTGGATATATGTATGCATTTACATATGAAGTAATTGGAAATTTTTGTTGGCAATTTCAAGCAAATTTTTATGACACCAGATTAAAATTTCCCAGATAAAACTTTAAAATGTATTGGTATGTACCTAAAATCCTGAATAATATCTCATCATATAATGCAGCTGCGTTAATGTATAAGTTTATAATTCCATTTAAAAAAAAACTATCGCTTGTTTAAGTATAGGAAAAAATGTTAAAGCAATATATTTATCAATTTTCATTCGCTTAAAATTTTAAATTGTTCATTAGCTCTTTGAGTATTAGTTCGTTGGACTCAGCTCTGAAAAAAGGTCGAAACTTTAGATATGAACCCAGAGGTGCCATTTGCATTATTCGAATGCATCGTTGTTTTAGATGAATATAGCAAACTTAAGCCCCCCAAACGACGTGTCGTACTAAGTACATATGAAAAATGAAAACCTTGTCTTGCACAGCCGCTAAAAGTTATGCTTTTGCCGGCATCACTAGCAGCGTTGCCACGCTTTTACTAATGTGGAAACGAACTTGATTTTTATCTTTTTTGTTCTCTACTAGTACACCTGCTGCAAGGATGACGCTTAGCTTTTTAAAATCTACGCCTTTTTTTCTTCTTTACTCAAATCCCACATCGGTCTTTTGAGTAACTATATATGTATATAAACGTAGTCATGTGTCAATATTTTGTGTTACGTGTTTCGTTATACGTATGCGTTTTAAGGAAATTATGAAAATACCCAGTTGAGAAATAAAGTTATGGGAAGTATATATTGATTGGTTGTTTTTAAAGGGCACTCTAATTCTCTGAGAAAGGAAACAATTAGCACCGGTGTGCCGTTTTGGACCACTTTATATATGTATAATTGCCTGATTTTATATCATTTCAAATGTTAATTAGTTCATTTAACCTTCTTATTACATAAATAGATTCTGAGATTATCGACGTTTTATGGTTTCTAATAGGGGCTGAGGATCGTCAGCAGATTTATGCTATACTTATGTTTCGTGGGTTTCAAAAGTTGTTAAAGATTTTGAAAATAAATTGAAAACAATTTCTAAAGGAGAACGTAAAATATTCTAACTGAAAAACTTTTGATTTTGGAGAACTATTTTAGCATATATGATAAAACTAATACAGTAAAACCTCTTAGGTACTAAAAATAGGTTGCATATAATATGTGGAATTTTTCAAGTTAGTAAAAATATAGGAAAAGTTGCGTTATCTTTTGTACCTAAAACTTTTACATAAATAAGGACTGTCCCAGAATAATTTTTCGGTTTTATTTTCAGTTATCAAAAACTACCCAATAAGCTTTTTGGTCTTTTTTCTTTTTTTATTAATAATGGCTAATTTTAAGAATATAAATAACTAAAAACTAAATAACATTTTTTTTTTTATAAAAGTTTCTAACTTTTTTCTTAAGGCCCTTCATTAAATTTTGTACAGTTGTTTCATCGATAGTACGGTACGATCTTTTCCACCTAAGTCTGAAATCTAGTAAATTTTTTGCAGTCCTACCACTCTTTCGAAAATCTTTTTTCATAAGAGCCCAATCATTCTCAATTGGGCGAAGCTCTGGACAGTTGGGTGGATTTGCTATATTTGGTACAAAATTGATCTTTTTACTTTGATACCATTCCATCGTAGCTTTAGAGTAATAACAAGTTGCCAAATCAGGCCAGAACACGTTTTTCGAGGCACTCGTCCATATAAACTTTTGAATTGATTGTGAATAAATCAACTTGAACTTCGAAAAGTTCTTGTTTGAAGTTAAAAGTTGTAAATATTTATTGATTTCTAGCTAAAAAAGACTATTACGTTAACTAAATTGATGAACATTTTTGCTTCAACCGAAACTTTGAAGGCAAAACTTCTATTGCTAATTTTCTATGATGATAATTAAAACAAACATTTCCTACTGGGCGATGAATAGAGATACACTATTACCTTGTAAGATGGCAACCGTGTCCCTTTTTCATAATGCATGATTTTGTTTTTCTTTTTTTTTTTTTTTGTAAGTTGCGCATTTTACGAGCCGTGCGTCAACATCGGTTATATGTGGTGTGGCGTATTGGTGTGAGTGTGACACGAAGGTGTTTGAAATTTTCGCCCGTTATGTTACGTGATTTATAAATCAATTTAGTTGAAAGCATACGAATATGTTGGTGTTGGTGGTAACGGTACCTACGGATGGTGGTGGGCTGCAGTGCGGTTTCAATATGCGTTGTGCGCACTACATTTGGTAATAACATTAAGGCGCTACAAATTGTGATGTTGGATGATAAAAGCTGGAGTTTCAAGAAAATTATGATGTGAATGTTGTCGGTTAGCGGTAGAGATGTGGTGAATTATGTTTACCTTGAAATGTAACCAAATTTTTAGAGGTGTAAAGCGAATAAATGGATATTTAGTCGATAGGTGCAATTTATACAAAACGATGCTTGATATTCTGAAATATTGCCACTATTTGGATTTCAGAGTGGAATTTTAATTTAGAAACTTATAATAATTTTATTTTTTTTTTTTAAATTTTTTTATTTCCTACAGTTTTTTTTATTTATTAAAGAAAATTTTTCGGTTTTATTCAAGCGATTTTATTCCATTTCTGAAAACATATTGATATTTATCAGAAGCGATATTTTTCTAACATCCGCAACACATTGAATTGCAGCATACCTTTGTATAGAACAATATAGTGCGTTGGTTCCTTCGTTTATTTGGTTGGTCGTAAATATGCAAATGTGTTCCGTAGAATTTCTTTAGTGGCGCAGCATTAACATTTCTTATTAAATTAGGTTACGCTGGTTGCTGCTTTCCACCGGTGGCCTTGTGTGTGAGAAATTACCATAATGGTGAATTTTGAAAATCCATATTATAAAGTATTCATGGTTTTTAGGTTTTCAGTATACACGTATGCATGTACATAACTGTGGAACATAAGCTTATTGAATTACATTAGTTGTAATAATCAGTTTCTTTGGTTAAGCTCATTTTGGGTTAACAAATGGGTTCAACTCGTTCCTTTAGAAAAAAAAAACAAATGAGTCATATGTAGCTAATGTTGTTTTTGAAATGGGCAAACCAATTAAAAGTTCAAGACGTATGATTTGCATTTTAGTATCAACGAAATGAACTCCAGTAAAATCACTCAGCGGAGACAACTTTCTTTCATCGAATCATTTGTTTGAATTTTCGCTTAGTAGGGCAGAATAGACATTGATGTTTCGCTAAATAATGCTTGCCGGGCATTTTTCGTTCAATAACGCTATTGTTCCATTGGCGGTGGGACACGTGACAACGTTTTGTTGGACCTCCAAAACGTTTACTTTCGTACTATCCTATATAGCCCATAAAAATTAATACGATAGCGTTCACATTTCAAAATAATTTTAAAATCGGTGCTATCTTCAAAAAAAAAAAAAAAAAAATCGCTAGAATAATTCCGCCAGCACAAAACTACATCGGCTTCTCATCTCTCTTGGGGTTTCATCGTCCCAAATGCGACAACTTGGTTTACTGAACTATCCACGTACCTTAAAATGGGCCTTGTTACTGAAGATGATTTTCTTTGTAAAATCGTCGTCAGGTTGTGTTTGTTCGTGCATTCATTCAGCAAACATACGGCGTTTGAAATGCTCTAAAATGACATTAACTGAGCCTTGTAAGCTTGGCTTTTCAAGTCTTTTGTTTAAATTTGACATAATTTGGTCCTTTAGAGGTTTAGTTCCTGCGCACTATGACAGGTAGATGTGCTTATTCTCTAGTTAATCTTTCACGTATGGCAGCAGTGTTTTCGAGTGAGTGGCCAGTACGAAGACGCACTGATAATTTCACATTATCTACCGACCCAGTTTCTTATAAAATAAATATGATTCAATAAAGTTACGCTGTGGAAGATACCAGCGTATAATGGAATGTAAAGAGAAACAAATTGTGAATGAGTTGTTATAAATAGCTCCGGCACACCTCTGATAGAATGAGAACCAATTTAAAGATTGGAGTGGTCGTTTATCGCTGAAATCATTAGTAAAATATAATATTTTACCTCAGTCTACACTGTTGAAAATATTAGTATAAAATTAATAACTTTTAGCTATTCATATAAATCCATAAGAAAATCGAATTGATTTTATAAATATATAAAATTTCCTATGAGTATCATATTTTGTTTTTATATTGAAAAGCATAGAATAGATTGACGTAGAAATAATAATAACAGTTTTTATTTATAAAATGATTTGAGTAACACAACTTGAATGGACGGAGACTTAAACCTGTTTCATTTCTACAATAGTTTGAATGCGACCTCGTTCCTTTGCTGTCTCCGCTACAGAATGTTGATTTCTTATGAGACAAAATTAAACATAAATAACTGTTCGTATAGCTGGTTTTTATACGTTAAGAAGTTATTAAATTTATACCTAAATTCATATAAAACTACCCTAAAACTGATGTTCGTATAACAATTTTTACTTATTTTTTCAACTGGTGTACGGTGAGTCAAAGTGCTCATGTATATTTTCTTAAGGAATTATTTCGCCTGAGCTACGTAAATCTTCAGAACGTAGTACTACATTTTGTCACAGGCAAATATATCCTTAGATCATAGTACCAGCTTTTGTGCAACGACCTCCTTCTTAACTCAAAAAAAAAAAAAAAAATCCTTTGACCACTTTATCAAAGTATTTTACAATGCTCACTTTTCGTTTGTTTAAAATAAATAGACATTAACACCTCTACGCTGTTTATTTAAATTTGTGAAAACTTTTTCCACGAAGTTGATTTTATTTTCCAGGACTGGACTCTTATTTTGCAAATTTTACAAAAAAAAGCAAAAAGTTTAATGAGATTATGTGAGAACGTTAGGACGGAAGAGAACATGGTTGTGCTGATTCGCAGACAGGACGTTAAACGACATACAACGACCGTTCCAAAACTGATGAATGTACAGTTAGTACCTTTGCTCATTTCTAGGGGCTTCATGTGATTTTCAACTAATTTATTTGCTGTGCTCCATCTAAGCAAACACTATAATGAACTCATGCGCAAGGACATTTGGTAGAACAAAAAACAAAAAAACACACTGCTGATGCTGTTGAAGGATAATGCTTCCTCTGATGATAAGAACATGATAGACAGAGTGTTGATTGACATCGCGCGGTAGACATTGTGAAACAGATCAAACTTACGAACAAAGGCAGTGATTCTGAAGGTATAACACACTGATAGCTTAGGTAATGAGCGTAGTTGCCAATTGTTGCAAAATCGAAAATGGCTATACAATAGAGTCCGGTTATAACAACATCCAATTTAAAGAGAAATTTCGTCGTTATACGCAGCTTATGTTATGATATGATGGCTATTCGGTGGAAATACCTTTTAGACAGGATGTATCCATAAAAAGTTATATTGTTGCCTTCAGAGTCTCTGCGCTTGATCCTGTCCTACATACATTTTTGTAAAGTTTATAAAGATTCATTTATATGTTTTAATTTTTGACCTTATAGATTTCTGATCTTAAAAAATCTGAAAAAACTTCATCATATGTGGACTGAAGCCCATTGAATTTAATAGGATAGTCAGGTCGTTTATGCGAATTCGCTTTATGGGAACTTTTCTGTATTTTTTGTTTAAAAAATAATAATATAGAAAACTTAAATTTTCTGAATAAGGTGAGTATGAATCTTAAAGAAATAGCGTGCATTGAAAAATAGTTTTAAGGAAACTTCCTTATCAAAAGAGTTCAAGTTCTGCTTGGAAAAAACGAACCGCGAAACCTATTAAAAAGTAAGAAACTCAGAGAGCTTTTATAGCAATCCAACAGAGTATATATCTTATTGGTAGCTTTCTGACCACATATGTATATAACAATTTTTAAGACTTTCCTATGTAGCCAAGTATGCTAAAAAGTTCACGATATGGCAACACTATATGGGCGCAGTCAGTCTCATAATAAATTTAGTTTGTTTTGACCAAAGCGCACAGCGTAGTTAATTTAATTTTCTGAACTCAAACCTCACTTAGTCTGCCCACACAAATTTATATTTAAATGCTTTTATTTTGCTGCAGAGATTTGTGACACCTTTCAAAGTTCTTAGTTCGTACGTAAAGTTGTACGATGCATGGTATACAAAGTTAGTCCACCTTTTTTGTGTTGCATATTTAAATGTTGCCTTGTGTGTGCTGGAAGTAAATAAAGTTGACAGTCTGTTTACACTTTGTGACAGCTTTGAGAGATAATTTATATTAAAGAAAAACGAAAAAAAAAACAAAATATGTCCTTTATTCCTTTTAGATGAAAAATGAAAAAAAGCGCATGAGTGATCAATAAGATTTTAAATTAATTTTTTTTTTAAAGAAAAAATACTTTTGTTTAATCAAAAATTGCTTTTAAATAAATCAAAACACTATGTTTTTTTACGTTTTTGAACATTTTTTGAAACGAAATATCTCAAAAACTATAGTAGATAGGATAAAAAATCATGTAATCATATTTGTTAAGAAAGACTATAACTTTATAAAAAAAGTTAAAAAAATATAAATAACTTTGTTGGAACACTAATTATTTCGAACTCGAGATATCTGCATTTTTCTAAAGTAACAGAACTGACATAATTTGAGTTTTTGAAAATGATAGAAAAATCTATATATTGGGTGATTTTGCAATTTTAATGTGCCGCAAATGTTCTTTTACAGGCACAAAACTCGACATGATCACTGAACGATAAAACAAAGACACTTGTTTTTGGCGGACTCAACTTGCGTACTTTTCGCTGGCGCCATCTCTTAGTTAAACCGGAAAAAACTTATACATACACCTGGTAAATAATTCAATACAGACTTCAGTAATGCTGTTGATTTTGGTTCAATCCATTTCGTGTACACAGGGCCATATTACGTTTTTTTTCGCCCAACGGCAACCATATTATTCCCGCCCCATGTTTACGAAAAAGTCGAAAAAAAGTCAACTGTATTGTGCTGCAGCGGGAAAAGGTGACGACTTTTTTTTTCTCTGACGTTTAACCCTTAGCGGCACCATTTCAATTTTGTAACAATCCGGCATATTGGGGTCTTTTACGACTCCACTTTAAAAGAAAATGTATAAAAATGTGAATTTTCAATTCCAGGTTTCAGAGCTGTGAACAAGTGTTGAGATGACTCTACTTTATGAAATTCAATGATTACACTAGCTTACACTCAAAATGTTCCACTGATCTGAGGTTACTTTTCTTATGTAGATTTTCCTGCTGAGTTCGAAAATGAAAATGAAAATTTTTTGAATGGTACAGTTTTTGAGATATTGTGGTTTTTTCACTTTTTCGACCTCTTTTCACTTTGAAACTCATATCTTGAGCTACAAATGCCCAATTTCCTTTTTCTTGATGTCATATTAAAGATAATGAAATGACAAATAAACCTGTGTAATTATATTTCTTATTAAAAAAGTGGTTCAAAAGATATCGATGAAAATAGACCAGATTTTTAAAAAAATCAAATTTTACATTTGATTTTGTGGCCACGAAAAAATAGAAATAAAATAAAAAAAATAATTTTACTTTTTGCACGTAGAGTTGATACTTTTACGCAAATATTAAAACATTCCACAAGAAAATCGACTGTAAAATAACAACGTTAGAAGCGATTGAATGAATGAATCCAAATTCGACATTTCATGAATATATTAATTTTTTCGACAATCCCCTACAAAGGGTTGCAACCCAACAATATTAACCAACGGGTTTCAAATTCATGCCACCTTGAAATGGCTGCAACTTTGCAAGGAAGCATCACAGATCACCACTTGAAAGCTCATTTTAAAGGGCAAGGATGGTACTAAATGATGCTTTTGTTAAAAATAGGCTGATCAACTTTCTTTGAATCCTATACAAGACCTCGAAAGTAGACAAAAAACATCATGTTTCAGGTAATTAACCTCAAATATTTCAGAATTCCGACATGATGGGTCAATTCTAAGGCCAGATTCGAATTCAGCGTAAAAAATTACGTCGAAAAACGACCCTTTTCAGCTCAACAACACTAATCACCACCTATTCATTTAGATACCTTTTTTGTAAAAAATAATTTTTCCATACAATTTACATGTAAAACTAACAGGCTCCGGCGCCACCTTATAAAATTGAGTTACAGAGCTGAAATTTCGTGAACTTTTTCTTCATATCATAAACTTACTTTTTAAGCAACAGCACCTTAAAAAAAACAAAAAAAAAAAATTTTGAATCACCCTAATATATATACTCTCGACTTTCAAAATAAATTATCATCGGATATGTATACGAGTCAAAATTGTACTAAAATTGGGAAAAACTGTCTAAAAGTGAAAAAGACCATATTTTGGGCATTTCTGAGAAAGCCCAAAGCTGGGATCTCGATTCGGGACAATTTTTCTAAAAAAAGCATGAAATCACCTTTCGAATGAGACCGACCTCGTTTTTTTTAAACATTGTTATCGACGGGAATTTGATTTTGTCCATTTTTTCTCAAAATATAACACTGTGCGCCGTTGCTGCTGTTGACAGCAGACCTTGAAACTTTTATATTTTTATTCAAAAAGTTTTCAAAATAAAAGTTTCTTAAAACTTTTTTGTGATAAAAGTTTTTATAAACTTTCTTCAAAAACTTTTATTGAATAAAAGTTTTTCCAAAAAACTTTTTCAAAAAGTTTTTACATAAAAGTTTTTTCAAAAAACTTTTATAAAAAACTTTTTCATAAGAGTTTTTCTGAAAAACTTTTAAAAAAAACTTTTATTAATAAAAGTTTTTTTTAAAAGTTTTTTTTGACTTTTATTAATAAAAGTTTTTTTTAAAAGTTTTTTTTAACTTATATTTTTAACAGTCACATGCAAAGAGTTTTTTTTGACTTTTATTTTTCAAAAGGCGAAAATAAAAGTTTTTTTTGTATGAAAAAACGAGGAAAATCCAAAAAAAATATCTTGGATCACTAAGCAAAAAATTTCAAAGGAGAAAACTTAGGATTATTGATAATAAAGTCCAAAGGAAAATACTTAAGATGCTTCTGAAAAGAAAGAAATTTATGATAATTATGCACTTATAATTTTTAGAAAAATTGTGCTTAACGCTTCAATGGGAAAAGGCCGAAAATGGATTTTGGGAGTACAGGGGAGGTTCCTGACCCTCCAAAGAGGTGTTTTGGACCCATATTTCGAAAAAAATTGTATTGCACGAATCGATGGGAAAAAGCCGAAAATGGATTTTGGAAGTGACAAGTGAGGTCCCCGACCCTCCTAAATGGGATTTTTGGACCAATTTATCGAAAAAAAATTTATTGCACGAATCGATGGGAAAAGGCCGAAAATGGATTTTGGAAGTGATAAGTGAGGTCCCCGACCCTCCTAAATGGGATTTTTGGACCAATTTTTCGAAAAAAATTTTATTGCACGAATCGATGGGAAAAGGCCGAAAATGGATTTTGGAAGTGACAAGTGAGGTCCCCGACCCTCCTAAATGGGATTTTTGGACCCATTTATCGAAAAACATTTTATTGCACGAATCGATGGGAAAAGGCCGAAAATGGATTTTGGAAGTGCCAAGTGAGGTCCCCGACTCTCCTAAATGGGTTTTTTGGACCCATTTTTTCGAAAAAAATTTTATTGCACGAATCGATGGGAAAAGGCCGAAAATGGATTTTGGAAGTGACAAGTGAGGTCCCCGACCCTCCTAAATAGGATTTTTGGACCCATTTATCGAAAAACATTTTATTGCACGAATCGATGGGAAAAGGCCGAAAATGGATTTTGGAAGTGACAAGTGAGGTCCCCGACCTTCCTAAATGGGATTTTTGGACCAATTTTTCGAAAAAAATTTTATTGCACGTCGAAAAACGACCCTTTTCAGCTCAACAACACTAATCACCACCTATTCATTTAGATACCTTTTTTGTAAAAAATAATTTTTCCATACAATTTACATGTAAAACTAACAGGCTCCGGCGCCACCTTATAAAATTGAGTTACAGAGCTGAAATTTCGTGAACTTTTTCTTCATATCATAAACTTACTTTTTAAGCAACAGCACCTTAAAAAAAACAAAAAAAAAAAATTTTGAATCACCCTAATATATATACTCTCGACTTTCAAAATAAATTATCATCGGATATGTATACGAGTCAAAATTGTACTAAAATTGGGAAAAACTGTCTAAAAGTGAAAAAGACCATATTTTGGGCATTTCTGAGAAAGCCCAAAGCTGGGATCTCGATTCGGGACAATTTTTCTAAAAAAAGCATGAAATCACCTTTCGAATGAGACCGACCTCGTTTTTTTTAAACATTGTTATCGACGGGAATTTGATTTTGTCCATTTTTTCTCAAAATATAACACTGTGCGCCGTTGCTGCTGTTGACAGCAGACCTTGAAACTTTTATATTTTTATTCAAAAAGTTTTCAAAATAAAAGTTTCTTAAAACTTTTTTGTGATAAAAGTTTTTATAAACTTTCTTCAAAAACTTTTATTGAATAAAAGTTTTTCCAAAAAACTTTTTCAAAAAGTTTTTACATAAAAGTTTTTTCAAAAAACTTTTATAAAAAACTTTTTCATAAGAGTTTTTCTGAAAAACTTTTAAAAAAAACTTTTATTAATAAAAGTTTTTTTTAAAAGTTTTTTTTGACTTTTATTAATAAAAGTTTTTTTTAAAAGTTTTTTTTAACTTATATTTTTAACAGTCACATGCAAAGAGTTTTTTTTGACTTTTATTTTTCAAAAGGCGAAAATAAAAGTTTTTTTTGTATGAAAAAACGAGGAAAATCCAAAAAAAATATCTTGGATCACTAAGCAAAAAATTTCAAAGGAGAAAACTTAGGATTATTGATAATAAAGTCCAAAGGAAAATACTTAAGATGCTTCTGAAAAGAAAGAAATTTATGATAATTATGCACTTATAATTTTTAGAAAAATTGTGCTTAACGCTTCAATGGGAAAAGGCCGAAAATGGATTTTGGGAGTACAGGGGAGGTTCCTGACCCTCCAAAGAGGTGTTTTGGACCCATATTTCGAAAAAAATTGTATTGCACGAATCGATGGGAAAAAGCCGAAAATGGATTTTGGAAGTGACAAGTGAGGTCCCCGACCCTCCTAAATGGGATTTTTGGACCAATTTATCGAAAAAAAATTTATTGCACGAATCGATGGGAAAAGGCCGAAAATGGATTTTGGAAGTGATAAGTGAGGTCCCCGACCCTCCTAAATGGGATTTTTGGACCAATTTTTCGAAAAAAATTTTATTGCACGAATCGATGGGAAAAGGCCGAAAATGGATTTTGGAAGTGACAAGTGAGGTCCCCGACCCTCCTAAATGGGATTTTTGGACCCATTTATCGAAAAACATTTTATTGCACGAATCGATGGGAAAAGGCCGAAAATGGATTTTGGAAGTGCCAAGTGAGGTCCCCGACTCTCCTAAATGGGTTTTTTGGACCCATTTTTTCGAAAAAAATTTTATTGCACGAATCGATGGGAAAAGGCCGAAAATGGATTTTGGAAGTGACAAGTGAGGTCCCCGACCCTCCTAAATAGGATTTTTGGACCCATTTATCGAAAAACATTTTATTGCACGAATCGATGGGAAAAGGCCGAAAATGGATTTTGGAAGTGACAAGTGAGGTCCCCGACCTTCCTAAATGGGATTTTTGGACCAATTTTTCGAAAAAAATTTTATTGCACGAATCGATGGGAAAAGGCCGAAAATGGATTTTGGAAGTGACAAGTGAGGTCCCCGACCCTCCTAAATAGGATTTTTGGACCCATTTATCGAAAAACATTTTATTGCACGAATCGATGGGAAAAGGCCGAAAATGGATTTTGGAAGTGCCAAGTGAGGTCCCCGACTCTCCTAAATGGGTTTTTTGGACCCAATTTTCGAAAAAAATTTTATAGCACGAGTAATATTTTTTTCGAAAAATGGGTCCAAAAACCCTTTTAGGATGGTCGGGGACCTCACTTGTCACTTCCAAAATCCATTTTCGGCCTTTTCCCATCGATTCGTGCAATAAAATTTTTTTCCAAAAATGGGTCCAAAAATCACAATTAGGAAGGTCGGCGACCTCACTTGGCACTTCCAAAATCCATTTTCGGCCTTTTCCCATCGGTTCGTGCAATAAAATTTTTTTCGAAAAATGGGTCCAAAAATCCCAGTTAGGAAGGTCGGAGACCTCACTTGGCACTTCCAAAATCCATTTTCGGCCTTTTCCCATCGATTCGTGCAATAAAATTTTTTTCGAAAAATTGGTCCAAAAATCCCATTTAGGAAGGTCGGGGACCTCACTTGTCACTTCCAAAATCCATTTTCGGCCTTTTCCCATCGATTCGTGCAGTAAAATTTTTTTCGAAAATTTGGTCCAAAAATCCCATTTAGGAGGGTCGGGGTCCTCACTTGTCACTTCCAAAATCCATTTTCGGCCTTTTCCCATCGATTCGTGCAATAAATTTTTTTTCGATAAATGGGTCCAAAAATCCCACTTAGGAGGGTCGGGGACCTCACTTGTCACTTCCAAAATCCATTTTCGGCTTTTTCCCATCGATTCGTGCAATACAATTTTTTTCGAAATATGGGTCCAAAACACCTCTTTGGAGGGTCAGGAACCTCCCCTGTACTCCCAAAATCCATTTTCGGCCTTTTCCCATTGATGCGTTAAGCACAATTTTTCTAAAAATTATAAGTGCATAATTATCATAAATTTCTTTCTTTTCAGAAACATCTTAAGTATTTTCCTTTGGACTTTATTATCAATAATCCTAAGTTTTCTCCTTTGAAATTTTTTGCTTAGTGATCCAAGATATTTTTTTTTGGATTTTCCTCGTTCTTTCATACAAAAAAAACTTTTATTTTCGCCTTTTGAAAAATAAAAGTCAAAAAAAACTCTTTGCATGTGACTGTTAAAAAAATAAGTTAAAAAAAACTTTTAAAAAAAACTTTTATTAATAAAAGTCAAAAAAAACTTTTAAAAAAAACTTTTATTAATAAAAGTTTTTTTTAAAAGTTTTTTTTGACTTTTTGAAATAAAAGTTAAAAAAAACTTTTACTTTTATTTTCGGATATAAAAGTTTTAAGGAAACTTTTACTTTTATTTCACAAAAATAAAAGTTTAAAGTTTACTTTTACCTAAAAAAAAACTTTTATAAAAGTTTATTTCAAGCTCTGGTTGACAGTAACGCTGCTCTGTGTGTACATAAAATTCAAGGATCTTCAAAGTGCAAAACTTTTTTCAGTAGCTTAAAAATGCGTTTGAAGTTTTTGAAATCACATAAAATTTATTTTGAAATACAAAAAGTTAAATACATGAAGTTGCGAAAATCCGCAACCTTCTGATAAAGAAAAATTATATAATTTTTCCGAGTTTTAAACTCACGATACTCAAACTACTGAAAAGTTAACCTCACTTTAAGAAACAGAAATGGTACATATTCTATATGATAGAGGTCATAGCTTTAGATCTGCAGAACATTACCTTTAAACTAAAAATTTTTGAAATGACGTGCAATCTACCTTCGTTGTTGACGTTGTTGAATATATAGAACATATTTCGTATTAAAATTTTTCGAGCAAACATGTCATAACCGAGGTATGTCGTGTAGTTTGTCCACAGATTAGACAGTCTTCAATACATGTCTTAGAAATTTTGTGAGCTATAGTGAACATATAGTACGTCCGTAAGAGAATTTCGATTGAAAGCAAATTGACAACAAGGACTACAGATCTACCAAGGTTTGAAGTTACAGCCAAAGAAAACCCGTATTCAAATATGCAAAGTTTTTAAAATCAGAATTTTCACTTATAAATCACAAAGTTTGCGCCATTTTCTGTTCTGTAAGAACAGTTAAGTGAAACAAATGCGACTATAAATGTAAGGGAGATTATCTTTCGAGAAATAGTGCAATTGTATTGTATGATACAATACGACAAAGTTAATTGAAAATTGATGTGGTCCTAGAATTGCAATACGACTTCACTTAATGGCAAGTGGTCTACGATATTTTGACAGCCTAGCCATAATGACAGCAAATGAGAACGTGCTGTCAAAACATAATTGAACTGTCAACACAAATGATATGTGTCGGCGACGTTAGCTTCGATTCGGTGCTGCAATGTCAGTGTTAACACATTGTGCTTATTGTAGTAAAAAAAAAACAAAATTAATATACAGTTTATTTGATTTTCGATATGTATGTACTTATGTATTTTCTTTTCTGCTTTCAGCGGGATGTCATCAATTTGGAGCCAACACGTGATGATGTTGTCAGCTGCGTTTCCAAAGGCAAAAGTCAGGTGAGTAAAACTAAAAGGAAGCTGTAATTTTGGCTTATGATAAAAAAAAACTTACAATATACGAGTAATCAAAATGTAATACAAAATTATCGAGTTTCCTACAAGAGTTAAGTCCTCTTTAAGGTTTTTTTTTTTTCAAAAACTAAAATTGAAAATAATGCATTTACATACCCTCATCATAATTTCTGATAAAACGCCAAAACTTTTTACGTCCCATTCTTATATATATTTTTATCCCTTTTATTTTCTTCATAAATCTTATAAATAGCACTAGCTATCTTCTTCAAGCCGTAGCAGGTTTCTGCTATGTGAATGAGCTTTTAAATTCAATTTGTTTCTTCTCCTTTTCGGTTTTTTTTATTTGTATTTTTTGTATCATCAGTATCCTTCAAGTCAATTTAACGCATATATCCTTTGCTAGGATTGCGGATATATTCTTGCAATTGATTGATTTCTATATCAAGCACTCACATGCACGGAAATCTTCGTGAACTTTTTTTTTACTTGCTGACTTTGTTTCTCTCATATTTCTTGAAATAGTCTTATATAGATTTTTATTCCATTGCATTGTATTTTCATGTATTTTTTGTTTTTTTTTTTCGTACAACTACACCACACAACATCCTTCTATTGAAATCTCGTCAATTTATTCGTGGCTTCAATTTGTTGCAAAATTGAAATTGCACGCTTGCGCTCCCTGGGTTGTCATTTTCAATTTTGTGCACCATAAGCGAATTGTTGCAAGTCATCATAATGCGCAGCACTACATTGATGCTTTTTTCTGCTGCTATTCATTTTGCCTCTCACAACACTTCATTTTAGCACACGCTAGTTATGGTGATTTTATATCGTTGAGCGATACTCGATATTTTGTTTATAGAAAGTTTTATTCCTCTGCTATATTTAGTCAATAACAACTCTCAGTATTTATTTATGTCGGATATTCCAGCAAAACCAATACAGTATACTCGCGATACCGTGAGCTCTGGTTTGTGTAAACACCGCTTAATTTGAACACGTTTTATTTTACATTGGCAACCTTATAACATGAACATGAAAGTTGGAGAGCGATATAATGTCAACTTTAAGGTCAATGTGTTTGCGTTGGCAACGCGTTAATACGTTTATATTTAATCACCCCTATCATGAATATCTCGAGAGGAGTATTTTGCGATCAAAAATAATTGCGGATTGGAAAACTTCATAGCCAGTCAGTGCTGCCAAAATATTTCCAATTACTTCCATTCAATCCAAAATCATAGTTGCATTTTTCATATTTGACATTAGCTTATCAGTAATTTTGCGTATTTGACATCAGCTTATCTGTCAGCTGAACATTTTTATAAATAAAAATGAATTGCATTTATAAGTATATAAGTATATATAAGTATATCAGAAAAAAATCACCTAAAGTATAGTATAGATAGCTCGATAGTTTGCCATTTACTCCTTTTCATGAAAACTTTTACTGTATCCGAATTGGATTCCATGTACTGAACCAATATCAGTAATTGCTTTTATTTGTGTTTCTAGATCTTGTAAATATGCTAAAAAATCTTTTTATCAAATAAAAAAACAAAATATTGCTAACATTGACTCTTTCCTCATTAAATTCCTTGCTACAAAGTTAGAGAAAAAAATTTGCCTGAAACGTCATAACATTTTCCCCAAAAAAGTATTGCCGATAACCTAATTTTCCAGGGAATTTGTTCCCATTCCCCAAAAATCTACCACGATCGCAAAACAAGGGATTAGAGAAAAAATCCGAAGGAATGTTTATTCATGATAGGGGTGAATATTTTCTAGTACAGGGAATCCCCTATTCGGTATACAAATTAAATATGTATGTGTGCTTATTTTTGACATGTAAATTATATTAATTATTTTTTGCTACATACATATACAGTGAAATTTCCCATTAAGGACAGCCCCCATAACCGGACAGCTCCAATAACCGGACATATTTCAGCA
The DNA here is from genome assembly GCA_949775025.1 of Tricholauxania praeusta. Taxonomy (NCBI): domain Eukaryota; kingdom Metazoa; phylum Arthropoda; class Insecta; order Diptera; family Lauxaniidae; genus Tricholauxania; species Tricholauxania praeusta. Next base: position 25,382,083 of record OX459031.1, on the reverse strand, counting down.
TATTTCAGCGACACTCACTAACTTTTTCATACAAAATACATTCCGATAGCCGGACGCTCCCATGATTGGACAAAAATACTGCGACGGTGGGTGTCCAGTTATGGGGAATTTCACTGTTTGTGCATTTCCACCAAAAATATTCTTTTAGCCAGCCACGTTTTTAATTTTTTTTTTTTTGGAGTGCACTCTTCAACCAGGGTTTTTCCAGCAGCTAATATCTTGAACTACTTAGTATGCAAGGTGGAACAATTAAAATTCAAGGACTTATTTTTTTATGCAACTTTATATGTAACTTTTCATTTTGTTTTTAACTTAAATGCTATTTTAACTATGTATTTGAATTTTAATTGCAGCTCCTAGAACATTAATTCAAGATAGTCTTAACTTCAAGAAAAACCATCTTTGAAGGGTATGCTCTAAAAAAACAAAGAAAAATCCAATTGTCACTTTAGCCCGGCCATGGCTTCGATTTTTTTTTCCCCCGCTGTCGAATATCGATACTTATCAAATGTTTTAGTTCCGTTAACCGCTACGGTAGCTGTGCGTGTATGTACTGCACCAATATCTAAAATCCTTACTACTCAAATCCCTCAACTTACTGCTGCTGCTGCTGCTGATCACAAATCCGCAGCTGAGGTACTTGCGGTTACATTCGCAGCATGCGTCGTCGTCTTTCATCCATTTAGTTCTTCTTTTCTTCATCATCATCTGCTTCTATAACTAAATTCTTTTCATTCACATGTCCTTGCCTAGTTGTAACGTTGCATTGTTGCAATTGCAGGATTTTCATTTTATTCATTTTGTGCACTTGAATGCAATTTTGCGCTATTTTCTTGCTGTCACTACCATTTTGGGGTGTTTTTTTTTTCTGCTGCGACTACTACTGCTGCTGATACATTTAATACAAATTCTGATTTTATAAAATGAATTGTATTGGGTTTTCTTAAAAATCAAATTATCCAGGTTTGTTAAGTATGTGCTACGAAAGCAATAGGAGTGTAGTCAAAATGAGATTTTATTTTTCCTTGATTTCGTTATCACTTTTTGCTACGTAGCATTTAGTTATTTCAGTTTCTGTCAGCATTTATTTGTTGACTTTTTTTATTTCTTTTTAGCTACCTGTACTAATTTCTATTTATTTTTTTTTTAAAAATTGTTCTACATATTAGTGATAAAATGCAGATGCAATGCAATATAGCATGTTGGTTTAAAAAAAGAGAACGAACAGTAGAAAGCTCCTTTCCCTATTTAAAAAAAAAAGACATTTTTTATCTACTTAATTTATCGATGTCAATAGTTTCGGGCTTGTGGACATAAACAAGTGACTTAACATATCCCCAAAGAAAGTAATATAATGGCGTCAAATCACATGATCTTGGTGGCCAATTAACAGGACCATTTCTTGAGATGCTGTTTCCATCGAACGTTTCCCTCAATATAGCGATTGTTTCTCTACCTGTATGGCATGTTGCGCCATCCTCTTGGCTACACCAATATCCTGAATTTTTGGCAACAACAATTTATTGATATACAGTACATTTATCGGTATACATTGGAAGCTCTTGGATTGCTTTTGGTTGTTCATCGGCCCAAATACGGTAACTTTGCTTGTTAACGTAGCCGTTCAGAAATGAGCTTCGTCGCTAAACACAATTTTTCCATAAAGTAATGGATCAATTTGAAGTTGCTGTAAGGCCCATAAACCGAAATTAAAACGTACACCAATATCAGCAGGCTTCAATTCTTGTACGAGGTCTTGTACTATTGGTCTTCAGACCAAGATCACGCCTCAAGATACGCCACAATGATCCATAAGAGATGCCCGAAGCTTGAGATCAGCGACGAATCGATTGTTCACGGTTTTCACGAACACTCTCTGCTACTGCAGAAATATTCTCAAAATAACGGGCTGTATGCACTCTGGTTCAATGAGAATGTAAATAGTGTAAAATTGGTTGAAAATTTGGTGATGGTGTTACGCTCATAATGACCAAAATGATGTTGAGAGACTCTATAACATTCTCGAACTGATGACTGATTTTGGTAGTAAGTTTCCACAATTAATTAATTAATTGAGTCGTATTGAATACTGAACAAAAACGTCATACGGACAAGCCATTTAACACATGACAGCTGTCAAAACAACCCAGTTGGAAAAGGGACCTCGTATCTATAAAATAGGGTTAAGCAACTAAGATTACAGCGAACATACGAATTTCTCATTAAATTCATCGCATAATGTAGGCGAAATAAACAATTCGAACAGAATTTGCAGACTATGATCCAAAGATGTATTTCTTGCACTTTTTTTAAGTTATCTAGACACTTTTTCATATTTTTCGGCATACCCAGAATGTCAACCATTTTTGATCTCGTAATGCTTACGGCGGTCGTTTTAAGAGGTGAAACAGAATCTGTGAGACACCAGCCCTTGCTAGCATTGAAATCGAGCCGATCATTACGATCCCACTGTTGGTTTATTTTTATATAATTTAAAAGTGGCATATTTGCTCTCATTCTTCACGGAGCCTTTTAAAGCCATACGAATGAATTTGGTTGGTTTTCAATTGCATATACCAGTGATGGGCACGTAGTGCCTCTATCTGCTCTCATTGCCCTCACCGTTATTCGACGCACAAGCAAGCGAAAAAAAAATTCGCAGAATTTCAACGCTATCGAGGCACAGCGTTGACTTGAATTCAAATAAAAACAAAACACAAAGGCATAAGCGACGGCGCCGCATTGTGTCTTGATGAATTGTTTTTGTTTGTAGTGCAATTTGGTTTTTTTTTTGTGCTGTTGGCGAATTTGGAAATGACAGGAAAAAAACTTTAAAATTTCGTTTGTTGTTGCTTGATGTTGTTGTTTAGCTCATTTGTTAGATTTCGATGCCCACCATTGGTATATACTAATCGATACAAATTTGAAAAAGAGTTGAAGATAGGACAGAAGCTCCTGGTGAATTCCTACATTGCTGTAGTGTTCATTTAATGTGAAATCGTTAACCCTTAAACTCCTCGTGGTACCGCAAGGAACCATCCACTTCAAAAACGATTTTAAGGTATTAAATGTACAATTTTTAAACTTCGCCTTACACAGTTAAGTGCTCGGCTCCAAGCGCCGAAGATTAGTTTAATTTTCGCATTTTATTTACTTTGTGTGTCACGTGTTTCTTTCAGATGAGTGACCGCACCTCGCCAAAAGGTATTTTTGTAATATTACGCACTTTGAAAATATTAGTTTGTCGGTAAATTTTGTGATTTTGAACCCGAAAAAATAATATTCGTCATAGTTATTATGTCTAGATACTAATGTGAGTATGTAAAATAAAAAAAATATTTATTTTCATTAAAATTTTTGAAAAAATTCAACTGGTCCCTGTAGGGACCAACAGGATCCCAGAGTTCAAAATCTTTTACAATTAGTGTATTATTATTCAAACATATTTATATCATTTAGTTTTTGTTACATTTTTAGAATGTCTTCTTGTGTCCTCTATTTCATAAATCTCTTCCAACGTGCATCATCAGTAGCTAGTGCCTTCAATTCTCTATAACATTTCCCCACCTCACGTATTTCCTGCTCTAGAGAACGTTTTCATGATGATCCAGGACGGCCACTATGAGAGCTTACTTGCCGGTAATCTTCAATTGGGGATTTCCGCAACGTGCCCACTTTCCACTTTCGTCATTTAATTCAAATGGAAATCTAATCTTGACAGTCTCGAAAGGGTCAGAAAATTTCCCGTCATGTAATATTATTATTTTTTAGAGCTTATGACCTTCATTATCTCCGTTAGTATAGACGGACACGAGGCTAGTCATTGTGGTCTTCCCGCAGGGAAAGGCATATGGGGAGAGCTTAGGGGTGAAGGCGAAAGGTTGATGATTTCCGACCAAAGTTGTTTCCAACGGGATATCCATCTGTTATCGTTAATGGATTTCCGTTTTCGTATTTTACTGGCCGATTTTGATTGAATTTGTTCCCTGCCATCTTGCGTGTTATTTCGTAGACCATGCGAAGATCTCTGATATCTGCGGCTTATTGAGCTTTAGATACGACGTCGTTATTGGTTTCTCGCTTGTCCTATTTGAAGAAGGCTTTTACTTCTTTATTTAGGGTCTGGTCTCTTGTTTGCGCTTCATTACTCGTGCCTATTGCAGCTCTCCTTTTTCTCTATGGTATCCCAGGTAGCGTCGCCCATCCAGGGTTTTGCTGTTCCGTGGGGTAACACCAATTATGGACTCACTAGCTGTTATAAATGACGACTTGATGTTTTGCCATTTGGATTGGATTGAGCTCCAAGAGTTAGTGTCGCTGAGCTTTTCTACTTCACCGATGAATTTTTCCCGAAGACAGGTTTCACAGAGTTTATGTGAGGCAAACTTCCTGGATGTTCCGCAGTTCTATTTAATGCTTACTATTTTGAGTCGAAGACAAGCCACTAGGAGGTGGTGATCGAAGTCGAAGTTGGCACTTATCCTGACTATCACGCTAAAAAAGGCTTTCTTAAAGGTTTTCTTTAAGTGTGGAGTTAATTTGTGGTTTACTTCAAAACAAAACTGATTTGCAGAATTTCACTTTACTTAAATTTTATATTCAATTTCACTTAATCTTTTTTGGTCTCATTCTTCTGTAAGTCTTCAATATATTTAACATAATTAAATTAAATAAATGTTCTCTTGCAAAATTGATTTTGAACTTTGGGGTCCTGGTGGTTCCTCCAGGGACCAGCCAGGTAATTTGTACCTAGGGGGCGTGTCTGTCACCTGTAAAAAAATTGATGAAACAAAAGTTGTCCAGAATCGTAGAATCTACAACATATATTTTTCTCAGCTAAAAAAAAAAAGTCAGGCTTTTAAGGGTTAAGCACAACACGGGAATTTAATACACTGTCTATTGCCTCTTCAAATTTCAGTCTGATCGGTTAATAACTTATTACAGCTACAGCACGAGCAGTTTTTGCAAAAACAGTTTCGAGATAATGGCGTTTAAAATTTCAATACGATATGATACGACGATATGCGGACTCTGATGTTCTTGACAATATCTCCATAAATAGTCAATGTTTCGCTTTGTCCTTTTTACAGTATCATATTATACATTTAAATTATGAAAAAAAAAAAAAAAAATTCTATTTCTTAAAAATTCTAAAGGTATCGCCTCCTTTAAATGGTTGCGACTGTTGTAATGCTACGCCCATTTTTTTTAAAACGTTTATTAAAGTATGCTGCAAATCCTTTGTTCCGATATAAGTTGCTTTTTGTAAATTCATTGATATATGTATATAAAATGTACCTGATGCACATAAATTATGGTATTTTTACTAGCGATGTTCTTTATTAATACAAACTTCAATATGTTCAAAATACATACTTCATAGGATTTTTTTTTAGTTTTCTTTTAGTACGTATATAGTTTTGGATATAAGTTGTACCTTTTATTCCTGTATGTTTTTCCAATAATTTATTTCTGAACCGCAGCTGCAAATATGCGAAATTTTTAATAACAACATTTCTGAAGCAACAAACTATGTATGAGTGTAAATGTAATATTTTTTCACCAAATGACAAATTGCTTGGTTGCTCCATTTGTGTTCAATGCACAATTTCATATTCATTTGGCAACAATTGGAAACTTGAAATATTGAATATTTTCTAGAAAACTGACTTTAATACTTTTCTCTCTTTTTTTTTACAAACTAAAATACGTTCATTTATTTGTTTTCAATAATTTACCCAACTGTGTCCTTATCAATATTGAACAATTTTTGCAAAGCGAAAATATGTTGCGCTTCAACTTTTTCTCATGCATTCATTCATTTCTTTTATTCTTTTTCTTTTCTTTTGCAGGTTTTCGATTGTAAAAATCACATACGCGTCATTCAGTCAATGCAACAAGGCAACAGGCTCTACATCTGTGGCACAAATGCACACAATCCCAAGGATTATGTCATCTATGTAAGTATCAATTGAAGCACAAATGGGGCGAAATAAAAAGAAAGAATGATTGAGGCAACGCGGATAATTTTGGATAAAAAAAAGTTGAAAGCTGTAAGCACAAGCAAAGTGGAGCAAAACAAAAAGGGAGAGTTATGCCAAAAACAAAAACTCTGTCTTCCTATTCTCCCTTATTTCAGGGCTTTGTCCTTTTGTGTTGCTTGGCAACACTGTGTCGAATTGTTATAAGGAAAAATGTAGTAACACTTGCTATATAGTAAGTCTTCCCTGATTTTTTTCTATGTATAAGCTTTGCAGACTCTGGGAACTATTATGTAATAATATGAGATGAGGAGTGTTGGGTTAAGTGAATTTTTTTTTTGTCTCTTACGTGACAGTTGCGAATGAATATAGAGTTGCTTTAATGGCCAAGGGCTAAGGGGCGCGAGTTAACTCAAACGCATAGTTAAGTAAATTTTAGTTCAAGAATTCACATACAATCATAATCATTTCCTTAAAATGTTAAAAAATAAAAGTTTTTGTGGAAAAAGGTAACATTCTTTTTTTAAAAAAATTGATTCATTTTTTTGTTCATTAAAAAAAATTTCAGTTCTTATAACAAAAATCATCCAGTTGCCGACTTTTTCACAAAATTTTCAATTCCATGCCCCTGGACATGAAATTCCGTGCTTGATCGGGTTAAACTTGGTCACTTCGGAACCCTGTCTCAGGAGTACATAATAACGATATTAAAATTGCAATAGTTAATTTCAACGCTTAACTTGAACAGGATATCAGCTATTTATTGTTGGTTATGTAAAGGTCAAATATGCGTTATAAATAAAATGAAACCTAGCGAGATTTTTTGATACCTTTTGCTTGATGCGATGACAAACGCCAGTGTTACCAAGTGAACGGGATGGGCCCGAGCCCATTTCAAAGCCGGGAGCTTGGTTGGAATTCTAAAATTTCTGAAGTTGTCTGGAATTGGACAATTTTCGTGACATAGGCTTCAAATTTTGTTTAACGAACAAAATAAAAATAAGGTCATTAAATTTTTCCCACACAAAAATTGAAGTTTTTACCATTTTGAGAATTATTTTTATATTATTACTTACTTACTTGGGTGGCCATAAGAACCCGTTACCGGGTTACGGCCGACCTCAAAAGCTCTCTCAGGCGCCTGTTTGTGGTTAAATGTCAGACGAACAAAATGACGTATGTGTCAAATTAATACCCTACGTACTTTTCGCTGGCGCAATCTTTGAGTTAAACCGGAAAAAACTTATGCATACACCTGGTACATATGTAAATACGCGGTGGCAAAAAGGGTGCATCCGTTTTAAACACATCATAATCGCTTAATTTTTTTTTTTTTTTTTTGTTTAAAAGGTTGTGAAGAAATGCGGTGCAAAATTAAATTTGTTTTCCAATTTTGGGAAATTTTTTAATGTTTTTGGACAAAAAGTCGTCTACAACTCAATTATTAATGAATTTAAAATTTTTTTTTTAAATAATCATTAGGTACCACCTGATGTGTGAGTACTGCCCAAATTTTTGAAAACGTTCAACATAACCTCAAAAAATCCTATAAATATATGAAATTCGTGTATTTTACTTTAGCAAACATGCGCATTTCTGTTTTTTAAAAGTTTTACTCTCATAATATTCTTTATTATATGTTTTTTGGGTCGCTGATTAAGAAAAATGGGGTCCCGTTAACCAAAAATTGATATGGCACCCTTAAAACACCCCTAATAGGGCTTTTTGTCCAAAAACACTAAAAAATTTTCCACTGTGCGATGCCTCTAACAAGAAAATACGTTTCCACGGCTAAATTGTAAAACGATTTTTTATAAAATTGGGTTTAAAGATAGACTGAACCCGAATGAGGGTATTAAAAACTCTCTGTCATTTTAGTGGGCTATGCATTACTGAAAATTTTCAACTATTCAGCCCTATCATGAATATTCGGAGGAAAACGACTCTCGCGGATTTTTTCGTTTCTCGAGAGGAGTCTTTTGCGATCATGAATAATTGCGGATTGGAAAACTTCATATCCAGTCAGTGCTGCCAAAACATTTCCAATTACTTCCATTCAGTCCAAAATCACAGTTGCAGTTTTCATATTTGACATTAGCTTTTCAGTAATTTTGCATATTTGACATTAGCTTACCTGTCAGCTGAACAATTTTATAAATAAAAATGAAGTGCATTTATCTATATCACAAAAAAAATCACCTAAAATATAGTATAGCATAGCTTGATAGTTTTCCATCTACTCTTTTTCATGAAGACTTTTACTGTATCCGAATTGGATTCCATATATTGGACCAATATCAGTAATTGCTGTTTGTTTGTGTTGCAAATATGTTAAAAAAATGTTTTTATCAAATAAAATTACAAAATATTGCTAGCATTGACTATTTCCTCATTAAACTCCTCGCCAAAAAGTTGGGGAACAAAATTTGCGTGGAACGTCAAAAAATGTTCCCCAAAAAAGTATTGCCGATAACCTCATTTTCCAGGGAGTTTGTTCCCATTCCCCAATAATCTTCCACGATCGCAAAACAGGGGATTGGAGAAAAAGTTCGAGGGAATGTTTATTCATGATAGGGGTGATTGTGTATAAATTTTAGAATTTACCATAACTTCTTTTTAATAAAAAATTTTTTTATTCTTTTTGAAATTGAACTTTTCTAAAACTTTTCTTGACACAAAAAAAAGCAGTTTTACCAACTTCATTGAAATGTTTACTTCAACAATATTTGACTTTTTATATACTAGAATGTTATAAATATAGTTATTAGGATGGACCTTATACATATGGATATTGTTGGAAATTTTAGTATTCTAATATATGGGCATTTCCATGAGTCTCGTTCGACAGTCGAACACATTTAAAGTAAAAAAAAAGTCAAAATAAAACGAATTTTTATTTTGACAATAGGCTCAACTTATAGCTCCTAATTAGCTTTATAATTGGTGTTAAGGTTGAATTTGGATAGTTTTTCGTTTTCAAGATAATTGCAAAAAACCAAGGTGTCGCACGGGGCTAAAACTTCCGTTTATGTATATTATGTATTTTGACATTGGTGATTTCACGCAATTGTTCACACGTAACAAGTACCCTTAATTTGTTAGTTGATACAATTTGTTTGGGAAATAAGGAAACACAAAAAAATTTCCCAAAACTGGTTGACATACATACGTGTGAAATATTCCAGAATAAAATAGCTTATAAATTCTTATTTTGTTATATTTCTTATTATTTAAAAGGTTAGTAACGATAAAAGTTCCACCCTAATAACTGTACACTGACAACACATAGTAACACATATACAACCAATCGAAAGAAACTACAAACTAAAGGATTATTTGAAAAACGTGCTGTAAATTTTGTTGCATACAAATCGGGGCTCCCATCACACACGCACACATACATACAAATTATTTGGGAATTTGCAAACATGTTGCCAATAACCTGAAAACAACGTAAATTCAAGTAGAACTTTTACCGATTTTTCTGCTTCAATACTTCTTCAACCTTTCTCTTTCTTTCTCTTACAGGCATTATTTTTATGTTATTTTTTTTTTTTTTTGATTTTTTTTTAACAAACAGTTTGCTAATCGGTTTCCAGATTCTTAAGTTTGTAGTGCAGTTTTTACCATCATTGTTGTTGTATTTGTTCCTGTTGTTTGTTCTTTATAAAGTTTTTTCTTATTGTTACCCATGTCGTTGCCTCAACGTGCTTTGCTTAATATTTTTCTCATTGTTCTAAGTTATTTCTCAATTTTTTTTTGTGTACTTTTCTATAGCTTTTATATACAATATTTTTACCTTCTTCCTTCATTTTTTTTTTTCAGTCGAATTTAACCCATTTGCCACGATCAGAATACGTGATTGGTGTTGGCTTGGGCATTGCCAAATGTCCTTACGATCCACTTGATAATTCTACAGCAATTTATGTTGAAGATGGTAATCCAGGTGACCTACCTGGTTTGGTAAGTATATGTAAAGTTGTTTCTTTAGATATTATAAATGCTGGAAATGTGTGTGTTAAAAATCAAATGCTTATTGTGTAAATATTTATTTTTTCAGCATAAGTTTGCTTGAACTTTTTTTTTTGTTTTATTGATTACAAAAGCAATTCTGTGCTTTAATTAGACACACAATTGCGATAATGCCAAAAAGAAAAGAAAAGATTAACTGGCTCATTTTGGTTGTTTTCCTTTTGAAATTTTATAAAAAATTTCTATGTATAGATAATATTCATAAAATTTAAAATATGTAATTCGTTAAAAAAAATATGAATAACTGTCATATGTAAAGCACATAATATTTTCTAAATTTTTATAAATTCCAAATCGACATTTTATCGATTGACACATTAAATATGCAAGTCAGCAGATTTTCTGCCATATTGTTTGCTTTTTGCATTTTCTTAACTTACTTTGCAGTCATATTGCAATATTGAAGGAAAAAGTTTTCAAAATGTATTCAATATGCAAAAAGGCACAAGAGTTGCTCATCGTTGTTGTCATCCATATATAAACGTGTTTATGTGCTCTATTGGTCAATTTTTTCTTAAGTACGACAACAACACTTAAGACTCTCAAAGTGGCCATAAAAATATGAAGTGACTTTTTGTACACCTGAAAAGTTTCATTCGGGTTGACATTATAAGGCAAAGATTCGGTCAACCGTTTCAATTTTCTTAAAATTTTTTTATCGATTAATATTAAGCAAAAAACTCGCAAGTCATAAAGTATGACAGTTTTGGAAAAATATGCGATAATCTGATCTGGTCCAGGTTTCCATTCTGCAAACATTTGCGTTCGATGCCATTCATAGTAAGATTGTGGTTGATTAATGTTAAATCGAAAAAAGCTAGCCTCTCATTTATCCACGACAATGTGAAACGTATTTTTTGATCAATATACGATGTGTTCGGATGAAAAATTGTCTAATGTTTCCGAATAAGCAGTACTACTTTTCGCTGACACTGGAAAAAAGGAATTTGCTCCTTAGCGGTATCATGATGCCCCTGTAGTTCTGACACAGTAATAAGTTTTCTTACTCTAGCAATTTCATTAGGGGGCGTTCAAGTATTACGTAACGCAATTAGGGGGGAGGGGGGTCTTGCAAAACGTTACGATGCGTTACGGGGGAGGGGGGAGGGGGTTTCGAACAACGCGTTACATAACATTGTTTTTGAAGTGAAACTACTTTAGCGGGTGGTTATTTGAAATTAGGTGTGTATAATGAAACTCTTTCTTAATGCGTATGTTTATTGAATAGCTACAGCCAAAACATTTTATTAAAATGATAAAAGTTGACGGGATCTAGATAAGCTACAGCAATAAATGATACATCACATTAAAGCACTCAACGAGCAGAATGTCCCTAAACTATCATCTTCGAGATTGGTCAACCTAAACCTGAGATATAAGCGTGGAAAGATTTCCTATTTTTATCATTTATTGCAGTAGCTGTTCTAGATCCCAGTAACTTTTATCATTTTAATAAAATATTTTCGTCTCATTTTTCGCCATTTTAACATATTTTAAACTTAAGCAAATGTTTATAACATTATGTGTGATTTTTTATCAAATAACAATATGAACAAGTTAAGGTGTTATCTTCAGCCAGGCCAAAACTCACATACCCTACACTGCACTGAAAGAACATATATTTCAATAAATGTTAAAAAGACATTGAAAAGGTTGCATAATTCGAAAAAAGTGTGAAGTGTTTAAAAGGTTAACAGAGGTTGAAAAATGTTGAAAAAGTCGTAAATATATGCAAAAATTTAAAAAATGTTGAGAGAGGTTGAAAAAACGCCAATTCGATCAAAAAGTCGAAAAAATAAAGGACAAAGAAATTTCATCACAATATCTTGCAGGGTTTACGAGATATGGTGGAATAAAGGTTAAAATTAAGGGCTGTGCCACGGGAATCTTTGGAAATTTGAAACCTAGCTTAATCCTAATTTAGTTCACATGTACACCAAATCACCAAGTTTCATCAAAATCGCTGCATTTTTTTCAAAATGGGATTGTGCAAATATACATAGAATATGGGCGGTTGGCGTGTCCATAAACCGATTTCATCCATTTTTAATAGCAAGATGCCTGCAAGACGCTGATCAAGAATATATGTACTTTACCATAATTCCCACGCCTCTTTCTATATGTTACAAACGAAATGACAAAATGAATATACCCTCGGTGTAGGGTATAATAAAGAAAATAAACATCGCATGTATTTCCGGTACTTTTCGCAACATAATTGTGACTTTTAGATAAATATGGTCACTTGGGTGTTACGTAACGTTTAAGAGGGGGGGGGGGTGCGTTTCGTAATACTTGAACGCCCCCTTAAGTATTTTATGAGCCAGTCTTTTGGTATTGATTATTATTTCCAAATTTGGATAAATAAAGAGTACAGAGGTTAAGCGGTGAGCTCCGGGGAGCTATTGACATATCAGCAAATATACAATCAACGATGCAAAGACCGATTTCTTTCACAATTTTCGAAATGTTTCCAAACTCTGAAAGCATTTTAACTGACGATATGTTAATTTCACGAAAAAAAAAATGATTAGAAACTTCGAATATTTCTATTGCTTTCCGGTAAATTTTCAAATTTTTATAAGAAACAAAGAAGATGAAGATAAATAATCACGGATTCGAATTGCGCCTGAAAACAGTATGAAATCTATTTTGTTGGAAAACTCGGTAACTCTTATGACTTACGCAATTTTTAAAATCAATCATTTTCTACAAAATTTGACAACTTCAAACAAGTGGCGCTAATCCAGTATTCAATATTGATTAAAATCCTTTGAAGAACGTTATCAAGATGTGTAACGCTATAGATATCCGCTGACACATCAAAAACAAAGCAACATTTCCATATAGCACTTGCAACTTCGTTCGTATCGCCAAATAAGCTTTCAACGGAGCACTTGTCAATAAATGTGTATTATTAGAAGCTTTACAAAAGCAATTGCGTACAAAGCGAAAAAAATTTTGAATTTTTGGCGCATTATGTTGATGTTTTGCTATGATTCTTAACTGGTCAATGCAAAGAGTAAAATATAGTATGCTTGTGATTTACTAAGCGTCGGATAACATAGCTTGCTGATGATACCATGTAGTAGTGGTTGAAACTAGTAGTAGCAGCTAGTTGCCCATTTTTGTTCCATTAATACAGTTTTCGCTTGTATTTCTTTTATTGCGTTTTTTGCACTTAAATTTATTTTTTGAACAGCTTTAACGCAGTAGTTTGACAGAAAAATTATTAAATCTCAAATAAAGTTCATTTTAAGTAATTAAGACTCCATTATAAGCATATTCCTTACATGTGCAAATGGTTAACGATTTATAATTTTGGTTCTCTTTTAGAGACTTTGCATTTAGAAATAACACCTCCTTCGTAAATTTGTGTATGCAATTTAATACAGACGGGGTCTAAGCTTTTCGCCAAATTTAATGGTTGAACAAACTACTACGTTGTAAACTGTGTTTATCATTCCAGGTAAAATTAATAAATATCAGTCTTTATTTATAGCTCGCCGCTTTCGTTTTCATAAACAGACATCAAATAAAAGTAAATCTTAAGATTTTCTCCAATCACTCTATGTTTATTTTGTAGAAAAATAGGGAAAAAAAACCATTTTGTCTGCTTACCGAATTGAATAATATCCGTTTAAAAGCTAAAAGTAAATATGTTTTCTTATGCTAATCATCTTATATTTGCTTTTCAAAATTGTTGTCAAACATTGTTAAGTCGACCGACCAACCAACGAACGACCTTTACAACTTGCACAACAGCAACAACTTAAAAGCTTTCCTTATAGAGAAACCGTTTCAGATTAGAAACGTTGAATTGAGTTTTGTCCTAAAGGATAAATACAAGTTGGCAGATTTCATTTTCTGAGAAAAAAACACGAGCCAGGCATCACTTCAAAGAATTTCCAATTGCTTGCTTTTATTTTACCCGCATCTTTTATGTATTTATTTGTGATATACAATATCTTATAGACTTGTTTGATATGAAAAAAGCACTTAAGTGCAATTTTGCATGTTTCATATATATTTGTTTGTATTTTTTGCCATTTTATACAACGTATTTTTTCATTTTTTACAGTATTCGGGCACTAATGCTGAATTTACAAAGGCGGATACCGTGATCTTTCGTACGGATTTATATAACATCTCAGCGAAGCGTTTGGAATATAAATTTAAGCGTACCCTCAAATATGATTCCAAGTGGTTGGACAGTAAGTATTTTATTGTTGTTTGTGTTTTCTCTTGCAAGTTGGTTGTTTGCAAAACTGAAATATTATTGAAGTGCATAGTATCATTGGTTAAAGATTATGGTTTTTGTATTTGTTTATTCATGTGACGGAAAAGGATTTCACAGTTTTCAGGTTCTTTGTTTCTTTTATTTTTTTGTAAGCATAGATTTATTTTTCATTAAAAAATGTTTAGGAGTATCTGCACTTGCGTTTTTCGACGCCATTGCAGAAAAAAAAGTAGTTCTTTGACAAAAAAACTTTGGAAAAAAGTTTTGTTAGAATTTTGGCGCTTATTTAAATAATAATAGCCGTGTTTTATTGGGTTTGGTTAAACCAAAATTTCATACAAATGCGTGAACCAGCTCAATTTCCAGTTCAATTGGTTGATCTTTTTTTTTTTCTTTGCTAAGGTTTGAAGCATCATTGACACAAACCTAAAATAATCAAAAATATATGGCAACTGTGCTGGAATTTTCAGGAAATTTCGCGAAGTAACGCGATCCAGTCAGTGCTAGGCCGAAATATTAAAATAGAAACGCATTATAAAAATAAAAACAGTGATGAAACAACAGAGAACGAAAAGAAAACTTTGGTATTAGCGTCTGCGACACTATAAAAACAGTTTGAAATGATTTGACAGCAATAATTTGAAAAAAAAAAAAATTATGTACTGATACATGAGGCCCCTTACCGCGCTAGGCCCCGTTCAACCACACGACCATAAAGCCGGCTCTGATTTTGAAAAATAGAATTTCTGTCAAACACTGTCAAGCCAGCTGTTGGGCAAATGCAGCTTTATAAAAGGTTAAACTCATGCGTTTTATTCACTTTTAGGTTTAGCCAAAGCGAATAAATCGCGGCAAATAAATAAATTAACCTAAAATAATAAGCAAAAACTTATGAAGATTACTTAAATTCAACAAAAACTTGCACGTTTGCAAAGCCCGGAAATATAAATAGTCCAAAAAAGTTCTTCGTATGTCGTGTAGTAACTTCTAATTTTGTGATGGGTTATTTGGATTCTTCCAAAGAATGATATTGTTTCTTCGTCAGCAGTAGAATCATTATGCGCATTTGTCTTCAACACATACCGTCTCCAAAGAACTGTCAGCTGCAGGGCATTTATTGAGGATTTTTAACTGAGTGGCCATAACGAAAGTTAAACCCCATTTCTAAATAAATGTTATCATTATTTGCTATAGTTAGTCGTCCATTTTTATAATTACTATCGAAACGACGAACGTCGACTATTCAGAATAAAATCCAACGTTGAAAACGCTTCGAAGAAACGTTTCTTACATTCAGACTTTATCGATGCTAGCAATATAGACTAAAGTTATTAGTTACTTTCTTTGTAGTATTTATTATAAGTAGATATGATTTTTATTATTATATTTGATTTATTCATTCGTTTACTTTTCATTAACAATACTATTTAGTTGTGGCTTAGTGGCAATTGAAATAGATGCTCCTAATCCTTGTATATCCGTATTCAATAAATTTCCGTTGGTTAAAACTATCATCGATTTTTTATGTTACCAAAACGTATATGTAGCCTCAATCACAATGATAACGAGACGACGGGACGAGAGCAAGACAAACTGTCAGACACATGCTGTCTAATGTATCTTCTCTCAGAATTTTCATTCAACGTTTGTGACTACTGGCCAAAAATTCAAGAAATTGGGGATCTTAACCCGATGGAGGCATTAAAATGTCTTAGAAACTACGATGACTGATTTCTGTCACATGAAATTTTTCAGAAATTGCTGTGTTCGTTATTGATTCTCTCACCTTATTCAATGACTGTTGAAAAAGTAATATCTAATTCAAATCAAACAAAATTAATTCATCGGCTGTCAACATGAAAATCAACTGATTCGAATCGGGTTTCGGCGTTGCAATGCATATAGCTCCAAACGGCTGGGCGGCCCACTATCAAACTTGGCACGAAGTATAAGCATACTATAAACTTTTTTTTTAATGCACTAAAAAAAAAAATTTATTAAGCGAAAGAAACAAAGAAAAATATTTCTCATTTTTTTCAGTGTATTTTTTATTTATTTTTAAAATCCAATTATGAGGTTAGAAAGGCCAATAAATGAAGTATAAAGTCCAGTAGTTAATTCATTTCACCAGACTTTTTTAAGCTGAATAATGGCATTTGAAGTAGTACATACCATACGATTTCTTAAATTTTCAAAGACCCATATTTTGTAAACCAGTGTTGCCATTCTAAAATTTTTTTTGTTACTGTGTCGAGGTCATGTACAGCCGGGGTCGACAGAGCCTAACTCTTTCCACTCTTTGCACTCTTCTACAACAACTTCGTATTGTTGTAATTCGCCGAATCGTTGACAGGCGCAACTGCACCAAAACAATTCAACCCTTGCGTGTTGTTGCTTTGCATGTCGTTGCTGGTAAATACGTAGCGCTTGCGACTGCGCACAATTCTTGCTATGCTTTGTTTGTTGTTGGTAATTTTGCGAACTGGTGCGCTGCCGTGTGCGTTACCGGCATGCTTGCTTTTATCTATTATATAAAATTCATTTTTTGTCCGTCTGTCTGTCTCTTATGCACGCGGAAACTATCCAGCCGATTTTGATGAAATTTTTACAGTATGTTAGTATCGATCGGGCGGGTGTCATAGGCTATAAAACTTTTATTTAGGGTGCATATTTAGGGTGGCCCTCATACACAAATATTTTCAAAATAGCGATTTCTCAAAGACAGGCAAATCGATTCTCATGAAATTTACCCAGTATGGCTTTTATGTTAAGGGGTACAGATTTGATGGTAAAAATTTTATTTAGGGTGCATACTTAGGGTGGTCCTCATACAAATATATTTTTAAATATCATTTTCACGATGACAAATAAATCGATTCACACCGAATTTACACTACGTACCTCTAATGTTCAGAAGCATAGCTTAGGCCACAAAACTTTTATTTAGGGTGGCCCTCATACACAAATATTTTAAAAATAGCATTTTCTCAAAGACTGCTTAATCGATTCTCTTGGAATTTACAATAATGGTTTTTATATTAAGAGGCAGAGATTGGATTGTAACAATTTTATTTAAAGTGCAAAATTAGGGTGGCCCTCATACACAAAAATTTTTAAATATCATTTTCACGAAGACAGGTTAATCGATTCACACCGAATTAACACCACGTAGCTCTTATATTAAGAGTCATATATAAGGCTTCAACACTTTTATTTAGGGTGGCCCTTATACAACAATTTTTTTTATATCATTTTCTCAAAGACCGCAAAATCGATTCTCATGGAATTTACACCATATGGCTTTTATATAAAGAATCACAGATAAGATCGTAAAAATTTTATTTCAAGTTCAAACTTAGGGTGGCCCTCATACAAAATTTTTTAAAATGTCATTTTCACGATAACAGGTTAAGCGATTTACACCACGTAGCTCTTATGTTAAGAGGCATAGCTAAGGATACAAAACTTTTATTTAGGGTGGCCCTCACACAAAAAAATATTTTAAATATCATTTTCTCGAAGACCGCTTAAATCGATTCTCAAGGAATTTACATCATGTGGTTTTTATATTAAGAGGCACTGCTTAGGTTGTAAAAATTTTATTTTGGGTGCATACTAAGGGTGGTCCTCATACAAAAGTAGTTTTTAAATAGAATTTTCACGCAGACCGCACATCGAATCTACACCACGGTTGAGGTGAGGCGATGCGCACAGGGTAATGCTAGTATGTTAATAAATCCTTATGGTACCGTATCCAACGATTTGTTGTTGTTGTTGGTTTTTTGTTGTTGCACTCTTGAAATAAAATCCTTGTCGACCCCTGATGTACAGGTACAACATATTAAAATATATCTAAAATTGGAAACATGACCCCATTTCCCCTGTCCGCTTCGCGTGAAATGCCTGATATGTATATTATTCTTTGACTTTCAGAAGTAAGAGTTTTATTTGGCTTGAATCCAAAAACTCTCTAACTGAATTTGAATTGTTTTTCGTTAAAATAATTAAATTATATTTTATATTATGAAAATTTATGCCATACGAGGTTGACCTTCAAGGTTGACCTATAACAAAACAGATAAATATTCAATATAAATGTTGAGATCACTTTTATCACACTTAAATTCAAACCAGTGTTAAAAAGTTTTGTGGCCAAGTTGTGGTCACTGGGTGGTATTTTAATATAACAATTTTTATTGCTTGTGTTCTGACGGGAAATGCGCTGTTTATAATACTCGAAACAATGTTTTGAGACTGTCAGCTATTTCAGGCATACTAATCTGTTGAAACTGTTTACCTGCGCAATGTTGTACTACATATGTATACAGTATATGACTAGATTTTAGCGCAGGCAAACAATAATTTTTTAATTCTGAAATACACCAGCGTTATTATCAAATATTACACCAAAACTACCTGTTTGGTTTCAATTCTAAGTATGAAAAGACTAAATGCACATGCCTGTTCTTTATCTTGATGTTAGCATCGCTTTAATCGAATAACTATAGCCAAGACCAGTGCTATGGCTACTAAATTTTATACAGCTCTAGGTAAAACTTGTAAAAACCCATGTGTAATTGACTCCAAAGCAACTATATTGAATATATTATAAGAAACAGTAGGTCGAAATACTTAAGAAAATGTAGTCAACTCGCTCGACTACTTGGGAAGTGCCTAATAAAAGTCGAATTTATTTTCCATAATGAATTCCGATGAAGTCAGGTTTCACATATTTTTATTACAATTTTTAGGGCACTAATGTGCAAGCACTAGCCATGCAAGAAGTACCACTCTCGCCTATTACGCCTGTATAGAGCCTAAAATGTGAAGATTTTGATATTCTACATTTTTCCATTTGCTTAGCAATACTCTTTTCTGAAATCCCTGAGTTAAAAATCTGTGTTTTATAGAAATATCTTTATTTCTTCCAAAGTACATACATACATGAACAGAGATAATCGTGAAAAAATATTATTCCAGAACGGCAGTTATTATTAGCGCACATCTACTTAGGTTGAGACTTTACACTCAAGAAACATCTCATATGGAAAATCAAATTTAACAATTTTTGTAGATATTTGTGTATTCTCATTAAACTTACTGACCCATAGTTATAATTCACTTACTCTTCAATTGATATTCTGACAGTGGAGTTGCTTAAGTGCCCCTGTTAGTATAAACTTCCATTTAATATCTAATGAACAAAATTTAGCTGGAGTTTTGGATTTGGCATCGGATAATTCCGCTGCACATTCCAAGAATAGATTTAAATTCAAAGTGTACAAATGTGTTATGAAAAAAGTTTCCAATTTCGTTTCTGGATACATAGATCTCCATTCGGTGAATATATTGTAACATGTAGAAAGTGTGGTTGACGGTGAAGAAAAATTAGAGCTATGAATTTCTCTTGGCTGTTGTTCCTGTGCTAAGGTGGATTCAATTTTAGAAGATGCATCATTTGATAAAATATTAAACTCAGTTGTTTTAGGGATGTGAAATGTATTCATACTCTTTGTAGTTGCAAAAATTGCTGTTACCACATCATCAAGTTGCGATTTTGTAATAGCACATTCTTCCGACTGCTTTGTATGCTTCTGGCATGATGTAAATTCATGTGAAAGGTTCTTTAATTGCTGTGATATATGATTGATTTCCTTTGACATTTTTTTGAATTGTTCTAATACTTTATTTCTTTCTTTTAACATATTTTGCATTTGTTCCAATACAATATCTCTTTCTACTGACAAAATTTTGAGTTGTTCTGATATATCACTTCTTTCCTGTGATATATTTTTTACACGTTCTAATATTTCAACTTTTTCTTTTGAAAAACTCTGCACTTGTTCTGATACATTCTTCAGTTGGTCTGATACATTTTTCATTTGCTCTACTACATTATTTTTTTCCAGCGACATAATCTTCAACTGTTCTAATATTTCAATTCTTTCTTCTGACGCAACCTTCAGCTGTTCTGATATTTTGCTCACAAGACTTGCACTTTCTTCGGAGATATTAGTTTTATTACAGCAATCTGTACAATTTTTTTTTCGATTACCGTTCAGTATCATAGTGTATTCGTTCATAGCTACATCATAAGATTTGTAAATATTATTTTTCTCGGCAGGAGAACCTTCTTGAAGAGCTTCAAAAAGGTCATCTCCAACGCTACTTACAAATTTACTCATAACGTCTTTTTCAATTATTCCTGCCTTAAACTCGTGTATCTTTATGCTGAATTGTATTAGTTTAGAATTGTATTTTCTTGTCGATAGATAGAGATATTGACCATATTGCGTCAAATGATGAAAATTCGCTTCCAAAACTTCCATTAGCTTTGAGCCTTGATAAAAATGCTCATTTTGCTCATTTTTTGCTAACAAATTTCGAAGATATTCCTTTTCTTTTTCGTTTAGGGTTTCACAGAATTGTTTTACTACATTACTTGACATTTTGCGCTTGTAAGCACGTATTTTATTTCTAGAATGTTACTTCAAACTGACATTCAAATTGAAATAAAAATCTTTATATACAACTACATATGAATGCTTAGTTGCAGTTCTGTATACCTGAAGTTCCAGACTTAAACGCATAGGTATACATACTTTCTATGTTTTGTATATCTGCCTGTAGTAGAAACACAAAACTATTCTTGAAATAAGCATATTATTTTTTGCATATTTTGTGTGTGTTAATAAATCTCTAAAAATAGAGTTCAAATATAAAGTTTTCTGTTGCAAATTTTCATGCAATGTCATTTTTCAAAATCACAGAACCATTTTTTTCTAAATCCGATCCGGTTTTTGAGATATATTAAAAAACTTTTTTTTAAACACATGCAAGGATTTAAAACAACAAATTTTTTATCCTCGTCCTAAATACTTTTTGTTTTACAAATCATTTTAATAGAAACAAAACGTATTTACAAATAGAGAAACGACTCGGATTTCTCAGAAGAAAATAAATGATTTCTTATCCAAAACTATGCAAAAGCTATGACTCAAATCAAAAAATTATTAAACTCAATATAAAAATATATAATTTCTTCCTTCATTCAATTTGTTGTTGGCCATGAAATTGGTCAGTTTTAAAATTTTCATAATTTGTATAAAAAATCTGAGTTAAGTAATATCAAATTAACAAATCATTCAAATTCAAGAAATCATAGCTCAGTCAAATCTTAACGACTCTGTAACATATTGTGCGTGATACATTTTTTTATATAAATTACAATTTCCGAGTAAATCAACGAAAAATGAATATATAGCTAAGCACCCAACGGAACAATGGTGCTCAAGAGATTCAATAGATGAAACGACTTTTGCCTCCCCTATTAATCCTATGGCACGTCGTTAAACTCGATCTAACAATTCCAAAGCAGTTTTTCCAGCTCCAGTTATATTATTTGGCTTAAGGCATAGTTTTCTACTGAAGAACCAAAATCGTTGTTTCGAACTTTATTAACGGTTACGACTGGAAATTTTGACCAGCTACTAAAATAACCTAATCAGATCTTATTTCCTTTTAAATATTTTTTTGAGCTTCTTTTAAAATGATCTGTAAAAATTTTTCACAAACGCTTTATAAAATCGCTTCATAGAAATATCTCCAAAATCATTGGTTATTATCATCCAAGAAATTGAAGTTTGAGCTCTCCAAGCTCTTCCTTTTTCTGTATAGCGGTGTTATCTACCGAAGTATTTCATAAGAATTAGAATTATTTTATTTTAAAAGTGTCAAAACACATTATGTAATTATTTTTGTTTTCTTAGGTCATGTTTTTTCATTTGGGTTCCAAGGAAACAATTGCTAAAAAAAAACTACAATTAAAAAGGCTTCCGGTAAAGTTTCCTTTGTTTTCGGCAATAATTCACTTAGGAAATAACATTAAAGTGTCAGATCACTTTTACACAAACATTTTTTATGCTGTTTTTTCTTTTACTTCTCAGTTTTTGTAGATTTCATCTTACGTAACATGTCAAGTTTGGTATAAAGACCTGTATAAGTATGTCTTACTTTTGGTTATGAATATTTATGATAAAGATGAAACAATATTTTTCTAAATTTATAACAAATCGGCTAGAACATATTTTTCATAAAAAACTTCAAAGTACAAAAGTTATCGAGAAATTTTTCTTAACGATTTTGCCAGCACTCTCTATTTGCCATCACGGTATACAATACAAAAACAACCTTCATCTAAACTTTATCTTTTGGTCTAATTCAATTAAAAACAAAAATTCATTTGCGGCTTAAAATACTTCGTTGCTAACAAAATTGCAAAAAGTGGATAGAGGGAGGGGGTGAGAGAAATGTAAAATTTTCACACGAAAACTTTGCGGCGTGTCAAATCTTAGCGCATCACTTCCGCTCAAAATTGAATCTCACAATATTTGTGATTTGCATAATTAATTTGATTTTCCTGCAGTCGGGGCACAAAGAAAGAGGATGTGTTAGAGAAAGACAGTGTTTTATCTTAACATTTTCTTGAGATTTTCTATTTTCATGAAATTTATATTCAATTCATTGTTGGTACTCTGCAAGCTGCAAAGAAATAACAACAGAAAAATGAAAAACACCATCACAAATCTTTACATTTTGTTTTATTTGGAAAAACAAAATTGGGAGAGTGAAAGTTTACAGTTTTCATAAGAAACTTTTATGTCATGCCAAAAAAGCTTGTAGTTTGTTTTCATTTTCTTAAAATACTAATGAAAACTTTGCAATGCTAAAAAAATTTTTGGGATCAAAAATTTCAAAGCAAAGATATGTTTGGCACAAAGGAACAAGTTTACTTTAGCACGAATCCCCCAAATTTTTAAACTTTTTTTTAGGGAAAGTATGCAAAAAAAAAGGGTCGGACAATAGCTATATCTCCGAAACTAGATCCATCCGACCCTCTTTTTTTTGCATATTTATTTCTGATTTTTATAGCGCTACTTTCCCGAAAAATTATAAAAAAATTGAAGGATTTTACTAAAGTAAATTTAAGCCCAATTAAAAAAAAGCTTATCTTGAATTTTATTAAAAGTTAAGGGTCTTGATTGTTTTGAGAGCGGTAAGCTTACTCAACGTTTGAGCGCAGTTACTTTAAATTTTCTACGTTTCTTGCTTGAAAAATTAATTTTTATATTTCTGGCCACCACCATAATACCTCGATGTTAACACTGCTACCTTCGGTCAAACAACACAATTGTATTTTGATGTATTTTAGAATAATTCTCATATCTCTAATTCTAATTCTCATTATCTGGATTGCATCACACCAAATAATTGAGACTTAATCAAATGCACTTTTTTATTTAAAAAAAAAAACACGTATTTTTTGAGGGAGTTGTGATATTCTTATTGCATTGTAAAGTAGACATGTTCCTATTAAGTATGGAATAAAATATCCGGCAAGTGGCCACCTCTTTTCAAGAAATTTTCGATGACTTTTTTTTACAAAGATGTGACCTCGATCTCAGAAATTGTTCTGGCTTATTCACATACCCCAAAGAGAGAAACCGCATGGCGTTAACTCTCATGATCTTGGTAGCCAGTTGATATCTAAATTTCGTGAGATGATTTGGTCTGGAAATCGTTGCTGCAATAAACTTATCGTTATCATTTTCCTGTAACGAATGCCGTTCATAGCCCCTGCAATTCCAGCCTCATTTTCAAAAAGTAAGGCCCAATCATGCCGCCTGACCCAAATCCGCACCAAATAGTTTCTCGTTATGGATGCATTTGTTTCTCATGGATCGCGTGAGGATTTCCTGACATGGAAATATGCTTTATCGGTGAAGACGACTTTTTTCGAAAAATCGTCATTCACTTCACTTTGCTCAGTTACCCATTGAATGAATTGCTGGCGCTTTGCATGGTCTGCTGGTTTGAGGTCTTAAGTATGCATTACGAGTGAAGGAGTTAAAATTCGCTACGTAGTGCTTCATGGAATTCGAAGTTGTTGAGAAAGATGCCGAATTGATGTTTTCGGGTTTTCGGTGACACTCTGGCTTACAGCAGCAATTTTTTCAAGAGACCGACCGGCACGTCGACGCAAATGAGACTTCCTATCCATAATCGACCCAGTTTCTTCAAATTTTTTGACAATTCTTTTAATTGTTGACACATTAGGTGCACTTTCTCGACCGAAAATTCCGCAAAGCTTGCGAGTGGTCTCAGTGTTACTTTTCCCATTTTTGTAATGGGTTTTCACAATGATAACGCGTTGTTCTTTTGTGTGGCGCTCCTTTTTTAATAATCGAAACAATCATAGGTTTCAGCTGTCAAATTTCAGAGTTGCCACTTGCACGAAAACAAAATTTAAAAAGTGCACTCTTATTGGGATTATGCAAATGGTTGAACTTTCGTTATTAATGTCCATAAACTTTTTTACGGAGAATTGTCTTGTTTATAACTTTCCTTCAAACTGAATTTCTCTATCCTTTTAAGGGAAAGAGAGAAAATTTGCAAAATTCTTTACTTTGTGATATTTGACCTTGAATATTAGTATGTGCCGTTGTGAAAATCTTATGTATATGTTTCATTAGATTCTGTTTCTGGAAACCTCGGACGACAATTTTTAGCACAAAATAATTTTTTTAAATTTGGTGAAACTTAACTAAAAATTTTACCTCGCTGATTTTTCACTAAATATCCTGTATTTCTTAATAATTGACCTGCATTCTATGCTATGTTATACATATTTGATAAAAGTATACAAGTCATATAAAAATGTAGCTATATGATCTCAAATATTCCTTGTTTTTACTAATCTACTAACTTCTATTTCCGCGAACTTTTTGATCATCCCTTGTACATAGGTTTATGAGATCACTCTAAAAATTTCTTAGAATTTAATATTTAAGTTGCTTGTTTGTGTGACCTTTCATATATTTTACAACTGAAAATTAGTTTCTAAGAATTTTATTTATAGAACTTATTTGCCATATTTGCAAAATGAAACAGGTAAACAGTTTTCTTACCTAAGACAGTCAACTGGCTATATAAGTTAATTATGCTTAGAATTGCTAATAGTCTGTTTTGTTTACGCTACACTGTAGGTCCTGATCGATATTTAAAAGAAAAGAAAAAAAAACATGGAAATTACAGAATGTGTAAAAAAGCTGCGCAATACTCAAAAAGACTTAGAAGATTTGAGCACACTTATCGAAAAAACATCAAAGTTAGATGAATCTCAGCTGAAAGAACTTAGAGAAAATTTGAACGCATTGTTAAATCAGCATGAAGAACATATTTCCAGTTTTCGAAACCTCACCATTAATTGCAATGATAAAGATGATGCTCAGAATTCAGAATGTAGTGGCAATTGGGACTTAGTTGCTGATATAAGCAAAACTGCTGACAGTTCTTTGGAGACGGTATGTGTTGAAGACAATTGCGAAGCACTAACTCCTAATGATTCTGCAGCTGATGAAGCAATAGTAACTACAAGTTCAACTTTAACCAATGAGTCTACTGCTAATGAGACAACAAAGCTTGCCGACGATGCTACTGTGACAGAATCATCTACAATTACTATACCCGCTCCACCCACTACCTTGGAAGAATGTCAAGAGATTTTCTTACAGTGGAAATCAAAATATTCCGAAACAAAATTAGAAGTATTCTACACGAAACACGCTGACAATATCCATCCAAGAATTTTTCTGGAATGTTGCTCAGAATTGGCGAAGCAGTTGTATTTGGGTGTTGAGCCAACTAATGTGGATGATAAATGGTCGTATATTTTAACTGGAGCGGCACGTCAATCACAGAAAAATAACGGAAAAGTATAAGAAAAAATAGTCATCTTCAAATTCTGTACAAAAATTGTCACAATCATTTTTCCGCTTATATTTTTTAAAATTTTTTTACTTGCATTCAAATTCGAAATGTCAAAAATAATAAAAATATGTCGTAAGTTGGAAAAATTCATTTCGCATATTACGCACTTTACATTAAAATTTTTTCAATTTAATTGTCTATGTCTTATGAAAAATGTCGAAAAGACAAATTCGAAAATCTATATACATGTATTGAAATTAGTACGTGAAAATATATGTTTATGTATTAAAATTAGTAGCTAATAAATTAAAGTCAAACCTGATTGCAGCTATTTTAAGATAGGAAAATTCGGTATAGAATTAGATAACATTGTTTATTTGGGCAGCATCATAGCTAAAATAGAATAAAATAAAATAGCGGTTGGCAACGAAGCTAAAAATTACTTTCCGATAATGAAGCTCATTCTACCATACGGCTTTGAAGCTTAGTAAACCAACCGCAACTAAGTTGCTGACATGAACCGATTTTCACTCAATTTAAGCGGCGATAAATTTGGTCAAATCATCAATTCAAATCTGCCGAAAAGCATGGGAATAGAGTGATTTCTTTTTTACTGAATCTTTACCGAATTTTCCTTTCCGAGCAAATTATTCCATTGGTTTCTTCTGCATTATACTTGATTTACCGGTTTTGATAAGGGCAATTAGTTTTGCCTAACGAAAACCCGAAACAAAAAAGTTTCCATTATCCTCCATATTATATATTTTTCTTCTAGACAAGCGCAGTGTAGATATGTATGCTAAAAAGGTGCTCTCAAATTTTTGGCTTTATCAGTTCATAATTTCACTTAGCGAAAAACTTACCTGCATTGTGGGTGCTTAAATTACATAGAGGTTTCAGGGCTGCTTCATATTGTTGTCGTGGGAAAGCCACAATTTTCAAGGAAATTCAGTATACGTATTAGAACGAGTTGGAATTGATTCTCAATCCATATTTGCACCCAAAGTGAAGGTAGTACACAAAAAATCATAAATTTTATGACTGAATCGAATCAGAATATTCGTACCTTTTTTGGAAAAAAACTTGCAGCAATACATATGATCAAAAAGATCGATATTTTTGAAAATTACCCTGAATAATTATCCTACAAATTTTTTTTCTCACTCAAAGAGCCACAAATCATATCAAAAATCATTATATTTAATTTAATATCCTTCAAAACAATTTAATTAAAACTTTCCAAAAACTTTAAAACACACTTTTTTTAATTTTAGTGCAAAGGGGACGTCAATAAATTACGTGAGGTGTTTTTTTTTGAAAATTCGGACCCCCCCTACCCTTGGGAGATTTGGTGAATTCTGCAGGTCTTCTCCCTCCCTTCCGAGAAACTTTCCTTATAATTTTTAGATGTAATCTGCTATAATAGTGTATACTCTCTGCATGAAAAAGTCGACGTGAGATTTTCGTTGACCCCCCTTGGTTAGATTTTGTGAGATTTTGCCGGACCCCCTCCCCACTAGTTTGACTCACGTAATTTATGGACGGCCCCAAATGAATTTTGGTGCTGCTGATAGAAGTTTTTGGTAAAAAACATATTAATATTACAATATTAAAAATAAAAACTCGAGTACCCACATTTAGACGTCACACACTGGTTCGAAAGTGGAAATAAATACGAAAACTCTTGACTTTCTATGGTCGATATTTAATTTTAATATTCTGAGAATTGTATTTTATTTTAGTTTATGTGAAATTTTCGCAGTATTTTTGTGCAGAAGGCTTAAATTAAAGTAAATTAACGTTGAAACGCTTTGGGTCTTAGAGGCATTACTATATAAAATATTTGAATTATTGGAAATGAATTTATTTTTTTTTAAACCAAATTACTTATTTTGCGAAAATCGCCAATAAATAATAACCATAGAATTTTTAGCAAGGAATAACTGTCTAGCTTTGGGCAACTCAAAACTTTCTTAATTATATCATGTACTCACGGGGAACGATCTTATCTCGTTGGTATAGAAGGCCACTGCCTATTTTCTTTGTACTCAAAATCCTCAAGAAAAATTTCTGTCCTTGATACATTCCAGTAAGGGTATGTTTACCTCAAATAAGTTATGGTGTTTGCTGAGTTCTTAAGGTATTTGGTAAAAGTTAACAAATTTTGATAAATAGTTATTATTATGTCCTGAATTAAAATAAAAGTATTGCAATTTATGAAGAACATGATATTTGCATTGGAGGAACTTGGTTGTGTTAAATATGTGTTTAATAATAATATTTTGGCACTATTGGGATTTCCTTTCCTTAAAACGGTCTTGAGTTATAGAAGTATTTTTTGTGTTTCCAATTATAGTTTCTAACTTATTTTGAACGTCACAATGTCATCTTATATGTTTTTCTCATATCAGTATTGATAAATATGTGCACACGTTTGCAGAGAAATATAACTTCCTCCCAACATAATTTGGTAGTTATTAACATGTGAATATTTACGACAAATAAACATTTGTTCTAAATAAATTGCGATTTATTAACTGCTGCCAAGTAAATATATAATTGTCACTGTTCAAAAATTTGGCATATTAAATATGAAGAAATATTTAATTCGTCTTTATCAAATATATCATTTTTTTTTAAACTGTCACCAAATTTGGATTTATTAAACATTTGCTTTATAAAACTGCTTGAAAATGGCCGAGATCGGTGCTTTTGACACACTCATGAAAATTACATGGCAAAAAATATGATTTCTATCAAACAGATAGTTAAAAAAGGAAAAAAATCAATGACATTATGTTTAATACAACCATAGACGCTCTGTACAAAACAAATTATTATAAAATTTTGTTCCAAAAATACATACTACATAGACGCTTATGATTTTGAGCCAAAGCCGAAAATGTTTAAATTCAAGAGAAATAATGTGGATTCAACAAAAATTCAAATTGACTTAAAGTGATTTTATAAATGATTCAAAGTGGCTAAAAATAATTTCAAATTTTTACTTTGCAATTTTAAAGTTTGTGGCTTAAAATCCAAAATAAAATTATAGAACTTAAAGTAATAGCTTAAAGCGTAAAGAGAATTGTTGAAAAATATGACGCAAGCTTCTAACCCTGTACTGTAAAAGCCTTATTTTTCAACTAGAATATCTTAAAAGCATTAATGATTTTACGCCATTCTCCATTACAACTCAACTCAAGTTGTCCTCAAGCAAATTATACAGAAACAAAGTGATATTAAATACAACTTGAAGACACTTTTCTTCCTTGTGACAAAAGTTGCTGTGTCACAATGTTATGAAAATTCAAATTATAAACAAAATTGTTCTCAAACTTTAATTGACGCTTTTTGTGAAATTTGATGAAAACAATTTTAATATCCATTCAGAAAAACCACAAAAGCTAATTTCATCGCTAATGAAATTGCCAAGAACTCTGCTGGGTTGACGGATAAACTAATTAAAAATACCATAAGAAAAGAGAAAAAATCAACCACAAGAAAAGAAAAATGCAACAGCTGCTCCGATGAAAGGAAAAAATCAGAATGACACTTTTTAGCTTCTTAGCTTAAGAGATTTATACTCCATCATACTCAAAAGTAAAGCATAAAATAAATAACCCAACCGAACGTTAAACTGCTTATGAAAGCATTCAATCGTAAGAGGGTTTAATACCTCCACTTCACAATTAACTCCTTCTTCCGTATAACTTTTCATTTATATTCTTCTTTTTATTCATTTACAGAACCGAACTTTGTCGGCTCCTTTGACATTGGCGAGTATGTCTACTTTTTCTTCCGTGAAACTGCTGTCGAGTATATAAATTGTGGCAAAGCGGTCTATTCGCGTATAGCACGAGTTTGCAAAAAGGATGTGGGTGGCAAAAACTTACTCGCCCACAACTGGGCCACATATTTGAAGGCGCGTCTGAATTGCAGCATCTCTGGCGAGTTTCCGTTCTACTTTAATGAAATACAATCGGTTTATCAGCTACCAATGGATAAGACGCGTTTCTATGCCACATTTACAACGAGCACAAATGGTCTAATTGGATCGGCTGTATGTAGTTTCCACATCAATGAGGTGCAAGCAGCATTCAATGGTAAGTGAATTCAATTGATGAATGCATGGTTTTATGGCGATAGTCCTATGAAGAGAAAATGTTGAATGGGGTTATTGAGTTAATCTTGCAGTGCAACATTAAAGGCTGCGACAAGGATTTGTTAAGTTTCTTTTATAATCTTTAAAAGTCATTGAAAAAAGAAACACTCATGCGAATTTATAATTCAGCGCGTTTGAATTTTGAGACAAAGAAGCTTAGCTGATTCAAAGATGCTTTAGATGTTCTTAATTTTGAATAACTAAACTTAGATATAAGAATAGTTTGAGTCAAACAACTATAAATTATTGTCATTGTACTTTTTTACCAGTTATTAACGATTTTTAATGATCGCATCATAAAAATAATAATATCAAATAGACGAGCGAAAAATATATTGCAGAATCAGCCACTAAACGTTAGACTATAGGTCCTCAAATAAGCAAAGATCTTACTACGTTTTTATTTTACACATCTTGTATACAATTGGATTCATAAGAATGTTCAAAGAACGGTGCTTGTCGCTTAATGGCTAGGAATTTTGACTCTCAATATTTAAACAAATTGACTAATTGATATCTCGGATATTCACATTTTTGTAAAAAGACTCTTTTTGCGTCAAAAAAAAAGTAAACCTCACATATCTGTGAAAAGCGCCAATCGCTTAAAAAAAATTAATTTTTTTGAAAATCTTTTGTATAAGCTCGTTTAACCCTCATGTGCGTGGCAAAAAATACACCTTTCCCCAGGTGACAGGGTACCCCTTCTCCAAATTGTATGAAAATTTCCAATTTTAGCTCGAACTTTACAAAATAATGACATCTCTCGAATTGATCAGGTGAAACCATTCATATGAAAATATAATATTGATATAATGTCAGGAGTTCTCGTGAAGTTTCAGAATTGTAGAGCATGTGGTCAAACGTAAAAAATGTTGTTTTTTAAAAGATCGAAAACTCAAGAATACTGGAAAAGTCTTCTTCAATGTATATTAGCCTCATTTGAAATGTATTTTTTAGTGTGTGTGCGTTTTGTTTTTATATGGCAATGCAATGGAAGAGAATATTCAAATTTTACTCTCGCTCTCATTCTCAATTTGTCAACGCAGCAACGCAGAGTTCGTGAACAATGAAAAAAAAAATTACAATACGTTCACACATAGAAAACACACATGCTGTTTAGGACAACATGCTTGACAACATGTGTGACTGTCAATATTGCATTGCGTTCACATTTTCGTGCATGCCATCAAAGATCAATTGCAGAACAATTTATGAGCGTCCACATCGAAGTGAACTGCATGAAATCCTATTTAAAATGAAAAATTTTCACTAGGCTTGACAGTCAGTTCACACAGGTTGTATGGTTGGACAAGATAGCAGGAAAATCAACAATTTTTGAAATCCATCCAACATGTGTGTCAAGCGGTCGTTCCTAGAGTTCACATTATCGAACATTGATGTTGGACAACATGTGTGATAATGTGTACTAGGCTAATTGAATGTGTTAGTTTGTGTGTGTGCTTTGTTTTTGTCTTTCACATGGCAATGCAATGGAATATTTATGGAAGAAAAAACAACAAGAACTCTAGATATGTGAAGAAGAATCCAAAATTAACTGTAGTTCTATTTAAAAAAAAGTAAATTGTTTGCCTTCGCAGAAAAACAGGCTACGCGTACAAAGTCGCGGGCATCTGCTAGTATGGAATAAAATCGTGCTGCCCGAATTCATTTGTTGGGGTCGAAAAACATATTATGTTTTTACTTGTAATGTCTGCAATATGGATTTTATAACCTTTCGTCTGAGTAAAAGTTGTAGCAGCTAAAATATATCTTTCCAATAAGAATCATTTAACAGTATGTAGGACTTAAGCCTATTTGCTTAGTTGAAGCAAAAATTTGGTGTCCAACTATCATGCCAGTATGACGTGCTCTTATATCTATAATTGTCCCAAAATCTACACAATGTTTGAATTTTTCACCATTTGTGAGCAAGGTTCGTTGTTAAAAAAAAAAACCCTTACAGCTTATAGTTCAATATTATTCAAAATCGAGCGCTACACGAAAGTGCAACGGAATAGTGATTAAACTACGTCAACTGAGAAGGGCTTAATTACGAAATTCAAGGAGACTTGATCAATTAGTGATTTGAGACACTCTGGCCGCTGTACAGCACAAAACATCGAAGCATTTCGTGAGAGTTCAGGAACTTTAATTCGACACCGTTGTCCACATTCCCTGGTGGTGTCATTTCCGTTTTGATGATGAAAAGGCTTATGCCAACATATCACCCACGCCTTGAAAAAGAAAATAGAGCGCTGTTTTAACAAAATTCAGTCAAATGTATGCAAAACAATGATGGTAAATATCGACAAAAGAGTGCATATGTGTCAGTAAAACCGCAGAGGCCATTTGCCCTATATGATATTTCATACATAATCCTATGCGAGTACTGTATACTTTATGAAACCCACAATTTTTAATTATAAATCTGTGTTTTCTATCAAATCTCTTGCGTGAACTTCGGGTTACCCTTTAGCTCTTTTAATCAGACTCAAACTAAATTCGGTCTTAAGTAGAACATAGTTTTGGTAGATTTCCACAGATTTTTACTTTTCTGAGCAAAAGCAAAATGAAAAAAAAAAAGGTCAAGTAGATTGAATTATTTTGAAAGTTTTGGTTAGATCTTTTTATGAAGTTGAGAGTGAACAAAATGTGCTCTTAAATTTTCAACCTTAACTATTCCCAATTACCTGCTGCACATATCTTTAACTCTTTCATTCAGCAGTTTTTTTTATCTTCATTTCAAAGTTTCAATGTTACAAAATTTATTGTCAATAAGATTTTTAACGTGCAGTTTTGCTATTTTTTAAAAAAGTGTAAAACTCTGTTTTCCCTGTATGTATGCCATAGATAAATCTTCCAATTTAAAGACAGTTTGAGATACATGCTGTCGTTGAATAAAAAAAGAAAAATCTTACAGACATAGTTAAACGTTTGTTTCATATGGGTTTGTTTCTATGCTGTTATCCCCTTCCGAATACTGTGTGTGCTTTATACACAATTCACTGATCCAATTTCAAAGATATGCCAACGTTTGTTTCATATACCAGTTGGTACCTTTCTACAGCAATTGCAAAGATTTGAGCGTATCCATGCGATACATAGCAACATCACAAATTGCCAACAATCTGCAACTGAGTTTGAGCTAAATCGTATTAGAAAATCCATTTTGATGGATTATGGATACACAATAACCACATTTAAAGTGCTTTATTATGCTGCTGTTGTTGTAGTTCTTGCTGCTTGTGTTGGTTAGCATGGTAGTTAAAACTTTAGCTATGGAAACTGTTCTACGAAATGTTTCACAGAGATATTTCTATTATTGTTACCTTTTTTTAGCTAACGCTTTCTTTGATTTTTGATTTTAAAGAGATAATTTAAGACTTTAACTTAAGTAAATGGATATGCTATTGATAATAACGTAGGCCTGTGCGAATTTTGACATATTTCCTCTTTAAAAATAAGCTTTGATTTTAATAGGTCCTTAAGTACTGATACATAAACTATTTTAGTTGGCGTGGCGTAATGGTTAGGACTGTGAACTTATAGCCCTCAGGACGTAGGTTCGATTCTCCTAAATTTAAATGTTTTTTTTTATTGATATCAATGAAAATAAATGTTACTTTAAAACCTGGTTGTAAATATTTAAAAGCACTTTTCCTGCTTTTAAATTTGAAACGTGTTGTAGAAAAAAAGCATATTTTCTGACGAGATTCAAACCCACGTCCTGAGGGCTATGAGTTCACAGTCCTAACCATTATGCCACGCTGCCTCATAAATTAGATTTTTTTATACCTTACACCGAGGGTATATTCACTTTGTCTCTCCGTTTGTAACACCTCAAAGGGGGCGTGGCAGGTATCGAAAAGTATATATATTCTTGATCAGCGTCACCACCTGAGTCGATTTAGCGATGTCCGTCTGTCTGTCTGTCTGTCCGTCCGTTGAAATCAGGTCTACGGGAAAACCAAGAAAGCTAATTGAATGAAAATTTCACACACATGTCACATCTTCTTGCAGAAAATGGGCGAAATCGGTTGACGGACACGCCTACCGCCCATACTCTATGTAAATTTACCCAGGCCAATTTTGAAAAAAGTTGCAGCGATTTTGATGAAACTTGGTGATTTGGTGCACATGTGAACCAAATTAGGATTAGGCTGGGTTTCAAGTTTCCAAAAGGTCGTACAGGGGCGTGGCACAGCCCTAAATTTTATCATTTAAACTACCATATCTTGTAAGCCGTTCAAAATATTGCGATGAAATTTGGTAAACGGATACATATCAAATATATCTTGAATTGAGATAAAAGTGGGCGGAATCGAGAAAATGGGCGTGGCACTTTTCAACTGTTAAAAATTTTGATTCCGTATATCTCAGAATTGGCACAAACGATTTCCATAAATATTTTGAGGATGATGCCGCTGAAAGCAGTCATCAAAACAATCTCAGCTACTTTACAGGAAAAACTCACTCATTCGATTTTTTTCAACATTTTCCTTATTCTTTTGACTTTTTCAACCCTGTAACTTTCTCCAATATATCCTATATGTATTTGTTCGACTTTTTCGAATTTCTTCATTAGTTTCTTTATTTTTTCGACTTTTTAATCCATTTTGAATTGTTTCAAGTTGTTTCAACTTTTTTAGAATTTTTCAACCTCTCTCAACTTTTTCCAACATTTTGCATATATTTTCGAGTTTTTCAACATTTTTCAACCTCTGTCAACCTTTCACATTTTTTTCGACTTATTCAACCTATTCAACGCCTTTTTAACATTTATTTAAAAGGTACTTTCAACGCAGTGTAGGGTATGTAAGTTTCGGCCTGGCCGAAGATAACACCTTAACTTGTTATTATTCCTTTTGTTCACTGTGTCTACAATATTTTGTGTCAATAACGCAGGGTAATCTATGTTTTAAAATTTTCTCATAATATAATGCAAGTTTTGCTTTTTTTTATGGGTTCAGTCTGTATCTTCGATTTTGGGTAAAAACCAGGTTTTAACTTTATTTTGTGACTATGAATGTGGGCCAATATTTTTAATTTGTTTTTTGTTGTAACAATTTTTTTTTTTTTTTTTTTTGAAGTGATATTTCCTTAGCACGGGTGAGTTTTGAAATTAGGTGTGTATACCGAAACGCAAAAAGCGACACTATTTTTTAAGCCGTACTTTCACTTAGTAGTTTTTTCCTCAAAGGGACTTAGAATAGCTAGAGAAATATATGTGAGACGAAAAACTAAGCCTTAACTTTGAGAAAAAAACTATGCTAAGTGAAAGTACGGCTAAAAAAATAGTGTCGCTTTTTGCGTTTCATTATTCGCACTTAATTTGAAATCACACCTGTGGTAAAGAAATTTCACTTGGAAAACATATTAAGTGTGCAATTTACTTTTGCAGTAAGATCGGAAAAGTGGGTCTTTTTCGGCTGCAACTAAGAATTTATTTTTTATGTCGTATATCAAACATTGGCTTTGCATACCACAGTATACCAGAATTAAAGCCTAGGTAACTAGTTAAGCCTAATTCGCTTTGACAAATGTAGTTTAGCCTTATATGTGTACATGGGGGAATATTAATATTTTAGTTGCAAAAAAGCACAAATCTTAAATACTAACCATTACTTTCATTCTATTTTTTCAGGCAAATTCAAAGAGCAATCATCTTCGAACTCAGCGTGGTTACCTGTTTTAAATTCACGTATACCAGATCCACGTCCTGGCACTTGCGTTAATGATACCTCAAATCTACCGGATACAGTCTTAAATTTTATACGTTCACATCCACTTATGGATAAAGCTGTAAATCATGAACATAACAATCCGGTCTATTATAAGCGGGATTTGGTTTTCACAAAGCTCGTTGTTGACAAGTAAGTTTCATTCACATTAACCATATTGGTACTTATTTATACCTTCTTGCTACGTATTATTGTCTTTTGTCGAAGCACGATACTCGTTTTGTTGCTGCTCGTATTTGTTTACCACAATTTCATGTTGCCAAAGTGCAGAAACATGTATTCCAACTGTGGTCTGGGATATGTTTACCATTTCGTATGACGTATGGTTGGAAAATTTCTGCATTTTACTTAATTTTGAATGTATCATAGGTGTATTGGTTGCTGGCATCGATTTAAGTTGACATGAAATTTATTCCCAATGCAAATGCTTTAGTTTTTATTTAATGCTACACTAAGCTTTGGATAAGAGAAACAATCATGGCATTAAATATTTAAAGCAGAATATATGCAATGAATTTGGTTAAGCATTACTTAAGATCTAATTTACTATTTGTGGTTTTATTTTTAATTTAAGACTTTGAAGGGAAAAAATTGTTCAGAGAAAATCAAAAAGTTCACTTTTTCCTAGGATAGCATACTTGTAAGTTTCGAAAAAACTGAGCGCCATTCTATTTGGGATGCATTTTACAAGATCGAAAGTGAAAAATCTTAAAAACAATATAACTTTTCTGAAAACTTTTTAAAATTCTTTTGCGTTGAAAGATATTAATCTCGAACTTTGACAGCAATGGCTCTCAGATAGGCAGATTTCAAATTTTGATGCATCTGTAAAAATCATTTATTAAACTCCGTACAAAGGAGAAGCTATCTAAGAGGTATGTTTATATAGCCTCTTTAAATCACTGCAACTTGTAAGGATATTCGTTTTTCTACTGTAAATTTCATCAATTTTCATTTAAATTGATATTGGATTCAATTACTATTCACGAAATCGTATTAAAGATCAATTAACGTCAACACTTTGTTGCTATAAAATAAGAAAAAAATCATTCAATTCGTTCTTTTTTCCCAAAAATATTTGATTTTTTTTTTTTGGTGACTACGCGTGCGTAATAAATTAAAAATTAATTAAAAAATAATTTAAAACTTAACAATATTTAATTGCTTTACACCGATACTATGTATGTGGCACAAATACCCACTGGTATTGTACAATGTGGAGAAAAAAAGATGTAACAGCTGTGCCTTCGCAACAATACAAATTAATGTTGCACTTGAAAAAATTTATTTGTTGTTAATTGAATGCGTAATTATGGATAATTAATTAGTTGGTGGATTTTTTCGTGCACATGCTTTGTTAAAATGTTAATTTTTTTATGTTTTTTTTTTTACTACAGTAATGTTGGCTTGAATTTTTAATGATATGTTGGAGTTTTTTTTTAATGAAATGAATTTGAATTCAATTAGATTGCTGTACATGTGTGAATGCCAGGAATTTATTTTTAAAATACGAAAAAATGTACTGATAACAATTTCAATGTAAGAAAAAGCTTTTAAAGGATTAAAAAAAATATCTGAAATAATGAATATTGAGATTTGACTCAGAAATTCAGCTGCTTTATTCCGTTTAAAAGATTGTGTATAAGGGTGTTTTTTTTTCAAACTTTTGGAGAGGGATTTTATTTATTTTTTCCTATATTATAGCTTGAGGAATAAAAATAATTATCCCAACATTTGAGCTTCCTAGCTCACACTTCCTACTTTTGATACACTTACGATTTAAAGGAGCTCTTTTACTTTTATAGTCAAATGGAATGAATTTCCCTGTATGAGTATTACTTTGGCCTTTCAAGCTAATATCCTTAAGTCATGCGTACTTTAATTAAAGTTTTTTTTTGCTTCATAACATCTTAATATACAAAAAAAAATATATATCGCAATTCAGAAAAAACAATCACTGTTAAATCAGCTATAAAAGGACGAACAATTGAGGAAATCATTAACAAGGATATATGCAGTTTTTGTGGCCACAGACAATAACGTACATATGCATCGTGTACAAAAAGAGAGAAATTGTACATAAAGTAACAGAGGACGAAAATTACAAATGCATGCGTACTGCACAATGTGTGTGTAATTTTTACAACAATTACGTGCATGTTACGTATAGTAGTAGTTGTTGTTTTATTTTTACTTAAACAAAGAAACTGAATGTATTCAAAAAAAAAAACGAAAAGTCCTTTGTGGCATTTTAAATGCTGTATTAAAGTATGAATAATGATTTTTTCATTGAAATTCATTAATAAGCGATTTTTGTCTGGAAACATGCAGCATGTCGCATTGGTTCTTTGTTTTGCTTTCAGTAAAGGATACAACATGGTAGACATGGTATTTTCTCTGTTATTTAATAAGCGTAAAAATAGCGTCACTTGCTGCTGTAAATTAAGGAATTAAAATTCGCAACATGATATCAATGAGTGCAATAATATAAATATTCTGCTACATACCTATGTATGTGCATTAGACTGATACAAAAAACAAACGATCATCTTCCGATTTATTAGTATAGATATTAAAAGTATTAAATAAAAATGTTCTTTCAGTGGTTAATACTATTTAGTCGCTAATTCCGCTTAGGGTTAAGAATCCAAAAACATTGATAAGCCTACGATATATATTTTTGAGAGAGTAAACCGGTTACGTACATAATCGATAACCAGATTTGTTGCAGGTTTAGTACCTACTCATTGTATTAATCAATTTTATGCGTGGTGTTTTCTGATTCTTCTCTCAAAATTATGTAAAAAGTCCAGATGAAATATTGTCTCATGGGCCACTATTAGCGACAGTAAATCGTAAATCGTCTTAAGTAAAAGCTATACTATACTATACTATATATTAATTTTTTCACTAAAAACTTTTACTCAGACTTGTATGCTAATAATATTTTGAATTCTGTGGGCGAAAAAAATCGGAATAGTATTTTTTTTGCTTCAGTCTAATGTACATTCATAACGCACATGCTGCACGCGCGCATACTTTACGCTCAGTTTAATTACATGCTTCGGTATGTGTGCGCACACGCAAAAGTACCCACCAGGCATAAAGGTGCTTTTCGACCATCACTTAATACTATTGAAAAGTAAAACTTTCACGTTTATAATTTTTCATCCGTAAAGAACACTCGAAAAAATCTGGCTCTGCTGCTGTTATTTTAAAAAAATTTTCCGAAATAAAATTGTTAAAACTAACCCAAATTACTTATTTCTTGATCTAGCGAACATTTACAAGATGGTATAGGACCGCTTAGCTTTCTGCTATCGTGAGTTTCCCTTCCAATACTTATTGAGAAATATTTGTTTTCGGCTTACGCAGCATATGCCCAATTCAATCACATTGTCGCATGTGCTCCCTTATTTTCAGATTTTCCAAAGACAATGAATTTTATAAACTGGTCCATCATTACTTACTTACTTGGGTGGCCATAACAACCCGTTACCGGGTTACGGCCAACCTCAAAAGCTCTCTCCAGGCGCCTCTGCTTCGCGCGCGCCTTCTCCAATCAGTCACACCAAGCGCGGATAGGGTTTCCTCGGCTTGGTCTTTCCATCGGAGGCACGGTCTTCCTCTTCGTCGTCGCCCAACTGCTTCCGCATCAAACACCTTTTTCGCTGGAGCTTCTTCGTCCATACGCACAAAATGTCCCAGCCAGCGCAGACGTTGGATAGTGATGCGCTTGACTATGTCAATGTCAGCGTAGAGCTCGTTCAGTTCGTGGTTCATTCGAATACGGTAGTCGTCGCCGACGTGAACAACACCGAAGATTTTGCGAAGAATTTTTCTTTCAAACACCCCAAACGTGGCTGCATCAGTCTGCGACACAACCCATGCTTCTGCGCCGTAAAGTGTCTTGTAGAGAGTCAGTTGTGTCGGGCGAAAGAGGTCTCTACTACTCAATTGCTTACTGAGACCATAGTAACACCTATTAGCAAGAGTTAGTCTTCGCTTTATCTCCAGGCTGACATCGTTTTGAGTGTTCGCGGCGGTGCTAAGATAGGTGAATTCCTGGACAACTTCGAAAGTATAGCTGTTCGCAGTAACATAGGATCCAATACGCCACGTCTCCCAGTTTGTGGACAGCATATACTTTGCTTTACCCTCGTTCACCGTCAAACCCACCTTCGCTGACTCTTTTTCGATAGCAGAGAACGCAGCCGTAACATCTCGCTTACAACGTCCAATGATATCAATGTCATCGGCATATGCAAGGAGCTGGACACTTTTTTCTGCAAAGCCGCTCTAGCTTGAACAATTCAGCAGTCAGGCCATCGGCACCAGCCGCTTAGTTGTTCTTAAGTCGTTGGATCACAATTCGTACCGCGTCATGGTTAGGTGGTGGTACGTCCACACCATCGTCGTTGATTGGTGGCATCGGGTTAATTTCGCCAATGGCGGGATTGGTGGAGTCATCGCCAACAAGCAGCTTGGAAAAGTGTTCCCTCCATAATCTCAGTGTACCCTGCGTATCCGTAACCAGATTTCCATGTTCATCTTTACATAAAATCCTGAAATAAGTCTTATGAACGACACTAAAGCGCTCAAAATTTAGGTTTTTTTCTATTTAAAAAGAATTGTAGTAGGCTTTTTATTTTATACAAATGATTATACAATCCGCATATTTTAAAGTATTTCCAGCAAAAGACTTAGTATTGTAATCAGGAGCCTATGTTTTGATTACCCTTTAGCTATACCTAGAGCTAAACTTCAATGAAATCTTTTAAGTCCGCATTATACTTTAGCTACCTCTGGTATTACCAGAGCAACCTTAGTTGTCACCAGTGATAATTAAATTTTTAACCAGCTTTCTGCCGAGTGGGTATGTAGATCATTATAACAATAGGCAGATTTTTCCTTTTGTTGTGATGTTTGTGCATATTAAATCAATTGTATCAAAAAGCAATTAAGAATTATTTTACTTTGATTCGTTGTTGCAGTATTAAGCATAACATCGTTATAATTAACGTTGCATATGCAAAAGGGTAAAAATATCGAAAGCCGTGTTTTATTTTTATGTAAAAATATCATTTTAATTGGTATTTAATTTTACACAGCTTAAGCACAATATTAGCAGTTAAGAATATCATGTATTGAAAACAAAAATACATTTTTTTATGATACTAAAATAAGTAGATATTGTTTACGAGAGGGATTGCTTATCTAGCTTCCTCTGTTTTATGTAACTCTGGACTAAAATGATTTATTAGCGACATGATGATTCGACATTTTTAACCGTTTTTGAGGAAAAATAATTGAAAAGTCAAATATTTAAAAAAAATACATGTAAAAAATGTATAACAATATCAAAGAATATAAAGATATTTGAGAAATTTTGGTCAATATAAGCAAATTTTATCAAAACAGTAGCAAGCGTTATGAGGTCTAATACAAAGGTAGGCAAAGCAAAAAAAATTGAGCCAATTTTAGCTCTTTTTTTTACAAACATGTTTTTTTTTCTTACGAAAAATAACAACAACAATAACAAACAAAGAAAGTTGGCCCAAAACTTGGAGAATTATCGAATAACGTTGAGCCAGTCCTTATTTTGGTTTTTGATATTATGGTATTACTTGAAATTGTTACAAAAAAATTGGGTCCTTTAAGGCAATTGGCTAATCATCCGTTTTTTATTCTAGTCAATGAATAGTCCCGGAATCTTAAAACTATGAAAGGTTGGTTAAATCTTGTCATACGAAGATTTTTCGGGCATGCAATCAATGTGTTCATATCTCCTCTACAATATTTGTTTTAATATATTTTTTTACTTGTGTCTTACCTTCCGAGGCCTTTTACAACAAGTCCCACCACAATTCTGGTGATTCACACTTATGTATTTCGATTACTAGCTATTTTAAGCCTTATCAATTACAAAAAAAACAAGTTAAGGTGTTATCTTCGGCCATGCCGAAACTCACATACCCTACACTGCGTTGAAAGTACCTTTTAAATAAATGTTAAAAAGGCGTTGAAGAGGTTGAATGAGTCAAAAAAAATGTGAAATGTTAGAAAGGTTGACAGAGGTTGAAAAATGTTGAAAAAGTCGAAAATATATGCAAAATGTTGAAAAAAGTTGAGAGAGGTTGAAAAGCTCTAAAAAAGTTCAAATAACTTGAAACAATTCAAAATGGACGAAAAAGTTGAAAAAATAAAGAAACTAATGAAGAAAGTTGAAAAAGTCGAACAAATACATATAGGATATATTGGAAAAAGTTACAGGATTGAAAAAGTCGAAAGAATAATTAAAATGTTGAAAAAAATCGAATAAGAATGAAAAATTGGAAATATGCCACGTCCACTTGTCCAATTCCGCCCACTTTTGGTTCAATAAACTATATTCGTGATCGACATCCTCATATTAAATTTCAGCACAATAGCTTGTATAGTTTGCGATATGTGCAGCAGTTAAATTTAAAATTTAGGGTGGTGACACACCCACTGGTAGAATCCAGCCCGGTTTTGATCCAAAAATAGCTTTCCATAAGCAAACCTCTTACACCAAATTTTAGTATGATTGCTCACATATTTCGATAAATATGCCACTAACCGTATTTTACTTGTATGGGAGGTGCCGCGCTCACTGTTAAATTTAAAATTTAGGGCGGTGACACACCCACTGATACAATCCAGCCCGGTTTTGATCCAAAAATAGCTTTCCATAAGCAAACCTTTTACACCAAATTTTAGTATGATTGCTCACATATTTCGATAAATATGTCACTAACCGTATTTTACTTGGATGGGAGGTGCCGCGCTCACTGGTGCTATTTCAGCCAATTTTTATTCAGAAATACTCTATAGCAACTGAACCACTTACATTAAATTTCATAGCAATTGCTGCAATAGTTCACTTAAAACAGCGCTTACAAATTTATGTTTCTATGGGAGGTGCCACGCCCACTGATGCAATCCTGTCAAAATTCATTTATTTTTAAAGCTTATAGTAACTGACATCTATGGACCAAATTTTATGAAGATTACTCTCATAGTACACTGTCTATAACAATAAACGTTTTTTGCTTATATGGGAGGTGCCATGCCCACAGGTACAATTGAACCAAATTTTTGTTATAAGAGACCTTATAGGAAGTATATCTACCTCATATAATTTCATAACGATTACAATGTTAGTTCTCTTTATATAACGTTTATAATTACTGTGGGCGGTGCCACTCCCTTGAGCGAGTTTTTTCAGTAAAGTAGCTGAGATTGTATTGATGACTGCTTTCAGCGGCATTATCCCCAAAATTTTTATGGAAATCGTTTGTGCCAATTCTGAGATATACGGAATCAAAATTTTTAACAGTTGAAAGTTGCCTCGCCCATTTTTTCGATTCCGCCCACTTTTATCTCAATTCAAGATATATTTGATATGTATCCATATACCAAATTTCATCACAATATCTTGAACGGCTTACAAGATATGGTAGTTTAAATGATAAAATTTAGAGCTGTGCCACGCTCCTGTACGACCTTTTGGAATCTTGAAACCTAGCCTAATCCTAATTTCGTTCATATGTGCACCAAATCACCAAGTTTCATCAAAATCGCTGAAACTTTTTTCAAAATTGGCCTGGGTAAATTTACATAGAGTATGGGCGGTAGGCGTGTCCGTCAACCGATTTCGCCCATTTTCAACAGCAAGATGCCTGCAAGAAGATGTGTCCTTTGTGTGAAAGTTTCATTCCATTAGCTCTCTTGGTTTTCCCGTAAACCTGATTTCAACAGACAGACAGACAGACAGACAGACAGACAGACAGACAGACAGACAGACAGACAGACAGACAGACAGACAGACAGACGGACATCGCTAAATCAACTCAGGTGGTGACGCTGATCAAGAATATATATACTTTTCCATACCTGCCACGCCTCCTTCTATGTGTTACAAACGGATGGACAAAGTGAATATACCCTCGGTGTAGGGTATAAAAATCGGAATCAAATGACCATGAAAAATGCAACACTACCTCCCGTAGTCATCTTAATTTTTACGGCTTAATATTTGACAATTCATAGATGCCGTTGTGTGGCCTGAATAAAATAATAACTCACTGTGAAATTTTGTAAATTTACTATTTTTTTAACATAATT
The DNA here is from genome assembly GCA_949775025.1 of Tricholauxania praeusta. Taxonomy (NCBI): domain Eukaryota; kingdom Metazoa; phylum Arthropoda; class Insecta; order Diptera; family Lauxaniidae; genus Tricholauxania; species Tricholauxania praeusta. The sequence goes on along the minus strand of OX459031.1, from coordinate 25,338,007 downwards.
TATTTTTTTTTTTTCAGAATCAAAATTGATATACTCAACCAAGAATACACCGTCTACTATGTGGGCACGAATTTGGGACGCATCTACAAAATTGTGCAATACTATCGCAATGGAGAGTCACTGTCTAAGTTGTTGGATATCTTTGAAATAGCACAAAACGAAGCCATACAAGTGATGGAAATCAGTCAAACACGTAAATCGTTGTATGTGGCCACAGATCAGCGTATCAAACAAATCGACCTAGCCATGTGCAATCGACGTTATGACAATTGCTTCCGTTGTGTGCGTGATCCATATTGTGGTTGGGACAAAGAAGCGAACACATGTCGTCCATATGAGTTGGATTTATTGCAGGTGAGTTAAGTGACTGGAGACAAAAATTTCAAATTTCCACAATTTCCATATGTATGTGAATATGAAATCTTCTTTTACAACCGAACGGTTTTTTGTTTTTCACAGGATGTTGGCAATGAAACGAGCGACATTTGCGATACGAGCGTTTTGAAGAAGAAAATCGTTGTTACCTACGGTCAGAGTGTACACTTGGGTTGTTTTGTGAAAATTCCTGAAGTACTGAAAAATGAACAAGTGACATGGTATCATCATTCAAAGGATAAGGGACGGTAAGTTTGAAGAGGTCGGAGCATTGAGTGTTTGAAAGAACAATTTTGAATTTCCCTTCTTGTTTTCTATTTTATTTTAGCTACGAAATCAAATACAGTCCTACCAAATATATTGAAACCACTGAACGTGGTCTAGTTGTAGTCTCTGTAAATGAAGCAGATGGTGGACGCTACGATTGTCATTTGGGTGGTTCTCTTTTATGTAGCTATAATATAACTGTTGATGCGCACAGGTGAGGCGGAGTCTTTTTAAATATTCATGCTGACATTATTTTTTGAAAAACTTTATTGATTTTTATTACAATATTTAGCATTAAATTGTATTTAATGTAAGTGTTCTGATCAATTCTCTTTTGCATTCTTATTATTTTTTTTTTTAGATGTACCCCACCAAATAAAAGCAACGACTATCAGAAAATCTATTCGGATTGGTGTCATGAGTTTGAGAAATACAAATCTGCCATGAAATCCTGGGAAAAGAAACAAGCGGTAAGTCACGCACCACAATGCAAACGAGTTACACTACACAAGCACATACACCAAGTTGTGCACTACAAATCATATCCCCCTTACAATATTTCTTTGACTGAAACAAAATGTGGTGTAATTACGTCAATTATGGTCTTAATAATCGAATTGTTTTGCGTGTCACAATATTTTTACTTCCGGTTGAAAAAAAATACATCTGTAATAGAAAATTTTTAATATACATATACCCTGTTGGTCAAATTTAGCACTTATTAATTTTAAAACCAAAATCTATAGGTACTTATTTTTTTGAGTAATTGATGGAGTAACTCTATACATACATATCGGGGTTGCCAAGTTGGATAAAAACTCCTACTCAAAATAAAATTATTTTTCCATGAAATTGTTAAAAGTAAATTTTTTTTTGGGAAAAAGTTTACCCTTTTTTGTCAGCAATACTAAATAATAATTAATACATTAGTAAAAACTTCAATTGAGGTGTGGGGACAACTTTTTTTTTGTTTGCTCGATAAAAAAAAATTTAAGTACGTGTAACAGAAATCCTCCAATTCCTGCCTATTTCAAACATTTTTCAATTCCTACCAAGCTCCCGGCTTTGAAATGAAATTCCGGGTCAATCATTCACACTTGACAACCCGGATATATGTATTATTTTGTTTTCCTGCTCTGTTTGAGCTGGATAACTCATTTAAACAAAAAAAAGTAATGAGAGTTTTTGAGTGTGAGTATGAACATCTATACTATTTATATAAAATTGCTTATGTGGAAATGGTTTGTAACGCTTTGGCGCAAAATATACTGAACTGATTTTAATAATTTCGTATTTCATATTTGTGCCAAAAAAGGTTATTGCATACTAATTTTTTGATTATTTGAATTTTAATATCATTTTTTTAGGATTAATTTTTTGCAAAACATCACACAAAAGTAGTCGTTTGATTTTTCGTTGCTTATGCTCAGTGGTGCCCACTACCACAAGCAATGATAAGCATGTGTTGATCAAGGATGATATTGGTATATTTGTAAAAGGGCCAAAATTCGAACTAAAACAGGGCTTTTTTGACATAAATAGGGCTTCTGTAAATCAAATCGTATATGGACCAAAACGCAGACTGTTACGTTACATTCGTATGCATATTTAGACATAAATTGCTCCTAAAACACATGAAATGGAGTACTTCAAATATTTTTTATACCGTCATCTAAAGGTAAGCTTCTGTAATACCATTTTGTATCAACATAAAAATTTTTGTATGCCTTGTCATTTAGGAGTTATAAACGTGTTAGAATGGACTGTTATGTTACATAATTTTGGAAGAAGATTTTAAAGTTGCCTTACATTATTGGAAAAGTCTGCTCTTTAAGTGGACTATTTTCAACGTGAAGCTAATAATTTCTTAGCTTTAGAATAAAAGTAATAAATTAAACTTTAATTACACAGAAAACATTTTTTTTTTTTGAATTCTATAGAAACAAATATGTCCGGACTGTTACGTTACACGAAAAGACTGTTACGTTACCTTTGCGATTTACGTTTGTATAAAAAGTAAAGTTAAGCATTAAAATGGCTTAAATTGTTTAATTTCACAATATATCATTAATTCAGTGGTCTCAAGATTAGACATTTAAGAAGCTCCAAGTAATTGAACTGGAATCCAAAAGATTAAAAATAATTTACAATGTGGAGATCAGTAAAAATTAAAAATCGTATCCTTGTTTTGAGTTGGTAAAAGTGATGATTGTTCCATCAATCACTTGAATTTGGTGAGCCGACGCTATATCGCTAATACTTTTCTGCACTAGCGAAAATCACTGGCGCGTTCAAAATGTTATTTATATCGGAGAAATTACATTCTTTAACTTCCTCGATGGCGATTCTTGATTCTGTACGATGAAATACAACAACAAAGTCTGAAGCACAGTTCACGATACATTTACGAGACAAAACATGCATCCTCACAATCATTTTGCAGGGAAAAATAGTTCCTTGAGTGTGCATCAAGTAGTCAGATACGAAAACCTTCGATTGAAATTTTTCGTTTTGATAGAAAGCAGTAGTAAGCAAAGTTAGCTGTTTTTAATACCAATGTCTTTGTCTTGTCCATCGTAGACGAAATTTTAGCAAAATTAGTTTTCAGCATTCCCTCCTCATTAAACTTATCATCTGATGCTTTCGAGTGATCATATTTGTTAAAAGTATCCGACTGCTCGTTCTATTAAAGTACATAACCGAACGTTTCTAAATATTATCAATAAGGAAACACTGTTACGTTTCAAACTAATTTTGGCTCTGGACACACACATAAGTAAGTGACCGCTAATTTCTTATTTTCTTTACAAAATAGACTAAAAGTGCTCGAAGAAAATGAGCTCTTTCTCTTTTGTTGACGTGCTAGATTTTGCACCAAAAGACTTTTTGGGATTTTTGACTGTTACGTTACATCAAAAAATGTGGTCGAATTCTTTTTATACAAAATGCTGATGACATTTTTTTTTCTTCAAAAATTTTATGTAGTTACTTTCACTATACCTAATTCTATCTCAGAAAAGCGGATAGCACGTATAAAATAACACATATTGAATACATCGTACCTTTTTGATTCGTGTTGTAATTTTGATCATTTTTATTCATAAAGAGGCAACAAGGAAACAAGTCTAAATTCTCGCAGCAAGCAACAGATTTCGGGTTGACATTTGTGTTTCTCGATACTTTGGGATATGTATAACCAGAAAATAATGAAGAACCCTCGAAATTTGAAAAGTAAATTTTTCTCCGTAGTTTACTTTTTTGCGTTTTGGTCCATATAACCATTTATATTATAACCAAATTTCTTCTTTTTATAAAATTTATTTTGTTGTTTAAATTTAATTGTAAACATAGTTTTACTTATGCACATCTAAGCGTTTAAGATTTTTTTGTATACATCGCTCATTTTCTTCAATAACAATAAAACCCAAAAATGTAAAAATCAGTTAAAATGCTTACCCTGAAATATCTAATTTTTTGAGTTATGACGTTATTGAAGAAAACTAGAGATATATTAAAGAACTAACTATGGTGAGATCGATTTTTAGAAACTTCTTCAAAAGGAAATGCAGAAACAAATTATATATTTGCAGATTTAGCACATCAAATTTAACCTATTACTCAGGTCTGCAAATCGAAAAAAAAATTGTTGCCGATATATAAATACATAGTTAGTAGATTTGTATTAAGTATGTACTGGCAACATATTTTTAATTTTTTCTATAAATTAATTGATTTTTATATCATGTCTTAATTGCTAAGAAGTAGTTTCAATGATCCAAATGTGTTTTGTTACATTTGTGGTGAATACACAGTGAGAAAGTTCAGAAAACTATAAAAGATTTTATAAAATGTGCTTATTTTGCTTACTTTAAGTCGAAAATTGTGGATGAATACAAGCCGCGGATGCCCCAAATTATTTGCAAAATGTGCTATGAACACTTCAGACAGTGTACATATTAGTGGTAAAAGAAACCATATGAGGTTTGGAATGCCTATGCAATAGATTGAACAAAAAACTCATGTCGATGACTGTTACTTCCGCTGTATTAATTTACGTGGTGTAAACGTTAAAATAATGATTTATCCAGACTTAGATTCTCGCGATTTCGAAGGAATACTATCTACAGAGCCAAAACCTTTTACACAAGAAGAATTAAATGATTTGATAAGGGACTTTCTTAAGAATCTGCAGAGGTTTTGGCTTTTAGATTAAAAAAAAAAACTTGTTGGCGTCAGGTACAAAATTTACGTTCTATCGAACAAGAGAGCAAGACTTGTTACCATTGTTTCAATCGGAAAATGATATTGTTTTTTTTTTTTTTGAAGTCTCGAAATGGGACTTTCAAGATACCATCCAAATGAATGGCGTCTCTTTAAAGACAGCTCTAAACGAAGTCGTTTAGTCGTTTGTTGAAGTTACTAAAAGCTTTCTGGGAAATTACAAGTCAAATAACTCTGAAATTGTAAACGACATGCTAGAGCACTTAGGATGTGATATGCGTCCCGGGAAATTTGCTGCCAATGGCTTATTTTGCAAAATTTTTTAATGAAAGTTTCACAGAATACTCTTCAAATGTTGTACTCTTATATGTTCTTTAAATAAATAAATTTACTATTACCATATGACTAAAAAAAAATTTTTAAACTTATGCTTAAAATGTAGCGCTCAAACCCTACCCCCCTCCTTAAAGGTTCACTAAAATGTTTTAGGAGAAAAAAAAAAACACTTAAATTCTATCTCAGTCGACAATCACTTATCCCAGTAAACTTTCCTTTGAAAAATAAAAAATTGTAATTACTTTTTGATAGAATTTTGGAAAAGGGCTAAAAATGAATAAATAGGGCCACGGGGCTTTTGAAAATTAAAAGGGCTCAAAAAAGCCCTAAAAGCCCCCAAATATCATCCCTGGTGTTGATACGTTCACGCTTTTTTACGCTCTTTAAGCGTCTTCTCATTCTCATTTTTACGCTCTTTGAGCGTCTGCTCGTTCTCTGGACAGCACCGTTTATGCTGCTTCATAAACTCTGTCATGTAATTTTTGATTTTTTTTCTTCTCACTTATACCGTTTGTATTTGACTTCGAGGAACAAATTCTCTTTCAATTGTTTTTTTCTTTACTGCTCGTACATTTGAAGAGAGAAGAGAAAATGAGATTTTCAGAGAGTAATTTCATAATGAAAAAAAAAAAACAGCTAGTATGTACCAGGGATGATATTTGGGGGCTTTAAGGGCTTTTTTGAGCCCTTTTAATTTTCAAAAGCCCCGTGGCCCTTTTTATTCAATTTTGGCCCTTTTGCAAAATTCTACCGAAAAATAATCATAATTTTTTATTTTTCAAAGGATAATATAAGTGTTTTTTTTTTTCTAAAAAATTTTAGTGTACCCTTAAGTAATACGATGGCCTTCGACTTTTTAAACTTCAAACTAAAATTATTTCAAATCAAAAACAAGTGATTTTTTTCTATGAAAAAAGTTTTATTTGATTTATAACACTGGTCAACACTAGTTCTGGTGCCGAGAAGCTGTACTTTTATTTTAACTAAGGACCTTATATTGAATACATTATTAGTATAAATTTTGATATCCTACGTGTAGTTTCTTAGATTTTGCCTTGTAAAATAAAGTTTACATGAAAAACAACTTACATTATTTAAATAGAAACTTTCTTTTTCGCGACTTTCATGATTGAGGTGTAGTAGAAACACTTTGAATCCCCAGCAATAGTCAGCCATCATATGGCGATCCCATCGGCCTTGGTATCCTTCTTCCACAGTTTTTAGGTCCTGGTGAAACCACTCCCCTTGTTCTTCTGAGAATTGGTCAAGATGACTGTGAAGGTAATGCACTTTGATGGACATATTACATTCTAAGTTAGGGGCCGTTCAAGTATTACGTAACGCAATTTTCGAAGATTTTTGACCCCCCCTCCCCCCTATGTAACGCGCCGTAACGTTTTCCTCTACCCCCCCTTAAACGTTACGTAACACCCAAGTGACCATATTTACCTAAAAGTCACAATTATGTTGCGAAAAGTACCGGAAATACATGCGTATGTTGTTTATTTTCTTTATTATACCCTACACCGAGGGTATATTCACTTTGTCATTTTGTTTGTAACGCATAGAAGAGGGCGGTGGTAGGTATGAAAAAGTATATAGATATATTCTTGATCAGCGTCACCACCTGAGTTGATTTAGCTATGTCCGTCTGTCTGTCTGTTCAAATCAGGTTTACGGAAAAACCAAGAAAGCTAATTGAATGAAATTAGCACACTCAGGTCAGACCTTCTTGCAGGCATCTTGCTATTCAAAACGGACGTAATCGGTTCATGGACACGCCTACCGCCCATACTCTATGTATATTTGCCCAATCCCATTTTGAAAAAAAATGCAGCGATTTTGATGAAACTTGGTGATTAGGTGTACATTTGAACTAAATTAAGATTAGGCTAGGTTTCAAGTTTCCAAAGATTCACGTGGCACGGTCCTAAATTTTAACCTCTATACCACCATATCTCGTAAACCGTGCAAGATATTGTAATGAAATTTCTTTATTTTTTCGACTTTTTCATCGATTTTAAATTGTTTAGACTTTTTCAACCTCTCTCAACATTAACATTTTGCATATATTTACAACTTTTTCAACAGTTTTCAACCTCTTAAACATTTCACACTTTTTTCGAATTATTTAACCTCTTCAACGTCTTTTTTTACTGAAATATATGTACCTACTTTGAGTGCAGTGTAGGGTATGTGAGTTTCGGCCTGACTGAAGATAACACCTTAACTTGTTCATATTGTTATTTAATAAAAATCACACATAATGTAATAAACATTAGCTTAAAATATGTTAAAATTGCGAAAAATGAGACGAACATATTTTATTAAAATGATAAAAGTTGATGGGATCTAGAACAGCTACAGCAATAAATGAGAAAAATAGTAAATCTTTCCACGCTTACATCTCTGGTTTTGGTTAACCAATCTCGAAGATGATAGTTTTAGGACATTCTGCTTGATAAGTGCTTTAATTTAACATATCATTTATTGCTGTAAATTATCTAGATCCCATCAACTTTTATCATTATAATAAAATTTTTTGGCTGTAGCTATTCAATAAGCATACACATAAAAAAAGCGTTTCATTATACATACCTCATTTCAAATCACCACCCGCTAAAGTAGTTTCACTTCTAAAACAATGTTACGTAACGCGTTGTTCGAAGCCCCCCCCCCCCCCTCCCCTGTAACGCATCCTAACGTTTCACAAGACCCCCCCTCCCCCCTAATTGCGTTACGTAATACTTGAACGGCCCCTTATTAAAGTGCTCTAGCATGTCATTTTTAATTTGAGAGCAATTATTTGACCAGTTATTTCCGAGAAAGTTTTAAGTTACTTCAACAAACGACTGAACGACTTCGTTTAGAGCTGTCTATAAAGAGACGCCATTCATGGTATTTTGAAAGACCCATTTCGAGAATAATTTCACTTTTGTACCTGACGCCAACAAATTTTTTTCTTTTAATCTGAAAGCCAAAACTTCTGCAGATTCCTTAGAAAGTTTAAGATCCCTCATCAAATCATTAAATTCTTCTTGGGTAAAAGGTTTTGGCTCTGTAGATGGTATTCCTTCGAAATCGATGTCGCTACTCACTTCATTAATGACTTCTTCAAATGATGATTCACGAATGGAACAAAATGCTGGAACAGGTACTTCCTCTGAATGTGGTAAGGGTCTTCTAGCAGAATCTAAGTCTGTATAAATCATTATTTTACCGTTTACACCACCCAAATTAATACAGCAGAAGTAACAGTCATCGAAGTGATTTTTTTTGTTCTTTTCATTGCATAGGCATTCCGAACCTCATATGATTTTTTTTACCACTAATACACTGTCTCAAGTGCTCATAGCACATTTTACAAACAATTTGGGGTATCCACGGCTTGTATTCATCCACAATTTTCGACTCAAAGTAAGCAAAATAAGAAATAAGAAAATTCAAAATATTTTTAGTGTTGCCAGTACATACTGTTGACCTGAGTAATATGTTAAGTTTGTTGTGCTAAATCTGCAAATATATCGTTTGTTTCTGCATTTCCTTTTGAAGAAGTTTCTAAAAATTGATCTCACCATAGTTAGTTCTTTAATATATCGCTAATTTTCTTCAATAACATCATAACTCAAAAAATCAGATATTTCAAGACAAGCATTTTAACTGAATTTTTTCGTTCTTTTCGTTATTGAAGAAAATGAGCAATATATGGTACACTCTTAAAAAAAATTACTATATTTAATGTTGCAATAGTGTTTCCATTATTAAATGTTGTAATTTTACACATGAAATGTATTCATAATTTATGTGCATACTGAATGACAGCTCAATATGAGACTACTTTAATTTGTGTAATAAAAGCAGAATACCATTTTTTTCGTAATAGACAGTAGAATACTATGGTACATATTTTTACTAGTAAAAGGTGGTTGAATACACAATTTTTTCTGCAATTTTACATATTAAGTGTGTGTATCCTAGAATATTGAAAAATACACATCTCATGTAAATTTTTACACATTTTTTGTATTTTTTACAACCATAATACACTAGTATTATTATATTATAATTAATATAGTAAATTTACACATCGCATTTTTCATTTTTAAGAGTGTATACAAAAAAATCTAAAACTTAAATGTTCATATGTAAAATTTATGTGTACAATTAAATTTAAACAACAAAATAAATTTTATAAAAAGAAAAAATTTGGCTATAATATAAATGGTTATATGTATACGATTTGATTTACGGAAGCCCTATTTATGTCAAAAAAGCCCTATTTTAGTTCGAATTTCGGCCCTTTTACAAATATGCCAATATCATCCCTGGTATGTACATAATATGTACTACATATATGAAAATATTTTAAGAAACCAAATATACCCAAACTAATAGGCATATAACTCCTTATGAGATATTGGCAAAACTTTCAAAATCTATGAGGTTTTTTGAGAAAATATGCAGCCTTTAACTAACTCAAAAGAGTTTAATTTCTCATTTTAACTAATTATGCGACTGCGACCATTGCTGATATTTGAAAACCAATTTTGTGGCACATGAGTTAAAATCTAAAAAGTTTCAAGCTAAATTTGACACGCTAAACTCTCTCCAATATATCCCCAATTGTGTATCTCTTCTTCTAGCATTTATTTCCTTGTTGATTTAGGAAGGTTGCATTTCCTGCTACATTGAGAGTTCCATTTCAATGCTTGTTCATCCATTTTCATTTTATCGGTTTTATTGGGATAGAAATCGTATGAGATAAGCATCTGAAGAGCATCTCGACATTGGAGATGGTTCTGGGCCACCAAATTTCTATAATTCGGCAAAGGCATTTGTTGGTGAACAACGACTGGCTACATCAATATCACGATTAGAAAATGTTGAGCTTCTCTGAGGATATCGTCTTTTAAAGGTCAAACGAACTATCAGTTCGCGAGCTTCTGGTGGCAAAGATACTCAATTCACTAAAATTCCAACTTTAAATTCAATCAAAATTCACATAGTCTTTTGTAATTGTGAAGTCAATAGGCCGCCAAGATCGCGTGATTTGACACCACTGGTTTCTGGCTTGAGTTGATAAACCAGCAACGATTAACGCCTTGGAAGCCAACAGAACGGTCACTCTTGCTTTAACACTAATGCGTTCTTAAGATATAGGAAATATACGAAAAGTAAAAATTCATTTAATTCAGTATAATTTACTTTAACTGAGTGTACCTTTTAAAATAATCAACGTAAATTTTTTGTTATGGTAATTTCTTAAAAGCAATCATTACTTTTGAAGGATCTTTCAAGAATTGGTTTAAAAAGATAGTGCATGCCTCAAAAAATTTAATTTTTTAAGTTCTGAAAATAGTTATTTCATTGAAGACTCCTTACACTGCATCTTCTGTAAATATGATAAAATATATTAAACTGTTAATGCCCCTATTATTTTGTTACTGTCTGTAATATGTGTCAGTATGAAAGCATACATTTATTTGTTTCTTAATTGTATTTTTATTTAATCGATGGATGCATGTTATTGTAGTAGCTGTCATTTGTGATTGGCAATTACTTGGTGTTTTTGCTTTTCCAATAAAAACATGCATTTTTTTTACATAAACATGAATTTTTCTAAACAATTAAAATGCAATTAATACATAGTATTTTAATGTTTTTATACGATTTGTATGTAAGTAGCTTTAATGTCAAAGTGACGTTTTCTATTTATGTTTTGTATTTTTATTTTGACAGCTGCACGTGTTGGTAGTTCTTAATTGTGACTGTGATTAAACGTACAAGCTGCATGATAAACGCAGTAAGGCTTCTTTTAGTAGGTCAAATGTAGGGTTAATAAGGCGGACTGCAATTAAGTATTTATTTTTCGTGTCTAGAAAAATTGACATGTAATAACAATATTTATCGGTATTCAATCATGTTTAATATTTTTACTACAAATGTATCTTAAATTACATATGCGGAACATTATCGAAATTGAAAAAAAATACTTAAAATGGACTATTTTGAATTTTTTTTTTTAATTGCAAAATTCAACCTCATTAACAAGACATTCAAAAAGAATATTTCTCAGAGAGAGCAAGAGGAACTGTTTAAAATTAATGAAAACCTAAGGATTATTTTTTTTTTTTGTAAAATATATCAGAATCTGCACTGTCCTTTAATTTTTCCTTCCATTTTTTAAAGAATTATACATATATGGATTGAGACGAAGTTTTTATTAAAAATGACAATATAGAAAATATTTATTTTGTAATTAGCTTTTCTTCATATCGTTGGTGACTTATCCATATCCATATGAATCGCTTATTTCCAAAAGGTGACCTGATCGATTTCTTATGAAATTGGACTAACTACAAATTCTTTATGAAAATCACCCCACGAAACCAATGGTGCAGGTTATTTTGTTGAAAAGTACAAATGTTTTAAAAAGTGTACAGTTCTTGCCAAAAACGCACTCGTTTTATTTCTGTTTTTTTTTCGCGTTTTCTGACATCCTATCCTAAACGTTCAAGTCGCATTTTAGAAAAAGCGACTCATATGACTAATCCTTACGTTAACGTTCTTGACTTAAATTCGCAAAACTTCATGTGAGAAAGTACTAAAAAATTAACTAATTTGGTATATATATGTATATGGATGTAGCTTATATCGATTTTAAAGCCTAATAAATTTTCTTGACAACCCTTTATCAGTTTCGCGGGTCGCGTACGTGGTATTAAAACGGCATAATAATTGCTACCTAAGGCTTACAGTATTATTGCTAAGCCGCCACTCTAACCTAACCTATAAGACTCAATTTTTTTAGCCCAAGTTTCACGTTCTCTTCAAGAGAATTATCTTAAGATCAAGTTAAAAATATTATAAAAATTAAGTCAAAAATATTATAAAAGAAAGTGAAACCAAATTCATAGAAATTTGGTTTTAAGAAATTCAAAATCTGCCGAATCTATAACACTTTTGAATCAGCTTTCATTCCTGTGTCAGACTTTTTTGTGCGGTCATTCTTAAGTTATTTTGTGATTTCACCCAAACTCGATATTTCAGTGATTTTGAATAGTAGTAATGTTTTGAGTTTTTTATGCAAAACAGCATTGAAAATGGGGATCATCTTTAAACAAAATTGGCTGCTTAAGTTGGAAAATATTAATTTAATTTTTATTTAATAACAAAAAACTACGCACCCCATAAACAAAAAGTTTGTTTTCTCAAGAGGCAGTCTCCTCAAATCTATAAATAATTAAGCAGACTTCACTTCTAAAGCTTTTAAAAACACATAGCACTACAAAAACAAAATCATTTCTACCAAAAAAAGAAGAAGCAAACTTCTCCGAAAACTTTTTTGACACTTAACGCGTTATTGTCAAAGTTGCTAACGCTGTCTCTGCTGTTGCAGTTGCTTATCACGACATGTCAAACAGCAGAACGTGAAAGGACAAACAAAGTGTCATGTTCCAAAAATAATTAAATTGACAACCACAAAAAAACTTAAAATAAATTCAAACTTTTTCTTTTTCTTTGGTGTGCATAAATTTTTAATAAAATTCGCTCAACTACAATATTTTTATTTTTATTTGTTTGTTTCTTTTTTTTTCTATTTTCAGCAATGTTCATTGCGGCAAAACTATAGCAATCAACATCCAAATGAAGTATTTCGCAAAAACAATGTCTGATATTTTGAAAATACTAAACTAACACTAACATCATCGTCGTCCATAAAACTTTTTTCGATAATTTATTAAAAATGCAGCAAGCAGCAGCAGCAGACTACTTCAAATGAATTCAACAAAATATAAATAAAACATTTAGAAAATATAGACACAAATTGTGTCAGCTACAGCATTGATTTGAAATACAGCAGTTACAATGAAATATCAAAAGCTTCACACGAAAAATATAAAATTATTAGATAAATGAAAAGTTCCATAAAATGACAATTTATTATTATTTTAAATATTAACGACAATTTTTTATTTAGGCTTTCCGGATGAAAAAAAAACATAGAATTTATGGAAAACATACACCATATTTATAAAATAAGATTTAATAATTTTACAAAATCCGTATATTGATCAAATAGTAAAAATAACATAAATTTCGAAAAACATAGGACACATAGATAACTTGAAATTCATAGAAAACATGAAATTGAAATACCGTAAAGCATTAAGTTCCAAAAGTTCAGCTTTCTATAAAAAAAACAGATACAGAAAAAAAAACATAGAAAACTCACCTAATGCATTTTAAGCTCAAGAACATACGAAAAACAACATACTGACAAGACATTTTAAAAATCGGCGTTGTACTGATAGCCTTAAGTTTTCTTTAACACAAATGACAGATATACAAACATTTTTTTTTTTATTAATAAAACATATTTTATTTATCGACAGCAACCGAAAAGCAGCGAAATAGCTCTTAATAATTTTCCTCCGCAATTAATGCGCAACAGAAAGCAATAGATATTAAAAAAAAAAATTATACAATTAATCTGTAATTTTTAATAAATATATAAAATAAAAATAAAAAACTAAAAAATTACAGGCATTTATAAACTGCATTTATTAGTAAAATACTAACTACATATATATTTTAATGTTACGCAGAAAGTACTAAAACGACATTAAAGACAAATGCATATGAAACTTTGACTTTTTACCTTAAATACATACAAATAAAATACATCGCATTCAAAAAACATAGAATGTTCGGCAATTCTTTTTCATATCGTATTTAAAAAAAAACAAAATAAAAATAAAATTAAGCATAAATTAATAAATTAAGCATGTGGAAAAATTGTTTAAAAAAATTGTGAAATTTATCATTTAAGCGCAATCTTCTAAAAAATTAATGTTATACAAATAAAAATTAATTATGAAACTTAATACATATTGACTAAATAAAAGAAAATTTTAAAAAAATAATAAGTATTAAAATATGCTACATTTTACTTATGATAATAAAAAAATCAATACAAGAATTGAAATCAGTTTATCATAATTTTAATGTTAAGTTTTGTTATAAACAAAAATATCTTACACAGCAATACCAGACATAAGGATTTTTCTCCATTTCAAGAAGTACTTTTTTTTCAAAAATTTTTGTTCAATATCTTACGCATTTTTGGAATACTATGACATTGTGCACAATGTCCCAATATAAACACGAAGTTTTTATATTTTATACATTTACGTGCAGACGAACTTACCGTTAATATTCGCTGAGTACAACATTTAACTATTTATAATAATTTTTTAATATTCATTACTCTAATATTTCTTAAGTATGAAATTTTCTTGCCACTCAGTTTTTTAGTCAACTCATTTCACTAATAAATTTTCAATAAAAATAAATCTATAAAAATCACAGCACATCTTTAACTTTATAATATATTTTTTTTCTTTTCAATGTTTCTAGTTATAACAATATTTAACTATGACGGGAAATTCAATAAACTACTAAAAGGTCTCTTTCCTTCACACATAATGCTTACCATACTGAAATTATATACCATACTCTTAATTAAAATATATTATTAGTTACGCTGGAAATCTATACCCACTTACATAAATATATTGACACTGTAAGATTTTAAATTTTTTTAAAATTTCTTAAGAGATTTTTTTATATCTAACTTTTAAGTAGCTATAAAAAAACCTGAAAACAGAATAAAAGTATTATTAAAAAATTAAAACAAAAATGTTTTTTTTTTTATTTTGTATATGTATTTTGAAGCACTACTATACGAGTGAGAGAAATATGTAATTCATGAAGCAAAGACTATAGAATCTATAAACTACTAATGCAGCAAAGAAAAAATTGATGATCCGCAGCAACCAGTTATAGAGTTTATTGACTTTTTTTGTCTCATTCATCAATAATATAAAGTTTATAATTTAATAATGGACCAAATCCATTTCAAACCAAGCAGTCGGACTATTTCATATAACGGTATTGGTTGCCGATTAAATGTGATGTTTTTCAAAGGATGTAAGGATATCCATATTTCCCCGATTTGATTAAGAAAAAATGTTTACGAAGTAATGTTCGTTTTAAGCCTTGGTGTCAAAAATTAAAAAACCGCTGAAAGTTTTTTCAAAAAAACAGCATTTCCATCCAATTCAAAATAATTAAGTTTTGTCTTTTGATTCTAATATAACTTCTTATCCTCTGTCAGAATCTTAAAGATCAAATTCATGTCTTTATCAAATGGCTATAACTTTGGGAGGAAACATCGCAGATTACCAATTGAAAGCTCATTTTATAAGGAAAGAACGGCTCTAAATGACATTATTAAAAATAAGCTGAAAGTATGTAGTAGTATCACAGATGACTTGGCAATGTTGAAACAACAATTTATTAAATTTGTATTTTAAGAAAAAAATTCTCCTGACCTCAAATGTCTTTAAGCGCGCATTAAACTCATGTTAATTCTTTCTTATATAAAAGGTGGGGTTTTTCAGAAAATTAGCTTTGTTTTTTTCTCATAAAAAGCGCTATAGCTCTGCCAATTTTCAACCATTTTGAAATTTATTTTAAAGATTCTGACAGAGAATAAAAAGACAAAAGTTAATTATTTTGATTTGGATCGAAATGCCGCTTTTTTGAAAACATTTTCAGCGGTTTTTTTAATTTTTGACTCCAAGACTTAAAATGGGCATAACTTTGTAAAAAAAAAAATTTTTATCAAATCGGGGAAATATGGGTCCCCCTTATATCGTTTGAAAAATAACATATTTATCGGTAACCAATTCCGTAATATGAAATAATCCGACTGCTTCGATTGAAATGGATTTGGTCAATGTCCACTATTCGAGATACCTCTTCCCCACATTACTTCGCTTAATGAGGTTAGACCAGTGAAGGGCACTTAGTAGCTCTATTTTCTCACATTGCTCTAACTGTTATTCGACGCACAAGCAAGCGAAAAAAAATTCGCAGAATTTCAACGCTATCGAGGCACAGCGTTGACTTGAGTTCAAATGCAAACAAAAACAACACACAAAGGCATAAGCGACGGCGCCGCATTGTGTTTCAACGAATGTAGCAATTGTTTTTGTTTGTAGTGTAATTTGGTTTTTTTTGTGCTAATGGCAATTTTGGAAATGAAAGTAAAAAAAACTTTAAAATTTCGTTTGTTGTTGCTTGATGTTGTTGTTTTGCTCTTTTGTTAGATTTTTGTGCCCACCGCTGGGTTAGACTATTAAATCTTGATAAAACCACTCATGACTGGCTTTAGTGCCTCAAGGGCTCAGTTCAAAGATTCTGGGAGAAACGCTTTATTTCAGATCTGATAAATGGAAGGTGGGCACGGAAGATTATTAAATTTTTTTTTTTGAAAGGTCGTCACAAAATATTTAAATTTCATAGGAAATGCAAGCTAAATATTCATCCTCTTTTACACATTTTACATTTTATTTGCGCGATATTATTCATTCCTGAAAAGCCGCGTCTCCTAACAATTTATTCAGAATCAACAGTCAACCCAACGTAAGTAGTTAATTTTCCAATTCAGCAATTTTTCTCTATTGCAACAATGAGCTAAGCTGATTTTGCATAAAATCCTTCAGCTACTGGTGTGTCCAATGCGTTTGCTGTATATTGTTGGTGCAAACGCTAACCAGGTTGGTTAGTTGCTCCTTTTAATTTAACCACATTTAAACCTATTTAAGTATTAATATGTCTGCAATGCAAACTTTTTTACTTAGTTGCTGCTTTAGCTGCTGTTGTTGCAAACAACACTGCATTACCGACAACATAACAAGGACAACAACAATTAGGCTGAAAAAAACATGCACATCGTTGCGTCAAGCTGTATGGGAGCCCAACATGTTGTGCAAAAGAAAGAGAATATTAATTAAATCCCTGCAATTTTACAAGTTGTTTTTTTGTTTTGTTTTTAGCTTTTGCTTATGGTTGTTGTTGTTATTGTATCGCACTCCTTTGCAAAACCACTCAGGGAGAAAATAGGATTTTATAAATTTTACTTAATTATAATTCAGTTTCATTGTTGTTAAGAGGATGCGTCATGTACATAAACTGGTGCTCGCAAAATATTTGTAAGCAAAATTTAGTGCCAACGATTAAGGAGGGAAGTTAATCAGTGAAACAAAGCTTAGCAAAAAAGTCTCGAAATTGGAAAAACTAAAATATAACGTCCAATTGTCATTAAGCCATATATGTATGTGTATATAAGGACTGTCCCAGAAAAAAACTTGCACTTTTATTTTTTAAGATTATACTCTACCTGATAATCTTATAGGTCTAAAAAGACAAAATATTTATTCCATATAAAGTGACGTTTGATATGATGTATAACACTTGAAGATAGCACTTCTAACGACAAAGATGTCTAGCAAGCAAGAAAAAGTCCGCGAACTGATTTTGTCCACATACCTGCAAAATCCAGGGTTAAAATATTTAGCTATAGCAAAAATAGTTGGTGCATCAGAAAGAACTGTCAAAACGGTTATTTCTAATTATAAGAAGGGTCTACCTGTTTCACGAAAAAAGGGTTCAGGCAGAAAACCAGAATTTTCTAACCCAAAGGTAGCGGCGAAGGTGAAGTGCCTTTTTAAGCAGAATCCCAACACCTCAGTGCGAGATATGGCGGATAGAGCAGGTACATCAAAATCTACTGTGCAAAGGATAAAGGAAAAAAGTAAGCTGAAGACATGTAGAGTTCAAAAAGTACCAGACCGTTCTGATGAAAAGCAGTTGATGGCTCAGATACGAGCCCGAAAATTGTATGAAAGGTTACTGACTAAATTTGATTACTGCGTTACGAACGACGGAAGTTACGTCAAAGCAGATTTTAAGCCGCTATCTGGGCACAAATATTATACATCACTGAAGAAGAGGCATATGCCTAGTAAATTTAAAGTAAAAAAAATTTCGAAATTTTCGAAGCAATATATGGTTTGGCAGGTCATATGTACCTGTGGCCTCAGAAGAAGCTTCTTTGTTACGCAAGGCACAATCAATTCAAAAGTTTATATAGACGAGTGCCTCGAAAAAAGTGTTCTACCATTTATTCGTGCGCATGAAGGTACAGAGATTCTCTGGCCCGATTTAGCAACCTCTCATTACTCTAGAGCTTCGACGGAATGGTATCAAAGTAAAAAGATCAATTTTGTACCAAAAATTGCAAATCCGCCCAACTGCCCAGAGCTTCTCCCAATTCGGAGATATCGGGCTCTAATGAAAAGAAATCTTCGATGGAGTGGTAAGACTACAAAAAACTTGCAAGACTTTAGACTTAAGTGAAAAAGATCGTTCCGTACTGTCGATAAAACACCTGTACAAAATGTAATAAAGGGCCTTAAGAACAACGTTAGAAATTTTTATGAAAAAAAAAAATTTTTAATTATGTTTTTAGTTATTTATATTCTTAACACTAGCCATTATTAATAAAAAAAGAAAAAAGACCAAAAAAATTGCTGGGTATTTTTTTATAACTAAAAAACAAAGTGCAAGTTTTTTCTGGGACAGTCCTTAGGTGTAGGCAAATTTTCCGAAGCCTTGCTTGAAAATAAATTATATAATTAGGGCGGTGCTTTGCAGACGGCCACGATCTTGTCACAAGTACGCAGTACGCAATTCACAACAATTGGAGTTTTAGATTGTGTGAGTATTCCAAAAATTCGAGGAAAATTTCAAGTAAAAAAAAACAGATCTATTTTCTTTTAAAGCGATGTTTTCTTAAGTCGTATAATAAAGTCCAATATTTCAAAAATCTATTTATTGGATTTTCATCTTTTTTAGAGAAAGATTTTTTATTAGAAAAAGGCCTTCCATAAATTACGTGAGTCACAGTAGGGGGGGGGGGAGGGGGTCCGGCAAAGTCTCACCAAATCTCAACAAGGGGGAAGAGGGGCAAACGAAAATCTCACGTCAACTTTTTAGTGCACATTATTATAGCAAATTATATCTTAAAACTATAAGGCAAGTCTCACGTAAGGGAGGAGGGGGGGGAGGGGGCTCACGCCAGAACTCACCAAACCTCACCAAGGAGAGGGAGGCGGTCCGGATTTTTAAAAAAAAAAAAACACCTCACGTAATTCATGGACGTCCCCAAAGGTAAAAATTTTCTAAAAATACTGGAACCTTTGCCAAGTGGCTGACTTAACGCAGCCGTTAATTGCATGGAAAAATTTCAAAATTTCGGAAAAAGCCGTTAATTGGAGAATTTTTCGTTACATTGGAGGCTTTTCTTTGCGTACCTAAATTTTTTTTTTAAATTTGGTGACCAAAAAAAAAAAGATAATCCCGTTTTTTTATGAACTATTTACTAGCAAATGTAAATTTTTTTTTGTATGCATAGTGGGGTGCTTTAGTAAAACCAAGTTTTCAAATACTTATTAATACTTTGCGAAAAATTAATTGTCTTAATCTGACTTTTAATTTCAGGATGCATAAACCCTAAAGTTAAAATTTGTAACTTTTGAGTGCAATACAGTTTTTTAAGAATTGAACAAGAACTACTAACTTCACAGAAAATCAAATAGGTAAGCATTACCTGATATCTGGGAAAAGAACTATTGTTTTGATCACAGCGCACCGGGAAAAGTACCATTGTTTTGATCACAGCGCACCAAGAATGATAGAATACAAGCCAAAATAAGATTTAAGAAATTGTTAACTATGGGTTCGAAAATCTGAAAAATTATTGGAAGCTTGGAGATAGCTCTATAGTTGGATACATAGTTTTAATTGAAGCTTTTAAATATGGGAATAATAATTGAAACTTTCCATTAATTAATAGAAGTTCCATACTTCAAAGATTTATCAAAAATCATAGCAAGCGGCTTAAAATAGAAAAACAGCATTTTTTTATAAGAGAAGAATTAATATTATCATTCATGTCATAATATATGTACATTAGGGTGGTTCAAGTTTTTTTTTTGCTTGAAACAGGTTCAAAAGTTGCAGGCACACGAAAAAAAAATTCTGGTGAAATTATAGCTCATAATATTGATATTTACTGGTGGCTCATCGAGCTTTTTTGTTTTCCATACGATTTGTATGGGGAAAAATGCTTGACAAGACATTTGTCTCTATATCTAATGAAAAAAAATTGTTAAAAATACGGGACCTAGCTTATTGGAACGATCATAAAATTTTCTATAAAAAAGCTCCTTGCATTTTCTTCGTGAAGCAAGCACTTTGTTAGTTAATTAGCAAACTAAATTCATAAAAAACTCAAAATTGACAAGACATTTGTCTCTATATCTCGTGAAAAAAAAAATTTACATAAACGGGACCTAGCCTATTCGAAAGATCATAAAATTTTCTATAAAAAATCTCCTTGCATTTTTTTCGTGGAGCAAGCGTTTCGTTAGCTAATTAGCAACATAAATTCATTCAATAACACAGCACATGTACTCTTAAGCGATGCTTAAAATCAACATGGATTCCTATTTACTCGCCTTATTGTCGACTGCCGAGATTGAAACAAATTAACTTACGAAGTGCTTGCTTCACGAAAAAAAATGCAAGGAGTTTTTTTATAGAAAATTTTATGATCTTTCCAATAGGCTAGGTCCCGTATTTTTTACATTTTTTTTTTCATTAGATATAGAGACAAATGTCTTGTCATGCATTTTTCCCCATACAAATCGTATGGAAAACAAAAAAGCTCGATGAGCCACCAGTAAATATCAATATTATGAGCTATAATTTTACCAGAATTTTCCTTTCGTGTGCCTGCAACTTTTTAACCTGTTTAAAGCAAAAAAAAAAAAAATTTGAATCACCCTAATGTACATATACATTCGTGCTGTTGTACCAAAGTTATTAATTTTTCAATAGCTTTTTCCTTCATTTGACAACTATTTGTCCATATTAATATCGACAGATTCTGAACTTGTCCCTTTTGGTTTCCCCTCTTGCCAAAAAACTCGAAGAATTTCCAAAAAATAGTTTCTGTATGTAAACATAGAGTAAATGCCTAAACAGAACTGGAACGTGCAATGTCGCACAGATTTTTCCTATAAATTTGTAGTGACTACAAAATTGACACTAGAAAATTTATCGCAGAGAAATAAAAAAAACTCTATTCTTTGGTGTGATTTGACACAGAAGATAAATCGTATGTTCCAGTTCTGTTTAGCCATTAAACAATAATGAAAAATATTTTAGTATTTATTTTATTTATAAAGCAGTTGCTATGCAACTGACACATGTCTGTCAATCGTATGGTAGATGCGCAGAAGATTTCCAATTTTGTTCGTCTGATGGCGTAATCTTCTATTTATTCATTCATGACAGTGCACCGTATGTACAAATTTTTGAAACTTTAATAAAATAATGTTATCCTTCAAACGAGTCTGCCCCACGAAAAAATTCAATGTGTTAAATTTACAAAACACCAGGCAATCATAAACCAACAGCCAATAAATGTTTTTTTTACTTTACTTTATAACGCAATTGCTTGGCTATTACCTACTGCATTGGTTTTAACAATTGAGGTGTAATTTTTTTGTTAGGTAATCTATTTTTTATAAGTAAAAAATAATAAATTAATTTGCACAAAGAGGTACTTGCAGTCGAAATAGACAGCCGTGGTGTAATGTACATAATATCAAATGCAACAGTAAACAGCACGTAATGCTGAATAAATGTTTATAATCCAACATCCTAAAATAAGATGCTCTTTTGCTGGTGGTAGTAAGATCGGGCGGGAGCCATTGACTGGGCTAGCAAGCAGTCGGCTGGGGGATTCGTGATCTAACCACATGCCAATATTACACAAAAAAATTATTATAGACTCCCTAATGAAAAAATTTTAACTAAATGGACCAAGAAAGACCATACTAATAGCACCCCTATATGGTCTAATGAAAACTGAAAAACAATATTGAAAGTATTGACTGTAGAGGTAAGTATCTTGAAGATGTTACTAAAGATACGGCGTCGCAACCCACCCCACCATGATCTTACACGCACAAGATTTTGTAAGATCCCATTTAAATTTTACCTTATCCCATTATATCCCCAAAGGAAAACGTAAAAAGATTAATGTAACATTATCTCTCTAATTTATTTCAAACAATCTTTAACATTTTGCTTAAATTCAGCACTTATTTGACAATAGAAAAGGTAATCATACACGACTAAATCAACTTTATAGAAGATTGATGCCAACGCATTCAAAAAAAATAAAGTAGCCCGTTTTACGAGAAATTACTAACAAAAATAATTTTTTAAATTAACATTTTAATCCATAACAATATTCTGGCCTCCGTGGCTCAAAAGAAATATACGTTGCATATGTTGCAAAAAAAAAAAAATGGTTAAAATTCTTGCATAAGGAATTATGAATCTTATTAAATTAAATTGACAAGTCATTTTACCTTACGAAATTTACATTTTGTTAACAATACTGCATAGGTATGTATTGGGTAGTTAATAAAATAAAAATGATTTGATGAGAAAAAAAAATGTTATTATCTGTTTACGTAAAATTTTATCATTATCTGTAGCTTAAATAATATTGATATAGGCAAAGAAAAGAAGCAAAACAAATAATTGCAAACTGCATTCTCATTTAAATACTTCTTTCTCTTGTTCCAAATTGATTTAAGAAAACTAAGGAATCAAAACAAACTCTAAACTTCGAAATCAAAACATTAACTTAAATGTCAAACCGAGCTTTTGATAAGCAATTTGGAAGTGAGAGATCGATGCATACCAAAAATTCTGTTATCAAGCAATCATAGTGTGGAATGCATTATCACTGCCTAGCAACGATTATGTTCGTTTTGAGAGAATTTTTGGTAGCTGCAGCTCTTGCAATTTTTATGCTCACTCTTCCGTTACCACTAGTTAATAGAGCTAATTAATACAAAAATAAGAAACAACATTACAACTCACTTTGATATCGCTGACACCGATGAAAGGCCTTCCAAATGTGTATAGCAAACTGGGGCTAATGTGGGCAAATATGAATTTATGGAATTGATATTTTTGGTAATAAATTTAGAAATATTTATAAATATTTACAAATAATTAAACATTATGAACTTACAGTCATTTTAGCAAAGACCAATATTGTAAATTTTACTTATTGATCAATGCTATTTTTTATTCAACAAACATGACAAAGATAACAAATGGAACAATTTAACCTGGTAATTGGTGACATATGTTTCGGCTATTACCACATAGCCTCATCAGACCAGTTTTTTGGTTAATGTTGTACATGGAGTCGATCCCCTGACCGTACATGCATTTCAATTGCATATCTGTCGACGGCCGCTCTAACAACTGAGCTACTGAGGAACTGACCTTGAACTGTACAAATTGCGTATATCCATTTATTATCTCTTGTCACTTTCTCGCTTGTTGTCACAGCTGCTAAGCCATTGGCTTAGAGACTTGCTATGATTTTATTTTTCGAAAATTGTGGTGTTGCCAGCCACATATTTTTTGAAATTGGCGTGTTCTTCCGTATGGTTTAAGAAAGTTGATTTTTGCGACTGGTTATTTTTATTATAATTAAACATTATGAACTTACAGTCATTTTAGCAAAGACCAATATTGTAAATTTTACTTATTGATCAATGCTATTTTTTATTCAACAAACATGACAAAGATAACAAATGGAACAATTTAACCTGGTAATTGGTGACATATGTTTCGGCTATTACCACATAGCCTCATCAGACCAGTTTTTTGGTTAATGTTGTACATGGAGTCGATCCCCTGACCGTACATGCATTTCAATTGCATATCTGTCGACGGCCGCTCTAACAACTGAGCTACTGAGGAACTGACCTTGAACTGTACAAATTGCGTATATCCATTTATTATCTCTTGTCACTTTCTCGCTTGTTGTCACAGCTGCTAAGCCATTGGCTTAGAGACTTGCTATGATTTTATTTTTCGAAAATTGTGGTGTTGCCAGCCACATATTTTTTGAAATTGGCGTGTTCTTCCGTATGGTTTAAGAAAGTTGATTTTTGCGACTGGTTATTTTTATTATAATTAAACATTATGAACTTACAGTCATTTTAGCAAAGACCAATATTGTAAATTTTACTTATTGATCAATGCTATTTTTTATTCAACAAACATGACAAAGATAACAAATGGAACAATTTAACCTGGTAATTGGTGACATATGTTTCGGCTATTACCACATAGCCTCATCAGACCAGTTTTTTGGTTAATGTTGTACATGGAGTCGATCCCCTGACCGTACATGCATTTCAATTGCATATCTGTCGACGGCCGCTCTAACAACTGAGCTACTGAGGAACTGACCTTGAACTGTACAAATTGCGTATATCCATTTATTATCTCTTGTCACTTTCTCGCTTGTTGTCACAGCTGCTAAGCCATTGGCTTAGAGACTTGCTATGATTTTATTTTTCGAAAATTGTGGTGTTGCCAGCCACATATTTTTTGAAATTGGCGTGTTCTTCCGTATGGTTAAGAAAGTTGATTTTTGCGACTGGTTATTTTTATTATAATTAAACATTATGAACTTACAGTCATTTTAGCAAAGACCAATATTGTAAATTTTACTTATTGATCAATGCTATTTTTTATTCAACAAACATGACAAAGATAACAAATGGAACAATTTAACCTGGTAATTGGTGACATATGTTTCGGCTATTACCACATAGCCTCATCAGACCAGTTTTTTGGTTAATGTTGTACATGGAGTCGATCCCCTGACCGTACATGCATTTCAATTGCATATCTGTCGACGGCCGCTCTAACAACTGAGCTACTGAGGAACTGACCTTGAACTGTACAAATTGCGTATATCCATTTATTATCTCTTGTCACTTTCTCGCTTGTTGTCACAGCTGCTAAGCCATTGGCTTAGAGACTTGCTATGATTTTATTTTTCGAAAATTGTGGTGTTGCCAGCCACATATTTTTTGAAATTGGCGTGTTCTTCCGTATGGTTTAAGAAAGTTGATTTTTGCGACTGGTTATTTTTATTATAATTAAACATTATGAACTTACAGTCATTTTAGCAAAGACCAATATTGTAAATTTTACTTATTGATCAATGCTATTTTTTATTCAACAAACATGACAAAGATAACAAATGGAACAATTTAACCTGGTAATTGGTGACATATGTTTCGGCTATTACCACATAGCCTCATCAGACCAGTTTTTTGGTTAATGTTGTACATGGAGTCGATCCCCTGACCGTACATGCATTTCAATTGCATATCTGTCGACGGCCGCTCTAACAACTGAGCTACTGAGGAACTGACCTTGAACTGTACAAATTGCGTATATCCATTTATTATCTCTTGTCACTTTCTCGCTTGTTGTCACAGCTGCTAAGCCATTGGCTTAGAGACTTGCTATGATTTTATTTTTCGAAAATTGTGGTGTTGCCAGCCACATATTTTTTGAAATTGGCGTGTTCTTCCGTATGGTTAAGAAAGTTGATTTTTGCGACTGGTTATTTTTATTATAATTAAACATTATGAACTTACAGTCATTTTAGCAAAGACCAATATTGTAAATTTTACTTATTGATCAATGCTATTTTTTATTCAACAAACATGACAAAGATAACAAATGGAACAATTTAACCTGGTAATTGGTGACATATGTTTCGGCTATTACCACATAGCCTCATCAGACCAGTTTTTTGGTTAATGTTGTACATGGAGTCGATCCCCTGACCGTACATGCATTTCAATTGCATATCTGTCGACGGCCGCTCTAACAACTGAGCTACTGAGGAACTGACCTTGAACTGTACAAATTGCGTATATCCATTTATTATCTCTTGTCACTTTCTCGCTTGTTGTCACAGCTGCTAAGCCATTGGCTTAGAGACTTGCTATGATTTTATTTTTCGAAAATTGTGGTGTTGCCAGCCACATATTTTTTGAAATTGGCGTGTTCTTCCGTATGGTTTAAGAAAGTTGATTTTTGCGACTGGTTATTTTTATTATAATTAAACATTATGAACTTACAGTCATTTTAGCAAAGACCAATATTGTAAATTTTACTTATTGATCAATGCTATTTTTTATTCAACAAACATGACAAAGATAACAAATGGAACAATTTAACCTGGTAATTGGTGACATATGTTTCGGCTATTACCACATAGCCTCATCAGACCAGTTTTTTGGTTAATGTTGTACATGGAGTCGATCCCCTGACCGTACATGCATTTCAATTGCATATCTGTCGACGGCCGCTCTAACAACTGAGCTACTGAGGAACTGACCTTGAACTGTACAAATTGCGTATATCCATTTATTATCTCTTGTCACTTTCTCGCTTGTTGTCACAGCTGCTAAGCCATTGGCTTAGAGACTTGCTATGATTTTATTTTTCGAAAATTGTGGTGTTGCCAGCCACATATTTTTTGAAATTGGCGTGTTCTTCCGTATGGTTTAAGAAAGTTGATTTTTGCGACTGGTTATTTTTATTATAATTAAACATTATGAACTTACAGTCATTTTAGCAAAGACCAATATTGTAAATTTTACTTATTGATCAATGCTATTTTTTATTCAACAAACATGACAAAGATAACAAATGGAACAATTTAACCTGGTAATTGGTGACATATGTTTCGGCTATTACCACATAGCCTCATCAGACCAGTTTTTTGGTTAATGTTGTACATGGAGTCGATCCCCTGACCGTACATGCATTTCAATTGCATATCTGTCGACGGCCGCTCTAACAACTGAGCTACTGAGGAACTGACCTTGAACTGTACAAATTGCGTATATCCATTTATTATCTCTTGTCACTTTCTCGCTTGTTGTCACAGCTGCTAAGCCATTGGCTTAGAGACTTGCTATGATTTTATTTTTCGAAAATTGTGGTGTTGCCAGCCACATATTTTTTGAAATTGGCGTGTTCTTCCGTATGGTTTAAGAAAGTTGATTTTTGCGACTGGTTATTTTTATTATAATTAAACATTATGAACTTACAGTCATTTTAGCAAAGACCAATATTGTAAATTTTACTTATTGATCAATGCTATTTTTTATTCAACAAACATGACAAAGATAACAAATGGAACAATTTAACCTGGTAATTGGTGACATATGTTTCGGCTATTACCACATAGCCTCATCAGACCAGTTTTTTGGTTAATGTTGTACATGGAGTCGATCCCCTGACCGTACATGCATTTCAATTGCATATCTGTCGACGGCCGCTCTAACAACTGAGCTACTGAGGAACTGACCTTGAACTGTACAAATTGCGTATATCCATTTATTATCTCTTGTCACTTTCTCGCTTGTTGTCACAGCTGCTAAGCCATTGGCTTAGAGACTTGCTATGATTTTATTTTTCGAAAATTGTGGTGTTGCCAGCCACATATTTTTTGAAATTGGCGTGTTCTTCCGTATGGTTTAAGAAAGTTGATTTTTGCGACTGGTTATTTTTATTATAATTAAACATTATGAACTTACAGTCATTTTAGCAAAGACCAATATTGTAAATTTTACTTATTGATCAATGCTATTTTTTATTCAACAAACATGACAAAGATAACAAATGGAACAATTTAACCTGGTAATTGGTGACATATGTTTCGGCTATTACCACATAGCCTCATCAGACCAGTTTTTTGGTTAATGTTGTACATGGAGTCGATCCCCTGACCGTACATGCATTTCAATTGCATATCTGTCGACGGCCGCTCTAACAACTGAGCTACTGAGGAACTGACCTTGAACTGTACAAATTGCGTATATCCATTTATTATCTCTTGTCACTTTCTCGCTTGTTGTCACAGCTGCTAAGCCATTGGCTTAGAGACTTGCTATGATTTTATTTTTCGAAAATTGTGGTGTTGCCAGCCACATATTTTTTGAAATTGGCGTGTTCTTCCGTATGGTTTAAGAAAGTTGATTTTTGCGACTGGTTATTTTTATTATAATTAAACATTATGAACTTACAGTCATTTTAGCAAAGACCAATATTGTAAATTTTACTTATTGATCAATGCTATTTTTTATTCAACAAACATGACAAAGATAACAAATGGAACAATTTAACCTGGTAATTGGTGACATATGTTTCGGCTATTACCACATAGCCTCATCAGACCAGTTTTTTGGTTAATGTTGTACATGGAGTCGATCCCCTGACCGTACATGCATTTCAATTGCATATCTGTCGACGGCCGCTCTAACAACTGAGCTACTGAGGAACTGACCTTGAACTGTACAAATTGCGTATATCCATTTATTATCTCTTGTCACTTTCTCGCTTGTTGTCACAGCTGCTAAGCCATTGGCTTAGAGACTTGCTATGATTTTATTTTTCGAAAATTGTGGTGTTGCCAGCCACATATTTTTTGAAATTGGCGTGTTCTTCCGTATGGTTTAAGAAAGTTGATTTTTGCGACTGGTTATTTTTATTATAATTAAACATTATGAACTTACAGTCATTTTAGCAAAGACCAATATTGTAAATTTTACTTATTGATCAATGGGATCGACTCCATGTACAACATTAACCAAAAAACTGGTCTGATGAGGCTATGTGGTAATAGCCGAAACATATGTCACCAATTACCAGGTTAAATTGTTCCATTTGTTATCTTTGTCATGTTTGTTGAATAAAAAATAGCATTGATCAATAAGTAAAATTTACAATATTGGTCTTTGCTAAAATGACTGTAAGTTCATAATGTTTAATTATAATAAAAATAACCAGTCGCAAAAATCAACTTTCTTAAACCATACGGAAGAACACGCCAATTTCAAAAAATATGTGGCTGGCAACACCACAATTTTCGAAAAATAAAATCATAGCAAGTCTCTAAGCCAATGGCTTAGCAGCTGTGACAACAAGCGAGAAAGTGACAAGAGATAATAAATGGATATACGCAATTTGTACAGTTCAAGGTCAGTTCCTCAGTAGCTCAGTTGTTAGAGCGGCCGTCGACAGATATGCAATTGAAATGCATGTACGGTCAGGGGATCGACTCCATGTACAACATTAACCAAAAAACTGGTCTGATGAGGCTATGTGGTAATAGCCGAAACATATGTCACCAATTACCAGGTTAAATTGTTCCATTTGTTATCTTTGTCATGTTTGTTGAATAAAAAATAGCATTGATCAATAAGTAAAATTTACAATATTGGTCTTTGCTAAAATGACTGTAAGTTCATAATGTTTAATTATAATAAAAATAACCAGTCGCAAAAATCAACTTTCTTAAACCATACGGAAGAACACGCCAATTTCAAAAAATATGTGGCTGGCAACACCACAATTTTCGAAAAATAAAATCATAGCAAGTCTCTAAGCCAATGGCTTAGCAGCTGTGGCAACAAGCGAGAAAGTGACAAGAGATAATAAATGGATATACGCAATTTGTACAGTTCAAGGTCAGTTCCTCAGTAGCTCAGTTGTTAGAGCGGCCGTCGACAGATATGCAATTGAAATGCATGTACGGTCAGGGGATCGACTCCATGTACAACATTAACCAAAAAACTGGTCTGATGAGGCTATGTGGTAATAGCCGAAACATATGTCACCAATTACCAGGTTAAATTGTTCCATTTGTTATCTTTGTCATGTTTGTTGAATAAAAAATAGCATTGATCAATAAGTAAAATTTACAATATTGGTCTTTGCTAAAATGACTGTAAGTTCATAATGTTTAATTATAATAAAAATAACCAGTCGCAAAAATCAACTTTCTTAAACCATACGGAAGAACACGCCAATTTCAAAAAATATGTGGCTGGCAACACCACAATTTTCGAAAAATAAAATCATAGCAAGTCTCTAAGCCAATGGCTTAGCAGCTGTGACAACAAGCGAGAAAGTGACAAGAGATAATAAATGGATATACGCAATTTGTACAGTTCAAGGTCAGTTCCTCAGTAGCTCAGTTGTTAGAGCGGCCGTCGACAGATATGCAATTGAAATGCATGTACGGTCAGGGGATCGACTCCATGTACAACATTAACCAAAAAACTGGTCTGATGAGGCTATGTGGTAATAGCCGAAACATATGTCACCAATTACCAGGTTAAATTGTTCCATTTGTTATCTTTGTCATGTTTGTTGAATAAAAAATAGCATTGATCAATAAGTAAAATTTACAATATTGGTCTTTGCTAAAATGACTGTAAGTTCATAATGTTTAATTATAATAAAAATAACCAGTCGCAAAAATCAACTTTCTTAAACCATACGGAAGAACACGCCAATTTCAAAAAATATGTGGCTGGCAACACCACAATTTTCGAAAAATAAAATCATAGCAAGTCTCTAAGCCAATGGCTTAGCAGCTGTGACAACAAGCGAGAAAGTGACAAGAGATAATAAATGGATATACGCAATTTGTACAGTTCAAGGTCAGTTCCTCAGTAGCTCAGTTGTTAGAGCGGCCGTCGACAGATATGCAATTGAAATGCATGTACGGTCAGGGGATCGACTCCATGTACAACATTAACCAAAAAACTGGTCTGATGAGGCTATGTGGTAATAGCCGAAACATATGTCACCAATTACCAGGTTAAATTGTTCCATTTGTTATCTTTGTCATGTTTGTTGAATAAAAAATAGCATTGATCAATAAGTAAAATTTACAATATTGGTCTTTGCTAAAATGACTGTAAGTTCATAATGTTTAATTATAATAAAAATAACCAGTCGCAAAAATCAACTTTCTTATTTACAAATAATATTTTTTTTTTCAAACCAAACTGATTTGGTCTTGCAAAATTTCGTTTTTCTTTCTTTTGTGCACTAATTCTATAGTATTTTCTTCTGATAACGCAATTTTTAACCACTCACCATTTTTGCAACTTTCATCAATTCGAGTTTTTTTTTGTTTTTTTTTTTTTTTTCTTTTTGCACTGCTTAATTTTATCTTTTAAATGCTACTTTTAACTTAATTTTAACGTTAATTACTAATAAAATATGTTATGTATATATGTAAATAATGAGAAAAAAAAGTGCAAATTAACCACAAACGCGTAAAATATGTTTTCACCAAAAATTATTTTTTCTTTAGAATTTGTTTCGGTTTTTTAGTTACTAATTTTTAAAAATTTTAGATTTTCTATTGAGTTTCTTTTTTTTGTAGTTTAAGCGTTTTTTTATATTTGTTTTTTTTTTTGGAATTCGGAATTTTTGGCATACATATATGCCGCAAACGCGAGGAAATCACTTTAAAGCAAGAATCGTGTTGATAGCTGCGCTTGAACTGCCGTTGATTTTGACGAGGTATATGAAGAAGAGTTGAAACACTGCTCTTAAATGAATTTAGCATCCACATAAAAAATATGTTGGTGAGCTGAGTTCTTAGCTTTTTCTCAGACTCACCACTTTCAGAATCTTGAATAAAAAAAATGAGAAAACTTAGCCGATTTTGCCAATTGTATGTACACATCATTATGCATGTTATTTAATCTTTTTACCTTTTGTTATTTTTTTGGAGACCAAATATCATTACATTGTAGCAAATGCATAAAGTAGAATCCTCAATAAAATTGCCTGAAAATTTATACCATTTTATAGAATTTGCTAGAAGTATGTCTGATTTTAATACTTTTACCTTATTTTTTTCAGAAAAAATATTACTTTTTCCCTTGCTAAATGGAAACCCCTTAAGTAAATTCAAGATTTTTAACTTTAGGCCTTTCTTGATTGTTTTGTAATTTTCAAGAATGACTTGAATTTCCACC
This sequence comes from Tricholauxania praeusta, assembly GCA_949775025.1. NCBI lineage: Eukaryota > Metazoa > Arthropoda > Insecta > Diptera > Lauxaniidae > Tricholauxania > Tricholauxania praeusta. Next base: position 25,306,133 of record OX459031.1, on the reverse strand, counting down.
ATGTGATGGTAAAAATAAATTTGGATGCAAATTTGGAGAATCGATCGTCTGCTTACGTTGATGGCTCGAATGGAAAGGACGGAAGTTAAAACTTCACGAACTATCTAACGATGACAGATCGAACTTTAAGTGACAGATCGACTTCGAACATTCATTCTCGGTGTGCTTGACGGATCTTAATGATGATCTGAGTGAACATAACCGTGGCGCAATTTGGTATTTGACAGAGTTGGGTTGGATACTAACTAATATAGTAAGGACTTAATTCAAGAAAATATTGCAGACTATTTTTCCAAATATCTCAACAAAAAAAAGTCGAATCGTCCTAATCTTCAAAAGCGTACATTACAGTGGAAGGAATTCGGTGATTTGGCATCGAATGCTTGGATTAAATGGGCCATTAAATTTTTCAGAACAAAACTGTTTTATTTAGAGAAGGTCGTTAATTCCGTGTTTTCAACTTGGTAACACTGACTGGAATTTTTTGTTAGTTTCTTTATGGGTCGATAAAAATCCATGTACGTAACTATTTCTAAGTAATCGATTCTTATACGGAATCGGCTATCGGTTTTTTAAAAGAGGTTTTAATTAAAAAAATAAGTTGGTGTTATTAAAGAAAATTTTTTTAATTTAAAATCTATTTTTTTTCTAAGTTTTCAATTTATCTGAATATACTCCTATATAAGCATTTAAATAAAAAAATATCAGCTTAATATCAATATTTCAGCTAAAAAATGTCGACAAAAAAATTTCGCTAATAAAATTGTCTTTTAAGTGATAAAACAAAAGTTGTGCCCATCTTCGCTTATCACGTGCAGCGTTTTAAAGAAACATAGTTTTTTTAAACTTTTTTTATCAAATGCTAAGTTTGATCATTATGATCTTAAAACAGTTTAGAAATATCTATGTAGGTAAACTTAAATAATATGTTTTTTTTTAAAATTACAAAGTCAAAAAAACTAACTAAATAATACGTTTTTGAAAAACTTTATTGAATCCTAAAATTTAAACTATCAACTTTATTCTTTTAAAGAACTATTTCTATGTCTCCAAATTAGTCAGACTCCTAAAAATCGCTTTTTTCCGTAGTGTATGTAATCGTTTGTATATAGGTATGTATGTATATGGTGTAAGGATTCGTTTCTATGTTCTTTTAGTTAATGAATAAAAAAAATTGTTTTTGAGCTAAAACTGTACTTCCAGAGGTGGCTTTTAAGCAACTTGAAAACCTACGCTTTGCTTAAAATTTTCATTATCAAACTTGCTCACTGCTAGGCCCTAGAAATGTTTTTGAAGTCTCAATGTTCTGTTCGCCAAACACAAAAATCATTTATATAATTTTACACCATACCTAGCCGACTATCGGAACAAGCTTTACGTCGAATCGCCAATTGCTCTCACTTTTTTAAATAGATTTATCAACAAGACGAGAAAATTAATACTGTGAAGGAAATGCTGACCGAAGGACCAAATTTGTCATCGCATCACCGATTGCAGAAACTGTTCGTCAATTACATAAAATTTATTGTGAAAGATTTTGATCTACATTGAAATAAGATGCAATTGTTCAAAGGACTGAAGGCAGACGATCATCGTTTCTCGAAACCTAAGAACATATTTCTATATTGCAATTTACTATTTTCAAATCCTTCCAGAAAAAATGCCATAGAAAAAAATTGTTTACATGCAAAAATGATAGTTAATTTTATTAATAACTATAAGTTAATAAACAATAGCCGCAATATCATATACCGCTGACCTACATACACGTCGTTTGTCTCCCAGCTATCCACTGTCGTTTGAACTTTACAAACACCATCTATTGCCACAACGTTAATACTGCAATAGTTTTATTTTTGGTTTAATTTTTAGAATTTTCTCCAACACTTCAATGTTTTGTGTTAAAAAGTTGAGGTCACAAAATTAAATTTGATGCACATATGGGTAGTTCATGCGCATCAACGACAGGCGATATTACATGCATAAAATTTGACAAATTGAAATGTCAAACTTTTGTGTCAAATTAACACAGCAACAAATATAACAACAACAACAATGACGACTCTGCAGATAAGTTTAGCGAGCGAACGAGTGAATGAGTGAAAATTTCATACGAAATAAACTTTTTACTTTAAAAATATAAAAAGAATAAACTAAAATCAATTTATAAAACTGTCATTTTATCAATTTGACAGTTTTATTGCACAATTTAAACAAAATGTATGCACATGCATAGACACACATTTGTATATGTATGGTATACGTATGCACAATGTACATACATGTATACATATGTGTGGGTATGAGAAAATTATTTTTGACATTTGAAGAAGCGTGTGTATTTAAGTCACGTTGTTAAATGCAGGACAGTGTTGACAGAAACTTAAGTTTCTAGTTAGCTTCGATGTGTGCCACACGGATCCGTTTCGAATTCGAGATGGACTCGCTTCTTCGTAAATTTTATCCGAAATGAATTCCTTTAGGCATCCGCTTCTAACTCTTTTTTGCATGAAAGTCTTCTCAAAAACGCGAATCGCTTTTTCGAATTCGTCTCAAACTCGAAATAGGCTGCTTATACTAATTCTTAACAAGGTCGTTTTTTTTTAAGTAATACACATTCAAAACGGATTCGTTTTTTAAAAGTTATACGTAGCAAAGACGGATTCTTTATTTTAAATGAAAAGGATTCGAGACGAACTTGTTTTTACTTGTTCACCCATCAGAATTATTTGAAAATTCTGACAAGTAATTTTATTCGGTTTGAATATGAGCTTCAGAATCACGGGGCTATTGACATAAGAAAAGTTTTTAAATTTCGTATACCTGATCCAATGAAAATAAAATAAAAGCTGACAATTTGAACGGACAACTTGGTGGACGAACCACCACCTAGCCATGACGCGGTACGAGTTGTGATCCAACGACTTAAGAACAACAAAGCGGCTGGTGCCGATGGCCTGCCTGCTGAATTGTTCAAGACCGGCGGCGATGAGCTGATAGGGTGTATGCATCAACTCATCTGCAAAATATGGCTAGTTGAAAGCATGCCCGACGATTGGAATCTCAGTGTCCTTTGTCCTGTACTGAAGAAAGGTGACCCGACAATCTGCGCTAACTACCGGGGAATCAGTCTTCTTACCATCTCTTACAAGGTCCTGTCGACTGTACTGTGTGAAAGACTTAATCCGTTTGCCAACACACTGATTGGGCCTTATCATTGTGGCTTTAGACCTGGTAAGTCCACCATAGACCAGATCTTCACACTACGTCAAATCCTGGAAAAACCCCACGAAAAAGAGATCGATACCCATCATATCTTTATCGATTTTAAAGCTGCTTTCGATAGCCCGATACGGGATTGCCTGTATTCCACCATGTCTGAGTTCAGTATACCTGCGAAGCTGGTGCAGCTTTGCAGAATGACATTGGGCAACACAGCCAGCACCGTCAGAGTAGGAAGGGACCTCTCCGAACCATTTGATACCGAACGAGGTTTCAGACAGGGCGATCCACTATCCTGCCACCTCTTCAACTTTGTGATGCAAGGGGTGTTTTGAAGCGCCAGTGTACATCGTAATGGCACTATTTTCTACAAAAGTGTCCAGCTCCTTGCTTATGCCGATGATATTGATATCAGTGGACGTTGTAAGCGAGATGTTACTGCTGCGTTCTCTGCTATCGAAAAAAAGTCAGCGAAGGATGGGTTTGACGGTGAACGAGGGCAAAACAAAGTCCATGCTGTCCACAAACAGGAAGACGCGGCGTATTGGATACTATGTTACTGCGAACAGCTATACTTTCGAAGTTGTCAAGGAATTCACCTATCTTGGCACCGCCGTGAACACTCAAAACGATGTCAGCCTGGAGATAAAGCGAAGACTAACTCTTGCTAATAGGTGTTACTATGGTCTCAGTAAGCAATTGAGTAGAAGAGACCTCTCTCGCCCGACAAAACTGACACTCTACAAGACGCTCATCTTACCCGTGCTACTTTGCGGCGCAGAAGCATGGGTTGTGTCGCAGACATATGCAGCCACGCTTGGGGTGTTTGAGAGAAAAATTCTTCGCAAAATCTTCGGTCCTGTTCATGTCGGCGACGACTACCGTATTCGAATGAACCACGAACTGTACGAGCTCTACGCTGACGTTGACATAGTCAAGCGCATCACTATCCAACGTCTGCGCTGGCTGGGACATGTTGTGCGTATGGACGAAGAAGCTCTGGCGAAGAAGGTGTTTGATGCGGAAGCCGCTGGGCGACGACGAAGAGGAAGACCATGCCTCCGATGGAAAGACCAAGCTGAAGAAACCCTATCCACGCTTGGTGTGACTGATTGGAGAAAACGCGCGCGAAGCAGAGGCGCCTGTTCGAAACGGATCCGTCGAAGCATATAAAAGCGAAATTCACGCATAATTTATCTGCCGAAGCGATTGCATCGGATATTTCTTGGACGGAACCACAATTTGACCATCAACTTGTTGATAAATTTTTCGTTTTCCACCTCTTACCTCCTGACTTATACATATTTGATGGCGGTGATTATCAGTTTTGTTGACCACGATATAATATTTAGAATATCTTTATCCCTTCTTTCCTCAACTTTAAAATACATTTTCACTGATTGGCAGTGCAATGTTTGGCGCGCCCCACTGTGGCTTAAAAATTCACAATAAATGCATTAATTTTCAGAGTAATTCATAAAAAGATTACTAATAAAGAATATTTAACTTACTTTCATTAAAATTTTTAAAAACAAATTATACATCTTTCAATAGAACTGACAAAAGATAATCATACTGCTATTTTAATGTGTCATAAAAAAACGTGGTTACATACGAGTAATTTAAAACTCAATATCTACAGAGTTGAGATTTTGTATTATGAGACTTAAACTCTTCCATAAGTCCAGAACCCCCAGTAATAAATTAATGTTCAAATTGTTATTCAGAGCTTGTTTGGAAAAAAATATGGGACTTTATAAAATCTAGATGAAGGTTATGTTATTAACTTGTTCACAGCTGTATAAATGTACTAGTTATCTTCAAAATTGTTGACAATTATTTTTTACGCGAAGGAATACATCACTTTGGCCAACACCATTCAGGAAAAGTTTTTAACATGATTTTTCACAGAAGCAAACGTGAGCCACGTCATTTTAAAAAGTTTGAGCATTTGACTACATATTTTGGCACCATTTTTTTAACGTTTTATTAGTGTTTGTGTTCGTGTGTCAAAGTGACAAAGGCATCTGCGTTGAGTATTTTAGTTTTCTCTTTCTTACCATCATTTTGAATGACATACAAAGAACAATAGCTTTATTGGAAACGTTTTGCGAATTAGCTTCAGACGATTAAAGAATTAATAGTTTCATTGATTATCTTTTTATGAACATATGAAGAATCAACCAAATTCTCTATAAATAAATTTGAATAATTCCGCAAAAATTGTATAATTTGAATAAGAGTTCTTGGTAGAAAAGCTTTAAAAATAGCGTTGATTTAACGAAAGTAACTGCGTTTTAAAAAACTAAACTGTAGAGCGGGTATTTTTTAGTGGCTATTAGTTCAGATTTAATTATTTTAACCTGAATCTTATAACCAAGAAAAAAATGAACATGAAAAGAAATAAATAAAAATGTGTTCGTCGGTCAGACGTTCCTATAACCTTCGGACGGTCTGATGTGGTGTGTCTAGACTAAGGTACACTTACGTGTATTTGTATGAGCAAATTGCGATATTGGCATCACACTCAAACGTTATTATATACCTTTGGTTTTTTCTGGCTTTCACATGTGTTCATCTAGCTGCTTGTATAAAAATATTGAGAAGAATGTGTGCCGAATTTAAAAAAAAAAGTCGTTTTCTTTCCGCTGATTCTGCTCTAAAATTGTGTTCTCTGATCGGGAGCTCAGACCATATTTACCAATGTTATTGGGGTCGCTTAATCCGATTTCAATCTCAGAATTGCTCCAACAATTCAGGTTTTTGATATATTCTAATCTTAAAAATGCAAAAACATATTTTTTTTGCATATTTGGGAGTTATGACATTGCGAATTAATAAATTTTTCTCACCAAAACTCGTTAAGGTGTGTGAAAATAGTACTCTACCCTTCAAATCCCACTTTCAATATTTTTTGCAAAAGGGTTTTCAACCCCAAAAATTGAGTTTCATAGCAAAAAAAAAATTCGTCCTACTTAAAACGCAAGGTCATTGCGACATTTCAATGGACTAGAATCAGAATCAGAAATTTTATTATAACATTTCTTTCAAAAAATTTTTTTTTTCTTCGAAAAGAGTAATTTTCATAAAAAGTTAATTGAAGTTAAAAATTCTTGACATTGGTTGAAATAACTTTTTCTATTTTATTATGACATTTTGTTTGATGAAAAATTTGTAAAACGTCATATAAAAAAGAATGTGTTGCAATGAAGCAATATATTTCCATAATATTTTGACCAATTTGAAGAACTTTTTACACAGTGCGATTTTTACTGAAAATTGACAGTTTAGGAGATAAAAGTGATAAAATGAGGTATTTTTGACGAAAACTGTCTTTATTACTAACGCTAAGACTCAAAATTTTCTAAAAATTTTTGAAATCTAAAAATATTCTAAGTCATCCTAGGTAAGGTTAGGTAGGAGTGGCAGTCAGTTGCGAACTGACTCACTTAGACCAAAATGTGATCCATTGTGATACCACAGGGTGTCTCACTATACCCTCTCGTTGAACCAACCAGATCTCTTAATAAAATTTAATAGCTGACCTATACCAACATGCCTCAGGTCATCTAGGTCATCGAATAGAAACGAACCAAGTGTTTTGTGGCGTTTCCTAGCAAGTTCGGGGCAGGAGCAGAAAAAATGTTTTATGTTTTCTTCCTCCTCTACATCTACACAACTTCTGCAGAAGTCAAAAGACGTAACACCTAATCTCTCCGCATGTCTGCCGATGAGGCAGTGTCCGGTTATGACTGCAACAACTGACGAGACACTATGTCTAGTGCGAGAAATCAGTTCTGACTAGCATCCCAATTCGGCCAGATCTGCCTAGTTATATTACAAGTTGACCCTTGAGTCCAACTTTTATTAGCATTTTTTAATCATCCTAACTATACACTAAAATCATAATAAACATTTTTTGATTTTCTTATACATTTTTTCAATATTTTACAAAAATTCCACGTAACCTCCTCCGTTGGTGACGCAATCTTGAGCCATCATTTTAAGGTTTACAAAAACGCTCAATGGATTTGAAAGTTTAGATTTTGTAGAAGATTTTGCTTTATAATTTGTTAGAAATAAGCCACAAAAATTTTGTACCAAAAGTTCAGCAAATGTACCGAATTTACTAAAAACTTGTCGAATGTACTGACAAGGACTTTTCACGACGCAAATGTACCGACAAATGTAACGAAAATGACAACACTTTATTAATATATATGTCAATACCATATAGTGAAATTTCTCATATACGATAGCATTTCATAATTAAACTAAATTTCCCAAAAGTTTTAAACTTTTTCTTTCATGGTACTCCGATTGCGCGTAGTTCAAAGGCACTGGAAGCTGGCTTCATAAGATAAATAAATTGTTTCTGATTCAAGAAACCCAGACGAAACCTAACATTCAGACCAGTTCTGATTCCGATTTAATTCAGAAAGGAAATTGAAGTCCGAAGTTGAATATCAATATCTCTAAGTGTAATTAATGGTCGGAGTATGCTATGAATTTTATTTTGAGTTTCAAACTTGAGCTGTTATAGGTCCGATAATTTTACAGATTTGCCTTTTTAATATGATCCTTTAATAAACTTTTGCAGACATTAAAAAAAAGTTTTAGTCTATTCAGCTTTATGACATGAAGTTTTGTGTTATTTATGTAAATCAAGTTATTGCATTTGTATTTGGCGAATGCAGTAATGAACTCTGACGCCTTTTTTAATAAATTCCACCCTAATTTCTTAAAGCACATTTCTTAAATGCGCCTTAACATATGCAATAAAATTCAGATTGTAGCTCTACATTGCTTTTTTTCAGCCGTAAATGAACGAAAAAAAAACAAGTTCACAAAAATATAAACAAATATTTCTATAACATTTAATAATATTTTGTTTTTGCCAATTTAATTTTTCTGCCTCCTTCTCCTCCTTTTTAGAAACGCACAGTCGTCAACCATGCGACCGACCCCTGTAACACCTGTTGTTTTCTTTGTTTATCGTTCTCTTTTACATTTGACGTTTAATTTTATGAAATGTCTTTATTTTTCTAATTTTCACCAGGTGACGTTACTTTATTCACCCTTATAAGTAGGGAAATTTTTATTTTTAACAATCTTAACACCTGCCGGAAATTCCATTTTCATTTTATGCCCCCATGACTTTGGGGTGCGTTTATGCAGCACCAGCGTAGCAAAGGAGGAGAAAAGTGAGCAAACAAATCGCAAGTTTTTACTGTGTTACCTACTACATATTTGCTTTTATAGCTGGCCATAATAATATGGTTTATAGTGCATCATATGTTTGCATATAAAGTGCGAATTCTTGTTAAATTGGTTGTAAAAAATTTAATAAGTTTTGCTTAAATGGTTGCTCACGTGCACCTTTTGTTTCTTTATATTTTTAATATAAAAAACAACAACACAATATGATGGAGGCAGTTGCACGAAATGGTTTTACTCAACAGAGAGCAGTGATGAAATTGGTGCTAAACTTTGCATAGAGACATCTGAAAACACTTCATATTAAAATATTAACAAGGATGTTCATTTTTACTATTATGATTTTTACTATCTACGTACAGATATGGCTTATAAAATAAAACATTACGTATGTGTGTTTGACATTTGCCACTAAGTAATCTTACAAAAGGTAAAAAATTTAAAAAAAAATTGTATTTCTTTCTATAATACGTTACTGATGTTTTACAAGAATAACTTTCTTCAAACTGCGAAGCTATCAGGTCAGCAATGTTGACTTTTGACGCCACTCTCTACATAGTTTTTATTATAATGTCATGAAAGTAATGTCATATATTATTAGTTAGATTGGAATATCTTTGAAATTCAATAAACTTATTCTTTTTTATATATGCAGTCCTGTCACGCACATTTTAAGACTTTGCTTTCTCACTGTTGATAAGTTTCTTTAATAATAACTGTGGCAAATAATTCTACCTTTTGTGACTCTCTATGAATTAAAGGAAAAACATTTTCAGGCAAATCAAAAATTAAAAAAACTATAGTATTCAGCTATAGTCCCCAATAGTTCTGCTTAGATCCAGAGTTTCACTTTAGCGACCCACACAACAACTGACGACGGGTTCGGCAGATTATCACAGCGGAACAAGTCAAGAATGTAGCTGGCCTCAGGAAAAGATGGAATATTTTCAGCACTCTTGTCAAAGCTATTAATTTCTTTCTGGCTCAATTTTGAATGAGGAAGCATTCACAGTAATTAAAACGATAGTAAGATACATACATAGCAAAGTCAAAACGCAGACAGGCCTACTAAACAACCTAAATTTTATGAAACCGTAAGATTCATTTCTTTCTTGATAAAAAAAAACCATTGAAAAATGATGTATATAAAAGATGGAGACCTCTGCCGCAGTGTATCAATATGCCCATAAGTAAGAGGCATCATTCTTTCATGATCTTCAAAATCTGCCACGGTAGAATGAACGCTCTCAAATATAAAAACTACAAAATTGAATGCTTTCTAAACATCGATGCATCCAAGTTTTTGAATATTAACATATTTTTAGATGGCTGTAAAACAAATTTTTTTTTATGATATCAAATGATGTCGTAGACTCTTAGACTCAGAAATAATAGTTCAACACAGAAATAAACGTTCTAGTTCCTCAATATTCCTCAATTCTTACTATTAATATGATCTGGGAAGTGAATGATTCAAAATAATAGAATTTTTTAAATCAAACGGTTACGATGATGTTACCGGTATATTCAAATATTTTCATAGGAAATCGAAACAATTAAAATAAATAAATTGGTTAAGCTTCCAAAGTTTTTACTCGCGAGTTCATGAACATTTTCAACAAAAGAGAAGCGTTGAACAAAAATAATATTTGAAGAGAAAGATGTTATCATGATTACTGGCTCACTTTGGTCATTGACCATCCAGATACAACTTTATCCACAATTTAAGAGGCAAAATTGAAAAAGACTCTCCACAAGTTTGCAGGGAATGACCATATCTGCTAAACGGACATTTTTATTACAGAAAAATAAGTACACGAGTTTTCGAGTATTGGCTTAGGAAGCACTTACTTATGTGTAGATTAATGGATATTTGGAATCTTCAACATCATCTTCGACATCAGATCAGCTATACTTAACTCAGGCAACATAAGATGGGGTGCCTTCAGTTCTTCATAAATATGGGAAGAAAGAATAGAGTTAATCTTATTCAGGTGCCTGGAAATGCCTGTGTTTTGTTTTTTGCTCCGTAAAAAAGTTAACACTTTGACACGTGATGTGTGAGTTTTTTTAGTGAAGACAAAAGTGTAGAAATCAGGTCGAATAACGAAAGTGATAGTAAGTCTAATGCTTTAAAACTTTATTTAAATTTTGTTCTAATGACGTACGTTATATATACCAAAACTGAAAAAATCAGTGCTGTGGTAGTTTGAATATACTTAGTTCAAAAAAAAACTTAAAAAATAAGATCGAGAGAGAAAAACGCAACAGAAAATAATATAAAAATAAATGGAAAATAAAGGCCTGAAATTTTATGAAATAGCAAGCATTTAAACAACTGGCACAAAGAAAGCTATATGTAAGTAATTCGTTGTAGTACAGGATTAATAGTGCAATTCACTATTAATTAGGTGTACGCTAGGTCTTGTCGGACTTGATCTTCAAATGCCGAGAGTGGTCAAAAAAAAAAATTTCGAACATATATTATTAATAATTTATCAATATACTGCAATAAAGAATTAAATGAAGCCGTGAAAGTGGATCCCATAGCTGTCAAATATAAAGAAAATAAAGCAAAATTAAAAAAGCGCGCTTTAATTTTGAAAAAATCGATTTAACATATTTAACGTATATTTTACGTTTTTCAAATTGTGAAATTGAATTCATTTAATAAAATACAAACTCGTGAAGGTTCTTTATGCTCGATATTCGATGCACCTGAAGAACTTAAATAAAATTTATCACCAACTTATGCAGATGACATGAGAGATTATTTGTGGGGAAGATTTTTGTTAGAAAGTGAATGTAATGCTAAAGATCCTTCTGCAAAAGAAGGATTATCTTTCTCTTTTTTTTTCTCTTATTTTATATGGGTCTCGGCACCTCAAGATATTATTGAAAGCCGGTCATATTTTGAATACCTATTTTGACCATCAATATGTAACTTTTTATCACACAGGAATAATGAATTTTAAATAATCGTCATTATTCGAACAATTTCACTCCACCCTACTTTACATCCTCCAAGAAGCTATTTGTCGAACAGATTTGAAAATATATCGGTTGTCAATAAATGCTCGCAGTACAAACAGGTGTGTTCAGTTCTTGGCTTACCAATTTATCTACATAATTTCGTGAATAATATTTTTTCAATTTGTCACAAATAAGCGTCTATATTTTTTAATGAAGATCTCTCACCACAAAATACGAGTACAAGCTTTATTTGTCTCTATTGACTCTACTTTTAAAATGAGCGTCTAGTTGACGCTATACCCCATTAGCTTCTAATTAATTTTTCAATAAAGACCAACACAAATTGTTTCAACTAATCTATCAAATGTCACAGCTCCTTAACACATTAGATTTCTTATTTTCGCTCAATTTCATTTTCACTCGCTCACTCACACTGACTTATTTACTCTCAGAAGCGCTTAGAACTGCTACCTCTGCCACATCCATCGAACCATTCAACCATTCGTCTTCCATAAATTCACTCCGCACATCATCAAACTCATCATCAACATGTGATATCGTAACTCTTATCGTGGCTTGACAATCTGCAACTGTCTGTTTGCCCGTCTGCCTGGCTGTCTGTCTTATGCGTTGTATGCTTACTGTCAGCCATATCGTCTATCGCTGCTGCTCCTGCCACTGATGGTTCATTTCATGTTGTGCCCTTTGGCGTCAAAAAGTTTTTCGCCAATTTTTTATTTTTTTTTTTTTCATTTGTTGCTTTGGTTATTTTATATTTGTTGTTGTTTTCGCAACAAATTGCCAATTGTTTTTCGCTCGTTTTGTTTGATTCTTGGCTAATGGCAACTACAACAGCAACTATAAGAACAACAACAATAACGTAACAACATTGATATAACAATTTGTTGACAAATCTATCTCCATTTTGGGGCGTATAAACATTTTCATACATGCCGCACTGGTTATGTTTGCCGGTCTCATACATTCATGAGAGTGGTGTCCTTGATTATCCTTAATATCGCGTGTGTAGTATCGATGGAACATTTTAAATTTTTGATAACATCATCATATATATAATTTTGCGGATTGGTTGATGCGTAGATGGTGAAACTGATTTTCTCCAATAGGCCATCGATTTTGCAAAATACTGATTGAGAAAAAAGGCTGAACTAATTTCCTTTATCTCCTCCATTAAATGCGATTTTAATTCATGAAGCAAGCTAATATTTATCTTTCAACCTGAAAATGCTCCATAATGATATCACTTTAATCAAATTTAAAGTGTTCGAAGGAAAATGTATGATAGATAAAAGAGATGTGGGATACAGAAGAACTTCTCAACACAAAGAAGTATAACTCTGCGCTTATCTACTGAATTTAGGTATCTGACAGTTATCATGGAATAGAAGCTTTTGTGGAAATCCCTTGTCAAAGAACAGGTTACAAAGTTGTACACTGGATGTATATATCTCTCGTTAGATCTGATACGACATACGCTTCCATATTGTTTTGGCATCGGACTATATTTTGGTACTACCGCCAGGCGATGAACTCAATGTGCTGCCTTTGAATCGAGCTATGCAAAATGAAGTATTGATATCAACATAGCAATTTAGATCAATTGAAACTTTTTGCAACAGATTTGACACTGGGCATAGGTAAATGTGTCGAAACTAACCGAGCATTACCCACTGTTTCAGTAACCAGTAGATATTATCGTCCCTATCAATAAACTTGTCATAAAATATGAGTTCATATTCTGGCAGCGATACCAATGAAGCAATCCTGAAGAATTTATTGAAGCCTTCAAACGAATTTCCTACACAGATGGTTCTAAGTCCTAAGATGGCACTGAACTTAGCTAGTATCATAAAGAACAAACAATGAATAACATTATAATATGTTATATTGTTGCATTCAGACCTGCTCTAATTCCGTTTGGGATTGTCTTCGGAAACGGAATTGAAATTTGAAGTTTATTTCAGGATCATGCAAAACAGAGAACCCCGTTAAATTATCGGAACTATATCTAACAGTTCAAGATCAAAGTTTAAATAAAGTTCCATAGCAAATTCCGTCTATTAGATTTAGAGGAGCTATTGACATATAACGTCGGACTTCAATTCCACTTCCGAACTAAAACAGATCTTATTATATAAAAGAGACTTTTATTATGATGCTCTGTGCTGGATTACAGATAAAAAATTGTGTTGCAGATTTTATAGGTATCATTTCCTGTAGGTATCATTTCCACTGAACGCTAATTCATTTAAATTCAATTATATCGGATGATCTAATATCATTTGTAAGATCAATTAAAGAAGATTAATATTCAAAAATGATTTCGGGCGTATGGCCGCTGCGAATAAATCGTTTGATACGCATTCTGGAGGTCCAAACTTTTGCATTTTTTTCATGTACTTAAGTAAACGAGGCCTCAAAACTGCAATAACTTATATGGGCTTCGGAATCGGCAATCATTGCTACTTACTGCATAAGCCAGAACTTAATTCATTTCAAGAAATTATGTGAGTTTTACGACTTTAAAGTTTGATGATTTTTTGATTTTATTGTATGTACTTTCACTATGTCAAAACGTTGTTAAAATTTATAATTACGAAATACAATCAAAATTTAGAAAAAGTACACAGTATCGCTGCAGATAGTCCGAATATATCATAACCATATTCCACATCATTAGCAGTTCGTTGAACTTGTTCTGCTTTTACTTGTTTGTTTAATATAAAGCTCATACCGTAATTTTGCTGCACTTATTTTTATTTTTATTTTTCTTCTTTTTGAGTCTACTATTGAGAATTCAATTGTCAAATGATGCGTAGATTGTGATCATAAAAATGTTTGCAATCACTTTTGCCCCATGCCTCACTCTACTGATCTCCATGTTGTTTTCTGTAACTTCTAAGCAGTATCAAGAAGTATGTTTTTTTCAGTATTTTAGAAAAAAAAATTGATCTGCTATACTTATGTGATAAAAACGACTACCACATGTTTGAAAATTTCCAAAAATCTATGTATTTAGTAAAAATTCAGCTTCGACCAAACCAAAAAATCACTTCGAGCACTTGCAATAAAATCAAGACATTTATTTTCATGCAAAACATAGCATTAATTTGACGAGTATGTATCTGTTATTTTGTGGAAAGCCACAAGACAATAATTTGGGTTAATTTAAGTCCAGGATATGACCAGTTTGTCATCATTAACCATTTCAGTTATTAGCTACTTGTGCACTTCTATATGAATTAAATGAGTCTAAAGTGACGATGTCGAAGACATTTTGAAAAAAAGTGATAAACACTCACAAAAGAAGTGGAAAACCGTTTTTACTGCTTACGAGCAATAACCGATTCAAAAGTTTTAATTTCTGCTTGAAAAACACCAAAGTCGCTGGACAGTTAATATATATTTTCTGATACTAGTGATTTGGAATAGATTACTGACCCAGTACCAATATCTTGATTTTTAATTAATCTGTGTAAATTTCAATTAATGGCATTAAAGAAACTTAACAGTATTCTAACCTGGAAGTTTATTGAAGAATAAGTCGTGGTAAGAGAAAGTCGGTACTACCAAATACATCGTAGTTTTATGTAAAATACTACTTTAAGCAAAATTATATAATTTCCAGAACATAATGCTTTTTGCTTTTTATCAAGAGGCTCTAAGCTGAGAAGCGTTTCAAGCGCATCGGTATTTGTAGTTCTTAACGCCCCTGTAACATTCAAACAAGCCAATCCCTGAATGTTAGTTTATCAAAATTATATAGTTTCCCCATATGCTGCCGCCATTCTCTATTTTCTCTAAGTCAGAATTTGTTGGATGGTAGTCGTTGTCTTTTATATCTCCAAAATTCTTATAGAACTAAGACTGTGATAAACCTTAAAAACGCTTGCATGTGTAAAATCTACACATGTTTTTCATTCTAAGTATTCTCGCCATTGAGCTTCTACAGCGTTGACCAAAAGTCAGCATGGGGTTTAAAACTTTAATAACTTTTTCGTTTATTTATTTATTTTATTATTTTTTTTTAGATTATAAAATATAAAAATGGAAATTTTTTCACACTATGTATGAAAAATAACGTCTTTTAAATGACCCCCGTTTTCATCTTCGCAATGATGGGCTCGTTTTAGAGCATTTTCCATAACAGCTGTCAAAATTTGTGGCTGTAGCGTTCGAGTTTCGGCAACAATGTTGGCCTTGAGTTCAAGAACTCTCTCTTTTAAATAACACCAAAGAAAATAGTCGGGTGCTGTCAAATCTGGCGAACACGCTGGCCAACTAATTTCCAAATTTCTGGAAATTATTTTCTCTCCAAAAATTTGCCTCATAAGTGTCTTTGTGTCTCGGGCAGTGGCTCCATCCTGCTGAAACCACATCTTAGGTCTGTTTTGAAGAGCAGGACGTAGAAAATATATCGATAACGCTCTCCATTTACGGATACAGCACTTCCATTTTCATTTTCGAAGAAGTAAGGACCAATGATGTTTTCAGATGTAATGCCACACCATACTATACACCTAATGGGGTGCAATTAGCGTTCATGAATGACTCTTGGATTTTCAGAACCCCAGAACTTGCAGTTCTGCTTATTAACAAAGTCAGTCAAATGAAAATGAGCTTCATCACTCATAATCAGGTTTTCAACAGATTTTTTTTGCGTTAAAATAATTAATCGCTGATTTAAATAATAAAATTGTATTACTCTAGTCCTCTGTTCAGTTTTGAATATCTCCATTTTTTATTCCCCAGGTGTTATTTATATAATCTAAATAAAAAATAAAAAAAATATATAAACGAAAAAGTTATTAAATTTTCAAACCCTATGGTGACTTTTGGCCCACGCTGTATTTAAAAATCTTATCAACGATAACACCAAATTATATTTTTCTAATACTAGAAGAATAGCCCTGTCTAAAATTGGATATCCAAACTGAGACATTTTGAAAGCATTGAACGAATCTGGCCCTCAGTAGTAGTGCCCAAGCCATAAAAACTTTACAGTAGTGGATTTCTATCATTTAAGCCCAAAAAAATAACCTAAGAACCAGTTTTTTTATTCAAAAACGGTTCATTTATTTCAACCCGATCTGAACAAGCCATTAGCGCGAATTCCAAGGACTATATTACCCTTAGAAGCGAAGAGGACGTGTCTCAAAAAAATTCATAAAAGTGATTCTTATGGCATCGGATAGCTTAAGAAATTATGCATCTAATGAGCTACTCCAAGTGACGGTATCTTAGTTTAAACATATAATTTCTTAAGAGAATTTCTCTATCTCAATTTAGCATGTAGTTCAACAAATGACATAAACAAAACATCAAAACTCATTTTTTTTTTAGAAACGATCTTTTTGCTTCTGATGGCAGTATATCTCTGAAAAAAGATGCAGGGTCCAATTTTCGTAGTCATGTAATAAGCTTCATAAAAAACAAGTGGTTAATATGAAAAATAGGTGAAGTGGCTTGAGAAAACTATGCGCAATTTTTCTAATTTTTGAGCGGCGCAAAATTTATTGTTTTATATTTTTTTGCCACATTTCTTAATTCAAAAATACCAAAAACTCGACTTCGACCAAAAGACGAATAGATCAATTTACCTTGGTCCAGCAAATGAGATAGCGAGATAAAAAAACTCTTTAATGCCATAGATTGCAAACGTAATGCTAAATCAGTATTCGCTTTATCTGTAGAATTTTAATCTTCAAAATACGCAGTTCATTTTGATTTCCTTGCAATTACTTAAAAACTTTTCTCATTCGTTCTGCTGTTTGCATTTTGCATCCGGCTGCGACCGCTTTCCGGCGCATCTAACTAAAACAGTACCTACATAAAGCAAGGGGTAAACATAAACATTCGAAGGCGAACGCAAATATAAATGAAAGTACACTGAAAAAAAAAATAAAAAGGACTTGCTCTGAATTTGTTTTTTAAGCTTCAGCTAAAATTTAATAGTGTTACTTTTTTTAGCTTTTGTTAAATTGTTTTGCGCCCACTATTTGTTTCTTGAGAGTGAAAATTTATTACACGCCATCTTAAATATAATTTCTCTGCATGTGGTCACATGCAGTCAGACACACATTAAAATAAATTACCACGAAAGCAACCTACGGCCATAATTTACGTAAACACCAACGAAAAACACTTTCGTTTTTTTTTTTTGTTTTTCATCTACAAATTTTCCCATTTAAAAGATGCCAGTTCGCAGCACAGACTGGTGTCATACCGTAAGTTTTATACTTTACTTTAACTCCAACTGCAATGTCATCCTATCAACTCAACGCCTGATGTGTGTGAGTGTGTGTGTGTGCTGTATGTACCAACTTTTGACTCCATACGTTGCAGATTACACGTCTTGAGAATCCCTTATTAAGCGGATTAAAATGCTTCCTGATTTTAATTGTCTACCGCCGGAGAGAACAAATTTTGTGGACGACATATGATGTGTGGTTGCAACATTGGTTGGATGGAGCTCTGTCTGGATGCCTGTTGTTAGATGCAGCTGTTTTTGAAAAGTGTTAGAGCAAAAGTTGTTCCTGCAGTATATTACACACATATAAATGACAGTACGCCAAAACTTACTGACTGTCAAAAGGTAGTGAGTGCTAAGCAAACAAAAAAAAAATCTGTTTTTTGTGGCATAATTTTTCGTTAACGCATAACAATGAAATGGTCCGAATACAGAATACACCTTCTAGGTGGTGTTCAGAAAAATTGAATAAAAATAAATTTTTTTACTTGACGGCTCTGTATGAAAACTATAATTTTTTGAATTGTCAAAAATTTCAGTGAATTGTTTAACTGATTATGATTCGACTGGAGGGAAAACGTCGATGAACGGAGTACACTTGAAATGTTTGTTTTAATTTCAGTTGCCACAAATATGATAAGAAAAAAAGGTCTAATGCTTTGCCCATAATTGTGACGGGGTCGGGAAAGCGGCATCGATTACACGCTGTCAAAAACTATTAAATACTTGATCATGTGAAATTGAACAGAATTGCGGCGTACGACTGGTAACCTGCCGACAGGTACCCGTCGATGTAGAATTAATTCGATTTTTACGTCGGGTCAGTGTTGCATTTCTATTGTATTAAAAGTTGTCACTCTCTTTTCTCATACGATTTTCACAGCAAAATTTATTGTTTACAAATTTTTTTTTTGTCACACTCTTTTCCCATACTATTCTCTCACAAGAAATCAGTCGTCCGCCTCAATTGTGTTTATTCAAACGATTTTCAGACGGTTTTTTTTTTTTTTGGCAGCGTATAATCGTTGCCGCTTTCCCGACCCCGTCCCAATTCTGGGCAAAGCATAAGGCGAAATACTTAATTTTTTCTTAGTCAACATGTGGCCAAAAATTTAAATAATTTAAGACTTAATTTAAAATTTTCAATATCTCAAAATCAATAGGTCAGATATGTAACTTTCAAGTGTCAATATGGCAGCTTATTCAATTATTTTTCTTATGACACCCATATTATGGATAAGCAGTGACAATTGCGGCTTCCAGCATTAGAAGTATTTTTGAATTGCTACTATTTATCGATGGGAGATCACTTCAAAGGCTTTTTTAAAATTCAATTAAAAACATTTCTTATAAGCAATTTATAACAAATTTTGCCAATTTATGCAATTTATTTTTCTCATAACAAAGAAATTCATTTACAGCATTCCTAATTAATATATCAATTCTTGAAACAATTGTCATTGTAGTTGCATGTTCATCAAATATATAAGCTCAGTCATTGCAATAAGTTGCCACATGGTGAGTTGACAGCACGCATACAAAGACAACTGCAGTTTCATATTAAGCCAGCAAAATCTTATTATTTATAAAATTTATAATTGAAAATTTCTTATCAATTTATAAATACAATAAATACTTCTGCAAATACACGTCTAATCTATTTGCATTTTAACAAACAGCTGTCTATCTAAAGTTGTTTAACAGTTTTCCCCTTTCGGGCAAATAATACATATGCACAGATACTATTTGGGTAATGCTCAGTGAAGTTTGCCTCGAAATTTTTCAAAGCTTGAAAATTTAAAAAAAAATTTAATGCAAAATATCAATTAATCTACTTGATATAAAAAATATTCCGTAAATAGTGTGATTTTCCAAAAGTATGGCGTAGATGCACACAAAAATCTGCTTCGAGAGCTGGGTAAAAAATCTCAAAAATATTTTGCGAAATAAGAACTAGTTACAAATTAACAAAAGAAAAAAAACAGCCTAACTTGGAAACAATAATCACACAAGCAAAAAGCATACTGCAATCGTGAACCGAACCTACGTATTTGGATTGGCTCCATATATTTTGTATTATGTTGCTTAAACGCATTGTCAGCTTGTAACATCGACTCACAAGTTCGCTGCTATTCCGCGTCGGCGTTCAAATGATGTTGTTGTCAAAACAAACAAAAAAATACATAGTTGCTACGACGTAGTCTAAATTTAAGAATTAAAATTATCAGTTACACTATATTACACATAAAAAGATCTGATTTCTCATATATTTTTTTCTATGTATTTTGGGCTATAGATTCCAAAAATGTAAACCATGTTTTTCCCCTAAGGATCGTTTTCAATATATCCCCAGAAAACCCGTTTTTTGCTCTTTTTTGATTTATTTGGCCATATTTCCATCAATTTTTTTTTTTTCAAATTATATCAGTTACACTTCGTTCAAAAGGTAATTTGTTTTCTTTCAAACGGTTTGCTGTTAATTGGAATCGGATAAAATTTTATGGAGTTACAAGCGTTCAAATCCCAAAAAAATAAGTGACGGTTTTCGCAATCTACGCCCCGAAATACATAGAAAAAAGTCTATGAGAAACCAGATTTCGAGATGAGGCCCAAATTTGTAAACTAGTGTAATAGATTTTATTTTCTTTTAATTGTTTATTTAAAAATTTATTTATGTTAAATCTTAAAATTTATTTTAACTAAATGTGGTTTTAAACATTGATTTTGCTTAAATATTAATTTAAGCACTTTTGACATTAGAACACTGACGCTCAAATACCCATTCACACGACAGTGAACTTGTGCATCGACTCACTATACCGACGTAAAAACGCCAAACTACTTCGCCGACGTATTTCGCATTCACACAACTTAAAAACTACTCCTCATGTGTGAATAGCGTATATGTGCAGCATACCTAGTAAGTGCGTTGAAGGCAAAATTACACACAGAAAAAGCATGGATATCGCGAACCGAAATGATTTAGCTCTAATAATGGAAGAGCTCGAGAAGAGCTGAATGTTTTTTGTTATTGTTATAAGAGCTTTACGAGCTGTGCACTTTGCTGTATATTGCTTAAAGCTGAAATCGTTGAGTAGTATTTGTCATTTTACTCACAATCAGTTCCAGAAAGCTCAAGCACACATCATATATCTGTCAGTTGCAAAAAAAAAAAAAACGGCGGGTTGCACTCCGGGAGTGCCGACAGAAGTGAAAACAAATCGTTTAATGGCAAGTTAGTGCGTTAATTGGTATGTGTGCGTTTTCTTTTTATATGGCAATGCAATGGAAGACAAAAACGGAATATGTATTCAAATTTTACTCTCGCTCTCATTCTCAATTTGTCAACGCAACAACGCGGAATTTGAAAGAAACAAACATGTAAGCATAACAATCGTTGATGTGCGTTTTCTTTTTATATGGCAATGCAATGAAAGACAAAAACAGAATATGTATTTAAATTTTACTCTCGCTCTCATTCTCAATTTGTCAACGCAACAACGCGGAATTTGAAAGAAACAAACATGTAAGCATAACAATCGTTGAATGAGAATGGAATGTGTCAGTTAGTGTCTGCTTTGTTTTTTGTCTTCCATTTTTTGTCTTCCATTTGCAATATTTTACTATCGCGGGGAATCCCGATGACGGTCGGTGTCGCGAAATTATACTTTTTTCCTCACCTGCACAACGTGCCATAAGAAGTTTTCACTTCAAAAACTACTTTTAGACAGTATAGAACCATGTTACATAAAATTTCAAGCAAATTTTAGAAAGACTTACCCTTAACTATGAGAATATTCAGATTTCGTACTCTGCTCTGGTAAATGATAAAATACACAAAATGGACAGATGGATTCAGTGTTAATATTATGGAAAAAATGTATATCATATATGAAATACTTTTGAGTGCAAATAAGTTTTGTCATATTGGCAACCCAATCGAAAATTTAGCTTATATATGGTCTGAGCAGAAAATAAACGGGCAATTCTAAAATTCTAGAAGCAATACACTGTGTAGGAAAATTAGGATTAGGTTCCTGCATAATTAATAATTTTGAATTTGAAATATAATTAACTGAAATGTTCTGTAAGTGGTAATCGTGATTCGAGCCAACTGCCTATAGTTTTGCTAATCCAATTTGTAGCTATATAATGAGAAAAATAGATAATGTTAATAAAATGTTATAAAGTAAAAAAATTAATAACTGGTAATTTGTTCTAAATAGGGGGGCGGATAAACCTGACGGCGGAATGTTTAGGTAGTTGCAAATTTTGATGTGATGATTTGAAAGTGGGTGCTGTTTCTGATGGTGATATCAACAGCACAGGTTGGGCGGGTACATGGGGAGGCAAAACCTCTCTCCCCCTTTCGTGTGGAAACGCGTGACGTTAAGAAAAGAGAATTTTTAGTTTTTTTTTATGGCTGCACCATATTTGGTTTTTGATGTTTGAAATTTTTTTTCTTTGTTCAAATTTCACTTCCACCTTTAAGTGGAAGTGAAATTTATTGTTATGCCCTCGGCCCAACGCGGAGGGTTAAAAAACCTCCCTGAAACCGATTAGCTAGCCGGTGCGAACCGCGTTGGGTTCGCTTACATAGGCATATATAACAATATATAAAATTTACTAACAATCGGTATAAATATCGTCATATAAACCGTTAGACATAAATTTCGTTTCGATCTTTGTTTTTAGATATCGTTTGCTGTGAAAAAGTTTATAATATTTATTTTGTGACGTGCTTTTATGTAGGCAGCCGGCCCACTAGCTGCTAACTTTGCTTATGAAGATGTAGGCACCTCAATCAATGTATATAGTCTCTTTGTAATTGGTTTTGTAGGTAATGTGCTTCTCGTTTGCAATTGTGGCTAGAGTTATGAGCAATACTTTTCATCGGTGTAAGCTATAACATATTTTCTACTGGGGCATAAATAAATTCTCAACTCATTTGAAAACATTTATGAAAAAAAAAATTAAAAAACATCATTCGAGACATGCAAATATTTGATTCAATTCAAAACCAAATTCAATGTCCTTACTGCTACCATCTCACAACTAATCCTTTTAACGTAAAATTCAAAATTTGTTTCTCACCTTTTTGCTTGACCTGCAACTAAAACAATCAGTCTGCCGTAGATTACTGCTGAGTGTGTGTGTGTGAAAGGGTTTACTGGTAATAAAATTTTCGTATTTGCATTTTGTGTGAAATCAAATTTGCACAAATAACTCGAGGCCAAATGCAGCAGATACAGCGGCAGAAGCACTTGCAGTAGGATAACAAGTATACCTACACGTACTTGTACTTCACACACTCTGACAAATTTAGTGTAAAGTATATAAACATACAATCATACACTTAAACACCTTCACTATCATTGTTTCTTAGCTGGCATATTGTCACAAGGATTATAGACAACCCAAAGGTGTTAGTTGCTCATAAAATATTTGTGCAGTTGAATAGTTTGCAACGATTTTCGGTTAAAAGTGTAATTTTTGTTGGTACCAACTCAGCTCATTTGTCTTTGTTCGGTCGAGCGGAATACCAAAGTGTTGGTTAGATAAGTAAATGCTCTGTATCTAGCTGTGTTCATGAACACTCAGAAAAAATATGATAAGTCTAACTAAAATCTCAAATATTTTTGCGGAAATTTTAATACCACGGTAGTGACATAATTACATGCATACACTTAACCTCTGATAATTAAAATTCAAAAAGATGTATAGTTGTTTTTCAGAGATGGATTAAGATTAGAATTAAGTTAAATATAAACTGATGGTGTTTGAAATATTTTTCTCTGAGTGTTTACATGCCATCCTGTGTGTTAGTAGCTATTTACGTTTGAAAAAGCAAATTGATAAAACGACATTAATAATCTGGCCAAATATGGTTTCTATTATAAGAAAAATAATGTTTGGTGTGAGTGCAGTTTTCAAATGATCATAAAAATATTCATTATATATCTTGTTTAAGTTTAATAAACACCCAAAATTTGAACATAAGAAAAGCCGTTTCCAATTGAAAATTCAGGGATCAAAGGAAAATAGGACATTAATAAAATGAAAAACTATCCAAGAAAATAAGGTCGAAACATCAAAATAAAAGGGCATTTCATCTGTAATAAAATGTGAAATACCAAAAAAAAAATAAAAGGAAACAAAACCGGTGAAGTTTCGTTTTTTTTTTTTTTTCAAAAGAGATATACTTAAATAAACAACGAAAAGTTAAAAAAAAATAGATCGAATCAAATTGGCATAAAATTAAAAGAAAAATGATACAAAAACAAGATAATTTCGTACAAAATTGATAGTTAAATGAATTGAACACTTCACAATAAATCAGTTCTAGGCATTTACTAAAGGATAATAAAGGATATATGTACAATATTAGAGAGGTTCAAATTAAAACTTTTTGATTTTTTCACGATGTGTCAGCGGATTACAGTAGCCTTATGTATATGTCTGGAAAAAGCCCATTACTAGGATAAGGTTGATATTGATTTATTCTATAGATTTTTCAATCATTTTCAAAAATTCAAATTATGTCAGCTCTGTTAATTTAGAAAAATGCAGATATCTCGGATTCGAAATAAGAAACTGATATGCGGTTTACGGCATTCTCTTAAGCAAATTGTATTAAAAATTATGTAACACGGGATCGGCGACAAAAAAATATGGTGTGATTTTGCAACTTTAAAGTACAGTACCGAAATTTTTTAATTTTTTTCCGGTCAATTTTCAATTTGTTTGTAAGAAAAAAAGAGGAAAAAGAAAAAATAACTAATTAATCTTGTTATTCATACGAAAATGGACCCAGTAAAAGGAACAAATTCTTAACAAGGATATTAGTTTTTTGACAACTTGTCCAAAGACAGCATAAACTTAAGAAAAATTCGCCTACGATTTAATTTCTGAAGTAATAAATTTATTGATTCAATTAGGGTCAGTGATGGCATTTTCGGTACATTAGTACTTTTTTCGGTACATTTGCGTCCTAAAAAGTAGCCGTCGGTACATTTGACAAGTTTTCAGTACACTTGCCCCATTTGTAGTACATTTGGACAATTTATAATAATAACCTTTAGTATTTTTTTAGTATATGGAAAAATTTAAAATTATTAAATAATCGCAATGTTTAGTAATATTTACTTTTTATAATAATTACTATTTTTTTATTTAGTAAATGATAAAATCAAACCAAAGTAATCGCAATGTGAGAGAAGTTAAAAGTGAGGACCTTTCTTTTTTTTTGTACATTTTAATCAAATTGGGTGTTGAAGACAAAACAGTACATTAGGCGTCTAAAAATTACATTTGAAGTCTCGATTCAGTATGTTTTTACGAAACCTAAATGCCATCACTGATTAGGGTAGCCACCAGAAAAGAGTTATTTTAATATAGACATAAGACTGGGTCGATTTGTATGAAGTAAAATAAAGTCAACCAGACACCGACTCAAAATTTAGAAGTACCTTTAAAAAAGATATCTGCGTCATTTTGTTTTCGTTCCGAAAAAAAATCAATGGATCACTTTTGAATCTCCTGAAGGTCCTTTTTGGATAAAAAACGTAAGTATTTTTTACTTATAACTTTTATTTCTTCACAGAATGGAATTTGCTTGAAAAATAAAAATTGCGTTATTGCAAAAAATTTTACGTTAAAAAATTTCAATTTTTTTTTCTGTCGTAGATAATATTTAGTCCAAAAATTCGATTTTTCCATAAAAAAAATGTGAAAAAGTCCCAAAATTCGATTTTTCCATATAAAAAATTGTGAATAATTTAAAATTTTTTATCGTCAAATTTTTTGCAAGAACGCAATCTTTATTTTTCGACTAAATTTGGGTATCCATTCTGTGAAGGAATAAAAGTTACGAGTAAAAAACACCTTTTCTTAGCCAAAAAGGACCTTCAGGAGAATCAGAAATGTTCCATTGGTTTTTCTCGGAACCAAAAAAAAATGACGCAGATATCGTTTTTAAGGCTCATTCTAACTTTTGAGTCGGTGTCGGGATGAATCTTAATTTCGACCCGATCTAAAAGACATTTAATTATAATTAAAGACATACATACATATGTAAATGTGTTTATGTTATGATTCGATATTTAGTTATCATTACGTAAGTAGCTAATTCTGCGAGGTACTTGGAAAAACTCGTCGAAAACTCTATCCACATTGATTTTGATTTCGCGATGTATATTTAGCGAGGCTTAGCTGTTCAGCCGATCTTCGGACATAGTTGATCTGAGGTATATCTTTAGGCGACGTAGCACTGAAACGGAGTGTTCATTTGTTGCTGTTGTCACAAAGTTGCCATAACACGAAGCAATTTTGATGTCTTGCCCGGCAATGAGTTGACGCCAAAGTTGAACTTCATTTATTCACATGTCACGTGAACTATCATGCAAAATTGAAATATATGACGCGAATAGATTTGTGCATGAATTTTTATTGAAGCTGATTTTATTGATGCCGGAGCTATGCTTAAACGCGTATTGAAAAAATGCTCGTGCTACTTAGCCCTAGCGACGCGCAGTAGTCCTAAATCCTGTTTTTTGGTTCAAAAATAGCTAAAGAGCGCAAGTCTTATCAAAAATTAAAAACTCGGGCTCCGACGATTTATTGGCATTTTAGTTCTCTCATTTAAAAAAAAAATTGTTGTGACCTTTTGATTTTTCATTCAAATGCCAATAAAAACCTATGTGCGAAAATTCCCAATGGGTGGGGAGGGCTTAGCCTGGTAGCCACAGTATTTTTCTGTTTTAATATTACACTCAAAGCATGTTGACTGCTGCATAGAAGGAGGCGGGACAGGTATGGAAACGTAGAAATATTCTTGATCAACGACACCACCAATAATTTTAATGACAACCAAATATTCTCACGTAATTTAGAAATATAAATTTCACATCTTAGAATAAAAAAATTATTATAATATTGCCTAAAGTAAGACATTACTCGATTTCTTATCAAAAGTTTTAAGTTTATTAACCTTCAAAGTATCGTCACACAGATTTGACTTAAGTTTTCATGAATTTTATCAAATGGTTCAATTCCTAAAGATCCAGCACTGAAGACAAAAAAAATATAAAGTTAAATTCCGAATTATCTCGCGTGAACAGAGCAGCAGCTGCTGCTGGTATGATCAGCGTGGGGAAAAGTCAAACCCTGTTTTCATACACATCAATATTTTTTAATGCAATAAATTTCCTTTAGAAGATATTTATTGTAAGAAATTAAGCAAATTACTTAAAAAACACACACAAAAAAGAAACTTAGCAGCTCACTGTTCACAAGAAAGCAAGTTCAAAGAAGTCTCTTGCTACAATTTAATTAAAATAAAATACCCACTCATCTCATATAGTAACTGACGCTTTTGTAAGCACAAAATAACTAAAGGATACTCGCCAATCTTATGAAGCGTTCGTTATACAACTTCCACTGCTTCAGACAATACGCTTGGGGCTAAAATAATATTTCACATTTTAATCGACCAGAAAATAAAATTAACACTTTGAAGATAAATAGCATCATTTTGAAAGCAGTGCGTAAAGCGCTACAGTAGTTGATGCTACGTGAAACAAAAGATGGCTATGAAATTAAACTGATAAACGTTTTAAAATTAAAATAAAAGAATGTAAATAAAATTGAATTCAACCCTTTTTTTAATTCGTGTTTTATTTTTCAAGAGCGCCGTAGCATCCATTAAGCATCAACCAAAAAATGTGGCCAAACCGTAAATTAGATACTATGGTGCAAAGCTTTCTTTTGGTTGTCAGATTTTTTTCACAAACCTAAATGAAATCTGATTGTTTTATATATTACGATGGCACTTCGAAACAAACACATTAAATGCTCGTCGTTAAAGTTAAGTTTCTGAGAAAAATTATTTACTAAGCTAAAACTAAAACTTGTGAATTACTTTGAACAGTAAACAAAGTACGTAATTATTTTAAGAAATTGAAAAGTGTAATTTTATTTTCCACATACACTATCCAAGGAATATGCTTATTGCCGATAGAGGAAGTTTATTTGAGAACTGAACTACGTATAATTTGTAAGGAAAATACAGGGGTTGCATTAAGTCATTAGACAAAAACTAATAATATTGATGCAAGTAACCTTAAAGCTGTTTTAAGATAGCATTGATCTGAAAACTGTTTTTTCAACACTTAGCAAAATTTTATCCTATTCATGAGAAAGTAATTTTTTAAAATTAAATTAAATTTTGTGCTACAAAAAGCAGCTACTACACCATCGTACGCTAACTAAAACCACCAGTTCACACTGAAAACCCCAAAGAAAGCAGCGTGGCCGTTGACGTCGTCGCCCATTAAAGGTCAACTTAAAAGTAGCTTAAGATGCGAACTACGAACTCAGCAATTTACTTGGCTGCGAACGCGCCTGTAAGTAGACAACAATTTATTGTAATGAAATCAATAAACGCGGGAACGTTTTTCGCACGCTTTACAATCTCTTACAAGGCGTTTTGGTATACAAAATGTAAGTGATTTTTTTTTTTTTGTTAATTTCTTCCTCCTGCAATACCATTGTCCTTTCTATTTTATTGTGAAATTTTGTTAATTTTCGCTTTTGTTTCGCAACATCTTCAGCAGAAGAGACAGCAACAAAAACTCTTACATTATCGGGTACGAAATAAATTTTGTGGAAATCTTTGCGATAACATTTTCACGACTCAACGACGTTTTCTCTACTTCGCAACGCCTTTCAGTAGTTTAATTTCTTATGAAAAATAGAGAATGAACGACTATGTTGTTTCGTGCCTCGCCACCACTCACCATAGTACGGGAACTGTCAACACTTTTTCTGGTTCACTTAAAATTGTTGGCCTTTCACTCTTAGGTTTATGGCTCCTGCGGCCATTTTTCAGTTAAACTCTGTTGAAAATTGTTTTCTTCGCGCAAATTTTTACTCATTATCTTACTACGAGTAAGTGTTACATGGCGGCAAGCAAATGTTTTTGTTTTTGCTGTTTCGTTACGTTTTCAATTTAGATCGCCAAGGGACAGTTGCGCTTTGAACTTTTTGTTTACTTAATGTTTTGTTTTCGTAGCATCACGTTTAATATTTAATGCCTACTTTTAGGAGCATTAGCTGTAAAGCGTTTTATAGTCGCATATTTCTTGTGCTGTTTTTATCTCTATTCTTCTTAAATTACCTACGTGTTTGGAGACCTGGGCAAAATTAAATTCAAGTTTTATTTTTGTTCATTATTTAAGAAAATATTAAGAAATATTTCACTGGCATAAAATTAAAATTTTTTGACATAACAATAAAGATTGATTCTTATGACCGTAGAATACATTCCTTTTTCAATTTTGGATAGAATATTAAGATTTAAATCTGAGGAAGTCAATACCAAAGGATTACATTTACAGATGCTGCCATAATATGGGTCAAAAACAATATAGTAAAAATATCCGAAACTTTTTAATTAGTGCGGACATCAATATCTCTTTCTAACAATGTGAATGCTAAGCATCGCTGTAAGACAGAACATAATTTTGAATTGGGTGCGGATAAGTCGAGGTGGATTCGGATATGAAAACGTGAATCTGGATATATTTTTGTTGGCTCGAACATTTAACCTTGCGTTAGTCAATATATTTCGTGATATGTCCGTACGCCCTTGCACACTGAACAAAACTCAGATAACAAACTTTCCAAGGAAATGCCAATTCGAAAAGAAACTTGAATTTAAAAACTTAAAGAGTTTTTCTGGATGATTTTTGAATATTTAATCTGAATCTGTTAAGCCAAAAGCAATTAAAATGCAAAGCTTGAGCAATTGTCGTATTAACTTAATTTTACATATGTGTGTATGAAATTTATTTGAGACAGATTTATTTTGGGCTCATATCCTTGGGAAAATTCGCTTGCACATTTTTTTATTTCCCCAGTAAAGATTATTCTTTAGGTCTAACTATATATATGTTATGTATTATAATAAAGTTTCGTTTTAACAAAAAACAAAAAAAACTCACCTCATGTTTAAATATGATTGATTGCTCGAAAAAACTTGAATGTACTTACAAAATTATTCACAAGCCAAGTTAAGCAATAATTTCTTCATGATATTCAGTTAACCAATCAAGCAAATAATCTGCCTATTACGATTGTGTAAGCCAGGAGATTATTCGACCGTCTGAGAAAAATCGGCACCAGACCAATTTTATATATTTCAACTCATCGAACAAAAATTGTCAGGATATAAAATATTAGAATTTAATCGCTCCTTCGAAAAACTATTTAAATTTCTTAATTATTATTTACTGAGCCTTCTGTTCAGTACTGTTAGTGTGAAAAAAAACACAAAAAAAAAAATTACAGCACAAAATGCATAAAAAGAAACAAATCATTTCTTTTGGGCAAACCAGCAGCTTATACTAGTTTCGATGACCGCTACGTCATCATCATCAATTAGCTTTGTTCGCCGAAATTTAATAGTCTAACTAGCATACTATATCTTACTTCTTTAAATTTCTATTTTCTAAGGGGCAAGCGACATTTCCAGTTAAAATTGAAAATTGGCCAAAACTCAAATTTTACTTTTTACAATTCCCCTTTTTATAATTGTCAAAAAAAAATCATAAGATGTCAGAACAAAAATGTTTTTCAAAAAAAAAAAATTTAATAAAAAATTGTATGTACCGAAATTTGGGTTTCGTCCAATTTTAAATTTTAACTCATTTTATCATTTACCCCTTAGAAGATTACAAATTAAATATTATGGGTATTCATCTAAGCGAGCAAAAAACTCGCATGCTGTACAAGTTTAGCGCCGTCGCAAACGAACTGTCAAAAATCGTATGGATAGTTTTTTGAACAAACTAGAAAAGTTGCAGTGCTAATTTGTGCAATTGTTGTCACTCTCTTTTCCCATACGATTCTCTCAGCAAAAATGTATTCCTTACACATTTTGTATTTGTCACTCTCTTTTCCCAAACGATTCTCTCACAAAAAAATGACAAGCTCATCAACTGCCACAAATTCCACAAAATATTGGAAGGGGCGTTCGTGAAACACATCGCGCAAAATTGCCTCTTTGCACAAATGGGAAACTTGAGTGTTTAGATGAATACCATTATTGTTTTTTCGAATGACCAATTAAAACTTTTATAGAAATTACCCACCTGGCATTTAGATGATCATTTTTTTTTTTAATCACCTATACGAGTCATTTTTGACTACTTTTTATGACCAAAAAGTGATTACAAGTAATAACTGAGAAAAAAAAATAAAAAAAATATTCCAAAAATCACATTCCGATCTACTAAATGATCTAAAACTGATTGCACAGGAAAACACCCAGCCAGCATTTTTTGAAATTTTCGATCACATTCGAGACTTTTTCGAGTCCTCTGTCTGATTAAACTGATCCTAAATGCGCTCATTTTCTGATCATAAATGATACTTTTGTCGGGAGAAAATGGTACCCTATCCGCGACTCTTCTTGAAGAGTCGTTTATGACCCGTTTTTCTGATAAGTTTCGACTCATCTTCGAGTCATACTACTAATCATTTGCGAGTCTTTTTCGAGTCATATTTTAGTCATATTTCTAAGCATTTGCGAGTCTTTTTTGAGTCATATTTTTAATCATTTGCGAGTCATTTGACTTAATCTTTTTTTCGCATCCACGTTCCTTCGCGTGTCCTTGCCGTTATTTTCATCACCATCAGCCCTATATGCATAATTTTACTTATTTTATTTAAAAGTATTTATATACTATCTACTTCTAGTAAAGTTATTATGAACTACAAAACAGAACACAATTCAAAATACATTTCAAGAATAAGTTCTAAAGTCATATTCGAATCATTACGTAGATCAAAAAGTGATAATATTGTTACTGTTACTGTGCAATCAGTTTTAGATCATTGGGTAGATCGGAATGTGATTTTTGGAATTTTTTCTCTCTTGGTAATCACTTTTTGGTCATAAATAGTAGTAAAAATGACTCGTATAGGTGATTTAAAAAAAAAATTATCATCTAAATGCTAGGTGGGCAGTAACAATATTATCACTTTTTGATATACGTAATGATTCGAATATGACCTTAGAACTTATTCTTGAAAATGTATTTTGAATTGTATTCTGTTTTGTAGTTCATAATAACTTTACTAGAAGTAGATAATATATAAATACTTTTACAATAAATAAAATTATGCATATAGGGCTGATGGCGATGAAAAGAACGGCAACGCAACGCGAAAGAACGTGAATTCGAAAAAATTTAAGTCATATGACTCTCAAATGATTAGAAATATGACTCAAAAAAGACTCGCAAATGCTTAGAAATATGACTAAAATATGACTCGAAAAAGACTCGCAAATGATTAGAAATATGTATGACTCGAAAAAGACTCGCATATGACTCGAAAAAGACTCACAAGTGATTAGATATCTGACTAAAATATGACTCGAAAAAGACTCGTAAATGATTAGAAATTTGACTCGAAAAAGAGTTGAAACTGATGAAAAAAATGAGTCATAAACAAGAAGAGTTGTGGATAGGGTACCATTTTCTCCCAACAAAAGTATCATTTATGATCAGAAAATGAGCGCATTTATGATCATTTTAATCAGACAGAGGACTCGAAAATGTCTCGAATGTGATCGGATATTTCATAAAATGCTGGCTGGGTAATTCTTTTATTTATCATAAATTTTGAAATACATATAGCGCAAAAATGGTGCATATCAAATCATCAACTTGTCAATTACTATTCACAAGAAAAATTAGCAAAAAAAGGGGAGCTGAAGATCCAACTTCTTTCATTTTGGTTCTTATGCACATACCAAATCTTAGCACCCAATAAATGTATAACTGCTACCATTTAACACTGCCACACAATATTAGGCTTGTTCTTTTTTGTAACACTGAACTTAAGTTCAAAACCGTATTAAATTTTATTTAGTGGCTTTCGTTTTTTGATGAATTTTTCCATATATAGAACGGAGAACGGGACGCCTTTAAAATTTATGTTAACGCTTTCATTTAACCGCCGACTTCTTTCTCTCAACACTGTGCCATTTTCGAACTAGCCTTGGGCAAATCTTCTACTGCATTTTCAAGCAATTTTTCATATTTTCCAGAAGTTTTCTATTCTTTGGTGACTTTTCTTTCATGCTTAAAACTTAAATGCAATTAAATGTGTGACACGTGCCATGTGTCGCCATAAATTTTTATAATTAAAAACGGAATTTTCTCAAATATCATCGCACGCACACAAAACCAAGCATATTTGAATTAAATGAATGAATGAAGAAGTCGCTGATTAAATCTGTCACACTGTTGCCATTAACACGCCCAACTGAGTGCGAAAAAACAATTGTCGCTTACAAGGCGTCATTTCTTTCGGCATTTTTTTGTGATTTTCTGAAGCGGAAAATAAAAGCAACAAATGTCCCAAGAATTCAGATTAATATACCTCACGTAGGGCTGAATGTTATAGAATTCGTCAACATGGCAACACTCGCATAATACAGCTTCATATACATTTAAGAATATGCACATTGAGTGATTCTAACGCCAAATAGTTGATTACAAACGGATATGGCAACATATCATCTAACATGAATCCCTTCAAAAATACGCCCTCAAAATTAAGCGACAGCCAATATAATAGAAAGAAAAAATATGAGAAAAAAAAACTGCTATAAGAAACAATTACAAGAAAAATGCGGAAAAGATTTTGACTTCATAAAAATGCTGAAAACTAGTAGGAAAAATAGCTCATGCGGTATGCGGCTGGCTTTAAGAATTATTTTAAGATTATGTGACACTTGTTTTCTGTTTACTTCTTCTTAACCCCAGCTTTACAGCTTGAAGTTTAAACTATCGAAGTGAAATTTTGTGATTCAGTTAGCGAACGAACACAATTGAAAGTTGATGCGATAGCGAGAGAAAAACAACGTGACAACATGATTTTTTCTCTGTGTTAGAGCAATATGCAAAATGGAAGCTAAAAGAAGCTCTATTGCGTATCTTGCTCTAACGTATAGGAAAAATCATGTTGTCTCGTTTTTTTTTTTCTCTCGCTATCGCATCAATTTCCAATTGTGTTCGTTCGTTTACAGAGGTGAACGCATTGCAGTGTGTGCTCTCTTTCATCGGACTCATTGATGGCAAAGTAGAAGTGTAAACAAATAAATTGGGTTTTGTCTTGTCGTCATTTGGAGCCGTCTATAAAAGACGTATGCAGGAGAGTTAAGGGTCGTAACAACAGACAATAGTGGGGGGAGGCCTTTTCGGGGGTCTATTTTTTATATAGCACTCTTGAATATTTTCAATATTTTTTTTTTAAAGAAACTATTAAAATTTAAAAAAAAAAAGGGGGATCGGACCTATGAACGTTCTTAAATGATGGGTGGAGAAATAGTGAAATCGGACCAAAGTTAACAACCAGAAGGAGGGGATTAAAATTCTAGAATTTTTGCGGACGTCTTTTATGAACGTCCTCTTATCTTGTACTGGATTTTGACAAATGTCACAAAAAAATTAAGTTTTGACAGTTTAATTTCGTCATTATTGTTGAATCATGTTAAGTTTTTCCATCAAATTTCGAATGCAGTTTAGTCGTTTTTTCGTTACGGTTTTAATACAGCTATCCTAGTTGGTAGCTCAATAATTGAAGTGAGGACAGAAACCTTTCAAACTATCAAGCATTAGTTAGCATTATTAAATAAATATTCGAATCAAAACAATCAATGTATGTTATGTATTAAAAGCAATGGTGGGCACTAACATGCATGCACATTTTGTTTCCATGTAGTGGTACAACAACCATATGAAGTTCTACTCCGCTGAAGTAGAATTGAATCGTTGTTTGCGCTCACATTTGTATACGTATACACAAATGCTCTCCCGTTACTCTCAATTACGCTCTCGTTAGAACTTGCAAAAGAACTTTTGCCCACCTATGATTAAAAGCAAAAAATAATATTTATATATTAAAGTATCATAAGGGCTTCAAGCTAGAGTAAGCAGCAGACTGATAGGCAGCATCAAGGATGGACAGACAGACAAAAGCGCAGACGTCTTCATTATTAGCGGCGTTGTGGAAAATTTGTATATTAATAATTTTGTAATATTTTTTTTTCTCCATCTTATATTTATTGTTTATTTTTTCCTGTTTTCTAATGAAGAGTCGTTTTTACGCTTTGGCTTAATTTCCCTTACAATTCGTTTTCATTTTTATTGTTATCTCTCTCTTCCAATCTTCTGCAGTTGTGTTGATTTTCTTTTTAACGCGAAAAGTGGGAAATTAACTTTAGGAAAATCATCTTCAACAGAGCGTGTAATTTTTGTGGTTATTTGCAAGAAATTTTTTTAAGCATTAATTTTTTTTTTTTCTTCAGATTTCTTCTTTTCTTTTTAGAACTACACTTTATTGTTATTTGAGTATGAAGATTTTCATTTTTTCGGGCTGAAACGTTCTTTGCTTTTGCCATCATCAGTGGACTTCCTGTGGCCAAGTGCTGATAAGCTTTAAGTTTTTGTTGCTGTTCTCGCTGGTGCTGTTAATGCCATTGTGTTTCTTTGGTATTGTGATTTCTTAAAAAAGAGAATTTTTTTCTTTTAATTTTTGTGTTTTTTTTTAAATTGAGTGTACATTTAATGCGTATTAATTTTTATCTACAAAGCAACAGCTGCCTAGCGGTTGCTAAGCAAATATTTTTGGGTTAAAAACTTGAATAAATGAAATTTTTTTTGTAAGATTTGTGCTTTAGAATTTTATATTTTTTGTGGCGCGTGTAGCAATGATGTGCATGAATCCATTCTTTTCTATTTTCAAGCGATTCGCAGAAAAATTGTACAAACATAGCTTATATATATAATTGCCATCTCAAAAAAAACGCTGGTTTCAGTTTTTGAATTAAACACGTTATACCTATGTATATTCGGGAAATGACAGTATTTTTGTTTCCTTTATAATTTAAAAGTTTGAGATTATCTATGGAACCAAATGTCAGACAAATGCAGAACTTTGGAAAAATATTGACCTGATCATGAAATTTTTGACGGCATCGTTACTTAATTGTGACTCTATTGTTAATGCAACACGTTGTTACGGCGTCAAATAACACGATTTTTGTTTCCAATTTTGAACAGCATCTCCTTAAATTATAAGTGGAAGTTTTTCTCGTTCCAACTAAGCTTTTTCGTGATCAATGCAAAGGGTGTCATCCACTTTGATTTTATTATTATTACCATCTCGTGGGGTTCTCTGAACCTTAAATTCGGCAAGTTTTCTTAACCACGTCCATTCAGTTAAAAATATGTATCATCGCTAAAGATGATTTTCTCAGCAAAAAAGTTTCATATAAGTCAATAGATCCTTTTCGAACATAATTTCTTTCCTTGAGCATATCGGTCACAAAACACATTTTTTTGAGAAATTAAATAGAAATAGAAATGCTACATACGCTGATGACACCGCGGTCATTGCTTCAAGCGAAAGCTCTACCAATTGGACTGAAATGGTACAAAACCATCATGAAGACTTCATGACTAAGCAAATGGAATATAAAAGTTAACACTGAAAGATCAACTCACATATAGTTAAGATAACTGTTCAAGTATTCCTAAAAGCGAAAGTGTTAGATTACTTCAAAAGATGAAAACAAGTCGAAAATAATGGACACGGTCAGGATCACTCACGAACCGTTTTGAGCTAACGTAAAATATGAGATGGTCATTTTTGGAAAAAAAAAATTACTATACCAAATGATAACAAAAGGTCGGCAATGGACTTTAACAGTTAGCAGAGGTTGTTTTGCCCCGATCTCTGTATAATATTTGGTATTGTGTAGCTCAGTAAGTAATACTGGCAAGTGATCAGATGATATATCCAAACAAATTTTGCATCTTTTGAAATGCACTTTCACATACATGTAGATCAATAATTTTTTTAAATCTATCAGTCAATATGTGCTTTTTTTTTCTCAGTGGAAACAACTGCTATATTCATAGTTTTCAAAGCAGTTAACAATTCTTGACTTATTTTTGTATTAAAGCGTGATCCATAATAATGATTTTTTTTTTCGTAGTAATCACCCCCAGCTAAAAGGTAGTTCAATGTATCATGAAACAAGTACCTACAAGTAATTCATTGTGGCATAAATTCGATCTAGTGGATATTAAATACTATAACCGAATATAAATGGCATTGACTGGTTCAGGAAAAATATATCTTCACTTACGTAGATGTCAGAATCAATCAATAAAGCAAAACTCCTCTTGAATTCGTAAAAATTCTTTCTTTTCAATTGCCGGCATAAATTTATGTAAACGTAAGTGATTTCTTCTTTTTGATAACAGAAAACAATATCCGGTTTCTTTTCCGATTTCAGCAAAGAGCCGCTTTTGAAAGTTTGCGCTTTTTTAGCGTCACAAAAAAAAAAAGATTACCTTTTCAAGTGCTTGCATGTATGCGATACAAAGAAAACTTCATTTTTTCTGTCCTTTTGGTCTTTGGCAACGCTCTGTTGCCTGTGCCACAAGAGTGCAGGATATTTTAATTGCCAATTCTTCCAAAAGTGAGTGCCTACAAAGAACAAAAAAAAAAAAAAACGAGCAAATGTCAGTTTGCAAAAAGCAAAAAAAAAAAAGTCGAAAGCGGAAAAGGAAACACAAACTTGCACTTGCACACACACGCGCTCACTGACAAAGTGAATGTGTGAATGTCAGTTATTTACAAGGGTTTTTCGCATTAAACGCATTTGCCGACACCGCCACCGCAGACGTCGTCAGCTGTTAATGAATTTTTTGTGCTTCTTTTCAGTGTTTTCGTTTCACTTGTTCTTTTAGTTTGTCTTCTTTTTGAGTTCTTATTCCGCACGCATGCACACACAGCTACAAATAAATTCGAAACACACATACGTATACGCATATATAAACGCTGGGCTATCTCACACTATCAACATTTTTTATTGAAGACAGAAGTCTAATTTAAACTCAGACCTGGAAGTTTCAAAAGAAATATGACTATGACTGTCGCTTAAAAGATCAACCAGTCGACGATATGCAAAACTATACAGACCAACCTTAGGATTGTGTAGAATAAACTATATAATAGAAACATCCTGATTTTCGCATATCCGGACTACGTTTGTTTGAATTGGTGGAATGTCGAGTTTTAATTAATTTCCCATACCGCATAGAAATTGTGAAAATGAATATTTCTGCTGATGTGTTAGTTTTTGAGCTGAGTAAATTGTTTTGGGAAGACGACGTGCAGCCAAAGAAGTGAAATTGGAAAGACACAGTAACATCAAAAAATAGACAAGTCTGTCTTCTTTTTGATTTTTGTACTGTTGTAATGGAATTTGAAATTTGAGCACTTTTGACTTAAATTTCAATTTTAGGGCTTGACAAGTTTTTAGGTGGGTAAAGAAAAAGGAAAATATGGAAAAACTTAAAAAAAGTTTAAAGTCGGAATATATTGTAAGAGTCAAAAAGACTAAAAAATTGAAACAATTTCAGTGAATTTTAAAAAATAAATGTGATACAGGCAATAGCGTTACATTATAACAAAATTTTACATACTTAGCTGCGCTTCACTTTAAATTCAACAAAATAATAACAGAATGATAATTTTACACAAAAAAAAAAATACACTAAAAAAGTCAAATTACCAAAAAAAAAGAGGCTAAAGGTAACTTCTAAGTCAATTAGTATTAGAAATTCTTGCTTATCGGCTTAAAAGTTAATTTTTTTTGTTAACAAAAACGGTAACAAACTTATTGGAAACAAATATTGAAATACGCGCAGCTAAATTTATTACTTTAAGTTTTATTCCCTCAGTTTTTTGAATTTGAAATAATTGGTAAATTTAATTTGCCAATAAAATTAGTAGATCAATAATTTTAATACTATACACCAAACATTAGGTTTGTTCCTACCAGAAAAAATAGGTATATATTTATAAATATTTATTATTTAAGTTTTACCACAAAAAGCGTTCCTGCCAGAAAAATTTGGTGTTTGAGAGAGAAAAAATGGGAGTAAGAAACAGCTACTTAATCACTTCCCCTCCCAAAAATAAGTTTCAATTTTCACCCAGTTAAATTTCTTTTGGCTAAAAACTGAAGACTGTCAAAAGCGTAGTCAACGAGACTGGAGTAGTGTTTCACCGAGGCTACGAGGCAGCCTCGTTTTTGACTACGAGAACGAGGCGAGACCGAGGCGAGAACGAGGCGAGATGGAAAAATAAATTTTCCTCGCTTGACCGAGGCGAGGCGAGATCACACGGCACCTCGCCTCGTCCTCGCCTCGGCCTCGCCTCGTCCTAGCCTCGTTTTCAAAACCAAGAGCGAGGCGCGTTTCGACCAAATCTGAACTCGTAAGATACATATGCAGATTCAAAATATGAATGTAGTTTTTATATTAAAATCTATATTTAACTAATATTTTAGTATTTTATTTTGAGTAAACTACTTTGTTTTATTTTTAACCCGCATGTGCTTCTTACGAGTTCAGAGTTGGTCCAAGCGCTAATGCACAGAAGTGCTTTGATTGCATCAGCTTCTATGCGACTACGCCTCGATTGATCGATTTGGGAAGCATGTAAGGCTATGTAAGGCTATAAGCGAAACTGCATGATTGACAACACTGCATTGAAATTTATTTATTCTAATAGTCTTTCTAAGAACCGGTAAGGTGAAGCGAAACGCACAGCGTAACGCTAGTATATAAATAAAGAACAATACATATATGTATGTTCGTTGCTAATGGACTCCGTTCAACCGACCGACGAAAGATACATATATGTTTCTTATGATTTGGGATGCTCCGTAACATAGTTTACGATAAATGGGTGATGCCACCCCCACATAAGAGAAAAGCAGAATTCATCATATAAAGGGTTTTTCAATAGGAACGCTACAAAATTAGACCGATAGGGACAGCAAACGATGCCATATTTTTTTCCGTTCCTTTGACATTTCTCTTCAGTAAGGTTTGCCATTTCATCATGAAAAGATATACGATCCAACAACGAGTCGAAATTATTAAAATTTATTACCGAAATTCGGAGTCAGTGGCTTCAACTTTAAGAGCGCTACGTCCAATTTATGGTCGTCATAATCATCCTGTCAGATCAACAATTGAGCGTCTAGTGGAAAAATTTGAATATACAGGCACAGGAAAAATTGTTCCCGTGCCAGTGAGACAAAGAAGTGCCCGTTGTGTCGAGAATATTGCTGCCGCTAGCGCATCAATAGAGGAAGACCCAAATCAGTCTCTCACACGTCGTTCTCAAGCGTTGGGCATCTCTGTGACGTCGTTGTGGCGAATTTTGCAAAAAGACCTTGACCTAAATCCTTACAAGATCAAATTGACGATAATTAATGATAATGGCATCAAATGTTCTTTTACAAGAATAAAGAATTTTATTGATATAGCAAACCGTTTTTGTTTTATTTAAAAAAAACTTTTGTAGCGCTCTTATTGAAAAACCCTTTATTATCAACTACTTGATGTAGATTAATAAAACTTGGTATATTTATAAAAGATAGATGCATAACTAAGATTCAAGAAATAAAATGGGCGGTAACATGCCTTCAATATAAGAAAAAAATTAACTTTATCATATCTCAATATCTATTTGACGTAGATAAATAAAATTTGGTACATATCTTTCTTATAGTTTGTAAAAGGTTCATAGCTTAGTTTGGTTTGGAAAAATAGGCAATGCCTCTCCTTCCCATATAAGAAAAGAATTAAATTCATCATATCTCATCCAATTCACCAAAAATAAAAACAGATATTTTATTTTATTTCTTGAGGCTTGATCAGCCTATCAGCCCTGATACATGTATAATTTTTTATTTATTTTAATAAAAACCTCGCTTTTTTACCGAGGTGCCTCGGCCGAGAACGAGGAGAAGCGAGGCGAGGCGAGGCATGTGATGGCAAGATCTCGTCCGAGGCCGAGGCGAGGCGAGACTTAAATTTATAAAACGAGGCGAGACCGAGATCAACTAGAACCTCGCCTCGCCTCGCCTCGGCCTCGGTGAAACACTAGACTGGAGACTTACTTTTTGCAAACGAGGGAAATGAAATTTCCTTTCTGAATAACACCTGTCCAATACTTTCCTTATAAAATAATTTCCAGCGTTGATTTTTTTGTTGACTTCTTATAAGGTTGTGTTAAGAGGAAGCAACATAACAAATATTCTCGAAAATGCTTCACTCCCCTTGCATTCAGAAGGTGTTAACCAAATGGTTAAGCAACTACGGCGCTAACTTTAGCTAATGAACTCTGCCATTATGTATTTACTAAAATACGCGCAGCTTTTTGACACTCTTCAATTTTTACCCATTTTTTCGTTCCCGCCAGAAAGTCAGAGAAATTTCAACTTTTATTCTCTCGAAAATCGATTTGAGCGATACGACACTTTTCAATTTTTATCACAAAATCTGGTAGGAACGAACCTATTGATTCACAATACATTGTTTTTACGAAGAAGGTTTTCATTGCGTCCTTCATCAGAATTCAGTATCAGGCATTTTCTCGGTTTCTTTCAGTTAAAGTTCTTTGAGTAAAAACTAAAAAAACCAAAAAACGATAGCGCCCAAATTAATTCTAAAGAAATTTTTGTTGGTAAAGTTGGACGTCACAATCTCCAAATTGAGCGCTACATTTTCCAATTATGAATTTGAGATTTTTTGTTACATAAAAACCATACAAGCTACAAACCATACAAATAAAGTGTTTGAATTCATTTTATTTATTTTATTTATATTACTGCGCATTTCAACGGCAGAAGACAAATAAACAATTGTACACTTCAGAAAAAAAATTTTCCCACACAAATAATATCTTTTATTCCCAGTATTATGCTTTTACGCATTCTAACCTTTAGCAGATTAAAGCTCATAGAAATGACGAAATTCAAATTGACTTTTGGTAATATGCTATCTGCAATGATACTAAGTATGTGAAGTTTTTTGGTAAGTAGTTTCTGTCAATCTTTAACCAAAATTTTGAATAACTTTTTTGCATAATGATGGTTCAATTATGATGATGTTGTCTTTGAGAAGTTGAAGAGTTTGATGATTATTCGTATAAGCTCTATTCCTCAAGAAACCCCCTAAGTAGCAATCCAATGGTGTTAAATCGCATAATATTCGTAGTTTGCTCTTCAAGAAACTATTTGAGTATTGAACTTCTCTTTCAAAAGATCGATTGATTCCGTTGCTGTATGGCATGTTGCATCGTCCTGTTTTAACTGTATTTCGTAAGCTCTTCTTGATCTTTTTGTAAAATATTGAACAAAGTTGTTGTTGAATTCCAGTGAACGACGAAGAATTGATGTCCTTGGCTCTCCAGCCACACTTGTGCTAAAAGCTGTAATATTTCCACTCAATAGTTCCGCGTCATTTTCAGACAGTTAAACAAACACTGGAATAATTGGCACTTTTGCGAAAATTTCTCATTATCCTCCGCGCATTGCAGGTGGGTATAAAAAGATTTAAAAAAAAAATGATGTTCTTCTTTATTTTAAGTTTTGTGTATTTAAATGTTCATACTTAATATTGTAAGATTCTTAAAGATTAAATAAAGCACGCAAATCATTTTCAAATAGTCTCTGTTGTTGATTTTGAATTCTAAATCAACTTATTATTCATTTTGCTTAGATCGTGGGGAAAGGGAATAAAAATGATTATAATGGAACATTCGATTTTCGCCTCAATCAACGCACAAAGCCATAAGATAAGCAATCACACACTCACGCATATTGTGTGTGTGTGTGTGTGTGAGCTTATGTGGCAGTAGTTTATCCTGAAATCCCACACAGGCAGCTAGACAAACACGTCAAAGTTGATGTACGAAGTCAAACGTTTTCAATTTAACGTCGTTTACAAGGGAATCAGCATCAACAGCGAATTATCGTCAAAGTAAACGCGAAATTAACAAACATTTATTTACGTCTGAGGACAGTGGCAGCAGTACAGAGCACACCTTGCAAAGGATACTCGACGAGTGTTACTCGTACGTAAATATGTAAGAACGTAAGGAGAGCTAAAATAACGTAAGATTTCTTCTGTATTAACAAAACTAGGGTGAACCTTCGGCCGATAAATAATTACTTAAAAAAAATTGAGCCACTTTGCTTAGGTACAAAATTATACACGGTTAGTTTTTAGCTGAAAAAAGATGATGGTGAGATCAATCGATTTTTTTTTCTTGGATTTCAATCACTGCTGCTAATTAATATTTTAAAGCAGTGGTGGACATGGAAATCTAACAAAAGTGCTAAACAACAGCATCAAGCAACAACAAACGAAATTTTAAAGATTTTTTTACTTTCATTTCCAAATTCGCCAAGGTACTTACTTACTTACTTAGGTGGCCATAACAACCCGTTACCGGGTTACGGCCGACCTCAAAAGCTCTCTCCAGGCGCCTCTACTTTGCGCGCGCCTTCTCCAATCATTCACACCAAGCGTGGATAGGGTTTCCTCGGCTTGGTCTTTCCATCGGAGGCATGGTCTTCCTCTTCGTCGTCGCCCAGCGGCTTCCGCATCAAACACCTTTTTCGCCGGAGCTTCTTCGTCCATACGCACAACATGTCCCAGCCAGCGCAGACGTTGGATAGTGATGCGCTTGACTATGTCAATGTTAGCGTAGAGCTCGTACAGTTCGTGGTTCATTCGAATACGGTAGTCGTCGCCGACGTGAACAGGACCGAAGATTTTGCGAAGAATTTTTCTCTCAAACACCCCAAGCGTGGCTGCATCAGTCTGCGACACAACCCATGCTTCTGCGCCGTAAAGTAGCACGGATAAGATGAGCGTCTTGTAGAGTGTCAGTTTTTTCGGGCGAGAGAGGTCTCTTCTACTCAATTGCTTACTGAGACCATAGAAACACCTATTAGCAAGAGTTAGTCTTCGCTTTATCTCCAGGCTGACATCGTTTTGAGTGTTCACGGCGGTGCCAAGATAGGTGAATTCCTTGACAACTTCGAAAGCATAGTTGTTCGCAGTAACAAAGGATCCAATACGCCGCGTCTCCCTGTTTGTGGACAGCATATACTTTGTTTTGCCCTCGTTCACCGTCAAACCCACTTTCGCTGACTCTTTTTCGATAGCAGAGAACGCAGCAGTAACATCTCGCTTACAACGTCCAATGATATCAATATCATCGGCATATGCAAGGAGCTGGACACTTTTGTAGAAAATAGTGCCATTACGATGTACACTGGCTCTTCGCAACACCCCTTCCATCACAAAGTTGAAGAGGTTGCAGGATAGTGGATCGCCCTGTCTGAAACCTCGTTCGGTATCAAATGGTTCGGAGAGGTCCCTTCCTACTCTGACGGAGCTGGCTGTGTTGCTCAACGTCATTCTGCAAAGCCGCACCAGCTTCGCAGGTATACCGAACTCAGACATGGTGGCATACAGGCAATCCCGTATCGGGCTATCGAAAGCTGCTTTAAAATCGATAAAGAGATGATGGGTATCGATGTGTTTTTCGTGGGTTTTTTCCAGGATTTGACGTAGTGTGAAGATCTGGTCTATGGTGGACTTACCAGGTCTAAAGCCGCACTGATAAGGCCCAATCAGTGTGTTGGCAAACGGCTTAAGTCTTTCACACAG
This sequence comes from Tricholauxania praeusta, assembly GCA_949775025.1. NCBI lineage: Eukaryota > Metazoa > Arthropoda > Insecta > Diptera > Lauxaniidae > Tricholauxania > Tricholauxania praeusta. The sequence continues at coordinate 25,261,823 of OX459031.1, read as the reverse complement.
TACAGTCGACAGGACCTTGTAAGAGATGGTAAGAAGACTGATTCCCCGGTAGTTAGCGCAGATTGTCGGGTCACCTTTCTTCAGTACAGGACAAAGGACACTGAGATTCCAATCGTCGGGCATGCTTTCAACTAGCCTTATTTTGCAGATGAGTTGATGCATACACCCTATCAGCTCATCGCCGCCGGTCTTGAACAATTCAGCAGGCAGGCCATCGGCACCAGCCGCTTTGTTGTTCTTAAGTCGTTGGATCACAACTCGTACCGCGTCATGGCTAGGTGGTGGTACGTCCACACCATCGTCGTTGATTGGTGGCATCGGGTTCATTTCTCCAAAGGCGGGATTGGTGGAGTCATCGCCAGCAAGCAGCTTGGAAAAGTGTTCCCTCCATAATCTCAGTGTACCCTGCGTCAAGGTGCCGTCCATAAATTAACTGAGTCAAAATAGGGATGCAAAATCTCACCAAGAGGAAGGGGTGGTCAACGAAAATCTCACGTAATTTTTTAATGCAGAGAGTATACATTATTATAGCAAATTACATCTAAAAATTATAAGTAAAGTCTCTCGGAAGGCAGGGGGGGGGGGCATTCCGCCAGAACTCACCACATCTCACCAAGGGGAGGGCAGGAGTCCGAATTTTCAAAAAGAAACCTCACTTAATTTATGGACGTCCCCCAACAGCACAAAAAAAACCCAAATTGCACTACAAACAAAAACAATTGCTACATTCGTCAAGACACAATTGCGGTGCCGTCGCTTATGCCTTTGTTTTTGGTTTTAGTTTTTCATTTGAATTCAAATCAACACTGTGCCTCGTTAGCGTTGAAATTCTGCGAATTTTTTTTCGCCTGCTTGTGCGTCGAATAACGGTGCGGGCAATGAGAGCGGATAGGGACACTACGTGCCCACCACTGGCTTACAGCTATGAATGAATCGAAAGTCATAAGAAGATATTGATTTTTGAGTATATATATGGACAAATGGAATAATATTTATATATAGGCGCCACGCCTTCTTCTGTCAAATAGTAGTTCAAAAGATTTCGTGCGCGTGTGTGAATTCGATTTTATTACTATGAGTAACCAGTTACTAGTTACCATTATAAATATCACACAATAATGTCCACCCTAACAATAATAGATATCTGTGAGTCTATTTGTGCTTGTATGAATCGCGCGTCTGTTTGTTAAATGTGCGAAATATCAAGGATAAACGCAACTAATTTCAAGGATCAAACACACCTGCAGCAGCTAGCAGCAATTCATTTTGGCACTGAAATGTCGTAGAAATTCTTCATAGGTGGAAGGGCGACAGATAAACGCAATTCGGTGTCTGGATTATGAAGATTCAAAGTATTTATCTCGTCACTTCGCAATTGATTTTATTATTTGGTTTTCTTCCTTCTTTTCCCCAATTTTTATTTTTTGCTGAAGATTTACAACCACGTATGATTGAATATTTTTCTTATCCTTGCGCTAACATTAAGTTGACTTATTTACGCATAAGTAATTGAAATTCACAGTTCAGCGATTTCAGCAGCATAATGTCAAGGATAATGAAGGCAATTGATTTTTTCTACGTATTGAAAAATATTGGGTCTTAATGAGTGATATTAAGAATTCTGATATGTACCATGAACACGAAATGTTTGCTATCAAATATTTAAGATTATATTCCTTTCGCTTAAATTTTCTAAATCTAAATATTAAAACTAAAGGATTTGTTCATGATTTTCCTTACCAATATCATAACGACGCTTATAAACTTAAAACAAAACAATTTCCCTTAGTCTCAAATTAGTTTCCCTTACGTTCTAAGCAAAGGAAGCAAATTTAATCCTAGCAGCATTTCAAGCTATACACACGATTAAACACTATGCAACATTAAACAAATTGACCATAAAAAAGGCAAATAGAATTCCTTTAACCCAATCGAAGAAGGTCGAATGAAGCGCAATCTTCGCATATTTTGTAAACTTGAAAATGCTAATGATTTCTTACCGATTTTCGTTGTAGATATTTGTGGCATTTAAAATAAATCTTTTATTGAATTAATTAGAAATAAATTTAATTTATTGAAAACTTTTGCAATTTCAAGCCAACGTTTTTTCCACCATATGTTCTTCGTCAGCATCTTATTTTTCCGCAAGATTAGCAACATTTGTCATTTCATAATTGTTTTCAAAACGCTTACTTCAATTTATATTAAATTTATGTTGAATGGTTCATTTATTGCCTAAACTTCCAAGCAGTGAATTATTTCTCGTTTTATTAGCGCACAGCAAAATAAAAATGCCAAATGTTTTTATGGTCCAAAATTAAAAAAGTTTTTAAGTTAAATTCACCGCATGCTGTCAGAAATGCACTTTGTCGCAAGAAAAAGTACGTTGCCGTACAGCTAAAAATCAACGACTGAAAATAACAATCGGAGGGAGAATAAATGAATAGTATAGGATAAATATGCTTAAAAATAGACGTAGAATATTGTGGAAATTTGAGGAGTAATAATGCGACAGAAAATAGTTAGTATATTGTTCTCTCTTCATAAGTGGCAGGACTCACATGAGATCAAGTGAAGTACTTGTAGTGCTGATAAGGAATCTGGAGTCACGTCAGGTTTTTGAGATATCCTCAAAAAACATGTTATTTCGAAAAACCTATTTTTGTTTGCATTTTTAGGTTAGGTTATCTCGAAAGCTTGATGTGAGAGAGCAATTCTAACAAAGATTGGATTTCAGCACACCACAAACCATACGGTATGGTACCTAATTAGTGTTTCACCGAGGCTACGAGGCAGCCTCGTTTTTGACTACGAGAACGAGGCGAGACCGAGGCGAGAACGAGGCGAGATGGAAAAATAAATTTTCCTCGCTTGACCGAGGCGAGGCGAGATCACACGGCACCTCGCCTCGTACTCGCCTCGGCCTCGCCTCGTCCTAGCCTCGTTTTTGAAACCAAGAGCGAGGCGCGTTTTGACGAAATCTGAACTCGTAAGAATCATATGCAGATTCAAAATATGAATGTAATTTTTATAATAAAATCTATATTTAACTAAAATTTTAGTATTTTATTTTGAGTAAACTAGTTTGTTTTATTTTTAATCCGCATATGCTTCTTACGAGTTCAGATTTGGTCCAAGCGCTAATGCGCAGAAGTGCTTGGATCGCAACAGCTTCTATGCGACTTCGCCTCGATTGATCAGTTAGGGAAGCATGTAAGGCTATAAGCAAAACTGCATGATTGACAACACTGCATTGAAATTGATTTATTCTAATAGTCTTTCTAAGAACCGGTAAGGTGAAGCGAAACGCACAGGGTAATGCTAGTATATAAATAAAGATCAATATATGTATGTTCGTTGCTAATGGACTCCTAAGCCGTTCAACCGACCGACGAAAGATTTGACATACATATATGTTTCTTATGATTTGGGATGCTCCGTAATATAGTTTACGATAAATGGGTGATGCCACCCCCACATAAGAGAAAAACAGAATTCATCATATATTATCAACAACTTGATGCAGATTAATAAAACTTGGTATATTTATAAAAGGTAGAGGCATAAGTAAGATTCAATTAATAAAATGGGCGGTACCATACCTTCAATATAAAAAAAAAATTAACTTTATCATATCTCAATATCTATTTGACGTAGATAAATAAGATTTGGTACATACTTTGCTTATAGTTTGTAAAAGGTTCATAGCTTAGTTTGGCTTGGAAAAATAGGCAATGCGTCTCCTTCCTATATAAGAAAAGAATTAAATTCATCATATCTCATCCAATTCACCAAAAATAAAAACAGATATTTTATTTTATTTCTTGAGGCTTGATCAGCCTATCAGCCCTGATACATATATAATTTTTTATTTATTTTATTAAAAACCTCGCTTTTTTACCGAGGTGCCTCGGCCGAGAACGAGGCGAGGCGAGGCGTGGCGAGGCATGTGATGGCAAGATCTCGTCCGAGGCCGAGGCGAGGCGAGACTTAAATTTATAAAACGAGGCGAGACCGAGATCAACCAGAACCTCGCCTCGCCTCGGCCTCGGTGAAACACTATACCTAATCCTCCAAGTAAAGAATTCTGCTTAAGTTTTTTGAAATTAAAATCCTAATGTGGTGTTACATTACCAAGGGAAGCAAAATATTACATTTTCAATAAAAAAAAAAATATCCTTGGAAACTTGAAAATTCTGTTAGAAAATTATTCAAGTCCAAAGAAGTGTATGACACATTCATCTTCTTTCGAAAAGATTGCTCATGTCTAGCCAATTTTGATATGAGTAGACCGTTGTAATATTTAATCGGACACGTTATGTTACTGTCAACAGTCCTTAGAATATGACGACATATTTGAATCGATGTCACAATAGGATTCTGTTATTTTTTACCATTATTTCTGCTAAATTTTATTTCTTTTTGGATAGAGAAACAACTTGTGATTTTCAAAACGCATTGCACAATGGAATCGATTGTATATGCTGTCGTTCAAAATATTTACAATTCATTAGTGTAGATTGTCAATAATAGAGTTTAGCAACTACAGCTAGTAGCATCTTAGCTATTTCATTTTTTTTACTAGAGTATCATACATTTTTTATTAAAGTTTATTTTCGACAAAACGCCTTCTTTCGCCAAAAAATTTAAAAATGACAGCTTATGACCCCGCCAAAAGGCAACACATCTATATATGAGGCGCCCGGTTTCAAAACCAGCCAAGTCCATCTCTCATACTTTTGGGAAAACAACAAAAAACGTTTGTTTTCATCTATGTTCATTGAAAAATTAAAAAGTATTTCCTACATGAAAGCTTATAAAATTTCTTACTCAAAGCACGTCAGATCAAATATTTAAAGTTTTATTTGCGAATGTTTTTGAGAAACCAATTTTGGACTTGGCCGGTTTTGATACCAATTAACTGGACTTGGCCGGTTTTGATTCCAAGGCGTTGGAAAAAGAGTGGACTTGGCCGGTTTTGATCCCAAGGCGTTGGATTGGTTTTGAAAGGAAGTTTATGGACTTGGCCGGTTTTGAAATTCATGAATCAAAAATAAATTAAAAAGTGTCAAAAAAAAAATTTTTTAATCTTAAACCACTGTAGAAAGATAAAGCATGGTCTAGATTTTTATATATGAGAATATTTCAAAATTTTATTTTTTTGGACTTGGCCGGTTTTGCAACTGGGCGTCTCATATGTAGATATAAAATTAAAGGTTTATTTTCTCCTACTTTTCAAAGTATGGATGAATGAATTTGTGCTAGTAATGGCTAATAAATAGTTTATTTCTACTGCACTATTTAAACTATATAATAATAGAACGCGGTTTCAAATATTCTTTGCCGATCAGAAAAATGTGGAACTTCTTACTTTTTAAAAATAACTAATGAAACATATTTAAAACAGACCTTGAAACTTTTATACTTATATTCAAAAAGTTTTCAAAAAAAAGTTTCTTAAAACTTTTTTGCTATAAAAGTTTTTATAAACTTTCTTCAAAAACTTTTATTGAATAAAAGTTTTTCTGAAAAACTTTTAGAAAAAACTTTTATTAACAAAAAAAGAAAAACTTTTACTAATAAAAGTTTTTTTTTAAGTTTTTTTTTTGACTTTTATTACTAAAAGTTTTTTTTAACTTATATTTTTAACAGTCACATGCAAAGATTTTTTTTTTTTTGACTTTTACTTTTTCAAAAGGCGAAAATAAACGTTTTTTTTGTATGAAAAAAACGAGGAAAATCACTAAGCAAAAAATATCAAAGGAGAACACTTAGGATTATTAATAAGATCCAAGGAAAAATACTTAACATATTTCTGAAAAGAAAAAAAATTAAAATAATTATGCACTTACACTTTTTAAAAAATTGTGCTCAACGCATCAATGGGAAAAGGCCGAAAATGGATTTTGGGAGTGATAAGGCTGGTTCCCGACCCTCCAAAAGAAATATTTTGGACCCATTTCTCGAAAAAAATTTTACTGTACGAATCGATGGGAAAAAGGCCGAAAATGGATTTAAAAGGTGAAAAGTGGAGTCCCCGACCCTCCCAAAAAAGTTTTTTGGACCCATTTTTCGAAATAAATTTAATTTCACGAATCGATGGGAAAAGGCCGAAAATTGAATTAAAAGGTGACAAGTGAGGTCCCTGACCCTCCTTAAAGTCTTCTCCTTTGAAAATTTTTGCTTAGTGATATCCAAGGATTCAGGATTTTCCTCGTTTTTTCATACAAAAAAAACTTTTATTTTCGCCTTTTGAAAAAACAAAAAAAAACGCTTTACATGTGACTGGTAAAAATATGAGTTAAAAAAACTTTTATTGATAAAAGTCAAAAAACTTTTAAAAAACTTTTCTTAATAATTTATTTTTAAAAGTTTTTTTTAGACTTTTTAAAATATAAGTTAAAAAAAAACTTTTAACTTTTATCTTTAAACATAAAAGTTTTAAGGAAACTTTTACTTTTATCTATAGCCTTTATGTCGCAAAGATTTTATTTTAAGATTCGAGCTTTATTCCACAGTTTCCTCGCACTGAGAATAAGAACAAAATAAATTTCCACTGTAACGTAAATTTCATTTCGCACTCAGCAGCTGCTCTAAAACAAAAAAGAAAAACTTCACTGAAACGACCAAGTTTTGCAAAGCGCTACCTACAGCTATAACTTTTCAAAAATTCGCGCAATACTGCCTACGTATTGGTGAAATTTACTGTACACGTACATACTAAAAACTGGCACTATGACGCTAAATCCGCAAAGTCCAATTGAAACTTCTCTACAATAAGAAATAAAAATTCTTTGTAACAATTTTTTCCGCTCCTTTTTTTCTTCTTGCAAATAAAAAACGTTTTAACAACTCGTAATGAAGATCGCCTGGAGAGCATCCTACTTCGAATACCACCAAGGGGACAATTAAGTTTTTTAATAGTTTTCGCAAAAGAATATCGGAAGTGCAACAGAAGGTAAAAGTAAGAAAAGTCATAAGAAAAATGGGACACCATAAGATTGTGCCATAAAAGCAAACAAAAATGTAAAAAGTTGCAATTTCCGTATGATTTCTTTGTAATTAAGTTGAAATAAAAGTCACGAGAATTTATTGGTTTTCATCCAAATGGTATGGCAAAAATTAATTATGCAGAAGTTTGTTAAACGCAAAATTAAATAAATCAAGTCAATAATGAAAATCTGGAACAGTATAAACTAATGTTGCACAAGTCATGAAAAATTAGATTTGCGGTAAAAGCGCTCAGGGGTTTCTCGACTTTAATTAAGTTGTGAATAAATCTTACAGTGATGTGTAATATATAATTTGTTCTTTAAATAACGATGAATCAATTTTGAAATTAATGAAAAGGTACCAACATTTCGTTTAATCATTCTTTGAATTCGTACAAATATCTTGAAATATAACAAATCTCAAAAACATGTTGAATTTACCACCGACAACTTCAAATACTTACTAATTAACCAAAGGATTTCTAATGCAATAAATTGCAATTGCAACTACTTAGACGCAGTAGCAGCATACATCCTGCAAACATTCTCATTTCGTAAACCAAAATTCCTTCCACAATATTTAATTTGGCTTTCTGCATGCTGCTGCATTTGAGTGCGCACGTATTTACTTAAGTAACCCTAGACTTGCAGTAAACACCTGGCAATAACATCGACCATGCAGATCAGTTCAAGTTGATGCAGCTCTTACAATTATTGGTGGAATCATGGCTTCTGCTGGTATCTACTGCTTTGATGTTCATGTTGATGTCAAATTTGAGTTTGTCATACATACTACAAGTGTGGTTATTGTTTTCTGTCAGTTGTGTACGAGTGTGTTGGTAAAAGCCAATGTTAGCGGGTTTAATCCAATGAAAAACTTAAATTTCTCCTTCAAAAGAAAATATACAAAGTCAATGCAAAATGTATTCGTCTTTGTAAGATATAACAAAGAAAAGTTGATTTTAGTCAATGAAGACAATTTCGCATTAAACGTACTCTTCCTTAGAATCCATAAGCTATTTATATAAATCCTAATAGTTGCAAAACCGGCCAAGTCCAAGAAAATCAAATTTTGAGATATTCCCATATATCAAAATCTATACCATACTTTATCTTTCTACAATGGTTTTAGATTAAAAAAAAATTTTTTGACAGAAATATTACACTTTTTAATTTACTTTTGATGCATAGTTTTCAAAACCGGCCAAGTCCATGAACTTGCTTTCAAAACCAGTCCAACGTCTTGGAATCAAAGCCGGCCAAGTCCAGTACATTGGTATCAAAACCGGCCAAGTCCACTTTTTTTCCAACACCTTGGAATCAAAACCGGCCAAGTCCAGTTCATTGTTATCAAAACCGGCCAAGTCCAAAATTGTTTTCTCAAAAACATACAAAGTAAGTAAGTGCTTTGAGTAAGAAATTTTAAAAGCTATTATGTGGGAAATACTTTTTAATTTTTCAATGAACATAGATGAAAAAAACGTTTTACGTTGTTTGTATGAAAAATGGATTTGGACTGGGCGCCTCATTTCTTTTCACGCAGTTCTTTTGTCATTTTCGAGAAGATATAATAATTGCTGAGGGACAGATCCGTACTGTAGAGTGGGTAGCACTCGACACTTGTGTACGGATGCCTTGTCGGGCCCATCATGGAAACATCCTTTTGCTTATAGTCGATGCGCCATGATATTTTGTCGCCATAATATTTTCAGTCAACTGAGACACCTTGAACTTCTTTGGTGGTGCTGATCATCCTTTATGCCACCTCATGGAGTCTTGCTTGGACTCTGGTTCATAGTGGTGATTTCATGTTTTTATTGCAGTACTCCATCCGTGTCGTTTCTGTAGAGATTCAAAAACTTACGAGAACACGCAACGCGCTGTTGTTCTTATGGTGGCGTTAACATCCTTGGAACCAGTATTTGCTGACCTTTGTCATACCAAGATGGTCGTCAAGGATCTTAAAAATAGTTGTATTGGTTACTCCAGTAATTTTTATCAATAATTTTTCTTTTATTTATTTTAGCCAGTCATCTTCCGATAAGTTCTGAAATTGACACTTTGATGGGTCGTCCTTATAGTGGGTCGACTTCAAGTGATTTCCTGCCATGCTTATATAAAGAATGCCACTTGTACACCACGGTTTTCGTAGGGAAAGTGCACCCGTTAACTAAGCACAGATCTTCTAAAATGTTTTTTGGAGATTTTCCTTGCTTTTTCAGGAACTTTAATACTGCGCGGTGTTCGATTTTCCTAATATTCTATGTTTTCTCTCACTTGTTTGCACTCACTTTCAGGCTTGACGATTATTCAAAAACAACTGAACAGTTTCGGACGAGACTCCGCATTAATGCTAATAATCTAACAGTGTCACCCGATCTTATAAGCTTTTTTAACATCGTCCGATTTTGAGTACTAACTGCGGCACCACACCAAACAGTAATCTTAAGTATTTCTAATTGTCGCTCATAAGCTGTTCTTGGATTCTCTCCTGCAGCTTAAATTATTAACGAAGTCATGTTATTAGAATCGCTCATTATAAAATTGGGGATAGAATCTCCAAGTCTTGTTTTCAAAATTATGAAAAAGAAATTTTGAAAATATTGAAATAAAAAAGGTAAAACCATTTAGGTATAAAGGTAATGTTGTGTGTATTTTTCGCACTGGGATCCATCCTGCTCCTGCTCGTATCAACCAAGCGTAATTAAGCGTACGTTGTTCAAATTTAATATTGCAACAAAATGTCAAAATCAAAGCCTTTCTTTCAACCTCGGCTTACATCTCTTCTTAAGAGATGCTCCATTCTATACAGCTTTGTTTTGCTGCCTGTGTTTTTCTTTTTTTACTGGTTGGTGGTTGCATGCAGCATGCAGCATGCAGCTCATTACATATTTTTGGCTTTTCGTGTATGCTTCATTGGCGTATCAATAAAGATGCAGCAATTTGTAAGCTTTCTAGTGATGGCACAGTGAGACAAAAAGTCTGATTTATGGTAAAGATATCAAGGAAACCAAAATGAATTGAACTTTTGTTCATTTCCTGCGCTACAGTGCACTGTCAACCACATCGTACTCAACGTATGTAGTTACTCGTTTGCTCTTTGTCTCTCGTTTTATTCGAATCCTTGCTGTTCCTGTTGATGTTGTTGCTTATTTTGTTATTGGTCTAATGTTTCTTGTGTGCAAAATGCATTGCCATTGCATTGCATGTTGCTCTGTGTTGTCGGTTTCGCAGTGTCTTGACTTCAGTTGCTTGGCTTTGATTAATTTATGCTAATTTAGTAAATTCCGTTGTGAAGTTTGCTTGATTTTGATGTGTTAGGTTTGCATATGTATGCACTAGTACGAGTACTCATATGTGTATTTGTGTTTAATTTAGTACTTTAGTTTATTTGTGTGCGAGTGTGCATGACTTTCGGTCCGTCTGTCTTTCTCTCTATTTTAACCAAATCGTGTGTGCATATTTGTGCAATTTGTGTATTTTGGCAATTAATTTATGTACATTCGTCTCTTTAATTTATTTAACATTCAGCTAAATGTTTCCGTGTTATTTACTTACACATTCACAATTCAAGTGGACAAATAAATTGTTAAGATGTGTAAAAGGATTAGTTTTGGAAAGCTTACGAACTGATGTTCGAACATCTTTGAAATCAAAGTTTGATGACACTATTAAATAAACAAATCAATATTGGTTACGACATCCCATATGTGGATGCTAAGTGGCTTGTTGTTTTAATGCAACGTTTTGAATAATTGATGGAGGTATAGAGTAGAGGATGGAAAACAAAATTTTTATCAGCATAATTATTCAAAATACGAGTATACTATGCAGTTCAGGTGTAATCATAATGTTAAATTTTCTAAAAGGTAAAGCAGCATTTATTTTTAACTATTCCGACTCTGATACTGAATGAAAGCAATTCTCAATATATTTAATTTGGAAATATAAGATGAGAATGTTTTTTTAGCTCTAGATAGCATCTTCGTCGAATACGTCATAAATAAGAATTATTATCAATGTTGTTGAACTCGTATATTCTAGAGTTTTAATTTAAATCTAAAGTTTTTAGTTCAAACAAGAATAAACAAATAACTTTTGTGTGTCAAACACCAAAAAAAAAACACACTTAAAATAGATAAATTTAAAAAAAAAAAAAAATAACATTCTCTTCACACTCTGACATTATCGACCTGCTTTGAAATTATTTTCCAAAGTCTTAAAGCAAGTATTAATATCTTTCAAATTAACTATCAATGCGCCCGATATCCATAGCGGAAAGCTTATGACATGTCATATTAGTAAAACATTGAATAGTATATGTTTAATGACAAGGAAAAACAAAATAATACTCAACAAATTTAACTTTCTGGAATAATAATAATGAAATGATAATTGAACTTACATTCAAGCAAAATTTTACAAGTTGAAACAATAAATTTTACATTAATAAACTTTGACAACAGATGAAAAAACATCAATAGAATATAGACATATGTTTCGGTTCTTAAAATCTCATCAGTATATTTTTGTTTGATGCCTACGTCTTTCTGGAATATGTACTAAATTCACTATTTTCATGCATATGGTGAAAAAAAATTCAACCAAAACAAACTTTTAACAAGAAATCAGCTAATTAAGGAAGTACATTCACTCGATATGGATTTTACTTAAATTCAAATTCAGCAAACAAGATGATTTGAAAAACTAAATTGCTATTCCAGTGATAAATATAAAAGATATTGCTTAGTACAGAATGAGTGTTGCGTAGAGTTGATTTCCAAAGATAGTCTTAAATTTATCAAAGATACATGGTTAGAAGTTGAGATTTTAGCTCTGATTGAAATTTAGTTAGGGTCAAAATAAATCCAACTAAGACATGATAAGCCATTATTCAACTAACTAAGTTTAATGGTTGAGTCTACGAACTATCTACTGATGTTCAAAAACTGAAGGCCCATTGTCAGCATTTTCCAGACTCATCAAGTGAACGAAAGGCAACGCTATAGCTCTGAGAGTCACTAGCATACAGCCATCAGTTTTTAAAGCAGCTGACAAGAAACTACGTCTAAGAGATTACGTTTTCACTGAAATCAAATCACTTTAGAAAAAAACGGCGGGTTGCACTCCGGGAGTGCCGACAGAAGTGAAAACAAATCGTTTAATGGCAAGTTAGTGTGTTATTTGTATGTGTGCGTTTTCTTTTTATATGGCAATGCAATGGAAGACAAAAACGGAATATGTATTCAAATTTTACTCTCGCTCTCATTCTCAATTTGTCAACGCAACAACGCGGACTTTGAAAGAAACAAACATGTAAGCATAACAATCGTTGAATGAGAATGGAATGTGTCAGTTAGTGTGTCTGCTTTGCTTTTTGTCGTCCACTTGGAATATTTATTTAAAAGAAACAGAGTCCTTTGTTTTTTATGTGATCACCTGCCTTGATGGCTTAATATCACAGTGTGATTTTCACACACATGAAAAACAATAGAACCTTAAAATTTTACTATCGCATTCATGACGGGGAATCCCGATGACGGTCGGTGTCGCGAGTTTATACTTTTTTCCTCAGCCGCACAACGTGCCATAAGAAGTTTTCACTTCAAAAATTTAAAAAGATTTTGCTAAGAAACGAGGAAGACGATAATAAGTTGTTTTATAGTTTTCAATGGTTGAAATATATTACCAGTATAATTTATATATTTCGTGCACCATTAATATCTACCCAGCGGCACTTAGGGCATCGAACTGCTGACAGTTCAAACTTAAGTTTCTTGACTTCCTGGCGAGCAATCCTTTCCGGATGATACTTAGAGTCGTTCTGTACATTGCAGATACATGTACGTTGCAGCATGCGACTGTGTTGCAAATGTTGCTCAACTAAACTGATTGTGAGTAAATCTTAAAGTTCTCATTGTCAAGGTTTGTCACAGTCAATACACACTTGAACGCATGCACTCACATTTCATAAAAATGACTTTAAAACTTTACAGCATTCTGAAGCAAAAATTCCTAATCCGAAAACACAATACAACAAAGAAACCCCATTTAAAGTTTTCCCATTCGATTTCGCTTTTATTTTACTTGGTTTTTTCGTTTGTTCGGTCTTATATTCGTTAAAATTTCTTTTTTTTTTTTCCTGACTCTTCGCTTAATTCAATACACAAATAATGGCCAAAGAAAGAGAAAATCTAATAAAATCAGCAGATGATGGTCATTAGACCGAAAAGTAATTTCATTTATTTGCAAACTCGATTTGCTTCTTTGTATATACAAGCTTTGTTGTTGTTGTTATTGTTGTAGTATTTAAGAAGCGCATAAAAGCAGGAGCAGCAACCAGTCAACGTTACGACAACATCAGTAGTGGTAGCAACATGGTGCATAAACATTGGACCAAGAGTCAACCTTAAACAAACGCCCAGCAACCCACTCGCGCACCAACACACGCACATACACGCAAGACAGCAGCAGCAGCAGCGAGTTGAGGTTCAACTCCGACTGCCTGGGCTTAAAAGCATCATCAGCAGCAGTAGCAGAATGAAAAATCGAATAACGTACAGCAATGAAACCAGAAAACAATGAATGATTTTTATAGATTTCTCAAACAAATTTGGAGAAAAGCAATTTTAGTTTGTGTGTGTGTGTGTGAGTGTGTGTTGGAATGCAACGACTGGTATAGGGTTGCCATATTGTCATTGGTAGTTTACTGAATTTTTTATACGAATATTAGTAGTGTGACACGGTGAGGCATTTTCGGAGCTTTCGTACTTCTTTCGAAGTGAAAAATCGTCGTCAGTACATTCGGCGCATTTTCAGTACATTCGGCGCATTATCAGTACATTTTCGGTACATTTTCAGTACATTTGGACAACTTCTAATTTATCGCGAATAATGCCTGGAGTAACTTTGTTGACCTTTTTTAAAAAAAAATTCTTTTTTATGTTCATGTCGGAAAAAAAAAGTACATTCGGCATCTAAAAAGTACATTTCCACTCTCCATTCAGCACATTTCTGCAAAACCCATGTGGCATGGCTGGCAACTGAAGGCTGATATTTATTTATTTATTTATTTTTATGAAATACTTGAAAGCTTCTTCTGTAGTTTTTGAAAGGCGAAGACCAAATCTTCTTTGCAGGGAAGTAACCAATTTTCATTGCAGTTAAATTCACAGTTCTTGAATTTCCTCACAGTCATCGCTATCAAAAACTGCAGCTAGGCTATATTGACAACGAGCTGTTATAGTTTTGGATGGTTCCCTTGGGTAAGCGATGAGCTGCTTGACGCTTGCGTTAATTTCTTACTTAATTCTTGATATAATCCCCCTCGGGACATCTGCATTTTCACTGCTTTTTAGAGACATCTATGATCAATTCCTCCGCATTTTTCTCTTACTTAGCAGTGACCAAACGTTCTAGAATCAATGTAGATAGTTACTAACAGGTTTCTTATTGATGTTCCAAAAATTAGAAAACATAAATGAACCGTGAAAATTGGGCACTAATAAATTGATGTCTCGGTAATTAGTAGAACTTTTGTTAGTGAATTTTCAATAAAATCAAAATAAAATCGCTAGATTTTTGTTGGAAATTATCAATTTTTTTTATAAAAGCTAACTAAAATGCCTTTGTATTTATGTACAAAGCAATATTATTATTATTTCATGCAGGACCGGTCCATATATTAAGCTAGCATAAGCAATCAGCTTGGAGGAATTCATGTCATACCCTTCTAAAATACCTTTTCACAAAAATATTGTTTTAGAGTCTCTTTGCTAGAATAAATCGTAAGCCAGCATTAAAAGAACAAACAGAAATAACTAAGCTTTAAATAGGAAAATAATCAATTAAATTAAACTAATCCATTGGTTTTTGGCAATTTCACCCATATTAAAAAAACTTTGCAAGCTCTAAAAGTTTTCTGGCAACTCTAATAGTAAACCAACCAATTCGAACTGCTACATAGTCGCTTTCAACGTTGGGGTCATAAAAGTGTTCACGCGCGTACCACCTGAATTAATGGTAAAACAATAAAATGAGTTCTATTTTTTTCTTCTTCTTTGTAAATGCCGCTACCCAAAAAACTGAAACTTTTTAAAGACCATTCCTTTGCAACTACCTGGTCTTTATTCCCCCTCCCTATTATGTACCATAGGTCCAATATGCGTGTTAGCAAAAATTTTAAATGTCTTAACGGAAACTGTACAAAATCTTAATGAAACACGGTATTCTTAATGGAACTTTTGTTGATTTTAAGATGGTTGTTTTCACCGGTGCTTAAAATTTAAATGCTACTTAAAAATTTTACATTTTTGTATTGAGCTTAGAAGGTGTTGCATCTGTATTTACAATATTTACGACTTGGCGTTAACAGTATAATGGGATTTAAGTTTGTTTGTAACTTTTATTAGTTTAGCAATTGATTATTTTGAAATTTTCATTTTACAAGATTATTAAATTTTAATGAACATAGAGGCTGCATTGATAGTGAGAACACAGCATTAAATCTTAACTGACTGTTTTTTAACAGATGAATACACTGTGCGACAGCCAAAACTGGCGGGGCTTTTGACTACCGGGAAAAGTTATGTCGGTCAAAAAAAAGTTATACGTGTCCCGGCGTTTTGCTGGGTCACGTCTAGGAATCGAGATATATCGATTTGAAGTTAGTAAGTATCACATAGGGGAATTTGTCACGTTTGGGGCTCTTTTGTTTGACAAAACTCGAGAACGACTAGTCTGATTTTGCTGCAACAAACTTAAAAAAATTAAAAATTGCTTTAATCTATTTATATACTGTTTCTCTACATAATCAACAGTTTTGCAGCTATAAATAAATTTATTAAAAAAAAAAATTTTTGACTAAATAAAATGTAATAAAAAATGTTTACAAAAATCGTATTTTTCCAACTCAACATTTTTTTAACAATTAGTGTCCGAGTTCAACGTTCATTTATTTTCGTTTGGCTTTTCTTTTTCTTGTAACACTAGAAAGAAACCAGACAGTTTCTATCTACATTAGATTTACTAGTAGAACATTTGGCCGCTCCTGAGTATTAAAAAAAAAAAGAACGAATTCATCAAAGGTTTCCCTAGTAAGCTGTGAAAATGTAGGTGTCCCGCGGATCATCTGATATGTACATGAAAATACAAAATTTTGTACCGTGTCCACTACCTAATCAGCACTACTCCTTAATCACCCTAAGCAGACACCAAACCTCTCAAACTTGAAAAGCATTTGAGACAGTATCAATTACCGGTTAATTAACCGTTATCTCGTAACGCTGACGAGTGATAAGAAACCCGGTTGACATTTATCAATG
Organism: Tricholauxania praeusta; assembly: GCA_949775025.1. Taxonomy (NCBI): domain Eukaryota; kingdom Metazoa; phylum Arthropoda; class Insecta; order Diptera; family Lauxaniidae; genus Tricholauxania; species Tricholauxania praeusta. The sequence goes on along the minus strand of OX459031.1, from coordinate 25,245,508 downwards.
TTCCTTCAATTTCACTGCACTTAATAGCACATTTTCTTGTTAACTGAATGAAATACTTTTTGTTTGAACAATATAGTTTTTCTCTAAAATTATAATTTTAATTTATTAAAATATTAAAATTTTCAAAGAAGTAGCTTATCTAATTTCATATATTTAGACCAAAAAAATTTAATGGCTTGAACACAGGAACAGCTCAATTTTCTATGCAGATTTTATTAAGGAAACTCAACATAACTCAAAACACCGAAATAATAGACTCCAGTTCAACTGTGCGAAGTATTTAAGCTTCTTTAATTTATACTAAATTTGAAAAAAGTACTTCTGTGGTTTTCTATTGCTGTCTTTTAATTTTTTTTTTTTTTTTTTTTTTGTGGAGCTCCATAGTCTATGTATTCTATTAACTCAGTTCTACAAACGTTGCAGCCAAACAAGCTGATTTTTTTTTTTTTTTTGCAGCAACCATTGCTTGCTGACTACTGAACTATCGTTTTTCTTATTTTCCATGAATCTCGGTCATTGTTTGTTGTCAGTACGTTGAGGTCACTATTTAAACTATAAACATTTTAGAACTCACACCACTCGTCGAGACTTATGATATACTTTGTAATATCTTTTCTTTTTCTCATCTTACTATGGTAGTAAGTGTTAACCAAATTATGCAATTGGAAAGAACAAAGTATAATTTGTCAACTCTCTTTTAAAATAAAAAGCCTTGAATTCTTACTTCTGATGTGAATATGAAATATAATTTTTATTATTCTATTTAGTACTAACATTGATATTTTCTTTATAAAATTTTATTTTAATTAAAAATTTCTTTATATATGTATGTACATTAGGGTGATTCAAATTTTTTATTTTTTGTTTTTTTTAAGGTGCTGTTGCTTAAAAAGTAAGATTATGATATGAAGAAAAAGCTCACGAAAATTCAGCTCTGTAACTCAATTTTATAAGGTGGCGCCGGAGCCTGTTAGTTTTACATGTAAATTGTATGGAAAAATTATTTTTTTCAAAAAAGGTGTCTAAATGAATAGGTGATTAGTGCTGTTGAGCTGAAAAGGATCGTTTTTCGATGTAATTTTTTACGCTGAATCCGAATCTGGCCTCAGAATTGACCCATCATGTCTGAATCCTGAAATATTTGAGGCTAAGTACCTAAAACATGATGTTTTTTGTCTACTTTCGAGGCCATGTATAGGATTCAAAGAAAGTTGATCAGCTTATTTTTAACAAAAGCATCATTTAGTACCATCCTTGCCCTTTAAAATGAGCTTTCAAGTGGTGATCTGTGATGTTTCCTTGCAAAGTTATAGCCATTTTAAAGTGACATGAATTGGATCCCCTACAATGGGTTGCAACCCAACAATATTAACCAACGGGTTTCAAATTCATGTCACCTTGAAATGGCTGCAACTTTGCAAGGAAGCATCACAGATCACCACTTGAAAGCTCATTTTAAAGGGCAAGGATGGTACTAAATGATGCTATTGTTAAAAATAAGCTGATCAACTTTCTTTGAATCCTATACATGGCCTCGAAAGTAGACAAAAAACATCATGTTTTAGGTACTTAGCCTCAAATATTTCAGGATTCCGACATGATGGGTCAATTCTGAGGCCAGATTCGGATTCAGCGTAAAAAATTACATCGAAAAACAACCCTTTTCAGCTCAACAGCACTAATCACCTATTCATTTAGACACCTTTTTTGAAAAAAATAATTTTTCCATACAATTTACATGTAAAACTAACAGGCTCCGGCGCCACCTTATAAAATTGAGTTACAGAGCTGAATTTTCGTGAGCTTTTTCTTCATATCATAAACTTACTTTTTAAGCAACAGCACCTTAAAAAAAACAAAAAATAAAAAATTTGAATCACCCTAATGTACATACAATGTTGTAATTTTAACACTTTTAACAAAAGAGAAGTAACATAAACTACTGCTTTCTGCGAACTTAGAGACTTGTTCGCTATTAATTCAATTCAATTCAATGCATTTTTTCAAATGAATTGTACATTTCGCTTACATCTAAAAAAAAGCACATATAATGGTGCTAAATGTAACATTTTCTTTTTTCCTTTTACTGTAGCCTCCCTCTGCTTTCACTTCATCATCATTGCATGCAACACTAATGCAATTTACTGCAAGAAAAGATTCAAAGGAACGCATTTATTTGTACTTCAGCATGTTGTCTTTTTATTGCTTGCTGAAAGTTGGTACAAACATTTTGTACAACGAAGGCAGCAGCGACTACATCACCTTTTAACCAGTGCTAGTGTTGTCAATGGTATTAGACGCCATTTTTGGTTTTTTTCTCTTCATTTTTTTTTCTTTGTAAGTGACGCCATTAAAGTGAGAATTTTTCCGCTATTATCTTAGCACTTGTTACAATTTCCGGTAAATGGACAATTGTCCTGAAAAGGGGCAAAAAGTGTTAGGAGAAAGAGAAAGGAGCAAATTATTGCGCATCTCTTTGTTAGTAAAAGAATCCACACTTTGTATTTAAGTAATAATTTTTTATATTATTCTTTTCCTTTTTCTTTATTCTGCTTATTAATGATTTATTTTGCTTTGTAACAAAGTGCTAAAGAATAAAATGAATAGACAGACAACGTTCGTTTGAAAGCGTGTGTTAGTACATTTAGTAATTGTGCCGCTCTCAGCATGTTGCAGCAAGTTTTTTGCTGGTACCATACTTTTTGCCTTTGGTGTAATTTTGCAATGACTGCATCATTTTTATTATTTTTTGTAAACTATCCCTTTTTTCATAACTAGTTTAACTTTATTTATATATATCATAAAATACAATATTTATGGAGGAAAATAAGATTTTCACAAAATTTTGTAGAAGTATCACCTCATGTCAGCGAGGTTGTATTACCACCTAATTTGGAAATGGTAATATAGCGGCGAAGAAGCTATGGAACAGCACAGCCGCTGTTTGCGTAGTATTATCTTCATGGAAGTTGGGAGAAAAAAGTTATAGCTTTACAGCTGGAGCAATAGATATATTCCCTCTATTGGATCTGGTTTATGTCTGGCAAGAACTATGTGTAAAATTTTGTAAAGTATTGTGAGATCGTCTAAAGTTTTTCTGCAAAAATATCGTATAATTGTGACTTCTGACCTAATAAATTTACCACTGATCAAATGTTTTATCTAAAAAATGTTACAGAAAAACATCGAACGAACTTATCCAAAAACATTATGGTGTCCGGATTAGCAAGCGATTTAATTCAGTTATGGCATATTATGCTTGAAAATATGCTAGGTACAAACTGCTAGAATTAATACAGAATGTACTATCTATTACAATATAATTTGTTCACAGTCTAAGTCGAAATGTTGACATCAATAGTAACGAGGTACATACTTACATAGCTATCTTGGAGTACACGATAACACTACAAATGTCATCTTGTGGAAGATGCAAAATAGGACATCCTTAAACAAAAAACTATTTCAAATTTTGGCCCGAAAATGCCATCTTCAAATACCAAATGAAACTTTTTGAGAAGATAATCTTACGTTGTCAATTTGGTCCATTAAGTGAAGATGGCATATAAAGAAAAACATAAAACCGTAAAATCTGTAATGAATTGGATGTAGCTTAAAATATAAATTCCGTCAACTGTGTTAGCTCGTACACGTCAAACGATAACTCTCCAGCTAAGAGAATATTCAATTTATAGTCACTAGGTTCGAAAATAAAATACAGAAGAAACCTTTGTTTCTGAGATCAAGTGATGCGGCAAAATTGGAAGTCTCATGGAAGTGTCATGGAAGATTAATTTGTAAGTCAAAAATAAAGTTTAAGTCCAACCGAAGACGTTCCCAATTGTTCCATGGATTTCAATGTAATGCATTTTTTGGCTGTGATTTCGCTTTACCTGTTTTCCTTTCTTTTTTTATATTTCTTTTCTTTCCACTCTAATCAAAGTTTTAATTTTTTATATCAACTAAAATTTTTCTATACCAATCCATATCATTCGCATAACCAACTCAACTTAACTTCTTCTATCTATTAGATTTACTTTTTTTTATTATTTTTGCTTTTATCTCAACTTTTACAATATTCTGCTTCTGGATGTCGATGTCATTTTGCTAATTCGATTGATTACGTGATTTATTGAAGCGTAGTTTACCAACACTGCTTACGAAGTAATTAGATTTTTGTAGATTTCTGCTTGTAGCTTCATGCTGGCGCACAAACACATGCATACATTTTGTACTATAAATGTATAAAAGTATGTAGATATGTGTGCACATTTTACTACTAACTTGATTATGTGCGCCATTATGTAATTATCCTAAAATGTTGTTATCTTAGCAGTTTTAATGTGTAATGCAATTAATTTGATGACTTTGATTGTTATGCTCTTTTAAATTTCAATGTTAGTGTGAAAATAAATTTGATGATAGAACATTTTGAAAAGATTAAAATTCTATCCATTTGAGTTTATTTGACACGAATTGAATTTCTATGTTCTATTTTGCATAGAAACGAAAGACTCACTTCAGATTTTGTAATAATTTTGGTTAAATAAGTTGTATCACAATTGAAAATTTGGAAAACATTAAATTTTGATGCGTCAACTTGATCAAATGGGTGTGGTGCCTACCATACATAGTGGGTTTATAACAGCAGAGCTACTATTCCGAGTACTGCAATCTGATTTTTGAGTCCTTTTTTACCAAACCTAACTTATTTTAAATAAATTCTTCAGTTCTGCTTAGAACACTTAAAAAAATCGCTTTACTAAGAAACTATTTGAGTAACCAAATTTTAGCATGAAAAGGAGAGGTGACACAATCTAATGAATGATAGAATGTGGGTTGTCTTGGATAAAAGATCATGACATTTTTTAAGAAAAAGCTTGTATTTAAATTTAAGACTACACAGCTTAGTAAGGAAGTTATCAAACTGTCGAAAATTGTATGTAAATTAAATTTTTGTATGAGAATATTGTGGATTGCAAGAACATTTTTTCAATACGAATAGCTTTGCATAAAATAAACTATGTATTAATTTATTGTAAATTGGTTCTCGAGATATCTTGCGCAACGGTAAGAAATATACATATGTATTTAAGGAAAAGTGTTTCGCCTTTGGAACGCATTGGATCATATTGTGTCATGACTTATGGCCCAAGAGTCATGGTTCGTATTTTAGAAGCCAAAGGAATAGATATACCTTATTATTTTGCAGTAAAATTTGAATTATACGTACGCAAACATAAACTTAATGGTAGAAATAATTAAAACATTTCTTATATCTCTTTTCAGAAAATAAAATAATATTACACTGATTCGTTTCAACAACACGTTGCAAGAGCTGAATATCATTCTTTAATAAGTATATTTTATTTTGAAAGTGTAAAACACTTCTATTTAAAATTTTTGTTTTGAAACATTTTCTATATATTCCAAATAAAACTATAACGCGAAAATTTATTGACTAAAACAACTTAAAAAAACCCGTTAAGCGATTTTTTTTTTCTTTCTGTAAGAAACCAATTTTCATCAGAGTTTATGGCCTAGTCGAATTTCGGGAGTAGTCACAATTGCAAATTAAGTTTGTTATAAATTGACTGAGCATTAATTTAATTATAAGTTTTTAAGCTTTGCAAGAATATTAAAATGTTAAGTACAAAATAAAGTAAATTGAACTCACCTTAATTAACAGGTAGTCCAAGAATGATGATCGCCTTCGATGACTCATCACAAGCAATGCAATGAACGATACATTATTATAAAGGAGCACACAAAACAAAAACACTATTTTTTAAATTTGCGCATTTAAGGAACAAGTTAACTTCTGAAGCTCCTAATTGATTTTTTACATTACTTTTTTTTGGAGCGAATGAGGTTCCTAGAGAAACTTTGGAAATAAAAATTTGGCCAATGTGTCTTGCACTTCAAGATATGACAATTTTTGCTTAACTTTTGATAATTTTCTTTTTTATCAAAGTAATTTTTGCCAGCACATGCATTATTAATCTTCAATTTTACTGACACTTTCAAAAACATTAACTTATATCCTTTCCTGTCCTTACAAAAAAAAATGTATGAACTCAAAGCTGCTTTTTGAAATTTTGAATTTTGTCGACATAAGCAACAGCACGATTGTCCACGATTATATCCTAAATAAGGACAATTATGCAACGGTACAAACTAGCTATGATTGTAACTTATAAAATAAATGAGCTATACTATATTCGCAACTTCGGATGACCATGTCTTCGAAACCTTTTATTTCAAATTCGCCGTCAGTATTAAAATTCGCGTAAGACAGCTCCTTAACTGCGCTGCTTAACTACTACATCACACAAAAAACCCGTTAACCGGTTTCATCTGAACTGCAAATTTTATTACAGCACTATGGCTGTAATATTTTGAACAAAAAAACAACAACACACACTAATCGCAGTATTTGTCGTAATACTTTTAACAATTTTCTTAAACAAATTTGTAGAGTTAAGCATTTCTCACATGCTACTTCTTATATTTTAAAAAAAAAAGGAATTATGCAAACGAAATCGTGATTAATTTTCCAATAACACGGTCACACAAACGAAGAAACCCGATTTAAATTAAAGTTCAAATAACCGACAAGCACACGAAAAAAAGCGAGCCCGTGGCGACTTGGCTTGCGAACAGCACAATAACAAATACGCAGCGCGATGCAGCGGCTTTTTTTTATTTGCATTTCATTTATATTTATTAATTTTGTTTGCAAATCACTTTTACGATGTTATTATTATCTTTTCAATGCCACAAAATACTCACTAGCAATTCTAATCACAAGTTAATAACAAATTGATTATTGATCCCGAGGAAGAAACAAACAAAAGTTTAATTTACTCGTGGACTGTAAAACTAAATATTACGAATGATAGGGATGAACGATTCGATTCAAAGCGGCTGTTTGATTGTTTTTGCATTTCTAGAGGTGTGCAAGTACAGGGCTTAAGATTCAATGTAAACAAAAGCTAGAATATTCATTGCTCACACTGGCGTTCTCAAGTTGCTCATCAAATTTTATACCTATGATGGTTTTTATTTTAAATGAACAATGATCCACAATACACTGGCTTATTTTTCATGATTCTTATCTTCCAAATTTTGATAGGACAAAAATTGCCGAATATCTTGTTTCTAAAATGTTGGAGTTAGTTTGCCAAAAATCCTAAAAAATACCTTATTTGCTAAACATCCAATAGCATTATCTACGATTTTGATGAGTTTAACTATACGGAAATTAAAATTAGAAATATTCCTAAGCAAAATAAATTATTTTCAAAAATTCCTTAAAAATATAAAGCGTTATGGTGCTCTGCTGAAATTTCAACACAAGATAGTTTTGTTATCAGCTTTTGACTTATACGAAAATAAAGGAAATCAAAATGAATAAACATTGTCATAAGAACTATAAAAAAGTTTATTGGCAATCCTTGATATCCTTGCTAATCTTTTTTAAAGTTTTGGCTTAAATTTATGTTAATCCGAAGTTTTTTCTCTTAATACCGTTAGAATGGATGTCCTGAGTATTTTGTACGGCTTTAAGTGAATTTTTAAATAATAGTTCACCTGGCAAAAATTTTGTTTTTGAGACTCGACATTAGCCTAAAAAACTGTTGTATTGTTCTCTTAATCTTATTCTAATTTAAATATACTCATACCAAATTTTTGCAAAATCGGAGAAGGACGTGTCGCAAAAACTTTTAGTTTTTTGTCAAAAATATTTTGGGATGTCTTATTAAAATATATTGAGGTGATTATTTTGAAAATTTTGTGGATTGATTTTTTTTGTCTATACATACATATTTTAGCTAGAGGAAATGCATTTTAAATAATTGTCCCAATATTTGAGCTTCCTCAAATCTGTTAGCGGTGCGGACAGAGTTAATGTCCGATTTCGTTGAAATTTCGAAAAAAAAGTTTGCTTAAGGTGCCAAGATATAGCGTTATAGGTATTTTAGCTGTATGAGAGATGCCACCCACAGTTGTCAAACTGCGCTCATATTTTTCATGTGGCTGCAAATGCGGACAAAATACACCCGATGGGTTGTTTTTTTATTTTTTTTTTTAAAAAAATTTGCGGTTATATATGCCTATATTATACAATCGGGTTTGAAGAAAATTCTCCCAAAATTTCAGCTTCCTAGATCAAACCTGCAAACGGCGCAATCACTTTGTTTCCTATTACAATTCATATGGAAGCAAATTGTTTTTTACTAAAACGCAAAAAAAGTCTTTCTTTCGTTTTTCTGCTTTTTCTGTTTTTCATAGACGTACATACTCACTTTATTGGAAAATTTTAAAACCTCTGACACTTGCACAACTTTTTAAATCAATATTTTTGGAAATGGGTTGTCTACTTACAGCAGAGGGCGCTAATCCAGTTTTCATTATTAACCTTAATCCAAGTAATGGGCTTTGTCCAGACATATAGGCTATTATAATCCGCTGACACATCGTGATAAAATCAAAAAGTTTTTATTTTGAACCGCTCTAACGTACATAGCTGAAATGCGAGATCTTTATCTTTGGTATCCAGGCAAGAGAAACTTGAAATAAAGTTCTGAGATAAAATTCAAAAACCAAAAAATTTAATTCAAGCCCCTAAATCAACATAAGAAATTTATTTTGGTTTGATTTAGCTAATATTTTTTTTTTTTGTTTTTGATTCTTTTAATTTCTTAAAAGGCCACAAGATTTCTACATAAAGTGTATTAGCTCTTTGGTTCTTTAAAGTCAAATCCGCTGCTCATTTTATTTCATTACGTCCGATTTTTTCAGTAATGTCTCCAATTTTAGTTTTCCTACATCTGATTTAACGCTTCAAAATTAGAGAAATCGCTATTGATTTGTTAGCAAATATGGCAATTTTTTAGAGTTTGATAGGGTGAGATTTTAGAAGAATAATTGATGGTTTCATGATGAATCATGAAAATAGACAAGTATATTGCGGATTAAAATAAAACGCCACGTAGCAAAATAATTTAAATAAAATTAAATATTAATACAACTTGAGCGTTTTCTACAAAAAAGAAACTCCCGTGTGAGCAGTGAATATTGCCGCTTTTGTTTTTACTCAATGTTAAGCCTTACACTTGCACACCTCTAGAAATGTAAAAACAATCAAACAGTCGCTTTGAGTTGATTTGTTCGTCTCCATCGTTCGTAATATTTAGTTTCACAGTCCACGAGCAAATTAAATTTTCGTTGGTGTTTATTTCCTCGGTATCAATAGTCAATTTGTTGTTAACTGGTGATAAAAATTGTTAGTGAATATTTTGTGTCATTAAAAAGAAATTAATAACATAATAAAAGTGCGAAAATTTGAAAACGAAATCAAAAATATAAATGCAAAAAAAAAAAAGTCGCTACATCGCGCTACGTTTTTGTTATTGTTCCGTTCGCAACCAACTCACTATCGGGCTCGCTTTTTTTCGTGCGTTCGTCGGTTATTTGTACTTTAATTTAAATCGGGATTCTTCGTTTGTGTGGCCGCGTTATTGGAAAATTAATCACAATTTCGTTTGCATAATTCCTTTATGTAAAAAAATATAAGAAGTAATACGTGAGAAATGTATAACTTTACAAATTTGTTTAAGAAAATTGTTAAAAGTATTACGACAAATACTACGATCAGTGCAGTGTTGCTGCATTTAGTTTAAAAAAATCTGGGTCGACTTTGTTTGCACAGCCATAGTGCTATTATAATATTTGCAGTTCAGTTGAAACCGGTTATCGGGTTTTCGTGTGATGTCATAGCTAAAAAGAGCATATAATGTTCACTATAGTCGCGAAAATACATAAGTAGCTCATATGATTTATTAGCTATAATATTGGCGTACAGTTTCTTGAATATTGTGCCAGAAACTCAGAGATTTGAGAATTTTTCTCAATTTCTAATGTCTTTTTTAACAAAAAAAAATATTGTGTGTTTTCTATAAATATTTAACAATAACATTACTTTATTCATATTAAGAAAGCTCTATTTATGTCTCGTCAAGCGACATACCACTTCTTCCTGATTTTCTTTATTAATTCAAAGTTCGAATACCACAATACTGCCGTACTAAGCGAAAAAGACGTATCTCAAAAAAAAAATATCCGAGATTCTTATGGCATCGGATAGCTTAAGAAATTACGCGTCTAATGAAATACTCCAAATGTCGGCATCTTAGTTCAATCATACAAAAAATCAACTAAGAAAATTTCCTCTATCTTAATTTTACAGGTATTTCAACAAATTGACGTCTTTTTCGCTTAGTACGGCAGAATAGTAATAACGAATTTTTCTTGCTTCATAAGTACATCGTATGTTTCATAGCAAGATTTGACCGCGGTATAATTATCCTTATTATAGGATATAATCGTGGATAAAAATGTTGCTGTTGTTTATGTCGATAAAATCCAAAATTCCAAAAAGCAGCGTTGAGCTCATCAATTTTTGTTCGTAAGAATAGAAAAGGATATAAGTTCATGTTTTTGAAAGCGTCAGTAATATTTTAGGCTTATATTGCATATTTTGGAAAAACTTAATTTGATTAAAAAAATTACTGTGATTAAAAAAAAATTGAACAAAAGTTAAGCAAAATTGTCATATATTGAAGTTCAAGAAGATTTTTTAGGAACCTCATTCGCTCCAAAAAAAGTAACGTAAAAAATCAAGAATGTAAAATCTCCAAAAGTTAATTTGTTCCTGTTTTTTTTTATCAAATGCGCACATACAAAAAATAGTGTTTTTGTTTTCCATTATAAAAACGTATCATTCTTTTCATTGCTCTTCATGGGTCATCGAAGGCGATTATCATTCTTGGACAACGTATTAATGATGGTGAGTTCAATTTATTTTATTATATATTTAAAATTTTATTAGCATTGCAGAAGTTAGACAAAGCTTATAATAAAGTATGGCCACAGTAAATTTTAAACAAATTTAATTCGCAATTCTGCCTGCTCCCGTAATTCGACTAGGCCATGCATTCTGATACAAAGAAATTTTTGACTGTGAGCACCAACAATGATTCCAGAGACTTTCGACATACTTTCCTTACAATATTATTTGTGAGTTATTCGTTCAGACACCAACCAGATTCAGTAAAATTAGAGTTTGTGGAATGGACGATATATCAGTCTTGCATGTTTCAGCCATGAAGCATACTTCCACTTCCCTGAGAGCATGCACAGCAGTTTTTTTGATCATAAAAATATGATACTAATGACTATACTCGATGTAATGTATATTTCAAGGAGAAATGAAACGGCAGAAACTCAACTCCGATCTTATTCTATAGTTATCTTCGTGTTACTATAATATTAGCAGAGTTTGTCAGATTCTTATGCAGTTTTCCAACTTTTAGGACAAATAGTTGTTAAAATCCCATTGATTTGGACTTATGCTTATAAATAAAGTTCCGCGTGCGATTCCCTAGTGTCTCCTATTTTTTTTTTATATTATATTTTGAATTACCTTTTTTCAAATGTTGTGCAAATTTCTACCTTTGACTAAATATATGTAGTTGGATAAACTATGCGGAATACTATACTAAAGGCACCATTCATGGGCATGTCGACCAAACTGTCTTTAACACACTAACCACACTGTGAAAACGGAACAAAAAAATAAATCACCTCAATTTTAATTTTAATCTACGTTAAAATGCCAGCAATTTTACGTCGAGCACGATCAGCACCAACAGAATGCACACAACGGCTATGTGATGAAATGGAAATGTGGTTTGCCATGACATGCTGTGTTTGTTGTTGCTGATGTTACTATTGTTGATTGCAATAACAACAAAAACGAGAGTAGCCGCATCTAGCAAAACACACAACAACAACAACAATTGAAAATATTTATTATTTTCATTTTTATACTTTTTTTTTTTTGTTTAATGAGAAACTTTTGTGCAAAATTTTACTTGCATACATTAATGGGCTTGGCTGTTCGTACGATGAGAGTACATGGTGTGGTCACTTCCGTTTTATTCCTATGCAATTCAACTCAAATTTGTTGTTGTTGTTGTCATGTCCTACTGCCTGCCACAGTAATCGCCTGAATTTGTGGCTTTGCGCGCATTGATTATGTGTGCGTTTATTTGTGTGTGTGTGAATTAATGCAGCAACGCAAGTAATTGTGCGCGCATTTGTGCAACTGAATGTGTGCTTGTGTTCGTGTTGAGTTTTTGAAATTTTCATTTGGCGGCCAAATTAATGCGGTCTTGTTCGCTGCGGTTTTTTAATTATGAATTATTAAATTTTGTTGACAATTTTGCAATTTACATTTGGTTTTGGAAATTTTTCATTTGTTGTTTTGTGTTTGTGTTGGCCAAGTTTGAACTTTAATTTATTGTTGTTGTTTTTTGTTGGTGAATCTAATGAAGTGCACTCGAAATTATGAATATAGAAATGAAAGTGCCGCATTTAATTTAACTTTTATTTTATTAACACAAATTACAATTTAACATTTTTAATGTCAAATAAAATTAAATTTGAAATCAATGTATAAAGTACAAGAACCTACAACAATAAAAAATAATTTTTCTATTTCATATTTCCTTAACCTTATATTCAAGTATTGCAATCATCATTTACGCAATGACTGGCACTTAATTTGCCCAAGAGCAAACCACTTTGATAAACTTGAAATAACATTTCTCAGTTACTTTGTCAGTACCAGTATATGGATTACTTTTGAATAAGTTTTTTCTAATATAAATGATTATGTGTATAAATATACTTTATATATATTTTCTACAACTATTCGCTCCATTTTATTTTACCATTATTCTAAAACATTAAAGTTAGAACACAAACCTCTTAAAATTCACGCTTTATGTGAAAATTAGGCAAGGAAATGCATGTTGAGTGCTTTTTAATGTATAAGTGAAACCAACAAATTCAAACGGATAAACACACGCGTATACGTCAACTCGCATTAGCAAATGCATTTTAATTGCATGTTGGTAACGCTAGCGAACTTAGTTATGCCATGAAACTTACATAGCTGCAAGACACTTGCTACATAAGTATGTATGTTACACTCCAAATCGAAAGGTGAAAAAGAAGGCCAATAAACTTAAGCATGCCCTGCGGCAGCACTCTAAACAGAAAATTTACTACATGTATTTTTGTAAGTATTTAATATGAACTATGAAAGCGTTGAGAGTGCGAAGGTGCCCTGGTTTCATAAATTTTTGAACAATTAATCGAACGGAAACTCCTCCCATTTGCTTTAGCGTGGGTATGCTCTACGATAAGAGCAATATGGGAAACTATTACTTCATTTTAGTACTTAAGATCTTAGTTCCGGAGATGCCATGTACAATAAAAACTTACGTAAATAGACCTCCCTTAAAAACTACGCAAAAATTTGGTATAAATAGTTTTGGAAATTACTCCTGTGTTTTTATCAATATAAAAAAGGAATAGAAAATACAGTTTTTATATGAAATAGGAAAAGTTCAATGGAACTAACAAAAAGCTTCTTTTTTTTTGTACAAAGAAACAAAACACAATCATTTCTGAAATTTTTGGAACTAAATTTTTCTTGAGAAAACAAAAAAGACCATAACATTTCCAAAATTTTGTATTATGCTACAAACTAAATTTACCATTGTTTCGCCCCTCAACCAGTTGCGCCCGGTGTGGAAGACCCCTTTAGGTATGCTACTGTCTACACCATTGTGTAAGCGTCCACTAAAATACGAAACAAATGATTCGGGGAAAATTTTGAGAGAATTGAAGGCGCTCTCTTAAAATCGTGCTTATTGAAAGTATTTTGTGGCGGCGATAAAGGACATAGAAGAGATATTGAAATCTTGATAAGTAAGTGTAAGCATTTAACTTCCAATTAGTCTAATTAGTTAAATTGAACTAATCATTTCTAAATAAACCAAAAAACTTAAGGGTGCAGGGTCAGTCACAGGCGTGAGCTATAGAGCATTTTTAATAATTTGTTTTGGTATTAATTTAATTTATTTAATAAAAATAAAAAAAGTTATAGCTGGCTCTGTTTGATCCTGTCTCATACAGAGTGCCTTGCGGTGACCATCACAAGTCCTTGAAAAATCATCTAAAATCAATCGGATACAAAAAATTAGTTATTTAAATAAATAATCTAGTGCCTGATCGAAGGTTTTTTTTTTTTTTGATTTTAAGTCAAAAAAATGGCGGCCTCAGGAAACTTAAATTCAGATTTTCGGGAAAATACAAACAAATAATTGTTCATAAAAAATCAGTAAATAAAAAAAAAATCCTTCGATCAGATTTATGTTTTTCAAAAACTGTGTAAGTTTCATTGAAACTTATCGAGTGGTTTTCGAGTTACAGTGGTCACCAGTTCCGAAAACATAGTTTTGAGAAAAACGAATTTAAAGTTTTACACTCGCGCTCCGGAGCGTCCGAGGGCCCTTTGGTTATTGCCGAAAATCCCTTAAGTATTTATCGGATTGACTTGAAATTTTCAGGATATATTTTTAGGATAATATACTTTAATCGATATCTTGAAAATTCTGAATAGATCTACCCCCTTAATGAATAGCAAATCTAATGAATTTAATGCGTTTAGTGAGCCTTACGAATAAAATTATTCTATTGAATCTATTGAATTCAATGCTTATGATGAGTCTTATGAGTCCTATTTAGTAAAATTAATACAACAAATTTTCATGTATATATAAGTTGTCTAATTTATATAATGGGCTTAAGGGCCTCCGGGAGATTTTGAAAAGAAAAAAATTACACTTTTTAAAACTTTTTTTTTGAGCGAATTTTATTTTAGACCAAAACTTTTCCTGACATATTGGTCCAAAAATATTCGTCGATAAGGTAGAAAAGTGCTTAAGTTATCAGAAAACTTAATTTAATATAATAATCTGTATTGAAAATTTAATGATTCTAAAAAAAATCTGTTGAAACTAGTTAATCGAAAATATATCAATCTTTTTCAATAGATTTATTTCTTCTGAGTCTGAACTATCTAATGAGCCCATTAACTAAAATGAGTCCTATGAATTTGTTGATATCAACTAATTTGGTAGTTTATTCTGCAACAACACCTAAAAATCTACTGAAGAATTGAAATTTATTGAGTCGCTTTTTTAACAAAAAATTGATTTAAAAAATTCTTTAATATCCATTGAAAAAGCACTAAGTCATATGACATTTAGTTCAACACATACACGTACAATACAAACACAAATTTACCAGTCACCATCACCGTAATTTTCGTGCTTTTACAGCAATTTGCGGCTCTTTCAAATATTAAAATTCTTGACCAAATATTTTTGCATGAGGATTTTGTCCATTGGTAAAATCAACAATTTTGCAAAATATTTAAACAACACCTAGAAGTACTAACAAATAAACATAAACATACACATACGCATCATGTGCGCACACCTACAAATAAACAGTAGCTACTGCTGCTCCCATTTAAGCCAGTGGCAGCAGGAGGAGCAACAATTTGTGATTTATTGCGTCTGGTCGAGAGAGAACAAAATAAAAACTGAAAATTTCAAATGCGTGCTATGAATATGCAAGTGTATTTGTACTGATGTTTGTGTTTGTGTTTGTATTTGCGTTTTTAGTATTTGCCCCCAATTTTTACGTTTTTTTTTCTTTTCAGATTTTGCTTTTCAATTTGAAAATTTTCAAATATTTTTAAATGCCCCCGACTTGTACGTTTTGAGGTGCGCAATGTCCTTATTTGCATGAGTATATCCATGTGTTTGTTTATATTTGCTTATGTGTGGGCGTGTGCGTAAACAAACAAATAATAAATAATATGGCAAGCTGTTCGCAGAATTCATATGCTTTTTGGTTATTTTTGCAATAGCCAACAATTTTCCTATGCTGGGTATTTTAGACATATGTATCCTTGTGCGTTGCTGTAAAATGGTGTTAGCAACATATGTCAGTATCCGTGTATTTTATGCAAATCATGTCAATTTATGGTCAATTATTTCATTTCAGGCTAAAAGTATGAACTGTCATGTTAATTTTTTTAAATTGCAAGTCATTTGGAATTAATATATAAATATGTATGCAAACAATTATGGAAAATCATAAGTCACTAACGCAGTTGAAGCCCTTAAAAGACTTCACCACTTTTAATTTGAAACACAATCCAACCAATGAGAGATTACACAAGAAACGATACCACTCTCAAACCACTTGAAAACTTGTCTTCTTGTACAAAAACTTCTCACTCTCAAAGTTTGCGAAAACTAATTAAATTAATTCAGGAATTAAGCAAAAAAATACGTTGTCACATTGTTTACGAGTACTACGAATATTCTTAAATAATGCAATTAAGTGTTTTGCTGACAAGCTGAGTTAAGTTTTCTCAGTTTTTGTTTAGAAAATTCACTGCAAAAATATTCATATCAAGTTATGACAGCACTCATTGTCAGTGCGTTGGTAAAACGATTCGAGATGGAAAAACTGTAAAGCAACTCAACTTTTGCGAGCTAAAAAAGTTACACAGGAACTTTATGTTTTTTTCACTTTTCTACCTCCTTAGTTATGTGAGATGTTTTTGTAACTTCTACGTTTTTTTTTATTTTGCTTCCACAAATATGAACACTTTCTATATGAGTTTTGTCTGTGTTTGCGTGAAAAAGTCACTCATTCACATGTGTGACAGTTTATGCTTCAGAGCACTTGACAGGATATTGATAACTTTTTTTTGATTGCTCTCTCTCTCTCGTTTTATTTGTTTAAGTCTTAGCAGAATCTTGAAGTTGTCCATTCTCATTAGCAAGTTTTGAGTAAAGTAAATTGTAAAGTGATGTTAGTGCAATACATCAGTAACTTTTACTGGAAATGGGCACTCAAATCTTGAATCTGATTTGTTTTACGTTTCATAGTAATTTCAAATTAATCTGTCATTTACATAAATGTATTTTATCCCCGTTATTAAGTATAAACTAAACACATTTGTATATACATACATATCATTTATTTCTTGCCATTTGAAAGATCATGATCTTAAGCTATTATTTAATTAATTTTAGACGCATGACCGCAGCGACTACTTTGTACAAAGTTAGTGCTGAATATGAAAATTTGCTAGCTAGAGTTTTTTCGCATTAGACTTGAAGAAATTGCGTACACTATTTCGAAGGAGATCTTTAAGACGTTATAATCTAAGATTTACTTAAGGCCAATGCAAGAACGCAAACCTATTTTGCAGTTTTAAACAAATTTTCCTTAAGTGAAGCTCAAAGGAATTTGTACCACGTACAAGACAGATAATTTGCTTCTCTGGTTCTTTGGGGGCAAGGTCGTCAAACAAAGAAATTACTGTTTATGTTAAGACCATTCAGTTGATAAATATGTATATGATTAGTGTTAGCCTTGGGGAAATGCCGATCTTGTCTTCTTGGACTTAGGTCTGAACTTCTTATACTGAATTCTTAGGTATCACAATCAGTGATGGCATTTAGGTTTGTGGAAATGTACTGAATCGAGACTTCAAATGTACTTTTTAGATGCCGAATGTACTTTTTTGTCTTCAACATCCAATTTGAATAAAATGTCAAAAAAAAAGTACTCACTTTTAACATCTCTCACACTGCGATTACTTTAGTTTTATTTTATCATTTACTAAATAAAAAATAAAAAATATTATAAAAGGTTAATATTATAAGACTAAACATTGCGATTATTTAATAATTTTATTTTTTTCCATTTGCTAAAAAAATATTAAAGGTTATTATTATAAATTGTCCAAATGTACCGAAAATGTACTGAAAATTCGCCAAATGTACTAAAAATGGGGCAAATGTACCGAATGTACTGAAAACTTGTCGAATGTATTGACGACGACTTTTGCACCGAAAAAAGTACAAATGTACCGAAAATGTCATCACTGATCACAATTGCAATAATAAGTATAATGATAAAAAAAACATAATACATAACGATTCTTTTGTAAAAAAATCTAAATCTTCATTAAAAATGAAAAAAATATTTTCTCACAAAAACTTTTGCGACCACATACACAGCCTTCTAACAAATAAGCCCAGCAAACATATCTAATCGTGGATGAGTCAGTCACTTAACAATAACCGAGACATTGGCTGTCAGCTGATTTTTTCTTCGGGAGAAACTGTCCAGGGTCTGCGGCTCTTCGAAGAGATTTGCGTATGATACATAAAAAAGCGCTTTAAGCGATTGTTGTTGAAGAGAAAAATCAAAAACTTTATTAGAGGTTACAACATCAAATGGTGAAAAGAGTGCAATATCCGAAATAATGCAAAGATTTGAACTTTGTAACGCAACTATAGCAGCGTATAAGTAAAGCAAATTCACTGGCTTGAACTACAAAGTCGTGTCCAGAAAACTGGTGAGTTCTTTCAAGAATATGCTGCGAATATTAATCACAACTTCCATATCCTGACAAGTTGACTATGTGGGCGAAAAAAAAAATGTCGGCGACTTGATTCAGAAACGAAGCTTGTGATGTTGATGACTCGAAACGAACTTGTAATGAAACAATAATTGTCGCATTGATGCAAGCGGTCATAGAAATGAACTGCCGTTTAACAGTTCGGACTCGAAAGATAGCGACGGAAACTGCACATACATCATCTCAGATAGAAAATTGTAAAATAAAACAAGTTAAGGTGTTTCGGTGAGGCCGAAACTAACATACCCTACACTGCACTGAAAGTATCTTTTCATCAAATGTTAAGAAGACGTTGAAGAGGTTGAATAAGTCGAAAAAAATGTGAAATGTTAGAAAGGTTGACAGAGGTTGAAAAATGTTGAAAAGTCGTAAATATATGCAAAATGTTGAAAAAAGTTGAGAGAAGTTGAAAAACTCTAAAAAAATGAAAGAGGTTGAAAAAATTTTAAACTATTCAAAATTGATGAAAAAGTCGTAAAAATAAAGAAACTTATGAAGAAAGTTGAAAAAGTCGAACAAATACATATAGAATATATTGGAAAAAGTTAAAGGGTTGGAAAAGTCGAAATAATATGGAAAATGTTGAAAAAATCGAATAAAAATGAAAAATTTGAAATATTCCACGCCCACTTATCCAATTCCGCCCACTTTTGGTTCAACAAACTATATTTGTGATCGACATCCTCATATTAAATTTCAGCACAATAGCTTGTATAGTTTGCGATATATGCTGCAGTTTAATTTAAAATTTAGGGCGGTGACACACCCACTGGTACAATCCAGCCCGGTTTTGATCCAGAAATAGATTTTCATAGGCAAACCCCTAACACCAAATTTTAATATGATTGCTCACTTATTTCGATAAATATGCCACTTACCGTATTTTTTTTGTATGGGAGGTGCCACGCCCGCTGGTGCTATTTCAGCCACTTTTGATTCAGATATACTCTATAGCAACTGAACCACTTCCATTAAATTTCATAGCAATTGCTGCAATAGTTTACTTAAAACAGCGCTTACAAATTTATGTTAATATGGATCAAGAATATATATACTTTTCCATACCTGCCACACCTCCTTCTATGTGTTACAAACGGATGGACAAAGTGCATATACCCTCGGTGTAGGGTATAAAAAAAGAGTGAGTGATGGCAAAACTGACAGAATAACGTCTTAAATGACAGCTATAATTGGTATGTTCGAAGTGAAAGTTATCAATTTGAAGGAGGAGCTAGTGAATAAAGGAAAGAAACAAAGGCTTAAGGAGCTACCTGTAAGCCCATAATATAACCGTATCGTACGAATTATTTCAAAGAACCCATAAGTGATATTGCACTAGAAAATGCTCGCAAAGTTTCGAGCGCCACAAAAACGTCCAACATGAAAAAGTAGTAAGTGTAACGTGGCCCATGTAAGGTCGAACACAGCCAATACTTCGGAACAGAAAACAAGGTCATGGTAATGAATATTCGCCATCTGAGGGTTCAATCTGAGTAAGTAAATAATTGCAAGAATATATATTTCAGCAGAAGTTCAACATAGTCTATAAGGCATATTGGGTGCTATGGGATAGTTTGCAGATGCACGCCCTAGTATCATAAAAAGGTCTTATAGCTTATTTTACAGGCCTTTTAAAGACAAGTAGAAAGACAACATTTTATTTATGTAAATTCTTTATAGGGGCTTATAAGAGCCATTTGGCGTATGAAGTATAAAGACACTTTCCCCTCAATTTTATCTTTCAAGAGACTCGGTAAAGTATCTTTCTGAACTGTTTAAAAGACACCTTAAAAGCATTTTAAAAAAATATCCGCGTCTTATAAAACTTTGTTATGTATAATTTTATTTTATTATCAAATTATTTAATTAATATGCAAATTGTAGAAACTGTATTATACTTAATTTGATTTTATCGTCAAATTTAATTTTTACTTACGATTTACAAATTTGCAAAGACATTCTCGAACCCATGTCCCAGCAATTCATAGTCCTGCGTGCTACCTACTAGGCTACCTGTCATATATTATATTACATGTCAAAGGCGTATCATATCTTTCCCACATTTGTTTTGGTGAAGCGACAAAAAAATGAGTAATAATGTGCCCTATCTCGTGTCACTAAAAACATCAAACGTCATGTTTTTCAAGTGACTTATATGGCTACAGTATTAAGACATGAGAGACATGCGGTCTCTTTATCATGATTTTATATCTTGTTCTAGCAAGATATTATAAAAGCGAATTGCACTACAAAGGCAAAGTATCTTATTAAATTTGATACACATTTATTTAAAAAACATCACTGTTTTGTGAGCTAGATTTTTGTCTTCATAACTTCCCCTGATGCTACTAGGGCGTTGCTTGCATGTTTAGAACATATGGAAGCAAAGTCGGAAATTTCACCCAAAATAGCTGGGCGCCCCTAAAGTAAGCGTAGAAGTATAGTAGCCCAAACGGTAGTCACACGGCCATAGCCAGGACCACGAAAAAAATATGGAAAATATGCCCCTCCCATACAAGTTTTAACTCAATGTGAACCAGGGTATCAGCTTCTAGTGTACCTGGATTCCAAATAAGTCCATCTTTTGTATTAAAATGTTTTTTTAATAATATGTCATCCTGAAAAATCTTAAGATTTAAAAACAATTTATTTACTATATTTTTATAAAAAAGTAAGGTAAATATGTTATGAATATATATATATATATATATGTTTTATACATGCGCAAAATAATCCTCAATGTAAAGATTGCGACGTAAAAAGTAAACATCATCGCTCTCGGCAATCAAAATACTTTTATGGGATTTCAGCAACAATTTTATGTTCTCAAAACGAAAACGACCAAAGTATTTAGGTAAATATGTGCGGTAATAAAATACCTTTTAAAAAAACTTTGCAAAATTTCAATCAGCTCAATAATTTGACGAAAACAATGAAAAGTTTTTCACCGTTGCGTGGCTTAATGCGGTTTGCTCATTTATTACCTGAAGATATAAAAAATTCAAATGAAAAAAGGATACCCAATATCTACTGTTAGACAATTTATGGCAGTTGGTGAAAGTAAATCCAAGATTTTTTTTGTTTTTTCTTATTTTCGCAGCCCAAAGGAAGATATGTTTAAGTTCTTAACAAACTGTGCATACAAAGGATATGTGCGGTATTGTAAAGGATAAGAAGGATATTTTTCAATTTGCCTACAATTCTAGTTAGTTATATCTGGCAGTAAAAGTTTTAGCACAAATACGTATGAAATAACAAAACTTGAGCGCACTTATATAGCACATGGTTGTAAAAAAAAAACACAAAATTATACACTGACAACGCTGCAGGATGAAAAAGGACTTGGTAAAAGTTGCAGCATAAGTTACTAAAAAAAGGGAGAGCAAAAAATATGGCATAAATGAAAATATTAAAAACTTTTTCGATTTGTAGCGTCAATTTGTGATTTTGCTGATTGGACGGAATGGCGTTGAATTACCGACAGTAAAAACAACAACAAACGCAATAGTGAAAAGGTGGTAACATTGTAAGTTGAAATGTCATGTAATAACAATAACAGTTACATAATTTAACAAATAAACAAATAAAAAAAGCTTACGCTAAACCAAAAACAGAGGTATAAAGTTTTGCCGCACTTCTGCAGTATTTCAGCATGATATTCCTCACTCTTTGCCGTTTTTAGTTGGCAACTCACTGTTCGATTCTATTAAGGGATGAACAAAGTACAACAAAATACAGAAAAAATCGAAAACTTTCCTTATAAATCGTAATAAAAGTGCAAATTTTGCTGTTGTTCAGTAGATTAGTTTAATGAAGAATGGTGTTGAAAATAACGAAAATCACGGTTGGGCTTAAACGGAAAAAGTAAAAGAAACTCGTATCGAATTAGAATTTTTACGATAAGATTCTTAAGATATATTTTTAATACCAACCATATGTACCTCTTTTGAAAACTAAATTTTAGTACCATAACCTTATCTCACAAATTATAGGTATAAGTACAATTCAAGAGGCCCTAGAGGTTGAAATATTTCAAAACAGATTATTATCTTAAGCGAGGTACGTTATATGCGATGGTGCATTATTGTGGTGTAAATTCCATGAGATGTTCATGCCAAAATCTGGTAATTTTCTGAGGGCAGTCACACGATTCGGGATATCTTTTACACAGTATGATATATGCTCTAGATTTTGATTTGTAGACTCAGGGAGAAATATCCTATAAATGATCAATAATGGTTAATAATACTGCAATCCCATTAAGACAAAAGTTTTCATACAAAAATAATAGGACTTTTACTATTGTTGATCCAATACTACGTCTACAAGAAAATGAATCAGATAAACTATAGATTTCTTTATGGTATTGTGCTATTAATTTCATAGTCACCGCATTAATATTTTTGTTTTCATCGATTTCACGACTTCATTTCAACTATGTAATTTTATCTAATAAAACATAAACATTCTGTAGCCGAGCTAGTTAAGGAACAGGGTCACATTCAAACTTTTCTAGAAATTAAGCAGGTTTAAATCTCAGTCGAATCAAGTTGTGTTATTTATTTATATATAAAGTAAACATCAGTACAGTAAGAACTTAATTCTTTTAGCGTACAATACAAATTCATAATAAAATTCATTTCATAAATTAAAATTAGATTCAAAACATATATCTGTTCCAGGATTTGAACCCGTGCGTGTTGTATCCCAGGTAAACGTTCTAACAAGCGACATATCGTTAAGATAATTTTTATAATTTCTTATTATAAAACAGAATTTAAAGGCTATTGACTATGTCGAAAAAAACAGGGGTAAAAGGAACTAATTCGTTAAAGAAATTTTATTGGCTTTTGTTAAAAATTTTAAGTCCAAAAGTGAGATTAAATTTAGGCTTGGGCTTTTGAGAATGGTGCAAATTTGTTCATTTTTACTATTTTTAATCATAACTCAAAAACTATATATTTTACATATTATCAGAATTATTGTAGAGAGTAAAATTTCCTATCGAAATGGCACTTTATAAAATCAAAAAACTTATTTTTTGAACAAAAGAATTTAAAAAAAAACACTAAAAAAAATCCGAAAAATTTGATTTTTGAGTATAACTTTTTTTCTGAGTGGATTTAGGGGTTCTTTTGGTGTGCCAAAAGAAAAGTGATGATGCCATCAAAATGGTGACCCATAAAATTATTTTTGATGAAAAATATATGTATGTATATTTTGGCCTGTAGCGTATTTTGTTAGTACAAAATCAATTTCTAGAAGTGAATTGGGCATAAGTTATGTTACAAAAAAAAAAAAAACTTTCTGTAATCAGTTGAACTTCATTGGTATCAAAAATATTTTTGGGCTTCGAGAGCTATTTTTATGTGATTTACGAACTAAGCCACAGATCAAAAGCTGTATTACCAAGAAACTTTTCAAGTCAAAAACATGATTTAAATTTGGCAATTTGTAAGCATTCGAAATCAATTGTACTCTATGAAAAATTGATTTATTGATGTAAAATTACTCCTTTAGCAACTCCTACACTACCGAAAACTCTGTTAAATTTTGTACAAAACTTATTTCTTTCCGGCCGCACCGTTATATGTTTCACACTTTTTCCATTCATTTTGTTTGCTTCACCACGACATTGATTAGCCGTTTTTCTAATAAAAAGCGAAATATAATTAGAAAGTTTTTTTTTTTTTTTTTTGCTTTCGTCTCTCATCTTGAAATTATTTCATTATTTACTTCACAACCTTCGCTGCGCTAAGTTAATCCCCATTATTTCTATACATTTGTAGGTGCTAACTGTTGAAAGTCTTTCAAAATTTCTGGATGTGGGATTCACATTAATTAGTTTGACTTTCTTCTGGTAATTCTTTAGCCTAAGCTCAGCATGAGTAGTAGAAAAGTTTTAATGGAAATTATAAGAACCATGCGCTCCATATCGCGGGGCAATTAACGCACCTGTGTTGCGTTGGAATGCTGTAAATGCAAACTAATTCAAGAAAGCATATTAACAAAGTTTTTTATGAGAACTAACAAATACACAAATATTTTGGTTGTTGTAATATGTACCTATGTATATTTAACCTGTCCAGAAATGTATGAGATTTTCAAAATATGATTTTTTAAAGCGCTAAAAGTTTTTCTGCAAGCTATTTGCAATAAAATAGCATTTGTAAAAAAAAATATTAAATAGTTTCCTTAGATATTTTGCTGCTCTCCTCAAAGTCGAATTGTGTGTTTATAAAAACTTAAGAAAAAACCTTATAAATGGCTTGGAAGATTTGTGACTAAACAAACAAGATCTACTTATGATTCTTATATTTTTAAATATCATACCTCATATCATTATGCATACGATTTTAAGATGTTTTTAATTTAAAATTTTCGATCTGTGCAACCATTTTAAGACTCCCAAAACTTGAGAAATTTGAATCTCTATTCAGAAACAATATTTCGAGCCAGATCCGAAATTGTCTAGAATCTGAAAAGTACATTTTTTAAGAAACTAGTAAAACGTGATTAGTGGAACTTTCATTCGATTCATTCGAAGCTCTGGGTGATAATGATCATCTCGGGAAGAATCGTCGCAAGGGGACTTATATAACTTTCGAGCATCACAATGGGTCTTTAAGACCTCCAACTGCTATTACTGTTTGATCTGCCTGCTTCACATACCTAAGACGTTTCAAATATTGGGCTAAGCACGATATAAACTTTATTCTGAACTAACTAATATAAATTTTTATGTGTAAAAAATTGACTCAATAATCATATATAAATGAATTGATAGAATTTCTAACAAAGTTTTCTTGCACAAAAAAAGTTTTGTCCCAAGATATGCACAAAAAACAACAGCTTTAGATAATATAAAAGACTAGAAATCCAAGTCCAACAATTGAAGGCTTAAAAGTCACTAGCAAGCAAGCTCCTGGGATATAATTGAATATTTTTTTCCTGTAAATCTTGCTTCAGTCACTTATACTGCCCTCAGAAGCGAAAAGGGCGTATCTCAAAGAAATCATATTCGTGATTCTTATGGCATCGTATGATAGCTTAAGAAACTACGTGTCTAATCAACTACTCCAAATGCCGGTATCTTAGTTCAAACATTTAAAAAATCTCCTAATTGAATTTTCTCCATCTCAAATTTACAGATATTTTAACGAATTGACATAAACAAAACAGCAATTATCTCGAAACACATTTTTTTAAGATACACTCTTTTCGCTTCTGCGGGCAGTATATTGAATACATATTATGTATGAAATAATTAAAGTGTACATTAAATTAGGGTCGAGGATCGTAGGCAATTGATGAAACTTTTAGTAATTGAATATCCTAGTTATAGAATAAATCTTAAGAAATGCAATAATTCGGGCAGGATCTCTAATGCGCCGAACCCTGTGCTAGGTAAAAAAACTTGCAGAAGAAACATTAAAGTCCTAATTCTTGTGTGTCGGTACTACTTCTATGGCACAATTTGTACTGATTTTACATTGGGTATGCAGAACAGTATTGTGAAGCTATGGACGTTCTTCAAACAGTAGACCTTGTGAGTAACGGTCGATATATGAAATTATGTCTGTGAAATGGAAATTGATTTCTAAGAAGCCTACACTCTCAATAGACTTACTCATATATACAAATATAGTATAGTACTCAAAAAAATTATAAAATAGCTAAAGCCGATAGCCTTTGCAGCTAGTGCTTACCATTTTTTTTTATAAATTTATTTATAATAAATATATAATAATAATAATAATTATAAAATAGTAGTTGAAAAATATAAATCAAACTTGAAAATGGAATAAGCAACAATATGATGTGGGCCCATCAGTGATGGCATTTTCGGTACACTTGTACTCTTTTCAGTACATTTGCGTCGTGCAAAATCTTCATCAGTAAATTCGTCAAGTTTTTAGTACATTGAGTGCATTTTCAGTACATTTGGACTGTTTTTAAATATTACCATTTTTCTAGTAAATTTCTCTGAAGGCTTTTTTTTTTGTAAAAAGCTAAAATTTTGTTTCTGTTTTTGGAATTTTGAGTAACTTTTTAATGTTCATTACAATAAAGTACATTCGACATCTAAAAAGTGCATTTCAAGTTTTGATTCATTACATTTTCACAAAAAACACATGCCCCATCCTCAGTTATTATGCAAAGATAATTTTATTATAAAATGAAATTTTGTTTTTTTTTTCAATTTTGTATGCATAAATGTTGTGCTTATTGGCCATTGCAATTGTGTTTGCTGTTGTATATCTGTTATTTGTATTTCTATGTTTTTTGTTTGTATGGTCAGTTTAAATATTGTATCTATTTATGGTAAAAATCCAAATAAAATGAGGTGGTTATTTTGGTACATGCAACTAATGTTCGTTATCTGTATTGGTAACTAAGTGTACATTTGAGTACATGTTGCAGTAGTTGAATTTGTTAACAGACAAGCATCTGTGGGTATTTTAATTCTATATACATTTTCGTGTACATTAGACGGTCCATTATTTCCTTAGTATCCTTTGGAGATTAGTATATTTAATAGTTTTGCTTAAAACAAAGAAAATTTTGTAAGGTTAAAAAAGTTCACTTTACTTTTATATTTCAAAATTTTTTTTATTTCTTAAAGATAAGATTATTGCTGCTGAAAAAAATTTCTTACTCGACTTTTTCACAAGAAGATTGTCCGTTATATTTTCAGTCGCCTTAATTGGGGAGCATCCTTGGTATATCCATGTTTTAGTTGAAAAGCGCTAATTTGTGGCTAAAATAAAAAAAATTAACTTGAAAATCCCATAATTTTTACCAAAAATGTAAATACACTGAGCTCGTCAATTAAAGAAACTTTAGAAATAACGGACAGTCTAGTATTTGTGTTCGTCTGTAAGGGCTTGTGTTGATTGTTCATTCCTAAATTAAAAGTTTCATTTAAGTCTTACAAGCAAATTCACTTAATAATTGGAATGGTTTCATAGATTTTTTTATTTTCTGTGATAGTTATTTTTGTTGTTATTGACACATTGTACTTTTTATCTAAAAACCCTAACGACATGGTAGCAAATTAATTTAAAAACTAAAGTTATTCAGTAGTACTTGCATTTCAAAAATTGAGAAAAACAGGAAAAATTCACAACTAATGAAAAAGAGATGAGGGAGGTAATTTTTACAGAGTAGTATCCAAAACCCACTTAAAGCTAAAAAGTGAAAACTTATTCCAAATAGATTAGGATAATAACATTTGCATATGTGTTGTGCCAAAGTTACATGTTAACGTGTTGATGTAAAATTGAATACAACATTCAATTATTGCTAAGGAACTCATGTGTTGTTCTGTAAAATGTTTTTAGTTTAAGTTTTTTTATAAAAATAATGGATTTTATTTCATTGGACAGAGTTGCCAAGTTGAAAACAAGGAACTACTGCACTTCTCTAAGTAAAATATTTTTTCCTTAGAGTGGTAAGAAGTACATTTTTTATGGGATAAAGTTGGTGACTTTTTTGTTGCTCGATAAATTTTAATGGCGCTACACATTAGGGAACATATTTGACAGTCGATAATTCAGCAGTTTTGAATGATTGTTCATACCGGTCGAATTATCATTCATGTTTGAAGCTCAAATCGTCATTTAATTCAAATTTGAATAATGAACATAACAATTAAGGAAATTTGGTGCGCATGATGTTGCGATTTTATAGCGTCATTTCATATAGATTCACGCAATGTATGTACAACGTGTTACGGTATCATCATGGTATTGTTTCCAGGGTATTGTAAATATCAAATTGAGTGGTCTTAATAACGAATTTGAGCTCGAATCGGAGCTATTTATTGAAAATGAGAAGTTTGCTCTCAGAGAAAAACTATCAGAACGCAAACACTTTGCATAACAGCCAATTCACTTTGCAGCAAGAAAGCTTGATCCAAACTCACAAGGATGTGACTTGTCTGCAAGTAAGTCTATGGACGCAAATGAATTTCTCCATGATAAAGTCATGGCCACGACAAAAGCAGGCACTTGGCAACCCTGACCGTAAAGCTTCTTGTGCCAAGAAAAAAAAAGTAGATTCGGTTATTATTGCCGGATTTAGTTTTTATGTATATCAAACACATTATTTATTCGAAAAGTGACAGTTCTTTTGTTTAATTGTAATGTAAGTACAAATGTTGCGGTTAGGTATGGAAGACAAATGTGATCCAATCCTCTGCTGGTAAGCTCTTGCCCTTTCAATTAAATTATCAATAACATCGTTGAATAATTGTGTCTCGGTTGTAGCAATAAAACGTTGGATCTCAGTCTTAAGCTCAGGAACTCAGTTACTCAGTCAAAACATTTGCGACGTTTACGGTCGTAAGGCATAGATCCAATGCTTTATTGCTACAACCGAGACACAATTACACAGTCCTACAACAAAATCCCTTTTTAAAGTACGAATAGTGTTTCTGTTAGATTTTTGTGTGCTGATTACTGGAAAAATAGTCAAAAAATCCTATCACGTAAGGTTTTTGAGATATTCTAACCTAAAAGTGCAAAAACACTGTTTTTTGACATATTTGAGAGGTTATAAAGAACGGTGTTTTTTTTTGCAAAAAGTTTGTGTGGGATCTGAAAGAACAATTCTTTTTCTTTTAAATACCGTTGAGTTTTCTGAAATATCTTTTTTTTTCGCCGAGTTATCGCATTTAGAAACTTTCCCTATACCTGAAAACTCATTAGGGACATTTGTATATGAAAAGATTTGAAAATGTGATAACTCGGCGAAAAAAAAAAGTTATTTCAGAAAACTCAACAGCATTTGCAAAAAGAAGAACTGTACTTTAAGATCCCACACTTAGTTTTTCAAAAATAGAAAAAAAAATACACGGTGCTACATAACCTTAAATATGTCAAAAAACAGTGTTTTTTGCACTTTTAGGTTAGAATATCTCAAAAACCTTACGGGATAGAGCAATTTCCGGATTCGATTTCTGAGTATCCTAAGCCACAATAAATCAGCACTTAAGACAAAAAAGGAAATAAAAAGCTTCAATTTGTATTACTGTGTTATTCAACGATGTTATTGATTTACGGTCGTAAACGTCGTAAATGTCGCAAACATCACACTCATTTGTGACATGCCAACACTGGTCCTAACACAAGCTTCGCTTAAAAAATTCATCACAATAACTTAAGCCATCTATTGGCTTGCAATACAAACTAAATAAATTCTTCTAACTTTAACTACAGCAGCGCCCACTACTGTTTATTATAAGAGATTTAATTACAAAAATAAATTGCCAGTGCACAATCCTGAAACTAAGAAAAGCTGGACCTTTATACCAAAAAAGCTTTTAATTCAACTTAACATTAAACCATAAGCAAAAACCATGGAAAATCAAAAGCACAAAAAGCTGCAACGTGCAACAACACAATCCACTTGAACGTGCCCCACAAAGCACAACTGCACAAGTCAGCCAACGCATATGTCTGGCAACATTACAATGTAAGAGAGCGCCACTTACACAGAAGCAGCGCAGTGCAACCGCAAAGTGTCAGTTTCAGACAAATCAGTTCGTTCGTGAACTGCATGAGAAAACGTTGTCGTTGGCGCGCTGGGGCTTACGTTGTGTGAGAGAAAATTTGTTTTTATTCTGTTTATTTTATTATGTGAATTAATTTTCTGAATTGCGCTGAAAAATGTGATGCAAAATTAGTGTGCATAAATATAGGCGTGCAAGTAAATTTCTGAGTTATATAATAATTGCGTATTTAATTTTGTGAATCAATAAAAAAAGTGAAATGCAAAAAATTACAAAATTTCTGAAAAAGAAAAATTGGGTGCGGCGGTGGTGTTGCAAATAAATTTTACAGTGAGAATGTTTAACTATTAAGTGCAAATTTTTGCACCCTATTAATTTAAAATTTTATGCAAAATTTATGAAATCAAAATTAAAAAAAAAAAATCTAAAAATTTCCTATCTGCAATATAAAGGATACGCTCAATTTTCCTTTTTGACAGCATCGACTCAAACATAATCAAATTTTGACAGCTGATTTTTACTTAACACGAAAAACGTCAAAACAAACTGCAGCAAAGCCCACTTAAAAACAAATTTGTACTTTTTTGTTGCATCTAAAAAAAAAACTTAACGAGAGAAAAGAGCAAACAGCTGCGTGAGAGTCCTAGAGCACTTTAGCATCAAGTCAACCCCTGACATAATCAAGAACAATTTGACAGTTCCATATGACCTGAAACAGGATATTATTTTTTCAAGGATTTATTAATGGTAAGTCGAGAAAAAAACTTTTTAATTACAAAATTGTACATATGTATGTAAGCATTTATTAAAAATGCAAAAAATAAAATTTCACACATACATACACATGCATATATCAACTCATTAGAGTGGTAGAGGAACTGATTTTTTCAATTCACTACGCAACATCTTGAAGTTCAGAATTGAAGTAAAAATTAAATTGGCACTTGCGGAGCCTTTAATTCCAGAGATCGATTCTGTAAGTTGTGCATGAGAAACCCCATATACCAAACGTGAGAGTCCCACAGCTGGGTAGCAAACTTTTTCTTAATCATCGAATTCCCAAAAATTGGATTCGACTTTTTCAGTTCCATGGTGAAAGAAATTATGTCTATGTCGATACTATTCCTGGAGTCAAAATTTTGAATTTAAAAATTTTGAAACATCCTTTTTCGATTCGATTCTAGAAAACAAAATTTGGAATCGAACAATTTCGATCAGAATTGGAATTGAAAATGTTGACTTCAATCCCTTGGAATGGAATCAAAAACGATAAGTTTCAAAATTTTGATTTATGCAATGGAATCGCCAAAGGATTGAAAAAATCAATTCCAAATTTCAATTCCTTGAATTCCCTCCTCCTGGAGGGAAGTCGACAAAGGAATCTCTCGTTTTGTCTCAGATTCAGAATGACTCTCACGGAAATGACTTCTTGTCTTGGGCCTCTAACGAACATACAGCCTCTGAGTAAAAATTATAGTGTTAGAAAGTATCTTTCAAACGATATACAACAGATTGGCAAATCGAAAATTATTGACTGGTAGTTGCCTACTGTAATGGATTTCAGGTATTATGTAGACGTATTTTAACCCATGAAAATCGAATAAAGAATCTTGCAAGCATAGAATTAAAGCATTAAAAAATATATTTCAAATGAGGTATCTAACCAGATCCTCAGAGAACCAAATTTCGCCATTAACATATGTATGTTATAACCCTAAGACTTTATAGAATGGTGGAATAAATATGCTTTTATTTATTATGATGTATATTTTAAACCGAAGAACGAAAATAAAGGTAAATGGTAAAGTCTTTATAAAATGTTTTATATATTCAGTTGTATCATTTTAATGACTTTTCAACAATTTTAATCAGCCACATTTATGATATGCGAATCAAAAAAAAAAATAAAAAAAACCAAGTTTAGTTTGACAGTCGACAAATTTATGAAAATTGTCAAAAAGTTTGATAGTCGACGAATTTATAAAAATTGTCAAAAAAAAGAGCGATATATCAAGAAAATCGAATTTTCGCCATCTCCAAATCTTAATCTTAATCTTAATCTTAATCTTAATCTTTACTTAACACGTAGAAACTGTTTTTTTGGATCACTCTACTATTCACATCTCAAATTTTCTGAAAGTCAGTTGGTCTTACTTGAATGCTCTCTTTCGTTCTCTAGTCTATCTTAAAATATTCTATTTTTCCTTTTGTTTACCTCAAGCCTAGAGTAACTGTTCGTCCTGTCGCTATTCTTAACCTACATCAATGTCTACACTTGCACCGTTGTTACTGTAAATTAAGTTCTCTTTGTTTTGTTCTACCTTCCACCTCTGAAGTTTTCTCTTGGTTTTTTCGAACTGTTTATTTTCTTTGAAGCTCTGCAGGCATTTACAAATGAAATTTTCGCAAATTGTTTTCGACTTGCCGTGTCAATTATTAATTATCCTGCGTAGCTTTGTAAAACGCACAAAAATTTATAGAATTTTCTCAACCTTATCCGCGTCATTTTGTATTCGTTATGACTTTGTTTGTTAAGTTATTGTTTGGGTTTTTGTGAGGAAAAACATTAATTTAGTTAAATTATAATATTTATGACTTCAAGGACTCGTTGTTTTTGCGTTGTGATTTAATTAAAGATTATGTATTTATTTGAAAAACCTAAGGCTAAGAAAAATTTCAAAGATATTTGGTTGATTTGCAATATCGCCTACATACAGTTTGTGTTTAATTTTACTAAGTACAACTACTTAGAAGCAGCGATGCAATATCATAAATACAAATCTTATATATTTTAGCGCAAGTTCATAGT
Source organism: Tricholauxania praeusta (assembly GCA_949775025.1). Lineage (NCBI taxonomy): Eukaryota > Metazoa > Arthropoda > Insecta > Diptera > Lauxaniidae > Tricholauxania > Tricholauxania praeusta. The sequence goes on along the minus strand of OX459031.1, from coordinate 25,212,751 downwards.
CATTTTATTACCCGTACATAAAGTTAACAGCTACTGCTTTAGCTATGTAATTATATATAACTTCATATGCTAAAATTATTTTAATTACAAATAAAAGGATGTGAAAGCCTTAACAAAGCTACTATCAATAAACCTATTTTTACACATACAAAAATCACTATACCTATTTTTGTACAATTTATTTAAAGCTATACGCAAAAAAGTTCATCATATTGACCGATATGAACGGCTTAAGTTGCAATGGCCTTGTATCGATTAATTGACTTTAACATATTTTATAGTACAGTTGGAACTGTAAACTTAACAAAAACTGAAGGTTGAAACCAGCTAACCCAAAATATCTAAAAAAATAACTTTATTGTTTAATAACTGTTTCCATAGTTAGACTGTTAACTAACAGCTGTTAAATCTAAAGCTGTAGAGTAACATTTTTACGGTGGGACTATAGATGAGCTTTGTAGATTATAATTTAAAAACAATGACAATCTTATCAAAAGCTTTGGAAACACGAATACAAAATATTGTACTAAAAAAAAACAACAACAGTACTGTAAAGGAAATTTTCAAATAATCAGTTGTTGTTTTTATGTTTACATACAATGGAAAATTTATAAAATTGTGAATATCAATTTCGTAGACAGTCAGTTTTTTTCTGTGTAAAACAGTTTTGTAAATGGTATCTTTAATAGAATAGTTAAATATCTAAGTTTTTTAACGTATACTTTGGTAAGAATAAATAACTTTGTTTCGTTTTATTAAACAATCACGAATACTTTTTACACAGAACGTACATATTACCTCTGTTGATACTTATGATATGAATTCTTATTCTTCATCGCGGCAAAAGTGTTTATATAAAAAAATACATTTTGAAACCAAAAAATACACCATGCTGGGAATTTTCACTTTCCATGCAAATACCAAAAACATGTTTTATATATATGTTTGAATTTGCTTAACTTAACTAAACGCCGAAAACAAATTAATAAATATGTAACCATTCAATGCTTCACAATCATTTCGAACTGAAAAGCTGAGTATACCACTAAGGTATAAATTTTCTCTATTTAACTTCTAAGCATTTGTCTGTGACATAACCTATTGATTTTTCTCAAATTCACTTATATATGTCATATTTTATTTAAGTAGGCCATAGACATGCACACAAAAAACTTTGTAGAGATGTATTACCTATTTTAGAAACATAAATAGTGCTACTTTGTTACCTCATAATGTCATTCTTAAAGTTCTTGTCAAACATTTAAAATCATTATCTTTTCCGCATTTTATTATTTCGCCACCTAACTAATGGACCTTTGCTATCCTAACTACTTAAGTATCTCTCACGTGTCTCAACCCTTTTTCACTTCTATCTCAATTAACCCAATGGTGGAGAAATTATTTTCATATTTGCAAAATCACAACAGCAAGCACGCATATTTTATTCAATATGTCCACGCATGAATATGTAGTAAATTATGATATTTATCTCCGACAGCTATACCGATTGTTGGTTGGTAAATCGTTGCATATTTCTGAGGGTAAACTGAAAATTTATTAGTAATGGGGGGGATGATGGAAAGGCAGTTGTGTGTGTAATTTTCATATTTGCATGGGACACTTGCTAAGGGAAAAATTTAATTTTATTATCGTCCCAGTCAACATTTGGAAGAACGTTGAATCTTCTAGTTTTATTCATCATGATTAATTCGCAAATCGCTTTGATGAATAGCTAACCCCGTACAGTTTCTCCCGAAAAAACTAACTGCTTGGCATCAGAAGATATGTTCGGGCGTTATCGAAGTCATCGCTTCGATTATTGAAATATTTTCCCTTCGGCGAGTAAAAAATTTTACTGGGTTAGTTTGTGTTAATTTGTAGTTTTGTGTATGTTTGTTTTTACTAACACTATTATGAATGACTCAGCGGACGCCAAAGCAAACTCAAGCAATTTGTTTGTACTCAGTTCAGTTCCTAACAAGAATTATAACCAAAGCTCACCTGGTCTTGTACATAAATGGTTATGTTCAACAAATTAGGTAATTAAGGTATTAGATAGGTATAAGATACACATGTGTGTTTGTGTAAGAAAATTTTGTTAGATTTTGCTAAGTTATCTTATAATTAGGTTACAATTAGCATAATCATCATAAGTATACATGTACATATGTATGTATGCATGTACTTGTGCATGCTTTATCTAATCATTTTTGTTCGTTTGCAATGTGTGCGTGTGAAGTAATTTTTGTTTTATTAAGAGACTTAATAGATCAAAAGACCTGAAGCCTGAATAAGTTGAAATGAACAGAATTACAAAAAAAATCGAAAACTTTTGTTTCAAGGTCGAAAATCTAAATATAAATAGATAGCAAAAACTTAACAGCAAGAGTATACCTTTTAAGCTCCGCCCATTATGAATGCCAGAAAAAAATATTCCTGTAAGATAAGGTGTATTAGGTGAAAGAAGAAGATGAGAAAAGTATAGAAACTCAACTGCAACCCTGAATAAAAATGTATTTTTATATAAGACACGCTACTTAGACTCCCAAAGAGCTTCACTCAGAAGCAATAGAACATTTTTAGTTTGGTATCCTTCTGAACTCCTTCGACAAAAGTTTCGGTTTCTGCTACATTTCTCCAAGAAGATATTATTACTTTTTAAGAATTTATGATCTTTCCTGTAGTTCTTTAAGATTTTTCAAGAGTATGCCCGTAGGTTCATGAAGCAAGAAAATGGCCATTAACCACGGACCTACTTTATAGCAAAGATGGCATATATTGGGTACTACGTATATAAGAACTTTGTTCGGAGAAAGGCCGTAAGAAATCACACTAAAATCCAAGAGATGTTGCGGACTGATCAAGAGATCACAAGAGTTATTGTTCTTTAACATCAGCGAGTTTTTGTCCAAACTGTTCCCAACTACTTGCAATCGTTACCACAACCTTAATAAATACTGGCATGCAGATTCATCGGTCCACTCGACCCAATAGTGTTCAGAAATAGCTAAACAGTGATGCTTTGATACCGGCAATGATGATTTATAAGCCTAATATTGTCCGGGATAAGTGGCATTCACCAAACAAAAATAATTTCTCTTTCACTCTGCGCACAATCCATGGCCTGTTGTACCAAACTAACAATCAAAATCACAGTTCAAAATAATATAATAATATAGTTTTTTTTTTTAGCCCCAATTTACCGTAAACATTTCTGCTGCACTATGCCCGTAGAGATTTTTTCTTACCAACAGTCATTACTGCAGCATACGTACGTTCTTACGATGATTTTGTTTTATCTTTTTTTTTATTTATTTACGCTACGTTGTTTGTACCTACCCTAATAAGCTCCCAGGGGTACATTATATTGCACAATATTATTTTTACAGCACGCTGAATTCTCTATGTAATATAAAGTTGTACGTTCACAAAAGTTCTTATTGTAATTTAATACATATTTTACAAAGTTTAATGTTAGAAAATTCTGCAGAAAGTTAAATTGAATTTAGACAACTTTATGTTTGGAGCGAAAAACTTCAGTTCCAATAGTAAAAAAATTGGTTTATACATTTATGGAAATGTTTTCACTTTGATGGTAAAATATTTCAACATTAACATCGATGTAGTTGTTCTGTGAAACGTTCCACGCTGTAGCATTATTAATCATTTCAAACTGTTACTGACATTAATATTTTAATTAGTATTCTTATTACAGCGAGTACTTTGCTACTTTTAATTGTTTATTATACTCTTGAGAGTAATTTGCATCGATTTATGTGCTTTGAGAATCCATAATTCTAAAATAATTTGTGTGAAATTGTGTCATTAGGTTAGTTAAATAGTAAGCCATGTTCAAGTCAATTGCTTTTAGTAGGTTCATGCAATAAATTTGTTCTTCGTCAGACTTATTGAAACGAAACGTTTGGAGGTAAATTTACACAGTGGGAGTTTATAGGAAATAATTTTAATCTGCTTTGGTGATTGATGATGAGTTTTTTTTAAGAAAAGTTTTCTTCATTTGTTTGGAATAAAATAATAAGCTAACATTGAACCAAAAAATTTCTACTACTAATATTTTGTTCCAGATAATTTGTTGGAGATAATTTTATTGTTAGTTACTGCTATTTAAAATAAATATGTATAGGGTTCGTTTAATTTTTTATTTAAAATTTTTTTCCAAATAGTTTTTGTTTTTCACATAATTTTATACCATGGATCTAATATAATTTTTTTTTTTTTGGCCATTATTTGAATGTGGATTTTGGCAGTGTGACTTATTTCGTTGGGGGTTATTTCGTAGCGCATATTTTACTTCCTCTTTAAAATTGGCGGCATAATTTATACAAATGTTGGTCGGATCAAGAAATTCTTGCTGCGCATATGAAATTAGAGGATACAATCGCAAAGCATGTGTGTATCTTCATCATCCCGACAAAATTTACACTTTCTTAGTTTCATTTGAAGCGCGATGTTTGGTGAGGTGGCACTTTAGCATGAAGTGAAAAAAAGATAATTCCATCATATTCGTTGATTTTCTTTGCTTAGGTGTAAACCTTACCCAATAATGCAAAGAAGAAATATTCTACAAAGCGTAAATCCATATCTACAAGCTCCAATAAAGATGCAGTTCGTGGAAGTGCAGCAATTGCCGCAGGCAGGAAATGCCTAATTTTGCTCAGCTGTAGGAGGCTTCAAATTAGAAAAACATAAGAATTAAAAAATTTGCAATAAAATCATTTCACCAAATCGCGATTTGTAACCAGACAACATATGGCATTAACAATTAATAATATATTTTTGCTCAAATGGGTAAAACTGCTAACTACTTAAGAGTGAATAATGCTTTTAAGAAATAAAAAATACGATAACTTTTTATTAAATTAACTATGTACTCGTAACAATGAAGAATGCTGATGTCGTATAAAGTAAAATAAATGTTTCATTACGTTTTGTAAGTAAATTTTTCTAACTATCTCAATAAATAACCATTTTCCTGCAGAGCTCAATTAAATCGTCTCCAGTACTTTTTTTTAATTTTTCATGCAGCTAATTAAATGATCCTGCAGAGTTCACATACCTTTTTTCCTACAATTTACCCAAGAGCAAATCTATGTTATGCAGTTGTGACGAGGCCTTTAATTCATATCCCTTAAGTTAATGTTCCACTGAGATAGACAAAAGAAAAAACGCAGGTATATCCATTTATACATGACACTGAACAACATAGATTTTGATAAACTAAAAATTTGTTAATATATCAAAATATCGACAAATTGCGTAGTATTTTCTGAAAAAAGTTACAGCAGTTTTATTTCATCGCTTATAGAATTTTCCATACATCCGGAACTGTATGTATCACTGTTGGCATGTTAAAAATGTTGCGTGATAACCTTCGAGCCTTTGTGACACAACTTGAGTTTGTGACAAAGACGAACTCTTGAGTTCATAATAAGAAAAATTATTTATTCCTAACTTGATTCAGATCATCAAATTGTTTGTCAAACCTATTCAAATTCTCATCAAATTTCATATAATTTTTTGTTTGTCGAATTGTTTGACAAACAATTTAAGTAGTTGTGAAAACGAGGTTGATCTGGAGTTTGCGACTTTTGTGACATTTGTGATATTTACGACAGCTTACGACGTGTGACCGTCGTAAACCTGAAAATCCTTGTGACATGCCAACACTAATAGGTATACGTTGGTATTAAACGACGAAGACATTGGATGAGTTCTTTCCAGTTCTTTAGATCAAGCAATCTTCTGTAGGCGATCAATTGTACTCTGAAATGCTCTGTATGCTTTCTAGGTCTGTATATATTTGGTTGCAGACCTAGCTGACGTAAATTGAACGTTGACTTACCTGTTGTTTCATTTGTTCATAATATGCGAACCAATGCAATCGATCACATTTACTTCTTGAATTACATCTATAGTACCTCCTACAGCTTATTGATTAATTAGTTCAAATATAACAAATGTTGTTGGAATATAACAAATGTAAACTTTATCTAGAGCAATTACAGTTTTATTTGAAACAAACATTTTGTATTTGGATAAAATAGTGGCTGATGTTTGTTGAACCATTTTATGTTTGGCTCAATCAAATATTTAATTGTTCTACATCAAAAATAATTTGTTATATTCTCAGTGTATAATGCAGTCTTGGCTTTAGAAAGATCCTTAGGCCTGATACGTAACGGCGTACTACCGTTTTTTTATGCGATGCTGAACAATACACAGTCCCTTATTGTTTTCAAATTTTCAGCGTCTTAAGTGAAATGTGCTACTAAATTGAAAACCTATATATTTGTTGCAGTTTATTGCTTGTTGCACAGTGTTATAAAGTAAATGTATCACAGACAAAGCGTCGCCGCATGTAGCTCCATGTCGCCCCATGTAGCTCCATGTCGCCCCATGTAGCTCCTTGTCGCCCCATGTCGCATTTGAGCCTCCCCCAACGGCAGACCTGCTA